>OY728135.1:1365746920-1375746920 GCA_963277665.1 Viscum album
CATACCCCTAAGAGAGCCCCCCACCCCAGTAGACAGCCCCGCCCAACCCCCTAGACACCCCCACCCCCTGGACACCCCCCAACCCCCCCCCAAGAACCCCCCCCCCCCCCCCAACCCCCTTGCCACCCCCCCACCCCAGTTGAAAGCCCCGCCCCACCCCCCCCTACCCCCCCCCCCCCCCATGGACAGCACTGCCACCCTCATGGACAGCCAGCCCACCCCCTGTATAGCCCTGCCACTCCCGTGGATAGCCCACCCACCCCCACTCGACACCCCCCCTACCCCTGGACATCCCCCCAACCTCATGGACAACAGACCCCCTGGACACCCCCAACCCCATGGACACCCCCCACCACCCCCCGTGGACAGCCGGCCCCACCCCCCCTAGACACCTCATACCCCTGGACAGCCCCACCACCCCTCATGGACAACCCAACCACCCCCTTGGACACCCTACCCCCTTGGACATCCCCCAAACCTGTGGACTTCCCACCCACCCCCGAGAACCCCCCCCCCCCCCCCACCCCCCGGACCCCCCCCCCCCCCCATCCCCCCAGACACCCTCCATCCCTCGGACACCCCGTACCCCCCTGTATACCATTTACCCCTGTGTATAGCCCCCCACCATTGTGTATAGCCTTCCCACCCCCCCTAGACACCCCCCTACCCCTTGGATAGCCACGCCACCCCCGATGGATATCCCCCCAACCCTGTCGACAACCCGCCCACCCCCCTGGACACCCGTACCCCCTAGACATCCCTGCCACCCCTGTGGACAAACCCCAACCCCCCTGGAAACCCTGTACCCCTGGGACAACCTTGCCACCCCCCATGGGAAAACTGATCACCCCCTAGACACACCCTACCCCCCCGGAAAGCCCCCCCCCCCCCCTAACCCCGTACACATCCCATCCACCCCCTACCCCCTAGACAGCCCACCCACCCCCTGGACACCCCCTACCCCCCGGACACCCTGTACCTGTAATGACCCGGACCCACTTGGTCCATTACTTGGCCAAAATATGGCTCCACCGAAACAGTGGCACCGGTCACGGGGGCACTGATTACAGTGGCACCTTGACAGATGCACACCTATCATGGTGGACCTGGTCACGGTGGCACCATGACGGTTTCCCACCGGTGACGGTGGCACCGTTAGGGTGCCACTGTGACGGTGGCACCGTGAGGGTGCCACTGTGACGGTGGCACTGTGAGGGTGACACAGTGACGGTGGCACCATGATGGTGACACCGTGATGGTGGCACCATAAGGGTGACACCGTGAGGGTGGCACCATGAGGGTGACACCATGTCCTCACTGAGGGTCTTCGTTCTTTTTCCAGTTCTGACTTTTTCTGCTCCCACAACATATCTTTTAACATAAATATGATTTAATTCCCCTTTAAAATCCATTTAAAGCCCATAAATAATATCTAAAAATCCCCAAAAAAGTTTGAGAAACCTTAAACTTACCCAAATTTGTGGTTTTTCCTCGGTGGCACACCCCTTTCCCCCGTACCTTCCAGTTCCGCCCCCCCGCTCTGCATTTTTTCTCCGTTTAGAAGAAACGGTTTAATGCACAACTGTTATGCCACCACCCCAATGGGAATAATTAAATAACAATTAATCCCATCATGTGTAACCTCTCAACCACAAAGGAAACCATGATCTAACTTTAAAGTTGTTCAAAATTACTTATTCTATAACAATAGAATCTCGTCTTTATATCACGCTTGAGTTTCTTCCTTCCCCTTCTTGGCTGGATTTCATTCTTCTCCCTGGTGCGCTTGGAATCCCTCCTTCCTGAGTCTTGTGGTTCGCCTGTTATGGATCCTTTTTTGCTCACCCTTGGAGTCCTCAACGTTCCTCCCCTACAAGTCGCACATCCCCAGTTCTTGGCGCGTGGAGAAGAACTTCGATCCTTGATCAAACAGTTTGGGATTTTTCCTTTGTCTCTCCTCACTGTGTATCATGCGGGGTTGGTACGCTACTGTTTCTATGGGAATGGATTAAACCAAACCTTAACAAAGATAATAAACAGACTATTAAAAATGATGGGGTGCATTTGAGAATTCTGTAGTACTCTTTTATAATTTCTATATGTTGTGAACTATATGGGCTTATGCTCACTGAAAATCATGGTCATTGGTGGTCTTTCCTTGCGCACTAATGAACCCTTGTCTTCTGTGATGATTCAATGGATCCAACATGGGAATTTGGTTAATCACATAAACTTGGCCGATTAAATGAATATCCAGTGAACAATAATCCTTGTGTGATCACCCCAATTAACCAAACAGGAAGAAGAAAACTTAGTGAATGATGTACTTGAGTCTGGAAACTTTCTTGCTCTGTCTTAGCGGCATGTCTGTTTGTTCTGCTCGATGCTTATGTGGTGATGTGGATGAGGATGGGATCTTCTCTTGTGGTACGGTTTTTGGTTGTGAATCTGAAGCCGTGTGGGGCTATATCTCGAGGCTTGGTTTGGTTCCACTAATTTGAGGGATCTCACTGATCCCTTTGTTGTTGTCACTTCACAAGAGAACTAGGTGTGAATGCTTAAATTATTGTATGGTTGTTTCTCTTTCTATGGCTTTTGGTTATGCCATTTAGTTGCCCAGTAGTATAGAATTCATCTAAATGGGATCACTTGAACATGAAAACAATAATGGTTTAAATGGGGAATTAGTTTTGGGAATGAATTGTGACTTGGTCATGAGCATTGTGCCTTCTTTTATGAATGAATAGTAACAAGGGTGTTGTGATTAGGTTGGATTTGGAAACCCTAGGTTGGGATGAGTTCTTGTTACCTATATATATATCTGTAGTTTTTATATTTCTTATTTTTTTCCCCACCCAAGTGTAGAACTTAGTGCCGAACACCCCCATTTCATGGGGGAGGGTGTTTTCCCAACACTCCTTTGAGTGGCTGGTTATTATCTCCTTTTCGGATCCCTTTCCCGAATATCCCAAGACTCTTCGGGCAGGTTGTGACGGCATGAGGTCCATTATAGCCCAAGATTCTTCGGGAAGGGTAGTTGTGGTGGTTGGCCCAGGTGTGTGCGGGCAGGGTTGTTTCCCAAGAGTCTTTGGGTTGAGGCCCAGGTGTCTTCGGGTATGGTAGTAGTTGTTCTAGCCCAGGTGTTTGTGGCATGGTTACGCATGGTGGTTGTGGCCCAGGTGTTTGTGAGCGGGATGTGTGGCTATGGCCTAGGTGTGTGCGGGCAGGGAGTGGCAATGGGACTGCGGTGAGAATGGCGGGATTGGTTCGATGCGTAGGATGTCTTCAATAACCAGTGGGAAAGTAGTGCGGGGTAACCAAATGTTTATGTGTTATTACTATAATTTACTTTACTTGCATAATTTGGGGAGTGTGCCTTGGTGAGGCTTGGGTGGACATTTAACTTTCTAGGTGCTTTGGTTATCTCTTTTTTCCACGGGGCATTAGAATGCCACCCCACTTGTGCACAAGAGTCTTTGGTTTTCCCTACTGAGTCTACTTGTATGCTCACCCCTACATATATAAAACTGCTTTCAGGTTTCCAGGAGGACTTTAGGGATCCTGCGGGGTCGTACTAGCTCAAACATTGGGACAGTTGTAGTTGCTGTTTTTCTTTTCTTTGGTACTTTACCTTTGTAGTATCCTTTTACTTTGTGGTATTTACTTTTGTAACATGCATATGGGAATAGTTTTATTTTTTCTATACTCTTACCCCCTAGTTTTGGTGTTGTTGGGATTTATTATCTTATCTCCCGATTCTAATAAAGAAAAAGGGTAATGCCTGCCATCTTGTGTGTGATTCTATACCCTTGGTGCTAGTCGCCACTCTGGGGCCTATTGAAGGTGGGTATCAGGGGTCATTATCTCTCATTCAACTTGAAGAAGGAAGGGTCTGGCAATCTACTGTCCCTTCCCTCATCTTGGTGAAGGCGGATCGTGATAGAATGGTATTAGAGGGAGGTTGAGAGATAGGATGGAGTTTGGGGTTAGGCACAATGAGGATTGCATGGGATGGTAGGGAAACCGTTTCGGGTGATCTTGGTGTGTGAAATAGGCCAGGGAAGACTAAATTGGACATGGTATTTTAGGGGCCCACATGATCTGATGCAAGGACTTTGGGCTAACCGAACGACCAAGTAAGGCTACACTAATTGCAGGGTAGATACCCTAGGAAAGGTACATGCATCATAATGACTTGAGTTCTTATGTTTTATGGGTATTTTGTGGATTTAAAATAAATAATAATTCTAAGAAAATTGAAGAAAAATATTCTACACTACTCGGGCTTAGGCATTCCTTGTTTACCTTACAGTTATGGCACCTTGAATATGACCACAAGTAGTGCGGGCGATCGAGGCCCAGGAGGTTCACTTGGCTGATCGGCAGAGGGCTGACTGAGAGGAGGAGGACGATCAGTGGTAGAGGATGCTTCATGCCTTTTAGCAGTAGACCCTTGAGAAGTACGAGGGTAGTATCTCAGACATAGAGACAGAGAGCTGGCTAGAGGAGATGGTGATAGCTTTCATCTTGATCCGAGCTCCGATGGGGTACTGGGTTCTTCTGGCTGTAAGACAAATGCGTGGAGGAGCACGTCAGTGGTGGATGCTTTATCTTGGGGAGAAGAGGGAGGCTGAGGTTATGTGGGATGACTTCGAGAAGGAGTTC
Organism: Viscum album; assembly: GCA_963277665.1. Classification (NCBI taxonomy): domain Eukaryota; kingdom Viridiplantae; phylum Streptophyta; class Magnoliopsida; order Santalales; family Viscaceae; genus Viscum; species Viscum album. The sequence goes on from OY728135.1 coordinate 1,365,751,586, forward strand.
CGGGTGGAATTCCTCTCTTCCACGATGAAGGTTGAGAGGAGGCAGGAACTACTCTCCCTCCAGTAGGGGAGTATGTCAGTGAGAGATTTTTGGATCAAGTTCAAGGATCTCCTTCTCATTTCTCCCAACATCTTTCCGGATGAGGAGTCTCAGGCGAGGAATTTGGAGGAGGCACTTCGACCTTCTCTCCAGTATGTTGTTACTCCCTTCACCCAACCGACGTACTTGGAAGTCCATAAAAAGGATGAAGTGGTGGAAAGGATGCACACGCTGGGAGGTGTATCGTGAGAGGGAATCCAGTTGGGCTCATCGAAGGGGAAAGTTGTCAGCAGTAGGTCTCCAGCGTCAGGGCCCTCTAGGTTTCAACCAGCAGGAAGCAGACCTCAGTAGTTCCAGTTCTGATCTACAAGCCCTCGCCCTTTCCTTTCAGGCCCATGGCTGAGATGCTTCATCTGTGGAAGCCGTGGGCACCTTTGGAATCAGTTCCCAGACAGAGTACATTATAGAGAGGGTGGGAAGGTTCAACGCCCACCTTAGCAACATCAATTTCCAGCTAGGCCCTTTCAGTAAAAACAATAAGGGCAGCAAGCTCCTGCTCCTCTGAGGGTAGGCGTTGCAGGAGGAGGCCGACCTCAGGAATCTCCTCATGGACCCCGACCAGGGCATGGTCGGGGAGGTGGAAGATAGCGGAGAGGCAGAGGAACTGGGTGTGGGTAGTTCCACGCCGTAGTGGTTATAGTCCCAGCAGGGCCAGAAGTCGTCCGAGGTACGATCAACTGGTTTAGTACTCTTGCATATACCATGTTCGATACAGGAGCTTCGCACTCCTTTGATGCACCCAGTCTGGCCCGTGCTCTAGGTTTAGACGCTGAGAGACTTCCAGTTACCCTGGTGTTGAGCAACTAGTCAGAGGTCAGACCGACTTGTCTTATGTTTGGTGAGGGTGTAAACTGATGATAGGGCCTCAATAGTCTATTAGGGATCTTATAATTTTGAAGATACGTCCATACGATGTCATCCTAGGCATTGAATGGTTATTATCTGCATGTGCCATCATTGACTACTTTCGAGTAAGGGTCATGTTTTCAGATTTGGGCAGCCGACATGTAACTTTCATCGACGAGCGGGGTAGCCATAAAGGCAGAAGGCGAGAGAAGCCCATCCTTTCCTTGTTAGCTGAATTATTAGTGGAATCGGTAGATGCAGAGATGGTGGAACTCCCAGGGATTGTCAGTGAATTTATAGACGTCTTCCCTAAGGTGGTGGAGACTCTACCCCCTCAACCTGATGTTGATTTCGGGATAGACTTGCAACCTAGTGCCCGTCCGATTTCGATGGATCCCTACTGTATGGCACCTTATGAGTTGCGGGAGTTTCGGATTCAGATTGATGATCTGATGAAGAAGGGTTTTGTTTGACTAAGTGTGTCACCATGGGGTGCTTCAGTCTTATTCTCAAAGAAGGCAGATGGTGGTCTCAGGATGTGCATAGACTACCTGAGACTGAATTAGGTAACGGTCAAGAACCATTACCCTCTCCTGAGGATAGACGACCTTTTTGACCAGTTAAAAGGGACAGGGTGGTTCTCCAAGATTTACATGTGGTCGGGATATCACCAACTGAGGGTGAAGGAGGGTGACATCTCGAAGAGTGCATTAAGGTGCTGATATGGGCACTTTGAGTTTGTGGTCATGTTGTTCGGTGTTACGGACGCTCCAATTGTGTTCATGGGAATCATGAACTCTATCTTCTGGGAATACTTGGATCGGTTCGTAGTCGTGTTTATTGACGACATCATGATCTACTCAAGATCAGAGGAGGATCACACTGAGAACCTAAGAACGGTTTTAGAGGTCCTCTGATAGCACCAACTCTATGGGAAGCTATCCAAGTGCAAGTTCTAGATGTGAGAAGTGCACTTCCATGGGCACGTGGTGTCCAAGCATGGAATATAAGTGGACCCATCGAAGTTCGAGGTGGTTGTTTCTTGTGAAGCACCCAAGAACGTGGCAGAGGTTAGTAGTTTCCTTGGACTAGAAGGTTACTATCAGAGGTTCGTACCCAACTTCTCCTGAGTTGCAACACCTTTGACAGCTTTGAGCAAGAAGGACCAGACTTTCATGTGGAATGGGCAGTTCCAGGTAGCCTTTAGCTATCTGGAGGAGAAGTTGGTAAGTTCCCTAGTTCTGAGGTTTCCAGAAGACGGGTGTTCTGATGCAACAACAAGGGGTAATCTTTTATGGGTCTATACAGTTACATCCCCATGATTGTAATTATGCCACCCACGATCTGGAGCTTGTGGTGGTCGTGTTTGCACTAAATTTGTGGCGGCATTACCTCATTGGGGAGCGCTTCGTGGTCTTCACGGATCACAAAATCTTGAAGTATATCTTCTCCCAGCGGGACCTGAACTTATGGCAGTGAAGGTGGATAAATTTCCTTCAAGACTATGAAATCAAGATTTCCTAGACCTCAGGAAAAGGGAATGTGGTGGATGATTCCTTGAGCAGGAAGTCACATAGGGATGTGGTTCGAGAGTCGGCAGATGCTTGGAAGGCGATGGAGGAGTTGGCTGCCCTACACCTGGATGCAAGGATGGATGGTGGTGGAGGTCGCCTTTATCAGATGACAGTGCAGTCTTCCCTATTGTAGTAGGTGAAGGAGTCTCACTGGGGAGGCATAGAGAGTGAAGTGACGCGCGGTCGGGCTAACCAAGGCAATTCTCCGAAAGGATGGTCGGAGGATGGTCATAATCTGATTCTTTTTTGAGGGAAGATGTTTTTCCCATAGGAAATGTGTGGGAGGGTTCTTGGTGAGTTCCACAACTCACCCCTAGTAGTGCACTCGGGGGTTTCCAAAATGTATCGGGGCTTGAGGGGTCAGTTCTGGTGGTCCGGGGTAAAGCGGGTGGTGGCAGAGTTCGTGGCCAGGTGCCTAGTGTTTCAGCAAGTGAAGGTTGAACACCATGTTCCAAGCGGCTTTTTGCATCCCTTAGACGTCCCCGAGTGGAAGTGGGATGACATCTCGATGGATTTTGTCACAGGGCTACCCAAGGTTCAAAGAGGTTGTTACGCTATCTGGGTAGTGGTGGACTGGTTGACGAAATCGGCTCACTTTCTGGCGATCAAGGAGTCGGAAGCAGTGGATGCCTTAGCACGGAGGTACGTGGATGAGGTGGTGCGTTTGAATGGAGTTCAGAGGTCCATAGTCTCGGATAGGGATGCATGTTTTACCTCACGAATCTGGAGAGGATTTCAGCATGCTTTTGGCACCCATCTACGTCTTAGCACTACCTTCCACCCCTAGACAGATGGAAAGACAGAACACACCATCCAGACATTGGAGGATATGATACAAGCATGTATTCTGGACTTTGGGGGATCGTGGGTGTGAAACTTTCCTCTAGTAGAGTTTGACTACAATAACAACTATCACTCTACTATTGGCATGGCTTCGTTCGAAGCCTTGTACGGAAGACCATGTCGCTCACCCGTGTGCTGGACCGAGGTTGGGGAAGTAGGTGTTCTAGGCCTGGAGATGGTGCAGAGCACGAAGGAGAAGGTTTATCTTATATGGGAGAGGATGAAGACGGCTCAGGACCGGCAGAAGTCATATGCCTATAATAGGAGGAGACCTGTGGAGTTCAAAGTCGGTGACCACATATTCTTGAAGGTCTCCCCTCGGTATGGACAACGGAGGTTCGGTAGGGGGAGTAAGATTTCTCTAAGGTTCATCAGACCCTTCAAAGTGTTGTGGCGGGTCAGATAAGTGGATTATCAGCTAGTGCTACCGCCTCTGCTACTGAGAATACATGACATCTTCCATGTGTCACAACTCTGATGGTATCTTCCTGATGATTCACACGTCCTCGACTGGGGAAATCTGGACATCGAGGACGACATGAAATTTGCGGAAATGCCTATGAGAATCGAGGATTGTGAGGAGAAGGTTCTCCGTGGATGGACCATTCCCATGGTCCGCGTGTTATGCAGGCATGTTGGGCTCGAAGAAAGTACCTGGGAATGGGAGATGCAGATACGCACCCAATACCCAGATCTGTTTGGAGTTTTGTTCTATTTTGTTTTTACTTATTTTTGATGGAACGCTTTACTTTGTTAACTAAGGAACGTGAGATTTTCGTTGTTCTGTGGATGTGTGTGACGAATCCTGACATTGGGGAGGGGAGGACCTGATCCCTAATCAAGACACATTAAGTTGGATGCGATTAAACCCGTGCGGGCGATTCAGTGCCACCCAGAGCGGATAGTATCTTGAAATGGAGGAAGAAACTCCCCAACCCATATGATTGGACAGTTTGACCTTAGAATTTTTCCTGGATGCTTAAGGGAGGGGTTCTCCTAGATATCGATGAGGTTCACTCTTGAGAGGTATCTTTCGAGGTGGTTGTTCAGAACCCCTCTTTTCTTTAGGTCTAGTTTTGATTCTCGAGGGTGAGAATAGTTTGAGAGGTATCTGATGTAAAGACCCAGACCCACTTGGTCAATTACTTGGACAAAACATGGCTCCACCGAAATGGTGGCACCGGTCATGGGGGCACCGGTTACGGTGGCACCGTGACGGTGGCACCCTAAGGGTGACACGTTGATGGTGGAACCCTCAGGGTGACACTGTGACAGTGGCACCGTGAGGGTGCCACCGTGACGGTGGCAACATGACAGTGGCATCGTGTCTTCACCGAGGGTCTTCATTCTTTTTCCAGTTCTGACTTTTTTCGCTCCCTCAACATATATTTTAACGTAAAGACGATTTAATTCCCCTTTCAAAACCATTTAAATCCCATAAATAATATCTAAAATCTCCCAAAAGTCGGGAAAACCTTAAACTTACCAAAACGTGTGTTTTTTCTTGGTGGCACACCCTTTCCCTGTACCTTCCAGTTCCACCCCCACTATGTGTTTTTCCTCCGTTTAAAAGAAACGGTTTAATGCACAGCCATTATGACACTACCCCGATGGGAATAATTAAATAATAATTAATCCCATTGTGTGTAACCTCCCAACCACAAAGGAAACCACGATCCGACTTTAAAGCGGTTCAAAATTCCTAATTCCGTAACAATAAAATCTCATCTTTATATCACGCTTGAGTTTCTTCCTTCCCCTTTTTGGCTGGATTTCTTTCTCCTCCATGGTGCACTTGGAGTCCCTCCTTCCCGAGGCTTGTGGTGTGCCTGTGCCGGAGTCTTTTTGCTCACCCTTGGAGTACCCGATGTTCCTCCCCTGCAATTCACACATCCCCAGTTCTTGGCGCGTGGAGAAGAACTTTGATCCTTGATCAACTAGGTAGGGATTTTCCTTCGTCTCTCTTTACTATGAATCATGTGGGGTGGGTACGCTACTGTTTCTATGGGAATGGATGAAACCAAACCTTAATAAAGATAATAAACAGACTGTTAAAAATTATGGGGTGTGTTTGAAAATTCTGCTATAATCTTTTATAATTTATATATGTTGTGAACTATATGGGCTTATGCTCACTGAAAATCATGGTCGTTGGTTGTCTTTCTGTGCGCACTAATGAAACCTTGTCTTCTTTGATGATTGAATGGCTCCAACATGGGAATTTAGTTAATCACGTAAACTCGGCCGATTAAATGAATATCCAGTGAAAAAAAATCCTTGTGTGATCACCCTGGTTAACCAAACAAGAAGAAAAAAACTTAGTGAATGATGTACTTGAGTCTAGATACTTCCTTGCTCTGTCATGGTGGGATGTCTGTTTGTTTTGATCAATGCTTATGGGGTGATGTGGATGAGGATGGGATCCTCTATTGTGTCACGGTTTTTGGTTGTGAATCTGAAGTTGTGTGGGGATATATCTCGTGGCTTGTTTTGGTTCCAGTACTTTGATGGATCTCCCTGATCCCTTTGTTATTGTGACTTCACAAGAGAACCGGGTGTGAATGCTTAAATTTTTGTTTGGATGTTTCTCTTTCTCTAGCTTGTGGTTATGCCGGTTAGTTTCCCAGTAGTGTACAATTCACCTAAATGGGATCACTAGAACATGAAAACAAGAATGGTTTAAATGGGGAATTGGTTTTGGGAATGAGTTGTGACTTGGTCGTGAGTGTTGTGCCTTCTTTTATGAATGAATAGTAACAAGGGTGTTGTACTTAGTTTGGATTTAGAAACCCTAGGTTGGGATGATTTCTTGTTACCTATATATATATCTGTAGTTTTTATGTTTCTTATTCGCACCCCACCCAAGTTGATCACTTAGTGCCGAACACCCCCATTTCATGGGGGAGGGTGTTTTTCCCAACACTCATATAAGTGGTTGGTTATTAGCTCATTTTCTTCTCCCTTTCCCGAATATCCCAAGACTCTTCAGGTAGGCTGTGACAGCCTGAGTTCCATTATAGCCCAAGATTCTTCGGTCAGGGTAGTTGTGGTAGTTGGCCCAGGTGTGTGCGGGCAGGTTGTTTCCCAAGAGTCTTCAGGATGAGGCCCAGATGTCTTCGGGCATAGAAGTAGTTGTTCTGGCTCCAGTATTTGCAGGCATGGTTATGCATGGTGGTTGTGGCCCAGGTGTTTGCAGGCGGGATGTGTGGCTATGGACCAGGTTTGTGCGGGCAGGGAGTGGCAGTGGGACTGCGGTGAGAATGGCGGGATTGGTTCGATGCATAATATTTTTTCAATAACCTATGGGAAAGTGTCACAGGGTACCCAAATGTTGATGTACTATTACTATACTTTACTTGACTTGTGTTATTTGGGGAGTGTTTCTTGGTGAGGCTTGGGTGGATAGTTTACCTTGCTAGGTGCTTTGGTTATCTATTTTTTCCACGGGGAATTAGAATTCCTCCCCACTTGTGCATGAGAGTCTTTGGTTTTCCCTACTGAGTATACTTGTATGCTCACCCTACGTATATAAAACTGCTTTCATGTTTCCAAGAGGACTTCAGGGATCGTGTGGGGTCGTACTAGCTCGGACATTGGGACAGTTGCAGTTTTTGTTTTTCTTTTCTTTGGTACTTTACCTTTGTAGTCTCCTTGTAATTTGTGGTATTTACTTTTGTAACATCCATATGGGAATGGTTTTCTTTTGTCTTTACTCTCACCCCCTAGTTTTGGTGTTGTTGGGATTTACTATCTTGTCTCTCGATCCTAATAAAGAAAAAGGGTAATACCTTCCATCTTGTGTGTGATTATATACCCTTGGTTCTAGTCGCCACTCCGGGGCCTATTGATGGCAGGTCTTGGGGGTCATTATCTCTCCTTTAATTTGAAGAAGGAAGGGTCTGGCAATCTGTTGTCCCTTCCCTCATCTTGGTGAAGGCGGGTCGTGACAGTGCCCCCTAGACAACCCCTCCATGCCTTGGACAACCCACCCACCCTCTGGACACCCCCTACCCCTGGACAGCCCCCCAACCTCGTGGATAGCCCGTCCACCCCCCCCCCTGGACACCCCCCACCCCCGGACACCCCACCCCCCGGACACCCCCATCCCCCCGGACACCCCCACCCCCTGGACACCACGTAACCCTTTGGACATGCCCCCTACCCCCGTGGACAACCCACCCCCCTGGACACCCCCTCCACCCCTATGGATAGCCTCGCCACCCCCGTGGACAGCCCTCCCACCCCCCTGGACACCCCCGACCCCCGTGGACATCCCCCACCCCCCGAGATAGCCCCCACCCTCTGGACACCCCCACCCCCTTGGGCAGTGTATGTGATCACTAAAATAATCTACTAAAATATTAAATTTTTTCAATATAAAATTTACTCAACTCCTGAATAATTTTCCTCCACAAGTGTACATGATATTGTACACTCATGTATAGTTCTTCAAATATATTTTGTTATAAATATGGTATTTTTTTTGTTTTTTATATTATGATTATCATAAAGAGTAGTGTGTCAATTATGGTTTCATATAAAGTGAATAATTCTCATTTACTTAAATATATTTTCGATGGAACTTCAATCTTATTGAATTGATTTTGACGAAATGACTTATAATAATTTTTTTTACAGAATGGATAGAAGTTGGATGTATGAAATTGATCAGATCTCAAGAGATTTTCAAAACAATTTGGAGAGATTTTTGGATTTCTCATTTCACAATGTTTTAGATAGTGGTCACATACTCTGCCCCTGTTACAATTGTGTTGGAATACCTTGGTTGATCCATGAAGAAGTAAGCTACCACTTAAAAAAATATGGTTTTCAAGCAAACAACTTTGTGTGGTACCATAATGGGGATAAAATGAAATCTCAAATTGTTGATGATCCAAATGAGAGGACTGGATTGGAGAATTTTTTATATGACAGATTTATTTTTATTCGTCATCATGAAAAATAAAGGATTATGATCTAAGAAGATTTCGATATGAGAAGAAATGATGTGTATAATGAAAATTATGATTTTGTTAGGGTGAAAAAATTGAATGATGTTTCCAAGACTCTAGTATATCGACAATGCTGTAAAATGAAAAGGCTGGAATTTTTAATCAGATTGTTTCATGAAAAAAATATGTATGGTATTTATAATACTACCATTGATTACAGTCTTACCTTCTTGAAGGACTTACTTCCAAATGATGCATATATTCCCTCAAACCACTATATGTCATGGAAGTTAGTTATGGAACTTGTATTTTCAAGAAACAAAATTCATGATTGCCAAAAATATTGCAGTTTATTCTGGGAGGAAACTATTTAATGAAATGATTGTATAAAATGTGACACAACCCGCTGGAATCCAAAAGCTGATGGAACACCATCACATGTGCCAAAAAAAGTTATTTGGAATTTTCCATTGATCCCCAGACTCCAGAATCATTTTATGTCTGATGAAATATCAATAAAAATGTGATGGAATGATACCAAGAGAAAGAAGACTACTGATGAGTTGGTTCACCCTACCGATGGATTTTCATGGCAGAGATTTGATGCTCGATATCCTAATTTTGTAGCTTATGTGCGTAATGTGAGTTTGGGTCTTTCATGTGAATATTTTAATCCAATTGGGAAAATTATTATGTCTCACAGCACATGGTCGGTTTTTATACACATTTACAATCTTCCCCCATGGTTGTGTATGAAAAAACATTTCACTTTCATGAGTATACTCATATCTGACCCTTCTAATCCTGGAAATGATGTAGATGTATACATGAAACCTTTAATAAAAGAGTTGAAACTTATTTGGAATGTGGTTGTGTGCACATACGATGCATGTTCGAAAGACATATTTCAGATGTGTGCAGCGCTTATGTGGACGATCAATGATTTTCCGGATTATGAAAAGATGTCTAAATGGATCACAAATGGAAAACTATAATGTCTAGTTTGTATGAAGAATTCACAATCCAGAAGACTAAAACATCATTGAAGATTTGGTTTTATGGTACATATATGATTCTTTCCAATGGACCATCTATATAGAAATAATTGTCGAAGATTTGACAATACCATGGAGACCAAAGATCCACCTCAGCGTATGTCTGGAACTGATGTGCTTAATGAATTGAAATATTTCATTTTTTTTATTTGGGAAGGGTCAAATTAAATCTAGAAATAGAAATAATGTTTCCACTAAAACCTGTTACAATTGGAAGAAGAGAAGTATCTTCTTTAATTTTCCTTATTGGTCAACCAATTTGTTACATCATTGTTTAAATGTAATGCACATTGAAAAAAATATGTGTGAAGTGTTTCTTTTGATTATTATAGATGTTAAGGTAAAGAAAAAAGATTATTTACAGTCTCAGTGTGACTTGGTGGATTGGGACATCAGACCAAAATTGCATCCTGTGCGTATTAGAGAAAATAAATGGCAAGTTCCATGTGATTCTTATGTGATGACACCTATAGAAAAAAATCAATTTCTAGAAGTACTAGAGACTATTAAAGTTTCTAATGGCTATTCAAGAAACATATATACATGGGTCAATATAATAGAGTTGAAGATAAAATCTTTGAAGACTCATGATTATCACATCCTTCTGCATGAGTTCATTCTAATAGCAATTCGTCATCTTTTTTCCAATAATGTAAGGGTGGTTGTTATTCGGTTATTCCATTTGTTTAGAGATAAATTGTCAGAGTTGACTGTGAACCTAAAGTTGTGGTGGGAAATATATAAAATCAACCATTCATATTCTCAATTATTTTCATTTACCTCAACTTGGGATATTAAGGTTGGTACTATTCAATTTGATTTAATATTGATTACAAATATGTTGTATCTGACTAGACTGTTATGTGAATTTTGAATGTTTATTGGTTTCAATTTTATTTTGAATTTCATTTTCAAATATGGAATTGAATTCTATTAAAACCTATGAAGCCAACATTTCTAACTTGGTGAACATTTTAATGCTTCAACTATGATTTGTATAAAATTTGTAAAACTCTAAGACCTCCCTTTAACATTTTACCATGTAATTAACATGATGGTTTGTATTCTTCTGAAAAACATGTATTGAAACCTGCATCATCTACCTGGTCCAAAGAAATTAAATTTTTCGTTAATTTTGACAATTGATTTACCCCTTATGAATCTGGTAGAATCAATGATTCATCATTTTAATAGACTGAGGTCACATAGTAGATAACCATCCTACTAAAAATTAAATTAATTTATTACTTCTGGTAAGATTTATTAACTTTATTATATATTTGTTCAAGCTCACCTAAAACAATGCATAGTTAAATTATCCATGAATCCCCCTATTCCCTCTCATTTATTTTGTTTTTTGGGTTACACCTTAGTTATACTTTTCTATTTACTTCCATATTTGTTTTCAAATGCAGGAAATGAAGCCAATTAAAGAGAGGCGATGAAAATATATTATGGACAACAATTGTCGCATGACGGAGCTGGGCATTCCACCACTAGTGCTTGCAGTGAGTACTTTATTTCAAATATATATATTTAATAATATATAATGTCATGTGATTAATTTTTTTTTTTGAAACATTTTTTTAGGATCCATATATCAGGCAATATTTATTTGATGAGCAGCCTAATAGTGGTCCCAGTACTCACGGTGTTCGTACAAGGGGGGGGGTACAAGAGTTATACGATCTGGTCGGCGTACCCGATTAGACCCTGTCCCTCCCACTAACATACCACCCATCCCACCTTATGATCACGATGTGTCGTTAGGGACACATGGGATATTTAGGCCTCCCATGTTTTCACCCCCCTTTATATCTAAGCCTCATCTCCCATCTGTACCATATCCAATGATGATTCCCACTCCCCATCCAGCATTTCTCCAGCCATCCCTGTCATATTCTTTTACTTATGTTTCCTTCTCTCCATGCATTTATATTCCATATTCTTTGACTCCTTCTCTACAAGATTCTATCCCTGTGGAGCATATTTTGGGAACCACTCCATCTATATAGGGTGTTCCTTCAATTTATACGGATCCAGAGGTTTCCATTGATCAGACTACAACAGGTATACTTATACATCTCGAAAAAAATTACACCATTATTTATTTTCATTATAACATGTATTGATAAAATATTTATTTTTCTTTCACAATAGATACATCTACTAATAGGAGGAGGGGTTGGGGATGTACACGCATGCGTGCGATGTGGAACCGCAACACACATTTGATGGTGGAGTACAATGAAGATAGTAAAATGATTGAAAAATCTGGGTAGCAATGTCAGAGTTTTTTGGCGATGCTTGACAAATACTCTGACATCATTCCTGTCAGCCCACTATCATGGAGAAAACTATCAAATAAAGTCAACGATAAAGCTTGGGCATAGATATGGGTAAAAAAATCTGTTGTATTTTATTAAATATATTATTTTTTGTATTTATATGAATTAATATTTTGGTGTCAGTTACATTTTAATTTCCCCGATGGTGAGGGTGAACAACTAGCAGGTCTAAAGGATTTAGGCGAGCTTTGGAGAGATTATAATTATGATATGTACATTGTATGGAGTGATAGAGTGAGAACAGAGTTAGAGACAGTCCCTATCATGGATGATTGTCTGTTAGAATAATATCGACATATGATTACTCATTGGATGACTAGCCAATTTAAGGTATTAATTACATTAGAGGTATTTAAATGAATATTTTCATGTTTTTTGTTAATAATAATTATTTACTTTTATTTAGGATTCATCTAGAAGAAATAAAAAATTTATTGATTCTAGAAAATACATCCACACTGTTTGACTTACTACGATGCCAGATCATGAGAGGCAGTGGATATAACAGTTTAAAATTTTTCTTTACAAATTGCACTTTCTATTACTACCTCCATAGTTTATTTGACTGTTAAAGTTGTTATATAATTTTATTTATGAAATTAATTATTGGTATCATATTTTTAGTTATGGATTCATACATTCAATGTCATTGTAGAGGCATAAATTGAATATAGAAGGATGTGTGCCTCGAGCAAAATTGTTTTTCTCGAGTAGAAAGAAGAAAGATGAAAATGTGGTTAATGAACCGACTCAGCAGCAGATTGTAAGTTTTACTTTATAGATTTAAAATTTAAGTCTTTATTTTTTAACTTAATAATCTATTTATAATTGTAACAGACTACTTTAGATTCCCTTGATGGCCAGGAACCAGACAATTTTGGGTCAAATGATCACTTACATTAGGTGTTGGGAGATGAGCACCCTGGTATAGTACGCTACCAACTTGGAAAGAGTATAGTTCTGACAAGGTATTGTCCCTCCTTAGGTTTGAATTGTAGTGGCACTGAGTTCTAGCAGGTAAAGGAACAGGCAGAATAGGTTGAAAAAAGGGCCACAGAGATGGCAGAACAGTCTGCTAGGGCAAACACTACATTTATGAAACTGATGGAAGTTTTATGTCCAACAATTCCACTAGAGTCTATAACAACTTGTTATGTGTAACACCCCAAGATTATATGGTACGCTTCTCTTTGAATAATATAGTAGGGTGTGTTTTATGCAACTTTGAGATTCTAACACACTGTGACCAATCAAAGTAGCTGTTATGAATAGTAATACCCACTTTTTGAAATTTTATAAATTTTATCTTTCAAAATGGACTTCATTTTTGGATTTGTAATATCAAAATTAGCTTAGGGTGAAATTTTGGTACTTTTCGAATAACTTTCATATTTTGATGAATAGTGAAAATTACTAAATTTTAATTAAAAACAACTTTTTCTAATCGAAATAATTAATAGTGATAAATTATGATTTTGAGTGGCTTTAAAGTATATTTAGAATATATTTTTACCATTTAATACAATGTTGGTCATTGTACATAATTTCACATTTAAACCGGATATAACAAATGTCAATCTTTTGATAGTTATTATCTCTTAAAAACACGCTTTTTGTTTTAACAACGGGAATTAATTTTAAATTAATTTCTTCCACTTATGTGTTTTGAATTTGGAAAAATGGATTCCATATTTGGAATCAGTATTTCCAAATTGTGTAAATAGGTAACTCTTATTTTTAGACATTTTGAATAATTACTTCGGTAAATATTTTATTTACCATGGTTAAAGGGTAAATCCGGTAAATAAGGGTAAAAAATAATATTATAATAATATTAATATAACCTAAAACATGTCCTAAACCTATTGGTTGATACATGTCTGACCATGGGAATCTTTGGGTCGATTTTGGGACCTCATGGATCCACTTGTATGTGATAATGACACTTTATATTAATTAAGTTAAAATAAATACAAAAATGACATAAACATATATCTTTTAGCAAAACAATTTTTACATAGGGTTATATATATATTATATTTTTGACTATAAATATTCATTAGAAATATAAAATGATTTCATACATAATTGTATTTTATTTATAATTTTTGGACATTGAAAAATTATAAATATATATGACACAATAATGATGCAATATTTTCCTTATTAATGAAAGAATCAAATAATTGGTATTATAAATGTTAAAATAAATATAATTTGACAGTTTTGATGACATATATGAATTTTATTGGTTAATATGACATGTTAGGATTTCTTAAATGAATTTGGTTTGAATTAATAAAGTTTTTAAGACTTTAACAAAAATAAATTGTTGAATAGTGTCAAAATTAACATAAATGAGTTTTTAAAACAAATATTATTTTATTAATTGATATTCTATTCCTAAAAATATAAGGTTTGTCTAAAGGACTTATATAATTATAGGTGTATTATTAATGGACCACTTGGGGGTCTCTTGTATGTATATAGTATGTTTATTAACTATATAATATAAAAATACAAAGTGACATGGTAAATGTCAAACTAATTAACTAAGAGTTAAAACTAAAATATAAGGTTAATATAATGACACAAACCTATCTAAAATCTATTGGTTGAAAGGATTTAGACCCATCTCCCCATTATACTTTGAATAATACACTTTTGAGCCATTAGAAACCGAATATGAATTTATTATAAATTAATACTTTAGGTTTTTCCTAAAGAGCCCCTCCTCCCCCTTATAAAAGGACACCACTTCTAACCAATTCTTCACACCTTCAAAGCCTTTTGGTTCGGCCAAAACCTGACCAAATACTCTCTCAACTTCCATCAATTCAACCTATAGGCTTTAGTTTGGTCAGAAAGCCAACCTAAGGATCCCTTTTGTTCAAATCAAAAGAAATAACCCGAAGAAGAGGTAATGATTTCACCACCCTCTTTCAAGTTCCTTTCTTCTTCAACTTCTTCATTCATTGTTATTTATATTCTAAAATAATAACTCCAGTATCTTCTATATAATTTGATGTTATTATAAATATTGAACAACCAAATTCAATATTCTATCCATCCTTTGAATGACATGTCACCATACGTGCGTACGTACGGCTTACCGTCTCCACGTTGTGGTGTCATTGTTATTCAATACACTATTCACTACTGGAAAAATACCCTATACCAATGGTTTGTAACCATTGGTATAGGTCTCCAAACTGTTGGTATAGGCTATACCAACGTTTTGGAGGACCGTTGGCAAGTAAGTTGTGACAATAGGTCTATACCAACGGTTTTGGGAAAACCGTTGGTATAGGTTCTATACCAACGGTTCTGAAAACCGTTGGTATAAGTAATTAGAAAATCTATACCAACGGTTCTAAAAAACGTTGGTATATGTATTTCAAAAAAGAAACATCCGGTGGGATTTGATCCCAGGACCTATAGTTTATAACGGAATGACTTAACCACTAACCTAACATGACTTTTGTTAACATAATTTCATAAATATATATATGTATTGTTCTAATTATTTTAAATTTTTATTTATATAATGTTCTCCGTAGGTAGATTCCAAAAAAAAATCAAAGGACCTTTCCCAACGGTTTGCAAAACTGTTGGGAAAGGTCCTTTTATTTTTTTGGGTATTCTGGTCGAAGGTTGAATTCTGGACACCCTTTCCCAAGGGTTTGGGCAAACCATTGGGATAGGCTACCCTTTCCCAATGGTTTGGCCAAACCGTTGGGAAAGGTGGTCCAGAATTCAGCCTATCCCAACGGTTTGGCCAAACCGTTGGGATAGGCTAACCTTTCCCAACGGTTTGGCCAAACCATTGGGAAAGGGTGTCTAGAATTCATCCTTTCCCAACAGTTTGGCCAAACCGTTGGGAAAGGTGTCCAACAAATGGGCTTTACCAACGGTTTGTCCAAACCGTTGGGAAAGGGTACCTATACCAACGGTTTTTACAATCCGTTGGTATAGAAGCATTGGGAAAAATCATTTTTCTAGTAGTGATTATTTGGATGGGTATAATAATGATGTTTAATTCATGTAAATAATAAATATAACATGATAATGATTCTGTATATATGATATACCATCCAATTATATATTATTTTAATATCAAAAGAATGATATTGTCGCTCGTGTGTACGTACGGACTACCGTCTCCACGAACGCGATGATATTCATTCTCCATCATATCTATTCAAGTATAATTCTCATTTTATGATTAAAAATAATGTTTAAGTACTTGATATCATTCTGGATATGAATAAGATACAACCTATCCATAATAAACATGACTTATGTCACAAAACATATAAATTAAAATGAGTAAGTTAACACCCGAAATGACGATAATACAAAGATATTATTAACAAAGAAATGTTAAAAGATCATATATGATATCATATTGATGTATATGATTCTTGAAAAACTTAATAACAATTATTTCATCATTATACAGGATTTTAACCTACCCTCAACCCAGGAAAAGTACAAGGTAAGGGTTTTTCATCTCACTCCTTATTCCCGTGAGATTCATGCCATATTTCCACTATTACCTTTTGTGTGGTGTATGTATTACCCGTAATTGTATTCTTTGTGTAATAAACTTTAATTTATGTGTATTTACATATTCATTTTTTGATACCTCTTTCATGGGGTGTTTGTTTCGTATGTTACCAAATTGGTAAGGGTTAATTTCACAATCTCTTTATTATCTGAGGTTGTTTTTACATAAGTATCTATTGGGACATATTTCTTATCCATGTACATAAAAGAGTTTTAAAAGGGATTATTTTTAAGGTACTTTTTACAAAAACATCATTTTAAAAGTTTTAAATATTTATTCTTCTAAATCATTCTCATTAATGTCCATGTTTTCAAAATGGTTTTTAAGGATTTATTTATATGGACATGAATGTTTTTAAAATGTTAATTCCTTTCAAAAGTTTCGAAGTGGTATGGGACACTTTGATTCAAAAATGTCTTAAAATGACTTCTTTTCTAAATTGTGTGACTTTTAAATGTTTTCATTAAAAGGGGGTATTTCTCTCAAATTGTTTTACAAATCATTTTCATCTATGTAAAAATCATTTAATGGATTTTAAACTTGTTTTGAAGTTGATTTATTATAATACAATCATACATATTTTATTGAATGAGTTACGATATGTTTGACTGTGGATGTTATATTTTTATACCATTCATGGTTTATGGTTAATGTATTGACATTTCGTATGCTAGTTTTAAAATGAATTTTTATGATATTTTTAAACCTTTTGATATGAGGAATGTATTGGACTTAGTAAGTGACGGGTGGAGCCCGTTATAGCTCATCGATGCATCTGTAGGTCTCATGAGACAACTAGACGTGGAATTGACTAAGGACCTTTCCCAATTTGATTTCTGGTTTTGGCCGAGGCCTTGACAAAATGTTTCAGAATGTCCGACATTATACATTCCCTCATTATGGAAATAATATTGTTGGTTCTTATGGTCATTTGACTAGTAGAATACCCATGATTTTGTTTTATTATGCCATTACTTACTCAGCTCATATTCATGCCATAAAAGTATTCATGTTTATTATTGGTAAAGTCATGTGGTTTCAATTATTCAACATGCTTAATATTTATGTCATTTTCTGTTGTATTACTTACCCTTACTGGGCATTTGAGCTCACCCCTTTCTTATGTTTCATTTTCCCAGGATAAGAAGAAGTTAGTTATGAGTGACCTACAGGCATAATCTACTAGTATTGGATGCTTCTAATGAAATATATTTTTGTTGTATTTCTCTTCAAGCTTTAAAGTTGAACATATGTATGAATCTTGTTTCCAAGGCTACTAAACTGATCGGTATTTCGAGACATGATTTCCTTGTGATCATGCAAATGTTATGTAATAATGCACCGACTCTGGGTAACTGGGGTCGGGGCATTACAGTTGGTATCAAAGGAAGTTTAGTACAAACCTTGGAAACTAGATTTAGATAAAATCTGATTAGAACACATAGACCTAAGATAGACTTTGAGGATTAGTATAGAAGAACTTCCTAGAATTTTGGTATTGTAGAGATTTTGTGAGTTTTCCAAGAAATACATCCCTGTCTAGATACAAGCAGGTAGAGGCGGCTCTGGCACAGATGTACCTAGGGGTAAAAACCAAAAACACCGCTTTGAGCTAGACTCGAACGGGAACTAGTGCACAACAACGGGCCTTGATGCACTCTTGGTTACGACACTCCCGGGGGATATGCTTAGGATAATTCTCATTTTCTTTAAAAACCATTATGAAGGGTTTATGAGTATATAATTTCTCAAAGAAAACATTTTTATGATCATGGATTATATCCATAAACTGTTCAATTTACGTTAGGTATTTTACAAGTTTGGAATTATGTATTTTGATTCATAAACTAATCTAGTTTATGCCATTGTTTAGAAATGGCACCTAGTGGAAGGAATGGAAATCGTTTCAACACACATACTCCATGTAGGGATTTCCCTCCTACTCAAGAAAATTATAACGGAGCTAGTGATACAACTGGTGCTGGTCAGCTTATCACCATACTGGGACAACTCACTCAGGGTATGTATAATAACCTTACCCGTATGGAGCACCCAGATCCACAGCGTGGAGGATCAATGTTAGATCACTTCATGATGCAACAACCACCAACATTCAATGGGAGTACAAATCCATTAGTGGGTGAGAAATGGATAAACTCCTTAGAGAAAATATTCCATGCATTTGGGAGTAGCTAAAGGGAAAAAGTTGTCATGGCAGTTTACCACCACACTGGAGATGCTGACCAATGGTGGTCCTTGATTCAAAATAAAAAGGAAGATGATGAAGTATAAAATATGGAATAGAGGGAATTTAAAGATATTTTCTTAGAAAAATAATTTCCTCGTGACCATCGAGATGATATGGAAAGGCAGTTTCTGAGTCTGAGGCAAAATGAGGATGAGAATGTCAGGAAGTGTGAGGATAACTTTACATGGTTAGCGAGGTATGCTGCAAATTTTATACATAACCCAAGAATAAATATTTATCGTTTCTTTTATGGGTTAAAACCATTTCTCCATTGAGAATTAGTATCACAATCCTTCTCATCATACGAATATATTATCTCATGTGCAATCAAGACAGAAAAGAAATTCTATATTTATTATGACTTTAAATCAAAGCAAGTGAAGAAGAGATCTGCTGAACACTCTGGGAAAGGAAATAAGGAAACAGGGAAGAAGGGAAGAATTGAATTTCCACCCTATGAAAATTATGTAAGGAAGCACCCTGGTTCCTGTCTAAAAGGAAAAGGAGTGTGTTACAAATATAGATAGAAGGGTCATCTAGAAGGTGATTGTAAAGGAAAGAAAGACGCTACCGATGTTCAATGCTACAATTGTAGGGAGATGGAACATTATGCAAATGAATGCCCTAAGAATCAAGGAATCTTACCTCAGAAAAGTCCAAGGGATCAAGTCCAAGTTTATGTTGTTACTACAGTTGAAGTTGAATAATTATTTTATTTGTGTTTTTGGATTCAATAACTATATTTTGGTTATAAGAATAATGTGATATATATAAGGATTGTACTACAGTACTATTTTATCAAAGACTTGAGATTATATGGTTCTAAGAAAAGTGACTTAATAGTAAGCTACACTTTTTTTAAAATACATGTTTTAAGGAAATGTAATCCTTAATATGGTCCTGATAATGAGGTAGTGATTTTGGAATAATACATGATTGATTTGGATAAATTATATTGGATATCCTTGAATACCTTGAAACTGATTAGTTCCCTCATTTCTAGAGTTTACAGCATTTTTGGGATAGAAGGAGTATATCTAGTATTCTATAAATAATAAGGTGTCATGAATGTAATCAATAAGTTTTTAGGGTAATTCATAATGTTGTAGTGTTTTAAAAGAATACATGATGAAGGTGTTCACATGTTATTACACGGTAAAAAGGATCTTCATTGTGTTTACCTTCCTTATAAATTTTGGACTTGGACAGAAGTATTTTGGATAATTCTAGTTGAGATTATTTTTGGATATTTATAAAAAGGACAACACGCAGACCGTGTGACAACCCGCCGCGTTAGACAAAGTTGTGGGAATCAAACCCACAACCATAGTGCGATTGGGATTTATCACCTACCACTGGACTACGTGAAGTCCCTGGAGTGTATAATGTAGTTTTTTTAAGTCCTGATAGATGAATTATAGATTAATGTTTGGATCCTTATACGATTAGGATAAATATAATATTTTTGAGTTCTATTATCTTTTAGAGTGAAATATGATTTTGTGGTATAAATTAGACAAAGCGTGAAACTCTACTTGTCAAGTATATATATATATATATACATATCTATTATTTTATGAAGAAATTAATTCTTATACTTTATTGAAGGGATCTTAAAACCAAAAATGTGTTATCCTAATGCCTTATGTTCTGTTGAACCGATGGTATTTAAAATCATCATAGATTGATGAATTTTAGGACCTCAATTTTACACTTGTTTGTGATTGATGACCTCAATCACTACCTATAAATATTTATGTTTTTTCAACAATTATATGTCTCTAATTTTCACCAATGTTCTCCTAATCAAGATCATAATTTGGTGGTGACCCTTTCATTTCTATTTCCCTCTTATTAAGAGTAAAATTTTTTAACCCAACTTCTGATGTGGGTTTTCCCACAAAGATATTTTCTATTTTCAAACTTTTATTTTCGAAAAAAAATTTCAAATTGAGAGGATTCAATTTACTGAAGTAGGGGAGAATATAACACCCCAAGATTCTACGGTACGCTTCTCTTTGAATAATACAATAGCGTGTGTTGTACGCAACTTCGAGATTCTAACACACCGCGACCAATCAAAGTAGCTGTTATGAATAGTAATACCCACTTTTTAAAATTTTATAAATTTTATCTTTCAAAATGGATTTAATTTTTGGATTTTTAATATCGAAATTAGCTTAGGGTGAAATTTTGGTACTTTTCGGATAACTTTCATATTTTGATGAATAGTGAAAATTGATAAATTTTAATTAAAAACAACTTTTTTTAATCAAAATAATTAATAGTGATAAATTATGATTTTGAGTGGTTTTAAAGTATATTTAGAATATAGTTTTACCATTTAATACAATTTTGGTCATTGTACATAATTTCACATTTAAACCGGACATAAACAAATGTCAATCTTTTGATAGTTATTATCTCTTAAAAACAAGCTTTTTATTTTAACAACAAGAATTAATTTTAAATTAATTTCTGCCACTTCTGTGTTTTGAATTTGGAAAAATGGATTATATATTTGGAATCAGGATGTCCAAATTTTTTCAATAGTTAACTCTTATTTTTAGACATTTTGAATAATTACTTCGGTAAATATTTTATTTACCATGGTTAAAGGGTAAATCCGGTAAATAAGGGTAAAAAATAATATTATATTAATATTAATTTACCCTAAAACGTGTCCTAACCCTATAGGTTGATACATGTCCAACCGTGGGCATCTTTGGATCGATTTTGGGACCCCATGGATCCACTTGTATGTGATAATGACACTTTATATTAATTAAGTTAAAGTAAATACAAAAATGACATAAACATATATCTTTTAGAAAAACAATTTTTACATAGGGTTATATATATTATATTTTTTGACTATAAATATTCATTAGAAAGATAAAAATATTTCATACATAATTGTATTTTATTTATAATTTTTATACATTGAAAAGTTAAAAATATATATGACACAATAATGATGAAATATTTTCCTTATTAATGAACGAATCAAATAATTGGTATTATAAATGTTAAAATAAATATATTTTGAAATTTTTGATGACATACACGAATTTTATTGGTTAATATGACATGTTAGGATTTCTTAAATTAATTTTTTTCTAATTAATAAAGTTTTTAATACTTTAACAAAAATCAATTATTGAATTGTGTCAAAATTGACATAAATGAGTTTTTAAAACAAATATTATATTATTAATTGATATTCTATTACTAAAAATCTAAGGTTAGGCCAAAGGACTAATATAATTATAGGTGTATTATTAATGGAACACTTGGGGGTCTCTTGGATGTATATAGTAAGTTTATTAACTATATAATATAAAAATACAAAGTGACATGGTAAATGTCAAACTAATTAACTAAGAGTTAAAACTAACAGATAAGGTTAATATAATGACCCAAACATGTCTAAAATATATTTTTTGAAATTATTTCGACACATCCCCACATTATAATTTTAATAATCCACTTTGGATCCATTAGATACCGAATATGAATTTATTATAAATTAATATTTTAAGTTTTTTCTAAAGAGCCCCTCCTCCCCCTTATAAAAGGACTCCACTTCTAACCAATTATTCACACCATCAAAGCCTTTTTGTTCGTCCAACCCCTTCCCAAATACTCTCTCAACTTCCCTCACTTCAACCTAGAGGCCTTAGGTTGATCAAAAAGCCCAACTAAGGAGCCCTTTTGATCAAATCAAAAGGAAGAACCCGAAGAAGAGGTAATGATTTCACCACCCTCTTTCAAGTTCCTTTCTTCTTCAACTTATTCTTTCCTTGTTATTTCTATTCTAAAATAATAACTACAGTATATTCTATATACTTTGATGTTATTATAAATATGGAACAACCAAATTCAATATTCTATCCATCCTTTGAATGACATGTCACTATACGTGCGTGCGCACGGCTTGCCGTCTCCACGTCGTGGTGTAATTGTTATTCAATACACTATTAATTGGATGGGTATAATAATGATGTGTAATTCATGTAAATAAAAAATATAACATGATAATTATTCTATATATATGATATAAAATCCAATTATATATTATTTTAATATCAAAACAATGATATTGTCGCTCGTGCGTACGTACGGACTACTGTCTCCACGAACGCGATGAGATTCATTCTCCATCGTATCCATTCAAGTATAATTCCCATTTGATGATTAAAAATAATGTTTAAGGACTTGATATAATTCTTTATATGAATAACATACAACCTATCCATAATAAACATGACTTATTTCACAAAACATATAAAATAAAATGAGTAAGTGAACTCCTGAAACGACGATAATACTAAGATATTATTAACAAAGAAATGTTAAAAGATCATATATGATATCATATTAATGTATATTATTCTTTTATAACTTAATAACAATTATTCCACCATTATACAGGAGGTTAACCTACCCTCATCCCAGGAAAATTACAAGGTAAGTGGTTTTCATCTCACTCCTTATTCTCATGAGATTCATGCGATATTGTCACTATTACCTTTTGTGTGGTTTATGTACTTCCCGTAATTGTATTATTTGTGTAATACACTTTAATTTATGTTTATTTACGTATTCATTGTTTGATACCTTTTTCATGGGGTGTTTGTTTCATATGTTACCAAATTGGTAAGGGTTAATTTCACAATCTCTTTATTATCCGAGGTTGTTTTTACATAAGTATCTATTGTGACATATTTATTACCCATGTCCATAAAAGAGTTTTCAAAGGGATTATTTTTAAGGTACTTTTTAATAAAACATCATTTTAAAAGTTTTAAATATTTATTCTTCTAAATCATTCTCATTAATGCCCATGTTTTCAAAATAAATTTAAGGATTTAATTATATGGACATGAATGTTTTTAAAATGTTAATTAATTTCAAAAGTTTCAAAGTGGTATGGGACAATTTGATTCAAAAATGTCTTTAAATGACTTATTTTAAAAATTGTGTGACTTTTAAATGTTTTCATGAAAAGGTTTTATTTCTCTCAAAGTGTTTTACAAATCATTTTCATCTATGTCAAAATCCTTTAATGGATTTTAAACTTGTTTTGAAGATGATTTATTATAATACAATCTTACATATTGTATTGAATGAGTTATGATATGTTTGATTATGGATGTTATATTTTTATACCATTCATGGTTTATGGTCAATGTATTGACATTTCATATGAATGTTTTAATACGAATGTTTATGATATTTTTAAACCTTTTCATATGAAGAATGTATTGGACTTAGTAAGTGATGGGTGGAGCCCGCTATTGCTCCTCGATGCATCGGTAGGTCTCATTAGACAACTTGATGTGGAATTGGTCGAGGCCCTTTCTCATTTTGATTTATGGTTTTGGATGAGTCCTTAATTATTTTAGACGTCTTGTCCGAGGCCTTGACAAAATGTTTCAGAATGTCTGGCATTATACATTCTCTCATTATGGAAATAATATTGATGGTTCATGTGGTCATTCGACTAGTAGAATACCCATTATTATGTTTTATTATGGCATTACTTACTCATCTCATATTAATGCCATAAAAGTATTCATGTTTATTATTGGTAAAGGCATGTGGTTTCAATTATTCTCCATGATTAATATTTATGTCATTTTCTGCTGTATTAATTACCCTTAATGAGCATTTGAGCTCACCCCTTTCTTATGTTTCATTTTCCCAGGATAAGAAAAGTTAGTTATGAGTGACCTGAAGGAATAATCTAGGAGGCTTGGATGCTTCTAATGAAATATATTTTTGATGTATTTCTCTTCAAGCTGTAAAGTTGAAAATATGTATGAATCATGTTTCCAAGGCTACTAAACTGATCGGTCTTTCGAGACATGATTTCCTTGTGATCATGCCAATGTTATGTAACAATGCACCGAATCTGGGTAACTGGGGTCGGGGCATTACATGATGAATATATTTCGATGATGCATCCTATATATGGTGCACGGGGTTGTAGTTTTAGTGGTGGTCAAGACGATGGTGAGGAGGAGGCCAAGGTAGAGGAGGAGGAGGAGGAGGGTGAGGAGGAGGTCGAGGCTGAGTATGAGGGCGAGGAGGAGGGCGAGGTGGAGGATAAGGGCAATGAGGAGGCCAAGGTGGAGTATGAGGTAAAGGAGGGGGGAATTGAGGAGGAGGGTGACAATGATGGGGAAAACAATGAGGATGAGGCTGAGGCTGATGATGACAGCGATGATAGTGATGGTGGTGAGGGACAGATTGATCCATTACATTTTTGACTGATATTACTGACCTTTGATGCTTATTGATTTCTTGTGCCTGAATATATGTGTGATTAGGTAGGTCACATTATATTTATTTTTTATATATATAAATAATAATACTTGACATAATGATTTTCTGAGAATGATTCTCCCCTCCCCTGGACAACCCCCCCCCCCCACCCCCGTCGATAGCCCGCCCACCCCCTAGACACTCTGTACCCCCCTGGACAGCCCCACCACCCCCGTGGACAGCCTTCCCACCCCCTTGATAGCCCCTCCCCCAGTGGACATACCCCCCCCCCCACTCCCGTGGACACCCCCCCACCCACCCCCCCACCCCACCCTCATGGATAGCCTGACCACCCCCATGGACAGCCCGCCCACCCCCTTGGACAACCCGTACCCCCTGGACAGCCCGCCAACCCTCGTGGATAGCCCACTCACCCTAATAGACACCCAGTACCCCCTCAACAGCCCTTCCCACCCCCTTGTACACCCCTGACCCCCTAGATGGCCCCCCACCCTCGTGGACATCCCCTCCCACCCCTTAGTTTATAAAAATCCCTTTTAAGGTTCCATTTCAAAAATCATATAGTATTTTTGTTCCACAATAAAAATGAAATCCAAACCCATTTTAAAAATACCAGTGATCTTAAAATCTATGAAATTAATTCCATTAAAACCATTATAGACCCCACCCCTCCTAGACACCACCACACCACCTGGACACCCCCCAACCCCATGGACAGCCCCGCACCCCCCTAGACACCACCCCACCCCCCTTGGACAGCCACTCCAACCCCATGGACCGCCCCCACCCCAATTGACATCCCCCTGACCCCCTGGACAACCCTCCCACCCCCGTTGAGAGCCTACCCATCCCCGTGGACAGCTCGCCCACCCACAATGGACACCTCGTACCCCCCTTGACAGACCCGCCCACCCCCTAGACACCCTGACCCCCTAGACAGCCCCTGCCCCCATGGACAGCCCCTCCCACCCCCATGGACAGCCCCTCCCACCCCCGTGGACAGCCCCTCCCACCCCCGTGGACATCCCTCCCACCCCCTGGAGAGCCTGCCCACCCCCTGGACACCCCCTCCCCCCCTGGACACCCCCCCCCCCGTACACCCCTACCCCCCATGGATAGCCCCCCCCCCCAATACACCCCCTACCCTATGGAAGCCCTTCCACCCTCGTGGAAAGCCCGCCCACCCCACTAGACACCCCATACCCTCTAAACAGCCCCACCCACCCCCCTGGACACTCCTGACTCCCCTAGACATCCCCACCCCCCGTGCACAGCCCCACCCACCCCCTGTACATCCCCTACCCCCATGGACAGCCCCACCTACCATGGACAGCCCCCACCCCCATGGATAGCCACCTACCCCCTGGACAACCCCCACCTCTTGGACACCCCCACCCCCATGGACACCCCTACCCCCCTGTGGATCGCCCACCCACCCCCTGGACACCCCCTACTCCCTGGACAGCCCTGCCACCCCCGTGGGCACTTGCCAACCCCACTAGACACCTCGTACGCCCCTGGACAGCCCCACCCACCCCCTGGACACCCTCGACCCCCCTAGACATCCCCCACCCCCTTGGACAGCACCACTCACCCCCCTCTACACCCCCTACCCCCGTGGACAGCCCCCACACCCATGGACAGTCTCCCACCCCTGGATAGCCCCTACCCCCATGGATTATAGGGTTTCTACAACTCGAAGATCCCATTAATCATAGATACCCACTTGGTTGCCTCCTAGGATCCTTGATCACCAATAAAAAAATAGTGGATGGTATTTTAGAAACTCCAATGCATAATAAATGATCTGAGAAGAACATGGTTATTCCACTTCCACAAGAGTTTTAGTAGATACCAAGACACAAGAATGACTACCTGAGATATCCCCTTATGGACATTTTGATTCATTTATAGTGGAAATATTCTAAAAAATTATAAAAAACAAAACCTTTAGTAAAATATTCTGATGTTCTAAAATAAGGGACACAAAATCACAAATCCCATAAAGATGCATCATAAATAATTCTTCATAAAACCATTTTAAAATCAAATAATAGAGTCTTATATATATTTAAAACTCCATAATGGTTTATAAAAATCCCTTTTAAGGTTCCATTTCAAAAATCATATAGTATTTTTGTTCCACAATAAAAATGAAATCCTTTTCCTAATAACCAAATCCCCCTTCCAACCATACACACCAAAAGCATTCATTTTTTCCTAAAGAAACACATACTATTGAAATAAACACTATTCCAAAACCATTTTAAAAATATCAATAATCTTAAAATTCATAAAATTCATTCCATTAAAGCCATTACAGCGCCCGCCCCTCTTAGACACCACCCCACCACAGGGACCCCCCTGGACACCCCCACCCCCATGGAAATCACCCCCTGGACACCACCCCACCCCCCTTGGACAGCCCCTCCAACCCCATGGACCGTCCCCACCCCCTAGACACCCCCACCCCCATGGACAACCCCCCTACCCACTGGACGGCCCCCAACCCCCTAGATGGCCCCCACCCCTCCTAGACACCACCCCACCACCTAGACACCCCCACCCCCTGGACACCCCCATCCCCCATGGACAGCCACCCCCACCCCCTGGACACCACCCCACCCCTACGGAGAGCCCCCCATCCCCCTGGACCACCCCCACCCCCCTGGACACCACCCCACCCCTGGACACCCCCACCCCCTGGACACCCCCACCCCATGGAAATCCCCCCATCACCCTGGACACCACCCCACCCCCCTGGACCCCCCCATGGAGACCCCCCCCCCCCCACTACCCTGGAAAGCCCCCCCCCCCATCCCCCCTGGACACCCCCCACCCCCTGGATTCCCCCACCCCTCCTAGACACCACCCCACCACCTGGACACCCCCCCTGGACACCCCCACCCCCATCGACAGCCACCCCCACCCCCCTTGGACAAGCCCCAAGCCCCTGGACACCACCCCATCCCCTTGGAAACCCCCCCCCCCCCCGGACACCACCTGGAAACCCCCTATAGCATCCCACCTTTTTATCACATAAACTTTCATTACATTTTACAAAACCGAGGATATTTAAGGTTTAGTGTCTTGGAAACCAGGAACTTAAAACATGAAAATATAAAAAATTATTCATAAACATTGGAAAGGATTCTTCTTATGTTCATCCTAGGTTCATTACTACATCTCATAACTTGGGGACATACATCAAAAGAAAGGTTGAGTAGAAGTCCCAGTAAGGTAAATAAGGGGAAACATTTAACATGTGAACTTGAGATACGTCAATAAAGTCATGAAAAAGAACATTAATGAATGGGAAAGAAATCATGAGGAATATCATAATAAAAATAATGTATTTCATAACTTGAAGATGTGGCTAAAACATTTAACATAGACAATCATTTTCGTTTCACCAAGGTCCATACCCAAGGTTTCATTAAAAATTACCAAGGTTATTCACCATGGCATCGTTAAAAATGGTTATCTCTAGAGATTAAGTCTTTACCAAATGCATTGGAGCTCTATCAGGGAACACCCTTAAATTTGTCTTTATTATAATGTGATCCACATATATCATCATCAAAAATTTCATAAATAACCCATATAGCATAAAAGAAATGGGTTTCCTTTCATAATCATAATGTTTTAAAAACCGCTATAAAGACATGATCTTTATGTCACTTTAAACCCCCGGAAAAAGATAATGGGTTTCATGTATGTAAATCCCAGAATTAAAAATATAAAATTTTTATATATATGTGAATACCCTTTTATAAGAAAGAGCTTTGAGTATTCACTTAATAAAACAAAGTAATTTTAGAAAAATAGAGAGGCATTTTGAGACGAAAATTCTGCAGCATAACAACTATGTTATAAGGTTTTAGAAAATATTGAAAAGAGAGGGTACATGGGTCACAAACACATAAATGATCCATAAAATAGTATATGTACAGAATATAAAGTATATAAGAACATGTTAATAAAATTTGAAAGATATACCATATGAAATGAAAAACATGGAAGGAAGAAAAAAATAAGATTTCTCTTATGAAAATTAGGCATCCTAACGACGTCACTTAAAACTTCTAAAAGGGAATTGATGAGATAAAATAGGGTCTCTAATAATATTAACATAAAATATCAGTATGATAGATATAGATATCATACCCCAACGTAATAAAAAAGAACTTGAAATACTTGAGGAGAAGGGTGAAAGAATCCCTTAAAAATTCGGCAGCCTAACAACGTCACTTAAAACTTCAAAAAATGAATTGACGAGATCAAATATGGTCTCTCATAATATGATCATAAAAGATCAGTATGATAGATATAGAGATAATACCCCAACATAATAAAAAGGAACTTGAAAGACTTGATAAGAAAATAGAACTTGAAAATGATAAAGGTGAAAGAATCCGTTACAAAAATTTCGGCAGCCTAACGGCGCCACTTAAACATTCATAAAAAGAAATGATGAGAGTAAGAGGGGATCTATCTTCATATGAACATGAAAAGGGAAGTAAGATGAATATAAAAGAACATACTCCAACATAAGAACATGTAGAATAAAAGAAATGACTTAAAAGAAAGTATTTGAAAAGAAAGAGAGAGGTTGGATCCCTTACCTTAAAACGTAACTCTTAAAACTCAAAGTTTGGGACCTTGAGGGCTTGGGGGAACCTTGGGAGGACCCTTTGCGAGGTAATGAGACCATAGATTCATTGGGGGAGAGTTGGTAGTGAAAACTAAAGGAGGAAAGGGTGGGTATTTATAGGGAAAGTGATATAAGAAATCCCTTATGAAAACTCAGCTTGGGTTTGGTCTAGAGCAAAGCCCAATGGTGCTACCTCCTTCCCAAGTTCTGTTATATGGTATTCGATTGGACCGAGACTACTAGATGAAGACAACGGATATTATTTCTATATTAATTAACCAATATCACTTGTATTTAGAGACAATAATTGAAACATTTAGTTTCCAACAGTCATATTGATCAATGGTCATATAACAGTCAAAACCCAACAGTCTTATTTTAATTATACTAATGTTATCAAATGAAATAGTTTTGTCGAGTAATAAAAATAAAATAACACACAATGTTTAGGAAAAAAATTATTCAAAATTTCGGGTCATTTCAATCTTCCCCCCTTGAGAAATTGTGTCCTCGCAATTTTAAAATTGGGCTTGGAAATTTTGTTGAAAGTCCCACATCGAAAAAAGAGTCAGTAAAAATATTACTTCAAAAGAAAGAAAGGGAAGTACAAAGGTCACCCGAGTTAACCCATACTAGGATTCCATGTTGGAAAACATGGGTATGGAATAAAAAAACAAAGAGTCATGTTCTGATGGAGAGTGATAGAGAACATGATTAGGAGAAAGTTAACAATAAGAAAATCACAAACTTATGATGTGTGTAAATGGTCTTTGATTACCCAGTAGGAAACGTAAACCAACAACGTTTTTTTTCTTTCCCTTTAATAATTCTAAGGAATTCATTTACTACATAGAATAAAAACATACAGAAATACACCAACCTTAAAGTAGAGTTTCATCCTTTAATAAGTTTTCTACCAAAACTAATCTTTTCTTCAAATGATGAGAATTCAAAAACACTTGGTCTCATCAAAAGTACAAGAATAATCTTCGAGAGAATCACATAATCCAAAAAATATTAACTATCTATTTCTTCTACATTTAAACATTATCCCAAAAACATAAAGTGTAAGATAAAACAACTCTTCAAAAAGAAAGAACCCCATAGGAAGGGAAACTACTTCTAAATCTTCAAAATTCCACAGTACTACCCAAAGTTTAACATAGACCATTCCATAAATAACTATCCTTAAAATTATTCAAAATAATCCAAACTAAGATTGAAACCCAAATACAAGAAGGATTTGATAAAATAGTCTAAACTTTATCGTTTATCTCCAAACAACATCAACCACTCCTAACATCCTATAACAAAAGTAACTAACCTAAACATATTTTTCCCAAGATAGGTTAATCATTTCCATAAGTAACCTAAATTACTATAAGTTCACCTTAAATTCATTGATTCTTCAAAATATAAGTCAACCTTTAATCCTAAAAGAAAAAACCATAGTAATCTATTTACCTTGATCATATAGGGTTCCCAAAATAGTGAGTGTCTTCCAAAATAATAATCATCTTTTAATCCCATAATCACCCTTGAAGAATAGATTCACTACATCAACATGTGGTACATAACAATAGATGTTTTACTTAATGATATTAAACCATCTTAGTTAGTGACTCGATGTTCTTAAAAAAACATTAAAGTTATGCTCATAGGGAACGAACTAGAATACAACATTACATAGACAATTATTGTGAAGAATTTGCATGTACCTTAGTCATCATGATCCATCTCAGCATAGGAATTGCATTGTTCCCTTGTCCTTGAAGATTGTTGATGCTCACCATGCTTCTTATC
Organism: Viscum album; assembly: GCA_963277665.1. Lineage (NCBI taxonomy): Eukaryota > Viridiplantae > Streptophyta > Magnoliopsida > Santalales > Viscaceae > Viscum > Viscum album. The sequence continues at coordinate 1,365,782,869 of OY728135.1, forward strand.
CCTTCCAAGAGAGCATTTCCTTGAATAATTTCCAACTTCTCAACATTTATGACATTGAAGAGTATAAGGTACATTAGATCAAACCTTATCTCTATTCATCACATTATCCATTTTTTTTGAAGCAATTGGATACTTTATGCCCTATCACCTCACACTTAAAACATCTCCTGGTTCCTTTGTGACATTCTCCTGGGTGCCACTTTTCGTACTTTTTGAAAAAAGGAAATTGGGTCTTCTTTCCCTTATCAACTTTATCAGATAAACATCCTTGAGACTTTGTCTTCTTCTTCCTAGATGAATTTTGGAATTAAAATAGGTACCAATTATTAATTGTGATTTTTGATAGTTGTTTTGGAATAATCATAATATGTTCAACTTGATCTCTCTTCATATCTATCACATCAATAGGGAAATCTTCACATTTCCTATCACATTGGTTGTTGGGACATGTTCTTCTATTTCCCGCTATTAACTAAGAAAATAAAGTATAATTAGGGGCTTAAATACTTGGCCAATAATCATGAAAAGGAAACTTTAAGCATATAAGGATAAACTTGTAGAATAAAATTATATCCTAACTTGTGATCCTCTAGGTTCCAAACTAGGTTATCCATGATCATATATTCTTATGTGAATCCTTATTTTATTTTATCTTTGTTCCTTTAATAGTGGTTCATACTAAGCTTATGAATTTATCAAAGCATATCCCCTGGGAGTGTCGTAACCAAGAGTGCATCAAGGCCCATTGTCGTGTACTAGTTCTCGTTCGAGTATAGCTCAAACCGGTGTTTTTGGGTTTTACCCCTATGTACATATGTGTCAGATCCACCTATACCTGCTCATACCCAGACATGGATGTATTTTCTTGGCAACCCCTTACTCAATACTCCCCAAAATACCAGGAAGATTTATTATATTTAAACTTTTCTATAGGGTTCTTCCTAGAGTTTTCATATCCTAATTTCCACAAAAAACTAAACCATCCTTTGTTACCAACTATATCATCCCACCTTTTATCACATAAACTTTCATTACATTTTACAAAACCGAGGATCTTTAAGGTTTAGTGTCTTGGAAACCAGGAACTTAAAACATGAAAACATAAAAAAAATCTTCATAAACACTTAAATGGATTCTCCTTATGTTAATCCTAGGTTCATTACTACATATCATAACCTTGGGTCATATATAAAAAGAAAGGGTGAGCAGAAGGCCCAGTAAGGGAAACAAGGGGAAACATTTAACATTTGAACTTGAGATATATGAATAAAGTCATGAAAAAGAACTTTATGGCATGAGAAAGAAATCATGAGGCATATCATAATAAAAATAATGTATTTCATAACTTGAAGATGTGGCTACAATATTTAACAAAGACAATCATTTTCGTTTCACCAAGGTCCATCACCAAGGTGTCATTAAAAATTACCAAGGTTATTCACCAAGGCATCGTTAAAAATGGTCATCTCTAGAGATTAAGTCTTTACCCAATGAATTGGAGCACTATCAGGGTGCACCCTTAAATTTGTCTTTATTATAATGTGATCCACATATATCATCATCAAAAATTTCATAAATAACCCATATAGAATAAAAGAAATGAGTTTCCTTTCATAATCATAACGTTTTAAAAACTACTTTAAAGACATGATCTTTAGGTCACTTTAAACCCACAGAAAAGGAAAATAGGTTTCATGTATGTAAATCCCAGAATTTAAAATAGAACATTTTTATAATATGTGAATACCCCTTTATAAGAAATATCTTTGAGTATTCACTTAATAAACAAAAGAATTTGAGAAAAAGATAGAGGCATTTTGAGACGAAAATTCTACAGCATAACGACTATGTTATACGGTTTTAGAAAATGTTGAAAAGAGAGGGGACCTGGGTCACAAAATCATAAATGATACATAAAATAGTATAGGTATAGAATATAAAGGATATAAGAACATGTTAATGAAGTTTGAAAGATATACCATATGAAATGAAAAACACGGAAGGAAGACAAAAAATAAGATTTATCTTATGAAAAATTGGCAGCCTAACGACGTCACTTAAAACTTCAAAAAGGGAATTGATGAGATCAAATAGGGTCTCTAATAATATGAACATAAAAGATCAGTATTATAGATATAGAGACCATACCCCAACATAATAAAAAAGAACTTTAAAGACTTGACGAGAAGGGTGAAAGAATCCCTTAAAAATTCAGCAGCCTAACAGCGTCACTAAAAACTTCAAAAAATGAATTGATGAGATCAAATATGGTCTCTCATCATATGATCATAAATAATCATTATGATATATATAGAGATCATACCCCAACATAATAAAAAGGAACTTGAAATACTTGACAAGAAAATAGAACTTGAAAATGAGAAAGGTGAAAGAATCCGTTACAAAAATTTCGGCAGCCTAACGGCGCCACTTAAACATTCATAAAACGAAATGATGAGAGTAAGAGGGGATATATCATCATATGAAAATGAAAAGGGAAGTAAGAGAAATATAAAATAAAATCCTCCAACATAAGAACATGGAGCATAAAATAAATGACTTAAAATAGAGTATTTGAAAAGAAAGAGAGAGGTTGGATCCCTTACCTTAAAATGTAACTCTTAAAACTCAAATTTTGGGATCTTGAGGGCTTGGGGGAACCTTGGGAAGACCATTTGGGAGTTAATGAGACCATAGCTTAGTTGGGGTAGATTTGGGAGTGAAAACTAAAGGAGGAAATCGTGGGCATTTATAGGTAAAGTGAGATAAGAAATCCCTTATGAAAACTCAGTTTGGTTTTAGTCTAGAGTAAAGCCCAATGGTGATACCTCCTTCCCAAGTTCTGTTAGATGGGCTTCGATTAGACCGAGAATACTGGATGAAGCCATCAAATCTTCTTTCTATATTAATTAACCAAGATCACTTGTATTTAGAGACAATAATTGAAACATTTAGTTTCAAACGGTCATATTGATCAATGGTCATATAACAGTCAAAACCCAACGGTCTTATTTTAATTATACTAATGTTATCAAATGAAATTTTTTTTTCGAGTAATAAAAATAAAATAACACACAAAGTTTAGGAAACAAAATTTATTCAAAATTTCAGGTCGTTACACCCTCACCCCCTGGACACCCCCAAGAACATCCCCCCCCCCAACCCCTGGACACCCCCATCCTCCCAGACACCCCCATCCCCTCGGACACCCCCACCCCCCGGAAAGACCCTACCCCCCTTGGACAGCCCCCCCAAACCCCTGAACAGCCCCCCAACCCCTGAATTCTTAATTGAATTCTTTATGTATTTAATTTACTTATGAATTATGTGTTAATGGTGTATGGGTATACTTTTTGTATGGGTATACTTGTTGTATGTGTATACTTGATGTAATTACCTTATGAATTATGTGTTAATTCTGTTAATGGTGTATGTTGTGAAGATTGAAATGGGGAAAACTATGTTGTGGTATATGTCAAGGTTGGAAGAGTGTGGTGTTTTTAAGTTCTATTGCAAGTGGTTTTTTGTTCTATTATAAGTGTTGTTTGGAGGTGTGTTTGTAGGTGTATGAAATGGAGGGGATGGGTAGTTGCTGTTCAGGATGCTGTTCTGATTTCTGGAAATATACTATACCAATGGTTTTAAAAAATTGGAAAAGATTATTTTGACAATTGTTTTACCAATGGTTTTGAACCATTGGTAATTGTATTTCTAGAATATTTGTACCAATGGTTTTAAAGAACTGTTGGTAATAATATATACCAACAGTTTCTAAATGGTTGGTAAACTGCATGTAAACTATATACCCCAATAGTTAATAAACTGTTGGAATAAATATATACGAACAGTTTCAAGAAAACTGTTGGCATGCTGAAGATTAAACTACCATATACCAATGGTTAGAGAAGAACCGTTGGTATAAGCCTTTCGCAACGGCTTACTAACCAGTAGTTTGAAAAACCGTTAGTATATAGTATACCAATGGTTTCAAACCATTGGTATATATTTTATTTCCAATAGTGTTATTAATTGTTACTAATTGTTACTAATTGTTACTAATTGTTACTAATTGTTACTATTTCTTACTAATTGTTACTATTTGTTACTAATTGTTACTATTTATTACTAATTTTTACTATTTATTACTAATTGTTCCTATTTAATACTAATCATTCCTATTTATTACTATTTGTTTCTATTTATTACTAATTGTTCCTATTTATTACTAATTGTTCCTATTTCTTACTAATTGTTCCTATTTCTTACTAATTGTTCATATTTCTTACTAATTGTTCCTATTTATTACTAATTGTTCTTATTTGATACTAATTGTTCCCATTTCTTACTAATTATTCCTATTTCTTGCTAATTGTTCATATTTCATACTAATTGTTCCCATTTCATACTAATTGTTCCTATTTATGACTAATCATTCCTATTTATGACTAATTGTTCCTATTTCTTACTAATTGTTCCTATTTATGACTATTTATGACTATTTCTGACTATTTATGACTATGTATGACTATTTATGACTATTTATGACTATTTATGACTATTTATAACTATTTATGACTATTTATGGTTATTTATGGCTAATTATGGCTAATTATTGCTATTTATGGCTATTTATGTCTATTTATGGCTATTTATGGCTATTTATGGCTATTTATGGCAATTTATGACTATTTATGACTATTTATTACTATTTATTACTATTTATTACTATTTATTACTATTTATTACTATTTATTACTATTTCTTACTATTTCTTACTAATTATTACTATTTATTACTATTTATTACTATTTATTACTATTTATAACTATTTGTTACTATTTATTACTATTTATTACTAATTATTACTAATTATTACTATTTATTACTATTTATCACTATTTATCACTGTTTATCACTGTTTATCACTCTTAATCACTGTTTATCACTATTTATCACTATTTATCACTATTTATGACTATTTATGACTATTTATTACTAATTATTACTAATTATTACTAATTAGTACTAATTACTACTATTTAGTACTATTTATTACTATTTATGACTAATTATTACTAATTATTACTAATTATTACAAATTAGTACCATTTATTACTATTTATTACTATTTATTACTATTTATTACTATTTATTACTATTTATCACTATTTATTACCATTTATTACTATTTATTACTATTTATTACTATTTATTACTATTTATTACTAATTATTACTAATTATTACTAGTTATTACTAGTTATTACTAATTATTACTAATTATTACTAATTATTCCTAATTATTGCTAATTATTACTAATTATTACTAATTATTACTATTTGTTACTATTTATTACTATTTATTACTATTTATTACCAATTATTACTATTTATTACTATTTATTACAAATTATTACTATTTTTTCCAATTATTACTATTTATTACGATTTATTACCAATTATTACTATTTATTACCAACTATTACTATTTATTACTTTTTATTACCAATTATTACAATTTATTACCAACTATTACTATTTATGACCAATTATTACCAACTATTGCTATTTATTACTATTTATTACAAATTTTTACCAATTTTTACGAATTATTACTATTTATTACTATATATTGATATTTATTCCTATTTATTCCTATTTGTCCTATTTATTACTAATTACCCCTAATTATTACTAATTACCCCTAATTATTACTAATTACCCCTAATTATTACTAATTACCCCTAATTATAAATAATTAGCATTAATTACTATTAATAACTACAAATTAAAACTTCTAATTACTAATTATTGCTAATTATTAACATACAATACTATTTATCATTGATAATTTTTAATTATTACTAATTATTAAGAATTAGTACTAATAATTTCAATTTATTATTGCAACTAAATACTGATAAAAACAATTTAAGTCTAATTTAATTACAACTAATCAAAAATAATTAAAATTAACATAAAAAATAAAATAAATCATAAATAAAATAAAATATAAATACCTTTAAATTTGATCTTTTATTGATGTAGACGAATTCACAACTTCTTCGTAAAAAAACTAACAAAGAAAAAAATTTCACTCTAAAAATAGTGTTTAGAGAGAGGGGAAGTGGGAATTGAGGGAAGAGTAAGAAAAACGGATGGGGGTATATATAGGTTAGATTAGTTGTGATGGTACTGTTTGCGACGAGATACCCATCGCAAATAGTACTATTTGCGACGGGACCCGTCGCAAATAACTTTGCCCGCATTAATTACTGTCGGCGGTTAAAAGGGTATTCGCGATGGGTCCCATCGCAAATAGTTGCCTGCCGACACACTTTTTGCGACGGGACAACAGTCTGTCACAATAACCTATTTACCACCACCGGTATTTGTGATGGGTCCCATTGTAAACACCCTCCGACTGATGCACTATTTGCAACGGGGGAATCACTGCATTGCAAATAACCTTTCCGCGGTTTGGCACGCAAACCGCGCCAAACTGCACCTTACTTTTTTGCGATGGGACCCCAAATCCCGTCGCAAATATCCAATTATTTGTGACGGGTCAAACCTTCTGTCGCAAATAACCTCTAAGATGGACTATTTGCGATGGGAATAATTGTCATCGCAAATAGTCACAAAAAAGTTATTTTCCCCGTAGTGGTAGTCTTGTTTTGTAGCACTTTATCTATATGAATTAAGATTCATACTGGTTATTCCACATAAGAAATATCATGTTCCAATTTTATGAACTTTGAGTATATTACATGTGATAGAATAGGTATGTCCTTCTTCAACAGATATACAAGGAACAAATCATGACTTTAATAGAGGTCTAGTGGAAGTGTCAAGCAATAAGATATTGTCCCTACTCGAACAAGAATACTGAACAGGATAAGATAACTAAGGTGTGGATTTTTCTTCTTTGTTAATTTCATAAAATTATTCCATGGAGAGATTCATAGTAAATCCTACTCACAAAATTAAAATTCTAGGTCACTCTAATGATTGTCAGCATAACTTTTATGTCCACTATAAGCTATCTTGATAATCTACTGAATGGATCTAACTTTATTTTTCATTTTCTAAGCTAGAATATGTACAAATAGATTAATTTCTCTTCTATCTTCCTACAATGTTGGAGTTATAAACTTATTTCTATAGAGATCTTCATAATGGGTCATCAGAATGCTCGATTGAAATCCATCATTGTAAGAAAAATCAACTAGAGGAAGGTGTTGGTCCCAAACACCTTTGAAATTCATATAATAAGACATCAACATATCCTATAGGGTTTTAATTGTTCTTTTATACTAATTTTCTATCTTTGGATGATGCATCATATTAAAACTCACCTCTGTATATAGAGCATGATAAATACTTTTCCAGAACTTCAAGTTAACCCTCAGATTCTAATAAGATATATTAGAATGTAGTACTCCATGAAACCTTACCACTTGATATGAATTCTATCAAGATAATATAGACAGAAATATTCTTTAATGTTAAAAAAGTGTGTAGAATTCATAAGGTTAATGACCACAACCCATATATTATTACGCCCTTTTTATGTTTTGGGGAGTCTAACAACAAAATCCAAGTTGATGTTTTCCTATTTACATTATTTTATGGGTAATTTTTTGTAACAAACCCCTGTAATTTTGTCTCTTAGAATTAAATTTCTAACATAAAAATCCCCAAGATACATACTCAACAATATCTACCTTCCTGTTTCCCTGATAGAAATACTCTTTCAAATATTCATACATCTTTTCACATCCATGATGAATAGAGAATAGTGAAATATGATATTTATCCAATAGAACCTTATTCAAATATGGTATGAATAGAACACATACATGTTTCCTGAAAATTATCATCCCATTAAAATATTTTTTAAAGTCAGGAACAATTCTCACCTTCTTTTTCATATCGATATCTTCCTTTTGTGCCTCTTTAATATTCACTTGGATATATGTTTGAACACTCATTGGAGAAATATAATATTTCTCCCCTTCCATAAAGATTTAAATATTAATCCTTTTAAAATATAGATATATTGGATTTTTTTTACCCCATCTTAGATAATATATCATGATCCTTACACCTCAGAGCATCTTACACCTTATTCAATTCCCCTGGGTGGAAATTTATTGAGCAGTCATAATCTTTAATCATCTCTAACCATCTTCTTTGGAACATATTCAACTCTTTATGTGTGAAAATATACTTTGAAATTTTATGATCAGTATATATATCAAACCTGTATCTATAAAGATGATATCTACATATCTTTAATGAATAAATTATCATAGTTAACTCCAAATAATGATTTGGGTAATTTTTCTCATGGACCTTCAATTGGCATGAGTAATAAGCCATCACCATATTATTATGAAGTAAAATGCATCCAAATCCTTTCTTCGATTCATCACTATAGATTATAAACCCTTCTCCACTTCAAGGTAAAGTAAGCACTAGTTCAATGACTAACCTTCTCTAAAATTTCTTGAAATTTTCTTCACATTCATATGTCCAAAGGAAAATCAATACATCATGAGTTTACTTGGTTAGTGTATTATATAATCATGAAAAATTCTCCAAAAAGTGATGATAATATCCATCTAACCCAAGAAAACTACAAAACTCATTCACAGTGGTTGGTATGGTCTAATGTTCGATAACTTCTATTTTTAAGGATCTAATAATATACCCTAACTTGAGATTATATGACCAAAGAATGAAAAAGTTTAAAGTAAGATTTCAGACATGGTTAATTTTTCATAAAAAATCTCCTTCCTCAGGGTCTTTAGTACAATTCATAAGTGATCTTCATGCTCTTCCTTTCTCTTTGAATATATAAGAATATCATCTATAAAGACATCAATAAACTGATTGAGTTCATCTCTAAATATTCTATTCATTAAATCCATAAAAAATATTAAGGAAATTAGTAAGAACAAATGGCATCACTACAAATTCATTGTGCTCATACCTTGTATAGAATATTTCCTTAGGTATATCCTCCTTCTTGATCCTCAATTGATGATATAAAAAATGAAGGCCAATCTTATAAAATTATTGAGATCCATGCAGCTGATTAAACAAGTCATTAATACTGGGTAGAGGATACTTTTTTATAGTGATTTTGTTAAGTTCTCTATAATCAATGAAAAGTTGCATCTATTCATATTTCTTCTTAACAGAAAGAATTGGTTAACATCACGAAGATGCACTTGGATGAATGAGTTCCTTTTTAAAATTCTCTTCGAGTTTTTTATTCAGTTCCTTCAACTTAATAAATGATATTATATATAGATTATTTAAAATTCATATAGAACTATGTATGGGTTTTATAAAGAACTAAACTTCACGATTTAGTGGAAGACCAAGAAATTATTCTAGAAATACAATGAAAAACTCCACACAATAGGAATATCTTTGATGATGAGTTTCTCCCCAACGATCTAAGATAAAAACCCCTTTTAAATGGGAATCAATACCCATACACTAGATATGGTTTCGATTAGAAGTTCATATGTATCTTGATATTGATATAAGATAAAATTTTGGTTCAAAAATACCAAACATGATTTCCATTACTTGTAAATTGATGTGTAATTTATATAAATAAAATCAATCCATGACTAGGATACTATCAAACTTAACCAAAGGAAGAGTAAAAATATTTTTAGGAAGACAATTCCAATAAACTTCAACTAGAGAAGAATCATAAAATTGATATGTGGCTATCATACCATTAGAGGTTTTTACTACTAACTCAACATCTAATTGTTGAGGTGGTATATTGATACCCTTAGTAAATTCTTTATATATAAAAGTGTGGGTAGATCCAAAAATCAAATAATACAATTTTAGTTCTATACACGATGGTAAGTGTTCCTTTCACCATGTCTTTATCATATCCCTCATCAAAAATGGTGATCACATGAGATTTCTCTTTTAATCTGGTCTTAAGAGGTTGTTTATTGTCGGTCATCATTATTAAACTTTAGTTTTGGGCTCCAGTTCTCATAATAACTATACTTATTTCATTTAAAATACCAAAGTGTGGGTTGTTCATTCGGTGGTTCTTTCTCTCCATTCACATCATTAAGAAACTTCTTCCCATCACTTTGGTATTTTATTTCTCTATGACCTTTCTTTCCATGCTTGAGACATTTACTAGTTCTCATAATATAATTTTCTCCATGTTTCCTTCCACAAATTGATAATAAATGAAATATCATCTTTTTCTCAAAATGGATTTTAGAATGCCCTTTAAGTTTCATATTTATTTCTATTTCAAAACAATGTTATAGATAGCTAAATATGATCTCCATATCCACCTTGATGGCACATCAAATGATTTCTTCATAGAAACTAAAGTAACTTGTGGATAACTTGATTCAGAGTCTTGGTTTTAAGGCACTGAATAATTGGTTAACCTTTCTTTCAGGTTGGATGATAATTCCTAAATCATACCTCATAAATCTTATAAAATTTTCCTAATATATTCCAATAGATTCATCATCCTTCTATTTAAGCTCAAGTAATTCCTTTTCCATTTTCATGTGAATAATATGAGAAAAGAACTTATTGAAAAATAATATCTTAAACTAATATTACTCCATGGATTCAATTTATTTCTATTGCTTCGTGTTCTTGATAAGATTCCACCATTGCTATATATCACATTCTAAATGATAAACATCCAGAATAACTTTCTCATGTTCCAAACACTAGAGAGTGGAAAATATCATTTCAATTGTATTGATCCATTGCATAGCAACTAGTGGATCAGGGGATCCACTAAAACAAGGTGGATGTTACCTCATGAAGTACCCAAAAACATTGTTTCCTTTTCTAGTTTAGAATCTTTTCATGATTCATATCTTGAGAACTTTGTGTAATGATATAAACAATATTCTTAATTATAGATCCCATAACATTTGGTTTCTTAGGAGGAAAATTATAGCATTTTCTATCAAATTTGGAATTGACATGATTCCTTTATGGTCTAGTAATTGACTAAAACCAAAATGCATAATGTGAAAAAAATCACAATATAAAACCACATAATCATGAAAAATTAATTTATAGAGACCCATACTTATCATAAATAGATATCACATATTAGTAGATTAATATTAATTATATAACATAATTATCCATTTCCATAATCCTATAGGTCTAATGCATTTGGAAACTTTCACACACAAAAAACTGGTTCATAAAATATCTACATCATATCCCGCTAAGTTCTTCATAATTAACACACTTCTTTGACTTATCTCACTTAGTACCTTTATTCATAACCTAGGGAATGGAAACATAAGAAAGTGTGAGATCATATTCTTAATAAGGTTAAGTAATGGAGATATCAATTATCACATAATAATAACATGAACATAAGGGTATTATAACATGAGTATAACATTTAAAAATCATACCCTGCATGTCATAAACAATAATCTTGAGTAATGTCAAAAATATTGGCATTTCATAAGACATGAATCATAAAGTAATCAAAGAACATGATCTATGAGAGAATAAAATTGGAATAATACATGGAATTTTGGAATACACATATGTATAGATAATAATTTCCTTATTAGTCAAGGCTCATTTCCAAGACTATCATAGTGAACAAAGTCTATTACTAAACCGGGATCACTCCCAATTCTAGTCATTTTTATCTCATGATATATCAATATTTTCCCAATGCATTAGAGATAAATATAGATCCCAATAATCACATAATGAAACCCAAACATATGTGTTCCGAAACATCATAAAACATTCATCATATCAGAACCCATCAAAAGAAATGGGTTTCATAAATATTTTACTATAGCATAACCCATGGAAAATAAATGGGTGTCATAAAAATATTATCACTTAATTATAGTATAACCCGTGGAAAAGGAATGGGTTTCATAAAATTCTTATCATCATAAACATAAACCATTAAGGGAAAGAATAAGGATGGTATCCTTGGATCTTATCCCAGAAAATCATATGTGAAATCAATGGTTATTATCTTTGATAAATGGAAATACCATTAAAATATTATTAAAACATTCTTAAGGAAAATATCCTTTCCATTTTGAAATCATATTATTAAAATACAAAAAAATTGAAAACATTATGAAAACATTTTCTTTGGAAATAATCATGGAAACATATAGAGGAAAATTCAAATAACTAAGTTGTAATTATTCTAGGAAAATCCATTCATGTCATATAAGTTAAAAGAAAACATTCCTTTTACACTTTTGTAAACAATTATGTTTTTCAGAAAATAAAAGAAATATTCCTTTTGAACCATTTTTTAAGAATTAAAATAGGGGTAAAAATTCATTAGACATTCATAAGATAATAGTAAAAACCTTCTTTAAAATATTTTTAGAAAACATGGATATGGAAGAAAAAAGATTTTTTACCAAAGATAGAAATAAATTCAATCTTCCTTAAACCTATATTTTCATCCTTTTGAGAACTTAAGATGAGAAAAATGAAAAGAAAACATGTATTATAAATTAATAAATATAGGATAATAAAATTCATGAGTTTCTTGATATATATATCAAAATATTTCATCCTCATAACTTAACAATAAGAAATCCCAATAAATATTGAGATTGTAACATAAATCCTTACCACTTTGGTAACATTTGAATCGCAATCCCCACGAAATAAATAACCTTATATGTATTTTATAATTCTCATGAATTTCATAATGATTATAATAAAATACATTAATGGGTAGTATATACACCACATAAAAGAAACAAGTGGTGAATATGGCATATGTCCCATGAAAACAAATGAGATTAAAATCCCTTACATTAGGTATGAATTCCTTTGTAGGAATTGGAGCCTCCTATATAATAAATATAAATTCATTAAATATATATTAAAGAACCATAATCGCATATATTATGCCATATATTATTTAATAATAACCTTTTATCACTCATTTGTTGACACTTCTTTACTAAAATTGTTGTTTCGGGTGATACCTATTTTGTTTTTCATGTATGTTTTGGTTATGTAGTCTTGGTACTTGTATTTTGATCATTGTTTCATCATGTAAAGAATTTTAATAATTTTATAAATATATTATTTATTCATTATATACATTTTTATATTCATTCATAAAATATAGTTATATGGAAATAAATTACATTGTTCGTAACGATGGTATGTCGTACATATGTATGAACGTTGTTTCCATTTTTTGACAGATTGGATGAAATAAAGGTAAAAAACAATTCACATTTCTATAATTATTATCATTATATATATATCATATTTATTCATTAAATATATCCTTATTAACGTCCATGTAAAATGAAGATGAAAAACGAATCGCATCCCTTCATGGAGGTGGTAATTCACAGGTATGCACGAGTGACCTTATCGTTTTCCAATGGATTTGAGGGTAATAAGGTAGATGTGAAATTATAATTCTATACAGATAATTATTTCATAAATAATATATATATATATATAATCCATCCTAATACTCATCCATAAAATATGTGAGGAAAAATGAATATTATCGCTATGTGGAGACATTAATCCATACATATTCCTGAGCAATACTTTCACTTCCCATTTTATTGGAATGATGGTGAATAAAATAGATTTAAATAATGAAACAAATAGGTATAAAATAAAGTTATTGTTTAATTAAATTACCTCTTCTTTGAAAGAACTTTATTAGATCTCCTCCTAAGGACCCTAGAGTTGGTCTTTTAGGAATACCAACACCTATAGAATGTGGATAAGAAATTTGAGAAGGTTTTTTGGTAGGTATGGTCAAGATAGTAGCTTAAAAGTTGTTTAAATAAGAGAGGGAGTAGGTTCTCTTTCATAATTGAGGTTAGGGGAACTCTTTGAATTTCTCAAAATATTAAATTATAGAAACCTCATTCTCAAGAAAAATGCCTCCAAATGGATAGGGATTTGATGCTATGATAAGATAAGGTTGGAATCCCATAAACCAATTATATTTAGACAATTTTTTGTGAAATTTTAAACCATAACTTTCTATTGAACCTTGGATAACCAATTTTAATTTTAACTATAGTAAAAAAAAATCAATATTAAAGGTTTTAATTTTTAATTATATGGTGAAAATTGGCCCATTAATGTAAATTTTATGAAATTTTACACCATATCATATCCACATTGTATTATTTCAAAAAAACTATTATTTTTGAGTCATTTAATAAAATATTATTTTGGTAAAATATCATTATTATCAATTTTGACACTATTCATTTAACTTAACTTAAAAGGCATAAATAAAAGGTCCAAATTTGAATCTAATCTTTTAAAATGATGATAATATGTCCTATTCACCTTAAAGATTCATTTAACACTGCAACGTAATCAAAATATATCACTTTGAATATTTTTAATGTAATTTATTTTATTTCATCCATTAATTGAGTAAATAATATGTTTTCATTGGGTAAAAATTTCATGTAATTATATAAAACCTAAACATTATAAATAAATAACCACCATGAATATAATTTCATTATATACAAAATTTCTATTAATATTAATTCATAACTATTTTTCATTCTTATGTTAATTCATAATGGATATTTAAAACTAAGAAACTCATGTTTTCTAACTTTCTTTGATTTAAATAATATTATTTTTTTTGATTCTGTTGGGGCATGTATTCCTTCATGTATTTTTTGTTCACTAAAGGATGCATTGAACCTTGCATTACTTCTTTCTAATGGTGGGAAACATTCATCACTTTATGAATTATGTCTTCTCCTTGATCAAAATGGGATGAGGGGATATCGGTTCCTCCATCCATGGATTCCTCGGAATTTTTCACCTAGTCTTAGTCTCCCTTATAGATTTGAGTTTTAGTTTATGAAACTTATTCTTAGTGATATATCTTTGTGTATGTCAGTTAATTATGTTGCTTCTGCCTAGACTTTACAAGTGGTCTTGGTAAGGAAAAAACCTTCAATTAGGAGAATAGTTCATTGGGAATCAGTGGCATGTTTGGATTCTAGAACATTAGAACACCTATATTCTTCTTCATAGGAGGGATTCTCAAGGGCATGGAACCTGAGGCATCCTATGGGGATCACAGGGTTTCTTATGCCAGAATCATGTCTTATGAGGTTTTCCTTAGGCATCCCATGTTTATCATAGGGTAGGTTTGTGAGTGTAATGTCTTGAGAATATGAGATGATATTGATCATAACATACCATAGAGACATATTAGAGAGGTGGATCCCTGGGAGGGAGCACCTGGAAGGTTTATGAGATGGAAAAATTAGAACACCCAATGAGAGTATACCTAGGGTGGTGTGTCCCATAAATAGAAGTTTTCACACCGTAAAGGCTGATTTAAACCCCCACTAAGGACAGATCAAATAGGTGGACCCTACTGAGGGGGACACCAAATGGATGGATTAGAATGCCTAATGAGAGTGGACTTGGGGTGGTGCATCTTGTAAAGAGAAGGTTTCACACCATGAAGGATAATCTGGATACCATTGAGGATGGATCAGAGCAGTGAACCAAAATGATGGGGACACCAAATTATACCATTTGTTGGTATTGAATGTTAGGGAGGCTTCCTACATACCTTTTATAGAATACTGAGATCAAAATCTGCATGGTTCAAAAGGTTGATGTGGGGCTTACTCACTGATACTGCCCATCGCAAGAGGAGTTATCTTAGTTGGATGGTGTGTATTGTGTGGGGATTATGAATTTGAGCTTCAAGGGTGCTTCTAAGAGCAACGATGGTGTGGATGGGGCTTACAAACTGATATGTCCCAGATGGATGGCATGATCTCATTGGGATAAGAGTGATTTTATGGATTAAGTGTTGATTCAGAATGGATGGAATGGATGATGGTATTGAACCTCAGGAAGCTTCCTAAGTACCATGTTGATATAATAGGGATTAAATTTGAGTTAGTTCAAAGGGGGTGTTGGGGCCTATACAAATGAGGACACCTATTCAAAATGGGACATGTGGTTGGGACTTACACGGTGGAGATTATCATTGTACATATCGGGTATTACACATGGGAGTAGCCCAAATGGATGGAGATTGGGGCTGGTTCTCCAAAGGGGGAATCCCAGATGTAAAAGGGGCATGTGTTTGGTATTGAACCTCGTAGAGGCATTCTATGTACCATGTTTAGAAGAAATGGATCAAAACTGATGTAGTACATAAGGGAAAGGTGTTTCATGGTCATTTTCAATCTCCAATACCACATGATTCTTGTTAGGTGTGAGAAACAAGAGAAATTAGTAGACCTGATGATCATGTTGTGAAAGATGCAGCAACAAGAGATGGTGTGAGGCTTACACACAGAAGCTACCCATAGAGTATTTCATTTTATATGAGGAAGATCTAATTCCATGTGAGTCGTACATAGATCATACAATCAAAAAGATTTAGAGGCTTACGTGGAGACTTCCCAAAGCGCACATGGTGATAAATCCCAAAGGAAAAGAGTTGATGAGCTGAGAGTGAGTGGAGTGATAAGTTCCTAGTTACCATCCCCTCTCTGATCTTGTGTAGAGGATTTCATTCCCCTTAAACCATGGATGATGATATCTTGGGATTTCCATGTATGGGGATATCATAGTTTAACATCATGTGTTGAGGATTGGGTTTTAGGAAGTTTAACATCCTACAGCTCAGATGATGAGGACTCACACCTCACCCCTTGGACATACATAACTGGAACTCACCAACCCTTAGGTAAGGGAAGGAACCAGAAATTCTAGAAGGTGGGGGTGTGGAGGAGTGGTCAATAGTGGGGTCTATGTTACTGTGGCAATACTGAAAAGTAAAATCCATTGGTGTGCCTTTACTGAAAATCAATAGGTAGGAAAATGCAATAGGGGACATTACATGAGTGACTATGAAATAACTATGTGCAAACCTAGAGGTATGCATAGAGGAGGTGTGCAAAAGAAATAGGAGTCACAAAAAATATGTTCTCACACATCATTCCCTAGAATGGAAGAAAGCCATGGATCCTCAAAGAGAGGTTGCATGCAAGATTGGAGGTCTGCATGGAAATGGATGGGTTGAACGCAATATTGGGTGGTTCTCTAGACCAGGGTTTCACACACCCGAATTAGAAGAAAATAAAGTGATTTATGGTTAATTCATTGTGGTACAACATGAAGGGAGATCCATAGGGGACCTATTGTGCAACATCTTACACCTTGAGGGTTACATGACCTTTCATGACATCGTGGAAGATTCTTACACATGACAGAGCAGTGATTTGGCTTCTGGATGATCACCCTAAATAAGGGGCATACTTATATTTATAGGAAGAAATATTTAGTGCCAGAACATAAGATTTGTGGCATGGAAGAGGAGATCCATGCAGATGGGATTTAGTGAGCATGGAAAGGCCTGTTTTACGTCACATTGAGCGTGCAACGGCCTTGTGTATGGAACCATGTATTGTGCACACGGGATAACTCGTGCTTGAAATGGCCATATCTTGCATGCGACTTCCTTTTATAATTCTCATTACATCCATGTAAGAGGATCAACATACATATCAATGGGGGTGTAATAGACTTGCATGCGAATTATAGTCTTGCATGTGAATTTTGTTCTTGCACGCACACATTGGATCTTGCATGCACCTATCGTGGGATTCTCAGCATGCTTCTTTGAATTGAATAGTGATTTCTATTTACCCAAATATGACCATGTCAGTCTTTTGTGGAATTCAGAACAAACAAATTTCCCCCCCCCCTTGTAATCTGAACTAAAAATGGACCAAAAGGTCAGGTTCTGAGGGAAACACTTAAGAGAGGAATGCCAGAATTGGGGTGTAAGTAAAATTCACCCCCTAGTGCAAAAGACTCCTTACATGCATGTGGAAGGATTATTACATTCCTATGAATAGGAAGGGGGCCTATGTATGGTACATTTTCCTTTTTGCATGATAATATAAGTGCTCTTATGCATGTAAGATCTGAACTTCTTTTTGGAAAACTGTGATTTGGTCCCCTCTTGCACACTACTTCGTCATTATTGCACACAATAGTGCATCTTTCATGCAACCTACCCATTCCTTCATATGTATAACTTATTCTTTCAGAATTATTTGGAAACACTTTCAATATTTATGAAAATGGTTGATCAGAGGACCGCTGAGGTGATCGAAGATTCCATTGCCTTGAAAAGGGAAAAATGATAGAGAACTCTAAAATACTTCATGCCAGGTGAGTCATATAAAATAATAAGATGCTCTTGGTCATGCTGACACAACTGCCGAAATATCACCTTATTAGTGATATCCTTCTGTTATGGAATTTTTGGAGACCTGATGAGGTATCCATCCCAAGATTTTAAACTGATTCACTATGGTTGTGGTTCACATTGAAAGACAACCTATCATGATAAAATATCATTATAAATGGCCATGCTACTAGGAAGAGTTAGTACATAGCCATATAATTCATGAATGTGAAGATTGAGATGATCATGGGAGATAAACTAGAGGAGTCCCATGAACACTACGATAGCACCTTCTAGAGAAGCATGAGGAATGACCATGTGATCTGGAAGAAAGACTACGAATTAAGGTTTGGGGGAAAATTTACCAGTAAATGGGCATGGGTGTACTGAGTACACCACACATGTGAGGATTTCATAGAGTAACTACACCACATTAGACTATATAAGGCAGTAAGAACATCACAATTCCACATCTATCATCAATAAGAGTTGTCCCCAGAGCTCCTAAGTCAATGGTCTTCAGATATGAACATGTTCCACCTTCACCATGGGGAGGTCGGCATTCGATTATGGGGTATTCATTTCATCATAGGTATTCTTTTGGAGGGACTCTAGTATGATGAGTTCCTTCCACCAAATAATATCTGGGAAGATAGGTCATGAACCCCCATCCTGACATAGAATCTTCTGGATGTGGAAAAGAAGAATCTACATATCAAATATATCCAAAAGGACATCCCATTCCAGGCACAGTTTGACCTATTCCTTATAAGGGATAATAAGGTGAGGATGTTGGTTCAAGGAATGAATTTCCCCATGGTGTCACATAGGGGATAGGTGGAATCATATTTGGTGATCATGTAGGAAAAGAATATTAGTTCGGGGGGTATAATATGGATGAGATTTATGACCTGTCTATACACTACCCTTATTTTCTTACCACTATCATAAGTAAGTGGTTGTTGTCGGTAAGAGACACCAGTATGGGAATATGATTGGAGACACCGGTGATGGTTTGGATCATAGAAGCTCATAATAGGGTCAACCTATAAGTGCTTGTATTGGACAGAATCTACAACATTCTAGGATGAATCTCAAGGGGAACAACACCTATGATAATCTGTGATTCATTCCATATCATGCATGGTTGGATCATAGTGCATCTTAGAGGATACGAATTCTCAAACACCATATTCCCACCAGGTACTAGTTTGCGGCCATCTATACTAAACATAGATGGGGTCCATTCGGTGATGTTTAGTGATGAAGGGATCAAAATAAAGATTGGTAACTATGGTAATTTCAACTTCATCCTTTCTGCACTCTAGTTGGTCGGATAGTGGATGATCTAAAAGGTTCACTAGAGCATAGATAATTATTCCAGGGCATTAGGGGTGGTGTTTTTGTGGCTCCGATCGATGGAAAGATTCTTTGAGATCCACACGGGTCTCCCCACTTTGACACATAGTTCAGATGCCTTCAATATGTGTTGAAGAAATTGTATACAGTGATTCACAAAGAGTGGCACCCCTACATCCTTCACCATATTTGGTGCATGATGAAGATGGTAGGTTTCGACAAGACTATCATAATCCTTCCTAACAATTTTGATTTCATCCTATCAATGGGCAATGTCAAACACTAAGTGGCGGCATATCTGGAAGAAATCTTGCAGCGGCACATTCAAGTGATTTAACCAGTGGTTGTAGATCTAGAGTATAATGGAGGAAAAAAATTTGTGACTTAAGAGGCAAGACAAACATCCAAGGTAGCACATGCTGTAGTCATAGTGTCAGGAACATTACAAGGAGATGTTACACCTACTCCCCCTGAAGGGAGGTGGTCCTAAAAGTGACCTTGGGGCCTAGTGAAAGAGATGCTTAGGAATAAATTAAGATATAATATTCAACCTATAGCTAATAGTATCATCCCTATGCTTTTGGTTTGCTTGGAAAACACTTAGACAATCGATATCTGCAAAATTATTTTGGCAGAAACTAACATGGGATGGGATTCAACTGCCATAAGTTGGGCTCGCCCGGGTCGCTGATAGGGTGGACCTTAATCGGTGGTATTCATACCTAACAAACATTAATGTATATGCATTCCAAAAAGGGAAATATGAAGACTCTCATGTCCTGGTGAAAGTGATTCCTAGTCAAGACCATGATCTGGAAGAAATTTCATCTGTGGATGACACTGACGTTGAAGAAGAAGAAGAACAAGAAGAAGAAGGAGATGAAGAAGAAGAAGAAAAAGAGAAAGAACATGGAGAAGAAGAGGACGAGGAATAAGAGCCCAAATGTGGTGAATACCATGGAATAAAAACTCATTAATAGATTCCACGAGAGATATGAGATATTTTTGGCTCTGATGAGGGTCTCATTGAGTATATTTTGGTAAATCTAACTTACATCACCCTTGTACCTTCCCTTTTCAAAAATTTGATCAACTAACTGAAACTTTTACCATATAAGAACACATTAGTTCTAATAAAGTATCCACCACTATAGGGGTGAGAAGGTACCAATTGATGCAGAGGGACATTCCCATAGGCCTGCACTTGGAGCTGATCTAGGTGATGAGTTGATTGTGGTTGTGGTGGAAAAAGGTGGGCCAACTGAGGGGATCATATTGACAACCTAGGCATATTTTTCTCAAAAAAATAGAGAGGATCAAATGTCGATCATTAAAGTTAAAAGCATCGAAGGATATTCAGAAGAGGAAGTTTCTGTGGTGACTCGGGAACTTGATCTGGTGGTGCTTAACTCTCATAAGTCTCTACCTTCACATATTCATAAATATCACTTTTTGATAAGTTTGACTAAAGTGTCCATCCCATGCAGTGCTCAGAATATTATAGTCCTGACTACCTAGTGATTTCGGGACATCTACTGGATCTCTTCTAATGACTACACCTATCCATGAGGATTCAGTCATCCAAGATGATCTGGACTTAGAAATAGGTGATCGACGGGTTTTGGCTATAGATGATACCACTGATAGGATAGAGCTTTAAGCTAGTGAAGGTGAGGTTTTTTAGGAATAATCAATTTAAGATGTTTGTCCCCATTTCATAGAGCCTAGTTCCTTTGAGAGGATTCTATAGGAAGATCCTACTATTGAACTTCTTATCGCTTTCCCATAATATGAGCCAGTGGATCCTAAGGAGCTGGATGAATATGAACATAATGTAGCTGAAGAAAATCACATCATTCAGAATCGATCATGGAAGTGCATAAAATGTTTCTTTGAAAACACTTTAGAACCACAATTGGTGAGCTGGATGGAGTCACTTTTCCATTGGATTCGTTGTTTGTGTGTCATAAGGACAGACGATCAAAATCATCATGCATTGGTTAATGAATATTTTTCCATGAGGATGCAGGGGAGAAGTAAAAACTTGGAAGATGCCTGGTTACAAGATAAATATAACAACATACAGAAGCTTCAGGAGGCTGAAAAGAAGATCCATATCCTAGATCAATAGACTAATGAGTGTTCCTCCTTCATCACAACTCAATAAGAAATTTTTGTACAATTGAATTTCCAACTAGATGATGTCAAAGAGTAGCTAAAATAGGCAAGCCATCAAGTGGAAAATTTATAATATGAATAGGAATAGGTGTAGATAAGGGTGGATGAACTTCTTCATATAACCAATGATGAATAGAGGGATGTTAGGTTATGGCATCAGACCTTGTAGGACACATGACAAAAGGTGGAAGAGCTGAAGCACTCCATCGAAGGGTCAGATTCATAAGGGGATTTTTTTCCAAACTCATGAAACATATTTAATTGTTTTTTATTTGAAATACATACATGGACATATTATTTCTTTCTTTAATTATCACACTTCAATCATATCTGTTAAACAACTCATTACCAATCCCTAAGCTTGTGTGGGATATTCCTAGTGTGAGAAATAAGAAATGACCATATAATCGTTCACTTTGTATGAGAGTATAAGATAATCTTTTGAAATCTCGGGGTCTGCTATTATTGACTAACCTCCTAGAGTGTTTAGTCTAAGAAAGGTTATGACTGGAGAATGAGGCTCTTAGAACAACTGACTTGCTTCTCCAAACATAGGCTAGTTTATGAATGGGATAATGCTAGGGGTGTTGAAATCAACCTTAATAAAAGGGAATGAAAATTGTTAATCACAATGCCCAGAATTCATAACATGGAAAAGATGGCATGTCGAAGCATGATAACTACTAAATATGTTCGAAACACAGTATCCTTATTGCTAGCTTGAAACGGGGACAAAAAATGAGGGTTTACCACTAACCATATTCAAAACATGGAACCTTACTTGAAATGTCATATGATGTCTTCTGAAATGTTAGCTCAGGGTGGTAGGTGAGCTGATGTAGTATAGCCAGACCATTAGGAGGTCCCTCAAAACATGAAAGAGTATGAGGATAAAAATGAAGCGAATGTGAATCATCGGTGGAGTGATAGAATTTTTGAATAGATTTTAACACTCTTGAAATTATGCCATCATGACTTAGTAAAAATTGGGTTGAGCGCACTGGTATGAACAAAGATCAATCCCATCTCCCATGAATAACCTCTCTGGTGAGGTCCTTGGATGACTTACAGTTTTACATCATGCAAATGAGGATGATAAACATATAGTTTAATTTCATACGGTAAGGATGATTCATGGTATAGTTTAACTTCACGTGATTAGAATGTGTCCCGTAATTTAATGCCATGTGATAGGGATGTTGCACATAGTTTAAGGTCATACTTCCTAGACCCTATAATTTTATATTCCTAGTATAATTATGTGGTATAAAGGAAAGAAACCCAATGTGAGTGAACAAAATGAGGCTTTCATACCACATAAGATGTAAGAAACATACGGATTGGATGCACATGTGAGGGGGAAGGGAAAATATCACAGTGAGGCTCTTAGTTTAAGGTCATGGATTTTGGAACATAAAAGGGGTGGCTGGTATGTAAGGTTTAACCATTGATAAAGTTCAAAATAAGTGGATCATTACCATACCAATCAGGAGGGTTGTGAAAAAATGTAGGATCGATCGTTGACCAAGTTCAAAACATAGGATCCATTATTTGTTACCGGTAGTCCATTAGGGTGTTCACCCAAGACGAGTGGTGAAAAAAAGGTGGCATGAGAACATCATTGTTAGAGGGTTTTTCCTGGATATAGAAGATGGTGGAAACCAGAATCAAGGACTTGAAGTGTGGAATGAGCATACCACCTGGGTGATGCAAGTAATTTAATGTCATGCTGCTCTGATAATGAAGTCTCTTAGTTTAAGGTCATAGAGTTTAGACCACGACAAACAGTTTAAAGTCATGTTTCATAGACTAAGGAAATGTTCAGTCCTTAGGTATTCATTCATCATGTAAGAGATAAAACCTAATGTGAATGCAGCCAAGGAGGCTCATGTGTTGCATACACACCTAAAGACGAATGGAATAAACTTTAAGGTCATAATGCTTGGATCACAACTAAGGCCAAAGGGACCAAAAATATTAATACAAATATGGATGGAACCGAAGAAAAAATGTCTAGGAATATCTATGTATCCCGTGAGGATGGGAATCAAGCCATATGTGGTTATAGAAATACAACATGTTGGGAGACCAACACTGGTGGGGGAAATCCTCTCTAGAGATAAATTTGAAGCATCCCACAATTATCATGGGGCATCCTGAACTTGGTCAAGGTGGGATCGTAGTTTAATGTTGTGCATCAAAGATATTAACTCTTAGTTTAAGTTCATAGATCTTAGACCATAGGGTAAGTGTTCCAAGAGTAATATTCATAATGTGGTGGCATAAAAACCGAATGTGAATGAGGCCAAGGAGGTCCAAGAACACCACATATTCATTCTCGGGGAAGCTTTCATATAGTTTAGAGTCATTTTTCTTAGACTATGCTTGTAGTTTTAAGGACGTAGAGTTCGGACCTGGGTGACCCAACATGAAACAAGGTAAATATTGTGGTTGTTCCTAAAGTTAAAGTGTTTAGGCATTTCTATGTATCCCATAAGGATGGGAATCAAGCCACATGTAGTTCTAGAAATCCATGTATTTTAATGTCATGTGGTAAGGACAAATATGAACCAACATGAAAGAAAAAGAAATAAAAAGTCATGGTTGGGACCAAAATTAAAGAATTAGGCATCACTACATATCTCATAAGGATGATAATCAAACCAAATGTAGTTCTTAAAGATATAATGGTAGTTTGAGAGTTCCAAATGTGATGATGTCATAGTTTAGGATCATGTGATGAGACTAGTCTGAGTAGTTTAAAGTCATGTGGTGAGGACTAATCTGGGAGAGGTTATTCAAAATGAATATATGTCATGAAAATGATATAACCCAAAGTTAATGAGGACGAAATAGATCCCCATAATGCCATATACTCCCAATAAAGACCTATTAATTGTTTAAAGTTATAATGTCTAGACATGGGCGCCTAGTTTAATGTCATGTTCTTGGGACGTTGGGAGAAAAGTACCGCATAGGGGAAGTCTGTGGAATGAAAAAATAACCCAACATGAATGAGGACCGTGGAGGTCCACATCACACCACACACTCCGAAAGGGAAACTTAGGAAAAGGGGACAAAATTTTTCAATCTTATGGTTGGTCCTAAAGAAAAAATGTTTGGTCATCGTTACATATCCCTTGAGAATGGGAATCAAGCCACACGTAGTTCTTTAAAATGACATAGTGGATGACCAATGCCAGTAACAATGTCCTATCAAGAGAGAACATTGATGCTACAAAATTTAACATCATGCAGCTAAGATGATAGGGAAAACATATCAATCCAAAAAAAATATGTGGGCATGGAAGGAATAACCTAATGTGAATGAGTTCCAGGGGACCTACACTGCACCACATGATCTTGAAGAGACTCACACCTAGTATATAGTCATGGTTATTGGACTAGGAGGTGAGGATTATAAGCATAAATAAGTGTCATGGTATCATGAAAAACCTAACATGAATGAGGACAAGAAGACCCAACAACACAAAACATATTCTTAATAAGGAATCTCTCATAGTTTAAAATCATAAGGACTGGACTATAAGAGAGGGGGTAATCGAGAAAAGGGACATGTATAACACAATTGGAGAAACCCAGTGTGAATGAGGGCCAAAGGAGTCCCACATCTCACAACAAATCTTCAAGGAAAACCCACATGTAGTTTAAATTCATGAGGCTTGGACTTCAGTGCCCATTTTAGAGTCATGTTATGGGGACATTGGGAAAACATCGTTTAATGTCATGCGAAAGGGACCATCAGTGCCGTGTAGTTTAACATAGTGTATCTAAGATGATGAACATGAAATTTAATGTCATACAATAAGGACAGGGGGTTGTTACGTAGATTAACATCATGGAATGAGGACATAAAATGTTACACAGTTTATCATCATGAAACTAGGACGATGAAACATAATTTAATGTCATGTTTCAAGGACGTGGGGATCATTTTGTGAAGTACTTATTGAGGAACTTGGCATTGGTCAAAGGATTAATGAACTCCCCATTCATAGTGACCAGAGAGTATGCACTATTGGGATAGACCTTATTAATGATGTAAGGCTTGTCCCATTTTCACTCCAATTTTGGTGGCTTCCTACCTGGTATCATCGTCATCCATAGAGATAGCACCGTATCACCTTGGAGGAAAGATT
Source organism: Viscum album (assembly GCA_963277665.1). Classification (NCBI taxonomy): domain Eukaryota; kingdom Viridiplantae; phylum Streptophyta; class Magnoliopsida; order Santalales; family Viscaceae; genus Viscum; species Viscum album. Next base: position 1,365,808,845 of record OY728135.1, read on the forward strand.
GAAGGTGAAATTTCTTGTTAAAAACTCTGGATATCTTATTTTGCTTCCTCTCTAGATTTTACAAGGCCCAGAGATCATTCCTTTCAATGGATTCTAGTTCATCTAGATGGAATTTTGATACTTTTTTTGAAGTATGTTGATCATAGACAGATGTGAGGAGCGATGGAAACTGAATCTCAATGGGTAGGGCTGCATCTATTCTATATAGTAGGGAATATTAAGTCACATAGTTGTAAGTGTGAGTTGTCATCTAACAATTCTAAAGAGCATTGTGGAGATTTTCCAACCAAATTTTATTGTTTTGTACCACCATCTACTACAAAATGTTGGATAGAGTCTTATTGAATGCCTTGATCTTCCCATTTTCCTATGAATGATATAGAGAAGTATGGTCGGACCAGATATTGTACTTGGTGTACAACTTCTTTAGCTCAGCAACTTGGAAGTTGCTTCCATTTTTGGTGAGAATAGAATGAGGGAAACCGAATCAATGGATGATATGGGATATCATGAATTCAAAAACTGATCAGGCATTGACTTCCTTTAGAGGAATCACTTCTTACCACTTTGAGAAGAAATTCATCATGATCAGAATTAACCTAAATTGGTGAGCTATTGTTGGTGGATATGGTCCCATGACATCGAGTACATAGACTAAAAAGGGCCAAGAGTACTTGGTAGTATGTAGAAGCTCTGGAGTCTGATGTAAAAAAGTTGACACGAATCTAAAACACGTGGAATCTCTTGGTGAACTTGATAAATTCATGGACCATGGTGGGCCAAAAGTAGACTAGTCTTTGAATCATGTGGGAGATCTTCAACTGAACCCGATGAGCACCACATGATTAGTCATGTACTTACTATATAAACTAGGGAATATTATCTCCTTGAATGCAATAGAAGAGGATTCCATCTAACCCACTCTTATAGAGAGTCTGTTTGAGGTTGGGACCACTCTGGATGGTAAACTAATTTACGCGTCGATGGATTCAATCATGTTCATCTTTTTCTGGTGGGACAGTTTCATTTTATAGATACTTGACAAAAGGAGTTCCCCAATTGGATATTTCTTTAGCTATGGAGGATATAGAGGTCTCAATGTGGAAGCATCGATGTTAAGGTGGTTTACCTTATATATGTCATCAGTTTTTGAGATGATATGGATGATGACACTTCAATGTTCCACATGAATAAATAGATCATCCTGGTTAGGATCTGTGAGATAAGAGGCTAGACTATATAGGGCATCAACTTGATCATTCTGTGATCAGGGAACATGATTCACCTCTGGATGAGAAAGTAACTAGGCCATCATATAGTGAGCATGCATGATCAAGTGTACAATATATGGATTCCTAGTGACATAGTCACCATTGATCTACATGATGAATAACTTGTAATCCCCTTTAACATGAAATTGGGGAACATAAATCTCAAGAGCCTACTCGAGAATAGTAATGAGAGACTGCTACTCTAACTCATTTTTTGTGTAGCCTTCTCAAACCAAGAATGAATAAGGCAGGGAAACCTGTATTGGGGTGATGAAAATGATTCCTAGAACCACCCTATTCATCTTGAGGTCATTGAGACTTCTTTTAGTTGGACTCTATATGGCACCATAAAAATGAATCTGCTATTATGGTACATATTTTTTCCATTAAGAGGATACCCTCATATGGGAAATCAACATCCAAAGAAATTTCCTTAGTGCCAGAAGAGCTACCAGAAAATCTTATAGTGCCTAATAATTGACGACCATATTCAGAATGAATCTGATGTCAAACTAATGAAGAATCACTACCCAGAATGCTAGATGGATTCTCAACATCAGGTGGTTCAGAATATAATTTAGAAGATCCACATGGGACACCAAATGTATCTCATGATGCTGAAAATAGTGACAAAATATCTTCACTGTAAAAAACAGTGTGAGGTATCTCTTCTTAATGGAAGAATATCTAATCTCTATGTCGAGGATCATGATACTAAGATAGTAAAAACTATTCTATGTCCCTTAATTGATCTTTTGGGAGAGTAAGGCATCAAGGGATCCTTCCAAGGAAGTCACCTAAATGTCCAAGGGATTCCTTAGGATGGGTGAAATAAAAACCAATGGTTGTAGTAGATACTGCTTTATTTCCTCAAAAGTAGTCCAGAATGATTCATTATATTTGTAAATGGAACGTTTCTTCATAATCATAGAAAAGGTATTACACCTTACAGACATATTCACGATGAATCAGCATATGTAGGCTAAGTGGACTTAAAGTCCTCAGAGATCCCATAGGTTTCTTGGAGGGGGAATCGGGCTGATGGATTTGATCTTCTCTTAGATTGATCTCAATGCCTCTAAATCAGATAGTGAAACCTAGTATTTTTCCATATGTCACCTCAAAAGTGAATTTCAAGGGGTTCTTATTCAACTATTAGGAGAAAAGGAATCCAAAAACTTTCTCGATATCTATAAGATAGTCTTAAAGATAGTGGGATTTCTCCACCAAAATTTCCACGTAGCATTCCACTAGCATCCCAAGGATTGGATTGAATATCTTGTGCAGGGTCCATTGATAGGTACCTCTTGAATTATTCATACTAAAAGGCATCACCTGATGGAAGAAGGTACCTTAAAGTGATCTAAAGTTGGTAGACTCTATATTTTGGGACCATTTAGATCTGGTTGTACCGTAAATACTCATCCATGAAGGAGATATCCTAAAACCCAAGTTTGGCATAAATCAATAACTCCATCACAGAAAGGGGAAAATCATCCTTTGAGAAGTGGCAGTTGAGATCCTGAAAGTAGATACAATCTCTAATCTATTTGTTATTCTTCCTGATAGGGATGATTTTGGATATCCACTTTGGGTTATGAACATCCTTGGTGAAGTTTTCTTTGATAATCTTGTGAACTTCAGTCTTGACCATAGCACCGTGAGATCAGTGCATCTTTCATTAAGGATTCTTGAACCTAAGATGGCCTATAGGGGGACCAAGACAGTGGATAGTGACCTGAGGGTCCAATAAATCTAGAACAATACTGATTCCATCAAGAATTAAATGAAGAGGTTCATTCTTGATATCAAACAAATGGCGATGGTTCAGTTTGTGATGGTTCAACCCGGATCGACAGAATAATCAAGTGTGATAGATAGCTTTAGCCATCAGGTGAACATCTCGATACCTGATAGAATCGGCCTTGGGCCAAAAATTTGGGCCTATAGGCCATGTAATGGGATAAATGCCCACTAGGCCTTCAGGATATGTAATGGGTCTCCCTTTACCTAGTTAAAAGAGGTCTTTTATTTTATTTAATAATAAATGAGGCTTCAACCCCAACATTTTTTTAAAAAACTTCAATACCTGACAGAAGTAGGGGGTTTTGGTATTACCCAAGCCTGACTCAAGAATATGATATAATCTTCTAACATTCCTTGAACTGAGGTCCATGGTTCAATTTCCTCTCAAAAATGAAAAAGAAGTTCCCGAAGTCTGGCATCATAGATTCTAACTAGTGAATCAGGAGGACAAATGTACCAACAAAATCTGTCCATTGGCCAGCTACAATGAAGGTGTTCTCAATATCTTTGTTCTAAGCATGATTTTCCTTAATTTGGTAATAATTAACATATATATAGTAGGATTAATAAGTGGAAAAAGGATAAACATCACCTTGTAGAATTCTCACTTGACCGTTGAGGGGGTACTTAAGGAACCGGTGATATGAGGAGGGGACAACTATGTGCAGATAGAGCCAAGTCCTAACCATCAATGCATTGTAAGAGGTTTCCTATGAGATAAACATGAATTTAGTGTCTACTATCAAGCTTCCTAATTGGGTATTCAAATAGATCCCACCACATGCTCTCTAATTGGTCTTGTCATAACCCTGGATCTTCACGTTAGAGGGGCTCAAATCTGCTTCAATGAGTCCCAGCCTATGGAGAATTTGAGTCAGGATGAGATCAATCCTAGAATATGTGTTAATGAGATAGTGACAGTCCTCCACACTATTGAACTATACAGTGATTTAAAATGGGTGAATGTGCCCCTTCATGAGAGAACTCTCATCTTCTCCATAGAAAGAGATGATGTTCTGACATTATGACTACTTAACCTCCTCTGTATGGAAATTATTAGAATCCAAAACCTCTATTTCAAATTTTAGGGGCTCTTCAAGGATTATTCAAGGGATTCTTGCATCTCTTATAAAAGATTGAGGACCTTAAGGATTGAGATCTAGGATATAATGGTAGAGAGGTGCTTCAACACATCGTACTTCCATGATAGGTGCACATTTCTCCCTAAAGGGGGTCACTCTATAGTGGGAAGCATGACAAGAACTATTTTTGGAACCATAGGGATCTGACTAGTTCTAGAAACATTTTTATAAAAAGAAAATCTATAAAGAATCAACACTTGATGACTACCAGCTAACTGAGGCCTTATTTAACATAGTTGATCATGATACAATTGTGGTGGTTCCTTTTGGTCAATGAGCATGGTCAATGATAGTAACAGATATGGTGGAGTATCCAGGAAGGACTATGCCTACTGATCACTACGTAACACATGCTTTCTGGTCTCAATGTCATGCACGAACAAGCTTAGATAACTGAACCAATCATTATGGTATCTTGCCTATCCTAGGATTATTCTTCAATGTAATTGGCCAAGAACATTCAGAGGGAATTTCTAATACTTCTCATCATTGGGGGTTATATAGGGATCCACCAATTCGATGGTATTCACAGACTCACACTCTTGATCATATTTATAGAGGTATTCTGGTACTGGACGGATCTTGGGTAAGATTCTCATTCCCAGAGGCAAGAAGTTATTGAGTGTACTAGACGGCTTTGGCACCAGCGGGGGACTTCTATTTCCCTTTATCCATCAATACCTACTCTCCTGAGATGTCAAGGGTCAATAATTAGATGTAGAAGCATCATCTAAAGAAGGCGCAATGACTTTTGGATGATTTCATCGGCCTAGACGGGCACAGATGATGCCATAGTCATGAGCAACTGTCCGACCAACCATCCAGTCATCATAATTCGGAATCATATGGCTGGAGACTTGTTTCCATTCACCAGAAACTTTTTATGTCACTGTTGGGCTTGGTAGAGATGTGTGTTACATGTTTCATGGGTTCTTCCAACCTAATAACACCATTTTCTATCTGGTCCTAGAGCCAATACTTCAACACATATCAATAAATTATGGTATGTCCAAGAATCTTGTGGTAAGGACAATAGTAATGGAAATCAGTGAGTTTTTCCTTCTGAGGATTTCTGTACTCATAGAGATTTAGGACTCCTTGCTCCAGGGCATTGTGGAAATAAATGGGAACCTTTTCCTTCAAAAAGGAATAAGTTTGATTTATCCTCTATAGATGGGGATCCCTAGGACCAAGATTATAGTGAGGAGGTGGTGAAGGTTAAAGATCTTGAAACACATTATCTCATCTATGTGGTGTTTCATGATGATTATGAGGTGCTTTCTGATTCCATGGTTGACGATATAGATGTTTTGAAGGTTGTTTTCCTCAATGAGGCAGTGTCTAGAGAGGCTATACTGGCAAAAAGTCCATCAAATCTAGATCTCCTACCTGCATTGTGGTAGTAGTATCTATTTTGTAATATCTTCTTCTAGGTAATGGAGGTGGAAAAGTATGTGCCTACTTGGAGTACTGCAAGGATTCCTCTAAGTGTTGAGCCTTGTCAGAAAAATCCTAGAATCCACCTGGGAAATTCAAAGTGATGAGTGTGAGGACCAATTCAGATTTTACATTCCCTACACACATTTTCAATAGCTTCTCTTGAGTCTACAATATGTTGAGTGAGTAAATGAGGCATTTCCACTTGGAAATGAAGTCTATGACATGCTCATCTGTTTTTTGCTTTCACTTGAAGAGGTCATCAATACTCATATTGTGTGTGGTGGAACTAAACTTGTAGAGAAACTTCCTACAAAGATCTTCCCAATTGGTGATAGTCTCGATGGGTAACTCACTGTACCAGATGAACATAAACCCTTCCAATATCTAAATGAAACATGTAATATTGGCCACTTCCTACTACTCTAGGGTTCACAACAAGGGTCCACACCTTGAGATGAAGTGGGATAGATGCTATAGTAGGTCTCCCATCCCATTGAAGGGGGATGAGGTTGGATTTTTGAAATACAAGGGTTCTCTCATGTTGTACACCCACACCGGATATGACTTTACATCAGGTGTGATCACCACATATCACGATTCCAAGGCTTTGAGATGAGTAGTGAGGGTAGCTATTAGATCATCCAAGCAAGGGTTCTTTTCATTATGAGGAATCTTTACCACCTCGGAATTGATGGTCTCATCAATGCAATAAGGAGGGTGAGCAAATCACAAAATGATATGCATATTGTCTTGCAAGGAAGCTTGTGGAACGGACTAATCCTAATCTCAAGGAGGATTCTAATGCTGCTCAGTATGGTTTGGTGATGCATAACATGGTCTCTTTCCATAGGATCTGGTGTCTACTCTATTTTTTGTGTAGGATCACTAGGATCGACTTGGGGAAACTGAACAAGAAGGATTTGGGCTTCCCCATCTGATCTGGGGGGAATAGGGACATGGTTCTATCTAGGATCTCCATAATTTGGATGTCACATAACCAGGATCTCATTGATGAACTGGTGTTGATCTGTAATCTAATGTCAGAGAGAGGTGACTATAGGATAATCCTATATATTTTTCATGAAATTAGGTGAATATGATCCCTCCAGTTGTCCCTTACCATTTTTGAGAGTACAACCAATGGGAAATGATACAAAGGATTTTTCTAGACTGCTAGGCTACCTCTGATGGTGAGTCAAAAAAAATATAGGGTCCATTAGATTTTGTGTTACATCAGTAAATTGATCCTTTTTGTCATACTTTGCACTGATCTCCCTGTCCTTGGTCAGTGTGATCTAATTCATATTCACCGTGACAATAACCGGAGTTTTCTTGATGTCACCAGGTGAATTTGGATGCCTCTTGATGGCACTAAAGTGGAGAGAGACATAATGTACCCAACCATAGACCTGCAGGTATGGATATTATTCTTCAATGATTCTAAGGAGAACTATCAATTGTGGGATGCATCGACACTAAAGGATCCAGTGGTAACTGGGTGACATGGGATATTTTTCCATAGAAAGTTCTACCAACTCAACCATGCGGCATTACTGAAAAATGTTGTCAAAGTGTTCTCAACTCTTTGGGTAAACCAACTGATGGTTGCGGAGGTGTAAATACATCTCCCAGATAGTTTGGTGAATGAAAAAGACCTCTTCCTTGGTGAGGGATATCAGAATGTAGAAGTTTGTAACTATATTAGACCAAAATATTTCCAGAAACTGGTTGGTAGTATGAGTACCCCACAAGCTTCCCTAGTAGAAATTGGGACATGGATCTTGGCTTCAACAGTCTCTAATTAGTGCTGGTTGAGAAGCTGAAAATGGCACAGATGTAGACCGCTAAATTGGTGGACCGGATGGTGAAGATACTACTGCATGAACTGACTGATCACTTCATGTTGGTTCATCTCTAGGTGGTAGTGTTGATCATATCATCACATCCAATTAGGATGGGTTACTAATCACTGCCTCATATGCAAGGGTAGAAACAGTCATCTTCAGGTCCATCAGGTGATCACGATCTATCATATCCCAAAAATACTCCCTGTGATCTCGGGTAGATGTAGAGAATGAATCTGGTGATGACATAGATGTATTCATGGAAAGACCTTGGAAGGGAACAAAATCTTCCTCCACCTACATATATTTGTAAAGGGATTCAGGGATCAGGTGCATCTCACCTTCCAAGATGAAGAGCTTTACATTCTAGGCTTCTGCCCCAAACTCTGATGTCGAATACTAGGGATAGATCTATCATTGAGCCCCATTTGGCTTCATAATCGGAGAAGCATATGATATTCCCAATAACCTAGTGCTTCCGAGAGTTATTCTCTTGGAGGAAACAGTTCACCCTTCTACCACGGGACATTTCACCCTTCTTCCTCAGGACAGTTCATTAGGGAAGAGAACTTTTTCATCATGAGGAGTGCCTTCATGCAACTAGTTGATTTCACATAGAGGACCTTTGCTTTTATTTTTCAGGATACAGGTAGGACCTTCATATCAGTTATCACTGGAGAAAGGAAGAGATATGGTTTGGATGTGGGTAGTGTGAGGACCTTCATGTGGCTGGTTATTGGTATATTAGGGAGGACCTCTAATATAGTCATTAGGGACATGGGGAGGACCTCCATGTCAATTTTTGGTGGAGCAGGTAGGACCCCCACTCTAACTGATGATGGATCGGGTATTACATCTACTAGAATTGGGGACAGTGTGAGGAGAAACTCCGGGTCGTTGGTTAGAGACCTGGGGAGGACCTCTATATCGGGAACCATAGTTACAAGGAGGACCTCCATACTAGAATTTGATGAGGTGGGGAGGACCTTTTCCTTGGTTGATGCTAAGAACATGGGGAGGACCTCTATATTGGGTGTGAGCGTGGGTAGGACCTCCACTCTAGTTGGAGACTGCACGAGGAGGTCCTCTACTCTGAGTCTCATCATTATGAACTGGCCCGTAAAGGCTTTTGGGGATGTTGGTGGCTGATAGAGTCAACCCAACTCACATGTTAAGTAGTTGAGGGCTTGATCTCAGCCATGTGTCAAGGATTCATTACTTTGTAGTAATAGGGACTTGGAGAAGTGTGTCGAGGGTGGAAAGGTCCATGGGAGATGTTGAAGATGATTTCCCCTAATGGGAATCCTCATGAGCTTGGGCTTGATGCTAGCATCGGGTGAGTCAGACTAAGGTCATAAAAATAGGTAAATGATCCACCTATTCCTCAGCCTGAAGGACCGGTTGTTGGTCGCATTAATGCGGCCTGGTGGGAGCCCTCCTTGGAATCTCTCGAATCGTGGTTATTTCTAGGATTAATTGGGAATCCCATACCTCCTAGGCATAGGGTAGTGAGTCAAATGAGAACTCTGAGGATATGCTTCCAAAGCGGTTCATTGTTGGGGTGGGGAGAAGTGGCTCCCTATGCTACCCTTGGTGGTTGTAGTGATGATAAGTCGTAGAAGCCTCCAATTCTTGGAGAGCCATATCCCTTATTGGAATGACCCCTCATTATAATACCTTCATACAAGGGTTTCTATCACCCTCATATGGATGATTTTAGAGGGTGAGACATGGTGTGGTTTCCTGATAGCTAATGAAGTCATGGACATTGTGGTGGAAGTGGGGTTATGCATGATTTACACAATGACATTTCTCTTTCCCTTATGTTGGCAGGCATTGGGTGAGTGGTATCCTAAATATTGTGTCCTTTATAGTAGGAATATTCTTCTATTAGTATGGATACAAGGAAAAAAATTCCCAATTCCCCAGTATCATCCAATCTTCCACAGCTAGAGAGAAAGATCCATACTGAAAATTCTAAAAATTGGGATGTCCAATGTCTAACTACCCCAAATCCTGGTGAGTTCCATGTCGGGCCCATTATTTACTTAGCAGGCCCTGGTGTGGGATATATGGATCTTATAACATGCCAATATATTGAACTGATGACTCAAATTCTACTATTACCCACATTGAGGAGAATAGATTCATGTCGTGTTCACAGTTTCTGTTTCTAACGCTTCTGTCAAGGTGCCTCCTCTTTCACATGTTTTTTGTTTTCTGATGGATGCATTATACCCTACATTCCTTATTTCCAAAGGTGGCATACATTCATCACTTTCTTAGTGATTTCTTATCCTCTATCAAAATAGGATGACGGGATGTCAGTTCCTCTTTCCATGGATTTATCCTTTCAATTTTTCGCCTAGTCTAGTTCTCCCTCATAGATTTGAGTTATAGATTATGAAACCCGTTCCAAGTTCCATATCTTTTTGGATGCAGGTTAATTATGTTAATTTTTTCTAAACATTCCAAGGGGTCTTGGATCATATCAAACTTCAGTTATAAGAATAGTTTGTTGGGAATCAGTGTCATGTCTAGAAAATGGAACATTGGAACACCTATATTCTTTCTCATAAAAGGGATTCTCAAGGTTGTGGAACCTGAGGCATATTATGGTGATCATAAGGTATCTTATTCTAGAGGAATGTCATCAAATGTTTTCCTCAGGCATCCCATGTTTATCATAGGGTATGCCATGATTTTTACATATTGTAGAGACGATACGATATTGATTAGAACATCCTATATAGGAATATCAGAGAGTTGGATCCCTAGGAGGGATCAACTATAAGGTTTTTTGGATGGATTGATCAGAATACCCAATTATAGTATACCTGAGGTGGTGAGTCTCATAAATATAAGGTTTCACACCATGAAGTCTGATATGGACACCACTGAGGATGGATTAGAGAGGTGAACCCTAATAAGTAAGAAACTAGATGGATGAATCAGAATGCCAAATGAGAGAAGACCATGGGTTGTGCGTCTCATAAAGAGAAGGTTTCACACCATGAAGGATGATCTAGACACCACTAAGGATGGATCATAGAGGTGGAACCTAATGATGGGGACACCAAATTTTACCATTTGCTGGGATTGAATCTCATAGATCCTTTCTATGTTCCCTATCTAGAAGATAGTGATCAAAACTTACATAGTTCAAAATGGTGATGTAGGGATTACGCACTGATACTTCCTATCACAATAGGATTTATCTTAGTTGAATGGTGTGGATTGTGTGGGGATTATTCCCTGGAGATTCCTAGGTGCTGATAGGATCAATAATGGGGTGGATGGGGATTAGACATTGAGAAGGTCCATATGGATGGAATGATCTCACTAGGATAAGAGTGAGGTGATGGATGAAGTGTTGAGGTGGAATGGATGGTGGGATTGAACCTCATGGAGTCTTCCTATATACCCTATTTAGAGGATAGGGATCAAAGTAAATGTATTTCAAAGGGGGAATTGGGGCTTATACCATTGAGGAATCCTATTCAAAATGGGACATGTGGTTGGGGCTTACACATTGGAGATTCCCATTGGACATGTTAGGGATTATGCATAGGAGAGTCCCAAATGGATGGAGATTTTGGATGGGTCACCTAAGGAGGTGTACAGTATAGAAATGAGGCATGTGGTTGAGTGTCAATATCTTACTCATATGTGGCGGCCTAGGGTAAAATCAGGATTGATGGTGGTTGAAATGGGTGATGGCAGATGGATCAAAACACACCATGAAGGTGGATCTGAAGGGATTTGTCCCATAAAGGGAAGATTTCACATCATGAGTGTACATCCATAGGAGGGAGATCTTGATTTTACCATTGGTTGGTATTTAACCTCATAGAGGTGTCCTATGTACCCTATCTAGAAGATAGGGATAAAAAACCTAGTAGTTCATAAGGGAAAGGTGTTTCAAAGTCATTTTCAATATCTAAGCCCATATGAGTCATGCCTGGTGTATGAAATAAGAGAAATTAGTAGAACTGATGATCATGTCATGAAATATGTGGAAATAAGAGATAATGTGGGGCTTACACTTATAAGCTACCCATGAAGGATGTAATTCTATACGAGGATGATCTAATTACATTTGAGTTATACATAGAGAATCCTATTAATGAGATGTCGAGGCTTAGGTCGAGACTACCTGAAGCACACATGGAGAAAAATTACAAAGGGAGAGAGGCAATGGTATGAGTGTGAGAGAATTGAGAAGTTCCTAGTTCACATCCCTCTCTGATCCTGTGAAAAGTATTTCATTCTGTGTCAATCATGCACGATGGAATCTAGGGCTTTCCACACATGGAGAGATCATAGTTTAACATCATGTGTTAAGGATGTGGGTGCTAGGTAGTTTAAAATCATTCATCTCATATAGGGAGGACTCACTCCTCACCCCTTAGACATATAAAATTGGTGCTCACCAACCCTTAGGGAAGGGATGGCACCAGCAATTCCGAAAGGAGAGAGTGTGGATTTGTGGTCGATAGTGAGGTCCATGTTATCTGGGTTATTCTGAAAAGTAAAATATATTATCATTACTATACTAAAAAGGAATAGGTTGGGAAACACAATAGGGGACACTACATGAGGGACCAATAAATCACTACATGCAATTCTGGAGGGCTGAATAGAGGAGGTTTGCACAAGGCATAAGAATCACACAAAAGAGATGCTTAGATGTGGTTCCCTAGAAGGGAATCAAGCCAAGGAACCTCAAAGAGAGGATTCTCACAATACTAGAGGTCTGTGCTCAAAGGTATGGGTTGAGTGAAAGATTGGGTGGTGATCTAGACCAGGGTTGCATGAAAGAGGCTACATTTTCACACACCTGACTTAGGTGAGAAGAAAGATAGCGAGGGTCAATCCCTTGTCGTCCGACATGAAGGGGGCCCATAGGGGACCTTTCATGCAAGATTCTATACCTTGAGGGTTCCATGGCCTTTCACTATGTCTCTGGAGATTCTTATACATGACAGAGTGACAATTAGAATTTTAGATGATCACCCCAAAGAAGGGGTGTATTCTATTTATAGGCAAAAATATTTGGTGAAGCACATAATATTTGTGGCGCGGAAGAGGAGTTCTGTGCAAACAAGATTTACTAAGTGTGGAAATACTCGTTTGACATTTCATTTAGCATGTAACATCCTTGCATGAAGAACCATGTCTTGCATGCATGGGCCAACTCTTGCACACAATGACCGCCTCTTGTGAACATCATCATTTTTCGATTCTCCAAGCCTCCATAGAAGAGAAACTACATACATCTCATTGGGCGTGTAAGAGACTTATGCATAGATTCTGGTCTTTCACGCACACATTGGATCTTGTGTGCACATGCCTTGGGATTCTCATCATGCTTCCTTGAATCAAAGGGTGATTTCTGCTTACACAAAGATGACCATGGTGGTCTTGTGTGTAATTCGGTGCCAACAAATATATAATTCATTTTCATGGAAATTTTTCCACTAAAAACTAAATTTTAAGACTAAGGTGATAATGTTCAAATTAAAATCATCCAATAATAATTGGGATAAAAAAATTATGGCCTTATATTTTATTTTTCATATAGATTATCCTAATTTACCCTTTACCGAGGTGATAAATTTTACCAAGGTTACTATTCATATTGATAAAAAATAATAGGGTATTATTTTAAAAATTTGAACCTCATGATTCCAAATATGGAATCCATTATCAAATTCAATTTCTATAAGTGGAAGAAATTAATTTTAAAATAAGATCGCAACACACAACAAAAACCGCTTTTATAAAAATACATTTTTAATCATAAAACTTGGTTTATTATTACCCATTACCTAGGAAAAATATTAAATTAAATTTAAGACATTAAATTTCATTATGATAATTCAAAAATAGTGATTAATTTAATTTATTTACATAAAAATACATTGTGTGAATAAAAATAGTCCTTCAGAAAAATATTAATTTTTATTTCAAATGGTTTTTATTTTCATTTATAATCAATTGATAACCAGTGAATTAATTTTATACATATGTAAACATAATTTTTTCATAATTATTTAGTCCTATTCATAATTTATAATCCAGTTTCTATTTAAAAATAATAATTTAATAGTATATTGTGGTTTTTTTAAACTCATTGTTTGTATAATACAATCCATGGAAGAAATTAAATTTATTTCAGAAAAAATATTTCATAAAATATTTAGTTGTTACAAAATAAAACTTATTTTAGTGGTTCTTGTGATCCATTATTATGTAAGTGATGGATCAGAACCACTAAGAAAATACTTTCTATTCTTTTGTGCTCAGAACATGAAAAAAAATCTAGACGCTTATCGTTTGGATGAGGAATCAAATCAATGGTGGAATCTTATTAAGAATATGAGAAAAATGGGAAACATTAACTCCATGGAATTATATTATTTTAAGATGATTTTTTTCAATAATTACTTCCCTCATATTCTATGTACAAATATGGATAATGAGTTCCATCAGCTAAAGAAAAAGGATGATGAATCCCTTGGTACTAATTAGGTAAATTTAAAAAAAAAATGCACAGTATACCTCAAGTATAATCATTATCCCTATAAGATAATTTGATCAATTATTTGTGGGATTAAAACCAAGTCTCTAAAATGCATTATCTATATGATAATTTAGTAGTTATGAATAAATCATTCAATGTGAACTCAGTATGGAAATAGAAATTGGAGAGTCCCACTATTCTCATGGTTTTGATAAGAAAAGGAATATCAAGTCTCCTTAAAACTTTAATAAATCACATGGTAAATTGAAACAACAACCATATACATTCCCAAAATATAGAAATAAATATTGATTAAGTTGCTTTAATGGAATTGGGAGGTTATTTAAATGTGTAAAGGTGGGTTATAAATCACATGAAAGTCAAAAGTGGATAAATGGGTTGGTTAATGCAATGGAGGAGAAGAAGGCACCAACTAATCCCCCAACCATTCTCCAATGATTTAAATACAAGTAATATAGTCATTATTCTAAAAAATTAATGAATACAAATGTTTTCTATAATCAGCATCAACAACCTATTAATCCCAAAGACAAAGGGAAATTTCATGGAAACATGACTGGTGAAGTGGGTTACGATAATGATGTAATTAAAGGTACACTTATCATCTACTATAGAACAACTAAAATAATATTTTATTATGTCTCCACCCAATATTTTATATCTAAGGAATTTTATAAGGGAATAAAACTACCACCTCAAAGATTATATATTGATTTAGATATAAAAAACCATAATAGTATAATTATCACATCACAAGTTTTTGATTCTTCTTCAATTTAAGTTTGTGGGAATGTGCAGCCATAATATCTTGTTATTATTCCTCTAGTAAAATTTGATGTTATTTTGTGAATGGATTAGTTTTATCTATATAAATCCCACATGAATTATTGGGGAAGGAAAACTATTATTGATATTCTGAACTAACATATGATTTCCTATCGGTGTGATGGTAAATACAAACTTTCAATGGAAATTACATCCATTTTATGAGTCATGATTCTGATTCAAATTTTTTTTGTCTCAGATGGTTGGGGATAAACACAACATGCAATATATGCCTATTGTGTGGGAGTTTTTTTATGTTTTTAGAGGATTTTTATGGTCTTCCACCCAACTATGAAGTTGAGTTTTCAATAGAACTCATACCTGGTGTCCCAAATTTCTCAAATTTTCCATATAGAATGGAATCAATTAAGTTTAAAATTTTAATTTATAAACTCTAGAAGAATCATGAAAATGAATTCATTCAACCATGTACATTACCATGGGGTTCAAAAGTTCTTTTTTATGAGTAATTAGGGATAAATGTGATTTTTCATTGATTATCATGAACTTAACAAGATCACAATAAAGAAAAAGTATCTTATATCCTATATTGGTGACTTGTTTGATCAACTATTTGGAGATCAATACTTCTCTAATATTGACCTTCATTTTGGATATCATCAATTTAGGTTCAAGAAGGAGGATATTCCCAATACAACATTCTATACAAGGTATGGACACTATGAATTTATAGTGAAGTCATTTGATCTTACTAATTTCCTCGCTATATTCATGGATATAATGGATAGAGTCTTTAGTGATTAACTTGATTAGTTTTTAGTTGTATTTATAGTTGATATTATTATATATTCAAAGAGAAATTAAGAGTATGAGGATCACTTGAGTATTGTGTTTAATACCTTGAGGAAAAAGTATATTTATGAAAAAAAATTCCAAGATTGAAATTTGGATTTTTAGAGTTTCATTCATGGGATATATATTCTAAATTGAGGGTATATCATTGGATGCTTTAAAGGAAAAAGATATTAGACTTTATCCTAGACTAACCAATGTGACTGAGTTCAGTAGTTTTCTTGGTTTGGATGGATATTATTGGAACTTTGTGGAGTATTTATCAAAACTATCTAATCCAATCACCAAGTTTACTCAAAAGGGATATAAATTCCTTTGGATAGAAGGATGTGAAGAAAATTTATAGGAACTAAAGAGAAGGTTATTCAGTTCACCTATACTTAATTTTCCCTACAGTAGAGAAGGGTTTGTAATTTATAGTGATGTATCAAATAAGGGACCGATATGTTTTCTCATGCATAATTATATGGTGATATCTTATGTTTCACTCCAATTGAATGTTCAAGAGAAAAATTACACAAATCATGATTTGGAGTTACTTTTGGTAATTTTTTTATTAAACTTATGGGTAATTATATATATAGAGAATTGTTTTTTATATAAAAAGGTCATAAAATTTTAAAGTATATTTACACATATAAATATTTTAATATACTCAAAGAATATGGTTGGAGATGATTAAATATTAGGACTTCTCAATACATTAACACCTTAGGAAAGAGAACAATGTGGCAGATGATTTGATTTAAATGGATAATGTTATATTATCTATGATAAGGATCATAAAAGATACAATATATCTAAATTTTTAAATGATATATCTAGAAATCATAATGGAAGGGGAGAAACATTATCTTTATTAAATTAATGTTCAAACATATATCAATGTGAGTATTAAAGAGGCGTTGAAGGAGGATGTGTAGTGGTAGAATAAGGGGGAAAATGTTTATAAATACAACCTTGATTTTGATGAAATGATATGATTAAGAAACCGAGTATGTTTTCCATCTATTAAATATTTTAAAAAATAGTTGTTGAATGAGTATCATAGTTCTTCATTCTCTTTTCCACTTCGTAGTATGAATATATATATATATATATCTAAAAGAATATTTTTTGTGGGATGGCATGAAGAGGGATATTGTAGAATTTATATCTCAATTCTTGGTTTGTAAGAAAATTAAGGCTAAGAAATAGAATTCTAAGGGGATGTTACATCCATTACCCATACCATAATGTAAATGGGAAAACATCACCATGGATTTTATTATCAGACTCCCCAAAACATCTAAAGGGAATGATTCTAAATGGGTTGTAGTCAATTTACTTATGAAGTTAGCACACTTAATTTATATCATATTATATATCTATCTTGATCATATTTCTATGTTGTAAATTAATAAGTGATAATATTTCTTGGAGTTCCACATTCTATTGTATCTGATCTGGATCCAAGGATTGCCTTAAATATTTAGTGATGACTTTAGCAGGATCTTTATATAGTGTTAAGTGTAACCATTTCTTATCATCATTAGAAATATGGTTAGTCGGAGTTGGCCATTAAAACCCTAGAAGACATGTTGATAGTGTAACATCCCAAGTAAATAAAGAATATGACATTTTCATATTTATTAATATTTGTGAATTAAATGTTAATTTTACTTTAAATGGGATTATATGTTTGATGGCATACTTGACACGCAATAATGGGTTTGTCAAAAAATCTCATGTTTCACATAAGGTTGAGTCATACTGAAAAATAATAATATAATATTATTTTAAATGGTAGTTAACGCCTAGACTTTTTATTGGTGAGAATAAATAAAACTAACTAAAATATTATTATACATGTTTGTAAAATGTTTTTACATTTATCCGATAAGATTTAGAATCTTAAAATGTGAATGAATCCAATTTTAAGCACAAATACTCTAATATTCTTTAAAAGGTCGATTTGCCGCCTTTTGATGGAGAACCCATTTTAAATCTATTTTTTTTTAATTTTATATATTCTATTTGACAAAATAATATTCTTCTTTAGAATCAGGACATCAAAATTTACTTTGGATTAATTTTTTTTACTTTTCTGATAAAGTTCATTTTTAATGAATAGTGAAAAATACTGCATTTTAATTAAAAATTGCCTTATAATATAATTTATTTATATAGTTAGATTGTTATTTTAATTGGTTTTGTTATGTAATTGGATTATATTTTTACTATTTAATCCAATTTTGGTCATTGGAAGTAATTTCACACTTAATTTGGACATAAATAAAGGTAAATCATTTTATAGTTATTATTTCTTAAAAAAACACTTTTTATTTTGACAACGAGAATTAATTTTAATTTAATTTCTGGAACTTGTGTATTTTCAATTTCAAAAAATGGATTCCTTATTTGGAATCAGAATATCCAAATTGTGTAAATAGTTAACTTTTATTTTTAGACATTGTAAATACTTACTTCAGTAAATATTTTATTTAACATGGTTAAAGGGTAAATATGGTAAATAAGGGTGAAAAATAAAATTATAATAACATTAAATTTCCCTTACACTTATCCTAAACCTATTTTATGAGATATTTCAGACCAAGGACATCCTTGGTTCTATTTTGGGACCCCATGAAGCCACTTGGGAGTGATAATGACACTTTATATTAATTAATTTAAAGTAAGGCAAAAATAACCTAAACATGAATATTTTTACTAAAAATAATTATATGGGGTTATATTAGTTATCTATTAAACGATAAATATTATTTTGAAAGATAAAATTATTTTATACATCATGGTATTTTATTTATAATTTTTTGACATTAAATAAACAAATTTAATTATGACACAATGGTGATGTAGTAATTGCTTCATTAATAAAGGATTAAAATAAAAGATATTATAAATATTTCAATAAATTTATTTTGAAACTTTTATGCCATCCAAGAATTTTAGGGATACTAATGAATTTTTATATTTTAATTAATTAAGGTTTTTATAAATAATAAAGTTGTTATAGATTTTTTAAAATCCTTGATATGAATAATTTATAAATAGACATAAATGAGTTTTTAGAACCATTAATATTTTATTAAATGATAAATTAATCCTAAAAATCTAATATTAGATAAAATGACTTAAATAATGTTAAAAATGTCATAAATTATCCATCATGGATCACTTTAAATTTTATAGTAAATATATTAACAATATAGTATGAATATATAAGAGGACATGGCAAAAGTTAAATAAGTTAACAAAGGGTTAAACAAGAAAGAAAAGTGTTAACAAATATCTAAAACCTGTCCAATTCTTGTTGGATGATTTTATTTAGATTTATATTCAACTTATCTTCTAATTAAATAATTTTTTTTACCTTTTTTAATAGAAAGTAATTTTATAATAAAATAATACTTTCGAACTTCCCTAAAGAGACCCCCTCCCCCATATAAAAAGCCATCACCTATAACCCTTAAACACACATCTCAAGCCCCCTTGTCTCATCCAAACTCAGCCTAAATAATCTCTCAAGATCCCTATATTCCTCTTAGAATCTATACCTTAGTAACAAAGAACTTCAAGAAATCCTTTTGGTTCAAACCAAAGGGATTTACCCGATTTGAAGGTAACGTATTCCCTCAATTTCTCTTCATTTATTTTACTTCTTCACTCCCTATGATCTTCTTATTCTTTTTTTACATAACACTAGTATACTCAATATAATAGGTTTTTTATTATATGTATTCAAACTACACTTACACACATCTCCATATAATGGATACGAACATACTATTTCAGTGTACGATGAACTGCTGCCTCACGAAACGATGATTGTTTGATTATCTCCTACCTCCTCTCATGGTGGAAATTATGATGGAACTGTTTTATATGTGATATATATATTATATTTTTATTTTCTCTATACTTCTGTATTTTTCATTTATATCATAAATTTATGGTTTCCATAATCGTTAAATACGATAATTTCATTTGAGGAAGTGCGGACTACCGCCCCCTCAAAGTGATATGACTCATTCATTCCATACAAAGAATGTATAAAGGATGGAGTTACTTAAATTATATATGATATTATACTGGAATTATAATATACCTATGTATCATTAATTTTTCAATCCATTAAATACAAAATAGAAATGAAAGTAGCGGTCATGAGTACGTACGGCTTACCGTCTCCATAAACAGTGCATTTCATTTATTATCTCTAAATTTTATGTACGATTATAAATAAATATATATATATACTGGATAAATATGATATATATGACATCTTAATAATGAATATCATTCTGTATATAATTTACTTTTTACGACATAGACAACTTGTAATTATAAGAAGTTTATTTTTGACTCAAGTACCAAATATCAAAAAAACGACCGTTATTAACTTAAATGATTATGTAATGTTTATAATGGGGTAATAAGTAATATAGAAGGAATAATAAAATTTGAAAAGTTTCTTATGAAAGTAGAAATTAAGTTTAGTTTATTATTCAGGAGATTAAAGAATGAACGAGTCAAGTCTGACATGAGGTAAGGTACTTCGTCTCAATCTCCATTCATTGAGGCATATTTTGATTTATACACGACTTTATTTTATACGGTGTATAAATACCATTGAATTTTAATTTCATTCCAAGGGAATATTTTTCTATATAGCATTTTACTAAACGAAAAAAAGGATTGTTTCTTTTTAATGTACGTGGTGAAAACAATCTTTCCGCTGCCGCGAGCATTATTTGATATTTGGATTCCTCTACAAGTATTAGTGTTTTTAAAAGGAAAATAAATACCATATAATCTTTTTACTTATCTTGGAATTGAAAATAGTTTTGAGAATGGATTGATTATTTCAATATCTTGAAATTATATATTGTGATTAAAATGTGGAAATGTTATCTTTCCTTTATGTTTTTTATGTGTTACCAATATGTTATGGTTCTTGGGAATTGTTTATGTATATGGGTGGTTCCGTGATAAACCTATGGAAAGTGACTCTGAGATAGCTCTCCAATGCATTGAGTAATGTAACAGAGGTAAACATAAATGTTTCTCTTAAGATATTTAGGGAATATACTATGATGGGTAATTCAAATGTAACTCCCTATTTAGCTGTGAAAGCTACAACGTAAGTAAGTTATGGTTGCCACAAGTTACCTTTATGATTTATGATTTCCATTTTTTTAATAAATCTTATGATCTAGTGTGTTATGTTAAATATTGAAAAGTATGATTTCATCGACTTTTATGTATTTATGGACTAATGTTTTCTTTCTTTATTTCATAATCCTTACTGAGCTATTTATGCTAATCAAAAGTTTTTTTGAAATGTTTTCACAAGACATAAAGATGAATATGGCCAACGACAGAATCATGGAAAAGTCATGATGTCTAAAACATAGAACTAGACATGACACTTTTTTTCAAGAGTTTTTATTTTATGAAAAAATGGATACTAATTAGAAGTGTATACTTTGTAATATTTTAGATGTAATTTAATAGTTATGGCCTAATTCTCTAAAACTCTAAACCTGAAAAGATACTCAATGTAAATTTTCGACTTAACTCAATATTAAGTAATGTTTTAAGGTTGGGTCCTTATGGTTGGTATAAGAGGTCAGTTTAGATAACTTCAGGAGTTAGGGTATTGTTTAATTAATATCCATAAATTAATTTATGGTAATATTGAAATGATATAGCATTTAAAAATTACCATTTTTCTTTGCCTAAGATATTTCTATGTTCAGAATGGTTTTTATAGAGGAAATAGGGAAGCTATATTGGGAAGGCATATAGAAGGAAATGACCTTCCAAATCTGCATCCTGAGATGGTCGAAATCATAATTGAATCATTTGTAGCAGTGATGACTCATTAGACTTTGTTGATAAATAGTGGTTGTATTTATAGATGATATTTTGGTTTATTACAAAAGTAAATAGGAACATGAAAGTCATTTATGGGTTGTCTTGAAAAACTTAAAATAAAATAAAATGTATGGGAAATTCAAAAACTGTGAGTTTTGGTTACAAAAAAAATTCTTTCCTTGGTCACATTGTTTAAAAAAATGGCATAACTATTGATCTTTCTAAAACAAAAGTTGTTGAAGAATGGCCAAGACCTACCAATATCACAGAGAACCATAGTTTTCTTTGTTTAGCTGGTTATTACCAGAGTTTTACTGAAAAATCTTCACGGTTATCTATCCCAATGACTAAGTTAACTCGAAATGGTTTTAAGTTCATTTGGACAAAAGAATGTGATGATTGTTTTCAGGAATTGAAAATAAGATTGGTGATTGATCCAGTTTTGGAACTACCTTCCAGAAATGGTGAATTTTTTATCTAAAGTGATGCATTGTTGAAAGTAATTGGTTGTGTCCTAATGTAGAATGATCAGGTAATTGTGTATGATTCATGTTAGTTGAAACCTCATGAGTTAAATTAACCTACATGTGATTTGGAATTAGCTGCTGTTTTTTCAATTTAAAAATTTGGAGGCATCATTTATATGGAGTATAATGTGAAATATATACTGACCACAAAAGTTTGAAGTATATATTCACTCAGAAATAATTTAACATGAGCTAGATAAGATGGTTAGAATTAATTAAGGATTATGATTTCACGATTCATTATCATCCAGAGAAAGAAAATAAATTGGATGAGGCTTTGAGTCAAAAAATTAATGCTACATTAACCATGTTACGTTTGGAACAGGATCCTATGATTAATGATTTGATTAACTTTGGAATAGAAGTTGTTGGTACAAGAAATTCTTCTGTTTTGTTTGAGGTGTTAGTGAAATCATCTCTATCAGACAGAATTAAGAAAGTATAGAAGGAAGACAACGGGTTATAAAAAAGGTAGAGTTGGTTCAGAAGGGTAAGTTACCTGAATTTAACATTGATAAATATTGTGTTTTGAGGTTTTGGAAGAGATTATGTGTGCATTATGATTCAAAGTTAAAGAAAGAGTTGTTATATGAAGCTCATAGTTCTATGTTTTCAGTTCATCCTGGTAGTATGAATATGTACAGAGATCTTTGGGAGTATTAATGGTGGGATGGAATGAAAAGATACATTTCTGACTTTACTGTGAAGTGTTTAACTTGTCAACAGGTTAAAGTAGAGCAGCAGTTACCGAAAGGGATGCTTCAGCCTTTACTAATGCCAGAGTGGAAATGGGAAAATATATCCATGGACTTTGTTGTGTGATTACCAAAGAAAAGTTGAGGTAATAATTCAATTTGGGTTATTTTTGATCGATTGACTAAATCTACTCATTTCCTTCCTATTCAAGATACTTTGTCTCTAGATCAACTTTCTCGGTAGTATATTAAAGAGATAGTTAGGTTTCATGGAGTTCCACTCTCTATTGTATATGATCGTGATTTCAAATCTGCTTCTAACTTTTTGAAAGGCCTTTAGAAGTCATTGGGTACTGAAATAAGTTTTAGTATAGATTTTCATCCTCAATCAGATGGGTAGTTAGAACAAAAAATTCAGACAATAGAAGATATGATACATTCTTTCTCAATGGATTACCAGGGAAGTTGGGACCAAAATCGTTCTTTGGTTCTGTATTCTTAAAATAACAGTTTTCATTCTAGTGTACAGATGGAACCATTTGAGTCATTATATGGAAAGTGGTGTCGAACTACATCTTTTTGGGATGAATTAAGTGAAACTAAATTGATTGGACTAGAATTGGTAGAAGAGATGGTAGAAAAAATTCAATTTATTCAGAAGAACATGAGAACATATTAGAGAAGGAAGAAAAGTTATGAGGATAACCGGAGGAAGGATCTTTCTTTAGAGGTATGTAATCATGTATTTCTCAAAGTTTCTCCATGGGAAATTGTGATTCAGTTTGGTAAGAAGGGAAAGCTGAGTCTGAGGTTCACTGGACCCTATGAAATCCTAGAGAAAGTTGGATTAGTTGCATACAGAGTGGATTTACCTCCATTTTTATCCTAGGTACACAATGTTTTTCATGTTTCAATGTTGAGAAAGCATATGCCAGATCCATCTCAAGTTTTGAGTCTATAGGTAGTTAAGTTGGAATAGAATCTTTCTTGTGAGGAACAACTAATCCAGATTCTTGACTGTAGAGAGAAAGTCTTGTGGAATAAGGTAATTCATTAGGTAAAGGTTTTATGGAAAAATCGTATGGTTTAAGAGGCAACATGGGAATCTGAGAATGCTATGAGGGAAAAATACCCTCATTTATTTTATAAGTGAATAAAATTGTGAGGCCGCAATTTTCAAAAGGGGGGAAGGATGTAACATCCTAGGTAAATAAAGAATATGAAAATTTTATATTTATTAGTATTTGTGAATTAAATAATAATTTTACTTTAAAGTGGATGCTATGTTCGATGGAGTACCTGAAACCCAACAATGGGTTTCTCTAAAAATCTCATGTTGCACATAAGGCTGAGTCATACTAAAAAATAATAATATTATATTATTTTAAATGGTAGTTAAAAACTAGCCGTTGTATTGGATGGAATGAATATAACTAACTAAAATATGATTAAACATGTTTTTAAATGTTTTTACATTTATCTAATAAAATTTAAATTCTTAAAATGTGAATGAATCGAATTTTAAGCACAAATACTCCAATATTCTTAAAAGGTCGATTTACCACCTTTTGATGGAGAAACCTTTTAAAATCTATTTTTTGTCCCTATTATATGTTCTATTTGACAAAATAATATTATTCCTTATAATTGGGATATCAAAATTTACTTTCAATGAAATTTTTGTGCTTTTCTGATAAAGTTCATTTTTTTAATGAATAGTGAAAAATACTGAGTTTTAATTTAAAACTGCCTTTTAATCTAATTTATTTATATAGTTATATTGTTATTTTAATTGGTTTCAAAGTGTAATTAGATTATATTTTTACTATTTAATACAATTTTGGTCATTATAAGTAATTTCACTCTTAATTTGGTCATAAACAAAGGTAAATCTTTTGATAGTTATTATTTCTTAAAAATACGCTTTTTGTTTTGACAACATCAATTAATTTTAAATTAATTTCTGCAACTTATGTATTTTGAATTTAGAAAAATAGATTCCATATTTGGAATCAAAAGTTCCAAATTGTGTAAATAGTTCACTTTTATTTTAAGACATTATGAATATTTACTTCAGTAAATATTTTATTTACCATTGTTAAAGGGTAAATCTGGTAAATAAGGGTGAAAATAATATTATAATAATATTAAATTACCCTTAAATTTGTCCTAACCCTATTGTATGAGATATTGACGACCAAGGTCATCCTTGGGTCTATTTTGGGACCCCATTAAGCCACTTGGGAGTGATAATGACACTTTATATCAATTAATTTAAAGTAAGGACAAAAATAACATAAACATGAATCTTTTTACTAAAGAAATTTTTATATGGGGTTATATAAGTTATATCTTATACTATAAATTTTATTTAGAAATATGAAATGATTTCATACATTATGGTATTTTATTTATAAATTTTATAGATTAAATAAATAAATTTAATTATAACATAATGGTGATGTAGTAATTGCTTCATTAATAAATGATTCAAATAAATGATATTATATATGTTAAAATAAATTTATATTAAAACTTTTATGTCATCCCCAAATTTTGGAGATAATAATGACTTGTTATATTTGAATTAATTAAGTTTTTTATGAATAATAAAGTTGTTATAGATTTTTTAAAATCCTTGATATGAATAATATATAAAATGACATAAATTAGTTTTTAAAACAATTAATATTTTATTAAATAATAAAATAATTCTAAAAAAACACATATTCGGTAAAATGACTTAAATAATGTTAAAAATTTCATAAATGATCCATTTTTTGGTCTCTTGGCATTTTATAGTAAATATATTAACCAAATAGTATGAATATATAAGAGGACATGGTAAAAGTTAAATAAGTTAACAAAGGGTTAAATAAAAAAGATAAGGATTAAAAAATATCTAAAACTAGTAAAATTATTATTGGATGATTTTATTTCGATTTATATTCACCTTAACTTTGAATTAAATAAGTTTTTTACCTTTTGAAACCGAAAATAATTTTATAATAAAATAATAATTTCAAACTTTCCTAAAGAGCCCCTCCTCCCCCTTATAAAAATCCATCACCTCTAACCATTACTCACACCTCTGAAGACCACTTTTCTCATCCAAACTCAGCCCAAATAAGCTCTCAATATCCCTCTATTACTCCTATAATCCTTACCTTAGGATAAAATAACTTAAAGAAATCCTTTTGGTTCAAACCAAAGGGAGTTTCCTGATTTAAAGGTAACAGCTTCCCTCAAGTTCTCTTCATTTATTTTTCTTCTTCACTCCCTATTCTCTTCTTATTCTTTGTTTTCATAACAAAACCAGTATAATAAATATAATAGGTTTTTTTATGATAAATATTCAAACTAAACTAACACACACCTCCATGTAATGGATACGAACATACTGTTTTTGTGTACGGCAAACTGCTGCCTCATGAAACGATGATTGTTCGATTATCTCCCACCGCCTCTCATGGTGTCCATTATGATGGAACTGTATTTATATGTAATATATATATATATATATATATTGTCTCTATAATTATGTATTTTTAATTTATATCATGCATTTATTATTTATATAATGGGTAAATACGATAATTTCGTTTGAGGAAGTGAGGACTACCGTGCTCTCAAAGTAATATGACTCATTCATGGCATAAATGGATCATATAAAGGATGAAATTAATAAAATTATATATAATATTGTACTGGAATTATAATATACCTATTTATCATTAATTTCTCATTCCATTAAATATGAAATAGAAATGAAAGTAGTGTTTATGCGTGCGTACGACTTACCGTCTCCATGAACGGTGCATTTCATTTCTTATCTCCAAATGTTATGTAATATTACAAATACAGATATATAATGGATATATATGATATATATGATATATATGATATCTAAATAATGAATATATATATTCAGATAATGTACTTTTGACAACATGGAGAACTTCAAATTATAAGAAGTTCATTTTTGACTCAAGTACCAAATATCGACAAAATGACCGTTATTAACTTAAATGATTATGTATTGTTTATAATGTGGTATTAAGTAATATAAAAGTAATAATAACATTGAAAAAGGTTATTAATAAAGTATAAATTAACTTTGGTTTATTATTCAGGATATTAAAGAATGAACGAGTCAAGTCGGACACGAGGTAAGGGACTTCGTCTCAATCTCCTTTCATTGAAGCATATTTTGATTTATACATGACTTTATTTTATACATTGTATAAATACCACTTACTTTTCATTTCATTCAAAGGGAATATTTTTCTATGTAGTGTTTTACTAACTGAAAAAAAGGAATGTTTCTTTTTAATGTATGCGGTGACAATGATTTTTCTGCCACCACGAGCATTATTTGATATTTGGCTTCCTCTACAAGCCGTAGTATTTTTAAAAGGAAACTAAATACCATATAATATTTTTACATATTTTTTTATTGAAAATTGTTTTGAGAATGGATCTATTATTACAATATATTAAAATGATATATTTTGATTGAAATGTGAAAATGTTATATTTCCTTTATGTTTGTTTTATGTGTTATGAATATGTTATGGTTCTTGGGTATTGTTTATGTATACGGGTGGTTTTGTGATAAACCTAGGGAATGTGAGCCTGAGATAGCTCTCTAATGAATTGGGTATTGTGATGGAGGTAAATGTAAATGTTTCTCATAACAAATTTAGGTAATATAACGTGATGGGGATTCCAAATGTAACTCCGTACGTAGATGTGAAAGATACAACGTAAGTATTTTATGGATGCCACAAGTTTCCTTTATGATTTATGATTTCCATTTTTTATTCATAAATCTTACGATCTATTGTGGTATATTAAATATTGAAAAGTATGATTTCATTGACTTGTATTTATTGATGTACTAATGTTTTCTTTCTTTATTTTAAAATCCTTACTATGTTTTTTATGCTCATCCCATGTTTTTTTGAAATATTTTTCATAGGAATTAAATATGAATAGGGTAAAGGATGGAATCATTAAAAAGTAATTCTATCTAAAACATGGAACTATACATGACTCTTTTTTCAAGAGTTTTTATTTTATGAAAAAATGGATACTGAGTATAAGTGTATACTTTGTAATATTTGAGATGTCATGTAATAGTTATGGCCTAATTCTCTAAAACTATAAACCTGAAGGGATACTCAATGTGAATTCTTGATGTAACTCAATATTATTTAATGTTTTAGGGTTGGGTCCTTATAGATAGATTGGTCTATGGGATTCAAATATGGTTTGTATTAGCATCTTCCTTTAGTGAAATCTTCTTACGATAATAGCTTTCACTCGAGCATTAAGATTGTACTATTTGAATCCCTGTATGGAAATAAGGGAAGAAGTCAAATGTTTTGGGATGGTTTTGTAGAAATAAATCCATTTGTACATTAGATAACTATATAAAGGTAAGATAAAGTTATATCCATTCAGCAATACATAAGCGTATCAAAAAGTTTATAGAAAAATTATGCTAACAATTATCATTAAGATCTAGAGTTAAAAGTTGGTAATGGGGTATTCCTAATAATATCTCTTTGGAAGTGGGTTGTGAGGTTTAGAAAGAAGGTAAATTTGAGACCTATAAATATTGTTCCCTTTTAAATACTTGATTGTATCAGAATGATAGCTTATCATTTGGTACTTCCACCAAATATCTCTCAAAGTTCACGATGTGTTTTGTGTATCTCTTCTGAGGAAGTACATACCTATCCTTCACATGTACTGAACTCAAAAGTCAAACCAATAAAATATTATCTCTACTATAAAGATAAAATAGTAGATATTATGGATCATTGATATAAAGTGATATGGAACAAGACAACTTACCTGGTCAAATTTTTTTGGTGAAACCACAAATTTAAGGAATCTATGTGGGAACCTGAGGATGTGATAAGGTAGAAATATCCTAATTTTTTATATCATAGTGATGAATTTTGAGTGAAATTTTCAATTTAGGGGGGTATAATTTAAGTCCCTAATATTTTATTAAATTATTCACTATAAATAAATTTCATTCCTTTGATAATCTGTGTCACGTGCAACATTGAGTTCAAATGAACCACAATATACTAATAAAATATTATTATGTAATTGTTATCATCTAACCATTAGATTAGTGGGTATAAATAAGACCAACTATATTATGAAAAAAATGTCTCAATATGTATAAAATTAATTTTTTGGTTATCAATTAATTCTAAATGAAAATAAAAATAATTTGAAAATAAAAGATATTTTGTTTTCTGAAAAAATGTTTTTCTTTGTGTGATATGTTTTTCTCTTAATAAATTAATTTACCCACTTTTGGTTAATTATTTTAATTAAATGTACATATTATATATTTATTAAAATTTTCTATCATTTATATAATATTTTTTATTAATGGGATAAGAATAAATTCAATTTTATGCTTAAAATTTTATTTTTCTAAGACTGGTTTTTGTCAAATTTTTCACGCTTGTTTTAAAATTAATTTATGCCACATATATGATTTTAATTTGATAACATGGATCCAATATTTTTAAATAGTATTTTAATTTTTTCTAAATAGGTCTTTATTATTTTTAGGCATTATGAATAGTTACTGTGGTAAAATTTATCACCTTGGTAAAGGGTAAATCGGGTTAATCTAGGATAAAACTAAGTGATAAGGCCATAATATTTCATTATAATTCTTAATGGGTGAATGTAATTTAACCCTTATCACCTTAGGCTCTAAATTTAATTTTTTTTAATGGATGATTTTACTCTAAAATTGAAGATATAATATTTAAATAAAATAAAGTTACAAAGTATCACTCTCGTGGTTCTAAATATATCTTATATGTTCACATTCAGAAAAAAGTAAGTTATGAATGAATATAAATGTATATTTTAAAAATATTGAAATTATTTTCAAGAAATGTTTTTTATAATTTTTATTAACTATATAATTACCTTAAAGTTTTATGTAATTTCAGCATAGTAATTCTTCAATTAATAGAAAAATAAAATTTAAGATTTTAAAAAAATATTAAAAGTAATATAATTTGTGTGATTTATAGTGTTACATGATTATTTTAGATAAATATAAAATAATTTTGATGTTAAATAGAATTAACTTCTAATTAAAACCTTTTCTTTATGTCGTTTAAATTAAATTAAATTAATAGTTCCAAATTTGACATAAATAAAAATATATCAAAATGATATTTTATTAAATTATCTAAAAAACATAAAAATAATAAAATAGGATAATATATATAATATTATATCTAAAATTGTATACCTTTTCCATTTATCAACCAATTTTTACCTTAAAATTTAAATTGTAATCCTTTAAGAGTAAAAAAAGATATTACCGAGGTTGAGGATAAAATTGGTTAACCAAGAAGTTAATTAAAAATATAAGGTTTAAAACACCAATTAAACCTATAAAAGTATTATTGATTTATGGGATTTAAAATAAATATTATATTATATTTTAATCCCTATAATTTTTTAGTCTTTTAGTCTGATAATGGCCTTTTATATTTTAATCTTTTAAGAAATTCCAAGAGTGCCCCTCCCCTCACTTATAAAAGGGCACCTCTCCTTTCTCTTCTTCACACCACTTTGAGAATTATAGAATATAAAACCATAAAATAATATCTTCTACACTCTATTATTCACATTATAGAGGTTATTTTATTCCCAAAATACCAACCCTAGGGTCCTTAAGAGGATATCTAAAGGAGTTTTTTCAAAGAAGAGGTAATTGCCTTAACCGATCACTTCCTTTATAATTCTTATTTTACCTCGTATAAATGTTTCATGTTCCTCATTAAATAATAAATTTAGTGTCCTAAATATAAAAAAACGTTATTATGATTACAAAACCACCATTATCCACCATCTTTCTCATAAAATGGGAACTAAAAGTATCGCTAATACATACGTAAAACTTATCATCTCCACATAGTGATACAATTCATTTTTCATCATCATATTTTATGGATGAGTGTTACTATACATTTTATGTATATATATTATATTTTTGATATTATTTTTCTTGTATAATGAAAATTTAATATCAAACTTCTACCTTCCAAACCGTTGAAAAATGATAATTTCGCTCATGCATACGTGTGGACTACCACCTCCATGAAGCGATGTGATTCATTTTTCATCTCCTATTTAAATAAATGGTAATAAAGACATGTTTTATAAATATATATTATACATGTTATATAATAATAATTCTTTAAAGTTTAATTATTATTTAACTTTATTTCATTTAATCTTTCCAAAATCGCGAACAACGTTCATGCGTACATACAACCTACCATCTCCATGAATAGTTTAATTTATTTTTATATGTATAAATTATATAGATGTATATATATTATATTTATATCATGATTAATATTCTATAAATCATGCATATATTATCAAATCACAAAGACCAAGACTGTCAAATTGAAACATGCATGAAAAATGGAGCAGTTATCACCCAAAACAGTAATTTTATAACAAAATGTTTATAGATGGGTGATAATATATCATAAGTAAATCAGAAATAGTATTATAGATATAATTATGGTTATATAATACATTAATAATTTGTCTTTATTTATTATACTATAGGTTTTAACATGGACTAGTAAAGGCGAGACTTGAGGTAAGGTATTTATGTATCAATCCAATTTTAATCGAGATTGTTTATGATAGAATTTGCATATAGGAAATTATATGATCCTTATATGACATATCCCTTTAATTTTTCTTCACTTATAGTTAATTATGAATAATTAATATTTTTCTTTCATTTTTCTAACTTTAAGTACTCAAGAGACCGAATGAGGGTTTTTTAGAAAAACTGATTGTGTTTTACTATTCAAATGAGAATATTTCTCTTCATTTTCAATGTATTCTAAAAATATTACCAAAAATGTTTTTAATATTATCAAATTATTATTTAAATTCATTTTTTAGATTTTCAAATTTTTTAAAAAATATTTTAAAATGAATCTTCTTTTCATTTTCTGAATTAGGTACTTTTTGTCCTTTTTATAAAAAAATGTGAAATTAATGTTTTATTTTAACTTATACGGTATGAATGGAATTTACCACTATGATGAATGCCCAATTATTTAAATATTATTTTAAAAATTTACATATTTATTTTAAAATAAAATCTTTCTATAAACTTTTTTAATTTCAATATTTTAATAATTGATCTCAAAATGGAAGGGGAATTTTCCTTAAGAATGTTTTTAATGATATTTTATGGTATTTCTATTCATAAATCACAACAACCTTTGGTGTTGCTTAAGTTTTAATCTGGATATGTTGAAATGACACCAAACTTATTATTTCTATGAATGGTTTATGATTTTGATGATGAGATTTTTATGAATCTCATTTGTTTTCCATGGGTTATGCTATGATTTATTAGTGAAATGTTTGTAAAACCTATTTTATTTTCATGGGTTAGGATATAATGATATGATGAATGTTTAATGTTCTTATGGAACCCATATTTATAGTTTTCATTATGTGATTGATGGGACAAAAATTATATATCCCTCTAATGTATTGGGTGAAGTATTATTTCTCATGTGATAACTATGGGAAACAAGTCAATTTTCTTGATCCATTATAGGAAAAAAGTGAATGTTATTGATTTATTAAGATAAATAAGTTTATGTGCTTGATATGTTATGGGAATCATGTTGATGTGCTTGATCGACTATGGTAAACTAGTTGTTAAGGCCTAATCCATTCTGATTTTATGGTCTTGATAGTTAACCTTGACATATGAAATAGTTTCTATGTCTTTTATGGAGCTATAATTTTATGACATAAACTTATGGTTCATGATTGATAATGATTTATCACTCTTATGATTCGTGTATTTTTAAATGATACAACTTTATTCAATGACTCATGTTTATAATCTTTGATAGATTGGGTATAAACATTGTTAATATTTTTCATGATCTATACCCATATGATTATGTTATACTTTCATATGATCATTGATTGATATCTCCCAATTTTACTCTTACTATGAATATGATCTCACCCTTTCTTATGTTTATTTTTTCTAGGTTATGAAGAAATATTTTATATATGGGATGTCTATAAGAAGTACTGAATGTGAATATATTTATGTAAGATGTTGAAGATATATCATGAAATAAGAATATTGTGTATCTAGTGTCCAAATACACTAAACCTTCATAGTCCTCAAGTGTGAATTTGTGAAATGTATTGAATATTCAATCAAACATATGTAATATTTATGTATTAAGATAAATAGACTTTACATTTTGTATAAATGAAATGTTTAGTCAATATTTAGATATTAGGACAATAAAAAATTGGTTAAATAACTTGGGATAATTCTAAGTATAGAATAACATCCAAAAGCCTTGGTAATTGCCCTGGATAACCTAGGTTAAACCTAAGGTCCCATAGATTGAGAAAAATGTGTAATTATTTAGATATCATATGAATTATATGTCATGATTATATAATATTTCACTTAAATTATTGTATCTTGATTCATAAAATTTTCTTTTTGGTTTTAGTCGAAGGATAAAACTAGAAGACATCATGTTAAAAATGAATGTGATGGAAAATGCATTGATTTTCCACTTGAGAAACCAAATATAGTATGAGTTGGAATATAGAATCTTTTTGTTATTATAAAAAAATTTCTTAGGCTATGAATTATTATATGCTTCAAAATGATCAAATAAGGAAAAAATATATTATTTAGTATTTCATGAAGCAATATCAACATTATTTTAATTGGTATTATAATCCACTAGTATCTGAGTGATGAATCAACACCACTGAGAAACCATATTCTATTCTTTAGTTCTCTAAAAAAGAATAATTTGACTTAGTCATTTATCATTTGAAAAGAAAATTAAATCTGTGATTTAATATTAATAAGCATGTGATACAAGAGGAAGAAATTAACTCCATGGAATGGGATGAGTTTAAGGGGAAATTTTGTAGTAAGTACTTCTATGTATTCAACATACAAATATGGATAAGTAATTCCTTGATCTTAATTAAAGGTATGATGAATCCATTAGTATATATGAGTAATATTTTATAATACTTTTATTTTATTCCTCCAGTTTAAACATTAGATCTAAAATAAAATTGATAAATTCATTTGTGGCTCAAAACCAATTCTTTGAAATTCATTAGCTATAAGAGACTTTAGTAGTTATAAATAAATTGTTCTATATAAACTCAAGGTGGAAATGGAAGTTGGATACCCCAACTATTACCATGGTTTTTACAAGGAAATGATTATATATCCTCATTAAAACATGAATAAATCCCATGGTGTAAAGAAATTATATCCATCTATATTCCATAAATTTAGAAAAACATCAAGGAAATTCCTTTTATGAAACGGTGAGGTGTTCAAAATATAGAAACATGGATCATAAATCTCATGAATATTGAAAGTGGATTAATAGTTTGGTTAATGAAATAGAGGAAAATAACACACAAACTAATGCACCATGTACACTTCAATGATTTGAATACAAGGAATATGGGCATTATTCCAACAATTTAATGAATTTCAATGTTTTTTATGATCATTATCAACAACCTCTCAATCCCAAAGAGAAAGGGAAATATCATACGATCACAACTACTAAAGTGGGATATAAGAAATATATGGTGAATAGTACCCTTATCATCCACTCTAGAATAGCTAATTTATTATTTGATTCCAAATCTACCCAATCTTTTATATCTAATCAATTTTATAACGGTTTTAAATTAATATCACAAATATTAGATGTTGAGTTATTAGAAAAAACCCTAATGGTTTGATGATTACATCATAATTATATGATTCTCCTCTAATTGATTTTTTTGGGAATGTACTTCCAGAAAATATTTTTATTTTTCCTCTAGTTGAATTAGAGGTTATTTTGAACATGGATTAAATTTATTTGTATAAATATCATATAAATTTCTAAGTAATGGAAGCTATATTTGATATTCTGAACCAACCTATGACTTTCTATCAGTGTGATGATAAATATAAACTTTTTATGGAAATTACATCCATTTTTAAGTGACATAATTCTTATTAAAAAAGTTCTTCTCTAATATGTTTATGGAGAAACTCAACATCAAAGATATTACTATTATGTTTGAGTTTTTATATCTTTTTAAAGGAGTTTTCTGGTCTTCCCCCAAACCATGAAGTTTAGTTTTCAATATAACTCATACCTAGTGAAACACCTATTTCAATGACCCCATAAATAATATCCTTGATTGAGTTTTGGGAATTTAAGAAGAAACTCCAAGAGAATATTGACAATGGATTCATTCAATCAAGCACATCACCATGAGGTGAATTGGTTCTTTTTTTAAGAATGAGGATGGGTAAATATGACTTTTCATGGATTATTGAGAACTTAAAAAGATCACAATAAAGAACAAGTATCTCTTACCACATATTGATGACTTGTTTGAACAACTGCGTAGAGCTCAATAACTTTATATGATTGAACTTAATTTGAGTTATCATCAATTGAGGGTCAAGAAGATTGATATTCTCAAGATAACATTTTGTAAAAATTATGGATACTATGAATTTATAGTGATGTCATTTTGTCTTACTAATGCCTCTACTATCTTCATGTATTTAATGAATATATTCCTTATATATTACCTTGGTTTCTTTTTAGTAGTCTTAATATATAATATTATTATATATTCAAAGAGAAAGTAAGAGTATGATGATCAATTAAGGATTATGATGAAGACCTTGAGAAAAGAGAATCATTATTCAAAATTTATCAAGTGTGAATTTTGGCTTTGTAAATTTTCATTCTTGGTTTATATAATCTAAAGTGATGGTATATCAGTAGATCCTATAAAGACAAAAATTATTGAACATTTGATCAGATCAACCTCTCTGACTAAGATAAGTAGTTTTCTAGGTTTGGATGGATATTATAGGCACTTTTTGGAGAATATATTAGGACTATCTAATATTCTCTCCATGTTAACTCAAATGGGAGACAAGTTCCATTATACCTATGAATGTTAAGAAAATTTCAAGGAGCTAAAGAGAAGGTTATTCAATGAATATGTGCTTACTTTATGCTATAGTGGATAAGGGTTTGTAATCAATAGTGATGCATCAAAACATTGACTGGGATGTGTTCTCATATAGAATGATATAGTGATATCTTATGCCACTTTCCAATTAAAGGTTCATTATAAAAATTATACAACAC
Source organism: Viscum album (assembly GCA_963277665.1). Classification (NCBI taxonomy): domain Eukaryota; kingdom Viridiplantae; phylum Streptophyta; class Magnoliopsida; order Santalales; family Viscaceae; genus Viscum; species Viscum album. Next base: position 1,365,844,921 of record OY728135.1, read on the forward strand.
ACAATTTGGAATTAGCTGTGATAGTTTTGTGTTAAATATATTGAGGAATTATATATATGGAGAAAGGAGTAACATATATACTGATCATAAAAGTTTGATGTATATTTTCACATAAAAATATTTTAAAATTCACTAGAGAATGTGGTTTGAGTGGATTAAATATTATGATATCTCAAAACATTACCTCCATGGGAAATAGAACAAGGTGGAAGATACTCTGAGTTGAAAGGATCATGCTTGATTATCTATGTTGAGGATCACAAAAGATCCAATATTTTTGTATTTTCAAAGGATATATATAAAAATATTGAATTAAGTAGAGAAATATTATATTTTTCATATGAATTTCTAACTATATATCCATGAAATGATTGAAGAGGCATAGTAGGAGGTTTTGGAGCTCCATAATAAGGTGATAAAGGTTTCTAAATTAAATATTTATTTATATGGAATAATAAGATTTATGAACTGATTTTGTGTTCCATCTATAAAAGATTTTAAAAAGGAGCTATTTAATTAGGATAATAACTCTTCATTATTTCTTAATCCTAGAAATATAAATATGTATATAGATATGAAATACTATTTTTGGTGGGACATTATGAAGAGTGATATTGTAGAGTTTGTATCTGGATGATTGGATTTTCAGAAAGTTAAGGCTGATAGATAGAAGTATAATGGGGTGTTACAACCATTACCCACACTTGAAAATAAATGGGTAAACATAACCATATATTTTATCATCAAACTCCCCAAAACATCTAAAGGGGAAAATGTTATATGGGTTATAGTTGATCGCCTTAAGAATTTTGAACACTTCAATGTTGTCAAAGAATATTTATCACTTGATCATATTTCAATTTCATACATTAAATAATTGATAATATTTCATGGAGTTCCATATTCCATTATATCATATCAGAATTCAAGGATTACCTTGGAGTTTTAGAGAAGAATTCAGCCAGTTATAGATGCAAAGACAAGTTTCATCATTGTTTATCATACATAGATAGATGATCAGTCTAAGAGGACCATTAAAACCCTAGAATAAATTTTTATAAAATTTCTATGGAATTATAATTAGGTTGGGATCAACACCTAACTTTGGTGGAATTTTCGTACAACAATAGTGTTCACTAGAGCATTAATATGGCTCCTTTTGAATCCCTATACTGAAAAAAGTGTATAACTCTAATTTTTTGGGATGATTTTTTGAAAAATAAATATATTATGACCTGAACTAACTGGAGAAATACAAAATAAGGATAAATTAATTCATAAACACATAAGGGTGGCATAAAGTTGGCATAAAATTTATGTTGATAATCATTAGTGAGTCCTGGAGTTCAGAGTTAGTGATAAGTTATTCCTAATAATATAACCTCTAAAGAGATTTATGAGTTTTAGAAATAAGGGAAATTTATGCCCTATATATATTGGTTTCTTCAAAATTCTTGATCATATATAGATAGTAGCTTATCATCTGGTATTTCTACAAAATCTCTCTCAAATTCATGATGGGTTCCTTGTATCTCTATTGAGGAAGAACATAATTTATCATTCACATATTCTAATACCATAGGTTATACTAATATAACAAGATCTCTCTTTTGAAGAATAGTATTTGAAGATTTTGGTTCCTAGAGATAAAGTTTTATGAAACAAGACCACTAACCTGGTCAAAGATTTGTGGTGAAACCAAAAATTTGAGGAAGCTATTAAGGAACCTTAGGATGCGATGAAGAAGAAGTATCCTAATATATTTGTATTAGAGTGGTGAATTTTGAGGGTGAAAGTAATTTTAAGGGTGTAGAATATAACACCCTGAGATTTTTTGAAATACTTCTATATAAATAAATTTTATTTCTTTGATATCTTGTTTTATATGAAACACCAAGTTTAAATGAACCATGAAATACTATTAAAAAATTATTATGGGAAATTTATCACCTATCCATTGGATTGGATGGTATGAATAGTATGAAAGAATTATGAAAATAATATGGTTACATATATATAAAATTTATTCATTAGGTATCAACTAATTAGAAATTAAAATAAAAATAATTTGAAAATAAAAGAGATGCTTTTTTGAAAAATTATGTTTATGCGCGTAATGTGTTTTTGTATTAATAAATTAAATTATTCACTTTTAGTGAATTATTTTAATTAAATTTACATTTTATATATTCAACCAAATTTTATAGCATTTATCTAAATTTTTTAGACATGGGGTAAGAAAAAATCATGTTTTATGCTTAGAATTTTATTTTTATAAACAGTGGTTTTCATTGTATTCTGTGTGATTGTTTTAAAATTAATTTCTTATAATTATAAAACATGAATTTTATAAAATGGATTGTATATTTTGAATAATTTGGTCAAATTTGGTTAATATGACCCTTTTATTTTTAGGCATCATGAATGGTAACCATGGTAAAAGTTATCACATCGGTAAAGGTTAAACCGGGTTAATAAAGGTTAAAACTAAGTGACAAGGCCATAATTTTTCATCCTAATTCTTAATGGATGAATATAATTTCACCTGTATCATGTTAGGCTCAAAATTGAATTGTTTATGGGACACTTGTCCCTAAAAATGACCTGTATAATATTTAAAGAAAATAAAGTTACAAAATGTTACTCTCATAGATTTAAATGTATTTTTTGTGTTCACATAGGGACACAGAAAAGTTAGGAAAAAATATAAATTTCTGTTTTAATAATAATGAAATTATTTTTATGATATATATTTATTTAAAATTTTAATTAATTATATAATTTTTTTAAATTCTCACGCAACCACGATATAGTAATTCTTTAACTAATAGAAAAATAAAATAAATGATTTAAAAAATATTAAATGTAATATAATTTGAGTGAATTATAGTATTCCATGACTTTTATATATAAATTTAAAATATTATTATTATAAAATAGTATTATATTCGAATTTCTACTATTTATTTCTTTACTTTAACTAAAATTAAATGAATAGTGTTAAAATCAACAGTAAATATGTTTTATCAGAAAATAATATTAAATTATTTAGAAATCATAAAAATATTGAAATAGGAAAATGTGGATAATAAATGGTCTAAAATTTTATCCCTGTTCCATTTATAGACCAATCTTTACCTTATAAGTAAAACATATAACCCTTTAAGGGTAAAATAATGTTATCATGGTTAAGGTTAAAATTGGTTAACAAAACAGCCGATAAAAAAGATACAGTTTTTTACACCAATTAAACCTATCCAAAATATATTGGGTGATATTATTACAAATATATATTATCTTATATTATAATCCCTATCCTTTTTGAGAAATTTTGGCTGGATAATGACTTTACTATTTTTTAATCTTTTAAGAAATTCCAAGAGTTCCCTTTCCCCTCACTAATAAAAGGGAAACTCCCCTTTCTATTTTTCACACTTATTTGAGTCTTATTTAAAAAATCATAAAATATTATCTTCTATGATACCTTTTAAACATTATATAGTTACCATTACTCACAAAATACCAACCCTAGGGTCCTTAAGAGGAGATCTAAAGGAGTTGTTTTAAAGAAGAGGTAATCACATTAACCGATGAATTTCATTTTAAATATTGTTTCATCTCCTATAAATATTTCATTTTCATCATTAAATAATAATTTCATCATAAGAAAAAAAAACTTAAATGTTATTATGATAATTAAAACCATATTATCCACCCTATTTCTCATCAAATGGGAAGTGAAAGTATCGTTTGTGCGTGCGTACAACATACTATCTCCACGTAGAAATACTATTCATTTTTCATCACCATATTTTGTTGATGAGTATTATAAAGGGTTTAAAGTATATATATATATGTTGTTTATGACATAATTATAATTCTTTGATGATAATATCATATCTATCTTATTTCATTCCAGACTATTAGAAAATGATAATGTCGCTCGTGCATGTATATGGACTACCACTCCATGAAGCGATGTGATTCATTTTTCACATCCACTTTTCATGGTTAGTAATAACAACGAATTTGATTAATATATATGATTTATATAATATAATAATTATTCTTAAATTTTAATTATTATTTATCTTTCTTTTGTTCCATATGTCGAAAATTGAAAACAACATTCATGCATAAGTACGACCAACCGTCTCCATGAACAGTGTAATTCATTTTTCCATCTATAACTTTTATAGATATCTATATATATATATATATATATATATAATGAATATATATGATATTTATATCATTATTAGAATTCTATAAATGATTTAACTATGATCAAAGTACAAATTCAAAGACTATTAAAACGAAATAAGAATGAAAAACATGGTAGTTATCACTAAGGACAAGGATTTTAATAAAAATATTATTAACAAATGGGTTCTAAGATATAAAATATTAAATCATAAATTGTAGAATATATATTAGTATGGTTTTTTTATACATTTATAATAAATATATATTTATTATACAGGATAATTTTAATGTAAACGAGGAAAGGTGATACTTGAGGTAAAGGATTTATGTTTCAATACTATTTTAATCGAGATTGTCTATGATTGAATTTCAATCAAGGAAAGTATATGATCCTTATATGATATATAAATTTAATTTTTATTCTCCGCTATTTTTTCCTGAATAATTCATTTTCTCCAGTAAATTTTCTCACTTTAAGTACTCAAGAGACAGAAATAATGTTTTTATGGAAAACTGACCATGTTTTCTTATTCAACCGGGAATCATTCCCTTACATGTTAATATTTTATAAAAATGTTTCTAAGAATGTTTTTAATATTATCCAATTATTATTTAAATTCATTTTTACCATTTTTTTATTTTTAAAAAAATTAAAAGGAATCTTTTTTTTATTTTTTAAATGAGGTAATTTTTGAACTTTTTACAAAAAATGTGAAATGAATGTTTTCTTTCAACTTATTCAGTATGAATAGAATTTTACACAATCATTAAAGTTAAATTATTTTAAGTTTTTTATACAATATTCCATGGTTATTTTCAAATAAAATTATTTCCATCATATTTTATAAATTTTATATTTAAAAAATGATTTAAAAATGGAAAGGGTGTTTTTCTATGGAATCTTTTTAATGATATTTTTATGGTATTTCTATTCATCAATGACCAAAAAATTTGGTGTTGATTATATTTTATTGGGGATATGATCCAATGGTAAAAACATTATTCTTTATCTAGATGATTCATGATATTATGGTGATATATTTATGAAACCCATTTATTTTCCATGGGCTATGCTATGATGGATTGATGAAATGTTTATGAAACCCATTTTCTAGTCATGGGTTATTATATAATGATATATTGAATGTTTTATGGCCTTTTAGAACACATATTTATGGTTTTAATTATTTTATGGGTGGTCCTAGAATTATATCTCTCTTTAAGTAATTGGGAAATGTTTTATATCTCATGAGATAACTTTGGGAAACAAGTTGATGTGTTTGTTCCATTATGGGAAAAAATTTGATATAGTTGATCTATTAAGGGAAAAAAGTTGATGTGCTTGATCCATTATAAGAAAAAAGTTGATATACTAGATATAATATTGAGAATACATGTTATGGACTCATCCATTACGATTTTATGGTTTTGGTAGTTAAACTTGACATATGAAATCATTTCTATATCTATGATGGTGCCAAACTTTTATGGCATGAACTTATGGTCTGTGAATGATGATGATTTATCACTATCATAATTAATGGATTTTTAAAAGATAAATATTTATACAAAGACTCATATTTATGATATTTTAATGATTGGGTATCAACTGTGTAAGTTATTGTCATGATATCATACCCTTATGCTTATCTTATGCGTTCATATGATTGTAGATTTATTTCTATCATATTTACCCTTATTGATCATATAATCTCATCCTTTATTATGTTTATTTTCCATAGGATATGAATAAAGGTTTTAAGTAGGTTATTCCTATGAATATTACTATATTGGAATATATTTATGGTATATGCTGCAAATTTTTAATGAAATTGGAAGATTGTGTATCTAATATCCAAAGAAACTAAACCTTTTCAGTACTTGAGAATGTGTTTCTGAAATGTATTGAATATTCATATAAATAGATGTAATAATTATATATTAAAATCATGGGCCTTTACAAGAAATCTCACTCTATACATTTGGTGATATGGCATACCACATGTGGCTTATGAGGCCATTTTTTACTATGAAATGCAAAGAAGTGTGATGGCCTCTAATAGATGGGTGATGGTACTAGACTCAAGATTGATACCGGGGTCCCCAAGTAGGTATTCTCTACTCATGCATTGATATAAGGTACTCGAGTAGTTTCCCCAACTCTTATTTTACCTTGAGTGAGTATGTGAGACATGGATAGAGACAGTTACAAGTGTCACCTTAGAAACTCATACCTTGCATGAGTTGATGGTCTATAGATTTACATGGAAGGTTTAGGATTTCAGCCAATCCTTTATTCATTTTATTTTTATAAGTGATATGTAAATCTCCCTTGAGGTTGTTTATATCAATTGAGGTGGATAATTCCCATGTGTCAGTGTTTATACTAAATAAAATAGGACACACTCTAGTAAAAGGTTGTGATATCATATAAGGTCAAGTGCTAGGGAATTTTGTATATTTGGGTAATGAGTGTATAATACCTCCATATGTCCTATTGGGTGTTTTTGATATGATATATTTTCAAGATTCTAGGTTTTAAGTATCACCAATTAATTAGGTAACAATGCATGCAGACACAATGTTAGCAGTTATGATCACACTGGGATGCCTTAGACACACTCCTTGGGTCTTTGGGTAGGGAATAAACCCTATAATCCTTGAGACTTTACATTACTAGGATGCCTTGTACATGTACCTTGTTTCTATGAATAAGGTACAGACCCACCACATACTGAGACTTGATATTACTGGGATACTTTCAACATGCTACTTGGATCCATGGGTAGGGAAAAGGATTAATATTATGAGAATTTCTTGTACATTATTATTAGGTTTGTGGTTGCGTCCCAAATATCCCCCCCCCCCATAATCATAATTGATATTATTACCATTAATTGGTTGTTTATCACGGGTCTATGGTTAAGGAATATATCCCCAACACACAAAGACTGAATCATACTAGGTTTCCTTGTACATATAGCATAATTATTTGGGTAGGGCACAGACCCCCCACACATGGGTACTTGATTTCTAGGATACCTTGGACATGATCCTTTGTTCAATAGGTAGGGATTCAACCCCCATATAGATTTGGATCACTATGGGTTGGAACGATATCATAGCAATCTCAAAGACATTATGGTACTAGTTGAAGCAAGTATGGTCGATCGGGGTCATGGACTTATGGATCGAAACACTTTAATGGTTTCATAGTAGGACTTAGTGACTTTGGGTGGTGGTTTATTCATTTGTGTTATCATTTATTTATTTCCATTAGTTATTTATTGACTAGGATGGTCATATTTCATGATAATTAACTTATGACAGTATATTATAGGTCCACCATTGGGGTGACCTATTGAGGAATATATTCTCATCCCCAGAACATGAACCTTGGTTCTCGTAAAGGTATTATAACACCTCTAGATTTGGGGAATTATTATTTTTCAAATTAATTTATCCTTTCTGATATTCTTCATTTCATGAAACATTGGAGATCGTTTATTTTTCATTAAAGAACTGAGGTTACCTTGCTTTATATGCAACAATTACTTTCCTTGATGACTTTTATAACATGCAAGAATTAGGTTTACCGAACAATCATATATTATTAAAATATGATTATTTAATATAATAATATAAAACCTTGATGTTAAATTATAGATTATGAATAGTATTTGTTGGATCGTAATATGATTGTATATGTATATTAGATGACACAATACAAGAGGGGTGAATTTTAGGTTTAAAAACTTTGAATTTAAGATATAGATTAGTTTAAAAGTATTAAACTAATACAATTCCCAATCAATACAATTAACCACGATAGACTTGGATATAATAGGTATGATATGATGTAATACTATAAGTAATGTAAAACAATTGTTTTCAAAATGAATACAACAATCAGAGTAATACAAATGAGAAAGATTCTACCATATAGCATATAGAATATATTAATACAATATGTAACAAAAGAATCGTAATTGAAATAATTATGAAATGAATATGAAAAGAAAAAGGAAACAATACAATTCCCTTTCTTATACAAACAGAACTGGAAAGTAAAAGTATTACAATTCTTTTATCCCAAAGAGAAGGGTATCCTTTCACCTATGATAAAAGTTCTGTCTTACCACCACCTTAGTAATCCCTCGATACAATGATCGGCACGTCCGTCTTTCTATCACCTCAAGCCCTCGATTTTATAGGTAATCGGTACCTCTATCTTTCAAACACTTGAAAGCCCTCGATATAAGGATCAGTTTCATCGTATGCCCATCCCCGACAGCCCTTAATCATTATCACCTAATCGGTCACACAAGTAAAAACAAATAACTTATTGAAATAAAAAAACTAAGAACAAGCCGTTCACTTTTTGCAATTCGAAGGATTTCACTCGAAGAAAGAGAGAGGTCACAGTGTCTCTCTCTAGAACTTGATAGAATAAAAAGATGATCAAATTATATATATATATATTCTCAGCTTCAAATGACCTTCTATTTATAGGCCTCAGGTTCCAACGGTCATATTTCTTCCAATGGTCATATTTATCCAGAAAACTCGGAGGGACTTGGACATCTGGAATTATAACGGTCATATTGAAACATAAAACTGGACATCATTTTGATTAGTTTATAACTAACTCAATGACATCATTTTATTTAAAACAAAAGATATATGAAAATAATAATCATGAGTACGATTGATATAAAACATGTGTTTTGATAAAAGTATGAAACCAAGCATGTTATAAAAGTAACACATGATTATGATTAATATTAATTAGTGTAAAACACTATTATGATGCAAAGTGGTCACGATTCATAATGTGAGTAAGATGGTAAGTGTCTGTATGATAAACAGATTCAGTGCAATTGATAGAGTTTGTCATGAACCAGTTCGAGTCGGCCCTGAAACGGTCACCCATGACAGCCCGCGACAAGTCTCGAGAGGCATTCCCGATCCTCCCGGGATGGCGACAAGCACCAAGGGCATCAATAGAGTACACAAGGGAACGATTTCACCCATATATAAACAATCAAACAAGCAGTGGAAATAAACAGATAGTCCAAAATGAATTTATATAAAAATTGAACTAAATATTGTTTGTATAAGAAAATACAAGTAGAACAAAACCAACAACTCAGCTGAACAATCCTGATGACCAACTAACTCCATGTTACACTCATGGTCACTCTCCAACACAATGATCAAACGTCACCCAAGGTGATCAAACTCAAGATGAAACCTACACAAGGGCTAAAAAAATAAGAAGACTATAGGCGTGAGTATTAAAACTCAGTAGATTAGCCTGATATTCTATTCCAAATGCACTTCCTTTAAAATAAAAAAAACATCAATTTATTGTTTTAAATACAAGATATAAAAGTATGTTTTTCAAATGATGTTTCATGCTATAATAGTTATCAGAAAAAAATCTTTCATGTTTTATAAACAAAAAAATGCAAGTAACAATTTTTCAAAGAGGTGCAACTTCAAAATGAAAATTATTTTAATGAGGGTTGCTTTAAGGATTGTACAAATTTAAATAAATAAAAAACACTACTAAATTTACCAACCAAACACACCGTATACTGACGGTGAGTACAAAATAGCTAATGAGCACAACTCACAGGAACACCCCTAGGCACTAGTTAGTTGTGAGCCCCAGGTGCCTCGTATCTCGGTGAAAGTAACCATAATAAATATTCATTATCATGCACGAGACACTAGTAGGGAACATACCCATAACCTAGTGGTCCCTAGTCATAATCATCATCATAGTTTAGTTAGTGTTGTCATCGTCAAACTTTCTACATGAAACAGAGGCCAAACCCCACAGAATCACTAGCATACCAGTACACGTCTGCCCACCTAGATACCCGGGATTCCCTTCAGTGCTAAATCAAGTTACACATATTTTCAAATACACCTTTCACATCCAAATTCCAGTCCCAAACCATAAAAACACAAATATCCCATAAACTTTCTTCACATTTCTTACACGAATCAACAAACCGCTAAATATTTTCGTAAAACAATTTCATGAAGTGTATTGAGGCTTTGCACATAAAACTCATTCAAAAACACTCTTTAAATTATAAACACACATCAAATACATACCAATTCATATTTTTAATCCCTAAAAACATGTAATAAAATCATTTCATGGACCATAAAACAATCTCAATTGCACAACTTGGTATATACAAGTAAAACACTCCTTCATTTTTAGGAAATGCCAAACGGGCCTTTAAACATTTTCTCAAAACTAATGTTTGACGAAGGTATGCATTTTAATTTTATTAAGGATGTGTATAAACACAATTTATAGAAGAAAAACACATTCATAAATTGCTTATAATACTCATGTTACATATTCAAAACACAACCATTTTCATAAAGATGTGAAACGGTCCATTTTTGGGCAACTCGGGCCAAAATATGTTGTAAAACAAAACCCATTTGTTTGTAAAACAAAATCCAAATTGTAAATCCATATAAGGACCCAAAAATACCATTTATCATTCTTCTAATTCATTTATAAATCCAAACAGATAACTTTTAAATCACACATCACACATAAAATCCAACGTGGCAATTTACCGAACACATGACATGCCCTTTTTAAACAAAACAATTTTTTAACTACGTGAAAAGGAATAAAACACCAATTTAATGTCAAATTTTCATTCAAGATACTGTAACATGTTAAAAATATCATAAACCAGATTATAAAATTCACAAAATTTTTTCAAAAGATAATGGAACATTTAAACAAACACTTGTTGAGCACTTTCATGACAAAACAATATTACCTTTCACAAAACAATGATTAAACAACCAATTTGCACACCAAGAAAATTATACAAAGGATTAAAAACAATAATAAACATTTATATCAGTTTAGAATAATATTAAAATGATTAAACTTGAATGATAAAGGCATGTGAAAGGGATATCCTACCTCAAATCCTTGGCGTAATTGAAACGCACACCCGAAATCACCCACTGCGGGTTTATGAACCCTAAAACTATAAAGACAAGACCTAAACAAACATAAAACCAATCAAAAAAAACATGTTATAACAAAACTCAGGTCGATCAATACTAGGGGAGAATATAAATCCATGAAATAATGAAAGGAGGGGGAAGAGGAAGGAGAAAGGAGAAGGAATCTCACCTTTCACCCTAGAAAACTCTTTGTCTTCCATTAGATATGCAACCCTATAGAGAAGGGAATAAATTGAAACTTCTTGGAGACACTTCTAAGGTCTGGAAGAACCAGGGAAAGAATATTTGTGTCCAAAATAGTATGAAATGATTGATTTATGAATGATATAATTTACCTTGTCAATTCTGGACGATTTGAGGTATCCTGAGAATTTTCACCCTAATCTGCGACCCATATGAGCTCCAAAGAGGTAAAATAGATTATGAGGGTTAGGATAGGGTTATTGGATTAGATGGGGAGGTAGAATAACCTAAAAATATAAAAAAACGAAAAATATATAAAATAAACGAATTATGTTTTTTAAAACAGGAAATGGGCCCATGGGCTGGCCCAATACCTAAATTAGTAACACAACTTCACCCTACTTATGAATTTATAATGGGTCCAAAAGGATAAATAAGTTTTAATATATCAGTATAGAAGAAGTGGGAAGTTTAATGGGTGAAAAAGGATGAAAAAAAGAGTTATAGAAGAAACAAATTCGGTTTTTAAAACTGGGAATGGGATCACGGTTGGCCCAAATCATGAAGTAACCACCCATTCTTTAAAAAATACTAAACAAAAAATGGGGATCCCAAATTAGGGTGGTTATACATATATGAAACTTCAAAACTCAGGATTCATCTCACCAAATACCCATGAAAAGGATCAGGATTTCCAATGGACCGGATCAATACAAAGACAAAAAAAACCATGTGTGACAGAGTTAGTATGATTGACAAAGTCAGTACGATAGACATAGGCAGTATGATAAACATAATCTGTATGATAAACATAGTTAGTATGATAAACATAGTCAGTATGATAAACATAATCAGTATGATAAACATAATCAGTATGATGAATATAGTCTGTATGATAAACAAAGTCTGCATGATAAACAAAGTCCTTTATTTGAGAAATGAGTATAAAGAGATTTGTGATTTCCAAAACAAAACACATAAAATTAAAAAGAATACTTTTGACTTAAAAATCTCCCCCTTTTTAGAAAGGATAAAACACAAAGTAAAACTTTAAAGGAATACTTATCTCCCCCTAAGTTATGAAAACTCTTCTGAATATGAAGATGAATATAACTAACTCTCCCTTAGGTATATATTTTCCTAAGGACTGTATTCGTAGTTTTTCCTTTATTTGATTAATTCAATTAACAATTCTCCCTCTTTGTGAAATTTTCTCCCTTTTTATAATACATTCTCCCCATTTTTTATTTAAAAAAAGAATGAGGTAGTCTTGATTTTCTGAAAAGGTTAGAGAGAAAAAAATGAACAATAATTGAAATAGACATGATTCCTTAAATCTTAAAAGATTAAAATCCATTAAGACAAAATGAGGAAAGATATAAAACACATTTATTTTTTTTCATTTCTTTATCTTTCTTGATCAACTCATGAAGAACATTCTTCATCCTCTTTTTATATTTCTTGTCTTATGAGATAGAATCACCCTGAGATTTGAGAATCTCTTGTTGATCAGAAAAAAGTTGATCCTGGTTTTTTACTATCTCTTCTTAAACTCTGATCACTTCTTTAAGGGTATCAATTATGTCTTGAAAAGTCTTATTTTCTTGAGTCAACATAGTATTTTTCTTCTTCAAAAAAACTATTTCATCTCTAAAATATGAAACCTTTGAAAATTCTGACTGAAAATCATTCATCCTTTCTTGTAGCTCTTTTACTGAAGGAGTATTAGCTCCATGGGTTTTTGAGATCTGATTCATCCTTTCAATAGTTTCTTTGTCAATATTATTAAAATTAATATCCAGATAATTTGAAAGACTCCTTAATTATTCAATTGATTCCTCATGTTCATTCACTAAGCTCTCTATTTTTTATGACCCCTTAGTCATCTTATTTCAAGACTTCTTATGAACAATCGAACTATCACTCAAAACATTTAAATTAGGTTCTATTGACAAAACTCTCTTTTTGAGTTCTCTTACTGAACCAAATTTCTTCCTTTGGTTGTCTGTGGTGAAATAAATTTTCCCTTCAATTCTAATAAAATAAAGAATAATCTTCTCAATTATTCAGTGTATTCTTACTTATCTAATAAGGCTTTAGTTCTTTAAATTATCCTTTCAGAGTAATATTACAAAACTTCAAACTTTCAAGAGTAAAATTTATAATAATAGACAGATACATGATCAGATGGGACTTGATCGCTCCTGACTTTACATTCTTGATAATTTTGAATATATACCCCATGAGATTTACCTTTCTCATGTTTATAAGATAATACAGCATAAAAATGTTAGAAACCTTAAGGGTTTTTCTATCCCCTTTCCTTGGGATCATAAAACCTTGCATCCAAAGGACAAAAAACCAGTTTTTAGGAGATAAATGAGTTAATTTTCTTTTCTCTTCATTTATAAGAAATAATGATTTCCAGCTATTTCTTTATTAAATGTACTAACATCCTCAATTAGTTTATGAGATGGAAAATAATATTCACCTTCTATTAAAACATTGAGGAAATAGGCTGCTTCTTTAATAGACATTGATAATTTTATATCATACACAACAAAATTGATCATCATATTCTTGTCAAAAGACACTGTATTGTAGAATTCTCTAACCTCTTCAATAAGAACCGGGTCTTGAGATATAAGTTTCTCAACACAAATATGTTCCCAACCTTGGAACAAAATAATCCTCTTGATTGTTGAATCATAACTATTAAAGAAATCCTGAGAGACTAGCCTTTATCAGAAGAAATCTTTCTTTGAGAACATATTTAAAGACATTTTGGCATGAGTGTTGGCAGAAGACTGAGACATAAATCTGAGAAACAAAAAAAAATATTGTATGGGGTCTTAAAACGTACAGTTAGAGATTTTCCAAGACATTTAAAAATATGGTGTGGGTTTGAGGTGGGGGTCCTCTATTTATAGGTAGAAAAAGATGACATTTGGTCTTATATGGTTGAGATTAGAAGATAAAGAGTCAAATGGTGGAGATTTAAAGGCCTTTTTAAAAAAAATAAATAATAAAACATAAGAAAGACAACACAAAATAAAGAAAGAATGTACCTATCGGAGATTTCATGTAAGTGGTTGGTTTCATAGTATTATGAAATTAGATATAATACAATAAAATAAGGAAAATAAAATAAAAATTAATAGTAAATTGAATTTTTTTTTGAATATGATCGGTTGTCAAGATGATGGGAAACAAAGTCATTACCATAGGTTGTCAATTTGATGGAAAACAAAGTCATTACCATAGGTTTTCAAGCCGATGGAAAACAAAATCATTACCATAGGTTGTCAATCCAATGGAAAACAAATTCATTGCTATAGTTTGTCAAGCTAATGGAAAACAAAAAAAAACATCAGACTGATTAATAGAAAGTCAATATGATAACCCAATAGACAAGACAATAAACAGAAAGTAAAAACAATAACCCGATAGACAAGATGATAAACAGAAAGACAAAATAGAAAATCAAAAGAATAAACAAATTGTCAGAATAGAATAAATAAAATAATTAAATATAAATTTGAGAAATAGATAAACTAAAATAGGGGAAAAAATTTTCTCCCCCTTTGAAGTGGAGTTTTTTAATGTGCGGAGAAATATAAAATAGGAAGAAGATGTGAATGATTATTTTAGTGTAATCATTCCTAGACACTGTTTAATAAATTCAAATCTATTGGAAAGTAATGGTTTTGTAAAAATGTCAGCAGGTTGTTTTTGCATTCTGATGAATTGTAAAATAATATCTTCTTTCTATGTGTGATCCCTAAGAAAGTGATGCCTAATATCTGTGTGTTTTTTACATGAGTGATGTGATGGGTTTTTACTAATATATATGGCACCAATATTATCACATAGTATTTGAGTTTTGGAGAAACTCATTCCATAGTCAATGAGTGTGTGTTGCATCCACAACACTTGAGCACAACAACTTCCAGCTGCTATATATTCAACTTCAGTAGTAGAAAGTGCTATTGAGTGTTGTTTCTTTCATGAACAAGAAACTAAAGAATCTCCTATGAAATTAAATTCTCTAGATGTACTCTTTCTATCCATTAATTTTACAACCACCAAAGTTAGCATCTGAAAAACTTTTCAAAACAAAATCATTTCTAGAAGAATAAAAAAGTCCTAAATCCAAAGTTCCTTTTAAATACTGGAAAATCTTTTTCACAGGTTTTAAATAGGATTATTTTGGATTTTATTGGTATCTTTCACATAATCATATGGAAAACATTAAATCTGGATGACTAGATTTCAAGTTTAACAAACTTCCTATCATACCTCTAAATTTTTTTTGATCCACTGGTTTCCCAACTTCATCGAGATTGAGTGTATTTGAGGTACCAATCAGAGTGATAATACTTTTAGTATTGTTATATCCATATTTTTTAGTAAGTATTTGATATAATTATGTTGAGGTATATAGTTTCCTTCTAGTTTTTGAGAAATTTGAAAACCTAAAAAGAATTTTAACTCACACATCATACTCATTTAAAACTCAAATTTCATTAGATTCACAAAAGAATTAGTTAGAGATTGGTGAGTTGACACAAATATAATGTCATCAACATAAATTTGAACAATCAAAATGTTTTTATTTTCTATTTTTATAAAAAGGTTTTGAACCGATGTACCTTTTTCATTATTTTCTTGAATAAGAAATCTTGTAAGTCTATCACACCATGCTCTAGGGGCTTGTTTAAGGCTATATAAAGCTTTAGTAAGTTTAAAAACATGATTATGATATTTTGAATCTATAAAACCATGTGGTTGTTCAAAAAAACTTCTTATTATACAAAACCATTAAGAAAAGAATATTTTACATCCATTTGAAATAATTTGAAATTGAAGTATGCTGCAAAGGATAATATAATACGAATAGATTAAAGTCTAGATACTGGAGCATATGTTTCTTTATAATTTATTCCCTCTTATTGATTATATATATTAGAAAAAAAAATCTTTATTTCTTACATTGACTCCATTTTCATCACATTTATTTCTGAAGACCCATTTTACACCAATTACAATTGTTTCTTTAGGTCTTTACACTAAATTCCGGACATGATTCCTTTCAAATTAATTTAGTTCATCTTGCATTGCTTTAATCCAATCTTCATCACCTAAGGCCTCTATTGGATTTTTAGGTTCAAATTAGGAATGAAAAGAAAGATGTTATATTTCATTTCTCAAGTAATTTCTGGTTCTTACAGGTTGATTTACATCACCAATGATATTATCACCAGGATGATTTCTAAGAAACAATTGATCTGGGTTTTGTAAAACATGTTCATCAACATATGGTAAGAAATATTATGGGGTAAATGCTTTAGAAATACTTTCTTGAACATTTTCCTTAACAAAAGGGTTTTCTTTCAAGGGTTGATAGTCGGTTTTTGAAAACACATCATAGTATGTAGGATGAGGTTGTTTAAAAACAAAGGTATTAGTTTCATCAAATTTAACATGCACTGTTTCTTTGATAGTACATGAGTTCGTTTAAAAAACACTATAAGACTTAGAAATTTTAGAATAACCTAGAAATATTCCTTCATCATATTTGGGTGTGAATTTATGTAGATTATCTTTTTAATTAAATATTAATACTTTGTATCCAATAACTCTAAAGTTTGAAACTTTAGGTTTTCGGTCAGTCCACAATTCATAAGGTGTTTTATTAAGAAAATTTCTAGTTAAAACACGATTTATAGTATAACAAGCAGTACTAACAGCTCCATCCCAAAAATGCTTAGAAATTGAGTATTCACTCAACATGGTTCTTGTCATTTTCTTAATAATATGATTTATTCTCTAAACAACACCATTTTGCTAAGGGGTTCTTGGAGCTTAAAAGTTGTGAGTAATACCTTTCTTACTATAAAAAGTTTCAAAATCTGAATTTTGAAATTCACCACCAAGATCACTATAAATGGTTATCAATGGTAAATTTTTCTCATTTTTAACGTGGGCTCTAAAAATTTGGAAATTGAAAAAGGATTCATATTTCTTTGTTAGAAAATAAACCCAAGTAAATCTAGTATAGTAATCAAATAAAACAAATACATAATATTTTCATCTAATTCTTCTAGTTTGTATAGGACCAAAAAGGTCCATGTGCACTAGTTGTAATACATTAGAAGTTAAAACTTCATTGATTGACTTAAAGCTATTTTTATGTTGCTTTCTATATTGACAAGGATCACAAACCTTTGAATAATCATATCTAAGATCTAGTAGATCCTTGACACTTCTTTTATTTGAATGTTTACAAAGGTTTATAAGGTTATAGTGTTCTAGAATTCTATTCCATAACCAACATTGGTCTTATATTGTACTTAAACAAGGTAATTCTTTACTCCAAAGGTCTTCTAAGTTAATATTGTATACATTCTCTTGTCTGTGAGCAGTTAGAATGAATCCATCCATGGAATTGTGAACTAAACACTTATCATTCCTAAAATTCACAAGGTATCCTTCATTAGATAATTGACTTATGCTGATGAGATTGTGATTAAGACCTTTTACAAACAAAACATTTGAAATTAAAACTTTACCAAGGAAAACTATATTACCTATACCAAAAATCTATCCTTGAGCATTGTCTCTGAAGGTAACTTTTCCAGCTTTTGTTTCAACAATATTTTCAATGAAATGTTTGTTTTCGGTCATGTTTTGAGAACAACCACTATCCATGTACCAAATTTTCTTGTTTTTGGTACACTTCTTGTTTACCTAAAGAATATACATTTAGTTTTTCAGAACCCAAACTTGTTTGGATCTAGAAGGGTTAGATAAAAGAATTTTGGGAATCCACATTAGTTTTGCAAAATGATCTTTAAAAAAAACCTAATGATTGAGTTTTGTTAAGTGAGAAATTTCTTTCCCAGTTTCCACTACATTGACATTTAATACAGAATAGGTAACTTTGAGGGAAAAAATAGTTATTAATAATAACCAGTTTAGAATTAGTAAAGCCAAAACCAGAATGATTCTTTAAGGGTCGAATTTCAGAATGCATTTTATCAAAGTTTTCCTTACCAGAGGTAAAGTTTGAAAAACACTTCCTCAAGGAAAATATTATTGACTTTAGTTCTAAAACTATGTTTTTATTTTTAAAATCATTATTTTTAAAACTAGAGATATTATCTAAAACATTTTTCTTTGAAATTACATTTTCAAGATCCTTAGAAAGTTTATCCTTCTCAAAATTGACTTTCTCAAGGTATTTTAAAATAATTTCAAAATCAGAAGTTTTCTTATCAAGATCTTTAGAAGTATCTGATACTTCTTTAGTTAAAATAGATATTCTATAATTTTCCTTACCAAGCTTTTTATTGAGTTTAGAATTTTCAATCTGAAGGAGTTTATAAAACCTAGACACTTCTTCATAAGAAGGTAAAGTATTGTTTTATAATGACAAAGACTCATCATCTAAAGATTCATAATATTTATCATCAGTATAATATGATTCAAGGATACATTTGTAATATATTTATCATTGTGTACCTTGGCCATTACACAATTATTTTCAATTGGTATCTTTTCTAGAAGAACAAGATTCTTCTAACTAGAAGATTCATACTTTGAGGATTCATCCGAAGAGTCACCACCACTGGAACTCCATGTGTCTTTAGCTTTTAGGGATTTCTTTCCTTTAGTCTTGTAATACTTATTTCTATTCCTCTGAGAATAATTCTCCTTTCTATCCTTTTTCTTAAGCATGGGAAAATCTGGTCTTATATTCCCTACTCTTTTGCATTCATAACAAGTTACTTCTAAGTCTTTCTTGTCTTTCCTATATTTCTTTATAAATATGGATTGAAAGTATTTATTTCCCACAATCTTGTTCATCCTTTGATCAAGATTGGCTAATTCATTATCTGAAAGATCATTATCACTTGATTTTGACATAACAACAGCCTTCTTAGCTTTAGATCATGTTATTATTTCTGGTGTCTTAGTTTTGGATGTAGTAGTAATATATACACTTCCATTTCTATTTTTATTCTTATTGAAATCAGCATCTCTTTTCATTCTTTTCTCATGCTATAGAAGAGTTCAAAAAATCTCATCAAGAGCAATCTGAGAAACTTTCATGCTTTCATCAATAGCTGTCCTTTTTTATTCCCATTAATTTGGATTTATATCAATAATCTTGTCTATAAAAGATTCATCATCAAGACCTTTTTCTCCCATAGATTGTAAACTGTTGATGATTGTCATGAATCTTTGTTCTGCCTTACATACTGGTTCTCCATAAGGAAAAATAAACCCATGATATTCTACTTGAAGCATTTCTTTTCTTATTTCTATAACTTTAGGTGTACCAAAATGAGTGACTTCCAATTTCATTCATATACAATTGGTTACTTCACATGATGATATCTGGATATATATATTATTGGTCATAGAACATAACAAAGTATTTTGTATCTTGTAATTCAGTTGATATTCTTGCTTCTCTTTATTGGTGAAAGTAATAAATTCTTTGTTAGGACCTTTTATAACCTTCAGTAAGCATAATAAAATTGTCTACACCAGTATTAATAACAAATGTATTCATTCAGTCTCTCCAGTACTCATAATCATTCCCATCATAAATTGGTGGTCTATTTGGATTTAGATTGTCAATTGATCTAATATTCATTCCTACCATCCAATAAAACAATAATTTTTCACTCCACATGTTAGTGTAGTAAGTAGTTATAAACAAATATTTGTAACAACAATGCAATTGTGTTATCAAAAGAAATAAAACAAATAAAAAAATCAGTGGAAACCTCCTCTGATACCAATTTTTGGATCACAATATGATTTTATATGTATATTAGATGACACAATACAAGGGGGTGAATTATAGGTTTAAAAACTTTGAATTTAAACACTTAAGAAAGAAATTAGTTTAAAAGTATTAAATTAATACAATTCACAATCAATAAAATTAACCACAATTGTCTCGGATAAATATGTATGATACGATGTAATACTATAAATAATGTAAAACAATTGTATTCAAAATAAATACAATAATAAGAGTAATACAAATGAGAAATATTATACCATATAGCGTATATAATCTATTAATACAATATGTAACAAAAGAATCGTAATTGAAACAATTAAAATTGAAATTAATATGAAAAGAAAGAGGAAATAATACAATTCCCTTTCTTATACAAATAGTAGTGTAAAGTAAAAGTATTAAAATTCTTTTATCCCAAAGATAAGGGTATCCTTTCACCTAGGATAAAAATGTATGTCTTACCACCACCTTGGTAAGCCCTGGATACGATGATCGGAACGTCCGTCTTACTATCCCCACAAGCCCTTGATTTTACAAGTAATCGGTACCTCTGTTTTTCCAACACTTAAAAGCCCTCGATACGAAGATCGGTTGCACTGTCTTCCTATCCCTGGCAGCCCTAAATCGTTATCACCTGATTGGTCGCACAAGGAATAACAAATCACTTATTAAAATACAAAAACTAAGAATAATCCATTCACGTTTTTTAATTCCAAGGCTTTCACACAAAACAAGAGAGAATTCATAGTGTCTATCTCTAGAACTTGATAGAATCAAAAGATGATCAAAGTCTGTATATATTTTTTCTTAGATTCAAATGACCTCTTATTTATAGGCCTCGGGTTCAAATGGTCATATTTCCTCCAATGGTCATATTTCTCTGGAAAACTCGAATGTACTTGGACACCTGGCATTATAACTGTCATATTGAAATAGAAAACATGACATCATTTTGATTAGTTTATAACTAACTCCATGACATTGTTTTAGTTAAAAAAAATATATATATGAAAATAATAATCATGAGTATGATTAATATAAAACATGTGTTTTGATAAAAGTATCGAACCATGCATGTTATAAAAGTAACACATGAGTCTGATTAATATTACTTAGTGTAAAACACTATTATGATGAAAATTAGGTACGATGCATAATGTGAGTAATATGGTCAGTGTCTGTATGATAAACATATTCAATACGAATGAAAAAGTCAATATGATTGACAGAGTCAGTATGATAAACATAGTCAGTATGATAAACATAATCAGTGCAATAAACATAGTTAGTACGATAAAAAAAGTCAGTATGATAAACATAATTAGTACGATAAACATAATTAGTATGATAAACACATTCTATACGATAAACATAGTTTGTACGATAAACATAGTCCTTTATTTGAGAAATGAGTATAAATAGATTTGTGATTTCAAAAACAAAATATATAAAAGTCAAAAGAATATTTTTTAATTAATAGTATTAACTAATTTAAGAAAATATACAATTTACACAAAGTAATATGTATTCATAGTTTACCAATAAATTATAAATGAATATGAAAACTGATTGAATATAAAAGGAAATATTATTATGGTCGCAAAGCTGTTTTACCCTAATAAATTAAATTTTCATTTATGTCTTGAGATTAACTAAGTCAAACATTCCTTTCACATGGAACTGACTTGGAATACACTACATGCAACACTAACTTGGTGTACGTTACATGCAACACCAACTTGGCATACGATGCACGCAACACTAAGTTTCTACAAAACATATTTTTTAATATAATTATTTAAATGAGATAATTATAATATATCCCTTAAATATAGTTATAGTAATAGTAATAAATAATTTTCAAATGTTTTTTATAAGTTTTTTATAGAAACAAAATATATTTTAAATGAATGATATGGTTTTTGGTAAAGCCCTTTTATGTTTAAAAATATCGTTTTCTCGAATGAATTAATTTTAATATCCTTTTGTGAATAATAATAAATTTAATTTTAGAAACTATTTTAAATATACATTCATAAAATAAACTTTATTTTTGAATTCATAGTTTCAAAATTATCCTAGGGTAAATATTTGGTATTTTTCTGAGAAACTTCATTTTTTAAAGAATAATGAAAACTATTGTGTTTTAGTTAAAAATTGTCATTTTTTTAAAAAAATTGTTAATGTTAAATTATAATTATAATTTGTTTTAAGGTAATATTAGATCAATTATATATCTATTAATACAATTTGGTTCATTATATACAATTTCGCTTTGAAATTTAATATAAAAACTTAATAAACTTTTGAAAAAATTTCTACTTTAAAAACCCGTAATTTCGTTTCATCTATGGGATTTTAATTAATCTTAATTTTATTGATTCTATGAATTGAATTTAGAAAAAACAAAATAAAAAAATTTAATCAGTATAATATTTATATTATAATAATATCATGTTTATTTTTTACAAAAATGATATGTAAAAGTGATTAAAATTAATCACAGCTATTAAGGCCAAATTGAGCTTAATTAGAGACTAAACATTAAAAGAAAGCACCCAAATGATATATCCACTTGTCAAAAACACATTTTTTATCCATATTTAGTCCATGAAACCTTACATTATTATTGTTCTGTTTTTTTATGACTTTTTTTATGTAATAACATGTATGCACCAAACTTGTTTCTAAAAATTCCAAGTGAGTCCTTTTCCTTCCCTAAAAAAAGCCATCGCATCTCCCAATTCCTCACACCTCTCAAACCTCTTAATTTAGAAAAATAACTAAAAAATAAACTTCCAAAAATCCATATATTTCTTTAATAATCCTTCTCTTGATAATAAGGAAACCCAAGGAAGCCTTTTCGCACAAACCAAAAAGAGTTACCTGATTAAGAGGTAACATCTTCTCTCATGTCCTTTCTTTTATTCTCCTTCTCCACCCCATCCAAATATATTCATTATATACATATATAAAAAAATATTTTAATAAATATAATAGGATTTTTTTAGGTAAATGTTTTGACCTACACCTACACACACCTCCATCTAATGGGTAACGAACATACTATTTCTGTGCATGATAAACTACTGCCTCACGAAATGATGATTGCTCATTTTTCCATTACCACATATCATGGTGGACATTATGATGGAAAATAGGTTTATATATGATATATATTATATTAATAATGTCTTTATTCTTTTTTAATTTTTATTTATAACATACCTTTATTCTTTCCATCTAATGTAAATATGATAATTTCATTTGAGGAAGTGTGGACTACTGCACCCTCAAAGAGATCTGATTCCTTTATACACTAAAAGGATTGTATTAAGGATAGTTTTAGTGAATATATATGATATATATGATATCATAAATATACTTTAATAATTATATATATATATACATATTTTTCTTTTACTTTCTTTCTCTCAACGCGACAATTAAATAGAAATAGCGTTCATGCGTATGTACCGCCTATCGTCCCATTGAACGGTGTATTTCGTTTCATACTTATATATTATATAGATTTTTATAATAAAAATATAATGTATATAAATTATATTTATATAATTTTTTACATTCTGTAAATCATGATATAATTATATGTACCAAATATATAACAAATTAAGACATAATCGAAAAACAAAGAAAATATTACCTGAAGTGTAACCATGACATGAAATTATTAACAAAAGGATAATATAAAGTCATAATAAATATAAATATGGTATTAAATATAATAATATGGTTATATAAAATATTTAAAATAAATTTATATTTATTATATAGGTTATTTTGAATGAGTACAACGAGAGTCAAGATACAAGGTAAGGGGATTTCATCTCACTTTTTATTCTCGTGTGATACATGCTATGTTCACCACACTTTCCTTTTTTATAGTGTAAGTAGTACCCATGATTGTATTATATGAATATTATACCTAAATTTATGGGTATTAACATATTATTTTTATGCAATTTCATTCATGGGTTTTAAGTTTCAAAATTTACCAAATTAGAAAAAATGTTTTGTCTCGATTTTCCTTCTTTGAGACTCATGTTTTTATGCACCTAAAATCTTTTTCAAGGTGTATATACTTCCATTTTAAATGTTATATCATGAATATAATTATTTTAAAGATATTCTAAGAATCATTTAATTTCATTTTCTTATATGGTGAGTATTATCCCAAGTTACTAAGTTATATGAGTTTATTGAGACAATCTCATCACCTTTCGAGATTGTTTACATTTATGATTCCTATGATGAATTATTATGTTCCATATCTCAAGATTTTCTTGAATTTTATTATACTCTCATTATTCATGATATATTCATGTATTGGTACCATTTTATACTCTTTGGTACAAAAGATAGTTAAGAAAATGTTTTTAAGAAAGCATGACTTTACCCTCTCCTCAGTCGGAATTATACTTTCCTTCAAAACCATGTTTTATAGAAAGGATTTTCAAAACTTTTATAGTAATATACTATGATCATTAAATTAAATTTTTACTATTTTTTAATGTTAGTAATTTTTTCAAAGTAATATTCTTTTCACTTTCTAAATGAGTAAAATTTATATCCTTTTTACCGTACAAAAGGATTATTCTTTTTACCCTGTACAACATGTACAGATTTATCTTCTGTTAATTCTTTGAAAATTTATTTTATTGTTTAAAGGTTATTTTTTTCATAAATTTTTTTAAAATATATTTTTAATTAAAATGCATTTCAAAACTTTTTCAATATTTATTTATATTTTTTCCATGTATTTTCAAAGAAATTGTTTTTCAAAAAAGTTTGAAGATTCTTTTATAAGTTTTAAATGAAAATATATTTCAAAATGTTTTCAAGATTTATTTATATGTTTTAAAAGTATTTTCAAGGAAAATGTTTTTCAAGATGTTTTCTAGATTTATTTATAAGTTTTCAAAGTATTTTGAAAGAAATGATTGTCAAAACATTTTTAAGATTTCTTTATAATTTTTCAAAGTATTTTCGAAGAAAAATATTTTTAAAATGTTTTGAATATTATTTTATAAGTTTCCAAGGAAAAGGGTTTTCAAATGATTTCAAGTATTATTTATAAGTATTAAAAATATTTTCTATGAAAATTATTATCAAATTTTTTTAGATATTAAAAATCTTTTTTCAAAGAAGAAAGCATATTTTCCTCAAGAAATGTTTTTGAAAGATATTTAAAAATTATTTTCTATCTAAGATGGCATCTGTTGATGTTTCTCATTACCTTATAAGAAATTATCTAAAGGTTCCATTCATATCCTTTATATGAATGAGTTATTCTTAATTTTATGGTCTTTATGAAACCTTTTTCTCTTTCATGGGTTTTATATTTATGACATATGTTTCTATTTCACGATTTATATGTTTATTAAATCTATTTATCTTTCATGAGTTATTATTTTGTTGAAATTATTATAAAACCTATATATTTTCCATAGGTTATGATATGTTTACATATTTATGATAACCATTTAATTTCATGGGTTAATATATTATATTTTATGATTTTTTGGCACATGTATGTTTGATTTCACTATGAGATGGGTGGGACTTGTATCTACCTCCAATGCATTAGGTAAAGATTTATATATCATGGGATAGACTAAGATGGTCTTGGGATTAAACCTTGACTTCTAATATATACATGGTAGTTATCCATGACTACCAATATGGTATGAGTAGTGAACTCATTCTACTAAGATGGCCATGGGAGTGAACCATGACAACCAAGATGGTATGAGGAGTGAACTCATTCTACTAAGATGGACATGGGAGTGAACCATGACTACCAAGATGGTATGGGAGTGAACCCATACTACTAATATGGTCTTGGTTGCAATTAATTTCCTACTATGTAAATCATATTATATACTTATG
The DNA here is from genome assembly GCA_963277665.1 of Viscum album. Taxonomy (NCBI): domain Eukaryota; kingdom Viridiplantae; phylum Streptophyta; class Magnoliopsida; order Santalales; family Viscaceae; genus Viscum; species Viscum album. The sequence goes on from OY728135.1 coordinate 1,365,871,061, forward strand.
TGTCTACCACAATCTCATGTTTTATTCCAATGTTATGCTTTCATGGATTATATTATTTATTTCCTTATGATTAATGTATTATTAACTATCATACTTTATTACATGATTCATTTATATGATCTTTTTTATGTATGTTATGATATTTTATTTTCATGATCATGTTCTCATACCCTTATTCTTCTAAATATGCTTACAAATCTCCCTTATTTACCCTTACTGAGCATTTGATCTCACCCCTTTCTTATGTTTCCTTTACCTGGGTTATGAAGAAAGGTTTTATGTAGGAGTAATAAAGGTAGAGATATTTATGGTAGATTTTGAAGATCTTTCACCAGGATAGAATATTTTGTTTCCAAGTTTCCAAAGATGCTAAATTATTACAGTCCTAGGGCATATATTATTTTAATGTGCAGAATATTCATCTAAAATGATTTATTATCCTTCTATGTTAAGCCTAGGTCAGTATATTTTTTATCAAAGGAGAGTTTTATTCAACCTCTAGAAACTATGATGATAAAACTTTAGTGATATCACTAGGTATATTCCTAAGTACATTTCTAGATATATCTCTAAGGATAAGTATAAATATGAGTCAACGTTTAGGAAAATGTCGTGGAATTTTGGTAAAGGGTAGAGTGAGTGGTTTCCTAGAAATACATCCATGTCTGGATACTACAAGTAGATGTGAAACTAGAATATATATACCTAGGGGTAACAACTCTGATAAGATATTCCAGGCCTAACTCAGGGTAATCTAGTATATGACAATGGGCCTTACTGCACACCTGGTTTGAAACTCCTAGGGGATACACGTTGGAAATTCAAAAAATCTTCATGAAACATCATGAAGGATTTAGATATAACTTGGCTATGAATATTCTAGGATGAACCTAGGGTGTCATATATTTATAAAGGTTTCATGATTTATAAATCACATAAGTAAATATTTTCATGACTATGTGGATTTCTACTATGATATGTAATGATCACACTATGCTTGTTTTTTTGTCAATGATGGGAACTGGAAGGAACTTCATTAATGTTTAATGTGATGGGTGATTTTCTGATGATAATTAAAGTGGGATGATCACTAGATTGAAAGATATTTTGATCATGCCTAATAATTTTTCAAGGAACATTTTTAAAAATGTCTACCTTAACCAAATCTCGGACTCACCAAGGAAGAGAAAGAAGGAATACACTAAGATTTTGGGTAATGGAGACCTTGGAGAACTGAATATTCAGTTTCCTTTATGTCAAGAATGTGGAAAGAATCACCTAAGTTAATGTCTTATATAAACAATAAGTTGTTTAGACTATGTAAAATAAGGACACAAAGCAACTGAATGCAAGGGAAAATGAAGATTTTCGTTAATGAAATGGATGAGAATATTAGTCTACCTAATTCACCATCAATTGTTAAGTATTTTATGATTGGAGTAAATGGTCACTATTCAACTCAATGTCCCAAGATAAAATCTCCTAAAGGGAACCAGCAAGGTGGTGTGGGTAATGGTTACATTGTGGATGATGAAGAGAACACAGATGAATTATTAAAGGAAAGAGATATTGTGTAATAGGATGAGGTATCCCTTTTAATGGTATAAGGATGAATTGGAATAATAAAAGACTTTATGTATTCAGATTCAATAAGTATGTTATATAAAAGTTGAAATATATATAATGATTGTTCGGTTTATTTTTTTCTCTACAGATTTATAAAAACATGCTGAATGGTTCTAATGAAATATAAAAGTGATATAAAGGGAATGTGATTTCCATGGAAAACACATGATTAAGGGAAATATAACCCTTAATATGTTCCTTATTTTATTATAATGTTGTTTAGATAAATATATGTGGGGTGAGTAATTAAATTGGATGGTACTAATTACCATGGAACTAAGAAAGGACTTGTTAATAGGTGGGTTATGCTATCATTGATGAATTTTACAGGATTTTTTGATTTATGGAATATATCTAGTATACTTTGGAATAAGGATGAATGAAAGTTTTCTAAAAGTATTTATGGAAATTAAGGTTATTACAATGTTTCAAGGGAATACATGATAAGGGTATTCACATGTTTGGAATATGAAAAACAAGTGGTACTTTGTGATATATGGGGGATCAATGTTAAGCTGATTTCATGAATTTCTTTCTAAAGATTTGTATTTACATCTTTCAGAAGGGTTATAAGGTTAACCATTCATGAAAAAAGTATTTTAAACTTCAAAGTAGTCATTTATGTATTTATTTTTCATTAAAAACCTTGGATAAAAGGTTATTTAGTTATTAACCATATTTCAAGGATGTACATCATATTTATTTTTGAAATTATATTATTGTGGTTTTATAAAAGGACATCATGTATGTTGGGTGACAACCAATCAAGTCTGGAAAGGCCATGGGTATTGAACCTATAACCGAAGGATGATAAGGGTTTCATGCCTACCACTGGCCTACACGATGTCCTGGTTTATGTATAATTATTTTTTATGAATAATTATTTATGATGAATGGATAGTGTTACTTTTTATATTTATAGATTAATGTATTAACCATATCAATTTTTAAGAAAATTTGTAGATAAATGGTTATAATTTTCATTCTTTTATGGGCCTTAATATATGCTAAAAGTTTATTTTATTGTTTCAGGCATCAAAGTTAATTTTTGGAAATCCATTTACAAAAGTAATGGATGAATTGAAAATAGATAAAATAATAACCAAAGAATTTTTTTTTATTCTAATAATTATTCAATGATAGGATAATGATCAAAAATTAAAATGTTTTGTCTTGATACCTTATTTTTTATTGAAATAATGGCCTTTTAAATCATCAGAGATTTATAAATTTGAGGCCCTTATCTTTTATTTTCTTATTCAATATTTTGTGTTTAATGAACTCAATCACTCCCTATAAATATTTATGTTTTCCTCCATTTCCAATATTAACTCCCAACCTATGTTCTCCTATGTGTAAACCCAATTATATGTTACTTTCAGTAACCATTATGGTTCCAAATTTACCTTTTTAAGGGGTGTTTTAGTACTCATTTTTACAATGTAGGTTTCTATGCATGAAACTTTCAAGTATTAAACCTTTGATAACCCATATGAATTTTGAGAATGAAATTCATTTTAAAGGGGTAGAATGTAACACCCTTATATTTTTTGAATTATTATTTTTGAATTAATTTATCCTTTTGGATATTATTCTTTTCATAAAACACTAAAGATAGCATTTTTTATATTAAATCACCTAGGTTATATTTCATTATACACAATAATGAATTTCCTCAATGACTTGCATAACACACAAGACTGAGGTTTACCGAACAATAATATATTATTAAAATATGATTATTTAATATAATAAGATAAATCCTTGATTTTAAATTAGTGTTTATGAATTGTATTGACTAATTTATGAAAATATATTTTTTACACAATATAATATGAATTCATAGGTTACTAATTAATTATAAATGAATATGAAAACCAATTGAATATAAAAGGAAAAATTATTATGGTCACAAATTTGTTTTACCCTAATAAATTTAGATTTCATTTATATCTTGAAATGAACTAAGTAAAACATTCCTTTCATATAGAACTGACTTAAAATACGTTACATGCAACATCGACATGGAATAATTTACATGAAAACCCAACTTGGTGTATGTTACATGCAACACTGACTTGGAATACAATGCGTGCAACACTGAGTTTCTACAAAACATATTTTTTATATAATTATTTAAATGACATAATTATAACCTAGTTGTTAAAAATATTTATAGGAATAGTAATAAATACTTTTAAAATATTTTTTATAATTTTTTTTATAAATAAAACATATTGATAATTAAATATATTATTTTTGGTAAAGTCCTTTTATGTTTTAAAATATTGTTTTCTTTAATGAACCGCTTTTAATGTCCTTCTATGAAAAATAATAAACTTAATTTTATAAAATTTTTGAAATTTAATTTTATAAAATAAACTTCATTTTTTAATTCATAGCATCCAAATTATCCTAGGTTAAATTTTTCGGATTTTTCTGAGAAACATCATTTTTTAATGAATACTGAAAACAGCTGCATTTTAGTTAAAAACTGCCATTTTTTTAAATAATTATTTATGTTAAATTATACTTGAAATTTTTTTTAATATCACATTAGATCAATTAGACATCTATTAATACAATTTATGTCATTATAAAAAATTTCACTTTGAAATTGAATATAAAAACTTAACAAACATTTGAACATTTTTCTACCTTAAAACCCGTAATTTCTTCTCGTCTAAGGAATTATAATTAATATTAATTTTCATGATTCTATAAATTAAATTTCTAAAAACCAAAATAAATAATTTTAATAATAATTATATTTATATTATGATTATATCATGATGATTTTTGACCAAAATTATTAGTAAAAGTGATTAAAATTAATCACAGTGATTAAGGCCAAAATAAGCTTAATTAGGGACTAAACCTTAAAATTAAGGGCCCAAATGATCTATAAAATTGTAAAACACCCATTTATGTCCATATTTATTATATAAACCTTCCATTATTGAGTTTTTTTTGTTTTTTATGACTTTTTTAGGTAAGAACATGTGTACACCTAACTTTTTTCTAAAAATTCCATGTGAGTCATTTTCCTTCCCTATAAAAAATCACCACCTATCCCACTTCCTAACACCTCTCAAACCTATTAAGTTCATCCAATACCTACACAATAAACTTCTAACATCCCTATATTCCTTATAAAATCCTTCACTTGGGAAGAAAGAAACCCCAAAAATCCTTTTGTCACAAACCAAAAGGAGTTACCCAATTAAGAGGTAATATCTTCTCTCAAGTCCTTTCTTTTATTTTCTTTCTCCACCACATAAAAATATATTTATGATATGATTATATAAAAAAATAGTATCCTCAATATATTAGTATTTTTTATTCTTATGTTATTATTTCATGGATTATATTCTTTATTTCCTTATGATTCATGTCTTATGAACTACCATGATTTATGTCATGATTCATGTATATGATCTTTGATATGGAGGTTTTGATCTTTTATTTTCATGATCATTTTCTCATACCCTTATTCTCATAATTATTCTTACACATCTCTTTTATTTTACCTTACTGATCATTTTAGATCACCTATTTCATATGTTTCCTTTCCTCGTGTTATGAAGAAAGTTTTTATGTAGGAGTAATATAGGTGGATATATTTATGGGAGATGTTGAAGATCATTCACTGGGATAGAAGATTTTTTTCCAAGTTTCCAAAGACACTAAACTATTATGGTCCTCGGGCATTTTTTTTGTAATGTACAGAATATTCATCTAAAATGATGCAATATACATGTATGTTAAGCCTAGGTGTCAATAGATGTTATGTATTTTTTAGGTTGGGCATAAATGCATTATGGATAATGAGGAGGACCAATGTTTCAAGATCAAGAAGTGCTACTCATTTGGAGTCTTGGATCAAGATGGTGTAGCTTATTAGATGTTAGAGAACAGGTTGAGATTTGACTTAGAGTTAGTAGTGGATCCCCATGAACATTATTTTTCTTTTATTTATTATTGTATATGTGATCATACTAGTGGGTGATCTATCTTGTATGGTTTTTTGTATCCTTATATATTTTCATATTATTAATGGTTGGGGTGTTTATTTATTATTGTTTACTCTAATGGTTTTTTATTTTGTATGATGTTTAGTTTAATTTCTTGTTATTGTGAACTCTAATTAAAAAGGTATAGTCTCCTCACAGTACCACCTTAGATCCCTAATTCTATTTAGTAGTCTCTATTGTATGAGGAGGTGAACCTGAGGTCACATGGAGACTAGTCCAGTTACTATTCAAATTGAGTCAGGATGAGGCATTACAAAGTGGAATCAGAGGGTGTTTAATTTGTATTACTATTTTTTATAAAGTATATATAAGATATATAAATGTTTCAGATCATGTGATTTATTTAGGGATGGTGTACCATGGAAATCATTTTTGATAGTAAGTCTAAGTTACTAGGGATGGGATTATTGTTCTTATCTTTTGATGTTATGATAGATATGATTCTCACCTCATGTGAAACACATAATATTTGAGATTGATGATTATTTCTTATTGGATTTTTTCTCTTGGTTATTGGAAAGAATCCAGTTATTGTATTTAGATCTCGACCACATATAAAAGAGGTTTCTCATTCATCATTATTAGGATTGTAGGATTCAGATGACATCTAGTATTTCTATTATGAGTTTTATTACTGATGACTGTGGTTTATCTATTTAAATTGTTAACAATATCTCATATGGTTTTTACCCATATAATTTATTGGTGTAACTTTACTTAGATTGATCCCCTTTTATGTTTATTTTCTTATAATGTAATTTCATGTGGATCTATGGTGACACACCCGATGATGAGTACAGTGATGTTTTCTCAAGTTCATGGATGTATAGTGACCCTATTAGTTCAACATAGACACTAAAATTATCTGTGATGAACCCCTTAGGGGTGGTTGTTATCTGATTTCATTTATTTAAAGTGTCAGTAATAACCTATATGTTGATTTTCCTTATAGAATGGAATGAAATTATACTTAACCAAACCACATGATATAGATTCACTAGATATGGGTTTTCATTGGGTAATGATTCTATACATGTATGTATTTGGATGTGGACATATTATCTAGGGGTGGTCCTATATTTGGATACTCATGAGAATTAGTTCCTTGTAGGCAAGTGACTTGAAATGTGGTTCCTAGTATATGTTTATGTGAGTCCATAGGAGTGGGTTGTGATTCTTCACATGTGATTCTTATGGTATATGTGTTCATGAGACTCTAGAGTGGGTGATGGTATGTGAGATTCTGTGAGATTTTGAGCTTGGAACAAGGATTGTTTCCCATGTGTTTTTTATATATAAATATATGAGGTGTGGCCTATGGGCTTCATAGGATTTTACTTACCTTGAGGTATGACCCAAAATAGTAGAGACCCAATGGTTTATAATGATCAAGGTTAACCCAAGAGAGAGGGGTTATACTAGTATGTGATTGTATTAGAGGAAAAAATCATTTATCGCATTTGAGATCGATGCATTAAAGGTGTTGTCAAGTTTATGTTTTTGGAATGGTATTTCCTTATCTTTTCTTGAGATTAAGTGACTTAGTGCTAGAACTTTTTGGTATTAAGGATAGTTTTGAAGGGAAGGACAATTAGGGTGTCTAACCCTATTTACTCTATATAAAATTTTATATGTATTGAGGTATTATGTTTTTTGTAATGACATCAGATGCTGGGTTTGTGTGTGATAATTCATAGAACATGTTAGGTTCCTAAATTTTAAGCAGATTGTCGAGCATGCTTCTGGTTTGATGAGACTGACATGTCGAGAGCATGGTTAGTGGTTTTTATGTGTGATACAAGTCTTGATGATAGGAGATTCATTGGAGAATGGCTCGAGAGGATAGACACATGTTTAATAATGAAACCTATTGAGGTTTCACTCAAGGAGAGGGATAACAAAATGCATATGGTGGTAAGTACACCTATGGAAGTATAAGGGTGTGACCCATGTTCATTGTGAAATTTCAGCAGTTTTCAACTAGAGGAGGGTCGATCAGTGTTTTTAGTGAGGTTAGATATATTGATATGGTAACCACACTGAAAAAGTCATTAGACTACTAAGGATATGTGTTGATAGAAGATTCTGATATTAGGGAGCCTTATGGGTCAAAATATACAATTATGAGTTTAGTTCTTTGGTGGGGAGAACCATGAACCATATGATGAATCATGGGTGATGTTGTGACATCTCAGGATAGAGAGTTGTGGTTATATAAAGACCTGGAAATTTCATATAATTTTTTTAAAAAAATTTGGGATTATTACGAGTATGTAAAAATTGACGGTGCGTGATTCTGAGGCCCCGTGTGCTCAAAAAAATTGAACTTTTTTAAGGTACATTCAGTAAACATACGGGTGGAATTTTCTATATTTTGAACTGGTGATCAGATTAAAAATATGAGGGTACCGTTAAATCCACATTGCTAAGATTCTATTAAGGGAAGCTTCACTTCGACCGTAGTAGGTCAGAAGAAAATGATAAATTTTGGACTTTACAAAAAAAATAAACTAACTTAACAAAGTTATTTAATTTCTTTTCTATAATAATTGAGCAGCAGTGGCAGGACCAATGACTTTTCAAGCCATTTAATGGCTTAACCCTTCAATTTTGTAACCTCAACATTGCAACATTAAATGTAGTTCATAAATGAACTGCATTAATGTCATGTGACACGGTCGAATATCCCATATATTTAATGGAAGCTTGGGTGTGGGTTTTTGACACAGCTATGAGGAACCTTTGAAAAAATACTGTGAAACCATCCAACTATAGAGAATGGAGGATTTGATTATGCCTGTTGCATAATTTCTCTGGATGTCGATGAATGACAAACTTCAAGGCACACGAAATTTCTCCTTCATCTGCAATACCCTCGAACGTGGAAGCATCGCCGTCCGAAGTGGTCACCAACGATCTTCATGGTAGGGGTTTTATTTATTAAGGTTATCTTTGATGAATTAAAATTTCTCCTGCTTGTTATGATGTTAACGTAGAGGGGTCGGTCCAAACGAACAAGGCCTTGACTCTCCGCCACTTCGTTTCTTGATGCGTTCTTTGTGGGATGATTTTTCAACTTGATGGAAAGTGGAAACTGGGAGGCACGCAATGATGAAAGCATCTCAAAAAGGCCATAGGCACATCCTGAAATAAGAATGTACCATCGGATCTTAATCGGTGGCCTGCTGAATTTCCTCCAGCGCGGCGACACTGGACACCAGCGGAGGTGGCGGTACTGGTGACCAGCACCGGCAGCGTAAGCGGTGACCGATGCTCACCGGCCATAGAGGAGGGCGGCGCCGATTGGTGCCATAGAAGTCGGAAAACTATCCGGCAATGTCCAGCCATAGAGGTGGGAGGTGGCGCACCGTCGTTCACTGTGGTGAGACAGGCCACGACTCAAAGTCGCAACAAAGGCAGGGGACCCGCTCCATGTGTTTTAGTTGGGCTTATATTCTGGCCCCTTTACTTTCAGTACACACTTTTACTACTACAGTTTTACTTAATGGTTACATCTTGTTCTATTGATGGACTGTGTGTTTGTACATGTTTAAAGGCAATGCCTTATCATTTTAGTAATACCCCTTTCCGATGATAGTCTTCAACCCTTGGACTATGGAAGGTGGGCTTGGGTAAGTTAAGGCACAGGCCCAGGGGGATAGGTCATGACAAAGTGGTATCAGGGGAGTCTGTTCTACTGAAGAACTAGGACTCTGATCTTTCTAATAGAGAAATAGTGTTATTTGTTTTGAGTGTGGTTTTCAGTTCAGGGAGTCTAGTGTTGGTGCGGCGGCTGACGTATCCATACACCAGGACCCTGAATTATGATTTCTAACTTGGTGCACGAAAACACTGATTGTGTATGTTTTGGAATTTTTTTATTTTATCTCTTTTGAGTCAGCTCACCAGGTATAAATTATTGTCCATGGAGCACCTGTTTCTTTTTAGGATGCCACTACATAGATAGCCATCTAGTATTCCTAAGAGAGTACACGATGATATCCCACTGAGTGATGAGGCTTTGGTGTAGGGCCCTCTTACTATGTTATTACCTTTGGGTGGTGCACCGACAGCACCACCATCCGTTGGGAAGAAGTTACCACCCCACCCCCCCCCCCCCCCCACTAGCGAACAGTGCACACTATCTGTGCACATTGTACAAGTTCCAATGGAAAAGACCTATGAGGTTTTGAGGTGAGACAGATCCCTAGGCTGATGAGGATTGGTTGGAGGTTGTAGCTAGAGTTTTCCTTCTAGTTGGGACACTATCATAGTAGATGGTGATCCTAGCTGCTATCCATTTCCAGGGCATGGTAGGAAGATAGTGGATCATGACGCTCTGGTTACATGATGAGGTGACCCTCACCTGGATGGACTTTGGGAGCCTCTTTAGGGAAGAGTTCATCACAGAAACACTATGCTCTGTGTGTATTTAAAAGTTGTTTCACTTACAGAAGGTCAACCTGATAGTAACCCAGTACTCGGTGAGATTCACTGACCTCTCACGCTAATCCACCGATATAGTACAAGACCCATTTTTCAGGGATCAGACCATTGAGAAGGGTCTCCAGTGAGAGATCAAAGCATCAATGATATCAGTGAATATATCGATGCAGTTTGGAGTGATCGAATGAGCATTGTTAGGGGAGATATTCTTATCTAAGCAGGCACCGATGGTGAGAGCCACTACAAGATGGTAGGTAGCCGAGTCATCTGCAGTAGGAAATAGGAAAATGACAAAGAGGTCTAAGCAGACTACACCTTCCGGGGGGAGACACCAAGATTTAGGGTTGGAGGTGCAGATCTTGTGAAGCAAAGGGGATCGATAGGGAATAAGAATGTTCTTCACGTGCGGCGAGCAGGGCCACATGTCTTGTGACTTCCCAACCCTTCGTACTGACGATTAGCAGACGGTTGAGGAACCACTGAGGTAGCGGCTGAGGTTCAAGCAAGAAGGTCCGCAGGGTGGCAGATATCGCATAGGATTAGGTCGTGCAGTAGGTGGTGGACGACGATTTGATATTCAAGCACCACCACCCCCAGGTGGTCCACCCCGACTGTAGGGAGAAGGTGGATAGGGGAAAGCTTAGCTATAAGCGGCAGAGGCTGACAATGATGGTGCTCTAGAGATGATTAGAGGTACAATCTTTGTCTACTCCACCCTAGCTATAGTACTTATAAACACAGGTTCCAGTCATTCTTTCATTGACATATCACTTGTTCAGAGCTTGGAGATTCCGATGGAGTTGTTGGATCGATCCTTACGATTAGAGACTCCTACGGGAAAGGATTCAACAATTACGCACCAGTGCAGATAGTATGAGCTCACTCTAGGAGGTGAGAGCTTCGGCTGGGATCTCCTAGTAGCAGCGTTGAGGCCTTATGAAGTTATATTGGGTATGGACTGGCTATCCATAGTCCATGGTCAAATCAACTGTTTTTGTAACACCCCAGGTAAATAAAGAAAATGGAATTTTTATATTTATCCATATTTTTGAATAAAATATTAATATTACTTTGAAGGGGATGCTATTCTCGATGGCTTACCCAACACACAACAACGAGTTTCTTGGGAATCTTACGTTGCACTCTAATAATAAAATAATATTATTTTAAATAGTAGTTAACGCCTAGCCGTTGTAATGGCGGGAATGAACAGAACTAACTACAAAATGATTATATATGTTTTTCAAATATTTTTACTTTTTACAATAAATGTTAGAGGATTAAAAATTCAAATGAATCCAATTTTAAACGTAAACATTCTAATATTCTTTAAAAGGTCGATTAACCGCCTTTTAATGGAGAACCTCTTTTAAATCAACTTTTTTGACAATTTTATGTGTTATATTTGACAATATAAAATTCTTCTTTAGAATTGGGACATCAAAATTTACTTTGTGTAAATTTTTGGTATTTTTCTGAAAAAGTTCAATTTTTAATGAATAGTGAAAAATGTTGTATTTTAATTCAAAACCTCTTTTAATGTAATTTATTTATATGATTAGATTATCTTTTGAATTTGTTTTAAAGTGAAATTATAATACGTTTTTACCATCTAATCTAATAGTGGTCTTTGTAATTAATTTCACTTTGAAATCGGACTTAAACTAGTGTCAATCTTTTGATACATTTTGTTTCATAAAAACCCGCTATTTGTTTTGACAGTGGGAATTAATTATTAAATTAATTAATTCAACTTATATGTTTTGAATTTTTTAAAATAGACATCATTTTTTAATTCGGAATGTCAAATATAGCTTAGGGTGAACTTTTGGTAATTTGCTGAAAAACTTCAATTTTTGATGAATAGTGAAACCACTAAGTGGTACTTATAAAAACTGATTTTTCCATTTAAATGAAATTTTGCCATCTTTGTGTTTTGAATTTCAAAAATCTGACATAAATTTTTGTCATTAAAAAGTAAAATGTGGTTCAATGGGATTAAAATAATTTTTTTGGTGAATAGTAACTTATTAAGTTTTTTATCCCGATTAGAGGTAATTAGTGTAGTTTAAGGTAAGAATAATGTTTTAATAAAATGAAATAACCTAGACACATGTCCTACCCTCATTGGATGTGTCATGGCCTACCAAGAAAATCCATGGGTCAACTTGGGGACCCCATAGAGCCACTTTGGTTGGAAAATGACATAAATATCTTTTTATTTAATGTTAAAGTAAAAATGACACAAACATGAGATGTTTTACTAAAACAATTTTTACATGGGGTAATACAAGTCAGATTTTTTACTATAGATACTCAATGTAAATATAAAAATATTTCCTACATCATAGTATTTTTTTATAATTTTTAGATATTAAATAAATTAAATTATTTATGACATCATGATGATGCAGCGATGACCTCATTATTTAAAGATTTAAATAAAATGGAAAGATAATGTAAACTCTAAGACCCACACATGTCCAAAACCTATTGGATGGGTGGATTTATAACCCTTATCACCTTATCCTCGAAACACATCAATGTGAGACCATTAAAATCCGAAACTAATTCTAAAATAAAGTAACATTTCTTTACTTTCCAAGAGTGCCCCTCCTCTCCTCTTATAAAAGGCCCCCACCTCTACCTCCTTACCCACACTTCAAAAGCCTTTGGCTCAGCCAACACCTACCCATTTTGTCTTTACACATCCCTATATAACTCCTTGAATCCTCACTTTGGGCAGAAGGCTTCCCAAGGAAGCCTTTGAGCTCAAACTAAAGGGAGTTACCCGATTTTAAGGTAATGTTTTCACTTGTGTCCTTTTGTTTTATTTTGCTTCTCCAACCCCCTAAACTCATTTTATTCATTTATTTTGTAACAACTCCAGTACCTTCAATATACTAGGATGTTTTTATAAGAAGTATTCGAGCTACACTTACACACACCTTCATCTAATGGTTAAAGAACATACTGTTTCTGTAGTTGGCGATTTTCTGCCTCACAAAACGATGATTATTCAATATTCTTTTAACACCTTTAAAGGTGGACATTATGATGTCACTGTATTTTATATATGATATATATGGTATTTATGTTTACTATATGCTTCTTTATTTTATATTTAAACCATACCTTTATTCTTTTTATGTTGTGTAAATGCGATAATTTCATATGAGGAAGTGTGGACTACCGCCCCCTCAAGTGATGTGACTCGTACGTGCAATACATGGAACATATAAAGAATGAAATTAATGAACATATGTGACCTATATGACATATATATTATACTGGAATTATAATATATATATATATATATATCATTTATTTTTAATTCTATTAATATGACAACGAAAAAATGAAAGTAGCGTTCATGCGTACGTACAGCCTACCGTCTCCATGAACGGTGCTTTTCGTTTTTTATCTCCAAATGATATGGAATAGTATAAAATGAATATGTAATGGATATATATGATATTTTAATCATTAATACTATTCTTGAAATTATTTACTTATAAATACATGCACAATCATTTTTTCAAACAAGTTCATTTTTGACTCATGTACCAAACATCGGCAAAAACTTCTGATATGAACTAACATTATTAAACAATTATTATAACATTATAATATGTGATATGAACTGAATAATAATCTTTAAAGGAGGTCCTTAGGAAATTATAAATTGACCAAAGTTTATTATTCAGGAATATAAAGAAATGAACAAGACAAGTTGGACTTGAGGTAAGGGATCCGACTCCTCTCTTTCTTTTAAAGTACACTCTTTTATGTCATTCCTTTTAAAGCTCATATTTCTTGTTATTGGGATATTGTTTTAAATTACTCTTACTGTAATTTTTATGTTCATATGATGAGAGACCCTATTCTCTCTCATCAATCCATTTTGGAAGTTTTGAGTGGCGCCATTAGGCTGCCGAATTTTCGTAAGAGATCCAACCTCTCTCTTTCTTTTTAAGTACTCTCCTTTATGTCACATCTTTTAAGCTCCTCTTTGTTATGTTGGGGGATGTTATTTTATATTCCTCTTTCTGTAAACTTTATTTTGATATTATGAGAGACCCTATTTCCTCTCATCAATCCATTTTGGAAGTTTTAAGTGGCACCGTTAGGCTGCCGAGTTTTCATAAGAGATTTTTTCATCTCACTTTTATTCCTGTGAGATTTATGCTACATTTGCCACAATTTCCTTTGATTGGTTTATGTAATTCCCATTATTATACTCTTTTTGTAATATAATTTCATTTATGGGTACTTACATATTCATTGTATGACCCTTCTTCAATGGGGTGTACGTTTCGAAAGTTACCCAAGTCGCTAAGGGAACCTTTCACCCTCCTCTTTTTAAAAGACTTATTTTGTTATGTCTTTTAATTCACATAATATTATGTTGGGATATGTTATTATATATCCTTATTGATGTAAATTTTATGACCAAGTGATGAGATACCCTTTTTATCTCTCATCAACTCTTTTTCTGAATTTTGAAGTGACGTCGTTAGGCTGTCGAATTTTTGCAAGGGAACTTCTTAACCCAATTTTGATTCTTTGGGATAAACTTGTACTACTTGAATATGTAGTTCTATGATTATGTGTGAATGTAATATGATTGTATTACACTTAATACCCACTCATATTTCGTGTATTCGTTGGTTACACATAATTATGTAATTGATTTATCCTTAATCCAAGGATATCGTCTTTGTATGGGACTTCGTCTCAATCTCCTTTCATTGAGGCATATTTTGTTTTATACACAACTTTCTTTTATACGATGTATAAACCCCTTTTACTTTTACATTTATTCAAAAGGAATCTTTTTTATACGAAGCGTTTACTAAACGACAAAAGGGAATGTTTTTGTCGTACGTGTGCGGCGACAACGACTTCTCCGCCGCCATGACCATTATTTGAGTTCCGGCTTCCTCTACAAGCCATGCCTTCTTTTTAAAGGAAAAATAAATACCATGTTTTACTTTTCTTTTATTTTGGTATTGAAAATGGTTTTCATAATGTTTTTATTATATCAATGTTTTGTATTGATATCTTGTGATTGAAATGTGGAAATGTTATGTTTCCTTTATGCATGTTTTATGTGATATGATTATGTTATGGTTCTTGGGAATTATTATGAAGACGGGTGGTTCCATGATAAACTAAGGGCGGGTGAGCCCGATATAGCTCTCCAATGCATTCGGTAACGCGAAGGAGTGAAACGTTAAGGTTTCTCCGAAGAGATTTAGGGAATATATTATGGTGGGTATTCCAAATGTAACCAAGAGGGTTACTCCCTAAGTAAGAATGTTATGAATGCCTCAAGTTACCTTTTATGTCTTATGATTCCTATGATTTATTCATGATTTGATGAGGTATGTTAAAGTGCCTATGTTTTATGGGTAAAGTATGATTTCATTCTTATGTATGTATAAACTCATGTTTCCTTTCCATATTTTTTATAACCCTTACTGAGCTTTTTATGCTCATCCCATTTTTTTTAAATGTTTTTCACAGGTCAAGGGAAAGGTACATGATATGATGATAGTGTCAAGGAAGTTTCAATAAAGAATCCATGCTTTATTTTTTAAAATATGTTTCCGTTGATGGAAAAAAAATGAATACTATCTTTTATGTAACCACTTTGTTTAAATGTGGAATGTAATGCAAGTTTTATGATCTAATTCTCTAAAACTCGAAACCTGAAAAGATCCTCAATGTGTAATCTTGTAATAACTCAAGATTAAGTAAGGTTTAAGGCTGGGGCCTTATAGTTGGTATCAAAGGTCAGATTAGATAACTTTAGAGGTTAGGGTACTCTTTAAGCATAAGTGACATTACCATAATGGTTAGGATTTCAGAAAGAGTCGTAGTTTTAGATAAATTGAATGAGTAAGTATATATTAGTGTTTAACTTCCTCATTAGTACATGATGGTTTTGTTGATATACTCACACTGACCTTTTTGGTTTTAGTAAATGGCTGGATCTAGCAGGCACCAAAGTAACAGTGGATGTGAAGGAAACTTTGACAGTTTTTTGCGAAAGCAACTGAATGATATGAGAGCTGCAATGAAAACTCTTGTGTTTATCCTCAACCAACTATCTAGAGTCATGATTGACCACCTAAACCTTGGTGATTTATCTAAGGCATCATATATGCGTGAAACAAATCCCTACGGAACTACAGGTAATAATCGTAAAGGTAAGTGTGTTCAAAAACCTATGTGTCAAAGATGTGGAAAGAAACACCTAGGAAAATGTTTCAAAGGGACAGAAATATGCTATAGATGTGGAAATGAAGGTTATAAAGCAAGGACCTTCCATGGAAAAAGGAAGCATCCAGTTGACTCAAGGAAAGGGAAAGAAGTTCTTTCTGAGGGATCAATTGAATGTTTTAAATGTGGTGTGCATGGTCATTATGCAAACACATGTCCTATGAAGAAGTTTCGTGAATGGGATCACCAAGATCGTACAAATATTCGTTTACCAATACCTAATTCCATTCCGATTAAGGATGAAGAAACTGACAATGACCAATCAAAGGTATGTATTATTTCATAACTTTTGTTTTCCTATTTTGGAATCTTAGGATATGATTCATGATTTTGTTTGTAGGAAAGAAGTATTTCAGAATAACTTGGAAAGGAATGGTTAATGGATCATGAAGAATATTGAGTGAGTAAGAAGTCAACATATAAGGGCTTCAAGAGTTATGGTGAAATTCTTAAGAGTATTAAGTCTCTTTTGATGATGGGGTTACATTAGAAGACTTTTTATAGTATGTGTAACCCTGATGTTTAATATAGGAAAATTTTATTCAAGGAATAGTTATATGTTCTTTTGTGGACATAGTTATAAAGAACCATTTGGCTTTATATGATCCTTACTTTTGAGGTAATTATGGGTTACTATATGTTATGATGGAAGTGAAAGGCATGAGATAAAATTAAGGTTAAATTATGTTATGGTTATTTTAGATGATTTTATCTCTTTTTGGGGAATGATTTGAGAATTATATAGTTTTTGAAAAAGGACAACACGCAGACCGTGTGACAACCCGTCGCGTCGGACAAAGCTGCGGGAATCGAACCCACAACCAAAGTGAGACTGGTATTTATCACCTACCACTGGACTACGTGAAGTCCCTGGTTAGTTTGAATATTTTTTTTAGTTAGATTATTTTAGGAATCAATAGTAAGTTAAATTTGGGTTATCTATGTAAATGATTAACCTATCATGGAGGATGTGTGATTAGGTTAATTATTTTTCAATATGAGAATTTAAGAGAAACTGATGTTATTTGGAGATAAAAGTTAATTTGTACCTTGGAAGACTTTGTGATTAAATACTTCAAATATTTGGGTTTCAATCTTAGTTTGGTTTACTTTGAATAATTTTATGGACAAATTGTTTATTGAATGGTCCTCGTTGAACTTTGGGTTTTGTTGGACAAATTTTGGAGATTAAGAATAGATTTTCTTTTTATAAAGGGTTATCCTTTTCTGGATTATCTGATCTTGTACTAACCTTTTTGGTTTCGGTTTTGGTTAAAGTCTAAAGACATGGGAATTATATAGTTCTCTTTTTTGGATTAGGTGATTCTCTAGAAGTTTATTATAGTACTCTTAATGTGAACAAGTCTTCCTAAATACTCGTCTTTTGGAGAAAATATGAGTTTGTGTAAGGAATCTAATAAAAGTTGAAAGTCAACATGATAAGTGATTATGTTTCCTTATGAATAAATTCCTCAATAAAAAGTAACTTAAAACAAAAATGTCGTCTATTAAATTTTCCTACTGGGGAATCGAATATTGTTTGACCCATCACAAGTTTGTGATTTTCTTGTGGTTAACTTTCTCCTAAACATGTTTTCTATAACTCTCCATCAGAACATGACCCTATGTTTTCTCCTCCATGTCCATGTTTTCCTACATGGAATCCTAGTATGGGTTAACTCGGGTGACCTCTGTACTTATCTTTCTTTATTTTAAAGTGATTGTTTTACCGACTCTTGTTCCGATGTGGGACTTTCAAGGATGTTTCCAAGCTCAATTTTAAAATTGCGAGGATGCAATTCCCAAAAGGGGGGAAGGATGTAACACCCCAGGTAAATAAAGAATATGGAATTTTTATATTTATCCATATTTGTGAATAAAATATTAATATTACTTTAAAGGGGATGTTATGCTCGATGGCGTGCCCAACACGCAACAACGAGTTTCTTGGAAATCTTACGTTGCACTCTAATAATAAAATAATATTATTTTAAATAGTAGTTAACGCCTAGCTGTTGTAATGGCGGGAATGAACAGAACTAACTAAAAAATGATTATATATGTTCGTCAAATATTTTTACTTTTTACAATAAATGTTAGAGGATTAAAAATGCAAATGAATCCAATTTTAAGTGTAAACATTCTAATATTCTTTAAAAGGTCGATTAACCGCCTTTTGATGGAGAACCTCTTTTAAATCCACTTTTTGACAATTTTATGTGCTATATTTGACAAAATAAAATTCTTATTTAGAATCGGAACATCAAAATTTACTTTGTGTAAATTTTTGGTATTTTTCCGAAAAAGTTCAATTTTTAATGAATAGTGAAAAATGTTGTATTTTAATTCAAAACCTCTTTTAATCTAATTTATTTATATGATTATATTATCTTTTTAATTGTTTTTAAAATTAAATTAGAATATGTTTTTACCATTTAATCCAATAGTGGTCGTTGGAATTAATTTCACTTTGAAATCGGACTTAAACTAATGTCAATCTTTTGATACATTTTGTTTCATAAAAACACGCTATTTGTTTTGAAAGCGGGAATTAATTATTAAATTAATTAATGCAACTTATATGTTTTGAATTTTTTAAAATAGAAATCATTTTTTAATTCAGAATATCAAATATAGCTTAGGGTGAACTTTAGGTAATTTTCTGAAAAACTTCAATTTTTGATGAATAGTGAAACCACTAAGTGGTACTTATAAAAACTGATTGTTCTGTTTAAATGAAAATTTTCCATCTTTGTGTTTTGAATTTAAAAAATCCAACATAAATGGTTGTCATTATGAAGTAAAATGTGGTTCAATGGGATTAAAATATTTTTTTTGGTGAATAGTAACTTATTAAGTTTTAAATCGCAATTAGAGGAAATTAGTGTAGTTTAAGGTAAGAATAATGTTTTAATAAAATGAAATGACCTAGAAACATGTCCTAACCTTATTGGATGTGTCATGGCCGACCAAGGAAATCCATGGGTCAACTTGGGGACCCCATGCAGCCACTTTGGTTGGAAAATGACATAAATATCTTTTTATTTAATGTTAAAGTAAAAATGACACAAACATGAGATGTTTTACTAAAATAATTTTTACATGGGGTTATACAAGTCAGATTTTTGACTATAAATAATAAATGGAAATCTAAAAGGATTTAATAAATCATAGTATTTGTTTTATAATTTTTAGACATTAAATAAATTAAATTATTAATGACATCATGATGATGCAGCGATGACCTCATTATTTAACGATTTAAATAAAATGGAAAGATAATGTAAAATCTAATACCTACACATGTAAAAAACCTATTGGATGGTTGGATTTCTAACCCTTATCACCTTATCCTCGAAACACATCAATTTGGGACCATTAAAATCCTAAAATCATTCTAAAATAAAGTAACATTTCTTTACTTTCCAAGAGTGCCCCTCCTCTCCTCTTATAAAAGGCCCCCACCTCTACCTCCTTACCCACACTTCCAAAGCCTTTGGCTCATCCAACCCCTGCCCGATTTGTCTCTACACATCCCTCTATAACTCCTTGAAGCCTCACATTGGTCATAAGTCTTTCCAAGGAAGCCTTTGATCTCAAACCAAAGGGAGATACCCGATTTTAAGGTAATGTCTTCACTTGTGTCCTTTTGTTTTATTTTGCTTCTCCAACCCCCTAAACTCTTTTTATTCATTTGTTTTGTAAAAAATCCAGTATCTTAAATATACTAGGATGTTTTTATAAGAATTATTCGAGCTAAACTTACACACACCTTCGTCTAATGGTTAAAGAAGATACTGTTTCTGTGGTTGGCGATTTTCTGCCTCACGAAATGATGATTGTTCAATATTATTTTAACACCTTTAAAGGTGGCCATTATGATGTCACTATATTTTATATATGATATATATGGTATTTATGTTTACTATATTCTTATGTATTTTATATTTAAATCATACCTTTATTCTTTTCATGTTGTGTAAATGCGATAATTTCATATGAGGAAGTGTGGACTACCGCCCCCTCAAGTGATGTGACTCATACATGCAATACATGGTACGTATAAAGAATGAAATTAATGAAAATATGTGAACTATATGAAATATATATTATACTGGAATTATAATATATATATATATCATTTATTTTTAATTTATTTAATATGACAAAGAAAAAATGAAACTAGCGTTCATGCGTACGTACGGCCTACCGTCTCCATGAACGGTGCTTTTCGTTTTTTATCTCCAAATGATATGGAATAGCATAAAATGAATATGTACTGGATATATATGATATTTTAATCATTAATACTATTCTGGAAATTATTTACTTATAACTACATGGACAATCATTTTTTCAAACAAGTTCATTTTTGACTCATGTACCAAACATCGGCAAAAACGTCTGATATGAACTAACATTATTGAACAATTATTATAAAATTATAATATGTGATATGAACTAAATAATAATCTTTAAAGGAGTTCCTTAGGAAATTATAAATTGACCAAAGTTTATTATTCAGGAATATAAAGAAATGAACAAGACAAGTTGGACTTGAGGTAAGGGATCTGACTCCTCTCTTTCTTTTAAAGTACACTCTTTTATGTCATTCCTTTTAAAGCTAATCTTTCTTGTTATTGGGATATTATTTTATATTACTCTTACTGTAATTTTTATGTTCATATTATGAGAGACCCTATTCTCTCTCATCTATCCATTTTGGAAGTTTTGAGTGGCGCCGTTAGGCTGCCGAATTTTCGTAAGAGATCCAACCTCTCTCTTTCTTTTTAAGTACTCTCCTTTATGTCACTTCTTTTAAGCTCCTCTTTGTTATGTTGGGGGATGTTCTTTTATATTCCTCTTTCTTTAAACTTTATGTTGATATGACTAGAGACCCTATTTCCTCTCATCAATCCATTTTGGAAGTTTTAAGTGGCGTTGTTAGGCTGCCGAGTTTTCGTAAGAGATTTTTTCATCTCACTTTTATTCCCGTGAGATTTATGCTACATTTTCCACAATTTCCTTTTAGTGGTGTATGTACTTCCCATTATTATACTCTTTTTATAATATAATTTCATTTATGGGTACTTACATATTCATTGTATGACCCTTCTTCAATGGGGTGTACGTTTCAAAAGTTACCCAAGTCGCTAAGGGAACCTTTCACCCTCCTCTTTTTAAAAGTCTTATTTTGTTATGTCTTTTAATTAACATAATATTTTGTTGGGATATGTTCTTATATATCCTTATTGATGTAAATTTTATGACCAAGTGATGAGATACCCTTTTTATCTCTCATCAACTCTTTTTCTGAATTTTGAAGTGACACTGTTAGGCTGTCGAATTTTTGCAAGGGAACTTCTTAACCCAATTTTGATTCTTTGGGATAAACTCGTACTCCTTGAATATGTCATTCTATGATTATGTGTGAATTTTCTATGATTGTATTACACTTAATACCCACTCATATTTCGTGTATTCTTTGGTCACACATAATTATGTAATTGATTTATCCTTAATCCAAGGATATCGTCTTTGTATGGGACTTCGTCTCAATCTCCTTTCATTGAGGCATATTTTGTTTTATACACAACTTTCTTTTATACGGTGTATAAACCCCTTTGACTTTTACGTTTATTCAAAATGATTCATTTTTATACGAAGTGTTTACTAAATGACAAAAGGGGATGTTTTTGTCGTACGTGTGCGGTGACAATGACTTCTCTGCCGCCGTGACCATTATTTGAGTTTCGGCTTCCTCTACAAGCCATACCTTCTTTTTAAAAGAAAAATAAATACCATGTTTTACTTTTCTTTTATTTTGGTATTGAAAATGGTTTTCATAATGTTTTTATTATATCAATGTGTTTTATTGATATCTTGTGATTGAAATGTGGAAATGTTATGTTTCCTTTATGCATGTTTTATGTGATACGATTATGTTATGGTTCTTGGGCGTTATTATGAAGATGAGTGGTTCCGTGATAAACTAAGGGTGGGTGATCCCTATATAGCTCTCCAATGCATTGGGTAACGCAAAGGAGTGAAACGTTAAGGTTTCTCCGAAGAGATTTAGGGAATATACTGTGGTGGGTATTCCAAACGTAACCAAGAGGGTTACTCCCTACGTAAGAATGTTATGAATGCCTCATGTTACCTTTTATGTCTTATGATTCCTATGATTTATTCATGATTTGATGAGGTATGTTAAAGTTCCTATGTTTTATGGGTAAAGTATGATTTCATTCTTATGTATATATGAACTCATGTTTCCTTTCCATATTTTTTATAACCCTTACTGAGCTTTTTAGGCTCATCCCAAGTTTTTTTAAATTTTTTTCACAGGTCAATGGAAAGGTACATGATATAATGATAGTGTCAAGAAAGTGTCAAGAAAGAATCCATGCTTTATTTTTTAAAATATGTTTTCGTTGATGGAAAAAAAATGAATACTATCTTTTATGTAACCACTTTGTTTAAATGTGGAATGTAATGCATGTTTTATGATCTAATTCTCGAAAACTCTATACCTGAAAAGATCCTCAATGTGTAATCTTATAGTAACTAAAGATTAAGTAAGGTTTAAGGCTTGGTCCTTATAGTTTTAGGCTCAAAGTGTGGTGTGTTCATGAGGATGGGATCAGTTTTACCTTCACCGGTGAGGAGGAAACAATTGCATCACAAGATGAAATATCTTGGAGGAGGGTATAGTCAATTACTCATCATTTGGATAGATCACCCTTGGAGCAGTTGAAGTGAGGATTATACGTTATCCTGTAGTGGTGGACCAATATGTTGATGTCTTCCCTAATGATATTCTGGGACAACCTCCTCACAAAGAGATATACTTTCACATCGACTTGTACCCTGGGATGGAAGTGATATCTAAATCATCATATCAGATGGCTCCCATGGAGCTTTGTGAGATGAGGGTAAAGTTGGAGGACTTGTAGAAAAAGGGGTTCATAAGGCCCAGTGTTTCTTCATGGGAATCCCTGATCTTGTTTTCCAAGAAGGCATATGGGAGTCTAAGGATTTGTGTGGACTATCGTCACCTAAACTAGGTGACCATGAAGAACAAGTATCCAATACTGAGGATCTATGATCTCTTCGACCAGCTAAAGGGAGCTCGATGGTTTTTGAAGATAGACCTCAAATCCGGTAATCATCAGCTTAGGGTAAAAGACGATGATGTTCCAAAGACATACTTCAGATGTCAGTATGGCAATTACGAGTTCTTGTTGATACTTTTCGGCGTGACCAATTCTCTAGAAATGTTCATGGGGATCATGGACAGGATCTTCCATCCATACCTCGATTGCTTCATAGTGGTCTTCATTGATGATATCTTGATATACTCGGAGTCAGAGGAGGAGCATATCAGGAACCTTCAGATAGCTATGGATACCCTCTAAGAGCACCATATTTATGGAAATATCTCGAAGTGCCAGTTCTAGATACGGGAAGTACACTTCTAGGGGAATGTTATCTCGGTGGCTGGAGTCACAGTGGATCTAGAAAATATAGAGGCAATGCTTTCTTGAGAGACACCCAGGAGTGTCACCATGGTGTGGAGTTTCCTGCGATTGGTTGGGTTCAACTGAATATTTGTACCTGACTTCTCCAGGGTAGTGGCACCCTTGTCAGCCTTGATGAAGAAGGGGCATCCTTTCTTATGGATGGAGAAGTTCCAACAGAGTTTTCAAGATTTCAGGTAGATACTGATGAGTGACCCCATCATGAGGCTACCAGAAGATGGTGTTGGGTGTGTAGTCTGTTGCGACACATCAGGGACAGAACTAGGTTGTTTCCTGATGCAGGAGCAAGCAGTGATCACCTACAGCTTGTGTTAGTTGAGAAAACATGAGAATAACAATGCTAGCCATGCCCCAGAGTTAGCAGCAGTGGTATTTTCACTGAAGATGTGGTGGAACTACTTTATGGGTGAACCTTTTACAGTCTACTCTAATCATAAGAGTCTCAATTATATATTATTTTAGAAGAACATGAACCTAAGATAGTGAAAATGGATATATTTCCTTCAGGACTACAACTTTGAGATAGTCTACACTCTTGTGAAGGGGAACGTAGTAGCGGATGCACTCAGTGGGAGGTTTAGTCTATAACTACTAACTGAGGTGACAAAGCATCTAGCCATATTGCATATGTCCTTTCTGCATAGAGATGGAGCATCCTACCTTCAGTCTATGACTGTCACTCCCCCACTTCTTTAGCGAGTTCGGGAGGCTCATCTTGGGGATATAGACGCGAGACCTGACATGCTTAGATATCCTCGGGATAGGCTCCTAATGGATTTTCTGAAGGTAGGGAGCATGTCATCCTCTTCATAGGGAACACCATGGTACCAGTGACGCTACAAGAGGAGGTGTTTATGGAGTTCCATAAATTCCCTTTAGAGGTATATCATAGAGTGGCAAGGATGTACAAGGACCTCTAGCATCAGTACTGGTGGCTAGGGATGAAGAAAGTAGTGGTATATTTTGTATCCCGATGCCTCACTTATCAGTAATTGAAGGTCAAGAATCATGTACCAACAGGCTTAGCTTGGCCACTTGAGGTACCAGAATGGAAGTGGGATGGTATATCCATTGAATTTGTGATGGGGCTACCACGTACGTCTAGGGGCGATGATTCTATCTGGGTGATCATTGAATGACTCACCAAGTCGGCCCACTTCCTACCCATCCAAGAGCAGGGATTAGTAGAGAGATTGGGATGACTCTATGTACATGAGATTGTAAGAATTCATGGGGTACCATCGACGATCATCTTAGATCACGATGCATGTTATAAATCCTGCTTGTGGAAGGGATTGCAGGAGGTGTTCGGGACTTAGTTACACTTGAGCACCACCTTCCATCCTTAGACAGATGGTCAGATGGAGTGGACCATACAAACACTTGAGGATGTGATTCGTGCTTGTGTCCTAGATTTTGGTCATAGTTGGGAGGACCACATTCCCCTAGTGGAGTTCGTATATAACAACAGTTATCATTCCACCATCGGCATGGCTCTATTTGAGGCCTTGTATGGACAGCCATGCAGATCACCTCTTTACTAGACAGACCAAGGGGAGTCTGCACTTATGGGTCCAATGTTGGTACAGACAACCACAGAGAAGGTGAAGATCATCCAGGAGTAGATGAAGACTACACAGAACTGGCATACGTCTTATTCTAACAGGAGACGAAGACCCTTGGAGTTTGAGGAGGGAGACCATGTCTTCCTATGGGTCTCACCCTGACAAGGATTGCGAAGGTTTGGCCGAGGAGGCAACCTATATCTGAGTATCATCAGACCTTTCCAGATCCTTATCAGATTAGGCGAGGTGGTGTACCATGTAATGTCCCAGACCTCTCTGGTCCATTACTTTGTTGAATTGTGGTGTTGGAGGTGTTCCAGAAGGTCAAGGTGACTTATCCCCAACACTTTACCGAATTTCCAGTTCTGTGAACAGTGTTTCTAGAATAGTAACTTTCTAACTATGACCTTCCAACTGTAGACTTGAACAGTGTTTCCAGAATGGTAACCTTTTAACTATGACCTTCCAACTGTAGACTTGAACAGTGTTTCTAGAACAGTAACCTTCTAACTGTGACCTTCCAACTGTAGACTTGAACAATGTTTCCAGAACAGTAACCTTCTAACTGTGACCTTCCAACTGTAGACTTGAACAGTGTTTCCACAACAGTAACCTTCTAACTCTGACCTTCCAACTGTAGACTTGAACAGTGTTTCCAGAACAGTAACCTTCAAACTGTGACCTTCCAACTATAGACTTGAACAGTGTTTCCAGAACAGTGAGGTCTAACGGTGACCTTTTCTTTCCGTTGCCAAATTTTGAGTGTGTGAACAGTGTTTCCAGCTTCCTACAGTTTCACCCCTTTGATGTTTCCTTTGACGTAAAATACATTTAAAGATTTGTTTTAAGGACTCTTAAGGCCAAATCAAATGCCATAAATCCTATATTAATTATTCCTATGGATTGGGATGTTTTACTTGGTCAAATTGTGTGGGTTAATGCGATCTTCTTTTAATGGATAATTAAACGTATCTTAAACTATCGCCCCATTAAATCTTCAAAAAGGGACAAGATATCATTCTCCCTTGTTCTTCATCTTTGTTATCAGCTATGAGATTCTATAGACTTTAAATCCTTCATGTAGGAGTTGCATAATCCAACTTTACTCCTAGGATTGGTTCTTCTCTGTTTTGATGCAACCGAGTTGTATCGATCAATATTCCAAATAAGGTATGTTGTATCATCGTTCTTTGGGGTTAATATTCTCCTGTTCTCCTTTCCATATTATATAATGTAATCTCCATTCTTATAATGGGTTTTTTCTAGGGGTTTGGTTGGTGTTGTCGTACCGTTGCATCTTTGGGTGGATGTAGTTGTCACGAGAGGAGGATTGTGACCCATTGTGTGGATAAAGAACGTCAAGAATTGTTGAGTTAGGGGATTCGTGGATTCTCTAATTGTATATGTGCAATCATAGAATTGTCATGATTTAGCCCTTTGGATCACAATGAAATTGACCCAATTAAATACTTGAACCGGATCAAAATAATTGGTTGATCGCATGTTGTTGCTTTGTACCGTGATAACGGTTTGCCTCATGTTTTGCTAGATAGAGTGATATATATGATTTCTTTGATTTGTTGTTTGTTCTTGATGGAAATTGATAATAAACATAAATCCATAATTAATTGTTAATTAATTGGCTAAAGATAAAGAGGCGTGTAAATGAATCTGGTTTATGTCGTTGTTTTAGTTGTTCTAATTTGATGTTAATCAAGTTAGGGAAGTAAGCATGGTTGTTTAATTGTGATAGCTTACTAATTAGGTCTCCCATAATTGGAACCTACGAATAACAAATCTGATAATTCAGTATGGATTAAAGAACAGATTGTGTGAGAATTTCTTGAAGGGTTTTGAGTTACCCTCTTAATTGTTAAAGGGTCAAGATCCCATTGATGTGATGTTGTGTTTTCTTGCTGCTTGTGTTGTAATGTGAGCTTGGATGGCTGTTGTGATATGTGGAGGCATGGAGACTTTTGGTTGTGGCAGTAGATGATGCCTAGCGTGGCGAGATGCATCGGTTAATGCATGTGGGTGTCGGGGAGGACACCGAGGATGATTGAATGGAATGAATGAGTTTGTTGGATGATTTCTGGTTCTTTGGTTTCTTATCTGCTTTACTTTTCCCCGCTGCTCAAGGCAGCTGGTCTTGCATACCCTCCTTCCAAAGGAGGCAAAGACACATGGGGTATGCCACGTGCTTTCTGTGTTTAGCCTCTTAAGAGAGAATGGGTCTATGCTCTTGCTATAGGCGGAAAAGACTCGACGGGTAGTATATCTACTCACCATGTTGAGCCCCCTTTGTTTTTATTAGCATGGGATGCCTTTCTAGAATGCCTGGGAATATGGGAAAGTAATTCTATAATGAAAGTTTGATTAAATGGTGATAATCCACTAGGATGGAGATACTGGAATTTAAAGGTGATGTGAATCTTAAAAGGAGCAGTTGATTTTGAATGTGATTCCAATTCAGTTTAATGTGGAATTGTTCATGGTTAATTAATGTTTAAAGAATTAATTAATGTACAGTGGAACTGATAAAATGAGAATGGAGTAATCTAATAAAGCTCTTCAAATGTTTGTGTGCTTATAGGATACCTAGTCTTAGAAGTAGCAGCCTGGAGTCTGAGAGACATTAGCTACAGATGTATCTATGACTAGGTAATGCCCATAGTGTGGATGTGAGTTATATATATATTCTATACTTTTTGTGTTTCTATAAGCTACTCCACCCTGTCGGTAAGGGTAACTGACACCCCGGGGATTCTGAGCCCTGGGGGGTGTTTTCCCCAATATTCTGATGGGAGGTCGAATGGCTGACTACACCCTTTGGCCCCGCTCTCTTATCTTGGTAGATACGTGTGCCAACGGGCACAATAGTTAGTTTCCCCATATACGTGTGTAGTGGTCTGTAATGTCTTGTGGTTATTTCACACACATATATTCTGGATACAGTATCCTATGGACTACTATAGGTATAACGTGTATAGGATGTGATGTCTTGAGGGTCCCTACTTGGTGTATGGGCTATAATGGCTTGAGTTATAATACCTGATGTATGATACACGTTATGCGGGTTTTGGTGGCTCCCAGAACTTACCTGGTTACTTTTGGTTGTAAGGATGGTGTGGTGCTTCGGCCAGGTGTCTGCGGGCAAGGCTTTATGGTGCACGAGGTGCAAATTGTGGAGCTTAGCCCAGGTGTCTGCAGGCAAGCCTTTGGAGAGAGATGCACAGTACGTATGTCGTTGGGGAAAAGAAGAAAACTAGTGGGGAAGTAGTAGTAGGGTACCCTTTATATTCTTTACTATATGCTATATTCTTGTATGTGTTACTTGGTGAGAGTAGCCACGGTGAGGTTGGGAACTTAGTATACTTGTTTAGGTGACGAGTTAGTTTCACTTGTTGTTCACTGGGATTTAGCATGCTTTCTTTACTTTTTCACGAGAGGCTTGGGGAGGATCCTACTGAGTATACTGTTATACTCACCCTATGTATATATAAACTATTTTTCAGGTCACTTTTAGTAGGTTAGAGATCAAGCTGGTTACTACTAGCTTGTGGTTGGAGGATCTGTTCAGGCTTGTGGTCACTATCGTTTTACTTTCTTTTGGGTACTTTTAGTTTTATCTTCCAGTTGTAATACTTTTGCATGACATTTCATATATTTACTTGGGTTTCTTTTATATTTCAGTTCTGAGTTGTAGTTGATTGGTTTCTATCTTATCTATATCTTCCGTATGTGTTCTCTTAGAGGGTAATGCCTCCCATTTGTGTGTTTACTATACCCTCGGTGCTAGTCACCAACCTGGGGCCTACTGGAGGTGGGACTCAGGGGTCATTATCTTCCTTCTCACATTTCTGGCCCATGAGGGGTACACTTTGTGGGGAGGGGGTGGTGACAGAGTGGTATTAGAGGTCTGGTTGAGGGATAGGATGGAGTTTGGAGTTAGGCACACGTGAGGTTGCATGGGTTGGTAGGGAAACAGTGTCATTCATGTTTAGAAAGTGAGGTAAACACTGGAGACTGACTGAGACATAGGCGTTTAGGGACCCATATGATCTGACGTACATACCTTTAAGTTTACAATGGCTACTAAAAAAAGTGATACTGGTTGCAGCGTAGAGACCTAGGAAAGGATCATGCATCATTCTTCCTTGTGCCTATGTTTGAATGGGTAGACCTTGGGATAAGATAACCTAAAATTAATAAAAAAAACAATTAATTAATTAATGTTGAGTCTTCCATATTCCAGGCTTAGGAGCTCTAACAGTTGTTATTTTACAGGTATGGCTCCAGGTCGACGTCCTCGTCAGGTTTGCGCAGAAGATGCCCAGCAGGATGTTCCAGCAGATCATCGTCGTGTAGAGGTTGACGACGATGACACTTGGAGGAAGACACTCTGAGAGTTTCAGCGCCAGAGTCTACAGAAGTACGAGGGATCCTTTTTGGATGTAGTCACAGAAGACTAGTTGGAGGAGGTCGAGATAGGCTTCAGTTCGATTCGTGCTTGGAAGGAACACTGGGTGTCCTTGGTTGTGAAGATGTTGCGTGGAGCAGTGAGGTAGTGGTGGTTATTTTTCCTCGGGGATCGTGAGGAGTAGCGATCTAATGGGAGGAGTTTCGAGACAGGTTTAGAGTCGAGTTTCTTTCTTCGACTTCGAAGGAATCCAGTCGCCAAGAGCTTCTTACCCTTCGACATGGGAGCTCCAGTGTTCGAGATTTTGGAATTCGTTTCATGAACCTTCTAAGATATGCTTCAGACCTATTACCAGATGAGGAGGCCAGGGCGAGGCATTTTGAGGAGGCTTTGCATCTAGAGATCCAGCGCCAGGTCACCCCATTTATGCAAAAGACATATCTTGAGGTGCTGGAGAGGGAAGAGGTTATTGAGAAGACTTTGACTAGGACCGGATCGTCACGAGAGGGGAATCATCATGATTCCTCACGAAGCAAAGCTGTGGTCCAGGGATCCCGGTTTTCAAGGAAGAAGAGTTTTCGTTCACCTGTGGGTAGGTCCTAGCCCTTCCCATCTCGTTTATCCAGAGGCAGCAACTATCAGGCCTATGCCAAGGGATCAGGTTCTTGTTTTTCTTGTGGTGGTCATGTTCATCAGCAACGGGAGTGTCCAACTTTTCAGAGCAGTCATCGTGCACCGGGTGCTCCGCTCCAGGTTCCTTCGTTGAGGTAGTTCCAACCGAGGCAGCAAAAGCAGTTTTCACTAGCTTTAGATCACCAGAGGGTAGATGGAGCAGGAAGAGGACAACCCCATGACACTCCCCGTCCTCAGAGAGCAGAGTGCGGCCGTGGTGGTGGTATTCATTAGGGTCATAGAGGCCGTGGAGGAGGTCGTGGTCAGCTTCATGCTCTAGCGTTGCCATCCCTAGGAGAGCCAGATGTCGTTCGAGGTACCCTTTGCTTGTTTTCTACCATGGTTTATGCCTTGTTTGATTCAGGAGCAACACACTACTTCATATCACCTACCCTTGTCCATGCTTTTGGACTTGAGGTAGAGAGGCTTCCAATGCCCTTGGAATTGACTAAGCCAGTTGGAGGTTGAGCTAAATTGTTTGAAATATGTAGAGACTGTGAGATAGTGTTGGGGAAACACCGCTCTTAGGTAGATTTCTTATGTTTACGAATACAACCATATGATGTCATCCTCGGCATGGATTGGTTGTATTTAGTGTAGGATATTGTGGATTTCTACAGAAAGAAGGTCATTTTATTTGATACAGATGGAGAGAAAGTGGTGTTTGTTGGTGAGTGAGATCCTCGGATGAGTCATAGACGAGTTCCATCCTTATCATCCATGATGGCTGAAATGATGCTGAGTTCTTCAGAGGTTCAGCAGTTGGCATTTCCTAGGGTCATAGATAGGTACCCTGACGTCTTCCCAGAAGAGGTTGTAGCCTTACCCCCTCAACGAGAGATAGAGTTTGGGATCGAGCTATAGCCAGGAGCATCTCCTATATCTATGTCTCTGTATAGGATGGCCCCTTCTGATTTACGAGAGCTATGTATTCAGCTTGATGGTCTGTTGCAGTGTGGTTTTGTTTGGCCAAGTGTGTCACCATGGGGTGCACCAATTTTATTTGTGAAAAAGGCTGACGGCAGTTTGCGGTTGTGCGTCGATTATTGTCGATTAAACAAAGTGACAATAAAGAACCGTTATCCTCTCCTGTGGATTGATGACTTATTCAATCAGCTGAAGGGTGCAAGTTGGTTCTCAAATATTGACTTGCGGTCAGGATATCATCAGATGCGTGTAAAGTATCAGGATATCCCGAAGACTGCTTTCTGTTGTCGTCATGGGCATTATGAGTTTGTTGTAATGCCATTCGGTGTGACGAATGATCTAGCTGTTTTCATGGGGTTGATGAATTCTGTGTTCCGTGAATTCCTGGACAAGTTTTTTGTGGTTTTCATCGACGAAATCCTTGTGTAATCCACATATGAGAGGAGCATGCAGAGAATCTACGATCCATTTTGGGAGTTCTTCGCCAACATTAGTTGTTTTAGAAGTTGTCGAAGTGTGAGTTTTGGGATCGAGAAGTTCATTTCTTGGGGCATTTTGTGTCCCAACAGGGATTAGTTGTGGATCTGTCGAAGATAGAAGAGGTGGTGTCTTGGACAGCCCCCAAGACTGTGTCATAGGTGTGAAGTTTCCTTGTTATTGCAGGCTATTATAGGAGGTTTGTAGCCAATTTCTCCCGAGTTGTGACTCCTCTGACAGATTTGACCAGGAAGTATCAAGCGTTCATATGGACTTATCAGTGTTAGGCAGCTTTTGAGTATCTAAAGGAGAAGTTGGTAAGTGCTCAAGTCCTTTGTCTTCCAGCATAGGGAGTCCAGTTTGATGTTTTCTGTGATTCTTAACATCTGAGGTTAGGCTGTGTTCTCATGCAGCAGAGGTCAGTTATTTCTTATGGGTCTTGGAAGTTGCGTCCCCATGAACGCAACTATGCCACCCATGATCTTGAGTTGGAATCCGTGGTGTTTTCTCTGAAGTTGTGGAGACATTACCTCATTGGTGAGCACTTTGTGGTTTTCACCAATCATAAGAGTTTGAGGAATGTTTTCTCCCAACATGACTTGTACTTGTGGTAGCGTCGGTGGATGGAGTTCTTGCAGGAATACGACTTTGAAATTTCATATACACCTGGAAAAGA
The DNA here is from genome assembly GCA_963277665.1 of Viscum album. Classification (NCBI taxonomy): domain Eukaryota; kingdom Viridiplantae; phylum Streptophyta; class Magnoliopsida; order Santalales; family Viscaceae; genus Viscum; species Viscum album. Next base: position 1,365,903,733 of record OY728135.1, read on the forward strand.
GAATGTTGTAGCTTATGCACTGAGCCTAAAGTCACATAATGACGCTTTGCGTGAATCTGGTGATTCCTAGAGAGTAATGGAGGAACTGACATCTTTGAATCTTGATATGGAAGAGGTTGGAGGTAGAGGTTGTCTTTTCCATATGACGGTGCATTCGTCCCTGATGCAGAGGGTGGAAGAGTCCCAGTTGGGTGATCTAGATGTGGAAGTTTGGAGAGACAGAGTTGTTTGTGGTGAGGCCCCTGATGGTTGGTCGGAGGATGAACAACACCGAGTGTTGTATCATGGCAGGATTTTTGTTCCCTTGGCGATGCGCGAGACGGTTCTCCAAGAGTTCCATAGTTCACCCTTGGTAGTACATCCTGGTGTGACAAAGATGTACCGATCCTTGAGAAGTCAGTTTTGGTGGCCTGGGCTGAAGCGTGCGGTTGCAGAGTCTGTGTCTCAATGTTTAGTCTGCCAGAAGGTGAAGGCCGAACACCGTGTTCCTGGTGGTCTTCTCCATCAATTAGAGATTCCTCAGTGGAAGTGGGAGGACATCTTAATGGACTTTGTTACAGGTTTACCTCGAGCTTCGGGAGGACATGATTCTATATGGGTGGTAGTGGATCATTTAACAAAATCGGCCCGCTTCATAGCAATCAAGGAGTCGAGCTTATTGGAAGTTTTGTCGAGGCAGTATCTGGAGGACGTGGTGATACTTCATGGAGTCCCTAGGACTATCATTTCTGATCGAGATCCACATTTTACCTCCAGGGTGTGGAGGGGTCTCCAACATGATTTTGGTTCTCACCTATGCCTTAGCACTGCTTTTCATCCTCAAACGAATTTTCAAACAGAGCGAACCATCCAGACTCTTGAAGACATGTTGCGCTCTTGTGTTCTTGACTTTGGAGGTTCATGGATGAGGCACCTACCCTTGGTGGAGTTTTCTTACAATAATAGTTTTCACTCCACCATTGGTATGGCGCCGTTTTAAGCCCTGTATGGTCGGCCTTTCTGTTCTCCATTGTGCTGGACTAGGGTCGGAGAGTCAGTAATCCTCGAACCGGAACTAGTGCAGAATACAACAGAGATGACTCAGGTGATTCGTGAGAGGATGAAGACAGTGCAAGATCATCAGAAATCATATGCTAATCAAAGAACGATACTCTTAGAGTTTAATGTTGGGGATCATGTGTTTCTGAAGGTGACTCCCCATCGTGGGTAGCGAAGGTTTGGTTGTGGAAGTAAGCTTTCTCCCCGGTTTTTTGGGCCTTTCGAGGTGTTAGCTTGTGTTGGAGTTGTGGCCTATCGAGTATCACTTCCTCCTCAGATGAGTTGGATACATGATGTTTTCCATGTATCACAACTTCGTTGTTATCTTCATGATGAATCATATGTTATTGATTGGGGAGAGATCGATATTGATAATGACTCAACCTTCAAGGAGCGACCTGTGGAGATCTAAGACCGCAAGAAGAAGGTGTTTCATGGGCATTCTATTCCCTTGGTTCGTGTCTTGTGGCGACACAGTGGCATGGAGGAGAGTACCTGGGAACGTGAGTCACAGATGCGTGTCCAGTACCCAGAGCTATTTTAAGTGGTTGTGCTGAGTTTTATTTATGTACCTTTGATTTGATGTTATAATTGAATTGTTTGGATATGGATTTTTTGTTCCCATACTCTCAGATTTCGTAGTTTTATTCCAGATTTCAAACAACTCATGGTGGTTTTCCCCTGAGAGGTATCTTATGGGGTGGTTGTTCGGACCCCTCTTTTCTTCTGGGTTGGTTTTTAATTCTCGAGGACAAGAATTTTTTGAGAGGTATCTAATGTAATGGCCCAGACCTATCTGGTCCATTACTTTGTTGAATTGTGGTGTTGGAGGTGTTCGAGAAGGTCAAGGTGACTTATTCCCAACACTTTGCTGAATTTCTAGTTCTATGAACAGTGTTTCCAGAACAGTAACCTTCTAATTGTGACCTTCCAACTGTAGACTTGAATAGTGTTTCTAGAACGGTAACCTTCTAACTGTGACCTTCCAAATGTATAATTGAATAGTGTTTCCTGAACCGTAACCTTCTAACTATGACCTTCCAACTGTAGACTTGAACAGTGTTTCCAGAACAGTAACCTTCTAACTGTGACCTTCGAACTGTAGACTTGAACAGTGTTTCCAGAACAGTAACCTTCTAAATGTGACCTTCCAACTATAGACTTGAACAGTGTTTCTAGAACGGTAACCTTCTAACTGTGACCTTCCAACTATATACTTGAACAGTGTTTCCAGAACGGTGAGTTCTAACGGTGACCTTTTCTTTCCTTTTCCAAATTTTGAGTGTGTGAACAGTGTTTCCAGCTTCCTACAGTTCCGCCCCTTTGACGTTTCCTTTGACGTAAAATACATTTAAATCCTTGTTTTAAGGACTCTTAAGGCTGATTCAAATGCCATAAATCCTATATTAATTATTCCTATGGATCGCGATGTTTTACTTGGTCAAACCGTGTGGGTTAATGTGATCCGCTTTTAATGGAGAATTAAACGTATCTTAAAATATCGCCCCATTAAATCTTCAAAAAGGGACGAGATATCATTCTCCCTTGTTATTCCTCTTTGTTATCAGCTATGAGATGCTAGAACCTTTAAATCCTTCATGTAAGAGTTGCACAATCAAACTTTACTCCTAGGATTGGTTCTGCTCTGTTTTGATGCAACCGAGCTGTATCGATCAATCTTCCATATAAGTTATGTTGTTTCATAATTCTTTGGGGTTAATTTTCTCCTGTTCTCCTTTCCATATTATAGCATGTAATCTCCATTCTTATAATGGGTTTTTCTTGGGGTTTGGTTAGTGTTGTCATACTGTGGCATCTTTGGGTGGATGCAGTTGTCGCAAGAGGAGGATTGTGACCCGTTGTGTGGATAAAGAACGTCAATAATTGTTGAGTTATGGGATTCGTGGCTTCTCTAATTGTATATGTGCAATCGTATAATTAGCATGATTTATCCCATTGGATCACAATGAAATTGACCCAATTAAATACTTGAACCGGATTAAAATAATTGGTTGATCGCATGTTGTTTCTTTGTACCATGATAATAGTTTGCCTCATGTTTTTCTAGATAGAGTGATATATATGATTTTTTTGATTTTTTTTCGTTCTTGATGGAAATTGATAATGAACGTAAAGTCGAAATTAATTGTTAATTAATTGGATAAAGATAAAGAGGCATGTAAATTAATCTGGTTGATGTCGTTGTTGTAGTTGTTCTAATTTGATGTTAATCAAGTTAGGGAAGTAAGCATGGTTTTTTAATTGTGATGGATTACTGATTAGGTCTCCCATAATTGGAATCTATGAATAAAAAATCTACTAATTCAATATGTTCTTAAAGAACAGATTGTGTGAGAATTTCTTGAAGGGTTATGTGTTACCCTCTTGATTGTTAAAGGGTCAAGAGCCCATTGATGTGATGTTGTGTTTTCTTACTGCTTGTGTTGTGATGTGAGCCTGGATGGATGTTGTGATATGTAGAGGCATAGAGACTTTTGGTTGTGGCAGCAGATGATGCCTAGAGTGGCGAGATGCATCGGTTTATGCATGTGGGTATTGGGGAGGACACTAGGGATGATTGAATGGAATGAATGCGTTTGTTGGATGCTTGTTGGTTCTTTGGTTGCTTATCTGCTTTAATTTTCCCCACTGCTTAAGGCAGCTGGTCTTGCTTACCCTCCTTCCAAAGGAGGCGAAGATACGCGGGGTATGCCACGTGCTTTCCGTGTTTAGCCTCTCAAGGGAGAATGGGTATATTCTCTTACTATAGGCGACAAAGACTCGACGGGTAGTATATCTACTCACCGTGTTGAGCCCCCTTTGTTTTTAGTAGCATAGGATGCCTTTCTAGAATGCCTGGGAATATGGGAAAGTAATTCTGTAATGAAAGTTTGATTAAATGGTGATAATCCACTGGGATAGAGATACTAGAATTTAAAGGTGATGTGAATCTTAAAAGGAGTAGTTGATTTTGAATGTGATTCCAATTCAGTTTAATGTGGAATTGTTCATGGTTAATTAATGTTTAAAGAATTAATTAACGTACAGTGGAACTGATAAAATGAGAATGGAGTAATCTAATAAAGCTCTTCAAATGTTTGTGTGCTTATAGGATACCTATTCTTAGAAGTAGAAGCCTGGAGTCTGAGAGACATTTGCTGCAGATGTATCTAAGACTAGGTAATGTACATAGTGTGGATGTGAGTTATATATATATTCTGTACTTTTTGTGTTTCTATAAGATACTCCTCCCTGTCGGTAAGGGAAACTGACACCCCAGGGATTCTGAGCCCTGGGGGGTGTTTTCCCCAACATTCTGATGGGAGGTCGAATGGCTGACTACCCCCTTTGGCCCCGCTCTCTTCTCTTGGTAGATACATGTGCCAATAGGCACAACAGTTAGTTTCCCCACATACGTGTGTAGAGGGATGTAATGGATTACGGTTATTTCACACACATATATTCTGGATATAGTATCCTATGGACTACTATAGGTGTAACGTGTATAGGTTGTGATGGCTTGAGGGTCCCTACTCGGTATATGGGATATTATGGATTGAGGTATAATACCCAATGTATGATACATGTTATGCGGGTTGTGGTGGCTCTTGGAACTTACCTGGTTACTTTTGGTTCTGAGGTTGGTGTGGTGCTTCACCCTGGTGTCTACAGGAAAGGCTTTGTGGTGCACGAGGTGCAGATTGTGGAGCTTAGCCCAGGTGTCTACGGGAAAGCCTTTGGAGAGAGATGCACAAGATGTATGTCATTGGGGAAAAGCGGCAAACCAGTGGGGAAGTAGTAGCAGGGTACCCTTGATATTATTTACTATATGCTATATTCTTGTATGTGTTACTTGGTGAGAGTATCGAGGGTGAGGTTGGGAAGTTAGTATACCTATTTAGGTGACGAGTTAGTTTCACTTGTTGTTCACTGGGCTTTAGCATGCTTTCTTTACTTTTTCACGAGAGTCTTGGGGAGGATCTTACTGAGTATATTGTTATACTCACCCTATGTATATATAAACTGTTTTTTAGGTCACTTGGAGCATTTTGGAGATCAAGCTGGTTACTACTAGCTTGTGGTTGGAGGAGTTGTTCGGGCTTGTGGTCGCTGCCGTTTTACTTTCTTTTGGGTACTTTTAGTTTTCCCTTCCAGTTGTAATACTTTTGCATGACATTTCATATATGTACTTGGGTTTCTTTTATATTTCAGTTCTGAGTTGGAGTTGATTGGTTTTTATCTTATCTCTCTATTCCACATGTGTTCTCTTAGAGGGTAATGCCTCCCATTTGTGTGTTTACTATACCCTCGGTGCTAGTCGCCAACCTGGGGCCTATTGGAGGCGAGACTCGGGGGTCATTATCTTCCTTCTCACATTGCCGGCCCAAGAGGGGTACACTTTGTTGGGAGGGGGTCATGACATACCATCTATCTCTTCCCCCGCAGATGCACCGGGTGTGTAATGTTTTCCACGTGTCGTAGATGAGGAGGTATGTGCATGATCCATCACACGTTATCGACTAGGGAAGGCTATACATCGACGATGGGGAAACATTTTTGGAGTTCTTGATGGAGATAAAGGATCAACAGAAGCGGGTCCTTCATGTGCGGTTGATACCTCTAGTGAGATTTCATTGGTATCACAAAAATCTCTAGGAGAGCACATGGGAGTGGGAGGCTCAGATATGTGCTTACCCCCTTTTGTTCCCCTAGTTTTATTGTAGCTTTTAGGGAAAAAATACCTAAGGTGCACAGAATGTAAACACCCAAAAATTCCTTGTAATTTGTTTTTATTTTTTTGAGATTATTAAGAGTCTATAAAAAGTGATAGTGTGTGATTCTGAGGCCTAGTGTGCCCAGAACGAATTTTTGAACTTTTTTAAGGTAAGTTCAGTAAACATATGGGTAGCATTTTCTATCTTTTGAACTAGTTCTCAGATTAAAAATATGAGGGCACCGTTGAATCCGTAGTGCTGGGATTTGCTTAAGGGATGATTCACTTCGACCACAGTAGGTCGGGAGAAAAAGATAAATTTTGGAATTTACAAAAAAAAACTTAACAAATTTATTTTATTTATTTTTTATAATAGTTGAGCGGAAGTGGTGGGACCAATGACTTGTTAGGATATTTAATGGCTTGACCCTTCAACTTTGTAACCCCAACATTGCAACATTAAATGTTGTTCATAAATGAAATACATTAAAAGTCATGTTACATGGTCAAATCTCTTGTCTATTTGATGAAACATTCAGCGTGGTTTTTTGACATAGCTATGTGGAACCTTTGGAAAAGTACCATGAAACCTTCCACTGACAAAGAATGGAGGGTTTGATGATGTCTGTTACGGAATTGCTCCAGATTTCGACGGACGATGAACGTCAACACTTGAGAACCTTCTCCTTTATCCACAATACCCTCGAATGTGGAAGCACCGTCATCTGCAGTGGTCACCAATGATCTTTAAGGTAGGGGGTTTATTTATTAAGATTATCTTTGATGAATTAAAATTTCTCCCACTTGTTATGATTTTAATATGGAGGGATCAATCCAAACGAACAAGGCTCGGACCCTCCGCAACTTCATTTCATGATGCGTTCTTTATGGAATAATTTTTCAACTCAACAGAAAGTAGAATCTAAGAGGCACGCAATGGCGTCAACTCTTCAAGAGGGTTTTAGGCACGTCCGGAAGGAAGAAAGGACAACCAGAGCTCAACCGGTGGCCCACGGAATTTCTACCGGCATGGCACCGACAAATAGCACCGGCGGTATAGGCGGCGGCCGGTGCTCACCGACCGCGGAGAAGGTTGGCGTCGCTCGGCACCGTGGCGGTCGAATAGGCAGTCGGAAACAGCCAGCCGTGGAGGCTGGTGGTGGCACACTGTCACACGCGATGATGAGATAGGTTGCGGCTAGAAGCCATGGTGAAGGTAGGGGACCCGCTCCCTACGGGTCCTGCGGGTGATGAGGTGGTGGCACCTGGAACTGCTAATTAAAGAGTCGAACGGCTCTTTAATCCATTCGAGAGGCGGACCACTCGACCCCAATGCAGGTCACACCAACCAGCGATCCAAGCCACCACGGCCCCCCCAACCGGGCCATCCTAGGTCGAGTCAGGATGGGCTGGGTCAGACCTAGACCTGGTTGACCAGAACTAGTTCGGGTCGGCCCAGACCGGGTCAGACCGGACTCGGACCGCTGTTGAGCCCAGAAACGCTTAGAAGGATGTATCTTGAAAACCGGATGTTCGTTTGATAAACCGTCTAAGGCGCTGAGATACATAGAGCGAGATGGTCCTTTTGAGATACTATATAAGAGTTTTGGAGAAATTTGGAGTATGGCTAGATTGGATCGACTCTGAATCCAACCGGGCCCTCGGCACTAAAATGCCAATAACTTACAGACCGATCATCCCATTGATGCACCGTCTATTGTGTTGGAACCCTTATGACATGACGGATCATTGGGTAACTTCTATTTGGGACTCCATACTGGTTGAAATACGAACAATGGCTTGAGGAGCAGTTTCTCCCAGAAACAAGCGTACTATGAGCGAGAATCTTGTGTCTAGATGAGACGTGAAGAATGAAGAGGGATTCTATGTGAATTAGAACCAAATGATTCTATGTGAATCAGCACCCAGAGATTCTGTGTGGATCATCACCGAGATATTCTATGTGAATCAACACCGAGCAATTCTGTGTGAATCAGCACCCAATGATTCTATGTGAATCCACACACAGCGATTCTGTGTGAATCAGCACCGAGCGATTCTATGTGAATTAGCACCTAGTGATTCTGTGTGAATTAGCACCCAGCGATTCTCTATGAATCTACACCCAACGATTCTATGTGAATCATCACCCAGTGATTCTGTGTGAATCATCACCCAATGATTCTGTGTGAATCAGCATCTATTGATCATGTATTGGTCTTATGAGAGATAGTACCTATTGATCATGTGTGGGTCAGCAGTAGTTCCTCTTGACAGAGTAAGATGATCTAGCCTTACGACCAATCATATATACTACTGTACTAAGTTATACCTAGTTTGAGCTATGTCTATTGCTTTGTGCTTTGTGATTAAGATTATTCTTGTGGTTTTACATTGTAGAAATCTAAGAGAGCTTTGGGGGTCTTAGGGTCCCTTTTGGGTATTGTTATACTCACCCCTACATAGGCTTTTCCCGCACCTTTTTTTGTATTGTGCAGACTATGGGTAGCCTTGATTAAGACTTGGGAAGCCAGAATCTGACAGTGAACGGTGGTGATGGTTGATGTGGAGAGTTGTGGAGATGATATGTACCTACCCTTCATGTAGGATCCCTGGAGGATGATCTCAAGAGTTGTTTTCTATTTTTTGTTTTATTATATCTTTCAGTTGGGCTTGTATTCCAGCCCCTTTACTTTCAGTACACACTTTTACTACTGCAGTTTTACTTCATGGTTACATCTTTTTGTGTTCTTGGACTGTGTGTTTGTACATGTTTAAAGGAAATGTCTTCCTGTTTTAGGGATACACCTTTTTGGTGCTAGTCGCCAACCCCTAGCCAATGGAAGGTAGTCTTGGGGTAGTCACGACACAGGCCCCAGGGGACGGGTCGTGACAGGTTAGGAATCATCTTGGTAGTTTTTTTATGGTGGAAAGTGGTATCTTGAAATTTAATGGGTTGTGGGACTCATGTTTTGAGTTTTATGGAGAAAAATTTTATTTTCATTCTAGAGTAGAACACAAGAAGTTGGTTATGAATCAAAAAAAACTTATGAAGGTTAATAATCCTGGTTGTGCGACCGACAATGATTCTTGAGGGTGTAAAGTTTTATGTTGGGGAGGTAGTAATAACCTACATCCATATGGGTTAAGAAATTCAGTGGGTATTTGAATATTTTTTGTTTCAGATTATCATTAGGAGAAAAAGTGTCATTTTTTCTAGAATATAGCTTTGGGAATATTTGTTTATGATTTCATTTGTTCTGGAATAGGTTGTTACCCTATTTCTATAATTTTATGTGAATCTGATCTGGTTCAGATTTTCAAAATACACTAATATTTATTAAATAAATATTAATTATTCCATGCATAAGAATAGTGATATCACATGAATTGAGTCTCTGATTGAAATTCCAACTCTACCATTGAGTCTGGAATGAGGTATTTTTCCTAGGTGAGGTGTAAATATTCTTTGGGTTTCGATACTTTGGATGAATGTTTAAATACATTTTATAATTAAATTAAATTAATTAAAAATAATTTAATTTTGATTACAAACTCCCTCCCCCCATTTCCATCCTATACATGATAGAAGTTGGAGGGTTCATCCCATGCATGTGATCATCAGACTAAGAGGGAAATGGAAAGTGAGCATTTTCAAACTTCATCCATGATGAAAATCGAGAACATATTGAGGTACAATGGATACGAGGCATGATTTTGGAAACAAAGATTCAATATTATTAGCATGAGGTTGGAAATATTTTAGTGTTATTAAGTTTCCCCTTTTAATTCATAGTTTTAGTTTTTAAAGACTTATATATGTTAGTGGGGACACCTTAAGGGTTGTTGTGGGTTCATTTTAGGAAAAACTATGGTTTCGAAATGATTTCATAGGATTTCTATTTAGAAAAACCCAAATACATGGTGTATGGTTTTTTATAACACATATCGTGTGTTATTAATTTAGGTAAATGGTTGAATATTATGGATACATGGAATATAGTCCTTATGTACATGTCATGTAGGTTTACTTGGGGAATGGTTGGGTGCTCAACCAGACACCCCATGTGAGGGTCATGGCCATGCAAGGTACATAGCCAAACACCATGTGTAGTACATAGAAAAATTACATTTGTAATACTTGTATAAAACATGTTTGTAGTATATGGTCGAGTACCTAATGTGGGTTACACACCATGTACCACTGAGACACTCCAGTTACTTTTGTTTTATATGACAAGTTCAGCTAAGGTATATACCTAGATGAGGCTTTAAGGGTACAGGTCATGTACCTAAGAGGTTCACACCATGTATTATTCCCTTCAATGGTTTGAATGTTTTTTATCCCAAAAAATATAAAAGAACTAAATAGGAATCCATTAAAGTTACCTTTCTATGAATAACATGATAGTGAGACCCCCTAAGTGATTTGAGGACTTTGAAATATGGTTCAGAGGTGTTTAATTATAATGAATGTGTTTTTCTCCCAAATTATAAATCTAGATAACTCCTAAGGGATATGTAGATTGAGACCCATGTGAATTTTTTTAGAATGATTAATGGAATATAAGGAAGGAATTCCAAGGATCCTAGTTCATACTTAGAGTAAAGAACTTAGTGTACCTAGTGTAGGATCCCTGGATACCTCTGAGTGGAGGTTCATGATTATTTAGCATGGCTTGGCCCTAGTAGGCCTTAGTGTAACCATGATATGTCTTTGAGACATTCAGATTATGTAGAAGAGTGTGGGGAGAGTGTTCCTCCCCTTCTTTGTGTAATTACCTAGGTTGAATAGACTATTGGGAGTAGATTGATTTTTTGAGTGTGAGGATCAACCTAGTAAAACCATGGGAGTGGATATGGGACATGATCTATCCCTCTCTAGACCTTTACCAATGTGATGTACCCCAGGACATTTTGGGGACATTTTCTACTATGACTTGTTGAGAATTGTGATGGCATCCAAGGGATGGGTAATGAACCTAGACTTGAGACCAAGACTGAGGACACCAAGTAGGTTGTCTCTACTTATTTATTGATACAAGGGACCCAAGTAGGTTTCGTGAATCTTATTTGACCTTGGTAGGGTGTTTGAGACATGGGTACAGATAGTTAGGAGTGTTACCTTAGAAACTTATACCTTGTGTGAGATGATGGGATATGGATGGTGATGGAAGGTTTAGGTGTTCAGCTAACCCTTATTTTGGTTTATTTTTCTAAAATGAATTATTTTTAGTTAAATAGTTAGAAATACATTTTTTATTAAGTGTATCATTTTTTACTTCATCATAGTCTTAGCATGGATTAAAAATTTTATAAAACATTTCTCATAATAAAAAATTTATTTAAGGATTAATATTTTTCATTTAAAAATACTATGTTGAATTTATAAAGCCCATGTTTAACATTTTGGAACTTAAGTAATATTTTTTCCTAATATAAACTATTTTGGATCATTTCTTTTAATTAAATATTCACAATGATAAATTTAGTTTTAGTTGTATTATAAAGCCACACATATATTATTATTTTAAAAATAAATCATTTAATTTAATTTTAAATCAAAAAAATTATCATTTGATCCTAAATATAATTTTCATTCTTAAAAATACACTTTTTATAAAAATGGTTTTTATGCATTAAATGTGTTAATATTAAAATTAATTTTCTTAACTATAAAAATTTTATTTGATAAAATATTTTTCAAATTTTAAATCAAAATTTACAAATTAGTTAATAAATATCTTTTCATTTTTTTTCATAAAAATTAGTTATCAGGGATAAACATATAGTTGTCATTGTAAAAGTAAATTAAGGTAAAAGAGTTTAATCAAGTGTAAAATAGACATAAAATGTTAAAATCGTGTCTCAAAATGAGTGGTTTAGGTTTTTATTTACCAAAACATATCTTCACTCCATTTTTATCTACTTTATATTCTACTTTCCATGTGAAACATGTACTCCCTTTGTATGAAGAAGTTATATTTAAAAAAATGTCATTCTTTCCACTTATAAAAGGGGATTTCCACCACCCCCTCAATGCCATGAAAAAATTTAAATTACTCTTGAATAGTTTCCCATTTCCCTTCCCCTAAAAAATTATTCTATTTTCCAAAGACTTTTATAACTATAATTTTATCTGATTCCTCCATTTCTAAGAAGTGCTTCAAGAGAAAGTTTAAAAAATCAATGTGAGTACTGATCACTCTCTAACCTCTTTTCTTTTATATATTTTATGTAAAAATATAATTTTAAAATTATTATATAATAATATCACTATAATTATTATAATCAATGTTTTTATTTAAATTTAATAATCTTTATCCACATTTCCCTTTTCGCTTAGAAAAATGAAAACTCCATTCATATATTTGTGTGGACTACTGCCTCTACAAAGAAACATGTTTCATTTTACTTCATCACCTTAAATGAATGGTTAAAAAAGGTTTATCTTATGAATAAATATAATATTAATAAATTTTTTAATATTCTAAAAAAAATCAAATTCCACCTTATTTCCATTCTATAAAAAATGAAAATTTCATCTATGTGTATGTGTGAACTACCACCTCCATGAAATGACATTTTCCATTTTTCATCACCACCTTTCATTGATGGTTATAATATATAATTTATGAATATATACGATATTCATTACTAATATATTTATTAAATATGTTTCTAAAATTAAAACATAATAATGAAGGATTATTATAAATTAATTCATTGATATCGGTAAATTATCATAAACAAGCTCATCATGGATTTTTTTCTCACAAACCATACCAATAGTTTACATCAAATGAACATGGGAAAATATTAATAATTGAAATATAATTATTTAAATATCTTTTAAAATCTAAGAATTTTGTACTTGGTATTAAGTAATGGGTTTCGATGTCTCCATTATAAAAAAAATTGCGAAACAATTTAAATTACTAACATATAATGATGAAAATAAACTATAACTAAATAATAAATTCATAATAAATGATTATAAATAAATTGTATAAAAGGTAATATAAATGAGTAAGGTTATTAAATATTTTATTAATATGGTTATTCTTATTATATAATATATTTAATCACTTTCACTTAAGTTAAGAGTAAAGGTAAGGGTTTTGTTAACTCAAATTCTATTCTTTGAGTTATGGTTATTCTTATTGAAAATTGTTATTATAAGTTGCATATATTATTCCCTATGATTGTATTATATTGAATTTATTCTTTATTTTCTAATTATTTGAATTTATATCATAAAAAACTTTTAAAATGATACCTACTTCATGAATTATGATGTCCTCAAGGGTTTTTATCTCAATTCACCTTCATTGAGGCATATATTCATGTCATGCACCTATTATTATTGTATATGGTGTGATTAATTACCCATTGTATTATATTATTATTATTTATGTTCCTTTTATGGAATTTATAAGTCATTTTCACAAATACCCCAATAAAGTTTCTTGATTCAATTGTTACCAAATATGTAAAGGGTCTTTTGTCTCAATTTATTTTCCCGAGTCATAATTATTCCTCTTTGATAGTGGTTATAAAATATTTCTTTCTTATATACTATGATGATATTATATTTTATTTTCTAATTATTTTCTAGGAAATTAAATTTTCACATAAATTTCATCTTTTATGGATTTCATTCTTTTAAAACTTTGGTGATGTGAAGAATAATTCACATTCTCTCCAAATAATCTCTTTTTATTTCATGTTCATATTTTCTATTACCACTAATTTTATAATTTATATTTAGAAAACCAATTATATGTTATCTCTTTTTATCTTAACATTTCAAATTCTTTACTTTCAAAAAGAAGTTTTATTATCCCTTTTTATAATGTGGGTTTCAATAAATGTTTTTTTAAATAATAAAGATGTTTTTCCTTTCATGATTGTGTGTTTTATATTCTACTCCAAATTTACTTTATATATCATTTAAATGTTTTTTAGGACTCCATTATTTAAGGTTTTTTAAGTTATATTTATATAATGTTTTCAATTATCTTTTTTTAAATAATTTTTCGATGTGACCCATAACTTCATCTCTTACCATAATGATAAAGATGTTTTATAAAATATATTTTATGCTTTTGATTCCATTTACATTAATATATCAAAAAGATTTATTAGCTTGGAAAAAAATTAATTAACTACCCTCTAAATTTCCTTATCCTATTTTTATTCTTGGGGATTAAACTCATAGTATCAAATAATCTAATTATTGATCCCATTTTATGTGGTACCATTCAACGTTTCATCTTATAAAGGTGGTTTTCATCTATGTAAACATCCTTCAATGTTTTTAAATTTCACTGGGTATATTTTCTTATGATACTATCCCCCTTTCTTCTCTACATGGATAATAAAATTATTTTATGATTTTTTTGTGAAATCCATCTATTTTCATGGTTTAATTAAGTGATTTGAAATATGAATGTATTAATGTTATCATGGAACACATATGTATGGTTTTCTTTATGTCATGGATGGGCCTAGAATTATATATGCCTCTAATATATTGGTTAAGGTATATGATCTCAAGATATATGTATCGGAGGCATGTATGTGATTCCTGATCAACCATGTATGGTCGATGGGGATGTAATTCCTGATCCACTATGTGAAGGTAGGTAGGGGCATGATTCCTGATCCACTAAGTAATGGGAGATATGGATGTGGTTCCTGATCCACTATGTGATGGGTTGAAGGAATGTGATTCCTAATCCACTATGTTACGATTTTCTATGCTTTTATTTGTGATAGATTCATATATTTCATATCATACTGATGTTATGATCACTTATGGATTATGTTATTCTCAGGTCATTGATGCTCATATTATGATCCATATATATTTGGGTATAATATCTTAATGTTATGTTCTCAAAATTTTATTATATTTTATACCCACATGTTTATATTTTTATCACTTATGGTATTTTTTACCCTTATTGAGCATATAAGAACACATTTTCTATTATTTCAATTCCCTAGGTTGTGAAGATGAATATACCTTATGACAAGAATATAAGGGAGTCTAGTGTGATTCAACTTTAGAGAAATGTTCACAAGAATTTTAAAATAAGTTTCTTGTACAAGTGATCCTTAAAAAGAAACTAATCCATTAGTTCTTAGGATTGTGATATTATTTTTGAGTCTTAATGTTTAAATTAAGGAAATAATATAAAATAAATATATGATTGTCTTAGTTCACATAATTTTTTATCAATAAATGTGTTTAAATAATGTGTTTTTATTACTATATTTGAGAGTCCAGGTATAGAGTGCCTCATCCCAGGGTGTATGGTTCCAAATATCATGGTTGGGGAGGCTTTCACTTACTTGGATTTCCATAAGATAGTCTTTAAAGGGTAACTTTAGTACTAAAGAATCTATCTTCACTATAGATAGGGATCAGTTGGTGTACCTACCTAATAATGATGGTTTGTTTTCATTGTCTAAATTTTCATCATGAAACATGCGCCTAGAACTATAGGTTTTGTGGGGATCTCACATCTGTATTAACTACATTGAAATTAAATTGATATTTCTTATTTGGTGGGTTATAATTAATTTAATATCTAAGGATATAGTGACCCAAAACAGAGGTGTTTACTTAGTTTTGAAATATAGGTGTTTCTCTCAAGTTGTTGATACAATAGACCACATCTTCACCAAGTGTTCAGGGGAAATGTATATCTAGTCGTATTTTTCAATCATCATGGATCTAACTCTCAGGTTGGATTCCTTTGAATCTCTTCTTGAATCATGGTTTCTGCATGTGTTGGGTGGACATGAAAATCACATTTGGATTTGTATTTTTAGGAAAACTAGACATTACATACATAATTATTGCATTATATTAGATAAATATTCAATATATCCCATAATGAAACAAGCCCCGTAATTATAAAATTTTAGTTTCTTTGTAGACTAGATATATAAACAACTTATTTCATGAAAGATATTAAACATAACCCATATATTTCTTCTCACATTACACATATATTATACATACCAAAATTAAAAACTTTCTTCATAACCCAGGGAAAGTAAATATAAGAATGGGTGAGCCTAAATGCTCTATAAGGGTAAACATGGAAGATATCATACAATGACAATATGCAAGAATAACATGATCATTATAGTATGATAATATGATTTTAACATTAGAAAATAATACCCATATATTCATAGATCATAATCATGGAATATGGATTTGGATGTTCATAGGATATGATTCATAGAAGAATAAAATATCATAACCCATGAGATCATTTCATAACAATAATAACATGTCATTGATATTGGTATAAAAATAGTGGAATAATCAGAATCTTAGAATTAATATATCGAGGATTACCACCAAGAAATCCATCACATGTTGGGATTAGGATAACCACTCATGTACCTGGTTTGGGATTAGGATAACCACATGTTTACCCTCTTTTTTGGTTTAAGATAACCACTAGTGCACCCTTTGGTATCTTAAAACATTAATAATTACTTAAGTAATTATAGGTATATAATGGACCCAGCCATTACATAATCATAATTTATTCATATGTATGCCACAAGATCATGAAAATATTTATCATTTCATCATAGATCAACCCATGGAAATGAAAATGGGTTTCACAAATATTTCATAATTATAACAATAACCATAAAAATAAATAATAAATATGGAAACATTATATCATATCCCCAAAAACTCATAAGAAACATCAAAGGATATTATTATAGATGAAAATACCTTTAAAATATCATCAATACATTTCTTAAGGAAAATACCCTTTTTCATTTTGAAATAACATATTTAGAATATAAAAAAATAGAACATTAAGAATAAAATGAAAATAACTAGGGGAAATTTTAGAGTAATCTTTAAAGAAAATATTATTCATAATGGTGGAAATATCCATTCCTATTGTATGCATTAAAACAAAAACTCTATTAAAACCATTGATAAAAAGTACCATGTTCATAAAACAACAAGAATATTCCTTTTAAACATATTTATATAAAGTAAAACATGGGTAAAAATGACTTTAAAAATTCATTAGGGAGTAGTAAAAATATACTTTAAAATATTTTAGAAAAAATGAATATGGAATATAAATTATTTCTGACTGAAGAGAGAAATAAAGTTAATTTTCCTTAAAAACATTCTTTCTGAATTTTAAGTACTAAGAGAAATAAAAATTAAAGTAAAATATCTAATATACATAAATAACTAGAGAAAATACAAAATTATATTTATGATAGATAGATCATATAATTTAATCATCAAAAATTAAAAAAAACAATCACGGTAAATAGTGATATTTTAACATGAAACTCTTACCTCAAGTACGAATTGCTTTATAATCACTCTAAACTCATGTATAAAAAAATTAAATTTATTATAAATATATAATAGAATCATATTCATTGTTATGATACCATATATGGTTTATTTATAACATTATATCATCCGTTCATTAACAATATTTCATTATCATCATCATTTCGAGCATTAACCATTTCGTTTTTTATGAATGTTTTGGTTAGAAAGTTATGGTCCTTGCATCTGGATAAAATTATATCAACTAAATAATTTTTATCCTATAATTAATATAATAATATTATATAATATAACCATTATTTAACATTCCTTAATCATTCATTTCATAAAAATTATAACATCACACATGTGGTGATAAAACTAACCTAAACAAGAGCGTGTTATAAAGAACGAATGAGTAAGAACATGATATAGTATAATCATAACAAAAAAATTGAAAAAAACAAATTAATTTAACAATTATTATATATATTAACTGTATATAATTTTAAAACCATCCAAAATATGTTGATATTGAGAATTAAATATATCGCTCATGGAGATGGTAGTCTATACGTACATGTGAACGATGCATCCATTTTCTAATGAGAAAAAAGGAAAAGAAAGTAGAAAATATTTATAATTATAGAATAATTATTAAATCATAAATATCATACTTATTTATTAAATCCATCATTGTAACCATCCATGATAGGTTGTGATTGAAAATGAATCACATCGCTACATGGAGGTGATAGTCCGCACTACATACGGGCAATACTTTCATTTCCCATTTGATAGAAAATAGGTGTAAATGGTTGTTATATAAAAATAATATCATATAAGTAAATTGATGATAATATATTAATTTATTTTAGGATGGATACAATATATTTAAGGTAATTATAAGTATAAATAAACTTTAAAAATGTCAGGTATGATGATTACCTCTTCTTCGAGAGACCTCTTTTGGATTACACCTTAATCCTTATTAGGATTGTATTAGTAAAATAAAAAAATCTCAATAAATAAGGTAAAGAATCTAGGAAGGTATTTTTTTAATTTTTTCATAGAGCTATATGGATCAAAGGTTGGGAATAAGGGTGAAGAATAGGTGACCTTTTATAAGTGAGGGGAGGGACAAACATGGAATTACTTAAAATATTAAAATAATATAAAGTAATTTTCTTGTTAAAGTGGAAAAAATGAACAAGAACAATAATTTATGATAACATAAGGTATAAATATATTTAAACAATAATATTCAGAAAACTTTAAGCAGAATATTTACCCTTATCTCTTATTTTACCCCATGGTGAAATCGTTTTAATCTTAACCATGGTAACGAATTTTTACTATTTTACCAAAAATAAAAGTGGAAAAATTACCAAATTTGGGAATGATGATTAAAAATATGTAATAAATTATAAAATTAAATTTCTATAAGTAGTGGAAAATAATTTTAAAATAAACATTCTCATACAATGAAACCCATTTTTTAGAAAAAATCATTTTTAAGCATAAAACTGAGTTTACTTTCATTCCTTTCCAAGTAAAAACTACTCAACGAATGTTAAAATATTTAATTGAATATATATATATATATTAAATAAATATCATTAACATCATTAATAAATAGTTATTTATTTAATTTATTAAGATAAAAATAAATTTCCCATATGAAAATAGTTTTCTAAAAAATAACTCTTTTTTCCTTCAAATGCATTTATCTGCATTCCTAAATATTAGATAAATGATGTATTAATTATTACTTAGTATTTATAAATAAATTTCATTAAAAAAATTTATATAGTGATCAGTATATAAAAATTAATGATATGTACAAAATATAATTCTTTGAAAAACACGTCTTTTAATTATGAAATGGTTTAATTAAAAATTTATTGATTATTTATTAGGAATTAATAAGAACATTTTAATTAAGTAATATATATATATATATATATCATAATGTGTATAATCATATTCATACCCACTAATAAAATGATTAGGTTAAAAATGTTATAATATATCATAGTTTATTTATACTTAGAGTTCTGTGTAAATCAATCTATTGATTTCTTCAAATTTGTTTCAAAGAAATACATATAAAATCTTGGGGTGTTAAAATTATTGCATATGTTTGATGGATACTTTAGTGGGGTCATAATGAGTTCATTCATGGAATAGAGGATCTAACCTTTGGGTATGCTCATATCAATTCTGAAAAACAGTATTGGACCTGAGAGTTGGTTATAGTGAGGCAGGCCCAAGGGATCTTCTTCATACTCTACAGCTAGAATTATTTGGTCTGGACTCTCAACATGCTGTTATTTTGAGATTTAATTAGATTTTTTGGAATCCTCCCTGTCTTGTGAATAATATAAACACTGATGTATTTGTTTTAAATAACACCATGGTAGGGGAGGTGTTGTTTGGGATCATTTTCACTAAATGGTGTTGGGTTTTGCAGCAATCTTTGGGCGTGGATCTTCTTTGATGGAAGAACCTAAAGCACTTCTTCTTGGTATTAAATTATTCTATAAAATAGGTATTCATTTGGATAATATTGAAACGGATTTTTTAATTATTATTAAATTCCTATTTAACTTGGTGTAAGCTCATTAGCTAGTCTCCTACATTATCTAGGCCTTTGCTATTAATATGGAAGATGGTATCACCATTTCTCACACATTGAGAGAAGGTAATAAGTTAGCATATAGTCTTGCTACTTATAGCCACTTTACTAATAAGGTGTAAGTCTTCTATTCTCTAGAGTTTCTTCCATATTTAATGTAAATTGTTTCCTAAAGCTAATGTATGGGTCTTTATTTCTTCCATTCACCTTAATGACTGATTTTTGGGTCTTTCTTCAAGCTTCTTGTATAGTTATCTCTTTGTTGTGAATAAAAATAAAATAGTTGGTTAAAAAATACCATGAATATTTTTAAATAAATTTATTGAATAAAAAATAGGTAATATTAATATTTTGTGTTATATATACATTATATTTACATTATATTTATGTTATTTTATGTTATCTAACATTATATTTTCATTATATATCTGTTATATAACATTATATTTATGTTATATTTTTATTATAATTACATAAATATTATGCATATATAATGTAAATAAGATTCATATATAACATAATATAATGTTATATAATGTTATATAATATAAATATAATACATAAATAAGGTAAATATAATGTAATATAAAGTGGATGAAATGTTATATAAAATATATATAACATAAATATAACTTTATATAACATTATATAACATAAATATAATGAAAAAATTATGTAATGTTATATAATTAATATATAACGTTAATATAACATTATATAATGTAAATATATCACTTATATGACATAAATATAACATTGGATAACATAATATAACATAAATATAATGTGAATATAACATTATATAATGTAAAAAATAATGTAAATATAACACATATATAGCATAAATATAACACATATATAATATAAATATAACGTAGATATAACACATAAATAATGTAAAGATAACATATATATATGATGCAAATATAACATTACATAACTTAAATATAATATATATAAATATATAATGTATATATAATGTAAATGCAATGTAATTATAACATATAAATAACATAAACACAACACATATATGACATTAATATAATATCTAAATAATGTAAATATAACATAAATATGATCTTATATAATGTAAAATAATGTAAAAATGATATAAAAACAAAAAATATATAAGGAATATATATAGTAAATATGGAACACATATAACATGAATTTAATGTAAATATAATATAAATATAACACAAATATAAATCTTATATAAATTAAATATAACATATATATATATAACATAAATATAATAGATAAATAATGTAAATATTAGGTAAATATAATTTTTTAATCAATTTATTTATTTAAAAATTTTAAAAATATCAATCTTATTTATTTTTTTATTTATTTTTTTATTTATTTTATTTATTTATTTTAAAATATTAAAATTATTTAAATTATTTGATTCAAGTTATTTATTTACTTTTAAAAACTTTTCATGTTATTTAATTTTTTGTTCTAGTTAATTATTCTAAAATACTCAAGTTGGTTTAAATTATTGAAATTCTTTATTTATTTTAAATAATTGAAATTATTTAAAAAAATTAAAGTAAATAAATTGAATAAAGTATTTATCTTATTTAAATTTTTTAATTCATGTTATTCATTTAATATTTTAATATATTCATGTGATTTTTTTTTCAAGTTGTCTATTTAAATTTTTTAAAAATATTAATGTTTTTTATGTTTTTATTCAATTTATTTATTTAAATATATTAAAGTTATTTAGTTTAAAATATTGAAATTATTTTATATTTTTTAAAATAAATAACTTTAAAAATTCAACTTATTGAAATTTTTTAATTCATTTTATTTATTTGAAATTATTTAAAATATTCATGTGAGTTATTTTTTTAATGAGGTTCATTATTTTAAAATGCCTTTATTAAAACATTTAAAAAATAATAATTTGAATATTATAAATAATTATTTTAATTAAAAAAATTAAATACCTTGAATATTTAATATAAATAAGTTTAGTAAAAAAAATAAATGAATAATTTGAATATTTAAAATGAATAACATAAATATTTTAAATTAATTAAATTAAAATTAGTTAATTTAAAGTTATTATAATTTAAAGGATAACATTTTTTTTAAATCAGGTTGTGTTCCTTTGTATTTCTTCCCAAATGTGCAGTCTAGGACTGTACCTTTGTGATAAATATTTATATGAAGGCATGGTCATGGATCGTACCTTCATTCCCTTATTTTCTCACTCTCCCCCCAACATTATTTCTATAAATAATGTAGATACTATATTATTTTGGTAATTTTTTAATAAAGTTTCATTGTTTTTTAAAATTACTCACAATTCTAGTAGTATAGGAAAAAACTTATAGTAAAACTAGCAAAGGAAATGTGAAGGATCTAGTTGAATCCCATCTATTTCATATATTATGAAATGATAAACTCTTTTTCTTTCACTATTGTGACATTTTGAATGATCCTCATTTATTAAGTGATGTGTGAAACTTATTTTGGCATAAACTTAATCTGTGCATCATCATATCATGTGTCGTAAGTCCCAAATAACATGATAATCATTATAGGATAGTTGGCTAAACAATATCCCATGTCATTCACCAAGTATAACTTGTTGTTGTGTAAACAATCATGATAAAACAAAAACCACTCTGTGGTGACTCTCACCACATCATGGTTTATGGTTGAGTGCATAAATCCAACACTATCATTATGCTGAAATTGGGTAGTGTTTATATAAACTTTCATTTACCATCATGGAAAATTGTGATTTTCAAGGACTAATTACTAATTCTTTGATATAACTTTATGAGAAAACAACAATGTTTTTCTTGGTATTATATTGAGTTTTTTTATGGAAATATTCTCTAAATCCTCTATAAATTTGATTTATTTCAAGACATGTTGTATGGTATGATATGGGTATGTCATAGGGTACGATATACTTGTTGAAATGGTAGGATTTACACTTCCCAAATCAATTATAGTGTATGACTTGTAAATATCATAAGGCATGAATAATCATATTGTATGATTCTTATTGGGTCCTATGATTGATTGGTAGTCAGATGATAAGTGTTATCACTCAAGTATTCTTCCACTTTGGCTATCATAATTATGAAATTTTAATAATATTAAATGCATCATAGGATCAACAGATCCTTCATATGATTGATGCATGAATGAAAAAATCATTAACTCATGTGTTATGTAATGTATGAGTAAATGCATGATCACTCAAGGAGCATCCTAAATAGCTATATAAGGAGGTGATCACCATGATATGGTACCTTTTTGTGTCTTCCTATTCTATTAGTAGTTTTCCCATACTCAATGCTCTATTATCCTTCATTCATTACCATGTCGGATACTAGTATATTGTGGAGAGAATGAATATATGACCCAAGAATTGGGTTATTCATATCAACCAATGGATGCAACATGGAAGAGGGATTCTGTTGACTCCTTCTAAGGGATCTTCATCAAACTACTATTATTGAATATTATAGTAAAAACTCATTAGTGAAAGGTACATGAGTTCTTAATTATATATATATATATATATTATTTTACTTTTATAGGATGGTTGATCCTAGGATTAGTGATTTCTAATTAGTTTTAATAATATTTAAAAAGTTTTATTTGATGATTATAAATCCATTAATGGTATCAAATCAAAGGTTAAAGATTTAACAAATTTCTAGGAACTCCCACACATTAATAGTGAAAAGGTGTGGTTCTCCACTCAGGAGCTCTATTATTGATGAAAATAGTTATATATCCCAAATTGTTAGGGTAATTGAGTGATTTTATTGGATCATGTGGATATCATGTTGGATGTGTTCATATGAGAGATTTTATATCACCATTAAGGGGAGAAATGATTCATTATACTTCATGATTCATGAAATCATGTTGGAAAATGAAAAAATAAGATATCATTTATAATAGCATTTTAGATATCATAAAAAAGGACATATAATTTCTTTTGTGGTATGTCTCAAAATATCAGATATTGTAAACTATAAATAAATCAATCCATAAGATATATGATATCATAGAATGTGATTAAGTGTAATCCTTTGGTTTTATAAATATAAAAATTAATTATATAGAGTTTCATAGGTGGTGATTATGGTGCTTCCATACCATAAAAGAGAGAATTGTATCATCATAGTGATAGAATGCATATCATAAGAGACGACATCCCATGAATTAAAGGTTAATGTTATGCAATTCATGGAGCATCACTGGATACTATTACACAAGACATATCATAAGTAAATATTTGGAGAGAACTATATTTATGTTACACAATCCACATGGTGCCTATTAATCACAAATTACAATATATGATTTAATCATAGGGGATTATTGATAGCATTGAAAAGGGTTTTTGAGTACTGTGGCTTATATATCATTGATTATGATAAAAATTTTATGGTTTAATATGATATCATAGAAAACATTAATTTTTTTATTTTCAATTAAGAATTGAATTTTATAATTTATAAAAAAATCAAATTATGAAAATAATATTTTGGTAAATTTATTAAATTTATAAAGTTTTTATTAATTAACTATTTATAAAATGTTAATAATTAATTATTAAAAGATTTTGAAACATTTATTATATTAACATTTAATAAAATTAATTATTAATATTAAATAAATTTTGAAATTATATAACATGGCTTGTAATATAGATATAAAATTCATATATGTAAATTATAAGGGTAATTTATAAAAATGATTATAAATTACAAAATAAGGAAAAATATAATGGTAATTATATTTAATATTTTGAATTGTTAAAAATTATTTAATATTAAAGGTTTATATTAAAGGCATTATTTGATAAATAATTAAAACCATATTAAAAGAAGTTTTCATAATTTATATAATAAAAGTTTAACTTATATTTAATATGTGATATTTAGGTTATGTGAATTATTTATATAATAGAATTGGAGTATAAAATATTTATATTTCATTTAATATCATATATTTAGATAAATTTCATATAATTAATAATATAAATAAGTTAATATTAGAATAAATATAAAGTATTTATGTTTATATAATTATGGAATGTCTATAATGTATAGATAAATATAGAGTTTTTATAATTTCTTTATTTATAAATTATTTATAAATATTTTTCTCATATTGAAATATAATAATTGTTCATTTATTTCTTTTATTCCTTGATTTATTAATGAATATAAATTTTATATTATGAATATGTTCATTCTTTTGATTAAAGTGTTCAATTTCTTCTATAAATTTTCATACATGTGTATAAGGAGTTACATGTTATATATGATAATTGACTTATTTTTCTTCTACCATGAATTTCGATTGTACTAGGTTGTGTGATTGAATTTAGATGTTAGTTATAGTTTATACATATTGGTTATTAGAATTTTAATTTAATTTTTGGATTTTTTTAGTTAAATTATCCAAGGGTAGATAGACTTTTATGTTGGAATTCACACTAGCCTATAGGTTTGTGCATTGCCTAGAAAAGTAGGGGTTGGTTATCTATCCCTCCAGGATTACTCATTTGGGTATTATTAATTTCATATGATTTTAATCCTTTTCATGAATTATTTTTAGGAATTTTATCCATGAGATTCATTTGGATATATATTAATATAGTTGTATTTTAATCTAGGTTAGTAACATAAGATATGATTTGTGTAAAAAATTGCACATCAATATGGTTTGAACATATTGATTTCATGGAAGGAATATGATTCAAAACTAAATAATTAGAATAATTCATATATGTAAAGGGAATAATATGAGATAAAATGTTGAGATTTAAATCCCCATTAAAATACTAAGTGTTATATTCCTTCCAAAGTGAACACTTATCAAAAAATTGATCATCCAACTGGATAAGTGATTCTAATGTTTTATATCCTTGTATTATCTAAAATAAGGCAAGAAAGTAATAGGTGACCTTAATAAGATTGGGTGCTCATTTACAGAATTTTATTTAGGTTACATTTAATTATGATAATATTATTGGGTTATAAGAAGAATAATGTTGAGTGAATCCATAAAATGAAACACGTAAAAGAGATTTCTCCTCAACTATCCAAGATTCATATATGATATGATTTCTATGATTTCCTTCCTAAATTAATTAGTAATGGTATAAATTATAAATAGATCCAAATCTTATTAAAATTTAGATCTTGACATGCTAATGAATTTTATGAAATTTAAAATGGGTTTATCATTTTTGTTATATAACTTTTAATAAAATTCTTTATTAAATGATGGTAAAATATGATACTCATTATATAAAAGATTCTTTCATAGATTAAATAACATCATTATCATCCAAATTGACTTCAATATTAATCCTTTAAAAGGAGGAGTTGGATATAAGTAACTTATTAGACTACGTTTCAACCAATAACCCATGTGTTGGATTTGTTAATAATTATTGTTGGATTTTTTTAAATGAATTTGAAAATTATAAGACATAGATTGGAGTTTCAATATGGTCTAAAAGTTATTATATAAGGAAATCAGAATAATTTTTATAAGTTATTCCATAAAAATAATTGAATTTATTTTGAAAGTGATCATTTTCTAGAAAATAAAGTATGGAAGATGATTTTATTGGCTATTCTAGAATTTACAAGAAAAAACCAAGTCATGACTGTAAATATCACATCATGAGTAAAGTTTACAAAAATTTTGAAAAGGAAAAAAAGAAATCTCCCTGTATATGTATGGTTTTTTAGTTAATCATTATAGAAAAATAAAAAAGGGAAAACACTACACTGAAATAGGTGAGGGTTATTCTAGACTTTGAATATAGAAAATAAAAAACTTTCCCTATATATGTAAGAGTATATTGGGAAGAAAACCAAAATATAGAAAAGTAAAACACTCCTTTTATATGTAAGAGTGACTCGGGCCAATATATAATGGTCACCATGCCAATACATAAAGCTACTCTAAAATACAGGTCAAGAAAAATGGAAAAGTTTACACATTAAAGTATCTAATTCTATATGTAAAAATAAGTAGGTAATACATAAAGGTAACCAATATACAGTAAACTAAGTCTAAAAATTTTACAAAGTCCCAAATAGTCATGGTAATATGTAAAGTTAACCTAGACCTATTGATATATAAAAGTACTATATATGGGAAATGTAAATGTGTTGGACTACACAATGACATGTATAGGTAATCAAGATAATACATAAAGGTTGTTCATATAGAGAAATTTGGAAAAGTCTACAGTGGGGAACATACATAATAGTAACTGGATGAAGAATTTAATATGTAAAAGGTTTATCAATCATAAAATAAGATAGATAAAGTGACTATTTGAGGTTTATGTTATACAATATATCATATGATACAATTGATAAAATGGACATTCATTGATGTTTTCAAAATGCAATACAGATGTCATTTCATGATTAATGGGATGCATTAGACCATGAAGAAATAAGAAAAGACATGATAATTAAGAACCAGGTTGTTTAGAAACATTAATTAAGACAACACTAATAAATTATATATCATTATACGATGAAACTATTATTTGAAGAAGGAAAAAACATGTCATAATATAATTTAAGTTACCATATAATTAATGATGAATTCTTTAGAGTTCAAAGAGTTTTTATGACTTGGCATTCTTAAGAAGGTTTTGTAGTTTTTTGGAAAGACGTCAAGGTAGTTAATTTCTTGAATTTTAATTTTAAATTCAAATTTTCTGACTAAAATTTATGGATATGTATCAAATAAAAATAAGAATAAATGTTCTTTATATAAATAACATAGAATAATAGATGATAGAGGGGAAAGGAATTGAGTGTTCCAAGAACAGAGAAGGAAGAAGAACGAAGGTGGCCGGTAACATGGGAATTTTTTAATTTAAAAATTAAGAGGATCGTGTTGTTGATGATTGAGGATACATTAAAGATTGTATTTGTGGAAAATCATGGATACATTCATATTTCTAGATTTTTTAAGGTAGAATACATTGAAGATGATTCATATATTAGAATTAATCACTGTATAGAATATTGGTTTGTTTTTGTGTAAAGTTTACTTGAAGATCAAATATTCAACTCTTCTCATAAGGAGTTGATTATATCTAGTTATTTAATTAGGATAAATTCATATAATACATTGTAATATCATATATATAATTATTATGCAGTTCAAAACTGATATACATGTCGGTCATGGGAAGAGACCCACAATTCTAAAAAATAATATCTTATGGGTAGTGTGTAAAGGAGGAGAAGGGAGTGACTCTTGGTACATTGTAAAATATTCCAAACAACATTAAATATGTAGTGAACCTTGGGGATGAGTTGCTCCAACTAAACTTTTTATCCACCAAAATAGTGAGTTTTAGTGGATTATTTATACACCTATACAATTTTGAGTGTAGTCTCCTTTGATGTAGCCTATTGAATGTAGACTAAGTAAAATCTACATGTGATATGTTTTACATTTCTATATATATTATTGACATTTTATGATATTTTGTGATATTTTAATCAAATATTGAATAGTTTTCCTCTAATGAGGGAACAAGATCAAAATGGATTTGTGAGAAAGGAAAATTTTTAATTGGGAAACACCTAGATTCACCCCATAGGTGTATCATATTATAATAAGTGATATCATATCTAATAGGTTATACTATGTATTCAACCTAATATATTAAACTTGTGAATATTTAAAGATTATGCAATATATGACCCCTAAAGTGAAAATAAATTATTTAATGGAAGTCACTTTTCTAATTAGAAGATTAAATTAATGACATATTTAAAGGTACATGTTGGAATCACTCATGATATCTTGGTAATTGGATTTTTATCTAGGTCATCATAGAATTATATTTGGGATTTATCAAAGAAATTTAGATATTAATAACTGTGTTAAGATTCTTGAAATATTCCATAGATATAAATGTTTCAGATAAGATAGATCATTTCAAGACTTCAAAGGATATTTGGATGTATTCAGAAGAGTTGTATGGTAAGGTATATGTATTGAGAGAAGAAAACCATGTTTTTTCAACTAGTGAAGAATATTAATCAGTTGAATGTCTAGGTATGAACTTTGTTAAAGTATAATGTTATATGTTTATTAGTAAGAAGAATAATATCAAGAAGAAGGTAACCAAGAAATTGGGTGTTCCCGATAAAGTGAACAAAATTGATTCCTTATGAATATAAGAATCTAACTTTATAGTATATGTTTCATGAAGATCTAAATATGAAGATTAAACATCACATGAATGTTTGGAGGATGATATTAAAAAATATTCAACCAAATCATGTTTTAAATTTAGTGATTTTTTGTAAAACAAACAAGAGAAGTTTTAATCCATGGGGAGAGAAGTATAATTCTTAAATTATAGAGGTGAAAATAAATATGATTTCATAATATATTTGGAAGAAGGAAATAGAAAGTTGATGAAGGAAGAGATGACTTTAAAGTTGAAAATTGTAATAATTAATAATAAAAAGGAGTAATGAATTTATATACTTGAATAACTTGTTTACGAGTTGAAGGTAATCATGTAAAAAAGATAAGCTCTATGAAAAATATATGTTTTCCTTAAGAGATTAATTTAAATAGAAAGTGAAGGTCATATATAGTGAAAGGAATTATCACTTTGAGAATTTAAATTTCCAACTAAAGGAGGAAGTTATAAGGATTAAGAATATTGAAGGGGGCTTCATGATGTGAGAAATAATTCAAACACTAAACGTTATCACATGGAGAGTTTGGTAGCTATTGATAAGAATAAAAATATAGAGTTAGTAATGAAGAACAATTTGAGTGAAATATTTGGAATAAAAAATCTTAAAGTATGGAGTTGAAGAAGTGTTATTTTTGTTCCATCATTGAACATATAATAGAAGTGTGCAAGGTTAAATTGAAGATATGAAATAAATGGAGACTTGTTGATACATCTCAATCATAAAAATTTATTGAAAGGTATGAATATTTGAAAAATATAATATTTATATATATTTATCCATATATTTTCATTATTTTAATGCCATTAATTTATAATTTAATTCATAATTATCAAATATTTATTACATAGGAATATTTTTATTCAATTATGAAAATATCTTTAATGTTGATTTTTAATTGTTTTATTATTAGAATAAAGCCAGTATTTAATTACCCTTGGTTTTGATGTTATTTAAGGTAGATTTAAGTGGTTCTTAAAATTTATAGAAGTCAGTGTTATGTAAACATCAACCTGTGTATACATCATTCAACCTACGTATGCATGAACCTGGATGCATAAGTATCATTTAGGGGATTCTTAGGGATCATTCTTCCCCTATGTAAATATTAACCTTTCATAACCATCATCTTGTTCCCTTTAATCATTTGAAATATCTCATACATGTCTATGTGAGCATGGTAAAAGCTTAAAAATACCTCATGATTGATCGTGACTTTCTTGGATTGATTGTATATTTTCCTTCATGGTTGATCTAAGACTTTTCCAAAAAGTAGTTTATAGATGACCTTGAGTAGGCTTTGGGTGATTCATACACACATCAAGACAAGGACTTTGGTGCTATGTTATTATGAATTACACCAATAGAAGGTTTCTATGTGAATTAAAATAATCCATAATATTTTGATCAGAGAAAAGGAAATAAATTTTTGTGTCCCATAGAGATTTGAAGCAATGAAAAATAAGGGTGGCCATGAGGAAAATAATTAAAATTTATATTATTAAAAGGATAAATAATTATATAATATTTTACTATCCATAGAAGAATAAAATTTTAAACCTTTTAATAGAATATGGTGATTCTTATAAATAAGAAAAATGCACCACTCTTGATAGGATTGACTGCTGCACTGGAAACCAGGTCGAAGTGATACTGCATGTAGATTAGATTTTCTAATTTATTTTATCAATATCTTATTATGTATTCACACTATATATTTTAATAAAATTGTTCATTCACTTCTCTCTCATTCTCCCTATTCTAATTATTATATCTTGTACTCATTATCATGAGTGACTAAGTTGATGAATCTCACAGAGGGTAATTTGGTGCCAGAATTGAGTCATTTTACATTCACACTTAATGTTTCATAATTACATAGATTTAGGATAAGATGGATATTTAATGATAAAGGTTCCATCGGGTCTATACTTTCCACAAAAGTTTTAGATTTTTCTTTTGGTAATATTATCCCTTTATTGAGGGGGTGAATGTGCAGTGAAATCAATAGAGTGCACTATATATTGACAATTGGGGTTGAAGTGTATATGCACACAAATGATGGAGTGTTTTCATTATGTAAATATATAACTAATAAAAATACAATTAAGGTTCTCACTTAGTGATTATCTTGGGAGAATCTTCTTTATTTTTTTCTTTCTGACTTCATTATATTTAAAATTTCATATTTAGATTTATGTTATTCATTATATATTTAAAATCCCAAATTTATTTTATTTCATAAAATAGGAAACACAAAAAATATAATAGGTTAGTAAGTATAGTAAATGCTTGACTAAAATAGCTCCTTAAGTGAGATTACCTTGGTCGGACACACAATTTCACCTAGAAAATAAATAATATCTTTTTAAAACCCCATGATAGGTGTTATAAAAACTTGGTGTCATTACTAGGGATCCAATTAGTATTTCATTTACTATTTTTATTCATAGTTTGTAAATAATTTTTCCTCTTTTTCAAATAAAAAACAAAAAAAAACTTTTCAATGATGTGTTAAAATTTTGATTATTTTCCATGGGTTGAATACACATCGGTACAACCACAAGAAAAAGAAGTCCATAGTGAAGAAAATTCCCAGTTTCAAGAACATAGAGAATACATATTGGACCTACAGAAGAAAATATATGAATATATCCATACTTATCAAGATAATCACCTAAAGAAACTAAAACTTAAACCATAATTAGTGGTGGATGAGATATCTTCACCCATATTTTTTATTAAGGAATATGAGTATAGAGATAATGAGTCACTTAAATCATTATTATCATCATCCTAAACTCATTCATGGTTGTAGGGGATCCTAAAAAACATATTCATACTAAAACAAATATGGGATATCAATAATATTTTTATGAATTTTGGAATGAATTTGTATTAATTGACATAAAATATGATTTTACTATATTTAAAGAATAGAAATAAGAACCAATTTACCTTTACCTGGCCTTGGTAAAAGAAACCACCCAAGTGGTATAATTTTAAGAGAATAGAGGATCCTAACTACCTAATTTCATCAATGAAAATCTAACTCCCAAAGGCCTTGAGAAATAAAGAATCATATGAAGATAAGCAAAATAGGGAATATAGTCTTTTATTTAACTCATTTATATTTGATTTTATTAAAACTTAATTGATTATTAACTCTCATGGTTTAAATTTTTCATATTTTTCTAACTCATGGTTTCCATTGGAGGATGTTGAAGAAAGTGAAAATACACCTGAAGAAAAGTACATGGAACTCCCT
Source organism: Viscum album (assembly GCA_963277665.1). Classification (NCBI taxonomy): domain Eukaryota; kingdom Viridiplantae; phylum Streptophyta; class Magnoliopsida; order Santalales; family Viscaceae; genus Viscum; species Viscum album. The sequence goes on from OY728135.1 coordinate 1,365,935,992, forward strand.
AGACCCATTGAACATCTACTAAAGGGAGTACACGAGGATAACCTGATGGATTTTCCTAATGAAATCAAATTCAAAGATGGTTACATAGAAGGGGAAATATTGATATTGATTAATATTGTTTTAATTTTTTTCAAATAAGATTGTCCTCTAATTTTCACTTTGATAATTTTCTTAATATAGTATATCATAAGAAATCATTGTAATAAGAATTGGAGGTTATAGAATTAATAGACCAATAAGAATAGGGTTCATTCTTTATCTTATCCCCACTATGAAAGTTATACCAAACAACTAGGGGATGGATTTGGTGTGCTCTATATATGGGATTATATCTAACTGATTTAATGTGAATAAAGGTATAAGAAACAACATGTGATAGTTTCAATCACAAAAAACTCCACCCTCCATTTTATTTTGTATAATAGTTAGTACTTCCCATCTAGGGGTAGTCAAAACCTAGGGCCCATTTAGGGGTTAAACCAAGATGTATCCTTTTCTTTATTTTCAATTTAATTTTATATTTATTTTATTTTCTATTTTGATAATTTTTCTTATGTTTTCTTTTTTTAAATTTTAGTTTTACACTGGGAAGTATCAGGAGAATTACTTAAATGTTCCTTTAGGACCTAAAAATCAAATTGTATTACTCCTCTTATTCATTGATTTATCTCCTACCCAATTTAAAAAAAATGTATGAAAAAGATGAAATCATTTTTGAGATAAAGGAAAGTTGGTAGTAACAATTTATAAGTTTGATGGAATGTTACCAACCTATTTAGGACTTTTATGTGATCTTTTTTCATTTTAATTTTTGAAGTTTTTTTGTGTTTGGATCTCTTGAGCTTCATTAAAAACTTTAGGAAATTGAAATTATCTTGATGTTTTTAATTTAAGTGCTTGATTTTAGATTTTAAATATTTTTAAATGACTACTGAAATATAATTTTTATTCTTTATTTTAATTGTATGAATTTAATGAAGTTTGATCAAATGTGAAACATAATATGCCCTAGTAATGTCCATAATGTTTAAATTTTCCCAAATCCAATAGGTTTCTGATCATTTTATACTTTTTATTTCAATTTTCCTTTTTCTCTATAGTCTTGAGAAATTATATTAAATCAAGAAAAGTTTTCCCCCACATTCAAAGATATTATATTTTATGAAATGTGTTAATAATTATTGAGGTAAAATTTTAAAAATATCAATTTTTACATTGAACATTATTTTCAATATTTTCCTTACATATAACCTTTTTTATAAACCCTTAATATCCATTAACATCCCCATTAGGAATCCAAATTACAATCCAAAAATCTATATTGACAAACATTATAAGTTAATTTCATTAATATTTTTGAACTCAAGTGTGTAAAAGGGAGAGTTATCTGACTTTAAAATTTTTGTTAGACTATTTTTTAATAATTTTTAAATTATTCAATACTGCTGGTTTTGGAATAAAAACACATTGGATAGATATAGATATGGAAAAATATGTCCTTCAAATATAGGTTAGGATTTGACCATAAATTTAATATAAATATATACCTCTCTTTCCCTCAAAAAATATGAATCTTAAGATAAATACATATATGAATACAAGATAAAACAATTCCAAAAGGTGAGTTATATGAAAGAAATATTCTCATTTATTCTGAAAATTTCAAGGTTTGGAATGATTTCTAGAAGAAAGAGTATTTTGGAGGTCATTTTTGAAAAAAGTTGGAGTGATTGAGTACCCATTTTTTATATTAAATAGTATCATGAATTTTACTTTATTTTAGAGTGAATTATCTATATTCAATCTTAACAACTTAACATTCAAATCCTATCAACCCTTAAGACTTAGAATAACCTAGGTAAAATTACTCAATATTAACATAGTTTTATGATTCTGTGAAGTGAAGATTCTATGAGTAAATCAATCCTATGGAAATCATGCATGATCTTAAGAATAAGAAAAACACCAGTTAAAAATCCTTGAGGGAAGAGAGATACATTTCTTGGGAGGTAAGCATGACATGAAAATTAAAATTAACATGATATTGAATGAATTTTTATGATCGATGAGGAAATAAAAAATTGAAATCCATTAATGAGGCATGATATTTATTTGGTTGTTCAAATTAAAAAATGATTTCATTTATATCTTGATAAATATCAATTAACCAAGTTATAAAGTGATTGTACAAAATATAATGTTTAATTATGGGGGAATTTACAAGGAAAAATTTTATATATATATTTCACCTTATATTTTCATGATTTTAACCAAACTAATTTATCACTTAATGCCTAATTATAAAATATTTAGTATATAGGAATATTTTCAATTCAATTATTAAAATTTCATAAACTTGGATTTTAATTGTATTATCTATCTTTTTAATTATTTAAATAAATCCTATATTTAATGCCCCTTGGTTTTGATGTTATTTTTGGAATATTTTATTTGTTATTTATATTTTGAGAAGTCTATGTCGCATAATCATCAACCTATGCACAAATAATTCATCCATTGTATGTATGAACTTGGCTATATAAGAATCATTGAGGGGATGCATAGGGATCATTCTACCCCTTTTTAAATATCATCCTTGCATAATCATCATCACAACTCTATGTAGCTACAATGCTACCCTATATAACAATCATCCAACACTCTTCTATCTTTCATAACCATAATTCATAACTTCTTAACCATCAGATATATCTCAAACATGTCTCTATAATCATGGGAATAGCATAATAAAACTCATGATTGATTTTTCCTTTCTTGGATTTACCACACGTTGTTCTTCACGGTTGATCTAAACCTTTTCCAAAATTTTGGTTAAAGAATACTATGAGTGGGATTTGGGGGGATTCATTCACACTTCAAGAAAATGAATTGGGAGGAATGTTATCATGAATTCCACTAATATAATGCTTCCACATAAATTAAAATCATGCATAATATTTAAATCACAAATAAGGAAATAAATCCATGAATCTTAAAGAGGCTTGAATCTGTGAGAAGGGAGACCATGGGGAAAAACAAGGAAGAATTTTGGGATTAAAGAGAGATAAAATCCTAGAATATTTGACTATCCATATAAGAATAAAAGTTTGAACCTTTGAAAATAATATGTTAATGCTAATAAATAAGAAGAAGGTACCACTGTTGAGGGGATTAGCCTCAATACAATAAACCAGACCAATGTGTTGTTGTACATGGATTAGTTTTTATATTGTATTTTATTTATTTCTCATTATATATTTTCACTACATATTTTAATAAAAATTATTATCTTCTCTATTATTATACATATTCTCACTATGATCTCTTACACTCGAGATCTGGAGTAACTAACACTGGGACTCTATTATAGGATTGATCTAATTTCAAACTCAAGTAATTCCATATTCATGATTTATGTTTCATAATTTCTTAGAGTTAGTATAAGGGGGATCTTTAATTAGAAAGTTCCATTTTTTTCTCTAATTGCCACATGATGTTTAGCTATTTCTTCTACAATTTTTCTCTCTCAATCTAGGTGGTGAATATACATTGAAATTAATAGAGTGCACTTTGTATTCGCAATTTAGGTAGAAGAGTATGTTCACACATATGATGGAGTGTGTTGATTAAGTAAATATGGAATAAATAAAAATATAATAGAAGTTCACACTAGGTGATTATCTTATGATAATCTCTTTTTTTATTTTTTTATAACTTCATTCAGTATGAATTTTCATGTTTAGTTTTAAGTATTAAATTCCATATTAAAATTATAATATCTCTTTGATTTCATAAAACAAAAAACACCAAAAATATAAAAAGTGGCTAAGGATTGTGAGTGCTTTACTACAATAGATCCTCAAGTGAGATGAATCTGGTAAGCCACTACGATGCACTATTAAAAAATAATATCCTTTGTACACCCCGTGATAAGGGTTTCAAAAGATACTATTTTTTTCTAGTGTAGAATAGTGGTTGACCAGCGTTGTAACACCCCAATATTTTTGAATATATATATATATATTTATTTATTAAATTTTAAGGGTTCAATAGCTTTCTTTAGATGAAACACCAAAATTAGTTCAACTACATTATACTATTAAAATATGTATAGAATTTTTTCCCTTTATAAATTTAATAATAAATTATACATTGATTATCAATTGGTTATAAATGATGATAAAATCATTTAATGGTAAAAGATATATTTTTCAAAAAACTATTTTAATGTGTGTAATGTATTTCTATCTTAATATATTAATAATCATTATTGATAAATGATTATAATAAAATAAAATATTTTATCCATTCAAATGAATTAAAATTAATTTACTTGTGGTTATTAATCAAGGAATGAGAATAAAATAATTTTATATTTTAAAATGCATTTTCTTCAAAAAAAAGTTTTTATTGCATTTTGTGTGTGAATAATTATACTTAATTTATTTCACTTTTAAAAATTGTATTTGAAAAAATTGAAACAATTTTTTAATAATCATGTCAAAATTATCATGCAGTAAAGTTTTTTTATTTTTATGAAAAGATTAAAATCTGAGTGAATAGTGAAAATGCCGATTTTTGGAAAAAAATTATTTCTTGTATTTAAATCAAGTATCTTAAAAGTATCATTATTTTTTTGGATTTTGTTTTAAATTAAAATAAGATCCTTTTTACTAAAAATAATCTAATTAATTCCATAGTAATTAATATTTTATTTTATTTTATTTATAAGTTCATTTTTATGATTAAAAATGTTTTGTTTCTAAAAACTTTTTTTCATTGTGTTCTACAAACTTATTTTAAAATTAATTTCTACCCATTATACAAACTTATTATTTAAAAATATACTTCCTATTTTGAATAAATAGGTTCAAATTTATTAAATATTTTGATTTTATTTTTTGCTATTTTGAATAGTAACCTTGATAAAAATGTTGTCACCACGATAAAAGGGTAAAATGGGTTAATTAAGGTGAAAAATTGCGATAATGTCACAAAATTTAATCTTAATTAAGATTAGATGGGGTTATTTTTAAAAATATCACCTTATATTATAATTTTAATTGTTTTAGATCCACTTGACCGATATTAAGACAATTATAATATTTAAATATTAAGAATATTTACAAGTGTGTCACTACCCACACTTATAAAAGGTAACCTCCTCTTCTTAATTATATGCACCACTTTATCCCTTTATCTCAAAAAAATATAAAACAATATCTCCCAACCTTCCATCAAAATACCTAATGGTTTTTTTCTCACTAAAATACCAACCTAAAAGGATTAAGGTGTATGCCAAAGGAGGTTTTCTAAAGAAGGGGTATAACTCTTAACCAAGTTCTTTCATGTTTATTTATTATTCTACATCCTTAAAATATATAATAGACATGATGGTATAATAACATCATTATATCCAATATACTAAAATATTATTATATTTATGGTATTACCCCTTTTATTTTTCTTTTTTATCCTATGGGAAATAAAAACATTGCTCTTGCGTATGTGTGAACTACCACCTCCACGAAGCAATGTGTTTCATTTTTCATCATTATCTCTCATGTATGGTTATATAGATGGATTTAATGGATTTAAATAATTTTTTTAACATAATTATTATTATTTAAAGATAATATATTATCTATCTACTTACCTTACCATCCATCATAAAATGATAGTGTTACTCCTACGTAAGTGTAGACTTCCACCTCCACTAAGCGATGTGATATTTTTTTCCTTTTTTCTCTTTACATGGTTGGTCATAAAGATAGATTTAATAAATAAATATGATTTTTGTGATTATATAATGATAATATATTATTTAACTTTATCTTTTTTTATTATAAAATGAAATCAGTGTTCATGCGTACATATAGACTATTATGTCCATAAATTATGCATTTCATTTTTCTATCATTTCCTTTCTTGGATGATTATAAAGATTTATATAATGGATAAAAATGATATATATAACATTATTAAAATTATATATATTATGAAACTACTACCAAGGTTCATAGACTAGAACTGCAGAACTGAAACATGTATGAAAATTTGAATAGTGAACACCCAGAATGTTAATTTTAAGGAGGAATTATTAATAAAGGAGTAATTAGAAATTAAAATTGAATCATATATTATAATATAAGTATGAATATGGTTCAGTTATAAATTTATAATAAATATAAATTAATTATAGATTATTTTAAGAGAATATATGAAGAAATTATTAAGCAAAGGTAAAGGTTAATGTTACAATCTCATTTATTTTTGAGATTATCTGTGTTAAATTTACATTATGAGAAATTACATGATCCTTATATTTTAAACACTTTTAATTTTATTATTATAAGTTTATTTATATATTTTTCAAGTATTTTTACCATTTTCATCTCTTTGGTACTCAAAAATTATAGAAATGACATTTTTAATAAAATTTGACCTTATTTATCTTCTTTCGGTCAGGAATCTTTGTAACATCCCAGGTAAATAAAGGATAAATCAGTTTCATATTTATTAATATTTGAGAATTAAATATTAATTTTACTTTAAAGTGGTGGCTATGTTCGATAGCATGCCCAATACGCAACAACGAGTTTCTTTAAATCTTACGTTACACACTAGTAATATAATAATATTTTTTTTAAATGGTAGTTAACACGTAGTCACTGTATTGGTGGGAATGAATAGAAACAACTGAAATATGATTATATATGTTGGTTAAATGTTTTTATATTTATACAATAAAAGATAAAGGCTTAAAATAAGAAAAGAATTCAATTTTAGGCATAGATACTCTTATATTCACTAAAGGCCGACTTATCGCCTTTTCATGGCGAACCTCCTTTAAATATAGTTTTGGTCACTCGTATACATTCTTTTTGACCAAATAAAACTCTTCTTTAGAATCGGGACATCAAAATTTACTTTGTGTAAATTTTTGGTATTTTTCCGATAAAGTTCATTTTTTTAATGAATAGTGAAAAATGTTGTATTTTAATTCAAAACCTCTTTTTAATCTAATTTATTAATATGATGATATTATCTTTTGGATTGGTTTTAAAGTTAAATTATAATATATTTTTACCATTTAATCCAATAGTGGTCATTGTAATTAATTTCACTTTGAAATTGGACTTAAACTAGTGTCAATCTTTTGATATATATTGCTTCATAAAAACACGCTATTTGTCATGACAGCGGGAATTAATTATTAAATTAATTAATGTAACTTATATGATTTGAATTTTTTAAAATATACATAATTTTTGAATTCGGAATATCAAATATAGATTAGGGTGAAGTTTTGGTATTTTTCTAGAAAACTTCAACTTTTGATGAATAGTGAAACCACTAAGGGGTACTTAAAAAACTGATTTTTCGTTTAAATGAAATTTTACCACCTTTGTGTTTTGAATTTCAAAAATCCGAAATACATGGTAATAATTAGGAAGTAAAATTTGGTTCAATGGGATTAAAATAATTTTTTGTTTAATAGTAACTTTTATGTTTATTAATCACGATTAGAGGTAATTAGTGTAGTTTAAGGTAAAAATAATGTTTTAATAATATTAAATGACCTAGACACATGTCCTAACCTTATTGGATGTGTCATGGACGACCAATAAAACCCATGGGTCGATTTTGGGAACCCCATGGAGCCACTTGGGTAAGATAATGACATTAATGACTTTTATTTAAAGTTAAAATGAAAATGTCACAAACATGAGTTGTTTTACTAAAACAATTTTTACATGGGGTTATACAAGTCATATTTTTTACTATAAATATTAATTAGAAATATAAAAAGATTCCATGTATCATTATATTTTTTTTATAATTTTTAGATATTAAATAAATTAAATTATTTATGACACCATGATGATGCAGCGATTACCTCATTATTTAACAATTTAAATAAAATGAAAAGATAATGTAAACTATAAGACCTACACATGTAAAAAAACTATTGGATGGGTGTATTTTGAACTATTATCACCTTATCCTCAAAATTTATAATTGTGGGACCTTTTTTATCCGAAAAATCATTTTATAACAAAGTATATTTTCTTAACTTTCCAAGAGTGCCCCTCCTCTCCTCTTATAAAAGGCCCCCACCTCTACCACCTTAACCACACTTCCAAAGCATTTGGCTCGGCCAAACCCTGCCTGTTTTGTCTCTCCACATCCATATCTTACTCCTAGAAGCCTCACTTTGGGCAGAAGTCTTCCCAAGGAAGCATTTGATCTCAAATCCAAAAGAGTTACCTGTTTTAAAGGTAGTGTCTTCTCTTGTGTTCTTATGTTTTATTTTGCTTCTCCAACCCCCTAAACTATTTTTATTCATTTCTTTTGTAACAACACTAGTATATTAAATATACTAGGATGTTGTTATAAGAATTATTCGAGCTAAAATTACACACACCTACATCTAATGGTTAAATAACATACTGTTTCCGTGGATGGCGAATTTATGCCTCACGAAACGATGATTGTTCAATATTCTTTTAACACCTTCAAAGGTGGCCATTAAGATGAAACTATATTTATATATTATATATAATATGTTTATGTTTTACTTAAGCTTCTGTATTTTTCATTTATGGCATACCTTTATGGTTACCATTATGGGTAAACGCGATATCTTCATTTTAGGAAGTGCGGACTACCGCCCCCTCAAAGTGATTTTATTCGTTAATGTCATATATGGGATGTATAAAGGGTTTAATTAATGATATTATATATGATATTATACTGGAATTATAATATACCTTTATATCATTATGATTCCATTCCATAAAATACGAAATAGAAATGAAAGTAGCGTTCATGCGTACGTACGGCTTACCGTCTCCATGAACGGTGCATTTCATTTCTTACCTCTAAATGTTATGTAATATTATAAATGCATGTATATACTGGATATATATTATATATATATGATATCTACATCATGAGTATAACTTTGGATATAATGGATACATGAACAACTTGTAATTATAAAGAGTTTATTTTTGACTCAAGTACCAATGATCGTTAAAACGACCGTTATTAACTTAAATAATTACCTAGTGTTCATGACATGGTAATAAGTGATATAAAAAAAATAATGAACTTGAAAAAGGTTCTTAAGAAAGTATAAATTAACTCTCAAGTTTATTATTCAGGATATTAAAGAACGATTGAGTCAAGTCGGACCCGAGGTAAGGGACTTCGTCTCAATCTCCTTTCATTGAGGCATATTTTGTTTTATACACAAACTTCTTTTATACAGTGTATAAACCCCTTTGAATTTTACTTTTATACAAAAGGAATCTTTTTCTATGAAGCATTTTACTAAACAAAAAAAAGGAATGTTTCTTTTAACGTACGCGGTGACAACGACCTTTTTCGCCGCCGCGAGTATTATTTGGTCTTTGGCTTCCTCAACAAGTCATAATGTTTTTAAAATTAAATAAATACCATATACTATTTTGTGTATTTTGGTATTTAAAATGGTTTTTATAATGGATTTGTTATTTCAATATATTTAAGTGATATATTTTGATCGGAATGTGGAAATGTTATCTTTCCATTATGTTTGTTTTATGTCTTATGATTTTATAATGGTACTTGGACATTTGACGGGTGGTTACGTGATAAACCATATGATGGGTGGTGCCGTGAATACCAGGACGGGTGGTTACGTTATAACCTCCAATTCATTGGGTATGTAAGTCAGCCGTATGGCTATTCCATTAAGTGATATGTGTGGAAGTCGACTGTATGGTTATTCCATTTAAGTATGTTTGTGTCCCAAGTTAACTTTATATGTTATGTGTTCTTTATATGGGTTTTATGGTAATCCTTTGGTTACAAAAGGGTAAGTATTGATCTCTTATTCAGTGAAGAGTTTTTACTACTTCATAAAGGTGAAAAGTGTTACTTTGATAAAGTATACATGGTTTACTTGTTGTTTTTAAAAACTAACAGTTTTCATTCATTGTGTATCCCTTACTGAGATTTTTATGATCACCCCAAGTTTTTTTTTGAAATGTTTTTCACAGGACTTAATGTGGAGTAGGGTCAAGGATGGGATCAAGGGAAAGTCATGCTATCTGAAACATGGAACTAGACATGTTTCTTTTTAAGAGTTTTTTTATGGAAACTTAGTAAAAGTGTCTACTTTGTAATCTTTTGAGATGTAATAGTTATGTGATAATTCTCTAAAACACTAAACCATGAAAAGATCCTCAATTTGAATTATTCATTTAATACAATATTAAGTAAGGTTTAAGGCCGGGGCCTTATAGTTGGTATCAGAGGTTAGTTTAGACAAATTTAGGAGTTATAAAATTATTAAATTATAAATTAATTTATGGTATGACTGAAATGATATAGCATTTAAAGATTATCATGTTGCTTTGCCTAAGATATTTCTGTGTTCAGAATGGTTTTCCATAGAGGAAACATAGAAGATTTTCTGGGAACGCATATAGAGGGAAATGAACTTTCAAATCAGTATCCTAAGATGGTCAGAATCAGAACTAAACAGTTTTTTGCAATGATGGCTTAGTTGACTCAGGTTACTACCAAAGGAGTTGAAAAGAAGATTGGTGAATGCTCCAGTTTTGGCACTACCTTCCAGGAATGGTGATTTTTTTATCTACAGTGATGCTTCATTGAGAGGACTTGGTTGCATCCTAATGCATAATGATTAGGTAATTGCTTATGCATCACGACAGTTGAAAACTCATGAGGTAAATTATCCTACACATGATTTGGAATTAGTTGCTATTGTTTTCGCTTTAAAAATTTGGAGGCATAATTTGTATGGAGTAAAGTGTGAAATATATACCGATCACAAAAGTTTAAATTATATATTCACTCAGAAAGAATTGAACATGAGACAGAGGAGATGGATAGAATTAATCAAGGATTATGATTGTACAATTCATTACCATCCAGGAAAAGCAAATAAAGTGGCTGATGATTTGAGTCAAAAAAGTAATGCTTCATTAATCATGCTACGTTTGGAACGAGATCCTTTGATTTTTGATTTGATGAACTTTGGAATAGAAGTTGTTGGTTTAGGAAGTTCTCCTTTTTTGTTTTAGGTATCAATGAGATCATCCCTATCAGACAGAATTAAGCAAGTGCAGAAGAAAGACAGTGGATTGCAGAAAAAGGTAGAGCTAGTTCAAAAGGGTAAGTTTCCTGAATTCAACATTGATAATGATTGTTTTTTGAGGTTTGGGAAGAGATTATGTGTGCCTGGTGATTCACAGTTAAAGAATGAGTTGTTATGTGAGGCTCATAGTTCCCCGTTTTCAGTTCATCCTGGCAGTACTAAGATGTACAGAGATCTGCGGGAGTATTACTGGTGGGATGGAATGAAAAGAGATATTGTTGATTTTACTGTAAAGTGTTTGACTTGTCAGCAGGTTAAAACAGAGTGGAAGTTACTGAAAGGGATGATGTATCCTTTACCAGTGCCAGAGTGGAAATGGGAAAATATATCCATGGACTTTGTTGTGGGATTACCAAAGACATCTCGAGATAATAATTAAATTTGGGTTATTGTCGATTGATTCACTAAATCTGCTCATTTCCTTCTTATTCGAGATACATTCTCTCTAGATCAACTTGCTCGGTTGTATCTTAAAGATATAGTCAGGTTGCATGGAGTTACCCTCTCCATTGTATCTGATCGTGATCCCAGGTTTACTTCTAACTTTTGGAAAGGCCTTTAAAAGTCGTTGGGTACTGAATTAAATTTTAGTACAGCTTTTCATCTACAATCATATGGGTAGTCATAACAAACAATTCAGACTTTGGAGGATATGCTACGTGCTTGTTCGATGGATTATCAGGGAAGTTGGGACCAACATCTTTCTTTGGTTGAATTTTCATATAATAACAGTTTTCATTCCAGAATACAGATGGCTCCGTTTGAGGCATTATATGGGAAGCGGTGTCGAACTCCAACTTTCTGGGATGAAGTGGGTGAAAGGAAGTTGATGGGACCGGAATTGGTAGAAGAGATGGCAGAAAAAGTTCAGTTGATTCAGAAACACATGAGAACAGCTCAAAGCAAACAGAAAAGTTATGCAGACAACAGGAGGAAGGATCTATCTTTCGAGGTTGATGATCATGTTTTTCTCAAAGTTTCACCATGGAAAAGTGTGATGAGATTTGGTAAGAAAGGAAATCTGAGTCCAAGGTTCATTGGACCATATGAAATTCTGGAGAGAGTTGGATCAGTTTCTTACCGAGTGTCTTTACCTCTGAGTTTATCTCAAGTACACAATGTTATTCATGTTTCAATGTTAAGGAAGTACATGCCAGATCCATCTCATATTTTGAGCCCAGAGGTAGTTCAGTTGGAAGATAATCTCTGTTATGAAGAACAACTAGTCCAGATTCTTGACCAAAGAGAGAAAGTGTTGCGAAATAAGGTAATTCACCAGGTAAAGGTTTTGTGGAAAAACCATATGGTTGAAGAGGCAACATGGGAATCTGAAAATGCTATGAGGGATAAATACCCCCACTTATTTTGATAAGTTAATAAAATTCCGAGGACGCAATTTCCAAAAGGGGGAAGGATGCAACATCCCAGGTAAATAAAGAATAAATCATTTTCATATTTATTAATATTTACGAATTAAATATTAATTTTACTTTAAAGGGGTGGCTATGTTCGATAGCGTGCCCGATACGCAACAACGGGTTTCTTTGAAATCTTACGTTGCACACTAGTAATATAATAATATTTTTTTTAAATGGTAGTTAACACGTAGCCGTTGTATTAGGGGGAATGAATATAAACAACTAAAATATGATTATATATGTTTGTTAAATGTTTTTATATTTATCCAATAAAAGATAAAGGCTTAAAATAAGAAAAGAATTCAATTTTAGGCATAGATACTCTTATATTCACTAAAGGTCGACTTATCGCCTTTTCATGGCGAACCTCCTTTAAATATATTTTTGGTCACTCTTATAAATTCTTTTGGACCAAATAAAACTCTTCTTTAGAATCGGGACATCAAAATTTACTTTGTGTAAATTTTTGGTATTTTTCCGATAAAGTTCATTTTTTTAATGAATAGTGAAAAATGTTGTATTTTAATTCAAAACCTCTTTTTAATCTAATTTATTAATATGATTAGATTATCATTGGATTGGTCTTAAAGTTAAATTAGAATATATTTTTACCATTTAATCCAATAGTGGTTGTTGGAATTAATTTCACTTTGAAATTGGACTTAAACTAGTGTCAATCTTTCGATATATATTATTTCATAAAAACACGCTATTTGTCATGACAAGGGGAATTAATTATTAAATTAATTAATGTAACTTATATGATTTGAATTTTTTAATATAGACACCATTTTTTAATTCTGAATATCAAATATAGCTTAGGGTGAAGTTTTCGTATTTTTCTAGAAAACTTCAATTTTTGATGAATAGTGAAACCACTAAGGGGTACTTAAAAAATTGATTTTTCGTTTAAATGAAATTTTACCACCTTTGGGTTTTGAATTTCAAAAATCTGACATACATGGTTGTCATTAGGAAGTAAAATTTGTTTCAATGGGATTAAAATAATTTTTTGGTGAATAGTAATTTTATGTTTATTAATCACGATTAGAGGTAATTAGTGTAGTTTAAGGTAAAAATAATGTTTTAATAATATGAAATGACCTATACACATGTCCTACCCTTATTGGATGATTCATGGCCGACCCAGACAACCCATGGGTAGATTTTGGGGACCCCATGAAGCCACTTGGGTAAGATAATGACATTAATGACTTTTATTTAAAGTTAAAATGAAAATGTCACAAACATGAGTTGTTTTACTAAAACAATTTTTACATGGGGTTATACAAGTAATATTTTTTACTATAAATATTCATTAGAAATATAAAACTGTTTTCTAAATCATTATATTTTTTTTATAATTTTTATACATTAAATAAATTAAATTATTTATGACACCATGATGATGCAGCGATTACCTCATTATTTAACGATTTAAATAAAATGAAAAGATAATGTAAAATATAATACCTACACATGTCAAAAACCTATTGTATGGGTGTATTTCGAACTCTTATCACCTTATTCTCTAAATTTATAATTGTGGTACCTTTTTTATCCGAAAATCATTTTATAACAAAGTATCTTTTCTTAACTTTCCAAGAGTGCCCCTCCTCTCCTCTTATAAAATCCCCCACCTCTACCACCTTAACCACACTTACAAAGCCTTTGGATCGGCCAACCCCTACCCATTTTTTCTATACACATCCCTCTATTACTCATAGAAGACTTACTTTGGGCAGAAGTCTTTCCAAGGAAGCCTTTGAGCTCAAATCAAAAAGAGTTACTCGTTTTAAAGGTAGTGTCTTCTCTTGTGTTCTTATGTTTTATTTTGCTTCTCCAACCCCCTAAACTCTTTTTATTCATTTCTTTTGTAAAAAAACCAGTATCTTCCATATACTAGTATGTTTCTATAAGAAGGATTCGAGCTACACTTACACACACCTACATCTAATGGTTAAAGAACATACTGTTTCCGTGGATGGAGAATTTCTGCCTCACGAAATGATGATTGTTCAATATTCTTTTAGCACCTTAAAAGGTGGACATTAAGATGATACTATATTTATATATGATATATAATATGTTTATGTTTTACTTAAGCTTCTGTATTTTTCATTTATGGAATACCTTTATGGTTACCATTATGGGTAAATGCGATATCTTCATTTTAGGAAGTGTGGACTACCACCCCCTCAAAGTGATTTGATTCGTTAATGCCATATGTGGGATGTATAAAGGATTTAATTAATGATATTATATATGATATTGTACTGTAATTATAATATACCTTTATATCATTATGATTCCATTCCATAAAATAAGAAATAGAAATGAAAGTAGTGTTCATGCGAACGTACGGCTTACCGTCTCCATGAACGGTGCATTTCATTTCATACCTCTAAACGTTATGTAATATTATAAATGCATGTATATACTGGATATATATGATATATATGATATCTGCATCATGAGTATAACTTTGGATATAATGGATACATGAAAAACTTGTAATTATAAAGAGATTATTTTTGACTCAAGTACCAATGATCGTTAAAACGACCGTTATTAACTTAAATAATTACATAGTGTTCATGACATGGTAATAAGTGATATAAAAGGAATAATGAACTTGAAAAAGGTTCTTAAGAAAGTATAAATTAACTCAAGTTTATTATTCAGGAGATTAATGAACGATCGAGTCAAGTCGGACCCGAGGTAAGGGACTTCGTCTCAATCTCCTTTCATTGAGGCATATTTTGTTTTATACACAACCTTCTTTTATACGGTGTATAAACCCCTTTGACTTTTACTTTTATACAAAAGGAATATTTTTCTACTAAGCGTTTTACTAAACGACAAAAAGGAATGTTTCTTTTAACGTACGCAGTGACAACGACCTTTTTCGATGCCGCAAGTATTATTTGGTCTTTGGCTTCCTCAACAAGTCGTAATGTTTTTAAAATGAAATAAATACCATATACTCTTTTATGTATTTTGGTATTGAAAATGGTTTTTATAATGGATTTTTTATGTCAATATATTTAAGTGATATATTGTGATCGGAATATGGAAATTTTATCTTTCCATTATGTTTGTTTTATGTATTATGATTTTATAATGGTACTTGGACATTTGACGGGTGGTTACGTGATAAACCATATGACGGGTGGTGTCGTGAATACCAGGACGGGTGGTTACGTTATAACCGCCAATGCATTGGGTATGGAAGTCATCCGTATGGCTATTCCATTAAGTGATATGTGTGGAAGTCGACCGTATGGTTATTCCATTTAAGTATGTTTATGTCCCAAGTTCCCTTTATATTTTATGTGTTCTTTATATGGGTTTTATGGTAATCCTTTGGTTACAAAAGGGTAAGTATTGATCTCTTATTCAGTGAAGAGTTTTTACTACTTCATAAAGGTGAAAAGTGTTACTTTGATAAAGTATACATGGTTTACTTGTTGTTTTGAAAAACTAACAGTTTTCATTCATTGTGTATCCCTTACTGAGCTTTTTATGCTCACCCCAAGTTTTTTTTTGAAATGTTTTTCACAGGACTTAATGTGGAGTAGGGTCAAGGATGGGATCTAGGGAAAGACATTTTATCTGAAACATGGAACTAGAAATGTTTCTTTTTAAGAGTTTTTTTTATGGAAACTTAGTAGAAGTGTATACTTTGTAATCTTTTGAGATGTAATAATTATGTCCTAATTCTCTAAAACTCTAAACCATGAAAAGATCCTCAATGTGAATTATTCATTTAATTCAATATTAAGTAAGGTTTAAGTCCAGGGCCTTATAATCTTTGTCTTCCATATCCATGTTATTTAAAAAAATATAGAAGTTTTTACCTACATATAAAATGTTTTAATATTTTAATATTCACTAGTTTTTAATTTATTTTCAATGTGTTAAATGTAATATTTTTTAAAAAAATATAAATAATCCTTTTTTGACTTTTTATAAAAGTATGAAAATAATTTTCTCTTTTAATGTATACTACTTGAACATATTTTCCCATCATAATATGCTTCCTTCACCATGAATATTACTTAAAAATTTATAAATTTTTTACGAAGAAAATAATATTTCTATTTTTATATGAATTTTAGTTTTTAAAATTTACCAAATGAAAAGGGATGTTTTCTTTTGATTTTTAATGCATATTTTAAATTCTTTTATAAAAGATATTTTTTATATGTGTAAGAACCCTTTAAGTATTGTTGAGATTCAATTGGGATATTTTTTTAAGATACCATTCACTCTACATCTCAGTATTGATTACGATGATGTTTTAATGAAATTCATATAAACCCTATTTCATTCCCATGGTTTAAATAAGTGACGATGGAATCATAAATGTTTCATTTTTTCTATGGAAAGAATATGTATGGATTATAATTATGAGATGGTTGGGTTTTGTATATCCCTCAAATTAATTGGGAAATATGGTATAGATATCTTATGATAGTATGATGATATTTATGGTCATCATTGTGAATATCTATGTTCACATATTTATATGTGTGGATGATTTTTTCGAGTTTTTCTCACAATATTATGAATAGACCTAATTAAAAATAGTTATATTCACAAGATTATGATTTCATATGCTTATAATGACACGTACCTATGTTATAACTCATTACTGATGATTTATTTTTTGACACCCATATTAATCATACTCATTAATATACCATGATTTTGGTGTTATGGTCTAATATTTTTGGGGTATTAATATTTTATATTGAGAACATGCACTTGATTATGTTACCATACCCTTATGTAAAAATTATGCTCACCTACGATTAATATCATGCATGTTTACTCTTATTGAGGAGTTGATATCTCATTTTATTATGTTTCCTTTCCTTAGGTTATGAGATATGGTTCTAAGTATGATAGGTCAATAAGGGTATGAAATATGAATAATTTTTATGGGAGACGTTAGATATTATTCATAAATAAGATTATTATGTATCTAGACTCCAAAGACACAAAACCTTTAGGGATTTAGGGAATTTAAAATTGTGATATGTAATCTAGAATGATGTAGTATTAATGTTAGAATTTCTCAGGTCACATTATTTGGTATCATAGTAGAGTTTAGTTACTTTCATATATTAGGTTATGAAGAATATAAGGATAGAACCTAAGATAACCTTTTATGAACCCAAAGTTATATACTATGAACATAATGTGTCATAGGTTGATAAGAAGGTTTCATAAATTAGTACACCTCATGAATGATTTTATTATGACCGCTTACTATATTTATTTTTTCTTAATATTTATGATATTCTTTTGGTTTTAGCTAATAGTTAGAACCATAAGGAAAAATTATAGCAATGAATGTGATTGGTAATGAAATAAGAATCCTGATAAAAAACTAAAAGGCTTGGCTATTAGAATGCAATATATTATTATTATGCTCGCTCAACTCTCCCAATATATGAGTGATACCATAAACCATTTTGATATTCCAAATGCACTAAGAAATAAGAAACATTTCATTGAGCCTTTTATGTAAAAATGTCCACCCACCTTCTGTGGGTCTTCAGATCCACTAATTATTATGTGATGGATCAATTTTATAGAAATGATATTTTATGTTCTTTATTGCTTATATTATGATAAATTTGTTTTGGTTGTGTATAATCTGGGAGGTGAATCATATCAATTGAGGAATATCATCAAGAATATAATACATGGGAAAGAAATTAACACCATGGTATGGGAGGAGTTTAAGAGGGTATTTATGAATAGTTATTTTCCTCAAACTCTTCTTACTAAATTAGAGAGGGAATATAGAGTAGAATAATAAGTATGATTAATCCATCGGTATCTACAAAGAAAACTTTATAATAATTTTAATGTATGCATCTGTTTTTATCATCATCCATGTGATAAAAATTGATCGATTCTTTAGTTGTTGAAAACCAAATATTCAAAAGGTGTTTTTCATAAGAGACTATGTTATCTATGAATAAATAATTAAATTTTCACTAAATAAAAAATTGAAGAGTGGTAACTATAATTATTCTTCTAATATAAGTGATAAGAAGAGAAAATTGGATATTCATGGAAACTCGAATGGTAAATCCCATGGAGGAAAGAAATTCCAACCACCTATATGACAAAAATATGGTGGAAAACACTCAAGAAATTATTTGTAAGTAAATTTAAGATTAATCAAGTGTGTAAACATTGTTCATAAAGCTAATTATTATCTATGAGGGATGAAGAAGTTAGAAAATGAAATAGATAAGAAGATAGATTCAGACATTGAAGTTCAATGTTTCATATATGAGGAGATTATGAATTATGTGAATCAATGACCTAATCAAAGAATTAATGAGGGTAATAGGCCTCAATTACCCCTGATAAAATTCATAAAGGTAAATCCTTTGTTATCACAACAACTAAAGTGGGTCTAAAGAAAAATATGGTGAAAGGTACACTTATCATCCATTCTAGAATTGAAAATACCTTATTTAATTCTGGTTATACCCACTCTTTTATATTTAGATAATTTTCTAATGGTATCACATCACTACCTAAATAGTTGGACAATGAATTATTAGTGAAAACCCTTAATGTTATGATGATAGTATCTCAAGTTTATAACTCCTCTCATAAAGAAGTTTTTGGAAATGTGATTCCTATAAATCTTTTTATTCTCCCTATAGTAAAATTTTATTTGATATTGGGAATAGATTAGATATCTTTATATAGAGTACATATAAATTTTTGAGGAATGGAATTCACCTTTGATATATTGAATAAACCTGTAATCATTTATAAGTTCCATCATGAGTATGAACCTCAAAGTAAAATTTCTTTCATTACATAGATCTTAATATCTATTCATGAAGGATATTTATCACAAATGGTTTGGCAAAAACTCTTCATTTATGATGCACCTATTTATTGGGAGTATTTCTATATATTTAATCAGGAATTACCTATCCATCCTTCAATTTTTAAAGTTGAGTTTTCAATAGGACTCATATATGTTGTCATTCATATTCTAATGACTCTTTATATAATAGGCCCATTTGAGATATAGGAATTGAAAAAATAAACTATAGAAGAATATAGAAAAAGGGTTTTTTATTCCTAGGTTGTATCTATTGGGAGAAATTATTGTTTTTTATAAGAATAAAGATGGTCCAGTGCATATTTACATTGATTATAGGGAACTTAACAAGATCACTATCAAGAAATAAGTATCCTCTACCCTATATTGATCACTTATTGGATCAACATAATCGAACTTAATACTTTTCAAAGATTTAAATTCATTATGAATATCATCAATTGAGGGACAAGAAGGTTGATATACCCAATATATCCTTCCATATATGGTTTGGACATTATGAATTTATAATAATTCTATTTGGACATAAAAATACCCCCACTATAAGCAGGGATATAATTGAAAGAGACTTTAGATATTATCTTGATCAATTTATAATAGTCTGTATAGATGATATTTATATATATTTCAAGAGAACATGAGAGAATTAATATCATTTGAGGGATATATTAAAGACCTTGGGGAAGGTGAAATTGTATTCCAAATTTAGAAAATATGAAATATGGCTACAAAAAGTATTATTCTTGGGTCATGTGATCACAGGAGTGGGTATATATATGGATACTTCTAAGATAAAAGTTATTGAATAATATACCATAACAAACACAGTAATAAATATCCACAATTTTATTATATTGGAGGTATTTTATAAAAAAAATTATGAAATTTCCAATAGATATATAATCCTCTCGCCAAATTAACTTGGAAGGAAGTTAAGTTCCTTTTGACTGATGAATATAGGGAAAATTTCAAGGAACTAAAGAAAATGTCTGTTAGTGAACCTATTCTTACACTTCCCTACATTAGATAAGGGTTTTTTATATAAAGTGATATATCAAAGAATATATTGGGATGTTTTCTCATCTAGAATGATGTGGTGATAGATTATTCCTCCTTCCAATTGAAGATTTATGAGAAAATATAACTAACTCATGATTTGGAGCTAGTAATGGTAAATTTTTCATTGAAAATATAGAGGAATTATCTATATATTTAACAGTATGGTATATATACTAATCATAAAATATTGAAGTGTATATTCACACATAAAGAGTTCAATATGCTTCAAATAATATGGTTGGAGTTGATTAAATATTATGACTTCTCAAAACATTACCACCTGATGAATGATAACAAGGTGGCTAATGCTCTAATTCAGAAAGACCATGCTATTTTTCCCATGATGAGGATAGAAAGGGATCAAATACTTATTTATTTTTAGATGATGTACCTTGAAATCATAAGGAAATGAGAAATATCTTATCATTCTTAGATGAATGTCCAACCATCAATTCATGTGAAGATTAAAGAGCCACAAGAGGAAGATGTGAAGCAGTAAAAGAAGGTGAGTATTGTTACAAAGTTTAACCTTGACCATGATGGGATGATCATATTCATGGATAGAATATGTGTCCCTTCAAAACAAAAATTGAAGAAATAGATATTAGATTAATCACAGAGATCATCATTATCCATTTATCCTCGAAGCATGAATATTTAAAGAGATATGATAGATAATTTTTTGTGGGACAATATTACTAGGGATATTGTAGAATATGTATCTTAATGCTTTATGTTTCAAAAAGTTATGTAAGAGTGGAATAAGTTTAAGGGGATGATGTAACCATTTCCTATTCCTGGATGGAAATGGTAAAACATCACCCAATATTTCATTTTAGGTCTCCCCATGACATTTAAATACTATAGTGTTATTTCAGTCATATTCAATATCCTAAAAATTTATCACATCTCATTATTAACAAAGAAAATTTATCACTTCATTGTCTTGAAGGATTATACATAAATAAGTGGTAATATTTCTTGGAGTATCACTTTCAAATGTGTCTGATTGGGATATAAGGTTTGCCTTGAAGTTCTAAATAAGTTTTAAGTAAGAAATGAATATGGAATAGATCTTTATTACATCATATCATCCTCATAAATATGTTCATTCAAAGATGAAAACTCAAACCCTAGAATATATGTTGAGAGTTTTCTCTATAGATTTTAAATGAGGTTGGGATCAACACCTTCCTTTGGTCAAATTTTATTACAATAATAACTTTCATTAGATAATTTAAACGGATGATTATGAAATACTATATGGAAATTATTGTAGGACACCAACATGTTGATATAAAGTTAGATAATAAAAGATTTTGGGACATAAGAGAACTGAAAAAATGGTATATAAGGTTAGATTCATCAGCAGCAAATCAGGGTGGATTAGAGTCAATAGGAAAGTTATTCTAATAATTTTAGGTGAGATATGGAGTTTTAAGTGGGTGAAAAGTTATTCCTGTGAATATATCTTTAAAATATATTTATTATATTTTGATAGAAGTGGAATCTAATCCCCATATATATTAGTCTCTATGATATTCTTGAACATATTATAACCATATCACTTATCACTTCCCCCAAACCTATCTCAGGGCCATGATGTGTTACATGTTTCTCTCCTAAGTAATTAAAAACATTATCATTCACATGTACTGAACTCAAATTTCAAACCACTAGAGCATGATCTCTTTTATGAGGAATAACCAATGTAAAACTCAGATCATAGAGATAAAGTTATACAAAAAAATACTCGCCTGGATAAATTTCTCTAGAGGAACCATAAATTCATGATATCAATATGGGAACTTGAGGATATTATGAGGTAGATGTATCTTCATTTATTTTTATCATAGTAATGGAATTTTTATGGTGAAATTCTTAGAAAGGGTTATAATGTAACACCCAAATATAAATATATATTTCTTTAATAAATTTGAAGAGTTCGAAAGCTTTCTTTAAATGAAACATCGATATTAGATGAACCAAATTTTACTATAGAAATATATATATAAAATCCTTAATAAAATGAATGGTAAATTATAAATTGATTATAAATTGAATATAAATTAAGATAAAATATTTGAAATGTGAAATAGATACTTTTTATAAAAGTTTTTTTATGTATGAAATATATTTTTATGTTAATAAATTAAATTAATCACTATTAATAAATAATTATAATTAAATGAGTATATTTTATTCATTAAAATAAATTAACATTTATTTACTTGTGTTTATTAATCAATTAATGATAATAAAGTCATGTTATACTTCAAAATTGGATTTTCTTTAAAAATAGTTTTTATTGCATTTTATGTGAAAAAATAATAATAAATTTATAAAGATTTTAGAAATTTTATTTTTAAAATAATAGAAATTATTTTTTAAATCACAATTTAAAAATTACCTTATAATGAATTTTTGGGGTTTTTCTAAAAAGATTTATTTTTGAGTGAATAGAGAAAAATGTTTTTTTGTAAAATCTTCATTTCTTTTACTTAAATATAATAATTTAAAAGTAAAATTATATTTTGGATTTTGTTTTAAAGTAACATAATATCCCTTTTATTAAACATAATCAAGATAATTCCATAGGAATCATTTTTTCTTCTACAAGTTCATTTTTGTGCTTAAAAATGATTTTTTCTAAATACTATTTTCATTGTGTTTTTTACACTTAGTTTTTAAAAAATATATAAATTATAAAAATTGAATCATTCAAAATGGATCTCATATTTGGAATCAGAAGTTTAATTTTTTTTTAAATAGTACAATTTCATTTTTGATCATTATGAATTGTAAGCTTGGTAAAAATATTGTCAACATGGTAAAAGGGTAAAACAGGTTGATTAAGTTTAAAATACTGTGATGAGGTAACAAAATTTCAACTTAATTATTATTTTATGAATTTATTTTGAACATTATCACCTTATATTATAATTTGAATTTTTTTTATTTCCACTTGACCATGAGTAAGACACTTATAATATTTAAAAGTTAAAAATAATTACAAGTGTGCCCCATTCATCACTTATAAAAGGGAAACCCCTATTCTAACTTATCCATACAACTTAATTCACTTATATCAACCAATTTCTACCAAAATTACCTCTCTAATTTCCTCCCAATGACCTATAAGTCCAAGTCTCGTCAAAATACCAGCATAAAAGGCTTAAGGTGTAAGCCAAAGGAGGTTCCCCAAAGAAGAGTAATAACTTTTAATCAATTTCTTTCATGTTTATTTCTTCTTATAATTTTTTAAAACCTATAATAAACATGTTGGTATAATAAAATCAGTATCATAAATTTTATTATGTTTATGGAATACATACTTTTTCTTCTCATTTTCTATCATATGGGAAATGGAAACATCGTTCGTGCGTATGTGTAGACTACCACCTCCACGAAGTGATGTCTTTAATTTTTCATCATAATCTCCCATGGATGGTTATATAGATGTATTAAATCAATATATATTATGCTTATAACATATTTATGAATCTATAAATATAAAATATTATCTAACTTTTACCTTCTCATCCACTGGAAAAATGATAGTGTCGCTCGCGCGTACGTGTAGACTACCGCATCCATGAAGCGATGTGATTTGTTTTTCATTTTCCCTTTACATGGTTGGAAATAAGCATATATTTAATAAATATATATTATATTTATGATATTATTATGATTATATAATTATATAATATTATTTACCATTGCTTTATTTTTTTCTATTAGAAAATTAAGGCATCATTTATGCGTATGTACAGATTACCATCTCCATGAATGGTGCATTTCATTTTTCTATCACCACATTTATTGAATGATTATAAAGGTGTATATAATGGATAAGTATGATATATGTGGAATTATTAAAAAAATATATGATGAAACCATGACCATGGTGAATGGACTAGAACTATCAAACTGAAACATGTATGAAAAAATAAATAGTGAACACCCAAAATGATGATTTTAAAGAGGGATTATTAATAAAAGAGTAATTATGAATTATAATTGAATAATATATATTAAGAAAAGTGTAAATATGGTTCCATTATAAATTTATAATAAATATAAATTTATTATTCAAGATTTTAATATCATGTACGAAGAAATTTGGGACCACAGGTAAGGGTTTATGTTACAATCTCATTTATTTTTGGGATAGTTTATGTTAAATTCCTATTTAGGGAAATTATATTATTATTATCTTTTAAATCCCATATATGTTATTTTAATCTACTATTTTCATTTATTTTTACTATTTTCCTATCTTTGGTACTCAAAATAGACCGAAAGGAATCTTTTAAGAAAACTCAACCTTATTTATCTTCTTTGGATTGAGAATATTTTTCTTCCATATCCATATTATTCAACATTATTTATAGGAGTTTTTAACTATGCATAAAATTTTTTAAAAAATATAATTTTCACTACCTTTTACCTCATTTAAAATAATTTAAAATAATCTTTTTAAATGTTTTTTGAATAATTCATTTTTTACTTGTTACAAAATTGTGAAAATAATATTCTATTTTAATGTATATGACATAAATAGATTTTTCCAAAATTATTTTCTTACTTAATTATGAAGCATACTTTACCAGCTTCAATGGTTTTATAAAGAAAATATTATTCACATATTTCTATGAATGTTATTTTTTAAAAAAATTTCAAAAAAATAAAAGGGATGTTTTCTATTGGTTTTCAAAGCATTTTTTAAATTATTTTATAAAATAGATATTTCATCTATGTCAGTATTCTTTAAGAATGGTTATACTTCACTGGGGAAATAATATTATGATACCATTCACTTTCCTTTAGATAATTTTTATTAATGAGGTTTTAAGGTAATTTATATGAAACCCATTTCTTTCGCATGTGATAAATAAGTTATGATGTAATCATGAATGTTTACAAGTTTTTTATGGAAGACATATATAGGAATTATAATTATAAGATGGTTGGGTCTCTTATATTCATCCAATACATTGGGTAGTATCAAATATATTTCTTATGAGATAATGATAATATGTGTGCCCATGATTTCTAATATCCATATTCACATTTTGACATGAGAGTATATTAGAGGGAATGGTTTTCATAGCTGGAAAACAGATGGTATTTTGTGTTTTTTTTCATTCCACACTGGTTTGATCAAGGAGTTTTCAGGATAAGTGATATTATAGTGAAAGTGGCTTTAGTATTGAAGGTGGTGTCGTTTCCTAGTGTTTTCCAAAAAATTTGGGTCCAAAATCCGGTGGAAGTTCCAAGTTTTATGAAATGTATATTTCTAGGTATGCCACATAAAAATATGGAAAAGGCATGAAATTCATGAAAGTTTTCTGTTTCAAAAAAAGATTTGTGTTTTTTGAAAGTTTGGTTTCATGATGGTTTTAATATTCATGATTTTTTTTGATAAATATGTATAGGACTTAAGGAAAGATATAAGTCATGTAATTATGAGAAGTTTAATGAATTGAAAATTTATGTGAATGTTTCAGAAAGAAAGAGAGTTTCACGAACACAGAGGAAGAGTTTCACAAAAAGGAGGTAATGAGCCTGAAAGTTTCTTGAAGGGGAGGAACTGTCTATAAATAGTCCACCACTAATCATATGGGTATTGAATAAGTTTTTTATAATGGTTCATTATTATGATTCTAGGAAGGTCTTACACAAACATAATTTTTATGTGAATTGGGAACTTTACCTGAACATAAGTTTTTTGAAAAGAATGGTTGATAAATAATTGATGTTAATTAATTTTAGTGAAGTAATTTCATAAAAGTTAAGAGTTTCATGATATCAATAAGTTTTGTGAAAGTTTATAGATTCATGAATGTTGTGAGTTTTGTAAAAGTGTGTAGTTTTGTGAATGGTGACAGATCTTTAAAACAAAAAGTGGGCTTCATGAAAAAGGGTGTTTCATGAAAGATACTTACGGGATAATAATTTAACTTGGAAAAATGTTTCGGAATGTATTAAAAAATAATAAGTGAACCTAAATGAAGATAAAAATCACATTCATGCGCTCTGATATGGAAGCAACCTTTAAGTAAAAAAACTAACAAATACTTTACCCAAATTAGTGAGAAAGGTGGAGTATAAAGAAGTTATCTAAGGGAGACAGTGTTCTATCCCTAAACTTCTTATAAAGGAAGTGTTCGTAGAATATAGTGATTGTGTATAAAAAAATTTAATCCTTAATATCTAGTGAATATTAGTGGATTCATATATAACTGACACACTTTTGGCGTATTCTCTTTAGACTATCCCTTAGTGGTGACCCAAGTAAAACTATTATGTTGTGTTTCATTTTCTGATTATAGTTGTTTGATAATTTCATAATTCCATAAGATGAGTTTAATAAGTTCCTACCAACATGGGGAAAATATCCATCTCATTCAAAGAAAAATTTGACACCTTGATTCACCCCTCCCCACTCAGGGTGTTCTAGAATATTATAAGTGGTATCAGAGTGAAGTTGTAGGTGTTAAATATATCATCTATTTTATTTTTATGGAAAATTAATTGAATGTTAGGGGAGTTACAATTTTTTATGGAAGTATCTTCCAGATTTGGAAGAATATAATGAGATCTCATCTATGATCTCTTAGGATAGAATTTATCTATGACATAGTTCAAGGGATTTAGGTTAGTGATGTGAGTATTATTTCTATGGATGAAACATATAGGAAAATTCTTAACATAGATTCTAAATCTCAAAATGCTCTTACCTAAGTAATATCTAATCAAATTTATTTGAAGGTGATGTGTTTTACTAAATCCAAGTCCATGTAGTAGAAACTAGAAAATATATACAAAGGCAATAAAAATTTGAAAGAGTCCAAACTTCAAGTTTTTCACAATTGGTTTGATTATCTGAAAATTCATATAGATAAATATACATGTAGTTTATTTAATCATAGTACTGAAGTTGTAGAATCAATTCGTGGAATTGGAAAATAAATTAAGGATATTGAAATTGTGAATAAAATCCAAATATGGCTTCCACCTCTGTATAATCCAAAAGGGTCACCCTTTGAGGAAAGGGATGTGTTTAAGATTTCTCTTGATGATTTGATAAGAAGACTAGTGTTTTGTGAAATGATATTCAAAACTGAAGTTACAACAATTTGAGTAAGTAAGAAAATTGAAATAAAACCCTTGGAAAAACATGACATTTCCAAATTTAGTGATAATGGAGATAATGTGGATGATGAAATACTTTATCTTTTTTCCAGAAAATTAAAGAGAGGAAAAGAGATATTTGAAGGCAATATTCATTTGGATTGTTTTCAGTGTGGTAAAGTATGTCACATTGCTTCTCGGTGCTCAAGGAAATTCAATGATCTATAAAGTAAAGCAGAAATCATGCAGAGGACTCAGATGAGGTTCCCTTACAAGGGAGACTTAAAATCAGGAATGAAATTATAGATAAAGAGATTAATTTTTAAATTGTAAAAAGATGATAAATACTTTTTTGAGGATGTATAACAAGAGTTTAAATATGATATTGAAGATTCAATTATGGATACAGTTGAAAAGATAGAACCTATGAAGGAGTAATACCATCATTCATATGTTTTTTCAATATCAGGGTGGAAATTGAGGGTATTATTAATGATCTTGGAATTCAAAGAAATAAAAATACAAAGATTGGAGGTTTTTTGAAATAGTCATCAAATTATGTGGATTATCTTGAAGTGGATATTGATCAAGTATAAGGAGAGGAAGAAGAAAATTTGAAAACTCTAGAAAACTCAAAAGAGGTTGTGGAGTTTAAACTAAGGAATAACTAACATGAGAAAGTTATCATTGTACTTACATTGATATTGGAGTAAAATTATAACACAGTTGAGGGCCTTGAATAATAATTTGTTTCATTAAATTAGGTGAAATAGAGAATAAATTATAGTTTGTAAGGTTTTTAGATGAAGAGATTTTGGAAAGAGTTAAACATGGTTCTGAAATAGTATAGAAAGCCTTGAATGATCAAATATCCAAATTATGGGAAGAAGTAAAATTTGATAAGATATAGAAAAATCGAAGGCTAGAAACAAGATGAGCCAAAACATAGGGAAGCATAAAGTTGGACATATCATAAATTCTCTTGATGTAATAACATAGATAGCTTCATAACAAATAGATAAGAGAGTGGAAAATAATCCTTAATTATCTAGATATGATCACTGATCAAAGACCTATACAAAAGAATGGTACATGTAGAGTAATGGAAGTGAGAAGATATTTTCTCTTATGAAATTTCAATTCTGTGGCTTCTTTGGGCCACACCATGTCTTACAATGAAAAGGCAGGGGCTATCTGAAAGGTAAAACACCTAGAAACCAAAAATGAGTATGATACCATATTCTTCATCACATAGAAGAGATAATTTATATGGATATAGTTTTCATTATTCTGATTTTGGCTATAAATTTATTCATTAATAAATTTCTAAAGGATTTACTAACAACTAAGAAGGTGGGTTGAATAAACTTTTCAATTTTTCAAGGTTTTATTACTTTTAAAAACTATCCCATGTAACCTATTAAATTTTATATACTTATCATATTTTAGTAAATACTAATGCATTAAAAACTAGTAAATCAAGTAAATCACATGATATTTACAAGGTCCGACCTCAGTGTGAGAACCTACATCCTTTCTATACCACTCTCATGGGTCTATGAAAATTTACTATTAAGAAGAAGTGAATACAAATTATGCCAAATCCCATTAGAAGCCTTATATCTCCTGATTTGAATGACTATATTGACTCCTATCAGTTTACAAAGTTTCTTATAATATAATTGAGCCAAAAAAAGAGTAAATACTTTGTCCAATTTTATCCATAAAAGTTTCTGGTTCTAATGACCCTGGGCCTAATGGACTACAGTTTGATAAACACAATATGATTGACTCAATCTGATCAACTCAATATGAGGTACCTAGTCACAATCTACAAAACTCACTCTACTCAAATTCTGAATATGGTCTTCCTTAGCCTGATAAATAAAACTTTCAGTAGTTAGAATTTCTTTTGAGATCTCAGTTTGAAAATAAAAACATGGAAAAAATATATAGCACTCTTCCTTCTCTACACTCATGAAAATTTAAAAAAATCTGAATGAATTGTGCCTCTAATTATAGGAGAATATAAAAACAAAAGGAAAGAAATTGAAAAAAAAATCTACTTACTCAAATTTCAAAACATTGAAAAGAAATTGAATTAAAACTTCAAATTTGACTTCTTCAAACCCTCTCAATATTTCTCTAAAATCAGTCTTCTCAAACATACAAAAAAAATTTAGTATAATTATCTTTCTCATATTCAGTCTGATTAACTTTCTCAACTTTAGTTCAATTATCTTGATCAGCTTTAGTTTGATTATATTACTCAACTTCAGTACGATTATCTTGCTCAGATTTAGTGTGGTTATCTTTCTCATCTTCAGTCTGATTATATTTCTTAGATTCAATCTATTTATCTTTCTCATTTTCAGTTTGATTGTCCATATTAGCTTTAATAATATTATCTTGCTCAACTTTAGTCTGATTATCATGCTTAGTTTCAGTACGATTATCTTTCTCATAGTCAGTCTAATCTTTATTCTCATGGTCAATCTGATTTTATTTCTTAGAGTCAGTCTATTTTCCCCTCTCAGAGTCAACCTGGTCTTCCTTGTTAGAGTCAATATGATATTCCTTATTAGTGTCAGCCTGATTTTCCTTCTCATAGTCAGTCTAATTTTTCTTCTTAGAGTTAGTATGATCTTCCTTCTCAGAGTTAGTCTAATCTTCCTTATTAGATTCAGTCATATGGAATACTCATAATGATGGAATTCTCCTTAAGATGGATTTTTCAAAATGATAGAATTTTCAATATGATGTAATTATCATTAATATGGAAACTCCACCCTCGAACTTTAAAAATATTCAAACTTCATCAGCTTTACACATTCATACTTCTAAAAAACTTCCATGTTTGATACTTCTATATCTAATCTTATGTGTCTGGGTTTCTAGAACTGATACAATATTTAATATTCCTCCATTCCATCAAAATCTTTTATCATGATAGTTTTCAGTATTTGTGAGAACTATATGACTAATAATGCATTGTCTGATTTAAGTTATAAAGTATGAAAACTTTTTAACTCCTAAAATTACTAATCACCATTAAAACTCTTTATTAGTATTCTAACTTTAATTATTAGAAACTTATGAATTTCTTACCAACGCCAATTCTAATGATTATTTAACTTCATGCTAATGGATCTGAGTCTGATAATGTATCTGATCAAAAACTTCAACTTTCTTACTATTTTTGTGTCTGGTTTTTTCTTAGTCTGAAATCCGAATTCAAGAAACATGTGTCCAAGAAAATATTAAAGATAAAATTTTTCTCTCCCTTCATGTTTGGATCCAATAACTTCCAAATTTCATATGAAAACTATTTATGATGGACTAGGTTTGATTCTGAAGAAAAAACTATTATTTTATGAAAATGTTAGTTTTCAAAAAATACAAAAAAAAATTAAAAATACATCAAAAAGGTTCTCCAATATCCCCCTTTTGGATTTTTCGAAACCCTTCTTTAACAAATTTTTCAACTCTCATAAATTTTTCACAGCTCAACTTTTGTAAAGAACTCAAGTTTTTTAAATTTTACCAAAACATATCCTTTTACAAAAGAGAGTGTCCTAACACCACAATACTTTATAAAGGAATGTTTTTTAAGTAATTACATCCCTCAATGGTAAGAAAATATTGCATCAATGTAAAGATAACCCCCCCCCCCTCACTTTTATTTTTTCCTATCACATTTCATTTTCTCTCAGTTTTATTTTTCTCTCCCAAATTTTATGATAATTATAGATTCATATTCATAAAATAAAGATAAGTAAAAACTTATTAAAAAGTAAAAAAATTGTTACTTTATCTGCCCATTTTTCAATATAATCCAAAGCATGGTGGGGGTATTCTTTTAGAGATTTAGGAAGTCATTGGATGAGGTTGAACTTGAAGTTGAAGCCTCAACTCAACAAGAATTTTTTTCAACATTTCTATTGTGAAGATATCAGTAATTTGATACTTCATTTAGATATATTTCAGAAAAACATATCCATTAGAATCTTTCTCTTTTATAAAATGTAACTATACAACATTTTTTTTGATCTTGAATGTTTGAAAATATTTTTAGAAAGATCAATTGAACTTTTATTATCACAAAGTATCTTATATGGTTTAAAATTTTTACTTTCAAATCTTCTAGTTGAATTTTCATCCATAACATCTGAGTATAAGTCCGAGTATCTGCAACATATTCTGATTCCTCTGTGATCATCGAGCGTTGTTTCTTATTATTCCAGCTCACAAAACATTCACCTAAGAAAAATTTTCTCCTAAGGTTTATTTTCTATCATTACAACATTCACCCTAATCGGCATCGGTATAACCACATGAAACTTCATCTCATAATTTTTTTGGTATAAAAACCCATGTGATTTTTTTTCTTTGACATATCTTAGAATTATCCTTTCTTACAACATATGTGATTCTTTCAGATTACTTTGATACCCAGTACAAAAATTCATGGCATAAACAATAGCATGCCTTGAGGTTGTAAGGTAAATTAGACTTCCTGTCAACTTTTGAAAGTCTCTCTTATTTATTGTTTTTTCAAACTCAATTTTACTCAACTTTAAGCTCATAGATATAGGATTAGAAACCTCTTTGGATTCTGCCATCTCCATTGCACCAAATTCATAGTTTAACAGTAGTTTTTTAGTGGTGGTTTATTAAACCACCACTAAATATTATGAATTTATTAAAAAAATACTCTTTCTCACTAACTATTCCACCCTATTTTGTAACACTAAAAAATTTTAAATAGAGAGATAAGATAATAATAATAATAAGAATAAAAAATAATGGTAGACCAAATTGTTTTAAAGATATTTATTATTATTATTTATAATATATATTTTGTGAAGTTGTAATTATTTTAAATGTATTTTATAAAATATAAATTGTGTCAAGTTATTATTTTTATATTAAATTAATATTTTTTTTTGTTATGAATATGTTATCATTGTAATTATTTAAATTCTGAATTTTTAACATTTAATAAAAAAAATTACTTTATTTATAAAAAATTAAAGATAAATTATAATTATATGTTAAAAGATGATTAAAAATGTTGAAATAAGGTTAATAAAAAATGGGATGATAATTAACTCTATTATAATAGTAATCATTACATGACAAAAAAATAAAGATGATAAAATGATAAAAAAACCAAAACGTGTCATGATTGAAAAAAAAGGTATTGGAATAGTTTAAAAAACGCCAAAGGATATGTTAAAAAATGAGTTTTTTTAAAAAAACAAAAAAATGTGAAATTATAATAATAGAAACATAATAATAAATAAAAAGATATAATAGACAAAAACAAAATTCATGTGAGTGGAGAGATGCGACTTTGTGGTAAAAAAAGAAAACATTATTTTTAAAAGAGATAATGAAACAATTTAAAAATAATAATAATTAATATTAAAGCCGTGATGAAAAATGGAGAGGGAATGATAAAAAATCATTAAAAAATAAAATAAATTATTACATGATTGGATAGATATGAAAATAAGAAAAAAAACAAATGATGACCCGTGAGTCTTTGTTTAATTTTGTTAAAATAATAATAATAATAATATCTTAGCTTCTTTGAGAAGCTTACCACCTGGAAATATTTCTATAAGTATAGACCCTCTTCCTATCAAGCTCAGTTTTTTCTAGGAAATTATGAAAACCTGTAGGCCCCCTTTTGATCTAAGGTAAGGGTGTATTTTAGTTTTTCAAATTATGGTTGTTACATCTATATATGTGTATATATACATGTATACACACATATAACTCATTATTTTTAGTATATATATATATATATATGAGTCAAGGGATTATGTGTTAAATATTAAATCTAAAACTTATGTAAGGGTGTACTTTAGTTTTTTTTTCAAGTTATGGTTGGTACGTCTATATATGTGTATATACGCATATATAACTCATTATTTTCAGTGTATATATAGATATATATGATTCAAGGGATTATGTGTTAAATATTAAATCTAAAACTTATGTAAGGGTGTATTTTAGTTTTTTTTTCAAATTATGATTAGTACGTCTATATATGTGTGTATATACATATATACACATATATAACTCATTATTTTCAATATATATATATATATATATGAGTCAAGGGATTATGTGTTAAATATTAAATCTAAAACTTATGTAAGGGTGTATTTTAGTTTTTTTCAAATTATGGTTTGTACGTCTATATATGTGTATATATACATATATATGCATATATAACTCATTATTTTCAATATATATATATATATATATATGAGTCAAGGGATTATGTGTTAAATATTAAATCTAAAACTTATGTAAGGGGTTATTTAATTTTACCTCTTAAGTTGTGTGTGTTTTTTAGGGTTTTAATTTCAATCCATCTATTCGAGTTTTAATTTGCAAGGATATAGGTATAAATGCATCCATCTACTTATTCTATTTTCATAATTTATAAAAATTGAGAATTTTTTTAGTTTTTATTCAAAGGGATTAAATTATAATTTTTTTCAATATTTTTTTAATTCATATATATGTATATATACATATATATGTATAATTATCATATAATATTTTATGAACTTATAATAAAAGGGTGATTATATATTTTTGGTATTTAGATTACAATTGTAAAGAACTATTTTTAATTATTAATTCATTTTTTTTAATTCATGGTTGTGTGGTGAGTTTTTTTTATTATGTTATGATATTCTGCATTAAATGAATATGCTATGTTAATAACAATTATGTTTTAATAAATATATCACAATGTATATTATTATTTATAATGTTTATGTTTTAATTTGATTTCATATTTATTATGCCAATGAATATTCTCATTTATCAACATTTTCTAAAACATGAATTTTTTATCGTGATGATGAGTATAAAAAATTTAATGTTATATGTATATATATAAAGATAAAATGTTTATTGACATGTTGTAATATTTATTGTCATGTTCCTAAAAATGCACAAAACATGTCCTCATATTAAAAATAAGGATGTCGCATCTACATATAATCATGGCCATGCATTTATGCATAATATCGACATACCTGACATTCATAGTAAATTAATAATTTCAATTTAAATATTAACGATTAATTCCAAAATTAATAAGTACATTGATTTCATTGTAAGTGTTTTATTTAAAATGATCCCTTTGTAGTTTTTAAGGTTGGAACATAATTATTAATTATTATTTTAATATGATCAACTATTTGTATGGATATTATGGGCATTACATGAAATAGATTTTTAACGCATGGACAGATCATGCAAAGGTTTTGGTAGGGGTTTTTGTTGTAACCAAACTCACAATTGTTATGAATGTTCAAACACACACACAAATATATATATATATACACTTATATATTTTATAAAGTGTAATTTTTATGCAGCGTTATGTTTTCAATGATAAAAACTCCAGTGAAAATATATACATAGGTAAAGGAAGCTTAAAACTTTTTCCAAAAAAAATACAGTGCTTGATCGTTGTAAATATGGAAGGTTATTGGAGAGTGAACCAATCCTTTTCTAAGTGGGTAGGCCCATACAGCCTTCAGTGATTCAAGTGACCTTATAAATAGTGTTTTATTTTCAAAAGCTTGCGTACTGTATTTCATAAAACACCGGATTATGTTTAAAATGATTTTTAATGTAATTATTTTCTAAAATGGACTAGTATTTTAGGTCTTAAGTAATTTCAAATAGTATTTTAAAAATGTTATTTTTTATGTATGTTTTAAATTATTTTCAAAGAAAATTTTAAAAAGGATTTATCAAAGGTTTTTTAAACCCCTTACTGAGCCTATTTTTTTGTGCTCACCCCTTTGTTTATTTTTCATAGGAATAGTAGAATTTCAGAATTCGTTCGCTTCACTTATGGAGTTAGCGCGCACCGGGTTTTTGTTCTTTTTATTTTATTTTGTTGCAACTTTGATAATTTTTAAGTTTGTATCCATTCTCCAGAACCTAGACCGGTAAAAGTTCCTCTGTTATGTAACGTGTAAGGTTGGGTCTTTATATATTTCTACCTCGAGCACCCCCCCCCCACCTGCCCACCCCCACCCCCATTTTCCCCTGATAACCCCTTATCTCAAACCCTAGCCACCACTCCCTCATCAGTGCTCTGGTGTTTCCCCCTCTCACTGATGATCCTCTTTCCCCCAAACTCTTGAGCCCCACTAGCCCTTTCCAACACTCGAGCCCCCCAAACCTTCATCCTCACCAGCACTTGACCCCCACTGGACCTCAACATTTCCTAGATATATGTTTCCCCTGGTCCCCCCTCTCCCTCGACCGCACCCTCACCGCCTGTAGGTATTCTCCTATGCAATGTAATTTGTTCTATTTTTCCACTACACATTTTGACTATTACTGAAAAATGAAGTGTTGGTCATATTGTGTTGTTGTGGACAATGTGTTCTTAGTGACTTCCACCGGTTTTTTCTTAACTTTTTGTTTCCATAATCATTATCATGTTATTAATTTGTGGTGTTTATTTTATTATATTAAAATATAAATTTTATATAATCATGGGAGTAAATTTATAATGTCATGAATTCAATTCAGCATGCAGATTATTATTGTCTCTAATTAATTCATTTCATATAAGGGAGTAAATTACTGATATCTTGGATTTTCATGATGTTTTAAGTAAATAAAATTATATGATATAAAACTTAAAATAATTTTTCAATTGGGAACCAATTATGAATAAAATATAAAGGTTTCTTAAATTCTTAATTTTTGATATTGATTATATTGTATTCACTGGAATTAATATAGTATAATTTTATTAAATATCATGGTTGATGATTCTAAGTAAATTTGGAAATTCATCTTGAATAATATTATTACAAAATTAATTAGTTATGTTGTAAACATTTTATTTTTTATACTTATATATCTAATATCTTCAAATAATTTGACATAGATAAATTTCCTTGGGTTCAATGTTGTGTGCTAAAACAAAATAATGATGTGATAAAACAATACTGATGATGTTCCATATTCTGTAAAATTTTACTATAAATTTCTCAAGACTTACATAGGATACTACACAATTTAGTTCTAAATTTCTTTGGGTTCATGAAAAATCAGCATGATGATGTGCCAAAATTATAACTCTATTCACCTTTATCACTTTTTATATGAGGTATTTCCCAATTAGAAAAGGCGTTGTTTTTCATCTATTTTAAGAGAGATGGTCTAGTTTATATGGTCCTTAATACAATATTAATGAGGTTTATTTATGATGATATATGATAAAAATGATGGGAATAATGTTGGAATATTATGGGATGCTATAGTACACAATGATGTTTGTAAAGGAATGTGGTGGCATGAATGATAAGATGATAGAGATAATGTGATGATGATAATGGGATGATGTTGAAGGATTTTAGGTGGAAGTGTATATTCATGGGTGTTCTGAAATGGGACCATTTAATTATAATGGAGGATGGTTTAAGTATATTTTTTGGTAATTGATAATGGTTATTCTGATGAATTACCAATGGTGCTTCCAGTTTAAAATCAATAATGTTTCCTAGTATTTAACAAAAAAATATGTTTTAATTTTAAATTTATTTTTCAATTAATTTATCTTAAATTTGGACAAGTTATGAGGTGTTTCCTTCATAATGTTATCTACGTAGTTCAGAGGATAAGTGTCTTGATAACAGATAAGTTCAATGGTTAGATTTTTTTCCCCTTGATGTTTCTTAATGTTGTTTAATATTTCTTGATGTATTAATATTTTTATTGACTTTTTATTTTTCTTGTGTTGTTTATACCGATAATATTGATGTGATTTTAGTTGAGTAACATATTTATGGTTTGTTTGAATAGAATTATTTGTAATCAATGTTTTTAATGGAATGGTTAGTGAGTAATGTGATGTTTTTGTTTCTTAATGGATAATGTATCAATTGGTTTTGATATATCTAGTGTTGATATTTTCTAATTTATTCATTCATAAATATTATCCAATGATGTTTAATGGTTATTTTTATTATTTGATTGATTTTTTTAACCTTTTAATGTGTAGGAACATTGTGATATATATGGATAAAAGTTGGATCACATTACCAAAAAAACACACCTCTATATGCTAAGGGTTTGGAGGATTTTTTAGATTTTTCAATTTCCAATAGATTCGTTGATGGGAAAATAAGATATCCACGCCCTAAATGTAAATTTAGAAGATGGTTGAAGAGAGATGTCATTTATAAACACTTTATATTGAATCAATTACTAACTCAATATTTGTGTTGGATTTGGAATGGATAATCAAACATTTCATAAATTTTGATCACTGATGTCAATCAA
This sequence comes from Viscum album, assembly GCA_963277665.1. Lineage (NCBI taxonomy): Eukaryota > Viridiplantae > Streptophyta > Magnoliopsida > Santalales > Viscaceae > Viscum > Viscum album. The sequence continues at coordinate 1,365,974,012 of OY728135.1, forward strand.
CAAAATGATCTCCCAAATTTATCAAAAATGGAAAATTAAATGGAAAACATTATAAATAATGCTTTTGGCATTGTGAGAAAACAACAACAACATCAAAACATATTAGAACAACCATTTGGGGGTGCTAAAAATAGTAACTTGATAAGTGATGTTTTTGGGACTATAGGACAACCAGATCAAGATTATAACATATCATTGGATCCTCCTCTTCATTATATAGAGAATAATGTAAGAAAGAACTTCACTGAGTAGATAAATGAATTTTATGATTTAGTTGATGATGGAAATAAATAGATGTATGGTTGGTTTTTTCAATATTAAAAACTTTCTTTTATATTGAAGTGCTATCATATCAAATGCCTATACAGAATTAAAAATAAGGTGATGTCCATGATATTGAATTTTTTGTGTGATTAATTTCTTAAATCTAAGATCCCTAAGTATTTTTATGATATTAAAAAATTTGTTAACAAGATTGTTATGAATTATATAAAAATACATGCTTATATCAATGATCGTATGCTTTATTAGGGAGATTATTCAAGCTGATAGGATTATAAAAAATGTTCTTATTCTAGATGGAATTCAATGGGTGATGTTGGATTTAAGAATCAACATACAACAATGAGGAATAATAAAAAAACACACATGGAAAGGATTTTTGTTACTTCCCTTTAAATCCTTGATTGCAAAAATTATTCATGACATCGAAAACCATTAAGCACATAAAGTGGAATTCGATGGATAATAAAAATGATGGGTTAATGATACATCTAAGAGATTCATAGTCATAGAATATATCTGGTTCATTACATCCAAAATTCTCATCTAATCTTATTAATGTGTGATCAAGATTGTCTATTAATGGATTCAACCCATTTGAGACATTGAGCACCAATTATAGCATTTGGACGGTTGTTTTGATTCCTTAAAATCTACTTACGTGGATGTACATGAAAAAAAAATCTTTTATCATTTCAATTATTATTCCTAGAAAACAATTCTTGAAAATGATATTGATGTATACTTATAGCCTCTAATTGAATAATTACAGGAGTTATGGACCAACAGTGTTAAAACATATGATGCATCTTCTAAAACAATGTTCAAAATGCATGTTGCTCTAATGTGGACCATTAGTGACTTCCCTGGAATTGGTAAATTATCTGGTTGGAACACTTACATGGGTTTGGATTGTCTTATTCATAACTTTTATTTTGTGAATAAATGTCTACCTTACAGTAAAAAATGATTCTTCCTATTTCATCGAAGATTTCTCGATGCATCTCATAGATTTCAGTTGAACAAGTCAAAATCCAATGGTTCTATTGATCATAGACCAACTCTAAATTTATTGATAGGTTCTGAAATATTTTCACATCTTATAAATATTTTAATAGAATTTGGGAAAGTTCCTCATTGAATGATAGTGGGAAACAATTTTTAATTGCATTATCAAGTGAAATCGGAATGCCAAAATGGAAGAAAAGAATATATTCTTCAAACATCCATTTGGGTAATTTAATTTTTTTCCTCATAATATTGATGTTATGAATATTGATAATATTTTTTGTGACAATTTTATCTTAACATTGCTTAATAATCATGGAAAATCAAAGGACCATATCAATGATTAAAAGGAATTACAAACAATAAACATAAAGCATGATCTCTAGCTAGATGAGAATGGAAATTTTTCTTCAATAATTTTTTCACTAAAAAATAGGGATAAAGATACATTCCTTTGATTTTTAAAACATGTGAAGGTATCTGATTGGTATTCAAGTCACATATCAAGGTCTGTTGACTTAAAGCATCATAGGTTACATGGATTGAAAATTCATGATTCACATATTTTGTTACATTAGTTACTACCATTGTCATTGCATACATTATTAACTAAGAAGGTTACTACCATTGTACTCCAATTTTTCACATTCTTTAGACAAATATGTGAGAAAACTCTATAAATATACAATATTTACAACCTTAAAAAGGTATTTTTATTGAAACTTTTTGAAATTTAGAGAATTTTTCCTCTCTCATTTTTACAATCATAATGCATTTAACTATACATTTGGTTGAGGAAAATAAATTAGGATGCTTTGTATATTATCGATGGATATATACAATTGAAAGGTACTTTATTTATATGTTTTTCATCTTAAGTAAAAAAAATCGTGGAAATTCATTAAATTCATAACTATGTTTTATTTCTTTTATTTCACGGATATCTTGGTCGTTTAAAATCATACATGAAAAATAAATATCAACATAAAGGCTCTATTTCTGAAGTCTATTTGTTATAGGAGTGTCTTACCTTTTGTTCTAGATACTTGGATGATATTTATACAAGATTAAATAGAGTTGTACATGTTTAAAACACATTGACTTAATCTTAAATACATGGGGAATCAAAAATCTTTTCTACAACTGTATAATTAGTTGAGAGGATCTCAAATGTTACACTGATAGAAATGGAATTATTTCAAGCACATAGATATGTGATGATGAATAGTAAAATTATAGGTCCATTTATTGAGGAGAAAAAGATACAAAAAAATATATAAATGAGATTGCAAAAATGAAATGATAACGATATAACAAAATCTATTAATAAAGAGATTGTAGAATGGTTTTCATATTGTGTAAGTTCATAAATATTTCAATCAATATGAATATTTGGTTGAAAATTATATTTTTTAAATTTAATAATGTGTATTACATTTTTTAGATCATGAATACTGATACTTGGTATGATTTGTTATAAGATTTTACATTTCTGAGTCGAGATCCTCTAAAACATGCTATAAATTTCAACGCTTACAATATGAATGTATTTAATTTTCATACAGCTGATTGGGAAGAGGGTTTAAAAACACATAATAGTGGTATATTTATGGTTTATTAATTGATAAATTATGGAAAGTTGATTGGTATTATATAATTAAACTACCACGGGCATTTTTTTAGTTGTTTTATTCAAATTCAAGTGGGTTGATATTACTAGGGGTATTAAAAGAGATACCATTCAATTTACTTATGTGAACTTATCTCGCTTGATGGATGCCAGTGACCGTGAATTACATGATCCATATATCTTATCATCTCAAGAGAAATTGGTATATTATGTGGAATATTTTTTGGATGAAGGGTGGATTTTAGTTGTTTATGTAAATCAAAGAGACTTGTATGATATGGGTGATGAAGTGGAAGATTTGACCTCTGACAATGAAGCCCATCAATAGTAATAAACATACTCATTTTTCCATCATGATATTGAAAATATAAGTCTTTCATGGTATGATTAAGTAGATGAAGTAATGATGGAGTAGTACAATGACATGATTGATGGAAAAAATAATTTTATGTGTAACCATCCATTAATTTATCAACCACTTATTCTATATGTGCAATCATTACTTATCATAGATATGTATATTTTTTCGATCATTATTGTACATTTGTTATCATTTCTAAATTTTTTTTCATTAATTTTTTGAAATATATATTTTGAAGTTAATTTTATTTTATTAAATGGTAGGAGTTTCAAGAAGGAAGAATTTCACTGATCTCAGTCAACTCTCAACATATGAGATTGTGCCTTCCTATTCATCAGGTTCAGTATTAAGGGAGTAGATTGTCACTCGTGTTTCATTGTGAGGATTTTTGAGGGTGAAATTTATAGGTAAAAATTTTAATGTGAATAAAGTTGTTACACTTTTTTATAATACTAATTTTTTTCATAAAATATACAAATAATGTTACTACAGATAGAAATATGAACAGTTCATAAGTCTATAATCTGAATAGATTAAATATATTTGTCCCACTTTACTATAATGGGGTCCTTATAGATTATTTCATTGGATTATTTGGCCACATTATAGGCTATTTGGTAGTAGATCTAGTTACCCTTCTGATTACCTGTGATAATTGGAGGCATGTGCCTCAATCTTGGAAAAATTAAGTCTTTGATTCATAGATAAAGGTAATTTTAATACATTATGGGGTAATTTAATGTCATTATGTTATTAAATTATAATATTTTAAAGGGATTTTGTTGTAATGAAAAAGAAAATTCAGGAACATAGGGCTCATATAAATATTCAATATTCAAATGTCATCACTCTATAGAATATTTTGATTGAATTATATAAAAATATGACTAGATTTTTTTCCCAGTGATATTTCATCGATGGATGGTAGTGAGAAGGTAAATCACACAACTTTAAAATTATTTAGTGCACAAATTTTATTGGTTTTATGTCCAAATTTAAATATACAACACCATTTAATTTTCAACACAATGGCCATGTAAGTACCGATAAAAGGAAGTGGAGATGAATATGGAGAGGGTGTCGAGCAAAGTTCGTTGGGATGGTATATAGAGTAGTGAATTTAGAACACTAGTAAATGTAAATTTTGACTATTTCATATACATTTTCATCCATGGGAGTAATTTCTTAGGGACTTTTGCACCATATTGTTCAAAATTATTTAGAATCTTAATTTTATCACTACGATACATCAAAAACTCATCGGGTTAGTGTATTTAATTTAAATTCTAGATGGGTGGATGTATGTAGAAAAGATAGTGATTATATATATATTGATGTGTTAGAGTTAGATATCTGTTTTTATTTTTTTGTTCTAAGGATACAGATTCCACACCTGCATATTTTTTTAAAATGATATATAGATTCAGTTTAAACCACTACCATATATGCCAAATTATTATTTAGCGGTAGTTTAAACTTCCGCTAATTTGGGTCAATGTTTTTTTAGTGGCAATTTTTTTTATTTTAACAGAGTTTTCTCCTCCCAAAAAATGACTATGAGATTGAGGCAGTTCAAAATTTCACTATCCTTTTGACAATTTTTGGGAGGGGAAACCACCGCTAAAACCAAAAAAAATTACACTAAACAAATGTTCTAAGAAGGTTCTTAAAAACTTCCACAAAATGGATGGAACATATGGGGGTTAAATGTCAACTCCAAATTTAGTGGAAGTTTTTGGAAAACACATGGAAGCGGTTTAAAGCATCTCTAAATAAAAAAAAACCGCTGCCATATGCTGATTTTTTTTAGGTGCCCAAAATTCTTTAAAACATTTCAGGCATGATTTTCTTGAGGTATGAAAATGTACTTTTCTTTTTATTCAACTTATAATCCAAGGAATAAAGTTAATTCACAAAAAATTTACATTTAAAAATTCTTCTTAATTTCCTCAGTAAAGTTTTCACAAACTTTTTCTTACTCCACACCAAAAAATATATCATCCACATAAACAATTATAATTAGACTTATGGATTCAACATATTTCACATATATGTTTGTATCAAATTTTCATTTAAAAAAATTAAACATTATAAAATAGCTATCAAGTTTTGAATACCAGGAATATGGGGTTTTTTTCAACCCATACAAGTCTTTCTTTATTTTATAGACCTTGTTTTCATCATTATCAAGTTAAAAACCACAAGGTTATTGAAAATAAACTTCTTCCTCGATCATACCATTTAACAAAGATGAATTTATATACATATGATAAACATTGTAATTTCAATGTGCATCCATTGATAGAAACATTTTAATAGTTTATAATATTGCAATTGGTGCAAAAAAATTCATCAAAATCCACACCTTCCACCTGTGCATAGACTTTACAAACAAGTCTTTCTTTGTTTCTTGAAACTTCTCCATGATCATTAAATTTGTTTCTATAAACCCACTTTGATTCAAAAAAAATTATTTGTTGTCCATGGAATAAGTTCCCATGTTTCATTTTTATCAATATGATCCAACTCTTCATTCATAGAATCCACCCATTCTTTGTGTTGAATAGATTATGAAACTGATTTTGGTTAAACTTTTTGAGATAAATGAAGTTTTATTTTAAAATTTTAAATTTATTTTGGTCATAACTAGAGCATTATAATTTCCAATAATGTTTTTGGACTCAACATGTTTTAGTAAGGTATAAAATTTAAAAGTTTCTCTTCCAACTGAACTTTCCTTGTTTTATGATTCTCCTGAATCTTGGTAAGGATATTTTGAGTCATTATTGTTAGAAATATCTAGTTTATCCTCCTTAGTGTTCTCAATTATTTTCAATTACTTTCACATAATATGATTCGACCAACCTTTGTAAGCATTTATTCTATCATTTGTAACTTCTTCCATTGGGTGAATAACCCATAAAAGTTTCTTCCTTGGATTTCCCGTCAAAATTTCCCAAATACGGATTTTTTATTTTAAGTAAACATGGACTTCTAAAAACATTGAAGTACTTCAACAAAGGATTTTTTTATACCACATTTTATAAGAATTCATGTTGATTTATGATCTCAAAAAACATATTTTTGAACATGTATAACAATACTAAATACTTCTCTCCAATATAACTCTGAAATTTTTTATTCTCCTAACGTGATTTTTCCTATTTCCACCAAACTTCTATTATTTCTTTCAGCTGCTCCATTTTATTTTAGAGTGCATGGAGCATTATATTTTTGTTCGATACCATTATTTCTTAGATAAGTTTTAAAATTATTTATTTTGAATTAAGAACCATTTTCTAATCTCAACTAATTTATATAATCCCCCATTTATTTATCAACTTCTTTTCTGAAACACCAAAACATTTCCCCAACCTCTGACTTGTGTTTCATAAACATTATGTTTTTAATCTCAGTTAAATCCTTAATAAAAGTAAAAATTTATAAATTTCCTTTTGTTAATTTATTTCCAATTATCCCATATAAATCAAAATGAATAAGTTCAAGAGGTATGGTAGACTGAATCTTAACTATCTTATGAATTTTGTTAGTCATCTTCCCTTTTTGACAAGTTAAAAAAAATTATTCTCTTATTTTCAATTCTAGAAAACAACAGGTAGTATAAACTTTAAAAAGTTTTCCCATTTTTTCTGTCCAAGGTGGCTAATTTTTCGGTGCTACAACTTATTCTCATCTCATTACTCAAATAACATGATTTGTTAAGTTCTCCAATCTAAAAGAGATTTCCACTAGTTCTTTCTCATTTTGTATTAAATTTTCCATCTTTCACACTTTTTATAAGACAAGGATATTTTCTCAATATCACTTATTTTCCATTATCACAAATTTAACTCATAATAAGTAAGTTATGTTTTATTCCATCAACAAACCAATCTTCCTTAGATTTAAACTTTTTTGCTTTAATATCATCCATTCTGATTCCTCTGATTTTTAAGGAACTATCATTACCAAAGGTAATTGCTCCTCCATAATGACTTTAAACATGTTTCAAGATTTCCATATCACCTTTCATATATGAAGAAAAATCACTATCATGTATTCATGTTTTATTCCTTTTAATTTCTTTCAAAGTTTTCTCGATAACAAAAGCTCTTTTCTAAACGTTCTTGTTTCCAGCTTCTTTTTATTTTCAACCATAAGAAACTTGTTCCAGAAGGAGTTTCATGCATATTTCAGCATGATGACCAACCTAATCACATCTTCCAAAACCTTCTTATAGAAATTCAAATTTATTTTTTGTTGGAATGTTTCTAACATCTTGATATTTTTATTTTCAAATTTCTTATGGGTAAGGAAAGTTACTCATCCTCCTTCCATTATTATATTCACTTTGCTCAAACCTTCTTCCATTAAGTGACAAGTTATTCTAACAATTATAAGAATTGTTCCCATATATTCCACAACACCAGCAATATCCATCAAATATTGATTTTCTATTAAAGATATTTATCTATAGAAACTTTGTTGAGGTTGATAACGTCTTCATAATTTAACAATCTTTGGATGTGGATTATCTTTACTCCTGAGTTAGTTTTAATATTTTATATATTAAATAGGGTTCTTACACCCTCTTTCCACCCAATATTTACAATACTTTTTATATAACCCAAAATGTTTTAAAAATTAGATGAAACGTTATTTTTGGTAGGTGAGGATTTAACTTGATTGAATGAACCTGATGGCTTCTGCTCCCGCTCCCACTCCGGCTCCCGCTCCTACTCCGGCACCAGCCCCTGTTTCTATTCCGGCTTCAGCTTTGGCTCCGACGTCTGCTCTTCGGCTTCCAAGGGAGGTTGGCGTGGTTGAGGGTTCCGAGAAGGCCTTCTACAAGGCTGTTCTATGTGTCTCTCCATCGTCGGTGGCCATTGCCAGCCCTACCTCCATACCTCTGGTGGTCCGTCCTCACTTGGATCCTATCTAGGTTGAACGCCGGCCCCCCAGGAAGGTGGACGGGTTTACGTTGGTGGATCTCTCCGCTCATGAGCTCCGTGAAGCTGCTTCTCTTCTTGACCTGTATTTGGTGGCCCGCTTCGGTCGCAGCAAGCCCTCGCTGAACTTCTTCCGGGGTGTGGTGAAGTCTTGGGGTCTCTCTTGTCCGCCGGTAGTCTCAGAGCTTTTCTGAGTGGCCTTCAGCATCCATTTTGGTTCCAGACTCGACTTTGTGAGAGCTTGGTCCAGTGCTAGCAGAAGGTGTGGCGCCTGTCACTTCTCCCTTTCGCGCTGGTCCTGGGACTGTCATTTTGGCCACGAGTCCTCCTCGGATGCGGTTTGGATCTCCTTCCCAGGCCTTCCGTTGCCTTTACATAACCCCTCCATCCTGCAGTCCCTGGGGAACTCCTTTGGTTCCTTTCTCTACATGGACGAGATGACTCAGTCCCTCTTTTCTACGGGCAACCCCCGCATCCGTGTTGAACTCGACCTGGCCAAAAAACTGCCCTCCATGGTTATTTTACAGGCTAGCGACGGTTTTTCATGGAGACAAAAGGTCATATTTCACCACCCCTTGAAGTTCTGCACCCTTTGCGGGCTGCATGGACACTGGGATTCGGCTTGTAGGAGGAGAAAGGACGCTGCTAGCTCGTCCCGGCAAGCTCCTCAGGCGGGTCTGGATCAGGCGTCGCCCGGTCGAGGGCATGTGGGGTCCCCGGTTCGGCCCGTTACGTTTTCAAATTTGAATTATTCCAGGAGGGATGATGCGCCAGAAGAGGTTTGCATGGGGGTGCGGTCTCCAGTGTTGGACCGGTTGTCGGCCCCTCCTGAGCCTCGCGATCTGATTACCTGGTCTCCCTGTCCTATTGTCGAGATCTCCCCCCGACAGGATCGAAGAGCAGTGTTCAAGAATGACTTTTTCCTAGATCTTCTGGGGAGTCCTCCCAGGTATCTCTCCCCTTCGCCCCCTCCTTTCTGCATCTCAACCCAGCTTTCCCCAGAGTTCCTCCAAAAGTCTCTTTTGAGTAGCCTCACTCTGGATGTGGAGGGGTTGGCCAAGAAGAACCTCCCCTCGTATGGCCTGGAGAAAGAGTTGGCGCTCTCTCATCGCTCCCCGCAACGTCGCCTGCTGCCTCCCTCTTCTAAGGGAGATGTGGGTTCGTTTTCTGATGTTGTTGCTAAAGGTAAAGGGAAAGATCCGATGGAGGAGGATTTTTACTCTTTCAAAAAGGTGGTTCTTACTCCCAAATCAGCGCCCCTCGAGGCAGTGTTTTCAGGTCCTGTTACCCGCTCCAAATTCAAATATTCTGGCCGTTTTGCGCCTGCTCTACTCTTTTTGTCCTCCCCGTCTAGAGCCCGGAAGGGCCTACCTTGATGCTACCCATCCTCATCTAGAATGCACGGGGCTTAGGGGATAAATCCAAATGTGCTTTCCTGGCCTCTGAGGCCAGGAGTTTTCATGATCAAGTTGTGGTGATCCTGGAACCCAAACAGGTACATAGTAAAGGCTCTACTCTTACCAAGAAAATGGGTTTCCCCAAATTCTTCCATGGTGGCGATGAGAACTCCCACATCTGGATGGGCTGGAAGAGCCACATTTCAGTTGAGATTTTGAGTCTCTCTTCTCAATGTATCAATGTTAAGATCTCCACAGCAAGTCACGATTTGGTGTTCTCCTTCATTTATGCATCCACTGAGGTTCTCAAGAGGAGGGAACTTTGGCATTTTCTGGGAAACTTGAAAACGGGGCCTCTCCCTTGGTTCGTGGGAGGTGACTTCAATGTTATTGCAAGCGTCTCTGAGAAAAAGGGGGGAGTTGGCTATAATTTTGGTGGAATAGATGATTTTAATGATTTCATGAGGAGCGATGGGCTTTTGGACCTTGGATTCTCTGGACCCAAGTTCTCCTGGTGCAACCACCGCAAGGGTGCAGATCGCATTTGGTGCCGGTTGGACTGTTGCCTCTCCAACCTTCTTGGGTTGGACACTTTTCCAAAGATGACAGTCACTCATCTTCAGCGGGTGTTATCTGATCATAACCCGCTCCTGATCAACATCAAGAGGGAGGAGGCTACGAATTCCCTCTTCTCCTACTCGACTGCATGGCATGGGGATGACTCTTTTCTAAATGTTATCAGGATGTCCTGTTCTAAAGATGAAGATTCCAGATCGTGGGGTGGCCTGGTGAACCGCCTCAGGCGTCTCAAAATGGATTTGCAAAGCTGGGTGAGCACCAGACCTGATATTGCCCAGGGTATCAACAGCCTCAGGTTGGAAGTCGACAGGTTGGAGGAATCTCTTCAGAACTGTTGGGATGAGAATTTGTTCATCGCTCTGTGTGACAAAAAGAATAACCTATCCAAGAGGCTTCTTTCTCTGGAGAGAGATTTCCAATAGAGATCACGGGTTAGATGGCTTAAGGAAGGGGATAGAAATATTCCTTTTTTCCATGCTTGCATTAAAGAGAGTAAACGCTCAAGGATGAACCTGAGAATGGAGAAAGGGGGCTACACTTCGGACGTGAACACTGTGGGGAAGATCACTTTGGACTATTTCAAAAACACCCTTGCAGGGGAGTCTGTTTCTTTCTTCATGAGGTGGAATCAAGACACTGAGTACTTCTTCAACCATATCCCCTCAACGGTTAATCAGGTGGACAACTGCGCTCTTTCCTCCATCCCCTCGGCCGAGGAGATCCGGGTGGCTGTCAGAAACATGCCCCAAGACAGCGCGCCTGGTCCCGATGGATTCCCGTCCAGCTTCTTCAGCTTCACTTGGGAGATTGTCAGCCAGCTTGTTGTGGAGTTGATCCAGGACTTCTTCCTCGGTGTCCCTCTCATTAGGGGAATTTCAGCCTCCAGACTGGTCCTCATTCTGAAGATCAGAAATCCCACCCTTGTGATCCAGTACAGGTCAATCTGTCTTTGCAACATTGCCTATAAAATTCTATCCATTTTCCTCGTCAGAAGGCTCGACAAATTTATTCCTCGCCTGGTCTCAATGGAGCATCACGGTTTCATCAAGGGAAGGAGCATTCAAGGGGCGGTGGGCATCGCTAATGAATTGGTGCAGGAAATTAACAGAAAATAGTTTGGATACAATGTCATCTTCCAAGTCGACATGAACAAGGCTTATGATATGTTGGAATGGAGTTTCACCATCCGGGTCATGAGGAATTTTGGGTTCAGTGAGTTTTTTTGCGATATCTACTTCAGATGTTATTCATCACTATGGCTTTCCATTGCCTTGATGGGAAAAACTTTTGGCTTCTTTAAGACTATCCGTGGTGTTCGCCAAGGGGACCCCTTGTCTCCTTTTCTCTTTGTTCTCACCCAGGATGCGCTCTCAAGAAATTTGAAATATGGGATGGATTCAGACCTCATGCTTCCTTTCCGTGGAATTAATAGTGCTACCATTTCCCATCTTATGTTTGCAGATGATATTCTAATCTTTATAAACGGAAGGAAAAGGTCATTGAAGGCTCTCATGGACATCTTAACCACCTACGGTAGATGGAGCGGGCAGAGTGTCAACCCTACTAAAAGCCATTTCTTCACTTCAGACAAATTCCTGGCCCCAAGGAACAAGGATATCCAAAAGATCCTTGGTTGTTGTAGGATGACGTTTCCCGTTTCTTATCTCAGGGTTCCGATCTCCTGTGGCCGCGTCAAAAAGGTGCACTTCTCTGTGACCCTTGATCGCATTCTGGGTAGAATATACAACTGGAAGAATAAGATTCTCTCCTTCGGTGGACGGATTACGCTGATCAACAGAGTCCCCACGTCTATTCCCATGCACGTCTTCTCGGTGATCCACCCTCCTAAGGGTACTGTGGAGAGAATGGAAATTATCCTCAATTCTTTTCTGTGGGACGCCAAGGAGGAGGGAAGGTCCCACTGGGCCTCCTGGAAGCATCTCGCTAGACCAGTGGAGGCAGGAGGAGTGGGTCTCCGTGATATCCAGGGTACTCTTCAAAGCCTTCAGGCTTGACTCGCTTGGGAATTTATCATCGGGGATTCATTGTGGGCGAAATTTTTCAAAGAACAGTACCCGGGGCTAGAAACACGGGGCCTCTACAGGTCCACGCGGCTGGCAAGGTGCATGTTCTCCCTTATGGACACGTTATTAGGTCATGCGAGATGGATCATCGGTGCTGGGAAGATTAGTTTTTGGGACACCAATTGGTCCGGGGAACCCTTGGAATACCCCGACTGCCCTTCTTCGGATATCAACTTTTTTAGTGCATGTGAGGAGTTCGACTTGATCAATACCTCTTTGAATGCTAATAAGATGTTTGTGTTCGAAAATATTGTAATGAGTGAGGAACCCGATAGGTGTTGCTTCTCAGCTACTAGCTCAGGCAGGTTCACCTCGCAAGGCTTCAGAAGTATCGTTCTTCCAGGTATCACCTCCAACGCTTGGGCTCCAGCACTCTGGTGCAATGAAATACCGATCAGAATGAATTTTTTACTATGGAGAATTAGGAACAGGGAGCTTCCTACGGAGGACAACATCCAGCGCTGGGGCGTTGCTTTGGCCTCTAGATGTTCCTGTTGCACTACTCACAGGTGCGAGTCGGTGAAGCATATCTTCTTTCAAAGTCATTGGGCGCTTCACCTCTGGTCACTGTTCACGCATAATCCATGCAGAAATGATAGAGAGTTTTCTCTCCATGAATATATGGAGTGCTGGTTTTCTGGCTCGGGATCTTTTGGCCAGGAGCGGATGGTTAGAATGATCATCCTTGTGGCCTTGTGTTGGGTGCTTTGGGAGGCTCACAATCAAGCTAGGAGGGGATAAGATCGTTCACTGTTGTTCCTCCAGGCTAGTCTCAAATCCCTCATCTTCGAGCTTGCTTCCCAGATCAAAGGTGGTTCAACATCAACTGCCATCAACAACCTGCTCAATTTCCCCTGTTTTCTGAGAAAAGGTACTGGTCAGTGGGTTAAATGGCGCCCGCCGTTTATGGGACTCAAACTCAACGTTGATGGCTCATGAATGGGGGGAATCATGAGAGGGGGAGGGGTCCTGCGAGATACATCAAGCTCAGTTTTCCTCGCCTTTAGTGCCTTTTATGGTCCAGGAAATTCTCTGAGTGCAGAGGTCCATGCACTGGCCTTAGGTCTGTTGGTGTGTAGAAGGAAGAAGTTGACAGCATCTGAAATAGAGACGGACTCAGAAACCCTTGCGAATATCATGAATGGGACTAGTGGGGTTTCTTGGGAGCTCACTTACATCATTAGAAGGTGCAAGATCGGAACCTCACATGGGAATATTGTTCATCACAGTTGGAGGGAGACTAACTTCGCGGCGGACTCTCTTACCCGCTTGGGTAGGCAGGATGTACCTCTCATTATTTATGACTCGCTTTCTTAACTCCCTCCAGAATGTGCCTCTTTTGTGCTGGGGGATGCCCTTGGACTCCACCATTTCTGACCCCCTTGAGGGGTGTTGTCTCCCTTGACCTTTCCTTTTTGAATAACAAATATACTCAGAAAGAAGGATTTAACTTGATTCTAGATTTGAGTTCTCTCAGAAATATTAGAAGTATCAAAGTTTACTTCTAAATATTTTTTGAAGTTTTTATTTATCTTCCTCAATGTAATTTTAGGCTCAAGAAGTTATTATTGAAACTTTTGGACTTCTTATTCCTTAGGTTCCAACATCTTACTGAGGTCTTCAACTATCATTCCCTATTCAGCAATTCTATGTTTGTAACTTAAAATCTCCCTAATATATTCTTTTAACTATTTTATTTCATCTTTTCTCTCTTCAGCAAATTATTTACAATATTTATTCATTACTATGATTTATTTCTTGAGAGTTTTTTTATACTCAAATCATGCAACAAGTTATGTTCTGATTTGATACTCTCTGTATGATTCTTAACCACATTCTTTAAGATCTAAGGAATTTTTTTTTTTGACTTTTGAAATGAAAGTTTTGATTTTTTTTTCTGAACATTAATCTTTCAAATAATTGTTTTCAGTTTAGTATGATTCAACATTCTTAATCAACATACTTATTTTGTCTCCCAAGAACTTATTATTATATTTTTTGTATGAATTTTCTTCTTTATAACTTTGTTTCCACTTCTTCCAACATGGTTTTTCATCAAAATCATCTTAATATTCGCTAAATTTATTCTTGGTACAATTCATAGCTAAGTGTATGATTCCAATAAACTCAAAAAAAATTAGATTAAATTTACTTCCATATTTTCTTCTTATTCTTTGATTGTTCTTGGACATAAGAGACATAATTCTATTATTCAAATCATTATCCTCTTTATCATCAGAGTCACAAGGATCAACATATTCAATATATTGTACTTTTACTTTTCTCATGGATTCAAAATCCATATCATATTTCATATTATTTTTTAATATTGGATCTTTCCTCATTTCATAATAAATAATAAATTTGTGAAATTAATCAAGAGATAAATAATCCTTATCTTATAAGGAGGAAATTTTAGAATCAAACATATCTATAAAGATTCTCATAAGTTTCTTCAAAATTTTAGAATCATCCAAGACATCAATGAATCCTATGACATTGAAAACAATTTAATTTACTCTAGTGAAGTATTCATCAATAGTTTATTCATCTCACATTCTTATTTCTTCATTCTTATTATGCCAGATTTGTATCTTTTCTTCCTTCACTTTAGTATTCCCTTCAAAAATAATTTCCAACTTGTCCCGCATACTCTTTGAAGTTTTGAGACCCATCACCTTCTGATAAAAATTTACTAATAAGGTAATAAGGATATCATTTCTAGATTTTATATACACTTTGATAATTCCCTTATTAGAAAAAATTATTAGGGAATCATTCTCAATATGTGGGAAAAAAAATTTAGCAGCATCAATAACTTCTAGTACAAGAGATAGGAGATAAGGAATCATCCTATTTTTCCATTAATAATAATTTTTTCCATCAAATATAGTCATTCCTATATTGTTTACAGTATTGATATTATCCATGATAAGGAACTACAAGGGAACCTTGTCTCTAATACTAATTGAAGTTCCAATGGATCGAATAAAAAGAGAGAAGGGGGTTAAATCCATTGATCACTTTTTTAATGTTTCAATACTTTTAAAAATTATCCCTTACACCCTGTTGAATTTTATATCCTTATTATCTTTTAATAAATACTTGTGAATTAAATAGTAGGAAAGCAAGTAAAGCATGTGATATTTACAAGGTTTGGCCTTAGTGTGAGGACCTACATACTTTCTATAACCACTATCGTGAGTCTATGGGAATTCATTATTGATAGGAAGTGAATAAAACATGGTCCAAATCCCATTAGACACCTTATATCTTTTTAATAGGAATAATTATACTAACTCCTATAATTTTAAAAAGTTGTATATAACACAATTTAGCAAAAAAAATAAATAAATACATTTTTCAATTTTCTACACAAAAGATATTGGGTCCTATGACCCTGAGCTTGATGGCCTTTAGTCTGATGAACACATTCTGATTGACTCAACCTAATCTATTCAATATGATACACACAGTCTTAATTTACAAAACTAAAACTCTTCTAAAATTCTCAATATGATCATCCACATTTTTGAAAATAAAACTTTTAGTAGTCCAACCTTCGTATAAGTTATCAGTCTAAAAAAAACTTTTCAAGATATATGAAGTGATTCTCCTTTTCTGCACTCATGAAAAATTAAAAAATTTGAATGAACTATGCATCTATTTATAGGCGACTCAGAAAAGAAACGGTGTGAAATTGAAAGTATTTTCCCTCTTACTCACATATCAAAACATCAAAAATCACTCACATATAAACTTCAATTTTGACTTCTTCAAACCTTCTCAATATTTCTATAAAATTAGTCTTCTCTAACATGCTAAATTTTTTTCAGTCTGATTATCTTGATCAGCTTCAGATAAATTATCTTGATCAGTTTTGCTCAAATTATTTTACTCATCTTCAGTCTGATTATCATGCTCAACTTTAGTATGATTATCATTCTCATTTTCAGTATGATTATATTGTTCAGCTTAAATATGATTATCTTTCTTAGCTTCAGTCCAATTATCTTACTCAAATTTTTCCTGATTATCTTGATCAGGTTCGGTATAATTATATTTATTTTCTTTAGTTTTATTTTCCTTCTCAGATTCAGTATGAATATCTTTCTTAGAGTCAATTTGATCTTCCTTCTCAGATTCAATCCAATTTTTCTTCCCAGAGTTAGTCCGATTTTCCTTCTCATAGTCATTCTGATCTTCCTTCTCAGTGTCAGTCTGATCTGCTTACTCAAATTCATTCTGATATTCCTTCTTAGAGTTAGTCCAATTTTCCTTCTCAGAGTTAGTCAGATCTTCCTTCTCAAATTCAGTCTAATATTCTTCCTCGGATTCAGTTATATAAAATTGTTATAACAATGAAATTATCATTATAATGGATTTTTCATAATAATGGAATTTCTGTTATGATGGAATTCTCATTATTATGGAAATTCCACTCTTCAATTTTGAAAATATTAAAACCTAATCAGCTTTACAAATTCATAATTCTGACAAACTTCTGGGTCTGATACTTTTGGATCCAATCTTCTATGGCTGGATTTATAGAATCTATATAATCTTTATGATTCCTCTATTTCTTTAAAAGCTTTTATCATGATAGTTTTAATGATTTGTGAGAACTTCATGACTATAAAATCATCGTATAATTTAATTTAGTAAGTATGAAAACCTTCTAACTCCTAACATTACTAATCTTTTTTCAACCTCTTTATAAATATTCTAACTTTCATTCTTAGGAACTTATGACTTTATTAACAACACCAAGTTTGATGATTCTTTAACTTCATGTTGATGGATCAGAGTCTGATAATGAATCTGATCAATAACTTCATATTTCTAACTAATTTTATATCTGGTTTTTTCTTAGTCTGAAAACCTAAGTCTAGAAACTTGTGCCCAAAAAACAACTTCCTTAAAGATAAAACTTTTCTCTCCCTTTGTGTTTGGATCTAGAAAATTATGTATTTCTTATGAAAACTCATCATGATGGATTGGGTCCAATTCTAAATAAAAAAACATTATTTTACAACAAGGTTAGTTTTCAAAAAATATAAAAGTTTGTTAGAAAACAAAAAACATTATAAAGGTTCTTCAAATATAGGAAGAGGAAAGGTGGAAACCATAATTACATAACTTCTTATAAAGTCAATACTGGTCAACAAAGAAAAATTAATCTTGAAAATAAGTATTCTCCTCTGGAAGAAAAATATGGGTATAATTCAACCATGCATATTGAAAAGATATTGGAGAGGTTGTCTAATTTTTCCGATTAATCAGGTATCTCATGGAAGTAAAAGAATAAGATTTAAAAACTCAACCTAGTAAAGATCACTCTCAAAGATACAAATAATATTAGCACCAGGAATATTAACAGTGGATGCTCATACCACATGATAGGAAATGAAGTTTTGTTGAAATATTTTAAGTGAAGGGTTGATAGAACAGTGAGATTCAGAAAAAAGTGGTGCCTTAAAGATCAAAGGAATTAGAAATATAGAATTATAAAATGATGATCTAATTAAAACATAAGTTATCTACTTGGAAGAATTACATCACAATATTATGAGTGTGAGTCAACTCTATGACTCAGTACTAGTAGTGACATTTAATTAGAAAGGGTGCAGCATAAATATCAATATAGGTAATTTTATCATAAACAATAAAGGGTAAATGGTAATTTATAAAATATATAAATTAAATAAAACACTTATTTCTTAAAAATTAAAGAGGAAAATAACTTGTGTCACCAGATTTTGGGTCACATTAATCAACTGATCAAAGAAAATTTATCCAAGAAAAAGGTTGTTTTTTATATTCCCAATATAAATCATGATCAAGAAAAGACATGTAATTCTTGTATATGAGGAAATATAGTTCTTAATTATTATCAGTTGAGGAAACAAATATCATCAAATCTTATTTATTTAGTCCACACATATGTGTGTGGTCCAATGAATATGGCTGGAATATATGTATAGAGGTACTTCATTCTTTTTATTTATGATTATAGTAGAATGGAATGTGTTATGTTTATGTAGCATAAAAGAGAAGTGATTGAAAACATGAAGAGATATCTTTGAAGAGTTGATAATGAAAATTTTTGCACAATCAATATATTATGATCTAAAAATGGAATAGAATACATATCCATTGAATTCAAAAATTACCTAAAAAACATGGGATCAAGCATGAGGTTTCTTCAATGAGAACA
The DNA here is from genome assembly GCA_963277665.1 of Viscum album. NCBI lineage: Eukaryota > Viridiplantae > Streptophyta > Magnoliopsida > Santalales > Viscaceae > Viscum > Viscum album. The sequence goes on from OY728135.1 coordinate 1,365,992,519, forward strand.
CCTCAACAAACTAGTGTTGTTGAACATAGAAATATAAAAGTGAATGATATGCACAAAACTATGTATATTTAGAGTTGTGTTTCACTTAATTACTAGAAAGATGTTTTTCAAGTTATAGTGTACACTCAAAATAAACCGGTCTGAGTCTAGGAGAGGATAGGACACCATATGAGATATGGCATGGAATTAATCCCTCACTAAAGTAATTTCATGTTTTTAGAAGTAAATGTTTCATCTGAAACAAAGAAGGAAATCAAGGTAAGTATAGTGGTGATATAGAATAGGGAATATTACTTAGATAATCAATGAAGAGTAAATCCTATAAATTCTAAAATAATCATCTTAGAAATATTGTAGTCAGAAATTATATCAAGATCATTGAGGATATAATTATGAATAACTAAAGGATATCATATGTTGATATGATTTAATATGAATAAGAAAGTGTAAATGGGATATATTCAAATACAAAAATTATGGAAGGCTTTCCCAATATTAGGGTCTCTCAAAATAATGATGATTTAGAAGTTTAATCAAAAGCGTAAACCATTTATAATGAAAACCTACCAAAACTTCACTGCAGAAAATAGAAGAGTATAAGTTGATCAATCCAACATTATTAGGGATTAGACCACACTTACACAAACAAAGATAATAAGTAATGAATCACATTATTCTCTAAAATAAATTTTAGAACCAACCTCATTTGAATAAGATGCCAAGGATGAATCATGGGTTAAGTCCCTGAATGAAGAACTAGATCAGATTGACAAAAAACATACATCGGATCTTATTAAGAGTCTAGAAAATCACAATGTTAATGAAACAAAGTGTATCTTCAAAAAAATTAATGGTCATATAAATGTGATAAAAAACAAGGAATTATTAGTGTGTAGGATATGCACAAATTAAAATTTTTGTTGAAGAAACATTTTCTCCAATTTCTTAATTTGATTCTCTTAGGATCTTCCTAGCCATGGAAATTCAAATAGGGTAAAAAATTTATCAGATATATGTCAAAAAAAAATTCTTAAATGGTTTTATTAAAGAATAATTCTACATTGTTAAACCAGTGGTATTTCTAATCAGAAATGATAAAATAAAGGTTTTTAGATTAAAGAAGGATTATTATGGTCTATAGAAGACATCACAAGCATGGTATTCTCAACTGGATGCTTATATGAAGAATCTTGAATTTAAAGGAGGATGTGTTAGACATAATCTCTATAAGAAAAATTCTCATGGAGATAAATTTATGGTAATTTTATATGTATATGATATTATATTTGGTGGAAGCACGCATGGATCAGTGGAAAAATTTTCTAATCACATGAAATAAAAATTTTAAATGTCCCTGATTGGTGAACTAACATACTTTTTGGGTCTACAAGTGATTCAAAAGAAATATTATGCCTTCATTTATCATGAAAAGTATGTAAGAGAGCTTCAGAAGAAATTCAACATGCATGAATCCAAAACAATGTTGACTTTGATAATGGTTGGGAAAACACTAGGAAATTATGATGGTGGGAAATATTTGGATCCCACTTTGTATAGGAGGATCATTATAATATTATTATATTTAACTACTATATGGTCATATATCATCTTTAAATATGTTTAGCATCTTGCATACAGATTAATATGAAGGGGATAATTTTGTAGTCGTTAAAATAATCATAACATATATTTAATGTTTGATTAAATTTGGATACTTCACAGAAGTAAGGGATAATGAATTAGAAACATTTTCTGATGTTTACTAGGCTAGATATGTCATGGATCTAAAGTCCATAGGTGGGGTTTCATTCTTCATTCATGATAAATGGGTGGTATGGTTGAGAAATAAATAATAAATCACTTCTCTTAGTAGGAATAAATTAGAGTATATATTTGTGTTAACAGAATACACTCATTTATTATAGATGAAGCAATAACTTACTAATATTGGTGATAAATTTAAAAAGATGATGGTGATACATTGTGAAAACAATAGCATGATCAATCTCACAAAAAATCCCGATCAACACTCTCACACCAAACATATTGAGGTTATATATCACTTCAACAAAGAAAAATTTGAACAAGATGTGATTAAAATGGAGCATGTGGGAACTAATGATCAAGTGGTTGACATATTGATTAAGCCTTTGGCAGTAAACCAATATTTTAGAAACATCATTTTAACCATGGTGTTAAGACACCTCCCAAATCCTAATGAGGTTAAAATTTAACCACTCTCCCCATTTTTGTTAACTATTTTAATCTGGTTATGGATGTGATGTAGGTATTTAAGAGAGATACAATCCAAGGGGTTATTGTTTTGAGAACTAAGGTTAAAATACATTTTCTTTGATTTTATTTCTAAATGGGGAGAATTAAATGGATGGAATTAAATGGATTTTAGGATTCTAGGATAGTTTTTCAAGATAGTTTGGTTTTCCCTTAAGGAATGGAATTATCTCTTGAAACTCTTGTTTTCAACACCGAGATTTTCTCACATAGAATTAGAGTAATGGATGAGTAATTTCATGCCTATCAATTTTTTTAGGCTAGTTATTTATTAAATTTCTCCAAAAATATACAACAACCCCAAAGGGTGATATTGTTGGAACCAAGGGTTTTCATACTTGGAAATGGATGGTATTTTTTGTTTGTTTTAAATCCACACTGGTTTGATCCAGTATTTCACAAGATAAGTGATCTTATAGTGTAGGTGGAATCAATGTTAAATTTGGCATCATTTCCTAGTGTTTTACAAATTTTTGGGTCCATAATTTGGTGGAAGGGCTACGTTTTTTGAAAGTTATATTTTCTAGGATACCTTAAAAAATATGGAAAAAGGCATGGAATTTGTAAAAGATTGGTGTTTTATGAAAGATTGGTGTTTTGTGAAATTTTGGTGTTACAAATGTTTGAAGATTCATGAAATAATATTTTATGAAATAGGGATGAGTTTTGAAGGAAATACAGTAAGTTATGTCAAAACAAGAAGTTTCACAAACAGATAATTTCATTGAATGATTCGTGAAGAAAGGGAGTTTCGTAAACATGAATAAAGTGTTTCATAAAAAGGAGGTAATGATACTAAAAAATTTTCAATGAGGAGGAATTGTATATAAATAGGTTGTCACTCATCATATGGTCATTGAATAATTTTTGGATAAGGTTTGAATTCTTAGATTTAATGAAAGTCATATACAAACATAATTCTTACGTTAATTAGAAAATTTATGCGAACACAAGTTTTTCAAAAATAATGGTTGAGAAATAATTGATGTTAGTACATTTCAGTAAATAAGTTACATGAAATTTTATAGTTTCATGATATTAAGGAGTTTTCCAAAAGTTGGTAGTTTTGAAAATTTGGGGAGTTTCATGAAATTTTGTAGTTTCATGAAAGCTAACCATTTTTTGAAACAAAAATGGTGTTTGTGTTTCATGAAAGATACTTACATGATCATACTTGAACTTGGTAAAATATTTTGGGATGTATTGAAGAATCATAATTGGACCTACATGATGAAAAAACCACCTTCATGTGCTTGCATATGGAAGAGAACTTTAATTTGATAAACTAAGAAAGTCTTCAACCAAAGAAGTGCGAAAGGGGATTTGACGTAAGTGATTCGAGGGAAAAAGTGTGTTATACCTAAAATTCTTCTAAAGTAAGTGTGTGTGGAATAAAGTGATCATGTCTAAACAATTGTAATCCACAATATCTAGTGAATCTTATTGGATTTAGGTATGACTAATACACTATTGAGGTATGCTCCTTGGACTAGCCCATGGTTTTAAACCATGTAAAGCTATTGTGTTGTGTTTCTTTTTCTTCTTTTGTATGTTTGATAATTTCACAATTATATTAGACTTTTTTAACAATATCCTACCAACATAGGGATAAGATCAGTATCATTCAAATAAAAATTTGATAACCTGATTCAGCCCTCCACTCTTAGGGTGTTCTGGGGTATTACAAAGTATTATTGTTTCTAGATATTCTAAAAAGATTATGTGTGGGCATGATTTTCAAAATATATGTTCACAAGATTATGATTTCCTGTGATTTTGATGAAACATTCCTATTTTTTTACTCATGAATGATGATTTATGATTTGGAGCCCTTATTTATCATGCTTTTATATATACCATGATTTTAGTGATATGATCTAATATTTTCTAGGTATGAATATTTTATGTTAAGAGCGTACACTTGATTGTGTTATCATACCCTTATGATCATCTTATGCTCAATTATGATTAATATCTCTCATTTTCACCAAAATCGTACATCTGATCTAAACCTTTTTGTGTTTACCTTCCCCATGTTATAAAGTATAGTTCTGAGTTTTCTAAGTATATAAGGGTAAAAAAAATTAAGAATTTTTATGGGATATGTTGAAGAACGTTCATAAATAAGTTTATTATGAATTTAGTCTCCAAAGACACTAAACCCTTATTGTTCTTGGGAATTTAGTATTTTGATATGTAATCTAGAATGATGTAGTGTGTATGTAAGTATTTCTCGGGTCACCTTAAGGGTTGTATCACTTGATGATATATTATATTCAAGCACACACTATCATTATTCAATTATTATATTTCTAGTGTTTTTTATTTTATGAAAGAAAATAAATATTAGATTTTGAATATATATTGAAAAAAATAAAACTAAACATGAAAATTAAAATAGAATAAAGGAATAAAGAAGATTCTCATAAGAGAATCACCCTATGAAAACCTTCATTGTATTTTTATTATTTATATATTTACTTAATGGACACACTATATTGTGTTTGTGCACATCCTCTACTGCCCCAATTACGAATATGAAGTGCACTCCATCAAATTCACTACATATTAATCTCTTCAATTGAGGGAGAATATTTCAAAAAATAATAATAAACCTCAAGTGTAAAGTGCAGACCCAAAGGTGACTTTCCCCTTAAATATATCCCTTAGTTTAACTTTAATAAATTATAAAACATTAAGTATAAATATGAAATGACTCAGGTTCAGCACCAGACTACTCCCTCAAAGATTCCTCATGTTTTTCAATCATTATCATAAGTGAAAGAGATCACAGTAAGAAAAGAGGAAATGAGATATAAGTGAAAGAAAAATATTATAAAAATATGTTGTGTGAATATAAAATAAAAAATGGGTTAAAAATAAAAGAAAAACTAATATAAAAATAGGACTTTGGCCTAGTTTCTCGTGTAGTCGTTGATCCCCTCAAAATGGGTTCCTTATTATTATTTATAAGAATCACCATCTTTTATTCAAGTGTTTGAAATTTTATTTTTATTTTTTTTGGTAAAATATAAAATGATTTTATCTCTTTTGAAACCCAAAAAAATCCTTCTTTTCCCATGTGATCTCCTTTCTAACTCATGACTTCAAATATTCATGTGATATATAGATTTATTTCCATATTTTCTGATTGAAATATTATTCATAATTTTAATTGATTTATAATACTTATGTTGGTGGAATTCATGATAACATGGATCTCAAGTCCTTGTATTAAATTGTGGATGAATCCCCTAAATCCTATCACGCGCTTCCATAAATATTTTTTTTGGAAAATTCTTAGATTCACCATGAAGTGTGATGTACGGTCAATCTAGGAAATTCATGTTTGATCATCATGTATTTAAGTCTTATCTTAAGATTATGAATACATGTTCAAGATCTATCTGATGCTTTAAAAGCACCAATGATGTTTTTTATGGCTGTAGAGTGTGGCATGATGTCTACATAGGGTAAGTTCATAGAAACATAGAACTACAGTAATGGTTACATAGAACATATGTTTACACTGGGAAAAATAATATATATATCTCCCCAATTATGCTTATGTAGCAAGGTTTATACATACATAGGTTGAATGATGTTTAAACAGGCATATGTTTTCATAGCACATACTTATATAAATATGAATAACCTCTTAAGTCTTCTTGAAATAACATCAAAACAAAGGGAAATCAAATTTATTATTTATTCCACTAATTACAAAGATAAATAAAACAATTAGAAACCAATTTTTAAGCTATTTTTATAATTTAATCCTAAATATTACTATATACTAAATATTTTATAATTAACCATTAAATGATAAATTGGTGGGATTAAAATCATGAAAATATAAGGTGATGTATATATATATTCTGTATCAATATATCATATAGAGATCTTATATTTGTGATAACATTAATCATATGGTGAGGTACTACAACTATAGAAGTAATAGAGCTACCAAAATGAGATTGATAGCCTCTATGACTAGAAGAAGATATGAATAGAAAATTAAAAAATCCATTCCACTAAAGAATATATTCATGCCTTTAGAAGAAAGTAATGAAGGATTTTAATAGAGAATATAACAAAAAAATGTTGTTTACCCACACCAATATTTCTAGAAATAGAATAAGATTCCATAGAGAGAAAATAAGAAAATGATTTCACTCATGGTTATTAATGAGGATGTGAAAAGTCCATCACTTTAAAATATGAAGGAGGTTTTCCCATAAAAATAAATTGAATGGATTTTCAAAGAAAAGTTCATCAAGTATAAACCAATATTAAGTGGTTTTAATGGAAATAGTGGAGGAAAAGAATGATTTATGTCTAAGTGGTTCCACAAATACCACTATAAGGTATGTAAACAATATTAGTAGAGTGAATATTTCATAGAAGAATAATGATGGATATGTAAGTATCATTAATGGTATAAAAAAGAAATAAGAATAAATAAGTGGGATTATTAAAACTTTTGAAAAGGTGAGCTAGCTAAACAAATTTGAGAATTTGAAATCAAATACTTGTAAGAAATTTTATAAAATTGGTGACAATAAAAGGGAAATCACTGAGAATCCTTGGAAGAAAAATTGAGTCAATGATTTGGTTTATCATGTCCAATTACATTCCTCTACTTAAGAACTCTTAGAGGTACCTATCTCCACATGCACAAAATTTTTATATTTGATAATAGGAGTGATTGAAGTTTAATGGGAAGAAATGGTTTATGGGGTGTATCATTGAAATGAGATTAATGTCTAGTAATATGACTGATAAAATTGGTAATAGATACATAGAGTACAAGGACCCGGACTTATTACATTACATAATCTTGAATTTATTAAATAAATAACTTCCTTTTAGATTTAGGATCTTTTAAAGTCTATAGATTTAGGGAAAATGGATATAATACATTCATAAAATTACACATAGAGTGGAAACCATAACAACAGTATTCATTTCTTCCAAAATATAAAACTTTTCAAATGAAACATGATTTCTTTGAAAATTCTTCAAACATTTAACTTGGATTCCTTATTTGTATTACTCATCCTTATAACCTATGAAAATAATTTAAAACTTGTTATGAGAACAAAAATCTCAGTAAGGGATATAAAAAAAGGAAAGAACACATTAGTCAATGAACACTTGTAACGTATGAAATCATTTTCAAAAGACATACTTGTCACCCATATATACTTACTTTTTGAAACTTAAGATTTACACAAGATCCACACAAAACATAAGAACATAAATAGAATCATAAAGGTATCTTGGTAAATTACTTACATAATATTGTAACCCTCTTGAGTACCTTATGATTTTTAACCCTCACAGCTACCTTACAATTTGTGTAACCATCGCAGTTACACTTGGAGTAACCATATGGCCGACCTACAACCTACACATAACCAATGAATTGGAGGAAAATATAGGTCCCACCCTTAATCATAAACAATTCCCAATAACTATAACATAATCATAAAACATTAATATTTGCATAAAAATATTTCCTTTGAAATTTAGTAAAATATAATTTTAAAAGAGGGTTTTAAAAGAAAATCCCCTTACATAAATCATATAATTGAAGTGAGACTTAATAGAGTGGATGGAATATGTATATAAACTATAAATACACATAAATCATAATAATAGAAACAATTTTCATCACACAAACAATTTTAATACCACATAAATAATGAAGTAGAAGGTTAACCCAAAGAATGGAAATCGGCTTAAGAATTCCCTTACCTCGGGTTTGTCTTACTTAAAACTCATTTAAAACTTGTTTATAATGGTTAAAAGAGTTTTATTAATATATTAAATAAATATATATATCTTTATAATACCATATATGATCATTTCATTACATCATTTCATCCATTAATTGTTAGTATTTTGTTCCTTGCACTGTTTTGGGTGAGTTCTTTACATGATTTTCATGATCGGTTCATGATGGATTGTTCTTGTTGATTGGAAGTAAAACTCCAGAATTGGAATAGAGTAGTATTTAAATATTTATAGAACCATAAATTATACCATTTATCATTTTCAATTCTTACATGAGGATGATTCATAAGTTAAATCATTAATGATGTTCATTTATATCATTTAAGTGGCTCTTTGATAATAACGACCTCATTTTGTTTTATAAATTAAAACCATGTGTAAAAAAGAATTCCAGAAACATGGATAAGACATAATAAAAATATTATAACCTTGTTCAACCATAAAAATGGTTTCATGTCTGGCCTTGAAGTAATTGAAGCATATTGAAATCACATCGTCCATGATGTGGGTAATTCAACACATCACGGACAATGTTTTTAATTCCTTGAATAAGCGGGGTAGGAGAAGAAGATTGATGAAGAATTTTCCATGAACATGAGAACATCCAGAATATACAAGATTATTTATCTTTCATTCCTCTTGGAAATGAGGAGGTGAGGAAAGAAAAATAAAATAAAAGAACTCAAAATAATAAAAAAAATTGAGAAATCTCATACGAAAATTCGACAGCCTAACAGCGTCGCTTAAAATTTCATAAGATAATTTAATGAGAGAAAAGGTATATATCATAATTATTACATAATATGGATAGTAAGGGGGATATGGAATGAAATAAACCAACATAATACAAAGGGAATGAAAAATAATAACATAAAATGAAATAGAAGAAATAAAATAAAAGAGGATGTTTACTGCTTGATCTCTTCTCCTTGACATCCTTCTTAAGGCCTTTGGTTTTGGCCTTTTTGGTGAGACCAGTAGCTCTAGAATGTGGAGACGAGCCTTAGGAGGAGTTTTGGGAAGAAATTAGGTAAGTCTCATGGCTTTAGAGGTGTGGGAGGAAGAGGGGAATGAAGGCGGTATTTATAGTGGAGGAGAGGAGGTATTTTACATTATTTTAATCATTATTATAATATTTTTGACCAAGACTATGAATAGACTTAGTTCATGTGACCAAAAATAGTAATAATGGAATGTTACTTCTAACCAAGTTTCATTACATCACTTATGATTTCATAAATAGTTTATTTTACTGATAATTTGAATATACAACATTTTACCGTATTTCACTATTCATCGAAAATTCAAGAATTTCATAAAAATCCAAAAAATTCACCCTTACCATTTTTTGATGTGTAGAATTAAAAAATGAATCTCATTTTTTGAAAATAATTTTCTAAATATCATTAATTTAATTTTTAAATAAAATCATACTTAATTCAAAAATTAAAAATTTTAAATCTACAACTACTTTTATATCACATTGAAAAATTAACCAAGATTTCATTATCTTAAATCCTTAATAAAAAATAATAATACAATTTACTATTAATTAGGGTCATATTAATATTCATATTACTATTCATAAGGGTATGTTACTATTTACCAAAAAACAAATTGGTTCCATTAGGCTTCAAAAAACATACTGAACACAATTGTAGATGACTATTTTTTGAAATTCAAAGCATAGAAGTGGAAAAATTATGTTTAAAGGCTAGTTGTAAATATCTAATTAAAACAAAGTTTCATGAATTTCCATTTATTTTTTAAAAAACCTTGGGGTGTTACATTATCCCCACCTTCTGAAAATTGTGTCCTTGTAATTTTATTTACTTATTAAATAATTGAGGGTACCTTTCTCTCATAGAATTTTCAGACTCCCATGTTGCTTCTTATACCATTTGGTTTCTCCAAAAAACCTTTACCTGGTGGATTACCTTATTCCACAATACCCATTCCCTTCGATTAAGGATCTGAACAGGTTTCTCTTCATAAGAAATGTTCTCTTCCAACTGAACTTCTTTTGGGCTCAAGACATGTGATGAATCTGACACATACTTACTCAACATCGATACATGAAAAACATTATGTACATGAGATAAACTCAAAGGAAAGGCTACTTAGTAATCAACTGGTACAACTTTTTCCAAGATTTCAAAAGGACCGATGAACCGCGGACTAAGCTTCCCTTTCTTACCGAAACACATCACACTTTTCCAGGGAGATATTTTAAGGAAAAAATGGTCACCTACTTCGAAAGATAAGTATTTCCGTATGTTATCTACATAATTTTTTTCCGACGCTGAGCTGTTCTCATGTGCTTCTAGATCATCTTCACTTTCTCAGCCACTTCCTCTACTAATTCTGGCCCCATCAACTTTCTTTCACTGACTTCATCCCAAAATACTAGAGTTCAACACTGCTTTTCATACAATGCCTCAAAATGTGTCATCTGTATACTAGAATAAAAACTATTATTATAAGAAAAATCAACTAAAGAGATATGTTGATCCCAACTTCCCTGGTAGTCCATTGAACAAGCTCTAAGAATATCCTCCAAAGTCTGAATTGTTCGTTTTGACTACCCATCTGATTGAGGATGAAAAGTTGTACTGAAATTTAATTTTGTGCCCAATAACTTTTGAAGTACCTTCTAAAAGTTAGAAGTGAAATTGGGATCCCGATTAGATATAATGGAAAGAAAAACTCCATGTAACCTGGCAATATCATTATGGTACAATTGAGAAAGTTGGTCCAAAGACATTGTATCATGAATAAAAAGAAAATGTGCAGATTTTTTCAGTCGATCAATAACAACCTAAATCGCATTATTACCTTGAGATGTCTTAGGTATTCCCACCACAAAGACCATGGATACATTATCCCACTTCCACTCTGGAATTGGCAAAGGCTGAAGCATCCCTTTTGGTAACCACCTATCTTTTTTAACCTGTTGACATGTCAAATATTTCATGGTAAAATCAGCAATATCTCTTTTCATTACATCCCACCAATAATACTTCTAAAGTTCTCTGTACATCTTAGTACTGTCAGGATGAATTGAAAATGGAGAAATATGAGCTTCAAAAAACAAATATTTCTTTAACTAAGAATCACAAGGCACACACAACCTTTTTTCAAATTTTAAAATACAATATTTATCAAGGTTAAATTCTGAAAGCTTACCCATTTTAACCAATTCTACCTTTTTTTGTATCTCATGGTCTTCCTTCTGTGCTTTCTTAATTCTATCTGATAGCGATGACTACACTAAAACCTAAAACAAAATAGAGGTATTTCTTGTACCAACAACTTCTAATCCAAAATTCATCAAATCATTAATCAAGGGATCATGTTCCAAATGTAACATAGTTAATGATGCATGATGTTTTTGACTCAAGGTATCTTCCACTTTGTTTTCTTTTCCAATATGGTAATTAATCGTGGAATCATAATCCTTTATAATTTCAAGCCATCTTCTCTGCCTCATGTTTAATTTTTCTTGAGTGAATATATACTTGAGACTTTTATGGTCAGTATATATTTGACATTTGGCTTCGTATAAATGATGCCTCCAAATTTTCAAAGAAAAAACTACATCTTCCAATTATAAATCATGTGTGGGATAATTTAACTCATGAGGTTTTAGTTTTCTTGAATCATAAGCAATTATCTGTTCATTCTGCATCAAAACACAACTAATTCCCCTTAACGAAGCATCACTGTAGCTGAAAAACTCACCATTTCATAAAGGCAAGGCCAAAACTGGAGCATTCACCAATCTCTTCTTCAGTTCCTGAAAGAAAACATCACATTCTCATGTCCAAAAAAATTTAACCCCTTTTCGTGTTAACTTAGTTATCAGTCTAGATAACCATGCAAAGTTCTTAACAAACTATCGATAATAACTTACTAATCCCAGAAAACTACAAATCTATGTAACATTTATGGGTCTTAGTCATTCATCAACCACTCTTGTTTTGGCAGGATCAACTATTATTTCATCCTTATTTACAATGTTCCCAAGAAAATAAATATGTTGCAACCAAAAATCACACTTTTTAATTTTCTATGAAGTTTATTTTCCTTTAAGGTTTGTAAAACAACCCTTAGATGTTTTTCATACTCCTCTTTATTTTTAGAAAATACCAGAATGTCATCAATAAACACAACCAAAAACTTATCCAAGAACTCATGAAATATTCTATTAATAAGATTCATGAATACAGAAGGTTCATTAGTTAACCCAAATGGCATAACAACAAATTCAAAATTCCCATATCTAGTTAGAAAGGTTGTTTTCAGGATGTTATCCTCCTTCACCTTCAACTGATGGTATCTGGATCTCAAGTCAATCTTGTAAATGTACTAAGCGCCCTAGATCTGATCAAACAAGTCATCCATATGAGGAAATGGATACTTGTCTTTAATAGTGATGTTATTCAATTCTATATAATCAATGAAAAGTCTCATGGAACTATCTTTATTTTTAACAAACAAAACAGGAGCACCCTATGGTGAAGTGCTAGGATTAATGAAACCTTTATCAAGAAAATACTGCAACTAATTTTTCAATTCAATAAGTTCCATTTGATCCATTCTATATGGGGGTTTTGAAAATGGATTAGCATCAGGAACTAAGTCAATTGTGAATTATACTTCCCGATCAGGTATGACATCAGGTAACTCATCAGTAAAACCATCAAGGTATTCATTTACCACAAGCATGTCATCAATCTGAATAGTTCCCTTGTTTTCAAAAATATGAGCAAGATAACTTTCATTTCCATATTTCAATGATTTCTTATCTTCCTAATATGTTATAAATTGTATGGGTTCGTTCTTGTATACAAACTTAAAATATTTCTGAAAAAAAACTTCTTTAGCTCTACAGTCAATCTTAGCATGATAAACAGAAAGCTAATCCTTTCCTAGAATAATATCAAACTTGAATAAGGGAAAAAAACAAGGTTCGCAGCTAAATTCTTTCCATATACCACAATATAAATATTCTTATAATTCCTATTTGCTATAATATTTCCCCCTGGTGTTTTAACAACAAGTTATGCTATCATTGGATGGGGTGATATTTCTAATTTACCAGAAACTTTCTCAGAGATGAAGGAATGTGTAGACCCCGTATAAAACAAAAGTTTAGAAAAATATAAGTAAAAAACAAATTACCTAATAAAACTTCATTGGATGTCTTGGAATCTGCTAACATAGTCACAAAATATCTTACTACACCTTTCTACTTATAGTATGTCTTCTTTTCATCATTTAGATCTCTCTTTAGGCAGGCATTTTCATAATGACCCATCTCTCCACATTTAAAACACTTTACAATTTTCTTATCAGGATTAGTCATAGGATTATTTTCATTACAATCTCGGGTCATATGTCTAAACTTACCAAATTTAAAATACATCCCATTTTTGGTAAGACATTTCTTAGGGTGATTCTCACCACACTTTTCACAAACTGGAAACTGGATTTTCTTACCATCATATTTCTTTTGTTGATTCTTACCCATCACTTTCCATATGGGTCTCTTCTTCTCCTTGTTTCCAAAATGTATGTGATCATCAATAAACTCCAAATCTACCCTCTCATCACATCAGACAAGTTTCTCATAACTTTTGAATTCATAGGAGTCCAACTCCCTTCGATACCTTGGCTTCAGTCCAGAGTAAATGCGGATGATTTTTCTATGAAGATCCAGAATAAGATTTGGAGTATACCTCACCAGTTGGGTGATGTTTTCTTCATACACAGTCACTAAATCTTTCTCCTTCTATTTCAATACAAGAAATTTATTCTCCATTCTAAGTCACACCACCTTTGAAAAATATTTTTCAAGGAAAAGACTTTTAAATTCATCCCATTTTAAGGCATCAAAATACTCTCTATCCCTGATTTTCCTTACCATTGACCACCACTGATCAACTTCACCTTAAAATGATAAATGGAAATACTTAACTTTTTATTTTCTGAACATCCCATAACATCAAATATCTTTTCAAGGGATTTAATCCATCCTTCATCCTTTATTGGGTCAGAAGATCCATTGAAAGCAGGAGGTTGTTTTCTCATAAATTGTTCAACTATTGTCATGTTCCATTGTGGCGCCACTAGTTATTCTCTTTCATGGATTCCACCACCATTTATTTCTTGCATTAGCTGAGCCATTACTATCACAAACTGCTCTATTCCAATCCCTACCATTCCAGGCTGCAGATTCGGAAGGATGTCATTCTTTCGGTACCTCTCCTCTTCATCTTCCATATTCCTTCTATGGACAACTATTCTGAACAAACATATCTTAATCTAAGAAACATGGTAATATTTAAATTCTATATCATTAAAAATTGACCCTATATTAAAAAATATATGTTAGTATATTAACATCATCCTACCCCTAATGTTATCTAAACCATCCTCTGATACCAACTATAAGGACTCAGCCTTATTAAATTAAATAATATTTCATTTATAAAATAAATAACTTCCTTTCACGTTGAGGATATTTTAAAGTTTATAGATTTAGGGAAAAGAGACATAATAAATTCATAAAATTACACATTATTACAGAGTGGATACCATAAAAACAGTATTAATTTCTTCCAAAATATAAAACTTTTCACATAAAACATGATTTCTTTGACTAATCTTAAAACATGTAACTTGGATTCCTTCTTAGTCTTACACATCCTTATAACCTGTGAAAATCATTTAAAAACATGGTATGAGCACAAAATCTCTGTAAGGGATATAAAAATAAGGAAAGAACACATTAGTCCATGAACACTTGTAACGTATGAAATCATTTTCAAAAGACATACTTGTCACCCATATATGCATACTTTGTGAAACATGAGATTTACACAATATCCACACAAAACATAAGAAAATAAATTTAATCATAAAGGTATCTTGTGTAATTACTTACATAATCTTATAACCCTCTTGGCTACCTTATAATTTGTAACCCTCATGGCTACCTTACAATTTGTGTAACCATCACAGTTACACTTAGAGTAACCATACGGCCGAACTCCAACTTACACATACCCAATGAATTGGATGGAAATATAGGTCCCACCCTTCATCATAAACAATTCCCATGAACCATAACATAATCATACAACATGAATAATTTCATAAAAATATAGGCTTTAAAATTTTGTAAAATAGAATTTTAAAAGAGGATTTTAAAAGAAAACCCCCCTTACAAAAATCATATAATTGAAGTGAAACTTAATATAGTGGATGGAATATGTATATACACTATAAATACACATAAATAATCATAATAGATAAAATTTTCATCACACAAACAATTTTAATACCACATAAATAATGAAGTATAAGGTTAACCCAAAGAATGGAAATTAGATTAAGAATTCCCTTACCTCGTGTTTGTCTTACTTCCAACACATTTAAAACTCCTGTATAATGGTTAAAAGAGTGTTATTAATATCTTACAGAAACATATCTATATTTAAAATACCTTATATTACCATTTAATTACATCATTTCAACCTTTAATTGTTAGTATTTTGTTCCTTTCACAGTTTTGGGTGAGTTCTTTACATGATTTTCATGATTGATTCATGATGGATTCTTCTTGTAGATGGGAAGTGAAACTCCGGAATTAGAATGTAGTAGTATTTAAGTATTTTCATAACCATAAATTATACCATTTATAATTTTTAATTCTTACATGATGGTGATTCATAAGTTAAAACATTAATGATGTTTGTTTAGATCATTTTAGTGGTTCTTTGATAATAACGACCTCATTTTGATTTATAAATTAAAACCATGTGTACAAAAGAATTACAAAACCATGGATGAGAAATAATAAAAATAATATAACCTTTCTCAACCATAAAAATGTTTTCATATTCATCCTTGAAGGAATTAAATCATATTGAAATCACATCATCCATGATGTAAGTAATTCGACACATCACGGACAATGTTTTTAATTCCTCGAATAAGTGGGGGAGGAGGAGAAGATTGATGAGGAATTTTTCATGAACATGAGAAAATCCAGAATATAAAAGATTATATATCTTTCATTCTTTTTGGATATGATGAGGTAAGGAAATAATAATAAAAGAAAGGAACTCAGAATAAAAGAAAATTTGAGAAATCCCTTATGAAAATTTAGTAGCCTAACGGCGTCACTTAAAATTCCATAAAATAATTTGATGAGAGAAAATGGGTCTCTCATCATTATTAAATAATATGGGAATTAAGAGGGATATGTAATTAAATATCCAAACATAATTCAAAGGGAATGAAAAATAATAACATAAAAGAAAGAAAAGAAAGAAAATAAAAAGATGATGTTTACTACTTGATCTCTTCTCCTTGAGATCCTTCTTAAGGCCTTTGGTTTTGGCCTTTTTGGTAAGACCAGTAGCTCTAGGACGTGGGTAAGTTCATTGGGAGGAGTTTTGGTCTAAAATTAGGTAATGATCAAGGTTTTAGAGGTATGAGAGGAAGAGGGGAATGAGGGTGGTATTTATAGTGGAGGAGAGGAGGTATTTTACATTATTTTAATCATTATTGTCATATTTTTTCCCATGACTATGAATAGTATTAGTTCATGTGACCAAAAATAGCAATAATGGCATGTGAGTTTAAACCAAGTGGCCTTACATCACTTATGAGATCATAAATAGTGTATTTTACTGATAATTTGAATATATGGTATTTTACCATATGTCACTATTCATCAAAAATTCAAGAATTTCATAAAAATACCAAAAATACACCATTACCATTTTTCGACGTGTAGAATTCAAAAATAAAGCCCATTTTTGAAAAGAATTTTCTAAATATCATTAATTTAATTTTTAAATAAAATCATACTTAATTCAAAAATTAAAATTTTTAAATCTACAACTACTTTTATATCACATTGAAAAATTAACCAAGATGTAATTATCTTAATTCCTTAAGAAAAAATAATACTACAATTTACTATTCATTAGGGTCATATTACTATTCATAAAGGTCTATTACTATTCACCAAAAAAACAAGTAGGTTCCATTAGGGTCCAAAAAACATACTGAACACAATTTTAGATGACTGTTTTTCAAAATTCAAAACATAGAATTAGAAAAATTATGTTTAAAGGCTAGTTTTA
The DNA here is from genome assembly GCA_963277665.1 of Viscum album. Lineage (NCBI taxonomy): Eukaryota > Viridiplantae > Streptophyta > Magnoliopsida > Santalales > Viscaceae > Viscum > Viscum album. Next base: position 1,366,009,771 of record OY728135.1, read on the forward strand.
AATATCTACTTAAAACAAATTTTCATGAATTTCCATTTATTTTTTTAAAAACCTTGGGGTGTTACATAGAGTGATAAAGATATTCAATTTTTTTCAATCCAAACATTATTAAAAAGTGATATCAATCATCCATCGTGGAAATTCAAATTTTAATCTGATTATACATGCTAAGATAATGAATTAGTAATAATATAGAGACTGTTTTGGAGTGAAGCAAGAGTTAAAACCATATTTTAGTTCTCCAAATGTTATAAATCCAATTTTTGAATTCAAAATATGTTATTATTCCTTTACAAAAATTGGTTTACTGATACTAAATATCATTACCATATTTGGTTTCCAAAATTAATGAAATTAAGGGTAGTTGGTGATGAACATTCAAATACTAATTTCCCTCATTTGGGAATATATAATCAATATGAAGTAAGGAAGTTCATGGACATAAAATTGTGTCACTAGTATATAATTAATAAGATGTATAAATTTGTCCAATATGTGGTATAACTTGCACACTTTGTTCTTTATTTCTTATATGATAATATCCTTGTGTAAGATTGATTGAGATCACAGGAAGTGTGATGTTTAAGTAACTTAGTATAATTAAGTGTGTGACATGGACCTAATTGAATTTATTAACTTATATTCTTTTTTACTACACCGAGTTATTTCTTAGAGGATTATAGGATTCATTGATGGCTCATTGTCTAATGGTAAATTCAATTTCTAGAATTTACTGATACGAATGCAGTTGAAAATGAAAGTGAGTTGAAATTGAAGTTACAATGAATGATGGTTGAAATAATCTCAAATTATCATATGATATTCAATAAGTGGTTGAAAGATTTAATGTTTTGAAGTTTAAATCAAGTGTATGAAATATATAAAGTTATCGGTTATTAAAGTGGGGGAGTTAAAACTCTATAAATATAGATTTATCATTTAAGTGTTTTTGAAGGAGCTCAAGGTTCATTGATGTGGAATTTTATGGAGATTATAAATGAATATATAAGGGTTCATAGTCTTTGTAAATCTAGATAGTTTTGAAATTATGACAAGATGATAATATTTCTTGAAAATATATTGTAAGAAGATTATTGAAAAAGGGGTAGTTAATCTGATAAAGATACCCTTGTACCATTTATAGAAGAAAAGGGGAAAGGCGGAATGAAGTATTTGGTGAAGATGGTTATATTTCATTTTATTGAAAAAGATGAAGTTTGTAGAATACATCATAAATCTACACATTGTTTTTGAATCATTGGTATTTAAAATATGGAATAAGATTTAGGGTAATATTGTTAACAAAATCAAAAAGGAATAGAATATTGAAACTATGAGGCTATGTGTTTAACTTTTTTACAATGAGTGTTGGATTTATTAAAATAAAATTTAATATTTTGAATAAATAGGTTATAGTTTCAAGATGGTCAAAAATTTATTATAGAAGAGGATTTTAAGAAGGTCCAGAAGTTATTCTAGAATAAGAACTAAAGTTATTTTGGAACTGGTGGTGTTTTGGAAAATAAATTTTAGAAGATGAGTACATTGGTTATTAAGGACGTTATTGTAATAAACCATAGTGTGAATTAAAGGATCTTGTCATGAGTGAAGTTCACAGAAAATTAGAAAATTGAAAAATAATCTCCCATTATACATAAGTTTTTTAGAGTTTAATCATTTTTGAAAAATATAAAAGACAAAACACTACACTTGAATATGCAAGGATTTTTCTAGGCATAAAATCTGGAAAAGGAAAAACCATCCCTATATATTTAAGTGTCTTGGGAAGAATATTTAAATAGGGAAAAGAAAAACACTCCCTCTATATGTAAGAGTAACCTAGGACAATATGTAAAGTTCATTAGGCTGATATGTAAAGTTACTCTAAAATTTTGTCTAAGAGAAATGGAAAAGTCTATACATGAAGGTATCCAGGTTTCTACAAAAAAGTAATCAGGTAATATGTAAAGGTAACCTATTAAAATTAAACTAAGTCTAATAATTTTTAAAAGTATCAATAATTAAAAGTGATGTGTAAAGGTAATCTAGGCTAACATGTGAAAGAGATCAATATAATAAAAAATGAAAATTGTTAGACTACACTACTATATGTAGAGTTAATTAAAACAATAAGTACTAGTTATTTAGATGGAGAAATTTGGAAAAGTATATATAGGGGAATTTAAATAAGAGTAATTATATAGTGAAGATGATATGTAAATTATTATAAATAATAAAATATAATTTTTAAATTATAATTAATCTAATCAAACACACTTGAGAGGGGGTGAATTAGGTGTTTCCAACTTTTTACCAAATTATAAATATACTTATAATCTATTCCCCTTTTGGTATTTTAACTCCTATTGTTTTTTAATATATTAATGGATAATTTTATATTTTTACAACATTCCATAATCACATGATATATATAATGTAAATAAGAGATTGGTGTATGGTATCTTTACAAGGTTCAGCCCTAAGATGGGAAACCCGCACCCTATTAAGATCGAATCCTATTAAAGCATGGATTCTCCATATAAGGACCCCATAATTATTCAATCCATAATTTGATTTTTAAAATAATAATTCATTTTCTTTCATTCACATATACCATTTTAGGTTTAAAGTTTTATATAATTAGGTCATAACTCTTACATAACAAACCCATTAAATACAAAGTAGACACTTCCAATTAGTGTTTATTTATTCATAATATAATACTTTTAAAATGAAACACATTTATTTTCAGGAAAAATATACATAATTTTAAACTTGAATTAATAATTCTTCTTATAAATCCTTAAACATCATGAAAAATATTTGAAGATGTGGTATGAGCACAAAAATATCATTAAGTAACATATACAACGAAGAAAAGAAACTTGTTAGTCCATTTCAAAACTATGAGATCATATAAGAGAGATTTATTTTCACATAATAAACTTATAGTTCAAATAATAAGTTACTTTCGCATGAAATCAAATTTAATACCCATAGTATTTAATAAAAAATTATAATAAAACATAAATTTAATATCTTAATCATGAGGGTTTCTTAGAAAACATGATAATTCAAGAAAAACATTTTCTTAAAAAAATAACTTTCACCTTTAAAGGTAATAGTCATTACTTTAAATAAATTATCATTATCATACCTTATGAAATAAAAATATTTCCATGAAAAATCATTTTTAATCATAGAATACTAATGTAGGTTCCTTGGGACGTTATCTTTATAGAACCTTTATGATAAATCTTATAAATGGAATAACCAACTCAGTTAATTCCAATATAATTCTATAGAGAAAATAATCATTATACAATGTATTGAAGAGATATATAAAGCCCAACTATCATAATAAACAATTTATAAGGACCATAACAATAATTAAACATATAAAAACTTTCATTTCCATTATTAAAATCATAAAAATATAAGTTTGAACCTATAAAAAACATTTTTGGATATTGATTTATCACTTTCCTTTAAAACACCATTTTAAAAACTAAAATTCCCAAAAAATGGGAATAAAGGTTTTTAATTAGAGAAAACATATAATATTGTAAAGGGATAAAAATATAAAATAATTATTGTGGTGGTGGAAAAAAAATTTGACATCATATATGTTAAAACATTCCTTTTAAACTTTGTAAATAAAGTCAAACATTCTGTATGAAATAAATAAGAAGATTCCTTTAGAATTACATTATAAGAAAATAGAAGGAGAGCTAAAATAACATTTTTATTTTATTTATTTAAATAATTACATGTTCACCAAACAATATGGTCATGGAGGAAAAATATTAGAAAGAAATCATCAAATGATTTTAAAACTTGGTTTTAAAATAAAATATCCCATACCTTGAACATAACTTCTCACATACTTAATAATAAAGCTGTGTTATTTATTTAATTGATTAGGAATATTTTTTCCATTTAATTTTCTCTTTATTATTCATTTTATTTCACTTTTTACCATGTCATAATTAATCATTTAATTAATTAATTTTACTTCAGATGTTTTGAAACAATCTGGTTCATAAGTCTAAAATGAATTTAGTGGGTTAAATATGGTCAAATGGATCATGATTATATCATTTATAAAATATTTTTACACATTAATTATACATCTAGGACCAAATATGTAAGGTGATTATGAAAAATTAAATATGTTTCAACTTGGAGATGGTATTTCGTACGTATGCAAGAGTAATGTTTCCATTTTTCAACAAACATAATGGAAATAAGGTAAGTATTATTTTATCTTTATAAAATGATAATTATATCATAAATATCATATTATTTCTTTATCTAAACCTATATATATATATATCCATTTTCGGTGGTGATGAAAAATAAAAAACATCAGTTTGTGTGGAAGTAGTATGCACGTACGAACAAGCGATGTTTTTATCTTTCATTAGATTATAAAGAAAGAATTAGAATATTTATTTACCATTGAAAAATGAAATTAATATCATATATATAATATTATTTCATTTTTATCCATTATTTTGACTACCTATAAGAGTTAATGATGAAAAATGAAATACACCATCTTCACAAGGCATTATCCCCCACATACGCATGAAAGATATTTTCACATTACATTAGATGGATAAGTAGATAAAAAAGGGTTATTCCATAAACATAATAACATTTAAGTATATGGAATATAATTATGTTATTATATCACAATGGTTAGGACATGTTTGAATAAGGTAAAATAATAAATAAAAAATAAAATAGTTGGTTAAGAACTATACCACTTCTTCGGAAAACCACATTAGATTTATACATAAATCCTTATTAGGATGGTACCCTTTTATAAGTGATTGGGAGGACACACTTCAAATTTTTCAAAATATTAAAATATATTAATGTCTTACTCAATAAAAGTGGCTCCAAAATGAAAAATATTCAAATATGAGATGATATGGGGTCTAAATATGACCAGATAATAGTATTTATACAAGTTTTTAGCTCATTTTATGTAACTTCCCGGACCCAATTCACTCATATTTAACCAAACTTGATTGGCCACATGGCCTAAAGCATGCCTCCCTGTATGCTAGAGGTTTTTGACTAGTAGTGAGGGTCTATGGTGGTATAGTCGGGATACTATACCATATTAATTAGAGTAACGTATAGATTTAATAAATGGATAATAAAAAAAGCATAATAAAAGAAAACTAGAACAACTGAAGTAAAAAATCAATATGATAATTATAAACAGGCCATCAAAAGAAAGTACCATATACAAAATAATGTAATATTGTGTCCCTAAACAATTAAGGATAGGAAACATGGTAGTAGGAACACATACATACAGGTTTATCAAAAGAACCAAAGCACTAAAATATTATCTCCAGATAGCTTCACGAGCCATAGAATGGTCTTTTTCTCCCCTTCTCTTGCGCTATAATCAATCAACCATCAACAACTGAGCTTTTTTCCCTATCCCTACCTATACCCATGAAGTATGTATAGGTAGAAATTAGGGGCCTAAAATGGTTTGAGATATACTCAATATTCCACCACCAATAGTGACTCTAAAAAATACAGCATGTGTATATAAACTATAAATGTGTGAAGACAAAACAGGTAAAGATAGAAAGTATATGACAGACATAAAAGTCTATGAGAAAAATATGTAATAAGAGTATTCTATAACATATGAGAATCAATATATATATATATATATATATATATTCTCAATAGCAGGTAACAACCAATTTAGAATACACCACATGTGAAAAGAGTAATATACATACATGGGCCATGTCCCAAGGTGATAACCATGGTGACCAATATCTAGATATTCGATTGTAAATCGAGATCATAGTTGCCATACTGCAAGCCCCCTCATTGATTTCATATCATAAAAAATCATATCCATGGGTCACATGTCCTATACCTTGATCCCCTAATTGGTTCCATACCATAAGTAATCATAACAAGGGATCTTGGGTTCTATACCTCAATCCCCTAGTCGGTCTCACACCATAATGTAATAGGTGTCATACCTTTATAAGAAGTCGGTGCCATACCTAGATGTCAAACATCAATAAAGTAATATAAAATGACATGTGTTGTGTTAGTGACCATACCCAATTACAATTATTAGTATAAATTGGCACATTCCGAGAGAATATCCACCTTATTCCACATTTCCATTTCAAACCAACAATTTAACCATTTTAATAGCATTTAATAACATATAAAGGGAGGGATAATCCTCTCCAACTAAATAATTTAATCTTAAAATAGGATCCAACCAATAGGTGGAGATCTCACACACCCAAGGGGTGGTTTTATCATAGATAAGATATAATAACTCACCTCATGGGTGGTTCGAGTTGAGGTTTACAACCACTAACCATTATTAGGTGCTACAAGGGAGACCTAAATTAGGTGAAATAATTAATTTATGTATTATCATTTAATTTAGTAACAATGACTGGAATCCAGTGTGTAGAACAATGGAGATAGAAAAATAGACAAAAACACTTAGGGAAAATTTATATACCACCTACCATATGCCTGTGATAGAACATCCATCTAGTATTAGACCTTGATTTAGCCTAAATCAGAAGAAAATGGAAGAATATATGAATTCCCTAAAAATAAGGACTATGATATCACACCAAAATATAATAGAATTTAGTGAGATAAACATATAATATAGTAAAATGGATTAAGGATCTTACTTGTGTCGACCCAACATGAAAAATTGTGTCATAAACAGAGGATGGATAAAGGAGTTTCTTTAATACCTAAGTTAGGAATAGAGAAATCTAACGAGATGAGAGATTTATTGTGTAGTATGCTAGAAATAAAGGGATAAGGAGTTATTAAAAATAAGGAGGGGAAAACATAATTATAACCAATATTAAAAGGTCGCACGGTTGGACAAATAATGCACTAACCATACGCACCCCACTGCCCAAGGACACACCCAGCATAGCTTGCAGTGCAAGCTTAGAAAAACTATATAAAGCCCATGTACATCCATTATCTTAGCCTCAATTGACCATATAGACTAAAATAAGTGATTTTATCAAATCATGTGACCCCTGGAATTACTCTATATTATCACACATGGTTTGTTCTAATCATGTGGATTGGGCTGCATGGTTTATACTAACCATGTGTCCCAGTGGTTTCCTCCCAAATTCAGTGCTCTAAACAAGACCCAAACACCCTCATTTATTCCGTAACATTATTAGGTATTTACATTATGATAAAACTAAATAAAAAATTGAAATTAAAATCTTTCATACCTTGAATAAAAGTAAGGATCTTATATTTTAACACTTATCATTTTAGTTTTAATCCTTTTAACTTGTTTAAACCCTTACTGTGATAACTAACTTTATTTACCAAAGTTACTATTAATAATGAAAAAAATGAAGATAAAATATTTAAAAAAAATTAACATACTTAATCTGAATATTAAATTAATTTTTTAAGTTTAAATCTCTAAAGGTGGTAAAAATCAATTTTAAAATCAGATCATATAACGCGATAAAAAATGGTTTTCGAGAAAAATGATTTTTAAGTATAAAGAAGTTTTTATATAAAATTAAATTATAATTTTGATAATAATTACAATAATTGAATCATTTATGATTAAAAGGAATTAATTTAATTTTAAACCTGATCCAAAACAAAATTAGTCTTTATAAATAATTGAAAAGAAAAATAGTTTTCTTAAAAATCAACATTTTCTACAATTCATCTAAAAATAAATTTTTTCATATTATTATTAAAATTTTGATTTATAATAATTTTTTATTACTGATATAAAAAATGATATCCTTTTTATTAAATTAAAATTATACAATTTGGAAACTAAACTTTTGAATAAAACTTTATAAGGCATGAAACCCAATTTAGTTAGAATAAAAATCTTTTCTTTTTGAATGAGAAATTATCTATTATTATTATAATGACTATGGTTAAGTAAAACATAATTCCTGAATATTAATAAGGAATGAAATTGATAAATTAATAATATTACTTGGGTTTCCACTTTCTTTCCCTTTTTTGGAAATTTCATCCTCACAATTTTTATTCACTTTTAAAACAAGTGGTGATGTTTTTCCTCCATAACATTTTTAAATTTTCATTTTTCTTCTTTAATCATATGTTTTTTCCATAAAAAATTAAACTGGTGAATCACCTTATTTCATAACACCTACTCTGTGTGGTCAAGAATCTTAATAGTTCATTCCTCATAATAAAGGTTGTCTCCCAACTAAACTAATTTAGGACTCAAAACATGGGATGCATCTAGCACATACTTCCTTAAAAATGAAAAAAAATGAAATAAATCATGTACCTCAGATAAAATAATTAGAAAATCCACTCAATAAATAACTGATTCAATGTTCTCCAAAATTTCATACATTCTAATAAATTGTGGAGTTAACATTCCCTTCTTTCAAAAATGAATAACACTTATCCATGTACATACTTTAAGGAAAACATGGTCACCTACCTCTAATGAAATATCATTCCTCTAGTTATCCACATAGATTTTATTCATACACTAAACTACTCTCATATGCTACTGAATCACCTTCACTTTCTTAGCCATCTCATCTACACATTCTGATCCCAAAAACCTTCTTTCACCAACTTTATCCCAACAAACTGGAGTATGACATTTATTTCCATATAATTCTATAAAATGTGCATTTATATTCTAGAATTAAAGCTTTAGTTATAAGAAAATTCATCTGGTGAAATATGTTGATCCCAACTTCCCTACTAATCCAATGAATAATCTTGAAGCATATCCTCCAAAGTCTGAATCATTCTCTTTAACAATCTATTATATTAAGTATGAAAAACTATTATGAAATTTAATCCAATACCAAATGACTTATGAAGGATTTTCCATAAATCAAAGGTAAATCTATGATCATGATCAAATATAATAGAAATTGTACTAATGTAAAATAGGGTTTTCCATTTTGGTATTTTAGTATTTTAACATAGATTTCCTAGAGATGTTATTACAAGTGACATTGTAAATATGTTTTTCAAATCAGTTATTGTTAACCTACATGAAAAAATATATTTCATGTCATTTTTTAAAACACCATTATATAAATTAGTCAAAAATTTCTAGTATAAAAAGGGTTTTTCAGATCAATTATTGTATAGTAAATGTGAAAAAATATTTATCACATTGGTTATTTAAAATAATGGACATGGTAAGCTATATTTCACATTAGTTATACAATAACTGATGTAAAAACCCCATTGTTTTAATAATTAATTTCAATATTGATTACTTTATTAAATTAAATTGTAACGTAAATATGGTAGAAAATTATAGAAACCAAATAGAATTAAGAAATATAAACTTAAATCTATTACTTGAACCCCATACTCATTGTAGTGTTCTTATATTCAGCATATTGTTTATTTATATTCCTTTTCTTTTTTAGAAAGAACTCATGATGAAGCTAAATATGTGAATGGTGATGAATTTTAAACTCTAGTAGATGAATCTCATGTGGAATATTCATATTTTTAACTAATTCAAAATAATAATTCTTAATCAAAAGAAAAAACATCAAAAAAGAAAATTAATTAATATAAATAACCATAATAAAATTAAATAATGACATTATAAATATAATTTCCATGAAGAAATCATTAAAATGAGAACCAATGGAAGGGTGATATAGATTTATAGACAAGAAAAAAACAATGAAATAGGGAGCATGAAATCTTATATAAGGTTCTTATTAAAGTGTCATGTTTAATCATAAATTTCAAGCATGATTTTAAAAATTAGAAGGCATGCTATGAAAATATTTCAAAATCACTGTGAAGGAAATGGAATTTTAGTTTTTATGTCCATTATTTAAATATGAAATGTAAAAAACACTCAATAGGGGTGGTTTTAATGTTATTTTCTCTATAACTGACATTAAAACATATTTTGTATCATTGGCTACTAGATAATTGATGTTAAAATCCACTTGGAAAATGGATTTGACATCAATTATCTAAATAACCAATGTCAAAAAACTAATGTGAATCCTAGTTTTTTACTAGTGGAGGGACTCTAATTATATCTCTAATATAAATTATATAAATATAAAATAAATACATATTATCTTTAATAGGAATAATATGAACAAATTTAGTCAAATGATCAATAATAACTCATATCTTATTATTACCCTAAGATTTATTTGATAATACAACAAAAAAAATTCATATATATATTCTCTCATTTCAATTCTAACATTTGAAAAGGCTGAATCATACCCTTTGGTTTTTTTCATTTCACTTTAACCTGTTGACAATTCAAATATTTCAGGATAAATTCAACAATATACTTTTCATTCCATCCCATAAAAAATGTTCTGGAAGGTCTATATATATCTTAGGGATTACAATGTATAGCTATGAGAATAACTCAATAATTATTTCTTCAACTGAGAATTATAAGGAACACACAATCTTTTTATGAATCTCCAAACACCTTCTCTATCAATGTTAAATTTAGGAATATTTCATTTCTAGGACAATTTTACCTTTTATTACAAATCACGGTCCTTATTTTGTGATTTCTTAATTCTATCTAACAATAATGACTATACTTACACCTGAAAAAATAGAATAATTTTATACATGTATAATTTCATATCCAATATTCATTAAATCATTAACCAAAGGTTCTTATACCATTTGTATCATAGTTAATGATGCATTATCTTTCTAACTTAAATCATCAACTACTTTGTTTTCTTTTCTTGGATGGTAATTAATCGTGTATTTATAACCCTCAATCATTTTCATCCATATTATTTATCACATGTTTAATCCATTTTTTAGTGAATATATACTTTAAACATTTATGATTAGTATATATTTCACATTTTAATCAATATAATTGATGTCAATATATTTTAAAATAAAACACTATATTCACGAATTCAAGGTCATGTATAGGATAATTTAGCTCATGAGGATTCAATTTCCATGAATTATATGCAATTAAATGATCATTATTTATAACAATAAAACCAATTCTATTAAAATAAGCATCATTGTAGATAAACACTCATTGTTTCTAGATGGTAGTACCAAAACTAGAGCACTCACTAATATTATTTCCAATTCCTACAAACATTCATCACATTCTTTTTTCTAAGTGAATTTAAATCTTTTTTTAGTTATCTTAGTTAGATACCAATTTAATATATTAAATATAGTAGTTAACTAAGAAACATCCCCCTAATAAAGAATAGAATGCCTAATCCCATCCTTAAAATAACTTGATTTCACTGGATCATCAACGATATAGATATGTGCAAAGAAATGAAGCTCCATAAAATAATATGAGAAATCCATAACAGGCATAGAACCATATTATAGGTTCATTAACTCCCTGGAATGATCATCCCTCAAGGTCTCAGGGAATAATTAGTTATAGAAGACTATCTAAAAACTAGCATATTCCATACCATGATGATGATCTACCTGGGTGATAACATTCCACCATTTCTTGGAAAAATATTAAGAATATACCTAGAGAGATTCACTCTCCTCTCAGGAGGTGTCACAAGGTGCTCTAAGATAGTCAGCATTTCCTCTAACCATGAATTTGTGTCCTAGGGGCCACCATCCCTTGAAAAAGTAGGTGGATTTTTTTATTGAAACTCCCATGTTGACTCTACCATAGAAGAGTCAGGTCACAAATCACCCTTTATATCTTTCATATGACATAAAAAATCCTCTAGAAATGAAGAATCATCGCCCACATCAGGGATAGAAAGAGGTGATATAGGTGGAACTACTAGAGGTAAAACTGGTGGCTCAGGTCCCACCACCTTTGGATAAAGATCAGGACCACCCTCCTAGCACATGACTTGAGGATTTCATGGTAGAATAACTCTATAAATTCTAAGCACGTGCCTTATATAGGATTTAACAATGGTAATGTTGTAGATAAAATAATATGATAGGTATAAGACTTCCAATATAAAAGTCACACCCATTTACCTTCTTCTAAATCTAGTTTTGCGTGGTAGGAATAATTATAAAGAACACAAGAGACACGGCCTACTACCCACTACTATGGTCGGGTCAGGGTCAATCTATTTTTTTCACTGTAAAGGTCCCATTATATGGACTGTTAATTGTAAATTATAGAGGAAAAACCCTTTAAGTTAAAATTTGAATCCCTATATAATGACAATTGTATTAGAATTTAATATGTATCAATTATTTAATTTATATAATATACTAGTTAACTAAAAACCATGCATAATTTATACAGGTACATAATTTATAAATTGAAATCTGTAGCTCATTTATTTTTATCCTGACCTTTACATTCAATAGTAGAATATAACAAGTAGAATAATATTATTTGACTAAATAAATCATCATTCCCAATCTATAGAGGTAGATTTACTCTTTATATTAAAAATTGCATTCATTTATTCAAAATAAACTAACGTTTTCGTCTATGTAACCTTAATTACATAACTTAAATATGTGATAATTGGTTAGTTTAGGTTCCATCATCAAACAATATGGGAAAACACCATTTTTTTATTTAGATACTTTAATAACCAATTATTAAATCCCCTTTTTCTTATAGAAATTTTAGTTTCATAATAGATATATCACTCGAATCACATAAAAAAAGTATCATGTAGTCAAGGAATGAAACCTGCATGGAATGGAATAATGCATGACATATTTATCCTATAACGTGGAAAAAATGATGATAAATTCTTATTATCCATACCGGGGAAAGGATATCATGTCATTCGACATCATAATAATAATTTCATATATCATGAGAATCAGCCAAAAGTGGAATCAAGCAACTGTAATAGGAATAAACCAGTACATCAACTCCAATCCCAGATAATTTAATTTTTTTCCCATATGTGGGTTAGCAACTCCTAGGAACATGATCATTTCCAAATTCTAACATGTCCTAGTCTTCTTTCTACTATCCCAAAATAGTAAGGTAAGGAAAAGAAATCCACTAGTACCAATTTGTAACATCTCAGACCTGGTTCCCTCATAAGTAACATAACTCAGTTGTCCATAAGGCCTCAAGCACGCTACACGTATGTCAAAGGATACCAACTAGAAGCAAGGTTTTAAGATGGTATAGTGGGGGTCTATATCCTCATAATCAAAGTAACACAATGGTGTAATAAATGGATAACAATGGAAGCATAATAAATGAAAACTATAATAGCATAAGTAAATCATTCATATGATAGTAATAAAAAATCCATCCATAGTAACATCCAATACCATATACAAAATGATGTAATGTCATGTCCTCATGCAAAGAAGCATGGGAAACATGGAAGTAAGAACACATTCATATAGGTATATCAAAATAACCAAAAATACCAAAAGACGATCTCCAAATAGCATCATGAGACATAGATAGATCATGTTCTCCCATGATCTCATGCTAAAATCAATCAAGTATCTTAAATTAGGCACTTTCCCCTCTCCCTACCTACATCCATGTAGTTTTTTCAGCTACCAATTAGGATCCCAAACAGGATGTGAGATATACTCAGTAGGTCACCACCAACGGTTTCTATAAAAAATCCAACTTATGTTTATAAACTATAACTATATGTATATATAATAGGTAAATATGTAAAGTGTATGACAGACATGACAAGTCTATGAGAACAAGTTATAATAAGATCAGGATATAATTAATTATAATCAATACATATATATGAAGTGTCAACTATGGGTAATAACCAGCTTGGCATACACCACATGTGAAATGATTAATAGGAATATGTGGTCCAAGTCCTAAGGTGATAACCATGGTGACCTACATCCAAAGATGTGAATGTATACAAATATCATATGTGTTATACCTCAAACCCCCCTCATCAGTAACATACCATAAATAATAATATCTAGGGGTTATAGGTGCCATACCTTGATTCCCTAATTGGTTCCATACCATAAGTAATCATACATAGGGGTTATAGGTGTCATACCTCAATCCCCTAGTTAGTTCCATACCATCATAAGAAGTTGGTATCATACTAATATGTCCAACATCAAAAAAGTAATATAAAATGACATGGGATATCTTATTGTCCATATCCAATTAAAATTACCATTATAAAGAGGAACAATATAAGAGAATATCCACCTCATTCCACATTTCCATTTGAAACCAACCATTTATCCATTTTAATAGAATTTAATAACATGGAAAAGGAGGCATGATCCTCTTTAACTAACTTGTTTATGTTTAAAATAGGATCCCACCAATGGGAGGCAAGCTCACACACCCAATGTGTGGTTTTAACATAAGGAAGATATAATAACTCACCTCAAGGGTTCTTTAGGTTGATTTTGACAACATCCAACCATGATTAGGTGCTAAAATTGCAACCCAAATAAGATGAAATAATTAATTTAAGGATTATCATTTAATTTAACAACAATGACTGGAATATCCAGCATGCGGTGCATTGGTAATAGTTAAATAGAAAAAAAACTTAGGTAAAAGTTATAGAATACTGACCTTATGCCTATAGTATATCACTTTTCTAGTATCAATCCTTGGTTTGGCCTAAATTGAAAGAAAATAGAAGAATAGATGAAAACCCTAAAAATATAGAATATGATCTCACACCAAAATAGAATATAATTCGGAAAGATAAACTAAGAAGAGAGTAAGATAGATTGAGGCTCTTATCAGTGGTGATCCACCATGATAGACGGCGTTACAAATGGAGTCCATATGGAGGAGTTGCTTTAATTCCTAGGTTAGGCGTGGAGAACTCTAGTAGGAGGAGGGGGCTATTGTGTGGTCCACTGGAAAAAATGGAGGAGGGTTTATAAAAATAAGGAGGAAAAAACTTAATTCTATGAAAAATTTAAAGGTCATACAGTTTGGCTGCATAGTTAGAAAAACTATACACCAACTATGCACACCCACTGGCCAAAGACACACCTTGTATGGATTATAGTGCACGGTTAGAAAAAATGTGTGGAGCCCATGCGCACCCACTATCTCTGTACCATATAGCCATATGGACTGGGTTGCACAATTTTATCAAACCACGAAACACCTAAAAGTGTTATGGATCCCCCTGCATGGTTTTTTCTAACCATTCATACTGTGCTACATGGTTTATAATAACCGTGAAGCCCAGTTGTTTCCTCCAAAAGTTGGGGATTCTGGATCCGAACAAGCCCGAGAAACCCTCATTTCTTTCATAACATCATTAAGAATTTCCATTAATATAGAATAAAGAAAAAACTGAAATTAAAAGGTTATGTACCTCAAATAAAATCCAATATCTTATATTTTAACCCTAATCATTTTAGTTTTAACCCTTTTAACCTGTTTTAACCCTTACTATGATAACTAGTTTTTTTACCAAAGTCATAATGAAAAAAAATTAGGTCAAACTATTTACAAAATTAAAACCTCTATATTCCAAATATGAAATCCATTTTTCATGATTAAATCTCTAAAGTTGGTAAAAATTAATTTTAAAATCATAACATGTAACATGATAAAAAATGGTTTTCCGTAAAAATGATTTTTTAAGTGTAGAAATGTTTTTATACCAAATTCAAGTATAATGTTGATCCCAATGAAATTAATTGAATTATTTATAATTAAAATAATGAAATTTATTTTTAAAATCAATCCAAAACAATGTTAGTCTTTGTAAATACTTGAAAAGAAAAGACGGTTTTTGTTTAAATCGGTATTTTCTAAAATTCAAAAAAAAATAAACTTTTTCAGATTATTCTTAAGAATTTCTTAATGATAATTTTTTATTATTGATATAAAAAATTATTTCTTTTTTATTGAATTAAATTTATAAAAAATTTAAATTAAACTTTTGAATAAAGTTTTATAAGGCATGAAACACAAATTAGTTAGAATAAAACTATTTTCTTTTTGAATGAGAAATTACCTATTATTCTTATAATGAATATAAATATATGAAATATAATAAATAATGAAATTTAACAATTCTTAATATTACCTAGGTCTCTAATTATATCCTCCCTTTGGGAAATTGTGTCCTTGTAATTTTTATTCACTTCTTAAATAAGTGGGGATGTTTTTTCTCCATAACATTTTTATATTCTCATGTTTCTTCTTTAATCATTTGGTTTTCACACAAAACCTTAACCAAGTGAATCACCTTATTTTGTTACACCTACTATATGTGGTCAAGAATATGAATAAGTCATTCCTCATAAGAAAGTTTTTCTTTCAAATAAACCAATTTAAGACTCAAAACATGATATGAATCTAGCACATAATTCCTTAACAATGAAAAATGAAACACATCATGTTCTTGAGATAAACTTGGAGGCAAAGACACGTGATAATTAACTAATCTAATGTTATCCAAGATTTCATACAGTCCAATATATTGTGTCCTCAATATTCCCTTCTTACCAAAATGTACAACACTTCAACATGGATATAATTTAAGGAAAACATGGTTGCCTACCTCAAATGAATGGTCATTCCTCTAGTTACCCACATAAACTTTCTTTATACTCTAAACTTACCTCATATGTTTCTGAATAAAATTCACTTTATCAACCATATATTTTACCAATTTTGGTCCCAAAAACATTATTTCACCAACTCTACCCCCAACAAGATGGAGTCTAGAAACACTTTCTATATAATACCATAAAATGTGTCATTTATATGATGTAATGAAAGCTATAGTTATAAGAAAACTCTACTATAGAAATATTTTGATCCCAAATTCCATTATAATCCAATTAAAAAGATATAAACATATCCCCAAATTCTAAATCATTCACTTTGTCTATCCATTATATTGAGTATGAAAAACAATATTGAAATCTAATTCAATACCTATTGACTTATGAAGGCTTTTTCAAAAATCATAGTTAAATCTGGGATCACAATCATATATAATAGAAAGAGTACTAGTGTAAAATAGGGTTTATCATGTTGGTTATTTGGAATTTTAATGCCAGTTGCCTTGTTATGTTACTATAAGTTTCATTGTAAATATGTTTTTCACATCGGTTATTGTTAACCAACATGGAAAACTATATTTCACATCAATCTTTAAAACACCATTATAAAAATTAGTCAAAAAATACATGATGGAAAGGATTTTTCACTTCATTTATTTTATAGTTGATGGGAAAAACTATTTAGCACATTGGTTATTTAAAATAACTAATATGGTAAATTATATTCCACATTGGTTATATAATAACCAATGTAAAAAACCCTTTTTCAATAACTAATTTCAATATCGATCACTTTCTTAAATGAAAATATAATTTATGTATGGTAGAAAATTACTGAAACAAAATGAAATAAAGAAGTATAAACTTAAAGGTATGAATTTAACTCCATGCTCATTACAGTTTCCTTTGATTCAGTATATTGTTTATTGATATTCCTTTTATTTTGTGGAAAGAACTCATAAAGTAGCTAAAGTTGTGAATGGAGGTGCATTTTAAAATCTGTTAGAATAATATCATGTTGAATATTCATATTTTTAACTAAATTTAAATAATAATTATTCATCATAAGAAAATAAATTGTAAAAAAATCAAAACGATTAAGAGAAATAATCATAAAAAATTAATTAATGATATAATAAATATAATTACCATGTAGAAATAATTAAAATGATAAATGGTGGAAGGATGGTATTTATTGATAGAAAAGTAGGACAAAAATAATGAAAGAGGGAGCAAAAAATCTTATATAGGGTTCTTGATAAAGTGTCCCATGTCATCATAAATTTTAGGTATGCTTTTAAAAAGTGGAAGGCGTGCTATGAAAATTTTTCATAATCATTGTGATTGAACTAGAATTTATTTTTTATGTTGGTTATTTAAATAATAAACGTAAAAAACTCTCATTAGGGGTGGTTTTAAAGTTATTTTCTCTATAAATGACATTAAAACCCATTTTAACATTGGTTAATAGATTACTGATGTTAAAAACCACTTTGAAAATGGATTTAACATCATCTGTCTAAATAACCAATGTCAGAACACCGATGTGAAAGCCTGTTTTTGTATTAGTGAAGGGAATCTGACTGTCTGTTTAATATAAATCCTAGAAAGATAATATAAAGGCATGTTATCTCAAATAGGAAGAAAATTAATAGATTTAGTCAAATGATCAACAATAACCCATATCGCATTATTTACTTATGATGTATTTTGTAATCCAACCATGAAATCCATGGATATATTCTCCCATTTCCATTCTAACATTAGAAAAGGTTGAATCATCACCTTTGTTAATTTTCATTCTTCTTTAACCAATTTACAAATCAAACATTTCATGAAAAATTCATTAATATATCTTCTCATCCCATCCCACCAGAAAATTTCGTGAGGGTCTCTATAAATATTAGTGTTTCTTATAGATATCTATGAGCTTAAATCAACAATTCTTTATTCAAATAATAATCATAAGGCACATGGGATTTTTGAATCACAAAACACCTTCTCTATCAGTGTTAAATTCAGTAAAATTATCTTTCCTAACCAATTTTCCATTTTCTTATAAATCGGGATCCTTATTATGAGATTTCATAATTCTATATGAACAAAATGACTATAATGACACCTAAAACAAAATAGAGTATATTTATACATGCATATTTCAAAGACAATGTTCATTAAATTGTTAACCAAAGGGTCATATTCCATTTATAGCATGATTAAGGATGCATTGTATTTATGACTTAAGGTATCAACAACTTTGTTTTATTTTATTTTATGGTAATTAATCATGAATTTATAATCCTCAATCATTACATACATATTCTATATATCACATTTAATCCTTTTTTATTGAATACACACTTTCAACATTTATGATTAGAATGTATTTCACATTTTACTTGATATAAATGATGTCTCTAGATTTTAAAATCAAACACTACAGCCACTAGTTCAAGGTCTTGTATAGGACAATTTAGATCATGAAGTTTCAATTTACATGATTCATAAGAAATTAACCAATCATTCTTCATCAAAATACAACCAAGTACCTTCTAAAAAGCATCATTATAGATAACAAACTCATATTTTCTGGATAATAAGACCAAAACTAGATCAATCATAATATTCTTTTCAATTCCTAGAAACATTCATCACATTATTTTATACAGATGAATTTAACTCCTTTTTAAGTTAACCTAGTTAGTGGGCTAGATAACGAAGAAAAAATTTCAAAAAATTGTTGTTAATAACCCATTAATGAAAGAAAAATATGAATCTATGTGACCTTTTTAGGTATTAGAAACTCTTCAACCACTTTAGTTTTAGCAGAATCAACAATTATTCCATCTTTATTTACACTATATACAAATAAATAAATCTTTCATAACCATAATTGGCATTTATTAAATTTTTCATATTAATTTTTTTCTTCGTAGGTTTTTAAAATATCCCTCACGTGTTTCTCATGATCATAATACCTTTTATAATATATCAGGATTTCACTAATAAAAAACCATAAATTTGTCCAATAAATCATGGAAAAATATATTTATAAGTTCTATAAATATAGCTAGATCATATTTCAACCAAAATAGTATAACCACAAACTCATAATCTCTTACCTAGTTTGAAATCTTGTCTTTGGAATTTCACCCTTCTTCACCTTTATCCTATGATACCAAAACTTGAGATTGGCCTTCAAAAAATATTTAGCTCCCTAGAGTTGATCAAACAATTCACCTATATGAGACAATATATACTTATTATTAGAATTGATGTTATTTATTAATCTATAATCAATTAAAATCATCATTTAACCATGTTTCCTTATCACAAACAAAATAGAAGCACCTCATGGTGATGTGTGGGGATGAATGAAGCCTTTATCTAGAAAATCTTTTAGTTTCTTTTTAAATTCCAAAAGTTCTACTTGATCCATCTGGTAATGAGGTTTTTATATCTTCTTAGCAACATGCGCTTAATTAATAGTATATTCAATCTCTTGATTGGGTATAATACCAAGAAATTAATCAGGAAATACATCCAGATATTCATTTACTATTGGAACATCACCAATTTGAACAGTTTCCTTCTCAAAATTATGTGTAAGATAACTTTTAATTTCATCTTTAATCAATTTCTTAGCTTCTTAATATGTTATATGATGTATTAATTAATTATTTTATAAAAAATGAAACTCATTACAATAAATAGATTATTTAGATCTGAAATATATCTAAGCATGGTAAATAGAAATTCAATCCATACTCATAATAACATCAAACTATACAAGGGGAAAGACATAGTGGTTTGTAGCTAAATCCTTTACAAAGTAAATAATAGGAATATTATTATAATTTATATTTATCTTAATACTACCCCTATTGGTTTTTAACAAAAATCGTAGCTTCATTTCTTGAGGTTAAATTTCTAATTTAGCATCAAATTCATCAAAAAATGAATGTGTAGACCACAAATCAAATAATACATTGGAGTAATTTGAATAAACAAGTAATGTATGTGGAACAACATTTTTTGATAGTCCATAATTTATTAAAGTGGTCCCAAAGGATTTATTCACACCTTTATTCCTGTGATATTGATTATTTTTATCCTTCATTCCTATCTTTGGGAAATTACTCACATAATGACTCTTATGATTACAATTAAAACATTTTAATTTGGGATTTTTATTATTTTCTGATTATTATTGTGATCCTTTTCATTACAATAATGAGACACATGTCAAAAATTAAAACATTAAAAGCACTTAGTAAAATTTATAAAAAAAATTCTAGGATTATTTTTACTACAGTTATCATAATATGAAAACTTTATTTTATTAGTTTCAGGATTCCTAGATGGATGCTTCCCCATTTTCTACCACCTATACCTATTTTTATTCTTGTTGTCTTAGAACACATAATAATCAGAAAACTCCATTTCTACCTTATAATCACATTAAAAAAATTTATCATAACTTTTAATTCATGATAATACAATTACCTGTGATTTATTATCTTTAATCATAAGTAAAAAATGATTAAATTTATTTTCAAGATATCGAAAAAAATTCATTGTGTGCCTTGCTAATCTAGTGAATTTTTATTCATATGTATCCATTGAAACTTTATACTTATACCTTAATTATAAGAATAAATTTTCTCTTCTAAGTCAAATAGCCTTAGGAAAATTCTCTCAAGGAAAATATTATAAAAACAATCTTATTCAAATGCATTAATCTCTTCTATTTCTTTAGTATTCTTTAATATTCACCACCACTAATCATCTTCACCTTAAAAATAATAAATATATAGAATTATCTTTTGATTCTCTGAATAACCCAGGACTTTGAATAACTTTTCCAAATATTTAATACATCCCTCAACTACCTCCAGGTCAGAAGATCCACTAAATTCTAGAGGGTACTTTTTCATAAAATGATCGATTATAAACATGTTAATTTATAGTGAACATTTTTTCTCTCTAACATGGATTACACCACCATTAATATCCTATTTCAACTTATCCATAATAGTAAAAAAAACTACTTGGTTCTAATTCTAATCATTCTAGGTTTCTAATTTGGAAGTTAATTTTCCTCTTTTTGTCATCCTACATCATCTCCCATATTTACTGTTAGGGCCAATAGGGGCCTATATACCCAGAGAGGGGGGGTGAATCAGGGTATGGATATTCTTTTTCAAAGTTCTTCCTACCCCACTGGATCTTGACCTCTTTATTACAAGGTTCACTTTGTTTGATCTTGTGTGTAAACTGTGATCACTTATTTACTTCTTTATCTAATGATGATGCTTTGAATGCAATGCAGGGAAGCAAACAGATGGACATAGAGATTTTTACTTGGTTCACCCTCACTAGGCTACGTTCAAGGAGCATACGCCGACAAGTTGACGGTCATACCAAATTCCACTAATCTTCACTAGTTGTGGATACAATGTTCGGGCTAGATCACTTCTATGCCCAGGCTCACTACCTTTACAATGTTTAGGGTCAGCTCACTGCTTTCCCAAGGGTCACTCCCTGTTTCTCTCTCTCTGGCTCACTGCCGGTGGAGAGGATCACCTTCTTCCTCTTCCTAAGCTCACTACTCTGGAAGGGAATCCACTCACAGTTTATAGACCTGTAGGTCTCTTCATTTTCATGAATGAATGCATCTTCCTCTGTGTGTAGATGCTCTGTTGAAGTACAACTTTCACCCATAGATGAATATCTCTTTGCACCGAAGGTATCGGGCAACGTACCAGCTTCCACGCAGTCCGAGAATCACCGCTGGAGCAAAACCTTACTTGGCGCGCAAGTCAATCTCGGCACGCAAATATCGGCGCGCAAGTCACAACGGTCGCGCAAGTCCTCCTCAGACACTTGCGCGACTCAAGCTTCCTCAACTCCAAACTTGCGCGACTCTCTTCCTTTTATGCCCAAACCAATATTGGAGCGCAACTACCAACTGGCGTGTAACTTCTAACACCGGCGCACAACTTCAACCTCTGGCGCGCAAGTCCCACCTGCGCGACCACACACACCACTTGCGCGACCACCACACCTGCGCGAAGGGAGCTCTGATTTATCAAAGTGTTGAACTCCATTGAAGAATGAGGAGGGGTGGTCCAGTATTTATAGGCAATCTGACCACCCTGCGCAACGGCGTGCAAGTCTCCTGCGTGACCCAGTTTCGGCGCGCAAGTCTTATGTCCTTTTGGACACTTGTGCGACCAACTCCCAAACTTGCGCGAACCTGCTTCTTTTGCCATATTTTGATCTTCTAATATTGAAAAACATATGGCACGCAAGTTTCCTATACTCCAAGTCCTCGGCGCGCAAGTCCCTTTTCCAAAAACACTTTTCTTCATTTGCCGATTTTCAGGCCCTAAAATTTGGAAAACACTGGAAAACGGCGCCACCTTGTATTTTTTCTTTTGTACCACCTCCAGATAATCCATTCCTTTTATGGACGTTCTTTAATAAAACATGGATCGTTGACCTCAACTCTTGAACTCGACATTCCACCATGAGATCCTCCTTGTCAAAAAATTTGTATGTCATTGTTTTTCTTTGTCAACAATCACAACTCAGATGTCCACTTTGTCAACAAACACAATCACCTCAAAAATTCTTCAATGATACCTTGAGGGATTTTTACCCAACAATCTCCCCCTTTGGGTTTGTTGACAAATCTTCCAAAACAAAGATATGTCGTTGATTATTCAGCCTCCATTCGCCTCATTTCGATTCGGATAGCGATCAAGGATTTACTCAACACATACTCTAAGCCCACATGAGCAATGCTCGGCGTGAGGAACAAGAGTAAATGAAAAGTTCATCAATGAATCACTTTATCTCTGACATCCACTGATGACACCAAACTGATACCAATTTTTACTAAACTTATACCAATTGTTGATGGATTTGTTGGAAGACCAATGTTTGGTTTGGAAATAGTCTCACCACTTTCCAACACCACTCTTCTGCTTTTATCACGATCCTCAGCTGTCGTGATATCTATTCTTTGATCGAACACTTCTAGCATCGTCAGATTTAATACACTCCCCCTTTCTCATTGCTCCCCCTTTCTGGCTTCTCCACCTATCAGCTTCTCCCCGTATCAATTATGATTTATCAAATCTCTGCACTGTCTCCCCCTTGAACAATCACTATTTTCTCCTCCTTTAACAAACACTTTTCTCCCCCTTTGTCAACGAACCCAAAGGACACCCCTTTGTAGTCTGTAACATAGTAGAGAACACATATCAGTATATTAGGGAAAAACACATCATACCTCAGGGAGAAGGGGGGTGTGGGCACACCCACACTATTTCAAGTGCGGGGAATCGACTGAACTCTCAGTGCCAGTCGATGCCTCTCAAAATCTTCCTTGGGTAGGGCCTTGGTCAGAATGTCTGCAACCTGTAGCTCTGTAGGCACATACTCCAACTTCACGATTCCCTGCTCAACCTTCTCCTTGATAAAATGATACTTAATCTCAATGTGCTTTGTCCTTGAATGATGGACAGGATTTTTTCTAAGATTTATAGAACTTGAGTTGTCGCACTTGATTCCGATCAGAGACTGCACTTTAACTCCCATATCTTCAAGCTGCTGCTTCATCCACAATAACTATGTGCATGCTTGAGTGGCCACAATATACTCAGCTTATGCAATGCTCAATGAAATGCAATCTTGCTTCTTTCTTAGCCAAGAAATACACAATCCACCAAGATAGAAAGCACCACATGACGTTGATTTCCTATAATCCGCTAAACTGGCCCAGTCTGCATCAGTATATCCCAATAACTCTGTATGAGATTTGTCAGTATATATCAGACCGAAATCCACCGTGCCCTTGATATACCAAAGTATTCTTTTCACTGTAAGCATGAGTATTTCCTTGGGATTACTCTGATATCTCGCTGCTTGGCATGTGGCAAAAACAATAGAAGGCCTTGTTGTAGTCAAGTACAGCAAACTGCTGATAATCTTCCTGTTTTCAGTGAAATTAATTGCCATGCCACTGTCATCTTTTGATGATTTCATCCGGGTAGAAACAAAAGTCTTCATATCCTTGGAATTTTTCATTCCAAATCATTTCAAAACATCCTTGGCATATTTGGATTGAGAAATGAATGTGTCATTCCTGCCTTGTGTAACGCTGTAAACGTTGTTCTCATCCTCATGAATGAGAAAACCATATGGAAGCTCAATGTACACCTCTTCTTCCAGAAACTCATTTAGAAATGAAGTCTTTACATCTATCTGGAACTGTTTGAGGTTTCTTTGCCCTGAAATGGCTAGGAATAATCTGATTGTCTCCTACCTTGCAATCGGTGCAAATGTCTCATCACCATCTATTCCCTCTATCTGGGAGTCTCCTTTGAACATCAGTCGTGATTTGTTTTGAATCACTATGCCACATTCATTCATCTTGTCTTAATAGACCCATTAAGTCTTGATG
The DNA here is from genome assembly GCA_963277665.1 of Viscum album. Taxonomy (NCBI): domain Eukaryota; kingdom Viridiplantae; phylum Streptophyta; class Magnoliopsida; order Santalales; family Viscaceae; genus Viscum; species Viscum album. The sequence continues at coordinate 1,366,034,780 of OY728135.1, forward strand.
AAGTTTTTATCTGCTGGTCTCGAAACAATCTCCAACATCTGGTTCTTCGCAGTCTGATCAAGAATTTTATTCATAGCCTGAACCCAGTTTTCAACTTCAGCTGCATCAGCAAAGCATTTCAGCTCAACCTGAGATAGACAAGATGCCTGCTGTAGTGATTTCATTTTCCTTGTCTGAACAGGAGCTTCCTGATCACCAATGATATTCTATCTATCAATTTCAGCTCAGCTCTTTGGCTTCCTTATAGGCATAGACTAGACACTTTCATGTTCATCATTGGTGTCTTTTTCTGAATCAGCATAAGCCACTTCTACTCTCCCTAGTTTGCTTTCTTCCTCAACACTTCCATCAGGAAGTTGTTCACTGACTCATTTTTCAGTGGCTTCATTTATTTCAGCTACTTTTCTCTGTGTCATTGTTCAATGACATAATTTCCTTGAACATCTTCTCTCATATTTTTGTTGACACACCTTTGATTTTCTCTCGCAGCTTTTTGGTATCCTGAAAGCAGTCAGCTGATACCACATTGTTAGAACAAAATAGATAATCATGAAAACCTGTGTGTTGCTATTTTTCCACCAATCATTCTTCATGAGCATAAACATTCATCCTTCATATCATATAGATATCATACATCTTATTAGGATATAGAATGATCCCCCTGTGTTATGCAACTCTTCCAGTTGTTAGGCCCAACAATTTAGACCCATAACACGACTTTTCCTCTTGCATCATTTATTCTCATCTTCCACTCAGATTTGAGCCATTAACAAAATCTCTAAGCCTACTGAGTTGAAACTCATTGTAGGAAACAAGAGATAAAGTTAATAACACAATCACATTCTATTGTGATTTGTTTCTCCCTTTCTTCTTCAACTCTGGTACTTGATTTGAATCGATTGAAACTCTAGAGCATATCACTTCTCCACTTCGCATCCTTAGATGCCACTTCCCCTTGGATTGTGTCTCCCTAAAACCTGAAACACATGGATCATCAGTTAATAGCATTTATATACATAGAGATAGGGGGTTCTTCTGGAATCCTCAAGATGAGGATTGTGGTTGATCCTGATGGGTCAACCCTTTGATTCTTTCTTGGAGGTTATCACACTCCTTTCTTACTTCCTCTAACTGCCTGGCCAAATTCAACTATTCTAGCCATATGACTAGGCATTCATTGCCTATATTCTGAGCCTTTTTCTGATATGTAGATTTGGTAGGCTCGGCCTTTCTCGCCGCTTGGGGTATAAACCCACTAGCACACATTTCCTTCTTTGAGGTTCTACCAAAATTCCATTTTCCTTGATTATTTCTCTGAGTAAGAACCTCTCTATTTGGAATCTTCCCTTGCTTCTTCCACTATTGCAAGGATCTTGCTCTTTCATTCACTTCTCGCTGAGAAGCACGAAATGCAGATTTTTCAATGCATTCTTTTTTTTTCATTCTCTTATAAGATTTCTCAGTCACCACACTCTTTTTCGCTGGTGGGGAGTCCTCTATTGAACGTCCATTCTTCTTACTCACAGATGTAGCGTTTCCTCCCTTTTTCTTCCATATTTGTTCATGTTCATTCTTAGATGGCGGTTGTGAGTGTGACTGAGGAGGTGACTGATACACTTCTTGTTCAGCTCCATGTGATTCCCCTGAGGCTCTACGCCTATTTTCTAATTTACCACTTTGTCTTCCAATGTATGATTTCTCATTAGACACCACGAGAGTGAGGAATATCCTTTGACGTTCCTTTTCCTTCCCTGCCTTCTTCTTGATGCAATGTCTTGCCAAATGCCCAAAATCAGAACATATGAAACATCTTCCATCAAAGACATACCTCATTTCGTCACTTCTCTACTGAGATGTTGATGCAACTTGAGATCCTCTTTTGATATTGGGCTCTTGAGCTTCCTGACACATACTCATTGTGTGTCCCTTTCTTCCACAGAAATAGCATCTGATGAATGTTTTCCTTGGAGAGACTCTCCTCTCTGATTTCTCCTGATGCTTCCTCTTCTTCTTGGATTTATTACAGTTTCTATTTTCACATCCTGAAATGTATTCCAGAGCCTCTGAACAGAATCTTGATGTGTGGCCATGAATCCCACAGAAATAACACATTTCACCAATACTTTTTGTAATTGTCCTATTAGGCCTACCTCTAGCACCTAAAGGATTTCTTTCACATATGGAACTGTTCGCAGCTCTCTTTCTATCATAAACGGAAGGGGATTCATCAAACCCAATACCAGTTTTTCCCAAACTGTATGGTCTTTGTGCTGAGAAAATTTGTCCCTGCCTCTTTTCAGAAATAGCAAATTTTCTTTTCATTTCATCATCACCAGTCGAAGGATGATCAAATAGCAAGTGCAGTGCATCCTTCAACTTGGGATTATCTTTGGATTTAGACTTCTATATTTCCTGCTTGACTGATTCTAGATCTTATACCAACTTTTGAATCTTTATATCCCTTGATTCAAGTTGGACATCAAGTACTTCCTTGAGAAGCTTCCCTCTACTCACCTCATCTTCCAGTTCATGCTTCAGCTTATCAACCATGTCATTTTTATCCTTTACCTTCAATTTTTCTTGAGTGATAGAGTCAGAGAAACACACATTCTCTTGTTGTAGCCTTTGATTCTTCTGAATTTCTGCAGACAACTGTGCTGCTAGATCATTATTTCTGGCTTTAAGAATCTATGCTTCATCTGACTTTTGACTCTCTTCATAATCACCAGCCTTTTGTTTTCCTTTCATTCTAGCCATCTTCTGCAGCTCTTCATCATGTGAATCATTCTTCTCTGTTAGGTCAGTAACTATATCAATAAGCCTTTGATTTAATCCTTTTAGCTTGTTGACCTCAATCTCTAATCCCTTGATCCGGATATCTTTAGATTTGGATTCTTCAGTGTTTCCAACGTCACTTGGAATATTAGGTTCTTCAATTCTTTTGAATTGATCTTTCACTTTTCTATTCAATCCATCGATCTCCATTTTCTGTTCTTCAATCTTAATATTATACTCACAAACTGATTCTGAGTTATCTGGTGCTGATAACTTGAGTTTCTCAATTTTATCCATCAACTCAGACTTCTCTTCTTCCTGCTGCTGCATATAGACTTTGGCATCACGAACCACTTTGTTAGCTTTCTTGGTTTTGGCTCTCCAAACATCTATCTCTTCAAGAGAAGCCTCTAACTCAGCTTTCATATCTATTCTTCCTTCAATTATTTCTTCTTCATTATCACTTGTTTCAATACCACTTTGAAGTTCATGTACTTCACTCATTCCTGCATCATGCTTGAGTGAATCAATCTTTTCCCTGTCAGATTCATCCAAACCTTCCTTCAGCAAACTGTTTGATTATTTTAATTGAATCACACTTTTTCCATACACACTTCCACACTGAGGAATACCACCTGACTTCTGCTTCTTCTTGGATGTTTTTCCCTTTTCCATGGCTCACCAAGATAAGAGCAGACCGATTCTTTAAAACACACTGATCGATTACACCAAGTCAGAGAAAACAAATACGATTAAAGAAACCTTCCCTCTGATACTAATTGTTAGGGCCAATAGGGGCCTATATACCCTAAGAGGGGGGGTGAATCAGGGTATGGATATTCTTTTTCAAAGTTCTTCCAATCCCACTGGATCTTGACCTCTTTATTACAAGGGTCACTTTGTTTGATCTTGTGTGTAAACTGTGATCACTTCTTTACTTATTTATCTAATGATGATGCTTTGAATGCAATGTAGGGAAGAAAATAGATAGAAACAGAGATTTTTACTTAGTTCACCCTCACTGGGCTACGTCCAAGGAGCATACGCTGACAAGTTGTTGGTCGTACCAAATTCCACTAATCTTCACTAGCTGTGGATACAATGTTCGGGCTAGATCACTTCTATGCCCAGGCTCACTGCCTTTACAATGTTTAGGGTCATCTCACTGCTTTCCCAAGGGTCACTCCCTGTTTCTCTCTCTCTGGATCACTGCCGGTGGAGAGGATCACCTTCTTCCTCTTCCTAAGCTCACTACTCTGGAAGGGAATCCACTCACAGTTTATAGACCTGTAGGTCTCTTCATTTTCATGAATGAATGCATCTTTCTATGTGTGTAGATGCTCTGTTGAAGTACAAATTTCACCCATAGATGAATATCTATTTGCACCGAAGGTATCGAGCAACGTACCAGATTCCACGCAGTCCAAGAATCACCGCTGGAACAAAACCTTACTTGGCGCGCAAGTCAATCTCAGCGCGCAAGTATCAGCGCGCAAGTCACAACGGGCGCGCAAGTCCTCCTCAGACACTTGCGCGACTCAAGCTTCCTCAACTCCAAACTTGCGATACTCTCTTCCTTTTACGCCCAAACCAATATTGGAGCGCAACTACCAACCAGCGCGCAACTTCTAACACTGGCTCACAATTTTAACCTCTAGCGAGCAAGTCCCACCTGCGCGACCACACACACCACTTGTGCGACCACCACACCTGCGCGACGGGAGCTCTGATTTCTCAAAGTGTTGAACTCCGTTGAAGAATGAGGAGGGTTGGTCCAGTATTTATAGGCAATCTGACCACCCTGCGCGACGGCGCGCAAGTCTCCTGCGTGACCTAGTTTCGGCGCGCAAGTCTTCTGTCCTTTTGGACACTTGCGCGACCAACTCCCAAACTTGCACGAACCTGCTTCCTTTGCCATATTTTGATCTTATAATATTGAAAAACATATGGCGCGCAAGTTTCCTATACTCCAAGTCCTCGGCACGCAAGTCCCTTTGCCAAAAACACTTTTCTTCATTTGCCGATTTTCAGGCCCTAAAATTTGGCAAACACTGGAAAACGGCACCACCTTGTATCTGTTCTTTTGTACCGCCTCCAGATAATCCATTCCTTTTATCGACGTTCTTTAATCAAACATGGATCGTTGACCTCAACTCTTGAACTCGGCATTCCACCATGAGATCCTCTTTGTCAACAAATTTGTATGTCATTGTTTTGCTTTGTCAACAATCACAACTCAGATGTCCACTTTGTCAACAAACACAATCACCTCAAAAATTCTTCAATGATACCTTGAGGGATTTTTGCCCAACATTTACTCTATAGAAAACCAGTATAAATAGACATAGATTAGATAAATAAACATAGTAATATTAAAAATATATCTCATGATTACCACAAATTAGAATCTATTAAGGTTACTTACTAACATTATCCAAGCCTCTAAAATTATCTAAACCCTGATTTGATACCAACTATAATGGCTCAATCCTTATTCAATCCATAATCTAATTTTTAAACAAGAATTTATCTTATTACATTCCTAAATACTTTTTCATGATTATATTTTTAGATAATTATTTCATAAATCTTACATAAAAAACCCATGAAATAAAAAAGTATAAATTTAAACTCAGTGTCTTTTTTTCAATATAATACTTTAAAAATGAAGCTTTTTTTATGAAAAATATTCACAATTTTCAACTTGACTTTATCATAGTTCCTTCTTCTACTTAAACCCTATGAAAAATATTTGAAAATGTATTTTGTTCAAAAAAATAATAGTGAGGGACATATTACAAGAAGAAAATAAAATCTTTAATCTATTTCAAAACCAAGAGATTATATAAGAGAGTTTTTCATTAACATAAAAAGAAATTGATCTCAAATAATCATTTACTTTAACATAAAATAATATTTACTTCCCAAATCTTTTCACAAAACACTTTATAATAAAACATAAAGGAAAAAAATAATCAAGAGGGTTTCTTAGAAAACATGAGAACCCATGAAAAACATTTTCTTAAAACCATGACTTTAACCTTAAAGGGAATAATCATTAATTTAAACAAAATATCACTATATTACCTTATAAAATAAAAATATTTAAATGAAGATTCATTTTCATGCCTATAAATGCAAGTAGGTGCGTGGGACATCATATTCATATAATCCTTTCAAGAACCCTTACAAATGGAATAACATACTCGGTTAATTCCAACATAATTCTCCAGAGAACATAATCATTACCCAATGAATTAGTGAGATAAATCACTATCATCCATAATTATAAATAATTTAAAAAAATTATAACATACATGAAAAAAATAAAATCTTTCATTTTCATCATCAAACTAATAAAAATATACTTTTGAACCTGTAAGAAAAACATTTTTGGATATTGATTTATCCATTTCCTTTTAAACCCAATTTTCAAAACTAAAATACCTAGAATAAGGGGAAGAAGTGGTTTTCTTTGAAGAATACATGGAATATTATAAAGGATTAAAAATATAAACTAAAAATTTTAGTGGTGGTAGAAACCTTTGACGTCATATATACTAATAAAATATTCCTTTGGTACTTTTTAAAGAAATTAAAACACTCCATATGAAATATGAAAACTGATTCCTTTCAAAGAAATTTGTAAGAAAGTAAAATGAGAGGTAAAATAACCTCTTTAATTAATTTATTTAAATATTTACACATCCATTAAATTATTTGGACATTGAGAGAAAATATTAGAATGAAATATTCAAAACATTTTAAAACTAGGATTTAAAATAGAGTATATCGTGTCTCAAGTTAGACTTGTCATACACGTGCTTTAAAATCATAAATAATAAAGTTATGTTAATTATTTACTTAGTTAAGAATATTTTTAAAGTTCATTATTTTTAATTATTCATTGTATTTCACTTATTACCATGTCCTACTTAATCACATAATTGATTAAGTTTACGTTGGACATTTTGAGGATGTTTGGTTCATAAGTCCAAAATGACTTCGGTAGATTGAATATGGACAAATGGATCATCATTATATCATTAAAATAATATTTTTATACATTAATTACACTTTTAGGAACAACTATATATGGAGGTTATGAAAAATTAATGATGTTACAACATGAAGATGGTAGTCTATACATACGCATGAGTAACGTTTCCATTTTTTAGAAAAAATGAGGGAAAAAAGTTCGTATTATTTTATATTTACATAATTGTAATTATATATTAAATAAAATATTATTTCTTTAAATCCATATATATATACCATCCATGTTAAATAGTGATGAAAAAATATATCGGTTTGTGAGGTGTTAGTTCAAACGTATGCACGAGAAATGTTTTTATTTTTAATTATATTGTAAAGAAAGAATTATAATATTTATTTACCATTATAGAATGAAATTTATATCATATTTATCAAATAATTTAATTTTTATCCACTATTATGACCATCCACAATTTTTAGTGATGAAAAATGAAATACATCGTCTTCACGAGGCAGTGGTTCACACATACGCGTAAAAGATTTGTTCATTTTCCATTAGATGGATAAGTAGATGTAAAATGGTTATACCATAAAAATAATAACATTTAAATATATGGTATATAATTATGTTATTATATTATAATGTTTATTAAGGTTTTGAAGTAGGTAAAAGAATAAATAAAAAAGAAAACACTCGATTAAGAATTATACCTCTTCTTCGGAAAAACTCATTAAGAATATACCTAAGGCATTCTTAGGATGATATTATAATCAAATATATATATATAAATTTGTGAGGTATGTTATGAAAATATTTTGGTAGGTATTAGATAATCTAAGAGGCTTTTTAAGTGTGGATAAGAGAGGAGAGACAGTGCCCTTTTATAAGTGAGGGAGAGGATGCACTTGGAATTTTTCAAAATATTAAAATATATTGATGACTTACTCAAGAAAATTGGATCCAAAATAACTCATCATCAGATATAATATGATATAGGGTGTAAATATTATCGTACAAAATTATTTATATAAGTTTTTAGTTTATTTTAACCCCTATAATGTTAGTTTTAACCCTTTTGACCTATTCTAACCCTTACCGTGATAATTGAATTTTTTACCAAAGTTTATTTTCATAATGACCATAAATTAGATTGAAATATTTACCAAAACTAAACATATTGATTCAAAATATATAATATTTTTTAAATAAAGGTGGTAAAAATTACTTTTAAAATCAGAACATTTAATGCGACAAAACAGTTTTCTAGAAAAATATATTTTTAAGTATAAAAATGTTTTTATGCCAAATTCAAATTGTTTATCCCAATTAACTTAATTTAATTATGAATAAATAAAAGGAACTAATGAAATTTTAAAACCTATCCAAAAAATGAGACTTTTTAAATAATTGAAAAGAAATTATATTTTTCGTAAATATTGGTATTTTCTACTATACACCCCAAAAATGGCTTTTTCATAAAATTCTAAAAAAATACTCTAAGTAAATTTTTAATTGATGATATCAAAAATTATATCCTTTTTTTCAAATTTGATTTCTAGAATTTTGAAATTAAAATTTTTTATAAAATTGTATAATGTATGGAACTAAATTTAGTTAGAATAAAACTATTTTTGCTTTTGAATGAGAAATTATCTATTATTATTATAATGAATATAGATCTATGATATATAATTCATGAGTATTAATAAGGAATTAAATTGATCTATTATTAATATTACCATGGTTTTCACACTCCACTAGTAATCTTGTTATCAAATACAAGTGTCTTGGTTGGGTATTATCCTAAAACCATGCACACCATATTACACGATTGTGGAATCACTATATTACAATAGTGATATGGTACTATTTATAGTAGGTTCTTTATATTATAATCACGCCAATTCTTCAGCACTTCTTTAAACCACACATGAATTCTTTAAATGTCTTATAATATCCAAAATATATAAGAACTTTGATATCTAATCTAGATCAGGTTTCAGATCTTCTTTAGAATTAGATCTCTAACCACTCTCACCGTGACTTCAAGTTATTCAAATTCCAAGTGTAAATATGTAATATTGCATGCATTTTATCCCATTATCAGCTCAAATTCTTCTTCTTTAACTTTATTTCTCACTAATTTAATTGTATTATTCTGAACGGAATAAATGTGTCATCCACTTATCATTTTACTAATTCTTCTACAATACCAAGATCTTATTCTTAAGATAAGTATCTAATTATCCTTTTATTCTTTGAGATATCAATTCTATTTCTATCAAATGCTGCTTCTTATCTTTCTAGATCACTACAGGTTGTGATAATTTAGTACAGTCTTAGAAATTCCATTTATCTTCTTTCTCAATATATCTTGTTCTCTCTATACACACTTCGTCTCTTCAAGATATCTTCTTCTCTCTCTCTCTTGGTACCTTAGTTGTCCTATATCACACTTTTTATATACTCTCATGAATATTTCTCAATAAAAATATTATCTTTATTCAAGAAAACACTATTCTTATATAAGTGGCACATTAACTTCTTATGTCATTTTCCATATACTAGAATTGGTATATTATAAGATGTATTAAGCCTTCCAAAAGAAAGCATCACAAAAGTGATATCATTATTTTCAACCATGATCCTCATAAAAATATCATAAAATATCATAGGTGGGTTGTTCTCCCATATTCCTATATAGTGTTCCCAAAATTACCTTTTCTTATTTCCCATAGATAAAAAAACAGGCTCTAAGGAAAGCAACAGCTTTGATAACCATCCTTAAAATTCTCAACTAAAGGTATTTTTACACACCATAAGAACCAATAATAGTTTCCTATTTCATTTTAATGGCTCATCCATGATTCCCATTTATTTAACTTTATTGCTCTGTGGGATGACTCTTACAGTGTAATATCTTCCATAAAAACCTATAAAAATCTCAAGATTCAGTATTTACAAAATAACTAACAGCTCTTCCATATCTTATTATTTCTCATACAAGAAAAACAAAGTCTTTTGTGATATTTTTATCATTGAAAGTCCAGTAAAAAAATTGGAATAATTTATTTTTCATTTCCATATTTATGAAATTTTTACTTTCTCATTTCAATATTAATCAATTTCTCTAAAATTTAACTTTCCTTTGATCTTTTCTCAATATATTTAAGATCTTTTTCTCACTCAAATATTCTCATTTTAACTTCCACATGTGTTTTATTTGATTTATTATCTAATTTAGATCTCTAAAATTGAATTTTAAATATTCTATTTTCAAATTCAAAATATAAAGAATAGTGATCACCTTATGTTCCATCTCACTCAATATTTATCAAATTATGCTTAGATCAGGAATTTATAAAGCTTTGTAATGTTTTGGACATGAATGAATGAATTCAGCATCTATACATTTTTTTTGTTTCTTCTTTAGATTTAAATCTTCAATATCATATTTTCTATCTACAAAATTCTCTAATTCTTTACTAATTCCAAAGTCATACATTGTAGAAGAGTTCTTTTTGTATGAATTTAAAGTCATATGAAGTAGAAAACCCAATTTCATAAGACTTTTAAAGTATTAAAAAACCTTAAATTCATATTATTGACTCAATAAAGTCTGATGTGGGATAAATTATTATAAGGAACCATCAAAGTCAAACATTGGGACTAAAATTCATGTGGTGATCCAAAGTTTTGTGATCATATTAAGTTCATCCAATATACATGGAGTCATATCAAATATTCTAAATTTATATGGAACTAGTGAAGTATTATGATATTTTTCTGAAGCCTTACAAAATATGCAAAGTTCTACAAAATCATTTAGAAGCCTTACATGCTGGGAAAATAAAGTAATGTGATGGTAATTTTCCATCCATTATGGTTTCATCCCAAAGTCATAAATATAGTACATGAGTTTCTAGACTTCACTAGATTTGAAAAAAAATCACTTAAATTCATTCCAATGACTCTTCAATCTCTTAAAAAAACTACAAAACACTTTGAGAATTGTTCAAACCTCTTAAATACCTTTAGTTCAATTACCAAGAGCTCTTATAACATATTAATAATAAATTTAGAGTATTTACAAGAGATTTTATACCCTCTCATTACTAGATCCATTTTAACCCTTTTAAACCTTTATTTAAGAGTTTTTTGTCACTAATATTCAATAGACTTCATAGAAGACATGCCTTGGATGGTTTCTCATAATTTCTTATAACCTCATATCTTAATCCTTTATTAATATTAAACATTAAATATATCCTCTAGTTAGATACTTCCAAATCATCTTACAACTTCTTGTAACTATTGTATATGGTTCTTATTCCAATCTTGTATAATATACCTTTTCTATGAGTACCATCTCTCCAATTTTCATGTGAATAGAGTTATATACAAAGTTGTTATATCTTCCTTTCTATTTCCATGTATTAATTATGGCATAAAAATCTAATAAGATTTACCCATGTACATTGTCACCTTCATTCCCTCATTGGGTGGATACACATTCCATCACCCATTCTTCTTAACACAAATTAACTTTCTTTCGATAGTTACATTGAAAAAAAAGTATAACACTCAATACAAAGGAAACTTCATAATTAATAAAGTGGACATCCATAGTTTACGATATATATTATATCATAGGATATTATTGATAATGTTTTCAATAATTAAATGATGTATCGTGACATTTTAACCATGGATAGAGAATGAAGGGTGTCACAATTATGCCTCAGACTATTTAGAAGCATAAATCAAGATCATATCTTGAAGTTATAAATCACATCATGATGAAGCATTTTGTTTAATAATGAACCAAGATATCATGTGGAAATTTAAGTTAGCACACCTTAATTGATAAAGTCTGGAGATTTTGAATGGTTTTGATGACTTGGAATTATAAATAAGGAATGGTTGTTTTTAAATAAGTTTAAGGTAGTTATTTACTTTAATTTGAATTTAAAATTAAAATATTCTTACTAAATAGAGGGATATAGTTAGAATAAAAAAAATTTCCTAATAAAAATAACACATAAGAATAAAGAAGATTGGGGAAAGGAACCAAGTTTTCTAAGAAGTGAGAATAAATAATGAGGAAGGTTCTCGGTGACATAGGATTTATTGAAAATTTTCATTAATATTGTTGTGTTGTTACTAATTGAGGATATATTAAATATTATATTTTTGGAACATCATGGATACATTTATCTTGTTGTAGTAAGGAATATAGAATAAATTGAAGATAATTTTTATGCTAGGGTTATTAAATCTGGACAATATTGTTTTCCTGTTGTGAGATGTTTGTTTGAAGATAGAATATTCAAATCTTCTCACCAGTAGTTAATTATATCTAGAGATGGAATTGGTTTCAACACATAGTATACATTGGAGAATAACATTTGGAATTATGATGTAGCTCATAACTTATATACAATTCCATCATGGAAAGAGACCTACATGTCTATAAATTGATATCATAGGGTGTAGTGAATAAAGTTTGAGAAGGGAGTGTCCCTTGGGAGGAAATGATTTATTCCCAAAACCATTCTATAGACAGTGAGACTTAGTAAAGATTAACTTCACTAGAATTTTTATAGGCATTGATCCATTATGTAGAGTGACATAACCTAAACTTTTTATCCACCAAAACTATGATTTATAGTGTATTTTTGGTACACCAACACAATACTGACTGTATACTCCTTGGATTTATCCAAATGTGGGTGAACCAAGTAAAATATCTATGTGTTTTATTTAATAATTTTTTATTTTTCTTGATATTCTATGATATTTTTGAGAAGGTAATAAAATGTTTAACAAGTTTATTCCAATGAGGAAACAAGGTCCAAAGTGATTTGTGATCTATAAAAAGTTTGAATTGGGTAACACCCTGATTCAACTCCCCCAAACCCTTAAAGTGACTCAGGTTGTAATAAACTAATAAAAAACTTAAGAATTATTCTCAACCATGAGGGAAAATTCTCTCTAATAGAGTAACACCTTCCTGAGAAACCAAATGTTGAAGTTTTTCAACTATTGGATATAGATTATTATCAGAATCATAGAAGAATTTGATTAAGGTTTAAAATGAATAATATGAAAGATAACCATATAAAAATACTCTATACTTATATAATTAATGTTATTAAGTGAATTTATGACTTAGAGAGACTAGGATTTCATTTAAGGCTTGTTCTGTCAATGAATTAATTTTGTAATCATCAATGAAAATGTTCCAACGGTGGGAATGATTTTAAGAAAAGTTTACATGTTTTAAAAAGTGATAAGTAAATATAAACTATACATATGATGTATTAGTTTTTTTTATGTTGATAGTAAATTTAAGTAAATATTTAATCCAGAAGAAGAAGATTAGATTTATCCAATAGTTATCCTTTATCATTAAAACCTAGAGATATAAGGAAGGGAAGGCAATGAAAGTTTTTTTGGAAACCTAAAGGGGTTTATGAAACTTTATGGAGAGTCCGTGTTAGGTGTTTATGTTATAGAAATCAATTATTTTATTTTTAAGGGTATATGATACCAAATATATATTTTTTAAATGTTATTAAAGCATAAGAATTAAGGTAATAATAAATAGAGCATTCATCTTATAATAAAATATAATAGGAAAGGTTTATAATATATATTTTTAGAATATAAATGAATATATAATGCTTAGATAAATTTATATAATGGATTTTAATTTTCATATTATTTATTTTTTATGTCAGAATAAGTTTTTTATTAATAAAGAGTTTTTATAAACAATATGATATGATGAATTTGAACATGGTTTATGATTCATCGGATTCTATAGCATGATTCATAAAACGATAAGGATATAAATAGTTTTATCTAGGATAAAAGAGTTTATATATATGTATATTAAGATATAAGGTATATCATCCCACCACCCTTTAGTAGCATATTTTAAAGAATAAAGTTTCCTTTTAAAAGTAATGATCCAAACACATATAATACCATATAAGATATGGATACAATATTTTATTTGATAAATATTACTACTTAAGGAAATAAGAGTTATAAAGTTTCCAAGGACCTATTTTAGTACCACTGAGAGGGTTTGAATTAGTATTAACCTTTTTTATGAAATCCCCCTTCAGATAAAACCTCTAGAACCTGTTAAAGTTAATGATCAACTTAATAAAGTCTCACAACCTTACCATGTTTAGAAATATAAATAAATGTAAGAACACAAAAAACTACAATGTTTAAATCTAAAGCCTACTCCTAACCATGTTGGTTATTTACCCAAACATGTATTCTCCATTATCTCCAATAAATGTTTTACATCACATAATCTATTCTGTTCCATAATTTCTAGATTCCACTAAAAGATAGAAATATTTATAAAAATGATGTTTCAATAAAGAAATATATTCTTCTTACCCTTGGTTTTTCTTGCACAATTTGAGAATATAATATTACTCTATAGGTGGATGGATAAACCAAACCCTACATGTGAATTTATTATTTAAGATATTTAATATTTGATGATGATACTCATCTTGTGGATCTTGAAAATTTAACTAGGTTATAAATGATTTGGATCTTCAATCTTATAGATAATTAGGAAATATATCTTCTTCACTAATGAATGATCTCTAGGATTCATACTCAAAAATATATTCTCACAAGTTATTTTCTTGACTTGTTTATATCACAGGTTTCTTACTTCTCTCTTATTCCAAAACTCCTCATAGCATAATTCCAATAAATCTTGTTTGAATTTGTATTTAAAATAAAAATTCAAATACTCAACTGCCTCCAACCACTTATTTATCATCGCTTGTATCATCTTTCAATTGATCCTCATCATATTATTTGAGATTGTATTTATAATAGTTTGAATTAACCAATAAAACACTTAAATTTATCCTAGTCAGTATGGAACTTTGGACTACCCAAAATTGTCCCAAAAAACCACTTCTATAGTTTGTCTATGTATTATACAGCGTGAGGAGTGGAATTGTAGCATGATGAACATCACTACAGAATAGCCATATAGATTTTCATTAGTTTCATATCAACTAACTTATACCTTTTTAGCATGGTTCAAAGGCTATGGAATAGAGTCCTTCCAAAGTCAAGTGGCATGAAAATATGATCAAACTTCTCTTGCGATGTGATCATCCTTCTATGAAATAACATCTCATTTAACCATCCACTATGGTGTATCCCATCTCTTATAGAGTGGAGGTCCTAAAATTTCTAGGGCTACCAAAATTCATCCCAGTCCTCCACTATAGCATAGAATACTCCTACAATGTATAACACCTCCTTTCCATTCTGCATATAGTGCAACCAATTTAATTGCAATGTGGATACTTTGATCAAACCTCCCTTATGGCATGGTCACTCACTCTACAATGTGAGGTACTGTAGGCCATTTTTCATCCCATTTCCTAATTCAGTGTCTCCATGGTGTGGGAAATATACTATGGTGTGATCCTCCATTATCCTTTATTTCCATTACATGGTATACATATTGTGGCATGGTCTTTACCTACATTTTCTTTTTTTCATCATGGTCTCTCATTCCATGAAATGTTATCACTAAAAAACAGTTCAGTTATTTTTTTGATTTTCTTATACTAAATATATTAGATTCTTCATCAAGTCATAATAAATACTTTATCATGACCATATTCATTCAATGTTTAAAATTTTTCTTCACTTCAAGTTCTTCTTCAACATATTGACATCAATTAATACCTTCTATTGTTGAAAAAAAATAAAACTCACAAAGTGGGCTCATCAATATCATCATTTATATTTGTTATAAATAGCCTTATCAATGATATATCAATATATATTACACAAAGATAAATTCTTCTCCCCCTTTTTGATACTAAATTCAAAGTGACAATGTGGGAAAAATTATCACCACATTTTTCTTCTCCTACCTTTTACTATTTTAAAGATAGGGATGATATCACATGGTTCCTTAACAAAGAGCCTTTGATTAATCGACTCTAAGTAAATGTGGGGTAACCTGGTGTAGAAAATATGAGATATTTAATCATGGTTTTATAATATTTCCATAAAAACCAATCATATGTATTCTCAAAATAGATTTATCAATAAAATAATGATCATGAACATACTATAGAAAACACATCAAAATAATTCATGTGAAAGTCATAAAATCCCCCTTTTCTCATAATTTGATCAACCAACACCCCCCTTGATAAATATATTGAATATATTCATAATAATAAAGTGTAAGTTTGATTATCATAAATCAATTCTATATTTCATGGATCTTCCCAAATTTTCAAGAATCTATAAATGATAACTTATTTACAAAATTTCCCCCCTAAAGGGATGCACTCTATCTTCTCCAATATAGAGTAGTGCACTATATAAAACTCATCCCTTTTATATTCTATACATGATAGCCTCAAACTTCTCCTTTAAATCCCTATAATTTAGAAAAAAAATATAAAAGATTAAGGGAATAAGGAGGGACCTTATTTATTCCTCAAAAGAAACACTTGGGTTGAGAGTTTCCTCTCACCCTAGTCCATTATTTTCTCCTAATATCAACACCCTTTCTCCTATAATTATTCTCAATAGGTTTTTGGTATTTTTATTATCTTGAACTTCTTCTTATGTGAATCAATTTTATTCTCATTATTTCTTTTATTTTTCTTGTACTTGAATCATCCTTTTCGTGATTTCTTATTTGGATGGTAGGATCATTATATAATCCTTTGAATAATATCCATCTTGATCATATATTTCATAAACCAACTATGTTTTTTAAATTCCACTTATAGATGACTTCTCATAACCTTTTTCTTTTTATTTTGTTATAACCTACTTTCTATGATTTTTAAACCTTGTTTTCCTATCAAAAATACATATTAGTTCTTGTATCTTCCCTAGTAAATACATATTGAACCAACATGAATTTGAATTGGGTATGTATATTCTAAAACATAAACAATAACTTATGAATTATGATCTTATTAATTGATTCCATATTTTTTCAAAATAGTGTTATTTTTTTCCTCCTAAATTGTATGTCTTATTTTTTCTCAGGGTCAATGGATTTATTAGCATTATATCTTCCTTTTTTGGGAAATAATGCCTCTAAAATTCCTTCAAGGCCAAATTTTTTATATTTTTTGTTTTGAGACTCAAAGTATCAGTAATAGAAGATCTATTTTGATATTTATAAGCACTTGAATTTACCGGATTATTGGAACCATCCATATCACTTTCTTGAGAAGATTCACCATTAACTACAATTGATTTTTTGAAGTCTTCTCAAGCCATGTTCAACTTAGTCTATACAATAATACATGTGGATTTTTTAAAACAAATCCTCTTTTGTAGTATCCAATTTTTCTTTAAGATCACATATAATATTTTCATATTAAACAATATTAAACTAGTGTTTCTTAAACTCATTAATATAGGTCAAATCCTTCTTCAACATCTCTTCATTTTTCCACCATTAATAATTTTTTCCTCATTAATTTGATTAGATATTTTAATATTATCTTTCTCTAGATTTTTCTTATCCTTATTGAGTTGTGATATCTACTCAATACAATATTCCAACTTACATTTCAATTCCCACTCAATTTTTTTGATCTTATCCAACATAATCATTTCTTTATCAATCAAAATCATTCTTTTCTTGAGTAATGAGTGTGATTTAATTTTATGAATCACTAAATGAGTCATCATTTTGCTCAAAAAACTTCTTATTTTGGTGTTTAATTTCTTCTTCTTCTTATCTACCTTCTTCCTTCAGGGAATTTCTTCTTCCTCATCTGAATTAGATTCCATAACCTTCTTATTTAGGGAAAAAATTTCAATATGACCAATATCATTATGATTGAAACATTTAATAAATTTATTAACGTTTTATTTCCATATTCCCTTCATGAATCTATTTGATAAGAGGTAAATAATATAGTTGTTATCATCATCATCCTCATAAAATAAATCACTAAAAATTTTGATCACTTTAAATTTTCCCTTTATCTTAGCTATAATAAAATATTATCTTTTTAATTTTTCTTAAAAACCATATATTTTCTTATTTTATAAGCTATGAGAATTTGGGAAGATCATCCAAAGAAAAACCATGCGTACCCTCTAAAGATAAAACTTTGGTATTAAATCTATCTAGCAAATTTCTCATAAGATTTTTGAAAATAGTGGAATCCTCTAATGTTTCTCTAAATCCTAAAATATTTCTAACTATCTCAGTAACCCCAGTGAAATATCCATTTATATTCTCATCATTATCCATTTAAATGTCCTCAAATATGCTCCTCCAAACTTGTAGCTTGGATTCCTCCACTTTAATGTTTCCTTTAAAACTGATTCTCAATTTTTTCAATATCACTTTTATAGTTACAAGACTCATTACCTAAGTGTAGACCTTTTCTGATAAAGATATCAAAATTTCATTTTGTAAATTTACATCCATCTCCAAATTCCTTTTATATATATATGTCATATAATAATTTTCAAGAATGGGTTGAAATCCCATTGTAATAGCATATATTAATTTTAATCCTGATGAAAGAAAGTAGGGCAGCATCATATTCCTCTAACTATTATAGTTTATGCCATCAAAGGTAGTAAGTCATCAGTTGTTCACAGAATTAAAATTATCCATCTCCACGATAACATTTTTTGTATCTTTAGAGGCAACATTCCCTTTAATACCAATTGAATTTTCTAATTACCTATTTTGGTACAACTGAGAGAGGGTTGAATCAGTGTAAAACTCTTTTTATGAATTCACCCTTCGAATCCAACCTCTAGAACCATTAAGTGTCCAAAATTCATTCAATAAAGTATCACATACAAATTGTGTGTAGAAATATGAATAAAGGTAAACCAATATAAATTTATAATGTTTATATCTAGATCCTACTCTTTACCATGTTGGTTATTCCCCTAAATATGTATTCTACACTATATTTAATAAATGTTTTAAAACACATAATCCATTGTGTTCCACCACTTTAAAAGTCCACCAGAAGATAAAACACTCTACAAAAATGATGATCCAATAAAGAAATATATTATTATTCTTATTATTTTATCTTGAATCACTTAATAATTTAATATTTTTATACAAAGAGATAGATCAAAAAAACCCTACACATGTACATATTTTTCAAGATATTCAATAGTTGATGAAGAAACTTAGCCGATTAGTCTTGAAACTTCAAGAAAATTTTAAATGATATGGATCATAAATCTTCTAAATACTCAAGAAATATATCTTCCCCATTAATGAATGATATCCTGGATTTAGAATCAAAAATCTCTTCTCACAAGTTCTTATTTTTTAACTTATGTCCATCATAGTTTTCTTACTTCTCTATTATTCTAGAAATCAACATATCATAATTCCAATAAACATTGTTTGAATTTTAATTTAAAATTAAAACATAAATAATAGACTTCCTAAAAACAATCATTTATTATCCCTTAGATCATATATCATTTAAATCTCACCAACTAATTTTAATTGGTATTTATAATAGGCTAGAATAACCACCAAATCACTTAAATGAATCCAAGTCAACATGGATCTTTAGACTGCCTAGAATTTTTCTATAAAATAACTTATATGGTGTAGCCACATATTCTATGGTGTGAGTATTTTCACTATGATGTAATGAATATAATTTTGGTGTATCCATATAGTTTTTTAGTGGTTTCTTATCAACTGAAATAGGCATTGTGGTGTAGTTCATGGGTTTTGTATTGGAGGCCATATAAAGTCTAGTAATATGAAAATATGCTCAAACTTCTCTTGAGATGTGATGTTCCTTCTATGTAATATCACCTTTTTTATCCATACACTATGGAATGTCCCATCTCTTATGTTGTGCAGGTCCTTAAAGTTCCAATTCCATAAAAATTTGAACATGTCCTCCATTGTGGCATAGCTTTCTCTGATGATGTGTAATAACTTTTTTATATTTTTTATACAGTGCAACCAGTTTCATTATGGCGTGGAGACCGATGATTGATACTCCCTTAAGTCTTGGTCACTCACTTGGTAGTGTGAGGTATTGTAGCCTATTTTTCATCCCACTGCCTAATTCAGAATCTCCATGGTGTGGATAATATACTACAACATCATCCTCCTTTCTCCTTTATTTCCATAGCATGGTATACAGCTTGTGGCATGGTTTCTACCTAAATTTTCCCAATTTCATCATGGCCTCTCTTTCTATGAAATGTTATTACAAAAAACAAAATTAAGAATAATCTAAATTTATTATAAAAAAAATATTATATTCTTCATCAATTCATAATCAATAATTCATTATTATTGTCTTCTTTCCACATCCAATCTTGTTATTCACTTCAAGTTATTCTTAAACATATTGAAATCAATAAATACATTCTCTTATTGACAAAAAAATAAAATTTACAAATTAGTCTCATCAAGTTATTTCCTAACACAAAAGGATTTTTTGTCTCTTAACATGATATTATGAAAAGAATATAGCTTCTTGAAGGCTATTTGTAAATTTATTGAACTTAGAGAAGTTCAAAGTTAAAAAATAAAAGATTTTTCTATTCAAAAGACAAAGTTAATACCACTTAAATATCCTAAAAGGTTTAGGGTATATTGTTAAAATAATAATGTAAAGAGTTACATTAGTTAACAAAATATTTCAATAAAAATTTATGATGAAAAACATTCCAAGGATGATAATGATATTGAACTTAGAAAGAGTACTAATTAGGCAAAAAAAGTTATCAACGTCCTAACATTAAATTTTTTTTAAGATAAATAGATTGAATACTATTTTCATAGATTTAAACATTTGGAATATGATTCCAAAGTCTCTCCATTATTCAAACTAGAATTTTTTATAGTGGTAACTCACTAAATATATTATTGGGAGATTTTTATTGGATGATCACATATGGATGTAACAGGAATTATATAGAGATATAATGAGTTTTAACAAAACCCTAAAAGTGTTGGAAACATAAGGCCTTCCTCATAGTCTATCATATGGGATAATATTATATGGGTGTTTATGTATAGTTTTGTTAGTATTTTTATATTATTTTAAGAAAATAAAGTGTATCATTTTATTCAAAAGGTAGACTCCACTTTATTCTTATTTCATGTTGCCTTTATATATTATGTAAAGATAAGTGATAATTAATCTCTCAAATTATGAATTTGAGTTATCCCTAACTGATTTTTATCATATAGTATTATAGGTTGTGATAAATTTTTAATTTAATTGTGGGTATGATTTCATATAGAGATGAAAAATGTTCTTATGAGGCACAAAATGAGTTTTATGCATTGGATTACCTATGAAGTATACCACATGGAGTTTCAAACATTATTACTTTGGTATACTGGGGTTTCATGTTTTATATTTCTATTTTTTCATACTTAATCTTGGTAGGATACCTTTCATGAGAACCTCCATAATTTGATACATTTCGTACATAACCCTTAAGGCTTAGATAATTAAGGGGTGACTGGGCATGTTTTTGATCATGTATTTAGTTTAAGATTAACTAATATGGGACTTTTCCTCTCATATGATAAGTATGATATATGGTCCCTAGATTTAGATAAACTAAGTAAGTGTGTGTTCA
Source organism: Viscum album (assembly GCA_963277665.1). Classification (NCBI taxonomy): domain Eukaryota; kingdom Viridiplantae; phylum Streptophyta; class Magnoliopsida; order Santalales; family Viscaceae; genus Viscum; species Viscum album. The sequence goes on from OY728135.1 coordinate 1,366,056,207, forward strand.
TACCTAAAGAATACATTTGATGTTATTATCTATCTGATGAGGGGAATCTAATTTGTTCATCCATAAGGGTGGATACATGTGATGTATTCATTAACTTGACCAGTATATACTGGAGAATCAAGATCATATAAGTATCTATACATTGTTTATGTACTTTGTGTCCCATGGTTAATTGAGGTCTTAGAAATAGGGATCATATGAAAAATTATGATTTTATAAGATACGTCTTGTAACATTTCATTTTTTTATGAACATTTTTGTAAATTTTCTTTCAAAAATATAAATAGAAAATAAATTTTATTATTTTAATAAACCAGTGATTTATAAAAATATTTATCAACTAAGTTTTTAACAAATTCATTTATTAAAATGGTTTCAGAAAAAGGGTAGCTCATAGGCCTAGTGGCCGCTCTCCACATCTAGTAAGGTCACAAGGGTCAAACCCATGACCGAAGGGTGATATAGGTTTAGTGAATACTACTAGACTATGTGATATCCTGATTGTATCTTCAATAATTTTTATATATATTCTTATATCCCTTTTATTATATTAATTATTTTATATATATATATAGTTTTATTTGGTAACTAAATTATTTTTATTTTTATTTTCGTATCATATTCATAATTAATTCATTGTAATTTAATGGTTAATAAAGTATGATTCATATTTCCATTATTATAAAATAATGACATATAACCAGTGGAGGTGCTCTCATATAAACTTTTATGTGCAACACATTATAAAATAAATAGATAAATATAAATAATACAATATCATGCATGTATGATTTACTCCAATGGTGAAAACCATAGAGAAACTCCATGGCCCCAAAAATTTATTATAAAAAGAAAGTAGGAGTTACACAAAAAAAGATTTAGGGTAAGAGTGGTAAAAACACCACCAAGAAAGCATACAAGATCACCCTTTATTTCCACCACCCCATCCACAAAAACCAATGTGACCACTTGGTTTCTTTCCCTTCTCCATTGTTTCAGTGTATTCCAAACACCACCATGATCATAAAATTCCACTGGGTCATCAGCAATCTACTTAGCAGGTTGAGAATCCACCAAAGGAGTACTATATGCATCATCACCTTTACCATCATCATCAAGTCTCCTCTTGTCAAGAACTTCCTCAGATGAGTATTTCCTTTCAACCTACTAGGAACCAGAAGCATTAGTTACTGAGAGTGGTAAATATTTTTTACCTTTACTTTCATGGATCTCCTTGTATAAATCATTAAATTCTATAGAATTCATAGACTCCATCATAGTAAAAAGTTTTGATTAACATCACCAGTCTTGGGTGAACCCGTATGTAAGGGAATTTTCAAGGGAATTGTAATTGTATTGTCAGCTCAATGTACAAGAAGCACCTTCTCATGGGAATTTAAAGTCTATAGACCAGAGGTATTATCGTCACAATGATCCATTAATACATCACATGTAATCACCACTTATGCCTTATCAATGGAAACCAGCATGGAATCATAAGCAGAAGGAACCATAACACCAGGAGCATTAACACATATGACAATAGCCTGTACAAGTTGCATAGTAATAGAAGTAGACCAAGGAGAATCAGAAACCTGCCCTTGAGAATTATCCCATGTAACAGGGGATATAGCATCAGCTCGAGCTTCAAAGACATAGGAACACCCCAAAAATGCTTGAGCAGAAACCTGGTCCTATCTAGAAGAAACATGCTCTAGAGAAGCAAGTCATGGAGAATGTACAGGAGAATTAAAATGCACCTGAGCAGGGAAATACTTTTCAAAACCATCAAAAACATCCTATTAAGGCCTCATATAATGATTACCAACCACAAAAGTAGGGCCCTGATTAATAGGGGTAGGGTCCAACTTCCCCTTGGACAGGAATTTCTCTTCCGATAACATCACAGGATCATCATATTCACCATCATGACTATCAACATCACCCCATTTATATCTTCTCTCCCATTAAATCAATTGAGTAGCAGGAAATAGGGGTTGTTCATATATCTCACCCCAACTATCAGCCACATCACCATAGTTACCATCAAGCTTATCCCTGGCTACCACATCAAAAAAAGATGGAGTTACTCTAATCAATGACATAGTTTTAGTAGGCATTTTTGACACCTTAAAGGAAGTGTAAAATACCTTTACAATCTCATAATTACTCATCCTCACATCCTTAGAAGTATCACCAAAAATTGGCAATTTAAACGTACGCTTTTCTAAGATATTTCCATGACTTTTACAAGTATAACATCTCATTTCTCAATTAAAATTATTTCCAAGGGTCTGAATTGGGTTTTTTGGAACCCAAGCATACTTTGGGATATTACTTTAGATGTTGGAACTCCATGACTAATTTAAATTATAGTTCATTTAATTTCTAAATGTTTTTTATCTTATTTTATGTATAAGTTTTATTACTTTAAAATTTTCATTTTAAAATCTTTAATAACATGTTTCATAATAAAAATTCAATAATGATTTATTATATTAATTATGAATAATAAATTTACTAAATGACCATAGCACTAGTGGAAATCATATTTTAACATCAGCTTTTTTATATTTTTAACATTTATTTTTAACCGAATTTGGGGAAATTTATGTTAAAAATAAAAGTTTGACATCAATTTTCAAAAAACCAACATCAAAAATTTAAATAAAAGAGAATTTAAGAGATGTTACAAAAATAGTTTTTTTGAAAAACCGACGTTGAAAACAACTTTCCACATCATTTTTATGGTTTCACCGACATGGAGACCAAAAAAAATCTACCAAATCCCTTAGAAATTTCCATGTCAGTTTTTTATAAAACCAACGTGGAAAGTAGATTTTGATGTCAATTTTGGGTAAAGACCAATGTTGAATTCTCTACAATTATAATTCTATGTCAATTTATAAAAAAACTTATGTTGAAATCTCTAATTTAAAAAAAGGATTAAATTTCATGTGCCAAAAACATATGAAAATTTTTCCTAGTACAAAAAACATAAAATACAAATATAAAACCGAAAACAATTTTATAAATACTCATTTTTTAAACTTTAATTAAAATATAAATACATTATAATTCAAAAATAAACCATACAAGAAAATATTTTTCAAAGAAACTTTGAATCATATATGACTCAACAACATGGAAAATTTACAATAACAATGAATTTTATAATATTAAAAAATAAAATATTTTGATATAAAACCTAAAATAATTAAAATAACTAGCCTTATCAAATTCATTCATATTTCTTATTGTGATTGTTTCAAACATAAATGTTAAAACATAATAACCATATTATACCCTTTTTTATAATGATACTACAATTAAGAAACATTAAATTGAAAATAAAAACCAACATATATATATATATATGAGAAAACAAATATTATCTGATATCAAATATATTTACCAATAATTTCATGTATTTTATTTTTTTCTTCTATATCAACAAGTGATCATATTTAAACTTTATATATGACCTTTATTTTTATATATCTACTAATAACATGCATAAACAATTAGAATTAAGAATTAAGAACTTATAAAAGACAATAAAACTCACTTGTTTAACAATTTTCTTAAAGTTTTACAAACTTCACCAAATAAAGAGAAAAAATATATAATAGGCATTCATGTGGGTATAATATTCCTAACATATAATGAACAATAAAATATAAAATGTTCAAAATTAATGGAATTATAATGAATATTAGTTCATAATTATCTTTGTCTTGTTACCCATCAAGGAATGGAAAAAACTAGCACCTAGTCTCTTTATTTTCTATTTTGCACATATATATATATATATATATATATATATTACTCTAGCATCATCATCTAAATATTTTATAGGTGTTGAAATTTATTTTGGATCTATAAAATCATAAACAAAAGTGGTCTCATTTTTAATTAAAATTGTGTGTAGATACCTAATTAAATAAGTAATAAATTAAGTCACTTGAAGTCATATTTATTTAATGAAAGAAAAACTAAAACAAAAATTTAGTTACATAAAAAATGATTACAATACAGGTATGGTGAGATTATCAAAAATAACAAGATAAATGATATCATTTTTGAATGTTCTTAATGAATATTCTCTTCCACGTGTATCATATGTTATTAGAAACTCATAAATATTATCCAAGAAAGAAGAAATATAGGATAATAATTTTAGCCCATCATAAATCATAAAAGTATTTGAGGTTTTTGGTTCCTGGACCTTTTGTTTCTTTTTTAATAATTATTTTGATTTTAGTAACTCCTATATAGATTAAATATATGAAAACATTATAAGTAATTTTCAAAAAATTGTAAATAATATTTAAAAAACAAATCATACCTAGTATTTCAGATAATAAATAAGGTTATCCCACAAAAGTAAAAAATGACCCACATAATCTACAACACCAATAACCTCTACTATAGGTAATGGTACTAGATCATTTGGATCAATAATTTAATGTACTAATATGCTCACCTGACCCAACTTCATAGGTTGGTATTGTATAGAATCCCCTAAAATATATATGAATCTATACGCTATAATATCTACATGGGGATCTCCAACATACAACTCACAGTATAAGGTCAGGTCTGAATGAGTAGGTGGAGGATCTGAGTAGGTAGGCTATGCAGGTTGTGATTGTTTCATCATTTTATCACACAAGGCCTGTAAATTTGTTTTAATTTGATCACCCATAGACTTTTTTAGGTCTTTCAGCTCAACTTTTAAGGAATCTATTTTTGTGTCCCTTGATTTCATACTTTGATGTCCAATTTTTTTTCTAATACTAAAACCCTCCTTATATTATCTAGTGTGGATGGGGTGTTCAAGATTTCCAAAAGTAGTACCTAGAATTTCCATCCCACCCTCAGGGATAAAAGTACCCTATATTTCTTACTTATAAATATCATCCTGAAATGATAAATTAAAATGGTATATTAGTGTAATTAAATTAAAAAATACAAACATTCAAGGAAAATAAAAAATTAAGTTCTTATAATTTTGTCCCATACTTCTTTATATTGATTTTTAAGATACTTTTCATTTTTTTCATTATTGCTCTTTTCCATTTTTCATGGAAATTTGGGGGTGAACAACCAAACTTAACCTCTTTTGAACCACTACTTGATTTATCTATTAATGAATCAAAATTTTCTATAATCATTTTATCCCCCAGTAAATTATACCCTCCATATGATAAAGTATGAGGGTATACATTCTATAACTATATCTCTTGGTGATGTCTCTTGAGGGTCTGTCAGATAAAAATAAACTAATAAGTAATAGTGTAATATACATGAAATTTTAAAATATAGAGTAATTATCATACCATAAATTCTTCATTGTGTTGTCTAGTGAAAAAATTGTTCCATTTATCTACATATAAAAACTCATACTTGAGGCATGGGTTTTCATTTTGTAACTTCCCAAAAACATAATTTTTTTTCAATTTTGTTTTAAAATATCTCCATCGAACTTCCACTAAATATAGGCATCTTTTTTAAATTTATTTTTATTCCTAAGAGTATCATGTCATATATAATTGAATATATTAAATATAATTCATATATAATATATAATATTCTAAGAATGGGATAAAAATAAAACAATTGATGTAATTTACAATTACAGACTCTCACGACTACTCTTTCATTATCTTGTTGATAGGCTTCCAATCAGGATATAAAATGTTAATCCAGCAATGGATTTGTATGCCAATATAACTCATAAATTGTGTTTCATTTTGTCCAATTGGGTTATTATTATCATAAAAATTAATATGTATCCTCTTCTATCCATTAGAAAATAAATTTGTTTTGCTAAACATGTAATCCCATGTCTACCAACTCTAGGAATATTATTCTCTAAAGAAGAAGAAAAAGACTTTATCATATGAGGTGAACCAACAGTCCTGCAGATAATTTTTGTAAATTAAAAGTTTGCTTTAATTAAATAATTTTAGTATTTACTATTCAATAATATGGGTAAAAATAGACATATACCTCAATAAATGTGCCTCTACCTCTATGAATGAAATTTAAATAAATGAATGTAATAATATTCTATGTACCTACATATTATTAGAAAAGTGAGTATTTAAAAAACAATGAATACAAGAATATGAAAGTAAAATAATAGTGTCACACATGTTTATGTTTCAAAAAATAATAATTATCTCATGATTCTTAACCAAAAATATGCAAATTAAATTATGATATATAAACATTAATTTTAAATTATAGAATTGATTAACATTTATAAATTTAAATATCATTGTTACAAAAAAGTGTTTTATATGAATAAATTTAACTAAAACATAATTATGTACGTCTGGTTTTTCAATCAAAAATTGTTTAATCATAATTTTTTAGTATAAATTTTAACAGAAAATCATATAAATAATCAATATATATATAATTAAATATCCAAATTTAAGAAATAGAGTTCTAAAATGTGTAAATTAAAAAAATATATATATATATAAGAATATTTTCCTAAATAATTAGGAGAGTAATTTAGTGTTTTCTCATATCCCTTTAGTGTGATAATTTCATATAGTATGGAATTTGTTTTCATTATAGTCTTTTTTATCATCTATAAATCACGTAATAGATGAAGAAACCTTACATAAATCCATTACATCATCATCATCCTTATCACCCAAATGAATTCTTTTCTATTTAAGAGTGATGAACCACTAATCATTAAATGGGTCAATGACATAAAAAAATTATTTTCATCTGTCCTAGTGGTAAATGGTTCCTATTTACAGCTAATTTGTTTTAAATCAATGAGTATAAAACCATAATCATCATGTTTTACACCACTATTAATATCAACCCTGTTACACTTAAACATTGTTGCTCAAAATTTAGTATAATAAATTTCAAATATATCCTCAAGAACTCGAAAATATTTCATAGATGTAGAAATTGGGTTTTTAACTTTTTCACTCGAAAAATGCAATGCTTCAGTGATGACCATTGCCCCGCTATTTTGAATAGTACTCTTGTTATCCAGATTTTTTGTGTAAAATATATAACCATTAATATCAAAATCAGACTATGTGATCACATTAATAGAATGTCCCCCTTCCAAACATTTCAATGTTTCTGATGCAGATAAATCTATGTTTAATTTCTCTTTAAACCATGAAATAGATATCTTTTATGCTCAATCATCAACCACTTTTCATTTATTTTCAGATATCATACCTTTAATCCAGCAATATGTGATGATAAATTTGTTTTAACCACATATATGTTGTTCAAAATGTATAAATGTGCATTCATCTATTATAAAGATCCAAAATTATCATACATAAGAATTACATATTAATAGATTAATATTCATTACATAACATAATGATCCATTTCAGAATCATTTAGGTCTAGTGTCTTTGGAAACTTGGAAACCTAAACAACCCAATCAAAAGTGATCTATGTAATCTTCCACTAAGTTCATCGTAACTAGAACCCTTCTTAGACATATCATACATAATTATTATATTCTTATCTTGAGTAAAGTAAACATAATAAATGGTGATCTCATATTCTCAATAAGGGTAAACAAGGGAGATATCAATAATCACATAAAAATAACATGAGCATAAGGGTATAATAACATGGAATTAAGATTTTTAAACCATACCCTATATATAACATATCATAAAATTATATCATGGAATAAATCTTAGTAGTTCATAAGATAATAATAATAAAGTAATCAAACTACATAATCCATGAGATCAATACATTAGCATAATATATAGATTTTTGGAAAACACAAAAGCATATAAATTCATTTCCTTAGTAATTAATTCTCATTTAAAAAACTATCATAGTGGAATGGGTTCACTCCCCAAACCATCATAGTCGTCAAAGATAAATCCCAAGAATATCATAGTGTATAATATACCTTACTAAATTGGGTTCACTACCCATATTAATCCTATATATCTCATGAGATATCGATATTTACCCAATGCATTGGAGGGAGATATAGGTCACAACCCTCACATAATAAAAATCATACATGTGTGTTCTACAAGGTCATAAAACATTCATAATATTAGAACCCATAAAAATAAATGGGTTTCACATGCATTTCATTATAACATAACCTATGGAAAAGAAAAAAGTTTTATAAACATTTCATAATTTCATCAAAGCATAACCCATAGAGAAATATTTGAGTTTTGTAATAATTTTATCATGTTATAACTCATGGGATAGAAATGGGTTAGATAAGCATATTTCCATCATAAACATAAAATATCAAAATAAAGAATAATAATTGTATCCTTGGATCATATTCTCAGTAAATAATAAATAACATCAAAGGATTTCATCTTATATGGAAAATTGTTTTAAATTATCACTTGGAACATTTCTTGATGAAAATAACCTTTCCTTAAAAATATTTTTTTTTTAAGTTCTAAAAACATTGTGAAAGTAATTTTATTTAAAAATAAACTTTGAAACATGTAAAGGAATATTTAAAACATTGATTGGTCATGAAGGCAGTAAATTTTGTGTATGTCATACCCATTAAAAAAATATTACTTTCACATTTTTAGTAAAAACCAAATGGGAATTGTTTGGAAAATAACATGAAAATTAATTTCAAAAAAAAATAAAAAATTCAAAAGAGGGTAAAAATGTCTTCAAGAAATAATTTTAGAGAATTAAAAACTTTACTTAAAACATTTTTTTAGAAAAAATGGATATGGAAGAAAAATAATTTTTGACTGAAGAGAGAAATAAATTCAATTTTTATTAAAAACCTTCTTTTGAACTATTTAGTACATAAATAGATAAAAATGAAGGAAAAAACATGTATTATCATGAATTAAATATAGGATAATAAAATTCATGAGTTTTTTGAGAGATTTATCATAATATTTCATTATCATAAGTATAAACATAAATAATCTTGATAAACCTTGAGATTATATCACAAAACCCTTACCATTTTGGTAACATTTAATTGTAAGCCCTATGAAATAATAAAATGAAATAAAAATTAAAAAATAATTATAATAAATAAATTAATGGTATTAAATTTAAATGAGTCTTTATATACACCTCATAAAATAAGATAGGTGCATAACATAATGTATATCCCAAAGAAGACAAATTGAGACAAAAATCCATTACCTTAAGTATTGACTGCCTTCATACACATTATAAACTATTGTATAATAAATAAAGGTTTAGTATAAATATATTCAAAAAACATACTTATATATATAATTCCATATATGATTTAATTATGATATTTTATTACCTATTTATTAACAATTCCTTGTTAAAATCACTTTTCATATAATAATTGCTTTGTTTTTTGTGTATGTTTTCATTTGGTATAATTGGTCCTTTAATTTTGATCATGGTTAAATAATATCCATAATTTTAACCATGATATAAATATCATATATATTCATTATATAATCATTTATAGTAATCCATTAAAGTTAGATATAGAAAATGAATTACATCATTCATGGAGACGGTAGGTCGTACGTACACATGAACGTTGTTTTTATTTTCTTGAAGGATGAAAACAAATAAAGGTAAATAATATATAAACTTTTTAAATTAATTATTATTTAATATATATCATATATATTCATTAAATTTATCTTCATTACCCTCCATGTAAAATGTAGGTGAAAAACAAATCACATCACTTCGTGAGGCAGTAGTCCGTCGTACACATGAGCGACATTATAGTAAACCCTACAGAATAGAAAGTAAGAAGGTATATGTGATATCATAATTGAATAGGTATAAATATGTTAAAAATATCCTATATATTAATATAATATATCCTTATTACCATCCAAAAAAAATTAAATGGTAAAATTCACATCACAGCAGTTTGTGAGGTGGTGGTCCCCCATACACACAAGCGATGGTTCTGTTTCTCATTTGATATAAAAGGAGATAGATGTAGGTCATGAAATTAACATAATAAAATATAACTATATGGTAGATAATTTTTAAATTATATTTTTATATTTTAATATTATTTTAAGGAGGTGTAAGAAGAAATAAAAAAACACAGGTTTAAGAGTTTTACCACTTATTCAAAAAACCTCATAGGTTTATACATAAAGCCTTCTTAGGATGGTTTAATATTCAAAATAAGTCCTATGGTATTTTTTTATGGAATTAATTAATGTATATTTTTAGTTAATGGATAAAACAAATGGTTATGGAATTTTTAAAAGGATAGGATAGGGGGTGGCCTTTTATAAGTGGAAGAGAGGACATACTTGGAATTTTCGAAAAGAATAAAGTGTACCCACATTTCTTACAAGACACAAGGATCTAAAATGGTAAATTATCAAGACTTAGAGGTTATAAGATCTACATATGTCTATAAAATGGGTTTTATATTATTTTTCAGGTCATTTACCCCTTATTGTTTTAGTTTAACCCCTCGGTAAACCCGTTTTAACCTTAACCATGATAATTAATATTTATATTTTTACTATTCTTTTTAATAAAAAATTAATTTCAAATTATTATATAATATTTATTATTATTATTATTATAAATATTTAACCAATTTTTTCATATTAAATTGACATAATTAAAAAAATAATAATTTAAAATTAAACCCACAGACCTGATGAAAAAAGTGATTTTCAAAAGAGAATTTTTTCAAAAGTATAGAAAGTTTTAATATCAAAATTCAACATGAATTTGATTCCAATAAATTAAATTGGATTAATAAATTTATAATTTAAATTATTTTACTTTTAAAACCATATTAAAATAAAATTTATATTTTAAATTCTTTAAATGAAAGGCATTTTTTAAGGAAAATCTATATTTTTTACTATTCAACAAAAAATTAATCTTTTCAAAAAATTATCAAAAATTCACACAAATAAATTTGACATGTAGATTTAAAAAATGAATTTTATTTTTTAAAATAATTTTCCAAAATTTAGAACGAATAAATTTTATTATTTGTTCACAAAAAGAAATAAAAATCATTTTTTGGGAAAATAGTATTTTTTGAATCATATAAAGACTTTAATAAAAATTAAGTGTTTTTATAAATATTTTTTATTTATATTAAACCATTATAATTAATATTAAAAATAGTTTATTCATATTCATACCATCAATTATAATATTTAGGTTATAATGTTATTGTTTGAATAATAATATTAATAATACATCACAGTTAGTTAAAACTCGGTGTTGTATGTAATGCAAGACACTGAAAAAAATTAAATTTATTCGAAAAAATATTTCATAAAATATATAGGTGTTACATTATACCCACCTTAAAATGAATCTATACCTTTAAACATTTTCACTCTGTTATAAACAACTAATTATACTTCTGCCACATTACATCCTCATTTTCTCATATAGTTTTCTCAAACTAGTGGTTTCACCACAAAACTTTGACCAGGTGAGTGGTATTATTTTATATAATTTTGTATATATGATATATAATCTCTATAGGATGTTCCTAATAAGAAATATTATTTTACAGTGTTATAGACTCTGATTTCAATACATGTGAATGATCAGGTATGTACTTTCTTAGGAGAGATACATGGAACACGTCGTGGACTTGAGAGAGGTTCAATTAATGCACTGAGAGATAATCTACGGTCCTAATATGATAAATAATTTCAAAGGGACTAGTATAACTTTTTATTATTTTCCATTTATTCCCAAATATCATAACCTTATTCCATGCAAAAAATGTTAGATATACCATTTCACCAACTTCAAATTCTAGATCACTCTGGTGATTATCAGCATAACTTTTCTACTAACTTTGTACTAGCCTTATGTGTTATTGAATAGACCTAACCTTCTCATTCATTTATTCAGATTTATTAGGTATCAATATATTTATTTATCCAACTTCATTCCATTATTTTGTAGTTCTACACTTCTTTATATGGAGTGCTTCATAAAGAGTCATTTGAATACTTGACTGAAATCTATTGTTGTATGAAAACCCAACATGAGGAAGGTGTTGATACCAACCACCTTGGAATTCCAAATAATAATATCTTATAATATCCTCTTGGGTTTAAATTATTATCTTAGACTAAATATATATCTGAGGATGATACACAGTATTCAAACTCAACTCTATATCAAGATCTTGTTGGAGACTTCATCAGAACTTCAGAGTAAACCTCATATCTCAATTAGATACAATTAAATGTGGTACTCCATGCAACCTTACTACTTCCTTTATGTATATTATATCAGTATTATCCAGTTATAATTATTCTCTAATAGTGATTAAGTGTGATGACTTTGTAAGTTGATTGACTACAACCCATATAGCATTGTTCCCTTTAGACATTTTGGAGAGTCTGGTGAAAAAATCCATGGTGTTGTTTTCACATTTCTATCCTGGTATTTGTAATGGTAGTAGCATCCCTTTATACTTCTATATCTCATACCTAACTTGTTTACATACCAAGAACCAAGATAAAAACTCTATGATATCCCTTTTAATTCCATTCCACCCAAATTACTCTTTCAAATCACTATACATATTTGTACTTCCAGGATGAATAGAGAATGAAGAACTATGAGACTCTTCTAACAACTCCTTCAAATAGATTATGGATGGAAAACATAAATGGTTCATGAACCTTATCATTCCATAATAATCAATTCTAAACACAAGAACATTTATTACCTTATTCTACAGATTTGTGTCTTCCTTTTGTACCTCTTTAATCTTGATTTGGATAAATAGTTGAACACTTATTTGAGAAAGATATGATTTCTCTCCTTCCTTTAATATTTAAAGATCCTTCCTTTGAAAATCAATAAATATTAGATATTTTTTATCCTCATCATGGATAATCTAGCATAATCCTTTTGACTAAAAGCATTGTTCACATTTTTCTCCTTCTTAGGGTGGTAATGTATTGAGTAGTAATAATCTTTAATCAGCTCTAACCATCTTCTATGGTGCATGTTCAACTCCTTATATATAAACATATACTTTAAACTTTTGTGATCAGTATATATATCATAATTTTATCCATAAATATAATTCCTCCATATATTCAATGCAAAAAAATTTGTAGCTAACTCCAAATCATGAGTTGGGTAATGTTACTCATGAACCTTCAATTTCTCTAAGGCCTAATCTATAACCATTTTATTATTTATGAGAATGCATCCCAATACCTTCTTTGATGTATGATTATAGATTAAATACCCTTATCCACTATAGGGTAATGTAAGAACAGGTGCACATACTAATATTTTCTTTAGTTCCTTGAAATTTTACTTTCATTCATATGTCTAAAGGAAGTTGTCACCCTTATGAGTTAACTTGGTTAATGGATTAGATATTTGTTAGAAATTATCCATAATCCATCAATAATATCTAGATAAACCAAGAAAACTAAAGATTTTAGTCATTGTGGTTGGTCTGGGCCAATGCTCGATAGCCTTTGTCTTTGATGGATCTGCAGATATACCCTATCTTAAGATTATATGACCCAAAAATGAAACCTTGTATATCCAAAATTCACACTTTTTAAATTTATCATATTGTTTTTCCTTAATTAGGGTATTTAGTACAATTCTTAAGTGATCTTCATGCTCTTCCATACTCTTTTAATATACAAGAATATCATCTATAAAGGCTACCACAAACTAATCAAGATAATCTCTAAAGACTATATTCATTAAATACATGAAGATAGTGGGATATTTAGTAAGAATTAATGGAATCAATATATACCCATAGGTTTTATACCTTGTACAAAATGAAGTATTGGATATATTCTCCTTCTTGTCCCTCAATTGACAATATCTATAACAAAGGTTAATCTTAGAAAAGTATTGACATTCATATAGTTAATAAAAAAAGGCATCAATACAGGGTAGAGGATACTTTTTATTAATTATGATATTTTTTAACTCCCAATAATCAATGTAGAGTTTCATAGATCCATATTTCTTCTTATTAATAAGAACATGAATGACCCAAGTTGACATGTTTGGATGAATTAATCCCTTATCAAGGTTCTATTTGAGTTTCTTCTTCAATTCCTATAACTTAATTAGGATCATTCTATATGGATTCTTTGAAATCGGTGTGGCACCAGGTATGAGTTCTATTGAAAACTCAACTTTATGATTCAGTGGAAGACTAGTAAAATCTTCCAGAAATATATCAAAAAACTCCCACATAATAGGAATAAAATTGCTGTCAAGTTTCTCCCAAATCATTTGAGATAAACAGCCCTTTCAAATGGTAATCATGACCCATACAATGGATGTGATCACCATAATAATTTTATAATCATCCTCACACTGATAGATGATCATAGGGAAGTTTTGAATATAAAAATTTACTTTCATTCCTTGAAAATTGATGTGATATTTATGTATATAAAGTAAATTCATGCCTAAGATAACATAAAATTTAACCATATGGGGAATAAAAAGATTTATGAGAAACAAATTACCACTAACTTTGACCAAATAATAATAATATACTTGATATGTGATCACCATTCCATTAGGGGTTTTAATTTCTAATTCAACATCTAATTTCTGAGGTGGTACTTTGATACCCTAATAAAATTATTTAGATATAAAATAGTGGGTATATATAGAGTCAAAAAAGATATTAGTAGTTCTAGAGTGAATTTTAAGTGTACCTTTCACTATGTATTTATCATACCCATCATCAAAAATAGTGATCACATGAGATTTCAATTTGTCTCTCAGCTTAATAGGTTTTTGATGTTGATCATCATCATTAACCTTTGGGTTTGGTCACTAGTTGTAATAATTCCCATACTCCTTACATTTGAAACACTGGAGTGTGGGTGTTTAATTACATATATATTTCTCTCTATTTGAATCATTAACTAACTTCTTCCCATAACATAAGCAATCAATTTCTTGATTACATTCCTTCCCACATTTAAAAAATTTTCGTGTACCCTTAAGAAAATTTCCACCATTTTTCCACACTTTGAGCATGAAGGAAAGCTCATCCTATTTTCTCTATGGTTTTTATATTTTCCTTTTAATTCCATGTTAATTTTCTTGTTAGATCCATGTGATTTATGGGTAACCCCAATCACTATTTCTACCTTGATGACACAAAAAATGATTTCCTCATAGCTACTAAGGTCCCTTTTGTCAAATTCCCTTTGGACACTTGGTTTTAAGGCACTGACGAATTAATAAACCTTAATTTTACCCCAAATGGCCTGAAGGCCTTATTTTTATTTATTTTTTGATAATACCCCTTTCAAGAGATGAGGGATAACCCTTATAGGGACTGTAGGATTAGATATTGTATGACCCATAGGTCTTAGAGAAAATATCCAGACTATAACTACATGGAACTTCTCCTCCCTAGCTTCTACATCATGATGTCAGCTCTTCACCTTCGCATGGTTGTTCAGATAGGCTTCTCGTGCATGTATAGGCTAGTCTCTATAGAAATTACATACCCTCTCTTTCTTCAAAATCCGTTAGCTTCTGCTCGGGTGAATGTGCCTGCTCTGAATCCTCATCTGGAGTCTTCTTTTTTTAGAGTATAGCTATTCTATTAAGCATAAGCTCAGGTGTCCCGAAAGCCTTGAGGTGGCCTAAAGTCCTTGAGGTGTCCTGAAGGCCTTGAGGTGACCCGAAATCCTTACTGGCCCAAAGTCCTTGAAGGAATCGAGGACCAAATTGGTGGCCTGAAAGCCCAAATGGATGAATATTTCTAGCTACTACATTACTGCTACAGTAACCCAAAAATTATGTCTCTATTAAGATTTTAACTCGGGTCTCTTTGATGCACTTTTCGAGTCCTCGTCAACCTTAATTTTAGGTTGGATGATAATACCCAAAGCATACATCCCAAATCTTGTAAAAGTCACCTCATAGGTACCAACAGATTCATTATCCTTCTTCTTTAACTCAAGTAATTCCTTTTCCATTTTAATGTAAAGAATATAAGGAAAGTGATTATTGAAAAATAAGTTCTTAAACTCATTCTATTCCATGGATTCAGTTTCTAATTATTTACTTGTATCCTTGATAAAATTTCACCATTGATCTACTTCACCTTCCAAAAGATATATATCCAAAATGAATTTTTCATGCTTTGAATACTACAGAATGAAAAATATATTTTCAATGGTACAAATCCATTTCTCAGTAACTAGTGGATTATTAGAACCACTAAAATAAATTTTATGTTTCCTCATAAAGGACTCGATATAATTTTGTTTTCTTCTTTTCTCATTTATAAGTTCATCATGATTCATATCTTGAGAATGTTGTGTGATTATAGAAATGATATTTTTCATTCTATCTCCCATAACATTTGGTTTCTTATGAGAACAATCATTTCATTTTCCATCGCACTCAGTATTAACATAGTTCCTTTAGGTTACATCCATTGACTAAAAACAAGAATCATAGTGTTAGAAACAATAATCACAATGGGGAACCACATGATCATAAAAAATCACTTCGAATGTGTCAAAATCATCACACATTATTATTAATCTATGACTCCTTAGGCTTAACCTAGGTCATTCATGGTCATTATTTAAATCCTTCATGATGGTTTATAAATATTCTATGAATTTACAAATCATATCCCCCAAGAGTGTCAAACTAGGTGTACAATAAGTCTCGTTGTCATACACTAGGTGATGAATAAGTCCATCTCAATGCACACTTATCATAGTTATTACACCTAGGTACCTCTCTTCCAGATCCACATCCACTTTTAGTATCCATACAAGGATGTAATTACTTAGAAACCACTCACTCTATCCTTTACCAAAATTCCCGATCATTTTCATATACTTTGAATCATCATTAGACTTATCCTTAAATATATCCATAGACATATACTTATACATATCCCTAGGGACCTCACTAAATTTTTCTCATCCTAGTTTATAAAGGTTAACTAAACCATTTCTCTAATACCAACTATAAAGGCCCTAAATTCTCATTAATAGGTATTACATATTAATAGAAAAATATCCATTACATAACATAATGATCCATGCTAGAATATTATAATTCTAATGCCTTTGGAAACTTGGAAATATAAAAAACTGGTTCATAAGTGAGCTATGTCATCTTCCACTAAATTCTTCATAACTAGTACCATTATTAGAAATATCATACATAATACCTTTCTTCATATCCCAGGAAAAGGAAATATAATAAAGGGTGATCTTAGATGCTCAGTAAGGGTAATAAAGGGAGATATCAATGATCATATAAAAATAACATGATCATAAGTTCATGATAACAAGATATTAACATTTGAAAACCATACCCTATATATCATAAATCATAAACTTGAGCCATGGTATAAATCTTGGTAGTTTATAAGAAATAAATCACAAAGGAATCAAAGAACAAGATCAATGAGATCATAACATTGGCATAAGATGTAGATTTTTGGTATACACATAAGCATAAAATGTCATTTTCTTTGTAGTAATGACCCATTTCCAAAACTATCAAAGTTGAATGGGTTCACTCCCCAAATCGTTATAGTAATCAAGGTTCACTCTAAAGAATATCATAGTGGACAATGTCCCTTAATAAATTGGGTTCACTCCATATTCTAATACTATTTATCTCATGAGATACTAATCTTTACCCAACACATTGGAGGAATATATTGGTACTACCCATCATATAATGAAAATCATGCTTATGTGTGCTAAAATATCATAAAAAATTCATCATATCAAAACCCATGAAAAGAAATGGGTTTCAAAAACATTTCAACAAAACATAACCTATGGAAAAAATAGGTTTTTTATCATTTCATCATTTCATCAAAGTATAACTAGTGGAAAAATAAGTGGGTTTTATAATAATTTTATCATGGTATAACCCGTGGAATAGAAATGGGTTTCATAAAAATCTTGCCATCAGAAACATAAACAATATAGACAAAGAATATGAATGGTATCCTTGGATTATATACCCATTAAATCATATAAAACATAAAAGGATTTCATATTAGATGTAAAATAATTTTGAAAGATCACTTAGAACATTTCTTGAGGAAAATAAACTTTCTTTGAAAAATACTTTTTAAAACTAAATGTTCAAAAACTATTATGGAAAATAATTTTATTTTAAAATAAAATTTTAAACTTATAAAGTAATATTTAAAACATTTATTGGTCATTATTGTGGAAAATTTTGTTCATGTCATACAAGTTAAAACAAATATTCCATTCACATTTTTAGTAAAATACGAATAGTCATTATTTGTAAACTGAGATGAAGATTCCTTTTTAAAAAATTAAAAAGTCAAAAAAGGGTAAAAATTTATTTAAAAAATCATTGGATAGTAGTAAAAACTTTCTTTAAATTTTTTTTTAGAAAACATGAATATGTAAGAAAAAGTATTTTTGACCAATGAGATAAATAAAGACAGTTTTTCTTGAAAACATTATTTTGAAATATTTTGTACATAAAGAAAGAAAATGATGGGAAAAATTTTATTCACATGAAATAACTAGAGTATAATAAAATTTATGAGTTTCTTGAGAAATGAATCATAATATTTCATCGTCAAAAGCATGAATATAAACAATCATGATAAATGATGAGATTGTATCATAAAACTCTTACCACTTTGGTAACATTGAATCGTAAGCCCCATGAAAGAATAAAATTAAATTAAACTTAAAATATAATGAGAATAAATAAATTCATGACATTATAGCTAAAAGGGGATATATAAAAACCTCATAAAAAAGATAGGTGCATAACATCGATATGTCCCAAATAAGACAAATTGAGACAAAAATCTATTACCTTACACTACGGAAAAAAAGGCATTTAGCGGCGGTTTTTTTTTCGTTTCGCGGCGGTTTAAACCGCCGCTAAATCGTGCGTCGGGAAACTATTCGTGGCGGTTTTCAAAACCGTCGCAGAACGTTTCACGGCGGTTTTTTAGCGGCGGTTTAAACCGCCGCTAAATGATTTACCGGCAGTTTTTCTTTTGTTATTTTTTTTTATTTTTATTTTTTTAAAATTTTATATATTTACTTATTTTTAATTTTATATATTTATTTATATATTTATTTATTTATTTATTTATTTATTTATATTTTTCGTATTTATTTATATATTTATTTATCTATTTATTTTTATTTTTATTTTTCGTATTTATTTATATATTTATTTCATATTTATTTTATTTATTTATTTTATTTATTTATTTTTCATATTTATTTATTTTATTTTATTTTATTTATTTATTTTATTTATTTAATTTCGTATTTATTATTTATTTATTTTATTTCGTATTTATTTTATTTATTTATTTATTTTATTTCGTATTTATTTTATTTCGTATTTATTTTATTTATTTATTTATCCATGCATGCACATCCCATGCACATGCACATGCACATGCATACCCATGCAATATAAAGAAATTCTACGTTTGATGAGATTTGAACCCCTACCTCTTGCATATTTTCCAAAGACTTTACCACTCCAGCAAACTCGCCATGTGGTTAATAAACAGAATTTAATATACTTATATATATTAATTGAAAAAACAAATAATACATAAATAATAGATATAAACTCAATAATAATAAATAATAAATAATAAATAATAAATAATAAATAATAAATAATAAATAATAAATAATAAATAATAAATAATAACTAATAACTAATAACTAATAAATAATAAATAATAAATAATAAATAAATATAAATAATAAATAATAAATAGAAAATAATAAATAATAAATAAATATAAATAATAAATAAATATAAATAATAAATAATAAATAATAAATAATAAATAAATAATAAATAATAAATAAATATAAATAATAAATAATAAATAATAAATAAATATAAATAATAAATAAATAATAAATAATAAATAAATATAAATATTAAATATTAAATAATAAATAATAAATAAATAATAAATAAATAAATAAATATAAATAATAAATAATAAATAAATATAAATAATAAATAATAAATAATAAATAAATATAAATAATAAATAATAACTAATAAATAAATATAAATAATAAATAATAAATAAATATAAATAATAAATAATAAATAAATAATAAATAATAAATAAATATAAATAGTAAATAAATATAAATAATAAATAATAAATAATAAATAATAAATATATATATATAATAAATAATAAATAAATATAAATAATAAATAATAAATAATAAATAAATATAAATAATAAATAGTAAATAATAAATAATAACTAATAAATAATAACTAATAAATAAGTATAAATAATAAATAATAAATAATAAATAATAAATAATAAATAAATATAAATAATAAATAATAAATAGAAAATAATAAATAATAAATAATAAATAAATATAAATAATAAATAATAAATAAATATAAATAATAAATAATAAATAATAAATAATAAATAAATATAGATAATAAATAATAAATAAATATAAATAATAAATAAATATAAATAATAAATAAATGGAAATAATAAATAATAAATAATAAATAATAAATAATAAATAATAAATAAATAATAAATAAATATAAATAATAAATAATAAATAATAAATAAATATAAATAATAAATAATAAATAAATATAAATAATAAATAAATATAAATAATAAATAATAAATAATAAATAAATAAATAAATATAAATAGTAAATAAATATAAATAATAAATAATAAATAATAAATAATATATATATATATATATAATAAATAATAAATAAATATAAATAATAAATAATAAATAATAAATAAATATAAATAATAAATAATAAATAATAACTAATAAATAATAACTAATAAATAAATATAAATAATAAATAATAAATAATAAATAATAAATAAATATAAATAATAAATAATAAATAGAAAATAATAAATAATAAATATAAATAAATATAAATAATAAATAATAAATAAATATAAATAATAAATAATAAATAATAAATAATAAATAATAAATAATAAATAATAAATAAATATAAATAATAAATAATAAATAAATATAAATAATAAATAATAAATAATAAATAATAAATAAATATAAATAATAAATAAATATAAATAATAAATAATAAATAAATATAAATAATAAATAATAAATAATAAATAAATAAATAAATATAAATAATAAATAATAAATAAATATAAATAATAAATAATAAATAAATATAAATAATAAATAAATATAAATAAATATAAATAATAAATAATAAATAATTACTAATAACTAATAAATAAATATAAATAATAAATAATAAATAATAAATAATAAATAATAAATAACCAATTACAAATAATAGATAATAAATAAATTAAAGTATATTATAAATAATAAATAATAAATAATAAAGGAAACACATGAAAAAGTATGAAAAGACGTGATAAGGGATGAAAAATCATGAAAACGCATGAAAAAGGATGGAGAAGCATATAAAGAATGAGGCATTAGAAAAAATGACAACGCATGAAAACTCATAACAACTCTGGAAAACTCCTTAATAATTCAACATAATCATCATAATAACCCATAAAAAACCATTGATAAAGATAACAAGTCATGGAAACCCAAACAAACAGTAATAAATGGAGCTACCGTTAAAACCCGTCAAAACGGTCATAAAGAGACAAAAACATTGGACTCACATTAACGAAGATAACTTATGATCCGAGAGTCCGTTTTAGATCTGCGACCTGTCAAATCAAAGATCCTAAAACGCTCTTCAACCTGAAAGGTGAAAGAGTCCGAATGGACAGACGGATCGGAAGTTATGACCATTTAAAAAAAACTGACGGAGAACGGGTGCTAGAAACGAGGCATTGAAAAACATAACAAACCTGATACCCACTAAAAAAGCCATAACATATGATCTAGGAGTGCATGTGGGCGCCCCGACCAGTCAAACTGAAGCTCATGGAATGAGCTATGATCTGGCAGGTGGAGGAGGCTGAACTGACACGCGGATCGAAAGTTAGGTTTGTTTGAAGACAAGTTCAACGGGACACCGGTGACGGAAACGGGGTTTTGGAGGCCTTAGGAGGGGTTTTTGGGCTCGAAAAACACTTTTTTTAAATTGGTGTGTATCTATCTTCGCTAGCTTCGATTTGATATGTGGTAGAGCCCAAACGGACACCCAGAGCGAAAGTTATGGCTGTTTAAAGTTGGAGAACTTTTTTCAAGTTTCTTATAACTAATATTTTTCACACCTTAGACCATCTCACGGTTTTGATTATATGTGCCTCTAGATCTCTTCATGAGCTTCGATTTGACTGGTCGTGGCACTTCAACGGACTCCCGGATCAAAATTTATGGTCATTTTAGTGATTTCAGGGTTTCTCGCGTTTTTTTATTTTTTTCATTTCATTTCACAGCGGTTTTACGGAAACCGCCGCTATTTCGCGGCGGTTTTTTAAAAAACCGCCACTAATACTCGAATAAATATTAAAAAAAAATAAAAAATTTTAAAAAAAAATAATTTTTTTTTTCCGTTTAGCGGTGGTTTTTTCGCGGCGGTTCTTAAAACCACCGCGAAATGGCGTCCCGAAAACGTGTTTCGCGGCGGTTTTAAAAACCGCCGTGAAAAAACCGCCGCTAAACGGCGGTTTTCTTGTAGTGTTAAGTCTCGACTTTCTTCACACGCATTTTAACATACTATATAATAAATATAATTCTATTATAATTCTATTATATAATCCTAATTATATATATATAATACCATATATTAAATACTTATGACCTTCTATTATCTATTTATTAATAATTCCTTGTTAAAATCACGTTCCGAGTAATAACTACTTTGTTTTTCATGTATGTTTTGATTTGGTATATTAGGTCCTTTAATTTTTATAATTATTCCATAATATCTAGGATTTTAACCATGATATAAATATTATATATATTAATTATATAATCATTTATATTAATCCATTAAAATTTCATATAGAAAATGAATTACATCGTTCATGGAGATGGTAGTTCGTACAACGTTGTTTCCATTTTCTCAAAGGATGAAAATAAAGGAAGTTAAATAATATATCAGATTTATATAGTATTTATTATTTCATATATATCATATATATTCATTAAATTTATCATCATTACCTTCCATTTAAATCACTAGTGAAAAACGAATCATACCGGTTCGTGAGGTGGTAGTCTTCCATGCACATGAGTGACGTTTTGTTTCCCATTTGTTGTAAGTGGAGATAGATGTAGGTAATTACATTAACATAATGACATATCAGAATATGGGATATATTGGTTTTATTATATTATAATATTTTAAGCTCATTTTAATGAGGTGGAAGAAGATATAAAACAAATACACAAGTTTATGAATTTTACCTCTTCTTCCGAGAACCTCTTTAGGTTTATACCTAAAGCCTTTGTAGGAGGTTTTAATAATAAAAATAAGGCCTATAAGATGTGAGTATGGAATTGGATAATGTATTTTTGTAGGTTTTGATTAAACTAAATTGTTTTTAAGTGTGAAGAGAAGATGAGAAGAGGTCACCTTTTATAAGTGTGGGAGAGGACACACTTGAAATTTTAAAAAAGAATAAAGTGTACCCATTTTTTTACATGAAAAAATGATCTAAAATGGTTAATTATTGAAACTTATAGGTAATAAGATCAAAATATAGACATAAAATTGTTTTTTTATAATTTTTTTCATCATTTTACCCCTTATCGTTTTAGTTTAACCCCTTGGTAAACTCGTTTTAACCTTTATTGTGGTAATTGATTTTTAATGTTTTTACTATTTATTTTAACCAAAAATTAAGTTGAACTTATTATATAATATTTATTATTAGGATTGAAAATATTTAATCTATTTTTACAAATTCCATTCACAAAATTGGAAAATTTTTATTTAAAATTACACTCGCAAACGTGATGAAAAGGCAGTTTTCCAAAGAGAAAATTTTCAAAATTATAGAATGTTTTAATATAGAAATTCAATATTAAATTCATTAAAATGAATTAAATTGGATTAATAAATATATAATAGAATAAAATATACTTTTTAAATCATATTAAAATAAAATGGAGTATTTAAATTCTTTAAACATAAAGCCAGTTTTTAATAAAAATCAGTATTATTTATTATTCATTGAAAAAATAATCATTTCAAGAAATTATAAAAAAATCACTCAAAGATAATTTTTAAATATATATTTAAAAAATAAATTTTATATTTTAAAATAAATTTTATAAAATTAGAAAAAAATAATTTTATTATTTGTTCACAAAAAGTAATAAAAAACATTTTTTGGAGAAAATTGTATTTTCAAATCATATAAAGACTTTTCTAAAAATTAAAAAAAAAATTATCAATATGTTTTCTTTATATAAAAAAATTATACTTAAAATTTAAAAAAATTATTCATATTCATACCTCCAGTTTTAATGGTTGGGTAATAATAGTTTTTTTTTTAAATAATAATATTCATAATAAATCACAGTTCGTTAAAACTCGGTGTTGTGTGTAACACAAGATATTAAAAAATTAAATTTATTATAAAAATATATATTTTATAAAATATCATGGTGTTACATATATAATACCCTGATGTTTTAAAAAATTAATTTATGCTTGATAGCGTACAAGAAACATAACACCGTGCTTAAACGAACCATGAAATAATATTATTTTAAATGTGACCATTACAAACTAACCGTTAAATTGGTTGGTGTAAATAGTATTAAATAATTTATGAAATATATATATAAATTTTATACTAAATATAAATTTATTTATAAATCTTTAATCAATCGTTTTTTAGTAAATTTGTTTTATTCGTTAAAATATGTTTTCTTCAAAAATGTTTTTTATTTTTTAAGAAAATATTATAATTATTTTTTAGAGATTTTATAAAATTTATTTCATAAAATGAACTTAATTTATAAAATAATAATATAAAATTAACTTACATTTTAATTTTGATATTTTTCAGAAAATGTTGATTTTTCAGTGAATAGTGAAAAATACCGATTTTTGTAAAATTGTCATTTCTTTCCAAAAAAACTAAGTAATTTAAAAGTCCCATTATTATTTTAATTTTATTTAAATTAAAATAAGTATTATTTATTTATATTTAATCCAATTAATTACATTTTAATAATATTTATACTAGATTTTAGTAAAAGTTTATTTTTTTGTTTAAAAATGATTTTTTTTAAAAACTGTTTTAAAGTTCATAATATTTCTCCATTTTAATTAATTAAAAAACCTTAATTAGGAATAATTTAAATTAAATTTATATATTATATATCACAAAATATTAATTAAAATTCATACAATAATTATTACTATTCATAGATTTGATATAAAAGCATCTTATGCTTGAAAAATACATTTCTTGAAAACCCGCATTTCTGTCACATTTATAGGTTTTGTTTTTAAATTAAATTCTAAAAATTATATGAATTTAATTTAAAAAAATGGACTCAATATTTTGAATCATAATAATTTATATTATCTAATAATTTTAAAATAATTTTTTTTTATAATAAATAGTGAAAAATATAAAAAAAAATTAACACGGTTAAGGTGAAAACAGGTTTATTGAGGGTTAAACTAAATAGATAAGGTTTAAAATGACATAAAAACTTGATTAAAATATATTGTATGGAAATATTTCTTCCATTTAATCTCTAATTATCAATAATGTTCTATCTTGGATCCTTTTGACATGTGAAAATTGTGGTTACACCTTTTTCTTTTCAAACATTACAAGTGTATCACTCACCTCACTTATCAGCGGCCACCCCCTCTTCTCTCCTCTTCATGCCTTAAAAACCATTCAGCTAAGAAAATACCTACCCAAATTACTTCCTTAATTCCCTAACCATTACCAAGATCCCATGGTTTTATCATAAATCCATCCTAGTGAGGAATTTGGTGCTAACCTATGGAGTTTGTCTGAAAAAAGAGGTATCGTGCTTAACTAGGCATTTTTATTTTATTTTTTCTTTTACCTCCTTAAAATATTATTCAGTTATGATGATATAATAACAAAATTTTATCTCATATAATTATATTTAATTATGTTAATTTCATAACCTAAATCCATTTCCTCTTCCATCAAATGGGAAACAAAACCATTATTCAAGTGTGTGGTGGACTATATTCTCATATACCGATGTAATTCATTTTTCATCATCACCACTCGCAACTTGTTATAATGATAGATTTAAAGTATATAAATGATATTTGTAACATAATTATACTTATTTATTTATTATATCACATAAACCTTCTTACTTTCCTTTCCATGGGGGATACGATAATACCGCTTGTGTGTACGGCGGACTACCACCTCGTGAAGTGATATGATTTGTTTTTCAAAAACACCTTAAATGGAGAGAAATAAGGATAATTTTAATGAATATATATGATATTTATTACATAATTATAATATTCATTACATATTTATCATTCTTAAAAGATAATATAATATTTCATTTGTTACCCTTACACTCACTAAAAAATGATAATGTCGTTTGTGCGTATGTGTGGACTACAGCCTCCATGAAGTGATGGGGTTATTTTTTCACCACAAAATCACATGGGTGATAAATATATAAGTATATTTAATGAAATAATTTGGTATTAATGATATTATTATAATTATTAAAGGATAAAATAATACTTAAATTCTTTCCATAATGATCATCAAAAAATAAAAATGTTACTCATGCGTATGTACGGACTACCATCTTCGTGATTGTAATGTAGTTCATTTTTCATAACCATATTTCATGATTGTTTATAAAATTATAAATTCTATATATAAATGATAATTATTTAATTAATATTATTATATATATGATTTAACTATGCCCACTTTGACCACAGTCAACACACCAAAGTCATTTTGAAACAGTAAACCAAACATCCTCAAAACACTCCACGTGGAATTAAATGATTAAGTATTTAAATGTGTAATTAAAAATAAATAAAATAAATGATTTAATTATAAGGTATTAAACTAATAAAATTTTATTAATAAATAAAATAACTGATATAATCTTATTATATAGTAGTTAAAGTAAATACATGGAAATTTTGGACTCGAGGTAAGGGATTTTCATCTCACTTTTATTTCTATGATACATATGCCACATTCAATACTTATTCTATTGTGTGTTTATATAATTCCCATTAATATATTTTATGATTTTTTTATGAAAATTATGGGGATTTAAAAATATATATGAGGTTCTACCTTTCATGTGGTTTTGATATAGAGATTACCAAAGTAGTAAAGGACTTCGTCTCAATTTCCTTTCATTGAGGCATATGAGGTGTATATAAATACCCTATTCACGTTTTATATCATTAATTTCCATATTCTTGTGATATTTAAATTTTTTCTAATTTTTTTATTTCATAGGGCTTATGATTCAAGTGTTTTCAAATTGGTAAGGGGGTTTTCTTTAAAAAAATCCTCTTTTAATATTTTCCTTCTAACTATATTTTTCTTCCATGTCCATGTTTTTAAAATGATTTTATGAATGTAATTATATAGGCATGAGAATTTTATAATGGTTTTTTTTTATTTATTTCAAAGTTTTTCAAAAAAAATGAATCTTTGTATGAAATGTTTTACTTTCTGTAAAAATGACAAGAGGAATGTTATATTTTAACATATACGGTGACAACGATTTTTCCTACTACCATAACCGTTATTTTAAGTTAGGATTAATTTACAAGATTTCATGTTTTATTCAAAGAAAACCCCCTTTTCTATGATCTTTGGTATTGAAAATTAGTTTTTAAAAATAAAATATAATTTCAATATCTAAAAATATTTTATATCTGAATTCAAAAGAGTTTTTCAAAGGGTTTCATGATGAAAAGTTGCAAGCATAAAAAATTTTATTCATGATGTGGTACTTGAGAATTATAAATGAGAAATTGGTGATCCCAATATAGATTATACAAAATTTTTATTCCCATTATAGCTCACGAGCGAGCCTGATATAGCTTATATGATGGGTGTGCCCATATGGAATTGAGGGAACCTGATATAGCTTATATGATAAGCGTGCCCAAATAGATCTCCAATGCATTCAGTAATTTTCCTTGTATTTAAAGGACCCCGGAACTCCCTGAGAGGGGAGGGGTGAATCAGGGTGTTAGCTTTTTCTTTTTAAAGATGTGGATCTTGTTCCCACGTTGGTAGGAACTTGTTAAACCTGCCAAACAAATGAAATTAGGAAGTTGACATGGCACTTTTACTTGGTTCACCACAAAGGGCTATGTCCAAGGATCATACGCCGATAGGTTGTCGGTCGTACCTAATTCCACTAAACTTCACTAGTTGCGGATTACAAAGTTTAGGTACAGTCACTTTGTCCCAAGCACACTACCTTTACAAAAGTTTAGAGATAGCTCACTGCATCCCTCGGGTCTCTCCTGTTGACTCCCCCTGGCTCACTGCCTTTGGTGAAGTCCCAGTCAGTTTATAGATGTGAGGGTCTCTTCAATAGATTTGCATTGAAGTCTTTGCCTCTACTTAGCACAAGATTCTGCTTGTATCGAAGACCGGTAATGATTCACTTGAATGCACTGAATTAATGAATCAAATAATCAGAAATGGGAAAATAGGTTTCACTGACAATTTCACGCAACACCAAGTTTTACACGCAACCTCAAGTTTTTCCCGCAACTTCACCTTTTTCGCGCAAGCTGGAATTTTTCGCGCAACTTGGAATTTTTCGCGCAAGATGGAATATTTCGTGCAAGCCTCAATTTTTCTGCATGAGCCTAAATCTTTTACGCAAGCCTCAATTTTTTGCGCGAGCCAGAATCTTTTGTGCAAGCCTCAATTTTTCATGTGAGCCATAATCTTTCACGCAATCCTCGATTTTTCGCGCAACTCCCTTTACGCGAACCTCTTACGCACATCAGACCTCGGATCTTCTCTGAGTCTTTAACCGTACGAAATGAGGAGGATCACCTCTTATTTATAGGCATCTCAGACCCCCGTGCACAAAACCCCATGTGGCACGAAAAACCTCTCATTTAGTGCGTAATATTTTACACAGGTACTGTTTTTCACGCACATCTCAATATTTTTCGCACAACCCATGCCTTTGCCATTTTTTGATATTCTGATTCTAAAACACTATTTTCATGAAAAACCTCGATCCACTATTTTTCACACCACGCTTTTTTTCGTTCCCAACTCTAATATTTTGCGCAAATACATCCTTTTTCACGCACCACTTTCTCTTTGTGTGTACCTCCTTTTACCAACAATCCATGTCTTTATTTTCTGATTTTGAGTCCCAAAAATTTGGAAAACACTGGGAAATGGTGCCACCTTCAATACTGTTGTCTGTTTAAACAGTATGATCACTTAACTGGCATGCATTCTAAACTTCCACTGAGGATTGACAACAAACACAAACCATACTCCAATTCATGCATAAAATAGCCATGGTTCCAATAGTATTTAGAGGTAATAATGAAGGATTTATTAGAGGGTTTCTCTTATGGATTTAACTAGGCTCCAGTTATTTTTTAGATGGGTTTAAAATGGGTTACGAAGATAATGTTCCAAAGATACCAATGTATTTTAACACTGCTTTACGCCCTAACGGCGTCCCGTGGTCCCGAGCCTCGGTCCCGAAAATAGTCGGGCGCATCGCACGATTGCGATCCCCTCGGAAAAACACGTCAAAAGGACTGATCACTTGATTGGAATGTATATCTGGAGAAAAATATGCATTTCGTCATACCGCACACGAGCGGTGCTTCATGGGACCCGTATCCTGGTCCCGAAGCGTAATGAACGGATTGCACTATTGCGATCCTCTCGAAAAAACACCCAAGATTGACTATTCACTTGTCCAAATGGATAACTCGTGAAGAGGATAGAAAATGTCCCCAATGCCCAAAACGACCCCCTTGGGGGCCGCTCCACCATGATGAATTAAAGCGAGCGGATTGTGCCATTGCAATGCCCTCGGAAAAATACCTAGAATCGACTGCTCTCATGCCCTGAACGAACGTCCGATGAAAACATTTCTAAACGTTGCTCACAGCTTAAAATACGGGTCATGGGGCCCACGCCTCAACTCTGGTTTCAATTCCTGAAACCACCCTGGAAAACTCCGCCTCAGCGCCAGGGTCCCAACGTCACTGAGGGCGCTCAAAACGGACTCCATATGTGTCCGCACCGCCCAAAACAAGAAGCCCTGGAATAACGTCAATCCACTTAACGGGCGTGTTGCGCCATGAGGCCCCCGTCTTTGAAATTAAAACCCCCGAAACCATCTCCAAAATTTCGTCTCGAGACGAGGATTACATTTTCGTAGACGACACACAAAACTGACTCTCGTAGTGAAGATTACGGGTGTCCAAAGTCGAGGAGATGAATCCCCTTGGGCTAGACCGGCCTGGGTCGGCCGGTCCACCCGGCCTGGGCCGGCCCGCGCCGGTCGGCCCGGCTCACAGTGTCGGCCTGCGGCTTAGCCACACGGCCCGGCCATGGACCCTGGGTCCATGCAGTGCCGACTGACCCTCGTGGACTGTCGCGGTCGTGCACAGAGACTCGCCGCATGCGAGTCTCCGTTCCCGCATGGGGTCGCGCGTCACGACCCCGTCGTCATCACACCCCAGTGAGCTCACCCGCCGCGCTCAGCCTCACCGTCCGCCGTCACCCTCGGCCCGCCGACCGCCTGGCCGCCTCGCCCTCACTGAGGCCCGCTCGCCCAGCCAACCTCCACTGCCGAGAAGCCTCGCCGCCCGTAGCTCGCACCGACCGCCGCTGGAGAGCCCCGCCACCGCTGCCGCTTCGGACCACCGCCCGGAGACTGCCGGTCCACCTTGAAAACCGCTAGAAAAAGGTTGTTTGGCCAGAAAACTTCCCGGGGCCACCACGGGCACCCCAGGACTCCAAAATTCAAAATGAAACATCAGTTGGAAAGCCTAGAACGAGTCCCACTCAAATATGGGATTCACTCAATGATTCAACAACAATTCAACACTACAAATTGAGCTCAAAGTATGTGGTAAAATAAAAAGGAAATGAAAAGATCCTACCTCTTTGGGCGTAGCCCGACGCTTCTTCGTCAATCCGCCGTAGTCGGATCCACAACGCCTTGTTGAGGAGAGGAGGGGTGCTTGAGGAGAGGTAGGTATTCCTTGTTGGGAGCTCTTCCGCTAGAGAAAATCTAGGGGTAAGAAGGGTGGGGAAGTTTGCTTAAGTAAATAAAATTAATTAAAAAGTTTAATTAATTTAAACCCACAAATTAACCTGTATCTGAAACTCTTGATGGGGTCACGGTTAAGCCTCCCCTAGGGTAAAAACCACCTCCCAGGCACAACGGAGGCCTCAGAATTTTATTCTAAGCTCCCGTTCAAATGTTATAAAACATAACGTATGAGGCCTCTAAATTACAAAAACGCCCCTGGTCGCATTTTTTCACAAGAGGCCCGCGCCTGAGAAAATTACACCCCTCCTAGGATAAACGGCACGCTCCAGACTCAACGGTGCCCTCAGTTTTTCCATCCGAGATATCGTTTAGTATTTATTCCATTTATTTGGAGTGCCCAGTGCGAACGCACTGAAAATTTAATTATGGCCACATTGAGGCTCGGAATCATACGCCATCTGAAGGCGCTGCTCTATAATAACATCAAGAATATTCCAAAGTCTTTTATAGAAAATACCGGGTTCTTACACAAGATAACTCCTATATAGAGTATAGTGGTTCTTCTAGGTCACATAGCATATTCTTCCCACTAACCTTGGATTTTTGTGGTACTCATCCCTGATGATTACCATGGGTATGATGGGTCACACAGAGCATCTCCCCACCATGGTTCTATCGGGTCACACAGAGTCGCTTCCCACCTTGGCCATATTGAGGTACTCCTCCTATCGAGTACTGTGGATCTTCTGAGTCACATAGAGCTGCTCCCCACCATAGACCTTCTGGGTCACATGGATTCTCTTCCCACTGGTCTGTCTTCGATTCACACAGAGTCGACAGTCAGTAGTCTTCAGGTCTTATTCAATCATAGGGTTCCATATTTAACGCACTTGGGAGAACCGCTCCTCAATCCATTAATCACATCTCAACTTCCATTAAAGTCACCATAGATCATTAAAAAATATTTTTCTCATTAATAGGGTCCAAACGCTGCAAACGTCCAGTCAATCGGATGCTCGGTTTGCAAGATACGGGTGTTTTAGTAAACAGGGTCTGGTTGCATCTAGGCCCAATCTGACCCGGTCGGACTGACCCGGGGGTCCCACATACATCGATTTAATTTGACTAACTCAACCTGACCTGGTTCAGGTCTGGTTCAGACCGTTCTGGCCTGGCCAGTGGGCCAGGCCCAATGGGACTCACTGGACCCGGCCCAGTTTGGCTGAGGGTCCAGTCTGTCGGGTCACCCGGCGACCCGGTCTAGTCATGCCCGATCCAAAGGGTGCAGGTCCGGCCTGTCGGCGTGGGTCCAACTTGCAGGTGTAGATCTAGCTCGTCGGCACTGGTCCGGACCTCCGGTGCTGGTCCAACCCACTAGTTGGGGGCATGGCCCACCACCTCGAAGCTTGGCCGCATGGGCGGCCGGTGGTTCATCGTCCAACCAGGACGCGTCCGAGTGCTGCGTCCGGCCTCATCTACCCCACGAACGTGCGGGGCCCTCCTACCGTGGTTTAGGGACCATGGCTCTCCAACCGCCTGAACAACCCGGACGTGGGTCATCCCTACATGCGGTGCCAGGTGGGCATCGAGTCTCCCCACTACCATCATGGCGCACCGACGAGCGTGCCGCCACCTCCGCCCACAGCCTCTATCACGGGCCACCACTGCCACTGCCGAAAGATTGTTCGACAGACCACAGGATGCACTCCATTGGTTTGTTCTTCATGCTTCTTTCACCTATGCTTTTTGGGGAACTTCCTCTTCACCACAAAGGTCCTGAAATCATCTTACCGCCACTTTGAGGGTGCGGCCACAAAGAACTCACACAGTGGAGGTTATCGGGCCTTGTTCATGTCGGCATACACCCTCTGTGTTAGAGTTTTAAAGCAGGGAAAGGCCCAGGGGGTTTTAGTTCAATCAAGACAAGGGATGTTTGAATCCCAGA
This sequence comes from Viscum album, assembly GCA_963277665.1. Lineage (NCBI taxonomy): Eukaryota > Viridiplantae > Streptophyta > Magnoliopsida > Santalales > Viscaceae > Viscum > Viscum album. Next base: position 1,366,089,390 of record OY728135.1, read on the forward strand.
TAGAGAAATCCCAAATAAAGTTACCCTCCTACTAGAATTAATGATTCGAAGATCAACCTATTCATGGGTTGATCCGCATTCATCATTTTCAAAAAAAGGAACAGGGAAGAACTTTAAAATCAAATAACCACTACCTATTTGACATTCGTTTCCTCAGCATTAAGTCCTCGAGGTTTCAAGATTTTGACGTCATTTGCTGCTTCCAAAATCGTTCTTTGAAGTTTGTCGAAGATGTTTGATGTTCATCGGTGTTTGTAGTTCTTCGTTTTAGAGAAATTTCATCAGATGTTTGTCAGAGAATCCTCATAATTTAATTCCTTATTCCACCAATGATTCAACCAAAATAAAAGGAAAACACATCGCAACATTTCTATTATGTTGCAACGTCGCATCATTATGTTGTTTCATTTATGAAACAACATCGCTATTATGTATCATTAAAGCATCATTATGCTATGAGTTAATGAGCCATTAATAAGCCTCATCAATGCGCCTCATTGCTGCACTGCAACATCACCATATTCCGCTCAACGGATGAGAAAATAAAATAAAATAACTTTTTAAATTTATTTTATTATTTTCCAAAAATTCCAAAAATTAACTTTTTCATTCAGCCCTTGTCGGCCTAAGTTAAGTCCTTTCTAGATGAATCTTGATGTTCTGAGTTCAACGGTTCCCTCATATTTTTTGATTTGAGAACCGGTTCAAAATTTATAAAAACCCTCTCACACATTTACTTAAGTGAACTAAAAAAAGTTCAAAATTCCATTCTGGGCTCACCGAGCCTCAGAATCATGCGTTTTCAAAGTGTGTGGTCTCAGAATAATTCCATATAATAATAAAAAATTCATGTAATTTCCAAGAAATTACAAAGATCATCATGCATAGAAACCATCCAGTTAAAATCATTGAATGTGTCATAAAAATGAAGTTGTTCTTTCTTCATAGTAGGTAATAGTAGCACATTCTCGTGTTTATAGATCTTATGTGACATTATAAAAATAACATGAATTAATCATCAATTACAAAGAATATTATCACTCTTCATAGCATTCAAACACTAAGAATTATTAACTATTAGTTTATAAAAAATCTATAGTATAAATATTTTCTTTTTGATTAGCATAAAATAATAAAGAATCATCACTAAAAAATAAACACTTATCATTTTGAAATTTAGCTTCCATTCCATCATCACATAATTGAGATATAATAATTAAATTATGTTTTAATCCTTTAACATATAAAACTTTAGAAATGAAAGTATAATTATAAATACCAACTTTACCAAAACCTTTTACTTTGCCTTTGGAATTATCTCCAAATGTAATAGTTCCTACATAAAATTTATTATAAGTGGTGAAATTTGATGGGTCTCTCTTCATATTCCTATATAATCCATTTTCCATCTACCATATTTTATTATTGAGACATCCAGGTCATTTTTCCTAAAACAATCAATTTCTTAACAATTTTGGAACCCATTCTACTTTGGGTCAAATCATATTAGTAAAACAATTTTTAGGTACCCACACAAAATTTTAAAAAGTAATTTATGGTACTCTAGATAAAAAATGATTTAGAAATATTAGTCTTAATACATCATAAATATTTTTTGAATCTAATAGAATAATCATTTGTATAGTGACCTTTCATGATGCATTGGAAACAAGTAACGGTAAAAGTATAACCATTTTTAATTTTCACAAAATTATTTTGATACATTTAAGGTAATCTCCTATCATATCCCATATCATATTTTTTTATTTTTTTATTCAAAGTCATAATCTTATGATGTTTTTCATAAACTTGAATAAAAGAAGAAAAAAAATTATAAATACTTTCAAATTTCTTTTTCAATTTTTCATTCAAATATTGAGAAGATTTCAAATTATCATAAACTATAGAATGATAAGTGGAAGCATTATTACTTAATTTTTCATTATATTGTAAAATAAATTTATCTTTAGAAAAAAAATGTCTTATTTTCCTTAAGATTATTATATAAATCACCAGCTTTGAAAACATCTTTTCTAAATCTTTTAATTTCTTTATTTAACTCAAAAACATTCATATTTTCATAATCATATTTTGAATCAGAATAACCAAAATAAAATCCCAAATCACTAACCTTATTTAGAGAATCTATGAATAAAAAGATAGAATATTATTTTTAATTTCAAGATTATTCACTAAAATCAGATTCTTTGCTACAACTATAACTGGTTTTCAATGCTTTTTCCCCTTATTTTTGTATTTATCTTTATTATTTATTTTTGTATAGGAAGTCTTGATATTCACTTTGTTCCTATACTCAAAACAAGTAATATATGAAGCATTATAATTATTATTTCCTTTTTTATCTCCCTTGTATATTTCCTTTTGGGGGTTTCTTGTAAATCAATTCTTGATTTATTTATTTTTCATTCATTTGAAGACTCCAGTCACAATATGAGCCATATCTTATTTTTTACTATCCTATAGATTAGAATAATAAGATTTATTAGAAACATATACATAGATTTAAATGCTACACCATTTTTTGATATCTTCTCTTCAATGATGTTATTCAATTCTAGTTCATACCAAAGTAGTTATCCAATAAATTTATCAAAAGTGTACTATTTGAAGTTATTTATTTTTCTAATGGTGACATTCTTTACATGTCATTTCTTTGGTAGTTCTCATAGTACTCTTTAAATAAGTATAGGGTTCTCCAAAGCTTCCCTAAGGAAATTAATTCCATTCACAATGCTTGTAAATCAGTGGAAGAATTGGTTCGCGATTTCATATTCACTCATCTTGAAATTTTTTAAATCATCTTGAATTATTCAAAGTTTGGTTTTGATTAAATTTTATGATCCAAGTTGAGCTTATTATAAAATCTTTCAAATCTCATGAGCTATCTTAGATGCATACATGTGACTAAACACACTTCAGTTAATAGAATGGTATAAAATATTTATAATTTTGTAATTTAAAACATATCTAGAAACATCATTTATTGTAAGAGTATTTGAGTCAAATTGTGGTAGTTGGTATGGTTTTTCCATGATCGACAAGTGTTTTATGCTTAACTGTTTGAGATAAGCCTCCAATCTAGACCACTAGTAACCTTAGTTGTTTCTATCAAGGTGAGGTGGATTTTGAGAAATCCAATCATCAATTACATTTTTTCCTTCTATATTAAATATATTTTCCTTAGACTATGAGATTTGGGAAAGGGTTATCTCAATGAAATAAAACAACAAACTCTATATAGGGATTGGATAAATTCTAAAAGGACCGACCTTCAAAACTAATGGTTGGTATTAGAAAATAGAAAATATAGCTAAACTAAAAATTCCTAAAAGGGTCAATCACTGATACCAATTGTTATTTCTGGAAGGGTAATTTAATATGGTCTAGAGGGGGGTGAATAGATCATATTAAAAATTTAATGAAATAGATTAATTATTTAAATTAATTATGAAATTTAATTAATAGATTTGATTAGCAGCAGAAAAATTAAAAGAAATAAAAGAACACGAGGATGTTTTTTATAGTACTTTGGTCCGAAGTAGACCCAGTCGACTCTTATACCTCTTTACTCGACTAGAGATACATTGTGTGTTAATATTATTTTTAAAAAGTAATTATAACTCAATTATAGAATTCTTTTCTATAAAGTGTAGGGATAACCACACTAACTTTTGTATATGGATTCACAACTCAAATAAAAAACTGAATTTAAAAAACAAGAGACACAACCAGAAGGATCCTAAATTTAGAATTTGGGATTCACAATGAGAATAAATAAAATAAGAATGTTTTTTATGTAAAATCATAAATAGTGAAATGAGTGTATGTGAAATATGGGAATAAGTGGTACAAACACAACAAAACTGAGATGAAGTTGAAGTTAAATGAAGTAAGAATAGGTAATGGTTCTTGATTAATGTATTGGTTTGTCTTATCAAGGTAGTATTAGTCATATAATTTTTCATTCAGTACTTAAATACTATCTAATAAATGAAAATTTTACTTCGCAGGTGAAACACTTCAAAGTTTACGGTAAAGCTATTTTGATTCTTGAAAGTCTTTTTTTGCATAACTGTTGTGAGTCGTTTGTACTGAATGCATCCCAAAGCCTTTAAATAAAATCTATAAAAACTAACAAACCAATCTCCAACCAAGTAAATCAATTCAAATTAAAACTAAAAAATTATTTAGGAGAGAGAAAATTATCATATGGGATAATCGTAACAAATATATTTTTAATTTAAAACATAAAGACTAATTCAAACCAATTTGAATTACCCATTAAATAATTCAAATAGACTCCATAATAACATGTTAAGGTATTCCCATGAATATCGTAAAACAGATTGACTATTAAATTAGAATTTCAAAAACATTCTAATTTAATGTAGCATATAAATATTTAAAGTTAAATTATACTACATTAAATACCACAAAATGTATTTAAATAAGGCAGTCGTTACTGAATATTAATTTATAAAAGAATAATATAAAGAAATCAATTCAAAATTTAAAAATTTAAAAATTCAAAAAATGTGTTTTATGTGTTCGCATGAATAAAGAATAAATTAATACATATTTTCAAACTGATTAAAATAATTTAAAATCACTTCACATGGCTTTGAAATAATATATATGGGTTTTAAAAATAAATAAAACACTTAAAAAATTAAAATAATCATGCGGTTAATGATTTTATAAAAAATAAAAAAAAACAGAGCATGTTTAAAAATTCATATTTTCTCAAAAATAATTAAAGTAAATAAATGACCATGAGTGCCAAGTAGTCATGCAGTCGGTATACTGACCGTGAAAAAAATTACAACATACGGTCGCTATACTGACCATGTGAACAATGTTTGGTCACTTCAGAATAAATCATGTAGTCACAATACTAACCATGAATACATATAATGTTTGGTTAATATACTAACCATGAATTCATGCTCACTTGTTATAACATGCAGTTGGTATAGTTACCATGATAAGAAATATAAGGTGTGGTAGGTACACTTACCATTTGGTAAATTCATAAGTTTTATAGTAGGTTCAAATATTTTTTAAGGTAACAGATTCTCATGGAGAATATAGTGCATGGAAAAAACTTCAGTTATGCTTCCATGAAGCATGCTCGGTCGAGCTACTACAGTGTTGATGCACTAAAGATAGACGTATGATGCGCTAAATCTTCCAAAGTGGATGGTGGACAAGATGGTGTTTTTTTACACTGCATAGATGAAGTAGGAGGATGTTGATCTTACATTTGAATTGAGGAATAGTGAACTACTTCTATCAAATATGCACACATAGTGAATGGTATAAAGGGAGCATTAGAGTAAGGACTACTATGGAGTTACAATATTGTTGTGATGAAGTTGCGTTATGCTTGCATTAAGTTAGAAAAATCAGGTTCACTTCTACAATATATGGTCATTACACACTTAATTCATGTGGTAAGTACTGATATAGTGATTCATGATCACTTTGTGAATCAATTTCATCGTATGTTGGAAAAAGTGGGTTTCAAAACTTGTTCAGTTTGACATTTATACTACGGCCAATTTTTAGACAAACTAAAAATCAGAATTAGTGAAAAACCCATTTGACTTAAATGGATATAATTCTAATACCATTCCAGAAGATCAAATAATGCTTAAATACAACATCTATATCATGATATATCATTGAAAAATGGTGAAATACATAAACCAAAAGTTGAAGAAAAAATGTCTGGAAAATTTCAGAACTTAGGATTTTTTTAAGGTATCTAAATGGAATTTTCATCCTTTCATTCAACTTAATAAAATGTAGAAAATGTTTTATATTTATAAATAAACAAAAAAAATTAAATTCTGAATTATATTGTGAGAGTTATCATGGAAAATAGAATAAAAAGTATTTAGGAAATTCTAGAATTTTAGAACTTGTCACGAACCAAGTCAGGGTGCCATCCAACCCGACATCGGACCCGATCTGTGGGATGGCCCGAAGGGCGTTCCTGATCCCCATAAGATGGAAACAAGTTCCTAGGTATCAAAAATGCAACTTGGTAACGATTTCACCCATATAAATAACCATAATAACCAACTATAATAAATAAACCAAAACTCAATAAGCACAACCAAACATGGAATAACTAAATTTTCATATTAAATTTTACAACTTTAAATAAAAACCTCAAAAGGTATATAAAAAAGGGAACTAGAAACAATACCAAAACCAACACACAATTATAGGAGTTTCAACCTCAATCCACCACTACCACACCTGCAAGGTAAGACCACTAGTATCTTAAACTTCCATCACCAAACATCTTTCATTTACCTACATCAAACATAACCAAGTGTACTTACACCCAAAGATGTAAGTAGGGTGTGAGAAAAATCCTAGTAGGATGCCACCTAATAAATAGATTTCATTCAATAAACATTATAAGATAAATTAACTTGAAATGTTTTATAAAAAAGGATAAGTAATTTTATAGAAAACATCTTCAAAGAAAAAAAATTTAAGGAGAACACATGCCTTGCTTCTAAAATAAACCACAAAGTGCACCATATGCTGACGATAACTGTGATACCACAAATGAGCACTATTTCATGAGATATACATATAATTAATATCTCTAGTGGATATCTAGGAACATTGTATCTTGATGAAACGTGGTATAGGAACCATACTGAACAGCATTCTCATGCATGAGCCACTAGATAGGATTACATCCAAAATTCCAGTGGTCTCCAATCATCATAGTTTAGTTAGATTTGTAAATGTCAATCTAGATGAGTGAAACTAGGACTTTCCACTTCCAAATCACTATCATACTAGTCCTAGTATATCCACCTAGTCACCTAGGATTCCCTTTGTGCTCAATTTCATTCCACACATCACATACAACATTACTTTCACATATACACAAGCCAAACAATGAAACACATGTGATAAATCACCCTTTCTGCATCCAAAACCTCTTTATAAACCAATCTCACACCAAAACCATTTTTAAAACATTATTTTCACCATCCACACATTTTATCAAACACCTTTAAGGCATCAAACAAGGAATCATATATGAATCACATAAGGAATATAACACATTTCCATTGAAAAAACATTTTTCAACACACATACACCTTGATTAATTTTAAAAACACATTTTGCACCTCATATGAAACATATAGAACATAATAAAAGAATAAATTCAAGTATATCAAATCATCAAATAATATTTAAACACAAAATCACCTATCTTGTGGGTCAAAACTCCCATAAATCGGTTCTAAACCACAATTACACCTCAATCAAACCCTATAAAAGAAAATATTGAACCATAAACATAAATATTAAACCAAAAAAAATTAATATCTAACCCTAAATAGGGTAACCATCCCACTAGAGAAGTGAAACCCCAAAGAAGAAGGAGAAAATCTCTAGAAAAGAGGGAGAACCCATTAAAGAGGGGAACTTACTTGAATAATCTTGAAGGAATCGCACCAAATCCACCTCACGAATAAAGATACAAGGAGGAAAATGGAGGTATGAGAGGCACCTAGGTCTTAAAATCCCAAGTGGGAGAGAAATGAGGTGTTTTAGGGTTAAATTTTTAGAGGGGAAAAGGGTAAAATTCACATTTTTAATGACCTAGATAGGATGCACGGTTTACATGCACGGTTTTCCAAACTGTGTGGAAACTGTGCACCCCTCACTATCCAAGAAGGACGTGCTACATATTTATCCTACACAGTTTACAAAACATGCACTAACCATTCGATAATCCTCTATATAAAAACACCACTTGGCTGCATGGTTTCCAGGGCAAGGGTGCGCGGTTTGGAAAACCATGTGATGCTTACTATTTACCCACTTTTTCTTATTTCTTACCACAAACTAAAAGGAAACCCAAAGGGAAAAATCTAGGACAAAAATAAATAGAAAAATACCATAAAATTAAATCATATTTGTGAAAATTCTCCCCACTATGAAAACTTTTCATCCCCAGAAATTCAACCTGAGGCTAAATCAGGAAATAAAAACAGATAATCTTGCTCAACCCATGAATTATGCTCCCAAGTCTCATGAATGTCATTATTTTGATTCCAAAGAACACGGACCAATGGGATAGACTTCCATTAAATCACATTCTCTTAGAAATCTAAAATCTTCATTGCTTTCTCAAACACAGATAACTCGATCTCTGATTCCAATTATTCCCAATTCAACACATGAGACGGATTTGGGTTGTACATTTTCAACTAGAACACATGAAACATGTAATGAATTAACATCAATTGAAAATTAAAATACGACCTATATTCCACCTTACCAACCCACTCAATGATCTTTAAAGTTCCAACATATCTCAATATTAGCTTCCCTTGCTTTCCCAAAAGGTGATGACCCAAGCAAGGTGCCACTTTCAAGAACACCTGGTCACCCACAGAAAACTCTAGATCTCAACATCTATAATTGTAATAATATTTTTGGCAACTCTGAGTGATCAATAATAATTTTCTAATCATATTTACCTTCTCAAATGTCTCTTTCACTAAGCTTAGTCCCAACAGCAAGGTCTCACCCACCTTAGCCCAACACAAAGGTGACCGAAACGGCTGACCATAGAGTGCCTAAAGGGGATCCATTCGAATCGAGTATTGATAGCTATTGTTATATTCAAAATAAACTAATCCCAAATTGATATCCCATGAACCACTGAAATCAAACACGTATTCTTGGAGCATGTCTTCCAAAATTTGATTTTCTCGCTCTATCTAACCATCTATTTGAGGATGGTATATCATTATTAACTTAATTTGTGACCCCATTCCCTTCTAAAGGACTTCCCAAAATTGAGAGGTGAAATAGGGGTCCTTGATAGAAATAATATCCAACAAAACACCATGAAGCCCCGCTACCTCCCAGACATGCAATTGGCCCAGCTCATCCACCTTAGCTGAATCTTTGATAGGAATGGAGTGGGATGATTTGGTCAGATGGTCGATCACTAACCATATGGAATTATTTATCTAGGGTGTATAAGGTAATCCTATAATGAAGTCTATAAAGATATCATCCCACTTTCTGGTTGGAATGGGTAGTGGTTGAAGCAAACTAAAGGGACTTTGATGTTATGCTTTAACCAGTTAACACATATAACACCTCGATATGAAGTCAGCTATATCATACCTCATACCTGGCCACCAGAACTTCCAACAAACATTATAATACATCTTGGTTTCACCAGGATGAAAAAACTACTAAGACTGGTGGATATCCTACATCGCCACCTTTCTCAGAGATAAAGCACTACAAAGAAACCCTCGAAACAGGGAACTCCCTTAGGAGAAAATGACCAATCACAAGGCATCTCCCCGCCATGAAGAAACTACATAGACTACTGAAACAGCTCATTGTTAGTCTATTCCTAATGAATTAAATCTATAAGAGAAGGATTCAACTAGATACTGGCCAAGAATACACCTCCACTGTTCTCTTTGGTCTCCAGGTGCAATTGGGAAAAAAGACCCATCAACATCCACTCATCACTGGACTTCCTCAAATCATGTACTGACACTTTTCTACTCAAGGAATCTACTACAACATTCCATTTTCTCAGGTTATAAACTATTTCAAAGGTGAACCTCTGCAAGTAATCCACCCAACAACACTGCCCCAAGTTCAAATATTTTTGGGAGAAAAAGTAGGCTAAGCTCTTATGATCATAATAAGCTACAAATTTCTCCCCAAAGAGAAAGTGGCGCCAAATTTTCAAAGTGTGAATCACTGATCCTAACTCCAATTCATGGTTCAGATAGTTCAATTCATGTGGTAAGATTTGGAAAGATCCATATGTCACCACATGATCATTTTACATAATCACACACCCAAGACCCATACCTGAAGAATCATAATAAACCACATACCCCTTTCTAGATTATAGAAAGATCAACATATGGGTATTAATAAACTACCTATTTAACTATTTGAAGGATACTTGACACTCTATGATCTATTCAAACATTACCCCTTTTCAGGTGAGTGTCGTCATGGGAGAAGAAAGTTGAGATAAGTCATGAAAAAACTATCTATAATAACCATATAGGCCTAGAAATATTCTGATTTCAAACACATTTTTCAACTAGTCTCATAAAATCACTACACTGACCTTCTCAGGGTCCACTGAAACCCCTTTTTATGGGATCACATGGCCCAGAAACTTTACCTCTTTAATCCATAAGGTACACTTTGAAAGTTTTACATAAAGGTGGTGGTCCCGAAGAGTGCCAAATATGATCCACAAATGTTTCTCATTATCCTTCTTAGATTTTGAATAAACTAGGATGTATTCTATGAATACTAGGACAAAAGAGTCAAGATACTGTTGGAAAACCTATTCACAAGCACCATGAAGACTGTTGGATCATTCTTTAACCTAAAAGTCATAACCAAGAACTCAAAATGGTCGTACCTTCTTCAGAAATCCATTTTTAGGACATCTGCCTCTTTCACCCTGACTTGGTGATAACCAGAACACAAGTCAATTTTTGAGAACAACCTTTCCCCTTTAATCTGATCAAATAGGTCATCAATATGGGTAAAGTGATACTTGTTCTCAGTAGTCACCATATTAATCTTCCAATAATCAATGCATAACCGGAGAGATCCATTAACCTTATTTGTAAAAAAGACCGGGGCGTCCCAAGGAGAGATGCTCGGGTGAATGAATCCTTTGGATTCCAAATTGTCTAGTTATACCTTTAATTCCTTCAAATTAGTGGGGACCATATGATATGAGGGAAGAGATATCAGTTGTGTTCCCGACACCAAGTCTATAGAGGACTCCACATCCTGCTCTGGAGGCAATCCTGAAAAGTCATCATCAAATACCTCTGGGAACTCATCCACCATAGGAGGTACTCTATCCTTAGAAACACCACCATCATCCTCCAGCATGAGAAATGATAAGTGAAAAACAAGGTTTCCCATTTCCAGAATTGGAGGTCCAACATGACCTGGCCGAGGATCCCATTCTCTATGAAAAACCTAGGTACTTACATCCAGTGTCACGAAACTCACCCACTTCCTATAGAAATCAATATACACCTGGAAGCGCATCATCTAATTAATTCTAAGGATTATATCAAATAGGTACATATCCAAGACTAGGAAATCCCATTCTAGCTCGACCCCTAATATAGTTAGTTCACAAGATGAACAACTAAAACCCTACTCTCTCTTCTTGCCAAGTGACATTACCAACTCCATCACATATGGAATGAGCTCGGTTGAAAAACTCAACAAGTTCAAAAGTAAGGTAGAGATAAAAAAAATAGAAGCACCAGTATCAAAAAAAATAGTAGCTATAGATGGTGCAATAAAAATGGTACTCGAACTATTAAAGGCCCTACATCTAGTTTTTCTAGTGCTCGATCCACCGCATGAAGGTGCCTCATCTCAACCTGAGACTGAGAATGACCAGTATCCTAAGACTGCCTTGAACTGACTTTGCTGAAAAAATAATCCATCCATGTCACCATGACTGCCAAAACAAGAAATCATTGACCTAGATGGCTCTATTTATCCTGTCATCCCCCTAGAATCCACTGATCCTATAACACTCTGATAGGAAAGAGTGGCATTGTAGAACTGCTAAAATTACCCCATATGCCTGCATCGATGGCATAATATGGGTGGGGCTGGACATATCGATTACACATGCCCCAACTTCCCACACTTATGGAACACAACTAATCCAACATCTTAAACCACTGATGATGTCAATCGGGAAGGATGGACTGAGCTACCAACACCCTTCCTTCCCTACTCATCCTGCTTCCTCTTCTTCTCTGATGAGCTTCCACTACCCCCAGCTAACACTGCTCTAAGGAAACCAGACCTTCCTTTTTGATTGATCTCAATCATAAAAGATTGTTCAACAACTTTGGCATAGGTTATTAGCTTAAATAAAAATAACTGGGAATAAATTTCTAGTTGTAACCCCATTTTGATCCTCTGGTCCTTCTTCTGCTCATTGGAAATAATTTAGGGTGTGTATCAAACTAACTCAGCAAATCAGTTGGCATACTCCATCACAGACTGGTCCCCCAAAAAAGATCCATAAACTCCCTTGATCTAGCATAGGACAAGACCTAAGGAAAGTACTAATCATTGAAAATGGACTTAAAGTATTTCTAGTTCATATACTCGGTCTTCCTGGCTTGAACCATTGAGTCCCACCACCTCTAATTGGGACCTTCTAGCAAGAACGAGGCACATTTCACTATGAATTCCTTATGAGTGTGGATGAATTTGAACATACTCTCTATCTTCTCAATACATTCCTCTGCTTCCTAAGGTTTCGTGCTACCTCAGAAAGAAGTAGGCTTGTTCTTGAGGAACTCTTGAGATTTTTCCTTCCTAGGACCGGGTTTATTCTCTCTAGACAGAGAAGGACTGGTACCTGATCCTTGTCCCAAATCCTGGACAGCCCAGACTATAACATACACTAATATATGATCATTTAGTGAGGGAGAACTCTCTTTAACCTCTTCCCATGGCTTTACAGGAAGTCTCCATGGAGGCATATTTATACAAGAAGTAATAACCACATGGAAAGAAATCAACACAACTATTATGGATTTTTTTTTCTTTTTATCAATAACAAAAAAATACTAACATTCCATAAATATAAACAAATAAAAGTCATCACAATAACAGGACTACCCAAACCACTTCACCTCCACCCAATGTCCATATACAGTCTGAATCCTATATGTCACACCTAGAGGAAAAGTCAAACAAAGATCCCAACATCCCATGGAAACTCAAGATCTATCATGGGGTGTGCTATCCAAGAACCCTACTCGCAACCAGAACCTCCAGTCTAGACAATCCTAGATCCATTCTATCCAAAATCATCTAAACATAACTTGACCCAAAAATATCATAACCACATTTGATAAAAAAAATCATGAACCAAGTCGGGGTGCCAACAACCCAACACCCAACCCAATCTATTACATGGCCCAAAAGGCATTCTCGATCCCCACAGGCTGGTAACAAGTACCTAGGTATCAACAATGCAACTTGAGAATGATTTTACCCATGTAAATAACCATAACAACCAACTATAATAAATAAAACAAAACTGAATAATCACAACCAAACATGGAATAAATAAATTTTCATATTCAAGTTTACAAATTTAAATAAAAATCCCAAAAGGTTTATAATAAAAAGGGAAATAGAAACTATCCCAAAACCACCACGTAGTGAGAGGAATGTTTTCCTCAAGCCACCACTACCAAACCTACAAGGTAAGACCACTATAATCCCAAACCACCATCACCAAACATCTTGCCTTTACCTATGTCAAACATAACCAATTCTACATGAACCCAAAGGTTTAAGTAGGGTGTGATCCAAAGCCCAGTAGGATTCCACCTAATAAATATATTCCATGCTATAAACATTCTAAGATAAATTAACATGAAAGGTTTTATAAAAAAGGCTAAGAAATTTTATAGAAAACATCTTCATAGAAAAACAATTTAAGGAGAAGACATACCTTACTTTTAAAATAAAAAAAAGTACACCATATGATAACAGTAGGTGTGATACCACAAATGAGAACCAAGTAACAGGAGATCCCTATAGGTACTATCTCTAGTGGGTATCTCAAAAAATCGTATCTTGGTGAAATGTGGTATAGGAACCACACTGAACAACATTCCCATGCACGATCCACTGGAGAGGATTACATCCAAAATTCTAGTAGTATCCAATCATCATATTTTAGTTAGAGTTGTAAACATCAATAAATCTAAGTGAAACTAGGACTTTCCACTTCTAAATCACTAGTATACTAGTCCTATTTTGTCCCCCTAATCACCTAGGATTCACTATATGCTCAATTTCATTCCAAACATCACATACAACATCAATTTCACATATAAATAGTCCAAACAATGCAACACATATGATAAACCACCGTTTCCACATCCAAAACCTCTTTTGAAACCAATTTCACACCAAAACCATTTTTAAAACATGATTCGCACCATCTTCACATTTTATCAAACATATTTAAGGCATCAAACAAGGAATCATATATGAATTACACATGTAATATAACACATTTCTATTGAAAAATCATTTTTCAACACACACGCACCTTGATTAATTTTAAAAACACATTTATCACCTAATATACAACACATAGAACATAATCCAAGAATAAAGGAAAGCATGTCAAATCACCAAATAATATTTAAGCATGGAACCACCTACCTTGAGGGTCAAAACTTCTGAAAATCAGTGTTAAACCACAAGTGCACCTAAATAAAACCCTATAAAGTAAATATTGAACTATAAAGATCAATATTAAACCCCAAAAATCAATATATAACCCTAAATAGGGTACCCAACCAGCTGGAGAAGTGAAACCCCAAAGAAGAATGAGAAAATCCCTAGAAAATAGGAAAAACCATGAAAGAGGGGGACTTACTTAGAAAATCTTGAAGGAATCACACCAGATCTTCCTCAAGAATGAAGATCCAAGGAGGAAAATGGAGAGTGGAGAGGATCCTAGGGATGAAAATATTGAGTGGAGGAGAAATGGGTTGATTTAGGGTTAAATTTGGAGAGGTGGAAAGGGGTAAAATCTACATTTTTAATGACCAGAACAAGCCGTATGGTTTACCTGCACGGTTTTCCAAACTGTGTGGTAAAAATTCACCCCTAAATATCCAAGCAACACATACTGCATGGTTAGACTACATGATTTACTAACTATGCACTAACCATGCGATAATCCTGTGTCCAAAAACACCACTTGGCCACACAGTTACCTGGGTAAGGGCGCACGATTTTCTAAACCATGCACCAACTATGTGTCACCTACTGTTTACCCTCTTTTTTCTTATTTTTCCCAAAAAACTCAAAGGTAACCCAAATGAAAAAATATGGAAAAAAAATAAATAGAAAAATACCTCAAAATGAAATCACAGGTGTGATAGATCTATTGTAGAGACTTTGGGAAATTTTTAGAGTACTTAAACAAGGATTTTAGACTTCCTCTTAGTTTAATGAAATGTAAATAAATCTATTGGATATCAAAAAAAATCATGCAAATATCTAATCTATATAACTCAATTTATAATAGAATAACTAAAAAAAACTATAAAACACTATAAACTGAAAATTATTGTTGAAAACAAATGCATGCATCATGTTTAGACCAAAATGTGAACATTCTAGAGATTAATTTAGACTTTTTCATAGTTGAATAAAATTTATAAACTTATTATATTTTATATAAAATTTTATTTTTAAAAATCCAATCACTATAACTCAATATAAAATAAAAATATAGTGAGCTAGTAAAAACTGATTTCCACATAAAATAATGAGAGCATTTTGAATATCCAAAAACATAAAATATTAACATAAAAAAAACTCCAAAAATTTCCCCTCATGGGAAACCCTATGTGCTATGAGAACTCTTTTTTTAATTCATTGTACAGTGCTTTGTGAACTACCCTTTGTGCTATGTGCACTCCCCTATACTTCATGGTATGTTGCTTCACAAACCTCATTCACTTTTCAGATCCCTTTGCTTTGCAAACTAATTGCTTCACAAACTATACTTACTGCATGGTCTAGCCTTTATATGTGAACTCTCAGACTTCTTAGATTTTCGGATCAATTTTTATATCTTATTTTTAATTTATGATCTCTCTTAATGGTGGAATAAGTGATGTATTTATAGGAAATCACCTCCAAAGAAAATGTTAATCACTGAAAATCCATTTGAGACCTCTAGTGAACCAATGTAAATTTTATGTGATTAATCCTACGTGGTCCTTCTAAAATCATTACCTCCTACCACAAATTACTATAGTGTTATGTGACCTTGCATAATTTCTATGAAAAATGAATTCCTTTTTCAAATTTCCTTAGTCGCAAAATCCATGTGTGACTTTGCATAATCGTTATACAATTTTCAAAATCACTATACGGTTCCAACTACTTTGTCAAAATTCATCCTTTTTAGTCTATAAAAAAACACTACCTTATATTGAAAATGAATTTCCCTTATGGTCTTTGTGAAAAAACCATGCTAGGAAATATTTTTGACTTTTTGAAAAAAAAACATGAGTTCATGCAAGCATAAGCATTATGCACCACCACTACTGAAAAAAGGCCTTTAATAGTACTAGAATAAGACTTTATCAGCACTAGAAAAGTACTAACTACCTCAGCATGGTTAAAAGGATAAGGCTTTTATCGGTGAAAAAAAGTGCTAATAAACGGTATCTTTATCAGCGCAAATAAAATCATTGATAAAAGAAACCATTTATCAGTGCTTTTATTTAGTGCTGATAAAGATTCCTTTATCAGTGCTTTAAAAATCACAGATAAAGGATTCCTTTATCAATGCTGATAAAGGTATCCTTTATCAGTGAATTTATTAGTACTGGTAAAAGGGAAATTTGCAGTGTGATGCTACAGCACACTACAGCGCCAGAAATAAGGCATGTAGTGTGTTATAACAACACACTGCATCACCAGAAACAAAAATAGAAATTTCTATAATAATATACAAATACTAAATTTAAATGAAATAAAATTTCTAACAAAAATACAAGAAAAAAATTATTATAGAGTATTTCAATTGTTTTTTTACTAAAATTAATGTAAATTTTGAATAAAAAGGTCCACTTTTAGTCATACTAGTCACACCGCGATTCAAATTGAGGTGTGACTGGTTCCTACACAACAAAAATGACTTATGGATTGTTTTCCTAAAGTACCAAAACAATATGAATGTGTTTTCTCTATTTTGAGTATGCTAGTTATTTTTTGAGTAAAATTAATGTTGGTTCTGAATAAAAATATGTGTTTGGAGTCATACCGGTCACACCATGAATTGGATTGATGTGAGGATCATTATTACATATCAAAAATTACTTATGTATTGTTTTACTAAAGTACCAAAACAATCCTAATTTGTTTACTCAATTTTGATTATGTTAGTTGTTTTTTTCACTAAAATTAATGTTAATTTTGAATAAAAAGACACTTAGAGTCATACTAGTTACACCATGTGTCGGATTGAGGTTCAGTTAATTAATAAACATTAGAAATTACTTATATATAATTTTCCTAATTTATCAAAACAATTATAATGAATTTCTTTAGTTTTGAGTACGCCATTTGTGTTTTTTACTAAAATATCATTTTAAACTCAAAATATGCACTTTGAGACATACATGTGACATCGTGTGTGGGTTTGATATGAGACTAATTCATACACATCCAAAATAAATTATGAATCATTTTCCTAAATTATCAAGACAATCCAATCATGTTTTCTCGATTTTCAGTGAGTGATATTTTTTGTATTAAAATGTCATTTTTAAACTGATAACAGACATTTGGAGTCATACCAGTCACACCATGCATCGGATTGGGGTGCGGATAATTCCTGCACATCACAAATGACTTATGGATCATTGTAATAAAATACCAAAATAATATGAAAACATTTTCTTGGTTTTGAGTATGTTAGTTGTTTTTTTCACTAAAATTAATGTCAATTTTGAATAAAAAGATGCACTTTGAGTCATATTAGTCACACCATGCATCAGATTGAGGTACGGATAATTCCTAAACAAACCAAATTAATTATGTATCATTTTATAAAGTATCAAAATAATAAGAATGAATTTCCTTGGTTTTGAGCTTACCACTTTTATTTTTTACTAAAATGTCATTTTAAACTAGAAACACACACTTTGATTCATATAGGTGGCATCGTGTGTGGGTTTGACATGAAACTAATTCATACATGTCAAAAATAAATTATGAATCATTGTCCCAAATTATAAAGACAATACAAGTGTTTTTTCTTAGTTTTCAATGAGTGACACTTTTTTGTATTAAAATGTCAACTTTAAACTGATAAGGGACACTTAGAGTCATATCAGTCACATCGTGTATCAGATTAAGGTGTGGAGGATTACTACACATCAAAAATGACTTATGGATTGTTTTCCTAAAGTACCAAAACAACCCGAATGTTTGTTCTCGGTTTTGATTATGTTAGTTGTTTTTTTCACTAAAATTAATGTCAATTTTGAATAAAAAGATGAACTTGGAGTCATACTAGCCACACCATATGTTGGATTGAGGTTAGAATGGTTCCTAAATGTACCAAATGAATTATGGATCATTTTCCTAAAGTATCAAAACAATCAGAATTCATTTACTCTATTTTTAGTACACCACTTGTTTTTTTACTAATATGTCATTTTAAACTGGAAACACGCACTTTGAGCCATTAAGGTGGCATCGTGTGTGGGTTTGACATGGAACTAATTCATAACATCACAAATGAATTATGAATAATTTTCCCAAATTATCAATACAATCCAATCGTTTTTTCTCGGTTTTCAATGAGTGGCACTTTTTTATATTAAAATTTCAATTTTAAACTGATAATGGACACTTTGACACTAGCCCTATTCAATGAACATGATATATCAATGATGGTTTTACTCCAATAGTTCTTTTACACACCTACTGAATTTAGTGGTTGATTACACAAATATTTATTCAAAAATTTATGTTGGATTACATACCTGTTTTATGATTGGGAGTTGTACAGATGTTTCTTCAATAACACTAGTGGAGAAATTGAAGGTTCTAACATAGAATGATCTTATAGGTGGATTACTACTCAGTATAAAATCACTTAAACAAGTTGTGAAAAACAATATTTCAATAATTCGCCTGAAACACTTGCACAATGAATCTTATCTTAAGTGATAAGTGTTATGTGAACTTTTAAACAATTGTTCTTGGAAAAAATCATGGTATGGTCCTCATTATACTTCATTGCCCAATAATTTTATTGTTTGAAAGCCATCACTTCTTATCCTCCTCTGCCTCGATCTCTACCTCAGTCTTCGCCTCTGCCTCCTCCTCCACATTGGTCTCGGACTCTGACTCTGCCTCCAACTCTGCCTCCGCCTTTGCCTCTGCCTCCACCTCCACCTCCACCTCCGCCTCCACCTCCACCTCCACCTCCGCCTCCACCTCTGCCTCCACCTCCACCTTTGCAATTACCGATAATTTTATTTTTTGCAGGTCAGAACTTTTAAATAAATTGATTTTCTCCATTATACTTCTCCATGAGAAAGAGATCAAAAATAGTATATAAACATTATAACATTAATAATTCACACCCCAAATATATTTCAAATGCCATAAATCATACTAGATCATGAACATATCAGGTAATAACCTAAATTTTTTGTTGGCATATTCTGACAAAAATTACATTGTCCACTCATCTCTAAACAAACTGATTTCTTATTTTGAGTAACTAGGTTGTTGGAGATCTTGATAGTACTAAGAAAATATATAAAAACAAATGATTGTGAAATATATTTAATAAAATTTTAATTTCCTTTAGAAATTACCTATTGGGGGATGCTGTTATTTTCATGATTTATGATTTCTCTCATAAATTTTCAAACTTAATATCCATAATCGATGTCATTATATTGTTTTGGACACTACAGAAATATTAACCAAAATAATTAAATTATTTTAAAATGTTTTGATAATTAAATATTTAGATATATAAACCTTAATTTGTTTCCATTTTTAGTAATTCACAATCTTTATCCCTTCATACACCGACTTCATGCCATGATCTAGCTTGTATTTAGTGACTTCCCTATCATAACATAATTCTTGTTAAAACACAGACTAAACATATAATTTGAATTTTATCTATAAAATGCTGATTGTAGCATATTACATATTCACATTACACAACATGTGTGGTCAGTTGGTTTCATATCCATGCATTAGATCCAAAAAATAAATATTCAGGGTGTCCAGATTGACTGCTATTAGTATCCAGTGCATCCTAAAAAACAAAAAAATAATAAGTAATGGAAAAAATAATAATATATTTTATGTGATTATATTATAGAGTTTTACCTTTTCATTATAGGAGTCAAAAAGAGTCTATCATCTGATGTTTTTTTATTAAACTCTTTGAGTAACTCATCTTTTTTCTTCTTAATTTCTTTCTCATTCAAACTTAAGTTATGGAATAAAAATGATACAGGGATTAATGAATCCAAATCGTGCTTCGAAAAATCTTCCCTTTATATAGTTGTGATATAAATATGAATAGTTATTAACTTTAATAAAAAAATTATCTCACTATTTGGAAATATTTATTATGAAAATGTACCTTATGTATGTATTCACAACTGAGACACCCAACCATTCATGCTTGAGAATCTCATTTAGAGTCTCGAGACTAATTCCATCTATTAAAAAATCTCCATATATTTATTCTTCATATTTAATGAAAGGCATAGTTTTATCTTTAAATGTGGTTTTTGAATGAATTTTTAATAATAATAAATGTTTCTATAGAATTAGTGGGGAGAAGGTACTCTCATAAGGTTATTTTGTTTTCTCGGTCGATTCACTAGATTTTCTTGAATCAACCTTCCATTTCTCTGCCGCTTTATCCATCTGTAGTATCATACCTCACTTTAGACCTTTTATAATCAACTGTTACTTGTTTTTCATATGAAAAAATTTGTTAAATATGTACCTTATGTATCTTTATAAGATTATATGGTCATGCTATGAAAGCTCCAATAGTAGCTTCAACCGTTGTAATATCTGGACCATCAAGTAGAACAAGCAACTCAATAGTTTGATCATAAGCTACCCTAATCCCCACTCTCATGTAATATTTTGGGAGGTATTGATTGTGTGGATAGTCTCCCATTATATTATACATTATACCCATCGCAACATGAAGATATGTGGGTGTTGAAAGATACAAATCACATCCAACTATACCCTATAGAATTTTAGTAATATAAAGCTATTAGAAGTTGTTTGATTCACATTTAGGAGAAATATTAATGAAAAATTTGATTACCCTGAGTAAGGTATGCAGTTTGGGGGAATGACTAGCCTCAAAGTTATTGAGATCATTTGGTTTATGTTTAGATATTTTATCTTCCACCAGTTCTCTTTGATCCTTTATTATACATTGGTCTGCCAAATCAGACCGAAAAATAATATCTTGTAGTGAGTCTATTTTGTCTATAATCATCACACCATATTATATATATTTTCATGTGGTTTTATCTTCTCAAAATATGTTCTGGGAGAGACTCCAAAACCTAATCCTCTAACATGACCATATTGTTCAAGACACTTCAAAGCTATTGAAAGTAGCTTTTCTTTTGGTATGGTATTTGATGATTCTTGTGTCTAAACCATATAAAAATATGAATATAAATATATATTTTTATATAATATTGTTATGAATCATAACGAATTACAATTATGTCACACTTATACATTCTTACCATACTGTTCTTATGTTTTCATCAACTAATTTACTCTCCTTATTTACACGAGCCTCCTTCTATAGTACATGATGTGGGATTGAAGTGGCTTCAGATTTTGATTCATGAATATGTATATCAACAAATTAACATATATTGTTTCATATCACATAATTAAACTTTTATTGTTTATTTAAAAAACATACCAATTTCTTCTCTAATGAAGTGTACCCCATCTTTCCTTTGTGATAAGGATACGTTGGTTTTGATGCATGTTCTTTATTTTCAGCACTCTTTTTTTTGTTTCATAAATTAACAATTTTGAATCAGGTTATATAAAATAAATAATTTCAAATAATATATTATCAACTACAATGCACCTGAAATGATTTCTAATTGAGACGATTGATGAAAGAGATCCATGTTTCTTGTTTTATAATGTGTGCATAACTAAGTGGTGGGTGGGGCTTTATTTTCCGCTCAGCATCCCTAATATGTAACTTCATAAGAAGAGTCTAGAAGCCTCTGTGGTATTTTACAATGTCCATTAAGACAAATTTATTATATAAATTTTCTAAAATAAATGAATTATGCAAGGAATAATGAAAATTAAATCATCATTTCATTATATAATTTTTCAGTAAAATAGAGAAAGCATATTGTAACATTACTGTTATATCTTTCCAAAGGATTTCCTTCATTACAGGTTAGATGTGGCACCATGAATCAATATCAATCACCACATTCATCCTCATTGTGACCCCAATATAACTAATGAACTTTGAATTGTTGGGTTTAATAGGTTGGCCACATTGATTCCAACCAACCTAAAATTTTATACTATGACTTCTTTCCTTGATAATTTTATTCAAAACGGTGTTGTTTCATCATTATTGTTTTTTTCATCAACATTTTGTTGATCCCCTAATAATTATGCAGTTTCATCATCAATAGTATTTTCTTCCTTAGGATTGGTAATATCATCATGTGAATAATAAATCGCATGTATGAGTAGTCAAACATTTAATTTGTCTTTAATAACAACAATACAATACACTCCATTCATAAAAGTCTACAATTTCATGCATCTTGCATGAAAATTATTACTATATTGAACAGAGATATAATACTTCAATACTTCAGTACAAATAATCTTCACTGCATTTATTTAATCTGTCCTTAGATTTTGATTTCCATCCATCTCTTGATTATGTATTTGACTCCCACTTTCAAACTATCCTCCCTCCTATCATTGTGGTTCCAAATCTCCTTGATGACATACCTCTCGAACAGTTATTATTGAATTTTTTTGTTTGATATGTATCTCCCATATTCTGTGGAAATACACCTATGTTGTTTGAACTAATATAACCAAAATTCATCCCATACCATGTACTAGTGATCATTTTGGATGACCACTGATCAGAGTAGTTCAAACAACATAGAGGAGATGGGGGATGAGTCTCAAGCAACAAAATTCAATAATAATTGTTTGGAAGATGAAAGTCGAGTTACCAATGAGGTTCAAAAATAACTTAAATTCAATTTTAATTATGTATTCTAACATATTACATTACAAAAAAAATTAACATTTAAATCCACATGAATTCTACTCGTAGTCATTTACTTCCACTCACAAACATTTATTATTTTCCACTTCCTTTGAAATGTTTATTTTTTGGGTAGGGATTAGATTATATACAAAATTGTGGTGGTTTTGTGTGAGGTGGATGGGAGATCTTGAAAACTAGACATTTCTCCAGGCTTACAAGAGAAAGTATCCTAAAGATGAAGCTGAAAACGGGGTCAGAGAGCTCTACTCATTGTGGGAGGAATACCTTATAGAGTTAGATTGGCACCCATTTGTGTTCTTAATAAGTATTAAATGAGGAGGATGAAAGGATGTAAGATTTTAATAATGAGTTGGTATATATAGTATTCAAATCCATAGTAGTGGATTTGATGGATATTAATGAATATAATCCAAGTGAGAGATATTTCGTCAAGGAACTTTGGAACCACAATGATGGGATGAAGGCTAGTTTGAAAGAGGGAGTCCAATCCATCATAAAGAGATGTAAGGAAATAAAGAATATAAGTATGGGTTAAATAAAGTTATTAAAGGTTATTCATACTATAGTATTGAAGTATTATATCTTTGTTCAAGATAGTAACAATTTTCAAACAAGATGCATGCAATTGTGGACTTTTATGCATGTAGTGTATTGTATTGTATATATATCTTATCAAAATGAATCCTTATTTAAAAAACCTTATTTATGAAACCCATGGTATTTTTTTATGAGAATTTATTTATGTTTCTTATGACTATTATGTGTTGTATTCTTCTTTTACAATAGCATATGAAGATTCAGTTCATAGTGGTCTCATATGAAAAATAAAATCAAAATACCTTATAATAATGATATAAACATCTTTAAAATGACTATGTAAACCCATTATAATATATAAATTTAGAAATCTACCACATATTTCATTCATATTATCTAGTTGTATCAATACTCATCAACTTTGAGGAAACTTTTACTTTTAATCCAGGAAGATATACCCACTTGTGTCTACCACTATTGTATAAAATTGACATTGATTACTCTTTTTCCATCTGTTTACTTATAGAGAATATTGATGTTAATAAAATTATGAATAATTTATAATCCCAATCCCAGATGAAATATAAAATACTCATAAATAAACAATAATAAGCTTTTGTGTCCTAATATCATCAACAAGAGTATAATATACTAGGATTGTACCTGTCACTATAGAAGAACCCTGTCTAGCATAATCCATAGAATACTCAGCCATAAATAATTTACCAGTTATATCTAATGAACATACCTAGAAATAATATCTCAAAAGAACCATTATAGGTTCCCCAACTAACCACATTTATATAAATGTTTCACATAAAAGAGGAAATAAGGATTAAAGTGTCATGGGAACCTACACTGATGAAATCACTCAAAAAGTCTCATCAATTGAAGAGGAATCAAAATAACTTCACTTTAATGGTATTAAAGAAATTAACTTCACCCCACCTATATTAGACATCACTTCTTTATACTCAAGGATTCCTCACCTTCCAATTTTGGATATTTTTTTAATCTACCATAAGATCCCTCTAATAACATACATCCCTTTAAAGGGTGAATTTTTCAACTTCTTCTCAGTATTGATCTAGAATTTTTTTACTCTTATAAATTAATTGAATCTATAAAATTAAATACTAAATTTTTTATTATGATATATTACCATAAACTCTTAGAGGAACCATAGATACTATATATTCCCGTTATTGAAAATTATACCACATAGCTTGAAGTATATCTACAATTACCTATAGGAAATGAGGATCAATAAAAGTTCTAGCATACAAAAAAA
Organism: Viscum album; assembly: GCA_963277665.1. Classification (NCBI taxonomy): domain Eukaryota; kingdom Viridiplantae; phylum Streptophyta; class Magnoliopsida; order Santalales; family Viscaceae; genus Viscum; species Viscum album. Next base: position 1,366,114,208 of record OY728135.1, read on the forward strand.
TTTCATTGGCTCCTTCCTATAGATATATAGGGGCCATAGTGGTGACATAATCTATATTAATGTATATATTCACATAATTTTCCCCTTATAAAAAAATAATCTTTCAGAAATAGGCACAAAAATAATCTATATTAAATGTTAACCCCCTACCCCTCTCTCTCATTCATTTCCTTTTTAATAATTATTTTTATACTTTAAATATATTTTAAAAGATTTTAGAAGCATTATTTTAAATATAAGTATAAAACAACTAAGTAATAGTTTCGATAAAGGGGGTTACTAAATAAACTCAATCAATAAATAAGTTATATAAACCTAATCATCACTAATAAATAAATAAGAATGCACTATTTATTTATTATTCATGTCTATATTAATATAAATTTATAATTGATTCTAGAAAAAAATAAACAAAGACACATAATAACATGAAATTTCATATATTCTTACTGATTCCTACCTGTCAACTCCTAAATAAGAGGCATGAGACTCGAGAAGATAGGTCAAGGAAAAAAAACAAAAAACAGCCTAGACTTCATATGGTAACTCAAGTATCCAACATAATTATTATATCTAGACATATTTATAGATTAATTTTTATGTATGGAAATTTTTTTCTTTTTGATATAATCAATACCAATATCCCTAGTTTCACTATAATTCCATTTTGTAATATTTTGGACCTTGTGTACCCAAATGGTTCCCAATTCAGGTCATCACATCACCTAATACACACTTCCTGATCATGAAAGTCTTGTCTCAATGCTAAGGGATATAGATAACATGTTTGAGAAATGTTTTATCCTCTTTAATGTTTAACTAAACTCAATTTGATCATGCTATAAAGCCAGAATTACCTTTTCAATAGTGTGTGGTGAAAAATCTATTTTATTTATCCATACAGGCCCATACACATATGTTGAATGACCTTAACATATGAAAACATCCATCTATTTCTTCGAAACTATTGTCTATAGAGGAAAAATATGAAATAGAAACACCCGTTGTATTTCAGTGGTGAAGATATGAGATTTAGGGTTCGTCGTGGTTAATAAAAGTGCAAAAACATAAAATGTGGAACCCAAAAAATAAAACAATGATAGAGGAAAAGTAGAAAATAACATACATTGGATTTTAGGCTTGATTCGTCTAAGGCAACATAGAGGAGTCGTGCCGATAGTAGAGGATTTCTGCAAGAGCTTGAGAATCATGAGTGACTGAGTCATGGTTATGGTTATTTTAAATAGATCGTGGACACTTTTAACAATGTTTTCCGAAAAGCGTTGATAAAGATCTCTTTTCTCAGTGCCAAATTGATAAGTGATGATAAAAGGGATATTTATCAATGCTAAAAAAGTGATGATAAAGAATTTATAATTATAATTATTTAAATAAATTTCTTATAATTTTATAATTATTTAAATATAAATAATTATTTATCTATAATTATATAGATACTTATTTTAAAAATTATAATAATTTATTTATAATAATTATAAATATTTAAATTTATAAATATATTAAATATACATTTATAAATATATTTATTTATAAATATTTATTTATAAATATTTATTTAAAAATATATTTTTAACATTATTAGTGGATATATAATCTTAAATACTTGCATTTTAAAATTGAGTGAAATTGAATAATTCAAAATGATTACACTTTAAAAATATTGAAAAAATGGATAAGTTTTATTAATTAAATATAAATTATTAAAACAATATGGATATATATATATATATATATATTGAATTAAAGATGAATACATATTGAAAATACTAAAACATAGTAAATAAATATATATAAATAAATAAAAGAAAATGTTCAAATTCAAAAATAAAATAAAAAATAAAAAATATTAAAAATGAGTACCCTAACTATAACAGTTATAAAAATAAATAAATAAAATTGGCTGATTAAAAACATAATATATTAAATTTATCATGTTATAATGAAATTCTAAAATATACTAAAATTTGAATAAATTACATAAAAATTAGGTGTATGTGTTTCTATATGTTTCATAAATATATTTGTGCGTGTGTTTGTATATACAAATGCATTAATTACATATATATATGTACATGAAATCAATTTAACAAATGACATTTGATATATTTTAAATTGGAAAATCAAACAACATTAAAAATGAATAAGACATTAATATGTTTTTAATTAAAATTTTATTCATTTTATATATATTATAATTAATATATATTATTTACTACTATTTATAATATATATATATATATATTATACTTATTCATTTTTATTAATAATAGTTTCATTAATAATTTTTTAAATAATTTTATAATTTATTCATTTTTAATTTTTTTTGTTTAATTATTAAAATTTATTCATTTTATATATCTATATTTAATATATACTATTTATTAATATTTATAATCTATATATATGTATATTAAATTTATTCATTTTTATCAATAATTATTTAATTAATAAAATGTTTAATATTTTTCTTAATTTACTATTTTAAATTTTTATTTGTTTAATTATTTTATTTTATTCATTTTATAGATTAATTTATTTAATATATACTATTTATTAATTTTTAAAATTTATATATATGTATATTCAATTTATTAATTTTTAACAATAATTATTTCATTAATGAAATTGTTAAAAAAATATTTTTATTTGTTTAATTATTTCATTTTATTATATACATTTATCAACATTAAAAAAGAACTGCTAAAGGGTAGTCTTTATCAGTACTAAAAATAAAACACTAATAAAGGTTCCCTTTTATCAGTGCTTTTTTTAGTGCTAAAAAAGATGGAATTTATCAGTGCATTTTTCTAGTACTAATAAATACCCGTACTGTTAAAGGCATGTTTTGTAGTAGTGTACTACCAAAAATACTAACTCCCTTGAAAAAAAAATCTCCTATTTGGATTTACAGACTCCATGTGTGGTGATGTACATCCATCGTGAACTACCTTATTCGTTATGTGGTCATCACGAGCTACCTTCTGTGCAAAGAAATTGTTAGGTCCATAAGGCTGAATACCCTGAGAGGGGGGGTGAATCAGGGTATGACTAATTTAAAATTAACGTCTATTCTGATCTTGTTTCGCTATTAAGCAAAACACTCTTCTCTCTATTTCATGTTGTACAAAGTAAATAGAAAGTAAATCATGCACAGGACAGAGCAATTTTACTTGGTTCACCGCAAAGGGCTACGTCCAAGGAGCATACGCCGACAAGTTGTCGGTCGTACTAATTCCACTAAACTTCACTAGTTGTGGATTACAATGTTCGGGCTAGATCACTTCTATGCCCAGGCTCACTGCCTTTACAATGTTTAGGGTCAGTTCACTGCTTCCCCAAGGGTCACTCCCTATTTCTCTCTCTCTGGATCACTGTCGGTGGAGAGGATCACCTTCTTTCTCTTCCTTTGCTCACTGCTCTTGGAAGGAATCCACTCACAGTTTATAGACCTGTAGGTCTCTTCATTTGCATGAAAGAATGCATATTCCTCTTTATGTAGATTCTCTATTGAAGTACAACTTTCACCCATAGATGAATATCTCTTTGCACCGAAGGTATCGGGCAAACTTCCAGCTTCCACGCAGCCCGAAAATCACTGCTGGAAATAATCCTTACTTGGCGCGCAAGTCTAACTCGGCGTGCAAGTATCGGAACGCAAGTCACAACAGGCGCACAAGTCCACCTCAGACACTTGCGCGACACAAGATTCCCCAACTCCAAACTTGCACGACTCTCTTCCTTTTACGCCCAAACCAATATTGGCGTGCAACTGCCAACTAGCGCGCAACTTCTCAAATTGGCGCGCAACTTCACTTGTGCGACCCACACACCACTTGTGCGACCACCACACCTGCATGACGGGAGCTCTGATTTCTCAAAGTGTTGAACTCTGATAAAGAATGAATAGGGGTGGTCCAGTATTTATAGGCAAATTGACCACCCTACGCGACGGCGCGCAAGTCACCTGTGCGACCCAGTCTCAGCGCGCAAGTCTTTTGTCCTCTTAGACACTTGCGCAACCAACTCCCAAACTTGCGCGAACCTATTTCCTTAGCCATATTTCGATCTTCTGATCTTGAAAAACATATGGTGTACAATTTTCCTATACTCCAAGTCCTCAGCGCGCAATTCCCTTTGCCAAAAACACTTTTCTTCATTTGTCGAGTTTCAAGCCCAAAAAATTTGGCAAACACTGGAAAACGGCGCCACCTTTTATCTGTTCTTTTTGTACCGCCTCCAGATCATCCATTCCATTATCAACGTTCTTGAATCAAACATGGATTGATGACCACAGATCTTGAACTTGACATTTCACCATGAAATCCCCTTTGTCAACAAATTTGTATGTCATGGTTTGCATTGTCAACAATCACAACACAGATGTTCACTTTGTCAACAAACACAATCACCTCAAAAATACTTCAATGATGCCTTGAGGGATTTTTTCCCAACAATATCCCCCTTTGGGTTTGTTGAAAACTCTTCCATAAAAAGATACATCATTGATTATTCAGCCACCGAATGCCTTTTGCGATTCTGATAGCGATCAAGGATTTACTCAACACATACTCTAAGCCCACGTGAGCAATGCTCGGTGTGAGAAACAAGAGTAAATAAAAATTTCATCAATGAATCACTTCATCTCTGAAATCCACTGTTGACACCAAAATGATACCAATTTGTACTAAACTGATACCAATTGTTGAAGGACTTGCTGGAAGACCAATTTTTGGTTTGGAAAAATTCTTACCACTCTCTAACACCACTCTTCTACTTTTATCACGATCCTCAGCTGTCGTGATATCTATTCTTTGATCGATCACTTCTAGTATCATCAGATTTAATATGCTCCCCCTTTCTGTTCACAGCTTCATCCCTTGTCAGCTTCAAAACCTCTTTAGCCCTATTTCCTGTGTTGTCCAAGATAAGCTCTGGCTAAGCACGTTCAACTAGCTTCAACTCCCCCTATCTGGCTGCTCCACTTGTCAGCTTCTCCCCATATCATTCATGATTTATCAAATCTCCACATTGTCTCCCCCTTGAACAATCACTATTTTCTCCCCCTTTGTCAACGAACCCAAAGGACACTCCTTTGTAGTCTGTAACATAGTAGAGAACACATATCAGCACATTAGGGAAAAATACATCATACCTCTAGGAGAGGGGGGGTGGTTCCACATCCACACTATTTCAAGTGAGGGGAATCGACTGAAATCCCAGATCTAGTCAATGCCTCTCAAAATCTTCCTTGGGTAAGGCCTTTGTCAGAATGTCTTCAACCTGTAGCTCTGTAGGCACATACTCCAACTTCACGATTCCCTGCTCAACCTTATCCTTGATAAAATGATACTTTATCTCAATGTGCTTTGTCCTTGAGTGATGGACGATATTTTTGCTAAGATTTATAGCACTTGAGTTATCACACTGTATTCCGATTGGAGACTTAACTTCAACTCCCATATCTTCAATCTTCTGCTTCATCCACAATAACTGTGTGCATGCTTGAGTGGCCGCAATATACTCAACTTCTGCGGTGCTCAACTAAATGCAATCTTGCTTCTTGCTTAGCTAAGAAATACACAATCCACCAAGATAGAATGCACCACCTGACGTTGATTTTTTATCATCTGCTGAACCGGCCCAGTCTACATCAGTATATCCCAATAACTCTGTCTGAGATTTGTCAGTATATGTCAAGCCAAAATCCAATGTGCCCTAGATATACCGAAGTATTCTTTTCACTACAAGCATGTGTCTTTCCTTGGGATTACTATGATATCTCACTGCTTGGCATGTGGAGAAAACAATATCAGGACTTGTTGCAGTTAAGTACAACAAACTTCCAATGATTTGCATGTATTCTATGATATTAACTTCCTTGTCATCCTCATCTTTTGATAATTTCATCCGGGTAGCAACCAGAGTCTTCATCTCCTTGGAATTTTCCATTCCAAACCTTCTCAGAACCTCATTGGCATATTTAGATTGAGAAATGAATGTTCCATTCCTTCCTTGTGTCACCTATAGACCAAGAAAAAACGTTAGCTCTCCAATCATTGACATTTAAAACTCATTTTTCATGAATTCAGAAAACTGTATGCACTGAGCTTCATCTGATCTACCAAATATTATGTCATCGACATAGACCAACACCATCATCCTTTGATTATTTTCATTGCTGAAATAAAGATTGTAATCAACTCCCCCACGCTGGAAACCAAGCTTCTTCAAGTACTGATCGAGCCTTGAGTACCATGCTCTTGGTGCTTGTTTCAGCCCATATAATGCCTTCTTCATCTTGCAAACTTTGTTCTCATCCTCATCAATGAGAAAACCATCTAGTTGCTCAATATACACCTCCTCTTCCATAAAACCGTTCAAGAATGCGGATTTTACATCCATCTGGAACACTTTGAACTTCCTTTGCACTGCTATGGCCAAAAATAATCCAATTGTCTATAGCCTTGCAACTGGTGCAAATGTCTCATCTATATCTATTCTCTCTATCTGGGAGTATCCCTTGCACACTAGCCGTACTTTTTTTCGAATCACATTTCCATCTTCATTCATCTTGTTGCGATAGACCCATTTAGTCCCGATGACATTCTTATATGCTGGCCTCGAAACAATCTCCCATGTCTGGTTCTTCTCAATCTGATCAGGCTCTTCATTCATAGCCTGAACCCAGTTTTCATCTTTAGCTGCATCGGAAAAACATTTCGGCTCCACCTGAGACAAAAACGATGTTTTTTATAACGATTTCATTATTTGAGTCTAAACTGGATCTGTCTGATCACCAATGATATTCTGCCTATCAATTTCAGCTCGACTCTTTGGCTTCCTTGTAGACACAGACTTGACACTTTCTTGTTCATCATCAGTATCTTCTTCTGAGTCAGCCTCTTCCACTTCTTCTCCCCCTATGTTGCTTACCTCATCATCACTTTCATCCAGGAACTGTTCACTGGATCATTGAGTATTCTATTCATTTTCAACTATAGTGACATCATTGCTCTCAACAATTTTTCCCAACCTCTTTTTGAAGCATTTATATGCTTTTCTTTTCCCTGAGTAGCCAAGGAATATCCCCTCATCTCCTCATGCCTCAAACTTCTTGTGATTTTCTTTGTTGAGAATGAAACACTTACTTCCAAAGATTCGAAAGTATTTCAATGTTGGCTTCTTTCTGTACCACATTTCATACAGAGTCTTCCCTTACTTTGGACACAACAGATACCTGTTCGAGACATATACTGATGTCAAAACTGCTTCCTTCCAAAATTTCTCTAGTAGGTCTTTATCAATAAGAATCGTTCTGGCCATGTTGTTGATAATCTGATTTCTCCTTTAAACCACTCCATTCTGTTGGGGAGTTCTCACTGATGAAACTTGATGCCTTATCCTGTGTTTCTTGAGATATTCTTCCACTTTACTATTTGTGAATTCTGTACCGTTATCTGTACGGAACTTCAAAATTTTCTGTCCAAGCATCCTTTCTGATTCCCTCCTATACTGCTTTATGCAGCTGAACACTTCTGTCTTATGGGTAATGACAAACACCCAGGCCATTCTGCTAAAATCATCAATGAAAAGAACATAGTACCTTTGCCCATTTATAGCTCGTGGTGAAATAGGTCCACATACATCAGCATGCACCAATTCGAGAACTCCAGTTGATTTTTGTTCCTTTGGCCTGTATGTCTTTCTGATGATCTTCCCTTGTTGACAAGCATCACATGTATGAGTGTGATCATGTGATAGTTTGGGAAGGTCTCTAGCAGCATCACACTTTACCAGATCTTCCATGGATGGTTGACATAGATGACCAAGTCGCTTATGTCACAGCTGGTTTTCTTCTTCTCTGGATAAAAAGCATGAATCTTCTTCCCCACCTACCAGGTAAAGATTTCCCTTTGTTCTTTTTCCCTATAGAATAACTGTTCCATCTTTTCCTTTAATAATACACATCTTCTTGGTAAACCGGATAGAGTGCACAGAGTCACATAGTTGATTGACACTAAGTAAGTTATGACTGAGACCCTCTACTACCAAGACATCACCACGTCTCATTTTTCCCCCAAACTTGTCTTTCCCTGAGCCAACAATCTTCAGGCCTTCATCATTTCCAAATTTGACAAATCCTTCTTTGTCATATTTTTTTCCTGTAACAAGATCCTTATTACCCGTCATGTGAGATGTGAAACCACTATCAAGGATCCACACACCAGAGCGATATGATGCTTTAAGGGCAATCTCTGCCACCACGGCCTTCTCAATTTTCTTCTTCTTGGTCCATACTTTTTCCTTCATACTCAGCATGGATTAAGGATTTTATTCTTTCTCAGAGTATGATGGACCAACTTCATCTTGCAAAGCCGCAAATCTATTCTGCATTTTTAACTCACTTGTCGGTTTATCGATCTGCTTCTTGATAACGTTTTGATTCTACTTTGGCACATTTCTCTGTAAGGTCGAAGTGTAGTGCCTAGCCATGTGCCCAAATCCTCTGCACCAAAAATAGTGTCCTTCGAAATATGTTCTGGAAAACCGTTCTCTGTTTGGCTGTCATCTCTATTCTTGTTCCCTTCGATGTCTTTTGGATATGGAACACACATACTGTGAATGTCCCAATTTTCCACAACAATAACACTTGATATAAGGTTCATTCCTTCATGTTACTTCAGCACTATGGTTTTCCCCTTTGTATCTCTGAATATTATGATTCCGCTTTGTGCCCAAATCCACCTTCAATCTCGGGATGGGTTCTTGTGATCTGACTTCAACTACCATAGATTTTTGTTTCTGATTAATCCATGAATCATCCTTAACTTCTGAGCTCAATTGTTTCTTCTTTACTGCTGAACTACTAGGCTCTTCTTTCTTCTTTCCAGTCTTTGTAATGACCTGCTTTCCCAAGAATGTGTTGGGATTCAAAGGTTTTTTCTGGTCTTTAACTTTTCTCCGCAGACTAACAACTTCCTCTTCAATCTCTTCGATACGCTTGACGTGATCTTTCACTTTTCTATTCAAGCAATTGATCTCCCTTTTATGTTCTTCAATCTTGAGCTTATGCTCATCAACCTTTTCTATGCACTCTGGCCTGGAATACTTAAGATTTTCAATCTCTTTTACTAGCTCGGACTTCTCTTCTTTTTACTATTTCATGTAAAGTTTGTCATCATGTACCACCTTGTTGGATTTCTTTGTTTTTTCTCTCCAAACATCTATCTCTTCAAGAGCTGCTTCTAATTCAGCTTCCATGTCAACTCTCCCTTCAATTTCTTCTTCTTCCTCATCAGTTTCGGTTTATTTCTTTTCTTGAGCACTACTGAAAACAGCCACCATTGCATTTTGTCCACGATCTTTGCATTTTTCTATCTCTTCAATTTCTTTACCCTCAGAATCATCTGAACTGTCTATTTCTTGTGAAAGAATATTCTTCTTCTTAAAGAAATTTCTCTTGAACTGCTTCTTCCCTTTCACATAGGCTGAAGATTTTTTCTTGGGAATTTAAACTTCATCTTCATCGTTTTCTTCTTGAAACATTTTGGGGAACCTTGCAGCAAGATAACCAAATTTTCCACATCTAAAGCAAGCAAGTGGAAGCTTCCCTTTGAACTTTCCTTTTCCTCTTTGAAGATTTGAGAAGAGGAATGACATTACATCATCTGTCTCTTCTTCTTCCTGAGAATCTTCAATGGTAAGCTTCTTCGTGGCCTTAAATGACACCTCTTTGGACTTCCTCTTTTCCACAGCCTCATTATCATCGTTCCTCATTTCATATGAAACCAAGGAACTGTGCAAATTGTCCAGTGTCAGCTCTTTTGGATCTTTATCTTCTAGTACTGAAACTTTCAGATTGAACTGAGGTGGAAGTTTCCTCAAGATGCGCTTTACGATCTTTATGTCTTCAATGACTTCTCCAAGACCTCGTATATCTTCCACAACAATGTTTACCCTATCAAAGAATGTGTCAACAGACTCATTCGGGTTCATTTTCAGATCTTCATATTTGTTCCACAACACCTGCAGCTTTGCCTCTCTGACCTTTGTATCCCCTTCATATATATTCAAAAGATTTTCTCACATGGCATGCGACATTTTTCATGACATCACCTTCGTGTAGATGGGATTGGAAAGTGATCCCCCTAAGGCATTGATTGTCTTGGAATCAGCATCCAACTCTTTATGCTCAGCTTCTGATAATGCACCATTATTAATATCAGCTGTGATACCATGCATAGTAGCTGAAAACACATTCATTCCCAAGGATCAGAAATAGTGTTGCATTCGATTATTCCATATCTGAAAATTACATCCGTCGAAGATCGGAATCCCTTTATGATTAGTGACCTCCATTGAGAGAATACCTAATATTAACCTTTCGCTCTGATACCAATTGTTAGGTCCACAAGGCTGAATACCCTGAGAGGGGGGGTGAATCAGGGTATGACTAATTTAAAATTAACGCCCGTTCTGATCTTCTTTCACTATTAAGAAAAACACTCTTCTCTCTCTTTCCTATTGCACAAAGTAAATAGAAAGTAAAGCATGCACAGGAAACAGCAATTTTACTTGGTTCACCACAAAGGGCTACGTCCAAGGAGCATACGCCGACAAGTTATCGGTCGTACCAATTCCACTAAACTTCACTAGCTTTGGATTACAATGTTCGGGCTAGATCACTTCTATGCCCAGGCTCACTGCATTTACAATGTTTAGGGTCAGCTCACTGCTTCCCCAAGGGCCACTCCTTGTTTCTCTCTCTCTGGCTCACTGCCAGTGGAGAGGATCACCTTCTTTCTCTTCCTTTGTTCACTGCTCTTGGAAGGAATCCACTCACAGTTTATAGACCTTTAGGTCTCTTCATTTTCATGAAAGAATGTATCTTTCTCTTTATGTAGATGCTCTATTGAAGTACAACTTTCACCTATAGATGAATATCTCTTTGCACCTAAGGTATCGGGCAAACTTCCAGCTTCCACGCAGCCCTAAAATCACTGCTGGAAATAATCCTTACTTGGCGCGCAAGTCTAACTCGGCGTGCAAGTATCGGCGCGCAAGTCACAATGGGCGCGCAAGTCCACCTCAGACACTTGCGCGATACAAGCTTCCCCAACTCCAAACTTGCACGACTCTCTTCCTTTTACACCCAAACCAATATTGGCACGCAACTGCCAACCGGCATGCAACTTCTCACACTGGCGCGTAACTTCACTTGCGTTGTAAAGACCCGTAAAATTCAAGGGAAATTTTTTCTTAATTTTCTTTAGAATTTTACAAGAGCGCGGTTTCAGACGGCACCTGATTCCGAGGCCCGGAGTGCCCGGAATTAATTTCCGAAGTTTGGCTCGGGTACGTTCAGTGAACGAACGAGCGGGAATTCCTAACTTTTGATCCGGTGCTCGGAATTGAAATCCGAGGGCACCGATGAACTCGCAGCGTCGATATTCGCTTAAAGAGATCTTTTCGGGAGTTGCGTTTGTTGCGGGTTGAAAGTTAGTTTTGGGGTTTTTAGTTTGAGTTAAATAAAATTGTGTAGAACAATTTTATTATAACTTGTTAAAACCTATCAAAGGAGGTTGGAAGTGGGACCCACACCCACTTAACCTCCCTTGGGAGGATTAAGTGTGGTGGGGCCCACACGAACCCCTAATCCTTTCAAATTCTCTCAACTTGCTTAACCCCTAATTAAATGACTTGAGTTACTTTTAATTATGGGAGTTAAACCTTTTGAATTTCAAATGTGTTATGTGATAATAAAATAAGATGTTGTCTTATTTTATTTTGGGGTTATTTGTTTGTCTTCTTGAGAGGTGGAGAGCTTTTCCTTCTTCTCCTTCAACTCTGACGAGGAACTCGAAGAACGTTCATCTTGACGAAGAACGTTCAAGCTCCGACGAAGAACGCCGCACCTCCATTCTTCGTTTACCGTGTCAATGAAAGGGGACGCCACTTCTTCCTCGGACAACCTTCATCGGCGTACAAATTTCGCCAACGACGTGCCTCTTCGAACGCATCCCTTCGTCATCGGATTTGACGAACGGCTACCGCGACGCCCGACCTCCGCGACGCCGTCTTCCGCGGAACGTAGACGAATCTTCGAACCTTATACCAAGGTAGGGGTTGTTGTTTTATTCTTTAATTATTCCATTTCTTGCTCGTGGATCGCATGTCTACGTGAGGCTTTTGAATATTTTATATAAGTGTTATTGTTAACGCGAGGGGGGCCGGACTGCACGAACACGGCCGAACCCCCCTCCATCGTTCTTGTTTATTCTTGCGGGTAGAAGCAAAGTGGCGTGGTGCCGTCGCACCACGTGGATTACCGTGCAATTATTTTTTACGCGGCGCCGTCGCGCCACGCCGAGGTAGAATCTTCAAGAACGCGACGCCGTCGCGCCGCGTTGAAAGGAATCAAGGCACGGCGAAAGGGGCGCGGTGCCGTCGCACCGCGCCGGACGACGAACACCGCGGCCGGTTCCGGGCCGCGGCGGGGCGAGGAGACCGCGGCCGGTTCCGGGCCGCGGCGGAAGAGAAGACCGGCGGCCGGGCCGCCGGCGTCGGAAGCCGAAGGGGGGACCGGAATTTCCGGTCCCGTTAGAGAAAACCGGCCGGCCAGCTGGCCGGCCGGATACCATTAAAACCGGGGGAATTAATCCCCCGGCCACCTCATAAAAAACCCCCCTCTTTATGAGGGGGGAGGTTCATTGAAGGGAGGGGGGGCAGCCGCCCCCCCCCCCCCCCGGTTCCGCACCAGCAGGCCCCCCCACGTGAGGGGGGGCGTTTTTTTGAGGTGGCCGAAGGATTAATTCCCCCGGTTTTAATGGTATCCGGCCGGCCAGCTGGCCGGCCGGTTTTCTCTAACGGGACCGGAAATTCCGGTCCCCCCTTCGGCTTCCGACGCCGGCGGCCCGGCCGCCGGTCTTCTCTTCCGCCGCGGCCCGGAACCGGCCGCGGTCTCCTCGCCCCGCCGCGGCCCGGAACCGGCCGCGGTGTTCGTCGTCCGGCGCGGTGCGACGGCACCGCGCCCCTTTCGCCGTGCCTTGATTCCTTTCAACACGGCGCGACGGTGTCGCGTTCTTGAAGATTCTACCTCGGCGTGGCGTGACGGCGCCGCGTAAAAAATAATTGCACTGTAATCCGCGTGGTGTGACGGCACCACGCCACTTTGCTTCTACCCGCAAGAATAAACAAGAACGAAGGTTGGCGAAATTTGTATGCCGATGAAGGTTGTCCGAGGAAGAAGTGGCGTCCCCTTTCGTTGACACGGTAAACGAAGAATGGAGGTGCGGCGTTCTTCGTCGGAGCTTGAACGTTCTTCGTCAAGATGAACGTTCTTCGAGTTCCTCATCAGAGTTGAAGGAGAAGAAGGAAAAGCTCTCCACCTCTCAAGAAGACAAACAAATAACCCCAAAATAAAATAAGACAACATCTTATTTTATTATCACATAACACATTTGAAATTCAAAAGGTTTAACTCCCATAATTAAAAGTAACTCAAGTCATTTAATTAGGGGTTAAGCAAATTGAGAGAATTTGAAAGGATTAGGGGTTCGTGTGGGCCCCACCACACTTAATCCTCCCAAGGGAGGTTAAGTGGGTGTGGGTCCCACTTCCAACCTCCTTTGATAGGTTTTAACAAGTTATAATAAAATTGTTCTACACAATTTTATTTAACTCAAACTAAAAACCCCAAAACTAACTTTCAACCCGCAACAAACGCAACTCCCGAAAAGATCTCTTTAAGCGAATATCGACGCTACGAGTTCATCGGTGCCCTCGGATTTCAATTCCAAGCACCGGATCAAAAGTTAGGAATTCCCGCTCGTTCGTTCACTGAACGTACCCGAGCCAAACTTCGGAAATTACTTCCGGGCACTCCGGGCCTCGGAATCAGGTGCCGTCTGAAACCGCGCTCTTGTAAAATTCTAAAGAAAATTAAGAAAAAATTTCCCTTGAATTTTACGGGTCTTTACATTACTCCCACCTCAGGGCTTTACGTCCCCGTAAAGATACATCAAAAACTAGGGAAACAAATGAGGGTACTGAGCACGCATCTGAGCCTCCCGCTCCCACGTGCTCTCCTGGAGATTCTCGTGCTGCCATCTGATGCGCACAAGAGGAATCGATCGCCCACGTAGGACCCGCTCCTGTCGATCCTCTATTTCCACCGGGACCTCCGTAAAAGTCGCCCCATCGTCAACGTCAAGCTCCCCATGGTCAATGATGTGCGTCGGGTCGTGCACGTATCTCCTCAGCTGAGATACGTGGAAGACGTCGTGCACCCGGTGCAACTGAGGTGGTAGAGCCAGGCGATAAGCCACCTCACCAATCCTGCTGAGAATCTGGAAAGGTCCGATGAAGCGCGGAGATAACTTGATGCCTCGGCCAAATCTCTGAATACCACGTCGAGGTGAGACCCGCAAGAAGACGTGGTCGCCATCCTCGAACTCCAGTGGCCTCCGCCTCCTGTCAGCGTATGACTTCTGCCGGCTCTGAGCTGTCCTCAACCGCTCCTGGATGACCTGGACCTTCTCTGTCGTGGCCTGGACCATCTCTGGTTCCACGAGTGCTAACTCTCCAGGGTCTGTCCAGCACAAAGGAGATCTACAAGGTCGGCCGTACAACGCCTCGTACGGTGCCATCCCGATGGTGGAGTGGTAGCTGTTGTTGTACGCGAACTCCACCAAGGGTAGGTGGTCCTCCCAGCTACGACCAAAGTCGAGGACACATGCGCGGAGCATGTCCTCGAGAGTCTGAATGGTCCTCTCCGTCTGACCATCCGTCTGAGGGTGAAAAGTTGTGCTAAGACGTAGCTGCGTACCGAACGCCTCCTGTAACCCCTTCCAAAGCCGGGAAGTAAAGCGGGCATCTCGATCGGAAACGATAGATGATGGCACGCCGTGGATCCGCACAATCTCCTGAACGTAGAGACGTCCCAAGCTCTCCACTGAGCCCTGCTCTCTGATGGGTAAGAAGTGTGCCGACTTGGTGAGTCGGTCAACAATCACCCAGATGGAGTCGTGACCTCTGGAAGTGCGTGGAAGTCCAGTCACGAAGTCCATAGATATACCGTCCCACTTCCACTCCGGAACCTCCAAGGGTTGTACCAAGCCTGCTGGTACCTGATGCTCTGCCTTCACCTGCTGGCAGGTAAGGCATCGAGAAACGAACTCTGCTACTGCCTTCTTCATGCCCGGCCACCAGTGATGTCGTCTGAGGTCCTGGTACATCTTCGCCACTCCAGGATGTACCGCTAAAGGAGAAGAGTTAAACTCTCTCAGTACTTCCTCTCGCAATGCGACTGGTACCATGGTACGTCCTCTGAAAAGGATGTCGTGCTCTGCTCCAAGGGAGAAACCATCAGGTGCCTGTCCCGAGGATATCTGTGCACGCCGTGTCTCACAGTCAGCGTCCCCACGCTGTGCCTCCCTGACTCACTGCAGTAGTGGAGGAGTGACTGTGAGAGACTGAAGAAAGGCTACTCCATCTCTATCCACGAAGGATATCTGCAAAGAGGCTAGCTGCTCCGTCGCCTCCTCAAGTAGCTGAATGCCCGTCCTCCTGCTGAGGGCATCGGCTACTACGTTCCCCTTCCCAGGAGTATAGACTATCTCAAAGTCATAGTCCTGGAGGAACTCGAGCCATCGTCGCTGTCTCAGGTTCAGGTCCTTCTGCAAGAAGATATACCTGAGACTCTGATGATCGGAAAAGACTGTAAAGCGCTCGCCCATCAGATAGTGTCGCCATGTCTTCAGAGCGAAGACCACTGCTGCTAACTCCAGGTCATGGGTAGCATAGTTCTGCTCATGCGGCCTCAACTGACGTGATCCATAGGCGATCACGGCCCGCTCCTGCATCAGAACACATCCGAGTCCGGTCCCTGATGCATCGCAGTAGACTACGTACCCTACTCCCTCCTCAGGCAACCTCAAGATAGGTGCGCAGGTCAATCTCTGTCTCAGCTCCTGGAAGCTCTGCTGACATCTGTCTTTCCATACGAAGGGTTTCCCCTTCTTCGTCAAAGCCGTGAGTGATGCCGCAACTCTAGAGAAGTCTGGCACGAATCTCCGATAATATCCAGCTAGTCCCAAGAAACTCTGAACCTCAGTCACGCTCCTGGGTGGCTCCCATGCTAACACAGCCTCAATCTTCATGGGATCCACTGCAACTCCCGCCTCAGAGATAACGTGTCCCAAAAAGTGGACCTCACGTATCCATAACTGGCACTTCGAGAGCTTACCATAAAGCTGGTTCTCTCGGAGTGTGTCAAGAACAACTCGCAAGTGATAGGCGTGCTCCTCCTCTGTCGTAGAGTAAATCAGAATGTCGTCGATGAAGACCACGACAAACCGATCGAGGTATGGCTGAAAGATCCTGTTCATGAGAGCCATGAACACTGCTGGAGCATTGGTTACACCGAAAGGCATAACCAAGAACTCATAGTGGCCATACCGACATCTGAAGGTCGTCTTCTGCACATCCTCGTCTCTGACTCTGAGCTGATGATAGCCTGACCTGAGGTCTATCTTCGAGAACCACCGTGCTCCCTTGAGCTGATCAAAGAGGTCATAAATCCTCGGTAGCGGATACTTGTTCCTCACTGTCACCTGGTTCAGGCGACGATAGTCAACACAAAGTCGCAAGCTCCCGTCCGCCTTCTTGGCGAACAATATCGGGGAAGCCCAGGGTGAAACACTGGGTCGGATGAACCCCTTGCCCTGCAAGTCCTCCAACTGTACCCGTAGCTCTCGAAGCTCGGCGGGGGCCATCCGATATGCTGGAGTAGATATCGGGGCTGTCCCGGGGTACAAGTCAATATAAAAGTCTACCTCTCTGCAAGGAGGTAGCCCTGGAACGTCGTCGGGAAAAACGTCCGCAAACTGATCCACCACTGCAGGAAAACCAGGACTCCGCACGTCAACTGCTCCAAGGATGAGGCTAGCCAACTGATGAGTGATGGATTGTCCTCTCCTCCGCGGAAGTCCATCCTGTGCTGAAAAGGCTCCCTTCTCGCCGGTGAAGGTGAACCTGCTCCCGTCGGTGCGTACACATCGCACCTTGCGCCTAAAACAGTCAATATGTGCATGGACCGTAGATAGCCAATCCATGCCCAAGATGACGTCGTAAGGCCTCGACGCTGCTACAAGAAGATCCCAGCCGAAGCTCTCGCCTCTTAGAGTAAGCTCACACTGCCGGCACCAGTGCGTAATCGTCGAGTCTGCTCCCGTAGGAGTCTCTAGCCGTAAGGATCGAGCCAACGGCTCTGTCGGAATCTCCGAGCTCCGAACAAGGGCAGCGGCTATGAAAGAATGACTCGCTCCTGTGTCTATAAGAACTGCAGCAAGGGTGGAATAGACACAGATAGTACCTCGAATCACCTCGGGTGCGCCGTGGTCGTAGGCCTCTGCTGCCTGGAGCTGTGCCTGTCGCTGCCCGCTAGCTCCCTGTGGTCGGGGTGGACCTCCTGGTGGTGGTGGTGGTAGAGCCTCAAAGCGTCGGCCACCACCAGCTGCTCGTCCAGCTCCTCTGCCTCGTCCGCCTCCTCCCTGCGGACCGCCACGGTCGATCCTCTGCCTCTGCCTCGGTGGTCCATCAACTGACTGCTGCTCCTCGGCACGGCGGGTCGGGCAGTCGCGAGCCATGTGGCCCTGCCCGCCGCACGAGTAGCACTGTCTGCCTCTCGTAAGACTGGCTCCGCGCTGTGTGCCCCGCACTGCTGAGCCAGTGCCCTGAGATCGTCTGCCCAAAGGTCTGGTCTGTCTGGACCCCTGAGTCATCCGTCGACTGCCTGCTGCAGATGACTCTGCCACGTGCCGCCCTGCGGTGGGTCGCTGTGCTGGTGTAGACTCAGTAAGGAAGCTCTCGATCAGAAGGGCCCGCTCCAGTACTCCTGTCTGAGTCGGTATGCTGAGGGAGATCAGCGATGCCCTGATCTCGTGTCTCAAACCCTGCTCGAAGGTCCGGGCCCGGAAGAATGGGTCCCGTACCATGTCGGTCGAGTAGCACGAGAGATCGGTAAATCTCGCCGAGTACTGAGCGACCGTCATGCTGCCCTGCCGCAGCTGTAGAAGCTCCTGGATACGCACCGCACGAAGGGTGGCTGGGACGAACTCCGAGCGGAAGAGGCTCTCAAAGTCCGTCCAAAGTAGAGATGCCTCATCGTGCACCTGGCGCATCAAGCTCCACCATCGTCCTGCTGCTGCGTGTAGTAGGCTCGCAGCGAGGATCACCATGAGGTCTGCTGGTGTCCTCACTAGCCTAAACACTCGAACCACCGCCTCCAGCCAGTCCTCTGCTGCCTGGGGATCCGTCTCCCCGCGAAACCTGGGCGGTCGCTGGCGCTGAAACTCATGCAGTGCGCTGAGGCGACGTGCATCGTCAGCGGCTGCTGCTGGAAGCATCGGGGGATCGGCGGGTAAAGCTACCGCCGGTGCCACTACTGGTAAAGGGCCCTGCACCGAGGCCTCGTCGCTCGGTGGGCTATCGTCACACTCGACTCTCGGAACCCTAGCTGGCTGCCGTCGTGGGGCCATCTTGAAAAGGAAACAGGTGCGCCACGGTCAGAACAGTATACCTGGTGAGCTGATATAAGTAATCACAAAGAAAACTTTGAAACACACATGCAATCAATGTTTTCGTGCATTAAGTCGGAAATCAGAAGTCAGGGTCCTGGTGTACGGATACGTCGGCCGTCGCACCAACACTGGACTCCCTGGACTGATATCCACACTCAATACGCTAAACATTATTGCTTCACATATAAAAGATCAGAGTTCGCGGTAGAACCGAACTCCTCTGATACCAATTTGTCACGACCCGCCCTCGGGGTCCGTGTCGTGACTACCCCAAGCCCGCCTTCCATAGGCCAGGGGCTGGCGACTAGCACCAAGGCGTAAATCCCAGTAAAAAGGGAAGGCATTACCTTTGAAAAGTAAACAAACACCACAGAGTAAACAAGCGGAAAGTAAACACTAAACAATAGCAGAGTACGACTGAAAGTGCGGAAAAGTAAATGGGCCAGAATACAAACCCAAACTGAAAGTAAAGTACAACTCGAAAAGGGAAAAACAGCAACTGAAAAGTAAAAGCCGCTACTCTGAGCTGTCCACTGGAAATCCCACCTGAAGGGTGGGTACAGATAGCTCCTCTGCTCCACGGGTCCCGCCGTCCGCTCCGTGCACGTCCCGCCTAGTGGTCCACCTCCGGGTACCGTCCCGCTCTGCAAGCCTCAGCTAAGGTCAACGCTGTCCGTCGTCTGCAACCAACACAACGTAGTGCGGGCAAAGCCCGTGCAGGGGTGAGTATAAGCTACTCAGTAGGGACCCCGAGACCCCTGAAGGTCTCTCAAAATCCACAAAGGATAAACCACGAAGAAATGTACAATCACGAAGTAACAACCGACACTGCTTAGGTATATGCCCATACATATACCTAAGTCATCAATTCAAATACGCTCCAACCTCCGAGCCCAAGTACAACTCAGTCCACACAGGATAGTAAACGTATTCCACACAGGAAAGCAAAACGTAAACCACACAGGATTGCACAACACAATCCACACAGGAAAGCAATAGGATTCAGCTCACACAGGTATACTTCTTCAGAGGACGATAAAGATGATCACTGATCCATCTAAGTCGTCGGACCCACGAAGGATCTATAGGTAACTAACCCCCGCAAAGACCCACACAGGATCGGGCCCACACAGGACCTGTAGGCGCTGGCTCACACAGAACCGCTGAGCGCGGACCCACACAGGATCGGGCCCACACAGGACCTGTAGCACTGATCCACGTAGGATCGCTGAGTGCTGTAGTCGTCGTCGTCGAATCCACACAGGATCTCTGTACTGTCGTCGTCGCAGTCACAGTAGCAGTCGTAGCAGTAGTAGTCACAGTAACAGTCGCAGCAGTAGTAGTCACAGTAACAGTCGCAGCCAGCACTAGGGTTCCCGCACACAGCAAGCTTGTTCGGAGGGTCCGCTCCACGAGCCGAGAGGCTGATACATCAACTGTCACAAAGACCAGAGTTGATGTATCCAAAAGTTCCGTATCGTCAATAGGAACTCAACGCAACAGACGGCGCGTCGATCGGACGCCCGGTCTGAGAGTTATTGGCATTTTCGTCTCCGGGGCCCGGTTGGTTTTTAAGGATAAACCAACCCGACCGTACTCCACCTGCGTCCAAACCTCGGGCGGAGTATGCCAAAAGATCCGTCTCACTAAGAGGAACACAACGCGACTGACGGCGCGTCAATCGGACGTTCGTAGCTCAAGATATGAGCGTTTCCGCTCCGAAGGCCCGGTTGGTTTCGTGAACGAACCAACCCGGCCGA
Source organism: Viscum album (assembly GCA_963277665.1). Classification (NCBI taxonomy): domain Eukaryota; kingdom Viridiplantae; phylum Streptophyta; class Magnoliopsida; order Santalales; family Viscaceae; genus Viscum; species Viscum album. The sequence continues at coordinate 1,366,134,570 of OY728135.1, forward strand.
ACTCAAAGTAATCCGAAACCTTGAGTGCGATATACCGAAACGACCGTCCCGATCCAAGGATCGCGTTGCCGCAGACGGTTCATCATTCGGAGGTCCGAGGCTCAAGTTATGGGCCAAAAACTGATTCTGGTTCGAAACGGGGGGGGTCCGGGTCCGGGCCGACCCGGCCCGACCCCCCCCCCCCTGGGGCGGCGCGGCGAGCCGCGGCGGGCCGCGGCGGGCCGCGGCGGCTTGGCAGCTGGCGCCGCACGGAGGCCGCGCGGGGGAAACAAATCCCCCGCTTTTCAAGAGGCGGCGCGGCATAGCCGCGCCGTTATTTTAAAACCCCCCCCCCCCCCCCTCACGTGGGGGGGCCTGCTGGTGCGGAACCGGGGGGGCCGGCTGCCCCCCCTCCCTTCAATGAACCGCCCCCCTCATAAAGAGGGGGGGTTTTATGAGGTGGCCGGGGGATTAATTCCCCCGGTTTTAATGGTATCCGAAGATCTCTTTAAGCGAATATCGGCGCTGCGAGTTCATCGGTGCCCTCGGATTTCAATTCCGAGCACCGGATCAAAAGTTAGGAATTCCCGCTCGTTCGTTCACTAAACGTACCCGAGCCAAACTTCAGAAATTAATTCCGGGCACTCCGGGCCTCGGAATCAGGTGCCGTCTGAAACCGCGCTCTTGTAAAATTCTAAAGAAAATTAAGAAAAAATTTCCCTTGAATTTTACGGGTCTTTACATGCGTGACCCACACACCACTTGCGCGACCACCACACCTGCGTGACGGGAGCTTTGATTTCTCAAAGTGTTGAACTCCGGTAAATAATGAAGAGGGGTGGTCCAGTATTTATAGGCAAATTGACCACCCTGCACAACGGCGCGTAAGTCACCTGCGCGACCCAGTCTTGGGGTGCAAGTCTTCTGTCCTCTTAGACACTTGCGCGACCAACTCCCAAACTTGTGCGAACCAGTTTCCTTATCCATATTTTGATCTTCTGATCTTGAAAAACATATGGCGTGCAAGTTTCCTATACTCCATGTCCTCGGCGCGCAAGTCCCTTTTCCAAAAACACTTTTCTTCATTTGTCGATTTTCAGGCCCAAAAAATTTGGCAAACACTGGAAAACGGCGCCACCTTGTATCTGTTCTTTTTGTACCACCTCCAGATCGTCCATTCCATTATCAACGTTCTTGAATAAAACATGGATCGATGAACACAGATCTTAAACTCAACATTCCACCATGAAATCCCCTTTGTCAACAAATTTGTATGTCATGGTTTGCATTGTCAACAATCACAACACAGATGTTCACTTTGTCAACAAACACAATCACCTCAAAAATACTTCAATGATGCCTTGAGGGATTTTTTCCCAATAGAAATCATTCCTTTGCTTCAAATCCTTCATGAAACTTTACCAAAACTCTAAATTTCCATACCAAAAAAATTAGCAAATGCTGGAGATTGATTCCACCATGAACACTTTTGAAAATTGAATTTCAGTCATTCCTTGAGCACAAAACTCTAACTTCAAGCCAAATATCATCCAGAATAGCTTTTAAACATTCATATTCCCCAGAGTTAAACTTATGACCCCAAAATTTTAACTTCTATATATTCAACATAATCATCATTACCAGTCTTGGGGAACCTAAACTCCCCCTTAATCTTTTCATAACTTCTAAATATGCAACTAGCTCTTTAGAAACAAACCAAGTCCTTGATATATATAGATATCAATGCATCTCTTTGTATTGCTCCATAAGTTCTTCCATTTACATCATCACCATGTCTTCAACAAAACACATACTTCATCACACAAACTTCTTATCATAATGTCAGTATGACCAACAATTATTGCCAAAAAATCCAACACACAACCTATTTGGTGAAATATTCTCCCCCTTTTTGTTGGAAATAAAACCATACCAAAAAGTATTGTCAATAAATACAACACATAAAATCTTGGGTGCAACGTTCTATACCTTTATATTCATGTTGACAATATAACCATAAATCCTCCTTCACCCATAAAATCTAGATTCTTTAAGAAACTAGAGGGATTTATGATGTAACTCAACTCTCTCTACCCCTTTATAAATAAAATGAAAAGGGTATTCATATTTATATGTTTCATTTCATGTGATCCCTCTTAGAAAATTCCATAGTGGATATTTTCTCATCTCTTATCCCTTTATGTGTGAGGATCTGGCATTGAATCCACCTATAAGAAAAAATATATAGCATCCCCCCCCCCTTATTTGAGCTCCATAGGGGTTCCTTCTTCAATCCCTACTCCACTTTGTCAATAAAATTTTTAAACCAAATTTTTTAATGATCTTAATGGGGTAACCAATTCCACTTCAATTATAGATATGGTAATATTATTCTCCCTTTTTATGCACTTCTTTAAATCCCATACAACACAGTAGGTTGACATCTGAAATCATCTTGGCTCGGTAAACTATTTGAAAGATGTCTTCAAAACATCATCTCCTTTTTCAACATTCATTATTTAAGACTAAATTAAATTATTATGAAATAGTATCAATCCAATTTTTTCTTCATCTAAGATCTGGGTCACTTCCTTTCACACACAGCTTCACTTAACACATAAATTTCATCAAGTTAAATTACCACTTGGAATTTTAGTCATCAACAAATACTCTAATTATACTAAGTTGAAACTTGGTGTAGGAAATAAGAGTTTAAGTTAACAAAATCAAGGTTTTCCATGTCACTTACTTACTTTCAATAACTAAAAGTAGCAATAAATTACATGGTCTCTGAAATATCATGTGATCCCAATCACACAAACACTAAATCATTAGTGAGAAAAATAATAAATTACAAGTGTGTGAAACATGCCACATGTTGATCCAACTGATCCTGCATGCTAAGGATGACCTCATGATACCACCTGGTATTCATGATATTCAATTATTTATAGGGATTATTTATTCAAAGATAAGGCTAAATAGCCTTTAATGCTTGTCACTATCTCCCCCTGAATTTCTTCATCTTTATACCAATACCAATTATTGATATTTATTATTGAATTGATCTTTGAAGTAGGGGAACCACATTTTGGTTCAAATACATTCCTATTAGCATCATATGGATATCATGAAAATAGTTAACTAACACCACAAGTAATAAAAAAATCAAATAAACATGAAATCCATAAAAAAAAATCATCTCCACTTGAGTTTTCTTCTTCTTCTAAAAATATTTAGATACCACTTGGAAAATGTCATATAGATCAATCACTTCTTTTTTTGATCTTTTTCATTACGGTATGCCTCTTTAAAAAAATTATTGGAAAAAAATAAGGTTGCTTGACACCACTTGATGTGTCATATTTGGTCCTTAACATAAATCTATCTATATATCTGGGGCTAATATCAATTTAAGAATTATAAATATCTTGATGCCTCTTTTTGCAAGGTATTATCTTTATAGATCATGCGTATGTTCCCTTTCATCACATTCTTCTCATGGATCATATCTCCCTCTTTTGTCTATGCCACTTTCATCAACAAATTGAAAACATTTAAATACATGGGGAGAGGGGTTCCTCTAGAATACTCAAGTGGAGTATTATATTTGGTTATTATAGACTAACCATTTAACTTCATCTTCAGCAAGAAAAGTTATTTTATCTTTCTCTGATTATTCTAAATTTCTAGATAATTTCAAATTATATGACCATATGATTAGTAATTATTTACACACATGGTATGTATTCTTTTTGTATGAAGTCTCGGTCTTCTAAAAAATTATGGGTTTAATCCCACTTGTACAAGATTATTTCTTTGATACACCCTCTCTATTCTTCTCATGACTCTTCCCCCATTGAAGGGATATTTCTAATACCTTCATTTCTTACCTTGTGATACAAATTGTGTATCCACTAAGGTATTATTCATTATTTTTCTTTAGATCAATCATAAGAGTCACTATGCCATTTTTTGCTTGAGGTGGGTCTTTCTTTCTGTATAAATGCTTATTACTCACAAATGAAGTAGCATCTAGTTTCCTCTTCTATATTTTCTTTATTTATTTATATGATAACTATTATGAGTGTAACATAGTAGTTTATTAATTCACCTTTCATTGAGCTCTATGTATTTCCTTTATAATAGTGAACCTATTTTACATTTTAATAGGTCTCTTTCTAGGATAATCTCTTTCCTTATATGCCAAAGGACTTGAGGACCTCCTTATAGAATATTTAGTATTTATTTAATTCTTTTGACTACAATTCCTTTCCATATGAATATGGTTAGATCATATGATACATTTATTATATAATTCATACCTCATATGACCTCCCTTTTGTTGAAGTTTTGATATAGTTGTTTCTCTTATAATTGTTATCCCTTGGTATTCTAGAAACATACTCATTATGTGTCCCAATCTCCATATAAGTAGTACTTTGTAGATAATTTAATCTAATATCCTTTATTTATAGATTTGGAAGGAGCCTTTTGTCCGCATACTGATTTAATATTTGAACTTCCTTTTCTCTCACTTGTTGAGGCTGCAATGGTGGGAATATTCACCCTTTTATTTTCCCTTTGAGGAACTGAGATTTTTATCAAGTTCCAAAATATTCACACATCTCTTCTTCAACTGGGAAATAATTTCTTTCATACTTGATACATGTTCTATTTTATATTTTCTCTTCTCTTTAATTTGTGTCTTGGGAGGGATACTACTTTCTCTCAATTATTTCTCTATTGTTATTTTCCTGCTTAGTTCTTGGGAAATATCTTTAAGTAATACACTTTGTTATTTCATCTCTTCAAACATATTATTTATATCAACATTAAAGTTCACTTATACTCTTCTCATCCTCTGGTTCTCTATGTACATATCTTCAATGATTGTATAGTATACTTCATTCATGATTGCTCATTGGTCCCCCTTTTCTTGTATGGATTGAATCTCTCCTTGATTTCTACAAGAAAATTATTCATATTGATAAACTGATATTATTTATATATCACAATTTAAATTCATGATTCTATAAATCTCTAGGGGTGAATATGTGTTTTAAATTTTCAATAATCTTCTAAAAACATCATTAGGTTCATATTTGATAAGAGAATCAGAATTGTTCACCTCACTTGGAGAATTTATCTTCATAGGCATTTTTTTATTCTTCTTCTTCTTGAATTTTTTTATAAGGAATTATTCACTATCCATGATCACTATTTTCTCATCATGGATAGTTTTTCAACCTTAACTTGATGTAGACATTAAATCATCCTTCACTTACCCCAATTTTCTATAAATATCTTCCATTGTTTTTCATATTTTGAACACACTAGCATACTCAGTGATTTTCTTAAAAAATTAATTGGATAAAGATCTATTTAGTATATTATCTATTTTATAATTACCCATTATCTTTTTATTTATCAAATTCATATCCCAAATTATGTACTACATAACCTCCTTTACAAATGCTTATAAGAACAATATCATTTGTTTCTACCAACCATAAAAGTCAGTTAATCTAAAAAGTGGAGGCTTTATCATAGAATCCATGTGTACAAATCCAAAAACTACTTTGGTGGTTGAAAATTAATAAAAAATCTTTAGGATTTTATACCACTTGTTGCAACTAGAGATACACTTAGAGGGGTGGTGAATCAGGCTGTTGGTAAAATTCAACTTTTATTTTATATCTATTTTAACTTTATTTGGGATATTATTCCCATGTTGGAAGGAAATATGTTCAAACTATTTATTGAGTAATTTATCTTGAAAACTCACTAAACAATTACTAAATATGAAGGAAGGTAATGCATACACATAACACAATTATTTTACTTGGTTCGCCGCTAAGGGATGGTCCAATGATCATACACTGATGATGTGTCAGTCATACCCAAATCCACTTTAATTCACTAGTTTAGTGGATAAAATGTTTTCACCATGGTCACTCTATGCCAGAATCATTACATTTACAAGATTTTGGATTTTTTTCACTCCCCGCCCAAGTAACACTACCACTTCTTCACTCCCACACACTACTTCAGTGAAGGATCTTCCATAGTTTATAGACTTATAGGTCTCATCAATAGATTATGGATGTGAAGGTCTATCTCTATTTAGCATGTGACTTCACTTATATCATATCTCTTGATTTTATGATTTTTTATACCTCTCTTTATTGTTCTCTTCACCTTCTATGTGGGATTAAATCAACTCTATAATGTGAGAGTTGAGTATTTGGGTTCCACAAAATTACTACAACAATAGTTCTTCTTTTAATGAGAATAATTCTGCACTATAATTATCATGTTTCACTCTAACTTTATCTATTATGATATTACAATGTAATTTCCTCTTCCTTTATACTATTATTTATCTACTTCCCTTCACAACTACCCTTCATGAACTATTCCTCATGATAATACTCCTTTGTGAACTATTCTTCACAGTAATACTTCTTTGTGTACTGTGATGTGTGCTATGTGAATTGCCTTGTCCAAATCCTACATGGAACACTGGTCACCGTGAACTACCCTTTGTAGACAACCATATATGCTATGTGAACTCACTTTTCTTCACAACATGGTGCTTTGTAAACTTCCCTTTATGCTATGCAGACTCCCATGTGCTTCACAGTATGTTTTTTCATGAACCTCCTTCACTTTATGGGTCCCTTTTCTTCATGAACTAATTTATTCATGAACTATACTTGCTATGAAGTCCAACCTTCATATGAAAACTCCTAGACTTATCTAATGTTTCAAACATATCAGGGTCTTATTTTTAACTTTTAATCTCCCTTGATGAGAGGATAATTGAGGTATTTGTAGGCAAGAACCTTTGAAGAAAATACTAATCATAGAGATTTCATTTAATCCCCTTAGTAAACTATTATAAATGTTATGAGGTTGATCTTATGTTGTCCTCCCAAAATCACCACATACTACCATAAATGACTCTAATGTTATGCGGTCTTGCATACTTGTTATACAAACTAGATTCCTTTTCCAAATTTCCTCCATCGCAAACTGCTAGTGCAGCTTCGCATAATCACTATGCGGTTTTCATACTCACTATGTGGTTCCACTTAATTTGTATAAATTCTTCCTTTATGGGTTGTATAAAAAAACTTCCTTCTACTATAAATGACTTTTCCTTTCGATATTCATGAATGAACCATGTTATGAGGGAGTTTAGACTTAGAAAAAAAATTGTTCACTCCAAACATTATATTTCTATCCATGTACTAGCATAAGTGCTATGAGGATCTACCAAAAATACCACCTCCCTCCATAAATGACTCTCCTATATATCTTCAGGGACTCTCTATGTGTTGATTTACTTACACCATGAATTTCCTTCTGCACTATGTAGTCATCAAGAGCTACCTTCTATAAAATTCATAAATCATTCCTTTGCTTCAAATCCCTCTCAAAACTTTACCAAAATCTATGAATTTTCATACTAAAAATTTTAGAAAACACTAGAGAACGGTGCCACTATGTACACTTCTGTAAAATAGATTTTGGGCTTCCCTAGAACACCAAACTCCAACTTCCATCCATATAACATCCAGAAAAAACTTTCAAGCATCCATCCTCCCCAGAGTTAAACTTCTATACTCTACACCATAACTTCTAGATATACAAAATAATCATCTCTTCCAGTATTGAGGAACCTGAACTCTACCTTAATATTTTTACAGCTTATGGATATGCAACCATCTCCTTAATCCAAAAACTAGTTCCTTCATATATAGAGATATAAATGTGTCTATTTATATTACTCTATAAGTTATATCATGTGAATCATCACCATGTCTTCAACAAAAACTCATACTTCAGCACACAACCTCCTTATCATAATTTCATCATAACCAAAAATTATTGTTAACAAATCCAACACACAACCTCTTAGGTGCAACAATTTTCATTAAATGTATTCTCATATGACTCTAGTAGAAAATACTATTTATGAACACGATAAACATAATATCAAGATAACTATAGGATAAATTCATATCAATACTCTAGATTTAATTAATGTGACTTTATTTTATGAGGAGGTATCAAATGATGTGATAGGAGATGATTTAAGTGAGGAATATGTGTTTAGTGAACCTTCTGAGGTTCCTTTGATAGTTAGGAAAGAACTAGAGAGTGGTAACCATCCTCCATTATTGAGTTCCTTAGTGGAGGTAATGCTACATGCATAGTAGTTTGATCAGGATATCATTATACTAAGTAGTGAATTCCCGAGCATTGTAGGTAACAATCTGCTATAACTGATAACATGTTACATGTTGGAAAAGTTTTTACATTTCAAAGTATATTGGAAAATGTGGTTGATTAATACCACATAGATCAACATTTTTTATTCATGGTTGATGAGTCAAAAATATAAAATACATCATTAGGTGTGAAAAATATGTCTAGAATGTAAATTTCACATGTGGGTGATATATGATAAATTTTTACATGTTGGGAGATATCTAAGTTGGAATGAACACATACTTATGTGCACCCAAGCTTGTTGCATGATCATTATACAATAGATGCAGAATATATATCGACTATAATTATTGAGATGATATAAATGTATTAGGATATTCTTATGTCACTCATCCAAAAATGAATACAATATTTTTTTAAATACAATATATCTTTTGGAAAAGATTATAATGAAAAACAAAAATAAATTTTAAAAGTGTATGGTGATTGGGATGAATCATATAATGTTTTTCCATAGCTAATGGGATTGTTATATCGTAATAATCATGTCATTTATCATCTTTACACCATTGAGTATGTCTACTAGGATAATTTTTTTATTAAAAAAGGGTTACATTCAATATGATGCTTTGGGTTGTGTATTTCTGCATTTACTTATTGAAAAAAAAATCATTCGGGTTGATGAAATTTTCTTTATGGAAAGTATACATGTGTACTAACCATTGATTCCTTATAGTATGTGAATCATGATGTTGTCCCACTTTCATTATCCATTATTGAAAAAGAGATCTTCAAATAATGAATTTGGTTCTTAGCCTGTATACGCATCTATGTAACGCAAAGTCAAGGAATGTTCTTGATATATGATCATCATTGAGTGATTATAGAGATCATTAACAGTGATGTAATTTCACTAAAAGATCCCAATAATTACCATTAATATTGCATTATACATATTTACAGTAATGTACATAATCATTTTAAATATGAATCATTAAATAATGTGATCATCAAGTTGGGTATGTTTCCTTAAACTTATATTTATTTGAATAATTTTTTATATCCTTTTAAATATATTTATTTCTTCTTATCTCAGCATATAATACATATTAAGGAAAGTTCAATGAGCCTCTTTAAGGAATTTGAAGGGATAATCATTTCATGTATGATTACACGATGAATATTTTGAAGGATAAATAGTCATTGTCATGTGATGGTGGTAAGAGATATCACCATATGACCACTAATATTATAGAGTGTATAAATAGGGTCTTTAAGGGTGTTTGTAAACTACTGATTACTGGATTGGTACAGGAGATATTTTATCATTATGTGAATTAATTTTTTGAATTCTCTTAATAGGATTATCAGGTGACATGGTAGGGGATACACTTTGGTCAAAACTTCCAAAGATACATTGATAAGATATTACAAGATGTTTCATTATTTCATGTTAAAATATTTAACTGGGAATGGAGTTGATTTAAGGTAAAAGAGTATCACAATCTACTCATAGGAAAAATTGGTCGAGTATTAGTTGTCTTGATAGAAAATAGGTATTGTGAATTCATTTTTTTCAGACATGGAGGTATCCATGTGCACATGTAATTGCAGCTTATGCATCAGTAAACTTATCCTGAGAACCCTGTGTTGATCAATTATATCACTTGAGTAATCTGGTTGAATGTTATAGTAGACCTTGGATGTCTATTAGTGTTTTTTATTATTATACTGTGACTGATGATCAACTTATTGTGGTATTTAATATTACTAGGTATTGTCCCAACCTATTTTACTTTGAACAATAACTAGACCAGATCATTACGTGACCATAGGTGTGCCTCCCCATATGTTGGAAGATACTGACTAGTAGTGGAGGTCTAAGGTAGTATTGAGAAGATACTATACACCCATATTAGAGTACACAATAATAGTAAAATAATCAAACAGATCCATCACGGTAATCTGAGTATGTCATAATAATAAACGAGAACCATCAATAATAAATTGATTTAGAAACATGAAGTCGTACAAGCACCAATTTTCTAGTGGGTTGATCACTAAAACAAATAAATAAAATACAAGTCTCCATCGCATCACCAATACATACCTCACGCCAATCTCTATAACCTATCCAAGTTATCTTACTCAATCATGCTACTTTGGGACTCTGGCCAACCTGAACTTGTGATCAGTGAAAAGATATTTGGGTGAATAAGTTCTACAACCACCCGAGTGGGGTGTGAGTACATAACTCAATAGGGAACCACCAGCACTATCTCATACATAATCAATAAATTCAATGAAATGTTCATGTGATATTCTCAACTGAATAAATAATCTATGGAAGTATAAATATAAAACCATTGTTGATCCCCGGGTTCTAATGTGACATTGGGGATAGACCATACCTACTTTTTCCAATTCTATATGTCTCTTAGCATGTCATGTGACTATTCCAAATCAATATCATCTAGGGATCCTAATCTATGGTAGTCCCTAAGAATAAATCCTCACAACTTTGGGGATAAAACCCATAACTACCCAACTGGTGTCATCAAAGCTCTAAATCCATATAAGCCTCAACCATACATGAGTATATAGATATATATGGGGATCCAATAAGGGAAATCACAAATCCAAGAACAAATTTCAAGGAATACCCAGTCACATAATATATATAATCGTAACCCCAAAAGGGCTATCACAAATCCAAGGACATAGTCCAAGGAATCCCCCATTATATAATATATATAATGGGAACCCCATAGGGATATCACATATTCAAGGACATATTCCAAGTCATCCCCCATCCATGTATGAATATATGTCCATAATGTTCACCCTAGATCTAAGTATCAAGTCCAAGGAATCCCAAAATAATAAATATCATCATCTATCAATAATAATGTGTGTGTGTGTGTCAAGTACATCTCATTGGACTAGGAATCCCACACAAAACATCCAATAAGACATGGAGGGTAAACATGGTTGATCATTTACCTAACCTTTCATACATAATCAAGGTCATACTCCCAAGGTAATGACCTAACCATGTCACAACTATAATATTCTTGCATCATCAATTCGGGTTCTAAGGTGACACCTGTAACCATTACTTTTTATTCACATACGAACCCTCTCACTAGGGTCAACATGTCACCGGGTCACCCACTAGGATCCCCCAAGTTTTACCTCATCTAAGACACCCTTCATGGGTCCTCTTATCTCAACCACATGTCTTGGTTCAACACCCACTAATCAAAGGTAATAACATCCCTTGGCATTTCCAAAGTCTCATCAAGGTCTCATTAGCCTCCTAGGAAAGTCTCAAAAGGGAGATGGCTTTAAGCCCATCCTCTTTACAAGTCACTCTAGGTCGGTCTAAACACCTGACCTATCCATTATCCTTCTCAAGGACTACCCACATAGTTAAACATGTCTTATTGTGGAAGAAACACTTTCCTCGTGGTATTTACAACTTTCCCAATGGGTTCAAAGCATTACCAAGTTCTTACACAACCTACTCAGGTCAACCATCCCATTTCATTACCTCCCTCTACTCAGAAGTCACCAAGGAACCTATGTTAAGTTACACTAAATTGAATTCTCCTTATTTAATTATAACCATCAAGGTTTATGTGTCATAGGTAATACATGCATCCTCAATACCACATCCATTGACAGCTAAGGAAATCAAGTTAGTGACCAAGGGTCCATTGTAGCCCATGGAACTTTTTCCAACTCATCATACATTTCATTTAATTAAAAAAAATTATTAAATTTAAATAGGTCAATCATCCTCAGTGGTGAGACCTCACATCCCATGACAAGCATAAATAAAATGTATAATACCACAGGGAAATACACAATAAACACATACCTAAAACAAGTTGTTTCCCTTTTTTATGTATATCCTAACAACACCCTCCTAGGCTCATCCAAATATAAAACCATCTCCTAAGCACCTGACTCAAGTCACAACATCTGTTTTCAATTAATTAGATTCATTTATAATTAATTAGACAATTTATAACTGATTTCATAACTTAATTTAATTGATCCTAGCCACCTAATAACTCATTTTTCCATAACCTCTCACCAAAACCTCATGCCACTGGGTGTGTTCCACTCCCAGCATGCACCTAAACCTATTCCATGACATTCCCTCAATTAATTATAATAATATTAATTAATTTCATATATGATACAAATAGGAATAATGCATAAATAACTCATAGGATGTCATATTCTCACTAGAAATGTGACCTACCACCCTTGGAAGATCTGCAACACATGGGGCCTTATGGAAGTCCGGATTGAGTGGCGTGTTACATCGACCTGGGCTGATTCATTATAGTTTGGATGATGATCCAAGCCTCCCTTTTCCTCTATTTATATCCTCCTAGAGTGTTGGTATCTTCCAAGGACAATCCAAGCCATTTAAAGTGTTGATTTAATCCATTTGAGTCCATAATAAATGCACCTCATAAAGTTTTATAATGGATCCAGTATCTAGTCGCCTGATTCCACTGGATATCCTATGTACAAGGTAGAGTAGTTGCATCTCTAGAACTCTCATCGGCTAGTCAGTGCACATCCACTAGGTAGTCAGTGGAGTGTTGTTGGTTGAATATGGTTCTGTATGATCTACCGGCTAGTTGGCGCACTCTTACCTGCTAGTCGATGCCTCGCCATAGGTTGAAATTATAAATATGTCCTTTAAGCCAACATTAAATCCATCTTTAGGATGGATTCCTCCCTGTCATTATAAAACAAAAAAAATTAAGTGTTTTTGAAAAATATAAGAAAATAATTTTTAAATAATAAAAACGTTCTCCCCCATTAAGAATAAGAAAACATAGACATGAAAGAGAGAGATATGGGTGATCTTGAAATAAAATTCAAATTGGAAAAATAAAAAATATCAAAAAACATTTTCCTGTGTAGATAAACCCATAAATTTACCAAAAAAGGAAAAAATCCAAGATCTTCCTCGATTTGAGCATTCAATAATTAACTCAATATGGAAAGAGTTGATCAATGATTTCAAGAGTTGAAACATCATTTTATTGAGAATCCACCATATGATATGAAAATGAAGCTTATTGGTGTAGTCCTATAAGATATCAAAACTAGTGCCTTTTGGTCTCCAGATTTTGGGTTCAGTAGTGTGAGCTAATAAACATTGACATTATGAAACAATATTGGATACACTAATATTGGATAATAAAGATTTAGGAACCCAAATTTGTTTACAATGAGAATTTATTTTATAAATTTGTGAAAATAAATGATCTTTTTTTCAGTCAACCATATCTACCATTTTTTTAATTTCATTCATAAATTAAATTCCCAATTTTTTATAATAATTGAAAAACTTATTTTGAGTAACACCTTTCACAAAGTATAATATTTTGAAGAGATTTCATTATTTGAAAAACCAAAACTATAATTATTTATTTTAACACATTGAGAATCAAGTATCATGTTAATATTTTGTTCACCTTGAGTGAATTTAGAAAGAGTGATTTTAAGATCCTTGATTTCATATTTGAAAAAATTAAAATCAAGCTGATTTTTTAATTTTAAAACCAAATAATTTTTTCTATTTGAAATAATATCCTTTTCATTATAAATTTAAACATTTTATTTAAAAAATTATTTGAATTTATTTGAAATTTCCTCTTATTTTGTAAGGGTCTATTTACAAAAAAATCATTTTAATTCTCTTTATATGAAAAGTAAGAAGAAGAGGATGAATAAGATGAAGAGGAGGAATGAGAAGGAGAGTAAGAACTAATCTATTCACCCACCTCGATATGATCCATGAAGAATTTAAGAGTCAATTTTCTTGATACGTAAGTTGAAAGAGAATCCTTACTCACACTCCATGTTGAGACTTTTAGATCCTTCTTAGCTTGCTTCTTGTATTTAGACTTTTTATTCAAGGGAAAATCTATCTTGATGTGACCCTTATTTTTAAAATTGAAACAAGTCACTTACAAACTTTCAATTTGATTTTTATTTTTGGCATGATGTAAGTATTTCTTCTTTTTGTTCAATTTTTTCAACCTCTGTGTCAAGCACTCGAACACTGATTCATTATCAGAGTTAGTTCCTGAAGAATCATCATCTCTAATTACTTTATATGAATTTTTTATTTTGGTTTCCTTAGATTATTTCTCTTCTTTATTGGATTATCATTTCATTGTGATTTTATATGTCATTGAAGCATAAATGGAAAAAGGGGTGAAATTACTTTTAAAAAATAAAATAACAAAAACAGACAATAACTTCAAAATAAAACAATTTTGATACGATGAAATGATAAAGTGATAAATTTGATATGTATTAAAGATAATATCAAAGTTGATTAAGTGATTAAGCACAATGGATATAGAACATATCAAATTTATTCTTTTTATGTGTATTTTGATTTGAATGATGCAACATATAAATATAAAGAGAGAGCAAACACAATTTGATAAGGAGTTTGACAATAGAACATGAGGTTACCATATGTATCCACCCCTCAATTAGAGAGATATGTCTTATTAGACCTTCTATTTGTTTTAACAGAAACCCAAGAACCAACTTTCCTTGGTGTTAAAGAATACCCAAGAACTAACTTTTCTTAGTTTTAACAGAAACTAAAGAACCAAATTCCATTGATTTTAATGGAATCCCAAGAAATAGAGATAAAATATGGGTTAAGAAGAGATGATTTTCTTTGTATAAATTTGTTGTAATTTTGATCTTCTATCTCTCCTAAAGGATGGATGTAATTTGTGTGAGATGTGATATCATATGGGATTTGTAAAATAAGGTAGGATCTTTAAGAAGATACCTTAGAGAATGTTAAATATTTGGAATCTTGATTTGAGCAGAGATTTGTTGCACACCTTCAGTGATTGTTCTGGATGAATATACAAGCCTTTAATGCCCTCTATTTATAGCATTTTATGGTGTTAGGGAATTCCAAGGTTGATCCAAGTATTTAAGAGTCGAGATGGAGCATTTTTACCATCATAAATGTATCCTAGAAGATTCTCGAACAACGCCATCAACTAGCTTCTAGATGCCACTAGATAGCCACTAGATCCCACCAGCTAGTCGGTGTACACGGTAATATCATTTCTTATCTAGAGACTCGATCTTCTATCCGATAAAATTCCATTAGGTAGTATTTGGAGTGTTGCTAGCTAGAAAAAGTTATGATTGATCTACCGGATAGCCAGTGCACTCATACCAACTAGTTGGTGCTTTATTGTAGGTCAAGACTATGAATATGTTATTTAAACCAACTTTGAACCTATATTTAGTTTGGATTCCTCCCTATCATTAAAAATCAAAAAAATGCTAGAAAAACTCTTGAAACAAGTTATAAAAACTTTAGAGTGTTTGTGGTCATTAAAACACCATGAGAGAGAGGGGTACAATAGCACCCTCTCCTACCATTATCCCTCATATTTCATGTGAAGGGTTCTATGGTATAATTATGTGTGATTTCACCTTTTTCTATCATGGACTCATTATATCCCTTATTGAGAGATGGAGGTCGGAGACATCTATTTTTCATCTACTAGATGAAGAGATGATGATCACTTTTGATGATGTGTCCATTATGTTAGGCCTAATAGGCAATGAGGTCTAGATGGAATATCTTTCATTGGCAATCGACTATCCATTCTATGGATAGATGAGTGATTCACCCATTTATCTAATGATACTGAAGAGATCAATGTCTTAAGATTTTCATGTGCATACATACAGTGACTTATTGGTGGCATGATCTTTATCAATCATTATAAGATATTTTTTCATATGATGTATTTACTTTTTATTGAGGTCCTAGACCAAACAGAAAGGTATAAACAGGGGTAAGCATGTCTTGTTTATAAAAATAGGTCATTATGCAGTTCATGTCACATTGATAAGATACATATTATAGGATGAGTTATTCTTATTTAGATGTGGGTGTGAGAGTGCATATTCTTTACTCTGCATGTTCATGCACCATTGCTTATAGATATTATACAGGACTCCCCATATGAAAGATAGGATGTTTATCCATCCTTCTTGTGTGAAATTAAAATATTTAAATTTGTATTATGAAACTATAACTGAAAAAATGTTATCTATAGGTAGAACTAGAATCAATTACATTTAGATGCTATCAGACATGATGTCCACACTTATAGACTTATTTTGGAAAATATTTAGCTGGATGATGTACATGATTATTAGTTATATATTTATATTATTATTATGTGTTGTGAGTGATTGATTTTATTAATTATATATTCCTTTTTTGTTATTTCAAGTTTCATGGACGTTTTATGTTGGGAATGTTCTCCAAAGTCTTCTGCCTTAATGTATGGTGATGCTTGTTTCCAGCACATGTGTCATGCCTCTTATTCATTTTCACATAGTTAAGTGGAACCATGTTGATCAAGTTATGAGGAAATTCAACTTCCATCAGCCCATTCTCTCACCACTCAGTCAGTTGTTTTCCCTGAATTCCCTGAAGATGTTAGATAAATGAGACTTTTACTGGAGGTGATATCATGTGTGGTATATCAAGATGTGGAATATACATCATGAGTCCTGATTATAATGAGCAGACATGGTGCACATACATCTATCATAGCAGTTGGATTATACTCCCTAGTAATACATGGCCTCATTTTTGTATCTTTAACAACACTGATGAGGCTATCATGACTTGGTAATAATTTATTCTCTTTCTGAATGGATCTTTTATTAACTATAGTTAACTGTATAAATTTTTTTGCAGGATTCTCATATGACACATTGTGTAAGTGCCCGGTCATGATAATTTTATCACTAAGAGGGGGAGGGGGTGAATCAGTGATAATTTTTCTTTTATGTTTTCTTATAATTAAAACAACTTTCACCTCCTATTAAAGATATTTTCCTCACTGAAAATAATTCAGAACAAACATTCATAGGAACAAAAGTATTTACAAGGTTCTTTATTCAATAAGAATATCTACATCCTTGGTATGGTTTGTAAATGAGATAATATCACACAATCCACTATAAATCAATAATTTTGGTGTAATACAATGAGTAGGATATACCCTTTCACTCATGTAGCACTTTGAAGACAATCCAAAAGTTTGTGTGCGCCCTCTTAACACAAATATGGTAAAACAATGTTTTTGTAACAACTCATGTTACCTATGATTATTTTCAACTTACACAAATACATTCTTTTGAAAATAGTTATTCAATTTCTTACCCAAAAGATGGTAAGAACTTTAGGACTTTGATATAGAATTCAATTCCAATTGACTAGGCTGATATGCTCACACTGATTCTCTAGATCTGATCTCCTAATCTGATCTTCTCACTTTGATCTTCAAATATGATTGCCCAATATGATAGATGTAGCTCTGCCTAAATACAATTGATAAAATTCAGAACACTTCCTTCCTTGGTTTGTAAATCCTAATACATAAATCCCAAATCCAATTAATTCAGCCTGATACAATGACCAGCCAAATACAATGACAAGCAGAATCTGATAGATAGATGAATAATATGATCACTGAATATGATGATCATCTAAATAAAACATTGCGATCTTGTCTCTTTTCCTTTCACTTACCTTTGTCAAAACTTCTTCAACAAAACTCAATACAGAAAAATTATTTTATCTCCCTAGAAATTCAGAGATTCTCTCTCTTCTATGAATAGTACATCTGAGTCAGTGATCAGTTAAAGTACAAAGTAATTTTTAGCTTTGATAGGTGACCCAATGATGGTTTTGGTGGGAATCCAAAAAACTATCCCGCTCACCCAAATTTCCTAAATTTTTGTGTTTCCTATAATTTAGGGTGAATCTTGACATCATCAACTCTTCTCAACTCTTCTCGATCCTTCTCGAATATTCTATCATCTTCAGCTCTTCCTTTGACTTTCTTTTCAATTGTTAATCTAGATTCAATTTATGAATCCAATTTTCTCAATCCAATTTCTTCAATACAATGATTTGTACCAATTGAATAAAAACAAAACATTCTTTGAATTCCAAGCTCCCCCTTGGAAACACATCCATCTCTTTTTTTCAGCTCTTCTCTTGACTCATTTGATCAATAAACAAAGTAATTCAACCTTTTTAAAATGTTTGACTAATTTTTTTATTAAGATATGAAATTCATCTTTATAATGGTCACTCCATTGGATCTCAAACAATTCTTTTTCTGAATACAATGTCACACTGAGTCCAATTAGTAGCTTATTTTTCTTCTAAATACAATGAAGATTGGCTGCTACAGTGCCTTTAGTAACATCCTTCTTTCCAATTTATCCTGAATATTATTATTTAGAAAACAATTGACCAAAATAAAATCAGGTTGAATATGATATTCAGTATCTTTTTCATCTTTCCAACTAGATCTGATCAATTTGAATATGATTGGCCACTTTTCTTCCACTCCCCCTTTTTTCATCAAGATTGTATCATAGGTTTCATATCTTGCTTATGATTTATGAGAATTCAGTGATCATAAAAGCATCGTCACATTTTTTTATCATAGTCATGCAGAATATGGTCATGCCAACTTTGATTCCACCAATATGATCACTTCTTCCATATCATATCTAGAGTGAATTTGATGACTATTTACTTCCAGCAAGATATAGTCTCATTATGTTCGATCCTTCATTTAGTATTCAGTGTGAATCTGATGAGACTTTTCTTCTAACCAACTTCTAAATTTTTATCAAAAAACTTCTGGATCTGATTTAAAACTTTCTACAATTCAGATTTCCATCCACAATCTTTCTCAACATACTTTCTTTCTTCAATATACTAATCGATTGACAACAAATACAAGTAAAACACAACTTGGTCCTAACAATCACACCCTTTTTATTTTTTTCAATACCCATTTCAACCACTTGAAATCAATAAGTGATATTTTTTTCTTTTATCACTTTTTATTATATCCATTCCTTTTATCCCCCCACCCTATTACTTTTATTTCTCCCCCTTTCTATTATCCCCCCATCATTGACAAACAAAATCAAAGGGGCCATCAAGACAATTTTTACCAAATTATCTCATTTTAAGTGTTGTAACTTTTCATCTCTAAATCTTGAAACTTTTCTTCAACATAGGTATCACATGAGTTTCTTAACAAAGAACCTTTAACTAAACAACTCTAAGTCTATGTGGGTGGACCTGGTATAGAAAAAAAGAGTGTATAATTAAGGTGATCAATGTTGTCCATAACATAACTTTAATGTGATACTCTTTTCATGTTTCTTACAACATTCTCATGATTGGGGGAAATACTTTAAATAATTTATTTAAAAGTAACCTGCACCCATCTCAAAAAACACATCAGAAAGTTTAGGTGTATAAAAATAACTTTTTAACAACACATATTTTTCATAACCTCATTACTTTCATTTGCAAGGATGGTAATAGACTCATCAATTCCATATTCATTATTTTTACTTCTTCAATTACCTACACATTAGTACAAATATACAAAAAAATTGTGAATGAATAGGATCCTTGATTGTTTCTTAGAAACAAAAATCGGATTGAGAGTCCTCTCTTGGTCTTGACTTCTTCTTCTTTTTCTTGGATTTTCCATTGGACGTGATTTATTCCTTCTGTTTATCATTCTTGGGTTTTGTAAAAACTTTTTTCTTATCTTTAGAATCTTTTGATGAGGATGTTGACTTTTCTTCATCTTTAGTAACATCTTTGTTACAATCAGTTTGTAACATTTTTCCCATGCCTATTTTTTCTTTTGGCAAGATAGTTGGACAAATTTTGATATAATGCCTCTCTTTCTCATAGCCACAATCAGTTGATACATTTTATTCAACACTTATAATATATTTAGAAATCTATTTCTTCCCCTCTTCTTTTACTGATTTTTGTGCTTCCTCTAACTTCCTAGACAAGTAAATGTGTACTAACTAGATAACCAAGCACTCTTTCTTTTCGGACTTAGCATATTTGTTTTTCTTAACTTCTAAAACATCTAACTTCTGGGAATTGTTTAGAAACTTTTATTGTGATGGTAAAAAAAGAAGACATCCTTTACCAAGATGTTCAGGTTATTCACATATTTCACAAATAGTTTCTAAAGGTTGGAACCTATTTTCAACTTTCACGCCTTCCTTATCAGGTTTCTTTTGAACATTCTTTTCAGATTTCTTATTTTGAGAGAATTGAATCCCCATAAAACTTTACCTTTAATAACCTATGGAATAATAGTAAAATTTTTGGTTAAACAGACACATATTTTTTAGTATGTATGAATCCACCACAATGCCAGTAGTATCCATAAAAAGAGTATTTTCTTTTGTAATTTTCATACTAACAGGAGTTGTAAACATGTTTCTCAACAACCTTTATGTTTTTATTATATAAACCACCAACCTTTCTATTATCAATCAGAATATTCTTTTTCTTTTCATCCTTAATAGAATCATAAGTATTTTAATCTATTACTGATCCAGATAAAACATTTTTGGTCTCCAGGTATTTTGAAACTTCTAAATTCTTCACTTTGTCAATCTTGGCCACATACATAACTTTCCCAGCTTTCTTATTCTCAAAAAAAATTCTATCCTTATTCTAAAACTTTGAAGGTAAATTTTGTTGATCCTTATAAGGTTTCTCAATATGAGAACTTTCACAATATTTAGAGATATAGTTTTTCAAACTTGTACCTTTCTCTTTAGCTTTAGAAAGTTTTTATTGGACAAGTTCCAACTCTTCTTATTTTACTTTTATCTTTATCTTCAGATGCTCATTATGATTATTTTCTTCTTCAAGATATTTATTTAAATCATAAATCTCTACCAAAATCTTTTTATTCCCTTCTAAAAAGATTTCTTGAATTTTTGAAGAACATTCATCTTCCAACTTTTTGTTTTGATTTTCATGTCTTCTGATCTTTCTCAAAAATTATTTCAAATCTTCTTTTAAATGCATTTAAAGTTGAGTTTTCTCTTTATCATAACTATTGATTCTGAATTCTCTATCATTCATTATTTTAATAAAAGTATTTTCACTGACATACTCAACATATTTTTCAGATTCAGCTTCACTTTCTTATTCTTTAAAACAACTACTTTCACTACTAGAAGAACTTTCCTCATTAACTATTGTAATAAATGTGTTATCTTAAACATCATTTATAGATTCCTCACAATAATCATCCTTAGACAAAAATATTATCCTTTTGGATATGGATAAATTCTTATCTTTTCTTTTGGGATACAATTTTTCTTTATCACCCTTTTTCTTTTAAGATCTTCTTGGCCTTATTTCTTCGTCTTCAATTTCTTCATCGTCATTTTCTTCTTCATTACCTCTTCGAGGAAAATTGGAAATAAAATTATCAATGGATCCACATCCAAAACATTTTAAGTTAAGTTTCTCTTTATACCTTCTTGTACCTATTTTCACTTTCGTAGAAAACAAGGATAAAATTTCATTAAGATGTTTATATACCTCATTTTTAGAATTAGAATCTCCAACTAATTCTTCTTCAAGAATATTATTTGAATTTTCTTTCTTAAAAGCCTTTAAATACATTTCTCTATTAACTTTTTTTTCCTTTAATAGAATTATCCCTTCGAATTTCATAATTAATGAGACTACTATGAAAATCATCTAGAGACAATATTTATGGATCTCTATCTTCCAACGAAAAACCTTGGAATCAAACTTGTCAAGGAGAATTCTTAAGATATTTTCAACAATAGTAGAATATTCTAACTCTTCAACAAGACATCTAATAGTTCTTATAATGTCATTTACCCTAGTAAAGAAGTCATCAACAGATTCATGCTCACCCATCTTGAAATCATCATACTTCAATCTCTATATTTGTAACTTTGACCTAATCACTTTTGCATTGCCTTCATAAATGTTTTTTAGCTTATACTAGATTCCTTTGGTTGTGGAATCTCCTTTTACTCTAAGAAACTAACTTTCAGAAAGTGATGATAGTAAATCATTCTTATCTCTTCTATCATTATTAAGGTTTTCTTTATCATCATTTTTGAGAGGAGCATTCTCAATATAAGGAGGGAAACCATTTATAATATTTTTTGAAACATCATACCCAAGAAACATAAGATATGGAATCATTCTTATTTTCCAGATATGATAATTCTTATCAGCTAATATTTTAATCCCCTTACTATTCACACAACTCAAATTTTCCATAACACCTTCTTCTTTAAATACTTCAGCAAAGAATAAGTAAAGGGAACCTTTCACTCTGATAACAGTTGTAAGTACCCAGTCAGGATAATTGTATCATTAAGAGGGGGAGGGGTGAATTAGTGATACTTTTTATTTTATGTTTCTTTTCAATTGAAATAGCCTTTTCCTCTTGTTAAATATATTTTCCCTACTAAAAAATCATAAGACACATCCACAGGAACAAAATTATTTACAAGGTTCACTATTCAAAAGAATAGCCACATCCTTGGTATGGTTTGGAAATGATCCAATACTAAATAATCCACTAGAAATAAATCCTTTGGTTGGAATATAATGAGTAGGATATACCCTTTCACTTGTGTAGCACTTTAAAGACAATCCAAAAGTGTGTGTGCACCCTCTTAGCACAAATAGGGTAAAATTGTGTTTGTGTAACTACACATGTTACCTGTACTTCTTTTAAAATTACACAAATGTATTCTTTTGAAAATAATTATTCAATTTCTTACCCAGAAGATGGTAAGAACTTCGGGACTTTGATATAGAATTCAATTTTTATTGACAAGTCTGATATGCTCACTCTAATTCTCCAGATCCAATCACCCAATCTGATCTGCTCACTCCGATATTCAAATCTGATTTCCCAATACGATAGTTATAGCTCTGCCTAAATACAATTGATACAATTCAGAACACTTCCTTCCTTAATCCATAAATCCCAAATCCGATTAATTCATCCTGATACGATGACCAACTGGATATGATGACAAGCAAAATCCGATAGATAGTTGAATACGATGATCACTGAATACAACATTGCAATCTTGTCTCTTCTCCTTTCACTTCCCTCCATAGAAACTTCTTCAATAAAACAAAATATGTAAAAATTATTTCTCTATCCTCCATGAATAGTACATCCAAGTCAGTGATTAGTTAAAGTACAAAGTACTTTTTACCTTTTATAGGTGACCTAAGGATAGTTTTTGCGGGAATCTCAAAAACTTTCCCGCTCACCCAAATTTCCTGAATTTGCATGTTTCTTGGAATTTAGGGTGAATCTTGACCTTGCGAACTCTTCTCAACTCTTATCAATCCTTCTCAAATATTCTATCATCTTCATCTCTTCTTTTGAATTTATTTTCAAATGTCAATCTGGATTCAATTTTTGAATCTGATTTTACGAATTTGGTTTCTTTAATACAATGATCTATAATAATTGAAGAAAAAAACATTATTTAAATTTTAATCTCCCCCTCAACAACACATCCATATCATTTCTTCATATCTTCTCTTGACCCATTTGATCGATAAAAAAATTAATTTAACCCTTTTTAAATGGTTGACTACATTGTTGATTGAGCTCTGAAATTCCTCTTTGTAATGGTCACTCCATCAAATCTCAAACAATTCTTTTTCTTAATATAATGTCACATTGAGTTCGATTAGAAGCTTATTTTTCTTTTGAATATGATGATAACCGGCTAATATAGTTCATTTAACAACATCCTTCTTTCCAATTTAGTATGAATATGATTGTTCAAAAAATAATTAACCTAAATAAAATCAGGTTAAATACGATCTCCATCATATTTTTCTTCTTTCCAACCAGATCCAATCAATATGAATATGTTGTTCACTTTTCTTTCACTCCCCCTTTTTTTCATTAAGCTTTCATCATAATTTTCACATCTTACTTATGATTTATTATAATTCCAAGATTAGTAAATCACTGTCACATTTTTTTATCATAATCATGCATACTCTAATCATGCACACTCTGATTCCACCAATACAATCACTTATTCCATACCAGATCCATAGTGAATTCAATGACCATTTACTTACAGCAAGATATAGTCTCAATATGATCGATACTTTCATTCTGGATTCAGTGTGAATTCAATGAGACTTTTCTTCTAGCCATCTTCTGACTTTTTATCAACAAACTTCTAGATCCGATTGAAAAATTTCTACAATTTTGATTTCCATCCATCATCTTTTTCAACATAATTTATTTCTTCAACATATTGATCGATTGAAAACAAATACAACCAAAACACAACTTGGTCCTAACACATTGCATACACATCTATGGTTCCATAGAGGGAGACACATTTGACCAAGGATATTTTCATAGAGCAATGGAAAATTTTTATATTTCCATAGATGATATTTATCATTGGATTTTCATTGATGTGTCAAATGATGTTGACCCTCAGATCGATGTTCTAGAGGGTGATAATCCTCATATGGAAGTGTTAGAGGTTGAAGAACTTCTTATAGATGTGTTGCATAATGATGTAGCACATGAGGATCATGTCCACCATGATCATCTCAATGATCCTCCACTTCTTATTGTAAAAGAGACACAATCACAAGATATACATACAAAGGTCCACGCCGCTTCTATTTGTGATTATGTTTTAGAGCCCCTTAAATTTTTTAGATTATGTTGTGGTGCTTGGCGACAACTGGAGTGTGTTTTATTCGACATTTCACATACTAGGGTGATACCCATTACTCAATAACATTTTCTTCCCATTTGGGAGAGATTTATATCCAATATTCACATTCATTTCAACTATGATAGGGGTACATGTAACATCTCACCCCTCACCCATTATCTTGGGAAGAGGTGGAGGGTGTTACTGACCATAGGTGACATCCCCAAGACACCAGTGGCTGGTAATAAATTCCAAGATCTTTATAAATAGTTGAGGGGCAATTTTCCCTTTGAAAAAATAACAACCAAATTGTGAATAAAATAACCAAAAAACCATTATATGATGCATTGAGAACAATTTATTACAACTCAAAGTAATACCAATAGACAAAAAAAACAAACTATACCCATTAACCAAATTAGAGTGCAAAGAGGATACCAAAACCAACAACTCAAAGACAACCCAAGACATAAACTCCATATATCACAACATGCTCCAAGATCTAACTTTATAATACATTCCAAATATATCGCAAAACATCACTAAAGAAAGGATATACCTTGCCTTTACCTATGTCTCGATATACAACATCTAAAAACACACCAAAGTTCCCAAGTAGAGGGTGAGTATAAAACTTAGATGGATTTCCCCAAATGACTTCCCAACTCATGCCACTAGGATAGAACTGAAGGTTCTGGGAGAAACAGAAGCATGGTTGGGCCGGTGCCCAACTTTAATTTTTACCATGATCAATGATTATTTCGGGATCAATACGATGATTAACACCAATATCCATGGAATAGAATCAAAGATTTAGATAAAGAATGAAGAGGCTTGAAACCTTTAGAGATAAAGGATATTTCACATCATGTTTATAACTAATTTAATTAATTTCATAAAGAAAAGAATACATGGATCTTCGGTACTTTCTTCCTTGATGATTTGATCATCCGGAATGACCCTTATAGATTGTCTCATTGTGCTTGTGAGGATCCAAACTAGAATCCCTCTAATGGTGATCCACACATGCTCTGATGGACTTCGATCGACACCACTCATTCTCCGGGTGCTAACATGGTGAAGCGAGTGTCTTGTGTCAGCCATTCTTGATCACTTGTTCTTCAGTCTTGAATAACATATCTCTTTCTTGATTGGGGAGGGAAGAGGATGAGAGACAAATTGTTTGGCTCAACAATTCTCAATTCACTGGGTATGTTGTTTGGTTCATGGCACAATGGATGTACTTGTCTATTTATCGACATGGGGCTTCGATTACAATATTTAATTGTGTAACAGCAACTAAATGCATTCATAACCTTAGAGAAAACCCAAGTTCTTAATAATAATATCGCGTCATTATTTATGGTGCACCAAATTGCGCAAAATAGAATTATAAATAAAATTCCATGTCACACAATAATAGTAGTGTTATTATTATTTTAACTTGTTCCAACTAGTTAAATAATTATTTATCATCTTGAAAATATTTATTTTACTACCAGACTGGATTTGGTCTTCTTAAACTCCACTTCCATTTATTGAACATCTGAATAAATAAATAAATAAATTATTCTCTTAAATAAATATTTTATTTAAAAACTAGTAAATAAATATTTATTAAATGTTCAATAAAATAAATCAATATATTTTACTCACAATCCCGTGAATAAATATTTAATTAATTTATGTGACCATTTTAACTTGAATAAAATTATTCCACGGTCTTGAGAATAATATTTATTTTATTAATTAAATTCAAATAGAATTTAACCGAGACCACCAAAAACACTTAGTGTGTGACCCTCTGGGATTCTTTCTCGTTGGAATTAGGCGGGCTTGCCTAAAGTTCAGGAGTACTGTATAGCAATGGGTCAAGGCACCCAAGATAAAGAACTTAAAGTTGTAATGATTACATCCACATACAAACTCTCACTGTGTAATATATTCCCTTTGTCTTAATATCTCATCAAGAAAGTTTCATGATAATGTCATCAACATTTATGCTTGATAAGTTATTCTTTGATTACCTAAAATAAAATTATCGTTACACCATGCCCATGGAATTTTGCACGATGGTTCTATTTCAATCAAAGGGTCAAGATATCAACTTCCATAAATGGAAGGAGCAAATCCTTCCTTGAATTATCCATTAATAACATGTCACTCATGACGCACCCAACATACCCTACTTCCCATCAACATATGGTGTGACGGTTTTAATCAGTAAATCAAAGTGAATGATTTGTGACATGTATTAATGATAATCTTAAAGTCTAAGGACCATTACACATGCTTACAGATAGGAATATTCGATGACACCAAAACATGCGGAATTCCTACTGGCAGGTCTGTTCTCATAATCTCTCATCTTGGAGATTACCAAGTGAAAACTTCATGAGAGGATTTCTCGTCTGCTTATGAGTACTCACACATGACGGTCTGTATACTATGTGTCCCATCATAGTATGTCATCCAATCGCAGAACTATATTTAAGTATATTGTTGTAGCATTTCAAGGTTCTCATTATAGAGGGGAACCGCCATGACCTTATCAATGAAAAAAATACTCTAGGAAATAATTACATCATAGTCATGTGGAATAATGAAAAATATGTAATAAGATGTTTAATATTTAAATACATTAAATATACATGTAATCAAAGTATAAATAGTTGGTTCTAGGACACCAATGCTAACAAAATACCACTTGTACTAGATCTAAATGCCTATTAATTTCAGTCCGTTGGACCTCACATGATGATCATGTTTCTACTAAGTCAAGGATTTAGTCAAGGGGTCTACTACATTGTCTTCTGTGGAAATACTACTCACTGAAAATTCACCTCTCTGAGAAAAATCCCTCAAGAGATGATACTTATGAAGTATGTGCTTTATCCTTTGATGTGACCTTGGCTCTTTTCTAAGATCCACCACTGAAGTATTATCACAATAGAGTGTGATGGGATATTTACTACTAGGTACCACATCCAACTCCTAGATGAAGCTTCATATCCAAACTCCTTCTTTAGCTACCTCAGAAGCTGCGATATACTCAGAATCTGCCGTAAAATCTGTGACCATGCTCTGGTTTGAGCTCTTCCAGCTCACAGCACCTCCATTCAAAGTGAAGATGTATCCCGTTTGTGACTTCATGTCATCCTGGTCAATCTGAAAACTAGTATCTACATACCTCTGATGACTAGTTTCTCATATCCTCCATAAAACAGAAATATATCCTTAGTATACCTCAGATGCTTAAGTATAGTCTTGACTGTCATCCAATGGTGGTCACCTGGGTCAGCTTGATATATACCTATTTCACTTAATGCATAGGCAACATATATCCTAGAACATAACATGGTATACATGACTAACCCAATCACTAATTCATATAGATTCATTCCCATTCTATCTCTTCCCTTATGCATCTGAGGACACATTTTCTTGGAAAGATGAATGCCATGTGAAGCTAACAATAATCCCCTTTTGGATTGTTCAATACTGAATCTCTTTAGTATCTTGTCAATGTATGTACTTTGACTTAGTCCCAACAATCTCTTGAATCTATCACGGTGAATCTTGATCCCAAGAATATATGTTGCCTCACCCAAGTCCTTTATGAAGAAGCATCGATTCAACCATTCCTTAACATACTGTAAGACTGGTATCTCGTTTCCAATAATTAATATGTCATCAACATATACTATTAAGAAAATGATCATGCTCCCACTAAATTGTTTGTAGACACAAGGCTCACATTCATTCTTGATAAAACCAAATTTCGTTATGGATTCATCAAAACAAATGTTCCATGACCTAAATGCTTTCTTTAATCCATAAATGGATTTCTGTAACTTTCATACCTTATTGGCATCCTTTGGAGTCATAAACCCTTCAGTTTGTGTCATGTAGACATCTTCCTGAAGGTTCCTATTAAGAAAGGATTTTTTGACATCCATTTTCCAAATCTCATAGTCATGGTAAGTAGTAATGGCCAATAGAATTATGATGGATTTAATCATTGCAACTGGTGAAAAGGTTTTGTTGTAGTTAATGCCTCGAGGCTGCTTGAACCCTTTTGCAACTAGTCGTGCCTTATAGGTACTTAATTATCCTTCCATGTCAAGTTTCTTATTGAATACCCATTTGTAACCAATAGGATTTATATCAACTAGAGGATCTACCAAAATCCAAACTTGGTTTTGGTACATGGAATCCATTTTAGAATTCATTTCTTCTTGCCACTTGGAAACATCTATGCAACTTACTACTTCCTTGTAGGTTAGAGGAACATTATTATCAACTAATAATGAATCACCATCCTTAGTAACTAAAAAACTGTACCATTCTGGTTCTCTAACCTCTCTTGTACTCCTACATAGTTCTTGTGTCTCTGGAACAGTTCTTTCTTCCATGGGGCTTTGTGTAATCTGTTCTTGTACCAACTCTTGTGTACCTTAACCCTCGACTTCATCAAAGTCTATCTTGATCCCAATATCTCTTTTGTAGATGTGCTCCCTCTCAAAAAATATGGTGTGTTTAGAAACTATAACATTTTTTATGAGGGGTTTTATAGGTTAGATCCCCTTGTTTCCTTGGGGTATCCTATAAAGGTACACTTTGTGCCTCGGGTGCAAGTTTGTTACTTGAAGAGGCCTTAACAAACATTTCACTTCCCCACACATGTAAATTTGATAACATGGATTTATTTCCACTCCAGAACTCGTATAGAATACCATGTATTGATTTTTTTGGTACTTGGTTTAGTATGTGTGTGGCTGTTTGTAACGCATATCCCCAAAAGGATAATGGAAGAATTTCATGACTCATCATTGATCTCACCATGTCCAACAAGGTGTGGTTCCTTCTTTTTCTCACACCATTCCATTGGGGTGTGTAAGTAGGATTGAGTTGGGATAGGATCCCAAACTCCCATAAGTAATCAATGAAGTCTTGATTAAGATATTCTCCACCTCAGTCTGAGCGGAGTTTTTTAATCTTATTACCAAGCTGGTTCTCAACTTCATTCTTGTATTCTTTGAAATTATCAAAAGAATCCAACTTATACCTCATTAAGTATATATATTCATATCTACTAAAATCATCAGTAAAAGTTATGAAGTATGAGTACCCACCCATTTATTTAACTAGAAATGGTCCACACACATCAGTATGAACTAATCAAGAAGCTCTTTATCCCTTTCACATTTCCCACTAAATGGGGTTTTGGTCATTTTTCCTTGTAAGCATGTGTGACATATGCCAAGTGGTTTTAGTTCGAAAGAATCTAAATATCCATCTTGATGTAACTTTGTCAAGCGTTTCTCATTTACATGACCTAGATGATGATGCCAAAGTTGGGTGTGGTATGAGTCATACAAAGTATCTTTATTATTTATTGTCATTACTTGGTTTGTGTAATCCAACACGTAAAGACTATTTTATAAATGTGACCTACCAAAACAAATGTTATATTTTTAAAATAAGAAATATTCATTTAAAAATTTGAAAACAAATCCATCTGTATCTAATATGGATACAGAAATAATGTTTTAGTAATATATGGCACATAATAACAACCCTTCAACACCAAGATCATCCCAGTTGGCAATGTGAGGTGGTAGTCCCCGACAGCTACATCATCAAGTCTATCTCTATTGGTTGCTCGTAGATCTACCTCCTCTCAGTCAATCTTATTGAATCTACTTGGTTCCTATATTTGGATACATATGTGAGCACCACAATCTATATCTAATACCCAATTTGTAGAAATAGATATATTTCATTCGATAAAAAACGCACCTGAAACTTCCCCTTGCTTCTTAGACTGGGTGCAGTTCTTCTTCCAGTGGCCCTTCTTTCCACATGTGAAACAAACATCTTCATGTTCCCTTGCCTCCCCTTGTATATTCCTTTTCTTGGAAGGGTGTGAAGAATCTTTGGGCTTAAATCTCTTCATCTTCCCTTTCCTCTTATTCATCATAAGGACGGAAGGCTTTTCGCACTTCATATCTTTGTCTACTTGGTGAATGAGGATAAGAAGATCAGATAGAGACTTCTCAATGTTGTTTGTATTTAAATTAACAACAAAGCTGGAGAAGCTATGAGGGAGTGATACAATAATGAGATCGTTACCCCGTTCTTTAGGGAGTTTAAACCCTAGAACCTACAGGCGCTCAATGTATCCAATGAGCTTGACTATGTGAGACCCAGTTGGGGCACCCTCTCCAAGATTTCTTTGAAAGAGTGCCTTGGAGATCTCAAACTGTTCTTGTATTGCTATCTCCTGGTAAAAACCATGGATTTGTTTGAGTATTTTATAGGTATCCATGTTTTCATGAGACTTCATGAGCTCACTAGATATTGATGATAACATCAAACATTGAACATCGACTGTTTCATTCATATGTTTCTCGTAGACCAATAACTCTTCGTCACTCGTCTCTTGGGTAGGCAGATCAGGTAATGTTGACTCTATCACGTAAGACTTCCATTCATGGCATAGAATAACCTGAAGGTGTCTAAACCATTCCTAGAAGTTACTACCAGTGAGGATGTTGTCTTTATCCATAATTGATCGTAGGGATAGTGTGGTTGACGAGATTTCCATTTTATTCTACAATTAAAAAGAGAATATGATTAGAACTTTCTTGATTGCATTTTATGAGAAATAATAAATTAATTTTATTAAGCCTCATACTATTTTATCAAGTCCCAATGGTCCTCACCATTGAACTCAAAATGTCCAGTTGTCATAACATTCTAGTGGAAAGGATCCATATTCGCATTATCATAACCCCAACAAGGGTTGGTCAATATATTTGAAGATATTTAGGTAGGTTGGTCTTTTCCAACTGTGGAATTATAGCTCCTTGATCTGTTGAGTGGACTCCCCAATCCTGAAATCCTGACTTGGATTTCCTCAACTCTTGCCTCCAATATTACACCAAGTCTAGTAAGGGCTACTCCTCTTGATGCAATATGGTTAAGTCAACCCGAAACCTTTCATAAGGGATCACTATATAAAATTAAGTGACTCAACAAGGGTTGTTCAAACACATATTTTTATTGGGTCTTTCCCTTAATCAAGTAACGGAAGGCTTGGTATGACTGAATATTTTATTGAGGTGTTTTTATCACTTATATGTAAATTGATTATTATCTTTATCACATACTTGTTAATATTAGGTGGAACTTACTTAATTGATTAAACATGTATTGATAATATTTTATGCATAAGCCTGGTTTATTTTAGTTCTATCTTGCATGCTTGTTAGTTCATTAATTATGTGATCGCGATAACACGTCCACAATGAAAAAACCATGAAACTGACAGAAATAAAATAAAGGGAATAATCATGAGATTTTATAATGGTTAGTTTATCTATTGGTTGATAAACTAACTCTGACCTAGGGAAGAAACACCTTGAACCTTTTGGGTTCATGTTTACATCTTTCCACATGTCCACCTTTGTATCTCCTGGGATTGGTTTCATCTCAACTCCAGCTTGAACCGCCTCCACTGTCTTGGGAGCTCTATCTATTACATATGCTTTTAAATCACACACAGGTGATGGGTAAAAATAGGTTTATATAAAATAAACCATGGGCATGCAATCCCTATATATTAATGAGGGGAAATTTCATGCAAACCAACAATTAATTTAACAAATAAACTAAAAGGGAAATGAATCACATACAAGGTCTGGTCTAGATCATGATCATCCATATACATGCAACAAATTATGCAATTAATAAAACTAGAATTCAATTATTTAATCATTATTATTAAGATAAATTGTTCTTGAATTGATTAATTATTATCTTTAATTAATCAATCCTTTTATATTAATTCTTTTTCTGAATTTCCTTAAGATTCTCATCGTTGTACATAAATACACCTTGGAGGTAAGCTAGTGAATACCTGTTTGAATATACCCAACTTGTATTATATTCATATACTATTTTACTCTTCTAACATGTGGCATACATGATGCTTCAATGCATAGAGTAACAACATGTATTATGATTTATACATGATAAGCAGTTCTGAACATTACACAAACATTAAAGTTTTAACTTTTTGTAATTTGGTAAGGTACACAGTGTGCAGTTATGAATCCACAGCTTGTGCTACCTTCACTATATTTCCCAAATTAGACGCCTAGGGACTCAGCATGTGAGGTGTAATTCAAAAAGTTTGGAGTACATGACATGTACATTGTGTTACATGTTGTGTTGTCTCCACGTTACATGGTTACTAGTCGGCTTAGTCGTGTATGGGATACACTTTTTGGCCCCTGACCCGAAGAGACTACACACCGTGTCCAATGGTCCACACGACATGTAATTAGGTATTCATGTGCCTATCTATCCTGGTCAACACGTGGTGTAAAATTAACTACACCACGTGTAATAAATGCACACAGCTTGAGTAATTGTCGAATTACTCATGATACGTTGTACACAACTACGTGGTTTGTAGTCCAGATTATGTGGCATGTATGGAAGAGAATATGATGTACAAGTTCAAACAAATGGTGTGTAATTTTGTGTCACCTAGGTAGAATCATCAGCACCTCCTAATGAGTTCCTCATTTTAATTTTAATCCAAAAATTATTTGTTTCTGTGAAATCTGTTATAAAAGAAAGAGGAAGAATAAATCCCAAAATTCATATTAATAGTTAGATTAAACCTTGAATTGAAAAACTAAATTATTAAATCATAAATGATAATTAAATAATTATAAACAATTATGACCTCCCTCTGATTTCATTTGAAGGTTTTGGGCACAGTAGAAGCGAGGTTGGGTCGGTGCCTAACTTCAATTTTTACCATGATCAATGATTATTCCAGGATCCATATGATGATTAATGTAAATCTCCATGAAATAGAATCAAAGATTTAGATAAAGTATGAATAGTTCCAAAACCTTTAGAGAGAAAGGATCTTACACATCATGTTTATAATTAATTTTAATTAATTTCATAAATAAAAGAATAAATGGATCTTTAGTACTTTCTTCGTTGATGATTTTGATCATTCGGAATGACCCTTCCATATTATCTCATTGTGATTGTAAGGATCCAAACCAGAATCTCTCTAGTGGTGATCCACACATTCTCTAATGGCCTCTGATCGACACCTCTCATTCTTCAGGTGCTAGAGCAGTGAATCAAGTGTCTTATGTTGGCTGTTCTTGATCACTTGTTCTTAGGTATTGAAGAACATCTCTCATTCTTGAGAGGGGAGGGAAGAAGATGAGAGAGAAATTGTTTGGATCAATAATTCTCAATTCACCAGGAATGTAGTTCGGTTCGTGGAATAATGGACGTACTTGTCTATTTATCAACATGGGGATTTAGTTACAATATTTAATTGCATAACAGTAATTAAATACATTCATAACCTTAGAGAAAAATCATACTCTTAAAAATAATACCACATCATTATTTATGATGTGCTAAATTGCGCAAAATGTAATTATAAATAAAATTTTGCGTCAAAAAATAATAGTAGTGCTATTATTATTTTAACTTGTGCCAACTAGTTAAATAATTATTTACAGTCTTGCAAATAATTATTTTACTACCGAACCAGCCTTGGTCCACTCAAACTCCACTTCCATTTATTGAACATCTGAATAAATAAATAAATAAATTATTCTCTTAAATAAATATTTTATTTACAAACTAGTAAATAAATATTTATTAAATTTTCAATAAAATAAATAAATATATTTTACTCACAATCCGGTGAATAAATATTTATTTAATTTATGCGATCATTTTTTACTTGAATAAAATTATTCCACGATCTTGAGAATAATATTTAATTAATTAATTAAATTCAAATAGAATTGAACCAAGAGCACCAAAAACACTTAGTGTGTTACCCTCTAGGATTCTTTCTCGTTGGAATTAGGAGGGCTTGCCTAAAGTCCAAGAGTACTGTCTAGAAACGGGTCAAGGCACCTAAGAGAAAGAACTTAAAGTCTCAACGACGACATCCACATATGAATGCTTACTGTGTAATATAATCCATTTGTATCAATATCTCATCAAGCAGGTTTCATGATAGTGTCATCAACCTTTATTCTTGATACACCGTTCTTTAACTACCTGAAATAAACTCTTCATTACACCATGTCCAGGGAATTTCGCGTGACGATTATATTTCAATCAAAGGGTTGAGATATCAACTTCTATAAATGGAAGGGACAAATCCTTCCTCAAATTATTCATTAATAACATTCCGCTCTTGACACACCCAACTTACCCTACTTCTTGCCAACATATGGTGTGACGGTTTTCATTATTAAATCAAAGTGCACGATTCATGACACGTATTAATGATAATCTTAAAGTCTAAGGACCATTGCACATGCTCGCAGATAGAAATGTACAATGACACCAAAACATGAGGAATTCCTACTAGAGGGTATGTTCTCATAATCTCCCGTCTTGGATATTACTAAGTGTGAACTTCATGAGAGGAAGTCTCATCTGCTTACAAGTACTCGTACCTAACGGTATGTATACTATGTGTCTCATCATAGTATGTCATTCAACCATAGAACTATATTTAAGAATATTTTTATAGCATTTCAAGATTCTCGTCATAGTAGGGAACTTCCATGACCTTATCAATGAAAAAAATAATCTAGGAAATTATTACATCATAGTCATGCAGAACAATGAAAAATATGTAATAAGATGTTTAATATTTAAATACATTAAATATCCATGTAATCAAAGTACAAACAGTTAGTTCTAGGACACCAAATCTAACAATAACATGTTATCACATTTATATAAAATAGTTTAAAACCAAAATTAAATTAGTTTATATCAAATACAAACCAATTTTCAAGAAAAAAACATCTTTGAACTAAAACATTTTCCATGGAAAGAAACCAAACAACTCATTAAAACTATTTCTTAAATTTTATTTTGGCATAACCCATTTTATTCCACATATCCACTCATACGTTCACCCATAGACCTCCCTATAGTCGTGAATGGTGATTCATCCTTTCACCAAGTCATCACTTAGTGAATCATTTTGATGGGGGAAAGTTCATTCCCTTATCTATTCCACTTTTGATAGGGGAACTTCATACCCTTATCTATTCCAAATGTACATGAAAACACGCCAACCATTTATGAAAAAAAAACGATCCAAACCAATTATTCCAAACCATTTCAATAAAACAATCCTTTCATTAAAAACACTTTACAACCAATTTTCTATGCATCAAAACCAAACAACCATTTTAAAATTATCATTTTAAAATCATTTAACAATTTCACTTTCCACAAAACAAAAAATTTCTACAATTCCAAAAACCATCACTAAAGAGGGTTTCTAATAAGAATTTCACATTGATTTCACAATCTAAACCAAGAAAAACAATCAATTTGAAATCAATCCTTCTAGTTCTAATCAATATGGGTTTAGAGTGAATCCAACTACCTTTAAACTTAGGAAAAAAGAAAGAACATCATAAAAAACTCCACAAACTTGGCCTATATATTCCAAAACCCACCTTAGATCTTGTTCCCTATCATTAAAATAACCATATCTCATGATTATTGGCATCACACAACATGAATCTATCCCCAACGGATTAAAGCAATGAATCCAAGAGAGGTAAAAAGAAGAAAACTAAGTAAAACCACCAAGAATGAGCACTTTCCAAGTAATATTGCCTCCAACACACCAAGATTCACCAAAAGATCGCTCTCAGATCAAAGGGAAGGGTTTCCATAGCCTTGGTAGTGGGAGGATCATGAGTTATGGTCTATTTAGGGGGGGTGAAGAATTAAAAAGTTTATTCATATTAAATCCACAAAATCCATATCTAATTTTTAATGTTTTATGGTTTAGGCGCATGGTTAGGAAAATTATACATAAAATGTGTGCTAGCCACTGCCTCTAAATACCCCTCACATGGTTGGCTCACACGGTTAGACAAATCGTACGCCAACCATGATCATCCCCTATGTTTGAATTTTCATGGTTCCTCCTAGGTGGATACACAGTTTGGCTAAATTGTGCACCAACCATGTGCCTACCTAGTGCCCATTGTTTCCCCTTGCATGGTTTCTTGGAGGTATTTCACAGTTTCTAATAATCGTTCACCTCTAGAAAAGCCCCCAAAATATTCCAAAACTCCTAAAAATCTTCTCAAACTTAACCCAATTACTTTATATACTTAAAATAAATAAATAATGGGTTAATTACCTGAAATCGGGGGGTGCTACATTCTCCCCACCATTGGTCTTTTCATCCACATAAAGTTAAAAAAGCACCACTTTATTGAAAGATCTTGGGTCATTTCTCGACCATTTCCTTCTCACACTCCCATGTTTCTTCCTGAATATGACCATGTTGGCATAAAACCCACACTAGACTGATTATTTTACCATGAAAGACTTTATCTTACCTATCCACAATCCACACTGGAAAATGAACCAACATAGCATTCGGCTCTAGATCAATGTGATCCCATCGAATCACATGGTCAGGATTAGGTTTATACTTATTCAACTGAGATACATGAAACACATTATGCACTAAACTAAACCTTGGTGGGAAATCCAGTCGATATTCCACCTCACCAACCTATTCAAGTATCTCAATAGGGCCTATGTATCGAGGAGATAATTTTCCTTGCTTACCAAAATGATGATGCCCAAGCCTTGGAGAGATTCTCAAGAACACATGATCATTCGTTGTGAATGACAATAGTCATCCATGATGTTCCTTATACAATTTATGATGACTCTAATTCGTCACCATTATTTTCATGATCAACTGAATTTTCTCTGTTGTCTCTTGCATAAGGCTTGTCCCAACTAGTGAAGCATCACCTGTTTCCACCCAAAAAAAGTGAAGAATGACAAGGAAACACATACAATGGTTCAAAATGAGCCATATGTATCAAGGCCTGATGACTGTTGTTATACAATAACTCTACTAATGGTATGTTCTCCTCCCATGATCCACTAAAATCCATTACATAATCCCAAAAAATGTCTTCCAACATTTATATCATCCTCTTGAATTTTCCATCTGTTTGAGGATAATATTCCATACTTATAATCAACTAAGTCTCATGGGATTGTTGTAAGGATTTCCAAAAATGAGATGTAAACCTTAGATATCATTCTAATACTATCGAAATTGGTACATCGTGCCTCTTTACCACTTCTCATATATAGATTTTAGACAAGTCCTCCACTGTATGAGATTCATGAATATGGATGAAATGGTCCAACTTTGTAAGTTGATCCACTATAAACCATATGTAATCATGTTTCTAAACCATTATTGGTAGACCTATCATAGAATCCATAACTATTTTCTCCTATTTACACATAGAAATTGGTAAAGACTGCAATATACTCATTGTTTGTTAGTGCTCTGCCTTAATCAGCTGACAAGTGAGGCATCTCACAACAAACTTGTCCACTTTTCTTTTCATGCCAACCCACCAAAATTATGATTTCAACACCTTATACATATTTTTTATTTCAACATGAATAGACCATCTAGAATGGCGGTGAGCACGAAGAATTTGTTCCTGATAAGCCAGAGGTACGACCATCTGATCTTGAACCCATAAAACTAAACTATCATCCAGCTTCCATCCCTCAATGGTCTCCCCACCATTGAGTTTTGAACTCATCTTAACACATTCTGAATCATATTTATATGCCACTTTAACTATATTGACCATGTCAAGAATAAAATAAACCAGAAGTAAAACTATAATAATACCTCAGTCTTCATAATCTAAGTGCATGTCAGTTATCACTGACATCAGCTTACACTAATTTAAAGATTCTTTTTCTAACTAACCATATGACTTTCTACTCAATGTATCCGCTACTGAATTTCCTTTACATGGTGTATGCATCAATTAAAATTCAAACATTTAGAGATACTCCATCAATATTCTTTTTCTCAGATTCAAATCTCTTTATGAGAAAATGTGTTTCAATGTCTTATGATCTATAAACACCGTGAATTTTTCACTAAATAGGTAATGTCTCTAAGTATTCAAAGCATGGAGTACAACAAATAATTTCAAATCGTGTGTTGGATATTTCTTCTCATGAAATCATAACTATCGTGATCCATAAGAAACAACATTATCTCTCTACATGAGAACACATCCCAATCTCGATCCTAAAGCATCTCAATACACCACATACCCTTATATTGATTTCAAAAATATTAAGATTGGTGTTGATGTAAGGCAAACTTTAAAATATTGAAAAGACTTATGACATTCCTCATTCCAATGGAATGAAACACCTTTTCTTGTCAAAGCTGTCATTAGTGAAGCTATTCATGAAAATTCAAGAACAAAATGCCGATAATAGCCAGCCAGACCATGGAAGTTGCGTATCTTAAAGAAATTATTTGGCAGTTTTCAAGGATCATCGCATCTATCTTTTCTAGATCTATAGAAACACCTTTTTTAGAGATAACATGGATAAGAAAACGTACCTCTTGTATCCAAAAATCACACTTTGAAAGTTTATCATACAAACGATGATCCCACAAGATACCCAACAATCTTTCCAAGTGTTGCTCAAGCACAAACCTTATCCTTGAATACACCAATATATAATCCATAAACACCACCACATGAATCTGATACCTTTGAAATATCTGATTCATCAATGCCATAAATACAGCTGGTGCATTCATAAGACCGAAAAGCATAACCAATACTCATAATGGTCATATCTACTCTCGAAAGCTGTCTTTAGAATATCGTTATTCTAAACTCGGAATTGGTGATATCATGAATGCAAGTCAATTTTAGAGAACCATTGGGATCCCCTAAAATTATCGAACATGTCATAAATACATTGAAGTGGATATTTATTCTTTATCGTAACTTGGTTAAGCTTATGATAATCCGCACACAACTGAAGAGTTCCATCCACCTTTTTCACAAAAAAAATTGGTGTTGCCCGTGGAGACATACTAGGCCGAATGAACCCTTTGCTTTCCAACTCTTGTAATTGGACTTTCAATTCCCTTAAATCTTTTAGTTCCATCCAATAATATGGAAGTTATATAGGACTAGTCCCTGATAAGATATCAATCTTAAATTCCACTTCTCTTGTAGGTGGAAACCCTAAGAAATTCTTAGGAAAAACATCTGGAAACTGATCAACAGTGGTTGGAAAACCACTATTCTCAATATCATCCATAAATGAGAATGTCAAAGCTTCCAAATGGTGTGATATAGTTCCAACTATTGGTGCCAAAAATCTTGTTTCACCTACCTTTAAATTTTGGTCTCCTCTAAAGAGATGCTTGATGCCATCATTGGTCTTAAAACTAACCCTTAGGGTATAAAAATCGATGTGATCTTTGAAAATTTTTAACCATTCCACACCTAGGATTATTTCATATACATCCATCTCAATCATATAGAAATACTAACTCAATTTATCCCCATCAATAGTTATAGAAAATTATCTACACATAAAGGCTCAAACTTCTCTTTTACCAAGAGGAGTTTGAATTTTCAAAACAGAAGGCATCATCTCAACATGAAAACTGAGAATATAAACAACATGAGAAGCAATAAATTAATGAGATTCTCCCATATCAAACAAATATTTCATAAGTTTAGAATTTAAAAGAATAATACCTATCATCATTAAAGGTCCAGATTGATCATCTAAAATTACCTACTCAGATCCATATAATTGCTTACTCACTGCACTTTTCTCTTTATTAACCTATTGAGATTTACCTAGTTGAGGAGTCATGGTATTTCTAGAATCACCATGGGCTCCTTAGTTATGCTGATGAAAACTATTCTGCTACCCTCGTCTCATCGAAGCATATGATGTCTGAGAAGCATGAGTTGTTTCCTGAGCATACCACTACCTTGGAAATATGTGTCGCTCTTCTGCTTATTCCTAGCATTAGAGTTACCATTGAAGGTTTTGGGCACAGCGGAAGCATGCGATGGGTCATTCCCAACTTTCTTTTTTTCATGATCAATGATCAATCTTATATTTATGTGACGTTGAACATTGTAATCAATGGAATTGAATCAAAGAAAATAAACAAGGGATAGAACGTCATAACCAAGAGTAGGATCATCACATACTATTTATAATTAATTTAATCAATTAATGAATTGTCTTGCATGAATTCTTTTTTCATTGATGGATCTGACAATAGATACGTGTTGTATCATCGCTATGTTGTAGGAATCGAGAGAAGATTCCTTCTAGCGGTGATCCACATGTTTTGTACAAATATCAAAACTTTGTCGTAGGAATCTTCAAGTGTTAGCGTGAAATATCCTAATGCTTGCATCGTTTGATTTTGATCGCCATGAGAATCGCTTACAAAGCATTCTCCTTGATCTCTCTAGACTCAATAGTGGATGTTGGAGGAAGATCAATCTCTGTTTTTGGGAGAATTCTTGGAGAGGGAGCTCTCTAGGGATTGAGAGGCTTCTATCTGGATATCATTATGTGCAACATAAATGAATTGTATCATTAGAAAAATAATATAATTAGGTTTAAATGCCATTAGGGTTTAGAAATAAATATTTGCACAAGTGACATTAATATTTATTTAGTCCCTTATGGAACCCCATGTCTAAAATAATAATAATGTTATTATTTACTTCATAGGTGCTTAACTTGAGAATTAAATTAAATATTATTTAATCAAATAATATTAAATATGTATTATTTATCACCGAACCTAAAACTTTGGTATGTCATTCCTCCATAATATTTATCAGGCATTTAATAATGTTTATTTATTTAATAAATAAATATCACTGCATTATTCACCAATAAATAAATAGATATTATATTCACTAAATAGAAATTAAATATTCATGAAATATTATGCTCACATTATATTATCTTGAATAACTAGTGACAGAATATATGCGATCAAGAAAACATGAATAATTATTAAACCACATGTGGAAATAATATTTATTCAACTTGTTAAATAATAAATAATAATATATTATTTAACTAAGATTTTGGATACACTTAGTGTGACCCTCTAGGTCTCTTTCTCAGTGGTATTAGGAAAAGAAACCTAAAGTCTAAGGTTAGCATCTAAAAATGCACCAAGGCACCTATAAAGAAAGAAGTTAATGTCGTAATGACATAATACCTCGTGCATATTCTTACTGTGTAATATAATCTTTTATCACGATATCTCTAATCAAGCAGGTTGTATGCTGGTGTCATCAAACTATGTGATCGATGTCTCTTTCTTTGACTTTCCAGAAATTGAACTAGCCTATAAAACACCATGGCTATGAATTTATTTAGTCTATATCATTTCTATCAAAGGGCATGATATATCAACTTTTGTTAAAGAACATAAGGGACAAATCCTTTCTTGCATTATTCATCAATGCAATATTACTTGTGATTCACCCAACGTATCCTACTTTACTGCGAACATTTGTCATCATATTTTTTGTCAATACATCAAAGTATGAAACTAATAATACTTTTTAATAATATTATTACATTCTAAGGACCAATACACATGTTTGTAGATAGGAACATCTAATGAAACATATAAATGTGGGTTTCTTAATGGTGGATCTCGTTCTCATAATATCCTACACTGGATATTACCAAGGGCGTACACCATGAGAAGGTGTCTCAAAGTCCTATGAGTCTCCACCCCTGATAGCCTGTATCATTTGTGTCCCTCAAATGATATCATCCAGATATAGAATATATATATATAAGAATAGTTTTATAACACTTTTGGGTTCTCATCATAGTGGGGAACTACTATGACCATTTAGTGTGAAAATTACTCTTAAGACATTATCATATACTATATTCCACAAAAGAACAAACTTGACTTGATAAGAAGTTTATAAATATTCAAAACTATGAATACAGGTTATCATAAAGTACAAAAAAGTTGTTTCTAGGGCACCAACTCCAACACCTGCTATTTTTCGTAGGTATCAACTTGCTTCCTCTGCCCGTAGTTCCTAAGATGTCTCTTTCTTCCACCATCACCCTATTTACCATCTATGTATAATATTTTATACAAAGAACGAAAATATTTGAATGAATCTATGTCCCTAACCCCAATTAAAAAATGTGTGTCTTTAAGGACACACTTGTAGAAACTTTGGGTGCAAAGTAGACTAAATTCATAAATTTAGCTTCATACTCTATCACTAAGAGGCTCCCTTGCTTCAAGCTGAAAAATTCAATTATTCTAGAAATCCTAAATGTGTGAGGATAGAATTGTTTGTTGAGCAATTCTTTGAAATCCTATTATGAAATGTCTTTCTCTAATTTAGCCTGAACTGTTAAATCCTACCACTGACATGCTAGGTCCTCTAGCATATATATTGCCAACTTGACTTTCAACTCAACTGGTGTGGCTATGAAATTGAAGATTTGATTCATCCTATTCAGTCACACCTATTCTTTTTTCGGTTCCAAATCACCCCAAAAGATGGGTGGATTCTGCTTCTAGAACTGAACGAAATGATTCACTTGTCCAGATTCATCCCTTCAATTCCCTCCATCCGCAGCTTTACATACTTAGACAATACTCTAAACCAATAGTTGGTTCAGTTGTGGCTCAGGTGAAACCACATTTCCAGCAACCGCTTTCGATTGTTTTTTTCAATGCCTAATCGGTGCCATTTTATATA
This sequence comes from Viscum album, assembly GCA_963277665.1. Lineage (NCBI taxonomy): Eukaryota > Viridiplantae > Streptophyta > Magnoliopsida > Santalales > Viscaceae > Viscum > Viscum album. The sequence continues at coordinate 1,366,178,180 of OY728135.1, forward strand.
ACCAAAAGAAAATTCCATTTTGACTCACTCTCTAGTAACTAAAGGGTTAGCAATTTCAAATTCATCACAACAAACATATCACCACAAGGATTTACAAAATTCAACAAATTTTCTCTTTTGAAACCATTTTTGAAAAAATCCACCATGCTCTTTGAAAATCAAACAATTTTCAACCTTTTTCAAAAATCAAAACTTTTTAACCAAATCATAATTCATTAATCAAAATGAAATATGCACTCCTAATGGGAAGCTATTTCTAAATATACATGTCATGCTCTTCTCATTGGATAAACTCATGGAAATGAGATAACAACTCCTAGAAGTGTCTCAAAACACTCATGTACCAAACTCCCTAGTAACTTGAAGTTCAACATAAATAGGTTAGTTGTGCCTTTTTATGCTCTACATTTCAAGTCATGTTGATCCCACTCCTTACTACCATCCTAACTCAAGGACTAAACCAGAATGATTTTCCAACTCCAAGACCGAAGAACCAATACCATTTTTCTCAAAATGAAAGATGAACTGGCCAAGACTGATACCATTTGTAACATCCTGGCCTGCACCCATTGGCTTAGGAAGAGGCGGAAGGTGTTACTGGACTTAGGTGACATCCCTAGGATACCAAAGGCTGACAATAAATTCCAACGACTTTATAAATAGTTGGGAAGTGATTTTCCTTTTGAAAAAACAACCAAACCAGGAATACAATAACCAAACAACCACTATAAGATGCATGTGAACAATGTAATACAACTCAAATTAATACCAACTGACAACAAAACCAAACTACAACCATTAACCAAATCAGAGTACAAAGCGGAAACCAAAACCAATAACTCAAAAACAACCTAATACAAAAACTCCATAACTCCCAACATACTCCAAGCTCCAAATCTATAATCCATGCCCAGGATATCACAAAACATCACTAAAGAAATGAGATACCTTGCCTTTACCTTTGTCTTGATATACATCATCTGCAGATGCACCAAAGTGCCCAAGCAGGGGGTGAGTATCAAACTCAATAGGATTTCCCCAAATGACTTCCCAACTCACGTCACTAGGATGAAACATGTTAGCACATTTATATAAAACAGTTTAAAACCATATTTAAAGCAATTTATATCAAAGCCAAACCAATTTCCAAGCCAAAACAGTTTTCTAAACTATATCAGTTTCCATGGAAAGCAACCAAACAACTCATTAAACTGGTTTCTCAAATTCCATTTTGGCATAACCCATTCCATTCCATATATCCACTCATTCATGCAACCATGGACCTCCCTATACTTGTGAGTGGTGAGTCATCCTTTCACCAAGTCATCACTTGATGAACCATTTTGACAGGGGAAAGTTCATACCCTTATTTGTCCCACTTTTGATGTGGGAAACTTTATACCCATGTTCGTCCCAAATGCACATGAACACACGCCAACCATTTATGCCAAAAACCTAGCCAAACCAATTGTGACAGACCATTTCAATAAAATAGTCCTTTCATTGAAAACACTATCCAACCAATTTTCCATGCATCAAAACCAAACAACCATTTTAAAATCATTTAACAATTTCACTTTCCACAGAACAACCAATTTCTACAATTCCACAAACTGTCACTAAAGAGGGTTTCCAACAACCATTTCACATCAATTTCACAATTTAAACCAAGTAAAATCAAGTCTTCTAGTTCTAATCAAGTTGAGTCGAGAGTAAAGCCACCTACCTCGCAACTTAGGCGAAAACAAAAAACGGCACAAAAACTCAAAAAACATGGCCTAAATCTTCCAAAACCCACCTTATATCTTATTCCTTATCATCAACACAACCATGTCTCATTATGATTGGTATCACACAACATGGATCTATTTCCAATGGATTAGATCCATGAATCCAAAGAGGGAATAAGAGGAAAACTAAGGAAAACCACCATGAACGAGCACTTACCAAGGAATCTGACCTCCAACACACCAAGATTCGCCAACAGATCGCTCCCAAATTGAAGGGAAAGGTCTCCGTGACCTTAGGAGGGAGATGATCTCAAGTTATGGTCTGTTTAAGGGGGAAATGGTGAATTAAAGAGGTGATTCAGATTAGATCCATAAAATCTAGATCGAATTTTTAACCCTGCACAGTTTAAGCGCACGGTTAGACAAACCCTGCGCCAACCACTGCTCTAAATGCCCCTCACACAATTGGCTCACACAATTAGATAAATCGTGCGTCAATCGTGCTCAACCCCTCTATTCACATTTGCACGGTTCCTCCCGATTGGTTGCACGGTTTGGTCAAACTATGCACCAACCATGCTCCTACCGAGTGCCCACTATTTTCCCTTGCACGGTTCCCTGGAAGTGTTGCATGGTTTCTACTAACAGTGCTCAAACTGTGCACCTCCAAAAAAGCCCCAAAAACATTTCAAAACTCCTCCAAACATTCCCAAACTTAACTCAATTACTTTATATACTTAAAATACATAAATAAAGGGTTAATTACCTAAAACCGAAAGTGTTACAGTACGAGTGATGAGACTTCAAATCCACCACCTATCACACGTGTGGATGTGGAGATAGCTACAACAGATGCTACACAAGAGGTGCATACGCCATGACACACACATTAACAAACACGGCGTGAATGCATCATCTGCACACTAGGTTGTAACACGAAGGAGCATCCGAGACAATAACGAATGTTGTATTGATACTTTTTTTGTTCATAAATTTTGAAATAAGGTCTATGTTGTATGTTTGATGATTTTTTACTTGTACCTCATTTCAAAAAAATACATTTTATAATTAATTAATATAATTAATAATTGGCAACAGTGATAATAATAATTAATTAATTAAATTACTCATTAATAATTTATTACTTGATTAGTTGAAATAATTAATAACTAATAATGTATTATATTTATTAATGTGAAATAGATTAATTGTTGTAATTAGTAATTAATCAATGCAAATAAGAACCATTAATTACTTATTATATCATTTATTTTATTAACTAATTAATGTGTATATATATTTCAAAATATAATTATTTTATTAACTAATAAAAATAATACAATAAATAATATAATAACATGAAATCATTATATAGTATTTTCAATATTAATTATTATAATTATTTAGATAATTATTAGTAGTAGTAGTTATTATTTGATAATCATATTAATAATTGTTGTAGGTTTGCGAGAGTGGTATAAGTCACCATGTAATTTTGTATGTGACTAGGATTTAAATTCAGATGATCCCACTTGAGGGGATTTTTGAACCATTTACGATCGACGACGCAACTAGTGACGTAGGCAATGACTCAAATATAAGTGCACACTCAAGTACATGTTTTCGTAGCACGTAACATAAGCATGGGGACTTTGGGTCAAGACAATGGGGCATTAAGATCATGTAATGGTTTTTAAGCCACAAAATCTTGAGACCATAAAATTATAACGAGTTGGTTATAGAATGAGTCAATCCTTGAGGGTTCCTGTCCCTGTTGGTTCAGAGGTGTGTGCGTTGTTACATTTGCTTGTAGTCTTTAAGACATAGATAATACAATATTATGAATAATTAGTGATCATATTAATTTTATTATTAAACGACAATTATATTACTAACATATTTATTATTACATCCATTCAGGGACATGAGAGCAATAGAAATAAAACCATACACCCACTAGGGAGGCTCGAACCTTAAACCTCCCATAACCACCACAAGGATGCAACCACTAGGGCATGCCCTGTGGTACACTAACATAATTATTATTATTTACATTATGATTTATTAATTACTAACCGGTTCAATCATGATATTAATTAATTATTTTCAAATGTTATTTATTTTAACTCGTTAAATATGTACCATTAATATTTATATTATTAATTATTTATTATAAATTTATTTTATTAACTAATATATACACATATATTTCTAAACATATCATAACTAAAAAAACAGTGATTTTTTTTTAAATAGCCTAAATGCGTGAACACAGTTCGTGTTTTATTTTGTACGCGCGGCAGGAAGTGTGAACCGACCTATTTTTCAAAAATATGTAAAAAAAAAAAACCAATTTAAAAAAATATCCTAAATTGACTTCCTACAGACGGTGCGGTCAGTATCCTGACGGCAACCTCCACTCTTGACATTCGCATGAGGCTTATTCTTCATCATCTTCATTTTTCGGAGGCTTGTTCTTCTTGATTTTTTAAAACTATCGCATTGGCTTGGTCGGCAGGTACAGACCTGCACACATGGTTGAGGCTTGTTTTACGCTGTCGCCCCTGGGTTGTATGAAGCTAAATCATCCTTCCAGAAACTCGACAGTGTTTGTCGGTGCTTCCTGTGCCCTGATCATATTTACTTTGCTGGTTTTGCTTTAAGTGTCTTCGTCTACTCCCAGATTTTCAATCATCCTATGATCACTGCCACCCGAAGCACTCGATTTACCGCCAGAGCTGCTGGATTCTCGAGGTATCAGTCTGGACACGGCGTCGCAAGTAAGAATCTGGAAGATGCCCTAGCTTCATTCAATGACCTGCTCTTTACGAAACCAGCGCCATCGGTTGTCAAATTTACTAAGCTGTTGGGATCAATTGTTAGAATGAAACATTACTCGGTGGCTATTTCATTAATCAAGCAGATGGAGTCTGCAGAAATATTGATCGATGTGTACGTTCTTTCCGTCATGATCAATTGTTTTTGTCATTTGAACAAGGCTGCTTTTGCGTTCTCTGTTCTAGCCAAAATGTTTAAAGTCGGTCTCCAACCCAATGCTACAACCTTAACTACTCTGATCAAAGGCCTATGTATCTCTGGTAAAATTCTTCAGGCTGCACGGTTCTTTGATGAAATGCTACAGAATGGGTATCAGCCTGATTTAATTACATATGGAACGGTTATTAATGGCTTATGTAAAATCGACAAAACTGGACCTGCCCTCCGTTTGCTTAGAAATATGGAAAAAAATGGGTGTGAGCCTGACATAGTAGAGTATAGCACGATCATTCACAGCCTTTGCAAGGCTGGGCGACTGAGTGAGGCTTACAGTCTGTTTTTAAAGATGGAGAGTAAGGGTATTTCTCCTGATGTTGTCACTTACACCTCCTTAATTCATGGCAATTGTAAGATAGGCCATTGGGAAGAGGCTAGAAGATTGTTAAATGAGATGAAATATAAAAAGGTTGAGATGAATGTGGTTACCTTTAATGTTTTGGTTGCTGCATTGTGTAAAGATGGAATGGTTGGTGAAGCCGAACACATTATCAGGTCGATGATTGACAGTGGTATAGAGCCTGATACCTTAACTTATAATGCACTAATGGGTGGATTTTGTTTGCGAGGTGAAATGGATAAGGCACTGGATGTTTTTGAGGCTGCAGCCATTCGAGGTTGCTTACCCAGTGTTTCAAGTTACAACATCTTGATTCATGGATTTTTTAAGAGTAGAAGGATAGATCAGGCCATGGGGTTGATGGAGGAAATGAGTAAAAAGGGATTGATTCAAAACTCCTTTACATTCAGAACTCTTATAGGGGGGTTGTGCCTGTCAGGTAGGCCCCAAGATTGTCTTCAGCTTTTTAATGAAATGCGAAATCGTGGCATAACCCCGGACATTCATATGTATGCTACTTTCTTAGATGGTTTGTTCAAAAACCATTATTTGGATGAGGCTGTGACATTGTTCAAGGAAATTGAGAATATTGGATTTCATCCAAATATAGTGATTTACAATATATTTATTGATGGCATGTGCAGAGCAGGAAATATTGAGGCTGCAATGGAGGCCTTTTTTGATCTTCCTGCAAAAAAGCTACAACCTGATCTGTGTACATATACCATCACGATCGATGGGCTTTGCAAATCAGGGCTAGTAAACGAAGCATATGATTTGTTTAAAAAAATGGATGGTTGCAACTGCTTTCCAAATCACATGACCTTTAATATAATTATCCGTGGACTAATTCAAAACAATGACATATCAAAGGCAAAACAACTCCTCCATAAAATGATGGAGAGAGGCTTCTCAGCAGACGATGCCACGACGGGCATGTTGCTGGACTTGCAATCTCATGGTAGATTGGATGGGTCATTTTTAGAGAAGATTCAGAAGGATGCTCGAAGGTTATCTGATACATGATTTTGATCTCATGGTGTTCCAGTTAATCTGTACCAAGTTAGTAAAATTCCTTTAGTTTTGTTTAGCTTTCTTCATTTTTATGCTTTGTACATTCTCTGTGCTGACTTATTGACTTCCCCATACCCGGATTTAGGAATTTGATAGCTATTATAGATCTTGGAAAATTGTTGTAATTTTATTTGTCAGTGTTTTGTCCAGTAAGAATTTCTTAAGATTTTTTATTTTTAAAGCTCGGTTTTCATGATCTTGCCTCCACTTTCAAGTGATTTAATGTTCTGGTACCTGTCAAGAAAGACTCGAATTGATACCTTATTTGTAATAAATGTTAAATATATAACTAATATATGGTAATTGTTGATTGGATTTACATACACATATTTATTTAATATATAACATGTGGTAATTGTTTATGATAAATTTATCTTGTTCTCTAGCTGGCTTGAATTTTAAAGAATACCATGTGGGCCTGTTTGATATACAGAAAGTGCAGGCAGGAAGAGGGAAACCTGTGTGCTTCCAGCACTTATGGGTGCTTGGTTTGGCATTTAAATTTCATTCCCAACTTAGGTGGGAAATGGATTTTGTGAATCATACGCGGAGGAATTTTGATGAAATGAAGGAAAAGCATCATATCCACACCACTTTCATAGCAGAATCTATGAATAGATGCACAGATTGCTCTCCGAACAGCTGAGAAAAAAATTTGCTCTAGAGTAATGAGACAATTCAGTGACCTGTAAACTTGATGTTGTCATTCCTCAAGCCCGAGTATCTAAAGGAGATAAAACAGTAGCTGAATCTATGGACGGACCCCAATGTGTTGCTGCTGCCATCCTAACATCATTTAAATGAATTTTCAATTGTGGCTCAATCAGTGCCCTAGCAGTTCCAGGGTAAGAGCAAGGCGGCGACCTTTCAATATTATTTGGGCATTTTTGTCTTTTACTTTTTATTTTAATATCAATTTCATAATAATTTATTCATTAAATGCATTTTTTTACCATTGCATACCAAATGACACCTTTTTTTACTTTCCTTTCTATTCCTTTTCATTCCTCTTGTTTTATTGTCGGTGAACCAAATGGGTTCAGCATGTTGGTGGGTTTTACTGGATTGACGGCGCAACTGAAGCCGTCTTGATCTTTGGGAGTAACCTTATGTGGTCACTTTTCTGTTATCTAATTTAATTTGTCACTTTTCTGTTATCTAATTAATTGAAGCGTATTTGTTTTTTTGATGCTTCTTTCAGAACCAATGTGAGTGCTGGTGCATGATTAACCTCGTTGAAGATGAGTTGGAAAATCTATATTGTCATGCATGATCAGTAATTATCTTTCTCCTTCAGGTTAGACTGAAATCAAAACTAGTTTTGTCACTTGATGCTAGTCCTAAATTGTTATCATCATGAGCTAAATTATGTACATTTCATGTTCATTCTACTGTATTGTGGCCTTGTTTATTAATAGAACCACAGTAGAGAGTAAGAACTCTGAAAATAATAAAGGTCACAATCCAAAACAAATATTATTTCCACCATTACTAGGATAGTATTATATTTATCCACTAACATGTTTTACTGTATACGAGTGAGATGAAGGGATGGAGTGAGAGTATTTACTAAGTTGATCAGGATAGTATCATATCCATCAGATTTGGGCAGTCCAAAAATAATATCAATTTAAACTCCCCCCTCCCCCACCCCCCCATATTCCATTCACTATATACAATGGTTGCATCAGTCCTGCGGGCACCGAGGTTTGATATTTGGATTGGTGACAGCCTGTGCAGTTTTTAAATCCTCCTGTTTCAACTGAGGCTAGAAAAAGGTGGTTGTGAGTGGAAATTATGGTCTCTAGTCCAGGTGTTTTAACTGGACGGTCCAGTCCACTTGAACAGGCCCGACTGAACCGTCCAGTTAAAACGCCGGAACTGGAGACAATTCTAATCGGTTTAGTATCTTCAAGTAACCCGTAGCTTTTAAAACTGAACAACCGGAGAAGACAGTTCACGGATTGGACCAATTTTAAATTATGACATAAATTATTTATAAGTGCAGACAAAAAATAAATTTGCACACACTAATATTATATCATCAAAATGTCGTAAATGATTATAAATAAAAATTAAAATCTAGCATAATTAAATAATATAAATAAATAATTAGCAAATATGAGGCACAACAATATTTTTTTTTGTTAAAATAAATTTAAAAATAATAAAATTTCTATAGATTAAAAATTGAGGAACGTGCTATGCATTAATTATTGTTGGTGCAATGAGGATTTCTCATCCCAAAAGTTAGTTTATGAAGTGAGGGTTTTCACTCGCACACATATTTAATTATCTCTGTTGGGCTACCCAGACCTCGATTGGGCTTCTTCATCGCTGCTTGGATCACCATCAGGCTTATTTGATGTTGCCCCAATCATCATCGGGCAACCTGGATTGTTGTTGAGCTTATTTGCTGCTGCCCGACATTTCATCAAGCCTCGTTTTTGGCGACGACCAAATGTTTTGGGTCTGCGAGTTGGGGCGTCGTTTCACTCGACGTTTCAGGGCCACAAGTTGGACATCATATCACCCGACCTTTTGGGGTTGTAAGATGAGCGTTGTTTCACCCGACCTTTTGGGTATGCAAGGTGCGAATTGTTTCACCCGAATTTTTGTGTCTATAAGACAAACATCATTTCACCCGACCTTTTGTGTCACGTCCCTAGTTCGTCTCACTATACAATAACCAGATCGGACAACAAGACCTCGGGTGTGGCTCCCCGTACGCTAGAGGCCGCAGTCTAGCAGCGAAAGTCTATAGTGATACTGTGGGGAGACTATACCTTCATGTCAGAGTGCAATAACAATGAAAATAATGACAGTCGCATACAACCAAATAAATAAAAGATTAGATATCACGACAAGTGCCAATAAATCACACAACTCATATGATATCAAAATGAAGCTATATACGTGTCTGACAAGTCATACATACAAGGCAGATCATATACACCAATATCCAAAAAATGTACGAAAGAGAAAAACTGTGGAACTCCACAAAACTAGTCCCGAGTTCTAATTAAGTCTCGTCTCCGATGCTCCACATCGTCTAACAATCAAGCATCAGTCATAGGGCGCTTGCCCTTGTCCCATTCTGCAACCATGAAGCCTGCTCGGGTACCAACGACAACCTAAGTAGGGTGCGAGTACGACTCGACATGCCACCACCAACGATGTCTATAAACATATCTGGTATGATAGAAAGTGCATGCCGACGTGCATAATAAATAAAGGAAAACATAATAAATAAACCACCGTTGATCCTTGGGTTCTAAGGTGATACCCGAGACCGATCATACCTACTTCGACTAATGCCAGATTTATATGATCATTGTATATAATGTGAGTGGGCTCAAAACCAAATCCAAAGAGCGTGTCCATGACATTCCACGCCACTAGGCCCAAGATCGAATCCAAGCTCACATCCTAGGCATTCTTAGTCAATGAGCTCAATGTCAAATCCAAGGAGTATGTCCAAGACATTCCAATTTAATTGACATCAAGCTGAATCCAAGAGGTTTTCCCAAGATATTCCAAGCCACTAGGCTCCTGCTGAATCCAAAGAGCATATCCCAGACATTCGCGGTCAATGAGCTCAATGTTGAGTCCAAGGTGTATGTCCAAGACATTCAAAATCTATAGGATCTTGGTCGAATCCAAGAAGCATATCCCGGACATTCCCAATCAATGGCCCCAATGTTGAATCTAGTGAGTATGTCTAATGCATTCCAAGTCAATAGACATATTCATTTATAAACTAACTCAATTTAATTATTTAGGGGCTCGCATAAAAGGTATGCACACTAAATCCCAGGATACTTTGTCACTTAGCTCACCTTTATGGCACCCCTAGGGTCGACTCTTAATTTCCATGTAAATTCCAAGGTCGACACATCGTAAGTGGTGTTGTGGAATCGTCGGGAGTCGCAACGACAAAAACGAGAAACGAGATAAAATGCAGAAGAAAATAAAACACACGGAACACAACGATTTACGTGGTTCGAGAAAAATCCCTACGCCCACGGAGAGACAAAATTCTCACTATAATCGGGAGCACAAATTACAGAGTTTTGCAGTAGTAACCCTAGCCTGAAAAATGAGCTATAAAATGGAGAAGACGATCCACTGTTTGCACAGGAAGTCCGCGTCGCGACAGTTGCGGGCCACAAGCATTCGGCCCAACCGGATCGGGCTACACCAATCCAACAATCTCTCACTTGGAGCCTGATCCACTGCACTGCTATGCTTCGATGCAACTGGCAAAAAACAACTTACTTAATCTGAGTTCTTCCTCTTCTTTACTCACCAGTGCGCGTGCTTTCCATTCACAACTTCAATTTCAACCTGACGATTCATGAAATACAAACTGTTTTCCTCTTGTGCTCCCATCGTGTCCTCCGTTATTCTGCCTCTCATCACCCGTTCATCAGTGAAGACTAACAAAGGCACAACAGTGCCTCAACTTCTGTATCACCATAGGCTTTGTCAACATGTCTGCCGGATTGTTGGTTCCACAAATCTTCTGCAATGTCAGCAACCCATCCTGTATCAAACCTCTGATGAAATGATACTTCAACTTAATGTGCTTCGTTCGGGCATGAAACATTGGGTTCTTTGCAAGATGTATAGCACTCCGACTGTCACAGTGCAATACATTCTTCTCTCGCTTTCTTCCCAATTCATCCAAGAAGTTCTTCAGCCAAACCATCTCTTTCCCAGCTTCTGTTACAACAATGTATTCTGCCTCTGTGGTGGATAAAACCACCACCTTCTGCAATTGTGATATCCAACTTACCGCAGTTCCTCTACAGGTAAATACATAACCCGTGGTACTCCTCCTGCTGCCGACATCGCCTCCAAGGTTAGCATCCACCTACCCCTGCAATGAATTTCTTTTCCCAAAGCACAAAGATACCTCCTTGCTGCCTTTCAAATACCTCAATATCCACTTCACAACTTCCCAATGTTGTTTTCCAGGGTTAGCCATATACCTGCTCACAACTCCCACTGCATGAGCGATGTCAGGTCGAGTACAAACCATGACATACATCAGGCTTCCAACAGTTGATGCGTATGAAACTTTTGCCATGTACTCAACCTCTCCTGCCGTCTTCGGTGATTGCTCATTTGATAGTTTGAAATGGCTCGTTAGGGGAATAGAGACTGCCTTTGCTTCCAGCATACTGAATCTTCTCAGAGCCTTCCCATGTAATCAGCCTGTAACAACATCAACGTTCCAGCTGTGCGGTCTCTCTTGATCATCATCCCCAGAATCTTGCCAGCTTCTCCAAGATCTTTCATTTCAAACTCCTCAGCCAACTATCCTTTCAACTCATTAATCCTCTGCATACATGATCCTACAATGAGCATGTCATCCACATACAGAAGCAATATAATGTATTCATCACCAAAGGACTTGATGTAGCAACTGAAGGTTCCGGACGCAGTGGAAGCGCGTGGGTGGATGTGCCCACTTGGCTTTTTGTCATTATCAATGATCAATTCGGGATCAATACGACGATAAACGTCAGTCTCCATGGATCGAATCACAGAAAAAGACAAAGAAGATGGTTTGTCCCGGAACCACAAACAAGGATCGTTACAGGTTGATTATAATTAATTTAATTAATTATAAAGAAATACCTTTTGGGTGTTCTTTTTTCGTTGATGTTCTTGATCACGTTGTCGATGTGATCCGTCGTTGCGTCGCAGAAGCCAAGTGTAGACTCCCTCTAGCGGTGATCCACACGTGTACCTCGTATCTCTGGACGTCGCCAAAGGATTCTCCGGGTGCTAGCGTGGAGAAGCCTTTGCTTGCGTTGTCCGCCTTAGATCGTTTTGATCCGATGGAAGAGGATCTCCCTCGGTCTTGAGAACGTTCTTGGAGGAAGAGGTTCTTTCGGCCTTGAAAGAATTCTCCAGAGATGTTGTGCACAACGATTCTCTTGTGTAGGAAAAGAGTTGGGGTTGTGAGGATATTTATAATCGAGTTTGAGGTTGTAGAGTTATGACAATAAATAAACGCTTTCCGCGTTTCATTTATTTCATTAACTCTTATTGAAAACCCCCATGTCGAATAATTAATTCCTTGACATGCACTCACGTTGATTATAATAAATATCATTTAATAAAACGATATTATATCCTCAAAATCCCGACTGGAAAAACTACACGGCGTGTAATAATAAATACACGACGTGTACTTGTTTTTCATTGAAAACTACACGGCATGTATATCTTGTTTTCATTTATTCATTTCCTTTCCAAAATAAAACTACACGGCGTGTACATTTAATAATACACGACGTGTACTTGTTTTATTTTATTTTTTCTCCATCATTTAAAACAACTTAGGCTTCCTTGAATAATTATTAAACCACGTACGAGAATAATCTTTATTCAACTTGAGATACTTGGATACACTTAGTGTGTGACCCTCTAGGCCTCTTTCTCATTGGCATTAGGCGGGCTTGCCTAAAGTCCAAGATTACTGTCTAGCAACGGGTCAAGACACCCAAGAGAAAGAAGTTGACGCCGCATTGACGTATCACCTCATACGAACGCTTACTGTGTAATTTAATTCCTTTGTCTCGATATCTCATCAAACAGGTTTCATGACAGTGTCATAAACCTATATGCTTGATCCGTCGTTTTTTGACTACCTGAAATAAACTCGTCGTTAACACCATGACCATGAAATTTAATGTGACAGTTTTATTTCAATCAAAGGGCCGAGATATCAACTTCCATAAATAGAAGGGACAAATCCTTCATCGACTTATCCATTAACAACATGTCACTCGTGACGCACCCAACGTACCCTACTTTCCGCCAACTGTCTGCGTGATGGTTTTTGTCAGTAAATCTAAGTGCGCGAGTCATGACATGAGTTAATGATAATCTTCCAGTCTAAGGACCATTACACACGCTCGCAGATAGCAATATCCGATGACACCAAGACATGCAGAATTACTACTGGCAGGTCTGTTCTCATAATCTCCTATCTTAGAGATTACCAAGTGCGAACTCCATGAGAGAGAGAGTCTCGTCTTCTTACGAGTACTCGCACATGACGGTCTATATACTATGTGTCCTATCGTAGTATGTCATCCAACCGCAGAACTTTATTTAAGAATATTGTTATAGCATTTCAAGGTTATCATCATAGCGGAGATCTGCTATGACCTTATTAATGCAACAAATATTCCAGGACATTATTATATTATAGTCATGCAGAACAATGAAGAATATATAATAAGTGAACATTCATGTAATCAAAGTACAAAACAGTTGGTTATGAGGACACCAACCCTTACAAACTCCCACTTGGACTAGAGCCAACTGCCTACGACTTTTAGTCCACTAGACCTCACATGATGATCATGTTTCTGCTGAGTCAAGGCTTTAGTCAATGGGTCCGCCACGTTGTCTTCCGTGAAAATACTGCTCACTGTAACTTCACCTCTCTGAGAAAAATCCCTCAAGAGATGATACTTCTGAAGTATGTGCTTTGTCCGCTGATGTGACCTTGGCTCTTTTGCAAGTGCCACCGCTGCAGTATTATCACAATAGAGTGTGATAGGATCTTTACTGCTCGGTACAACATCCATCTCTTGGACGAAGCTTCGCATCCATACTGCTTCTTTAGCTGCCTCAGAAGCTGCGATATACTTGGACTCCGCTGTAGAATCTGCCACCACACTTTGTTTTGAGCTCTTCCAGCTCACTGCACCTCCATTCAAACTGAAGATGTATCCAGTCTGCGACTTCATGTTATCTTGATCAGTCTGGAAACTAGCATCTACATGTCCTCTGATGACTAGTTCCTCATCTCCTCCATAAACCAGGAACATATCCTTAGTACGCCTCAGATACTTAAGGATAGTCTTGACTGCCATCCAATGACGGTCTCCTGGATCAGCTTGATATCTGCCTACCGCACTTAATGCGTAAGCAACATCTAGCCTCGTACATAGCATAACATACATGACTGACCTAATCGCGGATGCGTAAGGGATCCTTGCCATTCTCTTTCTTTCCTCATGTGTCTGAGGACACATTTTCTTGGAAAGATGAATGACATGTGACACTGGCAACAATCCCCTCTTGGACTGTTCCATACTGAATCTCTTCAGTATCTTGTCAATGTATGTACTTTGACTCAGGCCCAGCATTCTCTTGGATCTATCACGATGGATCTTGATCCCAAGAATATATGCCGCCTCACCCAAGTCTTTCATGGAGAAGCATTTATGCAACCATGCCTTAACTGACTGTAAGACAGGTACTTCGTTTCCAATTAGTAATATGTCATCAACATATACTATTAGAAAAACGACTGCACTCCCACTAAACCTCTTGTAGACACAAGGCTCACATTCGTTCTTAATAAAGCCAAATTCCGTTACAGCTTCATCAAAACGAATGTTCCATGATCTTGATGCTTGCTTTAATCCATAAATGGATTTCTGCAACTTGCATACCTTGTTGGCATCCTTTGGAGTCACAAACCCTTCAGGTTGTGTCATGTAAACATCTTCCTGGAGGTTCCCGTTAAGGAAAGCTCTTTTGACATCCATTTGCCAAATTTGATAGTCATGGTAAGCAGCAGTGACCAATAGGATTCTGATGGATTTCAGCATCGCAACCGGTGAAAAGGTTTCATCATAGTCAATTCCTTGACGCTGTCTAAAACCTTTTGCAACCAGTCGTGCCTTGTAGGTGCTGACTTGCCCCTCCATGTCCAGTTTTTTTTGAATACCCATTTATTACCAATAGGCTTTACATCAACTGGAGGATCTACCAAAATCCAGACTTGGTTTTGGTACATGGAATCCATTTCAGAATTCATGGCTTCTTGCCACTTGACAACGTCTGTGCCTTCAACTGCTTCCTTGTAGGTAAGAGGATCATCATTGTCAACCAATAATGAGTCACCATCCTCAGTGGCAAGAAAACCATATCGTTCTGGTTCTCTCACCTCTCTCGTGCTCCTACGTAGTTCTTGTGTCTTTGGAACAAATTGTTTTTCCACGGGGCTTTGTGGAATCTATTCTTGTACCAACTCATGTGTATCTTGAGCCTCGACTTCATCGAAGTCTATCTCGCTCCCACTATCTCTTTTGGAGATGTGCTCCCTCTCAAGGAATATGGCGTGTCTTGCCACTGTAACCTTTTTGTCTGAGGGTTGTATAGGTAATATCCCCTTGTTTCCTTGAGATATCCTATAAAGATACACTTTGTGCCTCAGGGCGCGAGTTTGTTACCTGAAGAGGCCTTAACAAATGCTTCGCTACCCCACACATGTAAATTCGATAACATGACTTTGCGTCCACTCCATAACTCGTATGGAATACCATTTATCGATTTAGTTGGTACTTGGTTTAGTATGTGCGCTGCTGTTTGTAATGCATATCCCCAAAAGGATAATGGAAGACTCACATGACTCATCATTGATCTCACCATGTCCAACAGGGTGCAGTTCCTCCTTTCACTTACACCATTCCACTGCGGTGTGTAAGGAGGAGTGAGTTGAGATAGAATCCCAAACTCCTGTAAGAAATCAATGAAGTCCTGATTAAGATATTCTCCTCCTCTGTCTGAGCGGAGTTTCTTAATCTTCTTACCAAGCTGGTTCTCAACTTCATTCTTGTATTCTTTGAACCGATCAAAAGAATCTGACTTATACCTCATTAAATAGATATATACATATCTACTAAAATCATCAGTAAAAGTTATGAAGTACGAGAACCCACCCCTTGCTTCAACTGGAAATGGTCCACACACATCTGTGTGAACTAATTCTAGAAGTTCTTTAGCTCTTTCACCTTTCCCACTAAATGGGGCTTTGATCATTTTGTCTTGTAGACACACATGACATACACCAAGTGATTTTAGTTCGAAAGAATCTAAATACCCATCTTGATGTAATTTTGTCAAACGTTTCTCATTGACATGACCTAGCCGGTGATGCCAAAGTTGGGTGTGGTATGAGTCATGTGAATTAACTTTGTTATCCATTACTTGGTTTGTGTAGTCTAACACATAAAGGCCGTTATATAAATGTGCCCTACCAAAACAAATGCTATCTTTATGAAAATAGCAACATCCACATCCAAACTTGAAGATGAATCCATCAGTATCTAATCTGGATACTGAAATAATGTTTTTGGTTACAGAGGGTACATAATAACATCCTTTCAAAACCAAGACCATCCCCGTAGGCAATGTGAGGTGGTAGTCCCCGATAGCTACATCAGCAAGTCTGGCTCCGTTGGCTGCTCGTAGATCTACCTCCCCTCGATCAATCTTCCTGAATCTACTTGGTTCCTGTATTTGGATACAGATGTGAGCACCACAAGCAGTATCTAATACCCAATTAGTAGAAACAGATAGATTGCATTCGATAACAAACGCACCTGAAGCTTCCCCTTGCTTCCTTGGCTGAGTGCAGTTTTTCTTCCAGTGGCCCTTCTTGCCACATGCAAAACAAACAACATCCTGTTCCTTTGCCTCCCCTTTGATCTTCCTTTTCTTGGAAGACCTTGAAAAACACTACTACAAACGTGGCCTTTATCAGCGCTAAAAATGGCCTTTTATCAGCGCTAGAAAAGCGCTGATAAAGCCAGCGTAGATAAAGGGGGGTCCCCTTTATCAGCGCTCCGAAAAGCGCTGATAAAGCCAGCGTAGATAAAGGGGGGGTCCCCTTTATCAGCGCTCCGAAAAGCGCTGATATAGGACCCTTTTATCAGCGCTAAAAAAAGCGCTGATAAAAGGGGTCCTATATCAGCGCTTTCGTTTTAGCGCTGATAAAGGACCCTTTTATCAGCGCTTTTAAAAAAGCGCTGATAAAAGTTAAAAAAAATTAAAAAAGTTAAAAAAAATTAAAAAAAATTAAAAAAATTTAAAAAAATAAAAAAAAAATTAAAAAATACTGCCAATCGGGGGGGCTTTTATAGCGCTTGAACCCCCCCTTTTACAGCGCTTTTCGGCCCCTATACAGCACCCCACACACCCCCCTCCACCCTTTAACAGCGCTTGCTCAAATATTCTCCATGCGCGCGCACCCCTGCCTCCACCACGATTTGAACTCGAGACCTTCCCCCTGCGCGCCTAAGCCCTTACCACTACTCTATTTTGATTTGCTTTCCAATTCATGATATCTTTATATATATATATTTATATATTTAGTTATATTTATTCGTATAGTAATATATATTTATATTAATATATATATATATAGTTATATTATAATATATATATATAGTAATATTAATATATATATAGTGGTATTAATATATATCTATATCTATATCTATCTATATATATATAGTTATATTTATTCGTATAGTAATATATATTTATATTAATATATATATATATATAGTTATATTAACATATATATAGTTATATGAATATATATTTATATAGTTATATAGTTATATTAATATATATATAGTGATATTAATATATATATTTATGGTGATATTAATATATATATTTATAGCAATACTAATATATATATATGTAGTTATATTAATATATATATATAGTTATTAGATTAATATATATATATATAGTTAGATTAATATATATATATATATAGTTAGATTAATATATATATATATAGTTAGATTAATATATAGGTATATAAAGATTCATATATTGGTATTTTAAATAAAATGGATATTAGTTATTATTTAGATAAAGCTAATATATTTTATATGTAAATATGTTTAATTATTTATTTAAAAAATTTAATTTTTAGGTGCGAATATATAAAAAATATGTACATATAGTTATATATTTGATTATAAATAGCAGTTCATTATAAAAAAGGATGAAATTTCAAAAACATAATATCAATATGAATGTAATACCTTAGAATAAATTCAGTCCCCGCCAAAAAAAGCTAATAATACCCCCTTAAACGAGTTTGAAAATCCACAAAATGTTAAAAAATCTGGGTACCCCGACAAAAAACTCAGTTTTGGAGGCCTTCTGGGCCTCTTTTGGCCTCAAAAAACGCTTGACCGGGGTCCCCCCTTGTCACAGCGACGTAGAGCTCGTCGCATGCTTCGATTTGATATGTGGTAGAGCTCAAACGGACACCCGGATCAAAAGTTATGGCCGTTTGAAGTTTGAGTTGCGTTTTCAACATATTTTGGATCTTTTTTTTTTAATTTTTTTTAATTTTTTTAGTCCTCAAATTGTTATTAAATGACTATTACTCCATAATGATTATCAAATTATTAATTAAAAATATTTTTTTAATTTTTTAAGAAGTCATTTTCACTAAATATCTTATATATTAAGTATAATAAGTGTAAGTGTACATTTATAATTATCTAAAATATATTTAAAAATTATATATTATATTTATATAACAATATAACTATATTAATATATTTTTTAATTTTTTAATTTTTTTTGAAGCCGACCCTTTATCAGCGCTTTTAAAAAAAGCGCTGATAAAGCCCCCCCTTTATCAGCGCTACTAAACAAGCGCTGATAAAGGGGGGCGCTGCGAAAAACTGTTTTTGTGGTAGTGAAAGCTTTGGGCTTAAAGCTCTTCGCCTTCCCTTCCCTTTTATTCACCATGAGGACAGAAGACTTTTCACGCTTCATGTCAGTGTCCACTTGGCGAATGAGGATGAGAAGATCAGACAGAGACTTCTCAATGTTGTTCATATTGAAGTTCACAACAAAGTTTGAGAAGCTCTGGGGGAGTGATGCAAGAATGAGATCGATACCCAGTTCTTCGGGGAGTTTAAACCCTTGAACCTCCAAGCGCTCAATGTAGCCAATGAGCTTGACTACATGAGGCCCGGCTGGGGCACCCTCTCCAAGCTTGCTCTGAAATAGAGCCTTGGAGATCTCAAACCTTTCCTGTCTTGCTCTCTCCTGGTATAGACCACGGAGATGCTCGAGCATGCTATAGGCATCCATGTCTTCATGAGACTTCATGAGCTAACTAGACATTGATGATAACATCAAACATTGAACGTCGAGTGCATCGTTCAAATGTTGATCATAGACTAGGAAATCTTCATCACTCGCCCCTGGGGTAGGGGAATCAAGAAGTGAGGACTCCAGCATGTAAAACTTTCGTTCATGGCGTAGGATAACCCGAAGGCGCCTAAACCATTCCTGAAAGTTACTGCCGGTGATGATATTGTCTTTATCCAGTATTGATCGTAGAGAAAATGTGGTTGATGAGTTTGTCATCTTGATTCTACAATTTAAAAGAGCAGATTTATTAGTACTTGATTACAATTTATGAGAAATAATGAATGAATGAATTAATTCTCCCACTATTTTATCAAGTCCCAATGACCCTCACCATTGAACTCGGAATGTCCAGTTGCTTTGACATTCTAGTGGCAAGGATCCATATTTCCCTTCGCATAACCCCAACAAGGGTTGATCAAGTTATTTGAAGGTATTTAGGTAGGCAGGTCTTTGCCAACTGTGAGCTTACAGTTCCTTGATCTGTTGAGTGGACTCCCCAATCCTGAAATCCTGACGTGGATTTCCTCAACTCTTTCCTTCAATATTACATCAAGTCTAGCAAGGGCTACTTCTCTTGATGTAATATGGTTAAGTCAACCCGAAACCTTTCATAAGGGCTTCCTTTATAAAAGTAAGTGTCCCAACAAGGGTTGGTCAAACACATAGTTTTATTGAGTCTTGCCCTTAATCAGGTAACGGAAGACATGCTCTGACTTAATATGGTATTGAGGGATTTTAGTCTTTATGCGTAGTTTTGCATTATCACATGCTTGTTAATATTAAGTGATGCTTGCTTAAGTGATTAACCATGTTCTGATAATGTTTACGCATAATCTGGTTTTTATTTTATTCCATCTTTGCATGCTTGTTCATTTTATTAATTATGTGATCGCGACAACACATACATAATAAATAAACCATGCAATCAGACAGAAATAAAATAAGATGACATGATCATGAGCTTCTATTGGTTAACTTATCTAGTGGTTTTGATAAGCTAACCCTGACCTAGGGAAAACACCTTGAACCTGTTGGTTCGTGTTTTGCAACTCCCACCTATCCACCTTTGTATCTTCTTGCGTCGGTTTCGCCTCGGTTTCGGGATTTGAACCCTCTCCTTTGGCTTGGGAGATCCTCCATTACATGAGTTTACATTAAAGAAACCATAGGCACGCAGACCCTACATTTTATTGGAAGAAGGCTCGCAGACCAACAAATTTAAATTAAATAAATTTAAATGAAACCATACACATACAAACGGTCTTTGGTCTAGCTCATGATCATCCACAGCATGTAACGACATTTACGCATATTTAGAATTCAAATTCTTTTAATCGCTCTTTCATTTAAGATAAGTCGCGCTCGAATTCAATTAATTATGATCTTATAATTAATCAATTCTTTATCTTAAATTCCTTTCTGAATTTTCTTGAGATTCTTCTCATCCATATTCCTTGTACGGGTCTTTGTACATTAGAGGAAACCTGGTGAAATTCCATTTCTGGAAAGTACACAGCGTGTAGTTTATATTTACACGGCGTGTATTTCTTTTCACCTTGTTTCCAAAGTACACGCTGGGGCTTTGGCGTGTTTTCTCTACTTTGGAAATTTTGGAGTACACGACGTGTAGATGAATCATACACGGCGTGTACTTCCTTGTTACGCGGTAACCGGCTTGACAATCCCATGTACGCGGAACACGACTTCTCCCTGTACACGGTTTCACCTGGACCGGATCGGACTACACGGCATGTTGTTCCAACATACACGTCGTGTATTCTGGTTCCCACGCGTTGTTCAATTCTGGTCAACACGACGTGATTAATACTTAGGCATAATCAATTCACACGGCGTGGTTTGACAGACCAGTGCCGGTTCATTGAACCTAAGTACATGGCGTGTAGTTTTAATTACACGTCGTGTAATCCCGTGTTGTGCAGACCGAAAGAGCGTCTCCTCCGGATGAATTTCTCATTTTTATTTTAATCAAAATTAAAATTAAAAGGTCGTTTCTGTGATATGAATCGAGAAACGAAGGAGGAAGAATAGATCTCGTTTATTCAGATTAATAGAATGATATATTTCGAATTGAATCAAATATAAATGCGTAAATTATCAACGAAAATTAAATAACTATAATCAACGTTGTAACCTCCATCTGATACCATTTGAAGGTTCCAGGCGCAGCGGAAGCGCGTGGGTGGATGTGCCCACTTGGCTTTTTGTCATTATCAATGATCAATCTGGGATCAATACGACGATAAACGCCAGTCTCCACGGATCGAATCACAGAAAAAGACAAAGATGGTTTGTCCCGGAACCACAAACAAGGATCGTTACAGGTTGATTATAATTAATTTAATTAATTATAAAGAAATACCTTTTGGGTGTTCTTTCTTCGTTGATGTTCTTGATCACGTTGTCAATGTGATCCGTCGTTGCGTCGCAGAAGCCAAGTGTAGACTCCCTCTAGCGGTGATCCACACGTGTACCTCGTATCTCTGGACGTCGCCAAAGGATTCTCCGGGTGCTAGCGTGGAGAAGCCTTTGCTTGCGTTGTCCGCCTTAGATCGTTTTGATCCGATGGAAGATGATCTCTCTCGGTCTTGAGAACGTTCTTGGAGGAAGATGTTCTTTCGGCCTTGAAAGAATTCTCCAGAGATGTTGCGCACAACGATTCTCTTGTGTAGGAAAAGAGTTGGGGTTGTGAGAATATTTATAATCGAGTTTGAGATTGTAGAGTTATGACAATAAATAAACGCGTTGCGCGTTTCATTTATTTCATTAACTCTTATTGAAAACCCTCATGTCGAATAATTAATTCCTTGACATGCGCTCACGCTGATTATAATAAATATCATTTAATAAAACGATATTATATCCTCAAAATCCCGACTGGAAAAACTACACGGCATGTAATAATAAATACATGACGTGTACTTGTTTTTCATTGAAAACTACACGGTGTGTACATTAAATGTACACGACGTGTATATCTTATTTTCATTTATTCATTTCCTTTCGAAAATAAAACTACACGACGTGTACATTTAATAATACACGACGTGTACTTGTTTTATTTTATTTTTCCTCCATCATTTAAAACAACTTAGGCTTCCTTGAATAATTATTAAATCACGTACGAGAATAATCTTTATGCAACTTGAGATACTTGGATACACTTAGTGTGTGACCCTCTAGGTCTCTTTCTCGTTGGCATTAGGCGGGCTTGCCTAAAGTCCAAGATTACTGTCTAGCAACGGGTCAATGCACCCAAGAGAAAGAAGTTGACGCCGCATTGACGTATCACCTCATACGAACGGTTACTGTGTAATTTAATTCCTTTGTCTCGATATCTCATCAAGCAGGTTTCATGACAGTGTCATAAACCTATATGCTTGATCCGTCGTTCTTTGACTACCTGAAATAAACTCGTCGTTAACACTATGACCATGGAATTTAACGTGACAGTTCTATTTCAATCAAAGGGCCGAGATATCAACTTCCATAAATAGAAGGGACAAATCCTTCATCGACTTATTCATTAACAACATGTCACTCGTGACGCACCCAACGTAGCCTACTTTCCGCTAACTGTCTGCGTGACAGTTTTTGTCAGCGAGTCATGACATGAGTTAATGATAATCTTCCAGTCTAAGGACCATTACACACGCTCGCAGATAGCAATATCCGATGACACCAAGACATGCAGAATTACTACTGGCGGGTCTGTTCTCATAATCTTCCATCTTAGAGATTACCAAGTGCGAACTCCATGAGAGAGAGTCTCGTCTTCTTACGAGTACTCGCACATGACGGTCTGTATACTATGTGTCCTATCGTAGTATGTCATCCAACCGCAGAACTTTATTTAAGAATATTGTTATAACATTTCAAGGTTCTCATCATAGCGGGGATCTGCTATGACCTTATTAATGCAACAAATATTCCAGGACATTATTATATTATAGTCATGCAGAACAATGAACAATATATAATAAGTGAACATTCATGTAATCAAAGTACAAAACAGTTGGTTCTGAGGACACCAACCCTTACAACAACATTGATCCATGCCACATTGTTTATATTCATTTTTAGACATAAATGAATCAAACTTCTTGTTCCACTGTCTCGGTGCCTGTTTCAATCCATATAAGCTCTTCTGGAGTTTGCACACCAGATCTTCCTTCCCAGACTCTACACATCCCTCGGGCTACTGCATGTAGATGTCCTCCAAATCTCCATGAAGGAAAGCAGTCTTGACATTAAGCTGCTCAAGATGCAAGTCTTCCGATGCCACAATGCTGAGAACCACCCGGATGGTGGTAAACTTCACTACTGGTGAGGATATTTCAGTGAAATCCACTCCCTCCTTCTGTTGGAAGCCTTTCACCACCAGCCTTGCCTTGAACCTTCTCTTGTCATCATGTTCTTCCTTGACCTGGTAGACCCATTTGTTCTGCAATGCTTTCTTTCCTGTTGGCAGATGGGTCAGCTCCCAAGTGTTATCATGCAATGAGGAAATCTCCTCATTCATAGCCAGTTCTCACTTGCTCGATTCCTTCAGTTGCATCGCCTCTTCAAAGCATTTTGGTTCTCCACCGTCAGTCAATAACAAATAATGCAAGGATGGTGAATACCTCTGCACGGGCTTTGTCACGCTTGTTGATCTTCTCAACTCCACTGGAGTAGTATGTTCCACCGGTTCAGTTGTCTCATACTTAGATACACCTTCAAGCTCTACTTGTTCTTTGCACTCTGATTCAATGTTCCCATTTTCATCTTCAGCTGTAAGACGATCTTTGTACATGACACCTTTATTGAATATCACATTCTGGCTCTTGATGACCATCTTATTGAGACCATCCCACAAGCGATAACCAAACTCCTCAGCACCATAACCAATAAGGAAACATCTTTTGGACTTCGCATCAAGCTTGTCCCTTGCAACAGCATCAACATGTACATATGCCAAACAACCAAAGACTCGTAAATGTGAGAGTCTCACTTTCTTACCAGACCAGAGCTCCTCGGGTAGACGTTCTTCCATTGACACAAATGGACTCCTGTTGATGAGATATGCTGCCATGTTCACTGCATCAGCCCAGAAGGTTTTGGGCAACCCTGAGTGTAACCTCATGCTTCTGACACGTTCATTCAACGTCATATTCATCCTCCAGGCACACCATTCTGCTGTGGTGTTGCTGGGATAGTCTTCTCCCACCGAATTCCATTATCAGAACAGAATTCTACAAACTCCTGACTGCCATACTCTCCACTGTTGTCAGACCTCAAGCATTTCAGCTTAACTCTTGACTCATTCTCCACCATGACCTTCCACTTCTGAAACATTTTAAACACATCAGATTTACTTTTCAGAAAGTAAACTCATACCTTGTTGAGTCATCGATGAATGTCACATAGTATTGTGACCCTCCAAGGGAATGTACTGGTGCATACCCCCAAACATCAGTGTGCACCAGGTCCAGCTTCCCAACCTTTGGTGTTCTGCCTCCTTTTGCAAAAGACACCTTCTTATGCTTTCCAAAGATACAATCTTCACATAGGCCAACTTCCACTGACTTCAGCTCCGATAGCAACCCCTTTTGTTGCTAGCACCTTCATCCCCTTCTCACTCATGTGACCTAACCTGTTGTGCCACAGTTGTGAATCTCGTATAGTTTTGAGTGAAACAACCATGTCCATGCAAGTTTCTGTCATGTTGTATAGGGTACCATTCTTTGCTCCCCAAGCTATGACCATAGCTCCTTTGGTGATTTTCCATGCACCACCAGTGAACGTGGTACTCAACCCTGCATCATCAAGCTGTCCAACAGAAATAAGGTTTCTTCTTAAACTAGGGATGTACCTCACGTTTTCCAGAACCAGCAAGCTCCCACTGTTGGTCTTGATCCGTGCATCTCCTTTCTCCACAATCAGCAAGGGCTCATCATCAGCAAGGACTCATCATCAGCAAGATGTATCTTGCCAAAATTTCCAGAAACATAATTTTTCAGAAATCCCTTCTCCGATATAGAATGGAAAGACGCCTCATAGTCTAAAATCCAAGACTCCATTGGGCTATCCACGCTCAACAACAACACGTCATCAGTTCCTTCAGTTGCTGCATTTGCTCCACTGGTTTCAGGTCCCTTCTGATTATCTCTGCACTCCTTGACACGTCCTTTCTTCCCGCAAGTCCAACAGGTAGAACCGACCCCCTTTGCCTTGTCTCGACTTTTCCCTCTTGACCTTGATTGTCCTCTACGATTGTCTCGCTGTGGGTACCTTCCTCTTCCTTCAACGTTCAAGGCAGAACCAGAGAATCTGCTTGATTCTCTTTTCCGCACATCCTCACTAAGGATTAGGTCTCGTATATCTTTCAGAACCAGCTTGGTATTCTCCGAGGTACTGCTCACAGCTGTTACAGTTGCTTCCCAACTGCCAGGTAAAGAAGATAGTAAGACCAGCGCACATACCTCATCATCAAGACCAATTTTCACCGATGTCAGCTGACTTATGATGGTGTTGAATTTGTTGATGTGGTTTGCAACAATTCTTTATTCAACCATTTTCAGGTTGAACAATCGCCACATCAAATACACCTTGTTTGCCGCAGAAGGCTTCTCGTACATATTCGCGAGTGCTTTCATCAGGTCCACCGTCGTCTTCTCCTCTCTGATGTTGAACGCCACGTTTTTGGCCAACGTTAGGTGCACAACACCCAAAACCTGTCGATCCAACAACTCCCACTCCGATCGCTCCATATCCGTTGGCTTCAGTCCCAGAAGCGACAAGTGCATCTTTTTTTGATAAAGATAATCCTCGATTTGCATCCTCCAGAAATTGAAATCAGTTCCATCGAAGCGATCAATCTTCACTTTGCCTTCATCCAAAGCCATCGTTGGAGAAATCCGAACTCATCCTCTGATACCAGTTGTTGCGGAATCGTCGGGAGTCGCAACGACAGAAACGAGAAATGAGATAAAATGCAGAAGAAAATAAAACACACGGAACACAACGATTTACGTAGTTCGGAAAAAATCCCTACGTCCACGAAGAGACGGAATTCTCACTATAATCGGGAGCACAAATTACAGAGTTTTGCAGTAATAACCCTAGCCTGAAAAATGAGCTATAAAATGGAGAAGACGATCCACTGTTTGCACAGGAAGTCCGCGTTGCGACAGTTGCGGGCCACAAACATTCGGCCCAACCGGATCGGGCTACACCAATCCAACAAGTGGTGGCTAAAGTTTCGGTCCACACTCGCCATTCGCCTACTTGCGACTCATGGAAAGGTTCAATTTTCAAGAATTAGGGTCACACAACATTTATTTATATTTTTAGGTCAAGCGCATGTTGTATTGGCGCGACCGCTGATCACAAACACAAAGAAAATGACGAGACTTTAAGGGATAACTTTAAGACCAACTATCATAGACTTGTAGAAGTCCTCTCCCAAAGTATCGACCACTGATTCGAGCTCCGACAACAGGAATCAAAGAAGCAGACGTAAACCATGAAATAGGGCATAAACGATCATAAACGGTGGAAGACCACAACACAATGAAAAAATGTGAGAGGATGGAAGATGAGTGTTAACCTTACTATTTCCTGGATCGAACGACGAGCAATTTCGTCTAAGGGGCGAAGGAGAATCCCACTTCAAAGAGGATGATCAAGGAGGGTGTGGGGGAGGTTGTATGCTCCGGAGAAGAAGGAACCCCTAGATTTTAACCCACTTAACTAGGAAAAAATCCCAACAGTGGAGTCACCCCACAACCTTGTCCTCAAGGAGGGTGTGGAGGGGGTTGTACGCGTTGGAGAGGAAGGAACCCCTAAATTTTAACCCACATAACTATTAAAAAAATCCCAACAGAGGAGTCGCAACACGACCTTGTCCGAGCCAAGGGCCTTACTCCTGACCCGATATAATTGCGACATGACCTCATCGAGGCAGAGCCTTGGCTCTGCTTAGAAGTTGTCGCAATGCGACACTCAGCCGCCACACCGCGATGCAGCTGAGACTTCAGTCGTAGCCCCCTTGAATTTTCCGAACCCGCTCCCTTGCCCCCGACATCACCCGAAATGTCCAAAGACAATGAAAACACATGAGGTTTTGCAAAATTTAAATAGGTTCGTACCTTGGAAAGGTTCAGGATTTTACAACCTCTTCGCCATATAACAGTTCATCCTTGAACTGTACTTCCGAAAGTCACCGAGCTTTGTCGGTGAATAATTTCAGCGACTGAGCCCGCATATCAGATTCTCGCTCTCACGTCTCCTTTCAGATACACCTGTGCTGCCACTACACTCGTACCATATGGACCATCTTCCTGCACAAAGCCTCCTCACTCGATATGAACCCGATGCTCCTCAAAAGACGCGTTCGCCTCAAGCTCGACATCGTCAACATCAATCACATGAGAAGGATCAAGATGATATCACTGAAGGTGCGATACGTGGAACACATAGTGGATAGAACTGAAGCGCTGAGAGAAAGCCAAACGATATGCTGCCAAATTGATCCTTTCCTCAATCTCAAACGACCTCACGTACCCAGGCACCAACTTTCCTTGCCCTCAAACACGACAGTGTCCCAACCTCGGCGACACCCACAAGAATACCCGGTCACCTACCTCAAACTCAAAAGGGCAGCGCCGTCGGTCCGCATATAACCTCTACCTGTTTTAGGTGGTTGCCATCTGCTTCCAAATCAACTGTATGTGCTTCAACATCTACTGTACAAGGTTTGACCCAACAATCACAGACTCACCGGCCTTTAGCCAATACATGGGCGAACAATGAGGCCTACCATACAAGACTTCAAACAAAGCCATCTAAATCGAAGCCTGAATTATTATAGAGAAATTCTGCTACAACTTAGTGGTTCTCTCAGGACCACCAAAATCTAGGACACATACCCTCAACATGTCCTCCAAGATCTGAATAGTATGCTCATATTTTTCATTAGTCTGTGGATGATAGACAATGCTTAGATGCACCCGTGTACCAAGCGCTTTCTGCAATCCTTGTCAGAAACACGATGTGAAGCGAGCGTCCCTGTCCGAAACAATACTATGAGGAACCCCATGTAAGTGCACTATCCTCGAACATGGAGCTTCCCCATATCATCCACTAAAAAGGTCTTTCAGATCAGTAGAAAGTGAGCCACCTTAGTCAACCAATCCACAATCACCCACACCGCGTCGCTGCCTTAGGGTGTCCTTGGAAACCTCATCACAACATCCATAGTTATATCATCCCATTTCCACTCAGGAATGGGTAACAACTGTAAAAGACCAGCAAGGCGCTGGTGCTCGACCTTCACCTGCTGACAGGTCGAGCACTGCATAACAAAGCCTGCTATGTCCCTCTTCATTCCCGACCACCAGTATTGTTTACGCATGTCACGATACATCTTAGTTAGACCTGGCTATACCTCCCACTTCGAGGCATGCGAGTCCCTCATCAACTCCTCAAGCATGCTTGTGGGGATCATGACATGACCTCAGGCATGAAGAATCTCGTCAGTGTCGAGAGTCCAGTCTGGCAGTGGCTTTCCACCATATATATATATATATATATATATATATATATATATATATATATATGTATTTATATTTATGACCAGACAATCCAAATCAGAAAACTGGCTCCTCTTCATCATACTGAGGAGTGACGACATGGTAGATAATGATATAAGGGTCGCTCGACCCTGATACTTCTGAACATCCAAATGCATCTCAACGAAAAGGCTCATCATCTACCACTAGTTGCTGGACTCTTGAACCACTTGGGCCTGCGTTTTCTGGCTCAACGCATCTGCAACCACATTTCTCTTTCTAGAGGTGTAAGCCAGCTTGAAGTCAAAAGACTACAAATACTTGACCCACATTCGCCGCTGGAGGTTCATGTCCCGCTGTAAGAATATATACTTTATGCTCTTATGGTCTGTATGCACCACAAACCTCTCGCCCAACAAATAATGCCGCCAACATCTTATGACATATACTGTCGCTGACGGCTCCAAGTCATGGGTCGGGTAATTCCATTCATGCGACCTCAATTGTCTGGACCTATAAGCAACTACATGACCGTCCTGCATTAAGACTGCTCCCAGCCTGATCCCTGACGCGTCACAATACACGATATACTCCCTACCTGGCTTGGGTAAGGTCAGGATTGACGTTGTAGTTGATATTCCCTTCAGCTCCTGAAAAGTGCTCTCACCATCAAATAAATCTTACCCTTTCCTGTTGCCTCTCCCCATCATCCCAACATAAGACTGACAACCTGGGTGGTAATCCTGCCCAACTGATGACAACCAAGTCCTGCACGACTCGCCTGTAAGTCCCACTCATTGACATGGACATAACTACCACCCTCGGGGGATGTGAAAGACACGTCGGGAGTCACAACGACAGAGGTTTGCAAATGAAGAAAAGACAGAAACAAAAGAAGAAGAAGATGAACACATACACAACAATTTAGGTGGTTCGGGAATAATCCCTGCATCCATGCAGAGGCAGTATCATTTCACTAAAATTGGGAGCACAATTACAGGGAGATTTCAGGGTTTTACACACCCACACACACAAAAACCTTAGCTCGAATGAGCTAATAAAGAAGACGAAGCACCACGTCCACTGTGCTACAGTGAACAGTGGCTTGAAGTTCGCACTGTCTGCGACCAACCAAGTCCAAGCTGCTACAGTGACCGGTGGCTAGAGTTCGCAGAGCTACAATACCGCTGTCTCTAATGTCCGAGCTTTTACAGTAACCGTGCCAAAGTTCACACTGCTACAGTGCCCTGTCGGTGTTGCCTGCTCAACTCTGCTACAATCGGTCAGAGTTGCTACAATCCCCTAAGATTTAGGTCGAGGACCTTCAACCCCTATACCCCCAAGCAGGGGCGTGTCGTCCCTTGCAACCCCCAACGAGCTCACTACAGAGCTCGACCCGCGAGAGTTGCAATTTGGTGTGCAGTATGAGCCGCTAACATTGGACTCAATATCATCCAAAGATCGAGCTACACCAATCCAACACCGCCGATGGTAACAATCGATATGGGCTTGCTATGGTATTAACTAGTCCACCCCGTACTAACCTGTCCATCCTGAGAATTAAATTGAACCCGATCATCTCTAATACAAGGAGATCCCAGAGAAATCTATAACCACCAATCTCTAGGCCACACTTGTTGCATCGACAATTGCCCTCAGATCACACCTCTAATGGTGTGTCAATAGACATCACTCCATACAGATGCTCCATGACTAGCCTCAAGCCCTCAATGAACTGAGCATTCATGTAAGAATGTGAATCTCCTATGTCAAACAACGCAGAAGCTAACACAAAGATGACTGAAATCGTACCTCGAACTGTAGGATGTCTAACATTCTGGTCCACGGGGGTTGGCTGAACAACATGTTATTGGCCTGTACCCCGACCTTGCATCCCCGCCTAACTCCCTTGAGCAGCACTACCTCGCTCGACCTGGTCGCACCAGTTTTTCCTTGAAAAGCTTTGGCTGACCCTTGAACTACACCCGTCTCATTTAACCAACGACATCTGAAAGCCAAAACGACCGTCTAACGACTAATCTTATCCTTGCACAACCCTTCTCACATGAGGGTTATACCCCGACGACCAATGCCCCACTCCCCACCTTAGGAGGATCCTTGTAATCGCTCCATCGAAGCGAATTCCCGATCACCGTAGCCCATGCCCCGCCCATTTTTGGACATAACAACTGGCATAACTAGAAACCCACTCACTCTCGAATGCCAACTCACAGCATCGCTCGTTTTTGCTGTTTGAGAACAGTTTCCACGACAAATGCAGAATTTCAACTTATAATGGGGGTCACCACCCTTAAACAGCGAATGACGCATTCCCCACCACATGACTTGCCTTAAACCACTATTTGAGTGCAAACTCAACCGGTTTCCTCGCCAAATGTGTGTCGCTCCTAACGAGCCACGCTCACCATCCTGTTAATACCTGACCAGGATTGAGCGCGATACTACTGAAAATCCTCT
Organism: Viscum album; assembly: GCA_963277665.1. Classification (NCBI taxonomy): domain Eukaryota; kingdom Viridiplantae; phylum Streptophyta; class Magnoliopsida; order Santalales; family Viscaceae; genus Viscum; species Viscum album. Next base: position 1,366,209,442 of record OY728135.1, read on the forward strand.
GTAATTTGTTGCTCCCGATTAGTGAAAATTCTACCTCTCCCGTGGACGTAGAGATTATTCCCGAACCACGTAAATCGCCGTGTTCATTGTTGTTTTTTCCTTTCTTTCGTTTTCTCATTTTCTGTCGTCGTGTCTCCCGACGATTCCGCAACAACTGGTATCAAAGGAGGTTCGGAATTCTCCAACGATGGCTCTGGATGAAGGCAAAGTGAAGATCGATCGCTTCGATAGAACTGATTTCAGTTTCTAGAGGATGCAGATCGAGGATTATCTTTATCAGAAAAAGATGCACTTGTCGCTTCTGGGTGTGAAGCTAGCAGACATGGAGAAGTCGGAGTGGGAGCTACTGGATCGACAGGTTCTGGGTGTTGTGCGCCTGACGTTGGCCAAAAACGTGGCGTTCAACATCAGAGAGGAGAAGACGACAGTGAACCTGATGAAAGCCCTCACAAATATGTACGAGAAGCCTTCTGCGACAAACAAGATGCATTTGATACGACAATTGTTCAACCTGAAAATGGTTGAAGGGAGACCTGTTGCAGATCATATCAACGAGTTCAATACCATCATAAGTCAGTTGTCATCGGTGGACATTGACCTTGGTGATGAGGTATGTGCTCTGGTTTTATTATCTTCGTTACCTGAAAGTTGGGAAGCAACTGTAACAGCTGTGAGCAGCACTTCGGGGAATACGAAGATGACTCTGAAAGATATAAGAGACCTAATCCTTAGTGAGGATGTTCGAAGAAGAGAATCAGGCAGATTCTCTGGTTCTGCTTTGAACGTTGAAGGAAGAGGAAGGTACCCACAGCGGGACAATCGTAGAGGACGGTCGAAGTCAAAAGGAAAGAGCAGAGACAAGGCAAAGGAACCTGGTCCTACCTGCTGGACATGCGGGAAGAAAGAACATGTCAAGAAGGAGTGCAGAGATAACCGGAAGGGACTTGAAACCAGTGGAGCAAACGCGGTAGCTGAAGGAACTGATGACGTGCTACTGCTGAGCGTGGACAGCCCGATGGAGTCTTGGATTTTAGACTCTGGGGCGTCTTTCCATTCTACATCGGAGAAGGGTTTCCTGAACAATTTTGTTACTGGAAATTTTGGCAAGGTACATCTTGCTGATGACGAGCCCTTGCAGATTGTGGGGAAAGGAGATGCACGGATCAAGACCAACAGTGGGAGCTTGCTGGTTCTGGAAAACGTGAGGTACATCCCTGGTTTAAGAAGAAATCTCATTTCTGTGGGACAACTTGATGATGCAGGGTTGAGTACCACATTCACTGTTGGTGCATGGAAGATCACCAAAGGAGCTATGGTCATAGCTCGGGGAGCAAAGAATGACACCCTGTACAACATGACAGAAAGTTGCATGGACATGGCTGCATCACTGGAAGCTGTCGGAGGTTCTCAACTATGGCACTATAGACTCGGCCACATGAGTGAAAAGGGGATGAAGGTGCTGACAACTAAAGGGTTGCTACCAGAGCTGAAGTCGGTGGAAGTAGGCTTATGTGAAGATTGCATCTTTGGAAAGCAGAGGAAGGTGTCCTTTGCAAAAGGAGACAGAACACCGAAGGCTGGAAAGCTGGACCTGGTGCATACAGATGTTTGGGGGCCTGCACCAGTACCATCCCTCGGAGGGTCACAATATTATGTGACATTCATCGATGACTCAACAAGGAAGGTATGTGTTTACTTTCTGAAGAATAAATCTGATGTGTTCAAGATGTTTCAGAAGTGGAAAGTCATGGTGGAGAATGAGTCAGGAGCAAAGCTGAAATGGTTGAGGTCTGACAACGGTGGAGAGTATCGCAATCAGGAGTTCAGAGAATTTTGTTATGATAATGGAATTCGGTGGGAGAAGACAATCCCAGGAACACCACAACAAAATGGTGTGACAGAGAGGATGCATAGGACACTGAATGAACGTGCCAGGAGCATGAGGCTGCATTCGGGGTTACCCAAGACCTTTTGGGCTGATGCAGTGAATATGGCAGCATATCTCATAAACAGGAGTCCCTCTGTGCCAATGAGGGGAATGTCTACCCGAGGAACTTTGGTCCGGTAAGGTGGTAAGACTCTCACATTTACGAGTCTTTGGCAGTTTAACATATGTTCATGTTGATGCTAATGCAAGGGACAAGCTTGATGCCAAGTCCAAAAAATGTTTCTTTATTGGCTATGGTGGTGAGGAGTCTGGGTATCGCTTTTGGGATGATCTCAACAGGATGGTCATCAGGAGCCAAAACGTGGTATTCAATGAAGGTGTCATGTACAAAGATCGCCATGCAGTTGAAGATGAAAATGAGAACATTGAATCAGAATGCAAAAAGCAAGTGGAGCTTGAAGGAGTGTCTGAGCTTGAGAGATCCGAACCGGTGGAACCTACTACTCCAGTGGAGTTGAGGAGATCATCAAGGGTGAGAAGGCCCGTGCAGAGGTATTCACCATCATTGCATTACCTGTTATTGACTGACGATGGAGAACCAGAATGCTTTGAAGAAGCAATGCAGCTGAAGGAGTCGAGCAAGTGGGAGCTGACTATGAAGGAGGAGATTTCCTCATTGCATGAGAACAACACTTGGGAGCTGACACCTCTGCCAAGAGGAAAGAAAGCATTGCAGAATAAGTGGGTCTACCGGGTCAAGGAAGAACATGATGGAAAGAGGAGGTTCAAGGCAAGGCTGGTGGTGAAAGGCTTTCAACAGAAGGAGGGAGTAGATTTCACTGAAATCTTCTCACCAGTAGTAAAGCTTACCACCATCCGGGTGGTTCTCAGCATTGTGGCGTCAGAGGATTTGCACCTTGAACAGCTTGATGTCAAGACTGCTTTCCTTCATGGAGATTTGGAGGAAGATATCTACATGCAGCAGCTAGAGGGATATGTAGAGTATGGAAATGAAGACATGGTGTGCAAACTCCAGAAGAGCTTATATGGACTGAAGCAGGCACCGAGACATTGGAACAAGAAGTTTGATTCATTTATGTCTAAAAATGAATATAGACGATGTGGCATGGATCAGTGTTGCTACATCAAATCTTTCGGTGATGAATACATTATATTACTTTTGTATGTGGATGACATGCTCATTGCAGGATCATGTATGTAGAGGATTAATGAGCTGAAAGGGCAGTTGGCTGAGGAGTTTGAAATGAAGGATCTTGGAGAAGCTGACAAGATTCTGGGAATGAAGATCAAGAGAGACCACACAGCTGGAACATTAATGTTGTCACAGGCTGATTACATTGGGAAGGTGCTGAGAAGATTCAGCATGCTGGAAGCAAAGACAATCTCTATTACATTGGCGAGTCATTTCAAACTATCAAAGGAGCAATCACCGAAGACGGCAGAAGATGTGGAGTACATGACAAAAGTTCCATATGCATCAGCTGTTGGAAGCGTGATGTATGCCATGGTCTGTACTCGACCTGACATGGCTCATGCAGTGGGAGTTGTGAGCAGGTATATGGCTAACCCTGGAAAGCAACATTGGGAAGCTGTGATACTAAGGTATTTGAAGGGCAGCAAGGAGGTATCTCTGTGCTTTGGGAAAGGAACTTCATTGCAGGGGTATGTGGATGCTGACCTTGGAGGCGATGTCGACAGCAGGAGGAGTACCACGAGTTATGTTTTTACCTATGGAGGAACTGCGGTAAGTTGGATATCACAATTGCAGAAGGTGGTGGCTTTATCCACTACAGAGGCAGAATACATTGCTGTAACAGAAGCTGGGAAAGAGATGGTTTGGCTGAAGAACTTCTTGGATGAATTGGGAAGAAAGCGAGAGGAGAATGTATTGTACTGTGACAGTCAGAGTACTATACATCTTGCCAAGAACCCAGTGTTTCATGCCCGGACGAAGCACATTCAGTTGAAGTACCATTTCATCAGAGGTTTGATACAGGATGAGTTGCTGACTTTGCAGAAGATCTGTGGAACCAACAATCCGGCATACATGTTGACAAAACCTATGGTGATACAGAAGTTGAGGCACTGCTGTGCCTCTGTTGGTCTCCACTGATGAATGGAGGATGAGAGGCAGAATGATGGAGGACTTGATGGGAGCAGAAGAGGAAAACAGTTTGTATTTCATGAATCTGTGAAAGCACGACACTGGTGAGTGAAGAAGAGGAAGAACTTAGATTAAGTAAGTTGTCTTCATCAGTTGCATCGAAGAATAGCAGTGCAGCGGATTAGGCTAAAAGTGGGAGATTGTTGGATTGGTGTTGCCCGATCCGCAGACTTTAAGCTACTGACACTGTAGCGCTTTTGACAAAGCCAGCCGCCGTTCACTGTAGCGACGCAGACCACTTTTTCGAACAGTGACCGTCTTCTCCATTGTTTTATAGCCCATTTTCGGGCTAGGGTTACTACTGAAAATCCTCTGTAATTTGCTGCTCCCGATTAGTGAAAATTCTACCTCTCCCGTGGACGTAGGGATTATTCCCGAACCACGTAAATCGCCGTGTTCATTGTTGTTTTTTCCTTTCTTTCGTTTTCTCATTTTCTGTCGTCGTGTCTCCCGACGATTCCGCAACACGCGATCGATCGTGCCACCACACCCAATCCATTCTTGATGCCTCCTCTACCACGTAGGTGTTGGATTAATGTTGCCCGATCTGTTTGGATGATGTTGGGCCGAATGCTAGCGGCTCATACTGCACACCAGACTGCAACATGTCACTGTAGCTCCGCAGACTTTAAGCTACTGACACTGTAGTAGCTTGGACTTGGGTGACCGCAACATTGTAGCAGCGTGAACTTCCAGCCACCGATCACTATAACATAGTGAATTTACTATGCGGTTGGTGACATAATGTTTCGTCTTCTTTATCAGCCCATTCGAGCTAGGGCTTTTGTGTGTGAGAGAAATTTGAAGGACCTCCCTGTAATTCTGCTCCCAATTATAGTGAATTGTCCCGCCTCTCCGTGGACGTAGAGACCATTTCCCGAACCACATAAATCGTTGTGTCCATGTTCGTCATCTTCTTCTTCTTTAGTTTCTTTCACTACTGGAAATTTAAGGTATACCAACGGTTGAAAACCATTGGTATAGGGTGGAGAACCGTTGGTATAAATTATACCAACGGTTTTAGAAACCTTAGCCCAGTAAGTCGTGACAATAGACACATACCAACGGTTTGAGATAAACTGTTGGTATATGTGAAGAAATTTACTCTATACCAACGGTTTTATAAAACGTTGGCATAGAGTTCTTATACAACACATATGCCAACGGTTTCAAAACCGTTGGCATATCTTTTTTAGTCTTCCATTCACCCTTATACCAACGGTTTAAACCGTTGGTAAAGTTATTGTACCAACGGGTTAGAACCGTTGGTAAAACAAAAACATTCAGAACCTATACCAACGGTTTAAAACTGTTGGTATAGGCTTTGCTGTACAATTCACACAGCAGCCTGCTCTGTGTGCTGCTGTGTGAATTGTACAGAATACATACAATGCAATACATAATAAGGATAAATAATTAAAAACTGATAATTAGAATGATACATAATTTAATAATCAATTATGAATACAATACATTAAAAACTAAATACGTAATTACATGTGATACAGAATTAAGAATACATTCAAAATTGCATTTTTTATAACACATACACGATTGAATTCAGAAATTAGAAGCTAATAACCCAAATTAAGGAAATGAATAAATTAATTCAACCAAACACAAATATAATGTCATGGTTTGGGGCGGGTGTCTTTGAACTTAGCGATGCTGATAATGGGTGTGTATCAATGAGTTTGTGTGACTTAGGGAATATAGTTGTCCTTGCCGTATTAAATGTCATGTGTTTCAGAATAGGGGTAGGAGTTCCTCACATGAGAAGTGGATTGTGTGAGGTTGGACCATGGATCGTTGTGCTAAAGTATCAACACAATCCGAATACGTTTGGTCGGTTTTTCGTATGCCAGTTGTTTTTACTTAAAATGATGTTCATTTTAAACAAAAGAGAGACAGTTAGAGTGATACCGGCCACACCGTGCCTCAAATTGAGGCGAGGTTGACTCGTACACGTCACATATGACCCATGGACCGTTGTCCTAAAGTATCAATACAATCTGAATGCGTTTAGTTGGTTTCCCGTATGTCAGTTGCTGTTTTCACTTAAAATGTTGTCCATTTCAAATAAAAGTGAGACACTTTGACCGATCACACCGGGCCTCAGATTGAGGCTCAGTTGACTCGTACACGTTATAAATGACCCATGGATTGTTGTGCTAAAGTATCAACACAATCCGAATACGTTTGGTCGGTTTTTCATATGTCAGCTGTTTTTACTTAAAACAATGTCTATTTTAAACAAAAGAGAGACACTTAGAGTGCTACCGGCCACACCGTGCCTCGGATTGAGGCAGAGTTAACTCGTACACGTCACAAATTACCTATGGATCATTGTCTTAATGTATCAACACAATCCGAATGCGTTTGGTCGGTTTTCTGTATGCCAGTTGTTTTCATTTTAAATGTTGATCATTTCAAATAAAGGTGAGACACTTTGAGTGGTACCGGCCACACCGCGACTCAAATTGAGGCGGGGTTGATTCGTACACATCACAAATGACTAATGGATCGTTGTCCTAAAGTATCAACATAATCCGAATATGTTTGGTCCGTTTTCCGTATGCCAGTTGTCGTTTTCACTTAAAATGATGTCCATTTTAAACAAAAGAGACATTTAGAGCGGTACCGACTGTAACAACCCGAGAATTCATGTTTTGTGTAATGATATGTTTCCCCTTTTAGTTGGACCATCTTGCTTTAAAAAGAAAATGAAAATAAATGAAAAACGTAACAACAAGCATGAATGGAACACTCCTTTATTAAGAAACATGACGTTTACAACTTCCCACAATCAAAACATAACTAACCAAGGATTCCAACCAAGAATCCGATTACAACAATGGGAAGACTGCTTAGAACCACTAGGAGCCCGAGTATGCGGTAAGGATTTCGAGCATCCATCATAAGGAACGTAAGGATTGCTGAAGCCACCGCGACCGTGCTCAGCACCAAGGGGATCATACGAACCATCCTTGCTTCTCCTTCAGCCACTTGAGGTAAGGGTCACCGAGACCCAATCCTTTTATAAGCACCAAAAATGACCGTTGGACCTCAAACGGTCACAAATCTGACCGTTGAACCTCAAACGGCCATAAATCCGACCGTTGATTCCCAAAGAACCCAATGATCCTTTTTGACCGTTGGGGATAAAATGACCGGAATGATAAGTGGGTAGTTTTTCTTTAATTTTTTTTTAAATGACCTCAATGTTAATTATCCTTTGTTTTCCAAAATAAGAATTTTATTTTATGTTTTAAAAGGAAATAATTAATATTATTGTCTTCTTCCATTATTTGTTATATATATATGTAATTTGAGCAAGTAATTATTTGTTTAATTTATTTTCTCTTTTAAAATGGTGGACTAATGTTTCTGGTGAGGTTTTACTTCTTTCACAAATATAAATGTGCACACTCTCGGTTGTAGATGTACCTGTATATATATATTTATGTAGTGGCAAACTGTATGTTAACTGAATTATACCTATTATATATTTATGTGATAATAATATAAATGTTGATCACTTTCTTTTATATTTTGAAATTATGTCAACGTTTTGGTTTCTTGCTATACAAATTTTGTGGTATAATGTTAAAATGCTAATATCTAACAGAATAATTAACTGCTTGCAACTATAATTGGTGATCTTGAATCTTTAATTATTTTAAAATAATAATGTTATGTTGTGCTGAATGTGTAATGGTGTAACTGTTAATGTGAAGCGGGGTGGGATGAACTAATTAATATACACTTATATTAAATGACCCATGACGTTTTAAATAATAAAGGTTAAAAATAATTGAAGATTAGATAAGAATAATAGTCAATTATAAATCACCAAAGAATCTTGACTATGTTTAAAATATTAAAGTTTATAATAGGTTTTTTAAAAAAAAAATTACAAAAGGAAACAATCGCGGGTAGGGGAGGCCGTGTTTCCTCTTGCTTTTGCGCCGCGTCTTACCTCAGCCGTTGGATCGGGACGATTAAATCCCAGCCGTCCCTTCTTTTAAAACCGCAACACCCCTCAGCCGTCCGATCCCTCCCTCATTTAATCCCAGCCGTTCATCGCGTTTCGCGTTTTCTTCTCCACGTCGCGCTCATCTCCCTCGCGCCGAACCAGTAGCCTGCTGCCTTTATTCTTTCTTCTTCTTCGCCGTGTAGACCCAGCGACGCCATCTTTCCACACAGCTTGACACTGACCCCGGTCTTGGATCCCCGTCGCCTCCCTTGCACGATTTTCCCTCCGGCTTTAAGACCTGGTTGCACCGCAGGCAAGGGGGATGGTTCTTGCACCGGTTGGGAAGGTTTTGCACCGAGGACCGAAGTCTCTCCGACCTTCAGGCGACGCTCCGACCTTCCTCCTCTCCTCCTCCTCTTCATCGAGTTCTGGTAAGGGTTGTTTTTTTTCCAGTTTGTGTAAACACCGGTTGTGTATATAGTTATATACACGTTTTCACTTGATATATATAAACATATATATATATATTCTATGCCCTCGGCTTCTAGATCTGGTTTGCTGCACCTTGCTCCTCCTCCTTCTCGTCGAGCTGGTAAGGGATAGTTGAGTTTTGTGTTTCTTTTTTTTTATATACGCTTATATATGTAAACATATTAATATATATTTGGATTTAACTTTCAATCCTTTGTTTTTGAACTCGGTTTGGGTTCATGTTTTGTTTTTCGTTTTATGTTATTTTATATTTTTCATATATATAAATATACATGTTTTATGTTTTGAAATATAAACGAGGAAGATCAAATTTTAAGTTATGTTTTTATTACAATTCGACTTATATACATATACATGTTTTTCTTTTGTATGAAACCTCTTCCAAATCAGAACTGTTTTTGTGTACATCAAATTAAGACAAGATTTGTGGGAATCCAAAGTATGAATAAAACTGAATCCCTTGACAAGTGTTAAGTTGATTTCCTTGTGTGCTTTTATAAAACCCTATCTACCCCTTTTGTTAGAAAATTTATGTTCTTAAGAATATGTGAATCATGTAATGAATCAATTGAGTATTATTTAATTAACTAAACCACTGAGACACATAGACACAATACACGGCTTCGTGTGTTACATATATACATAACTGTGGACTGATTGACAGTATTTTTTTTTTGGCAAACGAAAGTTAACATTGTTTGGTGATTGTTTTAATTCTTATCCTTTTCTAGAACTCCGAATAGTTACAAGAAATGACACTTGCCTTGTTTTTAATTTTCTAGCACATTATGGTTCCAAAAGGAGATGTTTTAAAGATATCCTTAAGCCTGGAAGTGGCCCTTAGTAATAATGTAATTCTACATGACAAACCAATACATTGAGTGTTTAAGTTATTATTTCTTGTGTAATAAGCTTGTTGTTTCCAGTTCTGATTCTTTATCTATGCTCATGACATAATCTGCTTCAAATTCTTTATCTATGCTCATGACATAATCTGCTTCTGATTCTTTATCTATGCTCATGACATAATCTGCTTCTGATTCTTTATCTATGCTCATGACATAATCTGCTTCTGATTCTTTATCTATGCTCATGACATAATCTGCTTCTGATTCTTTATTTATGCTCATGACATGATCTGCTTCAAATGGTGAATATGTATGAGAGACTTTGACTATGAATATATGAATGAAACCTAATGAACGTATGACCATGTCTAAATATGAGAGGGAAGTATTGGACTTACATGTTATGGACGGGTGCGCCCGGAATTATACAGCGCTCCAATGCATTGGGTAAAGGATGAGTCTCATGAGACGTTATGTGCTACGGTTTTGGCGGTTAGCCTTGACCCGTATTAAGTTATGTTTTTATGGTCTTGACGCAAGGTCTTGACAAGGTCCGACATTATACTTTCCCTCCACATATGAAGATTAATGGTGAACCAGGGGATGGTTCAACTAACAGGACATCCCTAACTGGGTAAATTCCCCTAGACTATGAGAAAGGAAACATGTGATAAGAACTGAAAAACATATGTTTGGTATCATAAGAACTTTACGTGTCTTTGTCTTGTTTAATGTAATGTTTTATCACTTTCTAAAATGTCTGCCTTGAAATGCTCCCTTGATCATGAAACCGTACTTAACGTGACAAGAACTGTTTTCTTATGGTGAACTGTTAAATGAACTGCATTCTTCTCACGAACCATGATATGCATGTTTTCCTACCTAGCCATAGTAATTCCCTTGGAATTGAAGTAACCTTATTTTAACTTTATGTATTGCTTACTCTGTTTATTTTGCGCACTCTGACCATGTTTACATTAAGACTTATTGCAAGTACGTGCCTCTTTGTGCAAGTGGTTTTCAAAGAAAGTTGGATTTCATGTTTTTATTAAATGATAATGTTTTAGAAAAGTATTTGTATTCTTTTCAAAGGATTTATGTATGAAAGGATTTTCCTAAAAATGTTTTTTAAACCCCTTACTGGGCATTTTTGCTCACCCTACGTTTTGTTTAAAATTTTTCAGGTACGGTTGATATTAATGAAGCTAAACAAAAGCAGCTGGTTTCCCAGGATCCCGAGCCTCACGATCCTCTGTTGTGATGAGACATGATATTTTGTTTGTAATGATGTAGTGTTAAGTGTATCATGTCTCATTAAGCACCCCGGTATTTGGGGGTCGCTACACCGACCACATCGTGCCTCAATTGATGCGGAGTTGACTCGTACACGTCACAAATGTCCTATGGATCGTTGTCCTAAATTATCAACACAATCTGAATGCGTTTGGTTGGTTTTTCGTATGCCAATTGTTGTTTTCATTTAAAATGTTGTCCATTTCAAATAAAAGTGAGACACTTTGAGTGGTACCGGCCACACCGCGACTCGGATTGTTGCGGGGTTGAGTCGTACACGTCACATATGACCAATGGATCATTTTCCTAAAGTATCTACACAATCCGAATACGTTTGGTTTTCATATGCTAGTTGTTTTTACTTAAAACAGTGTCCATTTTAAACAAAAGAGAGACACATTGAGTGATACCGGCCACACCGTGCCTCAGATTGAGGCGGGGTTGACTCGTACACGTCACATATGACTCATGGATCATTTTCCTAAAGTATCAACACAATCCGAATGTGTTTGGTCGGTTTTTCGTATGTCAATTGTTGTTTTCATTTAAAATGATGTCCATTTTAAACAAAAGAGAGACATTTAGAGTGGTACCGGCCACACCGTGCCTCAGATTGATGCGGGGTTGACTCGTACACATCACAAATGTCCCATAGATCGTTGTCCTAAAGTATCAACATAATCCGAATGTGTTTGGTTGATTTTCCGTATACCAGTTGTTATTTTCACTTAAAATGATATCTATTTTAAACAAAAGAGCGACATTTAGAGTGGTACCGGCCACACTCCGCCTCGGATTGATGCAGGGTCCTACCCGTCACAAATGTCCCATGGATCGTTATTCTAAAGTATCAACACAATCCGAATATGTTTGGTCGGTTTTCCATATGTCAGTTGTTTTTACTTAAAACATTGTCCATTTTAAACAAAAGAGAGACACTTAGAGTGCTACCGGCCACACCGTGCCTCGGATTGAGGCAGAGTTAACTCGTACACGTCACAAATTACCAATGGATCGTTGTCTTAATGTATCAACACAATCCGAATGCGTTTGGTCGGTTTTCTGTATGCCAGTTGTTTTCATTTTAAATGTTGATCATTTCAAATAAAGGTGAGACACTTTGAGTGGTACCAGCCACACCGCGACTCAAATTGAGGCGGGGTTGATTCGTACACATCACAAATGACTAATGGATCGTTGTTCTAAAGTATCAACAAAATCCGAATATGTTTGGTCCGTTTTCCGTATGCCAGTTGTTGTTTTCACTTAAAATGATGTCCATTTTAAACAAAAGAGAGACATTTAGAGCGGTACCGACCACACCGTGCCTCAATTGATGCGGAGTTGACTCGTACACGTCACAAATGTCCCATGGATCGTTGTCCTAAATTATCAACACAATCTGAATGCGTTTGGTTGGTTTTTCGTATGCCAATTGTTGTTTTCATTTAAAATGTTGTCCATTTCAAATAAAAGTGAGACACTTTGAGTGGTACCGGCCACACCGCGACTCGGATTGATGCGGGGTTGAGTCGTACACGTCACATATGACCAATGGATAGTTTTCCTAAAGTATCTACACAATCCGAATACGTTTGGTTTTCATATGCTAGTTGTTTTTACTTAAAACAGTGTCCATTTTAAACAAAAGAGAGACACATTGAGTGATACCGGCCACACCGTGCCTCAGATTGAGGCGGGGTTGACTCGGACACGTCACATATGACTCATGGATCATTTTCCTAAAGTATCAACACAATCTGAATGCGTTTGGTCGGTTTTTCGTATGTCAGTTGTTGTTTTCATTTAAAATGATGTCCATTCTAAACAAAAGAGAGACATTTAGAGTGGTACCGGCCACACCGTGCCTCAGATTGATGCGGAGTTGACTCGTACACATCACAAATGTCCCATAGATCGTTGTCCTAAAGTATCAACATAATCCGAATGTGTTTGGTTGATTTTCCGTATGCCAGTTGTTATTTTCACTTAAAATGATATCTATTTTAAACAAAAGAGCGACATTTAGAGTGGTACCGGCCACACTCCGCCTCAGATTGATGCAGGGTCCTTCCCGTCACAAATGTCCCACGGATCGTTGTTCTAAAGTATCAACACAATCCGAATATGTTTGGTCGGTTTTCCGTATGTCAGTTGTTTTTACTTAAAACATTGTCCATTTTAAACAAAAGAGAGACACTTAGAGTGGTATCGGTCACACCGTGCCTCGGATTGATGCGGGGTTGACTCGTACACGTCACAAATGTCATATGGATCGTTGTCCTAAAGTATCAACACAATCTGAATGCGTTTCATTGGTTTTCCGTATGCCTGCTGTTGTTTTCACTTAAAATGTTGATCATTTCAAATAAAGGTGAGACACTTTGAGTGGTACCAGCCACACCGTGCCTCGGATTGATGCGGGGTTGACTCCTACACGTCACAAATGTCCCATGGATCGTTGTGCTAAAGTATCAACATAATCCGAAGACGTTTGGTCTGTTTTCCGTATGTCAGTTATTGTTTTAACTTAAAATGTTGTTCATTTCAAATAAAAGTGAGCCACTTTGAGTGGTACCGACCACACCGTGCCTCAAATTGATGCGAGGTTGAGTCGTACACGTTACATATGACCCATAGATCGTTTTTCTAAAGTATCAACACAATCCAAATATGTTTGGTCGGTTTTCCGTATGCCAGTTGTTTTTACTTAAAAGGGTGTCCATTTTAAACAAGAGAGACACTTTGAGTGATACCGGCCACACCGTGCCTCAGATTGAGGCGGAGTTGACTCGTACACGTCACATCTGACTCATGAATCGTTTTTCTTAAGTATTAACACAATCCGAATGCGTTTGGTCGGTTTTCCGTATGCCAATTGTTGTTTTCACTTAAAATGATGTCCATTTTAAACAAAAGAGAGACATTTAGAGTGGTACCGGCCACACCGTGCCTCAGATTGATGTGGGGTTGGCTCGTACACGTCACAAATGTCCCATGGATCGTTGTCCTAAAGTATCAACACAATCCGAATGCGTTTGATTGGTTTTCCGTATGTCAGTTGTTGTCTTCACTTAAAATGATGTCCATTTTAAACAAAAGAGAGACATTTAGAGTGGTACCGGCCACACCGCAGCTCGGATTGATGCGAGGTTGACTCCTACACGTCACAAATGTCCCATGGATCGTTGTCCTAAAGTATCAACACAATCCGAATACGTTTGATCGGTTTTCCGTATGCTAGTTGTTTTTACTTAAAACATTATCCATTTTAAACAAAAGAGAGACACTTAGAGTGGTACCGGCCACATCGTGCCTCGGATTGACGCGGGGTTGACTCGTACACGTCACAAATGTCCCATGGATCGTTGTCCTAAAGTATCAACACAATCCGAATGCGTTTGGTTGGTTTTCCGTATGCCAGTTGTTGTTTTCACTTAAAATGTTGATCATTTTAAATAAAGGTGAGACACTTTGAGTGGTACCAGCCACACCGTGCCTCAGATTGATGCGGGGTTGACTTCTACACGTCACAAATGTCCCATGGATCGTTGTGCTAAAGTATCAACATAATCCAAATACATTTGGTCCGTTTTTCCTATGTCAGTTGTTGTTTTCACTTAAAATGTTGTCCATTTCAAATAAAAGTGAGACGCTTTGAGTGGTACCGGCCACACCGTGCCTCGGATTGAGGCGGGGTTGAGTCGTACACGTCACATATGACCTATGGATCGTTTTCCTAAAGTATCATCACAATACAAATACGTTTGGTCGGTTTTCTGTATGCCAGTTGTTTTTACTTAAAAGGGTGTCCATTTTAAACAAAAGAGAGACACTTTGAGTGATACCGGCCACACCATGCCTCAGATTGAGGCGGGGTTGACTCGTACACGTCACATATGACTCATGGATCTTTTTTCTAAAGTATCAACACAATCTGAATGCATTTTGTCGGTTTTCCGTGTGCCATTTGTTGTTTTCACTTAAAATGATGTCCATTTTAAACAAAAGAGAGATATTTAGAGTGGTACCGGCCACACCGTGCCTCAGATTGATGCGAGGTTGACTCGTACACGTCACAAATGTCCCATGGATCGTTGTCCTAAAGTATCAACACAATCCGAATGCGTTTGGTTGGTTTTCCGTATGCCAGATGTTGTTTTCACTTAAAATGATGTTAATTTTAAACAAAAGAGAGACATTTAGAGTGGTACCGGCCACACAACACCTCAGATTGATGCGAGGTTGACTCCTACACGTCACAAATGTCTCATGGATCGTTGTCCTAAAGTATCAACACAATCCGAATACGTTTGGTCGGTTTTCCGTATGCCAGTTGTTTTTACTTAAAACATTGTTCATTTTAAACAAAAGAGAGACACTTAGAGTAGTACCGGCAACACCGTGCCTCGTATTGATGCAGAGTTGACTCATACACGTCACAAATGTCCCATGGATCGTTGTCCTAAAGTATCAACACAATCCGAATGCGTTTGGTTGGTTTTCCGTATGCCACTTGTTGTTTTCACTTAAAATGTTGATCATTTCAAATAAAAGCGAGACACTTTGAGTGGTATCGACCACACCGTGCCTCAGATTGATGCGTGGTTGACTCCTACACGTCACAAATGTCCCATGGATCGTTGTGCTAAAGTATCAACAGAATCCGAATACGTTTGGTCCATTTTCCGTATGACAGTTGTTTTCACTTAAAATGTTGTCCATTTCAAATAAAAGTGAGACACTTTGAGTGGTACCGGCCACATCGTGCCTCAGATTGAGGTGATGTTGAGTCGTACACGTCACATATGACCCATGGATCGTTTTCCTAAAGTATCAACACAATCTAAATACGTTTGATCAGTTTTTCGTATGCCAGTTGTTTTTACTTAAAATGGTGTCCATTTTAAATAAAAGAGAGACACTTTGAGTGATACCGACCACATCGTGCCTCGGATTGAGGCGGGGTTGACTCGTACATGTCACATATGACTCATGGATCGTTTTCCTAAAGTATTAACACAATCCGAATGCGTTTGGTCGGTTTTCCGTATGCCAATTGTTGTTTTCACTTAAAATGATGTCCATTTTAAACAAAAGAGAGACATTTAGTGTGGTACCGAGCACACCGTGCCTTAAATTGATGCGGGGTTGACTCGTACACGTCACAAATGTCCCATGGATCGTTGTCCTAAAGTATAAACACAATCCGAACATGTTTGGTTGGTTTTCCGTATGCCAGTTGTTGTTTTCACTTAAAATGATGTCCATTTTAAACAAAAGAGATACATTTAGAGTGGTACCGGCCACACCACGCCTTGGATTGATACGGGGTTGACTCCTACGCATCACAAATGTCCCATGGATCGTTGTTCTAAAGTATCAACACAATCCGAATATGTTTGGTCGGTTTTCCATATGCCAGTTGTTTTTACTTAAAATATTGTCCATTTTAAACAAAAGAGAGACACTTAGAGTGGTACCGGCCACACCGTGCCTCGGATTGATGCGAGGTTGACTCGTACACATCACAAATGTCCCATGGATTGTTGTCCTAAAGTATCAACACAATCCGAATGCGTTTGGTTGGTTTTCCGTATGCCAGTTGTTGTTTTCACTTAAAATGTTGATCATTTCAAATAAAGGTGAGACACTATGAGTGGTACCGGTCACACCGTGCCTCAGATTGATGCGGGGTTGACTCCTACACGTCACAAATGTCCCATGGATCGTTGTGCTAAAGTATCAACAGAATTCGAATACGTTTGGAGTTAGCTCCCTCTATTGATGGAGGGAAAACATTCCTACCCCCTACTATACATTATCCAAGGGGGATAAAATTAGCTTTTTTCAGTGTCTTCATGATATCAAAGTTCCATAGGGTTATTCTTAAAATGTAAATTTTTTCATGTCTTTAAAGGATTTGATGCTGATAGGTATGAAATCTCACGATTTTCACGTCATAATGCAATAGCTCCTACTAGTTTCATTTTGTGAAAAATTACCCATCAGTGTCAGAATGACTATCATGAAAGTATACTATTTTTTCAATTCAATTTGTAATAAGGTAATTAATTTGAATGCTTTTAACAATTTGGAGAACGAAGTAGTTTCTAAACTTTGTCAATTAGAAATGTTTTTTCCTCCATCTTTTTTTGATATCATGATGCATTTAATGGTTCATTTGGTGCGGGAAATAAAGATTTGAAGACCAATATATATACGTTGGATGTATCCTTTTGAAAGATATATGAAGATATTAAAGGGGTATATTAAGAATCCATATCGACCTGAAGCCTCCATTATTGATAAGTATATTTCCGAGGATGTTACAAAGTTTTGAACATGTTACTTGTCTGCAGTGGAGTACATCAGTTTGCCTACATCTCGCCATGAACGATTCAATTATGGGGGAAAGAGGATCCGTGGCTTGAAAGTAAAATCATTGACAGTTGAACAGATAAATAAGGTACATTTATACATCTTGATTAACATAGATGATGCTCAACTATATAAAACATTGCATATTAATGCGTTGAAACAATGTTATCTAAAGAAGAAATATATATGGATTTTGAATGAGCATAAAAAAACTTTTTTGTCATGGTTTAAAGAGACCATTCTTGGTAGATTAGATGCATTATAACCATTGAGATGGTTATTGGGTGGTCCAAGTTTAAATTTGATAACATGGTATGAGTATGATATTAATGAGTATACATTTCATGCAAAAGATCAGGACAATAGAAATGAAGTTCAGAATAGTACCGTATTGGTGTTTTTTAAAGCAATGTCAAGTGCATATTATGGAGTCATTGACAAAATATAGGAGACCGATTACATTAAATTTCAAGTTCTAGTGTTTAACTGTAAATGGTTTATTGGTAACAACAGTGTCATACACAATGAATTTGGAATGACACTAGTTAATCTGAATAGATTTGAATACACAACTGATCCTTTTATCATGAAAACACATGAAAAACAAATTTTCTATGTTCTTGATCAATCCGTTATGCAGTGTTCTATTGTTTTATAAGGAAAAAAATATGTTGGTGATGATAAACTTGAAGAAGATGCTGCTTTATATGTGATCCCTACTTCCATGGAAATATGAACAAATAATATTGATGAGCATGTTGTTGATATGGTTTGTGCCATACGAAATGATCACGATGAAGGAATTTTTGAAAATAATGCTTCACTACATTTTTAATATTACATGTAACATATGTTTATTTCTGGTTTACTTTTTTAAAATTTATAAAATGTTAGACATTTTAATTTAATTTTATTTATTAAAACATGTATTATAACTAATAAGCTAAATTGTTTGTTTATATTAGTTTAGTTTTGTTTAGTGTACCATGTTTACCCTTAAGTAACTTATCTATTAATTAATTTTGTTGAAAAATAATTATTTTAAATCTAATATGTTAAATAAAAACAAAAATATTGTATAAAATAGCATATTAAAAAAATATTCTTTTTGGTGTTAAAAATGATTTATTACGTTTGATCATTTTTACTATTACACACCATTTTTGGATTTGTTTTCATTCCTTTATATCTTTTCATCTCCTATTAATGTTATCATTTTAGTCAACTACTCTAAAAAATATGAATAAAAATATAGTTAGTTTATTTTACTTTATGTTGGATCATTTTTCATATATTCAAAACATACTATTTTTGATGGAAAAAATGGTGTTATACGTTGAAGGATTTTTACTATTCACACACCATTTTTGGATTTGTTTTCATTCATTTATGTCATTTCATCTCTTATTAATGTTATTATCATTTTAGTTAACTATAATAAATATGAATAAAAATTTGTTTAGTTTAGTTTACTTTTTGTTTGATAATTTTTCATTTTTCATTTACATTTGTATGTAATAGTTGAATTTGTATATTTGTGTACTAATTGTTTATTGTTTTGATTTGTAGGATAATGAAAGACCAATTATAAGATCCACCACATACTTCTAGAGAGGATCGTACACATACATCCGGGGATGAACATACAAATGCTCCTATTGATGAGCATCCTCACCTTTCTTTAAAAGAGACATCTACTTTCATAGGGGAAAAATGAGTTTGAGGGTTGGTAAATATGACAACTCACATTTACCAAAATTATTAGTTACCTTTAGCCAGGACCATAAGATACCAGTAGACTTTGATGATAACGACATTTTAAGAGGTCCAAATTCAAAACAATTCAAAACCTTCTGGAGAGGATCGTACACATACATTTGGGGTGGAACGCACACATGCTTTTATTGACGAGCATCCTCATCCTTCTTTAGAAGAGACATATACTTCCACAGGGGAAAAAATGAGTTCAAGGGTTGGTAAATATGATAGAACACGTTTACCAAAATTATCAGTTACCTGTAGCCGGGACCATATGATACAAGTAGACTTTGATGATAATGATATTTCAAGAGGTCCAAATTCAAAACAATTCAAAACTTTTATAGCAGTGCAGATTAAAAGAAAAGTTAGTATTTTGTTTGATGATTGGATAAGTTTTGTCAAACTGACAATATCTCACTTGTGGGTGATTGTTTTGGTAAGCTCGTTTGTTATTATTTAACTTTTCTTGAAATTTTTAGAGTAATGTATGTTTTCCCCATTATTATCAGACATATGATATACTTCATATTGGAAGAGTTGGGGAAAAATGTTTGTCATTGGTGTAGACCCCTGACCTGTTTAGACACCCGAACAATGCTACGAGTCGAGTGCCACTAAGCCTTAAGCATGCCTTCCTAAATGCTAAAGGTTTCCGATTAGCAACGAGACAGTAAAGAGGTGATAACTGAGAGACTATACCCTCTGGTGATGATATGATAATGGTCTATATATAAATATAAAATAGTAGAAAAGAAAGGCCAACAGACACTAAACCAGTAACTCACTCATGGTTGAAACACAATCAATCACATACAATACTGGAAACAGAAGAAACAAAAGTAGTAGAACAAATAAACAATCCAACATTCCATTTGTAGATATAAAAACAGAACATGCACACATAACTAGTCAAACAATACAATAAGAAGAAGGGTCACCAATGACCGACCTTAGTACATACATATAATAGCATGCTAATACAAAAGAAAACAAAAGAGAACTCCAACTGAGGTAAGAATCCATGGTCCCTGTCATCCATCACATGCTAACTCAACCACTAAGATCCAACTCTTGAGCCCAAACCTTTAGGTGAGAATAAATCCATAAAGTCTACATGCGTCCCAAAGGGTTTATGTAGGGTGTGAGAAAGAATCTCAATAGGCCACCACCAACATGTGCCTATCTTACATTTGTGATTAATCAGACATTTCTAAATAATAAATGAAACAACACAACACACATTCATAAAAATAACCCGTTCCCCTTGTACTCAACAACAGGGAATGATCACCTGCTTCGGGCAACACCGGTATATCACAGTGGGGAGGTTCCTTAGCCTAAGCCCAAGACATCTCCTAATGTAAATCAATCCAGGTGAAACCTTAGGTTCCACCTCTTATAAAATCACATGACACCTCGTGCCAATTGACAGTCCAACAATATCTAACGTCCTGAAGGCACACCCCGATAATCAAATACCTGGTCCCACAAACCTCAGCTCATAAGAAACCCTGCTGAGTTGAAGCATGATGTTTGAGGCACAACGATGTCTTCCCTCTAAGTAATATCACCGTCGACTCAACAACTGACATCCCGATGAACGATGATGTTCGTCCTCCCAAATAGTCTTGGCCCAACAACCTTGAGTACAACGAGCCTCATCCCACAACTGACAGTCTCATCACTATCATCCGATTAATCCTCACCATCCCCATGACTTTCTACAACAAGCACCTCCAACAATTTCCTAAGTCGTGACTAACTGAGGCATCTACTCACACAAGTGGTCAATACCACCTCATCATCTGAGTCCTAATGTGTGTACACGACTACAAACAACGCATTAACCAACATAGGTGAGCGACAATCACTAAATAAGAACCTAAGTCACACCATTCTGGCACCTCGTGCCCCTGCAACCACATTGATCATTCTATGCTCAACACCATCCAATATCACATGAGCCTTGCCCATAGCCTGACAACATCATAACCTCATCTCAACGACCAAGTCTCCCAACCAGTGATTAACACCACCCAAATGCCTTGAGCTAAGCCTATCCTAACGACCGTATCACCTCAAATCAAATGGCCAATGCCATATTGGTCCTTGAGTTGTGACCGTCACGTTCCCATGGAACTAAGTAATGCATAACAACAACATAGTACAATTTAATTTAATAAAAACACTTCAATTCAAATAAAACAACACCCTGCCCTAATTTGCCCAAGGCCTGAAACCTCTCACTAGGCCCCACCATTTGTATACTTAGAGAAGCATGACCATATGCATCTACTATGGATTCAATTAATTATTTAAAGACAAGCATTTAATTTATAGGGCCTCACTCGGACTACCCAACAGTGCGCTCAAAGCCATACCCCTAAAATAATTACGAAATCATAAATAAAGTTGAGCACCACACACCTCATGTTGATAGATGTCCACTCGACTGATCTTAGCCTCTAACTCGATTCGATTTGGAAGAAATCAATGTTTTAGATGAATCCCCTAAAAATAGGGTAAATTGGCTCGCACAAATTTAGCGTTCTATATGGCAAGAGCAAAGAAGAAAAGAGGCAAGAGGATTTAAGGGATTACTGATACGAATCTAACGCCGCAGGCAAATCGAGAAACAGAGTTTGGATGTGAATATTGTCTTAAAGCCTGGCCGGAAGGAAAAAAGGAGAGCTCCCCCCACGGTGTGTGCGATTTAAAGGATAAAGGCGATGGGAGATCTAATTAAGGGGGCATAGTAAGTTTAGCAATTTTACACTTTTAATAGGTTGCGTGGTAAGCTCACATGGTTTGACAAACCGTGCGACCCCCAATACCCAAGTTGAAGGCTCACACCATTCATGCTCACAGTTTACCAAACCACATGAAAACCATGCATGAGTCCTCTGTAAAAAATTGATGGCATGGCCATACGACCGTGCGCCCCCTCCTACACGGTTTTCCATACCGTGCACCCCAGTCTACACACCCCTAAAACTTGGGTTTTCGGCCTCTGATGCACCCAAAACCCAACCAAAACCCCAAGAAACTTTCCAAGAATTAAAAATCATCTAAAAAAAGGTCTTGGATCAAAGGAAAACTTGGAATTAAGTTCCATCGATCAAATAAATAGTTGATTTACCAAACAAACTCTGAAAAATTCAAAATGTGTGAGGAATTCAAACCGTTCCAAAAACCTGGGACGTTACAATTGGATTCTAGGAGATAAAGGAATTTTAAATCAATCCTCACATCAAATTTTATTTTTGGGTATAGAAATCATCATAATACATGTGATATATATATCCATTTATAGATGAAGATACATGGAAGTAATTTGTTGAAAGTATACGACGAGAAGAATTTTTAGTAAGTGCAATGATAACTTTTAGATTTTTTTTGTTATATTAATAATCATATTAATGATTTATTTATTCTTAATTTATAACAAGCGAGGATATTTAATAATAAAATACAATATAGAAATGTATACCCTCATACATTATCTCAAGGAGGGTATTTGTTATTTCAAGAACAAATGATTGCTGAATTTTTTTAAAAATTGAGAGTTGAGTCTTCAGGTTCCACAGAGATTGAACCTCCTTCCCCTCTTGCTAGACATGAAAAATAGAAGATGGATCAGATGAGAAAAAAGGCAATATCTTACGAAAGAGTCGAGGGTCGTAGCTGAGAGGATTGTAATATGCTTATTTATTTAATTTAAATCAATTCTTTATATATTGTGATTCATTACAATTTTTTTCAAATATTATGTACAAGATTATATTTAGGAGAAGAGCACAAAGGGGGTATTAATAGTTGAGGATATGAAGGATATTTTGACTATAGTATTAGGAAACATCGAACATCCGGGTTGTGTACGAGGATACCTGGCGAGTGTATCGGTAAAAAGTGCGTTTCCACATTCTG
Organism: Viscum album; assembly: GCA_963277665.1. Lineage (NCBI taxonomy): Eukaryota > Viridiplantae > Streptophyta > Magnoliopsida > Santalales > Viscaceae > Viscum > Viscum album. Next base: position 1,366,232,193 of record OY728135.1, read on the forward strand.
AAGCTTATTCAATGGAGGATGTTTATAAAAAGAAAATAGGATATTTGGAAGCTGAATTTCAGGATATTCATGTGATGATGAAGGACATGACCAGAGCTTCAATACAATCGATATTTTTAGACATGCAAAGACAGTTTCAAACTGCTGATTCCACTCCTCCACCTTCACTAATTGATCCCACTCCTACTTATCCTACTCATATACCTCCATCTACATACCCCACTCTTTCTTATACTCCTAACCCTCCTCCACAACTTTCCAGGAATTGTGAGTTATATGTTGATGATCCCCAACAATATATTATTACATATGTGATGATATATTATATTTGTGATACCATTCATCATCAACAGTTTAAGATTGAGCATCATAGGGTCACTATACATGATATTATAGATAAATCAACAAGAATACCATTACCTACAGATGAGGCGAGTACATTTGGACAAAGTATCAACCATTTTTTAGTATGGACATCTCAACTTGTTCGAAAAATTATCCTAGAGTAATTTGTATATTATTTCTTTTATCTCATTTCGTTATTAATTTTTTTAACATTTTAAAGTTTATATATTTATCTATTTTTTATAGGAATACTTTAAAGGTAAAGAAATACTTTATTGACAATAAAAAATACAAAGTGTTATGACTTCAGATACAACTTCTAATAGTCTTGATATATTTTCAACATATTTAATTTTTTTGTTGGATGTTTACGAAATTCCATTGTAAGTTGGCATTTGTGGCCGTGAAAACAGTATGACACTTTTGAAAAATGATATCATGATGCTTGTAACTGGAGATCAGCTGGGCATCAACATAATTCAAGTTTTTTTCATGTAAGTCGATTAACAGAAATATTTCTGTGCATTTAATTTAATGAAAATTTATACTTATTTTTGTTTTGTATTAGGTATCTTTATAGAATTTATAAGGATCATGACATGACAAAAGTATATGGATTTATGGACCCATAATTTATTTCACTTATAGCGAGGACAATGACTGATGGGGAAAGAACGATTTATATCACTGAAATATTTCAAAAGAATAAAATTATTTAATGCTGGATTTTAATACCCTAAGATTTTACGATATGTCTCTTTTTAAATAAATTTAATTTTTTTGACAGCTTTTGTTGCATGGAACACCTAGCTTAAACAAACCATGAAATATTATTATTTAAATATAATTATTTTTTTAAGGTTTTAGAAAATTTATTTAATAAAATAAACTTCTTTTTGATATTATCATATTAATATTAGCTTATGGTAATTTTTTGGTAGTTTTTTGAGAAGATTGATTTTTCACTGAATAGTGAAAAAATATTGATTTTTATAAAACTGTCAATTTCTTTATATTAAAAGTCTCTTTATGATTTGAATTTGATATTAATTCAACTTAATAAATCTTTATTTTTATATAATCTAATTAATTACATTTTAACCATTTTCATACCTTATTATGGTATAAGTACATTTTCGGGTTTAAAGGTGCATTTTTCAAGAAAAATGTTTTTCATTGAGTTTTGCGTGATTACTTTTAAATTAAATTCTACAATTTCTATGTTTTGAATCTTGAAAAGTGGATGCTATATTTGGATTCAGAAGGTTCAAATTTAGTAAATATAGTCTTTTATTTTTGGCCAATATGAATACTAACATTGCTAATTCTCATTACTATGGTAAAAGGTAAATTGGGTATTATAAGTTAAAATTATGATAAGGACGAAAAAAATACCACAAAACTTTCCTCAATTTTAATGGATGAGTATGACATTTATAATATTTTATTTAAAGAAAAATCAATGATGTCATACTCATATTTTTAATAACAATAACATTTTTAATATGGTATTATCTCGAAGATATCTTCAACTATGAATATTCCTTTAAAATCTAAAAGATTTATTTACATCATGGAAATTTATTTTTAATTTTTAATGAAAAAATAATTAACTTGAATAATTATACAACGATAATGCAATAATTATTTTATTAATGGATATACCAAATAAATGATATTAAAAATATTAAAATAAATATAATTTGATAAAATTAATTTCATCCACAAATTTTAGACATCTTTGACATATTAGGTATGTGTTAAAAGATTTTGTTCGAATTTATCTTGTTTTATTAATTTTATTAAAGTCAAAGTAATGAATAGTTCTTAAAACTGACATTATGAATATTTCATAGTAAATAATATTTTATTAAATGAACTAAAAAATTCCTAAAAATCTTAGATTCAACCAACTAATTTAGATAAGGTTATCCATGATCCATTTATGGATCATTTGACATTTTATATTAACTATATTAACCCTCAAAGAGTAAAAATTCATATTGTTAAGGTAAGAGTTAAAGTGGTTAAATAAGGATTAAAACAAAAAGATAAGGGTATAATGATGACTTAAACTTGTATAAAAAAATTATTGGTTGAATAAGGTTAGACCCTTATCATATTATGCTCTAATTTGAGTTGTTTAATGGACACTTTCCTGTGAAAATGGATTATATATTATTTAAATCAAAGATAGTTATAAGATTTAACTCTGTATTTAATATATTTTATGAAAACATAAAGATATGAGCAAACATAAATGTCTATATTGATCTTAATGAAATTATTTTAATTATAGAAATTTATTTTTTTGTTTTAGAAAATATATAATTACCATAAATTCTTGTGAAATACTAAAAAAATATTTATTTAATTAATAGAAAAATAAAATAAATGATTTTAAAATATTAATTTTAATATAATTTGAATGAGTTATTATGTTAAATTAATTTTCTTGATCTATATGACACATTAGAGAGGTGTGAAAGAATTATATTCAATTTTCCTTTATTTTTATCGATTTATTTTAAGTCAAAGTATATGAATAGTTTCAAAATTAGCATTAATAATAATTTATAAAATTATTTAAAATATAAAAATCTTATCTTTATCTATGTGAATGGAATATATTTGAACACATCATAAATGTTCAATTTATAAGTCTTTTTTCTATTTATAGTAATATTATTAACCCTTTATGATTAAAATAATGGTTACTACAGTTAATGTAAAAAATAACTAACCTAGGGGTTAACAAAAATGATAAGGTTTGAAATGACACTAAAACATGTCTAAATTCTATTGTTTGATGAGATTGAAACTCTATCCTATAATATCTTTGAATCAATTTCCATTTTATAAGTTTTTTATGATAAATAAATTTATTATAATTTAATATTTTGAGAAATACCAAGTGTCCCTCACCTCAATTATAAAAGGGAACCTCCTCTCACTTTTTTCACACCACTTTGATCCATTTAGCTCGAACAAGTACTGCCCATTTATCTTCTCAACACCCTTATACAAGTTTTTAAGATTCTTATTTTCCAAAAATACCAACCCTATATCTCTTAAGAAGAGATCTAAAGGAAGTCCACTGAAGAAGAGATAATCATTTTTACCAACTCATTTAAGTTCATTTCTTCATATACCTCCTCTTTATGATTTGTTTCCATCCTAAAATAATAACTCCAATATCATATATATATTGATATGTTATTATGATTATAAAACAACCATATTCTACCTTTTATCCATCCCATGGAAAACAAAAGCACCGCACGTGCATACGTACGACTTATCGTCTCCACATAGAGGTGTAATTCATTTTTCATCGTCACTTTACTTGGATGGTTATAATAATAGAAATAATGGATATATATGATAATTATGACATGATATTCATTTTTAAAAATTAATATACTATCCACTTCTCTACCTTTTAAATCATTTAGAAATGATATCATCGCTCGTGCGTACGTACGACTTACCATCTCCACGAATGGATGCGATTTATTTTCTATGTTCAACATTCAAGAATGGTTATAAAAATTTTATTTAATGATTTAATGTAATATTTATGAAATTAATATTTTCTATATATATTGGATCTATATAATATTCAAGAGAACTAGGACTTTCAAGACAAAAAAAGCATGAGAAAATAAGGAAACTAACACCCAAAATAGAGAAATGAATAAAATACTATTAATAAATGAGTAGTAAAATGTTATAAGGGGATCATATATGATATCATAAATATTAATATGATTCCAGTATAAGTTAATAATATGTTTAAAACCATTTTACATAAGTTTCATACACATATCGAGGAAATCAGACCTAAGGTAACGATTTATTTCACAATCTCTTCATTATTAATTACTGTTTCTATTTAAGTATCCACAAAGAAATATTTCTCTTCCTTGTCCATGTTTTTTAAAATATTTCCAAAAATGTTTTTACTATTATCCTATTAATTTTTAAAGTCTTTTTTTAACCATTTTTTAATTTTTTAAAAATGTTTTGAGAAGATTATTATTTTTTCATTTTCTAAACAAGGCTCTTTGTGACTTTTCCGAAAAAATATAAGGAATATCTTTTTTATACATCATGAGTGGATTTTACATTTTTCATGATGACTTAAAGTCTCAAGGAATTCTTTACAAGTTTACAAGGTTATTTTCAAATAAAATATTTTCTTTTATAATTTCATGACTTTAAATAATTAATTTCAAAGTAAAAAAGTGTATTTATCTCAAGAAAATTTCAATGATTTTATTAGAGTATTTTCATCTATATCAACAACATTTGTTGAATCTTATACTTAATTGAGGTTGATCTCTTATGATATCATGTACCATATTTTATTGAATTATTTATGATTAGTTTGACTGTGGATAAGCTATTTTGATTCCATTCATCTTATTACTCTAGATGGTTTATAGTTATTGACTGGGGAAAATATTCACATTTTTATGCTAGTTTTTCAATATGATTGTTTATATTGATTAAGTTTTAACCCTTTTATATGAGGAATTCATTAGACTTATTAAGTGATGTGTGGAGCCTGCTATAGCCCTTCGATGCATCGGGCGGTCTCATGAGACAAACTAGATCGAGCTTTGGCCAAGACCTTACCCATTTATGTAGACTTCTTGGATGAGGCATTAAAAATATGTTTTAAACATCCAACATTATGTATTCCATCATTATGAGATTAGTTATTGATATTTCATGTTATTATTCAATTAGTAGAATATTCATGGTTATGGTTCATTTTCATGTGGTTATTTAGATGACATTATTTGATGCTCGTTTATTCCTGCCATTTTATACTCATTTTATTGATTAAATGGCATGTGTTTTAGTTATTTAACTTTCCATACTGTTTATACTTTATTTACTCATATCTTCCTCTGTACATTTACCCTTACTGAGCATCTGAGCTCACCCCTTTCTTATGTTTTATTTTTCTTTAGGATATGAATAAGTATTTTTTGATTGATATGTAGGGATATACTAAGGGCCCGAATGGCCTGAAGGCCTTAATTTTTATTGATTTTTGATAACCCCCCTTTCAAGTGATGATGGGGAACCCTTACAAGGTCTGTAGGCTCAGAGATTACATGGCCCGTAGGCTTAGGAGATTACATGACCCAAAGGTCTTAGGGAATTCAACCAGACTATCTACAAGGAACTGCCCCTCCCCAGCATCTGCATCTTGATAGTAGCTCTCCACCTTCGCATGATCGTCTGGCTAGAATTCTCATGCAAGAATAGGCTGGTCCCGATGACATATCCATACCCTCTCATTCTGAAAAATCCATTTGGCTCTGCTCTGGTGAGTGCACCGGTTCTGAATCCACTTCTGGAGCTGCTCCTTTTTTTTGTAGTGTGTCTGGGGTAATTGCATGTGTCCCGAAGGCCTTGAGGTGGCCCAAAGGCCTTAAAGGTGGCCCGAAAGACCTACTGATCCGAAGTCCTGGGTGGCCCGAAAGCCTTAAGGACTCCAAGCCTAAATCGGTGGCCCAAGATGAATAGTTCCAGCTACTACAGTACCGAACAGTACCTGCTATAGTGTCTGCCACAGTACCTGCACAGTGTACAGTTCTACTACAGTACCTGTTCAGTGTGCAGTCTGCTATAGTACCCACACAGTGTACATTTATACTACAGTAATGCTACAGTTCTTTCTATAGTGTCTGCTACAGTACTGCTATAGTACCCCGGAAATATGCCTCTGCATGGTTTTGAACCCGGGTCTTATGGATGCACTTAAGGATACCTCACCAACTGGGCTGAGGCTCATGCGTGGGATATACTAAGGGGAACGGTGAAATTATTGAATAAAATTCTTAGTGTATTTTATATTTTTAAATGTAATATGAATTTAAATTATGTATCTAGTTTCTTCGGTATTTTGAGATTCGATTTCTTGTATCTAGTGCCAATGTAATAAAGTAGTCACAAACTCTAGGCTACTGGGGTCATGGTCTTTACAGTTGGTATTAGAAAAGTTTAGTAGAAATATTGGAAAATAGATTTAGGAAAACATAGATTAGAGAATAAAAACCTATGATAGAATTTGTAAATATTCCCAAAGAAACCAAGCCTATGATTTAGAGATTAGTTATACCTAAATTCTCAATTTATGTTGAGTGCATCACTAGTTTTGAGATTATAAATCATGTTTCATAATGTTATGATCTAATATAGTGTATGAATTTATTTAGAAATGGTGTTTAGAGGAAGGAATGAAAACCGCATCAATGCATATAATCCAAAGAGTAAAATGATCATTTCTTTGATGGGTTTAATTCAATATTTCGAAGGGAAATAGTCTCCAAAAAATTATCATCATTTTAGGACATAGTATCATGTGATAACAAGACATAAAAATAATTCTCCAAGTCTTATGAATTCGAAGGGAAGTAAGATACGGAGAGGATGACAGAGAAAAGAACAAATAAAGGGAAGAAAGGAAATAAGAATTTTCCAACATGTGATACTTGCGGAAAGAAACTCCTTAATACATGATTAAAAGGAAAAGGAGGCTGTTTCAAGTGTGGGGAAATAATCCTCCATACTCATGATTTCAAGGTTAAGAAATAATTTTCCAATGTGAAATGATTCCACTATAAGTATATGAGGAAATAAAAAAATAAATTCCCCAAGCATCAAGGGAATATACCCCAGAAGAAGCAAAGAGATCAAGTTCAAGCTTATGTTATTGATATAACCAAAGTGGAATGATTTCGGTTCTTGTGTATTTGGATACAAGAAATATGTTGTAAGGATTGTACTGTATTACCATTTATTTAAGGATTTGGATGTATGTGATGAATAATACTGGTAACCAAGAGAAGTGATGCCTGTGCATGCATGAGAAAGCCTAGCCGAACAACCATGTGAAGGTGGAGAGCTGATTTCACGATGAAGATGCTAGGGAGGAGTAGTTATAAGTAGTCAGTCTGGGTTGTATGTAATGTTTGAGGCCCATGGACAATGAATTCTTCTAAGTACTACGGTCCATGTAATACTTATGCCTACAGACCTTGTAAGGGTTCCACATCACCCCTTGAAAGGTGATTATCAAAAATCAATAAAAAATGAAGGCCTTCGGGCCATTGGAGGAAGAGAAGTGATTATGTGGAAAGTTTATCTTTTTAAAAACACATGATTTGGGGAAATCCTATGTTAAGTTGATTTTGTAAATTTAGTGACCTTATAAATTTTTGATATTTGAATTTGGAAAGAAATATTTTGGATGAGTCTTAAGATTAACTACCTATGGAATGGATTATGTTGAACTTTGGATATTTTTTTTATTAATAACATATTCTAACCATTTTGGTTTCCGTGAACATTCAATTCCTGAAGGAATGACTTGTGGATCTTATGATTCATTAAAGTGATTTAGGCATAAAAAATTCATCTTGAACATCCATTTCTCAACGTAAGAGATGAAGTGAAAATAGATTAAAGAGTAACCAAATGATGAGATTATGCTTGTGACATGGAAAGAAATATAGTAAGTTTATTTTTTGAAGTGCTTATCTGGATAGTAAAATAATACATCAACTTTAAGAAAATTATTTTGGAACAAAAATGTTATAATTTTAATTTTCTTACTGATAAATCAATGGTTTTTTTAACCCATCACAAATTTACGGTTTTGTGATAGTTAACTTTCTAATTATCATGTTCTCTATCACTCTCCAGCAAAACTTGATAGTTAGGTTTCTATTCCATGTCCATGTTTTCATTTCCCACCAATGTTCTCATATTCAAAATCCTAGTTTTGTGGTGATTTTCATATTTTCTTTTCCCTCTTATTAGGAGAATGTTTTATTAACCTTATTTACAATGTGAGTTTCCCACAAAGGAATTTTCAAATATCAACCTTTTATTTTCAAAGTGAAATTTAAAATTGTGAGGATGAAATTTATTGAAGGTGGGGAGAATATAACACCCCATGATTTTATGGTATGTCTTTTTTTTAAATTAAATTAATTTTTTTGATAGCTTATGCTGCACACAATACCCACCTTAAACAAACCATGAAATATTATTATTATTTAAATATAATTAATTTTTGGAAATTTTATAAAATTTATTTAATAAAATGAACATAATTTTTGATATTATAATATTAAAATTTTCTTATGGTAATTTTTTTGGTAATTTTATGAGAAAATTGATTTTTCAATGAATAGTGAAAAAATACCGATTTTGATAAGACTATCAATTTCTTAAATTTAAAAGTCCCTTTATGATTTGAAATTGATCTCAATGTAAATTAAGTAATCTTTAGTTCTAATTAATTAAATTTTAATCATACTTATACCTCATTGCGGTATAAGTACATTTTTGGGCTTAAAAATGCATTTTCAAGAAAAATATTTTTCTTTTCATTTTGTGGGATTAATTTTAAATTAAATTATACAACTTATGTGTTTTGAATATTGAAAAGTGAATTCCATATTTGTATTTTTAAGGTCCAACTTTATTAAATATTTTCCTATTATTTTTTGCCAATATGAATAGTGACCTTGATAATTTTCATTACCACGATAAAGATTAAATTGGGTAATATGGGTTAAAAGTAAAATTATAAGGGCTAGAAAATGATCCTAAAACTTGACCCAATTTTATTGGATGATTTATATTCAAACATAATCATCCAGGTATCGAAATTATAACCTTCGAAAGACATATGGATCAGATCATGACATTTATATTATATTATTTAAAGAAAAGTCAAAGATTTCATACTCATATTTTTAATAATTATAACAATTTTAATATGTCAGTATCCGGAAGATATCTTCAAATATAAATATATTTTTTAAATATAAAATATTTTACAACATGTTAATTTATTTTTAATTTTTAGTGAAGAAATAATTACTATAAATTATTATACAATGATGATGACATAATTATTTTATTAATGGAAATATCAAATAAATGATATTAAAAATATTAAAATAAATATAATTTGATAAAATTAATGTCATACATGAATTTTCTACATATATTTGACATATTAGGGATTTATGAAAATATTTTTTTTTTCAAATTTATCTTTTTTTATTAATTTTATTAATGTTAAAGTATTGAATAGTTCTCAAAATTAACATTTTGAATATTTTATAGTAAATAGTATTTTATCAAGTGATATAAAATTCCTAAAAATATTAGATTTATCCAAATAATTTGGATAAGTTTTAACATGTCATTCATGATCTATTTATGTATTATTTGACAATTTATAGTAATTATATTCACTATCAAAGAGTAAAAACACATGTTGTCAATGTAAGAGTTAAAATGGTTAAATAAGGGTTAAAAAGAAGATAAGGGTATAACCATGACCTAAAATTGTATAAAAAAATTAATGGATGAATAATATTAGAACCTTATCACTTTAGGATCTAATTTTAGTTTTTTAATGAATAATTTCCCATGAAAAAGACTTATATATTATTTAAATCAAAGATAGTTACAAAATGTCACTATCTTTCTATTTAATATCTTTTATGAGTTCACATTAGTAAAACAAATCAAGATAATAATGAAACCAAATCTCTATTTTGATCTTAATTAATTTTTTTTCATTATAGAAATTTATTTTTAATTTTTAGAAATTATATAATTACTTTAAATGCTTGTGCAGTACTAATACAATATTTATTTAATCAATAGAAAAATAAAATAAATGATTTTAAAATATTAATTTTGATATAATTTGAATATTTTAATGCGTGAAATGAATTTCATAGGTCTATATGACATATTATATAGGTTTAAAATAATTATATTTGAATTTACCCCTTTTTTATTGATGTATTTGAAGTCAAAGTAAATGAATAGTGTCAAAATTGACATTAATGATAATTTATCAAAATAATATTTTTTAAATTATTTAAAATTCCTAAAAATTTTATATTCACCCATGTGAATGGAATATAGTTTAAATAATCATAAATGTTCTATTTATGAGATATTTTTCTATTTATAGTAACATTATTAACCCTTTTTTATTAAAAGAATGGTTACTATAGTTAAGGCCCAAAATAACTAACCAAGGGGTTAAAAAAAATAATAAGGTTTAAAATGTTACCAAAACATGTTTAAATTATATTAGTTGATGATATTACAAACCTATCCTATATTATATTAGAATCCATTTCTGTTTGGAGGATTTTTTATGATAAATTAATTTTTTATAATTTAATATTTTCAGAAATTCCAAGTGTCCCTCACCTCAATTATAAAAGAGCACCTCCTATATCACTTCTTTACACTGATTTGATCCATTTAAATCAACCAAGTCTTTCCAATTTATCTTCTAAAAATCCTTATATAAGTTTTTGAGGCCCTCCTCTTCCAAAAATACCAACCCTAGATACCTTAAGAAGAGATCTAAAGGAGATCTACTAAAGAAGAGGTAATCGTTTTTACCAACTCATTCAAGTTTATTTCTTATTCTACTTCCTCTTCATGAGTTGTTTTTATAATAAAATAATAAATTCAGTATCATATATATACTGAGATGTTATTATGATTATGAAACAACCATATTATACCTTTTATCTATCCTATGAAAAACAAAATTACCGCACGTGTGTACGTACGACTTACCGTCTCCACGTAGCGGTGTAATTCTTTTTTCATCACCACTTTGCTTGGATGGTTATAATAATGGAAATAATGGATATATATTATAATTATCACATGATATTGATTATGGAAAATTAATATACCATCCACTTCTCTACACTTTCAACCATTTATAAATGATATTATCACTCATGTGTACGTACAAATTACCATCTCCATGAAGCGATGTGATTCATTTTATATGTTCAACATTCAATAATGATTCTAAAAAATATATTTAATTATTAAATATGATATTAATGATATTAATATTATTCCAGATATGTTGGATCTATATCCCATGCAAGAGAATCGATACTTTCAAGACAAAACAAGCATGAGAAAATAAGGAAATTAACAACCGAAACAGAGAAATGAATAAAATATTATTAATAAATGAGTAGTAAAATGTTATAAGGGGGTCATATATGATATCATAAATATAAATATTATTATACTATAAGTTAATAATATATTTTAAACCACTATATAGGAGGTTCATATATGTATGGAGGAAATCAGATATAAGGTAAAGGTTTATTTCACAATTGCTTCATTATTCAGGATAGTTTGTGTTTAAGTATCCATTGGGTAATATTTCTCTTCCATGTCCATGTTTTCTAATATTTTTTCCAAAAATGTTTGTACTATTATCCTATGAATTATTAAAGTCTTTTTTAAAATATGTTTGACTTTTTTAAAAATATTTTGAAAAGAATATTTTTGTCGTTTTCTAAATAAGGCTCTTTGTGAGTTTTCTGATAAAAATATACGGAAGGAATATTTTTTATACAAAATAAGTGGATTTTTCTAATTTCATGAAGAATTAATGTCTTGGGGAATCCTTTACAAGTTTATAAGGTTCTTTTCAAATAAAATTATTTCTTTTATAATTGTGTGACTTTTTAAATAAATGATTTCAAAGTAAAAAAGGGCATTTCTATCAATAAATTTTCAATGATTGTATTTGAATATTTTAATCTATGTCAAAACCCTTTATTGAATCTTATGATTTATTGATGTTGATATATTTTGATACCATCTACCATATTTTATTGAATGGTTTATAATTAGTTTGAATGTGGATGCATTATTTTAATACCATTCATCATATTACACTAGATGGTTTATGGTTATTGATTGAGGAAAGTATTCACATTTAGTATGATTATTTTTAAATATTATTGTTTATATTGATCATGTTTCACTCATTTTATATGATGAATTCATTAGACTTAGTAAGTGATAGGTGTGACCTTTTATAGCCACTTAATGCATCGGTAGGTCTCATGAGACAAACTAGACTGAGTTTTGGTCAAGACCTTACCCATTTATATAGAATTATCGGCCAAGGGCTTGACAGTATGTTTTAGACATCTGAAATTATGCATTCCATCATTATGATATTAGTTATTGATATTCCATGTGATTATTCTATTAATAGAATATCTATGGTTATGGTTTATTTTCATGTGATTATTCAATTAGTTATTTATTACTATCATATTATACTCAAGTTATTAATTAAATGACATGTGTTTCAGTTATTTATCTTGCTATATTGTTTATTCCTTATTTACTAATAGCTTCTTCCATATGCTTACCCTTACTGAGTATCTAAGCTCACTCATTTATTAATTTTTATTTTCCCCCAGGATATAAGGAAGTCTTTTGTGATTGATATGCATGGATATACTAAGGAGAATAATGGAATTATAGAAGAAAATTATTTGTGTATTTTATGTTTTTAAATACAATGATAATTTCAATTATGTATCAAGTTTACCAGTACTACTAAAATATTCGGTCCTTCAGGATGATATTCCTTGTATCTCATGCCAATGTAATAAAGTAACTATCGACTCTGGGCTACTGGGGTTGGGGCCTTTACATGGATGTTTCATTACTTTCAAGAGTATGAAACATATATCTCACAAAGTGTTATATATATCTTAACATAATAACCAATGACATTAAATTTTCTTATATATTAGTGGCTATTGGATATTGGATGTTTTTTGTTCAAGTTATAATACACTTTACTCTTTATGCTCTATCTATGGTGAAGTGTGAGAAAATTTTATGAATGTATTGAACACATAAGTTTGAATATTTTAATACTTGCTTATATTTTAATGAAATTTAAATTTATTTTATTAATATTATTTTCAAACAGGGCATGAAATTTCTTTAGAGAGACCATAATAAAGAAGGGTTCCAATATTAGATATGTAAAAGCAATGGTAAATTTTCATTTAAAATTACTAAATTTTGGATATATTACTTAAAAATGTTAATTTGAATTGAAAATTTCTTTTAAATGCCAATATTATAAACAAGTAGTAAAGGAATGTGGATAAAATGTATTAAGATTTATGTATAAAATAATTTCAACCGAGACAGTTACAAAGTTCTACAAGGTTAGATTTCTTTATAAAGTTTTCCTTAATATTTCATTATTTTTATTCACAGTACATGTTAAATGTATTATTTTTAATTTGTATCTCTTTGAGGACCCTCAGCCTTATACTAGACAAGATATGGGGTATTTACTAATTGAATGAGCGAATCATTTCACAAGTTTGATTGAATTTTAGTTTACTTTTAATATATATTGTAAACTTGAAAGTTCAAATTGTAAGTGTTTGTACTGCTGTTTCGGTTTTCTTTACTGTCTGGTGTTATGTTGCTGTCTGTTGGGGAGGGGAAGAATTAGTAGAAATTTATTAGAAAAATAAAATAAATTTTCCCATCAGTTATTTACCAACTGACATGAAAAATGACTGATAAAATTTTACCACGTCAGTTTTATAAAAACCGACACCGAAAAGGATATTTCACACCAGTTATTTCATAACCGACATGAAAAATCCTATAAGAATTGATTTTCATGTTTTTTATTGGAAAATCGACATAAAAGATCAATTCTTATAGGATTTTCTGGTCATTTATCTGGTAACCGATGTGAAAAAGCAATACTTGGAGGCCTCTTCATGTTGGTTATCACATAATCAATGTGAAAAACTTCTACAAAAAACTATTTACAATGTCTATTTTTATTAACCAATGTTAAAAACTTATTTACAAAGTTTCCTACAATAACATCGTGTACTAAACAATGTTAAAAAGGAAAAAAACCCGATGCAAAGAAGTATTTTTTGCACTAGTGTGCTATGTACTAGGTTTGATGTTTCCTTTTCTTTAAGCATGGTGGGAAAATATCAAGCCAATCCAGGAGAGCTACATTGGGAAGTTGTAAAAACTACCTTGAAGTACTTAAGGCTCGAAAAGTATATTTTTCTAGTGTATATAGGAGATGAGGAGCTAGTCGTGAGGGGATATATCAATTCTAGCTTCTAGATAGATCAAGATGATTTAAAATTGTAGTCAGACTAGGTATTTTACCTGAATAGTGGTGTAGTGAGTTGGAGGAGCTCGAAGCACTCTGTGGTTGCCAGTTTTACTGTAGAATCCCAGTATATAGTGACTTTTGATGCAACTAAAGGAATTATTTTGTATACATGACATTGTTTCCAAGCTTGGCATTGTACCAAATAGTGCAGACCCTGTTACAACATACTATGATAATACTACAACAATGGTTCTTTCTAAGGATCCCATGGCACACCAGAGCACAAAACATATACTTATGAAGTTTTAACTCTTGATGGATTTAATCAGATAGGTGAAGTCATAGTTAATATAGTATCCGTAGAGGGTAATGTGGTAGACCCCTGTACTAAAACCATATCTTAGTAGAAGAATGATACTCATGTGAGAGGTAGTGGGTTGAGAATTATCAGTAATTGTCTCTTGTACAAGTGGGAGTGTTTTTAGTGTGTGTTGTAGTACCAACTCCTATTTTTTACTTTGATTACCATTACATGTATATAGTTTGATATATACATGTGTTTATTCTTACCATAATACTGTTGATACTTTTTCACCCACTGTTTACATGTTAATGTCCTTAGATTACATGTTATATAAAAAGGTTATAACATTTACTAGCTATAATGAATACCTAGAGATTCTATGATGGTAGTCTTAAATATATATTCTATGGTCTAGATACTTCATAATGATGAGACACAAATGATTTCTGACTATCAGGTGCTGGGGGATCATAAAAATTGAGACTTCTTCTCATGAAGTTCGCACTTGGTAATTTTGAGTAGATGAGATCACAAGGACTGACCCACTAATAGGAACACCACATGTTTCAGGTGTCATTGGTTGTTCCTATCTACGAAAATGTGTATAAGTCTCCAAAATTTATTTTTTTATTAATTTGTACCATTTGATCACATTCTTTGATGCAAGAAAAAAACCATGACATTGAAGTCATAATGAGGTTGCTTGTATTGGGTGCGTTATTAGTGGTATGACATTGGTTAAATGATCAAGATATACTTTTTCAATTTCGAGTTGAGGAAGAGATATATCATAGGGATCAGGTTGACCTGGATATTAGTTATTCTATTAAATCCATGACCATGGTACAATAAGGTAAGTCTTGTTAGGTCCCTTAGTATGAAAGTAGTGACTGGGGGGGGGGGGGGTGAATAGCCCTTTTTGATTTATTATTAAAAATACTAATTTATTAGAGTTACAACAATGTTAAAAGGTGTAGTGGAAATAAAATAGATAACAGAAGATATTTTTATAGAGGTTTGAATCACCAAGATCTTAGTCCTGTCATCAATCTCCTCTACTCCTTGAGGAGACTGGTATTAACTAAGCCCTCAATTTTGAATGAGAGTGATAACCTGATTACATAAAAACACAAACATATATTTTTCACACCTGGTGATATAACCCCTGACTTTTGAAGGAGTCACTGTTGGAACCAAGACTGTTCTTTTCTGAAAAAGAAGCATGGTTTGTGTTTGTTTTCAATCCTCTCATAGATGATAAGGGAGATTTCAAGGAAAAGGATCATACAATTCAAGCCAGAAGAAGTTTTGAAGGTGACAACGTTTCCTAGTATTTGTCAGTTTTTTGGGGTCCAAAATTTGGGGAATGGAAAGCATTATGAAAAGTGGTTTTTTCTGAAGGTCTCATGAAAATATGGAAAAGGTATGAGCTTTTCAGATATGGTCTTCATGAAGTGTGTTTCACGAATACATGAAGATTGCAACAGTGTGCTCTGCCATTACGAGACTTTCTTTGTGAGTGGTGCTTTGTGGTGGTGTTGTGTGGTGGTGCGAAGGGTTTTGACGGAGAGATCTGTGGTTATGATGAGAATCCTGAAGGGGGATTTTCCATAGAGCTTTGCGAAGAGAGAGATGCACTGTGAAGAAATTTTTGGCCGATCCATATTTCGCGCCTGAAGAAGTAGAACTCTATGTTCGACCATGCCTATAAATAAGAGGCCACTCGTCTTCATTTCACATGATTTTGAGAGAGAAAATATGGGATCACTTTGACTTCGTGAAGAAAGGGGTTCTTCACGAAGTAGGTTGTTCTATGTGAGACTGAGCTTCACGAAGAGACTTTTAAACAATTGAATGATGCCAATGCTTCTAACTTATATGAGATTTGAAAAGATGGGGTGTTCTGTGTTAGCTCACTGAGCTTCATGAAGTAGGTTTCTCTGCAAGGTAGTGAGCTTCGCGAAGGGTTGTTTTCTGTGAAGGTGTGATCTTTGTGAAGTGGTTTTCTCTGCGAAGGGTTGAGCATTGTGAATTGGTGTGCTCTACGAAGGGTTGATCTTTGAGAAGGGGCTTTGAAAAGGGTTGTATTGAGTATCATTGTTGAGTAGTTAGGGATTTCATTGAGCATCTACTCAGGTTTTTGATGAAAGCAGTGTATCATGCTGGATAGAGACAAAGACTCTAATGCCTATCTGTTGAAGTGAACTTCAAGTCGATAAACCGAGTTAAACTTCTATAACAAAAGTGAGATAGGGGGAGTTTACAAAAGTGTTCTAAGGGAAGTGGTGATCCATACCTGAACTTTTGTATGGGTAGTGTGCTTGACACGGAGTGACTATGACCAAAATTTTGTACTCCACAATTGGTGAAGACTAGTGGATTTAGGTATGAATGACACACTATCGGCGCATGCTCCTTGGACGTATCCCTTTGCAGAAAACCAAGTAAAAGTGTTGTGTCATCTCCTTGGTTTCATTTGACTGATAGATTTAACAGGTTCCTACCAATGTGGGAATAAGATCCACAACTTTAAAAACAAAATTTTGACACCTTGATTCTCCCCTCCTCTCTCAGGGTGTTCTAGGGTCCTTCAAGTGGTATCAAAGGGAGGTTACTGGTGTTTTATGACAACCCTGCTCTTTTTTACACACTTAAACATTATTTATTATATAAAATATTCACTTGATACAACATGGAAGATAAAGAGGTCTAGTGTCTTTGGGTATTAGGAACATTACATAACAACTTAAAACATGAAACACATAATATTTATTTAAAACTTCCTTTACATGACCACTACATTCCCTCGTACTTAACATTGCATGGGATAACTTGAGGACATGCAAAAGAAAAGGGTGAGCTATAAATCCCAGTAAGGGAATAAACATGGAATAACACGAGGAATACAATACATGTTAGACAATAGACATATCAATGGAGCACAAGAAAAACATGAACATAAAGGCATGATAAATCATGATAATCATAACATGGAAATGTGGCAGCAACACTTAACATGGAATTAGCATGAGCCAAGACTCATTGCACATGGAGCATGAGTAAACCCTAATTGAACATGAAGCACGAGTAAACCCTAGTTGCACTTGAATTAGCATGAGTCAACACTCGTTGCACATGAAGTATCATTATACTATACTTTACCCAATGCATTGGAGCGCTATTATGGCGCACCCTTCTTAAACATTTCATTTCATGCATAAGTGTGCCACATGGACCATACAACATGGAATCAATCATCATAATTTATTCCACGATAAAGGGATGTGAAATACATACATGAAGCTTTATAATCAATAAGTAAATGTTCATAAAGGTAAATACCCTTTATAGATAAATGGTCATGGTATTTACTACACAATGACATTGGCTTGGAAAATCGTAGTGCAATTTTGGCAGTATAACGACGTGAAATAAGAACTCATAAAAAATGATTGATGAGAGAGAAAGTGGTGTATCATCAAATTTACATGAAAATGTAAAGTAAGGGGGTAATATGGATACATTTCTCGACAAACATAATGGAATTTAGATGTAAAATACAAAAGAATTACTTGGATGTAAAAGAGGAGAGAGAAATCCCTCACGGAATTTTGGCATGGTAATGGGTGTACATGAGAGACATTAGTGAGAGAGAAAGGGGATATATAATTATTAAAAAATGAATAGGTAATTATGGGGGAGGTGCAAAATAATACCCCAAAATTTTTAATTTAAAGCAAAAGGATATAACAACTTAAAGAAAATTGGACAAAAATGAGAAAGGAAGAAATCCCTTACTTGGAAGTGTGATCCCAAAAGATTGGGAGAGGCTTATTGGGAGATTGGGGAAGCTTGAGAGGATTCTAGAGAGTGGAGTTCAGGGTTTGGTAGAACTACAAAGTCTTTGAGTGAAGAGGAAGTGAGAGCTTGGGTGGGTTTATATAGGAAAGGAGAAGAAATTCTTTATTATATAGGTTTGAGACACCTCACATTAATCTAATCAAAACCAAAAAAATGCCCATGATTTTCGCCCATAGTTTTTTACAAAGGAGAGTGGAAAAAAATATTTTATAAGGCCAATGAACTAACTTCTTAAAATAATAGGGTTGCTTATGTGGAGGTGAGTCACACTCTCAAGGAAAACAATTTAAAAAGACAAAATGTTTTATAAGTCTTGGAGGGTCCACTAAAGCTTTGTAAAATAAATCAAACAAATATAAAATCACATTATTTTAATGATAAAATATATATTGTCCGAATATAATGTTTATAGTATTTTATTACATCACTATTGGGTCATTATGATCTCATAAAACACATTATATATTTAAACAGTATTTAATTTTTACCCAAAAATTCGACTGTCTCAGAAAATTATGAAAAATTCACCATTGTATAATTTAGATGTCGTGACTCCAAAAATAATATTCATTTTATATAAATAATTTTCTAAAGATTTTAATTTTTACTTTTAAGAAAAACTGACATTTATAAAAAATTCATGAGTTTTGACAAAAATAGCTTTCAAACCTTAATAAAAATTAAAATTGTATTCATAAAAATTGTACAATCATTTATATTTAATAAAAGGTAATTTATTATTAATATTTTATTAAAATATTATTTAATTCAAAAATCCATTAATTCGGCAAAAAAAATATCTTAGTTGAATATTAACTAAAAATACTATTTGTGCTTTAAAAACTATTTACAAAGTAACAATAAAAAGAATGTATATTCTCTATACAAGAATAATATACATAGTGTAGTGCTAGGGTCTCAGTACATAACCCCTTATAACACCCGCATAAGACCGAAGGGTAAGGTGTGCGATGGTGATAGACTCTTGGGGTGGCTCGGATAATATCACTCGGGTGGTAATCTCAATTAACTTCCACTTCTCCCGTAGTCAGTTTTGCTCAAGCTTAACATGTTCAAGCTTGGCTTGAGCTTGGTCAAGAGTGAATCCCAATGACGCCACCTCCTTTATGAGCTCTGACAAATGGGATTCGTATGGGGTAAGTCTTCTGGATGAGACCATCGCTTCCTTTGTCTGAGTAAATTGAATTTGTTAAAGCCCTATATTTATACTAATCATGTGATCACTATTCGACAATTATATTAGCAGCAGTCACAATTCATAATAGTATTTTAAAATCCAGAAACAAAAAACAAATGAAGTTTACATTTTATATAACCATAATAATACATTTAATTAGATCAAGATGAATTTCCATTAATGAATGTTTGGGTCATTACAATATTCCCCCCTTAAGAAATTTCACCCTTAAAATTTCCTTTTCCCACACTAAAACAGATGTGGGTAACCCTGATTCATCATTTCCTCCGATTTCCACGTTTCTTCTTCAAACTTGTGATTTCTTCAAAACACCTTGATGATGGGCATTGTCTTTTTTCATAGAACCTTTTCTCTACGATCTAAGATATTCAATATTTTCTCCTCGTAAGAAATATCATCCTCTAGCTGTAATACCTATGAAGAGAGTACATGTGAAGGTTCTGGTATGTACTTCCTTAAGAGGGATACATGAAAGACATCATGTACTTTGGTCATGGTAGGTGGAAGTGCTAGTCGATAGGCCACTGCCCCAACATGATCAAGAATCTCGAAGGGGCTGATGTACCTAGGACTTAACTTCTTTTTCTTTCCAAACCTCATGACCTTATTCCATGGAGATATGCATAGATATATCATGTATCCATCTTTAAACTCAAGGTCTTGTCGATGGATATTTTCATAACTCTTCTGTCAACTCTGGGATGCCTTGATATGCTGCTGAATGGTTTTCACCTTCTCCACCATTTCTTCAACCATTTCTGGTCCTAGCAGCTTACTCTCACTGACTTAATCCCAACATTCCTGTGTTCTACACCTCTTCCCATACAGGGCTTCATAAGGTGCCATTCAGATGCTCGAGTGGAAACTGTTATTGTAAGATAATTAAACCAGTGGAATATATTGGTCCCACCCTCCTTTGAAGTCCATAGAACATGATTTTAACATATCCTCCAGTGTTTGAATAGTTCATTCAGATTAACCATCAGTTTGAGGATGATAGGCCGTACTAAAGTTCAGTTTAGTATCCCAATCATGTTGAAGACTCTTCCAAAACTTATAGGTGAATCTTGGTTCTCAATCGGATAGAATAGATAGTGGTACTCCATGCAGCCTTACCACTTCCATGATATATATACATTCCAGTTGATCCAATGAGAAATCCACCTGAATTTCAATAAATTGTGCATACTTTGTAATAAAATCCACAACAACCCAGATTGCATTATTGCCTTTGGATGTATTCAGAAGTCCGGTGACAAAGTCCATGGTGATGTTCTCCCATTTCCATGCTGGTATGGGCAATGGTTGCATCATCCCATTAGACTTCTGCCTCTCTGCCTTAACTTGTTGACACACCATTCACTTTGATGTATACTCAATGATATCCTTCTTCATATTATCCCACCAATAATTATCTTAGAGATCTCGATACATCTTTGTGTTTCCTGGGTGAATAGAGAAATTTGAACTATGTGTATCATCCAAAAGTTCTTTCTTCAGCTCTGGACTTAATGGAACACATAGTCTTTTCCCAAATCTCACAATTCCTTCTTCATTAACATTGAAATCAGAGTATTTCCCTTTTCTAAAAGCTTCCACTTTCTTCTGAATTCCCATATCATCCTTTTGAGAATCCTTTAACCTTTACAAAAGAGACGGCTGAATAATCATTTGTGAAAGGATTGATGATGTTACCTTCTTTACGATTCCCATGTCCATCTTCATCAAATATAAGAAGATTAGATCCTTATCAATTCTCATCAATGATATAATCACTGGATCCTTTATACTTATAGTATCCACCACCTTGTTCACTTTCCCAGGGTGGTAATGGATTGAGAAATCATAGTCTTTGATCAGCTCTAACCATCTTCGTTGGTGCATGTTTAACTCTTTCTGTATGAATATATACTTGAGGCTTTTGTGGTCCGTATATATTTCACACTTCTACCCAAAGAGATAATGCCACCAAATCTTTAAAGATAAGATCACCGCAGCCAACTCCAGATCATGTGTTGGATAATTCTTCTCATGAAAATTCAATTGCCTTGAAGCATAGGCAATGACTTTGTCATTTTTCATCAACACACAGCCCAAACCCTTATTCAAAGCATCACTGAATACCACAAAAAGTTCTCCACTTGTGGGTAATGTGAGAACGGGCGTAGTGATAAGCCTCCTTTTCAAATCCTTGAAGCTTTATTTGTATTCATCACTCCAAGAAAACTTTACTCGCTTCCGAGTTATCTTGGTAAGAGGGTTGGAAAATCATGAGAAATTTCTCACAAATCATCGATAATATCCAGCTAACCCCAAAAAGCTACGGATATCCATTACTGATGTTGGACTTGTCCATCCCTCTATTGCAACTGTCTTGGAGGGATCCACATATATCCCATTGCTTGTGATGATATGACCCAATAATGAGACCTCCTTAAAACAAAACTCACACTTACTACACTTTGCATAGAGATTCTCCTTTTTCAAGGTCTCTAGTACAGTTCTTAGATGCTTCTCATGATCCTCCTTGGTTTTGGATTATATCAGAATATCATCTATAAAGACTACCACAAATTTGTCAAGGTAATCCATAAATACTCTATTCATCAAGTCCATGAATATTGCTGGAGAATTAGTGAGTCCAAAAGGCATTACTATGAATTCATAGTGCCCGTATCTTGTACGAAAAGCAGTCTTGGGGATATCTTCCTTCTTCACGCTTACTTGTTAATATCCTGACTGCAAATCTACCTTGGAGAAGTATTTTTCTCCACACAGCTGATCAAACAAGTCATCAATTTTTGGGAGAGGATACTTGTTCTTTATCGTGATTTTTTTAATCTCAAAATAATTGATGCAAAGGCGCATTGACCCATCCTTCTTCTTGACGAAGAGGACAGATGCACCCCATGGTGAAGCACTTAGGAGTATAAACCCTTTATCCAGATTCTCCTTTTGTTGTTTCTTCAGCTCCTCAATCTCTACAATAGATATTCTATACAAAGTCTTGGATATTAGAAATTCCCTAGGTATAAGATCAATTGAGAATTCAACATCTCTTCTAGGATGAAGACCAAGAAATTCCTCAGGAAACACTTCAGCTAATTCCCTCACAATAGGCATGTATTCAAGGATGGTTTCCTCCTTAGACTCAATCATCTGAGACCGATATGCATGCTCATAGGGCAGTAATATCCATACTTGATATGATGAAGCTAAAGAAAATTCATCTTCCTCCTTACACTTGTATAGAATTTGGTGTCGATTCTCCACATGGATAGTGATTTCCCTCTCACGGGAATTTATATTGGCTCTATATAAGGAAAGTCAATCCATGACAAGAATTGCATCAAACTCCACCAGGGGGAGTATTATGTGGTTCTATGGTAAATTCAATCCACATATTATGACAGGGGAGGAGTTATATTCATGGGATGCAATGATTTCCCCATTTTCTGTACTCACTGACATCTTCACTTCCATGATTTGTGGTGGTGCTGGGATTGTTCTACTAAACTTTTGGGATATAAAATAATACGTAGAACCAGAATAAAAAATTACTCTCGCTATTCTTTAATGAATAACTAGCGTACCTGTCACCACTTCGTTTTCAGGGTTCACTTAGACAGTAGTGATGGAAAAAGCTCTCAATTTCTACCTTGGAGGTTGTTGGTTGCCTCCGAAAACCATTGGATTAGGGCACTGATTTTCAAGATGCCCTGGTTCTTTATAGTTGAAGTAATGAACAACATGTTGAGGGTCGAGCGGAGTGTTCCTCTCCTCTGTCGTAGCCACGGTTTTTTCTTTCCGACAGTTAATATCCAGGTTCCCTTCTCTTCCATACTTAAAGCATTTCCTCTCCCCATTTAGGTAATTTCTGGGGTGCTTCTTTCCAAAGCTTTGGCAAGTGGGGTACTGGATTTTCTTAGAACCGTTGGATTTATCCATCGAACTGCCAGAATTGAATTCCACCTTACGCTTATTATCTCCTTGATACCCCTAAGATTATCTGATCTCCATTTTGACCTTGAGGGCACATCATACAATTTTCTCATAGCTGTTGAAGTCATGGATCACCAATGCTTTTTGTAGGCTAGGTTTCAGCCCACCAAAGAAGCGGTCAAACTTACATTCAGGGGTAATGAAAAAGATAGAGGCATATCGTGAAAGCCTTGTGAGGTTTTCTTCATACGCTCCGAAAGATTCATCATCTTTTTTCTCGAGGGAAAGGAAGTCCTTTTCCATCTTAAGTCAGAGGGTGCACATAAAATATTTATCAAAAAAATCTTCCAGAAATCCTTCCATTCCAATGCCTTGATCTCCTATTCAGGATTCTTATATTTGATCAATTCCCACCATTGATCAGATTCACCTTCTATATGATAAGCAGCCAGGAGAACCTTCTCTTGTTCAGAACATTAAATGATGGAGAAGATCTTTTCAATGGAGTTGATCCATTGTTTGACAATTGAAGGATCAGATGATCCATTAAAAGTAGGAGGCCTTTTTCTCATGAAGCTCTCAATAGTGAATTGTTCTTTCTTAGGGGGGGGGGGTTGAAAGTCCCTCATAACCCATGTTTCTATTCAATAATTGAGTTAACTGGGAGAGTATCTTGACAAAGTTCATGATTCCCACTCCCATCAGATTGGGCATCTCATTAGAATAGTCATCACATTGGTCTTTACATCAGTTGTTAGCCCGAGTCCTTCTATTACCGGCCATTGGCTGGAATAAAAGGTAAGTTAGGGGTAACACATAAAGGGTAATCCAAGTACAAAACATATGAATTATAAATAACTTTTATTTATTTAACTCATGAATCTATAGGCTTCAATATATGTTATCCTTGATCTGCTTTTTTAACATGTATTCTTAGAGGCATTTTTTTAAATTCCCTTAATAATGGTTCATAAAAATCTTTTGGATTTACAAAAGCATATCCCCTAGGAGTGTCGTAACCAAGAGTGCAGCAACGCCTGTTGTTGTGTACCAGGATACCTCGGGTCAAGCCCGAAACTCCTTGTCGGGGTTTTTACTCCTAGGTACATTTGTGCCAGAGCCGGCTCTACCTGCTCGTATCCAGACATGGATGTATTTTCTTGATAAACCACTTACTCAATGTTCACCAATACTTAGGGATGTTTTTATTATACTTAGTCTTATCCCTAAGGCTTTCACTAGGGTTTTCTAATCCTAATCCCTAAAAATTACTAAACCTATCCTTTGATACCAACTATGACAACCCTACTCTTTTTTACACACTTAAACATGATTTATTACATAAACTCTTCACTTGATACAACATGGAAGATCGAGAGGTCTAGTTTCTTTGGGGATTTGGAACATTACATAACAACTTAAAACATGAAAAACATCATCTTTATTGAAAAATTCCTTTACATGACCACTACATTCCCTCATACTTAACATTGCATGGGATAACCTGAGGACATGCATAAGAAAAGGGTAAGATATAAATCCCATTAAGGGAATAAACATGGAATAACATGAGGAATACAATACATTTTAGACAATAGACATATCAATGGATCACAAGAGAAACATGAACATAAATGCATGATAAAGTATGATAATCATAACATGGAAATGTAGCAACAACACTTAACATGGAATTAACATGAGCTAAGTCTCATTGCACATAGAGCATGAGTAAACCCTCATTGCACATGAAGCACAAGTAAACCTTCGTTGCACTTTAATTAGCATGAGTCAACAATAATTTCACATTAAGTGTCATGATACTATACTTTACCCAAGGCATTGGAGCGCTATTAGGGCACACCCTTCTTAAACATTTCATTTCATGCATAAGTATGCCACATGGATCATACAACATGGAATCAATCATCATCATTTATTACTTGATAAAGAGATGTGGAATAAATACATGAAGCTTTATAATCAATAAGTAAATGTTCATAAAGGTGAATACCCTTGATAGATAAATGGGCATGGTATTCACTACACAATAACATTGGCTTGGGAAATCGTAGTGCAATTTCGACAGTATAACAGTGTGAAATATGAACTTATAAAAAATGGTTGTTGAGAGAGAAAGGGGCATCTAATCATATTTACATGAAATGTACAGTAATGGGGTCATATAGATACATTTACCAACAAACTTAATTGAATTTAGATGCATAATACAAAAGAATTACTTGGATGTAAAAGAGGAGAGAGAAATCCCTCATGGAATCTCGACATGGTAACAGGTGTACATGAGAGGAATTAATGAGAGAGAAAGTGGATCTATGATTATTCAAACTTGAATAGGAAAGTATGAGGGAGGTGTGGAATCATACCCCAACATTTTTAATTTAAATCAAAAGGATATAACAACTTAAAGAAAATCGGACAAAAATGAGAAATGAAGAAATCCTTTACTAGGAAGTGTGATCACAAAAGCTTGGCAGAAGACTGAGAGAGGATTATTGGGGGCTTGGGGAACCTTTGAAGGATTCTAGAGAGAGGATTTAAGGGTTTTTTTGAAATACAAAGGCTTTGAGTGAAGATTAAGTGAGAGATTGGGCGGGTTTATATAGGAAAGGAGAATGAATTCTTTATTATTTTGGTTTGGGAAAACTCACATTAAACTAATAAAAACCACAAACCAAACCATGGTTTTTGCCCATGGTTTTTGCCAAAGGTGAGTGAAAAACAATATTTTATAAATCCAATGACTGAGATTCTTAAAATAATAGGGTTGCTTATGTGGAGGTGAGTCACACTTTCAAGGAAAACAATTTAAAAATACAAAATGTTTTATAAGTCTTGGAGGGTCCACTAAAGATTTGTAAAATAAATCAAACAAATCTAAAATAGTATTATTTTAATTATAAAACATATATTTTCCGAAAATAATGTTTATAGTATTTTATTACATCACTATTGGGTCATTATGATGTCATAAAACACATTATATATTTAAACGATATTTAATTTTTACCCAAAACTTCGAATGTCTCAAAAAATTATGAAAAATTCACTGTTGGATAATTTCGACATCCTAATTAAAATAATAATATTCATTTTATCTAAATAATTTTCTAAATATGTGAATTTTTACTTTTAAAATAAAAACTGACATTTATCGAAAATTCATGGGTTTTGACAAAAACAGCTTTCAAACCTTAATAAAAATTATAGTTGTATTCATAAAAATTGTACGATCATTTCTATTTAATAAAATTTAATTTATTAATAATATTTTATTAAAATATTATTTAATTTAAAAATATATTAATTCATCAAAATAGATTTCTTAGTTGAATATTAACTAAAAATACTATTTGTGCTTTAAAAACTATTTACAAAGTAACAATAAAAAGAATGTATATTCTCTATAAAAGAATAATGTACATAGTAATAGTGCTAGGGTCTCATTATATAACCCCTTATAAAACTCGCATAAGACCGAAGGGTAATGTGTGCGATGGTGACAGACTCTTGGGGTGACTCAGATAACATTGCTCGGGTGGTAATCTCTATTAACTTCCACTTCTCCCGTAGTCAGTTTTGCTCAAGCTTAACGTGTTCAATCTTGGCTTTGGCTTGGTCAAGAGATAATCCCAATGACGCCACCTCCTTTCCGAGCTCCAACAAATGAGTTTTGTACGGGGCAAGTCTACTGGATGAGGCCATCACTTCCTTTTTCTGAGTAAATTGGATTTGTTAAATCCCTATATTTATACAAATCATGTGATCACTGTTCAACGACTATATTAGAAATGGTCACAATTCATAATGGTATTTTAAAATCTAGAAACATAAAACCAATGAAGTTTACACTTTATATAACCATAATAAGACATTTATTTAGATCAAGATGAATTTCCATTAATGAAAGTTTGGGTCATTACATGTTTGATTTGTCTTGTACCTTCCTAGAGAATTCAACCAATGTCAGGGGAGTCCCCCTATTTGATGGAAGTAATTTTCAGATTTGGAGAACATAATGAGATATAATCTAAGATCTCTTATAATGAAAGTCCTATTTTCTACTGTGTAAGGAATAAAAGTTACTAATCCAACAAGGCTAGCTATGACTGATGCAGACAGAAAAATTATTGATGCAGATGCTAAAGCACAGAATGCTCTCAACACAACCCTTTCAGATCAGATCTATCTAAAGGTGATGAGTTTTACCTTAGAAAATTGCATGTGGGATAAACTTGAAAATATTTATGAAGGAGATAGAAAAGTGAAGGAGGCAAAATTACAAGTCCTACACAATAGGTTTGACGATATGAAGATACATCCTGATGAGAATGCAGTCTCCTTGTTCAATCGAATTACTGAAGTGGTTGAAGAAATTTGAGGTCTAGGAAAAGAAATAAAATAAATTGATATTTTAAATAAAATATTAAGAATACTTCCACCCCTATACAATTAAAAGGTTTCATCCCTTGAGGAAAGAGATCTTTCCAAACTTTCTCTGGATGATCTGCTGAGCAGCCTGGTGGCATATTAAATGAGAGTCAAGATAGAAGATGCTACGACTCGAGTGAGCAAGGAAATAACATTCAAATCCATGGAAAAACTGAAAATTTCAGAATATAGTAGTGGTGAAGATTATGAGGAAAATGAAATTCTTTATCTCATTTACAAGAAGTTCCAGAATGGAAAAGGGAAATTTAAAGGGAAGTTACCTTTGTCTTGCTTTCTTTGTGGAAAAGTTGGGCACATTGACTCTTAGTACTCAAGAAATTTTGAAGATGAAAAAAGTGAAGATTAACACATTGAGAATCCTTAGAAAATGTCTTTCAAAAAGGGAGAATTCAGATCTAGAAATAAATTATAGAATAAGAGTTTTGTCTGTGAAGAGGAAGATGATGATAATGATTTCTATGAAGAAGAAGAACCAGAATTTAAAACTGGAAACCATACTTCCATGATGGATACCATTGAAAATTAAGAACCATAAATAGATAAAGATGATAAACAGTTCACAACTAATGTTGATCCCAAGTTACAACTTAAGGAATATTTTGGTAAGCTTGAGAATAAGTGTAAGAGATTCAATAAGTGGAAAGAAATTATGTAAGAATCATCAGAATATGTTGATCATCATGAAGATGAAATTGAACGACTGGAAGAATTGGTGAAAGTACAGTCATCAATCCTTGAAAGGATAGATGATGTAGTAGAACTAAATCTCAAAATCCAAGAATAGGCAAAGGTCGCCAATGATCTTACCTCAAGACTGGAGGAGAAGTCCAAAACTATTGGGGGGACTCGAAGAAGAAGTTGTTACTCTTAGGAGTATGCTCAAAATTGAATGAAGTTCAATATAATAAAAGAAGAAAATACAATTTTGTAGGTTCTTGGATGATGATCTACTGGAGAGAGAAAAATAAGGGTTTGATGGAGTTGAAAAGATTTTGAGTGATCAAAGACCTGCACACATGGGAAAAAATGGAATCTATTATGATGCTGAAACATCAAATGCTACAAATAAAGTGGATCGGAATAAAGGCAATATGAAAGTTGATCATGTTGAAAAATCACCAGAAGCACTAAAAAAGATACCCTTAAATCACACTGAAAGGATAACAGAAGACTATCCTCGAGCTTCCAAGAATGATAGATAGGCAAACATTTTTCCCAAGGAATAAGGCATGAGGAAAAATAGAAGTGATAAGACATTTCCTCTCATGAAGTGTTAGTTCTATGGATATATGGGTCATACTATATCATATTTCGAAGAGGAAAGGAGCTATCTAAATGAGGGAGAGTTAGGAGTTCAATAGAGGAGAACAAGTTCATATTATACTACTTATAGAAGAAAAAAGTTCTATGGATGTTGTTTTCATTGTTCTAACTTTGGACATAAATCCATTTATTATAGGAATAGAAGTGACATGGACACCTCATACCAATGTCCGAGACAATTCAAATCTCATCAATAAGACAACATTTCTATTTCAAATAGGTTTTCTCCTCTGTAAGAAGATTTTTACTATGAAGAACCCATGTACACGGAAGATAGAATTGAAAGGCCATCAGTATCCTACACTCAATCCAATTTCTCATAGAAAGAAAATAAGAAAATTGAAAAATACAACCTTGTAGAGGTAGCCTTCAAAGATACAAAAAGAAACAACACCTAGATTCTTGATAGTATTTGTTTGTTTCATATAATAGGTAATGAAGACCTGTTAATGAATGCCAAGAGGAGGGCTGATAGAATAGTATGGTTTAGTAATGATGGAGCTCTAATAATCAAAGGTACTGGAAGTGATCAAATAGCTAATGGAGAGCTAAAGAAAACTGAATTCCTTTATGTGGATGGACTATGTAAAAATCTCCTCAGTGTGAGTCAACTCTGTGACTCAAGACTTATAGTTACTTTTAATCAGAAAGACTGCACTATCTAGGAAAAGATAGGAAATTCACTTATGAAAGGATGTAGAATAGAAGGCAACCTATATTAGGTTGATAGTAAAGAAAAAATTTGCTACATGACTGTTGAAGAAGAAAATAACCTGTGGCATCAGAGATTGGGGCACATCAATAAACAAGACATGGAGAAGATATCAAAACCGTAGATT
Organism: Viscum album; assembly: GCA_963277665.1. Taxonomy (NCBI): domain Eukaryota; kingdom Viridiplantae; phylum Streptophyta; class Magnoliopsida; order Santalales; family Viscaceae; genus Viscum; species Viscum album. The sequence continues at coordinate 1,366,262,519 of OY728135.1, forward strand.
TTCATAGATATTCCCAACCTGAAGTGTGAACATGAAACGTCTTGTGATGTTTATATTCAGGGGAAGATGGTCTGCAGTTCATATTGTCCAAGAAGAAAAGGGCATATCATCTTCTTGATCTCATTCATATAGACATATGTAGCCTAATAAATATATTCAGAACCCATGGAGAAAGGTACTTCATCCTTTTTATAGATGATTACAGTATAATGACATGTGTAATGGTTATACATAGGAAACAATAAGTGCTTGACTGCATGAAAACATATCATCAAATCACCGAGAATGATACTGGACGAACAATCAAAGTTCTGTGATCTAAAAATTGAGGGGAATACACGTCCATTGAATTTGAAAATTACCCGAAGAAGCATGAGATACAATATGAGATAGATGATATGAGAACTCCACAGAAAAATGGAGTTGTTGAGCGCATGATTTGACAAGTGAACAATATGGAAAGAACTATGATGATTGAGAGTCGTATTCCTCAATATTACTGGAAAGAGGCCGTTCAAGCTGTAGTGTATATTTAAAATCAAACAGGGATTTATATGGGTGAGATGAAGACACCATAGAAATTGTGGCATGGAAGGAATCCATATTTGAAATACTTTCATGTTTTAGGAAGTAAATGTTTCATCAAAAACAAAGAAGGAAATCAAGGGAAGTATGGTGATAATGTAGATGAAGGAATTTTCCTTGGATACTCAATGAACAACAAAGCCTACAAGTGTTTCAACAAGTATTTGGGAAGGATTATGGAAAGTAGAAATGTTAAGATCATTGAAGAGAAAACTGCAAATGCTTTGAGTAATTCATATGCTAATGTGATAGAAGATGAGGAATAAATTGAACATGAAGTAAATGAAAATAAAGAAATAGAGGAAGGTGTACACAACTCTTAGGATCCACATCATGATGTTGACTAAGAAGAAGAATCTAAAGAGGAAACCATGGTTGGAGAGAATTCAGTTGAATCTCAAAGGAGGAATTGAAGAGAATAAATTTACCAATCCAATATTATTGGGGATTATATTGCACCCACACAGACGAGGAGAATGAGGAATAATACACAATCTGCATTTCTATCAGATATGGAACCATCCTTATTTGAAGAAAGTCACAATGTGATTGTTATGAAGTGGATATTCAAGAAAAAGTTTGATGAGCATGGAAATGTGGTAAGAAACAAGGCTTGCTTGGTTTGTAAAGGATACTCACAAATTGAAGGCATTGATGTTGAAGAGACATTTTCTCCAGTAGAAAGACTAGATTAAATTAGGTTATTTCTTGCCATGGGAATAAAAATAGGTTATAGAGTTTATCAAATGGATGTTAAGACAACATTATTAAATGGAGTATTGGAAGAAGAAGTCTACATTGAACAATCTGTGGGGTTCTTTCTTGGCAATGATGAACTAAAGGTTTTCAAATTAGAGAAAGCTCTCTATGGACTGAAACAGGAACCACAGACATGGTACTCTCAGTTGTTCTCTTATCTGAGAAAGATTGTGTTTAAAAGAGGAGTGGATCACAATATATATGTGAAGAATTATAAAAAGGATTAGTTTATGGTATTGGTATACATGGATGATATTATTTTCGGTGGAAGTAGGAAGGGATCAGTTGATGAATTTTCCAATCACATGAAATCATAATTTGAAATGTACATGATTGGTGAACTCATGCACTTTTTAGGGTTTTAGGTGATTCAAAAAAAGGATTACACTTTCATTTCTTAGAAAAGTATACAAGAGAGTTGCTGAAGAAATTCAATATGCAAGATTACAAACCAATGGAAACTCTGATTGTGGTTGGAACAAAACTCAGAAATCATGAGGATGTGACATCTTTGGATCCCATAATGTATAGGAGAATAATAGGAAGATTACTGTACCTAATAGAAACAAAAACAAATATTGTCTTTGCAACATGCTTAGCATACCACTTTCAGAGTAATCCAAAGGAGGAACATGTGTTAGTAGTGAAAAGAATCATGAGGTACATTAAAGGTGCTCATAATTATGGGTTATGCTTTGCTGAAGGAAGAGATAGTGAACTATCAGAATTTTTTGATAATGAATGAGCTAAAGATGTAGTGGAAAAAAGTCCACTAGTGGTGGATCATTCTATATTGGGAAGAAATGAATGGGCTGGTTGATTAAGAAATAGAAAAGTACATCGCTTATTACTCCTGAAGCTGGATATATCTCCATAACCAAGGCATGCACTCAATTACTTTGGATGAAGCAGCAACTGACTAAAATAGGAGACGAGGTGAAACAAACAATTATTATTTAATGTGATAATGAGATAAAAATTTATCTTACAAAGAATCCTGTTCAACATTCTCATATGAAACATATTGAAATCAGATATCACTTCATCAAAGAAAAAATTGAACAAGGCATGATCAAAATGGACCATGTGGGAACCGATGAGAAAGTGGATGAAATTATGACCAAGGAACTATTAGTAGTTTTGTTTGAGAAATATCAGTTGAACCTCAGTGTTCAGCCACCTCCAAGTGCATGAGGAGGCTACAGGTTCCCCCTCTCCCCAATTGTTTTAACTGTGTTAATCAGTTTGTGGAAGTGATGCAAGTTTATGGAGGAGATACAATCCAGGGGAGTATATTATGAGCTCTACAAAGTCCATATACCTGTCTTTGGGTTTATTTTTAATGGGGGAGAAATAGATAAATTCAATGTGAAAATGTGGAGGTTGAAATGTTTTTTATGGTTGTAGGCTGGTTGGAGGAGAATGAAATGGAAAATTATTCTTTTTGGTGTCATGAGGAAATAGTTAGAGCTTTCATTCAAACACACAAGAAATCGATTCATGTCTTACCTCTTGTTTTATACATCTATCATTTCTTACGTAGACTTAGAGTGTTGGCTGAGCTGATTCTTGCATAACAGGTGTTGATAGTGTCCAATGCTCTGTTTGTAACACCCCAAGATTTCATAGTGTGTTATTTCTTCAAAATAATTCAATAACTTTCACTACACGCAACACCAAGTTCAATTGCACCATGACTTACCAAAAAAAAGCCATTAAAAGAGGTCATGAATAGCATTAACTACATTTTTAACTTTATATAATCCTTATAATTTTAGAATCCATATTATGAGTTTCTTAGTCATAATGTAAGAACAAATTCATTTTCAGTATTTCACTTTTACCAAATTTTAATAGTGAACCCTTTTTAGATACTATATTTTAAACTTTTTGACTAAATGGGGACATCAAAAATTTAAAATGAAACATCCCAAGCTTCCACGGTACGCTAGCGTGTGTTGTACGCAACACCGAGTTCTAACACACCGTAACCAATCAAACTAGCCGCTATGAATAGTAATACCTACTTTTTGAAATTATATATATTTTATATTTGAAAATGGACTTCATTTTTGGATTCGGAATATCGAATTTAGCCTAAGGTGAAATTTTGGTACATTTCGGATAACTTTCATATTTTGATGAATAGTGAAAATTACTAAATTTTAATTAAAAACAACTTTTTTAATCAAAATAATTAATAGTGATAAATTATGAATTTGAGTGGTTTTAAAGTATATTTAGAATATATTTTTACCATTTAATATAATGTTGGTCATTGGACATAATTTTACAATTAAACCGAACATAAACAAGTGTCAATCTTTTGATAGTTATTATCTCTTAAAAACACGCTTTTTGTTTTGACAGCGGGAATTAATTTTAAATTAATTTCTGCCACTTCTGTGTTTTGAATTTAGAAAAATGGATTCCATATTTGGAATCAGGATGTCCAAATTGTGTAAATAGGTAACTTTTATTTTTAGACATTTTGAATAATTACTGTGGTAAATATTTTATTTACCATGGTTAAGGGTAAATCCGGTAAATAAGGGTTAAAAAATAATATTATAATAATACAAAATTACCCTAAAACATGTCCTAACCTTATTGGTGGACACATACCCGACCATGAGCATCCTTGGGTCAATTTGGGGACCCCTTGGAGCCACTTGTATGTGGTAGGGACACTTTATATTAATAAAGTTAAAATAAAAATAAAAATGACACAAGCATATATCTTTTAGAAGAACAATTTTTACATAGGGTTATACATGTTGGATTTTCGATTATAAATATTCATTAGAAAGCTAAAAAGATTTCCTACATAATGATATTTTATTTATAATTTTTAGACATCAAATAATTTAAATTATTAATGACACAATAATGATGCAATGTTTACCTCATTAATAAATCATTTAAATAAATAAGATTATAATGATTAAAATATTATTTAAAACCTGTCCAATTCTTATTGGTTTATGTTATTTAGAATATGAGTCATCTTATCTTCGACCTCAATGATTTTTGGACCATTATAAACCGAATATAATTATATTATAAAGTAATACTTTCACTCTTTCCTAAAGAGCCCCTCCTCTCCCTTATAAAAGGAGACCACTTCTACTCATTCCTCACACCTCTCAAGCCACTTGGATCGTCCAAACTCTGCCCAAATAAGCTCCCCACATCCCTCTCCTCCTCCTTGAAGCTTCCCCTTAGGCAGAAAGCATTTCAAGAAGTCCTTTGGTTCCAACCAAAGTGAGTTACCTAAATTAAAGGTAACGATTTCTCTTAAATTATTTTCATTTATTTTGCTTCTCCAACCCCCAAACTCTTTTTATTTCCTTTCTTTTGTAACAACACCAGTATCCACAATATACTAGGATGTTGTTATAAGAAGGATTCAAACTACACATACACACAACTCCATCTAATGGATGATGAACATAATGTTTCTGTGGATGGAAAACTAACGCCTCACGAAACGATGATTGTTCAAATACATATTACCGCCTCTCATGGTGGCCATTATGATGGAACTGTAATTAAATATGATATTAATGATATATATTTTATATATAAGCTTCTGAAATTCCATTTTATTTCATACCATTATTCGTTTCATGTTGTATATACATACGATAATTTCATTTGAGGAAGTGCGGACTACCGCCCCCTTAAAATGATATGACTCGTTCATACCACACATGAAACGTATAAAGGATGGTGTTAATGAACTTAAGTAACATATATAAAATATTATATTATACTGGAATAGTAATATACCTATTTATCATTTGGATTTGATTCTTTTAAGATAAAAATTAAATGGAAGTAGCGTTCGTGCGTACGTACGGACTACCGTCTCCACGAACGTGATAAGATTCATTCTCCATCGTATCCATCCAAGACTTATTCTCATTTTAGGGTTAAAAATAATGTTAATATCATTCTGATTATGAATAAGATATAATCTATCCATTACAAACATGTCTTACGTAACCAAACATTTAAGAAGAACGAATCGGTTATCACCCGAAACAACGATAATACTAAGATATTATTATCAAATCAATATTAAAAGATCATATATGATATCATATTAATGTATATGATTCTTGTATAATTTAATAACAATTATTTCACCATTATACAGGAGGTTAACCTACCCCAACAAAGGAAAAGTACAAGGTAAGGGGTTTTCATCTCACTCCTTATTCCCGTGAGATTCATGCCATATTGCCACCATCACCTTTTGTGTGGTGTATGTACTGCCCATAATTATATTCTTTGTGTAATACACTATAATTTATGTGTATTTACATATTCATTGTATGATACCTCTTTAATGGGTTGTATGTCTCATAAGTTACCAAATTGGTAAGGGTTATTTCACAATCTCTTCATTATCTGAGGTTGTTTATACGTAATAATCTACTGGTAGCTCTTTATCATCCACATCCATGTTTCTTCAAAATGTATTTCAAACCATTTTTACAAGAATATGGGTTAAAGTCATTTATACCCTTGTTTTACTTTTTATAAGAGGAATCTTTCCGTCGTTTTCAAAACAAGGTCATTTTTAACCTTTTCGACAGAATTAAGGTAATAATGTTGTTTTTAACTTATACGGTGGGTACGGTTATTTTCCGCCGTTATAAAATCTTCAAAGTTTTCCTTACAAGCTTCTAAGAATATTTTCAAGAAAATGTTTTATTTTATATGGCTCTTAAATGATTTCAAAATGAATATTTTAAGAATTTCAGAAAGGTACTCTTTATCAAAATCAGAATTTTAAATGTTTTAAAGATTTATCTTTCTAAATCTTTTTAATTAATGTCCATGTCTTCAAAATGGTTTTTAAGGATTTATTTATATGGACATTAATGTTTTTAAAAATGTTGATTCCTTTCAAAAGTTTCAAAGTGGTATGGGACACTTTGATTCAAAAATCCCTTTTTAGTTACTTCCTTTATAAATGTGTGACTTTTAAATGATTTCAAAAAAGGAGATATTTCTCTCAAATAGTTTTGATTTCATCTATGTCAACATCCTTTGATGGATTTTAAGCTTATTTGAAGTTGATTTATTATGATACAAAACTTCTATATTGTATTGAAGGTTTTGTGATATGTTTGACTGTGGATGTGCTATTTTTATACCATTCATAGTTTATGGTGAAAGTATTGACATTTCTTATGCTAGTTTTAATACGAATGTTTATGTTATGTTTAAACATTTTCATATGGGAATGCATTGGACTTAATATGTGACGGGTGGATCCCGCTATAGCTCCTCGATGCATCGGTAGGTCTCATGAGACAAACTAGTGTCTTGGCACAAGGCCTTGACAAAATCTTATTTGTAGTCTTGGCACGAGGCCTTGACTATGTGGTTATGATAGTCTGGCATTATGCATTCCAACATTATGAAAGTGGTTATTGATTTCTGCATGTGATTATTCGATTAGTAGAATATCCATGTGAATACGTAAATGGCATTATTTCATTTTTACTTTTGCCATACTATGTTGAAGTTCAAGTTTAAAAGGCTTTTGTTTTAGTAATGCATTGCCTTAAATGTTTATTCTTATTTATGAAAGTTTCCGCTATATTGTTATCCTTACTGGGCATTTGAGCTCACCCCTTTTCTATGTTTTATTTTTCCCAGGATGTGAAGAAGTAAGTTATGAATGACCTGCATGGATTTTATGATGGGTTTATAGTGTGGATTGTGGAAACATTATGTTGTTGTATTAGTTTTTCATTTTATGATGTAATGTAAAACTTATGAATATATCTAGTGTTTCCAAGGCTACTAAACCAATCGGTCTTTCGAGATTTGATCTTTCTTGTGATCATGCCAATGTTATGTAATAATGCACCGACTCTGGGTAACTGGGGTCGGGGCGTTACACTGTTGACTTTATCTGAAGATTGCCAACAAACCCAAAGGGGGAGATTGTTGGAACCAAGTCTGTTATTTGCTAAAAAATGAGTATGGTTTGTGTTTTTCATCAATCCTCTCATGGATGATAAGGGATATTTCAAGGAAAGGGATCATACAGTTCAAGTCAGAAGTAATTTTGAAGGAGAATTCATTTCCCAGTGTTTGCCAAATTTTTGGGGTCCAAAATTTGGGGAATGACAAGAATTGTGAAAAGTGGGTTTTCTTTAAGGTATCATAAAAATGTGGAAAATGAACAATTTTTTCAAATATTATCTTCATGAAGTGTGTTTTGAAAAGACATGAAGATTGTGATGGTGTGCTCTGTGATTACGAGACTTTATTTGCAAGTGGTGCTTTGTGGTAATACTGTGTGGCAGTGTGAAGGGTTTTAATGATGATATCTATAGTTACAACAATCATTGTGAAAGGGAATTTTACGTGGGGATTTGCAAAGATAGAGACGTGCTACGAAAAAGTTTTTGGCCAATATAGATTTTGCACCTGAATAAGCGGAGCTCTGCATTCGACCATGACTATAAATAAGAGGCCACCCCTCTTCATTTCGCACAATTTTGAGAGAGAAAATATGGATCGATTTGACTTCATGAAGCAAGGGGTGCTCCGTGAAGAAGGTTGTTCTATGTGATCTTGATCTTCGTGAAGAGACTTTTAAAGTCTTGAATTATGCCAGTGATTCTAATTTATATGAGATTCACGAAGATGGGGTGTTCTGCATTGGCTCAGTGAGCTTCACGAAGTAGGTTACTCTACAAGGCAGTGAGCTTTATGAAGGGTTATGCTCTGCGAAGGTATGAGCTTTTCGAAGTGGTGTGCTCTGCGAAGGGTTGATATTTGAGAAGTGGTGGGATATGCAAAGGTTTGAGCTTTGTGAAGGGGCTTTGTGAAGGATTTTATTGAATATTAATGTTGAGTAGTCCAGGATTTTAGTGAGCATCTACTTAGGTGTTTTATGAAAGTAATGTATCATGATGGAAAGAGACAAAGACTCCAATGCCTATATGTTGAAGTGACCTTCAAATCGATAAATCGAGTTAAATATATCTCACAATAGTGAGATAGGGGGAGTTTATAGAAGTGCTCTAAGGGAAGCGGTGATCCATCCCTGAACTTTTGTAATGGCAGTGTTCCTGGAACATAGTGATTGTGACCAAACTCTTGTACTCCACAACTAGTGAAGACTAGTGGATTTAGGTATGACCGACACACTATCGGTGTATACTCATTGGACATAGCCCTTTGATGCAAACCAAGTAAAAGTGCAGTGTCATATCATTGGTTTCATTTGACTAACAAATTTAACAGGTTCCAACCAATGTGGGAACAAAATCCACAACTTTAAAAAGAAAAATTTGACACCCTGATTTAACCCTCCCCTCTCAAGGTGTTCCAGGGTCCTTCAGTTACAACCTACCTTCTTTTTTTAGGAGGAACAACCTGAAATTCCTTTTATATGAGAGGAATAACCCAATGATAGATTTTTTATGGTAAAATCTTAGACAAAAAATCTATAGTAAAAATAGGAGATAAGAAGTATTATAATGGAAAAATAATAGAAAACAAATGAAACAAAAGTTGAGTAGATAATAAATAAATTCAGTTCATCTCATTTTCTTTGATCACATCAGTGGAGGAAGATGAAGGCGGTGAAGATCTCCAGTGATCTCAGTAGAAGAACATAATTCAAAGATATTTCTTGATCAATTTTGAGAGCAGTAAGAAACGTATTATCATATTCTTGTCGAATGAAGCATCTGTATTAGTACATGTGTTTCTATTCTGGAATAAATTTCTCGATACATTATAATAGATATCTAGAGAAGTGTGTCAACTTCCAATATCTTTATGACACTTGATAGTGTATAAAAATATTATAATATGACCATTTCCTTATTTTTTTACAGCCTTTTTGAAAAAAAATCAGAATTATATTCATTTATGAAATATAAAATAAAAAATTTAATACATTAAGAATACTAATAATTAAAAAAATCACAATTTATAATCAATTTAAATAATAATATAATTCTATAGATTAAACATGCAGTAGAAATTTTGAAAAATAGAGCATCGTATGAAAAAAAATCTACATAAACAAGTGTCACTAAAAAGTGCTACAATTATTTATTTAAACATCATTTCAATTATATTTCAACATAATATAATGAAACATTTAAGAAAAAAATTATCTTAACAACATTAATTAAAATAAAGAAATAAAAATTTTGGAAAGAAATTTTAACTAATGGTGGGTCATTACCTATCATTGAAAATAGAGAGCGGTGAGACATTAGCCACCATCGGAAATTTCCAATGGTGTAAAAATAAAGTTTTACCTACCATTTCAATTTTAAGTAAAAACAAAATTAATTAAACAAAAATAAAATATGTTCCATGTATCTTAAAAAAATAGATTCATGAGAGATAAAAATTACCTACTGTTTGATGTCCAACGGTGGGTAAATTACCTACTATTGGGTTCCAATGGTGGGTTAGAGGAAACATATCCAAATATTCATAATGAAATTTAAAATTAATAACTTTACTACCATTTATCAAAGAACCATGAAATAATAAAAATTAATAGAATGAATTGAAACAAAAGATAATGCCATACTTTAAAGATCCTAGATGAATAAAAAAATATGAATAAGCTACTGGTGACTAGGATATAAAACAGAAGTATGTTTTTTGATAAAACTAATATAATAGATTAAAATACTTGAATCGCATAAGAATAGAACATTTTATTTAAACAGAAAAAGGCAAGAACTATTTTGGGAGATTGAGGCTATGACTATCACAACTTAATGTGGTAAAGGAAAAATCTAATGGTGAGAGAAAATATAACTCATTATTGATGTTCAACGGTGGGTAAAGTTACCGACCATTTAAGTGAAATGGGGAGTAAATTTGCTCATCGTTGATCTCCCGAAGTTAGGTCAGTGACCCACCATTGGGTTCCAACATTGAGTAAAATTACTCACCATTAAAAAATTTCAACGGTGAAAAGAATGACCCATTATGGGTAAATAACAATGGTGAATTTATAGAGAAGAGAAACCTAAATAGAGAAATCTTCAATATACAAAGAAACTAGAACATAGTGGGGAGAAACAAATGAAGAACAAATAGAAGGTTGAAAATGATTAAGTGGAGAACAAAGATAGATAAATCTTGAACTAAAAAAGTAACCCAACTTGAATCGAGCAGTGCACAAGATTGAAGAAGAGAAATAGAAGAGTACAAGGCTTGGTTTGAAGAAATAATGTGCTGAAGAACACCTGTTTTCTTTGAGTTTGAGGGGAAGAATGAAAAAAATAATGATGTTGAGCCATTTTTAGCTTGAAATAGAATGTAAAAGAAATGAGATCAAAATTGATAAAACCATATGCTAAAGACTCGAGTAGAAATAAAGGTGATGCTAAGAAGGATTCCAGAGAAACGATGTCACCAGACGGTCTTCTGTGGAAGAATAAGTGTAGAGGAGGAAAAAATAACATGGGAGAGGAAATGTAATTCAGAAGTTCAAAAATAAATGTGAGGAATAGGAGGAAAAAATCAGATGAAGGATAAAAATAGAGTGAATATCCAACGACTGAGATTAAATATCAGTGTAAAACTTACATGATGCATAGAAATGATCATGTGGTAGTCATTGATATATAAGACAAGATGCGTTGTTGGTCACCCAGAACAAATCACTTAGTACTCACGACCTGTGGGCTTATGGGAGACCTATGTCCAAACTATGTGAGCACACTCCTCAAGCCTTATACATGAGACCACATGCATATAACATGCACTATTCTTAGACCAGGCTCTGTGCAAGCCTCAGATGCTAGACCTCCCATGAGGTTAGACCTTGGGGTCCCCTTATAAATGGTTGAGGTTTGGCTTGGGTGATTTTATAGACAACCATATTTTTTTTGTAACAAATAACAACAAAAAAATATAAATAAAATAACAACAAAGACCATAAAAAAGTATTAAACCATATTATTAATAAATAATATTTTTGAAAGAAAATTTTATTTAATTAAATATTATGAAGTGTAATTTATCAAAAATAAATAAAGAAATAAAATAGTTAATAATTAATTAAAAACAATCTCCCATTTTTATAAATTACAAAACATATTATTTATTAGGTTTTCAAACAAATTAATATAAAAATATTAAATCTTAAAAAACTTTATCCATTTTTTTGAAATTTATCCAAAATAAAATATTAAAAATAGTGAAAGAAACAAAGTAAAATATTACATTTAGATACAATTTTTAAAAAATAAATTATTATTTTTTAACAATACAGTTTTTAAACATTATTATTAAATTATCATTTAAGAATAGTAGAAAATATCATTGAGATATAGAAAATAAAAGACTATTGCTATGTTCAAGTAGAAAATGTTATTTAATAAAATTTAATCAGAGTGTAATAAAGAGCTTTAAATTATAGAATACTTACATAAAACATTAAATAGATTTATAAAAACAAAAATTATACTAAATAAAAGTTAATCTTCCAACATATCCAATTAAAACTTCATTTTCCCAAATTTAACAGAATCCAAGGGTTTAGTGAAAATATTAGCTAATTTTTTCTCAGTTGAAACAAATTCTAAACGTATATCACCTTTGTTTACATGATCCATAAGAAAATTAAATACAACATCAATGTGTTTTGTTCTTGAGTGTTGAAAAAGATGTTCAGAAATTGAAATAGCACTAGTGTTATGACAATCAATAAGGATTTTATAAAAATTAATATTGAAATCATACAAAGTTTTCTTTATCCAAATACTTTGTGAACATAAACTAGAAACAACAACATACCCAACCTCAACTATTGACAGTGCTACTGACATTTGTTTCTTAAAGCTCCATGAAATTAAACTTTTTCCTAAAAAGTGATACATACATGAAGTGATTTTCCAGTCAAGTCTACAACCTCCAAAGCCAGAATTTGAGTAAGATAGTAAATCAAAGAAATTTTCATTAGAATATATCATCCCTATACTAAAAGTACATTTTATATACCTAATTACTCTTTTAACATCATTTAGATGACTTTATTTGAGGTTTTATGGATATCTAGAACACATACAAACAACAAAGATAATATCTGACCTAGAAACAGTAAGGTATATAATACTTTTTATCATGTATCTATTCAACTTATCACATTTTTTTCAGATTCATCTATATCTAGTTTAGAGTTTTTTCTCATAGGGTTTCTCATAGTTTTACAAGAATCAAGTCCAAACTTTTTAACATGTTCTTTGGCATACTTGGATTGATTTAATAAAATACCATTTTTTTCTCTGATTAATTTGTAAACTAAGAAAAAATTTCAATTCCCTCATTAGTATCATATAAAATTAAATTTTCATTAGTTTTGAAAACTAATTACTTATTTTTTCATTTGTAGAATAAAAAATGATGTCATCAACATAAATTTGTATAATCAGTATATCATTTGAAATTATTTTTATGAATATGGTCAGAATAACCTTACCTTTAACAAAATTATTTTGAATTAAAAATTCATTTAGTATTTCATACCAAGCTTTAGGATATTGCTGCAGACCATATAAGGATTTAGAGAGTTTAAAAACATGATTTGGAAATTCATTATTTTCAAAACTAAGATTTTTTTTACATACAACTCTTATGAAATTACACCATTTAAAATGTCACTTTTTATATCCATTTGAAAAAGTTTAAAATTTTTAAAACCTAAAAATGATAATAAAATCCGAATGGATTCTAATCTAGAAACTGTTGAAAATTAATCTTGAAAATCAATACCTTCTTCATGAAGGTAACCTTGGGCTAATAATCTTGCCTTTTTTCTAACTATATTACAAGATTCATCCAAGTTTTTTTCTTTAAAAAATCCATTTAGTTCATATAGGCATTGTGTCTTTAGGTAACTCAACTAGATTCCATACTTTATTTCTATCAAACTGGTCAAGTAAATCATGCATGACATTAATCCAATTTGAATATTTCAAATAATATTTAATTTTAATAGGAACAACATAATCTATAAAGGCAGAATTAACACAGAAATTTAAAACAGAATGTCTAGTTCTGATTCCATATTCGACATTTCTTATAACATTTTCCAAAGAGTGATATTTGTGAGTTTTCCAAATTAAAGGATCAGATTGAGAAGAGATATTCTTCCCTCAACTGATGCGTCACTACATTTAGGTTTATCTTAATCAAAGTTGAATTTTTTAAAATCTTCAGCATTATCAACATAATCATTACTCTATTTTTCATTATTTTCAATGAATTTAACATACACATATTCTTCCATTTACATAGTTCTTTTATTGTATACCCTATAATTATTATTGTTATTAGAGTATCCTAAAACAATATATTCATCAATTTTTGAATAAAACTTGTCAAAATTATCTTTAGTATTTAAAATATAGGTAGTACATCCAAAACAATTCAAATAACCAATTTTTGGTTTCTTATTCTTAAATAGTTCTTTGAGTGTTTTATTCAATAAGGGTCTGATGTAAAATCTATTTAAGATATATAAAGTATTGTTAATAGATTCATCCCGAAAATATTTTGGAATGTTGAATTCATTAAGCATTGTTCTTTCCATTTCTTGAATAGTTCAATTTTTCCTCTCCACAACACCATTCTGTTGTGCTGTTCCATGGGCAGAAAAATTATGAAAATATCCATTAGTTTCATAGAATTTTTCAAATTCACACTTTACAAACTCTCCTCCTTTATCAATTCTAATAAAATAAATTAAGTGACCTTTCTTATTTTGAATTTTCTTATAGAAAGTAACAAATTTGTTTAATATTTCACTTTTATGAGATAAGAAAATAGTCCAAGTAAATCTACTAAAATCATCAAAAATTACAAAACATATCTTTTAGAACCTAAAATTGCAGTACTCATGGGTCAATAAAGTTAAATATGTAGTAGTTATAATCATTTATAAGTATTAAACATATTTACAAATATAAAATATTCTTTCACTTCTTACCTTTTAGAAAAGAATCACATACACAATACTTACAAGTACTAAACTTTGGAAGTTCCAAAACCTATTCATGTTTATCCATATTGTACAACTGTCAAAGATGAACATGTCCCAACCTTATATGCCACAAAATGTGATTTGTATCTACAACATTTAAGCATTTTATATTCTATTGGGTTATTTCTGAAAAATCAATTGAATATATATTTTATTTTATATGAACAAAAAATAAAAATTTATTATCTTTATAAACAAGACATTTATTATCTTAAAATTTTACATTCATTCCATTATCACAAATTTGTGATATGTTAATTAAGTTATGTTTTGATCCTTATATAAACAATAGAAAATATAACAGAAGTTAATATACCTACTTCTCCAAAACCTTTAACCATACCTTTAGAGTCATCACTACAAAATAAACAGTGTTTAGCGGCGGTTTTGTGGCGGCGGTTCACAAAACCGCCGCTAAACGTTTTCCGAAATACATTTCGCGGCGGTTTTTAATAAACCGCCGCTAAACCATTGTTTTTTTTAAAAAACCCCGACCCTTCCCTACCCCGGCCCCTTTCCCTGCAACCCTCGCCCGCAGCCCCCCGCGACCCCCCGGCGATCCCGCGACCTCCTCCGGTGACCCCGCGACCTCCTTCGGCGACCCCGCGACCTCCTCCGGCGACCCCGCGACCTCCGCCGGCGAGCCCGCGACCTCCTCCGGCGGTGCCTGCGACCGGCAACCCGCGACCCCCTTCTCCCGACGACCTTTCTCGCTTCGACTTCGGCCCCAATGTGAGTTTTCTCTATGTCTACTGCTTGACATACTCGTGATTATTCATGTACCATATAAAATTTTATAATGAGAAAATTATTTGTGTGGATACAATGTTGATGCATTATTTTTATGATGATACGATAGTGTTTTTAAATGAAAATGAGAACAGTCTTGGATTAATTAAAAGTTATTGGTTAGTAATTAATTTGGAATTAAATGATTAATTGGTGTAAAGTTAATTAATAGACTAGGGTAAATTATAGATTAGGGTTATGTTAGTTGGATTAAACATCACCAATGATCACTTGATAATGAATTAAGAGGTTGATCAATGATATCTTAGTTGGCCAAGATCTAAGAGTTTTACTTCATAATATACTAGATATGCGATGTATATAAGTGTGACTATCCTTGTGGTATTATTTTATATTGATGGGGGTGACTGATTGTGATTTTTATATAAAAGTTAAATGTATTTCAAGTTGTATTATAGGTTTTACTAGATATAATGACCAAGTTTATGATCCATGAATCGTACCCATAGACCCGACCATCTGGTGAAACCTATGGTGAGGGTGTTATTATCACTGAAGGTTAGTTCTATGATAGGGGTGAGGACTTATGATATGTCTAGGATGATTTGTGTTTTTTATTTTTACAGGATTTTTAAGGGATTTGGTACTTGACTTGGGTTTGATTCAATATGTATTTATTCTCAGATGTTGAAAAATAGGGATATTGATTTGGGGTTGCAAGGTAAAATCATATTCAGCCTAGTCTTGGGATGATTTGGATAATGTGGAAAAATGATTCATCCAGGTGAAATAATAATTGGATAGTTATCAATAATAATCCTTATAAAGGTTAGTTAATCTAGGAAAAAGTGACCTTTGATAAGATACTTATCATTCATTTGAGATAGGGATTTCATGTTAGCATAATTATTTTACTCATAAGGAAATTAGGATGATTGTAAGTTTTTAGAAGCATGGTTGGAATGCATGGAAGTCTTGATAACTAAATTATACACTAAGATATGAGTAAAAAATATAAATACATTCAATATTAATGGGGTTTTGGGAAAAGGAAACCTTTTCAAGGTGATTCACAGATGGGGTGTAAGGAAAGAATTCTAGGAAATGGATACACTCGTACTAATGATTTAAGGTGGTGATTTTGTAAATAGGTGATAAGGTTGGTTGATTTGGATCTTAATTCATATGTATATCATAATATAATGGGATAATAATAAAATATCAATGTGGTAAGAGTGTTCATCTGGGGTTGAAATCAAGGGAAATTTCATCTTGACCATGTAAAGTGGTCTATAAAAATCCACTAGGGTGAGATATTGTGGGAGATCTAGAAATTATGGAGAAACATGTAAGAGGGTGGGGGTAAATTCATCTAGTGATCAACTCACACTTCATTTTGGTGGGTACAAGTACAGACATTGATGTGATAGAATTTTAGTAGTGTGGGGAATCCTGGTGTGAACAAGTGGTGTTATGATTAATCAGTGATTATAGAATGATTATATGATGATTTAATGGGGTATTTTTTATAGTTTTCATGGTTGGGATTTTATTCCATGACCATTCAAATGAATAGGGTGAGGTGTATTTCCCAAATAATTAATCTAAAAATAGAATAAAGTAAATAAATTGAGTCAACTTTCTATCATCGAATAGTGATTAAGATATTTAATGATGGGAAGCACCGACAGTAACATATAGGTAATTTAACTCCCTATTTTAAGTGAATAAATGAAATTTTAATCATGGAAAATGGTGATTGATTTGTGTATTTTATTGTGAGGATGGTTCCGAAATCTCCCATTGTGGATTCTCCCAATCTTAGGGTTTCCTAATCTACATTGTAGTGTCGATCCCCTTGGTTTTTCCAATAGGAACTGACCACATTGTCATGACACGTCAAATTGATTATATCTTTAAAGTTGGTTTATGGTCTAGTTAATACCCTAGTTCATCTCTCAAGGATAATTGATAGGTTTATAGTGTGTATTTTTAATAAAAATGACTAAAGTTCATCTCTCAACTATTTATTATCAACATAAAATGAAAATTAAAGGTTTAGGTAATGTTACTATACCACCGCACAAGAGGATATCGATAAGGCACTACACTACCCTGTGGAGAGACAATCGGAACACCTTTGTTCCAATCCTCTCCACAACTCATGGCCCAAAATTCTTAGCACCACCTCACCTAGTTACCAAAATTATAATGGTGACACAAACTCAATGTCGCTGAAGGGACACATAGATTCCAACCAGATGCATCCGGATTGCCTTCATCCTTTAGGAGAAGGATCCACGGGTCCTTGGTGACGTGTACGAGTAACATGCAAGAATGATGGACCACATTTCTTTGGCCTTTGGACAAAAAAACCAGTAAAATCTCCAAAATACCTTCATATCATGCATTAACCAGTAAAATCTCCAAAATACCTTCATATCACGCAGTTCTGAAAAGAGTCACTATTTAAAAGAAAGTCACAAATTTAGATACATCTCGAGATGGTCAGTTTAAAAACATTTTGAGGGACACTACTAAAGACATTCTCAGATATACACACATCCCCCACTTTTAGATCGTTGTCTACTACAATGATCTTCCAAACAAGATATGCATTAGAACGCTCATGATACATAGAGCAATTCACTGGCCACCTTCGAGAATGATCTGAAGCACAAACCATGACAGCATTATGTTTTTAACTTCAGCACCTCAATTGAGAATGTGACACCTTTCAGGACTTGGCGCCATTGTATGTCGTTTCGTCCACTGAATGGTTCTATCCTTTTATTTAATTTTTTTAACTTCAGTCAAATATTCTAGAATGATGTCGCGGCAGATCCTTCACCATTTTGTTTTGCTGAACATCTCATTACATTGTTAAAAAAAAGCAGGGTGTCTTGCATGGGCAATACGTTCCTGTATTAAAGATGATGCACTCCCATTTATTCGAACCCACAAAACCACCCCACGGCGCGACGGTCATCGGCAGGTGCCTGGGTTCCTCCCTGCCTTCCAGTAAAATATGAGTCCCTGTTTTCTCATGCGGGGAGGAACCCAGGCACCTGCCGATGACCGTCGCGCCGTGGGGTGGTTTTGTGGGTTCGAATAAATGGGAGTGCATCATCTTCAATACAGGAACGTATTGCCCATGCAAGACACCCTGCTTTTTTTTAACAATGTAATGAGATGTTCAGCAAAACAAAATGGTGAAGGATCTGCCGCGACATCATTCTAGAATATTTGACTGAAGTTAAAAAAATTAAATAAAAGGATAGACCCATTCAGTGGACGAAACGACATACAATGGCGCCAAGTCCTGAAAGGTGTCACATTCTCAATTGAGGTGCTGAAGTTAAAAACATAATGCTGTCATGGTTTGTGCTTCAGATCATTCTCGAAGGTGGCCAGTGAATTGCTCTATGTATCATGAGCGTTCTAATGCATATCTTGTTTGGAAGATCATTGTAGTAGACAACGATCTAAAAGTGGGGGATGTGTGCATATCTGAGAATGTCTTTAGTAGTGTCCCTCAAAATGTTTTTAAACTGACCATCTCGAGATGTATCTAAATTTGTGACTTTCTTTTAAATAGTGACTCTTTTTAGAACTGCGTGATATGAAGGTATTTTGGAGATTTTACTGGTTAATGCATGATATGAAGGTATTTTGGAGATTTTACTGGTTTTTTTGTCCAAAGGCCAAAGAAATGTGGTCCATCATTCTTGCATGTTACTCGTACACGTCACCAAGGACCCGTGGATCCTTCTCCTAAAGGATGAAGGCAATCCGGATGCGTCTGGTCAGATTTACGTAGGTCAGTTGTTGTTTCCAATTAAAGTGGTGTCCATTTTAAACAAGAGAGTGACTCTTTGGGTGGTAGAGGTCACACCGTGCCTCGGATTGAGGCGGGGTTGACTCGTACACGTCACCAAGGACCCGTGGATCCTTCTCCAAAAGGATGAAGGCAATCTGGATGCGTCTGGTCAGATTTACGTAGGTCAGTTTTTGTTTCCAATTAAAGTGGTGTCCATTTTAAACAAGAGAGCGACTCTTTGGGTGGTAGCGGTCACCCTTCGACATATCCTACAATGTCTTCAGACCCCACCCTTTCCCCTCGGCTGTCAAAAAAACCTAAAAGACAATGGCTAGCAATGATCATTCCAAAATGCATTTAAACTGAAACCTTCCAGAAAAAAATAGAGTACAATACCTGCAAGTTGTAACTTAGGTCGCTTTGCACAAGACGATTTCCACATTGTTTGTAGCAACCACATTTGCTCCAACACTCTAATGATCTTCATTTCTTAATGTCTTTTATACTCTTCCAGAAACCCTTCTCTAAGAAGGTCAACTATCGTGTATGCATACTCACCTTCAAATGTGACGTGTACGAGTCAACCCCGCCTCAATCTGAGGCCTGTTGTGACTGACACAACTCCAAGTGCCTCTGTTTTGTTCAAAATGAACTTATTTTTAAGTGAGAAATCAACAACTGACATACGGGAAACCGACCAAACGCCTTCGGATTGTGTTGACACTTTAGGACAATAATTCATGGGTTATATGCGACGTGTACGACTCAACCCCGCCTCAATCCGAGACGCGGTGTGACCGGTATCACTCCAAGTGTATGTATTTAGTTTAAAATGGACAATATTTTACGTACATACGCCAAACTGATCTAATGGATTCTGATTGCATTGATACTTTTTCACAATGATCAATGAATCATGTGTGACGTGTACGATTCAACACCGCATCAATCCGAGGCCCGGTGTGGCCGACACCACTCACAGTGTCACTGTTTTGTTAAAAATGGACTTAATTTTAAGTGAAATCAACAACTGACATACGACAAACCGACCAAACACATTGGGATTCTATTGAAACTTAAGTACAACTATCCATGGGTCAAATGTGACGTGTAAGATTCAACCCCGCCTCAATCAGAGAAGCGGTGTGACCGGTATCACTCCAAGTGTATGTATTTAGTTTAAAATGGATAATATTTTACGTACATACGCCAAACCGATCTAACGGCTTCTGATTGCGTTGATACATTTTCAAAACAATCAATGACTCATGTGTGACGTGTAAGATTCAACACCGCATCAATCTGAGGCCCAGTGTGGCCAACACCACTCACAGTGTCAATGTTTTGTTAAAAATGGACTTAATTTTAAGTGAAATCAACAACTGACATATGAGATGTTATGGTCACTGTTATGAGGATGTTGGTGACATGTACGAGTCAACTCCGCCTCAATCCGAGGCACGGTGTGACCGCTACCACTAATGTGTGACCTGTGTCCATTTTTAATGTTGGTTTTTATTATGGTAAGAGATGTTATGGTCACTATTATGAGGATGTTGGTTTTTGTGTGTAGGGGTTTGTGGTAGTATTCTTTTAGTGATGGAATATGAAATGGTGATGATGTAATAATGTTGTAAGCTGTTGTACATTACAAATATGTGTGGATGTGATATTATGTGGGGCTGATGGGTGAGATGTGGCTGTAGTTTTGGAAAATTTAGGGCAGTGGTGGAGCAGATCCAATATATTTTTTTTCCAGTTCAACATGTAGCGGCGGTTTTAACCGCCGCTAAATGCCATACCTATGAACATTTAGCGGTGGTTAAAACCGCCGCTAAATGATGATCTGGGAAGAATTTAGCGGCGGTTAAAACCGCCGCTAAATTTATTATGCTGATATTTCGCGATGGTATTCACCGCCGCAGAATAGGCGCATCAAACGCCTGAATTTAGCGGCGGTTAAAACCGCCGCGAATAAGCTGCCCATATAACCGCCGCTAAATGAAGAGAAACCGCCGCTAAATGAAGGACCTATGACACATTTCTAAAACCGCCGGGGAATCGAAAAAACCGCCGCTAATAGATTGCCGACGCCAAACTTAGCGGCGGTTCTTGTAAACCGCCGCCACACAATATAGCGGCGGTTTAAACCGCCGCTAAACGGCAAAAAAACCGCCGCTAGGACCGGCATTTGTTGTAGTGCGTCACCGAAAGTGACAGTCATCATAAGAGT
Organism: Viscum album; assembly: GCA_963277665.1. Lineage (NCBI taxonomy): Eukaryota > Viridiplantae > Streptophyta > Magnoliopsida > Santalales > Viscaceae > Viscum > Viscum album. The sequence continues at coordinate 1,366,283,723 of OY728135.1, forward strand.
TGAAAAATAAGAAGTTAGAAATTTAACCAATTATGTTCCTTGGGCACCCAATTTCCATATACCATGTGACTTTGGAACTCTTCAGGCAGGTTTCCTAAAACAAATCAAACATATAGTTGTTTTGGTACTCAGACTAGTTTGGGTCCAACTGAATTCGTAGAAAAAGATCTAAGTACCCATATAGATTTGAGCCATTTATTGAAGGGTGATCTTGAAGATAGATTTTTATAATTTCCCGAATGGCCCTAATGCCTTCTTTTATTTTATTTTATTATGGATAATCCCCATTTTAAGGGTTGAAGGGGAATCCTTACATGACCCGTAGGCCCAAGGCACAAGGCCCGACACGACCTGAAGGTTAATACATGACCCGAAGGCCTAGAGTCATACAATGCCCATTACATGACCCATAGGCCCAAACCAATAGAACTTACCCTCCCCAACTTCTCCATCATTGATCTCCTAGCTCCCCACTATGAATTTATGATCTGCTAGCATTGCCCCGTGCAAAGCTGCATAATGCCTGGTCCCGATGGCAGTTATCATTTTCATGTTTAAGATTCTTATATTATTTCTCAAATTTATCTAAATCATTATAAACTAATGTAAATAACCTATTTTTAAATTCACTAGTTTTTGAAAAAAAATATTTTATTCTCATTTTATCACCTTTAACTTTTAATAGTTCAGCATACACATCCTTTTTCTCTTCAATATTACTTAAAATAGAACCATTCAATTTTTTATTTTCTTATTTAATCTTCTTATTTTCTCTTTGCAGTTTCCTATACAGTTTATCCATTCTCAATATATCATTTTGAAATTTTTTCATTTTGAGTAGTTAATTCTTTAACTTCATTTTAAATATCAGATTTATTACTAGAACTTTGATTATAATCTTAGTGTACCTCATTTATAGTAGTATCCATCAAATATAGATTTTCATATTCTTTTTTACTTTTATAACAAACATCACTTGAGTATGAATCTTCTATACAACTACATCTAGCATGATATGCCTCTATTTGATACTTCTTGTATAACTTATCTTTTTCTTCTTGTTTTAATTTAGGAAAATCTGATTTTATATACCCCTTTTTCCTGTATTCATATCATATTAATTCGAAAATATTATATTCACTTCTTTTACCTCTTTTACTACCCTTTTTATTATCCATTTTATAATCTATTATATGAAGCTTCATGAAACCTCTCTTACCCTTCATGTACTTGTAAACACCTTTTTTGAAATTTTCAATTTCATCCTTCTCACTTTACTATATCTCAAAATCAGAAGAATTATAAATAACATTTATATTTGATTTAAATGTTATACCTTTCCTTTTATCATGATCATCAACATTTTCATTTTTCATTTCCATCTCGTATTAATGAAGTGATCCTATCAACTCATCCAAAAAATATTAAGTGAAATCCTTTATTCAATAGAAAAATTCTTTTAATTCCATCTCTTGGGTAGAGCTCGAAGTAGTCTTTCGATGAGAGATTCATTCTTTATGGTCTCTCTAAGAGAAACCATGCTATTGAAAATTTTAGTGAATCTATTGTATATATCATCAATTATTTCTTTATTTTTCATACTAAATTATTGAAACTTAGCTCTTTATATACCTAACTTAGTTCTTTGCAACTTATCAGTTCCTTTATGAGTTACTTTTAAATTCCTCAAGTTTTCAAAAGCATTTTTATATGATTAAATATGAATATACATATTTCTAATTAAATATTAGTATAAGTAATTCATAACTTTGTAATTTAAAATAGATTTTTAAGCATCATTACCAGTAAGAGTTTCAAGATAAACTTCAAGAAATTTATATGTGTTTGACATTATATCCCAATAATCAAGACCTATATTTTTAAGAAATACCTCCATTCTATCTTTCTAATTGAAATAGTCACTTCCATTGAAGTGAGGTGGTCTGATGGGATTCAACATCTTAAAATATCAACTAGCCATACAAAATAGTGGATATTTTCCTTAGACTTTTATGTATAGGATAATGGTTTGTTCAGAAAAAGATAACAAAATAATTAAAACCAAATACTTAAAAAAGGAACCATGCCTGATACCAATTGTTTGGTCCCTTGGTATGAAAGTAGTAACTAGAGGGGGGGGGGGGGTAAAATAGTCCTTTTTAATTTATTATTACAAATACTAATTTATTAGATTTATAATAGTTTTAAAAGTTACATCAGAAATAAGATAGAAAACACATGATGTTTTTATAGAGGTTTAAATCACTAAGATCCTAGTCCTCTCATAAATATCCTCTACTCCTCAAGGAGACTACAATGCACTAAATCCTAAATGGGAGTGATAACCTGATTACATACAAATAAAAACAAACATTTTTCACACATGGTGGTATAACTCCTAATTTTGAAGGATTCACAAACTACCTTTCTTTTATCTGGGAAGAGAAACCCGACATTACTTTTAGATGGGAAGAATAACCCAATGAAAAATTTTGTATGGGAAAATCTTAAACCAAAACTCTAGAGGAAAAAGAGGAGATAAAAAGTATTATAATGGAGAAATAATAGAAAAAAAATGAAACAAAAATTGATCATATGATAAATAAAATCAGCACATCTTGTGTTCTTTGATCACATAAATAAAGGAAGATGAAGGTGATAAAGATATCCAATGACATTAGTAGAAGAAGAGAAGTCTAAGAAGTTTCTTGATCAATTTTGAGAGCAGTAGGTAATGAATTATCTTATTATTGTCGAATGAGTCATCTGCACTGGTACATGTGTTTTTATACTTGAATAAACCTCCCGAAACATTAAAACAGATATCTACAGAATAATTTCCTTCCTTGTTCAATATCATCACGAAAATTTCTAGTGTATAAAAATATTATAATGCAACCGTTACCTTATTTTTTTGAAATTCATGCTGAAAAACAAAACAAAATTGGTCTTATATTCATTTATGAAATATAAAATAAAACATTTAATATATTAAGAATAATAATACTTAAACAAATCAAAATTGAAAATAAATTTAAATAATAATATAATTCTATAGATTAAACATGCAATAAAATGTTGAAAAAACAGAGCATCATATGAAAAAAATACGTATGAAAAAGTGTCACAAAAAATTACTACAATTATTTATTTAAACATTGTTGCAATTATATTTCAACATAATGTAATGAAAAATTTAAGAAATAAAAGTATTTTAACAACATTAATTAAAAAAATAAATAAAAAATTTTGGAAACAAAATTTAACTAATAGTGGGTCATTACCTACCATTGAAAACAGAGAGTGGTGAGTCATAACCCATTGTTGGAAATTTACAACAGTGGAAAAATAGAGTATTACCTGCCATTTCAAATTTAAATAAAAATAAAATGAATTAAAAAAACTAAAAGTCGTTCCATGAATATTAACAAAAAATGGATTCTTGAGAACAATAAAAATTACCTACCATTGGATGTATAATGGTGGGTAAATTACTCACCGTTGGTTCCAACAAAGGGTCAGAGTAAACAAATACAAATATCCAAAATGAACTTAAAAATGAATAAATTTACTACTATTTATTAAATAAGTATTAAATAATAAAAATCAATTGAATTATTTGAAATAAAAGATACTTCTATTATTCAAAGCTCCTGGATGAATAAAAACATACAAATAAGATGCTGGTGACTAGGATAGAAAACAGAAGTATGTTTTCTGATAAAACTAATATAAAATATTAAAATAATTCAATCACTAAAGAAGAGAACATTGTATTTAAATTGTAAAGGGAATTTTTTTTGTAGCTTTAGGATGTTTCTATTATAGATTAATGCAGTAAAGGAAAAATAAAATGGTGGGAGAAAATATAACATACCATTGATGTTCAATGATGGATAAATTTACCTACTATTGAAGTGCAATGATGAGTAAATTTACTCACCGTTTATCTCCTGGTGGTAGGTCAGTGACCCACCATTGGGTTCATACAGTGACAAGAATGACCCACTATTGGTAAATACCAATGGTGACTCGATATAGAAGAGAAACCTAAATTGAGAAAACTTTGATATACAAAGAAAATGGAACATAGTGGAGATAAAAAAATGAATAATGGAGAGAATATTTAAGAGGATTAAGTGGAGACTGAAGATATAGAAATATCAAACTAAAAATGTAACCCAACACAAACTGAGCAATGCAAAATCTTTAAGAAGAGAAACATAAGAGAAAAAGGCTTGGTTGGAAGAGATAACATGCTGAAGAACACCTATTTTCATTGATTTCTAGGGGAATCTTGAAAAAGATGATGTATTTGAACCACTATTAGCTTAAAATAGAATGTAAAAAAACGAACTGAGATCAACATGATAAAACTGTATGCTAAAGACTTGAGTAGAAAAAAATACAATGTTAAGAAGGATGCTAGAGAAAAGATGTTACTGGACATTCCACTGTGGAAGAAGAGGAGCATAGGAGGAAAAAGTCACATGGGAGAGGAAATGTAATTTAGTATTTCTAAAATAAACACATGGTATAGGAGGAAAAAATTAGATGGAGGATAAAAATAGAGAGGATATATGATAACCAAGATTAAATCTCAGGGTAAAACTTGCATCCCACATTGAAATGAGAATACAAGAATCATCGATATATAAGGTAAGATGTTCTGTTATTCAGCTTGAACAAATTACATAGCACAAACAGCCTACAGGCTTTTAGTAAACCTATGCCCAAACTATGCGGGCACACTCCTCAAAACTTATACATGATCCCACATGCATATAGCGTGCATCGTGCTTGGACTAGGATCTGTGCAAGCCTCAAATGTTCGACCTCCCATGAGGGTAGACCTTGGGTTCCCCTTAAAAGTGGTTGAGGTTTGGCTTGGGTACTTTCATAGACATCCATATTTTTTGTAACAAATAAGAAAACATAAAGAAAAGAACAAAAAATATCATAAAAAAGTATTAAACAATGTTATTAAGAAATAATTTTTTTGAAATAAAATTAGATTTAATTAAATGTTATGAATCATAATTTATCAAAACAAAAAAATAGATAAAATAGTTAATACCCAATTACAAACAAGTATATTTAGTAAGGTCACAAAATATATAAAGATTGAAAAGGACGATGAAACAAGTGTGCATCCTACTCTATGAGATATTAAAAGACAAAAATATTATATTACATAGAACATGTTCATAGGAGGTAGTCGTAGCTATGACATTCCTTATCTTCTTAAGAGCCATGATGATTTGTTAGAATCTTCCCATGGTCTGTGAGTTTGAATTACTTATATCAAGATAAGGACCTATAGGGTCACACACTAAGTTCATCCATAAGTTCCATATATTTGGATGAAAAGGAGTTTTGGATGAAGTGACCCCCACATGAGGGGGTCGGGGAAGATCCTAGTGTGACTGATCATAAGTAAAATAACTCAATTAAATTATTCAAGTTTAAAATAATTACGATTGAATTTATTTCTGAATGTATTCAAAATTTTCTTGATTATAAAAGTGATTATGAGAAAATAGATTTTTTTTCAAACAAAAATAGGATGTTTAAGCTTTTTTAAATTATTTAGAGAGTTTAAGGGCCGAGTTAATGGTTCATATTTTATCATCCATCATATTTTTGACATTTATGACAAGTTTATTAAGTCATAAGTGTGAAAAAATGTTTAAAATAAAGATTATTACTTTTTAGGGACCAAAGTTCAAGTTTAAAAAGTATAAATAGTTATAAAATCTTATTTTAGACTTTGAATAGAGAGATCCACCATTTGGATGTATTTAGAGAGAGAATATCTCCTCTCTTTGATCTCCAGTTTGGTTGCGTTGCTTGCCTTTGGGTAAGTGTGACCTTTCTACTTCTTCGTTGCTCTTGGTTACAATATCATAATTAGGCTGTCTATGGGATATGTTGGTCATATTATGATGCTTAATCCCTTCTAAATCCATTGTTTGATTCTCTTTTGAGGGATATCACTTGTGTTGTGTGTGGTACAGTGTGCGAGTTCCTTGGGATATGTTTGGATCTATCCTCTCCGCCAATTTTTTTTCTTATGTAAGTTGATTATGAGATTTGGGAATTAATGTTAGGGCCTTTATTTGTTGTTCCTCATTCCTCATAGTGTGTGAATCCCATTATGAGTAGCGTGTGACCTAATTTTGAGGTAGTGGTTTTTTCTCTAGCCTATGTTGGATGAATCGTAATAGATCTTGGTTTTATAAATTTTTTTATAAATAAATGACCTGATTTATTTGTGTACCTAAATGGGTCTATGATAAAATATGGATTTTACCTTTTTTTGGTAAAAGAAAAGGTTTTTTAAAAATATTGTGAAATGGTTTTCAAAATGGGTTTTGAAATCATGTTTTTGATGGAATAAAGGGTTGTTTTGAATTGTTTGTCAAAATCCATTTGAAATTTATTTGATAAATGCAGCACATGGGAAGCCTTGGATACTTAGGTGAAAGGTATAGTATTGAGACTCATCCATTTTATTATTAGGAGGTTCACTCACGGGGTTCTACTCTACTCCCTAGGCCTATATTTTAGAGACTTGATCTTGACATTGTCGGGGGGTTCACCCATGGGGTGTTTCTTTGCTCCTTAGGCCAGTGTTCTAAGGACTTAAGTGCACACTAGTTGTTGGTTGTGGTGTGATTAGTCTATTATCCTGATCTATTTTGATCCTTGGACCATTTACTATTTTTATTTGTCTTTGTAACATTTTTTATTTGATGTAATTTCTTTGAGAAATGTGGATTTATGCTTTGAAATTGTTTTACCTATCCTTGTTTTAAAACTGTGAAAAAATATAAATATTTATCATGATTTTGGTTTGAATCTATTTTACTGCTTAACCTGACATATTTACTTTAAAATATGAATATTGATATTATTTTTATAGAGACTTGATATGGAACACCTGAGTGGGACACTACTGATCTTGTTACCTCACACCCTGTACACCCCTTAAATAGTTTGTAGACACAGTATTATCTTTTGACACAGGAAAAGAAAAGGTTTCGAACTGAGGAGGTGAGGTTTACATCAGCTGGGTATGGTTATATGGTGGTGATACAGTGAGCGATTTACCATATATCACATGAAGTAGTGGTTTTTGGTTTCAGTTCCCCTTATGGTTTTGTTAGACCCATACCTTTGGTTTTATTTGACATTCAAGTTGTCTTGATACTATTGTTTCTCTTCAATTATAGAATATATTTCTTCTATTTTTATTCTACTATTTATTTCTATTGTGTATATATATATATATATATTCCTTGCTGTTAGTTTCAGGTTGGTTGAAATCATTCCTTTTGGTTATTTTTTGATGTTCGGGTGTAAGTCACCAACCTGTGGGGATTGAGAATGCCCTTATGGTATCTAGGGGTTCAGTTCACGTGCCAGTTGGGAGGGTAATCTAGGTTGATACATTAAAATTTGGTATCATAGCATGGTTATTCTCAATCTTGGGATGTTGGAAGAAAGGAGATAGGATTTTTAGGACTTGAGAGGTAGGTTGTGGCGAGTTCCGAACCAGCCCTTTCCATGGAGAGACTCAAGTTACCGTGTGATGTTGGGATGTGTGTGTTTCATGTGTTGAGTTTTGACCTTAATCTCAGTTTATGGTTTTGTATATCTAGTTTAAACTGATATTATCATTCTATATAATTGTTTCCTTCTATTATAGTGTGTATAAATATGCTTCTGATACACCTTCCATGGGTTCCATAGGAGGGTTCAATGAGAGATACTTCTCAAGGTAATCCTCCTATGGATCAAAATATTATAGAGACCATCGTGAAAATAGTTCATGCCATAGAACATAATGTACCACAAGTTTAGGACCAATTGGATGAGGTGCATCCATGTGTTGGGGGAGACATGGATCAATCACGAGAGTTCCTACATGAGAATCCCCTATCCCTTAAGGTTATAAATAAACCTCAAGAGGTGGAGGAATGGATGTAAAATATTGAATAGATCTTTGAATTTTTGGATACACTTAGAGATATCAAGGTCAAGTGCATGACATTTAGGATCTAGGGTCCTAACAAGCGATGGAGATATTCTTCAGTATAGGTAGATTACCATGAGAGATTGGATTAGAAGGGTTCTAGGACCCTCTTCTTTTAGTAGTTTTACCCAAAGTCTTTGATGATGAAAAAGTATATAGAGTTAATCTATTTGTAGTAGGTACAAAATTTGGTGTCATATTACACCAATCGTTTTATAGAGCTTGTTCATTTCACTCTGGAGGTGATGAGAAATGATCAGCTGAAAGAACTGAAGTACCTGCAGATTTTGTGGCTAGATATTTGATCACAGGTGTATATGATGAAGCTTACCACTTATAATGACATAGTTAAAAAAATATATGATGGAATAAATGAACACAATAGGAAATATTAGCTATTATACCCCTTCTCTTATACTCAGTGGAAACTTTAGTGGCACATGGGGAAAGAAGAGAAAGTTGAATGATCATCATAGGGTTAGTGGAGGTGGTTCTTAGTAGCAAGCCTCCTCTACTCCATCAGTAACTACCAGTAGTGTGCCCTTGAATTGCTACCAATGTGACACGGTCAGGCACACCTGATGTTCTTGTCCCACCCTTGTGAAGATGTACAATTCTTATGGCCTCCATGACCATTTTTAGAGGGTTTTCAATGCCATTTATACACCACATTATGTTTAGGGATCTTTAAATCCAAAGGCTACTGAGGCGTAGTCTGAATCTTTAAAATCCATAGGTCTCCAGCTACAAGCCTTAGGAGTGAAGCACCTTCTTGAAATTTCTGAGTTTCGAATGGAAGTTGATGCATGCCCAAAGACAAAGAGATGTACTATCTTTGTTTCATCTTATATAGCAACTTCTTTGTTTGATACAAATGTCTCACACTCGTTTATATCTTCCCATTTTTTTGATGTGCTAAATTTTTTAATGGATCTCATGTTCTTTATTATGGAGTTGAAAACACATATTGGAAAGGGAAAAGAGTAGAGGTTTATTTAGAGTCTTTTTCTCTATTGATAGACAACATATAGTTAGTATGATATTTCATAATTCTTGATCTGGATCTGTTTGAGATCATCACTATGATGGATTGTATTATTTCTCATCATGCTAAGATTTATTTTTATCATCAATATATTTCAATTTTTTCAGCTGACTAGAGCTCTTAGGTTTATCAAGGAGAGTGGGATCTGAGGTATGGTTATGAAGGAACTTCCTGCCAAGAGCTAAAGAGTTTTTTTATCTACCATTACAATTGATCCTAATGACATTTACTCATTTGGAGATCTTCCTGTGGATGTACAATACTTCCCTTATGTCTTCCCAAATGACTTTTCTGGTCTTCCTCTAGAGAGATAGGTAGAGTTTACGATTGACTTGGTGTTGGGTACACAACCGATTTCTATACTCTCTTATCACATGATACCATATGAGCAGAAAGAGATCAATATCTATTTGGATGATATGATGGATAAAGGTTTTATATTACCTAGTGTTTCACCATGGGTAGCCCCATTGCTTTTTTCTAAGTAGGCTGATGGTTCACTTATTTTGTGTGTGGAATATCAGAATTTGAACCAGGTGACTATTAAGAATAAGTACACTTTTACCCATGTGGATGCTTTTTTTGATCAATTAAAGGGGGTGAAGTTGTTTTTGAAGATCGACCTTCAGTAGGGGTATCATCGACTCTGTTATGGGAGACTGATATTTTAAAGACTGCTTTCTGGATAAGGTATGATCATCATGAATATCTCGTGACTCATTTTGGTTTAACTAATGATCCTATAGTTTTTATAGATTTTTTGAACCAAATATTCTATCAGTATCTCAACACCTTTATCATAGTATTTATGAAGATTATCTTGGTTTATTTTAGATCTGAGTATGAGTATGCACACCATATGAATTTAGTTTTATGAATCTTGAGGAGCCATTGAATTTATGTAAAGATTTATAAATTCAATTTATAGATTCAATAAGTGAGTACTTGGGGCAAATAATTTATGAGCATGAATTATCAGTTTATCTTGAGAAAGTGAAGGCTATATTTTTGTGGGAGGAGGCATATAAAATATTTGAGATACATAGATTATTAGGTCTTGTGGGATACTATATTCAGTTATTCAAGAATTTCTAAAATTTGGTGTCACACTTGACCACTCTAACCAATAAAGAGGTTAGGTTCACATGGGATAAAACGTGTCATACTTATTTTGATGAGTAAAACATATTTTTTCATCAGCTCCTATTTTGATCTTTCTAGAGACTGGTAAGGGATATGTGGTATACTGTGATGCTTATAATGATGGTATGGATTGACTATTTATGAAGAATGATCATGTTGTGTCATATTTCTCTCATCAACTTCGTCTGTATGAGAAAAATAACCCCACTCATGATTTAGAGCTTGTCGCAATTAAGAATTCACTTAAGTATTGGCGGTACTAACTTTTTGGGGATAGGTTCACAACCTTTTTTGACCATAAAAGTATGAGCTATATATTTTTTCTGAAATAATTGAATCTTAGGCATATATTATGGGTGCAATACCTTTATACGTTTGAATACAACATTTCCTACACCCCAAGAAAGGGGAATTTCATTATCGATACTTTCAGTAGGAAAGTTTCCCCATAATTTGTATTGGAATCAAATAAAGAGTGGAACCTAATGAGAATATTCAATAATATGAATTTTAAAGATTTGGAGGATGATTCAAGTATGGTTTTGAATAGTTCTTAGTGATCTTTATCTCTCCTTGAGTTTATTTTATAGGATAATTTGTAGGATGATTAGTTTAGATGAATTTGAGAAACCTTTTATGGCGGGGATACCCTTACTGGTTGGTCTCTCCATTTTAATGGTATTATATACTTCAGGAATCAGTTTTTCATCCCATAATTTTTGAGGAATTAAATTTTGTATGACTATCACAATTATTCATGGGTTGTTCATACATGCACTATAAAGATGTATCATGACATGAGATGGAGATTCTGGTGGTTGGGTATGAAGTACAACATTTCTTTTTTATGTATCCCACTATTACACCTGCTAGTAGATAAAAGTTGAGAACCTGAATCCTTATGGACTTATATAACCCCTTCCAGTGTCAGTTTGGAAATGGGATAAGGTGTCCATGAAATTTGTTATTGGATTTCCATAGACTCCTCAAGGTAATAATGATATCTAGGTGGTAATTTATTATTTAACAAAATCAACACATTTTATTCTGATCAGAAACACCGATAAAGTTTAAGATCTGAGTAAGATATATGTATAGAATAATGTGAGGTTACATGGGGTTCCCTTTTACATTGTCTCAGATAGGGTCCCTAGGTTCACTTAAAGATTCTAGAAGAGTTTCTAGGAGGTGATGGGGAATTAGGTTTGGTTAAGTAAAACTTACCATCCATAGACAAATGGTTAGACATAGTGTTCTATTCATACCCTAGAGGATATTCTCTATGACTACATCTTGTATTTTGGTGGATCATGGGAAAAACATTTAGGAATGGTTTATTTTTTTGTATAATAATATTTATAAGTCATCGATTAGAATGACTCCCTTTGAGGATTTGTATGGTAACCCTTATAGGTAACCTATTTATTGTTAAAGGTGGATGAGGCCTCTCTTGTGGGACTGAGTCTTTTTATGGAGATGTTGATGTAAATCTTGGATATACATCAATTCCTGATTACAACATAGATTAAAAAAAATCATATGAATATTTTCAAAACTATCCTTTTGAGATTTCTGTTGGTGATCAAGTTTCCTAGAAATTTTCTCCTCGATTGGGTCACCATCAGCTTGGGAAACAGGGAAAACTAAATTTGAGATATGTTGGACCATTTTAAGTCATTGAACATCTTGATAAGGTTTCTTATAAATTGAAATTTACAACTTAATTGACTTGTATCCATGAGTTTTTCCACATATCTCAGCTCATGAAGTATTATACTGATCCTTATCATGTTCTAAATTAGGAAGAGATTGAGTTGGAGTTGGATGTTTTTTATGGAGCGACCAATGGAGATTATTGATTCAAAGGTAAAATTATTTTGTGAGAAATATATTCTATTGGTTATAGTGGTATGATGAAATAGATCATATTCTAATGATACTTGAGAGCGTGAATTGTCGGTGATAGATAAGTGGCCTCAACTTTTTTAGGAGAACCCTTATTATGTATGACTTCCCAGGTATGTAAAGTCATATTATGGGGATATTTGTAACATCTTGGTTAAAAATTTATGCTCTCTTTTAAGGTTTGAGTTTTTGTTCTTCAGGTTCATAGGGAATAGGAGATGTTGTGGGATTTTCTACAGAACCTGGGTTGGGTGATGCCTATAGAGAACTTTGATATCGTAAATGTATAATTTACAATATAAATATGTTACTAGGTATAATTCGTAAACCCTTTTTTAGATAAAAAATGCATCGCTCAGGATAAATTAACTCAAGGTGACCCATTTTTCATAGTAATATGTAATATGGGGAATTTACACCATAAATATTTTATTTACAGTGTAAACCCCTCATGCCTAATAGCCTTTATTCACAGCTCACATAACTACCCATTATTTCATAGTGAAACCATATCCCTCAACCCCCACCTCCCTTCCAGGTGATTTTTTGTGATCTACACTCTCCTGAGTTCCTCCATTCTATGCTTGATCTCTAACTTGGCTGCGTTGTTTCCCTTCAGGTAAGTGCAACCTTTTTGCTTCTTCATTTCTCTTGGTTGTGGTAACGACATTGGGATACATCTATGGGATATGTTGGTGATATGACGATTATTTTTTGATCCATTCTAGACCCATTGTGGGATCATCTTCTGGGGCCCAACCCTTGTGTTGGGTGTGGTGTGGCCCTTTATTTGTTGTTTTGTGTTCCTCCTGGTGTGTGGATCCCATTTTAAGGTAGTGTGTGACCCAAGTTTGAGGTATGTGGTTTTGTCTATAGATTATGTTGGATGAACCATAATTTATCTTGGTATTATAAATTATTTTATAAAAAAATTATCATGATTGATTTGCGTGTATAAATAGGCCTACAATAAAATATGGGGTTTTTCATTTTTTGTAAAAGAAAAGGTGTTTTCAAAGGATTGTGGAATGGTTTACAAAATGGTTTTTCAAAGCATGTTTTTTATGGAATAAATGGTTTTTTGGATTTGTTTGTGAAAATCCATTTGAAATTGATTTGATAAATACAACATATGGGAAGCTTAGGGTACTTAAGTGGAAGGTGTAGTATTGGGCCTCATCCATTTTATTATCAGGGGGTTCACTCATGGGGTGTTCCTAGGTATCCTAGGCCTATGTTCTAGGGACTTGATATTGACATTATCGGGAGGGGGGTCACTCATGGGGTGTTTCTATTATCCTTAGGCTTGTGTTCTAAATAATTGAGTGCACACTAGTCATTTATTGTGGTGTGAGTATCCTGTTAACCCGATCTGTTGTGATACTTGGACCATTACCATTTTTATTTTGGTTTTGTACTATTTTAGATTTGATGTACATGATTTGAGAAATGTGGATTTATGCTTTGAAATTGTTTTACTTGTCCTTGTTTTAGAATTGTAGAAAAATGAAAATAGTTACCATGTTTTTGATATGAAACTATTTTACTACTTATCATGCCATATATTCTTTAAAATGGGAATACTGAGATTATTTGTACAAAGGATTGATATGAATCACCTAGGTGGGATCCTACTAAGCATGTTATCTCACACCCTGTACACCCCTTCAACAGTGTGTATACTTGGTATTATCTTTTTATGTAGGAAAAGGTAATCCACTACAGTGAGGTGGTGAGGTTTACATCAGTTGGGTATGAGTAATTAGTGGTGAGATAGTGGGAGATTTCCCACATATCACATGGAATAGTGGTTTTTGGTTTTAGTTTCCCTTCCAGTTTTTTGGACCTATATCTTTAGTTTTACCTAAATTTCAAGTTATATTGCTACCACTATTTCTATTTGGTTATGAAATATATTTCTTATGGTTTTATTCCACTGTTTATTATCCTTATATATATATATATATTCCATTTAGTTTTTTCATGTTGGGAGAAATCATTCCCTCTAATTGTTGTTTGATTCCTGGGTTCTAGTCACCTGCCATGGGGATTTGGAACTCCCTTTGAGTATGTAGCATATTGGTTCAGGTGTGAGTTTCATGGGTAACCCAGGTTGGTATGTTACAAAAAAGAATCCAAAAAAAAAATCTACATGAGAATCTTGAGAACTAGCCCAGTTATGTGTTCCCAAGCTCCCATCCTAAAAAGTAATCAAGCATCCATACTTTGATGCTTCTCTTTATCCTTACTTGTATCCATGTAATTTTCTTGGGTACCAAGCAATGAATTAAAAACGGTGTGAGTAAAACTTAGTAAGACATCAACAATGATATCTAATGAAAATCCAGTATGTGAATATAAAATGTAATAGTGTGAAAGTATAATAAATAAAGGAAGAAAAATAAATAGAAACTTTGTCGAGTTCGAGTTCCTTAGGGGATACTCTCTCGAGCCCACCCGCTTCATCCTAAGCTGAATGTATCTAATCATAATACCTTTAATTCTTCTTGGGACCCAAGGTAGATAGTAAGGTATCCATGCATAATAATCACAATGGATATATGGGAGACTCATGGAATACATTACTCAAAAGGTCTATCCCACCTGTAGTGATCAACCTAAATGTTAGGATATATGTGGTTGAGTGTAATCCAAGGGGCGAAACCTATGAATTCCACCCTAAAAGTTGCTAACCAAGCCTAAGGAATAAGTATAAGGTAATCTCAGGATAGAATTTATTGGATTCCAAAGAGACAATCCAAGGTAGTCCATTTTCGAGGACATCAAGCCAAATCCAAGGAAATAATCCAAAGCATTCTAAATTTATAAAATTTGTAGGTGAATCATTAGTGTCAAGCTATAAAATTAACAAACCTAAGAAATTGATTAATACCATGTGTGATATCTCACTTTATGGTCACATTAATGAATCAGTTGGAATCCTAGGAGTTTACTTAATACATTCTAGTTTGGGAATCCAAGTCTTACCCAAGGCAGTCCACACCATTAAAGTGATCCAGGTCCATAATAATAATCAAGCATAATATAATAAGTTATCAACAGATAAGTTAAGTATCCATTAAATTTATAAATTTAATCAATTAAATTTTTCCATTCCTTTTATAAGTGATAAACCAAATACACCCAAGGGGTGTTTTGGTTTTAATCAAAGAAAGGTTGTCAAATATATTCAATCAGACACACCCTAAGGGTTGGTTCGGGTTGAGGTCATTGACTTCTAATTGTGTCAAGGGATATAATGGAACATCAAGGTAAATGTCTAGGTGATTTATTTAAGGAGTTACACATTTAAAGGGAATCATGTGGAAAGTTTGATGTGTGGAAGAATAAAAAAAGTTATAAACATCAATACTTTTAGGGAAAAGTAATAAGCTGCCTAATCAAGCCTCATAGAAGATTACTCATATGGTACCAGCCTTAGATTTGGGTTGGAATGATAGAAAATGGGAAACCAACCAAAATATATAAAAATAGGGAATATTATCCCACATGGAGAAAAAAACCTATATGGTGAAGAAAACTAATAAGAGAATAAATAGTAGTATTAGACTTATCAAGGGTCTTCCAATGTGACTGATGAAGATTGATTTAGAGTCCAATTGAGTTATTTACACCAAATCTGAGAGGAGAGGGATTTTGAGAGTTCCTATGGTGGTATGATATGAAAATGAGGTGGAATAAGGAATTTAGATTTAAAATAAATGAGGGAAAAATAGTCATTTCCATCAATTTTAATAGGGCATATGGTTTGGTCGCATGGTTGGAAAAACTGTGCTTTAACTGAGTGATACCCATTGCCATTAGCCCAGAACTCATATGGTCTAGGAACATGGTTAGAAAAACCATTATCAAACCATACATGGTGCACTCTAAATAAACTGTAGATTCTGTATGGTTTATTTCCCTTGTTCATGGTTAAAAATTCATGCTCCACCCATTCTTGGGCGCATGATTGAGGGGCATGGTTATTGCAGACCATGCGCTAACCTTGAGACTCAACTTGTTTCTCCAAATACTAGAACTCTAGGCCTCGAACTAAGCCTGAATGATCTCAAAGTCTCCATGATAACTTTAGGAACTTTCATTAATTTAAAACAAGAGGTTTAGACTAAAAATTAAAGGATTTGTACCACAAAAAAAACTAGTATATTACATGTTGAACTAATAGATTATCATCATCACAACTAAGGAATTTTAAAAGTTTATGTAAAGATCCTATTAACTATATTAAAAAAATGTTTATTTAATGTACCTTTCAAGAAATCATTTGTAAGATGGGGGATCTTTAACATTCTATGTCCGATGAACTCACAAGACAAATCTCTTTCCATTATGTCTTTTCCTAGTTCCACTATGTTTAGAACCCTCTATCCATTGGACCCAACATATCTATATCTGATATAACTCAACCTCATCTCAAACTTTATATGCCCTTATCTTCCTAGAATCCCTCCATCTGATTGAATCATAGTTATCCATATGATGTCATCACAAAAATCCATATTATGGATCTTTCTAGTGTCTGTTCAAGGGAACTTTATCATGAGATTCATACTAATAGTCCCTGTACTTTGTAACACAGCTTCACAGATCTCCATCTGATCCCATTATTTATTTCAATCTGATGAATCTTCATTATATTCCTTCGACTGATTAGAACTTTTCCAACTACTCCATCTGATCATTTTTCATCTGGTCTTTATAACTCAGCCTCTATAAAAAACTATCCGATCATTGGAACTCAGTTGATTTATTAGATTGCTTTGTCCAGTTTTCTTTCATCCGGTATGATTTTTTTCTCATTTGTATAGTAAGATTCATACAACTCCCCAATTGATGCATTGCATAGGTTTCCTCTGTCCAATAATTCTTCATTTGATCATGATAACTTCTGCAATAAAACTTCAGATAGCCATGAATTCATAGAACAATCTCCATACAACCGCATCTTCAAACTTTGTAACATGGACTACATTTATCTTCATCCATTCACATTAATTTTTTTCATTTGATAAAATTATTCAACTTCATACAACCTG
Organism: Viscum album; assembly: GCA_963277665.1. NCBI lineage: Eukaryota > Viridiplantae > Streptophyta > Magnoliopsida > Santalales > Viscaceae > Viscum > Viscum album. The sequence goes on from OY728135.1 coordinate 1,366,300,914, forward strand.
CATGTAACACCCCATTACCATCCTTCATGTATTCCTTGTCTTTTATTTATGTTTTCCATTTTTGTTTGGGTTTATTTAATGATTCTTAGAAATGAAGAGTCTTTTATGGGGAATTAAAGGATGTATGTTTGTTTTAATTAATGGAGTATAGGTATAATCATCTAAAATGTATTTTTGGATTTCTTCTTGAGTTTGGAGAATACTGAAGACAGTTTGGGTTTTTGTGAAGAATTTGGTATATTTTCCATCTTCTAGAAGAATTCATGATGTGAAAGGGTTACACGTCATGTATTGATTATAGGGAAGATGTCTTGAGTTGGTTCAAGGACTGAAATTTTTACACACCATGAATCAAGTTCATGTCATGTATTTTCTATCATTTAGATGTTGTGAATTGGTTTATGGAATGAATGGTTCACAAGCTGTGAATCAAGTTCACACCATGAATTGATAAAAATCCCGATTTTTAATTTGAGGAGAATCCTTTTTTGGAGTGTCTTTAATTCATGTGATTTCATGCTATGAAAGGATTTCATGACTTTAAATCATTAGATACAAAGTTTTTAAACCTGTTTCAAACCTGAATCCTTATACATTCGGCCTCAGCCTTCCATCTCGAGACCTGAGAGCTCTCCCAGTCAATTTTGGGGATCTCTACTCCTTCAAGATCATTCATTCAGTGATTGATCATCATGGTTGGTGAAATACGTCTCTTCCGGGTAAGTGAACGATGTTTCTTCATTTCCTTTGGTCGTGGTGGCAACATTGTATGTATTTTTTTTAGATTCGTGATTGATTGATGTTTTTTATCGATCCTTTGTAGTTTCTTATTGGGATTTTTCTTTCGAAGGTCGATCCATGGATTGTTGATCTCAATTGTTGAAGGCAGATAGGTTTCCATCATTCTCGAGGTATGTGGATCTATGAAAGTATTTCAAATTCATGGTTTTCTATATGTTCTTGTTGAAATGGATTTTATTTTGTGAAAAAGTGTTTTAATTAAATGTGATCATGGTTTTGGAAATGGGTTTTGGAATATTGGAAACCTTGTGTGAGTCGGGAAATAGTCATAGACAACCCTAGTGCGTTTGGCACCACTTGGGGTTACTTTTGTGATATCAACAGACTATGGAAGTACTCAATATTGGTTGAAACCAACTTAATCCTAATTTAGGATTATTTTATGTATAGTATGTATTCCATAGGATAGGGATCAAATAATGTGCTTTGTATTTTATACCTGGTTTATCGCATGATGATTTATTTTATGGATATTTTCCCACATGTTTAATTTACTTGATTTTATTTTATAATTGATATATTCCTAGATTTGGTGAATAGGGTATACATTTAGGGAAGCCAAAGTAAATGTATACAAACGGTTTTATTTATGAAAATTCATTATAAACTAGATTTTGTTTTAAATCTAGAACTTTTGAATTCTTGATATTAGAACTTGTATAGATTATTTGGTTGAATCTTACTGAGCTTTGTGCTCACACCCTATATTTTCCCTTGGGTAGTTGTAGACCTTGTTTTGAAAATATCAGGGAAAGTGAAGGATATCATGAAGCATTCCAGGTTCTCTTGTCATTTGTTTCCTTCATAGCGGGATGTTTTAAAGGTGAAGGTTGGTCACATAGAGACTTGTTGTTTTTTTATTTTCATACCTTTTGGGTTTAGCCTATTGTATTGGATTCTTTGGATATTATTGTATTACTTTTATTCCACATAGTACTCTAGTTGTATGTCTTTTTTTGGTTATATTTTAGACTTGTATCCATTATCTTTGTTTCACCTCATCTCCTTGATGGGAATGCTTGGGTGGCTTGTCTAGTTGACCAAGGTTGGTTCATTGCAAATTGGTCTTAGAGGGAGGTTCAACCTAAAATGTGGTAACACTATCTGAGTGTCGTTCTGTGTCTTGGGTAGACAGAAGTTAGGACCATCAGAATTTGAGTAGTAAGTATGGGAGGGTTCCTGAACAACTCACTTTTATGTCTAAACTCGAATTACCATGGATGGTCTGAAATTTTTTACCTGGTACATAATTGGTGTTTAAGGTCATTTTAATAAAAATTATGTGAATTCTATTTAAATGAACCTATTCTATTTTAAAGTGTCATCCTAGTTCGAATAATTCCTATTGATGATGATTCTCACGTGCCTTTCTACCTTCATAGAGGTAGTCGACAAAGTAGCTTTGGATGAAGCAGACATAGCTAGAAATAATGGTTTGGGTAGAGCATCAGTTGGTGTAGTTGTTAGTCACAGTGTGTCTTATGGTTAGAAAAGGAAGCACAATGGTTTCTTGTTTTCTTTAGGTCCGGTTTTTGGGGATTCATCTATACAATACTATATTTTTTTCTATCTATGTGGGTGACCTTGTCATACTAAAATGAATTGTGTGGATTCTCCAAAGACTTGTCATCGTTGTGGATAAATTGACAATCTAAATTTTTGTGTGTCAGGATGTCCCAAGATAGTAAGATTGGATCCACATTCACTAAGGGATCGCATGTTTGTATTGATTCTTCCAAGTGTGGTGGGACTTATCCTTATGATAAGGGGGATGTTTATGTGGCTAAGAAAGCTCCAGGAGGAGCTGAGGCTGGATGTCTTTATGTAGTGGAGTATTCACGAGAGGAATATGAAGCATAGCCAACCATAGTTAGAGGTACGATGTTTATTTCATATTTTATGGTGGTATCTTTATTTGGTATAGGTGCTACTCATTATTACATATAATCAAAGTTAGTTGATGTGCTGGGTTTGCATTTAGAACTTATTCTATTCTTGTGGGATATTTCCACGCCCTTGGAAAATTGGTCTGAACAAGGTTTCAAGTGTCACATGTGTCGGGTGAGGATAATAGATGATGAGATTATATGGGACTTTTGGTTCTCGATAATGGCATTTTAGACCTGATACTTGGCATGAATTGGATAATCAGTGTTAAGGCCCTGATTGACTATTATCACCATCGGGTTCAGTTTTTATCTTTTGATGGGGTCACTCATGTTTTTCAAGGTGAGTGGGACTCTAGATCAGGAAGGGTGGGGCCTATTGTTCCTTATATTGGGGTAATTTTGTGCTAACTTTCAGAGATGTTCTTTGTTTCCATTGAACCTTGTTTGGGTAGTCCTCTTCCGGAAGCGGTGTGCGCATACCCCGATATAAGGCCCCAACCTTAAACATTACATAATCTTGATCAAGTCAAGAATTTTACTTTCTATCACATTGAGGATCTTTTTAGGTTTATATTTATAGAGAATTAGGACATAAATCATACATAAAAAACCATAAATTAAAAATTGGACACCTTCAAATAGTATCTATTTTCCCAAAAACTAAACCTTTTAAAATAAACCATGATCTATTTTATGAAAACTCTTCACAATTTTCAACATGACGTCTTACAATACCTTACCCATCATTAAATCCTTTGAAAAACATTTAAAAACTTTGGATAAGTATAAAAATCCTAGTAAGGGGTATAAAAAGAAGGAAAATATTATTCCATTGATAAACATTAAAACTCATGAAAAACCCTTTCTTGAAAAAATAACAATTTACCCAAAAAGGTAAATATCATTATTTAATAAATATAATTTATTTTTCCTTTTTAAAAACAAATTATTTCATGAAAACTCATTAGAAAACATAGAAAATTCATGTAGGTACCTTGGGACATCATCACTTTGAACCCTTAAAAAACCTTTACAGAACCCTTATAGATTGGAATAACTGTACAACCGAATTCCAATATAATTATCTAGATAAAATATTCATTACCCAATGCATTAGAGTGCTATCTAGACTCAACCATCATTTAAGATATAATGGGCTCACCCAGTACTATCTGGGAACACCCATAATTTATAATTTCCAATAACCAAAACATGAAATAAAACATTCAATCAGTTGGAAAAATATTTTAAACTCGTATGAAAATAATTTTTAGAGATTATAATACCATTTTATTTCAAAAATACCATATTCAATACAAAATAAAAATTTATTTTTAAAAAATAATTTCAATATAAAAATACAAAAAAAAGGCAATAAGATTTTTCATCTAATAAAACATAGAATATTTCAAAGGAATCAACAAATTAAATAATGGTTATGATGATGAAAAAGTCATTGTCTCCATGTATGTTAATAATAGAAAATTCCTTTTTTCGTTTATCAAAATGTTCTGTATAAAATAGGTAAAAAGATTCTTTTTTGAAAAAAATTTAATGAAATTAAAAATAGACTTAAAATTTCCTTTATAACCCATTTACACCCATATAAATAAATATTTAAAATAATATTAATAATATTTAAGGGAAATGATTGGATCTTTAAACATTCAAAGCGTCCCATACCACTTTAAACCTCTAAATCATAAGAACCATGAAAGAATAACATTTTAAAAAACCTTAAATAACATGAGAATAGATAAAATATGGATATATAATGTCAAAGGGGCAGTATATTCACCTTATAAAAGAATAAATGTGCATATCATCAAGAAATTCCTCAATGAAAGGAGATTGAGATGAAATCCCTTATCTTGAGCCTGACTTGTCACATGTGTCTTTATCTTCCTGAATAATAAAATTATGTTAATTATTTACTTTATGAAGATAATTTTTCAATTTTATCATTAATTTTATTTCACTTATTATAATTTTGTAAACAACTAATTAAAAAATTATGCTTTCATTGTGTGTTTTGACCATATTAGGTTTATGTGTCAAAAAAGACTTTGGTAAGTCAACTATAGTCAAAGGGGTCATTATATAAACATATATATAAAAATAAACATTAAATAATTATTATATTTATACATTAATTATACTTTTAAAACCAATAATAAAAAATGGTTAGGAAAAATGAACCAACGTTACAATCATGGAGACGGTTGGCCTTATGTATGCATGTGCAACGTTCCCATTTTTCAATAATCATTATAGAAATAAGGTAAGTGGAATTTACCTTTCTATAATGATCATTATATAATATATAACATTTTATTTAATCATATGTACTTATATATATAATTATTATTATGTAAAAGGAATCACATCATGTCTAAGAGGCGGTAATCCACACGTCCACGAACGACATTATCAATTTTTTAGTGTGTGAAAGGGTTATAAAGAAAATGATATATTATATTTACAGAAAGGTAATTAAATAATTAATATCATATGGGTGTTATTTATCTCATATATTTTTAATTAAACTCATCCTTAATACATTCCATGTAACATGTGAATGTATCACATCGCTTTGAGGAGGTGGTAGTCCACACATCCACAAATGACATTATTGTATTTACACAAAATAAAAAGAATAAAGGTATGTGTATATAAAAATTACATAATTATGAATACATCATATATATCACACATATATATCATATAAAAATATTTCTTCCATCATAATTCCCAAATATGAGAGGTGGTAAAGGAAAAATGAACGACATCATTATGTGAGGTGGTAGGTCACTGTACACGAATGTTAATTTCATTACCCATTTTATGGAAGTGTGTGTTGGTGAAATTAGAACCCTTGATTTCACATAAATGATTTTTTGAGCTATTAATTTTTTATTTTTTGTCTGGTATTTATCCCTTAGGTTTTCTGTGACTTTTTTGGAGAAAAATGGAGTTTTTGGGCTCAACAGCAGGTAGCGCATGGTTGACGCACAATTTGGGGAGACCATGTGCCATTGTATAGGAAAACATGTGGTATCATTCATATTAGATGATGAGGGATTCAAAATTGATGTAAGATTTCTAAAACCATGTGGTCTAACTATATGACCTATCTAGGTAATTAAAAATAGGAAAATTACTCCTTTTCCCTCTTTGACTTTAACCCTAAAAGACCTTTAATACAAACCCTACTAGATTTTCATCCATGGAAACTTCCCTCAAACCTTCTTAAAGCCTTTTAACATTAATATTTGGGTGTTTTTGGTCCCTATTATTCAAAAAATAATTAATTAAGTCATTTTTCTTTCAGTTTCTCCCTCATTGTATGATTCTTATTCCCTCTTTCTAGGGTTTTACTTTTCCAGTGGGTTGTTTGACCAAGTGAGGGTTAAATATTGATTTTTGGGGTGAAATATTGATGGTTGTTGTTCGATATTTCCTTTATAGGGTCTTTTTGAGGTACAATTTTGGTTTACACTGGATTCTAGAAGTTTCTAAGGTTGAGGTAGGTGGTTCCATGCTTTTATATTTTTAGATGATTTTGGATTGCCTTCTTGGTTTAATAAATATGTTTTATGGTGTCACACCCCGACCTATCTATTTTTTTTTTTATTATTTTCTTTGGTTTTAAATTTTTTTGTCGAGGTTCTAGTTGAATTCCAAACATGATTTTTGAGTTTTGTCAAAAAATGCATGTTTTTGAGTTAACGTCACTGGGCGCACGGGTAGAGTACATTTTGAAAACATCTCGTGGCTTCACCTAAGCATCTGCACGGTCCGCCTACCTTCAAAAAAATTAAAATGGGTAAAGATTTTATTGTTGTTAATAAGTTTATAATTTTTATTAAAAATGAAATGATAAACATTATTGTTATTATGATAATTAATTTTATTCTAGGCCAGTCTGCGGGCACCGTACGACTAGCTGAAGTCGTGCGGTCAGCCCGAATACCGTGCGATTACGGTATTTGAATCGGCCAAATGAATATGAATTGAATGAGTGAAAAAAATTAAATAAATAAATTACTATAATAATAATATTTTTTTATGAATAATAATATTATATTATTATTAGATAATTGTTTTTGTTAGAATGGTTATCTTTATCATTTTTTTATGTTGTTGTTAAAGTTGTTGATTATTATTATTATTATTATTACTCTTGTTTTTATTATTATTTTATGTGTATTATTTTAGTTTTATTTTCTTTTTATTTTGATTTTTCTTTTATCTTTTATTTTGTCCCGTTTTTTTTTTCATTATTCTCTTCCTTACCCTTCTAACCCTAGCCGCCACCCTTTCTTCCCCCCCTCTCCTATCGTCTCCCCTTCTCCCCGCGCGAGCAGCCACAACCTCCCTTCTGTGACCCCTCCTGTGCCTCTGCTTTGCAGCGCCCCACCAGCGCCCGACCTTCCTGCACCCTGCCAACACGCCATGCCCCCTATGGATCCTGCTGCCTCCTCCTGCCATGCGCACTCCCAGCCGCACCAGCCCTCACCCCGGCCGTTCGGCCCTCTGCCTGTTGCCCAGCCGACCTGGTTCCCTCCCTGCACACCGGCCGACTCCCGGCAGCACATCACCGCCTCGGTCCCCTATCCTGCCCCAACGCCACTTCACTGATTCGGCCTCCCGCAAGCCCCATCTGTCAGTGCACCCCCCTTCTTCACCCACAAAACGCCACACCCCTTGGCCTACCCTGCACCGCGCGCCCCCGTGCCCTCCAGTTGCTCCGCCTCCTGCACCTTCCATGCCTCTGGATTCCCTGACTTGCACCAGCCACAACGCTAGTCTCTTGCACTTGTCACACCTCCTTCACCCTTCCCTTTCTGCCCGACCAGCAACCGAGTAGGCCATCACCATCACCCTGCGCAAACCACGTCGCCAGCACGGGCTAACCAGCGGTGCACACTCCGGTGCACCCCTACCTCGCACTCACTTTCCGGCTGACTCCCCCTAGCATCCACACCCTCTAGTACGCCCCCGTTCTCCCCTGATGTCCGGCCAGCCCCCGCGAGTCTGCTATCAGCCACACTAGTCTTCGTATCACTGTTGACGACGTTGGTGACATTTCCTGCGCACCGCAACACCACGCTGGTCGTTTTCGCTATCGCACAACCACACTGGCCGAGCGTGTCTCTACATCGAGGTGAGGTTTGCGCTTTTTCTTGCTTGAATATGTGATAATTGGTTTAATGTATGTTGTGTTTAATTAAAATTGGTGTGAACATAGTTTTTAAAATAATTGAGTTTGTTTAATTTGTTCAGTGTGAAGTTTAGTTTTTAAATGAGTTTAGTTTGCATTTTATATCTTATATCATACTCATGTGGTTTAAGATGCGTTTTTATGAAATCCAATCCTAAGTTGTTTAATCACTTTTTAAAAATTGTGAAATTAGTTTATTTAACTATGAAAGTGGTGCATATTCTGTTTAGTAGGGCGTGGGTGTGAATTTGATCAAAAAAATTGGTTTTTGAATCAGTTTTGTTTATGTGAAGTTGTGGGGGTCTCTTTGGAATTTCTTTATAAATTTTGTTAAAGTGGTTTAGTAAATTATGTGGATGGTGCGAGTTATGTTTTGAAAATATGCCGGGGTAGTTATTTTGTGTTGTTTATTCAGTTGGGTTGTTTTAAGTTAGTATTTATGTATTTTCGTTGTTGTGCATTTGTTGCAGTGCATTGGCAAGGTAATTCCGTGAAATTGCGGTCGTCAGCCTATGTGTGCTTGTGCGCCCGCTTGAGGCGTGTCACATCATCGTGTTTCGACTGTGAGTCGAGGTAGGTCCCCCACTGTACTTACCTTTAGATTTAGAATTTATTAATTGCTTTTTGTTTTATTAATTTTTAATGAATGAGAAATAATATAAGATAATTAATTTCTAAATGATTATTTAGTGTAAAAGATCCATTTATTTTATACACAATACTTAAATTTTTTTTCCTGATGAGTGGATACCCATTATTGAAAGAATTCTGGTTTGGACTTTAAAAATAATTCATGGAATTTCAAATGTAGTTCTATTTTTCAAGATAAATGATTTCTTTTGAAAAAGTGTTTTGGGTTTTCTCGAGAAATGAGGTCTTTCTTTAAAATTGGTGAAGTCCCGTTTGGCACTTTAATAAAATAGATTATTTTGGAAAACTAACTCGGTGGTGATCTTTGGTGTGCGTTGATTGTGTGAGTTGTATGTGATGTTTGTGCATCGTGACTGATTAATTTACATTGTGGACGCACCCCCTTTTTATTGCTTCTATTGACACGGGAATCTGGCATAGTGAGTGAATCTTCGGAGAACGATTGCCGCACTAGTTTAGATTATGCACTGGCTAGTGGACCCATAGAAGGGGAATACTGAGTTATTGCTACTATGGGGATTGGACCCCTCGGTTAGGCCATATAGGGCTATACCGGGCATTAGGGCGTTATGACATCATCGAGTTAGAGCATGCTTTCAGGATGAGTCACATGTATGGTATGTTTTGGAATGTTCACGATCTCCTAGGTTCGACCTATGTTCTTTTTTAGTGTTTATTTGTATGTTGTGGATGATCGAGAGGTCGAGTTCGGTTGCTGGCCCCTGTGTTCCACTTTTTCCATTTCCCTTAGTGTGTCTTGTGTGTTGTGTGTGATTTTCATTTTGACTAACAACTAAAGTTTGGATTTCTAAATTATTCTAAAAAATGTTTTAAAATGCAATGCACCTGTTTCTTTCAACATTAAACTTATTCTAAATTAAAAAGGGCAATGGACTAGTACTTGTTTTAAAAATAAAAATGTGTGTGGAAACCATATTTTATATAATTTAGTGAAAACCTGGAATTGATAAATTCTTTATTTAATGGTATGTGCATTGGGAATAGAATTAGTTGAGCCTACCTATTGATTTTTAATACTCACGCCTATATTGTTTTCCTATTTTTTAGTTTCTGTTGTAGGTTGACTTAAGTTCTCTTGTTGTGCGCGAGATTTGGTTATGGACTGGTGAGTGACTCTCGGAGTCACAAGGAGTTTTGGTCGTGGTTAGGTTAGTTGTTGTTGTTGGTCATTATTTCTTTTCATTTTTTTATTTACTTTGTGTTATTCTATTTTCTTTCCGCTACTTTATTTATTTTCTTTGGGAAAAATTATTCCCTCTTACTCTCTTTTATGCCCTGGTACTTGTCGCCAGCTTGGGAGGATTGGGAACGCCTCTCGGGCCATGTTGCGGGCCGGTTCGGGTGACGGGTTCAGGGTCGACCCGGGTTGGTTTGTGACAAAATGGTATCAAAGGGGAGGTTGGATCTTGAGTGAACCTTGTTTTTTAGAGCGCCCATTTTTATTTGGGGTTGTCATGGTAGAAAGAGTAGAATTGTCGGGACTTGAGGCGTACGAACGAGAAGGACGTCATGAACCCTTTCTCGTTCCGAAACTTGGGTTACCATGGGATGTTTGGGTTATCGGTGTCTCTTGATTCTTATGTTTTGTTTGGTATTGGAAAATGAAATGAGAGTTGGGCAAGTGACCTCCATGAGCTCTCTTGGTCTCGCAAACCATGTAGAGCTAGAGACTTTACCCTAGAATGCTCTCAATGACAGTGGTGTGACTGGAGGATGGCCACCAACCATATGGTCGAGTCACCCATCATCACTAGTTTCCCTCTAGTGAATCGTATGAGTTTTCCTTCTTTCTGAAAATCATTGTGAAGAGTTGAATTTGAAATGTCAATGACCTTGTTTTGAGTGTATACTTTGTTTCCTTGTTCCTTATTGTTCATCCCCCATGAAGGTTTGATGGATGCCCAAGGTGCCGCTTCGAGTGGTGCGTCCTTAGCAAATCCTCCAGCTGATCAACCTATAGACTATGTTCTGGAATTCCGGAAGTTGAGTCCTCTACTCCTTTATGGTCAAGCATATCCTCTTGAGGCAGAGAAGTGGTTGCAGAAGATTGAGAGGAAGTCAGTTTCATTGGGTTTCCTGAGTTGTTAAATGTGAAGTTGGATACCTTTATGCTTGAAGGCCCAACTTGGAAATGGTGGAAGTCTGTGTCTCGGAATAAGCCTCAGGAAGATCTAACATGGGAGTTTTTCAAGTCATCATTCGTCCAACAACACTTCTCTGAGTTGATGAAGCTGAGGAAGAGGATAAAGTTGTGTTGTCTTCAGCAGGGTGTTGAATCGGTAATGGAATTCTATCGACGTTTTATAGACCTAGTTCCATATGACCAGTGGTTTGTTGCGAATGATCTCGGGAAGGCTTGACAATTTGAGTCTGGACTCCGACCTGAGCTGCGATCGAAAGTGGAAGAGCTCAATCTAACCACCTTCTCAGATGTTGTGGGGAAAGCCTTTTTGGCTGAAGCTGGGTTAGCAGGAGGACTTGAGTTGGCAAACCCTACAGCTTTGGGAAGTAGTGCAGAGGATAGTGATAAGAAGAATGAGAAGAGACTTGATGCTGGTGGTGCTGGTAGAGGAATCAAGAGGCCTTCAGACCTTTAGTCATATTCTTCACAGCGTAATGCTGTGATCTGTCACCAGTGTGCTAGGTAGGGTCACAAGAGGCCGACTTATCCGAGTTCTCTAAGACCCTGCCACACCTGTGGACGTTGGGGTCACTTGCAGGGATTCTACCGCGGTGTTTCAAAGAAGCGTTTCGAAGCCAAGCCTGGATCGTTGAAGGTCACGTCGGCCCGTCAGCAGGAGTAGGGAAATGTTTGGGGATCAGTTTGAGATCTTCTCTTTGTAGTGTTTCTTGGGTGTAGTAATCGTCTCTTGTAGCGTTTTGCGGTTTTCCTTTTATTCCAGTTGTAAGAATGGTTGTGGTTGAAACTCTTTGAATCTTTTATTTTATTGGAAGTGTGTTTGGTGAAATTCTGGTTTGTGGGTTATGTTTGGGAATTTCTGAAGCCTGACTGTGAGGTAGGAGATGCTTCAATCATCGGTGCTCTAGCCATAGGCCCCGGAGTGAATCTCGCGCGTAGTCAGGAGGACCCCAACGGTGAAGAAGGGCCTTGGGTTAATCTTCATCCTTAGTGTGGCATGGTTTGTGTTTTTTTCGAGGGTGTGACGTTGTTGATGGGGAGACGACAATAGTTTTCATGCTCTATCAGTTGGGCCCTTCCCTTCTCCCCCCATCATGGTGGGGGTTTTTGGTCCGTGTGGAAAGTTTTTAAGTTCGTTTAATATCATCAATTCTTATGGTGGGGAGACCCACAATGGGTCTCACAGAGTTACACCGAAATTAATTTAGGGTTAGCCCGATCCTTATGGTAGGGAGTTTGTTCGGGCCTCCTCGTGTCAGTATCAGAGTTTCTTTTTATGTATCGTTTGGTGGTTGGTGGTCTCGTGCAAAACCACCTAATCTTGAGTTCGTCATCTCGAGTGAACGTTGATATTGGAGTACACCCAACGGTTTCATTGGACTAAGATTATAGGGATAAGTCTTGTAGGTGATTTAAGTTCGTTCGTTCCTTGGTTGAAATAGATGGTTTGAGTTCAGCTTGGTGACAACTAAGGTGATTGCGTTTTAAGGATGAGTTGTGTGTTATGGGTTTTCGGTGTCTGTTTGGACCAATCAACTGGAGGCGCTTAAACCTTTTGGGGTGAGTGACACATAAGAAGTTTTATCCTTGGGTATTGACCTTATTGTGGCTTTTTGGGGGCGAAAAGCATTATGGTGGGGAGAATTGTCACACCCCGACCTATCTATTATTTTTATTTTATTATTTTATTTGGTTTTAAATTTTTTTGTCGAGGTTCTGGTTGAATTCTGACCATGATTTTTGAGTTTTGTCAAAAAACGCACATTTCTGAGTTGACGTCACTAGGCGCATGGGTAGAGCACATTTTGAAAACCCCGCACGGCTCTACCTAAGCATCTGCACGGTCCGCCTACCTTTGGAAAAATTAAAATGGGTAAAGATTTTATTGTTTTTAATAATTTTATAATTTTTATTAAAAATGAAATGATAAACATTATTTTTTTATGATAATTACTTTTATTCTAGGCCAGTGCGCGGGCACCGCACGACTAGCTGAAGTCGTGCGGTCAGCCCGGATACCGCGCGATTGTGGTATTTGAATCGGCCAAATGAATATGAATTGAATGAGTGAAAAAAAATTAAATAAATAAATTACTGTAATAATAGTAATTTTTTATGAATAATAATATTATATTATTATTAGAGAATTGTTGTTGTTAGAATGGTTATTTTTATCATTTTTATGTTGTTGTTAAAGTTGTTAATTATTATTATTATTATTATTACTACTCTTGTTTTTATTATTATTTTATGTGCATTATTTTAGTTTTATTTTCTTTTTCTTTTGATTTTTCTTTTATCTTTTATTTTGTCCCAGTTTTTTTTCTTTCTTCTCTTCCTTAGCCTTAAAACCCTAGCCGCCACCCTTTCTCCCCCCCTCCTATCGTCTCCCCTTCTCCCCACACGAGCCGCCATGACCTCCCTTCTCCGACCCCTCCTGCGCCTCTGCCTTGCAGCGCCCCACCAGCACCCGACCTTCCTGCACCCAGCCAACACGCCATGTCCCCTCTGGATCCCGTTGCCTCCTCCTTCCATGCACACTCCCAGCCGCACCAGCCCTCACCCCGGCCGTCCGACCCTCTGCCTGTTGCCCAGCCGACCCAGTGCCCTCCCTGCACACCGACTGGCTCCTGGCAGCGCATCACTGCCCCGATCCCCTATCCTGTATCAGCGCAACTTTCCTTCTTCGGCCTCCCGCTAGCCCCCTCCGTCAGCGCACCCCCCCTGCTTCACCCGCACAATGTCGTACCCCTCGGCCTACCCTGCACCGCACGCCCCCATGCCCTCCAGTCGCTCTGACTCTTGCACCTTCCATGCCTCTGGCTTCCCTGACTTGCACCGGCCACAACGACCGTCTCTTGCACTTGTCGTACCTCCCGCGCCCTTCCCTTTCTGCCCAGCCAGCAAACGAGTAGGACGCATCCCCACCCTGCGCAAACCACGTCGCCAACGCAGGCTGACCAGCGGCACACATTCCGGCGCACCCCCACCTCGCACCCACTGTCTGGCCGACTCCCCCTAGAATTATCACCCTCTAGTACACCCCCATTCTCCCTCGCTGTCCGGCCAGCCCCCTCAGGTACGCCTTCAGCCACCGTAGTCTTTGCGTCGCCGTTGACGACGTTGGTGACCTTTCCTGCGCACCTCAACACCACACTGGTCATTTTCTCTATCGCACAACCGCACTGGCCGAGCACGTCTCCGCGTCGAGGTGAGGTTTGCGCTTTTTCTTGCTTGAATATTTGACAATTGGTTTAATGTATGTTGTGTTTAATTAAAATTGGTGTGAACGTAGTTTTTAAAATAATTTAGTTTTTTTAATTAGTTCAATGCAAAGTTTAGTTTTTAAATGAGTTTAGTTTTCATTTTATATCTTATAGCATACTCATGTGGTTTAAGATGCATTTTTATGAAATCCAATCCTGAGTTGTTTAATCACTTTTTACAAATTGTGAAATTAGTTTATTTAACTATGAAAGTGGTGTGTATTCTGTTCATTAGGGCGTGGGTGTGAATTTGATAAAAAAGTGGTCGTTGAATCAATTTTGTTTATGTGAAGTTGTGGTGGTCTCTTTGGAATTTCTTTATAAATTTTGTTAAAGTGGTTTAGTAAATTATGTGGATGGTGCGAGTTGTGTTTTGAAAATATGTCGAGGTAGTTATTTTGTGTGGTTTATTCGGTTGGGTTGTTTTAAGTTAGTGTTTATGTATTTTGGTTGTTGTGCGTTTGTTGCAGCGCATTGGCAAGGTAATTCTATGAAATTGCGGTCATTAGCCTGCGCGTGCTTGTGCGTCCGCTCGAGGCGTGTCGCGTCATCGTGCTTCAACTACGAGTCGAGGTAGGTCCCCCACTGCACTTACCTTTAGATTTAGAATTTAATAATTTATTGTTGTTTTATTAATTTTTAATGAATGAGAAATAATATAAGATAATGAATTTCTAAATGATTATTTGGTGTAAAAGATCCGTTTATTTTATACATGACACTTAAAACATTTTCCTGACGAGCGGACACCCAATATTGAAAGAATGCCCATTTGGCCTTTAGACATAATTCACAAAATTTCAAATGTAGTTCTAGTTTTAAAGATAAATGATTTCTTTTGAACAAGTGTTTTGGGTTTTCTCGAGAAATGAGGTCTTTCTTTAAAATTGGCGAAGGCCCGTTTGACACTTTAATAAAATAGATTATTTTGTAAAACCAACTCGGGGGTGATCTTTGGTGTGCATTGATTGCATGAGCTATATGTGATGTTTTTGCATCGTGACTGATTAATTTACATTATGGACGCACCCCCTTTTTATTTCTTGTATTGACATGTGAATCTGGCATAGTGAGTGAATCTTTTGAGAATGATTGTCGCACTATTTTAGATTACGCACTAGCTAGTGG
Organism: Viscum album; assembly: GCA_963277665.1. Lineage (NCBI taxonomy): Eukaryota > Viridiplantae > Streptophyta > Magnoliopsida > Santalales > Viscaceae > Viscum > Viscum album. Next base: position 1,366,316,034 of record OY728135.1, read on the forward strand.
CCCCATAGTAGGGGAATACTGAGTTATTGCTGTTATGGGGATTGGGCCCCTCGGTTAGGTCATGTAGGGCTATACCAGGCGTTAGGGCGTTATGACGTCATCGAGTTAGAGCATGCTTTCAGGATGAGTTACATGTATGGTATGTTCTGGAATTTTCACGATCTCCTAGGTTCGACCCATGTTCTTTTTTAGTGTTTATTTGTATGTGGCGGATGATTGAGAGGTCGAGTTTGGTTGCTGGCCCCTGTGTACCACTTTTTCCATTGCCCTTAGTGTGTGTTGTGTGTTGTGTGTGATTTTCCTTTTGACTAACAACTAAAGTTTGGATTTATAAATTATTCTAAAAAATGTTTTGAAATGAAATTCACCTGTTTCTTTTAACATTAAACTTGTTCTAAATTAAAAAGGACAATGGACTGTTACTTGTTTTAAAAATGAAAGTGTGTGTGGAAACCATATTTTATATAATTTAGTGCAAACCTGGAATTGATAAATTCTTTAATTAATGGCATGTGCATTGGGAATAGAATTAGTCGGTCCTACCTACTGAGTTTTAATACTCATGCCTATAGTGTTTTCTTGTTTTTTAGTTTCTGTTGCAGGTCTACTTGAGCTCTCTCATTGTGGGTGAGATTTGGTTGTGGACTGGTGAGCGACTCTCAGAGTCGCGAGGAGTTTTGGTCGTTATCAGGTTAGTTGTTGTTTTTTGTCATTCTTTCTTTTCGTGTTTTTTATTTAATTTGTGTTGTTCTATTTTATTTCTACTGTTTTATTTATTTCCTTTGGGAAAAATTGTTCCCTCTTGCTCTCTTTGATACCCTGGTGCTTGTCACCAGCCCAGGAGGATCGGGAACGCCTCTCGGGCCATGTCGCGGGCCGACTCGGGTGACCGGTTCAGGGTCGACCCGGGTTGGTTTGTGACATATGGATTTTGTGTGTGGTGAAAAATTTGTTTTGGAAGGTTTTTAAGATACATATGTGATGAAAGTTTATTTTTGAAAATAAAATTATTGTGTTTCATCTGTGCCTCATGTTGGTGATTCTTGAATGCGTTCTATGATTTTTATGAAAGGTGAAAAATGTGTTTTCAAATTGATTTGAGGTTTGTATGCCTTGAAAATTTATTTTCCAAAATAAATGGGTTTTCTAAGGTGATGTGAATAATGTTATAGAATGGATTTGGTGTGTGTATAGATTGAAAAGCGGTTTTCCCATGGAAATGGTTGGATTTCAAATGTTACCTTTTTTGTGTTTACAAATTGATTTCATGAATTCTTTAAGCGGTGTGAAATATATTTTAAAATGTATTTTTTGTGCATATGAATGTGAAAGTGTTTTTGTTTAGTGAAAATAGTAGTTTCCATGTGAACCTTGGTTGTTTAATAAACATGCTTACAAATAAATGGCTTTCGTGTGTGTTCATGATGCTTGAAATGCATATTTAAAGGTGATGATTTATGAGATATGTGAAATGAGATTTTTATCACAAAGGGTGTAGATATCCACACTTGACGTACATGGAAATTACATTACTTTTGCAGAATACTTAATACATAACAAAAATAGACACCCAAAGACCGTAATAGTTTAGTGTCTTTGGAAACTCGGAACATAATCTTCTAATCAAGGTAAAACATCTTCAACATCCCCCATAAAGATCTTCCCCTTTGTTTTTCTTACCTAAAACCTTTATTTATATCCTGAGGAAAAGAAAACATAAAAAATGTGAGCTCAAATTCTCAGTAAGGGTAAACATGAAGATCATAAAACAATCCCTAAACATTTGAATGTAAGAACATGAACATAAAACATCAAAATCATGGGTAATGACATAAATCTTGACAGTACATAAGGCATAGATCACAAAGGAACATTAATCATGATAAAATAGCATGTGAATAAAACATGTAATTGTGGAAAACCATTAAGTACATGTTATGATTTCCATAGTAGCCAAGACATTGCTACCAAGACCATCATAGTGGACAAAGTCCATTACTGAACCAAGTTTACTTATCGTTCCAGCCCTGTATTACTGAAATGGATTCACTTTCCGTTCCATCCATGTCTATCTAATGAGATATAAATCTTTACCCAATGCATTGGAGGGAGATATAGGTCCCACCCATCTCATAATGAAATCATTCTTTCATGTGCCACAAAATAAACATATATCATTCATAATAACCCAATGAATAAAATGGGTTTCATAAACATCATCCCATCATAACATAATTCATATAAAAGAAATGGATATAATTTCATCATAAGAAAAATCAAACCATGTAAATAATAGTGACATTATACTTTAAACATAATCATACTAAATAATGTCATCTTAGATGGAAAATAATTTTGATAAAACACTTGAAATGAATTCTTGAGGAAAATATCCTTTATTCTTCAAAATCATTTTCTTTTCTCAAAATGCCATGAAATTTTAAAAGAAAAGGTTTTTTTTGAAAATAATCATGAAATTTTATAGAGGAAGCTTCATTGAAATAAGTCGTTTTGAAACCGTAAAAATCCATTCATGCCATATAATTTTAAAAAACATTCTCCTCATACTTTTTCCAGAAAAGTCAAAAAGTTCCTCGTATGGTAAACAGAAGAAAGATTCCTTCCATAACACAATGTAAAAGTCAAAGAGGGGTAAACATGACTTTAAAAATAAATTTAAGAATATTAAACAAGTTATGAAAAACATTTTTATGGACATGGATGAAAAATATAACCCCATTAAATACTTACGTATAAGCAATCTCAGATAAAAAATGAGATTTTCAAAATTATATGTTACCTTATGTCCAATTTCTTTCATATGTGTCAGAGACTCCTATATAGTGGTTTTAAAAATATTATTAAATTTTAAAATAACCTAATAATATTTATGATATAATATATGATTCACTTATGACTTTATATTACCCGTTCTTTTGTAAATTCCATGTTAAAACAACGTTTTGGGTAAAATCATTTCATTTATCGTACGTGTTTCGACTTGTTGTTCTTGATATTATTACTTATATCCTGATTTACTTAATTACAAAATGTAAAACATGTTTTATATATAATATATATTCATCATATAAATATATATGATAGATCTATAAATGGAATAAAATACACCGTTCATGGAGAAGGTAGGCCGTACGTACGCATGAACATTGTTTTCGTTTCCTTATTGAATTGAATGGAATTAAGTAAATGAAAAATATATGTACATAAATCCAGTATAATTATTATTTAATATATTTAATGATTATTTATTATATATACTTTATAATCATACTTGAATGGTTAATTATGGAAAATGAATCTCATCGCTTTCGTGGAGACGGTAGTCCGTACGTACGCACAAGCGAAAATATCATTCTTTTGATATTAAAATTGTATATAATTGAATGGTATATCATATATACAGAATTATAATAATGTTATATTTATTATTTATATAATTTATACTAATTATTATACCCATCCAAATGATGAAATGTTTGAATAACAAACTACACCACAACACGGAGACGGTAAGCCGTACGTACACACATGTAGTGACTTTTTCATTCATAGGATGGATAAAATAACTAATATGGTTGTACCATTTTTATAATAACATAAAAGTATATATAAGATACTAGAGTTATTATTTTATAATGGAAAAAACAAAGAAGGAGGAAGTGGAAGAAGAAAGGAACTTGAAATAGGTGGTGAGATATTTACCTCTTCTTCAGGTTCTTCCTTTTGATTTGATCAAAAGGGCTCCTTAGGTTGGCTTTCTGACTAAAGGAAGGCCTCTAAAATTAAGAGAGGACAATTTAGAGGGTATCTGGGCAGGGTTTGTCCGAGCCAATTGGATTTGGAGGTGTGAATTAGAGAGAAGGGGGAGTGCCCTTTTATAAGAGGGGTGAGAGACACCTTAGAAAAAACTTAAAATATTATTTTATAATAAATTCATATTCAGTTTATAATGGATAAAAAGTGACTTATATCGAGGATAGGGTAGGTATGGGTCGAAATTATCTCAACTAATAGGTTTTATACAAGTTTATGTTACTATTTTAACCTTATCATTTAGATTTAACTCTGATTTAAATAATTTAACTTTTACCTTGTCTTCTTGTATTCTTACACTATATGGTTAATAAACTTACTATAAACTCCCAATATAACCCCAATTGGTTCATTAATGTCATATATATTATTATATAAGTCTTTTGTCTAAAACATAGATTTTTAGGACCATTATATTCATTAATAATATAATATTTGTTTTAAAAACTCTTTTATGTCAATTTTGACACTATTGGGTATTTTGTTTTTTCTAAATTCATAACAGCATTATTACTTCAAAAAAAATTCATATAACCAACTCTAATATGTTATATTAACCTATAAAATTAGTTTAATTCATAAAAAGTCTCAAATTACATTTATTTGGATATTTATAATATCAATTATGTTAATATTTCATTAATAAGGTAATTACTACATCATCATTGTGTCATAAATAAATTAAATTATTTAATGTCTAAAAAATATAAATAAAATACCGTTATGTAGGAAATATTTTTATCTTTTAAATGAATATTTATATCCTAATTTATCTTATGTATAACCCTATATTAAAAATGTTTTAGTTATTAAACTTTGATTTTAACTATTTTAACTCTTCTTTAAATAAAATAATAATAAATGCCCTAATCTAATTAAAGTGGACCTAAAGGGTAATATTTTATTCCTAAGATTGTTTTTGGTCGAATCAAACTTATCCAATAGAATTAGGACATGTGTTAGGGTAATAATAATATCATTTTTATCCTTAATTACCCTGTTTACTTTTAACCGTGGTAAATAAAAGTTAAAAGTTACTGTTCACCAAAAATTAATTTCATCTCATTGAACCACATTTTACTTACTGATATCAACCGTGTCTCTTGGAATTTTGAAATTCAACTCACAGAAGCATTAAAATTAATTTTTATGTAAATTTGCAAATGTTCCTAGGAGGTGGGTAAAAGACGGTAAAAAGTTCAATAAAATTTTTATATATCTAAAATTATTATAAAATTTATCCAATGAATTAAATTGAACTTATATAGGTATTATGTATCTATTTAGACCTAAAATAAATTTAAATAAAATAAATGATTATTTAAATAAAAAGTCGGTTTTAACCAATAACTCAGTGTTTTCGCTATTCATCAAAAATTGAAAGTTTTCAGAAAAATACCAAAAATTCACCCTAGGCCAATTTCGATATTCCAAATCAAAAAATGAAGTCAATTTTGAAAGATAAAATTTATAAAAATTTAAAAAGTGGATATTAATATTCATAACAGCTAGTTATATAATATTTTAATAACATATCGTTGTTTAGTGAAACTCGGTATTGCGTACAATGAAAGCTATCGAGGAAGGTTGATCTTGCATATAACTCAAGCCAAGAATAGTGTTGCGTATACTACAAGATAATATGGTGTTGCATATAACACAACACAAGACATCAAAGAAATTAATAATATTTCTCATAAAATCTCATGGTGTTACATTCTACCCCCCTTAAAATGAATTTCACCCTCGAAATTAATCGGGGTTATAAATGATTTACTACATGAAAGTTTCATTCATAGAAACCCACATACTAAAACTTAATTTTTAAAAAATAATGTATGAAACGTAACAGTTACCCAAATTAACTCATCACTGGGTTTCCACATAGGAGAACATAGGTGAAAATATGGATATGGAAGAGAAATCTAACCATCAAGTTCTAATGGAGAGTGGTAGAGAACATGGATATTAAAAAGACAACAATCATAAATCCATAAATTTGTGATGATCTAAGGTACCATCTAGGACGACATTTTTGGTTTTCAAGATCATTTCCCTAAACTTGAAAAAATTTGAATTAGAAGAAATACTTAATTGATTTTGGTACAATCTCATCATTGGTTATTCCTTGAACAATTTCCACTTCATCTCTTAAAGAAATGAAGTTGAATTTGTCATTCGTGAAGTGTTAGCAGATCATGCGATAGAATGATAGGTCATTCCATCTATCTCAAACAAAAGGTTAGCAAAAGTTATTAAAAATACAAAAGTCCATATATGGTGATATTAATCGTATATGGTTCCTAAAATGGACTTATACTTCATCTATTGTAACAACCCGATATTTTATGATAAGTATTCTTTTTAATTTATTTGATGTAATGTGTTTTATGCTATAACAAGATTATCTTGTGCTATACGCAATACCGTATTAGCTTGCAGTACACGCAACACTATTCTTAGATTGTGTTACACACAATTTCAAGTTCGTTTGATAATAGTCATTCTACGCAAAATTGAGTGTATACATATATATATATATATATATATTCAATGTATAAATGAAATATGGTTGGATTCTATTATATGAAACAACAAAGGAGTCTTGCACAACACGCAACCCTAACTTGGCTTTCATTACATGCAATCGCGACCTTCCTCGATAGCGTGTGTTGTACGCAATACCGGGTTTTACTAAAAAACGGTATATTATTATAATATTATTATGAACTAGCCGTTATGAATAGTATTAACTAAATTTTGAATTTTATAACATTATTATTCATCTTACACATTTTCTAGAACATGGTATAAGAACAAAATAATTTTTTCGGGTAAAATAAGTATTTTTCAAACATTGCAGTTTTGCCGCCTTTTGATGGCGCACCCACTTTAAATCTATTTTTGACATGTTTATAAGTTCAATTTGACAAAATAAAATTCTTCTTTTGAATAAGTATATAAAAATTTACATTGGATAAAGTTTTGATATTTTTATGATAACTTTCATATTTTAATGAATAGTAAAAACACGCTATATTTTAATTAAAAAAAACTTTTTTCATCGTAATAACTTATGTGGTTAAATTATAATATTGAATGGTTTTAAAGTATAAATAGAATATAGTTTTACCATTTAATATAATGTTTGTCATTATCATTGATTTTACATTGAATTCGTAGGTTAAATCAATTCAATCTTTTGCAATGTTTAATCAAAAACCCGTTTTCATTCGACAACGGGATTAATTTTAATTTAATTTCTGCAACTTCTAGATATTGAATTTAAAAAAATGGATTCTATATTTGGAATCAGCAGGTCCAAATTATGTTAATAGACTACTTTTTATTTCTGGGAATTATGAATAGTAACTACGGTAAATTTTATTTACCATAGTTAAAGGTAAATCGAGTAATTAAGGGTAAATATAATATTATAAAATTACCCTAACACATGAAAAAATTCTATTAGATGGCTAAAAGTATACCCATATCACCTAAGGGTCGGATTATATTCATTTTATGGACTTTTGATCATGAAAATAATTTAATTATTATTAAAACCAAAGAAAGTGACAACATGTCACTCTCTTAAATATTATAAGTATAATAATTTTAATTTAGTGATAAACATGATAAAACTTAAAACATGAATAGTATCTAGAAATCTAATAAAATTATCTACATCATGATAATTTATTTAGAATTTTTAGGGATTAAATAATTGTCATTAATGATGATACATTAATGATGCAGAAATTATTTATTAAGTGAAAAATCAGTAATATAGTTTTATTGAAATAATAATACCCAATAAAAGGCCCACAAACCTGACCAAAACTTATTGGTAGTGTATATATACACCTTAATCATCCAATTACCTAATATATAACCGTTTGGAGTCTTATAAAAGTGATTATGACACTTATATTATTTTATTTTAAATGATGCCAAAGTTGTCACCTTCATAATTTAATAAATATAACAATTTAAATATTGTGATTTTAAGATGATAAATTCGAGTAAAAGAATTATTGTGAAAGGTAATATATTTACCGTCATCATAAGATTTTATTTTTAATTTTTATGTAACAAATAAGTATATTAAATAATTATACAAAAATGCTGTAGTAATTATTTTATTAAGAGATAAACCAAATAAATGGTTTTAAAAATAATAAAATAAATATTATATGAACTATTTAATATTCTACAATAATTTTATAGATACATATGACCTTTTATTAATCTATTAAAGCTTTTAGTTCGAACATATCTTCTGTATATATTTTATTTAAATTCAAATAAATGAATAGTATCAAAATTGACACTATTGTTATTTTATAAAAATAACATATTATAAAATTGTTTAAAAATCACAAAAATATATAAAAAATTATAAATTTAAATTTATATGGTCTAAAATTTTATAAAGTATCCAATTATGGACAATTCACAACAAATAAGTAATTATTTGTTATAATTTAAAATTTAGAATATTATTACCACAAATAAAATTAAATTGATTAAGTAAGGATAAATCAAGTTGATAATGTTTAAAATAATTTCCTAACATGTCTAAATTTTATTGGTTGATGATATTACAACCCTATCTCATCTAATATTCAAATATGAGTCATTTTTGGAGGTTTTTAAGTGAGGTTAGATTTATTATAAATTAATATTTTTAAGATTTCCAAAGGTGCCCCTCCCCTCTTTTATAAAAGGGAACCTCCTCCCTCTCTTCCTCACACCAATTTGAGCCTTCAAGCTCGGCCAAACCCTGCCAAATTATCTTATACACTTCCCTAGAAACATCCTAGAGGTCCTGGTCTTCTTCAAAGACCAATTGTAGTGCCCTAAGAGGAGGTCTCAAAGAGGCGCTTCAAAGAAGAGGTAATGTTCGTTACCGATTCTTTCAACTTTATTTCTTCTTCCACTTCTTCTTCTTTAGTTGTTTCATTATGAAGTAATAACATCAGTATCACTAATATACTGATATGTTATTATAAGTATTAAACAACCCTATTTCACCATTTATCCATCCTACGGAAAATGAAATCACCGCGCGTGTGTACGTACGGAATACCGTCTCCACGCCGTGGTGTAATCTATTTTCCACCACCACCTTACTTGGATGGGTATAATGGTGTAAATAATGAATATATATGATTATTTTAAAGAGATATTTATTCTTAAATATTATACATACACTTCAATACAATTCCACGATCATGGGAATGATATCATCGCTCGTGCGTACGTACGGACTACCGTCTCCACGACGTGATGAGATTCATTCTCAATGATTAACCATTCATGAATGATTATAAAGTATATATAATAAGTAATCATGAAATATATGACATAATAATGATACTGGATTTATGTATATATATATGTATGTCATCTACTTAATTCCATTCAATTCAATAAGGAAACGAAAACAACGTTCATCCGTACGTACGGCCTACCGTCTCCATGAACGGTGTATTTCCTTCCATTTATCGATCTATTATATATATGTATATTATGAATATATATTATATATAAATCATGTTTTACATTCTGGATGTAAGTAACCATGATCTAAGTAATCATATGAATATTTACAAGTTAAAACACGAAGGACAAATGAAACGATTTTACCCAAAACGCTCTTTAACATGGAATTTACAAAAGAACGGGTAATATAAAGTCATAAGTGAACCATTTATGATATCATAACAATGAATATGATTCTGTAATAAGTCAATGACATTATTTAAATCATTATACAGGAGGTTCAGATACATACGAAGCATATTGGACATAAGGTAATGGATAACCATTCCAATCTCGTTCTTATCTGAGATTGTTTATTCGTAAGTATTTACTGGGGATATTGTTATCATCCAAGTCCATGTTTTCTAAAAGTGTTTTAATTTATGTTTAAATTCCTTTTTACCCATTTTTGACTTTTACTACATGGTATTTAATGAATCTTTCTTTTGTTTTCGTTACAAGGTACTTTTTGACTTTTCCGGCAAAAGTACGAGAAGAATGTTTTTTTAACTTATACGGCATGAAATGATTTTTACAGTTTTATAAAGCATTATTTTCATGAAGCTTCCTCCAAAATATTTCATGACTATTTTCAAAAAAATATATTTCTTTTAAAATAGCATGAAGTTTTGTGAAATGAAATTGATTTTGAAGAAGAAATGATATTTTCCTCAAGAATTCATTTCAAATGTTTTATCAAAACCATTTTCCATCTAAGATGACATTATTTCATATGTGTATGTTTCAAGTTTAATGTCTCTATGATTTACATGGTTTCAATTTTCTTATGATGTAATGTCCATTTGTTTTATATGGATTATGAGATGATGGGATGATGTTTATGAAACCCATTTTATTCTTTGGGTTATGATGAATGTTTTAAGTTTATTTTGTGGAACACATAATAATGATTTCATTATGAGATGGGTGGGACCTATATCTCCCTCCAATGCATTGGGTAAAGATTTATCTCTCATGAGATAGACATGGCTGGAATGGTAAGTTAATCCAGTTCAGTGTTACAGGACTGAAATGAGGAGTGAACCCAATTCAGAAAGGGACTTTATCCACTAAGATGTTCTTGGCAGCAATTCCTTGGCTACTATGGAAATCATAATAAGTTCTGAATGGTTGCCACAATTACATGTTTTATTCCCATTATATTTTATCATGGTTAATGTTCCATTATGATATATGCCTTACGTACTTCCACGATTTATGTCTTTGCTCAAGGTTTTGATGTTTAAATTTCATGTTCAAGTTTTTACTTTCAAATGTTTATGGGTTGTTTTATGTTCTCTATGTTTGCCCTTACTGAGCATTTGAGCTCACCCTTTTTATGTTTTATTTTCCCCAGGAAATAAAGAAAGGTTTTAGGTAAGGAAACAAAAGGGCAAGATCTTTATGGGAGATGTTGAAGATCTTTCGCCACGATTAGAAGTTTATATTCCAAGTTTCCAAAGACACTAAACTATTACGATCCTTGTGTGTCTGTTTTTGTTATGTATTAATTATTCCACAAAAGTAATGTTATGTCCATGTTCGTCAAGCTTCGGGTCTCTACATTTGGTATCAGAGGAAAGGTTTTGTCAACCTTTGGAAACTAGGATGTGAAAATGTTAGTGAGATCCCTAGAGATATTTCTAAGGTATGTCTAGGGATATCCCTAAGGATAAGTATACGTATAGGATATAGTCCTAAAACTATGGTAACGATCATAGAATTTAACCTAAGATGTTAGATATTGAGGGTACTCTCCCTTTACTATGTTGTTTTCCCTATCATGATTTTTGTCTCTCACACTATTCTTTTTGGGTTTTAGAAAATGGCTGGAAACAGGAAGTCTCACGATAATGGAGGATATGACGGACAATGGAATGATATTCTTCATGAGAAACCAAATAAAATGGGATTTGGAAGTCCAAACATCGTTATTATTCCTAATCAGAAATCTCATAATATGATCAATAATCTCAACTTTGGTAAGTTTCCCAACTCAGATAATAAGATAAAGATGGAGTTTCATGATGATCATAAAGGAAAGAAAGTTCAATTTCCCTCATGTAAATCATGTGGGAAGAGGCATCAGGGAGATTGTTTCAAAGGAACTGGAAGATGCTTTGGGTGTGGAAAAGAAGGATACAAAGCCAGTAAGTGCAAAGGAAAAGGTTTAGTTAACACCATGTACAAGGATAATGGTATTGCTAAGACATCAAGAATGATTAGATGTTTTAAATGTGGAATGCATGGGCATTATGAAAACCAATGCCCTAAGGGAAAATCTCATGAAGAGAATCATCATGGTCATACAGGTAGTATTTATGTGGATGATGATGAAGAGACTACAAATGAAATATGAGATGAAATAAATGATGAAGCTCAACTAGTGGTTTAAGAAGTTAGTGGAATGATTGTATGTTAATAAAGAATAATGTATAGTACTATGGAATAAAGAATCATCTAAGGATTGTTACACTATTGATTTTACTAAAGTATATGAAAGTATATGTTGAATGGTACCGGTAACCATGGAAGGTTATTCAGATATTTTTGGAAAGTAGATGATATGCGCATAATGAAGGGATAAGAAGATAATGAGATGTTTGATTGTATTAATGAGCTCATGACTGATATAAGGACTAAGTGATATTATGGTTTGATTATATAGATTTTTGGGATTTTGGTATGTGGAAAGAGTTACCTTTTGATAGTATTCATGTTTTCACTAAGGTTCTATGGTAATTTATGTTTCAAGAGAATATATGAATAAGGTATTCATGTGTTTGGAATGCAACCAATAAGATATATCTTATGATATATGTGGGATAAATTCTTGTATTCACATTCTTGGTAGATAACCTTTCTAGTAATTGTTTTCTTTATACTATGAGCTTGGACTGAAGTATTTTAGATAAGCCTAAAGATTGTAATGGATTATGTTGGACATAATTTAGTATTGTTTAAGGATAGAACTTTTTTTTTCAATATTATTGATGGGATGTTATAGTAATGTAGTTTTAGAAAAAGGACAACCTGTAGGACAGGCGACAGCCCATCGCGTCGGACAAGGCTGTGGAAATCGAACCCACAACCGAAGTGCGACAGGCCTTTATCGCCTACCACTGGCCTACAGGAAGTCCCTGGTTAGTAGAAACTAGTTTTATTTTATTAAGCGGAATGATATATGAAGTATAAGTTCATTTTTGGAACCATATACGATTAATCTAACCATAAGATGGACTTATAACTTTTTCTAACCTTTTGTTTGAAATAGATGGAATGACCCATCATTCTATCACATGATCTGCTAACACTTCACGAATAACAAATTCAACTTCATTTCTTTAAGAGATGAAGTGGAAATTGTTCAAAGAACGAACAATAGTGAGATTGTACCAAAATCAAGAAAGTATTTCTTCTAATTCAAATTCTTCAACTTTTGGGAAATGATCTTGAAAACCAAAAATGTTATCCTAGTGCCCTTATATATGATGAATCATATGGTACCTTAGATCATCACAAATATATGGATTTGTGATTGTTGGCTTTTTCATAGCCATGTTCTCTACCACTCTCCATCAGAACATGATGGTTAGATTTCTCTTCCATATCCATATTTTCACCTATGTTCTCCTACGTGGAAACCCAGTGATGAGTTAATTTGGGTAACTGTTACGTTTCATACTTTAGTTTTGAAAGTTAAGTTTTGGTATTTCATTTTATGATGTGGGTTTTAATTAAAGAAACTTTCAAGTAGAAAACCATGCATAACCCCGAAGAATTTTGAGGGCGAAATTCATTTTAAAGGGGGTAAAATGTAACAACCCGATATTTTATGATAAGTATTCTTTTTAATTTATTTGATGTCATGTGTTTTATTCTACAACAAGATTATCTTGTGCTATACGCAACACCGTATTAGCTTGCAGTATATGCAACACTATTCTTAGATTGTGTTACACACAATTTCAAGTTCGTTTGATAATAGTCATTCTACTCAACATTGAGTGTATATATATATATATTCAATGTATAAATGAAATATGGTTGGATTCTGTTATATGAAACAACAAAGGAGTCTTGCACAACACGCAACCCTAACTTGGCTTTCATTACACGCAATCGCGACCTTCCTCGATAGCGTGTGTTGTACGCAATACCGGGTTTTACTAAACAACGATATATTATTATAATATTATTATGAACTAGCCGTTATGAATAGTATTAACTAAATTTTGAATTTTATAATATTATTATTCATCTTACACATTTTCTAGAACATGGTATAAGAACAAAATAATTTTTTCGGGTAAAATAAGTATTTTTCAAACATTGCAGTTTTGCCGCCTTTTGATGGCGCACCCACTTTAAATCTAGTTTTTGACATGTTTATAAGTTCAATTTGACAAAATAAAATTCTTCTTTTGAATCAGGATATAAAAATTTACATTGGATAAAGTTTTGATATTTTTCTGATAACTTTCATATTTTAATGAATAGTAAAAACACGCTATATTTTAATTAAAAAAAACTTTTTTCATCGTAATAACTTATGTGGTTAAATTATAATATTGAATGGTTTTAAAGTATAAATAGAATATATTTTTACCATTTAATATAATGTATTTCATTAGCATTGATTTTACATTGAATTCGTAGGTTAAATCAATTCAATCTTTTGCAATGTTTAATCAAAAACCCGTTTTCATTCGACAACGAGATTAATTTTAATTTAATTTCTGCAACTTCTGGGTATTGAATTTAAAAAAATGGATTCCATATTTGGAATCAGTAGGTCCAAATTATGTTAATAGACTACTTTTTATTTTTGGGAATTATGAATAGTAACTACGGTAAATTTTATTTACCATAGTTAAAGGTAAATCGGGTAATTAAGGGTAAATATAATATTATAAAATTACCCTAACACATGAAAAAATTCTATTGGATGGCTAAAAATATACCCATATCACCTAAGGGTCGGATTATATTCATTTTATGGACTTTTGACCATGAAAATAATTTAATTATTATTAAAACCAAAGAAAGTGACAACATGTCACTCTCTTAAATATTATAAGTATAATAATTTTAATTTAGTGATAAACATGATAAAACTTCAAATATGAATAGTCTCCAGAAATCTATTAAAATTATCTACATCATGATAATTTATTTAGAATTTTTAGGGATTAAATAATTGTCATTAATGGTGATACATTAATGATGCAGAAATTATTTATTAAGTGAAAAATCAGTAATATAGTTTTTATTGAAATAATAATACCCATTAAAAGGCCCACAAACCTGAACAAAACTTATTGGTAGTGTATATATACACCTTAATAATCCAATTACCTAATATATAACCGTTTGGAGTCTTATAAAAGTGATTATGACACTTATATTATTTTATTTTAAATGATGCCAAAGTTGTCACCTTCATAATTTAATAAATACAACAATTTAAATATTGTGATTTTAAGATGATAAATTCGAGTAAAAGTATTATTGTGAAAGGTAATAGATTTACCGTCATCATAAGATTTTATTTTTAATTTTTATTTAACAAATAAGTATATTAAATAATTATACAAAAATGTTGTAGTAATTATTTTATTAAGAGATAAACCAAATAAATGGTTTTAAAAATAATAAAATAAATATTATATGAACTATTTAATATTCTAAAATACTTTTATAGATACATATGACCTTTTATTAATATATTAAAGCTTTTAGTTGGAACATATATTCTGTATATATTTTATTTAAATTCAAATAAATGAATAGTATCAAAATTGACACTATTGTTATTTTATAAAAATAACATATTATAAAATTGTTTAAAAATCACAAAAATATATAAAAAATTATAAATTTAAATTTATATGGTCTAAAATTTTATAAAGTATCCAATTATGGACAATTCACAACAAATAAGTAATTATTTGTTATAATTTAAAATTTAGAATATTATTACCACAAATAAAATTAAATTGATTAAGTAAGGATAAATCAAGTTGATAATGTTTAAAATAATTTCCTAACATGTCTAAATTTTATTGGTTGATGATATTACAACCCTATCTCATCTAATATTCGAATATGAGTCATTTTTGGAGGTTTTTAAGCGGGGTTAGATTTATTATAAATTAATATTTTTAAGATTTCCAAAGGTGCCCCTCCCCTCTTTTATAAAAGGGAACCTCCTACCTCTCTTCCTCATACCAATTTTAGCCTTCAAGCTCGGCCAAACCCTGCCAAATTATCTTCTACACTTCCCTAGAAACATCCTAGAGGTCCTGGTCTTCTTCAAAGACCAATTTTAGTGCCCTAAGAGGAGGTCTCAAAGAGGCGCTTCAAAGAAGAGGTAATGTTCGTTACCGATTCTTTCAACTTTATTTCTTCTTCCACTTCTTCTTCTTTAGTTTTTTCGTTATGAAGTAATAACATCAGTATCACTCATATAATGATATGTTATTATAAGTATGAAACAACCCTATTTCACCATTTATCCATCCTACGGAAAATGAAATCACCACGCGTGTGTACGTACGGAATACCATCTCCACGCCGTGGTGTAATCTATTTTCCACCACCACCTTACTTGGATGGGTATAATGGTATAAATAATGACTATATATGATTATTTTAAAGAGATATTGATTCTTAAATATTATACATACCCTTCAATACAATTCCACGATCATGGGAATGATATCATCGCTCGTGCGTACGTAAGGACTACCGTCTCCACGACGCGATGAGATTCATTCTCAATGATTAACCATTCATGAATGATTATAAAGTATATATAATAAGTAATCATGAAATATATGACATAATAATGATACTGGATTTATGTATATATATATGTATGTCATCTACTTAATTCCATTCAATTAAATAAGGAAACAAAAACAACGTTCATGCGTACGTACGGCCTACCGTCTCCATGAACGGTGTAATTCTTTCCATATATCGATCTATTATATATATGTATATTCTGAATATATATTATAAATAAATCATGTTTTACATTCTGGATGTAAGTAACCATGATCTAAGTAATCATATGAATAATTACAAGTTAAAACACGAAGGGCAAATGAAATGATTTTACCCAAAACGCTCTTTAACATGGAATTTACAAAAGAACGGGTAATATAAAGTCATAAGTGAACCATATATGATATCATAACAATGAATATGATTCTGTAATAAGTCAATGACATTATTTAAATCATTATACAGGAGGTTCGGATACATACGAAGCATATTGGACATAAGGTAATGAATAACCATTCCAATCACGTTCTTATCCGAGATTGTTTATTCGTAAGTATTTACTGGGGATATTGTTATCATCCAAGTACATGTTTTATAAAAGTGTTTTAATTTATGTTTAAAGTCCTTTTTACCCATTTTGACTTTTACTACATGGTATGTAAATAATCTTTCTTTTGTTTACGTTACGAGGTTCTTTTTGACTTTTCCGGCAAAAGTACGAGAAGAATGTTTTTTTTAACTTATACGGCATGAAAGGATTTTTACGGTTTTATAAAGCATTATTTTCATGAAGATTTATCCAAAATATTTCATGAATATTTTCAACAAAATCTATTTATTTTAAAATATTATGAAGTTTTGTGAAAAGAAATTGATTTTGAAGAAGAAAGGATATTTTTCTCAAGAATTCATTTCAAATGTTTTATCAAAACCATTTTCCATCTAAGATGACATTATTTCATATGTTTATGTTTCAAGTTTAATGTCTCTATGATTTAAATGGTTTTAATTTTCTTATGATGTAATGTCCATTTTTTTATATGGATTATGAGATGATGGGATGATGTTTATGAAACCCATTTTATTCTTTGTGTTATGATGAATGTTATAAGTTTATTTTGTGGAATACATAATAATGATTTCATTATGAGATGGGTGAGACCTATATCTCCCTCCAATGCATTGGGTAAAGATTTATATCTCATGAGATAGACATGGCTGGAATGGTAAGTTAATCTGGTTCAGTGTTACAGGACTGAAACGAGGAGTGAACTCGATTCAGAAAGGGACTTTGTCCACTAAGATGGTCTTGACAACAATGCCTTGGCTACTATGGAAATCATAATAAGTGCTGAATGGTTGCCACAATTACATGTTTTATTCCCATTATATTTTATCATGGTTAATGTTCCATTATGATATATGCCTTACGTACTTCCATGATTTCTGTCTTTGCTCAAGATTTTGATGTTTAAATTTCATGTTCAAGTTTTTGCTTTCAAATGTTTATGGGTTGTTTTATGTTCTCTATGTTTGCCCTTACTGAGAATTTGAGCTCACCCTTTTTATGTTTTATTTTCCCCAGGAAATAAAGAAAGGTTTTAGGTAAGGAAACAAAAGGGGAAGATCGTTATGGGAGATTTTGAAGATCTTTCACCATGATTAGAAGTTTATATTCCAAGTTTCCAAAGACACTAAACTATTACGATCCTTGTGTGTCTGTTTTTGTTATGTATTAATTATTCCGCAAAAGTAATGTAATGTCTATGTACGTCAAGCTTTGGGTCTTTACATCTATCATACCGCTTAATAAAATAAAACTAATTTCTACTAACCAGGGACTTCCTGTAGGCTAGTGGTAGACGATAAAGGCCTATCGCACTATGTTTGTGGGTTCAATTCCCGCATCCTTTTCCAACGCGACATGTTGTCGCCCGTCCTATGGGTTGTCCTTTTTCTAAAGCTATACTATTATAACATTCCAGCTATAATATCAAAAAAGTTCCAGCCTTAAAAAAATACTATATTATGTATAACCTAATTCATTCCAATCTTTGGGCTTATCCAAAATACTTCTGTCCAAGCTCATAGTATAAATAAAATGATTACTAGAAAGGTCATCTACCAATCATATGAATACCATAATTTACCCCCGTATATCATAAGATATATCTTATTGGTCATATTCCAAACACGTGAATACCTTAATCATGTATTCTCTTGATACATGAATTACCATAAAATATTTGTGAAAACATGAATGTTGTCAAAAGTTAACTCTTTCCACATACCAAAATCCCAAAATTTCTTTATACTCAAACCATGATATCACTTTTTCCTTATATCAATCATGAGATTATGAATACTATTAAACATTTCATTATATCTTTATCCCTTCATTATGTGCATATCATCTGCTTTCCAAAAATATTTCAATCACTTTTCATGGTTACTGGTACCATATAATTATTGAAAACCACAAAAAACCAATACATACATATTCCAATATTCCACGATACTAAAAATGAGATTCCACAACACTATTTTGGAATCCCATTACATAAACACTTAATCATTCCACCACATCATTTTCATACTCAACATAAAAAATAGTGATTGCATGTGACTTTCCTTTGTCCTTTTCCTTAAGAGGTTTCTCATGTAGATCATCATTAACCCTTGGATTAGGGAATTGATTAGAATAATTCCCCATTTCCAAGCACTTGAAGCATTGAAGTGTTGGTGGTGTGTTCTCTATAGTTTTTTCTCTATTCACATCATTAGCTACCTTTTTTCCATTACTTCGGCACTCAGATACTCGATGACCTTCTTTTCCACACTTAAAACATTTTATAGCCCCTTTAAGACAATCTCCACCATGCTTCTTTCCACACTTTGAGCATAATGAAACATTTGTCTTCTTTTCACTATAGTTTTGAGATTTTTCCTTGAACTCCATCTTTCGTTTCTTGTCAAAACCATGAGATGGATATGTTACACCAACTTCTAGTTCTACCTTGATAGCACAACACACAATTTATTCATATCTAATGAAGTCTCTTATAGCTAATGCCCCTCGAAAACTTGGTTTTAAGCTAATGAAGAATCAATCAACTTTACTTTCAGGTTGGATGATAAAGCCAAATGCATACCTTGAAAGCCTTGTAAAATTCACCTCGTATATACCAACATATTCATCATACTTTTGCTTAAGCTCAAGTAACTCCTTTTCCATCTTTGTTCGAAGAATACAAGGGAAGTACTTATTGAAAAACAAGTTCTTGAACTCATCCAATTCCAAGGATTCAATTTCATCTTGGGGCCTTGTATTCTTAATTAGAGTCCACCACTGGTCTGCTTCACCTTCTAAACGGTAAACAGCTAAAATTAATTTTTCATGCTCTGAACAACGAAGTATGTAAAATATCTTTTCAATGGTACTAATCCATTGTTCAACAACAAGTGGATCAGAAGACCCCCTGAAAGAAGGGGGACATTGCCTCATGAAGGATTCAATAGAATATTGTTTCCTTCTCTACTCATTTGGAAGTCCAGACTGATTCATAGCTTGTGTAAGTATAGAAATATGATTTTGAACTCCATATCCCATAACATTGGTTTGTTCAGGAGGACAATCATTGCATCGTCCATTACATTGATCAATACGGTTCCTTCGGGTTCCATACATCGTCTAAAACCCAAAAAGTACAGTGTGAGAGGAAAAAAATCATACTAGGAAAACAACATAATCAAGGGGAGTACATTCAATCTCTAACATCTTAGGTTTAATTTTAATATCATTACCATAATTCTAGTAATATAACCTTTACATATACATAACCTTAGAGACATCCCTAGACATACCTTAGAAATATCTTTAGGGATTTCACTAAAGTTTTCACATCCTAGTTTCCAAAGGTTAACTAAACCTGCCTCTGATACCAACTGTAGAGACCCACACTTGACGTATATGGACATTACATTACTTTTTCAGAATACTTAATACATAACAAAAACAGACACCCAAAGACCGTAATAGTTTAGTGTCTTTGGAAACTCAGAACATAATCTTCTAATCACGGTGAAAGATCTTCAACTTCTCCCATAAAGATCTTACACTTTGGTTTTCTTACCTAAAACCTTTCTTTATATCCTGAGGAAATGAAAACATAAAAAGGGTGAACTCAAATGCTCAGTTAGGGTAAACATGGAGAACATAAAACAATCCCTAAACATTTGAATGTAAGAACATGAACATAAAACATAAAAATCATGGGTAATGACATAAATCTTGACAGTATATAAGGCATAGATCATAAAGGAACATTAATCATGATAAAATAGCATGAGAATAAAACATGTAATTGTGGAAAACCATTAATCACATGTTATTATTTCCATAATAGCCAAGGCATTGCTGTCAAGACCATCATAGTGGACAAAGTCCATTACTGAATTGGGTTTACTTTCCGTTCCATCCCTGTATTACTGAACCAGATTCACTTTCCATTCCATCCATGTCTATCTCATGAGATATAAATCTTTACCCAATGAATTGGAGGGAGATATAGGTCCCACCCATTTCATAATAAAATCATTTTTCATGTTCCACAAAATAAACATACATCATTCATAATAACCCAACGAATAAAATGAGTTTCATAAACATCATCCCATCATAACATAATTCATATCAAAGAAATGGATATCATTTCATCATAAGAAAAATCAAACCATGTAAATAATATAGACATTATACTTGAAACATAAACATACTAAATAATTTCATCTTATATGGAAAATAGTTTTGATAAAACACTTGAAATTAAATCTTGAGGAAAATATCCTTTCTTATTCAAAATCATTTTCTTTTCTCAAAATGTCATGAAATTTTAAAAGAAAAGTATTTTTTTGAAAATAATCATGAAATTTTGTTGAGGAATATTCATTGAAATAAGTCGTTATGAAACTGTAAAAATCCATTCATACCGTATAAGTTAAAAAAAAATTCTCCTAGTGCTTTTTTCAGAAAAGTCAAAAATTTCATCGTATGGTAAACAAAAGAAATATTCCTTCCATAACACAATGTAAAAGTCAAAATGGGGTAAAAATTAATTTAAACATACATGTAAGAATATTAAACAATTTATGAAATTTTTTTATGGACATGGATGAAAAATATAACCCCAGTAAATACTTACATATAAGTAATCTCGGATAAAAAATGAGATTTGCAAAATTATCCCTTACTTTATGTCCAATTTCATCCGTATGTGTCTGAGACTTCTGTATAGTGGGTTTAAAAATATTATTAACTTGTAACATAACCATAATAATATTTATTATATCATATATGATTCACTTATGACTTTATATTACCCGTTTTTTTGTAAATTCCATGTTAAAGTAGCGTTTTGGGTAAAATCGTTTCATTTATCGTACATGTTTCGACTTGTTGTTCTTGATATTATTACTTATATCCTGATTAACTTAATTATAGAATGTAAAACATGATTTATATATAATATATATTCAGAATATAAATATGTATGATATATCGATAAATGGAATGAAATACACCGTTCATGGAGATGGTAGGCCATACGTACGCATGAATGTTGTTTTCGTTTCCTTATTGAATTGAATGGGATTAGGTAAATGAAACATATATGTAAATAAATCTAGTATCATTATTATGTAATATATTTCATGATTATTTATTATATATACTTTATAATCATACTTTAATGGTTAATTATGGAAAATGAATCTCATCATGTTCGTGGAGACGGTAGTTCGTACGCACGCACGAGCGCCAATATCATTATTTTGATATTAAAATTGTATATAATTTGATGGTATATCATATATAAAGAATCATAACAATGTTATATTTATTATTTATATAATTTATACTCATTATTATATCCATCCAAATGATGAAATGTTTGAATAACAAACTACACCACAACGTGGAGGTGGTAAGCCGTACACACGCACGTGTGGTGAATTTTTCATTCATAGGATGGATAAAATAACTAATATGGTTGTACCATTTTTTATAATAACATCAAAGTATATATAAGATACTGGAGTTATTATTTTATAATGGAAACAACAAATAAGGAGGAAGTGGAAGAAGAAAGGAACTTGAAATAGGTGGTGAGATATTTACCTCTTCTTCGGGTTCTTCCTTTTGATTTGATCAAAAGGGATCCTTAGGTTGGATTTATGAATAAAGGAAGGACTCTAGGATGAAGTGAGGACATTTTATAGGGTATTTGGGCAGGGTTTGGCCGATCTAAATGGCTTTGGATGTGTGAATTAGAGAGAAGGGGGAGTTCCCTTTTATAAGAGGGGTGAGGGGAACCTTAGGAAAAGCTTAAAATATTATTTTATAATAAATTTATATTCTGTTTATAATGGATCCAAAGTGACTTATTTCAAGGATAGGGTGGTTATGAGTATAAATAATCTCAACCAATAGGTTTTATACAAGTTTATGTTACCATTTTAACCTTATCATTTAGATTTAACTCTGAGTTAAATAATTTAACTTTTACCATGTCTTCTTATATTCTTACAATATGTGATTAATAAACTTACTATAAACTTCCAATCAAACCCCAATTGGTTGATTAATGTCATATATGTTATTATATAAGTCTTTTGGCTGATCCTTATATTTTTAGGACCATTATATCAATTAATAATATAATATTTGTTTTAAAAACTCTTTTATGTCAATTTTGACACTATTTGGTATTTTGTTTTTTCTAAATTCATAACAGCATTATTACTTCAAAAAAAATTCATATAACCAACAATAATATGTTATATTAACCTATAAAATTAGTTTAATTCATAAAAAGTCTCAAATTACATTTATTTGGGTATTTATAATATCAATTATGTTAATATTTCATTAATAAGGTAATTACTGCATCATCATTGTGTCATAAATAAAATAAATTATTTAATGTATAAAAAATATAAATAAAATACCATTATGTAGGAAATATTTTTATCTTTATAATGAATATTTATAGCTGAATTTATCTTATGTATAACCCTATATTAAAAATGTTTTAGTTATTAAACTTCGATTTTAACTATTTTAAATCTTCATTAAATAAAATAATAATAAATGTCCTAATCTAATACATGTGGACCTAAAGGGTAATATTTTATTCCCAAGGTTGTTTTTGGTCGAATTAAACTTATCCAATATAATTAGGACATGTGTTAGGGTAATAATAATATCATTTTTACCCTTAATTACCCTGTTTACTTTTAACCGTGATAAATAAAAGTTAAAAGTTACTATTCACCAAAAATTATTTTCATCTCATTGAACCAAATTTTACTTACTGATATCAATCGTTTCACTTGGAATTTTTAAATTCAACTCACAGAAGCAGTAAAATTAAGTTTTATGTAAATTTTCAAATGCTCCTAGGAGGTGGTTAAAAGACGGTAAAACGTTCAATAAAATTTTTATATATCTAAAATTATTATAAAATGTCTCTAATGAATTACATTGAATGTATATAGGTATTATGTATCTATTAATACCTAAAATAAATTTAAATAAAATAAATTTAAATAAAATAAATTATTATTTAAATAAAAATTCGGTTTTAACTAATAACTCAACGTTTTCACTATTTATCAAAAATTCAAAGTTTTCAGAAAAATACCAAAAATTCACCCTAGTCTAATTTCGATATTCCAAATCCAAAAATGAAGTCCATTTTGAAAGATAAAATTTAAAAAATTTAAAAAATTGGGTATTACTATTCATAATGGCTAGTTTATATAATATTTTAATAACATATCGTTGTTTAGTGAAACTCGGTATTGCGTAAAATGCAAGCTATCGAGGAAGGTTTCTCTTGCGTGTAACAAAAGATAATACAATGTTGTGTATAGCACAATAAAAGACATCAAAGAAATTAATAATATTTCTCATAAAATCTTGGGGTGTTACAAAGGTAATCCCAAGTATCTTTGTGGGAAAACTATAAATAGTATGCTAGTTGATTTAGAAGGGTCGAGGACCAGATTCTTCTAATAGGATTGATGCTACAACACTAACTAAACATATGATATGATTGGAGACCACTAGACATTGGGATAGGTTACCCTCTAGTGGATCATGTAAGAAAATGATATTGGTTCTGGCTTATGATATTAAGACCACTAAACATTGGGATTCATTCCCTTTTACTGGCTCACACATGAGGATGATGTTGGTTTTGGTTTTAGGATTTTGATCAATGAGGTACAAGGTTCATAGGGTCCCACTTGTGCTAGTTATATAATGACCTGACCTTATAACATACATAATATTGAATTTAGTCAAGAAAACAATTCCTTTTATGTTTAGGGTATTTCAAAGTTTAGAGCTTTAGAGAATTGGGACAATACATTCATAAAATTACTTATTATTACAGAGTTGATACCAAAAAAACAGTTTCCATTTTTTTTCAAAATATAAAACATTAAAACTTAAACATGACTCCTTGACAATTCTTCAACATTTAACATGGATTCCTTCTTTGTCTTAGACATCCATTAACTTGATAAAATAATTTAAAAACTTGGGATGAGCAAAAAATCTCAGTAAGGGATGAAAAAGAAGGAAAGAGCACATTAGTCCATGAATACTCATAACATATGAAATCATTTTCAAAAGACATGCTTGTCACCCATATATACTTAATTTGTGTAACATGAGATTTACACAAGATCCAAAAAAAACATGAGAACATAAATATAATCATAAAGGTATCTGAGGGCATTACTTACAAAACATTGTAACCCTCACGACTACCTTATAATTTGTAACCCTCACAACTACCTTACAATTTGTATAACCATCGCAGTTACACTTGGAGTAACCATACGACCAACCTCCAACTTACACATACCCAATGCATTGGAGGGAGATATAGGTCCCAAACTTCACCATAATCAATTCCTAAGATCCAAAACATAATTATACAACATGAATAATTCCATAAAAACATTTCTTTGGAATTTTGTAAAACCGAATTTAAAAAAAAGTGGATTTTAAAAGGAAAGTCTATGAGAAATATCATATAATTGAAGTGAAACTTAATAGAGTGGATGGAATATTTATAAACACTATAAATAATCATAATTAAACATAATATTGGCAAAAAAAATCACACAACAAATTTAAATACCAACTAAATAACGAAGTAGAGTGTTAACCCAAAGAATGGAAATCAGGTTAAGAATTCCCTTACCTCAGGCTTGTCTTACTTAAAACTTGTTTAACATTCCTGTATAATGGATAAAAGAGTGTTATTTTTATTTTAAATAAACATTTTCATGTTTATAAAATCTTATATGATAATTTCATAACATCATTTCACCCTTTAATTGTTAGTATTTTGCTCATTGCACTGTTTTTGGGTGAGTTCTTTACATGATTTCCATGATTGGTTCATGGTGGATGTTCTTATCGATTGGAAGTGAAACTACAGAATTGTAATGTAGTAATATTTAAATATATCCAGTAACATAAATTATACCATTTATCATTTTTAATTCTTACATGAGGATGATTCAAAAGTTAAAACATTAATGATGTTCGTTTAGATCATTTTAGTGGTTCTTTGATAATAACGATCTCATTTTGTTTTATAAATTAAAACCATGTGTAAAAAAGAATTAAAGAACCATTTATGAGACATAATACATATATTATAACATTTTTCAACCATAAAAATTATTTTATGACAAGACTTGAAGGAATTAATGAAAATTGAAATCACATCGTCCACAATGTCGTTAATTTGACACATCACGAACAATGTTTTTAATTCCTTGAACAAGTGGGGGAAGAGAAGAAGATTGATGATGAATTTCCCATGAAAATGAGAACATCAAGAATATACAAGATTTTGGATCTTTCATTTCTCTTGGTTAATAGGAGTTGAGTAAAGTATATGAAAATAAAGGAATCTTGAAATAAAAGAAAATTTGAGAAATTTCTCACAAAAATTATGCAGCCTAATGGCGTCTCTTAAAATTTCATAAAAATAGTTTGATGAGAGAAAAGGGATATATCATCACTGTTACATAATATGTATATTAAGTGGGATATGGAATGAAATATCCCAACATAAGCTAAATTAAAAGGAAGATAATGACATAAAATGAAAGAAAAGAAAGAAAATAAAAGAGGATGTTTACCTCTTGATCTCTTCTCCTTGAGATCCTTCTTAAGGGCTTCGGTTTTGGTCTTTTCGTGACATCAAAAGATCTAAGACATGGGGAAGAGACTTGGAAGGATTATTGGGCAGAAATTAGGCATGGATCAAGGCTTGAGAGGTGTGGGAAGAATAGGGGAGTGAGGGTGGTATTTATAGTGGAGGAGAGGGGGTATTTTTTATTATTTTAATCATTATTATAATATTTTTTCTCAAGATTATGAAATATTATTTCATGTGACCTAAAATAGTAATAATGTCATGTGAGTTCAATCCAAGTGGCCTTTAATCACTTATAATGTCATAAATAGTGAATTTTACTGATAATTTGATTATACAGTATTTTATTGTATTTCACTATTCATTGAAAATTAAATAATTTCAGAAAAATAAATTTTTTTTACCCTAACCATTTTTTGATGTGTAGAATCAAAAAATGAAGTATATTTTTTGAATATAATTTTCTAAATATTATTAATTTAATTTTTTCATAAAATCATACTTAATTAAAAAATTAACAATTCTAATTCTATAACAACTTCTATATCACGATGAAAAATTAAGCAAGATGTTATTATCTTAAATCCTTAAGAAAATAAAATAATAATAAAATTTACTATTCATTAGGGTCATATTACTATTCATATTACTATTCATATTACTATTCATAAGGGTATGTTACTATTCACAAAAAAAAACAAGTTGGTTTCATCAGACTCCAAATAACTTACTGAACACAATTGTAGATGAAAGTTTCTTAAAATTCAAAACATAGAAGTGGAAAAATTATGTTTAAAGGATACTTATACATATCTATTTAAAACAAAGTTCCATGAATTTCTATTTATTTTTAGAAAAACTTGGGGTGTTACATTATCTCCACCTTCTAGAAATTGCGTCCTCGTAATTTTATTTAATTATTAAACAACTGAGGGTACATTTCCCTCATAGCATTTTCAAACTCCCATGTTGCTTCTTCAACCATGTGGTTTCTCCACAAAACCTTTACCTGGTGGATTACTTTATTCTGCAATAACAGTTTCCTTCGATCAAGAATCTGAACTGGTTTCTCTTCATAAGAAAGGTTCTCTTCCAGCTGAACTAATTTTGGGCTCAAGACATGTGATGAATCTGGAACATACTTTCTCAACATCGAAACATGAAAAAAATTGTGTACCTGAAACAAACTCAGAGGCAAAGCTACACGTTATGAAACTGTTCCAAATTTCTCTAAGATTTCAAAAGGACTGATGAACCATGGAATTAGCTTCCCTTTCTTACCAAAACACATCACACTTTTCCAAGGATATATTTTAAGGAAAACATGGTCACTTACCTTGAAAGATAAGTCTTTCATTTTGTTATCTGCATAACATTTTTGCCTACTCTGAGCTGTCCTCATGTGCTGTTGAATCATCCTCACTTTCTCAGCCACTTCCTCTACTAATTCTGGCCCCATCAACTTTCTTTCATTGACTTCATTCCAAAACACTAGATTCTGACACTACTTTCCATACAAAGCCTCAAAAGGTTCCATCTGTATACTGGAATGAAAACTGTTATTATAAGAAAACTCAACTAAAGAAAGATGTTGATCCCAACTTCCCTAGTAGTCCATTGAACAAGATCGAAGCATATCTTCAAATGTCTGAATCATTCATTCTGACTTCCCATCTGATTGAGGAAGAAAAGTTATACTAAAATTTAACTCTGTGCCCAATGACTTCTAAAGTCCCTTCTAAAAGTTAGAAGTGAACTTGGGATCTTGGTCAGATACTATAGAAAGAGGAACTCCATGTAACCTAACAATCTCCTTGAGGTACAATCGATAAATCTGATCCAAAGACATTGTATCTCAAATAGAATGAAAATGTACATATTTTTTTAGCCGATCAACAATAACCCAAATCTCCTTGTTACCTCGAGAAGTCTTTGGTAGTCCCACCACAAAGTCCATGGACACATTCTCCCATTTCCACTCTGGCACTGGAAAAGGCTGAAGCATCCCCTTCAGTAACTGCCACTCTACTTTCACCTATTGACATGTCAAACATCTCATGGAAAAATCAACAATATCTCTTTTCATTCCATCCCAACAATAATACTCTCGAAGGTCCTTATACATCTTAGTACTTCCAGGATGAACTGCAAATGGAGAACTATGAGCTTCACACAACAAAACTTTCTTTAAATGAGAATCACTAGGCACACACAACCTTTTTCCAAATCTTAAAATACAATCATTATCAAGGTTAAATTCTAGAAACTTACCCATTTTAACCAATTACACCTTTTTCTGTAGCTCATGGTATTCCTTCTGCACTCACTTAATTTTTTCTGAAAATAAAGACTGCATTGAAACCTGAAACAAAACAGATGTATGCTCGGCACCAACAAATTCTAAGCCAAAATTCATCTAATCATTAATCATGGGATAATGTTCCAAATGTAACACTGTTAATGGTGCATGATGTTTTAGAATCAAGGAATCTACCACTTTGTTTGCTTTTCCAGGATGATAATTGATCATGCAATCATAATCCTTTATTAGTTCAAGCCATCTTCTATGCCTCATGTTTAATTACTTCTGAGTGAATATATATACTTCAGACTTTTTTGGTCAGTATATATTTTACATTTGGTTCCGTATAAATGATGTCTCCAAATTTTCAAAATAAAAACCACAGTTGTAAATTCCAAATCATGTGTGGGATAATTTAGCTCATGAGGTTTAAGTTGTCTCAAAGCATAGGCAATTACCTGATCATTCTATATCAAAACACAACCAAGTCCATTCAAAGAAGCATCATTGTAGATGAAAAACTCACAATTATGGGAAGGTAATGCCAAAACTAGAGAATTAACCAATCTCTTATTTAGTTCTTGAAAAAAAACATCACATTATTTTGTCCAAACAAAATTAACCCCTTTCTGTGTTAGCTTAGTTATCAGGCTAGATAACTGGGAAAATTTCTTAACAAAACGTCGGTAATAACCTGCTAATCCAAGAAAACTATGAATCTCTATAACATTTGTGGGTCTTTTCCATTCATCAAACACTTTTGTTTTGTCATGATTAACTATTATTTCATCCTTATTTACATTGTTCCCAAGAAAAGAAATCTTTTGTAACCAAAAATTTAACTTGATAAATTTTCCATACAGTTTCTTTTCTTTTAAGGTTTGTAAAACAACCCTTAGATGTTTTTTATGCTCCTATTTTTTTAGAAAATACTAGAATGTCATCAATAAATACAATCACAAACTTATCCAAGAACTCATAAAATACTCTATTCATAATATTCATGAATACAATAGGTGCATTAGTTAATCCAAATGATATAACAATAAATTCATAATGCCCATATCTAGTACAAAAGGCTGTTTTCGGGATGTCATCCTCCTTCACCTTAAGCTGATGGAATCTAGATCTCAAGTCAATCTTAGAAAAGTAATGAGCTCCCTGGAGCTGATCAAACAAGTCATAGATATGAGGCAAATGATACTTGTTTTTAACAACGATGTTATTCAAAGATCTATAATCAATTCAAAGTATCATGGAACCATCTTTCTTTTTAACAAACAAAACAGGGGCTCCACATGGTGAACTTCTAGGATGAATGAAGCCTTTGTCAAGACAATCCTACAACTGATTTTTCAATTCAAGAAGTTCTATTGGAGCCGTATGATATGGTGGTTTTGAAATTGGCTTAGCATCAGAAACTAAGTAAATTGTGAATTAGAATTCTCGATTAGGTATGACTTTGGGTAACTCATCAGAAAAAACATCAAGGTATTCATTTACCACCAGTACTTCATTAATCTGAATAGTTCCCTTGTTTTCAACAATATGAGCAAGATAACTTTCATTTACATCTTTCAATAGTTTCTCAGCTTCATGATATGTTATCAATTTTATGGGTTCATTCTTGTATACAAACTGAAACTCTTTCTGAAAAACAACTTCCTTATCTCTACAATCAATCTTAAAATGATAATCAGAAATCCAATCCATTCCCAAAATAACATCAAACTCGACTAAGGGTAAAACAACAAGGTTTTCAGGTAAAGTCTTTCCACAAACCACAATAAAAATATTCTTATAATTCCTCTTTGCTATAACATTCCCCCCTGGTGTTTTAATAACAAGTTCTGGTTTCTTTTGTTGAGGTGATATTTTCAATTTACTAGAAAATTTCTCAGAGATGAAGGAATGTGTATACCCTGTATTAAACAAAACTTTAGAAAAATATGAGTGAACAAACAAAGTACCTGATACAACTTCATTGGATGGCCTGACATCTTCTGACGTAGTCACAAATGATCTCACTACACATTTCTGCTTGTAGTATGGCTTCTTTGCATCATTTGAATCTCTCCTTGGGTAGGAATTTTCATAATGACCCATTTCACCACATTTAAAACACTTTACAATCTTCTTATCATTATTAGTCTTAGGATCATTTTCATTGAAATCTCGGGCCATATGTCCAAACTTACCACATTTAAAACACTTCCCAGTTTTTCTAAGACATTCCCTAGGGTGTTTCTTGCCACACTTTTCACAAATGGGAAATTGGATTTTCTTAACATCAGATTTCTTTGGTTGATTATTACCCATCACTTTCCATATAGAGCTCTTCTTATCCTTATTTAAAAAATGCACATGATCATCAGAAAACTCCATCTCTACCCTCTCAACACATCAGACCAGTTTCTCATAATTTTTGAATTCGTGGGAGGCCAATGCCCTTCGATACCTTGGCTTCAGTCCTAAGTAAAAGCGGTTGATTTTGATATCAAGATCCAGAATATGATTTGGATCATAGATCTCCAGTCTAGTAAAGTTCACTTCATACACAAAATCTTTATCCTTTTGTTTCAATTCAATTAATTGCTTCTCTATCCTAAGTCGCAACACCTTAGGAAAATATTTCTCAAGGAAAAGAATTTTAAATTCATCCCACTCTAAGGCATCAAAATCCTCTCTACCACTGATATTCCCTACCATTGACCACCACTAATCATCTTCCCCTTCAAAAAGATAAATGGAAATACATACCTTTTGATTGTTTGAACATCCCATAACATCAAATATATTTTCAAGGGCTTTGATCCATCATTCAACTGCTACTGGGTCAGAAGATCCATCGAAAGCAGGAGGGTGTTGTCTCATAAAATGTTCCACTAATATCATGTTATATTATGGTAACTCTATTTTTTCTCTTGTATGGATTCCACCACCATTTATTACCTATGTCAGCTGAGCCATTACTGTCACAAACTGCTCGGTTCCAATCCCTACCATTCTGGGTTTTAGATCCGGAAGGATGTCATTCTGTCAGTACCTGTCCTCTTCAGCATCCTTGTTCCTTCTATGGAAAACCATTATAAACAAACATATCTTATATAAATCAACATTGTAATCTCTAAATGTTATAACATTTAAAATTAAACATAGAGTGAAAATCATTTATGGTATTCTATTAACATCACCCTAACCCCTAAAGTTATCTAAACCATCCTATGATACCAACTATAAGGACCCGACTTTACAACATACATAATCTTGAATTTAGTCAAGAAAAAAATTCCTTTTACATTGAGGATATTTTAAAGTTTATAGCTTTAGATAATTGGGAGAATACATTCATAACATTACACATTATTATAGAGTGGATACCATAAAAACAATTTCCATTTTTTTTCAAAATATAAAACACTAAAACTTAAACATGACTCCTTGACAATTATTCAATATTTAACATGGATTCCTTCTCTGTCTTACACATACATAAACCTGTGAAAATCATTTAAAAATTTGGAATGAGCACAAAATCTCAGTAAGAGATGAAAAATAAGGAAAGATCACATTAGTCCATGAATACTCGTAACGTATGAAAGCATTTTTAAAAGACATGCTTGTCACCCATATATGATTACTTTGTGTAACATGAGATTTATAAAAGATCCAAAAAAAACATGAGAAAATAAATATAATCATAAAGGTATCTTATGGAATTACTTACATAACACTGTAACCCTCACAACTACCTTATAATTTGTAACCCTCACGGTTACCTTACAATTTGTATAACCATCGTAGTTACACTTGGAGAAACTATACTGACAACCTCCAACTTACACATACCCAATGCATTGGAGGGAAATATAGGTCCCACCCTTCATCATAATCAATGTACAATATCCAAAACATAATCATACAAAATGAATAATTCCATAAAAATATTTCTTTGGAATTTCGTAAAACCGAATTAAAAAAAGAGTATTTTAAAATAAAAGTCTGATAAATATCATATAATTGAAGTGAAACTTAATAGAGTGGATTGAATATGTATAAACACTGTAAATACACATAATTCAACGTAATATAGGAAAAAACCATCACACAATCAATTTCAATACCAACTAAATAATGAAGTAGAAGGTTAACCCAAAGAATGGAAATCGGGTTAAGAATTCCCTTACCTCAGACTTGTCTTACTTCAAACTTGTTTAAAATTCCTATATAATGGTTAAAAGAGTGTTATTATTATTTTACAGAAACATTTTAATGTTTATAAAATCTTATATGATCATTTAATAACATCATTTCACCCTTTAATTGTTAGTATTTTGCTCCTTGCACTATTTTTGGGTGAGTTCTTTACATGATTTCTATGATTGGTTCATGGTGGATGTTCTTGTTGATTGGAAGTGAAAATATAGAATTGTAATGGAGTAGTATTTAAATATATCCAGTAACATAAATTATACCATTTATCATTTTTAATTCTTACATGAGGATGATTCATAAGTTAAAACATTAATGATGTTCGTTTAGATCATTTTACTGGTTCTTTGATAATAACGACCTCATTTTGTTTTATAAATTAAAACCATGTGTAAAAAAGAATTATATAACCATTTATGAGACATAATACATATATTATAAGCTTTTTAAACCATAAAAATGGTTTCATGACCAGACTTTATGGAATTAATGCAAATTGAAATCACATCGTGCACAATGTCAGTAATTCGACACATCACAGACAATGTTTTTAATTCCTTGAACAAGTGGGGGAAGAGAAGAAGATTGATGATGAATTTACCATGAACATGAGAACATATAGAATATAAAATATTCTGGAGATTTCATGCCTATTTTTTAATAAGAGGTGAGGAAAGAAGATGAAAATAAAGGAATCTTGAAATAAAAGAAAACTTGTGAAATTTCTCACGAAAATTCGGCAACCTAACGACGTCTCTTAAAATTTCATAAAAATAGTTTGATGAGATAAAGGGGATATCTCATCACCCTTAAATAATATGGATATTAAGGGGGGATATGTAATGAAATATCCCAACATAATCTAAATGAAAAGTAAGATAATAACATAAAATGAAAGAAAAGAAAGAAAATAAAAGAGGATGTTTACCTCTTGATCTCTTCTCCTTGAGATCCTTCTTAAGAGCTTTTATTTTGGTCTTTTGGTGAGACAAGAAACTCTGGGACGTGGGTAAGAGCCTTGGGAGGATTATTGGGCAGAACTTAGGCATGTATCAAGGTTTGAGAGGTGTGGGAAGAAGAGAGGAGTAGGGGTGGTATTTATAGTGGAAGAGAGGGGGTATTTTTTATTATTTTAATCATTATTATAATATATTTTCCCAAGATTATGAATAGTCTTATTTAATGTGACCTAAAATAGTAATAATGGAATATGAGTTCGAACCAAGTGGCCTTGCATCACTTATGATGTCATAAATAGGGAATTTTACTGATAATTTTATTATATGACATTTTATCATATTTCACTATTCATCATAAATTAAAGAATTTCAGAAATATCCCAAAAATTTACCCTAACCATTTTTCTATGTGTAGAATCCAAAAATTAAGTCCATTTTTGGAAAATAATTTTCTAAATATTATTAATTTAATTTTTAAATAAAAGCATACTTAATTCAAAAATTAACAATTCTAATTCTATAACAACTTCTATATCATGATGAAAAATTAAACAAGATGTTATTATCTTAAATACTTAATAAAATAAAATAATAATT
The DNA here is from genome assembly GCA_963277665.1 of Viscum album. Lineage (NCBI taxonomy): Eukaryota > Viridiplantae > Streptophyta > Magnoliopsida > Santalales > Viscaceae > Viscum > Viscum album. The sequence continues at coordinate 1,366,350,518 of OY728135.1, forward strand.
AAATTTACTATTCATTAGGGTCATATTAACATTATTATTACTATTCATATTACTGTTCATAAGGGTATGTTACTATTCACAAAAAAAACAAGTGGGTTTCATAAAACTCCAAATAACTTACTGAACACAATTATAGATGACAATTTCTTGAAATTAAAAACATATAAGTGGAAAATTTTTGTTTAAAGGCTAGTTATAAATATCTAAAAACAAAGTTCCATGCATTTCTATTTATTTTTAGAAAAACATGGGGTGTTACAAGTTAGCTATAAGGATTTTCCATGGAGATCTCTTGTGACATGATTCTTTTGTGATGTGGTTTTAAACATCAGTATATAGTGGACCTTGTGTACATTATGGTTCCAACACAATTTTATTTTGAGAAAAAGGTTTCCTTTAAAAGTATTTTCCTAAAAATATTTTCCATGAAATGTTCCATGAAAATGTTTTCAAAGTTCTTATGAAGTTGTTCATGTTGATTTATCTTAGTATGTTATATCAAGAAATCTTTATTTTGGGTGGTATCCTACTGGGATTTGGAACACACCCTACATACACCTTTGTGTGTATGTAGAATTTTTTATGTATGACCTAGGTAAACTCAAGATGTTCTGTGGTGGTGATGGTGGATCTGGTTGCTAGTGTTCCACTTCTTGCAGGTGTTGGTGGTGGTGGATTAAGGGTGATTCCCCTCTTGTTACATAAAGGTTTTTGAGATGTTCTTGTTATTCCCTTTCTGTTGCAGTATTTTTGGTATGAGTTAAACTTGAAAAAAATTGAATCTAAAAATTATTGTATCTCGTTCAGTTATTATTATCAATTACAGAATGTTTTATATTAATGGGTTATTTATGGTTATATACATGAGTGAAATCATTCCCAAAGTGTATTTTTGATACCCAGAAACTAGTTTCCATCCCATAGGGATTGTAAATTCCCTCAGGTACATGCCAGAGACTGGGTTAGGTGTCAGTTTGGATGGAACCTCGGCTTGGTTTGTGAAAAAATGGTATCAGATCTATCCAATATTTGGTGTAGAGAGCAGGTTCTATTCCTGATCATGCTGGGGAATCCAAACTAGGTCTTGTAAAGGATAAATATTAGGATTTACCCAAGAAAAAGACTTCTTCTAAGGTATCACAGATCCTTAGGAAGGTGAGGATTGGATTGAGAAGATAAAGAGGATGTTCGAATTTCTTGATACTTCTGAGTCAGTTAGGGTAAAATTTTCCTCGCTCATGTTGGAAGGTCCCAGTCAAAGGTGGTGGGACTTATTGGTGCAAGTTGGAAAACATGATCAGATGGGGTGGAAGGATTTCAAGGTCATCTTTAATGAGAATTATTGTCCTGATATTTTTTCCTTCGCTAGGTCCCAAGAGTTTTTGGATCTTTTCTAGGGATACCAAACCGTGATGGAGTATGATAACGACTTATGTAATTGGTTTGGTTCACACATAAGGTGGTTTCAAATGAAAAACCCAAGGCTCAAAAGTTTTATATGGTAATGTAACCGAAAATATGATCTTAGATATTCTTGTTCAATATGAAAACCTATTATGTGGTGGTTGATCATGACATGATGGTAGAAATTGATTGTAGAGTAAAGTTTGGTTTATCTAGAGAAGTAAAAATAGTGGGTAGTGGTAGTTTTTATGAGAAGAAGAGTAAGAAGGAAAAGCAGGAGAAGAGGGGTGGTGTTAATTTAGGCCATTCTCCCTGAATTTCTTCATCCACGAATTCAGGTTCTAGGTTAGTTGTGTGCCATTAGTATGGGAAGGGAGGAAACATGTGATCTATGTGTTCATACCCACACAGATCTTTCCATAGTTGAGGATCTATGGGGAGATTACAATATTTTTTCAAGGTAGCACACCCCTATCAGAGTGGTACATGATCGGTAGCCTTCAAAGGGATGTTAGCCCGGTCCGAACCATCTAGGGTAATGGGTTATCAGTTTGGAGGTCATGGTGACAGGGCTAGATATTCTTCTAGATATAGTTAGTTCTAGGTAGAGTTATAGGTCAGTGTTCGTTCTCAAGATTAGGTAAATATGAGGCAACTTCATTCCATGGAATGAGCAGTAGTGAAGTCAGATGCAGGGCCTATGACATTTTGAGTTATTGTTCTTATTGAATCATCATTAGCTATTGTTATGTTTGATACTGGTGCCTCTATTTCTTTAAGTTCTTCCCATCTTGTGGATGCGTTAAAGTTTCAAAATAATCTTATTCCATGTGTAATGGAGTTTTTTGATGCCGCTTGGTAACAAGTGAGAGTAGGGTTTCAGGCACCTGTCTTGCACACTCACCATGTAAAAGGTTGAGTTGGAATGAGATTTTATGGTTTTAGAAATGGATCTCTTTGACATGATTATTGGAATAGATTAGATGGTGCACCTACAGGAACATTTTGATTACTATCTTCAGTGAGTGAGTTTTGTGGTACCTAATGGAAGTACCTAGGTTTTTTAGAGAGAAGGGGATCCTCGATTGGGACGTATTAGACCTCCACTTCTAGAGTTGGGAAACCTCATTTTTCATATCTTATTGCTCATGTTAGAGGACGATGATGGTGCTCCTGAGGGTGGATTACCCCTGTGGTGGATGAGTTCTCAGATGTATTTCCAAAGGATTTATCATGTTTTCCCCCAGAGAGGGATGCAGAGTTCACCATAGATTTGGCACTGGGAACACAATCAATATCTCTTCCCTTGTACTGTATGTCCCCCACTGAGTTGAGGGAATTAAATATATATATGGATGATTTGGAATCCAAAGGATTCATTCTCCCAACTTTCTCTCCTTGGGCCTCCCTAGTGCTGTTTGTGAAAAAGGATGACGGATATCTTCAGTTGTGTATTGATTACTAGAAGATGAATAAATAGATTACCAAGAATAAGTATCCCTTTCCCCATATTAATGAACTATTTGATTAGATCAAGGGGGATAAGTGGTTATCCAAGATTTATTTGTGTTCTGGGTATCACCAAGTTAGATTTAGAGAGGAAAATGTTCTGAAAATATACTTCTAAATAAGGTATGACCATTTTGAATATTTGGTCATTCCTTTTAGATTAACGAATGATCTAGCAATCTTTATAGAGCTTATTAATAGGGCGTTCCATCAGTATCTAGACTCGTTTGTTTTGGTATTCATGGATGAAATCCTGGTCTATTCAGGGACTGAGGAGGAGTATGATCAACATTTGATGATTTTTCTAGGAACCCTTCAGGATCATTGCCTATTTACAAATATTTCCAAGTGAACCTTATGGATCAATGAGGTGAAGTTTCTAGGTTATGTGGTATCAGGACATGGGGTTTCAGTACACCTTGAAAAGATTAGTGTAGTTATTTCATGGGAGAAAATGAGTAATGTTTTTGAGATCAAGAGATTTTTAGGACTAGAAGGGTATTACAAGTGATTTGTTCAGAATTTATCTTAGCTTGATTTTCCCATGAAGACACTCACTTAGAAAGGGGTGATGTTTGAATGGATCCCAGTATATTAAGCGTCATTTGAGGAGATTAAGTGGCAGTTGAAAAAACCCCTATTTTGATATTTATAGAGTTTGTAAAGGGATATGTGGTCTACTTTGATGCTTTAGATATGGTTCTTGGGTGTGTGATGATGCAGGATGACCATGTGGTGGTGTATGGTTCTCTCCAACTTTTCCACATGAAAATAATTAATCAACCCATGATTTGGAGTTAGAAACAATAATGCATGTCTTAAAGTCATGGAGTCATTATCTTTTTGGGGAGAAGTTTGAAGTTTATTCTGATCATAAGATCTAGGCTCATATATTCTCCCAGAAATATCTAAATATAAGGCAACATCATTGGGTTGAGTACCTTTAGGGGTTCAATTTTGACATCATGTATAACCCAGTCTAAGGAAATGTGGTTGCAGATGCCTTAAGTAGGAAAGTGCTGGTGCAAGTGCTTAAGGAGTCTAGTGATGAGTGGAAATTTATGGGTCTTTTTTCCAAGATGCATCTGAATACTAAAGAGAATAGTGGAGGTGCATTCTTGGACAGTGTTTAGCTGAAAACTTCCCCTCTATAGTTGATTCAGTAGTAGTAGCTGAGTGATGAGTTGTTACAGCATTCTAGATAGTTCCTAAATGGTGGGGAGGATCCATCTGAATGGTCATTATCTCCTAAAGGAAATTTGTGCTTTAGATGTCACTTCATGGTGTATTTGTCATTGTAGAGGGTGGTGATGAAGTACAACCACCAATATCAGTGGTTCGTTCATCCTGTTGCCACTAAGATGTTCTATGATGTGCTTCAACAGTTTTGGTGGACAGGTATGAGGAGAGACATAACTAAATTTGTATCACGGTGTTATACATGTCAGCAGGTTAATGCAGAGTACCAAAGGACCTCTGGTTTTTTCATCCACTAAATATTACTACCTTTAAGTGGGATAATTTTTCTACATATTTTATTTTTAGATTACCTCATACACCTCAGGGATGGTAATCCATTAGGTTAGTGATCGACCATCTAACCAAACCAAACCACTTCATTCCAATCAGGTAATCATCCAAGGTGAATGGGTTGGTTTAGTTTTATGTTCAAGAAATAATGAGGCTTCATGGGGTGCCATTGGCTATTGTTTTAGACAGGGACCCTTGATTTAACTCACAGTTTTGGGAAGGTCTTCAGAAGATGATGGGGTTGCAGGTAAAATTGATTATAACATACCACCCTAAAATGTATGGTTAGATAGAGCAGGTGAATTAGATTTTGGAAGACATGCTTAAGGCACATGTGTTAGATTTCATAGGTATGTGGTAAATCCATTTAGGATAGGTTGAGTTTTCATATAATAAAATTTACTAATCATTGATTTGAATGGATCCATTTGAGGAACTTTATGGTCGTCCATGTTGCTCCCATTTGTGTTGGGATGAGGTGGGAGAGAACTCATTGTTGGGGCCGAGCCCTGTGTAGAAGACATATGGAAAAGTTAATTTGATCAGGAAGCATTTTTTGATAGATCCAAGATTTCATAAGTCTTATGATGATCAGTGGTGCTGAGCTTTGGACTTTTCCATGGGTGAAGGGGTGTTCCTGAAAGTACCATCTCATTTGGGTCATCACTATTTGGGTAAGAAAGGGAAGCTAATGCCGATGCATTTCATACCTTTTGAGATCAATGAGAGAGTCGGTAAGGTGGAATAATAGTTGGATTTACCCTCCCAATTGATGGAAATTCATGATGTGTTCTCATCTCTTAGTTTAAAAAGTATAATCTAGATCCGTCTCATGTGCTGAATTGGGAAGAGTAGAAATTAGAACTTAACTTGTCAGTGTTTGAGTGACCAATACAAATTATTGGTTATTCAGATAAAGTTATTTGTGTGAGGTATATATATTTGGTCCATGTTTTATCGAATAATAGTAGTGGTGAGCATGATAAATGGGATTATAAGTCTTGGGTTAAAGAGGAGTATCCATTTTTGTTCTATGATCATACTTTTAAATAAATTTCCCGGGGTGAAAAGTTTTTTTAGTGGGGAGAATTGTCACATCTGTGATTTTTTAAGGAATTCATTTGTTTATTTTTATCCTGGTATTTATCCCTTTGGTTTCCTATGATTTTTTGGGAGAAAAATGATGTTTTTGGGCTCAATAGTAGGTGGCTCACGGTTGACACATAGTTAGGGGAAACCATGTTCAATTCTCTAGGAAACCATGCAACATCATTCCTATTATATAGTGAGGGATGCATAGTTTTTGTATGGATTGGAAAACTATGAAGCTCTTGGACAATGAAGTATGCATGATTGGCGCATATTTTGGTAAACCTTGCAGGATAACCGTGCGACCTGTCTAAGTCATTAAAAATTGTGAAATTACTCTTTTTACCTCTTCATATTTAACCCAAAAACACCTCTAATCCAAACCCTACTGGATTTTCATCAATGGGAACTTCCTCCAAACCTTCTTTGAGCCTTTTAGCATCAATATTTTGGTGTTTTGGTCCTATTTCTTCAAGAAATCATCAAGTAAGTCATTTTTTTGGTTTATCCCTTATTCTAGGGTTCTTATTCCCTCTTTCTTGGGTTCTCCTTTTCCAGTTGGTTTTTTGACCAAGTGAGGGATATATCTTGAGTTTTGGTGTGAAATCTTGATGTTTTTGTTTTATTTTTTCCTTTATAGGGTCTTGTTGAGGTGCATTCATGGTTTTCACCAGATTCTGGAAGTTTTTGAGCTTAAGGTAGGTGGTTCCATGATTTTACATTATTAGTTGATTTTGAATTTGCCAGTTGGTTTCATAAATATGTTCCATGGATTATGTATGTGGTGCGAAATATGTTTTGAAAGGGTTTTGAAATGTATATGTGATAAAAGTTTATTTTCTAAAGGAAAATGGTTATGTTTCATGTTCACCTCATTGTGCCACTTCTTGAATGTGTTCTATGATTTATGTAAAAGGTAAAAAATTTGTTTTAAAAGGGATTTGAGGTACATATGCATAAACAATTTATTTTTCAAAAGAAATGGGTTTTTAGCATGTGAAATTCATTGTTGTGTTTCCCAGATATGTTATATGAATTGTAAAGGTGATGTGAATCATCTTATAGAATGAATTTGGTGTATATATGAATTGAAAAGTGGGTTTCCCATGGAAATGGTTGGATTTCATATGTGACCTTCTTTTTGTGTTTCTAAATGTATTTCATTAATTATGAAAGTGGTGAAAAATTTATTTTAAAATGGTTTTGGTGTGTGTGTGAATATGAAAGTGTTTTTGTTTATGGAAAATGGTAGTTTCCATGTAAACCTTGGTTTTTTAATAAACATGCTTGTGAAAGAAATGGATTTCATGTGTCTTAATGATGATTAAAATGTGTGTGAAGGTAATGATTTATGTGATATGTGAAATAGTATTTGAGCACAAAGTGAATCCTAAGTATCTAGGTGGGAGAACTAGAACTAGTATGCTAGTTGATTCGAAAGGGATGAGGCCCAGATTCTTCTAGCATGATTGACCCTACAACACTAACTAAACATAAAATATGATCAAAGACCACTAAAACTTGGGATTGGATCCCCTCTAGTGGTTCATGCATGGGAACACTATTGGTTTTGGCTTATGATATGGAGACCACTAGACCATAGGATGCATTCCCCCCTAGCAGCTCGCGCATTAGGACATTGTTGGTTTTGGTTGGAGGATTTTGATCACTGAGTTAGGAGGTTAATAGGGTCCCACTTGTGATAGTTATCTATATAGATTTACCATGGTGATCTCTTGTGACATTATTATTTTGTGACGTGGTGCTAACCATCAATATACAGTTGACCTTTTTTACATTTCGGTTCTAAAGCAATTTTATTTTGATAAAAATGTTTCCTTTAAAAGCGTTTTCCTGAAAATGTTTTCCATTAAATGTTCATTGATTTTTTTTCAAAGTTATTATAAAGATGTTCATGTTTATTTATCTCCTAATTTCATAGCATGACATATTTATTTTGGGTGGAATCCTAATGGACTTTGGATCACATCCTACATACACCTTTGAGTGTGTGTAGACTTTGTTATGTATGACCCAGGTAAAGGAATGATGTTCTGTGATGGTGATGGTGGATCTGGTTACTAGTGTTCCACTTATTTTAGGCATTGGTGGTGGTGGATTGAGGTTGATGTCACTCTCATTACATAGAGGTTTTTCAATGTTCTAGTTGTTCCCTTTCTATTTTGGTATTTTAGGTATGGGTTAAACTTAAAAAATTTTGAATATGAAAATTGTTTTATCTCGTTTGATTATGATTATCATTTACGTGAAGTTCTATATCCATGGGTTTTTTTATGGTTATATACATGGGTGAAAATGTTCCCAAAGTGTATTGTCGATACCCAGTCACTAGTTTTCAGCCAGTGGGGGTCAAGAACACCCTTCATGCCATTCCATAGACTCAGTCAGGTGTTTGTTTGGATGGAACCCCAATTTAGTTAGTGAAAATTAACCTAAAAACATATCAGTATATTGAGGATACTTATGTTATTATATAATAATTTAATAATAATAAATTAAGGGGTCTTGAAAGAAATAAAACACAAATGCATATTGAAGAATGTTACCCCTTTTTTCGAAAACTCCTTTTGGTTTACATTAAAGGACTTCTTGGTTGGATTTCTGCCCAAAGTGAGGCCTCTAAGGTGGAGGGAGGGATGCTATGAGATTATTTGGGAAGGTTTTTAAGGATACAAAGTGGATTTATATGTGTGAATAAATGGTAAGGGTGAGTACCTTTTTATAGTGGAGGGGGACTGACATTCTTGTAATTTTTTGAAAAAGGAATTAGACACACATTTTAACATTCTAGGTAGCTCCAATAATAGTACAAATTCAATATAAGGGATTATTTGACCAAAATATGAATATTAAATTGATTTTTACAAGTTTACAGGTCATTTTGAAACTTAAGTTTAAGTTTTAGTCCCTTGTTAGGCTAATTTTTCTCTTAATCATTATAATTAATTTTAATTACTTTCACAGATATTTTTTTGCCCAAAAACTAACTTGACATTATTATACATTATAAATTATGATTATTCCAAATATGGAATCCATTTTTTTAAATTAAAATCATATAATTATCATAAATTAATTTAAATTTAATCTCAGAGATGGGATAATGAAGCAAGTTTTTTTAAAGAAAAAATATTTAAAAGTTTGCTAAGTTTTTATATCTAAATTCAAAGTGAAATTTTTTACCATAAAATAATTTTGGTTAAATGATATAAAATTTATCTAATTATAATTTAAAACCAAATAAAAATATAATTTAACTATATAAATATATTGGATAAAAAATAATTTTTGTACTAAAATTTAGTATTATTCATTATTCATCAAAATATGAAAGTTCTCAAAAAAATACCAAAAATTCACCCAAAGTAAATTTTGATATTTTTATTTAAAAAAATAATTTTATTTTTTTCATATAAAAATTATAAAAGTTTAAAAAATTAGATTTAATATGGGTTCTTCATTAAAATGTGGAAAAACTACATTTAAAAAATATAGAGATTTTATACTTAAATTGGATTTATTCTTATTTTAAGCCTACAAATATTTTTGATGAATGTAAAAGAATTTAATATATATGTGTAACTATAATATAGTTATTATTATTCATTCCTACCAATAAAACTACTAGATGATAACTACCCCTTACAATAATAATATTATTAATATATTATTTTTTGGTATAACTCAGTCTTTAGTGAAACACAAGATTTCAGAGAAACTCTTTGTTGAGTGTAGGGTATGCTATCAGAAATAACATCTATTTTAAGGTAAAATTACTCTCTACTTCATAAATATTAATAAATATGAAAAATAATTATTCTATCATTACTTGGGATGTTAAATCCTTCCACCCTTTTGAAAATTATGTCCTCGTAATTTTATTCACTTAACAAATAAGTGGGGATATTTTTTCCTCATAGAATTTTAATATTCCAATGTTTCCTATTAAACCATATGTTTTTCCATAAAACCTTAATCTAGTGAATTAACTTATTCCAAAACACTTTCTCTCTATGTTAAAGAACCTGAACTGATTATTCCTCATAAGAAATATTCTCTTCCAGCTAAACTACTTCAAGGATCAAAACATGTGATAAATATAGTACATACTTAATTAACATTGAAACATGAAATATGTTGTGTACTTGGGATAAACTTGGATGTAAAGATACTCATTAGGCAACTGATCCTACTTTATCTATGATTTCATACGGTCTAATGAACTTTAGACTCAGCTTCCCCTTCTTACCAAAATGCATCACACTTTTCCATGGGGAAAATTTTAAAAAGACATGATCACCTACCTCGAAAGAAAGATCTTTCCTCTATTTATCTATATAACTCTTCTATCTAGTCTAATCCACCCTCATGTGTTGCTAAATAAACTAAGATTTATCTTCTATTTCCTATACCAACTATGGTCCCATAAACTTCCTTTCTCCTACATCATCTGAAAAAGCCGGTGTCCTACACCACTTCCTATATAATTCCTAAAAAGGTTCCATTTATATAATAGAATGAAAAATTTTATTATAAGAAAAATAAACCAAGGAAATATATCAATCCCAACTTCCCTGATAATCCATTGAGCACAAAAAAGGTATATCTTCTAATGTTTGAATCGTCCACTCAGACTATCCATCAGATTGAGGATGAAAATATGTAATAGAATTTAGTTCAGTGCCCAATAACTTCTGAATTCCTTTCCAAAAATTTTATGTGAACCTAGGATCATGGTATGATTCAATGGAGATAGAAACTTCATATAACCTTATAATATATTTTAGATATAATATTTAAAGATACTATAAGGACATTGTTTCTTGAATGTGAAGAAAATGTGCAGATTTGGTTAATCAATCAACAATAACCCAAATTACATTATTACCTTGAAAATTATTTGGGAATCCTACCATGAAATCCATTGATATATTTTTCCATTTCCACTATTCTAAAAGAAAGGGTTAAATCACCCCCTTTGGTAAATTTCACCATTCTTTAACCTATTGATAAGTAAAACACTTCACAATAAATTCAGCAATATCTCTTTTCATTCCATCCCACCAATAATACTATTTATGGTCTCTATACATCTTAGTGCTTCCCAGATGAATGGAAAACAGAGAACAATGAGCTTCATTCAACAACTATTTCCTCAACTAGGAATCACAAGGCACACATAATCATTTTAAAAATCATAAAAAACCTTATTCATCCATATTAAAATCAATAAACTTACAATTATTAATGGATTTTACCTTTTCTTTAAAATATTGATCCACATTCTGAGCTATCTTAATTATTTCTGACAAAGTTGACTACACTGAAACCTAAAACAAAAAAGAGGATATCCCAATATCCAAAAATTTTAGTACAAAATTCATTAAATCATTAACCAAAGGATAAAATTACAAACTTAACATGGTTAATATGGCATTATATTTTTGACTCAAAGCATCATCCACCTTGTTTTATTTTCTAGGATGATAACAAATCGTGTAATCATAATCATAGATTAGTTCTAGCAATTTTCTCTATCTCAAGTTCAATTATTTATAAGTGAATATATACTTAAAAATTTTGTGATTATAATATATTTCACACTTTAATTCATAAAAATGATGCCTCCAATTTTTTTGATAAAAAATAAAAGCAATTTATTATAAATCATGTGTAGGGTATTCAACTCATGAGGTTTCAGCTGATGCGAAGAATAAGAAATTACCCGATCATTCTGAATTAGAAAAAAACCAAGTAATTTCAATGAAGCATCACTATTTGTGATGAATTCACTTTTTCTAGAAGGTAAGGTCAAAACAAGAGTATTCACCAATCTTATTTTTAGTCCTGAAAACAATCATCACATTATTTTATCCTGATGAACTTAACCCCTTTTTGAGTTAACTTATTTAGTGGGCTAGACATCCAGGAAAAATTTTCAATAAACCACCCATAATAACCCAATAATCAAATAAAACTACGAATCTCTCTGATATTTTTTATGTCTTTTCCATTCTTTAATAACTTTAATTTTAGTTGGATCAATATTTATTCCATATTTAGAAATAATGTGACCAAGTAATGAATTTTTTTGGAATCAAAATTCACTCTTACTAAAATTTCCATATAGTTTATTTTATTTTAAGGTTTGAAAAAAAATCCTTAATTTCCTTTCATTTTTTCTCATGGATTTTTGAATGTACCAAAATACCATCTATAAACACAACCACAAACTTATCCATGAATTGTCTTTCTATCTCAAGTTGATCAGCCTTAGGAAAATATTTCTCATGGAAAATATTCTTAAATTCATCCCATTCAAATGAATCAATCTCTTTACTTTATATGATATTATTAACCATTGAAAACAACTAATTAGATTCAACTAAAAATTGATAAATTTATATATTTAACTTTTGGTGATCTGAACAACCCATGATAGTGAATATTTTTTTTGGGATTTAATCCATCCTTCAGCTAGCATAGGGACATATGATCCTATAACTGATGGGGGATTTTGTCACATAAAATTCACCACCACCATCATTTTCCTCTATGGTAGATTTAGTTTCTATCTTGCATGGACACCACCCATATTTATAGCATGTGTCAACTGATCCATTACTATAAAAAACTATTCTATTTCAATTCCAACCATCTCGGGATGCTAATTCAGAAAGGCATTTTCCTCTCAGTACCTTCCAACTATAGATTCCCAATTTAATCTAGGAAAAAACATTCTAAAAAAACATACTTTAGGTCATGAAACATAGTAATATTTAAATACTATATTATTCTAACTTAACCCAAAAGTAAAATATTTTAATGGGATCCTATTAACACTATATTAACCTCTAAAGTTATCTAAACATTTTCTTTGATACCAACTATAAGGACTTGGCCTTAAACATTATATAAAATTGAGTTAGGTCAATAATTTTACTTTCTATCACATTTAGGATCTTTTTAGATTTCAAGTTTTAGATAATTATGCCATAAATTATACATAAAAAACCATAAAATATAAAGTGGACACTTCAAAATAGTATTTATTTTTCCCATAAAATAAAACTTTTAAAATAAAGCACGATCTCTTTTATGAAAACTCTTATCGAAATTTAACATGACTTATTCCAATCCCTTACCTATCATTAAATCAGATGAAAAACATTCAAAAACATGGAATGAGAATAAAAATCTCATTAAGGGATATAAAAATAAGGAAACAATTAGTCCATTGATAAACATTAAAACTCATGAAAAAATCTTCCTTGAAAATAGAAAATTTTACCCAAAAAGGGAAATATCATTATTTAAAAAATATCATTTATTTTACCTTTAAAAAACAAACGATTTCATGAAAAATCATTAGAAAAAATTAAAAATTTATGTAGGTACCTTGGGACATCATCACATTGAACCCTTACAGAGCCCTTATAGATTGTAATAACCATACAACCAACTTCCAATATAATTCTCTAGAGAATATAATTATTACCCAATGTATTGGAGCACTATCTAGGAACACCCATTGTTTAATCTATAACAGGCTCATCCAGTACTATCTGGGTGCACCCATAATTTATAATGTCCAAGAACCACAACATGAAATAAAAAATTTCATCATTGGAAAAAATCTTTTAAACTCATATGAAAATCACTTTTAGAGATTAAAATACCATTCTCTTTCAAAAATTCCACGTTCAATACGAAATACACCATTCTTCTGAAAAAAAATTTCAACTCCAAAATACCCAAAAAAAGGAAAGAAGGTTTTCATATAATAAAATATGAAATATTTAAAAGGAATACAAAAATAAAATAATTTCCATGATGGTGAAAAAGTCATTGTCATTATGCATGTTAAGAATAGAAAATTACTTTTTTCATTTATCAAAATGTTTCGTATAAAACACATTAAAAGATTCCTTTTTGAATTTTTTTGAATGAAATTAAAAATAGACATAAAATATCCTTTATAAAAGTTTTATATTCATATAAATATATATGTAAAATAATATCAAGAATATTTAAAGGAAATGATTAAATATTTAAATATTAAAAGCGTCCCATACCACTTTGAACATTTAAATCATAAGAACCATGAAATAATAAAATTTAACAAAAACCTAAATAACATTATAATAAATAAAATATTGATATATAATTTAAAAGGGGTTGTATATAAACCTTATAAAAGAATAATGTTGCATTTCATCAAGAAATGCCTCAATGAAAGGAGATTGAGACGAAATCCATTACATTGAGTCTGACTTGTCATATGTGTCTTCATCTTACTGAATAATTAACTTATGTTATCTATTTAGTTTATGAATAAAATTTTTCAAGTATATAATTACTTTTATTTCACATATTGCATTATTATAAATAACTATTGTAATGGCCCAAACTTTCCTAGCCATTTACTTTGCCAAAACACGGCTCCACCAAAACGGTGGCACCGGTCACAGTGGCACCAGTCACGGTGGTACCAGTCATGGTGGAACCATGATAGTCACACCGGTCACGGTGGTACCGCAAGGGTGACACCATGATTGTGGCACCGTGTCCTCACTGAGCCCTTTGTTCTTTTTCCAGTCCCAGACTTTTCTGCTCCCGCAACGTATCTTTTGACATAAATTAATTTTAATACCCTTTTTAAAGTCATTTAAAGCCCATAATTAATTCCTAAAAATCACAAGGAACCTCCCAGATGGGGTGTATTAAAAAACACCTTAATATCATCGTGTGTAACTACCCACTCGCGTAGGAAACCACGATCTGACTTTCCAGGCGTTCTAAATTCCATATCCCGTAATAGTAGGATCTCTTATTTATATCTCACGATAGAGTTTCATTCTTATTCTTCTTGGCTGGTTTTCTTCCTTCTTCCTTGTGTTCCTGGTGTCCCTCCTTCCCGAGGCTTTTGGTGCGCTTGTTCTGGAGTTTTTTTCTCGTCCTTGGAGTCCCTGACATTCCTCCCCTTCAAGTCGCGCATCCTATATTCTTGGCGCGTGGAGAAGAGCTTCGATCCTTGATCAACCAGGTAGGGATTTTCCTTCATCTGTCCTTTCTGTGTATCATGTGGGGTGGGTAATCTACTGTTTCTGTGGGAGTGTGTGAAACCAAAACTTAATTAAGATAACAAATGGACTTTAAAGAATGAAGGGAAGGGGTGTGAACGATGTGCTGCTATTCTTTTTTACTTCTCTTCCTTGATGCTTCTATTGTGAACTGTTGGGCTATGATCACTGAAAATCATGGCCGTTGGTGGTCTTTCCTTGCGCACTAACTAACCCTTTCCTTCTGTGATGATTAAATGAATTTAACTTGGGAATTGGTTAATCATGTAAACTCGGTGTATTAAATGGATTCCCAGTAAACATAAAGCCCTGTGTGGTCACCCCGGCTAACCAACAGAAAGAATAAAATAATGAATGATGTGCTTGAACCTGGAAGTTTCCCTACTCTGTTTTGGTAGTATGTGTGTTGTTCTATTTGATTTCCTATGGTGTGATGTGGGTGAGGATGGGATCCTCTTGGTTGTGAGTCTGAAACTGTGTGGTTGCTCTGCTTGTGATACGAATTGGGGTGGAATCCTCTACTGTTGGCATATCGTTGGTTCATGGTTTTGGGGATGTGGGGATATATATTGAAGCCTGATTTGGTTCCAATACTTGGAGGGATATCACTTTGACTTCTTTTTTAGTGTGGGTCTGTATCTCGAGGCTTGGTTTGGTTCTAGTACTTTGAGGGATCTCACTTATCCCTTTGTTGTTGTGACTTCACAAGAGAACCAGGTGTGAATGATTAAATTTATGTTTGGCCATTTCTCTTTTCCTGACCTATGGTTATGCTCGTTAGTTGACCATAAGTGTAGAATTTACTTAAATTATGGCACTTTAACATGAAACTAAGAATGGGTTAAATGGGGAATTGGTTTTGGGAATGAGTTGTGACTTGGTCGCGAGTGCCGTGGCTTCTTTTATGAATGAATAGTAACAAGGGTATTATGCTTGGGTTGGATTAGGGAACCCTAGGCTGGGATGAGTGCTTTTTATCTATATGTATATCTATAGTTTTTATGTTTCTTATTTGGGCCCCACCGAAGTTGAGAACTTAGTACCGAACACCCCCATTTCATAGGGGAGGGTGTTTTTTTCAAACACTTTTCTGAGTGGCTGGTTATTAGATCCTTTTCTGCTCCCTTTAATGAATATCCCAAGACTCTTTGGGAAGGCTGTGGTGGCCTGAAATCCATTATTAGCCCAAGAATCTTCAGGAAGTGTAGTGTGGTGGTTGGCCTAGGTGTTTGCGGGCAGGTTGTTTCCCAAGTATCTTCGGGATGGGGACCAGGTGTCTTCGGACGTGAAAATATCTTTCTAGCCAGGTGTCTTCGGTCGTGGAAGTGGTTGTTCTGGCCTAGGTGTTTGCGGCCATGGTTACGTGTGGTTGTTATTGACCAGGTGTCTGTGGGCAGGATACTCGTTGTGGGCTAGGTTTTTGTGGGCAGGAAGCATGGTTGCGGCCCAGGTGTGTGTGGGTGGGGTGTGGCAGTGGGACTGTGGTGAGAATGGCGAGATTGGTTCGATGTGTAGGATGTCTTCAATAACCAGTGGGAAAGTGGTGCGAGGTACCCAAACATCGATGTGCTATTACTATACCTTAATTGGCTTTCGTTATTTGGGGAGTGTGCCTTAGTGAGGCTTGGGTAGATAGTTTTCCTTGCTAGATGCTTTGGTTGTCTCTTTTCTCACAGGGCATTAGAATGCCTCCCCACTTGTGCATGAGAGTCTTTGGTTTTCCCTACTGAGTATACTTGTATGCTCACCCTGTGTATATAAACTGCTTTTAGGTTTCCAGGAGGACTTCAGGGATTGTGTCGGACCGTACTTGCTCAGAACTTGGGGGCAGTTGCTGTTGTCATTTTCATTTTTTCTTGGTACTTTAGCTTTGGAGTTCTTGTGGCTTGTATATTTTACTTTTGAACATGCATATGGGAATGGTTTACTTTCGTCTTTACCTTTACTTTCAACTTTTTTGTTGTTGTAGTTTCTATCTTATCTCCTGATCCTATAAAAATAAAAAGGGTAATGACTTCCATATTGTGTGTGATTCTATACCCTTGGTGCTGGTCACCACTCTGGGACCTATTTAAGGCGGGTCTCAGGGGTCATTATCTCTCCTTCAACTTAAAGAAGGAAGGGTCTGGCAATTTGATGTCCCTTTCCTCCTTTTGGGTGAAGGCGGGTTGTGACAGAATGGTATCAGAGGTGATGGTTGAGAGATTTGATGGAGTTCAGAGTTAGGAACAATGAGGATTGCATGAGATGGTAGGGAAATAGTGTTGGGTGATCTTGGTGCGTGAAATAGGCCAGTGAAGACTGGCTAGGACATGTGATTTTAGGGCCCCCCATGATCCGATGCAAGGACTCTGGACCTACCGAACGACCAAGTGAGGCTACACTGATTGCAGGGTAAAGACCCTAGGAAAGGTACATGCATCTTAATGACTTGTGTTCTTGTGTTTTATGGGTATTTTGGGGATTTAAAATGAACATGAAGTCTAAGAAAAATTTAAGAAAAATATTCTACACTACTCGGGCTTAGGCATTCCTTGTTTACCTTGCAGCTATGACACCAAGGAGATTACCACAAGTAGTGCGGACGATTGAGGCCCTGGATATTGCTTTGGATGATCGACAGAGGGCTGAATGAGAGGAGGATGATCAGTGGAAGAGGATGCAATGTGCCTTTCAGTGGCAGACCCTTGGGAAGTACGAGGGTAACATCTCAGATATGGAGATAGAGAGATGGATCGAGGAGCTAGTGATAGATTTCGGCTTGATTCAGGCTCCAATGGAGTACTGGGTTCCTATGGCCGTCATCCAGATGCGGGGAGTGGCGTGTCAGTGGTGGAAGCTTTACCTTGGGGAGAAGAGGGAGGCTGAGGTGACGTGGACTGATTTCAAGAAGGAGTTCCGGGCGGAATTCCTCTCTTCCATGATGAAGGCTGAGAAGAGGAAAGAGCTACTCTCCCTCCAGCAGGGGAGCATGTCAGTAAGAGAGTTAGGGATCAAGTTCAAGGATCTCCTCTGCTTTGCTCTAGACCTCTTTCCCGATGAGGACTCTTGGGCGAGACATTTGGAGGAGGTGCTTCGACCTTCTCTCCAGTATTCTGTTACTCCCTTCACCCTACCAACTTAATTGGAGGTCCAGAAGAAGGATGAAGTGGTGGAGAGGATGCACATGCTGGGAGGTGTATCGTAAGAGGGAATCCAGTTGGGTTCGTCAAAGGGGAAGGCCGTCAGCAGCAGGACTCCAGCATCAGGGCCCTCTATGTTCCAACTAGCAGGGAGCATGCCTCAGCAGTTCCAGTTCCGATCTCCTGGACCTCGCCCTTTCCTTCTGGGCCCAGGGTGGAGATGATTCATCTGTGGAAGCCATGGAAACCTTCAGAATTAGTGCCCAGACAAAGTACAGTATAGCGAGGGTGGGAAGGTTCAACGCCCACCTCAGCCGCAACCGTTTCTAGCTAGGCCCCTTCAGCAGTAGCAGTAGGGACTGCAGGCTCCCGCCCCTCCGAGACCAGATGTTTCAGGGGGAGGCTAACCTCAGGGCGCTCCTCAGGGACCTCGACCTGGACGTGGTCGGGGAGGTGGATGATAGCCAAGAGGCAGAGGAGCTGGGCGTGGGCAGTTGCACGCCGCGGCGGCAGCAGTTCCATCAGGGCCGGAGGTTATTCAAGGTACGATCAACTTGTTTATTACCCTTTCTCATGACTTGTTCGATATAGGAGCTTCAAACTCATTTGTTGTACCCACTCTAGTTTGTGCTCTGGGTTTAGATGTTGAGAGACTTCTAGTGCCCTTGGTGCTGAACACACCAGTCCGAGGTCAGACCGACTTGTTTTATGTTTTCCGGGGGTGTAGACTGATGATAGGGTCACATCAGTCAGTCAGGGATCTTCTACTGTTGCATATACATCCATATGATGTCATCCTATGCATTGACTAGTTTTTCTCTATAAGTTCCTTCATTGACTGCTTCTGAGGAAGGGTTGTGTTTTTAGACTTGGGCGGCCGACGTGTAACTTTTATCAGCGATAGGGGTGGCTAGAAGAGAAGCAGGCGAGAAGAACCCCTCCTTTTCTTGTTAGCTGAGCTGTCAGTAGAGTCGGTTGATTCAGAGATGGTGGAAGTCCTAGGGATCTCCAATGAGTTTATGGACGTCTTCCCTGAAGAGGTGGTGACTCTACCCCCTCGACGTGATGTTGAGTTCGGGATAGACTTGCAACCTGGTGCCCGTCTGATTTAGATGGCCCCCTACCGGATGACACCTTCTGAGTTACAGGAGTTGTGGATTCAAATTGACGATCTGATGAAGACGGGTTTTTTTTCGACCAAGTGCATCGCCATGGGGTGACCTAGTCTTGTTCGCAAAGAAAGCGGATGGTGGTCTCAGGCTGTGCGTAGACTACAGGAGTCTGAATCAGGTAACGATCAAGAATCTCTACCCTCTTCCGAGGATAGACGATCTCTTTGACCAGTTGAAGGGGACATGATGGTTCTCCAAGATAGACCTATAGTCAGGATATCACCAGTTTAGGGTGAAGGAGGGATACATCTCTAAGACTACCTTCAGGTGCAGATACGGGCACTTTGAGTTTGTAGTCATGTTGTTCGGCATTACGAATGCTCCAACCGTATTCATGGGGATCATGAACTCCGTATTTCAGGAATATCTGGATTGGTTCGTAGTTGTTTTTATTGATGAAATCATGATCTACTCAAGATCAGAGGTGGATCACGCTGAGAACCTGAGGACGGTTTTAGAAGTCCTCTGACAACACCAGCTCCATGGGAAGTTATCCAAGTGAAAGTTCTGGACGCGAGAGGTGCACTTACATGGGCATGTGGTGTCCGAGCATGGGATAGCAGTGGACCCATCGAAGGTCGAGGCAGTTGTTTCTTGGGCAGGACCCAAGAACGTGGCACAGGTTCATAGTTTCCTCAGGCTGGCAGGTTACTACCGGGGGTTTGTACCCAACTTCTCTTGAGTTGCAGTACCTTTTACGGCTTTGAACAAGAAGGAATAGGCTTTTGTGTGGAACGGGCAATGCGAGGTTGCCTTCAGCTATCTGAAGGAGAAGTTGGTTAGTGCCCCAGTGCTGATATTGACAGAATAAGGGGTGGCGTATGAGGTGTTCTGTGATGCTTTTGGAAAAGGCCTTAGGTGTGTGTTGATGCAACGACAAGGTGTGATCTCTTATGGGTCTAAGAATTTATTCCCTCATGAGCATAATTATGCCACCCATGATCTAGAGCTTGCGGCGGTCATTTTCACGCTAAAGTTATGGCGGCATTACCTCATCGGGGAGCACTTTGTGGTCTTCATGGATCACAAAAGCTTGAAGTATATCTTCTCCCAATGGGACCTGAACTTACGACAGCGAAGGTGGATGGATTTCCTTTAGGACTACGACTTAGAAATTTCCTACACGTTAGGAAAAGGGAATGTGGTGGCCGATGCCTTAAGCAGGAAGTCGCGGAAGGATGCGGTTCGAGAGTCGGCAGATTCTTGGAAGGCGATAGAGGAGTTGGCTGCCCTGCACCTGGGTGCGAGGATGGATAGTGGTAGAGTTTTCTTGTATTAGATGATAGTGCAATACTCTCTTTTGCGATAGGTGGAGGAGTCCCAGTGGGGAGATTCAAAAAGTGAAGTGATGTGTGACCAGGTTAACCAAGGCGAAGACCCAGAAGGGTGGACAGAGGATGGTCAAAATCAGATGCTTTTCTGGGGGAAGATGTTTGTCCCAGAAGCGATGCACGAGAGGGTTCTTGGTGAGTCCCAGAACTCACCCCTAGTGGTGGACCCGATAGTTTCCAAGATGTACCAGGGTCTGAGGAGATAGTTTTGGTGGCCCTGGGTAAAGAGAGCGGTGGAAAAGTTCAAGGCTAGGTGCCAAGTGTGCCAGTAGGTGAAGGCTGAACACCATGTTCTAGGAAGCTTGTTGCAACATTTAGAGGTCCCCTAGTGGAAGTGGGATGACATCTTGATGGATTTCGTCATAGGGCTACCCAAGGTTCAAGGAGGCTGCGATGCCATCTGGGTGGTGGTGGACCGGTTGATGAAATCAGCTCACTTCCTGGCGATCAAGGTGTCGAGTGCAGTGGATGCCTTAGCACAAGGGTATGTGGATGATGTGGTGTGGTTACATGGAGTTCCGAGGTCCATAGTCTTGGATAGGGATGCACGGTTTACCTAACAAGTATGGAAAGGATTGCAGCATGTTTTTGTCACCCAGCTACGCCTTAGCACTGCTTTCCACCCCCATACAGATGGGCAGATGGAGCGCACCATCCAGACAATGGAAGATATTCTACGGGCATGTATCATGGACTTCAGAGGATCATGGGTGCGACACTTGCCTCTGGTAGAGTTTGCCTACAATAATAGCTATCACTCTACCATTGGCATGGCTCCGTTCGAAGCCTTGTATGGAAGGCCATGTCCCTCACCCATGTGCTGGACCGAGGTTGGAGAAACAAGTTTCCTTTTCCCATAGGTGGTGCAGAGCATGAAGGAGAAGATTCATCTTATACGGTAAAGGATGAAGGCAAATCAGGACCGACAGAAGTAATATGCTGATAATAGGAGGAGACCCTTGGAGTATGAGGTCATGGACAACGTATTCTTGAAGGTCTCCCCCCGGCGTGGGCAGCAGAGGTTCGACAGAGGGAGTAAGCTTTTCCCCAGGTTTTTCGGACCATTCGAAGTGCTACAGTGGGTCGACAAAGTGGCTTATTAGCTGGCGTTGCCACCACAGCTAAAAAGGGTGCACGATGTCTTCCATGTGTCCTAGATCCATCGGTATCTGCACGACAATTCACACGTCCTTGACTGGGGAGAGCTAGATATCGTAGATGATGCAACATTTATGGAGCGACCAGTGATGATCGAAGGTCATGAAGAGAAGGTGCTTTGTGGAAGAACCATTCCTTTTGTTCGTGTGTTGTGGAGACACGGTGGGATTGAGGAAATTACCAGGGAATGATAGATGCATATGCGCGCCCAGTTTCCAAAGTTGTTTTAAGTTTTGTTCTATTTTGTTTATACTTGGTTGATGGAACGCTTTACTTTGATAATTATGGAATGTGTGGTTTTCCTTTTCTCTGGATGTGTGTGAAGTGTCCTGAGATGTGGGGAGAGGAGGACCTGATCCCTAGTTAAGACGCATTAAATTGGATGCACCTAAACCCGTGTGGGTGAGTCAGTGCCGCCCACAGTGGATAGTATCTTAACATGGAGGAAGGGAAACCCCTCACCCACATGACTGGATGGTTTAGTCTTTTGTTTTTCTTGGTTTCATGTGGGAGAGGAGCAGTATGATTGTTATTGTTCAAGAGATAGATGGAGAAGGGGGTGTTCCAAGGTAAAAAAGAGGTCTACTCCTAAGATGTATCTTTTGAGGTGGTTGTTTAGACCCCTCTCCTTTCTTCGGGTCTAGTTTTAATTCTCGAGGGTGAGAATAGATTGAGATGTATCTGATGTAATGGCTCGGAATTTCCTGGCCATTTACTTTTCCAAAACACGGCTCCACCAAAACAGTGGCACCGGTCACGGTGGCACCGGTCACAGTGGAACCATGATGGTCACACTGGTCACGGTGGAACCGTAAGGGTGACACCGTGATGGTGGCACTGTGTCCTCGCTTAGCCCTTTGTTCTTTTTCCAGTCCCCGACTTTTCTGCTCCCACAACATATCTTTTGACGTATATTAATTTTAATACCCTTTTTAATGTCATTTAAAGCCCATAATTAATTCCTAAAAATCCCAAGGAACCTCCCAGATGGGGGGTATTAAATAAAAACTTAATATCATCATGTGTAACTACCCACCCGCATAGGAAACCATGATCTGACTTTCCAGGCGTTCCAAATTCCATATCCCGTAACAGTAGGATCTCCTCTTTATATCTCACGCTAGAGTTTCCTTCTTCTTCTTCTCAGCTGGTTTTCTTCCTTCTTCCTTGTGCGCCTAGAGTCCCTCCTTCCTGAGGCTTGTGGTGTGATTGTGCTGGAGTTTTCTGCTCATCCTTGGAGTCCCCGACGTTCCTCCCCTAAAAGTCGCGCATCCCATGTTCTTGGTGCGTGGAAAAGAGATTCGATACTTGATCAACCAGGTAGGGATTTTCCTTCATCTCTCCTTTCTGTGTATCATGTGAGGTGGGTACGCTGCTGTTTCTATGAGAGTGGGTGAAACCAAACCTTAATGAATATAACAAAAGGACTTTAAAGAATGAAGGGAAGGGGTGTGAACTATGTGCTGCTGTTCTATTTTTCTTCTCTTCCTTGATGCTTATGTTATGAACTATTGGGCTATGCTCACTGAAAATCATGGCCGTTGGTGGTCTTTCCTTATGCACTAACGAACCCTTACCTTTTTTAATGATTAAATGACTGTAACTTGGGAATTGGTTAATCATGTAAACTCAGTGGATTAAATGGATACCCAATAAACATAAATCCCTGTGTGGTCACCCCGACTAACCAATAGAAAGAAGAAAATAATGAATGATGTGCTTGAACCTGGAGGTTTCACTACTATGTTTTGGTAGTAGGTGTGTTGTTCTGTTTGATTGTGTATGGGTTGATGTGAGTGAGGATGGGATCCTCTTGGTTGTGAGTCTGAATCTGTGTGGTTGCTCTGATTGTGATACGAATTGGGGTGGAATCCTCTACTGTTGGCATATCGTTGGTTCATGGTTTTGGTGATGTGGGGCTGTATCTTGAAGAATTATTTGGTTCCAATACTTGGAGGGATCTCACTTTGACTTCTTTTATAGTGTGGGGCTATATCTCAAGTCTTGGTTTGGTTCCAGTACTTTGAGGTATCTCACTTATCCCTTTGTTGTTGTGACTCCACAAGAGAACCGGGTGTGAATGCTTAAATTTCTATTTGGCCATTTCTCTTTTCCTGGCCTGTGGTTATGCCCATTAGTTTCAAAGTAGTGAAGAATTTACTTAAATGAGGGCACTTTAACATGAAACTAAGAATGGGTTAAATGGGGAATTGGTTTTGGGAATGAGTTGTGACTTGGTCGTGAGTGCTCTGGCTTCTTTTATGAATGAATAGTAACCAGGGTGTTATGATTGGGTTGGCTTAGGGAAACCTAGGCTGGGACGAGTGCTTATTATCTATATGTATATCTGTAGTTTTTATGTTTCTTATTCACTCCCCACCCAAGTTTATCACTTAGTGTTGAACACCCCCATTTCACGGGGGATGGTGTTTTTTTCCAACACTCCTTTGAGTGACTGGTTATTTGCTCCTTTTCTGCTCCCTTTCCCGAATAGACCAAGACTCTTTGGGTAGGCTTTGATGGCCTGAAGTCCATTATTAGCCCAAGAATCTTCGGGCAGGGTAGTGTGGTGGTTGGCCCAGGTGTTTGCGGGCAGGTTGTTTCCCAAGTATCTTCGGGATGAGGCCCAGGTGTCTTCGGGCATAACAGTATCTTTCTGGCCCAGGTGTCTTCGGGCGTGGCGGTGGTTGTTCTGGTCTAGGTGTTTGTGGGAATGGTTACATGTGGTTGTTATGGCCTAGGTGTCTGTGGGCGGGATAGTCGTTGTGGCCCAGGTGTTTATGGGCGGGAAGCGTGGTTGTGGCCTAGGTGTGTGCGGGCGGGGTGTGGCAGTGAGATTGCGATGAGAATAGCGGGATTGGTTCAATGCATAGGATGTCTTCAATAACTAGTGGGAAAGTGGTGTGGGATACCCAAACATCGATGTGCTATTACTATACCTTACTTGGATTGTGTTATTTAGGAAGTGTGCCTTGGTGAGGCTTTGGTGGATAATTTTCCTTTCTAGGTGCTTTGGTTGTCTCTTTTCTCACAGGGAGTTAGAATGCCTCCCCACTTGTGCATGAGAGTCTTTGGTTTTGCCTAATGAGTATACTTTTATGCTCACCCTACATATATAAACTGCTTGCAGGTTTCCAGGAGGACTTTAGGGATCGTGTCGGACTGTACTAACTCGGACCTTGGGGCCGTTGCTGTTGTCGTTTTCCTTTTTCTTGGTACTTTACCTTTGGAGTTCTTGTGGATTGTATCTTTTACTTTTGAACATACATATGGGAATGGTTTACTTTCATCTTTACATTTACTTTCATCTTTGGTTTTGTTGGAGTTTCTATCTTATCTCCTGATCCTATAAAAATAAAAAAGGTAATGCCTTCCATCTTGTGTTTGATTCTATACCCTTGGTGCCGGTTGCCACTATGGGACCTATCGAAGGCAGGTCTTGGGGGTCATTATCTCTCCTTCAACTTAAAGAAGGAAGGGTCTGGAAATTTTCTGTCCCTTACCTCCTTTTGGGTGAAGTCGGGTCGTGACAACTACATTAAAAATAATGTTTACATTAGGTGTCTTGACCATATTTAGTTTACGTGTCAAAAATGAATTTCGTAAGTCAACTATTTTCAAAGGGTTTATTATATAAAAATATCTAGAATAGTAATTAGGACATAATTATCATATTTATACATCAATTATACTTTTAAAACCAATCATAAAATATGGTTATGATAAATAAACCAACATTACAATAATGGAGATGGTATGCAACATGTACGCATGAGTAACGCTCCCATTTTTCAATGATTGTTATACAAAGAAGGTAAGTGAAATTTATATTTCCAAAATTATAATTATAACATATATACCATATTATTTAATCATATATACTTATATATATAAATCTTATGTTGTAAAAGGAATCACATCTCTTAGAGGAGGTGGTAGTCCACACATCCACGAACGACATTATAAATTTTTCAGTGCATGAAAGGGTAATAAAAAAAATGATATATTATATTTATATAAATGTAATTATGTAATTTATATCATATGGGTTTTATGTATGTCACATATTTTTAATTAAACTCATCCTTAATGCATTACATGTTGTTAGTCCCACAAGGCCAAATACCCTGAGGGGGGGGGGGGTGAATCAGGGTATGACCGATTTAAACCTCTACCCCTTTTAATCTTGTTTTTCAATTAAGAAAACCTATCTTCTCTCTATTTACCATAGAAATGAATAAACATAAATTAAATCATGCATAGTACACAACAATTTTTACTTGGTTCACCCTTACTGGGCTACGTCCAAGGAGCATACACCGACGATGTTCCGATGTACCAAATCCACTATAAGCGCACTACTGTTTATAATGTCAAAGTAGACTCACTGTCCCTTATAGTTTACAACCAATCAAAATTTAAAATCTCACTAATCTGTCAACTGAAGTGTTCTCACTTATTCTCTTGAAGATCCACTCATAGTTTATAGACCTGTATGTCTCTTTATTCTCACTAATGAATGCATCATCCACTGTATGTAGATGCTCTGTTGAACTCCAATTTTCCTCCACTAATGAAAACCACTTTACCACAGTACTATTGGGAAACTCTAAATCTTTTTCACAACCCTTACTGTGTCTTGTGTGAAAATTTAATGCCTTGCATGCAAGATTTCACTATTTTTGTGAAACACCCCTTGAGCGCAACTTCAATCTTACGCGCAACTTTCTTAGCTTGCGTGAAAATCAAAATTTTTCATGCAACTCCCTTTTTGAAAAATTCTTACATTATCTGGTGCTCTAATTTTCTCTAAGTGTTGAGCTCACTCGAATGAGGGGGGTCACCTATTATTTATAGCCTTCACCAACCGCTGTGTGGAAGATTCACCGTGTCGTGAAAGATCCTCTTCGAGCGTGAAAAACCTCATTTGATGTCACATTAGGCAAGCAAGTTTCTTGCACACAAACTCATCTTTCACGCACATTTCTAAATATTTCGCGCACTTCATGAATTTGCCTTTTTTTGATGTTATGATCTCAAATCATGCCTTGCGTGCAAGTTTCCATACCATCTTCAATCATGTGCGCAACTTCCTTTTCCAAAAACATGAATCTACATTTTTCAATTTTGAGGCCCAAAAAGTTGGAAAACACTGGAAAACTTTTCTGCCTTAGATATTTTCTTATTGTACCACCCCAAATCGTCCATTACTTTTTCATCGTTATTTGTCAATATAGGTTGTAAAAAATATCTCTAGAACTAAAAAACTCACCATGGAAACCCTCTTTGTCAACAAAAAAACCATCTTTGTCAACAAATAGAAACACCAAAAAAATAATTCATTGTTACCTTGAGTATTTTTTTCCAACACATGCAATGTGTGAACGTATCACATCGCTTTGAGGAGGTGGTAGTCCACACATCCAAAAACGATGTTATCATATTTACAAAAAGTGTAAAGTATGATGTTATGTATATATAACAATTACATAAGTATTATTAAATAATAAATATCATATATATATCATAAAAAAATATTAATCCCATCATAATTCCAAGCTATGAGAGGTGGTAAAGGAAAAACAAACGACATCGTTACGTGAGGCAATAGTTCACCATACACAATCGATAATTTCCTTACCAATTAGATTAAAGTGTGTGTAAGTGTAAGAAGAAACATTAACAAAAAATATATTAGTATATTGAGGATATTGATTTTATTATATAAAAATTTAATAATAATAAATTAATGGGTGGAGAGAGAAATAAAACACAAATGTACATTGAAGAATGTTATCACTTTTTTAGGTAACTCCTTTTGGTTTGTACTAAAGGACTTATTGGTTGTATTTATGGCCAAGGTAAAACCTATAGGGTTTTGGGAGGTATTTTGGGAGCTTATTTAGTAATTTTTTTATGATAAAAAGGGGCTTGAGATGTGGGACGAAATGGGAAGGTTGAGTGTTTCTTTGTGGTGGAGGGGGAGTGACATTCTTGTAAATTTTTGAAAAGGGAATTCCAAAAATGTTTTCACCATATCATGTGGATCTAATAATATTAAAAATTCTATCCATGGGAGTATAGAGTCTAAATACAAACATCCAATAGATTTTTGAAAAGTTTACATGTCATTTTGGCTCTTATGTTTAAGGTTTAGTCCCTTGTTAATATACTTTTCCTCTTAATCAATGTAATTATTTTTAATTACTTTCACTAATATTTTTGGTAAAAAAATAAGTTGAACTTGTTAGACATTATAAATTACGATGATTCAAAATATGGAATCTATTTTTTTAAATTAAAATCACAGAAGTGGAATAAATTAATTTAAATTTAATGGGACGACAGTGGCGGAACCCTAGCTAGGGGGTCCTTCTCTCAGTGACGACGACGATTTCCACACCGGTCCCTCCCCCCTCGGCGGGGGAGGGATCTTCAAAGGCTTTATGGAATGGAGTGGCCCCCTTTCTTCCCTTCTCTAACCCTGAATTTCTTCTGCCATTCCTGAAAGCTGTTCTGAGCCCAAAAGTTCCAGAGCTCATTAATGGTTTCCCAAATCTTCAGATTTCAATCTCAGAGTTCACAGATACCTCTGCGCTCTTGGATCTAACCTTGGTTGTGAGGTTCAAGTAGCGACGACCTTTGGTGGACTCTTTTGACAGATTCGTCTTCGAATATTGGGATCTCCAAGAAAGGGTGACAGTGGGATTTCTAGACAACAATCATATCATGATCTGATTTTCATTGGAGGAGGATCTCATCAGCGCCTGTTCAAGGGATCCTTGGTGTTGCGATGGTTTCAGGTTCTTTTTGTTTTGATGGTAATTTGAATTTCATATGAGGAGTGATCTTCCTTCTGCTACAATTTTGGTCAGGTTCCCTAATCTTCCATTACCATTTCAAAATCCTTCTGTTTTGAAATTGCTCAGCAACCTGGTTTGTAGGTACCTTTTCTCGGATAGTCGCACAGAGGCGGTTTGTCACTATATTAATCCATGGGTGTGCATTGATATGGATGTGTCTAGAACCCAATTTGATTATGTATGGATAATAATTGGTGAGAATTATAGGTATAAATAGCATGTGATCTACAATAGTTGGACAAATTACTATTCTTCTTGTAGGCGGTTGGGGCATTCTTCCACCGTTTGTCAACGGTGGGCTACAAGAATGGTGGGAAAGGGTCTTAGTCATCGAGGAGTCCAACTAGGTGATAGTGGCATGGCCTCTAAAGTAGGTAGAGAGTATGGTTTAAAGAATTTGGGTGCGGGTGGAGAGGACAAGGGTGGGGAACAACAGATGTTGTGGCCGATGGAGAAGGAGCGGTCTATCAATGTTTCTGCAGTGTGTCATGCGGTTTCTGGGGCTTTATCTAGATCTGAGATGGGGTAGCAGGCCATGGTTCATCAACTGAATCTGTGGATGTCCAAGGTATTTAGCAGATTAAGGGAGGATCTTGTGGTCAAGTGTAATGTGCGGGGAGGTGCGGGAATGTCCCAGTATGAAGACGTCTGAATTGTTTCTTAGGGGAATGAGCAGGAAGTGGTCCAGGAGCAGATGATAGGCAATGGTCAGGTGGTTTCAGATATTGTAGGTGCTGGGGAGTTAAGTCTGGAAAATGGTGATGGGATTAAGGGTATTTATGGATCTGTTTTGGGCATGAATAAAGTAGAGGATGCAGGGGTCCATATTTCTTGAGCCGGACTCAAGTCCATATGAGCAACATGTTTGATGATGATATACAATCTCTTTCAGTTAGTCATGATAATAGAGATTAAGGCGGTGTGAGGGAATGTAAGGGGAGTGGGATTGGTCGCTCGACAAAAGATGCAGAGATAGCCTACTCCATTTCAAGTCCAGTGGAATCAGTTGCTGATGGTATTCAGGAGTAGGTAATTTCCACTGGTCGGATAGTGGATGATGAGAAACCTCGGGATGCTATGGTCTGGGCTGTGGATATCAGTCTTGTAAACACAGTGCATGGGGATTTTCAGATGGAGGTGGAGACTGAAAAACATGTGGAATCAATTGTCTCTAAATTGGAGGCAGTGGATGCCTGTGCTGAAAAGATGTAAGGGCGGGAAGATGTTGCTAAAGCAATGCTTATCACGGTATCCACTAGTAACAGTTTCTTGAACTGGATAATGAGAAGACCTCTCACGTAGAGGAGAATGATAAAAGGTAGGAAGGCGGAAAGCTGCATCATGATTTCTCTAAGGATGAAATTGGAGAGGGTGGAAAGTATAAAATTGTGGAGCAACCATAATGTCTTTCCATGGTTGACTCCAACAGTCAAGTCCAGCAGGATCGGGTCTTGAATGAGGGTTACCAAGATGTAAAAATCTCTGGAAAGTGGGGTGACATCTTAGATAGTGAAAGGAAAATGATAGTGGTGTTGTCTGGACTTCCTAAAACGACGTCGTTCATGATGGGAGGATGAAGGTTCCCGAGGGTGAGGATGCTATAACTGTCCCACCACAACGAAGGATGAGGAAGTACTACTCTTCTCTTACAAGGTTAGTGTCTACTAGATATTTTGTTGTAAAGGAAAGTCAGGCTATGCAGTCCTCGAAAGAGTTTTTATCATTGGAGAAGTTGATCTTGTGAAGGAAATACTCCAAGGTTCTTAAGCATTACGAAAGCTTAGAGTGGGAATTAGCTACGGTGGAGGAAGAAATATACAATGGATGTGATGATGGGCATGATTTATATGAGCTGTAGTTATTTTTTCTACCTTATTGTAATTTCTTGATGCTTTTTCTTTATTAATAAATGGTCAGATTCTTACCTCTGACTGAGCTTCCTAGGTAATTTAAATTTAATCTTGTAGATGATATGACGAAGTGGGTTTTTTTAAAAATGTTCAAAATTTTTCTATGTTTTTATATCTAAATTCAAAGTGAAATTGTGTCCAATGAACTAAATTGGTTTAAATGATATAAAATTTATCTAGTTATACTTTAAAACCAAATAAAAATAATAATTTAACTGCATAAATAAATTGGACGAAAAATAAGTTTTGAACTAAAATTCAGTATTATTCACTATTTTTCAAAATATGAAAGTTCTCAGAAAAATACCGAAAATTCACCGAATGTAAATTTTTATATTTTGATTTTTTAATATAAAAATTATAAAAGTGTAAAAAATTATATTTAAAATGGGTTCACAATTAAAAGGAAGTAAAACCACCTTTTAAAAATATAGAGCTTTTATTATTAAAATTGGAATTATTCTTATTTTAAGTCTATAAAATTTATTAAATGAATGTAAAAACATTTAAGAAAATTTTGTAATAATAATATAGTTATTCATATTAATTCCTGCAAATAAAACATATACATGATAACTATCACTTAAAATAATAATATTAAGAATATATTATTTTTTAGTATAACTCAATCTTATATGAAATACAAGATTTCAATGAAACTCATTATTGCATGTCAGGTATGCTATTAGACATAACATCCCTTTTAAGTTAAAATTAATATCTAATTCATAAATATTAATAAATATGATGAATACTTATTCTTTCAATACTTGGGATGTAATATCTTTCCCTTTTTTGGGAAATTGTGTCCTCACAATTTTATTCACTTATCAAATAAGTGGGGATATTTTTCCCTCATAGAATTTTTAGATTCCAATGTTTCCTATTCAACCATATGGGTTTTCTATAAAACCTTAACTTGGTAAATTAACTTATTCCACAACACTTCATCTCTGTGGTCAAGAACCTAAACTAGTTATTCCTCCTAATAAATATTCTCTTCCAGCTGAACTACTTCAGGGCTCAAAACATGAGATGAATCCAATACATACTTCCTTAACATTAAAACATGAAATAATTTTTGTACCAGGGATAAACTTGGAGGTAAATATACTCCTTAGGAAACTGATACAACTTTATAAAGGATTTCATATGGTCTAATGAACCGTGGACTTAGCTTCCCCTTCTTACCAAAACACATCACTCTTTTACATGAGGAAAATTTTAAAAAGACATGATCACCTAACTCAAATGAAAGATCTTTCCTCCTATTATCCGTATAACTATTCTTTTTATTACCCTCATGTATATATTAATCAACTAAAATTTATCTTATATTTCCTCTACCAAATATAGTCCTGTAAACTTCCTTTCTCTTACATCATCTAAAAAATATGGTGTACAATACCGCTTCCCATATAATTCCTCGAAAGGTACCATCTATATACTAGAATTAAAACTGTTATTATAAGAAAACTCATCCAAAGAAATATATTGATCCCAACTTACTTAATAATCCATTAAGAAAGAATGAAACATATATTACAATGTATGAATCATCTGATTAGATTTTACATTATATTAAGGATGAAAAGATGTATTGAAATTTAGTTCAATACTGAATGAATTCTAAAGTACTTTCCAAATATTTTATGTGATCCCAAGATTATAGTATAATTCAATGGATATAGTAACTCTGTGTAACTTGATAATATCTTTTAGATATAGTATATAAATCTTCTATAAAGAAATTATATCTTGAATGGGAAGAAAATGTTCATATTTGGTTAATGTATCAAAAATAACCCAAATCGCATTATTACCTTGAGAATTATTTGGGAATCCTACCATTAAATCCATTGATATATTTTCCCATTTCCGCTGTAGTACTAGAAACAGTTGAAGAATGCCCTTTGGTAATTGTTTCTAAACTTTAACTTATTGAAAAGTAAAACAATTCATGATAAATTTAGAAATATCTATTTTTATTCCATCCCACCAGTAATACTCTCAAAGGTCTCTATACATATTAGTGCTACCTAGATGAATGGAAAATGAATAACTATGAGATTTAATCAATAACTCTTTCCTTAATTTAAAATCACAAGGAACACATAATATTTTTCCAAATCATAAAACACCTTATTAATCAACATTAAAATCAAGAAACTTACCATTATTAACAAATTATACCTTTTCTTGTAAATATTGATCCACCTTCTAAGCCATATTAATTATTTCTGACAAAGTTGAATGAACTAAAACCTGAAAAAAATAGAGTATGTCCATGCATCCACAACTTCTAATCCAAAATTCATCAAATAATTAACTAAGGGTTACATTCCAAATGTAACATAATTAATGTGTCATTAATTGTTTGGCTCAAATCATTGACCATATTATTTTCTTTTCTAGGATGATAATAAATCATGAAATCATAACATTTGATTAGTTCTATCCATATTATCTGTCTCATGTTAAATTATTTTTGAGTAAATATATACTTAAATTTTTTTTGATCAGTATATATTTTAAACTATACTTTATAAAAATTATGCTTCCAAATTTTTAAAGAAAAAACAATACCAGCTAATTCCAAATCATGTGTTGGGTAATTAAACTCTTGAGGTTTCAACTAATGTGAAGCTTAAGAAATTACCTGATCATTCTACATTAAGAATCAACCAATTCCTTTCAACGAAGCATCATTGTAGATAAAGAATTAACCATTTTGGGAAGGAAAGCAGAAAATAAGAGCATTCACCAATCTCCTTTTCAGTTCTTGAAAACAATCATCAGATTCTTTTGTTCAGATGAACTTAACTCCTTTTCGAGTTAACTTAGTCACTAGGGGAGAAAATAGATAATTATATTAGTGACCCACTAATCCAATAAAAATAAAAATATTGGTTATATTTTTGGGCCTTTTCCATTATTCAACAACTTTCATTTTAGTAGGATCAAAAATTATTCCATCTTTATAAAAAATGTGACTAAGGAATGAATTTTTTTGCAACCAAAATTCACTCTTACTAAACATTACATATAGTTTATTTTCTTTTAAGGTTTGAAAAAAATACTTAAGTGCATTTATTGTTCCTCATGTCTTTTAGAATATACAAAAATATCATATATAAACAAAAATACAAAATTATCCAAGAACTTTCTTTCCATCCTAAGTCAACCATCCTTAGGAAAATATTTCTCAAGGAAAATATTCTTTAATTAACCCCATTCCAAGGTATCAATATCTTCACTTTTTATGATATTATTAACCATTTAATAGTACTAATTAGATTCACCTAAAAAATGATAAAAATTTAAAGCGTTATTTTTTTGGTGATATGAACAACTCATGAAATAAAATATATTTTATAGGGCTTTAATCTATCCTTCAGCTAGAAATGGATCAGATGATCCTCTGACTAATGTGGGATGCTATCACATAAAATGCCCCACTATCATCATGTTCCTCTGTGGTAGATCTAGTTTCTCTCTAGCATGTAAACCACCACCATTTATATCCTATGTCAACTGATCCATGTATATAAAAAACCATTCTATTTCAATTCCAACCATCTCAGGATGCTGATTTAGAAGGACATTTTCCTCTTGATACCATCCAACTATAGATTCCCAATTTCATCTATGGAAAATCATTATAAAAAAACATACTTTAGATGAAGAAACATGGTAATATTTAAATTCTATATCATTCTAACTTAACCCTAATGTAAAATATTCTAAGGGAATCTTATTAACACTATGCTAACCTTTAAAGCAATATGGTAATCTTTAAATGCTATATCATTCTTGTAAATTATTGAAAATGGAATTATAAACACATTTTACCATCTCAAGTGGCTCCAATAATGGTTCAAATTATATCCAAGGGATTATAGGGTTAAAATATGAACAATAAATGGATTTTGGATAAGTTTCTTGGCCATTTTGGCTCTTAAGTTTAAGGTTTAATCCCTTATTAAGCTAATTTTCCTCTTAATTACTGTAATTAATTTTAATTACTTTCACTAATAATTTTAGTCAAAAACTAAGTTGAACTGATTAAACATTATAAACTATGATGATTAAAAATATGGAATCTATTTTTTTTCAAATTCCAATCACAGAAGTGGTAGAAATTTGTTTAAATTTAATCCTAAAAATAGGATGATGAAGCAGGTTTTTAAGTAAAAATGTTCAAAAGTTTGCTAAGTTTTTATATCTATATTCAAAGTGAAATTGTTTGAAATTAACTAAATCGGTTTAAATGTTATAAAATTTATCTAGTTATAATTTAAAACTAAATAGAAACATAATTTAACTATATAAATAAATTGAAAAAAATTAGTTTTGAACTAAAATTTGGTATTATTCACCATTCATCAAAATATGAATTTTCTCAAAAAAATACAAAAAATTCACCAAATTAAATTTTTATATTTATATTTCAAAAAAGAAGTTTGTTTGTTCATATAAAAATTATAATAGAATCAAAAATTATATTTAAAATTGTTTCTAAAATAAAAGGAGGTAAAAAAACATTTTAAAAATATAGAGATTCTATTCTCAAAATTGTATTTATTCTTATTTTAAGCCTATCAAATTTATTGGACGAATGTTAAAACATTTAATAAACATGTGAAATTATAATATATTTAGTTCTATTCATTCCTTCTGATACAATATCTTGATAACAACTAGTACTTAAAATAATAATATTAATAATATATTATTTTTCAGTATAACTCAGTCTTACGTAAAATATAAGATTTCAGAGAAACTAATTGTTGCATTTAAGGTATGCTATATGAATTATTGACCCTTTTAAGGTAAAATTATTATCTAATTCATAAATATTATTAAATATGAAAAATAATTATTCTATATTTACTTGGGATTTTACACCCAAGGTCTTCTAGATTTTTGTTAGGTTTACTACCATAGTGATAGGTTGAGTTTACTATGGAATTACTCCCTAGAACAATGCTCATTTATATTAAATCTTAACGAATTGTGCCTTTTGAGTTAGTAGAACTTAATGTAAAACTTGATGATCTCAAGGCTAAGATATTTATTCATCCTAGCATGTAACTGTGGCCTTCTCCTATCCTCTTTGTTAAGAAGAAATATGGGAGCCTCAGACTTTGTATTGACAATCGAAAGTTAAATCAGGTGACCATCAAGAACAAATATCCCTTTCCCAAGATTGATGATATATTTTATCAACTTAGAGGGGATCGTTAGTTTTCAAATATTGACCTATGGTCAGGGTATAACCAGTTGAGATTTCAATAAGAGGATGCACCTAAGATAGCATTTAGGAGCTGATATGGTCATTTCAAATTTCTAGTAATGCCATTCAGGATAACTAATACTCATACGGTGTTTATAGAAATGATGAACTAGATATTTCATTAGTTCTTGGACTATTTTGTTATGGTGTTCATGGATGATATTTTGGTTTACTTCAAGTTATAGGAGGATCACATAGACCATTTGGATATAATTATTATAACTTTGGGTGAACATCGTCTGTATGGTAAGCTTTCCAATGGTGAGTTTTGGATTTAGTAAGTAAATTTTATAGGGATTGTTATATCTAATAGGGGTGTCTCAGTGGATCCTAAAATGGTACAGGCTATTATTTCCTAGGAGCAGACCAAAAATGTTTTTGAGATCCAAAAATTATTGGGGTTGGATGGTCATTATAGGAAGTTTGTTTCGGACTTCTCCAAGATTGCATCTATGATGATAGATTTAACCCATAAGCGTGTAAATTTTGAGTGGAATGATAATTTTTAGAGATATTTTGAGGAATTTAATGTGAGACTATCTTCATAACTAGTCTTAATTCTTCAAGAACTAAGTTCAGTCTATACGATGTCTTCTACGATGCTTTGTACACAAGATTGGGGTGTGACTTGATATAGGGGAGACATGTGGTTGACTATGGATATAAAAACTTACACCCTAATAAGAAGAACTACCCTACCTACAATATTGAATTAACAACGATTTTTCATGCACTCAAAACATGGTGTCACTACCTCTTTAGAGAATGGATTATGGTATATTCTGATCATAAAAGCCTGATATATATTTTCACTCAGAGGGATATGAACTTCAAACATAGATGTTGTGCAGAGAATCTATAAACATTTGATTTTAATATTGATTATACTTTGGGAAGATGGAATGTGGTTTTTGATGTTCTCAATAGGAAATTACTAACACAAGCAGTGAAGGAATCAGAGGATGAGTGGTCTTTGATGAGTTTGTTTTCTGAGATCAGCTTGGTAGTGGAAGAAGCTAGTGGGAAATTATGTCTAGACTCAATTAGAGACAACTCATCATTTGATGCGTGAGTTCATCTTGAGAAGATGTTTGACCCCAAGTGACAGTGATTTAGTAAAATCTTTTTTGGTGGGGAGACCTTGAGTTAGTGGTATCGGTCTCCCAGTGGATATTTTTTTCTTCTCTAATGGGTTAGTTGTTCATATTTACCTTAGGTAAGTGTTTATGGATAGTAAAAAACATTCTTTTTAGCCCCTAAAACTAGACACTACCAAGATATATTATTATTTGAGATATTAGTATTGGTGTCCATGGATGAGATAGTAGATTACAAATTTTTTATCACAGTGTCTTACTTGTCAGATAATTAAGGCATAACTCCGGAGGTCTGCTGATTTTTTACAGACCTTATCCATTCTAGTATGGAAATGGGATGATATTTCCATGAATTTAGTTATTGGTTTACCACATACTCCTAATGATAAGGATGTGATTTGGGTGATTATTGATTGACTTTCAAAGTTGGTGCATTTTCTATCTATCAAGAATATGATAAAGGTGAAACATATTTAGGACTTATATGTCCGAGAGATTATGAGAATTCACGAGGTTCCCTCTGTAGTTGTTTCTAACAGGGACCCAAGGTTTAATTCTTGATTTTTTGAAGGTTTGAATTATCCAATGGGTTCCCAATTGAAATTGATCACAACATAAAATCCACAGTTGGATGAAAAAACATAGAGTGATATCCAGGTTCTTGAGGATATTCTCTGGGCTTGTGTGCTTGATTTTAGTGGTTCTTAGGAAAATAATTTTCCTTCAGTCTAGTTTTCCTATAACAATAATAATTAGGACTCTATCAAAATGACAAAATTTGAGTATTTTAATGGGTATCCATGTAGATCTCCCTTGTTCTGGGTAGAGTTGGGAGGGAGGTTCGTGGTTGGGATGAGTCTTGTTTAAGAGTTGATGAAGATTGTGCAGTTTATTCGAAAGAGTTTGATCATGACACAAAGTCATCATAAATCAAATTATATCCATTTCACCATCCACCAGAGTTTGATTATTGTGATTGAGTCTTTTTTAGAGTTTCACCTCACTTGGGACATTGTTGGTTTGGTAATTAGGGTAAGTTGACATCGAGGTTTGTGGTCCCCTTAAAGATCATTGGAATATTGGAAAAGGTGGCCTATCGGTTGGACTTACTGTTTAGGTTGACTTTCATCCATGACATATTTTTTGTTTCCAAGATAAATAGGTATTGACCAGATCCTTCCCATGTGATTGGATGAGTGGATATTGATCTTGATCTTGACATCACTATGGTTGGCTATCCAGTTCTTATCATGGATCATTCAGAGAAGGTACTATGTGGTAAATCAATTCCTTTGGTTCAGGAATATGGGAGTGCAGATGAGATAACAATGAGATGTTGGAGAAAGAATTGTTGATGAGGTAGCAATGACATTCAATTTTTGTGAGTCAAGAAATTTGAGGACTTTCTGGGGACAAAAATCATTTATGGTGGGTAGATTATAACACCTCATTACCTTCCTTCAGGTATTCCATGTCTTTTTTATGTTTTAATTTTTTTTGGGTTCATTGTGGGATTCTATGGAATGGAGATCCTTTACTTGGGAAAATTACCTACAATTAAGGGATGTATGTTTTTTTTGAATTAGTTAAGTTTGGGTATAATACTCTAAAATGGATTTTTAGGGTTCTCCCCAAGTTTGGAGAAAACCAAAGGTGGTTTGGATTTTTGTGTAGAATTTGTCTTTTTTACTTTCTATTAGAAGAATTAATGATGTGAAATGGTTAAACATCGTGTATTGGTTGTTGGGTAGATGTCATGAGTTGGTTTAGGGAATGAAAGGTTTACACACCATGAATCAAGTTCACATATTGTATTGGTTATGGGGAATATGTTGTGAACTAGTTTAAGGAGTGAAAGGTTTACACACCGCGAATCAGGTTCACATCATGAATTTGTAAAAATCAGGATTTTTAATCTGAGGTGAATCATTTTTTGATGTATCTTTAATTTTCTAGATTTCATTCTGTGAAAGGATTTCACAACATGAAATCCTTGGCTATAATTATTTTAATGCGTTTCACACCTGATTAATTAAAAATTCATCCACAACCTTCCCTCTTGAGACCTAGGATCTATCTTGGGTAATTTTGGGGATCTCTAATCCTTCTAGATCATTTGTTTAGCCATTTATAATCATGGTTGTTGTGGTGAATCACTTCCAGGTAAGTAGACCCTGCTTATTTGTTTTTCTTTAGTTTTTATGATAGTGTTGGCTACATTTTTGTTTTAAATTCATGATCTATTGATGTTTTCTATTGATATTTTGTAGTTTCTTGTTAGTCCTTGTCTTTTTAAGGCTGATCTATGGGTTTTTGATCTTCTTTGCCGAATGTGGATAGTTTTCCATCATTCTTGTGATAGGTGGTCCTATTAATGTGTTGTTAATTCATTATTTTCAATATGTTATTGTTGAAATGGGTTTTATTTAGTGAAAAATGTTTTTAAATAAATGTGAGAATGATTTTGGAAATGGGTTTTGATCAAACTTGGCACATTGGGAACCTTAGGTGCATTGGTAAATAGACATAGGTGACCCTAGTGTGTGTGGAACCACTAGACGTTACTTTTGTGATATCAAAAGATTGTGTCAAGACTCGATTTTGGTTTGAACCGACATAGTCATGGTTTAGGATTATTTTATGTCTAGTACATATACACATTTTATAGGATCCAAATGGTATGGTTTGTCTTTTGTACCTAGTTTGTCACATGATGGTTTATTTCATGGATATTTTCTTATAGGTTTAATTTACCTATTTTTATTTTATACGTGCTATATTCTTGGTTTTTTTGAATATGGTAAGAATTTATGAAAACCAAAGGGAATGTTTAAAAATGGTTTTATATATGAAAATTCTATATAAATTGGATTTTGTTTTAAATCTAGAACTCATGAATTCTTGATATTAGAACTTTTATAGATTATTTGGTGTTATCCTACCAGGATCTATTCTCACACCCTGTATTTTCATTTTGGAGGTTGTGAAACATGTTTTGTAAGACTCAAGGAAAGGGAAGGGCATTATGTAGCATACTGGGTTCTCTTTTCATCTGTTTCCATCATAACAGGATGGTTTGGAGGTGACAGTTGGTCACATGGAGACTTGTTGGTCTTATCTTTTCATACTTTTTTGGTTTATCCTGTAAGATTCAATTGTATGCATATTTTTTTGTATTTATTTTCTTCTACATAGTACTCTGGTTGTACCTCTTGTTTTGATAATATTCGATACTTTTTATATTATCATTTTTTCACCTGGCCACCATGACATGATGGATTGGGTTTTTTGTCTAGTTGACCTCTGTTGGTTCATCACACACCAACTCAAGCTTTCTCTAGAAACCAACTTCCCAATCTTTGTACAAACACATGAAAAATCAGCAACGCCCACTTCTAACAACTCTATGTTAGGTAATATCATCCCTGCTCTATCTGATAACTTTGTGCATCCTCATAATTTCTAAAAACACATATTGGATCATGAGTTTCTTTATGATGTTAGGAACTTTATGATCAGTATATAAAATCAACTTTTTTATTTCATAAACCTTTCATTACATGGTACAAAATTTAATAATACATAGTATATTATTAGGTTTAGTGTCTTGGAAATTAGGAACATAATATATGACAAAAACATAAGTATTATTCAAATCCACATGAAAGGTTTCTTTATATGTTCATACTAAGTTAATTTTACTAAATCTCATATCCTAGGGAGATGCATGAAATAATTGGGCGAGTATAATGACAAAGACGAGAATAAACATAGGAAATACTTATCATGTGATAATGAAGAATATAAACAAGGTATGATCCTATAAACATGAGGAATATCATAATAGAAAGAATATGAATCATAAAATGGAAATGTTTCTACAACATAAAAATGAGACATTTATAAGCATATCAACAAGGGTTTTCACTAAGGTGTTATAAATCATAACTACCAAGATTATTCACCAAAGTATTGTAAAACATGTTATCTCTAGATATTAATTATTTACCCAATACATTGGATTTATATCAGGGAAAACCATTCATATGTCTTAATTCATGTGTGCCACATCAATCATAGTAAATCATTTTTACAATAACATAAGGATAATAAAGAACATGTTTTATATAAAATCATTGAGTGCATAAGTGCTACAAAAATGAACATTAAATCATTTTTAACCAACAATAAGAGAATGTGGGTTTAATAAATGTAAATACACAATAAATAAGTTATGTTTACATCCATGTGAATTTATGTGTAGAATAAAGCAGTTTAGGTATTCATAATATTATGATTTCTTATGTAAAAGAGAGAAATTCCAGAAATAAATTCAGCAGCATGATAGTACACAACATGGATTTTAGGGAGGGAATAATGAGAGGGAAAAAAGGTATCCCATTATAAAAACACTATTTTGGAAGTAAATTAATAATAAAAAGTGTTGAGAAATAATGAAATTCAACATTTAGAATACATACCATAATTGAGGTTCTTGAATGGAAAAGAAAAAAGTGGAGAATTCCCTTACCTTAAATATTTTCTTCCAAATATTTAAGGTTTAAAATCGAGACCTTAAGAAAAACTTGGAGGGACTATTTGGGAGGTTAAATGACAATAAATTCATGGATTATGAATTTATAGTAGAGATGAATGAGGAATGTGTGGCATTTATACTTAAGGAGTGGTGAGTTTTAAATGATTAAATATTGGTTATTTTATTATATAAGCTAACCACTTGTGGGTGAAGTGAATTCCAACCAATTTTATAGCTTATTAATGAGTGGGTGAGAGTTTTTGGACATTTTAATCCTTAAAAAACCGAAACCTACCTTTAAACCAACCCATTTAATGCACATAAATCAAAATATAAATTTTATTTCAGAAATCCAATTTTTAGTTAAAAAATGTAATGTATAAATTTCTAAATTTAAATTAATATTTATAAATTAATTTTTATAATTATTAAATGAAATTTTGATCGAATAAAATGTTTCATAAAATTTTTAATCATGATTACATAATAATTATTTTATAAAATTTCAATGCTCCTAAAATGAAAATTTTCACTTTTTCACCAAAAAAATAAAATTTTTCAGAAAATTCACAAAATATTACCCTAAGATAATTTTGACGCATCGAGAAATTTATTTCATAAAAATAATTTTCTAAGTATTATAATTTTAACTTTTAAATAAATATCCTTATTTATTAATTTTTTGTCAATGTTATAGCAAAATAAATATTCTCACTATTATAAATATTATTTAGGGTTTCTTTAAATATATTATCATTTTAAAAAGTGTTTTATAATATTATTTCATGAAAATAAATTTTATTTAAAAATTATAGATTTATTAAAAAACATATCATTAAAGTAATATATTTATTGTCTCTAATAAAACAATTTTATTTATATTATAAAATAATCCTGATGGTCACTTAAATGCATTTACATAACTAACAATAATAAAGACCAAATTTTTTGTTGACTAATGGTCATAATTCTGATCAAATGTATTAGATGAAAAACATAGAGGTAGATAATGATATTTTCTTATAAATACACCATCATTCTTACATTTCATCATTCACTTGGATTCTATCAAGGTTCAATATTGTTTCCAAAATGAATATTGTATTACCAAATCTTTGTTTCTCTATTATAGTGATGTTTTTGTGTGTCATTATTCTAGTGGATCATGTCAACCTAAATTTTTGTATTTCTATTTATTTATCCTATATTTGTTTTCCCATTGTAATATTTAGTATGATATTGGGTGTTGTTTTAGACTAAATGTAACATTCTTAAATAATGAAATAAAATATTACTGGTTTCTAGTATATATTTTCTATCCCTTTATTATTCCTAGTTGGACTAGTATATATTAGAACATGATGTGTAAAATTATTATGAAAATTTAAAAGTGTTTTTATTTGATTCTATTTTAAAACATAATAAATTTTTTTGAGAGGAAATAGTTACTTTTTTTTAAAGAAGAATATTTTTTTCATGTCATTATTATCGACATAGAATCATCCAAATTTTTAAATAATTTTTCATAACCTTTATAAAGAAACCTTCATAAAAATCATTAGGAAAGCTTATTATATATCATCTCTCAAAATCCTCCAAATTTCTTAGTTAACTTTCCCTATAAAAACATATTGATATATTGACAAACAAATACAACCAAACACGCTTTGACAAAATGATATCCCCCTTTGTGTTGGTTATCGGTTACACATAAAAATTTAAACATCTTTGAAGACAATATATGTTCCCAATACTTTATCATTATATAATGTTTGAGTTTTCTTGGCCCCCAATGTTTTTTCTATCCCTTATTGACAATAAAATGAAAAGGGTAACATAAAGATAATCTCAAATCATCTTTCTTCATCACATAATCTTAAAAACATTTCATCAAGAGAGAAATAGTATCACATGAGTTTCTTAACAAAGGGCCTTTAACCAAATAACTCCAAGTATTTATGGGAGAACCTGGTGTATAATAAAATAGTGAAAAATAAAAGTGATAAATGTTTTTCATTACACATATATCATGTAATACTTTCCTCAAGATCATTCCAACATCTTTATATTTTTGGAAATCTAAGTAAGGCTGTGAAGAAAAATCCTATACCCATCTTAACAAACATATAGATATAATTCAAGTATATAGACATAACTTCCACAATATCCTGTATTTACTAGCATCATTACTTATTTTTTTAATAAAATTATGATACTCATACATCACCTTTAGCTTTTCTCCCCTATAAGGGTATCCCCATATTCCTCACTATGGTTGGAAAATATTCCAGGATGGGTGAGACTTTTTGTTGTAACAATTATATAGCACATAACCAGATTTTCTATAACTTCTCATTTAATTACCTGTATACTAGTACAAATAAGAAAGTATATTTGGAATAAGGTGGAACTTCAATGTTCCTTAGAAGTAATTCTAATATTGAGAGTCTTCCCCAAGTCTATACTTTTTATTATTATCCTTAGATTTATCATGAGATGTACTTTTTTCCTTATGATCAAATTTCATAGAATTTGTAATGGATTTATTTTCATCTATTGAATCTTTAGATGAAGCTATCATATTCTCTTGAGATTTTGTAAAT
This sequence comes from Viscum album, assembly GCA_963277665.1. NCBI lineage: Eukaryota > Viridiplantae > Streptophyta > Magnoliopsida > Santalales > Viscaceae > Viscum > Viscum album. Next base: position 1,366,394,243 of record OY728135.1, read on the forward strand.
TCTTTGTTACCTTTAGTATGTAAAATCATCTTTATACTTTCCTCTTGGGCTATTAAGATAGTCATACAACTTTTAGTAACATTTCTCTTCTTGCTCAAATATATTTCAATTTTTCTAAATTTTTAAACTACCATCTATAGGAAAAATATTATCAATGTTGATATTGAAGGACCCTAGACCACCCTGATGTGGGGGGGGGTGAATCAGGATGTAAAATTCTTATCTTATTTACTAGATCTTATTCCCACATTGGTAGAAACTTGTTTAAACTTGTATGATGGATATGGGAAGTAATTAAAATATTCACATGTAGAAGGATAACACATAAATTTTAATTGGTTCACCACTAAGGGATACATCCAAGGAGCATACATCGATAGGTTTCCGGTCATACCTAATTCCACTAATCTTAACTAGATGTGGATTACAAAGATTCAGACATAGTCACTATGTCACAGGAGCACTACCTAAAGATTCATGGATAGCTTACTGCCTTCATCAGATCACTTCCGTAGACTACCCCTGTCTCACTGCCTTGGAGAGGTCTTCACTCAGTTTATTGACTTGAAGGCCACTTCAATAGATTTTCATTAAAGTATTTGTCTCTATTCAGCACGAGACACTGCTTGAATCAAAGTCCTGAATTGATGTTCTTTTATATTCAACTTTCTCCTTTAGTTCCATTATGGAATTCACTAAAACTTATTCTTCTTTTTGCTAGAATCACATACCCCCTTTATGATATTTATCCTTCTACAAACTATCCCTAATTCTGCGGACTATCTCTAATCTGCGTACCACGCCTGCTCTATGTACAACGCTTGCTCCACGTACCTCCCCTGATCCGCGCACCGCGCCTGCTCCGTGCACCACGCCTGCTCCATGCACCTCCTCCACGTACTTCCTCTGCATACCACCTCAGCATACCACCTCTACATACCAACTCTATGTACCTCCTCTGTGTACCACCTCTGCATACCGCCTATATATACTGCCTTCACGTACCACATTCGCATACTGCCTCTATGTACCCCCTTGGCATACCGTTTCTTCCTTCCGTAGTCTTTTTCTTTAAATTCTGTGAATTATTTCATCTCCCGCATACCACTTTTTCGTATGAAAAATCTCTTCTACGGACTGCTCCTTCCAATTTTTCAAAATGTTTCGTCTTTCGCGAACCACTTATTCCTACATAGAATCTCTACTATATACCACTTTCAAACATAGATGAGTTCTACCACAATTATGATATTTTCTTATCGATTTCACTCTCTATAAATGATATGATTAACAATCCTTATATAGGAAAATAACTTTGAAAATTTCACTAATTATTTTTACCCAAATTTTCAATGTGGGAAAAACTTCATCGCATACTAAAATCCATAAGTGTACTATAAGCCTCCGCTGTGTACCACTCCTATTTTGCGAATCAAATCAATCCTATGTACCTTCAACCGCATACTGTTAATTTTTTGTGTACCGTAAGCCATTCGTTCTATGTACTACATCTATTATTCCAATGATGATCCATCCCGAATACCACAATTACTTCCACCACGAACCATCATCATTCCACATACATCACGCCTTCATCGCGTACCATTGCTACAAACCGTTTTCAGTTCTTCACACCACTCTACATATCATTTCTGCTACCAGGTACATGGATGTGAACCATTCTCAGAACATGGTACATAGTCCAAGTTCTAAGGTAAGTTTTTTTACTTCCTTTTCAAATTTACTTTGTCATTCTACATCTCATTCACTCCTATGCAGAAATCCTTCCATTAACAAAAACAAAATCCTAATTTTGAGGTCCAACAATTTGGAAAACACTGGGAAACGACATCGCCTTAAATATATGCTTTGGAAAGAAAACCCATGCTTATTCAGTATCATATGACTTCTTCAACAGTTAGTGTATTTCATCACAAACTCCTTACACCATGATATATACTCTTTTAATGATCAGTTTCAGCGTCATCAGATTCTCTAGGTAAAGTACTACAACTTCCCAACTTCCAGCAATATCAGTCTTTCCAGTCAACACTGAATATGACTACCATCATCTTCTCAGCATTGTATGATCATTCTTAAATCTTCAAATATCCACATGATCCATCATGAAATAATGCAAGTCTCTTCAAGTAGGATCTTACATGGACTCTTTGAACAGTGATATGTTGCATGACCACCTTATAACTTGAAGCCCTCCACTTCGTTGTTGTAGAAAATGTATCACCTTTAATACATATATTTTGAACTTAGGATCAGTTCAAAAATCATCTGAATTACCACTCTCAATAACTTTGGATTTCTTTGTCATCTCCTTATTCATTTTGATCTTCATTGAAAACTATTTACAACAAATACAACCTTATACACAAGGTGGTCCCAACAATCTCCCCCTTTGTATTTTGTTGTCAATACTTTAAATTCCTCCTCAAATGAATGTGTCAATATAAAAATTAGAATCTTATCTCTCCCCTTAATTTTATTTCACTTCTCTCCCCCTTGATTTCATTTCACTTCTCTCCCCTTTATTGAAAAGAAATACAAAGTTCATGGGAAAAGGGTATCAATCCATACTTAAGAAATGTGACATTAATCATTTCAGTCTATGTCTACTTGAGAAATACTTGGTGTAGAAAACAAAAGGATTTGATTTAGACAACAAGGCTGTCCATTATTCACTGATCATGATACTAGATGATATAAGAACACATGTACTTTGTCTTTAAGGGTTTTCCACTTTCATTCCAAGATGAAGATATTAAATGTGATAGGGAATAATCAACCTGAAACTCCTCCACTCACTTTTCCAATGAAATGTTCTTCAATAAATTTCCATAGTAATGAATTTGATACAAACGGGGGTTGATGCTGATTAAGATAATAACTCTGGAATCTTCTTCATTTGTATCCCCCTCAAGGGAAACACTCCTCGTCATCTTTATCAAGGGGTATCCTTCCCCATTTTAATCTTTGAATATCAATTGAAGAATCTTAAAAGGATGAAAACTTCTTCATCTTAGCTATCAAGAGTTGACAACATTCACTACTTCTTAGGTTCTCCCCCTGAAAGCATGATTCACCTTCAATTACCTATATTTTCAACACAAATAGAATACAAAAATGATTAAGGGAATAAGGCGGTTCCTCCTTACTTAATCAATATGAGCTGCATGGTTGAGCTACTTTTCTCAACCAATTTCCTCCATTTACTCCAGTCTTCATGCTTGCACATATGAACAAATGTTCTGATCTGTGTTGATGTGGCATGTATCTCTTCACATTATCTTATGCTTTTTGTGGAGAATTATTCTTCTTAACATCCATCATGAATGTTACATTCTTACTCCTCTTTAGGACTCCTTCTTTCTATGGTATTAAGGTTCGAAAACCTTTTTCAATGTGACCAGATTTCTTACATCTCTCACATAGAACTTCTTATAACATGTGTGCTTCTCTTGTTTTGAAATCTCTCATGAAATTTATCTTAATCACGTGAAAGTTTTTATTTTCCTTTAACACCATCCTTGGCCTATGAATTTTTGAGTTTCCTTATTCTTTCCAACTCATCTGGCCAAATGAACAACATTTCATTTGGAACTGTGGCACCTGGTCTGGCTCTTCCACATGGGTTTATCTGAGTGTCATCTCTATTAGTTTCTCTTTTGGATGAATTTCCCTTCAGTTTCCTATATTTAAAAACCACAATCTTCTCAGATTACCTACTTGAGATCTTCTTGAGGAAATTTGTGTTCAAAATATTCTTCTGATTAATTCTCAAGGTTGATTATTCATTCTTAGTTAGATTTTGCGGTCTTCTATTCTTATCATCTTTTGATTCACTTTGATATGAGTAGATACCAACCTTGTGACCACTTCCATTGCATACATCACAGATGTTGTCAAGAATTCCAAATATGTTTACAGTGTACAGATGTTTCAAAATTTGTGTATGTGGCTTCTTCCTCTCAAGATTTCTCCCCCTTGTGATGAGATTCCTTTGTGATTTTTAATTTTGAGGACTGTACCAATAATCTAATGCACAATTTCCAAAACGTTTTCAGTACTAATGTTGTCCCACATATCTTGACTTCTTTATATCTTCTGGATAAGGTTGTTGGGTCTTCTTCTTGATTTTTTATGATCTCTGTGGGGAACTATATTCCTATTTTTTGTTATTCCTATCTACCCTGGCCATGGTGGTAGGTAACTCCTCACATTTCCTCATCCATACTTGTTTTGAATTTCTATTCCATCTTGCACTACTTGTGGAAACATATTTAGAAACATGAGTATAAGATGGTTTGGATGGAACCTTATTCATCTTAACTTCTTGTGGTATATCACCAAAATATTTCATGATCTTCTTATCACATGTTAGAGGTATTTTAATTTTAGGTTACTCTAGTGATAATTGAGCTGAAACAGACACTGTTTCTTGAGATAGATCATCAATAAAATTCATGATATTCTTGTCACTTGTTGAAGGTATTTCATATTTATAATCCTCCAATGAACACCGAGTACCAGTACCAACTATTTCCTTCTTTCATAAAGGCTCAATATGTGTCTTATCAAGATTGGTCAACTGAGCTTCCAATTTTAGACTTTCTATATTGAGGATGATCTCCAGATATTCAATCATGATCATCTTCTCTTCACAAGTTTTCTTCAAATTTTTAACCTCATCTTCATCCATCTTAACTTTGTTTTGAAATGAATATTTGAGTTCCTTGATATTCTTGGAAGTTTCTTTCAAATATAAACCTTTATCTTCATTTCTCTTCTTCATCTCATCTTCAAGTTCATGGATCCTTTCTTCCAGAGTCTTATTGACTCCATCTTTCTTTCCAAAGGCTTCAATATGTCTAGAGAGCTTATAACATTCGGAAAATTTTCCTACTAAGGATTTTTCCATATTGTCAGCTCCTCTTTCCATTCGAGTGATTTTAAACTTCAGGCATTGAAATATTCTACAAACAGAAACAACTCTTTCTTGAGTAATATCATGCAGATAAGTTCTTAATTTCTCCTGATCACTTACAAGATCATGTGAGGTAAAAATTCGATCAACATCACCACTTGTGATGGAATCCATATGTTTGGTGGAAATCCAATCCACCTGCTCTTTACATTCAAAGAATGATATTTATTCATTATTGGAAAGGAATGGGGAACCAGAATCATCAACTTATTTAGAAACTAGGGACTTATTCAATTGTATCTTCTCTTTATTTTTCCTGTTTGTCATGCTCTTGTGGGATATAGACTTCTTCTCAAGAATAACTAAATCTTCATCAACAATGCACTTCATTGTTGACTCAGGAATATAAAATCCTCTTCTAAATATAATTACTGTAGAGTATCCAATATACGTGAACCTTTTTGCTATGATACCAATTTAAGGACCCTAGACCACTCTGAGTAGGGGGGTGAATCTAGGTGTCAACTTTTTCTCTTCTTTAAAGGATATTGTTCCCACATTGGTAAGAACTTGTTTAAACCTGGATGATGGATATGTGAAGTAATTAAAATACTCACATGTAGAAGGATAACATAACATTTTTACTTGGTTCACCACTAAGGGCTACATCTAAGGAGAAAACACTGACAGGTTGTCAGTTGTACCTAATTCCACTAATCTTCACTAGTTGTGAATTACAAAGATTCAGGAACAATCACTCTGTCCCGAGAACACTTCCTAAAGATTCAGGGATAGATCACTGCCTCCCTCGGATTACTTCCATAGACTCCCCCTGGCTCACTACCTTAGAGAGGTCTTCACTCAGTTTATCGACTTGAATGTCGCTTCAATAGATCGGTATAAAATTCTTTGTCTCTGTTCCGTATAAGACACTGCTTGCATCGATGTCCCAAATTGATTCTATTTTATATTAATCTTTCTACTTTAGTGAAATTACTGAATTCACAAAAACATCTTTTTATTTTTGATAGAATCAAATACCCGATTTATAATGTTTCTACTTCTACAAACTCTACATGAATCTGCAGACTGTCTCTAATCTGCATACCACGCCTGGTCTGTGTACTGCGCCTACTCCGCATACTAAACATGATCCGGGTAGTACACCTGCTCCGTGCACCGCACCTGCTTCACGCACCGCGCCTGCTGCACGCACTATGCCTACTCCGCGCACCACACCTACTTTGTGCCTGCTCTGCACACCGCACCTGCTTTGCACACCATGCTTGCTCTACGTACTGCACCTGATCTATGCACCTGATCTATGCACCACGCCTGCTCCGCACACCGCGCTTGCTTTGTACACCACCTCCATGTACTACCTATGCATACCGCCTCTACGTACTGCCTTTGTGTACCACCTCCACATACCGCCTCTACATACTGCCTATGCATACCGCCTTCACGTACGACCTCTACGTACTGCCTGGACATACTGTTTCTTCCTTCCACAGACTTCTTCTTCGAATTCTATGAATTATTTTGTCTCCTGTATACCACTTTTTCTTATGAAAAATCTCTTCTATGGACTGCTCCTTCCAATTTCTTAAAACTTTTCATCTTTCGCGAACCACATCGTCCTACATAGAATATCTCCCGCATACCACTTTCAGACTTAGCTGATTTCTTCCATAACGATGATATATATATTTTTTTCGAATTCACTCTATCTAAATGATAGGATTAGAACTACTTATATAGGAAAATAACTCTGTAAATTTTTTTAATCCGTTTTACCTAATTTTTCAATGTGGGAAAAACTTCATCACATACTGAACTCCATCGGTGTACTATAAGCCTCCACCGCATACCACTCCTATCTTGCGAACAAAAAAAATCCTGCATACCTTCAGTCCTGTACTATTAACCTTCCACATACCATAAGATTTCTAGTATGTGTACTACATATATTCCGCCAATGACAATCCATCTTGCATACTGCAACACCTTCCTCCATGAACCATCAACATTCTGCATACCACACACCTTCACTACGTACCATCACTGCAAACCATTTTTGGTTCTGCGCACCACTCCATGTACTGTTTCTGATGCTAGGTACGTGGCCAAAAACCATTCCCGGAACATGGTACACAACCCATGTTCTGAGGTATGCGTTTTTATTTCTTTTCTAATTTCCTTTTCCATTTCTCATCTCGTTCAATCCTATGCAGAAATACTTCCATTTCCAAAAGAAATCCTGATTTTGAGGTCTAACAATTTGGAAAATACTGGGAAACGACACCACCTTAAATATCTATTTCGAAAAGAACACCCATGCTTCTTCACTGTCATCTAGCTTCTTCAACAGTCAGCAGATCTCATCACGAACTCCTTCCACCATGATATATACTCTTTGAAAGATATGTTTTAGCATCATTAGATTCTACAGAGAAAGTACTTCAACTTCCAAAATTCCAGCAACATCAGTATTTCCAGTCAACACTAAATATGACTAGCATCATCTTCTCAACTTTGTATGATCATTATTAAATCTTTAAATCTCCACATGATCCCTCATGCAATAATTCTTGTCTCTTCAAGTAGGCTATGGCATGGACTCTTTGAACAGTGAGATGTTTCATGATCAAATTATAAATTCAAGCCCTCTACTTCATTGTTATAGACAATATATCACCTTTAATACATGCATTTTAAACTTAGGATCAGTTCAACAATATTTTGAATTACCACTATCAATAAATTTAGAGTTATTCATCATCTCCTTCTTTATTTTTATCTTCATTGACAATTATTAACAACAAATACAATCTTATACAAAAGGTGGTCCTAATAGATATCATCTTCCAAATCCTATTTCTTCATATTCCCTTTTATATACTTTTGTGTTTCATCTATATTTTGATATATGGCCATTTTATTTGTCCAAATAAGTAATAAATCTTTCTTACTTTTCTCAACATTATTGAGATCCTTTTCTTGGTCAAATTTCTTACATTAATAAAATTTATTAAACTTATCACATGTATTTATTGAGGAATTAAAATTATTTACTTCTTAAAATTTATTTTCTAACTAAAAAAATTTCTAGATTTTTTTTCTTTTCTAATTATAGATCCCCCTTAATTCATAAATTTTTCTTAGTAGAGACATATTGTATCAAAATGAATATTATTTGTGCCTGAATACTCTAAAACACCAGTAGTGACATTTGATTCTTGATCTTTTATACTGATAGTTGTTCTTATATAAGGTTTTTATTGTTTTTTCTTCACAAACTATGGTTTAATTTATTCAGGAAGATATTTTATTGATGAATTCCACTTTTTCTTAGTGGGGGATGATTTATCAAAAATATTAACATTGGAAGCTTAATTTTTAGTAGAAGAAAATTTATATTTATATTTATTGGGAATAGAAATAACCTTCTTCTAAAGACCCTTCTTTTCAATATATTGAGATTAATAAACTTTAATCTCTACTGCTTTGGTAAAGTATTCTCTGAACATTATTAACTCACTTTGTACTATAAGAAGGATTGATTATGTTTATAAAAACTCTTATTATTTATCAAACAAAATTTACTTAAGAAAATTTCCCATCTTCTCAAATTCATCCAACTTCATCCTGTTCTACTTATATTTCTCAACAAGTGTTGTTTCTTCCATGTTGATATTCTCCTCTCCCGCTGATGTTACTTAAAAAAATTGTAGTTTACTTTCAATCTATAGAACTTTAATTTTATAAGATCTAATAAAATTTAGGTCTATTAACTCTTTTTTATTTAATCACCATTATAAAAATTTATATATTTAACATCTTTCATCAAGTTCTTCCTTTCCTTCTTGAGTTATGTAGCTTTCTTAAGATAATATTCCAAATTTTATTTTAAAATCCACTCAGGTTTTTATATATCATATCTATCATCATTTCTATATAAAAAAGAAATTGTTTTTCCAACATGATCTAATAAGTTTACATAACAATCTGATTCATTACTAGATGATGAATCACCTTTCTCTATTCTCCAAAAAAAACTTTTCTTTTTATTACTATGAAACTTTTTCATATGTTTCTACCACTTCTGTTTTCAAGACATGTTAACTTCTTCTTATAATTCAGAATCATAAATCTTATTCTTAGAAAAATTTCTAGAAAATGGCAGTTATCATTACAATTCCAATATTTAAGATATTTAATTAATTTTCCTTTATAATTTCTTTTTTTATATCATAAAAATAAGAACAATGATTGTGTTTAAGTCTTCTTCATTTTCCTCCACATCTGAATAACTTGATTCTTCTTCTACTTGTTTATCACTATACTTACATTTTAATAAATATTGAAATGTTATCTCTTCTATAAGCTTATTCTTAAATAATTTTGTTTTTTCTCATTTCAAATTCCATAATAATATTATTAAGTTCATCTAGATATAAATATTCTCGATCTTCTAGAGAGAACACTTTATCATCAAATCTATATTGAAAGTTTCTCATCAGTTTCTTAACAATAGTAGAATCTTCCAGATTCTCATTGAAACCTCTGATATTACTAAAAATATCATTGATTATTATTAATTATTCTTCAATATTTTCTTCAACATCTATATTAATATCCTCAAAATTGCTCCTATGGAGTTTTATCTTTGCTTTCTTAACCTTTTCATCTCCTTTATAGCTCCTTATAAACTTATCCCATATTTTTTAGCCTTTGGAAACCCCATAATCATTATTTAAACATTCTATATGAGAGATATAAAAAGATAATTATGAGTTTTGACATAAAATTCTTAATTTATCTTATCAAAAACTGTCAAAATAACCAAATCAATGGGAGGAAATCCCACAGTTATGAAAACTCTAACATTAAGGTCAACAGATAGAAGATATGATAACATCATATTCTTATAACTTTGACAGCTTCTTCCATAAAATATAATAACACTCAATCTATTAATTGAATTTATATTTTCCATACTTAGTGGATAATTTTATATTTTATAAGTAACCTCCTCTGATTCCAATTAAAGTTTCATTATCAGTATTGGGTAACCGATAGGGGGAGGAGGTGAATCAATGATAACTTTATTTTACAAATTCTTCTTACGAAATTATCCTCTAAAACTTATTTGAGTTATGATCTATTCAAATATTTTTCTAAACCTCAGATATTATAAAATAGTTTAAAGTGAGAGATCAATACACAATATTTACAAGGTTCAGTACAAATAACAACTCCTTTCTATGTTAGTTATCCCGCTAACATGGATTTTTTACTAAATTATTTCAACAATACAAAGACACATACATAAATTGGTTCTACACCTCAGTAATTGTTCCTCTAGCTAACCCTGGTTCTACACCTCAGTAATAAACTCTTCTTCCACAATTAGTTATACCCCCAATTATCCTTCTCATATCCAATTCCTTCCCAATTGGTTATACACCCCAACCACAAGCCTTTTTAGAATTTTTTTACACTTCAACTACAAGCTTTTACTTATTATTTTTTGATCCACTATAGAAAAATATCCTTCTTCAGATATTTTTTCTCCACAAGTAACTTCGAGAGTTTTTTGGTCTCAAAAATTCTTCTTGATATTGGAAAGACCTATATAACTCAATATCACCATAAAAAAAATTATCTGGAAATTTACCTTGGAAAAAGTATGTTTGATCATTCTCTCTCTGGTATTACCTCTGTCTACTGAGTCACACTATTTGTTTGATATTTACTAATCCAACACTCCTAAAATAAATACCCTTTAGTATAGTATTCTTTGTTTGACGCACCTCTTTTTGATTCTTCTATGTTTAATGATTCTATTTCTGATGAATCAGGCTTGTTCAGATGCACCCCCTTATCCATTAAATGAAACTCTTCCTGATGAATCTTATTCCACTGAGTAGGAACTCACTCGACAATTCTCATTGTGATTATTATTCAAATTATGAAACTTAGTCTGATAAAAATTATTTGTAGCTCCTCAGTTTGATTCTCCTCCATCAACTTAGTAGAAAATTGGTCAGATACTTACAACACAAATCCATTTAGCACTTATATTCCTCCTCATATGAATAATGCGTTACAAACGTGATATTTCACTTGATTTTTATTGATTGGAAGGATATCTAAAGTATTTTTCTACTCAAATAAAATGAAAATTTTAGATCTCCCACAAAATTTAATTTCATGGGATGTTTCTCAACTCTTATATAATCTCCTTGAGACTTGTTAGAACATTATAGGTGTTAACACACTTCCTCAAAACTCCTTAACTTGGTGTTAAGGAACTTCTTAAAACTTCCCTAACCTTGAAAAGATAAAAAAATTAAATTAATATCTTATCATTATAATTGTTAATTAATTTACAAAGTTTATATAAATAACCTTATAAATCTATTCAAAAATGTCTGTTTGATGTTCTTTATAGGAACTCCCCTATCTGATGGTACATCATCAACATTATTTGTCCAATAAACTCACAATCTGAATATATGTCTGATATGTCTTCTCTTAGTTCAAATTTGTTAGAAACCCTCTATCCATTGGACTCAAAATATCTTGATTTTATAAAATTCAACTTCATATAAAACTTTTTATCCCATATATGATGAGAATAACTCCATATGATTCCATCACTATTCTCCATTTTATTTCATCATAATATTCCATCCGTTGGATATTTCTATGGTTTTTTGATGGACCCTTATGTAACACCCCAATCTTCCATGGTACGCTTCTCCTTGAATAATATAGTAGCATGTGTTGTACGCAACTTCAAGTTCTAACACACACCACAACCAATCAAACTAGCCATTATGAATAGTAATAACCACTTTTTGAAATTTTATAAATTTTATCTTTCAAAATGGACTTTATTTTTGGATTCAGAATATCGAAATTAGCCTAGGGTGAAATTTTTGTATTTTTCTGAAAACTTTCAATTTTTGATGAATAGTGAAAAACACTGAGTCAGGGCTTAAAACCGAATTTTTATTGAAATAATTATTTATTTTATTTAAATTTAATTAAGGTCAAAATGGATAAATAATACCTATATAAGTTCAATGTAATTCATTGGAGTTATTTTAGAATCATTTTAGATATATAAAAAATTTATGAAACTTTTCACCGTCTTTTACCCACCTTCGAGGAGAATTTGAAAATTCACATAAAACTTAATTTTACAAATTCTGTGAATGGAATTTAGAAAATCCAAGAGACAAAGTTAATATTAAGGAGTAAAATTTGGTTCAATAAGATAAAAATAATTTTTGGTGAATAGTAACTTTTTACTTTTATTTACCACGGTTAAAAGTAAATAGGGTAATTAAGGGTAAAAATGATATTAATATTACCCTAACACATGACCTAATTCTATTGGAAAAGTGTATCTAGACCAATAACAACCTTAGTAATAAAATATTATCATTTAGGTCCACTTGGATTAGATTAGGACATTTATTATTATTTAATTCAAAGAAGATTTAAAAGAGTTAAAATCAAAGTTTAATTACTAAAACATTTTTAATATAGTGTTATACATAAGATAAATTAGATTATAAATATTCATTATAAATATTCCTATATAATGGTATTTTATTTATAATTTTTAGACATTAAATAATTTAATTTATTTATGGCACAATGATGATGCAGTAATTACCTAATTAATGAAAAATTAGAATAATTGATATTATAAATATAAAAATAAATGTAATTTGAAACTTTTTATGAATTACACTACTTTTATAGGTTAATATGACATATTAGGACTGGTTATATGAATTTGTTTCGAAGTAATAATGCTGTTATGAATTTATCAAAAACAAAATACCCAATAGTGTCAAAATTGACATAAAAGAGTTTTTAAAAAAAATATTATATTATTAATTGATATTCTATTCCTAAAAATCTAATGTTCAGAAAAATGACTTATATAATGATAGGTGTATCATTAATGTACCACTTGGGGGTCTCTTGGATGTATATAGTATGTTTATTAACTATATAATATAAAAATACAAAGTGACATGGTTAATGTCAATCTAATTAACTAAGAGTTAAAACTAAAAGATAAGGTTAATATAATGACCCAAAACTATCTAAAATATATTGGTTGAAAATATTTAGACCCATACCCACCTTAAACTTTGAATAATCCACTTTGGAGCCATTAGAAACTGAATATGAATTTATTATAAAATAATACTTTAAGTTTTTCCTAAAGAGCCCCTCCTCCCCCTTATAAAAGGACACCACTTATAACCACTTTTTACACCTTAAAAGCATTTTGGATCAGCCAAAACCTACCCAAATATTCTCTAAACTTCTCTCACTACAACCTATAGGAATTATTTTGATCAAATAGCCAACCTAAGGATCCCTTTTGATCAAATCAAAAGGAAGAACCAGAAGAAGAGGTAATGTTTTCACCACCCTTTTTCATGTTCCTTTCTTCTTCAACTCCTTATTTCCTTGTTATTTACATTATAAAATAATAAATCCAGTATATTCTATTTACTGTGATGTTATTATAAATATTGTATGACCATGTTCAGTATTTTATCCATCCCTTGAATGACATGTCACCATATGTGCGTACGTACGACTTACTGTCTCCACGTCGTGGTGTAATTGTTATTCAAAAAAATTATTATTTGGATGGGTCTGATAATGATATGTAATTTATGTAAATAATAAATATAACATGATAATTATTCGGTATATATTATACACCATCTAATTATATATTATTTTAATATCAAAAGAATGATATCATCGCTCGTGCGTACGTACGGACTACCGTCTCCACGAACGCGATGAGATTCATTCCCCATCGTATCCATTCATGTATAATTATCATTTGATTATTAAAAATAATGTTTAAGGATTTTATATCATTCTGGATATGAATAAGATACAACCTATCCATAACAAACATGGCTTATGTAACAAAACATATAAAAGAAAATGAGTAAGTTAACACCCGAAACGACGATAATACTAAAATATTATTAACAAAGCATTATTAGAAGATAATATATGATATCATAATTATGTATATGGTTATTGTATAATTTAATAACAATGTTTTAACTATTATACAGGAGGTTAACATATCATTGACTAAGGAAGAGTACAAGGTAAGGGTTTATTTCACAATCTCTTCATTATCCGAGGTTGTTTATACGTAATTATCTACTAGGACCTCTTTATCATCCACATCCATGTTTCTTAAAAATGTATTTCAAATCATTCTTACTATTTTAAAGAATATGGGATAAATTAATTTATACCCTTGTTTGAATTTTTAAAATAGTTTTATAAAGGAATCTTTCTATCATTTTCCAAACAAGGTCCTTTTTAACCTTTTCAACAAAATTAAGGTAAGAATGTCTTTTTTTAACTTATACGACAGGTGCAGCTATTTTCCATCGTTATAAAATTTTTGAAGCTTCCCTTACAATATTATAAAGATATTTTAAAAGTAAATGTTTTATTTTATAATTATGGGACTTTTAAATGATTTCAAAAAAAGAGATAGTTCTCTCAAATAGTTTTGATTTCATCTATGTCAACATCCTTTGATGGATTTTAAGCTTATTTGAAGTTGATTTATTATGATACAAAACTTCCATATTGTATTGAAGTTTTTGTGATATGTTTGACTATGGATGTGTTATTTTTATACCATTCATGGTTTATAGAGAAATTATTTACAATTCGTATGCTAGTTTTAATACGAATGTTTATGTTATGTTTAAACCTGTTCATATGAGGAATGCATTGGAATTAGTAAGTGACCGGTGGAGCCCACTATAGCTCCTCGATGCATCAGTAGGTCTCATGAGACAAACTAGTGTCTTGGCACAAGGCCTTGACAAAATCTTATTTGTAGTCTTGGCAATAGGCCTTGACTATGTGGTTATGATAGTCTGGCATTATGCATTCCATCATTATGAAAGTGGTTATTGATATTGTATGTGATTATTTGACTAGTAGAATATCCATGTGAATAATTAAATGGAATTATTTCATTTTATCTTTTCCATATTATGCTGAAGTTCAAGTTTAAAAGGCTTTTGATTTAGTTATACATTGCCTTAAATGTTTATGCTTATTTATGAAAGTTTTTTCTATATTGTTATCCTTATTGAGCATCTGAGCTCACACCTTTAAATGTTTTACTTTTCCCAGGATGTGAAGAAGTAATTTATGAATGACCTATAGGGATAGTATGAGGGGATATTAATACAATATGTTGTTGTAGTAGTTTTCACTTTATGATGTAATGTAAACATTATGAATGTATCTAGTTATTCCAAGGCTACTAAACTAATCAATATTTTGAGATTTAATATTTTGTGATCATGCCAATGATACGTAATAATGCACCGACTTTGGGTAACTGGGGTCGAGGTGTTATAGTTGGTATCAGAGGAAGTTTAGTACAAACCTTGGAAGCTAGATTTAGATAAACTCTAATTAGAGCACATAGCCCTAAGATAGACTTTGAAGATTAGTATAGAATAACTTCCTAGAATTTTGGTATTGTAGAGATTTTGTGAGTTTTCCGAGCAATACATCCCTGTATGGATACGAGCAGGTAGAGACGGCTCTGGCATAGATGTACCTAGGGGTAAAACCCAAAAACACAGTTTAGAGCTAGACTCGAATGGGAACTGGTGCACGACAACGGGCCTTGATACACTCTTGGTTACGACGCTCCTGGGGGATATGCTTAGGATAATTCTCATTTTATTTACAAACCATTATGAAGGGTTTATGAGTATATAATTCCTCAAAGAAATTTTTTTTATGATTATGGATTATATCCATAAATAGTTCAATTTATGTTAAGTGTTTTATAAGTATGGAATTATGTATTTTGATTCATAAACTGATCTAGTTTATGACATTGTTTAGAAATGGCACCTAGTGGAAGAAATGGAAACCGTATCAATGCACACACTCCATGTAGGGATTTCCCTCCTGCTCAAGATAATTATAGTGGAGCTGGTGATGCAACTGGTGCTGATCAGCTAATCACCATACTGGGACAACTCACTCAGGTTATGAATAATAACCTTACCCGTATAGAGCATACTAATCCGCAGCATGGAGGATCAATGTTAGATCACTTCATGAGGCAACAGCCACCAAAATTCAATGGGAGTACAAATCAATTGGTATCTGAGCAATGGATAAGTTCCCTAGAGAAAATATTTCAGGCTTTAGGGAGTAGTGAATGGGAAAAAGTTATCATGGCAGTTTACCGCCTCATTGAAGATGCCGATCAATGGTGGTCATTGATTCAAAACATGAAGGAAGATGATGAAGTATCAAATATGGAATGGAGGGAGTTCAAAGATCTATTTTTAGAAAAATACTTTTCTCGTGACCATCGAGCATATATGGAAAGGCAATTTCTGAGTCTGTGGAAAAAGGAGGATGAGAATGTCGCAAAGTATGAGGCTAACTTTACAAGGTTAGCGAGGTATGCTGCCGATTATATACGTAACCCAAGAAATAAGATTGATCGTTTCTTTGATGGGTTAAAACCATTTCTCCATTGAGAATTAGTCTCAAAAACCTTCCCATTGTATGAATATATTGTCTCATGTGCTATCAAGACAGAAAAAAATTCTCTAAGTCTTATGACTTTAAAGCAAAGAAAGAGAAGAAGAGGTCTGCTGATCACTATGGAAATAGAAATAAGGGGAATAAGGGAAAAGTTGAATATCCATCCTAGAGTAAATGTGGGAAGAAAAACCCTAGTACTTGCTTGAAGGGAATGGGAGTCTGTTACAAGTGTGGTGAAATAGGCCACCAAGCTTGTGATTGCAAGGGGAAGAAAGAAGATATCGATGTTCAGTGCTACAACTGCAGGGAGATGGGACATTATGCAAATGAATGTCCTAAGCATTAGGGTAACTTACCTCAGAAAAGGGCAAGGGATCAAGGCCAAGCTTATGCTATCACTACTACTGAGGTAGAATCTCCGAAAGACGTGGTGGCAGGTAATTTAATGGTTTCCTCATGTTTAGGAAATGCATTATTTGATTTTGGATCATCGCATTGTTTCATATCTTCCCAGTTTGCTAAGAAAAATTAGATATTTCCAATTTGATTTAACAAGGGAGTTGTTAGTCAAAACTCCTAAGGGAAGTATCATTGCAACAAAGTTTTGTGATTTAGTCCCCATTAGAGCACATAAATGTTCATTATCTGCAAATCTCATCATCATACCTATGATTGAATTTGATATAATCCTCGGTATGGATTGGATTTCAGACCATGATGAAAAAAATTTATTGTAAGAAGAAGGAGGTTACTATTTTTGATGATGATGATAAGAAAATCCTTATCTTTAGAGCGTAATCGTCACCACCTAATTCTTACCTAGATCCACCCCCAGTAGCTCAACTAATTTCAATTATAGGGGAGGAAGAGAATGAAATGACTGTGGGTGAGTAAAGTAATGTTCAAATAGAGGATGTACCTATTGTAAAAGAATATGTAGATGTGTTTTCTGAAGATTTACCTGGACATCCTCCAGAATGAGAAGTTGAGTTTTCCATTGATTTAATTCCTGGATCAAGGCCTATATCTAAGAACCCTTATAGAATGGCCACTGTGGAATTAGTTGAACTAAAGAAACAACTAGAGGAATTGAGTAATAAGGGATTTATTCACCCTAGTGTTTCTCCATGGGGATCCCCTGTTCTTTTTGTTAAAAAGAAAGATGGATATATGAGTTTATGTATCGACTACAGGGAGATCAATGCTATAACAATAAAGAACAAGTATCCCCTACCTCGCATTGATGATTTATTTGACCAACTGCATGGATCTCAATACTTTTTGTAAGAACCAGGATCTCTTTTTAGGTATGTTTTCCCTTTTTCTGGAGTTTTTAAGGAAAATAACTTTTCTAGAAATTTCAGAAGTACACGCCATGTACTTTCTGAGTACACACTGTGTACTCTTCCCGAATCGAAGCTGTGTGCTGGCCGTGTCTGGGCCACACACACGGTGTGTAAGGCTGAGGTGGAGGCTGGTTAATTCTGAGTACCTAAAATTGAAGTACACGCCGTGTACTCAATAAGTACACGCCGTGTACTTTATTTTTTTCATTAAACGGACCGGGGTCGCGGCTAACCCCCAAAATCATCTTCTTCTCCAGATTTCGTCCGTCGGGAAGCGACGGTACGACCGAATATTCTCCGAGCTCTCGCCTCGCCTCCCGTTCTCCGATTTGAGCATGGTCGATTGCGTTGGAGTCACATCGGTGAGTTCTTCCTTATGCTTTAGCCTTGTTTCTTGATTCCTCATCGTTTCCAAGTTATCGTGGGATGAACATTTTGTGTATTTTCTCAGATCTATGTTGTTTTAATAGGAATCTATCGTCTTGGTTCACGTATATCGAACTCCTCGAATCAAGGTAGGTGGTTTGTGCCTTTCTGTAGAAAGTTGATGAATATTTTGTGCAAATTCCACCAATACCCTTGAATGGGGTATTGCGTGTTCCTGTTTTGCCTTTGTTGTATTGTCTGCTTTGCTTTATTGCTAGAGTAGATATTTTGCCTGTGATTATGGTAGATTTACTGTACTTTGGATTTTTTCTATGCTTGTTCTGCCTGTTTGGCAATTTTCTAGTTTCCATGCTTAGTCATAGGACAGTGGAACTACTACCTTGTTATGCTGCTGATCCTTAGTTGATAGCCAAGTAGTTCTTGATGTTTACTTGGACGATGTACACGTGCGCTGAGCATGTTTTACCTTTCAATCAGGACTGTGAGAACCTAGAGTAGTAGACCAAAGGGAGAATTGACGGAAGATCTTCTCCAGAGTGTCTTTAAATTACGATGCGAGACCACAAGGGGAATTGACGTTGAGTGCTTCCTGAGAGAGTCTGTAGATCCAATACGTGGGCCACAGGGGGAATTGATGTTGAGTGCTTCCCCAGAGATCCTTTAGCACGATACGAGACTATATGGGGAATTGACAGTGAGTGCTTCCCCAGAGAGTCTGCTTAATTACGTAGCTGAACCAGAGGGGTGAGACTGTGTGTGCTTCCCAGAGGGTTGATAGTACTGATTGGTTGAACCATAGGGGTTAGGCTGTGAGAGCTGCCTAGAGGGTTACCTGTTTTCTTCTTGTTGGTGGCTGTTTACTTGTGTACTTTATTTGTTAGAACTGTGGATTGTAGCTGTTGTGTGCTTTTCTGTTTATTGCTTCTTGTTTTATTATTGCCATCTATTCATTGACTGTTAGGCACAAATCTTTGGGTGATTTACTACTGGGATTGTATCTCACACCCTGTTTGGGCCATGCTTTTGGGCCCAAGAAGACTATGTTGCTGCAGGTATAGACAAGGGCAAGCACCCTTCTATCTCAGGATCTTGATTACACTAGAAGCTGGGGAGCATGGGACCGAGCCGTGGCTCGCGATGCTGAGAAGCTTACTTTGTTTTCTTTCACACTTGGTTTCAGTTGTATTTCAGCACATTGTTGTGTTTGATATTTTCCTTAGATACTTATACCTGCTACATCATTGTCATCATAGTTATATATCTACATTGATTCCGCTGTTTGGTTTCTGCTGTTATGTATGTTGTTTACTGCTTCTGCTGTTTATTGTTGTTTTCTTACCTTGTATACCTTACCGAATGAGGGCATAGTTTCCCCACTGACTCACCAAGGCCCTCACTGCTAGTCGGTAGCCTCTGGCATTCGGGGAAACACACTTGAGGTCACGTAGCGAACCAGGTATGGGGCACCAGTAGAGGGGCTCCAGACTCGGGTCGTTACAAAGTGGTATCAGAGGAGTTCTTTTCTCTTTATTTACTATTTGGAGACTCTATCCAAGGATAGGATGGTTTCGGTACTTGGTATTAAGCTGTGCTCGGGAGTAGCTAACCCGTGTACAGGGAAAGACCATACTACCTCGTTAATTGCAGTTTGCTGGTTTTGGGTTTTATGGTTGATATGTTTTCACCTAGAGTGATTCGCATGACTTGTGCGGTGATTTTTTTAATATTTCGGTTCTATTTTTGTCGCAACCCGATGAGATGAGGGTATGCCATCTCATGCATCATATAGGCACTTGTAGAATCACATTCCATGCATTCTTGCCATGCCATCTAGGGTGCATTAACGATTGCATGCTGTTGTGATAAACTTCGTGTAGATTATGCATGCTGTTGTGATAGATTCTTGATAGAATCTCTGCTGTTATGTTAGAGAGCTATTGTTTTACCTTGTATGTGACTACAGGAGATGCCGAGCTTTAATTCTCAGGGAGTATGGGCCCTCACGAATCTAAATTTGGCACCTCTTTCCCTTGTTTTAGTGTTTCTAGGAGTCTGAGCAGTTTCTGAGCTACTGCCCAGAAAAACCCAGAATACACGACGTGTACTTTTTGGATACACGCCATGTAGTTTTCAGGCCATGTCACTGAACTTGTGAGTAGAACACGTTGTCATAGGAGTAACTTCAGGAACACACCGTGTATGATTGGTACACACCATGTAAGTTCAGAGTCGTGTACCCGACCGTGTCACTAACAACACGGGATGGGGAAGCTTGGGTAGAACACGTCATGTCCTTAGGGAACATGCCGTGTAGTCTTGTCCAGGTACCCATTCGTGTCGCAAACAACACGGGCCGGCGTTACCTTCTTTTCCACATGCCATGTTTGTTCGGAACACGCCGTGTAGTCTTGTCCAGGTACCCGGCCGTGTCACGAACAACACGGGATGGGGTCACCTTGCCTATGCATGCCGTGTTTATTCGGAGCACGCCGTGTATGGTTCAACCGTGTAGACGTCCGTGTGTTTCAAAAACACGGGTCGCTGAAGCCTTGTTTAGTACACGCCGTGTGTGTTAAGAACACGCCGTGTAGTCTCAGGTTAAGTCGGACAGTGTGGGTTAGCCGTGTAAGGAGACTCGGGATGGGGAACAGTTTTCAAGTATACTCCGTGTGTGGGTGCAACACACCATGTAGATTGAAGTGTACACGACTTGTAGGGAAGGAGTACACGCCCATGTTAGTGGGTTAAGAAGAAATGCCGTGTAGTTTTATACACGCCGTGTAGTCGTGTTTTGAAAACTCATGTGTTTTTCTTTCCCTATTTCCGTTTTGTACTCTTGTGTTCTCTATCCTTGTTTTCCTGATCTAAGGTGTGCTTTTGATCTTTCAGAGCTATGACTCTAAGATGTCCTCCGGTCATACGTCTGTCATCGGGCAGTGATCAGACGCCAGATAGGACTGATCAGGGACTTCCTGCCGATCCTCCAGTCGGGCCAGCCATGGCACCGACTGTTATACCGGTTGCAGGTGTTGATGCGAAGTTCAGGGAAGGTTTCATGAGGATGATACAGGCCTTCCAAGGAGCTCTGCTTCCTGCCACGTCTATGGCAGACTTGACGCGGGTCTTTCAGTAGCAGCATCCTCCCACATTCACGAGGGAGGGAGGACCTCAGGTTGCAGAGTCATGGATGGAAGCCATGCTGACTATCTTCGAGCATCTGGAGACGCCTCCAGAGAGTTGGGTTAAGCTCGCCACCTACATGCTCCGAGACTCCGCCAAGAGGTGGTGGGATGTGATCTCACAGGTAGGTCAGCAGCAGGCTATGGGTTGGGAGGAGTTCCAGCGTGTGTTCTATGACTACTTCTACTCGGAAACCCTGAGGGCCGATCGAGCCCGAGAGTTCATGAGATTAGAGCAGGGTACTCTATCTGTCATGGAGTATTCCTCTCGTTTCACTGAGCTGTAGCATTTTACACCCCTTCGGGATGGGAGTGGGGTGTTCTTGGCGAGGAAGTTTGAGGATGGACTCAGGCGGGAGATCCGCTCGCAGGTGAACATCTTCCAGCTGACTTCCATTACTTCCATCGTCAATCAGGCATTGATTGTAGAGAACAATCTGAGAGACTCTGGATGTGCAAGTCAGGGCGGTTCTGCTTCCAGAGCTAGCCATCCTCCAGATGACAGCAAGAAGCGCCGTAGGGAGCCTACACACGGTGATTCGAGGAAGCGAGATGCATCATCAGGCAGCCAGGTGACATGCTATCAGTGTGGCCGGACAGGGCACATGAGGCTGCAGTGCCAGAGGGACCCCATGGAGTGCCGATATTGCGGTAAGATGGGTCACCTTCAGCATTTTTGCCAGGTTTTCTCACCAGCAACTGGTGACCGGGGTTCTTCCATGACTCCTCGTTCTGGAGCAGCACTGCCAGTTTCTCACCAGTCGGGGAACTGGAGTTCTTCCGGCCATTCGGGCTGAGGTGGAGGTCAAGGTCGTGGTGGTCAGCCACCAGTTCATCAGCACCAGCAGGGCGGTTCGACTCAGAGTGGTCAGCCAGGGCCATGGAGCAGACTTTTCTAGAGCAGGATCCCGACCCTTCTACTGTTCGAGGTACAATTTTAATAGCCTCATTTTTATCTTCAGTCCTTTTCGATACTTGAGCTATGCATAGCTTTATCTCTGTTGCTGTTGTAGAGGGCCTTGGACTCTGCGTCTTTTCTTCTGATGACTCGTTGACACTAGACACACCTTTGGGAATGAGGGCATCTAGTGTACACCCGTGTAGAGAGTGCCCTATCGAGGTTGCAGGGTATCGATTCTTATGGGATCTCTATGTACTAGAGATGAGAGGCTATGATTTCATCCTTGGCATGGATTGGCTAATTCCCTTTCAGGAAGTCATCGACTGTTATCACCGCAGAGTGAGTTTCGTTTCACCAGAGGGCGAGTCCTTTCTTCATAAAGGCGAGTGGGATGTTCGGGTGAGTCGGGCAGGACTCGAGCATCTTGGGCTAAGAGGGGTGACAACCCAGATTGCTAGTCTTTATCTGGATGATCAGGGGACACCACGGTTGGACTTACCTCTAGTGGTGAATTGCTTCGTGGACGTCTTTCCAAAAGACTTTTCAAGTTTGCCTCTGAAGCATGAGGTAAACTTCTCTATTGATCTCGTGCCAGGAGCGGCACCAGTGTCCATTCCCCCCTATAGGATGGCCACACCTGAGTTGTAGGAGCTCAAGAAACAGTTGGAGGAGCTACATGCTAAGGGTTTCATTTGACCCAATACTTATCCTTGGGGTTCGCCTGTTCTATTTGTGATGAAGGCAGATGGTACCCTTCAGCTTTTTGTGGATTATCGGAAGCTGAACTAGTTGACGGTCAAGAACCGATATCACTTGCTGCGGATTGATGAACTTTTCGATCATCTTCGAGGAGCCCGGGTGTTCTCAAAGATCGACTTGAGGTTCAGTTATCATCAGTTGTGCGTTAGACCATCAGATATACCTCTGACAGCCTTCAAAAGTAGGTATGGTCTATACGAGTGTATAGTCATGACGTTCGGTCTCACGAACGCACCTGCAGTTTTCATGGCACTGATGAACCGAGTGTTCCATCCTTACTTGGACTCCATTGTCGTGGTCTTCATGGACGATATCTTGGTGTACTCTCACACTCGACATGACCATGGCACACATCTTGAGATCGTTCTGAGTACACTGAGAGAGCATCGGCTTTATGCTAAACTCTCGAAGTGCCACTTCTGGATGGATCAGATTCACTTCTTGGGTCAC
This sequence comes from Viscum album, assembly GCA_963277665.1. NCBI lineage: Eukaryota > Viridiplantae > Streptophyta > Magnoliopsida > Santalales > Viscaceae > Viscum > Viscum album. The sequence goes on from OY728135.1 coordinate 1,366,417,817, forward strand.
GTCATCTCAGAGGCAGGAGTATCAGTGTACCCAGAGAAAGTGAGAGATGTAGTTTTCTGGGAGCATCCGAAGAACGTCTTTGAGGTACGGAGTTTCCTAGGGTTGGATGGATAATACAGATACTTCATTCAGGTCTTTTCTCATCTACCAGCACCTTTGATAGGACTGACCAAGAAGGGGGTGAAGTTATGATGGTCAGATTCTTGTGAGTCAGCCTTTCAGGAGCTGAATGGGAGGTTGACGTCAGCACCGATACTAGTCTTGCTGGAGCCAGGCAAGATCTACACTATTTACTATGATGCTTCAGGTATCAGCCTGGGAGATGTGCTTATACAGTGAGATGGAGTCGTTGCATACGGGTCTCAGTAGTTGAGGCCACATGAGAAGAACTACCCTACACACGATTAGGAGTTAGCTACTATTGTTCATGCCTTGCGCTATTGGAGACACTATCTTCTGGGAGAGCACTTTGTGGTCTTCACTGACCACAAGAGTCTCAATTATATCTTCACTTAGCATGATCTAAATCTGAGGCAGCGCAGGTGGGTCGAGTATCTTCAGTATTTTGATTTCGAGCTTGCCTATACGCCGGGAAAGGGTAACGCCGTGGCTGATGCGTTGAGCAGGAGAACTCAAATTTAGGCAGTTTAGGAGGCCAGTAGTGAGTGGAAACTGATGGATCTGTTCTCTGATATACATTTAGAGGTGCACGACAGACGGGGACAAACTTTTCTATCTTCCGTAGCTGTTACCTCCATGCTACTTGATCAGGTACGGATAAGGCAGCGATCAGGCTCATAAGGCTTAGTCCTGCGGGAGAATGTGTCAGGAGAGGAACCTCTTCCTGGATGGACAGTGGGTGAGGATGAGATCTTACGTTTCCAAGGACGCGTATGGGTGCCAATAGACATACACGAGGAGCTGATGCGGGATTTCCATTCCTCTATTTGGGAAGTTCATCCAGGCGTCACCAAGATGTATCGGGACCTTCATTGCCAATACTGGTGGCCAGGTATGAAGAAGGATGTCGCTGGTTTTGTAATGAGATTCCCTACTTGTCAGCAGGTGAAATTAGAGCATCAGCGACCAGCAGTGCTTTTATAGCAGTTACCCATTCCGGAGTGGAAGTGGAATGATGTTGCGATGGACTTCATGACCGGGTTGCCGAGGTCACCTCGGGGAAACGATGCTGTTTGGGTTGTTGTTGACAGGCTTACGAAGGTTGCTCACTTCTTGCTGATCAAGGAGACCTTTAGTGTCGATGATCTGGGATGACTTTACATCAGAGATATTGTTCGTCTGCATTGAGTTCTGCGCTCTATTGTTTCAGACAGAGATGCGCGCTTTACCTCTCGGTTCTGGCAGGGAATTTAGAAGGCCTTGGGTACACAAGTTCTTTTGAGTACATCATACCATCCCCAGACTGATGGCCAGTCTGAGCGCACGATCCAGGTACTTAAGGATATGCTCCAGACTTTCATTCTAGACTTTGGCAGTTCTTGGGAGAAGAAAATCCCTTTGGTGGAGTTCTCCTACAACAACAGTTTCCAGGCGACCATTCAGATGGCACCATACGAGGATTTGTACGGTAGACCATGCCGATCACCCTTATGCTGGGTAGAGGCTGGAGAGGCATCTTTGCTAGGACCTCATCTCGTTCAGGAGACCTCAGAATAGATAGAGCCGATTCAGAAGAGGATGACTACGACACAGTCTCGACAGAAGTCTTATGCCGATCAGCGGAGATGACCTTTGGAGTTCGAGGTTGGGGATCATGTGTTCCTTCGCGTCGCACCAAGGCTGGGACACAAGAGGATTCAGAGATAGGGTAAGCTTTAACCTTGGTACGTTGGACCATTTGAGGTCGTGGGGATAGTGGGACCGGTCGCCTATCGGTTTCAGCTACCTCAGAGGTATCGGGCCATGCACGACGTCTTCCACGTCTCTCAGCTCCGACGTTACTTTTCATACCCATCTCACGTCTTTCAGCCTGAGGATGTTGAGCTTGAAGAGGATGCATCGTTCGAGGAGCATCCCATCCGGATTGTCAATCACAGTACGAAGGTTCTCCGCGGGCGGTCTGTTCCTCTGGTACGAGTGCTATGGCAGCACGGGCGAGTACATGACGCGACCTGGGAGAGGGAGACCGATGTACAATCGCAGTGGCCGGAGCTGTTCGGTGTTTCTCCTTCTCCGCCTCGTTAGGGAAATTCGATGATGAATTTCTTTAATTGGGGAAGTTTGTAAGAACCTGGATCTCTTTTCAGGTACGTTTTCCCTTTTTCTGGAGTTTTTAAGGAAAATAAATTTTCTGGAAATTTCAGAAGTACATGCCGTGTACTTTCTGAGTATACGCCGTGTACTCTTCTCGGCTCGAATCCGTGTGCTGGCCGTGTCTGGGCCACACACACGGTGTGTAAGGCTAAGGTGGAGGCCAGTTAATTCGGAGCACGGAAAATTGAAGTACACGCCATGTACTCAAGAAGTACACGCCGTGTACTTTCTTTTTTTTCATTAAACAGACCGGGGTCGCGGCTAACCCCCAAAATCATCTTCTTCTCCAAATTTCGTCCACCCGGAAGTGACCATACGGCCGAATCTTCTCTGAGCTCCTGACCCGCCGTCCGTTCTCCGATTTTAGCACGATCGATTGCGTTGGAATCGCATCGGTGAGTTCTTCCTTCTTCTTTAGCCTTGTTTCTTGATTCCTCCTCATTTCCAAGTTATCGTGGGATGAACATTTTTTGAGTTTTCTCAGATCTACGTTATTCTAAGAGGAATCTGTCATCATGGTTCACGTATATCGAACTCCTCGGATCGAGGTAGGTGGTTTGTGCCTTTCCGTAGAAAGTTTATGAATATTTTGTGCAAATTCCACTAATACCGTTGAACAGGGTATTGCGTGTTTCTGTTTTGCCTTTGTTGTATTGTCTGCTTTGCTTGATTGCTAGAGTAGATATTTTTCCTGTGATTATGGTAGCTTTACTATACTTTGGATGTTTTCTATGCTTGTTCTTCCTGTTTGGAATTTTTCCAGTTTCCATGCTTAGTCGTAGGATAGTGGAACTGCTACCTTGTTATGCTGCTGAGCCTTAGTTGATAGACAAGTAGTTCTTGAGGTTTACTTGGACGATGTACACGCATGATGAGCATGTTTTACCTTTCACTCAGGACTGTGACAACCTAGAGTAGTAGACCAAAGGGAGAATTGACGGAAGGTCTTCTCCAGAGTTTCTTTAAATTACGATCTGAGACCACATGGGGAATTGACGTTGAGTGCTTTCTCAGAGAGTCTGTAGATCCACGACATGGGACACAAGGGGAATTGATGTTGAGTGCTTCCCCAGAGAGCCTTTAGCACGATACGAGACTATATGGGGAATTTACGGTGAGTTCTTCCCCAGAGAGTCTGCTTAATTACGTAGCTGAACCAGAGGGGTGAGACTGTGTGTGCTTCCCAGAGGGTTGCTAGTACTGATAGGTTGAACCATAGGGGTTAGGATGTGATAGCTTCCTAGAGGGTAACCTATTTTCTTCTTGTTGCTGGCTATTTACTTGTGTACTTTATTTGTTAGAACTGTGGATTGTAGCTGTTGTGTGCTTTTCTGTTTACTGCTTCTTGTTTTATTACTGCCATCTATTCATTGAATATTAGGCACAAATCTTTAGGTGATTGCCTACTGGGATTGTATCTCACACCCTGTTTGGGCCATGATTTTGGGCCCAAGTAGACTATGTTGCTGTAGGTATAGACAAGGGAAAGTGCCCTTCTACTTTAGGATCTTGATTGCACCAGGGGCTGGGGAGCATGAGACTGAGCCGTGGCTCACGATGCTGAGGATCTTACTTTGTTTTCTTTTAGACTTGGTTTCAGTTGTATTTTAGCACATTGTTGTGTTTTCTGTTTTTCTTAGATACTTTTACCTACTGTATCATTGTCATCATAGTTATATATCTACATTGCTTCCACTGTTTGGTTTCTACTGTTATGCATGTTGTTTACTGCTTCCGCTGTTTATTGTTGTTTTCTTACCTTGTATACCTTACCGAATGAGGGCATAGTTTCCCCACCGACTCACCAAGGCCCTCACTGCTAGTCGACAGTCTCTGGCATTCGGGGAAACATGCTTGAGGTCACATAGCGAACCGGGTACGGGGCACCAGTGGAGGGGATTCGGACTCGGGTCGTTACACTTTTCAAAGATTGACCTTCGATCTAGATATCATCAGTTGTGTGTGAAGAAGGAATACATTCTGAAGACAGTATTTCGAACCAGGTATGGGCATTACGAGTTTACAGTAATGCCTTTTGGATTGACTAATTCACCCTCTGTATTCATGGATCTAATGAATAGAGTTTCAAGGAATATCTCGATGAATTTGTGGTGGTATTTATTGATTATATCTTGGTATACTCCAAAAGCTATTAAGATCATGAAAATCACTTGCGCATTATCTTGAAGACTCTGAGAAGGCATCAATTATATGGAAAGTTTAGCAAGTGTGAATTCTGGCTTCATAATATTTCTTTTCTTGGAAAAATTATCTCTAAAGATGGAATCTTTGTTGATCCTTCTAAGACCAAGGCAATCCAAGAATGGCCTACACCAACGAGCATAACTAAGGTACGCAGTTTTATTGGTTTAGCAGGTTATTATCAACGTTTCATCCAGAATGTTTCCTGGTTGGCTAACCCATTAACAAAGCTGACACGTAAATGGGTTAAATTTGTTTGAAAAAAGAGTGTGAAGAATGTTTCGAAGAACTGAATAGAAGATTAGTCAATGCTTCTATATTGACTCTACCATCAGGGAATGATGGGTTCGTTATTTATAGTGATGCATCAAAGAAAGGAATTGGTTGTGTCCTTATGCAGAATGACAGGGTTATTACCTATACATCAAGAAAGTTGAAAATTCATGAGCAAAACTATACTACTCAAGATCTCGAGTTAGCAGCAGTGATCTTTGCTTTGAAGATATAGAGACACTACCTCTATGGTGAAAAATGTGAGATTTATACTGATCACAAGAGTTTGAAGTATATTTTCTCACAAAAAGAACTCAACATGAGGCAAAGGAGATGACTTGAATTACTCAAGGATTATGATTGCACGATACACTACCACCCAGGGAAGGAAAATAAGGTGACAGATACTTTGATCAGAAAAGATCATGGAGTTTTGAACAATATGATAATTGAAAGGGATCCAATTTTCATGGATCTAGTGAAGATGGACATGGGAATAACCATGGAAGGTGAAACATCAATTATTTTTCAAATAGTTTCCAAACCATATTTACTAGAAAAGATTAAGAGTTCTCAGACCGATGATGAAGAATCTCAAAAGAAGATTAATGCTGTGAATGATGGGAGATTGAGAGACTTTGTGTATGAAGGGGGAATTTTAAAATTTGGGAAGAGACTTTGTGTTCTCGATATACTTAATCTGAAAAGGGAATTGTTAGATGATGCTCATAGCTCCAATTTCTCTATACACCCTGGGAGCACCAAAATGTATAGAGATTTGAAGGAACATTTTTGGTGGGACAACATGAAGAGGGAGATTTCTGATTTTGTGTCAAGATGTATGGTTTGTCAATAAGTGAAAGCTGGAAGGAAATAGCCTGGAGGAGTCATTCAACCTCTTCCCATACCAGAGTGGGAATGGGACAATATTATGATGGGATTTGTCATGGGGCTACCAAATACTCCTAGAAGGAATGATACAATATGGGTTATTGTTGATCGTCTTACCAAGTCAGCACATTTTCTTGCTATAAGAGAAGATCTATAACTCGAACGTCTAGCAAGACTATATATTAATGAAGTTTTGAGACTTCATGGAGTACCCCTATCGATTGTTTCTGATCGTGATCCCCATTTCACTTCAAGATTCTAGAAAATTATTCAGAAGGCCTTGGATACTAAACTTTGTTTGAGCACTGCCTACCACCCTCAAACAGATGGACAATCAGAATGGACTATTCAAACCTCAGAAGACATTTTGAGATCATGCTCACTTGACTTTCAGGGTATGTGGGATAAATATTTACCTCTGGTGGAATTTTACTATAACAATAGCTTCCATTCAAGTATTCAGATGGCACCATATGAAGCGTTATACGGAAAGAGATATCGCACACCAACCTGTTGGGATGACGTTGGTGAGAGAAAACTCGTAGGCCCAGAATTGGTAGAGGAAATAATGGAAAAGGTGAAGGTAATCCAAAACCACATTAAAGCTGCTCAAAGTAGGCATAAGAGCTATGTCGATAACCAAAGGAAGGATTTGGAATTTCAAGTAGGAGATCATGTTTTCTTGAAGGTATCTCCATGGAAGGGAGTTATACATTTCAGTAAGAAGGGTAAATTGTGTCCCAGGTACATCGGACCATTCAAAATTCTAGAATGAATTGGTGATGTAGCTTACCGTTTGGCAATGCTGCCATATCTCTCCAAAGTTCATGATGTTTTCCACGTATCATTGTTGAGAAAATACATGCCTGACCCAACGCATGTACTCACCTATGAGGAATTAGAAATGGAACCTGATCTTTCTTATTGCTAAGATCCCATCAGGATTCTTGATACCAGAGAACAAGTGTTGAGAAACCGGACGAATCGTATGGTAAAATTTCTATGGAGAAACCATAAGATGGAAGAGGCAACATGGTACCCGATGAACTTATGATGAAGAATCACCCGAGTCTTTTCATGCGTTAGTATTCTATAAATTTCGAGGAAGAAATTATTTGAAGTAAGGGAGAATGTAACACCCCAAGCTTCCATGGTACGATTCTCTTTGAATAATACAGTAGCGTGTGTTGTACACAACTTCGAGTTTTAACACACACCACAACCAATCAAACTAGCCGTTATGAATAGTAATAACCACATTTTGAAATTTTATAAATTTTATCTTTCAAAATTGACTTCATTTTTGGATTCGGAATATCGAAATTAGCCTAGAGTAAAATTTTGGTATTTTTCTGAAAACTTTCAATTTTTGATGAATAGTGAAAAACACGGAGTCATGGTTTAAAACCGAATTTTTATTTAAATAATTATTTATTTTATTTAAATTTAATTAAGGTAAAAATGGATACATAATACCTATATAATTTCAATGTAATTCATTGGAGTTAGTTTAGAATCATTTTAGATATATAAAAATTTTATGGAACTTTTCAATGTCTTTTACCCACCTCCTAGGAGAATTTGGAAATTCACATAAAAATTAATTTTACCACTTATGTGAGTGGAATTTAGAAAATTTGAGAGACATAGTTAATATCAAGAAGTAAAATGTGGTTCAATAAGATAAAAATAATTTTTGGTGAATAGTAACTTTTTACTTTTATTTACCATGGTTAAAAGTAAATAGGGTAATTAAGGGTAAAAATGATATTAATATTACCCTAACACATGCCCTAATTCTATTGGACAAGTGTATCTCGACCAAAAACAACCTTAGGAATAAAATATTATCATTTAGGTCCACTTGTATTAGATTAGGACATTTATTATTATTTAATTCAAAGAAGAGTTAAAAGAGTTAAAATCAAAGTTTAATTACTATAACATTTTTAATATAAGGTTATACATAAGATAAATTAGATTATAAATATTCATTACAAATATAAAAATATTTCCTAAATAATGGTATTTTATTTATAATTTTTAGACATTAAATAATTTAATTTACTTATGACACAATGGTGATGCAGTAATTACCTAATTAATGAAAAATTAGAATAATTGAAATTATAAATATAAAAATAAATGTAATTTAAAACTTTTTATGAATTACAATAATTTTATAGGTTAATATGACATATTCTGACTGGTTATATGACTTTGGTTTGAAGTAATAATGCTGTTATGAATTTATCAAAAACAAAATACCCAATAGTGTCAAAATTGATATAAAAGAGTTTTTAAAACAAATATTATATTATTAATTGATATTCTATTCCTAAATATCTATGGTTCGGCCAAATGACTTATATCATGATAGGTGTATCATTAATGGACCACTTGGGGGTCTCTTGGATGTATATAGTAAGTTTATTAACTATATAATATAAAAATACAAAGTGACATGGTTAATGTCAATCTAATTAACTAAGAGTTAAAACTAAAAGATAAGGTTAATATAATTACCCAAAACTATCTAAAATCTATTTTTTGAAAGTATTTAGACCCATCCCCACCTTATACTTTGAATAATCTACTTTGGAGCAATTATAAACCGAATATAAATTTATTATAAAATAATACTTTAAGTTTTTCCTAAAGAGCCCCTTCCCCCCCTTATAAAAGGACACCACTTCTAACCAATTTTTACACCTTAAAATCCTTTTATATCAGACAAAACCTACCAAAATATTCTCTCAACTTCCTTCAATACAACCTATAGGCCTTAGTTTGATCAAAAATCCAACCTAAGGAGCCCTTTTAATCAAATAAAAAGGAAGAACCCGAAGAAGAGGTAATTTTTTCACCACCCTTTTTCAAGTTCCTTTCTTCTTCAACTTATTCTTTCCTTGTTATTTACTTTCTAAAATAATAAATCCAGTATATTCTATATACTGTGATATTATTATAAATATGGTATGACCATATTCAGTATTCTATCCATCCTTTGAATGACATGTCACCATATGTGCGTACGTACGACTTACCATCTCCACGTCGTGGTGTAATTGTTATTCAAAAAAATTATTATTCGGATGGGTGTGATAATGATATGTAATTGATGTAAATAATAAATATAACATGATAATTATTCTGTATATATGATACACCATCCAATTATATATTATTTTAATATCAAAAGAATGATATCGTCGCTCGTGTGTACGTACGGACTACCGTCTCCACGAACGCGATGAGATTCATTCCCCATCGTATCCATTCATGTATAATTCTCATTTGATTATTAAAAATAATGTTTAAGGACTTTATATCATTCTGGATATGAATAAGATACAACCTATCCATAACAAACATGGCTTATGTAACAAAACATATAAAAGAAAATGAGTAAGTTAACACCCGAAACGACGATAATACTAAAATATTATTAACAAAGCATTATTAGAAGATCATATATGATATAATAATTATGTATATGGTTCTTTTATAATTTAATAAATTTTTTTAACTATTATACAGGAGGTTAACATACCATCAACTAAGGAAAAGTACAAGGTAAGAGTTTATTTCACAATCTCTTCATTATCTGAGGTTGTTTATACGTAATTATCTACTAGGACCTCTTTATCATTCACATCCATGTTTCTTAAAAATGTATTTCAAATCATTCTTATTATTTTACAGAATATGGGTTAAAGTAATTTATACCCTTTTTTGAATTTTTAAAAGAATTTTATAAAGGAATCTTTCTGTCATTTTCCAAACAAGGTCCTTTTTAACCTTTTCGACAGAATTAAGGTAAGAATGTCTTTTTATAACTTATACGGCGGGTGCGGCTATTTTCCATCATTATAAAATCTTCGAAGCTTCACTTAAAATATCATAAAGATATTATCAAAGTAAATGTTTTATTTTATAATTATGGTACTTTTAAATTATTTCAAAAAAAGAGATATTTCTGTAACACCTCGAGATTTTATGAAAAATATTCTTTTTAATTTTATTGATGTCTTGTGTTGTACGCTACAACAAAGGAGTCTTTCACAACACGCAAACCTAACTTGGCTGTATTACACGCAATCACGACCTTCCTCGATAGCGTGTGTTGTACGCAATACCGAGTTTCACTAAACAACGATATGCTATTAAAATATTATTAAAACTAGCCGTTATGAATAGTAATAACCACTTTTTGAAATTTTGTAAATTTCATCTTTCAAAATGGACTTCATTTTTGGATTCGGAATATCGAAATTAGCCTAGGGTGAAATTTTGGTATTTTTCTGAAAGCTTTCAATTTTTGATGAATAGTGAAAACACTGGGTTACTATTTAAAAACCGACTTTTTATTTAAATAATTATTTATTCTATTTAAATTTATTTTAGGTTGAAAATGACACATAATACCTATATAAGTTCAATGTAATTCATTAGAGTCATTTTATAATAATTTTAGATATATAAAAATTTTATTGAACTTTTCACCGTCTTTTACCCACCTCCTAGGAGAATTTGCAAATTTACATAAAACTTACTTTTACCGCTTCTGTGAGTGGAATTTAAAAAATCCGAGAGACATGGTTGATTTCAGTAAGTAAAATGTGGTTCAATGAGATGAAAATAATTTTTGGTGAATAGTAACTTTTTACTTTTATTTACCACGGTTAAAAGTAAATATAGTAATTAAGGGTAAAAATGAAATTATTATTACCCTAACACATGTCCTAATTCTATTGGATAAGTGTAATTCGACCAAAAACAACCTTAGGAATAAAATATGACCATTTAAGCCCACTTGGATTAGATTAGGACATTTATTATTAATTTATTTAAAGAAGGGTTAAAATAGTTAAAATCAATGTTTTATAACTAAAACATTTTTAATATAGGGTTATACAAAAGATAAATTCGACTATAAATATTAATTAGAAATATAAAAATATTTCCTACATAATAGTGTTTTATTTGTCATTTTTAAAATTTATATAATTTAATTTATTTATGACACAATGATGATGTAGTAATTATATTATTAATGAAATATTGACATAATTGATGTTATAAATACCCAAATAAATGTAATTTGAGGATTTTTATGAATTAAAATAATTTTCTATGTTAATATGACATGTTAGTATTGATTTAGTTAACTTTTTTTGAACTAATCATTCTTTTATGATTTTAACAAAAATCAATTACCAAATAGTGTCAAAATTGACATAAAATAGTTTTTAAAACAAATATTATATTATTAATTGTTATTTTATTCCTAAAAATATAAGGTTAGGATAAATGACTTAGATAAGGTTATCTATATTAATAATAAACAACTTGGGGTTCATTTGTCTTGTTATAGTAGGTTTATTAACCTTATAGTGTAAGAAAACAAGAAGACACGGTAAAAGAAAAATTATTTAACTTAAAGTTAAATCTAAATGATAAGGTTAAAATAGAAACCTAAACTTGTATAAATTATATTGAATGATAGGATTTATACCCATACCCACCTTAGATTCAAAATAACTCAATTTGGAGCTATTAAAAACCGAATATTACTTTATAATAAAATAATATGTTTAGTTATTCCAAAGGTGGCCCTCTCCTCCCTTATAAAAGGGCACCTCCTCCCTCTCTTCCTCACACAACTTTGAGCCTTCAAGCTCAGCCAAACCCTGCCAAATTATCTTCTCCAATTCCCTAGAAACATACTAGAGGTCCTTGTCTTCTTCAAAGACCATGTTTGATGCTCTAAAAGGAGGTCTCAAAGAAGCGCTTCAAAAAAGAGGTAATGTCCGTTACCAATTCTTTCATATTTATTTCTTCTTCCACTTATTCTTCTTTAGTTGTTTCATTATGAATTAATAACATCAGTATCACTCATATACTGATATGTTATTATAAGTATGAAACAACCCTATTTCACTATCTATCCATCCTACGAAAAACGAAATCACCGCGCGTGCGTACGTACGGAATACCGTCTCCACGCCGTGGTGTAATCTATTTTCCACCACCACATTACTTGGATGGGTATAATGGTGTAAATAATAAATATATATGATTATTTTAAAGTTACATTGATTCTGAAATAGTATACATACACTCCAATACAATTCCATGATCATGCGAATGATATCATCGCTCGTGCGTACGTACGGAATACCGTCTCCACGATGTGATGCGACTCGTTCTACATGATTTTCATTGCATAATGATTACATAAATGAATTTAGTGAATAAATATGATATATATTACACTAATACCATTCTGGAAATGAGGTATCTATAACCTAAAAATAATAATAAGAATTTATTTGACAAAACACGCATAAGAACAAAAAGTAGTAAACACCCGAATAACATGTAGCAATGAAATATTACTAATAATAAGCTAAGAATATGACCATATATGATATCATAACAATGAGTATGATTCTGGAATAAGTCAATGAAATTATTTAAATCATTATACAGGAGGTTCAGACACTTACGAAGAAAATCGGACCTAAGGTAAGTTAAATATCACAATCTCATTTTTATCCGAGATTGTTTATACTTTGGAATTTACTGGGGTGTATTTTATCATCCACATCCATGTTTCCTCAATATGTAATATTATTTCCATCCACCTACAATTTTTTAAATCCAATTTTACCCTTCTTTTAGTTTTTAGTAAAAGATATGAAAGGAATCTTTTGTCGTTTTTCGTAAGAGGTACTTTTTGACTTTTCTGACAAAAGTACGAGAAGAATGTTTTTTAACTTATACAGATTGAATGGATTTTTAAAACATTATTTCCAAGAAGATTCCTTTAAAAGTTTTCATGATTATTTTTAATCAACTTCTTTTAGTTTAGAATTGTATGACATGTTAAGAAAGGAAAAGTGTTTTTGAAGTAGAAAGGATATTTTCCTCAAGAATGGAGTTCAAGTGTTTTACCAAAATTATTTTCTATCTAAGATAATGAAGGGTTCTATTTATATCCATATTATTACATTGATTTGATTATGTTGTGATGGAATTATTTTTATAAATTCCTTTATCTTATATGAATTGTTTTATGATGTCATGATGTTTAAGAATCCCATTTTTATTACATGGGTTATGCTATGATGTATGGTTTATGATTTTGTGGCACACATAAGAATGGTATAATTATGAGATGGGTGGGACCTATACCTCCCTCCAATTCATTAGGTAAATATTTTATATCTCATTAGATAGACATGGCTGGAGCGCCAGGTTAAACCGGTTCAGTGAAACAGGACTGAAATGAGGAATGAACTCGGTTCAAAAATGGACTTTGTCCACTAAGATAGTCTTGGCAATGAGTCTTGACTAATAAGAAATGATTCTATATTATTATGTGTGTATGACACAAAGCTTAATGTTTTAAGTTATTATTATTGTGATTACATTTCAATACCATGATTTATCCCATGTTATGAAATTATGATCTCTTTTGCAGGGTAAGATTTCCAAATTGTTGTGTTCTTATGAATATGATGTGATTGATATTTCTTTTGTTTACCATTACTGATAATTTGAGCTCACCCTTTTTATGTTCTATTTTCCCCCAGGATTAAAAGAAATGTTTTAGGTAAGGAAACAAAAAGTGGAAGATCTTTATGGGAGATGTTGAAGATCTTTCACCACGATTAGAAGATTACGTTCCAAGTTTCCAAAGACACTAAACTATTATGGTACTTGTGTGTCTATTTTTGTTATGTATTATGTATTCCGCAAAATTAATGTAATATCAATGTACGTCAAGCTTTGGGTCTCTACAATTTCTCTCAAATAGTTTTGATTTCATCTATGTCAATATCCTTTGATGGATTTTAAGCTTATTTGAATTTTATTTATTATGATACAAAACTTCCATATTGTATTAAAGTTTTTGTGATATGTTTGACTGTGGATGTGTTATTTTTATACCATTTATGGTTTATAGAGAAATTATTTACAATTTGTATGCTAGTTTTAATACAAATTTTTATGTTATGTTTAAACCTGTTCATATAAGGAATGCATTGGAATTAGTAAGTGACAGTTGAAGCCTGCTATAGCTCCTCGATGCATCGGTAGGTCTCATGAGACAAACTAGTGTCTTGGCACAAGGCCTTGACAAAATATTATTTGTAGTCTTGGCACGAGGCCTTGACTATGTGGTTATGATAGTCTGGCATTATGCATTCCATCATTATGAAAGTGGTTATTGATATTGCATGTGATTATTCGACTAGTAGAATATCCATGTGAATAAGTAAATGGAATTATTTCATTTTATCTATGCCATATTATGTTGAAGTTCAAGTTTAAAAGGATTTTGTTTTAGTTATACATTTCCTTAAATGTTTATGCATATTTATGAAAGTTTTTTCTATATTGTTATCCTTATTGAGCATCTGAGCTCACACCTTTAAATGTTTTACTTTTCCCAGGATGTGAAGAAGTAATTTATGAATGACCTATAGGGATAGTATGAGGGGATATGAATACAAGATGTTGTTGTAGTAGTTTTCAATTTATTATGTAATTTAAAATTTATGAATGTATCTAGTTATTACAAGGCTACTAAACTAATCGATCTTTAGAGATTTGATCTTTTGTTATCATTCCAATGATACGTAATAATGCACCAACTCTGGGTAACTAGGGTCGGGGCATTACAGTTGGTATCAGAGGAACATCCTTTGACACTTGAAAAGTGTTGTATCCTTATTGGAGGGTCTATCCTCATGATCTCACATACCATAGATCACCAAATGAAAAATTATTAAGAACAAGTCTCAATGATTATGATCCACCATCATATGATTGTCAGAAATAATCCATTTCCAGTCAAAATTATGTATCTATACCATAGAAAATTTGATTAAGATTAATATCATAATATCTATAGGTTCTCATAATATTCTAATATCTGATATAATGTTTTGATACAACAATTAATATATGGACATTACCATTTAAATAGTGGACATAGAAATGTCTAAAATATAATGGTAAGAGTAAATCATGCATATCTAATTGTATACATGAAATACTAATCAGAAGTACTGATAAATTTGGGTATAGGTAACCCAATTTTATAACACTATGGTGGTCGATGATTTGTTTTATTGGTTGAATACAAGAATGCTCAAAAGGCTGGGAGTGGGGTGTTGGTCGCCAAATTTTGACCCTCATTTGAGAGGGGATGTGGGATTATGAGACTGATCATTGGAAAATTGTTTGGATTTTTCATGCCATTGGATAAATAGACCTATGTATTACTGGATTTCCTAGTGATTGTCAGGTACATGTTCGGGTTGTGGCACAACAAAAGAATGGAAATGTAACATGGAGTCAGTTTTGGATTCTAGTGACCATTCTTAGTGATGATGTTAGTATATATTGGGATAAAGGCATTGGAATCTAAGTTTATAGGGTGCGTTAGATAAGGGAGGTGAGTGTTTTTGAAAATAATAGTCTAAATTTGGTTTGAATTAAAATTTTAGGTATAGTTGGATTAGTCAGTTAGAAAATGTTGGAGGCATTCCATTAGAAAGATATGGATATGGTGAAATGTTCATGGCCTGATATTTTCAAGGAAAAGTTAGCATGTTTGGGATAAGATTAGTTTATTGGAGTTCGATTGTTAGATTTAATTGAGGATCGAGGTAAGTGTCCTCATATGTGATCTAAATCTTTGATTTGAGAAATGTACAAGAAGAATTGTTGGGATTCTAGGGCAGTGTTTTAATAGGCTACTCCAATGGTTGAACTATCATGGTTTGGAATTTTATGTTGAAAGTAAGAACGTATGGTGGAGAGAACCATAGGTTGGATGATGAAAGAGACAATGACATGGTCTTGTCTCAGGTTATATGGGCTTGTGTAAGCACCATCTTGAGCTTTCATTCATAGTTACATGTGTTGGATCAAGTTTGGGTAGTTAGGTGATATATGTTTAAAAGGGGTTCTTGGAAGTTAATCGGGAATTCAAAGACACAACATGGATGTCTGAGTGCGAATTCATGATCTAGGTAGGTCATGTAGTTTGTTTTTATAGTCCCCGAGGCATCTTGGGGATGAAAAGTTTTAAGATGGGGAGATTGTAAGGTCCCATTTTTTTTAGATTTGGAAAAATCAGATGGAATTTGAATTTTTTTAGTTTGATGGATGGTTAATTATGAGTAAAAAGTATTAGAAAAATGTTTCAGGGGGTTTGAACGTTCAAAAGTGGTGTTTTTGGAAATGGTTTATGGTTTAGTAGAAGTCCTGAGGGTTTGGGAAAATATCAGAGGAGGAAACGATGGTTCAGGCTATTAAAAATAGATGCTATAGATGATTTACATTGGGAATATGGTATTCATGACATAAATATATTTTATGGTGTGTGGATGGAGGAATCTAGGGCATCAGGAGTTACCATGAAATTTATGGCACAAAACCTTAATTTAAGCCATAAAATGGGTTTGGAGAGACCTGAGGAATTCACATGGTAAAACCCATCTTTACACTATAAGGATTGTATGGAATATATTTCTATTTATTATATCATAGGATTAGAAATTATTTCCTTGAGTGAATAGGATGGTGCAAGGGAGGTTATGGACAACACCTCCTCTCCCTCGGTTGTTCGTTGTTCTTGGCAATATTGGGTGTGATCAAACGATGTCGGTGGTTATGATCTTCCTATTCCTTATTTCTGTATTATCTTCTCCCATAATTTTTTATTTGGGGAGTTTCTATTTTAGGGTTCTTTATATATTCTACTAGAGCATGACAGAATTGACTATTTTTTTGGGTATTATACTCTTCCTAAGAACAGGGTGACATGAGATGCCATCTGCACTTTTCCTCATGTTGTTTCATCAAGGTATGTATACACATTAACTTTATAAATTTTCAATGCTTAAATTAAATTGTTTTAATGGTTGTATTGAAATAATTTATTAGGGATTACACCTGGATAGAGGTTAAGATTATGTTACAGGTTTTTAGCGAGCATTACATCACTATTCTTGTATGACATGATCGACCGATGGGGTTTTGGGCATTATTCCTGTATAAATAAAAAATGGTTCTTTAAATTAAATTGTTGGTTTTTAATTAATTAATTATAATGTTGTTATAATTAGTTGTTTATGGTGGTTTTCTATGAGAAAATACCCAAGATGACTCAGTATAGCTTTGATAGGCCTTGGTAGGTGCTATTGGCCCTTGTGAAATTAATTGGAAATATTATTAAAAGGTAAGTGATCTATCATACATTTCCTATGGTATTTATGCATATTTATGTTAGTATGTGTGTGTTATTGGGCTCACCCATGAGGATGGTTCCTCTTATTTAATTTATACCATGGATTATTAATTAATTAAATCATATATTGTAATGGATGAACACCATGTGTAACTAAAAACCCCTGTGTGCTAGCCTCATTCATTAGATCTTAGTGGATGAAACATAGCCTTGGAGAAATCAAGTAGCCTCTAGACCTCTTAAGAGGTGATAATTCCCTTGGTAAGGCATTTCATCTTTTTTATAGGCCTGTGTGGGTGATCCTTAAGTATACCAAAACTAGGTTGGATGTGTAGACCATCCCAGAGAGACGACGGTATTGACTTAGAGGATCCTAAGAGGGATGCCTCCATTTTTGTGAAAATCTCAAGGATCACAAGTAGTATGCCTTTCTTGAGAATTTAATTAGGGGAACTTATGGGTTCCCTAGTGTTTGACCGACTCTAAGCAAGTAAAACATGGGTTTGGGTAGAGTTGGTAGCAGGTGTCACCTTAAAACCTGTATCAAACTTGCAAGTCCATGGGACTCTGTAAGTAGTGGTGGGTTTAGGCATTTACCCACCCTCACTCTTCTTTTTATGAATTAACTTAGTTATTTTTGATGAAACTATGATTACCAGAGGTTCTTCCCGGTACTTATCTGATGAGGCTAATGAGATTATATATTATCATTGGGATTCCTAGACATAATTCTTGGGATCTAAATTATGATACATATTGATTGAATTGTACTAATACTATTACTCGGATTCCCATTTTTATTGTAATTACTCCCTATATGGAAATTACAGAGGTAAGTCACCGAGTGTGTCTTATAACCCCTCTTATACTATGTTTCTATAAGGATGGATAGCTTTTTAGAACCCAGGTGATGCTAAAGGTTGTTGGGTGAGTTTATTTTTCCAAAATAGTGGGATATTGATGAGCTCCCCAAGGATTGACATGATCTCCTTGTTTATTTACTAGGATGATTCCTATGATTAGGTGGATGCACCGTTATATCTACTTTCTAGACTTGTATGTGAGTGGGTTGTGGAGCCATTTATTTAATGGATTCCAAGTGTTATCTTGGATATGTAGAGAATTCCTTATAGATCACCTAGGGATCACCCCTTAGGGATTATACAAGTTTTAATTTCATTATTTCCTATAGACTGGGACCAAGGAATCATACATCATAATGGATCATACATGGATAGAGTGGTATGACATCCAACTCTATTCCATAATTTCAGGATGTCCAATTGAAACCCAGGAATCCATATTATTTATTAGAGACGAGGACCGATGATCCTAATGTTATGACTTGTATCCCCCTAAGGTAATGTAGCTTTCTTAGATAGATTTACGATGCTGACTAAAGTAGGTATTTTTGATTAGAAACATGGACCCAAGGATCAAATTAATTGTACATGACTTAAGTGGTATGACATCCAACTCAATACCTTATTCACAGGATGTCTAGACGATCGAGATTACATACCCAAGGATCAACTGTAGTTTTATTCATGTTACTACTCTCCTTACTCATGTGTATATATATTTATGTATATATATATATATATATATATTTTATTATATATATATAATAATATAAATATATATACATGATGGTAACTTATTACATTTGTGTCTCTTCTAGGTTGAGAACATTACATGAGCATTCCTTGTTCAAATTTTGTTTTTATTTATTCAAAACTTTTAGTTGTTATTATCATTATCATTATCATTATCTTCATTATAGTTATTATTTTTGTTATTCTGATGAGTAGCTTATATACACATACACCGAATGTTATTGGAAATGCATGAGACCGTGTTAGTGGTAACCTATTTAGTTTTGTACTCACACCTTGCTCATGTTTCCATTGTATTGGGGTACCTGAGTAGATGCTTACTTGGTTGTAGGAACATGATGGGCTAAGGCTTGAGACTGATTAATTATTATTTCTCATATTTTAAGGTAGAGATTGGGTGCGTGGTATGGATCGGTGTATGTAGTAGAGACTTGAATTTTTTTTCTATTTATTTTGTTTACTCCTGTATATGTGATCAGACCACTGGGTGACCAGTGATGTAAGCATGACATGACTGTTCAGGTCTTTACTGTATTCCATTTATTATTATAGCATGATTTCATTTCAACATATTTACTACTTCCGTTTTAATGACCCAGTATTGAAGTACATGTACATTACATTTATTTTGAGGAATAATTAATACACTATGAAAATAAATGTCCAAATACCATATTAGTGTAGTGTCTTTGGAAACCCAGAACACATTCTTCTAGCTTGGTGAAAGATCTTCAACATCTACCATAAATATCTTCCCTATTAATTTTCACACCTAAAACCTTTCTTTATATCCTGGGGAAAAGAAAACATTAAAAAGGGTGAGATAAAATTCTTAGTAATGGTAAACATGGAGAACATAAAACAAAACAGAAAAATAAAAATGTAAAAACATGAATATATATTTTTAATATCAAAATCTCAAGTCATAAAATAAAACTTGGTAGTACGTAAGTCATAAATCATCAAGGAACATTAAAAATAGCATTGAAATAAAACATGAACTTGTGGAAAACAAATAAGCATTGAAAATAATTTCCATATTAGCCAAAGCTCATATAAAATATCATCATAGTAGACAAATTAAATTACTGAACCAAGTTCACTCCTTGTTCCAGCCCTGTATTACTAAACTAGATTTACTTTCTGTCTCATCACTGTATTACTGAAACAGATATAGTTTCCATTTCATCCATGTATATATCATGAGATATAAATCTTTACCCAATTCATTGGAGGTATATATAGGTCCCACCCATCTCATAATTAAATCATTCTTACATGTACCACAAAACATAAACCATTCATCATAGCATAACCCAAGGAATAAAAATGGGTTTCTTAAACATCATTCTATCATAATCCATATAAAACAAATGGATTTCATAAATAACATTACATAATAAAAACAATAAAACCATAGTAATAATAGTTATAGAAACACAACCCTATTAAATAATGCCATCTTATATGGAAAATAATTTTGATAAAACACTTGATATTAATTTTTGAGGAAAATAACCTTTCTTATTCAAAAACATTTTCTTTTCTCAAAATGGAATAAAATTTTAAAAGAAAAGAATTTATTTGAAAATAAACTTTAATATTTTAAAATAAGATTCATGAAAATAAGGTGTTATGAAATTGTAAAAAACTATACATGCCATATAAGTTAAAAAAGCATTCTTCATATACTTTTTTTAAAAAAGTAAAAAAGTATCTCGTACCAAAAACGACAAAATATTACTTTCACTATGCTTAATAAAAATTCACCAATGGGTAAAATTGAATTTAAATTTTTTTAGAAATAATATTTTAAAATACGTATTTAGTAAACATGGAAGTAGTTGATAAATATACCCCAATAAATACTTACAAATAAATAATGTCAAATAATAATGAGATTGAAAAGTTATCCCTCACTTTAGGATGATATGCTTCGTATGTATTTGAACCTCATGTATAATGATTTAAATTATTTCAATGAATTATTAAAGAATCATAATCATTTATATGATATCGTATATGATCATATTATCATCTTTTTGGTAATAATATTTAATTATTACTCATTATTTGGGTGTAAACTGCTTCATTTTCGTATGCATGTTTTTCCGAATAAGCTTCCGTTCTCCTTATTATGTCATATTTATATAATTAAAAAAATGATATGAACATAATAAATACTATATTTATAAAATATTTACATTTATATAATCATTATTTAATTCATATCATGTAGAATGAATCCCATTGCATCATGTAAATGGTAGGTCGTACGTATGCACGAGCGATGAAATCATTCCTTTAATTATGAAATGGTATCAAAGTGGATGGTATATATATTGTTCTAAAATAAATAACTTTTTATAATAATTATTTCCATCATTATAACCATCCATGTCAAGTGTTGGTGAAAAACATATTACACTATTGTGTGGAGATGGCAAGCCATACGTACGCACGTGTGGTGATTTCATTTTTCATAGGATGGATAGAAGGTGGAATATGGTTGTTCCATAATCTTAATAAAATATCAGTATAAAATTGATACTGAATTAAATAATTTATAATGTAAACAAATCATTAATAGAAAGTTGAAGAAGAAATAATTTGAAAGAATCAGTAGAAGATATTACCTCATCTTTGACGAGCTCCCTCTAGATCTCCTCTTAAAGGAAATAGAGATGGTCTTTTAAGAAGTCCATAAACTCTAGTATGTGAATAAAAAATTTAATAAGGGAAATTTTTAGGGGATGGATAATATTGAAGGCTCAAATTTATGTGAAGAATTGAAGGATAAGGTTCCCTTTTATAATTGAGGTGAGAGACACTTTTGGAAACCTCAAAAATATTAATTTATAATAAAATAAAATCCCACTCAAAACCTCCAAAATGTCCCAATATAGAATATGATATGAGATAGGATTATAATATCATCAAAAAAATAAATTTTAGACAAGTATTTATGTCAATTTAAACATTATCATTTTAATTAATACTTAGTTATTCTATTTAATTTTAATTAAGATATCAAATATTTCAATATTAAAAGGGTGAAATATTTATTTATTTTATTTTAGTTAGACCATAAATAAGTACCTTATATAATTTTAGACCATATAATAATTATTCTATATATATTTTAATTTTTTTTATTCTTTTTAAATAATTTAATAAAATATTGTTTTGACAAAACAATAATACCGTCAATTTTGAAACTATTCAATTCATGTATTTTTAAAAATATCAAGATAAGGTGTTATCATAAAAATAATAATTTTATTATATACCTATGGGGTATAGGTTATCTATAAAAATCATCTAATATATTAATTATCTCAAATTATATTTATGTTAATATTTTTAATAACATTAATTTGATATTTCCATTAATAAAATAATTACTACATCAGTTTTGTGTAATTATTTAATATACATATTTTTTGGGTAAAAATTAAAAATAAAATACTATGATGAATATAAATATATTATATTTCATAATAATATTTTTTTTTGAATTTAACTTCTGGAAAATTCAACAATAAAAATGCTATACTTATTAAATTATGAATGTGAAACTTTAACATCACTTTAAATAAAATAATATAAGTGTCACAATCTCTTACATATGGATCCAAATGGTCAATAACTCTACCCTTGGATGATTATGGTCGATATATACTCAACCAATAAGATTTGAGCAAGTTTTTTAGTCTTTTAATATTAATTATCATTACAATAAAATTATTTTATTGATTTTTCATCAATTTAATAATTTCTATATCATCAATTTACAAGAATTTAAGGTAATTATTTATTTCCTAAAAATTAAAAATAAATAACCAGGATAAATTAAAACATTTTATCTTTTATATGAGTATTTATAGTCAAATATAGATTATGTATAACCTTATTTTAAAAATCATATATTATTTAAAACATGAATGTAGTATCTTTATATTTTCATTAAATAAAATATTATAAATACCATAATATATCCCAAATTTCCCCAAAACGTCAAAAATAAATTTATATTAGGGATATATGTTTATTAAGTTAAAAATTACCACTTAGATTCATTGATACCACCCATTGTTTCATATGTGGATACATAATAGATATTAAAGATAAAGAAAATGGCACTTGTGTCTTTCTTTGATTTAAATATTTTTTAAGTCATTTTCCTGAAAAAATATCCATTAAATGGCATAAGTTCAATAATTAAGTGTTAAGGGTCGAATTAAATTCACAAAATATTTTTTTAAATTTGTTTTGGTCATTTTATCGTCATTGTAATTTTATTTTTAACCTAAATTACCTAAATTACCCTTTAATGTGGTAACAAAATTTACCATGGTTACTATTCATATTGGTAAAAAATAAAAGGGAAATTCTTACCAAATTTGGACCTCCTAATACCAAATTTTACATCCATTTTTCAAAATTCAAAACACAAAAGTTTTTGAATTAAATTTAAAATAAAACTGATAAAATGTCATGAAAAGCATTTTTTTTAGAAAAATGCCCCTTTTTAAATGGAAAATATTGTTATAATAAATTCATGTATATAATCATGTTAAAAAACAATAATTGGATAAAAATTAACAAATTAAAATTTAAAACTAAACCAAAACATAATTTTACTATGTAATGACTTTAAAAGACAATAAAGTGTTCAATAAAAATTAGTATTTTCACTATTCATCAAAAAATAAAACTTATGAGAAAAATACCAAAAATTAAACCAAAGTAAAATTTTATATTAAAAATTTAAAGAAGAAGTTTATTTTTTCAAATTGAATATAAAAAAGTGTCAAAAACTAGATTTAAAATGGGTGCGCCATCAAAAGGAAACAATACTGTATTTTTTTGAAAAATACTTCTTTTATCTATCAAATTGAATTTGTTCTTATATCATGACTCGAAAAAATATAATATGAATTTTAAACATTAGATTTATTATTTTTAATTAATGACATCCATAAAGAGTTCTTTTATTATTTTATACTCACTTATTTTTATTTAAATAGTTTTTTAGAAGAAAGTTAATACTATTCCTACCCACAATTTTAATGACTAGGTTATAATATTTAGTTGTTCACTCATACTCAGTCTTGCATGAAATTAATTCTATAAAAAGAACTTAAAATTTTGTGTAACACAAGCCAAGAATAGTATTTTGTATACTTCAAGATAATATGGTGTTGCGTATAGCGTAAGCTAATCTTGGTGCAGTGTACAACACAAGACATCAAATTAATTAAAAAGAATATATCTCATAAAAGCTCTAGGTGTCACATCTATACTCTAATTATTTATATTTATGGATTATGTTTGTTTATTTCTATTGTATTCTTACTAGATATGAGGGAATATCCTTCCCACTGTCTCACCCTATGTCCTCACTGCTAGTCTGTATCTTTTGGTATATGGGGAGGCACGCTTGAGGCATCATGGAGAACCGACTCCAGGCACTGATATAGTAGAATATGGTTTGGGATGTTATATCAACAATAAAACTTTAGACATCCATAACTTCATGGATCATATTCATACAACTACATAATCAAACTTTGTCACTTTGACTACATTCACCTCTATCCATTCACATTAATTCTATCTATATGATAACATTTTTAACTTCGTACAACCTGTAACTCAAGCTTTCTCTAAAAAAAACTTATCACCCTTTGTAAAAACTCATGCAAACTCCCCAATTCCAACTATCCATATGGAAACATCATCCCTATCCATTTTGGTATAATTTTATGTTCTCATCGATTGTATAAACTCTTCTTGGATCATGAATTTCTTAATGATATTAGAAACATGAAAACCGGCATAACATCATTTGAGTTTGTAATTAATTTTTTGTAACCTTCATAGGGAAACTTTTGCAACCATTATAAGGAAAGTTTCTTATATCTACTCTCAAAATTCTCTAACTTTCTTAAATGACCTTATCTATACACTCATATTGATATATTAACAACAAATGAAACCAAACTCACTTTGGAATAACAATATTTATATATATTTATGTATAGTTATATCTATTTATATTTACATGTGTTAATATATATATATATATAT
The DNA here is from genome assembly GCA_963277665.1 of Viscum album. Taxonomy (NCBI): domain Eukaryota; kingdom Viridiplantae; phylum Streptophyta; class Magnoliopsida; order Santalales; family Viscaceae; genus Viscum; species Viscum album. Next base: position 1,366,442,438 of record OY728135.1, read on the forward strand.
ACACAATTATATACATGTGTGTGTTTATTTATCGTTTATTATTAATTAATTATTAACTATTAGTTAGTATTTAATATTTCGTATTTATTATTATTATTTATTTAATATTTATTACTTATTTATTATATATTATATATTATATATTTATTATATATTATTTATTTATCATTATTTATTATTTATTATTGATTATTGATTATTGATTATTGATTATTGATAATGGATTATTGATTATTCATTTAGTATTTATTTATTATTATTATTTATATATTTATAATATATTATTTATGATTTAGTGTTTAATTGATTAATTATTATTATTTGGTATTTATTTATTATTATTTATTTATTAATTACGATTTATTTATTATATATTATATTATATTTAATTATCATTTATTTGTTATTTATCATTTATTAATAATTCATTTATTATTTATTATGTATTTACACACATATATATATACAAGTACATTGAATTCAATTTATATAACTATATTGAAGTCAATTTAATCACCACATGATAAGATTTCTGGAGTGGTAAAGTCTTTATAGAATAACCAAGAGGTAAGAGGTTCAAATACTGCCGTATAAATATATATGCTCAATTTCAGCATGGTAGGATAAATAAATAAGTAATTATATAAGAAAATAAAAAATGATAAATAAACAATAAAGAATTGATAATTGATAAATTATAAAAAAAATGATTTTTAAAAAAAATACCCATGAAATAAAAACCACCACTAATTGACTGATGACACAAGTAAATTAAATGATTTCTAGAAAATGTTTCACACATTTGCGCCTCCTAGTGCACTAAAGGTTGTCGACCAGCGGTGAGAGTTTGAATTGTGCTATGGTGTGGCTATACCCTTAGTAACAAAATCCATTCATCATAGTCAACAATATATAAATAAAGATCCAAATAGTACAAAAATATCTAAAAATAAAATCATAATTCTATTAGAATTTCATCCATGTCATACAATATAAAAATAACCAAGGACCCCTATGTGGCATGTCCGACCCGAGTATAAGCCACATAAAAAGGAAATAAATAAAGTCATTACAATAAAAAATACTGTAAATTATACTAATGTTACTTTAAAACCAATTTATAATATAATATAACATTATAAATAATTTAAACAAAAATGAAGTTTGCAAATAAAATATAGTATTTTTCACTATTCATCAAAAAATGAAACTTTTTAAAAAAATACCAAAAATTCACCCAAGCTAATTTTGGAATGTTGATTTAAGAAATTAAGTTTATTTTATCAAATTAAGTTTATAAAATTTTGAAAAATTGCTATTATTATTATTTATAAAATGTCATAAAAACATTTTTTTTGGAAATTAGTATTTTTGAAACATATAAAGACTTTTCAAAAAATTAAATATTTTATTATCAATATGTATTATTTATATAAAACCATTATACTTAATATTTAACAAGTCGTTATTTCTATTCATATCGCTATGTTTAATGACTAGGTGATAACAGTCACATTTAAATAATTTTATTAATAATATATCGCGGTCTTGTTAAAAATAAGTGTTGCATGTAACACAATCTAAACTCCGTGTTGCATGTAATGAAATATATTGAAGAAATTAAAATTATTTTAAAAAAATAATTCATAAAAGCTCTAGGTGTTACAAAACTGGTAGTCGCATGACTCAGATCATGCCAACATGTCATATACAACTTAGCTCACTAAGATATAAGTCTGTGATCTCTATTCCACCTACAAGTCTATAATATCCTTTGGGATGAAAATATATATAATGAAATAAAATTATTTATGGGTGGGTTATCCCTTGGGGGGGCAATGACCTACCTTTTAGGCCAAGGTGTGTGTAGTGTGTATGTGTTTAATGTATTTGTACCCCCAATAACCTAATATTATAATAATCCTTATCCACCTTTAAGGGATATCCATGATCTATATTTATTGTGTAGTCATCTGACTCATCCAACCAGCCACAGTCACATGATTATTGTTTTAACTTGATGGTATATCCTCTAGGAACCTTTTAACTCTTATGAACTATCTCAATGATGTAGTACCAATACCCTATTAGCTCAATTTGTCTTGCTCCAAATGATACCTTTGAGATAAAAAATATCTCACCCTAGCTCATATCATTTGCTCATCAATCATTACACCCCAAATCAGACCATCAGATCAGTGTGAACCATGTTATGAGTGATGGATATCTACCTTTATAAATGTCCAATAACCAGTGAAAATTTATTCCATATACTAAAACTCACTATCATGCCATATCAAATCCATCAGTTTGTAGTCTTTACCTATTCTCCCCTTCCAAGGAATAAACTAATTGCCTCTGAGAAACCTACTATCTTAATACTAGTAACAATGTTTCTATAAGAAATGAAACATCCAAAACAAGGTACATCATAACAAATAAAAAGCACAATGTATCAAGTAAATTTTATCAAGGAAACACATGCACCCATATACACATCAATCAGGCATATGACTCATGGGATAAAAATGAATACAATCTCAAATCATGTCAAATAGCTATATACAATGACCGTATATAGTAAGGACTTACTACCTTAAGAGTTTCAATGCCCAAATTCTAGAATTACCACCCTTACCACACCTACAAACCAATAGTTCCTAGAACCATACCCAATTTAACGCACAAGTACTTTAGAATCAAGATCCAAGAAGAATATTACAATAAGAGAAAGAATTTGGTTAGTCAACCCCAATGATAATCGCTATCTCCAATGGATCTAAAATCAATCAAGAGGGAGATGAAAATTATTTAAATCCAACCACCTATCCATCAAATAAATGATAAATCCTAATTAGATCATATTATTATTCATAGATCTAGCCATTATAGCCTATATATATGATTCCATTAAAGAATAAGAGAGTATATCTATTAGAAACATGATTAATGGAAGAATACTAACCTCTTACCATGAATTCTCATGATCCAATCATCTATATCCACCAGAATTGGATTTTGGATGGAGATGAATCACTGAGAACCACCACTGGAGACCCTGGGTCGAGGATACCTCAGTTTAGGAGGAATAATGAAAGGTTTTAACGAGATTTTAGTTTAAAATCCCAATTTTTATATTAATTAATTTTTTGTACATGATTTGTTCACATAGTTTACCAATCAGTGTGCCAATTGTGTGAGGCTCATGACCTATTTAGGTAACACACATGGTTTAGATGCACAATTTGTTAAAACGTAAACCAAATATATATTTTTTCTTCTATCCCGAGTCACAAAATTTCCAAGACAATGTCACATGGTTAGATCTAACTATACACCAACCATGTTCCTTCTACTGTCCATCTCTAACAAACTAAACTATTTATTAGGGATAACTGTAAGGTTTTCCCAAACCATGATCAAACATTACACCACTTAAATACCTCTAAAATCCTTAAAAACCACCCAGAATCTACTCGAAAATTCACCCAAAAATATAATAACTGAAAACACCTTTAAAGAAAGACTAAAAAAATATAATGCACCTATAAAATTAAATGTTGTTACACTTGAAAAGACTGAGATTTTTCAGGATCATTGAAAGTAAATCATCAAGAGTTCTTCTGTATGGTAGGGATAACATGAAATGGGTACATGGATAGTTGATTAAGAACATAATAATTTCAAGGATGATATTTAATTCACAATAGTGTGAGTTTGGTTATATCATCAAGTGATATGAGAGTGTATACCTAATTGATTTTGATTGAGACAAAGATGTATGGTGGTAAAGAACCAATGAAAGGGGTTATTTATAAGGCCTAATATTTCCTTATAAATGGGATTATGAGTGTTATTTTATCTCTTGAAGAATATTTTAATGTGTGAGGGTTATTGAATATTGGTTACAAATAGTTCATGTTTTTTTGTCTAGTATTAGAGTGGGATGTAAATAGGTCTGTTGGGAATTTTCTAGGTTCCAGTGGATCCTAAGTGGTGTACTAATGATGTTGTGATTGAGGATGTGACATGGTTCCTTATATTTAGATATGGATCTTAGAATTATGGAATTAGTGAGATTCCTATGGGTATGGTGGCCTGAGGTTTTGATGTGAATGAGAGATGTTTCTCTATGGTAAGGGGAGGCCTCAAAGATAGATCATAACATTGTGGAACAGTCAATATAAGTATGGGGCTTGAAAGGGGTTGTTTAGGATGGGATGAACATGGAATATGAAGAATTATATGTGAGTAATGTTAGGAACTATCTAGTTTAGTGCTCAGAGAATAGTGAAAGGGAATACATATGGAGGGGAGTACACCATTGGATATTGGAGGATGTTCCCCTTATTGTGGTTGACTTTTTTTGTGAACATAAAAGATGATGTTTTTATGATCCTAAAAGGAAAAGTGATGTAATTTTATGTTAATAGTCAAGCATGAGAGAGTTGGAAATATCTTGAAATTATGTTCTATAACATAAGGGGGAATGGTTCTGGGATTTTAAGTACTGGTTAAGTAGGATAATGATAAGGGTACTCTTATGGTGGGGAGTATCTTGCTGGTCGCTGGTACATGAACCTCAAATTGGAAGGGTTGTAAATGCAGTGAGATTGGTTGGTTGATAGTTGAGATAGATTTGGGATACCAGTTTGTATATATATATATATATGATTTTATCTGGTTCCTTAGTGAATACCAATTTTTGGATTCAAGTTTAGTGTTGGATAGTTCCATGTGTTGGTAATGGACTTGGGAAGGAATTTGGTTTGATCGGAGAGTGATTCAAATTGGGGATATGTCAGTTCTTGTGATTGGGGAACAAGAAATGATTTGATTTATTAAGGATCCAACTATAAAATTACACTAAGTTTAATGTTAAGACTTTAGTGTAGGTGTTTGGGTTAATTATTGATGCCTCCTATGGTGATGGCATGCTGATATTCGATTTTCAGTGTTTTTGGGTAAGATTCACCCATAGGAGGTCTGATCTATATTGTTTTCTTGTAATTAGATGTGGTGAGGTAGAAAAAAAATTAGGTGTACTGTATGGTGTGTAAATTTCATATTTTGAGTATCAGAATGGGATTTTCTAGGAAAAAGTTAGTGTGTTAAGACTTAGTGAAATGGTGGTTAATATACACCCATTTTAGTGTAGAATCAGAAATAAGTAATTCTATATGATTTTTATTAATGAATAAGAAGTAAAGAGACATTCCTAAGTGCTTCTCGAAGAAGACAAGACTTATAGTGGGGTATTGAGCTACTTCATGTGGTTATTCTCATATTAAATCCTTATTCCATGCTATAGACGATGTACAAGGGTATGTGTTACACTATGGACCAATTGTTCATTCCATAGTATAACCCTGAATGAGGGGAGTTACACCATGAACCCCATGATTGATATCATAATGGGCCTCTTTCCCAGTGTTTTTTATGGGGGAGAGGGGGATAGACCCATCTCTTCCAGGTCATCCGCTCTTAATATTTAGAAGAAAATGAGGCACAATAAATGTCCATTAATATAAATCCTTCCTTATCATCCCCTCTTTTATCCTACATGATGAGGGGTATTTTGGGTGGCTTCTTAGTGATTATGGAAGGTATGATCTTCCCCTTATTTCATTATTATCCTCCTTGATCTACAATATTTTTGCGGTTATTAGATATATTTTGAGTGAATATTCCACCATATCATGGTGTAATCATCCCAATATGTTTGAGATTTGGTAGATAATGGATAGAGAATGTCTTAGGATGATGAACACACAACATCTTTCACTGTTTTAGTTGAGGTAATTTCTCTAGAGATTTTATTTATTAAATTAAATTTAACTGGAATAAATTGGTGATTTTATAGGTGTTAAATTATAGATATTTTTATCTTATAGGTGTTGAGGGTGAGTCATAGATCTTGAGCACACCATTGGTTATGGTTATAGTATTGCGGGATGGCCTAGTGAGCTTTCAATGATCATGACATCTTGGTTTAAATTGGATAATTAATGATAATGTTTTATAATTTATTTTTGGGATTTTTGGTTGAGATAGGGGATCATGGAATGGTAGGGTCCTGGACTATGATTGAAAGAGGCTTGGATGAGAACTGATTAAGGATGGTAACTTCTACATGAAGGCAGGTGGTCCCTATAACACTTAACCATATGCATGTTGATGCATGAATATGCATTATTACATGGTATTTCAAGTTAAGGTAAAATGGATATGGTTTGAGAGTCCCATAGGTAATAAAATAAGGAAAAATTGATCCTCCTTGTTCTTGAGTAAGTTCTCTTTTATATGTTGAGTTTTGTAGTGTCTTTCCACCAAGGAGAATTGATTTCATTTTGGTTTACAATATGTAACATCCCATTACCTTTCTAACATGTACGTTTTAATATTTGTCATGATTTTTATTTTTCATTATTTAGGACAGGGTTGATAAGGAATTGAGATGATACTTATAATGGTAAAGTCAAGGACTTATTATAATTTTCGGCATAAAACCTTTGGGTTCTAATGTCTTCTAGGGATTTACACACTGTGTAATGTGGATATACAACTTGTAATCATCACCTAGTGTATATCGTGAAATCGATACACAATTTCAAAGGATACACATGTTGTACAGTTTAAATGGGATGTAGAAATTAAAAATTTGGGGTTTAATAAAAGGTTCCATGTTTTTAAGTGTATCAGGGACTTTAAAATTACATGATGTGAAATATGGTTACATGTCTTGTAAATTTATTATTGTAGGTTTTAAAAAGGTGGATTTGATGAAAATTTCATTCCCCTTCATATAGGTTTCCTTTATCTCAGCCTAGATCCATCCCCAGGTGGTTTTGGGTCTCTCTAACCCTTATGAATCATTTCATTTAGTGATCGATTGTTGTTGCAGTTATAGTGCATCTATCTGGGTAAGTGGTATCCCTATCTCTTCATCTATTTATCTCTCCATATTTGTGGGGTTAGATACAAGATATGGGCCAACTTGGGATGGTGTTGGAGGGGGGCTGGCAGAGGTATCGGTTCGTGTTCTTCATCTATACTGGCGTCTTCTTCTCTTCTTCTTGCCTCCTTAATCTTTTGGGTCTAGTGCTTCTTCCTAGTTAAGCTTTCCTCTCTTTGTTCATTTTTTTTCTCGACTTTTTTGTCTGGAATGATTTTTTTCTGCTGATTGGTGTTTTTTCTGGAGATTTTTGTTGGGTTCTTTTTTATTCGGAGAGGCAGTGTTTTATGGAAATGGTTTACCTGGTTTTCTATTGATGGTTCGATGGTTTGACGACGTGAGGTGGTATTTCTTCCCTCGGTGATGACGTGAGGTGTGCGTCTCCAGAAGGGAAATTTTTACGGCGATGATGGTTTTATTTATGATGACAATATTGATTTCCGGCTGATGGATCCCACAAGCATCTGGTACCTTGATGATGGTGGTCTGTTGTTGTGGTGGTTCGGTTCTGGAGGTTCGGTTCTGGCTAATGGAGGTGACATGCCACTCATTTGTCAGGAGCATGGCTCGAGGTCTCTGCCTGTTGTTTCGTGCCTCGAGGTGTCTCAGTAGTGATGGATGGGACATGGTAATTTTGAATTTCATATTTGGTATCTTTATCTTGTTTTTGAATTTTTCATTTGGTGGTTTGGGTTGAATCTAGTAGTTGTGAGGTTACCGCTCACCCATAAAGTGGTTTATCCGAAAATCAAATAAAAATTGAATTTTCATTAATAGAAATTAGCATATTGAAATGGGACATGGGGTAGTTTTAATTTAAATAGTTTTTAAATAATTTTCCTATTATTTATTGTTGTTTGAGAATATGAAAGCCTAGGTAGTTAGTGAGTTATTTGGGAAAAACATGATAGGATGTGGATTCCCTATTAATGTATTGATGCTTTACTACTCTAAAAAATACATACCTTGGTATATCTTATCCCTAGTGGGGTGTTTCTGAGTCCTCTTTGAAAATTGTATGAGGGATGTGTATATAAATTTCCATTATCACTATATGAGTGTATGATGATCCCATAAATGGGAACTGTCTTACTTCTTGGAAGATAACCATGACTCTTGGTTTTGATTATTTTGATATTTATTCCATTATTTGTAAAACTAATTTATTTATTATTGTTGATTTATATAAATATTTTTATATAAAATTTTCACCTAATCCATTTTTTAAAAAGTTTCCATCAATTGAAATGAAAATAATGTTAATTTTGAATGTGTGATTGTAATTCCATGATTTTTTATTTAAAATTGAAATAATGATTTGGTTTATTTAGATTAGAATCATTATTATAATACTTGGTAATACCCTATTGGGAAATTATCTCACACCCTACCTTTTCCTTTGTGTGTTTTTAGATTTCCTCCTACTAGGTCTGAGTAAGGGGAAAGTGCCACTTGGAGGTGGATGATGTTGTAGACTCTTTGGGTTTGGAGTACTGTGTCTATTAGGAACTTGGGTTATTCAACTATTTTATTTTAGGTACTTTTTCTTTGTAATTGGTTTATATAACTCTTTGAGTTTTGGTACTATTATTCTTATGGAGTTTTTTGATCATAATGACTTTTTTATGTTCTTCCACTATTTTTGTGGAAAAATCATTCCCAATTTTATCTTGTGTGATGCCAGTTTCTAGTCACCAGACCATGGGAATCAAGAACACACCTCGAGATTTGTTAGAACTGAATTAGTTATGAGGATATTGGGGTATTTATACTGGTTCATGAAAAATTTGTATCAAATATACAGGTTAATCATCTTGCCTTGATGTCAGTATGTAGTTTTAGATCTTTTCAACACTTAGGAGGTAGTTACGATGGAGTGCCTAACTATATCTCATCATAATGAGCCTTAAGTCACTATAGGTGGTTTGGGAAATATTTATGGAGGATTATTTATATTCTTTTCACTACTTTTTATTTGGATAGATTAAAATACAAATCTTTTTTATATATCTAATAGGAATAATTTCCTAGTTTCTCTTGTTTGACTGATGATCTGTGTAATGTTATAACATCTTCAATGTTGTTTGCTAATGTGTGCAACATCCTCTGACCAATAAGACATGTGAATAGTATATAGGAGGAAGATTATGATAAGCCACAGTGGGAAAATCCTCCCTTGGACTAGAATATGGTTGAGGTTGTTGTGCGTGCCATCTAAGCTTTGGGACATGTACCTGTACCCATTCCCATTCAGAATCCAACTAGGGAACCTCAGAGGGATGAATCTAAAAATCATACTCAGGAGTTCTTTATTTATAATAAACATGAATTCCTTGGCTCTAATGATAGTTAAGTGGCTAAGGATTGGTTGATAAAGATTTATATTCTCTTTGATTTTTTGGAAACACCCAAAGCTATTAAGGTGAAGTGTGCTACCTTTAAGCTTGATGGACATAACAGGAGATGGTGGGAGATGATGGTGATGGTGAAGAAGAAAAAGGGTTTATAGTGGATGGATTTTAAAGTTATTTTCACCATCTAGTTATATCTAGAGTCTATGGTGCTGGATGAGGCTATGCAGTTTTTCAAACTTGAGTTGGATGATAGGAATGTGACTGAGTATACAAATTGATTTGCTAAGCTTGTGCAGTTTTCACTTGAGATTTTATTGAATTAGAATATGAATAATCCACAATTTGAGATAATACTTCTATATGATATCCATTCTCAGGTTTTCTTGCAAAATATCTCTACTTATGTTGACATTCTAGATAGGGCATTGATGGTTGAGCTTTATATGACTAGTTGGTCAAGTTTGATGATAGTTACTTTTTATTAAAGTAGTATTTTAGTTAATTAATTTAAAGTACAGAGAAATCATGATGATTCTCAATGTGGTTCTTGGTATAAGGGTTCTTATAGAAATTGTGAAGTAACTAGATTTGGCCCGTTTATTTGATAGTACTGTGGAAATCCTAAGCACTCGAAATGGGTTTACACTGAGGCACATAATATATGTGGTTCCTAAAGATGCTTAGGTCACTTGTAGAAGTTTTATAATGTTTATTATGATTCATGTTGTAGAATGGGATCATCAACACCAAAAATTACGTTGATTTAATCAGATGATTCAAGAAAAAACGGGGTTCTGGAAATAGGCATCCAGAATGAAGATTCATCATGAAATGGAAGAGTCTCTAGAGGAAGTAGATATGGGTCCAATTATACTGATATATACCTTCACTATAGATTCATCATTAGTGACTAATTTATTTGATACTGGTGCATCTAATTAGTTTATATCAACTCATATTTTTAATATGCTAAATGTTTATATAGCGATTTTATCTTATGTGATGGATTTTACTACACCCCTCAGAACGAAGGGAGAGAACAATATTTATTATCCTTCTTGTATGTTCTCTTTATCGGAGACTGATATTACTTAGTATTTCTAGTTCTTAACATGAAACTAATTGAAGTCATATTTGGGATGGATTGGATACTTCCTAATAAATCCCAAATTGATTTCTATCTTTGATGGGTATCCTTTATTGCAGTCGATGGGATGTGCCGTATCTTATAGGGAGAATGGGACTTGAGGTTGAGTAGATCTTGACCTTCTTATCCAGAGTTTTGGAAAGTGATATCTATGTTATCTTTTTATCTAGAGTCATTATCCATGAGTAGTGATCTCCCTCCAGTTGTTTTTGGTAATCCTAGTGATTTTCCTTATAAATTATTTGGGTTTCCACCAGTAAGAAAGGTATTTTTTATTGATTTAGTACCTAGTACTCAGTCAGTATCTATTCCTTCTTACCACATGGAACCATATTAAATGAAATATTTTAATACTCAATTGGATGATCTTTTAGAAAAAGGTATTATATTCCTCAGTGTGTCACCTTAGGCAGCTCCTATCCTCTTTGCAAAGAAAGTTGATGAGTCACTTTTCCTTTGTGATTATTATCAAAATATCAATCGAGTTATAGTAAATAAACAACATCCATTACCATGGATTATGACCCATTTGAACTTTGGAAATTGGAGAAGTGGTTTTTGAAAATTGATCTTTGATTTGGTTATCATCGGTTGAGAATAAAAGAATTTGACATTTATAAAACTTCATTCTGGAGTATGTATGGCCATTATGAGTACCTTGTCATGCCATTTTTTCTAACTAATGATCCTATAGTATTTATGGATTTTATGAAAAAGATCTTTCATGAGTATCTTGACAATTTTTTGGTGGTCTTTGTGGATGAAATCCTTGTTTACTATATGTTTGAGGAGGATCATGTGTTTCATCTAAGAACAGTTATGGAATTGTAGATAAATCATCAAATTTATGCTAATCTATCGAAATGTGATTTTTGGATTTGGGATTTGAATTTATTGGGACATGTGGTGTCAGAACATGGTATCTTAGTTGATCCTGATAAGGTAAAAGCTATTACAACATGGGATAAACCACCGAATGTTTTCAAGATTCAGATCTTCTTGGGTTTCGCTAGATATTACCGCTGGTTTATTAAGGATTTCTCAAAGTTTGATTCTCTAATGAATGAGCTAACTCAAAAGGGAGTAAAGTTTAATTGGTATGATAAATGTTAGAGTTCTTTCGTTGAGATAAAATGTATTTTTACTACCACACCAATGTTTACTCTTCCATATCCTAGGTAGGGCTATGCGGTCTTCTGTAATGAACTAGGCTCAGGTTTGGGATGTCTACTTATACTGGGTGATCATGTCCTTACTTATGGATCTCGTTAACTTATTCTACACAAGATGAATTAACCTACCCATTAACTTGAACTTATAGTTTTGATTCCTTCACTTAAGTCTTAGAGGCATTACATTTTCTGAGAAAGGTTTACTGTGTATTCTGACCACAACATCTTGAGTTATATATTCTCCCAAAAAGATTTAAATCTATATCAGAGGTGTTGGGTGTAGTACTGATAATATTTTTAATTTGAAACTGCCTATACATTGGGGAAATGGAATGTCGTAACTGATACTTTGAGTAGGAAACATCTGACCCGGGTCATGAAAGAATCATCATAAGAGTGGAACTTGATGGCTCTTTTTGAATACTCACCTATAATAATTTAGGAATTAGGGGCTGAGGTTTCCTTGGCCAGTGTTCAATTGACCTCCTCTCTTATCTAGATGGTTCTTCATGTACACCAACTTGATGATGAATTACATGGAATTAGGAACTCTCTTTATTACAGGGAGACAGTTCTTTAGTGTTAATTCTCCATAGAGGGTATTTTATGTTTCTCGAACTGGTACATTGTACCTTTTTCAGTGGGAAAATCTTTGATGGGAGATTTTCATAATTCTCAATGGTCAGTGCACCCAGGAACCATAGATATGTTTTATGACATTTGGTATCAATTATGGTGGATAGTTATGAGATGGGGCATTACTTATTTTGTGTCTCTTTGTTATAAAATCCAACAGTTTAAGGTTGAGCACCAGAGACCTTCAGGTTTTCTTCAACCACTTCCAATGATAAATTTAATGTGGGATGAGGTATCTATGGACATTATCATTGGGTTTCCATGTACCTAGAATTATAAGAATGTGATATGTATTTTGATCAATTGGATGACCTAATCTGCTCACTTCTTACCCATTCAAGATATAACCAAAGGTGTGGAGTTGGTAAATATCTACATTAAAGAGATTTTTTTTCATAGAGTTCTATCTGCTACAGCCTATGATAGGGATATAAGTTTTACTTCACTCTTTTGAAGAGGCCTTTAGAAGGAACTATGATCTTAGGTTTATTTAAGTACGGACTACCATCCATAGATGGATGCCCAAACATATAGGGCTATATAGATTATTGATAATATACTTTATTCATGAGTTCTTGACTTTAGTGGATCTTTGGATGATGATTTGGGGATGGTTGAGTTTTCTTATAACAATAGTTTCCAGTACATGATCAGAATGGATCCTTTTTAGGCCTTGTATAACCGGTCTTGTAAATATATGTTGTGTTGGTCAGAGATTGGTGAAAGTTCCTTAGTTTGATCAATATTGGTTCAAGGGATGATAATAAATATTTAGTCGATTCATCAGATAATGTTAATGTCACATAGACAATATAAATCTTATACTAATCATCGTCGTATACCGTTTCAATTTTCAGTTGGTGATCAAGTGTTGTTGAAAGTTTCACCTTGTTTGGGTCATTGAAAACTTGGGAGGAAATGGAAGCTTTGTCCTCGTTTTATGGGACATTTTGATGTTGTTGAGAAGGTGGGGAAAGTGGATTACCATTTATAACTTCCTCTATAGTTGATGTTGATACATGATGTGTTCTATGTATTGTAGCTGTGAAAATATCTTTCTAATCCATCTCATGTTCTGAACTAGAGTGATCTCTATGTTGAGCTTGATTTATCCGTGATTGAGACTCTAGTGAGGATAATTGATTCTAAGACCAAGGTACATCATGGGAAGATGATACCTTTGGTTTGAGTGCTATGGAAGTACGGTTATGATGTGTATGATACATGGGAGTATGATTCCCTGATGAGAGAGTAATGTACTCAACTTTTCGATATGAAAGCTTCTTTAAAGGATTTATAGGGATATAAATTTCTATGGTGGGAAGGTTGTAACATCTATTTACCTTTATAATAGGTAAGTTTTATTATTTTCATGTTTTTCTGTTTTTTTTGTTTGTGGTAGGGCCGAGAAGAAATTAGGAGGATAACTGTAATGGTGAAATTTGGGATTTGTTGTAATTTTTAGTATAAAACCTTTGGATTCTATAGTTTGCTGGAGATTTACAGGTTGTGTAATGTAGTTACTTGATGTGTAATAATCACTGATCATATTCCATGAAACAGGTACACAACATGAAAGGATACAAATGGTGTATAGTTTACACATCATGTATAAATTAAAATTTGGGTTTTTAATAATAGGTAATGGGATTTTCAGAATATTAGGGACTTTTAAATTACATAGTGTGAAACCTAGTTACATGTCATGTAAAGTTTTGACTGTTAGTTTTAAATAGGTGTATTTGTTGAAAATTTCATTCCCCTTCCTCTAGGTTTCCTTTCTCTCAACCTAGAGCTATACCCATTAAATTTTTTTATCCCTATAACCCTTTTAGATTATTTATTTTAGTGATCTATCATTATTACAGTTGTGGTATGTCTCTCTACATAGGTGGCCTCCCTGTCTCGCTGTATCTTTCTCTCTCTTGGGTTGGAGTTTGATAGATCATATTGGGATTGATGGATCTAAAATCTGTGTTGTAGAATCTTGTTTCTAGGTTGAGTTCTTAGATCCTTTATGCTCTCATTCTTGTTGGTGGCTTCCGTTATAGGCCTTGTGTTTCCATGAAATGGGTGGTGGTTCTGTAAAATATGGCCAATTAATTTAACCTAGAATTGCTTGAATTAAATTAAATTTATTTCAATTGTATTGTGAAAACCCAATTAGATATGAATTGGGATTTAAATTGAAATTTTATGTATTTTGGGGAAAACCCCCAATTCCATTGAATCGGGGTGTTATTTGTAGTTGATGGAAGTTTTGGAATTTGATTTGTGAAATTTAATTGTGAAATTGATTCTAATAAAATTGCTTAATTTTTTTATAAGAACCATTGTTTTGTTTTATCTTAAAAATTAATTAATTAATTAAAAACCCAAATTTTAGTTTTTAAATATAAATTGACATATATTGAAATTGAAAATGGGGTAATTGTATTTTAATTTGTTTTGGAATAATTTTCCCATTATTGATTATTGTTTGATCATATGCAATCCTTGGTAATTAGTGTGTTATTTTGGACAAAAACGCTAGGATAGGAATTCCTTAACAACTAATTGATGCGTTCAACTCTAAAAAATACACACCTCAATAGATCTTATCCCCAATGGGATGTTGATGCATCCTCTCTAACTAGTGTCTGAGGGAAATGTGTGCACATTTCCATTATCACTATATATTTGTGTGAGGATCCCATAACTTGGAACTATCATACCTATTGAAATATGACTATGTTGCTAGCTTATGATTATTTTGATATATAGTCCATTTTTTGTAAAATTTATTTATTCATGCATGTTGATTTATATAAACTATTTTATATAAAATGTTCACTTAATCCATTATTTAAAATGTTTCCATCAATTGAAATGAAAATCATGTTTGTTTTAAATGTGTGATTGTACTTCCATGCCTCTTTTATTTTAAATTTAAAGCATGATTTATTTTATTTATATTGGAATATTATTATGGAAAAATTGGTGAGACCCTACTAGGATTTTAACTCACATCCTACCTTTAACTTCAGTAATTTTTAGATTTTCTCTTTCCAGGTTCGAGCAAGGGGAAAGTGCCACTTTGAGGTGGTAGTTGTTGTTGACTCCTTCATCTTGGAGTACTATGTTCGTTGGGACCATGGGTTGTTTAGCTATTTTCTTTTGGGTTATTTGTCATTGTACTTTGGGTTTATATACCTATTCGACTTATGGTACTATTATTCCTATGGAGTTTTCTTTTGAGCATACCGACTTGTTTATATTCATCCACTATTTTTGTGGAAAAATCATTCTTAGTTTTATCTTGTGTGATGCCAGGTTCTAGTCACAAACCCATGGGGATCAGGAATACCCCATAGGCTATGTCAGTTCTAGCTCGGTTATCAGGGTACCAGGGTATCTGGGCCAGTTTTTGAAACAAGATAGCTATGACTAGTATTGGAGCTCATAATGAGTAAGGGTAGACTAGGTTGGTTATTCTTATTGATAATTAGTAAGCACAAGGGGATTAGTACTTTGGGTGATGGTGTTGGGAATGTGTGAAGCCTAATTAATTTGAACAAAATTAGTTGATCTAAAGGATTGGTTTTGGAAAACCTTAAGTTCATTAAAGTGGTGGAAACAATGGTATTTTCCTTTATAATTCTTGATGGAAGTTTTTATAAGGACAATGTTTGGAATAGGCTTATTTTGATGTTCTCGATGCAATTTAGTTTTGTTTATGAATTTTTCAACTTTTAATTATTGAATATGATAATGTTCAGGTTTTCTGTGATATTTGTTCTGGTTTACCAAAGGTGGTAGCCACAATAATTATTTATCCATGAGATTGGTGGTTGGAATAGTTGAACAGATAGACCTCGACATTTTTTAGAGGTCAGAGAAACTGGATGATGGGAAGTTAATATATATATATAGGATGGGGCCCCTTTTTTGAAAAAAATTCACCAAACAAATTTGTGATTACTTGTATTATAGTATTCAAGAGTGACTCTTATGTTTCCAGGTTGTAAAGTTTTCTTTACCAAAAAATAAAATGTTGAGATATTTCTCCTAAAAATGAATGAATTTCAGTCTAAACCACATAAAACAAAAGTGTTCCTTTACTTTCGTACATTTAGTTTCATTTTTTAATTTTTATTGGTGTGAATAGGGATAAAGGTTTTTGAACATAGTGGCCATGATTTGGGTGAAAATATTTTCTACCATGATTTGAAACATTAAGTTAAATAATTCTATATGAAATCTGTTTACTCCAAGTGATTCTAGAATAAATACTTCCAATTATTTATCATATTGAATAAGTTGAGGATATATATAAAATTGGTATTAGAGTAATTATTTATCAGGAGGCTCATTATTTGACTCTATTGTCTAGGTAACGTTCTATTACTCAGATACTTTTCGAATTTCAATGGGAGTCATTTTTTTTGAAAGGATGATATAAAAATAAGGAATTGTCCATATATATAATTTTGATAGAACAAATTTTCGTTTTAAAAAAATAAATATAGAAGAATATTTAATTTATAAATATCTAGAGATTCCTTTTAAGGGTGTCAAATAAAAAAATGGAAAAAGGTGAATGAGAAAAGTTGGATTGGAAGGCACTTGGTTTGATACAAATGTTCTTATTCCAGAATGTGGATTTGAAAATTCAGAAGAATAAAGATATAATAGAATTGATGAAATCTCTTAAAAATATTCCTAATAATCATACAACACTAAATAAGGAATGATTTATTATTAAGTTATTCAATATGAGGTTATCAGAAAGAATATATGCATCAATTTTTTTGAATTATTTCAACTTAATCCAAAGCCAGCTGGAGTCTAAGAAGGTTACATTTATAGATGATGTTTGTGTTATTTTTTGTTATCATTTCTACATGAATATTGGGAAACCACGGTTATTACTATAATTAGTTCATGTGGAAGGAATTATTTGTTGTTTAATTATGTTTGGAACTTGATTATCAATGAGGATCTCCAAAGTAAAGATAGTTCAACACCTTCCAGTGATGTACTGAATACGGAAGGAATGAGATTCTCACCTCATTAAAAGAATCATAAGTATTAAGAGAAGAGATAAACGTATAATAGAAGAGGTATGCCTTCCATAAGTTGGCCTATTTATTGTCATTTCAAAAAGAGAGGTTACCTTAGGAAATATTTTCCGGATAGTAATACAAATTCCAAAAGGAATTCTTCCATAAATTTTAGTCTGGTAGAAAAACATAGTGTGAATCCACTTGTGAATGTTTAGACATAAATGAAATCTTGGATTATAGATTCTAAAGCTTTATTCTATTCCATAGGTGAAAAATGGTGTATATTAAATTATGTATCCAAACAATTTGGTAGAGTGTATCTTGCTGATTATGAATCTCTTAACATTGTGGGAAAGGGAGAAGTAAAATTTTAGTTAAAGAATAAGAGTCTTCTTATAATAAAGAAAGTGTGACATGTTCTGGGGATTTAAAATAACCTTATTTTAGTGGGTCAGTTGGATGGAGGATGTTTTAAAATGAACTATGGGGAAGGAGTATGGAATATTACTCATGGTTCTAATATTATAGACAGAGGTGTAAACGACATGTCACTGTATTTAACTAGAAAGGAAATATGAGATAAACTCTTAGAACAACATAATCCATAAGTTCATAACTTTTTCATAGTATTTCTGGGAACCTAATTGAGAACATTATGAATATTATAGCATATAGAGTCATACTAAAGTTGGATCATCAAACTTAATAAGATGTGAGAGTTAAATACTTGGGGAGAAATTAAAGGTGTTTTTCAATATTTTCAGAATAACATAAAAATTTCATAATCTAGAGTTAGTTCATATAAATGTTTGGTGACCTTCCACTATTCATTTTCATGGAAAATATTAGTACCTTTTTACCATTATTAACGATCATATGGGTTTAATATGAAACATAAAATTATTTTTTTTGAAATTTTTATTCAATAGAAGGTTATGATGGAAAGAGAAACTAGAATAAAGTTGAAAAGTATGAGTTAAAATAATTCTAGTGAGTTTAATAAAATAAATTTCTTGAAATACTATGATAAAAGAAGTATCCACCATGAGAAGACAATCCCAATAACATCTGATCAAAATGGCGTTTCTAAGATATTTAATTAGACATTGATTGAGAGGACATTAAGTATGCATTAAATTATGGAATACCTAAGGAGTTTTGGGAGTATGCAGTGGAAACACCAACTTACTTAATCAATATAATTCCTTCAGCATTATTTTGATAAAATCTACCAAAATAAATTTGGTTTAGAAAAGTTCTTAAATTTTCTCACCACATAGTTTTTGGAATTTTAGCCTACATGCATGTGGTTGAAAATGTAAAAGATAAGATTGAAGTGAAATCTTGGGCATGTTTCTTCATAGGATATTAAAATGAAAACTTTTGGTTTTAGACCTTAAGATAATAAAACAATGAAAGTTTTAAGAAGTTGGAATGTTCTATTAAATTTTTAGATCTTGTTGAAATATTTTATCTTGAAGGATAAAGAGGTTGAGGTTAAAGATTAAACTTAAATGCATGTCAATATGAATGGTGGTTCTAAAGATCATATATTCTAGAATGTTTATATGTATTTGAATCTAATGGAAGGACATATATTCTGGAAGGAAGTTTAGAGGGTAGTGTAGAAGGTTTGGAAGATCATCCACAAAAACATATATTAAAAATATCATGAACTGGGGAATATTGAATAAAAGTTTTTAAAGGATAAGTTCTAGAAGTTATAGTTCCTAAAAAATCTGAATCATAGGTAAATTTGTGAATATCTTCAAGGATCAGGCGACTAGTGTAGAGGTATGAATTTGGTCTATTTTTTTACTTTTAATGGATGTATCAGAATTAGAGTGTCTATAAGAAGTGGATACTGTAGATAAATTCTTCAAGTGGGGGATACCAATACAAGAGGATTTGGATTTACTATGAGTTAATTATAATTTATAGCTAATGGAACTACCACTAGGGAAGAAATAACTTTAGAAAAATTGGGTATTTAAATTGATGGAATAAGCTAAAGGAAAGAAAATATATAATATAATATGGTTACAAAAGGGTTTTAATTGAAAGAAGGAATTTATTTTTTTTGTGTTGTTATTTACAATAGTTAAACATACCACAATCCAAACAATTTTAAGTTTTTTTGGTTCTAGAAATTTGTACCTAGAATAAAGTGATGTGAAGATAACTTTTATAAATAGGGATTTGGAGGAATAAATTTATATGAAGAATCCAATTGGTTTCATGGAAAATTGGAATCATGACTTGGTTCAAAAAATAACGAGTCTTTAGGGCTAGAAACAAACACCAAGATATTGGAACTAGAATTTTTATTCCTTTATAAAAGAGAAAGGTTTCACTAAAAGTAACTCAGATAATTTTTTTTATCGGAAGGAGTTCAACAGAAATGATTTTATGATCTTAATTTTGTACATGGATGATATGTTGTTGGTAGATCCAAATATTCTGATGATTTAAAAATTTAAAGAAGGTACTTTGTAGAAATTTTAAGATAAAAACCTTAGAAAATATAAGAAGGTATTGGGAATGAAGATTGAACATGATAGAAAAATAGGAATATTTGTTTTACTATAAAGGGATTAAATTTGGAAAATAATTGAGATATTTGGAATGAGTGGATGTAATTTGGTTAAAAATCATCTCACTGGTCACTTTAAACTTTCAAAGGAACATGTACCATGATGAAAGAAGAAAAAAATTACATCAATAAAGTTTTATATGCATTATCATTTATAATTTTGATGTATTATATAGTGTGTACATGTCCATACATTTCTCATGTAGTGGGGGTGGTCATACAGTTTTTGGGAAATTTAAAGAAGGTTTATTGGGAATCTATTAAGTGTATTATGTAGTATCTAAAAGGAACAGAAGGTATAACTCTTTGTTTTAGAGATGAAGATCTATTACTTAGGTTTATAGATGTAGAAATTTGGGGATATTTCAATTATCATAAGATAATAACCAGATATGTTTACACTTTATGAGGACCATGGTATGTTGGATGTTCAGGATAGAACAAATGATTTAACTTTCTAGAATATAAGCATAGTATGTGGCTATTACAAAAGAAACTAAGGAGGTGGTATGGTTGAGGTGATTAGTTTAAGAAATCATATAAAAACATGGTAAATGATTTGTGTTATATGATATTAAGAGTGAAACTCATTTGGATTAGAATCCTATGTTTCATTCATAAAATAAACACATTTATATGATTTACTATAACATCCATAAGATTATGGAAGATGGTGAGTTGGAGTTATGCAAGGTAGATGGGAAAAAACATAAAACAACTATGTTTACCAGTAGTTTGGGCTCAGAAATTTTGAGGCAGCATAAAGCCTTAGTTGGGCTTAAGTGAATGAAAGGAAGTGGATACACATTGTTTTTAGCAGAAATGGAAGGATGTTATGAGGAAATTAAAGGCGGTTCCATTTTATTTTCTCCAAAGCAGTCTTTAAGTGAGTGATTGTTGGGAATATGTGAATGATACCATAGTTGAATGAAATTTTTTTGACCAGAAGGGGAAGTGTAATAAACCATTCTTCTTAAATGACATTTGTTTCCAGAATAAAATTTTGTTACATATTATATAATATCATATAGGTACAAAATAAAGTGAAACCAATTTTTTATATCTTTAACAATGATCATTAAACTAGTCAACTATGAAACCAATTAAAATGAAATACATTACAACTAGAAAAAAATATAAAACAGAACAACCAAAATGAGAAATTATGGATCACACCAATCTACTAGAATCATCGATACCATAGAAAATGCTATACCAAAAATAAAAAATATTAGTAAACCAATAAACATATTATAAAAATGAAAATATAACCTTAAGATAAATTGTAGTGAATTTTTAGTGAAGGAATGAAGTGGTATTTATATGGTATAATGGGAAATGTAACCATTGGTATTCGACCATTATATGACAGTTTTTTAATATGACCATTGGAAACTATACTCTTGTTTGATAATTTTACTATTATAATTAGTGTTCATAAGTTAAAATGAAAAAGGATAATTGATACAAAAATGAGAATTGTTGGCCTTAATTAGCAGATTCATGCCATTTTAATCCCATTTGTTAAACTTGGGAGAGAGGTAATGTCACTGGGGTTCTTCCTTGACCAATTCTAAGCTGAGCATC
Source organism: Viscum album (assembly GCA_963277665.1). Lineage (NCBI taxonomy): Eukaryota > Viridiplantae > Streptophyta > Magnoliopsida > Santalales > Viscaceae > Viscum > Viscum album. Next base: position 1,366,463,927 of record OY728135.1, read on the forward strand.
AACAAGTGAAGCTTGAATGAAATCACCTATGATAGAAGTTCAAGTTAGTATAGATTACCACTCTATTGATGTTAGCCGAGCCACCCCATGAAACTTCCACCATTTCACACCTTACCCTTAGGGAATATACATGTGTAATAAGGGTTTAAATATCCATACTTTAGTGTAAATTCCTTTTTATAAATAAATTTTTATTCCATAACTTCCTCTTATGAATAGTTTTAACAATACAATATATGTTTAATTGAGATGAATTTGATAATTTTTTTGGAATCAAATAAAACATAATTTTATTTTTCTATAAAATATATAAATTTTTTATGATAAACCAATATGTTCTAAATAACATTTTTTTAATGAAATATAATTTTAAAACACTTTCATTTAAATAATAAATAATAAAATAATTTTATAATGGTCCAAGAAATCTTTTATAAGTGTCATAAATTTGATTGTGCCTTAAAACATTCTATTTTAAATGAATAAGTAATTTTATATTTAAAAGTTAAAATTATCATATTTAGATAATTATTCTGGAAAAATAAATATTATATTCCAAATCAGTACTCCAAAATTAGGTTAGGTATAATTTATGATAATTTTATAAAATACTTTTTTTTTGTGATTAGTAAAAAATTCAATTTTAGGGTCTCGATATATTTTATGAAATAATATTTATGTCATAATGATGTAATAATTGATTAAACACAATACACGAACTTAATAATTTTATTTTATTAATATAATATATTATAATATATTTTAATCAAATTCTAAAACTATAAGTGACTTTCAAAGTCTAAAAAGGATGATTTGGATTTTAAAAGCATTACATTGTTGAATATTTAATTTTCCATGACAAAATAAGTATTTAAAAATTAAGTATATTTCTATTGGATTAAAATAACATAAAATGTTACTCAAATGTCTAAAACCATGATAAAAAACCATGGTTAAGATGATGGTTTTTCATTTTCCACAGTCTAGTTTTCTAAGGCCTATATTTGGAAATTATTAAAAAATTAATCCACTTCTCCTATAAATACCCACGCATTTCTTTATTTCCTTTCACTCCCAATACATAACCCATAAAGTTATAGTGATATTTCTTCTCAATGATTCCCCCCAAGGACCCCCTAAGGTTTCCTCAATATCCCAAGGCTCCAACCTCAAGTTTTAGGAATAACTCTTCAAGGTAAGGGGAATATCTACTTCTCTTTTCCATTCAAGTTCATTTTTTATGCAACATGTCTTATAATTTACAAAAAATGTTCAGTTTTACACATTATATTATCTAACTAATTTAATACTTGTATTTTATAGATGTTATATCCTTGTCCACTCTTATTTTTCCCTTTTCTAAAACCACATTTTATACCCATCATGGTCCCGATTTTTTTTCTCAATTTTTCCTCTTTTACATGAGAAATTATCTTTTACATTTTATTTGAGCACACAAACCAATTTTATTTTCAATGGGTATTTAACTAGATTTAAAAATTACTATTTGATTTGGGTATTTACATACATGAAACCTGTATTACCTCTCTGTGGGTTAAAAATTTCGTAATGATCATGTCTTTAAACTCTTTTGTACGCTAAGATTTTTGATAAGAAACCTGTTCTTTATTTTCCATGATTTATTAATGAAATGATTTATTATAATCTATGTGGATCACATGAAATTAATAAATATGAAGGGTTCACCCTGATAACACTCTAATGCATTGGGTAAAGAATTTAATCTCTAGAGATGACATGTTTTACGATACCTTGGTGAATAACCTTGGTAATTTTCATTTACAAAACCTTGGTCAGAAAGGTTTGGGGTCAAGCCCCTTTATTAAAAGAAAAGAAAAAGGACAGTAAAACATTTTGGAATGGGTATGGTAAAACCCATAAAAGGCCCGCAGGCCCAGTGGGACAAAGCCCAATCAGAGACACCACCCAAAACATAAGAGCCCAATGGGAAAGCCCATGACAAGTGACCAATGACACCATAAGAGGAAAAACACAACCCGAAGGCAAAACCAGAAGACCCAGCGGACCAAGTCCAAGATGTTACTACGGAGACACGGCCACCCAAACCCACACGGGTGCCGGAACCAAACCATCAACCCTAGGTCGACGCTCACCACATCACCACACCTAATCCACCGGTGCGACTGACCGCCGCGACGTGCCTCCCGCAACGGATCCCGTCAACGACGAGGCTCACAGATCCAGCCAGATCTATAGATCGTGACCAAAATGGATCCACCGACCGCCACTGAACCCCATCACGCCTCCGACACCGTGTCGTTGCGAGACCGAAGTTCGCCATCCGAACTCCCCCTCCGAGAGGCTTCAGAGCAGATTCGAGGTCAACCAGAACACGCGCAAAACCTGTAGACCACCAAGATCCGAACTCGAATCCAGAATCCAACACCCAGCCCCAACAAATCCAAAGCCTTTCCACCAGAAAAACGATTCCCATTGCCGCCAGATCATGCCGAACACGTCGTCACCGAGCCGAGAAAAGACCACCGGACTGTCAATAGATCTTGCCGTCGCCAAGTCGAGAGAGCCGAAGCTAGCCCGAGCCGCACCAGGACCATGTTCTTATTGATATGTCTCAAGATCACCTACTATATGTCTCTCTTGCTTATTTCATTATTGGGCTTCATGCTCACCCCTTTCCTTTGATGTGTGTCCCCTGGATATGAGATGCATTAAAAGTTTTCTGAAGTAAACCCATGAATATTTATATCAACTGGTTTTAGAATAATGTTTTAAGTTTTCATGTATTGTATAACTTTTTTCCAAGAAACTAATCCTGAAAAGATCCTCTATTTTGTACCATGTATTGAAAAGTTATTTAAAAAAAATGGCTGACATATTTTCTATCAAAGAAAAATTTAGTTATTTTTAGAAATTATAATTTGAAAAGTATATGAATAGCCCTAGGGAAAATTATAAATATATGAAAACATCTTGGTATTTTTGTGACATATTAAGTCAGTGGTTTACAAGAAAATAAATCTTCATTTGATTATGAACAAGTAGACGTGGATCTGAAATAAATATACCTAGGGTTAACACCCAAAAACACCACTTTGAGCTAGAATCAAATGGGAACTGGTGAATGAAATCTTGCATTTCCAAACTCTTGGTTTGTCACTCATAGGGGATATGTTTGGTTAATCACAATATTTTTATGAACCATTATGAAGGATATATATAAAATATAATTTTTATTACATGAGATTAATAACATATTTAAGCATGATGTTTTAGGACATAAAATCAATTTAGAATTATAAGATTCGTAAAAGTAACACTTTTCTCACTATGGTTTTCCAAATTTAGACAAATAGATAAATATAGGAGGAACCACATAAATTATGAGTGCAATATATGATGCACTTACAGTGTTTTGATGACAGCTAAAATGAAAAACTTCATGATGATGATTAATCAACTAACTTGAGTTATGAAAAATAACTTGAATCAAGTTGAGATACTGGATTCACCTTGAAGGGAATAACATTATATTGAGTCCTACATGATTCAATGAACACATTATTTCAGTGGATCTGCCGACCCATTAATTTCTAAAAAATGGATAAGCTCTATAGAAAAATATTTTATGTAATCTATTTTTTTGGGGCAAGAGAAGTAACTATGGAAGTATACTTCTTATAAGGATGTGTACTCCATTTTTTGGGGCAAGATATGTAACCATGGAAGTATACTTCTTATAAGGAGGAGATGATCAGTGGTGGACACTGATTAAAAAAATTAATCCAAGAAGGTATATTGATGCTATGGAGTGGGAATATTTTAGGGGAATCCTTTTCAAAAAATATTTCCTCTATTCAATGTGAACAAAAATGGAGAAGGAATTCCTCAAACTAAAGAAGAAGTAAAATGAATTGGTGGGAAGATATTATATGAACTTCACAAGAATTTCTCAATACAACTCTATCTTTTTTATAGATCATAATGTAAAGTTTTATAGATTCTTTAGTTTATTGAGACACCATATGTAGAGTAATATAGAAAATAGAGACTATGAAATCTATTATAAGATAGCATGGAGTGGTATAAATGTTTAATCGGAGTTTGGAGAGAAACAATGGTCACATAAGTCTAATGAAAAGAATATATCAATGGAGAAAAACTTAGGGGCAACCTTTGATCATGGAAGTAGAGGAACGAAAGTGCAACCTCCCATGTGAGACAAATGTGGGAAGAAACATTCAAGGATCTGGTCACTTGGGAGTGGAAAGTGATATATGTTTGGAAGAGATGGCCATATAGCTTGAAACTATTATGGTGACGTGAAGACTAAACTTCTCAAAACTAATGTCAAAGGGAAGATGGTACAAGACCAATAAGAAGTTAAATGATTCAATTTTTGAAAACTAGGGAACTTTTATAATCAATGTCTAAATTAGAATATAATGGAGGGGAACCACCATCAACCTCAACATAGGGAAAGAGAAAAATATTGAGTATTTTCTATCCTAACGGTTTAAGTGAAGGCTATGGATAATATGGTGGAAGGTACACTCATTTTTCTCTCAAAGATAGAAATTAGTTTTTTTGATTATGGTTCTACAAATTCCTTTATTTCATTAAAGTTTGAAAAGAATATAGAATCAATCAATGAACTACTAGAAGTAGAGTTATCATTCAAAACTATTGGAGGAATTATAGTACCATAAAAATTTACAGAAACTATATTATTACCTTTGATGAGTACAATCTCATCTCAAATATAGTAGTTATTCTCATGGTGAAATTCAACACTATACTAGGGATGTACTATCTCTCAAAGTATAATTCTAAGATCAACTGTAGAAATAAGGAAATTTTAGCAGCATTGAATGGAAAAACTACAATTATTTTCAAAGGAGATATATCCCAGCATAAGATTTTTTCTAGAGCTCCACCCATATCCTTATTTATGGAGATGATAAATGAATAGGAAGAAAGAAATAAAAGTATAAAGATAGAGAATTTCCCCATAGTCCAGGAATACACTGACACATTTCCTGAAGAGTTACCTGGACCTCCGCCTCGAAAGAGAGGTATATTTCTCCATAAAACTCATACCTAGATCAAAGCAGATATCAAATAACCAATATAGAATAAAAAATTTGAAGTTATAAGAATTAAAGAAACCACTTAAAGAACTTTTGGAGAAGGGATTTATCTGACCATGTGTGTCTCCATGGGGAGAACCTGTTCTCTTTTAGAAGAATAAGGATGGATCAATGCATATATACATTTATTATAGAGAACTTAATAGGATCATAGTGAAGAAAAAGTAACATATCCCAAGGATTGATGATTTATTTGACCAGCTTCATGGGGATCAATTCTTCTCCAAGATTGACCTTTGATATGGGTATAATAAATTTAGGGCGAAGAAATAAGATATTCCAAATACTGTTGTTTGAATAAGATATGGACATTAGTATATTTTTTATTCCCTTAATATTGATAATTTATCCCGATATATTTCTAGATTTGATTAATAAAGTATTTATGGACTACCTTGATAAATGCTTGGTCATTTTTATTGATGACATTATGATATAATCCACAAGTTGTGAGGAGTAAGAGGATCATCTAAGGGTTATCATGGGAACTATGAGGAAGGATAATATTTTTAGAAAACATAGAAAATGTAAATTATGGTTATAAAAAGATTCATTATTGGGGAACATTGCAATCAATTAATAAATGTTAGTTGACCCTGTGCAGAAAAAAGATGTAGAGGAGATTCCTTATCCTACAACAGTAACAAATATTCATAGTTTCCTTGGTTTAACATGGATTTACTAGAGGTTTGTGATTTTTTTCCCAAATTTATAATCCAACAACCAGTTAACTTGAAAAGAGGCTAATTTAATCTTGAAAAAGGAGTGTGAATAATGTTTCCAAGAATTGAATAATATATTGGTTACTTCACATATATTAACTCTACCCTCTATTGGGGAAGGATTCATAATTTATAGTGATACATCTCTAAAATGGATTGGGTACATTATCATGAAAAACGACAAGGTGATTGCTTATGAATCTTGATAATTAAAGCCTCATGAGTAGAATTATCCTATGCATGACCTGGAGATAGATGAGGTTATTTTTTCTATGAAAATATGAATTTACAATATTTATGGAGAGAAATGTGATATATAAATAGACCAAAAAATTTTAAAGTATACTTTCATGAAAAATGAATTGAACATGTGAAAAAATAGGTGGTTGGAAATTCTTAAATACTATGAATATTCAATTCATTATCACCTTATAAGATCAAACAATGATGCTGATGCATTAAGTAGGAAATACCCTGTTGTGCTTGCAATGATGAGGATTCAAGGAGATCCTCTGATCAAGGACCCAGAAAAATTAGACTTGGGAATCATAATGTAAGGTAAATAATCAAACCTATCTCAAATGATTTATAAAAAATCATTAATAGAGAAGATCAAGAAATATCAAAGAGAATATCCTTTTTTACAAATTAATACAGTGGATGTGAAGAATGATAAGTTTCTTGAGTTCAATATTGATCAATAAGGTGTACTTAAATTTTATACAAGGATATGTGTCCTATATCCAATGGACCGAAGACCTTCATTTTTTATTGATTTTGATAATCCAACTTTCAATGGGTGAGGTGGAACCCTTAAAAGGCCCATAGGCATAAGTATTACATGGCCCGTAGGCCTTAGAAGAATTAATTTTCCCGTAGGCTTCAAATATTACATACAACCCAGACTAACTACTTGGAACTGCTCCTCTCCATCATCTTCATCATGAAATCATCTCTCTAACTTCGCATGGCTGTTCGACTTGGCATTCCCATGCATGAACATGCTTGTCCTGATAGCAGGCTCCATACCCTCTCATTATTGAAATCCGTTTTAGCTTCTGTTGTGGTGAATGCTCCTTGCTCATCCTTCTTGTAGAGCTTGTTCCTTGTAGGTTGTCTCGTTTAAATCTACACTTAAGGTGGCCCAAAGGCCTTGAGGTAGACCAAAATCCTTACTGACCTAAAGGCCTGGGTGGCCCAAAGGCCTTAAAGGACCTGGGGACCAAATCAGTTGCCCGAAGGCCCAAACAGGGGCATATTCCCAGCTACTACAGTGCCAAACAGTACCTGCTACAGTTCCCATTATAGTACCTTCTACAGTACTGCACAGTTCCTGCTACAATGCCTGCTATAGTACTGCTACAATACTGCTACAGACCTGCTACAATACTCGAGGACCAAATCTGATGGATGATTATAATATCTCTACATTATTTATATATCTTAAAATCACTAAAATTTATAAGGACCTTTGTGATCATTAATGGTGGGATAATATGAAATGGGATATTTCTAACTACACTATAAGGTGCTTGGTATGTTAGTAAGTGAAGGCAAAGCAACGAATTCCTAAAGGGGTATTGAAACCACTACCCATATGACCGTGTTGTCATGAAACGTCAAATTTATTATTATTTTAAGAATTATTTAGTCTAGGGAAGAACCTAGGTCGTCTCTCAAGGAGCGTTAATAGGTTCTGAGTGTGTATTTTTAATAAAATTTACTTAAAGAGGGGGTGGTTTTGAAAATAGTTATGAAAATAAAATGACTTAATTAAAGAGTTTAATAGTTGATAAATAAAATTGGTCTTTTAGAATTATGTGATAAGGAGATCATTTCAAGTTCACTACACATCTTGGATAGTTCATTGCTTTAAAAATTTCACATGGTTTTGTTTAATTATTTGGTTGAAGGTTGTCAAGATCTTGACTACCCTCTTACCCCTTAAAACGATGCACAAATAAGAAACCCTTGAAACAATGATCATCTTGTTAAGGTTTGGTTATCAATTATAGAACAAGGAATCCAAATCATACTGAAATCTCATATATGTGTGAGAGAGAAAGGATTATTGTGTTGTCCAATCGGAACAACCCAAGATTCCCACTTGAAATTTCAACCCAATCGGTGTTAAAATAAAAAGTGTTCCACTTAATTATTTAAAAAAATGCATTCAAGAGAGAAGCATGTCAAGATAATAAATAATTGAAATTTTTAACACACAAATTATAAAAAACCAGTAGAATAACTAGTGACAGAACTCCCTCCCAAGTGTGTGTATCTCCCTCGAAATGATCGTCCACCATTTAGCTCACCATCGAGAGGAGGAGGCTCGAGTGGAACTTCGCCTTTATATTTGATCCCCCTCTAAGGATAGGGGCCTCCAAAACTTCTAGTTTGAAAAAGAGACTCCTATAGGACTCCAAAATGGCAGAGATTAACTTCTTGTTTGAACTCCCAAAATTAGGTACCCATGGTCTTTTATAGTAAAAATGGGAAGTGGTTTTGAGAACACAGATTGTGTAAAACTACTTGTCTCATTGTTTTCGGCCTCTATACAGTCTTAAATAGCTTTTTACAAAAAATATAAAGTTGTTCCTCCACTTCTTGTATATATCCACTGAATGTTTTGTAACAACCTGAGATTTTATGAGAATTATTCTTTTTAATTTAATTGATGTCTTGTGTTGTACGCTACAACAAAATTATCTTGTGCTATACGCAACACCGAATTATCTTGCAGTATACGCAACACTATTCTTGGCTTGTATTACACACAATTTCAAGTTCGTTTTTTAGAAATTATTCTACGCAACATTAAGTATAGATTTTGTTTAATGTATAAATGAAATAAGTTTTGATTATTTCATACACAACAACAAATGGATATTGCACTACACACAACCTTGACTTGGCTTGCATTACACATAATCACGACCTTCCTTGATAGCGTGTGTTGTACGCAATACCGGGTTTCACTAAACAACGATATATTGTTATAATATTATTAAGAACTAGCCGTTATGAATAGTATTAACTAAATTTTGAATTTTATAACATTATTATTCATCTTAAACATTTTCTAGAACATCATGTGAGAACAAAATAAATGTTTTGAGTAAAATAAGTATTTTTCAAAAAATGCAGTTTTGCCACCTTTTGATGGAGCACCCACTTTAAATCTAGTTTTTGACATTTTTATAAGTTCAATTTGACAAAATAAAATTATTCTTTGGAATAAGGATATAAAAATTTACTTTGGATAAATTTTTCATACTATTCTGATAACTTTCATATTTTAATGAATAGAAAAAACATGCTATATTTTAATTAAAAAAAACTTTTTTCATTGTAATAATTTATATGGTTAAATTATAATAGTAAATTGTTTTAAAGTATAAATAGAATATATTTTCACCATTTAATATAATTTATTTCATTATCATTGATTTTACATTGAATTCATAGGTAAAATAATTTCAATCTTTTGTAAGGTTTTAACTTTTAAAACTCATTTTCTTAAAAAAGAGATTAATTTTAAATTAATTTTTGCAAATTCTGTGATTTGAATTTGGAAAAATGGATTCCATATTTTTAATCATAAGGTCCAAATTATGTTAATAGGTTACTTTTTATTTTTGGTCACTATGAATAATAACTACGGTAAATTTTATTTACCATAGTTAAAGGTAAATCATGTAATTAAGGGTAAGTATAATATTATAAAATTACCCTAAAACTTGTATTAATATAATTATATGATTATATTTCGTCATAAGGCATATTTTGGTCGAAATATAATCTATTGGAACCCACTTGGATGTGATTAATACCTTTAATTTATTTTATTTTAAAGAAAGTGAAATATGTCTCACTCAAACTTTAATAATTAGATTATTTTTAATATAATGTTATACATAATATAATTTAGATTATAAATACTAATTAAAAATATAAAATGTTTTTCTTTATCATGGTAATTTATTTGTAATTTTTAAGAAATATTTAATTACCTTAATAGATTATACATTAATGAGGTACAAATTATTTATTTAGTGAAACATCAATAATATAGTTTTTATTAAAATAATAATACCTATCAAAAGGACCATAAACTTGACCAAACTTAATTATTCGAGTATATATATACCATAAAAATCCAAGGGTATATTTTTGGACTATTTGGAGCCTTATAAAATAGATTAAGTCATTTATATTATATTATTTTAAATGATGTCAAAGATGTCACCTTCATAATTTAATAAATAAAAAAATTTAAATGCTGTTATTTTAAGATGTTAAATCGAGTAAAAATATTTTTATGAAAGTTATTATTTTTATATTCATCATAGGATTTTATTTTTAATTTAATTCAACTAATAATTATATTAAATGATTATACAAAAATGATGTAGTAATTGTTTTATTAAGAGAAATATCAAATAATTGGTTTTGTAAATATTAAAATAAACATTATATGAACTAATTAATGTTCTACACAAATTTTCTAGATGAATATGATATTTTAGGAATCTATTAAACATTTTTTTGAATATATACTCTGTGTTAATTTTATTTAAATTCAAATAAATTGATAGTGTCAAAATGAACACTATTGTTATTTTATAAAAATAACATATTATTAAATTGATTAAAAATCACATAAATATTTAAAAATTATAAATTGAAATTTATATAGTCTAAAATTTCATAAAGTACCCAATTATGGATAATTCACAACACACAAGTGATTATTTATAACAATTTAAAATCTAGAATATTATTACCACAAATAAGATTAAATAAATTTAATAAGGTTAAATCAAAATGATAAGGTTTAAAATAAATTCCCAACATGTATAAATTTTATTGGATGATTAGATTACAACCTTATATCATATAATATTCTAATTGAGTCATTTTTGGAGGTTTTTAAGTGGGGTTATAATTTATTATAAATTAATATTTCTTACATTTCCAAAGGTTCTCCTCTCCTCCCTTATAAAAGGGAACCTACTCCCTCTCCTCGTCACAACACATTGAGCCTTCAAGATCGGCCAAAACCTATCAATTTGTCTTCTACACTTCCCTAGAAACATTCTGGAGGTTCTATTCTTCTTAAAACACCATCTCTAGTCCCTTAAGAGGAAGCTTAAAGGAGTTGCATCAAAGAATAAGTAATCTCTTCTACCGATTATTTCAAGTTTCTTTCTTCTTCAACATATTCTTCTTTATTTGTTTCATTATAAAGTAATAACATAAGTATTAATAATATACTGATATGTTATTATAAATATTAAACAACCCCATTTCACCTTTTATCCATCCTATGTAAAACAAAATCACCACGCGTGCGTACGTACGGAACACCATCTCCATGCCGTGGTGTAATCTGTTTTTCCACCACCACCTTACCTGGATGGGTATAATGGTGTAAATAATAACAATATATGGTCATTATTACATCATAATGATTCTGAGATATTATATCGTCCACTCCAATTATATTCAATAATTATGGGAACGATATCATCGCTCGTGCGTACGTATGGACTACCGTCTCCACGAACGTGATGAGATTCATTTTCCATGATTAACCATTCAAGTATGATTATAAAGTATATATAATAAATAAACATGAAATATATTACATAATAATTATACTGTATTTATGTACATATATTTTTCATTTACTTAATTCCATTCAATTTAATAAAGAAATGAAAACAACATTCATGCGTACGTACGACCTACCGTCTCCACGAACAGTGTATCTCATTCCATTTATCGATCTATCATATATATATATATATGCTGAATATATATTATATATAAATAATGCTTTAAATTATGTAATTAAGTAAATCAGGAGATAAGTAATAATATCAAGAACAACAAATCGAAACACGTACGATAAATGAAATGATTTTACCCAAAACGTTGCTTTAACATGGAATTTACAAAATAACTGGTAATATAAATTCATAAGTGAACCATATATGATATCATAACAATGAATATGATTCTTTAATAAGTCAATGAAATTATTTATATCATTATACATGATTTTTGGATACATACAAATCATATCAAACATAAGGTAAGTCATAACCTTTCCAATCTCATTTTTATCTAAGATTTTTTATTCTTAAGTATTTACTGGGGTTATATTTATCATCCATGTACCTGTTTTATAAAAATGGTTTCATGTATATTTAAATTCATTTTTACCCATTTTGAATTTTACTACATGGTACGTAAGGAATCTTTCTTTTTTTACCATATGAGGTATTTTTTGACTTTTCCGGAAAAAGTATGAGAAGAATGTTTTTTAACTTATACAACATGAACGGATTTTTAAGGTTTCATAACGACTAATTTTCATGAAGATTCCTCTACATGATTTTATTATTATTTTCAACATAATCCTTTTATTTTAAAATTTAATGGCATTTTGTGAAAAGAAAATGATTTTGAAGAAGAAAGGATATTTTCATCAAGAATTCATTTCAAGTGTTTTATCAAAACTAGTTTCCATCTAAGATGACATTATTTAGTGTGATTATGTTTCAAGTATAATGTCTCTATGATTTAAATGGTTTCAATTTTCTTAGGATGAAATGATATCCATTTGTTTTATATGGATTATGTTATGATGGGATGATGTTTATGAAACCAATTTTATTCTTTTGGTTATGATGAATGATTTATGTTTATGTTGTGGCACATGTAAGAATGATTTCATTATGAGATGGGTGAGACCTATATCTCCCTCCAATTAATTGGGTAAAGATTTATATTTCATGATATAGACATGGATGGAACGACAAGTTAATCCAGTTTAGTGATACAGGACTGGAACGAGGAGCGAACTCGATTCAGAAAGGGAATTTGTCCACTAAGATGGTCTTGGCAGTAATGCCTTGGCTACTATAGAAATCATAACATATGATTAATGATTTCCAAAATTACATGTTTTATTTCCATGCTATTTTATCATTATTAATGTTTCTTTATGATCTATGCCTTACATACTGTCATGTTTGTCATTGCTCAAGATTTTGATGTTTAAACATTATGTTCATGTTTTTTTAAGTTCAAATGTATATGATTTGTTCTATTTTCTCTATGATTACCCTTATTGAGCATTTGAGCTCACCCTTTATATGTTTTCTTTTTCCCAGTATTTAAAGAAAGGTTTCAGGTAAGAAAACAAAAGGGGAAGATCTTTATGGGAGATGTTGAATATCTTTCACCATGATTTGAAGATTATATTCCGAGTTTCCAAATACACTAAACTATTACGGTCTTTGTGTGTCTAGTTTTGTTATGTATTAAGTATTCCTTAAAAGTAATGTAATGTTCATTTACATCAAGATTTGGGTCTCTACAGTTGGTATCAGAAGAAAGGTTCTGTTAACCTTTGGAAACTAGGAAGCAAAAACTTTAGTGAGATCCCTAGAGATATTTCTAAGGTATGTCTAGGGATGTCCCTAAGGTTTAGTATAACTATAGGTTATAGTCCTAGAATTTTGATAACGATCATGAATAACCTAGGATGAACCTAAGATGTAATGGATTAAATAATGTGTGATAAGTTAGACTATTTATGATTATGTAGTTCCTTGTTATTTTAAATATTTCTTAAACCATGGTTTTTGGTTTTAGTCAATGGAGGGAACCAGAAGGAATTGGGTCAACATTGAATCCAATGGAAAAATTTGTGACTATGAGCAACAAAATTGCATAATTCCTAGAAAGAATGATACTGTGATTATGCCAAATTAGTCATTGCGATATATGATTAACAAGGTGAACTTTAGTGGTATTCCTAATTCATAAAATAAGAGGAAGATGGACTTTTATGCATGTTCGCATGGGGAGGAGTTGATTGAGATTTCTAAATAAGGGAAGAAGAACCTTGATGAATACATAAAATGGAGGGGAAGATGTTATATGTGTGGGGAGGAGGGTCATAGAGTGACAGACTGTTATGGAGTCCAATGCCTTATATGTGGAGAACATGGGCATTACCCAACTCAATGCCCTAACCTAAGAGGTTACATATAAATCAAGGAAGGACTTATTCCATGACAATAATTGAATAGGATGGATTGAAGTGTTTACGTATTGGTACTCAATAAGAATGTCATTTTGGTACTTTTATGGTATATTGGAATATTTATGTATTGGTATATTGTGGTTTCCAATAATTTTATGGTACCAGAAACCATGAAAAGTGATTGATATATTTTTGGAAAGCAGATGAAATGTGCATAATGAAGGGATAAGGAGAAAATAATATGTATGATAGTATTCATGAGCTCATGACTGATATAAGGACAAAGTGATATCATGGTTTGAGTATATAGAAAATTTGGGATTTTGGTATGTGGAAATAGTTAACTTTTAACAGCATTCATGTTTTCACAAAGGTTCAATGGGTATTCATTTTTCAAGAGAATACATGATTAAGGTATTCACATGTTTGGAATGTGACCAGCAATATATATCATATGATAAATGATGGTATTCACATGCTCGGTAGATGAAATTTCCAGTAATCATTTTCTTTATACTATGAGATTGGACATATGTATTTTGGATAAGTATAAAGATTGGAATGGATTATGTTGGACATCAGATAGTATTCTTTAAGGCTGGAACTTTTTTTTTCGTTATTATTTCTGTAATATTATAATAGTATAGTTTTAGAAAAAGGACAACCTATAGGACGGGTGAAAACCCATCGCGTTGGACAAGGCTGTGGAAATCGAACCCAAAACCGAAGTGCGACAGGACTTTATCGCCTACCACTGGCCTACAGGAAGTCCCTGGTTAGTAGAAACTAGTTTTATTTTATTAAGAGGTATGATATATGAAGTATAAGTCCATTTTACAAACCATATATGATTAATATCACTATAGATAGACTTATGTATATAACTTTTTCTAACCTTATGTTTAGGACAAATGGAATGACCTATCATTCTATCGCATGATCTGCTAACACTTCATGGAAGACAAATTCAACTTCATTTCTTTAAGAGATGAAGTGGAAATTGTTCAAGGCACGAACAACAGTGAGATTGTACCAAAATCAAGTAAGTATTTCTTTTAATTCAAAAAAATATTCAACATTAGGGAAATGATCTTGAAAACCAAAAATGTTGTCTTAGTGCCCTCATATCTGATTAATCAGATGGTACCTTAGATTATCACAAATTTATGGCTTTGTGACTGTTGGATTTATCATAGACATGTCCTCTACCACTCTCTATTTGAACTTGATGGTTAGATTTCTCTTCCATATCCATATTTTCACCTATGTTATCCTATGTGGAAACCTAGTGATTAGTTAATTTGGGTAACCATTACGTTTCATACTTTAGTTTTTAAAGATATGTTTTGGTATTCCTTTTTTACGATGTGGGTTTTTATTAAAGAAACTTTCAAGTAGTAAACCATTTATAACCTCGAAAAATTTCACTGAAGAAATTAATTTTAAGGGGGGTAGAATGTAACAACCCGAGATTTTATGAGAATTTTTTTTAATTTCATTGATGTCTTGTGTTTTATGCTACACCAAAATTATCTTGTGCTATACGCAACACCGTATTAGCTTGCAGTATATGCAACACTATTCTTGGCTCGTATTACAGACAATTTCAAGTTTGTTTTGTAGAAATTATTCTATGCAACATTAAGTATAGATTTTGTTTAATGTATAAATGAAATAAGTTTTGATTATGTTATAAGCAACAACAAAGGGAGCTTTCACTACACACAGCCTTGACTTGGCTTGCATGACACGCAATCATGACCTTCCTTGATAGCGTGTGTAGTACTCAATATTAGGTTTCACTAAACAACAATATATTTTTATAATATTATTATGAACTAGATGTTATGAATAATATTAACTACATTTTTAATTTTATAACATTATTACTCATCTTACAGATTTTCTATAACATCGTGTGAGAACAAAATAAATTTTTCGAGTAAAATAAGTATTTTTCAAAAAATGCAGTTTTGCAGCCTTTTGATGCCACACCCACTTTAAAAATAGTTTTTGACATGTTTATAAGTTAAATTTGGAAAAATAAAATCTTTCTTTGGAATTAGGATATAAAAAATTACTTTGGATAAATTTTTCATATTATTCTGATAACTTTCATATTTTAATGAATAGTAAAAACATGCTATATTTTAATTAAAAACAACTTTTTTCATTGTAATAATTTATATAGTTAAATTATAATAGTAAATTGTTTTAAAGTATCAATTGAATATATTTTTACAATTTAATATAATGTATGTCATTATCATTGACTTTACAATGAATTCATAGGTAAAATAATTTCAATCTTTTGTAATGTTTTAACTTTTAAAACTCATTTTCTTAATAACAAGATTAATTTTAAATTAATTTCAGAAACTTTTGTGATTTTAATTTAGAAAAATGGATTCCATATTTTGAATAATTAGGTCCAAATTATGTTAATAGGTTACCTTTTTTATTTTTGGTCACTATGAATAGTAACTATGGTAAATTTTATTTACCATAGTTAAAGGTAAATCGGGTAATTAAAGGTAAATATAATATTATAAAATTACCCTAAAACTTGTCTTAATATAATTAAATGATTATATTTCGTCCTAAGGCATATTTGGGTCTAAATATAATCCATTGGAACTCACTTGGATGTGATTAAAACCTTTAATTTATTTTATTTTAAAGAAAGTGAAATATGTCTCACTTAAACTTTCATAATTAGATTATTTTTAATATAAGGTTATACAGAATATAATTTCAATTATAAATACTAATTTGAAATATAAATTTTTTTTCTTTATCATGGTAATTTATTTGTAATTTTTAAGAAATATTTAATTACCTTAATAGATTATACATTAATGAGGTAGAAATTATTTATTTAGTGAAAAATCAATAATATAGTTTTTATAAAAATCATAATACCTATTAAAAGAAACATAAACATTCCCAAAAATTATAGGTCGAGTATATATATACCCTAAGCATCCAAGGGTAGATTTTTGGACCATTGTGAGCCTTATAAAATAGATTAGGATATTTATATTATTTTATTTTAAATGATGTCAAAGATGTCACCTTCATAATTTAATAAATATAACAATTTAAATGTTGTTATTTTAAGATGATAAATTCGAGTAATAATATTATTATGAAATTTATTATATTTATCTTCATCATAGGATTTTATTTTTAATTTTATGCAACTGATTAGTATATTAAATGATTATACAAAAATGATGTAGTAATTGTTTTATTAAGAGAAATATGAAATAAATGGTTTTATAAATATTAAAATAAACATTATATGAACTAATTAATGTTATAAACAAATTTTCTAGATGAATATGACATGTTAGGAATCTATTAAACATTTTTTTGAATATATCCTCTGTGTCAATTTTATTTAAATTCAAATAAATTGATAGTGTCAAAATGAACACTATTGTTATTTTATAAAAATAACATATTATTAAATTTATTAAAAATCACATAAATATTTAAAAATTATAAATTTAAAGTTATATGGTCTAAAATGTCATAAAGTACCCAATTATGGATAATTCAGAACACATAAGTAATTATTTATAATAGTTTAAAATCTATAATATTATTACCACAAATAAGATTAAATAAATTAAATAAGGATAAATCAAATTGAGAAGGTTTAAAATAAATTCCAATAATGTCAAATTTTTTTTGGATTATTATATTACAACATTATCTCATCTCATATTCTAATTTATTTATTTCTAGAGGTTTTTAAGTGGGGTTGGAATTTATTATAAATTAATATTTCTTATGTTTCCAAAGGTGCCCCTCTCCTCCCTTATAAAAGGGAACCTCCTCCCTCTCCTCTTCACAACACTTTGATCATTAAAGCTTGGAAAACCCTAGACCATTTCTCTTTAAAATTACCTAGAAACATTCTGGAGGTTTTGTTCTTCTTAAATGACCAACTCTAGTCCCTTAAGAGGAAGCTTAAATGAGGTGCGTCAAAGAAGAGGTAATCTCTTCTACCGATTCTTTCAAGTTTCTTTCTTCTTCAACTTATTCTTCTTTAGTTGTTTAATTATAAAGTAATAACATAAGTATCACTAATATACGAATATGTTATTATAAATATAAAACAACCCCATTTCACCTTCTATCCATCCTACAGAAAACAAAATCACCGCGCGTGCGTACGTAAGAACACCGTCTACACACCGTGGTGTAATATGTTTTTCCACCACCACCTTACTTGGATGGGTATAATGGTGTAAATAATAACTATATATGGTTATTATTACATCATAATGATTCTGAGATATTATATAATCCACTCCAATTCTATTCAATAATTATGGGAACGATATCATCGCTCGTTCGTACGTACGGACTATCGTCTCCACGAACGCGATGAGATTCATTTTCCATGATTAACCATTCAAGTATGATTGTAAAGTATATATAATAAATAATAATGAAAGATATTACATAATAATGATACTGTATTTATGTACATATATGTTTCATTTACTTAATTCCATTCAATTCAATAAGGAAATGAAAACAGCGTTCACGCATACGTACGACCTACCGTCTTTATGAACGGTGTATCTCATTCCATTTATCGATCTATCATGCATATTTATATGATGAATATATATTATTTATAAATAGTGTTTTAAATTATGGAATTAATTAAATCAGTATATAAGTAATAATATCAAGAATAACAAATCAAAACATGTACGATAAATGAAACGATTTTACCCAAAACGCTACTTTAACATGGAATTTACAAAAGAACGAGTAATATAAAGTCATAAGTGAACCATATATGATATCATAACAATGAATATGATTATATCATAAGTCAATGAAATTATTTAAATAATTATACAGGAGGTTCAGATACATATGAAGCATATCAGACATAAGGTAAGGGATAACCTTTCCAATCTTGTTTTTATCTGAGATTGTTTATTCGTAAGTATTTACTGGGGTTATATTTATCATCCATGTCCCAATTTTTTAAAAAATGTTTCATGTATATTTAAGGTTCTTTTTACCCATTTTTGACTTTTACTACATGGTACGTAAGGAATCTTTCTTTTGTTTACCATACGAGGTACTTTTTGACTTTTCCGACAAAAGTACGAGAAAAATGCTTTTTTAACTTTTACAGCAAGAACAGATTTTTAAGGTTTCATAACGCCTAATTTTCATGAATATACCTATAAAATATTTCATTATTATTTTCAACAAAATACTTTTATTTTAAAATTTCATGTAATTTTTTGAAATGAAAATGATTTTGAAGAATAATGGATATTTTCATCAAGAATTCATTTCAAGTGTTTTGTCAAAACTATTTTCCATATAAGATGAAATTATTTAGTATGATTATGTTTCAAGTATAATGTCTCTATTATTTACATGGTTTCACTTTTATTATGATGAAATGATATCCATTTTTTTATATGGATTATGTTATGATGGGATGATGTTTATGAAACCCATTTTATTCTTTGGGTTAGGATGAATTATTTATGTTTATGTTATGTCACACGTAAGAATGATTTTATTATGAGATGAGTGGGACCTATATCTCCCTCCAATGAATTGGGTAAAGATTTATATCTCATGATATAGACATGGCTGGAATGGAAAGTTAATCCGGTTCAGTGATACAAGACTGGAATGAAGAGTGAACTCGATTCAGAAAGGGACTTTGTCCACTAAGATGGTCTTGGCAGTAATGCCTTGGCTAATATGGAAATCATAACATGTGCTTAATGGTTTCCACAATTACATGTTTTATTTCCATGCTATTTTATCATGAGAAATGTTTCTTTATGATATATTCCTTACATACTTCCATGTTTTATGTCATTGCTCAGGATTTTGATATTTAAACATTATGTTCATGTTTTTTTAAGTTCAAATGTATATTATTTGTTCTATTTTCTCAATGCTTAACCTTAGTGAGCATTTGAGATCACACTTTATATGTTTTCTTTTCCCTAGGATTTAAATAAAGGTTTTAGGTAATAAAAAAAGGGGATGATATTTATGGGAGATGTTAAAGATCTTTCACCACGATTAGAAGATTATATTCCGAGTTTCCAAAGACACTAAACTATTACGGTACTTGTGTGTATGTTTTTGTTATGTATTAAGTATTTCTAAAAATTAATGTAATGTCCATGTACATAAATATTTGGGTCTCTACAAGTTTGGATTCATTGGGGCACCTAAAACCTGAGATATGGACAAAACAAAACACAAAACGTATGACTCCATGCAGATTCGGTGGCCTGGACAGATCACTTAGGTTGATCATATTAATGGACGAATGGGGATTGAGTGTCTTAATAAGAGTTTTATAAAATTGAGTTTTGGACAAGCCCAAAAAATATAATCCCATTTGGATTCATATAGTTTCCATAATATACCAGACAATGGGCAGGTTTTCATGGAACTCATGCAGTTTTGGCCCATTTTCCTTCTGGATCATTTCTAGGGCCTCCAAATCACCTCCACCTTCAATGAAAATATAAAAAAAAGTATAATTTCCATTTTTAATAGTGATAAAAATTAAGTCATTTAATAAAACATGAAGTTTAATTTATTAATATATTTTTAATATTCATTACAAAACTAGTTTAAAATAGCGGTGTAAGGGTGAAATTGAATAGTGAATCGCTACGCGATCACACCCCCACACCTAAAAATTTTCCTTCCTAGGAAAAGTGAAATATTCAAAAAAATGATGCATGTATATATTCCTGAAATCATGAATATTTAACATTTGAGGAAATTTTAATTCATTAAAGTAATGTGATCAATGCACGAACCACACAAAGAAGTTCTTCATAGTGAAAATGGAAAAAGATGTCTCATAAATCATATCACAATGAAATTCAAAGAGATTCATGAAGCCAAATAGATAAAGGAATTCAAAATTAAACCATTCCACTAACTCTTCATGTGTGTGTGTGAAAACCATTCCTTGATATTCTTTCCACTTTCTAACCAATAAATATAGGTTATTTTAACATTATTCATCTTTAAATGATTTTTTCACCAAACTTGCCCTACATTCTTTGCAATCAATTTCAAGACCCACTCACTTAAGAATTACTGGAAGTCAAATCATAATCTCCCAACCTAGATGTCCCCATATTTTTCACATTTCATCACTCCCCTCATTTATTATTTTTGTTTTTTTAGAAGTTGCATTTGGAAAAAATCTCACACTCATCTCTCAACCCTTGTTTGATCTCCTCAAGACACTAATTGTAATAGTTATAACAAGATCAAAGGTTGAGGAGGAGTGTTTTTTGACTTGCCCAAGACACAACCCAATTCTTTTGAGGGTTTATAATAGTCAAACATTAGGTACACACTCATAGGTCAATCCAGTATAGTAATGAAATAGATCAGATAAGGAACAAACATATGAAAATATTATTTAAAGTTGAAAATATTAACCTAACATATATTTACCTTCTATTAAGTAAGAAATATTTACACTTTGTGGTTTGTTTAAAAAATGTGGGGAGATATTAGTGACACAGTTTACCCAAAAACTACTCACACAAGGGGCATCAATCATCTCGAAAGTTTCACAATGATAAAACCATTTATATCATTGAAAGAAAACCAATTCACTAAAAATCACTCATGGATGTTAAATTCATACAAAAATTCAATTCATAACAGAGATAGGTTTTTCATTAAATGTTAAATCAATATGGAATCAAAAATTTCAACATGCATTTTCAGTAAGTTCCATGATTTGGTGACCATAAGGGGGGGAGTAAAAATACCATAAAGTAGGAAAAAAAGAGAAGAAAGAATAAAGACAATGAAAATACTAATAAACCCAAAAATATAGGGAAAAGTGAAAATACCATAAATAAGGCGAAAAAGAGAATAAAGAAGAAAGTTGATGAAAATCCTAATGAACCCAAGAATTTATCCACCCCTCACACCTAGAATGTGCAGTTTCCTCACTGTAATAATTGCGAATGTGAGAAGGAAGGATAAAACCTGGTGTGTTTCACTGGTATATTGCTTCTAGAACATGGAGTGCCTCCATCAGGAACTCCAGAAGGGCTTTGTGGAAGTACTTCAGCTCTTTCCCATTGAAAGTGAAGGTTTGCTTGGTTTCTTCATTTTGAACCTGAATAATACCAAATGAAGATACATTAATAATACTGTATGGGCCAAACTAGTGGGAACAAATCTTTCCTGGATGCAAATTCAACCTTGAATTATAAAGGAGGACCTTCTGCCCAATTTGGAACTGATGATGAAGTATAAGACGGTCATGGGTAGCCTTGGTTATCTCCTTATAAATCTTAGAGTTTTCATATGCATCTCTCCTCATTTCCTTCAACTCCTAAATCTACAACTTCTTTGGTAACCTACACCAGAAAGGCTATAATTGTATTGCTTAATATCCCAATAGGCCTAGTGATCAATCTCAATAAGGAGGTGACAACGTTTTTTTAAAAACAATCCTATAAGGTGACATTCCAATGGGAGTTTTAAAGGAAGTATGGTAATCCCCTAATGAATCATCAAGTCTAAGACTCCAATCTTTTCTATTGGGTTGAACCGTTTTTTCAAGAATTTTATTACCTCTCTATTTGGAACCTCGGCTTGACCATTGTTTTGTGGGTGATATGCAATATACACTCGATGAATGACCCCATATCGACACAAAAGTGATTGCATTGTTTGGTTGCAGAAATGAGAACCCTGGTCACTGATGATGAACCTAGGTAATACAAACCTACAAAATATTTACGTTCTCACAAACTCTATAGATACCTTATAATCATTAGTCTATGTAGATCATGCCTCTACCCATTTTTACACATAATCAACTACCATAAGAATGTACAAGTCTCCAAAGGAATTGGGAAATGGCCCCATAAAGTCAATACCCCAAATATCAAAAATGTCATTAAAGAGTAATGGTTGTAGTGGAATTTCATTTATTTTTGAGACATTACCCATTCGTTGATAACAGGGTAAAGATTTAGAAAAATCATGGGCATCACAAAAACATGTTGGCCAAAAGAGACCAGATTCAATGATTTTTTGAGTAGTCCATTGGGGACTAAAGTGGCCCCCACAAGCAAGAGTGTGGTAGAATCTAAGGACAGAATGAAACTCTTTATCGGGGACACAACGCCTAAGGACTTGATCACTACATGTGATCCAGAGGTAGGAGTCATCCCAAATGTACAAACGATACTCATGTTTTAGACGAATGGCTTACTTTTTATTGAAATCAATAGGAATTCAAGATGCTACCAAATAATTTACAATTTCAGTATACCAAGTAATAACATCTTACCCTCGGTATAATTCCTCATCAGGAAACATATCATTTATAGGAATAAAGGGGGATGAGTCAATGTATGAGGATTGGGTAATCCTACTGATATGGCCAGCCACCACATTATTTGCTCCTTTTTTATCTCTAATTTCTAAATTGAATTCCTGAAGGACAAGCATCCAGTGAATGAGACGTGGTTTGGCTTCTGATTTTTAAGGAGATACTAGAGGGCTGCATGGTCTGAGAACACAATGACTTTGGACCCCAAAAGTTATGACCTAAATTTTCCAAATAAAACACAATGGTAAGGAATTATTTTCTGTGATGGTGTAGTTTTCTTGGGTAGGGTCCAAAGTACATGAGGCATATGCAATGACATGTAGAGCTCGACCAACCCTTTGTGACAAAACTACCCCAACTGCATAGTTAGAGGCGCCACACATGATCTCAAATGGTAAATCCCACCAAGGTGGTTGGATTACTGGGGGTGGCTTGAGACTCCATTTTAACTTATTAAAAGCTTCCTCACATTATTTATCAAAAAAAAATTCTTTTTCTTTTTGGAGTAATTGGAATAGGGGAGTTCAATTTTACTAAAGTCACAAATGAAACGACGGTAAAATCCAACATGACCTAGGAAAGACCGCACATCCCACATATTTTTTGGTGGAATGGTAAGGAATAAATGACATCCACTTTTGATTTATCTACTTGGATACCATCCCTATAAATGACATTCCCCAAAACTATACCTTGTCTCACCATGAAATGACATTTCTCATAATTTAATAAAATATTTTTTTTAAATAAAACGACGTAGGACTGAACCAAGAATACTTAAACTTTCATAAAAAGAGGATCCATAAACAGTGAAACATCCAGGAAAACTTCCATGCAATTCTCTAGGTAATCCAAGAAAATACTAACCATGAATCACTGAAAAGTACCCAGAGCATTGAACAGACCAAGTGACATCCTTCTATATGAAAATGTGCCAAAGGGGCAAGTGAAGGTTGTCTTTTCCTGATCCTCGGGGGAAATATGGATCTGAAAGTATTCATAATATCCATCAAGTAAATAGTAGTGGGACTTCCCTGCTAGCCTCTCTAGAAATTGGTCAATGAATGGAAAAGGAAAATGGTCCTTCCTAGTGTGTTGGTTTAGTTGGCGATAGTCTATATAGACCCACCAACTATTCTGAACATGAGTTGGAACCAATTCATTGTTTTCATTTTTGATTACTGTAAGGCCAGGTTTTTTAGGAACTACTTGAACAAGACTGACTCATTGGTTGTCAGAGATGGGGTAAATGATTCCTTCAACCAATAATTTTGTTACCTCCTTTTTCACAACTTCTAGGAGGTTTGGGTTCAGTCGACATTGTTCCTACGTCACTGGTTTAGCCTCATCATTTAATAAAATATGATGTGTAAAAATTAATGGGATAATACTAAGAATGCCAGAAAGTGTCCATCCCAAAGCTTGTTTATACTCCCTCAAAAGTTCAAGCAGTCAAAATTCATGCTTCGGAGGGAGCAAACTAGTAATGGTGACAACCAACTTTTTTCCATTCTCAAGATATGAATAATTTAAATCTTGAGGCAGTTGTTTCAGTTCCAATTAAGGTGGATTTTGGATTGATGGGAGTGTGTGTGAAAGTGAGAGGTCACTGATCGCATCTAACTGATCAATTGTATCATCCTCATATGAGTAATGAGATTTTACAAGTTTAGTAGTGTCATCGATGGTCATTGTATCCTTGGTGTTCAAGAAATAATCAATTAATAAACATTCATGACACTTTTCTAACCACTACAACAATCAATTCATGATTCATTACCTAGAATTTCTATTATTGAAGAAAACTCAAAAAGGGGATCGGGGGAAAGAAAAGTTTTTTTTTCCAGGGGATTGGAGTACATCAATTGAATTAACAGAGAGACCATAATGTTCTTCTAAGGGGAGCTTCATGGCATCAATGATGTTGAAATGGACTATGTCACCACCAAATTCCATAGATAATGTACCATTATGGATATTAATTATTTCTTTGGTAGTTTTTAAGAAAGATTTCCCCAATATAATTGGTGAATTCCCATTCATCCTATCATCTTCCATTTTTACCACATAAAAATATATAGGAAAAATTAAAATTTTCGCCCTCACAATAAAATCATCTAACACACCAGAAGGATTTGCAGTACTCTGGTTGGCCAGTTGAAAAACAATTATAGCGGGATTTATTCCCCTAAACTACAATGTAGAGTAAATAGAGCGAGGAATCACATTTATAGAAGCACCTAAATCAAGCATGGCATTGGAAAATTAGTACTCCCCTATGCTGTATGGAATCGAGAATGTCCGAGGATCGTTGCACTTGGTGGGAAGTGATGGCTCTATCAATGCTGATACGTTCCTCCCCCAAGCTCAATTTTTTATCTCCACAAAGTCACCTTTGGTGTGTACACATCTCTTTTAGAAACTTTTCATATCTTGTAATTTGTTTCATAGCATCAATCAGGGGGATGTTTACCTGCACTTTTTTGAAAGTTTCCAATATTTACTTATCTAGTTCAGTAGTTGGGGTTTGGCTTAGTGGTAAGCACCCCGTAATCCTACATGAAAAATGGGGGTTCAAAACCCATGGGGCGCATGTACTGTAGCAGTACTGTAGCGGTACTGTAGCAGTGGCGGTACTATTGATCGACGGGTACTATAGCAGTGGAAGGATACTGTAGCAGTGGCAGGTACTGTAGCTACCGGGTTACTATTCATAGAATGGCCCTTAGGCTAAAAAATTGGGCCTATGCACTATGTAATGGGATACATGCCCACTGGGCCTTAGGGCTATGTAATGGGTCTCCCTCTACCCAATTAAAAGAGGTCTTTGATTTTCTTTAATAATAAAATGAGGCTTTGGCCCCAACCTTTTAAAAAAACTTATCTAGTTCAGTTTCATTTTCTTTCCTAGGTTGGGAGTCCCTTTAGGGAAATGGAAGAGGAATGAGTTTTCTAGGAGACTCATTGACGTACACACTCTTTCCTTTTGAAGGGATTCTTTTAAGACATGGGTTTTCAACATTTGGAACATTTTCAATAGTTGGGATAGAGGTTTTCGTAGGAGGGGATGACTCTATTAGAGGAATCATTTGGTTTTTAAGTTTTGTTCCACTCCTAAGGGTGATGGAACTAACATTTCCCTTATACCTAGGGTTAACTACTAGTTGAGAAGGTAGTTTACCTGACTCGTGACATTGAATTTCCCCCACCGAGTTAGCTGGTTGGCCTAATTGGGTTTTTGAGGTCTTGTATGGATGCCAGGGTGGTTTTCTAGAATTGGAGATTCTTTTAAGCCATTTGTTTCATCATATCTTATAGGATAGGATCATGTTTTAGAGGGGGTGATAAGAAAGGCCTTTGGGGTGGTTAATGATTTCTTGGTGGTGGTGGTGGATGACTACTCTGACCTTGTTGGTTCCATGGTTGATGAGGCTGGTTTGAATACCCCTTTCTTATAATCTTGGTTTTTTTCCACCCAAATTTGGATGGATAGTATGGTTCTTGCCTAAACGTTTGGTTATAGGGGAGTCCTTGGAAGATTGCCTCACAAATCTTAGAATTTTCTCTCAATTAGAGGAATTGGTCAGAATAATGGGTGTCAGAAGAGAAGATTCCAAAATGGATAGGAGAATGAGATTGATATTTCCCTTGGGAGAGATCAAGTTGTCGTAGAAGGGTACTTACCTCCTCAAACTTTGTGTCCACCTTCTTCTCAAATTCATTACTTTGCACTTCATGGACACCTTGAATGGGTACATTTAACCTTGAACCTAATTATTGAGTGTTTTGTTCCATGTTATCAATTAGGATCTTTATAGTTATTGGGGTTTTATCCACTAGTGCACCACCTGCAACAACATCAATCATGGTATGATCAATTGGAATTAAACCTTCAAAAAAATATTGTATTAAAAGATGATCCTTTATTTGGTGGTGTGGACAACTTGAAAATATCCTTTTAATGAATTCCAAATATTCATGTAATGTTTCCCCTTGTGATTGTCTTATTCCACATATTTCTTTCTTTATAGTTGCAATTTGATAGGCTGGGAAATATTTTTCATGAAAAAGGCATTTCATGTCTGCCCAGCCTCTAATTGGTGAATTAACATAGTAAAGCCAGTCTTTTCTAGTTTCTTCTAATGAAAATGTGAATGCTCTGAGATTTACTTGTTCTTCATCGACATTTAATGTTTTTAATGTAGAACACACAATATCAATTTATTTTTAGTGTTTATGTGGATCTTCTCCAGGAAGTCCATGGAATTTTGGCAATAAGTGAATTAGACCAGATTTCAGTTCAAAATTGGGAGCTTCAACTTGTATTTGAATATATGTGGGTTGGATATCAACATCAGGAAAGGTTAGTTATTTTAGTGTTCGATTTATTTTTGACATTTTATACTCGTTAATTTCAGGTTCTAATTTGGTTCTAGAAGAAGAGGGGTTTAGAAAAGTCTCAAGTTGTGGTGTGTCCTCCTTCAAAGAGTTGTCTTGTGCATCTCGGGGCCGCTGACGTAAGATCCTCTCCGGTTTGGGTTAAAGATGTGGAAAATCTACTAGATTATAATGAGTTATGAAAAAAAACTACATAAGAAATAAATCAGAATACAAATATATAGGTAAAGGTATAAGATAAAACAAATAAATATTCACAAAATTTACAAAAATCTTATAAAAAACACGCACTAAAAACCAAAGCGCTCTTCAGAAATGGTGCCAAAATTTGACCATGTTGTCATGAAATGTCAAATTGATTATTATTTTAAGATTTATTTATAGTCTAAGGAAGACCCTAGGTCGTATCTCAATGAGAATTAATAGGTTTTGAGTGTGTATTTTTAATAAAATTTACTTAAATAGGGAGTGGTTTTGAAAACAGTTTTAAAAATAAAATGACTTAATTAAAGAGTTTAATAGTTGATAAATAAAAGTGGTGTTTTAGAATTATGAGATAAGGAGATCATTTCAAGTTCACTACACATCTTGGATAGTTCATTGCTCTGAAAATTTCACATGGTTTTGTTTAATTTTTTGGTTGAAGGTTGTGAATATCTTGACTACCCTCTTACCCCTTAAAACAATGCACAAAGAAGCAAACCTTGACACAACAATAGTGTTGTAAAGTTTTGGTTCTAAATTATAGGAAAAGGGATAAAAAATATTAATGAAATATCATATATGTGTGTTAGAGAAAGGATTATTGTGTTGTCCAATCAGAACAACCCAATATTTCCACTTGAAATTTCAACCCAATCAGTGTTAAAATAAAATGTGTTTCACTTAATTATATCAAAATAAATGAATTCAGGGGAGAAGAATGTCAAGATTAGAAATAAGAAAAATGTTTAACACAAAAATTATACAAAAGAAGTAGAATAAATAGTGCCGGAACTCCCTCCCAAGTGTGTGTATCTCCCTCGAAATGATCGTTCACCATTTAGCTCACCATTGAGAGGAGGAGGAGGCTCGGGTGGAACTTTGCTTTCATATTTGATCTCACTATGAGGATAGTAGCATCCAAAACATCTAGTATGAAGAGGATACCCCTATAGGACTCCAAAATGATAGATATTAACTTGTGGTTTGAATTCCCCAAATGAGGTACCAATGGTACTCTTTTATAGCAAAAATGGGAAGTGGTTTTGGGCACACAGATTGTGTAAGACCACTTGTCCCATTGTTTTTAGCCTTCATATAGTCTTAAATCTATTTTAGAAAAAACTATAAATTTGTTCCCACATGTATTGGATATATCCACATATATGTTTTCTTAATTTTGAAACCTCCAACTTGAGATATGGATAGAACACAACACAAAACGTTTGACTCTGTGCAGATTCAGTGGTCTGGATAGATCACTTCGGTTGAGACTCCTACTGGCCGAATGGAGATTGGGTGTATTAAGAAGAGTTGTATAAAATTGGGTTTTGGAAAATCCCACAAAATATCATCCCATTTTGATGCACTGAATTTTCATAATATATGCAACAGTGGACAGGTGTTCATAGAACTCATGCAGTTTTGAACCATTTTCCTTCGGGATCATCTCCGGGGCCTCAAAATAACCTCCAACTTTAATGAAAATATAAAAACAAGTTTAATTGAACTTTTTAACAATTATAAAAATTAATTAATTTAATACAACCTGAAGTGAGATTTATTATTATATTTGGAATATTCATTACAAAACTAGTTTAAAACCACGGTTTAAGGGTGGAATTGAATAGTAAATCGCTATGCGATCACCATACCAACATGGAAGTGGGGAAATATCACTATGGACTTCAATAAAGGTCATATAAGAACATGTAAAGTAAACAATGCAATATGGGTTAGAGTGAATCATCTCCCCAAGACTGATAATTTCATCTCTATTCCGGAAGATTTCTCTCTTGACCAACTTTCCAGGATATACATAAAGGAAGTGGTGAGGTTTCATGGGGTGCCACAATATTTTATTTCATATTATGATCCAAGGTTCAAATATAAATTATTGAGAAGTCTCCAGCATGATCTGAATACTGAATTGAATTTCATTACAACCTATCACCACTAAACCGATGGAAAATATAAACTATTCAGACACTCATGGACATGCTGAGAACATGATCAATGGAATTTAAAGGCATATGTGATCAAAATTTTCCATTAGTTGAGTTATCATAAAACAATATATTACACTCAAGTATTAATATGGAACCATATAAAGATATATATGGAAAGCGATATAGAACTCATACTTGTTGGGATGAAGTTGGTGAGAAGAAATTGCTTGAGATTGATTTTGTGCAAGAGATGATAGAATAAGTTCATGCCATCCAACAATATATAAAGGCTTCTCAGTATTGACAGAAGATATATTCTAGAAATCATTTAAGGTACTTGGAGTTTTATTTTAGGATTAATGTTTTCCTTCTAATATCACTATGGAAGAGAGTCGTGTGATTTGGAAATAAAGGGAATATTATCCCTAGGTACATTAGCACCTTTGAAATCCTTTATCACATAGAATAAGTGGCCTACAATCTACCATTCCCACTAAATCTAGCTCAAGTTTATGATGTATTCTATGTATCTCTCTTGAGGAAGAACATACTTAATCCCTCACATGTACTAAATCCGGAGGTGATATAATTGATACATGACCAATCTTATGAGGGGCATCCGGTGGAGATCGTGGACCATAGAGACAAGGTTCTATGTAACAAGATTACCCACCTCATAAAAGTGTTGTGGAGGAACCATAAATATAATGAAGAGTTATGGAAACTAGTGGAGACAATAAGACAAAAATACCCTTACCATTTCTCAACTAAGAAAATGATTTGAAATCTTGGGGTTGAAATTTCTTAAGGGGGGAAAAATGTAACATCCCATACTTTTTAAATGATATTTGTTTTCTAGATAAATGTTTTTACATATTATTTAATATCCTACATGTTCAAAATAAAGTGATTTTTTTTATATCTTTAACAATTATCATTACATTATTTATCTATGAAACCAATTAAAATTCTAAACATTACAAATGGACAAAAAATATAAAATAGAACAACTAAAATGGGAAAGTATGGATAACCCAAATATACTAGAATCATCACTCCCAAAACAAAAGATATATAAATAAAACAGAATATTGTTAAACCAATTATAATATTATAGAAATGAAAATATAAAATTAAGAGTAATTGTAGTGAATTTTGAGTAAAATAATGAAGTGGTATTTATATGGTATAAAGGGAAATGTGACTATGGGATTTGACCATAGTATGACCATTGGTGTAATATCCCGGATCTAGTTTCCACACAACAGGTGCCCCAAACCCAGTTGGTCACATGACCTCAAGCACATTTCCACAAACGCCAGAGGCTGCCGACTAGAAGCGAGGGCCAAGCACTGATAGTAGAGAAACTATGCCCTCATTTGTAAAAGTGCAGCGCAACAGAATAAAATATATAAGTGTGAAAAAGTGGAAGCAATAAAAAATATAAACCATAAATGAAAAAATGAAGTAAAATATAACTAGCAGTCATATATATATAATGATGCAACATGCCACTAATTCTAAGAAAGCATCCAAAACAAGATACACTGCAATCAGACACAGTACAACACAAGGTACAAAAGTACAGCAAACAAAACCAAAATAGTGCAACAGGAACTCAGCAACATCTCAAGCCTAAGATCGTTCCCATGCTCTCCTACTCCCCTGCAACAATCATGTAACTGTATAGGGAATATTTCCCTTATCAAAACCTATAACAATATAATCTGTTTGGGCCCAATACATGACCCAAATAGGGTGTGAGAAATAAATCCCAGTAGGCAACCACTGAAGGCCCGTGCCCAACTGTCAGTGAAAATGTGCAATAGCAGTGTGAAATAATAACATGCAGTAAACTAGTAAGTACTCAAATGCAACTATCTCTACCATTTACATTGCCATTTTACTAATTATTTATCAATTTCAAGCCCGTGATTTAGCTTGGTAAGTACCACATAAGAAATCACCACAGTGAATGTTCAAAGTAAACATTGCCCTCACACATGAAAAATCCTTACCCTCTGGTAAGCAGAATCGAAACCCATAGCTGATTTCCCACAGGAATAACGGATATTTCCCTCAGGAATACGAGATATTTCCCTCAGGCATGGAAGTTACTCCCCTCATACATAATAAAAATTTTCCTCAAGCTAAACAAAACACTGCCCTCATGCATTCCATAGGAAAAGAAAGTAACCGGGCCAATCCCAACACATAAGCAAAGAATTTATATATGTTTCCTCTCAAGAAAACCCAAAAAATGCTATAATCATGGCATACCTATAGGTATCCTATCCAAATGGATAAACAAGGGAAATGCACCCACGGGGTGTACCTAGATCAAAGAAACGATATTAAACAGTAGATTATATTACTCATTAGATTACATATGCAATTCTAGGTATCTTAACAGTCAACGCCTCAGCCATATGACACCCTGAACATGGGTGTGTACCACAACGATACACAAAAAAACTTGAAAATTGGAAATAAACTCAAGACCACCTACCTCGATCTCCTCTGATCGATATACATTGAAGGTGCCTCCAGAAACGACCAAGAACTACGTAGATATGTGATAAATGATTACCCATTCAAACCCAAATAAATTCCCTTAGGGAAATAATTGGAAGGAAAGATTCAAGAAGAGGGAAAACCTTACCCACATGGTTCAAATGAGATCGATGGCGGAAGAATCAGAGTCCCAGTGTGCGATCGGGAGCTCCACCAAGTCTCATGCTCCTCTCCTACGGCTCCTGGTGAGTTCTCTTCCTCCTCTGTCGAATGAAGAGGCTACTACCCATTTTTAACAAAAACACATAACTAAACGGTGTGTACTCTCAAGTAAACAGTGTGTACTTCCCTTTTTAACTATTCCTCTGGTGGATACTTTTCACCGTCACCCGGTTCATTTGCTGACTAATTACACGACGTGTATTACTAAGTACACAGAGTGTAGTTAGGTTTTACACCCTTAATCACCGACAAGCCTACACACCATGTATCCTCATCCCACACATCCACCATACACAATGTGTACACAACAGTACATGGTGTGTAGTTAGTTTTCACACCTAATCCTACATTCCCTGTATTCTCATCCCACACGGCCAAAGTACACGGCGTTTACCCATAAATTAAGGATGTTTCCCACATTTCCCTTGCTTTCTCAAAAACACTTAAGGAAAAAGGAAAAGAAAAAACTCATACCTCAAGAATAAGAAATGGGTTCTTACAAACTCCCCCCCTTAAACCAATTCATCCCTGAATTTCCCTTCCAAGGGTAGTGAAGATAAAGCTGTGAAAAATTCTGGCCACTGAGCACGTATGTCGGTCTCCCTCTCCCAGGTTTCGTCCTATACTTAGCCATGCGGCCATAGTACCCATATGAGAGGAACTGACATACCTCAGAGATCCTTTGTGCTCCTATCAACAATACGAATCAGATGATGCTCAAAGGATGTATCTACCTGAAGTTAAACCTCCTCGGGCTGAAAAACGTGAGATGATTCTGAGTGATAACGGTGCAATTGAGATACATGAAAGACGTCGTGCATGGACCTTTACCTATGTGGTAACTGAAACTGATAGGAAATCGGCCCGAATATCTCCAGAATCTCAAACGACCCTACATACCTTAGTGAAAGTTTACCCTGTATCATGATCCGCCTATGTCCTAGCCTTGATGAAATGCGCAAGAAAACCTAATCCTCGACCACAAACTCCAAGGGTCATCTGTAGTGATCAACATAAGATTTCTGACGTGACTGTGCAGTAGCGATACAATTTTGAATCAACTGGGCCTGCTCTAAAGTATCCTACACGAGACGTGGTCCTAGTAAAGCTCCCTCACTTTACTCCAACCAGCACAAGGGTGATCGGTATGGCCTACCATATAAATCATCGTAAGGTGCCATCTCAATAGTTTCCTAAAAAATATTATTATAGGAAAACTTGACCAAGGGTATGTGCTTCTACCAAGATCCCCCAAGGTCTAGGATGCATGCACACAACATGTCCTCTAGCACCTATATTGTACGCTCTGACTGGCCATCAGTTTGAGGGTGGTAAGATGTGCTCAGAAGCACCTATGTACCCAGTGCCCTCTAAAAACTCTACAAGAAACGAGACGTAAAATGGACGTACCTATCTAAAATGATAGAACGAGGGACCCCATAAAGATGTACGACCTCTCGGATATACAACTTCCCGAGATCGTGAACACCGAAGGTATCCTTGATCGACAAAAAGTGATCCACCTTCGTAAGTCTATCCACAACATCCCATACATCATCATTGCCTTGAGGTGACCTCGGCAACCTGGTCATGATGTCCATAGTGAAATCATCCCATTTCCACTTTGGAATGGGTAACTATTGTAACAGTCCAGCTGGCCTCTGATGCTCCGAATTCACCTACTGACAAGTGGAACATCTCATAACAAAACTAGCTACTTCTCTTTTCATACCCGACCACCAATACTGACGTCTCAATTCATGGTACATTTTGGTAACCCCAAGATGCACTGCCCTAGATGAAGCATGAAATTCTCGAATCAACTCCTCATGTATATCCCCTAGAACCCACACTCGTCCATGGATACATAGTACCTCGTCACCACCTATTGTCCAACCAGGAGGAGGGTCCACACTTTCCACCGACTCCTATAGAACTAGGCCTTCTGAATCTGACAACTGTCTCATCCTCACTCTATCCAGGAGGGTAAAATTCATAGATAAGGATGAAAGATAGGTTCGCCCCTGACTATCATGCACCTCCAAATGCATCTCATAGAACAAATCCATAAGCTGCCACTCACCACTGGCCTTCTACACTGCCTGTATCTGAGTCCTCCTACTCAGTGCATCTACTACTGCATTACCTTTACCAGGTGTATAGCCAAGCTCAAAGTCGAAGGACTGAAGATATTCATCCCACCTTCGTTGTCTCAAATTCAAGTCACACTGGGTAAAGATGTATTTAAGACTTTTGTGGTCCGTAAATACCACAAATTGTTCTCCCAATAGATAATGTCTCCAACATCGTAATGCATGAACAACTACAGCTAACTTGAGATCATGCGTCGGGTAATTCCTCTCATGTAACCTCAACTGCCGAGACCTGTATGCAACTACTCGATCACCCTGCATCAACACTACTCCCAGACCAATACCTGATGCATCACAGTAAATTGTATAGATCTTCCCTTGCTCTAGAAGTATCAAGACTGGTGCTGATGTTAACCTTCCCTTCAACTCCTGAAAGGCTGTCTCGCAAGCTTCTGACCAATCGAACTTCATACCATTCTTAGTCAAACCTGTCAATAGTGATGCTAAGCGGGAGAAGTCCTGTATAAAGCGCCTGTAGTAACTAGCCAGCCCCAAGAAACTCCATATTTCAGACACGTTCTTAGGCTGCTCCCCGAAAACTACTGCTTTCACTTTATCTGGGTCGACTACAACTACTGCCTCTGAGATAATATGACCCAGGAAGTGAATCTGGTCCATCCAAAAGTGGAACTTTGAGAGATTATCATATAAATGATACTCTCTCAGTGTACTCAGCACGATATAAAGATGGGTGTCTTAGTCGCGTTGAGTGTGAAAGTACACCAAGATATCATCCACAAAGACTACAACAAAAGAATCCAGATATGGGTGGAACACATGATTCATCAG
Organism: Viscum album; assembly: GCA_963277665.1. NCBI lineage: Eukaryota > Viridiplantae > Streptophyta > Magnoliopsida > Santalales > Viscaceae > Viscum > Viscum album. The sequence continues at coordinate 1,366,499,487 of OY728135.1, forward strand.
AGCCATGAAAACTACTGGAACGTTTGTGAGACCGAACGTCATTACCAAGTACTCATATAGACCATATCTACTCTGAAAGTCTGTAATAGGTATGTATGATGGTCTAACATGCAATTGATGATATCCAGATCTCAATTCAATCTTCGAGAACACTCATGCTTCTCGAAGTTGATCAAAAATATCATCAATATTTGGAAAAGGATATCGTTTCTTGACTGTAAACTGGTTCAACTTCTGATAATCCACACAAAGTCTGAGGGTACTGTCTACCTTCTTCGCAAACAAGACAGGCGAACCCCAATGAGAAGTACTAGTTTGGATGAAACCCTTTTCCTACAACTCCTCTAATCACTTCTTGAGCTCCTGTAACTCTGGTGTAGCCATCCTATAAGGAGGAATGGACATTGGTGCTTCTCATGGAACACACTCAATTGAGAAATACACCTATCTCTCTGGAGGTAGACCAGAAAAGTAATCCGGGAAGACATCCCTAAAATTATTAAACACTGGAGGGAAATACTTTTGACAAGTTCCCTGTTAATCTAGATATAAACTCGCAATATGGGAAGTCACTCCACCTCACCCACGATGCTCGGGTCCAACTCAGCTCGCCTGGACATCCCATTCACCCTTGTATAGAAACTCTACTCCCTATGGTGGTGTGAAAATCACCCTATGACGATGGCAATCCACAAAGACACAGAAGGGTACCAACTAGTCCATCCTGAGAATGACATCATAGGCTGTCATCTCTAAGACATAGAGGTCCCATAGGAAGTGACACCCACCAACCTCTAGGGGACACTCCTTGAACTGAAGCACACCTGCCATTCTCATTCCCAATGGAGTGTCTAGAATCATGATATTAGAATAAGAAGAAACACAGAGTCCAAGGCTCTCAACAATTGGCACATATATAAAGCTATGTGTAGAACTAGTATCTAAAATTATATAAGATAAAACAAAAGAAACTAGAATAGTACCTCTAACAGTGGAAGGTCCAAGATCCTTCTTCTGTTGGGTCTGTTGCACCACATATGTCTGTCCAGTGCCACAGTCCTATGACACAGCTTGGATACCATGAGCTGACTTACCCTACCATCTTTGTGATCCTGGTGTCTGACTACCACGACCACAACCACCACCTTGGCCTGAACATCCTGATGTATTCCAATTCTCTAACTGGTAAGAAGCTGCTGGCCCTTCTCCTGCATGCAGAGTCTACACAGAACCCCTCTTACTAGTCACTGGTGGAAAATCCCTGCAAAAATGATAAAGATGACCCATATTTCCACAAGCTCAACACTCCACTGGGTTATGTGGACATTGAGGTCTCTTGTTCCCCTCTTTACCACATTGGTAGCACATAACCTGGCTACCTGAAGAATATTTTTGGCTAGTACTACCACCATGAGAGAAATCCATCTGCCTCTTCCTCTTGCTGGTAGAAATAGTACCAGAGACCGGTGACGAACTGTCCTGGCCCACACCACTAGCTTCCCACAGGTTCCTCTCAGTAATAAACACTTGGTTCACAATGGCATGCACTATAGGCAGCCTAAAAATATTCACCAGTGCTCAGATGTCATATCAAAGACAATACTCAAAGCATCTAGCCCTAAATATCTCATCACCCACCAAAATAGGTGCAAAACACTGTAGCTCGATGAACAAGTAGAATAGTCCATCACTGACTTGGCGCTCTGCTAAAGATTCATGAACTCTCGAGCTCAATCTTCCCTTAGTGTATTTGGAAAGAAAAAGTCCTAGAAGACTGCTTGAAAATATTCCCACGCCATTTCTTGGTGATTCTCAGTTTGGGTGGTAACATCCCACCATCTATTGGCGGAATCATGCAGGATGTAAGTAGCGACCTTGACCCTCCTCCCAGGAGGTGTCTCTAGATGCTTGAAGATCATATGCATAGAACCCAACCATGACTCCGCAGCCTGTGGTCCACCATCCCATGAAAATGTAGGCAGATGATGATGCTGGAATATACATGCCAACTCTTCCATAGATGTGGAAACCTATGGTTCTCCTTGGAAGGTCTGCATAATCCACATGAAGCCTTCAAGGAACTGCGCATCCGCGCCTTCATCCGGTATAATGGCTGGCGCCGCATCTGGCACTGCTGGAGGATCCACCGGTAGCCCTTGGCCTACCATCTTTGGAGTATAACCATCACCACTTTCTTGGTGAACAACTCATGGTCATCTAGATGACATGACTCTACATGGTCAAACACATGACTTAGTTTCATTTACTGTCGAGGTTTCTTTTTTCAGGTTATGTATGCCCATGAAGAATCGGAAAGAAAATAACAAGAACTGGAAAAAAGAGACTACACGGTGTGTATACAGTCTACACGACATGTACCCTTAATCCCTTACATGGTCATGTTATGATGTCGGCCTAGGCATGTCTCAACCCTAGGTACACAACGTGTTACACCCGCACACGGTGTGTACACCACTTTGTTTCCCCAACCACATGGCCAAATCCACACCGTCTCTCACCGTTCAAGACTACATGGCCTGTCCAACAGGTACACAGTGTGTACTAGGAAGGTAACATCGACCCGTATTGTTAGTTACACAACCGGATTCCAAGATTACACTACACGACATGTTTATAACTAACACGCTGTGTATCACCTAAGGTTCCTTTATTAGTTACATGGGAGGACACATGTTCAACACTATATGGCGTGTTCAACTGATAGACGACTTGTTACCGCAATAAATTCCTTATCCCGTGTCTCTGCCCACACGACCTATGACACAGTTAGAGACTACATGGCGTGTACATAAAGTACATGACGTGTACTTAAGAAAAACAGTTTCTTCCCTAATAGAAGAACACATGGCATGTAGTCAAAACTATATGGTGTGTATTCTGGGTTTTTCTGGACAGTAAGCCTCAAAAACTACTACGGAGCCAAGAAAAACACTGAAACGAACACCAAAGTGCCAAATTTCGATCCATGAGGGCCCATACTCCCCATGAACCAAATATTGGCATCTTATACATGTTATAACAAGGTAAAAAAGTTGATGATATACTAAATTCCGATTGATGAGGGACCATACTCCTCAAGAACAAAAGTTTAGTGTTCATTCAAAAGACCTCACATAAAAATAACCTATCAAATAGTAAGTATTTTATCAAGGCATCTATCACAACAACATGAATTTTATAGAACAACATCTATCACAAAAATATGAAATTTCTAATGAACCTACATGTAATTGAAACTATACATGACACATGATTCTAACATGTTCCTAAATGATGCATGGGATGGCATACCCTCATCTCATTGAGTTGTAACTAAATAGAACCCAATTATAAACTATAAACAGCACACCACAAGTGCGTCACCCAATGATGAAATCAAATCAACTATAATAATCATAAACAGAAAATCACAATTCAATTCGAGGAAATCCAGCCTTTACCTGTACACGGGGTAACTACTCCCGGGAACAGTTTATTACTGAATCCCTTAACAATCTATCTCAATACATTACCAACAAATAGTAAAATGAATCAGAGAAAAAAATTCCTTTGAAACTACTTTGTAACGTCCTGGATCTGGTTTCCACAAAATGGGTTTCCCGAACCCGGTTGGTCACATGACCTCAAGTGCATTTCCCCAAACGCCAGACGCTGCCGACTAGTAGCGAGGGAAAAAGACTGATAATAGGGAAACTATGCCCTCATTTGTCAAAGCGTAGCGCAGCGGAATAAAATATATAAGCATGCAAAATCAGAAGCAGTAAAAAATATAAACAAGAAATGGAAAACTGAAGTAAAGGATAACTAGCAGTCATATATATACAATGATGCAACATGTCACTAATTCTAAGAAAGCATCCAAAATAGGATACAATGTAATCAGAGACAATACAACACAAGGTACAAAAGTACAACAAACAAAACCAAAACAGTGCAATAGGAACTCAGCATCATTGAAAGCCTAAGCTCAGTCCTATGATCTCCTACTTTCCTGCAACAATCATGTAACTGTGTAGGGACTCTTTCCCTTATCAACACCTATAGAAATATAATCTATTTAGGCCCAAGACATGACCCAAACATGGTGTGAGAAATAAATCCCAATAGGCAACCATCGAAGGCCCATGCCCAACTCTCAGTGAAAATGTGCAACAACAGTGTGCAATAATAACAGGCAGTAAATTGGGAAGTACTCAAAAGCAACTATCTCTACAATTTACATTTCCATTTTACTAATTATTTATCAATTCCAAGACTGTGCTTTATCTTGGTAAGTACCACATAAGAAATCAACATAGTGAATGTTCAAAGCCAACATTGTCCTTCAACACTCAAATCCTTACCCTCAGGTAAGAAGAATAAAAACCCACAGGTGACTGCCCACATGCATAACGAATATTTCCCTCAGGCATACGATATATTTCTCTCAGGCACAAAAGTTACTGCCCTCAGACATAAGAAACTTTTCCCTCAGGCTAAACAAAACACTGCCCTCAGGCATTCCATAGGAAAATCAAGTAACTGGACCGATCCCAACACATAAGAAATCAATTTATATATGTTTCCTCTCACAAAAACCCAAAACATGCTATAATCATGGCATACCCACGGGTATCCTATCCAAACGGCTAAACAAGGGAGACGCACCCACAGGGTGGCCCTAGATCAAAGAAATAATCTTAAAAAGTAGATTATATTACTCATTATATTACCTATGCAATTATAGGTATCTTAACATTCAACGCCTCAGCCATACGACACCCTGAACATGGGTGTATAGCACAATGGTACACCAAACAACTTGACAGTTGGAAATAAACACAAGACCACCTACCTCGATCTCCTCTGATCAATATACGTGGACTGTTCCTCTAGAAACGACCAAGAACGACTTAGATCTGAGATAAATTATTACCCATTAAAACACAAATAACATCCCTTAGGGAAAGAATTGGAAGGAAATATTAAAGAAGAGGGAAGACCTTACTTGCATGGTTCAAACGAGATCTACGATGGAAGAATCGGAGTCCCGGTGTGCGATCAGTAGCTCCTACAAGTCCCAACCTCCTCTCCCGTGGCTCCTAGTGAGTTCTCTACCTCCTCTATCGAATGAGGAGGCTAATTCCTATTTTTAATGAAAAACATAACTACACGACGTGTACTCTCAAGTACATGATGTGTACTTTCCTTTTTAACTATTCCTCTTGCGGCTACTTTTCACCACCACCCTGTTCATATATCGACTGATTACACGATGTGTATTACTAAGTACTTGGCGTGTATTTAGTTTTTACACCCTTAATATTCAATTATCCTACACGCCATGTATCCTCATCCCACGCAGCCATGGTACATGGCGTGTGCACAAAAGTACACGGCGTGTAGTTAGTTTTTACACCTAAGCCTACATGCCCTATATTCTCGTCCCACACGGCCAAAGTAAACTACCTGTGTAAAACAGTACATGGAGTGTACTCATAAATTTGGGATGTTTACCACATTTCCCTCACTTTATCAACAACACTTAAGGAAAAAGGAAAAGAAGAAACCCATACCTCAAGAATAAGAACCAGGTTCTTATAATTGGTCAATATTATCATTGTTCAATATAAAAATTTTAAACTATAACCTTGGTTGATAATTTTTCTATTATAATTAGTGTTTATAAGTAGTAATGAAAATGGATAATTGATTCCAAAAGGAGAATCGATGGCCTCAACCAACAGAGTAATGTCATTTTAATCCCATTTGTCCAAACTTGGGAGGGCGGTAACATCATTGGGGTTCACCCTTGACCAATATCAAGCTGAGCTTCAACAAGTGAATCTTTAATGGAATCACCTATAAGATAAGTTCAAGTCGGTGAAGAATACCACTCAATCGATGTTAGCTGATCCACCACCAAAAACTACCACCATTGCACACCTTACCCTTAGAGTGTATGTGGGTGTAATAAGGGGTTACATGTACATAACTTAGTGTAAATTTCTTTGAATAAATAAAATGTTTATTCCATCAATTCATTTTAAAATTTTTTTTTATTAATAAAATATATGTTTAATTGATATGAGTTTGATAATTTGATTTTTGGATGAAAGTAAAACAAAATTTTATTTTTATAGAAAATATATATAATTTTTATAATAAACCAAGGAATTATAAATAATATTTTTTAATTAAATAATGTTTTGAAAAAGTTAATTTCAATAATAAATGTTAAAATAACTTTATAAAGTCCTAAGAAATCTTTTATAAGTGTCAAAAATTTGATTGTGGATTAAAAACTTATATTTTTAAATAAATAAGGATTTTTATATTTAAAAGCTCAAATTATCATACTTATAGAATCATTCTGGAAAAATAAGCATTATATTTGAAATCATCATGTCAAAATTAGTTTAGGGTGAATTTATGAGGATTTTCTAAAATATTTTTTTCATGAATAATAAAAAATTTAGTTTTAGGGTTTCAGTATATTTTATGATAACATATTTATGTAAAAGTTATTTAATAATTAATTAAACACAATCCATGACCTAAATCATGTTATTTTATTAATAATAAGTATTGTAATAGATCTTAATCAATTTCTAAAACTATAAGTGACTTTCCAAAGTCTAAATAAGAAAACCTGGATTTACAAACATTACTTTGCAGAGTATTTAATTTTTCCTGTCAAAAGAATTATTTAAAAATGAAGTTTGGATTTTTGGATTAAAATAATACAAAATTTGACCCAAATGTATAAAACCATGAGAAAAAACCATGGGTAATCTAATGGTTTTACATTTTCCACAGCATAGTTTTCTAAGACCTATATTTTAAAATCATTAAACAATTCCTTCACTTATCCTATAAATACTTACCCCTTTCTCCATTTCCATTTAATACCAATCCATAATCCATGATTTTTTTTGTTATTTTTCCTCAAAAAAAGTCCCTTAAGGTGTCTTAAATCCCCCAAGGTTCTATCTTCACGTTTTAGGAACAATTTTTCAAGTTAAGGAAAATATCCACTTCTATTTTCCATTCAAGTTCCATTTTCATGTGATATGTATTATAATTTCCAAACTATGTTCATTTTTCCACTTTATATTATCTAATTACAATAATAATAGACTTTTATTATAGTATATCCTTGTACTTTCTCATTTTTTCCTTTTTCTAAAACCATGTTTTATATCCGTCTTGCTGCCGAATTTTCTTATCAAATTTTCCTCTTTTACATGATAAATTGTTTTCATTTTTATTTTAATACCCAAATATCTTTTGTTTTCAAAAATATATTTAATAATGAATTTTTTGATTTGGGGATTTACATAAATGAAACCCAAATTCCCTTTCTATGGGCTAAAAATGATATAGTGATCATGTATTTAAGCTCTTTTATATGCCAAGATTTTTTATTATAAACCGTTTCTTTATTATCCATGGGTTTTAATGAAATTATTAATTATGATCTATGTGGATCACATGAAATTAATACATAATAAGGTTGAACCATGATAACAATCTAATGTATTGGGTAAATAATTTAATATCTAGAGATGACATGTTTTATGATACCTTGGTGGATAACCTTGGTAATTTTCATTTATGACACCTTGGTGATAAACCTTGGTTATGTGATTATTAATGTATCATTTAATTGTTTTATATACACTTATATGTTATGATTCATTTTCTTATTATTATTATGTTCCTCTTCCTCATTCCTTATTGTTATGGCTCATGTTCTTATTAATATATCTTAAGATTTCATGCTATATATCTATATTTCTTATTCCCTTACTAGGCTTCATGCTCACACCTTTCCTTTTATGTGTGTCCCCATGATATGATATTTAGTAAAATTAACCTATAGTGAACCCATGAATATGTATTTCAAGTGGTTTTAGATGAATGTTTTTTGTTTTCATGTATTGTGTTCCATTTTTTCAGGAAACTAAACTTGAAAATATCCTCTACTTTGTACCATGTATGGAAAATTTATGTAACAAAAAGGTGAGATTAGATATATAGTTCGGTAATACCTATAATTTATTGAATTGGTGGTAATTTATAGTTTTTTATTTCAGAATTTTGAAGGATAATGTTCAGAAAAGGATTCTTCTAATGTGATCAATGAAAGGTGGTGTCATTATGGAAGTTTTTAATATTTTAATTATAAAATGTGGGGATGTAAAACTTTGATGTAATGTGTTTTTTGGTTTTCCAAAGGCGTAGGTCACATTGAAGATAGTTATAGGAGACCAATGGTGGGAACTGTGGAATAGATAAACTCCCACATATTTCTGAGGTCAGTGCAAAAATATAGTTAGAAATTACTCTCTATATATAAATTATGGTGACCTTGTGATGATTAAATTTTGTTAAAAATATTTTTTATTAATTGTATTATAGTAATCCCAACTAACTCTTAAGTAACTATGTTGTAAAGTTTTATTTCTGAAGAAATTAAATGTAATAATTTTTCTCTCTTCGATGTAGGCCTTTAAGTATGAGCCATGTAAAACCAAAGTGTTCTTTGACTAAGTACTTTTACTTTAATTTTTTAATGTTTATTGAAGTGAACATGGATGAAGTTGGTTTGAATTAGTGGCACTGATTTGGGTGATCTTTGTTTTGACCATGTTCTAGAACATTAAGTTAGAATGTTCCATCTAGAATTTTTTTCCACCAGGCGACTCTATAACTACTAATTCCAATTTTTCATCATAAGGACAAGGTGGATAAATTCACTATAGATATTTGATATGGATTTAAATCTCACACATGTTTAGGAATACCATTTTGAGGTTTAATTGGAGTCTTGGAACATGCTATGAGTGGGATAATTCATCCATGACAGAAAGTGGTGTGTTAGGAGGGGTTTTTTATAGGTTATGATCTTTAGAGAACTCCATAGTAAAAATAAAGATGGGTCTCATTTATGGGTCATTGAAATCATATTTATGGGAAACACTGAGTTTTCAAGATGCCTTGGGGGTATACACTTGGAATAATTCATAGGGATCAGGACAGGTACATTTATGTCGGTGGGGCTTCCCATGAGGAACCCAGGCCTGACATGGTTATTATTTAAGTTTCTTATTCATATGATTATGATTTTATTAACACACTAATATATTTATTCTCACAATATGGATTCTTTATAGAAATCATTGGTGCTGGCCTATTGAGTTTTAATCACACCTTGTTTGGACCACCGATTAGTACCCAGAAAGGCTTCATGGTTGTAGTTCAGGACAAAGGTAAGGGTCCAACTTTGAATGTCTGATTTATGTGATAGGATGATGTTTGTCAACATAAGACTGAGCACAATATTGCGAATCTTTTGTATTTTATACTTTTATCCTTTAAATATATTTTTTGTATGGAATGTTCTAATATATTCCTGCTTCTAGTTTTTTATAGTATAATGGAATTATAATAATTTTTTATATGAATTGGATATTGTGGTTATTCCTTAGTCTATTATGTCTAGATTTTTTACATTGTTTAATTCATACTGTTATTACTACATCTACTATTTTATTTTCTTTCTATTAATATGTTGTTCTACACTATGACCTGAGGTCATTATCTCCCCATAGACACAGCTAAGGACCTCACTTATAGATGGTAGCCTCTGGTGTATAAGGGCCCACTCTTGATTCAATACGGCCGACCTATTTGGGGAACTATTTTAGTGGCTCCTGGGTCGAGACATCACAAATTGGTATAAGAGGGTTTTATTTTTCTTTTGTGTTACTATTTGGGAATGATTAGATAATATATTAAGACATGTTGGAATTTTGTAATGATCCTATTGCAAGGATTATATAACCCATGTATGGGAAAAAATAGAAATTTTTTGGGATGGGATTTGATGTTGTAGATTATATCTATTACACCGTTGTGTGATGCACATGGATTTTGTCATTTATTATCATTGTGAATTTTAATTTTACACTTGAACCATTATGGAATGGAGATAGTGTCTCATGAATAATCATAGGCACTTGAGGATTGGTATATCATGCATTATTCCTTTCCATGTTTACTTACTGCATGCATTGCTTGTTTAATATTCCTAGTACCTTGATAGTTATGTTGATATTATGATAAAATTTATTACAAGGATTAACTAATTGAATTAATGAAAGTTTATGCACTAACCTAAACAATTTTTCCCATATATCTTGATAGTGGAACCATAATTAGAAAATTATTTTGAGTTTGATCCATGGAGTGTTAGTTGCACGTGATGAAATTTTAGTTGGTTAGAATTAAATGGATTCCAATTTCAATTTATATAGTGTGTGTGCCTATATAAATTGGTATGGCTGATCCATATAATTTAATCATTGTAAAGGCATGGTTTTATTTATATGTAGTACCATTTGAAACTTATAAAGAGTAAGAATTTATAACTTGGGAATGATAGATGCATCTAACTAGACATTGATATATATATGGATATACTTATAAATTTTTTATGAACTATTGAGTTCTAAAATATAAATAAAATTGGTTTCCTTTAAATGGGCATGCCAATTACAACCTAAAGGGAATTTTCCTCTATAACTTGTAATTGGAACATCATATAAGGGAACATTAAAAAAAAATTGACCTTGGACCATATGTAGTTGGGTTGGTATGTTTTGGGTAGCAAAAACTTATGCCTATATTATTTATGAGAAACTACTTATTACTTTTATAGAGTTATAAGCCGTGTACTTGGAAATTATAGATACATGCATCCATTAAGAACTCAGGTTGAGTTCTAGGAAGGTGAAGATGACCATGCTCTTGAGGTGGTGGGACCTAACATTTCTGTAACACCACTTAATGAACCTCTAGTTTTACATCATATTATAATTGAATTGGGGTTTGACACTCATATTTGTGAATGGTTTCTATTCTTAGTGAGGACTATGGAGGGATATCCATAACCCGCATACACAATTTTAGAGCTGATAAGGGAATTCTAGCATCAATACCCACCTATTTTCTATGGGGAGGGTGGATACTTGGATCCTAAATCATGGATTGAGGCTATATAATCTATCCTTGATCATCTAGAGATAACTCTAGAAAGGAGGGTCAATCTCACTACTTATATGATTTGGGGCTCTACCAAGAACTTGTGGGATATTCTAAACTAGATTGATCAACATTAGGGCATGGTTTGGCTATATTTCCAATCTAGGTTCTATGATTACTTCATTCTCGAGACATTGAGAGTTGAGCGATCGATAGAGTTATGCACTTTGAGTAGGGAACATGTCTGTTATGTACTAATTATGCTCATTTCATAGAGCTACACTTTTAACCTACTTTTACTAATGACAAGTTATCCAAAGCAAGAAACTTTTGAGGATGGGATCAATTATGCCATCCGATATTAGGTGAATATCTTTGAAATAAATATAATTTTAGAGATAGTGAACGAGACCCTTATTAGCAAGTGCAACATGAGGGAAGTTAAGTGTATAGGATAGGGTAGTTTAGTACTAAAGTTGGGAAGTTCATACAGTGGTAGGAATAATCTTCTAAAGGGTTATCTATAGGGAAGTGGAATCCAAGGTACTCATACTATCAATTCTAGTATAGTCCATTAGTGTGAGTGATAAGGTCATACAAATTTTTAGTTCGGCTGAGAGAAATTTGAGTGTTGAGCTTGTGAAAAAATGGGCCATCATCAAATGTTTTTTTGATCCTTCCTATATATTCCCAGTGGGAGAGGATCTATGCTAGCTCCACCTTCTGGAGTAGGACCAGTAACACCATTTCATGGGGGAATTTGGGGTACCATAGGCTGTAAAGCCCAAGGAGGTGGTCATGGTCAAGGAGGTTAGACTCATGATATACAACACCAGTTGAGCAAACCCTTTCTGGATAGTCAGGCTAAATATTAGGACCACATTTTAGGCCAAATATTTATGGTAAAATATATACTAGAGGATCAAGGTTTCGATATGTTTACAATATAAGGAATGATATTTTTAGCCTCTAATTTAGTATCTTTCATTTTTGAAATAGGTGATTTGAATCATCTTAACACCATAGCTATTGTGAAAAGACTTGGGCTTGAAGTTCATTATTTCTATTGAGTGATGAATCTAGATAAATATTCGGGAGTATGGTTATAAAGTTCATTCAAATGAAGATAATTATACCTTGAGGTTTGCAGTTATCATTTATTATGGTACCTTTTCATCCGTGAGATGATGGGATTCAACATCATTCTCAGGATGAACTAGTTGGTTCCCTATCCTGATCACATTAAATATTATCACCGACGTGTGTATTTCACATAAACAGAGGGTATTATTTATATTCACAAGGGAGAATGTGATGTCCAGGTGATTCAAGCTAGTCTAGAGTATTGTGGGATAAGTGAAGTGACAACCTAGATTTACAGCCTTTATATGCATGACTAGGGAATATGTTAGTCTGATTTCTCTCATGTGAGTCCATTAATCTTGGAAAACCCCATTGTTTATGCCCTATCTCACCTTATCCTTCGAGCTTTTTAGGGATTCATGGTGGCGTAGTGACGATCCAGAGTTCGAGCTTCAGATGACGCGACCTGGGGGTTGTAGTCACATTTTGGGTCAGCTGTGGGTGTGTTGGGAGATTGGGTCTCAGTATGAAGGTTTGAAGGCAGTGACGAGATCTGTGGCTCTATCTATCAGTGAGGTTTCCTTCTTCTGAAGAGATTTTAGAGGCCCTAAATCCGGTTTTGGTTCATGATTTCTATTCCTCTTCTGCATTTTTTGGTTTTGGTCTTACGACGGGTAGATGTTGCCGGGTGGATTTCTTCTATGCAAGTTCTATTTGGTTTGATTTCTAGTTTATGATGATGGTTTCTTATTTATTTCTGAATTGTGTTGTTGAGTTTGAGTCACTAAAGGTGGAGGAGCAGAATGGACTATCTGTGATGGTTTTTTGATTTTTCATATGGTTCCTGGTTGTGATTTGGGTATGTTGTGCTTGTTGTGATGGTATGAATTGTTGCTGTTTGGATTGTGGTATCAGTTCAAGGGTTCATGATTCTAGATTATCCTCAAAGACTACCTCATATGAGGATTATAGCTACAAGTTTTCGCTAGACATACGCGATTCAGTTTTGACTGTTTGAGAGGGTATGGCCTTGGCCATCGGTACCGGCCCGTCTTTGTTCGGGATAGCTTGTCGTGCAGTGTTGGAATGGTGGAAACCGATCTTAATGTCTTTTATATTGGGATGGGTTTTATATATTGTTTAATCTGGTGTTTTAGATTCTGGATAGTTAGAGAATGGTTTGAAGTATTTATTCATTGAAGTCATTTTTGGTTCCCCCTCATCCATTAAAAGGGGACTTATGATATTAAAAAAATTAATTTTCAGTCAGTAATAGCACAATAGGTACCTAGAGGACATGGAAGCTAATTGTTTTTTATGACACAATACTTATCCATGGGTTTCACCTACCATTTTTTCCAATAAGGTGGATTGTATCATTATAATTTATGTGGATTACCATCAGTTGAACCATATTATAGTTAAGAACTGGCATCCACCACTTTGAACAGACAAACTCTTCGACTGGCTCTGAGGAGCTTAAGTTTTCTAGAAGACCGATTTGAGGTTAGGCTGCCAACATGTATGAATTAGAAAATTAAAGATACCTCAGACAACATTTTGAATCAGGTATGGTCTTTATGAGTATTTAGTTTTCCATTCAGTTTGATAAATTCACCCGCCATTTTTATTTCTATGATGAATCGGGTTTTCCACTAGTTTTTGGATTATTTTATGGTAGTTTTCATTAATAACATCTTATTGTACTCTCATAATCAACATAAACATGAACAAATTCTTAATATCATTTTGAGTAATCTGATAGAGAACTAGAAATATGATAATATCACTAAATTACACTTTTGGTTCGACAAGGTGCATTTACTGGGTCATATTATATCGAAGGATAGAATATATGTTGACCCAAAGAAGTTGAGGGCTGTGATTTCTTGGGACCAAACAAAGAATTTTTTTGATAAGTGTAGATTCTTAGGGATTTATAACTATTACATGGGATTCATTTTAGAATTTTCACATCTAGATTAACCTTTTATAGTTTTTAAAAATAAGGATTTAAATTTTGTATGGTATGAATCATGTGAGAGTTACTTTCCATAGTTGAAAGGATGGTTTAATTCAACATCGATCCTGATTCTGTCGGAGCTTGGAAGAGGCTATATAGTTTAATGTGATGCACTATACATCGGGATTGGAGTAGTCCTGATATAGGAAGATCAAGTCATGTATTATGGGTATCATTAATTGATACCTCATGAGAAGAATTACCTAACACACAATTTCGAGTTAGTAGTTATAGTACACACCTTTCCTTGTTGAAGGAATTAATTGCTTAGAGAATGGTTTGTGTTGTATACAGACAAAAAAGTCTCAAATAAATCTTTACATAGTGTGAATTAAATCTTAATAAGGTGATGTGGGTTTAATACTTGTATTCCTTCAATTTTCAGCTTTCCTATACACCTAGGAAGGGAAATGATCTAGCTGATGCTATGAGCTTGAGGACTTAGATACAGGTAGTTCAAGAGGTGAGTAGTGAGTGGATGTTGATGGAACTATTTTTTTGATATACACTTAGAGGTCTAGTAGAACCATGGGTATCCAATATTTGTATCTTTAGAATTAAATTATTCGCTTCTAGATAGAATGAATATGTGATAGATTTCTGATCCCGAGGGCATGGTCCTATGGGGGAGTGTTTCAGGCGAGGACCCACCACTAGGTTGGATCATTTATGGGGATGATATATTACATATTCATGGATGAATAGAGGTTCCTAGAGATGTGATAGTTAGGAGTTACAACCTAGGATTACAAATATGTACCATGAATTACACTATAATTATTTTTGGTTAGGAATAAAACAACAGATAACGGGTTTTTTAACTCGATGTTTCACCTGTCCTAAGGTGAAGGAATAACAACAATAAACTACTGGAATTTTGTATTTTCTCCCATTATGGAGTGGAAATGGGATAAAATCACCATATATTTTTGTGATTTTCTTACTAGGATCCCTTTGAGACATTGATGCAGCATGGGTTATCGTTGACATGTTAATAATGGTCACTCACTTTTTACATATTAGTGAGACCTTCTCAGTGAATGAAGTAGGTAGAATTCACATATGTAATATTAAAATACTTCATGATGTACCTTGTAATATAATATCAGAAATATATACTTAGTTCACATAATGGTTCTAATAAGTGTTTCAAAAGGCTCTAGGTTCATAAGTACTTTTGAGTATGAATTGTTACCCACAGACTAAAGGGAAACATGATCATACTATTTAGGTGGTATAGGAAATGTTGAGAGAACATGTCTTAGATTTTGGAGGTTATGGGGTGAAAAAATCCCTCTAAAGGAGTTACCCTACAAAAATAGATTTTAGTAGATGATATAGATTGATATTTATGAGGCCTTATATAGATGGCTGTGCAGATCACCTTTGTGATGGTTAGTGTAAGAGAAGATAGAACTACTTGGACCTCATATCATCAGGAGACTTTAGTGTAGGTATATCTTATCATAAAACAAATGGATATGTCTTAGTATAAGAAGTATTCGTATGAAAACCACTATTTATGACCTATTTAGTTTGAGGTTGGGGATCGAGTATTCCTGCGAGTTTCTCATAGGTTGGGGAATAGATTGATTTTGAAGCATGGGAAGCTATCTCCTCATTATGTCATGTCATTTGAGATGTTAGAGAAAGTTAGTATGGTAGCCTATCAATTGTAGTTACCTCATAGGTACTTACCCACTCATGATTTATTCAATATATATCATCTCCATAGTTATTATTCTAACCCATAATATATCTTTAATCCTTAAGATGTTGTGTTGGATGTGGATGCTTATTTTGAGGAGTATCATATTGGTATTACTGTCCAGATCATGAAGGATCTCTAAGGAAGGTCATTCCCTCTAGTTCAAGTGCTATGGTATCATGTACACATACAAGATGAGAGCTTGGAGAGAGAGGATGATGTATATTCTTACTGGTTTTAATGTTTCTCAGATGCAGATCAACTACCCTCAAGGAAACTCGGGAAATGAGTTGTCTTAATGAGGGGAGGTTGTAATGTCCTACATTTTTGATGAGGTATATATCATTTAAGTTTAAGTTTGTACATTACTTTTTATCATTATGTTTAGGAATAAATGATTAAGGAAGGGTGGGGCTTGTTCAAAGCCTAGAGCTTTGGTTTTTTGAGAAGTAGTATGAGGCACACATTTGGTTCACAATTAGTAGTAACCATTTAACTCAACCATGCAATCCATATATAAGGAATAATAGTTTTAAAAACCATATGAGGGATTCCTCATGTCCATGAAATAAATTAAAGACCTATTTTAGGGATAAAACATATGGTTAGTGTATGCTTTATCTAACCGTGTGCCTAATTGTGTTGAAGGGTGGTTCTCTTAGACAGTGCTGGTGCATGGTTTGGACAACCATGACCCTCATTAAAATCTATGAGAGATGACTATTTTAAAATTTTTTCTTTAAAAAAAATTCTTCCCCATTTCATTTTTCACAAAATTGGGGCACCATGGGAGCTTCTTCTTCCTATTTCCCTAGGTTTTGAAGCCTCACTCTCATCCAAACTCTAATTGGACTACCGTCTTTCATGTTTAAATAATACCAGTAAGAGATTTGATCCACTACCATCATTTATTGTTTTATATCAGATTATTTTGTTCAATTTATAGGTGAGATAATATTCCCTATTTTTCTAGGTATTCATATATTTCTTCAAATTTCCTCTGATCCAAGATAAATCAGAAGCTGATATTGGATGATAGTTCCTCTACCGCCATAAGGTATGTGGTATATACTATTTCCCTCAAAGTATTATCTATTTATAAATGCTTCCATTATGATTTATGATATAGTATATATTCATTTCTTTGTAATTATAAAATTTGTTAATTTAAATGTGTGAACTATGGCCTAAACTCTCTTATGACACCCATTGATATTGTTAGAGGTTGGAACCTCACCAAGGATCACCCCATTGGGTGAATACTTATATATATGAGACTTTAAAAACCCTTAAATGTGTTGTATTTAATTTTATAAATAAATTTAATTAATTTATAATTAATTTATAATTATGATACATCTTGGAAAGTACCTTTACATTACCTCTTATCATTTTTTGTACAAAATGTTTAAAATGTAAGAATGCCTTATGAACCATTTTAATTTATTAAATCAAAAGGAAATGTTTAAATTAAATGAAAACATAAAGTGGTATGGTTTAATACATGGAATGTGATTATTTATAAATGGTTCCAAATTATTATATACTTTTTTTTGTTAAAGGAGTGGTCAGACTTGATCCCACCTTGGATTCAAGAGGAATGCCTTGATCACTTAGAGGATTCCACTATGATTCATTTAGCTAGATTCCAAGGGAGATTCTCACCTTGAAATTTGGTATTTGTATTAGTTTTATATGAATGCATTAGTTTAGTATCAATGATTCATTTAATTTATATGAGGAAACTAGAATGCCTTGGATTATCTCCTTGGATTCAGTTTGATGAATTCATACATGTGAAACCTTGGATCATCACCTTGGGATCCAATCATGCTTAGCCCAACATTTACTTTTTAAGTAATCTAAGGAATCAATTACTAATATTTTTCTAGTATAATTCCAAGGGTGTACCCCTAAGAATACACTTAAACCATTATTCTATTATTCATGGTTATTTCTATGAGTTGGCCTAACCTTCTATGGTCAAGGATACCTTGATTTTATCTTAGGACCTCCTTTTATATTATTTTATCATTTAAACTCTTATCATATTCTTGGGGCCTAAATTTTTATAGGTTACCTATTCAGATACATATGGCTTAGATCGAAGAAGGTTTGGTCGGCGGGGCTTCCCATGAAAAACCAATGCCCGACATGATTATTATTTCAGTCAATTATTCTTCTAATTATAATTTTACCTGAATAATAATATATTTATATTAACAAACTATATTTTTTATAGGCATAATTTGTGGGGACTATTGAATATTACTCACACCCTGTTCGGGCCACTGATTGGTATCCAGAAAGACATCATGGTTTTAAGTTAGGACAAGGGAAAAATTTAGTATTTGGATTCTTGATTCAAGTGATAGGATGATTTTTGGGAGTAAAGTATTGATCATAGGCTTGTATTGCTTTTGAAGTTTAGAATTTTGGTATTTCATTATATTTTTTTATAATATGTTTTGATGTATGTATTCTTCTAGTTTTGTATAGCATTATTTCATTATCATAGTTTTTTATATGACTTGGATATTGTAGTTATTCATAAGTATATTATACCTATATTATTTACTTCCAATGATTCATATTATTGTTATTACTTCCACTATTTTGTTTTATTTCTATTATGCCACCATGTTATACTCTAGTATGAGGTAATAATATCCTCAAATACACACCACAGGACCTCACTACTTATCATCAGCCTCTATCATATGGGGATGTGTTCCTAAGGACATGTGGCCAACTAGTTTAGGGCACTATTTAGTGTCTCCCGAGTCGGGACATCATAATAATCGATAAAAACATGGTAAAAATGAGCAAGGAATTTCAAATTTCCAAAATTCAATAATAGAATTTGTTTAAAGTTCTGAAATATGAAAACCTAAGGAGGATAAAAAAAATTATCCTTAAAGGTTGATAATAAAGATGAATCTATTAAGAGGATTAAAATATTTCATAAAATAATTTATGTAGCCAAAATCAACAATGTTAAATAATATATAGTTTTTAACATTTATATTTCTAAACTAAAAGAAGCTACTACTGGTGGTTTTATTGATGTTGAGAAGAGGTCAAAGTTGAAAAATAAAATTTATGAAGTTGACAAAATTTTTGAGGTACAACAAAGTTCCAAAGTGGGAAGTAATTATGTTTATAGAAAGAAGGTTTACAACTCTAGAGAGCATGGAAGTTACTAGGGAAAATATTCCTTCTATTTTTAATGATGGTATTATTGTGGGTTTATATATATATATAATATGTGTTGTTTTAGTCAAGAAAATTATAATATTCCAAATAGAAACTAGAATCAAAGTTTTTGGGGGAGTTAAATCACTCAAAGAAGGAAACCTGAGAAAGTTGGAATGAAAATTGAAAATAGATTCCAAAATTTGGATACTTTTTGTGAAAGATTTGAAAATACTAGATTGCTTGATAAAATATGTCTTGTTATGTTTCTGAAAAGACATAGTTTTTCTAAAAATTATCAAAATCTAGAATTGAATAAAGATGAAGGAAAGGAAAAATATCTTATTGTTGAAACTAATCTCAAATATAAAAAATGAGAACATACTTGGATTTTTGATACTAGGTTATATTTATATATATCATGATATTTTAATCAATTAATGTATGTGAAATATTTAAAAGAGGGGACACTGGCTTTTGGAAGGGATGAGTCACTCTGATTCAAAGGTGTTGTATTTTCTATCATTGCGAAAGAAAAGTTCAAATCCAAAGGATCCTTGTTTGTTGATAGAATAAAATAAAATTTATTAAGAGTTTAAAATCTTTATGATGAAAGTAATAATAATTTTTAGATAATATAGTTTTGTTTTAAAAAGATTTTAATATGGAAAATTTATTATGATGGGATAATGAACCAAGAGAAACTTTTTTTAAGTTGGTTGTGTAGAAAGTTTATTCTATCGGAGCATGATGGAAGAATATAAGTTGTGGAATAAAAGGATAAGACATATATATTAGAGGTGTATAAGTAAAATAACAAATAGAGATATTATCCATGATATTATTGATAGGAATAGAAGAATAGGTTGGTGATTCTCTATTTTCCAAAAAGGGAATATTACAAACTCAGTAGATAAGAAAATTAAAATTCATTCATCAAGACCCTTGGGGGTAATAGGTTTTGATATTTTTGGGATAATGAGAAAACAATCAAAACCCATAGATAAGTATTTTATTTATTTTCATTGATTGATTTACTCATGTTACATGTATTATGTATTTGAAACATAAATCATAGGTTCTTACAATGTTTAATAATTTCAAGATAAGTGTAGAGAAATAATATGGATATTTAGTGAAGAAGTTATGAATTGATAATAGTGGAGAATAAAAAAATAAGGAGTTCAAAGATTATATTTAAAAACATAGAATTCTTCATGAGTTCAGTACACCATACACATCACAAAAAAATATTATTACTGAAAGTTGAAAAAGAAGTTTGCTGGAGATGGCATGAATAATGTTGATAAAACATGATACTTTCCATTATATTTAGAGACAAGCTATCAGTATAACAACTTATGTTCATAATATATGTTTCTATAGTGTAAACTCTGATTTTACTCCCAATGAAATGTAATTTAATGGAACTCCATTATTGAAATGCCTAAGGGTTTTTAGAAGTCCTTATATTATAAAAAAGGGCAGAAATCTTATAAAATTTGATCATAGGAGTTGATAGAATATTTATTGGATATCCTCCAAATAGTATAGAAAATAGATGTTATAATAAAGAAACTAGAAAGATTATTTATTTCTAAGATGTAAAAGTTCTTGAAAAATATGATAAGAAATATTTATAGATAGATAAAGATATGGAAAATGAGGAAGATAAGTTGGTTGAAGTTGAGAAAAGTTAAAAAGCTCCTCAAAATGAATATTCTGACTCAACTATTTCTAGTGATGAGGAATAAATTTATACATCTAATCCTAGGTTGATAAAGTATGAAGAAGTTCAAAACATCCTTGGTTATAAAAAATAATAGTTTCAAACCACAATAACATCAAGGTTTGTTTCACATATTTCCTTACACATAAAAGTTTATCCAGAATATGTTAATGAATCCTTTTTCCATCAAGAGTAGATTGATCCTATGAGTTAAGAGTTGGATCAAATTGAGAAGAAGCATAATTAGTAATTTACACCCGTACCAAATAATAAAAATATTATTTGTATAAAGTGGGCTCTAAAAACCAAGTTGAATGAAGATGGTGAAGTAATAAGAAAAAAATATTAACTCGTTTATAAAGGTTACTCACAAATTTAAATCATGGATTTTGATGAGAATTTTTCTCTAGTGGTAACATTAGAAACTATTAAAATATTTCTTGTTATCACTGCATAATGAGGTTTTAAATATTTTTCATATGGATTTAAAGTAAACTTTTCTAAATGGAGAATGTGATGAAAAATTATATATTGAATAACCATATGTTTTCATGACTGGTAAAGATGAAAGTTATGTTTTTAAGTTGAAGAAGGTTTTATATGGGTTGAAGCAATCTCTTATAAATTCACTAGAAGAAAAATGGCTTTTAACATCAGTTTTTAACCAATGTTTAAGACACCGACGTTAAAAATATGAGTTTTGACATTGGTTTTATAAAACATTTCCAAAAAGTAATTAAATTTGTTTTTTTGTCATCGGTTTTGTAAAAAACAGATTCCAAAAATACCAATCAGTATCAATTTTGGCATCAGTTTCTATAAAAACCAATTCTAAGAAGTAAAAGAAATATTTTTTTGCAACTGTTTTACAAAAAACTGATGCCATAAATAAAAAAATTATTGTTGGCCCCTTTTTTTCATTACATGATTAAAATAATTAATTTTTTTCTTTTATATTTTAGATAATTTACTGAGCTTCAATTTTACTAGTTGTGGAGCTAAAACAGAGTTACAGATCAAAATTTATGGCCGTATGAAGTTGAACATATCATAGTTTTGATTGATACAACTCATTTTAAAGAAAAAATAAGAAACATGAATGAAAATCACTTACACCAAATGAAATAAAAAAACATAATATTTCGAACATATTTGAATTGTTGTAGGTGTTTCCATCAAAAGGATATGTTTTTTATCATAAAAAATTTTAGATTTTGGGTAGAACTCATGCGCCAATGAAAATAGTGACTGATAATCAATTTTAGACCTCGTTTGGTAAATCTCATATGGTTGTTTTATATTTGTAACTTGTTCATAAGAATAAATCACCATTTTAATAAAGTTAATAAATTTGTTTATAAATGAAGGTAAATAATAATAAATAAATAAATGACTAAATTAGTTACTCTGTTCAAATCTTTGAATGAAGCTGTATTGATAATTTGATTAAATCGAAGATGTTTAAAATGTCAAAAATGATGAACAAAAGAGAATATGGATTTATATATAGTAAATTAAAACATTTTAATTTGTGTTGTATGAAAATGTATGTGGGACACTAAAAGGTTAAATGCACGTTGTGGAAAAAATTAAAATACCGATCCCGCTTATTTACAAATACTATTTGGCATCGGTTTTGTTTAAAAACAATGAAAATAAGGATTTACAATGGTTTTTTTACAAAAACAATGCAAAAAATTCCAATCTATATCATTTTTGGTGTCGGTTTATAAATAAATTGATGTCAAAAAGTTAAAAAAAATATTTTTCATGTCAGTTTAATTAAAAACCGATGGAAAAAAATAAAAAAAAAATTGGCATCGGTTTTCAAATAAATCGATGCTAATTTTTTTTGAAAATATTTTATGTATTGATTTTTTTATAAATCGACACAAAAAAATTTAAAAACAATTAGTTTTTGCATCGGTTTTCATAAAAACTGATGGAAAAAAATTAATATTTTTTTAGAATGTTTTAGAACATTTCTTAATATTTTATTTGAAATGTCTTGGAGCTAAAACGGAGTTACAGATTAAAAGTTATGGATTTCAAAAGTTGTACTTGTTTAAGACTTATCTTAGAGTAGATCAACTTTCAACATCCATAACTTTTAATCTGTAACTTTTTTTAGTTCCACGACCATTCAAATAAAATCTTAGAAAATAATCTAAAATACAGTTAAAAAAATTAATTTTTGGTATTATTTTTTATGAAAACCAACACAGAAAATATTTTTTTTTTTCAATTTTTGGTGTCTGTTTTTTTTAAAAACTAATGAAAAAATAGTTTATTTTTATTTTTGGCATCGGGTTTTAAAAACACCAACGCCTAAAAGTCTCTGTAAAAATATTTTATGTCAGTTTATAAGACCGATGTCATATTTCTGACGTAAAAAATCATTTTTCTAAAAGTGTTTAATATTCCTAATTAGATATATGCTTAATGAAATTGAACTTTAAGGAAGGAATAGTTGATAATAATATCTATATTAAATAAAATCAAGATATTTCCATCATTGTGATTTTTTATGTTAGTGATATTATCTTTTTTGGAAATTATGAAACAACTTGTGAAAAGTTTTCTGAGGAGATGAAGAATTCATTTCAAATGTATATGCTTAAAGAAATGATTTTTTTATTAGGTTAAAATTTTTAAAAAAGAATAAATAGATTATTATTTTCACAAGAAAATTATTCTAAGGAAATTTTAAGGAAGTTTGGAATGAAATATATAAAATTAGTTTCCACACCAATTTCAGTGGGAACCAATTTATTTAAAGACAGAGAAGGTAATGATGTTGATCCTAAGGAATTTTGGAATTTATTTATAAGTTTCTATATCTAATGACTTCAAGGGAATATATTGTATATGCTATTACTTTGTGTGTATTATTCTAGAGTGATCCAAAATAATATCATCTATTAGAAATAAAATGAATTCCCAGACATATCAGAGGAAATATATATTTCGGTATACAATATGAAATCTAAATAAAAATTTAATTGTTTGGTTATATGTATAATTATTAGTAATGAAGTATTGATGAAAAAAGTTCTACATATAGAGGAGATTTATTTTTGGGAAGAAATTTTGTAAGTTGGCATATAAAGAAGAAAAATTATTTAATTCTCAACAAAAATGAAACTAAGTATATTACTTCCACTAAAGTTGTAACACATCTTATATGGATGGAGACTCTGTTGAAATATTTTTTAGTAAAGGTGAAGTTACCCATACTCTTGGGTTATGATAATCAAAGTGTTATAAATATCTCTAAAAATATTGTGAAAAATTCTCATTCAAAGAATATTGATATAAAAAATCACTTCATCAAATAGCATATGGAGATGATTGAACTAAAGATGGAATATATTCCTATAATGGATAAATTTGCAGATATATTCAAAAAAACCATTACTGAAGGAGACATTTTATAAACTAAGGCTGAAAATGGGCGTATAACCTGCCTCTCTTCAAGGATAAGTTATGTAATTTTTCCCTCTCTCGTCTAGAATTTGGATAGTATTTTTAATGGGGATAAATATAATGTAACATAAAGCTATAAATTGGTATGTTCTTAAACCTGAGTGGTTTTTTAAATAGGTAAGATATTACTTTACCATGCTTGAACTATTTTAATAGATTTTTTAAAGTGGACGAAGGAAAATTTTCTCTTGTAGTAAAAAGATAAATAATTGTGGATGTTCATTTCTTGATGAATAAGTTTCTTAAGTCACCTCCTGTGGAAAACATGGTTTTTCTATTCAATGATTCTCATTTGGTACACCGAGTTCTCTCACATAGGCCTAGAATTGTTGTATATGTAATCCATCACTTGAGTTATAAAAGTTAAATGATGTATAATTCTTGGTAGATAACAAAATCCAGAGGGGGATATTATTGGGACTAAGTTGAAAAAATGAGTTTTTATGGATATAGGAATTTTTTGAAGAAGTTTTTATATTACTAGTTATAAGAAGTTTTTTGGATTATTTTTTTGTTGTCTTTACAAAAATCACCTCACTTTGTCAATGTTTTCAAAAATAGTGATCAGACAATGTTGAAATTGGATGAAGACGATCATACATAAACTTACACAACTATTCAAACATATAAAAATATTGGATGATGTTTTTGTAATAAATTCTACCGATCAATTTTCTTATGTTAAAGGTTTATTTTATTAAGGTTCAAATTTTTTTTTGGAACAATGAAATCTAGTGATGATTTTCTATTACAAAATTCATAACATCATTAGTTTTGAAAAATATCATGATCCAAGAATTTTATTGAAAGGGGGAG
This sequence comes from Viscum album, assembly GCA_963277665.1. Taxonomy (NCBI): domain Eukaryota; kingdom Viridiplantae; phylum Streptophyta; class Magnoliopsida; order Santalales; family Viscaceae; genus Viscum; species Viscum album. Next base: position 1,366,524,576 of record OY728135.1, read on the forward strand.
AAACTTATTCAGGTGTAAAAAGTTTCTTATATGGAGTTCTGAAGAAGTTTACTAGATATAAGTCTACCAGATAGAGTTTTGGAAGAATAAAGTTATTTTAAAAAGACAAAAAAGTATTTCAAGTTTGAAAAGTTGTTAAGAAGTATCATTATGAAGTTCTATAAAGATCATTAGATTGAAAAAATCATGAAATGTTTTTGGTGAGTCGAAAAGAATGAGATATTTTCTTAAGGTAAAAAAGTGGAGAAAAAATTTTGCGTGAAAAAAGTTTTATCCAATGTTTTTTCACGAATAAAGGTTGATGTTCATCAATTTAATATTTTTATATTAAATCATTAAAAAAATCTTGTTAAGTTCGGTGAACATTTTAAAATTGATAATATGAAAAAATAGAGGATGATGAAGAAATTCATAGACATAGTCCCATCAGGAAAATTCTATATGATGTATAAATTTCCTTATACAAATATCTTTTGAAGCTTACTAGATAAAGTTTTAGGCTGATTTTATGAATTTTTTAGAACTATGAAGTTTGTGTTGATGTTTTTTGAAATCTCTAAGAAAAATTAAATGTTGTCAAAATTAAAAAGGAAAAATTCTGAGGAATGGTGAAATGAAAAAGTCCCAATGGAAGAATTCCATTAGGTCTAAAAAGGCATCAGTTGAAAATATTTTTCTGGGAGAAGACTTCCAAAATGTTTCCATGTAATTTTTTTGGTTCATCAGATGGAGAAAATTTTGAAGATTCTGTAAAAACATTCACCAAAAGATGTTTTGTGAAGTAGTGTTACATATGAAAAGTTTCATAAAGATATTAAAAGAGATGATATTGAGATGGTCTTTTAATGTTACAAATATCATAAAGGTAAATCATGATTATTTCTGAGTTTTAATGAAATTTTTAGAAGAGTGAATTCAATGAATTTTCTCAAATTTATTAAAGATGGTTATAGAATTGTTGAGAATATTTTGGTGAATTTATGTGAGTGGGAGTTTTTAATTTCAAGATTTCATAGAGTAGGAAATTGAATTATATTCCTTCCTTTTCTATTTTGTTTGAACCTATATAAATTAGTGAAAGTATGAGTATATGTTTTTACTATTTATGTGAGAAAGAGCTAAAGTGGTATAGAAGTAGTTCTGGACAAACTCATCAGATGAAGTTCTAAAATCCATTTTTATGTAGGAAGTTTACAACCAAGAAATATCTTTAGTTGAGTTTAAAGAATAATTTTATATCAATCAAATATTTTTTCATCAGAGAATGGATATAATTTTTAGTCACCAGATAAAAATTCCTATAATGTGAAATCGAACATACCGAGTAGTGTAAGAAAAATATTTCGATTATCAGAAGCCACTAGATGATACTTTTGGATGTAACAATTAAACAAAAAAATTATATGAATGGTAAAATAGACGTAGGAAGTTCAGACCTTCTATTGAGTTATAAAGTGAGGAAGAAGTGTTTTTTAAGAAGGGAAAAAAAGTTAAGTTTTTATAAGTAGCATAATGACAACATTATGAGCCTTTTGGTGAATGTTTCTCAATTTCTTATAAAATATTTACTACATAATTATCTATGTGGGAAGAAAATTTACTATAGTTTTTATACTAGTGCAATTCAAGTGTAAGAAACTTCCCTAGTTACTATAACCACATAAAGGATTTTTTTATAGTGGATTGTGTGGTATTGAATTATTTCTGAACCATGTTAAAGATTAGTTAAACTTTTTGGGTATCAAACCTTATAAATTCTTATGTTCTTATGGTGGTTCTTATGAGTTTGTTATTCAATAAATTTATAACTCTTTAATAGGATTTGAAGGTTGTTACATGATAAAGAAAACATAAAAGAAAAAGAGATCCCTGATTCACCCCTCCCCCACTCAGTAATCAAACAGATCCTATTTTGTATTTTTAGATGGTTGTACCTTCATTAAATCCACAAAAATGGTAGAATAAGGTTTGTCTATCCAGTTAAGGAAATAAATGATAAAAAATAAAGTATTATTATATGAAGTGTGCATCCTTCTTTATGAGATATCATGAGACAAAGAGATTATATTACACATCGTTTGTTTATAGGAAAGTTTATCATTGTAATGACTATACCTTATCTCTGTAGGGGACTTTATGGGTGTCTATACTCTGATTTTGGTATGTGAATAGTATTCACTTCTATCAAGGTAAAGTCCAAGAGGGTAACACGCTAAGCATATTTGAAATTCTGGCCTATTATAATGAATAAGAGTTTAGGACATAGTGGACTCCACCACGGGGTATGACATATGTATGAGAATATACTATCTTCAAGGAATAAATATATTCATATTATTAGAGTATATAATAATTAGAGTTGAGCTTATTTATTTAATGTATTTACATTTTTAAAGTAAATATATGTGAAAATATTTAATGAAAAAATATTATTTAATATTCCAGGTTTGTTTAATATTTATTGGAATAACTAGTCGAGTTAATATCTTTCCTATTATCACATAATATATTTCAATATATTACAAGTAAGTGATAAAAATCTAAATGATATTTATGACTCAGTAAAGTAATCATATGATATCATTTACATCTTATTTAGTGGGTAATATATATCTGGGGGTCCGGGAGCCATTTTTGGGTATTTATAACTTTGATATATAATTGGGAGAGGCTCTCATTTGTAGGAACTATTCATCATACAAATTAGATAACCTCTTAATCATCTCTTCCACTTCATCAATAGAGGAGATCTTGATCTAAAAAATAATACCAAGTTTTCCTTTATGCATCAAAGGTAAATCAATGCTGCGATCATTGGGACATCAAAGTCGTTATCAAATCTCTATTTTAAAACCTAGAATTTGATGAGAAACATTCCCGTAGACTTTCAAAGCATGTGTGGATTATCTAGGGGCATCTTGATTTGGTTCCTTTGAGAAAAGTTTATTGGTTATGAGCGGATGTCAAACACATATTAAAATTGATCAAGGTTTTATTTGATTTATTTTAAGGCCTAAAATTATTCATGTGGAATCCTTAGGTCTTCATATTGGGCTACATTTCACTTTTGACAATGTAGTTACGTATAATGTTGACGAAATTTTTTAAATCCCCAATCCATCTAATTCTGCTTCATGCCTCAGTACCTTTAATGGAAGTATATACCAGCTTAATATTTTAGTTGAGGTATTTTTATCCTTATGAATAAAAACCCAATCTTATCATATCACATGACTTGTTAATATTAATTGGGTTTTACTTAAGTGATTAATAATTTCTGATAAAATTTACACATAATAATATTTTATTTTATTCCATATTTCATGATAATTAATTCATTTAATAATTTATCATATATCACTCATAAAAATAAACAATCAACCATGAAACCGACAAAAATAAAATATATGTGGAATGATTACAAGATTCTCTAATGGTTAGTTTATCTAGCTAATGATAAACTAACCCTCATCCCTATGGGAAACAACCTTGAACCATGGATTGTTTGGTGTTATGTCATTACACCTTAGATCCTATATATTGCCTCAAATACGAGACTTAGAATACCTCCTCTCACCTAAGAGCTCCATTATTTTATAATATTTTACTCACACAAAGGTTTATATATCCAATGAGTTAGATAAGGGAGTTTACATGAAAGAAATCTAAAGCATTAAGAGCCTTACATAATAAGGAGGAGTTAATGACTCAAATGCCATCAATTTAATTTAATAATAATAAATTAAAAGGAAACCAATAACATAGATAGGTCTATTCTAATATCATGACCATCTACACAACATTCAATGAATATATAGTTTTAATATAGTTATTAATTACTTCAATTGTTTCTTTAATTAAGATAAAACACCATGAATTAATTCAATTAATTCTATTTATCTTAATTACATCTGAGTATTCTTGAACTCCAATCATCCATAATTTTAATAAAATTAAATAAATTAATTTTATTTAAAATTAATAAAGTACACAAGTGTGCATATAGGTAATAACATATACTCATCCAAACTATTCATCTTTATCCTTGTGCTTGTGCATTCACTTATCATCCAACACACATTTCATGACTAGTAATTACATAGTGTGTACTATCAAAAAAATGACACACATAAAACATTTGAATTAAACTTCATGTGATTCTCTTAACATGTGTGGAGAACAATATAAGAAAATACCATACACCACTTTTAGTTTTATAATTAAACATGAAAATTAATTCAATATATAATTAACAATCTTATAACCTGGTGTATAATTTCGAATGAATGACACATTGTATCCATGTGAATTAAATTAATTATATAATTAATTATTCTCCCCATGTTAAATTAATCAAACTATATGAATCAAATTACATTTCATGTACTGGGTTACACAATGCATAATCTCTTTTTCACATGTCTGCAACACATGCCTAGGGACTGAGTGTGATTCTTTTTCACAGATTTGTATGATGAACACAATGTGCAATATTCTTATGTGACATATATCCTTGAAGTTACATGGTATTTCAGTCCTCGGGTCTTGTATCTACTACACAATATGCTTTCCCCCCTTGTTCTCTATCACAAAGACACAAGGATGACACACTGTGTACACATGTTACATGGAATGTGGTTCTTAAAACCATTTTACATCCTCATTTGGATCTATAATAGAGACATAGGATTTTCATATATAAATATTACATCCTAATAGATGAATTTTAATTACATAACATATCGATCCATGAAAAAATAATTTAGGTATAGTGCCTTGGGAAACTTGGATACATAAATAACTAGTTCATAGTCTTTTACATCATCTCCCTCTTTATTATTCATAACAAGATCCCTTTTGGGACATATCATAAATAAAAAATCTATTCACACCCTAAGTAAAGAAACCATAATAAAGGGTAAGTTTAGATTCCTAGTAAGGGTAAATAAAGGAGATATCAATATAACATGAGCATAAGGGTATGAGAACATGAGAATGACATTTGGAAACCATAACCTGCATATCCTAGATCATAAACTTGAGTCATGGAATAAATCTTGTAAGTTCATAAGACATGATTCATAAAGTAATAAAAGAACATAATCTATGGAATTATAACATTGACATAATACATGGAATTGTGGTATACACATAATCTTATAAAATCATTTCCTTAATAGTCAAGGATTTACTTCTAGTACTATCTTAGTGTATTGGGTTCACACCCCAAACCATCACAGTGGTTAAGGTTCACTCCCAATACTATCATAGGGGATTGGGTTCACTACTCAAACAATTATAGTAGTCATGATTCACTCCCATGACTATCATAATGGATAGAGTCCCTTACTAAATCAAGTTCACTCACCATTTCAATCTTACATATCTCATTAGATATCAATCATTTCCCAATGTGTTGGAGGGAGATATATGTCCCACCCATCTTATAATAAAAATAATACATATTTTTTCCAAAATATAATAAAAAATTCACCATATCATAACCCTTGAAATGAAATTAGTTTCATAAACATTTTAGTATACCATAACCTATAGAAAAGAAATATGTTTCATAAATATTTCATCATAACATAACACATGGAAAAAGGAATGAGTTTTATAAATATATATTCATAATAAACATAAAAAATTAAGAGAAATAAAAAGAATGGTATCCTTTGTTCTTATACATATTAAATCATGAGTAATATCAAATTATATCATCTTATATGGAAATTGATTTTTAAAGATCACTTGAAACATTTCTTAAGGAAAAATAACTTTTCTCTTTGAAAATCACCATTTTAAAAATAAAGTTCAGAATTGTTTTTGAAAATAATTTTATTTAAAAATAACCTTTGAGTATTATAAATTAAAATTTAAAATATTGATTTGTCATGAAAATATAAAATACCATTCATGTCATACATGTTAAAATAATTATTTCTTTAACAATTTTGGTAAAAAGTAAAAATAACCTCATTCAAAAAACAACAAGGATATTACTTTTATTTATTTTTATAAAAAATTAAAACATGGGTAAAAATTAATTTAAAAAATAATTATATATTAATATAAACTCTCTGTAAAACATTTTTAGAAAGCATGGACATGGAAGATAATGTATTTTTGACCGAAGGGAGAAATTAAGTTGATTTTTCTTAAAAACATCATTTTGGACTCTTGTGTATGTAAAAGAAAAAAAATGAAATCATAAAATGTAATTTACTAAAATAACCAAAGGATAATAAAATTCATGAGTTTCATGAGAGATATATTATAATATTTTATCATTAGATACTTAATCATAAACAATCCTGATAAATAATTAAATTGTAACATAAAACTTTTTTACACTTTGGTATCTTTTTAATCATAAGATCCATGAAATAAAGAACATTATATTGATATTTATATGCCAAAATTTAATTATAATAATCATAAATGGAATTTATGGGAATTATATACACCAAACAAAAGAAACAAGTGTTTTATAAGGCATCTGTCCCATAAAAATAATAGTGAGATGAAAATCCCTTACCTAATGTGTTGAATTTATTTTTACACATTAAAACTTAATTTATATACAATATAGGTTAATTATATATCAATTATATAACTACACTAACAAATATTACATCATATATGATTTACCTATGACCTTTTATTACCTGTTTATTAATAATTCCTTAATAAAATTATGCTTCACTTAATAACTTCTTTGTTTTTCATGTATGTTTTGGTTTAGTATTTTTGGTATTTTATTTTTATCATGGTTAAATAATATCAATAATTTTAAACATGATATATATATCATATATATTAATTATATATGTATTTAGAGTAATCCAAAGTTTTAGAGATAGAAAATGAATTACACTGTTCAAAGAGACAGTAAGCTGTATGTACAGATGAATGTTGTTTCAATTTTCTCTATCTAATGAATGGAAAGAAGGTAAATAATAAATAACCTTTTAGAGAGTCAATATTATTTCATATATATTACATATATTCATTATATTTATCCTTATTACATTCCATTTAATGTGTAAGAGAAAAAAAATCACCTCATTTTTCGTGACGATAGTCCACCGTACACATGAGAAATGTTATCATACTGTCAAAAATGGAAAGTAAGAAGGCATATTTGATATTATAATTATATAAGTTTAAATATTTAATATATATAATATTTAATAATTAAATCAATTAATATCTCTATCCTTGAGAGGCAGTGATGGAAAATGAATTACAACAGTTCAAAAAGTGTTAGGTAGCCGTACATATGATCATAATTTCATTTACTATTTGATGGAAGAGGATATAGATACTGAAAATTACATTAACATAATAATATGTAATTATATGGTATATAATAGTGTCATTATATTGGAATTATGAGGACATAAATAGAAGTGCTAAGAGATGAAGTGAAAAGAAAGAGCTTAGTGAAGACAATTATCTTCAATTAGAAAAATATCCTTTGGATCTCTTATTAAGAACCCTAGGGTTGGTATTTTGGTATAAACAATAGATATAGAATGTGTATAAGGTTATTGGGGAGTTATTTTTGTAGGTTTTGGTTTATCTAAATGGATTAACATGTGTGAATATGTGAGTGGAGGAAGTCCTATTTTTTAATTGAGGAGGGACATTTTTGTAAATACCCTAAAATATTCAGTAATGGGAATTCAATCTCAAACCAAGAAACTTTAAAATTGATAAATAATTTAGTGGAGGTATGATATGGTCAGTTAAAACCTACATTATAATAAAATTAATGTTCTTTGAACATGTTATTCCTTAGTCTTCATGTATTCAAATTTTTACCATTATAATTTTGATCATAAAATCTAGTCTTTTTTATTTACCTAGGTAATTTATCCTTTAAAGATAAAATTAAAATGAGACTTATTAGATAATCTGAACCCACTGATTTAAAATATGAAATCAAAAATTTTAAATAAATATAATTTGTGTGTCGAAAATTTATTTTAACACATGATTATGTGAAGGAAAAACCCCCATTTTAACCTTAATTGTAGTAATTCATTTTTATTCTGTTTACTAATATTTATGAAAAAAAATAATTTAAAATTTTTATATAATTTAAATTATTATTATTCCAAATATATAATCCATTTTATGAAATTCATTTCATATAAATAGTTTAATTTATTTCTAAAACATCAAGAGTCATAATGAAAAATAGGTTTGTAGATGAAGAAAAGATAGATAGAAAAAAGAAGAAGAAGAATATGAACACAAACATATAGATTTAAGTTGTTCGAGAATAATCCCAAAATCTATGAAGATTAATTATTTTACTATGATTTGGGAGCACAAATATAGAGAGAATATCAGAGTTTCACAACACAACAACCCTAACACTAAATGAGCTAATAAAGAAGATAATGCACTATTCCACCAACATTACAGTAATTCCACTATGCTATAGTGAATACTAGCTTGACTTTTGAACTAATATATTGCTACATCGACCCAAGTCTAATCTTCTATAGTTTCTGGTTGAATGAAGTCCATGGAACTACAGTACCATTGCCTCCAATGTCCGAGATGCTATAGTAACCATGCCAAACTACGCACTGCTACAGTGCCCTATCAGTGAGATGTGGTCAGTATGTGTTTTTTGTATTTGACCCAAAATCATCCAAATGGATTTGGATACACCAATCCAACAAAATTTAATTTAAAATAAAACCCAAAAATGTGATGAAAAATGATTTTTGAAACTGAAAAGTTTTATAAGTATTGAAAGTTTTTAATATCAAAATTCAATATGAAATTGATTCCAATGACATAAATTTTATTAATAAAAATATAATTAATCTAATTTTACTTTTAAAACATTTTTAAATATTATGGTACTTTTCAAAAGTTTTAAATAAAAAAGAAATTTTTAATAAAAATCAGTATTTTACACTATTCATTGAAAAATTAATCTGTTTAGAAAAGTATTAAAAAATTACTCAAAGATAATTTTGAAATATAGATTTAAAAAATAATGTTTAATTTTCCAAATAAAATTTCTAAAATAAAAAAAATTATTTTTATTATTTGTTCACAAAAAGAAACCCAAACCATTTTTTTGAGAAAAAACTATTTTCGATGCATATAAAGGCTTTATTAAAAATAAAGTACCTATTAATAAATAAATTTTATTTATCTAAAACATCTATAATTAATTTTAAAAATTTGTATATTCCTATTCATAACTAAAAATTTAACATCTAGGTTATAATTAACAATTTTAAATAATAATATATATAATATATCACATTTCATTAAAACTCCGTGTTATGTGTAACAAAAGCTGTCAAAGAAATTTAATTTATTCAACAAAAAAATTTCATAAAAAATCAAGGCGTTACATTATACCCACTTAAAATGAATTTCCCCCCAAAATTATTCAATTAGATACAAATAATTGAGGATAATTTTGCCTCATCATATCCTCAAGTTCCCTTACAACCTTTTCAAATTAGTGATTTAACCACCAAAATTTGACCTAGTGAGTGGTATTATTTCATATCACTTTCACTCTATGATCTAGAATCTCCAAAGGTTTTTCATCCTATAAAATATCATGATCTTATGGTATGGCCTATAATTTTACTAGTTGTGAAGATTCAAGTATTTAATTCCTTTAGAGATATATATAGAACACATCATGTACTTGAGAGAGGTTCGGTGGAAGTGACAAGCGATAAGAAACCATTTCTACTCTTTCAATAATATCGAAGGGTCCAATATACCTAAGGCCTAGATTTAATTTATTCTTAAATATTATAACCTTATTTCATGGATAAATTCATATAAAAACCTTCTCACTAACTTCAAACTCTAGATCTCATCAATTATTGTCAGTGTAACGTTTCTGTAAACTTCGAGTTTTCTTGATGTGCTGTTGAATGGTTATAACTTTCTATGACATTAACTTAGCTAGATCAGATCCCAATAGAATTAGTTTTTCCACTCCATCCCATTATTTTTTAGTTCTACACTTCCTTATATAGAGGCCTTCATAATGATCTAAATAAATACTAGAGTGAAAGCTATTACTGTAAGAAAACGCAACCAGGGGATGGTACTGATCCCAAAAACCTTTGAAATACATTGAAAATGATCTCAATATATCCTATATGGTTTGAAGTTTTCCCTCAAACTGAATATCTATCTAAGTATGATACATGGTACTGAAAATAAATTATTTATCAATGGATTATTGAATACTTCTCCAAAAATTTGAGGTAAAACTCAAATCCCGATCAAATACAATATAATGTGGTACTGCTTGCAATTTAACCACTTATTTAATGTATATCCTAGAAAGCTAATCTAGGGAAAAATATTCCTTGAGAGTGATGAAGTGTAATGATTTTTTTAGGTGATCAATTATAACTCATATAAAATTATTCTCTTTATATATTTTGGGGAGTCCAACAACAAAATCCATGTTGACATTTTCCCATTTCCATTCTAGTATGGGTAATGGTTATAACATCCCCTTAGAATTTTGTCTCTTAGAATTAACTTCCTAATATATGAATCACATAGATAAAAACTCTACAATATCACTATTCATTCCATCATACTATAAATACTCTTTCTAATCAATATATATCTTTGTACTTCCCAAATTAATAGAGAATTAAGAACCATGAGATTCATTTAACTTATACTTCTTCAAATATGGTATGGATGGAACACATAAATAGTTCCTAAACCCTATTCATTCCATCAAAATCATAGTTGAACTCAGGAACATTTCCCACCTTCTTTTGAAGCTCCACATCATAATTATTCACCTATTTTACCCTCATATAGAGATATGGTTGAACACTTATTTGAGAAAGACAATATTTTTGTCCTTCCTTCAGGATTTATAGATCTATCCTTTTCAAATCAAAAAATATTGGATCTTTTTAGATCATCATAATATATAATTTATCATGATTATTTCTACTCAAATCATCAACCACCTAGTTCACTTTCCTAGGGTGGTAATGTATTAATAATCATAATCATTAATTATCTCCAACCATTTTCTCTAGCACATGTTCAACTCTATCCATGTGAATATATACTTTAAACTCTTATGACCAGTATATATATAAAACTTTTATCTATAATGATATTTCCTCCATATATTTAATTAAATAATTACTATAGTTAACTCTAAATCATGTGTTGGGTAATTGTTTTCATGAAACTTCAATTATTGTGAGGTATAAGCTATAACCGGGCCATTATACATAATAATTCATCTAAATCCCTTATTGTATGCATCATTATAGATTACATACCTTTATTCACTATAGGGTAATATAATCAGAATTCCAATAACTAATATTCTCTCCAGTTCTTTGAAATTTCCTCACATTCATCTGTCCAAAATAACTTGGATATCTTCTAATTTGACTTAGTGAATGGATTATATATTAATGATGATTATCCAAAAATGGTCTATAATATCCAGAAAAACCAAGAAAACATTGGATCATTTCTATAATGGTTGGTCTAGGATAATGTTCAATAGCCTTCATCTTTGATAGATCAACTGAGATACCATCTCTTGAGATTATATGACCAAGAAATAAAACTATTTGTATCCAGAATTTAAACTTGGTAATTTTTTCATAAAAAATTTCCTTCCTCAGGGCCTTCAACACAATATTCAGGATATTTTCATTCTCTTTGTTTATCTTTGAATATATAATAATATCATCTATAAATAGTACCAAAAAATAATTCAGGTAATCTCTAAAGAGTATGTTCATTAAATCCATGAATATAGAGGGGTCGTTAGTATGACCAAATGGAATCACTATATATTCATAGTTCCCCTAACTTGTATGGAATAATTTCTTGGGTATATCCTACTTCTTGAACCTCAATTTATGATATCCCAAACAATGTTAAATCTTCGAAAAGTATTTAGATTCATGTATTTAATCAAACAAGTCATCAATATGGGGTATATGATACTTGTGCTTCATTTTGATATTGTTAATATCCCAATAATCAATATAGAGTCTCATAGTCCCATCTTTTTAAAAAAAAAATAACAGGTTCACCCCAATGTGACACACTTGTCCAAATAAATCCATTTTTAAGATTCTCCAAGAGTTTCTTCTTCAATTACTACCACTCAATTAGGGTAATTCTATAAAGAGTCTTTGAATGATGTGTAGCACCAAGTATGAGTTTTATTGAGAACTCAACTTCACATTTCAGTGGAAGACTATGAAACTCTTACAAAAAGACATCAAAAAACTCCTTCACAATAGGCATATAATCAATGTTGAGTTTCTACCTAACCATCGGGGATAAACATCGATTCTAAATGTGAATCAAAACCCATACAGTAGAAGTGATTTCCATTATAATTTTATATCTATCATCACAAAAATATCCTATCATATATTGGATTGGAATATAAAATTTGACTTACCTTCCTCTAAAATTTATGTGGGATTTATATGGATAAGTCCAATCCATTCCTAATATAACATAAAATTTAACTAGTGGTTGAATAATGAGGTGTGCAGGAAGCACATTCCTGCAAAATCAACCTGGGAAGAATGATAGACTTGAAATGTGATCATCATACCATTATGTGTTTTCACTTCTAATTAAACATCTAATTGTTGGGGTGGCATTTTGATACCCTTATCAAATTATTAAGATATAAAATAGTTGGTAGATATAGAGTCAAATAAGACATTAACATTTCTAGAGTAGAAGGTAAGTGTACCGTTCACAATTTTGTTATCCCACTCCTCATTATAAATAATGATCACATAAGATTTCCCTTATCTTTCATCTTAATAGGTTATTTAGTTTGTTCATAATTATTGAACTTAGGATTTGGGAACTAGTTAGAATAATGGCCAAACTCACATTTAAAACACTTGAGTGTGGGTGGTGAATTATGTGGATCATTCTCTCTATTCACATTCTTATGTAACTTATTCCCATAATTTTGGTAATAAATTTCACTATTTCCTTCTTTCCCACACTTAAAATATTTATCAGTACCCTTAAGACAATTTCCTCTATGTTTCATTCCACACTTTGAGCATGAGGGAAAGCTCATCATCTTCTCTCCATGGGTTTAGAGTTTCATTTAAATTTCATCTTTCTTTTCTTAGCAAAACCTTGTGATCAATGGGTGATTCCAATATCCATTTATACCTTGATAGCCCAATTAATGGTTTCTTCATTACTACTGAATCCCCTTATGGAAAAATCCCTTTAAATACATGGTTTTAAGACATCGATGAATCATTAAGACTTACTTTCAGGTTGGATTATAATACAATAATTATACCTCTTAAGTGTTTTAAAATTCACTTCATAGGTACAAATAGATTCATCATCCTTCTGATTTAACTAAAGGAATTCCTTCTCCATTTTTATGTGAAGAATATGAGTAAAGTACTTAATTAACAAAGAAGTTATTAAACTCATCCCATTATATGGAGTCAATTTCATCCCATTGACTCATATTACTAATAACATTCCACCACTGACCCCCTTAACATTACAAATGATAGAAAACCAAAATGATTTTTTCATAATCTGAATACTGGAGAATGAAAAATATTTTTTAGTCTACTTGTATATTGATCAACAACCAGTGGATCAGTAAAAACACTAAAAGAAGGTATAAATTTCCTTATGAAGGACTAAACTAAATATTGTTCCCCACTTTGATTATTTGGTAGTTCAGTATGATGCATTTCTTAAGAAATTTTTGTGATTATAACAATGTGATTTTTCATTCTATCTACCATAATGTTTAGTTTCTTAGGAGGAAAATCATTTCTTTTTCCATCACACTCAACATTAACATAGTTACTTTAGGTTCTATCCATTAATTAAAACCAAAAAACATAGTGTAATAAACATCATTCATAAAAGAAAACCACATAATCATGAAAAATTAATTATCGGATGTCTAAATTCTGACCCCTTATTTTCAATACATGAAACCTTAGGTTTAACCCAATTCATTCATTTTCATTATTAAAATCCTTCATGATGGTTCATAAAGAGTTTTTTAATTTCAAATAAATATACCCCAAGTGTGTCAAACCAGGTTTGCAGCAAAACATGTTTTCTTACACCAGGTGACAAATGTGTCCATCTCAATGTTCCATTTTCAGATTTATTACCCCTATGTAAAATTGTTCCAAAGACACTTCCACTTATATTATCCCGATAGGGGTGAAAATTCTCTGAAACAACTCACTGTATCCTTCACCAAAATTCCACAATATTTTCCTATACTTAGACATATCCTTATGGATCTCACAAATGTTTTCTTATCCTAGTTTAAAAAGGTTTCACTAAACCTTGATCTAATACTAAAAGTAGAGACCCATTATTATTATACATAAACATTACATCATAATAGACAAATATTAATTAAATAAAATAAATATCCATATGAAAATAATTTAGGTCTAGTGTCTTTGGGAACTTGAAAACATAAAAAATTGGTTTATAGGAGTTCTATATCATCTTACACATAGTTATTCATAATTAGAACCATTTTTAGAAATATAATACATAATAACATTCTTTATACCCTAGGGAAATGAAACATAAGAAATAGAAATCTCAGATGCTCAGCAAGGGTAAATAAGGGATATATCAATATAACATGAGCATAAGGGTACAATAACATGAGAATAAAATTTGTAAACCATATCCTTATTATCATAGATCATAAACTTGATTCATGAAATAAATATTTGTATTTCATAAGACATGAATCATAAAGGAATAAAATAACATAATATATGAAATCATAACATTGGTATAGTATATGGAATTGTGACACACACATAATCTTAGAAAATCATTTCCTTAGTAGTTAAGGATTCACTACCGGGACACATAGTGGATTTCGTTCACTCCCAAAACCATTATAGTAGTCAAGGTTCACTCCCAAGACTATCATAGCGGATTAATTTCAATCCAAAAACTATCACAGTGGCTATTACTCAGTCCCATAATTATCATTGTGGACATAGTTTCTTAAGTAACTGGGTTCACTCCCAATTCCAATCCTTTTTATCTCACGAGATATCAATATTTACCCAAGGAATTGGAGAGAGATATAGGTAAACAAAACAACATAATTAAAATGTTACATATGTGTAAAAAAATATTATAAAGCATTCATTATAATAGAACCCATGAAAAGAAATGGGTTTCATAAACATTTCATTATAACATAACCTATGGAAAATAAACCGGTTTCATAAACATTTCATCATTTTATCATAACATAACCCATGAAAAAAGGAACGAGTTTCATAAATATATTTTTATAACAAAAATAAACCACATATAGAAATAATAATAATGGTATCCATGGTTTATATCCCCAGTAAATCATGAGTAACATCAAAGGATGTTATATTAGCTGGAAAATTATTTTGAAAGATCACTTGGAAACATTCTTGAGGAAAATAAAACTTTCACTTTGAAAATCACCTTTTTAAAATTAAAAGATCACAAAACATTATAAAAAACATATTACTTGAAGATAAACTTTTTAAATTATAAATGAATGTTTAAAACATAGAGTGTTCATGGTGGCAGAAAATACTGTTCATGTCATACACGTTAAAATAATGATTTGTCTAACATTTTTGATAAAAATTAAAAAGAACCTCATTTAGAAAAGGATAAGAAGATTAATTTTAATCAATTATGTAAAAATTAAAATAGTGGAAAAATTTATTTATTTAACCATTTAATATTATTAAAAATTTCTTTAAACCATTTTTAAAAAACATGGACATAGAATAAAATGGTTTTTTGACCGAAGAAAGAAATAAAGTTGATTTTTATTAAAAATATTATTTTAGAATATTGAGTACATAAAGTGAGAAAAATGACATTAAAACATGTATTTTAATGAAATAAAAAAATAATAAGATATTTCATGAGTTTGTTTATAGATCAATCATAATATTTCATCATCATAAACTTAATAATAAATAATCTCCATAAAAAATGAAATTGTAACATAAATCCTTTTACCACATTGGTATCTTTCGAATTATAATAACCCTGAATGAAATAAAATAATATAGATTTTTATATATTATAATTTCATTAGAATAATCATAAAATTAATTCATGTTAATTATATACACCACACAAAACAAATAAGTTGTGTATACGACATGTGTCTAACAAAAATAAAAGTGAGATGAACATCCATTACCTCAAGTATTGAATTTCTTCGTACTCATTAAAAATTAATGTATAATAAATATTGGTTTATTATAGACATACTATAAAACCATAATATTATATATTATATCATATATAATTTACTTATAACATTTTATTTGTAACACCCTGACCCCAGTTACCCTAAGTCGGTGCATTATTAAGTATCATTGGCATGATCAGAAAAGATCATGTCTCGAAAGATTGTTTAGTTTAGTATCCTTGGAAGTACTAGATACATTCATAAGGTTTAAATTACATCATAAATGTAAAACTACAAAACAATTGTTTCCATAGAAAACATTGAGATCCCATAGACTATCCCTACAGGTCTTTCATAATATACTTCTTCAAATCTGGGAAAAAATAAAACATAGAAAGGGGTGAGCTCAGATGCTCAGTAAGGATAACAATATAGAGAAAACTTTCATAAATAAGCATAAACTTTTAAGGCAATGTATAAATAAAACAAAAGCCTTTTAAACTTAAACTTCAGAATAATATGGAAAAAATAAAATGAAATAATGCCATTTACTTATTCACATGGATATTCTACTAGTCGAATAATCACATGCAATATCAATAACCTCTTTCATAATGATGGAATGCATAATGATAGAATTTCATAACCACATAGTCAAGGCCTTGTGCCAAGACTAAAAATAAGATTTTTCCAAGGCCTTATGCCAAGACACTATTTTGTCTCATGAGACCTACCGATCCATCAAGAAGCTATACCGGGCTCCACCCGCCACTTACTAAGTCCAATGCATTCCCCATATGAATAGGTTTAAACATAACATAAACATTCGTATTAAAACTAGCATACGAAATGTCAATACTTTCTCCATAAACCATGAATGGTATTAAAATAAAAAATATACAGTCAAACAGATCACAAAACCTTCAATACAATATGGATGTTTTGTATCATAATAAATCAACTTCAAATAAGCTTAAAATCCATCAAAAGATGTTGTCATAGATGAAATCAAAACTATTTGAGAGAAATATCTCGTTTTTGAAATCATTTAAAAGTCACATAATTATAAAAGAAAACATTTACTTTGAAAATATTATTATAACCTTTTAAGGGAAGCTTCGATGATTTTATAATGGCAGAAAATAGATGCACCCTCAGTATAAGTTAAAAAAAGACATTCTTACCTTAATTTTGTCTAAAAGGTTAAAAAGTACCTTGTTTGAAAAACGACTGAAAGATTCCTTTCAAACAATTTTATAAAAATTAAAAAAAGGGTATAAATGAATTTTACCCATATTATATTAAATATTAAATTTTTTTGGAATAACTTTTTAAGAAACATGTATGTGGATGATAAAGAGGTCTCAGTAGATAATCATGTATAAACAATCTCAGATAATGAAGAGATTGTGAAATAAACCCTTACCATGTACTTTTCCTTGGTCGAGGGTAGGTTAACCTCTTGTATAATAGTTAAATCATTTTTATTAAATTATAAAAGAATAATATACATAAATATGATATCATATATGATCTTCTAATATTTCTTTGTTAATATTATTTTAGTATTATTGTCGTTTCTGGTATTCACTTACTCGTTTTCTTTTATATGTTTTGTTACATCAGCCGTGTTTATTATGGATAGGTTATATATTATTCATATTCAGAATTCTATAAAGTCTTAAAACATTATTTTTAATCATAAAATGAATATTAGTCTTGAATGAATACAATGGGGAATGAATCTCATCGTGTTCGTGGGGACGATAATCTGTACGTACACACGAGCGACAATATCATTCTTTTGATATTAAAATATTATATAATTGGATAGTATATCATATATAAAAAATAATTATCATGTTATATTTATTATTTACATCTATTATTAATCATTATTATACCCATCCAAATAATAATGTATTGAATAACAACTACACCACAACGTGGAGACGGTTAGTCGTACGTACGCACGTATGGTGACATGTCATTCAAAGGATGGATAGAATAATGAATATGGTTGTACCATAGTTAAAATAAAATCACAGTATATTGAAGATACTTGATTTATTATTTTATAATGGAAACAACAAGGAAATAAGAAGTGGAAGAATAAAATAACTTGAAAGAGGTGATGAAATATTTACCTCTTCTTCGGGTTCTTCCTTTTGATTTGATCAAAAGGGATATTTAGGTTAGCTTTATGACTAAAAGAAGTCCTCTAGGATAAAGGGAGGACAGTTTAGAGGGTATTTGGGTAGGTGTTGGCCAATCCAAATGGGTTTGAAGGTTTGAATTAGAGAGAAGGTGGAGTTCCCTTTTATAAGAGGGGTGAGGGGCAACTTAGGAAAAGCTAGAACTATTATTTTATAATAAAATCATTTTAAGTTTATAATGGCCCAAAAGTAAATTATTTAAATCCTAAGGTGGGGATGGGTCTAAAAACAAAAAAACAATAGGTTTTAGACAGGTTTGTATCACTATATTAAATTTATCTTTTAGATTTAACTCTTAGTTATGTAGTTTGACATTTACCATGTCTCTTTGTATTTTTATATTATATGGTTAATAAACATACTATATAAATCAAACCGAACCGAAAGTGGTTCATTAATGATACACCTATAATTATATAAGTCCTTTTTCTGAACCTTATATTTTTTATAATAGAATATTTATTAATAATATAATATTTGTTTCAAAAACTCTTTTATGTCAATTTTGACACTATTTGGTATTCTGTTTTTTATAAATTCATAACAGCATTATTACATCAAATAAAATTTATATAACCAACCCTAATATGTCATATTAACATAGAAAATTATTTTAATTCATAAAAAGTCTCAAATTACATTTATTTGGATATTTATAATGTCAATTATTTTAATATTTCATTAATTAGGTAATTACTGCATCATCATTATGTCATAAATAATTTAAATTATTTAATGTCTAAAAAATATAAATAAAATACAATTATGTATAAAATCTTTTTATCTTTCTAATTAATATTTATAGTCGAATTTATCTTATGTATAAACCTATATTAAAAATGTTTTAGTTATTAAACATTGATTTTAACTCTTTTAACTCTTCTTTGAATTAAATAATAATAAATGTGCTAATCTAATCCAAGTGGACCAAAGAGGTTCATATTTTATTCATAAGATTTTTTTGGTCAAATTATACTTATCCAACAGAATTAAGACATGTTTTAGGGTAATAATAATATCATTTTTACCCTTAATTACCCTATTTACTTTTAACCATGGTAAATAAAGTAAAAAGTTACTATTCACACAAAATTATTTTCATCTTATTGAACCAAACTTTACTTACTGATATCAACCATGTCTCTCAGATTTTTTAAATTCAACTCAATGAAGTGGTAAAATTAAGTTTTATGTATATTTGCAAATGCTTCTAGGAGGTGGGTAAAAGACGGTAAAAAGTTCAATAAAATTTTTATATATCTAAAATTATTATAAACTGACTCCAATTAATTACATTGAACTTATATAAGTATTATGTATCTATTTTGAACTAAAATAAATTTAAATAAAATAAATAATTATTTAAATAAAAAATCGTTTTTAAACAATGACTTAGTGTTTTTCACTATTCATAAAAAATTGAATTTTTTCAGAAAAATACAAAAATCTCAGCCTAAGCTAATTTTGATATTTAGAATTCAAAAATGAAGTCTATTTTTCCAAATTTAAAACATAGAAGTTTCATTTATTAATTTAAAATTAATTTCCATTGTCAAAACCAAAAGGCGTATTTTTAAGAAATAATAACTATCAAAAGATTGACACTTGTTTATGTCCAATTTCAAAGTGAAATTACTTAAAATGACCAAAATTGGATTAAATGGTAAAAATATAATCTATTTATACTTAAAAACCATTAAAATGTATAATTTAAAACTATAAATTATTTTGATTAAAAAAAGTTGTTTTCAGTTAAAATATAGTATTTTTCACTATTCACCCAAATATGAAAGTTATCAGAAAAACACCAAAAATTTATTGAAACTAAAATATTATATCCCTATTCTAAAAAAAGTTTATTTTGTCAAATTGAATATATAAAAGTTTCAAATATTGGATTTAAAAAGGGTTCCCCATTAAAAGGCGGTAAAAGTTTATTTTTTTGAAAAATACTTCTTTTATCAGAAAAAAATGAATTTGTTCTTACATTATGTCTAAGAAACTCATTATATGGATTCAAAAATTATAAGGATTATATAAAGTTTACAATTCAGCTAATACTATTCACAACCGCTTTTGAACTACTAGTTTGGTAAGTCGTGGTGTGCTTGAACTTGGTGTTGCGTGTAGTGCAAGTTATTGAATTACTTTGAAGAAATAACATACTATGAAATAATGGGGTGTTAAATTCTTCCCTCATTTGATAAATTGCATCCTCTCAATTTGAAATTTTTCTTCAAAAATAAAATGTTTAAAATAGAAAATACCTTTGTGGGAAAACCCACATTGAAAATTGGGTTAATAAAATTTAGTCTTAATAAGCGGAAAAGGGGAATGAAAAAGTCACCACCAAATTATGATCTCGATTAGAAGAACATTGGTAGAAATTAGAGACACATAATTGGAGGGAAAACATAAATATTTATAGGGAGTGATTGAGGTCATCAATCACAAACAATTGTTGAAATGAGGGCCTCAAAGCCATCAATCTATGATGATTTAATATATCATCGATTCAAAAAAAACATAAGGTATTATGATAACACATTTTTAGTTTTAAGATCCCTTACCTAAAGTTTAAGAATTAATTTCTTCATAGAATAATAGAAGAAAAAAAAACATAATTGACAAGTAGAGTTCCATCCTTTAACTAATTTCTACTACAAACTCATATTTCACTCTAAAAGATAATAGAACTTATTAAAAAATTATATTTATCCTATTCGTATAAGGTTAAAAAAATGAATTTATAATTCACCTATCAGACCATTTAAAAAAAGAAACTACATTATAAAATCTAGGTACTTCACGTAGTCTAGTGGTAGGAAATAGATCTCAATCGCACTATGGTTGTGGGTTCGATTCCTACACCTTTTTCCAACGTGACGAGTTGTCACATGGTCTGCGTGTTGTCCTTTTTATAAGAATCTAGAAATAACTTTAACAATAGTATCCAATTTCAAACTTAATCCATTCCAACCTTTAGAATTATCCAAAATACTTCTATCCAAACTCACAGTCCAAAATTTATAATGAAGGTGAACACAATGAAGATCATTTTTTCCACGTAATAACATGTGAACACCTTCATCATGTATTTTTTTTAAACACTGCAACATATTGAATAAATATAAAAACTTATTGATTACATTCATGCTCCCTTATTCCTTATAGAATACTGGATCTACTACTTCTATCCAAAACTGTTTTAAAATCTAATAATTATGGAATATACAAATCATTAATCAGTTTCAATAAAGTCAATAATATTCAATATAATTTATCCAAAACAACCATCTCTTATACCAAAATCACTACCTAATTATCAGTACCATATTAAGGATTACCTTTCCTTCAACCATGTATTTTCCAAAAAGTTTAGATTACTATTAAGTCACTTTTCTTACAACCATATAATCTCAAATCCTCAATAAAATAGTACTGCAGTACAATCCTTATATAATCTATACTTCTTATAACAAGCACATCATTAATAAAATACTCAAATGACACAATACTTTAATAACAACATAAGAAATCTAATAATTCCTCTCCATCTTCCGTAGTATCATAACTTTGTTATTATCCAATAGCATCATTTGGGGTATACTCGGATGATTCAGACATTGATTCACATAGTGTCTCTACTCCTTGCAGATGAAGCATTGTAAATTTGAAACTTTTTTCTTACCCTTGAAATCAAGTACTTGGTTTCCTTTTTCTCCACACTTATAACAAACTCCCATTCCCTTCAAGTATTTACCATGTTGATTCTTTCCATAGTTATCACATATGGGAAAATCCTACTTTTCCCTCTTCGCTTTATCCATCTTTCTCTCCTTCATCCTTTTCTTCTCTTGCTTCTCTTCAAAGCCATAAGAATTAAAGAATTCATTACTTATCTTATTAACACATGATACTATTTCTTCATATGTTGATAATACATGGGATACTATTTCCCTTCAAAATGTTGGATTAATACCGTGAAATATATGATCCTTCTCACTCTTTGGATCATACGTATTGTTGGAGTTCACATTCCTTCTACTGGGCGCCATTTTCATACAATGACATAAACTGGATTAGTTTATGAATCGAAATACATAATTCCAAACTTTTAAAACACTTAACATAAATTGTACAGTTTATGGATATAATCCATAATCATAAAAAATGTTTTCATTGAGGAAGTATATAATCATAATCCCTTCATAATGGTTTGTATAGAAAATGACAATTATCCTAAGCATATCCCCCGGGAATGTCGTAACCAAGAGTGCAACAAGGACCGTTTTCGTGCACTAGTTCCCATTCGAGTCTAGCTCAAAGAAGTGTTTTTGAGTTTTACCCCTAGGTACATCTGTGCTAGAGAAGCCTCTACCAACTCATATCCAGACAGAGATGTATTGCTCAGAAAACTCACAAAATCTCTACATTATCAAATTTTTTGGAAGTTCTTCTATACTAATCTTCAAATTCTATCTTAGGGCAATGTGCTCAAATCAGAGTTTATCTAAATCTAGTTTCCAAGGATTGTACTAAACTTCCTATGATACCAACTGTAACACTCCGACCCTAGTTACCCAGAGTCGGTGTATTATTACGTATCATTTTCATGATAAAAAAAGATCAAGTCTCGAAAGATCAATTATTTTAATACCCTTAGAAATACTAGATACATTCATAAGGTTTACATTATATAATAAATAGAAAAATACAACAAAATTTTTTCCATAGACAACACTGAGATCCCATAGACTATCTCTACAAGTCAGTAATAATATAATTCTTGACATCCTAGAAAAAATAAAACCTAGAAAGGGGTGATCTTAGATGCTCAGTAAGGATAACAATATAGCAGAAACTTTTATAAATAAGCATAAACTTTTAAGGCAATGTATAACTAAAACAAAAACCTTTTAAACATGAAATTAAAAATTATATGGAAAAAATAAAATGAAATAATTCCATTTACTAATTCACATGGATATTCTACTAGTTGAATAATCAAATGCAATATCAATAACAACTTTTATAATGATGGAATGTATAATGCCAGAATTTCATAACCACATAGTCAAGGCCTTGTGCAAATACTACAAATAATATTTTGTCAAGGCCTTGTGCCAAGACACTAGTTTGTCTCATGAGACCTACCGATGCATCGAGAAGCTATAGCGGGCTCCACTCGTCACTTACTAAGTCCAATGCATTCCTCATATGAACAGGTTTAAACATAACATAAACATTCGTATTAAAACTAGCATACAAAATGTCAATACTTTCTCCATAAACCATGAATGGTATAAAAATAACACATCCACAATCAAACATATCACAAAATCTTAAATACAATATGGAAGTTTTGTGTCATAGTAAAACAACTTCAAATAAGCTTAAAATCCATCAAAGGATGTTAACATAGATGAAACCAAAACTTTTTGAGAGAAATATCTATTTTTTGAAATCATTTAAAAGTCACATAATTATAAAAGAAAACATTTACTTTGAATATATTCTTATAAGAATTTAAGGGAATCTTTGACGATGTTATAATGGCAGAAAATAGCCGCGCCCTCCGTATAAGTTAAAAAAAAAGACATTCTTACCTTAATTTTGTTGAAAAGGTTAAAAAGTACCTTGTTTGGAAAACGACCGAAAGATTCCTTTCAAACCATTTTATAAAAAGTAAAAAAGGGTATAAATGACTTTAACCCAAAGTCTAGTAAATATTAAAAATGTTTTTGAATACATTTTTAAGAAACATGGATGTGGATGATAAAGAGGTCCCACAAGATAATTACGTATAAACAATCTCAGATAATGAAGAGATTGTGAAATAAAACCTTACCTTGTACTTTTTCTTGGTTGATGGTAGGTTAACCTCATGTATAATAGTTAAATCATTGTTATTAAATTATAAAAGAATCATATACATAAATATGATATCATATATGATCTTCCAATATTGCTTTGTTAATTATATTTTAGTATTATCGTCGTTTCAGGTGTTCACTTACTCGTTTTCTTTTATATGTTTTTTACATAAGGTGTGTTTGTTATGGATAGGTTTATATTATTCATATAAAGAATTATATCAAGTCCTTAAAATTTATTTTTAATCATCAAATGAAAATTATTCTTTAATGGATACAATGAGGAATGAATCTCATCGCGTTCGTGGAGACGGTAATCCGTACGTACGCACGCGCGACAATATCATTCTTTTGATATTATAATCTTATATAATTGGATGGTATATCATGTATAAATAATAATTATCAAGTTATATTTATTATTTACATTAATTATACATCATTATTATACCCATACAAATAATAATGTATTGAATAACAACTACACCACAATGCGGAAACGGTAAGCCGTACGTACACATGTATGGTGACATGTCATTCAAAGGATGGATAGAATAATGAATATGGTTGTAACATATTTATAATAACATCACAATATGTATAAAATACTATATTTATTATTTTATAATGGAAGAAACAAGTAAAGATAAAGTGTAAGAAGAAAATAATTTGAAAGAGGTGATGAAATATTTACCTCTTCTTCGGGTTATTCCTTTTGATTTGATCAAAAAGGCTCCTTAGGTTGGATTTATGACTCAAGTAAGGCCTCTAGGATGAAGGTAGAACAGTTGAGAGGGTATTTGGGAAGATTTTGTCTGAGAGAAATGGATTTGAATGTGTGAATTAGAGAGAAGGCGGGGGGGGGGGGGGGGTGCCCTTTTATAAGAGGGGTGAGGGGCACCTTAAGAAAAGCAAGAAATATTATTTTATAATAAATTCATTTTGGGTTTCTAATGGCTCAAAAGTGGATTATTTAAAGGATAAGGTGGGTATGTGTCGAAAACCACACAAAAAATAGGTTTTAGATTTGTTTGGGTCACTATTTTAACTTTATCTTTTAGATTTAACTCTTATTAAATTGTTTGACATTTACCACGTCTCTTGGTATTTTTATATTATACGGTTAATAAACTTACTATATTCTTCCAAGAGAACCCCAAGTAATTAATTAATTATAAACCTATCATTATATACATTCTTTGGCCAAAATTTATATTTTTAGGAATAGAATATAAATTAATAATATAATATTTGTTTTAAAAACTCTTTTATGTCAATTTTGACACTATTTGATATTTTGATTTTTTATAAATTCATCACAGCATTATTACTTCGAATAAAATTCATCTAACCAACCCTAATATGTCTTATTAACCTAGAAAAGTATTTGAAATCATAAAAAGCCTCAAATTACATTTATTTGGATATTTATAATGTTAATTATTTTAATATTTCATTAATTAGGTAATTACTGCATCATCATTGTGTCATAAATATTTTAAATAATTTAAAATCTAAAAAATATAAATAAAATACAATTATTTATTAAATATTATTATCTTTCTAATGAAAATTTATAGTCTAATTTATCTTATGTATAACCCTATATTAAAAATATTTTAGTTATTAAACTTTGATTTTAACTCTTTTAACTATTCTTTGAATTAAATAATAATAAATGTCCTAATCTAATCCAAGTGGACCAAAGAGGTTTATATTTTATTCCTAATCTTGTTTCTGGTCGAATTATACTTATCCAATAGAATTATGACATGTTTTAAGGTAATAATAATATCATTTTTACCCTTAATTACCCAATTTACTTTTAACCGTGGTAAATAAAAGTAAAAAGTTACTATTCCCCAAAAATTATTTTCATCTTATTAAACAACATTTTACTTACTGATATCAACCTTGTCTCTCAGATTTTTAAAATTCAACTCACAGAAGTGGTAAAATTAAGTTTTATGTAAATTTTCAAATGCTCCTAGGAGGTGGGTAAAAGTCGGTAAAAAGTTCAATAAAATGTTTATATATCTAAAATTACTATAAACTGACTCCAATGAATTAAATTGAACTTATATAAGTATTACGTATCTATTTTGACCTAAAATAAATTTAAATAAAATAAATAATTATTTAAATAAAAAGTCGGTTTTAAAAAATGACATAGTGTTTTTCACTATTCATCAAAAATTGAATGTTTTCAGAAAAATACCAAAAATTCACCCTAAGATAATTTTGATATTAAAAATTCAAAAATTAAGTATATTTTACCAAATTCAAAACATTTAAGTTTCATTTATTAATTTAAATTTAATTCCCGTTTTCAAAACCGAAAGGCGTATTTTTAAGAAATAATAACTATCAAAAGATTGACACTTGTTTATGTCCAATTTCAAAGTGAAATTACTTAAAATGACCATAATTGGATTAAATGGTAAAAATATAATCCATTTATACTTCCAAACCATTAAAATGTATAATTTAACACTATAAATAATTTTTATTTAAAAAAGTTGTTTTCAGTTGAAATATAGAATTTTTCACTATTTACCCAAATATGAAAGTTTTCAGAAAAACACCAAAAATTTATTGAAAATAAATTCTTATGTACCGATTCTAAATAAGAATTTTATTTTCTCAAATTGTATATATAAAAGTTTCAAACATTGGATTTAAAAAGGGTTCGCCATTAAAAGGCCGTAAAAGGTCATTTTTTTGAAAAATACTTCTTTTATTAGAAAAAATGAATTTGTTCTTACATTATGTCTAAGAAACCCATAATATGGATTCTAAAATTCTAAAGATTATATAATGTTCAAAATTCAGTTAATACAATTCATAACCGCTTTTGAACAGATAGTTTAGTATGTCATGTTGCACTTGATCTCAGTGTTGCGTGTAGTGCAAGTTATTGAATTACTTTGAAGAAATAATGTACTATGAAATATTGGGGTGTTACATTATTACCCATTTATTTACAATTCCTTATTAAAATAATTCTTTAGGTAATAATTGGTTCATTTTTTGTGTATGTTTTGGTTTAGTATTTTTAGTAATTTTATTTTTATCATGGTTCAATCATCTAAAAAATGATAAAAATGATATAAATATAATATATATTTTTTATATATTCATTTAGAGTAACCTAAAAAGTTATAAAGAGAAAATGAATTACACTGTTCATGGAGACTGTAGGCCATACGTATGCATGAATGATGTTTTGATTTTCTTAGTAGAGAGAAAAGAATGAATAAAAATAATATATAAAATTTATAGAGTTATTATGATATCATATATATAATATATATTCATTATATTAATCTTTATTACCTTCCATGTATAGCGTTAGTGAAAAATTAATCACATCACTTCGTGGGGTGGTAGTATACCATGTACATGAGCGACACTATCGTATTCACACATAATGGAAAGTAAGAAGGTATATGTGATATTATAATTATATAATTATAAATATTTCATTAATATAATATATTAATATTAAATATATCATTATCTCTAGATATGAGAGGCAGTGATAGAAAATCAATTACATCAGTTCACAAGGTGGTAATCTGCTATACACACGATAAACAGTTTCATTTCCCATTTGATATGATAGGAGATAAATGTAGGTTATTTTATTAATATAATAACATATTAGTATATTTTATATATTGCTGTTATTATATTTCAGTTTTTAGTACATTAATAGAGGTGTTTATCGAAGTATTGAAAAGAAAAATCATAGTGATAACAATTACTTTCTCTTAGAAAAACCTCCTTGGATATCTTATTAAGGAACCTAGGGTTTGTATTTTGGGATTAACAACATCTATATAAATTTTATAAGGATTTTTTGGAGGTATTTTTGTAGGTTTTTTAAGACAAAAAGATTAATATGTGTGAATATGTGAGGGGAGGAAGCCCCTTTTATAATTGTGGTGGAGTGACATTTTTGTAAATACTTACAAAAATTCAGTAATGGGAAGTCACTCTCACTACAAGTGCCTCAAAAATTTATAAATAATTAATTTTAGGGATCATATGGTCAGTAAAAACCTCCAAAACAATAAAATACACATGTTTTAGATATGTTACCTTATCCTTTAAGTTTTATAATTTTTAAAATTATAATTTTCACCATGGTAACTACTCAGTTATTATTTACCTAGGAAACTTTTCCTTTAAGAGTAAAATTTAAATGACAATTACTCGATAAATTAGATGAAATGATTCTAAATATTAAATCCAATTTATTAAATAATTATACTATTCATTTTTATATTTAATTTTAACACATGAATATGTAACATGAAAAACCTTATTTTAACCATAACCACAGTAATTAATTTTTATAATTTTTACTAATATTTTTGAAAAAAATTAATTTTAACCTATTATGTAATATAACTTATTATCATTAAAAATATGGAATAAATTTTATAAAATAAAATTCATAGAATTGGTAGAATTTAATTTAAAATAAAACTCACAGACATGATGAAAAGCAATTTTCCAAAGAGAAAAGTTTCATTAGTATAAAAAGTTTATAATATAAAAATTCAATATAAAATTGATTCAAATAAAATAAATTAGATTAATAAATATATATTTGAACTAATTTTACTTTTAAAACATTTTTAAATAATATATAACTTTGTAAAGTATTTAAATGAAATGATAGTTTTTAATAAAAATTAGTATTTTTCATTATTTATTGGAAAATTAATCTATTTAGAAAATTCAAAAAAATGAAATCAAAGATAATTTGGAAATGGGGATTTCAAAAAATTAAGTTTATTTTCAGAAATAAATTTTCTAAAAATTTTAAAATTTAATTTTGTTATTTGTTCACAAAAATCAATGAAAATCCTTTTATTGAGAAAAAAGTATATTCAAATCGTTTAAAGGATTTACTAAAAATAAAATAAATATCAATAAATATATTTTATTTATCTAAAATATCATTCCTTAATTTTAAAAATGCAGTTATTCTTATTCATAACACCATATTTAATGGTTATTTTATAATGATCATATTTAAATAATAATATTTATCGTATATCACAGTTTATTAAAACTGAGTTTTGTGTGTAACATAAGATATCAGAGAAATTTATTTTATTCCAAAAAAATATTCCATAAAAATTTAAGGTGTTATATTTACACACTGACCCTCTTTTTTTATCACTGATCTTATTTTAACTAATTGATCTAATATTTATATGTGATAAAAATGAGATGTACCAAATGTGTAGTTTGTGGCACACATCATGTTCTCTTTTTTATATGCATAGAACACTTAGCATCTCCTGATGGAATTTTTTGAGGTTTCTTCATTTTAATTTAACTTTTTTATTGATTATGTGATCTATAATGAATAAAGTTAGGAGTTGTAATGTCCCAATTCTGGAAGCCACCCAAAGACACCCTGTACCCAGTTGGTCACTTGCCTCAAAGGAGTACAAGACATGTCACTATTGGTACACAATGTGTTTCACTAAGCCTAGTACTTACCATGTCTGTCACTCCCACAACATGTATTTTTTCTCAATACATGCTGTGTCCCAAGGGTATCCGACATGTAGGAGTCATCCTGTTACTCGGTGTTCCATCTTGGTTGTTACCATGTAAAAGTACATGGTGTGATAATGCCCATATACTTTTTCCCATGTCAAAGTACATGGCTAAGCCCATGTACATATAGACAAGCCCTATGTGTGTGGGAGTACACGACGTGCCCTAGGTGTGTACCCTTGAACGTTTCCATGTACCCTCCTAGGTATACATTGATCTAACTAGGAAGGGTTACACAAAATGTAATAGGGGTCACATGTTTGTGATCCTTAACTTTATCCTGAAACCCTAGCCACTGTTGAAAGGGACCCACACAACATGTTACTCGATATTACTCACAATGTTGACGATATTTTCCTAGAAACCCTTATTCTATATCTCACACATACTCTCACTACTACTGCCTTAAATTTCAACCTCGATCTCATCAGAAATCATGGATCCAACCTGGATGAACCTTGCTGCCATCAATCACTAGATTCAGGCCACCAAAACCACTCAAAAATCATCTACACACGTAATCTGCCATCATACGTTGAAGATCATGAAATTCGGTTTTCAAAACCATCAAATTTGATGATTCTTCCATCGAAACATGATAACTGAATTTTTATATTCTAGAATATAGGATTTTGAACCATTATACTAAGAAACATGTGCACAAATTTTGATTTACCAGTATATATCAAACTATGGGCCAAAAGAAATTACCTACGATGAATAGAGAAATGGGGACTAAAAGTACAATAAAAACCACAAGGAACGAACCTCCACCAATGTTTGTGCTGGACTCAATAAATTTCTTATAGAATGAAAAAAAAGAAGTAAAAAAACATGAAGAAATTTCCAAAAAAGTTCTTTACAGATATCCCATCCCACAAAACGACCGATCTGTGAAACAATCAGTTGGTCGATTGATTTTTGTTCATCATAGAAATCATAAATTGGGATAAATAAAAATAAAATGAACTTCCTACCTCAATTTTTATCAATCACTAATAAATAATAAATTTTCATCATTTTCATTGGTGAGATCCTCTAATTCTGCCACACAATAACCATGGAACCTCGATCCGGTTGTCCCCCACCAATGAAGTTCCTCATTTGAACTCCAATGTATCTAAACATTTTTTAGAGTTAGGAGGAAGGACCTAAATTTTTTTGATAAGATTTTATTTAAATAATATTATTCAGTCACTATTTAAATTTAAAATAAATTCATTTAATAATTTTATTTTATTCATTTAACACCCACGACAAATTTTTCAAAAACGCTTCATGCTAACAAAGATTATGTCACACCTAGGTTAAAAACATCATTTTAAACTCAATGGTACCCTCAGATTTCTAATTCAGGACTCCATTTAAGATTTATTTCACTTTTTATAGAAAACTTCATGCATATGATATTTAATATATTTAATATATTTCAAAAATTAATTTCAAGCACATTAGGTCACAGAATCTCATGTTGTCTTAGTGCATGGCTATGGAAACATTCTTATTATTATTAAAAATTATTACATGGAAAAAATGAGGACACTAAATTATTACCTTATTCAAATATTTTCATTACCAAAAATAACAACTAAGAAAAAATTGGGGATAATAAACTCTAAAATAGGTCTCCCTCTTCCATAAGCTCTCATAACTATTTTCTATGTTGTCAAAAAACACACATCCAAGGAACAAACTCATCCACAAAGAGTATTTCTCACAACAGTTCTCACTACTGTTGACTATTTGAAAAGAAATATCCACTACCACGGTCCATCTCACCCAGGTCGATATAATATAACGAGTCATTCACATACCCCCTTCTCTTGGACATGCGGATAACATCAAGAAAACTATAAACTACTATAGACTTAGGGTTAATCGGCACACCACCTCACTAACATGACATAAAAGTAAAAAAAAGAAATGTCATAAGATTACTAGAGATAACCTGCCACCCTAGATAAGACTCATTGACTCTTCAACTCCAAATGCCTCCACCATCAATACAATGAGGAATCCTGAAATTTACAAGACTGTCTTCACCCCTAGATTAAATTTACCTGTTACAATGACCACTAGCACTAAAAATAGGACCCAAACATTGTTAACCACTGGATCTGATGAACATAAAAGTTTCCTTCAAGGTCTCTCATTCATGGCCTCGAAAAGGTGCTACTTAAGTGTTGTAGTAGTAATAATTATGATACACAAACCCCACCAATAGTAGATGATCCTCTAAGACGTGGCTCAAAACCAACATGCAAACCCAAAGCATTTTCACCCAAACCTGAATGGTCTATTCTACCTAGCTAGCTAGACAGGTTAAAACACTATTCCCAACTATAACTAATTCCCCAAATGCTTCCTTCATCCTCTCCCTAATCCTTCCATAAAGTAAGCATCACAATCTTCAACGATCATCGATGGAATTCCACAATGTAAAACAACCCACAACATGCACAAGTGTCCTAACCTCTCCACAAATCATTATCAGTCATCACCCACATACAACCTAAACAACAATACTTTAACTCAGAAAATCATTGAAAATCCCTTGGATTCCCAACCAGTTCCAAGAGATCCTAGTACATCCTCACCTATACTAGATGTAACTCTAAAGGGAAACTACCTCATTATCACCTCTTATTACATTGTGAATGGAATCACCATCCATTCTTGAAAAAAGGATGATGTGATTCCCTCTTATAAGGGATTTCCATCAGGAAAGTATATAGTGTATATCTGGTCACACAAAATATCACAATCAAAATCTGAGAGTCATACCTCACCAGATATGAGAATAAGTGAAAGGGTGACAACTATTTATTGGAGGTACATTCCACCATACTTGCCTAACAAAGGGTCAACTAAAAAGATTTCGACTATTCCACAACCCTACTTGACAACATCGGATGGATAAACTTGTAGTGAGAATCTATAAAATGGACATTCCCCTAGGTATTCCTCAAGCTCACGCTGCATCAAACTTTTCCGGATCCACTTTCACTCCCATATCTAAGGAGACATATCCTAAGATGTGGACCTTAAAATCTAGAACTGGATCCACAAGAGACTCCATATGACTAGAACTCCTAGAGAATGTCTAATACCATCCATTTGTTTCTTGATTTCTTTAACTCTGATGCCAAGGACACATGGATTCCACCAATGAATACTACAATGAATTGATCCATGAAGGGTTAAGGATACAGTCCATAAGTATCTCAATTTCACTATGTTGTACAAATCACCAAAGGGTATCACTACTAACTCAAAAAACCATATAAGATTTTGAAAGATACTTATAGAATATTATGCTCACCAAATAAAGCTAGTGATAACTTGTCTTAAGTCCAACACTGAGATCTACCATGCCTCTATTCATGGGGTGAGGAATCCATCAATTCTTAAGGGTGAAACTTTCTATTGTGTCACATGGTCCATGTGACAACAATACACTTCCAACCTCAATATTTCATCCACCTATTTGGATAACATCACAAGGCTGCCTAGGAAAACACATTGGGTCTTACAAATCCCCTTTTTATGAAACCTCCTTACTACACCTTCAACTCTTACATTTACCGAGGGTCATCTGATATACTAGCGTAGATATCAGGCCATCCCTGGTGCAAGTCCGTATAGAAAACAAAACCTCGATGGTAAGGTAAACCCAAAACATCCTCAAGAAGGATTCCCTCATACTCCTCCATCATCATATAAACTAAAATATCATATAATACACTACTCTAAGGGTAATAATAGTCAACTGATAAGGAAGAGACTGTAATGTCCTGTGAATGAGGTTATCCTACCATGTCTAGGGATTACTCCTTATCAAAGGAGGAAAACTCCATCCCATAAAATTGCAAGCACTTATAAACCCCTGGTAAAAATCATATGATCTTGGATGGTAACCAAAAAATCCATACTGAGAAGTACATAATAGGGTCCCACTACCACTATAGAAATATTTCCATGTGAGGTTCACTTTCTCCTCCCAAATTCAGGTTGCACTGTCAGTAGAAGTATTCATGTAACACCCCAGGATTTCATTGTACGTTATTTCTTCAAAGCAATTCAATAACTTGTGCTACATGAAACACCGAGTTCAAGCGCACCATGACTTACCAAACGAGCTGTTCAAAAGTGGTTATGAATAATATTATCTACATTTTGAATTTTATATATTCCATATAAATTTTAACATCCATATTATGTGTTTTTTAGACATAATATAAGAAAAAATTCATTTTTTAGATAAAATAAGTATTTTTTAGAAAATAAAATTTTACCAACTTTTAATGGAGAACCCTTTTTAAATCCAATATTTGAAAGTTTTATATATTCAATTTGACAAAATAAACTTTTTATTTTGAATCAGAATATAAAAATTTTGTTTTTATAATTTAATACGGTTTTTTTGATAACATTTATATTTGGGTGAATAGAGAAAAATTCTAAATTTTAATTGAAAACAACTTCTTTAATAAAAATAATTTATAGTGTTAAATTATAAATTTGGAAGGTTTTGAAGTATACTTAGATTATATTCTTATCATTTAATAAAATTTAGGTCATTATAAACAATTTCACATTTATATTTGACATAAACACATGTCAATCTTTTGATAGTTTTTACTTTTTTAAAACCTGCTTTATAGTTTTGACAATGAGAATTAATTTTAAATTAATAAATGAAACTTATATGTTTTGAATTTGTTAAAATAGAATTAATTTTTGAATTTATAATATCAAAATTATCTTAGGGTAATTTTTTGGTTTTTTTAAGAAAAATTTCAATTTTTTATGAATAGTGAAAAACACTGCGTTATTATTTAATACCGAAATTTTATTTAAATAATTATTTATTTTATTTAAATTTATTTTATTAAAAAATAGATATATAATACCTATATAAGTCCAATTTAATTCATTGGATTCATTTTATAATTAAATTATTGGTATAAAATTTATTGAACTTTTTAACGTTTTTTACCCACCTTCTAGGAGCATTTGCAAATTTGCATAAAACTTAATTTTACCGATTATGTGAGTTGAATTTCAAACATCCGAGAGACACGGTTGAAATGACTAAGTAAAATTTGGTTCAATAAGATGAAAATAATTTTTGATGAATAGTAACTTTTGACTTTTATTTACCACGGTTAAAAGTTAATAGGGTAATTAAGGGTAAAAATTATATTATAATTTCCCTAACACATATCCTAATTCTATTGGATAAGTGTAATTAGACCAAAAAAACCTTAGGAATAAAATATTATTCTCTTTTTCCAACTTGGATTATATTAGGACATTTATTATTATTTTATTTAAAGAAGAGTTAAAAGTGTTAAATTCATAGTTTAATAACTAAACCATTTTTAATATAGGGTTACACACAATATAAATTGGACTATAAATATTAATTAGAAATATAAAGAGATTCCTTACATAATTTTATTTTATTTATAATTTATAGAAATTAAATATTTTAATTTATTTATGACACAATGATGATGGAGTAATTATCTTATTAATGATATATTAAAATAATTAATATTATAAATATTCAAATAAATGTAAATTTAGACTTATGATGAAATCCACTAATTTTATAGTTTAATATGACATGTTAGTGTTTATTAGATAAATTTTGATCTAAGTGATAAGGTTTTTATGACTTTTACAAAAACAAAATACCAAATAGTGTCAAAATTGACATAAATTTATTTTAAAAACAAATACTATATTATTGGTTGATATAATATTCCTAAAAATCTAAGGTTCGGACAAAGGCCTAAATAATATTTTATAGGTCATTAATGAACCAATTAAGGTTCTCTTGGAAGTTTAGTGTATGTTTATTAACCATATAGTGTAAGAATACAAGAAGACACAATAAAAGTTAAACTATATAACTAAGAGTTAAATCTAAAAGATAACATTAAAATGATGACCTAAAATTGTCTAAAACCTATTATTTGGAAGGGTTTAGACCCATAACCACCTAAGTCTATAAATAAATTCATTTGGAGCCATTATAAACCAAATATGATTGTATAATAAATTAATATTTTAATCTTTTCCTAAAGTGACCCTCACCCCTCTTATAAAAGGGCACTTCCCCTTCTCTCAAAATTACACTTCCAAATCCATTTGGCTCGGCCAAAACCGGCCCAAAAATCCTACCAAATTCCCTCAAATCAACATAGAATCATTAATTTTATCATAAAGCCAACCTACGGATCCCTTTTGATCAACTCAAAAGGAAACACCCGAAGAAGAGGTAATAATTTCACCACCCTCTTTCAAGTTATTTTCTTCTTCCACTTCCTCTTTCTTTGTTATTTCCATACAAAACTTATAACTCCAATTCCTCCTATATACTGTTATATTATTAAAAATATGGTACAACCATATTCTTTATTCTATCCATCCTATAAATAACAAAGTTATCATATGTGCATACGTACTGCTCACCGTCTCCACGTCGTGGTGTAGTTTGTTATTCAAACACTTTATTATTTTGATGGGTATAATAATGAGTATAAATGATATAAATAATATGTATACCATGTTAATGATTCTTTATATATGATATACCATCCAATTACATTCAATCTCACCATCAATATAATGATATTTTTTCTCGTGCGTAGGTACAAATTACCATCTCCACGAACGTGATGAGATTAATTCCCAATCGTAATCATTCAAGAATAATTTTCATTTTATGATTAAAAATAATGTATAATAACTTAATATAATTTTCAATATGAATAAGATACATCCTAATCGTAAAAAACCTAGCATACGTAACCAATAATATAAAGGAAAATAGATCAGTTAACACCTGAAACGATGATACTACTAAAATATTATTAACACATCAATATTGGAAGATCATATATGATATCATATTTAGGTATATTATTCTTGAATAATTTAATAATAATTATTTAACTATTATACAAGCGGTTAAAATACCTCCGACCAAGGAAAAGTACAAGGTAGGGTTTAATTCTACAATCTTTTCATTATCCAAAGTTGTTTTTACATGAGTATCTACTGGGACCTCTTTATCATCCACATCCGTGTTTCATAAAAATATTTTAAAAAGGAATATTTTAAGGTTTTATGGAATGGAATATTTAACTAGATCATAATTTTAAATGTTTTGAATATTTATTCTTCTAAATCATTCTAATTAATGTCCATGTATTCAAAATGGGTTTTAAGGATTTATTTATATGGACTTGAATGTTTTTAAAATGTTAATTACTTTCAAAATTTTCAAAGTGGTATGTGACACTTTGATCTAAAAATGTATTTAAATGTATTCCATTCTAAATTGTGTTACTTTTAAAGGTTTTAATGAAAAGGGGATTATTCTCTCAAAGAGTTTTACAAATAATTTTCATATATGTAAATATCATTTGATGGATTTTAAACTTGTTTGAAGTTGATTTATTATGATAAAAATCTTCCATATTGTATAGAAGGTTTTGTGATATATTTGATTGTTGATTTGTTATTTTTATATCACTCATATTTTATGTATAAAGTATTAACATTTTGTATGCTAGTTTTAATTTGAATGTTTATGTTATGTTTAAACCTTTTCATATGAGGAATGCATTGGACTTAGTAAGTGATGGGTGGAGCTGCTATAGCTCCTCAATGCAACAGTAGGTCTCATGATACAAACTAGTGTATTGGCACAAGGCCTTGACAAAATATTATTTGTAGTCTTGGAACAAGTACTTGACTATGTGGTTATGAAGTCTGGCATTATGCATTCCATCATTACGAAATTAGCTATTGATATTACATGTGATTATTCAACTAGTAGAATATCCATGTGAATAAGTAAATAGAATTATTTGATTTATCTTTTCCATATTATGCTGAAGTTTAAATTTAAAAGGATTTTGTTTTAGTTTTATAAATTACCTTAAATGTTTATGCTTATTTGTGAAAGTTTCCGCTATATTATTATCCTTAATGAGCATTTGAGCTCACCCCTTTCTTATGTTTTATTTTCCCAAGATTCCAAGAAGTGTATTATGATTGATAAGTAGGTTTAGGATAGGGGATTAATGGAGTTCTCAAAGGATCATTTATGTTGTGTTTTATTTTATAATGTGTAATGTAATGTTCATATATGTAATCTATTTTCCAAGAATTCTTAACAGATCAGTCTTTAGGGACTTGCTTCCTTGTAATCATGCCAATGTATTAAAATAATGCATGTACTCTGGGCTTCTGGGGTTGGGGAGTTACAGTTGGTATCAGAGGAAGTTTAGCAACAACCTTGGAAATAGATTTAGATAAACTATGATTAGAGAACATTACCTTAAGATAGGCATTGATGATTAGTATTGAAGAACTTCATAGAATTTTTTTAATGTAGAGATTTTGTGTATTTTCCAAGCAATACATCCATGTCTAAATACGAGCAGGTAGAGGCGGCTCTGTCACAAATGTACCTAGGATTGAAGACTCTAACAACGAGTTTCAGGCTTGTCCCAGGGTATCCTAGTACATGACAACAGGCCTTTCTGCACTCTTGGTTATGCCACACCCATGGGATATGCTTAGGATAATTCACATTTTCATAACAAGACATTATAAAGTATTTATGAGTAAATACTTCCTCAAAGAATTTTTTTTTATGATTATAGATTATATGCATAATCTTTTCAATTTACTTTAGGTATTTTACAGGGTTGGAATTATGCATTGAGGTTGATAAACTAACCTTCTGTTTTCCATTCTTTAGAAATGGAACCTAGTTGAAGGAATGAGAATTCCAAAAATACGCATGATCAAAAGATTAAGAAGGATCATATCTTTCAGGGTATTAAGACAACATTTAAAAGGGAAATAGTCTCCCATGTATTCTCATCATATGAAGAAATAATATCATGTGTTAATAATATAAGTAAAGAATTCTATGAGTCCTATGGCTTTGAAGGGAATGAAGAGAAGAAAAGGATGGAAGAGAGAAAGATGGATAAAGGTAAGAGGGGAAAGGAGGATTTTCCCATATGTGATAAATGTGGAAAGAATCACCTTGGTAAATGCTTGAAGGGAATGAGAGTTTGTTATAAGTGTGGAGAAAAAGGACACCACATACGTGATTGCAAGGGTAAGAAAAAGGTTTCAAATGTACAACGCTTCATTTGCAAGGAGTTTGTACACTACGTGAATAGATGTCCAAATCATCAGAGTATACCCCAAATGCTAATATTGGATAATAATAATTTTATGATACTACCAATGATGAAGAGTAAGGATTAGAGTTAATAATTTTTTATTAAAGTATTGTGTCATTTTGGTATTGTATTAATGATGTACATGTTATAAGAATTATAAACTATATAAGGATTTTATAGTAGTACTATTTCATTAAGGACTTTAGATTTTTTGGAACCAAGGAAAGTGAATCAATAACAGGTTAATTTTTTTTGGAAAATATATAGTTGAGGGAAAGAAAAACGATAATATGGTTCTGATACTGAGGTAGTGATTTTGGAATAATATATGATTGATTTGGAAAAATTATATTGTATATTCTTTACTACCTTGAAATTGATTAATGATTTGTATATTCCATCATTGTTGGAGTGTACAAAATTTTTGGATAGAAGGACTATATCCAGTATTCTATCAGGAATAATAAAGTGTGAATGTAATCAACAAGGTTTTATGGTAATTCTGGGTGTTTCATTGTTTTAAAAGAATACAGGATGACAATATTTACATGTTATTACATGGAAAAAAGGATCTTCATTGTGTTTACCTTCCTTATAAATTTTGGACTTTGAGTTTGGATAAAAGTATTTTGGATAATTCTAAAGGTTGGAATTGATTAATTTTGACATTGTATACTATTGTTAAGGTTAAATAATTTACTAAAATTATTTTTGGAATATCATAAAAAAGACAACCCAGAGGTCGGGCGACAACCCGTTGCGTCCGACAAGGCTGTGAGACTTGAACCCGCAACCGAGGGGCGACAAGGGTGGATCACCTACCAATGGCATACATGATTTCCTAGTTTGTATAATGTAGTTTTTTTTAATAGTATAACAAATTAATTATAAATTCATTATTTTTGGAACCATATACGATTAGGATAAATAGAATATTTTTGAATTCTATTTTCTTTTGGAGTGAAAGATGAGATTGTGGTATGAATTAGTTGAAGGATTAAACTCTACTTGTCAAGTATATTTTTCTCCTCTTATTCTATGAATAAATTAATTCTTAAACTTTAGGGAAGGTTTCTTAAAGAAAAAAATGTGTTATCCTAATACCTTATGTTTTGTTGAATAGAAAGATATTTTAAATCATCATAGATTGATGGCTTTGAGGTCCTCAATTTTACACTTGTTTGTGATTGATGACCTCAATCACTCCCTATAAATATTTAAATTTTTCATCCAATTATGTGTCTCTAATTTCCACCAATGTTCTCCTAATCGAGATCATAATTTAGTGGTGACTTTTTCATTTCCCTTTCCCTCTTATTAAGACTAAATTTTATTAACCCAATTTTCAATGTGGGTTTTCCACAAAGACATTTTCTATTTTTAACCTTCTATTTTCGAAGAACAATTTAAAATTGAGAGGATTAAATTTATTTAAGTAGGGGAGAATGTAACACCCCAATATTTCATATTACACTATTTCTTTAAAGTAATTCAATAACTTACGCTACACGCAACACCGAGTTCGAGCACACCATGACTTACCAAACTAGCTGTTCAAAAGAGGTTATGAATAGTATTATCTGAATTTTGAATTTTATATATTCCACATAAATTTTAAAATCTATATTATGTGTTTCTTTGACATAATATAAGAACAAATTCATTTTTTTAGATAAAATTAGTATTTTTCAGAAAATACAATTTTACCGCATTTTAATGGAGAACCATTTTAAAATACATTATTTGACACTTTTATATATTCAATTCTATGAAATAAACTCCTTATTTATAATCTGAACATAAAAATTTAGTTTTGATAAATTTTTGGTGTTTTTCTGATAACTTTCATATTTGGATGAATAGTGAAAAATACTAAATTTTAATTGAAAATATCTTTATTAATAAAAATAATTTATAGAGTTAAATTATACATTTTAATGGTTTGGAATTATAATTAGATTATATTTATATCATTTAATAAAATTTAGGTCATTATGAGTAATTTCACATTTAAAGTTGACATAAAAACATGTCAATCTTTTGATAGTTTTTACTTTTTAAAAAACCACTTTTTGGTTTTGACAACAGGAATTAATTTTAAATTAATAAATTCAACTTCTATATTTTGAATATGGTAAAATAGAAATCATTTTTTAATTTATAATATTAAAATTATATTAGGGTGAATTTTGGGTATTTTTTTGAAAACATTCAATTTTTGATGAATAGTGAATAACACTGTGTTATGATTTAAAACCAACATTTATTTAAATAATTATTTATTTTATTTAAATTTATTTTAAGTATATATATATATATATAATACATATATAAGTTCAATTTAATTCATTGGAGTCATTTTATAATAAAATTCGTTGTATAAATTTTTATTGATCTTTTTAACATTTTTTTACCCACATTCTAGGAGCATTTGGAAATTTGTATAAAACATAATTTTAATGCTTCTGTGAGTTGAATTTCAACACTCAGAGAGATACAGTTGACATTAGTAAGTAGAATTTTGTTTAATAAGTTGAAAATAATTTTTGGTGAATAGTAACTTTTGAATTTTATTTACCACGGTTAAAAGTAAATAGGGTAATTAAGGGTAAAAATTATACTATAATTACCATAACACATGTCTTAATTCTATTGGATAAATTTGATTCGACCAAAAACAACCTTATGAATAAAATATGATCCTCTTTGGTCCACTTGGATAAGATTAGGACAATTATTATTATTTTATTTAAAGAAGAGTTAAAAGTGTTAAATTCCAAGTTCAATAACTAAACCATTTTTAATGTAGGGTTAAACACAATAAAAATTTGACTATAAATATTCATTAGAAATATGAAAACATTTCCTACATAATGGTATTTTACTTATAATTTTTATACATTAAATAGTTTAATTTATTTATGATACAATGATGTTGTAGTAATTACCTTATTTATGAAATATTAAAATAATTGATATTATAAATATCCAAATAAATTTAAATTTAGACTTATGATGAATTACACTAATTTTCTAGGTTAATATGACATATTAAGAGTGATTAGATAATTTTTTTTCAAAGTGATAAGGTTGTTATTACTTTCACAAAAACAAAATACCAAATAGTGTCAAAATTAACACAAATTAATTTTTAAAACAAACACTATATTATTTGTTGATATAATATTCCTAAAAATACAAGGTTCAGAAAAAGGGATTGAATAATATTTTATAGGTCATTAATGAAACACTTGATGTTATCTTGAAGGTTTAGAGTAAGTTTATTGACCACATAGTGTAAGAATACAAGAAGACACGGTAAAAGTTAAACTATTAAACTAAGAGTTAAATCTAAAAGATATGGTTAAAATGACATCATAACTTGTCTAAAACCTATGGGTTGAGAGTATTTAGACCCATAATTACCTAAGTCTCTAAATAAATTTATTTGGAGCCATTATAAACCGAATACAATTGTATAATAAATTAATATTTTAATCTTTTCTTAAAGTGACCCTCACCCCTCCTATAAAAGGGCACTTTCCCTTCTCTCAAAATTACACCTACAAATCCATTTGGCTCGACCAAACCCTGAAAAAATATCCTCCAAACTTCCCTCAAATCAACCTAGAGTCCTTACATTGTTCATAAAGCCAACCTAAAGATCCCTTTTCATCAACTCAAAAAGAAACACCTGAAGAAGAGGTAACAATTTCA
Source organism: Viscum album (assembly GCA_963277665.1). Taxonomy (NCBI): domain Eukaryota; kingdom Viridiplantae; phylum Streptophyta; class Magnoliopsida; order Santalales; family Viscaceae; genus Viscum; species Viscum album. Next base: position 1,366,567,450 of record OY728135.1, read on the forward strand.
CCACCTTCTTTCAAGTTATTTTCTTCTTCCACTTACACTTTATTTGTTGTTTCAATACCCAAATAACAACTCAAGTACCTCCTATATACTGTGATGTTATTATAAATATGGTACAACCATATTCATTATCCTATCAATCCTATAAATGACAAAGTCACCATACGTACATACGTACGACTTACCGTCTCCACGTCGTGGTGTAGTTTGTTATTCAAACACTTAATTATTTGGATGGAAATAATAATGAGTATAAATGATATAAATAATATGTATAACATGTTAATGATTCTGTATATATAATATACCATCCAATTACATACGATTTCACGATCAATATAATGATATTGTCGCTCGTGCGTACGTAAAGATTACCGTCTCCACGAACGCGATGAGATTCATTCCCCATCGTAATAATTCAAGAATAATTTTCATTTTATGATTAAAAATAATATTTAAGAACTTAATATAATTCTGGATATGAATCAAATACATCCTATACATAACAAACATGGCTTATGTTACCAATCATATAAAGGAAAAAAGATCAGTTAACACCTAAAACAATGATACTACTAAAATATTATTAAGAAATAAATATTGGAAGATCATATATGATATCATATTTACATATATTATTCTTGTATAACTTAATAAAAATGATTTTACTATTATACATGAGGTTAATGTACCTTAGACCAAGCAAAAGTACAAGGTAAGGGTTAACTCTACAATCTCTTCATTATCCGAGGTTGTTTTTCCATGAGTATCTACCAGGACCTCTTTATCATCCACATCCGTGTTTCATAAAAATATTTTCAAAAGGAATATTTTAATTTTTTATGGAAGGTACTATTTAAATATATCATCATTTTAAATGGTTTAAATATTTATTCTTCTAAATTATTCTCATTAATGGATATGTTTTCAAAATGGGGTTTAAGGATTTATTTATATGGACATGAATGTTTTTAAAATGTTAATTCCTTTAAAAAGTTTCAAAGTGGTATGGGACACTTTGATTCAAAAATTTCATTAAACTTCTTCCTTTCTAAATTGTGTGAATTGTAAATGTTTTCATGAAAAAGGGATAATTATCTCAAAAAGTTTCACAAGTCATTTTCATCTATGTAAACATCCTTTGATAGATTTTAAACTTGTTTGAAGTTTATTTATTATGATACAAATCTTCCCTGTTATATTAAAGGTTTTGTGATATGTTTGACTGTGGATGTGTTATTTTTATACCATTCATGGTTTATGGATAATGTATTAACATTTCATATACTAGTTTTAATACCAATGTTTATGTTTTAATTTTTTTATATGAGCAATGCATTGGACTTAGTAAGTGACGGGTGGAGCCTGCTACAACTCATCTATGCATTGGTAGGTCTCAGTAGACAAACTAGTGTATTATAATAAGGCACTGACAAAATCTTATTTGTAGTCTTGGCACAATGCCTTGACTATGTGGTTATGAAGTATGGAATTATGCATTCCATCATTATGAAATTATCTATTGATATTACATGTGATTATTCGACTAGTAAAATATCAATGTGAATAAGTAAATGGAATTATTTGATTTATCTTTTCCATATTATTCTGAAGTTTTAATTTAAAAGTCTTTTGTTTTAGTTTTATACATTGCCTTAAATGTTTATGCTTATTTATGAAAGTTTCTGCTATATTTTTATCCTTATTGAGAATTTGAGCTCACCCATTTCTTTTGTTTTATTTTCCTAGGATTCCAAGAAGTGTATTATGATTGATAAGTAGGGTTAATATAGGAGATTAATGGAGTTATCGAAGGATCATTTATGTTTTGTTTTATTTTCTAATGTGTAATGTAACATTCATATATGTAATCTATTTTCCAAGACTGCTAAACTGATCAGTCTCTCGGGACTTGATTTCTTGTAATCATGCTAATGTATTAAAATAATGCACCGACTCTGGGATTCTGGGGTTGGGGCATTACAGTTGGTACTAGAGGAAGTTTATGAACAACCTTGTAAATAGATTTAGATAAAATCTTATTAGAGAACATTACCCTAATATAGACTTTGAGAATTAGTATAGAAGAAATTCCTTGAATTTTGGTAATGTAGAAATTTTCTGTAATTTATAAGCAACACATCCCTATCTGGATATAAGAAAGTAGAGGCGACTCTAGAATATATGTACCTAGGAGTGAAAACTCTGACAAGGAGTTTTGGGCTTGACCCAGGGTATCCTGGTACACGACAACGGGCCTTGCTTCACTCTTGGTTACGACACTCCTGGGGGTTATGTTTAGGATAATTTATATTTTTATTACAAGCCATTATGAAAGATTTTGGAGTAAATACTTCCTCAAAGAAAAAATTTTATGATTATAGATTATATGCATAATATTTCCAATTTACGTTAGGTATTTTACAAGTTTAGAATTATGCATTGTGATTCATAAACTTACATAGTGCATGCCATTGTTTAGAAATGGAACCTAGTAAAAGAAATGAGAATTCCAGCAATACGCATGATCAAAATATTAAGAAGGAACATATCTTTCATGGTATTAAGCCAACATTTAAAAAAGAAATAGTATCCCTTGTATTCTCATCATATGAAGAAATAGTATTATGTGTTAATAAGATAAGTAAATAATTCTCTGAGTCCTATGGATTTGAAGGGAAGAAAGGGAAGAAAAGGATGGAAGAGAAAAAGATGGATAAAGGGAAGAGGGGAAAGAATGATTTTCCCATATGTGATAACTGTGTAAAGAATCAACTTGGTAAATGCTTAAAAGGAATGAGATTTTGTTATAAGTGTGGAGAAAAAGGACACCACATACGTTAATGCAAGAGTAAGAAAAAGGTTCCAAATGTACAATGCTTCATCTTCAAGGAGTTGAGACACTACACAAATCAATGTCCAAATCATCAGAGTATACCCCAAATGCTGCTATTGGATAATAATCAAGTTATGATACTACCGAAGATTAAGAGGAATGATTAGAGTTATTATGTTGTTATTAAATTATTGTGTCATTTGAGAATTTTATTAATTATGTACATGTTATAAGAATTATATAGTATATAAGGCTTGTACTACAGTACTATTTCATTAAGGGCTTGAGATTGTGTGGAACAAATAAAAGTGACTCAATAACAGGTTTATTTTTTTGGAAAATATATGGTTGAGATAAAGATAAACCATAATATGGTTCTGATAATAAGGTAGTGATTTTGGAATAATATATGATTGATTTGTATAAATTATTTTGGATATTCTTGACTACCTTGAAACTGATTAATGATTTGTATATTCTATAATTGTTGGAGTTTACAACATTTTTGGATAGAAGGAGTATATCCAGTATTCTATAAGGAATAAGGGAGTGTGAATGTAATAAATAAGGTTTTATGGTAATTCAGGGTGTTACAATGTTTTAAAAGAATACATGATTACGGTATTCACATGTTATTATGTGGAATAAATAATCTTTATTGTTTTTACCTTCCTTATAAATTTTGGACTATGAGTTTGGAGAGAAGTATTTTGGATAAGTCTAAAGGTTTGAATCAATTAAGTTTGACATTGGATAATATTGTTAAGGTAAAATAATTTCTCGAGATTATTTTTGGGCTGTCATAAAAAGGGAAACTCGGAGGTCGGGCGACAACCCATCACATCTGGTAAGTTTGTGAGACTTGATCCTGAAACCAAAGGGCGATAAGGGTGGATCACCTATCACCGGCATACGTGATGTACTGGTTTTTATAATTTAGTTTTTTAATAGTATAATAAATTAATTATAAATTCATTATTTTTGGAACCCTATAGGATTAGGATAAATATAATATATTTGAATTCTCTTATCTTTTAGAGTGAAAGATGAGTTTTTGGTAGGAATTAGTTGAAGGAAGAAACTATACTGGTCAAGTATATTTTTTTCCTCTTATTATATGAATAAATTAATTCTTAAACTTCAGGGAAGGGATATTCAAACCAAAAAATGTGTTATCCTAATACCTTATGTTTTGTTGAACTAATGATATTTTAAATCATCATAGATTGATGGATTTTTGGCCCTTAATTTTACACTTGGGAGTGATTGATGACCTCAATAACTCTTTATAAATATTTACATTTTTCCTTAAATTATGTGTCTCTAATTTCCAACAATGTTCTCCTAATCGAGATCATAATTTGGTGGTGACTTTTTCATTTCCCTTTCCCTCTTATTAAGACTAAATTATATTAATGCAATTTTTGATGTGGGTTTTCCACAAAGGTATTTTTCTATTTTTAAACTTTTATTTTCTAAGAACTATTTAAAATTACGAGCAAAAAAATTATTTATTTAGGTGAGAATGTAACACACTAAGATTTCATAGTACGTTATTTTTTCAAAGTAATTTAATAACTTGCGCTACACACAACACCGAGTTCGAGCGCACCATGACTTACCAAACTAGCTGTTCAAAAGTGGGTATGAATAGTATTATCCGCATTTTTAATTTTATATATTCCATATAAATTTTATCATCCATAATATGTGTTTCTTAGACTTAATATAAGAACAAATTCATTTTTTTAGATAAAATAAGTATTTTTCATAAAATGAAATTTTACCGCCTTTTAATGGAGAAAACATTTTAAATCCAATATTTGACACTTTTATATATTAAATTTGACAAAATAAACTTCTTCTTTTAAATAAGGACATAAAGATTTGGTTTCGATGAATTTTTGGTGTTTTTATGATAACTTTTATATTTGGGTGAATAGTGAAAAATACTAAATTTTAATTGAAAACAACTATTTTAATCAAAATAATTTATAGTGTTTAATTATACATTTGAATTGCTTGAAAGTATAATTAGATTATATTTTTATCATTTAACAAAATGTAGGTTATTATAAGTAATTTTCCATTTAAATTTGACATAAACACATGTCAATCTTTTGATAGTTTTTACTTTTTAAAAACTCATTTTTTGGTTTTGACAAGGGGAATTAATTTTAAATTAATAAATTCAACTTATATTTTTTTAATTTGGTAAAATAGACTTAATTTTTGAATTTATAATATCAAAATTAGATTATGGTTAATTTTTGGTATTCTTCTGAAAACTTTCAATTTTTAATGAATAGTGATAAACAATGTGTTATTATTTAAAACTGACATTTTATTTAAATAATTATTTATTTTATTTAAATTTATTTTAAGTAAAAATAGATATATAATACCTATATAAGTTCTATGTAATTAATTGGAGTCATTTTATAATAAAATTAGATGTATAAAATTTTATTGAACTTTTTAATGTTTTTTTACCCACCTTCTTGGAGCTTTTGAAAATTTGTATAAAACTTAATTTTACCACTTCTATGAGTTGAATTTCAAAAATCCGAGAGGAAGGGATGACATCATTAAGTAAAATTTGGTTCAATAAGATGAATGTTTTTGGTGAATAGTAACTTTTGACTTTTATTTACCACAGATAAAAGTAAATATGGTAATTAGGGGTAAAAATGATATTATAATTACCCTAAAAAATATTATAATTCTATTGGATAAGTGTAATTAGACCAATAAAACATTAGGAATAAAATATTATCCTCTTTGGTCCACTTGGATTAGATTAGAACATTTATTATTATTTTATTTAAAGAAGAGTTAAAAGTGTTAAATTCAAAATTTAATAAATAAACCGTTTTTAATATAGGTTTACACACAATATAAATTAGACTATAAATATTACTTATAAATATAAAAATATTTCCTAAATAATGGTATTTTATTTATAAATTTTATACATTAAATAATTTAATTTATTTATGACACAATGATTATGTAGTAATTACCTTAGTAATGAACTATTAAAATAATCGATATTATAAATATCCAAATAAATATAAATTTAGTGTTCTGATGAATTAAACTAATTTATAGGTTAATATGACATTTTATGATTGATTAGATAATTTTTTTCTAAGTGATAAGGTTGTTATGACTTTCACAAAAATAAAATACCAAATAGTGTACAAATTGACATAAATTAATTTTTAAAAGAAATATTATATTATTGGTTGATATAGTATTCCTAAAAATCTAAGGATCAGCCAAAGAGCTTAAATAATATTTTATAGGTCATTAATGAACCACTTATGGTTCTTTTGGAAGTTTAGAGTAAGTTTATTAACCATATAGTGTAATAATACAAGCAGACACGGTAAAAGTTAAACTATTTAACTAAGAGTTATATCTAAAAGATAAGGTTAAAATGGTAACCTAAACTTGTATAAAACCTATTGGTTGAGATTATTTTGACCCATAACCACCAAATTCTGGAAATAAATTCATTTTGAGCCATTATAAACTGAATATGATTGTATAATAAATTAATATTTTAATCATTTCCTAAAGTGACCCTCACCCCTCTTATAAAAGGGCACTTGACCTTCTCTAAAAATTACACATCCAAATCCATTTAGCTAGTCCAAACCTGCCAAAATATCCTCCACACTTCCCTCAAATCAACCTATAGTCCTTTCTCTGATCATAAAGCCAACATAAGGATCCCTTTTGATCAACTCAAAAGGAAACACCTGAAGAAGAGGTAATAATTTCACCACCCTCTTTCAAGTTCTTGTATTCTTCCACTTCCTCTTTATTTGTTGTTTCCATACCAAAATAATAACTCCAGTACCTCCTACATACTATGATGTTATTATAAATATGGTACAACCATATTCGTTATTCTATCCATCCTATAAATGACAAAGTCACCATACGTGCGTACGTACGGCTTACCATCTCCACGTTGTTGTGTAGTTTTTTTATTCAAACACTTAATTTTTGGGATGGGTATAATAATGAGTATAAATGATAAAATAATATTTATAACATGTTAATGTTTCTGTTTATAAGATATATCATCCAATTACATATGATTTCCCCATCTATATAATGATATTGTCGCTCGTGCGTACGTACAGATTACCGTCTCCACAAACGCGATTAGATTCATTCCCCATCATAATCATTCAAGAATAATTTTTATTTTATGATTAAAAATAATGTTTGATAACTTAATATAATTCTGGATATGAATCAAATACATCCTATCCATAAAAAACCTATCTTACGTAACCAAGCATATAAAGGAAAACAGACCAGTTAACACCTGAAACGATGATACTACTAAAATATTATTAACAAACCAATATTGGAAGATCAAATATGATATAATATTTAGGTATATTATTCTTGTATAATTTAATAAAAATTATTTAACTATTATGTAGGAGGTTAACATACCATCGACCAAGGAAAAGTACAAGGTAAGGGTTAATTCTATAATTTCTTCATTATCCAAGGTTGTTTTTACATGAGTATCTACCGGGACCTATTTATCATCCACACATGTGTTTCATAAAAATATTTTCAAAAAGAATATTGTAAGGTTTTATGGAAGGGAATCTTTAACTAGATAATCATTTTAAATGGTTTAAATATTTATTTTTCTAAACCATTCTCATTAATGTCCATGTTTTCAAAATGGTTTTCAAGGATTTATTTAAATGAACATAAATGTTTTTAAAATGTTAATTCCTTTAAAAAGTTTCAAAGTGGTATGGGACACTTTGATTCAAAAATTTCATTAAATTTCTTCCTTTATAAATTGTATGGATTTTAAATGTTTTCATGAAAATGGGATAATTCTCTCAAAGAGTTTTACAAATCATTTTCATCTATGTCAACATCCTTTGATGGATTTTAAACTTGTTTGAAGTTGATTTATTATGATAAAAATCTTCCATATTGTATTGAATGTTTTGTGATATGTTTGACTGTGGATGTGTTATTTTTACACCATTTCGGGTTTATGGATAAAGTATTAGCATTACATATGATAGTTTTAATATGGATGTTTATGTTATGTTTAAACATTTTCATATAAGGAATGCATTGGACTTAGTAAGTGACAGGTGGAGCCTGCTATAGATCGTCGATGCATCGATAGATCTCATGAGACAAACTAGTGTCTTGTAACAAGTACTTGAAAAAAATCTTATTTTTAGTCTTGGCACAAGGCCTTGACTATATTGTTATGAAGTGTGGCATTATGCATTCCATCATTATGAAATTATATATTGATATTACATGTGATTATTAGACTAGTAGAATATCCTTGTGAATAATTAAATGAAATTATTTGATTTATCTTTCCCATATTATGATGAATTTCAAATTTAAAAGGCTTTTGTTTTAGTATTATACATTTATTTAAATGTTTATTATTATTTGTGAAAGTTTCCTCTATATTGTTATCTTTTATGAGAATTTCAGCTCACCCCTTTCTTATATTTTATTTTCCCAAGATTCCAAGAACTGTATTATGATTGATAAACATGGTTAAGATAGAGGATTAATGGAATTTTAAAAGGATCATTTATGTTGTGTTTAATTTTCTAATGTGTAATGTAACGTTGAAATATGTAATCTATTTTCAAAGACTGCTAAACTGATAAGTCTTTCGGGACTTGATTCCTTGTAATCATGCCAATGTATTAAAATAATGCACTGACTCTGGGCTTCTGGGGTTGGGGAGTTACAATTAAATCACTGATGCTCTATACAGAAGCCTCCAACACATGGTTAGAGCCAAAAAGGGGTCCAATGGTATCAATTGATCTCAAACCGAGGATACACTGAGGAAAAAATGTATCATAAATCTATATGAAAATAGAATTAGGGGAAATGAAGACACACGTTGTACCTCAAACTATACTCGAAGATTATATGAGATCCCACTGCATGGAACTCATTCATTCCCTATACCACCAATTTACCACCATTAGGGATTTCTATGAAACTTTAGTTCAACCAACAACCTCAAATTCAAAAGATAGAGAAACTCATCCACCCCACCTCTACACTATCTTCTTTGGGTGGAACTTACTCTCCCGCATGGTTTTGTATCATGTCTTAATAAAACATCTTAGTAGTGGAATTGTCCTTATTACTTTTATGTACAAAGTTACTTAAAACATTTTAGACATAGGGTTATAAAAACACTACAAGTCACCCTGGATAAGTCTTGTTTCCTTGACCACCATCAAGAAGGGGTCTCATTCAAGTGGGACATTCACACCACATTCTCACGCAACTCCACCACCACCAGAGAAGGGGGTCCAGACCAACTTGAAACCAAAGCGTTATATAACTATGGAACTCATGATTCACACTCAGTATAACTATTTCATATGTGAATTACACTAGAGCAAATTGCTTCCCCATAGAGAAAATGGTTTTCAAACACAACCATTCATTTGGTCGGGGTCCACACACATCGGAAACCTGAACCACTAGCTAGAGTCAAAACTCTACCACCTATGGGTCTTTATCATATTATAAAATTAGCGATCCACTTCCTTGGAATTTACATAACACACCAAGCCTTCACGTACCATAATCCGGTCTTTCTAGATCTTTTGACTTCTCAACATACGGAAAATCATATACCTGATTCATAGAAGGTTCCATGTGATGCTCAATAGGGGATAACACAACCTGGTGCCCACTTGGATAAGAAAAACTCATGAGTGGGTCCCTGATCTGAAACCTCATCACTCATATGTTAGTCATCATGAAACTATCTCAGAATCCAAGAAGGCTATCATCATATAGGCATATTGAAAGTTACCAAGACACACTAGATTAATGTGTATATCTAGAGAGATAAATAAAGAAGGAAATAAAAAACACAACCCATTAATATATGATTATTATAAAAAAGTTATACATTTAACCAGTGTATGTATATACAGATCTAAAAAACTAGTTATCAAGGTCTTGGTGAATGGATACATTGGCCACTGCACCAACACTGGACAACCTAGCCCAAGATTAATACTTGAATCACTTTAACATTGTTTCCCTAGTTCCAAAACCAAAACTTACATCTAGAAAAAAGAAAATCCAAGCTCTGATCCTAAACCCAGGAAGTGTAATAACCCTTCAGGTTGGGTACTTCTTTGATACCATTCTATCATGACCCAACCTAACAGGGCTCGAGGTACAACTACCCCTACCTCGCCTCCAACAGGCTAGGGGATAATGACTAGTGCCAAGAAGGCATATCACACACATTGGAGGAATTTTACCTAAGTACTTATATGAAAACACAGATCTCTAAGACCATACAATAAGGAAATGTAAAAAAATAGATAAAAATGAATTCATACAAATATAATCCTACAACAAGAGTATGAAAAAAGTATTAGAAAGTGTAAAAAGGTTCCAAAATACAATCCCAACCAAAACTTTAGATTAAAGCCCCACATGATAAAAAAATAGGGAACTGATATAAAATGAAACACTGATATAAACCTTGGTTTGTCTAGACTAAACTAGTTCCACCTACTATTAGTCCACCAAGGACTCCATAAAAAGGTCTTTTATCTACATAAGACATGAAACATGTAGGTAGAGCCCATATAGGGGTGAGTATAACAGTACCCAATAGGACACCGCAAAATCATCAAGCACAAAGCCTCAAGAATAATTTTCAGCTCCACACAGATATATGTCTACAAAAAATATGTCAAGAATATCTATATATGCTCAACAAAGACACATAGTCTTAAGGTAAAGATCACAACTGTGATGATAACCCATGATTCTTGCTCGAAGGTTCTACATAAAGCTTGTTCGGGAGAAAAAACTCCATGAACTATAATTCCACAGAAGTCACTAATCCTAGAGGTAATTATTTTCAGGTCCAGACACTATAGAAAGATGATAGGGTTCATATGATATACACAATCGATCAAACTAAACCTCATTAGAAAGATCCAATATTGATACACAGATAGGGGAAAATACCCCTGGATCACTAAGGGGACACTAGACCCTACTTGAAATATCCTAATAGATAAGGTATTAGATACCACATAAATATTGGTCACACTATTTCCAACAGCCCTATATAAGGTAACATGAAGAGAAATGAGGATTTATTCGGGACTCTTGGAGGGATACATACTCTAATTTGTTGATTCAGTAGTGCAAGCAGTCTCAGTCAACTCACTCTAGAATAAGGGAACTCACCCTCACTAAATAGATCATCATAAGCTATAGAGGGGTCATCCTCTATGATGAGAATGTAATTCCACACCGAACCCTCACTAGAATATTCCAAGGGAATACACTCAATTGATACTGGTCCAATGTAGCTTACACAAGCTTACAAAAAATTTGAGTTGAGAAGGAGGAAACCAACTTGTCCTCAAAGGAGTACATGACGTGTCCATAGAGGTAGATGATGTTTCTAACTAAGACTGCTACTTCCCATGTCTCACACTCACATTACATGTATTTTTTATCAATACAAAGCATTCCCTAATGGTATATGGTGTGTAAGAGTCATCCCAACTCTTGTTGTTCCATCCTTCCCATGATCGTGTAAATGTACATGGTGTGCTGATTCCCATGTACTTCTTCTAGTGTCAATGTACATGACTAATAACATGTACATCTTTCCAGGCCATTTCTGCATGGGAGTACATGGAGCACCCTAGGCCGTGTACTCTTGGCTGTGCCCATGCACACTCCGAGGAACATGTCGAGCTAACCTAGAAGGGTCACAGGCTGTGAAAAAATTGGATCACTTGTCGTGTGATTCTTAAATTCATCTCAAAACCCTAGCTAATGATTAGAGGGTCCCACACAATGTGTAGGTCTGAAGTATATGCCACATTGATCGATTTTTTTCCAAAAACCCTTGTTCTTCCCCCTGTGCATGATTGTGCCACCACAATAACACCCAAATGTTTTTATGAAATATTTTATTTAAATAATTTTTATTCATCAGTAGCTTGATTTTCACACAATCTTGAGTTTAAAAGAACCACTAGATTCCCTTATTATAAAATTACCATTACAGCCTAACCGTTAGGTTAGCGGGAATAATTATAACTAACTTATGAAAATGCATTATGAAAAATATAAATTAATTATATATTTGTATTTTAGAGTGATTTAATTTTTTTAATGAAATTAATAAGATATATATGTGTTATATACTTAATAAAATATTTTTTATATTCATCCAATATATATTTTAGTCATAGGTTATGAATAAAACCTTATTTGATGTATTTTTTTTAAAAGTTAAATTTTAAACCTTTGAATGGACAACCCATTTTAAATTAATATTTTGACACATTAATAATTTCTATATGAAAACATAAACACTTTATTTTTAAGTGGGATATAAAAATTTAATTTGGATAAATTTTTGATAACTTTCATGTTTTGATGATTAGTAAAAATATGATAAATTTTAATAAAAAAAACATTTTTCATTAAGATACTTTATAGGGTTAAATAATAATATTGAATGGTTTTAAATTATAAATAGAATATATTTTTAACATTTAATATAATTTATGTCATTGTCATTAATTTTACATTGAATTCATAGGTAAAAATATTTAATCTTTTTCAATGTTTTAACTTTTAAAACCCATTTTCTCAACAACATGATTAATTTTAAAATAATTACTGAAACTTAGGTGTTTTGAATTTTGAAAAATGGATTCCATATTTTGAATCATTAGGTCCAAATTATGTTAATATGATACTTTTATTTTTGGTCATTATGAATAGTAACTTTGGTAATTATTTTTATTACCATGGTTAAAGATAAACCAGGTAATTAAGGGTAAAAATAATATTATAAAATTACCTTAACACATGTAAAAATACTATGGATGACTAAATATGACCCTTATAATCTATTTTTATAAATGGAATCACTTTATGGCCACTTACCTATAAAAATGAAATGAATGTAATAAAAACAAATCAAATGGAAAAAATGTCACAATCAGATTTTATTTAAGTATATTAATTTTAATATATGAATAACTAGGAGATAAAATATACTATACATAGTCTCTGAAAGTATAAAAGAATTAACTAAATCATAAAAATTTATTTATTATTTTTATAGATTAAATAATTACCATTAATGATGACATAATAGTGATGTAGAAATTATTTTAGTAATAGAAATATCAAATAAATGGTTTTAAAAATATTAAAATAAATACTTATAAACTAATTATTGTGATCCAAAAATTTTCTATGTTACTATGAAATGTTATAAGTGTATTAAATATTTTGGTTTGAATTTATCTTCTGTTTGAATTTTATTTAATGTCTAATAAATGAATAGTGTCAAAATTGACACTATTGACATTTTATAAACATATAATTTTATTAAATTATTTAAAAATTAAAAAAATATTTAAAAATTTTAAATTTATAATTATAAGGTTTAAAATATAATAAAGTGTCCATTTATTTTCAACTAATACCACATAAGTAAATATTACATACCATTAAATATCTAGAATGTTATTACCAAAATTAATATTTAATAGAATAACTAAGTGTTAATTAAAAAGATAAGGTTTAAATTGATAAAACAAGTTGTCCAAAATTTATTGTTGATGATATTAGAACCCTATATAATCTAATATTATAATTTGGGACACTTTGGAGGTTTTTGGGTAGGGTTTCATTTTATTATAAATTAATATTTTAGAGAGTTTCCTAAAGTGGCCCTCTCCTCTCTTATAAAAGGGAACCTCCTCCATATCCTCTTAACTCCATTTTGAGCCTTAAATATCAACAAAATCCAAAATATTTCTCTTATAAACTTCCCAATTTACATTATAGAGGTTCTTATCTTCTCAAAAGACCAACTCTAATGCCCTAAGAGGAAATTTAAAAGAGGCACATTGATGAAGAGGTAATCTCTTCTATCGATTCATTCAAATTTCTTTATTTTTATACTTCATATTCTTTAATTTGTTCATTATCAAGTAATAAAATAAGTATTAATTATATACTTATATGTTATTATAAATATGAAACAACCCTATTTCACCTTCTATCTGTCCTACGAAAAATGAAATCACCGCGTGTGCATATGTACGACTTACCATCTCCACGCCATGGTGTAATATGTTTTTCACCATCACCTTACTTGGATGGGTATAATAGTGTAAATAATAACTATATTTGATTAATATAACATGATACTAATTATGATATACTATAAACCATCCAATTCAGTACCATTCAACAATTATGGGAAGGATATCGTTGCTTGTGTGTACGTACGGATTACTGTCTCCACGGTGCGATGTGATTTGTTCTATATAATATTCATTAAACCATGATTATATAAATATATTGAATGAATAAATATTTTATATATTATACTAGTACCATGTTTTAAATGATATAAATATAACCTAGAAATACGAATAATAACTTGTCTAACAAAGCATACATAAGAACATAAACCGGTTAATACCCGAATAATGAGTAACAATTAACTGTTACTAACAAACAGATGAAAATATAATCCTAAATGTTATCATTAAAATTATTATGATTCTGGAATAAATCAGTAACATTATTTAAGTCATTATACAAGAGGTTTGGATACAGACAGACTATCTTAGACCTAAGGAAGGGATAATTTTGCAATCTCATTTTTATCTGAGATTGATTATATGTAAGTATTTACTAGGGTTATATTTAACATCAATGTCCTCATTTTATAAAAATGTTTTAAAAAAATGTTTAATATTCTTCCATATATTTTTAAAGTCATTTTTACCCTTTTTTTACTTTTACTTGGAAGGAATCTATATTTTGTTTACCATACGAGGTACTTTTTTGACTTTTTTTGCAAAAGTATGTAGAGAATGTTTTTGTTTAACTTATACATCATGGATAGATTTTTATGGTATCATATAATCCTTATTCCCATGAAGCTTTCGCCACAATATTTTATGTTTATTTTAAACTAAATTCTTTTCTTTTAAAATTGTGCGTCATTTTGAGAAAAGAAAAGTTTTTCGAAGAAGAAAGGATATTTTTCTCAAGAATTAAGGTCAAGTGTTTTATCAAAATAATTTTACATATAAGATGACATATGGATATATTTATGTCTCTATTATTACTTTGTTTTTGACTGTGTTTATCATGGAATTATTTTTATAAAATCAATTTATTTTATGTGGATTATGTTATGATGGAATGATGTTTAAGAAACCCATTTTATTTCTTAGGTTATGCTATGATGAATGGTTTGTGTTTTTTGGACCATGTAAGAATGATTTAATTATGAGATGAGTGGGACCTATATCTCTATCCAATTAATTGGGTACAGATTTATATCTCAAGATATAAACATGACTGGAAAGGAAAGTAAATCCGGTTCTGTAATATAGGGCTAAAATGAGAAGTGAACTCAGTTCAATAATGGACTTTGTCTTCAATGATGGTCTTGGAAACGATCATTGACTAATATGAAATGATTTTTTATGCTTATGTGTGTATTCCAGAAAATTTCATGTCTTATGTTATGACTATTGGGATTAAATTTCACTTATATGATTAATCCCATGACATGATATTATGATATTTTATATGCTGGATAAGATTTTAAAATTTTATGTTCTTATGAATATGATATGATTGATATTTCCTTTTTTTACCCTTACTGAGAATTTGAGATCACTCTTTCATATTTTTCTTTTCCCCAGGTTAGGAAGAAGGGTATTATTTAATATATTCTAAAAAGTAGTCTAGTTAGGAAGCAATAAATGAGAGACAATGTAGATGTTTTTTGTACTAGTTGTTTATGTTTCCTAGTTTATAAATACAGATTACTTATACGGTCCTGTCGTGATTTTGTTATATGTTGTAATGAATTTAATTCAATTCTAAAGTAATATCAATGTATGTAATGTATGGGTCATTATAGTTGGTATCAGAGGAAATGTTATAGTTAACCTTTGGAAACTAGTATGAGAAAGCCTTAATAAGAACCATAAGGATATGTCTAAGTATAGGATACAATCTTATTGTTTTTAAAATGACCATGAATAACCTAGGATAAAACCTAAAGTGTCCTAAATTAAAATTTTATTCTTTATTATGTGGTTTTCCTATTCTTATTAGTGTTTCTCATACTATGATTCTTGGTTTTAGTAAATGGATAGATCCCGAAGGAACCACGTTAATGCTTAATGTGACGGGAATGAAATGATTGTCCCCCTGAGCAACCAAATTTTATGGAATATGGAATGAAAGATCTTGTAGCCATGCTCACACAACTTTCTCAAGCTATGAATCACACAAGAATTCCAAACGAGCAAAGGAGGGAGAAAAATTATGCCGAGTCTTTCATGAGACAACGTCCACCTTAATTTAGTGGGTCTTATGATCCATTAGTGTCTAAAAAATGGATTAGTACCACTGAAAAGATATTTTTAGTTCTACAATGTTCTGAACATGATAAAGTCATCTTAGTAGTATATCGTTTGAAAGGTGAAGTTGATAAATGGTGTAATATTTATCAAGAATACGAGGAAAAGAGATAAATTGATTCTATGGAATGGGACGAGTTCAAGAACTTATTTTTCAATAAGTACTTTCCTTGTATTCTTCGAACAAAGATAGTGTATGAGTTTCTTGAAATTAATTAAAAGGATGATGAATCTATTGGTACCTACAAATAAAATTTTACAAGACTTACAATGTATGCTGTTGGAATTATTATCCAGCTTGAGAGAAAGATTGATCGACTATTTAGTGTCTTAAAACCAAGTCTCCAAAAGGAATAATCCATAAGGGACTTCAATAGCTATGAGGAAATGGTTTGATGTGCTCCGAAGGTTGATATAGAGATTGGAGTAACCCATCAGTCATATGAATTTGATAAGAATAAGAAAATGGAATTCAAAGGAAAATCTATAGACCACAATAAAAAGAAGATGAGTTTTCCCTTATGCTCAAAGATTGAAAAGAAACATGGAGGGGATTGTCCTAAAGGGACTAGTAAATGTTTTATGTGTTGAAAAAAAGGTTATCAAGAAATTTAATTCTGAAGTGATGGAAAAAAAATGTCTAATGATGTAAAAAAATAAAAGGCTACACAGATTGAACCACCTGCATTTTAATGTTACAAGTGCAAGGAAATGGGGCATTATGGCAATCAATTACCTAATCCAAGGGTTATTGATGATTATTGACATAAAAAATCTCTTAAGGCCAAAGAAAAAGTAAAGTCACATGAAATTACTATCGGCGACATCGAGTTTGATAATGTAGCGGTGAAAGGTACACTTACCATCCAATCTAAAGTAGAAAATGTTTTATCTGATTTTAGATCCACCCAATATTCTATTTATGAAGAATTTTATAAGGGTATACCCTTATTACCTCAACAATTAGATGTTGAGTTAGTTGTGAAAACTCCTAATGGAACCACAATCACATCAAGAGTTTATAATTATTCTCCAGTTGAAGTTTGTGGGAAAGTGATTCCTAAAAATCTTGTGATCCTTCCAATAGGGGAATTTTATGTGATTCTTAGCATGGATTTAATTTCTTTATATGGATCTCATATCAATTTCCAAAGAATGGAAGCCACATTTCATATTACAGATCAAACTATGATCATCTATTGGTGCAAGGATGAATATAACATTCCAGTGGAAATATATTCCATCTTATGGTTATTGATTCCAATAAATGAAGGTTATTTATCTCCAATGGTTGGGGAGAAGCTCATGATTAAGAATATTCCCATTATACGGGAGTTTTATGATGTATTTACGAAGGAATTTCCAAGTCTTCCACTAAAGAATGAAGTTGTGTTTTAAATAGAAATCATACTAAGTGCTATGAATATTTCAAAGAAACCTTATAGAATGGCCCCAGTTGAGATGCAGTAATTGAAGAAGCAACTCCAAGATAATATTGATAAAGGATTCAAATTCCCTAGTGCATTACCTTGGGGAGAACCTGTTCTATTTTTTAAGAAGAAATATGGATCAATGAGAATCTGCATTGATTATTGAGAACTTAACAAGATTACGATGAAGAAAAAATATACTATTCCCCACATTGATGACTTATTTGACCAACTACATGGAGCTCAACACTTTTTCAAGATTGACCTTCATTTAGGATATCATCAATTAAGTGTAAAAAAGAGGATATACCAAAGATGACATTTTGTTCAAGGTATGGACACTATGAATTTATAGTGATGCCTTTTGGTCTTACTAATGACCATAATATCTTCATGGATCTAATGAATAGAGTCTTTAGAGACTATCTTGTTCAGTTTTTGGTAGTATTTATAGACAATATTATTATATATTAAAAGAGAAAGGAAGAACATGAAGATCACTGGAGAATTTTATTCAAGACCCTGATAAAGGAGAATATTTATGCCAAATTTACAAAATGTGAATTTCAGATTCAAAAAGTTTCGTTTTTGGGTCACATAATCTCAAGAGAGAGGATATTTGTTAATCCTGCAAAAATAGAGGTTATTGAAAGATGGTCGAGACCAATAACAGTAACTGAGATCTGAAGTTTTCTTTGTTTGGAAGGATATTATTTACGTTTTGTGAAATATTTTTCACGATTATCTCATCCACTCAATAAGTTGTCTAAGAAAGGATTTAAGTTCTTTTGGACAGAGGAATGTGAATAGAATTTTAAAGAGCTAAAAATAAGGCTAGCCAGTACCACTATGCTCACATTGCCTTGTAGTGGAGAACATTTTGTGATATAAAGTGATAAATACAAGAAGGGGATGGGGTGTGTTCTCATGAAAAATGTTATGGTGATAGCTTATTCTTCATGATAGTTCAAAAACCATGAGAAAATTACCCAACTCATGATTTGGAGTTAGCTGCGGTAATATTAGCATTAAAGATATGGAGGAATTGTCTTTATGATCAAAGGTGTGATATTTATACTAATCATAAAAGTTTAAATTATATTTTCACAGAAAAGGAGCTGAATATATGCCAAATAAGATGGTTGTAGTTGATTAAAGATTATGACTGATCAATATATTACAACCCTAAGAAAGAAAACAAGGTGGAAGATGCATTATGTTGACAAGACCGTGCTAGCTTATCTATAATGAGGATCAAGAAAGATCTAATATTTATAGATTTAAAAAGGGTAGATCTTGAAATTATAATGGAATGGAAGAAATCTTCTATTTCTCAAATGAATGTTCAACCATATATTCAAGTGAAGATTAAAGTGGCATAGAAGGAAGATGTAGAGTTACAAAAGAATGTGAGAAATTTTCCTGAATTCAACCTTGATTGTGATAAAATAATAAGGTTCAGGAATCATATTTGTATTCCTCCTATACCAGAATTAAATAATGAGCTATTGGATGAGACTTATAGTTCATAATTATCAACTCACCCTAGAAGTACAAATATGTACAAGGATCTGAAAGAGTAATTCTAGTGAAATATAATGAAAAGAGATGTCACCAAATATGTCTCTCGATGATTGGTTTTTTCATAAAGATAATGATGAGAGATAGAAGTCTAAGGGGATATTATAACCATTACCCATACCATAATGGAATTGGGAAAACATCACTATGGAATTTTTCATCAGACATCCCAAATAATCCAAAGACAATAATGCTATCTGAGTTATAGTTGATCATCTTACAAAGTTAGAACACTTCATTGCTGTTAGAGAGGATTTCTCTCCCAATAAACTTGCTAGGATATATGTAAAGGAAGTGGTAAGATTTCATGGAGTACCACTTTACATTATATCTAATCAGGATCCGAGGTTTACCTCTATGTTCTGGTGAATTCTTCAGCATACTCTTGATATAGAGTTAAGTTTCATCACTGCTTATCACCCTCAGATAGACGGTCAGTTTGAGAGGAAAATTCAAACTTTGGTAGATATGTTGAGAGCTTTATTTATGGATTTCAAAGGTAGTTGTGATGAAGACCCACAATCGGTGGAATTTTATTATAATAATAGCTTTCACTCCAGTATTCATATGGCTCCTTATGAAGAACAATATACAAATAAGTACAGAACTCCAACCTACTGGGTTGAAGTTGGGGAAAGAAAGCTATTAGGACATGATATTGTTGATGAAATGGTATAAAATTTTAGATATATTCAACAACACATAAGAGAAGATAAGAGTCAACAAAATAGTTATGCTGAAAACTGAATAAAGGACCTCATGTTTGAAGTGGGTGATAAGGTGTTCTTACAAATATCTCCCTGGAAGAGATTAATGAGATTTGGAAAGAAGGTCAAGCTGAGCCCTAGGTATATCAGTCCTTTTGAAATTCTGGATCATGTTGGGAATGTATCTTACCAACTTGTTCTTCTAGAAAATCTCTCGCAAATTCATGATGTGTTCCATATATCACTCCTAAGAAAGTACATACTTGATCCTTCATATGCACTAAGCTCAGAAGTCGTACTGCTGGAGCAAGATCTCTCTTATAAAGAACAACCGATAGAAATTCTGGATCGTAACGAAATAGTTCAATGAAACAAGAACAATCGCTTGGTTAAAGTTTTATGGAGGAACCATCAATTTGAAGAATCTAAATGGGAACTTGAAGATATTATGAGAGAGAGGTATCCTCATCTATTTTCTTCTAAGTGACAAATTTTGAGGGTGAAATTCAACTTAAGGGTGGTAGAATGTAATGCCCAAATGTTTTTATGAAATATTTTCTTTAAATAATTTTTATTCTTTAGTATCTTGATTTGCACACAACTGTGAGTTTAAATGAACAGTGAGATTCCCTTATTATACAATTACAATTATATCCTAGCCGTTAGGTTAGAGGGAATAATTATAACTAACTTATGAAAATGCATTATGAAAATTATAAATCAATTAGATATTTGTATTTTAGAGTGAATTACATTTTTTAATGAAATTTATAAGATATATGTGTGTTATATACATAATAAAATATTTTTTATATTCATCCAATGGATATTTCAGTCATAGGTTATGAATAAAAACCAATTTGAGGTATTTTTTTAAAAGGTAAATTTTACACCTTTGAATAGAGAACCAATTTTAAATTAACATTTTGACATATTAATAATTTCTATTTAAAAAAATAAACATGTTATTTTGAAGTGGGATATAAATATTTACTTTGGATAAATTTCTGATAACTTTCATGTTTTGATGAATAGTCAAAATACGCTAAATTTTAATTAAAAACGACTTTTTCATAAAGATAATTTATATGGTTAATTTATAATATTGAATGGTTTTAAAGTATAAATATAATATAGTTTTAGCCTTTAAAATAATGTATTTCATTATGATTAATTTTACATTGAATTCATAGGTAAAAACATTTCAATATTTTGCAAAGTTTTAACTTTAAAAACTCATTTTCTCAACAACCGGATTAATTTTAAATTAATTACTACAACTTATGTATTTTTAATTTTGAAAAATGGATTTAATATTTGTAATTATTAGATCCAAATTATGTTAATAGGCAAATTTTATTTTTTGGCATTATGAATGGTAACTTTGGTAATTATTTTTATTACCCTAATTAAAGGTAAATCAGGTAATTAAGGGTAAAAATAATATTATAAAATTTCCTTAACACCTGTAAAAAAATTATTAGATGAATAAATTTTACCCTTATAATATATTTCTCTAAACTTAAAAACTTTATGGCCACTTACCTTTGAAAGTGACATGAATTTAATAAAAACTAATGAAATGGAAAAAATGTCACAATAACATTTTATATAAGTATATTAATTTTAATATATGTATAACGAGGAGATAAAATAGACTATAAATAGTATCTAGAAATATAATAGAATTAACTACATCATAGAAATTTATTTATAATTTTTAGATATAAAATAATTACCATTAATGATGACACAACTGTGATGTAGAAATTATTTTATTAATAGAAATATCAAATAAGTGGTTTTAAAAATATTAAAAGAAATATCATATGAACTAATTAATGTGATCCAAAAATTTTTTAGGTGACTATGACATTTTAGGAGTTTATTAAACATTTTTTTTGAATTTATATTGTGTTTTAATTTTATATAAAGTCTAATAAATTAATAGTATCAAAAATGAAACTATTAACATTTTATAAATATAGAATTTTATTAAATTATTTAAAAATTATAAAAATATTTAAAATTTAAAAATTTATAATTATATGTTTTAAAATTTCATATAGTATCCATTTATGGTAAATTAACAACACATAAGTAAATATTCAATACCATTAAATATCTAGAATGTTATTACCAAAATTAAAATTTAATAGAATAACTAAGTGTCAATAAAAATGATAAGATTTAAATTGAAAAAATAGGTTTTCCAAAATTTATTGGTTGATGATATTAAAAACCTATCTAATCTAATTGTATAATTTGGGACAGTTTGGTAGTTTTTTTTGTAGGTTTTTATTTTATTATAAATTAATATTTTTGAGAGTTTCTTAAAGTGACTCTCTCCTCTCTTATAAAAGGGAACATACTCCATCTCCTCTTCACTCCATTTTGAGCCTTCAAGCTTGGAAAACCCATGACCATTTATCTTCTCAACTTACCTAGTTACATTCTAGAGGTTCTGGTCTTCTCAAAAGACCATTCCTAGTTCCCTAAGAGGAAAGTTAAAGGAGGCACACTGAGGAAGAGGTAATCTCTTTTACCGATTCATTAAAATTTCTTTCTTCTTCTACTTCCACTTACACTTATTTAGATGTTTCATTATAAAGTAATAAAATAAGTATGAATTATATACTAATATGTTATTATAAATATGGAAAAATTCTATTTCACCATCTATCCATCCGGCGAAAAATTAAATCACCACGTGTGAATAAGTACGACTTACCGTCTCCATGCCATAGTGTAATATGTTTTTCACTATCACAGTACTTGAATGGGTATAATAGTAAAAATAATGACTCTATATGATTAATATAACATGATACTATTTATGAGATACTATAAACCATGCAATTCAATACCATTCAACAATTATGGGAATGATATCGTCGCTTGTGCGTACGTACGGCTTACCGTCTCTACGGTGCATTGTGATTCATTCTACATAATATTCATTAAATCATGAATATTTAAATGAATTGAATGAATAAATATGATATATATTATACTAATACAATTTTTTAAATTATATAACTATAACTTAAAAATAGGAATAAGAACTTATCCGACAAAATATACATAAGAACATAAACCGATTAATACTCAAATAACGAGTAACAGTGAAATGTTACTAACAAAAAGAGGAAAATATAATCATAAATGTTATCATAAAAATTATTATGATTCTAGAATAAGTCATTAAAATTATTTAAATCATTATACAGGAGGTTCAGATACATACGAAGCATATCATACCTAAGGTGAGGGATAATTTTGGAATCTCATTTTTATCCGAGATTGCTTATACATAAGTATTTACAAGGGTTATATTTATCATCCATGTCGATGTTTTCTAAAAATGTTTTGATAAAATTTTTAATATTCTTCCATTTATTTTTAATGTTATTTTTACCCATTTTTGACTTTTACTACATGGTATGGAAGGAATCTTTATTTTTTTTACCATACAAGGTATTTTTTTGACTTTTCTGGAAAAAGTATGAAGAGAATGTTTTTTTAGCTTATATGACATGAATGGATTTTTACAGTATCATGATGCCTTATTTCCATGAATACTAATCTACATGATTTCAATTATATTTTAAACTAAATTCTTTTCATTTAAAATTGTGCATCATTTTGAGAAAAGAAAACATTTTCAAAGAAGAAAGGATATTTTACTCAAAAACCAATCTCAAGTGTTTTATCAAAATTATTTTCCATATAATATAACATAGGTTTATATTTATATCCCTATTATTAATTTTATTTGATTGTTTTTATCATGGAATTATTTTTTAAATGAAATCCATTTATTTTTATGTGGATTATGTTATGATGGAATGATGTTTAAGAAACCTATTTTAATTCTTGGGTTATGCTATGATGAACGGTTTGTGATTTTGTGGAACATGTAAGAATGATTTCATTATAAGATGGGTGGGACCTATATCTCCATCCAATACATTGAGTAAATATTTTTATCTCATGATATATACAAGGCTATAATGACAAGTAAATCTGATTCTATTATATAAGGATGGAACGAGAAGTGAACTCGGTTCAGTGATGGAATTTGTCCGCTATGATGGTCTTGGGAATGAGCCTTGACTAATATGAAATGATTTTCTATGCTTATGTGTGTATTCAAAAAAATTTCATGTCCTATGTTATAACTATTGGGATTACGTTACACTTTAATGATTTATCCCATGACATGATATTATGATCTTTTAAATACTGGATATGATTTTCAAATATTATGTTCTTATGAAAATGATATGACTGATATTTACTTCATTTACCCTTAATAAGAATTTGATTCACCCTTTCGTATATTTCTTTTCCCCAGGTTAGGAAGAAGGGTATTAAGTAATATATTCCAAAAAGGAGTCTAGTAACAATGAAATAAATGGGAGGCAATGTGGATGTTTTATGAACTAGTTGTTTATGTTTCCCAGTTTCTAAAGACACTATACCTACACAATCCTATCATGGTTTTGTTATATGTTATAATGAATTTAATTCAATTCTTAGGTAATATAAATTCTTGTAAATTATGGGTCTTTATAACCAACACATTGGATTTCATCCTCAATTTCACTAAAAAGTATAGATATACTCTAGCCAAACCATGCTACCATCAATCACAAGATTCTAGCCACCAAAGTTGATAAAAAATCATCCACACATGTTTGCCTTCATCAAACATCAAAGATAATGAAATCAGGTATCCAAAATCATCTGATCCACTACCATTTCCATCATTTCAAAATCACCACATCATTTCAATCCTGAAACTATGGTTTTGAACCATTTCACTATGAAATGGGTTCTCAACATTTGATATTTTGGTATATGCCGAACCACTGGCCAAAAGAAATTTCTTATTATGAATGGAGAAATGGGAAAGAAAAGAACAATCACAAACACAAGGAAAAAACCTTGGAAAATGTTCTTATTGTATTTGATATGTTTCATTTAGAACAAAAAATGAGGTGTTAAACAAACAAACATGAATCAATTCCCCAAAAAGATCCTAAAAATATCCTATTCCATGAAATGATTGATTTAATAATTAATCTATTGGTCGATTAATTCACGTTCATCAAATAAATAATAAATGGTTCTAAATAAAGAAAAAATCCTTTCTTGATTTGGATCATTTACTAATGTAGAAAAAATCTGCATCATTATCATTGGTGAGATTCTCTGATTCTGTCGCACACCTATCATGGTACCTCGATCCTATTGTCATTTGAAAACAGAGTTCCTACAAAACTTTCTAATGTATATCAATTATTTTTAGGGTTAGGGGGATAACCTTGAAAATCTTCCCTAACATTGTATTTAAATAAAGGGATTAGGTCACTGCATCAATTCAAAATAAAATAAAAAAATAAATTTATTTTATTTATTTTATACCCACGATTTTTTTACAAACACCAAACACTAAAAATGGTTATGTCACACCTAGGGTAATGACCACATTATTAACTTATTAGTTCCCTCATATTTCTAATTTGGGCCTCCTTTTAATAATTATTCTACTTCTTAAAGAAAACTACATGTGCGTGATATTTAATATATTTAATATATTTCAAAACTTAATTCCGAGCACAATGGGAATCGAAATATCATGCCATCTTTTCACTTGGATCCAGAAATATTAATAAAATTATTCCATGTCTTACATAGAAAAAATGGGACACTAAAATTATACCTTATAAAGTTATAAATAATTCCAAGAAACAAGTACAAGCTGATTTAAGGATAAACATGATTAGAGTCCAAGGATATAATCCAAGGCAGTCTGTGTCCGATGACATCAATTTGAATCCAAGAAGAAAATCTAAAGCACTATAAATTATGAAATTTGTAAGTGAATCATTGATTTATAGAAGAGACATTTGCAAATATAATACATTGATTGAGATCAAGTGTTTTATATCATATAAATGTCACATAAATGAATTAGTTTTCATTCTCTGAGTTTACACAGGGAATTCAAATTTGGGAATATAAGTCTTACTCAAGGAATTCCACAACTTTATTGATATAGGTCTATAATAATAATTAATAATAATATAATAAGTCATAAAGGTCCAAGTGAAGCATCCATGAAATTTATCAGTTTAATCAATTCAATTTATAAATTAATTTTATAACTTATATACCAAATACACATGAGGGGTGTTTTGGTTTTATGAAAATAAATATTATCAAGTCTATTAAATCAAACACACCCTATTGGGTGGTTTGGGTTTATGTTATCAACCTTTAATGTCATCAAGGGTTCTCATGGAACATCAAGGTAAAGGTCTAGGTGATTTATTGATGGAGTTACATATTTAAGGGTCAATACATGTAAATTATGACATGTGAAACAATTACATAAGTTATATACCTCAAAAAATTTATGGAAAAGTAATTGAAAACCTACCTAAGAATTGTGAAAGAATCAACATCTATTATTGGCCTTAGATTTTAGATTTAATGGTATAAAATGGGAAACTAGAAAAAAATTAAAAATATAGAATATTATCTCACATGGATACAACAACCAAGATGTTAAATAAAACTGAAAAATAATCTAGATGAGTGTTATAACTATCTAGGGCCTTCCGTTTTGACTGACAGTTACCGATTTAGAGTTCAGAGAAGAGAGTTACACCAAAACCCGGAGGAGAGGGAATGGAGAGTTTCTATAGAGATTCACCATGAAAACAATGAGGAGGAAGAAGGAATTCCTATTTTAAATAAATAATGGGAAATATTAATTTCTACAACATTTAATAGGTGACATGATTTTTCCACATTTTGGAAAAGCTGTGCACCAACAGTGTGATACCCATTACCTATAAGCCCACACCTTGCATGGTCTATGAACATGGTTAGAAAAATCATACATAAACCATGAATGGTGCACATTAAATAAATTTAAGGTTTTTATGGTTTATTAGACCCTATTTCATGGTTAAAAAAACTATGATCCACACTTTATAGACCAAATGGTTTAGGTTCATGGTTAGTGAAAATTGTGTGCTAACCGTGTACCTAACCCTGTTTCTCCAAAAACTGGAACTCCATGCCCCGAACTAAGACAAAAAATTCTTGAAACCTCCACGAACCCATTGGGAACTTCCATTAATGTAAAAAATAGTTTTCAATAAAAATTAAATGATTAATATCTCAATGAAAAACTGGGATCTTAAATGTTAAAATAATATATTATCATCATCATTATTATGGAATTTAAAAAGTTTATGTGAATATATTTTAGAAATAGATTCAAAAAATCTCTGCCTAATGTACATTTTAATAACTCCTCTATCATATAGTAAATTTCCATCATTCTCCCTCTGATGGAACCAGAATCCAAATGAATTTCCATTATTTCTTATCTTAGTTCCACTATGTTAGGAACCCTCAATCCATTAGAATCAACTTATCTCAATCCGATATAACTCAAATTCATCTCAATATTTGTTTTAACTTATCTACCTAGAACATATCCATATGATGGAATAACAGTTCTCCATCCAACTCCATTGTAATACATAATCTATTGGATCTTTCTAGTGTCAGTTAGATGAAAATTTTTCTTGAGATTCACACTAATAGTCTCTGTACTTTTTAACTAAGATTCACATAGTCGTGTCAAATCCCATTATGTATTTATATCTAAAGAATATTCATTTCATTACTTCAAATAATCAAATCTTTTCCAAATGATTCATTCATTAATTCTACATTTGGACTTTATAACCTAGCCTTTGTAAACAATTATCCAATTTTTGGCACTCAGTTGATTTATTAGATTAATTTTTCCAGTTTTATTCCATCCAGTATAAGTTTGTTAATGTCTTTATCCTAATATTAATAAATCCCCTATACTAATGCCCTATATAGGTTTCCTCTATCCGATCATTCTTTGCATGATCACGATATCTTCGGTAATCAAATTTTGGGAAACCGTAACTTTATAGATCAATCTCCATGAAACCAAACCACCAAAATTTATAAATTGGAATACATTCATATCAGTCTGTTCACATTAAGTACATCCATATGATAAAATTATTTAACTTCATATATCCAACAACTCAATATTTCTCGATAAACTAACTTCTCATCCTTTGTAAAAACTCATGAAAACTCACAAATGCCAACTTCTTGCAATTCTCTATCTGGAGACATCATCCTTTTTCCATCCAAAAACTTTCTATTTTCTCATAATTTATAAAATCTCATATTGGATCATGCGTTTCTTCATGGTGTTAGAAACTGGAAGATATATATATATACCCATATTAATTTGTAAGGAATTTTTTATAACCTTTATAGAGAATCTTTTGTAACATTCATTAGGAAAGTTTCTTCCATATCTTCTCTCAAACTTCTCCAAATTTATTAAGAAAATTTACCTACAAAAACATATTTATATATTTAAAATAAATTGAATCAATATAACTTTATTTTGTGTGTTATTTTAGTCTCTACATTAAACTTCAATCATATTCCAATTCAATGTGCATGCTTAATAATTTATCCCCATACAATGTTTTCTTTTCCTTACTCCTCATATGTTATTTTCCCGCTCATTGATAATAAAATGAAATAGGTAACATAATGATCATCTAAACACATATTCCTTAATATAAGAAACATACCTTAAGAGAAAAATAATATCACATGAGTTTCTTAACAAATAACCTTTACCTAGAAAATTATAAGTCTACATGGCTGCACCAATTATAGAAAACAAGAGTTTCAAATCAAGGTGATCAATGTGATCCATTAAAAATCTATCCTGTAATCATTTACTCAAGATAATTATAACATTTTTTAGTCTAGGTAAATATATGTAATTTCATTAAGTTACAACCCTATACTCATCCTAACAAATACATAAAAATAGTTCAAGTGTATAGACACAACTTACTAAACATATCATATTTCTCAACATCATTACTTATTCTTTAAGAAAAGCATGATAATAATACCTTATCTTAAATTTCTTCCCATTCAGGGTATCCATATATTCCTCACCTTGGTTGGAAAGTTTTCTATGATGGGTGACTCTTTTTTATCTAAAACTTATATAACACATAGCCAACTATTCCATAACTTCTCCTTCAATTACCTATATGATAGTAAAAACAAAAATGTATATCAGGAATAAGGTGGAACCTTAATGTTCCTCATAATTAATGCCTGGATTGAGAGTCATATCTAAGTATA
This sequence comes from Viscum album, assembly GCA_963277665.1. Classification (NCBI taxonomy): domain Eukaryota; kingdom Viridiplantae; phylum Streptophyta; class Magnoliopsida; order Santalales; family Viscaceae; genus Viscum; species Viscum album. The sequence continues at coordinate 1,366,596,770 of OY728135.1, forward strand.
TTCTTCTTCTTTAAAATCTTAATATATTTATCATGAGATATACCTTTTTCCTAATGATTATACTTCATAGATTTTTTAATGGATTTATTTTAATCTGTATAATCTATAGATGAAGTTATCATATTATCTTTATCTTTTTTAACTTATTTTTTTTCACCTTTAGTTTGTAACATCCTCTTCATGGTTTCATCTTTGGTAGGTAATATAATCATACAAATTTTTATAAAATTACCATCTTACTCAATTTTCTTTCACATTTTCTATATTTTTGAACCACTGTCTATCAGAAACTTATAATCAACATTGTTCACATCTCCTAAAGCCCATTTCTTTAATTTTAATTTAGTAGAATTTTTTTCTTCATCTATCCTTCTATAGATGTCCATTTGATTAGTCCAAATAATGAAGAACTATTTTTGACCTTTCTCAACATTATTTAGCTAATTTCCTTGGTCAAATTTATTACCTTACTCAACTTTTTAAAACTACTCACATGTATTTCTTGAAGAATTAACATTATTCACTTCCTAAACTTTATTTTCTGACTCAAAAAACTTTCAATAATTTTTTTATTCACCACTCATTATAGTTTCCCCTTGATTCATACATTTTTCTTAGTAGAAAAAAAGTTATACCGACATGAATATGAATTATGCCTAAATACTCCACAACACCAATAGTGAAATAAAAATCTTAATCTTTCATACTAACAGTAGTAATCCTTTGATGTTTATTGTTTTTGTTTCTTCACAAATTATGGTTGACTTTTTTCAGGGATATAATTTCTTGATGAGTTCCACTCTTTCTTAGTGAAGGATAATTTCTCACAAATATTAAATTTTTTACCTAAATGTTTAGTATAAAAATATGTACAAATATATAGTTTGGGAATATAAATAACCTTCTTCTAAAGACCCTTTTTTTTCATCACCTTGAGAAGATTCACCTTTAATCTCAACTGCTTTGGTAATGTATCCTATGAACATTATTAACTCACTTTTTACTATAAGAAACAATTATTTATTTCTAATAACCCACATTCTTTCTAATCTAAACATTAATTAAGAGCATCCACTATATTATATAATTCTACCAACTTTGGCATTATTTTCCTAAATACCTCATTATGTATTATTTCTACATTTGTTTGATTCTCCTATCTTGATGATGTTGCTTCAAAAAAATTTATTTTTCTTTCAATCTCAATAAATTCAAGTTTCTAATCTCTAATCTCATTATGGTTTATTAACTACTTTTTGGTCCACTGACCATTCTTAAAAGTTATATCTTTAGCATGTTTCTTAATCTTATTCCTTTCCTTCATGAGTTTTTTAATTTTATTATGAGTATCTTCCAAATTTTATTTTAGAATCAACTCAAAAATATGTTCTCTATTCTCCATAATTATCTCTATATGATGAATCACATATATTTTTAATATGATCTAAGAATTTGAAATGAGAATAAAATTAACAACTAGATTAAGAATCATCCTACTATCTTCTACAAAATAAACTTTTCTTCTTTTTTCTAAGAAACCTTTTCTTATGTTTCTTCCACTTTTTTTGAGAATTTTCATCTTCTTATTTTGAATTAGAATAATGAATCTTATTATTAGAAAAATTTATAAAAAATGGCATATATCATTATAATTTTGATATTTAAGAGATTACATAACTTTTTTTCCAATTTATCTTCTTTTATCTCTTAAAAATAAAAAAATGGATTGTGTTGAAGTACTCTTTATTTTTCTCCGCATATGAGTCACTTGATCCTTCTTATACTTCTTTATCTATAAACTTCCCTTTTAACAAAGATTAAGAAGCTATATATTCCTTATCCTTATTCTGAAAAACTATTTATTTTCTCATTTAATATTCTAAAATAATATTTTGAAGTAAATATAGAGAAAAATATTCCTGATTATCTAGATTTTATATTTAGTATCAAATATATCACAAAAGTTTCTCATCGGTTTCCTAAAAATAGTATATTTTTATAGCTTCTCACCCAAACCTATGATATTTATGAAAATATCATTGACACTTTTAAATTATTCATCAATTGTTTCTACATTATCCATATTAATATCCTTACACTTTCTCCTTTATATTTTTATCTTAACTTCCTTAACCTTTTCATTTCCTACATAATTGATTCTCAAATTATCCTATATTTTCTTAGCCATTAACAACCCAAAATAGTTTTTTTAAAAAATTATTTAAGAGATCCATAAAAAGAATATTATTAGAATTTATATAGACTTAAAAATTTCTCTTATCAGTAGCTATCATGGAAACCTTATTCAAGTAAGGAAATCCCACAGTTGCAACATCTCTAACTTTAAAGAAAATAGATAGACGATCGATTAACATCATATTTCTATAACTGTGATAGTTTCTAATATAAAATACAAGAACAACCATTATATTCATAGAATTTATATTCTCCATACTCGGTATATAGTTGGATCTTTTATAGTTAACCTTGTATAATATCAATTGATGTTCTACGATTAGTGTAGGATAATGGAGTGGGGGAGGGGTGAATCAGTGATCGCTTTATTTTATAAATCATTCTTACAAACTTAAACTATGAAACATATTCGAGTTGTGATCCAATAAAATATTTCCCTTAGCCAAAATTTGTAAGTAGTAGTATAAAGTGAGAGATCAATATAGGATATTTCCACGGTTCAGTAGAATGAACAACTCATTTTCATGTTGGTTATCCCCCCAAAATAGATTCTTTTACTAACATCTTTTAAAAATAAAAACGCACAAGTATTAACTAGTTCCACACGTCAGTAATCATTCCTATAGATAACCCTAGATTTACACCCCTTTAATCAACTCTTATGCCACAATTAACTCTATCCCCAATAGTCCTTCTATTATTTAATTCCTTCCAATATGGTTATACACCCCATCCAAAATCCATTTTAGAAAATGGATTTACACCCCAATTACAATATCTTTTTTATTATTTTATGATATACTATAGAAACATTTTATTATTTTATATGTTCTTTCTACATAATAAATTTAGACCACCTTTTACTATGTAAAATATTCAACATCTTCAATAATACTCTGAAGATTTTTTTGGTCTCAAAACTTATTATTGATCTTGGAAAGACCTAGATAACCAAATATTACCTTATAGAACTTTTTCAAAAATTTAACTTCTAAAAAGTTCATCTAATAATTCTATTTATGGCATAACCTTTATCCGATGGGTCACAATATCCATCTGGTATGTCTCTATCAGGTAATCCTCAAATAAATGTTCTTTAGTCTGGTATGCTCTATCCTATGAACCTCTATTTTATTCTCCTATATATAATTATTCTCTGTCTCATGATTTTGGATTAGTCAAATGACCCTCCTTATTCATCCAATGAAACGTTTCCCAAAGAAAATTATTTCACTAATTAGGAACTTAGTCAGAAACTCTCACTATTCTTCTTCTTCGATTGATGAAAATCCTTATGATGAACCACCATTTCAGTTCCTCTTTTCTATGTTCTTTGTTAAACTATGTAGAACCTTGGTTGAATTCTCACATCACAATTCCTTATACACTTCCACTACACCACATATGAACAATGCGCTATAACCGTACTATTGGGACCACTATTTTATTGGTGTACTTTTTAGGTGAATAAATAGTAACTCTAAAGCTTTTCCTATCAACTAAAACTTAAATTTCAAATCTCTTGCTCGATTAAATTTCATGTTTTGTTTCTCAATTATTTTGGAACGTTCTTAAGACTTCCCAGAACATTATAGGTATTACAAAACTTCTTCAAACTTCATTAACTCATAGTTAAGTAACTTATTCAAACCTTCTTAACCTTGGAAAGATAACAACCATTGAACAAATAGTTTATAATTTTTATTATTATGGGAGTTACCTTGTTTATGTAAATATATGTAGAATTCCATTAGAAAAATGTATGTCAATTGTACCTTAAAAGAACTCATCTGTATGATGGTACATCTTCTATATTCTATATCTAATGGACTCACAAGCAAAATCTATATCTGATATATATTCACCTGGTTCCACTCAATTATGAACCATTTTTTCCATTGGAATCAATATTGCTCTATCTGATATAAATAAAATTCATTTCGAGCATTGTATCCCTTCTCTAACTGGAACTCCTCTATCCAATGGAATCATAGTTCTCTATCCTATGTAATAGGAATACTCCATTCATTGGATATTTCTATTATATATATTATGTAACTTCATCTTGAGCTATATGAAAATATTCTTTGTACTTTTTAACGCAAATTAAAATAGATCTATATGACCCCATTATGAATTTCCATCCAATTCATCTTCATTTTATTCCTTTGAATCATCATATCTTCTCCAATTACTCCATCCGATAATTATATATCTACAATTTGTAACTTGTCCTCTGTAAACAGATGTATAACTATTGTAAATAAATTGGCTCATCAATACACCTTTTCTAGTTTTCTTCTATCTGGTATGAATTTTTTCATGTTTTTCTAGGAAGCTTTATATAACTACTTGACTGATGCACTACACATGTTTCCTCCATTTGATCATTATTCATTAGATTATGATAACTTCAAAAATAAAACATTGGACAACTAAAACTTCATAGATCAATCTCAGTACAACGTCATCTTTAAAATTTGTAACATAGAATACATTCATGTACATCCATTCACATTAAGTCTATATATCAATCCAATAAATTGGTTCAACATCATACAACTTGCAACTGAATCTTTCTTTGAAAACAAAATTCTCAAACTTTGTACAAATTCAAAAAAACATAGAAACACCAAATTCTTAAAACTATCCATCTAGTAACATCATCCCTATTTCATCTGGTAATATTGTACATTGTCATAATTTATACAAACTCAACTTGGATCATGAGTATATTAATGATGTTAGAAACTTTAAAATCGGCACATCATCATCTGAATTTGTAAATAACCATTCATAACCTTCATATGAAGATGTTCACAACCTTTATAAAGAAAGTTTCTAATATCACTTCTCTCAAAATTCTCTAACATTAATAAACAACTTTATCTATAAACACATATTAATATATTGATAATAAATGAAACCAAACTCACTTTGGAACAAAAATATTTAAATGTATTTTTGTATAATTTTATTTATTTATTTTTACATGTGTTTATATACACACAGACCGAATTATATTTTATTATATATATGTGTGTTTCTATCTATCATTTAGTATTAATTAATTATTAATTATTATTTATTAATTATTGATTATTGATTATTAATTATTCAGTACTGTTTAGTATTTATTTATTAATTATTGAATATTTTCAATTTATAATTTATAATTTACATATTATTTATTATTTATTATTTATTTTTTTATCATTTATTATTTTATTTATAATATGAGATTTATTTATCATTATTTATTTTTTATATATTATTTATTTATTTATTATATATTATATATTATTTATTATTTATTATTTATCATTTTGTATTTATTTATTTTGTATTTATTTATTATTTATTATTTGGTTTTATTTATTTATTATTTATCTATTAATAATTTATTATATATTATATATTATATATATTTATTGTTTATTTATTATTTATTATTGACTATTTATCATTTCTTATGTATTTACATATATTTATATGTATATATATAATTATTTTGAAGGTAGTTTTGTCACCACATGAGAATTTTTCTAGAGTGGTAATTTCTTAGAAGAATAACTAGGAGGTTAGACGTTCAAATCTCACCCTACACATATATATTCTCAATTTTTATGTAGTAGGATAAATAAATAAGTAATAATATAAAAAATTATATAAGTAAATAATAAATGAAAAATGATAAAAATGATAAATAAATAAGAAATAAGAAATAATAATTACTGAATAATAATAAATAAATAAATAATCATAGTAAATATTAGATAAATTATAAAAAAATACAAAAATAAAACCACCGCAAAATAAAAACTGCCACTAATTGATTGACGACATAGGTAAATGCTATGATTTCTAGAATGCATCACACATTATGTAGCGGAAGTTTAAACCACTTCTAAAAACCAAAAAATACTGATTAATGGTATTTTTAGCATAGTACGTAAGATTATGGTTTTAGGATGATGCTCAGGTGGTGGGTGATCGTGTGGTTAGCCTTGGTGTAACACCCCAACTGAATCACCAGGTCTAGTCGGTGAGTCTATAACACCCCGAGATTTTTGATATATATTTTTACAATTAAATTTAATATTTTTTATATTTTTCAGTACACAAAACACCAAGTTTATCTTATATTACACAAAATAATGAGTTTATCTTGCATTACATGCAACGTCGAGTTTAAACAAAACATATCATATTATTAAAAAATTATTATACGATAGTAAACACCTAGCCATTAAAATGAATGATATGAATAGGATTAAATAAATTATGAAAATATAAGGTTTACACATGTATATAAAATGAATAATTTGGTGACAAATTATTTAAAAATTAAAATAAAAACTATTTAAAAATAAAAGTTTTTTTTCTTCTGAAAATCTGTTTTTTAAAAAAAAAATCTGTTTTACCTCATGTAAATTAAACAAACCAATTTTGTTCAATGATTTTAATTGAATGTACATATTTCATATCCAATAAAATATTTTACATTCATCTTATATATTTTTTTTATATAAGAGATAAGAATAAATCAAATTTTACGCTTAAAAATTGTATTTTTCTAAAAAGAAGTTTTGTCGCATTTTTATGCACTTATTTTAAAACTATTTTTTGAACATTTTATAGAATTTATTTGAAAATATATAGTTATTTTTTTAAATAATCATGTACAAATTATCTTAGGGTGATTTTTTTGGATTTTTCTGAAAAGTTTCATTTATGATAAATAGTGAAAAATTCTGAATTTTAATTGAAAACATTCTTTTCTGTTTAAATTATTTATAATGTTAAATTATATTTTGAATTTGTTTTGAAGTAAAATTAGTTCAATTATATATAAATTAATCCAATTTAGTTCATTGTAATCATTTTTAAATATAATTTTTATATATAAATGTTGTAAAATTTTAAACATTTTCTATTTGAAAACCAGTTATCTCGTTGCATCTACAAAATTAATTTTAAATTAAAATTTTCAACTTAAGTGAATTTTATTTGTAAAAATGGATACCATATTTAAAATAATAATAATAATAATTTATATTATATAATATGGTCAAATAAGATTTTTAACAAAAGTAATAGTGAAAATGGTAAAAAATTAATTACTACGGTTTGGGTAAAAATAAGTTTATCAGGGGTTAAACAAAACATATAAGGATTTAAATAACCTAAAAATTGTATAAATATATTATATTAACCTATTTAGACTATATAATGTATAATTCTCCCTAATACTTTATTTTTTACACTTTCTGAATGTGAAAAATGTGGGTACACATTTTTCTTTTAAAAAATTACAAGTGTGCCGCCCATCTCACTAATTAAAGGCTACCCACTATCATCTATTTTTCACACCATAAAACATGTTTTTCAGATGTAAATTACCCAATTACCTTCACAAAAACCCTAATATCATCATATAATCCTTATTTTGGGAAAAAATCCATCCTAGGAAGGTTTTTTGTGCAATCATAAAGAGGGTACCCAAAGAAGAGGTAACATTTTTCAACGAGCATTTTTATTTTATTTCTTCCTCCAACTCCTTAAATTATTATTAAAACATGATAATATAATAAACACATAATATTAAATATAATGATAAGTTATTATGTTATGTTAATGATCTACAAACATTTCAAATTCCATCAAATGGGTTTCAAAATCATCATTAATGTGTACGGTGGACTACCATCTCGCAAACGGATGACATTAATTTTTCCATTACCACCTTTAAAGGTTGGGTATGATGATGGATATAAACTATATATATATATATATGATATTTATAATATATATAAGTTTTTTTCTTTCAATTCCATAGGGAATATGACAAATTCGCTCGTGTGTATGGTAGACTATCGCCTCACGAAGCGATGTGATTTGTTTTTCCCCAATGCTTTATATGGAATATAATAAGGAAAAATATATTTTATATACATGAAAAAATTATGATATTTAGGAAATATTTATCATTCTCAAAATATAATATATCATTTTATTTATCACCTTTTCACTAACTGAAAGATAATAACATCGTTCGTGTTTGTGTGGTCTAACGCCTTTATGAAGTGATGTGAATCTATTTTAATCACTACAATAAATGTATTATTTGTATAAGTATATTTAAATTAATAATATTATCTTTATGATATTATTATCTTTATATAAACAAAATATGTTACTTATCATCTTTCTATAATGATCACTATAAAATGGAAACATTACTCATTCGTACGTACGACCTACCATCTCCCTAATCGCAACGTACTTAATTTATAAAAAATATATTTCATGATTGGTATTGAAATTATAATTGATGTATAAATATTATAATTATTACATTACTATTAGTTTGGAGGTGATATTACCATGTTCAAAGTAAGAGGGCCTAAAATAAAAAATCAAGGATATATGCAAAACAAAGAGGTTAATACCCGAAATGCGACTTTAACAAAGAATTTTTATAAACAGGTAATAAAAGGATATAATTAAATCATATATGGTATGATATATATAATTATTTTCTGTAATATATGTATAATAAACTTGAAATTATTATACAGGAGTTTTGAATGAGTGGAAAGGAAGTCGAGACTTACATTAAGGTATTTCCATCTCAGTATTATGTTTCAGTGATACACACACCATATTAACCACATGTTTATTTTAAGTGGTGTATATACTACCCATGAATTTATTTTATAACACTTATAATTAATTTTTTTATTTACATTTCCATTTGAGGATCTCTCTTACATGGGGTTTACGGTTCAAAAGTTACTGAATCGGTAAAGGATTTCATCTCAATTTCATTTCTTCAAGGAATATTATAATATTATATACCTAATTTATTTTATATGGCATATATAATACCCATTTTTCATATAATATCATGAATAATTCATACCTCATGATATTTTTCATTTCAATTTGAATTATTTCATTTAATTGGATTTGAATTAAAATTTATCAAGTGGTAAATAATCTCACAACTCAATTTATTTTCCTTGAGTTATATTACTCCTTAGTTATCTTTGATATTATAATATTATATATGTAATGAATTTTTACTATATATTATTTTATTTCCAATTGTTTTATGTGGTTTTACACTTGATACACATAATATATTCATTGATTAATCTCCACTTCAATGTTATGACCTTTGTAAGGGTTTATTTCACAATCTAATCTTAATTTGGATTATTTGTACATGAATTTGCATTGAAGAAAATTATTTAATCATTGGATAATAAAACCCATTAATTATATTCTACTATAGTTATTCATGATATTAATATCACCATTTTTACACTCTTTGATACTCAAAATAATTAATAAATTGTTTTTAGGAAAATATGATTTTATTTATATCTTTGGTCAGAGATCTGTTTTCTTAAAAAAATATGTTTTTTAAAAACAATTCAATTTTTTAATATAATACTATAAATTATAAGAATAAATTTTTACCCTTGTTTTTATTTTTTATAATCATTTTTAAAAAATTCATCCTCATATCATTTTTAAAAACAATAACCATTTTTATTTTATCAAAAAATGTGAAAGGAATATTTGTTTTAACATATAAAACATGAATGAAATTTCCCAAAATCATGACCATTATTTTCTTTTAATATTCTTTTTTAATTTTTTAATATTATTTTAAAAGAAAAAGGTTTTAAAAACGTTTTATCTTAAAAAAGTGATTTTCAAAGTGAAAAGAATAATTTCCTCAAGAAATGTCTTAATTTTTTTTTAAAAATTCATTTATAAGTTTTGAAGTTTATTTTCATAGAAAAATATTTCCAAAATATTTTATAATATTTAGTTTTATAAAAGTGATTTTCAAAGAAAGGTTATTTTCCTCAAGAAAAGTTCTAAGTAATTTATCTTTAAAAATAATTTACTATCTAATATAAAATCCTTCAATGTTACTTATTATATACTAGGGATATAATCCAAATATACCATTATTATTATTTCTATGAATGGTTTATATTTATAATGAAAATCTATTTATGAATCCTGTTTCACTTCCATAGGGTATACCATGATAAAATTCTTATGAAACCTGCTTCTTTTTCCATGGGTTATGCTTTAATGATGAAACCCATTTCATTTCATGGGTTATGATATAATTAATGTTTTATTGTATTGTGTCACACAAATGCATGATTTTAATTATGTTATGGTGTTTATGTTATGACCAAGTAAGGTAGTTATGTTATAACCAAGGATGGTGGTTATGTTATAACCAAAAATGGGTGGAACCTATATATCCCTACAATGCATTAGGTAAATATTTATATCTAATTAGATATATATTACTATAAAGTGGAGTGAAATTAGTTCAATAAGTTAATTTGTTCTCTATGTTGGTATTGAGATTAAATCTTGATTACTATGATGGTTTGGGGAGTGAACCCATTCCACTATGAAGAAAGGGCTACCACTGGGGATGATTGTGTGCCCCATACAAGAGGTGTATCTTCCCATGGAGTTCCCTGATATTTTTTTGTCAAATATCCTTGAATTCTAAGGAAATTATTTTCTATTATTATATACATGCCATAATTCCATGCCTTATTCCAAGGTTATGCTCTCATGGATCTTGTTTTTTATATCTTTATGATTCATGTCTTATGAAATACCAATATTTATTTCACAACTCAAAATTATAATCTTTTATATTTAGGGTATGGATTTAATATGTTATGATCATGTTATCATACTGTTATGTTCATGTTATTATTACATATCTCCCTTTTCTAACCTTACCGAGCATCTGATCTCACCTGTTCTTATGTTTCCTTTCACCTGGTTATAAAGAACAGTTTTAAGTAGGATGTTTTGTAAAGAAAACTAAATGGGGAGAACTTTTTGGGAAAATTTTAATATCTTTCACCAAATTGGAATATTTTGTACCTAGAATCCAAAATAGATAAAATATTATGGTATTAAGGCATGTGTTTGTGTAATGTAATGAATATTCATCTAAAAAGATGTTCTATCTATACATGAGAAGCCTAGGTCACTATAATTTGTATTAGAGGAAGGTTTTAGTTATCCTTTGGAAATTAGGATGAGAAAATTTTAGTGATATCTCTATGGATATATATAAGAATATGTCTATGGATGTCTCTAAGGATAAGTATTGGGATGAGTCAATGTATAGGAAAATGTCCTGGAATTTTGGTAAAGTATATAGAAAGTGATTTCTAAGAAATTATATCCCTGTTTGGATACTATATGTGGATGTGGATCTGAAATAGAATAACCTAGGGATAATAAATCTGAAAATAGTGCATTGATATAGACTCGATCATCACCTAGTGAAAGACAACATGAATTTTTGAAAACATGGTAGACACTCCTAGGGGATATGCTTTGGATGTTTATAAACTCTTTACAAACCATCATAAAGAATTCAAATATATGATGACTATGAGTGAAAAATTATAAACCTTATATTTCATATATTAAAAATAAAGTGTCATGATTTAGACATCCCATAAGTGATTTTAATGAACATTTAGCTTTCCAATATGATTAGAATTTCTCACAGTATAATTTATGGTTTTAGTCAATGAGAGGAACCAAAATGAACTGGGTTAACATTGAATGTGAGGTACAATTTTCTAATGATAAGCTAAATGGGATGGTTATTGGAGTGAATGATATTGTAATTATTCCAAATCAGTTATCACGAAACACTATTAACAATGTGAACCTTAACTAACTCTAAAAATCACCAAAGAATATAAGGATAAAGTTTTATGAGATTTTGGGTAGTGGAGACCATGGAGGAAAGAAGAATCATTTTTCTATATGTTAATAATGTGGGAAGAACCACTTAGGGGAATATCTCAAAAGAATTATAAGATGTTTTATGTGTAAAGAAGAAGGGAATAGAGTAAAAAAAATTCAAGGGAAAATGAAAAGTTTAATTAATGAAATAAATGGGAATATTGGTCTCTATAAGGTATTATAAATGGATGAATTTTTTAAATGTGGAAAATATGGGCATTATTAAAATTGATATCCTAAAGGGAAATATCCTGGAGAGAATCAGAAAGGTTGTATGAGTAGTGGTTATATTGATAATGATGAAGTGAATAAAAATTACATATGAAAGGAAATAAGTGTTAAAGAATAAGATGACAAAGCCAAGTTAATGGTTTGAGAAGGAAGTGAGCTGATTGAAATATTTATGTATTCTAATTCAAGGATTTCTTTATATGAATCATGAAATATACAAGGATTATTTAGTATAATCTTTTTGTTAAGGATTTAAAAAAATATGTTAAATGGTACCAATATACTAGAAAATTTATTTAATGGAAATGGGTTATTTTGATTATGGTATGATAACCCTTAATATGTTCCCCATGTTGAGAAAATTTTGTGTATTTTGGAGAAATAGATTATTGATATAGATAAAGTAAATTGGATAGTATTAATGACCTCATAATTGGTAAGGGATTTGTTAAAAAGGTGGTTTATATCATCAATGATGGATTTTAAAAAATTATTTTATCTATGGAATATGTTCAATAATATTTGTGTTTATTAAAGGAATAAAAAATAATGCATGATTTAATTGAGGTTTTATAGTAATTATGGTTATTACTAAGCCTTAGTAGGATATATGACAAAGGTATTCACATATTTTCAAGGTGACCATTAAGATAAGCTTAATGATATTTACAGGATTAATGTTAAGTTTATTTTTAGAAATTTAGTGAAAATATTTATAAATTTCAAATTTTTGAATGGTCATAAGGTTGACCTTAGATGTAACGATTTAATTTAAATTTTGTATGAGGTTTTATAGATTAACATATTACTTAACCATATGATGATTTATCCATATTAGATAACCAGTGTTACATTTTATTTGACTAGAGATAGTAGTAATGACCTATCATTTTTTATGGATCTTATTTACTACTTAAAATAAAAAAATTTAAACTCTTAGAGTAATATATAATGTTGAAATTGATCAAGGAATAATCAAAATATGAAATTATGACTATGAAATAAAAAGATATCAAGTAAGTAAAATTTCAAATGTTCTAAGACTAAATGAAAAAGGAACTACCCATCATTAGGAAAAGGATCTTGAAATAAAATATTTTATTTATATCATAATTTTTTCTAATATCAATGAACCTTTGCATTCTTCTTTCGTTTATGGATTTTTATTCTTCAACTTTCTTCCGACCATGTTCTCTATCACTTTCTATCAGTATTTCAGTGTTAGTTTTCTATTCTATGATCATGTTTTCACTTCCCCCATATGATATCCTATTTTTAAATCTAGTACATTTTATTATAGATAACCTTAACACATATATTTCTCTTCCTTTATAGGTTGTTTTATTAACCCTTTTTATGATATAATTTTCTATAATTGAATTTTCCAATGTTAAACCATTGATGTCCGAGATGAATTTTAAGAGATAAATTCCTCATAAGGGGGTAGAATGTAACACGTTGAGATGTTGTGATATATATATATATATATATTTATTAAGTTAAATTTAATCTTTTTGATAATTTTCATTACCCACAACACTGATATTTTCTTTTATTACATGATACAATGAGTTTGTCTTGCGTTACATGCAACACCAAGTTTAAACAAAACGTTTCAAATTATTAACATATTATTAAATTATAGTTACCACCAAGCCATTGGAATGGTGGTTATAAATATTATTAAATAAATTATTAAAATATATGGTTTAAAAATTTCTATAAAATTTATTTTTTATTGAATAATTAATTTAAAATGAATATAAAAACTATTTGATAATAAAGTAAATCTTTTTCTAAAAAATTATTTTTAAGAAAACAAATGTTTCTTACTACAAATAAATTAAACAAACCAATTTTGGTAAATTATTTTAATGAAATGTATATATTACATATTTATTAAAATATTTAACATTCAACTTATTTTTTTTCTATAAAATAAATAATAATAAATCCATTTTTACGATTAGAAACTGTATTGTTCTAAAAGTCAAATTTTTCGGCTTTTTGTGCACTTATTTTAAAACTAATTTTTGAAAAATTATTTTAAAAATTATTTTTTTAAAATCATATTATCTAAATTATCTTAGGTTTAATTGTTTTGATTTTTTAAAAGTTTCATTTTTGATGATTAGTGAAAAATATTGAATTTTAGTTGAAAACCACATTTTTGTTTAAATTACTTATAATGTTAAATTATATTTTTAATTGGTTTTAAAGTAAAATTATTTAATTTATGTATAAATTAATCTAATTTAGGTAATTTAATTCTTTTTTATCTTTAATTTTGATATATAAACCGTATAAACTTTTGAACATATTCTCTTTGAAAACCATCTTTCTCATCACGTCTATGAGATTATTTTTAAATTTAAATTTAAACAATTATGTGAATTGTATTTGGAAAAGTTAATTACATATTTTGAATAATTGTAATTTATATCATTTTAAAAAATCAAGTTAATTTTTGACCAAAATGAATATTGAAAATAGTAAAAAATTAATTATCGCAGTTTAGGTAAAAATAGGTTTACTGGGTGTTAAACTAAAACGATAAGGGTTTAAATGGCCTATAAAACTTGTATAAAATATATTTTATGTCCATATTTAGACCATATCATATATAATTCTCAATAATACTTCATTTTTTTTCTTTTTTCATGTGAAATATGTGGGTACACCTTTTTCTTTTCAAAAATTACAAATTGGACACACACCTCACTTATAAAAGGCCACCCCATCTCCTATCTTATTCACACATTAAAAAAATTTGTTTTAGAAAATAAATGAAAAATAACTTCCCAAATTCCATAATTTCATCCTAAAATCCTTATTTTAGGTATGAATCCAACCTAGTAATGATTTTGGTACAAACCTAAGGACACCCAAAGAAGAGCCAACATTATTCAATGAACGTTTTTATTTTTTTCTTCATACACCTACTTCAATTATTATTAAGCCTGGATTATATATTAACATCAATATATTCCATATAATTATTTTTTTAATGTTAAGTTAATGTTCTACAACCATATCTACTTACATCAAATGGGTTGTGAAATCATCATTTGTGTGTTTGGTAGACTACCGCCTCATGAACTGATGTCTTTCATTTTTCCATTAGCACCTCTAACTATTTGGTATGATGATGGATAAAAAGTATATATGTGATTTTTATAAAATAATTATACCTATGGATTCATTATATTATATATAACGTTTTTACTTTCTATTCCATATGGGATATGATAATTTCTCTTTTGTGTATGATGGACTATCGCCTCGCTAAGCGATGCCATTTGTTTTTCTCTAATGATTTATATAGAAGATAATAAAGATAAATATATGTGATAAAATTAAATAATTATGATATTCATGGTAGATTTATCATTCTGAAAATATAATAGATTATTTTCTTTCTAACCTTTTACTCACTGAAAGATGATAACGTCATTCGTGTATGTGTGGACTGCCACCTTCATGAATCAATGTGACTCTATTTTCATCACCATACCATCTTTAAGAAGTGATGCGAATATATTTCAGTCACCATAAAACATATATGATATGTATCAATATATTTAAATAAATAATATTTTATTTATGATATTTTTATAATTTTGGAAAGATAAGATATTACTTACCCCCTTTCCATAAAGATTGTTGAAAGATGGAAATGTTACCTATTCGTACATACAACCTACCATCTCCATGTTCTTAAAATACTTAATTTCTCAAAACCATTTTTAAAAATAGTTTTTTAAAATTAAAATTTATGTATAAATATAATAATTATGTCTTGATTATTACTCTGTAGGTTATGAAACTATGATCAAAGTAAGAGGACAAAAAAAATCAACACGTATATGAAAAAGCGATTATTACCTAAAACATGACTTTAAAATTGAATTTTTTAAAAATAGGTAATAAAATTAAATTAATAAATAATATATGGAATTATATATATAATTAATCTTCTATAATATAAGTATAATAAACTTATATTTATTTTACAGGATAATCGAATAGGTACGAAGGAATTAGAGACTTACAGTAATTATTTCTATCTCACTATTATTTTTATGTGAGACACATTCTATATTCACCATGCGTTTCTTTTATGTGATTTATATAATTTTTATGAATATATTTTATTAATATTCTAATTAAATTTTTTGTTTACATATCCATTTTAGGATCTTTCATTCATGGGGTTTACGGTTTAAAAGATACCAAATTAGTAATGGATTTCATCTCAATTTCATTTAATGAAGGAATATTGTAATTTTTTTAAGATAATTTACTTTATACTCAATATATACATCCCATTTTTCATTTAATATCATGAATAATTCATACTTTATGATATTTTAAGTTTTAATTTGAATTATTTCATCTAAGGGGATTTTAACTAAAAGTTACCAAGTGATAAATAATTTCATAAATTAATTTATTTTCATTTGGTAATATTACTCTATAATTATCTTTTATATTTCGAGATTATGAGCGTAATGAATTTTGAAAATATATTTTTGTATTTTTATTTGTTTTATGTGGATTTACACTTGATACACAGAACCGATTCATTGATTAATCCACACTTCAAAATTATGACCGTTGTAATGGTTTATTTCACAATCTCATTTTAATTAGTAATATTTATACTTGAATTTCCATTGAAGAAAATTATTTAATCATTGGATAAAAAATTACCATTATTATATTATCCTCTGGTTATTCATTATATGAATATTACCATTTCTCAACTCTTTTTTACTTAAAATAATTGATGAAATATTTTTAGGAAAATAAGATTTTATTTTTCTCTTTGATCATAAATATATTTTCTTTCAAAAAATTATTTTAACAATTATTTTTAAATATTTTTATTATTCTACTATAATTTATAAAAGAATTGTTTTACTGATGTATGTTTTTTTTAATTTTTTTTAAAAGGAATATTCATGTCATTTTAAAAAAACATAATCATTTAGATTTTACGAAAAATGTGAAAGGAATATTTGTTTTAAAACGTATGACATAGATGGAATCTTCTATAGTCATGACCATTATTTACTTTTAAGATTCCTTTATAAGTTTTCATGGTTATTTTCAAAGAAACATATTTTTAAAAAGTTTTATCATTATAAAAATTATTTTCAATGAGAAAACGGTGTTTTACTTAAGAAATATTTCAAATTATTTTTAAAACTAACTTTTTATGTTTTTATGTTTCTTTTCAATTAAAATTATTTCCAAAATATTTTATAATTTTTATATTTAAGAAACTTATTTTCAAAGAAAGTTTTTTTCTCAAGAAACTTTCTAAATGATATATCTTTCAAAATCATTTTCTATATATGTTGAAATCCTTTTATGTTAATTATGATTTATTGAGGAAATGATATGAGGATACCATTCTTATTATTTCTCTGAGTGATTTATTTTTATGATGAAAATATTTTTATGAAACCCATTTCTCTTCCATGGGTTATTCCATGATAAAATTCATATAAAACCGGCTTTTTTTCATGGTTTATGATTTGATGAAATGAGGAAATGATTATGGAACCTATTTATTTTTCACAGGTTATGTTATGATAAAATGTTTATGAAACCCATTTCAAATAATGGGTTCTGATATGATGAATATTTTATGATCTTATGTCACACATATTTATGATTTTCATTATGTGATGGTGGTTACATTATAACTAAGGATGGTGGTTACGTTATAACCAAGGATGGTGGTTATATTATAACCAAGGATGGGTGGGACCTATATCTACAACCAATGCATTTGTTAAATATTTATATCTCATGAGATATAAGAGACTGGAATGAGGAGTGAACTTGGTTCAGTAAGGGACTTTTTCTTCAATAATGGCCTTGAGTTTAATCCTTGACTACCATGATAGTTTGGGGAGTGAACCCATTCCACTATGAGGAAAGGTCATCCACTGGGGAAGGTGGTGTGTCCAACCCAATAGGTTTAGCTAACCATGGAGTGCCTTGATAAGTTTTGTAAATGAGCATTGACTACTAAGGAAATTATTTTCTATGCTTATATGTATACCAAAATTACATGCCTTATACCAATGTTATTATCTCATGGATCATGTTATTTAATTTAATTATGATTTATTTTTTATAAACTATCAATATTTTTGTTATGACTCAACATTTTGATCTTTGATATGCAGGGTATGGTTTTCATAATTTATTCTCATGTTCTCAGAACCTTATGTCTATTTTATGCTGACATATCTCCCCTTTTACCCTTATTGATCATATGAGCTCACCATTTTCTTAAGTTTCCTTTCACCAGGTTATAAATAAAGGTTTTAAGTAGGATGTATTTGTGAAGAGTACTAAAGGGGGAGGTCATTATGGGAGATGTGGAAGATTTTTCACCAATTTAGAATATTGTGTACCTAGTGTCCAAATCCACTAAACTAATATGGTCCCCAGACATGTGTTTGTGAAATTTAGTGAATATTAATCTAAAAATATGTAATATCCATGTATGATAAAATTGGGTTGTTTTAGTGTCACGTGAACTAATACATTCATCCTTATATACAAGAGTCTGCCAATGATTGAAAAGGGTTTGAAAATAACTATGGGGAGACTATACCGTTAGTAAAAAAATCCATTCACCAGAGTCAAAAAGATATAAATAAACATCCTAACAATATATTAGTATCTGAAAAAAATCATAATTCTATAACAATTTCATCCCGGTCATATAATATAAAAATAACCAAGGACCCCCTATGTGTCAGTTCATACTAGAGTATAATCTAAATCAGGAGGAAATAAATATAGACACTTAAGTATCTATCTAGAGTGAATCATGTTACTGACTTTGAAAATTGAACTTAAACTCTTCAGCTCCCTACTGTTGGGACCTTTCCCTTCACTGAATCCTTGACCATTAAGTCTACACACACATTGAGTTTCCTTTGCAATAAGCGAGTATAAACCCAGTAGGACACCACTAATGAATCCTTAAAAATAAGTTCACATGTATATAAAGGTTTATTCCTGGATAAATAAAGTAAATTCACACACAAAAATAAATCAAGAATCATATTATCATGTTTTAAATGGGATACCACAAATCCCAACCATAATTTATTTACCTCCATATCAAAAGAGATGTTAAAACTAGTAGTTTCATGACTCATAGAATTTTAAGATGTCATGTATAAATCATATCACTTATATGTCAGTATATAATCTCTATTTCACCTTTAATTAACAATAAGTTCTATCCTTTAATGAATATCCATACTCCAACTTTAAATTGTATTCAACCGACTCATTCAAATAGCCATATTTGCAAGATTATCATTTTCAAATGATGGTATGTCCTATATAAACATATTGTCTATAAAGAACCTTATCAATGTAGGAGGTTCAACCCACCATTAGCTAAACATTTATATCTATGACTAATACCATATACATAATACTCATCTCACCCCAATTCACAATTAGCTCATCGATCATTACACCCCAAATCATACCATCATCTTGATGTGAACCATGTTTAGAGTGATGGATCTCTACCTATATACATATCCAATAACCATCGAGAAGTTATGACACATCCTACACTCACTATAATTCTATATTAGATCCATTAGTTTTTAGTCTTGTACCCATGCTTCCCCTCTAAAGAGTAAACCAGTCTCATCTGAGAAACCTCCTATCTTAATATAATGAAAAATGTTTATATAAGCTATGAAAAATCTACAAAAAGGCACAATATAAAAAATCATAAGAAAATTTTATAAATTAATGGTTATAAAGGAAAAAAATGCACCCATATACATCAATCAAGAAAATGTCTCACTGGAAACATATGCACACATAATCAAATCACATCATGCGACTACATACATCAATCATATATGGTAAGGACTTCCTACCTCAAGAGTTACAATAAACAAAGTCTATAATTTCCACCCATACCATACCTAAACACCAAAAATTCCTATAACAATACCCAATTCATTACATGAGGACTTTAGAATCAAGAAACATGAATAATATCAAAATAAAGTAAATAATCTGATTTGTCATACCCAATGAGATTAAACATCTCTAATGGATCTAAAATAAATCAAGAGAGAGTTGAAAATTGTCTAGATCTGGCCACCAATCCATCTAATAAACAATAATTCTTCATTAGATCACATTATAATTCATATATCTACCCATGAAATCTGATATATAAGATTCCTTCCAAAAAGAGGAGAGAATATCTTAATTATTCATGAAGAATATAGGAATACCAACCTATTACCTTGAATTCTCATTACCCAAGCCTCTATATTCCCTGTAAGTAGAGTTTGGATAGAGAGGAATCACAAAGAACCACTATTGGAGTCCCTAAGTTTAAGATACCTCAATTTGGGGGGAGGAATGAAGGGTTTTGGGGAGGTTTTAGGTTAAAAACCAATTTTTATAATAACTAAATTATTGCACATTATTTGGTCACACTTTTCAACAATCCATGCACCGAACATGTGGGGGTCACAACCACTTCAGGGAACCCACATGGTTTGGCTACACAATTTTTTCAGGATGGGATGAAAATGGATCTAGAAGAGTGATATGTTAGTAATGTTGGGAACTATCTTGTTTGGTGCTCAAAGAGTAGTGTATTATAATGCATATTGTGGGGTGTTTACATTTTTCTATTAGATATAGTGACCCTCATTGTGTGTTATTTTTTTATGGACATCAAATATGATGTTTTTTTTGTAATCCGAGGTGGGGTAGTGATGTCATTTCATGTTAATAGTCAAGTATAAAAGAGTTAGTAATGTCTAGAAATTATGTTTGATAATGGAAGGGTGCATGGCCGATAGAGTTCAGGTGTTGGTTATATAGGATGATGATAAGGGTACTCTTATGGTGGGTTGTTTTTTTTCAATCATTGAAACATAAACCTCATGTTGGAAGGATAATTGATGGAGTTTGATCAGTTGGTAGATGTTTGAGATGGAACTGAGATGCGATTGTGTTGGTAGATATAATTTTATTTGTATCTTTAGTGAATACCATATTTGGGATTAAAATTTGGTATTAGATGGGTCCATGTGTTGGTATCAGAATCAGTAAAGAAGTCGGTATGATTTGAGAGTGATTCAGACTTGGGATATATTGGTGCTTGTGGGAAGGGAACAATAGTGGGTTTGATTTATTGAGGATACAACAGTTAAATTGCAATGAGTGTTAGGTTAAGACATCAGTTCAGGTGTTTAGGTGATTTCTTAATACCTCATAGTGTGATGGTATCAGGATTGGGTGATGATATGGAATACCTATATGTGATGTTAGGTGTTTTTGGGTAAGATTCAGCCCTAGGAGGGATGAAATATGTATTTTTTATTATAATTGGATTCCATGAGGTAGAAATAGCATCAGGTGTATTTGTGGGTGTCGATGTCATGTTTTTTATGATAAGATTGCACATTTCAAAGAAAATGTTGGGGTGTCCACCCTTAGTAAAAGGGTGGTTGATCTACACCCACTTTAGTGGAGTTTCATAAATGAGTAGTGGTGTAGGATTTTGATCAACAAATGAGATGTCAAGATACATTCCTTAGTGCCTGTTAAAGATGATAATATTTATAGTGGGGTATTTAGCTACTTCAAGTGGTTTTTTACATAGTAAATACTTGGTCTATGCTATAGAAGATGGATAAGGGTATATGTTTCACTATGTCCCAGTGGGTCACTTTATAGTATGACCGTAAATAAAGGGCGTTTCACCATGACCTCCCTGGGTCATGCTACAATGGGCCTCCTGCCCAGTGTTTTTATTAGGGGGAGTAGACCTATCTTTTCTAGGTCATACCCTCTCATTATTTAAAGGAAAATGGGGATCATTAAAGGTTTATCCATCTAAATAAATATCATTATCTCCTATCTTTGGTCCCCTTTGATGTGGGGTATTTTGGGTGGCTTCCACTGAATGATGGGAGGTATGATCTTCTTATTATTCCTCCATTATACATATTTATGATCAAGTATAATTCTATGTGGTTATAGGCTAGGTTTTGATTCATGATTACACTGGATCATGGTGTAATCATCTCAATGTGTTTGAGACTTGGCATACAATGGATAGAGAAAACCTTAGGATGATTAAAACACATCATCTTTCAGTATTTCATTTGAGGCATGTTTTCTAGAGAATATATTTAGTAAATTAAATTTATTTGGAATAAATTATTTATTTATAGGTATAAAATGATTGATTTTTTTCTCTTGGATGTTTTGAGAGTGTATCCTAGATCTTGTACACACCATCATTTATGATTCAAGTATTGCGGTATGGATTGGTGAGTTTTCGATTTTCATGACATGTTGGTTTGAATTGGATGATTAATTAAAAATGTTTTATATTTTTTGGGAGTTTTGATTTATATAGGGGATCATAGAATATAAAGGTCTTGGATAAATCTTATAATAGGATTGGTTGAGCATGGATTAAGGATGGTAAATCCTATATGAAGATAATTGGTTACTATAATACTTAACCAATGCATGTTGATGCAGGATTATGAATTCTTGATTGGGATTTCGAGTTCACATAAAATGAATAGGGTATGAGAGTACCATAGGCTACAAAATAAGGAAAATTAATCATCATTATGATGAAATAAGTTCTATTTTTTATATTCAGTATTGTAGAAGCTCTTAGTGAATTTACACCAAGGTAAACTGATGTCATTTTGGTTTACAAGAGACCTAGGATTGGTCTTGGGGATCATGAAAAGTTTGGGTAGACTAGGTTGGTTTTTCTTAGGGATAATTAGTAAGAATGAGAGGATTAGTCAATGGGGTGATGGTGTTAGGATTTTTAAAGCCTAATTTATTTAATGAAATTAGTTGATCAGAAGGAGATATTCTATAAAACCTTTTGTTCATTGAAGTGATGGTAGTGTTTGGTTTTTTCCTTAAGCACACGAGAAGTAAGTTTTTATAAGGATAATGTTTAAAAGATTATTATTTCATTGTTCTCATTAGAGGTTAGTTTTTTTCTATAATATTTTGATATTTTACATCTATAAGATGAGAATATTCGTATTTTATTTGATGTGTTTGATGGTTTACCGAAGGTGAAAGCCACACTGAAGATTGGTACAAGAGATCAGCGGTGAGGATAGTATAAAAAATGGAATATATAATTTTTCTATGGTTTGAGCAACTATATGATTGGAATTTACACTCTATATATAGTGGGTGGAGCCCCTATGATGTGTAAATTATTATGTACATATTTTTGATTATTTTTATTATGGTAATCCATTGAAACTTTTAAGATGCTAAGTTGTAAATATTTCTTACTAGAGAAATGAAATATTTTAATGTTTCTCCTATAGATTTAGGATTTTTAGTTTGAACCACATAAAACCAATTTTTTCTTTAATTTATTACTTTTACTTTGATTATTCGATGTTTGTTGGACTATAAATTATTGAAGTCTATTTGACTTATTGGTAGTGATTTGGGTGAACAAAATTTCTACCAGGTATTAAAACATTATGTTATAGAATTCAATATAAAATCTATTTCTCCCAGGTGGTTCTAGAATGAACACTTCCAATTTTTTATTAGACAGAAATGGTGTCGGAAACATCTAAAAGTGGTACTAAAGAAATTGGTTCTTATGTGTCTTAGTAGGACACTCGATAGTTCAAGTAACATTCTCCTAATAAGATGCTTTTTTAATTGAAATGAGAGTTATTATTTTTGGAAGGATAATATTATAAGAAGGAATAATCTAGATATATATGATTGAGGGAACATATTTTAGTTTCTTGATAATATAGATATAAGAATATATCATTACAATCATCTAGAACTTCCCTTGATGGGATTAAATCTAGAAGAAATGGAAAATAGTGAATGATAAATTTGTATCAGAAGGAACTTATTTTGATATGAATATCATTATTTTAGAATGCGTCTTTTAAAATATAGGAGAATAAAATTATAACAAAGTTGATGTAAGACCTTATGGATATGACCAATAAACCTACAGCATTAAATAAGTTGTGGTTAATGTTAAGGTTATTCAATATGAGGTTATCTGAAGAAATATCTGCATCAAATTTGTTAAATGACTTCAAATCAATCCAAATAAATATAGATTCTATGATGGTTACATTTATAGATGATTTTAATGTGATTTTTTATTATCATCTCTTCCTGAATCTTTGGAATATGTGGTTACTACTGTATGTTGTTCAAGTGGAATGAATAAATTGGTGTTCACTGGTGTTTATAATTTGATTGTCAATGATGAACAATAATGTAAAGAGAGTGAAACTTCTTTTTGTGATGTATTGGATACATAAAGAAGGGGATACAGACTTCATAAAAATAATTAGAAATATTCGAAGAGAAAGGTAAGGGAGAATAGCATAGGAAAGTCTTATAGAAGTGAGCATGTTTATTTGAAATGTGGAAAGAGAGGCCACCTTAAGAAATACTATTTGTCTATGAATACCTCTTATAAAAGGACTTCTTATATATATTTTAGTGTGGTAGTAGAAAGTAGTGTAAATATATTTTTGAATGTTTCTAAAAAAATGTAATCATGAATTATAGATTCTAAATATTTATTCCATTACATAGGTAAAAAATGAAGGATATTAAATTATGTATCCATAAATTTTGGTAGTGTGAATATTGATAAAGGTAAATATATTAAATTTTTGGGAAAGTGAGAAATATAATATCATGTTAAGAATAATATTTTTCTTATATTGAAGTAAATGAATCATGTTATAGGTATTTAAATGAAACTTATTTCAGTGGGTTAGATGGATGAAGTAGGTTTCATATTGACATATTTGGAAGGAGTATGGAATATTACTCATTGTTCTCTTGTCATAGATATATGTGTAAAAGACGTGTCACTATATTTAACTGGAAGGGTAGTGGGAGTTATGATCTTTAGAATGATATATTCCATAAGATCATAACTTTTTAATAATTGGTTTGGGAACCTTAGTGAAATTTTTTTAAATATTCTAGTAGATAGAAAGGTTTCATTCTATATTTTCATAAGAAAACACAAATTTTAAAAGATATACTTGGTTAATATAGATTTTTGGGGACCTTGTAACAAACTATCCTGGGATGCTATCGAAGCGTAAAGTTGAACCATCTATCTATAAGGCCTGAAGGGCATTCCAGATCCCCATGGGCTAGGAAAAATTGTATGGGAATCACACTAAAAAATCTTTGGTTAGTGACGGTTCTATTAACCACTAATAACTAAATTCTGTTTAAAAAATAATAATATAGCGGTGGTTCAGTCAAACCGCTAAGATATTTTATTTTATTTTATTAATTAATGGTTGTTTCCATTAAACTCCCAGGAAATGTTTAAAAAAACCATATTTCATCCCCTCCCACATTCCCTCTATGCGACCTCAACCCTGAACCATATCATCCCTCTCCCCCAACCTCCTCGTCTACCTTCCCCTACATGACCCCAACCCCAAGACCCCCCTTTAACCTCCCTCTCTCTAAAGGCAACACTGACCCCCCCTCTGACATCTCTCCTCCATCCTCAATGGAGACCTCGACCCCCGTGAGCCCCCTCCGACGTATATATACTATGCTCAGTTACCCTCCTCCTATACTCTTAATGATTCTTTGGCTTTATTGCAGTGAATTAGTTTCATACTTTATGAAAGTGGTAGATCATAGGTTGGTTTTCTTTATTTCAAAGTTCAGTAAATTAATAAACACTACTTTCATGCCTCTTTAATATAGGTTTACAATTCATAATGAAATTATTATATGTGTATATAAATCTATTTTAATGGGAAACCATGTCTCACTTGTTTTCCATAGAATATGAAGGTTTTTAATATAGAAATATGCAATTTAAATTTATTTTTTGACTACCATGCACACCTAACATTTGAGAAAATAGTAAAATGTATTTCATTACATTGTTTCAAGACTTTAAAATTGTTTTGGTCCTTAAGATAATTTTTATTGGAAACTCATGAATTATAATGGTGTGAAAAGATTTCTAAGAACCAATGTTGGGATACCTTGAATATAGTGACTTTATTATGATTAAGTATTGGATTTTTCAAAGTAAATTTTATAAATAGCTTCCTCAAAGTGTATTCAACTTTAGGGATAAAAAATTTCATAAATAGACTTAAAATTTAGCCACAGACCATGCCCCTTGATATGTTTTGGAAATTGAAATGCTATGGAATGTTAATTTCTCATAGGGGGTTTTCATATTGATTACTATTCACAATTAAAGAGAAGGGTATGTTTCTGAAAGGCTTTATAGGGGTGGATGTGAGATTATATATTGAGTTTCTAACTACATTCTTATGTGATAATTGACGTGTGACCTATATTTTATAATGTGGGAAGTGATTGCTAGTTTTTAAAAAAATTAGGTGCACATATAAAATGACTTTAAATGGTATAATAAAGTATTAGAACATATAACTTACTAATACTTTTGTTTTTATCAGTTTTATCCATCCAATAGTCCGTGATATCCAAATAAATTATAATTTTCATTCATATTTTTAAAGGGGTTATCTTTTTCTTATTTAGAAAATGGGAAATGGTTTAGACATTGATCAGTGTAGCTAAATTTTCAATGGAATGAACCCTTCTTAGTTACAACACTAGGATATAATACACCATTATCATTTTCTACCCTAAAAATAATATCATCTACATATAAAATATCAAAAATTGATACAACGTTATCATCTTTAAGGTAGATATTGTTTTCAAAACTTCTATGATTAAATATTAATTGTTTCAAGAATGTATCTAACTTCAAATACCATACTCTTAAGCATTATTCTAACCCATATAGATTATTATTTAATTTTCATTATTCCTTTTTGATTAAACATTTATATCTTTATATTTTAATGTATAGGGATAATATAATCCAATAAATATGGATACTAGTTGGATTAATTTACAATGAAACACACCTCGGTATTCCAAGAGATTGGAATAATTTTTAGATTATTTAATTTCAAATTGATCAGTGGATGGTAGTGTATAATGTCAG
Source organism: Viscum album (assembly GCA_963277665.1). NCBI lineage: Eukaryota > Viridiplantae > Streptophyta > Magnoliopsida > Santalales > Viscaceae > Viscum > Viscum album. Next base: position 1,366,624,125 of record OY728135.1, read on the forward strand.
TGTCATGATTGTAAATTCAAGCGATGGTTGAATAAAAAAAATTATATTAGAATTTTATATTGAAGTAATTTCCTACTCAAAATGTATGTTGGATTTGGCATGGTTAATCAAGTTTTATGGAAAGTAAAAATAATGAAAATACTATCAATGAAATATAAAGTGACCTGACAGAGGAGAATTCAATTCAAAATTTTTTAAATGATGCATTTGATTTTCTAGAATACAATGTCAAAGATTTTAATAGAACAATAGAAACCTTCACTTGATCCTGAGGAGGTTAATATTTCATAGAAAAATGAATAAAAAAATTATTTTTATGAATTAGTTTAATATGGACAATAAGAACTATATGAATGGTATTCCAAGTATTCAAAGTTGTATTTTTTTAATAAAGTTGTACCATATAATGTGTCTTTGTGGAATTACTGACAAAGAAATGTCCATGATTTTTGAGTTTCTTAATGATGAATTTAGTGAAGCTAAGATCCCTTCATCATTCTATGAGATGAAGAAATTCATCAAAAAACCTGGACTTGATTATTAAAAGATACATGCATGACTAAATGATTTCATGCTTTACTGGAGAGAAGATTATAAAAACTAATATTAGAAAATATTTCAAAGAAGCAGATGGAATTTAATAAACAAAAATGAGAGAATAAATTAAGGCAACCCTAGGAAGAAACATTAGAAGAAAACTCATGCAAAGTTATTGTGTTATTTTCCTCTGAAACCATGCTTGAAAATATTATTCATGTCACCTAAGAATGCATAAAATAGAAAGTGGTATTATTAGGATAGTAATTATGGATTGATGAGACATCCAAAAGATTAAACATCAGGGAATATGTTTGATTCGATATATCCACATTTTTATTTAGATCCTCGGAATGTATGTTTGGGATTTTATTTTGATGGGTTTAACCCTTTTGGTACTTTAAGTACTAATTAAATAATTTTCCCAATAGTTTTGATCCCCTATAATCTATCTCCATGGATGTGTATGAAGTATACTTATTTAATTACCTTGATGATTATTCCTAGAGATAAAATACATGGAAATGACATTGATGTATACCTTCAACCTCTAGTCAAAGAATTGTGAGAATTATGGAATGATGGCATGAAAATGTATGATGCTTCAACAAGAAAACTATAAAAAATGAATGCAATTTAATTTGGAGAATTAGTGACTTCCCTAGACTAGGAAATATATCTGGTTGGGACACTCATATTGGTTTGGATTTTCTAGTTTGTCCTTTTAATTTTGAACCTCAAAGATTACCTCACAGTATAAAATTGTGTTTTATGTGTTATCATTGATTTCTTAATGCTTGTAATAAATTCTGGTTTAACAAGACATGATTAAATAGAGATATTGAAATGATAAAGTCACAGAAGTTGTTATTTGGTTTAGAAATCTTAGGATAATTAATGAATTTCACTAAAGAATTTGGAAAATGTCATCAGTTTAAAGAAGGGGGGAAAGGGTGTGAGGTACAATATCAAAAGAAGTTGGGACACAACAATAGAAGAAAATGATTATATTTTTCAAACTTTCTTATTGAGAGTTTAATTTGATACATCATAATATTGATGTAAATAATATTGAGAATAATGTATATAAAAAGTAATTTTTACAGTGCTTAATGAGTAGGGTAAATCAAATGATCACCTTAATGTTCGTAAGGATTTGGAGTCAATGAATATAAATCATGGTTTGTTAAAAAAATGAGAATGAAAAGTATCCTACAAATATTTTTACAATAAAAAATCATGATAAATACTTATTCCTTAAAACATTAAATAATTTAAAAGTACTAGATGGATATTCATGTAACATATCAAAGTGTGTTGACTTAAAACATAAAAAGTTACATAGATTTAAAATTAATGACTCACATATTTTGATGGAGCAGTTACTGCTGTTGGCTTTGCATAATACATTACCTGAAAAATTAATTGTGGTTATATTTGATTTTTTACCTATTTCATAGATATTTATGAAAAAAACTCTAAATCCAACCGAGCTTGATAAACATAAAGAAATAATTTTTTTGGCACTATATCATTTGGAGATGTTATTTCCCTCTTCATTATTCACAGTCATAATTCACTTTACTATTCATTTGGTTGAAGAAACTAAACTTGGTAGACCTTTACACTATCTATGGATGTATCCAACAGAGAGTTATGTTGATATATATATATATATATATATATTATTTTCATTGCTAAATTTGACTTTATAAAGTCATTACATATTTTTTGAATATGTTAATTATTTTTTTCCATCAGGTAATTAGGTCATTTGAAATCATATATAAAAAATAAAGCTCAACTAGAAGGCTCTATTGCTAAAAGTTACATATCCAAAGAGTTATTGACCTTCTGTTCTAGGTATTTGGATTAGATTGAGACTAGATTCAATCATGTTGGACATGCTGACATTATCTACACTAGTTATCATTCTGAAAATTAGTAATCAGTATTTCCAATTATAGTATGACCAATAGGAATGAGGGTAAAATTTACACTAATTAAATTGAAGTTACTAAAGGCACAAAGATATGTGCTACTTAGTAGTGCTTCATGAGATCCATTTATTGAAGAATTGCGACTACAAACAAAGAGGAGATTAAGGGGTCGAGATCGAAATGATCTTGAATTAACAAAATATATTATTAAGGATCTTGTTGAATGTTTCTCCCATTATGTAAGTCTATACTCATTTTCATATTACTGACATCTAGTTATTTTTTCTATGTTAAAAGTAATAACTTATATCTTTTTGTTTAGATAATTAATGTTGACAATTGTGAAAAAAAATCGAATTATTTGAAGTTTTTGGCTCCAGGTCCTCTAAGGCGGGTTAATAAATTCTATGCCTACAAAATTAATGGCTTTGGGTTTTCTATAATTTATCATGAAGAAGACTTGAAAACTCATAATAGCGGTGTATTTACATTTATATCGGTGGGATACTATGGGAAGTTAAATGAGATAATTGAATTAAAATATTAGTTCCTATTTTCAGTTATCTTATTCAAATGAAAGTTGGTCAACATGGATAGGGGTATAACTAAAGATTCATCAAATTTTACTTCTTCCAACTTCTATTGTTTGATGGATACCAGTGAGTGTGTAAAATATGAACCATTTATCTTAGATTCACATGCAGAGATGGTTTATTATGTAGATAAAGAAATACATGAAGGATAGAGTGATGTTGTACACTTAAAGTAGAGAGACTTATATGATATGGGAGAGGAAGATCAATTGGTTCTTTGTGATAGTTAATATCATCAAACACATAACCTTGTATAATGTTTCCAAAAAATATCAAAATAGTAGAACTTGCAAGAGAGGGTGAAAATGAAAGAATCATCACAATGAAGGATGATAATAATGAAGATAATAGAGATGAATATAATTGAATGTATAAATTGGTAATGGAAATATATTACAATTTATCATTGATAATAGTTTTGTACATATATAAATTGTTCTAGTTTTTTTTTTTAACTTTTAGTTTTTCATTTTTTATACATTTAATATATCTTAACCATTTTAAATGCACGAATGATGAGAACAAAAAAAATTCAGGATCCTAAGTGATCAACATATTGAAGCATGCCTCCACTACCATTATATTCTATGGATCCTAGTTGTTCTATTATACCTAAGATTTATAGAGAGATAACGACAATGCCAAAATCTATAGAATTATTATAGGGAAATTTTCTTGAGAGATGGTGATCCTTCTCACTAACACCCCCCATGTTATTTAAAAAAAACTATCTCCAACTAAATAAAAACTCACCTCTAAGTTCCCAAAAAACAACACATTTAAAAACTATCAATCAACTATAAAAATTACCAGTAAATGATTGTGGACCATGAAATACACAACAATTTACTTAACAACCACTAAATAATGTATTTTCAGTTTAAACCACTGCTACTAGTAAAAAAACCACTGCATAGACCATGTTTTTTTATAGTGAACCTATTGTAATAGCTTCAAGAACCTAGTTCATTTGATTAAAGAATGTGATGCAGGTGCGAGGAGGACTGGGCGTGAGGTGTGTTGTGATTGGATAGGGCATGATGGGCGGTGTGATTATATATGGTGTGAAATAGTACACCACTTGGTAGGGTGTGATATATAATTAATTTTATTAATAATATACTAATTATAAATTTATAAAATTTTAAAAATATTTAATGATTACAAAATTTATCATAGTACACCAACCATATATTGATTTATAAAATATAGGAATTGACGCCACATCAATCCGAGTTACGACTTTCCTATGATACCCGTAAATATGTTTCTAGTGTTTTAAAACACTAAAATGCATGTTTAATGATAAAAAATAAGAAAACATCTCATATAGACATGAAATCAGGGAACAACCACCGTTGAATTATTTGTGACATGTACAAGAAAACAAGACATTAATTCAATGTGTAATGTGCTCAGAATGACTTAATAAGAAATTTTAAAAGATATCAAAGTTTTAGAAACATGAATTAGGGGGTCAAAACCTATAATTGTTTTTTCAAATTTCCCTAAAATCATAGTAAAATACATATATTTAATTGTAAAATGTAGTAACTGATGGAATTTTATTTCAAATTACGGTTTTCCCATTATGGGCATAAACGTGTTTTTAGTGTTTTAAAACACTAAAACATGCATGGAATGGCCGAAACCATATAAATTGACCTCATATTTATTTGAAATCATTGTAAAATCACCACTGATTTATTTTTGATGTGTATGCACATCAAACACATCAATCTGACATGTGGTGTGGTCGAAATGACTCAGTAACCACTTCTTAAAAGTACAAAAAATATAAAAAATAAGTATCGGGGGATCGAAACCAAGAAAACAGAACTATATTTCCTTGAAATCCGAGGAAATTGCCCATATATTTAATTTTGAAACATAGGAATTGTTAACATGTCATTCTGACTAACAATTTTTCCATTATGGTCATAAACACATTTTTAGTGTTTTAAAACAATAAAACATGAATTTAATGATCAAAACCATTAAAAACAACCATATATTGACGTAAAATCATTAGAAAAATACTAATCAGTTATTTTTGACATGTACGTATTGAAAACACATCAATACAAGCTGTAATGTTGTTCAAATGACAGAGTAACCACTCTTTAAAGGTATAAAAACCTTTAAAAATAAGTTTTGGGGAATAAAATGACATCATATTTCCCTAAAATCAAGGGAAAAAACATATATTTAATTTTTAAATGTATTAATAGACTTTAGACCATTCTAAATGACGGTTTTCCCAATGTACCTTTAAATGCGTTTTTAGTGTTTTAAAACACTAAAACATGCGTGGAAGAGTAAAAACCATATAAAACGACATAAGGTTGATGTGAAATCACTGAAAAACCACTAATGAGTTATATTTGATGTGAAAACACAAAAAAAACATCAATCAGACATGCAGTGTGACTGGAATGAATCAGTAACCACTTTTTAATGGTAAAAAACCATTAAAAACAAGTGTTAGGGGATGGGGGGGGGGGGGGGTCAAAATCATGCTAAAGATGCTGAATTTCCCTCAAATTAGGGGAAAATGACTGTATATTTAAATTTTAAATATAGGAAATAATATCATGTCATTCCAAATGAAGGTTTCCCTGTTATGTCTGCAAATGCATTTTTAGTGTTTTAAAATACTTAAACATGTGTGGAACAATAAAAACAGTACCAAAAGACCACAAATTGACGTGAAATCATTGGAAAACCAATTTTTTTGTAATGTTTTATGTGTATACATAGAAAAAATGTCAATTCGAAATGTGTTGTGGTCGAAATGACTCAGTAACCAATTCTTAAATCTATAAAAACGTTTAAAAAAAGCATTGGAGGGTAAAAACTAGGAAAACAATGTTAGATTAACATAAAATCTAGGTCCAATGACCATATATATAATTTTGAAATGTAGGAAGAGATATAACATGTCATTTATAATAATAGTTTGGCTGTTATTGCTGTAAACATGTTTTTAGTGTTTTAGAACACTAAAATGTGCATGTAACGATAAAAAACACAGAAAAAACCATAGATTGATGTAAAATCATTGAAAAACCACCTCTAAGTTATTTTTATGTGTATGCGTAGACGAAATTTCATTCCGATGTACGGTGTGGTCAGAATGACTCTGTAAACACTTCATAAAGGTATCAAAACCTTTAAAAACAAGTGTTGGGGGGCTAAAACCATAAAAACAGTGTTGCATTTCCTAGAATTCATTGTAGAATAACCATATATTAAATTTTAAAATGTAGGAACTAATAAAACATTATTCCAAATGATGGTTTTCCCGTTATATCCATAAATGGGGTTTTAGTGTTTTAAAACACTAAAACGTGCGTTCAATGATCAAAACCATAGAAAAAGACCACATATTAACATCAAATCTCTATAAAATCACTTGTAAGTTATTTCTAAAAAATAGAAAATGTTTTGATATAAAAGTATTTAAACTTTGTTTATTTATTAAATTTCACGAACTACACACGTCGCTTGAAAAATAAATTAGAATATTTAGTTATACCTTTCGATTTCAAGTGTTTAATCTTATCTTAAATAGGTAAAATTATGTTTTTATAGTGTTTTTAGTTATATATAATTATTTTTATATTAATATGTATTCATTTTTATTAATAAAGTAACATATTCTATGCACCACATTATGAATATATTCAGTGTAATCTCTTTTTTGCAATTTCTTTTCTTAAATATTCTGGTTTTCATTGCAGGTGGTAGATTATGGTAGCTGGTATGAGGTTGACAGCTCTAATCCATGACATTCTTCAAAAGGAATTCGTGATGGTTCTTAGTTTCCATGGTATGTTAAAATTTTATCAATTATTCTACTCTAATTATGATTTATTATGTTTAGTTTTAATTTTTACTTTCTTTTTTGTTATAGTTGATGAGATGACGTGGTCAGTTTCAGTTGATGAGATGCAGTGGAGGCAAAAAGATATAGTGGAGGTCATTATGAGGATGTATATTGGTTGTGGAATGGATGTTGTGGAGGCAGACAAATTTATTAGTTGAAAAATGCATGGGTTGACTGGTATTGAGGTTATAATGACTATTGATGTTTGTATATTTGTTATAGATGTATGACATACGTATGATGGTTTATTATATATTCATGTTTTTGTATATTGCATTTAATTTTTTATATTTACAATTTTTTATTAAATATTAAAAAAACATGATTTAGCGGCCATTTCTAGAAACCACCGCTAAATAAATTAAATAAAATATGTTTAGAGGCAGTTATGATTAACCGCCGCTAAAACAAACTACAACTGAACATATCAGCACCATCTCTTTTTATTTTTTAAATATTTCTCTAGGATATTTTCTTATAAAAAACCCCCACTAAATAAAAAAGGAACCACCTATGAATAATCCAAAAATTACACATAGTAAAAATGACATGAAATTATTAAAAACGCTGCTAAATAACTAGTAACGATGCTATGCATTGATGTTTTTAAAACCGTCATGATACTAATAGGTAGCATTTTAAACCACCGCTAGTCCACAAAAATAACTACTGCTACTTCCCTTTTTTTAGAGTCATGGAAATCCCCTTGGGAATGATTTGATGTAAAAAATTGAGAAAGATAGTGGAATAAATAAATGTAAGAGAAAAAATAAATAAACAGTCCAAATAGGACCTAACAAACTAAAATGATCTAACCCATTTTCATATACATAAAAAGAAAGATACAACCAAACATAATAGATAAAATTCAGACCAAAAATAAAATAACATTAAACCAACTTGTTCAGAGCCCGAACCATCTCCATGCAACATTCAATTTCTCACCACCACACAACTCAGCCTACGTTGGCCTCAATAACAGATCTAACTGAAAACTCGGTACTTGAAATCAATAGAAATGTGCTAAAAATTCCAGTAGGTCACCCCAAACCAGAAAATCTATACAATATGTTTCATAAAGGAAATTCATCAATTCTAATTTGAAAATAAACCAAGAAAGTAATATTTACACATATAACTTATAGAAAACCAAAATAATTCTATAATCCACTTTCAAAACATTATCCTTTTTTATAAATCTAAAACATGTGTTTTTAAATTAAATCCACCAGCCTAAGACATTTCCACACCACACACCCACCATTAAGATTTCTAAAAAAATAACCCATTTGTTTTAAGTAGTTGAAAATAGTTACTTTAAATCACTTCACTGGAAGAATCCATTTCAAATTCCTATTTTGAAATCCACATCAAGAACTCAAAAAAATATTTAATTTCAAAACACTTTTTCCAAACATATTTTAAAACCCATTTTACTTTGTAATGACCCAACACACTCACATGGTTCAAATACAAAAAAGAAGAGACCATGCATAACATGACATATATCAAATATAAAAAATGTTCTATAACAATGAAATTTGGGTAAATTACATAATAAATCACTAGATAAAACTCCCCTGAATAAAAAACCAACCAAGCAATAAATTTTGTAATGGGGTCTACCTTATGATTAAAAACATGTGAAGCACCTAACCATATAAGAGTATACCAAATCATAAACCAAATATTGACATTCACTGAAGTTTTATCCACAAGTCATCCAACTATCCCACACAAGCCTCACTATGATGACAACCCCCACCCAACCATTTTTTCCTAGAAATGACGGACCACTAGAAGCATGTGAACCAACTAGCATAACTAGTTAGATCACCAACTTATTATCCAATTTCCCATGACCAATAAATAAATTGAGGCATAATAACAAACAAGATAAGTATAACACACAAGGAATAACCAAATCTACCCTCACACCTAACACCCAACAATGAGTAACCCTATAAATTATATTCTCCTATGACATAAAAAATCACATTCCCACATAAGGGGAGAACAAGTATCACGTAGTGATAAATAACTTACTCAAGGGGTAAAAAAGATTATGGGAAATCAAGGGGTTTCATTCAAAATCACAATTTTAAAACTAAAGTGACAACTATGACTTTAACACCAAAACATGGCTTGATATATCAATCCCTATCACATTTCATAAAGTTGTACTCATGTAATTTATTACATAATGATGAAAATTAACCACATATTCAAAAAAATTTAAATCAACCCTCAATAGGGGTTTTATTTTTGAAAATAAAAAACATGGGAAAAAGGAAAAAATATTTCCTTAAAACCATTTTAAATAAGTCCATAATTCATTTACAAAATAGGAAAATAAAAAATAGATTTCAAATCACAAATTTAAATCCATTATAAAACACTTTGAGGTCGAAACCTCACTTCCAAAACTAAATTCCCCATTTAACATAGTTTTCACTAATTAAAAACCAAAACTAGGTCAAACCCAATGTAAAAAATGAAATCCATTACAAAAATGAATATATTCATTTAAAAAAATCTTATAACCTTTAAACATTACATTTTAAACATGAAAACATATAATTCACATGAAAAACCATTTATCCTATGCTTGAAACATAATGAAATGGTTTCAAATCACCATGAAACTATCACATATAATCACACATTCTTAAAAAAGTAATTTGGAAAAAACATGAAAACTTTTAATTCTGAAATGAAACAATCTAATTGAAACACCTACCTAAACTTTGATAATCAGACTAAGTATACACTAGAGAACATGGATCCCACAGCTCTAAAGAACTCACCTCACACGCCTGCCTCTTTTCAAAAAAAATCGACCGTTGCTTCCATGACTAGTGGTGCCCGTATGTCGCTCCCGCCTCCGACAACCTTCGATCCTTGAGTTTTCTCAGGTTATGTGTCCCTGGATCCTCCAGTTCCTCCAGGTTCTCTTCTGGGGTCTCACCATCCTACTAGATCCTTTAGGGATGTTGTGCGCTGTCCTTCAAGGGGCTCCCAGTAGATCTGTTTTCCGGCAGTGCGACCGGTTACTCCGATGGTGTCTCGGGTCGGCTCTAGTGTCGCGGTGGAGTTTCCCCTTGAGGCTTTCACGAATGCGGCAACTTGTCTCAAGTGGATGCTGGTGGCTCATTTCAGGGTGGAAAAACCCCCCTGGAGGATTTTAGGTGGATACCGGCCTCTTGGGGGCTGGATGGCTAGGTTAGGGTTTCTGTGATTCATCGGCCTTTTTTCTCTACAGTGCTGGAGATGGATGAGGATTTCGTCCGTGTGTGGTGAAAAGCTTCCAGATCCTTTGGGCGGTGGAGGTTCAGCCTGACTCTCTGGTCGATGGTCTCGTATAAGGGTAAGGAAATCTCCCGTTTAGCGGTATAGATTGGGCTCCCTAGTTTACCCCTGCCCTTCCAAAATGGTACTCTTCTGAAGGCCATAGGGGATTCTCTCAGAGGTTTCCTATGCGTGGACGATCACACCCTTTCTTAGGAGGATATTTTGGTGCCCTTTATTTATGTGAATTTGGATCTCTCCCAGTAGATTCCAGAGAAGGTTTCATTGCAGGTGCAATGTGAGGAAGATTGGGATCAGCGTATTGTGTTGCCGGTTTTTCCTACCTACTGTTCTTCGTGCTGTCTCTAGGGGTATTGCAGATCTTCATGCAGAAACTGGAAGAGGGGTGGCCCCTTCCCAACTCCTAAGTCTCCTCTGTGGGGTGTCCCCGATTCCCTAAGGGTGGGTGTCTTAGATTCTGATCCTCACCGAGGCTCGGAAGGGGATGCCCAGGCCCTATCATAAGATCCTTAGCTCGGGGTTCAGCTCCCTCTCTCTTCAGATTCGGGTTCTTCTTGAAAGGTTCTTGAGGTATTAATGCCAGGGGTTCTCCCCTCATTGGTCTCGGCTCTCATGGATTCCTTGCTCATCTCTCCAAAGCTAGATGTAGAGTGGCTTTGAGTCAACCTCTTAGCCTCTTTTCTACCCTTTCTGGACCCCCGAGACTTTCTCCTGTCGGCTCAAGATATCCTCCTTTTTTTGTGTTTGGAGTAGGAGGATGTGGATGACGTGCTTAGTTTGCCTCCTCCTCACGGTGTCTGTTTGAAGGCTGGATCTCGCAAGATTCTTAGTGGCAGCCTAGAAGGCCCCACTAACTCTCCTCCCCCGTGTCCTGGGGTGTCAAAAAGGGTGAGTGTTTTTTCCTCCCCTATCTCCCCAATTACTCATGTTGTTTCTGTTTCTCTTTCTGCCCCAGGTTTCTCCTCCCAGAGCCAAGGGGTGTGCATGCGTGCTTGCTTGATATATCTCAGGGATGAATCCTATTCTCAGTGCAAGAAGACCATTGAGCCTAGGGCAAAATCTAGGATCTTTTTTGTTTAATGGTATCTCTACTTATTTGGAATGCTCGTGGTGTGGGTGCTAGAGTGAAGTCTGATTTCATTTTGTATGAATTTAAGAAATACAAAATTTCTATTGTGGTTGTGCTCGAGCATAAGTAGAGCCCGACGAAGATCAGGGAGTTTAGCCGCAAGGTGAAGTTTCAAGTCTCCATACAAGCAAATTCGATCAACAGACACATCTATATATTTTGGAATAAGGAGGATTCTTTGGTTATGATTAACGTGAGCGACCAATTCATTACATCTAAAGTCTTCCTGGGAATAGAGAGCTTTTACATTTCCTTTGTTTATGGTAGCTGTGACATGGTGGCCCATCAGAGACTGTGGAATGAACTGGGTCTATTCGATCCGCAGGATCTCCCATGGCTTGTGGTGGGGGACTTCAACACTATCCTTGATCTGGTGAAGAAGAAAGGGAGAGGGGCTTTCCCCAAAAAGCTAGCCTGGATTTTGCTCGTTTCATGGTGGGAAAGGGTCTTATTGACTTGAGGTATTCGGGAGCTCGTTTTACTTGGTGCAACAACCAGGGGCGTGGAAGACAAAGCTGGAGTAGAATCGACCGGTGCTTGTCTAATTCATCTAGCATAAGTAGGTTCCTGAATGTCAAGGTTACTCACCTTGCCTGAGGTATATCCGATCACTCCCTATTACTAGTCTCTCTTTCTCCTGGACAGGTATATCCGGAATCCTTTAGGTTCTAAAATCACTGCCCTCACTGTTCGGGGTATCATTAGCTTGTCAGGGAACTGTGGGGAGAACCTACCCATAGGCATACATGGGTGGCCATCCATAACAGACTCCGATGACTGAAGTGCGGGCTTCAGGAATGGGCCAGAGGGATCCCTCCCTTCGACTAGGATATGGAAAACTTGAAACACAGTATCAACATCCTGGAATCCGTTCTTGAGGAGGTTTGGAGTGAATCAGTGTTCGAAGATTTAGCTAGAAAGAAAGCTTTCTAGGTGAAGTTGATACTTAAATAGGAGCATCTGGCTTGGGAGAGATCTCAGGTGAAATGGCTGCGTGAGGGAGACAAGAACACTGCATTTTTCCACGCCTGCATAAAAGAAATACATCGTAAGATCAAACCCAACATTTTTCTTGAGGAGGGACATACACAAAGGACGAAGAGGTTTAGGGGGCATGACACATAGTTTCTTTAGGGATCTCCTAGCTTGTCCAAACCCGAGGATGCCCGCAGGCTATCCCAGCGACACTGCAGACTTCTGGGAGTAGATTCCTAGGTTGGTATCTATATTGGATAACAACAGCGTGGAGGTGATCCCAGACGAGGAATAAATTTATGAGGCGATGATGAATCTGAACCCCGAGAGTGCTCCTAAACCAGATAGTTTTCCAGGATCCTTTTATAGAGGGGTGTGGGGTGTGGTTAAGGGGGACATCTCAGCAGCGATTCCGGATTATTTCCACAGTGGGATCTTGCCTCAGGTTGTAAGTGTGACCAACTTGTGCCTCATTCCGAAGATAAAGAACCCCTCTTCTTTTCCTCACTATTGGACAGTAAGTTTATGCAACTTCACATACAAGATTCTAGTGAGTGTGACCAACTAGAGGACATCTACCCTCCTACCCTGATGCGTCTCCATCAAACAACATGGGTTTGTCAGGGGACACTCCATCCCAGGTTCTATTGCACTTGAATAGGAGGTGATGAGAGATATTAATGTCAAGTTCTATGGATCGAACTTGGTGATCAAATTAGATATGGACAAAGCTTACGATTGGCTCAAATAGTGCTTTATTAACAAATATTTAGTGGCTATGGGATTCTCGGGGAAGGTTGTGGATCTGCTTTTTAGGAGCTTCAGCTCCTCGTGGATGGTGGTATCATTTTCGAGGAAGTATCATGGGTTTTTTAAAGTGATGAGGGGACTTTGGTAGGGAGACCTGATCTCTCCAAGCATCTTCATCCTCATACAGGACATCCTCAGTCGCCTTATCAATCTAGGGATCTCTACTAGTGATTTTCGGCCTTTCAAAAGGAAGATGAGCATCCCTTCGATAACCCACCTAATGTTTGCAGTCGATTTGGTCATATTCATGAATGGAGACATGGACTTTGTTCGAGGCATCATGATTATCTTGGAGGCTTACTGCTACTGGAGCGGGAAAGTTTTTAGCAACACAAAAAGTAACATTTTCATCTCTCATAGGTGCGTTCCCAGCCGCATCTACTCCTTGTGCAGTTGTCTCGACATGCACCATGGCTCTTTTCCAATGGAGTACCTAGGAACTCCCATCTCCTTAGGATGACTTCAGGTTTGTGATTTTTATCAGATTGTTTACAAGATAACGAGCCGCATTCTCAACTGGAAGAACCATTTCCTGTTGTTCGGAGGCTGCATTGCTCTGGTCAATAGCCTATTGTCTGCCATTCCCATTCATGCTCTAGCTTCCATCTATGTGCCCGAGGTGTCATAAACACAATTGACAAGGTTCTTTGTAGCTTCATATGGGATGCCCTGTCAGAAGGAAATAGGCATTGGGCTTCGTGGGATAGGATGGCCAGACCCTTTCACGATGGAGGGATCAACGTGAGGAGTATACGGAGCACGCTTCACTGAATGCACGTGAAAATCACATGGGAAATTATTGAGGATCAAGTGGTTTGGGGAAGGTCCATGTACTTCATTTGAAGAAATGTGGAGGTGGTGCAGGACAAGGTCTATCCCTTCTGGTTGACTATATATCCTCTGGTTCAGTCACTTCATCAAAGCTCCCTTTGGTTGGTAGGCGCAGGGGACATCACCTTTTGGAGCTACAACTGGGCATGCTCTGTTCTTGGATTCCCTGGGTGCTCTACACCTCTGATCTCGGTAAGGGAAGCATGCCTCCATCTGAGGATTACAAAAGAGGTTTTTGATGGGGAGAAACAAGACCTTCTTGAGGACATCCTTTTCAATGTTGAACTAGAAAAATGTGTGTTTAATCTCTATTCCTCAGGTGTCTTCACAACAAGGGATTTTCATAGGATGTCTTCCTCCCAGGTTTCCCATGGGAGCTGGAATGAGGTGCTGTGGTGTAAAAAGATCCCTGCCAAGTTTAATTTTTTATTCTAGTGCATCAAGAATCAGGCCACTGCCACTGACGAGAATATCAAGAAGCTTGGAATCAGGACGTCGTCTCGATTCCATTGTTGTAGAAATAGGTGAGAGGAGAGTTCTCATCATATATTCCATGAAGGGGAATGGGATCAAGCTGTATGGTTTGCCTTTGGTGGCCTAACAACCCTCTCCACTTGGGACCTCAAGGATGCCCCTTTCCTCGACAGATGGTTCTATGGAGCGTTGGAGTATGGTAAGGAATATATGGCTCGGGCGGTGATCTATAATGTCGGTTGATGGAGTCTGTGGAAGGCTAGAAATATAGCTAGATTCGATGGCCAATCCACTTCGGAGAGGTCCATTATTGTGAGGACTTTCTTCCTTTTGGCGGACATGGTCTCGCTCATCTCTGATTGGTAGGGTGATCCCTCTTTGCAGCTTATTCATGTTAAGTCCCAAATATTCCCTTGCTTTGACAAGCCTTCGGGGAATTGGGTTTGCCGGCACCCTCCTGCTGCTGGTTTAAAATTAAATTTAGACAGGTCCTGTGTTACGGGTGCAATGAAAGGTGGGAGTGTGGTTCACGATTCTTGGGGTACTGTGGTTATAGACTATTTTTCATTATATGGTAATGTCACCTCAATTCAGACTGAGTCCAATGCGCTACTCACCGAGCTCACCATTTGCAAGCAAGATAACCTGGTCGTATCCCAGGTGGAAACCGATTCCAAGGTCCTTAATGATTCCCTATGTGGGGAAGGTTCATCTCCTTGGTCTATTTCCTACATTATTCGTAAATGAAGAGTTCTTCTTGGCTCCAACATTCGAGTTTCCCATACTTGTCATGAGGGAAACAAGGTTGCAGATCATTTGGCCTCTTTGGAAGATCAGAGTTCCATTAGTACTCGTATCACCTCCTTTAAGTGTCTGAATTCTAAGGGTGTGAACCTAGTCATAGGAGATTCCCTAGGCCTACACTATTTCAGGCCCCCTTGGTTTGGGTCTTTATATACTCTCTTTTGAAATAAAAATTTGATCTTGGATGGATGGAAACCCCTACATTACAGAGAGGATAATCAAGATGAAACTCATCGAAACATATCATCTTTAATGGAAACCTCATCAATGGGGATAAAAACATAATTAAAAAACCCTATGCACCAAAATTCCCAACATTAGATCCTCCTAGAACCCTAAAATCAACCAAAAGTGTTCTAGGGTTCATGGGGGAAGCCCAAATTTTGAGAAAAGAAAGGAATGTGGTAAGAAGAGAGAAAAAGAGGAATAAATACCTCAAATCCGCTTGGAAAATTCCAAATATATGGAAAAGTTAAAGAGGAAGAAGAATATTTAACTTCTATAAGGATCCTAAGGGCTAAACAATGAAAGAGAAAAAAAACAGGGATGAAAAACTCTTATGTTTGAAGAATTAATTTTGGGAAATTTCCAAAATTTCAACACATGGGTAGGTTATATGGTTTAACTGTATGGTTTTCCAAAACCATGTACTAGAAATTTTCTTGGATAGTCATCCATTTTATGGGTTTTATTGTGTGACACACAATTTGAACAAAACAATTCTTGTCACCCTAGACACACCCCAAGTCCCACATGACCTCTGGGTAACACCTCATGGTTTCGAAAATTGTGTGGATGCCATGAAAATTGTATCTATCAAAATAACTGGCCCACCCACATGGGCACTGTATAGTTAGTAATAACCATTAGATAGAACTTTGATCCTACCAAAAACCCTTAAAAACATTAGATTCTATCCCACCAATTACCAGAACTCTAAAAAAATCCATGAAAAATTAAATAATACAAAAATAAACAACTTTGTGACATGGGGGTGTCACAAACTCCCCACCATGCCAATTTTATCCACTAGAAACTCCATGGTCAAAAGGATGATGTAAGAGAAGATGAAATATCCAAGTAGTACCTAAACTAAATAACCACTAAATAAAAACCAACCTCAAATACTATAATTGATATTCTTATAATGACCAAACATATCAACCAAAATATTCTAAATATCTTTAATAAAAATGAGAACACATACTAAAAACAAAATTCATTCAAAATTTGAGATACCTAACATGGTTTTCCCACCATTTATAACTCCTAAAATATGGTGGCACTAAATAGAAAAACTAGGAAACACATCCTTGATCTACTAAGAAACTTCAATAGAAACACTATCTAAAAAACACTTCCAAACCCAATATAAGGATGTCCAACCATATGCAGCCTCAAAAGAAGGACATGGGATCTTACGTTGGGTCATGAAACATTCAGATAACTAAGGGTTACAACTATATTACCCTCACATGGTTCATACCAAATTTACACATCCAAAGCACCAAATATTATACCAAACTCAAATGGTAAATTGTGCACCCTAGTTACCTAGTTGTGCACCTAAGGCCTATCTCACGTATAAGAAATGAGCTCCCCAAGCCTCAATATAATAATTTGTGCAACCAAACTCTGAAGAAAGTTTCCCTTAAAAAAGATTCTCAAAAAATGAAACTCAGAACCAACCATGAAAAACACCATGAGGGTGGGAGTGGGAGGTAACATTCCACCAATAAAACAAGAAATTCCAAAACAACATCCAAAAACAATCCACATGAAAGATCCCAAAAGGGAACTATCCAAAAAATTCCAATAATAATAGTCAAATATCAAAAACCAATATCATAAACATCAAATTAATGGTCCCAAAAAATAACCCACCCACAAAAGGATTACCCCCAATACCTCTCCAAAAATAATTGCTTATAAAACCTCTAAATATGACCAAAAATACTACAAGAGAGGAAGACTATAGAAGACTTGAGACGTGAGGGATTCAACTACCGTAGATCCCCACATTGGAAGAACATAAGACACATACTCTTATCATGAGAAAGAAAATTTTCCCCATGATATGGGTCATCCTAATCCCACTCCTTACTAACCGAGTCATCCTTATGCCTACTATATTTTCATTGCGTGTTAGATGGAACTAAGGAATCTCCCACCACTTGATGCCTCGACTAGTCATCTTCTACTTGAATGGAGTCATAGAAAAACTACTAAAATGATTTTAAACAAATAAAAGTATAGAAGAATAAAAACTTGGTCAAATTATATCTCCAAATAAGAAATCTTTCTCATGATTAGTGAAGACCATAATTGGAGAAAAGATGACCAACTTCAAAATGTAATCTATAAACTCCCTTACAGATCAATAAACCTAATGAATGATCACAAGATCAGTATCAATATCCCAATTAATATCCTATAAGAAGAAGAAAATGACAAACACCAGCTTGAAAATCTACAATTACATACCTTCATGAAATATAGGAGAGACCATCGACTCCCACCAAACTCGGCTGAAACCAACAAGAATGCACTAAAAAACTCTCACCTACAAAGTTGTTGATGTTCCAAGGGAATTGAGAATCACATGAATATCTAACAACAACATAAATCATTCATATAAACCTTTATTAGCACCAAAATATAGTGGATACTAATTTAAGAAGTCCAAAATAGGGTCCAAAATTAGGAAGGTTCATGTCTACCACTCCAATCAGAGTTGGGAGAGCATTTGAACTGGAGAAATTTTTTTTAACATTCATGGGAACAAAAACAAAAAAATATATGAAAACCATAAATTCATTCCTAAAAAAACATTTCACCCTAAGGTAGGAATATAATTCAAAATAATAATCCCTTGAATGAGGCACAAAACTTTCCCACCAAACAAACTTTTTTCTAAAACCACCTTTTTTCACCAAGAAATTTTGAAATCCTCCTCCGTCGAGGTGAACGCTTGAAAAACAAGACAACCCAAACAATAAAAATAATAAACATTATTGGAATACACATAAATTTCTCTCAACACATAAAATGAAATAATATTCAACTTTCAAAATTCCATTTCATTTTGTGAACTAAGCATCCGATGAATGAAAATAAAAATGCCTTCCCATTTTCAAAAAACCTTCTAAACATGTTTTAAACCCCCTTAATTTACCAAAAAAGGTTTTAAAATATAAGTACACAAAAATAGCTATAAAAATTCAAAATAGGTTCCTAATAAAAAAATTTACAAAGGTTATGAAAACACTCCTCAATAAACCTCCCAAAAGTGAAATTCACCTTAAAAGATTGTGGAATCAAGAGGAGTTAAAACATCATACTTGGGGATGAAAAAGTGTTGTGAACACTATTGATTAGCTATGTTATAATTAGGAAACACAACCTATAAATAAGAGAATATCCACTATATGACCACCACAATATTTCCCAATATGTGTGAACTAGCTATATAACTCAAGTTTTCTTCCGTTTTACCCCGAAACCATAGGTAAATCCACAATATCACTTAAATAATAAAAGGGGATAATAATAAATAAAATAAAATAAAAATAAAACATAAGAAAAATAAAATTCAATGTTAAAAATCCAACTTCCCCTGGAATCTTATGGCTCATGATGAGTAAGGGTTTGCTAAAGACTCCCCACCCTTACTTCCCAAGATCTGATAACCTTAACATCCTTTCTATAAGTACATAACCAAATGACTTGGGGATCATTGAGTATCCATATAAACCCCCAAATTGACTTGGGTTCTCTAGAACCTGGGTTTAAATGAGAACCTAAGCTCTGATAAAACTTTTTAATGAATCAGCCTAAGTTTCCAAAAAAACCTAACCCCCCCAACTCAAGATGCCACAAGGCCCAAAGGGAGTTCCCGACGCTCATAGGTTGGAAAAAAGTGCCTGAGAATCATGGAAATCCCTTTGGGAATTATTTATCTAAAAACATAGATAAAGATATTGGAATAAGTAAATACATGATCAAAATTAGATAAACATTCCAAATACGTCATATCCAATAAAACTGATCCAAACCATTTTCATATAAATAAAAAAATATACAACTAGACTAAAAATATAGAATTATAACAAAAAAAACTCATGTCAATCCCAAACCATCTCTTTGAAAACTCCATTTTCTCACTACCACACTACTCACCCCATACCAGCCTCAAGGAATAAAGAAATAATCCAACTAAAAACCTAAAACCTGAAATATATAGGTATGAGATAAAAATACTAGTAGGTTTCCAGAACATTAAAAATATAAGAAATATATTTCATATGGTAGTTAATCAATTATAGCTTGAAAATAAATCTAAAAAGTGATATTTACTTATATAACTTATGGAAAAACAAAACAAATCTATAATCCACTTTTAAAACATTTCACTTTGTTTTCCAAAACATAACACATGTGTCTTGAAAATAAATCCACCATAGTAATCCACTTCCAAACCATTCACCTAACATTAACATTTATAAAAAAACAACTCAATTGTTTTAAGTAGATGAAAATGGTTACTTTAAATCATTTCAATGTTCGAAGCCATTTCAAATTACCCATTTTGATATTCACATCAAGAACTCACACAAGAGTCTTTAATTTTGAAATAGTTTTCCAAGTATCATTGAAAAATCATTTTTTAAAGAAATAACCCAACAAAAAAACATGGTTCAAGAAAAAAAAGTAGACACCATAAATAATAATGAATCTATCAAATATAAGGAAAATAAGATTCCATAATAATTAAATTAGGTGAGGTGATACAAACAAGAACTAGATAAAACTCCCCTCAATCAATAACCGACAAAGAAATCGAATGTGACATGGGATCTACCATGTGATTCCTAGTGTGTGAAGCACATAACCATATAATAGTATACCAAATTGAAAACCATATACTATAATGCACTTAATTTTGACCCAAAATTTATCCAACTAGACCACATAAGCCTCATTGTGATGAAAACCTCCACTTAACCCTTTGTGTCTAGAATGACTGGTGGTCCACTAGTGATGTGTGAACCAACTAGTATAATAAGTTATATCAACCACTTAGTACCCAATTTATCATGACCAATAAATGAATTGAGGCTATTTCATTTGGATGTTATGTCCTGATGGTTGATTTTGAGAGGATCATTATAGTTTCAAAATCAATAACATCAGTGGGGATTATCCCTAGAAATTCCTAATTATTCCCACAGATGCAATGAATCTGGGATTTCATTCTATAGGCAGGCCGTCATTTGGTATTTCAAAACCAAAAACACTTAATAACTCACATTGGTTGAGTATATGGGAGGTCAGGTTCATTTCACCCTTTTAGAGGAAATTATTTTCTACTATGGGGAACTCTTGTAGATTTAATATATAGATGTGAATTCTTCCCAAGCCACGATACATGACTGGTTACCCCTATCCTAATAAATTGATTAAAACCATTCATCGATGGGAACAATTACATGTATCATAGGTTCTTTACTATTCCCTAGTTTTTAAGATGCTTTAGTTTATTTCCATCTTTAGGAAGTCTGATATTTATCACTATCCAGGGAAGCGGTTGGTATATTGGATATAGGATTGAATCTCCAGGAGGCATCCTATGTATCCTATGAGAATAGGAATAAAAATCCATGTAGTTTGTTTGAAATATTTTAAGGCCATATGATAGGAATACATCATGAGATTTAGCATTCTGTGACAAAGATGTAAAAGTGGCTATTTGAATATTGAGTATTAGCCTCAAGCCTTGGTGAGGAA
Organism: Viscum album; assembly: GCA_963277665.1. NCBI lineage: Eukaryota > Viridiplantae > Streptophyta > Magnoliopsida > Santalales > Viscaceae > Viscum > Viscum album. The sequence continues at coordinate 1,366,645,203 of OY728135.1, forward strand.
TCCTATATATCCTATAAATATAGTAATAAGAGTCCATGTGGTTTGTGTTATGGTAATGTACATCGTAAAAGGCATGAAAATAGATTCCTTTAGTGGGAATTATTCATGTAAGGCATCCCTAAATCACCTCATTATGATCATGTACCTTTGGGTGAAGTTGAGATGTAATCAAGATTACATCTCAAAGGAGACCTATATTAGGGGTATCAGTATCATGATATTGGTATAGTCATAACCGATCCCTAAGCCCACGTGATTCATGCTCAGTGTGTGAAATAAGAGATAGTAAAAGATTGGGAATATTATTTGAGAGAAAATTTTTATGGGGCCCACACATTGAGGTTTCCTTGAGATTTTATTACAAGTATTGTAGAGAATCTTGTATGGAGCTTAGGGCTTAGGAGGGAATCCTAGATATCATACTTATAATAGTAATTATCTTAGTTTAGTTAACTCCTTACCCACTAATGGGTTAGGTTAAGTGATTACACTCAAAGGGATAATTATTATACTTGGGGTTTATGAAAATTAAGGGCTTATACTAGGATGAAGGCCTGTTTTTAGAGGAATTTGTATCATGTTTTTGACATGATTACTATAAATCCCCAAGCCCATGTGATTCATGCTCGGTGTGGGAAATAAGATACAAAATGTGACCAAACATTCCACATGAATACAAAATATAATTAGTATTGAGGTCATGCACTATGATTTCAAAAAACAAAACTATTACTAGTATCATAGAGAAAATTGTTTGTATATAAGTCCTTAAGAAGGCATCCTACATATCCTTCTTGTAACATGAATATGAGTCCTCGTAGTTTCTATAGTGTCCTTAACCCGTCGATGGGTGAAATAAGGTGATTAATACTCATGGGGATTATTAAAATATGGTTTAGAAATATTGGGATGGCTTATGGACTTACAAAAAAAGTGGATGAACAATTCACATATTCATTCCTTATCCTTTGATGGATGAAAAGACACATATCCATTCTTTATGATTATATTGATGAAGAGATATGATGACAAAAAAAGTTTGGTCAAATAGTTTTGGTTTGATATGAAGGCTAGTTTGACGACACGACATAGATTGGGTTGCATGAATATAGAAACCTATCCAAATAATGATGCTTGCCTTATAATGGGGGTGGTGGGATGAAGCCCCATGGTTAGAGTTTTACATAATATATGTATAAATACATATGTCCGACAAGGCTAACATGTCTCATGGAATCTTACTTATAATGATGAAATGTTCGAGGGTGTCTTCCTAACATGTCCAATTGTCTTACTAACATATTTTAGGGTGTCCACCTAACAAGGATAACATGTCGAATGGTGTCTGCCTAGCATGTTCGAGGGTGTCTTTGTGAAAAGGATGAAATGTCAAGGGGTATTCACATGATTGATCCCGAAATGTCCAAGGTTCTTTGAGTAATTAAAGAGGGTATATCCATGTTTCTTCACATGGTTGAAGTTGACATGTCTGGGGTGATTTTTATGACAGAAGATGACATGTCCAAGGTGCTTCACATGACCAAAGATGACATGTCAGTGGTGCTTCACCTAATAAAAATTGGAATGTCTAGGGTTCTTCACATGATCAAAGTTGTCATGTCCTCGGTGCTTCACATGATAGAAGTTTTCATGTCTAGGGTGATTCACATGATCAAATAATGAATGTCTCGGGTACTTCACATGATAAAATATGAAAAGTCCATAGTGCTTCGTGTGATTAAATCTTACATGTCTAAGGAATTTCAAATGATTCAGGATAACATGTACATTACCTTTTATGTTATCAAGGCCAACATGTCTTGGGTATTTTGTATGATCAAGCCCCACATGTACATAGCATTTAGCATGAGGGAATCATGATACTATTGAGGAGTCATATGATAACATGATCTTAATGGAGCCACATGATGGGGTCATGAAAATAGTTATAAGATCATATACTTGAAAACGTATGCACATCCAATGGTTTAGTTTGTGGTTCTAAGGGTATCTTTATAAGGAAACATGTAAAAATGTTTGTATGATAGGAGGGGTACATATATAAGGGTTCATGTCAACATCGCACCTCCAAAGGTTTTAATGGAAATAGGAGGGGATCTACATGGGTTCACATGCATGTCATGGAGTGTTTTAATGAAAATAGTAAATGTGATTATATGATATTAAGGGGTTCATGCAATGGAGTTTCATGATGGGGTCTCATAATGGGTTATGGAGAGGGGTTCTCACAATGGTTTCTCATGATTACCTACATAATTTCCCCTAAGGTGGTTGCCTACCCCTCCTCCTCTTCTCAATTCCTTCCTCCCATTTCCCTCTCATGATATTCTTTTCATCCTATGCTTTATAAGAGGTTATGGGTTTATATAGGAAAAGTCCTTCGAATATATCATCTACTTTTCACAGTGAAGGTGCCGTATATACCATCTTGAGGTGGTGTAGAGCTTCTCATGATCATCACCACATGATGTATACATGATCACATGAGGGATTCATATGATTGATCTATGGTATACCACTGGATATATACTTGAATGTTGTGAGGTGATTCACACGATAACTCTAAGGAGTTTTCATTATTACTCGACATGTACACAGATAAACGTTATAAAATCACCAGTGGATTTATGTGAAGAAAATATGTAAAAGTAGGAAGCCTCCCATGAAGGAAACATATTCTATTTTTCATGTTAATCATATTATTCCAGTGTTCTTTCTTATAAACATCATCATTTATTTGCATGATCTTTAGAAGTTCTCACAATGGCCTCATGTGGTTCACATTATTGGTCTCTCTTGATCATGTGAAGACTCAATAGTTTTCTATCATTTAGTCACAAGATCTATTTACACATTTTGTGATTTATTATGTTCTTCAAAATAAAATTTCCATACCAACATAGACTTCATGCATGGTGGATTGATGGATACATTATCACATGATGCTTGATCATTCATTCCATTAATTAATTGCATGTAGAGGCTTGCATGCAAGACACATGGAGGACGCCGATCACTAGAATGTTGATTCTAGTTTACTCGGTCATATGAAGACATCATTAAAGGATGGTTATTTAAAGATGATGGTATTGGTTTGATCAATTAATGTAGTCTATAATATGTTAGGTTTGACTCGTAGTATCAAACCAGGGGTTTCAGTGAGTACGATGGATGAACGGAGGTTGAAGATGACGTGGGGGCATGGTTAGATGGATGAGATTGATTGTATTGGGGGGAATAAATTATATACATGTGTTTTAATGGGTGAAAATTACTCATTTTGTGACTTTCTCCCACATAGACTTTGTGCTCAGTCAATGATCGCTTAGTATTATTCACCACGTTTTGCATTTTCTAAGCTTATAGTGGGGGTCAAAAACCACTACATTGTACCCATTCTCTTATCAGCTAGGCCACACCATTTCATGAACCACTTAAGAACCAATTTCATACACCATGTGTGCCCATAGTAGGTCTAATTCCTCCCCACAATATCTTTTGGATGGATGGTTGGATGGCTCATGGGTGTGGTTGAGGTGACTCTTTCATGTGACTTGGTTGAGCTGGTCAACTAGTTATCCATGGATGGCCTATATTTTTTGACTAAGGGAATCTGAAATTCTTAGAATAAATATTTATGTAAAAGGAACAAAATAAAAGAATAATATGTTCCCTTATAAAAAAACTAATCCCAATACCAAGCCTTTATTCTTCAATAATACCACTACCACACCTCTTTATCAGTGTTCCATACAAAATATGAATTATATTTTCATGATCTACACACTTATAAAATATCCTATGATAATTTTCATGGTACATAATTATGGGTTTCAAAAAAATGACTCCCCTATAATTTCATTCATTTAGAATGAAATGAATCTCATTTTAAGGTAATCATGGATCACTTTGACATGTACTTGAACATCTGATGAGATGTTTTATTGAACCCTATGAGAGTATTTTTCATGAGTCTTTTGAATGAGGTATTTTGAGCACCACCAAGAGGAAAATATAAAATCAAGGTCTTGAGGTTGCTAGAATGGAAAACCATTGGATTACTAAGATGGATAATCTTCTTAAGGAATAATTTTTATTATAGTAATAATCTTAGCTGGAGGTATAGTTATTCTTAATTTTATAATAGCATAAATCCTGGGTTGAAAAAGAATTTAAGATTGAAAAGAATTTGTGGATAGATCCAGGATAAGAAAATTAAATGTCTCTATATATCCCTAAGGAATGTGAATCAATTTTTATATATTTCTAAGGAAGAATCGTATGAAGATCAAGATCATTCATAGGGTACATAGGTCCCGGGATAAATAACCCTATGAAGAAAGCACCAACGTAGATCTAGCTCATACACAAAAAAGGGGAATTCATTCCTTTACGATAGAATCATAGGTAGGGTCCCATTTTTCTATGGGGATGTTACATGGATCTTGATATTATACTATATTTTAGACCAAATAGAGTAAGAAACTCTAAGAAGTTTAAGGTACTGTAGAATGGAACAAGACTCATGTTATTTCCAAAAAATAATGGGACAATGTAACCTCCAACTAGTCCCAAATAAAAGAGATGTGATGTATTTTTTTCTTAATTCAATGGGCCTAGAAATAATATCTTGATTTTTAATAGAACCATATGGTGGGACCCATAATCTAAATATCTCTTACTTTTTAGCCCCAAATTTTTTCTTATCCATAGAGGAAGATGCTTAGCAGGCATGTAACTGGATTTTGTTCAAGATACCCTATATTGGTTTTCATCCTATAATGTTTTTTCCTTTAACGATACATGAGTTCTCAATGTTACTTGGATCACATAGTGTGTGTGTCCAGTGATTAGAGACTCAAATTTTTCCTAGGGTTCCATTTTTGGGTTTTCAACCTAGCGAGCAGTGTGTCTCTTTTAATTGACTATTTAACATATCGCAAATCAAACTAGTATAGTAAGGTAGTTTAGGGTCTTTTAGATTGGAATAAATATTTTTATAGTTTAGGGTATTTTAGCTTGATAAGTCTATTAAGGTTTATGAAGGATGAGTTTTTTTGAGGGTTTAAACAACCAACATCCTTTCTGGAACGATGAAGGATGGGTATTCATGAAGGGTTCAGACACCCCCATCTTTTATGGGATGATGAAGGATGGGTATTCCTGAAGGGTTTGAAAAACATTCATCATTTATTGGATTGTTAAGGATGAGTATTCATTAAGGGTTCAAAAACCCAACATCTTTTCTTAAAAGATGAAGGATTGATATTCATGAAGTTTTCAGACAATCTTAATTCTTTATGGGATGATTAGGATGGGTATTCATGAAGCGTTATAACACTACATATCCTTTCTAGGATAGTTAAGGATGGGTATTCATGGAGGTTTCAAACACACTTAGTCCTTTTTAGATGATTACAAATTTCTATTCATAAAGGGTTTGGACACCCTTCATCCTCAATGAAATCTATTTTGGTGTATAGTGACATAATGTAAAAGATTATAGACCTACTTGGATTATTGGATTATGGGATGTGTAAATTCATAACCTAGGAAGATATGATTCAATTAGAAGTAGAGTCTAGTGGGTCCATGTTAACCATTAATAATGGAAGAATCCCATATCCCACACATTCAAGATAACGACTACTGGATTTTAGGAGGACCTCTCTTTTGGGAGAAGAATACCCCCTAGACACAAGATCTTAGGCCTTGTGTTATCCACCAACTCATCTTATCTAGGTCTATTAAAGAACAAATACATATCCTAAGTTCAAGATATTAGGCATTATGATATTCACCAGAGAATCCTAGTGGGGTCCATTCAAGATTAGCTGGTCCCTGTAATGATTTTTCTTAGGGTGAACTAGGAGAATATGAGATCAAGGTATATGGGGTTCCGGGAGAAGAATATAAACCTGAGGAAATGGTTGGTATTAATTTATATATCAAATATATTTATTGTTTTCATGGAGAAAAGGATATCTCAGAAGGGTTCTAGAACCTTGTAGGTGGATATTTTTTTATTGATCCATATCTGGAGACCTATATCCTATGGTTTTTGGTCTTGAAATAAGGGCCAATAAATGGTTCAAGAATGAAGTAACACATACATTATTTGAGAATAGTCACAGTATATGGTGACGTAATGTCAAGGATGATTAATCCACATAAATAGTTTGGCCACATTAATTTTAAATCATGATATAATAATATCTAATTCAACTGAAAAAAGAGGCTAGTTGGTATAGGTCAACCATTAGTAATGGTGGTAACTAGTACCACCGTAGTTAGGGAAATGACTAATGGATTTAAGGGGGAACTTTTATATAGGACTAAAATATACACTAACCACAAGGTCAAAGGTTTTGTGCCATTAAATAGAAAATACAAGAGGGGTCATTTTAGACAAACCATTCCTTATTTCCAATACACTATAGGGGAGAAATAAGAGAAATTACTCAAGGCTATGGGGTTCCAAGAGAAGTGAATCAATTCAAAGAATTGGTGGGTGTCAGATCAAAACTAAAAGACATGAATGTGGTTTATGGGAAACTTAATATTCAATAAGGGTTTGAGAGCCCTAAAAGTTGTATTTCAAAGTACTAAACTTGTTATCATAATAAAGGGATGTGATAAATCATCACTCTAACTTTTTCCTGGACCAGGGCATCCAGAAAACATAACACGACTTCTAATAGGGCCACAAGATGGGTCCTATAGGTATTGTGACTTTATTATTTATGCTCTAAAATTTTCTTAAGATCTATAGATATAGATATTATAAAGTAGAGGATTGACGTTTTCTCATACCACCCTTTGCGAGTTTTATACCTTACTAGTTTGATGTCTATTTTGCTAGTAGTTTATGGTATTTTCATTTGGATCATCAAAGGATAATGTTTAATTTCATACAAATTTGACCAAAGTGCATACTATTTAAGGTCCTGATGCACGTAGACCTATAATCATGGGAGTTTTACACTAAAAACTAATTAGGATTACTGATGAAGCATTTTCTTGCGCGCTCTCAAAAATATTTATACTAAGTGCAGCACAGTGGCTGACCTAGGTCGATCTCTTGAGGAGCTGTTGCGGTCATTCAATAAATAATTCTAATTAACTTTGTATATATATATTTGAAATAAAAGAACCAGAAATGAGATTTTAGAATTGAAAATGGAAAACTAAAATCAAACATGCAAATGCATTGCAAACATAATGAATGCAAACATAATGATGTTAAGATAGAAAGGAGACATTCTCGAGAGCATAACCCAAAGTGAACCATCATCGTATCATTATTAGTTTCGAATTTACTTAATGAACATGCTCCATAATATGCATGAACATACTAATATGCATATGGTTGTGAACATATGGTACTCTCAACTATCACCGAGAGACCACACATCCACCTCCTCGATCAATGGAAAATATTGTAGAAATGAAAGCTAAACCTCGGGTGGCAAGTGGAGACACAAAGGAACCTTGCCCACTAAGATCCCCCTCAGTATAACTCTAAAAAAATAAGAAACATTAAGACATGAATTTTCAAGTACTTGGGTTCATCACTGGACTAGTCCCCCGGGAACTTCATCGGGTTAGCTACTAATGATCACGAGCATAAGAGTTCACAGTGATGGAGAAAACGGGGGGAGACAAAAAAGAGATAGAAAAGTGGAGAAAGTAGAAAACTTGAATTAAAATATGAAATGCTATTACATAATGAAATTAAAAAAAAAAACTAAACTACATATAATGTCTAACAAAGGCTATTCCTAAGTTACCAAACCTTTGAAATGAAAAGGAAACACTCTTTTATAGGGAGAGGGGATGACATTTTGGCTCCCAAATCTATCCACCGGATGTATGCACGTGGATGGCCTACTTAATGGAATTATTGGGAAATTGGTCCTTATTGAACGTTGTTCCACTACATCTCCTATGTGTACCCACGAAAGTTCAGATTTATTGGACACGTTTGGAGAGAGATATGGTCTCTTTATTAATGAAATTTAATCTGGACAGGCTGACTGTTCGTATTCCAATACACCGAGTTCCAACGAATTAATGGCCTTGAAAATGAAAGACACACATGAGGATATACTAATGACAGTTCTTCCTCCAGATGAATTCCAGATCCATGTAAAATTTCCGTTCAAATGGTTGGACCATATATGATATATGGTCCCAAGAATAAAATTCTCCAATTCTGTGCATAGTTTTCGAGGCCTCACTTGTGAGCTGGATTTGAGCTTCCAAATTATTGATTGACCTTTGGGTCCAGAAGGATAAAATTAATCTCATCAAACATAAAAACCTATTAAAGATGAATTTTTCAATTTGGATCAGTTTAGGAAGAGTTATGGCCGAAACATTAAAATAAATGAAAACCGATTAAATCCAAAATATGCAATTTTTCCAATTAAGCTCAAAAATACTCCTAAAACTATAAAATGTGAAAATTTCCTGTAAAACAACACATTAGTGGGATTAAAAAAATTGAAATTCAGAATAAAATAATTTATAATATTTGTTCTATCAATTACCATGGTTTAGATTACTCCAAAATCCTTTTTAGCAAGATATGATTATGTTTTAAATCATGGATCAAGGTTCTTAGGTCATGAGTAATGATATGGGATATTTTTGTAAGGATGATTAATAATAAACCCATGGTGAATAGATCCATTTCATTTATTTTAGGGCTCACAAGGATCATAAGGCCCTTCATGTACGTCCAAATGCATCTAGTTGGTGAGTCTATGGCCCTTATGTAGATCCATCTTGTACATGGTCAAATAGAGGGATATTTTATCCTTTATATTAGTTGTAGAAGGTTTATGGAAACCTAAGGTGGTCAATACATGAAGTTTAATTTATGTATTGAGGTATTTAAGGAGATGAAAGAATCACCTTGAACTTTGGTTGACTAAGGCTAAGATCTTATGGTCTTTTTATAAGGAGTGATGATGCAATATAGTCTTTGTGGTTTACCATCATGAAGTGGGGACATAAATAACATTAATTTTAATTTACTTCAATAAGGATGTAATTATCATATAGTTTAACATCATGTGACGAGGAAATCATCCTTTTAATTTAACTTCATGTGATAAGGACATGTGTATCGATGTGAAATTATGAATGATATCATTAGGGACACCCTGAAATGGTTTAGGTAATTTGAATATTGGATGAATTCTTATCATTTTACATGATTATGAGGTGGTATCCATATGTGGGATCCCATTATCCATAGACCAATCTCATATTAATGCAAGATATACATATATTTCATTCATATTTAGGAAAAGCATGTCTGTATAACTCAACCATACTTAAAATATTTTAAGTTCTATAAATGTAGACCAGAGTTTAGGGGAATATTCAAGTTCTATGGCTAGGATTACTTGGGTTTCCATATGAATTTTATAATGGTAGGAATAATTCCATAGTCATCTCTTTTATAGAGATCCATTTGTGTAGAGTTGGTTCGTATATGAAAGGGGGAGGGACACACACATTTTTTTTTGATTTTTTAGTTTGTCCTAGGTTTGGGTGATCTATGGCATCACTATTTATCATGTAACAATAAGAATCAATAAACCTGTAGTTATCTTATGTCCTCTATATAGATCAAATTAATGTATGGAAAGGGAGTATTTTTTCAAATCCATGCACAATCTTTGTTAGGATTCCTCTACATAGATCTAGTTCTGATGTAGGAAGGGAGAGTTAAGCCTTAGATTAGTGAAAATATATTAGATAAGTGATGTATAGCTGTAAAGGTTCAAAAAACAAGGTAGGAGGGATTTTTTTTGAAATTCATTGTTGGGGGGGATTTTTTTGGAAATTAATGGTTGGGATTGGTGAAAAGTGGTTTGAGAATCACTATGTATCCTATATGAATAATAATCAAGCCACACATATTTCTAAATAATTTAATATTACCCTTTGAATGATCATATTCATATGTTGGTATGGAATAGTTATACAGAAAGGGAGGTCACCCACTATCATTTAGGTGCATTTTATATTACTATTGATAGTATCATTGATGAAAATGGATCTCATATTGATAGAGGCTTTCACTAGTCGGGGAATTTATATAGTCTTATGACCAATTAGGTGATAGATATTCAGATGGATTAAGCACCTGTGATAGTTGTGATAGTGGTAAACCAATGGCTGGGATCGGGTAAATATACATGAGCATCACTATGTATCCTGATAGTTCAAGAATCAATCCAAATGTAGTTCTTATAAAAAGAGATTCCATGTATAAATTATGAAAATATGCAGGGACAAGGGAATTTTGATTATTCTTTCTTTCCTTTCTACCACCACCAGGGGTAGGATAGGTATGGCCATCCCTGGTCATATAAATTTTCTTGGGGGAATTTTAAATTTTGGTTTTAATGAGGGAGCAACTTTATTATACATTCTTTTAAAAATTCATGTCTAGGACTAGAGAATAATACCCAAGAATCACTACATATCTCAAATAAATGAGAATCAATACATTTTTAGTTATTATATAAAAAGTCTCCCCACATAGATCTAGACAATATGTAGAAGTTGGTATTTATTTTTTATCTTCCCTTGGTGAGTCCAGACATCATAATCTATTAAGGGATCATCTTTGTAGATCGGGATCATGCTTAAGTAAATTCCATTTCCATATTTCATCCAAGTATGGAGATAAAAAATTACTATGTATCAAAAATTTATGAATAGGATAACCCAATCTAAGAAATTTTAGGTATTGCAGGATATAACATATTCTATGTAGTTGAATGTCATGTAAATTGGATATATCACTAAAAGGAATGACTAAATTTGGGTATTTAGGCCTTCATAGTTTATGGATACCACCAAATAGTTGGGTAAAAGAGTTTGATATTATAATATTGTTTTGAAAATGGGTACGATTCACAAATGTTTAACATAAAGGGTATCCAGATCCACTTGAATAGTTGGGTTGTGGGAAGTGTAAATCATAATATAAGAATATTCGATTCAATAGTAAGTGAATAACAGTAGGTACTAGTCAACCATTAGTAATGGAAGAGAACCCATATTCCATGTACTAAGTATAATATCTCTTAGATTTAAGGAATCCTCCCCTATGGGACCATAATATCCATTAGAAGCAATCTATAAGGAACTATGTTATTCACCAAAGAATCATAGTGGGGTCCCTTTGGATTAGCCAGTCCTGGTTACTTGTTTACTATAGCGAGAACATATATCAGGGGAGCCCAAGATCCATAGTGTTCCAAGATAAGGATATAATCTCCCGTAATTAGTTAATATTAACTTAGATATCAAATATATGAAGTTGGTTCTTTGAGAACAAAAGATTAATGAGGGGTTCAGGAACCCTAAAATTTACACCAATGCATATTGAACATATTTCAAGGTGAAAAGATAAAACAAATAATTATTGGGTACAAAATAATTATAGGGTATGATCCATTTAATGTGAAGTCCTCTTGTCATGAAGTTTAACATCATGTGATATAAGGATGTGGTTTCCTATCTTTGAATAGAATGCACCATGATCACATTGGCCAAATAATCTTTCCAGGTTCCCTAAGCACACACGAGTCATGATCATTATAAGAAAAAAGAGACATCTTGGAAGTCGATTGAGCTACAAATGAGTGAATGAGAAGGAATATGAGAGGGTATTACCATTTATATATAAGTAGGGAATCCCCCACAAAAATTTGGTTGTCATTGAGGGACATAATTGGGAGTGATGATCATTCTCTATTGGGAATGAAATGAAGGATCTATGAATCACTATGTGTACTATATTATGGGAATCAAGCCAAAACATGGTTCTTTGAAAGAAATTTCCCTTCACAGACCAATCTCGTGTATAGGGAAGGGGCACTATTACTCTCCAGCACATACCGATCATGTGAATTTTTTTATAGGGGTCTATTTCTCATGTAGGGAATAATTCATGGCTGAGCCAATAAATGATATCCTGAAATCACTATATATCTTAAGGGAATGAGAATCAATCCACATATAGTTATATTATGTTTACTCTATGTATATATGATTATTACATAAGAATGAAGATTTTCTACTTTATATCATCTTTTTTTTCTGAGGATTGTGGATGGGCCCAAGCATAGAGAATCTAGAAGTTGTTAAATATCATGTAATAATAGGAATCAATCTATACACAGTTCATAGATAGAAAATTCACATCACAGGTATAACCCACATGCAGAAAGGGGGAATTTTTTTATTTTATATTTTTTTGGGCTCATAATTTGGGTTACATGTGTCACTACATATCCCATGATTGTAGGAGTCAAGACACACATAGTTCTTAGAAAGGATCCCCACATGGATCGAACTCATATACGGGGAAGGGGAATTTTATCATTTCATCATGGATGGACCCAGGATTAGAGATCAAGGAATAAATATATATCCTATGGTAATAGAAATCAATCCACACATAATTTATATAAAGGATACCCACATATATCAAACTCGTATATGGAGACGATGCATTTTATCATTGAGTCATGGTTGGAACAAATATTGGAGACCTAAGAATTACTTCGTATCCTTTGATAATGGGAATCAATCCACATTTTATTCATAGAAATATAATTATACACACTTCTTGAGTTCATATGCCGAGACATTGAATTTTTATTATATTACGGATGGTCCATGATATAAGGTATGAGAATCACTATGTATCCTATTGTAATAGGAATAATACCACACATAGTTATTATAAGGGTGATATATAGTTTATATTCCTGCTATCAGGACTTAGGTATTAATGCATAAATCACTGAGTCATTCTTGATCCCTCTCATACATGTGAAAATGGGTGAAATAAAACATGTATTTAAATATATATATCATGGAAAATTATTTTCTAATTGGTGGGATTAATGTTTCACCATTGGAGAAATAAATCCTGGGATTAAGGGGGACCAATACTATGAGAATAAAATATACCCAAAGCATAATCTCTGAGGAATTGTGTTATTTACCAGTGAATCCCACCGGTTCCCTTCAGATGAAAAAACATCTCCTAGGCACAATCTCTTAGGCATTGTGTTATTCACTAGTGAATCTTATCTGAGTCCCTTTAGGTACCAAAATATCTTCTAAGAATAAGCTATTAGGGATTTTGTTATTCACTAGTGAATACTAGTGGGGTTCATTAGATATTGGTCAATCTCTATTACCAATATTCTATAAGAGAATATACACTCAATGTATCTAGTGATTTAATCATGAATTGGGGGGAATGAGATTTTGCTGGTGGAAACTGGGGTAGTCTAAAGGGATTTATAAACTAAAGGAAATTAAATCTTCATTGGAGATAAATACCTTGAAATGAGAGGGTATAAGAATGAAATGGTATAATCATTATTTGAAAATATTCATAATGAAAAATTGATTAACATCAAGGGTATCCAAATCCACAAGAATCATTGGGTTATAGGTAGTGTAAATCATAACCTAAGAATATTTGATCCAATGGAAGATGAGAACCCGCGGGTACAGTTTAATCATTAGTTATGACAGAAAGACCATCTAACACTATTATGATAATAACTCTAAGATTTAAGAGGTTCCTCTATTATGAAACAAGAACATCCACTAGGAACAAGAAGCAGGGCATTACATTATTCACCATTGAATCCAAGTGGGTTCCCTTTGGATTAACCAGTTTCTATTACCAGTTTACTATAGAAGAACTAAGATCAGGGGATTACAAGCTCCATGGGGTTTAAAGATAAGTATATAAACTCTAGGAATTGGTTGGAATAAACTCAGATATTGAAGTTATAAAGTTCGTTCCTAGAGAACGTAAGATTCAAGAAGTTTTTGAGCACCCTAAAGTCTAAGAAAATATGTTCTAAACTCATTTTCCAAGAGAAGGGATAAACCATGAAATTCTTGAATACATAGTTATTAGGGGATGATCTGATTGGTATGAAGGACTATTGTTATGAAATTTATTTTCATGATACTAGGATGTTGTTGTGTAGTTTATTATCATGAAACTAGGGTGTGGTTCCCTATATTTGAGTAGAACACACTTCGATCGAGCTAGTTAAAGCTTCTTTCCAGGTTCGCTAAACTCACATGAGTCATGCTTATCCTTGGAAGCAATGGATAACTATATAGCTGACTGAGCTGTGTGAGAGTGAATGATATGGAAAATGTGGGGGTGTTCACATTTTATCATGGATTGGATACTCTAAAAAGATATGATTATCATGGTAGGACATGGTTGAGAGTGATAACAATTCATGGTTTGGAAAAAAATGGAATATCTAAGTGTCACTATGTATCCTATAACAATAGGAATCAACCCACATGTAATTCTAGATAATTCTCTCTATATAGGTATAGCCTATATGGATGGAGGGGGAATTTATTTCTCTTGTTTTTTTATTGAAACTAGGACTAGGTTTGATATACAAGCATCACTATATATCCTAGAGTAATAGGAATCAAGCCACACATAGTTCTTATGAATGTTCCCTTCCTAGGTCCGGTCTGTATGTATATAGGGGTTCATTTTTATATATGTTGCAACTGGGAACAAGTTTTGAGACCCATGCATCACTATATATCTTATTATAATAGAAATCAATCCACACATAGTTCTTAGATATAAATATTCCCTGTGCAGGTCTGATCCATATGTAGTGATGGGAATTTTTTTTCCTTTTACATATTGTGGATAGACCTGAGATCTGAGATCCATGCATCACTACATATCCTATGATAATAGGATTAAAGACACACATAGTTATTTCATATAAAATTACCTATACCAGTCTAAACTACACACATGGGGAATTTTTCTATTTATATTACAGTTGAACCCAGGTTTTCAGACCTATGCATCACTACATATTTTGTTATTATAGGGATCAAGCCACACATATTTCTCACATGGGAAATTCCCTATGTAGGTCTGACTCATATGTAGGTAGGGGGAATTTTTCATTTATATTATGGCTGGACCTAATATTAGAGGCCTAGGAATCACTACGTATCCTATGGTAATAGGAATCTATCCACATGTAGTTCTTGTATACGATCCTTTATGTGGATCTAACTCACACATAGGTATGGGGGCATTTCATTTATTTCATCTATATAGATCTTTCTCAAGTACTATAAATTGATAATGAAGCGAGCTATAGGATTTGAAAGTATATAAACCTTCTATGTATTAGTATTTACAAGTAGGGACAATGTGGGAATACATTATCCTAATACAAGGTTATGGGAATAAACTTAGTGTGATATGGTAAACCCTTACACCAAAAAACATTTATGTCGATCTAGAACACTTGTAAAAGTGGAGTTCAACCCGATAAGGTAAAAACATGTTGTTTAGTTTATGGTATTACAACTAGGACCATTTCATGTAGTTTAATATCATGTCATCCAGATGTTTTTGGGTTCACACCTCCATTTATTCAGACCATAGAAGTCACTTCTTTGGGATTCCTACTAACTATGGTGGTGTTTGGCTTCTGGTTAATGGGGAACTATATATGGATAACCTGAATATTTTGAGAACCTCTATATATTAAATTATATTTACAAGGGGAGTATTTACTTGTCTGTTTGAGTATCACTGTAGGGAGCTTATCCATAGTGGATTTTGGAATAAATCTCCCATATCCATATTCATACTACCAGGAGGAGGAATATCATGGAAGTAATCACCTTATTCTTTAGTTTAAGAGTCGATGGACCCTTGAGGTGTTTTTGGAACTCTTTTTATACCCTTAAGGACAGTGGAATTGATTACATCAATTATATGAGCCTCATCTCATGTCATGGCCGAAATATGTAGACTTTCCTTTTGGGGTTGAGAGGGAATGTGAGCCTACTATATGGAAATCTCCAAAATTTGCTAAGAAATATATATTACTGTGAGGATATAATCCCACTTCTATAAAGACAATGGAGTATGCCGATGATATTCTACATTGATGGTGGGAAATGTGAGCCTATTTTAGGTTGTTTCGATAATATGTTTTCCAACCTTGGTTGAAGTGGAGATATGATCTAGGTTCAAATGTGCATTCCCCATAGGTATATGCCAAGGGATCTCCAAAATGGGATAATGGGTATGAGCCTCATATATAGCCTTTAAAGAATTATAATGTAGTATTTTATTAGTGGGAATGAGGATTTTATCCTAGTCCTGTGCCTTTGAGGTATTCCACCGACTCTCTAAATCAGAAATGTGAACCTATACTATGATGATTTTCAAACCGTTATGACAATCCTCGATTGGAATGGGGATGCGAGACAATTCCTGTTTCTCATTTAGAGTATGTCTCTAAATTTTTTCGATAGGAATTTATGTGTATCCTAATATGATTTCAAAAATAATTGGATTCACCCTTGTTGGAATGAAGGCATGAGCCCTGTCTTATGCCTCACCTTTTTTCAAAATATGCCAATAACCCTATTTGATGGTAGAAACAATCTATTCTTTCTCTCAAGTATCTCCCTATTTATGTTTACCATGTTGATATTGAAGGGACCTAGCATTAAATATTACATATTCTAGTGTATTTGAAGAAGAATTAACTTTCTTATAATCCTAAGGATCTTTTTGGTTTAGAGTGGTAGAGAAATATGTCATAAAGTATATTTAACAACTGATATATTACAATGTATATACTCATACTCATTATCCATTTTTTCATAATATCAAACTTCTAAAACAAAACATGATTTATTTCATGAAAAATATTCAAAACATTAAACATGAATTATGGTTTTCCTTTACCAATCCTTACAACATGTGTTTTTTTAAAATGTGGGATGAGTATAAAATTTACACTAAGGGACATAAAAAGAATAAATGAAACCATTATTCCATAAATACTTATAAAATTTTCACTCTTTCAAAATAGTGCTTGGGCTCTAAATAAACATTTTCTTACCCAAGAAATCACCTTTTTCTGAATGCTTTTCATAAAAAATTTCATAATACATAATAAAGAAAAAATTAAACCCAAATAGTTTTCTTTGAAAACGTGATACACACATGAATTGTTTTCACTAAGTCTTAATTTTCACCCTTAATAAGTAACATTTTCTTTCCTTTGAACATGAACTTAATAAATTTCATTGTGAAAAAATGTTATTTCTCTAAAAACATAACAAGAATAAATAAATTATATTGTTAAATTGGGGAATTATTTTCTTATCATACTCACTTATGGAGTAACCCTCAGAGATACACATGAAATAACCTTCATGATTATACATAACATAACCCTAATGGTTATACGTAGAGTAACCATCATAATTATACTTTGAATAACCATCACAGTCAACTTTCAATGTACCCAGTGCATTAGAGGGCTATCATGAACCCACACATATTTAGTTTATATCATAACCAACCGTAATCCTAAATAATTACCAAGAAACAAATAATAATTAAAAAACCTTAATACTTTCATCATAGAAACATTCCTTGAGGAAAACCACTTTTTTAAAAATAAACTTCACACATACAAAGGAAAAAACTTTATTTGAAAATAAGTATGTAATCTTGTAAAGTAAGCTTCAAAGAAAAGTATAGTCATGAAGAAAGAAAAATAAACTCATACCATATAAGTTCAAAAAAATATTATTTCCATATTTTTTTTGGAAAAGTAAAAAGTTACTTCATTTGGAAAATGACTAAAATATTCCATTAAATCCATTTTTAGAAAGTCAAACATGGGTAAAAATGTATTTAAACAATGATAAAAAAATTCTTTAAAAAATTTATATAAAATATTGATTTGGAAGAAAATTTGTGTCTTAAGGTAAAAAATTTTAATTTTTTTAAGAGAAATTCCCTTACCTTGAGTCCAAATAATCACATATGTTCTTTATCTTCCTCTTATTTGAAAGAATTCCTTTTCTTATCACCTTAAGGCCACTAAGTTTGGTATTATGCCTTAAAAAGACCTATAAATTGTTTAAAGGATTATAGGAAGGTATTTTACAGGTCTTGGTTGAACCAAAAGGGTTTTAAAGAGTGAATAAATGAGAAGAGGTTCCCTTTTATAAGAGAGGGGAGGGGTGCTCTAGAAATTTATTAAAATATTAAATTAATATAAATTAATTATCAATTAAAAATTGTTATAAAGTGATTTATTTCAAAGATAATATGTGTATGGTTAAAAATAAACTCATAAAAAAATTAGACAAGTTATACTAAAATTATACTCTTATCTTTTGGTTTTAACACCAATATAACCCCTCTAACTGTTTCCATGCCAACATGGATTTTTACTCTTTCAGGGTTAATAAAGTTACAATAAAATAAAATAAAAACCCATAAATGGACCTTGTTTAATGTTTCAATTCTTAATCCAATCACTTGGATAAATTTAATTTTTTGGATTTTTATATCATTTAATAAAATACTATTTACTATAAAATATCTATAGTGTTAATTTTTAGATCTATTCATTGCATTGAATTTTATAATATCAAGAAAACATCTGAAATTCAATAAATATATCTTATTATATATCTAACATGTCATGGTCATCTATAATATTCGTTTATCATAGTATTTATAAAAAATTATATTTATTTTAATATATTTAATATCATTTATTTTATTTTTCTATCAATTAAATAATTAATGCATCAACGTTGTGTAAGCATTTAAGGTAAATATTTATTCAATAAAAATAAAAAATAAAATACCATGATAAAGATATATATTTTCTATTACAAAATACTATTTATATTCAACCATTTCCTCTGGATAACATTATATTAAAAATATTACACTTATTAAAAAAAACGTGACATGTTTGACATTTCTTTAAATAAAATACTATAAAGGTCATAATCTCATCCAAGTGACCCTAAAAGGTCACAAATTCCACCCATGGATGATTGTGATTGATATATATTGATCCAATAAGATATAAATACATTTTTGGGTCATTTGATAGTTCTTATCATTTTATTTTTGACTTAAAATTATGTGATTTACCATTTACTGTAGTAATAAAAATTACCAAGTTTACTACTCATTTGAAAAAAATAAAAAAAATATATTTATTAATTTTAAACCCACTAATTTAAAATATTTAATAAATTTTATAATATAAAAAATAGATAATTTTAATGATTTAATTTCAAATTAACCAGGAAAAACACAATGAAAATAGTTTTTTCTAGAAAAAATCCATTTTTAAATATAAAATGTTTTATACTAAATTAAAGAAAAAAATATATTTCAAAAACAATAATTGGAATATTTTAAATAAAATATAACTAATTTATATTTGAAACTAATCCAAAAAATTATTTTAAATTGTACATACTTTAAAATAAAATATAGTTTTCAATAAAATTCTGTATTTTTCACTATTCCTTGAACAATCAGTATTTTGAAAAAGTTATCAAATATTTATCTTAACATAATATCAACATAGTTAAATAAACAATTTAATCCATTTTTATCAAATAAATATTCTATAAATTCTTTAAATTTTTATATTCACTCATAAAAAGAAGAAAAAAACATATTTGATGAAAACATATTTTTGAAGAGTAAAATTACTTTACTAAAAATTATGTGATTATATTTATAAAAACTTACCAATTAATTTATATTTATTTGAAAATTTATATATATTTCATTAATAATTTATTCCTATTCATACCTTCCAATTTAACAACTAGTTTATAACATCCACATTTAAATAATAATATTTACTTTGTTTAAGATTGATGTGGTGTATCTTGTATGCTATCGAATGTACTTTTTTCATTATAAAACATTTGTATGTTACATTCCTACCCCCTATTTATTAAATATTTCTTATAAATTTCAACTCAGGCTTGGTAACGAGGGTTATACTATTCAAAATAACTTTGTTGAAATCCCACATTATAAAACAGGTTAATAAATCTTCCTCTTAAAAAGAGAGTAATGGGTGTACCAAGGTCATATAGAGCAATAAATATTAGGTTTTAAATTAGGATACTATATTTAGGAAGTAAAAACATAGTTATTTATGAGAAAACTAACTCCCAAGTACATATGGATAGTGATAGAGAACAAGGTCTTGAAAAAGTTAACCTTCACAAAGTTGAAAATCTGTGATGGGTTAAAAGGCCATTAATTTCTCTGATAGTTGTTTTTTGTTTAAAAATATATTTATTATAGGAGATGAATTTCATTTCTGTATATACTAATAGAATAGGGAAATTTACTTACTTAAAAAGTAAAATTTCACCCTTTAATCAATTTCCACCATAAACTCATATTTTTGTGCTAAAGGATGAGTATTCAAGATGATTTTTAGGCCTCAAGCCTGAGAATAAACTTATATGTATCAACAAATACAAAAAATAATACCTATATATTCATCATATATTTATAAAATAACCAAAACCATAATTTATTAGACAATATTAGATAATTTCAAAATTTAACAAACCTTCAAATGAAGAAAAACTAATTTTAATCTCCAAAATTCAACAATATTACTACTAATTTAATCTAGATCATTTAATAAATAAAAATAATTAAAAGTCACTAAGAATATTCTATACTAATATTTAAACCCAAAAATTAGAATTATATGACCACATATTCTTTCATTATTAATTTTATCATTTATCTCCAAATAACATCAATTACTCTAGAAGTCTCATATCAAAATGTAATTTCCCTAATCATATAATATCCATGATATTTTAATCATTTCCATAAATCACTTGAATCAAGATAAAGACACATTATGATAATATATTCTTATAGAAGATAATTCATCCATTAATCCTCAAATAAAATCCCATAATACTCTATTTACCTTATTCCTATAATATTCTCCAAAAATTATATTTATCTTCTTTTGATATAACATTAATCACATAATCACAAAATATTTTTTCAATCACAATTTTTATCTATACGATAAAATATATGTTCCCAAAATCGACTTAATTTTTATCCATCAAATCATTTAACTAAAAAGAAAATTTCACACTAATCAAGACTTCATGTAGGCCAGTGGTAGGTACTGCATCTTTATCACCCTTCGGTTATGGGTTCAAGCCCCATGGCATTGCTGGACATGATGGGTTGTCACCAAGTCTATGGGTTTTCAATATTCAAAAACTATATAATTCTTATATAATTATAATAAATATGACAAATAACTTTAATAAATTGATCCTTAATGTAATTTTTTAACCTCAAAGGTTATCTCATACCTTTCATTTTTCATCTCAAAATTTAATAAACCATAATTCCCTCAACTTATTAATTCATGAAGTCTTTTATATCTCAACATTTTACATTTGAACTGCCTATGATTTAAATGAAACATTACTAATATAAAACAAATCCATACCTTAATCATGATTTCTACATGATTCCATTTTTATTTTTTTTCATGTAGATAGAAGGTCCATACATCAGAACAATTATTTAAAAATTATTATAAGTATCTTTCTTCCTTTATCCAAATTAACCTTGTACAATTTGGGTTGTATGATTTTTTTCAAGTAAATAGTTTTGAAAAAACTTTTTGTATGACATATAATTTCAAAACATCTGATAAAACTATATTTTTATAAAACATTTAGAATGAGTTTGTTTTGAATATTTCAAACAAGGGTCCTTTTAAAATACCAAAAGTTTAACCCATAAGACAATAAGTTAAAACCAAATAGAAACATGGTAAATGTGGTTCTCCTTCCTCAGAAACTGTATAAAAATAATAATATGTTTTATAGTCTTATTATAAGGTAAAATATTTGATTTTTTTTGATGATATTTACCTCTTTGGAAAAAATTATAAAATTGAGAAATTATGATTTGATTAAAAATATTACATGAAACATTGTGGTATCAAGGTTTAGATGCTGTTTTTGATATTTAATATAATGTTTTTTAGGAGTGTTGTATGTTAGAAGAAGTTTCAAAATCCTAATGACATGAATTTTAATAATTATTTCAAGAAAGTCATCCTGAAGAGATAGAAATGTTGTTTGGGATCCTCTTATTTCCCTTTGTAATTGATTTTCCTTGACTTGAAAATGTAAAAAAACAATTATTTTATTAATGGAATATATCGAGAAACTTAACCTATGATTGACAAAATCACATAATCTCCAAAGTTTTCTAAACCCTCCTCTAATACCAACTATAATGACCTGGACTTAAAACTTACACATTCAAGTGTCTTTGAAATTGAATTCGCTTTCTTAATAATACCAAGGACCATTTTGGTTAAATTTTTAGATAATTTGGTCATAACTTATACCTAAAAACTTATATATTATGAAGTATAAACATATACTCATTAGCCATTTTTTCAAAATATGAATATTCTAAAACATAGCATTATTTTTTTCATGAAAAATATTCTCAACTTGGAACTTGATTTATTATTTTTCATTTACCCATCATTAAACCCAATGAAAAACCTTTTAAAACCTAGGATGAGAAGAAAAATATCAGTATGGGTCCTAAAAGGAATGAAATAAACCATTACTCAATAAATACTTATAATAATTTTTCCTTTTGCAAATAAACTTTGGGATCAATATAAACATTTTCTTACCTATGAAATCACATTTATACCCAAATATTTCCATAAAACATTTCATAAGAAATTTTAAAGGAAAATTAAAATCTATATAGTTTTATTTTAAAATATGATATACTCATAAAAGCTTTTTCACATATCCATACTTCTCACCATTAATAAGTAACATAAACGTCAATTTTAACATGAACATAATAACATACATTGAGAAAACATGAAATTTTATGAAGAACATTAAATTAATGAATAAATAATATAGTTATATTGTGGAATAATTTAATTATCATTATTACTTATGTATTAACCCTTACAGCTACACATGAAATAACCAGCATGATTATATTTAAAATAACCATCATGGTTATTCTGGGAGTAACCATCACAATTACTCTTGGAATAACCATAAAGATCAATTTCCAACATACCCCATGCATTAAAGGAATATCATAGACCCACTCATATTTGTTTCATAATAGAACCACCCATCATCATAATAAATTCATAAGAATGAAATCATAATCATAAAACCTGAATGCTTTCATCATAAGAAAATTAATTGATGAAAACCAATTATTTAAAAAGAAAACTATGCACGTACAAAAGAAAAAATTATTGAGTACTCAATTCACCCCCCTCTTGATATACTCATTATGACCAACATTTGGTATCATAGGGTTGAGCTTTAGTATAATTTTTTTAAAAACTTTTTATCTATGATTTTAGTTGCACTTTAATGATCTTAAATTTATGTTAGTTCTAAATTTAATTTTTTAAATAGATAATAGACAAGAAGGTTCTTCTACTGAAATAACTATTTGTTTCAATGGAAATAATTATGTTTATTATAAGATCAAAATAAAACTTCATATAGAAAGTATGCATTTTGAGATTTGGAATGCCCTAGAGGATAAATATGAATTACTTGTAACTACTAGAGACACTTAGGCTAAATCAACCAAAATCACTTATAATAATAATTAAAATACTGTTAATTACTTGTATTGTTCTTTAAGAGATGAGGAATTTAGTAGAATTTCTTCTTGTAAAAATTCATTTGAAATTTGGGATACACTAGCTATTTCACAAGAAGGAATAACTAATGTTAAGAAGATGAGAGTGAATACATATACTATCAAGTATGATACTTCTAAAATAAAACCTGATGAATTATTATTTTTACATGTATCTCAGGTTCAATGAAATTGTAAACACTATGAACTCAATGGGAAATGTAGTATCTAACCAAGATCATTTTATGAGGATGCTAAGATGCCTTCCAGAAAGGTGGATAGGAACATCTATTTCAATTAGAGAGTCATGAGACATCAACAAAAATCTAGTCAAAGAGATAATTGGGAAAATATTGATGTTTGAAGAAGATTTGAAAGTCAGTTGAGATGAAGATGATGAGATAAAAAAATTCAATAGATTTCAAGTCTACTACATTCAAAGAGAGAGAAAAGGAAAAAAGAAAAGATTAAATTTGAATGTTCTAATGATAGTGAGTCACCATCTAAATATTATGAGGAGATGGCCCATCTAGATATGAAATTTAGTAATTTTTATAGAAACAATAAGTTTTTCAGAAGTCCAGACTATAAATAAAATTATGACAATTAAGGAAACTGGAAAAAGTATTGGAATAAGGATTATAATGAAATTACGTATTATGAATGAAAAAAATGGCTTTTTTAGGAAGGCTGTCTAAAACTTAAATAAAAAATAAATATGATGAAAAGGACCGAAGGTATAATAAATCTATAAAAGAAACATGGAGTGACTCCAAGGATATAACTAGTGATTATAACCTTAATAATAGAGAAAATTATGATTGATCTAATATGTCCTTCATGAATAATGTCTCTGAGGTAGTTTTGTTTTCTACTATTTTACCCATTATTAATTCTTATAATTATAAGAATAAACAAAATTATGATGAAATTTATCGAGAATAGATGTTTTAATATTAAAAAAATGATAGAATACACTTTTAATGAACTTAAGGATAAATATAATTTTCTTAAAATACAACATTATTTATCTGCCAATGTTAAATCCTATTTATCTATTGAAAAAGCAAATAATGCTCAATTATTAAAAGAGAACACATAACTTAACTTTTTTAATGAGAAATTAGAGAAGGATTTATAAAATTTACAAATGGTTGAAAAACTATTACTCATATTTCAGGAAAGAAAGTTTCTACAAATCATGTTATAGGGTTAGCATAACAACCTGTAAAAATAAGAACAATAAAGGGCACATTTGTATCTAAGTATAAATTTTTTAGTGATACTACAAGTTATTTTTAAAAGGGACCAAACAATGTATTTATTTCAAAAATATTACAGTATATTTATAAGATACCTATTAAACAAATGTGGGTTCCAAAATTCCTGATTACTAACACATCTGTACCCAAACAAATCTGGGTACCAAAATAATTTATTTTATAAATTTGGTTTTGTATAAAAAATACTTGAATACCTCTTATAAGAGTCTATAGTAATTGTCAATCAAGTGTTAAAGAAATATGATAGAATAGTGATCATGTTTCAAGAGTATAATAATGGTTGATGGTGGTCATGTTACCTTTGGTGATAATGCTAATGGGAAAATCATTGGCATTTGACAATTTGGTAACATAAATTAAGTTTTAATTTCCATTGTACTTTTTATAGATGGTTTAAATTATAACATTATTATCATATCAAAATTATGTGATGATGGTTTTCATGTTAAGTTTGAGAATAATGCACGTAATTTTTTGGATTTTTAAGATGATTTAGATTTTAATTATGTAAGGAATGAGAATTTCTATGCTATCAATCTTAATTCTATAATTTCTAAAAATCTTTCCTTATTTGGTGTCTTTTATAAATAATAATGGATTTTGAATATGAGACTAGGACATTGTAATATTAACTCACTTAGGAAGCTTTTTAGGAATGCTTTGGTCAAGGATATACTAAAACTAGAATTCCGAAATGAAAAATTCTGAAACCACTTTCAAAAAGGGAAACAACACAATATTTATTTTAAATAAAAGAAAGAAGTTTCAACTTCTAAACATCTTGAGTTGGTTCATTTGGATTTATTTGGAAAATCCAGAGTTTATAGTCTAAATGCGAAGCACTATGTTTATGTACTAGTATATGAATTTCCTAGGTATACTTTGGTTCTCTTTTTATCTCACAAAAGTGAATCCTTTTATTAATTTATAAAGTATGCTAGGTCTGTATAAAATTTAATTTGGATTAGAGTTAAGACCCTTAGAAGTGACCATAGCCATAATTTTGAAAATCAATACTTTGAGTAATTTTACTCATAAAATGGTTATTTTCATAAATTTTTGGATCATAAGACCCCTAAGTAGAATGAAATTGTAGAAAAAAGGAATATAACACTTCAAGAGATATCACAGACTATGCAAAATGAACATGACTTACCTATCTACTTTTGGGCACAGGCTATGAACACTACATGTCATGTAATAAATAGAGTTTTAATTCGACCTATCTTAAATAAGACCCCTGATGATATTTGGAACAGTAGAAAACCTATGGCCAACTACTTTAGAGTTTTTGGTTGAAATTATTTATTTTTAACACAGAGGATAATTTGGAAAAAATTTCCTCTAAAACTAATGATGGAATTTTCATGGGTTATTCAACATACAATAAAGACAATAGGGTTTTCAATAAAATATCTAAGATTGAGAGAGAGTTTTTTCTAGTAAAAATTGATGAGACATATCCACATAATTCTAAGTCCTATTTATAAAACATTGAGGTTGATTTATCTTCTCTTGACTTAAAGTCCAAACTACTTATTTTTCTATAAAATAATCCAAAAAATATTCTCATTCTAATAAATTTCTAGAACTTGAATCCAAACCTATAGAAGAACATGAGGTGTCCCGAACTACTTTTTCTAGTGCTTTTAGGAAAATTAAGTACAATACTTTAGATGCTATAGTTGGTGACCAATATATAGGTACATAGACTATGCATTCTCTTAGAAATTAGGTTGAGCATCAATCATTCTTGTCTAAAATTTAACCAAATAAAATCAATGATCCAATTAATGATGAATTATTGGTAATAGGAATGCAATAAGAATTAAATAAATTAGAAAGAAATAAAGTATGAGAACTTGTTGATAAACCCAAGGACACCTTAATTATAGGCTCTAAATGAGTGCTTAGAAACAGGATAGATAAATTATTCATGATAGTAAGAAACAAGGATAGACTAGTTGCACGAGGATATAATCAATAATATGAAATTTAATATGAAGATATATTTTCACTAGTAGCCACATTTGAATTCATTAGAATACTTCCTTCCTATGAAGCTCATCTAGATTTAAAACAATATAAAATGGATGTCAGGGGTTCATTCTTAAATGGGTATATAGTTGAGGATTTATTTGTAGAAATCCCTTAGTTTTTAAAATCCTTATTTTATGAATCAAGTTTCAAATTAAAAAAATACTTATATGGTTTGAAACAAGCTCCACGATCTTGGTATGATAGTCTCAAAACATTTCTTATTTCAACATTTTTTCAAAAGGTATAACTAATCTTAAAATTTTTATAAAATGAATTTCAAAATATGTTTTATTTATAAAACTATACATAGATGATATTATATTTTAATATAAAATAAATTATTTATGTACTGATTTTTTCTAAAATAATGAGAAATGAATTTTATTTGAGTTTAATGGGTGAACTAAAATTATTTCTTGGTTTTTATATTTTTAAAAATAAAAAAAGAATTATTTTAAATAAAATTAAATATAAAAATCATCGTTTAAAACATTTTAATTTGGATATAACTAAGAGTAGTGATACTCGTATGAGTACCACCTATAAATTGAATCTTCATGAAGCTGGAATACTAGTGGATGAAACCAATTATAGAGTTATGATTGGAATTATTCTCTATCTTACTTATAGCCGACCTAATATTATGTTTAGTATATGTATGTGTTATTATTTTTAAAAAAATAAAAAAGATTCAAACTTGATTTCTATAAAAATAATTTTCAAATACCTCAAATATAATACCAATTTAGGACTATTTTATCCAAGAGAAAAATAATTTTACTTGGTTAGTTATACGAATTATGATTTTGGTTGATGTAAGTTAGATAGGAATGAAACATATGGAACATGTCACTTTTTGGGAAAGTACATAGTTTCTTGGTTTAGTAAGAATAAAAATTATATTGCACTGTCTACTACTGAAGCTGAATATATAGTTACAAGTAGCTCCCATACACACATTTTGTGGTTGGAACACACATTACTAGACTATGGGTATAAATTCTGGCATGTCCCTATAAACTGTTATAATATAAGTGCTATAAATATTTCTATAAATCCTGTGTCACATTCTAGGACAAAACATATTATTGTAATACATCATAATTTGAGAGATAATTTTAAAAAGGGTGATATCAATCTTGAATACATTGGTACATAACATCAACTTATTGGTATATTCACTAAGCCTTTGAATTCTAAAGGGATTAATTACAACAAACATGAATTAGGCATGATCAATTTTGGCCAATTTAAATTTTTTATTACTCTCCACTGTGAATGTCTCACCATTGTGAATGTCTCACCATTGGGTATGTATCACCACTGAACTTATCAATGTTGATAATTATCCTTGTTTAAATTCTCACCATTGAACTTCAAAACTATGGTTTTTCTTCTCATTGGAATGTTTCATTCCTTTTTTAATTTTTTTCTCATTGAAAATTTTAAATCACCGATTTTATTTTGGTCATTATTTTTTTATAACTCGATTCATAGTTTTGTAGCAATTTCCTTTTTTGATTTTCCAAATCCCTAAACTACCAAATGAAAATAAATGTAACAATTTTTCTAGTTCCAACACACCTATTTTCTCATGAATTTTTCTCTTTATCCCTGTGTGATCTTCTATCCCAACCTTTCAAACTTCCATTCATCTTTAACAGAGACAACTAAGATGAAATCCATGGCTAGAGTGAAGTGACCTTCAGAGTCTTTACCAGATAATTCACATCCTACCAAGAATTATAAAGGGGAACTAATTAATCTTACTTTAGTAGAACAAGTTAATATATATATTTTGAAGATAGTAGTCATTCTTGAGAAAAAAGTAAAAGCTAAATGTTTGTTATCCAATAATTTTTTAGTGCTTCAAGTTATATAGAACCAAGGATTGATGGAATGGTTCTCTTCGAATGAGATACCTTTTTATCCTAGGTTGGTATATTAGTTTTATTAGTATATATAATTCAGTTTCGAAGAAGAATAATAATAATGGGTACGAACTAAGATCAATGGTCACAAAATTGACTTTTCTTCATGTCAGTGGGATAATTGTTTACAAGTTCCACCCGAAGGTGTTTTCAATGACTATTAAGGGATTTTTCTAGAATCTAGTGAAGATTTGTTTTATGAAGAGGCATTTGATGAGTTGATAGGTGATAAAATTTTATGAATGTTAGTCAGATCTGAGTAAGATAGAGAATTTAGGTTTCTATTTAAATTCATTGAACACATGTTGTGCCTAAGGAAGGGTGATTTTCTACCTTAAGGTATCAAGATGTATAGTTGTTATATCTTATAAAAATTGGATTGCAGATAATCCTTTGTAGATATCACATGCTTCATTTTATAGAAATGACCAAACCAACATATAGAAAAAAATACCTGATCTATCCTAAGTTTATTTTTTTTATGCTTAAAGAAAAAGGTATGGTTAGTAAATATAAAGAAGTTATTTAAGATTGTGGGGTTTTTTTATCAGTATAATAATATAAAAAAAGATTAAAATTAGTTGGAACCCATAGAATAAGAAATGGGTGGCTAGCAATAAAAATATTTATAATGAGTTTAATCTGGTTGATCACTCGTATAGACTGAGAAATCTTGTAGAAACTAGTGTAGATCCTGATGAGGTTGTGGAATACTTTGATTCTAATGATAAAGAAGATGATAATATCTCTAATGAATAATAAGAGAAGGAATTTTTTATCGATGAGGGATGTGACCCTGGAATTCCTCTTAGATCTTATCCTATCACATATGGAGATCCTAGTTCACCTAGGACTCTCCCTAAAAGAGAGAAATTGGTAAACAGTGATGAGGATGAGGCTACATTCTCTGGAGATAATTTCAAGAGAAATTCCAAATCTTATGTGGAAAATATAGATGGTGATGATGAAAAATATAAAGAAAAAGAATATGAAAATGATGAGGATGATGATAAAGGACCAGATTATGATGGTTCCAGTGGAAAAATTAGAAGAGAGGACGTTGAGATTCCTCTAGATATGCTTACTTATCCTGGTGGTTCTTTTTCTAGATTAAAAGAGATGCACAACTTTGTGGGTTAATTAGATCTACCTGCTAGAGAAGAGGGAGAGGCATCTATTTAGGGGGAGTAATCCCCAAGTCTTGGAAGGGACCAAGATGTTTATGTTGCAGTTGACAAATGCTATGTGTCTACTACTTATGACAAGATAGTGTCAGATCAAGTTTTTTTTGAACAAATGAAAGTTTTTTCCTGCTATTTAATAGTTAGTGGGTGATCATATAGTAGATGAAAATATGGAAGATGAGCCTATTATTGGGTAGGATATTGATGTAAGGTTGAGAGATGTGGTTACTTCTATTGAGACCCCTCGTATTATTAATCCAATTTTAGTTGTATCTAAGGTTGTCATGCCTTTTTTTGTTGTGGTTCTTAGTCATATTTATAATAGTTGGACATATCCGATGTCTATAGAATGCGGTTTGTTTCATGTAAGTCCACCAAAGAATGGTTTACCTTCCATTAAAAAAGAAATGCATCCTAAGGGATCTTTCTTTGATCAAATTGATTCATCTTTGGACTTATAAAGGTTTGCTATAATGCCATATACACCCATGTATACTCTTGCTTCCCAACATGTTTTAGTGGATATGGTCACTAAGGGTGACTTGGATTTTTTTGTGAAAATATGATTTCATATTTTAGGAAGATTTTGAGGATTCAAGAACCACTTCTTACTAAGCTAAGTGAACAATATGCGAGAAACCTATTTGAATTGGTAATCCATCACATCCAATCAAATATGATGCACCATATCTAGGAAGTTGAAATTGAGAATAAAATCTTAAAGAATAAGTTGGAATCCCTGAAATCCATTGTTCAAGGGATGCAGTCTACCTTTACAGCTTCTATGGATTCCTTTATTGATATAGTTGAAGATAATTCTTCAGTTGCATCAAATTATATTAGTCCTATACCTACTTTTGATGTTGATCAAATTAGAACTATTTTTAGGGAAGATTTTAGAGATTCCTAAGGTTGTTATTCAAGTGATGTTGTTTCCTTACATATAGAGACTTTGGGTAAGTCTAAGCATAATAATGATCATGATCATATGATGATCAGAGAGTATGCAACCACAACCAAATCCATTAAGTGTTTTCTCTCAAGAATTAACTCCAATAATGATTTGAATGATCAATTTATGTTTTTTAAGTAAATATAAGGTTTCCTCATAATTACCAAGAATTTAAGGAACATGTCAACTATTTAAATGTTATGACTCCTGTGCTTCAAGGTTTTATGGAATAGAAGGCATATTTTTTTTGTAGTTTGGAGCATGGTGGGAAAATCCTAAGTGATTTCATAAACCTAATGAAACCTTTCTTCCATGTGTGTGGGAATACATTTATAGATCATGAAGCAATTGTAGTGACATAATATATCACACCTCCTACAATAGATCTAGAGTTCTTCAAATCAGCTGTGATTAATGATCATCATGCCCCTTTTCTAGCTAGATTTCAGCTATTATTTCTCTCTCCCAGACAAGTAGTGCATCACCTAAGAACCATCCTCATTCGATAGTCTTGACCTCCTCTAGCTATCACAGATTTTCTTACCACTATTCTTAATGGGACCGCTATCACTATTTCTTCTTACTAAGATAATCACAATGAAAAAACTCCTCTTGAACCTTCCTCCATTCCCAATGATAGTTTATTCTTATAAATTGTGTCTTTGATTGGACTGTTGTTTTTGTGTTAGTCTTTGTTGAAATTTTTAGCTATTGTATTCATGAATTTTTTTCTCAATAGAAATGTTTATATTTATTCATGTTCTATTTTTCTACACCCTTTGTATTTTACTCTACACTTATTGATAATCCCAAAAGGGGGAGAACTAATATTTGGAATTTGTTTTTATTCCTTTACTATTTCCATTAATACCATGATGTTTTCAATTATTGTTTACTTTGTTTATACCTTAGATAAAATCACATGATTATCATGATTTACCTTTGATACCATTATTTCTTTATCCTTGATACTATCTACTTAATATCTTTGATACCGTGTGTATCATCTTTACTTTTGATTCCATTATTTATCTTTGATATCATATACATTAATTTCCATGATTTCTGATCACCAAAAAGGGGGATATTGTTGGACTCAATATTTTAATGATCATAGAATCCTGATTATAGTGATATCAATGATTTTTATGTTTTATGATAGCATTTTATGTTATAAGATAGATTGGAATGAAATTTGGTCATGTCTATAAAAGACTCACCACCAAGTATGAGATGCCGAAAACAAAGTATCACCGCCAGCGAAGTCTCACCTCCAAGGATATCACACCATCAATAAATTCTAATCATCACCATTGTCTCACCACTAGGATCTAGAATCAGAGAATTACTAAAATCACTCAACACAAACGTCAGTCACCTCCAGAATGTAATTTTGACAAAGTGTGAGTCACTGCCAACATGAAATACCACCCGAAGTTCTCACCACTAAAAATACTTTCCTCTATGTTTTCTCACTATTAGATCAACACAATATTCCAATGTATCACCTCTAGAATCTGAGTCATCATAATATTTAGACACCGCTAGTGTCACCATTCAAAATACTCACCACCTCTTTTCATTTAAATATCTTTTTTAATTAAATATTTCTAATGGTATTTTATTGAATTTAATGATGAAAAATATATTAATTGTTAGGAATTAACTATTTTAGATAATGAATTAAAATTCATGTCAGACATGCTGTATGAGGAAAAGAAAGGATGTATATATTCTTTCCTGCTGCTACTTTTGTTAAAAACAAAAGTAGACTCCCTCATGCAAATATGTAGTTTGTGATAGAATGTACTGAAGATCATTGAAGATCCCGAGGAGTTCCCTCTTTTCCAAAAGCTACACAAAGAATACTAACATACACTCAACTAAGGAAGCCGAAGCACAACATACACCCAGTGCCTTCCTATAGTCAAGAACAAAGAATTTAAGAAACTCTATTCTACTATATATTTATAAAACATGAATTGAGCCTCAATTCAAATCACTTTCAAGGAGTCATGAGATGTAGTGCATAACAGACCGAGAAACATTATCCCTTTACATATCTTATATTCAAAATATTTTTATTTTAATTAACCTTATGAGAATTGTTTGTACTCTATTTTATAAAATACACACTGTCTCCTATATTAAAATGGAAGACACATAGAAATATAATCAACACCTTTATCTCTTGTTTCACATGTGTTGTGTTAGAGGTCTTGTTGTGACCTTTTGTTTTTTATTCTCCCACAAAAACTATGAAAGAGGTCCTTTTTAGCTTGGAAAGTTGTTATACTATTATAATATCTAATCTAGGCTGTGTATCAGAAGTTTATTTTATATGAACTACTTGGTAGTAGGTGATTTCCCAGTGGAGAGGAATAAGTCTCATATTGAGTTTGAACCTCTTGTATTCAAATTTTTTGTCTGTTTTGTCTATTTTGTTTTTATTATTTTATATAATATAAAACCAAATCTCTTTTTAACTTCAAGAAAAAACTCTACTTTTATAGTTAGTTTTTAATTACAGTTTATATGAGGATTTTACATAGTAAATTGATTTCAAAGGTGAAAGTAATATTTTATATTTTTTAACTAAGACCTAATCAATATTTCATAATTCTTTTTAAAGTATAAGTCTTATATCGATCTATTATTTTAACAAACTAGGCTATATTAAAATTGATTTGGAGATTTTTTTAGACCTGTTTTTAACAAAAAAATTTATTAGTTACTCAATTCACCCCCCTCTTGAGACACTCACTCCGAACAACAAAACATTTCTTGGAAAATAACCATGTAAGATTTTAAAGGAATATTAAAATAAAAGACTAGTGTCAAAGTAGAAAAATGAACAAAAAAAATTCAATAAAAAAATTCATTATAAAGAAAAACATTTCATAAAATTTTCCACTATTTGACACTCATTCCGTATAAGTTAAAAAAAATTACATTATTTTTTTGTTGAAAAGTAACAAAGTACCTCATTTGGAAAATAACAAAAAATATTCCATTCAAACAATTTTATATAAAGTAAAACATGGGTAAAATGACTTTAAAAAATCATAAAAACATTATTTAAAATATTTTTATAAAATATTTATATGGAAGAAAAATTTTGTCTTAAGGGAAAATTTTAAAAATTAATTTTTAAAATAAAGACCCATTCCTTGAGTCTGACTTGTCATGTATGTTTTTTGTCCTCCTATTATTTGGAAAACTTAATATCCTTACTCCTTAAGACCACTAAGGTTGGTTTTGTTGCTAAAATAAGAACTTTATAATGTTTTAAGGGATTATAGAAAGGTATTTGAGTAGATATTGGATGAACCAAAAAGGTTTTTAAGTGTGACTAAATGAGAAGAATATTTTCCCTTTTATTAGAGAGGGAGAGACACCCTTTAAATTTATTAAATTATGAAATTAATATAAATTAATTTTAATTAAAAATTAATCAAAAGTGATTTATTTTGAATATAAGATGATTATTGGTCCAAATCCAATCATAAAATAAAAAATGGACATTTTTACTATATTTGTACCCTTATATTTTGGTTTTAACCCCTACTTAACTCTTTTAACTCTTACTATGCCAACATTTATTTTTACTCTTTGAGGGTTATTATAGTTACTATAAAATGAAAAAAGACCTATAAATGGACAATATTTCATATGTTAAAAAATATCATAATCATTTGACATAATTATGTTTTTTATAAATTTTATATATTTGAATAAAACATTATTTACTTTAAAATATCAATAATGTGAATTTTTAGAACTATTCATTAATTTGAATTTAATAATATCAATACAACATCTAAAAATAAAAAAAATTCATTATATATGTAGCATGTCATGGTCATCTAAAAAATTAATTTATCATATTATTTACCTCAAATTATATTTATTTTAATATTTTTAATATAATTAATGTTTTTTTTCACTAATTAAATAATTACTACATCAACATTGTGTAAGAATTTAAGGTAATTATTTTTTCACTAAAAAATAAAAAAATAAAATAATGAAGAAAAATCGTTTATATTTTAAAATACTATTATAGTTGAAAATATACTCTTGATAACTCTATATTAAATATATTAAACTTATTAAAAACAAGAGTGTGACATGTTTGACATTTCTTTAAATAAAATACTATAAATTCCATAATTTTATCTAAGCCCCAAAATGTTATAAATTCCACCCTGAGATGATTATTATAAATATATACTAATCAAATAATATTTATGTAAGTGTTTTGGTCATTTTATAGTTCTTATCATTTTATTTTTAACCTATAATTTCTTGATTTTCCCTTTACCATAGTAATAAAAATTAAAATGTTTACTATTCATATTGATAAAAAATAAAAGGAAAATATTTAATATTTTGAGACCCAATGATTCCAAATATCTAATCCAACATTCAAAATTCCAAATACTGATTTTTTATAATATAATTTAAAATTAAACCACCCAATACAATGAAAAATAATTTTTCAGAAAAATACCCTTTTTAAATATTGATTTTTAAACAAAATTAAAGTGAAATATCCATTTAAAAATCCATAATTAGATTATTTATAATCATATTAAACTAATTAAAATTTAAATCTAATCAAAAATATAATTTTACCATATAAATAATTTAAAATAAAATACAGGTTTTAATAAAAATTAGTATTTTTCACTATTCTTTGGAAAATCTATATTTTCAAAAAATTATCAAGAAATTATTTTAAGGTAATATTGAAATGGTGATTTCAAAAATAAAATTCATTTTGTTAAATAAATTTTTTAAAACTTCAATAATTTATAATTTTCCCTCATAAAATGAAGAAGAAAACTATTTTTTGAAGAAATCATATTTTTGATGAATAAAATGAATTTATTAAAAATTATGTGATTATTATTCTAATAATTGAAGTGCCCAGATCAGTGTGAATCACTGAGAGGGGGAGGGGGTGAATCAGTGATCCTTTAAAACTTTTTACTAATTGATTCTTAATCAATTAAACCTCTATGGCTGGTTAAAGCCTCGATCCACTCTTCTTGTATCTCTCACCTTTCCACGAATGATGCAGTAAATGTAAAGGCACTGGACACAAGGATTTACAAGGTTCGACACCAAAGGCCTACGTCCTTGACATGTTGGTTATACACCCCAACATGGTTTCTCCCATTATAATCTGTTCGTACTACAATGGTCGATACAGAGTCCCACTGTATCTCTCCTGAGTCCCACAGGAGGGTCTTTATACTGCGTCCCACAGTGTTACCAGAGTCCCACTGGCCTGCTCCAGAATCCCACTGAAGACTTCTTCCACCCTGAGTCTCACAGGGGGCTTCTCCTGGCTCCTCGAGTCACACGAGTAGCTCTTCTTCTCTTTAATCTTCTTCAAGTATCTTCAGCAGTCTGGGATAAAGACTGCTGACCTTGCTCTGTACCTCTGATCACTTGAGTTGATCAGGTCTTCTCGTCTTGCTCAGGATTTATCTCCTTCTTCTGAGGATGACCTGGCTTCTCTCTTCAAGAATCTTCAACAGCCTCTGATAAGGTCTGTTGGTCTTGGTCACACCTTCTGATCACTTCTGTTGATCAGGATCTTCTCAATTACTGAAAAACTCAGACAAACAATATCATTCACTTCAGTCTGGCTCAGTCTCACTTCACATCAACTTCATTCACTAAATGCATGGCATCACAATATCTTCAAGATCTCCTGGTCTTGGACTCCTCAAATGCACACAAGCAGATTCAGACTTGTTCACGTGTGCTCATGCATGCATGCATGCACTCCCCTTCTTCTCTTCTTGGTGTAGTAAACCCTAAGAGGGTGTAGTCAACTATAGCACACACCTCCTCACTTGAAATTCACACTTTGTTCAATGTGTTTACACACTTAAATGTGTGTTATACTTTGTGTGAGTATTCTTCTTCTTCTAAGTGTGTCCACTCCTCTAAGAGCACACACATAGGTTCGGCCACTTCACTTTGTTGTTTTGCACACACAACTTTGTTCTTTGATTTGCACACACACAATGAGTGTGTATTTGGCCTTCACTATTTTTGCACACACACAAGCTATCCTCGGCCTTCTTTTCAAATGAACACACACAAAAAGTGTGGTGGTCTTCACTCTTCAAGAATGCACACACAAATGCACTAAGGCCTAGGGTCTCCTTTGGTTGCACAAGGCTACGGCCTTTCCTTCCCTTCTTGCACACACACCCGAATATGTCCTTCTCCACTTATGCACACACACTGTCCCGTAGGGTTCCTTCACTTGACACACAAGCAAAAAGGCTCGGCCTTCTCAATGGGGCAAGGTGGCACGCAAGGGTATGCTTGAGCCGCAGCCAACTCCTTCTCCAACAGCCGCACAAGGTACCGAGCCGCAAGGGCCGCGCAAGCCTCAACCAACCTTGAGCGCGCAAAAGATGCGGCTCGGGTTGTGCAAGCCTCAAGAGTGCAAGAGCACCTTTGGTGCGCAAGATTCTCCTGCCGCGCAAGTATGCGGGCAGGGAGAGCTCTTCCTGTCGTGCAAGTGATGCGCACAGGGAACTCCTTCGGGCCTCGGGTGGCACCAGGACTTCAGCCGCGCAAGTGTGCGCGGGGCTTCTTTCTTCGTGAGGCAGAGAGTGCTTCTCATGGGACTCCACAAATATTTCAGCAAGCAAGCCTCAAGGGCTCGGCCTCATCTTTATAGCCAGAGGCGGTGCTTTACATCCGCGGAGTAATATCTTTGAATCCCCGAATTTATCGGGTTTTCAAGATTTTGAAAATCTTGAACTTTCTCTCTTGTTTCACGCGGGTTCCCTCTTCTTCGGCCTTCTTCAAATGCATGCGTCGCGGAACGTGTGCATGAAAATGCACGCATGGCCTTCATCCATGCAAAGCATCAATCAACATGGCCTCGCACCTTCGGTTGCTTTGGCCGATCTTTGAATTCTTTCTCGATGCATGCATGCAACATTTTAATGCATGCATGAGTTCGTTATGGCCTAACGATCACAATGGAGGTCTCGATTTGCCCGGAGGTGGCCGGGAACTCAAAAACCATGCTCGGGTGGCGCCTGGTTTTGCGGGGATGTCGGGGGTGCCTCGGCTGAGCTTGAGGAAGGAGACGGACTCTTAGCCATCGGATCAGATGTTTGAAATACATCGGACGGCCGCGATCAGAAGATCTCGCGCGGGATCGATCGTGCGGTCGAGATCTGACGCGCGATCGATCGGGCGGCCAGGATTCGCTCCTGGAAATTTTTCCGCGTCCCACATCGAAACGGCGAGCGGATTTTCCGCGGTTTATCACCCAGGTGCTCCCATCAGCTCAGCAATTGAATCTCCTCCCCTCTCGGTGCCGCCCCGCGCCGATTTCTCCCTGCGGGCGCGCTCTGCGCCCACTCTGCTCCCTGCGGGCGCGCCACTGGCGCCCACTATGCATCCTAGAGCGCGCTCCTCGCGCTCACGCTGCGCGGGCTTCATCACCGCGTGGCTTCGGGGCTTATACACGGCCCCGACCTCTCTTGGGCTGGCCCCATGGGATCCCCTTGGGCGTGGTGACCTAGTCCCACATGTGCCTTGGATTGAACCCTTAAGGATGGCCCTTGGTGGCTAATTTTTTGCCTAAGTAGAGACTTAGAGACTTTGTATAAAAACAAAGTAACCCAAGTTCAAATGCCAAATGCCACTTCTTCCAAGCCATTCTTCTTCTTCATTTCTTCTCATCTTCTTCTTAATAATTCCATTACTTCTCCTCATATGATCTTCACTTAGGATATGGAATTCAAAAGGTTCATCTTCATCAACCGAACTCCTGAATCACTTATAATCTTCAATGTTCTTTATTGATCTAATCAGAGATCAATTGGAACTTTTTCAATTCACATGCACTAAGAGTTAGTGCATGGACTTCATTAAAACCAGTTCATCCACTTAGAACTTATGGATGGTTCACTTCATCTCCTCATGCATTGTCAATACAATGCATGGTCTTCAATTATTGTTGTGACTTTGTATCATCAGGATACAAGTTCTTTGAACTTAAAGAGCATCTCAACAATCGTCAGATATAATGATGCTCCATCATCATTCATTCTTCAAGTGTTGTCACTTAGTATCACCTTGATACAAGTATTGAAACATTAAGATCAGTTCTACAATCGTCTGATATACATAGAGAATGTTTCAACCACAACATCCTATGTCACTTAGTGAATCTCCTAAGTGACATGCATCTTAGTACCATGGCCATTCTCCATTCATCACCAACACCATCACATCCTTTGTCATTCACATATTGAACCTCCTTGACATCCATCCATTCATTCCTTGACAACAACATACCTCATTGACAACAAATGCAACACAGTGCATTTCAATAATATACCAATACAATTATATTGAATTTAAAATTATTTTTAATTAATTAATTAATTATTATTATTCAAAAATTACAATTTAATGGCTAGATCATAATGGTCATATTTAAATAATAATATTAAGTTTTTTATTTAAGATTAATGTGGTCTATCTTGTTTTCTATCAAAAAAGTGTTTTACTTTTAAAACATTGAGATATTACACATATGATGATTTTTATTTTGGGATTGGAATATGAATCTAGTCCTCTATCATCACAAAAATATACTAGTAGAGCTCCTCTATCCCTACCAAAAGGTATTATCACTTCAGAATGGTAAGCACATGGATATAGGCTTGCATGCTATTGATTTCCAGAATATTTTGGATAATGTATTTGATTAGAGTGAGGATATATGATCACTCCTATCATCCTCATGAAACCAAAATATTGTAATTGAATTTAGGCACATGGGAGTGGATATGTGGATACCCCATGGTTTCTACTCAGATATGATATTAGTCTTCGTTTGAACACATAGAAATATGGGCATGCTCACGGGTTACTGGTAGAATATGTTGTCAGGTTTTTTTAGTAGAGGAAGTGATATTATTCCTATCCCTCTGGTCCTTAGAATTACACACCTAGAGAGATCTCCTTGGTGATCAGATCTAAGTGTTTGGGGAGGTGACCTTTCAGGTAATTCCCTCAGTAGGTGACTGATGGGAATCAATGGATTTTTGATATTACTAGGGTCAAGATTGTATTATATCAATGGTACATTCTAACCATTAAATTTTACACTATATGCTGATGATATCTCCTAGATATTTATATGACACACATTTTACCATATTGTGATCTATACATTATCATGTAGTATAAATCCATGTGACTAGGAAGTTATCATGTAGTTTAATTTCATGAGATAAGGTGGTTTTTTTATGTTTAATGTTATGAAACTAGGATGTTGTCATTTAGTTTAACGTCAGAAACTATGATGGTTTTTTTTTCATTTTAACATCAAATGACAAGGATTGGTTGTTCAATTTAACATCACGTGACTTGAATGTTGTTGTGCATTTTGACATCATGCAACTAGGATGCTTTCATTTAGTTGAATGTCATGAGACTAAGATTTTTTCATGAAACAAATTTTCAAGAGGGGTTTTTGATGAATCTTGGATGATTTTCATGCATACTTCATGCATTTCTATATCCTACAACTCTATGAAGACTTAATTTACTTTATTTTTAATCAATTTCTTAAGGAAAAAATCATCATTCAATCATTTGACCCAAGATATTATGCTAAGGCAAATAAATGAGGTGTTAATTCATGATTGTCTCTTAGGTTCTCTTGGACCTTGGGAGCATGATAAGGTCATGTTATAATGAGAATACGATGTATGAAGCTGTATGCTTTGTATGAAAGGAGTATAACTTGCTTCATATAGCACTAAGAGATGATCATCTATCACTGGGAGACAGGTGGCCCATATTTTTCTGAAAAACTTGTGTGTTCTGATTAGATTGCTCCCATTAATAGGTTGGGGATTCAGGTGTTGGTGGTTCCAATATCCCATCATCAACATAATCCTAAATCCAGTCCATAAAGTGAAAGTTACTATCTATTGTATTCCTAAGAAATTTATGGTAGGGGAAGTTATTTTCATAGGATTTCAAATCCACATCATTTGGATTCCTCATTATCGAGATTTATATCAAATCCTTCCTATGGAATAGTAAAAATACCTATGGACATGATTTTTCTGGAAGGAAGATACCTTTCCCTATTTCTGATCAATAGTTGGACAACCATCATAATTTTCCTATATGCCTATTTTTCGTCTTCCAACATGGGAACAATTTTTCATTTGGATCCAAGGATATAGATCCCTAATCATTATTTATTTGAGGGTAGGTGTCAAATCATTGGGATCCTTGGATGATGAAGATGCTTCATAATGATTATAGGAACCCCAATCCCCTGGAATCATTATGGGAACTTCTATAGAAAATTGGTGTCTAGATTACACCTGATGATGGTATGGAATATATGGAAATTCCCCTAACCCTATGGCCTGGGGTCTTGACCATATAAAAAATCCCCCAACCCTATGGGATGGGTACATGTGGAACAATGTTTAGATTTCACCCGATTAGTGGGGTAAAACATATGGGAATTCTCCTAGCCCTGTGGGATGGGGGTCTTGAACATATGAAATTACCATTTCACTAGATGAGAGGGTGAATAATATAAAAATTCCCCCAGACCTATGGTTTGGGGAACTTCACTCAAATGAGGACCTCTATAAGAAGCTGTTGGTATGTTATTCCAGGTAAGATATCCCAAAACAATTCCCACAATCATTACTCAAAGATCCTCATTCTCTCATTGGGGTTTTGAAATCTACTCTTACTCATAAATTGTTGTTCCATCATTAAGGGGATGATTGGAAGAATTTGTGACAACATCCTTTCCTTTTTCAGTGGTTGGGTGGTTGTCTAGTGATGTGAGTCTCAATGTGGAAACTATAGACTAGAACTTTTATTTATATTGTTAATATGCACCACCGATACTTCACTTTGAGTCTTTAATAGTCTTGGTAGTGACTTTTATAGATGCATGTAAGATACCACAAAACCATTATTTTATAGTTACAAGGGAAAAAGGTGGGCCAACCTTCTATGACTTGGTTGATTGTAAGAGGGTATAATTTTACT
This sequence comes from Viscum album, assembly GCA_963277665.1. Taxonomy (NCBI): domain Eukaryota; kingdom Viridiplantae; phylum Streptophyta; class Magnoliopsida; order Santalales; family Viscaceae; genus Viscum; species Viscum album. Next base: position 1,366,687,343 of record OY728135.1, read on the forward strand.
CATCAGAAGTGTTCTCATCTGAATCTAGTGAGAAGTCCTTAGATTCAATTAATATTATATTGATATATACATATGTGGGTTAATGCTCCTCTTAAATGGGGAATCTCATTTGATGGTTCAATGTCTGATCATTTGTTTGGTGTATCAATTCCCATTGTACCTTTTGGTGGGTCAGAACCCATATTGAAGATGATTGCTGTGTAAAAAAATGATAAAAATCCCCCCATTCGTATTGGATGAGGTTCTCCTTAGGATTCCAAAATCAGAAAGGCTAGTTGTGATGAAGTCATATGCTTCTGAATAGTAATGATCTAGGATTGATTCTATGCCACTATCAGGTTATACCGATGGATCTCATATACAATGGTAGTAGAAGGGATATAATCTTTCCTTATAGTTTCAAAATTTAGATACCCCAGGTGGGATTGTCTCTTGGATACCACAATTTGGGTGGTTGGGGTAGGCACAACTTCTTTGGAACCTCCCTGTGAAATTATGGTCATATGTCAATGATGATGACCTTAGTGGATAGAATACCACCTAGAAAACTATTGAGTGGTTGATATGACATTGTGATTATCCTCATATCCTCCTTAATATAAAGAAGGTATACATTTCTATGATCCCTGGATAAGCTCCCAAAGTGGTTTATTATAGAAACAAGGTCCACATCCTCTTCAGTGGACTTAAATGGGAATGATGTAGTAATTTATTATATATAGGATATCATAAGATACCTCTAAATTTGGGATGTAGCTTCTCAGGTGGAACTCATGGACCAGGACATTCAATAACTAGTACCAGAGGAGTTGAGTTCGGAATAGTGTATAATAGGGCCTTAGGTCCAAGGATTCTAGGGTTGACGAGGCATATGATTGGCACGAGATATGGTTTCTCATAACATATTGATGAGCTCTATCTGTATTACCATATTTTCTAGGAATCTTAGAATTCATTGAAACATTTCACAATTCCATTTGAATTGTACGTAATCTTGAATTTCCTGGAGAAGAAACAAGACACCTTATCATTACAACATCATATAAAAAAGTCCATGGTTGATCAAATAATTCCACAATTAAAAGATAAAAATGTGGTCCTTGTTTGTTTGATTTTTGACACCTTTAAATGATTCACGTCAGGTTTACCATTTTCTTTCATCTGGATCTTCTAGACCGATGGTTTATTATGAGGGGATCAGTATAGTTTCATAGTCAATAACTTAATTATGGTTTATCTATAGAAAAAATAATTGTCTCCCATATTCATAATGAATTTGGGTCTATATTCCAAAGATAGACATTCAGTTGGGATTTCATACCAAATGATTCTTAAGAAATCAAATTGGTCAAGAGGATGTTAGGTTGGGATCATTGCACCCTTTTAGAGGGAATTATTTCATACTTCAGGACTCTCTTATATATTTAAGATATGTTCTTGAATCATTACCAAGACATGATATAATTTCTGTTTCCCATATTTCAATGACTTTATCAAATCCTTGCGTTGATAGGAACAACAATGTGTATCACATGTTCTCTATTATTCTATTTTTTATTTATGATTCTATTATTTATATCCAATTTTGGGAACTATAGATTTTATCTCCATCTAGGGAGGTGATTGGTGTCTTGAAGATGGGATTTAACCTCCAGGAGTCTCCCTATGTATTCTATTATAATAGGAATCAAAAACCATATAGTTTATTTGACATAGTTTACGGTCATATGATATGACTACACCATGAAATTTATCATCCTACAGTAAGGATGTAAATGAGGGAATTTGATTATTGAGTATCATGCTTGATCCATGGTGAGTAATCCTACACATCCTATAAAGATATGAATAAATGTCCACATAGTTCATGTTATAGGCTTCTGCATCAGAAAATTTGTGACAACAGAGGCCTTGAGAAGGACTTATGAATGTAAGGCTTTCCTAAACCGCCTCATCAAGAGTATGGAAATTTAGGTGAAGATGATATTTAGTCAAGATTATATCATAAAGGAGGACCATATTGGGTGTATCTACATCATTCTATTGGCACAATCATCGTCATTCTCTAAGATAATGTGAGTCATGCTTGGTGTGATAAATAAGATATAACATAAGATTGAAAACATTAAATGAGAGAAAATATACTTGGGGATCATACAATGAGGTTCCCTTGATATTTTACTACGAGTTATTTTTAGAATCTAGTATGGATCTTGGGCCATAGGAGGGATTCCTACATATCCTTCTTATTACAAGAATCATAGTTATCATTGTTCAGTTTACTCCCGACCTTCTAATGGGTTGGGATAAGAGATTAAACTAAAATGGATTATTATTATCCCTAGGATTTAGGAAAATTAATTAATTATACTGTAATAGAGGGATTTATTTAGAGGTATTTGTATCATGTTGTTGACATGATCACTATAAATCTCTAAGCCCATGTAAGTCATTCAAGTGTGGGAATCAAGATACAACAGATGCCCAAACATTCCATATAAATAAAAAATTGATTTATTATGGGGCTCATGAACATAGGTTTCCCTAAAATAAATTATTAATAGTATCATAGAGAACATGGTTCATATTTTTAGCCTTATGAAGGTGTCCAATATATCCTACTAGAAACAAGAAGAAGAGTCCTTATAGTTCATGTGGTGTCCCTGGCCCGTTAATTGGTGAAATAAGGTGATTAACACTCATAAGTATTACTACCCCATTATTTGGAAATACTATGATATAGTAAGAAATCTCGCTAAATTTGATTGCTAATTCACATATTAATTCCTTATCCTGTGATGGAAAAAGAGACACATATTCATTCTTTATCCTTAGATGATCAAAGAGAGATGATGATCACAAAAGGTATGTAAAATATGTTTGGTACAACATGGAGGATGATTTTAGGGAATCACATGAATTGGGTTTCATTAATTCATAACCCTATCCCATTAATTATACTTCCCATATAAATAGAGTGATGGGATGAAGCCCCATGGTGAGAGGTTCACATGGTATATATCCAAATGTGCCTTCTTAAAAATGATAACATGTCCTAAGGTGTCATCCTAACAAGGAAAACATACCGTAGGGTATCTTCCTAACATTTACAAGTTTCTAAATTACTTTTTATGGGTGTATGACCGATAAGTATGACATACCCAAATGTGTTATCTTGGCATGTTTGAGGGTGTTTTTTTGACAAGGATGACATGTATAGGGGTTTTCGTGTGATTGAACCCAACAAGACCATGGTGCTTCACATGATCAAGGAAGTCATGTCTAGGGTGATTTTCATGATTGAATATGACATTTCTAGGGTGCTTCATATGATTGAAGATGACATGTCAAGGGTGATTCACATTATCAGAGATGACATGTCCAGGGTATTTCACCAAATAAATTTAGTAATTCCTAGGTTTTTTTGCATGATCAAAGCTGAAATGTCCATGGTTCTTTGCATGATTAAAGTTAACATATCAATGGTTCTTCACAAGATCAAATTGGGCATGTACAGAGTGTTTCTCATGATCAAAGAAGACATGTCCAAGGCTTTTCATATGATTGAAGCTAACATTTCTAGAGACATTCTATTATCAAAGATGATATTTCTAGGGGATTTCATGTGATCGAGGTTGATATGTCTGGCGATTTTCACATGATCAAGGTTGAAATTTATAGGGTATTTCGTGTGAGGGAATTACAAGACCAATGAAAAGTGATGTGTTCACAGTATCTTAAGAGAGTCATGTGACGGGGTCCTGTAAACATGTACAAGATCACACACATGATAGAGGTTGAATGTATAAGGGATGATATTGTGTGTTCTAGGGTATAATGATAAGGCAGCATGGATAACGTTTTTTTACTAAAAGTGGGGTCCATGGATGAGGGTTCATGTAAAGGCCACACCTCCTAGGGTTTTCAAGGAAAGGGGAGGGCATGTACATGGGTTTACATGCATATCAAGGAAACATGTAAAGGATTACTTGGATGAAAAGGGTGAATGTTATCATGAAATATTAAGGGGATCATGTAAAAATGTTTTTTGATAGGTGTCTTTTAATGGGTTCTTGTAATGGGTTCCCATTATGAGTTCTCATGATTACCTTGATGATTCCCCTGAAGGCAGTTTCCCACTCCTCCTCCTCTATTCATTCATTTTCCAATTTCCCCTATCTAGCGTTCTTTTCAAAATATGTTTCAAAATAGGACATGGGTTTATATATGAAAAAGTGGTAAGATATATTGGCTTCTTTACACGGTGAAGGTGCCGTGTGTACCAGTTTTAGGAAGTTTAGAGATTCACATGATTTTCATTACATGATGTATATACTATCACAAGATAGATTCATGAGATTGATCCAAAATATGTCATTGGAAAGATTCTTGACAACCATCTATGGATTTTAATGAATGATTTATGAAATTTTCTTGATTTAACAACATATATATGGGAAAATATTGGAAAAACTTGTGTGAATTCATGTGGAGAAAAGTTATAATAGGCGGAAGACTCTTGTAAAGGAAACATTCACTGTTTTTAATGTGAACCATGTGATGTCTTCATGGATTTTCATGAATATCATCATTTTCCTACATTATCATTATAATATCTCAAGATGGACTCACATGGTTTGCATTATTGTCCTTTATTTATCATGAAAATACTCTATGACTGGCTATCAATTGGTTTCATAATCCATTTACACATATCTTGATAGATTCTATTCTTAAAAAAACCTATTCATGAAATTAGTATATTTCATGAATAGTGGCATGAAGAATACATGATCAATTGATACTTGATCATGAACATGTTTAATGAATTTCATGTAATGTATTTTCAAAAAGATTCATAGAGGATGTTGATTGCTGGAGTTTAGACACTGGTTGTATTGTTCTCTTAAAGACTTCATCAAAGCATGGTGATTTTAATAGTAGGGCATTGCTTTGATCAGATAGTGGAGTCCAACGGATGTCGGTACATCTCATAGATTTATGACGTGGGTGTTAGTGAGTATGTAGGATGAGAATAGGTTGAATAAAACACATGGGTACGATCAGATAACCGATATTGATTAGATTGGATAGCATATGTTATATATGTTTTCATTAATGGATGAACAATACCTGTACATTGACTTTATCCCACATTGAATTTTCTATCGACCAATAAGAACTTTATATTATTTTGTGTTTCATCTATTCATCGTGCTGATAGTGGGGATAAACACCCACAACACTACACCCATTCTATCTCCATCCATGCTACACCATTGCGCATCCCACTTAGGCACCACTAGAATATTCCATGTGTGACCACAATAGGCATTGTTCCAACCCATAATATTGCTAGGTTGACTGATTAGAAAGATCCTAGGAGTATTTTAGGAGACACTAACATGTTCCCTAGTTAATCTGGTGATATTTCTAGCAATGTATGATTTTTTTTGGTCTAAGGGAATCCCAAATTTTTAGAATAAAAATATAAGTAAAAGTACTAAATTAAGCGAATAATATGCTCCCTTACAAAAAAATAATAGCCAAATCCCAAGCCTTTATTCTTTAATAATTTCACTCCTATGCCTCCTTATATGTCATCCATGAAAAATATGAATTTTTTTTCTTGGTATTTACAATTATTAAATACCAGATGATAAAGTGATTGGTACACAATTATGGGTTCCAATAGAGGCATATGAACAATGAATCCAATTATAACACACAAGGCATAACCAAAATTTCCCTCACCCCTAACACCCAATAATGAATAAAACCATAAATAAGAAATACTTATGGTATAAAAAATCACATTCCCATGTAATGGTAGAACAATCATCACATAGTGATAAATAACCCTCATAGGGGGTAAACAAGATAAGAGGTAATCGAGGATTGTCTTTCACAATTACCATTTAAAAATCAATTTTCCAACCGGTACTTTAACACAATAACATGTCTTTGGATACCAAGACCTTTCACATTTCATCACGTTCCACTCAAAGAATTTATTAATGAATGGTGGAAATCACCCAAACAATCAAAATATTTCGAATCCATCCTAAACCTGGATCTTCTTAATTGAAAATACAAAACATGTAAAATGACAACCAAATCTATAAAACAATTTTAAACAATCCACCAAGGAATTTAAAAAATATAAAAATCCAACACAAATTTCAAATCACCAATAAAATCCATTAAATAACCCATTTATAATAAAATTTGAGGTTATCACCTCACTTTCAAAACCAAATTACGCTTTTAACATAGTTTTAACTCATTGAAAACAAAAACCAGGTGAAACCCATTGCACAACATGGAAACCATTTCAAAAAGGCATGCATGAATTTCAAAAAATCTTATCACCTTTTAATATTCCATTTCAATCTTTAAAACATGGAATTCACATGAAAAACCATTTATGCCAAGCTTAAAACATAAATAAATTTTTTAAATTCACCGTAAGACTATCCAATATAATAATAATTTCAGGGGAAAAAATAAATTTTGAAATCACAAGAACACTTTGAATTTTAAAATAAAACAATTACCTAGAAACAATTACCTAAAAGAGATTATAATTAATCAAAAAATATTCGTAACTTGTTAAATTCAACAGCGAACACACCAATGGGGACATAAATGAAGTATAAAATCACCAGAAACCAAAGAATCCCAAAAATTATTTCCACCAAGAACTATAAATTGAGAAATATTATTCTCAGGTTTATGGGGAAAGTCAAAACCTTTATAAGGGAGAGGGAGAAGGGATGAAGAGATAAAAATAGGAAGAAATACCGAAAATTCACTTGAAAAACACCAATGATAAGGATAATTTCATCGTGGGGAAGATGATGGAACTCCCCTAAGGATCCAAATGGTCAACCAATCCATTTTTTGAGAAATGATGGTGAAAAAACCTTAAATTAAAAGGTGTAATTTTTTAAATTACCAATATTTAAACACATGGGAAAGTCACATGATTTGGCCACACATTTTTCTAAACCATGTTTCAGATGTGAACTGACCACTTCCTAGTCTATAAACCCCTAAAAAAATTCTTCCTAGGTACTACATAGTTTAGAAAAACCATGTACTTCACCCCAGAAACACCCCAAGCCCCGCGTGACCTCTAAGGAGCTCTGGACAGTTTGAAAAACTATATGTAAGCTATGAAAAAATGGATCAGTCAAATTGATAGGCTGACCCACATGGAGACCACATGATTACTACTAACTATGAAGGATAACCCCGATTCTCCCAAAACCCCTTAAAAAACTTGAAATTTCAATATTCCAAGTACCAGAACTCCAAACAAATCAAGGGAACATAAAATAATACAAAATAAACAACACCATGACATAGGGGTGTCATAAACATTACTATATTCATTATTTTGTAAAAGATACTTACTTTAATAAATTAATTGAATATTTCATAAAAAATTTCGGGTTTAATTTGTAAAATATAAAAAAAGTATTTGTAACATTTATTCAATGGATATCTATAGTGGAAAAAGAAACTAAAAGCAAGCTGAAATTTCAGAGATCAAATAATGGTGACAAGTTTATTTGAAGGAATTTTTCATAATTATTATAAGAAAAGAAGAATCCATCCTGAGAAGTGTTGAGTCAATAAGGTTTTCCTTATGACTTTTCCATTCCTTCTTGTTTTGAAAATCACAAACACCTTATCTTTAAGAAAAATTTCTTTTATAAGAAAAATTGCTTTTATAAGGAAAATTGCTTTCTTAAGGAAAATTGCTTTTATAAAGAAAAATTGCTTTCTTAAGGAAAATTGCTTTTATAAGGAAAATTGCTTTCTTAAGGAAAATTTCTTTTATAAGGAAAATTTCTTTTATAAGCAAAATGGATTTTATAAGAAAAATTATCCTTATCTTATTTTCATCCATATTTTTCTTAAGTATGAAATTCGGATTCATTTCTATTTTCTCGGAATCATTGAAACTTTGATATAAAGCATTCTGTTTTATGATTCAGATTCTGGATAAGAACTATAAGGAAGTGTCATTCCGAATTCTGGATATGAACTCTGACTAAGTTCTATTCCAGATTCAGGATACGAATTCTAAAGAATAATTCTCATTACGAATTCTAATGACGAAATCTCATTCCGAATTCCCATTACGAATTCTAATGAAGAATTCTCATTACGAATTCTAATGAAGAAATCTCATTCCGAATTCCCATTACAAATTATAATGAAGAATTCTCATTACGAATTCTAATGAAGAAATCTCATTCCAAATTCCCATTACGAATTCTGATGAAGAATTCTCATTACGAATTCTAATGAAGAAATCTCATTCCGAATGCCCATTACGAATTCTGATGAAGAATTCTCATTACGAATTCTAATGAAGAAATCTCATTCCGAATTCCCATTACGAATTCTGATGAAGAATTCTCATTACGAATCCTGATGATGAATTCTCATTATGATTTCTGATGACGAATTCCTATTCCGAATTCGCATTCCGAATTCCCCTATTAAACAGAATTTGAGTATCGTTGTTTTATACACTCTGAAATAATTCAGACTTCGAAAAATATCTTTGTTAGACTCCGAACTTTTATATTGCTTACATTTCTATAATTTTTATACTCTTTATTATTTTCATTACACTCCGAACTTTCACTCCGAAGTTTTCATTCCGAACTTTTATGTTAGAATTAAAACGATGTAGTACATTCTGTTACACTTGTTTTTTTATAAAACGATGTCGTCCATTCTGTTTCTTATTAACCGTTGTCTAAGTGACACGTGTACAGGTCCCTCCGATATTTAAGGAAAATATGACCGTTGGAGAAGGAGATGACCTTACCTATAAATAGGATCTCATTTGAAAGAGCTTAGGGATGATGGCTGATGAAAGTACTAAAAGGATGACTAATTTGCTTGAAGTGATTTCTAGAGAGAGAGACTCTTATTAACTCTCAAAAGCTTCGTGCGACTCCGAATGTTGGTGATTACATTCGAGGGCTTCCGGGGATAGGAAGACAGAGGTGCCGACTACCTTAAAGTTCGAGGGCTTTCTTGCTGAGGAAGACAGAGGTTGCCAACTACCTTGAAGTTGAGGGCTTGCGGGGATAGCAAGACAGAGACTCCGATCTTCGTATCGAGGGCTTACCCTGGTGTGGGTAAGACAGACTTGCTTGAAAGTATAAATCAAGGGACCTTTATCCAAGGTTGTTGGATACCCTTCTCTTTGGGTTAAAAGACTTATATATTGTTACTTGTAGTTTAACTACTTGTTTATATTGCACTGCATATTTTATTATAAGGAAAGTATAACTTTCTTATACTTCCTTACTTGTACTCTGATTAATTTAGATTCTATACGCTTTAAGGTAGAATCCCATATTGTAATCTTTTGTTAAGTTTCAACTTCTGGAACCATATTTCCGGAACGCTCATTCGGAATCTCCTTCCTAGTTTGCATTCGGTGTTAAGAGGTGTTGTGAACTTTCTTAGTTTAACTTTGTTAAACTTAGCCTTTTCCTTTACTTAAGGAAAACATAGTTATTCTTAACTAACTTTAAAGGTTCCAAAGGAATTTTTAAAGTATACAATTCACCCCCCCTCTTGTATATTGAGCATCTACATTACTATTTCGATCCTACAATTGGTATCAGAGGTTGGAAACCTCTTACTCTATACCAATCTTACATTTGGTATCAGAGCAGGTCTCTGAAATACTTATACTCACGAATAAGTTTTTCTTGCTCACTTTATCCTTCCGAACTTTATCATTCCGAATTTCCATTCCGAACTTTTCTCATTCCGAACTTTGTTATTACGATTCTTTGCTACTAACAAGTTTGTGTGCAAAGTTATTTTTAAGTATGGCAGGAATTAATGTTGGATCAATTGATAATTTGAATCCTACAAGACCACCCATATTTGATGGTAATGACTATGAATACTGGAGAGATCGTATGAAGACTTTTGTTATCAATACTGGAGTAGTCAACTTTGTTATGCTTACTGGTGATTATAAAATTCCTGACAAGGAAGTCAGATCTTTCACTAACCAGGAAAAGCAAGAATATCAACTCAACTATAAGGTACGCAATACTTTACTATGTTCAATGACCAGAAATATATATAGCCAAATTTCTTCTTGTGAAGCATCTAATTGTATATGGAAGAAGTTAGAGGTTACACACTTTGGGACTTCTAAAGTGATCGAGACTAGAAGAGCTATGCTTAGAGCTGAATATCATGGCTTCAATTTTCCTTATGGAGAACCTATCTGTAAAGTTCAACAAAGATTTATGACTATCGTCAACAGTCTACAATCTATGGGAGAGAAAGGTTTAGATGATGAAGCTCTTGTGGACAAGATAATTGATATTATGCCCAATGAGTGGGAATCCAAGAGAACAGCTATAGATGAGAACAGGAAGGTAACTCAAATTACTCTTGATGAGCTTTTTGGAACTCTTCTACAACATGAAACAAGAATGAAGAGAGATGCTGACAACATCAAGAAAAAGAATGGAAATGGTACTGTTTCTTTTACTACAACTTCAAATCAGATGAAAGCTAAGACTCCTGAAAGAGTAACCAGATCCAAGTCTAAGAAAGTTGTTTTCCAATCCGAATCTAGTGAGAGTGAAGTCTCAGGAAATGAATTAGAAAATCTTGCTCGAAGGATGAACAAGATAGCTGGACAAAGAAATTTTCAATCTAAGTATAAGAAAAATGATAGGAAAGATAAGAAAGATGGAGAAGTTACTTGTTATGAATGTAAAAGATCTGGACATATTAGACCAGATTTCCCTATGCTCAAAAAGAAAGAAAGGAAGGAAAGACATTTAGACAGGAACAGGAAGAAGTATTATAAAGCTAAAGCTAAGAAAGTTCTGAAAGCTAATGACACCTGGAGTGCCAGTGGTGGTGCCTCTTCAGATGAATCTTCTGATTATGAATCTTCAGGATAGAAGAATCTTGGTCTTATAGCCAGATTACCTATTGATAATCATTGTCTTATGGCTAAGGTATGAAATGCTGAATCTTTGATCAATGTTTCTTTAAATTCTAATGATAGTAAGTATTATAACTCTTCCGATGAAGAATCATCTTTTGATGAGGAAATACTTTACCTACTTATGAAGAAGTCTCTAGGTTTGCTGAACTTCTTGAGATTGAGAATTCCAAACTCAATAAGAAACTTGATAAGGCAAACTCTAGGAATTCTATTCTTAAAAAAGAGATATCAGATCTTTCTAAAGATCTTGATAAGAAAAATGCTGATTTTGAAAATATTTCAAAAAATCTTGAGGAAGTAAGTTCTGAGAAGAACAAACTTTCTAAAGAATTAGAAAAAGTAATTTCTAATAAAATTTTTTTCGAGCCTAAATCTAGTTCTAAAACTAATGATTTTGTGGATAAAAACTTGGTTGTAAAACTCAAGTCCGAAATTTTTTCCTTAAAGAAGTGTTTATCAAACTTTACCCATGGTAAGGAAAATTTTGATAAGATGTATTCCCAAATACGACCTTTAAGAAATAAATCTGGATTTGGTTATTCCCATGCAAAACCTATTTTCAGTAACAATTATTTTGTTCCTCAAAGTGCCCCATTCTATACCAAGTGTCAATGTGGTGGTCATTGGGCAAAGAATTGTTCCTTAAACAAAACTCAATCTCTAGGATTTCACAAAGCCTACTTTTCTAAGAAAATGTGGGTTCCTAAAATTTTATTGTCTGGAAATCTCGGATCCAAACAAGTTTGGATTCCGAAAGTCTAATTTTCTTCTTGATTTCAGGAAAATAAAGAAAGTACCAGCAATAATACATGGTACATGGATAGTGGATGTTCCCAGCACATGACTGGTAACAAAATATTTTTTGAAAAGATTATCAAAACGAAAGGAGGAAAGGTAACTTTCGGAGACAATGCTAAGGGAGAGATTGTTGGTATTGGTAATATTGTTCTTTTAGGTAAAACCTTGATTTCAAATGTTCTTTTTGTTAAAGGTCTTAAGCACAACCTCATTAGCATAAGTCAGTTATGTGATGAAGGTTACCTTGTGAATTTTAGGAATGATAAATGCTTAGTTCACAATTCCAAAGAAGAATTTATCCTCTTAGCCAATAGGCAAGAGAATGTCTACACTTTGAACCTAGAAGACCTCAGGAGCCAAGATTTACCTTGCCTAAGTGTAATGGAAGATCATTCTTGGTTATGGAATAGAAGATTAGGACACTGTAATATGAGAAACCTATGTAAACTCTCTAAGAAGAAACTAGTTAAGGATCTACCGGAGCTTAGATTTGATTCTTCTAAAGTTTGTGATCCTTGTCAATATGGAAAGAAACATAAATCTAGTTTTAAGTCAATCGGTGAAGTCTCAACAACTGATGCATTACAGTTAGTGTACATGGATCTTTTTGGTCCAATACAAACTGGAAGTATTGGAGGCAAATACTATGTGTTTGTTCTAGTTGATGATTACACCAGATTTACTTGGGTCTATTTTCTAGCAAAGAAATCTGAAGCTTTTTCTTATTTCAAAAGTTTTAGAGCTCAAGTTAAAAATGAGAAAAACCTTCCATTGAAAACTATTCATAGTGATCATGGAGGAGAATTTCAAAATTCTGATTTTGAAACTTTTTGTAGTAAGAAAGGTATTACTCACAATTTTTCAGCACCTAGAACTCCTCAACAGAATGGTGTAGTTGAAAGAAGAAATAGAATTCTTCAAGAAATAACTAGAACCATGTTGAGTGAATATTCTATTGCTAGACATTTCTGGGCTGAAGCTGTAAGTACTGCTTGTTATACTATAAATCGAGTTTTGATTAGACCTTTTCTTAATAAAACTCCTTATGAGTTATGGAATGGTAGAAAACCAAGAGTTTCCTACTTCAAGGTTTTTGGTTGCAAAGTATTCATTTTGAATACTAAAGATAACTTACATAAATTCGCACCAAAGTCTGATGAAGGAATTTTCTTAGGATATTCCACAACCTCTAAGGCTTATAGAGTTTTTAATAAAAATACTTGTACTGTTGAAGAAACAGTACATGTGAAATTTGATGAGTCTGATCCTTTTGTTTTTAAACCATCTCAACTTACATCTTCAGATGTGTTTTCAAAAACTGATTGTCAACCTTTGATAGAAGAACCTTCTGATAAGGAAATTGTTCTAGAAGATACTTCTGAAACATTTACCCCAGAAGACTTTCTACCCTATGTTGATGAACAGGTTTTACAAAACCCAAATCAGGTGTTTCTTAAGAATCATCCCAGTGATAGTATCATTGGCTATGTAAATAAACCTGTAAGGACTAGAAGTTACTTAAGAAATGAAGTAGAACATCTAGCATTTCTTTCCCAATTAGAACCTAAAAGCACTGATGAAGCTTTAGGTGATGATGATTGGATCAAAGCAATGCAAGATGAACTAAATGAATTCGAAAGGAATAAAGTCTGCACCTTGGTTGAAAGACCTAAGGAAACTTCTGTTATTGGAGTAAAATGGGTTTTCAGAAATAAATGTGATGAAAATGGAGTCATTGTTAGAAATAAAGCTAGACATGTTGCTAAAGGCTATAATCAGCAAGAAGGAATAGACTATGAAGAAACCTATGCTCCAGTAGCTAGACTTGAATCTATCCGTATTCTACTTGCCTTTGCAGCATTCTTTAATTTCAAACTTTTCCAAATGGATGTAAAATGTTCTTTTCTTAATGGTTATGTTAAAGAGGAAGTTTTTGTTCAACAACCTCCTGGCTTTGAAGATACAAAACATCCTGATCATGTTTTTAGACTTACCAAATCCTTGTATGGCCTTAAACAAGCCCCACAAGCATGGTATGATAGACTCACGAGATTTTTGCTTCAAAATAAATATGTTAAGGGAAATGCAGATCCAACCTTTTTATAAATAAAGATAAGAAAAATGTTTTGATTGTTCAAATTTATGTTGATGACATTATATTTGGTTCAACTCAGCAATCTTTGACTGACTCTTTTTCTAGTCTAATGAAATCTGAGTTTGAAATGAGTATGATGGGTGAGTTAACATTTTTCCTTGGTTTTCAAATTTCTCAAAAACCAGAAGGAACCTACATATCTCAACATAAGTATATTAAAGATCTTCTTAAAAAGTATGGTTATGACAACACTAAGAGTATAAGTACTCCCCTTGGTACCTCAAACTCTTTAGATCTTGATGAAGCTGGGAAACCAGTAGATCAAACATCTTTTAGAGGTATGATAGGAATTCTACTTTACTTAAAAGCTAGTCGACCAGACTTAATGTTTTCAGTATGCTTATGTGCAAGAAATCAATCCAATCCTAAGGAATCTCACTTAAAGGCAGTAAAATGAATTTTTCGCTACCTTAAGGGAACCATGGATCTAGGATTATTTTATACTTCTGGAAATGATTTTGTTCTAAAAAGCTTTTCTGATGCTAACTTTGGTGGATGTAGAATGGATAGAAAAAGTACATCCGGAACTTGTCATTTCTTAGGAGATTCACTAGTTTCTTGGTCCTGCAAGAAGAAACATTCTGTAGCACTTTCCACTGCCGAAGCTGAATATGTAGCAGCTGGAAGTTGTTGTGCTCAAGTGTTGTGGATGCAACACACACTCACAGACTATGGCTTGAGTTTTACTAAAACTAAAATTTTGTGTGATAACACAAGTGCCATTTCCCTCAGTAAGAACCATGCACATCACTCCCGTGCAAAACACATAGATATTAGGCATCACTTTCTTAGGGATCACACACTCAAATGAGATATTATTCTTCAGTTTATCGGAAGACAAGATCAACTTGCTGATATTTTCACAAAATCTTTGACTTCTGATAGATTTGAATATATTAAACAAAAGTTAGGAATGATAACCGTAAGGTAATCTTTCTTAATTAACTTTCTGTTGAAAAAGTCTCCTTACAGTAATAAACTCCTTTTCATAGGGGGAGTACATTTGATTGTTTGTTTAACAAAGTTTTTCAAAATTTGTTTTTCAAACTTTTTGGAACAAATATTTCCGGAATAGAACTTCTGGAACTAAAATTTTCCAAAATGAACATTCTCATACAGAATACTTTTGGAATGGAAGTATTCGTATTGAAAATTTCCGGAATGGAAAATTTTCGTACTGGTATTTTCATAACCAGATTTTTGTACCGATTCTTTTCGTAATGTTTTTTTCGTACTATTTTTTTTTGTACTAAGTTTTTCCCTTACTAAGTTTGTTTTTCATACTGAGTTTTATGAAATTTGTTTTCCGTAATGAGTGTTTTCGTACTGAGATAGTTTTCCGTAGTAAATTTTTGAGAACTTTGTCTTTTCATAATAAAGTTTTTTTTAATCATCTTTTTATATTACCCATTACGAATAATCCTCCTAATCCAATCTGAAAGGTATGATTTCCCTACTCAAGTTTTCGTAGTCATATTTTACTTGCTGGAATTTTCTTATACTATGTTTTCAGATTATAGTTTTCTTAATGCTTTGTCTTAATAAAAACCTCAAAAAGATCGGATTCAAGTTTTCAACCGTCAGATCTGATCTCAGCTCATTCCAACCGTTAGATCAACCGTGGAAGTTGAACCGTCATCTCGTTGCCTATATAAAGGGGACCCAAATACTCGTCCCACATCGATCTCAAGCTCTCACGTCCTGAATCTCTGCCTCTCTGATTTAAGGGCGTTCCGAACTTCAGTCTTCTCCGTTCCGAACATTCTAGAGGACTTCAGATCCGAATGTCTGTGGAGTTATCATCTCAAGAAATGTCTTCCACCAAGCCTATTTCTCAGTGGTTAGTTTACAGAGAAAGGTTAGTCCATCCGGATTTCTTCAATAACTATGATTCTCTTATCTCAAAGAACATTAAGTTGAATGGCTGGGAAGATGTTGCTGTATCCAAACCGGGGACTCAAGACGATGTTTTTACAGAGTTACTTGTTGAGTTCTATGAAACTGTTTCCTTCTTCCAGGAAGATAATAGGGAGAAGTTTTCTTTTAAGTCTTATGGCAAGACCTACAAAATTTCTTATACCAAGGCAGCAAGCTTGGTAGGGTTGTCCTATGAAGGAGAAGCCGAATTTATTTCGAATTTGTTGCTGGATTCTAAGGGTAGCTTCGACAAGGAAAAAGCCTTAGAAACTCTCGGACTGGCTGATGACAAGGCTCCGAATATTGCAAGTCTATCTACAAATTTTCGGATTCTAGAGTTGTGGGTGCAAGGACTTATTGTACCGAGGAAAGGTGATAAAGACAGCTTGAAGAAGAGTGAGATCTATATCTTAGATTTCCTGATAAATCTAAGGAAGTTCAACTTCATGAGGCACATTCTTATAACCATTGAGAATCTTAAGAAAGGAAATCTCAGAGCTCAGATCGTAATGTACCCAGCAATATTATCAAATTTGATAGTTCAGTGCCTTGAATCATTCAAGGAATCTTGCAGATCTAAGCCAAGGGTTTGTAAAATTTTGTTGGTTAGTGATGAAACCCTTAAGAGGATGGATGTGGCTTTCAACAAGGATATTGGTGAGTTCATTGATTTTCCTAATCAAGAAGAAACGGTTCCGAAGGCTGCTGAACCGGAATCATCCAAACCAGTGAAGAAAAGAAAGTTGAAGGAAGTTGCAGCTGTATTCGAAGATCCTAAGTCTAAGGAAGTTCAAACTGCTCCTCCCAAACCAAAGAAGAAGAAGACCTATCCTGATGAGGTAGTTACAAAGTGGAGAGCTGATAAAGAGAAAAGGAAAGTAGGGGATCCGCAGTTCGGATTGGACCCTGCGGAAGCTAAGGCATTAAAGGAGAGAACTGCTGATGAGCTTGAAAAACAAGCAAAGGAAAAGAAGCTTAAGAAGAAGATGTCAGAAGCCGAGGCAGTCCAAGCGTTGTTGAAGTTTAATGAGATGGTATCCGGAAGCATCCCAGTTCTGAGATCTTTCTCCCTGGAATCTCTACCTGAGACTCCAGGAAGAAACCTTGATTTTCCGGAAGAGACTACAGCTGAGCATGTTGAGCAAATTGAGCAGATTCAGAAAGTGGGAGAGGAAGAAGAAGCTACTGAAGGAAGTGGTGAAACAGGAGATCTTTTAAAACAAGTGGAAGATTATAAAGGATCACCTTCTGAACATCTATCACTCCGAACTTCATAGGCTGAATCCTCTAAGTTAGTAACTCCAAAGAAGGATAAGAATGAGGAAGATGTAGTTCAGAAAGTTGTTGATGAGATTTTTCAAGTGTCTACTGGGGAGCAGAAAACTTCTGATCAAGAATCTATTCCGAAAAAAGACAAGGGAAAGCAACTCCTTGTTGAAACACCAAAATCAGTGGCTAGCAAGAAAAGAGAATATGGTGATTCGTCTAAAAGGAAGTTGGAGCTTATTGAGGAAGAAAACTCTCCAAGCAAGATTTCAGATTCGGAGTCATCCTCGTTGGGGTATGATTTTGTTGTCCAGTCTTTAAAGAAGTTGGTGGGATCCATTCCGACATTCTCTAGTATTGATTCAAGATGCCAGATGCTCCAACATGCGTTGAATCAGAAAACTGACTCCGTATCTATGGTTATGGACAAGTGCGTTGAGATTGAGGCTCAGTTCAAAACGTTTTTTTGTTGGTTACGAAGCTCATAGAAAATCTTGTAAGAGGATGGAAAACTGGTCGAAGAAGAATGTGGAAGAGATGATGTTGTTCGTTGAGTTTCAAGACAATGTTAAAGATGCTTTTGAGACCGAGGACAAGAAGATAAATGAGTTAACTGCATCCTTTGAAGAGAAGCTGACAGAAGAGAAGAACTTCCGGATTCAAGAAGTGAGAGATCTGAATGGGAAGCTGAATTCTGTTTCTCAAAACTGGAAGTTTGAAAGGGATCATCGGATTGATTTTGAAGAAAGGATGAAGGCTCAGGAAGAAAAGATCAAAGCTCAGGAAGAAAAGCTGAAAGCCCAGGAAGAAAAAATTGAAGCTCAATCCGAAAGAATAGTTGTCTTAGAGAAGCAAGCTGAAGAAGATCATAAAGACCTAAAGAAGATCAAGACTATTCTAAAGGGGATCATGTCAAAGGAAAAAGATCCGAAATAATAAAATCCGATCTTTTTGTTGTAATTTTTTCTTTGTTGTCGAGATTTCAAATTTAATGAAAGTTGTGCTTGTTGTTTCTATTGTTGTCATTACTAATTTTTCAGGTACTTTGTTATTTTTTTTCCATTCCCTCCAATTCTTTTTGAAAATCACAAAGGGGGAGAAGGAAAAGATCCTTAAGAAAAAGAAGAACTCTAATAAGAGTTTATCAAAGGGGGAGAAGAAAAAGATCTTTAAGAAAAAGAAAAACTCTAATAAGAGTTTGTTTAAGGGGGAGCTTTTTCATTAAAGAACACATTCTTATTTTTCACTCTGGAAATCTGAATACGATCCTTATAGTTTCAAAGCCTAAGGGGGAGTTAGTCGTATTCATCAATATCCTTAAAGCAAAGGGAGATAAGCCTTAATGTTTTTCTTCTTCATAGAATAGCTTTTTCATAAGGATGTTTGTGCTTTCCAAAAAGGGGGAGATTGTTGAGTCAATAAGGTTTTCCTTATGACTTTTCCATTCCTTCTTGTTTTGAAAATCACAAACACCTTATCTTTAAGGAAAATTGCTTTTATAAGAAAAATTGCTTTTATAAGGAAAATTGCTTTCTTAAGGAAAATTGCTTTTATAAGGAAAATTGCTTTTATAAGGAAAATGGATTTTATAAGAAAAATTATCCTTATCTTATTTTCATCCATATTTTTCTTAAGTATGAAATTTAGATTCATTTCTATTTTCTCGGAATCATTGAAACTTTAATATAAAGCATTCTTTTTTATGATTCGGATTCTGGAGAAGAACTATAAGGAAGTCTCATTCCGAATTTCGGATATGAACTCTGACTAAGTTCTATTCCAGATTCAGGATACGAATTCTGAAGAAGAATTATCATTACGAATTCTAATGAAGAAATCTCATTCCGAATTCCCATTACGAATTCTAATGAATAATTCTCATTACGAATTCTAATGAAGAAATCTCATTCCGAATTCCCATTACGAATTCTAATGAAGAATTCTCATTACGAATTCTAATGAAGAAATATCATTCTGAATTCCTATTACGAATTCTAATGAAGAATTCTCATTACGAATTCTAATGAAGAAATCTCATTCCGAATGCCCATTACGAATTTTGATGAAGAATTATCATTACGAATTCTAATGAAGAAATCTCATTCCGAATTCCCATTACGAATTCTGATGAAGAATTCTCATTACGAATCCTGATGATGAATTCTCATTACGATTTCTGATGACGAATTCCTATTCTGAATTCGCATTCCGAATTCCCCTATTAAACAGAATTTGAGTATCTTTGTTTTATACACTCTGAAATAATTCAGACTCCGAAAAATATCTTTGTTAGACTCCGAGCTTTTATATTTCTTACATTTCTATAATTTGTCTACTCTTTATTACTTTCATTACACTCCGAACTTTCACTCCGAAGTTTTCATTCCGAACTTTTATGTTAGAATTAAAACGATGTCGTACATTCTGTTACACTTTTTTTTGTTATAAAATGATTCCATCCATTTTGTTTCTTATTAACCGTTGTCTAAGTGACACGTGTACAGGTCCCTCCGATCTTTAAGGAAAATATGACCGTTGGAGAAGGAGCCGACCTTACCTATAAATATGAGCTCATTTGAAAGAGCTCGGGGCTGATGGCTGATGAAAGTACTAAAAGGATGAATAATTTGCTTGAAGTGATTTCTAGAGAGAGAGACTCTTATTAACTCCCAAAAGCTTCGTGCGACTCCGAATGTTGGTGATTACATTCGAGGGCTTCCGGGGATAGGAAGACAGAGGTGCCGACTACCTTAAAGTTTGAGGGATTTCTTGCTGAGGAAGACAGAGGTTGCCAACTACCTTGAAGTTGAGGGCTTGCAGGGATAGCAAGACAGAGACTCCGATCTTCGTATCGAGGGCTTACCCTGGTGTGGGTAAGACAGACTTGCTTGAAAGTATAAATGAAGGGACCTTTATCCAAGGTTGTTGGATACCCTTCTATTTGGGTTAAAAGACTTATATCTTGTTACTTGTAGTTTAACTACTTGTTTATATTCCGCTGCATATTGTATTATAAGGAAAGTATAACTTTCTTATACTTCCTTACTTGTAGTCTGATTAATTTAGATTCTATAGGCTTTAAGGTAGAATCTTATATTGTAATCTTTTGTTAAGTTTCAACTTCCGGAACCATATTTCCGGAACGCTCATTCGGAATCTCCTTCCTAGTTTGCATTCGGTGTTAAGAGGTGTTGTGAACTTTCTTGGTTTAACTTTGTAAAACTTAGCCTTTTCCTTTGCTTAAGGAAAACATAGTTATTCTTAACTAACTTTAAAGGTTCCAAAGGAATTTTTAAAGTATACAATTCACCCCCCCTCTTGTATATTGAGCATCTACATTACTATTTCGATCCTACAAGAAGACTATTATAGGAAAAAATTAACAAAATGGTGTTAATGAGAGATTTAATCATATGTTGATGGAGAGGACCTGAAGTATATTTTTACATTATGGAATATCTAAGGTGTTTTGGGTGAAATAAGTGGAAACCCCATCTTAAATAAACAACATAAGTTCATCAACAACAATTTCATAGAAGTTATTAGAATAAATTTAGTCCATAAAAGTTCCTAAAGATGTTAACCACATTGTTTTTCGAAGTTTAGCCTACATGAATGTGGATGAAATATACAGATATAAGATTGAATTAAAATCTTTTTCATGTTTATTCAGAGATTATGGAGATGAAAAAAATTAATTTTCAACTTTAGGATAATAAAAATAAGAAATATTTCAGATGTCAAAATGTGCTCTTAGTTGAGAAGATATTGTTGAAATATTGAAACTAGAAGGAGAATGATGTTGTGGTTAAATATTCAAATCTAATTCAAGTTGATCTGAATGGGGGTTCTGAAGGATTATGGGTTCCAAAATGTTCAGATGTATTTGAATCTAATGGGAGGGCACATATTTTAGAAATAATTTTAGCGGGTAGTATATAAGGTTCAAAAGTTATGCCACCAAAAGATATATTTGAAAGCTTAAGAACTAGAGAATCTCGCTCAAGAGTTCCGAATAGAGATGTTCCAAATGTTACATTTATAACAGAAGATAAATTATAGGAAAATTTGTGAATATCTTCAAGGATCATAAGACTAGTTCATAGGTATGAATCTAGTAAACTTTTCTTACTTTTAATGGATGCAGGAGAACCATAGAGTTTAGAAGAAGTAGATAATTTGGGTGATTCTAAAAAGTGGCGATTAACAATGTAGGAGGATTAATATATACTATGAATGAAAATTAATTGAGAGCTAAAAAAACTACCACTAGGGATGAAATAAATTGACAATAATTCGGTATTCTTATTTAAGGAATAATCTAACTGAAGGAAAATATATCTTCAAGGATGGTTGTGAAAGTATTACAAAAAAAGAAGGTATCTAATTTTTTGAGTTATCCTCTATAGTAGTTAAAAATACTAACATCCAATATATTTTATGTTTTTTTAGTTAAAGAAATTTGTACCTCAAATAAATGGATGTGAATAGAACATTTATTCATAGATATTTGGAGGAATAAATTTATATGAAGAAATATTTCTGTTTCATGGAAAATTGGAATCATGGAATGGGGTGAAAACTAAAAAAGATTATTTATGGTTTGAAACAAACACAAAAATATGGAAATACAAGTTTCATTCCTCTATGGAAGAGAAATATTTCACTCAAATAAAATCTGATCATTTTTATTACAAGAATGTTTTCAACAGAAATGATTTTATAATATTAATTTTGTACATGTATGATATTATTTTTTATTTCTGAATATTCTGATGATTCAAAATATTAAATATGTATTGTTTAGAAATCTTGAGATGAAATTTCATGGAAAAATAATAATATCTTAGGAATAAGTATTTAATGTGATAATAAATCAAGAAGGTTGGTTTTATCAAAGAGTAATCACATTTCAAAAATCATTATGAGATTTGGAATGAGTGGATGTATGCTGGTTACAACTCATCTCGCTGAACACATTAAATTTTCAAAAGAACATGAACCATAGATAGAAGAAGAAAATAAGTATATGGATAAAGTTTAATATTTTTTATAAGTACAAAAGTTTAATTTATACAATGGTGTATACACATCTAGACATTTCTCATGAAGTGGGGGTGGTCAGCCAGTTTTCAGAAAATCCAAGGAAGATTCATTTGGAATTTGTTAAGTGAATTATTCTGTATCCAAAAGGAATAGAAGGTAAAAATAATTTTTCTAGAGATGAAGAACCATTACTTGGGATTGAAAATATATATTTTTTGTGAGATTATATTTCTCAAAATATCATAACCAGATATGTTTACTCTTTATGAGGATCATAGATAATTTGGATGTCAAGGATACAACCTATGGGTTTACTTTATACATCAGAATCTGAGTATGTTGCTGTTATGGAAGCCATAAAGGATATGGTATGGTAAAGGTAATTAGTTTAATAACTAATATGTATCTAAGGGAAATGATTTTTGCTCTGTGATTTTATGATTGAAATTCATCTGGCTAAGAATAATTTGTTTTATATAAAACCAAACAGATTGATATGAAGTATCGTTACATAAGGAAGATGTTGGAAGATAGTGAGTATGGGATATTAAAGGTATCTAGAAAAACATATTGTTGATATGTTTAACAAGTGTTTAGGTTTATAAATAATAAGGAAACATAAAGACTTATCTAGGATTTGTTTAATTCAAGTAGGTAGTGAAACATAATATGTAGTATAAATGTAAGGATGATTTGAGGAATTTGATGGTGGTGCCATAGTTTTTTCTCAGAAGCAGTCTAAAAGTGAGTGATTATTGGGAATGCATAAACATAATTCAGTTTAATGAAATTAATTTACTAGATAGAGTGATTCCATAATACATTAATGTAAATTAAGTGTTAGTAGTATTTTGTTCTTTCCATCTAAATTTTAGAAGGAGAAGGTGTTGAAAAGGATTATCATGATGTTATTTGCATAATTTAGTGTCTTTATAGATGTTTTTTAGCTTTTAATTCTATAATATGGGGATGTTCAACTATTATAAAATGGTTTTTTGGTTTTTCAGAGGTGGTAGTAAGATTGAATAATTTTACGGGTGATTATTGTTGGGAACTGTGGAATGAATAGACACATGTATTTTTAGTGGTCTATGGAATAAGATGGCTTGAAGTTACTCAATACATATGATGAATTAGGACTATATGATAAGTAAAGTTTATTGAAAATATTTTTTATAACATTTATTATAGTAATCCTGAGTGAATCTTAAGTTACTAAGTTTTAATGTTTTATTTCCAATGTAATTAAATACTCTAATTTTTATTCATTGGATATTGGAATTTCAGTTTGAACTATATAAAACACAATTAATCTTTACTTGATTACTTTTAAATTAATTTTTGAATGTTTTTAGAGTGAACAGGGTTGAATTTGGTTTGACTTAGTGGATTTGATTTTGGTGAAATATTTTTCTACCATGTAAGGGAATATTAAGTCTAAAATTTTAATCTAGAATCTATTTCTTCTAGGTGACTTCATAAATGCATGTTTTAATTTTTTATCATTAGGAAAAGGTGGAGGAATTCTATACAAATGGGTGAGATGGCCTTATGTCTCACATAAGATTGGGAATACCCTTTTTATGGTGATTTGAAGTCTTGGTGCTTGATATGAGTGGGATAAGTCACCCACGACTAGTGGTGGTGTATAAAAAGGGTTTTTCTAAGTGTTCATCTTGATAGATATCCTACGAAAAAGTGATGTGGGACTCAGATATGGGTCATTGAAATTTTCTTGATAAGTTATCAATGAGTTTCCAAGAGGCCTCAAGGTTATAAAATTTGAATAATCCATAAGGATCAGGACTAATATGTTTATGTTTGAATTGGAGAGGGCTATTGGAACCATCCTCTTAAATATAGAGTCTGGTAGGGTCTGTGGGCCATGGGGTCACCGTGGTGTGAAATGTGTGGGATTGTGACAATGTGCAGAGACTGGGATATGTCTAAAAAATCTAGTGAATCCCTTAAGAGTGATATGGTGATTCCAATGACTTCCACATGTTGTCATAGTGTGACTGAGTTTTAAATAACGGGTTTAGCCAATAAGTCTAGGTGGGTGATTATTTGTTCTCTAAGTTATTTATCCAGGTCATTTGAGACTAGAATCAAGTTTCATGTTGGGTCTGTGATGGATGATTAGGACTTGGTATGGGACCCCATGTTGAGTGAGAGGGTTGTGGCCAGAACTCTGGTATAGGACCGTATTTTGTGTGGGAATGTGGTGGTTAGGATTTGGTATGAGACTCTACCCTTTGTGAGAGGGTAATGACAAGGATCTAAACTTGAGGCCTTACCAAAATTAATAGGTTGTTGTAATAAACCACCATGAGTGAAAGGGTATTGATCTAGGATGTGATTGTGTAACCCACCCTGACTGAGTGGAGAGAGATCGATGTGATGTTGAACCAGAGTTGGGGAAAGAATTATATGTTAGTGAGAGTGTGTGAGAATAAACCACCTTGAGTGAGAGAGTACTGGTCCAGGATGTGATTATGGGTCCTTCCTAAAGTAAGTTTACATAGGCTGAGACTCAGTATAAAATGGTTAAGTTTTTTTATGGACACTTCCATGAGTGAGATGGCAGTGGTTGTGACATGGTATGGCAACCAACCATGGGTTATAAGGTTTGGGTTGGTGTTTTAAAATGAGGAGACTTATTCTTCTGGGGTTGGTTGATCCATGAACATTCATATTTTATGTTTTCCTAGTTAGAACATGATGGCTTGATTTCCATGTTTTTATTTCATATCAATATTTTATTAATTTTCCATAAGAATAAACACATATATAATATAGTATATCATGGGAATTTTGTTGGTTTTGGGAACAATAGATTACTTAGTTGGACATGACCAACTATTATTTTTTTCATAATTTGTGACTAATTATAGTTTTACATGACAAAAGATAGCATCAAAAATAAAATCCATAAATTACAAGATTTGTTTAAATATCGAACTAGAAGAGGAGGATCATCACAGATACTTTATAATTAATCTATTAAAGATTTAAAATTATATTAACCAATAATTATTTCTTTTTTTGATTCTATCTCATTGTATAATCATTACATTTCATGATCCAACTATAGAATCCCTCTAGTAGTGATCCAAAAATGCACCATAACATCTAAAAATCTCTGTATAATCATCAGGTGCTAGCACGGTCGATCCCAAAAACATGTGTCATTCATTTTTGATCGTGGAAGAATTATATTATAGGATAATGGACTCTTAGTTTTCTTTCAATGTATTGAGAGAAGAGGAAGAGAGAGAACACTCCAGATATCTATAACTCTATCTATGTCTTTTGAGAGTTTCTCTCTATCCATTTTACACAATAAGTGTGTTTATGAAAAGTGATTTAATTTGAAATTTATTATGACTTGTTTAGGGTTACATATTTTCATATAAGACCCCTTACCAATTCCATAATTCTTAGTGAACCCCATGTCTTAATCATAATATGATTAATTTTCACCAGACATGTAAACCACCTAAGAATAATGAAATATCGTTTTTATCATTTCCAATTGGAACATTATGCTAAATTCACTTATCCCCATCAACATTTACCGAACCTTGAAAAATGAATATTTATTTAACAAATAAATACGAGTACATTATTCAATGTTAAATATAAATTTATTTATATTTTCAAGAACTTGAAAATAATTTTTTTATTATTTAAATAACTTATTATGTATAATTACTTTTGATTAAATCTTGGTGATAAACCACCCCTAAATAATTATTAAATAATAAATATGGAAAAATATTTATTCTAACTTATTAAAATAAAAATTCAATTTAACTAATATATAAAATACACTAAGTGTGTGACCCTATAGGCCTCTTTTCTAATGGTATTAGTTAGAACCAACTAAAGTAAAAGTTTAGCTTATAGAAACACCTAAATTAACCCATAGAGATAGAAGTTAATGTCACAATGATATACAACCTCCCATGAATTATTACTATATAATATAATCCATTTATCATGGTATCTCTAATCAAGAAGTTTTCGTACTGGTGTCATCAACCTATGTTATTGATGTATCTTTCTTTAAATTTTTGAAAATAAACTTTCTTATTGAACACTATGGCCATGGATTTAACCTTATAGTGACATTCCCATCAAAGGGCCTAAGATATAAACTTCTATTGAGGAACATAAGGGTTAAATAATTTATCAAATTATCCATTAATGAAATATCACTCATGAAATACCTAAATAATATCATAGAATAAAATGGATAAACTATTCATTCCATTACTATGATAGATATTTCATCAATGGGTCCACTATGTTTTCCTCTATAGATACTCTCCTCATTAAAACATCACCTTCATGAGAAAAATATCTTAGGTGGTGAAAATTTCAAGGTATATGATATATCCATTAATGTGAACTTTTATCTTTATAAAGAACCACTTTTCTAGTGTTATAATAGTAAATTCTGATAGGTTTTTGACGTTTTGAAACCAAATAAAGATTTTAGACAAATTTATGAATCTAAACTACTTCCTTAACTTCTTTAGAAGTTGCAATAAATATGGAATCTACTATAGAATTGACAAAAACTGGTTGCTTCAAACTCTTCCATCTCACAACTCCTCCATTAAGAAAAAATACATATCTAGACCATGACTTCATTTATTTTTGATCTATTTAAAATTTAGAATATATATAACCCTTGATGAATAGATCATCATCTCATGCATTAATAACAGTCCAATGTTGCTAACCTGTATTATCTTGGTATTTACCTACCATAATCAAAGCATAGGAAAAAAATAAAAACTTTCACATAACATGACATAGATGATATATCCTATCATAGATTTGTATGAAATCTTATAAATGTTCACTCTTTCCTATTATTTCTGGGGATATATCTTCATTGAAATATTTATACCACATGAAAATGGAAGCAATAAACTCTTAGATTGTTTCATACTGAATCTCTTTAATATCTAGTCATGTATATACCATGACTTAGTCATCACATAATATTTGATCTATCATGCATGATCTTGATACTTAAAATGTAGGCTGGTTCACCAAATATATTTATTGAGAAGCGCTTTCTCAACCATTCCTTAACCTCTTATAAGTTTGGTATCTTGTTTCTAATTAGTAATATATCACCAACATATACTACTATGAAAATGACTATAATACCACTAAACCACTTGTAAAAACATGGATCATATTCATTCTTAAAGAAAAATAATTCTTTTATAGCTTTATTGAACTTAATATTCCATGACCCAGTTTCTTGATTTAATCCATAATTGGATTTTGAAAATCTCATAACTTTTTGGTGTCACCCTATATCACAAAGCCTTATGGTTGTATCATATACACATATTCTTGAAGGATCCCACTAAGTAAAGAAGTTTTGATATCTTTCTTCCAAATATCATAATCATAGAAAGTTTCTATAGAAAATATAATTTTGATTCATTTAAACATTAAAATTGGAGAAAAGGATTCATCGCCGCCAATTCCCCAATGCTGCTTAAACCCTTTTGCCACTAGGTGTGACTTATAGGTTCTAAACCAACCATCCATGTATAGATTTATCTTGAATACCAACTTTTCTACCATTTTACTTACATCTTCTAGAGGATTGACCAAAAACAAAACATGATTTTGGTATATATATATATATAATCAATATCATATTTCATAGCTTATTTTAACTTTGCATCTTCTAAGCTATATACATCCTCCTTTAGGATAATGGGTCACAATTGTCAACCACTAATGTGTCACTATATTATATGTCTAGAAAACTATATCTTTATAGTTCAGTATCCTCTCTACTATATAGTAATTATGTTTCAATATCAACTTATTCCAAAGGACCCTATGGAAAAGGTTCATATGTCAACTCTTGTGTATCTTAATCATTAACTTCATCAAATTTAGTCTTTATCCCACAATTATTCTGGAGGATATATTCACTCTCAAGGAATATAGATTTCCTAGAAGCTATAATATTTTTATCTATGGGATCATATAGGTAGTATCTCCTTATTTCATTAAGGTAGCCTATAAAATAACTCTTCATGCCCCAGGGTGAGAGTCTGTTTCTTGATCTTTCCTTAAAAAATACCTTGCACACCCACGCAAGAGTATGTTACAAAATGGTTTCTTTACACTTAGAAACTCAAAGGGGATACAATTTTTCACTTTACATGGTACTCAATTTTGTATTTATGCTTGCATGTTTCTTGCATATCCCCAAAAGGATAATGGAAGGATTTTGCGACTCATCATCGACCCTACCATGTCCAATAAAGTATGGTTCCTCTATTTACTAACAACATTAAATTATGAAATATAAGTAAGAGTGATATGAGATAAAACCCATAATTATATAGAAAGTTGATAAACTCTTGGTTTAGATATTCACCACCCCATCTGATCAAAGTTTCTTTATCTTCTTAACAAACTGATTCTCAACTTCATTATTGAACTATTTAAACTTCATAAGTGATTAATACTTATACCTCATAAATTTTATGTGTACATAACTACTCAAGTCATTGGTAAAATTCATAAAATATAAGAATACACCTCTAGATTTTACTTGTAAAGGTATGAACACATTATCATGTTCTAATTCTTGAAGCAAAGTATCATTTTCACCTTAACCACCAAATGGTGGTTTGGACATATTTCCTTGTAAAAAATCATGAAATATTTAAAGTGGTTTAAGATCAAAATATTCTAAGTAAAAATCTTGACAGAGCTTCTTCAAGTTCTTATTGTTTATGTGACTATGGTGGTGATTCCCTAATTAGGTGTGAAATGATTCAGGAGAATTTGATTTTTTTTCAACTACCAATATTTATTTTACATAACTTAATAAATAAAGACTATTATTCATCTATGGAATTCCAAAACATATTCTATCTTTATAAAATTAGAAACTCTTATTTCAAAGATTGAAAATAAATCCATCCATTTCAAAAAAAGAAATAGAAATTATGTTCTTGGTAATACTAGGTTCACAATAATAGTTCTTTAAAATCAAAATCATTCCCATTGGAAATCTTTGAGGTGTTTTTATCCAATGAATATACCATACATCCTAACTCCATTGGAAAGCCTTAGATCAACCACTTCTATGTAAACCTTCCAAAATCTACATGGTTATTGTATTTTGATATAAATGTGAGTACCACATGTAGTATCTAATAACCAAATTGTATATATAGAAAGATTATAGCTGATAATGAATCCACATGAAGCTTCCACTTTGTTTTTTTAGTTGGGTTCAGTTTCTCTCCAAGATTCCTTATTTGTTACATGAAAATTACACCACATTTTTATCATTTCCTTACCATTTGATCTTATTATTCCTGGAAGGATAGTGTTCTGGAGCCTTAGAATTGAAATGAGTCTTCAAACAATTTTTCTTTTCCTTAATTTTCTTACTATAATGAACATAGATTTCTCATTCACTATTTCTATATCAATGTGATGAATAAGAGTAAAATTTTTCAAAAGAAACTTCCCCCTATTTATCATCATATAATTCATAATGAAACCATGAAAGGTTTTAGGTATTGAGGAAATGATAATATCCATTTACAACTCATCATGGATTTTAAACCCCAAGATTTCTAGGTGTTTTATATAACAAAAATTCTTGACTACCTGAGGCCCAGATGGCACCGACTCTCTAAGATTGCACGTGAATAGTGGATTAGAGATATTATATATCTCTTGTATATCCTTATCCTGATAAAGATCATGAAGGTGATATATGATTCTACATGTATACATATCCTCATATTACATTATATTATCAATGGACATAGAGGTTAGAATAAAATATTGTACACCCATTGTATCATCTACATGTTTCTGATAGAAATATACTTTTTCCTCACTAGCTTATTTAGAAAGTGACTTAAGAAATGGGGTTTCCATAATGTATATATTTTTTAATGATGTAGTATAACTTTTAAGACCATATACAATTCCTAGAGATTTCTGTTGTCCAGATGGTTTTTATTATATAATATAGATCATAGTGGTATGGAAAAAGTCATGTGGTTTTCCATTTCTATAAAAATTTTAAGAGAAGATTATTATTACTTCCTTGATTACTAAATCAGATTAATGAATTTATTTTTTTAATCTCCCAGCATTTTTTAAAACCTAATATCTCTCACCATTAGTTTTGGAATATCCTATTGCATGGATATTCTAGTGGAATTGAACTATATTCCCCTTTGTGTATCCCAAACCCAAACCAAACAAGTAAATTGAAGGATCTTATGTAGGTATAAATCACCTACTACATTAAATCATAGTTCCATGATATGTTTAATGGAAACCCCATTCCTAAAATCCTAGACAAGTATTTCCTCATCCCTTGCCTCTCAATTACACCTTGTCCTAGTTGGACAGTCAACCCTTATAGTGAACTAAGTTAAGTCAACCCAAAACATCATGTTAAAAGTTCCCAGATAATTAAAATCACCCATAATTAGTCCATTCAAGCACATTAAAATATGATATTGACTCTAACTTAAGTCATGGTAGTAAATAAAAACATAATATTTTAGTTGTGGTATTTTTATCCTTATGCATACAAAACTAGTTTTATCTTTTCATATGCCTTGTATATATTAAGTGAATTTTACTTAAATGATTAACCCTATATGATAAAATTGACACATAATTTGGTTTTATTTTGTTCGATATTTCATATTCATTAATTCATTTATTAAATGGACACAAATAATTGAAGAAACATAAATAATAAACATTAAAACTAATAGAAATAAAATATAAGTGGAATGATCAAGAAATTATCTAATAGTAAGTTTATCTACCTGATGATAAACTATCCCTCGAAACCAGGAAAAAAAACTGGAACTATTTCATTGTTTGTGTTGCAAAATTTCACCTCATCTCTAGTGTATAGCCTTGGTTTCATGATTTTGAGTACCTTTTATTTATTGATATCTCCATCTTTACATATTATTTTATTCACACACACGTGAGGGGATCCAATGGATTTGATAGGGGAATTTACATAAAAGAAACCGTGAGCACATATAACCTTACAATAGAAGGAGGAGGGGGTGACTCAAATACCATCATTTTAATTTAATAATAATAGATTAAAAGGAAACCGATCACATACACATGTCTGTTATAATATCCTGATCATCCACACAACATTGAATAAACATATATTTTCAATAAAGTTATTAATTAATTTAATTTTTCATTAATTAAGGTAAAACATAACAAATTAATCCTTTTAATTTAATTTTTCTTCATTTCATTCAAGAACCATTGAATTAAAATCATCCATAATTTTAAACAAATTAAATTAATTAATTTTACTAAAAATTAGTAAAGTACACAAATATAATTAGATGAAATGACATGTACTAATAAAAACTATTCAACATGTTCCATGTTCTTGTTCATTCCCTTAGCATCCATCACACATTTCATGATAGGTAATTAAATGTAATTTATTATCAAAAAATTACACATATAACACATGTGAATTAAATTGCATGTGATGCTCTTGAAATCTGTAGAGAACACTATAAGAAAAGACCATACAAAACTTGTAGTTTTAGAATTTAGCACAGAAATTAATTCAATATATAATTAATAATAATATGAAATGGAGTGTACAATCAAATGAATGAAACATGGTAAACATGTGAATATGATTAATTAAATAATCAATTCTTATTCTCATGTTAAATTATGCACAATGAATGTAGTAGATTATATGTCATGTACTCGGTTACACAACATGTAATCTCTTCTACCAATGTCTGAAACACACCCCTAGGGATTTGAAATGTTTCCCTATAACAGTGGTGTATGAGGTACAGAGCATGTAATCTTACTACAAGACACTTGGCCTTGAATTTTCACAATTTTTTCTTCCCCTAGTCATGTATCTACTACACAACACAATTGGAACCCCTGTGTTCTCCATCACAATGACATGAGAATGAAAATTCAGGCACACATGTTATATGTAATGTGGTTCTACAAAACATATTACATCTATGTCTGGATATACATGCTAATATGATTTTATTGGATAACTAATCTTATTTTATTTAACTAATTTTATATCAACATGGGATAAATATGAGATACATGGGTACACAGTGTGTTGTTTGTGGTATACGTTATGTACTCTTTTGTTATATGGAAAGAACCCTTGCCATATCTAGATGTATTTTTTGGTTGTTTAATCATTTTAATTTAAAATATTTATTATTTATGTGAGTGATAAAAAAGGGAAGAGAAAATAGTGTTCAAATTTCATGAATAAATATATCTAATGTAATATAAATTTAAAAACCATATAATTCAAAAAATGACTAATAAATGATTATAAATTAACCATGTGACCCATTTGATACCACTTGTAGGTTCTGATCATAGTGGATGCACCTAGTTGAACATTAATAACTCAAATATTACACTCAATTTATGAATAATACAATATGCACACAACGAAAGATGACATGACCAATGAAATCCATAGATTACTTGACATGATTAAAAATCGAAACCTGAAGAGGAGGATCATCACATATAATTTATAATTAATTTATAAACAGATCTAGAAATTCCTTAACTTGTAATTATTTCATATTTAATTATCTAGTTTAATTGATCATGTCATACAACCATTATATTACAATATTCAATTGGTAAATCCCACTAGTAGTGATCCACACAAGCACCATAATATCTAAACATAATCCTAGACTCACCCGGTGCAAACACAGTCAATTCTGATCACTTGTTTCATTTCTGGTTGATCACAACAAAATTCTATCTAAGGATGAATAATTCATGGTATTCTATCAAGTTTTTGATAGAATAGGAATATAGATCACACTATAGATCAATAAAAATCCATCTTGTTCTTTAGAGATATTCTCTCTATCCATTTTTCACAATAAGGGTGTTTATAGAAAGTGATATAATTAGATATTTATTCTGGTAGGTTTATAGTTTCCTATTTTCATATAATCCCCCATACCAATTCCTTAATTATTAATGAACCCCATGTGTTAATAATAATATAATTATTATTCACTAGACATGTGCATAACATAGGAATAAATAAATATAATTTATATTATTTCTAACCAAACTATTAAGTTTGTTTCTCTTATTCTCCTTAGAATTTAATAATCCTTTAATATTGACTATTTATTTAATAAAAAATATCACTTCATTGTTCATTGATAAATATATCAAATATTATATTTTCCAAAACCTAAAAAAATATTTATTACTATTTAACTTAATTATTCTTTTGAATAATTTGTGATTAAGTCTTGGTGATCAACCAACCCATTATAATTATCATACCATAAAGCATGAAAAATATTTATTTTGACTTGTTAAATTCGACATTGAATTTAATCGAGATTGCGTATACACATATTGTGTGACATTGTAGGCCTCTTTCTTAGTGGAATTACAAAGAACAGCCTAATTTCCATGTTTAACATCTTGAAACAACCCAACTCACCCATAAAGAAATAATTTAATGTCCTAATGACTTAAAACATCCTATAAACTATTACTATGTAATATAATCCATTTATCGTGATACCTCCAATCAAGAAGGTTTCATTCTTGGTTCATCAGCCTATGTTCTTGTTGTCAATTTATTTGAATTTATAGAAATAAACAGTTACATTGAACACCATGGACTTGGATTTAGCTAGTTAGTTTCATTTCCATCAAAGGGACATATATATTATCCTCTATCAAGTAACATAAGAGATAAATCCTTTATCCCATTACCCATTTATGAAACATACTTCATGATACATCCAACATATCCTAATTAACCATGAGTATATATCGTTATAGTTTCCATAAATACATGAAAGTATGTGACTTATTGTATTAATTAATGATAATTTTAAATTATAAGGTTAAATATGCACATATATAGATAGAAACATCCAATAATACATATAATATATATTTTTGATTATTGGGTCTCATTCTTATAATCTCATACACTGGAAATTACCATGGGCACACAAAATGAGAGGGTGCCTCAAAGTCCTATGAGTCTCCACCCATGATAGCCTATATCATTTGTGTCCCATCAAATGATATCATCCAACTATAGAACATTTAGTCAAAAATACTATCATGGAACCTCTAGGTTCTAATCATAGAGGGGAACTGCAATGTAATTGTAACAGCCCGAGATTTTATGAAAACTATTCTTTTTAATTTTATTAATGTCTTGTGTTGTACGCTACACCAAAAAGAGCTTTCATAACACGCATCCTTGACTTTCCTTGCATTACACGCAATCACAACCTTCCTCGATAGCGTGTGTAGTACGCAATACTGAGTTTCACGAAACAACGATATGCTATTAAAATATTATTAAAACTAGCCGTTATGAATAGTAATAACCACTTTTTAAAATTTTAGAAATTTTAGCTCTCAAAATGGACTTCATTTTTGGATTCGGAGTATCGAATTTAGCCTAAGGTGAAATTTTGGTACTTTTCGGATAACTTTCATATTCTGATGAATAGTGAAAATTACTAAATTATAATTAAAAACAACTTTTTCTAATCAAAATAATTAATAGTGATAAATTATTAATTTGTGTGGTTTTAAAGTATATTTAGAATATATTTTTACAATTTAATACAATGTTGGTCATTAGATGTAATTTCACATTTAAACCAGACATAATCAAGTGTCAATCTTTTGATAGATATTGTTTCTTAAAAACACGCTATTTGTTTTAATAGCGGGATTTAATTATAAAATTAATTAATGCAACTTCTATGTTATGAATTTGGTAAAATAGACTTCATTTTTGAATTCGGAATATGAAATATAGCTTAGGATGAAATTTTGGCATTGTTCTGAAAAACAACATTTTTTGATGAATAGTGAAACTACTAAGTGGTAGTTAAAAAAAATTAAATTTTTCATAAAACTTAATTTTACCGATTCTGTGAATGGAATTTCAAAAATCCGAGAGACACGGTTGATGTCAGTAAGTAAAATGTGGTTCAATGAGATGAAAATAATTTTTGGTGAACAGTAACTTTTTACTTTTATTTACCACGGTTAAAAGTAAATAGGGTAATTAAGGGTAAGAATGATATTAATATTACCCTAACACATGTCCTAATCCTATTGGACAAGTGTATCTCGACCAAAACCAACCTTAAGTGTAAAATATTATCATTTAGGCCCACTTGGATTAGATTAGGACATTTATTATTATTTAATTCAAAGAAGAGTTAAAAGAGTTAAAATCAAAGTTTATTTACTAAAACATTTTTAATATGGGTTTATACATAAGATAAATTAGATTATAAATATTCATTAGAAAGATAAAAAGATTCCCTAAATAATGATATTTTATTTATAATTTTTAGACTTCAAATAAATTAATTTATTTTTGACACAACGATGATGCAGTAATTACACTTTTAAGGAAATATTAACATAATTGATGTTATAAATGCTCAAATGAATGTAATTTGAGTCTTTTTATTAATTCCACTAATTTTATAGGTTACTATGATATATTTTTGTTTCTTTAATCATCTTGTTTCGAACATATAATTCTGTTATGACTTTCACAAAAATCATATATCAAATAGTGTCAAAATTGACACAAAATAGTTTTTAAATCAAATATTATATTATTAATTGTTATTTTATTCCTAAAAATCTAAGGTTCGGCCAAATGACTTAGATAAAAATATATATATTAATAATAAACAATTTGGGGTTCTTTTGGCATGTTATAGTAAGTTTATTAACCATATAGTGTAAGAAAACAAAAAGACACGGTAAAAGTTAAATTATTTATCTTAAAGTTAAATCTAATTGATAAGGTTAAAATAATAACCTAAACTTGTCTAAATCCTATTGGTTGATAGGATTTAGACCCATCCCCACTTTATCTTCGAAATAAGACCCTTTGGAACCATTATAAACCGATTTTGACTTTAATATAAAATAATATTTTGAGATATTCCTAAGGTTCCCCTCTCCTCCCTTATAAAAGGAAACCTCCTCCCCCTCCTCCTCACACCAATTTGAGCACTCAAGCTCGGACAAACCCTGCCAAAATCTCTTCTCCACTTCCCTAGAAACATCCTAGAGGTTCTGGTCTTCCTCAAAGACCAATTTTAGTGCCCTAAGAGGAGGTCACAAAGAGGCGCTTCAAAGAAGAGGTAATTACCGTTACCAATTCTTTCATCTTTATTTCTTCTTCAACTTCTTCTTCTTTAGTTGTTTCATGATAAAGTAATAACATCAGTATTTCTTATATGCTGATATGTTATTATAAATATGAAACAACTCTAATTAACCTTCTATCCATCCTACGGAAAAAGGAAATCACCGCGCGTGCGTACGTACGGAATACCGTCTCCACGCCGTGGTGTAATCTATTTTCCGCCACCACCTTAATTGGATGGGTATAAAGGTGTAATGAGTAACTATATATGATTATTATAAAGTTATATTGATACTGAAATAGTATACATACACTTCAACACAATTCCACGACCATGGGAACGATATCATCGCTCGTGCGGACGTACGGACTACCGTCTCCACGACGCGATGCGATTCATTCTCAATGATTAACCATTCATGAATGATTATAAAGTATATATAATAAGTACTAATGAAATATATGACCTAATAATGATACTGTAATTATTTATATTTATATGTATGTCATCTACATAATTCCATTCAATTCAATAAGGAAACGAAAACAACGTTCATGCGTACGTACGAACTACCGTCTCCATGAACGGTGTATTTCTTTCCATTTACTGATTTATTATATATGTGTATTATGAATATATATATATAAAACATGTTTTATATTCTGGAATTAAGTAATCTTGATCTAAGTAATCATATGAATAATTACAAGTTAAAAACACGAACGACAAATGAGACGATTTTACCCAAAACGCTACTTTAACATGAATTTACAAAAGAACGGGTAATATAAAGTCATAAGTGGACCATATATGATATAATAACAATGAATATGATTCTGGAATAAGTCAATAACTTGATTTAAATCATTATACAGGAGGTTCGGATACTTACAAAGCAAGTCAGACCTAAGGTAAGGGAAATATCACAATCTCATTTTTATCCGAGATTGTTTATTCGTAAGTATTTATTAGGGTGTATTTTATCATCCACACCCATGTTCCCTCAATATGTAATATTGTTTCCATCCACGTACAATAGTTTAAATACAATTTTACCCTTCGTTGATTTTTTAGTAAAAGATATGAAAGGAATCTTTTGTCATTTTTCGTACGTGGTACTTTTTTTGACTTTTCCGACAAAAGTACGAATAATGTTTTTTTAACTTATACAGCATGAATGGATTTTTAAAACATTATTTCCAAGAAGATTCCATTACAAGTTTTCAAGTTTATTTTTAATCAACTTATTTTAATTTATAATTGTACGACGTGTTAAGAAAGGAAAAGTGTTTTTGAAGCAGAAAGGATATTTTCCTCAAGAATGGAGTTCAAATGTTTTATCAAAATTATTTTCCATCTAAGATAATAAAGGGTTCTGTTTTTATCCCTATTATTACATTGATTTTATTATTTTGTGATTGAATTATATTTTTATGAATTCCTTTATCTTATATGAATTGTTTTATGATGTCACAATGTTTATGATTCCCATTTTTATTACATGGGTTATGAAATGATGTATGATTTATTATTTTGTGGAACACATAAGAATGGAATCATTATGAGATGGGTGGGACCTATATCTCCCTCCAATGCATTGGGTAATGATTTTATATCTCATGAGATAGACATGGCTGAAATGGTAGGTTATACCGGTTCAGTGAAACAGGACTGAAACGAGGGTTACTCGATTCAGAAAGGGACTTTGTCCACTAAGATAGTCTTGGCAATGAGTCTTGACTAACAAGAAATGATTATCTATGATTATGTGTGAATGCCACAAAGTTTCATGTTTTAAGTTATGATTATTGGGATTTCATTTCACTACTATGATTTATCCAATGTTATGAAATTATGCTCTCTTTTGCAGGTTAAGATTTCTAAAAGTTATGTTCTTATGAATATTATGTGATTGATTTTTCTTTTGTTTACCCTTACTGAGCATTCGAGATCACCCTTATATGTTTTCTTTTCCCCAGGAAATAAAGAATGGTTTTAGGTAAAAAAAAAGGAAAGATCTTTATGGGAGATATTGAAGATCTTTCACCACGATTAGAAGATTACGTTCCGAGTTTCCAAAGACACTAAACTATTACGATCCTTGTGTGTGTGTTTTTTTTATGTACTATGTATTCCGCAAAAGTAATGTAATGATCATGTACGTTAAGCTTCGGGTCTCTACAGTTGGTATCAGAGGAAAGGTTTAGTCAACCTTTGGAAACTAGGATGCGAGAACTTTAGTGAGATCCCTAGAGATATTTATAAGGTATGTCTAGGGATGTCCCTAAGGATAAGTATACGTATAGGATACAGTCCTAGAACTACGGTAACGATCATAGAATTTAACCCAAGATGTTAGATATTGAGGATACTCCACCTTTATTATGTTGTTTTCCCTAGCATGATTTTTGCCTCTCACACTATTCTTTTTTTGGGTTTTAGAAAATGGATGGAAACAAGATGATTCACGATAATGGAGGATATGATGGACAATGGAATGATATTATTCATAATGAAATGGGATTTGGAAGTCCAAACATCATTATTATGCCGAATCTGCAATCTCATAATATGATCAATAAAGTAAAATTTGGTAAGTTTCCTGACTCGGCTAATAAGAGAAAGATGGAGTTTCATGATGATCATAGAGGAAAGAAAGTTCAATTTCCCCTATGTAAATCATGTGGGAAGAGGCATCAAGGAGAATGTTTCAAAGGAACTGGAAGATGATTTGGGTGTGGAAAAGAAGGACACAAAGCAAGTAAGTGCAAAGGAAAAGGTTCAGTTAACACCATGGATGAGGATAATGGTATTGCTACGACATCAACAATGGTTAAATGTTTTAAATGTGGAATGTACGGGCATTATGCAAACCAATTCCCTAAGGGAAAGTCTCATGAAGATAATAAGTATGGTCGTATGGGAAGTATTTATGTTGATGATGATGAAGAGACTACAAATGATATGTGAGATGGAAGAATTGTTGAAGCTCGGTCAATGGTTTAAGAATGTAGTGGAATGATTACATGTTTATCATGTGTAATGTTGTTTAAGAAATCTCATGGTACTATGGAATAAAGAGACATCTAAGGATTGTTACACTGTTGTCTTTCCTTGAGTTATGAAAGTGTATGATTAATGGTACCACTATCCATGAAAGGTTATTCAGATATTTTTAGAATTTAGATGATATGCGCATAATGAAAGAATAATAAGATAATGAGGTGTTTGATTTTATTCATGATCTCATGACTGATATAAGGAGAAAGTTATATCATGGTTTGAGTATAGAGAATTTTTGGATTTTGGTATGTGGAAAGAGTTAACTTTTAACTGCATTCATGTTTTCACTAAGGTTCAATGGGTATTCAAGAGAATACATTATTAAGGCCTTTGAATGTTTGGAATGTGACCAACAAAACATATCTTATGATATTTGGGGATCGACGATGGTGTTAAATCTCTGGTAATCATTTTCACTATGTTATGAGAGTGGATTGCAGTATTATGGATAAGCCTAAAGATTGGAATGTATTATGTTGGAAATAAGTTAGTATTGTTTAAGGATAGAAGTTTTCTCGATATTATTAATGGGATGTTATAGTAATTTAGTTTTAGAAAAAGGACAACCTGCAGGACGGGCGACAGCCCATCGCTTCTGACAAGGCTGTGGGAATCGAACCCACAACCGAAGTGCGACTGGCCTTTATCACCTACCACTGGCCTACAGGAAGTCCCTGTTTAGTAGAGACTAGTTTTATTATATTAAGTAGTATGATATATGAAGTATAAGTCCATTTTAGGAACCATATATGATTAATCTCAGTATAGATCGACTTATGTATATAATTTTTGCTAACCTTTTGTTTGAGACAGATGGAATGAACCGTCATTCTATCACATGATCTGCTAACACTTCACGAATAACAAATTAAACTTAATTTATTTAAGAGATGAAGTGGAAATTGTTCAAGGCATGAACAACAGTGAGATTGTACCAAAATAAAGAAAGTATTTATTCTAATTCAAATTTTCAACTTTAGGGAAATGATCTTGAAAACCAAAAATGTTGTCCTAGTGATCTTATACCTGATGAATCAGATGGTACCTTAGATCGTCACAAATTTATGGATTTGTGATTACTGGATTTTCCATAGCCATGTTCTCTACCACTCTCCATCAGAACATGATGGTTAGATTTCTCTTCCATATCCATATTTTCACCTATGTGGAAACCCAGTGATTAGTTTATTTGGGTAATCGTTACATTTCATACTTTAGTTTTTAAAGCCAAGTTTTGGTATTCCTTTTTACGATGTGGGTTTCTATTAAAGAAACTTTCGAATAGTAAACTATTTATAACCCCGAAGAATTTCGAGGGCGAAATTCATTTTAAGGGGGGTAGAATGTAACAGCCCGAGATTTTATGAAAACTATTCTTTTTAATTTTATTAATGTCTTGTGTTGTATGATACACCAAAAAGAGCTTGCACAACACGCATCCTTGACTTGCCTTGCATTACACGCAATCGCAACCTTCCTCGATAGCGTGTGTAGTACGCAATACTGAGTTTCACGAAACAATGATATGCTATTGAAATATTATTAAAACTAGCCATTATGAATAGTAATAACCACTTTTTAAAATTTTAGAAATTTTAGCTCTCAAAATGGACTTCATTTTTGGATTCGGAGTATCGAATTTAGCCTAAGGTGAAATTTTGGTACTTTTCGGATAACTTTCATATTCTGATGAATAGTGAAAATTACTAAATTATAATTAAAAACAAATTTTTTTAATCAAAATAATTAATAGTGATAAATTATTAATTTGTGTGGTTTTAAAGTATATTTAGAATATATTTTTACAATTTAATACAATTTTGGTCATTAGATGTAATTTCACATTTAAACCAGACATAATCAAGTGTCAATCTTTTGATAGATATTGTTTCTTAAAAACACGCTATTTGTTTTAATAGCGGAATTTAATTATAAAATTAATTAATGAAACTTCTATGTTATGAATTTGGTAAAATAGAATTCATTTTTTAATTCGGAATATGAAATATAGCTTAGGATGAAATTTTGACATTGTTCTGAAAAACATCAATTTTTGATGAATAGTGAAACCACTAAGTGGTAGTTAAAAAAACTGAATTTTTCATAAAACTTAATTTTACCGCTTCTGTGAATGGAATTTCAAAAATCCGAGAGACACGGTTGATGTTAGTAAGTAAAATGTGGTTCAATGAGATGAAAATAATTTTTGGTGAATAGTACCTTTTTACTTTTATTTACCACGGTTAAAATTAAATAGGGTAATTAAGGGTAAGAATGATATTAATATTACCCTAACACATTTCCTAATCATATTGGACAAGTGTATCTCGACCAAAAACAACCTTAAGTGTAAAATATTATCATTTAGGCCCACTTGGATTAGATTAGGACATTTATTATTATTTAATTCAAAGAAGAGTTAAAAGAGTTAAAATCAAAGTTTATTTACTAAAACATTTTTAATATGGGTTTATACATAAGATAAATTCAATTATAAATATTCATTAGAAAGCTAAAAACATTTCCTACATAATGATATTTTATTTATAATTTTTAAACTTCAAATAAATTAACTTATTTATGAAACAACGATGATGAAGTAATTACCCTTTTAAGGTAATATTAACATAATTGATGTTATAAATGCTCAAATGAATGTAATTTGAGACTTTTTATGAACTCCACTAATTTTCTAGGTTACTATGATATATTTTTGTTGATTTAATCAACTTTTTTCGAACATATAATTCTTTTATGACTTTCAAAAAAATCATATATCAAATAGTGTCAAAATTGACACAAAATAGTTTTTAAATCAAATATTATATTATTAATTGTTATTTTATTCCTAAAAATCTTAGTTTCGGCCAAATGACTTATATAAAGATATATATATTAATAATATACAATTTGGGGTTCGTTTGACATGTTATAGTAAGTTTATTAACCATATAATGTAAGAAAACAAAAAGACACGGTAAAAGTTAAATTATTTATCTTAAAGTTAAATCTAATTGATAAGGTTAAAATAATAACCTAAACTTGTCTAAATCCTATTGGTTGATAGGATTTCGACCCATACCCACTTTAGCTTAGAAATAAGACCCTTTGGAACCATTATAAACCGATTTTGACTTTAATATAAAATAATATTTTGAGATATTCCTAAGGTGCCCCTCTCCTCCCTTATAAAAGGACACCTCCTCCCCCTCCTCCTCACACCAATTTGAGCACTCAAGCTCGGAAAAACCCTGCCAAAATATCTTCTAAACTTCCCTAGAAACATCATAGAGGTTATGGTCTTCCTCAAAGACCAATTTTAGTGCCCTAAGAGGAGGTCTCAAAGAGGCGCTTCAAAGAAGAGGTAATTACCGTTACCAATTCTTTCATCTTTATTTCTTCTTCAACTTCTTCTTCTTTAGTTGTTTCATGATAAATTAATAACATCAGTATTTCTTATATGCTGATATGTTATTATAAATATGAAACAAATCTAATTAACCTTCTATCCATCCTACGGAAATAGGAAATCACCGCGCGTGCGTACGTACGGAATACCGTCTCCACGCCGTGGTGTAATCTATTTTCCGCCACCACCTTAATTGGATGGGTATAAAGGTGTAATGAGTAACTATATATGATTATTATAAATTGATATTGATACTGAAATAGTATACATACACTTCAACACAATTCCACGACCATGGGAACGATATCATCGCTCGTGCGTACGTACGGACTACCGTCTCCACGACACGATGAGATTCATTCTCAATGATTAACCATTCATGAATGATTATAAAGTATATATAATAAGTAATAATGAAATATATGACCTAATAATGATACTGGAATTATTTATATTTATATGTATGTCATCTACATAATTCCATTCAATTCAATAAGGAAACGAAAACAGCGTTCATGCGTACGTACGGACTACCGTCTCCATGAACGGTGTATTTCTTTCCATTTACTGATTTATTATATATGTGTATTATGAATATATATATATAAATCATGTTTTATATTCTAGAATTAAGTAATCTTGATCTAAGTAATCATATGAATAATTAGAAGTTAAAAACACGAACGACAAATGAGACGATTTTACCCAAAATGCTACTTTAACATGAATTTACAAAAGAACGGGTAATATAAAGTCATAAGTGGACCATATATGATATAATAACAATGAATATGATTTTGGAATAAGTCAATAACATGATTTAAATCATTATACAGGAGGTTTGGACACTTACAAAGCAAGTCGGACCTAAGGTAAGGGAAATATCACAATCTCATTTTTATCCGAGATTGTTTATTCGTAAGTATTTATTGGGGTGTATTTTTTCATCCACATCCATGTTCCCTCAATATGTAATATTGTTTCCATCCACTTACAATAGTTTAAATCCAATTTTACCCTTCGGTGAGTTTTTATTAAAAGATATGAAAGGAATCTTTTGTCGTTTTTTGTACGAGGTACTTTTTTGACTTTTCCGACAAAAGTACGAATAATGTTTTTTTTAACTTATACGGCATGAATGGATTTTTAAAACATTATTTCCCAGAAGATTACATTACAAGTTTTCAAGTTTATTTTTAATCAACTTATTTTAATTTATAATTGTACGACATGTTAAGAAAGGAAAAGTGTTTTTGAAGCAGAAAGGATATTTTCCTCAAGAATGGAGTTCAAATGTTTTATCAAAATTATTTTCCATCTAAGA
Organism: Viscum album; assembly: GCA_963277665.1. Taxonomy (NCBI): domain Eukaryota; kingdom Viridiplantae; phylum Streptophyta; class Magnoliopsida; order Santalales; family Viscaceae; genus Viscum; species Viscum album. The sequence continues at coordinate 1,366,731,614 of OY728135.1, forward strand.
TAACAAAGGGTTCTGTTTTTATCCCTATTATTACATTGATTTTATTATGTTGTGATGGAATTATATTTTTATGAATTCCTTTATCTTATATGAATTGTTTTATGATGTCACGATGTTTATGATTCCCATTTTTATTACATGGGTTATGAAATGATGTATGATTTATTATTTTGTGGCACACATAAGAATGATATCATTATGAGATGGGTGGGACCTATATCTCCCTCCAATGAATTGGGTAATGATTTTATATCTCATGAGATAGACATGGCTGAAATGGTAGGTTATACCGGTTCAGTGAAACAGGACTGAAACGAGGGTTACTCGATTCAGAAAGGGACTTTGTCCACTAAGATAGTCTTGGCAATGAGTCTTGACTAACAAGAAATGATTATCTATGATTATGTGTGAATTCCACAAAGTTTCATGTTTTAAGTTATGATTATTGGGATTTCATTTCACTACTATGATTTATCCCATGTTATGAAATTATGCTCTCTTTTGTAGGTTAAGATTTCTAAAAGTTATGTTCTTATGAATATGATGTGATTGATTTTTCTTTTGTTTACCCTTACTGAGCATTCGAGCTCACCCTTTTATGTTTTCTTTTCCCCACGATATAAAGAAAGGTTTTAGGTAAAAAAAAGGAAAGATCTTTATGGGATATATTGAAGATCTTTCACCACGATTAGAAGATTACGTTCTGAGTTTCCAAAGACACTAAACTATTACGATCCTTGTGTGTGTGTTTTTTTATGTACTAAGTATTCCGCAAAAGTAATGTAATGATCATGTACGTTAAGCTTCGGGTCTCTACAGTAATTTCAATGAATCATATAGTCTTAGAACTTATCCCATAACTTTTCATGAACAGTAACAACCATGATGTGATACACAACTTCACTAACATTAAAGACAATGAATAAATGTATTCCTCAAGTAATTAGAATTTGGTTCTCGTGAACTGACTCCAATAACTTGGTGATACCTTAATAATATGTATTTCTCACAACCATAGTTTACATGCATACCTTATTTTATTGAATTTTAGGAAACTAATGTTATTCTGAATCAAGTTGGAAAAGTTTGACATGAATTGGGGATGGTTTTGAGGTGATTCATGGAGTTGTAGTGGTGCCTCATTTTTTATTTAATTTAATTTTATATATGATCATTCTAATGGGAAATCCATTGGGATGTATAACAACATGAATGAAATACTCAATTGTTAAAGTCTTCATTAATGTTTATTTTTATATGGTTTTATGGACATAAAATTCCATAATTAATACACTAATATAAAATTTGGTTATTTATTTTTTATTGATTGTACCGATATTGTGAGTTTAATATCTTTAATATTGATCATAGACTCTCACCGCAAGTTCAAAGCCAATACCTTATAGAGAGACACTCTTTAGTTCATGTGTCACTTCATATAGGGTGTTTATTAGGTAATTTTAGCTAGGGATTTACCCCTTATTCTTATTTCATATAAATAAATAAATAAATTCTTGAAATTACACCTCATCCACCTTGCCTCGAATAACCCACCAGTGAACACCATATGTAGAGGATAACCCCCTTATTTTTTTTGAATAATAAAACCTAGACTTTTTCCCCTCCTTTACATGGATCCACCTTTTGCATAGGCCTAGATTTTTAATTCTATTTGAGCATCTCTGGTTCACACCAACTAAGAGAATCAAGGCACATCATTTGCTTTCCGTACAATCACCCTTTAGTTTTCATGACAAATAGTAGTAGAATTAATTTTATTATATCTCTACTAAACTAAACAAAGAGAGTAATGTTGTAATAAATTTGGTTACAAAAACATTTTTAGGAACAACATCACAAATAGAATAATCACTCCTGATACCAAAATAAGGAAATCTTTAGTGTAGTACAAGACCTTCATGTAGCACCTATAATATTACTTTAGGTGTTGGATACCAATAAATAAAAAGTTATAAGTTTCTATATTACACGATTTAACATTAAAGATATGAATAAATTATTATGGAATTTTAAGTTTCACCATCTTGTTTAGAGGATGGTTCAAACTTTAGGGACAATAGTATCTTATTTCCAAGGATCTGAAAGATACCTAAAATTAATATAGATCTACCATATTTCCATGAAAACCTAAATAGGAAGTAATTTTAGATTGTACTATAGAAGCCAAAAAATAATTCTACTTGATGAATATATAATATAATCTTTGGGTTAAATACCTAGTATATAATATTTATAGCAGAGATTCTATATGATGGGAACATATGATAAATAATCATCATTGGAAGGGAAAGAATTCCCTTCACACTTGGAAATGAATGAAGGATTACATGAACCTTAAGATACCATCTAGTGACTATGATTATGTGTTATATTAGTGGTACCTGAATTTTTGATAATATTTCCAAACCATCCAAAATTACACTCAATATTACTACAGAATTCTTATTCAAAACAACTTCCATGAGAAAAAGGGTCAAAATTTCATGAGTTTTATTGGGGGACACCACCCTACTATTAATAGCTAGGTATAACTGATCATTATGTTCAACCTAGATATGGTTATTACTCAAAGCTTATTGGTGTTTTAAAAAATTTAATGACAGCCTAAATTAAACCTTTTAATGTCCCAAAATTGGGATCCAACATGGTAGAAAAACTACGGGTTTGGGCCCCCACCATAATGGGAGGTAAAATCCCCTAAATCAAAAGTTAAAGCTAGTAAATACCATCCAAGAAAGGCTACTACATGCACTACTAAAAACTATGTCTAGACTAGAAAACACCCCATTCAGGGAAAAATAATAACATATGTGATTTAATATTTGGTGACAAGGGTTTTCAACACCAACAACAAGATATATTATCAAATAATTACCTAAATTGAATCTGGGTTGAGTTAATAGTAGATTCTAAAGATAAGGTAATAAGTGGAATAGATGAGGATTAATATTTTATCCATACAAATGTAATTATTGAAGAATAGAAATTGGTCTCAGTTATAAGACGCTTAGTTATGACCACCAAACTTCCAAAATAGGTTTCACTACATCCAAATCTCATCCACAACAGATGTTGGTTGAATGGGTGCATGATCCATGTTATTATTTATGGGGGTAAGTAATGGTAATTTTATATATCAAGAAATAGTTTAAAATCTATAACTAAAAGTAAAAAATCACTTATCATCCAATCATGTTGGATAGATACAATTTATAAGAGATATTGAAGTGAAAAAAATATAGTTTACCAATATTGATCATTCTTTATAAAGATCATGTGGCTTATAACATAGTCAATATAGATTATTGTTAACTTATTTTGGGGAAACCATTTAAATTCGATGTTGATGAACACAACAATGGATGATATAACACTATGAAGTTCATGAAAGACAATTATTTCTACATTTTATCCCCTTTGATGAAGAAACATGACACCGAAATAAAGAGGAAATATGTGAATTTTTTATATACATATATTTATTTTACTAAGTAGGTGGACAAGATTAATAAATCTTAGATATGGTAGTTGAATAATTATCATAAAAACCTATTAGAATTTGGTCACTCCTATAAAAATTGTTCAATGAGTTTCATGATATTATTCCTAATGAGTTACCAGAAGACTTACAACAAATTATGGGTATCCAAGACTACATTATGCTATTCATATGGTCTTCAATATCAAATTTTCATTACTACCAAATTATTTTAACAAGGTATTAGATCCTCCTGGGTAAATCAAAATATTTTCTAAATAAATTCTTCATGTGAGTGAACATGAGCCCCTAACTGTTCTATCTTTGTTTGTACCCAAGAAAGACAGATCATCGCCTATGTGTGTTGATAGTCAGTCCATCAAAAAACTACATTCAAGTTTAGATTACCAATTTAAATATTAAATGATATTATTTGAATGGTTTAATGGGATATATTGTTTATAATGTTTGACCTTCACATTTTCTGTTATGAATTTGAATCTGACTGGGGGATGAATATATGACTACTTTTAATAAAAATGAGGGGTTGTATGAGTGGTTTGTGATGTTTTGGTCCTACAAGAGTAATATAAATTGATTTGGGGAATAAATAATGTTATTTAAAATATTAAAGGACCCTTCTAATGATCTGTTTTTGTGGTTAAGAAAAAAATATTTTCTTACCCATAATGAAAATAAAAGCAATAACAACAAAAAAGAGAGACACATGTTATTTTACATAGTTCAAAAGAACTAGTTTATGTCTAATGTAAATACACTCAATGATGTTATAGTGCACTAAAATAAACTAATATTATTTATTTTTCATTATAAATTTAGATTAGTCTCATTTAATTTTTAGGTTTACAACCCTCATGAACTTTGAGAACTCAAAACTCTCCCCACTTAGAAGGAACATACTACTCCAACAAGTGGCGTATTTATCATCCATGAACCAGTACTAGGAATTAAATCATGATAGGTGTAGAAATATACTCCCCCCTAATTACATATATGAATATTCATGAACATAATATGAGATGAACCCATTGATAAACTTGTTTTTTTTCTTTCAAAGTTATTTAATTCCTCTTCTTTGTCCACCCGAATACCTCTAAGGTACTTCCCCCTTTTGAGAAGGGAAATATCTGTCTAAATATCTATATGAAAATTTCTAAGATTACCTTTGTTAATGAAATTATTTCTCCTTGTATTTTACGGAAAATTCATTAACCTTTCATCTCCCAAACCATGAAAAACTCATTCAATTCAATTCAAAAAAGTATATTTTCATAGGGAATTCATAATTGATCAACTTAATGTAACTATTCTTACAAAACATAGACATATCCATTGTTTAATAGTCATTTCATTGTAAAAATTTGACTCTGTAAACCAAAACTTTAAAAATTATTCAATCCCTTAAATATTATACTTTCTTTATTTAAAATAATAACATCTACACTCCAATATGGATTTTTACTACCATAACCACTATATAAATTATATTTCAATAAAATAATATTTATAATTGATTTCTTCATGATATGTTTCTTCTTATAATTCAATACAAAAATTATAATGAGTTCTATGGATTCCACTATGTTGTAGTCAAATCCAACTGCCTATTTTGATTAATCATACATAAAACCACTATGCCTAGTTTTATGCCAATTTCTTACCTCCTCATTTCCTTTAGGGATTTTATCATCCCAACAAGGTTAACACAATTCCCATTTTAGGAATTTACTTTCCAATTTTCATCTACATTAAATATTCTATTACCCACTTATGGATTTAAAATATATTTCTTTTCCATTTTTTATTGGGCAATGCATTATTCCATGATATAATACCTCCTATATTTCTTATTCTCCATAACCATGAATGAAACTAAAGGAATTATACCACTATTCTGACAATTTCAAAAATTCATGGTCACCAGAACAACATATTAGGCTCCTCACCATGGCATAAACACCACTGTAATACAAAAATTTAATTATCTTTCTTCAAACACCATTATAGTCTTCCAACACTCTATGTGATGAATATACATGGTTATCAGGAATAATTTATAGGATTTCAATATTTATTTATCAATAAAGTAATACAAAAAAGAAATCATATATTTTTTCAAACAATATCTCACTTTGGGGTTTTTGACAACATACCATAACCTTAAACCACTTCTTTAAGAATCAACCACCAGTTAAAACCTATATCATTAGACTATGATTCAAATAGTCTCTAAAAAATCACTATAATCATGAATGGATCATTATTATTGAAATAAATCTTATTTAAATAAATGTTTCCATGATGAAATAATCTTTTAATCATTATTCTTCACTATAGACACCACTTAGTAACATCCAGCCTACAAAATGCTTCACTATACACCACATTTTTAGCATCCCACTATCACATTACTTGTTAAGAAAAGAGTAAGAAATCAATAATTACTTAAATCATGCATTATAACCACTCTTTAAAGAAATCCCCTTATAAAAAATTTTACATTCTCTCTCTTAATACCTTAGTAAACAAATTTTTCCACTTTTTCAACACAACATTACACGCCCTTTGTTAACAAAACCATCATTGAGATTCTCTCTCAATTTAATTGAAATTAAGATATATCTCCCTCTAAATATGGCTATATTTACCCCTTTTTAAATGAACATAATGACTTTTGGTTGGAGTAATAATGGAAAGATGGGGGTGAATTTCCTTTTTAAAAATTAAAAAAAATAAATGAAAAGGATAATTCAAAACAATATTGAAATGATAATGAACTGAAATTAATAGAGTTATAAATAATAAATTCCATTAATATTAATATGTTAATATTAGATTTAATTAATTTAGTAATAATACTAGAAGGTGAATGAATTTAAAATATGAAATTTATTTTTATCGTGATTGAATGATGTAATTCATGAAATAAATTTGAGAGAAAACATTGTATGTTAAAGAGTATTAAAATAGATCGGTGTGATCCCCTGCGTCTCAACCCTTCAAATTGAGAGGTATATGTTATTAAACCATTTATTTTAATCAATATAAAGAAATAATGTGGTCCCTTAATTTTTGATAGATATATAAAGAAATAATTTATCCGTTTCATTTTCATGGTTGTGTCAAGAAACCTGTTGATGAAGAACCATCACTATTCTAGTTATGAGCACTTATACCTCACCTTGTGGTCACGATCACTATTTGAGAAGATGATGTGAGAAAAGGGTTATTTTTATTGTGATTTTTTATAAATACAATAGCTTTTATATATTTAAGGAATTATACAATTGAGAGAGAGGGAGAGTGGTAGAAAACAATGGTTTGAGAAATTTTGAGCATGGGATAATAAATTTCCTCTTGAGGGTGGATATAGAAGAAGCTAGAGAGTCAAAAGTAATTTGATTAGATTGGTATTTCATAATATCATTATTAAGATCCAAATATCCTTTATCCTTTATTTATAGATTAAAAAATCCTTGAGAACATTCAAGAATCTTTTAGGTCCATTAAGAACGAGGAAGACAAAAATTAATCCATTTTACCGCATTAAATACCATCTTGGACTGGTAGCCTCAACTCCACCGAATACTTGATAGACACCAGCACGTAGCCAGCGGATTGCCTATAGATCATCAGGTTTCTATAACTAGTATTTTCCTATGGGTTCTCTCCCACTGGAGGGATGAAGGAAACCTATTGGAAGTGGAGGTTATTTCCCTCACCACTGACTAGATGGTGGAAATACACCTATTGATTAGTTGGTATTCTATATAATAGAGGATCTTTAAACATGGGACTAGCGAGCTGGGGTATCCTACTACTAACAAAATTCAACCTTTTCATTCTAGAATCCTTCATAGCCTTTGATTGTACCATAAACATTCCTTCGAATAACATCCATCAGACTTACAACATTAAATGATGTATTCAACATAAAAATTAGACTTAAATAAATATCTAATGATATTTAAAAGTATTCAATTGATTTATCAACGATCCTTAATGTAATGACCCGACTCTTTGGAAAAGGTACAGATCATTAGTTTTTCATTCAAATATTTCCTTTAAGCTTGTTTAATGTGTGTAACATCCTACGGAAGGTCCGGGGAGTGTATGAGGATTGTTTGAAGCCTAGGAGTTTGGGAAATGGACTTGCAGATAGTGGAACATGGCCTGCACATGGTCTACGCACGGTTTGGCATAAACCGCATGGATGAAGATAGGGGCACCTGCAAGGGCTCACGGTTTGCGCACGACATGAATAGTAAAGTCGTACGGTTTGGATAAACCATGCAGCCCTGCATTCTGGAGGTAGTGAGGTGCGCACGGTTTGCGCACTGTTTGGGTAAACCATGCGCCTAAACCATGCGACCCTGTATATGGTGAAATTAAACTTTTTCCCTAAAGTCTATTTAAGATATTTTCCCATTTCTATTTGGTTCCAGCGGCCAAAACAGAGGAAGAACCCTCTCTTGAGCTCCCAAACACTCTCCTCTCTTGACCTCTTGTAGTTTCTTCATCCGAAACCCAATATTTGATCCGATAGAAGCATTGGAAGGGCCAAGGTAAGGCTTACCTCACACACCCCTTTCTCCTTGGAAAATATTGCCTTCTTTCATGCTATTTTGATGTAGTCTCATAGACCCTATTTTCCGGGCATTGGACTGGAACTCAGATCTCTTCCAATCTACGTCGAATATGAGGTCGATATCGAGTGAGCCTATTTCTACAAACCTAAGGTATGTGGTCATGTGTTCTCCTTTTGGGTTTTCTTCATTTGTTAGTTTATTTTTTCATGCAGTGGTTTGCCTTTTTCCAAACCCCTTATTTATATTGGCTGATTTCTATCTAAATGACCCTTGTGATAGGAGGGTTTGGGAACTAACCTTATTTGGGTATTTGGGTACTGTATGACCCCAGTATGGACACCTATAGGTGTTATACCTTGAGTTTTATCCCTTTTTCACCTTTGGACCTTATGCGTATGTCTCGAAAGCCATTTTCCATGTGAGGAAAATGGGATGTTTTGGTTAGGGCATGGCTAGGATGAGTTAGCCTAAACCCCTTTTATTATTTTAAATGTATGTTTGCTTAAAATGTGATTATATGATATTGTGAGATAGAAACACCATGGTTTATTATTTTGAATGTTATAAGAAGTGTATGCCTTATAACCTATACTAATTAAATGATTATGCTTCGGGCCAGGGGTAGACAGTGAGAGCTCCCCTATGATACAACTTCGGGCTAGGGGCTTACCATGAGAGCTCCCCTAATTAAATGATACAGCTTCAGGCCAGGGGTAGACCATGAGAGCTCCCCTATGTTACATCTTTGGGACAAGGGTATACTATGAGAACTCCCTTGAATGATTATTAAGGTTGGGACAGGGGTAGGATCGAGAACGCTACCCCTGGGTTAGGGACGTTCGTGAGTTCCGTCCCGGTCCTACCCAATGTATTATATATATAGGTATATATATATATATATATTTATCTCTAAATAAGCAGGTGATTCATACAAAAATACTAGCCGTGAGCTGAAGTAGGTAGACCCACCAGGTGTCCTTCTGGAACCTGAGCGGGATGGTTGTTTATTGCTTGTTTAACTTACTTGCACTCTATTTCTCAATATTACTATGAACACCTAGTTGGATTAAACGTAGACATCATTGGTGGTGGAATACTGAGAATTTTCTGACACCCTACCCGAGGGGCCTACTGGGCACCCGTATAGACTTTACTGCCGCAGGTACTAGTATGGGAAAGGCCCCAGCTGCAGGTGGTTGATACTTGTATATTCTAGCTGGAGTTCCAGAGAAGAGGACTGAGATTGGCTAGGGATGCTCGTGGACTACCTTTTGTTCCTTTTGTACTTCTTATAGCATGCCAGTCTTTTGTTTACTTTTGTATCAGTATGCCATGCATCCATATTGTATCAGAAACTTCCTATGAGGCTTTTGTATGTTATACAGGGTTACTTTGCTTCTTTTGTTTTGTTTGTATGTTTCCCTTTTTCTCATGCTTATCCATTGTTTGTGCTTCTGCTATCTATTACGTTGCTGCTATTCCGCTGTGTACTCTAACATGGGGGTATAGTCTCCCCACTGACTTACCATTACACCCCCGCTGCTAGTCGGCAGCCCCTGGCCTACGGGGATACGAGCCAGGGGTTATGTGGCCAACCGAGCTCGGGGCTCGGGTTGATGGGAAGCCGGGTCCGAGATGTCAAAAAGTGGTATTAGAGGTTTCTTTCTTTCTTTATTTACTATTTGGAGATGATAGACTTGGAGACCGGGAACACTTAGGGACTTAGTTATAAGATATGCTTGGGATTCACGAACCCATGTATGGGGTAAAGACTAAGTTTCCTAAATCATGTTGTTATTGATTATGCTATTTACTGTTGATATCATTTCACTGTTGGGTGTTTCACATGTTTTGCGATGTTATTGAGATTTTCAATGCTGGGATTTGGATTTCATGGTTCGACCCGATGAAATGAGGGTTCTGCATTAGAACATGAATAACGATAGACACAATATGATTAGGCCATGAATCTTGCCATTTCACGTTTAAATTTTTAGTGATCATTTCCTGTTGTTTATTTCCATGCCTTGTTGATGTGTGTGCAACTGTGATAATCTTTCTTTTAGGTTGTGAATTCAAGAATGAGGTGGTTTTAGTGGGTGTCACTCTTTGGTTCATAAGGTGTATGGGCCCTTCTGTATCGGAAAATGACATTACAACTACACCAATAATTTTCTTAAAATGAAATTTAAATACTTAATTAGCACCATTAAATGAGAAATAACATCCAAGTGTGTGTCATCATTCAGTTCATGAGGAGTATGGTCCCTTATGGGCTGGGAAGTGCCATATCACTAGATTTGGAAATCTTGAATGTTTTCCTGTCTTGCTAAGAACCCTTATAGGTGTGGGTAGGTGATCTTAGGGGTAGGAAGGCTTAGTACCTGTCCTAGATTCTAGAGTTCAACCTTTATTTTGTTGGATTCCTTATCTGAGATGTTCATTTGGCATTGTAGCATTATGCCTCCACGACGTCCTCGAGTCGTGCGCGCTGAAGGCGGTGACGACCACGCCCCTGAGGTGGCGGGCCCTGAGCCGCTAGTTGATCTTCCAGTCGAGCCACCAGTGGCTCCTTTTTCTATTGCTAAGATGGGCGCCGATGCCTAGTTTCGTGAGAGATTCTTATGTTTAATGTAGAGAGTGTAAGATGGAGTGAGACCTGCCGCGAGTATGGACGAGTTGACCCATGAGTTTCAGTTACAACATCCTACAACTTTTTTGAGAGAGGGCATACCTGTTGATGCTGAATCTTGGATGGAGGTGATCCAGACCATCTTTGAACATCTCGACACGCCTCCCAGGGGGAGAGTCAAATTAGACGTTTATATTCTACGTGATTCAGCTAGAAGGTGGTGGGACATCATCACCCAGTCGAGACAGTAGAGAGACATGGTCTGGGTAGATTTCCAGGAAGTCTTTTATGACTTTTTATTTCCCCAGACCTTGAGATCTGAAAGAGCTAGGGATTTTATGAACCTGCAGCAGGGGACCACGACAGTTATGGAGTACTTGTCCCGATTCACCGAGATGCAGCGTTTTTCCCCATCGCTAGTAGCTGATGATCTAATGGCCACTAGGAGTTTTGAGGATGGGATGAGTTACACCATCCAGTCTCAGGTAAACGTGTTTAGGTTGACATCTATTCCTGAGATTGTTAACCAAGCTCTGATTACTGAGCGGAATCTGAGGGAAGCAGATAGTGAAAACCAGGGCGGTTCAGCACCAAAAGATTCCAGTGGGTCTTCTTCAGGGTGGAAGAGACGTTTTGAGTTTTCCCATGGTGGAGGCAGCAGTCAGGCTCCCAGCAAAGATAGTTATTATATTTTCCATCAGTGCAGGAGGAAGGGACACTTCAGGGCGCAGTGTCCATGGAACCCAGTGGATTGCAGAGGCTGTGGCAGGATGTGTCACCTTCAACATTTCTACATGACTTTTTCTTCAGTACCTAGTGAGCAGGGATCTGCACCTACTCCACGATCTGGTGCTGGATCAGCAGGATCACATCAGTCAGGCGGCTAGAATACTGTCGGCTGATCAGGCCGTGGCGGCAGTCGAGGCAGAGGTAACCGGGCGTATGACTATCAGCACCAGCAGAGCAGGTCTGCTCAGGATATTCAGGCTGTGACTCAAGGTCGGGGTACCAGCCAGTTATATGCAGTCAAGCCTACGCTGCAAGAGCAGCACGCCGAGCCATCTACTGTACGAGGTACAATCTTAGTTGCCTCTACTTTGGTATCTTCTTTATTTGATACAGACAATTCTCAATATTTCATATCGGAGGCCATCACGGAGAGTTTGGTCCTTGAAGTTGAGTCGTATCATGGTATGATCACGTTAGATACCCCATTAGGTATCCGTTCAGAGGGTGTTCATCATTGTCAGAATTGTCCCCTCGAGGTGGGTGGTCACCTTTTTGTGTGGAACCTGTATGTTCTGGATATGATAGGTTTTGATGTAATAATCAGGATGGATTGGTTAGTTCCCGATAGAGCCCGGATTGAATGCTACCATCAGAGGGTGACGTTTACCTAACCAGAGGGTGACATGCATGTTCATAAGGGAGAATGGGATCTTAGTGCGACACGATAAGGACCAGAACACCAGAGTTTAGGTGGTGTCACGACACAGGTTGCCGGTCTTTATCTCGATGACCAAGGGTTACAATCCACTGCTTATCCTCCCGTAGTGGAGCACTTTAGAGATGTCTTTCCTGATGAATTCTTTGGTCTACCTCCAGTGAAAGAGGTGGATTTTACCATTGAGCTTGTACCAGGAGCAGCACCAAGGACCATTGCTCCTTATAGGATGACACCTAAGGAGCTGCTGGAGCTCAAGAGTAAGCTGGAGGACCTACAAGGAAAAGGCTTTATATGTCCTAGCACTTCTCCTTGGGGATCACCAGTTCTCTTTGATAAAAAGGCAGATGGTACCCTTCATCTTTGCGTGGATTTCTGTAAGTTAAATCAGTTGACTATCAAGAATCGGTATCCTTTACGTTGAATAGACAACCTCTTCTATTAGCACCGAGTAGCAAAGGCATTTTACAATAAATATTTGAGGTCGGGCTATCACTAGGTGCATGTTAGGACTTAAGACATACCCCACATGATGTTAATGAGTAGGTATGGTCTCTATGAGTACCTAGTCATGCCGTTCGGGCTTACGAATGAACCTGCAGTGTTTATGGCTCTTATGAATCAGATTTTTCACCCTTACCTTGATTATTTTGTGGTTGTATTTGTGGATGATATCTTAGTCTATTCACGCTCGAGACACGACCGTGCAACCCATCTTGATATCGTGCTGAATACACTAAGAGAGCATCAGATTTATGCTAAGCTCAATAAATGCCACTTTTGGATAAATAATGTTCACTTCCTGGGTCACATTATTTCTGAGTCTGGAGTTTCAGTTGACCCTGAGAAGGTGAGTGCTGTAGTTTCTTGGGAGTAGCCCAAGAACTTCTTTGATATCAAGAGTTTGTTAGGGCTTACTAGATATTAGAGGCGGTTCATTCAGGAGTTTTCATGCCTAGAATCACCGCTTACAACTTTGACCAAAAAAAGGGGTCAAATTCGATTGGTCAGAACCCTATGAAGTAGATTTTCAGAAACTGAAGGGAAGAATGACTTCGGCGCCAATACTGATCTTTCTGGAGCCAGGAAGGGCTTATATGGTCTATTGTGACGCGTCAGGTATCGGGCTTGGAGCTGTCATGATGCAGGATGAGCGGGTCATTGAGTATGGTTCTCGTCAGTTAAATCCTCATGAATGGAATTATCTAACGCACGAGCTCGAGCTCGCAGAAATTGTACATGACTTACACTGTTGGAGACACTATATTTTGGGAGAGAGTTTTGTGGTATTCACTGACCACAAAAGACTCAAATATATCTTCACTCAGTGAGATCTGAATCTTAGGCAATGCAGGTGGGTTGAGTACCTGCAATCCTTTGATTTCAAATTGCCCTACACTCCTGGGAAATGAAATTTAGTAGTCAACGTGTTGTGTCGGAAAAATCAGTCACAAGTAGTTTGGGAATCTGATGAGGAGTGGAAGATGATGGCCCTATTTTCAGAGATGAATGTTGAGGTTCAAGAGGGTCAGGGTCAGACTGTTCTCTCATCCTTAGCGGTAAAATATTCTCTTTTGGAATGGGTTAGGGAAAGACAGTTATCAGATCCAGAAGGCCTTGTTTTACGAGAAAGTGTCACTGAAGATGCCTCTACAGATTGGATTGTGGATGAAGGTGATACATTATTGTTCCAGGGGTGTGTATAGGTCCCAATATACATCAAAGATGAGCTGATGAGGGATTTCCATGCCTTAGCATGGGAAGTTCACCAAGGCATCACCAAAATGTATCGTGATTTGCGACGACAGTACCGGTGGCCTAGCATGAAGCGGGAGATAGCTGGTTTCATCACTTGTTGTTCCACCTGTCAGCAGGTGAAGGCAGAACATCAGCGTCCGGCTGGGCTTTTTCAGCCGTTGTCCATTCCAGAGTGGAAATGAGATGATGTTTCTATGGACTTTGTAACTGCATTACCCAGGTCACCTTGTGGTAATGATGCAGTATGGGTTATCATCAACCGTCTGATGAAGGTCACACATTTCTTACCTGTGTGGGATACCTTCACGGTTGATGACTTGTGAAGGTTTTATGTCATGGAAATAGTGCACCTTCATGGAGAACCTCGATCTGTTGTCTCGGATAGAGATCCTCATTTTACATCTCGGTTCTGGCAGGGATCACAGAAGGCCTTGGGTACGCAGGTACTCTTGAGTATGGCCTATCACCTGCAGACAGATGGACATACCAAGCAGACTATACAGGTACTAGAGGATATGTTACATGCTTGTGTTCTCGATTATGGAGGTTCATGGGAAAAACACATTCCTCTGGTCGAGTTCTGTTATAACAATACCTTCAAGGCTACCATTTAGATGGCTCCCTATGAAGCCTTATATGGTAGGTCTTGTCGTTCAACTTTGTGTTGGCTTGAAGCAGGGGAGACAGCAGTTCTAGGACCACGTCTTGTGCAGGAGACTACCGAGCAGATACGACTTATCAAGAAGCTTATGCTGGAAGCTCAGTCTAGACAACAGTCTTATTCTAACAAGCACTGACAACCTCTAGAGTCTGAGGTCGGGAACCGGGTTTTCTTGAAGGTCTCTCCCAGGTTAGGGAAGAGACGTATACAGATGCAGGGTAAGCTTTCACCGAGGTTTGTATGACCCTTTGAGGTGATGAAGTAGATCGCGCCTGTAGCTTACCAGCTTGCACTTCCGCAGAGATATCAGGCCATGCACAATGTTTTTAATGTATCTCAGCTTCGCCGATACTTTTCAGATCCAAATCATGTGTTTCAGCCTGATGAGGTTGAACTGGATATGGATTATTCCTTCGAGGAGTATCCATTGCGAATTGTCGACTGGAGCATGAAGACACTCCGAGGCAGGTCCTTCCTCTCGTACGGGTGCTATGGCAGCACGACCGGGTACAGGACGAGACCTGGGAGCAGGAGGCTGATATACGATCTCAATGGCCGGAGCTTTTCACTGGTGACACCTCTTTATCCTCAGAAGGCCAACTCGGGGATGAGTTGATTTAAGGAGGGGAGGTTGTAACGACCCGACTCTTTGGAAAAGGTACGGATCATTAGTTTTTCTTTCAAATCTTTCCCTTAAGATTGTTTAATGTGTGTAACATCCTAAGGAAGGTCTGGGGAGTGTCTGAGGCTTGTTCGGAGACTGGGAGTTTTGGAAATGGACTTGAAGACAGTGGCGCACGACCTTCACACGGTCTGTATACGGTTTGGCATAAACTGTGTGGCTGAAAAAGGGGCACCTGCAAGGGCGCACGGTTTGCGCACGACATGAATTGTAAAGTCACACGATTTGGATAGACCATGCAGCCCTGCATTCTAGAGTTAGTGAGGTGCGCACAGTTTTCCCATGGTTTGGTTAAACCGTGTGCCTAAACCATGTGACCATGTATATGGTAAAATTACACTTTTTTCCTTAAGTCTATTTAAGATATTTTCCCTTTTCTTTTGGGTTCCCGTGGCCAGAATAGAGGAAGAACCCTCTCTTGAGCTTCCAAACCCTCTCCTCTCTTAATCTCTGGCCATTTCTTCACCCGGCACCCGATCTTCAATCCGACAGAAGCATTGGAAGGTAAAAGGTAAGGATTACCTCATGCACCCCTTTCTCCTCGGAAAATCTTGCCCTCTGTCATGCTATTTTGATGCAGGCTCATATGCCCTATTTTTAGGGCATTGGACTGGAACTCAGATATCTTCCAATCTAATTCAAATCTGAGGTCGATATCAAGAGATCCTACATCTACAACCATAAGGTAGGTGTTCATGTGTTCTCCTTTTGGGTTTTCGTCATTCTTGAGTTTATTTTGTCATTCTGTAGTTTGTATTTTTCCAAACCCCTTATTTATATTGACTGCTTACTATCTAAATGACCCCTTTGATAGGAGGGTATGAGAACTAACCTCATTTCGGTGTTTGGGTACCGTATGACGATGGTATGGACACCCATAGATGTTATACCTTGAGTTTTATCCCCTTTTCAACTTTGGACCTTATGCGTATGTCTCGAAATCCATTTTCCATGTGAGGAAAATGGGATGTTTTGGTTAGGGCATGGCTAGGATGAGTTAGCCTAAACCCCTTTTATTATTTTAAATGGATGTTTTCTTGAAATGTGAATATGTGATATTGTGAGATGGAAATGCCATGTTTTATTGTTATGAATGTTATAAGAAATTTATGCCTTATAACCTATGCTAATTAAATGATTAAGCTTCGGGCCAGGGGTTGACTGTGAGAGCTCCCCTATGATATGGCTTCGGGCTAGGGGCAGACCGTGAGAGCTCCCCTAATTAAATGATACAGCTTCGGGCTAGGGGTTGACCATGAGAGCTCCCCTATGTTATGGCTTCGGGCTAAGGGTAGACAGTGAGAGCTCACTTGAATGATTATTAAGGTTGGGCCAGGGGTAAGATCGAGAGCGCTGCCCCTGGGTTAAGGACGTCTGTGAGTTCCGTCCCGGTCCTACCCAACATATTATATATATATAGGTATATATATATATAGGTATATATATATATATATCTCTAAATAAGAAAGTGATTTATACAGACATACCAGTCGTGAGCTGAAGCAGGTAGACCCACCAGGTGTCCTTCTGGAACCTGATCAGGATGGTTGTTTATTGCTTGTTTTACTTACTTTCACTCTATTTCTCACTATTACTGCAAACACCTATTTGGATTACACACATACATCATTGGTGGTGGCCTACTGAGACTTGTCTCACACCCTACCCGGGCGGCCTCCTTGGCACTCGTGTAAACTTTCTGCCACAGGTACTAGTAGGGGCAAGGCCCTAGCTGCAGGTGGTTGATACTTGTACATTCTAGCTAGAGTTCTAGAGCAGAGGACCAAGCTTGGCTAGGGATGCTTGTGGACTACCTTTTGTTCCTTTTGTACTGCTTGTAGCATGCCAGTATTTTGTTTACTTTTGTATCAGCATCCCATGCATCCGTATTGTATTAGACACTGCCTATGATGCTTTTGTATGTTATACGGGGTTACTTTGCTTCTGTTGTTTGGTTTGTATGTTTCCCCTTTTCTCCTGCTTATCCATTTTTTATGCTTCCTCTATCTATTACTTTGCTTCTCTTTTGCTATGTACTCTAACGTGGGGGTACAATCTCCCCACTGACCTACCATTACACCCACACTACTAGTCGGCACCCCCTGGCCTACGGGGAGATGAGCCATGGGTTATGTGGACAACCGGGCTCGGGGCTCGAGTAGATGGGCAGCCGGGTCCGGGGCGTCACACTCAATATTTTATAATTTATTCCAATAAGAACATGATTTGGTATTAGATATAAATAACTAAGAAGCACTCAAATAAACCATTAGATAATTGAGTGTTTGTGATTAGAAAAAGAGAGAGAGAGAGAGAGTGTGTGTGGTACAATAATCTCACCCTTTTTTATAAAGAAAAACAATTATCTTCAAAAGATAAATCATTTGTAAATCAAGAGTTAATGATATATCATTGTAATTCTAGATTTTATAGAATAAGATATTCAATATGTTTAGAATAAAACTTCTCCCCTTTTGAGTTACAAAATATATTTTTCCAAATAACAAATAAACTATTACCCTTGAATAACTAAAACACATCTCCCCCTTTGACCTAAAAACACCCCCCCTTTGTGATTATAAAAAAGGGAAAATGTAGAGGAAAAAAATAAAATAATTTTATGTCGAGATTGTAATTTCACATAAGATAAAATAATTATGAAATTTAATACCGACTCCCCTTTAATGATTATCATAAAATTTAGAACTCAATATAACATAATAAGGCATGCAAATCATGGACATTGATAATATAGATAGAACTAAAGTAAATTACAGGGATTTAAGATATAAATTTGATGATTAAAGTACAAACCATCTCAAATTATAATAATTTTAAAAGAGTATTAAAAATAAAAATAAATTTCAAAAATAATAAGAGAGAAACTTCAATATTTTAAAAATATAAATGATTAGAAAAAAATGATAAAAAATGATTCTAAAGAGATTGAAGTAAATTTTTGAAAGAAAACAACTTTATCCCCTTTAAGAATAATAAATAAAATATGACAGAGATATAGAGAGAGTGATAAGAGGTATCATGAAATAATGTTCAATAGAGAATTAAATTTTAAAGAGATTGAATTTTTTTCCCATGTTGATCATCCTATAACTTTACTAAAAAGGAAATAGCTAATTTATCCTTAAATTAGATCATTTATCAATATGCTTAAGATTCGTACTGGTGACCAATATTTTCAAGGGTTAGAAAGACCATTTTTATTGAGAATTAACTATATTTTAGATAAATGATGTTCAACAGAAAATCCCTATAAAAAATTAAAATCTTGTTCCTTTTGGGTATCCTATTATATTTGGGTCAAAAAAATTTTGATAATAAATATTGAGATAGAAAAAAAATATTAAGTAGATAAATATTGGATAATATGGATTTAGGAAAGGAAATTTATTTATAAAGATATTTTTATTAGAACTTTGAGAGGAAAATGGATAGATTTAGGTCCTCTATATGTAGCATTTTTTTAATCACATTAATAAATTAAATGAAAAAATATATTAAAATTAATTACAAAAATTATTTTGAGAAATCAATTTTAAAAAAATTGTATTTTTAAAATAACTCACATTATTTGAAAAACCAAAACCTTGATAATTTCTTATAGGATGTTGAGAACCTAATATTTTTTTAATTTTTCTTTTATTTGGGTGAACTGAGAAAGATAATTTTTGAGATATTTTATTAAATATTCAAGAAAATGAACTTTAATTTTTTCTTTTAATTTAAAATAAAAACCATCATTTTCATTGGAAATGATATCCTTTTCATTAAAATATTGATATATATCTTTAAGAACTCTTGAATATTTCTTTATAAAGTATTTATATTTGAAAATTATTTCTTTAAAAAGGTGTCAGGTTCATAATGTTAATAAGAAGTTAAAGAATAGGTGGATGAGTGGGAGGAATAAGAGGAATGAGAAGGTGAGTGAAAAATAGGAGAACAAACTTCTTCACATACCTCAACATGAGCTATAAGGTATTAAGAACTTTCATCATTTGTTTCATATGTTGAAAGAGAACCATTTATATCATAGAAAGTTTAAAATTTAAGATATTTGTTACTTTTATTATTTTCTTTCAAATTATTCTTTTATATGGGGAATTATGATTTAATACTTCTCTTATTATTTCATTCATATACTATCACATTCGGTACATCAATTTGATCTTTGTTTTTAGCACAGTGAATTGATTTATTTTTTCAACATGTTTAATATTTTGGTCAATTTTTCAATCACTAATTCATTCTTATATAAATATTCATAATCAATCACATTTAATGTTTAATTTACCTGAGC
Source organism: Viscum album (assembly GCA_963277665.1). Taxonomy (NCBI): domain Eukaryota; kingdom Viridiplantae; phylum Streptophyta; class Magnoliopsida; order Santalales; family Viscaceae; genus Viscum; species Viscum album. The sequence goes on from OY728135.1 coordinate 1,366,751,218, forward strand.
AATGTAAGATTTCTGAGAGGGAGATGGGGTGAATCAGTAAACACTTTCTTTTACGAATTCTACTTAATAACTCACCTATGAAACATGATATAGTTATGATCCACTCAAATATATCTCTAAAATTAGTTCATATATAGTAGCATAAAGTGAGATATCTACATATTATATTTACATGTTTCGATACAAATAAATGCTCCTTTTCATGTTGGTTTCCCCCCAAAATGGATTCTTTTACTAACTTGTTTTATGAATTCAGTAGAATATGAAACTATTGGTTTTACACCAAAATAATAATTACTCCAGATTACCCTATTTCAGCAACCTATAAATCATATATTCTTCTATATTTGGTTATATTCCTAAGAATCCTTCTCATATACACTTTCTTCTCAGATGGTTATACACCCCGACCAGAAGCCTTTTCAAAAACTATTTCTATACCCCAGATATAAAATCTTCCTTCATGTTTTTTGTTCCACTATAAAAATAAATTCTTCATTAGAAGTTTATTCAATAAAAAATTTTGAATATCATCATCTATGTATGATATTCTAAATCCTAAATAGTTCTCTTTAGATTTTTTCGGGCATGAAAATTATTTTTGATCATAGAAAGACTCAGATAACTCAATCCCACCATACATAATTTTTTTTTGAAATTTTCCTTAGAAAAAGTATATATGATTTTTATCAATCTAGATTTACCACTTTTTTATTTGTAACAATATTAATATTTTATATCACCATCCTATAATCCGAAAATCAACATACATTATTTTTATGAAACTAGATCTAATAAACCTTGGTATGATGCTCCTTCTTTGTCTGGTGAACTGCATTAAACAAAGTATAATATCATTTTAAAAATCACACTCAACTTATTATTTGATCAATGATGCTCAATATAATACTAACTTATTCTTCTAATGAAACCAAGCTATCTAAATCTTATTCTATTGAGAAAGATATTAGTAAAAAGTTATCACTGTACTTCAGTCTGACGTTCTATATATGATGAAAAACCATCCAATTCTCCTATATCTGATGGTTCTCAGTCTAACAAAATAGGCTCAGTTTGATGCCTATCCTTGTCCATATAATAAAATTTGGTATGATGTTCTTTTGGTCAAATATATTTGTTCATATATGACTCCTTCAACCAATAGATCCTAGGTTGGATACTCATAGAAAAAAATCCTTCAACACTTCCATACCAATGTGTATGAATAGTGTATATATAATATATTGTTTCAACCACTATTATTACAGGTTCACTTATTTGGTTAATAGTAAGGAACTCAAAATTATTTCCCCACTCAATGAAACTCAAATTTTAGATCTCCCTCTCATATCAATTTCATTGGATTTCTCTATATCCTTATGGAATATTAATAAATTTAATTACAAACTATGCATATGTATCCTTCAATAAGATTACTTAAACATGGATTTAAGGACATTCTTTAAACATCCTTAAACATGGAATGACAAAAATCATTGAAATAAAAAACTAACACCATCATGATTAATAACATTAAAAAGTTTTTGTAAAGATCCTTATATCTTTTTTCAACATGTACATATGATCTAACTTGAAAGAACTCCTCTATGTAATGGTATATCTATAGAATTATCCATCTAATGTACTCACAATTACAATCTATATCTAATATATCTTCTCCAAGTTCTAATCCTTTAGGCACACTATATCTATTGAGATCAATATATATTTTTCTAACATAAGTTAACTTCAACTCAAAATTTGTATTATATTTTTTTCGTTGAGAAACTCCAACCGATGACATCAAAATTCTCTATATAGTGTGATCATAATATTCCATCCATTGAATCTTTCTAGTTTTTATCTAACAGACCTTCATCCAATGTAACCTCATATATTTCTATTTCTGGTGATCTACATTAGTTATCTCTATCAGATAGAATTTCCATTATATCCTCCATTCAAACCATATTTCAACTACATACCATATAACTTGTATATAATTCATAATGTCAAACATTTTAAAGATTAAAAAATCAACCTTATAAAAAAGAAATTGTATTAAATTTCCATACATTGGAACTCTATTGATCTATCGGTTCACTTTTTCTAGTTTACTTACATCTGATATGAATTTTTATGTTCTTATGGTAAGTTTCATATAGCTCCCTGATCGATGCACTACCCATGTTTCCTCCATTATATTATTCTTCATCCAATCATGATAACATCATAACAAAACATCAGAAAATCGGAACTTCATTGATCTAAACACTTACAAACATATCTTCAAACTTTTTAACTTGAAATACATTCATCTCTATCCATTAACACTGTGTCAGTTCATTGAATAACATTGTTCACATTCTTACAACTTATAGTTCACTATTTCTCCTGAAACCAAATTTTCATCATTTATAAAAATATGTACAAATTCAATAATGGAAACTACTTAAAACTCTTCATCTGGTAACATCATCTCTATTATATCCATTAAAATTGTTTTGTATCAACTTTTCAATGGATTACCATTTGTAATAATGCGTATAAACCCATATTGAATGACGAGTTTGATTATGATATTAGAAACATTATGGACAACACGAAATCATCTGAATTTGTATTGAAACTTTTGTAACCATTATAAGAAAATTTTTAACCTTCATAAGGATAGTTTTTTTACATCCCTTCTCACCAAATTATATAACTTTATTATGTAGCTTTATCCAAAACACATAGTGATATATTGAAAAAAAATGAAACCAATATCACAATGGAACAATAAAAACAATTGTTCTTTTGGATTATTTGGCTTCAATATCTATGTTATCTTCTTTATATTCTTTCATATTCATGGTTATTTGATATGCCATAAAATATTTGATAACTTCTTTGAGTGGCATATTTTTGATAAATTGTATTTTTGTATAACCATCACCTTTGGTGACCAAGATCTTATAAATACCAAAAAAAAATTATTTACTTATGTTTTTATAGAAAAATCATCCCAAAGTGACAATATCCCAATGTAAATTATAGAAAATCATGTAAACAAATTTATAATAGACTGATTTTTAGGCATATTATATCTTTAAAAGTATTTTTTTAATAATATCGAATAGGTTATTTAACTTTAGTCACGTCTTCATGAGTGAAATATATAAATTTACATATTTTATGGGTAGTTTGGAAAGTAGATATTTGATTAAATTCATTTTTCTCAGGACACAATGTAAGACATTCATAAATTTCTATCTAATTCAAAAGATGTAATGTTTGGGGGTGTCAATTTATATTTTGGTTCTTTTTAAGGGGTATAATAATTCATAACCATTATGAAAATTGAATATCCAATAATTCTAAGAAGATTTATCATAAATGTTTTCTAATAAATGTGAATTTTTTCAATCAAATAACAGAGAATGGGTATAAGAGGTAAATTCCTTTTTAAAAATATAAAAATTTAAAATTGATTAAAACTTTTGAAATTAAAACTAATTTTAAATAAAAGGATTTTTTAGAAAAACATAAAAACTATGTTTTTGAAAAACAATATATAGGTCTCCTCTGATACCAACTATTGATCGGAGAAGGGAAAATGAAAAGTGAGGGTGGTGAATTACCTTTAAAAAAATTAAAATATTAATTTCAAAGTACAATTCAAAATTATATTGAAATGATGAAGTTATGGAATAGATAGGGTGTTCGATGATAAATTCTAATTGTATCAAAAAGTCAATATTAGAGTTGATTAGAAAAGTAAGCATAATTTTATGAGAACAAATTTGTCTTTTGTGATTTATGCATGTTGACATTTAAGGATGAAATGTATAGAATATATGAGACAGAAAAAATAGTTTTAAAAGATGTTTGTAAATAGATCTATGTGAGCCCCAATGTCTCTAACCCTTGAATATAGAGGTCTGTATTATAATACACAATATTTTAATAGAGATAAAGAAACTAATATCTTCCCCTGATTTTTTGTGGATATAGAAATAAAACAATCCTCCTTTGTCTTTTCAATGTTGAGGAAAGAAACCCATTGATGGATATCACTCACTATGCTAGTTGTGATCACCTTTCCATTTAATTGTGGTTATGAGCACCCCTTGTGATGATGTGGTGAGAAAAGTGATATTTTATTAGTGAAAATACTTTAAACTTTTTGTCTATTATCTCTATATCAATAATTATATAATAAAGAGAGATACATAAACAAAGGGTTGATATCATTTGATAATAAGAAAAGAAACTAGATCTTGATAGTGGACATAGAGAAATATAGATATCCACCATCAATTCAATTAGAGATTGGTTGAAAAATATCATTTTTAAAATCTAAGACTCATTTATCCTCTATTTATATCCTCAAAAATATTTAGAGCATTATGAAATACTTAGAGTTTATTAAGAACTTAAAAGGATGAAATAAATCCATTTTGACTACATTAAATGAAAGCATCCTCAACACCACAGGCTACTCAGTAGTCTCTACTAGGTAGACTGTGAACGACCTGAAGATCATTGGGCTTCTAGAACTGGTACATGATAGCTGATGGTCCCCTAATAACTGGTCAGTGGACTCCTACTAGAAGAGGGATGTACTACTTTAACCATAAGCTCTCTAGTGGGTCTTGTGTACACCAAATTCTCAATACACATGGAACTAGCAGGATACCTCAGCCTAATATTAAAAAAATGTATTTTTGGCCTTTTATCATCCTTTGATGTTTTTTCTTAGATCATGACCCTTCCTTAAAATAACCACTATCAGACTTCCAACTTGAAATGATGACTTCAATAAAATAATTAGGCTTCAAGAAAATATCTAATGAAACTTCAAAGTATTGAATTGATATATCAAGGATCCCTGATATTACATTATTTTTTCCAAGAAGAACATGATTTGTTATTAGATTTAAATAATTTAGAAACACTAAACCATTAGATAAAAAATTGAGTTTTTTATCATTAAAACACCGTAAGAGAGAGGTGCAATAATGACCACATTCTTGAAAATTCAAAAAATGTAAATTATAACTCAACTAACTAAACCTGAATGGTTTACATACCTTTACTTGAAACAATTCATTAATATACCTCTTGTTGAGTTTAAAATTTTATTTCCATACATAGAAATAAAATCATCTTAAGGGAGTAGGGATACCTTATCCAAAATATCTATGTAATGAGAGACAATTGAAATTAAATATCTTACTAATGCTTCTCAAACACTTATTTAGATAGTGATCTTTTCATGATGTCTATAACTTTAATTTATATAGAATTATAATCTAATATTACCAACCATTTCAAAAAATTATCCTTTTTGATGCGATACTTTATATAAATATGATTTTTCCTTGAATTATGGACATGATTTATTTACAGATTAATACCACTCAAGTTATCACACTTAATTACAATGATAAATATTACTTCATTTCCAGTATCCTCAAGATGATTCATTATACACAAGATATATGTACAAGATTCATTTTTTTATTATGTATTCAAATTCTATATTTAATGATACAATTTTTTTATTTTTCTTAACCAAGAAATGAAAAAAAATTACAAAGTAAAATGTATCCTCTAATGTTGGCATTCTACCATCCCTTTTCCTAACCCAATATACATCTTTATGTACTAATAATACCTCATGTGATGCTGAATTTTAAAATAATCCGAAATCCACCATACCTTTGAAATACAATAGTATTCATTTTTTTTAACTTCTAGAAATTTGAAATCTTTGGGAAAAATATGGAACCTTGAAAATTAAAAAGTAGATTTTTTTGAGTCTCTTCACTATTATCTACAATAATATTTAGAGGATTTGCCTATATTTTTTCACCTAAAATTATTTTCTATTATTATTTATTGGAAATTTAATCTATGTAGAAACCAGTGTTTTCATAGTCTTTGAATCCACTATTTCAGAAATTCAAATTACTTATATGGGTTATTTATATTCAAAAACAAAATTTACATGAACTCTTTACACCTCATGAAAAACAATGAAAAACATAAACTCAACAATCATCAACATTTAAAACTCACACCTCATGAATTATTTAAACTAATTTCATTATTATTTATTCAATATTATAAAGTATTTGAGGAAAATAATCCTTTGATCATTAACTTTATTTACATAGATATTTCTATCAACTCCTACTCACTCGAATCCAATATTTCTTAGGTATTGATCAATCCTAGAATAACATATTTTAGATGCTTTCTTCAGCTTATAAAGAACCTTATTCAATTAGAAAACAATATTATCATCACCATGAATAAGAAATACATTTTATTATTTGATATTATTCAAGGAATCCATTATGGAATAAATATTTAATATCCATATAAAAACTTGCAATAAACTTTACAAATCTATAACCATAAATAATTGATTCTTTTTCAACCTAGCCATGAGGAAAGTCAACTCATTCAAATCAATTTATTTAATTTTGGAATTTTCTTCACACACTAGTCATGAATCTTTAAAAATCATCCGGCTTTATTTCTTATGTTTCTTATGAAATTTTTTTTGGTTTCAATGAAATTCTTAATGTTCACACGAAAAATAATTTCCAAAGTTGGATATTTATCAATTTATCAAGCTCATTATTCATTTTCTTAAACCAATTATCATTATTCATATCATCATCAAAACTCTTAGTCCCTACATGAGATAAGAGTTATGTTTTTTTTATAAATAACCCATCATTCATATTTTCACTATATCTTTTTACTCACTAATAATGTATTTCTCATTGATTTTGGCCATACTTCTTAATTCTTTATAGATAAAAAATATGACCCACAATCATAATTATTAGTGTCTTACTTTGGATTAATACCACTCCCTTGTTATTTACGTAAGATAACCAACTCATCAAATCATTCCTTTAGGAATTTTCATAATTTTGGATTAAAAAATTTACACATTTTTCACAATAGTGACATCTTGGATTTCAATAAATTATCCTAGTCATTTTTTGAAACATTTTTAAAACTTAATCTTAGAAGATAAGTCATGAAAGATCTATTTTTTTTCTATGAAATTTAAAAATCCTATGGTTATTCACCTAATTATGTATAAAAAAGTTCATTGTGAAAATTCAGAAGCTCTTCATTGTAGGATTCTTACCATGAAACATGTCATATAAAGATTATTCATCACCCAAACACAACTAATTTCTATTTTTGATTTTTATTGATGCTTAGAATACATCCTTCCAAAACCTCTCTGGTTGGTCTATTAATTAACCTCATTTGATCCATATTTTTGATTATTTGTTTTCGACACTAAACAAAACCATTTTATTGAGGATTCACCCCCTTATAGACTTGATTAATTATACTATGTTTTTAGAGGTAATCCTAAACTTGGTTTTCGATAAACTCTATGACATTACCATTCATTAATTTTAGAATTTTCAATCCAAGAATATTATATAATGATTTTGGATAATGTATAATGAAAATAAACAATTAATACTTATGAGTGATCACCATAAACAATTCAATCATATTAAAATTATAATCGCACAGAACATAATACTTCTTTGCATCAATGTCTCTTGGTGATATCATCGCACAAATTTCAATGTGCACAAGTTTTATCAAACATTTAGATTTCTTGTCTTTTTATAGTATAACTTCTAAATAGTATTTCCTTTTTTAAAAAATTTATCATTTATGCATATGATCACATATAAAATTTTTGATACTGTATACTCCACAAAAATTTAATAACTATAATAAGAATTTTTAGCTCATGTGCAATGATTTTCTTGCTTAAACCTATTTTTATCTTATTTTATAATAAGAAAACCTATTGCTCTACACTAATGATTTATATTTTCCCCTCCATGAAATTTACCTACATCACAATTTCGAAATCCTTCCCTTTGATGATATAATTATTATTTGTGAAGTATATTGAACTCCCAGAGTAACGGAATTGACTAAATTTTGACAAAGTGCTTAGAATACAAAGGAATTTTTCTTTCCAATATCCTTTCCACTATAATTGTATTTTCAGAGCCACTGAGATTCATGTCCTCAACATTACCAAAAATTATAATTCCTTTATTACCATATTTTACCCCCATTATAATATCCTTATTTCCTATTATATGGGATTTTCATCCGATTTCATGAATTCATACAATAAATTCATCCATTAATATTAATGAAATATTTTATATTATAAGCTTCTCATTCTTTTTTCTTATTTAATTAATATATTTTCATCACATTTAGTGGTGAGTATTCTTGTTCTTCCTTTAAATATAGTGTATTAACCTCATATTGAAATGTTTTTAATTGATTATTCATTTTCTAATAACTTTATGAAACTCTCAGCCCGTGAGAATTACAACATATAATAGCCCTTAGAATATACCTTCACAATCTTGATGATAAATACATGTATTTGTGTCCTATCATTCAAAAAAATCCATCAAAAAAATGATAAGGGTATTGATTTATTATCATTATTATATGATTCTCTTATAACATGAAGTATATATGGGTAATGGAATATAAATGTTTTATATAAACCATCATTAAATAATAATAACACCTAATATTTGGTGCATTCTTTTATGTTTTCATTTTATCTCAAGTAGGTTTTTTTTTCTTTCTCTCAAATTATTTTTTTTGGGATTTGAGGGATTACACGTTAAACTCCACTATGATTAAATTCAACTTAGTATCATGCACCAAACTAGAATTTTTATTTTTTATGATTAATTTTCTAATAAATATAATCCTATAACTTTTTTATTGATCTCCATGTTTCTATTTCACTTTTTTGAATTCCACACAATACGATTTAAAAATTTCATCCCAGATGTCATGGTTCTTTCTTGATTCTCATGCCTTTTTCTTATCCTAACACATTTTTCTTTAGAATTAATGGTCCATTTGAACCCATCTTTCACCGTATTACTCAATCCATAAATGATATGGACATACTATTCCACTTTTATCCTAATATAAAATACTTTCTATAAGTTTTTTTGAATTTTTGGATTCTATATTTTCAATGTAAACCTTTGAATTAACTTCATCCTCTTCTTGTTACTATATATAGAGTTTCGAATCACATACCACTCTATTGTGTTTCTTTTTTAGATCTTTAAATGATTTTCTCTTCAATATTAGCATGTAACTCAAAATTGTGATACACTCTTTTTTACTTTATCATGTATACCTTTAATTATCTTCTATATTTTTGGGTTTTCATGATGACCATAAGAAATTATTCATTGAGGTCTTTACATTCCATAATATAATACACTTTAATTTCTTCAAATCTAGTATTCTCTTGGAATACATTTCCTAGTATTTAATGAAATTCTATATGGTAATCCTCTTACCGTTTTCATCCTTTGAATATTTATTCATTGTAATTTATCCTCCTTAATCATCTTATAATTTCTTGGGACACTTATCATTAGGGTTACCAAAATTTACACTTAAAAATTTTAATAAGAAGTTTACAATTGAATTTTAATTTCCCCATTTTCAGATATGATATAATGAAGGACATGGCTTCATTAAACTCTTTTTATTTTGGTCTATACTCCACAAATATCTTACTAATTGTGTTGGATTCCACTTTATGAGATTTTAATTTTTTAACAAGATCATTATCATTAGTCCTCATCTCATATGCAACAAAATTATTATGATTACCATAAAGTGTAACCAAATTTGGAACCTTATCCATAGGCAACAAAAGCATCATGTTGAATCTAGGTGATAATATTCTTATAATAGACCTCACAGTCATTATATTATTTAGGGTTTCTCCAAGTATAAGAATTTACACCAAAATCATATTTACTTAATAAAATAATACATGATTAGGTTCATTGAAGATCATCCTCAAGTATACATACTTTTTCTACAGAACTTGTAATTTTACTTTACATTACTTTACACCACCTTTATAGATATTGAGAAACTTTTCACACATAGAGTGTGAGTATTTTCATAAAACCACTTTTGTGTAGATTGAAATGTAAAAAACTCTCACTAATGTATCGATACATTATTTATTAACATAAATATTTTTTATAAATGTTTCTAATAAATACATACTTTTAATATTGACCATAATTAAAGGTATGAAAACCATAAATACATCCATTCCCAATGATAAAATGTAGTTCCACATCTAATTATTCTAATGTTGAAAGTTTTTCCCATTGAATTTTGGAACTCCTTTGAGATCAAACACTATTCCTATAGATTATAAAGAGAGAAAAAATTTCCAATACTAATCCTTCCACTATGATACCACTTGTTAGTACTATACAAGGAAACTAACTTAAGAGGGGGTGGTATGAGGTGAATTAGGGTGTTTTTATCTAAAACAACACTTCTGATTGATATAGTTATGTAGTTAAGAAAATAATAATCTCTAACTCTTTAATAATAAAAATGATGGAAAATAAAATAAATTAAATACGCATGTAATTTTACATTGTTCATACTCATTAGGTTATGTCAAATGAGAATACACTTGGTGATATTTTAGTGTTATAAAATCTACTAAGTGAACTGCTTGAGAGTAATAAGTTCCAAGTGGTCTAATTGAACCTCAAGATTTATAACTCTGAAAAAATTAGATAACTAACTACTCATATCACTTAAAATGAATTCATTACTCCTATAATATAAATATTTATAATCAATGTAAAAATAATAGAAATTACACTATGATAGGTGTATTAATATGCTATTCCTTCATCCACATGATGAATCTCCACGAACTTCAAATGTGATGAAATCTCTGATATACTTATTTTATTTCATAAAAATATTAGGAATTACTCATATATCAATAAAATATTGATCCCTAATATTATTCCCCCTTTGAGTAGGGGATAGATTTTTCATTATTTATAATAGAATATTCAAGTTATCATTTTTATTCCTTCAATTATCCATTGATTTCATGTAAAAATTCATCCATATTTGTTTCAAACTTATCCAAACTTATTCAATTAAAGTTATAAAATATATCCATAAATAAAGGTATTTTTAATTTGTTGAATCATTTGTATCTTAGACCTTGACAGTATAGACAAGTCCAAAACATTGTAGAAACCTCATGTTCAACCTTTAACTCCACAAACCATGGAATTCAAATCTTTTTCTATCTCATAAATATATTTATATTATTATTTAAAATCATAAAATATGAACTCAACAACATAATGTTTCTTCCATGTCCATGAGATAAATGATATTCAGGTAAAAATAAATTTATAATGTCTTGATCTAAGATATGTTTCATGTTTCCAGTCAATAAATAAATTCTAATGAGATCCATGAATTCCACTATTCTATAGTCAACATAAACCATTCATTTTGATTAATCATATGTTAAACCATTGTGGATAATGGTATGACCATTTTTAACCTCCTCATTTCCTAGATAATTTTTTTACACCACCATGTTTAACATGATTCTTAATTCAGTCCCCCATATCCCATTTTACATTTATCTTGAATAACCATAATGTCCACTTATGGATTTAAAACATTTTCCCTCAGTGTTTTCCATTGAGAAACATATTAAATTAATACATAAAACCACTTATATTTTCTATTTTCTAAACCCATGTTTGAACCTATATTTTTTAAATACTACTCAATTTATTTCCAAAAGTTACAATAACCACCACAACATAGTAATCTCTCCACCATGATATAGACACTACCATTATTCCATACATAAATTTTATTCACTAAAAATTTATTTAGGTCTTAAAATACTCATTTAAAGGAATATACATAGAAATAATAATTTTTTTACTCAATTTAAATATTGATTTATAAAAAAATATAACTGAATGCATAAATGTTTTTTTTCAAATAGATGCCATTCAGAGAATCCAATTTACCTAACACTTTTATGACACTCACAAAAAAGGTTATGAAACAATTAATTATAAATTCATCCTGTTTTGTTTTGATAATATTATAATATATATCAAAAAAACCTCCCACCCTTTTTAACATTTGAAGGAGGTACTATGAACTTTGTAGGAAAACAAATTTTATGTCAACCTTAAGAAGTGTAGTGTTTGAGAGTGGTCCAAACCTAATATTGTTGATGAATTAAGATGTTTTTATGGACTTAAAGCCTTTTTTAATAGATTAATGTAATATTTTATCTTTATCATTGTATCACTTTTATATTTATTAGAGAAGTAAAACTTCCATTGGTGTGATCCAATGGAGGAGAGATTATCCATGTAACACCATGACCTGAATCATTGGGTATGGGTTGGAGTGATACCTGACCTCGTGCATGCCTCCTCATAAGTAAGATTCTTTTGAATAGTAGTGATGACCTGCGAGGAATCATGGTGATAATATGTTCTCAATAACAAAACAAACATAAAATAATACACAAAAGAGAACACCATAATAATAAAAATAATAATAGAATAAATAATACAATGAGAGTATCAACCCATGTTATAACAACATGAAATACTAATCAAAATTAAAAAAAATAAAGGTTCCACACACATAGAATATCAATGTACTAAATAAGGGAAAAATAAATAAGTAACATATGAGAAAACATATAATACCCATAGTCTATCCCATCATTACATCACACAGATCTATTACTCCAGCTCAACTACTTACAACTGGGTCATTTCTCATAACTAGACCCCTAATCATAAATTATATATGTGCACCAAGATGCCAGTGTAGGGTATGTGTACAGAATCTAATAGAACACCACCAATAGTACTTATCATATGTCTCAAATATACACAAGTTAATTCCATGAAAATAATAATTATGTAACTAAATAATATATAATCATACATGTGCACACAAATGTTGATCCTTGGAGTCATGATATACTTTATTTTTTTTATGATGGTGGGAATGTAACATGTTGGTATGACATACACGACCAACTGATCATTTGTACAAATCCACATTGAAGGGACAATCACACTATCTTATAAAAGAAATAATCATTTTTACTAAATTCCAAGCTCTAGGAAAATCCACACATCACATATCAACATAATCTCATAACCCAGGGAAATCCATCACATCACTTATTCACCTAATCTCAGAGATATAGTGCAAGCCATCACATCATACACACTCCCCATATAAGGGAGTGATTAACTCATATGATTATACTAGACCAATCAATTTTATAGACAAAGAAGCTATACATGTAAAATATAATGATATAATAATTTTTTTCATAACCATGTTATTTCAATAAATAGTCACATAGCTACCACACAACCACAAGAAAATCAGGTCAATCATAGGTCTCACTATCTACACAAACACCACATAATCATTCCAAAAAACCTCATATACATGGAATATATGATAAATACTTCCATCATCAAGAACAATGATATTTTAATGTCAAGAATCACAATTGAAGTATAGTTTCATGTAAAAAACCCCAATATTCTACCTCATTTTATCTCACGATAACTCTAGGATCAAGATCTAAGTAGTAATTCACACCCAATAAGTATGACTAGATTGAAAATACTGGAGAATAATTATTTTAATCAGTGGTTTGGGTTCAAAGGAAATCCAAATATAATTATCTAGGTTAAGTTATTGGATATCCAAAAAAATTAGCCTCTAGAGGAGATTGGATTTCCAAAATCATCTAGAGAAGCTGTAGGGTTTGGGGAAGAAGGAGGAAGGAATATGAGAGTGCACTAATGATTGAATCGACTACTTTATGTAAAATAATCCATTTATGTGTTAATTATAGATTCATGTCATGAACTATAAAAATATATGATACATTTAAAATCAATTCACCTCTACTTAAAATATAAAAAAACATGTTCATCCCATTAATAGAATTTCACATTTTGAATAGGTTTTCATGCCATGAATGAAAATTTGTGTCTCTTAACTAGAAACCATTAATGTCAGGAATATCCATTCATGATGTGAACTAACTCATATAGTCACATTCTAGCTTCTGAGTCACGTCCTTCTCTAAACACCTCTAACATGCCTCAACTCATTTAGCTATAGATAAAATGATACATTAAATCATAAAAAAGTAACACCTTAAAATATAGGATGTTAAACTCCCCTATAATAGATTCTTATCCATTAGAAGTGTCTTTAAAGGTATTATTGAATAAGTCAAGCCATTTATTCTAAATATACAATTCTCATTCCCAAATATCTTCTTAGAAATTTCAATTCTTACAAAGAATGAAATCAAGAGGAACCATTTATTTTCTCACATCACCTTTTCCCTTCACTCAAAAATATGAATAAGTCACTCCACACATTATGCATTAGGTCGAACTAAACATCCTCATAGTTGAACAATTTCCTAGGATCAATCTTGTACTTAAAATCCAAGACACATGGATAACATTATAAATACCTTAATAATGTGGTTGGATGTCCATTAAATAATCCACAATTATAATGAATTCGATGATCATGATTAGTTTTACTAAACACCGTGTTAGTTTCCCCTATTTCTATAGTTATTGATTTCCTAACCATGGGGGCACCAACAAGATGACTCGCTCACCTAGAATGAACTCCAAAGTTCATATCCTCCCATCAACATATAATCACTGTATGCTCTGATTTGTAACTAATATCTACTGAATTAATTTTATCTAAGGTATTTTGTAGCATAATTGGACCTATAATTGATGACTTTCCCACCTCATGAAAACATAACAATGAACGACCCGACCAAGCATAGAGATCCCCAAACTCATCCCACTGAATTGAATACTGGATTCTATTATTGTAGGTGAAATATATTATGGATAAATGATAATCCCATTATCCACCAAAATATAGAATACATTCCATGAAAATACGCATGTTTTAAAGATCAATACTCCAAATAACCATATGTTTGTAGATGATAATCGATAATTAGCTTCAACCGAGTCCCCATAAACTTCTATAATCATGTCCAAAAATATCAAAGTAAAAGTATCATATCTGTTAGAAACTATACTTGAAGTCATTCCATGTAATCATACAATATCTCTAACATAGACATTTCATAGATAATCCATTTAAATAGTTTCTCATATCATAAATAAATGTGAAAATTTACTCATCAAATAAATTATAACCCATAAATCATCTCCCCCTCTTGGGGTCCTAAAAAAATACATTATGAAGTCCATCATCACTTCAGACCACATCTACAATGACACTAGAAGTGGCTAAAGCTACCCACTTGGTAGTTGGTGCTTATATTTTATCATTTGAAAGGTCAAAAAACCAGATACAAAGCCTAATATTTCCCACTATATGATCTCAAACGTTTTTGGAGTTGACTTGGGATTGAATTCAGGTACTCATTTTTCCATATTTGAGTACTTTTTTGGGTTATAACTTGGGGTTTGTTTGGGTGGAATTTAGGGAAAATTGAACTTATAGGGATATTCATGGTTGGTGCATAATTTTACTTAACTGTGTACCCTAACCCAACTAACTATGTGAACCCAGGAATATGGGATTCACATGGATGGTGCACAATTTGTAAAACTGTGCACCCCTAAAATAATAGGTGTGTGGTTTATGCACACGGTTAGGGAAAACCGTGCACCCCTGTCCAGAAAATCATGCATGATTTTAAATGTCACCTAATTATTATTTTTTAAATCCCCAGAGCCCCTAAAATATGCCAATTTTGATACCCATTGTACACTTAGAGGTATTTCATGTGTTTGGAGCTCTCTAGATGAATTCAATGCCCTTATGACCCCTATTCTTTGTGATTCAAAGCCTGGGTCGAAGGTCTACTCCTCTCCCAATAAGTGAATCCTATCTTGGTTCTTCTCTCATTATTCTCCCATTCTTCTCACCTTATTTCAACAATGCAATCTTCTTTTATGGAAAGATAAAAATCAATTTGGTGAGATCTAGATCTATTACTATAGATCTAAATCTAGATTTATAGGATCCTTATATTCTTAAATTTTTATTTAGGGTATTGAGACTCAGATCTTGATCTACGTTATTGTGCCACTCAATTTTTTGGGATTTCCATTGGTCAAATATTATTTGATTATTTGAGGTAGGTGGTGTAATATTCAATTCTTATAGTCATAATTTAGATATGTATATGAAAATTGTATAATTTCTATCATTATCTAGAAATTGGAATCACTAAACTTGGTCAATTAATGTGACCAATTTATTAATTGAATTATTGATGAAATAAATGAATAATTTGGTAATTAGTTATGAAATTTAGGGGCTATAAAATTAGATAATTAATTACAATATTAGTTATATTATATATGGATTGTGATTTAGATAATTAATTAGGGAATTAATTTTGAGATATTGTATTTTTTAATTGAGATAATTAATTTTGGAATTAATTATGTGTTTTTGATGTCATGAATTAAGATAATTAATTGTGGTATTAATTATGTTATATTGATATCATAGATTGAGGGAATTAATTTTAGAATTAATTATGATGAATTCATATTGTGAATGAGATTATTAATTATTAAAATTAATTATAGAAGTTTTATATGTTAATATTGCTTAATTAGTTATTAAATTAATTACTGGGTTGGATGACTTAATTAATTACTGAATTAATTATGGGTAATTATGTGATAAACTAATTGTTGAATTACAAATGGAATTTATGTGGATACATAATTCCTAAATTAATTTTTTTTATGAGTGGTAACATGGTCATTCAAGTATGAATTAATTAATGGGAACATGGTTATTCTAATGTCTGTTTATGAATGATAAAACTTTCATTAAATTATGAATTAAATAATGGGAACATGGTCATTTTAAAGAGTGAAAATAAAGAATGATAACAATGGAATTTTGAGTCACGATATCCCTCAGTCATAATTCATGGTCCGCTATGAGCTGAAGAAGGTATTGAGGTACAAGTATCTATGGGAACCCGAGGAGTTTATGTGGTTAAATAAATAATAGTTTGATAATGTGATAACTATTTATTTAAGAATTGTACTTATTTATTTACACAAATTCATATATTGTTATTAACTGGATTTATTATAGACACCATTAGTGGTGGCCTAATGAGTTTTACTCACACCCTACTTAGGCTACCTGATCGGTTCCTGAATAGTCTTTATTACTATAGAAAATGTTAAATGAAAAGTCCCTCTGTTAGATGGATGAGTTGGGATGGATCTTGGGTGAGGGAACTAGAAGTGGTCTAGGACCCTCTTGAGAGTCATTAGTGTATTTATTTTCAATTTTCATTTTAGAAACTTTACATGTACATTATCATGACATGTTTTATACTTCAGTTGTATATTGTATTTTTCTACATTGATTATCTTGAGATATTGGTATTATTTATGGTTTTATATGCTTATTACATTTTTTGTAACGACCCAAACTTTCATTAATGTAAATTCTTCTTGATCTAATTAAATTTTTATTATGGTCATATAAAATGTGAACATCATTGGTTTTATGTTTCTGGATTTTAAAATACCATTATGAATTGTGACCATTGCAAATATAGCCATTGAACAATGATCACATGATTAGTACAAATACAGGGCTTTAACAAATCCAATTTACTCAGAAAAAGGAAGAAATGGCCCCATCCAGAAGACTTCCCCCATAGGAAGCCCATTTGTTGGATCTCGGAAAGGAGGTGGCATCATTGGGCTTCTCTCTTGACTAATCCCAATCCGAGCTTAAACATGTTAAGCTTGAGTGGAACTGACTATAGAAGAAGTGGAAGTTAATAGAGATTACCACCCGGGCGATGTTATCGGAGCCAACCCAAGAGTCTGTCACCATCACACACCTTACCCTTTGGTCTTATGCAGGTGTTATAAGGGGTTATGTAACAAGACCCTAGCACTATGACTATTTACATTATTTTTGTAAAAATAATGTGCATTCAATTTATTATTGTTACTTTGTAAATAGTTTTAAGCACAAATAATATTTTTAGGTAATATTCAACAATGAAATATATTTTGATGAATTAATGTATTTTTGAATTAAATAATATTTTAATAAAATATTATTATAATTAAATTAATTTTTATTAAATATAAATGATCATATAATTTTATGATTTCAACTGTAATTTTTTAAGGTTTGAAAGCTGTTTTTGTCAAAACCCATGAACTTTCGGTAAATGCCCGTTTTTATTTTAAAAGTAAAAAATTCACATATTTATAAAATTATTTAGATAAAATGAATATTATTTTTGGAACCAGGATGTTTAAATTATCCAATGGTGAACCTTTCATAATTTTTTGAGACAGTTGAATTTTTGGGTAAAAATTAAATACCATTAAAATATATAATGTGTTTTATGACAACATAATGTCCCATTAGTGATGAAATAAAATAATATAAAAATTATTTTCGGAAAATATATGTTTTACCATTAAAATAATTTTATTTTGTGTTTGTTTTATTTATTTTAAAA
The DNA here is from genome assembly GCA_963277665.1 of Viscum album. NCBI lineage: Eukaryota > Viridiplantae > Streptophyta > Magnoliopsida > Santalales > Viscaceae > Viscum > Viscum album. The sequence continues at coordinate 1,366,769,720 of OY728135.1, forward strand.
AGCTTTAGTAGACCCTTCAAGGCTTATAAAATATTTTGTCTTTTTTAATTGTTTTCCTTGAGAGTGTGACTAACCTCCACATAAGAAACCCTATTACTTTAAGAAGTTCGGCCATTGGTTTTATGAATATTTTTTCCACTACCATTTGGAAAAAAAGGGTAAAAACCATGGGATGGTTTGTGGTTTTGATTAGTTTAGTGTTAGGTGTCCCAAACCTAAATAATAAAGAATTACCTCTCCTTCCCTATATAAACTGACCCAAGATCCAACTTCCTATTCACTCAATACCTTTGGAGTTCGACCAAACCCTGACCTTATCTATCTAGAATCCTCCCAAGGTGCTCCAAGATCCCAAGAAGCCACTCTCAAGCCTCTCCCAAGCCTTTGGGTTCACACATCCAAGTAAGGGATTTCTTCCTTTCTCATTTTTGTCCAATTTTTTTAATTTGTTATTCTCTTTTGTTTTTAATTGAAAATGTTAGTGTATGATTTATAACCTCTCCCATAATTACATATTTATGTTTGGATTATGGGAGAACTATTTCCATCTCATCAATTCCTCCCATGTACACCTGTTACCATGCCGAAATTCCGTGGGGGATTTCTCTCTCCTCTTTAACATCCAAGTAATTCTTTTGTATTATGAATCTAAATTCCATTATTTTTATTGGAAAATGTATCTATATAACCCCATTAATGTCTATTTCATGTACATATGATAAGACACCCATTTATCTTTCATTAACCATTTTCATGAATCTTATGTCACGCCGTTATGCTGTCGAAATTGCACCACATTTTTCCAAGCCAAGATCATTGTGTAGTGAATACCATACCAATGTCTCTATCAAGGGTATTAACCTTTATGCACATATAAATATTGAATGGTACTTTCATGTATTTATTCCACATTACATAATTGTGGATTATATTATGATGTTGATTTATTCCTTGTTATATGATCCATGTGGCACACTTATGCATGAAATGAAATGTTTAAGAAGGGTGCGCCCTAATAGTGCTCCAATGATTTGGGTAAGGTATAGTATCATGATACATCATGTTAAATGGGAATTTAATCATGATAATTCATGTGCCATTAGTTTTTACTCATGCTTCATGTTCAATGAGGGTTTCCTCATGCTCCATGTGTAATGAGCCTTGGCTCATGCTAATTCCATGTTAAGTGTTGTTGCCACATTTCCATGTTATGATTATCATGCTTTATCATGAATTTATGTTCATGTTTCTCTTATTATCTATTGATATTAATATTGTCTAAAATTTATTTTATTCCTTATATTATTCTATTTTTATTCCCTTACTGGGCTTTATAGATCACCCTTTTTTTATGCATGTCCTCAGGTTATCCCAAGGAATGCTAAGTATGAGGGAATTTAGTGGTCATGTAAAGGATGTTTTCAATAAAGATGTTGTGTGTTTTATGTTCTAATCTATTATGTAATGTTACTAATCCCCAAATTCACTATACCTATCAATTTTCTATGTTGTATCATGTGAATATTTTATGTAATAAATCAGGTTTAAGTGTGTAATAAAAAGTAGGGTTGTTATAGATGGTATCAGAGGATAAGTTTATTTATTTTTGGGATTAGGATTAGAAAACCCTAGTGAAGACTTAGAGACAAGAATAATTATAATAAAAGCATCCTTATTTATTTGTGAGTATTGAGTAAGTGGTTTATCATGAAAATACATCCCTATCTGGATACAAGTAGGTAGAGGCGGCTCTGGCATAGATGTAACCTAGGGGTAAAAACTGAAAACACCATTTTGAGCTAGACTAAAACGGGAACTGGGGAATAAAAATGGGCCTTTCTGAACTCTTGGTTATGACACTCCCGGGGGATATGCTTTGGTAAATTAACAAGCTTATTATGAACCATTATTAAGGGAATAGAAAAAATTCCCCTAAGAGTATATATTAGAAAGTAGATCATGAATAGCATAGATTAAAGCCTATGGATTCAAAAGTTATGGAAATAAAAATTTGTTTATAAGTCATCAGTTTTTTCCTTGGATTAACCTTTATGTGTTACCCATAACTTTGCTTTTATTCTAGCCAATGGCTGGTAATAAGAGGACTCAGGCTAACAACTGATGTGAAGATCAATGTGATGACTGTGCTAATGAGATGACCAATCTGATGGGAGCACGAATCACAAACATTTTCAGGCTTATCTCCCAGTTAACTCAAGGTTTTAATAGAAACATGCGTCAAGAAGAAAGTTCAACCCCCCTAAGAATGAACAAGTTGCTATCGAGATATTCATGAGGCAAAGGCCTCCTACTTTTTATGGGTCATCTGATCCCTCAATCGTCAAACAATTGATCTACTCCACTGAAAAGATCTTCTCCATCCTACAATGTTATGAACAAGAGATGGTTTTCTTGGATGATTATTGTATGGAGGGTGATGTTGATCAATGGTGTATGTTGATAAAAAAAATCCTGAAGAGGAGATCGAGGCCTTGGAATGGAAGGATTTCCAGTAGATGTTTTTTGATAAATATTTTCCATTCACGATCTGACTTAAGATGGAAAGGGACTTCCTTGACCTCAAGAAAAAAAGATGATGAATCTATCAGAGCATATGAGGAAAACATCAAAAGTCTTTCATGATACTCCTCCAACTTTGTCATTACCCCCGAATTCTAGGTTGACCACTTCTTTAGTGGCATGAAACCTTGCCTACGTAAAGCGCTGGAAATCCATGAATTCAACAGCTCTGATGAAATTGTCCGATGTGCCCTCATGGTTGAAATGGAGGTTGGAGAATCTATGGGGTATCATGGGGATAAGAAGCATAAGGTGGAATTCAATGCTGGTGGTCTGATGGATAAATCCAATGGTGATAAAAATATCTAGAACCCAACTTTCTATAGGGGTAGAAATAAGCACCCCGGAAATTGCTTGAAGGGGAAAAGGAAATGCTTTTGGTGTGGAAGAGAAGGGAACCTAGCTGTTAAATGTTGATAATAAAAACCCACAACTACAATAGAGGATAGAACCATTCTATTTGAACCTTAATGCATTCTTCATTTCTACAACTTCAAAGAACCAGGGCATCTTGAAAATCAGGGCCCTAATACAAGGGTTTTCGGAGGCAACCAACAACCTCCAAGGTAGCAAGGGAGATATTTTTCCATCACAACTGCCGAAGTGAACCCCAAAAATGAAGTATTGATAGGTATACTATTTATTCATTCAAGAATAGCATGTAATTTTTTTTTCAGGTTCTATGCATTCTTTTATATCCCAAAAGTTTTGTAGAACAATTCCAACTCTACCAAAAATCATGGAAGTAAAGATGTCGGTGAGTACGAAAAATGGTAAAATCATTACATCCCATGAATATAACTCCTCCCCTATCATAATATATGGATTGAATTTCATAGAGAACCTCGTCAGACTCCATCTAGTGGAATTTGATGAAATTCTTTGTATGGATTGGATTTTCTTATATAGAGCCAACATAAATTGTCATGAGAGGTTAATCACTCTCTATTTAGAGAATCAACCCCCAATTCTATACAAGTGAAAGGAGGAAGATGAATATTCTTTAGCTCCATCATCTCAAGCTTGGATATTATTACCATGTGAGCAAGCGTATCTGGCTCAAATGATTGAGTCTAAAGAGGAAACCATACTTAGAGACATTCCTATTGCGAGGGAAATAGATGAAGTTTTTTATGATGAATTTCTTGGTCTTCATCCTAGAAAAGATGTTGAATTATCAATTGATCTTATACCTAGGGAATTGCCAAATCCAAGACTCCATATTGAATGGCTGTTGTGGAGATTGAGGATTTGAAGAAACAACTACAAGAGAATCAGGATAAAGGGTTTATTCTCCCAAGTGCATCACCATGGGGTGTACCAGTCCTCTTCGTTAAGAAGAAGGATGGGTCAATGAGCCTTTGCATTGATTATCATGAGCTTAACCAAATCACGATAAAGAACAAGTATCCTCTCCCATGAATTGATTACTTGTTCGATCATCTACATGGAGCACAATAATTCTCCAAGGTGGATTTGTGGTCGGGATATAATCAAGTAATGGTGAAGAAGGAATATAACCCCAAGACTGATTTTCGTAAAAAATACATGCACTATAAATTCACAGTAATGCCTTTTGGACTCACTAATGCTCCAACAATCTTCATGGACTTGATGGATAGAGGCTTTGGGGATTACCTTGACAAATTTGTGTTAGTATTTAAAGATGATATTCTGATATAATTCAAAACCAAGGAGGATCATGAGAAGCATCTAAGAACTATACTAGAGACCTTTCAAAAGGAGAATCTCTATGAAAAGTGCAACAAGTGTGAGTTCTGGTTGAAGGAGGTCTCATTCTTGAGCTATATCATCACAAAAAATGGGATATCTATGGATCCCTTAAAAATAGATGCAATTGAGGGATGGACAAGCCCAACATCGGTAATGGATATCCGTAGATTCTTGGGGTTATATTTATATTATAGATGATTTGTGAGAAATTTATCATGCTTTTACAACCATTTTACCAAGATAACTCGGAAGGGAGTAAAGTTTTCTTGGAGTGATGAATACGAAGAAAGCTTGAAGGAGTTAAAAAGGAGGCTTATCACTGTGCCCGTGCTCACTTTACCCACAAGTGGATAAATTTTTGTGGTATTCATTGATGCTTCAAAGAAGGGATATGGCTGTGTGTTGATGAAAAATGACAAAGTCATTGCCTATTATTTAAGGAAATTAATAGTTCATGAGTAGAATTATCCAACACATGATTTGGAGTTGGCTGCAGTGATCTTCTCTTTAAAAACTTAGCGGCATTATCTTTTTGGGGAGAAGTGTGAAATATATACAGACCAAAAAAGACTCAAGTATATATTCACATAGAAAGAGTTGAACATGTGCCAATGAAGATGGTTGGATCTGATCAAAGACTATGACTGCCCAATCCATTACCACCCTGGGAAAGAGAACAAGGTGGAAGATGCTCTAAGTAGAAAGTACCCGATGATTCTATCATTGATGAGAATTTGGAAGGATCCAATCTTCTTAGACTTGATTAAGATGGACATGTGAATCATAAAGAAGGTAACATCATCAATCATTTCACAAATGATTGCTCAACCCTCTCTTTTGGAAAGGTTAAAGGATGCTCAAAAGAATGATGTGGGAATTCAGAAGAAAGTGAAAGCTATTTGAAATGAGAAATACTTGGAGTTCAATGTTAAATAAGAAGGAATTGTGAGATTTGGGAAAATACAATGTGTTCCATCATGTCCAGAGCTGAAGAAGGAACTTTTGGATGATGCACATAGTTCAAATTTCTCTATTCACCCAGGAAAAACCAATATGTATCGAGATCTCCAAAAGCATTATTTTTGGGATAATATGAAGAAAGAGATCAATGAATATATATCAAAGTGTCTGGTGTGTCAGCAAGTGAAGGCAGAGAGGTATAAGTCTAAGGGGATGATGCAACCATTTCCCATACCAGCATGGAAATGAGAGAACATCACCATGGACTTTTTCACCGGACTTCCAAAGACATCCAAAGGAAATAATGTAATCTGGGTTGTTTTAGATCATCTTAAAAAGCATGTTCACTTTATTTCAATTTGGGAGGATTTCTCATTGGATGAACTGACATTGATATATATCAGGGAAGTGGTAAGGCTGCATGGTGTACCACTATCTATTGTATCTGATCGATATCCAAGATTCACCTCTATGTTATGGAAGAATCTTAAACATGATCTCGATACTGAACTGAACATTAGTACGGCCTATCATCCTCAAAATTATGGACAATCTAAGCGAACTATTCAGACACTAGAAGATATGTTAAGATCATGTTCAATGGAATTTAAAGGAGGTTGGGATCAACATTTTCCTCTAGTTGAATTCTACTATAATAACAGTTTCTACTCGAGTATCAGAATGGAACCTTATGAAGCCCTATATGGGAAGAGGTATAGAAAACTGACATTTTGGGATGAAGTCGGTGAACATAAGTATCTAGGACCATACATGGTCGATGAAATGGTGGAGAAGGTGAAAAACATTCAGCTGCATATCAAGGCAGCCCAGAGTCGATAGAAGAGTTATGTATATAACCATCGATAAGACATTGAGTTTAATGTTAGAGACATGGTATTTCTACAAATATTTCCAGGGAATAAGGTCAAGAGGTTTATAACGAAATGGAAGTTAAGTCCTAGGTACATTAGCCTCTTCAAGATTCTTGATCATGTTGAAGATGTGGCCTATCGAATAGTTCTTACACTTACCATGGACAAAGTACATGATATCTTTCATGTATCCCTCTTATGAATGTTAATACTAGACCCTTAACATGTACTATCTTCATAGGTAGTACAACTATAGGATGATCTTTATTACGAGGAGAAACCAGTGAAGATCTTAGATCGTAGAGAAAAGGTTCTATGAAACAAGACAATGCCCCTCGTCAGGGTGTTGTGGTGAAACCAAATGTTGGAAGAAGCGATGTGAGAAATGATGAAGTGATGAAGCAGAGTTACCTGCATTTTTTTAGAGTGTGAAAAGGAAATTTCAAGGGAGAAATTTCTTAAGGGGGGAATATTGTAACGACCCAAACTTTTATTAATGAAAATTCCTCTTGAACTAATTAAATATTTATTATGGATACATAAAATGTGAAATTCATTGGTTTTGTGTTTCTGGATTTTAATATATAGTTATGAATTGTGACCATTTCTAATATAGCTGTTGAACAGTGATCACAACATTAGTATAAATATAGAAGTTAACAAATCCAATTTACCTAGACAAAGGAAGAGATGGCCTCATCCAGTAGACTTTCCCCATACGAATCCCATTTCTCGGAGCTCGGAAAGGTGGTGGTGTCATTGGGATTCACTCTTGACCAAGCCCAAGAAGATCCTGAACATGTTAAGCTTGCGTGGAACCAACTACGGGAGAAGTGGAAGTTAATAGATATTACCACCCGAGCAATGTAATCTGAGCAACCCCAAGAGTATATCACAATCACACACCTTACCCATCAGCATTTTGTGGGTTTTTTAAGAGGTTATGTCACAAGACCCTAGAACTATGACTATGTACATTATTTTTTTATAAATAATGTGCATTCATTTTATTATTGTTACTTTGTAAATAGTTTTTACAGCACAAATAGTATTTTTAGTCAATATTCAACAAATAAATCTATTTGGATGAATTAATGTATTTTTGAATTAAATAATATTCTAATAAAATATTGTTATAATTAAATTAATTTTTATTAAATATAAATTATTGTATAATTTTATGAATGTAATTGTAATTTTTATTAAGGTTTGAAAGCTGTTTTTGTCAAAACCCATGAATTTTCAATAAATATCAATTTTTATTTTAAAAGTAAAAAATTCACATATTTATAAAATTATTTAGATAAAATGAATATTATTTTTGGAATCAGGACATCGAAATTATCCAATGGTGAATTTTTCATAATTTTCTGAGACAATAAAATTTTTGGGAAAAAATTAAATACCGTTTAAATATATAATGTGTTTTATGACATCATAATGACCCAATAGTGATATAATAAAATAATATAAACATTATGTTCGAGCAACATATGTTTTACCATTAATAAAATGTGATTCTGGGTTAGTTTGATTTATTTTACAAAGCTTTAGTGGACCCTTCAAGGCTTATAAAACATTTTTTCTTTTTAAATTATTTTCCTTGAGAGTGTGACTCACCTCAACATAAGAAACCCTATTATTTTAAGAAGTTCTGCCATTGGAATTAGAAAATATTTTTTCCACTACCCTTTTTAAGAAACCTTTTCCAAAAACCATGGGCTGGTTTGTGGTTTTGATTAGTTTAATATGAGGTGTCCCAAACCTAAATAATAAAGAATTCCCTCTCTTTTCCTATATAAACCCAACCAAGCTCCCACTTACTCTTCACTAAAATCCTTCAAATTTCGACCAATCCCTGAAATTATCTTACTAGAATCCTCTCAAGGTGCCCCAAGCTCCCAATAATCCTCTCTCAATCCTCTCTCAAAAATTTGGGATCACCCTTCTAAGTAAGGGATTTCTTCCTTTCTCATTTTTTTCTAAATTTATTTAAGTTGTTAGGACATTTTGTTTTTAACTAAAAATGTTAGGGTATGATTTATCACCTCCCCCATACTTCCATCTTTATGTTTGGATTATTTTAGACCCCTTTCTATCTCATTAATTCCTCCCATGTACACCTGTTACCATGCTGAAATTCAATGAGAGATTTTTCTCTCCTCTTTAACCTCCAAGTAATTATTTTGAATTTTGCATCTAAATTCCATTACGTTTGTTGGGGAATGTATCTATATGAACCCCTTACTTTAAATTTCATTTACATATGATGAGACACCCATTTATCTCTCATAAACTGTTTTCATGAATCTTATGCCACACCGTTATGCTACCGAAATTGCACTGCGTTTTTCCAAGCCAGGATCATTGTGTAGTGAATACCATAACCATGTCTCTATCAAGTGTATTAAACTTTATGCACATATAAATATTTAATGGTAATTTCATTTATTTATTCCACATTACTTTATCGTAGAATAACTTATGATTTTGATTGATTCCATGTTATACGATCCATGTGGGACACTTATGCATGCAAGGAAATGTTTAAGAAGGGTGCACCCTAATAGCACTCTAATGCATTGGGTAAAGTATAGTATCATGATACGTCATTTAAAATGGGTGTTGAATCATGATAAATAAAATGCAATTAGGTTTTACTCATGATTCATGTGCAATGAGGGTTTACTCATCCTCCATGTGCAATGAGACTTAGCTCATGCTAATTCCATGTTAAGTGTTGTTGCCACATTTCCATGTTATGATTATGATGCTTTATCATGCATTTATGTTAATGTTTCTCTTGTTCCCAATTGATATTCCTATTGTATAACATATAGTGTATTCCTCATGTTATTCCATTTTTATTTCTTTACTGGGATTTATATCTCACCCTTTTCTTATGCATGTCCCCAAGTTATCCAATTCAATGCTAAGTACGAGGGAATGTAGTGGTTATGTAAAAAAAAATTTCAATAAAGAAGTTGTGTGTTTTATATTCTAATATTTTATGCAATGATCTTAATCACCAAATAAAATATACCTATTGATATTCTATGTTTTATCAATTGAATATTTTATGTAATAAATTAGGTTTAAGTGTTTAATAAAAAGAAGGGTTGTTATATTTTTTATTATTTCCCCTGGTGTATCAATATAATAAATGAGGGTATATTATCCCCATGATTGACTCATAATACCCTACCTACAAGTAATAAACCTTTGGAATACATGGAGGCACATTTGAGGTCTTGAGACCGACCAGGTTAGGGCACTAGTGTGTGGAACCTAGGCAGGGATGTTACAAAGTGGTATTAGAGGAGTTTTATTTTTGTTTTCTTTTGTCTTACTATTTAAGGAAAGTTAGAAAAGAGACTAGGAAGAGTAGGGGCTTGGAAATGATCTAATCCATTGGAGTTAAAAACCCATTTATGGGGGAGAACCTAAGTACCTAGAGTGGAATTGTTTATATTTCTATATGTTTCTAATGTTTTATATTATTTAACCATGGGTGACACACTTTTTGTTTGATGTGAAAATTGTTTTTAAAATTTTATAATACTTTAATCATGGCCTAAAATAGAATGAGAGTTGATTTTTTATGAATCATTCTAGGAACTCATGATTAATTTATAACATGCATCATTTTAGTTATTCATAGGAAAACATTTTTCGGTATTTTTCAACTTAAACAGTTTTCCCTGCTTGTGAAATTAAATAGGAAATGGTGCCTAATAAGAAATTGGAAGTGGTAAAATGTTGTAATAATGTGAATAATTGGGTTTATAAATGAGAAACGTGAGAAGGATAATGATTTTACCCAAGATAACCAATAAATAGGAGTAGTATTGTTAAGGGTAGTAATAAAACCTCAATTTTGACTGTATGGAGAGATTTGGGGAAAAGACGTGTCGTGACTTTTTATGATTATTAATATTATATAAATGTGATAAAGATGTGTTATGAGTCCTAATATGTGTGTTTTGGAAACAGGGGAACATACAGGAGGATACCTAGGAAAGGGAAGTAGATATGTGGGATTAGGGGCCCAATATTTTTTGCTCAGAATCTTAGGGAATCTTGGGAGAGCAGCTCGAGGATGAGCTATTATAAGGTGGGGGAGATTGTAAGTTATCGAAATTTTTGGGGGTTGAATATAGATTGAAAATATGTACTAGTTTTTCATTATTTGAGTAATTTTTGTTTGTGTTATGACTTGGGGTGTGTTTGGGTGGAATTTTTAGAATACATAGAAATTCTAGGGTTATACATGGTCGGTGAACGATTTTCCCTAATCGTGTGACCCAACTCGGCTAACCTTGCGAAAACAGGAAGAGGGGATTCACATGGAAGGAACACAATTTTTCAATTAAAGTTACCTCTTAGTTTTATATATACAATTTTAAAATATTATTTAAATGGATTGTGTGCTTGGTTGGGGAAAACTGTGCAACCCTTCCTAGTAAACTATGTATGATTTTAAATGTCACCTGATTTTAATTTTTAAAATTCCCCGAGCCCTCCAAACTCACCTATTTCAACCCCAATTTGACCCTAGAAGGCCATTAAAATTTTTTTAGCTCTCTAAAAAAATTCCAAGCCCACCTAAACTCCATTCCTTATGATTTAAATCCCAGATCGATGGTCCGACCCTCTCTTGGTATGTAAATCCTATCCTAGTTCTTCTCTTGTTCTTCTCCCATTATTCTCACCTTATTTCGGAGATGTAATATTATATTATGGATATATATAAATATATTTGGTGATATCTAGACCTACATATAGATATATGATTATAGATCTTGATTTAGATTTATAATATATTTATTTTCATTAATATTGATTTAGGGTTTTCAGATTTGGTAGATCTACGTCATTATGCCATTCAATTTTTAGATATTTAAATTGGGATATTGTTCTTAAATGATTTGAGGTTGGTGGTATAATATTAAATTCCTATATTCATGATTTTGATACATGTATGAAAATTGTAGAATTGATAACATTCTTTAGAAATTGGATTTCTTAAATTGGGTTAATTAATGTGATTAATTGATTAATTTAAGTATTGTTGAAATAGATAATTAATTTGGGAATTAATTATGATATTTAATGTTTTTCTAAATAGATAATTAATTTTGGGATTAATTATGAGTTTTAGGTATTGTGATATAGATAATTAATTGGGGAATTAATTATGAGATATTGAATTGAGATAATTAATTATGGAATTAATTATGTGATTTTGATGGCCTAAACTAAGATAATTAATTATGGAATTAATTAGGTGATATTTACATCATATATTGAGTTAATTAATTTTGTAATTAATTTTGAATAATTGATATTTTGAATGAGATAATTAATTCTGAAAACTAATTATGCAATTTTTATTTGAGAATATTGATTAATTGGTTGTTAAATTAATTACTATGTTTGATGACTTAATTAATTGGTCAGTTAATTAAGGGGAATCATGTGATAATCTAATTTTTTAATTAGTAAGGTAATTTATGTTCATAATTAATTTATTAATTAATTATATGTTTATGAATGGTAACATGTTCATTGAAGTATGAATTAAAGAATGGTAACATGGTCATTATAATGGGATGTATAAATAGTAACATGGGAATTCAAGTATGAATTAAATAATGGGAACATGATCATTATAAATTGTGAAAATAAATAAAATTAATAATGTAATTATGAGACATTATATAACTTAAACATACTTAAGGATCCAGCATTGGACAAAGAAGGTATTAAGGTATGGGTGTGTAAAGGAACCCAGGGAGTTTCTACGGTTAAATAAAGAATAGTTTGATAATGTTATAAGTATTCATTTATTAATTTTAATTATTATTTTATAAAACTAAATACACTATTTTTTATTGGATTTTATTTAGAAACCATTTTGGTGGCCTACTGAGTTATACTCACACCCTACTCGAGATTACTGACCGATATCCAAATAGACTTTATTATTGTAGGACAGGTTATGAGAAAAAGACTTGTATTAGATGGATGAGTTGGGATGGATCTTGGATGATGGAACCAGATGTGGTTTGGGACCCTCTTGGGAGTTTTCAGTGTCATTATTTTCAGTTTTCATTTTAGAAACTTGACACATACATTAGCATGGAATGTTTTCTTTTTTAGTTGGAAATTGTATTTTCCTACATCGATTATCTTGATATATTGGTATTGTTTATGGTTTTATATGATTCAGGTATTGCTTATTATTTCTGATGGTGTATTATAAAAGAGGTTATAGTCTATCCATGATCGACTTATTTGACCCTCACTGCTATTCAAAAGCCTCTAGGTTACGAGGAGGCATGCTTGAGGTCATGTGACCGACTGGCTCGGGGCACTAGTTTGTGGAACTTGGTTCCGGATGCTAAAACATCTTCATTATAGGCAACCAGAATCATTTTCTCATATCCTGATACATCCAGTTCAAACATAAGTAAATTTCCCACTATTAGGCTTGATAATCCCTTTCCAGATCCTATCTCATAGAAGAAAGAACCACTACTATTCTATAGACATAGCAAATATCACATCAATCTCAGTTCCATCCTAGAACAAATTCATCTACCAACATACTTTCACAAATAATGAAAAAATCTAGATCGATGTATTAAATTAAATTTATTTGACCCTTCAATGAGGATTCAATCACCAAGGGTACACAAGAAACTACTCCCTGATCCTCAGTCATGCCCACTTACCAATCTACCATCAAATCCATCAACTTAAAAACTGATTCTGATGTTCTCTTTCTATTTTCCTATGTCTTCATGTTAAGTGAATATATAAAAATATTAAATTATGTAAGAGAATAAAACATTTTAAAGTTGAAAATCTATATATACTCTACCTAATTCCCTTGCTGATAATTCAATTACCACTATGAGAAGATATACCATGAGCTTTTGTGATTTGTATACATGAAAAATCATTCACCGTAGAGGTAGTGTCACAAATGATTAAATGAATGTACCAAAATATGTTGTTATAAGTTATGATTAGGGTAGTTCCTCTCAATATTTTATAGCTGGTGAGACTCATATGTAACTATCAGTATATTCTGCATTAGGAAATCTCCCATGAAAACTCCATAATAATCACAATACTCTATGTACCTAATTTAGGGTTTGGAAAAAATCATAATTAGATATGATGAAAATTTCCTATTTTTCTATAGGAAGGATTATTAAAATTAATCCAACCATTTAATCCTTACCCTCTTCTTGGTAAGGGTAGTCATAGTTATTTCAAAATAGCAAAATTCCTAAATAAACAACCTATAGTAACTGGCCAAACTAAGAAAAACTTGTATCTAAAACACATTCTATGACTATTCCAAAGACATAAACACCACTAGATTCTCCAGATTAATCTCATCTAAAAAATTGCTTGCTCAAGGAAATGAGCCTCCAAGATAAAAAAGTGAAATTTTGATATATTGGTGTAATGAAGATCTGTTTGAAGTGTACTCAATAAAATCTCAAGGTAACTAGGATGTGATTTAAAGGCCTTTAAATACATTAAGATGTTATTAAGGAACCAAAAAATAAATGAATCCAAGTATGGGTGAAATATACTATTCATTATATCCATTAACACCAATAAAGTATTAATTCTCCTAAAATGAATAATAAGATACTAATATAACCCATATCTTCTACAAAAAAAACTATCTTCGGTATGTCCTCCTAACTGATCTGATGTTGATGGTAGCCAGACCACATATCAATATTTGAGAAAAACCAAGATCCCCTTGTCTAATAAAAAACTCATTAATCCATGGAAATGTGTACTGGTTATTCATTTGAATTGGATACAAATTTATATATTCCAAATATAGCTCAAGACTACAATCCGTCATTTTGGAAAACAACATTGGATCACTCCAAAGAGACGTTATCGATATAATAACGTTATTTTCTTATAGAAATTAAAATTTCACATTATTCTCTATCAAATAAATAGAATAAATGTGGTAATGTTGAATAGATATTTGTTTCACTCCAAACATGTATTAAATTTCATACTATATCCCCCTATTCATAGGTAACCCTGAGAAATCATCTGTAAAGATACCTCGGTGTAGGTATTCCATAATAGGAAAATATAAGGGAGTCAATAGATTATCTATAGAATTTATCACACATTTCACATATGATTTAATGACTATGATATGAACAGGTTATAGTCCTCCTATATCCACTTCAACATCCCACTCACTTGTCAACATAAAATTCTCTACTTTAGTCATTAGAAAGGATACCCATCTCTGATAATAATTGTTATGTTCATGGTAACTTGTAAACTAGTCTATACCAATTATCACATTGAATCTATAAATATATTGAATTAAAATGTACCACACATTCTTGTAGCCATAAATTACTATGGAACAATTTGTAAAATATGGAGATGATCCACTTTCCTTCCCAAAGGTGTAACAACAGAGGGAAAATCATAATGGAATTTAACCAGAAATACTAAAGAAAAAATGATGTGTGAAAATATATATGAATGATAAGAACTAGTATTAAACAAATAAACAAAGGGTATATATTTAATAAAAACCGTAACACAAAAAATTTAATACCTCTCTCTTCTATCAGCTAGAGACTGGTCAACCACATAAACTCTGCAAATGTTAGCTTTGTGACATTTCCCCTAAGGTTTGAGAGTCACCTGATTCACATACACATATGGAATATGAACCTTCTACTAAACCTCTAGAAGCACATTGTAGACCAATCTCACTGATCCCATCTCGTAGTCCTTCCTAAAAAAATTCTTAATATGTCCTATCATTTCACACCATTAACACTTCTTGGGGGTTTTGGATAGTTTTTATGGTAATACCCTTTCTATCCACCATTATAGATCTTGGTTAAGACATATTCCATTGGAGGGACAACATAACCCTTTACCTTATCTAATAGTCATCCACCACCCTAGTGAATTTACTACAATTTCCTCTTTATATTACCAAAGGAGGAAGGTGGGGGAAGAACTATAAAAACCACTAGTTAGTCTACTGAATGATAAAATAAATCCTTCAAATTTATCTTATCATAGTACCTTCTCAATAATCATAGCTTTATAAAGAGACTTAACTAAACTTATAAAATAAAAATTCATAAAATGATGTTTCAACTCAAGTAAAAGAACAATCTCAAACTTTCTGACCTTCTGTGCCTCATTAACAATTTAAAAAGGAGAAAAATGAATAATCACAGTTGGTCATTCATAATAAGAATATATTGAAATCACCCCCTTCTGAAGCTCCATGAACTCCTTAGAGTGATCCAAATTTAACGTATCTGGAAATAATTCCTCAAATAATAGTTCCTTGAAGTTTTAAGAAATTAGAACATCATGTATTTATTAAGGATTCATAATTCCCCACCATCTCGTAGATAGTCTTTTAAGCATAAAAGAATCAATTTTTACATTCTGATCTTCTAGAGTCTCAACTAAGTCGAATATCTTCAATATGATTTCTATATATTATTCATCATCATGGGGCCTCCAATACCCTAGATGTTTGTGAGATATTGAAGATAAAATTCATGATCGTTGTCAACCATTGAATTTTGAGTTCCTCCTCACTGAGTAGGAACTAGCTAGAGGAGTCTAGGTTGGATCGATTCAATTGCCCGAACTGTCTGGAAAACAATGGGAGCGTTATTAGCTGGTCCATATTGTAGGTTGTGCAATAAGAAATTCAATAGTACTGGATAATTCTAATAATATTTACATGGATGTTCTATAAGACTTTTCTAGGGTTAATTTTTTTGAATTTCCAAATAAAAATATTAGAAATTCTCAAACAACTTGTCTTAGAAGATCATTTAATAGTCTATAGGCACTCTAAAAGAATTTACAATAAGATATTAATTGTACGAGGATTTATATAAACACCATTTAAATTCCAAATAACACCACCCAAGGTTATTCTAGGATTCTAGTGCTATACATTATTCACAATCATATATAAAAAAGAAGCATAATAATATTATGTTTTTGAGGATGTTCCATTCATAATTACAAAAAATTTGGTTGGTTAACCCTGGTCAAATTAGTTATGGGTATATTATTTAAAAAAGTATTATTCAAGAAATAATTAAATTTTTATAAATTAAATACAATTTTAAAATCATTCAGGATATGAATACAAGAAAAATGAAGCACATCACTTGGTAGAGGTTGTAGTCCACATGCACATATGAGATACATTTTCATTTTTCGACAAGTTAAGAGCTAAGAAGGTAAGTAATATTATATGTTTATAGAATCATAATTATTTCAATATAATCATATATATAATCTAAATCCATCTAAATAAATATACTTGTGGGGTGGTGATGGAAAATGAAATGCATTTGTTCATGGAGGTGGTAGTCCATGAATATTCATGAGCTATATTTTCTTTTCCCATAGGATGAAAAAAGAGATTAATAAGGGCTGTGAAATATTCATAATAAAATTTTATTATATGGAAGATACATATGTTATTATATCATCATGGTTTGGATATAATTGAAGGAGATAAAATTAGAAATAAAATGAAAAAAATAGATTAATATTTTTACCTCTTCTTTAGAAATCCTCTCCCTTTTATTACACTTTAATCTTTCATAGGATAATATTTATTAATGATAAAAAGATATTGGATGTGAATATAGAATATAGGAAGGTATTTGGGTATATATTAGATGAACTTAATGGATCATTATCAATGAGGAATACAGAAGATGATGTTCCCTTTTATAGGTGAAGTGGGTGGAAATCTTGTAAATACAACAGATATTAATATATATTATGTGTCTAACTCATGTAAAATGGATCTAAAGTTCCAAAATTTAAACTATAATGACTATAAGGTCAAATTAAATCCATGTAATAAAATTTATTAAATTTTATATTTAATTTTAAATCATATCTTTTGGTTTAATCCCCTCGTTAACCCTATTTAACTTTATCAACTCTAACACAATTTTTTATATATTTAAGGGTCACGAAACTAATTTAAAAAATTATAAGTGGGAAAAAAGAACCATTAATGATATTATAAAAAAATTTTCTTCATTATAGTTAATATAGGTTTTTATGATTTTATAAGGTTTTAAATATTTTAAAACATTAAATACCACTTGAAGTCATTTTTTGGAGTATTCACAAAATTTGACTTTAAAGATATCAAGACAATAATAAATTATAATATAAACTCTTTAATCATAACTTATAAATTAAATGTATACAATAAATTCATGTAAAACCATAATTCAACAAAAAATATCACCTTTAATGTTTGTAAAATAATTTTATTATTTTTTTATACTGCATGAACAAGTGTTACATCGATGTTGTGTAAGATAATTATACAATGTATAAAAATTAAACATCAATTTAAATCATAAATATATTGTATTGTTAATAAATTTTATCATCTATATTATTTAATTTATCATTATTATCTATATCCAAATCATGAAATCATAATAATTGAGTTATTGTGACATTTTATAATTTCTCTTCACTTGAAATAGTATAATGATCAATATCATAAAAAAATTGAATATAATTTACATATTATCAAATTAACGATTCGTAAAGATAAAATAATGATATAAAATAAGATTAAGAAATTTATTTGAGAAATTTTTAGGCCGTATCCCATAATTTTAACCTAAATTAACCCATTTCCCATTTACCATGGTGATAAATTTTACAATGATTACTATTAATTATGACTAAAAATGAAATAAAATATATTACATAGTTTTAATATTTTAATGAAAAATATGGAATACATTTTCTATGACCTATATTCTATAATTTTTAAAAATTAGTTTTAATAGTTGTTTGAAAAATTCAATAAAAAATAGTTTTTAGAAAAAAAACATGTTTTAGGAATAAAAACATTTATACCAAAATGAAGTATAATGTTCATTACTTTGTAATTAATTTTATTATGTTTAATATAATGAATCTATTAACTATTTGTATGGGTTATAAAATTACTCAATGTAATCATCCTTTTCTTCTATAAATCATTTTTACTTGTTTGGTTTGTTGATATAGTTGTGTTTCTTAGAATGTATGCATGAAAGACCTGGTCTATACAAAAATCACACTTAAAATATAAAAATATACTTAGATTAAATTGGTCTCATCATTCAAACATGGAGGGTATGTTCCGTCCAATTTCATGAATCATCTTTGTTAAGGATATAAAAATACTGGTTTGATGGTCTACATAGTGTTTCATTGGCCGTTATTGTTTTTTCCTTTTCCTATTTCCTACCATATAATATCATCTATATTAATGATTGTCTCCTACAAGATTGAATTTTTGGGTTCATCTTTATTATAAGTCTTAATTATCACTATTCTAGGGATCATCGATGGTCTGACAATCCACTTATGGGAACCTCTGGTGGTGGGCCATAGGTTGGGTTTTAGTGGGTTGATTTTCCTATCATAGACCTAAGCTTTTGAACATGTTAATTTGACCAAGACTTGTTTGTTGGTCCATTAGGGGGGTAGGATTCTGGTCTTTTTTGTGGGTTAGGTTTTCCACAACTCAAATGAAACTTAAAAAATGACCACTCAGTTAATTATTCATCACTATTCATCTAAAAACTATCATTTTTAGAAAAATCAAAAAATAATTATATTAATTTTATTTTTATTGGATAATTTAAAAAATGATTCTCATTATAGAAAATAAAATTTCAAAAAGTGATATAATTTAATCATTATATCCACAAAAAAATATCAATAAGAACAATTTTTGAATAAAATGTATTTTTGAAGTATAAAATGAATTTATAATCATTCCTTATCTTGTAACTATTATTAGATGAATATAATTTTATATTATTAAATATATTATCTATAAAGGTCATTAGAAACATTTACTCATAGTGATTAAATTTATCTTTTTGGATAAAAATACTTTTCCCATGTAAAATAGATTTCTAAAAAATAGTTCCTTTAATATTAAATGATTTTATTTGAAATTGAGTTCTTATTTCCTAGGTATTAATTGGTAAAATTGTGTAAATATATTTTTTTACATGTATTTCATAATACAGTTATTCAAAATCCTATATAACTAACCAATCATTAGGTTATAACATTCATATTTATATAATAATATTTTTATAGTATATCACGGGTTTTTTTGATCAGTGTTTCATGTAGTATATATTATCAAACATAATATTATTTAAGGGATAATTACATATTAAAATTTTGGGGAGTTACAATCTTCCCCTATTAAAAAAATTGCATCATCACAATTTTAATTTGATTATCTCAAAATTAATTTATCATAACATATTAATAAAATCATATATATATATATTTTATCATGAATCTTCATTTCATGGTCATGATAATGAAGCTTATTATCCATATACCCATATAGGAATCAAAATTTAAAATTTGATTCTAAAAAAATACCTTGGTTGATGAGTGTTTCCTTCCACCTAAGACTCACTAGCTTTGTCTTTATTTTTCTTCATTTTGAGAAATTGTTTTACCATTATAATATAAAATATTATAAAATATTATTATTTGATTTCTTCCCATTTAATAAGAATTATTTCATACTTATATGTGAAGAATCATAATCGTGTTGATTTTTTCATTCTAGGAGCACTAAATTTAACCTCTAACGGATCACAAGATCCATAGAATGCTGATTTTTTTTCTCTTATTCATATCAATTAATAAAAAAAATTTATTTCATATTCTAAGATAATATCCAATATGAATACAGCTACTTATGAAGAAATACTAAACCAGTCCCAAAATATTCTACAATAACAAAAAAATAAAATCCTAAATAATTTTATAAGTTTCTAATCTTAAAAACATATAAAATATTTCTGACCAAGTTAAAAACCCAAAAATTATAAATATTGGACCACATATTCTCTTAAGACCAATTTAACATTTAAATATAAATGATATTAATCCCTCATAACTTCATATACCAAAAATAAATATTCTCTAACCATATAATCTTAAAAATATGTTAATCTTTCCCATAATTAACATGAATGACCATAAATAACCAATAAAATCATATATGTTTTTAAATGATAACTCATCATTTATTCTTTAATTAAAATCCCAAGTTAGCCAAAAATATTTCTATTTACCTTAATTATACAATATTCTCAATATAGATAAGTTATTAAAAAATAAAATTAATCACTTATTCATCAAATCACTTTTAATCCCTTGTTTATCTATACACTAAAATATATATTCTCAAAATATAAAAACATTTTATCCAATTAAATATAATTACAATATCATTAAAGATAATATTAACACTGAATGTTATCAATTCCTTTAAACTTATGTCTAAAAAATATAAAACTACTTTTTCACAAATAACATTATTATTGAAACACATACTAAACATAGGGGTTGTATTCCCATAAATTTCTCCCAAAATATCCTTAATCACATTAAACACTCATCACATAAAACCTCAAAAGGGGTTTCTAGGCATTTAAACTTATTATTAACCTTAGAATTATTGACCTATAATGGTATCTAAAATTCTTAAAAAATTCTTATATGAATAATCATAACCTATAGAATTATATAAACCTTTCCGTTGATACGAACTATAGTGCACTATACCCATACACCTAGATCTAGTGATAAAATATTATACTTAACATGTTGGATTTGATAAGAACTAAAGTGGCCCAAATTTAAAGATTCCTAATTAAAAAAATAAAAAAAAATAAAAAACATATTGAGTTTCTTACATCCCATAGAATCTATTTAGGTCAAGATATTTATAGAATTAATAAAAATAATATATATTAAAATCCATGTATTTCTCACCAAATAGAATTTTTTCCATTATTACCTGATTTTATTCTTCAATAATAATTATACAATATTTACAACAAAATATGTTCTTACTATCATACTCATGATTCCATTATTTTATCCTTTTCTTCATTTAAGTCATGTCACCAATGAACTTTTTATAATTCTTACTTTTCCTTAGGACTTGCGACATAATTTTAAAATATGGGATGAAAAAAGATCAACAAAGGACATAAAATGAATGGAACCCCCTTATTCCATTTCAAATTCATTAAAATCAATAAGGTTGTTTTACTTTTCTCATAATAAACTTTGAGTATAAAATAATCAGTTACTTACACTAAAAATCTATGTTTTCCCAAATAATTCCATAAAACGAAACATCATCCTTGAAAATTAACATTACAAACTTAAAAGAAAAAACATTATTTTAAATAAAAACTCATTTTAATATCTCATGAAGTCCAGATATCTCTATAAAAACCATAAATAACAGGAAAAAAAATATCCATGCATAAAAATGTAAATAATCAGATAGATAAAAAGATAATTTCACAATAATGGACTGGATAATGTTAGAAACCATAATAATATCACCAATTACTTGTGCTAAGGCATCATAAGCATACCATCATGGCCTCATTCAAAGAAATCATAAATGCTTGGGATAACACACACCAAATACCCCGACTAGTTTGTCTCATGAGACTTACCAATACATCAATGGGATATTACAGGACCTGAATGTCACATCTAAGTCCTATTCATCCATCATATGAAAATAGTGAATAATCAATATAATAAAAATTCAATATAAACATTCATCCTGAAAAAATGACATATAAAATTTAAACATTATCACTAAAAAATTACTAGAAAACTATGATTATAAAACATCCATAGAAATAAGGAAGATGTCATGATTAGATTATATCACCATTATAGAATAATAATAACAAAATGATGTTGACATAGATGAAAATACATTTAAAAGAACATTCGAACATTTCTTTAAAAACATGATAAAAACATCATTTCCTTTGTAAAAAGTTTTAATTAATCTTTTTTAGAATATTTAATAATTTTATTTATTTGAAAATAAACTTGTAAAATTGTAAAGGAATATTCAAATAACATAATGGCCATGATTGTGGGAAAATACATTCATGATCTATATGTCAAATATAACATTCATTTCAAATATTTGTAAAAATTCAAAACCGATATGTAAATAAAAAATTTGAAAAAAGTCCCTATAACTATTTGAAAGAAAATAAAAATTAGTTGAAAATTAATTTTAACAATATTTTAAGCATAAATAAGGTCATTTTTAAAACATTTAAACAATATGAACATGGTTAAGAAATATTATTAAAGGAAAATTTTAAAACAAGGGTTTAAAGGAAAGTCTCTTACATCATGTCCTGAATCATTTTATACATTTTCTAATTCCAAAATAATAAAATTATTTTAGTTTTATACTTTATGAATAACTATTTTCATATTTATTATATTTTTATTAATCTTTTTAATTCATTAATTACCCTAAATTATTTTGTTTCTAAGGAATTTATATTTATATTGGACGTTTTGAGGATGCTCGCTTCACAATTCCTAAAAAACTTTTTTCGGTTGACAATATTAAATTTGGTTGTGTTTATATAATATGTAAAGTATTAATCATGAACTAATTTTTATTTATATAAATATATTAAAATTTAATAATCATAAATAAAATGTGGACATAAAAAATCTATCACATCTCATTATAGAGGTGGTAGTTTATATGTACACTCTAATCTTGTTGTCCTTTCTTAACAAGTGTAATTGTAAAAATATATGTAATATATTTTATTTCCAAAATCATAATTATGTATTGAATTTAATATATATTTATTAAATACATTAAAATAACCATACTTTTGAGGTAGGGATGAAAAATTAAACACATCTTTTCGTGGAGGTGGTTGTTCACATATATGCATAAGTGATGTTTCATTTCAAGGTATCAGGGTGAACAACAAAATAAAATAAGGTGGGGAATTAAAATATTTCACTAAAAAATGATGTAACTATGTCATCTATAGTCACACACAACTTGGTAAAACTACTAAGGATCCGACATGAAGAATTTTAATTAAAAAAATAAAAGTAATAATTAACATATTTTATTTGAGGCCATGTTCATGAACCGATCATCAACATTAAATATTGCTCAAAGGAACCGAATATAGATCCCTAGAGATCATCTATACACACTTTAAGGTTATACGGTAATGTTTTTCAATAATGTTTTTTGTAGTGTGGAGATCTGACGACACCTTTTATGTTTATACAATCACCACATTGAGGTTCCTTTGATAGGTGAAGGGGAGATCTATCTAGTTGTTTGGATTAAGAGATTGTATATCTAGGGTGTTTTAGATAGGATAGAGTGTCTACCAAATTCATGTGATGAATAGAGTCTATGTGTGATAGCCTCTTCCAGTTATACTGTGATGTTATAAATACACAAAAAAGGTTCCCTAACCATCTTATATATATATTTACCAATAAATAATCTATACACAACATATAATAACTTCATTAATTATTCATAAATATAATTTATATTTTTATCACTTTTTAATATAATTAGTTGATTTCATGATAAAACCTATAAATTTAATCAGCTCTTCATTCCAATAAATATTAAACAAACCTTGAATAATAATATAATATTGATTCATTAAATATTTTCCAATGCATTCACTTAAATTTTTTTTTTATTTTTAATAAATATATTCTATATAAATTATTCTAAACTTGAATAATATGAATTTTTTATTCCATAGCGATCAAATATTCTCAAACATCACTCAGACCCCATGTTGGGGCCCACCATTTCGTAAACACTTATTCATTAGAGTAGAGTAGAGAAGTAAGTGTGTGACCTTCTAGGAAAATATCTTGATAGTAGTGAATAATATCCATACACCAAGAGTGGTGTCTAAAAACCCATCAAGTACCCTAAAGAGATATGGAAAATTCATATAAATGAAAACATTTCCTATGAATACACACAATGTAATATAATCTCTTTTCCCCATGATATCTCATGAAGCAGGATACCCACTTTTTGTCATCATACTTTTCTTACATTATCATTTTTTTGAACTAATTGGATATACTTAGCTTAATCTTCCATGGATATGGATTTAGTGAAGGTAATACCATCCTAATCAACTTGTCTTGAGATATCACTTCCTTTTAGAAGTAAACTAATTTTTTCTTAATTATTTAATAAATTCCATACCACCAATGATGCACCCAACATAAGATACATTTCTATAACATAAATCCCATATTTTTTTCCTTTCATCAAAGTACATGATCAAATAGTATACACTAATAAGAATCTCATGTTAGAATAAAATTACACATATTGAGATAGAGGAACTAACAATGACACCTAAAACGCGAGATGTTCCTATTAGTGGGAAAATCCTCTTGATCACATATTCTCAAGGTCACTATGTGTGAATTTCATTATAATAATTCTCAACACATGTGATTCCCCAACACCTGATTGTAAAATATCACATGTGTCCAGTCAGTATGATGTATATAGACTATAAGACATATGTTTATGATTAATGTCATAGTATCTCAAGGTTCTCATTATAGTCTGTGAAATGATATAACTTGTTAAAATGAAAAGTAATCTACGGATGTTACCATATAAATAGATGATTCATAAATATAAACACTGTTATAATAATAATACATCACGCATAACTCATTGTATACATGATATGGTAAATGAAAAGTTCGGTTCAAGTTAGGTATAAGGAACTAACATTTAAAATATTACCACTTTTGTTAGATCCTACTTTTTAACTATCCTTTTTTTATCTCACATGATAATATCACTATTCTATTGAGTATTTACTTTAGTTGTTGGGATTTCAACATCTATGTTGCATGACTAATTTTATATCCATGACTTCATCTCCTTGAGTAATACTCCTCAAGAGATGATATCCATGAGTATAATTTTTTTTCAACTATAAAAATTTGAAATATTGGCTAGTACTAGTAAGAGTATTATAATATTTTATATTATGATAAAACATTACTTAATAGGTGTGATTTCTTATATAGGAATAAATCATTCCATTTTTACACTACTTCTTCATCAACATCAGAAGTCACAACTCACTCGGTATTTGTATATATAGCTATCACTAGTTTGAGTGAGCCTTTCTTTCCCATTACCTTAGACTGAATGTGATAATAGATCATATTGATCAAATGGATGACTAGTTTCCCCCACTTATAACTAGTATCCCTTCTTTTCCAAGTACTAATAAAATATCTCTTGTATTATCTCAAGTACAATTACATAGATCTAACTACTTCCCATGTAGTTCTCCTAGATATAAATGTTATTTTACTACAAAACAAATATATTATAAAATATAATTTTTGGAACATATGCTTGAATATGTGATTGACCAATCACAAAATCATATATAATTCACATTATCACATTAATCTACTCCTATGTATCAAACATATATAGACCATAATCTTTGTATTTACGATTAATTATATAATATCTCAAGGTTCTCATTATAGTCTAGGAAATGATAAAACCTTTTGATATGATAAGTAATCTAAGGAAATTACCACAAAAATAGTGGATTCATAAAAATAAACATGATTATAATAAGAATACATCTTACAAAACTCATTATATAAATGATAAGGTAATCAAAATGTATTGTACAAGTTAGGTTTAGGGAACCAAATTTTACAACACTACCAATTATGCTAGAGCCAACTTGATATCTATCCTTATTAGCTCTCACATTATAAGATCATGGTTGTGTTTAGTTATTAAATTAGGTTTTGGTTATGTAATATCTCTACCATGTGACTAATTTTCTATTTTTGGATTCATCTCCTTGATTAATACTCTTCAAGAGATGGTACCTTGAGTGTATGTTATTCCACTATAAAAAATGTGAAATATTGGAAAGTACTAGTAATAGTATTATCATAATTTATATTATGATAAAACATTACATAATAGGTGATAATCGAAGAGTAATAATACATTATTTCATTTTTAGACTACTTATTCAGCTATATCAGAAGAGACAACTCACTCGGTATTTGTAGATATGGTTTCCACTAGCATGAATGAGTTTGTCCTCCCATTTACCTTATACTGAATGTGATATTAGATAATATTGATCAAAGGGAAGAATAGTTTATTCCCCATTATAAATATCTCCTCTTCCCCTCTATGTACCAATAACACTTCTATTGTACTCTCTCAAGTACAATTATATATTTATAACTACTTCCCATGAAGTTCTCCTGGATATAACTTTTAATTTTCTACCATAAAATATATATTATAGAATATAATTTTTTGTATATATCAAGGCATATGTGATGGATCCATCACAAAATCACATGTAATTCTACTTATCACATTAATACCCTCCTATGTCTCAAACATATCTTCTTGGACTAATTTATTCCATGTGGCATTAGTATCAATTTTCTCTCTCATTTTTCCAAATTGTACTTTTCAATACCTTTTTATTATATGTACTTTTTATTTTTTCCAAGAAACCAATTAGATCTACCTCAATATATCTCTTTCTCTATAACATAGGTTTCTACTTTAATTCAATATTTGGAGAGTTAATTTAATTTTGGTCTTTACTCACTACAATACCAAAAGATGTTTTCCATATGTTATCAAACACATTTGTCTCGGAAAATAGTAGTTCTCCCAATAACCACTTATATAAATATTGAAAAAATTCATTTAAAATGAATATAATTATGATATTCTTTCTTACTTCAAGTCAAAACTGGGTTTTAATTACTTAAACCCCTTATTGGAATTTTATGGTTTCACCAAATCATTCAGGTTGCATCGTATTGAAAATTTCCACAAAAGGTGGTCTTAACATCCAATTAAAAATAAAATGATCAAAGAATTTAGTTATGATAGGTAATATTCTTATGGATTTAGGTAATATTACTTGGTATTACCAATCAATCCTTATTGGTTCCATTCTTATACCAACCATGTAATTTTTCTCTTGAATACCACCATGGTTTTATGAATTGAAACATTCAATTTACAAAGAACCTATATTTTGATATATATAATCCGTTTTTGATTTTACTTATATTTTCTATGTTTATTTGTTTCCATTTACTACTTAATTTTAGGATTTATGTTTCTCAATGAATAATGTATCAATATCCAATGTAAATATAAAACCACTACAATGGATTTATCCTTCCTAGGATTTATGTGTCTCTAGAACATTCTTTTTCTACATGCTCTGGTGGAACTTGTTCATATACCTATCATTTGTGTATATCTAAAATTGACTTAACTGAATTCAATATTTCTCCCACTATCTCAAATAGATATTTGTAATCTTTCAAGGAAATATAGTTCTATAACATGACTATAAATTTGTCGACATCATAGGTTTTAATAATCTACTATATAAACTTAAGGATACTAACTATGATGCACTTTGTTCTTTTCTTGATGAAAGTAATTATATCATTTAAAAAAACATTGATTTAAATTTTTTTATTATTAAAAAGTGGATTTATAGCATACTATAACTCATATGATTTCTATTTTTCATTATAGTTGACTTATGGTTATGGGATAAATCTGATATTTATGAAGCATGTCTTAATAATAGTAGAAGTTTCTCTAATGTAGATATGATTCATCATGGATAATCCTTAGAGATACATAATAAAATTTATTTGTTTATGAAAATGTGAATTTACAAATCAATACATGATATATTTTATGGATAAATGTTTTTATGTTATACTCTCTGTAAATCCTTTACCTTACATCATAAAATTGATTTGTATAAAGAAATGTGTGTAAAAGAATTTCTCCATGCTACATTTTAATGATTGTTATTTTAACTTTAGACTCATCATAGATCTTTTGACTAAAATCATAACTTTTATGTGTATTAATAAATTTTCATTTATGAAATTTTCTACACTACATTTTTATTGATTTTTGTATGCTTTTTCAAGATATTCTTCGACACACAAGCTTGAAGCAATTCATATCTTCTAACCATGCATATTTCATACTACAATTTTACATTCTTTAAAAATCATAGAGGAATTTTATGAATTATATTTATCATTATATTTACCTTGAAAGAGTTCATTCTCTCAAGATAAACTAATTATGAAAGCTTTCTGACATACCTTTATTTATAAAGGTTTCCTTATCCAAAAATAAGTAAGTAAATTTTTCTATTATACCAATGGTGTTTAACTCAAAGTGTTGCAAAATTATTTTGAGTGTATCTATGAAAACTACCTAGTTTTATGAAATGGTGAATTATCTATCCAAAAATTGGTATAAGTGAGTCTTACATTTTTTATTCATTAGGTATTTACTATAATTCAAGTTTTATTAACTATTCATTAACTATTATACAACACAAAAAAAATCAATCCCAAACTATAATATTTTTTCCTTATGTCAAATGGACATGTGAGAATAAATTTTTTGTTATACATAATAAAATTTAAAGTAGAATAATTATACATGGAAATTATAAATTAAGTACTTCTCACCAGTAATTTATGAGTTACCCTTTCTTACCTGCTTAAAAATTTCACTTAAATTGTTATAAAGTTTCTATTCTTACTTATATAATGCACTTAAATAAAAATATGTGATATAAATATTGTATTTAATACCCAAAAAATTTGATATAAATGTCACATACATGATGAATATTCTGGAAGCATAAG
Organism: Viscum album; assembly: GCA_963277665.1. NCBI lineage: Eukaryota > Viridiplantae > Streptophyta > Magnoliopsida > Santalales > Viscaceae > Viscum > Viscum album. Next base: position 1,366,798,585 of record OY728135.1, read on the forward strand.
CGACTAATTTTATTTTCAATTAAGTTCATAGAATTTGAAATTACATTATCTTATCTCATGACATGAAAAAAATAACATCACGTACGATAATAAATATCAGTTGTTTTGATGGATTTTTTGATGGTTTCATTGATATAACAATTCCCATTAACCTTTTCACCTCATATTTCAACTGTTTTACTTGAATAACTAAATAATATACTCTATTTTAGGTTCTTATTTTCATGGGGAACCTTACCCAAAAGGCAATGAATAATTTTTTCCATAATTTTTATTTATTAATAATAAAATAATTATATGTGTTAAAATGATATAGTAATGGTATGTATTAAAATATCATGTTATGTGTTTCAATTTACATGTATCTACTGTAATCATCACCTCATTCATGTCTTGTTTGTCTTTCTCCTCATAGGATTCTGAGAGATGAGAAAACATTTGATATCATCTAGGTCCTAATGTTGTTTCCATATATCATTTGAAATTGATGAAATAATTATGATATAAACATAAAATTCATCACACATGAGTCTCATGTAAGCATACTTTACACCCTCTATTTCTGATATGGCTCTAAATGTATTGGGGGACTCCAACACCTTAAATTTTCTATATCATATTACTTTGTGCAAGAACCTATAATACTATTTGGAAATTAATACCAATGAAGAAATATTCTTTTTACAATAATAATCATAGTGTATATGTGGTATTACTTTATATTATTCTAAAAAATACTAGAATATTAGTAATTCTTATCATTATTACTGATTATACATTACCGATTAAATTATTAAATGTATCACACTATTTTATTAAACCCTAGCATCCCTCACCACTATATTTGGAATACTTGGTATCTAGAGTATTCTTATTCCATGGATCCTTGAAATATCTCCTCAATGTCTAATTCATGGATATTCCACTACTTAGAGAGTTTCAAGGTTTGGGTTTGAATGGATAACCACATTAACTCATGGATTCTTGAACTACCAAAGAAGCCATGGATTCTAAAAACCATAAACAAGATTTACTAAATTATTTACCTCTAAAGATTCCAAAAGATAGCTAGGATTAATTTTTTTCATCCATATTTTATTATGTAAACCAATATCTCTCATCAAAAGTCCCTAGTAGTAGGAGGCACTATCAACTAGGGCTAGTGAGAAAATTGTACACCCAGTTTTTTTCAAATTTAAACGAAGAAGGAATTAAGAACTTAATAATAATTTGAGGGTTTTATTACTATTTATTGATGAATGTAATAATTTTCTATAATATATGTATATACTTATTATATCACACTCAAAACATAACAATATAGTGAATAGAAAAATATTCACCATGTATTAATTCATTTCAATCTATGAATATTTTTTATTTTATGTGGTCATGCTTAACTTAGCCCAAATGGACCGAAGGCCTTCATTTTTATTGATTTTGATAACCCAACATTCAAGGGATGTGGGGGAACCCTTACAAGGCCCGTAGGCTTAGAGATTACAAGGCCCGCAGGATTAAGAGATTACATGACCTGAATGTCTTAGGGAATTCAACCAGACTATCTACAAGGAACTACCCCACCCTAGCATTTGCGTCATGATAGTAGCTCTCCACCTTTGCATGGTCGTCTGGCTAGGATTCTCGTTCAATCACGGGCTGGAATTGATGGCTTAGCCATACCCTCTCATTCGGACAATCCATTTGGCTATGATCTGGTGAGTGCATCTGCTCTGAATCCTCTTCTAGGGCTGCTCCTTTTTTTGTAGTGTGTTTGGGGCAACTGCATGTGGCCAGAAGGCCTTGAGGTGGCCCTAGGGCCTTGAAGGTGGCCCAAAATCCCTATTGACCTGAAGTAATGGGTGGTCCAAAAGCCTTAAGTACTCCAAGCCCAAACTAGTGGCCCAAGGTGAATAGTTCTAGCTGCTACAGTACCGAACATTACCCACTAGAGTAACTGCTATAGTGCCTACTACAGTACCTATATAGTGTACAGTTTTTCTACAGTACCTGTATAGAGTATAGTTCTGCTACAGTACCCGCACAGTGTATAGTCTTCTATAGTACTTCTATAGTGACTGCTACAGTACTGCTACAGTACTTCCATAGTACCCAGAAATATTCTTCTACCTGGTTTTGAACCTGGGTCTTGTGGATGCACATATGGATACCTCACCAACTGGGCTGAGGCTCATGTGCGATCATGTTTAACTTCATACTCAAAAAATCATAATAAAAAATGAATAAATTAAATAAAAAACATGTATAATATTTAACATTTTATATTTTTTGATCAAATTATTCTCAATGGATCAATGATGACCCTAGCTCTATAATACTCAAGTCGTATTTGATTCATATCACAGCTCACATCTCGATCCAATGTATCATTATCTGGTCTAGAAAACCACATCTTCTTAGTGTGGTCAATGCATTATAAAATCCTTTTAATAATACATAAATACTCACACACAGGTGAGGGGGTATCTGTAATATACAATAGACAAGAAAAATAGACCACATGGACATGCATGCCCTTATACATATTAAGGGAGGAAAGAGACGATGCATGGACTATAAATATAAATTTAATTATTAAATGCATCAACCACTTTTTCAATAAATAACTATATAAATTAAATTTCAGATATACATTGGATGGATGATGCTCAAGATTAGTCTTTATGCAAATAAATTGTGTAATAAGAATTAAATTTATGTTAAATATATATCGAGGGAATTAAATGTATTAAAATAATTAGTTTTATTTTAATTTATATAAAAATTAGTGCATGGTACCAAATCAAATATAAATTTTAATCGAAAAATTTAATATTATGGTTCATATATATATATATATGTTTTTATTTTTTTGTTCTAAAACCCCGTATAGTCTAGAAAACCTCTAAAAGATATTTTGGATATTTACCTAACATAAAAAGGGATAGTTAGGTTTGGTAGGGGATAAACCCGTCAGACAGAGTGGGACGACCTAGTTTGGCCCTGATTCGAACTATAGGTGGCACCCGAAGAGGATCCAATGTGATGGAGCACATGGTAGGGGATTGGTGGCTAAGCCATGGGCTTCGTCGACGCTGCCAGGTATCGTGAAGATGAGGTTTTGGGGAGGTATTAATCCATGTGATGGGGTGACCATGGTTGGCATATAGATAAAGATACACAACAATGTGGTGGGTGGGTGTCCAGGATTGGTGGGCTATGTTGGTTATGGAAGAGTCCAGCATGATAAGTGACAAATCTGTCCAGATGTGTAAGGCGTCGATGATGGGGTTATTACCTGAGAGGGTGATGTGTTGACTGGATGATTGGTCTGGATGATCTATTCATCAGTCAGTGGTTATTGGTTTAGATGATCTAGTCATCAGTGAGTGGTTTGAGCTGGCCGATGGGAGATCTTGAAGCGGGAAAGCATGGTGGGAAAATGTGGTGTGGCCCATCCAATGGAGGTGTGGGGTGTGTATTTTTTCCATTAGAGTAGGGCATATGGGATCGCGTGGCCTAAGGAAACTAACCAGGGTTTGACAGAGAATGAGGATCTAGTGATTTTGGAGGTGGTCTAGCTGATAGTGGAAAACCCACTAGAGGGTTGGGTAGAGAGAGGTGACACCAGGGTTTTTATAAATTATTGAATTCCAAACTAATCCATCCATTTACCCCTTATAATTTCCATTATTTTATTTTATTTTGGATCTGTGTGTCAATCATCCCCAAAAGAATAAATTATTTTAAATTTTTGTTAAATAATTTCCACACCCTATATGAAGGATTCATAATTTTTAACTAATTATACAATTGGTGGAAATTGGGATTGTCCAGAAACACCTATAAACATGGATTTGAATCCAATTTATAACTTCTGATGACTGTTACATGGTCATATGATTTCAGATTAAATCTTAAATCGTGGTCTTGGGACCTTCATGAATCCCTCTTCATCAGTTTAACACAAATATTTTTTTTAGATTAAAAAAGTCACGTGGATTTCTTTGATACCAATTGAAGGTATCAGGTCATTCAATAGGAGAAGATGAACCAAGAAATTTATTTTTTTCTACGGAGATCAATGAAAATACCTCATCACTGGTGAAGTTCATCCCTGTACAACTTGAGAGGATCCCACATGAATAATTTTAAACAAAAAAACAAAAGTAACAATTACCAAATTTGGTGTGAAGTTGTGTTCATGAATCGATCATCTCTGGTGGATATTTATTTAAATAAAAAAATTTAGATCACTCTAGATCATTAAAACATGTTTTAAATGTCAATGGTAATGTTTTTCATCAAATTATAAGTGATAGAATAGAGATTTGATGATTCCTTCATCATCCTGATGATCACCACATCGATGTTCCTTCGATACGTGAAAGATAACTCAATCCAATTGCATAGATCAAGATATTATCTCTCTAAGATTCGGAAAAGAGTATGTAAATGCTCTAAAATCCTAACAAGTAATAGTTCCTATGAATGATAGCCTCTTATATTTATATGAATAAGCTATAAATACCCAAAAAATACTCCCTAACCCCCGAATATATTTTAACCACTAAATAAGTTATAAACAATATTTTATGAATACTTTACTAAGTAATAAATATCATTTTTATTTTTATCACTTTCCTGTAATATAATAAATATATTACATTATAAAAAATCCATTTACTTGACTCATCATTCCCAAAAATATTAAATGAACCTTTAATTTTAAAATAATAATCGTTTAATAATTTTTTTAACGTATTCATTGAAATATTCTTTGAATACGTTAATTAAATTAATTCAATTCCAATTATTATAAACTTGTATAATATGAATATATTTTTTTCATGGTGATTGAATATTCTCAGACATCACTCAGACCCCGTTTTGGGTCCCACCAAGTCCTAAACTCATATTCATTAGAATAGGGTAAAATTTGGAATACACTAACTGTGTGAACCTATAGGACATTATCTTGATAGCGGTGAATACTATTCGAAAAGCTAGAGTAGAGTAATGGAAAAAATCAAGACCCCTAAGATATAAGGAAAATCCATAGAAATGAAAACCTTTTGAATGAACACACATCTTATACTATGATCTATCTGCCTCGCGATATCTCTTAAATCAAGACACATAAGTTGTATCATAATCATTTTATTTATTTATTTTATTAACCAAATTGTATAAACATACCTTATTCTACAATATCTATGGATTTAGTTAAGGTATTACCATTCTGATTAACTAGGCCCGATACATCAATACATTTCAGAAAGGAAAATGTTGTCTTTATTATTATATCAATGTCATACCACCAATGATGCACCTAGTGCAAGCTACCTCACTAAGAATTTAACTCCATTGTTTTTTTACATGCATAAAATTACATGGGAAGGTAGTATACCCTAATAATAATCTCAAGTTAAGAGACCATTACACATGTTTTCATATAGGATCTACCAATGATACATGATACATGTGGTGTTTTTATTGGCAGACTAGTCCTCATGATCCCCTATACCTGAGTTTAATGGGTGAGAACTTCATGAAAAAAAGTCTCAATAGTTGTAACACCCCATGTTTTTATGAATTATTATTATTATTATAAATTTAAATTTATTTGAAATCTTTTATTACACGAAACACATAGTTTATCTTACGTTACATGCAACACCTAGTTTTAAAAAGATCATGATATATTATTAATATAATTATTCTAATGAAATTATTATTACCTAGATGCTAAAAATAGTAATATTAATAGAAATAAATACTTTTAAAATATTGAGTATAATATTTTTATATAAATGAAACATATTGATAATAAAATAAATAATTTTTGGAAAAGTATATATATATTTTGAAAATTATACTTTCTCAAAAAAAAAAAATTATGTATTTATTTAAACAATAATAATATTAATTTTTGTAGGACCCTATAACACCTTGAGAGGGGAGGGGTGAATCAGGGTGTAAAAATTATCTTATATATATATATGAATCCTATTCCCACATTGGTAGGAAATTTTAAAACTTATATGATGGAATAATGTAGTTATTAAACATCTATATTGATATACACAACAAAATAATTTCACTTGGTTCAATACTAAGGGCTATCCCAAGGAGAATACCCCACACGTGGGTCCATCATACATGAATCCAATAAGCTTCACTAGTTATTTTGGAGTATAGAAGATCTGATATAGTCACTTTGTTAGAGGTACACTACATTTAAAAGAATTTTAAGGGAAGCACACTACCTCACTTAGAACACTTTCTTCAAATCCCCATAGCTCACTTCCTTTGGTGATGTTTTAATCATTTTATCATCCTCAATGTCACTTAAAAAATTGAACATTTGATTCTTTTTACTTATTTATAATGAGACTTTACTTGCACCATAATCCTAAATTTATGCACATGGAAGTACTGTTCACTAAAAGAATATGGTCAACATTACTATTCATGAATCTCATAGCCTTTGTGAAACCCCTTTCTTATTTCAAATATACTTCATCCTTCTTACACACACTACTCTTTGCGAATCTCCTAGCCTTCATGAATCTCCCAGCCTTCATGGAAATATAAACAATTGTGAGGGTCCCAGTCTTCATGAAACTCACTTGTCTAAAATTTCATAATGTCAATTAGTTCTAAACCATAATTTTCATGAATCATGAGTTCACGAAAAGTTCCATATTTTCAAAAGTATTTCCTTTACGAAGCACCTTCACAAAATACAAGAATTTGAACATTTCTATAAATTATCTCCATTAATTATGAAGAAGGGTGGTGTTCTATTTATAGAATTTACCTTTTGTGAATATTTCAATATTATCAATTCCTTTTCGCAAACCTCATCATTCATGTTCACAAAGATAATAGTCTTCACAAAGCTCTTGTGAAATTTACTCATTTTGCGAGGATTCTTGTAGTCGCATAGATTACCGTAACCCTATCGCGGCTCAACCATTTTCTTGAAGCCTAATTTGAAAAAATTCAAACATTAATGGGATAATATTTCTTAAAAAATATTCACATATTCATAAAAACCAATCCTTTTGAAACACATTCCTTAACCATATATTTGAAGAGTATATTATGAAAATATTAATTTGTGATGGTTACTCCTTCCTCCGAATTTTGAGATCCAAAATTTTAGAAAACACTAAAAAATGATTCCACCTTCAAAATTAGGTCCATTTGCAACATTTTATCACTTTAGATTGAAAACTAATTCATCAAAAAAGTGTGGATTGACAATAAACAAAAAATAATCTATTTCCCTCTACGAGAATCCTTGGTTGGAATAATATCCCCCTATGGGTGTATTAGAAATATGCAGATAAATTAAATGGAGCATAATCCTAAAAAAAATTTATTCATGTAAAATAACTCATCCAACACTTCAAGTCTACATGAGAAAATATCAGTGTAGAAAACCAGAATGGAAAAAGATAATTTCATACCTTGATAGGGCACCAACCAATCCTAAAAACCTATAATTCATTGAATTTTACTTATATCCCTATTTGTATGTAAACCCAATGAAACAATATTTGTACATTTAGTGATCAAAATAAACTCCCTCTAGATTGTATCTAACCCAGAGACCTGCATCACATGAACAAATATATTAAAATACTCCACAAAAATGGGGATAGTGGAAAACTGTAACCTCTTCATGCAATAAGAGGTGTAAGAACAGTGAGGTCAAACCTATGTTACCCAAACATTGGTACTCACTATGTTTTAGTCAGGATATCAGCCACATGGTCATCAATTCCAACATTTTCCATTTTAATTAGACCCCATTAAACACTTTGTTTTATGATGTGATATTTGTTCTCAATATGTTTGGTATGAGAGTGTTGAACCAGCTTATTCACAAGATTGATCGTGCTCTTTTTTTCATAGTGTATCATTATCGGCTATTTCACCTCTTCACAAATATTAGTAAGTTTTTTCTTCATCTATAATAGCTGAGTGTGTTCCTTTTTCATAGGGATATACTATTCTTGATCTATACAAAGAGAAGTGATTTCTTGTTTTTGCTCAACTAGCCCACACATTTATTTCCCATAAAGAATAAACCAAAAATTGTGGAAATTAAATCACCACATCTCCAACCCAGTCAGCTTCATAAAATACTAATAATTCTATATCCCTTCCTACTATAAAGTATAATCCAAAAATGAGAGTACCTTGAATATAACTCATGATTCCTTTAATGGCTACAAAAATGGTGTTCCTTCGGATTAATTCGGGAGTGAGTCATTAATCATATTGTAAAGTAGATATTTTTCTATTTTTAATTAAAGTGTAATAAGCATCCAATGAACCTCTTGTATAGGGAAGGATCCAAACATGTCCCATATTTGTTTTTTTTTGGTTTTTTCCAACCACAATTAGAGTTGACATTGGTTTGGAGTCATGAAAGTTGAATTTATTCAGAATTACTATTGAATATTTTTAATAAGAAAGGAAGGTGTAATATGTATTTTGAATCACCTATATCCCAAAAAAGTATATGATTTAAAAAATCATGGAATTTTAAAATTCTTATTTAATGTGTTTAAAAACTTATTCCACTGATCTTTATCTGGTTCCTCGAAAAATAACATCATCCACAAATACAAGAACCATAGATTTATCTTCCTCAAAATTATTTACTTATAGATTATGGTTCAATACACCTCTTTTAAATTATATCTTCTTCATATAAAAATATATTCAAGAATACCTTGATCATGGTGCCTTATTTTTACCATAGATATCCTTATTTAATCAACAAACCTTGGTTTCACAATTTCCAATAAGAAATACCATTGGTTGTTCAATATAGAATTCTTCTTCAAGAACACCATTCATGAATTCTATTTTGACATCCATATAATAAAATTTATACCTATTTGAATTTCCATGGAAAGTAAGAGCCTAATCGACTAAAATAGAGCTACTCAAGGAAACATTTATTCAATATGAATTCTTTCAATATGTGCATAGATTTTACACATCAAACATTCCTTGTTTTTGATCAAATTTCAATGCACATCAACTTAGTTTTTGAATATTCAATTTTTTCCAATCACATTGTGATTTTATGGTCCCTTAGCAATATCCTACATCTTGTTATTTTCAATTTGATGTAGTTATTCATTCATGGATTAACCAATTATTCATCCTTAACTAATTATTCAAACATGGTTGGTTCCAAAATTTAAAGGAAGGGATAATGTTACTCATTTATAATTCACATTGTATGTGTTGGTGAGGTCCAATCCTCAATGATGTTGGATTGATCATATTATTCCATTCTATTTCTCCTATGAGGTCTTAATAATTTTTTTCAGTAATGTTTCCTCTTACAATTCTTCTTCCAAATCATCATCATTTTGATAACACTGGATGTTTTTCTAGCCTTACACTATTTCTATATTAGAATATTTCCCTTTTCCAATTTATTATTCATCTTAATCATTTCAATAGATGATATCCTTAAGGTAATTTTGGTTTTATAATCAATTATCATTACATCATTTCATTCCACAATATTTCTAATATGATTATTGTAACATTTGTAGGATTTAGTCTTCATTGAATATCCAAGTATAATTTCTTTATCTGAAACATCACCATAATTTCTTTGATTTCATTATTTGTTTTCAATGAAACATTCACTTCCAAAAATATGAAAATAATTTAGAGAGGGATTCCTTCCATGCCAAATATCATATGGTGTCCTCATATTTCCTATAAAAATTCCTATACAATTTCAATAATACACCACTACATGAAAAACCTATTTCTAATAATCATGAGAAACACAACTCTCAATTGTCATAGTTCTATAAATATTATTCACCTATATATTTTGGCTTTAAACGACCCTATTTTGTTGAGCGGTTATCACTAAAAACATGTAATTATTTATCCCATGTTTTCTGAGGTAATTTTCAAATTAAATTGACGTGTCTTATTTTTTATTATGAGATTGTTAAATATTGATCGTGTGGATAGTTTGATTCTCATCTATTTGATAATAAATCTTCATGAAATCAATCATTTTATATTTATTCTACATGAATATTACACAAGAAATTATACTATAATCATCAATAAAAATAATGAAGTACCTTTCTCCATATGTTCTAGAAACAATTATTAGACTGCACACAACCATGTTGTTGTGATGAAGAATATTTTATGCTCTTTTTCTCTTCAACCGATATGATCTTAGAACCATATTTCCTCACATGCAAACATCACATGACTTTTCTCAATAATTCTTAAAATTTTTAATGTTGAAAAAAATCTTTTGCATTTAGATGTATTCAATGATATGTTGATTAATGTGATCCAACCTTTGGTGAAACATCTTTTTTTAATCTTCAATTATTAAGAAAATTGTTTTTTCTTTACTATCAACCTAGTATAAATTTCCACTTGTTTTTTATACCTTTATAAGGAAATTATCAGTCTTCACTTTGATAATTTATCCCTTATGATTTAACATCACTATTATACTGAGTCACCTAATTGCATCACACTAAGGATATTGTGACACAATATATCCATGTAAAGAATTCTTTTTTCATTACCATTTTGTTTTTAAGTTTGTTATTTCTAAAGCCTTTAATCTTCAAGAAACCGTAGTTGGTGAATCTCACTATTACATCAACATTTTTATTAACATTTTTCAACAAATATGCATTTATTTTCATGTAGTATGAACATATATTATCAATAATCTAGGTAATAATGTTCTTTATATCTTGGAGAGTAATTTCAATAATGCTGGGTTTATCGATCATCTATTTTTCCATCCATGAGATACCTAATTGGCTGAAGGTAATAGATGAAATTTTCATTATATTTACAATATGAATGGGTTAATAATAATATTCTTATTCTTTCAGAGATTAATAAATATTTTTAACAGTAATTATTCTTTGTTTGAATGTATTGAATTTTCTTAGAGTTATGTAGTTACTGTTCCTACATATCCTCTATTTACAATGAATAACTTTTTATCCATAGTTAAATTAGCGAAAATATTATCCATAGAAAATATTTCATCTATATGGTGAATGATATGGTCTATTTTTTTTCGTTGACTTCCATGTACTTCCACTTTCAGATTACTCTTTTCCTCTTCACATTAACACTTGGTATGTCCCAGAAATCTACGAAATTAAAAATTCATAAGTGGAAATATCTTATCACTTCCATTCATCCACATTTCCCCTTCCTTTGTAAAGGTATTTTACTAGAGATCATTTTTGGATACTTGAGGATTATGTTTAGCTCCATTTTATTTTTATTTCAGATATATCTCTATTAAGACATCAGGTACCTATGTTATATGTACACCTTTGTGCTTATTTTAATTTGGATCATCCTATTTCTAACCTTTGATGTTTCTATATCACAACCAATTACACTTTTCTCCATAAATTTAGATCTATTAGTATTGAAGGCCTTCTCTACTTATTCATAACCATGTTTAGATATTTTCAATAGCCTATCATAAGAAATTATTCAAAACTGTAATTTCTTCTTTGTTTACATAGATTTTGATTTAGTTTATAGTTTAATCTTTAAAGTAAAAAATTCTAATTTTAGTCCCTAAACTATCTTATAATTTTCCTCTAGTATCGATATAAGTTCATTGATAACTTTTTCCTTCTATTCAATCGTGAGTTTAAACTCCACAAACTCATTCAATATTTCAAGAGTTCATAAATGTTATTCTATATCTCCTTCTAGTTAATCAATTTTTAATTCAAGCTAATCCATATATTATGGTGACTCGTTCAACAAGGATATTATCTACTTATTTATATTTTTTTGAATTTAAAGCTCATAAAGAGAACACTCAAGTTCCACCTTGAGATCAACAACCACAATTGACTGATTATATTTATTTTTTTAGATTATTCATTTTAAACTATATTCATCGTGGATGCTTTGGGAATAGGTTTAAACTCTAGTTATATGTCCTCCAAAAAAGTAACTATCATCTTGTTTCTCTTTTATGATGAAGCTATTTCTTAGTAATATCTTTCCTGATTTGTTATCTCCCTTTTAAGAGATCATTTTTTGAGGATTCTAGATGATTTATTCTTCACTTTATATTTGATCAAATTTCCTTGAGTACTGAGCAGTAATGTTCCATAATCTACCACACTAAAAACAAGACAACATAATCTAGCCTTAAAATCTCCCTTTTATTCTCAGAAATAATTAGAAAAAAGATAAGTAAGTTCATCATCCACATCATCACCATCATCAATATCCTAGGGGTCATCAATTTATTCCAAGGATTTTAATGAAATTTACTTTCTTACTCAAATTGTTGCATCTTATGGTTTGACTCTCATTTCATAAGCCATCATTCTATTTAGCATATCATGTAGAGAAATATTAGAAATATCTCTTTACTAAACGACTGTTACACTTTTGAATTGTACATTTATGGTATCCTTCTAAGTATTTTCTTCCCAATGTAAATATCCTTAATTTCTTCCCAAAATCATCTAATAACTCAAAGAAGTTCAGTAATATAATTAAAGAAGATATAATTATTTTAATTTGGATACATTTTTGGATCATCAAACTTATTGTACAATACTTGATTTTTTTGCATCCTTTACTTTTTTATTTCCTTCATATATATTTTCCAATTTCTCCCACATGGAGTTGGATTTAGTGTAACTCATCACCTTTAAATTAATTTTATTAGATAGTATTGGGGTAAGTTATTTTTGAGCTTTGGCATCTGAATCATGAATTTTTCTATCTATTTCAGTCATAGGGAGAGCTATTGTATCACTAACTTGAATCCATTGATATATGGAAAAGTGAACACACATTTCAATAGAACTCATATGAGATATCATTATATTATTCCAAAAATGGATGTTTTATCCATCAAATAGAGGATCTCCACTATCATTTACTGAATTCTCCATAAAAACAATTGAGGATAGATTTTACACTTATATCCTATTCATTCTAATACAACTTAGAGGACCATAGAATATCCATAGAAGGGAGGGGTGAATCAAGGTCTCAACATTTTCTTTTAAAGAGGCATATATTTTTACCACCTTATTAAGAACTTGAACATCATATATTTTGGAATAATGTAGTTATTATAAATTCATATAAAGAGACACAACACAACATTTTTTCTTTGTAACACCCCAAGCTTCCACGGTATGATTCTCTTTGAATAATATAGTAGCATGTGTTGTACGCAACTTCAAGTTCTAAAAAACACCACAACCAATCAAACTAGTCTTTATGAATAGTAATAACCACTTTTTGAAATTTTATAAATTTTATCTTTCAAAGTGGACTTCATTTTTGGATCCAGAATATTGAAATTAGTTTAGGGTGAATTTTTGATATTTTTCTGAAAACATTCAATTTTTGATGAATAATGAAAAACATTGAGTTATAGTTTAAAATCGAATTTTTAATTAAATAATTTTTTATTTTATTTAAATTTACTTTACATAAAAATAGATACATAATACCTATATAAATTCAATGTAATGAATTAGAGTCCGTTTATAATAATTTTAGATATATACAAATTTTATTGAACTTTTCATCGTTTTTTACCCACCTCCTAGGAGAATTTACAAATTCACATAAAACATAATTTTACAACTTCTGCAAGTGGAATTTCAAAAATCCGAGAGAAACGGTTAATATCAGGTAGTAAAATGTGGTTCAATAAGATAAAAATAATTTTTGGCGAATAATAACTTTTTACTTTTATTTACCACAGTTAAAAGTAAATAGGGTAATTAAGGGTAAAAATGATATTATTATTACCCTAACACATTTCCTAATTCTATTGAATAAGTATAATTCGACCAGAAACAACCTTAGGAATAAAATATGAACCTATTTGGTGCAATTGGATTATATTAGGTCATTTACTATTATTTAATTCAAAGAAGAGTTAAAACAGATAACATCAATGTTAAATAACTAAACAAAATTTAATATAGGGTTATACATAAGATAAATTAGATTATAAATACTCATTAGAAATATAAAAATATTTACTAAATAATGATATTTTATTTATAATTTTTAGACTTTAAATAATTTAATTTATTTATGACACAACGGTGATTCAGTAATTACCTAATTAATGAAATATGAAAATAATTGATATTATAAATATCAAAATAAATGTAATTAAAGAATTTTTATTAATTAAACTAATTATATAGTTTAATATAACATATTAGGGTTGGATAGATGAATTGTTTTAAAAGTAATAATGCTGTTATGAATTTAGCAACAACAAAATACCAAATAGTGTCAAAATTGACATAAAGGAGTATTTAAAACAAATATTATATTATTAATTGATATTCTATTCCTAAAAATATAAGGTTCGGCCAAAGAACATATTTAATGATATGTGTATCATTAATTAACCACTTGGGGTTCTCTTGTCTTGTTATAGTAAGTTTATTAACCATATAATATAAAAATACAAAGAGACATGGTAAATGTAAAAATATTAAAATAAGAGTTAAATATATATGATAAGGTTAATATAGTGACCCAAACCTATCTAAAATATATTTTTTGAAAGTATTTCGACCTATCCACACATTTTCCTCGAATTAAGTCACTTTGGATCCATTATAAACTGAATATGAATTTATTATAAAATAATATTTTAAGTTTTACCTAAGGTTCCCCTCACCCCTCTATAAAAGGTCACTATCCCTTCTCTCAAATTCATAAATTCAAAGCCTTTTGGTTCAGATAAACCCTGCCCAAATATCCTCTCAACTTCCATAAATTCATAATAGAGGCCTTACTTTAGTCAGAAAGCCAACTTAAGGAGCCCTTTTGATCAAATCAAAAGGAAGAACCCGAAGAAGATGTAAAAATCTCACCACCTCTTTCAAGTTCCTTTCTTCTTCCACTTCTTATTTCTTTTATATTTCCATTATAAAATAATAAATCCAGTATCTTATATATACTGTGATGTTATTACAGATATGGTACAACCATATTTATTATTCTATCCATACTTTGAATGACATGCCACCATACGTGCGTACGTACAGTTTACCGTCTCCACGTCCTGGGGTAATTGTTATTAAAAACATTATTATTTGGATGATTATGATAATGGTGTGTAATTTATGTAAATAAAAAATATAACATGATAATGATTATTTAGATATGATATACCATCCAATTATATATTATTTTAATATCAAAAGAATGATATTGTCGCTCGTGAGTACGTACGGACTACCGTCTCCACGAACACGATAAGATTCATTCCCCATCGTATACATTCAAGAATAATTTTCATTTGATGATTAAAAATAATTTTTAAGGACTTTATATCATTATGGATATGAATAAGATACAAACTATGGATAACAAACACGACTTATGTAACAAAACTTATAAGTTAACACCCGAAATGACGATAATACTAAGATATTATTAACAAAGAAATGTTAAAAGATCATATATGATATCATATTAATGTATATGAATCTTGTATAATTTAATAAAAATTATTTCACCATTATATAGGAGGTTAAGCTACCCTCAACCATGAAAAAGTACTAGGTAAGGGTTAATTTCACAATCTCTTTATTATCCGAGGTTGTTTATACGTAATTATCTATTGGGACCTCTTTATCATCCACATCCATGTTTCTTAAAAATGTATTTCAAATCAATGTTACTATTTTACAGACTATGGGTTGATGTCATTTATACCCTTGTTTTAATTTTCATAATTTGTTTATAAAGGAATCTTTCGGTCTTTTTCCA
Source organism: Viscum album (assembly GCA_963277665.1). Lineage (NCBI taxonomy): Eukaryota > Viridiplantae > Streptophyta > Magnoliopsida > Santalales > Viscaceae > Viscum > Viscum album. The sequence continues at coordinate 1,366,814,431 of OY728135.1, forward strand.
AACAAGTTCCTTTTTGACCTTTTCAACAAAATTAAGGTAAGAATGTCTTTTTTTAACTTATACGGAGGGTGCAGCTATTTTCTGCCGTTATAAAATCATCGAATCTTCCCTTACAAGATTATAATATTATTTTCAAATTAAATGTTTTATTTTATAATTATCTGACTTTTAAATGATTAAAAAAAGATATATTTCTCTCAAATAGTTTTGATTTCATCTATGTCAACATCCTTTGATGGATTTTAAGCTTATTTGAAGTTGATTTATTATGATACAAAACTTCCATATTGTATTGAATGATTTGTGATATGTTTGAATGTGGATGTGTTATTTTTATACCATTCATGGTTTATGGATAAATTATTGACATTTCATATGCTAGTTTTAATACGAATGGTTATGTTATGTTTAAACCTATCCATATGAGGAATGCATTGGACTTAGTAAGTAATGGGTGGAGCCCGGTATAGATCTTCGATGCATCAGTAGGTCTCATGAGACAAACTACTGTCTTGGAACAAGGCCTTGACAAAATATTATTTTTAGTCATGGCACAAGGCCTTGACTATGTGGCTATGCTAGCCTGGCATTATGCATTCCATCATTATGAAAGTGGTTATTGATATTTCATGCGATTATTCAACTAGTAGAATATCCATGTGAATATGTAAATGGAATTATTTCATTTTATTTTTCCCATATTATGCTATAGTTCAAGTTCAAAAGGCTCTTGTTTTAGTTATACATTGTATTAAATGTTTATGCTTATTTATGAAAGTTTCCGCTATATTATTATCCTTACTGAGCATCTGAGCTCACCCCTTTCTATGTTTTATTTTTCCCAGGATGAAAAGAAATATTTAATGACTGACCTGGTGGGATAGTCTGAAGGGGTTATGAGTGTGGACTATGGAGACTATGTTATTGCAGTTTTTCATTTTGTGATGTAATGTAAACTTTATGAATGTATCTAGCGATTCAAAGGCTGCTAAACAAATAATACTTTCAAGACATGATATTTTGTGATCATGCCAATGTTATGTAATAATGCACCGACTCTGGGTAACTAGGGTCAGGGCGTTACAGTTGGTATCAGAGGTAGGTTTAGTACAAACCTTGGAAGCTATATTTAGATAAATTATGATTAGATCACATAGACATAAGATGGAATTTGAGTATTAGTATAGAATAACTTCCTAGAATTTTGGTATTGTAGAGATTTTGTGTGTTTTCTGAGAAATACATCCCTGTTTGGATACGAGTAGGTAGAGGTGGCTCTGGAACAGATGTACCTAGGGGTATAACCTGAAAACACCATTTTGAGCTAGACTCGAATGGGAGCTGGTGCCCGACAACGGGCCTTGCGGCACTCTTGGTTATGACACTCTCAAGGGATATGCTTAGGATAATTCTTATTTTCTTTACAAACCATTATGAAGGGTTTATGAGTATATACTTCCTCAAAGAAAACATTTTTATGATTATGGATTATATCTATAAACTGTTCAATTCATGTTAAGTGTTTTACAAGTTTGCGTTTATGTATTGTGATTCCTAAACTAATCTAGTGTATGCCTTGTTTAGAAATGGCGCTTAGTGGAAGGAATGGAAACCATATCAATGAACACACACCATGTAGGGATTACCTCCTACTCAAGATAATTATAGTGAAGCTACTGATACAACTGGTGTTGATCAACTTATCACCATACTGGGACAACTCACTCAGGTTATGAATAATAACCTTACCCATATGGAGCCCCCCGATCCGCAGCGTGGGGGATCAATGTTAGATCGCTTCATGAGGAAACAACCTCCAACATTCAATGGGGGTACAAATACACTAGTAGCTGAGAAATGGATAATTTCTTTAGAGAAAATATTCAATGCCTTGGGGAGTAGTGAAAGGGAAAAAGTTTTCATGGCAGTTTACTGCCTCACTGGAGATGCTGATCAATGGTGGTCAATGATTCAAAACACAAAGGAAGATGATGAAGTATCAAATATGGAATAGATGGAGTTTAAAGATCTTTTCATAGTGAAATACTTTCCTCGTGACCATCGAGTAGATACAGAAAGAAAATTTCTGAGTCTGAGGAAAAAGGAGGACAAGAATGTTGCAAAGTATGAGTCTAACTTTACAAGGATAGCCTGGCATGCTGCAGATTATATATGTAACCCATGAAGTAAGATTGATCTTTTCTTTTATGGGTTAAAACCGTTTCTCTATTGAGCATTAGTATCACAATCCTTCTTTTCATATGAAGATATTGTCTCATGTTCTATAAAGACAGAAAAATAATTCTCTAAGTCTTACGACTTTAAACCAAAGCAAGAGAAGAAGAGATCTGCTTATCACTCTGGAAATGGAAATAAGGGGATTAAGGGAAAATTTGAATATCCATTATGTATTAAATGTGGGAAGAAACACCCCAGTTCATGCTTGAAGAGAATGTGATTATGTTACAAGTGTGGTGAAAAAGGCCACCAAGCTCGTGATTGCAAGGGGATGAAAGAAGCTACTGATGCTCAATGCTACAATTGCAAGGAGATGGGACATTATGCAAATTAATGTCCTAAGAGTCAGGGGAAATTACCTCATAAAAGGCCGAGGGATCAAGGCCAGGCTTATGCTATCACTATTGCTGAGGTAGATGTTTTGAAATACGTGGTGGCAGGTAATTTAATGGTTTCCTGAAGTTTAGAAAATTCATTATTTGATTCTGGATCATCGCATTGTTTCATATCTTCCTAGTTTTCCAAAAAAATTAGATATTACCAATTTGATTTAACAAGGTATTTTTCAGTCAAAACTCCTAAGGGAATTATCATTGCAACAAATTTTGTAAATCAGTCCCCATTAAAGCACATAAATGTTCATTATCTACTGATCTCATCGTCATACCTATTATTGAGTTTTATATAATCCTTGGTATGGATTGGATTTTGGACCATGATGTGAAGATTTATTGTAAGAATAATGAGGTTATGATTTTTGGTGATGATGATAAGGAACACCTTATCTTTAGAGCGGAATCAACACCACCAAATTCTTATCTAGATCCACCCCCAGTATCTCAAATAAATTCAATTATTGGGGAGGAAGAGAATGAAATAACTATGGGTGAGGAAAGGAATGTTAAAATAGATTATGTACCTATTATGATAGAATATGTTGATGTGTTTCCAGTAGATTTACCTGGACATCCTCCAGAATGATAAATTGAGTTTTCCATTGATTTAATTCCTGGATCAAGGTCCATATCAAAGACCCCTTATAGAATGGACACTGTGGAATTAGTGGAACTCAAGAAACAGCTATAGGAATTGATTAATAAGGGATTTATTCTCCCTAGTTTTTCTCTATGGGGAGCCCTTGTCCTTTTTGTTAAGAAGAAAGATGGATCTATGAGGTTATGTATCGACTAAAGGGAAATCAATGCTATAATAATAAAGAACAAGTATCCCCTACCTCACATTGATGATTTATTTGACCAAATGCATGGAGGTCAATACTTTTCAAAGATTGACCTTTGATTTGGATATCACCAGTTGTGTGTGAAGAAGGAAGACATTCTGAAAACAACATTTCAAACCAGGTACAGACATTATGAGTTTACAGTAATGCCTTTTGGGTTGACTAATACACCCTCTGTGTTCATGGATCTAATGAACATAGTTTTCAAGGAATATATTGATGATTTTGTAGTGGTATTTATTTATGATATCTTGGTATACTTCAAAAGATACTATGATCGTGAAAATCACTGGCACATTATCATGAAGACTCTGAGAAGACATGAATTATATGAGATGTTTAGCAAGTGTGAATTCTGGCTTCAGGAGATTTCTTTTCTTCGCCATATTGTCTCTAAGGATGGAATTTCCATTGATACTTCTATGAAAAGAGCAATCCATGAATGGCTAGCACCAGTGAGTATAACCAAGGTACGTAGTTTTACTGGTTTAGCAGGTTATTATCGGCATTTTGTCACAAATTTTTCCCGATTGGCTAACCCATTAACGAAGATCACACATAAAGGGGTTAAATTTGATTGGAAAAAATAGTTTGAAGAATGTTTTGAATAATTTAAAAAAAGATTAATCATTGCTATTATATTGACTCTACCACTGGGGAATGATGGGTTTCTTATTTATAGAGATGCTTCAAAGAAAGGACTTGGTTGTGTCCTTATGCAGAATGATAGGGTTATTGCCTATGCATCACGATAGCTGAAAATTCATGAGAAAAACAATCCTACTCATGATCTTGAGTTAGTTGCTATAATATTTTCTTTGATGATTTGGAGACACTATCTCTATGGTGAAAAATGTGAGATTTATACTGATCAAAATAGTTTTAAGTATATTTTCTCACAAAAATAACTCAACATGAGGAAAAAGAGATGGCTTGAACTACTCAAGGATTATGATTTCACGATACACTACCACCCGGGGAAGGAAAATAAGGTTGAAGATGATTTGAGAAAAAAGGATCATGGAGTTTTGAACAAGATGAGAATTGAACGAGATCCTATTTTCATGGATCTAGTGAAGATGGACATGGGAATAACCATGGAAGGTGAAACATCGATACTTTTTCAAATGGTTTCCAAACCATATTTACTAGAAAGGATAAAGAGTTCTCAGTTTGATGATGAAGAATTTCAAAATATGATTAAAGCTGTGAATAATGGGAGATTGAGTGACATTGTGTATGAAGGTGGAATTTTGAAATTTGGAAAGAGACTCTGTGTTCCCGATAAACCTGATCTAAAAAGGGAATTGTTGGATGATGCTCACATTTCCAATTTCTCTATACACCCTAGGAGCACCAAAATGTATATATATTTTATGGAACATTTTTGGTGGGACAACATGAAGAGGGAGATTGCTGATTTTGTGTCAAGATGTATGGTTTGTCAAAAAGTGAAAGCTAGAAGGCAACAACCTGGAAGAGACATGCAACCTCTTCCCATACCTGAGTGTAAATGGGATAATATCATGATGGAAATTATCATGGGAATACCAAAGACTCCTAGAAGGAACGATGCAATATGGGTCATTATTGACAGTCTTACAAAGTTAGCACATTTTCTTGCTATAAGAGAAGATCTACCACATGAACGCCTAGAAAGACTATATATTAATGAAGTTTTGAGACTTCATGGAGTACCTCTATCGATTGTTTCAGATCGTGATCCCCGTTTTACTTCTAGATGCTGGAAGAGTCTTCAGAAGGCCTTGGATACTGAACTTCATTTGATCACTGCCTACCACCATCAAACAGATGGACAATCAGAACGGACTAGTCAAACCTTATAAGACATGTTGAGATCCTTCTCACTTGACTTTTAGGGTATGTGGTATCAATATTTAACTATGGTAGATTTTTCATAAAACAATAGATTCCATTCAAGTATTCAGATGGCACCATATGAAGCATTATATAGAAAGAGATGTCGCACACCAACCTGTTGGGATGATGTTGGTGGAAGAAAACTTGTAGGCCCCGAACTAGTGGAGGAAACTATGGAAAAGGTAAAGGTAATCCAAAACCACATCAAAGAAGCTCAAAGTAGGAAGAAGAGCTATGCTGAAAACCGAAGGACGGATTTGGAATTTCAGGTAGGGGATTATGTTTTCTTGAAGGTATCTCCATGGAAGGGAGTCATACGTTTTGGTTAGAAAGGTAAATTGAGTCCCAGGTTCATCGGACCATTGGAAATTCTAGAACGAATTGGGGCTGTAGCTTATCGTTTGACAATGCCACCAAATCTCTCCAAATTTCACGATGTGTTCCACGTATCACTATTGAAAAAATACATGCCTGACCCAATGCATGTACTCACCTTTGAGGAAGTAGAACTGGAACCCGATCTATCTTATTGTGAAGAGCCGATCATGATTCTTCATACCAGAGAACAAATGCTGAGAAACCGAACAACTCGCCTGCTAAAAGTTCTATGAAGAAACCATAAGATGGAAGAGGCAATGTGGGAACCCAAGGAACTTATGATGAATAACCAATCGAATATTTTCATGCGGTATTAATCTAGAAATTTCAAGGATTAAATTATTTGAAGGAGGGGAGAATGTAACACCCCAAGCTTCCATGGTATGCTTCTCTTTGAATAATATAGTAGCGTGTGTTGTACGCAACTCCGAGTTCTAACACACACCACAACAAATAAAACTAGCTGTTATGAATAGTAATACCCACTTTTTGAAATTTTATAAATTTTATCTCTCAAAATGGACTTCATTTTTGGATTTGGAATATCGAAATTAGCTTAGGGTGAAACATTGGTATTTTTCTAAAAACATTAAATTTTTGATGAATAGTGAAAAACACTGAGTTATAGTTTTAAACCAAATTATTATTTAAATAATTATATATTGTATTTAAATTTATTTTAGGTCAAAATAGATAAATAATACCTATATATGTTCAATGTAATTCATTGGAGTCAGTTTATAATAATTTTATATATATAAAAATTTCATTGAACTTTTCACCGTCTTTTACCCACCTCCTAGGAGAATTTGAAAATTCACATAAAACTTAATTTTACCGCTTCTGTGATTGGAATTTCGAAAATCTGAGAGACACGGTTAATATCAAGGAGTAAAATGTGGTTCAATAAGGTAAAAATAATTTTTGGTGAATAGTAATTTTTTTACTTTTTATTACCACGATTAAAAGTAAATAGAGAAATTAAGGGTAAAAATGATATTATTATTACACTAACACATGTCCTAATTCTATTGGATAAGTATAGTTCGACCAGAAAAAACCTTATAAATACAATATTAACCTTTTTGGTCCACTTGGATTAGATTTGGACCATTATTATTATTTAATTCAATGAAGAGTTAAAAGAGATAAAATCAAAGTTAAATAACTAAAACATTTTTAATACATGGTTATACATAAGATAAATTAGATTATAAATATTCATTATAAATCTAAAAAATATTTCCTATATAATTATTTTTTATTTATAATTTTTAAACATTAAATAAGTTAATTTATTTATGACACAATGGTGATGCAGTAATTACCTAATTAATCAAATATTAAAATAATTGATATTATAAATATCAAAATAAATGTAATTTTAGACTTTTTATAAATTCCACTAATATTATAGGTTAATATAACATATTATGGTTGGTTAGATGAATTATTTTAGAAGTAATAATCCTTTTATAAATTTAGCAAAAACAAAATACCAAATAATGTCAAAATTGACATAAAAAAGTATTTAAAACAAATATTATATTATTAATTGATATTCTATTCCTAAAAATCTAAGGTTCTACAAAAGGACTTTTTTAATGACATTTGTATCATTAATGAACCACTTGGGGTTCTATTGTCTTGTTATAGTAAGTTTATTAACCATATAATATAAAAATACAAAGAGACATGGTAAATGTTAAACTATTTCACTAAGAGTTAAATATATATGATAATGTTAATATAGTGACCCAAACCTGTCTAAAATATGTTGGTTGAAAGGATTTCGACCCACCCCCACCTTAACCTCGAAATAAGTCACTTTGGAGCCATTATAAACTGAATATGAATTTATTATAAAATAATATTTTAAGTTTTTCCTAATTTGCCCCTCACCCCTCTTATAAAAGGGCACTCCCCCTTCACTCAAATTCATAACATCAAAGCCTTTTGGTTCGGACAAACCCTTACCAAATATCCTATAAACTTACATAAATTCATCCTATAGGCCTTACTTTAGTTAAAAAGCCAACTTAAGGATCCCTTTTGATCAAATCAAAAGGAAGAACCTGAAGAAGAGGTAAAAATATCACCACCTCTTTCAAGTACCTTTCTTCTTCTACTTCTTCTTTCTTTGATACTTCCATTATAAAATAATAACTCCAGTATCTTATATATATTGTGATGTTATTATAGATATGGTAAACCCATATTTAGTATTCTATCCATCCTTTTAATAACATGTCACCATATATGCGTACGTACGGCTTACCGTCTCCACGTCATTATGTAATTATTATTCAAAACATTATTATTTGGATGAGTATGATAATCATGTGTAATTGATTTAAATAATAAATATAACATGATAATGGTTCTGTATATATGATATACCATCAAATTATATATTATTTTAAGATCAAAAGAATGATATTGTCACTCGTGTGTACGTACGGACTACCGTCTCCCCGAATGCGATAAGATTCATTCCTCATTGTATCCATTCAAGGATAATTTTTATTTGATGATTAAAAATAATGTTTAAGGACTTTATATCATTCTGGATATGAATAAGAAACAACCTATGGATAAAAAACATTAGTTATGTAACAAAACGTATAAGTTAACACCCGAAATGACGATAATACTATGATATTATTAACAAAGAAATGTTAAAAATATCATATTTGATATCATACTAATGTATATGATTCTTCTATAATTTAATAATGATTATTTCATCATTATACAATAGGTTAAACTACCCTTGACCAAGAAAAAGTACAAGGTAAGGGTTAATTTCACAATCTCTTCCTTATCTGAGGTTGTTTATACGTAATTATCTACTGGGACCTCTTTATCATCCACATCCATGTTTCTTAAAATGTATTTCAAATCATTATTATTATTTTAAAGACTATGGGTTAATGTCATTTATAACCTTTTTTGACTTTTTATATGATGTTTATAAAGGAATATTTTGGTCTTTTTCCAAAAAAGGTCCTTTTTAACCTTTTTGACAAAATTAAGGTAGGAATGGCTTTTTTTACCTTATACGGCGGGTGCAGCTATTTTCCACCATTATAAAATTGTAGAAGATTCCCTTATAAGATTATAAGAATATTTTTAAATTAAATGTTTTATTTTATAATTATGTGACTTTCAAATGATTTTAAAAAAAGTGATACTTATCTCAAATAGTTTTGATTTCATCTTTGTCAACATTCTTTGATGGTATTTAAAATTATTTGAAGTTGATTTATTATGATAAAAAACTTCCATATTGTATTGATGGTTTTGTGATATGTTTGACTGAGGATGTGTTATTTTTATACCATTCCTGGTTTATGGATAAATTATTGACATTTCATAAGCTAGTTTTAATACGAATGTTTGTGTTATGTTTAAACCTATTCATACGAGAAATGCATTAGACTTAGTAAGTGATGAGTGGAGCCTGATATAGCTTCTCGATGCATCGGTAGGTCTTATGAGACAAACTTGTGTCTTGGCACAAGGCCTTGATAAAATCTTATTTTTAGTCTTGGAACAAGGCCTTGACTATGTGGTTATGATAGTCTGGCATTATGCATTCCATTATTATGAAAGTGGTTATTGATATTGCATGTGATTATTCGACTAGTAGAATATCCATGTGAATAAGTAAATGGCATTATTTCAGTTTATTTTTTTTATATTATGCTGAAGTTCAAGTTTAAAAGGATTTTGTTTTAGTTATACATTTCATTAAATGTTTTTGATTATTTATGAAAGTTTCTGCTATATTGTTATCCTTACTGAGCATATGAGCTCACCCCTTTCTATGTTTTATTTTTCCCAGGATGTGAAAAAATATTTTTTGACTGACCTGCAGGGATAGTATGAAGGGGATATGAGTGTGGACAATGGAGACTATGTTATTATAGTTTTTCATTTTATGATGTAATGTAAACTTTATGAATGTATCTAGTGAATCCATGGCTACTAAACTAATCAGTCATTCAAGAATTGATCTTTCGTGATCATGCCAATGTTATGTAATAATGCACCGACTCTGGGTAACTGGGGTCGGGGCATTACATTCTTGGTTCACCACTGAGGGAAGTATAAGGATAATACACTGACAATGTGTTTTTCATACCTAAATACACAAATCTTGACTAGTTATTTTGGATAAAATAATATCAAACTTATTTACTCGGTTCCAGGCACATTACCTTTACAATACTTTTAGGGGTAGCCCAATGCTTCCCTCATAAAACTTTTGTTAACTCCCCCAGCTCACTACCTTGGGTGAAGTCTTTGTCTATTTATCAACATGAATGTCGCTTCAATATACTGTGAAATTAAGTGTTTTTCCTTGATTAGGTTGAACCTCTACTGGCACTATAGTCCTAAATTGATGCACTTGGAAGAACTATTCATGAAAACCATATGTTCAATAGAACGTTTTGTGAAGTTACAAGCCTTCATAAAACCCCTTATTATTTCAATGATAATTCAGCCTTTACAAACCCACTACAATTCAAGAATCTCACAACCTTCATCAAGCTCACATCCTTCATAGAGCTCTAAAAATTTGGAAAGGTCCTAGTCTCCGTGAAACACCATTTTTTGAAATTCCTTAATGTTAATTAGTTTTAAACCATACTTTAAGTGAATATTTAGTTCATGTATAGGTCCATATTTTCAGAAATGATTTTATTCATGAAGTACCTATACAAAATCATATCATTTTACCATTTATCTAAATTCTCACCAATAATTATAAAGAATATTGAATTCTAATTTATAGAATTTTCCTTTTGTGAATCTATAGATCTCACCACGACCTTTTTGCAAACCTCAAAATTCATATTGATGAAGCTCCAGTGAAATTTACCCATTTCAAAAATCATCTTATAGCCATGCTAATTACCATCACCATATCACGATTCATCCATTTTCATGAATACTCTTTCAAAAACCGTCAAACCATCATGACTCCATAATACTTCTCAAATATCGACATTTTTGAAACGTATATTACGTAACTATATATCTGAAGATTATTTTATGAAAATATATTTTGTGATGCCTACTCCATATTTTTAATTATGATATCCTATATTTTGTAAAAAACTAGAAAATGTATTCACCTTAAACACTACGTTCACCTTTACTTTAATATCTCTTATCATGAAAAATCCTTTATTAACCTAGTGTGGATTGAGAAAAAACAAAACAAAACCTATTTCTAGTATTGAACAACTTTGGTTCCATCAAATTTTGAAAATTTAAAAAAATTAATTAAATGAAATAAAATTATTTTTTGAAATAATAATGTAAAAATTAACTTAGCCTATGTTTTTTCTTTTTTCCAAAAAGTTTCAATTCTCATGAATGGTAAAAAATATTGAATTTTAATTCAAAACTACATCTTACGTTAATTTATTAATGAAGTTAAATTATATTTTAAATTGGTTATAAAGTAAAATTAGTTCAATTATACATCCATTAATCTAATTTAGGTTATTAAAATCTATTTTTTATTTAATTTTTATATAAAACCTTTGTAAACTTTTGAACATTTTATCTTTGAAAATCCTCTTTCTCATCACATCTACGAGATTAATTTTAAATTAATATTTTTTAATTTTGTGAAAATATTTAGAAAAATGGATTCAATATCTGGAATAAAAATTATTTATATTATATAATAAGGCAAACTTAATTTTTTTCCAAAATGAAATATAAAATAGTAAAAGTTATTTACCATGGTTAACATAAAAATGTGTTGATCGGGGGGGGGATTAAAATAAAAATATAAGGGTAAAAAATAATCTAAATGTTTTTAAAAACCAATTTAAAGGATATATTTAGAAATTATATATTTAAGTATTGATAAATTACAATTATTTTAGCCTTGTGACATGAAAAAATCTGGGTGGAATTATTTCTTTAAAAAATTACAAGTATGTCACTCACCTCACTTATAAAATGTCACCCCTTATCCTGTCCTTTTAAAACATTAAAAGCATTTTTGTTTAGAAAATACCATCCAAAATCCATTCCAAACATACCTTCTATCATTCTATAATCCTTATTTTTTACATAAATCTAACATATGAAGGATTTTTGTCCAATATTATGGAGGATACCCGAAGAAGAGTTATTGTTCATCAATAATAATTTTTGTTTCATTTCTTCCTACACCAACATAAATTATTATTTTACCATGATGATATAGTATCCTATGTATATTCCATATAATGATATGTTATTATGTTAATTTAATGACCTAAAACCATATCCACTTCTATTAAATGGGTTAGGAAATTATTGTTCATGTGTACAATGGATTATCGTCTCACAAACTGATGTTATTTGTTTTTCCATTACCACCTCTCAAGGATATAAATAATGATGGATTTATTATTGATATATAATATTTATGAAATTATTATACTTATAGAATTATTATACCACACATACCATTTTAATCTCCATTCTGTGGGAATATGATAACATTGTTCATGTGAACGGTGGACTACTGCCTCACGAAGTAATGTGATTCATTCATGCATTACATGGAAGGTAATATGGATGAATTTAATGAATATATGTGATATATATGAAATATAAATTATTATAGAACAATAATATATCATTCAAATTTCTTTTTTTCAATATAAAAATAAAATTTAAACAATGTTCATGCGAACATACGACCTACCATCTCCATGAACGGTGTATTTCATTTTATATCACCTTTTTTAGAATACTCTAAATAAATATATGATGAATGTATATGATATTTATATCATTGGTAAAATTATAGATATGATTAAATCATTATAATGTTAATAGGACCAAAAATAACAAATCAAAAAATATATATGAAAAAAGAGGTTATTAATTGAAATGTAACTTTGACATGGAATTATTAGTAAACAGGTAATAAAAGCTCATAAGAAAATAAATAATGGTATGATATATATAAATATGGTTCTTTAGTATATTTATAAACAACGTATATTGATTATAAATTAGGTTTTCATGTGTAAGAAGAAAGTCTAGACTTGAATTAAGGTATTTTGTCTCAATTTTCATTCTTTGAGACACACATTATGTTAAGAACCTATATTATTTCTATAGGTTTATATACAACCCATTTCACATGTTATATCATAAATATACTTATTTTAATGACATACTAATATTAATTTAATGATATTATTTCATGGGTATTATTACTCAATGTTACCAAAATAAAAAAGATTTTTACATTATAATCTCAGTGTTCATCTAGATTATAAATGATTATGCATCCAATAAAGAAATATTATAATCTATCTCCAATGAAACTCTCTAATTTTCTTATCTTATTGTTTTTAATGAATAATACATGTTTTTTATTAATTTTTCTCTCTTTATGTACTTAATATTTCAAAATAAGGGTTTTAAGAAAAAAACATCTTTACTTCTCTCTTCAGTCAAATTTGTTTTCTTACAAAACCATGTTTTATAAAATTGTTTTTAAAAATGGTTTAAAATTAAATGAATTATTTATTTACTAAATTTTAAACATTTTTTACTTAAACAAATTATTAAATGAATATTGATGTGATTTTCCTAACAATGCCTATTTAGATTTTTCTAAAAACATGAATGGAATATTTATTTTAACATGTATGACATAATCAGGATTTCCTACCATCATTAACATTATTTAGTTAGAATCATATTTTATATTTTTTTAAGTTTTTTTAAAAGATTGTTTTAATAGTTTTATGTTTTAAAATGTTTTTTTTCAAAGTGGAAAGGATTTTTTCTTCAGGAAAGGTTTTAAATGTTCAATCAAAATAATTTTCCATCCAAGATGACATCCGTTGATGTTACCTATGCCTTACATGGGATATAATCTAAGGATAAAATTATTTTTATTTATCTTAATGGTTTATGTTTATGATGAAATGATTTTTATGAATCTCATTTGTCTTCCACAAGTTATACCATGGAAAAATTCATCTGGAACCCTCTTATTTTTTCATAGGTTATATGATGATGAAATAATGAAATGATTATGAAACCTTTCACTTTTACACAAGTAATGATATGTTTAAATGTTTATAAAACCTATTTCATTTCATGGGATATGATATGATGAATGTTTTATGATCTTGAGAAACTCATAAATATTGTTTTCATCACAAGACAGGTGGGACTTATATCTCCCTCCGATGCATTGGGTAAATATTTATATCTCATGGGGTAAATAGGACTAGAATTGGAATATAACCCATTTCAGTAAGGGAATTTGTTCTCTATGATGGTATTGCGAGTAAACCACGAATACTATGATGGTTTTAAGAGTGAACCCATTCCACTATGATAGCTTTGGAAATGATCCACGACTAATATAAAAATTATTTTCTATTCTTACATGTTTGAAAAAAATTTATGTCTTATGACAAAGTTATTATCACATGGATATTGTTATTTGATTCAATTATGGTTCATGTCTTATGAAATGTCAATATTTATTCCATGACTCAATATTATGATTTTTTATTTTAAGGTTATGGTTTTAAAATATTTTTCTTATGTATCTCCCTTGATTACCCTTACTGAGAATTTGTTCTCACCCTTTCTTATGTTTCCTTTCCTAGAGTTATGGTGAAATGTATTACATATGCTAATTATAATAAGTATGATAGTTATTAAGATCATAGTGGGAGATGATTTAGTTTACCTATATACCAGTTTTTTACTTCTAGGTTTCCAAAAAAATAAGCTATTATAGTCCTCATGCATGTGTTTGTGTAATATAATAGATATTAAGAAAAATTATGTAATATTAATGTATGATAATATTAGGTCACTGTATTTGGTATCAGAGGAACAGTTTAGCTAACTTTTGGAAACTAGGATGAGAAAAAATTAGTGAGATCCCGAAGGACATGTCTAAAGATAATATTAAAAATGAGTCAAAGTATATGAAGTTTTCCTTGAATTTTGGTAAAGGATAGTGTGAGGGGTTTCCAAGAAGTTTCATCCCTTAAAGGATACTAAAATTGGTTGTGGATATGGAAAAATGTATCTAGGGGTAAGAACTTAAAAAGGGAGAATTGATCTAGAATCGATCATCACAAAGTGTATGATAATGGGCCTTGATACACACCAAGTTTGAAACTCTTGATGGATATTCTTTAGAAATTAATAAACTCTTTATGAACCATTGTTAAGGATTTAAATAGATGATGACCATGAATGACCTAGGATAAAAATAAGCTATCATATATTAGATAATTGTTCTCGATTTAGACATACTATAATTTATTTTCAAGATTATGTGGCTCCCAATCATGATTATTTTTTACACTATGTTTTTTGGTTTTAGTCAAAAGATGGAACCTGAAGGAACCATGTTAATGATAAGTGAGATATAAAATGAAATGATTTTCATCATAACCATCCAAATTTTATGGGATATGGATGGAAAAATCTCATTTCTATGCTCACATAACCTAAGATATGAATCAGGATATATATCCCAACAAACAAAGGAGGGAAAGACATTATATTGAGTCCTTCACATGAAAACATAAACCTTATTTTATTGGGTCTTCTAATCAATTTTATTTTAAACAAAAGATCAACAACACTAAAAATATATTTTCTTTTCTCTAGTATTAGGAACTTGGAAAAGTTATTTTGGATGTCAACGATTCAGATGGTAAAATAGATAAATGGTAGAACTTTATCAAGAATATGAGACAATAAGAAGAAATTGAATCCAAGGATTGGGAAAAGTTCAAGAAATCATTTATCAATAATAAACTTCCTCACATTCCTCATATGAATATGGAGAAGGATTTACGTGAGTTAAAGAAAAATGATAGAAAACCTATTGGTACTTATGAGGAAAATTTTAAAATATTTTTGAGGTACACTTATGGTCATATAATATAACCTAAAAGTAAGGTTGATCAATTATTTATTGGATTAAAACTATGTCTCCAAAAGATAGTATCCCTAACAAACTTTATCATCTAAAAAGTGATTGTTTGAGGTGATGTCAAGGAGGAAATGGAGGTTAATGTTATGTATCAATCTAAGGGTTTATTATTATAAGATAAAAATAGAATTCAAAGGAAAATATAATAACTATGAAGGGAATAAGATGATATTTACTTTATTCTCAAATTTTGGGATAAAGCATGGAGGAAATTATATTAATAAGACTAGTAAATGTTTTATTATAGGAAGGTAATGTCATCAAGAAAATTATTTATTACACAATAGGAATAAGTTAGCTAAATATGTGAATAGAGAGAAAGATACACATAATGCACCACCCACACTCCATTGTTTGAAATGAAAGGAGAATGAGAACTATGCCAACCAGTTCCAAAATCCAATGTTTAATGATGATTATCGACATTAGAAACCTCTTACGTATATAGAAAATGTAAAATCACATATGATCACTATTTTTGAATAGGGGTGAAATAATGACATGGTGAAATATATACTTACCATCCACTCTATAATTCCCAATTTATTATTTGACTATGGATCTACCCATTATTTCATATCTAAATAATTTTATAAGGGTGTCTTGATGCCACCCAAAAAATGAGACATAGAAGTAGAAGTGAAATCTGACAATGGTATGATGATATCATCTAAATTATATGATTCCCATCTGGTTGATGTTGGTGGGAATATGCTTCTTTAAAATCTTGTCATTCTTCCTTTGGTTGAATTTGATTTCAATATAGGCATGGATTGTATTTCTCTACATAAATCCCACATCAATTTTCATGGAATAGAACTCAAGTTTGATATTCCAAAACAAAATGATGATATTTTATCAATGTGATGATAGGTATGAAATTTTAATGGAGATCTTATCCATCATATGGGTCTTAATTACCATTTAGTAGTGGTGTTTATCCCAAATGGTTGGGGTGAAACCTAACCTTTATGGTAAGAATATTGTACATGAATTTGTTAATATTTATTCAGAATAGTTTTCTAGACTTCCACCAAAACATAAAGTTGAGTTATCAATATAACTCATACCTAGTTCCATACCAATTTCAAGGACTCCCTATAGAATATCCCCGAAAGAGTTTTAAAAATTGAAGAATCCACTCTAGGAAATTCTTAAAAAGGGATTCATTCAACCAAGTGTGGTACATTAGGTTGAACAATTTTTTTGAAAGAATAATGCATCAATGGGACTCTGTATTTTTTATTAGGAGCTGAACAAGATCATAATTAAAAATAGGTATCATATTCTCGTATCGATTACTTGTTTGATCAACTGAACCGTGCTCAATACTTTTCTAATATTGACCTTCATTCTAGATATCATCAATTGAGGGTCAAAAAGGAGATTATACCAAGGAAAATATTATATAATAGGTATTGACAATATGAATATATAGCAATACCATTCATCATTACTAATTCCATTGATATCTTCATGAATTTAATGGATTGGTTAATTAGAGATTACATTTATTAGTTTGTGTTTTTCTTTATAGATGATATTCTTATCTACTCAAAGAGAAAGGAGGAGCATGAAGATCGATTGAGAAATATAATAAAGACCCTAAGGAAGGAGAAAAAATATAAAAAATTTACAAAGTGTGAATCTTGGATACAAGAAGTTTCATTTTTTGTTCATATAATCTAAAGAGATCGTATGTTAGTAGATCCATAAACAGTAGAGGCTATTGAATGTTATCCAAGAGAAACCATAGTGACTAAGATCCATAGTTTTACTGGTTTTTTAAGATTTTATTGATGGTTTTTGGAGAACTTATCCTGAATATACAATCCTTTGACCAAGTTATCTTTTAATGGAGTGAAGTTACTCTTGTTATATGAATGTGAGGAAAATTTCAAGGAAATGAAGAGAAGATTAGTCATCAAACCTTTTCTTACATTACCCTATAGTAGAGAATGGTTTTTAATATATAGTGATGCATCCAATAAGTGGTTGTGATGTAATATTATATAGAATGAAATAGTTATTGTTTATGACTCATTGTAATTGAATATTCATGAGAAAACTTACACAAATCATGATTTGGAGTTAGCTTTGGTAATTTTTCATTAAATATATAGAGGCATTATATTTATGGGATTTTTTGATATATATACCAATCATAAAAGTTTAATGTATATATTCACATAAATGATTTTGTTTTTTTCCAAAGAAAATGGTTAGAGTTGATTAAATATTATGACTTCTTAATGCATTATCACCTTGTGAAATGGAACAAGGGGTCAATGATTTTAGTCGAAAGGATCATGTTAAATTTAACCATGATGACGATTAAAAATGTTCCAATATTTTTGGATTTGAAAAGGATGGATATAGAAATCCTATAGGAAAGGAAAAAATATTAAATTTATCTATTGAATGTTCAACCATCTATCCATGTAAAGATTAAAGAGGTTCATAAGGAGTATATAAACCTATAAAAGAAGGTTAAAAATCTTCTTGAGTTTATCCTTGACCATCATGTAATGATAAGTTTCAATAAATAAGAATATGTTCCTACCATATTGGATTTGAAGAAGGATTTGTTCAAGGAAGATAATAGTTCTTCCTTCTCTATTAATATGTGATGTATGAATTTTTTTAGAGATTTGAAATAGTACTTCTTGTGTGATGGAATGAAGCGAGATATCATAGATGTTGTATCTTTCTTCATGATATTGTAGTAATTTACGAATGAATTTTTTTAAGGGCTTGTTATATCCATTACTGACACCATAACAGATATGGGAAAACATCACCATGGTTTTTTTTTCACTGGAATCCCAAAAGTCTCTAAAGGTAATATAGCTATATTGGTTTTAGTTGATCGACTTGCAATCTATAAACACTAAATAATTATCCGAGAAGAATTATCCCTAGATCAAATTTCCATGATATACATTATATTTGTAATAAGGTTGATAGAGTTCCACATTACATTTATTATGTTTGGGATCCGATATTTACCTCAATGTTTAGGTAAATTCTTCAGCAAAATCTTATTATAAAGTTTAGTTTTAGTACTTCACATCATCCTCAGACATATTATTAGTCTGAGAGAACAATTCAAACCATAGAGTATATATTGATATTTTTTTCTTTTGATTTCAATGGTGGTTTGGAGAAACACCTTACTCTATTTGAGTATTCATACAATAATATATTTCACTCAAGAATTCAGATTGATCCTTATAGAACCCCCTCTGAAAATAAGTGTAGAGATACAATGTTCTGTTATAAAGTGGGAGAAAGAAAGATATTGGGACTTGAGATAGATGAATAAATGGTAGATAAGGTTAGATCAATTTAGAAATAAATTAAGGCATTTTAGAGTTTATAGAAAATTTATGCTAACAATCACCATCATGATCTATAATTTAAAGTCTGTGATAAGGTGCTTCCAACAATTTTCCCTAGAAAAAGGCTATAAGATTCGAGATGAAATGGAAACTAAACCATAGGTATATTGGTCCCTTAGAAATTATTGATTGTATCGAGATGGTATCCAATCTCTTGGAACTTCCACCATACCTCTCTCAATTCCATGATGTGTTCCACATATATATATATATATATCCTAAGAAAGTACATAAATGACCCCTCACATGTACTAAACTTAATGGTCATAACACTAGAGTAATCTATTTATTATGAGGTACAATAGGTGGAGATTTTGGATCATACAGATAATTTTCTATGAAAAAATACCACTCACCCGGTCAAAGTTCTATGACGAAACAACCAATCTGAGGAAGCTATGTGGGAGTTTGAGGATATGATGAGGATGAAGTATCCACATTTTTTGTATCATAGTGATGAATTTTGATGGTGAAATTCATTTTAATGGGGGTAAAATGTAACAACCTGATCTTTTTTGACTATTTTTTTGAATAATTTAATTTATTTGATAGCTTTAGTTACACCCAAAAATGGGTTTAGCTTACATTACATGCACTATTCAGTTTTAACAGGACTAAAAACTATTATTAATATAATTATTTAAACATGAACGTTATTATCTAGCCCTTAAAAATATACTTATGAATATAAATAAAAAAATTTCAATTATTATGTATAATTTTTTTTATATAAAGAAAACTTCTAGATAATAAAATACACAATTTTTGGTAAATGATTTATATATTTTGAAAATAATAATTTCTCAAAAAAATGTTTTTATATATTTTCGTGAACAATAATATAATAAATTTTTCAAAATTTTAAAAAATTAATTTTGTTAAATAAACATCATTTTTAAATCGTCATATCAAAATTATCATTAATTTAGTTTCAGGTATTTTCTTAAAAGTTTAAATTTTTTATGAATAGTTAAAAATACTAAATTTTAATTAATGATAACCATTTAATTTAATTTATTTATAAAGTTTAATTATATTATAATTTAGTTTTAAAGAAAAATATATTCAGTAATGCATAATATAATTTATCTTTGGTTATTGGAATCAAATTCATATTGAATTTTGATGAAAAAACCATTGTAAACTTTTGAATATTTTACTTTTAAAAATCCAATTTATCATCACATCTGTGAGATTCATTTTAAATATTAATTTGTTAAATTATATGAATGGAATTTGAAAAAAATATTCAAGTTTTTTAATTATGATAATTTAAATTATTGAAGAAGGTTAACTTAATTTTTAACTAAAATGAATTGTAAAAATAGTAAAAATTATTTACCATGGTTATGGTAAAATGGGTTTACCATGGGGGTTGAACTAAAAATATAAGGGTTAAAAATAAACCAAAACATCTCCAACAACCATTTTTAGGAATATTTCTACTTTATATTTTCTAGGATCAATAATTATATTTTATTAGATCCTTTTGACCCGATAAAAACATGGGTTGAATTCATTGTTTCAAAAACTTATAAGTGTACCCCTCACCTCACTTAAAAAGGCTACCCCTTATTATCTCTTATTCACACCACAAAAACCTTATTTTTTAGAAAATCACAAAAATAATACCTTCCAAAACCCCCTCTTATTATTTTATAAGAATTATTTTAGATATAAATCAAACTTTGTATGGATTTTGGTGCAAACCTAAGGAGGATAACCGAAGAAGATGTAATGTTAAATAACTAGTTTTTCTTTATTTATTTCTTCTTACACCTCCATAAAACCATATATTTACCCATATTTTATTTTTAAAAAATGTTTTGAAAGGAATCTACATATCAGTTTCCAAACAATTCCAGTTTAGATTTTACCAAAAAATGGGAAAGTAATATCTGATTTAATATGCATGACATGATTGAAATTTAAATCCATCCTAACCATTATTTTCTATAAATAATACTATATACTTTATCAAGGTTATCTTCAAAGAAAAATATTTTCAATACATTTTTGGTTTTAATTTTTTTTGATGTGGAAATGATATTTTCATCAAGAAATGTTATAAATGATGGATCAAAATAATTTTTCATCTAAGATGATATTTATTGATGTTACCCATGTATTATTTGGGATATGATACAAGGATAACATTTCTTTTAATTATATGAATGATTTATTTTTATGATGGTATAATGTTTATGAAACCTTTTTATCTTCTATGGGTTATACCATGACAACATTCTTATGGAAACTGCTTCTTTTTTCATAGTTTATGAAAAAAATGAAATGATGCAATGATTATGAAACATTTTACTTTTAAAAAAGTTATGATATGATGAAATGTTTATAAAACCCATTTCACTTCATGGGTTTTTATGTGATGGATGTTTTATGATCTTTCAGAACATTTAAATATGGTTTTCCTTATGAGATAGATGGGTCATATATCTCTCTCCAATGCATTTGGTAAATATTTATCACTCATGCGATATATAAAATTATAATGGGGTGTGAACATAGTTTATAAAGGGAATTAGTATGATATAATGGACTTGTGAGTGAACCTTGAAAACTATTATGGATTGTGTTATGAACTATTTCATTATGATATCTGTGAAAATGATCCTTGACTAACATGGGAATGGTTTTCAATACTTATTTTTATGCCAAAAATAAATTTCTTATGATAGTGTTATTACCTCGTGGAACATATTCATTGATTCTATTATGATTAAGGTCTCATGAAATTACATTATTTATTCCATGAGCCAATATTATGATCTTTTATATGAATGGTACAATTTTCAAATGTTACAATCATGTTCTCATACCTTTATGTTTATATTATGCTTATATATCTCCCATGTTTCCCCTTACTAAGAATTTTAGCTCACCCTTTCTATTGTTTACTTACCCTCAGTTATAAAGAAATATCTTACCTATGATATTTCTAATAAGGTTGATAG
The DNA here is from genome assembly GCA_963277665.1 of Viscum album. Taxonomy (NCBI): domain Eukaryota; kingdom Viridiplantae; phylum Streptophyta; class Magnoliopsida; order Santalales; family Viscaceae; genus Viscum; species Viscum album. The sequence goes on from OY728135.1 coordinate 1,366,836,547, forward strand.
TTTTGAAGATCATAGTGGGAGATGATTTAGTTTACCTATAGACCAATTTTTTGAGTTCCTAAATTTCCAAAGAGACTAAACTATTATGGTCCTCAAGTGTGTGTGTGTGTGTGTAATATAATGAATAATCATAAATAATTATGTAATATCTATGTAATACAGGCATGGTTCACAATAATTTGTAATATCCCCAACATATGATATTAATAAATTACATGTTTCTAGCCAGTATGATGTATCCAGACCATAAGACATATATTTAATATTAATGCCATAATATCTCAAGGTTCTCATTATAGTATGGGAACAACTGTAAAATTTTAATACGATAATTAATATAAGTAAATTACCATATAAATAGTTAACATAGAAATATCATAACTATTATGGTATGTATACATCATGTATAACTCATTGTATGCATGATATGTTAACCAAAAAGTATCGTTTATGTTGGGTCTACGGAAACCAAATTTACAAAATCATTTACCATAGGATGTTAAATGAGACGAATAAGGGTCATGATATCATCATAATAAAAATTTAATATTTATATTATACTTATGTTATTATATTACCATTATTATTATAGAATTTAAGGAGGTAGAAGAATAAATAAAATAAAAAAACTAGTTTAAAGGTTATACCTCTTCTTTGAAAATACTCATTTGGATTACAAGTTAAGCCTTATTATGATGATATTAGGGGAAGAATAGAGGATATAACAAATGGAGTAGGAATCACTGATAGTGTTTTTTTAGATATTTTATTAACTAAATGGATCATGAGGTGTGAGAAAGAGAGGAGAGGAGGTTACTGTTTATAAGTTGGGTAAGTAACAATCACGTAAATACATGAAAAATTAAAATGTAATATACATCTCACTTTTGTAAAATGGTTTTAAAGTGACATATATTATAATATAAGGAGTATAAGGTCAAAATAATTTCAAATTTTAATATTTATACTAGTTTAAATTTCATTTTAAACCATATATGTTGGTTTTACCCCTCATTAACATTATTTGAATTTAACCGAAGTAACACATTTTTAAATAATTAAGGGTCATGAAAGTAATTTAAAAATTTAAATTAGAAAATACATGAACAATTAATGATAGGATAAAATACTTACCTACATTTTTGTTAATATTTATGTTTTATTATTTTTTAGTGATTTAAAAGAAATCAGAAACATTAAATTTTATTTAATGTAATTTTCATGATTATTTGAACAATTTATCTATATAGATATAAATAAAACAAATTTTTTAATATAACTATTAAAATAACACATATATATTATAATTATCCAATAAATTCATGGGAAACCATAATTCATCCAAAACATGTTACTTTTAATGTTTTTTAAATAAGTTACCTTCATTTTCAGCTACATGAACAAGCGCTTCCTCAACATTGTGTAAGTGTACAAGTTAATTATATCACACATAAAAATTAAAGATAAGTCACTATAATAAATATAGTATATTATTAATAAAATTTTCAATAAAATTTTTCCATATATTATTTTTATCAACATATAAAAAATGAGAACATAATAAGTGAGAGAGAATGTGTCCTTTTGAAATTACTCTACATAATAAAATATAAATGTCATAATCATAATGAAGTGGCATAAAATTGTTTTATTTTAAAATTCATGATTATTATTGATGAAATAAAGACATAAAATGTTATTAAATCATGTTTTTGGGAGATATTTAAGTCTTACCCCATAATTTCAACCTTGATTAACCCATTTTACCATTTACTATGGTGGTAAACTTTTACCAAGGTTACAATTAATTATGAATAAAATATATACCTTATTACATAATTTGAATAAGATAATCCCCAAAATTTAGTCCATTTCCTATGATTTAAATTCTATATTTTTTAAAAATTATTTTTAATATAAGTTCTTGAAGCATAAAAAAATCGATTTTAGAAAAATACCCATTTTAAGTACAAAAATTATTTATATCGAAATCAAGTTAACTGTTGATCCAAATCGAATTAATTAGATTATATTTAATAAAATGATTTTTTACTTTAAAAAAAATCAAAAACCAATGTCAACATTTAAATTATTTTGATTAAAAATAAACCAATAATAGTTTTAAAAAAATAGTTTTTTAACTATTCATCAAAAAATCTACCTTGTTAGAAAAATAAAAAATATTTATCTTAAAATTATGTTGACATGATAATTTTGAAAAATATTTCCATTTTATAATATAAAATTAATAAATGGGGAAGAAATTAATCATGATATTCATGCAAAAAAACCATTTTTGAAAAGATTAATTTTTAAAGCATAAAATAAATTTATACTCATTCCTTATCCAGTAACCACCGTTTCATGGATATTAGATTATTTTATTAAATACATAATCTAAAAATTCCATTAAAAACACCGATTTATAGTGATTAACTTAATTTATTCTGAAAAAAATACAGTGATCATATAATAAATTTTTATGAAATAATATATCCTTTAATCTTATGTGATTTTATTTAATACTAAGATCTAATTTACTATACGTTAATCAGTAAATTTTTATTAATTTTTTTTCTAAACATATATCTTAATATTGTTATTATTATTCACACATTCCAAAACAACAACTTATTTATAATGGACATATTCAAATAATCATATTTTTATATACTATTACGGTTTTTAAGCTTAGTGTTACATGTGAGAATTTTATCAAACATAGTATTATTTAAGGGATATTTAAATGTTTAAATATTGGGATGTTACCATAAACATTAAACTTTTTATACATGGACTTATTACATTAATCCAAAAATCCTAGTTACCATTTTATTATGTGTAACCCCAAAGTCCAATTGAAAAGTAGAAAATGATCCTGAATCACATTCATAATGATAAAATTAGGAAAATATCCGGAAAAATGTCTTACCAAAAAAATTAATAATATGTTTGGTGTGATTTAATCCAATATATGTCAATTATAAAATATCCTATGTATATGATATTGATATTAATCATGGTACATGGAAAATTTCTACCTTGTAAAACGTATCACTTTTTATCAAATTTATAGATGATTAAAACTTATATAATTACATCATCTATAATTAAATTATCATTTCTGTGCACTTATTTATTAAAAACATCGAGTTTCATGATGTTATAACCCATAATATATGTAGACACTTCCTATATTAGTTAATAAATTACCTTCACTTGATAATAATCCTAGGCAATTACCTACTATTAATGTAAATTGTCAAATGATTTTAGATATGCATCAATGTATGAATTTTGAAAAGTAAGGAATTTTTTTGAAAACATTAATTTAATGGATCCATATCCAATGTTCACATGGGTAAAAATAATGACACATATATGATAATCCATGTGGTGTACTCTAAGCGGGTTAATCTAAATAAAAATTAACCAATTTATATCCCATGAGTGATCACTTATATATGTATAAAAGTTTTAAAATTCATAAATATATTTATATATCATCACAATCCAATATGGTTATCTCAATAAGTGATAAATGAATAATAAATATATTCCAAAATGTCACTATTTACAGAACCTTCTATCCCCATCCATGATATCTATCATTACTTAAAATGATTTCAGATTTCCTCCAAATCTCTATTTATGAAACCTCATATCTCCATCTATGATATTTATCATTGCACTTATTATATGAAACTAAGTGTTATAACATGTATTGTGATATTATTCAATAAATGTATGAAATAACTCCATCACCACAATGATTTTTCCCTATATTGATTCTTCATAGTTTACTATATCACATATGATGATATATTTGTATCACAAGCTGCATCTAATTATACTACATGCAATACGCATTAAATTATAGTTTTGTCCAAGTATTTCACTTAAACATGTTGTCTGTTACCTCATAATATTTTCACAACTCATTTGTGCCGTATGATTTTTTTATAATGTACTATAATATGCTTCATCTCTTTTGAATTCCTTTGTAGCATTATATTAAATCTTCTATATTAACTTCTGATTACTTCACATTGATATCACTATCTTAAATAAATCAACATGAGAATATAATTATCATGAATTATCTATCATTAATACACACCAAAAACATCCATGGACTCCTTTGATTAGGTAATATTCTTCAGTATCAAATATTCATGTTTAATTCACCTTAAATCAATATATAATTTGATGTAAGATAAAACCATTGCCTTGAAATTCTATATATGATATAGACCAATCACCTTCCTTATTAAACCATTCTCTATATAAATTTATTTTCAATACATTATATTTCAAAGAATAATATTGTTTTTCCACTCTCTATGATGCATCTCATTTGTTTCACTATGAGCACCTAACATCTTTGTAATTTGGCTCTTTAATTTTCTCTTTTTATGTTCTGCAATATCTTTTATAACCCCATGAAATATCGATTATTTAATATGATATTATTCTATCAAGAATTATGATAGGGTTGTCTTATTTATAACATCGCAATCATTTGTGTGATATCACCTTATCTCTAATTATGGTATATAATGCTTTAATATGAGGTGTGATGGCCTTCATATTACAATATATGATGAATAGAATAATTAAATTATTTTCCCCATGCACATTATCAGGACTTATGATCGCATTTTATCATCTTCTTTTAAGTACCACATTTTATTTCTGGATCCTCATGACTTAATTATCAATCTTTTATTTACTTATGAAATGTTTTCAAAGCATCACATTCCATCAAAATCACACAATTAATGAATTCCAAACATTTATGGAATAAATATATTTCTTATTTATGTAACATTTCAATATTATATAATATCCAATACATGTCACTATACTTAATCAATCAATTCCCTAGAATTGGATTTTTTAAAATCCATATTATACATGTCTTCCCCCATTATGGTCATTGATATTCAATGTGTTGGAGTGAAAGTCTCAAAATATCAAACTAATTTGGTTGAAATACTTGGTTCTTTATTGAAACACTACACACCTCACTTTTTATAAATCTTAAAGTATTCAATGTGTCTACACTTACTCCTCACACTCAATATGATGTTATTTTTCATTCCTCCTGAATTTTATTTGATATGAAATAATTTTCAACTATAATCATATATGAATTCATAAAGAATTTTTGTCAAATAATTTTAAAATATAATTTATAGAAATACTATCTTCATATGTGTAATAATGATCTTTTATACCCATCTTCACCAAGATAAAGAATCATGTACATATATCCTGCATGAATCCAATCTTTAGACTATCTTTGAATCGAGCTTTCTGTGGATTTTCAATTTTCCATGACATGCACACTTATATCATTCTTCAAGGTTTGAATCACCTTTCATGTTCATTATTCTTCTAATATTATGTATCCTCATCATATGGGATGTTTTATCATTACAAGTTTCTATCTTCATCACTATAGTTCATCAAATACAAACATAACCAAACCCATAAGGAATCACATTCTATGATATAAAATATTTTTAAAGAAAAATTAACTTATTTAATTTTTTTCTATTCACCGTATTGAAATCTTGATTTTAAGTTAGATATTTTAGTAAAACATTCATGGTACCATTGTGTAAGTTCTTAATGTATTTCATATCACACAAAGTGCATGAAATTAATTATATAATATATAAACTTGTGAGTATATAGTCAAATACACAATTTTTTTTTGAGATATAAGTGTAATTTAATTCACTTTTAATAGAAAAATGTAGAATATGTGTGTGAGTTTTTATGTCACACTAGGATAGATAATAAGTTGGTAAAGTACTCAAGAAAAAAATAAATTCTTTTGTAAACCACAGTAATAAATCCATTCGATCAAATTTATAATGTGAGGAAAGTATGAATCTAAATCTGATAAAAAAAATCATGTTATAGTTATTAATAATCATCCTCTAAATTATTGTATACTCAATCAATATTCCCATTACACCACAGTTATAACATAAGTATTTGTAAATTTGGATGAAATTATTATTTATAGAAGTTAATTCTATTAATTTTTGATATTTTTGTTGCTACCACACCTAGAACCATTACCCCTTGTAGTGATAGTGTTTTAGAATTTGAGTTCCCAACCAAAGCATACACTATCTCTACTTAAACTCTAAAATCATTTACCCAATGGGAAATATAGAAAATACTATACACAATAAAGAAAATAATCAACAATAACACTCTTAATGACCATAAAAATGTTGGATAAATCAAATCAAAATCCCATATTACAATTTTCATGAATGTATAAAAAATCATGACTATGAAATATAGAAATAAGAATAGGGGAAAATAAACTAAATGAAGTCAAATATAAATCCCTTTTAATTATAATCCTAATAATCCTATAGATCCTCAAGATTTAAACCATCCTCTTATAATCATATCCTTCAGCTAAACCCTCAGTCTTCAGTTTCTCCCATATTCTTATCTCCGGTTCACTAGTCTCTAAATTATTATCTAAGGATTCATGTGTCATTTTACTAGTGTTCTTTCTCATTAAACACTTTGAAGAATTTTTCAATATACATTATCTTCTTCCATGGGTTATTTTAAGCCTTCTAGAATATTTATTTTTTTCTTAGATAATTCAACATGGAAAGTGATATGTTTATTTGGTTACAATAACCTATGTGGGTTCATATAACATGATCCATTCCCGTTATCATCATTTTATATTATACATGAAAACAAACATCGTTAAAAAGACATGTTTCCCATGTTTTTTCTTTATATAGATCAATTGACACAACATCATTGGATAAAAATATTAAAATACCTCAAATGGGTGATTGTTATAACATTTACTAATTTAAATTACTCTCGGAATTGATTCTATATTTCTATAATATTAGAGATACTTTGAAGATCTACATTAGTTTAAATAAATTATTTCGACGTTTCTCTATAATCATCGTTAGCTCATATCAACCCTTGATATAGTGGCACCCTTGGATGTTATAATCAAACTACAAAACCATTCTATTATTTAATTATCATTGATCGATTGACGCCATTATCTAAAATATAGTAAATAAAAACTTTAAAATATAATATAAACTATTATTTATTTGTATGTATATATTTTTATAAATATATATATATATATATATATTAAATCAATTAGATATATGTATAATATATGTAAATAATATATAATAAATTAATATATTCATAAAAATAAATATTTAATTATTATAATTATAATGTGTATATATATATATATTTAAAAAAAACATGAAAAATTTGAATTTTTGGCGATCAAATTGAACACTATTAGAAAATTGATTTGTACTAATGATTAAATAAAATTGTTTGTATAGGGGTACTATATTGATCGATTTTTAAAATAATTGGTATGGGTAGTACACTATACCTATGCTTTTAATAGACCATTGTCACATGTTAACTATACTAATGGTTTTAATAATCTATTCATATATGGTCCCCCAAAGTACAATAACATGTGACCCCCTTCATAGATCTAATTTTCAACAATCATTACAAAATTTCTACCCTATTGGACTACCCCTATGACAACCCATCTTTTTTTACAAACTTAAACATGTTTTATTACATAAACTATTCACTTGATACAACATGGAAGATCAAGAGGTCTAGTGTCTTTGGGGTTTAGGATCGTTACATAACAACTTAAAACATGAAATACAACATATTTATTGGAAACTTCCTTTACATGACTAATACATTCCCTCGTACTTAGCATTGCATGGGATAACCTGAGGACATGCATAAAAAAGGGGTGAGCTATAAAGGGCAGTAAGGGAATAAACATGGAATACCTGAGGAGTACAATACATGTGAGTTAATAGGCATATCAATAGAGCACAATAGAAACATTAACATAAAGTCATGATAAAGCATGATAATAATAACATGGAAATGTGGAAACAACACTTAACATGGAATTAGCATGAGCCAAGGCTCATTGCACATGGAGCATGAGTAAATTCTCATTGCACATGAAGCACGAGTAAAACCTTGTTTCACTTGAATTAGCATGAGAAAACACTCATTTCACATGACGTATCATGATAATATACTTTACCCAATGCATTGGAGTGCTATAAGGGCGCAACCTTCTTAAACATTTCATTTCATGCATAAGTGTGCCACATGGATCATAAAACATGTATTCATTAAACATAATCATTTATTACATGATAATGAATGTGGAATTCATGCATGAAACTTTATAATGAATAAGTAAATGTGCATAAAGGTGAATACCCTTGATGGAGAAACGGACATGGTATTCACTACACAATGGCATTGGCTTTGAAAATCAGTGCAATTTCAGCAGCGTAACGACGTGACATAGGAATTCATAAAAATGGTTGATGAGAGAGAAAGGGGTGTATCATCATATTTACATGATATGGACAGTAAGGGGGTCATATAGATACAGGTAAATACAATTTTAATGGAATTTATATTCATGATACAAAATTATTGATTGAATGTAAACGAAGAGAGAGAAGTTCCATTCGGAATTTCGGCAAAGTAATGGGTGTACATGGGAGGCATTTAATGAGAGAGGAAGAGGTATCCCATTATTAAAACAATAAGAGGGTAGTATGGGGGAGGTTAAAAACCATACCCAGCATTTATAATTGAAATTAAAAGGTCATAACAATATTAAGAAAATTGGATAGAAAAAGGTGAAAGGAAGAAAAACCCTTACTTGGGAGTGTGCTTCCAAGGCTTGAGAGAGGCCTTAGAGAGGATTATTGGGAGATTGGGGAACCTTGGGAGGATTATAGAGATATTAGGGCAGAGGTTGGACAAACTCCAAAGGCTTTGAGTGAGGAGGAATTGGGAGATTGGGTGGGTTTATATATGAAATGTGAGTGAATTCTTTATTATTTAGGTTTGGGACCACTTACATTAAACTAATCCAAAACACAAATCAGCTCATGGTTGTTGCCCATGGTTTTTGGAAAAGGGAATAGGAAAACAATATTTTATAAGGCCAAATTCCAAACTTCTTAAAATAATGGGGTTTCTTATGTGGAGGTGAGTCACACTCCCATGGAAAATAATTTAAAAAGACAAGATATTTAATAAGTCTTGAGGGGTCCATTAATGCCTTGAAAAGTAAGTCAAACAAACCCAAAATCACATTATATTAATGGTAAAACATATATTGGCCGAATGAAAAGCTTATAGTTTTTTATTACATCACTATTGGGTCATTATGATGTCATAAAACACATTATATATTTAAACGGTATTTAATTTTTTCCCAAAAATTTGACTGTCTCAGAAAACAATGAAAAATTCACCGTTGGATAATTTAGACATCCGAATTCCGGAAATATCATTTATTTTATTTAAATAATTTTCTAAATATGTTAATTTTCACTTTTAAAATAAAAACCGACATTTATCGAAAATTCACAGGTTTTGACAGAAATGGCTTTCAAACCTTAATAAAAATTATAATTGCATTAATAAAATAATATGATCATTTATATATAATAAAATTAATTTAATAATAATAATTATATATTATTAAAATATAATTTAATTCAAAAAATCTCTTAATTTAATAAAATTGATTTCTTAATTAAATAATAACTAAAAACACTACTTGTACTTTAAAAACCATTTACAATGTATTAATAATGACAAGAAAGTATATTCATTATTATATAAAAAATAATGTACATGAACATAGTACTAGAGATTTGTTACGTAACCCCTTAAAACAACTGCATAAGACCTAAGGGTAAGGTGTGCGATGGTGACAGAATCTTGGGGTGGCTCAGATAACATTGCTCGAGTGGTAATCTCTATCAACTTCCACTTTTCCCATTGGCGGTCTTGTTTAAGCTTAACATGATGATGCTTAGCTTGGGCTTGGTCAAGAGTGAAGACCAAAGACACCACCTCTTTTCCGAGCTCTGACAAATGGGCTTCGTATGGAGCAATTCCACTGGATGAGGCCTTCACTTCTTTTGTCTGAGTAAATTGGATTGTTAAAGCCCTATATTTATACTAATCATGTGATCACTGTTCAACAAATATAAAAGAAATGATCACAATTCTTAACCTAAATCCAAATAATTTGACACTTTATATATAAATTTTACATAAATAGACATTTAATTAGATCGAGAGGGATTTCCATTAATGAAACTTTGGGTCGTTAAAATATTCCCCCCTTAAGAAATTTTGCCCTCGAAATTTCCTTTTCCCACACTAAAACAGATGTGGGAAACTCAGATTCATCATTTCCTCCGATTCCCAAGTCGCTTCTTCAAACTTGTGGTTTCACCACAACACCCTAACGAGGGGCATTGTCTTATTTCGTAGAACTTTTTCTCTACATTATAAGATCTTCACTGCTTGCTCCTAAAAAGAAAGATCATCCTCCAACTGTCCCACCTCAGAAGAGAGTACATGTGAAGGGTCTGATCTGTACTTCCTTAAGGGGGATACATGAAAGACATCATCTACTTTGGCCATGGTAGGTGGATGTGCTAGTCGATAGGCCACAACCCCAACATGATCAAGAATCTCGAAAGGGGCGATGTACCTTGGACTTTACTTACCTTTCATTCCAAACCTCATGACCTTCTTCCATTGATATATGCGTAGAAAAACCATGTATCCAACTTTAAACTCAAGGTATCGTCAATGATTATTTGCATAACTCTTCTGTCGACTCTAGGCTGCCTTGATATCTACTGAATGGTTTTCACCTTCTCCACCATTTCTTCGACCATTTCCGGTCCAAGCAGCTTACGTTCACCGACCTCATCCCAACAAGTCAGTGTTCTTCACATTTTCCCATAAAGGGCTTAATATGGTGCCATTTGGATGATCAAGTAGAAACTATTATTATAAGAGAACTCAACCAGAGGAAGATGTTGATCCCATCCTCCTTTAATTTCCATTGAGCACGCTCTCAACATGTCCTCGAGTGTTTGGATAGTACGCTCAGATTGGCCATCAGTTTGAGGATGATAGGCCATACTAAAGTTCATTTCAGAATCTAGAGCATGCTGAAGACTCTTTCAAAACGTAGAGGTGAATCTTGGATCTTGGTTAGATATAATATATAGTTGTACTCCATGCAGCCTTACCACTTCCATGATATATATTTGTGCCAGTTGATCCAATGAGAAATCTTCCTGAATAGAAATGAAATGTGAAGTCTTTGTAAGACGATCCACCACAACCCATATTGCATTATTGCCTTTAGATGTCCTTGAAAGTCCAATGACAAATTCCATGGTGATGTTCTCCCATTTCAATTCTAGTATGGGCAATGGTTGCATCATCCCCTTAGACTTCTGCCTCTCTGCCTTCACTTGTTGGCACACTAGCCACCTTGATTTATATACAATGATCTCCTTCTTCATATTATCCCACCAAAACGTTTCTCAGAGATCTTGAAACATCTTTGTGCTCCCTAGGTGAATAGAGAAATTTGAACTATATACATCATCCAAAAGTTCCTTCTTCACCTCCAGACTTGACGGAACACATAGTATTTTCCCGAATCACACAATTCCTTCTTCATTAACATTAAACTCCAAGGATTTCCCTTTTTCGATAGCTTCCACTTTTTCCTGAATTCCCACACCATCCTTTTGAGAATCCTTTAACCTTTCCAAAAGAGAAGATTGAGCAATCATTCGTGAAAGGATTGATGATGTTACCTTCTTTATGATTCCCATGTCCATCTTCATCAATTATAAGAAGATTATATCCTTCTCAATTCTCATCATTGATAGAATCGATGGGTCCTCTCTACTTAGGGTATCTGCCACCTTGTTCGCTTTACCAGGGTGGTAATGTATTGAACAGTCATAATCCTTGATGATATCTATCCATCTTCTCTGGTTCATATTAATCTCTTTCTGTTTGAATATATATTTAAGACTCTTGTGGTCAGTATATATCTCACATTTCTCCCCAAAGAGATAATACCTTCATATTTTCAAGGAAAAGATCACCACCACCAACTCTAGATCAGGAGTTGGATAGTTTTGCTCATGGATTTTCAACTATCTTGAGGCATAGGATATCACTTTATCATTCTGCATCAGCACATAGCCTAAGACCTTCTTCGAAGAATCCCTGAATATCACAAAAGGTTCCCCACTTGTGGGTAAAGTGAGCACGAGCGCAATGATAAGCCACCTTTTCAACTCCATGAAGCTTTTTTCACATTCATCACTCCGAGCTAACTTTACTGCCTTTCGAGTTATCTTGGTAAGAGGGTTGGAAAATCTTGAGAAATTTCTCACAAATCATCGATAATATCCAGATAACCCCAAGAAGCTACGGATATCCGTTACTAATGTTGGCCTCGGCCATCCCTCAATTGAATATGTTTTGGAGAGAGATCCACAAATATCCCATTGCTTGTGATGATATGGACCAAGAATGAGACCTCCTTCAAACAGAACTCACACTTTCTGTACTTTTCATTGAGCTTCAGCTTGGGAGAATTCTCTAGTACATTTCTTAAATGCTCCTCATGATCCTCCTTGGTTTTGAGTATATTAGAATATCATCTATAAATACTACCACAAATTTGTCATGGTAATCTCTAAAGACACTATTCAACAAGTCCATAAATATTAATGGAGAATTAGTGAGTCCGAAAGGAATTACTATGAATTCATACTACCCGTATATTGTATGAAAATCAGTCTTAGGGACATCTTCCTTCTTCACCATTACTAGATAATATCACAACCGCAAATCTACTTTGGATAAGTATTGTGCTCCACGCAACTGATCGAATAATTCATCGATTCGTGGCATAGGATACTTGTTTATTATCGTTATTTTGTTATGTTCACGATAATAGATGCAAAGCCACATTGAACCATCCTTATTTTTGACGAAGAGGACTGGTGCACCCCATGGTGAAGCACTTGGTCATATAAACCATTTATCCATATTCTCCTGTAGTTGTTGCTTCAGCTCTTCAAGCTCCAAGACAACCATTATATATAGAGTCTTTGATATTGGTAACTCCCCTGGTATAAGTTCAATTGAGAATTCAACGTCTCTTTTAGGAGGAAGACCAGGTAGTTCCTTGGGAAACACTCCATCACATTCCCGCACAATAGGCATTTCTTCAAGGATGGTTTCTTCCTTGGAATCAATCATCTGAGCCACATATGCGTGCTTATAGGGCAGTAATATCCATGCTTGAGATGATGGAGCTAAAGGAGATTCATCTTCCTCCTTACACTTGTAAATAATCGTTGGTCGATTCTCTATATGGAGTTTGATTTACCTTTCCTGAGAATTTATGTTGGATATATATAAGGAAATCCAATCCATGTCAATAATTGCATAAAATTCCACTAGAGGGAGTATGAAGAGGTTTACCAGGAAATTCAATCCACACATTATGACAGGGGAGGAGTTATATTCATGGGATGCAATGATTTCCCCATTTGCCGTACTCACCAACATCTTCACTACCATGATTTTTGGGGGTTCTAATATTGTTCTACTAAACTTTCGAGATATAAAAGAATGAATAGAACCTGAATCAAAAAGTACATTCACTATTTTTGAATGAATAACTAGCGTAACTTTCACCACTTCGTTTTCGGGGTTCACTTCGGCAAAAGTGATGGAAAAATCTCTTCCTTGTTTCCTTGGATGTTGATATTTTCCTCCAAAAACTCTTGGATTAGGGCACTGATTTGAAAATTCCCCAGTTCTTTGCAGTTGTAGCAATGAACAACGTGTTGAGGTTCTAATGGAGCATTCCTCTCCCCTGTCGCAGCCGCAGATCTTTCTTGCCGACAGTTAACAGCTAGGTGCCCTTCTCTTCCAAACCTAAATCATTTCTTCATCCCCTTGAGGCAATTTCCATGGTGATTCATTGCGCACTTTTGGAAAGTGGGGTGTTGGATCTTCTTAGCACTGTTGGATTTATCCATCGAACCGCTAACATTGAATTCCACCTTACACTTCTTTTCCCCATGATACCCCTGTGATTCCCCGATCTCCATTTCGACCTTGAGGGAACATCGGAGAATTTCCTCATAGATTTTGAAGTCACGAATTGCTAATTCTTTCCGTAGGCTAGGCTTAATCCCACCAAAGAAGCAGACAACCTTGCATTCGGGGGTAACGAAAAATCTGGAAGCATATCATGCAAGCCTTGTGAAGTTTTGCTCGTACACTCCAACATATTTTTCATCCTTTTTCTTGAGGGAAAGGAAATCCATTTTCATATTAAGCCGGAGGGTGCACGGAAAATATTTATCGAAAAACATCTTCTGGAAATCCTTCCATTCAAACGCCTTGATATCCTCCTCAGGCTTCATATTTTTGATCAACATCCACCATTGATCAGCATCACCCTACATATGATAAGCTGCTAGGAGAACCTTCTCTTGTTTAGAACATTGAAGGATGGAGAAGATCTTTTCAATGGAGTTGATCCATTGTTCAACGATCATGGGATCGGATGATCGACAAAAAGTAGGAGGCCTTTGTCTCATGAAGCTCTCGATAGCGACTTGTTCTTCTTAGGGGGGGTTGGACGTTCCTCTTGACCCATGTTTCAATTCAAATCTTTAGTTAGATGAGAGAGAAGCATGACAAAGTTCGTGATTCCCACTCCCATTGGATTGGGAATCTCATTAGTACAGTCATCACACTGATCTTCACATCGGTTGTTAGCTCGAGTTCTTCTATTACTGGCCATTGTCTTGAATAAAAGGAATGTTAGGGGTAACACATAAAGGGTAATCCAAAGACAAAAGATGATGACTTATAAATAAACTTTTATTTTTCTTAACTCATGAGTCTATAGGCTTCAATCTAGGCATTTCATGATCTACTTTCTAACATATATTCTTAGGGGAATTTTTTTTAATTCCCTTAATAAGGGTTCATACTAAGCCTGTGAATTTATCAAAACATATCCCCCAGGAGTGTCATAAACAAGAGTGCAGCAAGGCCCGTTGTCGTGCACCAGTTCCCCTTCCAGTATAGCTCAAAGCGGTGTTTTCGAGTTTTACCCCTAGGATACATCTGTGCCAGAGCCACCTCTACCTGCTCGTATCCAGATAGGGATGTATTTGCTTGATAGACCACTCACTCGGTACTTACCAAAACATAGGGATGTTTTTATTATACTTAGTCTTGTCTCTAAGTCTTTACTGGGGTTTTCTAATCCTAATCCCAAAAATAACTAAACCTATCCTTTGATACCAACTATGACAACCCTACTTTTATTACAAACTTAAACATGATTAATTACATAAAAAATTCACTTGATACAACATGGAAGATCGAGAGTTCTATAGTATTTAGGGCTTAGGATCATTAGATAACAACTTAAAACATGAAATAAAACATCTTTATTGAAAAATTCCTATACATGACCACTATATTCCCTCATACTTAGCATTGCATGGGATAACCTGAGGACATGCGTAAGAAAAGGGGTGAGCTATAAAGCCCAGTAAGGGAATAAACATGGAATACATGAGGAGTAAAATACATGTTAGCCAATAGGCATATCAATAGAGCACAAGATAAACATGAACATAAAGGCATGATAAAGCATGATAATCACAACATGGTAATGTAGAAACAACACTTAACATGAAATTAGCATGAGCCAAGGTTCATTGCACATGGAGCATGAGTAAATTCTCATTGCACATGAAGCATGATTAAACCCTCATTGAACTTAAATTATCATGATTCAACACTCATTGCACATGACGTATCATGATACTATACTTTACCCAATGCATTGGAGCGCTATAAGGGCACACTATTCTTAAACATTTCATTTCATACATAAGTGTGCCACATGGACCATAAAACAAGGATTCATTAAACATAATCATTTATTCCATGATAATGAATTTGGAATTAATATATTAAACTTTATAATCAATAAGTAAATGTTTATAAAGGTGAATACCCTTGATGGACAAATGGGCATGGTATTCACTACACAAAGGCATTGGCTTAGAAAATCGGTGCGATTTCGGCAGCGTAATGGCGTGACATAAGAATTCATAAAAATGGTTGATGAGAGAGAAAGGGGTGTCTCATCATATTTACATGAAATGGACAGTAAGGGGGTTATATAGATACATGTCCAAACAATTTTAATGGAATTTAGATTCATTATACAAAGGTATTTCTTGAATGTAAATGAAGAGAGAGAAGTTCCTTTCCGACTTTCGTCATAGTAATGGGTGTACATGGGAGGCATTTAATGAGAGAGGAAGGGGTATCCCATCATTAAAACAATAATAGGGCAGTATGGGGGAGGTGAAAAACCATACCCCAGCATTTATAATTGAAATTAAAAGGTCATAACAATATTAAGAAAATTCGATAAAAAAAGGTGAAAGGAAGAAAACCCCTTACTTGGAAGTGTGCTTCCAAGGCTTGAGAGAGGCTTGAGAGAGGATTATTGGGAGCTTGGGGCACCTTGGTAGGATTCTAGAGAGAGTAGGGAAGAGGTTGGATGAACTACAAAGGATTTGAGTGAGGAGGAAGTGGGATCTTGGGTGGGTTTATATAAGGAAGGTGAGTGAATTCTTTATTATTTAGGTTTGGGACCCCATAAATTAAACTAATCAAAACCACAAATAAGCTCATGGTTTTTGCCCATGGTTTTTGGAAAAGGGAAGAGGAAAACAATATTTTATAAGGCCAAAGTCCGAACTTCTTAAAATAATGGGGTTGCTTATGTGGAGGTGAGTCACACTCCCATGGAAAAAAATTTGAAAAGACAAGATATTTAATAAGTCTTGAGGGGTCCATTAATGCATTGAAAAGTTAGCTAAAAAACCCAAAATCATATTATTTTAATGTTAAAAAATATATTGTCCAAAAATAAAGCTTATAGTATTTTATTACATCACTATTGGGTCATTATTATGTTATAAAACACATTATATATTTAAACGATATTTAATTTTTACCCAAATATTTGACTGTCCCAAAAAATTATGAAAAATTCACCGTTGGATAATTTTGACATCATTATTCCAAAAATATCATTTATTTCATTTAAATAATTTTCTAATAATGTTAATTACCAATTTTAAAATAAAAACCGACATTTATCGAAAATTCATGGGTTTTGACATAATTAGATTTCAAACCTTAATAAAAATTATAATTGCATTCACAAAATTATATGATCATTTATATATAATAAAATTAATGTAATAATAATAATAATATTTTATTAAAATATTATTTAATTAAAAAAATCCCTTAATTTAATAAAATAGATTTCTTAATTAAATAATAACTAAAAACACTACTTTCACTTTAAAAACTATTTACAATGTATTAATAATGACAAGAATTTATATTCGTTATTATATAAAAAAATAATATACATGAACATAGTACTAGAGATTTGTTATATAACCCCTTAAAACAGCCGCATAAGACCTAATGGTAAGATGTGCGATGGTGACCGACTCTTGGGGTGGCTCAGATAACATTGCTCAAGTGGTAATCTCTATCAACTTCCACTTTTACCATAGGCGGTCTCATTCAAGCTTGACATGATGAAGCTCAGCTTGGGCTTGGTCAAGATCCAAGCCCAAAGACGCCACCTCTTTTCCAAGCTCTAAAAAATGTGCTTTGTATGGAGCAATTCTACTGGATGAGGCCATCACATCCTTTGTCTGAGTAAATTGGATTTGTTAAATCTCTATATTTATACTAATCATGTGATCATTGTTCAACGACTATAAAAGAAATGATCCCAATTATTTACATAAAACCAATGAAGTTGACATTTTATATAAAAAGTTTACATAAAGATACATTTAATTAGATCAAGAGGTATTTCCATTAATGAAACTTTGGGTCGTTACAATATCCCCCCCTTAATAAATTTCTCCCTTGAAATTTTCTTTTACCACCTTAAAACGGATGTGGGTAAATTAACTTCATCATTTCCTCCGATTCTGAAGTCACTTCTTCAAACTTTTGGTTTCGACACAACACCTTGATGAGGGTCATTGTCTTATTTCGTAGAACTTTTTCTCTACGATCTGATATCTTCACTGGTTTCTCCTCATAAAAAAGATCATCCTCCAACTATACCACCTCAGAAGAGAGTACATGTGAAGGGTCCGATATGTACTTCTTTAAGAGGGATACATGAAAGACATCATGTACTTTGGCCATGGTAAGTGGTAGTGCTAGTCGATAGGCCACATTCCCGACATGATCAAGAATCTTGAAGGGGCCGGTGTACCTTGGACTTAACTTACCTTTCTTTCCAAACCTCATGACCTTTCTCCATGGAGATATGCATAGAAAAACCATGTATCCAAATTTAAACTCAAGGTATCATCGATGATTATCTGAATAACTCTTATTTCGACTCTGGGCTGCCTTGATATGCTGCTGAATGGTTTTCACCTTCTCCACCATTTCCTCGACCATTTCCAGTCTAAGCAGCTTACGTTCACCGACCTCATCCCAACACGCCGGTGTTCTACAAAATTTCTCATAAAGGGCCTCATATGGTGCCATTTGGATGCTCGAGTGGAAACTATTATTATAAGAGAACTCAACAAGAATAAGATGTTGATCCCATCCTCCTTTAAAGTCCATTGGGCACACTCTAAACATGACCTCAAGTGTTTGGATAGTCCACTCAGATTGGCCATCAGTTTGTGGACGATAGGCCATACTGAAGTTCAGTTCAGTATCCAGAGCATGCTGAAGAATATTCCAAAACATAGAGGTGAATCTATGATCTCGGTCAGACACAATAGATAGTGGTACTCCATGCATCCTTACCACTTCCCTGATATATATCCGTGCCAATTGATCCAATGAGAAATCTTCCCGAATAGAAATGAAGTGTCCAGTCTTTGTAAGACGATCCACCACAACCTAGATTTCATTGTTGCCTTTGGATGTCCTCGAAAGTCCAGTGAAAAAGTATATGGTGAGGTTCTCCCATTTCCATTATGGTATGGGCTATGGTTGCATCATCCCCTTAGACTTCCGCCTCTCTGACTTCACTTGCTGGAACACCAGGCACCTTGATGTATATATAATGATCTCCTTCTTCATATTATCCCACCAAAAATTTTATCTGATATCTCGATACATCTTTGTGCTTCTTGGTTGAATAGAGAAATTTGAACTATGTGCATCATCCAAAAATTCCTTCTTCAGATCTGGACTTGACAGAACACATAGTATTTTTCCAAATCACACAATTCCTTCTTCATTAACATTAAACTCCAAGGATTTCCCTTTTTCGATAACTTCCACTTTTTCCTGAATTCCTACATCATCCTTTTGAGCATCCTTTAACCTTTCCAAAAGAGACAGTTGAGAAATCATTTGTGAAAGGATTGATGATGTTCCC
Source organism: Viscum album (assembly GCA_963277665.1). Classification (NCBI taxonomy): domain Eukaryota; kingdom Viridiplantae; phylum Streptophyta; class Magnoliopsida; order Santalales; family Viscaceae; genus Viscum; species Viscum album. The sequence continues at coordinate 1,366,855,994 of OY728135.1, forward strand.
TTCTTTATGATTCCCATGTCCATATTCATAAAGTCTAAGATGATTGGATCCTTCTCAATTATCATCATTGATAGAATCAATGGGTCCTTTCTACTTAGGGCATCTGCCACCTTGTTCGATTTCCTAGGGTGGTAATGTATTGAAGAATCATAATCCTTAAGGAGCTCTATCCATATTCTCTGGACCATATTAATATCTTTCTATGTGAATATATATTTAAGACTCTTGTGGTGAGTATATATCTCACATTTCTCACCATAGAGATAATGCCGCCAGATTTTCAAGGAAAAGATCACCGCCGCCAACTCCATATCATGCGTTGGATAGTTTCGCTCATGGATTTTCAACTGTCTTGAGGCATATGATATCGCTTTACCATTCTGCATTAGCAAACAACCTAAGCCCTTCTTCGAATAAACACTAAATATCACAAAAGGGTCCCCACTTGTTGGTAAAGTGAGCATGGGCACAGTGATAAGCCTCCTTTTCAACTCCTTGAAGCTTTCTTCACATTTATCACTTCAAGAAAACTTTAATCCTTTTCGAGTTAGCTTGATAAGAGGGTTGGACAATCGTGAGAAATTTCTCACAAATCATCAATAATATCCAGCTAACACCAAGAAGATATGGGAATCCGTTACTGATGTTGGCCTCAACCATCCCTCAATTGCATCTGTTTTGGAGGGATCCACAGATATCTCATTGATTTTTATGATATGGCCCATGAATGAGACCTCCATCAACAAGAACTCACACTTGATGTACTTTGCATAGAGCTTCCCCTTGCGCAAAGTCTCTAGTACAGTTCTTAAATGCTCCTCATGATCCTACTTTGTTTTGGAGTATATTAGAATATCATTAATAAAGACTACCACAAATTTGTCAAGGTAATCTCTAAAGACTCTATTAATCCAGTCCATGAAGATTACTAGAGCCTTAGTGAGTTTGAAAGGCATTACTATGAATTCATAGTGCCTGTATCTTGTACGAAAAGCAGTCTTGGGGACATCATCCTTCTTCACCCTTACATGATAATATCTCGACTAAAAATATACCTTGGAGAAGTATTGTGCTCCACGCAGATGACCAAACAAGTCATCGATCCGGGGCAAGGTATACTTGTTATTTATCATGATTTTTTACGTTCATGATAATCGATGCAAAACCGCATTGACCCATCCTTCTTCTTGATGAAGAGGACTGGTGCACCCCATGGTGAAGCACTTGGGCATATAAAACCTTTATCCAGATACTCCTGTAGTTGTTTCTTCAGCTCTTCAATCTCCACGAAAGCCATTCAATATGGAGACTTGGATATTGGTAGCACCCCTGGTATATGTTCAATTGATAAATCAACATCTCTTTTAGGAGGAAGACTAGGCAGTTCCTTGGGAAACACTTCAGCAAATTCCCTCACAATAGGCATTTTATCAAGGATGATTTCTTCCTTGGAATCAATCATCTGAGCCAGATACGCATTCTCATAGGGCAGTAATATCCATGCTTGAGAAGATGGATCTAAAGGAGATTCATCTTCCTCCTTACACTTGTAAATAATCAGGGGTCAATTCTCCATATGGAGTGTGATTTCCCTCTCCTGAAAATTTATGTTGGATCTATATAAGGAAAGAAAATCCATGCCAAGAATTGCATCAAATTCAACTATAGGGAGTATGACAAGGTTTCTAGGAAATTTAATCCACAGATTATGATAGGGGAGGAGTTATATTCATGGGATGCAATGATTGCCCCATTTTCCGTACTCACCGACATCTTTACTTCCATGATTTTTGGTGGTGCCGGGATTGTTCTACTAAAGTTTGGAGATATAAAAGAATGCATAGAACCTGAATCAAAAAGTAAGTTTTCTATTCTTGAATGAATAACTAGCGTACCTTTCACCACTTCATTGTCAGGGTTCACTTCGGCAGAAATGATGGCAAAATCTCTTCCTTGTTTCCTTGGAGGTTTTTAGTTGCCTTCGAACACCCTTGGATTAGGGAACTAATTTGAAAAATGCCCTGATTATTTGCAGATGTAGAAATGAACAATGCGTTGAGGTTTGAACGGAGCATTCCTCTCCTCTGTCGCATATGAGGGTCTTTCTTTCCGACAGTTAACAGCTAGGTGCCCTTCTCTTCCAAACCTAAAACATTTCCTCATCCCCTTGATGCAATTTACAGGGTGATTCTTTCCCTACTTTTGGAAAGTGGGGTGCTGGGTTTTCATAGCACCATTGGATTTATCCATCGGAATGCTAGCATTGAAGTCCACCTTACGCTTCTTGTCCCCATGATACCCCTGTGATTCTCCGATCTCCATTTCGACCATGTGGGCACATTAGGCAATTTCCTCGCAGCTTTCGAAGACATGGATCACTAATGCTTTCCGTAGGCTAGGCTTCAGCCCACCAAAGAAGCGGTAAACCTTGCATTCAGGGGTAGCGACAAACTCGGAATCATATCGTGCAATCCTTGTGATGTTTTCCTCATACGATCCAACATATTCTTTGTCTTTTTTCTGGAGGGAAAGGAATTCCCTTTCCATATTAATCTAGAGGGTGCGCGGAAAATATTTATTAAAAAAAATCTTCCAGAAATCCTTCTATTCCAATGCCTTGATCTGCTCCTCAGGCTTCATATTTTTGATCAATATCCACCATTGATCAGCTTTACCCTCCATATGATAAGCCATCCAGAGAACCTTCTCTTGTTCAGAAAATTGAAGGATAGAGAAGATCATTTCAATGGAGTTGATCCATTGTTCAGTGATCGTGGGATAGGATGATCCACTAAAAGTAGGAGGCCTTTGTCTCATAAAGCTCTCGATAAAGACTTGTTCTTCTTAGGGGGGGGTTGGACATTCCTCTTGACCCATGTTTCTATTCAAAGCTTGAGTTATCTGAGATAGAAGCATGAAAACGTTCATTATTCCCTCTCCCATTGTATTGGGCATCTCATTAGTACAATCATCACACTGATCTTCACATCGGTTGTTAGCCCAAGTTCTCTTATTACCAGCCATTGGTTGGAAGAAAAGGAATGTTAGGGGGTAACACAGAAAGGGTAATCCAAAGATAAAAATTGATGACTTATAAATTAACTTTTATTTTCCTTAACTTATGAGTCTATAGGCTTCAATATAGGCTTTTCGTGACATACTTTCTAACATATATTCTTAGGGGATTTTTTTTAATTCCCTTAATAAGGGTTCATACTAAGCTTGTGAATTTATCAAAACATATCCCCCATGAGTGTCGTAACCAAGAGTGCAGTAAGGCCCGTTGTCATGCACCACTTCCCATTCGAGTCTACCTTAAAGCGGTGTTTTCGGGTTTTACCCCTAGGATACCTTTGTGCCAGAGCCACCTCTACCTTCTCGTATCTAGACAGGGATATATTTTCTTGGTAAACCACTCACTCAGTACTTATCAAAACTTAGGGATGTTTTTATTATACTTAGTCTTTTCTCTAAGGCTTTACTAGGGTTTTCTAATCCTAATCCCAAAAATTACTAAGCCTATCATTTGATACCAACTATGACAACCCTGCTTTTATTACAAACATAAACATGATTTATTACATAAAACATTCACTTGATACAACATGGAAGATAAATAGGTCTAGTGTATTTAGGGCTTAGGATAATTACATAACAACATAAAACATTAAATACAACATCTTTATTGAAAACATCCTATACATGACCACTACATTCCCTCGTACTTAGCATTGCATGGGATAACCATAGGACATGCGTAAGAAAAGGGGTGAGCTATAAAGCCCAGTAAGGGAATAAACATGGAATACATGATGAGTACAATACATTTTAGACAATAGGCATATAAATTGAGCACAAGACAAACATGAAAATAAAGGCATGATAAAGCATGATAATCATACCATGGAAATGTGGCGACAACACTTAACATGGAATTGGCATGAGCCAAGGCTCATTGCACATGGAGCATGAGAAAATTCTCATTGCACATGAAGCACGAGTAAACACTAATTTCAATTGAATTAACATGATTCATCACTCATTTCACATGACGTATCATGATACTATTCTTTACCCAATTCATTGGAGTGCTATAAGGGCACACCCTTCTTAAACATTTCATTTCATGCATAAGTGTGCCACATGGATCATAAAACATGGATTCATTAAACATAATAATTTATTCCATGATAATGAATGTTGAATTCATACATGAAACCTTATAATAAATAAGTAAATGTTCCTAAAGGTGAATACCCTTGATGGTGAAATCAGCATGGTATTCACTACACAAAAGCATTGGCTTAGAAAATCGGTGCAATTTCAGCAGCGTAACGGCGTGACATAAGAATTCATAAAAATGGTTGATAAGAGATAAAGGGGTGATTCATCATATTTACATGAAATGGATAGTAAGGGGGTCATATAGATACATTTCCAAACAATTTTAATGGAATTTAGATTCATGATACAAAAGTATTTATTGAATGTAAATGAAGAGAGAGAAGTTCCTTTCAGAATTTCGGCATAGTAACATGTGTAAATGGGAGGAATTTAATGAGAGAGGAAGGGGTATCCCATCATTCAAACAATACGAGGGTAGTATGGGGTAGGTGAAAAACCATACCCCAACATTTATAATTGAAATTAAAAGTTCGTAAAAATATTAAAAAAATTGGATAAAAAGGTTAAAGGAAGAAAACCCTTACTTGGAAGTGTGCTTCAAAGGCTTGAGAGAGGCTTGAGAGAGGCTTCTTGGGAGCTTGGGGAACCTTGGGAGGATTCTAGAGAGAGTAGAGAAGAGGTTGGATGAACTCCAAAGGCTTTGAGTGAGGAGTAAGTGGGAGCTTGGGTGGGTTTATATAGGAAAGGTGAGTGAATTCTTTATTATTTAGGTTTGGGAGCCCTTACATTAAACTAATCCAAACCACAAATAAGCTCATGATTTTTGCCAATGGTTTTTTTAAAAGGGAAGACAAAAACAGTATTTTATAAGGCCAAAGTCCAAACATCTTAAAATAATGGGGTTGCTTATGTGGAGGTGAGTCACACTCCCATGGAAAATAATTTAAAGATAAGTTATTTAATAAGTCTTGAGGGGTCCATTAATGCTTTGAAACGTATGTCAAACAAACCTAAAATCAAATTATTTTAATTTTAAAAAATATATTGGTTGAACATAATGCTTATAGTATTTTATTACATCACTATTGTTTCTTTATGATTTCATAAAACACATTATATAATTGAACAATATTTAATTTTTACCCAAAAATTTGACACTCTCAGAAAATTATGAAAAATTCACCATTGGATAATTTTGACGTCCTAATTCCATAAATATTATTTATTTTATTTAAATAATTTTCTAAATTTGTAAATTTTTAGTTTTAAAATAAAAACCGAGAATTATCGAAAATTCACGGGTTTTGACAGAAATGGATTTCAAACCTTAATAAAAATTATAATTGCATTCATAAATTTATATGATCATTTATGTATAATAAAATTAATTTAATAATAATAATAATATTTTATTAAAATATAATATAATTCAAAAAATCCCTTAATTTAATAAAATATATTTCTTAATTAAATAATAACTAAAAAGACTACTTTTTCTATAAAAACTATTTACAATGTATCAATAATGACAAGAAAGTATATTCATTATTATATAAAGAAATAATGTACATGAACGTAGTACTAGCGATTTGTTACATAACCCCTTAAAACAGCCACACAAGACCTAAGGGTAAGGTTTTCAATGGTGACCGACTCTTGGGGTGGCTCAGATAACATTGCTCGAGTGGTAATCTCTATCAATATCCACTTTTACCATAGGCGGTCTCGTTTTAGCTTCACATGATGAAGCTCGTCTTGGGCTTGGTCAAGAGAAAAGCCCAAAGACGCCACCTCTTTTTCGAGCTCTGAAAAACGGGCTTCGTATGGAGCAATTATACTTGATGAGGCCATCGCTTCCTTTGTTTGAGTAAATTGGAATTGTTAAAGCCCTATATTTATACTATTCCTATGATCACTGTTCAACGACTATAAAAGCAACGATCACAATTCTTAACATAAAACCAAAGAAGATGACATTTTATATAAAATTTTTACATAAAGAGACATTTAATTTGATCAAGAGGGATTTCCATTAATGAAACTTTGGGTCGTTACAACCCCTCATAGAACATCTATTTTTATCAAATTTATACAATTATATAGTGTAATCTTTAATGTATGTTGTTCTCCATCGAATTCTGTATTCTTTTGTTCTCTTCATTCTACATTTTCAAGAACAAGAATGGTATAATGACCTTGGATTTCATATTTCATGAATTCAATTGGGTTTTTACAATCATAAGGTATTTTAATAGTCAATTAAGATTTTTGTTTGCTTTTAATGGTGAAATAACATCCGACATAATTGGATTTTTCATTTTTGTGAAGTGGTTATACATACTTATGTTGGTTTCCAAAACCATGAGTGATTAAATTTTATTAATTATATTTTTATTTGATAATAATATTTTTATTATTGATGAAAAATTGGTTATAGTGATATATTGAGTTATTATTTGTTTTAATATGATAAAAGTAGTTTTTTCATTAAATATACACTAATCCAATGTTTCAAATAATATTTCACATAAGATGTTTGGTGAAATTTCAAAAGATATTTTATTATGAAATAACTGATTTTTTTTAAAATTAATGATTTATGGAGTGTTGTAAATAATTAATATCCCGGTTTTTATGAGATTTATAAAATATAAAGAATTTTTTTGATTAATATACATGTTATGTTAACATCATTATTTTTCCACCTCTATCATAGTTACTTGAAAGTGAATTGTTGTTTTGAATTTTCAAATAGGGGACTTATATTTATAAATGGGAACTAAATTATGATAAATTTATTTTAATGTTGTAAAGAAAAAAATTCATGTTTAATAAATATTTTCAAAGATAAAAATATAATTATGGAAGATATCATTAAGTATTTATCATGGTAGATGGTCTCAATCCTCTAAAGTGTATTTATTTATCCCTAATAATGATCCACATGATTCCCTTCACCCAAACCCTAATAATGATATCCATTTATCCTTTTTTTTTATTTTATTTATTCTATATTTGAACTAGAATCCATATATTGATCTGATATGTCATCTTATACTCTTATCACATGGTAGTGTCTCCAATGCATAAAGTAAGCTAAGCATATATAAACCTTATTACAAACCAAATCTATGAATGTATTATGTTATAGAAATATTTTTTCCATAATTTTTATTCCAACGATTCATTGATGTTATTAAGATCATAATTGTAGTATATTATGTTGATTTGATAAATAATTTTTTCGTATTAGACTATATAAATTTGGATGTATATTACATATCAGTTTTCTACTATGTTTCTGAGTGAGTTAGATTTATTTTTATATTTTATATTTAATAATTATTCACATGGAGTGTTCCTTCACTTCTTATGTTATGATTATATTGTAATACCATGATTATGTTTTGAATAAGTGAGTTACCATATATCAAATGTTATTTTTAAAATTAATTATTATTTATTATATTATCATGGATATAAAAAATCAAGTTTCAACTATTTTGGATTAAAAAAGAAAAGTGTAATAGAGATTTTGATATTTTATTGATATCCATCTATTATTTATCTTGAGAAATAAAGTAGTTTAGTGCCATAAGATATTGACATGAGTACACATTTTATAAATAATGATAATAAAAATATTAAAATTTTGAAAAAAATAATGGAATATGTAAGGACAACTATATATTGGGCATGTGGTAAAATGATAATGTTTGAATTTTTAATGTAAATTTATCATGGGAAAACCATGTATGGAATTTATAATAATGGGACTTATTATATTTTTACCTTTTTGAAGTATTTACTTCATAATGATGTATTAGCTATAAAAAAATCATTACAAATCATTAAAGATAATTAATTAGCTTAGATTTTCAATTACTAAAATCCATGATTTCCTAAAAGTTTACAACATATTTTTGGAAAAAACCACGTGCCTAAATGAGTTAAAAAAATTTGTACATTTATATTGAATCCCAATGTATATGGAACAAAATCTCATGTAAAAAAAGTGATTTTATATTTTTCATTGATTTTTATGATAAAATATATTTTCATGTCTAATGAAATTTCAAAAAATATACAGTAGAATAATATTTAGAGAAATAAATCTAATATTTAATTGGTTTATATATATTATTGAAAAACATGGTATATATTTGATTCACTAAATCATGATTTTATGTGTTAATTATATAATGTTAGGTTGGGGTTGTCATTTAAATATTTTAATCCATTTGGATAGATTCTTACTTCACATAGTAGGTGGATGGTTTTCATTAAAATTTATAATCTAAATCTATGGATGTGTGTAAAAAACATTTTAGTTACCTGAATTTCTTTATATTTAAACCCTATGATATTGAAAATGACATATATTTGTACTTATAACCTTTAATATAATATTTTAATATCATTTTGAATATTTATTGTGCACATATATGATAATTATATTAAAGAGATATTTTAGATGCAGGCTTTTATGGATGATAAATTTTTTTATTGATTATGGAATGTTTTATGGTTAAAGTGTGAAGGGTAAAATATAATGTCATATTTGTATAAATAATTTACAATCTAGAAGATAAAAATTTCATTATAGTTTATGTTTCGTCGGACATCAATGATTATTTTCGATGAATCATCCATATAGAAAAAATCATTGATTTTTTTATAACCATAAAGTTCAAGATTACACCCCATCATATATTATAAGATTATATAAATAATGAATAGTAACTTGTATATTTTCTATTATGGAAAAGTCATATAATATATAGAAATAGGATGAATGTATCTACTAAGTATAATTATAATTATAAGGAACTAAGTATCTTCATTTAATTACTTTATTGAATTAAAAATTTTATATGTCATTGTTTATATATAATACTTGTTGAAAAAAATATTAGTGAAATATTTATAATAGTTCTTATAAATTTAATGGGATGAAAAATATATATTTTTTATATCAATGATCCTTTTTGGGTCGCGATATTCAGCTTGAACAACTACATAAGTTTATCAATCATAATAACAAGAAAGTTCTATGTTCTACTTAGGTATGAAGAATTTAGAGAAAAAATAATCCAAGGAATTAATATATTCTATAAATTTTTAAAAAAGTAATCCAAGAAATATATTTAAATGGATCAATATAAAGATGATGAACCTAAAGTCTCTTAAAACAGATGATTATCATATCCTTTTACTTGAGTTAATTACAATATCCATATAAAATTTTCAATAAAATAATGTAAGTGTGACTATGATTAAATTATAAAACATTTATTTAGATATTTGTAATAAAATACTGATTAATATTTTATTAAAAAAAATCCACCATAAGGAACCATAATTATTTGTGAGTTAGAGAAAATTTTCCCATCATCTTTTTTTACTTACATGTTTAATCTAGTTTTCAACCAACATATTGAAGTTATTTTTGGATCCCATGTTTCCTTTTATTAGAGGTATCCAACTAAAATAAACATTTTCAACATGAATTCTTATGTTATGAACAAGAATCAACTAAAAGATTCCATTATTAAAAGTTATTTAGCTAAAGAATAAATAGATTTTTATTCAATGTTTTTGGATGATGTGAGCATAATATGTAAATTGTCTATAAGAAATAAGAAAGTGAAATATGAAAAAATAGATCCCATTATTCCCTCACTACCCCAAAAATGGATAATTTTTAGATTATATACATTGGGTATGATGATCCTTGAAGAGTACAAAATTTCACATCACACGGTCCTTTTCAATTTTGATTTTTTGATAACTACATCAAGCATGTAATTTGATTTTCTATATGTAATATCATATGTAATTATATGTATATCTGTAACATTTACTATAATATTATATAAGTAACATAATAAAATTATAGGTGGAAGTCATCATATGTTATCGTTGAGAAGGATAGAGACATTCCATAGTAAATAGTTTTCTTCTTGGTCGAAACGAAATACACCACCATTAATTTTATTCTATAAATAGGCACATTCCATTCATAATTTTAATATACCTATATATTTTAGGAACTGTGTTTACCAATTGATGTTATCTCTACAGAAATAATAATGTCATATTTTGGTCCGAATAATGTGCTTAGTTAATATAAATCACTGGTGATCAGTGAGTATATCTTTTTTATAATCATTCAAATAGTGTACATGAGAAAAAACATGATAAAGATATGTTAATAAAAAAGATAGAATATAATGCCAGTTTAGGGGATAACCAGCCTCAATATGATAATGTGTCTTCTTATGGAGTGGTAGAGAAAAATTAATATTGAATTATTACTTATATATTTGGCTCACAATGATGAAATGAAACTAGTTTTACTCAATGACCCAATAGGGACATTCCTTGATAATTTCAGATTTAGGATTACTGAAATAAATCACTTGTTAACTACCAATGGACCATATATTATTAAATATAAATATAAGGAAGTGTTTTATGTAAAATAACCCATGAAACCTCAATTTTATGTTTTTATCAAAGTAATACTAATATATATTATCAATTATGTATAAGAAATAGATATTGTGAATTCCCCTATGGGTTGAACAGAAATATTCAATATGGTGATTCTAATACCTCAACTATTAGAGTTTATTGTGAACCAAAATTAGTGAGGAGAAATTTATTGAATCAATGATATGTGTTCTTTATTGGATCCTTGGATTTTTTATTGTTTTTTAATAATTAAAAATAATTTTATTCTCATATTTTATATTTAGCTTCTGTTTTATTATTTTAGAAAATGTTTTCCTTAAGTTTTTGAATGGTTTATATTTGTAATCACTACAAGAATGAATGTTATGTTCTTAATTTTAAACATTATTCTGCTTCTATATCATTAAATTTAAAATGATGAGTTTAGGTACAAATATATTATTTGAAAATTGAAATTATTCCATGTTTTCAATGGTTTACAAAGAATTAGTATGAATATTGTATTAAAGAAATAGTTAACTTTTTTAAATATTACCAGAAAAATTATAGTACATTGATTATGTTTTTCACCATTTTTATCTTGGTTGAAAGTAATATAAGTATTCCTTGATAAGTTTATTCTACCACTTATATATTATTTAAGAATACAAATCAGTTTATATTATTTATGTCCTTCTACCTATTATGCATTGTTTTCCATTAAAATTAGTATTCCATTATTATGTTTATCCAACTATTAATCCCTGTATGAATTTTCAATTAATAATGATCAATTATTTTATTTCGAATATTATATCTTGGTTATCTTACTGATTAATATTTTATTTTTAATAAAATATATTTTTTTATGATGAAGAATATTAAAAATATTAAATAGGTATGAAAGAAAATATTATATGATAGTGATCACAAAATGTGAGATTTGGGATTTTTTCCTTTGGTTCCTATTGTAAGTAGAATATTTCAAATATATATATATATATATCAACCATTTAACATAAAATATAATTTTATTAATCTTTTTTAAAATTTCTATCATAAAGGTAAATCTAGTAAAAAACTATTTCTTTTCATATTAGTGACACTGGTGATCGACATGACAAATTGATATGGAGGGGGGGGGGGGTGTAGTAGAGCTAATCAGAACAATATCCATACATGATCACACCCAAAACCTTCAATGTATATCCCATATTCTATAAATACTCAACCCATTGTTCTTATCCATGAATCAAGGATCATGAGACCACTTATATTGTTCCCACCATTTTTATATACATTTTTTTCAAATATAATTCGCTATTCAATGATTTCTCCCTATATTTAATATACCTTTTCATCAATATATGTGATACCCGTCTTTACTAATTATCTTATCTCTCCCTGATCTCATATTCATGCTACCTCTACTTATACTAAAGGACCTTATTATAATTGAAATACTACTACTCATTATGATCATGAATTGGAGCCAACTAAACCTAAAAAACAACTAAAACTACAAAATAATCCAATAATCATTGCGTACTGATCCATCAGAGCATAGTGACCATCCTATATCATGTAAATATTTCAAATCATATTTAATTTCATCAAAAATAATTTATTTTAGTTGTAATGTATACTAATTTTATAGTTTTTTTGTTATCTTTAATAGCTGGATCTACTACTTAGTTGTGTGGGTATTGCCACATATGTGAAGTTTATAACCACCATACATAGTTAATAGATGAATAAAATGAATAATATTAGATAGTTAATAAATATGGTAGATAATATATAAAAATTATATTCATGATTACAAAATATAGTAATATAATTTCCTTGAAACCAATATTCAAGGGACACATCGGTGATCAAATCAAGGATAATTATTGGGATGAGACATGGGTAAGAAAATTTATTAGATTAAATTACATATAATTATTATATTAAATAAATTAGTATTTTTTCTACTCCTATTTCAATTTTACCAATGGCTATTCTATGAGGGATGGATGGTTGATGGAATTGGGGAAATTTTGGAGGGAATAAAAAAATAAAACATATGTTAGTTGGAATAGTTCAGTGGGAATAGATTTAGTGGGTATACTAACCCTCAATTATTTTTTAAATACACAATACTAGGAGACGATTAAATACTATAAGAGTGTTGGGTTTAAGGTATTATTGGAATTTAAAGATGAAAATTGAAAATTATTAGGTTTTATATTAATACATTAATTCTTAATTTTGAATTTTATTTTTTTGGATTATTCACATAAAAATAAAAAAAACATGGTTTCTATGAAGTATATGAAAAATTTGGGATGAATTAATATCAATGAAAATTCGAGGGATTACTTTTTTTAAAGTACACTAGATTGTGATTACGTGGTTTAGGACATAAATTTTAAACAATAAGCAACATCATGTTTCTAATAGAATTGATTATTATTATATTTCTATCATTAATACTATATTGAATAATATTTTTTATTAATGACATTCTCTTAATTATTTACACTGAGCAGTGTTGAACATTCAAGGGAATATACATTGAGAAAAATTGTTGTTGTCAAGATGAAAAGGAATAATCAAAGTTCTATTAATGAGAATACATACAAAATAATAATAGTTTTTAATAAATTATTATTTTAATATCTTTTTCTAAAATATATATTTTTTATTTTGTGACTTGGAGGCTCTTGATTAGAAATAATATGAAAAAATGCATCCCAAAATATCATTTGTGATAGTTATGAAGTAATGAGCACTAACGAAGGCCCCACTATTTTCCCGAGAAGACTACCATGCCCACTGGGTATGGGATCACTTTTATAAAGATCAAACACTTTTTCTGGCACAAAGTGATATTCATGAAAGGCCTATTCAAAAGTAGCAAAAGAAAAAAATAGTAATCTAGGAGTCTAAAAGAATTTGATATATTGTCAATCAGTTCACAAAAGTGATGATGGATATGCATCTTTCACTGTCATCCGATATGTTTTTGGTTTACATGCATGTTTTTCAATGATGCACTCATTTTATGATGATTGGATTATGGTGATGATGATTCTATTGGTGAGCTGGGTGATAAAATTCTTTTTGATGGTAGTGATGAAGTTGGTTGAGGTGTTGATCCTAGTAATGATGATTATGGGTGGGATGATGGAAGATGTGGACAAGATGGATGTGGTGATCATTATGATTTCTTTTTAGGGAAATTTTATGATCCACTCTATTTATAACTTCATTTTTATAACAATTTATTTTTTAAGAGGTATGTTTTAACTTAATGAAGATCATTTTATATGTTTGTTCATTTTGATTTTATGTTATTAACTATGTGAACGTTAAATATATATTATTTGTACGGTTTTACAATTTCATTCTATCTGGTACTTATACATTTCTTATATTTTTCTTGGTCTATTTTAATTATCTTTGTAAGAGGTGTGGTGCAAGTGATATATAAGGAAGCTGATATTCTAGAGGATTACGAGATTCCTTTAACAATGTTTTAATAAAACTATTATGATATAATTATATAAATTTTTCAATTTAACCATTAATATAGTCTAATTCTATTAGTTCTATTCCCAATGGTATGTGAAATCATTAGTATAGGATATAACAATGGCTTTAAATCATATACCAATTGTTTGAAACCATTGTCATACGCTACATTTTGAGTAGTGAGAATATGATTTGTGAATTTTAATTAGATATATATTGATATTAAATTAAAAAAATCAAAAAATGATTTGAACATAATAATAATGAACAAAAAATCATAGTATTATAGTTATAATTCTTAATATAATAAAACCATTATTAAAATATGAAATGAAATGCCTTTTTAAATGAATGGCTCTAACACTATGATACTGGATGCTGCACTATACCATGAATGGTTTTATAAAATCTATAAAATTTAAACATGGAGTACTAATGAATGAATTTTTAATATTTTTTAAATGTTTAAATTATTCTTTAAATCCATAAAAAATCAATTTTCATAGTAATGTTCTCATAATCGGGGAGACCATTGAAATATAAAGGGGAGTTATTCAGGATTTAACTGACCAGATTGTCTATGTTATGTGGTTGAACTGATTTTATTATTTTATTTATTTATGTACATATATTATAATTTGTCATATTTTTTATTTATTTATAACTAATCACATAATTAGTTGAATGAAATTTAATTAATAATATTTTTATTAATTTCATTTTTTATTTTTTTATTCCCTTTTTACATATACATAATTGAATTTATTGTTTATTTTTGAATTAATTTTTAATATAAAATTATAAAGACAAAAAATAATAAAATCTTCCTCAACATATACTGTGTGGTGAGATATTATTCCAACACCATTAAAAAATGTTTAGTATGTATTATGAAACCATTATTATAAAACAAAGGAGTGTGTGTTTTATTCTTTAAAATATGCATATTTATCAAAAATAATTTTAAAAATATATTAGTAATATATATATGTATATATGTTTATAAATATATATATGTTTATAAATATATATATATGTTTATATGTATATACGGAAGACCCTCCTACCTGGTATCCCAATAAATTAAAACAATAATAAGAAAATTTCCAAAACACCCACTTGAAAAGATTTTAAATAATTCCACAAAAAAAGATTGACATTGTTTGCTAAATCCTATTATTGTGTTGTTGAACTAACCAACATAATAGTTTAGGGCGGAAAAAATTTCCCATGTTTCTAAGTGATATAATTACTTGGTCGTGACTAGATGGCCTACTAGTTGACAATATGTGTCATTGGGCCATCCTACCTGGATGGTGGGTGGAAGTAAAATAATAGTTATCAAATTTGAAATAAATTTTGCTTTTTTATTTACAAGGTGGATGGGGAATTTGTGAGATTAAATGAGTAGAGCACTAAGAATTATTGAACTTTATTATGGGATGTGTGAATCGATAGGAGTTTATTTAATACTTCATCTTTTAAAATCAACCACTTAAACATGTTATCATTCTTGTTCCTATCAATATTATTGCATAGACACACAACATGTGTAATAGTAATAAAAGAGATACCATCACATAATATTTAAAACTTTCACCATAAAATATTACTCATTTATATGTCAGTTTGATTCCCCAAAATTGATTATATACTATATGCACAAGTGGTTACAATAGTAGTTTGATATAGACCCCAACTAAAATTCTCCAGCAACTTGTCGGACACTGCAACCACTTTTTTCTTTTCTCATAGATTAGAAACACATATTTTATTCATCTTTAATAAATAGTTAGAAACACCATTCAGAAGATCTTACTTCATATTTTGTCCAATGAAAGAAAAATTTCCTTATTTTTCTTCTTCTTCAGGGATGCTTATGTGTCTCCTTGTGATGATCTTCCTCCATGAGTGCACATGATATACTGCACTCATGTACATCTCCTTCATGGTCTTCAATAGATGATAATATTGGTCAACATTTCTGGTCTAAAAATTATTTCTCTCTATATCATGAAAAATTTGGATCCTCTTATTTCTGAATACTTGTGCATGCAAGTATTCTTCTCTAAAAATAGATCTCTTTGATTAAATCTCAGAATATCTCTTTGATACTAGAAAGTATTGGGTTCTCAATCATTCTATCACAATTTTATTTATTTATAAATAATTCTTATCAATGTTTTTTTCTTTTATAACTATATATATATATATCCATAGAATAATATCACATGAATATTTTTTCTCTATTTGAATTTAGATACCCCTTGATCTTTAGATACACGAGATTTCCTCATTTAAACTGGCATAAGATATTTCTAATTTTATTTCCATATTTTAACTCTTTTGAATTACCATTTATGTATTACTTTTAATCACTTAATTTATCAGGTTTATATATATTTGAATTTATCTAAAAAATAAACTTCATTAAGTCAATAATATTTTCCACGTGTATGGATTCATGCATCCCCCTCACATTGACCTCATTATTATGGAATGTAAATTCATGTAGAAATTTCATCACCTCTTCAGTTATCTAAGAATTATCTAAGTATCAAAGGATTAAAATGAAGTATTATAAAATGGTATTACACCCTTCTTCAAATACTTATGATTTAAATACTTATGTTGCCTCAAAATATGATGATAGATAAAGGCTTATGATCAACCTCAGTGAATTATGCTCAATGGAAAAGGTTTATGATGGGAAATAATTATGCTCATATCAAAGAGTTACGATAAAGAAATATTATTAAAACAACCATACACTTATAAGATTCGTAAAGTCTTATGTTTCTGAATTTTATATTCTAAATAAGAGGATTTCAAAAAATGTTTAATATAAATAAACAATGGCATACCCCTCATAGTTTTTCATCACATAATTTCTTAACTCACTCAAAACACCATGAAACTAAAGAAACCATATAAAAATCACTAGGTCATGGTGGAGTATTAATATAATGGATCTAATTTTGACAAGAACATCTTTAATCTAAAGTCATCACATCTGATTTGATTATTTGATTCTCAGAATCTTGGATTATGTTCTATTTCATAAATCATGATACTTGAATCCAAAAATAACATCATAAGCATCAAATATTATTTAATTTATTTAGAATTAATTATTTGGAAAAATATAACATCTTTTATAACCCTTACATAGCTCTGAAATATGCATACATGAACATGGATACCTGAATCTAGATACCTAATCCATTCTAATATGTCGACCTTTACGTATAAAAAAATTCACTTACAAGGTATTAGACTCTGGGATACACTTTTGGCTATTTGATTATGTTACTGATCTCATATACATGTGGAATTACCTTATATAAAATTTTAATATTAACCATGTGAAGCATCCATTTGATTCAACCATATGAAAAATCTACAAAATGTTATAATTGACCGTGATGATCAACCATGTGAATCCGAAAAGCAACCAAAACTTTTAATCAACTTTATAAAGAGGTATACTCTATAAAATCAACCATATAGAATAGAAACATGTAAAAACAACTAGACATTAATATTGAGCATATTAAGTGACTATCTGAAGTTACTATCAGGATAAATTTCATGTTCAACTCAATGGATCTACCACACCTTGAAATTTGATGGTAATATGAGAACTCTGAATTACTTAACTTTAAATCAAGGCCTCCTCAAACAATATTCATACCTCATAATGAAACTCAAAATCAACTCCCAAATATTATAGATAGTGTCCCTATATCCACCTACACCCTTATTTTATTTCCTTGAGGAATAACACATAAAGAGACTATATGGATTGACCTTATACATAAAAAACTAACTGTACAGATCAACCATATGAAGTGAACATATAAATTTAACATATTTTCAAATCATTGGATCAACCACATCATTAATATCAACCATAATTTGGATATTTTTTACTTACATTAATTAAAATCAAGGATTCCTCAATCCATCTTCAACACTTATCAGCAACTAAAAATCACTTCTAAAATACTGTAGACAATGTTTATACATCCACAAATGATTTTATTTGATTTCCTTGAGGATCAACACATTGATAATATCATTAAATAAGTTTCTAATTTTACATTTTATAGATAAATTATTCAATAATAAACACCAATATCTGTCTCATTTTGTGTGATTAGTTTTCTTATAAATAATGACATCCATAATAATCTTCCAAGAACCACTACTTTTCATGAAACACATATTGACTCATTAATAATAAATATTACACATACAATAATAACTTCAATCTCCCCCATTGAATTTTATTTTCAATACCAAATTACACTTCTTGTATCAATATTTTATGATTTATTTCTCCCCCTTATATATAATAAACACAATGAAAGTGTTGCGGTTATCTATCCTCATTTACCTTATAAAAAATTCATATTCTTATAACTTCTCAAATATGTATTACAACTTGATGCACTTATGGGTAAAATGATATCAAATAATTTATTTAGTAATGATCCCTTATTTAGGGAACTATAAGTCTACGTAGGAAAATACATTTTATAAAATAAGAGTTCATAACTAAGGTTTTTAATTTTTTCCCTAAACAACCAACCTTGTGATACCGTTCTTATAAGTTGTTATGGGGGATTCTTAATAATATATTTATCATGATAAATATGTAACCTGAGTATATCTAAATAGAACCATACAAATATATTATGTGAATATAAAAAAAATACTTATTTCATTAATGTTTTAAGAAAATAAATCTCCCCCTTTATAAACATGTTTGATATAATTAAGAATGAGGGATGTAATTGTGATTAAAATACCTCATATTCTAGATTTACAAAGGCTATTAATATTTTCAATAATTTCAAAATCCTCATAGACTATGATGTATTGAATGATAAATATTTATTTTTTCTCCCTCTTAAGGGATACAAACACTCTTTTATAATGGGATTTAAAAACTCCTTGAAGAGTACCTACATAAGGTTATCATGAAGTGATAGAATCAAAACTTCTCCTTTAATTACCTAGAAGATAGAATTTAAAAGAAAAATATTTAGCTAATAAATAGGGGCATATTTTTTCCTCTGAAGTAACACAGAGACTGAGAGTTTCCTCTCAAACAGTACTTCTTAGTCCTTACACTATCATCATTTTTGTTTCTTTCATCTACCTGGACATATTTTTTTCTCATCTAATCATTTTGATCTATTTTATATTATGAAAAAAAATTTATCCACATTAAAGGTAAATAAAACTTCATTCCCTTGATCTTGAATCATTTTTCTCACTATATATTTATTGTTTTTTAATATTTTCATACACTATTTTTATATTCCTAGAATAACCTTACCATCCACATTATTTTTCATGAAATTATATATATATATATGAATATATTCTCATAAATTAAATCTTTGTTATGTGTAACCAATAATTTTCTTTTATCTTTGGAATCTATCAATTCGTTCTCTATTCTTTTGACCATCTCTAACTGGTATATCTAGATCTCTCACCATTATTTGGGCTTCTACCAAATCTTCACAAATGAATAAATATTTGATGAGTCTTCGTATTTAACTTCTTGAACTTTATTTACTTTCACAACATAATTAGTCTATCATAATAGTCTATTCATTCATTCTTCAACATTGTGAACACCTTTTCCACACATTCAACACATCGATCCCAAAATTTAAAATATGTTTTGAGTGGACTGAATCTATGAAGTTATATTCAAAACTTGTTTTCATTATTAATGAGGTCTAATTTTCCACCAAAGACCCCCTTTATTATTACTTTATTCATAATGATGACATATTGTAGCAATAAGAGATGGATTTGTGTCCAAAACTTATACAAAACTAGTAATAACCTTTGAATTTTGATCTCGATTTTAAAAACAATATCTACCCAAAGTTTTTTTGAAGCTACCTAGGTTTAGTTCATGCCTTAATTTTCTTATAGAGTAGCTATTTCATTGGAATATTATCGCATTCCACTGATGGGGAATATTTCCACTCTATTTTCAAAGTTTGGCCAGCCTTATTTTTTTTTCACACCTGCACTGTTAGAAATGATTGACCTAGTTTTTCAATAATTAGGCATTGAATTACCTTGTTCTCATATAACACTTTTATAAAAAGCTTAAGAAGATTCTCCTTTAGCTTCAATGAAATTAGTGAATTCTTCTTTGAAATTACTTATATCACCTTGGACTAAAATTCAAATGGATTATGTCTTAGCTGGTTCTTCATACCTTACAGTTGGCTTTTCATCAAAATCACATAACATTTCCTCAAGTCAGTACACTTTCAATCTATTATTCTTTCTATCATTAATAAGGGTTGTTTCTTTTCTACCATACCAATTATTTTTAGTATATTTTTATTTATTTTCTTACACATGTTTTATATTTTATTTATTGATATTTTAATTATTCTCTAGAGTTTATTCTATATTTTCTTTTAGTATAAATATATATTCAAATATTTCCTCACTATCACCATCAATACTTGATGAATCAAATCATTTCTTAAAATTAAGAAGAAAATTAACTTCATCATCTATATAGATAATTTATGATGAATTATCTTGATCTTATTTCCTCGTTAAATTAATCTTTCTACTACTTTAATGTTTATTTTTTATCTAATGTTTTTTTTTCAAAATTTCCCATCTTCCTCATCAGATTTTGATTTAGTAACCCTCTTATTTAGAAAATAATATCCAATATTTCTAAGTCTATCAGAATTCCAATTCTTTTTTGATAATTTTATTTTTCCACCTTCAACTTACTCTTTTTGATTAATCTTTGATATAAGGGAAATAATTTCACTAATATCTTCATCTCCATATATAACCAAATATCTTGATTATGAAATCCCTCTTTCATTATTTTTTTTATTTCCCATGATTTCAAAAGTCGTAGAATATTTTTTGTTTTTTATTGAAAGCTATATTTTTTACCATATCATAATAAATTCTTGTGTTGTGTAACTCATATAGTATTAAATATTCTATTTCTTCTTAGGATTATATTTTTTTAATCGATCTAATTTTGAAAATTTCTCATTTTTTTAAAAGTGATAAAATTCTATAGATTCTCACTAAAACTCTAGATGTTTATCAAAATCTCATTAACCCTTTAGTGTTTCCATCAATGGTCTCATCAACAACCAACTACATGTATTGTAATTTTCCCCTATTGATTATATCTTGAATTCCTTAACTTTTACATTTTCTTCATCAGTGATTTTTAATTTCTTCCAATATCTCATTTTCAGTTTGAATAACATGAAATTAGTATATAATTTTTACGATAGAGAAATTGAGATATAATTTTGATCCTTTACATCTAACTAAATGTTACTTTTATTAGATTGAGTCAAAGTAGAACCTTTAACAATGTGTGGAAAACTCACTATTGCAATATCTATCACTTCTAGGAAAAGTGGTAGTAGATAGGGTTGTATCATATCACTATGCATATGATAATTATTTCCATCAAAATTTTGAATACCCCTTCTATTCACAATATTTACATTCACATTTTCTTAGAGAATCATTTGGGATATTTAAAGGGATACTCACTCTAAAACCACTTGAATATCCCTATGTCAGATTAACCATGGAGGGGGTAGGTTGAATTAGTGTCTTAAACCTTTAAATGTTCCAATTTCTCACGATATTATCTCATATCCTCACTTTATGTGAAATAATAATGAAAGAGAGAAAAACATACAATATTTACAATGTTCAAAAAAAGATCATAACCCTTATTATGTTGGTTAAACACCCCAACCTGGACTCTCTACTATAGACACAAGTGGTTATAATAATAATTGTCTAGAAACCACAACAACAATCCTCTAATTTTTTTTGACACCCCATCCATAAGTTTCTTTTAAAATTGATTAGAAACCCTAATTTCAAGCCTCTTCTATAACTGGGGAAACGCCATAGCCACAAGATCCTTTTGCATCTTTGATATTGTGATAGAAAGATCACTTTCTTCTATAGGGATTATTTTTCACCTCATTGTGATGATCTTCCTCCATGATTTTACATGATCTAGTGCACACATGCATAACTCCTTCAAGATGTCTCTAGGAAATAATGGTGATCATCTCTAATGGTCTTGAAACTCTTTCTTTCTAGATTCTGAATTATTTGGATCCTTATCTTTTTTAGTACTCTGGGATACATGTATTTTTATCCAAAAAGAGTTCTCATAGCCTCAAAAATGTTCTATATCTTTTATTTCATAATGTATTAGAATATAAATAATTCTATTTCAGTGTTTATAGATTATCAGTAGTTCTTATCAATTTCTTTTTCTTTAATACCTTCATAAACACTCACATAGATTCAAAAAATAATATCATGTGAATATGTTTTTCTAATTGAATTTTTAATTTCCATTAAAATATTCCTTTTAATTTACTAAAGTCTTATTTTAATCCATCTTTTAACCTTTCCACAAAATATACTAATTTAATTAACTCAAAATTCCCACATGAACGACTTTATGAATTTCTGACATGTAAACCTTTTTTTTGAGGTATAGAAATCAATTTTGAATTTTAATCAACTCTATAGTTTCTCAAAATTATTTAAGTCTTGAAATATTACACTGAAGTCATATGATAAATTATTATAACCATTTTTATAGACTTATAAAACAAGGACATATGGTGCCTTTAAGTTTGACTATCAATAAAGGATTATGATCAAATTTATTGACATTCACTCAATGGAAAAGGATTATGATGGGAAATATTTATACCCCTCTCAAATAATTATTATAAATTCATATGATCATACTAAAGATATATTTTTATAATCATTCTAAAGAATTAAAATATTTCCTTCTCTATTATCAATTAGAAGATTTTAAAAAATGACTAACATGAATAGGAAACAACATATCCCTCACCGTTTTGCTTCTCAAAATTTCTTCTATTATTTGAAACACCATAACCACTAAAATAAACATAAAAAATCACTATGAAATGGTGAAATATTCATATAATATCTCCAATTTTTACTGTAAATTATTTAATATCAAATCATGACTATCACATTGATTGTTTTATTCATAGAATCATAGATGATGATCTATTTTATAAGTCATGATAGTTGAATCTATGAAGAAAATCATAACCATAATTAGATATAATCATTTATTCATAATTCATGATTTAAAAAAGCTTAAAAATTTTCATAACCCTTATATAGCTTCACAATTTGTATACTTGGATTTGGATATGTAAATTATGATATGAGATCCATTCCCATACCTCAAACTTTATGTATATGAAAATTTAGTTATCTGGTATCTTTATCTTAGATTCATTTATGAAAATTCACATATGTAACTAAACTCATATAAAAGATGAATTCTTTTATGTCGATCATGACTATTTTACCATGTAAATATGATATTTGATTTGACTTCATAAATAAGCTACTGACTAAAATGATTGACCATGTGAAGTATAAAAGAGACCATTACTTTAAATAAACTAATTTTAGAGATCTAATTTACCATGTTGAATAGACCATTATTGACAAGTGACAGTATTGGTTTACTAAAAATACAAACCACTAAATGTGCAATGTGAAGTGACTATCTAAAGTGACCATTTGTATTGACCACACATTCCACTCAATAGATTAACCACACCATAAATATTGAATGTATTATGGTTGTTGAATAAATTATTCCCATTTAATTAAGGCCTCCTTAAACCAACATCATCCATTATAAATAAACTTAAAATCACTTCAAAATCTTACAGATAAAGTCTCTACATCCATAATAATTTTTCTTTAATTCAATGAGGTTCAACACATCAAGAAATTTTATGAGTCAATCACATGTAAAAGAAACTGATTTCAAAGATAGAACAAGTTAAGAAACTATTTTAAGTGAACATATAGATCAACACAAATTTCAAATAAATGAATAAACTAAATTGTAATGATTTATGTTAGCATGTATATTCCATACATGCTTCATGTCAATTTATGGACCCCTTAAACTATCTTCCTCCCCTATCAAGAAACTAAAAATCACTTCCAAAATGTTGTGTAAAGTGTCTATGTATCCACCAATATTTTTCATTTATTTCCTTGAGGATCAATAGACTAGTCATCACATTACATAAGCTGCAACTATAATGTTTTCTATCCATGGTCTTCAAGAAGCAGTTCCAATTATTGTCGTAGGTTATGTTATTGGTTGATTTATCAAGCATGTAATCCATAATAATCCTCCATGAATAACCAATTTTAACCATAAAAATAATAACTCATTGTAAATAAATAAAAATCCTCCAATAAGAACATAAAAATGTTTCATTATTTCATAATTGTTTCTTGATGAACTCGTTTTTTTTAATATTTTAACCATAAATGTTATTCATTTTAGAATGGGTATTTACATATGTTTTTCATTTCATTACAAAATTACTCCATGTAGTTCATCTAAAATCTAAATTCCATTTTGATTGATGTATTTGGATGAAATTTTTATTTGATTCAAACTACATATTATTAAATAATAATACATTTTTTAATTTAACATTATTTTTATAAAACATATATTATTTTTATTAATAACAACATATTAAGTAACCATGAAATTTAGAATACTTAAATCCTCAGAATTTTAGTTTTAAAAAACTAAAAATATTTTATAACCCAATTATTATTAATATCATATATTAATTTCTTCTTATTTTTTTAAAATGTTCATTACATTCTATAACTTATTTAAATATTAGTTTTTAAATAATCATTTTTTTTATAAATTTGGTAAAAATATAAAATTAAATAAATATATTTTATGATTTTTAAAAATATTAAACATATATTTGTTTTATTTTTAAATAACTAATTTAATTATATTTATATTTATATTTAATTCTTAAATATAAAATAAACCAAACCCAGAATATGTAAATAAATTATAATTTTACTATTACATAGAAACTGTATTTATGGAATTAAGAATAATTTATCTATTTGTATCAAATTTTAGTATATCGAGTAATATTTAAAATCCATCCAAAAGTTGATGTGGTTTTAAATTTATTATCATAATCTTATAAAATTTGATTAACCACTATCTTTAACATATTTGGTCAAATTTTGTAACATCAGTTACTTGATAAACAAGCAGGTAGTTGTCTATATCCCAAGATTTTTTTACTTATAAGTTAATTTAATTGTTATAAATTCTACTCTTTTTGGATATGTATGATAGAATTATAAAACATGGTTGTTTACCTTAAAAAATACAAAAAAATATATAAAAATAATAATCTTAGGTCACTCAAACTTTTCATAAACCTATTAATTTCATTTTAAAATCATATTTTTTATCACATACCCCCTCCAACATTTCCCCTCCTATTTTGGAAATAAATAGAATAATTAACCCCTAATGCTTGTCTCTAATAGGCCCCAAATGAGTGACTAACAACAATGGTAAAAAACACCCAATGAGAAAATACCCTCTAAATAATATTAATACAAGATATAAGATGATAAATACTAATCCGCACCACATTATATTAAAAGGACATGTTTCATAAAGACAAATACAATAATACATGTCATGTCCTAGGGAATGAATCTTTAAAATAAAAATCCAAAACCAATCCTAAAAAGCAGCTCCAAACCGTTACTCCATCTCAAAGAAATATTAGTATAACTTGGTCACCATAACCATCCTAATCATATAATATATATATAGGTACAATCATAACATTTACATTCTATTGAATCCTCTTTAACACCACTATTGAAAATGTGGGAAAAGTATACCAACATTCGAGTGAGTGAATATTATGACCAACTTACACCTAATAGGTCAAATACCCATTCCTAGCCTCACCAAGGCTCACTCACCATGTATCACATCTAAATTGTACTAAAATAATATAAGAATAATATAATCATAGGCACCCCGCAACTACCTCAGCAACTAGTTTTATTCACTCACACCCTAAGGTTGAACGAACTATTCTCCCATCCCTTTTAGAATTATGTGTGTCAGGTCACAACCTTACATACCCCAACTCTAGAAAGGTATAATATAATTTGTTGGAATTAGGTAAAACCACATATCTCATCATCACATTATGACTACATCGCCTCCACATTCATCACCTTAGAACCAATGAAGTAGGGTATCATAAACATGAAGGACATCAACCTCATTCCCTCTTCCTACCATGAATGACCCCAACCATATATCCCTCTTCCCATTATCACCACATAATTTGATAAACCACATTCCACTTCTACACCTTTCATGATCATACCAAGCTCAGGAAATCATATACAATCTACTACTAAAGGGGAATAAAGGAAGAGGGGGAAGCCAACCATTCACCCTCACCATAATATATGTTTGGAGAAAAGCCTAGAATGAAAATAATTGGACTTGTTATAAAATAATCAAAATAGATGGGGTGAATTTAGAACTTATAGGAAAATCCATGAATAGAGAGTATCATAGAGGTCACAACATAGGGAGTGCACACAAACCGAATTAAAACAAAATGTCTATTTCACCATTTCATCACCAAAACCCATCCACAACCACCAATTCCTCTATAACACAATCTATCAAAAAATCACATGAAATATCAATAATAGCCATACATAGTTATCATTTCTATTCAATTACTGACCATATTCCATAAATCCATTCATCAATCAACCTTATATTCATTAAGAAATTTATTCCCCATATTTAAATACATGTCATTCTCATCCATTACCTCCATTTATTCTCATCTCGTACTCAATTATTCATGTATTTATATCTCAATTATAGCCTGAATATATTTATTATTATTATTGAAACATCGCCAAATTAAATTAATATCCCATAATATCTTATTCCTACCACAAACTAGTTCTCTTTATTTATTAATTTCATACCATTACATACTACTTAACATCACTTAGAAACCACACATCATACCAACCAACTTACATTGCACAAACTACACATTATAAATTAACCATTAGATGTCCAATAATATACATTACATAGGAAAACCCCATATTCATTCAAGTATTTATTATTTAAATAATCAATTTAATTACCAATTATAATTAGAATTCATTTATATGAGTTTTTTATATTAAACGATCTCAACAACAATTCATAATTTCAATAAAAAAATAATTCATATATTTAAATGGGATCCTACTAACAAATAAATTGAACAAAATCACTCTTCATGTTGAAAGTAATACAT
The DNA here is from genome assembly GCA_963277665.1 of Viscum album. NCBI lineage: Eukaryota > Viridiplantae > Streptophyta > Magnoliopsida > Santalales > Viscaceae > Viscum > Viscum album. The sequence continues at coordinate 1,366,883,371 of OY728135.1, forward strand.
ATCAAATAAATTTTTAGACTTATGCATCAGATCACTTTATTAAATCATCAATCTCTTTTACTTATATATTTATTTTGTTTGTTCATGTTATTTTATTTATTATAGCAGTAACAGTTATATCACATGAAATTACAAATAAACATGGATAACATGCATGTGAAACACTTTTATTTATTTATTTATTTTGGTGTATTTTATCTTCTTTAAGTAATTTATGTCAATTAACTAGTGAAAAAAATAATGATAGCCCCACAATTTACATAGAATAATAGAGAGAATTATTGAACATCTTAATTGGTTTAAAGTATAAAGATCATTGATCAACAACCAGAGGATAACTAAACTGATATCAAGATTAGTAATGCTAAAGTAAATAACCTTGTAATCTGAAATGAATACCAAGGATCATATGAATCACCTATACTCACAAAATTCAAGTTAACTGATCATCCATGTTTATAAAAGAAGAATGCAGAATTCGAATTATAATGGCATATGAATAGTGTTTAAATTTGGATTAGATTACCCATATTTCCTCGGTTTTGTTTTCCATTAAATATAAATAACTCCCCTATTAAATATAATGATTTCCTTTTTCTCATTTATAATAGACATATATACAATTTTTATATACTATTCCCATTATTATATTTCGTAAAAAATTATTTCAAACTTTTTTCCATGAATTTTATGTTGGGGCTCATATCTACATACCAAAATTTTTCCCTATTAGAATTTGTATCATTTTTTTCATTTAATTTTCAACCACATGATTTTTTATTCATTTTTACTATTTTTACCCCACACATTCTCTCTCCAATATAATTTAATGTTATACGTCTTTCGTTTTTTTCTTCTCTAAAATCCTCATTTCTCACACTACACTCAGGACACTCTACGTTTATTGTTTTTATTTGAACCCCAAATCATTATTTAAATCTATACATACATATAAAAATGATATATATATATTATATATAATTACAGCACTTAAATAAATAAATATATATACATATTACAATGATATAAATATATAATATTAGTTAATGCATATAGACACACACACACACACACCGACATACATACATACACACATACATACATACATACATACATACATACATACACACATACATACATACATACATACATATATACATAAATATATACATACATAAATACATACATACATACATACATACATACATACGTACGTACATACATACGTACGTACGTACGTACGTACGCACGTACGTACCTACGTACGTGGTACATAATATATATATATATATATAACACTTAATAAATAAATATACACACACATTATGTGCAATACATATTTCAAGTATAAATATTATATACAATAAATTATAACTGATACATAGTATTTTAATAGATGTGTGAGATATCTCACCTAATCAAAATCTGATTTAAATATTTTTAATGTCTATAATATATACTTATTTATAATTAAATAAACCCAAATATTATGATACTACTATAAAAACATCATAAAACTCCCTTGATGCTAGAGAACATCAAATAAAGGTTCTTGTAAAATCTAAACCCTTACCATAGATAACTTTTAAACAATTCTCATCCTTTATAATCAATAAAAATCTTGGAAGGAAGGAGGAAGGGGTTCTAAACAACCATCCCATAAGATAAATCTCAAGGAACACACCAAATCTCTATGAATAAGGCATAAAACATGATCTATAAATATAAATCCAAAAAAACTCTCTCAGTGGAGGTACCTCTTAAATAGAATTAAATTACTTCCAAATGCATGAAAAAATGGATAACAGAAGGAAAATGGTTCAAGTATTTGACACATACACGTAAATTGCCTCTAAATTCAAATGAATTATAAAAGGTCCAGACAAGAAGTAACAGATACCCAATTAATAATAAATATCAATAACCCTTTAAAAATTATTTTTGAATAAGATTGTTTTTTTTAAAAGAACTAATTTTCATTACTAAATTCTAATAATTTTCCTTTTACATAAGGGTATTTTATAAATCCAATCAATATAGAAATATTAATGCTATAACAGGGAACAAATTTCAGAAACAATCAATTAACACTAATTTCAATCAAAAGGCATAACAATCTAGGGTGATGATTTTAATAGGAAAAATAATTTATGCTATCAAGTAGTTATTATTAAAATTTATGGTTTAGAAATATAGGTTTTCAAAAAAAAAAACAAAAAAACACATAAAAATAATAATTGATTCAATAGTATGTTATTTTTCATAATTAATTCTATTTAACATTTATTAAGGAGGAATAATTTTGTCCTACACTTCAATAATGTCCCTTATCCATGCTCTCAAATAACAATATGAATGATCTTTTTCACTCATGAATCGTGCTTGAGATGCTTAAATTAAATATTCTTTAATCACTATAATATAGTTGTAGTATGATTTTAGATTTCAAAACAAATCTATATAGTAAATAATCTCATGTATCATGATGTCCATACTCAACTAATATTCTTTAATCATTTTACTGGTAATATAAAATAATTTTATTGTATATAAGGTATGCAATGTTTTTACTTTATCAATTAATTTCTATATGTTTCTATATTAATGTTTTATAATTAATAAAAAAATATCTTAATAAATCATGCAGTAACTTAATTTATAATATTGGAAACTTATCATGTTTATCAAGTCATGAAAACTTTATCTCTTAAGATAGCATGTAATCACAACTATTCATTTATGTTGTTCGTTAATTTCATCTAATCAGGATACATATTAAGAATTTATTACAAAATTTAATTTAGTTAAAAATTCAATATAATAAAAAACTCACAATTTATATCATTCTTTATAATTATATTTAATTATACTTAAAAAATATATTTATTTCAAAAATTATCTCAAATTACCAATTCATCTTAATGAACAAGTTAATATTTTATGATATGAAATAATAAAATCTAAAATAAGACACTTAAAATATTTCTTCCAAAATTATTCAACATAATTGATAATTAAACATCACGAGAATGTTTTAATCGTGAAGCTACTAAAAATATTTTTCAAGAAATATAATATTTTTGACATGTCTTATGAAAACATATTAATACAATACATGTATTATTTTTTTATTTTACTAACGTGCATTAGAAGTTAAATGATTAACACTTATTTATCCTTTACTGAAACTATCATGATATACCATGAAAGGTAGAGTAAACATTATATCATTTCAATAATCGTAATAAATATTATTTTAACTATCATTAATTAATTTATTATAAATAAATGAAACATAATTATATGGACTACATTAAACACATTAACTATAATCACAAATCAAATTTTAATTTAAATAAAACCTATAATAATGATTCATGAACCCCAAGAATTTTAATCACATTAAACAAATTAGGATAAGACCTTAAATAAAAATTAGTTTGAAAACATGAAAATTATTACTTGAAACCAATGCATTAGAAAAATCATATGAAACCAAACACACATTAATGAGTAAATTTTAAATCATTATACAAAATAGTATTAATAGAAACTCTTAGGTTTTTTTTGAATTCATGTGACTAATAGTACTTTTTATATTACAAATTTAACCAATTAAATTATATATTTGGAAATAATTATGAGCATTATTAATATAAAATTCATCACTAATTGAAAAGAAAAGAACATCATCATTCAAATCATGTCAAGAATTCATTATTAAATATTTGAAACATATTAAATTATCATTAAATGAAAGGTATTAATAATTTATCCATCACCACATCAAGATATTAATCATGAATTAAAATATATGGTTGAAACAATTCACTTTATCATGTTTAAATATCCTTCATGTTATTGACAGACAAGTAATTACCCGAAACACATCAAAATAAAAACAGAAAAACAATCTTCCTTTAAAATTTACGTTTTGTGAATCTCCTAACTTCTAGGAACTTTATGTCAACATCAAATTATATTCCCTAAAAAATATAATAACCTTCATTATCATAAACGATGTTTTCGCAATCATACAACTCAAGGGAACTCAACTAACACACCATGATATTGCCTACTTTGGGTGTCACTGACTCGCTCAAACAATTTTAAGAAATTTCATGAAAATAATGCATATTGGTAGGATAAATACCCCCTCTCATCATATGATTGAATCCATGACATATGTCTCAAACATAAGACAAATATCTAAGACTGATATCTTATAAATCATTCAAATTAAATTAATTAGGATCATTTAATTTCAAAAATATTTCCATTCAATAATAAGAATAGAAAATCATGATGCTTTCACCACATTTAGGTCTCTACTCAGCATGTAGTACCACTTCACATAGTCTTTTGGTAGAATCTAGATCCTTGCATCAAATCATGAGAGGCCCTAAAATCTAATATCCTAATCAGCCTCATGTTCCCATGTCACTCACTAAGAGCAACTGATAAAATTTCATAACCGACCCACATAATCAACAATGTTCCTAGTTCAAATATTCATCCCATATCTCAATCATTAACTTTGATACCACTCATTCATGGCCCACCTCTACTATGGTCCCACTTAGGGTAAAAATGAAGAGAATGAGTGAACCTCAAATCCCACCTCTAATAGGCCCTGGATTGGGGACTAACAATGATAATATAAAACACAAAATGGGATGCATTAAGCATATTATAAGTTAAATACATATGATTAATGGGGAAATGATCAACACTTAATATAGAAAAACCATAGTTTATAGTGATAAATAGAATTGTGCATATCATTCCATATAAAATTAATCTCCAAAATTAATTCCCAAAACCACTCCTAAGAAACATCTCTATAATAAAAATTCAACTCCAAGATATCTCAGTCATACTCGGTCATCAAAACCCTATTGATCATATGTAATATATATATATAATACAAACCCCCCCACAAAGTTCTATAGTGATAAATACAATAGTACATGTAATTTCATAAAGAATTAGTCTCCAAAATAAAAAAGACAAAACATATCCCAAGTAGCAGCTCTAAACTGTAAATCCAAATCCAAGCTAGCTAATTCCTACTATATCCTAAAAACCCTAATGATAATTTTAAAGATATATAAATAGGGGTGAACAAAAAATATATTCTTAGTATGATCCTTAATAAGAGATCTCCTAAAAATGTTATAAAATTATATTAATGTGTTAGTGAGTAAAGTGTAAAACCAAAATGAACTTTACATAAAAACTACCAATTCCTTACCTCACTAAGGATCACTCATCATGTATTTCATCCAAAAGTGTACTAATATATTATAAATATAATATAATAATACACACCTCACAACTACTTCCCCACTATTTTTACGATGTTACACCCCAACTTAGAAAGTCTTGCGCTCCCATATATTCCTGTTTGATGTTGGACAGGGCACAAAAGTTTCAAACCTAACTCTTGAATGGTCCAAAATATAATTTTTAAATTAGGAAAAACCATATATCACATAATCACATTAAATCCACATAACATCCTTTTCCATCACCTAAAAAACAAAGTACTAGGATATGATGAACAAGAAGGATATTAACCTCATGTCCACATTCTACCATGTAAATTCCCCACCACATATCCATCAACCCATTATCACCAAATAATCAATTAAACTTTAGGCCACTCCCACACCTTGTATGATCATACTAAACTTAGGATACCACAAATAGTCTCTTACTAATGAGAGGAAAATGAAGTGGTGGTATTCAGTTATTCGAACTCACTAACATAGATATTAGAGAAGACACCTGGAACCAAATATTTAGGGTTGGTATAAAATACTAAACTTTGCTGGGGTGAATATAGAATTCAGAAGAAAATATATGAATAGATAGTCTCACATAGATCCCATCCTAGAGGTTTCTCACAATTTTTTTTGAAACAACATGTATGTTGCATTATTTAATAACCACTACTCATACACAACTATCACTACTTCTATAACAAAATCCAACCAACAACCACACAAAACAACCATAATAACCAACCGTAGATCCCATTTTTATTCATTCATTCACAAATTCCATATTTCTATTCACCAACCATTAATAGATTCATTAATACATTTATTTTTATTATTCAAATTCATTCTAGTCTTATCCATTACACACATTTATTCCCATTTATCACTCATTTATTAATGCATTTATATCCTAGTGAAGAACTATATATATTTATTGGTAGTAATTACACTTCTCCAAATCTAATTAACATCACAAAATATCTTATTCCAACCACAACTCAGTTTCTATATTTATTAATTTTTATAGTATTAAATAATATGAATCTCTAATAAACCACACATAATACCTAAGGCCACCCAAACATTATATACATAAATATTATATCAATTTAGATGAATATTCAATTCATATCACAACGTTACACACAAAAGAACTATAATGGTTTAATGGATTTTATGGATAGATACATAATCATCTTTTTTTGTAAAATATCTTAAACATATCCCATAAATATATTTTTATATAATAAAATTCATAGTCATATCCAACTTAAAAACATTATTTATAACAATGGGGATTGTAACTCAAGAAATGGTGAGCTCAGAAGGTCAGGGAGGGTAAAAAATGAGAGATGTTAGTCAATGATTACATGTAAGTATATTATGGGCATAAGGTTTTGAGAATATGTAATTAACATTTGAAAAACACACCCATCAATTTATATATCATAATCATATAATAAGTCTTATATAGTTCACAAGACATGGATCATAAAAGAATAAAAAATCATGAGATGTGTGATCATATCATAAAAAAATAACATGTCATAAGATATTATCAAAAAATGTGTAATATTCATAATTATAGAAATATTATGTCAAGGATACCCACCAAAACATTCATCACATGTTAGGATTAGTTTGACCACCCATATATCTGATTCAAGGTTTAGATAATATCCTGTATTCTCTCTTTTGGGCTTGGGATAACCTATAATGTACAATTTTAGATCATTAAAATTAATCATTATCCAAAGAACTAGGGAGATATAATAGAACCACCAATCACATTATCATAATCCATTCATATTTATGCCACAAGATCATAAAAATATTTATCATTTATTCATAGATTAAACCATGAAAAAAAACATGTTTCATCAATATAATCAAAAAAATCTAGTGAAATAATAATTATCGTACCATTGGATCATATCTCTAGATAAAATATATACGATTAATGGATGTTTTCATAGATGAAAATAAAATTAAATTATTGAAGTTCCCATTCAGGATCCATGTATCACTGAGAGGGGGAGGGGGTGAATCAGTGATATCTTTTTCTTTTTAAGTTTCCTATTTTATGAAACAACCTTCACCTCCTGTTAAAGAGTTTATTCCCTAATGAACACACACAACCACAGGAACACAAGATTTACAAGGTTCACTACTCAATAAGAGTATCTACATCCTTGGTATGCTACAGAAATAATCTAGTACCACACAATCCACTGGAAGACAATCCTTTTATGTGGAATACAACGAGTAGGATATACCCTTACACTAGTGTAGCACTTTGAAAACAATCCAATAGTGTGTGGGCTCCCTCTTAGCACAAATAGGGTAAATATTTAATTCTTTGGTTCTTGATGACCTTTCCCAGATCAAATCTTTCAAAACAATTCTTCACTTTCATACCCAGAAGATGGTAGAAACCTCTTTGAGAAAACAGCTTGCACGCCTCCTTCCACTTGCGCGCCTCCTTACCACTTGTGTGCCTCCTTGCACTTGCACGCCTCCTTACACTTGTGCACCTACTTTATACTTTCGTGCCTATTTGTGGACACCACAAAACTTACACAACACCCTTACCACTTACGCGCCCTATACTTGCGTGAGAAGACCTGCGCGACCGACATGCACGACAGACTTGCACGGTAGACTTGCACGGCGACACTTGTGCGGTTGACATACGCGACAACACTTGCACAGAATACATCTATGACTTGCGAGATCAGAGCTAAAAATATTTCTCTAAGTCTTGATCCTTGAAAAATGAGAAGGGGAGTCATCTATTTATAGGCATTTTGGTGACTTGCACAACCTAGACTTGCGCGCCACCACTTGCGTACCGCCACTTGCGTGCCTTCTTCTTTCCTTTGTCATTTTTGGATATGATGATGCGTGAATAAGACTTGAGCGACACACTTGAGTGCCAATACTTATGTGCCAAATACTTGCGCACCTACTGCATACTTGCACGCCTATTGCATACTTGCACGCCTACTTCTTTCCTTTTCCATATTTTTGATCTGATGATATTTGTGATATGACTTTGCCAAAAACACTTCTTTGTCTCTCCCTTTCCTTCATAAGGTTTGCATCAAAAGTTCTCTAAACTTATGATATTTTTGAAATACAAATCATAAAACCATCGTTTGGTTTTACAAGTCGTTTACAAAGTGAATTGACTTAGCTTTTTTGTCAATAAAAGACAACTCTCTATAACAGAAAACTTTTCTTACTTACTTATCCGTTCAACTTGGTCCCAACAATCCCCCCCCTTTGGATTTTGTCGACAACCATGATTCATAAATCACTGAACATTGTAACCTTATTAAATGGATTTCTTATCAAAAATTCTAATCCTACATGAGCTAACTCATTGCAGGAAACAAGAATTATTGACAGCAAAAACCATTTTGTCTAATAGCAGTGACTATGAAATCTCATGAGCGTACCTCCTCAGCCTTCTTCAGAACATCTTTCAAGCTTCTACTTCAGCATTCTTCACTTCCTCAACTTTCCTGGAAAACAACATTGTTTCCTACAACCACTCTGACAAACAGTTAGAATAGTTCACACACATACATGCTGGATTCAAATCTTACCCACAACTCCCCCTTTAAGCATGCATCTATAAGGATAGATTTTGGAAGAAATTCCCCCCCTTGACAACACTATCCAAAGGAAAGATGAGATAGGGGACGTAAACATGTACCTTAACCTTGATGAGAAGGAGGTTGGACACCCATGTTCAACCTCAATTTTGCAAATGGTTCTTTTGGTAAGGGTTTGGTGAATATATTAGCAACTTGTTCAGATGTAGGAACATACTCCTGCATTAATTCATTCTTTTCTACCTGATCTTTGATGAAGTGGTACTTTATATCAATGTGTTTTGAACGAGAATTTTGTACATGATTTCTTGTAATATTGATTACACTCTAATTATCCCAACCCAATAGCAATGGCAGCATTACTTAAACAAGTAGATCTTCCAGATGAGTCTTTATCCACATTAGTTGAGTTACAGCCTGAGTAGCATCAAAACACTCAACTTTAGTTGTTCTAAGAGTTACTGAATTCTGTTTCCTTTCATGCCAACTAACACAACTTTTTCCCAGAAAGAAAACTCCATTGGATGTGGATCTTCGATCGTCAACATTTCCTGCCCAATCAGCATCAGAATACCTAAATAGATCAATATTTACTGAGCCATCATACCTAATTCCAAAATTTGTTGTGCCTTTGATATATCTGAGAATTATTTTTCCAGCAATCAGATGTGATTCTTTAGGAGCACTTTGAAATCTTGCACATAAGGTGACATCATAGACAATGTCGAGTCTTCAGGCAGTCAAATACAACAGACTTCCAATTAGCTTTTGAAACTCTTTCTGATCAACTTCCTTTCCTTATCCATCTTTAGACAACTTGGTTCCCACAGAGATAGGTGTGGACACTGGTTTCGAATTTTCCATTCTAAACTTCTTCATAAGTTCTTTAGAATATTTTTCTTGAGACCGAAAGATATGATTCCTTTTCTGTGAGATTTGTAACCCAATAAAGTGTTTCATTTCACCCATCATGGACATCTCAAATAACTTCTTCATCTCCTCATAAAATATTTCACATGATCTTTCATCATTCCCAGCAAAGATGATGTCATCAACATAAACAATAACAATTAGTGAAAACTCCTGGCCCTCCTTGATGTAAAGATTGCTATCAACTCTTCCTTTCTTAAAATTCATCTTCTTCAGGCAAGTATCCAATTTATAATACCATTCCCTTGGAGCCTGTTTTAGCCCATACAAATCCTTCTTCAATATGAACACATAGATATCATCCCTTCCAATAACAAATCCACAAGTTTGATCAATGTAAACTTCCTCGTCAAGGTCACCACTCAAGAATTCGGATTTGACATCCATTTGAATGATTTTGTAACCTCGTTGTGCAGCAATGGAAAGAAAGATTCTGATTGTTTCTAATCTTGCTACTAAAGAAAAGGTTTCATCAAAATCAATGCCTTCAATTTGGGAATACCCTTTGCAAACCAATCTTGCTTTGTTTCTTATTACATCACCTTATTCATTCCACTTTTCCCAAAAAACCCACTTTGTGCCAATAATGTTCTTGTTGTCCGGATTGGGTACAAGTTCCCAAGTATTGATCTTCTCTATCTCATCAAGCTCTTTGTTCATATCATGAACCCATTTTGGATGCTTAAATGTCTTATTTACATCATTCGGTTCAATTTTTGAATAAAGAGATGTATGTGATATAGCATTTGTTGTTCTTATTGTTTGAACCCTCTGATCTTTATCTCCAATAATTTTCTAAGCCTCCACTTGCTTCCTGAATCTAGGATGAGTTGTTTGAACTTATTCATCAAAAATCAAGATCTATGAGTCAGATTCCTCTTCTTGAGTAGGATTAACACAGTCTGTAGGATTATCAGAATTATTAACAAAAACTTCTCTATCCTACTCAACTTCCACATCAACATATGGCTGCTTTTCATTCTCAGCATTTTCAACAAATTTTACATCTGAAGAATCAAAAATTATTCTTGTTTTTTTATTGAGACATCTATAACCTCTTCCTTCTGGAGCATAGCAAAGAAAAATTCCATCATCTCCTCTTTGCTCAAACATTCCCAGGTTTCCACCTTTCTTCTTTATAATGCATGGACTCCCAAAGACTCTCAAGTGTTTCAGACTTGGAGATTTTTCATAGAACATTTCATATGGATTCATATCTATGTTTGGCCTGTAGAAACATCAGTTTTGAATATGCACTGTAGTGCTCATGGATTGACTCCAATAATAATGAGAAAGACTATGTTCAAGTAACATATTTCTCCCCATTTCCACCAGACTTCGATTCTTTCTTTCAGCAACCCCATTTTGTTGAGGTGTGTATGGTGAACTGAACTCATGCTGAATTCCATGTTTGTCAAGATATCTTGAAAAATCCTCATTCTTATAATCTCCACCATTATCAGTTCTCAACTTCTTCACCAAATACTCAGATTCCTTATCTGCTTTCCTCCTAAAAATCTTAAACATTTTCAGAGCATCTGACTTATATCTCATGTACATAACACAAGTAATGTGAGTAAAGTCGTCAATGAAAGTAATAAAGTACTTATCTCCATTTGTAGATTGCTTTCTCATTTGTCCACAGATGTCAGAGTGTATGAGTTCCAATGGCCCTTTTGAGTGAATTTCAACTCTCTTATGAATATAGTTTGTAATATTCCCTTTCTCACAAATGGTGCAACACCAATCTCTTTTTCTTGATAAATCAGGCATATCTCGGACACTGTCTCTATTTGATAACTTGCACATATTTCTATGACACATAGTTCCCATCCTTTTATGCCATAATTAATTTTCATACACTACACCCATGTAGAAAGAGCTCTACACTTCACCAACTTGAAAAAAAATTCCCTTTTGTGTGTTGGCCTCTCATAACTATATTTCCATCATTTTCACTTTTAACGATAAATCCATATTTTTTGAAGATATCTCTGTTTCCTTCATCATAGATTTGTGACACACTAAGCAGGTTATTATTTAGTCCATCAACATATAATGTTTTCCTAGATTTCATCTTTTCTTTTCCAATGATGGCTGATCCAACACCTTTGATCCTTAGAGATTCATCATTTCCAAATGTCACTGTTCCTTCTTTGAATTCTTTCACATTCTTCAGAAGCTTTAAGTCTCCTGTCATATGAGATGAACATCCACTATCAAGAATCCATAGATGTTATCCTTTTATAGATTTCAAAGTGGTTTCAACAACAAGAGCTTTTACTTATTCCTTTTCTTTCTTCACCTAGGGCTTCTGAGAATTGTTAATGAGATTTTGTTTTGCTGGTACCAAAACAAGGCATCCTTTCGCAAGATGTACATGTTGTTCACATCTTTCACAAATAGTTTCCAGGGGATGGAACATATTTTTAATCTTTACTCCAACATTCTCAGGTTTCTTTACAACCACCTTTTCTGACTTCTTTCTTTGAGGAGATTGACTCCCCCACAAACCCTGCCTTTCATAACCTGTGGAATAATAGTAATGTTGTTGGTTGAACCAAAAAATATTTGCAGTATGTCTGAATCCACCACATTACTATCAGTATCCATAGAAAGAGTATTTACCTATGCAACTTCCATACTGACTAGAATTGAGAACACATTTCTCTGCCACCTTCCTGTCTTCCTTTTCTGGGCCACCAGCCTTTTTGTTATAAATCAAAGTATTTCTTTCCATTTTAGTTATATCAAAACCAGATGTTTTGGAAAATTTTCTGGATTCAGAATGTTTTGAATCATTTTTGAACTCAGGTTTCTTTGAAACATCTGAATTCCCAATTTTTTTGGTCTTTACAACATACATAGCTTTCCCAGTATTCTTCATTTCAGAACCACTTTTACTTTTCTTTTCAACCTTTAGAGGCAACCCTTTTTTATCCTTCTTAGGTTCTTCCTTCAAAGAACATTCACCAACTTCAGAGATAGAGTTTTTGAAACTGATAATAATTTCTTTAGATTTATAAAATTTTTGTTGGATAGCTTCCAATTCTTCTTCTTTTGCCTTCAGCTTTACTTCAAGATGATCATTTCGATTCATTTCATTCTCAAGAGAATTATTCAGATCATCAATATATTTTTTTATATTGATTTTATCATCAGTAAAACCTTCATGATTGTTTATTGCAGAATTTTAATTTTTTAACTTCTTGTTTTCTTTCTCAAGAATTTTGATCTTTCTCAAACATTCCTTCAACTCTTCTTTCAGATAGGATTCAAGTTGAGTTTCTTCTTCATCAAAACTACTGTTCTCATATTCATCATTATTCACAGTTGCAACAAAGGTCTTCTCTCTATCTTTCTCAGAAACTGAATTTTCAGATCCAGTCTCACTATCATCTTCTTCTTCACTTTTCGAAAACAAGCTTCTTATTTTTGATTTGAAGAAATTTTTATCCTTACCTCTTCTAGAAGAACTATCTTTTCCACCATGTGTCTTCCAAGACCTTCTTGGTCTTCTGTCTTCTTCATCACTGTCTTCAAATTTCTTCTTTTTAGGACAATTAGCCACAAAGTGACCAACAAATCCACATTCAAAACATTTCAAGGGAAGTTTCCCGTTATATTTTCATGTACCTCTTCTCAAATTTTTAGAAAACAAGGATTAAATTTCATCAAAGATTTCACATACCTCATTTTCATAGTCAGAGACAATAAATATCATCTTCCTCATGAGCCTTCTTAGATATTTCTCTCTTGGAATATTTAAAATACATTTCTCTATCAAATTTGGTTTTGTTCTTCATAGTCTTCTCTCTTCTCATTTCATAAGTGATAAGAGTGCTATACAAATAATCCAGAGATAATTCTTCTGGGTCTCTGTCTTCCAATGAAGAAACATTAGCATCAAATTTTTCTGGAAGAATTATTAAGATATTTTCAACGACTGTAAAATCCTCCTGCTTTTCACCAAGACATCTGATAGTGCTGAAAATTTCATTTACCATGGTAAAGAAGTCCCCAACAGATTCAGCTTCTCCCATTTTCAAGTCTTCATACTTCAGTCTCCAGATTTTTAGTTTAGCCTTCTTCACTTTTGTATTTCCTTCATAGATGTTCTTCAGTTTGTCCCAGATTCCTTTAGCTGTAGCAACACCTTTCACTCTTAAAAATTCACTCTCGGACAGAGATGAGAGTAACACATTTTTAGCTCTTCCATAATTCTCAAGATTCTTCTTAACAACAAGAGTAAGAGGAACCTTGTCATCAATAGCAAGAAATCCATCTGTTGTAGTCTCAAGAACATCATATCCAAGAGACATAAGATAAGGCATCATTCTGTCCTTCTAGATGTGATCGTTCTTTCCGTAAAAAATAAGAATCCCCTTACTGTTCATGTAGTTTAGATTTTCTATCATAGCTTCTCTTCAACCACTTCAGCCAAGAATAAACGAAGGAAACCTTGTTCTGATACCAATTGAAGTTCCCAGTTAGGATCCAAGTATCATTGAGAGGGGGAGGGGGTGAATCAGTGATATCTTTTTCTTTTTAAGTTTCCTTCTTTATGAAACAACCTTCACCTCCTGTTAAAGAGTTTCTTCCCTGCTGAACACACACAACCACAAGAACACAAGATTTACTAGGTTCACTACCCAATAAGAGTAGCTATGTCCTCGTTATGGTAAGGAAATAATCCTGTACCACACAATCCACTAGAAAACAATCCTTTAATGTGGAATTCAATGAGTAGAATATACCCTTACACTCCTATAGCACTTTGAAAACGATCCAATAGTGCGTGTGCTCCCTCTTAGCACAAATAGGGTAAAGAAATAATTCTGTGCTTCTTGATGAACTTTCCCAGATCAAATATTTCAAAAAAATTCTTCACTTTTCTACCTAGAAGCTGGTAGAAACCTCCTGGAGAAAACAGCTTGTGCGCCTCCTTCAACTTGCGTGCCTACATACCACTTGCGCGCCTACTTTCACTTGCACGCCTCCTTGCACTTGTGCACCTCCTTTATACTTGCGTGCCTCTTTGTGGACATAACAACACTTGCGCGACACCCTTACCACTTGCACGCCCTATACTTGCGCTACAAGACCTGCGCGACAGACTTGCACGACAGACTTGCGCGGCAGACGTGCGCGATGACACTTGCACAGTAGACCTACGTGGCAACACTTGCGCGGTAGACTTCTTCGACTTGCACGATCAGAGCTCAAAATATTTCTCTAAGTCTTGAGCCTTGAAAAATGAGTAGGAGAGTCATCTATTTATAGGCATTTTGGTGACTTGGGTGACCTAGACTTGCGCGCCACCACTTGCGCACCACCACTTGCACGCCACCACTTGCGTGCCGCCACTTGCGTGGCTTATTCATTCCTTTGTCATTTTTGGATATGATGATGTTGGAATAAGACTTGCACGACACCCTTGAGTGCAAATTCTTGCGCGCCAAATACTTGTGCGCCTACTGCATACTTGCGCGCCTACTGCATACTTGCACGCCTACTGCATACTTGTGCGCCTACTTCTTTCCTTTTTCATATTTTAGATCTGATGATATCTGTGATATGAATTTTCCAAAAAAACTCTTCTGTCTCTCCCTTTCCTTCATAAGGCTTGCATCACAAGTTCTCCAAACTTATGATATTTGTGAAATACAAATCAGTAAAGCATCGTCTGGTTTTACAAGTCTTTTACAAAGTGAATTGATTTAGCTTCTTTGTCAACAAAAGACAACACTCTATAACAACAAACTTTTTTTAATTCCTTATCTATTCAACTTGTTCCCAACAATTATCATTGTTAATTTCTTTAGGAAAATAATTTTTTTATTTTGAAATAACATATTTAAATTATATAAATTTACAAAATATTAGGAAAAACATTTTATTTAAAAATAACTAAGGAAAATTATACTATAATCTTAAAATAAAAGTGTATTAATGATGGTTTTAAAAGTAGTTCAAGAAGTATACATTAAAAAAATATTTGGTTCACACCTTTGTTAAAAAGTACCTTGTTCCAAAATGAGAATAAGGTTATTTTATAACCATCTTATAAAAAATCAAAAATGGGTAAAAATGAAATTAATATATAATTATAGAATATTAAAAACATTCTTGAAATTATTTTTAAAAAATATATATAATTTAAGGAAAAAATATTACCCACTGAATAGAGAAACAAATTTGCTTTTCCTTAAAACCATTCTCTTCAAATTTTGAGTTTGTAGAAAGTGGTAAATGAAAAAAAATTATTTAATATCTAGAAATAACCATAGGAGAATAAAATATATGATATTTATGAGAGATTTATAATATAAATTTTTAGCTAAATTTTATTCATAAAAATTCCTCGTAAAAAGTGAGATTATAATATAAAACCCTTATCCCAAGTTTAAATTGCATCATAAGTTATTTTAAATTTATGTATAATAAATATATATGTTTATATTTATATTATAGAGTCATATCCATACATATAATACCATAAAAATTATACTTATATCATTTTATCAGCTGTGCATTAATAATCTTTCATTATCCTTATCACTTTGGGTGTTAATTGCTTCATTTTTCAAGAATATTTTGATTCAAAATTTATTTTCCATGTATCTTGGTTATGTTTACATCATATATAACTATTATTAATATTATTAATATAATATATATTCATGATATACATATTTAAAACAATTAATTACAAAAATATATAGAAAAATGAATTACATTGTTCATTAAGACGATAGTTCGTACATATTCTTAAATATTGTTTTCACTTTTGAATTAAAATAAGTAATGAAAGATAAATAATATTTTATAATTAAATAATTATAATTGTATCATAAATATTATATAAATTTATTAAATACACCATTATATCAATCAATGTGTGGTAGTGATGGAAAATAAATCATATCATTATGTGGAGGCATTTGTCCACACGTACACATAGGCGATACAATCATTTCCCATTTACGGAAAAGAGGTGAAAAATGAATGTATAATAATAACAAAAAAAATCATATTATATTTATTATACTTGATAAATTAGGTTATTATGGATAAAATATATTTATAGAAATTAGAAATACAGATAAACTTTAAAAGAGTCTGGTTAGATGATTAACACTTCTTTAAGAGACCTCATATGTCTTAAAACACAATCCTTCTTAGAATGAAAATATGGTAAAAAAATGTTCATGAATGAATGAAATAAATATATTAAGGTTTTTAGGAAGGTATTTTATGACCTAGAGTTCTCAAATATTTTTGATAATAGAGGATAATATGTTCCCATTTATATGTGATGGGAGGGACACACATGGAATTACTTAGAAGATTTAAATAAGATAAAATAATTTTATTTTCAATGTTAAAAACGGCATATAATTATTCGGTAATAAAATATATGTTCTAAATGCATTAATAAAATTGATTTATACATGTTTAAGGGTTATTTTGTACCCTTATATCTTAGTTTAATCCCTCAGTAAACCTGTTTAAACCCTAACCCTGGAAACAAATTTTTAATGTTTTTTCTATTAATTATTATAAAATGAAAGGGGCATCAATATTTTTTTTTGATATATTGATTAAAAATATTTAATCAATTTAACCAAATTCAAATTTTATAAGCAGAAAAAATTGACTTTAAAATAAACATGTAAAGCCCAATGAAATCATTTTCAATGAAAAATGCATTTTGAAGAATAAAAATGAATTTTCTCACATTACTTACCATCTAAAAACTATAATTTGAATGTTAGAATATTTTATTAAATATATATCATATAAATTTTATTAATATAATAAATTAATATTTAATCATTTAATTTATTAAGATACGAACACATTTAACAGATAAAAACATTTTTCTAAAAAAATCCTTTTATCATTAAATGTATTTATCTTCATTCCTAACCATTAGATAACTAATTTATCAATGAATATTAATAAATTATCAACATATTTTATTAATATATATTTTTAATAGTGATAAATATATTTTTTATATAAAAATACATAATAAGAAGAAATATAGAATTCCCTAAAAAATTGTTATTTTGATCATTAAATGATTTTGTTAAAAAATATTGATTATTTCTTATGAGTTAATAAATACATTTTAATTTAGGGAAAAAATTATATATAAATTTAATAATGTTGTTAATTCTATTCATACCCACCAAACTAATGATGTGTTTTCAAATTTTATAATATATCATGCTACATTTAGACTCGTGGTTTCATGTAAAATAATCTATCAAATACCTCAATTTTTTAAAGGATTACATGTAAAATGTTACGAAATTACAATACCAACAAACTAACTTTTCATAGCCCACACAACAGTAAGTAACCATAATATTTCTAATCATATACATTACATGGGTGAACACCAGCTTTATCCAAGTCCCTTTTATTCAAATACACTATTTGAATACCAGATGTAGTTACTATTCATTAATAAAAAAATATAAAAAAAACACAACAACAATTTATATTTTGAGTGAAAAATAACTCACATCTTTATTAGGGATCCTACTAATGAAGAAAATGAATAGAAATAGGATACATGTTAAAATAATTACAGATCACAAAAATTTCTTGATTTAAACATCAAATTAATTTAATAAATATTCCATCACTTTTACTCCAATATTTATATTGTTTGTTCATGCTATTTTATTTATGATAGTAGTTGCAGTAACAACATATGAAATTATAATGGAGGAAGTATAAAAATCATGATAAACACTTATATTTATTTATTTACACCTTCCAACTTATTTTATCTCCTCAAAGTTGGTTCATTCCAATTACCCAAGGAAAAAAATCATGACAACATCAAAATTTTTACAAAATAATAGAGAAAATTATTGAATCCATTTCGTTTCTTGAATATTGACGATCATTTCACAATAATCATAGAAAAATAGTAATTTTCTCAAGATTAATAACTTGTGAGTAAAAAATCTTGAAATCTAGAACTTGTACAAGGACCATGATGACTGGAATGCACTCAAAAGACTCATGGTAACTGTTTATCTATATTAGTAAAGTATAATAAGGAATTTGAATCTAATGGTGGGATGGGTCGGGTTTGAAGTAGGGATCCAATTCCCCTTTTTTCTTTCCTTAATCACATTTTTTTTCTTACACAATGCACCCCACCCCTATTAAATATCATGATTTCCTTCTACCAATTTATCATACCCATTTATACTATTTGTATTCACTATTTCCGTAACTATTTTTCTCAAAAAATCATTATAAACATTGGTCATGTATCTGCATAACCATGTTTTTACATAGTAAAATTTATATGAAATTATTTTTATGTAATTATAAACTATATGTATTCCTTATTAATATTATTATTTTGACATATTTTTTTAAACCATAAATTCCCTATTCAATATAATTTTATCTTACACACTACTCTTAATCTTATTGTTTCCTTTAAATCAACACTTTCTCACACTACAATCATGAAACTCTCCTAATATTTTTCCCTTCATTACCAAAAACATAATTATATATACATGTACATTTTACAATGATATATATATATATATATATATATATATCTAACATATATAATACGAAAAACTAAATAAATCCATATATATATACACAAACGCATATATATATATACATGTTACATAATATATATATATATGTGATATTAATATAAATGATGAATGATATATATTTAAAGTATAAATTTGATATGAAATAAATTATAACTGATAAGTTGTATTTTAATAGTAACATGATATATCTCACCATGTCAAAATTTGAAATCAATATTTTTAATTTCCATAATATAGATTTATTTATAATCAAATAAACTCAAAACCTCCACCACTACTATAAAAACACCACCTAACTCCCTTGACACATATGAATGAAAAAGGGGAAGATATTGGAAAAAAAAGACTATAAATTTTTATTCATTTTAAATTTACAATTGATCAATGAATCATCAAAATGTTGACATTGATGAATGATATGTTTTGGTTAGTTTGTCATTTTTCAAATGATAATTTTTATTATATTATTAATATAATAATAAATTATGGATTTTTTATGTGTG
This sequence comes from Viscum album, assembly GCA_963277665.1. NCBI lineage: Eukaryota > Viridiplantae > Streptophyta > Magnoliopsida > Santalales > Viscaceae > Viscum > Viscum album. The sequence continues at coordinate 1,366,903,317 of OY728135.1, forward strand.
TTCATTATTGATACTTAATTTATATGTGTGTATGTATTGTTGGGTTTTTTTTAACACAACTGAAAAATAAATTTCTTATGCTCCTGTGGTATTAATTTATATGCTTTTAAAATATTGAATTTATTAGTTTTTATTTGTGATTTATTATTTATTTAATTTTTTATGGTTATATATATATATATATCTTGATAGTTATTAAACAAATAGTTTTCTTAATTTTTTTTTAATTTTAGTTTTTTTTCTATTTCAGTTTGATGCACTCTTAATTGTTGATTTTTTTTGGTAAAATAATTTTCAAAAAAATATATTGAATTATTTTTTGGTCATTGAAATTTTTGTGATCAAGACATAAATATGAAAAATAGGAATTTTTTTGGAGAGAGATATGTTTTTTCATCCTTGTAAATTTTAATTAAGTTCAGTGAATGCACTTTTCAAAAGAATGTTGTTTTTAAGAATTTTTTTTAATTATAATATTCTGGGGAAATGATATTCTATCTCATATTTATTTCATTTTAATCAAAAATAGTTTATTTTATTTTGATCATTGTAATTTACATGGGTATAAACATAAAATTTCATTCATTTAATCCTATAAATATTTTTATCCTTTGATTTTAGCATTGTATTTTTTTAACTAAAATTGAACAAAAATGAAATTTATACATTTATTCCAAACATGAGATATTATATGAATTGAAATAAAATAAAATTTCAACATTTATAACTATTTTTTCATTTTTTAATATGTTTTTTAATTTCATTGATATCAATTAGGTAATTTAGTACTTATAAAGAGAAAATCATTGTTCTATAAAATAAATTTCATATAACTACAGATAAAATTACTATGAAATTACTAAAATCAATTGTCTTTAAATGAATATAATTATCTGTAATAATAAATATTCTCTACAATATTTTTATTTTCATTCCCCTATTATATGGGTATTCTTCACAATATCTTTACAATCATAGAAATTTTTTTTAGTTGTGGTTTAAACCATCAATGAATAATTTGTGACACTTTCTAAAAAATGATATGAATTTATATAATGGGAATAATTCCATGATGGTTTTTTAAACTTGCTGGAATCATTTAGCGGTGGTTTTTTTTTCAAGTCGGCAAAATAATTCTATAAATGAATAATATAAGTTTTTTATTTTCTTCATAAATATATTTTTATTTTTAATAATTTATAATTATTTTAAATATATTTTTTATTTATTTACCATTTAATCATTATTTCTTACTTATTTAAATATTTTTTATACTCATGACAACAACTTCTTGAATTTCATCATCATTACACTACTCCCACCCATTCTTAGTTAACTCTCTAAGTATTATCCACTCCACCAAATTCATTTAGAAATTTTAATATGTTAGTAAATTTTACTTAGACTACTTATTTAAGTTTTTATTACAGTACACAATAACTTTATTAGAGGTTTCAAATCCATAAAATACTTCACATTTTCTTTCTTAAAACTCTAACCAGTAAACAATCCACGAAATGAATTTACATATAATAACATGTCAATAATTGTTATTTGACCTTTTTGATAAATAAAATACATTATATAAATTGAAATAGGCTAGGTTCAAGCCCTATTATTAAGAAAAAATAAAAATTAATATAATGAATAAGAAGGGGTAAGACAAAAAACCACCCTTAATCCAAGACAACCTAAGAAGAAAACATAAAAATCCTTCACAAAAAAATTAAAAATTCTTGTATAGAGAAATAAGTTACCAAATATATCCAAACTCCCACCAATGATTTCAAGATAATGAGATAGATATTTGAGACTCATTTCATTCTAATCCCCCTGAAATTCAATCCATTTGGATGTCATCCCAGTCTCTAGGTTTTATCTGTTTTCCATAAATTTCCATTCTCATAAAAATATACCACCTTGAAGTTCATAATATCAAAAAAATATCCTCATCCTTTGTTTCCCCAAGAATATTCCGAAATTTCATTTCACCCTCAATGGAGGTGTTTTCAGAGTCTCAAAAATTAAAGGTGTTATGAATGTGAACCATACTACTAACCTAAGATAGTGAACCCCTACCTTCATTTCTGGTTCATGAAGTAATACTAAGTGCAGGGGTAGAACCACATGACTGAAATTCTACGACTATATCCAACTTGGTAGAAATAAACCATGGTTTTAATAGAACCATATCAGTTAGAGGATATTTAACTACTAATATTGATTCTATAATTCTTATAGGAGGATCAACTAGCTTATTAGGTTTAGCATGTTTTCCCTTTAATCTATCAACACTCCCCTTAAACTATCCATAATATTATGTCTGATATTCTTTTCACTACTCTTGAGAAAGATTCTCGGGATTATGTTTTATTGGAGCTTCAATGTACAACTTCTTATTACCTTTGTGAGAACTTTATTCTATTAATTGTTCTTACCATATTTGTCGGTTACTAGATATTGTGCAGCAATTTCAATAGTGGATTGATCATCCACTAATTCAATACAATGGTATTCATCCACAGTATCTGTAATCACATTTTAGAAATATTTTCTTGAGAGTCCATCCACTCATCCAAAATTTAAACTCATGTATTATATTACAATGATTTGAAAGTCTTTGTAACACCCCGAGCTTCCACAATACGCTTCTCATTCAATAAGGCAATAGCTTGCATTCTACGCAACTTCGAGTTCTAAAACACCGCAACTAATCAAAGTAGCCGTTATGAATAGTAATAACCACTTTTTAAAATTATAGAAATTTTATATTTCAAAATGGACTTCATTTTTGGATTCAGAATATCGAAATTAGCCTATGTTGAATTTTTGGTATTTTTATGAGAACTTCTAATTTTTTATGAATAGTGAAAAATACTTAAAAACAACTTTTTTAATCAAAATAATTTATAGTGATAAATTATACTATTTAGTGGTTTTTAAGTATAATTATAATATATTTTTACCATTTTATCCAATGGTGGTCATTAGAATTAATTTAACATTGAAATTGGACATAAACAATTGCCAATCTTTTGATATAAATTGTTTCTTAAAAACACGCTATTTGTTGTGACAACGAGAATTAATTATAAAATTAATTAATGAAACTTATATTTATGGAATTTTGTAAAATAGACATCATTTTTGAATTCGGAATATCAATTATAGCTTAGGGTGAAATTTTGGCATTGTTCTGAAAAACTTCAATTTTTGATGAATAGTGAAACCACTAAGTGGTAGTTAAATAACTGATTTTTTGTTTAAATGAAATATTACCAATTCTGTGATTTGATTTTCAAAAATCCGACATACATGGTTGTCATTAAGAATTAAAATGTGGTTCAATGAGATTAAAATAATTTTTGGTGAATAGTAACTTTTAAGTTCTTAATCGCGATTAGAGGTAATTAGTGTAGTTTAAGGTAAAAATAATGTTTTAATAAAATGAGATGAGCTTGAAACATGTCCTACCCTCATTGGATGTGCCATGGCCGACCAATACAATCCATGGGTCAACTTGGGGACCCCATGGAGCCACTTTAGTTGGAAAATGACATAAATACCTTTTATTTAATGTTAAAGTAAAAAAATGACACAAACATGAAATGTTTTACTAAAACAATTTTTACATGGGCTTATACAAGTAATATATTTGACTATAAATAGTCATTGGAAAGATAAAAATATTTCCTACATCATAGTATTTTTTTTATAATTTTTAGACATTAAATAAATTAAATTATTTATGACACCATGATGATGCATCGATTACCTCATTAATTAACGATTTAAATAAAATGAAAAGATAATGTAAAATCCGAGGTTTAAACTTGTCAAAAACCTATTGGATGAGTAGATTTATAACCCTTATCACCTTACCCTCTAATTATATAAGTGTGGGACCTCTAAAATCCGAAACTCATTTTATAATATAGTGACTTTTCTTTACTTTCCAAGAGTGCCCCTCCTCTCCTCTTATAAAAAGCCCCCACCTCTACCACCTCATTCACACTTTCAAACCATTTGGCTTGGACACTCTCTACCCAAATACTCTACCAACTTCCTCCTATTACTCCTATAAGACTCACATTGGGAATAACTCTTCCCAAGGAAGCCTTTGGCTCAAATCAAAAAGAGTTACCCTATTTTGAGGTAATGTCTTCTCTAATGTTGTTTTGCTTTATTTTTTCTTCTCCAACCCCCTAAAATCTTTTTATTAATTTCTTTTGTAACAACACCAGTATCCTCAATATACTAGGATGTTTTTATAAGACGGATTCGAGGTACACTTACACACACCTACATCTAATGGTTAAAGAACATACGGTTTCTGTGGATGGCGAATTTCTGCCTCACGAAACGATGATTGTTCAACACTCATATAACACCTTCAAAGGTGGCCATTAAGATGTCACTATATTAATATAGGATATATAATATGTTTATGTTTTACTTAAGGTTCGGTATTTTTCATTTATGGCATACCTTTATTGTTTCCATTATGGTTAAACGCAATATTTTCATTTTAGGAAGTGCGGACTACCGCCCTTTCAAAGTGATTTGAATCGTTAATGCCATATGTGGGATGTATAAAGTATGGAGTAAATGATATTATATATGATGTTATAATGGAATTATAATATACCTTTATATCATTATGATTTCATTCCATTAAATACGAAATTGAAATGAAAGTAGCGTTCATGCGTACGTACGACTTACCGTCTCCATGAACGGTGCATTTCATTTCTTACCTCTAAATGTTACGTAATATTATAAATGAAAGTATATAATGTATATATATTATATATATGATATCTACATCATTAATATAATTCTGGATATAATGGATATTTCACCACATGAACAACTTGTAATTAAAAGAAGTTTATTGTTGACTCAAGTACCTAAGATCGACAAAATGACCGTTATAAACTTAAATAATTACATAATGTTCATAACATGGTAATAAGGGATATAAAAGGAATAATGAACATGAAAAAGTTTCTTAAGTAAATAGGAATTAACTCTAGTTTATTATTTAGGAGGTTAAAGAACGGTCGAGTCAGGACAGGACGCAAGGTAAGGGAACTTCTTAACCCAATTACCATTCTTTGGGTTAATCTCCTATTTTGAAATTATGTCATGATATTATTATGTACTATCTTGTATTTGTACTTTATTTATGTGTATTTATAGTGAATACACATAATATATCTATTTTATTTTAAAAATGATCTTTGTAAGGACTTCGTCTCAATCTCCTTTCATTGAGGCATATTTGGTTTTATACACAACTTTCCTTTATACGGTGTATAAACCACTTTGACTTTTATGTTTATTCAAAAGGAATCTTTTTATACGAAGAGTTTTACTAAACGACAAAAAGGGAATGTTTATCTTTCCATACTTATGCAGCGACAATGACTTCTCCGCCGCCGTGACCATTATTTGAGTTTCGGCTTCCTCTACAAGCCATCATTTTTTTTAATGAAAAATAAATACAAAGTTTTAACTTTCATTTATTTTGGTATTGAAAATGGTTTTGAAGGAGTTTTTATTATATCAATGTGTTGTATTGATATCTTGTGATTGAAATGTGTAAATGTTATGTTTCCTTTATGCATGTTTTATGTGATACGATTATGTTATGGTTTATGATATGTTTAAACCTATTAATATGAGGAATGCATTGGACTTAATAAGTGACGGGTGGAGCCCGCTATAGCTTCTCGATGCATCGACAGGTCTCATGAGACAAACTAGTGTCTTGGCACGAGGCCTTGAACAAATCTTATTTGTGGTCTTGACACGAGGCCTTGACTACGTGGTTATGATAGTCTGGCATTATGCATTCCATCATTATGAATGTGGTTATTGGTATTGCATGTGATTATTCGACCAGTAGAATATCCATGTGAAGAATTAAATGGCATTATCTCATTTTACTTTTTCCATATTATGTTGATGTTCAAGTTTAAAAGGATTTTGTTTTAGTCATACATTGCCTTAAATGTTTATGTTTATTTATGAAAGCTTCCGCAATATTGTTATCCTTACTGAGCATCTGAGCTCACCCCTTTCAATGTTTTCATATTTTCCAGGATGTGAAGAAGTATTTTATGAATGACCTGCATGGATAGTCAGGAGAGGATATGAGTGTGGACTATGAAGACTTTGTTATTAGTTTTTCACTTTATGTTGTAATGTAAGACTTATTATGTATCTAGTTTTTCCAAGGCTACTAAACTAATCGGTCTTTCGAGACTTGATCTTTTGTGATCATACCAATGTTACGAAGTAATGCACCGACTCCGGGTAGCTGGGGTCGGGGCGTTACAGTTGGTATCAGAGGCAGTTTAGTACTAACCTTGGAATCTAGATTTAGATAAACTCTGATTAGAGCACATAGCCCGAAGATAGACTTTAAGGATTAGTAGAGAAGAAATTCCTAGAATTTTTGTATTATAGAGATTTTTTGAGTTTTCCGAGCAATACATCCCTATCTGGATACGGGCAGGTAGAGGCGGCTCTGGCACAGATGTACCTAGGGGTAAAACCTGAAAACACCGCATTGAGCTAGACTCGAACGGGAACTGGTGCACAACAACGGGCCTTGCTGCACTCTTGGTTACGACACTCCCGGGGGATATGCTTAGGATAATCCTCATTTTCTTTACAAACCACTATGAAGGGTTATGATTATATACTTCCTCAAAGAAAACATTCCTTTTTATGATTATGGATTATATCCATAAATAGTTCAATTTATGTAAAGTGTTTTACAAATATAGAATTATGTATTTTAATTCATAAACTAATCTAGTTTATGCCATTGTTTAGAAATGACACCTAGTGGAAGGAATGGAAACCGTATCAATGCATGCACTCCGTGTAGGGATTTCCCTCCTGCTCAAGATAATTATTGTGGATCTGGCGATACAACTGGTGCTGATCAACTTATTACCATACTGGGACAACTCACTCAAGTTATGAATAATAACTTTACTCGTATAGATCACCCTAATCCACAATGTGGAGGATCAATGTTAGACCGCTTCATGAGGCAACAACCACCAACATTTAATGGGGGTACAAATCCATTAGTAGCTGATCAATGGATAAAATCCTTAGAGAAACTATTCCACACCTTGGGGAGTAGCGAAAGGGATAAGGTTATCATGGCAATTTACCGCGTCACTGGAGATGCCGATCAGTGGTGGTCGCTGATTCAAAACACAAAGGAAGATGATGACGTATCGAATATGGAATGGAGGGAGTTCAAAGAGATTTTCTTAGAAAAATACTTTCCTCATGACCATCGAGCAGATATGGAAAGGTAATTTCTGAGTCTGAGGCAGAAGGAGGATGAGAATGTCGCAAAGTATGAGGCTAACTTTACAAGGTTAGCGAGGCATACTGCAGATTATATACGTAACCCAAGAAGTAATATTGATCTTTTCATTGATGGGTTAAAACCATTTCTCTGTCGAGCTTTAGTATCACAATCCTTCTCATCGTATGAAGATATTGTCTTGTGTGCTATCAAGATAGAAAATGAATTCTCTAAGTCTTATGGTAACAAAGTAAAGCAAGAGAAGAAGAGAACGGTGGAGCAAGAGACAGATAAAGGGAAAAAGGGAAAGAAGGATTTTCCATTATGTGATAATTGTGGGAAGAATCACCCTGGTACTTGCCTAAAAGGAATGGGAGTTTGTTATAAATGTGGGGAAAAAGGTCACCAGGCACGTGATTGTAAGGGAAAGAAAGAGGCTATCAATGTTGAATGCTACAATTGTAGAGAAATGGGGCATTATGAAAATGAATGTCCTAAGCGTCAGGGAAACTTACCTCAGAAAAGGCCAAGGGATCAAGGATAATCTTATGCTATGACTACAGTTGAAGCAGAATAATTAATGTATAGGTTCTTTTGGACTCATGGATTATATTCTGGTTATTAGAAAAAGGTGATATTTATATATATGGATTGTACTGCAGTACATGTTGATTTCATTAAGGTTTTAATATGATGAAGGTAATCATATTTTTAGTATGTGACAATAAGAGAAACTTTACTTTGTTTGGGGAATCTGATAAATTGATTTTGGAATTAAGAGACCTTTTAGAGAAAGTCTGGACAGAGGTATTTTGGATAACTATAAAGGTTGGAGTGGATTAAGTTGATCATTGGATAGTATTGTTTATGGTTAAAAAATTTATGAAGATTATTTTTGGAATATTATAATACTATAGTTTTAGGAAAAGGACAACCTGCAGGGTGGGGAATAACCCGTCGCGTCGGACAAAGCTGTAGGAATCGAACCCACAACTATAGTGCGACAGGCCTTTATCACATACCACTAGCCTACAGGAAGTCCCTGGTTTTACAAAATAATTTTACTAATCTAAATGGTATGTGTTAACATTTGAAACCTTATACAATTAGGATAAGTATAATATTTTTGAGTTCTATTATCTTTTTGTGTGAAAGATGAGTTGAAGGTTGAAACTCTAATTGTCAAGCATAAATATATATATACCTGTCTCTTATTCAATGAATAAATTAATTCTTAAACTTTAGTAAAGGGATATTAAAACAAAAAAATGTGTTATCCTAATACCTTATGTCTTGTTGAACTGATGATATTTTAAATCAACATAGATTGAAGGCTTTGCGGCCCGCAATTTGACAGTTTATTTTGATTGATGACCTCAATCACTCCCTACAAATATTTACGTTTTTCCTCCAATTATATGTCTCTAATTGCCACCAATGTTCTCCTAATCGAGATCATAATTGGGTGGTGACTTTTTCATTTCCCTTTCCATCTTATTAATGCTAAATTTTATTAATCTTATTTCCGATGTGGGTTTTCCACAAAGGTATTTTCTATTTTCAACCTTTTATTTTCCAAGAAAAATTTCAAATTGCGAGGACGCAATTTATTGAAGGAGGGGAGATTGTAACACCCCGAGCTTCTACAATACGCTTCTCATTCAACAATGCAATAGCTTGCATTCTACGCAACTTCGAGTTCTAAAACACCGCGACTAATCAAAGTAGCCATTGTGAATAGTAATAACCACTTTTTAAAATTATAGAAATTTTATATTTCAAAATGGACTTCATTTTTGGATTCGGAATATCGAAATTAGCCTATGTTGAATTTTTGGTATTTTTCTGAGAACTTCTAATTTTTTATGAATAGTAAAAAATACTTAAAAACAAATTTTTTAATCAAAATAATTTATAGTGATAAATTATACTATTTAGTGGTTTTTAAGTATAATTAGAATATATTTTTACCATTTTATCCAATGGTGGTCATTAGAATTAATTTAACATTGAAATTGGACATAAACAATTGCCAATCTTTTGATATAAATTGTTTCTTAAAAACACGCTATTTGTTGTGACAGTGGTAATTAATTATAAAATTAATTAATGAAACTTATCTGTATAGAATTTTGTAAAATAGACATCATTTTTGAATTCAGAATATCAATTATATCTTAGGGTGAAATTTTGGCATTGTTCTGAAAAACTTCAATTTTTGATGAATAGTGAAACCACTAAGTGGTAGTTAAATAACTGATTTTTCGTTTAAATGAAATATTACCACTTCTGTGATTTGATTTTCAAAAATCCGACATACATGGTTGTCATTAAGAAGTAAAATGTGGTTCAATGAGATTAAAATAATTTCTGGTGAATAGTAACTTTTAAGTTCTTAATCGCGATTAGAGGTATTTAGTGTAGTTTAAGGTAAAAATAATGTTTTAATAATATGAGATGAGCTTGAAACATGTCCTACCCTCATTGGATGTGCCATGGCCGACCAATACAATCCATGGGTCAACTTGGGAACCCCATGGAGCCACTTTAGTTGGAAAATGACATAAATACCTTTTATTTAATGTTAAAGTAAAAAAATGACACAAACATGAAATGTTTTACTAAACCAATTTTTACATGGGGTTATACAAGTCAAATTTTTGACTATAAATAGTCATTGGAAAGATAAAAAGATTTCATACATCATAGTATTTTTGTTATAATTTTTAGACATTAAATAAATTAAATTATTTATGACACCATGATGATGCATCGATTACCTCATTAATTAACGATTTAAATAAAATGAAAAGATAATATAAAATCCAAGGCTTACACTTGTCCAAAACCTATTGTATGAGTATATTTATAACCCTTATCACCTTAACCTCGAATTATAAAAGTGTGGGACCTCTAAAATCCGAAACTCATTTTATAATAAAGTGACTTTTCCTTACTTTCCAAGAGTACCCCTCCTCTCCACTTATAAAAAGCCCCCACCTCTACCACCTCATTCACACTTTCAAACCATTTGGCTCGGCCAAACTCTGCCCAAATACTCTCCCAACTTCCCCCTATTACTCCTAGAAGCCTCACTTTGGGCAGAACTCTTCCCAAGGAAGCCTTTGGCTCAAATCAAAAAGAGTTACCCGATTTTGAGGTAATGTCTTCTCTAATGTTGTTTTGTTTTATTTTTTCTTATCCAACCCCCTAAACTCTTTTTATTCATTTATTTTGTAACAACACCAGTATCCTCAATATACTAGGATTCTGTTATAAGAATGATTCGATCTACACTTACACACAACTACATCTAATGTTAAAGAACATACGGTTTCTATGGATGGCGAATTTCTGCCTCACGAAACGATGATTGTTCAACACTCATATAACACCTTCAATGGTGGCCATTAATATGTCACTATATTTATATAGGATATATAATATGTTTATGTTTTACTTAAGGTTCTGTATTTTTCATTTATGGCATACCTTAATTGTTTCCATTATGGGTAAACGCGATATTTTCATTTTAGGAAGTGCAGACTACCGCCCCCTCAAAGTGATTTGAATCGTTAATGCCATATGTGGGATGTATAAAGGATGGAGTAAATGATATTATATATGATTTTATACTGGAATTATAATATACCTTTATATCATTATGATTTCATTCCATTAGATACGAAATAGAAATGAAAGTAGCGTTCATGTGTACGTACGACTTACCGTCTCCATGAACGGTGCATTTCATTTCATACCTCTAAATGTTACGTAATATTATAAATGAATGTATATACTGTATATATATGATATATATGATATCTACATCATTAATATAATTCTGGATATAATGGATATTTCACCACATGAACAACTTGTAATTATAAGAAGTTTATTGTTGACTCAAGTACCTAAGATCGACAACATGACCGTTATAAACTTAAATAATTACATAATGTTCATAACATGGTAATAAGGGATATAAAAGGAATAATGAACATGAAAAAGGTTCTTAAGTAAATAGTAATTAACTCTAGTTTATTATTCAGGAGGTTAAAGAACAGTCGAGTCAGGACAGGACGCAAGGTAAGGGAACTTCTTAACCTAATTACCATTCTTTGGGTTAATCTCCTACTTTCAAATTATGTCATGATATTATTATATCCTATCTTGTATTTGTACTTTCTTTATGTGTAATTATAGTGTATACACATAATAGATCTATTTTATTTTAAAAATGATCTTTGTAAGGACTTCGTCACAATCTCCTATCATTGAGGCATATTTGGTTTTATACACAACTTTCCTTTATAAGGTGTATAAAACCCTTTGAATTTTACGTTTATTCAAAAGGAATATTTTTATACGAAGCATTTTACTAAAAGACAAAAAGGTAATGTTTTTCTTTCCATATTTATGTGGCGACAACGACTTCTCCACCACCGTGACCATTATTTGAGTTTCGGCTTCCTCTACAAGCCATCATTTTTTTAATGAAAAATAAATACAAAGTTTTAACTTTCTTTTATTTTGGTATTGAAAATGGTTTTGATAGTGTTTTTATTATATCAATGTGTTGTATTGATATCTTGTGATTGAAATATGGAAATGTTATGTTTCATTTATGCATGTTTTATGTGATACGATTATGTTATGGTTTATGATATGTTTAAACCTATTCATATGAGGAATGCATTGGACTTAATACGTGACGGATGGAGCCCGCTTTAGCTCCTCGATGCATCGGCAGGTCTCATGAGAAAAACTAGTGTCTTGGCATGAGGCCTTGACAAAATCTTATTTGTGGTCTTGGCACGAGGCCTTGACTACGTGGTTATGATAGTCTGGCATTATGCGTTCCATCATTATGAAAGTGGGTTTTGGTATTGCATGTGATTATTTGACCAGTAGAATATCCATGTGAAGAAGTAAATGGCATTATCTCATTTTACTTTTTCCATATTATGTTGATGTTCAAGTTTAAAAGGCTTTTTTTAGTCATACATTGCCTTAAATGTTTATGTTTATTTATGAAAGCTTCTGCAATATTGTTATCCTTATTGAGCATCTGAGCTCACTCCTTTCAATGTTTTAATATTTTCCAGGATGTGAAGAAGTATTTTATGAATGACCTGCAGGGATAGTCAGAAGAGGATATGAGTGTGGACTATGAAGACTTTGTTATTAGTTTTTCACTTTATGTTGTAATGTAAGACTTATGAATGTATCTAGTGTTTCCAAGGCTACTAAACTAATAGGTCTTTCGAGACTTGATATTTTGTGATCATGCCAATGTTACGAAGTAATGCACTGACTCTGGGTAGCTAGGGTCAGGGCGTTACAGTCTTCCCTATATGTTTAGGGATGATTGGAGAGTGTCTCCCCATATTATGTCATGGATATTGTATATTTCGCTACTCTGGTAGACTAGAACAATATTTACCATCCATAAGGAATGTTTCCTTCCTAATAGAATCCCCTTTGTTTGAATCCCCTTTCTTTCTGTTAACCAAAACTTATCCCTCTACCAATTGGAGGTCCTTCCTCTATTCAACATGCCTTGTGGAATTCTCCTACAAAAATCAGATTTCCCAAACACAAGGTATTTCTAACTATCTATCTAGTGATAATAACCACCAGTATCAAGGTAGATAAACCTAAATCATCTCTTTTTCCTCCAATCATCTACTCAATAATAACCTAATCATTCATAAAGAAACCTTTATTTATTATAAATTGAATCATATCATATACCTTCAATTAATAAATTTAACAAAACAAATACTTGATATAATAATACTTAAGAGTGACCAATGATACTTCAGACATCATAAAAAAGATTATTTCCCTCATATTGAATCTTCATTCAATTCTCATCATTCATGGTAGATAAAACATCTTTCATGTTAGTATAGAACTAAGATCAACCTCTATTAGAACCCTAATAAAATGTCCATAAATAAATAATTTAGTATCATGATCCATTCTAATAATAATTATTATATATGAATAAATATCCGAATAAAATTTGGTGTACCATAACATGTAGTTTAAACTGTGAATTTTAACCCACACTCGCACAAATGTGTCCTTGAATTGAAGAAAAATAAATTCAAACTACACTTAGGTAACCTCAATGTACCAGGTTTTTATGTCATTCCATATAAAAACCTAAAATTATCCTTTAATTTCTAAATATATATTAAAAAGAAAAAGAAAAACCACCTCAGAAATAAACACATCTATTAATAGAATCTCCAATTAAAGGATAGATTATTAAACAAATCACTTACCTTCCATGGATTCATCCAAATCATTTTAGAATTATGGATAAAATAGAATGTACATATATATATTTCCTCTAAAAAAATACCTCTCTATTGAACAATTTTTTTTTCATGAATCTCTAATTAACAATATTCTCAGAAGATTTGAAAACTAGAGAAGGAAAAGAATACTGATTCTCAAGCATGTATTAAAGAGACCTACCATTAATGTTCTATACCTCATAATCCCCATCTATATTTGAATTGTTTTCACAACCATATATTCTTTAAGTACGAACCTTATATTCGATAGTGTATATTAAAAAAAACACTGATCTTAAACAAACCATGAAATATTATATATACCAATTACAAACTATCTATTGAATTGACAAGAATTGTTGGGAAATAATCTCTCAAGGTAACATTGCAAGGTTGTTTAGTTGAATGTTTTTGTTTACAAAGAAGGTTTTCAAGGTTAGTTGTGTATTTCTAGATATATTTTTTACAAGGTATGTTGATAAAGGTATATGAAAAAGGAATGGATACTATAGTGGTGGTATTGAAAATTGTGTATACCAGGTGATTCCATTTTCCATTGCTTACCAAATTTTTGGGTCAAAAATTTGGAGGATGTGTAAAGTTTTTTTTTGGAAAAGGGATTATTTCTTCATAAATATATTTTTTTTCACAAGAGTGAATATGTTTTGTGAAGTTTCATGTATGTGAAGATTTAGGGTCATCATGTCAAAATTCAATAAAGGAAAGTGTTTCTTGGATGTTTGAAATATTTTTGAAAGTTGGTTTTGCGTGACACAAGTTATAATTTTGTTCACTCCCATGATAGACAGTTATGTTCTGAATAAGTTTTCAGAATAAGAAAGTCCATTCCTGTATTAAATTTTTGGGCATAGAGGAAGGTACATAAGGATTTTTCATATAGCAGATACATGGTCTATAAATATGAGGTTACCCCATCATGTAAATAGCTCAAACCTTAGAGAATATAATGGCTTTAAATTTTATAATATTTTATTGCAAAGTATAAAACTTTCATGCAAGAAGCGTTACATGAAGAAATGAATCAAATGTTTGTTGTATACAAAAAAGAACATTGGTCTTCATAACTAAGGGAGTTGCAAAAAAAGTTTGAAACCTATGGGAAATTTGAAGTTCTTTGACAAAAACAATTTACATGAATGTTGGGAGTTTCATGACCATGAATGTTTTTTATACACATGTTAGTTGATTTTCATGAAATAAATATAATGTTGGCATGAAAAAAGTTATGTGGAACTATAAGGGTTTGTATGATAATTTAGTGGTTATTGGGTATTCATCAAGTGGATGAATGTGGAACTTAATGATGCACTAAATTAGGTGTAAAACATATTGATTCAAGTGACCAAAGAGGAGTATTATAAAGGAACATGGACCACACATCAGTATAGAAAGAAATGAGATTTCAAATTGTGTTTTTTTGAAAAGCAGGAGTGACAAAGTTTCTGGTATAAGAATTCTAAAGGTAGTGATACTGGGAATAGAAGTGATCTAGCCTAAACCTTATTTATAAGAGATCCTTAATGGATTTGGTACATCATCAAATTGTCGTTGTATTCTTGTTGGACATATCTTAGTGAGGGTGAACCTAGTGAAATTGATGTGTCTCGTACATGATTTAATTTCTATTCATACATTGATAAGGGAAATAGAGACAAGAGAGTTTTGTTCAATGAAGAAAAAAGATCCTAAGGGGAAGTTATTTTAATATATTATTCCCCGATTCACCCCCTCTCAGGGTATTTAACATATTTGGGATAATAATTGGCATCAGAGTAAAGGGTTAATTTTATTGTTTCTCTTTAAGGGGTTTCAATAGATGTTCTCAATCATAAATGGATTCTGATATTTGAGGGAAGCAATTTTCAATTATAGTAAAATATGATGAAGAATTACTTAAGATATTTAGAAATGGATATATTTACAACATTAATGTAGGGTATTTTGTTCAGTGTGGATAGTGGTGCTTTATCTGAAGCTGACTGAAGGGAATTGGATGCAGATTTCAAAGGAATCAATGATTTAGGGGTAGCCTTATCCAATGAAATATATACAAAGGTGTTGCTATTTAAGTCATCACATTATATATGGTAGAAGTTTATAAATATTTATTAGGGAGACCAAAATTCAGAGAAGGAAAGGTTTAGGTTCTATTGAACCAGAATGAGGATCTCATAATTCACTCTAGTGATTTTTTTGATGAATTTTTTTACTAGGTGAATGTTGTTGTGGAATACATTAATAGTCTAAAAGAAATTATTGAAGAGGTAAGTATTGTTAAGAACATATTTAAAAGAATTATACCTCAGTTCAATTTGAAAGTTTCAACATTTGAAGATAAATATCTAAATAAGAAGATGTTGAATGACTTTCATAGTGCACTAGTTGCATAAGTGACAGGAAGTAAAGATAATGAGTCTATGAAAAAATATAATTCCATACAGGTGGAATTCAAGTCCATAAATAAATTGACCATTGAATATGGAAAAGAAGAAGAATAGGAAGATGTGGTGATTTCATTCCTTTAATAAAATATGCAAATAGAAAAACGGAAGTTCAAAGGGAAACTCCCACTTGTATGCTTTTGATGTGTAAGGGTTGGACATCTTGTAGAAAAGTTATCTAAGAAGATTCAAGATGATTATGTGGTTGATGTTAAAATTACCATGATGAATTATTCAGCCTACGTGAAGGGTAAGAAAAATATTAAAAAAATAATTCTTCAAAAAGAATAATATCCTTTCAAAAGAAAATGATAGTTCATTAGAAATTAGTGTTGAAGAGATGGAGAACTAAAAAATATTGTAGAGAAAATTCTATAGTGACTGTTTTTTGATCTCTCCAAGAGAAGGTAAGAAAGAAAAAATGATGAAGAAAAAGTCAAAAAGATATTTCATATGTAGGTTTAATTACAATATTATCTTGGGGAGATATATGTTTTTTAGATCCAAAATAAATAAATTAAATAGAGTGGTTTGTGATTAAAAACATTATATACAACAATATGAAGAAGATAAGTTTGATATAGAGGAAAAAATTTAAAAGCTTATGTATCTAATTCTAGAGAATTCAGAAATTGTTTGTGAGAACAATCAAATTTGAGGAATATAAAAACATGATCGATGGTTTGAAAAACATAGTGAAAGATCAAATCAAATGGAATAAATAACATTAGGAGGATGTCATAAGCCTATGAAGAAAATTTTAGGATCAAGTAAAAGTCTTGACTCTTGATATGAAATTAGAAACAAAATATCATTCAGGTGATAGAAAAAAGAGAAGTACAACATATAGATCCATAAAAAAATAAGCAATAGTCAAATTTAGAAGATAATTCTAGTATGGGTATTATTGAAAACAAAAATAATTAATGGTTATAATCAAACCAAAATCACGCACTCTGTGATTGAGATTTATTTGGGTATGAATTGGAACTAGAATATTTAGAGAACCAAAGGGAAATATAGTAGTGCAGCAGTGACAATAAGGAATACACCTCTCATTGATGTTATTGCTGTGGAAATATGGGAAATTTTTTTCCCCATATCCAATAGGTATCAGAGGGAACCAGAACAACATATGAATCCCTACAGAGATCAATATTCTTGGACATCATTTTTTTGTCACTATTTTAGGTGTGAAGGATTTAGACACATTGAAAGATATTGGTCATAAAAAATGCAGTTAAATGTGATAAAAAAGACTAAATGTGGTCTTATGTAATAGGTTGAAGAGAAGTCTGTTCTTGGGGAAGAAATTGAAAATATTAATTCTCTAATTATAGATAACTTAGAAAGTATTGGTGGGAAAAATATCAATGTTGAGGAATAGAAAATTTTGATTAATGAATTGAATAACATAGTGAAAGATCAAATAAAATTCATTAAATAGCTTCAATAGGAAGTCCTCGAGCAGTGGAGAAATTTTAACGATCGTGAAAAAATCATGACTATAGGTATGAAAGCAAGAAAGCAGAACATTCAGGTGAAAGAAAATATAGAATTAGATAATAGGGGTCTAGTAGAAAAGAAGCAGCAATCAAATTTTAAAGATAAGGTTTGTATAGGGATTTATCAAAACAAAAAAGTAGTAATAGTTGAATTCATACCATAAGAACCCACCATGATTTTTAAGATTAATTTGGGTATGAATTGGAATGGGAGGATTCAAAATACTCAAGGTAAAACGAGTAGTTTAGTGGCGACACTCTGGAATTCACCCTCCCATAAATGTTATTATTGTATAAAGATGGGACACTCACAAATTTTTCTATCCATTTCCAATAAATATTTAAGAGAACAATACCACTAGGGTAATACATATAGAGATCAATATTCCATGACATCATTTGACACTCACTATTTTAGGTGTGGAGGATTCAATCACATGGAAACATATTACTCATAATAAATGTAGATAAACGTTCTGAAGAAGGCTAAATATGGTCATAATAATCATCTCAATGTATCATAAAATGTGTTAAAAGTTCAAAATAGATTTTTAACTCTTTAATGTGATGTTGGATCATAATACTTTGAGGAAGATCAATATAATCAATCCCTAAGATGTATGAAGTCAAAATCATGGATGAAAAAGAAAATAACTGTGATGGAATTGGTTCTAGTGACTACCCTTAAAGAATCAGATTGTTCTAGTGTATAGATCCTTGATAGTGGTTACAAATCCCATATTTAAGGGAATAAAGATCTTATTAAAAATATAAAATAAGACAAGGAAGGTTTTGTAAAATTTGGAAATGATGAAGGCGTGAATATTAATGGCTTATGAAAATCCAAATTTAGGGGGAAAGAAATGAGACATGTTAATGTTTAGTTATTTAAGGTCTCAGTGAAAATTTTCGTAGTTTCAATTAACAATGTGACTCATGGAATGCTAAAATATTTACTAATAATATGTGAATCATCAATGGAATATACGGTGTATTTTTTTATACGGAAAATGAACAAAGGGGAATATCTACTTTGTAATTGGAGAAGAAGATATGTGTTTTTATCCCGATAGGAATAAAATAGTTTGTGTAATAAATGGTTATTACATCTATTCTTATAATCCCTAGAATAACTGGTCAAATTTGATGCTACTCTAGACCTCCCTAAGATAACACATGATCATACTCATACGTGTGATTGTTGTCAATAAGGGAAGATAATCTGAAATATGTACATGGAAATTGAGAAAATTTCAACTAGAGTGCTTGAATTGGAACATGCAGATGTATGTGGACTTATCCCACTAAGATCCATTTATAAGAAGAGGTATTATATTCTTCTCACTGATGTTTTCAGTACTATGGAATGGTTATTTGTCATTTACCACATGGTTTATGTGTTCAATTTCATAAAACAATATCATATGGATTCTAAAAGGTTTATAGGATAGAATATTTTAATGTTTCATACAGATAATGGTATAGAATTCACAAACAATAAAGTGAAAAATTATATTGAGAAACACAGGACAAGGCATAATGTTTCAAAAGTAAGAACCCCTCAACCAAATAGAGTGGTTGAGAGGAGAAATCAAATCATTAAAAAACTAGCAAGAACAATTCTTATTGAAAATGATCTACTAGATAAATTCTTTAAGGTAGTATTCTTGACATCAGTCTACATATCTAACATGGAATTTCTATATCCTAAGTAATAAAAGACTTCGTACAAGATGTGGTATGAAAAAAATCCTACATTGAAATACATTGGAATCTTTGGAAGTAAATGTTTTATTCTGAATAAGGAGAAACACAAAGAATTTTATTCAATAGGAGATGAGGAGATATTTCTTATATATTCAGGAAAAATAAAAGCATATTAATATTTCAATAAGAAGCATGGAAAGGTAGTTTAAAGAAACGATGTCACTATAGTAGAAAATTAATAGAATCTTCAACAACACTGTGAAAATATCTCTGATGAAGGTGATAAGGAGATAAGCACCTCAAGGAGAGTTTAAGTAGAAAATGTTAATTTAAAAGAAGAAACTGATGATTATAAAGAGGAATTCAAATCTATATCTTCATGAAAGTGATGTATAGAGCTGAAAATGACAAATGAGACATCATTGGTGATTAGGAAACACCAGTTAAAACATGAATAATTAATTCATTACAGAAAACACCCTTACTATCTTAGGTAGAGGCTAAATATTTTAATGAAGTGGTTAGAGATGAAAACTAGGTTCATCCTATGAATGATGATATTTACCAAATTGAGAATAATTAGACATGAAATATTGTTTAGAGTCCAATATATAATAATTTCATTGGAAAAATGTATCTTTCGCAATAAGATAAATGAATATAACTTAATGATGCAATATAAATCATGATTAGTGATGAAAAGGTACTCCCAGATAGAGGGTATTGATGTTGATGAAAAAATTTCACCTGTTATATGGCAAGATACAATTGGATTATTTGTGGCCATAACAGTACAAAAAAGGTTCAAATTTTTTCAAATGGATTTCATTTAAGTATTTTTAAATAAGGTTCTGGAGGAAGAAGTTTATATTGATAATCCATATGGTTTTTTCATTCATGAAGATGGGAACATTTATTTTTATTGAAGAATGTGCTAAATGGGTTGAATAAAGCGCTATGAGCATGATATTCTAAACAAGATCGGTTTTTGAAGAAGCTCAGTTTTTAGTGTGATGGAGATGATTATAATAACTATGTCAACAATGATTGCAATCAAAGTATTATGATGTTGGTATATGTCGAAAACATAATTTTTGGTGGATCATATGATGCACTATGCATAAAATTGTCATAATTTTTTAAAAGTGAGTTTGAAATGTGAATGATTAGTGAAATGGCCTTTTGCATGGTTTATTGTTGATATAAAGAAAGAATAGAATATTTATGCCACAATCCAACCATGTAATGGGGGTTTTAAGAGGATTTCAAATGGATAATTCCAATGAGATGATGAATCTAGTAGCTACCCAGATGAAACTGTCATGAGATGATGAAGGAAAAGAGTTTATTGTCATAGAATATCGGTTGATGATTGGAAGTATTTTTTACTTAATTGTTACATACCTAGATATTGATTTTTCTATATACCAAGAAATATCAAAGAATTCCCAATGAAATCAACTTACTTTCATTTAAATTAATACTTTGGTATATCAATGTTAAATGGATTTTATTTTTCTATACATTGAAAAATATCATTAGGACTTATTGTGTAATACATATATAGATTGATCCATTTTAGTAGATGATAGAAAATAAATGTTTGGTGGTGCATTATATCTTGGTGGATTTTGTATTTCATGGCTAGGAAAGAAACAATATTACATATCATTGAGCACCGTAGAAGAGGAATATATTTATTCTACTCAATATTTAACGCAACTATTGTGAATGAAGTAGCATCTTGATGATATGGGAGTTGAATTTAAGTATCCAATAAGAATCCATGGCGATAATTCAAGTTTTATAAATCTTATAAAAATCCTTTCCATCACTCATAGAAAAAATACATTGAAATCAAGCATCATTTTATTAAGGAGAAGGTGGATCAGGGATTGTGATGTTTGAGTATGTGTCTACAGAATTATAGACTACATGCATTCTGATAAATTCCTTACCCAAAGAATCATTTGAGAGTGATCAACAGGATCCTAGAGTTCAATTGGATCCCCACGCTTTACCATGTGTGAATGTGGACCCCCCGTCTCCCCAAGGAATGATCTGTTTTTTCCTTAAGTGTTGATCTGTGTTATTTACCCTGTTGCAGGCCACAATGGAGTGACCTTTAGGTTTATTGAAAAAGGGGGGGGGAATTGTGACTATAAAAGGGGAATAAAATGTCTTAATCAAGATAGGGGGAATATAATTGAGAGAGCAATGAAGTTGGGTGAGTTTAAAATCTAATGATGCTGAAGATGTTCAATCAAATGATATATATCGCTGAATGTGAGTTTTGTGATGAAATCTGTTGATTAGTTTTGGAATGAATTGACTCATTGATGAGCAATGCATACTACTCTTATTTCTCACACCGAGCATGGCTATTTTATGCTTAGAGTGTTTGTGGAGTAAATATTTAATTATTATATGAATCACAAGATGTGAATTGTGGTAAAAGGTGGATAAATCTTTAATGATGCATCAAAATGATAAAATTTGACAACAAACCCAAAGGGGGGGTTTTTTGTGAAAAAAATACATCATGGTAACAATATAGTGTTTTTGGGTTGATATTGTTTGTCGAAAAACATGGGTTCCAAGGATAGTCATGGAGTTATGAGGATACTTTTGGAATGATATGTTGAAAAATGCCAAAGACAAAATAATAGATTATTTTGTGTTAGTATAGAAAATTTCTTATATAAGGTAATTTCATTTCCTGGTGTTTACCAAATGTTTGGGTCCAGATTTTAGAGGATGGTCAACGGTGTTTTCGAAAAAGGAATTATTTTCATTTAAATATAAAAAGTTTCATCCACGGGTGATTGTTTTCCATGAATTTATCCATAATTTAATAGTTTTGGAAATCTTACCAAAATTAAATAAATTGAAGTATTGTGCACAATTTCTAAAATTGTGTGAAACATGGTTTTATGTGACACAAGATATAAATTTTTGTGAACCCATGAAAGTGAGTTACATGCCAAACACGATGTCAAAACAAAAAGTTTTGTGCTCATGTAAAAATTTTACGTGTAGAGTAAAGTGCATAAGGATTTTTCATGGAGGGATGCCTGAGTCTATAAATAGGTGGTTACCCCCCTCATTTTAGTATCTAAACCAATAGATAATCTCACAGCTATGAATTTTTAAGAGTTTTTTTGCAAAGAGTAAAATTTATGTGCAAGTATATTTTCATGAAGCAACGACTCAAATGATTAACACACGTAGAAAATAAATTTTTTCTATATTTCCAAGGGTGGTTCACATAAAGTGTGAACAATCATCATATATGATATGAAAATGACCAGCTCCTCTTTGATCAAGGAAAACATGAAATCCTTTGACATCGAGCAGCATCCCAAGACTCACGCTCCCTCAAAGTTAAAATTATTAATATGGACACCCATGGATTGGGGGAACAGGTGAAGATAAATTACATATCTAATGAAGTCTGGTTCAATCATATTTCCTTTTTGGCTATCTTATAATTGAAATAGAATGAGTCTAAGAACTATAATTTTTCCAAAATAATGATATTATGTAATTTTTTGCATTGACATCTTGATAATCGGTATATTGGGATTTTCTATAATTCTAGCATTATGGTGGAACTCATTGATGCTTTAGACCAATACCTTCACACTAGAATATCTACAGGTACACAAAATTTTTATGTTTATTTTGTTTATGCCAAATGAGATGTTCATTCTTTGGAGTCTCTTTGAAATAGACTAATTAGGGTTGATCCAGTATCTAGTGCATGATTTTTGGGGGGCGACTTCAACACTATTCTTGACCATTCGAATAAAAAATGTGGTGTATTATTTTGTAGGAAATTCAGTCAGGATTTATCCAATTTTGTAGCTCAAAATGGATTAAATGTCTTAGGTCATATTGGTGATAAATACACCTGGTGTAATAATCAGAAAGTCCCCTATCACACTTGGTACCATTATGATATGCTCTTTTCCAAGTTGGATGCTCTCACTTCTTATCAGAGAGAATTTTTCACTCATCCGGTCTGTGCTCTATCGGATCATTCCCCAATTCCAATTGTTTATAGAGCTAGAGATATCTGGAAAGAGCGTTTTTTCTTCTCCAGATGATGGAATTCCAATCTGGACTTTCATAATGAAGTTCTATCATCAGGTAATAAACCAATTCAGGTCCAGAGTTGGATAGGTATACATAAAAAGATGAAACAACTAAAGATTGATTTTCACTTATGGAGTACGGGGATTAATATATCGATGCAAGAGCTGGGAATCTTTAAGAATGATGTTGAGCAGTGTCAATCAATGCTTGAAAGAATATGAGAAAAAAATATTTTTTCAATTCTTCTTCAAAAGAATATTATCCTAGAAGGAATGTTCCTTGATCAGGAGTTGATATTTCATGATAACTCTAAAGTTAAGTGGCTAAGAGTAGGAGATATGAACACTAGTTTTTTATGCATTATTCAAATAAAAAAGGAGCCTGAGTACTCCAAATATTCCCCTTTAATATGGGATGCATTCTAAAGATATTGATGATTATTGAGATATGTCTTAACCTCTTTTTCATTCTCTCCTTCCATGATGAAATTTCTCCATGTAGGGAGGGTATCCAAGTAGTTCAACACCAATTTATGATTTTATCCCTAGAGTGGTGGCTGAGAATAACAATTTTATTCTTGAATCCATGCTGGAGGAGAAAGAAATATGAGAATATTTTTTTGGTCTCAACCCTGAGAGTGCTCTAGGGATGGATGGATTTCCTATATCCTTTATTATGGCATGATGGAACATTATGAAGAATGGTCTTATTAAGGCCATTCAAGACTTTTTTCATGGTGGGACTCTTATAAGGGTGGATACTGCATCCAACTTAGTTTTGATTCCAAAGTTTAATGAACCCTCTTCTCCAAGTCAATAATGGTCTATTAGCATATGAAAATTCTCATATAAATTATTTGTTGGAGTTATAAATAAGAGGTTATCCAATTACCTCCCAGTTTGTGTATTAGAGGAAAAACACATATTTTTGAGGGGTATGTCTATAATGGGTGCCATCGAGCTAGCACAAGAGATGATTGAGGACCTTAATATTAAATCCCAAGGCTTTAACATCATCATCAATGTTGACATGGAGAAAGTATATTGTAGGATCAAGTGACAGTTTACCTTAAATGTTTTTAAATTCATGGACCTTTAATCTTGGGCTACATACATTATTTTTATATATTTTTTTCTCCATGGTATTCAATCTATTTCATAGGAAAAAATAACGGGTTTTCCTAGTCGGTCTAGGGGTTGAATTAAGGATATCTTTTATCCCCTGGTTTATTTATCTTTTCCAATGATGATCTTAATTGATTGATTAATGTTAAAATTCAATAAGTTTTATTCCATCCCTTTAGGTGTAGAGCTCATTTTCATAGTGTTTCTATTTTTTTGATGAAATGGTTATATTTATCAATGGTAGATCCAAATCTATCTCCAAAAGCATCAAATATATTTAACAGTCCTGTAAATATAGAAGGAAACTCATAAATCAATGAAAAATTAGTCTTTACATATCGAGGCATTGCTCAGAGATTTATACAAATAGAATTGAATCCATCATTGGAATTTAGAAAAAAAATCCTCCCAATGGAATATTTTTGGTGCTCCTATCATGACTTGAAGATTACGCATCAGGAATATAGACAAGGTGGTGGGGAAAATTTCCACCCAGATCAACAATTTAAAGAATCTATTTCTCTCTTTTAGAGGAATGATTACTCATATAAACAAAATTTTATCCTCTATTACCATGCACAATATTTCTATCCATTAATATTAGAAGATTGTGATTAACAATATTGGTAACTTATAAACATATTTTATTTTGTAGTATCATTCAAAAGCTAGGTTCCAATGGGTACCTGATTCGAGATTGGTGTTACCTATTGAAGAGGGGGTATTGTTTTGGGAATTTTTTCTTGTATGATGCAATGCCTGCATTAAAGACTACCTTGGGAGGAATTTCAAAGGATAATTCTATGGGATATAATCATAATTGGGAGGTATGAGGTGAATATGGAGGATCCCAAGAGGAATGTGTCAACACTTTGGGGGGCCATCAAAATCCATATTCAGAGATGAAAAAAATCATGTTGGATCATTGAGTAAGGAGACATTAATTTCTGGATAGATAATTGGTTGTGAAGTCCTTTTAGTTTCTCACGATTCCCTACCTCGGTATAAAATTATACCAATCCATCAATCATCCCAAATTAATTGAGATTGTTCTTGATAAAGAGAAATTTATATCTTAAAGATGATTAATCTCTAAGATGAGCAGGTGTACTGTGTATTCAAGTCATATTCTTCATGATCCTTTTCTATTAAGGTGTATAGGTCACTGATGTTAGATTCCCATGCTTTGGATGAATTCTGATATACTCTATGATATAACCAGATATCAATGAAGTTCAATTTTATGCTTTGTCATGTGCGAAATCATGCAATCCGAACAGATGCCACAGTAAGATAAAAGGGTACTCACATAATCTCTAAATGCCTCTTTTTCTAGAAACAATGTACTAAATCGAATACTTATCTATTTTTTAAAAATGACTAGGCCTTCTTGGTGTGGAATTTTGTGTGTGATTTTATGGTATTTTTTTTATTATTATACTCATAATATGGATTTTCTTCAAAGGTGGTTCTATGGGGTGGGAAGAAATAATTCTAATAAGAAAGAAAGAGCTGTATTTTTATCTATATGTTGCTGGGGTATTTAGGAGGTTAGGAACATGGACCATTATGATGGAATTTCATGCTCCAAGATGGTGTCGTTAACTAGAACAAGGTGGTTAATTGCTAATTTTGGTATACTATTCAATAATTGGTAGAAGATCCTTCATTGATAAACCTACTAGTTTATAAAAAATTTCACTCTTCCGAAAGAATTAAAAAACAAGAGAGGTGGATTTTTTGGATTCCCCCTGTTGTGGGTATGAAGCTCAATATTGATGGTTCTTGCATGATGGGAATTAAGAGGGGGGAGGTGTTTTTCAGGATTCAAAAGAATTTTTTTTCGTAGAATTTAGTGCTTACTTTGTGTGTGTGGGATCTCTTCAAGCGGAGGAATGGGCTCCTCTTAAAGGTATTCAATTCTGAAATACTATGAATATAATTCTCAATGAAGTAGAGATGGACTCCAAAATTATTCTTTGTTATTTTAATAACCATAGAACAATTATTTGGTATATTGTCTATCTTTTCTGGACATGTAAATCCCTCATTGATAACTGGATAATATTTCTTCACATAGGGTGTGAGCGAAATAAGGAGGTAGATTTTCTTGTATCAAGGTACTCTTAGGATGAATACTTTGTATCATTTTTCTATTTGAATTCTCTTCCCCCAGTGAGTTTGTGAACATTGTAAGATGAGACTCACTAAGAGTTAATTACTTTAAAACCACTTGATCACTTTTTTACTTTGGTATCTCTATTTAATAAAATAAATAGTTTTTGTTTTAAAATTTTCATGACTAAAAAAAAGTTGCGCAATAGTTGGGAGTCTCATGACCAAGCACAAATGTTTCACACAAGTTAGTATAGTTACATGCAATACATCCAAATATTTCACAAATTAAATGTTGTGTGGACCTATAAATGTTTTCCTCTTATTCTATGGTGAAAGGGTATTCATTATGTGGATGAAATTGGAAATTGATGATGCATTAAATGAGGTGTAAAACATATTGATTCATGTGATAAAAGAGGACTCTTCTAAAGGATAAGTGAGAACAATTCTGGGGAGAGTGCAGTGATCTGTCAAATTGTGATTAGTTTTAAAATAGGATATATAGTGAGTCTGGTCCAATTTTTTTAATGGTTGCAAACCTAGGTATAGAAGTGATCTATTTCAAACCTTATTTGGCAGCAATCTTTAGTGATTTGGTAAAGCATCACACTACCGTGGTATTCTCCTTGGATGTAGCCCAGGGAGGGTTAACTATGTAAAAATGTTGTGCCTCATGCATTATTTTATTAATATTAATATATTTAGAAGGTAAAGGGATGGGAGAGTGTTTTTCTAAGGATGAAATAAGTTTTGAAGGGGTAGTTTTTTTAATCCATCATACCCTGATTCACCCGCTCTTAGGGTATTTAACCTATTTGGGCTAATAGGAATGAATAGGAATAACCAAAATATATAAAAAATTATATCAAAGTACTACATAATAAAAATTTATTGATTAATTATTCAAACATAATATTATAATTTTTATGTAAAATTATATTATTCTTAAAAAATACATTTCCTTCCAAGATATTTTTTACTTTTTAAAAGAGAAAACATTTTATTTCAATTTTGGCATATTTTAAAAACATTATTTTGTAAAATTAATTTTTTTTTAAAATAAAAATATCAAAATTATCTAAGGTTGAATTTATATGATTATTCTAAAAAGATTGATTTTCTAGTAAATAGTTAAAAATACTGATTTTTGTTGAAAACTATAATTTTGTTTCAATAATTTAAAAAGGTTCATTTTGTTTGAAAATATATTTATAGAAACATTAGTTTCATTATATTTTAAAATATCTAATTAATTTAATTTAAATTAATATTATGTTTCAATTTGGTATAAAATCATTTTTATAACAAGACCATCAAAATATGCCAGTGATTTACAGAATCCCTCAAAAATGCATGACTCTGAAGGATACAATATAAACATCGGGATATATTGAATAAAACTCACAGTATAAGGTTGGGTCCGAGCAAGGAGGTGGAGGATCTGAGTATGCAGGCTGGGAAGGTTTGGTTGGATGGGAAGGATACACTGACTATGAATGTATCATAATTTGTTCTAACATAGCCTACTACAGAACTTCTTGAATTTTATCACCCATTGAATGTTTCATATTTTTTAGTTGGGCTTTTAAGGATTTGATTTCTGGGTCATTTTATTGTTTACTTTGATGACCGTAAAAAATTTGAATACTAACACCCGCCTTATATCCTTTTATATTGATGGGGTGTTCTATCTTTCCTAAAGCAATGACAAGGATATTTATCCAACCCTCAGGGATAAATGTTCCCTGTATCGATTTCTCTTGAAGTTCGCCCTAAAATGAAAAGTGAAAATGGTATATTAGTTTTTTATTAATAAAATAAAAAAAATCATAAAAATAATAATTATTTATTTACAATTCTTTCAGCTACTTACTTACCTTTATCTATAAGATAATTTTCATTTTTTCTTTGTTCCCTCTACTTTCCATTTCTTACGGTGGGTGGGTGGAGATTGATGACCAAATTATACCTCATCAGAACAACTAGTGGAGTGCAATCTCAATGATTCAAACTTTTCCTCAATAGATTTTTCTCTAATAAATGATAACCACTATGAGATAAGGTATGAGGGTATAAATTCTTCTAATGGATGTCTTGATAGAACTTCTTAGAGTCCTGTTATATAACAAGTAAACGAAAAAGTAATTAGGTACATATATAAGAAATTTTAAAAATATAATATAATATAATTATTATACCACAAATGTTTCATCATGTCGGGTAAGAAAACATATCTCCCATGTATCTTCATCTAAAAACAGATACTTGAGGCACAAGATTTTATTTTTTATCCTTCCAAACACATACTTTTTTTCATCATTATTTTGAAATCCTTCCATAAAACCAATACTAAAGTAAGACATGTTTTCTTAACCACTTTCTTTCTTCAAAATTGAATGTCATATTTAATTATATAATATAAATATTATTCAATTTGAATATATCATATTTGAAAAACGAGATAAAAATCAATTGAGACATTTTACCTTCATGGCCTCCCAAAGTTGATCTATCACCACCTTATTGACATACATCCAATCAGGATATAAAATGAAAATTCTGCAATAGCTCTACATTCCGATATAGCCAATAAATTACATTTCATTTCAGATAGTTTCATTATTATTATCGTCAAAACTAATATTTAATCACTCATCTCCATGAGAAAGTAATTTTTTTTAAATTTGTAATGCCACTATTACAAACTCTAGAATTCAATTTCTGAATTCTAAAACCATAATAATCCCACACTGACATCTTATTAGTAGTCATATTTTTTTTTTAAATTAATCATTTTCTTTCACTAACTAATTACATTACTGAATATTTAATAATATTAAAAAAGAAAAATAACTTCGAAGATTTTCCTCTATCATGGTAATAGTATCTATAATTATAATGAGAAAATGTAATGAAATTATTATGTACCTTAATATCATTTGACAAGTTAGTAAATAGAAAACTGGAAGAAAGATATATGTAAGTAAAAAAGTGTAATTCATGTGTAAGTTTTAAAAAAATGATATTACCATTCTTAAAGAGAAAACTATGCAAGGGGAACTATTAAATATAAAAATTACTTCTAAAAAGATATAAACATTTAAAAAAATTAATTATCAATGTTTGAGAATGTGTAATCATATGCATAAATTAAACCAAAATATAATATTGTCATTTGGTATTTCAATGAAAAAATGTTTAACCATAACTTTGTAATATCAATTTTTAACATAAAAAATCAAATAAGTAATCAAATATATATAATTAAATATTTAATAGTATTTAAATAATATAGTTTTTACACACGTAAATTTAAAAAAAGAAATATAATGTAAACAATTACCAGATTAATTAGGAGAGTAATTTAGTGTTTTCCCATATCCATTTAGCATGATCATTTCATATTTCATGCACTATGTTTATGTTATAGTCGTTATTGTCCAAAAATCATGTAATATTCAAAGAGGCCTCGTATAATTCAATAACATCATCATCATCCACATTATAAAAAATAGATTTTTTACCTTGAAAGATGATAGATCACTGGTCATTGAATGGATCAATGACATAAAATATTTTCTTTTCATATGTTTCCATGATTAATGGTTCCTCATTGCAACTAAACCATTTCAAATCAACCAGTTTAAACCCATATTCATCATTTCTCACACTACTATTACTTGAATCCCAATTACACTTAAAAAGGGTGACTCAAAATTTATTATAATAAATTTTTCATATGTATTAAAGAACTAAAAAAATATGATGTCGATTCAGAAATTGGGTTTTTATCTTTTTTCACTCAAAAAATATAGCACTTCATCGACGACCATTACACCACTATATTTATTGGTTCAATTTTCATCCAAATTCTTTGCATAAAATGAGTACACATTAATATAAAAACCAGACCATGTGATCACATTATGAGATGGTCCTACTTCCAACATTTCAATGTTTCTTATATAGATATATCTATGATGATTTATTCTTCAAATGATGAAATAAATGTCTTTTTATACTCAATAATCTTCCACTTTTTACTTATTTTTAGATATCGTAACTTTAATTCTACAATATGTGATGATATATATGATTGAAACTCATTTGTGTTGTAAAAAATGTATAAATGTGCAAGCATCACATTATCACATGGAATGAACTTTAACTTTAAACATCAAAGCTATCTACATTCACTATAAAATGTCATATGGTGAGATATAGGGAGACCCATATGATCCACTTCATGGAAATAATCAGTACAAAACTCAATCACATATTCTGATACATATTTTTGAACAATAAATTCCTTTGGTCAATAAGGTTTTTAAACATATCCCCTAAAAACTTTTCTATATATTTCAAAAGGAAAAATCCATCATAAATAAATAGGCCCACATATTCTTATCTCCCATAAAAAATAAATCACTAGATGAACCATTATATCAAAAAATACAAGAGGGAAAAAAATTTCTAGTTTAAAAAGAATAAGACCGACTTCATTATCCAACACATATAACAAATTTGGATCAATTTTTTTTCTATAAATGGATTTGAAAAAATTACGTAACATGATGATAGTATTTTTGACATCTTTCAACAATATACCACATAATGAGACTAGTATATGTATTTTCATCAACAAATGAAAATCATGAGGTTTAATACGTATTAATTTACAATATTTAAATGAAACCAAATTATTTTTATTTTAAAAATAAGCACTGGGTAATTTAATACCATGAAGACACTAACAAAAATTCATCTTCTCAATCTTGCTTAATGTATGAAAATATGGAGGTAAATATTTTTCTATTTCATTTCATAGTGGGAGCTAATTAAAAACATATTCCCATTGATAACAATTCCAATATATCATGAAATTTATCTTTTGTAGATCCTTTTATGTCTAACAATTATCCAATAAAACAGTAACATATGTTTCTCACAACATGCATAACATTGATGTTATATTTTATCTCTAGAAATCTCCAACAAGGATGTTAAAAAAAGATAAACTATTTCTTCAATACATTTTTTAAAGATCCGAACTTATTTTCTAACAAACTTTGAATCAATTATTTTCTCCCTGTCATAATATTCTTCAAATGATAGTGGTTATGGGGGAAGGTTGTATTCTTGTAAACAGATAAATTCTTTTTTCAATATATGATAAGGATGATCAATTTGAAAAAATATTTGATGTCCCATGCGTATTGTCTTTCTTCCATTATGCAATTGATAATATTAAGTATCTTCTTCACAAATAGGACATGCTTTATCTCCCTTAACACTACATCCCAATAATATTCCATATGAAGGAAATTTGTTTATAGTGAACATTATCATAGCATAGAAAAAAAATAATCTCTCTTTTATGCACTAAAAACCTTAACACCTCTCACCCATAGAAGTTTCAAATCATCAATCAATGGTGAAAGATACACATCATTAGCATTTCCCATCTATTTTGGCCAAAAAATCACCAAGATCATCAAAAAATATATTTTCTTCATATATAGATATTGGGAAAAGTTGTAAACCACCAACAAAACAGGCCATGAACTATACTAGCTACTTTATCTCTGATATGGATTCATTCCATTAGTACACAATCCCATTATGATATTTCTAACTTCACTTCCAAAATCACATTTTTTATCAAATATCTTCTACTATGGTGTATCCACAGGGTGACGCAAGTTACCATCAGAAAAGAACTCATCTGAATTCCATATTAACATTTTTGTGTCTATTGAATTTGAAAACAGATAGTTCAAATAAGAAATTATTGAAACGTAACAAATTCCATTAGAAGGAGCTTTGATTCTGGTACCTGAGAATGAATCACAGTTGAATTATTAGAATTGTATGAATGAATTATTGGATGATATCATTAGAAATTAAAAAATTGTTTTTTCATGAGATTGGATGATAGTATCTAAGAATGAATTTGAGCTAAGTTTTTCATCAATCTTAGAGCATGATGTTCCACATGAATGACAACATTATAGATATTCATGTTCTTTCCTATACAACACAGAATCATTAGGGAAATCATGTGTCTTTTTATATCCCAATACCAATTGAAATAATATTTTATTCCCCTCATAATTAGAATATGGAAGCATGCTTCCTTTTGTAAGTAGCTATTTTAAAATCTCAAGTAAGTTGGAGAAACTCTTATCAGTCCACATATTTCATGTTTTCAAGTTAAATTATCTCAAAACTATTGATAGCAATATATATTTACTCTTACATAGGAATAATGGTTTCTCAGAATCTCCATACAATCATTCAGCATTTTCTGTGATTTCGAGGGTTTCAACACCTTAATAATAAATCATTTCTTAAATACGATCCTCTTCCTCATTATAACTATTTTTGTCAACATTATATGTTAAATTTTTATTTATTTCACAATGATAGATCCAATTTTTATAATTAAGAAAAAAAATAGAAATTGAGATGATCCTTGATTTCTATAGAGTTTAACTTTATCATTTTCAAACACTTCACACATGGATAGAAAATAAAATATCTGTTTTAAATATTTCCTTAAGAAAATTCCAATAATTCATCAACTCTTTTTTCATATCCCCTAGTGGTTCTCTGTAAATTTATCAAATTATGATCCATTCAATACATAATATAGAAATATGATCAGTGAATATATTAAAACATACAAACATTTAAATATATATACATAAATTGATAAATTTTTTAAAAAATTCAGTAAAAATGATTTGTAATCAAATAGGGAATACAACATCCCTCTAGGAAGACGACATTCCTTCATACCACATAAAAATAAAAATATGACATCGATGTGATATACCACAATAATTACTACAATAATATATAATTTAGTGATATTTATCATATCAATTTACCAAATTATATACAAATCACAATATCGTATCAAAGATTTAATAACCTTTTTAAAAAAAATATTTAACATACAATTATATAAAATCACATCAACCACCCACTAAAAAATATGATAATATTATTTTTCCAGTCATATGATCATTTCAAGATTTCATTCCAACCATTCATATAATCATTATTATGAAAATATCAAAAAACAAAAATTCTACTCCAAACCACATGATTTAGGTGAATTTATTCAACTCCCACTATTTTTCTACTTTTCCTATTATAAATTCAAATATATTCAAAATCCTCGGCTGACTAACATTCTATTATCCTTGGTAATCTAATATAATTAAATAGAAAATTTATACATATCCTCTTCTAGAATCTCATTATAATAGATCAAGTTTAACCACTTTATCATAAAAGTTCCATCCAATCATTAATCAATATTTAACACACATCACAATGTCCAAGAAAATAGTAGAAAATTTTATTTTACACATCATTACTTCACAAAAACATTAATCTATATATATAATCATGACCATTTTATAATTTCATTAAATAAAAAATTTATCGAAAATAAAAAACTTGAAGAACAAAATTTATAAATAAGAATAAACTGCATACAAATAGTTGAAACCTTAACTCAACAATACATCAAAATGATAAATAATTTAAATTAAAATTTTTAAAAAACATAAAAAATTCAGATTTCATCAAGGAAAATGGATCCCTAATTTAAACTTTCTCTCTCAAATTCATTGTAATAACAAAAACTACAAAATTTAATAAGAATGTTTGTTGAAATGAATGATAAATAAGAACAAAGAACGAAAATAAAACTATGGATGATGGTCAGAGGGAAAATGGTTTGTGAAGATAAATACTTCCTTATATTATGATATAATGATAAAGGATGATAAATCAAGACCACAGATCATAAAATGATGATAAATATCAAATAAAATAATCAATAATAATCATTGGGATCATCGGGTCACCATTGGGCTAGTCGTGAGTCGAGAGCGGGTTTAAAAATTCTAAAAAATTGAGGGGTTTTGATCCCATGTTTGTTAATAAAACTTATCATAGTTGGTTTTTAAGAAACCTGACATAGATTATTTTCTAAATTTATGGTGTCACTTTTCATTAAAATCAAACCAACACCGTAAATAAAATTTGGTGGTCATTTTTTGAAACAAATGCCAAAAACCAAAGTAAAACATTTTTGGCATCAATTTTTGTGAAAACCAACAGAAAAAATTTCACGTATATAAATTTTTCATTGGTTTATAAAAAACCAATACCATATCTTTGATGTTGTAGCCCCTATTTCTTCTAGTGAATTATTAATAAATTGGTCTTGAAATGTTATAACTGTATCTTAAATGATATTACAATTATTTAAATGAATATTTTATAGATTTATAATAAATATACATTTATTTTATATAAGTTTAGTATCACTTATTTTGAATGTTGAGTTTGTGGTAATATATTTCATTCACAATCTCATTATATTTCAATATTTTTTATGTCTAAATTTACTATTTGGGAAATTATTTGAAACATATATCATAAAAATATATAATTTTATTCTCATATGGTCATACATGTAATTTTAAAGTAAAGTTGAAATTTTCATTTCTTGGGAACTTAAAAATGTTGAGTTTTTTAATAAAAAGAGGCTTCATTTTCCCTTTAGTTAGAAATGTTTTTCTTAACTATCTATGATTTTTAAAAATGAATTCATGACTAATTTTAGTATTCACATAATATTTCTCTATGTAATTTTCTATCCATTATTATCTTTTTACAAAATGTATTAAAAGGAATATTCTTTTCAATTTCTTGAATGAGTCACTTTAGATTTTTAACCGATAATATAAAAGGAATATTTATTTTAATATAAATGACATGGATAGAATTTTCCACCATCATAAACACTCAATGATTTGATTCTTCCATAACATGTTTCAAAATTTATTCTCCTAGAAAATTTATTTCTTAAATATTTGGATTATTTTTATATATTAATATGTTATTTCAAATTGTAAAGAGTATTTTCCTCAAGAAATTTCCAAGTGATATATTAAATAAATTTCCATATATGATAGCACCAGTTTATATTACTAGGGATATGATCTAATTATTATGTAAATATTATTTATCTTGATGGTTTGTGATGCATACCATATATTTAGAGGAGGTATAAGAATAAATAAATTTATATTGGATGTGTAAGATGATCACTCCTTCTTCGGTATTCCTCTTTTAGTTCCTTTCTTAAGGACACTTTAAATAGTCTTTAAGAAGACCAACACCTTTACATCATGGATATGTAAGATGAGAAGTGAATTTGGATAGGTTTGGTTTTTCTAGATGGATCCAATGGTATTAGGGGAGAGGAAATTAAGCAACCCTTTTTATGTAGGATCGAAATATAATATGAGATGCTCAATATACAAGAGGGGGGGTGAATTGTATACTTTAAAAATTCCTTTGGAACCTTTAAAGTTAGTTAAGAAACTATAGTTTCCTTAAGAAAAGGAAAGGGCTAAGTTTAACAAAGTTAAACTAAGTAAATTCACAACACCTCTAATACCAAACTGAACTTGGAAAGGGATTCTAAAAGTAGGTTCCGGAAATATGATTCCGGAAATTGAAACTTAACAAAAGTTACAATATGAGATTCTACCTTAAAGCGTATGGAATCTAAACTAATCAGAGTAAGTAAGGAAGTATAAGAAAGTTATACTTTCCTTAAGATACAAATTGCAGCGGAATAAAGACAAATAGTAAAACTACTAGTAACAAGATAATAGTCTTTTAACCCAAAGAGAAGGGTATCCAACAACCTTGGATAAAGGTCCCTTGATTTATACTTTCAAGCAAGTCTGTCTTACCCACACCAGGGTAAGCCCTCGATATGAAGATCGGTGTCTCTGTCTTGCTATCCCCGCAAGCCCTCAACTTCAAGGTAGTTGGCAACCTCTGTCTTTCTCAGCAAGAAAGCCCTCGATCTTTAAGGCAGTCGGCACCTCTGTCTTTCTCAGCAAGAAAGCCCTCGATCTTTAAGGTAGTCGACACCTCTGTCTTTCTCAGCAAGAAAGCCCTCGATCTTTAAGGTAGTCGACACCTCTGTCTTCCTATCCCCGGAAGCCCTCGAATGTAATCACCAACATTCGGAGTCGCACGAAGCTTTGAGAGTTAATAAGAGACTCTCTCTCTAGAAATCACTTCAACAGCATGTAAGCACTTATTCAGCAATCAGCATATGCATCAACCATCAGCTATTCATCAGCAGCGAGCTCTTTCAAATGAGCTCCTATTTATAGGTAAGGTCGGCTCCTCTCCAACGGTCATATTTTCCTTAAAGTTCGGAGGGACCTGTACACGTGTCACTTAGACAACGGTTAGTTTATAATAAAATGGACGACATCGTTTTATAACAAAACAAGTGTAACAGAAATTACGACATCGTTTTAAACTCTAACATAAAGGTTCGGAATAGAAACTTCGGAGTGAAGGTTCGGAGTGAATAAATTCAGAGTGTATAAAACAATGATAATCAGATTCTGTTTAATAGGAGAATTCGGAATGAGAATTCGGAGTAGGAATTCGGAATAGAAATTCGTCATCAGAAATCGTAATGAGAATTCATCATTAGAATTCGTAATGAGAATTCGTCATCAGAATTCATAATGAGAATTCAGAATGAGATTTCTTCATTAGAATTCGTAATGAGAATTCTTCATTGGAATTTGTAATGAGAATTCTTCATTGGAATTCGTAATGAGAATTCTTCATTGGAATTCGTAATGAGAATTCTTCTTCAGAATTCGTAATGAGAATTCGGAATGGGATTTCTTCATTAGAATTCGTAATGAGAATTCTTCTTCAGAATTCGTATCCTGAATCTGGAATAGAACTAAGTCAGAATTCATATCCGGAATTCGGAATGAAACTTCCTTATAGTTCTTGTCCAGAACCGAATCCTAAAAACAGAATGCTTTTATATCAAAGTTTTTATGACTCCGAGAAAGTGAATCCGAATCTCACACTTAAGAAAAATATTAATGAAAATATGATAAGGATAAATTTTTCTTATAAAAGCGATTTTCCTTAAGAAAGCATTTTTCCTTATAAAAGCAATTTTCCTTAAGAAAGCATTTTTCCTTATAAAAGCGATTTTCCTTAATGATAAGGTGTTTGTGATTTTCAAAACAAGAAGGAATGGAAAAGTCATAAGGAAAACCTTATTGACTCAACAATCTCCCCCTTTTTGGAAAGCACAAACATCCTTACGAAAAATCTATTCTAAGAAGAAAGAAACATATTAAAGCTTATCTCCCTTGGTTTAAGAATATAGATGAATACGACTAACTCCCCCTTAGGCTTTGAAACTCTAAGGATCGTATTCATATTTCCGGAGTGATGTTTCTTTAAGAAAAACTCCCCCTTAAACAAACTCTTATTAGAGTTCTTTTTCCTTGGGTATTTTCCTTTCTCCCCATTTGAAAAACTCTTATTAGATTTCCTCTTTTTCTTAAGGATCTTTTCCTTCTCCCCCTTTGTGATTTTCAAAAAGAATTGGAGGGAATGGAAAAAAAATAACAAATTACCTGAAAAGATTAGTAACGACAGCAATAGAAACAACAAGCACAATTTTCATTATATTTGAAATGTCAGCAACAAAAACAGATTACAACAAAAAGATCGGATTGGTCATTTTGGATCTTTCTCTTTCGACATGAGCCCTTTAAGAATTGTCTTGATCTTTTTGAGGTCCTTATGATCTTCCTCTGCTTGCTTTTCTAAGGAAACTATTCTTGCTGACTGAGCTTCAATGATTTCTTCCTGAGCCTTCAACTTTTCTTCCTGAGCTTCCATTTTCTCTTCCTGAGACTTTATCCTTTCTAGAAAATTGATCCGATGATCTCTTTCAGATTTCCAATTCTGAGAAACAGAATTGAGCTTTCCATTCAGATCTCTCACTTCCTGAATCTGAATGTTCTTTTCTTCTGTCAATTTCTCATCGAATGATGCAGTCATCTCATGAAACTTCTTGTCCTCGGTTTGAAATGCATCCTTAACATTTTCTTGAAACTCATCCAGCAACCTCATCTCTTCCACATTCTTCTTCGACCAGCTTGTCATCCTTTTGCAAGATCTTTTATGGGCTTCGTAACCAATAAAGAAATTTTTGAACTGGGCTTCTATCTCAACACATTTATCCATAACCATGGATACGGAGTCGGTTTTCTGATTCATCGTATGTTGAAGCATCTGGCATCTAGAGTCTATACTGGAGAAGGTCGGAATGGTTCCCACCAACTTCTTCAAGGACTGAACAACAAAATCGTGCCCCAACGATGATGACTCCGAATCAGAAATCTTGCTAGGAGAATTTTCTTCCTCAATAAGCTCCAACTTCCTCTTAGAAGAGCTACCAGCTTCCTTCCTCATACTTTTTTCTGAACTCGGGGTATCAGCAAGAATTTGCTTTCCCTTATCTTTTTCCGGAATTGAAACCTGTTCCGGAGATCTGTTCTCACTATCAGAGACTTGAACAATTTTATCTTCCTCATCAGCAACTTCTTGAACATTGGCTTCTACGTTTCCCAACTGAGCAGTATCAAGTAAAATATGTTCTTGACAAGTAACTTCTTCTTCTCTCTTTTCTTCTTCCATTCCAGGAGTAGCAAGCTTTGAAGATTGAGCTTCAGATGTTCGGAGCGAGAGGTGATCCGAAGGAGTTCCCTTATATTCATCTACTTGTTTGAGCACATCTCCTGTCTCACCACTTCCTTCAGCCGCTTCTTCAACCTCTTCCACTTGCTCTACTTCCTCAGTAGCAACAGCCTTTTCCGGAGTTACAAGATTTCTTCCTGGAGTCTCAGGTAGAGATTCCAGAGAAAAAGATCTTGGAACAGGAATGGTTGCTGAAACCATTTCATTAAATTTCAACAACGCTTGCACAGCCTCAGCTTCTGACAACTTCTTCTTCAGCTTCTTTTCCTTTGCTTGTTTCTCGAGCTCATCAGCAGCCTTTTCTTTCAGAGCCTTAGCCTCTGCAGGATCCAATCCGAACTGCGGATCTCCTTCCTTCCTCTTCTCCTTGTCAGCTCTCCACTTCGCTGCAACCTCATCAGTATATGTCTTCTTCTTCTTAGGCTTAGGAGGTGCGGAATGGACTTCCTTAGACTTAGGTTCCTCAGCATCGACTACCACTTCTTTCTGCTTCCTTTTCCTTACCGGCTTGGATGATTCCGGATCAGCCACTTTCGGAGTCACTTCTACTTGAGGAGGTAGATCAATGAACTTCCCTGACTCCTTGTTAAAAGCTATATTCATCCTTTTAAGAGTTGCATCACTGAGCAACATGATCTTGCAAACTTTCGGCTTAGAACTGCAAGCCACCTTGAAGGATTCTAGGCACCGAACTATGAGCTTTGACAATATTGCCGGGTACATCACAATCTGAGCTCTCAGATTCCCCTTCTTCAAATTTTCAATATTAAGAAGAATATGCTTCATCAGGTTGAACTTCCTTAGATTTATCAGGAAATCTAAGATATATATCTCACTCTTCTTCAAGCTATCCTTATCTCCTTTTCTCGGTACAATAAGCCCTTGCACCCATAACTCCAGAATCCGGAAGTTTGTAGAAAGACTTGCAATTTTCGGAGCCTTGTCATCATCCAATACGAGAATTTCTAAGGCTTTCTCCTTGTTGAAACTACCCAAAGAGTCTGGCAGAACGTGCGAGATAAACTCAGCTTCACCTTCATAACTCAACCCTACCAAGCTTGCAGCCTTGGTGTAAGATAGCTTATATGTCTTGCCATACGATTTGAAGGAAAACTTCTCTCTATTATCTTCCATGAAGAAAGCAACTGACTCATAAAACTCGACAAGCAAGTCAGAGTAGACTTCATCTTGGTTGCCGGTTTTTGATATCGCAACACCTTCCCAGCCATTCAGCTTGATATTCTTTGAAATAATAGAATCATAGTTGCTGAAGAAATTCGGATGAACTAACCTCTCTCTGTAGACTAACCACTGAGAAATGGGCTTGGTTGAAGACATTTCTTGAGAAGCTAACTCTGCAGACATTCGGATTAGAAGTCTCTGAGAAGTTCGGAACAGAGAAGACTGAAGTTCGGAACTGAAAATCTGTAGTTCGGAACGGCCTTAAATCAGAGAGTCAGAGCTTCAGCACGCAAAAGCTTGAAATCGATGTGGGACGATAAAATAGGGTCCCCTTTATATAGGCAATGGGATGACGGTTCAACTTCCTCGGTTGATCTAACGGTTTCGATCGATCTGAGATCAGATCTAACGGTTGAAAGCTTGAATCCGATCTTTTTGAGGTTTTATTAAAGTAAAGAATTAAGAAATCCAAAAACCAAAAACAAACTATAAGAAATTTCCAGCAAGTAAAATATGATTACGAAAACTTCAGTAAGGAAATAATACCTTTTGGATTAGCTTAGGAATGTTATTCGTAATGGGTAATATAAAGATGACTACAAAAATCTCAATACGAAAAAGTAAATACGAAAAGTTAATACGAAAAAGTAAATACGAAAAACTCAATACGAAAAAGTAAATACGAAAAAGTAAATACGAAAAACTCAATACGAAAAAGTAAATACGAAAACTTGTTATGGAAGATTCAGTACGAAAGTTCCGTTATGAAAATACCAGTACGAAAGTTTTCCATTCCGGAAATTTTCAATACAAATACTTCCATTCCAGAAGTATTCTGTGCGAAAATATCCTTTCTGGAAAATGGTTGTTCCGGAAATTCCATTCCGAAAATTTTCGTTCCGAAAAATTTGAAAACAAATTTTGAAAAACTTTGTTAAACAAACAAACAAATGTACTCCCCCTATGAAAAGGAGTTTATTACTGTAAGGAGACTTTTTCAACAGAAAGTTAATTAAGGAAGATTACCTTACAGTTATCATTCCTAACTTTTGTTTAATATATTCAAATCTATCAGAAGGCAAGG
Source organism: Viscum album (assembly GCA_963277665.1). Lineage (NCBI taxonomy): Eukaryota > Viridiplantae > Streptophyta > Magnoliopsida > Santalales > Viscaceae > Viscum > Viscum album. Next base: position 1,366,944,883 of record OY728135.1, read on the forward strand.
ATTTTGTGAAAATGTCTTCAAGTTGATCTTGTGTTCCGATAAACTGAAGAATAATATCTCCTTTGAGTGTGTGATCCCTAAGAAAGTGATGCCTAATATCTATGTGTTTTGCACGAGAGTGATGTGCAGGGTTTTTACTTAGGGCAATGGCACTTGTGTTATCACACAAAATTTGAGTTTTAGTAAAACTCAAGCCATTGTCTGTGAGTGTGTGTTGCATCCACAACACTTGTGCACAACAACTTCCAGCTGCTACATATTCAGCTTCAGAAGTGGAGAGTGCAACAGAGTGTTGCTTCTTGCATGACCAAGAAACTAATGAATCTCCTAAGAAATGACAAGTTCCGGATGTACTTTTCCTATCCATTCTACATCCACCAAAGTCAGCATCAGAAAAGCTTTTTAGAACAAAATCATTTCCAGAAGTATAAAATAATCCTAGATCCATGGTTCCCATAAGGTAGCAAAAAGTTCTTTTTACTTCCTTTAAGTGAGATTCCTTAGGATTGGATTGATATCTTGCACATAAGCATACAGAAAACATTAATTCTGGTCGACTAGCTATTAAGTAAAGTAAACTTCCAATCATACCTCTAAAAGATGTTTGATCTACTGGTTTCCCAGCTTCATCAAGATCTAAAGAGTTTGAGGTACCAATGGGAGTACTTATACTCTTAGTGTTTTCATAACCATACTTTTTAAGAAGATCTTTAATATACTTATGTTGGGATATGTAGATTCCTTCTGGTTTTTTAGAAATTTGAAAACCAAGGAAAAATGTTAACTCACCCATCATACTCATTTCAAACTCAGATTTCATTAGACTAGCAAAAGATCCAGTCAAAGATTGCTGAGTTGAACCAAATATAATGTCATCAACATAAATTTGAACAATCAAAACATTTTTCTTATCTTTCTTTATAAAAAGGGTTGGATCTGCATTTCCCTTAACATAGTTATTTTGAAGCAAAAAACCAGTAAGTCTATCATACCATGCTCATGGGGCTTGTTTAAGGCCATTCAAAGCTTTGGTAAGTCTAAAAACATGATCTGGATGTTTTGTATCTTCAAAGCCAGGAGGTTGTTCAACAAAAACTTCCTCTTGAACATAACCGTTAAGAAAAGCACATTTCACATCCATTTGAAATAGTTTGAAATTAAAGAATGCTGCAAATGCAAGTAGAATACGGATAGATTCAAGTCTAGCTACTGGAGCATAGGTTTCTTCATAGTCTATTCCTTCTTGCTGATTATAGCCTTTAGCAACAAGTCTAGCTTTATTTCTAACAATGACTCCATTTTCATCACATTTATTTCTGAAAACCCATTTTACTCCAATAACAGAAGTTTCCTTAGGTCTTTCAACCAAGGTCCAGACTTTATTCCTTTCGAATTCATTTAGTTCATCTTGCATTGCTTTGATCCAATCATCATCACCTAAAGCTTCATCAGTGCTTTTAGGCTCTAATTGGGAAAGAAATGCTAGATGTTCTACTTCATTTCTTAAGGAACTTCTAGTCCTTACAGGTTGATTTGCATCACCAATGATACTATCACTGGGATGATTCTTAAGAAACACCTGATTTGGGTTTTGTAAAACCTGTTCATCAACATAGGGTATAAAGTCTTCTGGGGTAAATGTTTCAGAAGTATCTTCTAGAACAATTTCCTTATCAGAAGGTTCTTCTATCAACGGTTGATAATCAGTTTTTGAAAACACATCCGAGGATGTAGGTTGGGAGGTTTTAAAAACAAAAGGATCTGATTCATCACATTTTACATGTACTGTTTCCTCAACAGTACAAGTATTTTTATTAAAAACTCTATAAGCCTTAGAGGTTGTGGAATAACCTAAGAAAATTCCTTCATCTGATTTTGGTGCGAATTTATGTAAGTTATCTTTAGTATTCAAAATGAATACTTTGCAACCAAAAACCTTGAAGTAGGAAAGTCTTGGTTTTCTACCATTCCATAACTCATAAGGAGTTTTATTAAGAAAAGGTCTAATCAAAACTCGATTTATAGTATAAAAAGCAGTACTTACAGCTTCAGCCCAGAAATGTCTAGCAATAGAATATTCACTCAACATGGTTCTAGTTATCTCTTGAAGAATTCTATTTCTTCTTTCAACTACACCATTCTGTTGAGGAGTTCTAGGTGCTGAAAAGTTGTGAGTAATACCTTTCTTACTACAAAAAGTTTCAAAATCAGAATTTTGAAATTCTCCTCCATGATCACTATGAATAGTTTTCAATGGAAGATTTTTCTCATTTTTAACTTGGGCTCTAAAACTTTTGAAATAAGAAAAAGCTTCAGATTTCCTTGCTAGAAAATAGACCCATGTAAATCTAGTGTAATCATCAACAAGAACAAACACATAGTATTTGCCTCCAATGCTTCCAGTTTGTGTTGGACCAAAAAGATCGATATGCACCAACTGTAATGCATCGGTTGTTGAGAATTCACCTATCGACTTAAAACTAGATTTATGTTTCTTGCCATATTGACAAGGATCACAAACTTTAGAAGAATCAAATCTAAGCTCCGGTAGATCCTTAACAAGTTTCTTCCTAGAGAGTTTACATAGGTTTCTAAGATTACAGTGTCCTAATCTTCTATGACATAACCAAGAGTGATCTTCCATTGCACTTAGGCAAGGTAAATCTTGGCTTCTTAGGTCTTCTAAGTTTAAGGTGTAAACATTCTCTTGCCTATTGGCTGAGAGAATAAATTCTTCCTTGGAATTGTGAACTAAGCATTTATCATTCCTAAAATTCACAAGGTAACCTTCATCACATAACTGACTTATGCTTATGAGGTTGTGCTTAAGACCTTTAACAAAAAGAACATTTGAAATCAAAGTTTTACCTAAAAGAACAATATTACCAATACCAACAATCTCTCCCTTAGCATTGTCTCCGAAAGTTACCTTTCCTCCTTTCGTTTTGATAATCTTTTCAAAAAATATTTTGTTACCAGTCATATGCCGGGAACATCCACTATCCATGTACCAAATATTGTTGCTGGAACTTTCTTTATTTTCCTGAAATTAAGAACAAAGTTAGACTTTCGAAATCCAAACTTGTTTGGATCCAAGATTTCCGGACAATAAAATTTTAGGTACCCACATTTTCTTAGAAAAATAAGCTTTATGAAAACCTAAGGATTGGGTTTTGTTTAAGGAACAACTTCTTGCCCAGTGACCACCACATTGACATTTAGTGCAAAATGGGGCACTTTGAGGAACAAAATAATTGTTACTGAAAACTGGTTTTGCATGGGTATAACCAAATCCGGATTTATTTCTTAAAGGTCGTATTTGAGAATACATCTTATCAAAATTTTCTTTACCATGGGTAAAGTTTGATAAACACTTCTTTAAGGAAAAAATTTCGGACTTGAGTTTTACAACCAAGTTTTTATCCTCAAAATCATTAGTTTTGGAACTAGAGTTAGGCTCGAAAACATTTTTATTAGAAATTACTTTTTCTAATTCTTTAGAAAGTTTGTTCTTCTCAGAACTTACTTCCTCAAGATTTTTTGAAATATTTTCAAAATCAGCATTTTTCTTATCAAGATCTCTAGAAAGATCTGATATCTCTTTAGTAAGAATAGAATTCCTAGAATTTGCCTTATCAAGTTTCTTGTTGAGTTTGGAATTCTCAATCTCAAGAAGTTCAGCAAACCTAGAGACTTCTTCATAAGTAGGTAAAGTATTTTCCTCATCAGAAGGTGATTCTTCATCAGAAGAGTTATAATACTTACTATCATTAGGATTTAAAGAAACATTGGTCAATGATTCAGCATTTCGTACCTTAGCCATAAGACAATGATTTTCAATAGGTAATCTGGCTATAAGACCATGATTCTTCTGTCCTGAAGATTCATATTCAGAAGATTCATCTGAAGAGTCACCACCACTGGCACTCCAGGTGTCATTAGCTTTCAGAACTTTCTTAGCTTTAGCTTTGTAATACTTCTTCCTGTTCTTTTCTGAATGTCTTTCCTTCCTTTCTTTCTTTCTGAGCATAGGGCAATCAGGTCTAATATGTCCAGCTCCTTTACATTCATAACAAGTTACTTCTCCATCTTTCTTATCTTTCCTGTCCTTCTTCTTATACTTGGATTGAAAGTTTCTTTGCCCAGCTATCTTGTTCATCCTTCGAGCAAGATTGGCTAATTCATTTTCTGAAACTTCACTTTCACTAGATTCGGATTGGAAAATGACTTTCTTCGATTTGGATCTGGTTACTCTCTCAGGAGTCTTAGCTTTCATCTGATTCGAAGTTGTAGTAAAAGCAACAGTACCATTTCCATTCTTCTTCTTGATGTTGTCAGCATCTCTCTTCATTCTTGTCTCATGTTGTAGAAGAGTTCCAAATAATTCATCAAGAGTAATTTGAGTGACCTTCCTGTTCTCATCTATAGCTATTCTCTTGGATTCCCACTCATTGGGCATAATATCAATAATCTTGTCCACAAGAGCTTCATCATCTAAACCTTTTTCTCCCATAGATTGTAGACTGTTGACGATTGTCATAAATCTTTGTTGAACTTTACAGATAGGTTCTCCATAAGGAAAATTGAAGCCATGATATTCAGCTCTAAGCATAGCTCTTCTAGTCTCAATCACCTTAGAAGTTCCAAAGTGTGTAACCTCTAACTTCTTCCATATACAGTTAGCTGCTTCACAAGAAGAAATTTGGCTATATATATTTCTGGTCATTGAACACAGTAAAGTATTGCGTACCTTATAGTTGAGTTGATATTCTTGCTTTTCCTGGTTAGTAAAGGTTCTGACTTCCTTGTCAGGAATTTTATAGTCATCAGTAAGCATCACAAAGTTATCTACTCCAGTATTGATAACAAAAGTCTTCATACGATCTCTCCAGTATTCATAGTCATTACCATCGATGATTGGTGGCCTTGTAGGATTCAGATTGTCAATCGAACCAACATTAATTCCTGCCATACTAAAAATAACTTTGCACACAAAAACTAGTTAGTAGCAAAAGTTCGTAATCAAAAAGTTCGGAATGAGAAATGTTCGGAATAGAAAAGTGAGTAAGAAAAACTTGTATGTGAGTACAAGTATTTCAGTAACCTTGGCTCTGATACCAAATGTAAGAATGGTATAGAGTAAGAGGTTTCCAACCTCTGATACCAATTGTAGGATCGAAATATAATATGAGATGCTCAATATACAAGAGGGGGGGGGGGGGTGAATTGTATACTTTAAAAATTCCTTTGGAACCTTTAAAGTTAGTTAAGAAACTATAGTTTCCTTAAGAAAAGGAAAGGGCTAAGTTTAACAAAGTTAAACTAAGTAAATTCACAACACCTCTAATACCAAACTGAACTTGGAAAGGGATTATAAAAGTAGGTTCCGGAAATATGATTCCGGAAATTGAAACTTAACAAAAGTTACAATATGAGATTCTACCATAAAGCGTATGGAATCTAAACTAATCAGAGTAAGTAAGGAAGTATAAGAAAGTTATACTTTCCTTAAGATACAAATTGCAGCGGAATAAAGACAAGTAGTAAAACTACTAGTAACAAGATAATAGTCTTTTAACCCAAAGAGAAGGGTATCCAACAACCTTGGATAAAGGTCCCTTGATTTATACTTTCAAGCAAGTCTGTCTTACCCACACCAGGGTAAGCCCTCGATATGAAGATCAGTGTCTCTGTCTTGCTATCCCCGCAAGCCCTCAACTTCAAGGTAGTTGGAAACCTCTGTCTTTCTCAGCAAGAAAGCCCTCGATCTTTAAGGCAGTCGGCACCTCTGTCTTTCTCAGCAAGAAAGCCCTCGATCTTTAAGGTAGTCGGCACCTCTGTCTTTCTCAGCAAGAAAGCCCTCGATCTTTAAGGTAGTCGGCACCTCTGTCTTCCTATCCCCGGAAGCCCTCGAATGTAATCACCAACATTCGGAGTCGCACGAAGCTTTGAGGGTTAATAAGAGACTCTCTCTCTAGAAATCACTTCAACAGCATGTAAGAACTTATTCAGCAATCAGCATATGCATCAACCATCAGCTATTCATCAGCAGCGAGCTCTTTCAAATGAGCTCCTATTTATAGGTAAGGTCGGCTCCTCTCCAACGGTCATATTTTCCTTAAAGTTCGGAGGGACCTGTACACGTGTCACTTAGACAACGGTTAGGTTATAATAAAATGGACGACATCGTTTTATAACAAAACAAGTGTAACAGAAAGTACGACATCGTTTTAAACTCTAACATAATGGTTCGGAATAGAAACTTCGGAGTGAAGGTTCGGAGTGAATAAATTCAGAGTGTATAAAACAATGATAATCAGATTCTGTTTAATAGGAGAATTCGGAATGAGAATTCGGAGTAGGAATTTGGAATAGAAATTCGTCATCAGAAATCGTAATGAGAATTCATCATTAGAATTCGTAATGAGAATTCATCATCAGAATTCGTAATGAGAATTCAGAATGAGATTTCTTCATTAGAATTCGTAATGAGAATTCTTCATTGGAATTCGTAATGAGAATTCTTCATTGGAATTCGTAATGAGAATTCTTCATTGGAATTCGTAATGAGAATTCTTCTTCAGAATTCGTAATGAGAATTCGGAATGGGATTTCTTCATTAGAATTCATAATGAGAATTCTTCTTCAGAATTCGTATCCTGAATCTGGAATAGAACTAAGTCAGAATTCATATCCGGAATTCGGAATGAAACTTCCTTATAGTTCTTGTCCAGAACCGAATCCTAAAAACAGAATGCTTTTATATCAAAGTTTTTATGACTCCGAGAAAGTGAATCCGAATCTCACACTTAAGAAAAATATTAATGAAAATATGATAAGGATAAATTTTTCTTATAAAAGAGATTTTCCTTAAGAAAGCATTTTTCCTTATAAAAGCAATTTTCCTTAAGAAAGCATTTTTCCTTATAAAAGCGATTTTCCTTAATGATAAGGTGTTTGTGATTTTCAAAACAAGAAGGAATGGAAAAGTCATAAGGAAAACCTTATTGACTCAACATTTTATCCCATTGTGACTTTTTATTCATTAACTAGAATGAGGAGTAATTATGTTAACACCGAATATGATAGAAAATGGAACTATTATCCTCATGAGCAAGGAAGTGAAATGTGAGTTGGAATGAAAATCCTTATGATTATACATAATCATCTATCATGATACATGATTAGTAATGTAAACATAATCAATTATGACTAATCATATATTTTATAAACAGTGTAACATTTTGTATGTTTTCTATCCCATCTAATAAGGGGAATATGAAATTTTATGGATGTTCGGTTGCTAATGACGATCAGTGAATTGAATTAAAATTTAATTCATTCTAATAATGTGGGAAGAAGTAAATAGGCTAATTTTGCAAAGGAAGGGGAAGATGTTTACTGTGTGTAAATAAAGGGCATAGAGAAATGAATTTATATTGAAATTGGTGTCTTACATGTGAATAAGTTTTGAATTATTTGAGTTATTGACCTTTTCCAATGGTCAACTACTAGATCAAGGAAAAAACTAATCAATTTTAATCATTGATGTTTACCTATTGAAGTGTTTATGAATTGGTATTTTAGATATATGTTTTATAAGTGTTATATCAATGATGTTTTGGTGATAATAATCATGAAACTTCAATGGAATTTTCTAAATTAGTTTTTCTTTATGGAGTTCCAATAATATATTGAATGTTACTAATTACATATAAAAGTGATTTACTGGTAAGGTGATGTTTTTTGGAAACATATTATTGAGGGACATATAACCCTTTATATATTCCCAATGTTTATATAATAATGGTTAGTTTAGATAAAGTGGTGATTTACCTTGATAATGTAAGTGTGATAGTATTGGTGACCTTGAAATGGGTTAGTGATTTGGTGAAAAAGTGATTTAGGTCATCTTTAATGACATTTATTAGATTTATGGATTTATGTAATATACTTGATATAGTAAATTTTAGGATAAATGTTTGTTTTCAATGATGATTTATAGTGATTCAAAATATTTTGGGAAATAATTATCTTGTCTTAGGAGAATATATGGCCCAGGTACTCACATGTTTGGAATGTAACATTATGAGATACTACATTTTATTTCGGGATAAATGTTAATTTGGATCTTGAGTAAATAAATATATATATATATATATATATATATATGTGTGTGTGTGTGATAATATATTTCATTTTTTTGGATTTTGAATTTATACGGACATATTTTCGAAGGGTTCTACGGTTAACAACTTATGGAATAGTTTATTTTTAATTTTGATCATTCTTTACAGATTTAGAGATTAAAGTATTATTTATCCATTTTTAATATCCTGTATTAATCATTTTAGTTTTGGTGGATATCTATGGATAAAAATAATGAATTTTCATTATTTTTTGTATAATATGATCTATTAAATGTTAATTTTTGTTCTATAGGAATGAAAAAATATTCTTGAATATTAATTTCTTGGAGTAAGAGATGAGTCGGAAATTGATAGAAGCATACCAAATGGATGAAATAATTATTATGAAATATAAATAAATAAATATATTCTCTTTTTTTCTCTATCTTGATAGTAAAATAATCCGAAAACAAGAAGAAAAGGATCCTGAAATAAAAATTTATACTTTCAACTTCATTTCCAATGAATCAATGGTCTTTTTACCCATCATATATTTTTGGTTTTTTAGTCATTAAATTTCTATGAAAATGTTCTTTATCACTCTATATTAGTACATGAATTCTAGTTTTATCCTCCATCTCTAAATTTTAACTACCCACCAATGTTATAAATATTTGGGAACATAATTATGTGTTATTTCATATAACCTTTATGACTCCTGTTTCCCCTTTTCAAAGGATGTTTTCTTATCCCTCTATTTGATGTGGGTTTCAAATAAAGGCATTTTAAAATATTAAAACATTGATGGATAAGATAGAAGGACAAGGGTTAAATTTTTTTATGTTATATTGAATGTAACACACCAATATATTGTGATATATATATTTTTTCAAATAAATTTAATTTCTCTGATAGCTTGAGATACACGCAACCCTCTGTAAAAATGATCCATTATATAGAATAATATTATAACCTATCCATTAATGTTCGTGTATGAATATAAATAAAAAAAATTAATATATATATATAAATTTCACACTCAATAAAAAATTTTCTATTAATTTTTTTATTTTTTTATTCAAGACATTTTATGCTTCAAAAATATGTTTTGGTCAAAAATATTTTTTATTGTTTTTTTGTTATAAAATATTAAAATAATTTATGAAAAATTTAAGTGGTATATTTTATAAAATGGTTATGATTTTTTAAATTTCAAAATCAAAATTATCATAGGATCAATGTTTTATAATTTTCTGTGCTGTTTAGTATTAAAATAAATGGCAAACAATACTGATTTTTTTACTAAAATCTATCTTTTCTTTTCTATTAAATAAAAGAAAAATTATATTTTATATTATTTTTATAATTTAATAAATTATTCTAATTAAATAAAATCTAAAAATTATTATCATAATCCACATTGTACTTTAATACATACATTTTTTTTACTTAAGACATTTTTTCGAGGAAATTTCTTTTCATCATGTTCTCTAGGTTCAATTTTAAATAATTTCTACCACTTATGTGAATTTAATTTGATGAAATTTATTAAAAATTTTAATTATTAGGATAAAATTTGTAAATAGGTCATTTTTATTTTTGGTCATTATGAATAATATCATTAGTAAATATTTTTCACCCTAGTAAGGACAAAATGGGTAAAATAAGGTCAAAACATTGGGATAAGGCTTTAAAATTACTATAACACTCGAATTTATCATCTTGGAGTAGTGGAGTTAGACTATTACCGTCTATGGCATGAAAATATAGAAACTTTTCTTCATGTTTCTTTGATATTGAACTTTATATTATTTATTTAAAGTAATAAAAACAAAATGTCACACTCTAAACTTTAATAACTAAAATATTTTTTCATAAGTATAAAAGAGGTTGTGTTCAATTTTAAATGTTTTTTTGAAATATTATTTATTTTTTATCATATTAATTTATTTTTGAATTATAGTGACTGGATAATTACCTTAAATTCATACTTAACTACACCAAAACATTTTTTCAATTAATACTAAAATAAAATAAATGATTATAAAAATACTAAAAATAATATAATTTGGTTGAATTATTACATTCCAAGAATTTTTTAAAAAATTATAACATATTAGAATCATTTTAAAAGTATATATTTTAATTCCAATTTCTTATTTATGAATTTAAGGTCATATTAAATAAATAGTGTAAAAAATGACATTAATGATATTTTAAGAAAAATATTAATATATAAAATTATTAAAAATTAATGAATATCCTATATTAAACCAAGTTATTGGGATATGATTGAAAACATAAAATAAAATTGAATAAATAATATTTTATTAGATAAATTGTACTTATATTAATACAATATTTTATATATATCAAATTTGATCCAATTTGTTTTATGAAACTTAATTTATATTAATTTAATAATTTACATAATTCTATTAGCGTCCCTCCCCTCACTTATAAAAGGGCACATCTTCTAATCTTTTCTCACACTTTGGGATCCTTATAGGTTGTCCAATACCTATCATAATATATTTTTATATTCCTTACCAACATCCTAAATCATCTTTTACTATTAAAAGATCATTCTTTTGGGGCTTAAGGTGTATTCCGAAAGAGGTCTCTCAGTGAAGAGGTATAAATCTTAACTGAGTACTTTAATTTTATCTATTATTCTATCTCCTATAATTTTTTTTATTCATAATAAAATAATAAATAATGTTTAACAAATTTATTTAAATTCTATTATTATTTTTAAACCACCATTATTCACTATGTTTTCCTTCTAATGGGAAGTGAAAGTATTAATCATGCGTACATGTGGACAACCACCTCTACGTAGAGATACAAATCCTTTTCCATAACTATATTTAATAGATGGTAGTTATAATTATTTTAAAATTTATATATGATATATTTTACATAATAACTCTTCTTTAATTATTATATCATATATACCATCTTACATTCCCATTCGTTTGAAAATGATAACGTCACTCATGCGTATGTGTGGACTGCAACCTCTACAAAGCGATGCGATTCATTTATTTTGTTTCCTATTTATATTGATGATAATAATTAAATATTTAATTAATATTTATTATAAATAATATATAATAATTATTATATAAATATGAATTATTATTTAACATTATTTCCTTTCATCAATCAAAAAGTGAAAATAGCGTTCATGTGTACGTAAGAATTACCATCTCCAAGAATGATGTAATTACATTTTATATCTCTAACATATATGGATGACACTAAACATATAAATATATAATAAATATATATGATACTTAAATCATTATAAAAATTTTATAGATGATGAAGCCTTGATAAAATTACAAGGAACAAGGCTACCAAACCGAAGTTCTCATGAAAAATGAAATGGTGAATACCAATAAATGAAAATTTTAATGTGTAATTATTTATAAATGGATGCTGAAATGTTATAATTAGTTAATATGTGATATTTTAATTATGTAAATAAATTTTTTATTAAATAATAATGAATATATATTTCTTATATATGAGGTTAAAATTACTAATGTGTCATATCGAGTTTTAGGTAAGTCATTTATTTTACAATATCATTTTATTTTGTGATTGTTTGTGTTTGAATTAAATTTGGAAAATGAGGTGATTGAAGAGAAGGGAAAGAAACTTGGAAATGTAGATAATTGTGTGCGAAAACTAATTTTGGATCCATCTAACCTTAGATATTAATATTCATCCACTAATCAATTAGAGTTAGTCGGTCACAAAGACGTTTTCTAGCTCTGTGCAACCAGCTTACAAAAATCCATTGTTTGAGAAATGATTCTAGAGACAAATGGGATGAGAAGTAACTTTGTAGAGGTCATTAAATTAGTAGTTTCCCCATACCTATTCAATTTTATCACCCATTTTCTTGGATGGGTGATCAATAAGAGGTACATTAGTCATGTATCATCCAACCGAGAGGCTGTTGAGGAAAGTACTAACCTATTAATATATCAATCATCATAAGGGTTATAACTCCAAAACTTGAAAAAATAATGAATTTTTTTATATTTAAAAAATAATAATATAAATACTGGGATTTGGTAAATGGAGGATGACATCCATGGGAAGTGGATACTATCAAATTGTGTTCCCTTTGGTTAACTAGAAAAGAAAAGAATTGAGTTTTGAGTCACTATCCATAGAACTCGTCCTCATAGGTGTATATGACAGAGATCATAACATTGATCCTAATAATTTAATGAACAACTACATTCAATTATATATACAAACCTTTAAGTTGAATTGGATTTATTGGCACCCATGGATTCTATGGGATATTGCATATTCAGTTGGCTTCCAAATCAAGATAGATAGGGTGACTGGAAATATGAAATTTAGACACTATACCAGAGTGATAGTGGAATTTTACAGGGCCACTACCCTGGTGGAAGAGGAATTCCTTGATTTTTTTTGATATTTTCACTCTGAATATTGTGTTTAAAATTACCAATATTTAGTATGAACTAAAACATCTTTAATCCCATCCTTTCTAAATTGAAAAGATCACATTTCTACAATGTTTGTAATCGTAGAGGACATAATGATACCAACTTCTAGAAGAACCATAATAAGGGGAATGATAAGGATCTTAATACTTCGACCTCTAATATCCCACCTAATGTTGTGAAGTCCAATGAGTCTAAGCCAAATTAACTAAATCTGAATGCATTGAATCCAAAGGAATCTCTTCTGTACCCCAAGAATACTAAGCCCAAAGAGTCTAAGTTTGATGCACCCAATTCCAAGGCCTCAGATCCTATGGATCCTATATAAGACCAAAATCCCATTGATTTGAGTTCGCTTAACTTAAATCATTGTTCTTATAATGCCTCAGATGAAGTAGTGGAAAATATCCCCATGTTTTGAATTTGGTTCTAAACACACATTTCAATTATTAAAAATGGATCCCAGACCCGAGACACCTAATCAATCAGTTATTGTGAATGAAATCCAACTCCAGTAACCTAGATTCAGTGTCTTATTTATTATATTTGTACTATAAAATTGATAACATATCAATATAATGATTGTTTAGTAGTCTTGGTAAACTATATACATATATTCTCCCCATTTTTCATTTGGGAAAAAAATATAAAACACTGTAAAAGTAAATATTCTGCATCCCAAAACTCATTCAAATATCACTTATTAATATCATAAGTAGTGGATAAAAAATAAATGGTGAGATCAAAATTCTCATTACGGGTTATATACAGTATAATGATTCATCAGCGAATACGATATAATTTATATGATAAGGAAAATAACTAAAAACATATACCATTTAAGCAATATCTTAGTTATGAAATGAATACATGGATAAAACTAAAGAAATAATCTCATGGATAATAATAAAACATAAATTATCAATAAAGGGTATACATAATATTGGATGTCTTGACTATATAAATCATGATATATTTACCACTAAGTCCCAATTACAATACAATTTAAATTATGGGTAGGAAAACACAAAAATTCTATTTAATAAGGTTACCCAACTAGTTTGTCTTATGAGACCTGTTGATGCATCCATGGTCCATATAATTCTATGAACACTCATCAGTACTTTTCCAATTAATTCCTCGTATTTTAAAGGATAAAATAAATTCATTAATAATGTTCCTTATAAAAAAATATCTATATTGAGTAAAGTATACAAAATATAAATATTTCCCAAGTTAATAAAATAAAATTCAAAGTAAAACTCCATATATAGAAATGGTATAAAATTTAAGAAATATTCATATCTATGATATAATAAATTTAGATATTTAAGAGAAATGTAACAATCCATGATCAAAATAAATTTATCATTTTAAGAGATTTTCAATTACTACAATATTAATCAACTGATGATAGATGAAAATCATACAAATACATTTTATAGTAAAATAAATTAATTTAAAGAATATATGAAAATGAAAGTGAGAAATTTAAAATAAGACTTCAAAAATATTTTTCAGGAAAAAATACTTGAAATATTATTGAAGAATCGATAGAAAATGAAATACTTAAGATAGAGGGAAATTCTATTATCCCTGTATGTGTTAAAAAGAAAATATTCCATTTGAATTTTTGTAAAGGTAGTATAAAATGAAACATTTATAAAACTTTTTAAATTCTCTGTTAACACCATATAAAAAGTCAATAATAACCAAATTTTTATTGGGTAAATAATTTGAGTTAAATAAGAAGTATTTTTTTAAAATATATTTTTTAAAATTTGGACATGGAAGAAATATTTATTCAATCATAACGAGAAATAAGATCAGATTTTATTTTATGATTAGTTTTCTTGATTAAAGTTACAAAGAGAGGAAAAGTTATAAAAAACATGTAAACTAATTAAAAATAAATATGATAATAAAATAGATGGATTTTATGAATTATATATTATAATATTCCTTCAATGAAAATAAGATAAATCCAAAAAGAATTAGATTGTAAAATTAATTCTTACCTTTTTTGAAACATTTAAATTGTAACCCCTTGAACGTGTAAACTTGAATTGAAATATTAATCATAATAAATGAATATATATTCTTATTAAATACATAATAAGGGAATTATTTACACCACATAAAGGTGAATATGTTTATAATACTAAATATGTCTTAATGGAGTGGAAATTGAGATGAAATCCCTTACAATGATTGTATCATTGAAGTGAGAATTAATAAATGATGTAATTATATATAGAAAATGTATATAAAAAATAATTGGAAATACTTGATAATGAAATCATAGACTATTTCACAAATAATCATGTAATAGAATAGTCTATTAATTATATGTATAACCTAATGAATGGAAATTGAGTAAATAAACCCCTTACCTTATATTTGACTTCCCTCGTAAGTGATTTAAACCTCATATTTAGAAAATTTAGATTTATTACAACTGCATATTGAAAATATATAGGTATATATGATATCATATATTACCCATTTATAACATTTTATGAACATTTTTAACATTCTTTTATTAGTATCATTATTTGTTATGTGAACTACTAATTTTTTTCATGTATGTTATGATTCATTCAATTCCATCATTTCATATTTATCATGGTTTAATAATCTATAAAATTTTATCCAGGATATAAATATAATATATATTATATATATAGATGTTTAGAGTCATCTATAAAATTTTAAAGAAAGAAAAATGATTTATATCAATCATGGAGACAATATATTGTATGTATGCATGAAAAATGTTTCAATTTTCAGTGGATGGAATGATAGAAAGGTAAAAAATAATTAACCTTTATAAAATAATTATTGTATTATATATATCATATATATTAATTAAATATATAATTATTAAAGTCCATTTAAATAATAAATAAAAAAAAGATCAAATCACTTTGTGGATGTGGTAGTCCATAGGTATGCATGAGCGAGGTTATTATTTTCCAAAGGATTGGAAGGTAAGAAGGTATATATGATATTAAAATTTTAGATGAAAAATTATTTCATAGATGTCATAAATTGTATATATATTCATTATTATCATTTTTATAACCATAGAAGTAAAATGGTAATGAAAAAAAATTACACCTCTACATGGAGATGGTAACTTGTACATACACACGAGTGATGTTTTTTCTTTTTCATAGGATGTAAACGATGTGGAATATGGTTGTAAAATAATCATTATATCATATTTATATATTAATGATATTGGATTTTTTATTTTTGTATGGGCACATATAACAACCCATACTTTTCATACATAGATATGAAATCTTAATAGATAAATATTCATTATATAACCTAATGATTCACACTAAAATTTTATTGGTCTAGTATCTTTGGAATATTGGACACATAAAAAAATATTTCATAAGTGAACTAAATCAGATCGCAATAATTTATTGATAACTATCATCGTTATTATACAAATCATACAGAAATATGTTTCTTCGTAAACAGGGGATAAGAAATAAAAGAAATGGTGAGCTCAGATGCTTAATAAGTGTAAAAAATGGAGATATCAATGATCACATAAACATAAAATGATTATAAGAGTTTTATAAAATAAGTAGAATATTTTTAAACAAAACCATTTATATCAAATACCATAATCTTGTTTCATGGAATAATTATTTCAAGTTTATAAGTCATGTATCATAAAGGAATCATAGAATATGAACCTCATTGTCATAAGACATAGATTTCTGGAATATGCATAAGAATAAATTTTTTTTTCAATTCTAGTCAAGTATTAATGAAAAGACTACAATAGTGTATTAGTTTCACTCCCCAAACCATCATCGTATCCAAGGATTACTCCCAAGATTATCATAGTGGATAGAGTCCCATACTAAACAAGGTTCACTCCCCATTATGGTCCTATTTATCTTATGGGATATCCATCTTTACCCAATAAATTAGAGGGATATATAATTATAGGACCTCCTATAACATAATTATAATCATAAATATGTGTTCCAAAATATCATAAAACATTTATCTTATCATAATCCATGAAAATAAAACTGGTTTTGTAAACATTTCATCATAGCATAACTCATGGGATTGAACCAGATTTCATAAACATTTCATCATAAAATAACCCATTGAATATTAATGAGTTTCATAAACATATTATGATAATAATAATAATAAAATATCGATAAAATGAACATATATGGTATCATTAGATCATATCCCCAGTAAAGAATTAGTAAAATAAAATGATTCCATATTAGTTAAAAATGTCTTTAAAGACCACTTTGAATATTTCTTGAGGAATATATCATTTTCACTTTGAAATCACTTATTTAAATTCTAAATATTTATAAAATATTATTAAAAAAAATTCATTGAAAATAACCTTGTAAAATTTTAATGTAATATTGAAAGCATTAAGTGGTTATGATGGTGAGAATTTTTTTCAAGCTATATAAGTTAAAATAAAACATTCATTTCTTACCCAAAAAGAAAGGAGGAAGGAAAGAAACTTTCTCGAAGAAAAATATATTAAATAAATGTAAAAATGAATAGCATAATAGAGTCACAGAACATCTCAACATAGGAGGGTATAGAACTCCCCACGAAGGTCAGCCCAGACAAGATCATTAAAAATATCAGGTAATACGCAAGACTAACTGGAACTGACCTCTAAAATTTCTCTCTTAGAAAGAGAATTAGTAGCCCGATTGGACTCACGATAAACATGCATAACTTAAATAGAAAGCACCTCTACATGCTGAAGACATTCAATCCAAGATGGAAAGATCTTCCATGGTACATTCTAGAAGGGATCCCTATGAATTTGAACAACAATAGTCGAATCAGACTCCAACAATAATTTATGCCAATTAAAGTGAATAGCATATTTAATTTCTTTAATCATGGCCCAATTCTCTGATTCAATTTCAAGTCCATTTACAAAAAAATGGAAGAAGCAACATTTCACAATCCCTCAGGATGTTTGAAACACCCCACCGCAACTAGTAGGGCCCAGAGCACCCGAGGTTTCTCCATCAACATTGACATTGATCCATATGGATATGGGGGCTATCCATAGAACATACTTTATCATTAACATCTTCCTGGATCTGCCATTCACACCAATTTATCTCAAAAGAACAAGGTCAGCAACACTATTATCCATAGATCTTGTTTCAATAAGATAAGTAGTCTGAATTGTATGATTTATGAATAGAACACCATTGTGAAAGGAAGGCTTTATGTTATAGAAATCCAAATCATTTCTTTCCATCCAAATGAAAGAGAAGACACTCACAAGAGAAACCAACCAAAGGGAGTGAATCTGTTCACATTGAACCTTTCTAAAAGTGGACTATAAGAGATCCTCTATGGAGTGAAATTTAAAGAAACATGTGAAATGATATTGTAGATACATCCAGAGACTACATGTGAATCTGAAGGAAATGAACATATGTTGATATATTTTTTCCTCTTTTAAGCAGGGAGGACAAGCGGGAACCAACTGAACACCAGCATGCTACAACAAATTCTACAATGGAAGGCACTATTTCCAAATTATCAAGACATTGATAAGTTAAGCAGGTGGGATTAAAATATTCTATAAACCCTTAATCCATGAGGGTGGGTTCAGGGAGGGGCCATATAGAAATCTGTAGCAATATTTAGTAGAAAACATACCATTTGAGTTGGGCATCAAAACCAGAGTATGAACATCAACATATATGTATTTTGAGATCTGAAAGAAAAAGTGATTAGTTAATAATCCATTGATATTCATAGTAATATGAATATTAGCCATAGAAAAGTTCTTTATGGATGGAGTGATAACAATGTCTTCACAAATGGGTTGGAATAACCAAGGAGTTTTCCAATAGTTAAGTGGAGAGTGTTCAAAAAACCCTCCATCTCATGTTTTCTATAAGACCAACATAATCCTACTTGATGGAAGACCAAACAGAGGAAGTTATATAGTATCCATAACCATGTTGAATCTTTTCCACAAACCTGAAGTAGAGAAACCCTGTAGAGGGATCAGATCTGGAAAGAAGGTTCACACAAACTTCTTAATCAAAGTATCATAGAATAACCTCAAGTCTTTCAGCCCCATCCCCCCCATTTGGGTCAGTTTAATAAAATCATTCTAGACCACTGTGATTATCTTTCTCTCATTAATTGATCCAGTCCTGATAAAATTTCTAATCTTACTAGCCAGTTCTTTAACAAGTACCCTTGTCCATCTATAAAGAGAGAACGAATAGAAACACAATGAGGTAATCACTGAATTAACCAATAAAATTCATCCAACTTGGGAAATATTCTTACCTTTCCAATTTTTTAGTTGATTAGAAATTTTTAGAGAAACGTTCTTATGATATAAATGATTCACTCTTCCCCAAAACAGTGGCACCCCAAGATACGTAAATGGTAGAGTTCCCCTCTTCATGCCAAGATTCACAGAAATTTGATTCTGTTTTGTGATGGTGATGCCTTCTTCAAACATAACTGAATACTTATTAAAACTAATAACTTGACCTAAAAGCTCCTCAAAATGTGAAAATATTCCCTTGATAGAGGAAATGGTCCCTTTTTCTACCTTTCCAAATAGTAGAATGTCATCAGCATAGAACTAGTGAGAGGGAGAAAGAAGATTCCTCCCAATTTTCATCTTCTGAAACCAACAAAAATTAGAAAGGTCATTAATACACCGACTCAAGTAGTCTTCTGTAATAAAAAAGAGCAGTTGAGAGAGAGGTTATCCCTACCTTAACCCTCTTGTACATTGAAATAATCCTCTAGGTGATCCATTAATAAGAACACAGAGCCTCACACTTCCCAAGATGAAGCCAACAAGTCCAATAAATCTCAGAGAAAACCCATGCATTTGAATAATTTTGAAAATAAAACTACATTTAATTGTGTCAAAATCCATAGAGATGTCAATATTCCAAGCCATGTCACCAAACTTTTTCCTTCTCTTCATGGAATTGACACATTCAGAATCACTGAAAAGGCAGTTTTGAATTTTTCGTCCTGCTACAAAACCAAACTGCTTATTGGAGATAATCCCCTTAGTAATTTTACCCAACGTTGGAGTCATGATTTTACTAATAAACCACGTTATGGAATTTTGAATAGCCACTGGTCAAAATTATTTAATATTAAGGGAATATTCTTTCTTAGGATTAGAGAAATGGAATTAGAGTTCATCCCAAAAGGCATAAAAGAGGACCAATAAAAATCCCTCAAGGCATTTGTAACATGATGATTTACAATATCCCAGTAGAACATAAATAACTTATTGGTTAAACCATCAGGACCAGCCACACTATCAATATTTAAATACAGAAGTGCATCGTAAATCTCTTTGGCATTGGGAATTTCAGTAAGCCTATTATTCTGAATGTTAGTGATAGAGGCCTCAAAACAATGGATAATTCTATCATAGTTTTCGACTCCATTGTCTGAATAAAGCTTCTTAAAGTAGTCTATAGCAGCTTTGACAATCTCACTTTTAGAGGAGAACATATTCCCATCAATATTAATGGAATTGAGACTCCTCCCAGCTCAATTTTCCTTATGCATACAATGGAACAGCTAAGAGTTCCTATATCACTCCTTTCACCATATCTTTTTAAACTAATTCTGATCTAATCTCTCTTTAAGAGTCAAGAGCTTGTCCAGATTTAAAACAGCTTGTACCTCATCTAAAAAGGGTACATCATGCAAAATATTATCTTTCTGATGGTTCATAAAGCAAATTTCAGCTTCTTTAATGTCATTATTTATGGTGGAAAACGTGGCTTTATGCCATTGCCTTAATCTTATATTGACTTCCTTTAATTTATAGCACACATTATAGGAAGGCCTTACCAAGATTTCATAATTCTAGACATCCAAAAAAGTCTCTCTTGAACCCGAAATAACCATCCAGGCATTATTTAATTTAAAGGGAATCAGGGTGGACCTCATTCTGTTGTCACAGACCTCAACAAGAATAGGATTATGATCTAAATTTATCCTTGGAAAGGTGACTCCAGACACATCCATTGCACTATTTCTATTATCCACTTGCCCAAAACATCTATCCATATTGCTTGCCTTCCATCCGTTGATAGTGTATTTGCTCCATGTAAAATCAGCTCCAAACACAAGGACTTGAATTAAACCACATTTATCAATACAAGAGGAAAAATCAGAGGCTGAAGTACGACAAAAATTATCTTTAGTTTTTTCCTCGAGTCTTTATATAGTATTAAAATCACCAAGTAAAATCCAACTATTATTCACACCCTTAGAAATATCTATAATATTCCTCTACAGAGCTCTTCTCCTTATGTACAGATTGAAAGAACAAAAAGATGTTACCAAAAGATTGAGACAATTTATACTGCATGAGATAGTCACATATTTCATATCATTCATGTGGGAGTTAATTTAAACACTATGATGCTTTATGACCCATAAAGATTCAACACTGTCACCCAATTTATTGTTAGAAACAAAGAAGTATTCCAAATAAGACCACTTAAATGATAAACAATTCTCAAATTTCATTTTCGGCTCAACAATACCAATTAATAAAGGCTTAATGGTCATAATAAGACTACTAAGGGACTTGAACATGGGATAATTTCCAATCCATTGGCTATGAAAAAATAAGATATTTAATTTTTTACATGAGCTTAGTGCTAGGCCCATCATCACCTTGTTTCATGTCTTTTGTAGATGTAGAAGTACCCAGTTCATTAGGTGAAGGAGCATCTGAATCTTGGTTCAGAGTGGAAGATTCATCACTATCCTAACAGAAGGTCTCAGGACTGAGATATGGAAATATATTCATGGAATCAACAGGAGAAAGTAAACTTGTAGGGTGTATTCTCCTAGAAACCTTGTCTGGATGGACCTAGAGATATTCCCCAGAATGCTTTCTAGAATTCTATTTAGTACCTGTAGTGATGAGGGCATCACCACTTGAAGGGAGAAACACATCCTTTGAGGCATTGGATGGATCATAAAAATTGGTATCATTCACCATCACAACTCTAGAAACATTCTCCAAAGTAGCAGAATTAGTCTGATTAGATTGACCTGTTAGCCCATCCAAATTAGAAACATGGATTTCAATAGAATCATATCCACACAATTGAAAATTTGGAAAAACATCACAAGTGAAAATAATGGGATGTGTAGAAAATTTCTTAGTATTAGAATTTCCCTCTTAAGCATTGTCTAAAATAGGGGCCAGGTGAGAAGACCCTGATAGGGTCAAAGGGTCCAAATCATGAGTAGTCACATGTATAGATGGTGCAGCGAACACTTTATCCTGATTGGGATCCCCTTCAGTGACCTGAATTAAATCCCAGCAAGTTATAATCTCTCTCATTCTGATTACCCAAATCTCTTTTAGCATTAGAGGGGTCATGTATAATAGCCGTTCCTTTCTTTCTCCTACAAGTCTAATCCTCATTCCCTATGATTTTACAAAATCTGCAGATTTTAGGTCTATTGCAATATGACACCACATGTCCAAAGAAATGACAATTCAAACAAAATATGGGCTTCCTATCATAATGAATCCCAAGAGTAAGAATATCATCCTTAGTGGTTATCACTACTTATTCCATAAGGGTGACAGACATATCAACCTCAGCCAAAATATTCGAATAATGGCCAAAAGAGGGATTTTTAGTTTTCTTATCCAGACTAATTATATTACCGAAAGATGAAGCAATATCCCATAATATTTGGGGGTGCCAGTAAATCCAGTTAAGAGTGCAGACCCATATCTATAGTTGAGCATATGTTTTCTTGACATAATTACGATCAAAATTCCTATCCCATTCATGAATCCGAAGGAATATAAGATTCAGAGAGATAGAGCCAAGACTTCAAGCACGCCTATTGAGTTCATCAGATGGGAAACAATATGATAGATCCCATGACCCATCACCATCATCTTTTAGTCAGCAAATCCCTAGATTGAAGTATTCCTTTTAGTAAGTTCATTGAACTTACAAGGCTTCACCACTTTCAGAATCAAAACCCGAGCAATTATGGAGAACATACACAAATTCAACCTTTCTTAAATAGGATTTTGATTTACCGCAACCTCCACAATAAACCCTTTTCTGATGATCATACCTGGTGTAGCAGATTCACAACCCAGAAATGAGGTACTACTCGTACTCTTCATTGCATCTCAAAATCTTTTCATTAATCCATCTCTATCCTGAGTAACACCTTATTTAGGGTATCCTTTTTCACAAAAACTAAATAATTCTTTTTTTCCAAGACAATCCTCCCCCATCGTTCTGTGACCAGAGGACCTTTCTAACTCAACAACATTAAATCTAGGAGTAGGATCGCATGAATTGAGATCGCCAGTTTCCACACCACTCCATGTAATCCTTCTTCCTTCAAAGATCAGAATATCATCTAAAACATTCATTTCATACTTTTGTAAAAAAGTAAAATAGTACCTCATTCAGAATATGACAAAAATATTCATTTTAATTTTTTTTTCAAAAATAATACACATTTAAAAATGAATTTAAAAAGTAATTTTATTATAGTAAAATAATTCTAGATTTTTTTAAAACATTTACATGGAAGAGAAATGACTTTTGACCAAGGAGACAAATAATGATGGTTTTCCTTAAAATTATTAGATTGGTATTTTGTCTATATAAAGAGGTGGAAATAGAAGGAAAAATATATTTACCATAAATAACAAGAAGATTACAATATTCATGGGTTTCTTGAGAGATATATAATGAAATTCCAACATCATAAAACATAGTCATAAATAATCCTGATAAACAATGAGATTGTAACATAAAACCTTTAACTCATGTCCAACATCCTTTATACACATTTGAACCTACTATATACTAAATATAAACTTATTATAAATATATTAAATAAAAAAAATAATATAAACGACACAATAATGTTTTTTTAATTACATCCTTTTACCACCTGTTTATTAATAGTTCTTTATTAAAAACATTGTTCTGAGTGATTGGTGTTTCATTTTTCTTGTATGTTTTTCTTCAGGGGTTTCAGTCGTTGTAAATTGATCATGATTACGACATCTAAAGAATGATAATAAGGATATAAATATCATATATATTAACTATATACATATTTATAATTATTTATATAAGTTAAATATAGGAAAATAAATTATAACATTCATGGAGACTGTAGGTCATACGTACACATATACATTATTTTCATTTTTTGATAGATGAAAAAAGTAAAAAAAAATTCAACTTTATAGAATTATAATTTTATACTATATATAATATAATTTTTTTAAATCTATCTTTATTTCCATCTAAGTAAAAAGAATATAGAAAATAATAACATTGCTTTATACTGGTGGTATCCACACATACGCATGAGCGACATTATCATTTTCTAACAGATTGGATGGTAAGAAGGTAGATATGATATTATCATCACTAAAGCATAATTATGTTATAAATATTATATATAATCATTATACCCATTATAATACCCATCCATAAAATATTATGATGTTAAATTAATCATATCATTATGTGGTGATGACAATTCATATATACGTATGAGCGATACTTTCACTTCCCATTTGACAGAAAATAGTGTGAAGAACTAAAACATAACCTATTAACATGGTAAAAACTGTTTCTATAGCTGAAAAACAATGGCTATATCTGAAAAAAAAATATAGCTATTGTTTATATCCATGGTTTACAAGACAATTGCTCCTCTCTACATGGCTATGGCCAAAATCTATAGCCATATTTTTTGGGCTATTATCCATGGTTATCTACCCTGGATACAGTACCTATAGCCATAGTTTTTTCAGTAATGGTAATAAAATATCAGGTTTTTCACTATGTAAGTAGGTCAATAGCCATGGTGTAAAATGTGGCTATAGGTTCTATTGTCGTAGTGGACAACCGTGGTTATAGCCTCTATAAACCATTGATATAGGGTTAAATAAAAATGTGGAAAACCATATTTGTTCTCTATACCTATGCTATTCAAGAAAAGTTTCTTAACCACTACACTACAGACACATTATGATAGACACACACACACACACACACATATATATATAATGTTCTATATATCTTTATAAACCATGGTAATTGAATAAAAAATGTGGCAATATATTTTTCCACCTTCCTTCGAGAATTTCTTTTCACACAATTGTGCATGAAACCTATAACCATGGTTTACTAGAACCATGTATATATTTACACTATATACCCAAGACTTCAATAAACTATGGCTATAACCTTTGAATAAAGACCTATATTCATGATATTGGAAATATTGTGGCTATAGGGCTATTTTCTAGAAGTGGTAGGAAATGGTAGTTTAATAATCATAATAAAATATTAGTACATTGAGTATACTCAAGTTATTATTTTATGATAAATACCATAAATTTATTGGAGGTAAACGAATAAGTAAAAAAAATAAAGTGATCAATTAATACGATAACCTCTTCTTTGAAATAACTCTATATATCCTTTTAACGACCCTAGGTTTTGTCTTTTTGGGAGAAAAAAATGATCAAATGGGGTCAGGGAAATTGATAAGGGAATTTTGTAGATATTGGTGGAGATAAAAGGCTTAAAGAGGTATAAACAATTTAAATGAGGGTGCCTTTTTAGAATGGAGGAGAGGACAAACATATAATTTTTTAAAATATAACAATATATTAAATAATTTATCAAGAAAAATGATTCAAAATGGCCATTAATTATAATAAAAATAGGATAGGGTCCAAATAACTTCACAAAATTAAACTTATATAGATATTTCTGTCATTTGAAACCTTATCACTTTGATTAACCCCTTCATTATTCATTTTTGACTTTAACTATTGTAATAACTATTTCAATCATAATGCTTTTAGAATGTTATCAAAAATGAAAAAAGTAAATAAAAATAGAAAATGGTTGATATTTTAAAACATATTACATTAAATTGAAAAAAATATAACATTTTTAAGAATTTTTGAAACTTTTAATTAAATATTATTTATTAGAAAATATCATTAATTCTAATTTTGAAACAATTCATTTATATTTATTTAAACGGAACCAAGGTAAATATGTTGTTCAAATGAAATATCTAAAAACATACCAAATATTTAATATGTATCTACAAAATTTGTGGAATATAATAGTTAACTAAATTTATCTTACTATTAATATTTTTAAAATATGTTATTTTATTTTTTATTAATTGAAGAAATTCTGTGTTGTTGTTTCATAAACCTTTAAGGTAATTATTCAATCACTAAAAATTAGATAGAAATTAAAATATTAGAAAATAATAATTTATATTTAAAATAAAAATTTTCAACCAAAATTATCCTCCTTTTATCCTTACATAAAAATTTCAAAGATAATAAATTCAAGAGAGTGACATTTTATATTTATTCTTTTCATAAATAAATATAAAGGTAATATTCAAAGAAAAATAGATCTAAGTAGATATATATTATAGTATTGGATGGAAATGGATGAAATAAACTCATCTAATAGGATAGGGTAAAGTGTAAGATAAATTTTAAAGTCTTATCCCAAAACATTAACCTTATTTAACCGTTTTACCCTTACCTTGGTGGTAACCATTTACTATGATTACAATTAATATTAACTAAAATTGAAATGGACTTATTTTAGAAATTTTATCCTCCTAATTGCAAATATATAATGAATTTTTTTATTCAATTTCTATACGTGGTTGAAATTCATTTTAATACAACTGTGCAAAACACAATGAAAACTGATTTTACAAAAATTGATTTTTAAGAATTAAAATGAAATTAATCTTATCCCAAGAATTTAAAATAAATTAGATGAATGTTTAAACATATGATATAGTTTATAATATATATTTTTTATCATAATAATTTTTTGTTAATGATCAATTTTATTTATAAAAACAAAAGGCAATGAATGATTAAAAATAGTTTTTTAGAAAAAAACTCCTTTACTTAGAAATAATTTTTATTTTCATTTCTAATAAATTCATAACTAATGATGTTATTTTATACACGTTTAGATGATACATTTTTAATAATTTACTTATTCTGATTCTTACCCCCCAATTTTATGTCTATGCTATAATGGTTTGATGCATTACAGTTCATTTGGACTCAGGACTGCATGTATCACAACATATCAAATAAATAAAATTTATTTAAATATAAATATAAATAAAATATTTGGTTGTTACATTAAACCATCCATAAAATGATTTTTTGTTTAAAAATATCATCTCTTTGATAAAAAAATTGAGGATATCTATGTTTCATTACATCATTAGGTTCCCAAGTAGCTTATTAAAATTTCAGATTCCTCTATAGAACTTTAACTAAGTGAGTAGCCATGTAATGTAGTACTTTTTCTATACCATCCAATATTTCAAATATTTATTATTAATAAAAAAGATCATGATCCAATGGCACAAACACAATTTTCAGTACATGTGATGTTTAAGGAATGTAATTCCTCCAATGATATACATGGAACACATCATAAATATGAGTTAGGATCTGTAGAAGTTCCACTTTATAAGATATTTTCCCTACATGATCATTAATATTGAAGGGAACATTATAAGTAATTTCTTACAAAATCCCATGAACTCATCCCATTAATAAATTCATAGAAACAACTTCTCATCAAATTTTAACTCTAGATATTTCTAGTGATTATCAACATAACTTTTATGTCGACTTTGAGCTTCCCTAATGTGATGTTGAATGGATATAACTTTCTTTACGAATTTCTCAACTTAATAAGGTATCAATAGCTTTATTTCGAGAAATTAATTCCATCACAATTGAAATATAAACTTTTTTCCATAAAAGGATTCATAAGTAGTCATATTAATGATTGATGGAAATATACTATTATAAGAAACTTTGTCTTGAGGAATGTGTTTATACCAACCAACTATAAAATACATAGAATGAGATCTCTACATATCTTTATGGTATAAATAGTTCTATCTAATTGAACTTTTATGAGTATGATAATATGTAATGAAACTCATCTCAATATCCACAAACCTCAAAAGACTCCAAAAAAATATTGAGGTAAATTTTAGATTCAGATCAAATATAACAAAATGTTGTACTCCATAAAACCATACCATTTCCTTAATGTATATTAAAGAAAGATAATCAAGAGAGAACTATTCTCTAATTCTAATGAAGTGTATAATTTTTAAGGTGATTGAGTATAAACCAAAAACATTATTTTCTTTATATGTTTAGGGGAGTTTGAAGATAAAACCCATGATGCTATTTTCCCATTACCATTTTGGTATAGGAAATGGTTGTAACATCCTATTAGTCTTATATATATCAACCTTAACTTGGTGGCATACCAAGAACCTACAGATATACTTTGTACCAATAGAAACACACTTCAATATGTATAAAAATATTTGTACTTATAGGATGAATAAGGAATGAGGAACTACGGGACTCATGCAACAGATCCTTATTTAAATATGGTATGGATAGAACACATAAAATGTTTTTAAACCTTATCATGATATCATAATAAATGTTTAAATCAAGATCATTTTTGAACTTATTCCATAGTTCAACATCTTCCTTCCCCCCTTTTTAATTATCTCATGAATATATGGTTGAAAACTCATTTTAGAAAGATAATTTTTCTACTTTTCTTTCATTATTTCTAGATTCATCCATTGGAAAATACAGAAATATTGGGTCTTTTTTTATCCTCCACATAGATAAGCTAGCATGATCCTTTCAACTCAGAGCATCTACTTACATGTTTGCTTTTAAAATGTGGTAATTTATTGGACATTCATAATCCTTAATCAACTAAAACCATATTATTTGGAACATATTGAACTCTTTATGAGTGAATATATACATTAAACGTTTATATATATTATATATATCACACATTTCTTAGTAAATATAATGTCTATACCTTTTATGAAAAAATTACCATAGCTAAATCCAAATCGTGAGTTGGGTAATTTTTCTCTTGAACCTTCAATTGGAGTGAGGAATAATATATGACCATATCATTATACAAGATATTTAATTATATTCCCTTATTTTATGTATCATAATAGATTATAAACATTTCTCAACACTAGGGTAATGTTTTAACTAGTGTTAAAAATAACCTTCTTTTTAGTTATTTGAAAATTTTCTCCCAATAATATATTCAAAGGAACTTGGATCCGTTTTAAGATAACATGGTGAGTGTATTGAAGAGTCATGAGGAGTTATTCATAAACAATGATAATATCCCAAACCAAAAAAACATCAGATCCCAGAAATGACAATTTTTTTTGGTTCAACATTCAATAACTTATTTCATTGATGGATACATTAATATACCCTATATAGACATTATGGGAAGAAAAAATGACACTTTTTTAGATAGAACACACATATTGTAATTTTTTCTTATAGATTTTCCTTCGATATAGTATTTTATAAAACCCTAAATTAATTTTCATACTATTCCTTTCTCTTTGAATATATAATAATTTCATCTATAAAGAGTACAAAAAACTAATCAAGGTAATATCTTAAGACTCTATTAATTAAATCAATGATGATAATGGTGGTATTAGTATAAAAAAATGGAATCACTATAAATTCATTGTGTTCATTCCTCACACAAATTTTTGTATTGGTTATATCCTATTTCTCTACTCTCAATTGATTGTGTCCAAAATGAATGTAAATTTTGGAAATCAATTTATCTCTAAACCATTGATCAAAAAACTAATCAATATGAGACAAGTGATACCTATTCATGATTGTGATCTTTTTACATTCTATATAATCATTGAAAAGTCACATTGACCTATCTTTATTGCTAATAAAAATAATAGTTGTACCCTAAGGAGACACACTTAGCCAAATGAATCCCTTGTACCATTTCTCATAGATATTATTCTTCAATTTATTTATGTCAATCTAGGAAATTCTATATTAAGTCTTGGAAATATGCATAGCACCATCAATGATTTATATAGATAAGTAAACTTCACAATTTTGTGGAATTATAGGAAAATAATCAATAAAGACTTCGATAAACTCTCACATAATTGTAATATCATCAATTTTGTGCTTCTACCCAACCATCCAAGATAATAACCCCTTTTTAACAAGAATTAATGCACATAAAATGGATATATTTTCATTCAGAAGTTTGTATTTATTAACACAATAATAGATGATCATAGGTTTGTTTGGAATATCGAACATGACTTAACTTCCTTAGAAATTGATATGATATTTATGTATATAAATCTAATATATGCCAAAGATAATATAAAATTTTACAAGAGGAATAATAATATTATTTTCAAGAAGAACATTACCATGAACATCAACCAGAGAAGAATCACATGCTTGAGATACAATTGTCATACCATTATGGGTTTTCAATTATAATTTAACATCTAATATTTGTGGTGGTACTCTGACACCCTTCAAAAATTCTTTAGATATAATAGAGTGGGTAGATCTAGAATAGAATAAGACATTAGCAGTTATAGAGTAGATGGTAAGTGTACATTACACTACTTAATTATCATAATACACATCAGTAGTATTGATCTCATGATATTTCTCTTTTTCTATTGGATTACAATGTGTCTCAAATTTATCATTATTATTAACCTTGGAGTTTGATAACTATTTTTCATATTGACCACACTATATGCATTTTAAACAATAGAGTGTAGGTGGTGAATTCTATGAATATTTTTCTCCGTTCATATCACTAGAGAACTTCTTTCTAGCACTACAACATTTGATTTCATAATGATCATCCTTTAAAAACATAAAAAATTTACTAGTACCCTTAACAAACTTTCCTCCATGTTTCCTTTCTACACATTGAGCATAAAGGAAATCTCGTCTTCTTCTTTCTTTTATTTTAATAATTTCCTTTGAATTTCATATTTATTTTCATATCAAAACAATAAGATTTATGGGTAGATCTTATATCTATTTCAAACATGAAAACTTATTGAATGATTTATTCATAGATAATAAGGAACATTATGGATAACTTGTTTTAATGAATTAGTTTTATTCCACCAAATAATCAACCATCAATGCTTTTGTTCTTGATGATAATACCAAAATCATACCACAGAGGTATTGTAATTTTTTCTTCTAGGTACCAACAGATTCATTATCCGTTATATATAGCTTATATAATTAAATAATCATTTTTAAAAAGAATATGAGGAAAGAGATAATTAAAAAATAATATTTTAAACTCATCCCACTCCACAGAGTCAATTTTTTTAATGTTTCTTCATATCATTGATAATATTTCACCATTGATTTGCTTCTCCTTCCAAGAGATAAACAACCAAAAAATAGTTTTCATTATATGAACACTGGATAATGTAAAATATATTTTCAATTTTATTTATCCATTTCTAAAAAACAAGTGGATTGGAAACCCACTAAAATAAGGTAGATATTTCCTCATGAAGGAATCAATAAAATGTTGTTCCCTCTTTTGATCGTTTTGATGTTTAACATGATTCATAACTTACGAAATCTATGTAAACATAAAAAAGGAATTTTTATTCCATCTTTAATAACATTTAATTTATAATAAGTAATATAATTACATTTTCTATCATATTTAGCATTAACATGGTTCCTTCAGGTTTCATCCATTGACTAAAAATGAAAATCACAGTCGAAAAAATAATAATCATAATTGAAAATCATATAATCATGAAAAATCATTTGCATAATGTTTAAATCATGACACTTTATTTTCTATATATGGTAAATTAGGTTTTACCTATGGTATTAATTATCATTAAATATTTAAATCCTTTATGATGGTTTATAAATCAAAAGTGAATTAACCTAAGAATGTCCACTAGGAGTTTAAAACTAGGTGCACTATAAGGGAACACTCACCGTGCACCTGAATAATGGTTGAGATATAATTTCCTAGCTCTTTTCAATTTTATTACCCCTATATGCATTTGTTCCAAAACCACATCCACATATATTATCTAGAAAACAATGTTTTTATATAAAAACCACAGACCTTACTTTACCATAACATTGAGAGTTCTTATATACATTGGATTATCCTCAGAGTTCACACTAATGTTTTCTCATTTTTTTATGAATTTTAATCAACCCCTGGAATAATGAAAACTATAGTTACCCATACCTTTCATATATAGATAGATAAATAATCATTATATAACATAGAGATCCACACCATAATCATATAATTCTAGTATCTTTGGAAACATGGATTCATAAACAACTAATTCATAAGTAATGTACATAATTTCCCACTATGTTATTCATAATTATAACCCTTTATCGAAATATCATACTTGATACCATTCATCATAACCAGGGGAAAGTAAACTGAAGAAAGGGCGATCTCAAATAATACATAATGGTAAACAAGGGAGATATCAATGATTACTTAAACATAAATTGTGCATAAATATACGATAACATTAACATAACATTCCAAAACCATAACCTATATATCAAATATCATAATCTTCAGTCATAAAATACTTATTTACACTTCATAAGGATAGAATCATAAAGGAATCAAAGTATATGATCCATGAGAGCATAAAATTGGTGTAATACATATATTTGTGGAATAAAAATAGGCATATAAAATCATAACCATAGTAGCCAAGGATCACTACCAAGGCTATCATAGTGGACTGGTTCCACTCTCCATACCATCATAGTAGTTAAGGATAACACCAATGACAATCAAAACATATGGAGTGCCTTACTAATCTAGGTTCACTTTAAATTATTCTCATGCTTATCTCATGAGTTATGCATATTTACCCAATGAATTAGAAGGTTATATAATTTTAGACCCACCCATCACATAATGAAAATTATATATATGTGTGACATAGGACAATATAATTTTCATCATATCATAACCTATGAAAAGGAAAGGGTTTCAAGAATATTTCTTCATAGCATAAACCATGTAAAAGAAATAGGTTTCATAAAACATTCATCATTTTATCATAACATAACCCATATAAAAGAAAATAATTTCCTTAACATATTATCATCATAAGAAAAAACCATCCATAGATATAATAAAGATGTTATCATTTAATCATATCCACAGTTAAGAATTAGTAGCATCAAAGGATGTCATATTAAATAGAAACACCTTTAAATATCACTTTGAATATTTTTTTGAGGAAAATATCCTTTTCAAATTGAAAAAACTTATTTAAAATATAAAAATTTACAATATATTATTGTATTCTTTTAAAAGAAACAAGGGAAAATATATATTAAGCTTTAAATAATTAACTAATCACAATGGTGTATAATTTTATTCATTTTTTATAAGTTAAAAGAAAATATTTCATTAATAATTTTATAAAAAAGTAAAAATGTACCTCACTTGGAATTTGACATGAAGACTCATTTTTTATTTTTTATAAAATTAAAACATGATTAAAAATGATTTTTTTTAAAATTATATAATATTAATTACATTTTAGAAACCATTTTTTGAAAACATGGACATGGAAGAGAAATTATTTTTGATCGAAGGGATAAATAAATTTATTTATACTTCAAAAAACATATTTAGTATTTTTTGTAATTAATGAGAGGAAAATTAAAAGAAAAAATATATTGTATATAACTAAAAAAGGATAAAAATTCCTGATATTATTGAGAGGAATATCATGAAATTTCATCCTTATAAAACATAATCACAAACAATCCCAATCAAAAAATGAGATTGTAATATAAAACCCTTTCCTAAGGTCTAAATTCTTTTTCACGTGTTGGGAACTACTGTATAATAAATAGATAATTGACATAAATATATTATAGAACTATAATAATATATATCATACCATAACTTATTTACATATAATCTTTTATCACAGATTTATTAATAATTATTTTTTAAAATTAATGTTTCGGGTAATAAGAACTTCATTTTTATGGATTCCTTTGTTTGATAGTTTGGTACTTGTAATTTTATCACGATTTAATTTTATAATTAAGGATTTTAATGATATAAATATCATATATATTCATTCTATACATAATTAAAGTAATATATTAACGTTATAAATATAAAAATGAATTACAGTAATCATGGAGATGGTATGATATACTTATGTATGAAAGCTATTATCATTTTTTTGACAGATATAATGAAAGAATGGTAAAAAATAATTTACCTTTACTTAATCATAATTATATCCTATATTTAATATAAATTCATTAAATCTATCCTTACTACCATAAAAGTAAAAAAAATGAAAAATGAATTTCATCACCTCGTTGAGGTAGTATTCCACACGTACACACGAGAATCATTATTGTTTTCCAATATGTTGTAAGGTAAGAAGGTAGATATAATATTATCATTAAAGAAAAATAATTTTTTCAAAAATATCCTATATAAAATTATTCCCATCTTAATACATATCCATAAAAGATGATGACGATAAAGGAATTGTATCTCTATATGGAGACGGTAAGTCATACACATGCATGAGAAACACTTTCACTTCCCAGTTAATTGGAAAGAGGGTAATGGTGATTCATAATAATAATAACATATAAGTATATTTAATACATTTTGGTTATTATTTCATGATAACTAACTCTGACATATAATAGGTAAAAGAAGAAATAAAAAAGGAAGTGATTGGTTAATTCAATTAACTCTTCTTTAAAATATCTCATTTGGATATCCCATTAAGGACCATATGGTTGGTCTTTTCCATATACTAAAACCAATATAACATGTATAATGATGTTTAAAGTTAATTTTGTAGGTATTGGTTGACCTATAACTCTTAATATGGTGTAAATAAGAGAAAGTAGTGTCGGTCCTTTATAAGAGAGGGAGAAGTCACACTTGGATGTTCATAGAATATTAAAAAATGATAATGTAATTTTCATTAAAAATGCTTAAAAATTTATATTAATTAAAATAAAAAAATTAATGGGTTTAAATAACATCATAAAATGAAATTTATATAGGTTTTTATGCCAATTAAAACTGTATTCTTTTGAAAACTCCATCTTTAATAATTTTTGACCTTTACCAAAGTAACAACTATTTAAATCATAAATGGTTAGTAATTTTACAATAAATGAAATAATGAATCATAAATAGACCATGTGGATATGTTAAATCATATAAAACTCACTTATATGAACATAATAGTTTTAAAAAATTTTAAAAAATTAACAAAACACCATTTTTTATAAAATACCATTAAATAAAATTTTGGAACAATTCATTTATATTGACTTTAAATAAAGCAAAACAATTATATAATTTAAAGATAATATTTTTAAAAAACCAAATATTATATATATATATATATAAGAGAAATTTATAGAACAGAATAGTTCACTCATATTATAAAACTTTTAATATTTTTAAAATAAGTTTTTTATTAAATTGAAGAAATAGTATTTCGGTATTGTATAAGCATTAATGTAATTATTCAATTTCTAAAAATTAGAAATTAATTAATATTAAAAAAAATATTAATTTATATTTAAAATAAAACTTTATAACAAAACATATACTCCTTTTATCATAATATAATATTTTTAGAGTTATTGAAGTCAAGAGAGTGACAATTTGTATTTTTTTTTCTCTTAAATTAATATAAAATACATATTCAAAGAAATATTGAACTAAGTAACCATATGTTGGAGGCTTAGATACAAATATTCAAACTTAACTCATATATTCGAATAAAGGAATGTTTTTGATAAATTTTAGATCCTTATCCCAATACATTAACTATATTTTACCTGTTTTACCCTTATTTGGGTGATAATCATTTATAATCAATACTACTCATATTGAAAAATTTAAAATGGAACTATTTACCAAATTAGATCCTCTTGATTAAAAATATCAAAACCAAATTTAAATATTAAATTTCTATAAAAGGAAGAAATTAATTTTAAAATAATCATGCAAAATGAGATGTAAACTACTTTTTAGAAAAATACATTTGAAAGAATAAAACTAGATTTATTCTTATCCCATGTCAAGAAAAAAATTATTTGAATTATAAAAAATAATATTGAATATAATATATATATTTTTTATTAAAACCGTTCACCAATAGTGATCATCTTAATTAATTTATATAAAAACACATTGCATGCAGAACAATAGCTTTTCAGAAAAATGCCTCTTTTATATACAAATGATTTTTAATTTCATCGACAATCAATTAAAAACTATTGAATTTATTTTATACAAATATAATCCACAAAATTTTAATAATTTGGTTATTCCTTTTCGTTGCCACTAATTTAAGATCTAGGTCATAGTGATATACTACATTATAGTTCATTTAGAACCAGGGTTGTGTGATTCAAAAGATTTCAAGGAAAGTAAATTAATTTAAAGATAAATATATTATAAAATATTAGGGTGTTATTGTAAAGTAGATTTATAGAATGTATATGAATAAATAAAATTTAGAGAGTCCGTAAAGATGTTTACATATTCTTATGTAGAATTCCATTATATACATTCTAAAGAACCCATAGTATAACATGCCAGTTTTAACTAATGTACAAACCATTTAATTTTTAGACCAATTCCATAGAGAGACCTAGGGAGCATTCTCCCATAGCCTGTTGTGGATCCTAATAATTTATTAAATTATATAAATAGGTGTATGAGATTTAGGTAAAATACTACACTATTTCTGAGAGCATATTTTAGGCTAAAAATAATTATAAGGGGATAAAGGGAATAAAAGAATATCAAATAAATAAAAAAAATGAAAAAGGGATAAAAATAAATTTTAAAATAAAATAGTTTGGAGAATAGTAAAAATAATTAAAATGGTTTTAACCCATTTTATAATTATTTTCCTTTCTCATTCCATTATTATTTTTATTATTTTATTTTATTTCATTTCCCCCTTATTTATTTATTTTTCCTTTTCTTTTTTCCCCTATCATTTTTATTTCTTTTCATTTATTTCTCTCTCTATTATCTTCTCTCCCTCTACCTCTTGGTGTGCCACACCCCTTACCCTGGTGGTGCACACCTCCCTCCTCATACAGAAGCCCACTACAACTCTGATTCTCCTCCATTTTCAATTCTCGTATAAGCATAGTGATGTTATTTATATTGATAATATTCTGGCACAAGAATAATTTGATTTCACCCACTCTCCTTTTCACAATATGTCATGGATGATATTTACCAAATATTTGGGTTTTTATAAAATAATCTGATTTCATCTATTTTATGTCAAATAAAAGGTTTTCATGGGACTATGGAGATACTATGTCTATTAGGCAGGGCTTATATAATCTTTCTCGATGTTTTGTTGCATTTTTTCAATTCACACCGTTATTCAGCCAATCGGTTCCTACTGATGAATATCAATTTAAGACTATTGAATTAATTAAACTTCTTAGTGTTGATATTTTTGACCTTTTATTTATAAGAACCCTTCTTATTTTTTAGGTATTTTTTTTGACACCCCTTCGTCTGTTCCATCATAATTGGCATGCTTCTACAATTAGCATCGATTCCTTAAATTATTAGGTACATGTGTATTTGTGTTACTTTGGGTTAGATTTTATATTGAATAAAATTATTTAGGGTGAATTGTTTTCATAAATAAATTTGTTATAATTTTTGTTGTGTATTTATTTTATTTAATTTTTTTATACTCTACTTACACTGATATAATCCATGTTTTGTTTAACCTGAGTTATGATGTTGGAATTTGATTGGTTACCTAAATGGATGTATTATTGAATGCTTGTTCTGGGATATATGTGTATGTGTATCTCTCATTTTTTTGTAGGTAATTAGGCCGATGTTAGAACATAGGTTCTATATTATGAACCCACAATGACTCAATGTTCTCAATAAGTTACTACATGATGATCTAGGGAAGCGATGTTTTAGGCTCTCCAGGCGAGGGATCCCCCGGGCTTTTCATATAATATTGAGTGACATCGGTTCCCTAATAGGAAACTAAATAAGGACCCATTGGCAATATGGTTATTCCAAGACTTAGTTGAGAATCAATCAATTATTTCTTATACTTGGTATAGACTCATGGTTACCACACCACAAGAGATACCTAGGATTCTGAAATGGGTAGCCTTGGACGTTCTTGGTTTTATTAGATAATTGATTAGATTTACCAAAGTGATACCTTCAAGAAGAGCTAGGACTACAACTCAATACTTTTCAATTTTATTATAAATTCATGAGATGATTTAATTAGGCATCATAAATTTTCTTATTCTTTGTGATGTTATCTCATGCCTTTAGTGTTCCTGCTATGGAATTATGGATTGGACCCCAATCAATAACACATGCTTGGGGTGTGTAATTTTCTATAATTTTTTGAGACTTAGGCCTTGCTATATATATTATGTTTACTAGGGACATTGCTTAGACTTCCAACTCAGGATGAAGTTGGTGGTATGGTATGGGTGTTTTTTGGGAACCCAGACAATGTTACAATTATTTTATTTGATTAAACTACATGTAATAATTATACTTTGGCATAGTACTATTTGCTTACTGCATGAAATGGAAAGGTCTAGATACCATGGGTTCCAGAGAACTCATATTATATATCTCACACTCTACTCAAGAACCATTTGTTACCTGAGTAGACTTTATGTTCAAAAGTAAGGATATAGGGATGCAAACTACTTTTTTTGCTTGATTTCTCTACTGTTTTGGATGGGGCATTAGGGCCATAGGACAAATCAATGCTCAAGATGCCATGTGGAAGTTTTTATTTGGTCTTTTGAGTACTTGTTATCATGTAGTCTATTGTTGTACCCCATAACCCAACACTTTTACTTATTTATATTGACATCACCCTGGTACTAGTTATGACATTTCAACATTCATATTTATTATATATTTATCTATTGGTCATTTATCTACTCCTGCTTATGTTTGTTGACTTTCTTATTGATTTTCCTAATTTCTCAACTATATTATTTTCTTACACCATGATATATCATATCCAATGAGGGAATAGTCTCCCCATGTACTTACCTAAGGCCCTTGCTTCTAGTTGGAAGCCTCTAGAATTTGTTGATATGTTTTTGATGTCTTGTGTCCCACCATCTCCAGGCCCATTATTAAAGACACTCAGGGCGGGATGCTACAAAGAGGTATCAAAGGAGGACTTTTTTCCTTTTGTATTAAGTTTTAAGTTAGACAAGAGACTCAGATATAGGGATTTGGAATATACTCGATGCTTAGACATAGATAACCCAAGTACAAGGGAAACCCAAATTTCCTAGGTTGGGATCTATGTTATTTATTATACCATTTATTGTTAATACGACTTCACCATTGTGTAATGAAATTATTCTATGATGTTATTGGTATTGGTATTATTTAAATTAGTATCTTTACTATTCTATCCAAATTACAAGAGGTAATTAAATTATATGCATCATACTGGCCACCATATGGATTAAAATGACATGCATATTGCCATGACATATCTGCTTTCAACATGTATCTACCTATTCCATGTGAGTGATTTTGTGTTTTGTTTTGATATTTTAAAGTACATTCAAATTATAAATATAATGTTAGTACCATATATTAGGATGGAATATAAACATTAAGTGGAAATGTTAAACTTTCAGGTGACTTTACATGGGAGGCCTTGCACCTTCCCTTTTCTTACTACTCATTGACTTGTTTACCACATCTTCCAAAGAATAACATCTAAGTTTCACATTTTCCATTTATATAGAAATTAGACAAAGAAATCTTCATGATATACACTAGGAGAGTAGTGATGATAACGTTCTAGAGTTTGTGGGTCCAGAATCACCCATAGTACCTCCTGTTTTGCTTCCTATAGTGCCCCCTGTAGTGCCTCATGTGGAACCTTTTCCGGATCTTTCATTGGGTGCTGATGCTTAGTTCAGGAATAGTCTTATTTGGTTCATGCAGTAGGTTATGAGTGTTTTTAGGCCTTCCTCGACTATGGAATAACTTACATATATATTATTTTATATAGTAGGATCCTCCCATATTCTCAATGGATGGTGGTCCCAATGCTGCAGAGTCATGGATTGAATCTATAAAATCCATCTTCAACCATCTTGAGACACTCTCACATCGGAGGGTCAAAATTGAATTCATTATGCTTCGTGACTCTACCAAGTATTGGTAATATTTCATTTCATAGTCAGAGAAACCTAGAAATATGGTTTGGGCAGAATTCCATAAATATTTTTATGATAACTTATTTCCACAAACTCTAAGATAAGATAATTCTAGAGAGTTATTATATCTTTAACAGGGCTATTTGATAGTGTTAGAGTATTAAACTCATTTCAATGAGCTCCAACATTTTTCTCCATATCATACAGGTGACACAAAGATGATTTTGATATTATTTCAGGATAGACAAGTATTTGCTATCCACTATTAGGTGACCATATTTTATTTGAAAATTTTTACATAGATCATAAATTATGCCATAATTACGAAAGAAAGTATCAGGGAAGCTGATTCTTGTTATCCATGGCTGTTCAGTTCTGAAGCAGGGTGATGGTAATTCATTTTTTAAGAGGTGATTATTTGTGGGTGAAAGTTTGTGAAAAGCAAGCCATATGGAACACATTTATAGCACTATCATATGTCATTAGTGTTTTAGGAACAACCATAAGAAGACTTAGTGCCGGAAAAACCTGTTGGATTGAGGTTCCTACGGAAATATGGGTCACCTTTAGTGTTTCATCAGTTCTGTTACTTCAACATTTTGTAGAAGAGGATTCGCGAAAGCACCACTATCCAGTATGAGATATACGGTTCCACATCTGGCTATGAGCTTTATTTCTACTTGAAAATAAGGCTTAGGCTGTAGAGGGTGCGGCCGAGGCAATCAAGTTCCAATAACATCAGCGTCAGTAGAGTGAACCATCTCTGGCTAGTCTAGAAACATATTTGGGCCAAGAATCAGGCCATATGTATTAATTGCATCCAGAATTGGTGAAGTAGTGTCTAGGACCATCTATGGTTAGAGGTAATATCCATGTATCCTCTACTTTAGTTTATTCCCTCTTTGATACAGGAGCTTCACACTGTTTATTATCTACTGAAACTGTTGAGAGTTTGGTCTTTCCATCAATTACTTCTATAACATTTTGTCACTCAACACTCCTTTGGGTTTCAAAAAATAGGTCATACTCCACTTTCAAATGTACCCCTTCAGATAGGTAGGTATCATTTAATTTAGAATTTCTACGTAATTGAGATGACCGACTTTGATTCCATTCTTGTTTTGGACTTGCTTGTTCTTTATCATGCAAAAGTGTATTACTATCTCCTTTGAGTGTATTTCACAAAACTCTATGGAAGAACTTTTAAACACAAGGGAGAATTGGAGATCCATGAAGACTGAACTGGACCCAGGTGTTCTGGGATATGTAGGGTGACAAATCAGCTAGTAAGTCACTGTATGAGTGATCTGGAACTATATACATTAGAGTTTCATCCCATTGTGGATCATTTCATGGATGTATTACCAGAAAATTTCTCTGACTTACCACATAAAAGGGACATTATGTTCAACATTTATCTAATACTAGGTGCGAAAACAGTATCCATTACTCCTTATAGAATGACTCCAATAGTGTTACACAAACTCAATAAGAATCTGAAAGATCTTGAGGTGAAGGGTTTCATTAGACCTAGTACATCACTACGGGGTTCACCAGTACGTTTTGAAAATAAGGTGGATGAGACCCTTAGATTTTGAATGGATTAACATTGACTTAACCATCTTATGGTAAATAATCAAAATTTGTTGCCTTGTATAAATGACATCTTTGACCAGATCTGAGGATTGAATATTTTATCCAAGATAAATCTGAGGTCAAGATATCATCACGTGCATTTACGAACATCAAATATACCACATACCGCTTTCCAGAGAAGGTATGAATTGTATGTGTTTTTGGTTATTCTATTTGTCCTGTCAAAAACACTAGTAGTTTTCATGGTTCTGATGATCTAGGTTTTCTACCCACACCTTGATTCATTTGTGATAGTATTTATATATGACACCTTGATGTATTAATTCTCCAAACACAACCATGAAACCCATCTTGAGATCATGATGAGTACACTGATAGAGCATCAGCTATAAGTGAAGCTAAAAAAATCCCACTTTTGGATCAATAAGGTTAAATTATTTTGTCATATCATATATGAAGAAGGCATATTAGTAGATGATGAGAAGGTGTGAATAATGGTTTCTTGGGAGTAGCCAAAGATTTTTTTTTGACATTCACAGTTTATTAGGGATTGATGTCTATTAGATATGTTTCATCCAAGATTTCTCCCACTTAAGAGTTCCCCATACATCCTTTACTAAGAAGAGTGTGAAGTTAATTTGTTTTGAATATTGTCAAAAGTATTTTTAATATTTAAGAGGAATATTCACTATAGTTCTAATCCCGATTCTTCTAGAGCTAGGTAGAAGTTATACTATTAACTGTGATGATTCAAGAATCTAACTGGATGCATTTTTGATGTAAGGTGATCGAGTCGTAGCTTATGGATTTCACCAGATGAGGCCTCATGTCCTAGATTAACCTAAATGTGATTTCTAGTTAGATGTTATGGTTCAGGCTCTATGTTTTTGAGGACACAACTTTTTGGGAGAAATGTTTATTGTTTACACAGATAATGAAAGCATGAATTATATATCCACACAACAAGACTGGAATTTAAGGGAGTGTAGGTGGGTCAAATACCTACAGTCATTCGACTTTGAGCTTGCTTACCCCAAGGTGAGGGTAATGTAGTGGATGACACTTTGATCCAAAGGATACATACACAATCCATCTAGGTATCATGTAGTAAGTGAAAGATGATGAGTTTTTTTTCTGAGATAAATCTAGAGGTTAAAGACCAGAGTAGAGAACCATTTATAATGGCTCTTACAGTGATGTCCTCTCTTTTGGACCAAGTCCACAAGAGGTAGTTATATGATCTAGAGGGGATAATTTTGGGGGAAAGATTCATAGTAGAAAACCCGCCTCTTGGTTGGGTAGTTGATAGTAGTGAAACTCTTCTCTACAGTGACCATGTATAGGTTCCTTGTGATATTCAATAAGAAATGATGAGGGAATATAATACCTCTATTTGGGTAGTTCATCCTAGACTTACCAAGATATAAAGTGATAAACAATTTCAATATTGGTGGCCTGTTATGAAAATACAAATAGAAGGTTTCATTACTTGGTGCTCCACTTATGAACATGGGAAGGCAGAGAACCAGCATCCTACTGGGCTCCTAAACCCTTTGTCCATTCCTAATTGGAAATAGATTGATGTTTCAATTTCTTTATAGGAATTACAAGATCTCCTTGAGGAAGTGATGATTTATTGGTGATAATCGATAGGTTGACCAATTTCTTACACTTCCTACCTATCCGGGAGACCTTCTCTATTGATGAGTTAGAGAGGATTTATATTCAGGACAATGTTTGACATCATGTCATGCCTTGTTCTATCATGTCAGACTAAGACACCCATTTTACATCATGATTCTAGAAATGGATGTAAAAGGAAATAGGTTTATAGCTAATTTTGAGTAATTCATATCACCCCCATATTGATGAGATGTCTGAGCAGATCATTTGTCTGTTAGAGGATATGTTGCAGGCATGTATCCTTGATTTTGGTGCCTCTTGGGAAAAAATCCCAATAGTTGAGTTTTCTTATAAAAAAAGATCCACGCCATATTTAAAATGGTTATATATGAATCCTTATAGGGAAGAATTATTGTTAACCTCTATATTGGCTCATGGTAGGTGAGGCAGCTCTTCTAGGTCCTCATCTCATTCAGGAGACTTTTGAGCATGTTTGACTAATTCAGAAGCGTATGGCTGAAACTCAATCTAGATAGAATTATTATACCAATCGTCCCCGTAGACCTATGGGGTTTGATGTGGGACATTGGGTCTTTCCGTATGTTTTTCCAAGGTTGGGTCATAGGTGAATTAGGAGACATAGAAATTTATCACCGAGATATGTTAGGCCTTTCGATATAGTGGAGAGGGAGTTGGGCTGGTTTCCTATCAGTTTCTTTTACCTCAAAGCTACCGTACCATGCACGATTTCTTCCATGAATCTCAGCTTCAACATTATCATCCAAACCTGTCTAATTTTTTTTGAGTCTGACAACATCAAACTTGAGCCAAATTCATACTTTGAGGACCATCTGATCAGTATCTTTGACTGTATCATGATTATTCTCTGAGCTTGGT
The DNA here is from genome assembly GCA_963277665.1 of Viscum album. Classification (NCBI taxonomy): domain Eukaryota; kingdom Viridiplantae; phylum Streptophyta; class Magnoliopsida; order Santalales; family Viscaceae; genus Viscum; species Viscum album. The sequence continues at coordinate 1,366,988,898 of OY728135.1, forward strand.
TAGTTCCTATTGTCTGGGAATTATGGCAACACAAATGCGTTCAGGGTGAGAGCTAGGACAAGAAGATTAATACATGTGTGTCGTGGCTAGAATAGTTCTCGAATGATGTTTTACTAACCTCATAAGGTAATTTCATGGATGAGTTATAACATCCAGATTTTAACCAAGGTATGAACAATTTAATTTTTATTCTAATTCCTTAGAGTGTCCTAGGCCACATGCATGCATGGCCTGTTGCGAATCCCAAGCAACTATTAAAATTATTTATATAATTGAATGAGATTTATGTAAAATAAGACTCTATGATCAGGAACATTATTTGAGTAAAAAATTATTAAAATATGTTAAAAGAAATAAAAATAATTCTAAGGAAATAAAAGGAAATGTAAAAGGGATAAAAATAAATAATAAAATAGAAAATGGTGGAGACGATTAAAAATAATTAAAATGGGATTAACCCATTTTTAGAATTATTTTCCTTTCTCCCTCACTTTTTATTATTTATTTTATTGTGTCTAATTTTTTTCCTTATTTATTTATTTTTCCTTTTACTTTCCCCCCCTCTTTTTGTATTTCTTTTTTTTTCTATTATCTCTTCTCTCCCTCTTCTTCTAGGTGTCTTGGCCCCTACCCAGATGGTGCACACCTCCCTCATCATTTTTAATCCCATTGTAACTTTTATTATCTTCCTTTTTCGACTCTATTGGAAGCACAATATAGCTCTCGGTAAGGCTAATCTTTTTCAAAAATAATCATTGCATTTCATCGACTCTCAACCATGAAATCTTCTATATATGGTTTTCACCTGAAATTGAGGGTTTTCTAAAATCATGTGACTTATTCCATCATAGGTCACATCAAATGTTGTTTCGAGGTGTGAGAGATACTACAACTTTGAGGTAGAGATTATATGATCTTCCCTCTCATTTCGTGGCATTATTCAGTACACACCATTGTGCCACATATAGTTCCTACTGAAGAATCTCAAATTAATCTGATTAATTTAACTAAACTTATTAGCCTTTATCTTTGTGACCTTTGCATAATTTAAAACCATCCTAATTTATCTCCATTCTGTTGAATACCCCTTCAGGTTTGCCGACATAATCAGCCTGTTTGTAACGTTGGCCTTGATTCCTTAAATTTTCAGCTACATGTGTTTTTATGTTACGTTGGGTCAATGTTTAATTTGGATAAAATTATTTAGGGTGCATTTTCTTCCTAAATTATTTGGCTATAAGGTTTTTTGTTCCATGATTTTATTTAAATTTGGTTTCCTCAACTTACGTTGATAAATTCCATGTTCTATTTAACCTGATTTACGATTTTGGAATTGATTGGTTACATAAATGGATACTATTATGAATACATGCTATGGGATATATGTATATGTACATATCTTATGGATTGTAGGTAATCAGGTCGATGAGAGAACATGAGTTCCATATTAATAACCCACAATTAGACTCATCATGCTTGATAGGTTATAACATGATATGCAGGGGGAGTGATGTTATATTCTCACCAGGAATGAGTTCCCCATATATTTTTATATACTATTGAGTGACACCGGGTCCCTCAGGGGAAACCAATGATTTATCCATTTTCATGATAGATATTCCAAGCCTCGGTTGAGACTCGGTCCTTTATGTGTGATACTTGGTAAGAAATCATGGTTACCACACCACAACCAATACATGGGATTCAGAAATGGATAACCTTGGATGTGTTTGGTGGAATTGGATAATTGATTAGGTGTAACGTTGTGATACATTAGGGAAGGGGTCAGAATCCACCTTTATACTTTTCAATTTTATTATAAATTCTTGAGATTATTATATTGTGCATCACAGATTTCCTTATACTTTTTGATGTTTTCTAGTTCCTTTAGTGTTCCAGCTATTAACTTATGGATTAAACCCCAAGCCATAGCACAACCTTGGAGGGTACACTTTTTTGTTGTTGTTATGATACTTAGGCCATGAAATATTTATTCTGTTTACTATGTATCTTGTTCAGACTTCTGGCTCAGGCCACAACAGGTGGTATGGTACAGGTGACCATTTCAGAACCTAGACAATATTACAGTTATTTTATTTAATTAAACTTCTCATAATCATTATACATCAACCCACTTATATTTTTTTACTGCTTGAAATAGAAGGGTCTAGATACATTGAGTACCAACCTACTGAGATTATATCTCCCACCATTCTTGGGTTCCATTTCATTCATGAGTGGACTTTATGTTCCTATGCACGAATATACGGAAGCATGCTACTTCAAATGATTTATTGATTTTTCATTTTGGATGGAGATTTGGGGGAAAAGGAACGAGCCATGCTCGAGATGCCATGTGATAGTTTCTGTTTCTCATTTTAAGTCTTTTTTAACATGTATTTTATGGTTTTACCCTATACCCCATAAATTTTACTTATTTACATTGACATCATTATGGTATCTGTGATGACATTTTAGCTTCTTCATATATTATATATTTTCCATCGGTAATTTATCATCTTCTGCAGCTATCTTTTGTTTTTATTATTGTTTTAACTACTTGTTCATTTATATTATTTCCATCCTACATGAAATAAATTTTCATATGAGGGTATATTATTTCTACAGACTTACTTGAGGCCCTGGCTGCAAGTCGGTAGATTCTGGTGTTTGGGGAGATGCTCTTGAGGTCTTCTGGATCACTATCTTAGGGCCCATTTTCAGAGTCAATCAGGTAAGGGAACTACAAAGTGGTATCAAGGAGGTCATTTTTTATTTTGTCTTATATTTTGGGTTAGATGGAAGACTAGGATATAGGGACTTGGAACTTACCATGTGCTTGGACATAACTAACCCATGTATAGGGGAAACCCAAATTTTCTTGGGTGGGATCTCAATTATTGATTATTCCATTTATTATTGATAAAAATTCACCATTGGGTGATGTACTTGTCTTATACTGTTACTGGTATTGTTATTATTTAAATAATGATTTTTACTCTTCCATCTTTATGACTTGAGGGCATTGCATTACATGCATCATACTTGTCACCATAGGGATTAAAAAGACATGAATATTCCAATGAAATATCTACTCTCACTGTGTATCTTCTTGTTTCATGTGAGTGATTATGTTTTTAGTTTTAATATTTTATAGTACATTTTAGTTATAAATATAAATAATTTACCCTTTTTAGGATTAAATGGTCACCTAAAGTGGAAATGATTGAATTTTACTTGACTTTACTTGGGAGGCCTTGAACCTTTCCTTTTATTACTACTCCTCGACTTGTTTACCTCATCTTCCATATAATCTTTTATATGGTGTGAATTTTCCAATTATTGAGAAATACCACCATGATTCCTTTGTTCCATATTCTAGGAGAGTAGCAATGAGCACATTCTGGAGTTAGTGAGATCGAAACCATATGTAGTGCCTCCTACAGTGCTTCGTGTATTGCCTCATATAGTGCCTCATGTGGACCCTCCTTCTTATCTTCCCCTAGGGATCAATGCTCAGTTTAGAGATAGTCATCTTAGGTTCATGATGTCAGTTTAGAGTGATCCCAGGCCTTCCCAGACTATGACAGATCTTGCACATGATTTTTTGCTATAGAATCCTACCACCTTCTCAAGGGATGGTGGTCCCAATGCTACATAGTCATGGATTAAAGTTATAAAAACCATCTTTGACCATATTGAGATGCTCCATGAGTGGAGGGTCAAAATTTCAATCTGTATGCTTCTTTAATCTGCCAAGCGTTACTGGGATGTCATTTTTCTGTTAGAGAAACCTATGGATATGGTTTGGGATGACCTTGAAATAGCTTTTAATGATCACTTCTTTCCAAATACTCTGAGAGAAAATCATGCCAGAGAGTTCCTACATCTTAAGTAGGGATATATAATAGAGTTGGAGTATTAAAAGCATTTCACTAAGCTCTATCATTTTTCTCCATATCTGACTAGTGACACATAGATGACTATGAGAGTATTTTAGTTAGACTTGGATATGTTATCCAGTCACAGGTGAATGTCTTTCATTTGATAACCATCACAAAGATTGTGAATGAGGCTTTAATTATGGAATTAAATCTTAGGTAAGCTGATCTTATGTGCCAGGGTGGTTAAATTCCACAGTAAGGTGATTGTTATTCAAGTAGTAAGAAGTTCCGATTTGAGGGTGCACATGGGGAAAATTATTGCCAAATTACATGTAATGACATCACTATCATATGTTATTAGTACGGAAGGAACAACTATAAAAAGCCTTATTTCTTAAGAAACCCATTGGAATTCCAAGATTGCAGCTAGATATGTCATCTTTAGTGTTTTTTCCATTCTTTTCCTTCAGCATCTTGTGGGAAGGGATTATTTCCAAAACATCCATCAGTTATGGGATCTACAACTCTATGTCAGGCTGGGAGTTTGTTTTCTACTGATTAATCATGCTAAGGTAGTGGATGTTGCGACAGAGGCAATCATGTTCCCGAACTTCAACGGAAGCAGATTGGAACTGATCAAGTTAGTCAGGAAATATCTCAGGTCTGAGGATTAGGGAATATGTATGAGGTTTAGCCAAAACTAGTGGAACAGTGTCCAGGGCCATCTACAGTTAGAGGTATTATCCTTGTAGAATCTACTTCATTTTTTTACCTCTTTGATATTGATGATTCACAGTCTTTCTTATTTGCTGCAACTATTGAGAGCTTGGATATTTACATAAATTAATTATACATTTTAATGTCTCTTGAAATTGATTTGGGGGTCATAACAGAGGGTATACACTTTTTCCAAGAGTCCCCCTTGGGATAGGGGTGTACCATTTCTTCTAGAATAACTAAATCTTCGAGATGACTGAATTTGATGTCATTCTTATTATGGTATACATCATTATTTATCAGCCCAAGTATATTGATATCGCCTTCAAGTTCCCTTCACAACACCTCAGGGAAATAGTTTTATGAAAAAGGGAGAATGGTATATCCAGGTAGACCGATCTGGACCTAAGCGTTCCAGGCTGGGTAAGGTGATAGCTTAGCTATCTTGTCTTTTTTTGAGTCATCAAGAACTATAGTTAGTGGAGTATCCTCCCTTTGTGGATCATATTAGGGATGTATTCCCTAACTATTTCATTGGCTTACCTCCTATGAGGGACTTTGAATTCACTATCTAGATACTTCAATATGTGGCACCATTATCTATTCCTCCTTATTTGATGGCCCCAACAGAGCTACACGAACTGAAGAAGCAACATGAAGATCTTGAGGTGAAGGGTTTCATTAGAACTAGTACATCAATGTGGGGTTCACCATTAATTTTTACTAAGAAGAATAATTATACCGTTATATTATGTGTGGATTACCATTGACTCAATCATATTATGAAAAGAGTCGATATTTGTTGCCTCGTATAGACGACCTCTTTAACCATCTCTGAGGAGCAACTATTTTCTCCAATATTGATCTGAGGGCAGGATTTCATGAGGTGCATGTGTGAAAAAAGATATACCATGTACCAATTTTTGAATCAGGTATGACTTGTATGATTTTTTGGTTATACCATTCGGTTTGACAAACATGCTAGCAGTTTTGAGGGCTCTGATGAATCAGGTTTTCCACCCATACCGAGAATATTTTTTTGGTAGTCTTTGTAGATGACCTATATGTGTATTAACACTCCATAAATGACCATGAAACCCATAATGAGATCATGATGAGTGCACTAATAGGGAACTGGTTACATCCCATGCTTTCATGGTACTCTTTTCTTTGAATACTGAAATAGATTGCACTATACACTACTTCGAGTTCTAGCACACAACGACCAATAAAACTAGCCATTATGAATAGTAATACCCACTTTTTAAAATTTTATAATTTTTTTTCAAAACGGAATTTATTTTTGGATTTGGAATATCGAAATTAGCTTTGGGAAAATTGTTGTTATTTTTCTGAGAACTTTCAATTTTTGATAAATAGTGAAAAATGCTATGTTATTGTCTAAAACCAAATTGTATTTAAATAATTATTATTTTTATTTAAATTTATTTAGAGTCAAAATAGATATATAATACCTATATTAGTTCAATGTAATTCATAGGAGTCAATTTATAATAAGATTAGATGTATAAAATTTTATTAATTTTTTTAACATTTTTACCCACCTTATAGGCACATTTGAAAATTTGCATAAAACATAATTTTACCGCTTCTGTAAATTGCATTTAAAAAATCTTAGATACACAATTGAAATAAATATTTAAAATTTTGTTCAATAGGATGAAAATAATTTTTGGTGAATAGTAGATTTTGACTTTTATTTACCATGGTTAAAAGTAAATAGGGTAATTAAAGATAGAAATGATATTATAATTACCCTAACACATGTCATAATTCTATTTGATACGGGTATATCTAAAAAAAGAATCCTTATGAAGAAAATATGATCCTTTGGGACCACTTGGATTATATTAGGACATTTATTATATTTTATTTAAAGAAGAGTTAAAAGTGTTAAATTCAAAGTTTAATAACTAAACCATTTTTAATATAGGGTTATACATAAGATAAATTCAACTAAAAATACTAATTAAAAATTTAAAAATATTTATTACATAATGTCATTTTATATATAATTTATAGAAATTTAATAATTAAATTTATTTATGACACAATGATGATGCAGTAATTACCTTATTATTGAAAGATTAAAATAATTGATCTTATAAATTTTAAAATAATTGTAAATTGAGTCTTTTGATGTATTACATGAATTTTTTAGGTTAATATGACATGTTATGGTTGAATAAATAAATTTTCTTCATTGTGATAATGTTATTATGACTTTTAGAAAAACAAAATACTAAATAGTGTCAAAATTGACATAAATTCGTTTTCTTAAAACAATACTATATTATTAATTGATAGAATATTCGTGAAAATATAAGGTCTAGCCAAAGGACTTAGATAAGGTTATATATATATATAATTAACGACTTCGTGTTCTGTTGTCTTTATATAGTATGTTTAATAACTATTTATTATAATAATACTAGAATACATGGTAAAAGTGAAACTATAAAACTAAGAGTTAAATATAAAAGATAAGGTTAATATGGTGACTTAAACCTTTATAAAACCTATTTGTTGAGATTTTTTCAACCCATATCTACCTTAGACTTTAAATAAATCTTTTTTAGCCATTATGAATAAAAAATTAGTTTATCTTAAAATAAAATTTCAAGCTTTTCCTAAAGTGACCCTCACCTCTCTTATAAAAGTGTACATCCCCTTCACTTAATATCACACCTCCAAATCCAGTTGGCTCAGCTAGACCCTGCTCAAATATCTTCCCAACTACCCTCAATTCAAACTAGATGCCTTAATTTTATTATAAATCCAACCCAAGGAGCGCTTTTGATCAAATCAAAAGGAACCACCCAAAGAAGATGTAATAATTTCATCACCTCTTTCAAAGTTCTTTTCTTCTTACAGTTCCTCTTTCTTTGTTATTTTCATACGAGAAAAGAAACTCTAATAACTTCTACATAATATCATGTTATTATGAATATAGTACTCCCATATTCATTATTCTATCCATCCTATGAATGACAAAGTCACCATACATGTGTACGTATGACTTACTATCTCCATATTGTGGTGTAGTTGTCATTCAACACTCCATTATTTGGATGGGTATACTAAAGAGTATAATTGATGTAGATAATAAATATAATATTGTAATTATTTTGTATATATGATATACCATCAAATTACATAATATTTCACCATTAATAGAATGATATTGTCTTTCGTGTTTATGTGTGGATTAATGTATCCACGAATAAGATGAAATTCATTCCCCATCATAACCATTCAAGAATAAATTTCATTTTATGATTAAAAATTAATGTTTAATAACTTAATGTAATCATGTATATAAATAAAATACATCCTATACAAAATAAAAATGACTTACATAACAAAACATATAAAGAAAAATGAATCTATTAACACCAAAAAATGATGATATTAATGAAATATCCTTAAAAAAGAAATATTAAAAGATCATATATGATATAATTTTTATGTATGTGGTTATTTTATAATTTAATAACAATTATTTCACCATTATATAGGATTTTAACCCACCCTATACTGAGGAGAAGTAAAAGGTAAGGGTTAATTTTACAATATCATTATTATCCGAAGTTGTTTTTACGAAAGTATCTACTGAGACTTCTTTATCATCGAAATCTGTGTTTCTTAAAAATGTATTTCAAAACATTTTTAATATTCATTATACTATGGGTTAAAGTCATTTATACCCTTGTTTTAATTTTTATGGTTTGAAAGGAGTCTTTATTCACTTTCCAAACAAGGTACTTTATGACCTTTTCAACAAATCAAGGAAAGAATGTATTTTTAACTTATACGGTGGGTGCAGATATTTTCTACCATTATAAATCCTTTAAAGCTTACCTTACATGATTATAAAAATACTTTCAAAATAAACTTTTTCTTTTATAATTACATAACTTTTAAATGATTTCAAAATAGAAAGAGATATTTGTCTCAAAGAGTTTTGATTTCATCAATGTCAACATCCATTGATGGATTTTACACTTGTTTAAAGTTGATTTATTATGATAAAATCTTCCATATTGTATTGAATGTTTTAGGATATGTTTGACTGTGGATGTATTATTTTTATGCCATTCATGGTTTATGGTTATAGTATTTACATTTTTTATGATAGTTTTAATATGAATGTTTTTGTTATGTTTCAACCTTGTCATATGAGAAATGCATTGGACTTAGTAACTGATGGTTGGATCCTACTATAACTCCTCGATGAATTGGTAGGTCTCATGAGATAAACTAGTGTCTTGGAACAAGGCCTTTAAAAAATCTTATTTTTAGTCTTGGCATGAGGCCTTGACTATGTGGTTATGATTTCTAACATTATGGATTCCATCATTATGAAATTTTCTATTAATATTACATGTGATTATTAGACTTGTAGAATATCCATGTGAATAAGTAAATGGGATTATTTGATTTACCTTTTCCATATTATGCTGAAGTTAAATTTTAAAAGGCTTCTGTTTTAATCTTATACATTTCCTTAAATGTTTATGATTATTTATGCCAGTTTCCACTATATTGTTATCCTCAATGAGCATCTGAGATCACCCATTTATTATGTTTTACTTTTCCCAGGATGTGAAAAAGTATATTATGATTAACTTGTAGTAATATGATAAGGGATAAGTGTGTGTTCAAAGGGGATACAATATTGTTTTATTTAATTTCATAATGTTATGTAAAACATATGTATGTATCTAGTACTTCCAAGGCTACTAAACCGATCGGTCCTTTGGGGCATGATTCCCTGTATCTTGCCAATGTTATGTAATAATTCACCGACTCTAGGTAACTGGGGTCAGGGTGTTAGAGTTGGTATCATAGAAAGTTTAGTACAAACCATGGAAACTAGATTTAGAAAAACTCTGATTATAGAACATTATCATAAGATAGGATTTGATGATTAGTATAGAATAACATCCTAGATTTTTCTAATTTATATATTTTATGAATTTTCCAAGAAATTGATTGTATTTGGTGGATGGTGGAGTAGGGGGAGGAAAGGGGCAACCCCAACACTGGCCAAGAGGATGCGACAATTGCTTTAGGATTGATGCCAAATGAGAAAGAAACTGTGAAATGCCCAGAGGAGTACCTGATTCACAAGGAGTTATTCTCTCATATGCATGAGAAAGAAGACGCTTCAGTGAACCATATTGCTACTGGTCAGACGAAAAAAATTTCAGATGTGGTTAGGGTGGCAATTGGAACTGATTTCACTAATTTTGATTGTCCATCTCCTGGAAGAGTGATCAAAAAGAGGAAGGTGGCTCATGTTGCGAAAAATGAAGTGGCCATTGAGGAAAGGATAATTTTATGAAATTTTTCAATCATAGCATAGGTTTTGACCCCTAAAGGTGAGAAATTCTAGAACATTACTGATCTAACGAAGCGAATGGTAGAGCTATGGGGTTTTGATGGTTGGAGGATGACATCGATGGGATGAGCATACTATCATGCAGTGTTTTCCTATGATGAATGAACGTTTCATGCATGGAGTATTGGGTAAATTCCATTGAATCTTGGACTTTTATACATACAAGAGTGGGACAAAATTTTTGATCCCACTGATGTCTGTAATACACATGCTCAGATCTGGATATGGATATATAAGATCAATTTGTTATATTGGAACCCAAATATTTTATGGGATATCGCTTACTTAGTGGGGAACTCAATTAGATTGGACAATCAAACTGAAAATCCTCGATTTGGACACAATTCTAGAGTATTGGTGGAGGTGGATTTGGCTACCACACTGGTTGAGGAAGTTGTGTTGACAACATGTGATGATAGTACGAGACTTCAAATTCACTATGAGAGGAAGCATAAGTTCTATTATGTTTGTAAATATTTTGGGAATCTTATTGCTAATTGTAATAGAGATAAAGAATGTGGACTTTTAAAGGTCAAGGGACATGATGATACCTCATGTCGAAGGAGAAAGGGGAAGAATGTCTGCCTAGGACCACTGAAGGTGAAAAATCTTGATAAAGGATGGGATATGTCATGTATGGAGGTGCAAGAGGCTAGTGGAATGCCCACTGCTACTATTTATAGGGACCTGGTGGTGCCTGAGTTGCAAGATACTGCGTATCTTGTTCATCATTTCAAGGTTACCCAAAGAAATGATTTTGATGGGAGTCATCCATAGCATCTGAATTCTAGTAATAAGTTCACCCCTTTGAATGGAAGCTTTTGGTCAAATGAGCCTAAGATTTTCCAAGACACTATAAGTGAGGGAAGTCCTGCAAACCATGATAATGACCATGTCAGTTCTGCAATAGCTGAATAGGTCAAAGATGCAAACAATTTGAAGGCTAGTATGGAACGCCAAGGCAAGAAGAAAGGAGGGGGAAAACAAGGAAATGGGAATGAATGTAGAGTGAAAGGTGGGGGGTAGGGGGGCTTCGACATGGAGCAAGACTCCCCCAACTCAATGAATATACTATATTGGAACTGTCAAGGGTTTGGAAACACGATAATGGCCAGAGCCCTACGACATTTTATTATGGCCAACAAGCCAATGCTCATTGGTATAGCGAATCCCAAAATTCTCTTTACGAATTGGAAAGGTTTTAAATTGTCCTCTATGGGTTATAGCCTGGTCTCACACAACCTGCATGACATCTATATGGATCATCTATGGGTTTTAAACCATAATTGTATACTGATTTATACATCTCATGCTAAACAACAGTGTATTTCAATATCTTATAATGAGCAGGGTGTTAATCTTAGGATTGTGTTTGTTTATGCTTATACTTCTAACATTAGATGAAAGGAGTTATGGAAAGAACTTGGTGATATTTTAGGTACGATTAGACACAAATGGATGATTATGGGTGATTTTAATGTTGTTTTACAGCCTGAGGAGAAAACTAGATTAAATTTAAACCGTGTAGCATCAGCTAATTTTTTTTCATACATTGTGTAGTCCTGTTGAAGTTCCAATTGTAGTTACTGAATTCACATGGTGTAGATACACTTTAAGTGGAATATGGTCTAGTAATCTGAATAAATGTTTTATTTACATGGATTATATGAATTAGGTTACTGGAATATCTGGTAACATGCTTCCAAAATATCATTCAGATCGTAACCCATTAATTGTGGAGGTATCTACCTCCACTACAAGGTTAAACCCATTACCCTTTCACTTCAAGAATGGGTGGATCAATACACTGGGATGTGGGGAAATTATTGAGATGGCCTGGAAAATGATCTTTGTTGGAAGCCCAATATTTATTCTTGTGAAAAACTATAGAATTCTAAGGTACTCTTGAAGTCATGGAGTAAGAACTCCTTTTCCAATCTTGATTGTTAGATTAAACATTCTGAAGAATGGCTTGTTGACTGCCAAAATAGAAACCAGTAAAATGAAATCCCCTCCAGGGAGGTTATAAAGGCTCTTGAAAAGCTTGATGATCTCCTGATTTTTAAGGAGAGGATTGACCTCTCCATATTGAATGCCATATGGTTAAAAGAGGGTGATCATAACTCAAAGTTCATCCACAGAATGCATCAGGAAAAAGAAAGTTTGGTCAAGTATGAAGGATGTTCAAGTCAATGGGTGTATGTACACCCTGTAAAGAGAAATATCGAGTTTTGTGGTTTCTTATTTTTAGCCCATTTATTTTGATTATGGGCATGACAAGACCTATAAAATGGTTGATAGTATTGTCCCTTTCCTTGAAGAATAACAAAATTGTCTTCTCACAAGGGTTCCTTTCATGGGGGAAATCAAGGAGGCATTGTTCTCTTTGAACATGGATAGTGCTGCTAGACTGGATGGGTTCCCCAATAAAATTTCAGGTTCTACTGGGATATCCTGAAGGACGACATGGTCATGGAGAATCGAGATTTTTTCCCATGCCTCCATCCCTCATGGATGTAACTCGAACTTCATTTTCCTCATACTAAATAAAGAAAATGCGGTTGATATTAGTGATTTTAGGCAAGATGCACTTGGAAATACCATTCCAAAAGTAATTAGAAATATATTCATGACTCATTTGGATGGGATTACCAACAATTTTTTTCCCCAAATCAGTTTGGATTTGTTTTAGGTAGAAGTATCTAGAATTGTCTATTCACTTCTTTTTGAGAGTATTAATGCGATGATGAAAAAATCAAGGAAGGGGAGATTTGACTCAGGATTGATATATCTAATGACTTTGACACTATCAAATGGAGTTTTCTTTTTGATGTTCTCAGAAATTATGGATTTTCGAGTGATTCCATCAAATTGATTTCAACCATTCTCAATTCTATGAGGCTATATATTCTAATAAATGGATCACTTAGGGGCTTTTTCACTTGTACCAGGGGTGTTTTTTGGGGAGATACCCTATTAGGGCTCATATTTTCTCTTTCAGAGGATTACATGTGTATGTGAATTATTGAACTCACTCATCTTGGAATTTATGAACAACTGTAGGTTGGCTGGAACAATCTCATTCCATCTCACCTTTTTTTACGATGATGATATTATTTTTCTTGGGAACCCTTCAATGCATACCATTAATGCCATTAAATCCCTATTTAGTCATTATGAAAAGGTTTCTGGTTAGAAAATTAGCTGGAATAAATCCTTCATCATCTTTTGGAATGGTCTCTCTGTCAGAAGACAAAATAGAATTGCTAGGATACTTGGTGTGAGAAAAGGATCTCTTCCTTTCACATACATTGGGGTTCCTTTATTCTGGGGTAGAGTTAAATGAAAAGTTACTTGAGAAAATTTCATCTGGAATTATAAATAAACTTGATGATTGGAAGGGAAAGACCGTGTCACAATTAAGAAGGGTTTTCCTTATCAACTAGGTGATTACAGCTAAGTTTGTGTATTCCTTTTCTCTCTATAGTTGGCCAAAGAGTATGCTGAATAACTTGCAGAGAATGATTAAAAATTTCTTGTGGACATGTACGGTTTGTTAAAAGAAACTTATTATAGTGGCTCGGAGGGAGTGTATTAATCCCATTGAGATGGGAGGTCTTGCGCTCAAGGATGTCAAAGTTTTTAATGATAGATTGATCAATAAATTCACAGGGAATTTTTTGGTCTCCAACGACCCATCAATTTATTTTTTCTCTAGAAGGTTCATGCAGAGGCTCTGAAGTGAGTACCCCCACTATCTTATGTCCTCTGTATAGAAATCTCTTAGGCACTCATTTAAGGAAATCATTATGAACTCAAAATGGATGATTAGCTGTGAATCCAACCTCAATTTTTGGTGGAATAATTGGCTGGAAAACCCCATTAATAACAACTTTATCCCTCCATATGTGTCCCGAATGGCTATTGCGGATGTAATGCAACACACTGATGATCTGGTTGGGATTATCTCACAACAAGTAGTTCTAGAAATCCAGAGATATGTGTGTATGGACAAGTACACCTTGGTCTGGCAACCCAATTCCAATGGGCTCTTCACCACAAAGGACTATCATTTTTGGAAATGTGCCAGATCTTACAGGGAATCCAGATGGTTGGTTCAATTTAAAGTTACTCATGTTCAACTATCCAGATTTTCTTTTCTTTGGAGGCTCTGGCGGAACTACGTCCCAGCTCATGATCTATTGCAGAAAGTAGGATATAGTCTTGCTTATGCCCTCCCTCTATGTATGTGGGATGTAGAATCTGCAACACACCTTTTCATGGACTACTCTTATACAAGTAAAATATGAAATTATATTCGTTATGTTTTCTGATTTCATTTTTCAAATTTTAGGTCTATTGAGGAGCTCCTGCTTCGGTTATGTGATAGTGTTAAAAGCATGCAAGTACATAATCTTCTTGTTGATATAGTATCATTGGATACTTTATTAATATATTCTTCATGGAACCAGGTTCTTTTCTGTGAAAAATCTACTTGCTTTCAGGCGGACTGCATTTCCATTCACAAATACATTCTTGCTACCACTACTGTCCAGCAAGGTGCGACGCGGAATACATGTGATGATCTGTTTATTCTTTGGGCAATTAGGGTGATGGGAGACCGAAGAAACTTCTTGTTCTTTTATTCATTTGATGGATCCCACCAATCCCATTCTGCATCAATGTTCATAATGATGGAGCTGCCTCTGGCTCGCCTAGACCAGCGGGATGTGGGGGCGTGTTCCGGACTAATCATGGCTTTGTTAAAGGATGCTTTCACCACTTCATCAGACAAGGTAATGCTTATGAAGCTGAGCACTGGGATTTCATTTATGCAGTCAAGTATTCCATTCAATTTGACTTGTCTCCATTATGGATTGAATTAGATTCACAATTGGCGGTGAACTCTTTCAAAGCACGATCTAAAAATGTTCCATGGTGAATTGTCCCATATTGGATCGCATGTCTAAACCAAGCACACCATCTCCAAATATCTGTATCTCATGTATACAGGGATGTGAAATAGGTTGCTGACGCTCTCTCAAAGCGGGCGCTTGTAGAGTCAAGCACCATGTGGTATTTCAGGCTGTCTGACTTCTGTTTTCATATAGAGGATGATGATATGCGACGTGTGGTTTATTCACAATCTTGAAATACCCCTTGTAATGCATGATTGTATATAATTTTTTCATCTTTAATAATTTTAGGGCCGACCTGCTCAGACCCTAGATTCTCCTGCCAAGAAATACATCTTTGTCTGGATAGGAGTAGGTAGAGGTGGCTCTAGTACAGATGTACCTAGGAGTGAAATCTCCGACAAGGAGTTTTGGGCTTGACCTGGCATATACTGGTACACGACAACAGGCCTTGATGCACTATTGGTTTCGACAAACTTAGGTGACATGCAAAGGATAATTCAAATCTTCTTTAAAAACCATTACGAAATATTTATGAGTTAATACCTTTTTAATGAAAACATTTTTATGATTCTGGATTATATCAATAAACTATTTAATTTATGTTATGTGTTTTACTAGTGTTGAATTATGTATTGTGATTCATAAACTGATCTAGTGTATGCCATTGTTTAGAAATTGTGCCTAGTAGAAGGAATAGAAACCATATCAATGCATATAATCCATGTAGGGATTTACATTCTACTCAAGATAATTATGGTGGAGCTGGTGATGCTACCGGTGCTAAATAACTTATAACCATACTGGGATAACTCACTTAGGTTATTAATAATAATATTACCCATATCAAGCACCATGATCCATAATGCATTAGATTAATTTTAGACCGATTCTGGAGGAAACAACCACAAACATTCAATGGGACTACAAATCCATTTGTAGCTGAGAAATTGATAAGTTCCTTAGCAAAAATATTACATGCTTTGGGGAGTAGTGAAAGGGAAAAAGTTTTCATGGAATTTTATCACCTCATGGGAGATGTAGATCAATGGTGTTCATTAATTCCAAACTAAATGGAGGATTAAGAAGTATCAAATATGGAATAGAGGGAGTTTAAAGATCTTTTATAAGAAAAATACAATTTCTTGTGACCATCGAGTAGATATGGAAATACAATCTCCAAGTCTAAGGAAAAAGAAGGATGAGAATGTCACAATGTTTTAGGATAACATTACAAGGTTAGAAAGGCATGAAGAAATTTATATACATAACCCAATAAGTAAGATTCATCGATTCATCAATGGGTTAAAACCACTTCTCCGTCGAGCATTAGTCTCACAATCCTTCTAATTGTATGAATATATTGTCTCATGTTCTATCAAGACCGAAAAGGAATTCTCCTAGACGTATGACTTTAAAGAAAAGTAGGAGAAGAAGAGATCATCTTAATACTATGGAAATAGAAATAAGGGGAAAAGGGGAAAAGTTTAATTTCCATCCTATAGTAAATGTGGGAAGAAACACCCTGATACTTGCCTAAAGGGAATGTGAGTCTGTTACAAGTGTGGTGAAAAATTCCCCCCAAGCTCGTGATTGAAAGGGGAAGAAAGAGGATGTCAATATTGAATTCTACAATTCTAGAGAAATGTGGAATTATGAAAATGAATGTCCTAAGCACCAAGAAATATACCTAATAAAATTCCAAGGTAGAAAGGCCAAGCTTATGCGATCACTACTACTGTGGTTGAAACTCCGAATGACATGGTGGTAGGTAATTTAATGGTTTCTTAAAATTTAGCCAATGATTTATCTAATTATAGATCATTTCATTGTTTCATATCATCCCATTTTTCTAAGAAAATTAGATATTTAAAATTTGATTGAACAAGGAAGTTGTTAGTCAAAACTCTTAAGGGAATTATCATTGCAATAATGTTTTGTGAATCAATTCCCACTAGGGAAAATAAATGTTCTTTTTCTACTAATCTCATCGTCATACCTATGATTGAATTTGATATAATCCTTGGTATGGACTGTATTTTAGACCATGATGCAAAAATTTATTTTAATAAGAAGTATGGTACAATTTTTGATGAGTATAAGGAGTACATTATCTTTAGAGAAGAAATGTAATAACCTTATTCTTATATAGATCAACACCCGGTAGCTATACTAAATTCAAATATTGGGGAATAAGGTAGTGAAATAACTATCGATGAGGAAAATAATGTTCAAATAGAGGATGTACATATTTTTCAAGAATATGTTTCTCCATGGGGAGACACTTTCCTTTTTATAAAGAATAATGATGGATCTATGAGGATGTTCATTGACTACTGGGATATCAGTGATATAACAATATAAAACAAGTATCCCCTACCTCAAATTGATGATTTATTCAATCAACTTCATGGAACTAAATATATTTTAAAGATTGACCTTCGATCTAGATATCATCAGTTGTGCGTGAAAAAGGAAGACATTCCAAATACTACATTTCAAAGTAGGTATGCACATTACGAGTTTACAGTAATGCCATTTGTACTGAAAAATAAACCCTCTATATTGATGGATATAATGAATATATTTTCAAGGAATATATTTATGACTTAATTGTGGTATTTATTGATGATATCTTGGTGTACTCAAAAATCTACGAAGATCATGAAAATCAATTGTGCACAATTATAAATACTCTTAAAAGAAATGAATTATATGGGACGTTTAGCAAGTTTGAATTTTGGCTTCAAGAGATTTAATTTCTTGGACATATTGTATCTAAGGATGTAATCTATGTTGATCCTTATAAGACAATGGAAATCCAATAATGGCTAGCACCGATGATTATAATCGAGGAACACAATTTTATTAGTTTAGTAGGTTATTATCGGCATTTCATCCATAATTTTTCCCGATTGGATAAAGTATTAACCAAGCTCACACTTAAAGGGGTTAAAATTTTTTGGACAAAAGAGTGTGAAGTATGTTTTGAATAACTAAAGTTATGATTTTTCAATGCTCCTATCTTGGATCTACCATTTGGGAGTGATGGGTTTATTATTTATAGTGATCTTTCAAACAAAGGACATAGTTTCATCTTTATGCAGAATGATAGAGTTATTGCCTATGCATCAAGACAGCTAAAAATTCATGAACAATACTATCCCACTCATTATATTTAGTTAGAAAATGTAATATTTTACTTAAAGATATGGATACACTATCTCTATGGTGAAAAAATTTGAGATATATACCGATCACAAGAGTTTGAAGTATATTTTATCACAGAAAGGACTCAACATGAGGAAACAAAGATGGATTGAACCACTAAATCATTATGATTTCACTATACAATACCACATGGGGAAGGAAAATAAGGTGGTAGATGGTTTGATTAGAAATAATCATGGATTTTTGAACAAGATGATAGTTGAAAGGGATCCTATGTTCATGGATCTAGTAAAGATGGATATTGGAATAATCATGGAAGGTGAACCATCTATAATTTTTCTAATGGTTGGAAAACCATATTTACTAGAAAGGATAAAAAGTTATCATACTGATGATGAGGAATTTAAAAATAAAATTAATGGTGTGAATGATGTGAGATTGATTGACTTCTTATATGAAGATGGAATTTTGAAATTTGGAAGGAGGCTTTGTGTTCCCGATATACCTGATCTAAAAAGTGAATTATTGGATGATACTCATAGATCCAATTTCACTATACAACTTGGTATAACTAATATGTATAGAAATTTGAAGGAACATTTTTGGTGGGATGACATAAAGAGGGAGATTTCTGATTATGTGTCAAAATGTATGGTTTTTCAACATGTGAAGGCTGGAAGACAACATCCTAGAGGAGTCATGCAACCTTTTCCCATAGCTGAGTGGAAATGGGATGATTTCATGATAGAATTTTCATGGGGCTACCATAGAATCCTAGAAAGAATGATGCAATATGGGTCATTTTTTATCATCTTACCAAGTAAGCACATTTTCATTCCATAAGAGAAGATTTACCACTTGAAAATTTAGCAAGACTATATGTTAATTAAGTTGTGAGACTTCATAGAGTGCCCCTATTGATTGTTTCTGACCGTGATCCCCATTTTACATCAAGATTTTGGAAAGGTCTTCAAAAGGCCCTGGATACTAAACATCGTTTGAGCACTGCCTACTGCCCTCAAACTGACGAACAATCAGAACGAACTATTCAAACCATAGAAGACATGATGAGATATTACTCACTTGACTTTCATGGTATGTGGGGTCAGTATTTACCTATGGTAGACTTTTCCTATAACAATAGATTCCATTCAAGTATTCAGATGGAACCATATGAAGTGTTGTATAGAAAAAGATGTCTCAAACCATCTTGTTGGGATGATGTTGGTGAAAGAAAACTCGTAGGCCCAAAACTTGTTGAGAAAATAATGGAAAAAGTGAAGATTATCCAAACCCACATCAATGCAGAAAAAATAGGCATAAGAACTATGCCGATATATAAAGGAAGGATTTGTAATTTCATATAGGAGATCATGTTTTCTTGATGGTATATCCATGGAAGGGTGTTATAATATTCGTTAAGAATGGTAAATTGATCCCCAGTACATCTAACCTTTTGATATTCTAGAACGAATTGGAGTCGTAGCATACCGTTTGGAAATACCTCCAAGTCTCTCCAATGTTCATGATCTGTTCCATGTATAACTGTTGAGAAAATACATGCCTAGCACAATGCATGTACTCACCAATGAATAAATAGAACTAGAACACAATCTGTCTTTTTGCGAAGAGCCTATCATAATTCTTAATATTAGAGAACAAGTGTTGAGAAACCGAACGACTCGTCTGGTAAAATGTCTATAGAGAAACCATTAGATGGGAGAGGCATTGTGGGAACCTGAGGAATATATAATGTCGAACCACCCAAATCTTTTTATGTAGTAATATTTTAGAAATTTCGTGGGAGAATTTATTTGTAGGAGGCAAGAATGTAACACCTGAAGCTTCCACAGTATACTTCTCTTTGAATAATGCAATAACATGCACTGTACGCAACTTCAGTTCTAGCACACCATGACCAATCAAACCATTCATTATGAATAGTAGTACCCACTTTTTGAATTTTTATAATTTTTATTTTTTAAAATGAACTCCTTTTGTTGATTCGGAATATCAAAATTAGCTTAGGGTGTATTTTTGGTATTTTTCTAAGAACTTTCAATTTTTGATAAATAGTGAAAAACATTGTGTTATTTTTTAAAACCAAATTTCATTTAAACAATAACAATTATTATTTGAATTTATTTTTAAGTAAAAATATATACATAATAACTATATTGGTTCAATATAATTCATTGGAATCATTTTATAATAAGATTAGATGTATAAAATTTTATTGTATCTATTTAATATCTTTTACCCACCTTCTAGGCACATTTGAAAATTTGTATAAAATGAACATTTACCGCTTATGTGAATTTAATTTAAAAAATCCAAGAGACATGGTTGACATCATTAAGTGAAATTTTGTTCAATATGATGAAAATAATTTTTCGTGAATAGTATCTTTTGAATTTTATTTACGACGGTTAAAAGTAAATACGATAATTAATGGTACAAATGATATTATAATTACCATAAAACATGAAATAATCTTATTGGATAAGGTTATTTCAAGCAAAATCATCCTTAGGAATAAAATATGATCCTTTTGGTCTAGTTAGATTAGATTATGACATTTATTATATATTATTTCAAGAAGAGTTAAAAGTGTTAAATTCAATGTTTAATAACTAAACTATTTTTAATGTAGTGTTATACATAAGATAAATTACACTATAAATATTAATTAGAAACCTAAAAATATTTACAACATAATGGTATTTTATTTATAATTTTTAGACATTAAATATTTAAATTTATTTATGACACAATGATGGTGCATTAATTACCTTATTATTTAAATTTTAACGTAATTGATATTATTAATATTAAAATAATTGTAAATTGAGTCTTTTTATGTATTAAATGAATTTTAAAGCTTAATATAAAATTTTAGGGTTTAATAAGTAATTTTTTTGAAGTGATAAAGTTGTTATGACTTTCACAAAAACCAAATACTAAATAGTGTTCAAATTGACATAAATGAGTTTTTAGAACAAATACAATATTATTAATTGATATAATATTCCTAAAAATATAATGCTCAAAAAAAGGACTTAGATAAGGGTAGATATATCAATAATGAACCACTTGGGGTTATCTTGCCTTTTTTTTATAAGTTTATTAACCATTTATTATAATAATAGATGAATACATAGTAAAAGTTAAACTATTTACCTAGTAGTTAAATCTAAAAAAAGGTCAGTATGGTGGAATAAAAATGTATAAAACCTATTGGTTGAGATTTGTTTATACCATATCCACCATATACTCGAAATAAATTCTTTTGGAGCCATTAGAAACCGAAAAACATTTTATAATAAAACAAAATTTCATGTTTTCGTAAAGTGACCCTCACCTCTCTTTTAAAAGGGTACTTCCCCTTCTCTTAATTTCACACGTCGATATCCATTTGACTTGGCCAAACCCTAATCAAATATTGTAAAAAATACAATCACTTCAACCTAGAGGCATTACATTGATCATAAATCCAACCTATGGAGCCCTTTTGATCAAATCAAAAGGAACCACCAGATGAAGAGGTAATAATTTCATCACCTCTTTCAAAATTATTTTCTTTTTACACTTCCTCTTTATTTGTTATTTCAATCCTAGAAAAATTACTCTACTAACTTTTGAAAAATATTATGTTATTATAAATATGATACACACATTTTAATTATTCTATCCATCCTCTGAATGGTGAAGTCACCATACGTACGTACGTACGACTTACCGTCTCCACGTTGTGGTGTAATTTGTTATTCGACACTTCATGATTTGGATGGGTATAATATTGAGTTTAATTGATGTAAATAATAAATATAATATTTTAATTATTCTCTATATATGATATACCATCCAATTACATATGATTTCACCGTTAATAGAATGATATTGTCGCTCGTGTGTACGTACAGATTACCGTCTCCACGAACAGGATGAAATTCATTCCCCATCATAACCATTAAAGAATAAATTTCATTTTATGATTAAAAAATAATTTTTAATAAATTAATATCATTCTATATATGAATAAAATACATCTTATCCATAACAAACATGACTTACGTGACAAAAAACATAAAGGAAAATGAATCAGTTAGCACCCGAAACGATGATAGTACTGAAATATCATTAACAAAGCAATATTAGAAGATTATATATGATATAATATTTATGTATGTTGTTCATGTATAATTAATAAAAATTATTTCACCATTATAAAAGAGGTTAACCCACCCTCTACTAAAGAAAATTACAAGGTAAGGGTTAATTTTACAATCTCATTATTATCCGAGGTTGTTTTTATGAAAGAATCTACATGGACATCATTATCATCAACATCTATGCTTCATAAAAATGTATTTCAAAGAATTTTTAATATTTACTAGACTATGTATTAAATATATTTAAACACATGTTTGAATTTTTATAAAATGGTTTTAATGAAATCTTTCCGTCTCCTTCCAAATAATGTACTTTATGCATTTTTGGAAAAATTAATGAAAGAATGTTTTTTTATATTATATGGGGGGGTGTAACACCACGAGATTTTATGAAAAATATTCTTTTAATTTCATTAATTTCTTGTGTTTTATGCTACACCAAGATTACCTTGTGCTATACGCAACACCGTATTAGCTTGCAGTATACACAACACTATTCCTGGATCGTGTTGCACACAATTTTGATAATAGTTATTCTACGCAACATTGAGTATATATATATATATATATTCAATGTATAAATGAAATATGGTTGGATTATGTTATATGAAAAAACGAAGGATTCTTCCATAACACGCAACCCTGACTTGGCTTGCATTACACGCAATCGTGACCTTCCTCGATAGTGTGTGTTGTACGCAATACCGGGTTTACTAAACAACGATATATTATTATAATATTATTATGAACTAGACGTTATGAATATTATTAACTAAATTTTTAATCTTATAACATTATTATTCATCTTAAACATTTTCTAAAAAATTGTATAAGAACAAAATAAATTTTTCGGGTAAAATAAGTATTTTTCAAAAAATGCAGTTTTGCCGCCTTTTGATGGCACACCCACTTTAAATCTTGTTTTGAAATTTTTATAAGTTCAATTTGAAAAAAATAAAATTCTTCTTTGGAATAATAAAATAAAAATTTACTTCGGATAAAATTTTCATATTATTCGGGTAACTTTCATATTTTGATGAATAGAACACGCTATATTTTAATTAAAAACAACTTTTTTCATCATAATATCTTATGTGGTAAAATTATAATATTGAATGGTTTTAAAGTATAAATAGAATATATTTTTACAATTTAATATAATGTATGTAATTAGCATTTATTTTACCTTGAATTCGTAGGTTAAATCAATTCAATCTTTTGCAATGTTTTAAAGAAAAACCCGTTTTCTTTCGACAACGAGATTAATTTTAATTTAATTTCTGCAACTTTTTTGTATTGAATTTGGAAAAATGGATTTCATATTTTGAATCAGTGGTTCCAAATTATGTTAATAAGCTACTTTTTATTTTTGGGCATTGTGAATAGTAACTACGGTAAATTTTATTTACTATAGTTAAAGGCAAATCGGGTAATTAAGGGTAAATATAAGATTATAAAATTACCCTAACACTTGGAAAAATCCTATTGGATGGCTAAAAGTAAACCCATATAACCTAAGGGTCGGATTAGATTCATTTTATGGTCTTTTTTCCATGAAACTAATTTAATTATTATTAAAACCAAAGAATGTGACAACATGTCACTTTCTTAAATCTTATAAGTATAATAATTTTAATTTAGTGATAAAATTCATGAAACATCGAACATGAATAGTCTATAGAAAGATAATACAATTATATACATCATAGAAATTTATTTATAATTTTTAGGGATTAAATAATTATCATTTATTATGACACACCGATGATGCAGTAATTGTCTTATTAATGAAATATTGACATAATTGATGTTATAAATGCCCAAATAAATGTAATTTGAGACTTTTTATGACTTACATTAATTTTCTAAGTTAACATGACATGTTATTGTTGATATAAGTAACTTGGTTCGAACTTATCATTCTGTTATAAATTTCATAAAAATCATGTACCAAATAGTGTCAAAATTGACATAAATTAGTTTTTAAAACAAATATTATATTATTAATTGTTATTTAATTCCTAAAAATCTAAGTTTCGGGAAAATGACTCAGATAAGGATGGATATATTAATAATAAACAACTTGGGGTTCGTTTGTCTTGTTATGGTTAGTTTATTAACCATATAGTGTAAGAAAACAAAAAGACACGGTAAAAGTTAAATTATTTAACTTAGAGTTAAATCTAATTGATAAGGTTAAAATAATAACCTAAACTTGTCTAAATCCAATTGTATGAGAGTATTTCGACCCACCCCCACTTTATCTTAGAAATAAGACCCTATGGAACCATTATAAACCGAATTTGACCTTAATATAAAATAATATTTTGAGATTTTCCTAAGGTGTCCCTCTCCTCCCTTATAAAAGGGCACCTCCTCCCTCTCCTCCTCACACCAATTTTAGCATTAAAGCTCGTCCAAACCCTGACAAAATCTCTTCTCAACTTCCCTAGTATCATCCTAGAGGTTTTGGTGATCTTCAAACACCATCCTTAGTTCGTTAAGTGGAAGTTAAGTGAAGGCGTGTCAAAAAGAGGTAATATCCATTACAGATCTTTTTCAATTTCATTCTTCTTCAACTTATTCTTATTTATTTGTTTCATGATAAAGTAATAACATCAGTATTTCTTATATACTGATATTTTATTATAAATATGAAACAACTCTAATTAACCTTCAATCCATCCTACGGAAAAAGGAAACCACCGTGCGTGCGTACGTATGGAATACCGTCTCCACGCCGTGGTGTACTCTATTTTCCGCCACCACCTTAATTGGATGGGTATAATGGTGTAATGAGTAACTATATATTATTATTATAAGGTTATATTGATACTGAAATAGTATTCATACACTTCAACACAATTTCACGACCATGGGAACGATATCATCGCTCGTGCGTACGTACGGACTACCGTCTCCACGACGCGATGAGATTCATTATCCATGTTAACCATTCCAGAATGATTATAAAGTATATATAATGAATAATAATGAAATATATGACATGGTAAATCTACTGTATTTGTGTATATATATTTTTCATCTACTTACTTCCATTCAAGACAATAAGGAAAGGAAAACAACATTCATGTGTACGTACGGACTACCAACTCCATGAACGGTGTGTTTCATTTCATTTATCTATCTATTATATATATATATATACTGAATATATATGATATATAAATCATATTTTATATTCTGGAAGTAATTAAATCATGATATAAGTAATAATAATGTCAAGAACAACAAGTCCAAACACCTATGATAAATGAAACGATTTTACCCAAAATGCTTCTTTAACATGGAATTTACAAAAGAATGGGTAATATAAAGTCATAAGTGAACCATATATGATGTCATAACAATGAATATGATTATGTAATAAGTTAATGACATTATGTAAATCATTATACAGTGGGTTCAGATACGTACAAAGCATATCAGACATAAGGTAAGGGAAATATCACAATCTCATTTTTATCTGAGATTGTTTATACTTTGGCATTTACTAGGGTGTATTTTATCATCCGAATCCATGTTTCCTCAATATGTAATATTATTTCCATCCACCTACAATTTTTTAAATCAAATTTTACCCTTCGGTGAGTTTTTAGTAAAGGATATGAAAGGAATCTTTTGTCGTTTTTCATACGAGGTACTTTTTGACTTTTCCGACAAAAGTACGAAGAATGTTTTTTTAACTAATACGGCATGAATGGATTTTTAAAACATTATTTCCAAAAAGATTCCTTTACAAGTTTTCAAGTTTATTTTTAATCAACTTCTTTTAGTTTAAAATTTTATGACATGTTAAGAAAGGAAAAGTGTTTTCGATGTAGAAAGGATATTTTCCTCAAGAATGAAGTTCAAATGTTTTATCAAGATTATTTTCCATCTAAGATAATAAAGGGTTCTGTTTTTATCCCTATTATTACATTGATTTGATTATGTTATGATAGAATTATTTTTATGAATTCCTTTATCGTATATGAATTGTTTTATGATGTCATGATGTTTAAGATTCCCATTTTTATTACATGGGTTATGAAATGATGTATGGTTTATGATTTTGTGGGACACATAAGAATGGTATCATTTGAGATGGGTGGGACCTATATCTCCCTCCAATGCATTGGGTAAAGATTTTTTATCTCATGAGATATACATGGCTGGAATGGTAGGTTATACCGGTTCAGTGAAACAGGACTGAAACGAGGAGTGAATGCGGTTCAGAAAGGCACATTGTCCACTAAGATAGTCTTGGCAATGAGTCTTGACTGATAAGAAATGATTCTATATGATTATGTGTGTATGACACCAAGTTTCATGTTTTAAGTTATGATCATTGGGATTACATTTCACTACTATGATTTACCCCATGTTATGAAATTATGATCTCTTTTGCAGGTTAAGATTTCCAAAAGATATGTTCTTATGAATATGACGTGATTGATATTTCTTTTGTTTACCCTTACTGAGAATTTGAGCTCACCCTTTTATGTTTTATTTTCCCCAGGACATAAAGAAATGATTTAGGTTAAAAAAAAGATCTTTATGGGAGATGTTGAAGATCTTTCACCATGATTAGAAGATTATATTCCAAGTTTCCAAAGACACTAAACTATTACAGTCCTTGTGTGTGTGTTTTTGTTATGTACTAAGTATTCCGCAAAAGTAATGTAATGTCTATGTATGTCAAGCTTAGGGTCTCTACATTTGGTATCAGAGGAAAGGTTTAGTCAACCTTTGGAATCTAGGATGCAAAAACGTTAGTGAGATCCCTAGAGATATTTCTAAGGTATGTCTAGGGATGTACCTAAGGATAAGAATACGTATAGGATATAGTCATAGAACTACGCTAACGATCTTAGAATTAAACCTAAGATGTTAGATGTCGAAGGTACTCTCCCTTGATTATGTTATTTTCCTTGTATGATTTTTTCCTCTCACAGAATTCTTTTTGTGTTTTAGTCAATGGAAGGAACCAGAAGGAATTCGGTTAACATTGAATCCAATGGACAAATTGGTGACTATGAGAAAAAAAATTTCGTAATGCCTAGAGAGAAAGATATTGTGATTATGTTGAATCAGTCATCACGATATATGATTAACAAGGTGAAATTTAGTGGTATGCCTAATTCATCAAATAAGTGGAAGATAGACTTTTATGAATGTTCGCATGTTGAGGAGAATAAAGAAAGGAAGATTGAGATTTCTAAAGAAGGGAAGAAAAACCTTGAGGAATATCTCAAATGGAGGGACAGATGTTATCTGTGTGGAGAAAAGGGTCATAGAGTGACAGACTGTTATGGAGTTCAATGTCTTATTTGTGGAGAACATGGGCATTACCCACCTCAATGCCCTGACCTAAAAAGTTACTTCTAAATCAAGGAAGGATTTATTCCAGGACAATCATTGAAGAGGATGGATTAAATTGTTTATTCATTGGTATTCAAGAATAATGTTGTTGAGGTACATTTATGGTGTATTAGAATATTTTTGTATTAGTCTATTGTGGTTTTAGTAATTTTATGGTACCGGTAACCATGAAAAGTTATTCAAATATTTTGGAAAGCGGATGATATGCGCATAATGAAGGGATAAGGAGAAAATGAAAAGCCTGACAGTATTAATGAGCTTATGATTGATATAAGGACTATGTGATATCATGATTTGAGTATATAGAATTTTGAGGATTTTGGTATGTGGAAAGAGTTAACTTTTGACAGCACTCATGTTTTCACTAAGATTCAATGGGTATTCATTTTTCAAGAGAATACATGATTAAGGTATTCACATGGCTGGAATGTGACCAACAATATATATGAGGGATAAATGATGGTATTCACGTGCTTTTTATATGACCTTTTTTGTAATCGTCCTCTTTATACAATGAGTTTGGAAAGAAGTATTTTAGATAAGCCTAAAGATTGGAATGGATTATGTTGGACATAAGTTAGTATTGTTTAAGGATAAATTTTTTTTGATATTGTTGATGGGATGTTATAGTAATATAAAAAGGACAACCTGAAGGACGGGCGACAGCCCATCGCATCGGACAAGGCTGTGAGAATCGAACCCACAACCGAAGTGCGACTGGCCTTTATCGCCTACCACTGGCCTACAGGAAGTCCCTGGTTAGTAGAAACTAGTTTTATTTTATTAAGCGGTATGATATATGAAGTATAAGTTCAATTTTGGAACCATATACGTTTAATCTGACCATAAGATGAACTTATAACTTTTGCTAACCTTTTGTTTGAAAGAGATGGAATGACCCATCATTCTATCACATGATCTGCTAACACATCACGAATAACAAATTCAACTTCATTTCTTTAAGGGATGAAGTGGAAATTGTTCAATTCACAAACAACAGTGAGATTGTACCAAAATCATGAAAGTATTTCTTTTAATTCATCAACTTTAGGGAAATGATCTTGAAAACCAAAAATGTTGTCCTAGTTCCCTTATATCCGATTAATCAGATGGTACCTTAGATCATCCCAAATCAATAGCTTTGTTATTGTTGGATTTTTCATAGCCATGTTCTCTACCACTCTCCATCAGAACATGATGGTTAGATTTCTCTTCCATATCCATATTTTAACCTATGTGGAAACCCAGTGATTAGTTTATTTGGGTTACCGTTACGTTTCATACTTTTGTTTTTAAAGATTGGTTTTGGTATTCCTTTTTACGATGTGGGTTTCTATTAAAGAAACTTTCAAATAGTAAACCATTTATAACCCCGACGAATTTTGAGGGTGAAATTCATTTTAAGGAGGGTAGAATGTAACATCCCGAGATTTTATGAAAAATATTCTTTTAATTTCATTAATGTCTTGTGTTGTATGCTACACCAAGATTACCTTGCGCTATATGCAACACCGTATTATCTTGCAGTATACACAACACTATTCTTGGATCGTGTTACACACAATTTTTATAATAGTTATTCTACGCAACATTGAGTATATATATATATATATATTTTCAATTTATAAATGAAATATGGTTGGATTATGTTATACGAAACAACGAAGGATTCTTTCACAGCACGTAACCCGGACTTGGCTTGCATTACACGCAATCGCGACCTTCCTCGATAGCGTGTGTTGTACGCAATACTGAGTTTACTAAACAATGATATATTATTATAATATTATTATGAACAAGACGTTATGAATATTATTAACTAAATTTTTAATCTTATAACATTATTATTCATATTACACATACTCTAAAACATGGTATAAGAACAAAATAATTTTTTCGGGTAAAATAAGTATTTTTCAAAAAATGCAGTTTTGCCGCCTTTTGATGGCGTACCCACTTTAAATCTAGTTTTGACATGTTTATAAGTTTAATTTGACAAAATAAAATTCTTCTTTGGAATTATAAAATAAAAATTTACTTTGGATAAATTTTTCATATTATTCTGGTAACTTTCATATTTTGATGAATAGTAAAAACACACTATATTTTAATTAAAAACAACTTCTTTCATCGTAATATCTTATGTGGTTAAATTATAATATTGATTGGTTTTAAAGTATAAATAGAATATATATTTACCATTTAATATAATGTATGTCATTAGCATTGATTTTACCTTGAATTCGTAGGTTAAATCAATTCAATCTTTTGCAATGTTTTAAAGAATACCCCTTTTTCTTTCGACAAAAAGATTAATTTTAATTTAATTTCTGCATCTTTTGGGTATTGAATTTGGAAAAACGGATTCCATATTTGGAATCAGTGGGTCGAAATTATGTTAATAAGCTACTTTTTATTTTTGGGCATTGTGAATAGCAACTACGATAAATTTTATTTACTATAGTTAAAGGTAAATCGGGTAATTAAGGGTAAATATAAGATTATAAAATTACCCTAACACTTGTAAAAATCCTATTGGATGGCTAACCGTAGACCCATATAACCTAAGGGTCGGATTAGATTCATTTTATGGTCTTTTGTCCATGAAAATAATTTAATTATTATTAAAACCAAAGAATGCGACAACATGTCACTTTCTTAAATCTTATAAGTATAATAATTTTACTTTAGTGATAAACTTCATGAAACTTCGAAAATGAATACTCTCCAGAAATCTAATACAATTATATACATCATAGTAATTTATTTAGAATTTTTAGGGATTAACTAATTATCATTTATTATGACACACAGATGATGCAGTAATTGTCTTATTAATGAAATATTGACATAATTGATGTTATAAATGTCCAAATAAATGTAATTTGAGACTTTTTATGGCTTATAGTAATTTTAGAGGTTAATATGACATGTTATTGTAGATATAAGTAACTTGGTTTGAACTTATCATTCTGTTATTAATTTCATAAAAATCATGTACCAAATAGTGTCAAAATTGACATATATTAGTTTTTAAAAAAAATATTATATTATTAGTTGTTATTTAATTCATAAAAATATAAGGTTCGGCCAAATGACTTAGATAAGGATAGATATATCAATAATAAACAACGTGGGGTTCGTTTGGCTTGTTATGGTAAGTTTATTAACCATATAGTGTAAGAAACCAGAAAGACACGGTAAAAGTTAAATTATTTAACATAGAGTTAAATCTAATTGATAAGGTTAAAATAATAACCTAAACTTGTCTAACTAGTATTGGATGAGAGTTTTTAGACCCATACCCACTTTATCTTCGAAATAAGACCCTTTGGAACAATTATAAACCGAATTTGGCCTTAATATAAAATAATATTTTGAGATTTTCCTAAGGTGCCCCTCTCCTCCCTTATAAAAGGGCACCTCCTCCCTCTCCTCCTCACACCAATTTGAGCATTCAAGCTCGGCCAAACCCTGCCCAAATCTCTTCTCCACTTCCCTAGTATCATCCTAGAGGTCCTGGTCTTCTTAAAAGACCATCCTTTGTTCATTCAGTGGAGGTTAAGTGAAGGCGCGTCAAAAAGAGGTAATATCCATTACCGATCTTTTTCATTTTCTTTCTTCTTCAACTTATTCTTATTTAGTTGTTTCATGATAGAGTAATAACATCAGTATTAATTATATAATGATATGTTATTATTAATATTAAACAACTCTAATTAACCTTCTATCTATCCTACGGAAAAAGGAAATCACCGCGCGTGCGTACGTACGGAATACCGTCTCCACGCCGTGGTGTAATCTATTTTCCACCACCACCTTAATTGGATGGGTATAATGGTGTAATGAGTAAATATATATAATTATTATAAATTGATATTGATACTGAAATAGTATACATACACTTCAACACAATTCCATGACCATGGGAATGATATCATCGCTCGTGCGTACGTACGGACTACCGTCTCCACGACGCGATGAGATTCATTATCCATGTTAACCATTCCAGAAAGATTATAAAGTATATATAATGAATAATAATGAAATATATGACATGGTAAATCTAATGGATTTATGTATATATATATGTCATCTACTTACTTCCATTCAAGACAATAAGGATAGGAAAACAACGTTCATGCGTACGTACGGACTACCGTCTCCATGAACGGTGTGTTTCATTTCATTTATCTATCTATTATATATATATATATACTGAATATATATGATATATAAATCATATTTTATATTCTGGAAGTAAGTAAATCATCATATAAGTAATAATAATGTCAAGAACAACAAGTCCAAACACCTACGATAAATGAAACGATTTTACCCAAAACGCTTCTTTAACATTGAATTTACAAAAGAACGGGTAATATAAAGTCATAAGTGAACCATATATGATATAATAACAATTAATATGATTATTTAATAAGTTAATGAAATTATTTAAATCATTATACAGGAGGTTCGGATACATACCAAGCATATCCGACATAAGGTAAGGGAAATATCACAATCTCATTTTTATACGAGATTGTTTATACTTTGGCATTTACTGGGGTGTATTTTATCATCCAAATCCATGTTTCCTCAATATTTAATATTATTTCCATCCACATACAATTTTTTAAATCCAATTTCACCCTTCGGTGAGTTTTTAGTAAAGGATATGAAAGGAATCTTTTATCGTTTTTCGTACGAGGTATTTTTTCAATTTTACGACAAAAGTACGAAGAATGTTTTTTTAACTTATACGGAATGAATGGATTTTTAAAACATTATTTCCAAAAAGATTACTTTACAAGTTTTCAAGTTTATTTTTAATCAACTTCTTTTAGTTTAAAATTTTATGACATGTTAATAAAGGAAAAGTGTTTTTGAAGTAGAAAGGATATTTTCCTCAAGAATAAAGTTCATTTGTTTTATCAAAATTATTTTCCATATAAGATAATAAAGGGTTCTGTTTTTATCAATATTATTACATTGATTTGATTATGGTGTGATGGAATTATTTTTATGAATTCCTTTATTGTATATGAAATGTTTTATGATGTCATGATGTTTAAGATTCCCATTTTCATTACATGGGTTATGAAATGATGTATGGTTTATGATTTTGTGGCACAAATAAGAATGGTATCATTATGAGATGGGTGGGACCTATATCTCCCTCCAATTCATTGGGTATAGATTTTATATCTCATGAGATAGACATGGCTGGAACGGTAGGTTATACCGGTTCAGTGAAACAGGACTGAAACGAGGAGTGAACTCGGTTCAGAAAGGGACTTTGTCCACTAAGATAGTCTTGGCAATGAGTCTTGACTGATAAGAAATGATTCTCTATGATTATGTGTGTATGCCACAAAGTTTCATGTTTTATGTTATGATTATTGGGATTACATTTCACTACTATGATTTACCCAGTGTTATGAAATTATGATCTCTTTTGCCGGTTAAGATTTCCAAAAGATATGATCTTATGAATATGATGTGAATGATATTTATTTTGTTTACCCTTACTGAGCATTTGAGCTCACCCTTTTATGTTTTCTTTTCCCCAGGACATTATGAAAGGATTTAGGTTAAAAAAAAGATCTTTATGGGAGATGTTGAAGATCTTTCACCACGATTAGAAGATTATATTCTGAGTTTCCAAAGACACTAAACTATTACGGTCCTTGTGTGTGTGTGTTTGTTATGTACTATGTATTCCGCAAAAGTAATGTAATGTCTATGTATGTCAAGATTAGGGTCTCTACAGGGGGTGTCTATTTTCTGCCATTATAACACCTTTGAAGATTCCATTACAATATAATAATAATATTTTCAAAAGCAATGTTTTCTTTTATAATTATGTGTCTTTTAAATGATTTAAATATTGAAAGAGATATTTATCTCAAATAGTTTTGATTTCATCTATGTCAACATCCTTTGATGGATTTTAAACTTGTTTTAAGTTGATTTATTATGAAAAAATATTCCATATTTTATGGATGGTTTTGTGATATGTTTTCCTGTGGATGTGTTATTTTTATGACATTCAGGGTTTATGTTTAAATTAATAACATTTCATATGATAGATTTAATAATAATTTTTATGTTACATTTCATCCTTTTCATATGAGGAATGAATTGGACTTAGTAAGTGATGGGTGGAGCCTGCTACAGCTCTTTGATTCATTAGTAGGTATCATGAGATAAACTAGTGTCTTGGCACAATTCCTTGACAAAAAATTATTTGTAGTATTGGCATGAGGCCTTGAATATATGGTTATGTTGTTCGGCATTATGCATTGCATCATTATGAAATTAGCTATTGATATTACATGTGATTATTTGACTAGTAGAATATCCATCTGAATAAGTAAATGGAATGATTTGATTTATCTTTGCCATATTATACTGAAGATTAATTTGAAAAGTCTTGTTTTTTAATTTTCTACATGGCCTTAAATGATTTTGTTTATTTGTGATAGTTTACACTATACTGTTATCCTTACTGAGCATCTGAGATCACCCATTTATTATTTTTTATTTATCCTAGGATGTGAATAATTATATTACAATTAACCTGCAGAAATAGGATACGGGATAAAAGTGAGTTCAAATGGGACAAAATGTTGTCGTTTTTCCATTTCATAATGTAATGTCAAACTTATGTACGTATCTAGTACTTACAAGGCTACTAAACTGATTGGTCATTAGGGAAATGATTCCCTATATCATACTAAGGTTATGTAATAATGCACTGGCTCTGGTTAACAAGGTTCAGGGTGTTACAGAACCGACTATATGCGAATCTCTGTAAATTCTACTTTTGGACCAATAAGGTTCACTTATTTCATAATATAATATCTGAGGCAGGAGTACTAGTTGACCCAAATAAGGTGATCATAGTGGTTTCTTGAGAGTATCCCAAGAATTTTTTTGGTATATGTAGTGTCTTAGGGATTGCATAATATTAAAGAAATTTCATCCAGGATTTCTCTTGCTTAGCAGCACCTCTTAAATCCTTGACTAAGAAGGGTGTGCTTTTCATATGGTCTCAAACTTGTAAAAAATATATTTAGGAGTTAAAAGGTAGACTCAAAACATCACTAATACTGATTTAGATAAATCTAGGTAGAAGTTATATTGTTTAATATGATTCTTCAGGAGTTTTATTGGATATAGTCTTAAAGAAAGGTGATCGATTCATGGTTCACGGATCTCTCCAGATGAGGCCTCATGAGTGAAACTATCCTACAAAATATATCAAATTAGTAGCTATGGTTCATGATCTATGTTTTTGGAGACACTAATTATTGGGAGAAGGGTTCCTTATTTACATGGATCATAAAATCTTGAAATATATCTCCCCACAATGAGACTTGAATTTGAGGAAGCATAGGTGGGTCAAATACCTGTGGTCATTCGATGTTTAGCTTGCTTATAACCATGGTAGGGGCAATGTCGTGGCAGATTATTTGAGTGGAAATACACATACCGAAGCCACATTGTAAACCATGAGTGAGTGATAGATGATGGATTTGTTTTGTAGGATGAAAATGGAGGTTAAGGATCATCACTGACAACTAGTTCTAGCAGCTCTTGCAGCGATGTCCTATCTTTTGGATTGAACAAAAAAGTACCGATTATCTGATCTAGTGAGGCTCATTTTAAGGGAAAACATCACTTAAGAAAACCTTCCTCTTATTTAGGTTATTGACAACAGTGAAACTCTACTCTTTTGTGGCCATTTATGGGTCCCTCTTGACATTTGGGAAGTGCTTATGAGGGAATTTAATTCCTCGATTTGGGCAGTTAATCCTAGAATTACCAAGATGTACAATGTTATGCATCAATTGTAATATTTTCTAGGCTTATAAAGAAAAATAAAAAGTTACATTACCCCATGCTCCACCTTTCAACAGGTGAAGGTAGAGCACTAGTGACCTACTGGGCTCTGACAACCACTATCCATTCTTGTGAGGAAATGGAATAACATCACCATGAATTTTGTTACAGGATTTACAAGATCTCCTTGAGGTAGTGATGTAGTATGGGTGATTGTCGATAGGTTGACCAAAGTCATGCACTTACTACCTATTTGGGAGACCCTATCTATTGATAAGTTGGGGAGGATTTATATTCAAGAGATAGTTCGACCTCATGTAATGCCTTGATCTATTATGTCAAACCATGATGCCCGTTTGACATTGCGATTATGGCTAGGGTTGCATAAGGCACTAGGATTAAAAAAACTTTTGAGTACTACATATCACTCCTAGACTAATAGGCAATCTGATCGGATCATTCTGGTGTTATAGGATATGTTATAGTCATGTATCTTTGATTTTAGTAGCTTATAGGGATAAAATATCCCTCTAGTTGATCCTTCTTATAATAAAAACTTTTAAACCATAATTGAAATGTCTATTTATGAGGCCCTCTATGGAATAACCTATTGTTCACCTCTATGTGGGCTCGAGTTAGGAGAGGAAACTCTTCTATGTCCTCAGTTCATTTTGGAGACTTATGAAAATGTACGACTACTTCAGAAGTATATGGGTACAGATCAGCCCAGACAGAAGTCTTATACTGATATTCATCGTAGACCTCTAGATTTTGAGGTGGGACACCAAGTCTTTCATCTTGTCTCACCGAGGTTGGTTCATAAGAAATGTAATGTCTCGGATTTTTCTGTGTATTATTTTTAATATTATATGGAATTATTGGAAGACCAGACATAGAGACAAAACATTATTCCAAGGCCCAGTGATCCAAGAATAGTGGTTTCTACTTTTTTATGTTACATGAGTCGACACATGTGCACGATTATGGAAGTTTATGAAAAGATTCCCAGATTAAAAATCTAAGGGCACCATTGCATCCAGGATGATGACTTTACCTAAGAATGGTTCTACCCTCAACCAGCCTGGGCTGAGAGAAAAAGTTATTTTTCGGAAGTTTATAGTGAAATAAAATAAAATAAAATTGCACAGTTTATTTTATTTTTATTTGGAATCATTCACTACAGTGCAACGACGTGGCATTGGTTTCAATAATTAATGCCTAGTCATAATGGCTCAGAAACTAAAACATGACTCATTAATGTCGTAATGTGATGGAATTACAAAAAGGGCTTCCCCTTTTTAATGGGTTAATCGAATGTTGGTTGTTGACAAAAAATTGAGAGAAAACACTGGAGAATTCGCAGAGCCTTGGTGAAAACTCTCAGCAAAGAATGACGACGAATCAAAGATGTTAATCGTTGTGCCAACAAAGTTGAAGGATCTCGAAGACAATGACATCATGAACTAATCATCAGAAATCGATCCTTTTTTAGTTAGGGGTTTGTTATTTAAATTCTCCATCCCTGTTTTTGATTTAAACGACGAACACGGATCAACCACGAACAAGTTGATTCACAGATTCAGGCATTCATGTGGGAGGGTTCTATTGGGATGTTTTTTGGGATTAATCCATGAATATTATATATCGTTTTGATCTGTCTTTGTTTGATACTACTAACGAGAGTGGATAAACACCGTGACAAATGACGATGGAGGTTCGATCCTCAATTTCTTTTCTAGATTTCTTCCCCCTTTCTTGTCTCATGCGTTCTTCGTGGGAAGCGAACAGTGGATCATTGCACATAAATTTTGTGACACAAAAATACCAAATTATGGATCTAACATCACGATGACCTATCAGAGGTGCGATGGAGATGGTGACAGATGAATCGACACATTTTGGGAATTTTTTTTCTTCGACTGTTCTTCGTGTGGGTGGATCAAAACACATTTTCAGGGATGATCGGAGGCCCAAAAACAACAGAGACGAGTTCAGGATGTCGGGGTGACCAAGATTCTGGATTTTCAAGGCAATCAGACCATTAGAATGAAGATCAAAGCCTCACAGGAGGCGCGCTGGTGAAGAGCGTTGTTTTTGGAAAATTCCGAAATACAGAGCGTGTAATTATGAAGACGACACCATGTGGTACCTGCGGCAGTGGATACGGTTTAGGGGTTCATATAGGTATCACATGGCATGTCACCCTGTTCATACAATGTGTTAGACCTTCCCCAAAGCTAGGCGTGTATATTAGGCGATACACGAACACGAGGAGCACGACGCGGCTTCATGAAAAGACGCGTACTCTCTATGCGATGTGGAGGAGGAGGCTACGTAAGACTCAACATGTATCTAGGGGATAAACGGACATAGGATGGAATACATGACCGTGTACTCCACCATAAATCTGGGTGAGGCTAGTAACGCGGGTCACCCCATGTATCGATTACACGGGTTAAGGATGTGTACGGGCACATGGCCAGTGTATACATAGCAGACCCCAGTAACTCGGACACAGCGTGTAATCTGTACCATAGGATGTGTACTGTCTTTTTTCTACATGACCATACTTATGACATGGGCCATTGTACATAGGTAGAACTCGGGGTCTGAAGACACGACATGATATTTTTCTACACGCTGTGTACTGTTTGGAAAATGGCTTGGTCTTCTTTTCCACCATATCATGGACATGTTTTTTTTGGGGTTAGTTCCCCTTCTTCTCATTCCCCTGAAGGTCAGGCATTGTTTCCTTTTACAAGAGTATGATCCCTTTAGCATAAATTTCTGTGATTGAGTCAGGAATCCCTCTGAGAGGCCCGGAGCGAGATCCTCTATCCATTAATGACCCTAGGAAGAGTCAGACATTGACATGACCAACTCAACCGGGAATTTATCCTCTAACTAGTTGATGAATCCGAATGAGTCACGGTATCCTCCATGTCCCCATCAGTGATCCGCATCTGTGTATCGTGATCCTTCCCACTAAGGAGTGTGTCTCCCGTAATGATTGTATCTTTCTATCATGATCTTTCCCACTTAGGAGTGTGTCTCTTGTAATAAGTGTATATATATCTCGTGGAATTACTGATGAATAGTACTTCTCAGATGGACATCATTAGAGCTACTAGACTCGTGGAGTGTGTTGTCCTGGAACGAGTGATTCGTGGAATCTTCGGACTGAATACCCAGCAGGGGTATGTGGTTGTGTGAATTGTCTCTAGACTACGGGTTTGGGTTTTGAGCATATCTGTATTGTGATCTCTTAATATATGTTCCGTAGACATATACTACGTGGATCTGACTATGAATCTATTTTTTGTATTGATTTGTGCTTTCCGGCGTCCTCTACTGAGTATTGTTATACTCACCCCTGAACGGGCTTTGCCCGCATGTGTCGTGTCTTGTACAGACGAGCAGCCTTTTGACAGAGTCCAAGGTGGACCCAGATAGGACCGAGCATTCTGAGTTCCTCACAGGTCGAGGAGTTCTTATGGCTTTGAGACGCAGTCCCAATACCTCTTTATGTTACATGTAGGACTTTGTAGTTTTCATACTCTTGTTTTTGTGGGATTGAATTCTGGCAAAGTTTACTTTCAACACTTTACTTTCCATCGTACTATGTTGGTTGGGATTAGTTGTATGCATGCATTTTTTTTCCTTAGTGGTTTTTATGTTTCTGCATTTTTGGGATTGGAGATGTGTGTGTGTGTGTACAAGTTCTTAAAAAATGCCTCCCATGTTTGTAATATGCCTACATGGTGGTAGTCACCAGCCCCCGGCCTATCAGACGCAGGCTTGGGGAGTCACGACGCGGGCCCCACTAGGATTGGTTATGACAGAGTGGTATCAGAGGTGGTTGGTTCTACCTTAAGTATAAGAGTCTGTGAGATTGGTTTTGGGAAATAGTGTTATGGGTTTGAGCTAGGCATTTAGGAAAGAGACTCCAGTGTTGGTGTGGGCGACCGACGTATCCATACACCAGGACTCTGATAACCTTCTTCTCAACTCGGTACACGAAAATACTATTTTAGGGTAAATAAAATAATGGTAACTGCATCATATTGGAATGGGTTGTTTTTTCCTTGTCCTTTGAGTCAGCTATCTAGATATACTCTTGGTACATCTTGTTTCATTACAGTATCCCTCCATGATGCATACCCGCTAGGATTCAGCAGCGCGATAACGAGGATGAACCCCTAAGAGATGAGGATTCGATACAGGGACCAGTTCCCTAGGCGTTTCCACCTGGTGGTGCACCTGCTATGCCACCACCAGTGGAACAGCCAGTGGTACCTACAGTACCGACCGATGAGGGGAGCATGCTGAGAATGCTCTATTAGTTCGAGAGACATAAACCCATCAGGTTTCGAGGCGAGACCGAACCTTAGGCGGCTGAGGACTGGCTTGAGGCAGTGACCAGAGTTTTTCGTCTAGTGAGGACAACAACAGACCAGGCGGGGATTCTAGGAGTGAGCCTTCATCAGGGTTCGATTGGAAAATGGTGGAGTCTTCCCTCACAGACTCACGGCAAGGATAATCTTTCATCGATGGAGTTTGAGCGAATCTTTAAGGAGGAGTTTTCTCCGGTTACGTTGAGGGCGGTACACATCAAGGAGATTCTCCAGCTCCAGAAGGGAAATATGACATTATATTACTATTCATCAAGGTTCACCAACCTCGCTAGGTACTTGATGGATTTTATCAGATATTAGTACTGCAGAGCTCAGAACTTTGAGATAGGTCTACGATGAGACATCCAAGCTATTGTTGTAACTCAATGCATTTCGACTTATGCTGGAGTGCTCGAGCAGGCCTTAGTGATTGAGAGCTTCTTGGAAGAGCAGAGACAGCTGAAGACAGTCAACAGTAGGAAGATAGGTCCAGAGACCCTGGCGGTAGGGAGTCGACGATAGACATAGGGATCAAGACATGAGAGACATCAAAGGAGGACCCAGGGCAGGGATCCAAAGTCTAGGGCTCTTAGGATGGATACAGTCATCCTAGGGAGAAGCGACAATACACGTGCGATGGTAGGGGACATCTCTCTAGAGATTGTCTGACCCATCGAGCTGGTGATAGGGAAGTGGTGGATGGACCACCAAGGCAATGGCAGAGAGTGGACCAGATAGACCTGCCAGGTGGTGGACATGGCAGAGGAGTAGGGAGAGCTGTAGTTGGTGGTAGATTCTTCGACATACTTCCACCACCACCCCTATAAGGTTCGCACAAGGATAAGGGAGCTGGGGGATAGTGTCAGCGAAAACAGCATGTGGTCAAGGTGTATGACCCAAGGGATATAGGGATGATACGAGGTATGATCTATGTCTTATCTACATTAGATTCCATAATTATAGACACAGGTTCTAGTCATTCCTTCATCACCACATGTCTTGTCCGATGCTTTGAGATTCTGGTAGAGCAGTTGACATGATCCATACACTTGGATACACCTATGGGAGGAGACTCGATGATCACACACCATTGCAGACAATGTGGTCTTACCATTGGAGGAGAGATTTTTGGTTGGAACCTCTTTTTTGTAGCATCGAGGCCATACGACGTCATTCTTGGTATGGATTGGTTATCTTTGGTCCATTCACATATTGACTGTTTTAGGCGAAGAGTGTGGTGTGTCTGCTGTGATCAGTTGAGGTTTTCCTTTGTTGGAGAAAAAGAGATCCAGGGAGCACTTTATGGGATCATGCATAAGAGGGTGCAACCGATCACTCATGAGTTGGCTAACCTTGCCCTCAGAGCAGTAGATGTGATGAGCTCCTCGTTCCTAGTAGTAGTGGTGGAGTACAAGGACGTCTTTCCCAAAGATGTTCTAGGACTACCTCCCCACTGGGAAATCAACTTCTGCATCGACTAACACCCCGGGACTGCACCGATTTCTTCATCAGCATACTATATGGCACTATCAGAGCTTCGCGAGCAGAGGGTGCAGTTGGAGGATTTGAAGAGCAAGGGTTTCGTGAGACCCAGCATTTTACCATAGACAGACCCAGTCTTGTTTTCCAAGAAGGAAGATGGGAGAATGAGGTTGTTCATGGATTTCCGGTGCCTAAATTAGATAATAGTGAAAAAAAGGTTTCCACTGCCGAGAATCGGCGAATGATTCGATCAGAAAAGAGGGGAACAATGGTTCTAGAAGGTTGAACTTCGATCAGATTATCACCAGTTACAAGTATAGGATGAGGTTATACTGAATATGGCTTTCAGATGCTACTACGGTCACTATGAGTGTTTGGTAATGACTTTTAGCATGAAAAATTCCCCTACAGTGTTCATGGGATAGATGAACTAGATATTCCAGCCATACTTGGACCTGTTATTATTGGTATTCATCGACAACATCCTTGTGTACTTAGAGTCAGAGGAGGAGCACGTGAGACACCTGTGGATGGTTCTAGTTGTGCTCCGAGGGCAAAAACTTTATTAGAAGCTCTTGAAGTGCCTGTTCTGGATTCATGAGGTCCACTTTTTGGGACATGTCATCTTATTAGATGGAGTAGCTATGGACCCAGCCAAAGTGGAAGAAGTGTTAGCATGGGATCCACCTCGGAGCGTGACAGAGGTGTGAAGATTCCTTGGGTTGGTAGGATATTACTGGAGATTCATTCCTGATTTCTTCCGAATATCAGCACCGATGACAACCTTGACCAGGAATAGGAAACCCTTTATATGGATGGAGAAGTGCCAGTAGGATTTTGAGTAGTTGAGATAGAGTATGAAGAGTGCCCCAATCTTGAGATTTCCATAGGAGGGTGTCGAGTAGGTAGTTTTCTGAGACGCATGGCTTGGCTGTGTATTGATGTAGAGGTAGGCAGTGATTGCTTATGGTTCGTTCCAGCTTGGTCCACATGAGAAAAACTATGCGACCTATGATCTCAAGTTTGTAGCAGTAGTCTTCACATTGAAAATTTGGCGACACTACCCTATGGGTGAGCGGTTTATCGTCTACTTTGACCACAAAAACCTCAAGTACATATTCTCACAGAAGGATCTGAATCTAAGATAGAGGCGTTTCCTAGAGTTCCTCCAGGATTATGATTTTGAGATCATCTATACTCCTAATAAGGGGAAAAAGGTGGAAGATGCTCTGAGAAGAAGGACGAGCTCGATGCTATTGATTGAGGCGATAGATCAGTTAGCCACATTGCAGTTATCCTTCATGGATTGAGATGATGCAGCTTACCTGCAGTCGATGGTTGTCACCCTTAAAATCTTCCAACGAGTTAAGGAAGGGTAGCTTGGGGATATCTACAATGAGGCTTTACGTTCTCAATTATCAACAGGACATGCACCTGATCGATATTCGCAAGGTGGGGAGCACATACTTCTTTTCATAGGATGCACTATTGTACCATTAGCATTGCAAGAATAGGTCCTAGAGGAGTTCCATACATCCCCCTTGGTGGTAAATCCTGGAGTGGAAAAGAAATACCAGGATCTATGATGACAGTTTTGGAGTTCAGGCATGAAGAAGGCAGTAGCAGAGTTTGTTTCTCGATGCCTTACATGCCAGCAGGTGAAGGCTGAGCACCAGGTTCCAGCGAGATTAGCTCACCCCTGGAAGTTCTAGAGTGGAAGTGGGATATAATATTAATGGACTTCGTGATAGGATTACCACAGACATCCAAGGGGAATGATTCCATCTGGGTGATCTTTGACCGACTCACCAAGTCTGCCCACTTCCTAGCTATCAGGGAGTAGAGTTTTGTAGAGATCATGGGACGCCTCTATGTGCAAGAGGTAGTTCGGCTTCATGCCATCCCATCGAAAATAGTCTCATATCAAGGCACCCGCTTCACATCCCAGTTGTGGAAGGGATTGTAGGAGGCCTTTGGGATTCAACTACTTTTGAGCACAGTGTTCCATCTCTAAATTGATGGTTAGGGAGAGAATACCATTCAGGTTTTGGAGGATATGTTGCAGGCTTGTATATTGGATTTCAGTCACAGTTGGGAGTACGACCTACCACTAGTGGAGTTTGAATACAATAATATCTACCACTCCACCACTGGTATGGAACCTTTCGAGGATTTATATGGGAGACACTACCAGTCACCACATTGCTAGACCAACCCCAGAAAGTCAACACTCATGGGTCCTGAGTTGGTGCGTGCTACCACCAAGAAGGTTTAGGTCATCTGGGAGAGGATGAAGACTGCACAGAGTTGGAAGAATTGTTATTCTGACAGACGATGGAGACCCCTGAAATTTGATGAGGGAGACCATGTCTTTCTCCGAGTCTCACCTCGATGAGGGTTACAGAGGTTTGGCCAATGTGACAAGCTAACTCCAAGGTTCATTGGACCTTTTCTGATACTACGTCGAGTCGGAGAAGTGGT
The DNA here is from genome assembly GCA_963277665.1 of Viscum album. Classification (NCBI taxonomy): domain Eukaryota; kingdom Viridiplantae; phylum Streptophyta; class Magnoliopsida; order Santalales; family Viscaceae; genus Viscum; species Viscum album. Next base: position 1,367,032,773 of record OY728135.1, read on the forward strand.
GTACCACCTAGCTCTACTACCACAGTTGCACTGGGTACACGATGTCTTCCAAGTGTCACAATTGCGGAGGTACATGCATGACTCATCACATGTCATCGACTGGGGCGAGATGGACACCGAGGATAGAGTGATCTTTTTGAGTACCCAGTGGAGATCAAGGATCAGCATGAGAGGATCCTTAGTGGGTGATCAATTCCCTTTGTATGTGTTCAGTGGCAGTACAAGAATCTTCAGGAGAGCACGTGGGAGAGGGAGGCTCAGATCCATGCCCATTACCCACTTCTTTTTGAGTTTTCATTGTTTTAGATTTTCAAGGACGCAAAGCCCCAAGGTGGGGAGAATGTAATGTCTTAGATTTTTTGTGTATTACTGTTAATATTTTATGGAATTATTGTGAGACTAGGTGAAAGGAAGGCACGTTATTCTGAGGCCCGATGATCCGAGAATGGTGGTTTGAACTTTTTTTAAGTTAAGTGAGTCGGCACATGTGCGCGGTTGTGGCGGTTTCTAAACGGATGCCCATATTAAAAATTTGAGGGCACCGTTTTGTCCGAGACAATGACTTTACCTAAAAATGGGTATAACCATGACTAGCATGGGTTGAGGGAAAAATTTAATTTTTGGTCATTTTTAGTAAAATAAAATAAAATAAAATTTCAAGGTTTATTATATTTTTATTTAGAAACATTCACTACAGCGCAACAATGGGGCAGCTGCTTCAAAAATTAATGCCAAGTAATAATGACTCAAAAATGTCAACATGACTCATTAATGTCATGGCATGATAGAATTCCAAAACATATTTCCCCTTTTTAATTGGTTAATCGAACGTTGGTTATTGAATGAAAATTGAGAGAAAACTCTATAAAATCTGTGGATCCTTGGAGAAAACTCTCTGAGGCGAACAACGACGAATCAAAGTCGTGAATCACTGCGCCAAAAAAGTTGAAGGACCTCGACAATGACGGAAGAAATACATATTCATTAGAAATCGATATTTTTTGGGGTAGGGGTTTGTTATTTAATTTTTTCTTCGCTTATTTGATTTAAACAACGAACGCGGACCAACCATGAACAAGTTGATCCACAGATTCTTGCATTTTTGTAGTAGGGTTCTGTTGGGATGTTTATGGGGATTAATCCATGATGATTGTTTATAGTTTTGATCCTACTCCATTTGATCCTACTAAAGGGAGCGGATCAACTCTGTGATGAACAACAGCGGAGTTTCATTCCTCAATTTATTTTCTGGATTTCCCTCCCCTTTCTTGTCTCGCACGTTCTTTGTGTTCATCGTGGGGTGACGAACAACGGATCGTTGCATGTCTTTTTTGCATCACAGTGATCCCAAATTGGAGATCAGACATCGCGACAACCTAGAAGATGTGCGATGGCGATGGCGGCAGACGAATCGACACATTTTGGAAATTTTCATTTTTTGACTGTTCTTTATGCGGGTGGATCAAAACACGTTTTTGGGACCGATCAGAGGCCCCAAAAAAATAGAGATGAATTTGGGACGTTTGGGCGACCTAGATTCTAGGGTTTCGTAGTTATTAGACCGTCATAACAAAGATAGAAGCCTCATGGGAGGTGCCCCAGTGAAGATCGTCGTTTCTGGAAAATTAAGGAATACACGACATGTAATTCCGAAGAACACGCAGTGTAGTAACGACGGTGGCGACTAGGGTTTCAAGGGTCTGATAGGTATCACAAAACGTGTGACCCCAGTCACACGGCGTGTTGGACTTTCCATGAAGCTCGACGTGTATCTCAGGGGATACCCAGACATGGGGAGCATGACACGGCTTCCCCACATGACGTGTACTCTCTATGTTTCAGGGTAGAGGAGACTATGTAGGACTCAGCTTGTATCTTAGGGATAGATGAACACTGGATGGAGTACACGACCATGTACTCCACCACATGTCTAGGCGAGGCTAGTAACGTGGGTCACCTCGTGTACCGATTACACAGGTTATGTTCATGTACGGGCACATGACCATCACACACAGATCCTAACCCAATTACTCAGACACGGCGTGTAATCCATACCACAAGCCATGCACTATCTTTTTTCTACACAACCAGCCTTATGACACGGGCCGTTGTACACGGGCAGTACCTGGGATCTGAAGACATGGTGTGTGACTTTTCTACACGCCGAGAACGTTTTGGAAAATGGCTTGGTCTTCTTTTCCACCATATCTTGGACATGTTTCTTTTCGGCTAGTGAGTTTTATTCTCTTTCCCCTAAAGGTTAGGCATCATTTCCTTTTACAAGAGTATGATCCTTTTAACAGAAATTTCTGTGATATAGTCAGGCATCCCTCCGAGAGGCCCGGAGCGAGATCCTCTATCCATTCCTGAGCTTAGGTCGAGTCATGCATCGACGTGACCATATCTACTAGGCATTGATACTATACCTAGCTGGTGAATTCATATGAGTCTCAGTATCCTCCATGGACCTGGCAGTGATCCTCATATGGGTATCATGATCTTTCCCACTCAAGAGTGTGTCTCCCTAAATGGGTTTATGTATATATCATGATCTTTCCCACTCATAATTGTGTCTCCTATAATAAGTGTATCTATCTCTTATGGCATTTCCCGATGAATAGTACATCTCGGATGGACGTTATCAGAGGTACCAAACTCGTGGTGTGTGTTCTTCCGAAATGAGTGCTTCGTGGAATCTTTGGACTGAATCCCCGGTGGGGGTATGTGGTTGTGTGACTTGTCTCTAGACTACGGGTCTTGGTTTTGATCATATATGGATTGTGATCTCTTAATATATGTTCAGTATATATATACTATGTGGGGATGACTGTGCCTTTATATTGTGTATTTCTTTGTGGTTTTAGGGGTCCTCTATTTAGTATTTTTATACTCACCCCAGTACGGGCTTTTCCTACACGTGTCATGTCTTGTGCAGACGAGCAGCCTTTTGACAGAGTCCAGGGTGGACCCAGACAAGAACGAGCTTTCGGATTTCCATACAGGCCGAGGCGTTCCTACAACTATGAATAGAAGTCCCAGTACCTCTTTGTGTTACATGTTGGACATTTTAGTTTTCAGACTCTTTTTTTGGTGGGTTTGTATTCTGGCCCAGTTTACATTCAACACTTTAATTTTTATCATACTCTGTTGGTTGGGTTTAGTTGTATGCATGCATTTTGATCCTTAGTGGTTTTTATATTTCAGAATTTGTGGGCTTGGAGATGGGTGCGTGTGTACAGGTTCTTAGGGAATTCCTCCCATGTTAGTAATGTTCCTACTCGGTGCAAGTCACTATAACCTAGCCTATTAGAGGTGGGCTTGGGGAGTCATGGCGCGGGCACCACTGGGATGGGTCATGACACGTGAATCAAGAGATAGGTAATATAGTCACTGAGATATGTTGGGCCATTCTAGATAGTGGGGAGAGTTGGTTAGGTATCCAGTCAGTTGCAATTACCTCAAAGGTAAAATGTCGTGCATGATGTCTTCCATGTATCTCATCATTGACATTATCATGCAAAACGGTCTCCTTCGTTTGATCTCGAAACATTGAACTTGAGAAAAATGAATCATTTGAGGAGATTCTAATATGTATCTATGATTATAGTTCAAATATTATTTGAGGCAGGTTAGTTCCAATGGTGTGGGTGTTATGGAAATATGGATGTATTTAGGATGAGACATGGGAGCATGAGACTGATGTACGTGTGTAATAGAAGAACTTTTCCACGAGGATGTTCCACTACCCTCAGAAGGGAAACTCGGGGAAGAGTTTTCTTAAGGAGAGGAGGTTGTAACTTCTTGACTTTATCAGGGTACAAAACACTTAATTTTTAGTCCAATTGCTTAGAGTGATATAGGGCATGCACCTTTTTTTCCTACTTCTGATCTTGAGAATCTATTAAATTATTTAAATAGTTGCACGAGATTTATGAAAAATACTAAACCGTGCTCGAGCATAGTGTTCTTGTTAAAAATAATAAGACGGTGTTAGAAGGAATAAAAATAATTATAAGGAAATAAATATAAATAAATAGGGATAAAAATAAATAATAAAATAAAAGTGTTTAGAGAAGAGTAAAAATAATTAAAACGGATTTAACCAATTTTTATAATTATTTTACATTCTCCCTCCGTTTTTATTTTTTTTATTTTGTTTTTTCCTTATTTATTTTTTTACTTTTTTTACCCTCCCCTTTTTCTTTCTTTCCTTTTCTTTTATTTCTCTCTCCCCTTTTCTCTCCCTCTCCCTCTTGGTGCGTTTCACCCCCTTGCCTAGGTTGTGCACACCTCCCTCCTCATCCTTTGGAAGCCCGCTGCAACTCTGATTCTCATCTTTTTTGAACTCCGTTGGAATAAAAGTGAAGATAAAGGTTAATATAATATTCCACAACAAGAGTCATTATATTTCATCCACTATCTACGATGTAATATTCTATGGATGGTAATTTACCCAAAATTGTGGTTTTCCTAAAATCACTAGATTTCTTTCATTTTAGGTCAAATCAAATGTTTTTAAGGATGTGGGAGATACTATGACTAAGAGTTAGGTCTTATATGATTTTCCCGTCATTTAGTTGTGTTATTAAATTCACACCATTGTGCCACCCCTTGATTCCTCCCAGAAAATCTCATATAAGCCTATTAATTTAATTAAGCTTCTTAGCCTTGATCTCTCTGACCTTTTCTTAATGCGAACCCTTCATAGTTTTTCTCCATTCCATTGGACACCCCTTCGGGTGTGCCAAAATAATCTTCTTGTTTCTACCATTTTCTTGAATTCCATAATTATCAGCTACATGTGTTTTTGGGTTACTTTGGGTTGAAGTTTAAATCAAATAAAATTATTTAGGTTGAATTATTTTCTTAAATAATTAGGTTATAAGGTTTTTCATGAATTCCATTTTTTTAAATGATTATGCCTCTGCTAATGAAGATAAATTCCTGATTCTGTTTATCACGAGTTATGATGTTGGAATTGTAACACCCCGAGCTTCCACAATACGCTTCTCATTCAATAATGCAATAGTTTGCATTATACGCAACTTCGAGTTCAAAAACACCGCGACTAATCAAAGTAGCCGTTATAAATAGTAATAACCACTTTTTAAAATTATAGAAATTTTATATTTCAAAATTGACTTTATTTTTGGATTCGGAATATCGAAATTAGCCTATGTTGAGTTTTTGGTATTTTTCTGAGAACTTCTAATTTTTTATGAATAGTGAAAAATACTTAAATACAACTTTTTAAATCAAAATATTTTATAGTGATAAATTTTACTATTTAGTGGTTTTAGAGTATTATTAGAATATATTTTTACCATTTTATCCAATGGTGGTCATTATAATTAATTTAACATTGAAATTGGACATAAACAATTGCCAATCTTTTGATATAAATTGTTTCTTAAAAACACGCTATTTGTTGTGACGGCGGGAATTAATTATAAAATTAATTAATGCAACTTATATGTTTGGAATTTTGTAAAATAGAAATCTTTTTTTAATTCAGAATATCAATTATAGCTTTGGGTGAAATTTTGGCATTGTTCTGAAAAACTTCAATTTTTGATGAATAGTGAAACCACTAAGTGGTAGTTAAATAACTGATTTTTCGTTTAAATGAAATATTACCACTTCTGTGATTTGATTTTCAAAAATCCGACATACATGGTTGTCATTAAGAAGTAAAATGTGGTTCAATGAGATTAAAATAATTTTTGGTGAATAGTAACTTTTAAGTTCTTAATCGCGATTAGAGGTAATTAGTGTAGTTTAAGGTAAAAATAATGTTTTAATAATATGAGATGAGCTTGACACATGTCCTACCCTCATTGGATGTGCCATGGCCGACCAAGAAAATCCATGGGTCAACTTGGGGACCCCATGGAGCCACTTTAGTTGGAAAATGACATAAATACCTTTTATTTAATGTTAAAGTAAAAAAATGACACAAACATTAAATGTTTTACTAAAACAATTTTTACATGGGGTTATACAAGTTATATTTTTGACTATAAATAGTAATTGGAAAGCTAAAACGATTTCCTACATCATAGTATTTGTTTTATAATTTTTATACATTAAATAAATTAAATTATGTTTGACATCATTATGATGCAATGATGACATCATTATTTAACGGTTTTAATAAAATGAAAAGATAATGTACAATCCAAGGCATAAACTTGTCCAAAGACTATTGGATGGGTAGATTTCGAACCCTTATCACCTTATCCACGAATTAAATAAGTGTGGGACCTTTAGAATCCTAAAAGCATTGTATAATAATGTAAAATTTCCTTAGTTTCCAAGAGTGCCCCTCCTCTCCTCTTATAAAAGGCCCCCACCTCTACCACCTCATTCACACTTTCAAACCATTTGGCTCTGCCAACCTCTACCCAAATACTCTCACAACTTCCCTCCCTTACTCCTAGAAGCCTCACGTTGGGCATAACTCTTCCCAAGGAAGCCTTTGGCTCAAATCAAAAAGAGTTACCCGATTTTGAGGTAATGTCTTCTCTAATGTTGTTTTGTTTTATTTTTCTTCTCCAACCCCCTAAACTCTTTTTATTCATTTCTTTTGTAACAAAACCAGTATCCTCAATATACTAGGATGTTGTTATAAGATGTATTCTAGCTACACTTACACACACCTACATCTAATGGTTAAAGAACATACGGTTTCTGTGGATGGCGAATTTCTGCCTCACGAAACGATGATTGTTCAACACGCATAAAACACCTTCAAAGGTGGCCATTAAGATGTAACTATATTTATAAATGATATATAATATGTTTATGTTTTACTTAAGGTTCTTTATTTTTCATTTATGTCATACCTTTATTGTTTCCATTATGGGTAAACGCGATATTTTCATTTTAGGAAGTGCGGACTACCGCCCCCACAAAGTGATTTGAATCGTTAATGCCATATGTGGGATGTATAAAGGATGGAGTAAATGATATTATATATGATGTTATAATGGAATTATAATATACCTTTATATCATTATGATTTCATTAAATAATAAATAGAAATGAAAGTAGCATTCATGCGTACGTACGGCTTACCGTCTCCATGAACGGTGCATTTCATTTCTTACCTCTAAACGTTATGTAATATTATAAATGCATGTATATACTAAATATATATGAGATATATGATATCTATATCATGAATATAATTCTGGATATAATGTATATATCACCACACAAACAACTTGTAACTATAAGAATGTTATTTTTGACTCAAGTACCTAAGATCGACAAAATGACTGTTATAAACTTAAATAATTACATAATGTTCATAACAAGGTAATAAGGGATATAAAAAGAATAATGAACATGAAAAAGGTTCTTAATTAAATAGGAATTAACTCTAGTTTATTATTCAGGAGGTTAAAGAACGGTCGAGTCAGGACAGGACGCATGGTAAGGGAATTTCTTAACCCAACTTCCATTCTTTGGGTTAATCTCTTACATTCAAATTATGTCATGATATTATTATGTCTTATTTTTTATTTTTACTTTCTTTATGTGTACCTATAGTGAATACTCGTAATATATCTATTTTATTTTAAAAATGATCTTTTTAAGGACTTCGTCTCAATCTCCTTTCGTTGAGGCATATTTGGTTTTATACACAATTTTCTTTTATACGGTGTATAAACCCCTTTGACTTTTACATTTACTCAAAAGGAATATTTTTATACGAAGTTTTTTACTAAACGACAAAAAGGAATGTTTTTCTTGTCATACGTATGCGGCGACAACGACTTCTCCGCCACCAAGGCCATTATTTGGGTTTCGGCTTCCTCTACAAGACTTACCATTTTTTTAAAATGAAAAATAAATATCAAGTTTTAATTTTCTTTTATTTTGGTATTGAAAATGGTTTTGATAATGTTTTTATTATATCAATGTGTCGTATTTATTTCTTATGATTGAAATGTGGAAATGTTATGTTTCCTTTATGCATGTTTTATGTGATACGATTATGGTATGGTTTATGATATGTTTAAACCTATTCATATGAGGAATTCATTGGACTTAATAAGTGACGGGTGGAGCCCGCTATAGATCCTCGATGCATCAGCATGTCTCATGAGAAAAACTAGTGTCTTGGAACGAGGCCTTGAAAAAATCTTATTTGTGGTCTTGGCACGAGGCCTTGGCTACGTGGTTATGATAGTCTAGCATTATGAATTCCATCATTATGAAAGTGGTTATTGATATTTCATGTGATTATTAGACCAGTAGAATATCCATGTGAAGAAGTAAATGGCATTATCTCATTTTAATTTTGTCATATTATATTGATGTTCATGTTTAAAAGGATTTTGTTTTAGTTATACATTGCATTAAATGTTTATGTTTATTTATGAAAGCTTCCACAATATTGTTATCATTACTGAGCATATGAGCTCACCCCTTTCAATGTTTTAATATTTTTCAGGATGTGAAGATGTATAATATGAATGACCTACAGGGATAATATAAGGGGATATGAAGAGAAGATGTTGTAGTTTTGTTTTACTTTATGATGTAATGTAAGACTTGTGAATGTATCTAGTGATTCCAAGGCTACTAAACTAATCGGTCTTTCGAGACTTGATCTTTTGTGATCATGCCAATGTTACGAAGTAATGCATCGACTCTGGGTATCTGGGGTCGGGGCGTTACAGTTGGTATCAGAGGTAGTTTAGTACTAACCTTGGAAGCTATATTTAGATAAACTCTGATTAGAGCACATAGCCCGATGATGGACTTTAAGGATTAGTATGGAAGAACTTCCTAGAATTTTGGTATTATAGAGATTTTGTGAGTTTTCTGAGCAATACATCCCTGTCTGGATACGAGAAGGTAGAGGCGGATCTGGCACAGATGTACCTAGGGGTAAAACCCGAAAACACCGCTTTGAGCTAGACTCGAACGGGAACTGATGCACAACAACGGGCCTTGATGCACTCTTGGTTACGACACTCCCGGGGGATATGTTTAGGATAATTCTCATTTTATTTACAAACCACTATGAAGGGTTATGATTATATACTTTCTCAAAGAAAACATTCCTTTTTATGATTATGGATTATATCCATAAATAGTTCAATTTATGTAAAGTGTTTTACAAATATTGAATTATGTATTTTGATTCATAAACTAATCTAGTTTATGCCATTGTTTAGAAATGGCGCCTTGTGGAAGGAATGGAAACCGTATCAATGCACGCACTCCGTGGAGGGATTTCCCTCCTGCTCAAGATAATTATTGTGGATCTGGAGATACAACTGGTGCTGATCAACTTATTACCATACTGGGACAACTCACTCAAGTTATGAATAATAACCTTACTCGTATGGATCACCCTGATAGACAATGTGGAGGATCAATGTTAGACCGCTTCATGAGGAGACAACCGCCAACATTTAATGGGGGTAGAAATCCATTAGTAGCTGAGCAATGGATAAACACCTTAGAGAAAATATTCCACGCCTTGGGGAGTAGCGAAAGGGAGAAGGTTATCATGGCAGTTTACCGCCTCAATGGAGATGATGATCAATGATGGTCTTTGATTCAAAATACAAAGGAAGATGAAGAAGTATCAAGTATGGAATGGAGAGAGTTCAAAGAGCTTTTCTTAGAAAAATACTTTCCACATGACCATCGAGCAGATATGGAAAGGAAATTTCTGAGTCTGAGACAAAAGGAGGATGAGAATGTCGCAAAGTATGAGGCCAACTTTACAAGGTTGGCAAGGTATGCTGCAGATTATATACGTAACCCAAGAGGTAAGGTTGATCATTTCTTTTATGGGTTAAAACCATTTCTCTTTAGAGCTTTAGTATCAAAATCTTTCTCAACATATGAAGATATTGTCTCATGTGCTATCAAGACAGAAAAGGAATTCTCTAAGTCTTATGACAACAAAGTAAAGCAAGAGAATAAGAGAACGGTGGAGCAAGAGGCAGATAAAAGGAAAAAGGGAAAGATGTATTTTCCGTTATGTGATAACTGTGGGAATAATCACCCTGGTACTTGCCTAAAAGGTATGGGAGTTTGTTATAAATGTGGAGAAAAAGGTCACCAGGCGCGTGATTGCAAGGGAAAGAAAGAGGCTATCAATGTTGAATGCTACAATTGTAGGGAAATGGGGCATTATGCAAATGAATGTCCTAAGCGTCAGGGAAACATACCTCAGAAAAGGACAAGGGATCAAGGACATTCTTATGCTGTTACTACAGTTGAAGCGGAATAATTAATGTATTGGTGCTTTTGGACTCATGGATTATATTCTGGTTATTAGGATAATGTGATATATATTTAAGGATTGTACTGCAGTACTTTTTGTTTCAGTAAGGTTTTAATATGATGAATGTAATCATATTTTTAGTATGTGACAATAAGAGAAACTTTACTTTGTTTGGGGAATCTGATAAATTGATTTTGGAATTAAGAGACCTTTTAGAGAAAGTCTGGACAGAGGTATTTTGGATAACTATAAAGGTTGGAGTGGATTAAGTTTATCTTTGGATAGTATTGTTTAAGGTTAAAAAATTTATGAAGATTATTTTTGGAATATTATAATACTATAGTTTTAGGAAAAGGACAACCTGCAGGGTGGGGCATAAACCGTCGCGTCGGACAAAGCTGCAGGAATCGAACCCATAACCATAGTGCGACAGGCCTTTATTTCCTACCACTAACCTACATGATGTCCCTGGTTATTACAAAATAATTTTACTAATTTAAATGGTATGTGTTAATATTTGGAACCTTATACAATTAGGATAAGTATAATATTTTTGAGTTCTATTATCTTTTTGAGTGAAGATGAGTTGAAGGTTGAAACTCTAATTATCAAGCATAAATATATATATACCTATCTCTTATTCAATGAATAAAGTTATTCTTAAACTTTAGTAAAGGGATATTAAAACAAAAAAAATGTGTTATCCTAATACCTTATATCTGGTTGAACTGATGATATTTTAAATCAACAAAGATTGAAGGCTTTGAGGCCCTCAATTTGACAGTTGATTGTGATTGATGACCTCAATCACTCCCTACAAATATTTACGTTTTTCCTCCAATTATATGTCTCTAATTTCCACCAATTTTCTCTTTATTGAGATCATAATTAGGTGGTAACTTTTTCATTTCCCTTTCCCTCTTATTAAAGCTAAATTTTATTATTCTTATTTCCGATGTGGGTTTTCCACAAAGGTATTTTATATTTTCAACATTTTATTTTCCAAGAAAAATTTCAAATTGCGAGGACGCAATTTATTGAAGGAGGGGAGAATGTAACACCCTGAGCTTCCACAATACGCTTCTCATTCAATAATGCAATAACTTGCATTGTACGAAACTTCGAGTTCTAAAACACCGTGACTAATCAAAGTAGCCGTTATGAATAGTAATAACCACTTTTTAAAATTATAGAAATTTTATATTTCAAAATGGACTTCATTCTTGGATTCGGAATATCGAAATTAGCCTATGTTGAATTTTTGGTATTTTTCTGAGAACTTCTAATTTGTTATGAATAGTGAAAAATACTTAAAATCAAATTTTTAAATCAAAATAATTTATCGCGATAAGTTATACTATTTAGTGGTTTTAATGTATAATTAGAATATATTTTTACCATTTTATCCCATGGTGGTCATTAGAATTAATTTAACATTGAAATTGGACATAAACAACTGCCAATCTTTTGATATAAATTTTTTCTTAAAAACACGCTATTTGTTGTGACGACGGGAATTAATTATAAAATTAATTAATGCAACTTATATGTTTGGAATTTTTTAAAATATACATCATTTTTGAATTCAGAATATCCATTATAGCTTAGGGTGAAATTTTGGCATTGTTCTGAAAAACTTCAATTTTTGATAAATAGTGAAACCACTAAGTGGTAGTTAAATAACTGATTTTTTGTTTAAATGAAATATTACCACTTATGTGATTTGATTTTAAAAAATCCAACATACATGGTTGTCATTAATAAGTAAAATTTGGTTCAATGAGATTAAAACAATTTTTAGTGAATAGTAACTTTTAAGTTCATAATCGCGATTAGAGGTAATTAGTGTAGTTTATGGTAAAAATAATGTTTTAATAATATGAGATGAGCTTGAAACATGTCCTACCCTCATTGGATGTGCCGTGGCCGACCATGAAAATCCATGGGTCAACTTGGGGACCCCATGGAGCCACTTTAGTTGGAAAATGACATAAATACCATTTATTTAATGTTAAAGTAAAAAAATGACACAAACATGAAATGTTTTACTAAAACAATTTTTACATGGGGTTATACAAGTCATATTTTTGAATATAAATAGTCATTGGAAAGATAAAAAGATTTCCTATATCATAGTATTTTTTTTATAATTTTTAGACATTAAATAAATTAAATTATTTATGACATCATTATGATGCAGCGATGACCTCATTATTTAACGATTTTAATAAAATGAAAAGATAATGTACAATACAAGGCATACACTTGTCCAAAGACTATTGGATGGATCGATTTCGAACCCTTATCACCTTAGGCACGAATTACATAAGTGTGGGACCTTTAGAATCCTAAAAGCATTGTATAATAATGTAAAATTTCCTTACTTTCCAAGAGTGCCCCTCCTCTCCTCTTATAAAAGGCCCCCACCTCTACCACCACATTCACACTTTAAAACCATTTGTCTCGGAAATACTCTACCCAAATACTCTCCCAAAATCCATACCTTACTTCTAGAAGCCTCACTTTGGGCATAAATCTTCCCAAGGAAGCCTTTGGCTCAAATCAAAAAGAGTTACCCGATTTGGAGGTAATGTCTTCTCTAATGTTTTTTGTTTTATTTTTATTCTCCAACCCCCTAAACTCTTTTTATTTATTTCTTTTGTAACAACACCAGTATCCTACATATACTAGGATGTTTTAATAAGAAGTATTCGAGTTACACTTACACACACCTACATCTAATGGTTAAAGAACATACAGTTTCTGTGGATGGCGAATTTCTGCCTCACGAAACGATGATTGTTCAACACTCATAAAACACCTTCAAAGGTGGCCATTAAGATGTCACTATATTTATAAATGATATATAATATGTTTATGTTTTACTTAAGGTTCTGTATTTTTCATTTATGGCATACCTTTATTGTTTCTATTATGGGTAAACACGATATTTTCATTTTAGGAAGTGCGGACTACCGCCCCCTCAAAGTGATTTGAATCGTTAATGCCATATGTGGGATGTATAAAGGATGGAGTAAATGATATTATATATGATGATATACTGGAATTATAATATGCCTTTATATCATTATGATTTCATTAAATACTAAATAGAAATGAAAGTAGCATTCATGCGTACGTACGACTTACTGTCTCCATGAACGGTGCATTTCATTTCTTACCTCTAAACGTTATGTAATATTATAAATGTATGTATATATTGGATATATATGAGATATATGATATCTATATCATGAATATAATTCTGGATATAATGGATATATCACCACACGAACAACATGTAATTATAAGAATGTTATTTTTGACTCAAGTACCTAAGATTGACAAAATGACCGTTTTAAACTTAAATAATTACATAATGTTCATAACATGGTAATAAGGGATATAAAAGGAATAATGAACATGAAAAAGGTTCTTAAGTAAATAGGAATTAACTATAGTTTATTATTCAGGAGGTTAAAGAACGGTCGAGTCAGGATAGGACGCAAGGTAAGGGAATTTCTTAACCCAACTTCTATTCTTTGGGTTAATCTCCTACTTTCAAATTATGTCATGATATTATTATGTCTTATTTTGTATTTTTACTTTCTTTATGTGTACCTATAGTAAATAATCATAATAGATCTATTTTATTTTAAAAATGATCTTTTTAAGGACTTCGTCTCAATCTCCTTTCATTGAGGCATATTTGGTTTTATACACAACTTTCTTTTATACGGTGTATAAACCCCTTTGACTTTTACGTTTACACAAAAGGAATATTTTTATATGAAGTTTTTTACTAAATGATAAAAAGGACTGTTTTTCTTGTCGTACGTATGTGGCGACAACGACTTCTCCACCGCCAAGGCCATTATTTGCATTTCAGCTTCCTCTACAAGCCTTACCATTTTTTGAAAATGAAAAATAAATATCAAGTTTTAATTTTGTTTTATTTTGGTATTGAAAATGGTTTTGATAATGTTTTTATTATATCAATGTGTCGTATTTATTTATTGTGATTGAAATGTGGAAATGTTATGTTGCCTTTATGCATGTTTTATGTGATACGATTATGTTATGGTTTATGATATATTTAAACCTATTCATATGAGGAAAGCATTGGACTTAATAAGTGACAGGTGGAGCCCGCTATAGCTCCTCGATGCATCGACAGGTCTCATGAGACAAACTAGTGTCTTGGTACGAGGCCTTGACAACATCTTATTTGTGGTCTTGGCACGAGGCCTTGGCTACGTGGTTATGATAGTCTGGCATTATGCATTCCATCATTATGAAAGTGGTTATTGATATTTCATGTGATTATTCGACCAGTAGAATATCCATGTGAAGAAGTAAATGGGATTATCTCATTTTACTTTTGACATATTATGTTGATGTTCAATTTTAAAAGGCTTTTTTTTAGTTATACATTTCCTTAAATGTTTATGTTTATTTATGAAAGCTTCAGCAATATTGTTATCCTTACTGAGCATCTGAGCTCACCCCTTTCAATGTTTTAATATTTTTTAGGATGTGAAGATGTATAATATGAATGACCTACAGGGATAATATAAGGGGATATAAAGAGAAGATGTTGTAGTTTTTTTTACTTTATGATGTAATGTAAGTCTTATGAATGTATCTAGTGTTTCCAAGGCTACTAAACTAATCAGTCTTTCGAGACTTGATCTTTTGGGATCATGCCAATGTTACGAAGTAATGCACCGACTCTGGGTAGCTTGGGTCAGGGCGTTACAGGAATTTATTGGTTACCAAAATGGTTGTAGTTATGAGTGATTTATCTAGGATATATGTATATGTTCCACTCTTGTTGTTTTTAGGTAATTACCCCAATGAGAAAATGTGAGTTCCGTATTAGGATCCCACAACTGGAATCACCATTATTGATAGCTTTCAACAAGTTGCAATGGGGAAGTGTTGTTTTTGTCTCTCTATGCATGGGATCCCCCGTGATTTTCATATATTATTGTGTGACAATGATTTCCTAAGGGGAAACTAGGGAAGAACCCACTACAAGATGGCTACGCCAAGCCCCGATTGAGACTCGGTCCCTTATGTGTGATACTTGTTAGGAACTCATGTTTTCCACACTACATGAGATACCTGGTATTATGAAATGGGTATCCATGTAAGGGCTTAGTGTCATTGGATAATTGGTTGGATGTACTATAGTGATACCTTCAGGACAGGCTCAGACACCACCTATATATTTTTCATTTTTATTAAAAATAAATGAGATAATTTTATTGTGGAGCATATATTTCTATATGCTTTTTGTTATTTACTCGTGCCTTTAGTGTTCCTACTATTAAATTATATATTCGATCCCAAGAAAAAGCAGAAGCTTGGGGTGTGCACTTTTCTATAATTGTTATGATGCTTTGGAATTTCCATATAAATTATGTTTACCAGGTATCTTGTTTAGACTTCCATCTCAGGATGAAGTAGGTGGTTTGGGACGGCTTCCCTCTTGGGAAGCCATACCATATTACCTTTATTTTATTTAATTAAAGCACTTGTAATCAATATACTTTAACACATTGTTATTTTTTTACTTCATGTAAAGGAAAGGTACATATACGTTGGGTGACGGCCTACTGAGATTATATCTCACACCCTGTTCCAGTTCCGTTTGGTACACAAGTAGACTTTATGTTCATAGGTATGGATATATGGAAGTGTGCTTCTTCTGATGCATGATTTCTTTACAGTTTGGGATGTATCATTGGGGGAAGATGATTGATCCATGCTTGAGATGGCATGTGGTAGATTCTATTTTTTCTATTGAGTGTTTTTTATCTTATAGTTTATGGTTGTAACTCGTACCCCATCAATTTTACATTTTTAAATTGACATCAAAATGGTATCAATTATGACATTTTATCTTCTGAATTTATTATATATAGTTTTAATTGGTCATTTATCTAATTCTGAAGTGGTCTGTTTCTTTTCTTATTTCTTTTGCTACTTTCTCGATTATATTATTTCATTAATCAATTCTATACCCCTCCCTATAAGAGCATAGTCTCCCTATAGAATTACCCATGGTCGTCGCAGCTATTTGTTATCCTCAAGTGCTTGGGGATATGTGCTTGAGGTCTTGTGTCCCACCATCTTGGGGACCATTTTTAGAGGTACTCGGGGAGGGACACTACACTTGGAATGGTATTTTATGAAGACCAAAACCTCTCCAAAATATCTACGAGAGTTTAGATGATGATTTTTCTTTGGATGGTTGAGCTAGGATTCTCAATGTGTTGTAAGGAAAATAGATAAAGGGTTTCCATTCATTATTGAAGGGAGGAGAATTCATGGAATTGATTAAAGTATTAAATTTATAATTTATTTGTCATGTCTAAAAAGATCCAAATATATATAATTAAATTATAATATGAGTAGGAGTCACAATACTCTCATTCAATAATTTTTGGAATGTTTAGTTTATGTTTCACCCTTATATATTATTTTTAACCCATTTTAACCCTTTTGATAATTACATCAATATCAATGTTTTTTACTCTTTAAGGGTTAATAATGATACTGTAAAGGGAAAAATTAACACTAAATGGACCATGATTGATGTTTTCACCAATATCTAATTAAATTGGATGAAGATTGTATTTTTTATGAATCTAAATTCTTTTAATAAAATATTATTTGTTATATAATATAATCATTTTCGTTTTTAACTATTCATTTAATTAGACTTTGAAAACAACATGAAAAAAGTGAATTTGAATGAAAACATTTAACACATACCTAATATATTATATTTATATATAAAATTCATGGCATACAATAATTCCATAAAATTTCATTACATTTAACATTTTTAAATCAATAATTTTATTTTTCTATTAATTGAATAAATACTGTGTCAATATTGTGTAAGAATTTAAGCTAATTATTTAGTCACTCAAAATTAAAAAAAAAATTACAAATAAAAATATAAATAAAAATTTAAGTACCAATTTATAAATGAACATAATTTGATACTACCCCTATCAAAAAATATTATAGTTATTAAAATATAGACAATGACATTTTTTATGTTAACTTTTACTTAAATATTATAAAGTTAAAAATCATTGTAAAGAAGAAAAAAGGTCATATATTAGAAGTTTTAATGATTATATACAAAAATAGACTCATCAAGATAATATCAAGAGTGTTGGGTTTATTTTTTAATTACTTATCTCATTATTTTTAACCGTAATTACTTGACTTTCCCTTCATTGTTGTGATAAATTTTTGTCATTTTATATTCATAATGCCAAAAAATAAAGGAGACTATTTTACAAACATGAACCTCTATTTTTAAATATGTTATCTATTTTACAATATTCTTTTTCAGAAATAGTAAAAATTAATTTTAATATAAATTCATAAAACACAACAAAAAATAATTTTCAGAAAAATGTGTTTCAAGCATAAAAATAAACTTATAAAAAACAATGTATTTTTTTGATTGTATTATGATAAATAAAATGGGTCATATGTCACTATAATAATAAATACAAAATATCTTGTGAATTTTAAATTTCTTAATTTATTAAATAAAAATTACAATATTTGAAAAATTGGTATTTTTCACTACTCATTGAAGAATTAATGATTTTAAAAAATACCCAAATTTCATCTTAAGATATTTTTGATATGCTGTATAAAAAAATGATATAAATTTTCTATAATATATTTCTTATTTGTGTCGTAAATTAATTTTTATTTTTAAAAAATAAATTCTATAAGGACTATTTATGAAGAAGATATATTTGTGAAATACAAAATGATTTTACTGAAAATTGAGTACTTTTTTATTATTCATCAATACATTATATAAAACCATTACAACTATTTTCCATAATGTGGTTTATCTTATTCATTCCAACCAATCCAAAACGCATATGATAATCTTTATATTAATTAATAATAATTAAATTGTATACCACACCACACTTAATACTTGAGGATGCGTGTTAAGAATGTTATCAAGCATAATATTCTCTAATTTAGGGGTGTTATATTATACACACTAAAATTTAATTATCCCTCAAAATTTTATCTTGGTTATCAATGGGTTTTTATTTGAAAGTAGCTTTAATTCATACCCACATCGCACATAGGGATAATAAAACATCTTTTGAAATGGGGATGTGGGAGACATAAGAAGTATCTAAAATAACACAAAATCAGATTACCAAACTGGGAGCACATTGGTGTGATGATTAAATATAGAAATAAATGAGAAAACAATAATTCATAGACTAATAGAGAGTGACAGAGAACACACTCATGAGAAATTTCCTGACAAAAAAATATATTTAAATGGTGAAAATTCCATCAATTCACCAAAAATGACTGTAAAAGTATTAGTTGTATATTTCAAGATACTTTAACTATTATTGACGGATTATTTTTCAATCATTCTATATTACATTAGAAAATATACATACTTAATTTATTTCTATTTCAAAAGAATAATTTCATTTTTTGTTTTTGCTTAAACTACTTTCCAAACAATCTCTTACTCTAGAAGATGATGATTAATATTTTCTGTCTGAATCACTAAAATTAACTTTTACCAGTTTATATGATCTATAAAAAAATTACAGGATATTCCTCATATATTTAGAAAAATAATTTTTTAGAAAAATTAATAATAACACCAGAAATGAATAAATTTATGTATGAATAAATAATGCATCTATTTCTACATATCGAAAATAAAACCCAATGTTTAACATACATGATTCCAAAATTAAATAACTCTATATACCAAATTTCCTCAATAACCTCAATTTTAAATATAATATTAAACAAAAATGTTATTTTATACCCTTCATTATGCACCTAAAATAATTTAGAATAATTCTCCCCAAATAATAAATTAAAATAAAAATATAGTTAATATATATTTCAACCAAGTAAATCATCTCCTAAAATATCATTAATCACCAAAAAATCCAAAAAACTATTAATGATTTGGTCTTCTAATATAGTCAATGAAATAAACGTAATATTTTTCTATCAAATAATTTATGTGAAGTCTATATTATACTAATTAATTCATCATGAAGGCTAGTGGCAGGTGATTCACTATTTTTTCCCTTTAGTTATGGACTTAAGACCCATATATTTTCTAGATTAAAAAGGTATTTATCCTTGATTTTCTTATAGATCATTGAACCAGTAAGAAGTTGAGGTGAATTTGTAGTGAAATTTTATAAATTTCTATCATTATGAAAATTTATCCCTATAATTTGTTAGTGTTATTTGATTATAAATTTGTAAAAAAAACTCACAGGAAGAAAATAATATGAAAGTAAACAAGGAACAAAATATTTACAGGGTTTGGAATCAATGTAAGAACCTACATCCTAGTAATAGAAACCCTTGTAGGTATATAACAATTAATTATTATGAATAAGTGATTAAAATTTTTGAGCCAACATTTGTTAGACTCCTTCTATCACCAAATGGGTATGATTAAAATGACTTCCATAAATTTACTTGTTTTTTATTACCCAACCAAGACACAAAAAAATATAAGGCTTTGTAACTTCATCTCTCACAAAGTTTTTTCTAGATTTATCTATATATTTTTCTATATCTAGAAATATATGTCTAGTATACCCTTTTTCTACATTTGAAATAGTCCATCTATTGTGCGTAACTAAAAATACCTTTTTTGTAAACTATGTTCTATGAATTTAACAAAACATTATGCCTCTAAATATTTTACAGGAAACATCTTCCATTCCCATTTATCCAGATGATCTGAACTAAAACTATACCTAATTATCTGAAAAAAAACTCTATCTGTTAATATTGTTTAACATGAAAAAATTGGTTAGAAACTCATTTCTTACAAAACTCATTCAACACTTAAATTTTTTCAGTGAATAGTATTAACTATGTTTTTATTTTCAACTCTTTTTATAGGTTGTCCTAAGAATGAAAAATTCATGAAAACAATTTCACTTTTCCATTCACTAAAATTCATAAACCTAATATCTTAGAACATTGAAATATGATAGTTAATTTTATAGTGTTCTATGGGTTTATTAAATATAATTGAAGCATCAACACTTATATAGAATCAAAAAACTTCTTTATATTTCCATAAGACCATATGTTAATGAAATTCATAACTTTTTCTAATATTATCTATAAATAAAATTAGTTGAACAAATTATCAAAACAACTTCACGTTTTGATACATTAAAATCTATTAAAAGAAGAATCCATTTCTCTCTCTAGTGGATGTTTTTATGATGACATCATTATGAAATATTCCTATATTCCGTGAAATGTTTTTGTTCATATTAATTAATTAAATCTTTATAAGATATAATCATATTTGAAATGATTTTCCGATGATATCTGATCTAATGGATCCTTATCAAAATGATAAAAAAACATCGTAAATGGGTCTTGCATCATCTGATTAAATTTTATATCTAATGAATTCACAATAAATTATCCATTTGACTATTCTCTATCTAATCAACCATCCTCAATTTCTTTTCAACTAAATTTCTTACAAACAACTTCTATATAATGGAAATTGATAAATATTTGTCTGATGTATTTTATGTAATGTTTTTATGGATGTTTTTTCTTTTAGATATTCCTTCAAAATAATAGTAGATAAATTCACAAACTTGAACATTGATCATTAAACATTCTTTAAACCACAAATCTATTATTAAAACTCTTATAAAAAATGGTTTCTTGAAAAACTTTAATTTCCCAGTCTATTTTTGTTGAACCATTGTAGTTAATTGACTAAATTGTTTCTAATTCTAAAATAACTGTCACTGATGACTTTCTTAATCAAGTTATTTTCTCAAATTTTTCACTTTGATTTCTCCCTTCGAATTTTTAAAAACACATACTCCTAATATGAATTTTCATTTGTTGGACTACTAGCCCATATTTTTTCCTCATTTTAAAAAATGAAACAAAATCATCAATAATCACTTCATAGAAAAATTTGTTTGAACATGTTTTCTTATTGATCATATATGTAATATTCTTATAGAAACATCATACAATATTTTCCTTATAATTTCATCTGGATTGTTTTCTATATTTATAGATTTGGTATGTTTGCTGGTACTATAAAAAATTTATCATTAAAAAGGTCATTCCATGAATAGTTTTTCCATTATCCCCTTGTACAAACTCATAATTATTTCTTTATTTAGAGACTCAACATTGGCCCATATGATGAAGATGTATGTCAAATTTCATAGTCATTCCATATGATTAGGTTCATCTGATTATCTAATTATAGTCTTTCTAAGGTTTTTTTTGAGAAATGCCTTATCTTTATACTAAAAAACATACAATATAAGAATTTATTAAAT
This sequence comes from Viscum album, assembly GCA_963277665.1. Lineage (NCBI taxonomy): Eukaryota > Viridiplantae > Streptophyta > Magnoliopsida > Santalales > Viscaceae > Viscum > Viscum album. The sequence continues at coordinate 1,367,054,424 of OY728135.1, forward strand.
CCCTTTATCAGAAATTTTTTTCTGATCATGTTCTTTTTGATTAAAAAACATCAGTTGAACTTTTGTTTTATATTCAACAAACTTCATATTGTATCACGATCTTCTTTGATGAAGTTTGATTCTTTGAAAGAATATCATAGCATCATCTGAATTTATTAAAAATCTATTTAAAAAATAATATGTAAACATTACAAATTCCTAATTTTCTAAATTTCCAAAAACTGAAAAAAAAAATTTCACACCATACATTATAAAAAATATTTATCAACAGACTTCAAACACCTTCTTTCTCACCTATTTTATAAAAATATTCTCTAATAATATTTAGTTTTCAGTAAATATAAAAAAAATTTAGTAAAAAATCACACATGATATTCAATACCCCCTTTGGATTTATTGGAAAAAATCATTAATAACTTTTACAAATCATTATTTTTCAAAAATCAACATTTTTCAAAACTAAACAATTTTCACAATTTTTATCAAACGAAATCCTTTCCCAAAAGAAATTTCTTGACACCCACCACTAGATAATGTAATTTTATTGAATGAATTACATACCTTGGTAATAATAAAATTTATGCCTATGTGAAGATAAATGTATCAATTTTATATTCTCTATTTTTTAGAAAATTTAAACTATCAATTTTTTCGCACTACCTATTTTGGTTCCCTTTTCCATTTTATGATAAACAAAAAATATAATTTATAATGGAAAGATTTGTAAAAACTTATTAGAAATTTTTTATTTCTCTCTCACATTTTCAATATAATCTAAAACAAGGTTGGGCACTTCCTTGTTGATTTTAGGAAGACTTTGGTGGAGTATGAAAATGAATTTGTTGCCACGGTTCCAAAAAATATCTATTTTGTAAATTTTTTTTATAAAAATAGAAGAAATTTTAGATTTTTTAGAAATTATTTCCATCATAACATCTCCACTAGAAACATTATATTTTATATATTGTTAATTTATATAAAATGATTTTGATATAGAATGTTTTAAAATATTTTTTAAAATATTTATGACACGTTGATTATCATAAATAATATTTAATAGTAAAGAAACTATCACCTTCAATATTACAAATGTAATTTCATCTAAATAATTAGTTAAAATTAACGGGTGGTAGAAACATACCCTGTTATCTTATAATCAATGTTACAAAACTATATTTACTTCTATGACAGCTCAAAATCATTTTCTAAATAAAAATGTTCTTATATACCAACCCAATCAAATTCAGTATATCCATTAATGTTTTTATATATTTTTCTTTTATACAATATCACATATGAAGGTATTCCTTTCTAAAATCTCTTAATTATATTACTTATAATATATGTGATTCTTCTGGATCACTCTAATATTGTTAACATAATATAACAACCTAAAACATGTCAATCCTTAAAGCTATAAGATAGATAAGAATATATTTCAGGTTTCAAAAATATTTTTGATTAACACACTTCTTAGTTTCACCTTTACTCATCTTTATCCTAGCTAAAATTGGTGAAAAAACATATTTTGAGTCTCTCATGACATAATTTTAAAACAATTCATTGGATACCATTCCCATGTTAGAAAAATATATAATTCCTTCTATTTGACATGTAAACCCAAACAATATGGTTAGTTCTCTGAGAATTTATATTTCAAAAGTCTAATTTATTTCTTTAGAAAAATATTTACAATAATTTTCTATAACCCCTATAATTTTTTTTCATAAAGATAAACATTAAAAATTCGGTACCAAAGTTTATTTCATTTAAGTAAAAGTTATTTTAATTTTTCTCTTTAGATAAATTTTTCTTTTTCAAGAAACTATCAAGTTTAGAGTACCTAGATCTTGGAGTTTATTTCAACCCGTTTAAATGCTTCTTCAACCAAAACAGCATGGTTTGATATGTTTCAAGTAGAAACCCACATGGTTTCTAAATTTAAACTTATTTATCAATCTATCCATTTAATAAAGTTGAATTTACATATATCAGATAAAATTTATAACAATGATATGCAACAACTACTTTTTTTTATATTTTCCAATCTTACAACGGGGAAAAATTGTAAATCAAAATACACACCTTCCACCCATGAATATCCTTTACAAATAATGTGTAATTTATTTCATGAAACATAACCATTTTAATTTAGATTTTTATTATGTATCCATGTTTTCCCAAAAATATTCTATCTTGATGGATGTGGAAAATATTCCCAAATGTTAATCTTCTTAATCTAATGTAACTTTTAATTAATAACATCTACCAAATCATTATTTTCAACTACTATTGAATCTGAACCTAGTTCAACAAGTGAGAAAACTGATGTTTTATTTTTTAATATCATCTTTATTCTAGTTTGAGATAGAGATTTCTAATTTCTATTAATATTTTTTTAATTCAACCAGTTTCTTTACGGTATGAAAATATAATTTTTTTCTTCATATTTCACTTTATGCACCACATGGTTTTTAAGAATTTTCTGTCACCTGTTTTGTATCATTTAATATTCATTTTTTATTAATATTAGAAGTACTAAATGAATCTTTTATAACATTTTCACTAACCTTTATTAAGGAATCAATGTTTTTAGAAAATTTCACATCATAAAAATTTACCAATATTTGTAAATATTTGTTCAAAAATTTATTGCTTCTTCTATTGGGTGAATATACCCCAAAAATTCCATCTTCAACATTTTAAATTTTTTCCAAGATCTATATTTTTTTTATCTTTAGTATACATGTACTTAAAAAAACATTGAAATATTTCACTAATGGTTTTTTTGTAATACCACATTTAATAAGATGTCATATTGGATTCTAACCTAAAAATATATATTTGGTAAATGAAAAATATTAACAATAGATTATCTCCACAAAATCCTATAATTTTTATACTCATCCAGCTTGCTTCTTCAATTTTTCACAAAACTTCTATTTTTTTCTACAACTTCATTTTGCGAAGTGGTGTAAGGAGCACTGTACTGATGTTTAATTCCATGTTTCTTAAAATATGATTATAAATAATTATATGTTAACTCAATTAATATATATTTTCTCATTTTCAATATATAAACACCCAAATTTCTTTTGATATATATTCAAAAAAATATTAGAATTTCTATATCCAATGATTTATGTCTCATAAACATAATGTTGGTCATTTCTGTGAAATAATCAAAATAATTGATAAAGTATTACTCCAATTTAATTTATTAATGTCTCATAGGCCCATATTAATAAGTGTGAATAAATAAAAATATGTATTATACACTAAATTTAAACATTTTTGTGGATTCTACCAATCATTTTCCCTTTTTGACATGTTGTTCAAATATCACCTTTTTTCCTTTTCAATTTTGAATGTGTCTTAAAAAATAAAATTTATATAGTTTTTTAATTCTATTATAGACAAGATTTATGTTACTTTTGTTTCATAACTTTTTCACACCATTTTAACTAAAAAAACAAGGATTACTAAGTTATTTAATTTAAAATAGATTTCCACACGTTCTTTCTCCCATGGTAATAACATTAACACCTTCCACACAACTGATGATCCATAATTGTTTTTTGAAAATAACTTCATCTAAATCATAAAGAGTTTGGATCATAGTAAGTATACCATTCTCTAGTCAATCAACATAAAAAACATTCTTAGATTTTAGTTTATCAGAATCAATCTCAATTGTTCTAGTTCTTCATATTTTTAGGGAAATATAATTTTTAAAATTAATTTATTATTACTCATGTTTTTTCAATATATTTTAATATTTTTTTTAATATTTCATGTGTGATTAAAAACCACTATTAAGAATACATAATTCATTACTTTTTATTACTTTTAGATCTTTCTCAACAAAAAAGTCTCTTTCTTAAAATTTCTTCTTTGAATCTTGTTATTCGTTCCTCACATAAGAAATTTTTTTAGAACATTAGTCTTTCATTTCGAAGAAAAGTGAATTGTTTTATAACATATTCTAGTAACATTATCTAGGAATCAAAATAGTTTTTTTCATTGTAAATTTTCTATCATCATGTGATATTGGATTTCTAAATTTATATGGATTAATAAAATTTACTTACATTTCATTGGTTTATGGTCCTAAAAATTTCATAATTTCTTCTATTGAGATAAATTTTGAACAAAAAATTAAATAAGTCATTTCCAAATATATCTGAACACCAACAATATCCAGTGAATTGTGGTCTTTTGTATAAATACAATCATTATTTTAATTAATTTTATATGGTTTGTAACATCATTCTTTTTTTTATTTTTCCTAGCATGGGGAAACATTCTAAAAGAGGTTGTTCTAAAATTTTAGAGATGTGATATTTTTCTCACATCCTTTATTAATCAATGATTTACAAATATAATTTTTATAAAACCATCATTGTGATAAAGATCATATGAAATTTTATTTTTAGTAGGTTAATATTTCACATAATTCTATGAATTGGATTTCTCACTAGTATGAGAGGATTCAGAGTTTACCTCTAAAGCCTAATTGAAATTTTCATTCATATTTCTTAAGGTATTTTTAGTCTCAATTTTTTTTGATTGGATTTTAAAATATTTATCATTCCTAACAATAATTTTTTTTATTAATATCTTCTACTATCATTCCATGTTAATGAATTTGTAGTTTATAATATATGACCTCATAAATGTAATCATATTCCTATTTATGGAGATATTGGCTTCCTCTAATATCCCTTTTGACTTCTCTCTTCATTTTTTATGATAAATTTCTTTTGTATAATGTTTTTCTATAGATATTAAAAAAGTTAGAATCTCATTTGATATTATCTATAACTTTTTTGACCTCCCACTTCTTCCTCACTATTTGATGAATCCTCTTTAATCACATAATTTTCAATGAAATTTATCAATTTTTCAGTGATTTAATTTATGATGGACTATTATTCGAAGAATCATGCTCAAATATTTTATATAGAATAGTTATTTTATTTCTAGTTAACGTTTTTTTACCACTCTTGGATTTCTTATATTCCTTATACGTTTTGAAACTTCTCCTATTGAGGCATTACTTCAGAGTGATCTTAAAACTCCCCAAATTATTTCTTGGGGATATTAATAGTAATGTGACCAATTCCAACAGACATGAAACATTTAAATGGAACTTTTTCAATATAATACACTCTATATATTCAATAATTGTTAGAGATAAGATACTTGATCTATTCATTCATTTCAGTATCTTCTTTATCTCATGAATCACAATTGTCAATAATGTTATGATAAACTTATTGAATTACCAACATTCTCATATATTCATAGTCTAATTTATCCTTGATATTCTTTTAGAATGCTACGGATTTTATAATCTCATAAGAAATGAGGATATTATGTAATTCGCCATGATAAAAACCATATATGTCTTATAATGTAGTGATTTTCGAGTCAAATATGTCTGGTCAGTTTCTTATGAGTTTATTAATAATGTTAGAAACAACCAGGACATATCCAAATCCTCTGATTCAGCACACTACTTCATTAACTCTGGTAAAAAACTCATCAACAGATTCCTCATATATCAATTTTATATCTTCAAAATTACTCTTCTTGATTTGTAATTTTGATTTTTTTATATTGGTGTTTCCCTAAAAGATAATTTCAATATTAACCCAAAGGTCTTTAGCTATTTTGAGAAGAATAACCTTCATAAATAAAATTTATGAGAAATAATAATGAATTAAATTTATAACTTACTTATCTAACTTAATGTTTCTCTCATTAGAAAATTGTATAGGTTTATTTTTCTCAATGGTTAGAAACCTAATTGTGTCTGCACCAATGAATTCCATTACAAGTGAAAAAATATAGGTTATCCTTCTATTTTTTTGTCAATGATATTTTTTCCCATAAAATATAGGAATACCTATGATATTAACCGAATTTCTATCTTCCATGATAATGATTCAACATGGTAACCTAGGATTTGATACAAAGTAAATTTCCTAAGGATCATTGAACTACATGGGGGGGAGTTTAATCAGGGGTGAACTATTATAAATTTCAATATTTATTAAACACAAACCCTATAACTTGTTATGCATATTTCCTTATCAAATTTTAAAAAAAATTCACATGCATAAAATTATAATAATTTAAAGAAGGCGAGTAATATTTATAACATTTGGCATCAATCTAGGAGCCTATATCCTTTGTATATCCACTTCCATGGGTCTATTTAAATTCACTAGTAATAAGAAGTGAATACAGATTTTGATCCAAATCCCATAACAATCCTTCTATCTCACCATAGGTATGATTATAATGACTCCCATCAGTATACATGTTTTTATTACATAAATAATCCATAATAATAAATGTAAATCATTTTAAATTCATCCCTCAGAAGGTATATCTTGATTTCCCCATCCATTTTTATGTTTATAAATGTCTTTATAATACACCCTTCTTCTACTTCGATAATAGTCAATCTATTACTCTTCATTGAAACATTGATTTTTATAACCCATGTTCTATAAATTAATAAAAAACTAAAATCCTCACAAACTCTACTAAAAAAATTACATCCATTCCTATATATCTACAAATAATAAACTAAAATGCTATCTGATTTTCCGAATGAAAACCTATTTCTAAAACTATTCTTTATCATAAAAAAAATGTAGTTGGAAAACTCACAAATAAAAGAATTGCTTCATTACTTTAGCTTTTTTTTATGAAGTATATTAAGTATGTTTTAATTTTCACCTATTTATATTGGTTATACCAAGAATTTAAAAGGTAAGAAGTCCATTTAAATTTCATAATCATTGAAAATCAAAAACTAAATGTCCTAAAATTTTAAAATATACAAGATTATTCAATAGTTTTATAGAGTTTTCATGAATATAATGGATGTTTCATCAATTTTAAATCATATTTATAATTCATAAAACATTATTAACATCAAATATCAACGAAAAAATTTATTTTTTCATATATCAAGTAGAAATATAACAAGTTTAAAAATTCAACATGATAGATTCTTTTTTGGTACATTTCAAATTTTAAGGAGAAAAAACTTTTCTCTATCTAGTGGATGTGTGTTTGATGATATATTTTTAAAAAAACTTTTATGTAAGGTAAAATGTTCAGATGGTCTTATTCATCAAGTCAAAATTTATAAGAATCAAAATTCTTTGAGAATTCTATCTGCAGATCATCTATCTAGTGAAACCTTCTCTATTAAATTAAAAAACTTTATAAATGGATTTTTTTTTCTAGATAATTTCTTTTCGAAAATAATAAATAAAAATATACATCTGACTATACTTTTTTTGATCACCCCTCATCAACATATTTTCAATCGATTATCTTCAAAAATTTCTTTTATTTGATGGAAATTGAGAATTATTTGTCTCATTAACATTAATAAATGTTTATATGATGGATATTGAGAAATATTTATCTGATGTGTGTTTTTCCATTGGAACTTTCTTTATAAACACACTACATAACTTCATAAACATCATATTCAAACATCATATAGTCATCAGTTGACAATGTTTCTATTCAAATATTCATAAAATTTGTTTTCTAGAAATCTATACTTTTTTCCATTTATCGTATCCCATAGAATATGGTTGACTATATTGTTTCAAATTATAAATAATTTTATCAAAGATAACATTATTTATTTGGTGAAATTATCAAATATCTCATTCTTATTTCTCCCTCTGAATTTAATCAAACAAAATCTCAAAATCATACTGCTAATTTCATACACTACCCTATTACCATTTTATATCACATTTTATGAAAAACTATAAAATATGCAAAAAAAATTATTACCATTTATTTACTAAACTTTTTTTCCATTTATAAGATATAAAAAATTACTATAAAAAACCATAAATTTTTTTTCCTGAATATTTATCTTCAATGGTTGTCTAGTTATCTGGATTTGGTACACCTGGTTGTAATGTAAAAAATATATCCAAATAATATTCATCGCATCAAAAGTTGTTCAATTATACCCTTGGATAGACTCATAATTTTTCCTTTATTTATAAACATAGAATGTTTCAATATGATTTCAATGTATGTCTAGTGGCTCAGTCATTCTATATGAACAAGTTTTTCTGATGATATAAACCCAGTAAATATAATGACTTAGTGAAAATATATCTTTTTGTAAATATACAAAGATATAAATCTAGAATATATTAATTACCCTTTTATATAATGTTTTTTGGGATCATGAAATTTTAATTGAACATTTGTTCTCTTCAAAAAACATCTCCTTGTATCATGATCTTCTTTCATGATTTCGGAAATTTTAAACTAATAGAATAGAATCATCTAATATTTTTATACTTTTATTAATTGATGTTTAATGAAACTTTCCATATTTATAACTTGACTACTTTCCACCAACTTCCTAACTAAAATTTCATACAAAATTGTTTTAGAAAAGTTTCTTAAAAAACTTCCCACACCTTCATTCTCATTTCTTTTATAGAAAAATTCATTAAAGATGTTATTTACAAAAAAAATTGTATCAAATAATCATAATAGATATTTATCACACCTTGTGGCTTTACCTATTTCTAAAATAACATTAATTTAATTTCTATAATGCTCTAAAAATATGATAAACATACTAAAACATTTTACAGTAATCATCAAATCAATTTTTGACCACTATGGTTTTCTATATATCATTTTTTCTTATAGAAAATAAAATAATCATATTAAAATATTATTACCATAAAATAAATAATAATATTAACCCTAATGGTTTTTAATAACTATATACTTATGTACAAAAAAATATTAGATCATTATTCCTCAAATAATATTTTTGGTAAAACATATAGTAATCCAAAGGGTTATATTCCCATAAATTTATCCCAAAGTTTCTTTAATCATGTTAAAATACAATCCCATAAAACCCTAAAATGGGTTTCTAAGCCTTTATAATTATTATCAACCTTATACGTATTAACCCAAGACACTTTAGGTTTATACCACATCCCTATGGAATATCATATGTTTATATTTGTTCAATTATCTCACTCATCATAATGGTTTATAATTAAAATGAGACGTTACCCAAGAATATCCTATGAGAGTATAAAAATAGGTTCATAGTAGGATAACTTTCATTGTGAACTAGAATAATGGAAAAAATATATTGTATCAACAATTTTCAGTGTTATTACCCATAGATTCATCTATTCCAAAACCACATCGACATATAGTATCTAGAAAGGGATGTTTTTCTAGGAAAAATAGCTATAACATACCAGAACCTTTATGGTATTATACTATAATTACATATATCTTCAAGGAAAATCATATGGCTTTGTTTCCTAATCATTTTTAACTAAATATTGTTTCTATAGTTTCAACTAATCTTCCTATGAAACGAATTGTAATAAACCCAACTCTAGTAACCTAAATTCAGGGACATCATTGTAACACTAGTATAAGATACCAATGATCACATCTCAAAAGACCAAATAGATTAGTAGTATTGGTAAACTAGATATTTTCCTTTTCACATTTTACATGGGAAATAAAATATAAAACATATTGAAAGTAAATATTCCATATCCTTGAAATCATTCAAAGATTCCTTCTTAATATCCTCGGGGAAAGGAAAATAAATTAAGGGTGAGCTAAAATGAACAATATGGGTTATGTTCATCAGAATATATCATGGGTGAATATGGGATAATCAATATGGCATGATAAATAACTAAAAAAACATGCCATTTATTCAATAACTTGAGAAAAACCCATCCATGGATAATTTCAGTGTAGTAATATCATGGATAATAATAATAGAATTATGAATGATAGAAATTAATAATTTTAGATTCCATGATATCAGAAATCATGATATATTTAACTCTAAGACCATGTGTTAATAAATTTTAAACTATGGGTAGGATTACACTAAAAAACATTTTAATATGGTTAGCAAACAAGTTTCTCTCATGAGACATATTGATTTAACGAGGGGATATATAATTCTTAGATCTACCCATAATTTCTTGTCCAATTCATTACTCATATTTTGAAAAATAAATTTCATTCATCAATAATATCCCTTGAAAAAAATATTCATACTATGTAATGAAGACAAAATATCAATATTTCTCTATTCTATCAAATAACATTTTATGTAGAAAACTATATATAGAAATGGTGTTGGTTTTAGGAAACAATCATATGCATGATAGAAAAAATATTAATATTTATGTTAAATATTTTATCCAATGATAAAAATAAGGTGAATATTTTAATAAAAAGTTAATTACTAAAAAATTAATCAATATATGATTAATAACCACCCTAAAAATATATTTTGTAGTAAAATTTAAGTCATTAAATAATTGTAGAAATAGAAGATAAATATTAAAAATAACCAATCATAATGTTTATTCATATCAAAATGATTTAAATCTAGAAGAATATTATATATAGTGTAAAATGGTTATTATAGTGGTAAATTACATTATCACCATATATGTTTAAAAGAAAACACTCCTTTTTATTTTTGTATACGAAGTAGAAAATAATCCTTTTTGAAAAAATTATAAATAATCCCAATGAATTGACGTTGAGTTAATAAACCCCCTACATCAAGTTAGAATTGAAACATAAGTTATTTTAGCCTTCTGTATAAGAAAATTCGATTTATTAAAAATATATAATGGAACTAAAAACATATCTATAATATTATATATGATTAACTTATACCATTTTATCAGCCAGTTTTTGAAAATATTTCATTACTATTATTTATTATTTTATTATGGTTAAAATAGATTTATATTAAGTATAAGAGAAAATGAACAAGAATGAGTTTGTAAAGGTGATTACATATTCCTCGGTAGGCTTCCATTAGATCCACTATTAAGGATCCTTAGAACTATATATTATAAATAATAAAACCAATAAATAATTTCTAGGGTATTTTATAATATTAGTTTTTAGGGTTTTCTCGAGATAGGTTTCTCATTGTGGTGTCAATATAATAGATAAGGGGTAGCCTTTTATAAGTGAGGGTGGGGGCATTATTGAATGTTAATAAGGTATTAAATTAGTATAAGTTCTTTTCAATTAAAAATGTCTCCAAATTTATATATTTTAATATAATATGTGGATTTTTTTTGATATCATCTCATACACTAAAGAATTGAAATTTTTTGGTTATGTTTCCACCACTATCTTTTAGTTTTAACAGCTAATTAACATTTTTGATAATTACCATAATATTAAAATATTATATATTTTAAGGTTCAATAATGTAAAAATAAAAGGAAAAAAGACTTGTATGTACCATGGTTTATGTTTTAAACCATATCACATTCACTTATATGAATATAATATTTTTACAAATTTTAAAATTTTTAATAAAATATTATTTATTATAATTATCATTAATGTCATTTTTGGAACTATACATTAAATTTTAATTTAAAAACAACTCGAATGTAATGGAATTAAAATATGAACACTTAAAAAATAAATATTATGTTATATTTTTCAATAAAATTTATGGTAAAATATAATTAATACAAATTGTATTACTTTAAATATTTTTAAAATCAATTTTTAGTTGGATAAATACTGTTTTAGTGCTGCATATGAAATTAAGATATTTATAAAATCACAAAATATTAAAAAAACCACCATTAAAAAATTTCAATAATCTTAAAAATAACCATTTAGTATCAAAATAATTTGTTTTTAACCCTCTCACAAAATATTATAGCTATTTAAAGAATGAAAGTGACATTTTTGATGTTATCTTTTACATAAATATTATAGGGTTTATAATTATATACTAATGGAATTAAAATTTCATATTTTTTATATATAGATTATTATAGAACAACTATTCCCCTCTAATAAAAATTCTTAATGTTTTATATTGATTTTTAATTCCTTATCACGTTATTTTTAAACATATTTACCTGATTTACCCTTTACTGGCATGATAAAACTAACCACGGTTACTATTTAGAATGCATAAAATCAAAGGGGCCTATATAAAGAATTTTACACCCATATTTAATGTTATATTATAAAAATTTTAAGATTTATTTTCTAGATGTTTAAGAAATAAATTTTAATATAAAATTACAAAATACAATGAAAAATAGTTTTTTAGAAAAATACATTTTAAGCATAAAAATTTACTTATATAAAATAATGAAAATTATTGATTAGTATATTGAAATAAAATATTTAATATATAACTTTTTTACTAGATCCAAAATATAACAGGACATTTAAATTAATTTATTTAATAAAAATAAATTTTATTATTCAAAAAATTTACAAACACCATTATTCATGAAAAAATAATTCATTTAAAAAAATCCGTAAATTTTATCCGAGGTTAATTTTTCTTTGATGAATTAAAAAAATTTATCAATTTTTTGAAGTATATTTTTTATAAGTGGTATAAATTATTTATAACATTCACACACAAAATTCAATAAAAACCATTTTTGAGGAAGACATATTTTTGAAATACAAAATGATTTTACAGAAAATTTACTACTTATTTCTTATTCTTTGATACAATATATAAAATATTTATCAATATTTCTCATAATTTATTTAACCTTATTTATTCCCAAAAATTATATGACTAGGGGATAACTATAACATTAACTAATAATATTGTAATAATATATTATTATTCTATTAATTATTGATATATCTTATTAAGAAAACTATTGAGCATAGTATTCTAAATTTTTCAAGGGCTAAATGTTTTCTCTTGGGAGTAGCAGGATGGAGGCCTACGTGTGTGGTCAATTATCCTACAAAAGGAAGATAATATAGAAATTGGTGATTCTTTTTCAAACCCAATGTTATTGTATTATGCTTCTATAGAAGAGAAGTCAATCACTCATGATGGAATCCCACTAAAAATGAATAGAGCAATCTACTAGACTTAGAGGTGGGTTCCCATAATAGAAATGTATATAGTCAGACAAGAAAGGTCATCCAATCATAAAAGGGGTGAATCCCCTTTTACAAGGGTACCTTTGGTTAGGGATACCAAAAGGAGGTAAGGTGACGAGCCATCAAAATAAGTAATTACTTTTTGTAATAAATTTACTCCACCGAGTTGTAAATATTTGGGTGATGATGATGAGGACCCCAAAACTATTAAAAGTGATGATAACATGGATTGAAGGTAGATAATATAATAATTTAAATAAAACTGTTTTCATTCCAAAAATGAATTGAAGGAAATTAAAAGGGAAAGGGAATGAGTCCTATATTGATTCAATAAAGCACAAAATGCCTCAAACAAGGGGAATATCATCCATAAAAAATGAAGATCATGTACTGGAACTATCAAGGGCTTGGGAACACTCTCCAAAACATGCCCCTTACTCATATTCTAGTTTCCAACATGCCATTTTTAGTTGAAATTAATGAAAATAATATGGTATTTGAGAATTTAAAGACCTTTAAATGGGGATCCCTTGGGTACTATTTTGCCTTTCAAGATATGAATGATAATGCCTTGGTAACCCTGTAGGTTCTAAAGCATGATGAAATCCTTGTTCTCTCCCATGTTAAGATCCGTTATCTCATCTCTCTGTGAACTAATATTTATGTAAATTCCCTTACCATGTCTATTGTATATGACTCCACATTTTATACTAAGAGATGGGAAATCTATTAGTAATTGACATCAATGGATAAACAAATAGATCAAAACAAGGTTAATACGAGATATATAAACACTGTTTTGAGACATGATTAAAATATTGGGTCAAAATTATAAGGAATTTATTTTGATGAATTCTATTGTCACATTAATCAATGAAATATTATTGAGGTCCCCATTGTTAGAGATGAATTTACATAGGGGATATTCACAATTTATATAAGGAAAGTAAGAAAACTAGAAAAATGATTTAATCAAGTTAATGGTAGGATTTATCCTAATATATAATATAGGTTCACCAATCCTAAATTTAATTCTAATCATAAGCCATAAGTCATTGATATATGGAAGGGTACTATGAAGATATACCCTCTACATTTCATGTTTAATAATTCTTCGATAATGATTTAAGGATATAGGGAAGTGGTTATAAATGTATGGAATAATGATAATAAATAAATTCCTCTTCATTTTATGGATTCAAATTTCAAAAATAATAAATTCATACAAAGGAAATAGAGAAAAAATCCTATTTTCCATAGTGGATGATGATATTAAGGCCACTAAAATTCATCTTTCCTCTTGTAATGAAGGTAACTAGAATCAAAACTATCCTACCTAATATGAACATAAACTCCACTCTAATATAGATGATATTATTTATCCCAAGGTAATGATGGACAAAAATCATTTTAATGAAAATTGGATTCAATATAGATATGATACACTCATATCTTTAATTGAATGCACGGGGATGAAAAAGATTGAATATGAGAAACTACATTCTGGATTAATGACCCCTTATTCAAATTCTAGAGTGAAATATGAAATTATGTGATAAAGTAATTTTAGAACCCTTATAATAAAAATTCTAATGATGGTACTCCTTATTATATTAATACTACTAATCCAATCATTGACGTGAAACAAATCCTAGATTTAAAATCTATCTCTCTTTAAGATAAGGTTAAATTTCCCCTTCTATCTAAACCCATAAAGTGTATAATTCCCTATAGATTCAAAAAATATATATTCATTTTCTACTAGAAAATTATACACGTTGGGTTTAAAAATTAATTAAGGTAATTTTTCCTTTCAACTTCAATGCCATATGGTATAAATTCCAACTTCATCGCACCAATTAAAAAGATGGAAAATATAATAGATATAAGGGAATTTTTACCATCTTCCATGAAATACACTATACCTAATATTATTATTAAAATTATAACCATGTGGATTGGTTGATTTATTGGGATATTCATTATACATAATCAATTTAGGTTTTACATGGTAATAATATTTATATTAGTATCTACATCACCTCAAAAGACATCAACATTAGCTAAGAAAAAGTGAAATACATGAAATTTACTCTCAATATTGATATCTTGAATGATTTTGATATGATAATGTGGTACCTTATCCTTAATTTCAATAAATCCTTGATATTTCATGATATATTTCTATTTAAATAAATTTAATTTTTTTATAGCATGTGATACACACAACCCTGGATTCAAATGGTCTTTAATGCAATATATCGTTATAACCTAGATGTTAAATTTGTGTGTATGAATAAGAGTATCTAAATTATGAATAGTATATGTTTTAAAATAGTATAAAATAAATTCATTAGTTATAAATTGATTATAAATCAAAATAAAAATGATTTGTAATTAAAATAGACATTTTTTTGAGAAACTATTTTTATACACGAATTGCATTTTGGCTTTAGTAAATTAAATTGATCAATATTTTTTAGTTATTTTAATAAAAGATATATATTTTATATTCAATCAAATATTTTTTCATTCATTTTATTTCTAGGCATTAGATAGGAATAAATCGATTTCTAAGCTTAAAAATGTATTTTTTTTAAAAGTTTTTTTCATGTTTATCACACTTATTATAAAATTTATTTCTGAAAAATATGTAAATTAAATTCTAAAAAAATGATTTCATATTTTTTATTAAAAGATACACATTTTTTAAATAGTCCCCTTTTTTAGTAATTATAAATAGAAAACTTGGTAAATTTTATCACCTCATTAAAGGGTAAATCAGTTAAACCAAGTTTAAAACTAAATTCTAGGTCACTATTTTTCATAAAAATATTTATTGGATGAAGTTACTTTAACCATTATCTTCTTATTATTAAAATTATAATTTGTTAAGTGACACTTTTCCATGAAAAGTACCTATATAAAATTTAAGACAAATAAAAATACAAAAAGTCACTCTCTTGATTTTAAATATCACTTATTAGTTCAAATAGGATGAAAATCATGTTGTGAATGAATATTTATGGTTACAATGTGAATAATTAAATTATTATTATGATGTTAAATTATATCAAATTTTTTAATAACTTTATATTTACCTTAAATGATTAAGGAAACCAACACAATATATCTTTAATTAATAAAAAATTAAAATAAATTATATTAAAATTATTTAATGTATTATAATATTAATGAGTTATCATGTTGCATGAATTTTATATATTAATATGAAAGATTATGTATATATGAAAAAATTAGATTACAATACCATATTTATTTATGTCCTTAATGTTAATATAAATGAATAGTAACAAAATTAACAATAATGATATTTAATAGGAAATAATATTTTATCGAATGAATTAAAATTCCTAAATATATTATATTTTTAAAATTGAGTGGAAATTGGTTTAAAATAACATCCATGTTCTAGTTCTGAATAACCTTTCCATTTATTCTAACATTTGTAACCCTTTAAGATTGAAATAGTTGTGACAATGGTTTTGGTAAAAATGGTTAACGAATGGGTTAATAAAAAAGATAAGGATAAACATTACATAATTTGTTTTATAAATTTAATTAGATAATGGTATTTATAACCTTTAAACTTTTTTGTAATAATTCATGCCCATTTTAAACCAATTTTATTGATAAATAATTTATTATATGTAAATATTTTAAGAAATTATAAGTGTGTCCTCTCCCTCCCATATAAAATGATACTCATACTTTCAATTATTCACACAACATTGATACTTATATATTTACAAAAAACCCAAAATTACCTTCTAAACATATATATAAATGTTATATATGTTACAACATGCACAAAATACCAATCCTAGGGTTCTTAAGAGGATATCAACAGGAGTTCTTTCAAAGAAAAGGTAATTTCTTTAACCTATAACTTTGTTTTTACTTGTTTTTTACCACCTCTAAATCAACCATATTTATCAAAAAATAATAAATTTAATTTCAAAAATATAATAATATTTTATTATGATTATTAAACCACCATTATCCACAAATTGTTTTATCAAATGGAATATGAAAGTATCCCTCGTGTATATGTATGACTTACGATCTCCACATAAGAATACAATTTATATTTCATAACCCTAATTTAAGGAAGTATATTATGAATGTTTTAATTTTTATATATTATATTTATTAAATAATTATTCTTATGTAATGATAATATCATATCTACCTTTTTTGCCTTCCAATCCATTGGAAATTGATAACGTCACTCGTGTGTACGTGTAGACTACTACCTCCACGAAGTGATGTGATTTTTTTATCTTTTTGTGTCTTACATGGATGGTAATAAGGATGAATTTTATTAATATATATTTTGTATATGTTATAATAAATATTTTTAATGGTAAATTATTATTTAAATTTCTTTAACTCTATCCATCGAAAAGTGCAAAGAATGTTCATGTGTACGTACGACATATCATATACATGAACAGTGTAATTCAGTTTTCCATATATAACATTATGTATATATATATATATTGAATATATATTACAATTATATCTTTAATAAAATTATTTATATAATTAAATAATTATCAAAGTACATTGTATAAAATAACTGAACCCATACATACATGAAAAAAAAATATTTATCACCTTGAAAAATGATTTTAATAAATAATTATTAACAAATGAGTGATAACATGTCATAATTAAATTAAATAAGGTATGAAATATAAGATAATCATTATATAATGTATTTATAATAAATTTATATTTAGTATACAGGTGTTTCGAACATGTATTACGGAAGTCAGACATAAGGTAAGGGTTTAAAGTTATAATTTCATTATTTGTAAAAATGATTTATGATTATGTTACTTTGATGAAATATTATTAAATAAATCTCAATAAACTCGTGAATTTTATTATACTATGGTTATTTATATTAATAATAAATTTTTATTTATTTTTCCACACTATGTACTGAATACACTGAAATAACAGTTTTAAGGAA
Source organism: Viscum album (assembly GCA_963277665.1). Taxonomy (NCBI): domain Eukaryota; kingdom Viridiplantae; phylum Streptophyta; class Magnoliopsida; order Santalales; family Viscaceae; genus Viscum; species Viscum album. Next base: position 1,367,072,404 of record OY728135.1, read on the forward strand.
AACTGACTTCAAATCACTCTTGAGTTGAATTTTATTCCATACATATCCATATTTTCTAAAAATGTATGAAATTTTTTTTCTAAATTTCCTTATAAATTTTGAAATTTATTTTTAACCTTGATTAACATTTTAAAAAATGGTTTATAAATTATTCTTTTTTTTTATTTTCTGAAATGAGGTACTTTCTAACTTGTTACAAAATTTTGATTGTAATGTTTTATTTTAACTTATAAAAAAAGGGAATTTCCCACCATCATGACCAATATTTTTTTTGAAAAATAATTTAAAAATATTAATGGTTATTTTCAAATATTTTTTCCCATAATACTTTGGAAATATTTTGTTTTTAAAGATGCGATTTCAATGGGAAAAGTATGCTTTTAGCAAGAAATATTTTAAGTGATCATTTAAACGAACATTCAAATATTATAACATCCATTGATGTTAATTATTATTTATTGGGGGATATTATCCAAGTTTACCTACTTATTATTTCTATGGATAGTTTATGATTATTATGGAAAAATTTTTATGAGACACATTTCTTTTCCATGGGTTATTCCATTCAAAAATGTTTATAAAATCCATTTCTTTTTAAGGGTTATGATATGATGAATGTTTTAAAATATTATGCAACACATATTTATACTTTAAATTATGTGGTTGGTGGGACCAAAATTATATAGGATTATTATTCATTGGGTAAATATGGAAATATCATGAGATAAATAAGACTTAAATAGGGAGTGAACCTAGTTTAGTGAGGGAATATTTATACTATTATATTGTTGGGAGTGAACCTTAACTACTATGAGGGTATAAGGAGTTAACCACATCCACTATTTTAGTGTTGTAAGTGAGCCTTGAATAATAAGGAAATTATTTCTTATACTTATATGTGGGACAAAATCTTATGTATTATTAAAATGATTTTAGCCTTCTGTATAAGAAAATTCGATTTATTAAAGATATATAATGGAACTATAAACATATCTATAATATTATATATGATTAATTTATACCATTTTATCAACCAGTTTTTGAAAATATTTCATTACTATTATTTATTATTTTATTATGGTTAAAATAGATTTATATTAAGTAGAAGAGAAAATGAACAAGAATGAGTTTGTAAAGGTGATTACATATTCCTCGATAGGCTTCCATTAGATCCACTATTAAGGATCCTTAGAACTATATATTATAAATAATAAAACCAATAAATAATTTCTAGGGTATTTTATAATATTAGTTTTTAGGGTTTTCTCGAGATAGGTTTCTCATTGTGGTGTCAATATAATAGATAAGGGGTAGCCTTTTATAAGTGAGGGTGGGGGCATTATTGAATGTTAATAAGGTATTAAATTAGTATAAGTTATTTTCAATTAAAAATGTCTCCAAATTTATATATTTTAATATAATATGTGGATTTTTTTTGATATCATCTCATACACTAAAGAATTGAAATTTTTTGGTTATGTTTCCACCACTATCTTTTAGTTTTAACAGCTAATTAACATTTTTGATAATTACCATAATATTAAAATATTATATATTTTAAGGTTCAATAATTTAAAAATAAAAGGAAAAAAGACTTGTATATGTACCATGGTTTATGTTTTAAACCATATCACATTCACTTATATGAATATAGTATTTTTACAAATTTTAAAATTTTTAATAAAATATTATTTATTATAATTATCATTAATGTCATTTTTGGAACTATACATTAAATTTTAATTTAAAAACAACTCGAATGTAATGGAATTAAAATATGAACACTTAAAAAATAAATATTATGTTATATTTTTCAATAAAATTTATGGTAAAATATAATTAATACAAATTGTATTACTTTAAATATTTTTAAAATCAATTTTTAGTTGGATAAATACTGTTTTAGTGCTGCATATGAAATTAAGATATTTATAAAATCACAAAATATTAAAAAAACCACCATTAAAAAATTTCAATAATCTTAAAAATAACCATTTAGTATGAAAATAATTTGTTTTTAACCCTCTCACAAAATATTATAGCTATTTAAAGAATGAAAGTGACATTTTTGATGTTATCTTTTACATAAATATTATAGTGTTTATAATTATATACTAATGGAATTAAAATTTCATATTTTTTATATTTAGATTATTATAGAACAACTAATCCCCTCTAATAAAAATTCTTAATGTTTTAGATTGATTTGTAATTCCTTATCACATTATTTTTAAACATATTTACCTGATTTACCCTTTACTGGCATGATAAAACTAACCACGATTACTATTTAGAATGCATAAAATCAAAGGGGCCTATATAAAGAATTTTACACCCATATTTAATGTTATATTATAAAAATTTTAAGATTTATTTTCTAGATGTTTAAGAAATAAATTTTATTATAAAATTACAAAATACAATGAAAAATAGTTTTTTAGAAAAATACATTTTAAGCATAAAAATTTACTTATATAAAATAATGAAAATTATTTATTAGTATATTGAAATAAAATATTTAATATATAACTTTTTTACTAGATCCAAAATATAACAGGACATTTAAATTAATTTATTTAATAAAAATAAATTTTATTATCCAAAAAATTTACATACACCATTATTCATGAAAAAATAATTCATTTAAAAAAATCTGTAAATTTTATCCGAGGTTAATTTTTCATTGATGAATTAAAAAATGTTATCAATTTTTCGAAGTATATTTTTTATAAGTGGTATAAATTATTTATAACATTCACACACAAAATTCAATAAAAACCATTTTTGAAGAAGATATATTTTTGAAATACAAAATGATTTTACAGAAAATTTACTACTTATTTCTTATTCTTTGATACAATATATAAAATATTTCTCAATATTTCTCATAATTTATTTAACCTTATTTAATCCCAACAATTATATGACTAGGAGATAACTATTACATTAACTAATAATATTGTAATAATATATTATTATTCTATTAATTATAGATATATCTTATTAAGAAAACTATTGAGCATAGTATTCAAAAATTTTCAAGGGCTAAATGTTTTCTCTTGGGAGTAGCAGGATGGAGGCCTACATGTGTGGTCACTTATCCTACAAAAGGAAGACAATATAGAAATTGGTGATTCTTTTTCAAACCCAATGTTATTGTATTATGCTTCTATAGAAGAGAAGTAAATCACTCATGATGGAATCCCACTAAAAATGAATAGAGCAATCTACTAGACTTAGAGGTGGGTTCCCATAATAGAAATGTATATAGTCAGACAAAAAAGGTCATCCAATCATAAAAGGGGTGAATCCCCTTTTACAAGGGTACCTTTGGTTAGGGATACCAAAATGAGGTAAGGTGACGAGCCATCAAAATAAGTAATTACTTCTTGTAACAAATTTACTCCACCGAGTTGTAAATATTTGGCTGATGATGATGAGGACCCCAAAACTATTAAAAGTGATGATAACATGGATTGAAGGTAGAAAATATAATTATTTAAATAAAACTGTTTTCATTCCAAAAATGAATTGAAGGAAATTAAAAGGGAAAGGGAATGAGTCCTATATTGATTCAATAAAGCACAAAATGCCTCAAACAAGGGGAATATCATCCATAAAAAATGAAGATCATGTACTGGAACTATCAAGGGCTTGGGAACACTCTCCAAAACATTCCCCTTACTCATATTCTAGTTTCCAACATGCCATTTTTAGTTGAAATTGATGAAAATAATATGGTATTTGAGAATTTAAAGACCTTTAAATGGGGATCCCTTGGGTACTATTTTGCCTTTCAAGATATGAATGATAATGCCTTGGTAACCCTGTAGGTTCTAAAGCATGATGAAATCCTTGTTCTCTCCCATGTTAAGATCCGTTATCTCATCTCTCTATGAACTAATATTTATGTAAATTCACTTACCATGTCTATTGTATATGACTCCACATTTTATACTAAGAGATGGGAAATATATTAGTAATTGACATCAATGGATAAACAAATAGATCAAAACAAGGTTAATACGAGATATATAAACACTGTTTTGAGACATGATTAAAATATTGGGTCAAAATTATAAGGAATTTATTTTGATGAATTCTATTGTCACATTGATCAATGAAATATTATTGAGGTCCCCATTTTTAGAGATGAATTTACATAGGGGATATTCACAATTAATATAAGGAAAGTAAGAAAACTAGAAAAATGATTTAATCGAGTTAATGGTAGGATTTATCCTAATATATAATATAGGTTCACCAATCCTAAATTTAATTCTAATCATAAGCCATAAGTCATTGATATATGGAAGGGTACTATGAAGATATACCCTCTACATTTCATGTTTAATAATTCTTCGATAATGATTTAAGGATATAGGGAAGTGGTTATAAATGTATGGAATAATGATAATAAATAAATTCCTCTTCATTTTATGGATTCAAATTTCAAAAATAATAAATTCATACAAAGGAAATAGAGAAAAAATACTATTTTCCATAGTGGATGATGATATTAAGGCCACTAAAATTCATCTTTCCTCTTGTAATGAAGGTAACTAGAATCAAAACTATCCTACCTAATATGAACATAAACTCCACTCTAATATAGATGATATTATTTATCCCAAGGTAATGATGAGCAAAAATAATTTTAATGAAAATTGGATTCAATATAGATATGATACACTCATATCTTTAATTGAATGCACGGGGATGAAAAAGATTGAATATGAGAAACTACATTCTGGATTAATGACCCCTTATTCAAATTCTAGAGTGAAATATGAAATTACGTGATAAAGTAATTTTAGAACCCTTATAATAAAAATTCTAATGATGGTACTCCTTATTATATTAATACTACTAATACAATAATTGAAGTGAAACAAATCCTAGATTTAAAATCCATCTCTCTTTAAGATAAGGTTAAATTTCCCCTTCTATCTAAACCCATAAAGTGTATAATTCCCTATAGGTTCAAAAAATATATATTCATTTTCTACTAGAAAATTATACACGTTTGGTTTAAAAATTAATTAAGGTAATTTTTCCTTTCAACTTCAATGCCATATGGTATAAATTCAAACTTCATTGCACCAATTAAAAAGATGGAAAATATAATAGATATAAGGGAATTTTTACCATCTTCCATGAAATACACTATACCTAATATTATTATTAAAATTATAACCATGTGGCTTGGTTGATTTATTGGGATATTCATTATACATAATCAATTTAGGTTTTACATGGTAATAATATTTATATTAGTATCTACATCACCTCAAAAGACATCAACATTAGCTAAGAAAAAGTGAAATACATGAAATTTACTCTCAATATTGATATCTTGAATGATTTTAATATGATAATGTGGTACCTTATCCTTAATTTCAATAAATCCTTGATATTTCATGATATATTTCTATTTAAATAAATTTAATTTTTTTATAGCATGTGATACACACAACCCTGGATTCAAATGGTCTTTAATGCAATATATCGTTATAACATAGATGTTAAATTTGTGTGTATGAATAAGTGTATCTAAATTATGAATAGTATATGTTTTAAAATAGTATAAAATAAATTCATTAGTTATAAATTGATTATAAATCAAAATAAAAATGATTTGTAATTAAAATAGACATTTTTCTGAGAAACTATTTTTATACACGAATTTCATTTTGGCTTTAGTAAATTAAATTGATCAATATTTTTTAGTTATTTTAATAAAAGATATATATTATATATTCAATCAAATATTTTTTCATTCATTTTTTTCTAGGCATTAGATAGGAATAAATCGATTTCTAAGCTTAAAAATGTATTTTTTTTTTAAAAAGTTTTTTTCATGTTTTTCACACTTATTATAAAATTTATTTCTGACAAATATGTAAATTAAATTCTAAAAAAATGATTCCATATTTTTTATTAAAAGATACACATTTTTTAAATAGTCCCCTTTTTTTAGTAATTATAAATTGAAAACTTGGTAAATTTTATCTCCTCATTAAAGGGTAAATTAGTTAAACCAAGTTTAAAACTAAATTCTAGGTCACTATTTTTCATAAAACTATTTATTGGATGAAGTTACTTTAACCATTATCTTCTTATTATTAAAATTATAATTTTTTAAGTGACACTTTTCCATGAAAAGTACCTATATAAAATTTAAGACAAATAAAAATACAAAAAGTCACTCTCTTGATTTTAAATATCACTTATTAGTTCAAATAGGATGAAAATCATGTTGTGAATGAATATTTATGGTTACAATGTGAATAATTAAATTATTATTATGATGTTAAATTATATCAAATTTTTTAATAACTATATATTTACCTTAAATGATTAAGGAAACCAACACAATATATCTTCAATTAATAAAAAATTAAAATAAATTATATTAAAATTATTTAATGTATTATAATATTAATGAGTTATCATGTTGCATGAATTTTATATATTAATATGAAAGATTATGTATGTATGAAAAAATTAGATTACAATACCATATTTATTTATGTCCTTAATGTTAATATAAATGAATAGTAACAAAATTAACAATAATGATATTTAATAGGAAATAATATTTTATCGAATGAATTAAAATTACTAAATATATTATATTTATAAAATTGAGTGGAAATTGGTTTAAAATAACATCCATGTTCTAGTTCTGAATAACCTTTCCATTTATTCTAACATTTGTAACCCATTAAGATTGAAATAGTTGTGACAATGGTTTTGGTAAAAATGGTTAACGAATGGGTTAATAAAAAAGATAAGGATAAACATTACATAATTTGTTTTATAAATTTAATTAGATAATGGTATTTATAACCTTTAAACTTTTTTGTAATAATTCATGCCCATTTTAAACCAATTTTATTGATAAATAATTTATTATATGTAAATATTTTAAGAAATTATAAGTGTGTCCTCTCCCTCCCATATAAAATGATACTCATACTTTCAATTATTCACACAACTTTGATACTTATATATTTACAAAAAACCCAAAATTACCTTCTAAACATATATATAAATGTTATATATGTTACAACATGCACAAAATACCAATCCTAGGGTTCTTAAGAGGATATCAATAGGAGTTCTTTCAAAGAAAAGGTAATTTCTTTAACCTATAACTTTGTTTTTACTTGTTTTTTACCACCTCTAAATCAACCATATTTATCAAAAAATAATAAATTTAATTTCAAAAATATAATAATATTTTATTATGATTATTAAACCACCATTATCCACAAATTGTTTTATCAAATGGAATATGAAAGTATCCCTCGTGTATATGTATGACTTACGATCTCCACATAAGAATAAAATTTATATTTCATAACCCAAATTTAAGGAAGTATATTATGAATGTTTTAATTTTTATATATTATATTTATTAAATAATTATTCTTATGTAATGATAATATCATATCTACCTTTTTTGCCTTCCAATCCATTGGAAATTGATAACGTCACTCGTGTGTACGTGTAGACTACTACCTCCACGAAGTGATGTGATTTTTTTATCTTTTTGTGTCTTACATGGATGGTAATAAGGATGAATTTTATTAATATATATTTTGTATATGTTATAATAAATATTTTTAATGGTAAATTATTATTTAAATTTCTTTAACTCTATCCATCGAAAAGTGCAAAGAATGTTCATGTGTACGTACGACATATCATATACATGAATAGTGTAATTCAGTTTTCCATATATAACATTATGTATATATATATATATATTGAATATATATTACAATTATATCTTTAATAAAATTATTTATATAATTAAACAATTATCAAAGTACATTGTATAAAATAACTGAACCCATACATACATGAACAAAAAATATTTATCGCCTTGAAAAATGATTTTAATAAATAATTATTAACAAATGAGTGATAACATGTCATAATTAAATTAAATAAGGTATGAAATATAAGATAATCATTATATAATGTATTTATAATAAATTTATATTTAGTATACAGGTGTTTCGAACATGTATTACGGAAGTCAGACATAAGGTAAGGGTTTAGTGTTACAATTTCATTATTTGTAAAAATGATTTATGATTATGTTACTTTGATGAAATATTATTAAATAAATCTCAATAAACTCATGAATTTTATTATACTATGGTTATTTATATTAATAATAAATTTTTATTTATTTTTCCACACTATGTACTGAATACACTGAAATAACAGTTTTAAGGAAAACTGACTTCAAATCACTCTTGAGTTGAATTTTATTCCATACATATCCATATTTTATAAAAATGTATGAAAAATTTATTCTAAATTTCCTTATAAATTTTGAAATTTATTTTTAACCTTGATTAACATTTTAAAAAATGGTTTATAAATTATTCTTTTTTTTATTTTCTGAAATGAGGTACTTTCTAACTTGTTACAAAATTTTGATTGTAATGTTTTATTTTAACTTATAAAAAAAGGGAATTTCCCACCATCATGACCAATATTTTTTTTGAAAAATAATTTAAAAATATTAATGGTTATTTTCAAATATTTTTTCCCATAATACTTTGGAAATATTTTGTTTTTAAAGATGCGATTTCAATGGGAAAAGTATGTTTTTATCAAGAAATATTTTAAGTGATCATTTAAATGAACATTCAAATATTATAACATCCATTGATGTTAATTATTATTTATTGGGGGATATTATCCAAGTTTACCTACTTATTATTTCTCTGGATAGTTTATGATTATTATCGAAAAATGTTTATGAGACACATTTCTTTTCCATGGGTTATTCCATTCAAAAATGTTTATAAAATCCATTTCTTTTTAAGGGTTATGATATGAAGAATGTTTTAAAATATTATGCAACACATATTTATACTTTAAATTATGTGGTTTGTGGGACCAAAATTATATAGGATTATTATTCATTGGGTAAATATGGAAATATCATGAGATAAATAAGACTTAAATAGGGAGTGAACCTAGTTTAGTGAGGGAATATTTATACTATTATATTGTTGGGAGTGAACCTTAACTACTATGAGGGTATAAGGAGTTAACCAAATCCACTATTTTAGTGTTATAAGTGAGCCTTGAATAATAAGGAAATTATTTTTTATACTTATATGTGGGACAAAATCTTATGTATTATTAAAATGTTGTTCTATCATTGATCATGTTCTTTGATTACTTTATAATTCATGTTTTAAGAACTTATACACTTTATTACATGATTCAAGATTATTAACATTGATATAAATGGTATGGTATTCAATTGTTACATTAATGTTCTCATACACTTATTCTCTGGTTATGTTTAATTGATCATTAATATCTCACTTTTTATCCTTATTGAGAATATTAGATCACTATTTATTATGTATCATTTCCCCAAGTTATGAAGAAATGTATTATGTATGATATATATAAGAAGTGTGATAATTATAATGAACTTAGTGAGAGATAATATAGTTAACTGATGAACCAGTTGTTCTTGAATCAAATTTTCCAAAGATACTATACTAATAAAATTATGGCATGGATCATTATGTCATGTTATGAAAATACATATAATAAGATATTATATCTATTTGTGAAATGTATGGTATGATATAGTTGGTATGAAAGAAATTTTTGGTGGGAGTAGAGTACTGAAGAGGGGGTGAATTGACTATCTATAAAAGTTTATATTTAAAAAGTATTCTTAAAAAGGATCCCCAATAAATTTAAATACAGCCCAGTTAATCAAATTAATACAGTTATGAAAGTTTTACTATTTAAAAAACTTCTTAGAAGATTGATTAATTCTATGAAATCTTAATATCAGTAATTAACACTACTTTTGAAGCTATTTTAATAAGGCAAAGAAGTTATAACTTCTTTCGATGACTAATTATCAAAGTAAATTTAGTGATTTCCAAATTATACAGTGAAATAGAGAAAACTAAATTAAAAAACATAGCAGATATAAATCTAGTGGATTAGTCTCTAGCGGATACCTAATCCACTCCACTTGGTGATAAACAACCACCAAGAAGTTTATATAAATAAACTTGATCCACACCATAGATCAGGGTTAACAGAAGTACACATGACCGTCTAGGTCACACAACCAATTCCACAGTTCTTCATGGGTATGAACTGTCAGGTCACACATGGACCTCTTCCATAATTATTTGTGGGAATACACAAGTGTAAAAAGATGTATGAGAAAGGATATATTGTATTCTCTAGTTTAATACAGGAGACAATGAGTGTTTTTATATAGACACACACTCACAGCTCAAAAGATAAAAATAGTAAAAAATAGGGAAAAAATGATGAGATATGGTTATAAGTTCTCTAAGAGTTTTTTTATGTAGATTGAGACTTATAGGATGAAGCAAATTCAGAAATCGAGTCCTCTTGTAGAAAACAGAGTATCGCAAGTCAGCTAGATCTGGCTCATGTATTTTATGGAGTTGATAGTGCACAAATGTTCTCGGCTCTAGGATTCAATTTTGTTACATGTGTTCTTTTGTAGTTTCGGGTTGCATGTTTTGTTTCTTCTTTCAATAATGCTCGTGCTTCTTCATTATTGCGTGCACAAACTTGTTTCTATGTTGCCATTATTGTTACAATTATCACTATTATTATGTTTTTTTGGCCACACTATTCTTTTTATTCTTAGAATGTATGTGTTGGAGCTGATAGGATGCATGTATTATATACCTCAAACATCATACTCTAAGGTGACATGTCTAAAAAGAAATATTAATTATGTAAGTGAATTTAAATACATCAAATCTGACCATTAGAAATTAAATTTAAAAATGACAAAACATATTAATAAATAGTGTCAAAGTCTCTCTGGAGACGGTTTCTTCATGAAAAAATGTCTCCTTGAGATGGTGTCTCCTCAAAATGGTGTCTCCTAGAAACAGTGTCTCCTTGTATGTCTTTGAGCAGTGAGATAGCTACGATAGCACAATTGAATAGAGATCAGGAACTAGTAGCACATATGCAGGGTTGGGATCACTATGTATGGTCATGGTATCTGATTCACGGTGTCTGTGTCATGGTGTCTGGGTCATAGTGTCTGGGTCACAGTGTCTGGGTCTCGGTGTCTGGGTCATGGTGTTTGGGTTACAGTGTCTGGGTCCTTTTCCAGAAAAACATAAATGATGGCTGACTCATAGTTTCTCAAACTTATTCAAATATCTGTACACAGACTTAAACTATGATATTTAGAGAATGAATTAATTTTAATTATTCATAATATAATTTCATTATAAAAAAATAGTTTACAATAATTATTTAAGGCATAAAGATAATAATCAACTGTTTACATGATTTTAAATAGATAGAATATGATTAACAAGATTTACAAAATATATAGGATTTGTGATCATTATAACATTATTTACACATGAGGAGTCCGACACAAATATTTAGATATAATGTGGAAACTAGGATGAGAAAAAATTAATTGGAACCCATTGTATAATATTAAGTATATAAGAACATCATAAGTTATGGTAATGAAAGAACTATAATTTTACTATAAAAAACATATCTATTTAGATATAACAAGTGGATGTGGTTTTGGAATAGTCCATATAGGGGTAATAACTCTAAAAAGAGTTGGTAGAGTATATATCACCCTTTATTCTTGTGCATGGTGAGTGTTCCCTTACTATGCACATGGTTTGAAACTTCTAGGGGATATGCTTATCTGAACTCACATTTTCATTAGGAACTATCATTAATGATTTTAATAGATGATTATTATTGTTAAATGTAATGTTTCATAGATTTAAAAGAACGTGTTACAATTTAGATATCCTATGAATGATTTTTACTGATTAATCAATCTTATTAATAGTTATTTATGGTCATGAAAACCATTTTACTTTTAGTAGGGAATTAATAATATAATAATGAGGTTTTTTTTAACATGTATGCTCAAATATTGAAGTACCCTATTTTTTGTTAATCATATAAATTCTATTATATCATGAAATGTATATTGGATTATTAAACCATATCCTCAATAATTAAATATTGAATTATCATTGAAATATAATGGTATAGTTACTGTATCAAAAGTCTATGAATCTTATTTGATTGAAATTGGAGGAAATTGTCTTCCTATAACCTTTTTTATTCAAACTATTATTGAATTCAATGTTATTTTAGAAATAGATTCGACTTCTTATATAATGTTCACATCAATTGCATTGGAACAGAATTCAAATGTGATATTTGGAACCAGCCTATAACTTTTTATTAGCGTGATGATAAATGTTATTTTCCAATGGTAATTATATCTATATTATGTGTATTAATTTCTACTAAAAGGGTGTTTATCTAGTAGTTTTGGGGAGAAACTTAACAAAGATGATATGCCTATTTTAGGAGTTTTAATTTATTTTAAAATGGGTTCTTAGTCTTACACTGAAACATTATGTTAAGTTATCAATTGAAATCATAACAAATAATACACCTATTTTAAAGACTCTATATATAATGTTCCTGATTGAGTCACAGAAATTAAATAATAAATTCTAGTAGAATCGTGAAACGTAATTCATTCAGCCATGTAAATTACCTTAGGGTTCCCATGTTTTTTTATGAATAAATATAGATCAATGTGACTCTATGTTAACTATCAATAACATAAAATGATCAAAATAAAGAATAATAATTCTCTTACTTATATTGATGAATTGTTTGATCAACTACAAAATGATTAATACTTTTTAAAGAGTGACCTTAGTTATAGATACCATCAATTTGGGGTCAAGAAGAAGGATATTCCCAAGAAAGAATTTGGTATGAGGTATGGACACTATGAATTTGTAGTAATTCCATTTGGAATTACAAATTACCTATCTATCTTCATGGATTTAATTAATATAGTAATTAAATATTACCTTCAACAGTTTATGTTAGTCTTTATATATATGATATTTTTATATATTCATTGTTCAGTGAAGAGTATTAAGATCACATGAAGATTATATTAAAGACCCTAAGGAAGAAGAAAATGTAATAAAAATCTATAATATGTAAAGTTTTCCTATAAAAAGTTTTTTTGATCATATAAGCTCATTCAAGGGTATATCAATAGAACCTTCAAATATAGAAGTTATTAAATGTTGACATTGACCAACCAATGTGAGTGAGATCTATTGTTTTCATAGTTTGGAATGATATTATAAATTCATTGTATATAATTTATGATGAATGTGTATCCCACTAAACAATATATCTTGGAAGAGATCCAGGTTCTTTTAGAAAGATGAATGTGAGGAATGGTTCAAGGAACAAAAGAGAATATTAGTTAATTAACATATTCTTAAAATAACATATAGTGGAAAAAATTCTAATCTATAGTAATCCATAAAAGCTGGGATTAACATTCATTATCATGTATAATGACAAGGTTATAGCTTAAGCCTTAGGCCAATTAATTTTTCTATAAAAAAATTACCAAAATAATGATTGAGATTTTACTGTGGTAATTTCCACATTGAAAATTTGGATGAATTATCCTTATAAATAAAGTTTTGACATATATAATGATCATAATGGTTTAAGGTATATATTCTCTCAAAATTATTTTAATATTAACCTGAGAATCAAGTTGGAATTTATTAAAGAATATGATTTCTCAATAAATTACTATATTAGGAAAGAGAAAACGTGGAAGATGCTCTCAATATAATGGATCATGAGAGCTTATCTATTAATATAATGAAAAAATATTCAATATTTCTATAATTTTATATGATGGATCTTGAAAAAATAATAAAATGGGTGAAATATTATCTTTCACAAATGAGTGTTCAACCATCTATCCTTGTAAAGATTAAGGAGGCATAAAAGGAAGATGTGGTGATATATATGAAGTTAAAAAATATTCCCAGTTTTAATCATGAATATAATGGAATGATAAGTTTCAGGAACCATGTATGTGTTTCATCTATACATTATTTGAGGATGGTGCTATTGGAGGAGGCTCATAGTTCATCATTATATGTTCATCCTGGAGGTATGAAGATGTCTAGAGATTTTAATGATTATTTTGGGTGGGAAATCAATAAGAGAGAAATTGTTTATTATGCATCTTGGTTATTGGTTTTTTAGTAATTTAAGGATTCCAGAAAAATTCTATGGCGATGTTACAACTATTACCTATACATTAATGGAAATGGGAAAACATCACCATCTATTTTGTTATTGGAATCCCAAAAACATCTAAAGGGAATAATGGTATTTGGGTTTTATTTGACCACCATAAAAATTAAACACAATTCATTAACATTATAGAATATTTTTCTCTTGATTAACACTCCATAATATAAATTAGGGGGTAAGGTTTCCTGGGGAAACACATTCTATTATATTTTATTGGGATATGAGGTTTACCTTGTTGTTTTGGAAATGTTTTCAGTAAGAACTAGATACAAATTTGTGTTTGAGTACACCATTTCATCCTCATAAATATATTACATTAGATATAACCATTCAAACCCTTGAGGATATTCTGAGATCTTGTTCTATGTATTTTACATTTAGTTGGATTTAACACCTTCCCCAAATCAATATTTCCTACAAAATAGATTTCAATCAAGCATTTAGATGGATATTTATGAAGACATTTATACAAATATATGTTGAAATATAGAGTTCTAAAATTTATTTAGAGAAATAATGATATTGGGCATAGATCTAGATGAGGAAATGATAGAAAAAGTAATCAATATTCAGCAACACTTCATGGAAGCCCACATTTGACAGAAAGGTTATATTGATAATGAATAGAGATATTTTGAGTTAGAATATCGTGAGAAGGGTTTTATTTGAATTTATATTTGGTTTAATGTTATGAGATTCAAGAAGAAAAGAAAGATGAACCTTAGATACATTTTTAGCTTCATGATTCTTGATATATTAGGTATGGCTGCTTATCACTTATCGCTTCCACCTAACTCTCTCATGTTGACAATTTGTTTCATATATCTCTCTTGAGGGAGTACATAACTGATCCATCACATATACCAAACTCATAGGTCATACTATTGCATCATGTTATTTCTTATGAATAAAGACCAGTATAAATATTGGATTTTTTATATAAAGTTCTAAAGAACAAGACTACTCCCATGGTTAACTTTCTCTAGAGGAATAATGTAGCACCCCAAGCTTCCACAATATGCTTCTCATTCATTAATGCAATAGCTTGCATTGTACACAACTTCGAGTTCTAAAACACTGCGACTAATCAAAGTAGCCGTTATGAATAGTAATATCCACTTTCCAAAATTATAGAAATTTTATATTTCAAAATGGACTTCATTTTTGGATTCAGAATATCTAAATTAGCCTATGTTGAATTTTTGGTATTTTTCTGAGAACTTCTAAATTTTTATGAATAGTGAAAAATACTTAAAAACAACTTTTTTAATAAAAATAATTTATAGTGATAAATTATACTATTTAGTGGTTTTTAAGTATAATTAGAATATATTTTTACCATTTTATCCAATGGTGGTCATTAGAATTAATTTAACATTGAAATTGGACATAAACAATTGCCAATCTTTTGATATAAATTATTTCTTAAAAACACACTATTTGTTGTGACAGCGGGAATTTATTATAAAATTAATTAATGCAACTTATATGTTTGGAATATTGTAAAATAGACATCATTTTTGAATTTGGAATATCAATTATAGCTTAGGGTGAAATTTTGGCATTGTTCTGAAAAACGTCAATCTTTGATGAATAGTGAAACCACTAAGTGGTAGTTAAATAACTGATTTTTCTTTTAAATGAAATATTACCACTTCTGTGATTTGATTTTCAAAAATCCGACATACAAGGTTGTCATTAAGAAGTAAAATGTGGTTCAATGAGATTAAAATAATTTTTGGTGAATAGTAACTTTTAAGTTCTTAATCGCGATTAGAGGTAATTAGTATAGTTTAAGGTAAAAATAATGTTTTAATAATATGATATGAGCTTGACACATTTCCTACCCTCATTGGATGTGCCATGGCCGACCAAGAAAATCCATGGGTCAACTTGGGGACCCCATGGAGCCACTTTAGTTGGAAAATGACATAAATACCTTTTATTTAATGTTAAAGTAAAAAAATGACACAAACATGAAATTTTTTACTAAAACAATTTTTACATGGGGTTATACAAGTTATATGTTTGACTATAAATAGTCATTGGAAAGATAATAAGATTTTGCTACATAATAGTATTTTTTTTATAATTTTTAGACATTAAATAAATTAAATTATTTATGACATCATTATGATGCAACGATGACCTCATTATTTAACGATTTTAACAAAATGAAAAGATAATGTACAATCCAAGCCTTAAACTTGTCCAAAGACTATTCGATGGGTAGCTTTATAACCCTTATCACATTATCCACGAATTATATAAGTGTGGGACCTTTATAATCTGAAAAGCATTGTATAATAATGTAAAATTTCCTTACTTTCCAAGAGTGCCCCTCCTCTCCTCTTATAAAAAGCCCCCCCACCTCTACCACCTCATTCACACTTTCAAACCATTTGGCCCGGACAACCTCTGCCCCAATACTCTCCCAAATTCCCTCTCTTACTCCTAGAATCCTGAATATGGGTAGAACTCTTCCCAAGGAAGCCTTTGGCTCAAATAAAAAAGAGTTACCCGATTTTGAGGCAATGTCTTCTCTAATGTTGTTTTGTTTTATTTTTCTTCTCCAACCCCCAAAACTCTTTTTATTCATTTCTTTTGTAACAAAACCAGTATCCTCAATATAATAGGATGTTTTTATAAGAAGGATTATAGCAACACTTACACACACCTACATATAATGGTTAAAGAACATACTGTTTCTGTGGATGGAGAACTTCTGCCTCACGAAACGATGATTGTTCAACACTCATATAACACCTTCAAAGGTGGCCATTAAGATGTAACTATATTTATATAGGATATATAATATGTTTATGTATTACTTGAGGTTCTTTATTTTTCATTTATGGCATACCTTTATTGTTTCCATTATGGGTAAAAGCGATATTTTCATTTTAGGAAGTGCGGACTACCGCCCCCTCAAAGTGATTTGAATCGTTAATGCCATATGTGGGATGTATAAAGGATGGAGTAAATGATATTATATATTATGTTATACTGTAATTATAATACACCTTTATATCATTATTATTTCATTCCATTAAATACTAAATAGAAATGAAAGTAGCGTTCATGCGTACGTACGGCTTACCGTCTCCATGTACGGTGCATTTCATTTCTTACCTCTAAATGTTACGTAATATTATAAATGAATGTATATACTGTATATATATGATATATAATACATTTACATCATTAATATAATTCTGTATATAATGGATATTTCACCACATGAACAACTTGTAATTATAAGAAGTTTATTGTTGACTCAAGTACCTAAGATCGACAAAATGACCGTTATAAACTTAAATAATTACATAATGTTCATAACATGGTAATAAGGGATATAAAAGGAATAATGAACATGAAAAAAGTTCTTAGTTAAATATGAATTAACTCTAGTTTATTATTCAGGAGGTTAAAGAACGGTCATGTCAGGACAGGACGCAAGTTAAGGGAATTTCTTAACCCAACTTCCATTCTATGGGTTAATATCCTACTTTCAAATTATGTCATGATATTATTATGTCCTATTTTTTATTTTTACGTTATTTATGTGAACCTATAGTGAATACACATAATAGATCTATTTTATTTCAAAAATGATCTTTTTAAAGACTTCGTCTCAATCTCCTTTCATTGAGGCATATTTGGATTTATACACAACTTTCTTTTATACGGTGTATAAACCCCTTTGAATTTTACGTTTATTCAAAAGGAATCTTTTTTATACGAAGCGTTTCACTAAACGAAAAAAATGAATGTTTTCCTTTTCGTACTTATGCGGCGATAATGAATTCTCCGCCGCCGTGACCATTATTTGAGTTTCGGCTTCCTCTACAAGCCATCACTTTTAAAAAATAAATAAATACAAAGTTTTAAATTTCTTTTATTTTGGTATTGAAAATGGTTTTGAAAGCGTTTTTATTATATCAATGTGTTGTATTGATATCTTGTGATTGAAATGTGGAAATGTTATGTTTCCTTTATGCATGTTTTATGTGATACGATTATTTTATGGTTTTTGATATGTTTAAACCTATTCATATGAGGAATGCATTGGACTTAATAAGTGACGGGTGGAGCCCGCTATAGCTCCTCGATGCATCGGCAGGTCTCATGAGACAAACTAGTGTCTTGGCACGAGGCCTTGAAAAAATCTTATTTGTGGTCTTGGCACGCGGCCTTGACTACATGGTTATGATAGTCCGGCATTATGAATTCCATCATTATGAGAGTGGTTATTGATATTTAATGTGATTATTCGACCAGTAGAATATCCATGTGAAGAAGTAAATGGCATTATCTCATTTTACTTTTGCCATATTATGTTGATGTTCAAGTTTAAAAGGCTTTTGTTTTAGTCATACATTGCCTTAAATATTTATGTTTATTTATGAAAACTTCCGCAATATTGTTATCTTTACTGAGCATCTGAGCTCACCCCTTTCAATGTTTTAATATTTTCCACGATGTGAAGAAGTATTTTAGGAATGACCTACAGGGATAGTCAGAATAGAATATGAGTGTGGACTATGAAGACTTTGTTATTAGTTTTTCACTTTATGATT
This sequence comes from Viscum album, assembly GCA_963277665.1. Classification (NCBI taxonomy): domain Eukaryota; kingdom Viridiplantae; phylum Streptophyta; class Magnoliopsida; order Santalales; family Viscaceae; genus Viscum; species Viscum album. Next base: position 1,367,091,189 of record OY728135.1, read on the forward strand.
TAATGTAAGACTTATGAATGTATCTAGTGTTTCTGAGGCTACTAAACTAATCGGTCATTCGAGACTTGATATTTTGTGATCATGCCAATGTTACGAAGTAATGCACCGACTATGGGTAGCTGGGGTTGGGGCATTACAGTTGGTATCAGAGGCAGTTTAGTACTAACCTTGGAATATAGATTTAGATAATCTTTGATTAGAGCACATAGCCCGAAATAGACTTTAAAGATTAGTATAGAAGAACTTCCTAGAATTTTTTTATTGTAGAGATTTTGTGAGTTTTCTGAGAAATACATCCCTGTCTGGATACGAGCAGGTAGAGGTGGCTCTGGCACAGATGTACCTAGGCGTAAAACCCGAAAACACCGCTTTGATCTAGACTCGAACGGGAACTGGTGCACGACAACGGGCCTTACTGCACTCTTGGTTACGACACTCCCGGGGGATATGCTTAGGATAATCCTCATTTTCTTTACAAACCACTATGAAAGGTTGTGATTATATACTTCCTCAAAGAAAACATTCCTTTTTATGATTATGGATTATATCCATAAATAGTTCAATTTATGTAAAGTGTTTTACAAATATGGAATTATGTATTTTAATTCATAAACTAATCTAGTTTATGCCAATGTTTAGAAATGGCGCCTAGTGGAAGGAATGGAAACCGTATCAATGCACGCACTCCGTTTAGGGATTTCCCTCTTGCTCAAGATAATTATTGTGGATCTGGAAATACAACTGTTGCTGATCAACTTATTCCCATACTGGGACAACTCACTCAAGTTATGAATAATAACCTTACTCGTATGGATCACCCCGATCCACAATGTGGAGGATCGATGTTAGACCGCTTCATGAGGCAACAACCACTAACATTTAATGGGGGTACAAATCCATTAGTAGCTGAGCAATGGATAAACTCCTTAGAGAAAATATTCCACGCCTTGGGGAGTAGTGAAACGGAGAAGGTTATCATGGCAGTTTACTGCATCACTGGAGATTCCGATCAGTGGTGGTCGCTGATTCAAAACACAAAGGAAGATGATGGCGTATCGAATATGGACTGGAGGGAGTTCAAAGAGCTTTTCTTAGAAAAATACATTCCTCATGACCATCAAGCAGATTTGGAAAGGCAATTTCTGAGTCTGAGGTAGAAGGAGGATGAGAATGTCGCAAAGTATGAGGCTAACATTACAAGGTTACCGAGGCATGCTACAGATTATATACGTAACCCAAGAAGTAAGATTGATCGTTTCTTTGATGTGTTAAAACCATTTCTCCGTCAAGCTTTAGTATCACAATCCTTCTCATCATATGAAGATATTGTCTCGTGTGTTATCAAGACAGAAAAGGAATTCTCTAAGTCTTATGACAACAAAGTAAATCAAGAGAAGAAGAGAACGGTGGAACAAGAGACAGATAAAGGGAAAAAGGGAAATAAGGATTTTCCATTATGTGATAATTGTGGGAAGAATCACCCTGGTACTTGCCTAAAAGGAATGGGAGTTTGTTATAAATGTGGGGGAAAAGGTCACCAGGCGCGTCATTGCAAGGGAAAGAAAGAGGCTATCAATGTTGAATGATACAATTATAGAGAAATGGGGCATTATGAAAATGAATGTCTTAAGCGTCAGGGAAAATTACCTTAGAAAAGGCCAAGGGATCAAGGACAATCTTATGTTGTGACTACAGTTGAAGCGGAATAATTAATGTATAGGTGCTTTTGGACTCATGGATTATATTCTGGTTATTAGAATAAGGTGATATATATAAGGATTTTACTACAGTACATGTTGATTTCATTAAGGTTTTAATATGATGAAGGTAATCATATTTTTAGTATGTGACAATAAGAGAAACTTTACTTTGTTTGGGGAATTTGATAGATTGATTTTGGAATTAAGAGACCTTTTAGAGAAAGTCTGGACAGAGGTATTTTGGATAACTATAAAGGTTGGAGTGGATTAAGTTGATCTTTGGATAGTATTGTTTAAGGTTAAAAAATTTATGAAGATTATTTTTGGAATATTATTATACTATAGTTTCAGGAAAAGGACAACCTGCAGGGTGGGGAATAACCCGTCGCGTTGGACAAAGCTGTAGGAATCGAACCCACAACCATAGTGCGACAGGCCTTTATCACCTACCACCAGCCTACAGGAAGTCCCTAGTTTTACAAAATAATTTTACTAATCTAAATGGTATGTGTTAACATTTGGAACCTTATACAATTTGGATAAGTATAATATTTTTGGGTTCTATTATCTTTTTGAGTGAAAGATGAGTTGAAGGTTGAAACTCTAATTGTCAAGCATAAATATATATATACCTATCTCTTATTCAATGAATAAATCAATTCTTAAACTTTAGTAAAGGGATATTAAAACAAAAAAATGTGTTATCCTAATACCTTATGTCTTGTTGAACTGATGATATTTTAAATCAAAATAGATTGAAGGATTTGAGACCATCAATTTGACAGTTGTGTAAAGACCCGTAAAATTCAAGGGAAATTTTTTTTTTCTTAATTTTCTTTAGAATTTTACAAGAGCGCGGTTTCAGACGGCACCTGATTCCGAGGCCCGGAGTGACCGGAATTAATTTCCGAAGTTTGGCTCGGGTACGTTCAGTGAACGAACGAGCGGGTTTTCCTAACTTTTGATCCGGTGCTCGGAATTGAAATCCGAGGGCACCGATGAACTCGCAGCACCGATATTCGCTTAATGAGACCTTTTCGGGTGTTGCGTTTGTTGCGGGTTGAATGTTACGTTTCGGAGTTTTTAGTTTGAGTTAAATAAAATTGTGATGAACAATTTTATTTTTACTTGTTAAAACCTATGTGTGGAAGTTGGGTGGGACCTACTTGTTGTTAACTACCCTTGAGAGAATAAAGGTGGGGTGGGGCCCACACGAGCCCAACCCCTCACCTTCCCTAACTCCTCTAAACCCCCCACTTAAGATGTGTTACTCATCTTAACCTTTAAAACTTCCCATTAATTGGGTGACTTTCCCTCTCCTCACTTTAATCAGGCCAACACACAAATCCATTTAATGGATTTAAGTTTTTGAATTTTGAACTCATAGAATGACTTAATAAAATAAGATTAGCTTATTTTATTTTTGGGGTTAGTTTGGTTGTGTTGAGGATTGGAGGACAGAGCTCTAAGTCTCTTGAAGAACTTCATCTTCTCCGGCGAAGAACGTCTTCATCCTCAACGAAGAACGACAACACTTCGTCAAGGATCATCGACTCGGCGGTCCGGTATCTTCGGACCTCTTCTTTCTCCTCGGACCTTCTTCGTCGGCAAACGAAGATCCGCCAACGTCGTGTCTCTTCGGGCATAACACTTCGTCAACGGATTTGACGAACGACGACCGCGACGCCCGACCTCCGCGACGCCGTCTTCCGCGGGACGTAGACGATTCTTCGAATCTCAAACCCGAGGTAGGGGTTGTCGTTTTCTTTTGGTTTCCTTATTTTATTCTTGATCGTGATTTTATCAAGACTAACGTGTGACTTGATTTATTTTAAGTTACGTTATTATTTTAACGTGAGGGGGGCCGGACCGCACGAACACGGCCGAACCCCCCTCTATCGTTCTTGTTCTATTCATGCGGGTGGAAGCAAGTGGCGTGGTGTCGTCGCACCACGCGGATGATCGTGCTTATAATTTATGCAACGCCGTCGCGCTACGCCGAGGAGAATCTTCAAGAACGCGACGACGTCGCGCCGCGTTGGAAGGAATCATGGTACGGCGAAGGGGCGTGGTGCCGTCGCACCGCGCCGGACGAGGAGACTGCGGCCGGTTCCGGGCCGCGGCGGGACGAGAAGACCGCGGCCGGTTCCGGGCCGCGGCGGAAGAGGAGACCGGCGGCCGGGCCGCCGGCGTCGGAAGTCAAAGGCGGGACCGGAATTTCTGGTCCCGTTGGTAAAAACCGGCCGGCCAGCTGGCCGGCCGGATGACTTAAAACCGGGGAATTTAATTCCCCGGCCAACCCTTCGAAACCCCCCTCTTAATGAGGGGGGCGGTTCTTGAGGGAAGGGGGCAGCCGCCCCCTTGGTTCGGTGCCAGCAGGCCCCCCCACGTGAAGGGGGGGGGGGGGTTTAAAAGAACCGGCGCGGCCTTTGCCGCGCCACTTTGAAGAAAACGCGGGGCTTAGCCCCGCGTGCCACCCACGTGCGGCGCCAAGCGCCGCCGCCGCCGCCACCGCGGCCCGCCGCCGCCGCCCCCTCCGTCCGCCGCCGCCGCCACCGCGCTGCCGCGCCGCCGCGCCGCCTCGCCGCCGCCGGCCGCCGCGCCGCCGCCGTCCGCCGCCGCCGGCCGCCGCCACCGCCCAGGGGGGGGGGGGTCGGGCCGGGTCGGCCCGGACCCGGACCCCCCCGTTTCGAACCAGATTTGGTTTTTGGCCCATAACTTGAGCCTCGGACCTCCGATCGACGAACCGTCAGCGGCAACGCGATCCTTGGATCGAGACAGTCGTTTCGGTATATCGCACTAAAGGTTTCGGGTTACATTGAGTTCGGCCGGGTTGGTTCGTTCACGAAACCAACCGGGCTTCGGAGCGGAAACGCTCATATCTTGAGATACGGACGTCCGATTGACGTGCCGTCAGTCGCGTAGTGTTCCTCTTAGTGAGACAGATCTTTTGGCATACTCCGCCCGAGGTTTGGACGCCGGTGGAGTACGGTCGGGTTGGTTTTTCCTTAAAAACCAACCGGGCCCCGGAGACGAAAATGCCAATAACTCTCAGACCGGGCGTCCGATCGACGCGCCGTCTGTTACGTTGAGTTCCTGTTGACGATACGGAACTTTTGGATACATCAACTTCGGTCTTCGTGACAGTTGATGTATCAGCCTCTCGGCTCGTGGAGCGGACCCTCCGTACGAGCTTGCTGTGTGCGGGAACCCTAGTGCTGGCTGCGACTACTACTGCTACTGCTGCTACTGTGACTGCGACGACGACAGTACAGAGATCCTGTGTGGATTCGACGACGACGACTACAGCACTCAGCGATCCTACGTGGATCAGTGCTATAGGTCCTGTGTGGGCCCGATCCTGTGTGGATTCGACGACGACGACATCAGCACTCAGCGATCCTACGTGGATCAGTGCTACAGGTCCTGTGTGGGCCCGATCCTATGTGGGTCTGATCCTGTGTGGGTCCGCGCTCAGCGGTTCTGTGTGAGCCAGCGCCTACAGGTCCTGTGTGGGCCCGATCCTGTGTGGGTCTTTGCGGGGGTTAGTTACCTATCGATCCTTCGTGGGTCCGACGACTTAGATGGATCAGTGATCATCTTTATCGTCCTTGAAAAAGTATACCTGTGTGAGTTGAATCCTGTTACTTTCCTGTGTGGATTGTGTTGTGCAATCCTGTGTGGATTATGTATTGCCTTCCTTTGTGGATTACGTATACTTTCCTGCGTGGACTGAGTTGTACTTGGGCTCGGAGGTTGGAGCGTATCTGAATTAATGACTTAGGTATATGTATGGGCATATACCTAAGCAGTGTCGGTTGTTACTTCGTGATTGTACTTTTCTTTGTGGTTTATCCTTTGTGGATTTGAGAGACCTTCAGGGGTCTCGGGGTCCCTACTGAGTAGCTTATACTCACCCCTGCACGGGCTTTGCCCGCACTACGTTGTGTTGGTTGCAGACGACGGACAGCGTTGACCTTAGCCGAGGCTCGCAGAGCGGGACGGTACCCGGAGGTGGACCACTGGGCGCGACGTGCACGGAGCGGACGGCGGGACCCGTGGAGCTGAGGAGCTATCTGTACCTACCCTTCAGGTGGGATTTCCAGTGGACAGCTCGGAGTAGCGGCTTTTACTTTTCAGTTGCTGTTTTTCCCTTTTTGAGTTGTACTTTACTTTCAGTTTGGGTTTGTATTCTGGCCCATTTACTTTTCCGCACTTTCAGTCGTACTCTGCTTGTTTAGTGTTTACTTTCCGCTTGTTTACTCTGTGGTGTGTGTTTACTTTTCAAAGGCAATGTCTTCCCTTTTTACCGGGATTTACGCCTTGGTGCTAGTCGCCAGCCCCTGGCCTATGGAAGGCGGGCTTGGGGTAGTCACGGCACGGACCCTGAGGGCGGGTCGTGACAAATTGGTATCAAAGGAGTTCGGTTCTACCGCGAACTCTGATCTTTTCTATGTGAAGCAATAATGTTTAGCGTATTGAGTGTGGTTATCAGTCCAGGGAGTCCTGTGTTGGTGCTGCGGCCGACGTATCCGTACACCAGGACCCTGACTTCTGATTTCCGACTTAATGCACGAAAACATTAATTGCGTGTGTGTTTCAAAGTTTTCTTTGTGATTACTTGTGTCAGCTCACCGGGTATACTGATCTGCTTTATGAAAGTCTCAAGTTTTCTTTGTGATTACTTGTATCAGCTCACCAGGTATACTGTTCTAACCGTGGCGCACCTGTTTCCTTTTCAGGATGGCCCCACGATGGCAGCCAGCTAGGGTTCTGAGAGTCGAGCGAGAAGACAGCCCACCGAGCGACGAGGCCTCGGTACAGGGCCCTTTTTCAGTAGTGGCACCGGCGGTAGCTTTACCCGCCGAGCCCCCGATGCTTCCAGCAGCAGCCGCTGACGATGCACGTCGCCTCAGTGCACTGCATGAGTTACAGCGCCATCGACCACCCAGGTTTCGCGGGGAGACGGATCCCCACGCAGCAAAGGACTGGCTGGAGGCAGTGGTTCGAGTGTTTAGGCTAGTGAGGACACCAGCAGACCTCATGGTGATCCTCGCTGCGAGCCTACTACACGCAGCAGCAGGACGATGGTGGAGCTTGATGCTCCAGGTGCACGATGAGGCATCTCTACTTTGGACGGACTTTGAGAGCCTCTTCCGCTCGGAGTTCGTCCCAGCCACCCTTCGTGCGGTGCGTATCCAGGAGCTTCTACAGCTGCGGCAGGGCAGCATGACAGTCGCTCAGTACTCGGTGAGATTTACCGATCTCTCGCGCTACTCGACCGACATGGTACGGGACCCATTCTTCCGGGCCCGGACCTTCGAGCATGGTTTGAGACACGAGATCAGGGCATCGCTGATCTCCCTCAGCATACCGACTCAGACAGGAGTACTGGAGCGGGCCCTTCTGATCGAGAGCTTCCTTACTGAGTCTACACCAGCACAGAGACCCACCGCAGGGCGGCACGTGGCTGAGTCATCTGCAGCAGGTAGTCGACGGATGACTCAGGGGTCCAGACAGACCAGACCTCAGGGCACTGGCTCAGCAGTGCAGGGCACACAACGCGGAGCCAGTCTTTCGAGTGGAAGACAGTGCTATGCATGCGGCGTGCAAGGCCACATGGCTCGTGACTGCCCGACCCGCCATGCGGAGGAGCAGCAGACGGTTGAGGAACCACCTAGGCAGAGGCAGAGGTTCGACCGTGGCGGTCTGCAGGGAGGAGGCGGACGAGGCAGAGGAGCTGGCCGAACATCAGGTGGTGGACGACGCTTTGAGGCTCTACCACCACCACCACCAGGAGGTCCACCCCGACCGCAGGGGAGAGCTCAGCTTCAGGCAGCCGAGGCCTTCGATCATGGAGCTCTGGGAGCCGATGGACAGGAGCAGAACTAGTGGATACATCCTTTGTACTTCTGGTTCCTTGTTGCTTTTGTGTAGCGTCTTGTATTACGAGCTGCAATAATAAAAGACGCATACCTTGTGATGTTTTCGTTCCTGTCCTCTATCATAATGTTACTAAGAGGTTCCAGTTTTGGCTGTTGACTTGACCCTCACTTGTGAGACATCTACTGGAGGAGACCCAGTTACCACACACTGATGCCGACAGTGTGACTCAACCCTTAGAGGCGAGAGTAACGGTTGAATCTCTTAGTAGTAGCGTCGAGGCCTTACGACGTCATCCTTAGTATGGATTAGTATCATCCATGTTAGGATTGACTGTTTTAGGCAAAGAATGTGGTTCATCCAGGGGATGAGACCAGATTTCTCTTTTCGGAAAAAGAGAAATCTTGCAGCTCTGTTGGGACCGGAGATGGTCCAGGCCACGACAGAGAAGGTCCAGGTCATCTAGGAGCGGATGAGGACAGCTCAGAGCCGGCAGAAGTCATATGCTGACAGGAGGCGGAGGCCACTGGAGTTCGAGGATGGCGACCACGTCTTCTTGCGGGTCTCACCTCGACGTGGTATTCGGATATTTGGCCGAGGCGGCAAGTTATCTCCGCGCTTCATCGGACCTTTCCAGATTCTCAGCAGGATTGGTGAGGTGGCTTATCGCCTGGCTCTACTACCTCAGTTGCACCGGGTGCACGACGTCTTCCACGTATCCCAGCTGAGGAGATACGTGCACGACCCGACGCACATCATTGACCATGGGGAGCTTGACGTTGACGATGTGGCGACTTTTACGGAGGTCCCGGTGGAGATAGAGGATCGACAGGAGCGGGTCCTGCGTGGGCGATCGATTCCTCTTGTGCGCATCAGATGGCAGCACGGGAATCTCCAGGAGAGCACATGGGAGCGGGAGGCTCAGATGCGTGCTCAGTACCCTCATTTGTTTCCCTAGTTTTTTTTGTATCTTTACGGGGACGTAAAGCCCTGAGGTGGGAGTAATGTAAAGACCCGTAAAATTCAAGGGAAATTTTTTTTTTCTTAATTTTCTTTAGAATTTTACAAGAGCGCGGTTTCAGACGGCACCTGATTCCGAGGCCCGGAGTGACCGGAATTAATTTCCGAAGTTTGGCTTGGGTACGTTCAGTGAACGAACGAGCGGGTTTTCCTAACTTTTGATCCGGTGCTCGGAATTGAAATCCGAGGGCACCGATGAACTCGCAGTACCGATATTCGCTTAATGAGACCTTTTCGGGAGTTGCGTTTGTTGCGGGTTGAATGTTACGTTTCGGAGTTTTTAGTTTGAGTTAAATAAAATTGTGATGAACAATTTTATTTTTACTTGTTAAAACCTATGTGTGGAAGTTGGGTGGGACCTACTTGTTGTTAACTACCCTTGAGAGAATAAAGGTGGGGTGGGGCCCACACGAGCCCAACCCCTCACCTTCCCTAACTCCTCTAAACCCCCCACTTAAGATGTGTAACTCATCTTAACCTTTAAAACTTCCCATTAATTGGGTGACTTTCCCTCTCCTCACTTTAATCATGCCAACACACAAATCCATTTAATGGATTTAAGTTTTTGAATTTTGAACTCATAGAATGACTTAATAAAATAAGATTAGCTTATTTTATTTTTGGGGTTAGTTTGGTTGTGTTGAGGATTGGAGGAGAGAGCTCTAAGTCTCTTGAAGAACTTCATCTTCTCCGGCGAAGAACGTCTTCATCCTCAACGAAGAACGACAACACTTCGTCAAGGATCATCGACTCGGCGGTCCGGTATCTTCGGACCTCTTCTTTCTCCTCGGACCTTCTTCGTCGGCAAACGAAGATCCGCCAACGTCGTGTCTCTTCGGGCATAACACTTCGTCAACGGATTTGACGAACGACGACCGCGACGCCCGACCTCCGCGACGCCGTCTTCCGCGGGACGTAGACGATTCTTCGAATCTCAAACCCGAGGTAGGGGTTGTCGTTTTCTTTTGGTTTCCTTATTTTATTCTTGATCGTGATTTTATCAAGACTAACGTGTGACTTGATTTATTTTAAGTTACGTTATTATTTTAACGTGAGGGGGGCCGGACCGCACGAACACGGCCGAACCCCCCTCTATCGTTCTTGTTCTATTCATGCGGGTGGAAGCAAGTGGCGTGGTGTCGTCGCACCACGCGGATGATCGTGCTTATAATTTATGCAACGCCGTCGCGCTACGCCGAGGAGAATCTTCAAGAACGCGACGACGTCGCGCCGCGTTGGAAGGAATCATGGTACGGCGAAGGGGCGCGGTGCCGTCGCACCGCGCCGGATGAGGAGACTGCGGCCGGTTCCGGGCCGCGGCGGGACGAGAAGACCGCGGCCGGTTCCGGGCCGCGGCGGAAGAGGAGACCGGCGGCCGGGCCGCCGGCGTCGGAAGTCAAAGGCGGGACCAGAATTTCTGGTCCCGTTGGTAAAAACCGGCCGGCCAGCTGGCCGGCCGGATGACTTAAAACCGGGGAATTTAATTCCCCGGCCAACCCTTCAAAACCCCCCTCTTAATGAGGGGGGCGGTTCTTGAGGGAAGGGGGCAGCCGCCCCCTTGGTTCGGCGCCAGCAGGCCCCCCCACGTGAAGGGGGGGGGGGGGGTTTAAAAGAACCGGCGCGGCCTTTGCCGCGCCACTTTGAAGAAAACGCGGGGCTTAGCCCCGCGTGCCACCCACGTGCGGCGCCAAGCGCCGCCGCCGCCGCCACCGCGGCCCGCCGCCGCCGCCACCTCCGTCCGCCGCCGCCGCCACCGCGCCGCCGTGCCGCCGCCGCCACCGCGCCGCCGTGCCGCCGCCGGCCGCCGCGCCGCCGCCGTCCGCCGCCGCCGGTCGCCGCCGCCGGCCACCGCGCCGCCCAGGGGGGGGGGGGGGTCGGGCCGGGTCGGCCCGGACCCGGACCCCCCCGTTTCGAACCAGATTTGGTTTTTGGCCCATAACTTGAGCCTCGGACCTCCGATCGACGAACCGTCAGCGGCAACGCGATCCTTGGATCGAGACAGTCGTTTCGGTATATCGCACTAAAGGTTTCGGGTTACATTGAGTTCGGCCGGGTTGGTTCGTTCACGAAACCAACCGGGCCTTCGGAGCGGAAACGCTCATATCTTGAGCTACGGACGTCCGATTGACGTGCCGTCAGTCGCGTAGTGTTCCTCTTAGTGAGACGGATCTTTTGGCATACTCCGCCCGAGGTTTGGACGCAGGTGGAGTACGGTCGGGTTGGTTTTGCCTTAAAAACCAACCGGGCCCCGGAGACGAAAATGCCAATAACTCTCAGACCGGGCGTCCGATCGACGCGCCGTCTGTTACGTTGAGTTCCTGTTGACGATACGGAACTTTTTGATACATCAACTTCGGTCTTCGTGACAGTTGATGTATCAGCCTCTCGGCTCGTGAAGCGGACCCTCCGTACGAGCTTGCTGTGTGCGGGAACCCTAGTGCTGGCTGCGACTACTACTGCTACTGCTGCTACTGTGACTGCGACGACGACAGTACAGAGATCCTGTGTGGATTCGACGACGACGACTACAGCACTCAGCGATCCTACGTGGATCAGTGCTATAGGTCCTGTGTGGGCCCGATCCTGTGTGGATTCGACGACGACGACATCAGCACTCAGCGATCCTACGTGGATCAGTGCTACAGGTCCTGTGTGGGCCCGATCCTATGTGGGTCTGATCCTGTGTGGGTCCGCGCTCAGCGGTTCTGTGTGAGCCAGCGCCTACAGGTCCTGTGTGGGCCCGATCCTGTGTGGGTCTTTGCGGGGGTTAGTTACCTATCGATCCTTCGTGGGTCCGACGACTTAGATGGATCAGTGATCATCTTTATCGTCCTTGAAAAAGTATACCTGTGTGAGCTGAATCCTGTTACTTTCCTGTGTGGATTGTGTTGTGAAATCCTGTGTGGATTATGTTTTGCCTCCCTTTGTGGATTACGTATACTTTCCTGCGTGGACTGAGTTGTACTTGGGCTCGGAGGTTGGAGCGTATCTGAATTAATGACTTAGGTATATGTATGGGCATATACCTAAGCAGTGTCGGTTGTTACTTCGTGATTGTACTTTTCTTTGTGGTTTATCCTTTGTGGATTTGAGAGACCTTCAGGGGTCTCGGGGTCCCTACTGAGTAGCTTATACTCACCCCTGCACGGGCTTTGCCCGCACTACATTGTGTTGGTTGCAGACGACGGACAGCGTTGACCTTAGCCGAGGCTCGCAGAGCGGGACGGTACCCGGAGGTGGACCACTGGGCGGGACGTGCACGGAGCGGACGGCGGGACCCGTGGAGCTGAGGAGCTATCTGTACCCACCCTTCAGGTGGGATTTCCAGTGGACAGCTCGGAGTAGCGGCTTTTACTTTTCAGTTGCTGTTTTTCCCTTTTTGAGTTGTACTTTACTTTCAGTTTGGGTTTGTATTCTGGCCCATTTACTTTTCCGCACTTTCAGTCGTACTCTGCTTGTTTAGTGTTTACTTTCCGCTTGTTTACTCTGTGGTGTGTGTTTACTTTTCAAAGGCAATGTCTTCCCTTTTTACCGGGATTTACGCCTTGGTGCTAGTCGCCAGCCCCTGGCCTATGGAAGGCGGGCTTGGGGTAGTCACGGCACGGACCCCGAGGGCGGGTCGTGACAAGTTGATTGTGATTGATGACCTCAATCACTCCCTACAAATATTTATGTTTTTCCTCCAATTATATGTCTCTAATTTCCACCAATGTTCTCCTTATCGAGATCATAATTTGGTGGTGACATTCTTATTTCCATTTCCCTCTTATTAAGACTAAATTTTATTAACCTTATTTCCGATGTGGGTTTTCCACAAAGGTATTTTCTATTTTCAACCTTTTATTTTCCAAGAAAAATTTCAAATTGCGAGGATGCAATTTATTGAAGGAGGGGAGAATGTAACACCCCGAGCTTCCACAATATGCTTCTCATTCAATAATGCAATAGCTTGCATTGTATGCAACTTCGAGTTCTAAAACACCACGACTAATCAAAGTAGCTGTTATGAATAGTAATAACCACTTTTTAAAATTATAGAAATTTTATATTTCAAAATGGACTTCATTTTTTGATTCGGAATATCGAAATTAGCCTATGTTGAATTTTTGGTATTTTTCTGAGAACTTCTAATTTTTTATGAATAGTGAAAAATACTTAAAAACAACTTTTTTAATAAAAATAATTTCTAGTGATAAATTATACTATTTAGTGGTTTTTAAGTATAATTAGAATATATTTTTACCAATTTATCCAATGGTGGTCATTAGAATTAATTTAACATTGAAATTGGACATAAACAATTGCCAATTTTTGATATAAATTGTTTCTTAAAAACACGCTATTTGTTGTGACAGCGGGAATTTATTATAAAATTAATTAATGCAACTTATATGTTTGGAATTTTGTAAAATATACATCATTTTTGAATTCGGAATATCAATTATAGCTTAGGGTGAAAGTTTTGGCATTGTTCTGAAAAACTTCAATTTTTGATGAATAGTGAAACCACTAAATGGTAGTTAAATAACTGATTTTTCGTTTAAATGAAATATTACCACTTCTGTGATTTGATTTTCAAAAATCCGACATAAATGGTTTTCATTAAGAAGTAAAATGTGGTTCAATGAGATTAAAATAATTTTTGGTGAATAGTAACTTTTAAGTTCTTAATCGCGGTTAGAGGTAATTAGTGTAGTTTAAGGTAAAAATAATGTTTTAATAATATGAGATGAGCTTGACACATGTCCTACCCTCATTGGATGTTCCATGGCCGACCAATACAATCCATGGGTCAACTTGGGGACCCCATGGAGCCACTTTAGTTGGAAAATGACATAAACACCTTTTATTTAATGTTAAAGTAAAAAAATGACACAAACATGAAATGTTTTACTAAAACAATTTTTACATGGGGTTATACAAGTCATAGTATTGAATATAAATAGTCATTGGAAATATAAAAATATTTCCAAAATCATAGTATTTTTTTATAATTTTTAGACATTAAATAAATTAAATTATTTATGACATCATTATAATGCAGCGATGACCTCATTATTTAACGATTTTAATAAAATGAAACGATAATGTACAATACAAGGATTACACTTTCCCAAAGACTATTTAATGGGTAGCTTTCGAACCCTTATCACCTTATCCATGAATTATATAAGTGTGGGACCTTTAGAATCCGAAAATCATTGTATAATAATGTAAACTTTCCTTACTTTCCAAGAGTGCCCCTCCTCTCCTCTTATAAAAAACCCCCACCTCTACCTCCTCATTCACACTTTCAAACCAGTTGTCTCGGCCAACCACTTCCCAAATACTCTCCCAACTTCCCCCTATTACTCCTAGAAGCCTCACTTTGGGCAGAACTATTCCCAAGGAATCCATTGGCTCAAATCAAAAAGAGTTACCCGATTTTGAGGTAATGTCTTCTCTAATGTTGTTTTGTTTTATTTTTTTTCTCCAACCCCCTAAACTCTTTTTATTCATTTATTTTGTAACAACACCAGTATCCTCAATATACTAGGATGTTTTTATAAGAAGTATTCTAGCTAAACTTACACACACCTATATCCAATGGTTAAAGAACATACTGTTTCTGTGGATGGCGAATTTCTGCCTCACGAAACGATGATTGTTCAACACTCATATAACACCTTCAAAGGTGGCCATTAAGATGTCACTATATTTATATAGGATATATAATATGTTTATGTTTTACTTAAGGTTCTGTATTTTTCATTTATGGCATACCTTTATTGTTTCCATTATGGGTAAACGCGATATTTTCATTTTAGGAAGTGCGGACTACCGCCCCCTCAAAGTGATTTGAATCGTTAATGCCATATGTGGGATGTATAAAGGATGGAGTAAATGATATTATATATGATGTTATAATGGAATTATAATATACCTTTATATCAATATTATTTCATTCCATTAAATACGAAATAGAAATGAAAGTAGCGTTCATGCGTACGTACGACTTACCGTCTCCATGAACGGTGCATTTCATTTCGTACCTATAAATGTTATGTAATATTATAAATGAATTTATATACTGTATATATATGATATATATGATATCTACATCATTAATATAATTCTGGATATAATGGATATTTCACCACATGAACAATATGTAATTATAAGAAGTTTATTGTTGACTCAAGTACCTAAGATCGACAAAATGACCGTTGTAAACTTAAATAATTACATAATGTTAATAACATGGTAATAAGGGATATAAAAGGAATAATGAACATGAATAAGGTTCTTATTTAATTAGGAATTAACTCTAGTTTATTATTCAGGAGGTTAAATAACGGTCGAGTCAGGACAGGACACAAGGTAAGGGAATTTCTTAACCCAACTTCCATTCTTTGGGTTAATCTCCTACTTTCAAATTATGTCATGATATTATTATGCCCTATTTTGTATTTTTATGTTCTTTAAATGTACCTATTGTGAATACACATAATAGATCTATTTTATTTTAAAAATGATCTTTTTAAGGACTTCTTCTCAATCTCCTTTCATTGAGGCATATTTGGTTTTATACACAACTTTCTTTTATACGGTGTATAAACCCCTTTGGCTTTTACATTTATTCAAAAGGAATATTTTTTATACGAAACGTTTTACTAAACGACAAAAAGGGAATGTTTTCTTTTCCGTACTTATGTGGCGACAATGACTTCTCCGCCGCCGTGACCATTATTTGAGTTTCGGCTTCCTCTACAAGCCATCACTTTTTTTAATGAAAAATAAATACAAAGTTTTAACTTTCTTTTATTTTGGTATTGAAAATGGTTTTAAAAGCGTTTTTATTATATCAATATGTTGTATTGATATCTTGTTATTGAAATGTGGAAATGTTATGTGTCCTTTATGCATGTTTTATGTGATACGATTTTGTTATGGTTTATGATATGTTAAAACCTATTCATATGAGGAATACATTGGACTTAATAAGTGACGGGTATAGCCTGCTATAGATCCTCGATGCATCGGCAGGTCTCATGAGACAAACTAGTGTCTTCGAACGAGGCCTTGACTACGTGGTTATGATAGTCTGGCATTTTGCATTCCATCATTATGAAAGTGGTTATTGATATTTCATGTGATTATTTGACCAGTAGAATATCCATGTGAAGAAGTAAATGGAATTATCTCATTTTACTTTTGCCATATTATGTTGATGTTCAAGTTTAAAAGGCTTTTGTTTTAGTTATACATTGCCTTAGATGATTATATTTATTTATGAAAGCTTCTGCAATATTGTTATCCTTACTGAGCATTTGAGCTCACCCCTTTTAATGTTTTAATATTTTCTAGGATGTGAAGAAGAATTTTAGGAATGACCTGCAGGGATAGTCAGAAGAGAATATGAGTATGGACTATGAAGACTTTGTTATTAGTTTTTCACTTTATGATGTAATGTAAAACTTATAAATGTATCTAGTGTTTCCAAGGCTACTAAACTAATCGGTCTTTCGAGACTTGATCTTTTGTGATCATGCCAATGTTACGAAGTAATGCACCGACTCTGGGTAGCTGGGGTTGGGGCGTTACAAATAAAAATTTTAAATAAAGGTACTTGGGAATTTGATTAAGTAATGAAATTTATTTATCCTAAATTTTTATCATAGTGATTTAATTTAGAGGGTGGAACTCATTTTAAGGGGGGTATAATTTAACACAATTAGATTTTATGATATATCTCTCTTTATATAAATTTAATTTCCTTGATATCTTTCAATACTGGAAACCTTGAGTCTAAATAAAATTTAAATAAATATATCATTATAACCTATCCATTAAATTTTCATGTATAAATAATAATATATAAATTATGAAAAATTTATTTTTAACAGTAGTATAACATAAATTATTGAATTATAAATTGACTATAAATGAAATAAAAAAAATTGTAAGTAAAAGATATATTTTTTCAAAAAATCTATTTTATGTGTGCAATGTGCTTTTATTATAATAAATTAAACTGATCATAATTTTTGAATAGTTTTAATGAATTTATATATATATATTTTATATTAAATCAATTTTTTTAACATCTATATGATTTTTTTCTAGGAATAAGATTGGAATAAATTCAATCTTATCAAAAAATTTATTTTTTTTGAAAACATATTTGTTTTGTTTTTCACACTTAAATTATAATGTTTTTTTAAAACATGCAGAAATTCAACTAGGAATATGGATTCCATATTTTTAATCATGATTTATAAATTTTGTAAATAGGTCTATTTTATTTTTAGGCGTTATAAATTATAACTGTGGTAGTCTTTATCATCTCTACCATGGGTAAACTTGGATAACCTAGGTTAATACTATATTTTAAAGTCACTGGTTTTAATATCAATTCTTATTTGTTGAAGTTAAATTACCCTTATCACTATAAGATAAAATTTTAATTTCTAAGTGATTATTTTACAATAAATGATCAATATAAAATTATAATGAAAGAAAAATAAAAAATGTTACTTTATTGGTTTTAACATTTCTCTTATTTGATCGCATAGAGAAATAGAAATTAGTGAATGAATCATTTTGTTGATTTTGAGTATAATAAAATTATTTACATAATGTTACTTTAAGTATAATTTTTAGTGATAATATAATTTCCATAAATTCCTACAAAATAGTGACACAATATTTCTTCAATTAATAGAAAAATAAAAAAACTGTTTTAAATAAATTAAAAGTATTATAATTTTAGTAATTTATAACGTTAAAAAAATTATAGATAAATATGATATATTAGGGGTGTTTTAAAATATTATATTCCAATTAAATATTTTTCATCATGTATTTCAATTCAATATAAATTTATAGTTCCAAACTAGACATTAATGATATTTTTTTAAAAATAATATTTTATTAAATGATTTAAAATTTATAAATATATTATCATTATCCCAGTGAATGTAATATGGTTAAATGTATCATCCACGGTCCATTTTTGAGTCAATTTATCATTTATGGAAACACTATTACTCATTAATTTCGAAATAGTTGTTATTATATTTTGGGTAATAAATAGTTTACAAAGGGGTTAATAAAAAACAAAGGTATAAAATGACACAAAACCTATCTAAATTTAATTTTATAATATTATTTTGATGCTATAATATTTTTATTATATTTATGGACATATGAAATTATTTTTCTTAGGAATTAAATTAATATATTTAAATCTTTTAGGATGTTCCATGTGTGTCCCCTCTCTCCCTTATAAAAGGACACCCCTCATTTCTCTTATTTTCACTAATTTGAGCCCTATAGATCAATTATACCACAGAAAATTACCTTTACAAATTCCCTATACACTTTATATATATTATTTTATCTCCAAAATACCAGTCCTAGGGTCCTTAAGAGGATATCTAAATGAATTCATTCAAAGAAGAGGTAATCACCTTAACCAATCAATGTCTTTTTAACTTATTCTTTTACCTTCAATAAATATGTGTTATATATCATGAAATAATAAATTAAATATTATAAATATATATATAAATGTTTATATTATTATGAAAACACCATTATCCACCTATAGTTGCATTAAATAGAAAGTGAAACTATCGCCTGTGCGTATCTATGACTTACCATCTTCACAAAATGATACAGTTAATTTTTCATCCCAATATTTTATAGAGGGTAAGAATGATGGGATTAATGTTTATATATGATATTTATTATATAATTATTCATTTAAAAGGATAATATTACATCTACCTTATTACCTTCAAATCCATTGGAAAATGACGATGCTTCTCATGCGTACGTGCGGACTACCATCTCCACAAAGTGATGTGATGCATTTTTATTTTCCAATTCAAATTTATAGTAAAAAAGAATAATTTTAAAAATATATATTATTAATATGATATTATAATGATTATATAATTCTTAGTTATTATTTACCTTTCTTTTATTCCATCTATCAAAAAGTAAAAACAATGTTCATGCAGACGTACGGCCTGCCCTCTCCATGAATGGTGTAATTCAGTTTTCTCTTTTTAATGTAGTGGATAAATGTAAATATATATATTTAATATATATGAAGTGTATATAATTTTTAAAACTATAGATATTATGGATCCATGGTCAATGTACATGGACTAAAACCACCAAACCAAAACATCCATGAAAAACGAAGCAACGATCACCCAGAACATTGATTTTAATAAATAATTGTTAATAAATGGGTAATAAAATATTATAAGTAAATAATATACAATATTTAATATATAACTATGGTTATGGAATATATTTATAATAAATATATATGTAGTATATAGGTTATTTTAACTTTTATGAATGATTTTTAATCAAAGGTTAGGGTTTTATGTTACAATCTATTTGTTTATCATGATTGTTTATAATTAAGTTCTATTGACAATATATTACGTTAAAACTCTCTAAAAACTAATGAATTTTATTTTAATTTGTTTTTTAAAATTACATGTTTTTATTTCATTTTTCTCAGTTTATGTAATCATGATACCAAGGAACATTTTTATGTAAAACCTATTTCATCTATCTCTTTAGTCAAAAAACCAATTTCTTACATAACCATGATTTATAAAAATGTTTTTAAGAATGATTTTAAATTTTTACTATGAGTTTAAATACATTATTAAATTTGATTGAATTTTTAAAAAATGGTTTAAAAAGTAATCTTATTTTCATTTTTTGAGTGAGGTACTTTTTTACTTTTTATAAAAGTGTGAAAGGAATGTTTTCATTTATCTTGTATGACATGAATAGAATTTCACAACATCATTAACACTAAATTATTTTAACCCCCATTTATAATGTTCAAATTTTATTTATAAATAAATTTTTTTCTATAATATTTTAGAAATTTATATATTTTGAAGAAATGACTTCAAATTTAAAAATGATATTTCCCTCCCGAAATACTCCATGGGATCATTTAGATTCATTTTCAATTATGATAAAAAACATTGATGATACATATTATTTACTAGGGATATATTTATTGGATTCCATACTTATTATTTATTTTAATGGTTTATGATTATTGTGATAATATTTTTTTAAAACTTGTCTTCTTTCTATGGGTTATGCCATAATAAAATGCTTAGGAATCCCATTTCTTTTCAAAGGTTATGATGTGAGGAATGTTTTATGATCCTTTGTCACACATATATATTATTTTGATTATGATATGGGTGAGATAAGAATTATATATCAGTAATATTCACTACATATGGATAGATATAAATTGAGAGACATATGAATGGAATGGGGAGTGAATTGAGTTCAGTAAGGGTATATGTCCACTATGATAGTATTGGGAGTAAAAACTGACTACTATAATTGTTTGGGGAGTGAAAAGATTCACTATGATAGTCATTAAAGTGACCCTTTATTGCTAAGGAAATGATATTCCATGCTTATGTGCATGCCACAGACATATGTCTTATTCCAATGATATGCTCTAATGGCTCGTGTTTTTTATTCTATAATGACTTATGTCATATGAACTTCCAAGATTTATTACATGATTCAAGATTAAAATTTATGTTATGTAGGGTACAATTTTAAAATGTTATGTTCATGTTATTGTACCCTTATTCTCATTTTATTGTTAAGTTATCATCGATATCTTCTTTGTTTACACTTACTGAGTATCTGATATCACCCTTTCTTATGTTTTCTTTCTATAGGTTATAAAGAACGGTATTATGTATGATATTTATAAGAATGGTTCTAGTTATGAAGAACATAGTGGGAAATGATTTTGTTCATGTATGAACCAATTTATTTGTGCATCCATGTTTTTAAGGTCACTATAGCATTGCAATATTAGAATATATCACTATGTTATGTAATGAATATTAATCTAATTAGATTATATATATATTCATAAAAATTATTGGTCACTATAACTTCCTTAGAATGTACGGGTTCAATAATGCCTATATCAATATGATCACCCCCGTATTGAAAATTTCTTAGATAAAAGTTTTTATTAATGGGTCTATAAAGGGATTCTATAAGTTATATTGAGTTTTAAAACACAAGGACACTATTAGGCCACCTATTTTATATTACTAATGATTATATGATCTGATGCATCAATGATATTTCCCAAGTTATATTTTATTAGTAAATATGGATGGGAAGAAAATTTTGTTTACCTTCACACCTTCTGTTTGTGGATTCCATTCTCTTATTTTTGGAATACATTATGAGGACCCTAAATTCAATCAAAATGATCTTCAATAGCTATGAATTCTTTTTTAAATATTTCAATTTGTTGAAATAATTCTTCCATTTTGTTTGTTAATGGAATTTTAATCTCTTGTAGAATTAAGATTTCAATAACTCTTATTTTGAAGAGGGGATCACTATCCATTATGTATCTCTGAATACCACTATTTTTGGGAAAGGTTAGGGGAAATAATTTATACAGAATCTCTACCAATATCACTAATGAAATATCCAAATGGAATGGAAAAAATCATGTCTCAATTAGGTAGGGTATGTTTGGTCAATTTTTTGATCACATCCATATATTTCAATGATTTTTCTATTTATATATTTCCTAACAGACTTATTAAGAATCTATAAAGAAATATTAGAAAATTTATTTAGAAAAGTTTCATCCGAGAATGGAGGATTACTTCTATGTCATGATGATAATAAATTAAACTTATTAACATGGGTGGATTGGGTATAATAAATATAAATAAGATAAAAAAGTTCTCCTTGAAATTTTTATATGGAATATGACTACACCACAGGTTGATGCCTAATAATTACTTAATTCCAAGTTTATCCCCATTTTTGTGACAGATATTCATTGTTCATTATATCTTCTGTTTGACCAACCATCAAATGATCATTTCATGGAATCGTGTAAAACATGAAATGAGTTGTCTCTAGGAACTCTAGGAAGAATTTTTTGGAATGCACGCTAGTTAGAAAAGCCTCTAAAAGAGGTTACATTTGTTCAACATAAATGGAAACAAATTCAAATAGAAGATATCATTCAATATTTTGGAATGGTTTTTGAAACAGTGTAACCACACACCATCCTGAAGCTACTGATATATTCTTTGTGTCTAATGAAACTCGTATTTTGAAACAAAATCTGATTGCAAAGATCAATAAAAGAGACTTCTGTAGGAACTAATGTCTTTATGACACAAATTTAACCACCTTAATTACACCATAAAAATTATCCTTGTTGTGGAAAATACCATTACCCCTCCATTCTTAGTTGAAAATAACTATGCTATAACTCACCTTTTTTTTCTACATTTGTTTAATAGATGATTAAAGTATGCATCACCTATTCACGAACTATAGAATTTTGTCCAAAATCTTGAAATATATCTATAATCTCATTAAAATTGAGTAGTTCCTAGATAGTTAGGAAGTAGAATTACTAATTTAAAACCTTTATCTATTTCTCAGTGACCATTTGTATAATTTAATTCTTGCAACAATATCCATAATGACTTACTTCACTTGAAAATCCATAAACCCTTCTAATTTTGAGAACCAAATTATCTCCTTAAATTCAGGTATAATTTCAATGTGAAATGGTTTCAATATGGTCTCTATTATTCAAATATGTTTGATTTTTAATTATATCATTTATTTAAATATATTATGAATTCTTGGTGTTTCTTGGAAGATTAAAAAACCCCTTGTGTTTAAATATATTTTTGGGGGTACCCCTAGTCCCATCAAGGATAAAGTTTTATATTGATGGTGTGACATCAATTTCACCTGAACCTATAGAATATAGTGGAAAATTTTACACCCACCGGGCCTTTATCATGGGGTGATTCTACAATTTCATTGAAAATTGATGTTCTAAAGAGGAGGAACTCTAGGAAATCATGAATTTAATCAATCATTATATCAAATATAGATCGAATCTATACTATATTGAAAAATAATAAACATATAAATAAATTATTAGAATAATAAACCCAAAAGTGGTCCATGTAAAATTATTCTTTATTAGATTGAATGAATAAAACCCTATGATGATATCCTCCTAAATGTGACACATGTCTATAGGACGATTAATAAAGTAGAATACATACTTTCTAAAAATGTGATTATAGAAATATTATCAATATTGTCTTTTATGACACCCCCATTTTTTTTCACCATTAGTGGAATTGGAAAAGAGGTGTGAAATTCAAATCTAACATTGTAAAAATTCTTTGAAACACTTTATTTTTACTTTTTATTTAATATTTAGAGGACCTTGCATGCTATGTCACAAACCTTTTTTATATGAATTTACAATGATGGAAATTATATGAGACGTATCTAATATATTTATTTCATTTTCTTCCCCTATGTTTATTCCTAGAATTTTCAAGGAATAATACCATTTTCCATCATTGGATACATAAATATATAAATAAAATTTTTCTATGAAAAAAAAACATTTACAATTTAGTTGAAAATATTTTCCTTCCATTTACATGTTTTCTAAAAAGGATCTCAATTTTTAACATCCTCCTTTGATTGTTTAAATTAAATTTTACCCATGATGAAATTTTTAAAAAATGGTTTAAAAAGAATATTCTTATCATGTTATAAACAAGGTACTTTTGAATTTTTAATAATAATGCAGAAGAAATATCAGTTTTGACATACACTGAATGAATGAAATTTACCACTGTCATGACCTCTCAATGTTTTGAAGCTTTCTTTATAAGTTTCCAAAAAAATATTCAAATAAATATATTCTTTAATATTTGGATGTATTTTATATTTTAATATGTAATTTCATTATAAAAATGGAATTTTCCCCAGGAAATGTTCTAGTGATATTGTAATGCAATTTTCACCCATGAAAACACCTATTAATTTTACTAGGGATATTATCCAATGATACCTTATTTATTATTTATCTTGATTTTTTATGTTAATGATGTATTGATGTTCCATATTCTTGATTCAATGAAGATAATTTTTTTACTTATAAATAATTTTAAGAATTAATTGTATTGGTCATTAACAATATAAGAAATTAATTGAAAGTACTTTGATCAGGGGGATATTGTTATAGATATCCCTACAATACATAAATAGCTATTATGAGACAAAACAAATGGAATTACATATTAAATGGGTATTTGGTTCACACATAACCATTCATCCTGGAAGCATGAATATGTATAAATACTTTAATGAGTTTGAGGCTTAAAATTGTTTAATATTACTATTTTGTATATTGTGTTTCTAATTTAATGTGTGATTCATGTGTGCATCTAGATTAGAAAGGATACTAAACAATTTTTTCCATCGCGATTCCATCACTTATACCTAGTGGCATTGAAACAAAGTAACCGTCGAATCTAAGCTTTTAAGGATGGATTCTTTACATGGAATTTCACCTTATCTCAAATATTATAACTTTAATTATGGTTTGATAT
Source organism: Viscum album (assembly GCA_963277665.1). Taxonomy (NCBI): domain Eukaryota; kingdom Viridiplantae; phylum Streptophyta; class Magnoliopsida; order Santalales; family Viscaceae; genus Viscum; species Viscum album. Next base: position 1,367,115,268 of record OY728135.1, read on the forward strand.
AATAGTGACATATATTCACATAGATACTAGGTTAAATGATTTTTTTGTTTCACTTCATGTTTACATTTCATATTTCCATAGTATGTCTCTTGGATGTACACTTCTCTTCTACATTGTACTCATGTTTTTATCATATTTTTTATATATGAGATATATTTTGTCCTATGTTAGGGTAAAATAATTCCCATTATTATGAATTTTTGTACCTAGGGTATATTTTTCATCTTGTTGGGATCCGAAATGTACTTCAGTCCTCGTGTTGAGTCAGCTCATTTAATGTGTCAGGTTGAAAGGAGTTGGGTTTTTTCACATTGTAAATAATTGTGTAGGTTTATAAATTGAATATATTTTCTCTAAACACATTATTTTTTGTATAAAAAGTTTTTTGGGTCAATAAATCTATTTTTATAATTTATTAAAGAATTATTACATCAACATTATGTTATAAAACAAAAAATATTTAAAATACTATATTTTTATTATTCACCATATACTTTAGGGATCATAATAAAATATTTATAAATCACTCTATGCTAGTTTAAAAATTTCAGTTCTAAAATAATTACACTTATTTAATCAAAATAGTTTTCAAAAATAGATGATTAATATATTTAAATATTAACTAAAAAATTAAGTTTTTAGGTAAATAAGTTAAACATAGTTTATCAAAAACATAAATTTTAATTTATTTAAGTTACATTATTTGAATATATATTTTATGGAATTATAATATTTATATTTACTTTTTTATTTATTATAATTATTATTTACAATATATTTCAGTATTCCAAATGCCAGTTACTATTTTAAGGACTATGTTACATTTATAATAGTAAGGTTACTATTATATGGGATATATTACTATTCCAATGTTCATATTTCCTTTATTATCTCTATAAATACCATTTATTATAACACTTCATGATTTTAAAAGATGAAAATCAAGGTGAATAGTGTAATGGAAACACAATACTGAGCTTAGATAATAATGTAACATCAAGAGACTTTAGATTATTTAATTTTAAATAAACATAATAACTTAAATAGCTTGAATTATATGAAACCATAAGTTTTTTATGTTGGATTGTGTATTCAACCCGCAACAATGAGCTTAAATGACCCATTATATAAATTATCATCATAGAGTGGCCATTAAATATGAGGTTATGAATTGTTTATAAATATTTTATGAAACATATATATATATATATATATATATATATTATTTTCCAACTCAATTTAAATTATTATTAAATATTTAGTAATATATCAATCGGTTTTTATTAAAGTGATTCTATTATTCCAAAATATATTTTCTTCAAAAATTAGTTTTATCGTCTTTCCTAAAAAAATATTATAATAGAATTCTTAGAACATTTAGAAATTTTTTATTATAAAATTATATTAATTTTTATTATTATAATACCAAAATTTACATTAGGTGAATTTTTAAATTTTTCTATAAATATTGATTTTCAGTGAATAGTAAAAAAATACAAATTTTTGTAAAAATGTATTTTTTTCAATAAATTAAGAAATTAAAATTTCCCATTATTTTTTAAAATTATACCAGAATTATTTAGAAATATTTAACCTTGAAAATATATTTAATATAATTTATATTGGATTTTAATGTATGTTTATTTCTTGGATTAGAAAAACATATTTCCTAAAAACGGTTTTAAAAGGCATAACATCTCTTCATTTTAATTAATTAAAACAATACATAAAGTGGAATGTTTTAAATAAAATTTATATATTATATATCAAAAAAATTCATTGATATTGATAAAATTATTATTATTAAACATATATTTAATATATAAACTTATTGTGCTTGAAAGATACACTTCTCGAAAACTCAGTTTTTCTTCACGTCTATGGGTTTTATTTTAAATTTAATAATTTAAAATTTTAAAAAATTTATTTTACCAAAATAAAACCCATATATGAAATAATATTTTCAAAATTTTATTAGGTTTAATTTTGGTTAACTTTCGAAATATATTATTTTTTCGAAGAATAATAAAGATATCAAGTTTTAATTGAAAACAACCTTCTCCATTAAATTATTTATAAAGTAAAATATATTATAAACTAGTTTTAAATTAATATTATATCAATTATATGTATATAAATCCAATTTATGTCATTTAAACAACTATCATTTTAAAATTGGATGTAAAAATCTTGTAATTTGTTGAACATGATCTCTTTAAAAACCCGCTTTCTCATTAAGTCTATGGTATTAATTTTCAATCCAATTTTAAAATTTTATGAATTTGGTTTTTATAAATGGATTAAATATTTGGAATGAGAATAATATATATTATCTAATATTTTAATCTTAAATTGTGTCCAAAAAGAATAGTGAAAAAATTAAAAAGTAATTACTTCGGTTAAGGTCAAAATTGGATTACTTTGAGGCTAAAATAAAAAGTTAAGTGTTAAATTGACCCAAAAAATTGAATGAAATATATTTTATGGATATATTAATACAATATAACTTATATTATTATTAATTTTCTCTTATTTTTTTTCTTCTGACATTAAAAAAATGTTGGTGGAATTCATTCTTTCCAACAACTACAAATGTGCCACACACCTCACTTATTAAAGGCCACCACCTCTCCAACTATCTTTAAACATTAAAAAACCTATGTTTCATCCAATACATGGAAAAATAAATTCTATAATTCCATAATATCTGTATATATGTCTCATTTTGGTAATAATTCCAATGAGTAATGGTTTTTCTCTAAACCAAAAGTAGTTACTAGAAGAACAGGTAATATTATTCAACGAGTGTTTTTATTTTATTTCATCCTTCAATTACTTTAATTATTATTAAGACATTATTATATAATATAAAATGTAGATTTAATATTATTATATGTTATAATGATAATTTATGAGGGTAAATACTTATCTAATTCCATCAAATGGGTTATGAAATAATCATTTGTGTTCATGGAGGACTACCGCCTCATGAATCGATGTCGTTGTTTTCCATTACCACCTCTCACAATTGGGTATGCTGATTCCTATAATGTATAAATATGAAAATTATGACAAAATTATACCACTATATCAATTATATAATATATTAATTTTTTTATATTATATTCTGTATGGGATACGATAACGTCGCCCATGCATATGACTTACTACCACCTCTCGAAGCGATGTGATTAGTCTATCACTAACATGTTACATAGAGTTTAATCAGGATATATTTAATTAATATACAAGATACAAATTAAATTATTATTATATTAATGACATATTTATCATTATGAATAGATAATATGTCATTGTTTACACTAAAAATATTACAACATCATTCGTGCATGTCTGGACTACCACCTTTACGAAGTGACGTGACTCTCTTTTCATCACCACACCACATGGATAATATATATAAGTCTATTTAAAGAAATAATATGGTGTATATGATATTATTATAATTTTGGAAACATATAATATTACTTTACTCATTTCAATAATGATCATTGAAAAATGGAAATGTTACTCCTGTGTACATATGGTCAACCGTCCCCAGGATCATAACAAACTTCACTTGTAAAAAAATTCGTTATTTTTATTTAAAATATAATTTATGTATAAATATGATTTTTTATGATTATTATTCTAGAAATTATGGATCTATATAATTTTCACAATAACTTGAACATTCATAAGAAATAACGTGTTAAAAAATAAGGTAAATAACACCTGAAACATTGGAAACAATAAAAGATTATTAAAAAAAATTAATATAGTATTATAAAAGAATCATATATGATATTATAAATATTAATATGGTTAGGTAATAAGTTATTAATATTTTAAAATTTTCATTATGGGGTGTTAAATCTCATTAAATTAAAAGGACGCGTGTGGTAAGGGATTTATAGTCTCTATTTTATTTCAGGGATACATATGATAATTCACATCTATGAGGTATATACATAAACCATTTGAAATTTTATTTCATTAATATCATTTTTTAATGAGATTAAAAGTTTCTTTTATTTTAATTATTTCATATTTATTATGATTCAATGTTACAAAAGTGTTAATAGTTTTATGATACAATATCCCCATTTATCGGGATTATTTATGATTGAATTTATGATGATGAAATATTATGATCTATATCTAATGAAACACTTGAATTTTATTATAATATATTTATTTAATGATAATCCATGTTTTCCTTTTGTTTTCCACTCTCTATGTACTCAATCGTTAAGAATAATTCTCATTGAAAAAACATTTTTATTTCTCCCATCAGTTAAAAAAAATTTGTTCTTCCAAAAACATACTTTAAAAAACTGATTAAATTTTTTTAATCATTATTCAAGTGATTTAATAAATAAAAATTTTACCTATTTTTATCTTTTTAAAAAAATATTTTTAAATAAATATTTATGTTGTTTTCCAAACAATGCTCTTTTCAATTTTGTTAAAATGTGAATGAAATAATTAGTATAACATATACAACATGAACAATTTTTTTCTATCATCACAATTATTTTAATTGAATGTTCATTTATAAATATTCAAGATTATTTTTGAAGAAAATTATTTTTTAAATGTTATAAAAAGTTTTTTTGAAATGGAAAGTTTAATTTTCTCAAGAAATGTTTTAAATTATTTTTAAATCTTAATTTATATGTTTCGAAGGTAGTTTTTAGTGAAATGGATTTTCTTAATATTTTTTTAATTTTTTGTTTTTAAAATGTTTTTTTCAAAATTAAAAGGTTATTTTCTTCCCGATACCTTTAATTATTACTAATGGTATCCCCATTCATAAATTTCAACATCCATTGTTGTCACTTGTGATTCAATAGGGATATTTTGTAATGATACAATCCTTATTCATTATCTGCATTTATTAAGATTGACTCAAAGAGATTGTTATGGAACCCAATTATTTTCTATGGTTTAATCAAATTTTGAATATATTTTTTATGGAACCTGATTCTTTTCTATAGGTTAACCATAGTTCAAAGATATTGTTATAGAACCCGTTTCATTTCAATGGGTCAATCATGTTTCAAAGAGATTGACATGAAACCCATTTATTTTTCATGGGTAAATCATGTTATAAATGGAATAATTATTTTTTATCTTAGTTTTTTTATTAATTCGATATCTACCTTATTCAAATTTTGGTTCTTGAACATTATAAATTATGGGTGTTCCCAGATATCTTCGGGTATACTTGTTATATCTTATACAATGCTTTCATCTAGATTGCATCGGGTGAGCATGATATATCTTATATGGTGGGTTTTCTTAGATATTTATCCAATGAATTAGTTAATTATTATGTTCTCCAAAGAATTATATTGGAGATAAACTATATAGTTATTCTATTATAAGGGTTTTATAAGATTTCTTTAGTTATTCTATGAAGATGATGAACCAAGATGTAAAAAGATTTTCATTATTCTATCTAAGTGTTCATAATGTCTCCTTTGATCAAGATTGATATCAAATGGGTCAGGAGTATTAATTATTACAACTATTTGGTTTATTAAATTATTATTAATTATTTAATGATTGAATATTTAGGTATTGATGGGAATGACTTCTTTTATGTTTCTCTCATGCACTCGGACCAGGTCATTATACTCTTATGAGTTTATTATGCTCATTAATGAAATTCAATTATAATTTATTATGTTTACTAATATATATAATTCTACTTCACCATTTTTATGTTTGCTCTTATATTTGAAATAAATAATTGGTTTTAAATAATTATTTCAAGAAGTGATTTCTTATAGATGATGATAATGAGTTAATGTGAAATAAGAAAAGATAATTTAATTAAGAGAAATTGTAATACAACAACATGTGTATTGTTTAAATAAAAGTTTGTCCTAATTCTATAAAACTATAAAAATAAATTTTACATAATAATGTAAGTGATCAAATATTTATTTTTAATGTTATAAGGTTTGGATTAAAAAAATTGGGTCAATATTATCTTTAAAAAAACATGAAATATAATATTTATAATTTCAGCAATGAATTTAGGATTGTGGGTCCTATTCTGTTGTAGTTGATAGAAAAGGTAGGTTTAGATAAATTTGGAGATTATGATGATTTCATGTGAGATTATATTATGCGCTATGGATACCATCATCAATCTATATGATTAAGGATTTTCATTTTTCTAAAATTTTATACACCCATTTTAGGTTTTAAATAATGATATTTTAATGTAATTTATAACATTTTGAGGAGATGTTTTATTGGGATAAAGTATTTTTAAACCTATTTTTTAACATGATGTATGCATTTATTTTTCTGGAAATAATATTTAAGGTATTTATATCCTTTAGGTATTATATGATCTTTGATATTGAGAACATAAGTATTATCATATATATAACCATATGATCAAAAAGTGATTTGGTGACTTAGTGATTAATATTACATCAAAAGAAGTTTTCCATATTATTGAGCTTTAGATCTTAAAGGTATAATATAACAACTGAGGTTAAAACACTCTTTAATTTGATATTATTAAGGTTATTTGGGATATAGGGTTATGGAATGATTTAGTTTCAACTTTGGGTATTAATTTTTAATTTTAAATATTAATGTATCTTTTTAACATTTAATAATTTTTGGAATTATATTACCATATCCTAACCATTTTGGTTTTGGTTAATGTCCAGTGATAAAAGGAATATCTTATTATCCCTTTTATAGATATGTGGCCTTTAAAGGTTGGTTCCAGTTCTTCATGCATGAAGAAGTGATCTTGAATACTCATTATTTGGACAAAAAGATGGGATTTTACAGGACATTGAATGAAGAATGAAATTATACTCATCAAGTATGTATATTTCGTTATTCTCGTTGTCTAGTTGGAAAATAATTCTTCAATTCTAGGAAACTTTTATTACAAAAAAAATGTGATCCTATTACATTCATATCTAATGAATCAGATGGTCTTTTAGAACATCAAATATTTATCGATTTGAGGCACATAAATTTTCATTAACCATTCACTTTATTATGATCAATTACATCTATAAATATCTATGATTATTTATTCTTTTTTTTTGGTGTCCAAATCCTCACTTCCTAGATATGTTCTTCTATATGAAAACCTAGTTATCTTTTATTCCATATAACATTTTTACTTCCCATTACCTATTATTTAGAGGATGTTTTATCAACAATTTTTACAAGGTGGTTTTACAAAAAATGTATTTTCAAATTCCAATTATTTTATAAATGATATGATGTAAAAATTTCAAGGAATCCATTTATTAAAATTGGGGAGGGGGAGGATGTAACACCCTAATATTTTAAAACAAGATAATTATACCCTAAAATGTAAAGTATTAAAAACACCGAGAATAAAAGAGAATGTAATAGTCCAAGACATTATGATATATATTTTTTAAATAAATTTAATCATTTCAATATCAGGAAGTACACGCAACCCCTATATTTTTAGTTTTAATAGAGTATTCAACACATAACACCGATCCTAAACAATTCATTATATATATAACCATTATAACCTAGTCATAAAATTTGTGGGTATGAATCACATTAACAAATTTATGATATATATATATATTTATTTATTTATTTCATACTCTATATAAATTACTGAAATTTTTTTAATAACTAAACAATCAATTTTTAGTAATGTTATTTTATTCTCCGAAAATAATTTTTATTCTAAAATAAATTTTTAAGGCTTTTCAAGAAAAATATATTATAATAAAATTTGAAACTATTAGAAAATGTATATGATATAATGAATTTTGTTTTTGGAACTGGAATATTAAAATTTACTTTGGGTGACATTTTGGTTATTCAATAAAAATATTGATTTTTCAATGAATACTCAAAAATAATAATTTTTATAAAGATTTCATTTATTTTCAATAAATTATTTAATTTAATTTACCCATAATTTTTTGATTTAACATATATATTCTATAATAATATTTAATCCACTTAATTTCTTTTGAATCAACTTTATATTATATTTTTTTATAAGTTTATTTTTTGGTTTATAGAATTGGTGTTTTTCTGAAAATTGTATTAATGAACATAATGTTTATCCATTTTAATTAATTTAAATAATCACTAATAAATTATGTTTTAAGAAAAATTTATAGATTATATATATTTAAATTTTAATTTATATTGATACAATTATTATTATGAGATATACAACTAATACAAAATCATTTTGTGCATGAAAAATACATTTCCTAAAAAACATGATTTTTATCATATTTGTGGGGTTTTTTATAATTAATATATCCAAATTTGATATAATATTTTTAATAATAAAATTAATATATGAAATTATATTTTTTAAATTTTATTGGGATTATATTTTGAGACATTTCTAAAAAGAATATTTTTTGAAATTTTTTGAAAAATACAGAATTTTAATTGAACACATCATTTTCATTTATGTCATTTAAAAATAAATCCTACATTTTAAATTAATTTAAAGTAAAATTAGTTAAATTATATATATATTAATCCTATTTAGTTTATTTGATCCAATTTAATTTAAAAAATAGATATAAAAACATTGTAAACTTTTGAACATTTTATCTTTGAAAACTCGTCTTCTCATCACGTCTAGGGTATTGATTTTAAATTAAAATGTTCTTCTTTTATGTGTTTGATCAAGAAAAATGGATTCCATATTTGGAATAATAATAATCTATATTATGTAATCAATTCGACTTGATTTTTTACCAATATTAATAGTGAAAACAATAAAAAAGATTATTACGGTTAATGTAAAAATGAGTTTACCTTGGGGGTTAAAATTAAATTATAAGGTTTAAAATGAACTAAAAACTTGTATAAAATATATTTTATGGTAATAATTGATAATTATACTTTGTATTATCGAGAACAGTCCATTATTGTAGCCTTTTTAAATTAATAAAATGTTGGTGGAATTCATTCTTTTCAAAAGTAACATGTATGCCACTAAACTCACATATAAAAGGTCACCCCATATCTTTCTATCTTAACACCTTTAATTTTTTTAGAAAATACCTACCTAAATAACTTTTTTAATTATTCTCTATCATTTTTTAATCCTTAATTTTTTCACATGTCCAACCATATAAGGTCTTCAGTGCAAACTAAAAGAAGTTACCTAAAGAAGGGGTAACATTCTTTAACAAGTGTTTTCATATTATTTCATAATCTATGTATTTAAATTATTATTAAACCATTATTATATAATAACTTTAGTATATTCCATAAATTAATATTTTATTATATTAATGGCATAACATAAATCCATCTTTTATTTCATCAAATGGGTTACAAAATCATCAATCATGTGTACGGAGGACCACCGCCTAGCGAACCAACGCCATTTGTGTTTCTATTACCACCTCTAATTAATGGGTTTGACAATGGATCACACGTATATATATGATATTTATAAAATAATTATTCATATTTAGTCATTATATCATATATAATTATTTTACTTTACATTCTATAGGCTTTACGATAGCTTCACTCATGTGTACAGTGGACTACCACATCACAAAGCGATGTGATTTACATTTCACTAATGCTTTACATGGAATGTAATAAAGATAATGTTAATGAATATGTGTTATATTTATAAAATAATTAAGATATTCATGAAATATTTATCATTATGAAAATATGAAATATCATTTTCTTTCTTATACTAAAAATATGATCACATTGTTCATGTACTTGTGGAAGACCTCCTTCATTGACCGACATGACTCTATATTCATCAAAAATGACATGGATGATATATATAAATATACATAAATTAATAAATTTTTATATATGTCTATCCATTATTTTATTTCTGGGATACCTATGTAAATTTACCAAACGTTTCTTTTAAGAGATATATATATCCCCTTTGACATGTTATATAATAAATATCCTTATTTTAAAGATATAATAAGTTTCATTTAATGTTATTATTTCCTCAAAAAATGGAATGGTTTTGGCATGATGCTTTGTTGTGGGAAATTTATGGTTTTTGTAGAATTATTTTCCTCTGTTTTACCGTGTTTTCCTATAATGAAAGCTACTAATGCTTCCCACATCAATTATTGTGTATGGTACTGATTTCCAAAAGTAATATGTCTTTTGGTGTTTTAGACCCAAAGACACTTAAAAACTCACATTGGTCCAGAGTATCAGAGGTCTAGCTCATCAAACCCTTTTGAGTGGAATTATTTCCAATTCTCATACTCCCTTATAGATTTAAGATATGTTCATGAAATACTTCTTTGGACTTGATATAAGACTAGTTTCCCCAATGTTAATGAATTTATTAATACCATGAATTGAGGAGAAAAACTAACTATATGTCCCATGTCATCCATCATTTTATTGTTCATTTATGATTCTTTTAGTTGGTATCCATGTTCGAGTGATCTAATGTTTATTTCCATCTAGAGAGATTTTTGGTGTCTTGGAGATTGGATTGAATCTCTACAAGGAATCCAATGTATCCTATGAAAACAAGAATCAAAACCCACATAGTTCATTTGACATGGTTTTAAGGTCGTATGGCAATGTAGTTTAACATCATCCAGTAAGAACATAAATGTAGGCCTCAACCATTTAAGAGGTATCCTATGTATCCTATTAAGATAGGAAATAGGGTCTATGTAGTTCTAGTTATGGGTGTTTTCATCAAAAAATAGGTGAAAGTAGAGGCCTTGAGTGTGACTTCTATATGAATAGTTTCCCTAAACTTCCTCATATAGAAAATGGCCCTTTGAGCGAATATGAGATATAGTCATAATTAAATCTCAATTAAGGGCCCATATTTGGGGAATCCTCATCATGATATTAGTATAATGAAGGATATTCTCAAAGTCTATTTGATCCATTCTTGATGTTAGACACATGATATAGTAGAATATTGGACCCATTACATGGGAGTATATTTGTGTGGGGATTACACATTAATGTTTCCATTTGAGAGGTATGATGACGAATCTCATAAAGGATATAGTATAGATCTTGATCCTATATAGGGCATAATATGTATTCTATTTATAAATGGGATTATATTCCTCGCAGTTCAATTCATCCCTAACCCACTGATGGGTTTAAGGTACCTGAGGGCATGTTCTAAGCTTAAAATTAATTGGATTATTCTGTACAAGTCTACTTCTATTCCTATAATGGATGAGGTAAGATGATATATTAATAGAAATAATTTAGTCCCATGATTTGAACATATTTTGGATATAAAGGGACTTATACTAGGGTGGATACACATTGAAGATTGGCCCCAAGGTATACATCAAGTGTATCTTATTCAAATAGGAATTAGAGGCCTCATAGTTCATTTACCCCCTTAACTTCTAATGAATTGGTGTGGGTGATTACACTCAGAGAATTTTTTTTATTATCGAGCTTCAGAAATTCTAGAAGATTGTACGAAAATGGACTCCATTGATATGAAAATTAATTATCCCTTGACAGAAAAAGAGAGATGGAGATCATGAAATGTCTATTAAATGTGTTGTGTATGACCAGAAGGTCCCATCTAAGAGTATCACCAAATTAGTGTCTCATAAGTGAGTAAAACTAAACCTTTAAGGAAACTTCATTTATAAATTGGGTATTTAGATGAATATTCCTAGTTATTGTGTTCACATAGGCTATCACATGATCAACTCGACTTATCCATAGGATGTTGAATGATCAACCAGACCTGTCTATAGGCTTTCACATGATCAACTTGACATGTCCATGGGCTATCACATGATCAAATTTTCTTCTATATAGGTTGTTTTATGATCAAATTTTCTTGTCTATCGACTATCTTATGATCATCATGTTATATACAAGGCTGTATAAGGGCATCACTAGACATGTCTGGAGTCTTAAAATTGTGTAATCCTCATAGAATTATATTCAAGGTGATCACAAACATATCAAGGATAAAAAAACCAGGTACTAATGTCGCATGTCCAAATGGATTATGCCTCAAGGATTCATGGGAAAAAAAATTTATACGAGGAGTGCATGGCTTAAGAATCATTTAATATTTTCACCTCCTAGGGGTTTTTTGTCAAAATAAGGGCCTTTCTGGGAGTTTCTATTAATTTTGATATTTATAAATGTGGAGGGGAGCCCGCATTATGGCATCACATGATGCTTAATTTCACATTTTATTTCATATGCTCACTTGAGTCTTATGAAGAGATATTTTAAGTGCACGAGATACACATTGAAGCCATAGGATCAATATGGTGCATATCTGAGGGTAGTCAATCCATATGGAGACATCACATATCATAGTGAAGTATGTTAAGGGGGTTTTCATGTTGATGTGGCCACTTCCAAGGATGCATTAAAGAATCAAAATACTTAGGGCTCACATGATCCCTTATTCAAAAATACATTAAATAATTATATGTCCACTTGTGTATATCCACAGACACTAGCATGGGTGTCCAACATTTTCAATAGATTTCACCACGTGGATGAATAGAGGTATGCTAAAACTAAGGGTTCTTTATCTTAACTCTAATGGTAAAAGGGGTTCATGTAGGATTTTCACATGTACATCACATAATAGATGTTGTGTGATCATCAAAACATCCCATGATCTCCAAGAGATCATGAAAGGTGCTCTACAAACCTGTATTGGGGATGAATATTGAATCTGCATTCATGGATGAGGGATTGTATGATATATTCAAAAACCATTGAGGCATCACATGGTCACATGAATACCACACATGAACAAGAGATTTCCCACTGCCATCATAATATATTTTAGGGGATCACATGATCTTCAATTGATCATGTGATGGGTTTCTCATGATCAACTACAAATGTTCTCTATGGGCGTTAACTGATACTTTATTTCCCTTGTTATTATCCACTTTTCCATCATGTTACACTCCTTTTACCCTTTTTCTCTCATGTGTTTATTTTTTATAAGTGGATTGGGTTTTATATAAGAAAATATATCCAGATATATCAAATGTTTTAGTGATGTTCATGCCTCCTGTGCCAGATTAAGGTGGTGAAGAACCTCACCTGAGTTTTAGAGGATGTTCATGTGATCGTATGGAGGCTTCATGTGATACCCAATTGGAACTCACTAACTACCCATGGCCCCTGTATTAATCACCAAACATTAATGTGATATATTTTCAGTGGGATTTTCATGATCACCTTCAAGCAATCATTCCCCATTATATAGGGTGTTGAAGTTGTGGAACATTACACAATCCACATATAGGAGGAACTTATGATAGGGGTTAGTTTCTTCTTAATGGGATGCTGGTAATGTAACAATTTTTCCTCTTAATTATCACCATCACATCAAGAGATCTTTGGAAACTATCTTGATGGATATCATGTAATTACAATATTGGCTTCATGAGATAGTGAATAATGTTCATGTAATGGAATTATAAATTGTCGACATGGTTCTTATATAGTGCGACATATTTTTTATAATGTATTTTTGATCATATTCATTCGATCACATGATCCATAATGCATCATGAAATGGATTTATCAAATGACATGGCCAGATTCATGTGATTGGCATTCATGTGAATCAAAGCCACATGTATGGATTTGGTATGTTGAGGAAAATTTGATTGTCTGGTCCATGATTTTTGAAGAGTGATGACATGATAGTATTCATTTGAGGGTGTCATGAGAGAATTGTGTGGCTCACTGCATTAAACCAGTGGCATCAGGATTTTGGCAAGTGGTCGGGAGGTTGAAGATGCCATGGGAGAAGGATCTAATAGTAGATATCATCTTGATCGAGTGTCTATAATTTTTCCTGATTATTTTTAGGGATGAACATTGCAACACAAGAATCTCATCCTACATAAAATTTGTTCTCAGTTGGTGAGAGATTAATAAATGATGTCACGGAAAGAATTCATTGAGCCCACAATGGTTTGAACACCCACAACACTCACACTGAACCCTCATCAGATGCACCCTCCCATTGCATGGACCGCCTAAGAAAACATGAACACTCCACGTGTGTTCAAAATTTGAGTTATTCTATACCACACTCTCCATTCAATTGAATAGTTGGATGGATCCTAGGGAAGGATTGAGGTGACTCCCGTATTTTCCCTTATTTGAGTTGGCAGACAAGTTGTCATGGCTTGCCATTTTTTTGGAAAAAGGGGCACCTATAAAACATAGGAAAGTATTCTATGTAAAATTAATATATCATGGGACAAAATTATATTCCCTTATAAATAAATCCCCAAGCCCAACCATTTTCTTCAGGAATTCCACCTCCAAATTCCTTTGTACAGAAATCATGAATAGTATTTTCATGAACTTCACACTTTTAAAATATTTGATGGAAAATTTTATGGTGCACAACTATTGATGCCAAAAAATTCTACCCCTTATAATTATATTCATTCTAGAAAAAAGAAACTGATTATAAGGAAAATTTTGATCACTTTCCTATATATTTGTATAATAGTTGTGCTTTTATATTGAACCCTATGAGAGGATTTTTCTAGAGTTTGTTGACTGAGGAATTACAAGTGTTATTAAGAGGATACTTAGGACCATGAGTTCATGGCTGAATCCAATATAGGATGTAGCCTTTTCCAAGGGTATACATACCCTAAATAAGAAATTTTTATAAAATACAAGATGGAAAAGGTATTTGGTTGAAAAGAACTTATGAACAGATCCATGATAACATGCCTATATATTGAAATATCTCCCCCAGTAATGGTAATCAATCTATACATAGTTTTGAGAAAAAAATACAATATAGATCAAGATCATGTATATGGAACATAGGTTCATAGATGAATAAGTCTATGATTAATGTCTTTACATAGATCTAGCTCAAAAATAAGAAGGCGAATGTAATCACTCTGGGATTGAATCATGGGTAGGAACCCATTTTTTTAGAGACAATGTTGCATGGATCTAGACCTCATACCATATTTCCAGACATACAAATTAGGTCACCCTTTACAGCTTATGTGCATACAAGTAGACCAAGCATTATTTAATTTAATGAAATGAAGGGACTAGGTACCCTTAGGTATGTCTTGAGAAATAGATTTGTGGACATATTTTTGCACATATCAGTAAATATAGAGAGAATATTTTAATTTTTATAGGCATAGATAATGGTCCCTATAAGCATTGTATATTACCTATTTCATTTTCCTAAATTTTTTCTAAGCATTATATGGGGAATTATTAGTGTGTGTAGACTTAGATTTTTCTTAGGCCGCCCTGTAATTGGGTTTCATATTGAAATATTTTGTGATTATCTATTTTATAAGTGCATGATATTTTTTGGATAATAAAAATTGTATGTCCGGAAAGTAGATACTCTATTTTTTCCTAGGGTTTCGTTTTTGGGGTTTTAACCTAGTGAGATCCATGTATCATACAATTGGTTATATTAAGGTTTTTCATACTAGAACACAATTAAGTTTTATTTTATGGTCTTCTGACATAGACCATATATTACTGGAAGTTTAGAGTATTCTAACATAGAATTTATACTAATAGTATTTTAGATTCTTATATTTTGGAGATTCAACTACTGGAAGTTTAGAGTCTTAAACTTGGAATTTATACTATTGTATGTTTATATTATACAATCAGGGATTTTGTACTACTGGTATATTAGAGTCTTATAGAATGAACATTGAGATGCCAAGAATTTTAATGTTTTGTTTCCAGGACTTGATTAATGAATATAGAATTGGGAATACATTTAAGGAATGACCCAAAAAATCCTATGGCGATGAGTTCCATTGAAGTTTTATCAAAGAAAATTAGGATTAGAGTTCCTTTCCAATAAAAAGGATATGGCTTTAGTTGGTATGTTAAATAACATATGTGACACTATCATGATAAAACAATAGTATCCCTACTATTTTCTAAGGGTTTTGAAAATTTTTAGAGATGGATGATAAAATGTTATATAGGTAGATTCCATATAGATAGTTTGAATATCGATCTTGTTATTCATGTGTCCAAGAGTTTGAACCAGTGAATACGGATTGAGGCATACATGTCAGGGATGAACCATAACACCCAAATTTGCTGAGTTTTTCCATGGTGTTTTAGGGTTAACTAGTATTAGAGTTCCTTTCCTCATGAATAATATTCATATAGGTGTTATGATAGAAATATTTATGCATGATCCCATAGGGATGTCAATCATGGTTAAGTGGGGGTGTCCCCACTCTATTACAAGGGCCATGGGAGAGTTATGATGACTCAAATGTCTTGACTGTGAAGTGGGTTATGTAGAATAGAACTATCTAGAAAGGGTTATATCACCCTTAGGAATTTTAAATTTTGGTTGGGAGGATCTAATCCTATGATATGAAATTTTGAGTAACATGGTGTGCGCCATCAAAAGGTTTAAGAATGGATTGTCACATTCTTACTTTGAGAAGGGTTTAAAACATGATGGCTTAACAATGAGGTTGTTGAATATGATAGAATAGTCTAGTAACGTGGATTGGAAATCATGGTATAGGAATAACTAAGTTATTTAGTAGTGGGAACTATTGAGTATAGGTCTAACATTAGTAAAAGAAAAATCCTATAATTTTTCTATGTGATCATAGTAATAACCCTAGGATTTTAGGGGGGGCTTTCTGGGATCTAGGGGTTTGTTCAGATAAACCACTCCCAATTACTTGTTTTATATAGGAATGTTACCAGAGAAAAAAATACCAAAATCCATGGGATTCCAATATATGAATACCATCTCAAGTAACTTGTCATGTCAACTTAGAACTATAAGGCACAAATGTGGTTAATGGATAATGTAATATTGAAGACGGTTTTGAGCACCCTAAATGTTCTATCGCCTCCCAATGAACATGTTATCATGGTGAGGAGAGGTATGAAACCATTAGTCTAACATTTTACTTGACCAGGGGGTCTAAAGAGCATGGATTTACATTTACATGGGATATAAAGTTATACATATGGGGTTTATTCCTAATTTATTGAATCTTTATCATTTGCCTAATTTCTAGAGATGAAATGCTTATAGAGAAGAGACTATAATTTTTTTCCCGAATTCCCTTTTCTATTTTTCAACCTAATACGTTTTTTTGTATCTTTCACTTCCATAATAGTTTATTTCTATTTTGAATATCAAAGGATAAATTTTAAAGTCATAAAATTTTGACTAATGTGCATGCAGTTTATGGTTATGATGCACGTGGACCAAGTATCAGGGGAACACTGCATAAAAACATAACTTGGACACCCAGAGTTAAGAGTAATCCAATACCCTTCTAATACAGGGTTGAAGATGTTGAAATAATGATCCAAGGTACTCGGGTCATGAGTAATGATATGGTAAAATCATGCAGGGGATAACCTAGAACACCCTAAGTTGAGGAGTTCTGACACAATGACGTTAGGCGCAAAATGATTAAAAATCCCATCTTATAGGGCCAAGATGTATCTGGTTGGGAAGTAAAATTCCATATTCATTACTATCTTGGTCAAATAAAGATATATATTCCAATTTTCAAGGTCCATGAAGTGTTTACATAAACTCAAGGTGATCTAGTCGTGAAGGGTTACTTAATGGTTGATGGGATTAAAAGGATGAGAGAAGCACCATGTACTATAGTTGAACTAGGATAAGCACTTATGGTCAATTGATAGAGTGATTATGGGTGATAACCTACAAATTTCAATGTCATGTTGTAGGGATGTAACTATCTCAATGAATAATTTCACAAGGTAAGGATTCTTTCATTATATTTTAACATCATATTGAAAGGATTTTTTCATTTTCTTTCAATTTAACGTCATTCATTTATTTTTTCCTTCCGTTTTAGTTTAAATTCTTGTTGAAAGTTTGTTTTCCTATCCTTACACTTTAACTTCATGAGGTATTTATGTTTTCATTTCCTTTCACTTTAACATAATGCAGTAAGGATATTTTCCATTTCTTGTAGTTTAACATAATGAAAAAAGAATATGGGAACCAACATGAAAATTGTGCATGATATCAATGGGGAACTTTTAATTGGTCAGAAAAATTTAGTTTTAGGGAGAATATTTTATCAATGTAGAGGATTATTGGTGAGTAGCCATATGTTGAAACCCTTATTACGTATATTTTAAAGTTTATAAGAAATTCATATATTCATCTGACTCATAAGAAGAAATAACAATCTCATATGTTCGGAACCTATTTAAATTGTGTTATATGTTTCTTTTATGATCTGTCCAATGTAGTGAACCTTTATCATGTAGTTTGATGTCATGAGACTATGATATAGTCCATAATTTTAGATACATATCGATCACATCATCCAAAGTGGTTTTTGAGGTTCCAGAATCTCATATGATTCATGCTAGGAGAGAGATACAAGAGACAACCACACAATCAATTACGTCATACAAGAGTGGGTATTAGAAGGATCACCACCTAGGATCCACCAACATTCATTTAGGGGTGAAATTTTATCACTTTATACATGTAAGATGAACCTAGGTTTGAATATCCATGTGTCACTATGTATTCTATAGTAGAAGGAATCATGGTAGACATAGTTCTTGCACGAAGGCTCCCCACATTGGTCTGAACCATAAATAACGATGGGGAATTGTTATGTTATAGATAGACCCAATTTTAGAGATCCAAACATTACCACATATCCAATAATAATATGAATCAAATCATATGCAGATCTAGAATGATAAACTCTCTATGTATGTTTGACAAGTACAGAGAGGGGGTAATATTTCCCACTTATTATTATGGATGGACCCAGGATAAGATATTTAGGAATCATTACATATCCTATAATGATTGGAGTTGATACAAACATTTATCTTGAATGGTAAAATATCTACAAAAGTTTGACCCATACGTAGAGGGGGTGATTATTCCTATTGATTTTTGTGGATGGACCCACGCTTGGAGATTTGAGTGTCCCTATGTATCATGCGATGATAAGAATCACGTAAAATATAGTTCTTGAATGGGAAACTCTCTAAAAAGGTCTAACCCATTCAAATAGGGGAAATAATTCCCATTTATTATTTCAAATGGCCTAGGATTAGAGATTCGAGCTTCACTACACATGCTTTGATGAAAATAATAAATCCAAACATTGTTTTTGAGTGGGAAACTATCTATGTTGGTTTGAACCAAACATAGAGGGGGGAATAGTTCCCATTGATTATAATGGATTGACACATAATTATAGATATGAGGAACACTACATGTTCTATAATGATAGGAATCATGCCACCTATTGTTCTTTAATAGAGGTATATTGGGAGACTAACACCTAGGATAGTGGTCCTTTCACTTGAGTTGTATAGTACTGAATACTTTATGTTAAGAAATATACATCAAACATGCATTTTAGCCTCATTTATCAATAAATAATATTTCTCCTTTTAATACATTTCATCTGGGACCATGATAACCCTAACATGAACCGATATGTCTTTGTCATGCGGGGAAGGATTTTCCAAAATTCATAATCCCACATAAGCTATGATTGGTGTGAGGAATAAGGAATTAAAAACATTTCCTTTACCACAAAAAAGTGATTAAAAAACATGTATGAGGGGATTTTGTATCATGGGGTTGTTGGGATAAGATATAAGATATAGGAATATATATATATATATATTATTAGAATGATAATCATGTCATATGTAGTTCCAAAAAACCATATAGTTCAATGTCATGTAGTGAGGACATTATCCATGTAGTTTCACATAATGATATAAATTAGATGGTTACCAGTTGTGAAAAATAAGTATTGAAGCCCTATAAATGATGTATTGGAATTCATGAAGCCATATTGTGAGAGGCATCTCTTGTTTGCGATATGTGAATTATTGATATGGTTTCCCAAGACATTCTATGCTTAGAACCAATGTTGAGACTAAAGTTTTACATCAGGTGTTGAATATGTTGTCATATAGTAGTATTTTATGTGAATGTGATAAATTTATTACAATTAAACCCGATATTTTAGAGCTAGCCAATACTATATATCCTGTGATGATAGGAATCAATCCAAACATAGTTCTTGAATAGATAAATTCTCTATATGGATATAACTCACACATAAGGATGAGTGAGGTTTATTTATCTTTCACACATAACCTTATTGTCTGCATTTAATCATTGTTGAAATGATGTTCCCCATCCAGTTTAATAGCATTAGGTGAGTATAAGTTCTGTGCTATTTAACCTTATGTGGTAAGGACACATTGTGAAGTTTAACATCATCCGACCAATATGTTTTCCTTTAAGTTTACTTTTTTGTGGTTAGGATGTATCATGAAGTTTAACATCATGTATCCTAAATATTGGTTAACTTTTTAGTTTACATTATTGATGCGAGGTCTTAATAGCATGAAAGGGGTTCATTATCCAGGTTGTTTTCTTGAAACTCTATAGTTATCAGGTAAGTCTAGATGGTGTGTAGCCATATCTATGCTCATCTTGACAATTTTAGTATAATTTCAAGAGAAAAAATATAATTGTTTCCTTAGAAATGAAATATAGTCATCCTATTTGAGAAGTATAGTTCCACAATTCAATGTTGGTCATGATTGTTTTTCTATTCTTAGATTCACCTTTCTAGGATCATCAATGGTGGGGGAGATTCCTTCCTCGAATATGGGAGGTGTTTTTCTTAGGTAACCAAATTCTTCTTTAAACTTTTACTATGTAGAGACATTTTTAGTCATGGTGAGTAATTATAGGTAAATCACTATTACTATTAAGGTATGAGAGACCGAAAAAAGAGTCATTTTCATCATCAACTATTGGATTCATCATAGATAGATTTTGGAAATGATTATTTTCTATTATGCTATAATCGGGGATAGAATGAGCCTAGAAATATTGATTTGAAGATAATTTATTGAGATAATCCTCATTTTTTTGATGGTGTGAGGGAATTATCTGATCTAAATAAATTATCAACCTGACCCCATTTTAAAAAATCAACCTCAGCTAAAAAAACTTCTATCACCTATTTTTCATGACGTAATGAGGATAAGAAAACTATTAATTGAAATCTCACAATGTTTGATCATAATATTTGTCCTGCTATTATGAAATTTTAGGATTCCATATTTGGGGAGCATCACTACCATGGAGATAAGGTAATGTAAAACACTCCACATTTTCCATATCCCGAGATACAATATTTTGACAAACAAGTTATGATTAGTCTGAGAGGTAGCATAATCCAGAGACAACATGCCATATGAATTATATATGCTCTTCTATTCTTAGGTTTTGGGCTATAAATAATGCCACATTGTCTAATTGGGAATATATTATATTTACAATTTATAGGTTACCCTCATATCCTTGATAAGAGAGGTGTCTATCCTTCTATCCCTAATGAGTCTCATATAAATTGAGGTGAAAGTAAAGCATTCACTCCCTTTATGACTAGTTTGGGATATCATAATTGGATGTGGAAATTGGTCTGGACTTGTTTGGGAATTTGTTTCTATATAAATATATTCATATATATCCATGTAAGCATATTATTAATTAGGGATATATGTATTCACCAGGTTAGACCATATAGGTTTCTTCTCTAGGTCTTCTGATTATCGTAATGAAGTGTTGTTGACAATAGATGGGGAATAATAAATGCTTAATCCCGGTGTTGCAAACACCATTCTATATAAAGGTTATTGAGTTTTGATAACGTCTCTATATGGATGTATCTATGTAAGGGGAGGATTTCCTTGTCCAAGGGGGATATCAACATGAGGAGGTTGACCATGGTGGATGTTCAGGGTGGATTCCCTGCAATCCATCTCCACACTACCACTAGGAGACCTGCCTTTATGCGTTGTGACCGGAATATGGAGAACTTATTTTTTGGGTTTAAGTAGAGATTTGAGCCTGTTACATGAAGCCTACTGGAATTTGTTGAATAAACATCTTGTTTTATGGGGATATGAGAATGCAATTGAGAAGCTACTAAATTATGTCAGTGATCATCAATATTATCAGTAGGGATATGAGATTTGTTATCGGTGGTTTTTAGAATATGTTGGCCAATCTTTGCTAACACAGAGATATGGGAAAAGTTCACATATCCATTCCCCATTAGAATATTCTAGTGAACCTCTATAATGGGAGAAGGGGTACATGCCTAATTTTATAAGAAACTACACTATTTAATGTTTCTTCATTAATGGAAATACGAGGATGTACTGAGGCATATTCAACTATCACTTTCAGATCCCTAGTCAAAATAGGGATATGTGGCATGTTAGATGACTTTGGATTATGTTTCTGGCCTTTTTTTACTAGAATATAATCCTATATCGAGGCACATGCTACTCTGACCTAGTGATCCCTTGTCTTAATGTGGGTATGAGGACAATGTCATTCCTTTGGAGTATTCCACCAGTCTTTTTCTATAGTAAAATTAACATATATATAGGCATGTGATGATCTCACCTGGTGATCCCCAATAAGAATGGGAGTATGATACTGATCATGTGTCACACCTTTTACCTAAATATACCAATAATTTTCCTAGATGAGAGAAAGAATGTAAACTTTCTACATAATATCTACCTATTCACATTAACCATGATGCTGTGTTTCTTAGACATCTAGGATAGTAATGTATGCTTTTCACTACATCATCACCAGAATATACCGGCAGAGATCCTCTATTGCTATAACAAAGTACTAAAACTTCAATGGTGTTTATACAGGAATGTATTCCTACACACTCTCTTCTTCCAGGACATGCTGGTGTATGTCTTTGATTAAAGTTGGGATGTATTCCCACTCTTGTCCTCCTTGTGACATCTAAATATATTAATGGTCTTTATTCATGGGGGAATGGATCTATGTATAATCAATGATTACTAACTGGATATGATAGAAGAATTTATTAAAACTATAATATAAATGAGCCTTCCCCATATGGTCCTCAAATTTATTCATTCAACATGGTGTCCTTGATTCATATATCTACGTGTCAGGGGAGGTGTCCTTTTATATAACACCATTAGAAGGAGACTGAGGGGTATTGGGGAATTTTTAATATTTTTGTTATTCATATTTCACTATATTGGTGGAACAAATTAAACATTAATTTCCACATGTTTTTGAAGAAATATTCCAGTGATTGAGGTGTTACACAATTTAACATCCTCTAATTAGGATGTTTTCAATACAGTTTAATTTCACACGGAACAGACTTTTTTCATGTGGTTTAACATCATATGACTAGGACATATTTTACAGTTTAATGTTGTATGACCATGAAATATCATGTAATTAATTTTCATTCAACTAAGATGTATCATGAAGTTTAACATCCTATGACTATGAAATATTATTTTGCAACCTATTAAGAGAGAGGACTTTCTGATGGATATTGGATGACTCTTAAACATATTTCATGAGTTTCATGATCATTTAATTGCATCAAGCCTTCATTTACATTTCTCTCCATCCAATATTTTATTAAAACAAAATCTACTATGTTCTTGAGATGTCTATGTTGGGGGAAATAGTTTTCATAGAATATTAACCACACCTCACTTAGAGTCCTTATTTCTAGGTATTTTATCAAATAATTCTCCATGGCATTGTCAAAATACATGGGGACTTATTTCTTTTGAATGAATAGGATTAATTGAATATCAATTTGAAAGACATTTTCCTATCATAGGGAGGTATGTGTCCCTTTCTATATAGCACAACTTATGTGTTTTATTTAGAGTTCCCACATGATTGGAGTAGGGATTCAGGTGTGAGTGGTTCCAAAATTCTCTTCTTCCATCTACATATGAATAATTTCTTTGGAGATAATGTAATTACCTATTGTATAACTGAGATGTTGGTGGAATAGGTTGTGTTTTTTTATGTCCAATCAATACCTCCCCACTCAAATTCCTTATTTGGGGGGGGGGGGGGGGTTGTCCATCCATTCTCCCTTGAATAGTCAAAATACAATGGGACCTTTATTTTGGGAAACAATAATCTTTGTTTAATCTTGTGTGGATTGATGGTCACATATAAATGGGAGTTATGTGGTATATTATCTTCTATAAAACATGTGTTTTCTTTTTAGAGTGATCAAATGACTAGAGTGGGGATTCAGGTGGTGGTGGTTCTAGAATCCTCTCATCCATCCTCTTCTGAATCCAATCATTAAAGACAATGAAACTCCCTATTGTCCTCCCAAGACATTAGTGGTAGGGGAAGATGTTTTAATGGCCTATAAATTCTACATTACTTGGTCTCCTTATTATTGGTAGGTCTATAAAACCATACTCCATGGAATAATTAATGTTTATAGGGGATTTTTTTTACCAGAATGTATATACCCTTTGTTTTATTCCTTCATGATATGGTCACCCATGTTACATATGTAGCCAGCCACCCATGCTTCTATTGTCTTAGGAACCCAGCTGACTTTAGCATATGGGATGTAAATCCTCAGTCCTTTTTGGTTTTGGTGGTAGATGTGAAAGCATAAGTATCCTTGGATGATTATGATGCTTCCCACTAAATAAAGAGAACCAACTCTCATGGAGGCTTTGTGAAAATGGATGAGGTTAGATGGTTTCTGGAGTTATCCGAATGAGTGGGTAGAAAATATAGAAATTCCACTATTACAATGGGCTAAGAGTCTTGAGAATATGAAAATTTCCCCTAGACCTATGGGTTGGGGTGATTTGGAACAATGTATGTATTTTAGCTTATGATTCGATGAAAATATAAAAATGCCCTAGCCCACTGGGATGGGGAAGTTCATAGTAAAGAAGGAATCCATAGGAAGGTGCTGGTATGACATTTTGGGGTATAGATCCCAAGATAATTTCAAAAATTATTTTCCAAGGATCCTTATTCTCTTGTTTTATTTGAGTGAGCTATTCCTCTTGAGAATTTTTATTATCATACTTAAGGGGATGACTTGAAGAAACCATGAAAACACTCTTTCCCATATTAATGGTAGGGTTAGTGGATGAGTAGGGGTGTCTCAGTGTGGACCCTAGAGACTGAATTTATTTCTATAAATAGCCATATTATCCCTCAAAATTTCCCTATGAAATTACAACATGTCCAACAATACCTTTTTTATTTTCCTGAAAGGTACCACTAAGCCCTTTTTATATTATAATAGAGGTGGAATGTAGGGAAGCCATCCATGACTCAGATGACTAAAAGATGGTTTGGTTATATTTTTCAGGAGTGTGCTAATCTATATACAATGGAAATCCATTATATTTGGTTGATATCATATTGATAGAGACATAAGAATGATGGTTCTCCTCCTCAATTTAATATCATGTTTAACATGTTGGGGGAAAATATATTGTTTGGATGGACGGTTCCTGTAGTACTATTTCTAGGGGGAAATGTACCATTTAGTGGACCAATTACCACAGTAAATATGATCACTGGTTAAAATATGATTAAAATTTCCCCAACTCTATGGGATGAGGTTCCCCCTGAGATTCCATAGTCACCATGTTCGGCTGTGATGAAGTAAGTGACTCCTGGAAAGTGGTGATATGGAATTTATTCAACTCTATTGTTAGGATACATTGGTGGGACATATATAGATTTGTATTAATAGGGATATAATATTCATCTATAGGTATTTTATTTTTGTGCCTCTAGTGGGAACTCCTGCTAGATTATCCAGTTTAGATAGTCAGGGTGTTTACAAGTTCCTCTATATCTCTATGTGGAATCACAGTCACATGTTCATTATGGTGACTAGAATGAATGGGATCCCTCTTTGGTGGATCCTAAGTGGATTATTTTACATGGTTATTTTCCTCATACACCTACCTTAGGTAGGGATGGTATATGTTGTTGTGCTCTAGGGATACGCTCCCATATCAGTTTTATGTGGCATCAAGGGATTCTTACTATACTGAGGCCTATTATGGGAAGGATAACTAGTGGAAATTATTCATCTTTATTACTTCATGAGATGATTCCAATTTTGGGATGGATATGTTTACATGGTACTCCTACAATAACAAGGTCACCAAATGGAACTAGAGGTGTTTCATCTATGAATGCGTATGTCGGGGGCTTGGGACCAAAGTAGTTTGTCCATCACTCTCAAAATCCATTGGCACATTCAATGATTCCATTTGTTTGTATAGAATATTGTGAATCATAAAAAAGAAAAATACACCTTATTAGTGAAACATAATATATAGGAGTACATGTTTGATCAATTATTTTCACAGTTGAAGGATAAAAATATGATCCCTTATATTATTCGAGTTTCAACATAGTTACATAATAATGGATTAACCATTTCATTAATTAAAAACATTGAGGAAAATTGAAAGATAGGAACTGAGTATTATATCCTTTTTAACAATTGAAATTGATGAAATAGTTAAAATATTTCCCATAGGGTTTACCTTTATTTTCCTAAAAACCCTGAAACTATTTTGGAATGCTGCTTGGTTGTTGCTGATTGAGGGCGGTTGCACAATTGTTTTCTTTAGGTTTATTATTTTTTATCTAATGGAATATACCAAGGGTTCCCACATCCATATCTGAGTATGGACTTGATTTCCAAAGGTAGGAATTCTATTGGGGTTTCAGAGCTAAAAACACTTACGAATTCACATTGGTCAAGAGGATGGAAGGTTGGTCTCCTCAAAACCTTATAAGGGGAATTATTTCCTCTACATGAAATTCTTATCGATTTAAAATATGTTAATGAAATAATTCCTAGTCCCTAACATGAGACTTGTTACCCCTATTTCAATGAATTGTTTATAACCGGGAATTAATAGGAGAAACTATATGTATGTTATAGGTTATCCATCATTCTATTGATCATTAATGATGCTTTTAGTTTTTAGCAATGTTTGAACACTCTAGAGTTTGATTACATAATGTGATGTGGTCGATGTCTTGTATATTGGATAAAACCTCTACGAGGTATCCTTTGTATCCTGTGAAAGTATGATTCAAAACTAATGTTGTTCATTTGACGTTGTTTAAAGGTCAAATGAAAGGACACATACCATGTAGTTTAATATCATGCATTAAGTACATAAATAAAGGTATTAGGATTCAAGGAAGCATCCAATGTAATATATTAAAATAGGAATCAGAACCCATGTATTTCATGTTATAGGAATCTACATCACAAAATATACTAAAATAGAGGCTATGAGTGAGACTTATGCATGCAAGGCTACCCTAAACTACCCCATTAAGGATATGACCCTCCGAGTGAAGATGACATGTAATCAGACTTATATTCCAATGAAGGGCCCAAACTGGGGGAATCCTCATTAAGATATTGGTATAATAATTATTTTCTCTTAGCCCACGTGATCCATACTCGGTGTGAGAAACAAGAGATAGAGGAATATAAGACACATCACATGAGAAATTATATCCGTAGGGATTGAATATTTATGTTCCCTTTTGATAGGTATGAAAAATAGTCTCAGGGAGGATATAATATGAATATCAGGCATTAAGAAGTCATCTTATGTATCTTGTTTATAAGAGGAATGATATTATTTGTAGTTCAATTCATCCCTAACATACTTATGGGTTTAAGATAATTGATGGCATGGTTGCAGATTATATTTAAAAGGATTCTCGTTTACATTCCCACTTCTCATTCACAGACAGATGAAGAAGGATTTTAGACTCATATGAATAATTCTCCATAATGAGTTGATAATATTTGTGATATGTAGGGGCTTATACTAGGGCCTATCCCCAATGGATCTAAGACCTTTAGAAGGCTTCCAACATATCCTATTCAGATACGAATCAAAGTCCTCGTAGTTCATTTACTAACCCACTGATGGATTGGGTTGGGTGATTACACTCAGAGAAATATTATTATCTCAAAGGATTAGGAATGATAGGGAATTGTACTAGTATGGATTCCCATTACATGATCATTTTATCCCAAAATGGATACAAATATTTGGTGACCAAGAAATTTTTGTCCAATGCGTTGGGTATAAGATGGAGGGACTATTTGAGAGAATGAAACAAATAGGGTTGCATAAGTTTGTAACCCTAACAAATTAAGGAAAATACATTTATAAAGGGGGTATTAGGAAAATTGTGTATGGAAAGGGTGTTCATATGGTTTTTTTTCATGTGTGTCTGTATAATAGTGTAGATATGACTACTCGACATGTCTTGATTATCATCCAAAATTTTTTAGGGTGTTAATTTGACATGGAAGACATTTCCAAGGGTGTATTACTAATATATCTTGATTGTATTTCCAATATGTTAAAGATTCCAATTTGACATGGAAGACATGACCCATGATTCCTACTTGACATTTTCATGATTCCTCGCATGATTGATGTTGACATGTTCAATGGTCAACTGAATTGTTTTGGATGTCTTCACGTGATCATGGTGAATTATCTAGGATATCATTAAATGATCAAATAATACATTTCTGGGGTTTCTCTCATGGTTTAATTAATTATCCATGATGTATTATCATGATCAAGGTTCCATATCTAGGATTTCTTCACATGACCATAGAAGACATGTCTAGAGTCTTTCACATGATCAGAGTGACTTGTCTAAGGCCTATCTCATTATCAAGGTGACATTTCCAAGTTCTTAAAACAATGAATTTTGACCAGAAATGGGTCATTATCCTGATCAAAGTGACTTCTCCATTGGTTGTAACATGATCAAATAGACCAGTCCATAAGCTTTCACATGATCAAAATAGATTCTCCATGAGCTATCGAATGATCAACGTGGGTTGTATATAGAATGTATCACAATAAACTAGCCTTCCCAAGTCCACCTAAGGGAATCAAGATACTATTAAGAAGTTTTTTAATTGAGTAATACTATGATAATTATGAATAATGGTCAGAAAAACATATCTTGAATCATGAAAGCATCAAAGTATTGATGTTTTATATCCAAATAGACCATGTGATAAGGCCACATGGAAAACAAATTCATAGGAGGAGGGCATGGCCAAGGGATCATTTCATAGCCCCAACTCTTAGGTTCATATAAAAAAATGAGATCAAGTCCATGAGTGTATATTCATGAAAAGGCCACATACATGTAGAGGGGTTCCCACATTATGGAATTGCATGATGCTCAATCTCTCAAGTTATTTACTATCCTCACTTGAGCCTGATGAAGGGTATTGTCATGTAAATGGGATACTAATTTGAGATGTAGGATGAAAAAGGTAAATAACTGAGGGTAATTAATCCCTATGAATAATGTTTTTGACCAAGGTGGGTATGTAAAGCTAGGTTTCCAAGTTGAGGAGTCCACTTCTAGGGATGCATTTATGAATTGGGAGACCAAGAGATGATGAACTCATGAAACCGAGGGTTTGAATTATACCTTATTCAAGACTATATGATTGCATTAAATGACCATTTGTGTATATCTATGGACACTATCATGGGTATCCCACTTTTCATAGAGCCTATAATCCATGGCTGAATAAAGGAATCTTGAGACACAGGGTTTTCTTCTTAACTCTACATGGACAAGAGGCATGTGTCTAAGCATCACACATAAAATGTATAACAGAGTTCCCATGATAATAATGTGATAAAATGGTCTAAAAGGGATCATTAAATGGATTAGTGAACTTTATCTAGGTATTCATGTTGGTTCAACATACATAGTTGAGGGATTATATGATAGAGTCATGAAACCAGTGAGCTAGCATACGATCGAATGAGTACCTTGTACGAACTTGAGTTCACCTAGTGGAATCACATGATATTTTATTCAATCACATTATATTAAAGGGATAATTTGATGTGGTTCGCATGAACAGCTGTATAATTTCTCTATGGGTGGTAGCTAGTGATTTATTTCACCTATTATTCTCAACTTTTCCATTTGCCTCTTATCCTTTTTCCATTTTTCTCTAGTGTGTGTCTCTTTTTTATATAGAAAGGGGTTTATATAGGTGGAGGTGACAAAATATAACACTGATTAACTAGGCTTTAATGTAATGTGCAAAGTATTGAGGTGGTAGAGAGCCTCTCACATGTGTCATATGTCATTCATGTTATTTTAAATGCTTCGTGCAATAGCTACTTGGGACTCACTAACTGTATGAATCCCCTACTTTCATTCCCATGAATTCATTTTGTGGAATTATATAGTTATATTCATGATCAAATTCATACAATCATGAGAATAAATGTAGTCTGTTGAAGTGGTGGATATTTTCATGATCTACAGATGAGAGGATCTTATGATATGGAGCTATATTCTTCTTTACATGATGTCAGTGATGTAAGAATTTCCCCACCCAAATCACCATATAATCGCATGATCTTTAGAAACTGTCACAATGTATTCCATTTGGTTTCAAGATCATCTTCATGAGATATTGAACATTGTTCAAGTGATGGAACTAGAGATCAATTACATGTCTTCTATACAAGGCCACATGTTTATATCATGGATCAGTAATCATTTCCCTTCAATCGCACAGTCTATCACAAATCTTGAAATGTCTTTACATGATGAATTGGTTGGATTCATGTGATTGGAATACATGTGATGTGAGGCTAAACAGATTTATTTGGCATGTGGAGGATGAATCTACTATCTCAGACCTGATCATTGGAGAGGTACGAGATGGTAGTCATCGAGTAGGGGAGTCATGCGACCATCGGGTGTCTAACTGCATCGAACTAGTGGCATATAGAGTGTAGTGGTTGAGTGGAAAAGTGTAAGGTTGAATAAGATAGGAGAGTTGTATAGAAGAAAATAGATCATCTAGTTTAGAAAACTATGTTTTTATGTATCATTTTTATAGAGAAATAGCACCTACAATAATCCCATCCCACATCGAATTTCTATTCGTTCAGTGAGAACATAATAAATGATATCCCAAGGAATATTTAATGAGTTAATAGTGGATATAGAACCCAAAAAAATCAAACCATTCCATCACTGGTCATTCCATAACATTGTATGAGTTTTCTAGGAAAACCTACATGTACCTTGTTTGTGAACTGCATGACCTTGCTCACCCACACTCGCTGCTTGGCTGACTAGTCGGCTGGCTCCCAGAGTGTGATTTTGGAGACTGCCACAAGTTACCTAGGTTGAACTAGTAGAATAGTTATCATAGATGGCCACTTTGTTTTTGGAAAAGTGGAAACCATAATTCATGGAGAAATACTCAAAGTAAAATGAGTATATCTAGGGACAAAATTATATTCTATTATAAAAAAAATCTCAATCCCATTCATTTTTATTCAAGAATTACACCTCTAAGTCTATCCTAAAACAATATGAATTGTATTTTTTCAGGCTTCACACTTATAAAATAGTTTATAGAAAAGTGTATGGTAAAATATTATGGGTTTTTGTCATTATTATTTCATTAGAATTATTAAATTTACCAAATTGGTAAGAGTTTTATGTTACAATCTCATCATTTATTAGGATTTTTTGGATTATATTTCTGATGAAGAAATAATATAACCCTATTTCAAGAAAATAATTACCTTTCTTCTCATATTATTATTTCACGAAAATACATATTTTCACTTCATTTAACTATCTCTAGGTATTATGGAGTTCAATAAAATGTTTTTATCAAAAAAACAGCATTCTTTATCTCTTCAGTTAAAAATACTCTTTCTTCAAAAACCATGTTTTCCAAAAAAAATCAATTTTTTAACACTCATAAACTAATTTAGTAATGAAAATTTTACCCATGTTTAAATTTTGTAAAAACTATTTTCAAATAAATCTTCATGTTGTTTTCCAAACCATTCCCATTTAGATTTTACTAAAAATAAGAAATGAATCTTTGTTTTAACATGTATGGAATAAATGAATGTTTCCACCGTCAACACCATTATCTTTTTTGAATATTCATTTATAATTTTTCAAGGTTATTTTCAATTAAAAGGATTTCAAAAATGTTTTACAAAGTTTTATTTCAAAATTGAAAGGTTATTTTCATCATGAAATCTTTTGAATATTTTTTAAATCACCCTTTATATGATTCTCATGTTGTTTTTATAGAAAATGATTACCATAATATTTTTTGTGTTTCTTGTTTTTAGAAATATTTTTTTGAAAATTAAATATTTATATTCCTCAAAATGTATTTATTGGTATTTTAAGAGTATTATCCTTCCTCAATGTAAAAAAATCTTGTTGTTACTTATGCTTAGTGGTAAGAAACCCGTAACACTACATGGAAAATGGGGGTTCAAAACCCATGGGGCGCAGGTACTGTAGCATTACTGTAGCAGCACTGTAGCAGCGGTGACACTATTCATCAGTGGGTACTGTAGCGGCAGCAGGGCACTGTAGCGGCAGTAGGTCACTATAGCGGCAGTGATACTGTGTGGTACTGTAGCAACAGGTTATTATTCACAAAATGTGAATTGGCCTTTGAATTTGGGCCTACGGGCTATGTAATGGGATACAAGCCCACTAGGCCTTCGGGCTATGTAATGGGTTTCCCTCTACCCAATTAAAAGAGGACTTTTCTTTGATTTAATAATAAAAATGGGGCTTTGGCCCCAGCCATTAAAAAAAGGTAAGCCTATTGTTTCAATGACATTATTATCAAACCTATTTATTTTCAATTGGTTAATCATGTTTCATAGATATTATTGTGGAACTTGTTTCTTTTCCATTTGTTAAAAATGTTTAAAAGATATTACTATGAAACAAATTTATTTTTCATGGGTTAATCAATTTTCAAAGAGATTCACATGAAACTCATTTCTTTTATAAGGGTTAATCATGTTATAAAATGAACAATGACTATTTTATATGTTTTATTATGAAATCTCTATACACATTATTCATGTTGTGGTTCTTGGACCATATATATGATGGGTGCCCCCAAATAGAATTTGGGGGGACTGTTATAGATTATATGATGGGTGAACCCAGACAGTACCGAGTGAACTCAATATAGATTATTTTATGGGTGTGATTAGATAGTGTTGTAATGCATTGTTTAATGATTATGTTCACTGAATATTTATAGTATATATTGACTGTAATGTTATTCTATTTGTAAGGTTTTCATAAAAATTCTTTTAAGATGATATCCCATGGAACCCTCAAGTTTTCTATTCTTTCCTTGGGTTTATACTATTTTCATTCATCAGTATTTACATCATATGGATGATGGGTTTATAATTTTTCCTTTGCTAAATTATTATTACATGTTTCTTGATTGAATATTTAGGTAATTACATGTATGAGTTCTTTTATGATTATCTCATGCACTCTGATTATATAATCATGTGCTTATTCAATTACTATTCAGATTGATAAAATTAAATTCTAATTGCTTATGTTTACCATTACTCAACATTTGAGTTAACCCTTCTTATTTTTCATCTACCATTGTTTACAAATAATTAGGTTGAATGAATTATGTCTAGAGGGTATTAAATATGGATAATGATGATGAAATAATGTGAAATAAGAAAAATTGGGTTAAGTGGAAGTAATGATATTTCAATGACATGGTTATTGTTTATGTAGGAGTTTTTTTCAATTATCTAAATCTCTAAACCTAAAAGATCTTTGAGAATATAATTGATCAAAATTTTCCTTTTGATATTATAATGTTTGGATGAAAAAATTGGTTCATTTTTATCTGTATCAAAGATGAAAATGTAATGTTTATGATTTCGGTATCAGATATAGGAGCTTGAGATTTTATACATATTACATTTATTCACCATTCATATAGTTTTATATCAAGGTTATCAAAATATTTAACAAAATGAAAATATTTATAATATTTTTTTACCTTTTACAATGTTGTTGAGGAGTGTAATATTTATATGAGACCACAATCCTATGGATTTTAAATTTATAGTTTTAATTTTTTGTAATTTTTTTACTTTACCATTATACTATTTTTATTTTTATAAAGTGTGTGTATCTTTCACATGTATTTATTTAAGAAGAAACATAATAACATCCATTTTATATGTGCCCATTATAAATTATTTATGTTATATTTTTATCATCAGTTCACATTTTGTAAATAAACATGTATTTAATCATGTGTTTATACAAAATTATATAATAAATATATATATATTTTTACTACATATTTTTTAAATAAAATAAATTAATTTTATTTTTTACACATATATGTTTAGGGAGGCTATTTATAAATATATAAATGTAAAATCAGGGTTGTTATAGATTCCCAACAATATATTTATGAATAAAATTTTAGAACTTCATATCATTATTTTTTCTTAATATTGTGATTTATTATATCATATATTGTAGAAAAAATATACCATTATTCATAAATTTATGGGGATGATCACTTGACATAGTTGATCTGATCAGTTCAGTCTTGATTTGTTTCTATTACCAATTCAAATATAAATCTTATTATTGGTAAAATATAATCCTATTAATGTATAATTATTACACTATTATAGAGTTAGGGTGTATAGATGTTATTAAAATACTATAACACGAGTCTTTAAAATATTATATAGTGAATTGGATTTGTGTTATATCACCCTCCAACATGACTATTTTAATTTTATTTTAATTTTAAATTAATTCGGTCCCCCAATTTTTTATATACCTTTGCAATAAGTAACCACTATGATTATAAATGAATATATAATTTAAAAATTCAATAAAATCTAAGTAAATCATATCATTATAGGATTATTTTGTCTTGATTTTATTTATGTTAATAAATTTGATAATCTTTTTCATTAAATTTATATAAATTTAATAATAAAACAATATACTCATAATTTTTATAATAAATCCTTAAAAACCTAAAACTAAAATTCATATCCAATTTTAGTGATGATAATATTAATTTCTTTTTGTCTATATAAATTAAGAAATTATCGTATGTTAATTCTTTTTAGAATAGACCATATTTTCCCATAAAATAATTTTATGTGTAATGCTATTACCAATATTTGAACTTCAAAATGAACCTAACATAATGAAATTGAATAATAAATATCACTTATAAATTCTATACATTTTATTTATTTTTAAAATTATGAGTTAAATTTTAATTAATATGTTTTATAAAGGTACTAAATGTTTACTATTATAGAAAATAATATTAAAATTCTAAGAGAGAAATTTAGAACCAATAATCTCATTTAAAATATTATTATTATGTTAATGTCAAGAAATGAGGAAAAAAGTATAATAATTAAGTAAAGTTGGATTATTTAGATAAAATTAAGGGTTAATTTTTAAATCATGGGAATTAAATGAATAAATATGATCAATAAAAAAGAAACAAATATGGTGTCTCACTGAAGGGTTTCATAGTAATATTCTAGAATGTGGAGATATTAAATAAAATATAGTAAAGGATAACTCGAATGTTGGAAAATTAAACGGAATGTATGGAAAATTTCTAAATGTAGAAGACTAATTAGTGATATTAACATATCCTGGTGGGGAATTTGATAATTCTAATGATATAATTTACTATGATTATATATATATATATAAAGTCATATCGTTTAAGGAAAACATTAAGTAATTTCAATAGGGATAAAAAATAGAATGCTGAAAACTCTATAAATACATCAAGTGTTAGTGAATATATATACAAAATTGTTTTCAAATAGATGATTAATTGACATTGCATGAAATGTTTAACACCCCAAGCTTCCACGGTACACTTCTCTTTGAATAATATAATAGCGTGTGTTTTACGCAACACTGAGTTCAAGCGCGCCACGACTTACCAAACTAGAAGTTCAAAAGTTGTTATGAATAGTATTAACTGAATCATAAATTTTATTTTATCCTTATAATTTTAGAATCCATATTATGAGTTTCTATGACAAAATTTATGAACAAATTCATTTTTTTTAGATTAAAGAAGTATTTTTCAAAAAATACAATTTTCCACCTTTTAATGACGAAGCCTTTTTAAATCCAATATTTGAATCTTTACTATATTAAATTTGACAAATTGAACTTATTATTTATAATCGGGACATAATAATTTATTTTCAATAAATTTATGGTGTTTTTTTGATAACTATCATATTTGGGTGAATAGTGAAAAATATTATATTTTAACTGAAAAAAACTTTTTTAATCAAAATAATTTATATTGTTAAACTATAAATTTTAATGGTTTGTAAGTATAAATAGATTATATTTTTACCATTTAATCCAATGATGGTAATTTTAAGTAATTTCACTTTGAAATTGGACATAAAAAAGTGTCAAACTTTTGATATTAATTATTTCTAAAAAATACGCCTTTTGGTTTTAACAACAGAAATTAATTTTAAATTAATAAATGAAACTTTTATGTTTTTAATTAGGTAAAATAGACTTCATTTTTGGATTCGGAATATTGAAATTATCATAGGGTGAAATTTTGGTACTTTTTTGAAAACATTCAATTTTTGATGAATAGTGAAAAAACACTGAGTTATAGTTTAAAATTGTATTTTTATTTAAATAATTATTTATTTTATTTAAATTTATTTTAAGTCAAAATAAATACTTAATACATATATATGTTCAATGTAATTCATTGGAGTCATTTTATAATAATTTTAGGCATATAAAAATTTTATTGAACTTTTCACTGTCTTTTACCCACATCCTAGGAGAATTTGGAGATTCACAGAGAACATAATTTTACCACTTCTGTGAGTGGAATTTCGAAAATATGAGATAAAAAGTTAATATCAAGGAGTAAAATGTGGTTCAATGAGATGGAAATAATTTTTGGTGAATAATATCTTTTTACTTTTATTTACCACGGTTAAAAGTAAATAGGGTAATTAAGGGTAAAAATGATATTATTATTACCCTAACACATGTCCTAATTCTATTGGAAAAGTGTATCTCGACCAAAAACGACCTTAGGAACAAAATATTATCATTTAGGTCAACTAGGATTAGATTAGGACATTTATTATTATTTAATTCAAAGAAGAGTTAAAAGAGTTAAAATCAAAGTTTATCTACTAAAACATTTTTAATATTGGGTTATACATAAGCTAAATTCTATAGTAAATATTCATTAGAAAGATAAAAAGATTAACTCCATAATTTTATATTATTTATAATTTCTATACATTAAATAATTTAATTTATTTATGACACAATGGTGATGTAGTAATTACATAATTTATGAAATATTAAAATAATTGATATTATTAATATCAAAATAAATGTAATTTGAGACTTTTTATGAATTACACTAATTTTATAGGATAATATTACATATTAGAATTGGTTATATAATTTTTTTTCAAAGTAATAATGTAGTTATAAAATTATCAGAAACAAAATTCCCAATAGTTTCAAAATTGAAAAAAAAGAGTTTTTAAACCAAATATGATATTATTAATTGATATTAAATTCCTAAAAACCTAATGTTCAGACAAGAGACTTATATAATGATAGGTGTATCATTAATGGACCACTTGGGGGGTCTCTTGGATGTATGTAGGATGTTTATTAAGTATATAATATAAAAATACAAAGTGACATGGTAAATGTTAAACTAATTAACTAAGAGTTAAAACTAAAAGATAAGGTTAATATAGTGACCCACACCTGTCTGAAACCAATTGTTTGAGTGGTTTTCGACCTATACCCACCTTAAACTTTAAATAATCCACTTTTTGGAGTGATTATAAACCGAATATGAATTTATTATAAAATAATATTTCTAGCTTTTCCAAAGGTGCCCCTCACCCCTCTTATAAAAGGGCACTCCCCCTTCTCACTAATTCACACATTGAAATTATTTTTCCTCAGCCAAACCCTGCCCAAAAACTTTCTAAACATCCCTCCATTCATCCTAGATGCCTTAGTTTGATCATAAAGCCAACCTAAGGAGCCATTTTGATCAAATCAAAAGGAAGAACCCGAAGAAGAGGTAATGTTTTCACCACCCTCTTTCAAGTTCCTTTCTTCTTGAACTTCTTATTTCTTTCTTATACCCATTCTAAAATAATAAATCTAGTATCTATATATACTGTGATGTTATTATAAATATGGTACAACCATATTCAGTATTCTATCCATCCTTTGAATGAAATTTCACCATACGTGCGTACGTACGACTTACCGTCTCCACGTCGTGGTGTAATTGTTATTCAATAAATTATTATTTGGATAGGTATAATAATGATGTATAATTCATATAAATAATAAATATAACATGATAATGATTCTTTATATATGATATAACATCCAATTATATATTATTTTAATATCAAAAGAATGATATTATCGCTCTTGTGTACGTACGGACTACCGTCTCCACGAACACGATGAGATTCGTTCTCCATTGTATCCATTCAAGTATAATTATCATTTGATGATTAAAAAATGTTTAAGGACTTGATATCATTCTAGATAAGAATAATATACAACCTATCCATAACAAACACAACTTATGTAACAAAACATATACGAGTACGTTATCACTCGAAACAACGATAATACTAAGATATTATTAGCAAAGAAATGTTAAAAGATCATATATGATATCATATTAATGTATATGATTCTGTATAATTTAATAAAAATTATTTCACCATTATACAAGAGTTTAACCTACCCCTAACCAAGAAAAAGTACAAGGTAAGGGTTTATTTCACAATCTCTTCATTATATGAGGTTGTTTGTACGTAATTATCTACTGGGACCTCTTTATCATCCACATCCATGTTTCTTAAAAATGTATTTCAAATCATTATTACTTTTTTAAAGACTATTGTTTAAAGTCATTTATACCCTTTTTGAATTTTTATAAGAAGTTTTAAAAGAATCTTTCTGTCGTTTTCCAAACAAGGTCCTTTTTATCCTTTTCAATAGAATTAAGGTTAGAATGTTTTTTAACTTATACGGTGGGTGCGGCTATTTTCCGCCGTTATAAAATTTTCGAAGCTTCCATTACAAGATTATAAAAATATTTTCAAAGTAAATGTTTTATTTTATAATTATTTGAATTTTAAATGATTTAAAAAAAAGAGATATTTCTCTCAACTAGTTTTGATTTCATCTATGTCAACATCTTTTGATGGATTTTAATCTAATTTGAAGTTTATTTATTATGATAAAAAATATCTATATTTTATTGATGTTTTTGTGATATGTTTGACTATGGATTTATTATTTTTATACCATTCATGGTTTATTGAGAAAGTATTGACATTTCATATGCTAGTTTTAATAAGAATGTTTATGTTATGTTTAAAACCTATTCATATGAGGAATGAATTTGACTTAATATGTGACAGGTGGAGCCCGCTATAGCTCCTCGATGCATCTGTAGGTCTCATGTGACAAACTAGTGTCTTGGCACAAGGCCTTGACAAAATCTTATTTGTAGTCTTGGCACGAAGCCTTGGCTCTGTGGTTATGATAGTCTGGCACTATGCATTCTGTCTTTATGAAAGTGGTTATTGATATTGCATGTGATTATTTGACTAGTATAATATCCATGTAAATGGCATTGTTTCATTTTATTTTTCCTATATTATACTGAAGATAAAGTTTAAAAGACTTTGGTTTTAGTTATACATTGCCTTAAATGTTTATGATTATTTATAAATGTTTCCGCTATATTGTTATCCTTATTGATCATTTGAGATCACCCCTTTCTATGTTTTATTTTTTCCAGGATGTGAAGAAGTATTTTATGAATGATCTGGAGGGATAGTTTAAGGGGATATGAGTGTGGAGACAAGATGTTGTTGTAGTTTTCACTTTATGATGTAATGTAAACTTTATGAATGTATCTAGTGTTTCCAAGGCTACTAAGATAATCGGTCTTTCGAGACTTGATCTTTTGTGATCATGCTAATGTTATGTAATAATGCCCCGACTCTGGGTAACTAAGTTCAGGGCGTTATAGTTGGTATCAGAGGAGATTTGTTACAAACCTTGGAATCTAGATTTAAATAAACTCTGATTAGAGCACATAGCCCTAAGATAAACATTGAGGATTAGTATAGAAGAACTTCCTAGAATTTTGGTATTGTAGAGATTTTGTTAGTTTTCTAAGCAATAAATCCCTGTCTGGATACAAGCAGGTAGAGGCGGCTCTGGCACAGATGTACCTAGGGGTAAAAACCGAAACACCACTTTGAGCTAGACTCGAACGAGAACTGGTGCACGACAATGGGCCTTGCTGTATTCTTGGTTACGACACTCCCGGGGGATATGCTTAGGATAATTCTCATTTTCTTTAAAAAACATTATGAAGGGTTTATGAGTATATACATCCTTAAAGAAAACATTTTTATGATTTTGGATTGTATCCATAAAATGTTTAAATTATGTTAAGTGTTTTACAAGTTTGGGATTAGGTATTGCTATTCATAAACTAATCTAGTGTATCCCATTGTTTAGAAATGGTGCCCAGCAGAAGGAATGAGAACTCCAATAATACACATGATCCAATGAGTAAGAAGGATAATATCTTTCATGGTTTTAATCCAGAATTTAGAAGGGAAATAGTTTCCCACGTATTATCATCATATGAAGAAATAGTATCATGTGTTGATAAGATAAGTAAATAATTATTAGAGTCCTATGGCTTTGAAGGGAAGCCAGAGAAGGAAAGGATGGTAGAGAGAAGGAAAGAAAAAGAGGATAAGGTATAGAATGATTTTCCCATATGTGATAACTGTGGAAAGAATCACCTTTGAAAATGATTGAAGGGAATGTGAGCATGTTATAAGTGTGAAGAAAAAGGACACCAATTACGTGACTGCAAGGGTAAGAAAAAGGTTTCAGATGTACAATGCTTCATCTGTAAGGAGTTTGGACACTACGTGAACCAATGTCCCAGACATCAGACTATGCCGAAAATGATTCTATTTGATAATAATCAAGTTATGATACAAAAAAATATGAAGAGAACTGACTATTGTTATTATGTTATTATTTTGGAATTATTTCATTGAAGTGTTGTATAAATGATGTACTGGAAATAAATAAGGATTGTACTACGGTACTATTTCATTGAGGATTTGAGATTTTATTGTACAACGAAAAGTGACTCTACAACAAGTTCAACTTTTTAGAAATCACATGGTTGAAGGAAAGATAAACCTTAATATGGTCCTAATATTGAGGTACTGATTTTGGAATAAGATATGGTTGATTTGGTAAATTATATATGATATTCTTGAATTCCTTTAAACTGATTAAAGATTTGTATATTCCATAATTTTTTGAGTTTACAACATTTTTGGATGGATGAAGTATATCCAATATTCTATAAGGAATGAGGGAGCATGAATGTAATCAATAATGTTTTATGGTAATTCAAGATGTTTCAGTATTTTATAAGAGTACATGATAAAAGTATTCACATGCTATTACGGGGTAAAAAGGATCTTCATTGTCTTTACCTTCCTTATAAATTTTGTACTGTGAGTTTGGACAGAAGTATTTTGGATAATTCTTGTTTGAGATTATTTTTAGATTTCCATAAAAGGACAACCTGGAGGTAGGGCGACAACCTATTGTGTCCGGCAAGGCCGCAAGATGTGAACCTACAACCGAAGGGCGACAAGGGTGTATCACATACCACTGGCCCACGTAATGTGCTGGATTGAATAATGTATTTTTTTAAGTTCCGATAGATGAATTATAAATTTATTTTTGGAACCCCATACGATTTGGATAAATAAAATATTTTTGATTTCTATTACCTTATGGAGTGAAAATTGGGTTTTGGTAACAATTTAGAAAGGAATGAATGTATACATGAAAATTAAGTATATTTCCATATATTCTTAGTAAATCTAATAAATAAATTCTTCAACTTTATGAAAGGTAACTTAAAACAAAAACGTTCTCGGTTAACTTTTCCTATTGGGGAATCAAAGACCGTTTAACCAATCACAAGTTTGTGATTTTCTTGTAGTTAACTTTCTCTTAATCCTATTTTCTAAAAATCCCTATCAGAACTTGATGGTTTGTTTCTCCTCCATATCCATGTTTTCATAGAATCCTAGTATGGGATATCTCGGGTGACCTTTGTACTTCTCTTTCTTTCTTTTAAAGTTATATTTTAATTAACCCTATTTCTGATGTGGGTTTTCTAAAGAGGTAATTTCTATTTTCAACCTTTTATCTTCAAAGAAAAATATCACATTGTGAGGTTGAAATTTATTGATGGAGGGGAGAATGTAACACCCCAAGCCTCCACGGTACACTTCTCTTTGAATAATACAATAGCGTGTGTTGTACGCAACACTGAGTTCAAGCGCACCACGACTTACCAAACTACTCGTTAAAAAGCGGTTAAGAATAGTATTAAATGAATCATAAATTTTATATTATCCTTATAATTTTGGAATCCATATTATGAGTTTCTAAGACATAATTTAAGAAAAAAATCATTTTTTAGATAAAAGAAGTATTTTTCAAAAAATGCAATTTTACAACCTTTTAATGACGAAGCCTTTTTAAATCCAACATTTGAATCTTGTATATATTCAATTTGACAAAATGAAATTATTCTTTAGAATCAGGACATAAGAATTTAGTTTCAATAATTTTTTGGTGTTTTTTTGATAACTATCTAATTTGGGCGAATAGTGAAAAATACTATATTTTAACTGAAAACAACTTTTTTAATCAAAATAATTTATATTGTTAAATTATACATTTTAATGGTTTGGAAGTATAAATATATTATATTTTTACCATTCAATCCAATGATGGTCATTGTAAGTAATTTCCCTTTGAAATTGAACATAAACAAGTTTCAAACTTTTGATAGTTATTATTTCTTAAAAATACTTCTTTTTGGTTTTAACATCAGAAATTAATTTTAAATTAATAAATGCAACTTTTATTTTTTTAAATTTGGTAAAATAGACTTCATTTTTGGATTCTGAATATCGATATTAGCTTGGGGTGAAATTTTGGTACTTTTTTGAAAACTTTCAATTTTTGATGAATAGTGAAAAAACACTGAGTTATAGTTTAAAACCGAATTTTTATTTAACTA
Source organism: Viscum album (assembly GCA_963277665.1). Lineage (NCBI taxonomy): Eukaryota > Viridiplantae > Streptophyta > Magnoliopsida > Santalales > Viscaceae > Viscum > Viscum album. The sequence goes on from OY728135.1 coordinate 1,367,158,335, forward strand.
ATTATTTATTTTATTTAAATTTATTTTAGGTAAAAATAGATACATAATACCTGTATAAGTTCAATTCAATTCATTTGAGTCATTTTATAAAAATTTTGGGCATATAAAAATTTTACTGAACTTCTCACCGTCTTTTACCCACCTCCTAGGAGAATTTGGAAATTCACATAAAACTTAATTTTACCGCTTCTGTGAGTGGAATTTCGAAAATCCAAAAGACATGGTTAATATCAAGGATTAAAATGTGGTTCAATGAGATGAAAATAATTTTTGGGGAATAGTAACTTTTTACTTTTATTTACCATAATTAAAATTAAATAGGGTAATTAAGGGTTAAAATTATATTAATATTACCCTAACACATGAACTAATTATATTGGACAAGTTTATCTCGACCAAAAACAACCTTAGGAATAAAATATCATCATTTAGGTCCACTTGGATTAGATTAGGACATTTATTATTATTTAATTCAAAGAAGAGTTAAAAGAGTTAAAATCAATGTTTATTTACTAAAACATTTTTAATATAGGGTCATATAGAAGATAAATTATATTCTAAATATTCATTAGAAAGAAAAAAATATTTCCTACATAATGGAATTTTATTTATAATTTTTAGACATTAAATAATTTAATTTATTTATGACACAATGGTGATGCATTAATTAACTAATTAATGAAATATTCAAATAATTGATATTATAAATATCAAAAAAAAATTAATTGGAGACTTTTTATGAATTACACTAATTTTATAGGATAATATGATTATTTTAGTATTGGTTATATAAATTTTTTTCAAAGTAATAATTCTGTTATAAAATTATCAAAAACAAAATTCCCAATAGTGTCAAAATTGACATAAAAGAATTTTTAAAACAAATAATATATTATTAATTGATATTAAATTCCTAAAAATCTAAAATTCGGCCAAGAGACTTCTATCATGATAGTTGTATCATCAATGTACCACTTGAGGGTATATAGTATGTTTATTAACAATGTAATATAAAAATACAAAGTGACATGGTAAATGTTAAACTAATTAACTAAGAGTTAAAACTAAAAGATATGGTTAATATAGTGCCCAAACCTATCTAAAACCTATTGGTTGAGTAGTTTTCGACCTATCCCCACCTTAAAATTTAAATAATATACTTTGGAGCCATTATAAACCTAATATGAATTTATTATAAAATAATATTTCAAGCTTTTCCAAAGGTGCCCCTCACCCCTCTTATAAAAGGGCACTCCCCCTTCTCACTAATTCACACATTCAACGCCCTTTGTATCGGCCAAAACCTACCCAAAAACTCTCTCAACTTACCTCATTTCATCCTAGAGGCCTTATTTTGATCATAAATCCATCCTAAGGAGCCCTTTTGATCAAATCACAAGGAAGAACCCGAAGAAGAGGTAATGTTTTCACCACCCTCTTTCAAGTTCCTTTCTTCTTCAACTTCTTATTTCATTGTTATTCCCATTCTAAAATAATAACTCTAGTATATTATATATAATGTGATGTTATTATAAATATTGTACTACCATATTTAGTATTCTATCCATCCTTTGAATGACATGTCACCATACGTGTGTACGTACCGCTTTCAGTCTCCACGTCGTGGTGTAATTGTTATTCAATAAATTTTTATTTGGATGGGTATAATAATGATGTGTAATTCATGTAAATAATAAATATAACATGATAATGATATTTTTACTCATGCGTACGTACGGACTACTATCTCTACGAACGTGATGAGATTCATTCTCCATCGTATCCATTCAAGTATAATTATAATTTGATGATTAAAAATAATGTTTAAGGACTTGATATCATTCTGGATATGAATAAGACACAACAAATCCATAACAAGCACGACTTATGTAACAAAACATATATGCATAAGTTAACACCCGAAACAATGATAATACTATGATATTATTAATAATGAAATGTTAAAAGATCATATATGATATCATATTAATGTATATGATCCTGTATAATTTAATAAAAACTATTTAACCATTATACAGGAGGTTAACCTACCCCCAACTAAGGAAAAGTACAAGGTATGGGTTTATTTCACAATCTCTTCATTATCCGAGGTTTTTTATACGTAATTATCTACTGGGACCTCTTTGTCTTCCACATCCATGTTTCTTAAAAATGCATTTCAAATCATTCATACTATTTTACAGACTATGGGATATAGTCATTTATACCTTTGTTGACTTTTTATGAGAAGTTTATAATGGAATCTTTCTGTCGTTTTCCAAACAAGTTCCTTTTTAACCTTTTCGACAGAATTAAGGTAAGAATTTTTTTTAACTTATACGGTGGGTGCGGATATTTTCCACCGTTATAAAATGATCAAATCTTCCCTTACAATATTATAAGAATATTTTCTACGTAAATTTTTTATTTTATAATTATGTGACTTTTAAATGATTTAAAAAAAGAGATATTTCTCTCAAATAGTTTTGATTTCATCTATTTCAACATCCTTTGATGGATTTTAAACTTATTTGAGGTTTATTTATTATGATACAAAACATCCATATTGTATTGAAGTTTTTGTGATAAGTTTGACTATGGATGTATTATTTTTATACCATTCATGGTTTATGGAGAACGTATTGACATTTCATATGCTAGTTTTAATACGAATTTTTATGTTATGTTTAAAACCTATTCATATGAGGAATGAATTGGACATAATATGTGACCGGTGGAGCCCGCTATAGATCCTCAATGCATCAGTAGGTCTCATGAGACAAACTAGTGTCTCGGCACAAGGCCTTAACAAAATCTTATTTGTAGTCTTGGAACGAGGCCTTGGCTATGTGGTTATGATAGTCTGTCATTATACATTGCATCATTATGAAAGTGGTTATTGATATTGCATGTGATTATTTGACTAGTAGAATATGCATGTAAATGGAATTGTTTCATTTTATTTTTTCCATATTATGCTGATGTTCAAGTTTAAAAAGATTTTGTTTTAGTTATACATTGCCTTAAATGTTTATGCTTATTTATAAAGGTTTCTGCTATATTGTTATCCTTATTGTGAATTTGAGCTCACGCCTTTCTATGTTTTACTTTTCCAAGGATGTGAAGAAGTATTTTATGAATGACCTACATGGATAGTTTAAGGGGATATGAGTGTGGAGACAAGATTTTGTTGTAGTTTTCACTTTATGATGTAATGTAAACATTATGAATGTATCTAGTGTTTCCAAGGCTACTAAACTAATCGTTCTATCGAGACTTGATCTTTTGTGATGATGCCAATATTATGTAATAATGCACCGACTCTAGGTAACTGGGGTCGGAGCGTTACAAAATGTTTTGTTTTATCACTATGATATATTATAAACCTTATGTTTACGATTTAAATGGTCATATTTATTACATAAAATTTATTCAATGATTGTTTAGAAAAGTATAAAAATGAATATTTAATTTAAATTGGTATAATAAGATTTTTAGAAAATATATAAAGAACCCAAATATTTAAAACCCATTAACACATGTAAACTTTTTCATTAAGATTCATTTTTTATGTTTTAAATAACAATTTAGTTACGTTTAAAAATTGAAATTGGTGTAATTTCCTCTAAACTATTTACCCAAATTCAATGATCTAGTATTATTTATAACACTGTTAAATAAGATTTCTCAAATGGATAATTAGTTTTGTTTTCTCATAAGACTCAATTTATTCATATACATTACACTCATAATGTTTTATATGTAGTACACGGTACATACCATCATTTAAAATAATTATTTACTCACCCACATTTGTCTAAAAACAACTTATCATATTTATTATCATCATAAGATCATGGGAAACAAAAAAATAAATAAGAGAGTGATATAAGACACCCAGTAATAGTTATCATATCAAAAGGATTCACTTATGTTAAAGAATAATATTGGAATCTGCATATAAAAAGAACCTTTTATTCAATATAAAATTATATTAATATCATATAGAAAAAACTGATGACACAATATAAAGTATTGAACCTTATAATATAGTATAATAAAAGTTCCAATTCAATATACATAAAGTGTGTAAAACCCCCTTAACTATATATTAATTATCATATGATATTTATCAACACATGATATGACTGTATGATTCTTTCCATGTAATCCCACTTAGTCCAAACAAAAAACATATTATCCAAAATATTATACACAAATAAAATTATCATAATATTAAACAATGAATTACTTATAGTATGAACCCAATTGGAATAAAAAACATAAAAATAGAGTTATTTATATCCTAAATAAAACGAATGAAATGATAAGAAGTATAGTTTTATTTATCAAATGGAAAAATGGTATTAATAATTTCAAGATGAATATACTTCAATAATATTATTAATGAGTTCTACATAATGTGTGATACTTGATATAATATATACCACAAATGAGAATTATTAAAAAATAATACAAAAGGGTTATCAAGGTAATAATTGAAAATAATTTTTTTTAAATATAATAATATGCATATTGTATCTATAATAAAATCATAATATATTGAAAAATCTCATGGATATAATCTCATACCACTTATTCATATATAATAGGTTCATTTTGTATCAATACTCTCAATGGTTCTGATAAAAATTGGCCAGAGATACCTCATCTCACATTAAGACATAATATAAAAGATATGTTGCTTTATTCAAATAATAAAATAGGTATAATTAAATATGTATAGAGATTATATGATAGGTAATATTATCCCCAAAACTAAAATGAATAGAAAACTAATTATGAAAAATGCAGTACGATAAAGTAAGAAATTTTCACTCTGTTACATTCAGTTATTTTTTTGGAACCAACCATTCAATGATTCTGAAATTCTCTAAACATTATATATAACTAATAAGATAATTTTTTGGGAAATATTAAGATAAATTTTATATTTAGTGAGATTATATGTGAGATAATTAATGTGGACTTATATTTATAATGAGTATCATTATTTGGATAAAAAATAATTTTTTTATCATTACTAACATAAGTGCTCAACTATACTCTCTAGTGATTAACCACAACCTTTGTTATATAAATTTGTTTAGAGAGAACCATTATTAGAAAGTGTAATAGAAATTAAGACATTTTACATGAAAAAAGTCTTATTAATTTATATAGATATTTTATTTTACTACTTAACCATATTATAATGTAATTATTAAAAAATTCAATATCTCATTATTCATTAAATTTTGTTTCATTGATTAAAAATATGAATTTTTTTTATCAAATTCAACTCGTAATTATTAAAAAATAATTTTTTATATTAAGAATTATATAATACATAAAAATTTATTATTATTGTAAAAAATTATTATTAACATAACTGATATATATATATATATATACTAACATAACTCCTTATTACATACCCCTTATTACACTAATATTTTTCCTAAGGGTGTGGTGGGTAATATTTGGACTTTCATCAAATGGTTTGACCATTATAGAACTCTTTGTGATATAGAATAATTGGAATTTTGTTAATATGTGCTTCATTTTAATTCTTACTTGTTAGAGTTGGCTTATGATTAGTATATGTTAAAACCTTATGATGCTAAATCCATCCAAAAAAATATATACACACTATATACAATATTTTTTACATTCTCAATATCATAGTTCCATCATTTAGAATAAATTTATCCATTACACTAGTCTTATTTATTTTTATTTCTTTAAATGAACACTTATAATAACAGCTATATCAATAGTCATGTAGTATACATTTAATCCTCTTTAAATGGTAATTAAACAACTACATTACCCTATAACATTCTATAAATTATCTTAACCATCTTCTCTAAAATACCACAAAAATTTCCCTTTAGTTATAAATTTATTAGGAAAAAAGTTTATTCCAGACTTATATATTTTTCTTTGAAATTATTTTCCTTATATTGATTTTTTTATTAATGTTGATTCAAAATACTTATATATTATATTCTTGATGATTAGTTATATTTATTTTCCATATTTTTTAGTAATTCTTGAACATGCAAATATATTAGTTTATATTATTTAGTTATTAAAATACTAATTATTTGGGTTATATTCTTGATAAGGTAACATATCCGACATCATATATATTTATTTATGAAATATTATTTTTCATACATTTTACCCCATTAAAAATATTCATTCTTTAAATATTAATTATACATCTTATAGAAAATAAATTTTAGTAATTCTATATTATTATATATTCATTCAATTATGTTTCAGGTATTAATAAATTATACATCTATAAAAATATCACTAATTGAGTTTTCATATTCTAAATCATCCATTTTCTCCATATAAGGATATAAATAGACTCTTATACCCATGTTTAGTTATACAATAGCTATATTTAATATGTAAAAAGTGAATGTTTTATGGTTGACATATAATTTTGAAGAATAAATGTCTGAAATATTTTATTTACTTGATAAAGGTTTTGTGCCTTTATTAACTAATTTTAAAAAACTCTTATATACACAAATATTTTAAAACAATATTTTAATATTTGGATTATTGTTCATTTTTGAAACCTCATATACCCCTAATAATATAATATTTTCAAGAATACATGATCCCTGCTTGTAATTCTATGTCATTCAGTTGATTATTATAATAAATATTTTATCTACCTTTTACTAATTTAATATTCTTTTTAATGAATTATATCTTCTCCATTAGCTCTTACATGAATTTTGAACCCATATAGTTACATTCAATAAAATCATCTAAATAATCCAAAGTTAAACATCTTTTTACATATAAATATTTAATAAATCCATTTTAATGTTTTAGAGGTAGAAACTATTGTATAAAAATCATAAAAATAGTGGGAGTTGGTCCAGAATTACATTAAAATAATGTAAAAATGGTGTTAACTTGTTCTCTAATCTATAGATAATTACTTTAGAGAACACATATATTGATTTTGACAAATAGTGATAATGTTTACCTTGATGTTTGATGAATTTTGATGAATCCTATAAAATTTTATCTAGTTCATTGTTTCATAACCATATAAAATTGATAGTGTGGAACCAAAAATTTAATTATATAAAATTGAGAAAGTCTATTGTGGGGTAAATCCTCTTAAATTTTGTTGAAATATAAAGACTCAGTTTGTTGATGAAAAATATACCATATAACATTATTTAATTTATAAGTCTTTAAAGGACTAGTGAATATTTTTTTTATATTATCTCAAGGTTTCCCAACATATTTGGAATGGTTTCGACCCAAAGTCAATTGTGGGTTATTGAGGGTGGTTGAACAATCATTTGTGTTATGATCATCGCACCCTTTTTGGGGAAATTATTTCAAATTATGAGACTCTCTTATAGATTTAATTTTATTCATTAACTACTTCACATTCCATAATAAGGGACTAGTTACCCATATGACAATGACTTGATCAAGACCATTTGTTAATGGGAATTACTATGTGGGCCACATGTTCTCTATTGTCCCCTTGTTAAATTATGAAACAATAGTTTATAGCCATGTTTGGCCACTCTAATGTTTCTTTATATATATAGAGGTGGTTTTTGTCTTGGATATGGGATTGAACCACTATGAGGCATCTTATGTATCATGTGAGAATAGGAATCACAACCCACACTGTTCATTTAGTATAGTTTGATGTCATATGTATGTCATGTGGAAATGATGTAAATATAGGGATTGGTCCTTGAAGAGGAATTCTATGTATGATATTTATACAAAAATTAGAGTCCACATTTTTCGTGTTATGGGTTTCTATGGAATAATCATGTTACAATAGTGGCCTTGAGAATGACTTATGAATACAATTATTACTTGAATTAACTCATGGGTAATATGAACCTTTGAGTGAATATGAGATATAATTATACTTACACAATAATGAGGGGCCCACACTAGGGTTATGCTTTCTATATTACTGTTACAGTCATAAAGAGTTTCTAAGACCAAAAAAGTCATGTTTGGGGTGAAAAACAAGAGAATGTAGAAGATCAGACACATTGAATAAGATAATATTTATTTTGGGATTACACATTAAAGTTTCCCTCTAAGAGGTATGATTACCCAACTAATAGATTAAATGGTATAGATTTCAGAACATAGGAATGAATAATAGGTATCTTGTTTATAATAAGAATCAGATTCCTCATAGTTCAGTTCATTCCAAACATGCTGATGGGTTTATGGTACTTGAGGGAATGGTTGTAGTTTACTCTTAAAAGGATGACCGTGTATAAAACCAGTTCACATACATTTATGATAAATAATGGTAGAATTTTAGTAGAATTCATTCCCATATGTTAATAATATTTTGGATATGCAGGGACTTATACTAGGGTAGATGACCATTTGAGATCAATCCTTAGAAAGGCATCATACGTATCCTAATTGGATAGAATGGGTTCTCATATTTTATTTTTCCCTAACTCATTGATAGGTTATAGGTACTTCAAGTAATGGTTGGGGACCACACATAAAGGTATTCCCATGTATGATTTGACTTCCCATCTATTGATGGACCAGGAAAGATGGTAAACATATGGGAGAATTTAGTCCCATGAGTTACGAATAGTTGAGATATGGATGGACTTAGACCATGTTTGATTTCTAGTAGAGCTCATTCCTTAGGAAGTAATCTTTTGTGTCTTTTACATATATTATTTAGAGTCCTAATAGTTTTTAATATTCTAAATCCTTTTATGGATGAGGAAAAATGATGAACCCATTGAAGATTTTGGGTCCCACTGGTTAGAGTGTCTTAGTCATAGAAGGACTTACATTGAGGTGGATTACCATTAGAGCATGTGACTTAATAAGGAAACCTAAGTATCCTATTTTTATGGAAATTAGATATCTTATAGTTTAGTTATACTCATAATCTAGTTATGGAAGAGGAATAATAATTAACCCATGGGAGAGTTTGGTTCCATAAGGTTAGAGTGTCTAGGACATGGAGGGAAATACACTGAGGTGGATTCCCATTAGATCTTGGTCCATTAGAAGGCTCCCTACATATCTTATTTGTATGGGAATTAGAGTTCTCATAGTTCATATGTACATAACTTTCTAATGGTCTCGGATAAGTAATCACACTCGAGGGTGGTATTGTCGTTGTTGTGTCTTATGAATACTTGATAATTATACCAGGATAGATTCCGATTTTTCTTATTCATTCTTTATATTATAGAATATAATGAGATATAATGGACATGAAAGGTATATTAAATATGATTATTATGTCATAGAGGACATATCCAAGAGCATGATACAAATAGGGTCACCTGAGTGCATAACCCTAACCTAATAAAAAATTCACTTCTAAAGGGGGTATTTAGCCAATGGTTCTTGGTCAAGGGTTCACATGGTGTAAGTCCAAGTCGGACTTTGCGACAAGGTTGACATGATGACCCTCATTTATTGATTTTATGCTCGACATTTCTTTATTTATTTCTCTTTAGGTTATTATTTTTTGCCTAAAAAGTATTTATTTTCTACCAAAACAAAATTATTGCCTGCCTAACATGTTTAGGGTTTTAGTTTTACATGGAAGACACATCGAATGGTTTCTTCCAAACAAGTACATGATGCATCACATAATTGATGTTCAAAAATCCAAGATCTTTCAAATGATAAAAAGACTTTTATGAGATGTCTTTTCATGATCAGATATACTTTTCCATAAGATGTCTCGTGATCAACATGGATTATCCATTGGATGTCGCATGATCAACCTGTATAGTGCATATTTTGTCACTTTATCAACTTAGATTGACCATGGGATATCATATAATCAACCTGTCATGTCCATGGGATATTTCTTGACTAACCTAGCTTGTTTGTGATGTCTTTAATGATCAAAGTGACTTGTCGATAATGTATTCTCATGATCAGATTTAATTGTATATGGGATATCACATGACAATGCTGACATGACAATGCTCTGTCACACGATAGTGATGGAATCTCTAGTGATTCAAAAGGGAATTACTAGAATAGAGATTAATGTGATAGCATGATCATAAGATATCAACATGGTGGTGTCCTTATGAAAATTTCTATAATCACACACATTAGAATGAGTGCACACCCGAGGGTTGAAGAAACATATCCAAGGAACTCATTCTTTAAATTTCAGGGAAATTAATTTGAACAGTTGGAGGAGTGCATGAATGAGTATTCATATTGTGGCTTCACATCAAGATAATTTCATGCTTAGAGCTCATGTTCAAATTCATAGATATTTTATGGTGAAAGGAGCACATTTCCATGTGTTCACATGTATTACAAGGACACATATATGTGGAGGTATTCCTTCATGATGGCATCACATGATGATACTTTTCATATGTGATTTCCAATCCTCAGTGGATTCTTGTGAAGGGTTATATTAACATGTACGGGGGTTTCATATTAGAGTTGCAGTAGAGAAAACGGATCATGACTAAGGGGATTCAATCCTTATACGGAAATCACGTGACCATTTAGAGTCTATAATGTGTGTGGGTATACATGAAGAGGTAGAAACATCTTGTGATTCATAATAACATCATTATACCAAAGTTTTTAATTATCCCATATTCATGACTGAATGGAGGAATTTCATGTCCCCTTGTTCTCAAACACATTATAGTCATATGTCATGGAGGGGAATTTACTTGAAAAGGATAAATACACATGGAAATTTATGGATAAATTGAGTTGTTTCTTCATTGATGATTTTCAGGATGTCATTTTTTTATGCGACCATATGATCTTAAGAAGATCACACAAAAGCTACTCGCAATGAAATCCCATAGTGGGCTCTCCCGATAAGAATCTTGAGAAGACCTATGAATTCTATTCGGGGGAAGAAGCCATCTCCTCCTCTATTTCTTCTTCACATCTACCTATTTCAGATCTCCTTCTTCTGCACTTGTATATGTGTATGAATTTTTTTTGGGGATATATACATAGGTTGGAAAAGGGTGGTTCCATTTTTCCTGGTGTGCATACCACATGTACTGGATTGAGGTAGTGGAGATCTCATCATGAAAGAGTGTTTGGAGGATCTTAAGATGTATTCATGATATCATGTGATTAAAATTTATGAAAACATCTTGGATTTGAAACATCTAATGTAGTGAAGTAAATCATGCCCTTGATTTTCATATCCTTCTTGCGATGGGGTGGAAGGTAACCAACGATGGCCTCACGTGATTGTTTCAGGGGATTCATGTGATAGCTCGACAAGTATGTGACCGAATTTTTTAAAAATACCAGATACATCATGTAGAAAAATTATATAAATGAAAAAATATAGAATCTTATTACAATGGTGAGGATATTATATTTTTCATTTTCAATCACTGATGTCAATATTGGTTTGAGTGATCGTCATTATCAGGTTCCATGATCCTTCCATATTCTCATGATGACTTCTTGTGATCACATGATAAATTTTAGTTGATCCTTTATTGGATATATAAAATCCATTGGATGGTATTGTGGTGTCGCATAATCCTATGAAGCGATCTACTAAAAGTTATAAGGTCAAAGGTGAAACCCCATTCAAACTCACAATGGCATGCTGAACATTCACAGGTTCAATATCTTAATAACATGAAATCATAGTGATTATCGACATTCCTTCATGTGACAATGCATCCTCTTATGATAGACGGATGAATTTCTCTAATATATTTCATAATCTACATAATATCTCATATAATCAAAATGATATTTCCTCCCATGATCATCTTTATGCTATAAATTTGTTCTTCTAAGCACCGAATGCATGAAATATGATGTTGTGTGCTTACATTATGGATGACAGGTCACATCAAATTTCATGGTTAGAGATTGTTTTCATGATGGATGTTTAGTGCTAGGGTCGAGAGGAAAATTAATTTGGATCATGGTGTTGAAACAACAGTGTTGGGAGTGTGGTGGGTGAGAGGGAGGTTGAAGATGACTTAGGCAAGAAATCACACGAACATGATTTATTTGATCTAGAAGCATGGATTCTATCCATATTTTTAGAGGATGAATAGTTTTTCACCTGGAATCTATCCCAATTTTTTTCATGTATAGGATGGAAATGTTTAATTAGTTATCATGTATCTAATGGTCGCCATAAATGAGTACTGAGATCCACTTCTGACTATCACTAGTATTGACATGTTCCAGCCAACTCCGCTACGACACTGGCACCCTGCGGCATGGATCTGCTTCTCTTGCACGTGTTCTTGGATGAAAACCACAGCCACCTGTGTAAGCCAGCTGATCTTGCTTCTTAGGTGATGTTTAGGTGACTCCCACATAGGCTATGGTTGAGTTTTCTTGGATACCATGCCTTGGATGGCAATTATTTTTACTAAGGGAATCTGTAATACTTATCACAATTATGAATACAATCACGTAAAAAAATGATTCTAAGGTGAATCTATATCACTTTTCTATATATCTGAACATAAAAAAGGATTTGATATTGAGCCTTATGAGAATATTCATGGAACACTAACCCTAAAATACAAATTTATAGATATTCCTGTAATTAAAATTGATTTAGTGGAAAGAACATTGTGAACAGATCCAAGATAAATGACCTGAACATTTCTATGTATCCTATGGGAATGATAATAAAGTCATAAATAATTGTGATATAAAATCCTATTCCATGAAATCTCATGAATAGGGAATGTTGGTTTATAGATGAATAAATCTATTATTAATGCCTTTAGGTAGACATATATCATGGGTAGTAAGTGTAATTTCATCACTATGTGACGAAATAATGGGTATAGAAAAATGTTTTGGTGGATATGTTTCATAGATCTAGATCTTCTTCCACATTCTAGGCCACAAAAATCTGTGAAATATGAGTGGTTTAAGTTCCTTTTGGATGGACCAATTCTAAGGTATTTTTAAAGCATGACAAGACTAGATACCCTCACATGGGTCCGAATAAATAGATATGTGTCTATGTTTTTCCTATATTTGTGGGGATAGTGAGAATACCTTGATTTTATATAGGGAAAAATAATGGTCCCTATGATATTTGTATATATTTTTATGTTTCCATTTATTTTCCATTAGCTCTATGTGGGGGAAATCACAATGGGTGTGGAAATAGATTTTTCTCAGGATACCCTCATATGATTTTTTTTCCTGACAGGTTTTATGAAATTTACATTTATGAGTGCTCAATATTTCATGGGTCATAATGTCAAGTGAGTTGAGAGATGAATGTTTTATAGGATGCATGTTTTGAGTTTTCAACATTGAAAGTGTTTTGTTTCTTCCAATTTTATTTTGGAATACATTAAAATTAGAATATATTTATGATGTAGTTTAAGGTCTTATATCGTAGAATTTCTATTTCTATGGTTTTGGGCCATCCATATCTGGTCTTATATTGTTGTATTTTTCTATATTCCAGCTCGTACCTTCTGATACTATAGTTCAGGGTATTTTATATTGGTCCTTATATTGGTAGTAGAGGATGGGTATTCATGAAGGGTTCAAGATAGTTGCATCATTTATGGGATTCTGAAAAATGAGTTTCCTAAAAGGGTTCAAATACCATGAATTCTTAATTTATATTCTAATGAATCAATGTTTTTGAAGGGTTATGGAACCCTAAATTCTTATAGAAACAACGAGTCTTGAATATTACTGATGGATCATGAAACCTTGCATCATTACCTTGAAGGGTGTTGGTGGATGAGAAGAAATTAATGATACAATGTCCACATTGATAGTTAGAATAAGATTTTAGGAAATCATTTTTACAGGAGCATGAATAGATAAATATTTAATGGCGCATACATACTAGGGATGGACCATAACACACTATGGTATTGAGATCCACCACATTGTTATTATGTCTCCTAAGGATTCGAGTTCCTTTCTTAAAAGGATGATATGACTCTAGTTGTTATGGCATAAGGCCTTTTTCATGGACCCTTATGGATTAAATTTATAGTCATGTAATGGTTTTTCCACCCTTTTCCATGGGTTAGGAAATATTTTGGAATAATCAAGCAACTAGACTATGAAGTACGTTATGGAGTGGAAGCTATACAATTAGGTATCTATCACCTATGGGCATTTTTTATTTTTCGGTAGGTTAGTTACCTAGTCTATGTAGTTTAGAGTCATGTAGTGTGGGAAACCAAAAGGTTTGGAAATGGATTTTTGTGTTTATACTTCAAGAAATGGTACAATAACTGATGACATAATGTCGAGGATGTCAAATCCACAAGACTAATCTAGTTATGGGGAATTTAAATATTAGTATAAGAATATATGAGTTAACTAGAGGTGGGAATTTGGGGGGGTATAGTTCAACCATGGGTAATGGTATATTCCCATATTCCATATGATCAAGATAATAAATCCTGGATTTAATAGGGGGATTCTTGTGACCATGTATCCCCTAGGAATAAGCTCTTTGGAAGTGTAAAATTCCATAATGAATCATATAAGGATCCTCTAGGATTATCTAGACCATGTTAAGAGTTTACTATAGAGAAGAACCAAGATAATGGAAGTCCAAGGTCCATGGATTTCCAAGAGAATGATACTAACTCAGGGGACTGGTTATGAAATCTCAAACTTTAAATACATTAAGGTGTTTTATGGAAAATGTAAGATCTTCGAAGGTTTAAAGATCCCTAAAATTCAATCTCCATATAGTGAACATGTTATCATAATGAGGAAATGTAAAAAATCAGTAATTTGACTTCTTCTTGGACTAGTGGGTCCAATGATAATGGATTAAATTTTACTAGTGCCACAAAGTAGATCTTATGATATTTATACATCAATTATTTATTCTCTAATTTTTTCATAAAATATATAAATGACTTGTTTATAAAGTGGATGGTTGAATTATAATCAGACCACCCTTTTTTAATTTTTATTTAGACAAGTTTTATGTATCTTTCACTTGTATTTTAAGGGCTTTATATCTAGACCATCAAAGGATAATGTTTAAGGTCATACAAATATGAACAATGTGCATGTAGTTTATGGTCATGAAGCATGTGGAACTGGTATAAGGATAATGTTACAAAACAACATAAATAGGATAATGAGGGTCAAGAGTACTAAAAATATATTTTGAGGGAATTGAAACTGTTGTAAATTATAGATCTAGGTTCTCAAGTCATGAGTAATGGTATGGGTTAATCCTATTTAGGATGAACTAGAACACCCTAAGTTGTTTAGTTCTTCCATAGTGACTTTTGGGATCATAAGGATCACAAATCCATTATTATAGGGAAAAGATTAATTTGGTTGGTAGGTAAAATATCTTATGAATATCCACCTATTTCATGGTCAAATAGAGATATATGTTCTATCTTCTAAGGTCGTTGAAAGGTTCATATAAACTTGAGGTGATAAAGGAATGCATATTGATTTATGGTTTGAGGTGATTAAAATATGATGGAAGCACCACATACTCTAGTGGACTACTGTTTGGCTCTTGTGGTCCATTGATAAGGAATGATGATGGCTGATGGTCTACATAGTTAATCATTTTGTAGTGGGGACATATTTTTCATTTAGTTTAACATCATGTGAATATTAAATTTTCCTTTTAGTTTGACATCATGCAATGAGGATGTAGGAATCAGTGTGATTGTTTTCAATATATCCTTGGGGAACATATTTTATCCATGCACATGGTTATTTATGGGTAGCTATATATTTCATCCCTTATTGCACAAATTTTATTGTGTGAAATAAATCCTTATGTAGATCAAACTCATATGCAGATAGATCCAATTTTTATTATTTGTCCAACTTTACAAAGAAGTATATGCTAATTTTATTATTGGGATTAACTGGGGTTCTCTATGAACATTATAAGGGAAGGAATCATGATATAATTAAATCCTTTATGAAGATAAATCTTTGTAGATCCAAATCATATGCAGGGGAGGGGTGACTAACTCAGAACAATTGGGTCTTCACTTAAAATTCATACCCCAAAATGGAAGGGTATAAGGATAAAATGTTGTAATATTGATTTGATAATGGGTAAGATAAACATATGTGTAACATTTATAGTACCCAATTCTACATAAATAGTTATATTATGAATGTTATAAATAAAAAACTAAGAATATATTAGTTAACTAAAGGTTGGAACTAGTGGGTACATGATAACCATTTATAATGGATGAATCACATATTCCATAGGGTTAGAATAATAAATACTTTATTTAAGGGAGGAATATCATTTGGGACCAAAACATCATCTAGGAAAAGTCTCTTTAGAATTGTTATAATTATCTAGTGAATCCTAGTGAGGTCCTTTTGGATTATCCATTTATTGTTACCAGTTTTCTATAGGGAAGATCCAAGAGCATGGGTTCCGGATGTCCTTGGGTTTCTAAGAGAAGGATACCAACTCAAGGAACTGGTGGTGTCGAGATAGATATCATATATATGAATTTCTTTCATAAAAAATTAATATTCAAGAATCGTTTGATCACCCTAAGGAAAAAACTATGTGTATTGAACACATTCCCAGTTGAATGAAAAAACATGAGATCTCTGGGTACAAAACAATAAGAGGGGAAGATGTATTCATTTTGAAGACAATTTATCATGATTTTAGAATCATTTGTCTAGGATATGGCCATTAAATTTAATTCTATGATAATAGTACATGGTGACTGATTTAAGATATGTCTCCATTGCATCATCCAAAGTGGCTTGATAGGTTGCCTAATCTCACATGATCCATTCTCAGTGTGAGAAACATGGGAAAACTAGGTATAAGATTAGGGTGTGTGAGAATGGGTCTCAAAATTATAGGTGCATAGGTCTAGACCTTATATTGTTAGCAGTGAATTATTATCATTATCTATGTTGCAACTGATCCCAACATTTTTGATATAAGAATCACTATATATCTTATAGTTATAGAAATCAATTTACACTTAGTTCTTGAATGAAGAACTCTCTATTCAGGTATGACCTATATGTAGAGGGGGATATTTTTCAATTGATTATTTTTGATAGACCCAATATTTTAGATCCATGCATCACTTCATATCTCACAGTGGGAGGAATCATAGCACATATGGTTCTTGAAAGGGAAACTCTCCTTGTAGGTCTAACCCATTTGTAGAGGGGATATTTTTCCCATTGATTATTGTAAATGTACCCATGATTGGAGATATGTGAATAAATATGTATCCATTTAATGAATGAATCAATCCAAACATAGTTTTTGAAAGGTAAACTCTCTACAAAGATCTTACCCACACATAGTGGAGAATTTTTAACCATTGATTATTTCTTCTAGACTTATGATTAGGGATCCGAGCATACCTATATATCATTTGATGGAACGAATCAAGCTTAATGTAGTTCTTCAATGAGTAAAACCCCATTCAAGAGTAATCCATATGTAGAGGGGGTGTTTTTTCCACTGATAATTGCATCTAAACCTAGTATTGGAGATAGAGGCATCACTATGTATAATATGAGGGTAGGAATCAAGCCACTCATAGATATTGAATAAAAAATCTCAACGTAGGTCCATCTCATACAAACAGGGGAAAATTCCCTCATTGATCATTGATAATAGGAAAAATATTGTAGATCTAGGTGTCCCTATGTATCCTATGATGTAAAAAAATTCCACATGTCGTTCTTGAATGGAAGTGTGGTGAGAGACCAACACCCAGGATATAGATCCTCTTGGGTGAGGTATATAGTAATGCACAATTTTATGTCCTTAAATTGAAAATAACCATATAGTTTAACATCTTGTGTTAATGGCTTATGTTGTTCCTTTTGATGTATTGCATCATGGATCATGGTAAACGTGATGTGAAATGATCTGTCTTGATCATTTGGGGAATACCTTTCCAAAATTCTTAAACCCACATGAACTATGCATGGCATGAGAAATAAGGAATGGAAATGGATTATTTCACAACAAAAATGTTACTAATGTAAATATCCAGGGAAATTTTATCATATAATTTACAAGTCAATATATTCGATCTAGGAATCACAACGTTTCCCATTGGAATGATAATCAATCCCTATGTAGTTCTAGGAAACCATGTTGTTTAACATCAAGATGTAAGGAAGAAGGTTGCCCATTGTGAAAAAGAAGGCATGGATCCCTATAAGCACTATATAGGAATTAAAAAAATAATTTAATTGGTGGAATCCAACGTTCATGACATAAGGAATCATAAGGTGGTTTCCCAAGGCATCATATACCTCATACATAGGGTAAAAATACATTTTAATATATTGTGATGAAGATGTTGTCACAATGTTTAATGACTTATGACTTGGATGATATGAGTTGTGACTTTTAGGGTCATGCAGAAAGGATAACTACATGCGGTTTATCATAATGTGGTAATTATGAGTGTCTTTTTGTGTATTTTTAGGTCATATGTCTTATAACATACATTGTGGTGTGACCCATGTTTTGGGATTTTGGGGTCACTATATATCATACGATGGAAGGAATCACACAACTTTTATTTGTTGAGTGTGGAGATTGCCTATATGGATTTGACTCAAACATAGGGATGGGGTCACTTCATTTTGTATTGGAACCAATATAGCTCACGGGTAGTGATTAATATGTGATGTAAAATTTTCTTTGTAGTTTAACATCATGCATTATAGCTGAACAAACTCTTGGTGTTTTAGGTTATACATGTAAGACCCTTGTTGTCTTATAGTTTTAGATCACTTGACTAAGACAATGGGTGTATTTTATTTTTTGGTAATTAGGCTTGGACCCATATATTTATTATAGTTTTAAGTAATACAAATAAGACCATGGATAATGTGAAGTTGGAAGTCTTTCTTCTAGGAATTAGTAGCATGAGAGGGATGCATTCTCCTATCTATTTTATTGAAACCACGATGGTCATCGATTAATCCTAGGTGATGCATAATGACATTGGGGATTATATCAGGAATTTATATATAATTCCAAGTGAACATGTATTGATGTTTCTCTATAATTTTTATATAAATCTATTAATCCTAGAGAGGCATGAAATATATATAAACTGTAGACTGTAAGTCTCCTTCTATTCCTAGATTGACCCACCAGATCTCATCAATGGTAGTATATATGCCTTCCTCAAACATGGGAGTGGAATTCATGAGGTCACCCTATTTTTCTTTCGTCTCTTATTTTGTTGAGAAACTTTCATACATGGTAGGTAATTTGGGGGTACCTCTATCACTGTCTAGGTAAGAGAGTCCATGGGAAGAGTTGTTGTCATCCTGAACTATCTGATTTTTCATAGATATAATCCGCAGATTCTTGTTTTCTTTCTTTATATGACTAGGTGTAAGAGGACAATAGAAATATGTGATTATTCTTACAACCTGAATAATGTTTATTGGTATCTTGTAATCTTTATCAATCATACTCCAAGGAATCATAGTAGTGGTCACCAAGAAATTGGGGGATGCAACCTTTATATTTTTATCAACTATTGGTTATTTTTATTCCCTTTTATAGATACCTAGATTAGCATATATGGCTTCTCAAAACATAAAGGGGGGCACTATCACCATTTAGTATTCCGAGATTCCCATATATTGGGTATTCCATGCATTGATGAATTTTTTAAGGTACTACTACATGGAAATGAAGCCAATGTATTCATATAATGACATTATATACTATGTCTTATAGGTTAACTATGAACTTTGTATCAAATGTGAGATTCTTAAATAGAGTATTGAGCCTGACCTTCCCATGTGGATTTTTCTTGTTCTTATTATACATTTGAATGGATATATTTTATATATAATAACCCCTTTCACAATATCCAAAATGTCAAAGGTTGTGAATTAGGATAAGGTTGATCCAAGATCCATTTTTAACTAAATCCCTTCATATATCGAAAATGCCAAGTTCACATGAATAATATAGTAGTCTAATATGTCTCTGGATAAATTATTCGAGATCATGTTCTGTAAACGAGATGATGAAATGTAATTCGGATTGAATAGTCTCAAATAGATTAATCTTATCTACAAAAACATAAATTTTTTACTTATGTGGGATATTGATATGAGTGACACTAAAAGATATTTTATAATATTAAGAAAATTCAGTATTTTATAACTTATACCTAGTACTGACGATACCTTACAGATATTAATATGTTTCCAAATTTTCAATCTAGTGACCAGGACATGTTTTGGTTAGTTTCATGTCATGTGGTAAGGATTTTGTTGTGCGGTTTGACAATGTGTGACTAGGGTTTATGTAGTTTAACTTCACGATACTTGGATGTTGTCATAAAGTATAATGTTTTGTGACTAGGAATTATCGTGATATTTAATTTCATGTGACAAGTAAATTTTTATATTGATTAACATTATGAAACTATGACCTATCATGTAGTTTAAAGTCATGCGGCAAGGACATTATGATGCAGAACCTATTAGAAGAGATTCTTTTTTGATAGATACCAGATGACTCTTATTCATATTTCATGAGTTTTAGGGTCCTATATTTCTATAAAAACATCATTTAACTACTTCTTTACTCAATATTTGAATCCAAAAAAATCTCTATTATGTTCTTCAGATGTCGGTGGTAAGGTAAATAATTGTGATAGTCTGTCAACCATGCATCACATGGATTCCTCATTTTTGGGAGTTATATCAAATTATTCTCCAAGGTATAATAAAACCTCATGGGGAAAGATTATTATTGGAAGGAATATACGCTTTGATGTTTTTCATCAAGATATGGGAAACCACACTACTTATCCCATGTGGTACATATACCTCTATTGGAATGTGTATGTGGATGTGTTTGTATTCTGGGGTGCAAAACCTCGGTATTTATTGGTTCATGTGTAGGTGTTGAAGCGTTTGGGGTCCATGGATGATACAAATTCTTCCCACTGATTAAATAAACCTAAAAAATTTAAATCTTTGTGGAAATTACTGAGTTCAGATGGTTTCCAAAGTAACCCCGATTATGGGGTGGAAAATATGGATATACCCTAGCCATATGAGCTAGGTGTCTTGAGAAAATAAAAATTCTCCCATATTCATAGGCTTAGGTGAGGTGAAACAATGCCTAGATTTAACTTGATGAGGGGATAAAAAATATTAAAATGATCCCATCCCTTTAGGCAAGTGCACTTTATCATATGGAGGGATTCCAAAGGAAAGTGTTGGTATGTAATTATAGGGAAGAGATCCCAAGAGTATTCCCACAATTATTTCCCAAATATCCTTACTGTTATGTTATAGATGAGTGATATACTCTTCTTGAGAAATTAACTTTACATACTTAAGTGGTTGACTGTCATTATCCATGAAAGAACCCTTTCTTATATCAATGGTAGGGTGAGTGGATGATGGAGGGAGTCTCAACGTAGACCCTAAAGTCAAAATATGGTATTTCCACTGGTCATACTCTTCAGCAAAATTTCACCTTAAAATTCGGACATTTTTTATAATACCTTTTGTATGTCTATAAAAGATATCGTTGAGCTCTTCTTCTACCATGATAGAGGCAAAAGGTGGGACTACCTTTTATGACCAAAATGAATTTAAGAGGGTATGATAATCATTTTTTGGAGTGTTCTAATCTTGATCCGATGAGAGGTATTCATATTTAGTTGATGTCATATTAATAGGAACACAAGTTGTCTAGTGATCCAATTCAATGGATTATCTCATTCTATGGTTCAGTTCTTAACATGACGTTTGGTGGGATGGTGCCCACTATACCATTTATTGGTTTGATGACTGTTCTACCATATGGTGGACTAATGCGTATTGTACCATTTGGTGGGTCAACATAAATATTGAATAATATTCTAATTTAAAATATGATAAAAATTTACCTAGACTTATGGGAGGGGGTTCTCCCTCTGATTCCAAAGTCACCAAATCTAGATATTATGAATTCAAAATCTCATGTCTAGAGATGAACTAGGGTTGATTGTGGGAGACTATTTTAATACCCTAGTTTTCCTAAGATAGATTAGAAGTATCAAGGATATATTCCTACTATATATTTGGATTATTTGGATATCCGTGGTGGGATCTCCTATTGGATTCTACAATTTGGCTGTTTAGGGTGGTCACAACATTCTTTTTATATCCTAGTTGAATCAGGGTAATATGTTAATGACGAGAATGGACGGGAGCCTTCGTAGGAGAATATTTATTGATTGAGTTTACTTGCTGATAGTCCTTATCCAATTCCTTGAAGTAGGGAAGGTATATGTTGATTCACACTAGGAATAAGCTTCCAAATTAGTTTACTAGGGAAACAAGGGTCACTTCCTCTCTCGAGGCCTATTATGGGAACACTGACTAGATGGAATTCATCTTCTAGAGGATTTCACAATCTAATTCTAATGTTAGGTGGAACAGTTGATGGGTAAATCTAAGATAAAAAAATTTTCAACTGGAACTAGATGTGTAGCATTGGTGAAAACATATTTAGAGGCCTTGGGGCTAAATCTTATATGGAGGACGATGCACATAATAGCTGTGTCAGCTAGTTCTTCACAGTATCTTGAGGTATTATGATGGAATTGTTATATTTCCCTACTCTCTCATAATCCATTAGAACATTGGATGCCTCTATTTGGATTGTAAGGAATTTGGGAAGTCATGGAGAGTAAACAAAACAACCTATTAGTGAAACATCATTTATAAGAGTACAAGTTTTATCAATTACATTCATATTTAAAGGAATAATAGGAGGAATATTATTTTATGAATGGTTTAGAATAGTGTAAATAAAATTTCAGGTTCACCCCTTGGTTTCACAATGAATGTTGAAAATAATGGACTAATGGTTACTACATAATATATCCTTTTTATCCCATAAAATGGATAGCATGGTTGATGAATTTCACATGGGGTTTCCAATTTTTCCCAAAAAAATTGAAATAGTTTCACCCAACACATGATTGTGGGTGATTTAAGGTGGTTTTATAATAATTGTAATTGGTTTTACCATATTTATCTCTTCTGGAATCTCTGAATAGTTCCCATATCCAGGATAATGTACAAACCTTCTTTTCAAAGGTAGGCAGTCAATTTGGGTTCCAAACCCAATAACACCTAGTAATCTACATTTGTCGAGAAGATGGGAGGCCAGGCTCATCAAACCCTTAGGGGGGGGGGAGTTATTCCCTATTATAAGGCTCTATTATAGATTTAATAATCTTCATGAAATCTTTCACAGTCTTTGATATGTAACTGGTTGGCTATGTGACAATGACATGATTAAGACCATATGTTGACGACAACAATTGTGTCCACCATAGGACCCCCATGAACACTTTTTCATTAGTGATGATTTATTTTATAGCCATGTTTAGGTGTTATGGAGTTTATTTCCATCCATGGATGTGATTGGTGTCTTAGATATGGGATTGGACCTCTATGAGTAGGAATACATATATGAGAGGAGGAATCAAAACCCATATAGTTTGTTTGACATAGTTTAAGGTTGTATGATAGGACTATACCATGAAGATTAATTTCATGAATAAAGGATGTAAATATATGTCTTGGGACCCAAGGAGGAATCTTTTTTATCCTATTAAGATGGGAATTAGAGTCCCCATATTTTTTTTTCCAGGGGGAATATGCATCATAGGTGATGTGACAAAAGAGGCCATGAGAAGGACATATTCATGTATGGCTTCCCTGAATTACCTTATGATGAATTTGACCCTTGGAGTGAAGATGTGATATATTAAAAATTACATCCCAATGAATGAACCACACCGTTGTAATCCTTTCCAATCTATTGGTACGGTCATCTCCCGTTTGTAAGCCCACATGAGTTGTGATTAGTGTGACAAATAAAGGATAACATATGATATGAGGCATCACATGGGAGAATATTATTACGGTGATTTCATATAAAAGTTTTCCATTAAGATGTATGACTACTAGTCTCATGGAGGAAATGGTATAGAGATCAGGCCTCAGGAATTCATCATATGTATCTTTTTTACAAAAGTAATTAGAGTCCCCATTTTTCAGTTCATCCCCAAACCACTAAGGGGTTTAAAGTACTTGATGGAATTTTTGGTGATTACATGTAAAAATATTCCCATGTCTAAGAACATTTCTCATCAAATGATATAAAAATAATGATGATAGTATTATTGGATAATTTAGTCCCATTAGTCAATATTATTTGTGATTTGGAGGGACTTACACTGGGGGGATTACTATTTGAGCATGGGCCTTAATAACCTATCCTACATATCCTATTTGGAAAAGAATCATAGTTCTCATAGTTCTGTCATCCCAAACACACTAATGGGTTTGAGGAATTTGGGGGAATGGATGTGGACCACACATAGAATGATGCCCATGTATGATCAAACTTCTTATCTAATAGTGGATGATTATGTATGGTAGAATTTTGAGAGAATATAATCCCATGATTTAAGAATATTTTTTATATGGATGGAATTACATAATGATGGATTCCAACTAGTGCTCTGGCCTTAGGAAGGCATCATAAATATTTAGTTTGGATAGAAATTAGTGTCCTCAAAGATTTTTATCTTATCAATGCACAAAAGTATGAGTAAGAATGATGAACCCATAGGAGGGTTTGGGTCCCACTTGTTAGAGTGTCTTAGACATGGAGGTACCTACACTAATGTCAATTCCCATTGGAGTACATGCCTTAGGAATGCATCCTATGCATCCTGTTTTCATAAGAATAAGATCGCTCAGAGTTATGTTAGATTCTAAATCTACTGATCAATGATGAAGAACGATGAAACCATGGAAGGTTATGGGTCACATGGGTAAGAGTGTCTTAGACATAAAGGGACTTACACCGAGGTGGATGTCCATTGATGCTCAGGACATAGGAAGGAATCATACATATCCTATTTTGATATGAATCAAATTTCATGTATTTCATTCATCCCTAACCCACTAATGGTTTGGGATAATTGATCACACTTGAGGAGATAATTATCACCAATATGTATTAGGAAACTAAGGGAATATAATATGATGGATTCCCATGTTTCATTTTCATTATCTATCTTCTGACAGATAAGATAGATAATGACCACAGAAGGATTATTAAATATGGTTGGTATGATACATAGGACCCACTCAAGAGCATGATTAATATAGGTTTCCATGAGTTCATAACCCTAAACCATTAAAGAAACTCCCATTATAAATAGGGTATTTGGTGAAGGTTCCTTGCTGGGGGTTCACTTGGTTTATGTCCAAGTGTGTCTCTTAGAAAAGGTTGACATGTCTTGGTTGTATTTCTAACATGTCTTGATTTTATTTTTGACATGTTTTTATTATCCACTTAACATTTTATGATTATTTACCCAAAAGGATCTGATTTCCATCTTGAATGTTTCATGGAGTCATTCTAACATATAAGACACGTCTAAGGGTGTCTACCTAACATAACTAAGATTCTTCATATCATCAAATTTTTAATGTCCAAGAACAGTCTCATGATGAAATTAATTTTATGATATGTCTTCTCATGATCAACTTGACTTTTACATAGTCAATCACAAGATAAAAAAGGCTTA
The DNA here is from genome assembly GCA_963277665.1 of Viscum album. Classification (NCBI taxonomy): domain Eukaryota; kingdom Viridiplantae; phylum Streptophyta; class Magnoliopsida; order Santalales; family Viscaceae; genus Viscum; species Viscum album. The sequence goes on from OY728135.1 coordinate 1,367,183,975, forward strand.
TCTATAGGTTGTCATGTGATCAAACTGTCTTGTCAATAAGCTATCACATGATCAATCTGTCTTGTCTATAAGTTCTATCATGATCAACCTGGATTTTCCTTGGGATTCCTCATGAACAACATGGCATTCCCAGGCCATCCTTTCATGATAAAATGATTTTTTCTAGGATTTAATCACATGATCAATCATATTTTTCCACAAGATGTTGTATGAAAATGATGACATGTCAATTCTCTGTCACATAAAAATTATAGCATGTATTGGGATACATAATGTAAATATGAGGATAATGATTCATGATACTATGTTATCTTATTAAAGATATGTTGTTTTTATCTTCAACATTTCAATAACCATTCACAAGACCAAGATTACACTTTCATGGATTAAAGAAACCTATTCAAGTGTCTCATGATTAAAGAATCATGGAAAATGTTTTTCATTGTATGAGGAATGTGTGTCTATGTGTTCATATTAATTATGTACATCCCCATAATTGCATGTCTAGAGTGCATTCCCACATGCCTAGGGATTTCATGGGGAAAAATGTATTTTCCATAGGTTCACATGTATTCCAAAGCAACATAGATGTGGAGGGGTGAATCCATGATGGAATCACATAATTAAAAATTTCTAATGTGATCACCTTTTCATAATGGGTCCTATAAAGGGTTATATGATCATATACTTAGGAATCAGATTAGAGAATAAATATAGAACAAGTTCTATGGATGAGGGTATTTCGTCAGTATGAGGCCATCACATGACCAAGGGGATTGTTTCAAGTGGTGTTTTCATACTGAGGAAACCATGTCCAGGGTTCCATCCAAGCATCATGATAAAAAGGGTCAACATAATCTTCTATTGAAGACTAAATGGGGTAATTTATTGTCCACTGTTTCTTGAGAACCTCAAAGAAACATGTCATGTAGGAGAATTTGTGTGACAAGGATACATGTCCATAGATATTCATGGAATAACTAAAGAATTTATTCCTATATGATTCTAATGATGTTAGTTTTTTCATGTGACTGCGTGATCTTAATGTGATCATGCGAAAACTTCTCGTGATGCAATACAACAATGGTTTCTCAAAAAGGGACTCTTGTAGTTACCTATAGATACCCTTTGGGAGAAGTAAACAAATCCTCTTTTTCTCTTTATCCTCTCCCTCCACCTTCTCTCTTTATTCTTCCCTTGTCCATTTAACTATAATTTTTTGGGGATTACGGATTTATATAGGCAAAGGATGGATGAAGTTGGTTCCACATTTCATGGTGTCCATTCATTATGTATTGGCTTCAGGCATTTGAGAGCTCCACATGAAATAATTTTTGGTGGAACTCACTATAGATTAAAGTGATCATGTGATTAGACTTCATAAGGTGAATCTGTTTTTGAATAATCACATGTTTTAAAGTTAATCCTGGCCTAGAATTTTCTATCCTACATTTGATAGGGTGGAAAACAACCAACGGCGACCTCATGTGATTGCTTTAGGAGCATCTTCTGATAACTCAACATGTGCATGAACAAGAACTATAAAAATACTGGATAATTAACATGAGAAAATAATAAAAATTCAAAAAGACAAAATCCATTCATGATAGAGAGTATTTTATTTTTTTACATGCCACTAGTGATGACATAATGTATTTGAGCGGTCATCATTATTTTATTTTTCGATCATTCTATCTTCTCGTGAAAGCTTCTCATGATTTCATGATCATTTTTTGTTCATCATTTCATTATTGTATTAAAGCTTATTGATTATAACATGGTTCCTGAAGTTCCTATGAAGTTATCTCCTCGAAGGAAGAAGGTAGAAGGTGAAAACCTATTTGAACTCATGATGGATTGGTAATCATTCGAATGATCAGTTTTTTAACCACTCGATATCATGATGACAAACATCATGGATTCATGTGGTGTTGAATGCTCCCTTAATAGATCATTGGTTGTCTTAACTCTTTTATGTAACCTATATAATCTATTATGGTTCCATCCTGAAATCTCCTCTTTTGATCATCTTCATGTGATGTCATGGTTCTTAAATGTGCTTCAGGCATGATTTTTTTTTTTTCATGCATGACATAGGGATGATCATGTGTGTCTGATTTCATGGGTGGGGTTAATTTTTATGATGGTATTTTAGTTCCATGTTTGGGTGACCACCGAGTGTGGATCATGATGTAAAACCACCATTATTAAGTGTGTGGTGGACGATTGGGAGGTTGAAGATGAATTAGAAGAATGATCAAACATCCAAGAATTATTTGATCTGGTGGCTAGGATTCAATCCATATTTTTAGAGGATAAAAATTGATATTCCTAATATCATTCCCACATCAATTTCTCAGATAAGAGGGAAGTGATTAATACATTTTCATAGATCCACTAATTTCAAGAAGAAATTACAGCGGCACACCCATGACTATCATTGGTTCTAACCTATGCCAGACCACTACTTCATTGTGTAACATCCCCATAGTGTGGATATTAACTCTTATGTGTGTAATTGGATACACACCCCCTTCAATCTATGCAATCTAGCTGAGAAATCTACTTATGAATGATTTAGATGACACCAAAATGATCTTGGGGTGAGTTTTCTTGGCTAGATATCTTGTCTTTCTATAAATTTTCTAGGGGAATCAATAATACTTAACATAATTATAGACATAATAAGGGAAAAATATATTCCCATAGAAAGGGAATCCAAATCCCTTGCCTATTCTTGATGGATTCCATTTTTGAGTCCTACATGGAATGTATATTAATATTTTTTCATGCGATTCATACTCCACAAATCACAGATAGAAAACTGTCTGATATAAAATTACGGGTTCTAAAACTCTCTTTAATATAGGTATATTTAATATTTTTATATTCCAATTAGTTATTTATTACCCAAACAACAATTTTTGGCATGTTAAATAAGATGTTATATATTTGAAAATATCTCAATTATTATCCTCTTATAAGAAGTTCTCTCTGTGATGTCTTTTGATTTTTTTCACTCCTTGAATATATATTAAAATTAATTATATGTATTTTCTTTAAAAAATATTTCATCACTAATAGTCATGATGTTATGAAAAACCTATTACTAAACATTTATTCAAATAACACGTGAAAGAACCGATGAATATAGGTGGTTACGATGATAAATATTAGATCATTAAAATTATTATTGAACTTATTAATTTTAATTTATATATATATATATATTTCTAATTATTTTAAAATTATAATTTATCAATAAATCATTTTATTTTTGAAATTATATTATGATTGTTTCCTCTGGAGTTGGGGATGACCTCATTGATTTAAGGTTCAAAAATCCCAAGAAGTTTCTAAAGGGTTTGTTCGTAGAAATAGAAACATCCAATGATTCCATATCCATTTGGACCTACATTCCAAAGGTAGGTGCTCATTAGTTATAAACTGATGAGACTCATGAATTTGCATTTGTCAAGAGGATGGGAGGTCAGACTCATCACACCTTTTTTGGGGGGAATTATTGTCTACTCCGAGACTCTCTTTATAGATTTAAGTTATTTTCGTGAATCATTATTATATTACCAAGTATAAAGATGAGCATTCCTTTAGAGATGAAAATCAATAATTAATATGAATGAAATTTAGAGAATCTTTTATATGTATCTGAGGTTCTTCATCAATAGAGAATCATCTGTATTTGTTAGAGATTCTTAGTCAATGATATCTTTCAATACATAAAATTCTCTTGGTCATTATGATGACCATACTGGTTTTAAATCCACTCAGTGGGAACTTGAAGTTTATTGTCATTCAGAAGGAAATGGATTATTTCAAAGTTGGGATCTTACCCGCAGATGGGCTACATACGTATCCTTTATTTTGGAAAAGAAATTAGAACCCATGTAGTTCGAGTAAGATAGTATGATATTTATGCATTATTGATAGCTCAAAGAAAGATGTCATAATTACTTTTACACTCTAAGGTCATGTGAGTCATGCTCGGTGTGAGAAACAAGAGGTATTGGTAAAACCAGACAATTGTTACATCATAAGAAATGTTGTGGGGCTTATGTATGTATGACTGACCAAATAGATGAAGATTAGGATTTACATCTGGGAAGAAACTCGGGAATATAGTCCATAAAGGTATATGTACTTCATGGATATTTGAATACTCTAACTCGGGGCTTACTCCTGAGGACGATTCCCAAATTAGGAGGGTACTTTTGATTGGGTTTTACTCCTAAGAAGGAAGTCCAAATCAAAATTAAATTAAGATTGGTTAAGTGAAATCATGTCTGGGACATACTTCTAAGGAGGAGGCTGAGGATAAAGTATTTGAGAACTGGGGATTACTCCTAAGGAGGATGCCTATATTTTTAGACTTTGAGACTGGGGCTTACTCCTAAGAAGGAATCCTAGGTTAAGAGAATTATGGTTGGGGATTACTCTTAAAGAGGATGCCCATGTTAGGAAATTTATGATTGGGGATTACTCTTAAGGAGGATGCCCAGTTTTGGGGACTTGGGGCTTACTCCTAAAAAGGATTCCCAAATTAAGAGAACATGGACTGGGGCTTACCCTTGAAAAGGGGGCCTAGGTTAATGATTCTATCTTCTTAAATGATGAGTTTGAATTAATGAAATCTCTGACCTTAGTGACATGAAGATATGTAAATCACTAGGTTTTAAGAGATATTCCACATAATTCCTTTCAGATAAGGAATCCAACAAGTAAATCATGCCATGAATGGCTTTGGAGTGAGTTCTGAAGGCTTAATATTGAAGAGGATAGGTGGATAGGCATAAGAGATGTGAAATAAGAAGGAGGGGCACCAAAAAAGATGGTGGTGCGCAAGTCCTGCGTGGGAGCACAAGTCCTGGCCACGCAAGTATACTTGCGTGACACAAGGGTACTTGCACGACGGTCAACCCTTAGGTTAATACTTGAGCGAGACTTGGCTCAATCCCTTAGTAATATCCCTAGAGGATTCCAGAAGAGGGGAATGCATGTTCTATTGAAGGGGTAAGGTGGAGCGCAAGTGTAGCCATTTCTCGTAAGGGCTGGCCACTTAGGTGCGCAAGTGTTGATGAGCTTCAACACTTAGGCCTTAATCCCCCTCTTTAGATCTTCTGTTCTTGGTAAGAGATTACCTTAGAAGTGTTCAAAAGCTTTGAGAAGAGACTAGGGCGTTGGGAGCTTATATCTAAGTTTCTTGAATTTTTCTTCCTTGAAATGGGGGGCCCACCGGGGGTATTTATAGGCTGGTGAAGACCCTAGGCTAAATTCAAAGAGGGCGCACAAGTCCCCTGTGTGACCCTTGGGTGGCGCGCAAGTATACTTCTGTGACCTTGGTGGAACTTGCGTGACCCAAGTGCATTTGAATCTTTGTTCATTCCTTTGTCTATTTTTGATGTTTCTTCAAAGGATGAATCAATTTAGGTTCAAGGTATTTCCCTTTTCAATTCTTTTAGACTCTGTGACGGAAAGGAGCTTCAACAAAAGTCCCCCCTCAGAGTTGTATTCGAATGAAATGAGGATATAACTCTGAGGAAAGAAGAAAACCAAGGAAACATCGGTGCACAAGTGTTGAGCGCACAGATGGAGTCACATAGGTGTTGATTGTGCTGGCTTTAGAGCATGCTGACTTTTAGGCACGTAGGGTTGAGGAATGGCCTATATATATGCGCCCATTCTCACGGAAAGTTCCCAGATTTCATATTTTTGGGATCTCGCTATGTAAGTTACCTTCACCGCACATGTTTCTCTGTTTTCTGCTGTTTCATTGTTGTCACACTGCTGTAGAGGTATTTGGACTTGCGCGGTGATACTTGCGTGCCAAAAACATGCGCGACACATCCATACTTGTGTGACACATCCATTCTTGCACGACACATCCATACTTGCGCGCATTAATTCCTTAGCCATTTTTTCCAAATTTCTTCACAAATTTTATTAAAAATAAACCCATTTAAGAGTTAATTTATTCAACTTTTGTGCAGATTCAATGGAACCCAAGAGAATCGGAACGACTGATGAACTTGCTAGCAAGTGAATTGTTGATATGATGAGCATCATTGGCCATGATTACTATACCATCTGCGACAACACTCTCCCAGATTTAGCCAACAACATGAAGAAGTATCATCTTGAATTCCCACAAACCATTTATCTTCCTTTGTATGGCTACAGTCATCTATGAGAAGTTACCATTCCAGAGGCAAAGAACTATCTCCCAATTTCTTGGTTTCAGAATTACACCAATTTTGCTTCAGAAAATATCTCATGTAGAGGAGCATTTATAAATGCTGTAACAGTGGAGAAGGCTCGTATAATGCATCATAGCCTGTGTACGCTGAATCTGAAACCTCACAAGCCCGAGCTGCAACCACATTGTTATCCTTCAATCTTCCAAAATTCTCAAATGGGTCAATCCAAAGGCTGGGAGAAGAGCTGGGTGTTCCGTCCTGGAGGAGGTGTGAAGCCAGCTTGGATGTGGGAATACTGGGTATGACAAACCTGTGCAGGGTTTGTCGAGTATTTGAAAGGAGTTGCGATATATGAAGCTGTCTGGCCTGGGCGAACATATGTTTACAGTCATGATAACTTCGTGCCGGAGATACTCATCCATTGGAGCCCAGAAACTAATTTCGTCCATCTGACTCTTGGAGAAGTAGGCATCAGCCTGTATGATGTCCACAAGATCTCAGGGGCTCCAATATTGGGTGATATGTATGATGAATTAATCCCTCACAAGGAGACTTGGAATGATTCAGAGAATACTCCATCATTAGCATGAGAATTATTGAAAATCGTCCACAAGATCAAGAGTTCAGAGTCCTATTTAACTCATTGTAGAAAGGATATTCATCCAGAGGAGTGGAAAAATATGTTACTTATCGATAAATAGGAGAAGGAGCCGAAGGAAAAGGGATCGAAGGAGAAGGGATCCAAGAAGAAGGGGCCCAAGGAGAAGAGGCCCACTTGTCCTACCACCTGCCCCAAAACAGAGAAGAGGGGAGCTCCTAGCACATTCAGGACAACCCAATAAGTAGTAGAATTTGAGAAGTGGGGATACAAAGTGAATCAGAGAATCCCAAAGAAGACTCATCTAGAGGGTTTCTTGGCCTTGTGGCTCAGTGTTTATCTTTTTCCAGTCAGGGACTCGAAGGGAGGCATCAGGCTAGGGACCTTGGTTATTGCGGCCAAGTTGGCTGAGGGGAAAATGGATGGTTTGTCTACCCCCATTTTAGCAAATATTCACAGGAGTTTACTCCATGTGTTCATGAGTAAGTCTCCTTTAAGAATAGTGGGACCATTCCATGTTTTATGGGGATGGATCTCCACTCACTTCAGGACGTAAAATGTACAGAATAGAGTACAGATTACCGGAAGTTATTTCAGGCCATCAGTGCAGGAATTCTCTGGAATTTCTCCACTAGATCTCAATTATTATGACATGAAGGTGAGGATGAGCATGTATAAGGAGTTTAATTTCTTTCCTTATGGAAATCCACCAACTGGGTTTTTTGTTGATGATAGAACAACCAGTCTGGAATTAAGGGCATACATGCTGACCTGTAGAGATGGTGTGATGGTCACCAGGATTGACATAGAGATTTTATGTGAGGCCTATTATCCATATATATTTTCACACTAATTAAAGTGTTTGCCGCAGACTGTTGTATCTCCCCTTGTGCATTTCAGGTTAGAGCAACATCTGATGGTTTTCGGACAACTATGGTTTCTGAAATCTAGGGACAAGACTGGGGAAGTGTTTGATCTACAAGTTGATAAAGAGGAAAATAACATGACTACATGGTATGATGAGAAATGGATAGCATCATACCCTAGAGGGGTGCTGAATCACCCAGTTTATCAGGTGGGGAAAAGGAAGAGAACTGTAGAGAAAGAAACCCTTCCTCAGGAAGGTGAAGCTTCCCCATCTGAAGCAGACTCGTCGGATTCCTCATCTTGGAATGACTCATTGGATTCCCAAGATGGTGATGGTGAGGCACAACAAGCGGCAAAGTGGCATTGTGACCGATATAATTCTTCTGTCAGATTCAAAAGACCCACTCAATAAACTCTTAGTGAGTTACTTCCTTGTGGATATTTAATCACCATTACTTTATAGAGCAACAAGTATTATTTTCATATTCTCTATCTATAGTTATATGAGATATGAAGAAAATAAAGTCAAAGATTATAGGACCTTACTCGCAGCCTTCTGGTACACATACTGATTATCTATGACCAGAGGCTATCCAGACATGGAAGAGTTTATACTGCGATGCTAAAACTGCCTGGATGGATTTGTCCGAGGGGATAGACCTCCCTAGAATAGTGAATCTTATGACTTCTAAAGATATCTGTTACAAGGATAACCCCGTTGAAGTGGAGAATTACATCAGAGAGCTGGAAATGCACGTATATGCCACCGATGATTCCATTCCTGTCACCAAACGGGTGAAGGAAATGATTGATCGTGGTGCCACTGAGGGTACTGGTGGTTCCGGAGATGAGGAGTGGCACGATTATGTGGATCCTAAATATGTAATTATCTTTCTTTATTTTCGTTGCAACATGATTTCAGTCAATGATTTTTTACTCCAAGAAATTATTATCTTCATCCTGCATCTTGCAATGAAAGGAACTACTGAGGTTCCTTCGCCAAAATATAGCCCTCGTGGTAATTCCATCAGGGCTGCTGCTAACTCTCCTCACGAGTTGGGAGAGATATCTCTAGGCCAGCAAGACATGGATGAGGAGTTGGATATGGCTTTCCATTCTCCAATTCATGTCCCTGTAAAGGAGACTACTGACACTCCCAAAAATCCGATGAAGAAAAAGCATTGAAGGAGGAAGTCCACAGCTAAACGCTTCATCAGTAGTGGTAAGTCTTTCAGATAATCATGAGTCTTAACCCATGAAAATATTGCGCATACTTTTTGGGATTGCAGTGGCTTCTTCAATTTCCCCTCTGAGAGAGAGGACTGATCCTCCTTTGAGGACCATGGAGGGTACTGGTGAACAATCACAAGTTCAGGCTGACTTGGCTGCTCATGGAGAAGAGCCAACGTCTATTCCCAGAATCCTTCCTGCTGCAATTGCAAGATGAGAAGAGCCTACTTATGGTAAGTTAACAATGCCTCATATGATGTTGAATGAAACATAAACTAACTTCCATTCTGTGATACTTTAGTTTCAACCCATGCATTAGAGCTTCTGGCGGCCATTGCAACTGACTCCACCACTTTATCTGAAGAAGCTGTCCAAGGTCAGAGACTATAGGATGAATGTCGCCAAGAAGTCATATAAAATGCTCCCACTTGTGAGTCTAACTAGGATCCTGAGATTACATTGGATGAAATGATGGGACTTGGCATATATTTTGAATATTATTTAGATCACGTTAAATTACCATGTAATTTAGAAGATTATGGACGTGAGTGTTATCCTTTGTCTTATAGAAAAATAACTTCTTATTACATGTCTAATCATGATTGGTTGAAATGTGCAGTTATGTATGAGGAAGCTACTGAACTACCAATGCATGAAGGGGGTACATAATACCCTACTATTGCAGAGACATTAGCCCAGGTGGAGCTAAACCCTGTAGAGATTCCTCAAACTCACCCTGACAATCCTGTTGAAACTAAGAAAGACAGTGAGGAGCCTTCTCAAGTTACTGATCTACCATTGGGTAAGGGATAACAATATTTGCGACTGTACTTTATTTTTAAGACATCCAATTAAATTCTTTTATCCTTTGAAACTAACCAAAGCTTTCAATTGATTATCTAGGGCCATCAATTTTAGTGGCTAGATCTGGAGCTAATGCCTCAGCCTCCGCCCCAGCGGGAATTGAAAGTGAAGAAACACAGGTCAGGGGGGGAAGGAGTAGAACAGGGCACTTCCCTAAGTGCATTAATCCCAGATTATATTCCCCCCTACGATAGTGATGCTGAGTCAGATCCAGAAGTATAATAGGTCCTCCAATTCTCACAATGCAAGGCATGGAAGAACATATAGAAGATCCTATCCGACATGACTTTAGAAGAGCTGTCATCGAAGATCCCGTGACTGTCATCCCTATTTTTCATGATTGGACTTGGTGGTTTTGGATATCAAAAGATCTATGCCGTTGTAAAAGAAGTTATCTTATGGAAGGAGAAGGAGAAAAAGTGCCATCAAGATTTGACCAAGGGGAAGCTGTCAGCCAATATCAGTGAATCTGAGGCTGTGGTATACCGAGATGAGGCTGATTATGATGCCAAGATGAAGGAGCTGAAGCATAAGATCAAAGATAAAGTCGTCCAAAAGATATACCTTTAGCAACAGTTAGATGTTGTTACAGTGTAACTTGACCAACTGAAGAATTCACTGGAGGGAGATCAAATTAATGGTATGAAAGCCATTACAGATGCTAAGAAAGCACTCCATCAAGCTGAAAAGAGTGAAGTTGGTCGAGTGCCTGAGCTTCATGTGGCTGCTGATGAATCTCAGGATGCTATAAATAAAGTGAAGATTTATGTTGACATCCTTTTTGTAATTCTTGGAAAATAGAAGAGACTCTAGTCTGTGGCTGTCCTTCTAATTCTTGTGCATCAAATGAAAAAACACACTTTCATTTTCAATCATTTGTACAGACATTTTCTCGCTACCCGCTTTAAATTTTTACCTATTCCAGTGGGCCTAGTAAGCATAGTTTGATTTTTTCTAGGATTATTATAAATAACCCTATAAACATTGAATCTTTAAATTTCTCAATATTAACTAAATCAAAAGAAAATATACATTTAGTGATTTGGGACTTGAATTTTATTCAGAGTTCCCTTGTCTTTTGTGGGCAATTTAAAGTCATGTACGTCGGACATAAAAAGGCTATTGTTTAAGGTCGAAATAGCTTTGACCGAATGGATTAAAAATGACTCAATTACTTGACAAATTATCTGAAAATATATTTTCACACTCAAGTATGAAGTAAAACATGTAAACTATGACTTGTGAAATTTTGAAATTGAGGAATGATACGGAAAAGGGCTAAAAGGCATTAGAAGAAGTAGATACCAAGAACGAAGTCACCATTATTTAACAAACTCGTTAGGGGGTTGAATTATGTAGGGCCGCCTAAGGGAATTGGATGCATATTCAAATAATAGTATCTTTTGGATGAAAAGTCTGTTATGTAGACTATTTATGCAAGGCCACCTAAGGGCACGTTCTGCATAGTCAGGCAAAAGACTCTCAGAAATTTACTTTTATACTGCTAAAAAGCCAGTGGATGTTTTTGGAGATTCAAATTTTCCAAAGCATAGAGTTCACTGTATGGAGAGAGGTACTTGAATATGGAGATGATATTTTCAAGAAAGATTGTCTAATAACAGGATGAATGTTACTCTTACAAAGGTATGACCCAAACTTAGGGAAGAGAAATATAAACCATAGACTTGAATACATTCAGACCATGAAAAAGAATATGAGACAAATATGTTAAGGATGGATACTTTTTTGTGGATCCTTACATACTGTTGATAACACTAATAAGGATAAAAGAGGGTTTTCTTTCAAATATGAAGTTAACATTATTTGAAAAACCCGTTCTGGGGTTGAATTATGCAGGGCCACCTAATGGAATTGGCTGCATAGTCAAATGATAGTATCTTTTGGTTAACAAGTCTGTTATGTAGACTGTTTATGCAAGGCCGCCTAAGGCCACATGATGCATATTCAAGAAAAAGGATTCTCATAAATCGGATATTTTGTGACCAGATGTCAAGAAAATGGTTATGAATATCTGGAAGTATTTAATACTAGGAGTATGACACATAAAAATGGGAATTTGTTCAATGCATGTAAAGATACACAGACCAATTCTAACCATAATCATGTTCTGGCTCGGTCCGGAATTGAGATACTGAACTTCACTACGTATCCCATAAGGATGGGAATCAAGACATATGTAGTTCTTGAAATACAGATTAACATCATGTGGGACAAGATTATGGGAGATCTTAGTTTAGGGTCATATATCTAGGACCATAATAATGAATACAGAGTTTGTGTTTTCGTAGGGACTTTTCAGCCAGGGGACTGAAAATGGAATTTGGGGTTACGCCTAAAGACTTGGGGTTGGATTCGAGGGACACTTGAATGTTCCTACGTATCCCATAAGTATGGGAATCAAGCCACATGTAGTTCTTGAAATACCCTCCGTACAGATTGGTTTGTACAAGTGAAGGGTGAAAGGGGACTTCAGTGCAATGATGGTTTGACCCAAGATAAAAGGTTCAGGCATTGACATGTATGCACATAGTCTTTGAAATAAAACATGATTGGAGATCAATGTAAATAATGATTCCCTCTTAGGTGGGGGTATCAAAGAATGTTGTAGTTCATTATCATACAAGAAAAAAGGTGTTGTACAGTTTAACACCATTTAGCAAGGACAAAGGTGAACCAATGTTAAGAGACTGGCTTTGTGCTTGAACCTCAAGAGGTTGCCTACGTACCCATACTAGAAGGAAAGGATCAAAGTCTGCATAGTTCAATTAAAGAATGAATTAGTGATCAAGTTATTCTTGGGGACAACGACATAAAAAATGATGTTGGGACTTATGCATGGTTAGTGGCCCAGAGAGGGTGTTATGGTTGAAGTTTACTCTAAGATCACGTGAGTCATACTCATTGTGAGAAACAAGAGGTAGAAAAAACCTTAATAATGAACAGTTTAATGTCATGTAGGACATATGATGGGACTATGCAGTTTAAAGTCTTGCAGTGAGGACTATTGGTGCTGCATTGTTTAGTGTCATGTAGCAGGGACAAAATACTGTTTAACATCATGTAGAACGTATTATGGGACTTTTGTACAGTTTAGTGTCATGTAGCTTGGACAATGGGGACAATACAATTTAGCATCATGTTGCATGAAAGGGGGACTGTGCAGTTTAATGTCATGAAGTAAGGACAAAAGATGACACAATATAACGTCATGTTGGACGTATTAGAGACTTTTCCTATTTTACGTCACATAGGATGGATGAGCAGTACAGTTTAACGTCATGCAGGACAAATATAGGGACACAGTTTAACATCATGTTGGTCAATAAAAGTGTTGTATAGTTTAGTATCATATAGCTAAGACGATGGGGAAAATACAGTTTAACATCTTGTTGGATGATATGGATGCAAATAGTTTAAGGTCATATGCATGGACCATGGATGATGATGCAGATTAACGTCTTGCTGGACGATATGAAATACCAATAGTTTAAGGTCGTATGCATGGACCGTAGAAGATGTATTTTGTGTTTATACAAAATACTTGTTCAGAAATCTGGTTTTCGTTGGAGTAGTGATGAGTTCTCCATCCATTGAGATTAATGAATAAGATCCATTAGAGTAGACCTTATGTATTGAATAAGGTCCTTCCCATTTTGGATCATGCTTGAGAGGTTTCTATCCTGGTATCATTGGATTTATGAGACCTAATACCAATTCTCCTTGAACGAATAAATGAAAACGGACTTTTTTGTTGAAAGATCATGCTATTCGATTCTGATAGACTTCCAAGTGGTGTAGGTTAGACAAGATTTTCTCATCTAACCGTTCTAATTCATCCAATCGCTTTTGTGATTGTTCCTCTGTAGATGACTGATCATAAATGGATACTCTGAGTGAGGGTAATTGAACCTCAATGGGAAAGACTGAATCCATTCCAAATACCAATGAATATGGAGTTGACCATGTTGCAGTGCGGGTGGTAGTTCGATAATCCCATAAAGCATGAAAAAGTTTATCAGGCCATGATTTCTTATCTTTATCCACCATCTTTTGAAGTATGTTTGAAAGAGTCTTGTTGAAAGCTTATATCTATCCAGTAGCTGCTACATGATACCAAGATGAATGACTGGATTTGATTTTGTATTCTCGATACAACTTCCTCACCTCAGATGAACAGAAGTTGGTGCCATTTTCCATCAATATGGTATGAGGGACACCAAATCTGGTAATGATGTTAGACTTGATGAAGCTAACAATGCATTTAGAACTGACTTCATTGAGGGGTATTACCTCTACCCATTTAGAAAAGAATTCAGTAGATGTAAGAATATACATCTACTGCTTGGATGTAGCTGAAGGATAAGGTCTTACTACATCTATTCCCCATGTGGAAAATGGACACGAGTATTTAGCTGCATGAAGCAACTTTGGGGTATGATGATTGAAGTTGGTATGTACATGGAAAGAATGACACTTCTTTGTGAAATCAACATAATCTTGTATCATTGAAGGGAAAAAATATCCAAGCCTTTGAATTTGATCAGATATTCTGTGTCCAGACTGATGGGCACCACAGAATCCTGCATGCACTTCTTTCATGATAGCCATTGTCTCTTCACCACCAATGCATCAGAAGAAAACTCCATCAAAACCACTTTTGTAGAGAACTTTCTCTAAGTGATATGTGCTATCATAAAGGGTGAAATTGACCACATGTCTCTGGACATGTTCTTTCCCGGAGCTATCAGGTGGAAGTGTTCCATTTTGAAGGTATTCCCAAATAGGTGTCATCCATCCTGTAGTATGACCATATGGTTCATAGATGGGACAAATTTCATTGATTTCCTCTGTTCTGGCTTGAACATAAGGTGAAATTGTATGAAAGTGGGAAATACTAATACTTGTCTCATCCCGATTTGGATCTGCCAGAGCTGTGGCTATATTAGCCAGTGCATCAGCTTGGGCATTTTATGATCTCAGGACATAAGAAAATGTCGGTTCCAAAAGAAAATCTGCCATTAACTCTCTGACATAATCATACAAAGGGATTAGTTCTGCTTTTCTGATTACATAATCCCCATTTACTTGTTTGATTACCAGTCCTGAATCACCTTTCACCTTTAAGTGACTCACTTGTGCTTGAAGCGCCAATTCCAATCCTATGATAAGATCTTGGTATTCTGCTTCATTATTTGTACCACCTCCCAACAATGAGAAGGAATAGGGTAACAATACCTTTTCTAGAGAAATGAGCACAATTCCGAACCCAACTTTGTTGAATTTAGGATTTTCCATTTTCCTCCCTGTTGGACTTCTGGAAGCACCATCAAAGTACATTTCCAATGTTTGAAGACTATCTTGAATAAAGAATACATCCTCATCTGGAAGTTCAATATCTGAAGATGTATCTTCTACTGGAGGATGTTTAGTAAGGAAATCATCTAGAGCGTGGCCCTTTATTGCCTTTTGAGACACATACTAAATGTCAAATTGAAACAAAATAACTTCCCACCTTACTAGACGTCTTGTAAGCATTTGATGACTAAGGATGAATTTGAGCGGGTTATTGTGAGATACCAATTGGGGCTCATGATGTTGCAGGTAGTGTCTCAATTTTTGAATAGAAAGGATTAATGCTAGGCAGAACTTCATAATATTTGATTATCAGGTTTCTGCTTAAAGTATAGTCCGACTGATATACTAGAGGCTGTTTGCATTCCCAGCATGATTCTTCTGAGAAAGAAAGGCACCCAATGATCGCTCTAGAGCTATCACATAGAGGAATAATAGTCTTCCTTCAACAGGTGGCATTAACACCGGTGGACTCAAGAGATACTTCTTGAGAATATCGAATGCTTCTTCACATTATTCAGTCCACTAGTAAGTGACTCCCTTCTTCATCAATTTGGTGAAGGGTAAACTTTTGCCTACCAAATTCGTGATGAAACGCCGAATATAGGCCAAGTGTGCTTGAAGTCCTCTCGATTCTTTTAAATTTCGAGGAGGTGACATACCAGGGATTGAATTTGTCTTCTTAGGATCAACCTCGATACCACGATGGTGTAAAATGAAGCCGAGAAATTTTCTGGAGGTTACCCCAAAAGCACATTTTAAGGGGTTCAACTTCAAATTATTTTGCTGACGTTTGTGGAATATGATATCCAAATCAGCCAAGTGATTATAATGCTGTTTGGATTTAACCACCAAATCGTCTACATAACATTCAACAAACTTCCCTAAAAAGTGTTTGAAGATATGATGCATGCCACACTGATATGTTGTTCTTGCATTCTTCAGGCCAAAGGGCATTACCTGATAGCAAAAAAACCCTAAGGGGCTCTGAAGGCTGTAGATTCTTCATCTTCTAGATCCATTCAGATTTGAATATATCTAGAATATCCATACATGAAGGAAAGTTCTTCATAGCCAGTTGTTGCATCAATTAAGAGTTCTGTAATCGGAACTGGAAAATCATCCTTAGGACAATTCCGATTAAGATCTCTGAAATCAAGGAAAACTCTAATTTTCCCATGCTTCTTTTTCACTAGGACAATATTAGCCAACCATTAGGGATATTGAACTTCTCTGATGAATTTATCTTTGATAAGCTTATCCACGTCATCCTTAATTTTGGAGGCATAGTTTGGGTGTGTTCTTCTAGTGGTTTGTTTGAATCCTTGATGTTCTTCTGGAAAACCCAAATGATGAGTGGCAACATCAGGATCATGCCCTGGAATCTCTATATAATTCCAAGAAAATATATCTCTATTTTTATTGAAAAAATATATATACAACTCTTTCTCTTCATGATTCATGGTCGCACTAATTAAAGTGGGGCGTGGATCTTCTTTTGTACCCAGATTTATTTCTCTGAGTTCATCCATGGTGGTAGAAATACCCTCTTCAAATGTTGGAGGAGCATCTCGAAGATCTTCCTCTTCTTCTTTAACATGTGTTATTTTATCTATTTCTACTTGCATAGTGGATGAAGAAGCAGAATTTCTGTGATCAGAAGAGATGTTAAAATTTGAACATATTGATGAATAAGTTTCCATTTCTGACCCTATTGATGATGAAATGTCTTCCTTGGGTAATATAGAGGAGATAATGGATTGAGAATCAACATCATTGTTTACCTCTGACATTGAAATAACTTCTTCTGGCCAGATTGACGAAGTATAGACTTGCTGGATTTCAGCGGATGAAATAAAGACATCTCTATTTGAGCTTTCATCATTTCTTGGTGGATCACCACTTTCTCCCATGTTGTCTGGATTGATTTCCATAATTGACAATATGTAAGTTTCCATAAGAGTATTTTGATTTGGGTCAATCATGTCAATTTGACTTATAAGTAATATATAATCTGTACTCACATGTGTAAATGGGTTTACTGGAATCTTTTTCAGACCATATAGAGCATTAAATTTTATAATCTCCCTTGTTGTGGATTTTTCATTTCCCTTCATGTGATAGAATTATGCATCAATGTATTGAGATTCACATGTCTTGAATGGGGACTTATCTCTATACAATGTTCCAATTTGACCATTGAAACAATATTTGAGACATTGATGGAATGACGAATGAATAGCCACATGCTGATGTAGCCAGGGTCTACCAAGAAAGATGTTGAAGGCTGAGTCTTGATCAACAACCATGAAATATTAATTGGATACAAGATCTCCAAACTGAGTTCGGAGTGTAATCTCGCCCAGTGGTTCTTGTTAATTTTTGTCATATCCTTGTAACATCAATGTAGAGGGAGATAAATGAGATTCTTTGAGGCCTAATCTACGATGTGTACGAATGGGGATGAGGTTTACTCTTGAACCATTATCAATGAAGACTCTTAAGACATCTACACCATTGACCTTTCCAAATAAGTACAAAGGTATAATATGTCCATGCATGACATCATCTTCATCTTCAACTGTGAAAGATATCACTGCATGGCATTCTGTAGGATTATTCTCAACATAGTAGGCTTCAACTGCAGCAATTTTAGTTTAAAACTCTTGAGCACTTGACAATGACTCAATGAGTGACTCCCAAAGATCCTTTGATAAATTCGAGGCATCCAATATAGATAACTTGTTCAGTACTTGGGCCAAGTGTTTAAATACATCATACTTTTGATCCAAATGTCTGCATTTCCCAACAGGAACATGTGGTTTCGTAGGTTCCTTAGAAGTTGATTCTTTGGAATTTGATGCGTCTTGTACCGGGATAGGAGTTGGTAACACTCCTAGGATTGGAAGATTAGATTGATTAGGTCTATTTACTTGCTGAGAGGAAGAAGGTAGAACCTCCAACCGATCTTCCTAAATAACTGTGCCAGGACTGAATCTACCTTGTTGTAGAAGAACTTGATTGTTCTTGTTGAGGTCATTGAAGGGCTCTGACATGAGTTTCTGCTGTATACACAGTTCTAGCAGAGGTAGAATTGGAATAGTGGCATCTGAAAGATCCACATCTTCCCTTATACCCTAAGCCTCTGGAACTCCCTCCGATTCCTCTGTTTGATACAGGGAACTCGAGCTCATCAAAATCGAAACTGTGACATGCATATGGATCTGTTATGTGAATCATAATAACAGAACCAAAAATCAACTCTTCGTCGAATGAAGACTCTACCTAACTAGCCAGTTCAGGCTATGCCATTTGATGGGGAGGTGCCCGTTACATCGAAGTAGATGGCATAAAATCTACCAGTGTCAATAAGAACTTAGTCTTTGACATGATTTCATCTTCTTCTGATTGTTCCTCTTTCTTTTAATTATTCCATTTATTTGAGGATTTTCCCTCTGATGAAGAGGGGTTTTCTGTGGCATTCAGGGCAGAAGACACAATTGGTTTCTTCAATTGTGTTCCCAAAATGGCATGAGATTGGTTGACCATTTTTTTGACCATCCAATCATCATATTTTTGCGCATTTTTGTTCTTGACTTATTGCACCTCACCTTCTTCATCAAGATCTGTTGTAGTAACACATGCTACCTGAGCTGAAGAACCTTTTAGTTTGACATGTCCCAAGTCGACCATTTTTTGTAGGAGGTACTTGAAGACAAAACAATCTTGAATGGTATTCCCCAACATCTGATGAAACAGGCAATAGTTGGGACGGTCTTTATCTCCTTCCTTTTTTAGCCTCTTGGGCCTTGGAAATTGAACCAAATTATTTTCCAGAGCTGAAATGAAGTAACCACGAACTTGTTCATTTTGGAAAGAGTAAACTTTTCACTTTAGATCCTCAAATTTCATTCTTCTTTGATCTCATTGATCATCTTGATGAAACATCCTCTTTTGTTGATGCTCAGGAGGTGGAGCCCTTCGAGAAGATGAAGGCCTTGAAGTAGAAGCAGGTACAAGGGCTTGTTTAAGCATAATTGTAGCAGTCTCTACATTACCCATTCTCCATCCTAAAGCTGATGGAATTACACGAGATGTATCCATTGTCTTTATAAGAGAATCTTCAATATTTTGAGTGATTTAAGTAAGGTCTCGAAACCCTCATGTGTATTTCACAGGGATCAACGGTGTGCGTATCTCATCATGTAAATTTTCCTCATAGATTGGCAACAAATCCTCATGAGGATGTGCTAAGCTCAAGGAATATGATAATCCCTTCTAGCGAGAAATAAAATTAGAAACCCTTTCATTCTCCCTTTGCTTATAGTTTGTAAGATCAAAAACTGTTGTCTTTGGAAAATTTGAGTGGAATTGAAGAAGGAATCGTTGGAAGAGATCCTCCCATCTGGTAATTGACTGGTATTGCAAGCTTGTGTACCCGAAAAAGGCAGGCCCTTGTAATGATTGTACAAAACACCTGATCTTAACTGCTTCTTGTTGGTGAGGGGTTCCCATCATAGGATCACAACTAGAAACAAAACGTGTTAAGTGTTGCATTGGGTCTCCCAAACCATTAAATATTGGGAATGTGGTACTTGCAAAATTTGATGGGGGAGGAATTTCATCAACCCATTCAGGGTAAGCTCTATTTTCTGGTTGAATTTGAGTGCACTTTCCCTCCATAGCTTCCAAAAGAACTATTAATGACTCAATAGTAGTTATTAAATTTTGAGAAACATCCGGTTGAGCTTGGACTTGAGCAGGTGCAATGACTGGAGCTTGGACAAATGTGGTGGCTGGTACTACAACTGATGGTAGCACCACTAATTGTTGTTGCACATGACCTGTAGGATTATACCTATGAGGGTGTACTGGTAGAGGAGGATATTCTTGATCCATCTCAGTAGCTGCAAAAAATTACCTTGGCTGACTGACTCCAGCACACTTAGGAGGAAGACTACCCTGAAGTAGTTCTACATTCAACCTCCTTACCTCCTTCATTTCTTCCACTTGTTGTGAAAATATTTTCTCTAATGAGAGTGATTGGTCTTCATCGGAGGGAGGGTATGTAACCCGATTCTTTCCTTTCCCCTTATTAGATCCATTTTGGAGTGGGGGAAGTGGGTTACTTGAAGGATTACCTAAATTCTATGTAATCCTCTGATTTCGTGTATGCACACCTTCTTCATTTCTGTCTGTGCATAAAACCTCTTGAGCAGGAGCTTCCTCATCTGATCCCTCTGAGTTAGCCTCATATTTGGGATTAGAAACAACGACATTGAGGACATTTATTGATGCATAATTCATTGCATCACTTCTATCAGTATTTCTGCGATATTGTCTACTTCCATGTCCCTGATAAGACATTTCCTTTTGTCGATTTGATCCCTCAAGAACTTGTTGACGAACCATAATCTGGTGGAAATCTCCTGATAATTTGGCTCTTCATTCCTCTTATGGATTCTTCCCTAATCGAGAGAAGACTGACTCTCTTTGAGGGAGAGATTGAGGATTTGAAAAAGTCCCCAGTCCTGTGGACTGCGGCTATTCCTGCTCAACTCCTCAAATCCTATTTTTTCATTCTGAGGGTTGGGTTAAAAGAGTCCCTAGTATGGCAAGCTGGGGTGGTTCTTGAGTTTCTATATCTGATACTTTCTTGAAATATCTTCTGATCTTGCAGACTTTAGTCCGGAAATTAGCTGGATGCATCAACCTGCATCCACTTTTATCACCCGGATCAATAGACTGTTGGATGATTTCTGAAACTTCTGTCACTTGATGATGTGCTTGATCCAAACGAGAAGCCTGTTCAATATTCTCATTTTCTTGATACAGGAGTAATTCAACAACTTTTTCTCTGTATGCTTGATTTTTATAGGAACTAGTTGAGGCCTTTTCTTGAGCGATCCTTTGATTACAAACAAAGGCAATTGGTTGTGGTCGGCCATGGGCAATAACATTTCGTGAAAACATTTTTGGTGGGCTTTGCTGACTGGAGATCACAGTTAGATGTAGCACTCTATGAACACCCCATCCCCTAATATGAATACCATATGGGGCATTGGAAATTAACTAGCGCAATATTCTTAGTGTGTCAAGGAATGAACGTTAAAGAGCTATCTACTGCTTATCAGCCTTTGGATATCGAGAAACTTAGAGAGATTCCAAATCAATTTGGCATTTTAACCCTTCTATTAATTTGACATGATTTTCATATTCATCATAAGATAATATTTTATTTTTCAACTGACAAAGTGTTGTCCCAATGTTGAGACGTATATCATGAATTCCATCTTCCTTCAACATCTCTGGAATGTCATACTAAGAATCATCCAAAGGAAAAAACATAACTGGCACATCACCATTCTCTATTTGTTTTCTCATATTCATTACTTCCTCTTTATCATTCAATGAAGATCCTTCTACCTGAATAGACCAGAGTTGGTTATTCCTTACTGCTTCATTTATTTCAACAAGATCGGTAGAGAATTAACTGATTAAACTAGAAGATGAACGACTCGGGGGTGGTTTGGAGAATGAATTACACTGCAGGCTATCTTCTGATTGAGGAAGTGTTTCACCTGATAGTGGTAAAGCATTAGTCATGACTAGATTCACATTAGAAATTGCCTCAAGATAAGAGGGCTTTCTCGTTACTACATTGTCCGTTGGAGAATTTTACAGGAAATGTGCATTATTATTCTGGAGAGGAATTTCACAACTAAATTCATCATCATCATGGGGAGGACCACCATGGTGGGTTACAACAAAAGATAAAAAAATTTTCTCCTTGATCTTCTGGACACATAGAGGGTTCTTGTGGCTATAATCTGAAGATGAAACTTCGAGATCAACCGAATTGTCATGAAGCAAGCCTTCATGAGGAATTGTCTGGTACAGAACTTTGGAATTAATGTTCCCACTATTGGGAACTGAGAGAGTAGAATCTTGAGTTGCAACATATAATTGTCTGAGTGCATCAAGAACTCCAGCATCGAGTAAGGCATTATTACAGATTAGCCCTTGATTTATTGACTGTGCTGGGCGGGTCTTCTTCTTATATGCCATCTTACTCACTTTAGAAACCACTTGTTGACGAATGTGGTCATTATGGGAAGGTGTATGTGCCTTCTCAGGAGGAATTATTAGGTTTGGATGATTATCTGCACTCAAATCAGGTGTAGGTACCTGACTTGGCTGTCCGTATGATATGGGGGAGCATGCCCCACAACCCTCTTGGACTGGAATAGAGGTGTGTGTTGTTGAGTCAATAAGGTTTTACTTATGACTTTTCCCTTCCTTCTTGTTTTGAAAATCACAAACACCTTATCTTTAAGAAAATTGCTTTCTTAAGGAAAATCGCTTTTATAAAGAAAATTGCTTTCTTAAGGAAAATTGCTTTTATAAGAAAAATTATCCTTATTATATTTTCATCCATATTTTTCTTAAGTATGAGATTCAGATTCATTTTCTCGGAATCATTGAAACATTGATATAAAGCATTCTGTTTTAGGATTTGGATTCTGGATAAGAACTATAAGGAAGTCTCATTCTGAATTCCGGATATGAACTCTGACTAAGTTGTATTCCAGATTCAGGATACGAATGCTGAAGAAGAATTCTCATTACGAATTCTAATGAAGAAATCTCATTCCGAATTCCCATTACGAATTCTGATGAAGAATTCTCATTACGAATTCTAATGAAGAAATATCCTCCCGAATTCCCATTACGAATTCTGATGAACAATTCTCATTACAAATCCTGATGATGAATTCTCATTACGATTTTTGATGACGAATTCCTATTCCAAATTCGCATTCCGAATTCACCTATTAAACAGAATTTGAGTATCTTTGTTTTATACACTCTGAAATAATTCAGACTCCGAAAAATATCTTTGTTAGACTCCGAACTTTTATATTGCTTACACTTCTAAAATTTTTCTACTCTTTACTATTGTTCCTTACACTCTGAACCTTCACTCCGAAGTTTTCATTCCGAACTTTTATGTTAGAGTTTATAATGATGTCGTACATTCTGTTACATTTGTTTTGTTATAAAACGATGTCGTCTGTTTTGTTATAAACTAACCGTTGTCTAAGTGACACGTGTACAGGTCCCTCCGATCTTTAAGGAAAATATGACTGTTGGAGAAGGAGCCGACCTTACCTATAAATAGGAGCTCATTTGAAAGAGCTCGGTGCTGATGGCTGAAAAAGTACTGAAAGGCTGACTAATTTGCATGAAGTGATTTCTAGAGAGAGAGACTCTTATTAACTCTCAAAGATTCGTGCGACTCCGAATGTTGGTGATTACATTCGAGGGCTTCCGGGGATAGGAAGACAGAGGTGCCGACTACCTTAAAGTTCGAGGGCTTTCTTGCTGAGGAAGACAGAGGTTGCCAACTACCTTGAAGTTGAGGGCTTGCGGGGATAGCAAGACAGAGACTCCGATCTTCGTATCGAGGGCTTACCCTGGTGTGGGTAAGACAGACTTTCTTGGAAGTATAACTCAAGGGACCTTTATCCAAGGTTGTTGGATACCCTTCTCTTTGGGTTAAAAGACTTATATCTTGTTACTTGTAGTTTAACTACTTGTTTTATTTCCGCTGCATTTTGTATTATAAGGAAAGTATAACTTTCTTATACTTCCTTACTTGTACTCTGATTAATTTAGATTCTATACACTTTAAGGTAGATTCTCATATTGTAATCTTTTGTTAAGTTTCAACTTCTGGAACCATATTTCCGGAACCCTCATTCGGAATCTCCTTCCTAGTTTGCATTCGGTGTTAAGAGGTGTTGTGAACTTGCTTAGTTTAACTTTGTTAAACATAGCCTTTTCCTTTGCTTAAGGAAAACATAGTTATTCTTAACTAACTTTAAAGGTTCCAATGTAATTTTTAAAGTATACAATTCACCCCCCCTATTGTATATTGAGCATCTACATTACTATTTCGATCCTATAATTGGTATCAGAGGTTGGAAACCTCTTACACTATACCAATCTTACATTTGGTATTAGAGCAGGTCTCTGAAATACTTGTACTCACATACAAGTTTTTCTTGCTCATTTTATTATTCCGAACTATCTTATTATGAATTTTCATTCTGAACTTTTCCCATTCCGAACTTTGTTATTACGATTCTTTGCTACTAACAAGTTTGTGTGCAAAGTTATTTTAAGTATGGCAGGAATTAATGTTGGATCAATTGATAATCTGAATCCTACAAGACCACCCATATTTGATGGTAATGACTATGAATACTGGAGAGATCATATGAAGACTTTTGTTATCAATACTAGAGTAGACAACTTTGTTATGCTTACTGGTGATTATAAAATTCCTGACAAGGAAGTCAGATCTTTCACTAACTAGGAAAATCAATAATATCAACTCAACTATAAGGTACGCAATACTTTACTATGTTCAATGACCAGAAATATATATAGCGAAATTTCTTCTTGTGAAGCAGCTAATTGTATATGGAAGAATTTAAAGGTTACACACTTTGGGACTTCCAAAGTGATTGAGACTAGAAGAGCTATGCTTAGAGCTGAATATCATGGATTCAATTTTCCTTATGAAGAACCTATCTGTAAAGTTCAATAAAGATTTATGACTA
This sequence comes from Viscum album, assembly GCA_963277665.1. Classification (NCBI taxonomy): domain Eukaryota; kingdom Viridiplantae; phylum Streptophyta; class Magnoliopsida; order Santalales; family Viscaceae; genus Viscum; species Viscum album. The sequence continues at coordinate 1,367,208,748 of OY728135.1, forward strand.
TTGTCAACAGTCTACAATCTATGGGAGAAAAAGGTTTAGATGATGAAGCTCTTGTGGACAAGATAATTGACATTATTCCCAATGAGTAGGAATCCAAGAGAACAGCTATAGATGAGAACAGGAAGGTCACTCAAATTACTCTTGATGAATTATTTGGAACTCTTCTACAACATGAAACCAGAATGAAGAGAGATGCTGACAACATCAAGAAAAAGAATGGAAATGGTACTGTAGCTTTTACTGCAACTTCAAATTAGATGAAAGCTAATACTCCTGAGAGAGTAACCAGATCCAAGTCTAAGAAAGTCATTTTCCAATACGAATCTAGTGAGAGTGAAGTCTCAGAAAATGAAATAGCAAATCTTGCTCGAAGGATGAACAAGATAGTTGGACAGAGAAATTTTCAATCTAAGTATAAGAAAAAGGACAGGAAAGATAAGAAAGATGGAGAAGTTACTTGTTATGAATGCAAAATAGTTGGACATATTAGACCATATTGCCCTATTCTCAAAAAGAAAGAAAGGAAGGAAAGTCATTCAGACAGGAACAGGAAGAAGTGAGAGATCTGAATGGGAAGTTGAATTCTGTTTCTCAGAATTGGAAATTTGAAAGGGATCATCAGATCGTTTTTGAAGAAAGGATGAAGACTCAGGAAGAGAAGATCAAAGATCAGGAAGAAAAGTTGAAGGCTCAGGAAGAAAAAATTGAAGCTCAATCCGAAAGAATAGTTGTCTTAGGGAAGCAAGCTGAAGAAGATCATAAAGACCTGAAGAATATCAAGAATATTCTAAAGGGACTCATGTCAAATGAAAAAGATCCGAAATAATCAAATCTGATCTTTTTGTTGTAATTTTTTTCTTTGTTGTCGAGATTTCAAATTTAATGAAAGTTGTGCATGTTGTTTCTATTGTTGTCATTACTAATTTTCAGTTACTTTGTTATTTTTTTCCATTCACTCCAATTCTTTTTGAAAATCACAAAGGGGGAGAAGGAAAATATCCTTAAGAAAAAGAAGAACTCTTATAAAAGTTTATCAAAGGGGGAGAAGAAAAAGATCTTTAAGAAAAAGAAAAACTATAATAAGAGTTTGTTTAAGGGGGAGCTTTTTCATTAAAGAAGACATTTATATTTTTCACTCCGGAAATCTGAATACGATCCTTAGAGTTTCAAAGCCTAATGGGGAGTTAGTCGTATTCATCAATATCCTTAAAGAAAAGGGAGATAAGCCTTAATGTTTTTTTTCTTCTTAGAATAGCTTTTTCGTAAGGATGTTTGTGCTTTCAAAAAAGGGGGAGATTGTTGAGTCAATAAGGTTTTCCTTATGACTTTTCCATTCCTTCTTGTTTTGAAAATCACAAACACCTTATCTTTAAGAAAATTGCTTTCTTAAGGAAAATCACTTTTATAAGGAAAATTGCTTTCTTAAGGAAAATCGCTTTTATAAGAAAAATTATCCTTATCATATTTTCATCCATATTTTTCATAAGTATGAGATTCAGATTCATTTTCTCGGAATCATTGAAACATTGATATAAAGCATTCTGTTTTAGGATTCGGATTCTGGATAAGAACTATAAGGAAGTCTCATTCTGAATTCCGGATATGAACTCTGACTAAGTTATATTCCAGATTCAGGATACGAATGCTGAAGAAGAATTCTCATTACGAATTCTAATGAAGAAATCTCATTCCGAATTCCCATTACGAATTCTGATGAAGAATTATCATTACGAATCCTGATGATGAATTCTCATTACGATTTCTGATGACGAATTCCTATTCCAAATTCGCATTCCGAATTCTGCTATTAAACAGAATTTGAGTATCTTTGTTTTATACACTCTGAAATAATTCAGACTCCGAAAAATATCTTTATTAGACTCCAAACTTTTATATTGCTTACACATCTAAAATTTGTCCACTCTTTACTATTGTTCCTTACACTCCGAACCTTCACTCCGATGTTTTCATTCCGAACTTTTATGTTAGAGTTTAAAACGATGTCGTACATTCTGTTACATTTGTTTTGTTATAAAACGATGTCATCTGTTTTGTTATAAACTAACCGTTGTCTAACTGACATGTGTACAGGTCCCTCCGATCTTTAAGGAAAATATGACCGTTGGAGAAGGAGCCGACCTTACCTATAAATAGGAGCTCATTTGAAAGAGCTCGGTGCTGATGGTTGAAAAAGTACTGAAAGGCTGACTAATTTGCTTGAAGTGATTTCTAGAGAGATAGACTCTTATTAACTATCAAAGTTTTGTGCGACTCCGAATGTTGGTGATTACATTCGAGGGCTTCCGGGGATAGGAAGACAGAGGTGCCGACTACCTTAAAGTTCGAGGGATTTCTTGCTGAGGAAGACAGAGGTTGCCAACTACCTTGAAGTTGAGGGCTTGCGGGGATATCAAGACAGAGACTCCGATCTTCGTATCGAGGGCTTACCCTGGTGTGGGTAAGACATACTTCCTTGAAAGTATAAATCAAGGGACCTTTATCCAAGGTTGTTGGATACCCTTCTCTTTGGGTTAAAAGACTTATATCTTGGTACTTGTAGTTTAACTACTTTTTTTATTTCCGCTGCATTTTGTATTATAAGGAAAGTATAACTTTCTTATACTTCCTTACTTGTACTCTGATTAATTTAGATTCTATACGCTCTAAGGTAGAATCTCATATTGTAATCTTTTGTTAAGTTTCAACTTCCGGAACCATATTTCCGGAACCCTCATTCGGAATCTCCTTCCTAGTTTGCATTCGGTGTTAAGAGGTGTTGTGAACTTTCATAGTTTAACTTTGTTAAACTTAGCCTTTTCCTTTGCTTAAGGAAAACATAGTTATTCTTAAATAACTTAAAAGGTTTCAAAGGAATTTTTAAAGTATACAATTCACCCCCTCTTGTATATTGAGCATATACATTACTATTTCAATCCTACAATTGGTATCAGAGGTTGCAATCCTCTTACTCTATACCAATATTACATGTGTCTATTCCAGAGTTAACTATTGATGTTTCACTCTATTGACAGGGATAGATTTATGTGTCTTTCCCTGATATACTGCTGAAGCAGTTATAATATCCTGGCAGGCATCCAGAATATGAGCACAGATTTGCTTCTCCTCTTTCACCATTGAAAAAATGTTCTTGGTGACTTCAGCTGCCGGAACAGGGATATATGTCCATTCGATGCTTGGAGTTGGTGTGTATTACTACTCCTATCCTTTTTTTCCTATCAGTGAATTCTGACAGTACACATGTTTGGGGGAAGAGAGTTGAGTTTGCCTCCTGTTCTTCATCGGAGATTTCCAACTGACTTCTCCGAATGCTACCAAAAAATATTGTTGGTAGACTTGATCAATACTAGCACGTGTATGTGCCTCCTGATTGCAATCCTCCGAATGTGGTTGATGAAATTCCTTCAATACTGATAGACGAGGCTGTTGAAATGATTTATGAGTGTAAGTAGGTATATGTGCATGTCTACCAGTTGTTAACACATTGGGTTAGTGGGCTCCATCATATGTAGTCGGATGATCCTACTGACCAGCTAATGATTTATAAAAAGGTGTATATTTCTGTCTATAGTACTCCTCCAGAATTTCCTGTTGGGATTGGCGTGCTGCTGCTAGATGAGTCTATTTGACAACGGAATTAAAACGGACGGGTGTGTGTTCCCGCTCATTGCTTGCGACGAAGTTAGGTTGGTGGACTTCTCCAAATATGGCAGAGGTGAGAACCTTCTCACTGTTAATCAGTTGTAGCCTCTGGTGGTTTGTCTTGCCTACTCGGGTTCGAGGAACCTAAGGCAAATGCCTGGAGATGATACCTTCATCATGTTGAGGGCGCACTGCTGCAAGAGTCTGGTGACGATTGTTAATGGGAGCCCTTTGGAAGGACTCTTGTTTCCTTGAATTAAGTCCCTGAGTGTCCTTCTCATTCACCTCCTCGGAATATGGGAGAGAATGGTTGTTTAGTTTCATGGATAACGACCTGAAATGGTTGGAGACGGTGGTTAGCACCGCCAGATTCTTGATCGCTGGTCGTCGTTGTCCGGAAAACCAGGGTGAGTTGTTCACTTGGAGAGCTTGTCGAGCAGCCTCCAGAGTTGGAATGATACCGTGTTGACGGTACTCCTTAACCCGTGCATTCAATACCCATCATTGAAGATGCTTAGTAGGTGATATATCCCTTAGAGAGGACGACGATCCATAAGGAGTAGCAGCAAATGCCTTCACAGAAGAGGTTTTTACAGCAGAGGCATTCACAGACGTGAACTTAAGAAAAGCCATTCTTGTAATGCAGAAGTTCTTGGAAAAGGGAAACTGTGTGATATAACAAACAGAATCAAGATAAGTTCAGCTACTACATCTTTTGGATGATCACATATGTTTATTGATTGTTCTGTTGTCCCTCTTATTGAATTTAAATAGGGGCCTAACAAAAATAACTAATACATCATTTTAACTAGGTTAGGGATTCATGTCGGGTTCATCATTTTTTGTTTCCTCTAGAGTTGGTTATGACCTCATTGATTTAAAGTTCAAATATTCCAAGCAGTTTCTAATGGGTTTGTTTGTAGAACCGAAAACATCCAATGATTCCATATCCATTTGAACCTACTTTCCAAAGGTAGGTGGTCATTAGTTATAAACTGATGAGACATAAGAATTTGTATTGGTCGAGAGGATGAGAGGTCGGACTCATCACACCATTTTTGGGGTAATTATTGTCTACTCTGGGACTCTCTTTATAGAATTAAGTTATGTTCGTGAATCCCTATTATATTACCAAGTATGAAGATAATCATTCCTTTAGAGCTGGCAATCAATAATTAATATGAATGAAATTTAGAGAATCTTTTATATGTATTCTAGGTTCTTCATCAATAGGGAATCGTCTGTATTTTTTATAGATTCTTATTCAATGGTATCCTTCAATACATTAAAGTCTCTTGGTCATTATGAGGACCATAATGGTTTTAAATCCACTCAGTGGGCACTTGATGTTTATTGTCATTTAGAAGGACATGGATTATTTCAGAGTTGGGATCGTACCCGCAGATGGTCAACCTACATATCCTTTGTTTTGGAAAAGGAATCAGAACCCATGTAGTTCAAGTAAAGGAGTATGTTATTCATGCATGATTGATGGCTCAATGAAATATGTCATAATTACTTTTACACTCTAATCTCACGTGAGTCATGCTCGGTGTGAGAAACAAGAGGTATTGGTAAAACTAAACAATTTTACCATCATAAGAAATGATTTCGGGCTCATGTATGTATGACTTCCCAAATAGATGAATATTAGGATTTACTTCTAGGATGAAACCTGAGAATAAACTCCATAAAGGTATATGCACTTCATAGAGATTTGAATAATCTAACTTGGGGCTTACTCTTGAGGAAGATGCCCAAATTAAGAGGGGACTTATTATTGGGTTTTACTCTTGAGTAGGAAGCCCAAATCAAAAGTAAATTAATACTGCTTAAGAGAAATTATGACTGGGACTTACTCCTAAGGAGGAGGCCCAGGTTAAAGGATTTGAGAACTTGGGCATACTCTTAAAGAGGATGCCCATATTTTTAGACTTTGAGACTAGGGCTTACTCCAAAGAAGGAAGCCCAGGTTAATAGAATTATTTTTGGGGCTTACTCTTAAGAAGGATGCCCAGGTTAATAAATTTATGATTGGGGCTTACTCCTATGGAGGATGCCCAGGTTAGGGGACATGGGACTTACTCCTAAGGTGGATTCCCAAATTAAGAGAACATGGACTGGGGCTCACTCCTAAAAAGGGGGCCCAGGTTAAGGATTCTATCATCTTAAAGGATGAGGTTGAATGAATGAAATATCTAACCTTAGTGACATGAAGATATGTAAATCACTAGGTTTTAAGAGATGTTCCAAATAATTCCTTTCATATAAGGAATCAAACAAGTAAATCGTTCCATGAATGGCTTTGGAGAGAGTTCTGAAGGCTTAATCTTGATGGGGGTAGGTGTATAGGCATAAGAGAGGTGAAATAGGTAGGAGGGGCACCCAAAAAGAAGGTGGCGCGCAAGTCCTGCGTGGGTGTGCAAGTCATGGTCGTGCAAGTATACTTGCCGGACACAGGGGTACTTGCGCAACGGTCAACCCTTAGGGTAATACTTTGGGAGACTTGGCTCAAGCCCTTAGTAATATCTCTAGAGTCTTCCAGAAGAGGGGTGTGCAAGTTCTATTGAAGGGGTAAGGTGGCACACAAGTGTAGCCATTTACCATAAGGGTTGGCCACTTAAGCGCGCAAGTGTTGATGAGTTTCAACACTTAGGCCTTACTCCCCCACTTTAGATCTTCTTTTCTAGGTAAGAAATTACCTTAGAAGTGTTTGGGAGATTTGATAAGAGACTAGGGCTTGCGGGAGCTCAAATATGAGTTTCTGAAATTTTTCATCCTTGAAATGGGGGGCCCACCAGGGGTATTTATAGGCTGGTGAAGACCCTAGGAGAAATTCAATGAGGGCGCGCAAGTCCCCTGGGTGACCATTGGGCGGCGCGCAAGTATACTTGCACGACCTTGGTGGAACTTGCAAAACCCAAGTGCATTTGAATCATTGTTCATGCCTTTGCCTATTTTTGATGTTTCTTCATAGGATGAATCACTTTGGGGTCAAGGTATTTCCCTTTTCAATTCGTTTAGACTCTATGACGGAAAGGAGCGCCAAAAATGATTTTCTAATTATTTATTAATTTATTATTAGATATTTATATTATTCAAGACCTATGATTTAAGTTTTCTATATGTTCACTATTGATCATTTTTACTAGCATTCACTTATTAAATTATCTCTGTTTATATATTTTGGTTTGTTTTTTTAATACTTTTTGCTAACATCTATGTACATATATTTGTTCATTTTTATGTGGTGTCAATATATATATATATATATGTTTTAAATATTAAAATTAAATAAATTTTATATAAAGAAGTTTTCCCCTAATATTAAAAATTTATTTATTATTTATTATTTGATGTATTGTTATACTAATGATTTTTAATCAATTTTAGTTTTTTAATATTTTTTTTGTTAATTATCTCATTATGATACTATATTATATTTATATTTTTATGGATAAAAATTGTCTAAAATATTTTATTTTAATATTATTTTATTCATATAAATGTTTTATGAAAATCAAAACTATATTGAATGTGCACCAAATTAGTTTTGGATTAGGGGAATGATTATTTAATATTTTTATTGCTTGTTTTTTTCAATTTTCATTTTTTTCATTATCCATTATAGTAGAATAAAAAATATTTTTTTAATGAAAAAAATGAAAATCCATTTATTATCGTCGTTATTGATTTTATGGAAAATGTATTAAGATGTTTTTATATTTTTTTTAACATTTAATCAAATAATTTATTCCTTAGTTGAGATGTTTGCATCATTGTCATAATTTTTTTTATTTTTAATGAAAATATTTTATCAAACTAATATTTATCATAAAACATGAAACAAGCCTAAATAAATCTTTTGTCGACCCTATCTGATCTGTCATTAACTTATACATATTTCCTAATATCTAGAGGATCATTAATATTACTGAGAGTATAAATGAATTGTTTGGTGATGATTTAGGATCTAGAATTAAAAAAATAAGTCAATCTTAGATTCTACAAAAGATATCTTGATACCCATCCATACATCCACAATTTTCAACATTTAGACCAGTCCACTAGAGGAATCAGATTAACTTGTATGATCATAAAATGATACTCTATATTTATATGAAATAAAAAAAATGAAACATATAAAATTACTCAATACCATCCATTTTCATAAATATACCCAATAGACTCAAATAGAACATAAAAAAAGTCAATGATGTTCCAAAATAAAACCTAATTTCAATATTAGACTCCCAAGGTTTCAAAACACAATAAGTGTGAGCCTATGTATTCTGAAAATAATTTTGGAACAACCCTAATTTATCCAAATAGAAATATGAATACCTATTCATGTACAAAGTGAAAAGATTTAAACTATATATCCCCCAATGTTTAGATGTATGGTGTGAGTAAAAATACACATTATACAATCCTAAATATATCAACTCACACATAAAAACATAAAATGAATTCAAGAAATGAATTTTGAAATTTTTTTATACAATCATCTAGAAAATACATATATTATAAATAAAATATTATAGAAACTAATTATAGAGTAAATCACATAGAAGTAATTAAAATATAAAAAATTTCCAATTACAAGGATGGTCCAAACATGCTTCTAATTTCTTCATGTCATGAATATTTAATTGGTCAATACCCCATATGATGATCCATTAGAATCCATATGTTCCATGTGTTACTTCATTATGATCACCAATTATCAATGGGTTATAGTTAAATTATAATACTATCGTACAACCAGAATTATGAAACTCATTATTAATTGAATCACAATACACATTACTCTTTTCATCTCCTCAATTATTTAGAATGTTAAAAAATTATAGAGAAAACTCTTTATGAACTTATTCACTATTTTATAATATTCTATTATATTTAATAATATTACCCTTCCATCATCTCTATACTCTATAATGAGTTCATTACATTCTTTATAAAACTTATCCATAACAAGACCCCGTTCATGTGTTCCCATCAATCTTCCATACTCATATTCACTATTATAATGCATTATAAACATATATTCAGTGTGGTCACTTGCTCTAGATATTACCTACATCAAACAGTCTATATATTTTCATTAGTCTGTTCCATTAATTCTATATATTCATCCCTTCTTCTTTATGGATTTCTTCTTTATTATACTAATTATCTTACATAGTTTTATCAAATATAATGTTTTATTTTCACTTATATTATTATTCATTACTAGATGAAAAAAATTAAACATTTTCTAAATCTATGATGTTTAATATTCAAGAATAATATAATGAATTAAGAATTTAATTATATGTAATTTTCCATATATATCTAAAATTTGGATGAAAATTATGATCTTTAGAAAAAAAAATTTCTCTATATATTTCTGTAATTTCTTCACATGTCTTATTCAACACATTTTAATGGGGTCAATTTCATCAAAGATAAAACAATGAGTACATGTTCAAATCTATAGGGAAAATTATTTTGGTTTCAAGTGTGTCCTAATTAATTTTCAATGAAAGATATGGGACTTATGTTCATGAGATTTTGGGCTACACTGAGATAGATTTGAAATTGATTAAGGACATGAGTACGTCATTTAATTATTTAACAACCAATGCAAATACCACACTCAATAAACTATATTATCCGAGGGGTATAAAAGTAAATTAAATAACTTAATCCTATTAATTAATAATTCCACACTATTAGTAAATAACTACTGTATTTCTCTTTATCTATATTTATAGGTGAAAAATATCATAGTAGGAACAAAATTCCCTATAATGTTACATAAATTCAAAGTCATAGTGGTTAATATTATTATATTATGATATTTTTCTAATCTTCATACATGAAACCATAAATACTTTGAGTCATAGTGTTTTAACATGTGAGAGATCATACTAATATTTCACTATCAATACTTTTACAATACTCTTAAGATCACTTACTTAATGATCAATAAAGAAAAAATTATATGAAAAAATGAAAAAATAAATCAATAAAATCATAAAGTAGATAAAAAAATTAAAAAATGAAATCACATTCCCATATTAATTGTTTTATAAGGTATAATAAATGGTAATCAAATTTATAAAATAAATTATTTAAAATATACACAGTGAACCCCCTCATACTTATATTCCATTTCTAAACACTTAGATTAATATTATAATGCACTGTATAATGTTTAAAATGTCATTTTGAGATTTTTAGATATTTATGATATTCATTATATCATTCAATATGTAAATTGATATGGATTTTTAGATACAAAAATCTTTTATGGTTCACGAATGATGGTATTATCCCATTTAATAATCCTTTACCTCATAAATGGATGAAAAATGGTAAGGTGAAAGGTGTCCCAAATTATTTATCTATTTTATTAATTGATTCCTTATCCTTATATTATTGGTTTAAAACACGCGCCCGCATTTATTCTTATATAGTTTCATGTTTTCAATAACAATTGGAAATGATATTAAATATATACAATATTTGTCAAGGTAGTATAGTGATATTATAAGCCAAATTCATGATCAATTGATAAAGCTTCATTAAATGTTTCACCTTATTTCTTTTCATGCTTACCGTCCCTAAATATTATGGTATACATGATTCTGGTGATCACAAAATCAATATATTCCATTGTTTCTTCCATGCAAGACAATTACCTCCTAAATGAAATATTTTACCATCCAATAAAGGGAAGAAAGTGTGAATACATTATGGGTGGATATTATTTTTAACAGACATTAATCCCATATAATAAAAAAAATCTTAAATAAATAGTTATGGATGTATTTTATTAATCTGACATATTGGAATTTAATATTTAGAAATACATTCTGATGATTCAAAATAAAAAAAAATAATGTAATTATATTTCATATAATCAATTAATTTGTTATGGTAACTTTTATTATAACCAAAAGTCTTTCATGATAATTATGATATATTCTATAAATTTTATTTACATATTATTAAATTAATTTTTTTTAATTTTACACTAGTTTTAAAGAGTTGTTATTCTTAAGGTTGACACCTGATTGACTATCCATGAAATTTTCAATACATAAATCCTAAACAACTTTTTTTTAAAACATGAATAATTTTATATTCCATTAATTTTATTAACTTATTACATCAATTGTCTCATATTATATTCTGAAATATTTTTTTAATTATACTCTCTCATTGAAATATCAATTTTTTTATTTTTTATTTAAAAATAAATGAATATATTTTATGATTTTTATTATTTAAAAATATATAATAAATGATTAATAATATATCATTTAACAAAATTAAATTTTAGATTTAATTTATAAATATATTATAGACAAAATGAAAAATAAATAAATAAATAAATAAATCTACTATTATTTTAAAAATATAATCAATTAATTTCTAGCAATTAATTTATTGGGATTCTCATTTAGGTTACCCCATGTGTAATAGATAAACTCTATTAAGAATATAACCTTATTTTTAATTTATTATAAATGCCCATATATCCCTAGATATTTAAATAATTTTTTTCTCGCATTAGAGGAGTTGAGAGAGTGTTTCATGGTGATTCATAGATAGATGATTGAGTTTTGAGATTTTGAAGACTAAAAAACACATTTTTAATAGTGCTTTCGGATTCATAGTACAACTATGTGAACTATGATATGAATTATTTTTTTTGGTTTGGTATAATAGATTGTAGAACACATTTTTTAGGGTTGTTTTAATATTTTGGGTGATTTAAGGGGTTTTTAATGACTATTTTAGATTTGGCTTAAGATAATTTAGTGATCATAGTGCTCAAAATATTTATGCGGTATTCTTGTGTGAAACAATAGGGGATGAAATTCTTATTTTTGTGTATTTTTAGCCTCTATGTAATAGCTTATGGGTGTTCTATTTTGTGGTAGATCCTGAAAATATATTGAAATAGTTATTTTGGGTTCATCCCTACCAAAGTGCAGGTTAAACCCATTTCTAAGATGGATAAGAAACCACCATTTTTAAAGGATATTTGTTTGTTTTAAATTCAATGGAGTTTATTTTATTCTTTTACCAAATCCACAACATCATGTTGTCCTTCAACACTATTTTTTGGGGACAAACAATTTTTCTTATAAATATTTTTTCAGGAATCCTAAAGGTTTATCTATTGGATTTGTTGATAATAAGGATGTTGAAAATAAGGACGGTGACCTTGATGTTCGAAAAGTAATTCCAGGTGAGGCATTGAGGATTGATAATAATGATCTTGACTTCTTGATGAGGGGATTTTTTTGAAAAGGAATCAATGGTTTTGGGTTGGTTAAACCATCCACACAAAGGAATGATGGAATTTTGGGGGTAACATAGAATTGAAAATAATGAAAGTGAGTTTCAAAAGACTACAATATTAGCAACCAAATAATACCATGTCATGGTTGAGAACGTGGTGTAGGTTGTAAGGGATGCTTCAAAGCGAATCGTAGGAGTATAGCATGAACAACCAAGACTATAATGTGGCGGTGGTCGTGGTTTTTCTTTCAATAGAGATTTTCAGGAGATCCACACCCTAACATAGGCCTTGATGGAGATGGAAATTATCAACATGGTAAACTAGAAAGGGACCTCACCATAGTGGTCCTCGAGGAAGATTTATATAGAATCTGTGAAAAGTTGTCAAGGAAAATATGGTAAATGGGACTGAAATGATCGAGTATTGTTAATTAAAACATGACTAGTACAACACTATGGAGTTTGTCATGGTGCGATGGAAATGTTCCTTAGAAAAATAGGTGCAAGGATATTGGGTTGGTGGATGTAGTTGATATGAAGTAGTATATTAAAGAACTATTGTTAAAAAGGGGAAACACAAGATGGACCACACCATATATTATGCCATAGTGTTCAGGGAGGATCCATGTGTGATGCATGGAATCTCATTATGGGATTGGGGGTGTTTGATAGTGGCCATGGTTGATAGGTAGATCTTTAAGCCCAAAAGACTAATAGAAGGATAGAACACCATAGTTCCCAATGTGTTAGATTAAAACAACACGTTTTTTCACTATTGCATGGTGATGGATATGGTATACATGTATGGAATCAATCTAAAATGTCAAATAGATGTCTATGACTGTGCGATAGTGCTTGAGGTGTTAGATTCAAATTGGGAAATGTTTTCTAACCATGATGTGGTGAATGTAATTCATAATAGAATTACAAGTTTTTTTGAATTCATCCATAATCATGGATCATAGTTTAAGGCTATGATTATACAATGATTCAAAGGTCAGTTGTCTAATTACACATGTGAACTAAATTATATTTAATTATCATTAAAATGATAGATATATAATCCGTAATGTAGTCATTTGGTCAACTATTAATGTAGGAGATTATAAATTAGATTTACAGAGGTGTTATGGATGATATGAGAAAACCATAATGGTCATGAGAAATATCTAAATTGATTGGCCTATGATCCCTCATAATAAGTTGATTGATGGATGTAGAAACAATGTTAACACAAATATTTATTTCATATCTTACATCAATGAAGACAGAATTGTTCCGGGCAAGGTGCTAAAATGAAGAAGTAGATATCGTCAACCATTTATTATCTTACCAAATTACAAGATGAAGGAATTACTTTACAAAAAAAATAGAAGTTCATGTATCATTTTCAAAAGAATAATTTTTTACGATAACATGGAATTCATAGATTGTGAAGGGGGAACAATAGTGATTCAATGACATCCATCTAAATTCATTGATTCCATGTAATAAATGTAGGTGAATATACATGCAAGTTCCAATACTTTTTTGTGGTCCTACATAGTTTTAATGAGAAAAGGAGTTGGATGAAGGTAGTGAACTGAGAGTGACCATTGGGCATTAGTGAGTCGACCATAAACATTTTAAGAGATTAAGATAGGGAAAATAGTGACCTATCTCGAAACCCTTATGAAGAGAAGTACACTTTATATCAATTTGGTGTATGGAACAATGGAGATGTATACTCCTTGAACATATCCTAGTAAGGGTGAACCGTGAAATTTCTTTTTTCCATATTTAATTTATTCATAAACACCAAAACTAATCAATAGGTCTAAAGTATATCTGGTAAAAAATCATAACAACTGACCCTCATGGGTGTAATGTCAATATCTATTAGTTAAAATGAGACATTAAAAGGAATGAGTGTTTTAAATTGGTAAAGAAAGGTTCTACCCATCTCATGGAAATATCACACTATGACCCCATTGAAAATCCAATTTTTTTTATATATGGTATTGTTTGTTTATCTTTATTGGATTTATTATTTGTCTAACATAATTTAAATTTGTTAAAGCGAAAAAACATTCAATGTGAAGGATCTAATATTTTATGGAAAAAATAATATAATGGAAAATGAAGTGTATTTCTTATATTTAATATTCTCTTAGAGTTCAATGAAAAGTTGTGGAGGATGTAAATATTTTGGTAATCATATATATAATTATATTTGATACATATCAATGAAACATTTACATTGATTCCACAATGAAAAATAATTAAAGGCCACTCTTAGATAAAACACATATAAAGAGGTTTCACATGGACGGTTATCAGAATATATGTGGTTGATATTTTATAAACCCATTGAAAGGTTAATAGAGTGTTCTTCTTGTATAAATTCTATAAAAAGAAGAAATATATCAGATGAAATAATTATCCTAAAAAGGTAAAAAAAAGTAAAAATTAAATTTCCTATTATATTATAACACTAGATTTTATTATGTATATTGAATTTTATACTATAATTTTGAGTTGGTAAGAAGATTATATGATTAAGTGTCAACAACATAAAGTTTCCAATCATGTAAGTGATCTTTTAATGGTCAATAATATATCTCAAATCTCTAAGAGAAGGAATAAAAATGGGAAATAACATATGATGTTTATTATAAAATTAGTGAAGGTTTTACCTTCAAAAAATGCATTAATAAAAATTATTTTTCATTTAATTTTTATATAAACAAATGGGAATAACAATGAAGTAAAAAAATGATTAAAGTTAGTTATCAATAAATTTATAATAAAATAGAAAAAAAGAAGGAATTTATGGTAAGAATAATTCGTCTCAATAACCAACATGATGAAATAAAAAAACCATGATATATGTTTCTTCATGTATACTGGTTATAGATGTATAGTGGAAAGAAATAGATTAGGATATTTTTGAAAACAACGAGAGGATAGAAACCTCAAATTAGAAAATCAAAATCCCTCTAAAGGAAGCCTCAAAATAAATAAATAATGTAGATATAAATTATAAAAGAAAATATTTGTTCGATGAAAATTCAGGAAGAGTTAATCCAAAAATAAAGGAGACACCAAATTAATACTACATTGGAAAGAGTGTTCCTATTATGATCTTTTGTTTCAAATATAATAAGCCAAATAGTGAGATAAGAACTCCAATCATGGAAATATCGTAATGAATAAGATACCAAATAAGGTAGGATTATTTGTGTAAATGAATAATTTTCTATATCATTATAAACATGGAAATTTATTTTGATTTTATTAATTCAGGTAAGGGTAATGATTCTTTAAGGATAAACTCAACTCTCATGAAATAAAATGAAAGAGTTTATCCAAGGAATAAGAATGTTATTATGGATAACTCATTCAATGTTTAGGGTAATGAGAAATAACAATAATAAAGGGTGTATGAAGCATGATGGTCCATATACTTTCAATAACTATATTTTATGTGATGAATGAATATATATAATAAAAATAAACAAGTTTTTCTATCTATGATAGAGTTGTAAGTATAGAAGAACCCACATAGTAAGAATGAATAAAATATAACTTACATGCTCATGAATTAATATAGGTTCCTAAGTGGTATTTCACAAACCACTAAATGGGTAGATAGAAAGATCCAATGGGAATGAAATATAGAGGTGCAATCAACTTCTAATGTAAATCCAAGAGTTACTTTTTCAAGTGTGATTAATTCCACAATTTTGGAAAATATTAAGACAAGGAAGAAAAAAGATTATCATATCATAGAACATATGTCCGTAAGTAGTATCTCATAAGGGATATCTTTTGGAAAGTGGTTGAGATAAACGAATGGAAATGTTAATGAATATTTTGAAGAGATTATGACATTCTCTTCCTAAAATATAAAAAAGGGGAAATAAAATGTGGAAGTTAAAGTATTGGTCCATCATTCCATTCCACATTCTTATACGTGAGGAATTTTGTGGTGACCCTATCCATATATAATTTTTTTTGATACCATTTATAATCAGAATAATAATTAAGGTGTATATATTTTCCCCGAGGTGATCTTTCTAGAAAACAACATGTAATTGGAATTGGAATAAGATCTGATATTATCAAAAATTCAATTGGTTTAAGTCCAGTAAAGAACAAAATCTAGTGGGATCATAAAATAATCAATTTATAATTCATATTTTTTGTCTAAAAAGTGGTTTTTTTTTACTATCATTCAAAATTTTTTAGGATATCCAAAATTTGGTAAGATGGAAGTGTAATTCATATAAGTGGAATCCCCAATTTGAACATAATTTTTTTTGTCCAAGGATTGATAATGTTTTAGTAAGAGTGGAGATCAAAATTTAAATTCTACATATCCTTATATAGTATTTCAAGATTCCAATTAATATTTGGAAGAGATAGGTTTCAATTGGTTTCAATGTGTATTTAAAAATTGGTAGTATTTTAAACATGTTGTACGATATTCACTACCATGATCTTTATTATTTATACAAAAATGGATTGGTGTAAAAGTTTTCCAATGATCCCAGGTTGTTTTAGAGAAGTGAAAGAGAGAAATATTATTTATTTTTTAATATTTTTAATGAGTTAAAATGAAAAAAATTATGATATTTTCAAAGAATCCTGATTCCTCAAAAAATATCAAGATTTGTTGACTTAGATGATTTTTTGTTAGATGAAATCATAAGAGGGTGTTTCTCCCAATGAATCTTTAAATTTTTTTGGATGGTATAGTTATTGATTTTTTAGAGTTTTATAGAGTTATTCATACCAACCAAATATTATTTTCATTGGGTTTCAATGTATTTGGATAATCAACATGTTATTGATGCTAAAAGTTGACGTTTTTTGGAATCAATGGAATAATATATAAGATGAGTAAATACTCCCAGTCCTCATGGGGTGGGGGTTGAAGCACATGAGGAATACCTATTCGAATTTTTAGACAATAGGGTAATAGAGATTTATTATAGTTTCCTCAAACGTACCAAAGTTGGAGAAAATATGAAGACACTGAAGAAGGTGGCCCCATTAAAAAATGAGGGTGTTTGAGCTAAATATGTATGTCCCAAAATTTTATAGATTAGTAGCTTCCCTTTGTAATTCAATTACAATATAGGAGAATAAAGTTTAATTGAAATTAGTCTTTGGGATATTGTCAAAAAAAGTAAAGTGAGATATTTTTAGGAATCCCAAAGGATTCTATATTAGATTTTTTTGATAATGAGTATGCTGATAACAAGGAAGATTACATTGGTGAGAAAGAATATAGTTAAGGTGACTCTTGGAGGAAAATAACAATGAGATTTACTACTTTTTTATTGGATTTATTGAAAATGAATTAATATTTGTGGTGTTCAATAAGTTATTAACACAAAGTAAAGAAGGACATTTGGAAAAAATATGAATGTTTAGAGAGTAGAATAGATTGGTAAAATAGGGTAACATAGCCAACCAAATAATGAAATGTCACAATTATGGATATGTTTCAAGTTTCAAAGAATATTTCTATGTAAACCATAAGAATGAAACATTAAAATAATAAGAATATCATGTCATTTTAGAATTCATGGTACTGGTTGAAAAGTATATTAATGGGTGACAAATATCATAACACATGTTATAGTGAAGAATGAAATTCCAAACATAGGTAACTAAAAAGGGACCACTACATGGTGGTCCCAATGGTTTTATTCGAAAGAACCTATAAAAACTATATAGGATAATATTGTAACACCCGAGACTTTTATGTTATCAAAGGAATCTTTTTCTACACAAAACTTTCTTGGCTTGCTTTACACGCAATCGCGACCTTTCTCGATAGCTTGCGTCGTACGCAATACCGAGTTTCACTAAACAACAATATGCTATTAAAACTAGCCGTTATGAATAGTAATAACCACTTTTTGAAATTTTATAAATTTTATTTTTCAAAATGGACTTCATTTTTGGACTCATAATATCGAAATTAGCCTAGGGTGAAATTTTGGTATTTTTCTGAAAACTTTCAATTTTTGATGAATAGTGAAACCACTAAGTGGTAGGTTAAAAACTGAATTTTGCATAAAACTTAATTTTACCGCTTCTGTGAATGGAATTTCGAAAATCCGACAGACACTGTTGATATCAATAAGTAAAATGTGGTTCAATGAGATAAAAATAATTTTTTTGGTGAATAGTAACTTTTTACTATTTTTACCGCAGTTAATAGTAAATAGGGTGACTAAGGGTAAATATGATATTAATATTACCCTAAAACATGTCCTAATTCTATTGGACAAGTTTAATTCGACCAAAAACAAACTTAGGAATAAAATATGACCATTCAGGCCCACTTGGATTAGATTAGGACATTTATTATTAATTTATTTAAAGAAGGGTTAAAATAGTTAAAATCAAATTTTAATAAGTAAATAATTTTTAATATGGGGTTATAAATAAGATAAATTCGATTGTAAATATTAATTAGAAATCTAAAAAGATTTCCTACATGATGGTATTTTATTTGTAATTTTTAGACATCAAATAATTTAATTTATTTATGACACAAAGATGATGCAGTAATTATCATATTAATGAAATATTGACATAATTGATAATATAAATATAAAAATAAATGTAATTTAAGACTTTTTATGAATTACACTAATTTTCTAGGTTACTATGATATATTAGTGTTTATTTAATCAACTTGGTTAGAACATATAATTCTGTTATGACTTTCACAAAAATCATATATCAAATAGTGTCAAAATTGACACAAAATAGTTTTTAAATCAAATATTATATTATTAATTGTTATTTTATTCCCAAAAAATCTAAGGTTCGGACAAATGACTTAGATAAGGATATATATATTAATAATAAACAATTTGGGGTTCTTTTGGCTTGTTATAGTAAGTGTTTTAACCATATAGTGAAAGAAAACAAAAAGACACGGTAAAAGTTAAATTATTTAACTTAAAGTTAAATCTAATCGATAAGGTTAAAGTAATACCCTAAACTTGTCTAAATCCTATTGGTTGATAGTATTTCGACCCATCCCCACTTTAGCTTCAAAATAAGACCCTTTGGAACTATTATAAACCGATTTTGACTTTAATATAAAATAATATTTTGAGATATTCCTAAGGTGCCCCTCTCCTCCCTTATAAAAGGGCACCTCCTCCCCCTCCTCCTCACACCAATTTGAGCACTCAAGCTCGGCCAAACCCTGCCATTTTCTCCTCTCCACTTCCCTAGAATAATCCTAGACGTCCTGGTCTTCTTCAAAGACCAATCTTAGTTCCCTAAGTGGAGGATTCAAAGAGGCGTTCCAAAGAAGAGGTAATATCCATTACCGATCTTTTCAATTTCTTTCTTCTTCAACTTCTTCTTCTTTAGTTGTTTCATGATAAAGTAATAACATCAGTATTACTTACATACTGATATGTTATTATAAATATGAAACAACCCTAATTCACCTTCTATCCATCCCACGGAAAAATGAAATCACCGCGCGTGCGTACGTACGGAATACCGTCTCCACGCCGTGGTGTAATCTATTTTCCACCATCACTTTACAAGGATGGGTATAATGGTGTAATGAGTAACTATTTATGATTATTATTAAGTAATATTGATACTGAAATAATATATATATATACTCCAATAAAATTCCACGATCATAGGAACGATATCATCACTCGTGCGTACGTACGGAATACCGTCTCCACGATGTGATGCGACTCGTTCTACATGATCATCATTACATAATAATTATATAAATGAATTGAATGAATAAATATGATATATGTTACACTAATACCATTCTGGATATAAGGTATATATATCCTTAAAAGAATAATAAGAATTTATTCGGCAAAACACGCATAAGAACAAAAGGCAATAAAGACCCGAGTAACAAGTAACAATGAAATTTTACTAATAAGAAGCTAAGAATATGACCATATAAGATATCATATAAATATTTATGATTCTGGAATAAGTCAATAACATTATTTAAACCATTATACAGGAGCTTCGGACACGTACAAAGCAAATTGGACCTAAGGTAAGGGAAATATCACAATCTCATTTTTATCCGAGATTGTTTATTCGTAAGTATTTACTGGGGTGTATTTTATCATCCACATCCATGTTTCATCAATATGTAATATTATTTCCATCCACCTACAATTGTTTAAATCCATTTTTACCCTTCGGTGAGTTTTAGTAATATGTATGAAAGGAATCTTTTGTCGTTTTTCGTACGATGTACTTTTTGACTTTTCCGACAAAAGTACGAAGAATGTTTTTTTAACTTATACGGCATGAATGGATTTTTAAAACATTATTTCCAAGAAGCTTCCTTTACAAGTTTTCAAGTTTATTTTTAATCAACTTCTTTTATTTTAAAGTTGTATGACATGTTATGAAAGGAAAAATGTTTTTTGAAGAAGAATGGATATTTTCCTCAAGAATGGAGTTCAAGTGATTTTCAAAATTATTTTCCATCTTAGATAATAAAGGGTTCTGTTTTTATCCCTATTATTACATTGATTTGATCATATTGTGATGGAATTATTTTTATGAATTCCTTTATCATATATGAATTGATTTATGATGTCATGATGTTTCAAGAATCCCATTTTTGTTACATGTGTTATGCGATGATGTATGTTTTATGATTATGTGGCACACATAAGAAAGGATTCATTATAAGATGGGTGGGACATATATCTCCCTCCAATGCATTGGGTAAAGATTTTATATCTCATGAGATAGATAGGGCTGGAATGGTAGGTTATACCGGTTCAGTGAAACAGGACTGAAACGAGGATTACTCGATTCAGAAAGGGACTTTGTCCACTAAGATAGTCTTGGAAATGAGTCTTGACTAACAAGAAATGATTTTCCATGATTATGTGTGCATTCCACAAAGTTTCAATTTTTATGTTATGATTATGGGGATCTCATTTTCACTTCTATGATTTATTCCATGTAAAGATATTACAATCTCTTTTGCAGGTTTTGATTTTCAAAAAGATATGATATGATTTTTATTTCCTTTATTTGCCCTTGCTGAGCGTTTGAGCTCACCCTTTTATGTTTTCTTTTCCCCAGGTCAGGAAGATGGATATTAAGTAGAATATGCTAAAAGGGACCCTAGATATGATGAAATAAATGGGAGACACTGTAGAAGATTTATGAACCAGTTTTTTATGTTTCCCAGTTTCTAAAGACACTATACCTATACGGTCCTTTGTGGTTTTGTCATATGTTGTAATAAGTGTGCTTCAATTTTGAAGTATTAACAATGTATGTAAAGTATGGGTCGTTATAGTTGGTATCATAGGAAAGGTATAGTCAACCTTTGGAAACTAGGATGTGAAAGCCTTAGTAAGAACCCTAAGGATAAGTCTAAGCATAGAACACAATCTTAGTGTTTTAGAAATGGCCTTGAATAACCTAGGATAAGACCTTAAGCATGAAAATTTTATTCTTGAATTATGTGATTTTCTTATTATAATTAGTGTTGCTCACACTATTCTTCTTGGTTTTAGTCAATGGCTGGAACCCGAAGGAACTGTGTTAATGCGGAATGCGATGGGAAATGCAATGATTGTCCCCCTGAGCAACCAAACGATATGGGAGATGGAATGCAAAATCTTGTAGCAATGCTCACACAACTTTCTCAAGCTATGAATCATGCAGGACTTCCAAACGAGCAAAGGAAGGAGCAACATTATGTTGATTCCTTCATGAGGCAGTGTCCGCCTTCTTTCAGTGGGTCTACTGATCCATTAGTTGCTGAACAATGGATTAGTACTATTGAAAAGATATTTTCAATTCTTCAATGTTCTGAACATGATAATGTCATCCAAGCAGTGTATTGTTTAGAAGGAGATGCTGATCAATGGTGGAATCTTATTAAGAATACGAGGCAAAGGGATGAAATTGAGTCTATGGAATGGGACGAGTTCAAGAACTTATTTTTCAATAAGTACTTCCCTCGTATTCTCCGAACAAAGATGGAGAAAGAGTTCCTTGAACTGAAGCAAAGGGATGATGAATCTGTTGGTACCTATGAAGCAAATTTTACAAGACTTGCAAGGTACGCTTCTGGTATTATTATCCAACCTGAGAGTAAGATCGATCGATTCTTTAGTGGCTTAAAACCAAGTCTTCGAAGGGCGTTAGCCATAAGGGACTTCAATAGCTACGAGGAAATCGTTCGATGTGCTCTCAAAGTCGAGATGGAGATTGGAGTAACCCATCAGTCACATGGGTTTGATAAGAAGAGGAAGATGGAATTCAAAGGAAAATCTAAAGAGCACACGGAAAAGAAGATGATCTTTTCCTTATGCTCAATGTGTGGAAAGAAACATGGAGGGAGTTGTCTTAAAGGGACAAGTAAATTTTTTAAATGTGGAAAGGAAGGTCATCAGGCATTTGAATGCCGTGATAATGGGAAGAAGATGTCTAATGACGCAAACAAAGGAAGGGATACACAGAATGAACCTACTACACTTCAATGTTTCAAGTGCAAGGAGATGGGGCATTATGCCAATCAATGCCCAAATCCAAGGGTTGATGATGATGGTCGACGTCAACAAAATCTTATGGCTAAAGACAAAGGAAAGTCACATGCAATTTCTATCAGCGATGTGGAGTACGATAACGAAGTGGTGAAAGGTACACTTACCATCCACTCTAAAGTAGAAAATGTTTTATTTGATTCTGGATCCACCAACTCTTTTATTTCTAAAGAATTTTCTAAGGGTATAACCGTATTACCTCAACAATTAGATGTTGAGTTAGCTGTGACAACACCTAATGGAACAGCAGTCGCATCAAAAGTTTATAATTCTTCTCCGATCAAAGTTTGTGGGAAGGTGCTTCCTGCAAATCTTGTGATCCTTCCTTTAGTGGAATTTGATGTGATTATTGGCATGGATTGGATTTCTCTACATAGATCTCATATCAATTTCCAAAGAAGGGAAGTCACATTTCATATTCCAGATCAATCTACGATCGTATATCAATGCAAGGATGAACATAATCGTCCAGTGGAAATTTCTTCCATTTTATGGGTATTGATTCCACTAAATGAAGGTTATTTATCTCAAATGGTTGGTGAGAAACTCAAGATTAAGAATATGCCCACTGTACGGGAGTTTGATGATGTCTTTCCGGAGGAATTACTGGGTCTTCCACCAAATCGTGAAGTTGAGTTTTCAATAGAACTCGTACCGGGTGCTTTGCCTATTTCAAAGACACCTTATAGAATGGCCCCAATTGAGTTACAGGAATTTAAGAAGCAACTCCAAGAGAATCATGATAAGGGATTCATACGCCCTAGTGCGTCACCTTGGGGAGCACCTGTTCTATTTGTTAAGAAGAAAGATGGATCAATGAGACTCTGCATTGATTATCGAGAACTTAACAAGATCACTATCAAGAACAAATATCCTCTCCCACGCATTGATGACTTATTTGACCAACTACGCGGAGCTCAATACTTTTCCAAGATTGATCTTCGTTCAGGGTATCATCAATTAAGGGTCAAAATGGAGGATATACCAAAGATGGATTTTCGTACAAGGTATAAACACTATGAATTTATAGTGATGCCATTTGGTCTTACTAATTCCCCCGCTATCTTAATGGATCTAATGAATAGAGTCTTTAGAGACTATCTTGATCAATTTGTGGTAGTCTTTATAGACGATATTCTTGTCTATTGAAAGAACAAGGAAGAGCATGAAGATCACTTGAGAATTATATTGAAGACCTTGAGAAAGGAGAAGCTTTATGCCAAATTTACCAAGTGTGAATTTTGGCTTCAAAAAGTTGCATTTTTGGGTCACATAATCTCAAAAGAGGGGATATCTGTGGATCCAGCAAAAACAGAGGTTATCGAAAGATGGTCGAGACCAACAAGAGTAACTGAGATCCGAATTTTTCTTGGTTTGGCTGGATATTATCGACGTTTTGTAAAAGATTTTTCACGATTATCTAATCCACTCACCAAGTTGACTTGGAAAGGAGTTAAGTTTGTCTGGACAGAGGAATGTGAAGAGAATTTCAAGGAGTTGAAAAGAAGGTTATCCAGTGCACCTGTGCTCACACTTCCTTGTAGTGGAGAAAGGTTTGTGATCTACAGTGATGCATCCAAGAAGGGATTGGGGTGTGTTCTTATGCAAAATGATATGGTGATAGCTTATGCCTCACGACAATTGAAAATCCATGAGCAAAATTACCCAACACATGATTTGGAGTTGGCTGCGGTAATCATTGCATTAAAGATTTGGAGGCATTACCTTTATGGTGAAAGGTGTGATATTTATACTGATCATAAAAGTTTAAAGTATATTTTCACACAAAAGGAGTTGAATATGCGTCAAAGAAGATGGTTGGAGCTGATTAAGGATTATGAATGATCAATCCATTACCACCCTGGGAAAGAAAACAAGGTGGAAGACGCATTAAGACGACAAGACCATTCTAGTTTATCCATGATGAGGATCACAAAGGATCCAATATTTATGGATTTACAAAGGATGGATCTTGGAATTATAATGGAAGGGGGAAAATCTTATCTTTCTCAAATGAATGTTCAACCATCTATGCATGCGAAGATTAAGGAGGCACAGAAAGAAGATGTCGAGTTACAAAAGAAGGTGAGAAATGTTCCTGAATTCAACCTTGATTATGAGGGGATAATAAAGTTCATGAATCGGGTTTGTGTTCCTCCCATCCCCGAATTAAAGAAGGAGCTGCTGGATGAGGCTCATAGTTCTTCATTCTGTATTCATCCTGGAAGCACGAAGATGTATAGGGACCTGAAAGAGTACTTCTGGTGGGATGGAATGAAAAGAGATGTTGCTGAATATGTCTCTCGATGCTTGGTTTGTCAACAAGTTAAAGCTGAGAGACAGAAGTCTAAGGGGATGTTACAACCATTACCCATACCTAAATGGAAATGGGAAAACATCACTATGGACTTTGTCATAGGACTTCCTAAAACATCCAAAGGAAATAATGCTATTTGGGTCATAGTTGATCGTCTTACAAAGTCTGCACACTTCATTGCTAATAGAGAGGATTTCTCTCTTGATCAGATTTCCAGGATATATGTAAAGGAAGTGGTAAGATTGCATGGAGTACCACTTTCTATTATATCTGATCGGGATCTGAGATTTACCTCTAAGTTCTGGCGAAGTCTTCAGCATACTCTGGATACAGAGTTGAGTTTCAGCACTGCTTATCATCCCCAGACAGACGGTCAGTCTGAGAGAACAATTCAAACCCTAGAAGATATGTTGAGAGCTTGCTCTATGGATTTCAAAGGAGGTTGGGATCAACACCTACCTTTGGTGGAATTTTCTTATAATAATAGCTTTCACTCCAGTATTCAGATGGCTCCTTATGAAGCTCTCTATGGAAAGAAATGCAGGACTCCAACTTGCTGGGATGAAGTTGGGGAAAGAAAGCTATTAGGACCTGATCTCGTTGATGAAATGGCAGAAAAGGTCAGATCTATTCAACAACACATAAGCGCAGCTCAGAGTCGACAGAAAAGTTATGCCGACAACCGAAGAAAAGACCTAGAGTTTGAAGTGGGTGATAAAGTGTTCTTACGAATATCTCCCTGGAAGAGGGTTATGAGATTTGGAAAGAAGGGGAAGTTGAGCCCTAGATATATCGGTCCTTTCGAAATACTGGATCGTGTTGGGAAGGTAGCTTACCGATTGGCGCTTCCACCGAATCTCTCTCAAGTTCACGATGTGTTCCATGTATCTCTCCTGAGAATGTACATACCAGATCCTTCACATGTACTCAGCTCAGAAGTTGTACCGCTGGAGCAAGATCTTTCTTATGAAGAACAGCCGATAGAGATTCTGGATCGTAGCGAAAAAGTCTTATGAAACAAGACCACTCGATTGGTGAAAGTTTTATGGAGGAACCACCAACTTGAAGAAGCTACATGGGAGCTTGAGGATATGATGAGGGAGAAGTATCCTCATCTGTTTGTTACAAAGTGACGAATTTCGAGGGCAAAATTCTTTTTAAGGGGGGTAGAATGTAACACCCGAGACTTTTATGTTATCAGAGGAATCTTTTTCTAGACAACACTTTCTTGGCTTGCTTTACACGCAATCGCGACCTTTCTCGATAGCTTGCGTCGTACGCAATACCGAGTTTCACTAAACAACAATATGCTATTAAAACTAGCTGTTATGAATAGTAATAACCACATTTTGAAATTTTATAAATTTTATTTTTCAAAATGGACTTCATTTTTGGACTCATAATATCGAAATTAGCCTAGGGTGAAATTTTGGTATTTTTCTGAAAACTTTCAATTTTTGATGAATAGTGAAACCACTAAGTGGTAGGTTAAAAACTGAATTTTGCATAAAACTTAATTTTACCGCTTCTGTGAATGGAATTTCGAAAATCCGATAGACACGGTTGATATCAGTAAGTAAAATGTGGTTCAATGAGATAAAAATAATTTTTTTTGGTGAATAGTAACTTTTAACTATTTTTACCGCATTTAATAGTAAATAGGGTAACTAAGGGTAAATATGATATTAATATTACCCTAACACATGTCCTAATTCTATTGGACAAGTGTAATTCGACCAAAAACAAACTTAGGAATAAAATATGACCATTTAGGCCCACTTGGATTAGATTAGGACATTTATTATTAATTTATTTAAAGAAGGGTTAAAATAGTTAAAATCAAAGTTTAATAAGTAAATAATTTTTAATATGGGGTTATACATAAGATAAATTCTATTGTAAATATTCATTAGAAAGATAAAAATATTTCCTACATGATGGTATTTTATTTGTAATTTTTAGACATCAAATAATTTAATTTATTTATGACACAAAGATGATGCAGTAATTATATTATTAATGAAATATTGACATAATTGATAATATAAATATCAAAATAAATGTAATTTAAGACTTTTTATGAATTAAACTAATTTTCTAGGTTACTATGATATATTATTGTTGATTTAATCAACTTGGTTCGAACATATAATTCTGTTATGACTTTCACAAAAATCATATATCAAATAGTGTCAAAATTGACACAAAATAGTTTTTAAATCAAATATTATATTATTAATTGTTATTTTATTCCCAAAAAATCTAAGGTTCGGCCAAATGACTTAGATAAGGATATATATATTAATAGTAAACAATTTGGGGTTCGTTTGGCATGTTATAGTAAGTGTTTTAACCATATAGTGAAAGAAAACAAAAAGACACGGTAAAAGTTAAATTATTTAACTTAGAGTTAAATCTAATTGATAAGGTTAAAATAATACCCTAAACTTGTCTAAATCCTATTTTTTGATATGATTTCGACCCATCCCCACTTTATCTTCAAAATAAGACCCTTTGGAACTATTATAAACCGATTTTGACTTTAATATAAAATAATATTTTGAGATATTCCTAAGGTGCCCCTCTCCTCCCTTATAAAAGGGCACCTCCTCCCCCTCCTCCTCACACCAATTTGAGCACTAGAGCTCTGCCAACCCCTGCCATTTTCTCCTATCCACTTCCCTAGAATAATCCTAGAGGTCCTGGTCTTCTTCAAAGACAAATCTTAGTTCCCTAAGTGGAGGATTCAAAGAGGCGTTCCAAAGAAGAGGTAATATCCATTACCGATCTTTTCAATTTCTTTCTTCTTCAACTTCTTCTTCTTTAGTTGTTTCATGATAAAGTAATAACATCAGTATTACTTAAATACTGATATGTTATTATAAATATGAAACAACCCTAATTCACCTTCGATCCATCCCATGGAAAAATGAAATCACCGCGCGTGCGTACGTACGGAATACCGTCTCCACGCCGTGGTGTAATCTATTTTCCACCATAACTTTACAAGGATGGGTATAATGGTGTAATGAGTAACTATTTATGATTATTATTAAGTAATATTGATACTGAAATAATAAATATATATATACTCCAATACAATTCCACGATCATAGGAACGATATCATCACTCGTGCGTACGTACGGAATATCGTCTCCACGATGTGATGCAACTCGTTCTACATGATCATCATTACATAATAATTATATAAATGAATTGAATGAATAAATATGATATATGTTACACTAATACAATTTTGTATATAAGGTATATATAACCTTAAAAGAATAATAAGAATTTATTCGGCAAAACACGCATAAGAACAAAAGGCAATAAAGACCCGAGTAACAAGTAACAATGAAATATTACTAATAAGAAGCTAAGAATATGACCATATATGATATCATATCAATATGTATGATTCTGGAATAAGTCAATAACATTATTTAAACCATTATATAGGAGCTTCGGACACGTACAAAGCAAATTGGACCTAAGGTAAAGGAAATATCACAATCTCATTTTTATCCGAGATTGTTTATTCGTAAGTATTTACTGGGGTGTATTTTATCATCCACATCCATGTTTCATCAATATGTAATATTATTTCCATCCACCTACAATTGTTTAAATCCATTTTTACCCTTCGGTGAGTTTTAGTAATATGTATGAAAGGAACTTTTGTCGTTTTTCGTACGATGTACTTTTTGACTTTTTCGACAAAAGTACGAAGAATGTTTTTTTTAACTTATACGGCATGAATGGATTTTTAAAACATTATTTCCAAGAAGCTTCCTTTAAAATTTTTCAAGTTTATTTTTAATCAACTTTTTTTATTTTAAAGTTGTATGACATGTTATGAAAGGAAAAATGTTTTTGAAGAAGAAAGGATATTTTCCTCAAGAATGGAGTTCAAGTGATTTTCAAAATTATTTTCCATCTAAGATAATAAAGGGTTCTATTTTTATCCCTATTATTACATTGATTTGATCATGTTGTGATGGAATTATTTTTATGAATTCCTTTATCATATATGAATTGATTTATGATGTCATGATGTTTCAAGAATCCCATTTTTGTTACATGTGTTATGCGATGATGTATATTTTATGATTATGTGGCACACATAAGAAAGGATTCATTATAATATGGGTGGGACTTATATCTCCCTCCAATGCATTGGGTAAAGATTTTATATCTCATGAGATAGATAGGGCTGGAACGGTAGGTTATACCGGTTCAGTGAAACAGGACTGAAACGAGGATTACTCGATTCACAAAGGGACTTTATCCACTAAGATAGTCTTGGCAATGAGTCTTGACTAACAAGAAATGATTTTCCATGATTATGTGTGCATGACACAAAGTTTCAAGTTTTATGTTATGATTATGGGGATCTTATTTTCACTTCTATGATTTATTCCATGTAAAGATATTACGATCTCTTTTGCAGGTTTTGATTTTCAAAAAGATATGATATGATTTTTATTTCCATTATTTGCCCTTGCTGAGCGTTTGAGCTCACCCTTTTATGTTTTCTTTTCCCCAGGTCAGGAAGATGGATATTAAGTAGAATATGCTAAAAGGGACCCTAGATATGATGAAATAAATGGGAGACACTGTAGAAGATTTATGAACCAGTTGTTTATGTTTCCCAGTTTCTAAAGACACTATACCTATAAGGTCCTTTGTGGTTTTGTCATATGTTGTAATAAGTGTGCTTCAATTTTGAAGTATTAAAAATGTATGTAAAGTATGGGTCGTTATAAATATGGCCATAGTTCAGGTCATGGTCGAGTATTTTGAATGGTAAAATGACTATTACTACACTTTGGAGCTCAATATCATGTGATCGCGGTGTTATTAATAAGAATGATCATAAGGAGGTCATGATAGTGGTTATAGTCAAGGATAAGAAATGTGTTAAACACCTAAAGTGAAAAAGGGAAACATAGGAATAATTACACTATAAATTAATGTGAAGTGATCTAGTATGATCCCTATAAAACATGGAAAATCCCATTAGGGGTGTGATGATGTGTAAAAGTGGTTGTAGTTGATAGAAAGAGATGAAAGTGAAAAAATTTGATAATAATATAAAACACAATAGATCCAAATTTTTTAGCTTCAAAAAATTTAATGGGTTTTCCCATTGATGTGATAAAGGCTATGGTCGATAGGTGGAGTTGTTATCCCAAACCCCCAACAAAAGGAGATTACAATGTCATAATTCTTTTTGTATTAGAGTCAAAATGAGAATTTGTTTTTCACCGAACCATGGTGAATGGAGTGTCAATGGGTGATGAACATAATTTGAGAAAATTAATTATTTAATTTCACTAATGGTTCTGAAGTGTTTTTTTATGTATCAATTTTAGATAATTAATCCAGCCTAATATTATGGGTATTTTTAGAATTACACATGTGTATTAAATATATGTTTAATTCATACTAATAATAAAGGTAAATAATATTTGAAAAAGTTATTTGGATGAATGTTACTATAGGAGATCAAAAAATATTTTTTTAGTGGTGATATGAAAAATTTTAAGGGAAAATAACAAAACAAACAGGTGTCTAATTTAGTAGGCATGTAATACCTCATAATAATGGGATCGTGTTGAAGTAGATAGAATATAGAACCCCATGAATATTAAATTTATGAACTCAAATAAGAAATATGTGTTTGATTTGTGGGACTAAAGGATGAAGATATTGTTTAAAAATAATTAAGATAATTAAAATGTTGAATAATAAATAATTTCTGTAAAACAATTGATGATAAGTTATAGTGTCATTTTTGAAAGAAGAAGGTGTTGTGAGAATGAGTAATACATAAAATATTAAGGAGTAGAAAAAATAATTAAATGGAACATATTTATAATTAGTGTTACCATGAAATCTATAGTGTTAAAGGGACATTATTATCCATAAAATATATGAAGATCTTAACTTGGTGTAGTGGGCGCTTGAGGAGGAAGAAGGTAAAAAGTAGGGATTGAACCTTGGGATATAGAGAGTAAATAATAAAAATTGTAAATAAGTGATATTTGGAAATGAGTGACCCACCCCAAACCCCATGTGAAGTGTAGTTCATTTATATTGATTTGGTGCATGAAAATATACTAATGCAAGATCTTGAGACATGGACCAATGGGGGTGAAATAAGTAAATAATTAAGTCCCTATTTAAATCACACAAGATTACACAAAATAATTAAACAATTTAAATTATATATTGAAAAATTACATAACAAGTGACCCTCAATTTTGTGAGGTCATGATCGATTAGCGAAAGTGAGACAGTAGAACTATTTTTTTAAGATTGGTCATTACTTTGCATACCTTGATTCAACCACCCACTTTACGGGTAAGGTGAAACTATGATCTTACTGAATGGACAAAAACATGTGTCTGGATCTCCCTTTAGATCAAATTTAACTGTTATTCACATAAGTCAACTGAAACCTTTATTTTTCTGTCTTTTGGTCATCAATTATGGATAAAAACATCCTTGACTAAAAGATAAATTACTCCTTTAATTAAGGATGCTCTTTATTCTATTTATTATGAGATTATAATATCTTATTTTATTAATGTATATGGTATCATGGTTAGATTTAATTTTTATTTTTTGTTTTAGTTTTTTCTGAGGGTTTTTTATGGTTATGGTTTCTTTAAAATTTAGTGACATGTAATCTTAATTTCTCTTATATTATTATGCTTAGTTATTCAATTATTCAAATGAGGTGGGGGAATTAAAAATTCTACTTATAATTACTGTGTAAATAATTGAACAATCATGATTTATTTTTTAATGGTTGATTCCTTGGAATTTCCCTAAAAATATTATAAACAAGACTTGATATAATTAAATAGGTTTTGTGTTCAAAAATTCCTTGATTGTTTCGATCTATATCATGGTCATTACATAAATTTTTAATATGATTTGGGAAAATCATGCTATTGTGTTTATTATTATTGTTATATTTGAGGTTTTTGTTTATGTTCTAGAAAAATTCATAACTAGTTAATCAATTATAGCGGTATTCATAGAGGAAATCAAGAATACAAAATCTTCTATGACAAAAACTATATAAGTGATAAATAACATGATAAATAAATAGGTTTAAATTATAACGTTAAACTTTTTTCCACCATAAATTTATTTATGAATGTTTTCTAAATGTTTATTGGTAGTATCTAGTGTTATAATTTCATTATTTTTGTTTTGATAAGGTAATACCTTGTTCAATTTGTTTTTTTCGGTTAGATTTATATTGATATTGTGTTGTTTTATTGGTACCATTCAGTATGTATATTTTTGTATGATTAATAGAAGTGGTATTTTGGGATAGTGATGTTGTCTATTTAAAAAGTGGTGAATGGATTTTGATGATTTTTTTAGGCATACATTATATTTCTGGGTGTAGAATATTGTTAGTATATAGAGAGAATATATTAAATATAAAGGGGAAATATAATGATTTTTTTATAATAAGGTGGATAATTGTATTCTGATAAGTGGAATTGAAGGTTTAAAGAGAGACATTAATTAAAGATTGAAATAAATGTGGGTTAATGAATGATAATGTGGCTGTTAATATATAATTTTTAATGGTAAATAAAATGATATGTTTTAGTTGTTGTTCTAGAAATTTTATGAGGATAGGTAAAGCTGGTACATATTGTAGTTATGGAAGGAAATGTCAATTTGAGGTGAAAATGATGTGTTGGATATTATAGGAAGTAATATAATTTAATTATGGGAAGTGTCGTATAGGATGTTTTGTGTTCTATGATATATTTTATTTATCTTCTTATTACTTTTTTATGCACCACCACCTATGTCAGGTAAACTTACCAATGCCCATATTTTCATTCATTAATTATGTTTTCACCAACAACCATGTTATATAGGTAACATATTGTTGGCTACCATATCTTCCCTACACTCTTTTTGGATATAGTGATTAACTGATGATCATTATCATATCATGAGGGAAATAGATAAAATTAAGAATTTTCAAACACAACACACTAATCAGTAACTCTACACATGTTTAGTACAAAAAATGTGATTCCTAAGGTTGAACCATTGGGAACACAAGGACTATATTATAATAAATTGTTCCTGATGGTTCAACTTGAAAATCATTTGAAAAAATAATGGTTGGAGAGTATTATTAGGAAAAATCTCCATTTTGACTATGATTATGAAGCAAAGTGAAAACACGAATCAAAAATGAATTTAAATGATGGTCATGGATGGATGATCAATTTTAGAGAATGTTATACAAGAATTTATGATTTAATAATCTTGTGAATCAATATGGTAAGTTAATAGTGAGATACCTTGATTTAATTAATATAACTTAGTTGGAAATATTTAAAACTACCCAAGGTAATTAAATTCCTATGTTCAAGGAAACCTACTAAGAATAATAAACAATATGTTCTATCTCAAATGAAAAATGAACATTTTGGTATTATTTTATGATCTAATTATCCTCTATAAAATTGGGATTCTTCCACTAATTTCTATCAGTCTTTATAGAAAACTAATGTAAAATATTTGATTGATATAATTGTGATATTAATCCAAAACATGAGATTTACTAGAAATGTGAGTCATTAATATTAAAGAATCATTACATTAAATTCATTCCACCACCCCTTAATAGACTTCCGACTCATGATAGAATAGTCAACCATCAATGATGAAATATAATAATTAAGTGGTGAGATAAGAATATTCATAAAAAAAGAAAAAAGTCCACGAATATATTTAATGTGTTAAAACTTAACTACCCTAAAAACATTTATCTTCAATAAAAAAGTATAAAATAAACACCGTATTGTTTTTAAAATAAATTTTAAAATCACTTCATGAATTTCTTCTCTCCAGCCCAGTTCATTCTTTAAAATATTATCTCCCAAAATTAATTTCCAAAACATTATACTTTCGAATTTTTTAAACCTTTAGTATTTATAGTTTTTGGAACTACCATAGAGAAACCATAATGATTCTATAATGACTCAATAAAATACCATATTATTTTCCCAATTGTCGAAAAATTTTATGGAACAAATGTGTTATTGAAATGTGAGTGAAAATTATCTCATTTTTAAATTCTTATTATACCAATTATCATCAAGTGATCTTTAAAGGTTCTCATCCAAAACAAAAATATATTTAAAATTACCCTAAATATGTAGGGGGTGTGAGAATATTTTTCATTATATGGTATTGTATAATAAATTCAATATTTTGACCATTTATAACCCTCTACATTACGAGGGATATATTGGGGTATGGAATTCACTTTCCCACATCAATTTTTAATGTGATAACTCTTATATTCCAATTCCTCTATTCGAGTTACACTCACATATCCATTTACCCTCATAGGGTTCTTATTCGTATCTGAAAAGAAAATAACTTTTAATAAAATATTTTTCCAAAATTATTATAATGAAAAAACTTATGTATCACATGGAATATAATTCAAAAAATGTATGTATTATGTAAAGGATATTACGTATCCCTATGCAGAGTCAAGTGAAGCTCTATAACATTAATATAAAAGGTTAATTTCGTACATATTATATATCCTTAGTTTTGGATCATAAAAACTTATGATTATATAGCCTCTTCATCAATTGTCCAAATTACTCAGACAAAACTCAGACTAAAGACTCTAAAAAGTGATATGAAAGAAATCCCTCCTGGTTTCCACTATGGATATTTCTCTATCTTATCCCCTAAAATAATTTATATCTTCTATCGTGACATGATTTTTGGTTTACTATGTAATTTAGTTTATTTTTCCTTTAAAAATAAAAAATACCAAAAATACTTCTTAAATAAACATTCTTAGAAGATTAATTTAAAAAAATTATAGCATTTGATCAGTAAAGATCCACCAAATTAAATCGAAATGATATGGAAATTTATGAATCATGAAGCTCCCCAACACTTGATAGTTTTATTTTACCCATGTAAAATCCCATCATTAATGAATAAAATAATCAAATATCAATATGGGAAACAATTAATTAATGAAATTAAATAAAAAATATTTACACGTTAATTTCCCAAAAATAGATAGCCTATAAAAAAAACATATCCAAATAATTCCTCAACAATCACTAAATTTAAGATATTTCTCCCCAAACACTATAACATTGATCTGACAATAACAATTACAAATTCCATTTATGACTTACCTCAACTGAAAATTAATTCACTCATGACTCAAGATATATTTTATTTGAGTTATGCTCAGTCTCATGAAGATGAATTTTATCAATAATTTTATAAAAAAATATAAATCTCTACTTACTAATTATACAAAAAAATATAATATGAAATCCATTATGGTTCCGTAGACTCTAAGGATAGAGGAAGTTACGTTATTATATAAAAATTGAATCTAGGTTTGAAAAAAGGATAAATTTCAATGAATAATGAATCTTATTCAATTAAGATTAATGAATGATGAAATATCATTCTTCTCCTTCAAAATTAATTATCTCGAACACCCTTTTCCCTCATTCTCATAGGTTCGTTACTTGAATATTTATAATAGTGAAATTGGATCTTCATTTTCTATTTTCATATTTCTTTCTTTCCTTTTTAATGAAATGTTTGTAAGAAATAGTCTCACACCCTTTAATGTAAAACTATTAATGAACCTAGATTCCCACTATCAATATTTTATAAACTCTAAATGTAATAAATATCATATGTAAATGGAATGTGACTAGATAAAGTTTATTCTAATTTATACCCTTTCTAACATTCATGTTCTTATTTTTTCAAAAATTAGTGGAATCAATTAGTGTATAATAAAAAATACATGTGAAAACATTGTGTAAACAATAATCAAGAGATAACCCAAAATTATGAATTTCATCATAAATATACATAAGCTCCATGAAATCATCCATACACCCTTTTAAAGCATAATTAATCACAAAAAATTTTATTAATGTAATAGGAAAAGAAGGAAAAACTGGCTGAAAATTTGATTCTGTCACACCATGAGATTTTTTGATATTTGTTTCAATTTAAATTAATATTTTTAATATTTTTAATTATATTATATTATTATTTTTGTCATAAATTACTCAAAATACTATGTTTATCTAGCATTAAATGCAACACCGAGTTTAAACGGTACTTGTCATATTGTTATAATATTATTGTATGATAGTTACCACATACGCATTGGAATGGTAATTATGAATAGGATTAAATAAATTATTAAAATATATGGATTACATAGGTATATAAAATGAATTATTTGGTTAGTTTTTACTTAAAAATAAAAAGAAAATCTATCTTTAAATGAAGGAAATATTTTTCAAAAATACTATTTTTATGAAAAAAAAGTTTTACCTCCCATAAATTATAAAAAGTATACTTACATTGAATTAATTTAATTTAATATATATATATCGTACTCAATAAAATATTTAAAATTAGTCTTATTTTTTTTCTAGAAAAGGTATAAAAATAAATCCAATTTTAGACTTAAAAACTATAATTCAAGTAATTTTGTTGCTTATTTTCACACATATTTTAAATCTAGTTTTTGAAACCATAGAAAATTTATTTGAAAAGATAAATTTATTTTCTTATATCATCATATCATAGTAATATTATGGTGCC
Organism: Viscum album; assembly: GCA_963277665.1. Taxonomy (NCBI): domain Eukaryota; kingdom Viridiplantae; phylum Streptophyta; class Magnoliopsida; order Santalales; family Viscaceae; genus Viscum; species Viscum album. Next base: position 1,367,245,289 of record OY728135.1, read on the forward strand.
CACGATTTGGAAAAACTATGGTCATAGCCTACTGACATGGTTTTGTGCCCTATTGCCACAGTTTTGAACCGTATAAATTACCCATTGTTATAGTTGTGTCTCAATTTCATTTCGTTGAGGCATATTGTAATGTCAAGCAATTAATTTCATTTATATGGTGTATACAATAATCATTTTTCATATAATATCTTGAATTATTTATACATCATCATATTTAATGTTTCAATTTGAATTATTTCATATAATGTGATTTGAATTAAAATTTATAAAGTTATAAAATGTTTATAACTGAATTTATTTTTATTGGGTTATATTACTTCTTAGTTGTCTTCAATATTATATATTTATGTGTGTAATGACTTTTGACCCTCTATTGTTTCATTTACACTTATTTTATGTGTATTATCACTTGATAAAAAAATATATTCATTTATTAATCCTCAAATAATCATTATGTCCTTTTTAAGGGTTTATTTTACAATCTCATTTTAATTGGGATTATTAATAATTGAATTTTTATTAAAGAAAATTATTTGATAATTGGAAAATAATCCCCTTTCATTCTTTTCTCATATGTTCATTCATGATTTTAATAATAAAATCTTCCACTCTCATATAATTATAAAAATATATCAAATTTTTATTAAAAATTCCAACATTATTTCTCTCTTTGGACAGAAATCAATTTTCTTCAAAAATTGTTTCTTATAAAAATGATTTAAACCATATTTTATTATTCATCAATTGTTTTTAAAATAATTTTTTTTAAAAAAATTAAACTGTTTACATAATTTTCTAGAAGGAATCTTCATTTCATCTTAAAAACATACCAATTTTACATTTATCTAGAATATAAAAGGATTCTTTATATTAACATGTATGGAATGAATGAATCTTTCTACTATCATGACCATTATTTTCATTGAGGAATTATTTACATGTTTTCATGGTTATAGGATTCATATATGTGTACGTACTAAGATCATTTGGGATAAAATGTTTCAATTTATAGCCACAATAAAATAAATTTCTTTGAATCATATTTTATTGATGATGAAAATAATATAATTTATATAATGTTTCAAATCCCATGAATCTATCAATAAAAAGGTTAAAATTAAGTAAATGAAAAAAAATTTCAAGTACCTCTCAAGAACATAAATTAGAAATTATGAAATCTGACCTTGTCACATAAAACATGTATAATCTAATAAATTGAAATTTTAAGAAATCAAAATACAGAATCATAGTAAAAACACAATAATTAATAAAAAATTAAAAATTGGAGTGGTTATGTGACTCTAAAAAAAGTTAACTTTTTTGCATTAATGAACAAAATAAATTTTTTTATGAATATTTCAAAAAAATTTCCTTTTATAATGAGGCCTCGAAGTTCATTCTAGGTAATTTAAATTAAAATTTGACCAAATATCCCTCTTATAAAATTGAAGTACACATTTTACTGAATGTGTAAAAATAATGAAAAAGAGATGTATAAATATTTATAGTTAAAATTAAAAAATAAATATATCTAAAGACAAAAAAGAAAAAACCCTCTAAAAATATATCATACAATCCATTATCCTTGGATTATATTCATTGATGTAAAATCAATGTAGGAGTGAGTAGTATCTTCCAAAGAGGTAAAATCCTACACATAAAGAATGGTGACCTAAAAGTAATATTTCAAATGAAGGTTTTCAAGATAATTTTTTCCCAATAAATTATTCTATATATATTAGATGGTTAACTGAAGGAATACATACAATAAATTCACAAAGTACAAGGAAAAATAAATATATGGGGAAAAGAAATTATGAAGACTGAATATAGAAATAAACAGGGATATAAATATTATAAGACTCTTTCATAAGCTTCATAGTCTCCCCATCATTCTTTTCGTGCTTTCCAAAGACCAAATTTTATTCAACTTGGTAATGAGAAGATATCATAGCATGCATGGTAGTCTATAAGGTCGTACGAACATGTACATGTGGATGTTTATTAATTGTTTCCAAAAATGATTTTGTGTGTCCCATCACAGGGGGGGCTTCTCCCTAAATCATCTTAGTTATAGAAAAATAATATGGGTACCCTATAAGATATGTTACTAAAGGTTATAAGGAATTGACATATTCAAATGCATTATTATGATTTGTGGTCTATGGAGGCTTCATGATCTAGAGGTAATCGTGATGAAATATAGCATGGTCTATGAAGGGGAACTTTTGGGGTGCATCAGACATCTTGTCCATGACATTCCTATATGCGTCGACCTCCAAATAATGATGGGTAACATGATCAGTATGAGAATTTGATTTCTTACAAGCTGGATATGGTCTAGTTTCTACTGAATTTTTTTCACTAAAAATGAGAATAGTGGTGTCCTCAGGGTAAAAAATACTAAGGTTGGGAAGGTAAAAAAACTGGATTATGAATAAATATTTCTAATATAATAGCTACGACCCCAAACTCCAAGAATTATTACTGAATACAATATCATTAAATTTTTTGGATTTTGTACAAAAAATAATGACCCAATTTAAGTCATCCTAAAAATACAACATTAAATGAAAATATTGGATCAATAACATACCCAAGGACCTTTTAGTGTTAGAATCTTGGAGAATTAGGAAAATCATGTACATAAAAATACCCAGGTATTCAGGTGTTCGTATTACTAACAGTACCTTTATTTTGTTTTTTTTCAAAATAAATATTCAACTTCTTTTGTAAAATTATTCAAAAAATGAATCCATTGTTTAAATAATTCAAATAAAAATCATTCCTTATAAGTTGAGAAAATTGAAATCATATGAACAGTGAAAAAAAAATTCACTAAGGTTAAATATAATCTTTAATAATTTAATACCATCAGTGAGTATATGGTCTGCATAAAATGATTATGAAATAGTCATAGTGTATGAGTATAAAAAAAATTCATACACATCAAAACTCTTGTAAAACATCATGAGACATGGAAAGATGTTCTAACCTATGTAAATAGTCACATAATTCAACAATCACAAGCCATGAAAAATTCCATGATAAAACGATCTATTAGAACTCATAATAAGCATTGATAAACATTGTAGGTATCTTTGATCTCAAACATTCATCATCGAATCACAATAATAGATAATTCCCATATCCCATAGGAGTAACATATAATTGATAAACTATATCATCTATTGGGATTAACATACCATCTGTTAACTTAATTACTTTACATAATGCATAGGAGGGATATAACATAACCACTCATCTATGGATTATAACACAACCACCCATCCTTACTTTATAACACAACCACCCATACCTAGTTTATAGTAAAACAACCTCTAAATAACCCATTCATATGTACAAGTACCATATAATGAACCTAATATTTAAATGCATGAACATTTCAATACAACACCCTTGAAAACAATATTCATTACTTTTTACCCTGATTAAGCTGTTGAAAAAAAACATGTTGTATAAAAATATCATTAAAACAATAAAAATCCATCTAGTGAATTAATACAGATAGTATCAATGGAAAATATCCCTATTGGGTAATTGAAAAGAAATATATGATATTACCACAAATGAAAATATATTTAAATTAACATCTTATAAATTTCATTGAAAGTAATGAAAATATCCTTTTCTTTTGATAAAATTTTAAATAAAAAATCCATATTTTTTTTGGAAAAATATTTTCCTATAAAATAACGAGGGAAAATGTAAAAGAAACTTGAAAAATATTAATAATATGGATGGTGGGATAATCCATTCATTTGGAAAATTTTAAAACAAATATCTCATTTACACTTCATGTAAAAACCCCAAGTACCCTATTTTGAAAAACAAAATAAGATTCCTTATAAACCATTTTAAATAATGTAAAATATAGATTAAAATTACATTAAAAATTATTAATTCATAAAAAAAACTATTAAAAATTATTTAATGATCATGTAAGTTTAAGAGAAATAATATTTCTGACCAAAAAGAGAATTAATATGATTTTGACGTTAAGAAACATGTTTTGATCTTATTAAGTACCAAATGTAGTATAATGAATAGAAATAATATAAAAAATATAAATAAAAAAGGAGAAGAATATAAATTTTTTTTAATAAATTAATATAATAAAATGTCCCCCAAATGGAACCTAGAACATAAAAAATCCTGAAAATAATTGTAATTGTAAGATGAAGCCTTTATCGCATGGGTAACTTTTAATTCAAAATGTATCAAAATATATAATTTTATATTTATCTATATATACCATGAATTAAATAATTATTATATATATATTCATTAATGGGGTTGTATGTACACTATATAATATTAAATATGGTTCATAACATGAATTATGTCTCATATAATTGAAATTGAGACCATGATAACCTTTGAAACATTATTAAAATATTAATCAATATCTCATGAAACATATAAATATGAATAAACTTGAAATAAAAAAATTAAATACCAATTCAAGATATAATATCTCATTATCCATCATATACATCATATAAAATTTAGTATGAATAAAATATGAGATATGTCTCAATCAAACTATATTAAGATGAAAAATCCTTATAAAGATCGTATCAATAAAGGGAGAATTAATCACTGAGTTGATTGTGTTTGAAAATTTTAAAACTACATAAAAATTGAAAATATATCATAATATATTAATATTTCATTTAACACATAATTACAACTTAATATAGTAAAAAAAGTAGATGTATTTCCCAATAAATAGAAATTGTGTTTAGAAACCCCTTAGCTCAAATTCAAACTAGATATGCATTTCCGTTAACTCAAATATTGTAAACTTATGTAAATAATTTAATTAATTATTATCATGTCAAAGGATTACTAATTTATCATTAAATCATTCATTTCCTTCATTTCATTGATATATTTAATCACATAATCGGTCAAATCCACATCACATGTTTCGAAAATGTTCGTTTCATAATTGGAAAATGAATCTGGTAGGTTGATCATGAATAAAATGGTAACTATATTTTCATAAATAGAATAATAATTATAAACTAATTATAATTTTACACCTAAAATACAATATTAGAGATATCCATAAAAAATTTCTTTGAACAAAATACATCGACACACGTGGTAGTAGTCCGCATGTGCACATAATAAATATTTTTTATAATTTTCACAGGATATAAAATATAGAAAGAAAATAAATTATTATCTTTAATGAACAATTATCAGGATAATAATATCGTATAACTTCCTCAAATACATCCCCATGAAAATCCATGAGAGGTAGTGTTGAAAAATTATGTACATCACTATGTGGATATGGTAGTCTGTAAATGAGAACATTGGACGATTTCATTTTAATGACTGTAATTTTATGAAGATAGGTTGTGACAACATGACCCAAATACCCTCATAAATGGGTACTCGAATCAAACCATCACATTCCAAATGGGAGTTCCAGATCCTCATGGGCTGATGACTAGAACCAGGGCATCAACAAAAACTAGAGGGAACATTATCTTCCAATCGAAAGTAGAAAATATGAAATATATATACATGGAAGGAAGTAATAGTTTAAGAGTAAATAAAAAAATATCACAGTAGAAAAGGAAATAACAGATGATATACAACTCAAAAGGTTGATAAACGATATATAAATTACATATCCAACATCAATGAAGAACTAAAACTCAAATATAAACTCTATGTGATGTTAGGAAAAAAATCTCACCATTTCACCACCCGCTACCTAGAAACAAATAACAGAATCCTCCCCAGCTCATTACATCACCATTCCTTTTCGAATATCTATAGACACAATAAGGTTTACGCACCATAGAAGGGTTGTACAGGGTGTGGATGAAACATGATCAGTAGGATCACATCTAGCATTCATACAAATTATATGTACAACAATATAAAAAAGGTTATACTTTAATGAAAAAAATGCATAATAATTAGTTAAATTGTTTTTATATCAAAAATACTGGTAAATAATTCCCCTTTTACAATTTCCAAAAAGTCTGGGTAAAATAGTTTCAAATAAATTCACAAACAAAAAATTAGTCAAATAATCTATCACATGTCATATCAATTCCTAAGTAGTATAACCCTAAGAATAAGTAAATCATGCCAATGATCACTACTATTTAGGCAATCCAGAATAATCATATCTCCAATATAAACAATCATGAACATTAATTCTATAGATATATACATTGAATCTAGAGATAACAGGAACACTCTAACATGTGTATCTCTCAATAGTTCTAACAACATCCTTGAAAAATAGCCCTTGATAGAAAGGAAAACCCCATGAGTTAACCCCCTAACAATATCAATGGACAAGGCTTATTACTAAACCTTCCACCAAAGTAACAATGGATACTCATGAGAAATAATTTTTAAACAATTTCATCAAAACCATGATTTGAAAACCATTCAATAATTCCATTTCAAAATTATTTTAAAATACCATTCATTTTTAAAAAACGGGAAACTAATGATTCACAACATTTTTTTTAGACACAGACAAATAAATTAATCATGCCAATTCATTTATTACACAATATATATAAAAATTTGAAATCAATGATCATCCAACACCATCTGGAGAAAAAATAATATACCACACACTCGAGGCTCACATGCCTATAATGGGATCCATCAATATAGAATAATGAAAAGACCAGAACAAAGTCTCCGGAATCAATCATTACATATAAGAATCAATTCTAAAAAAAAATGTCCAGTGAAGAATATAAAACAACATGTTGCTCAAGTAAGTCACATAACACACCACAAATAACATAATTAACAATTTTTAGAGGAAGATCCCACAAGGGATCTAGATAGGATCATGAATAGTTATCATTACATGATCAACTTATCTTAAAATGTAGCACAATAGAACTATTGAGATAAAAAATATTGAAGAACTATTAAGATTATTTTCTCATAGAGATGAAAAACATCCCCAATTAAGATCAATCACTGAATGAAAATATTTGTAAGGATCGGAGATACGAAATACCTCCTGGGAGAGATTATATGTTTTAAGAGAGGAGTTTCATATCAAATGAAATGAATAATACGTATTGATAAAAAACCTATAGGTCAATCATATTTTATGATGTGAATATCGGGTTCATGATTTGATATCCATGAGAATCAAATACATCAATAAATGAATCACCTATATTAAAAAATTAATATTGAACTTTTCAAGATGTGAAAAATTTTCATGATATATAAACTTTTCATGTTCTTACCTATTTATGAAGTCATCTAGGAGAATTATTCACATCGTGTAACCAATTCATAACTTGATAATTCCTAGTATTAGTTTCTTATGGAGACATTAAGAAAAATCCCTTGAGTCAACCTGGACCCTAAACGAAGTTCTCTTAATACTTTTACACATTTATACCTCAAATCCATTAATTCCAAAAAAACATATATGGCCAAACATTGGGTCATTTTCCTAGAAAAATGCTCTCTATTCTTGGAAGGAAAAAATGTACCTAGAAAAATAGTGAAGAAAAAAGAGCGATGAGAAATACCTAAAATATTGTAAAAACATGTTACTAACTCCCCACCATAAGAAGCTCTATTCTTAGGAAGTTATGTGAAAAAATGGTGTCTGGAAAGAGGTGACGCCACTCACCCTCATCGATGACTTCTAATCCATTGTATCGTGAGAATATAATATGTGATTCCATAATACTCTGACCATCAAAATCAACTTGTGATTCAATATTCTCACAAGAAAATGAATGATCTCTATTGGATTATCTTTAATTGAACTGTTTGATGCTATCTTGATTTCTTCCCTGCTCAGAACATGAGAGGGATCAGTACAGTACTTCTTGAGTTGAGATATGTGGAAAAAATCATGAATACCCATAAATTGAACTAGAAATAAAAACTGATAAAAAACATTCCCAAGCTACGTAGTTAACTAAAAAGAACAACATTTCTCAGATCCAACATTCCCTATTTTCAAAGATAATGGTGACCCTACCGAGGATAAATTTTAAGAATACCCAGTCACCAAAAATACTCCAAAGGACAACACTTATGATATTCATATAATTTCTGTAGAAAATGAGAATTAACTAGATATTGATTTATATCCTGAATTATTGACAATGTCTTTTGAATGATACTTAGTATAAATAAATATGTCTTACCCACCTTTACCCAAGAAATAAGAAACATACATGGGTGACATTATAAATCCTCAAAGGGATCCATTCTGACTGATGATTGATAACTATTTTTATAAAATAACTCAACAAATCCTAGTTGGCTATCCCATGATGCACCAAAATCCATGATACAATCACAAATAATTTCCTCTATAATCTAGATAGAATACTTGATATAACTTCCTACCTATGGTCAGTAAGATGTAATCAACCTGACCTGAGTCCCCATCACCTCTTTGATAATCATATATAATCATGAGTTAATCATAGGATCCATATCTAAAATAATGGATGATGGGACCCCTTGTAACCTCATGACCTCATTCACATACATATTTCCTAAGTTTGTTAACTTTAGTGGTGTCTCTAATCGAAGTGAATTGATAAAACTTTTTCAACTGATCAGTAATCACATAGATAGAATTACTCCCTTAGGGAGTTTGCCGTAATCCAACAACAAATAACATAGATGCATCATCCAATTTCCAAACTGGCACTAGAATAGTATGGAGAAATCTAAAGGTTTCTGATGCACTTTCTTTACCTATTAGTAGGTGAAATAGTGGGACTCATAATCAATAATTTCAGGCTTCATACTCATCACCCCAAATAATCATCTCATTTCATAATATATCTTATCAGTTTCTAGATGAACAAGCCATGAATTACAATGAAAATAAAAAAACCAATCTCCTCAAAGATACAGGGATGACAAACCAATCCCCAAAATGGGGAAAACCATTTAAAGAGAAAGACTGTCCAGAAATGGTATCCGCAGCATAGAGGGTCTCTTAAATTCACTTGAATTTTTCATCATATTTCTAATATTAAAAGATGGACTCAAGAAGTTATAATGATAAATAGAAACTAGTTAGAACCATACCAGAAATATCCTCATGAGAATCAAGGTGAAACTAAGAGAATATCCTCATTAGTTCCCACTCGTCCTTTGATTATAGAACATATTGTGAAGGTGATTTCCTACTGATAACACTTGTGATGACATTACCCTTCCTTGAGGTGTAATAAATGTCAATGTCAAACTTATGAAGGTATTACACCCAAAAAAATATTTTATATTGATGTATTTCTATGAAAATATATAGCTCAAACTTGGATAGTCATAAAAAACTTGGAACCACTCCCCCAAAAGATTGTTCCACCAATATTTAAGGACATGTATAACTATAGAACGCTTCAAATCATGAGTGGGTTAATTATTATAATGTTCATGAAGTTCGAATGTGTTTTAAGACACCACAATATTTTCCAGCATAACCACACAACTAACCTCACTTGATACATAAAAAAATATAAACCCTTTAATGGGACTGAGTAAGATCATGATAGGAAATAATTTCCATAGTCATTTTAGTTCATTGAAAGAAGTATTACACTCTTATTTCATTATCAATTTCATCATTTTCTAGGTTATAATAGTTAAATGTGACACACAATTTATGAAATTATTATCAAACAATCGATATTATACAACAAGACCAAAGATTATCTGAATTTCAATTATATTTTATTTTCCTTAAAATGAAAAGTTAACCTTTACCTTCAATAGACCAATTCATAATCCATTATGAGAAATCACGCTCCCCAAGAACATAAATTATAGGATCCATGAACTCTATTTGGAAATATTTCCCTATAAATGATGACTCCTCGCTATATCTAAAAGATAACTCAAATGGTTCTCATTATCACCGTAATATCTTAAATAATCCCAAATTTCATCCATAAATACTAGAATAAATGTGTCGATATATTCATGGAATATAAATTTCACCAAATCCATAAAACATTAAAGAGTGTTAGTCATACCAAGTTACATCAATAGTAATTCATAATGCTAGTAACCTATTCTAAAATCCATATTTTTTATATCAAAAAAAACAAAAAACTAAGAAATTAATAACTTGAATAAAGATTGATAATTTGAAACCCATTTATACCCTTTAACTGGTCAAATAAATCATCTAAATATGGAAAATGATACTTATTCCTAACTGTCACACAATTCAACTTTCGATAGTGCACACACAATCGACGTGAACCATCAGTATTCTTGGAATTGAATAATGGGGGTATCCCAAGGTGGAAAACATGGGTGAACAAAACCATTTATCCTCAAATAATCCAATTGAATCACAATATCTTTCAATTATGGTGGAACCATATGATAAGAGGGTATAAAGATCAGCTATGTATTTGGAACTAGATCAATCATAATATATATCTCCCTCTCTGAATGAATAGATAAAAAATCATCTAGGAAAACATTTGGAAACTCCTTTAAAACCAAGGGAATATTACCCACAAAATAACTTTCCTTAGGCTCAACTGAAATAGAAGTCAAAAAACACATGAGCTATCATATGGAAGGTCTTACATGGCCAGGTCTAAGAGTCCACTCTCCTTGAAACACCTGAGAGATCCCATCAGCCGAAAGTAATCAGACACATTGATCATAAAAATCAACTATAAAACAATGAGAAATAATCCAATCCTTCCATATTATAATGTTAAATAAATCGAGATCAAGAACGAGGACATCCTAGAGTAAAAATACATTTAATGTTGACATCGAATAAGATGAACACTAAAACCCCCACTATATTCTCATTCTAAGAGGTTTCACTAAATCTATAAAAAAGTATGCAAGTTACGTTGGAATATTAAGAATATCCAAACAATGTTTATATATAGACGTGTTGGAGGCACCAGTATCAAATAAGTCCATCACAATTGAAGATGAAATAATGTTTTCACCTCTTACTGCCACTGGATCTACATCTACCTCCACCTGAAACTCATATACTTCATCAAAGTGCTTCAATCTAGAGGAATATGGACAGAACCCTACAGAATTTGAAGTATTTGACTAATCCATAGTAGCATATGGAGTCAAGTATCTTTGACCATAATGTAGAGTAGATATATCCTAATAGAAAATCTATATATGGACATAGTTACTAAAATAACAACTCAACTTTGTAGGTAAAGAATAAGAATTATGGATGTTCCCAATCTTTCCACACTGATAGTAATTTAAGGGAACACTAGTGGATATAATGGAAGGTGAAGAGTGGTACAACTGTTGAAAACCACCCCCACCACTCCTGTGGTTATCATGAAACATCCTCATCCTCCCCTATGAACAAATGAAGTTGTCATTGGGGGTAATAGGAGGTGTATAATAACCATACATTCCTTTCATATCTATATCTCCAACCAGTTCCTTGTCCACAATCTCATTATAATTAGAATGGTTAAGTATAAAAATATAATATCTAATATATTGTCGCAAACCTAGCATGTAATTTTTTTCCATTATTTGTTCATTCTTTACTAACTCTAGAGAAATATTAATCATATCCTCAAACCAATTGGTGTAAACATAAACTAAACACTCTCCCTCATGTAAGGATAGTAGCTCAATATACTTCAACATCATCAGTAACTCTAGAAAAAACTGATGAAAGAAGTGGCTATTGAAGACCTTCCATTCCAAGCCCACGTTTCTATCCACTAGTACCACTGAATCATTCTATCGCTTGACAGAACCCTCAAGTATAAACATCATTCACATTAACTTGATATTCCCAACTGTATTTAGGAAGTCAATGATTTGATCAATCATATATAGACTTCCCTCCACCTATTGGGGATCACTTTTACCCTAAAAGGATAGTCACTACCTGCATAAGAACTCCCATAATTGATCCCTTTATAATGCAACACCTCCCTATACCTAAACCACTATGTTATGGTTTTATCATACATTTTATCCCATAGAATGAGATCACCACACAATAGAGTCAATAATATTATGATATATATGAATATTCCCTTGAGGAGAATCCATTGCTGCATCCTAATAAACCCATGAAATTCTTCTCAGAGGCATACAGATACACACCAAAATACAATAAACAATCCAAAAATAAGATAATCACATTTCAAATTAGAAAAACATAATAAAAAAGCTTATATTAAGCTCAAGAACATAAAATAAGGGATTTATATCCCAATATCCTCTAGTATCTTGAGTATTATCATGACAAGATCTTTCTCGTAACTCTCCACAACCTACCTGTCATGTCCAAAAAAATCCTATCCACCAACTTCCAAAAATTGATAAAAACCTCCTGTAATACAAAATTATGATTAATCGACCGAAATAAACTCACAATTTGATACCGGAACCGACCTATCACATACATCAACTATGTTCAATGTCCCGATAGGCTAGTGACTAACACCATGGCATCAATAATAATTACATGGAATGATTTATCCCAAATTAAAGAAGACAACATGATATATATATATATATATGAAATTAAGGAGTAGTGAAAGAGTGAAAAATGATATATATTCCATAGAATTAAGAAAATAGTAGAAGTGATACAAATCAATGGTTGTTAAATAGTATCCATATACAAGTCCAATAGAAAATGATAACTAAAACCAAAACTGATATTCTATATTATAGTGTGTGAAAAATCCCATCATATCACCACCATATACCATGAAACAACTAAAAAAATCATTTTTACACTATGGAACATTTACTTTATATCGAAATAAATAAAAATGTCTATGCACCACCAAAGTGGTGCATGAGTTTTTGATTTAACATGATTTGTAGGATCCCCCAAAGTGTTTCATAAAATGTATATATATAAAAAATATAAATAATTATCAACATTAAGGATAATAAGGAATGATAATTTATTAAATGGTATTTATATTAAAATAATTGAAAATAAATCCCCTTTTCCCATTCCCAAATAATACAGGTAAAAAAATTTCAAACAACATCACATACATAAGATCATTAAAATCAGGTTTCCCAAATCATGTCAAATGAAATGTAGTACAAACCAAAGAATAGGTAAATCATGATAAGGATCACTATAATTTAGTGAAGCTGGAATGATAATTCCTACAACATAGAAAATAATGTTCATAAGGTCTCTAAATATATGATCCAAATTTAGAGAGATTAGAAACACCCTAGTAACTGAACCTCTAAACAGTTATAACAAGTCCCTAGAAAAATAGGAATAGTGATCTATAAAACACCCCATGAGTGAACCCCTACAAAAATTCAATGTATGAGGTATATTACAACACATTACACCTATGTAAACAAGACTTCCCATTTTATACTTTTCTAAAAATAGTTCATTGAAACCAAACCTTGAATAACATTTCATAAATCCAATTCACAACACTTTGATAATACATTTTTTCTTTTACCAAAATAATGGAAAACACAGTTTTTACAAAAAAACATCATTCCACACAGGTGAATCAATAAATTATGTCAAATAATTTATAAATTTAATATCTTATATTTTCTATCTATTATTTTTTGATATTATATGGATTGTTTTTGTGACCTGGCATTGAGATGGCGTGTGATTCTAAGGCCCAGTGAGCCCAAAATAAATGATGTAAATATGTTAAATATATTAAATATCATGCATGTGTAGTTTTCTTGAAAAATAATAATAAATTTTAAAAATGTTCCTATGCTAGAAATATGAGGGCACTGTTGAGTTTATCATATGAGTTTTAACTTAGGAGTGACATAACAATAGTCATCGTAGGTAGTTTGTGGAAAATTCATCATGATTGTGGAAATGAATAAAATAATTGATTAAATTATCTTATTTGGTGACACAATGATTTAAAAATGTTTAAAAATATTAGCATGTTATAATTCTAAGGTTATTAGTATAACCCTCAAGATGTTGGAGATCCCTAGGAGAGACTGTTGGAGAATTCTCTTAGGATACGATGATGAGATTTTGTACCAATGATCGATGTAAATTAGATTTAAAAGACCTCACAAAATATATATATATATATATATATATATATATATTTTCTTCATTAGTGGTCAATTAAAATTGAGGTTGGTAATGTGTTTTAATTTTATTCTTCCTTGTTCCTTATTTCTATGTTGAACCTGAATCAATCAACGAACATATTGATCCACAATTCAATCATCCTACATGATTAGATTATTTGTAGGGATTTTATGAGAGAATTAAATTTTTTATTTAAATATTTCAATTGTTTTTCTAACGACGATAGATTGATATCGACAAGAACATTGATTGAGGTTCGTTCAACCAATATATTCTATTGCTTTTCTCCCCCATTCATTGTTTATCATGGGATTTCTTCGCATGGATAATGTCTCGAAAAATCATGATAAATGGATCATTGCACAGCTTTTTCATAGAGAAATGATCTAAAATCATAGACCCATGATTGGTATGGCATGACGATGGAGTGAAATTGGAAGAAGTGAGGAATAGACTTTTGACATATACCCAATTTTTCATCCTTCTGTGTTCTTCAATTCATAATGAAGAACGAAAAAAATTCCAATTCACAAATGAATCGAAAGGTTGAAAGGTGTAGATCATTGATGAAAATTTTATTCAGAACCTATTTCATGATTTTATGGAAATAATGTCACCATAACTATGGTTAGATGAGGAGAAGGTGCACATAATGTAGATATGGGATTTTAGAAAATCCCATGCTACATGGTGTGAATGTAATATCTACACACCTTGTGGAACCCTATAATTGGTGGATAGGGTTATCGGAGGATGTTAAGTATCACCAAACATGTTTTATGTCTCGAGTGAAGTCGGTGTTTACATGATAAATTACATGGAAATGGGGTGGAGTACACGGACTATCTACACGGAATTTACATCCCCGTAAGAACATGGCCAAGATTAAATACACAGAAAAAGCCTTGTACTGGTACATGGGAAAACATACCAGGGCTAGAGCCTTGCATTGGAACATGGGTAGAGTACATGGGAAGCCTATGCATCATGTAGTACTACAAGAACCTGTTTTGATTACATGGGTTGTTTACATGGGTAGGACTTGGGGTCAAGGGACATGGTGTGTGAACCCATTTACATTCCATGTAGTTTTTTTTACATGAATTGGATCTCTTGTCCTCTGTATCATGGACAATTTCTGTTAGGGTTTGTTCCCCTTATCCTTTCGCAAAGTTTTGGTATGAAATCATTTCTTACTCCTATGAATAAGATCCCTTCAACAGGACTTGTTGGATATTGTCTTGGGAATCCCTCTGAGAGGCCGGAAGTGAGATCCTTTATTTAACTTCATTCCCTTGGTGGAGTTATTTTTATCATAATGACAAAAACTATATGGGAATAAATTCAATACTTATCAGGATAATATAAATTTAGTTTTTGGTATCACCCCTAGACATGGAAGAAATACTCATCTATGTATCATAGGTTTCTCAGACAATAAGCATGGTATTTATTATAACAAGACCAAATGAATACTACCAATGGTATGAACATCATCAGTTCTATCAAACTAAGGGGTGTGTTCTCTTAGGTGAGTACTTTGTAGAATCATTGAGTTGTAATCCTACCCTGATATACTATGGGGGTGACTTACCTTTAGATTGTGTGTCTTTTTTTAGTATATATGTACATTCTTGTTATATATGCTATATACAAATACCAATGAAGAGATGACTATATTTCCTTTGTTTTATTATCTATTGTTTTGGGGGTTCCTACCGAGTATTTCTATACCCCTATATGTGTTTTTCTCGCATCGTTTCATTTGAAGATGACTATACTTTTGATAGAGTCCTAGGAAGACTGTGACCAGACGATGCATAGTGAGACCGGAATGACCGAGGTGTGTTTATGCAGCTTTCTGATAGTAGTCCTAGTACTTATTTTTAGGCTGGCCTTGTGTTATAGTCTTTTTTGAGTGGTATTTTTTGGCTCTATTTACTTTCTTTTACTTCTTTTTGTACCCTTGTTATAGGATTAGATGTATGCCTTCATGGTTTTTCAATTGTTTATACATTTCAATATTTTATAGTCTTTGAGATGTGTGTGTATGTGTACGTGTATAAGTAGTTATTAAACATCATCCCATGTCAGTGATATTACTTATCATCACTTGTATCCCGCCCCTGGCCTACTGGAGGTGGAATTGGGGAGTCATGGCATGGGGACCCCAGGTACATGCCATAACTGAGTGGTATCATAGTGGCTTGGTTCTACTTTAGGACCAAGTGTCCATGAGATTGTTTTGGGGAAACAATATTAAGTGTTTCTTGTTCGTCATTCCGGACAACGACCCCAGTGTTGGTGTAATGCTTGACGTATCCATACACGAGGACTCAGATCACCTGATTTTCAACTCGATACATGAGAACACTGATTTGAGGGAAAACAAAGGAACATGCATCAAATAAGAATGGGTTCTGATTTCCATGTCCTTATTAAGTTAGATAATTGGATATACTGATTGACCATGGTATATCTGGTTTGTTCTAGTATGTATCCACGATGTATTCCAACTATGATTCAACATGGTGATTATGAGGATGACCTCCTCAGTGATGAGGTGTCGATACAAGGACCAGTTCTTGAGATGTTTCCTCGACGTGGTGCACCAGCCATAACAGCACCCATAGAGCAACATGTGGTACCTGATGTTAAATCAGATGAGGTGATTAGATTGGGAATGATTCATGAGTTTTAGGGGAAGACTCCCCTAAGGTTTCAAGGTGAGCCCAACCCATATGCGGATGACCACTGGCTTGAGGTGGTGAGCATATTTCTTTTTGTCTTGTTAGGAAACTAGCACATTAGATAATGGTCTTGGCAAAGATCCTTCTTCGTGGTTAAATAAGAATATGGTGGGGTTTGGTTTTCCATTTTTACAATGAGATGAATCTTTTATGAATAATGATAAAGCACCTCATCATAGTTTGAGTGCCTCTTTAGCTCCAGAAAGGAAGCATGAAAGTATTTGTGTATTCATATAGGTTTAAAAACCTCTTTAAATACATGATGAATACGGTTTGAGATTAGTTAATAAGGGTTCATACATTCAACTAAGGTCTTTATAGAAAAATTATAGTGGGCATTAAATGTCTGTACATTCTTACTAATACAGGGATTATAGAGAGATATTTGGTTGTTGAGAGTTAATTTGATGAGTATATACAGCTGGTTTCTATCATTAGTGGGAAATAAGGAGTAGAGACCTTGACATTTGAGATCCCACATCAATCTCATGTACTTGGATGTGTGAGATGTTCTAGGATTAGGTCCCAAGATAGGGGATCTTCCTTTCCGGTCTCACAGGGTGGGTCTTGTAATCCTAGAGAATGGTAGTACTACTCATTTGGATTCAAGGGACATCTCACCCTATATTGTCCAATCCACTATACAACTGATTGAGAGACAATGGATGTGACATGGAGGTAGAGGCAGTGACATGAGAATATAAGTTTTCAGAGTGGATGATGTGTCAATGAATCTGGGAGAGCAACTAGATGTGGTCGATGATTGGATTTGTTACCACCACCGCCCCTAGGTGGTCCACACTGGGCTCACAAAGCTAGAGGATAGGGGAGGGGACAACTGCAGGTGGTCAAAGAATATGACACAGAGGCTCTTGGAATGATTCAATTTTTGATGTATGTCTTTTTTAATGTTGATGTAGTACTTATGGACACACGTTTTAGTCATTCCTATCATTAAACAGACCTTGTACGAGACTTATAGATTCTGGTTGAACCTTTGGCTAATAACTTATGCTCAGAGGCTCCTACTGTAGAAGACTCAGTGATTAAGCACGTGTGCCAACAGTGTGACCTAACTCTTGGAGGTTAGGGTTTCTGTTGGAATCTCTTTGTAGTAGTGTCAAGGCCATATGACATAATTCTTGATATGGATTGGTTATCTATAGTTCATTCTCATATTGATTGTTTTAGGTCAATGTTGTTGTGTATGTAAAATGATGGTACTAGGTTCTCCTTTTTCGATGAAAAGGAAACCCAGGAAGCATAGTATGGACTCATTCATAGGAGGGTGCAGTTGATTACTCATCAATTGGCTAGCCTGACCATTGGTGTAGTGGATATTGCGAGTTTCCCCTTTCATGTAGTGGTAACCCTCAATCACAAGCTATGCTGGATTCAAAAATCTTTCCATGGTTGTGTAAATTTGGATTTTATAGGTTCCTAGGAACAAGAGATCACTTTTATGGTATTATGAGGGTAACAACCATAGTCACATATTATGGTAGATTGATATATGTGACCATGGAGGGTGGTCTTGTGGTAGGTTCATGATAATAGTCACAATTACTTGTAGATGAAATCCCATGGTAGGTCATCAAAGATCACTTATGTGATCATGGAGATGTATTCAAAGAAGGATATAAGAGGATTGTTATAGTTTGGAGGTGGAGGTTTATGTTTGGTTGGATTTCAAAGGCTCATGGTCACTTTAGATACCATTTTCCACAGGTTTTGTTTAACAGATGTAGTCACATGTTAGGGTATGTTATAGGAAGTGACCATAGAGGGTGGTCATGTGGTAGGATCATGAGAACTGCCATAGTTCCTTGCATATGGAGGCTCATGTAAGTCATCCACAATCACATAATTGACCATAGAGATATATTCACAGTAGCTTCCAGGTGGGTGGTCATAGTTTGGGGGTGAAGTCTTGTGGGCAATTAGATAACCATGAGTATCATGTGGTCACATTGAAATTTCCTTGTAGTGACTTTCTAGAACTTTCATTCACTATATTGTCTATTAGAGGACAATGTAATCACATTAATTTTTTTAAGAGCAATCACTTTTCTACTTTTCCACATTTATGACCTGTATTTCAATAAAATATTAGTGAACATTTATCCCCATTAATTTCAATAATGATAAAATTAATTGAATCATAATTTTGTACATCATAAAAATAATTACAAAACCATCAAATATTATAAGTTTATTAACAAATATAAAATCAGAATTTAAAAAGCATAATAAATTCATGATAATCATTTAAAATCAAATTTCTAAAATTCCATAAAGAAAATTCAGAATTTCATATTCAAATTCATTTTTAAAATAATATTAATTTTTTATTTTTTTAAATTAAAAAATGAATAAATCAATTAACATAAAAAATAAATTCCTTTATTATTTAAAATTTTAGATTGATATTGAATCAGAAAACAAAAATTCACACTTTAAAATAAAAATTTTCCCTCACTATTTTAATTACAATAAAATATGTCATCATTTTAGGCATTTACATATTAAATTATGAATTCCTTAAAAGCCACATTATTAAATTTTTACGTAGGATTTAAATTAATAATTGATATTTTTATCAATGAAAAAAATTAAAAATTCCAAAATACTTGTGCACGTGTCACTCCCCCACACTTGAAAAACTATAGTGATGGGAAATTGTTTTCATTGAATTCAAAAAAAAATTATTTTCATGGATAACATAAAATAAACAATAAAGAATTGAAAGAAATCAAATAATTTAACACTAAATTGTTTTACTCCTATGTGAATTTCACACACTATTGTAATTCAATTTTGGTTCAAATTCTTGTTCTACCAGTTAATTTGATAGATTGAATTATAATTAATATCTTAACAATTAACACTTCCATCATCCCTCTCCCGTAATCTTCCCCAATAAAAATCCATTTTCAAACATTAAATATACGTTCTAAATGATATTTTAATATGTTATCATTCCCATTATTCATCTAGGTTCAATACCCCCTCACTTGAATGAATTCATTTTAAAAAAAGGTACTGTATAAATTTTTTGGAATTTTTACCAGTTTGGTATAATGGAGGCACGGTGAAAAGTGCTTATTGAATATGTATATTTGGTTTAAAATCACACTCACATTTCTATTATCTAAGATATTATTTGTGAGATCCCAATTCTCCATTATAATCTTAGTTCAAATAATATATATGAATATCCCTTTATAAAGGCTCCTTGAGGTGCTACTTAATTAGAAGGGTTAGGTTACTCGAGATTAATTTTGATATTTCATTGACCACAAGTCATAATTTTTATTACATTTATATATTTGGAGTTTTTACTCCATTTAATTATCCTTCAAATAGATCTTACATAAAAAATGGTTATTTTCTATTAGAAATCAATCACATTCAATAATTCAAAATCATTGTAATCCTCAGATCCATCATGGTAATCTAATTAGAGAGGACATCATAAAAGATAAATCTTCCTACATGAGATATCAAAACCAATCCAAAAAAATGTATTCATAGGGTTTAGAACATCAATTTATTTTTTTATTTTTTCAACTTGTTTCTTTACACCACCAAAATCTAGAAAATCACTAAAACTAAATATAAATTCTTAAAATATGTGTGGGTTTAATTTATTTTGTTTTGTTTTTTTTATGTTCATCCTAAACTACTTTGTCCCTTCTTCTCACACTTGGTTCATGAATACTTAAAATTGGACTTCATTATTAATTTATTTTTAAAAATAAAAATAAAGCTAGTATCTAGTCCAATATGAGGGAAATATATAACTTAATAGAGGTTTATTTGATAGTAATAGTGATGATTATGGACACTATCATGGTTATTTTCAAAACACAATCATGAAAATTCTTCAATCATTATACATTCACTTAGAATGTGTACTTTTAACCTTACAATTGAATTTAAAATTCCCCTAAAAATAATGTATTAGTCACTTTTCATGGCCTAATTCACTACAAATGAAGTATACCAGGGAAAATATTTATCCTGGATGAAAATAACAACACTTTTTATCCAAAATTGAATTCCATTTTCTGGAAAAATTTATCATGAGAATATTTTCATTTCTCATTATACTTAACTGATATATCATATTCATCGCTTACTATCTTTTCATGATCCATCATTAGCGACATCCTATTCTCTCTAGCCTTTCAAAGCACTAGGTTCACTCTATTAACATCCTAGTATGAATCTTGTTGTATCTCAATAGGAATGAGATGATGTTTTCCAAAAAAAATTCTATAGGGAGAAATAACAAATGGGTTTTTTATGAAATTATGTATGACTATAGTAAATCCAATAAATTATTACTCAAATTCTTATGGTTGGGAAGAAATATTTTCTCAAAAATTATTTTTCATTCTCTAGAAGACAGCTCATCCAGTTCATTTTTCTGTAGATAGTAGGCAGTGGAAGTTTTATGGATCACTCCATATTTATGCATGAGGGATTAACGATTATTTTTTGTAGTGGTGGGTTCCTTGATCAATGATTATAGCTCATGGTATTATATAAATATAAATTTTTTCCTTTTATAAATTCAATCATAGTTTTTGAATAAACATTTCAAATATCTTTTTTTTCATCAATTCACCTAGAAACATGGCCAAATTCTGAAATAATATAGAAAAATACATAGTATATAAGAAATTATCCCATGGAATCAATTTACAATTTATCAAATATCTCATATAAAATCAATGGGTTTTAGGGTATCTGATCTCTTATGGAAATCCCACTAGTAAACTGACAGTTGGGACTTTTTCTTAAAAATAATGTGAATTTTTAAAAATCAATGGATAAAATAATCCATATTTTAGGAATTTTATTTTAGTTCTTAAATGTCCAAAACACCTAAAAATGATTTTTTATGGAAAAAATAAAAAATAATTTATAATTCAAGTTTTTTCCTTAAAATGACTTAGTCATTATACATTTATCATAAATATGGATCCCCCAAGACATAATTTTTTATTTAGACTTTGATTTACTAGTATGATTCTGAATAAAGATTGAGAGTGACTTTACTGTGAATTTCAAATTTAAAATGTAAGAACACCATTACACATGGGTGTGTTTGTACATTTTCTCACTCGGTTATGAGCTATCTAGATTAATCATAGGGATTGGTTTGACCTCAACAATGTGAAGCCGCCGACTCATTTGGTCTACCACTGTATTATCACAACCCTTCTTTTCCATGATCTAAAGTTCAACCTCTTACAATGGTGGCATCTATCCCACGATTTTTTTTCTGTGAATAATAATTATTTATTAAAAAAATGATGCATGATTGGAATAAATAGTTACATTTCTCCATAACTGATAAGAATTACAATTTTCCAAAAGATTCAACAAATATAAAAAACACTTTAACTATTATTGTATAGTAAATCTATATAGTTCCAAGGGTCTATGAAGTGTAATGTATCACTTTTGTAAGTATATAATTTTTTAGGAAAGTAAAGTCCTTACAACTTTTTGGAAGCATTGTGAAGGATCTTAAAGGGGTAAGTCCAATTTGGTGGGCGTATTATGGGGGTAATGGCCAAAAATTATTTTATATTGTAAATTTATATAATATATAAATATTTAAAAAATAAAATTTATTCTTGACTTGGTTAGTTATGTTACAATAAATATTTCTATCATCTATAATAAACCTTCCATAAAATCTAATATAGATTAAGAATGATATAATGCGTCATACAGTGGTTGGGTAAGGTAGTGTGGAAATAACATCAACTTTGGATTTTTCTACATTAATTTCATCCTTATTAATTATATGATTCAAAAATTTTGTTTCTCAAAAATAAAATAGTTTTCATTAAAATTTAAAACAATGTCTTTCTGAATACATATTTTAAAACCTTTTCAAAACATTAAAGACAACTTTGGAAACAATTTCAAAACATAGTAACGTTATTGAGAAATTAATGAAGGACATTTTCAATCATGTATGAGAAAATACTTAACATTAAATTATAAGATTCACATAAATGATTTATTATACCAAATAGAATCATTTGGCTGAAAAAAATTCTAAAAGGACATGTGAATGTGGTATTACATTAGTCCTCCATTGCAATTATAACTGAAAAATACCCCGAAAATCCATCAAGGTAGAAATAGTGGAACTTCCTACCAAACATCTTTAATATTTTATCTATATGGATTATTAGAAATTCTATTATTTGGTTACTTGGTTCAACCTTCTATAATCTGTAAAGAATCTCTAACTATTCTTAAATATTTTGGGAACTAATTGATTATTCTATTATAATAAATGTGTGTATTCAATTTTCTTTGGGTAAATTTAGATATCCTAACCCATTGGGATTCAGATATGGGGTAGAGTAATCTATATACTAAAAGTATTTATACATCTATTTTCACTACATCTAAAAGGGTTGAGTTGAGAATTCTTTGAGTTTGTGTCACAAGTTTGGATTCATATCAAGAAAAACTCCAATGCATAAGGGTGTTCAAGATAACCCTTTGGATTTACCATAATTTCAATCATATGGACCTAAAATTATGTTTCATAATTTTCTATATTTGGTCCTCCTTGTTAGGATATAAATAATTTTATGTTATGAATGGTAGTTTTTCAATTTCCTTTAAAATGACAAATATTGTTTTTGATGGAAGAAACCAAATTTCGAGTTTTGGGGGATTTCCCAAATAGTTGTTTTAGTTTAGAATCATCCAAGATGTAATTTTGAACATGTAAGGAAGAAATATTAGTAAAAGATATGAGTAATTCATTACAATATTATTCATTATATTCTTCAAATTTCTCAACAATCAAAACTATTTCACGATTAAGATCATTTTCAGAAATAAACTCATCAAGAAGGTTGTGGGTTTCTAAAGATTATCATAATATAATTATATAAAAAACATTTAAATTTATTTCCAATAAGATCAATATAATTTGAAATGTATTAATGTAAAAATAAATTTCTCTTTATGTTGGTGTTTCATTGAGTTACGAATTTTGAAATCAAATGTTTCCTCACCAAAACTCATAGAAAAGGTTCTTTCACTGATATTTTTTTTGGTTTTACCATTCATGCATCCATCCAATGGTCTGAAGGCCTTCAGATTTTTATTATGATAAAGCCACCTTTTAAAGAAATGAGGGGGAAAACCCATGAAATCAAGATTTAAACAACAAACCAGTCCCCAACGAACAAAAACTCAAGATGACAAACAACTCTCACTACAAGAAATCAGCTTATCCTAGAAAAAAATACATTAAAAATAGTATCCATTGTCCCATCGCAACAAAAAAAACTATCTCGTGATAAAGAACACGTGCCTAGTATCAATGGTGAAATCCATACCCTTTAAAACATCAGATTCCAAAAATCCATGAAATAGTGAGAAAATAGTGTCCAAAACCTCATCTGGAGTAGCTTCTTGCAGAAAAACAGTCACATAACCCCTTGAGCTACAATCCACCAAGGAAAAAACGATCCTCTTTTATAGAATTTCAAAGATACCTACAAATAATATTCCATCATTTCCAAAGAGGTGAAATTTAGCACATCTAACTAGGTGCAAATTAGTACTGACCTCCTTTCCATCCAAAATAGAAAATCAAATCAGTGCATCAAAATGTGAAGAACTAACCACATAGCCAATCAAATAGTGCCTTAAAATAGAAAATCATCTCATGAACATAGAAAAAACAAATGCATCTCATACGAAAATAGAAACACAAATCCACTGAAAAAGGATGATCCATAAGCGACCGTCCACACCGCCGCCCCAAATAAACTGGAGCTAGCAGAGCATATACCATCACAACATCCAATCACCAAGATGGAATAATGCTAGAGAAACCCACCCGAAGAAGTCACCACCATGAACAAACCACAACCACAACACATCCAGATTGGGGAAAATGAAATCAAACAAAAAAACCCAGAGCATCACTGTAGCCAGAACACACCAGTAGTAGACCTTGCTGGAACCCATAATACTATCGCCGCCTTCAGATCCACACATGGATACTGCAGCAAACCTCCCACCACGCCCATTGTCGATGCTGAAACGAGGCACCACTCCTTTGTCTGCTAAGGTAGGACACACAACCACAACCATGCCACCACTAAGAGAAACCCTATCCATTTCGACAGCTAAGGTGAAGAATAGAACAACAATAGGATACATCAAGAAGAGATCCCACAAGGCATGAATGAGGAACTGTACATGACAAACATGCCCACACTGGTGCTGAGTAAGAAGCCACCGCTCTCCCCGAACAGGAAGGTAGATGAAGATAGGGGAGAAACCTAGAGAGAAGTATCCCCTTACGAGAGACATAAAATTGCCATTTATTTTTTCAATATTTATAATATTAAAGTCAATAAGAATTGGAATTCATTGTATAATTTCCAAGACATCTTCAGAACACCAACTGGGTAGGCATTGGCTCGAATTATTAGATTCACAACCACATGCATATTTTATTACCATATATAGATAATAATAAAAAGAATAATGAGATACATTAACTGAGGATCATAAATTACATTGTGTATTGGAAAAAAATTATCTCCAATGTCGCAAGGTATTGTGAATGTACCAGGATCAATGAATTTCTTAGGATTTTATGAGGTTATAATGAAAAACAATTTTACATAATATTACCTCTTTATTTCCTCAAAATTTCATTCTCTTGGTTCCACATGTATTAAATGAAATTTACATTCCTTGGAATTTGGTGGATGGACTGAAACACATGGATATTGATATATATTTTTAATGTCTCCCAGAATCTCTTATTTTAATGATTCTGCATTATTTTTCTGAAATGGTTTAATACTTAAAGGTAATGTACTTTGGTGTTGAATTTGGTCTTATATTTCATATTTCCCCTTGTATTTATCTACATGGACTTTCAAATCTTCCTCTTGAGATTATTTTTCGTGGAAAGATTCATCAAGTTAATGTAGCTATCTACTTATAGCTTCTATCTCAAGGGATGTTGAAAAAATACTTCTGAAATCCTTTCCACTTCTAAGTGATGTATAAATAACATTTAATTTAGGTTTACGAAAGTGTTGAGAATGGATCTTTCTAGATCCATGGTTTACAAGGTTATTGATGGTGGTAATGAGCTAGATTAATAGTCCTTTTAATTCCTTAAAAAATGATCCATGAGTGGTAAATGTTGTTTATTCACAAATAAGATACCATTCTACCTTAATTATTGTTTCATTCATAGAATTATATTGAGAATTAAATTTCTAATAAAATATAGATAGTTGAAAATTTTTCCTCTGGAATTTTTTGGGTTCAAAAGGCTGACGAGAAGCCTATAGAAAGCCAATGGAAATGGTGGAGTTTAAATATTTTGGATCTTGACTCCTAAATAATTACTAGTAACATATATAAATATATTGTTTCCAATTTGAATAATTTAAAACATCCTCTAGTATATTGATTCATATCATTTATTCCCTTCAAGTTGAGGGAATCCATCACTATAATTCTATAAAGAATAGAAAATATATTAGAAGATAAGGGGTGTGGTAGGTGATGTCTCTTAATCCTTTATCATATGTTTTTATCTTACATGATAGGTTATTTATTAAATTTTATTTTATATCAAAGGGTAGTTGGAATTTTTTACGTCATATAAACATCTATTTTAAATTGTATTTATAAATTGTTTTGAATTTTAGGAGATCCATACAATCTATTCTCTAACATTTGTAGGTGAATAATCAATCAATACTCCTCCAAAAGAATCATATAGTATGGTTTAATCAGTATACATAAATCCATGGTAAAATAATACTAATAAGTTATATTATTTATAGAGTTGGTGTGGGTAGTATGAAATAAATTTCATTAACCTTCACCAAAATTCATGAAGTGTTTCCCCTGTTTCATGTTTTATTGTATAGATCTCCTCCCTTAGTTGAGAATTTATTAATGTAGGAAAACATTTCTAGAGGAAGGGCTTATATTTGTTTTCCATAAGGTGAGTTTCCTAGGTTATATAATGCAGGTCCACTCCTAGGATACCTCTTTATGAGATAAGGGTGAAAGAAGTGTAAATGATTTGAGCCTCAATGATTCCTCTATTTCTTAGTCCATTGTAAACTTTTTTGAAGACTCTAAAATTCATGTTGGGGTCTTCAGATTGATAATTTATGAAATTTAAGAAATAAATTACAAACATTCTAGTTTTATGTTAAAAAACATGGTGATCATTTTATTTTAATTATTGGTTATTAATGTTGATATTAGGTGCATAAATTTCCCTATTAGTCTAATTCATTTGATAATGAATATTTTGGATTTTTTTATTTTCCAAATATAATTCTTTTGGAATAAAAAGACGAGGATGGAGAGTTATATAATGGAAGGATTACAAACCCTTTTTTATTTTTTTAGCGAGTTTTAGAGTTCTTAGTCTTGAATAAATATTCCTCTGAAACTCAAGATAAAAACAAATGACATTTGAAGAACAAGATCTAATTAGTCATTGATATCATTTTAGACAATATTAAAACAAAAAAACTAGAATCTCTGAAAATTTTTAGGTTTGATGCATAGTTGGACATAATGCCTCTAAAAAATGAATTTTGAACCCATGTAAAACAAAATAAATTGGGACTAAAGTTGCATCTATAGAATATAGCATCAAATATTTTTTTCATCTTCTTTAATGGGTTAAAAATGTGAAACTTGTGGATCAAAAATATTGATTATAAATTAATTAGTCACTACATTGTGTTTTAACCTAGGAATATACTCCTCACTTACCCATTAATTATTATTCAATTTCATCTCCCCATAATTCTCTAATCCAAGTAACTATCTATGAGTATCCTTTTCTATAAATTTTATTTTGGAATAAAATAATAAAAAAAATATATGTATTCTATATCCTTAGTTGGAATAGTGATTGGATACCACCAACCAATCATGAATCATGCAACTATTAACTATATTATGTAGTGAACGAGTTTCTATGTGGCCTGTGCATAAAACTAATGAAAAAGAAGTGAATAATTTAAAATTAGAGAAAAATGAGAGTATCCTAAAAGATTCTTATCCTAACACATCATGATAAATAATAAGAGAATTATATTTCATTGAAATATATAACTTTTCCTAGGGTTGTAAAAGTTTTCCAATGATCTTCCACTATTGGGATATTTTTCTATAACTAAAGAGTAAAATATAAAAATAAATAAAAAGAAGTAGGGTAAAATTGAATTTAATCTAGTTTATTGAGTTAATATTCAATGACCAAACATTAGTGAACATTGGTTCTTATTTTAAAAAATACTATAGGGTCATTCAATTTTCTTTCCTTTTGATTGGAGTGGTATTCTTGTCCATTTCATAACAATTTTAGTGCTTCTGAAATAATATTCAATTTTAGTGGTGGGATAAAATGAATTTATCTCCTTCAAGTTATTTATAGGTTTTATGAAGGATGGTTGAGTTATATTTTTTGGTAATTTATAATATTCTATATTTAATTTATATTCCACAAATCCTACTACAAAACATAGGCAACAATTTTTTTTTCTACATCACTTAAACATAATTGATGTGAAAAATCCCTTTATATTTCTTTATCATGTCAGTTATCATATAAATGACTTGAAAAAACTATTATTTCAATTTATCATGTCAGTTATATGGAAACTGATGTGATAAATCATTTTTTCACGTCAGTTATATTTTAAGATGTCTGGTAATTAAATTCTAATTGATTTATCACATCAGTTATAGGAAAAGGATGTGATCAAGCATAATTTTCACATATTTTTTAATATAAACAATGTGAAAACCAATTATAAATATCATTATCAAGTTGGTTATATTTTATAAAACCTGATATACAGTTTAGTATTTTCTGAATTTACATTCTGAATTGTTTCTATATTATTCAATATCATGAAAGAAAACACATTTCCCTCTCTCATGAAGTCCCTATAGTCATCTCTATGATCTAGTGGCCTCCAATATCAGTTTTACATCTTCATACATCATTAGTTTTCATTGGCCTCATTCCTTCCAATTCAATTGTCTCGTCTCTCAACTATGAAGTAGTCCTCACAAATTCATCTCACTCACGGACATCCTAACACTAGTTTTTTTCGATTCTGTTTATTCAAATCTTGCATTAAAATCATTTTTTTGATTTCGATAATTGTAATGGATTTTTATGGAACTATAATTTATTATTAAATCACACATTCATATAGAAAAACGTTTTTTTTTGGTTTAATGTAATTTTTTTTTCAATTCCTTAGACAATTATATTACTTTCCAGTCTTGGTAATATTGGAATGTCCGAGTTAGTGATGTGGGAATATTTATATGGGGTTGTTGAAATTAGGAATAAGGGGTTTGTTTAAATTGTGTTAAAATGTTAGTGAATATTAATACATCATATATTTAGTGTAACATTAGGTTATCTACATTCCTTTTGTATATTTACTATTATATATTAATTTAGATGATTTATTAAATTAAAACTCATAATGTAATCATAAATCTCCAAAAAAAAATTATATGTTCTATAATTAACTAATGTCACTAAGATATAGTTTTTTATTTCATGATTAGTGGATTAGATCCTATTTAGTATTTTATTTTATAATATTTATATATTTTGAATTCTTGAGAATTTTACCCTCCATCTATTCTTTTTGACATTACATTACATCCAACATGTTTTCTCTTAGGTATTTTATAATATATAATATTATGGTTTGTTACAATGAGAAATATATATTTGGATTTTAAAAATAATTCACCATAGTGGGTAATCATTGTTTTATTTCCATGTTGATATAGAGTTTATGTTGTTGAAAATGTTCTAGTAACTGAATCATGTTTTGTACTCAATTTGAAGAAATAATTCATTAAAACTTTTATTTACATAACTGTTTTTATATTAAAAGTGATGTATATTTTTAAGTAGTTACCATTTTCTAAAGTAAAACATTGAAGATTTTTTTAATTAATTTATAATTTGAAATCATTTGATTTTGTAAAATAAATTATTTTTGAATATCTATGGTGGCATATTGTTTTAAAAATAATTTGATGTTAATGGTGAGTTTTTTAATACAAATATTTTGTAGTGTTTTTTTGGATTAGAAATGTAAAGGGTGGTGAATTTTGATTTATTAATTTTATTTAAACTTATATTCAATTATTGAATAGTTATAATTATACTTTTCAAATAAAAAGACATTTTTTTTATTAAATTTTGTGTTTTATTCCTATCAAATTATGACATCATTGATATAAATTTAAACTCGGTTTGACTTGAATAATTTATTCTCATATTTATCACCACTATATTGTTTTGAGAATATATTTATTTTTTATATTGGTTATATATAATAATGAGTTAAAGGTAGATTATGAAACATTGAATAAGTGATCAATATGATGATGGTGTTGATGTTTTGTTAAGGTTTTTCAAAATATTATAATACAAAAAAATTACATATTTTTCATTCCATGTATGAAATGTTTAAATATGAAGAAACTGAAAATTATAGAGATCAGAGACATTTAATTTTTCAGTTTTTTATACTATGTAATATCCCTAGGATTCAGAATAATAGAAAATGTAATAATTTCATATCTATTGATGATGATTCTTTGCAAGATGATAACTCTGATGAAATTGATGAAATGATTTATTATATTGAAAGAGTATGAATTGAGAATGAACTGAAAATTGAGAATCTATATGGATATTTTAAAGAACCATTTTAAATGAGTTGTATGAAATTTATGGTTTTACCATCAGTGTTAAGATTTATTAACATTAAGGTGAGACGCTGTTGGAGTTAGAAGAGTTGTATTTATTTTCTATAATTGTTGAAAGATATTCTTTTTCATGATAATGATATTCGTGATTTACATTAGAAAGTGAAGAAAATACTCTGCTCGATGGGATTACATTACAAAATATACGTGTGTTCTTGAATGAATGTGTACTATATGAAAGAATATAAATTTTTGTCAATGTTTCTTAAACGTGGGACATCGTGGTATAGGTCAAAAGAAAAATTACATGCCAATTTAGTAGTTATAGAGGCCCCTTGCATGGAATTTTTGAATCATTATATAATTCCTCATATGAAATGTTATTTTAATTTAAAAGATACAAAATTTATAAGATGTAATACATATTATTGGATATGTGAGGGAAAATTACATCATCTAGATGATTATCCATAGTATAAAAAATGATTTGTAGTTTCTTACATTTGAAAATGAATTTAGAAATATAATACCTAGAATATGAATAAAATGAATGAATATTTATCATATCATTTGTAGAAGACATAGTTCATGGTATATTTTGTTGGTGAATTGCAACTTATCTCTTGAATTTTGTATGAAGAAAAAAAAATTTCAGGTTGAGTTTAATGATATCTGGACCAAAACAATGTGAAAGTGATATTGATTTTTTCTTGTCACCATTAATTGATGGTTTGAAACTCTAATTGAAGGATGGTATTAGGGTGTATGGTTCTTATAAAATGGAATATTTTCAATTGAATGTAATTATTATTTTCAATATAAATGAATTTATGGTGAATGGAAATTTTTCTGGATATAGTGTTAAGGGGTACAAAACGTGTCCAATTTGAGAATAATAGAATTTATATTATAAATTGTATCATTGGATACTAAAATTATACAGGGGATATAAAATGTTTTTATCAGTGGATCACTATTATATAAGATTAAAAAAGGAATTCAATGTCTCACAGGAAATTAATATTTCACTAAAACCTTTATCCATTGATTGATATTTTGAGATGTTTGAAAACCTTGATATGACATCTGAAAGGACACCTAAACATGGTAATTAGAGAGTTATTTGGATGAAATGGTAAAAAAATTAGCTACCATATATGAGATATCACATGTTAAAAAAAATTGATTTGAAGAACATGGAGAAGAATATCTATGACAACTTGATAGACCAGATGAATAAAAAACATTTAGATGGTTAATGGGTGGTGTACATTTTAATTTGATATCGTTCATCAGGTATAACATTAATGGATATACATTTCATATGAAGGATCATGACAATAGTAGTTAATTTTACAAAAGTAGTGTATTGGTGTGCGTAGAAGCAATGCATTTTTCTAGTGATAAAGATAAAAACTCAATTTCTACATCAAGTTTGTATCATGGATTCATTGAAGAAATTTGTGAGGTTGATTAAATTAATTTTATAGTTATATTTTTTAACTATAAATGGTTTATCGATAAAAATAGTTTCATACAAAATGAATTTAGAAGGAAACTTATTAATATGAATAGATTAGAATACATAGATGTTCTTTTTTATAATGTAAGCACATGAAAAAAAATTCTATGTTCTTAGTCAATCCAATATGCAGTGGTCTACTTTTTATAAGAACGAAAGAGTATGTTGGTGATGATAAACTTGAGGAAGATGAAACTTTATGGGGGATCCCTACTTAAATGGAAATATTAACAGATAATATTGGTGAGAATGTAATATAAATTTTTGGTGTCATATGAAATGATCATGATGACGGAACTTAGGGAAATAATGATTTAGTACATTCTTAATATTATAGGTATAATATGTGTATTTCCCATTTAGTTTTTTATATTTCATAAAATTCTAGATATTATAATTTTTTTCATAATTAAATCATGTATTATAACTAATACGTTAAATATTTTGTTTAAATTTGTTTAGTTTTGGTTACTTTACCATGTTCATAATAATATAACTTATCTATAAATTGATTTTTTTGAACAAAAAATATTTTAAATATAATATGTAGCATTTTAAAAAATATTTTATACGAGTATATTGAATTTTTATTTTTCAATTGTTGAATTTGTATATTTGTGTACTAATTCTTTATTGATTCAATATATAGGAAAATTATAGATCAATCAACTAACCCACCACATAATTTTCGATTTGATCACACCCATACCTAGGGGGATGAATGTGCACATAATCCACTTGATGAGCCACATCCTTCTTTATAAGAGGCATCTACTCCCATAGGGCCAAAAAAGAGTTTGAGGGTTGATAAAGGTAGCTGAATGCGTCTACTAAAATTTATAGTTTCCCATAGCAAGGGATAAAGGGTACTGGTAGACTTTATGATAATGATATTACAAGAGGTCCTAATTTAAAATAATTCAAGAGTTTTATATTAGTTAATGCTAAAAGAAAAGTTAGTATTTTGATTTATTATTAGATAATTTTTGACAAATTTATCTTATCTCACTTGTGGGATACAATTCTAGTAAACTAATTTGTTATTATTTAACTTATATTAGAATTTTTATAGTAATATATGTTTCCCCATTATTATAAACCCTCACAACATATTTCATTTTTGGTCATAGGAAAAATCATAATCCAAGTGATATATATCCATTTATATATAAATATGCATGGAATAAATTTATTAAATGTAGAAGACAATAAGAATTTTTGGTATGTGTAATGTTACCTTTTATAAGTTATTTATATTAATGATCTTATTGAGGATTTTATGTGGATTTATTTATTCTTAATTTACAACAATTTAGGGTATCTCTTAACACTATAAAAAAGGTAAGTAGAGGTAGTTTTTTCATGAACTGGTGGTGGTTTAAAACATCCCTCATATTTTTGCGGTAGTTATTAAAACCTCAGTGTATTGCATGGTCGCTAGTCATTTCACTGCGGTTTTTATAATTTAGCACCTATTTTGCTAAGTGTTATTTTTTTTTTGAGAATTTAGCATTTTTACTTATTTATTTATTGGATATTTTTTATTTTATAAAATATCTATGGATAATATAATTTTTTTTAAATAATCCACCATGGAACATATGTGTAGTGGTAAATTTTAATCGATGCTAAATTTTTTTTATTCAATGTTTTTAGAGAAGGTTAATTAAAACTACCACTAAATCAGATTCATTTTAAAAAATTAATAAAAACAATAAATATTAAAAAAAATAACATATAATAAACTGAAAAATAAATATATGATAAACACATCATATATATATCATATATAAAAAATTCTAGTCATCATAACCTTAATCAAATTCAACACATACATCTATCAATATACATATATAATATGTCCAACAAAAACCAATTCCCATTATAAATCCGATTCACAACCTCCACCGCATCTTTTTACCTCCACATCATGTCATCAACTGAAACTAATCATATCATCTCACTAACCTTATAAAAAATTAAAAAAAATTATACTACATATAATAAATCAGAAATATAGTAGAATAAATTATAAAATTCTAACATACCATGGAGACTAAGAACCATCATAACTTTCATCTGAGAACTTTCATGTATAATAATGGTCAAACTCTTACCTACTGCTAGTATCTATCACCTACAATAAAAACCAAAACATGTATGAAAATAAATTATAAACAAAAGATACTTAATATAATCAGAATTTTATACATCAAATTTGTTATTTTCTTAATAAAATAGAAGAAATATTAACATGAATATAATATATAATTCAATATACTTTGAAAACATAAATATACTTATTTAAGATAATATTAAAAAGTTGAAACTAAAAAGGGATGATTAAATATTATAAATTACTTTTAAAGCAATGTGTGGTGTGCTTGAAATTTACAAAGCAAACAAATTTTAATGATTTTAATATCACAAAATATCCTATATTTCAATAAAATTAATTAGTGGGTTTCCTATGAATTCACATCAATTTATTTGTGTTTTATGTGGTTTTAATCATTCCACACTCTTTTAGGGTTTTAAAACACTGAAAATTTATTTACTATCATAAAGGGACAACCAAAATTTGGAATGAAGTGTTGTAGGTTCCTAAATCTCAAAATTAAATGTACAGTTTTTTTCCAATGATTTCTAGGAAATACAACATTATTACCCTAGTTTTGATTGCCCGATACTTCTTTTAGAGGCTTTTGTACCATTCAAAATTGTACACTGAGTAATTATGACCACACCACATTCTATAATGATGTCTTGTCTATGATTTCACATCAAAAATAACTCAGATGTTGTTTTCCAATGATTGTACTTCAATCCGAGGTCTTTTTCTAGGGTTTTGACTATTCTATGCATTTTTTAGTGTTTTAAACCACTAAAAACAAGTTTAAAGCCATAATAGGAAAACCATCGTTCAGAATGACATGAAATATATTCCCAAATATTGAAATTAATTGTATTGTCCTTATCCCAGGATTTCAGGGAAATACGATGTCGTTTGGCTAGTTTTGACCACCCCAACACTTGTTTTTAAAGGCCTCTACACCTTTCAAATGTGTATACCAAATAATAATTACCAAACCACATATTATATTGAAATTTTGTCTACATTACACATAAAAAACAACTCATCGGCGGTTTTACCAAACTTCACATCAATCTGATAACATTTTCTATTTTTTTGACATATCTACAATGTTTTACTTTTTTAAAATAATGAAAAATAATTTACAAACATAATAGAAATATCAAACAATAGAATTATGTTCCACTTGTTCCTAAATTTAAAAATTAAATGTATAGTTTTTCCCATAATTTCAGGGAAATCCGACATCATTTTACAAGTTTTGACCCCCCGAAACTTGTTTTTAATGACATTAGTACCTTTTTAGAAGTGTATACTGAGTAATTCCAAACACACTAAACATAATATTTACATGTTATCTATGTGTACACAAAAAAAATCATAAGTGGTTTTCCCATTATTTCACATAAATATGAGGTCGTTTTCAATGGTTTTGGATGATCTATGCACGTTTTTGTGTTTTAAAACACTAAAAGGTGTTTATAGACAAAATAGAAAAACCATAATTCAAAATGAAATTTCATAGATTCCTACATTTAAAAATTAAATTTATAGTTGATTCTCCTTGATTTCAGGGAAATCTTCCTTCGTTTTACTTGTTTTGACCCTGTAAAACTTGTTTTAAAGATTTTTGTACCATTAGAAAGAGATTACTGAGTAATTATGAAAACACCCCTTATTGAATTGACATGTTTTCAATTATTACACAATAAAAAAATTCATCAATGGTTTTCACATGATTATACTTCAATCTAAGGTCTTTCTCTATGGATTTGACCATTCTATGCATGTTTTAGTGTTTTAAAACACTAAATAACATTAATGACCAAAGGGAAAAATCTTAATTCAAAATGACGTTCCATTGGTTCCTAAATTTTAAAATTAAATATAGGGCCATTCAACCATGATTTCAAGGAAATATAACACCCCTTTATTGGGATTTAACCCTTGATGCATATTTCTATAACTTTTATATTTGTTCAAATATATTATTCATTAATATAGAGAACACCCGACATTGAATAGACCTGTTGTTTTCTTATACATATAACAAATAATTCAATGGTTATTTTCCCATGATTTCCAATTAATATGAGATTTTATAATTATTTTGATTGTTAAACATTAATTTTAGTGTTTTAAAAAAATAAAATCATATTTACAGGCATCATAGGAAAAATGTTACTCAGGTTGATGTGTTGTAAATTCCTGTATTTGATACATCCATATGTTATAGTTTTCAAACAATATATTTTGTAATAATTAAATATTCCAAAAATTATAAATGTATAAATAATATATAATTAATAAAATTAATTATTTGAAACTATTTAAAATATTGGTTTAATGAATTACTATAATGTATATTTGTTATTTTATATCTTTTGGAGCGCAAATTTGATTGAAGAAAAAACATTAATTTCTAAACCATCATCTATTTCAGGGTTAATAAACATTTATCAGTGATTTACATAGTTGGGTGATAGTTTTTATTTGTGTTTTTTTTGAGTACTCATTGGAAGGTTTTTATTGAGTTGGGGACTATTTTCTAATAAAAAAGTATCATGGGAGATGTTAATATAACCATTGTTGCATTAAATAATGGATTTTATAAGAAACCATTAATAAATAGATAAAATAATTTTTTAGAGATGATTATCAAAAATGGTAGCTAAAGAGATTATTGATGTTGTATATTCTATTTGTAAATGTGTGAATTATTTTTGAAAATTTGAATTTACAACTATGGTTTGACCTATAAGGCTTGAAATCCTTTTAGAGATTATGTTGGTCATCTGTTGAAATACAAAAGATAAAGAATTTTCCATTTTTAATACTAATCATTTGTTTTCCTATAAAAATATTGTTCTTTCACTTATTTTCAATCATGATATTTCTATTTATGATTCCCAATAAAAAACACTACTTGAACTCCCACTGGGTGTAAAAACAATAAATGACATATCCCTACCAAGATAGCTGATTGAGTGGGCCCAGAACCCATCCCCCACAAACATATGAGATGATCCTTCCCTAAAACAATACTGAATACATCATTTTTTGAAGCCAATGATGATTGTGATGAGTTTTCATCCCATTATTCTGGAATTTTATCTTTTTAGTAAAAAAATATTAACATTTTTTAAAATTATATGAACATTATAATTTTATCAAATTAAATAAATCCTTATAATTTATTTTTATTTTAAAACTATAAAAACATAATACTGAATTTCATATTATTTTAAAAAACATCCTCAAACACAATTAATTAGTTCCAACTGAATGTATCATATGACACCAACAGGGAATCATTTGATCCACGTAGCAGGCCCTATTTAATTGCGTTTAGGGCTTCTTAGATGTTAAAATACATTGTTAATTTTTTTGTTTTTATGGTAATGAAATAATATGAAATGGTAATGAATTGTACTTACTCTAATGTCTTTGCTAGGGTCATTTAAAAAACTACAATTAGGTTTCCAATTCACTTTAAACCAAATATCTATTTAGCAAATAGTGTAACATAATTCATTATCCTTTATAAAAAATGTAAACATGTTAGAAAAAACATTGACTTATAATAAAATGATGTAAATACTAATTAATAAAATATAAACTAAGATTTTTATTTTTTTTGAAAAACTCTGAGACCCTGTAATGTGAGAAACTACTTTCTTCTCGTGATTCAATTTTTTAGATAATTATTACAAAAAATAAAAACATCAATGAAAATTATAATTTTAGTGTGATTTTTTATTAAGATACTATAAAATATGAAACTACCTCATGAGATAGGTCTCTAGTGATATCAACATGAAGCTTCCATTGATAACAAGAAAGGCCTTCAAGCACTTTATGTTACATTTAGTATGATCTCATAAAAGTTTCATTAGAATCATGACATAATCTCCATTAAAAATCACTATATTTCTTTCCAAATAATTTCAATATTCTTGGTTGTGAAATGGAGCAAGGGACACAAAAATTGAAAAACATCTAGAAATAAGAAACATAACACTTTACCATTATATTAAAATTTTTAATAATGTATTTTAAATTAGTTGTTTAGGAATATTAAATTAATATTACCTTTACATGAGTATCAAAGAACTAATTTTTTCATGTTTTAGTAATATGCATCCAATATTTAAAATGAATGGGAAAGCTCACCGTCTTACAAGCAACCTACCAAAGAATCTTCCCATAGATTCTGATAGCTTTACAAGTGGGCACCCCGAACTCTTCAAATGGAATTATAATCTTGATATACTCTATGTGTCATACATATACCCTACACATATTCATATCCCTTATATTATTATCCTTATCTTTTTTACAAATGTATTAAAAATTCATCTAAAATAATGTTTCTCTTTTGAAAAATCACATACATACTTGTCACAGTAACTCAACAATATACCCTAGATGGAGTGGTGAAAAACATTCTCATTATCAGATGTGAATCAGGTGGTAGGATACCAATGACATCTAGGTAAATGGTTCTCTCACTATGAGTCTTGGGAACAATTGAATGACTAGGATCCTTAAAATAAGTTGGTAGTGGTGGAATACTCTGATATGCTGATCTGCTAGGATCCTGAATTTTTTTGTTCTCAACTTTTTTTCATTTCAAATGGTTAAAGAATGTATTATTACAAATATTTGTTGAATAAAATTGATTAAAATTATTGATTTGTTTTTCAAAAAATAATGTTTTTTTATAAATCATTTTAATGAAGGTTTGATGGATTTTCATGGAATTTTGAAGTATAAAAAAATATTTAAAAGACATTTTTCCTTGGGTGAAACTGATAAATATTCAATAAAATTGTTGAATCATATAGTATGAATCACTATTATATTTTAATATATTATTTCAATATTATATAGATCAAAAACAACATTATAATCATAACTAAATCATATGATATTTATCAGAGGCATATATCATATCAGATAGTTGATCTGTGATATAGTTTAGTAATATAAAGTCAAAATTCATATTTACTTGTTGATTATTATTCCAATATTAATCATTATAATTATTTATATAATCATTGATAATAAATATATAATCATAAGAATATTAATAAATTATTATATAAAAACATCTATAAATTTTGATAGCTATAAATTTTATGTATCTCTCAAGAAATGTTACTTAATGAAGTAATGAATATTAATAATGTGATCAATATAAGTTTGTGGTAGTGTTAAAGAACCAATACTTGATTATTCCCTATTTTTACCTCTTCTTTATTAATATTCAAGGATAGGGTGATAATTTTTATTGATCATCTAATCCATATATTATATATATATATATTTTGGTGACTGTTAATCAAATATTTGAGTCAAGTGAAAGAGAACTATTTCTTAGTGATAATCATCAAGTATAATTAATCTATATAGTTTTCATATTACTTTTGGTACACATAGTTTTTTGGATTTTTTAAATTTAATTTTTATTTTTTGATGATAGATTTATATTTAAAAGGGTTCCATCCATAATTTTTTAGAATATGATCATCTCAACAAACACATTTGAACTCATTCATGTTATAGGAATTAATATATTTTTGATCCTTTTTAATATGGATTATAAAATGATTTTTGTGTATTAATTTACAATAAGTAGTGATCAAAGTCTCTCCATGTAATTTATGTAAAAAATAATTATGGTTATATGAATTTGTTTTACAAAACCCACATTCATCATACACCAAAAGAGTACCATTGATAATCTATATCCTTATATCAATATATATTTATATTTAAAATATTATCATTGTTTATGAAACCAAATTCATCTACATTCACATATTTAAATTAAATAATTTTATTAAAAGACTAACATTATCATATATAAATTAATAAAATAAAAATTATAAATAATATATGTATATATACCCCATAACAAAATTAATTAGTAATACCACTCTCAAGATGTTATTTAATCAATAATCAATAAACATTAGAATGTTTATTCACTATGAGAGGGTTACGATGAATCTATGTGATTATTTTAACATAGTTCAACTCAATTTTTGATTTCTCTTTCTGATATTTCATCTTCTATCCTGGTTATGGTGTATGTAACTATTTTTTGACTCTTAACACAATTAAAAACATTCAAAAAATAAACCAATGATAGCAACCTGTATAATTGTTTCAAGGATTGAGCCTAATGTGAGAATATATGCCCCATTGTTTTTAGTATGAGTTTTATAAAAAAATTATCTATAATAAATTATATTTTATAAAAATTCATGATATTATATCATACATAACTTTATAATTACAGGGGTTGGGATGATATCATACACTATAATATTACTCAATAAAATATTTAGGGTGAAGATGATGCAACATTTAAGAGGGGTCTTCAATGTCGCTAAAGAGGGGATCCAATCCAGGGGTAGGGAGGTTACAGGGGGGTCACATATCTACTAGGGAGGGGAAATGAGCCTTGGTGATGGAGGTTAGAGGTGGGGGGGTCCATTAGAGATCCATCCAGAGAGGAAGTTGAAGGGGGGGGGGGTCGCAAGGTTAGATGTTGGGGCGGGGGGTCATTGTGGTCGGGGTTACAGATTAGGGTCGCCACAAGGGAGAGGAGAGGATGAGGGGTGAGGGTAAAGGGGTTTGGGGAATTACGGTTGCTTCCAGGAAGAGAATAGTAAGAGGTTATGGGAGGTGGGAGGGGGTGGAAGGGGTCGGGGTCACATAGAGGGAGAAGGGTAGGGGGAGAGATTAGTAATTTTTTAAAATTATTAGTTATAGTTTTAATAAAACAACAACTAAATGAAAACATAAAAAAGTATCAGGGTGGATTTATGAAACATCTGCTATATTTTCTTTTCTAGATTTATTTCTTGACGATTACTAGAACCACTATGTATAATCTATCGCTTACCATCTCTTCTCTTGTAGTGTCAAGAGATCAAATCTAGAAATGTATACCCATATACATTATCTTGAGGAGAGTATACATTATTTTAAGAGAAAATGAATG
This sequence comes from Viscum album, assembly GCA_963277665.1. Lineage (NCBI taxonomy): Eukaryota > Viridiplantae > Streptophyta > Magnoliopsida > Santalales > Viscaceae > Viscum > Viscum album. The sequence continues at coordinate 1,367,286,587 of OY728135.1, forward strand.
AAAAAAATTCAAAAAACTAAGACCTGAGTCTTCAAGCAATATAGTGGTTTCCCCTCCACCCCCATCTAGAAATGAAAAATGGAAGAGGGATTAGATGATAAAAAGAGGAAAATATCATATGAAAGAGTCAAGGGTTATGTTGGAGAGGATTTTAAGATATTTACTTTATTTATTTATTTATGATAATTAAATTATTTAAATATTTTGATTAATTATAGATTTTATAAAATGATTCAGACATGATTATCTAAATGAGACGCGCACACATGGGTTTTTTTAGATGAGGGTAAGAAGGATATTTTAGCTACAACATTGGGAAAGCCCGAACACTCGAGTTATGTTTTAGGATAGACAACTAGTGTATTTGTGAAAAATGTGTTCCCACATTCTTTTTAATCTTCAAAAAATGGTGTTTACAAAAAAAGAATCTTTTGATGATCAAGCTCAAGATATTCATGTGATAATCAAGGGTAGTATCAGTGATTTGGTATAGTTGATGTTTTCATACATGAAAAGGTAGTTTCAGACTATAGATCCCACTCCCCCACCTCCTCCAGTAGCTCCCACTCCACCAACACTTCATGCTGACCCCACTGTTTATCTTACTCCAAACCCACTCCATAGAATCCCCATTATTGTGAGTTATATGTTAGTGATCTGAAACATCATATTGTTGCATATGTGATTATTTTTATATTATAGATAACATTAATCAAAAAAATTTGAGATAGAGCATAAATGGGTCATTATATATGATATTATCGATATATTTGATGGAGTATGGTTACCTACACATGAGGTAGGTACATTTTTTCAAAGTATCAGGATCTTGTTAGTTTTTACATCAAGACTTCAGTGATATATTACAATATATGTATACATATATTTTATCTATTAATTAATTTTTGTGTTCATTTTTATAAATTTTTTTAATGATTATTTATTAATATATTTATTACAATAATACCTTAATTGTAACAAAATGATATATCAATAATAACAAATAAAAAGTGTTATGAATTCAAATACAGATTCTAATAGTCTTGATATATTTTATTGATATTTAAATTGTTTTTCGAATGCTTATGAAATTCCATTTGAAGCTAGTGTTTTTTTGAATGCAATGATTGTGACCCTTTATAAAAATGATGTAATGTAACTTGTAATTAGATATTAATTGGGAATCAACATGATTCATGTTTCTTATATAATGCTTAACATAAAACTTTTTTGTTGTTTAATTTATTTATAAATTACACTAATGTTTATTTTGTATTAGGTATCTTTATTCAATATGTAAGGATCATGAAAAGATAGATGTATATGCATTTATGGACCCATGGTTAATTTCACCTGTACCGAGTACAATGACTGGAGAAGAAAGAATAGTTTATGTTGTTGAAAGATTTCAAAATGATGTAATTATTCAGTGCTAGATGTTTCATTATCTTCAAGATTATGAAACATATATATCACAAAGTTCTATATATGTTTAAACATAGTAACCACTAACATTAAATTTTATTTTATATCAGTGTCCATTAGATGTTAGGAGTTATTTCTAAGGGACAAGGAAAATTGTTGGGTGTGATATATCCATGGAGAAGTGTGAAGATATTTGAGGATGTATTGGATATTTAAGTTTGAATTTATTAATAATTATTTATATTATAATGAATTTTATATTTATTTAATTTATATTATTTTCTAAAATGGGATATAATTTATTTCTAGAGACTTGAATGAAAAAGTAAAAGAAGATAAAATATGTAAAATCCATGGTGAATTTTCATTTATAATTAGTACATTTTGGATATATTATTTAGTAATGTTATTTTGAGTGAAAAAATTCATTTAAATATGGTTTTCATAAATATGATGGCCTAAAAGAATTTATATATTATGTATTAAGTTTTATGTATGAAATAATTTCAAATGGTATAGTTACGAAGTTCCAATAGGTTAGATGTCTTTATAAAACATTCCATAATATTTAATTTTTTATATTCATAATAAACGTTAAATAATTTTATTTTAATTTTAATCCATCTGATGAACCTCGACCTTTTATTTCATAGGATATTATTCACATACAAGTTGAATTGGAAAATAATTTTACACGTTTGGTTGGATTTTAGTTTTTTAATGTATATTATAATTTGGAATGTTGTAATTGTAAATGTGTATGGCTAATTGTTTTTCTTATAATTCTTCTTTTAGTTCTCTTATATTTTGCTAATTATTTTGGTTATCTTGAAGGAGGATATTTGAAAACAAAAAAATAAACATATATATATTTTTAAAAAAATCACATTCTTTATAATATAACTGACATAAAAAATCTTATATCAATGAGTTTTCCTGTCAGTTATTAGATAACTTACATAGAAACCCAATATATATATGTTTATCATCTTTGTTTTCTAATAATATATGTAAAAAAATAATTTGATAATTCATTTACAACATCTATTTTTTTAAACAATGTTAAAGACACATTTACTATGTTTCCATTAATAACAATTATTGATAACTGAGGAGAAAAAGAAAAAAACAGACGTGAAAAGGATTTTTCTACATTAGTTCATGATCTCACACCATAAAATTGGTAGGTTAATATATTCAATTCTTCATAATATAGTTTCCAGAATATTGTTTTGGAGGAAGATGATGTTGAACGTGTTGTGCTTCGGGTTTTTATTTTTGGCATATCAAGTGGGAATGTGTAGAATTTCGCTTCAACACTAGGTTAGTTTGACTTGGATTCATTGTATTCATTTGAATTGTCATGATCTATTTTTTCTTTGACCAACAAAACTCATGAAACATCTCATTCCATTTAGTATACCACTTTACAACTCATCATAATCAATCTCCATGGATCATCTATTGAAATTTTCACATCTTTATCCAACTCCCAAATCAATTTTTTATTTCATTAAGTGTGTCTAGATGAGTTTGGGGTCAAATATTTTGTTTCATCAATATTTTTTTTATTCATGGTAAAAAAAATTCATTTTTGATCGATTATTCTGTCTAATATTCATAGATCTGACCAGCCTCATGATCTATTTTTATATCTTGGGCCTTAGTTAGAACTCTTTTTTTCTTCACATTAGTCTAAACATTGATGGAACACCCATTTTCATCAATCTCAAGTAACATTCCATGGATTAATTTTCATCATCATCTTGGGATTGTAAAACATAGTGAAACATTGTTTACTCCCTCTTCCACATACACTCGAGCAACCATGATGATCTCAATATCTTAGAAGATGGTCTCACATGTATTAAGCATCACACCAGATAAAGTTAAATAATTTACATGATCTTATTTATGACTTAGAAACCAATAAGATAAGGAAGGATGAGGTCTTCCTCCATGTTCATCTACCTGTATATGGAATGAAACATGACTTCATATTAAATTAGATTACATGGTAGTTCATCCCTATCAAATATCAGGTTGAAATCAATGTAAGAAAATTCAACCTACTTTTTTTATAAGGGAAGAAACCTCCTCAATGGATTGTGGTTGACCTCTCTAAAAAAATAATTACTCAGATTCAGCTAGGATTTATTGGCGAATGTATGACATTGGTAGGATCATGAGCTTCTTTGAGATGAGATTTAGCATGAATCATCTAGTTTGGATACTGATCGAGTGAACGTATATGAGTGGAAGGTTAAGCTCAGATACATATTTCTATATTTAGCTGATATTTTAAACAACATGTAGTGCATCTTCACATACATCGACGTCTTTTATTCATTTTTAATCTTGTATAGGGAAATAAATTCCTCAATAAGATTACATTTTCATCATTTAATAGTTGAGCTCTAAGGTAATGAAGGATCTAGTTATATGGATCGATGAACCTTCAATATTTGGTTTCAATTGGTGGATTATCAACCAACTTTTCAAGATCAATTGGAATCAAATGTATAATTACTGGTTTTTGTAGTTGTATTTCAATTGATCATGGTCACTTGAGTATCGATTTTTAGTATCTTGAGGGTAATAACCATAGTCACCTACTGTTGTAGGTTGAAGGAAGTAACCATAGAGGGTGGTCTTGTAGTAGTTTCATGAGAAACTCATTGGTTACTTATAAATGGTGGATCATGGTAGGTAAAAAATGATCTCTTATGAGACCATAGAGATGTGGGGATGGTAGGTTTTAGGTGGGTGACCATAGTTTGGAGGTGAATGATTTTGGATGGTTAGATTCCAAAGACTCATGATCACTTGATTTCCAATTTTTTTAGCTTGATCATAACAACTACATTCACTTGTTATGATAGTTTTATATGAGGGAATGTGCCAGGTTTTCTTCTGATAGGTTCGTGAGAACAACCATGATTACCTATAGATCTTAGATCATGGTAGAGTTTCCATTGTCAGTTAATTGACCATGGATATCCAACAATGGTATGATCTAACTTGGTGTATTTTGTTTCGAGGTGAAGTATTTTAGATAGTTAATTGATAGTGAGCATCATGTATTCACATGGGAATTGTCATATGATCACTATCCTATTTTTTGGTCACTATTATGACTGTGAGAAAGAATTATAATCACTTTAAAAATTTTATGCGTGATCATTTCAATAATTTACCATATTTATAAATTATACTTCATAACAATCACATTTTTATTGAACCCTTTTCCAAATTATTTTCAGTAATGATTAAAAGAATTGAATTAAAATTTTAAATTGAAAAAATATAAAATATTCAACGATTATATATTCTTATTAACCATTTAGAATTAAATTTTTAAAAACTCAAAAAATTATAATTTAATCACTTAAAATCATATTACTGTAATTCCATATTGATATTTTAAAATATTAATTTCAAAATTAATTTTTAAAACAACTCGTTTTATGGATGTTTATAAAATTAATAATTCAATAATTGAATAAATCTAAGAAATGAAGCCCATACATGAATTTTTATTCTATATTGAAACAGAATCATCGAACTAAAATAAATATTTCTAAATAAAAATACCTTACTGATCCATTTACAGATTAGATTCTAAATTCTCAAAAAGTCACATTATTAAATGTTTACATGTGATTTGAATTAACTATAAAAGTTATTATCAAGGATAAATAATAAAAAATTTCAAAAAACTTGATCTCACATAAAAAATTACCATAGAAAGAAAAAAAATTAATCATTCACTTTTCAACATATAACCATTAAAAAGAACCTTCAATCGTTTAAGCATGATTAACCCAGGGAAAATTAATGGGTTCATTGAAAATCTATTTTAAATAACCATAATCCATAAAGATAAATAATACAGATGGAATAACTATAAAAACCAACATTATATTAATGTAAAACAATAAAAGATATTTCCAAAGATGAGGAATACATCTAAAATAATATCTAAGACTTTTCATGGAAAAAAATGAAAATATTCTTTTCATTTTTAAGGTTTTTTAATAATTCCATGAATATTGAGAAAAAAAGGTTTTATTTATAAATAGCCATGAAATATTTTAAATAAAACATAAAATAAAATAGTATTTATGATTATTATAAATACAATCATTTGGAATTTTTTTAAGAAAATATCTCTTTTACATTTCTGGTAAAAACCAAAAGTAACATTTTTGGAAAATGATAAAATTATTCCATTTAATCATTTTTAATGATATCCAAATATATTTTAAAATTAATTTAAATAATTCATTTCATCATGAAAAATAAAACTACAGGAAGCATTTTAATGATCATGGATACAAAATATAAAAAGTTTTCCTGAACAAAAAGTGAAATAAAATCTAGTTTTAATTAAAAATGTTTTCTTTATTTTATGAAGTAACAAAGAGGTGAAAATGAAAATAAATCAAATAATATAATGAAATAACCTGAATATAAAAATAGATATATATTTTTATAAATTTAAATCATATAAGATTCATTACATGAACCATGAATATAAATAATAATAAAAATAAAATAAATTATAAAATAAATCCTTTAATGCTTTGGTATATTTTAAATAAAAATCCCTCAAAATTAAGATTGTGATATATATATATATATATCCCATAAATTACATGATATAATATATAAATATTAATTAATAGATTATTAATTACATCATATAAAATAAAATATGGTTCGTAACATGAATTATCTCACAAAGAATCTAAATTGAGACCAAGAACACCCCTATAACATTTATAACATTTGAATGAATATATTATGAGAGATAAATTTTAGGTAATATTAAATATAATGATCAAGGTTTTATTTATGTTATAATGTCTCAATATGTATCCCATAGACCATATAAATCTAAGTTGGTTCATAATACGAGACATATATTAAAGAAAGAATATGGAGATGAATAATCCTTAGAAAGATCATATCACTAAAGTAAACAAACTAATAATTGAGGTTTCTATGTGTAACAATTTTATAAGCTTATAAATTTTTTTGAATACATAATAATATAATAAATGGTCATTTCACACATAATTATGGAATACTATAGAGAATGATGTATAATTATAACCTAATGAATGGAAATTAAGTTAAAACCCCTTACCTCGAGTCCAGACTTTAAATCTATGTTCTTTAATTACAGTATAATAACTTATTCTATGTATGAATTTTTTTAAAAAATATTTTTAGGTTGATAAATTAATCCAAAAAAATTTATTTTCTTAATTTTAAAGATATGTTTATCTACTATTTTGGGTTTGTCCACATCAGTAGTTTTGAGGATGTTGGGTTCAAGATAGAAAAATGACATTAGTTAGTTAATGTTGTCCAAAGGGGTCATCATTTCATCATATAAAGAATAATAATTATGAATATTATACATAAAATTCAATTTTAGCATAATCCCTAAAAAACGATTGTGAAAGAAAAAATATGCCAGTTTGTGAGGTGGTTGCCTGTACATACACATAAAAGATGTATTTAGTTTTTATCAGATAAGAAATAAATATAGAAGATAAAAAATTTATTTCTCATATTTATATTATTTTTTTAAACTTAAAATTACATCATTAAATAGATACCCATGACCATCCAAGATTGGTGGTATTGAAAAACTTAGTACATCACTATGTGAAGATGACATTCCAAATGAAGAAATGTGTGATGATTCCATTTGTAATGATTATAACAATATGGAGATAAAATATGAATATTATTTAAAAAATAATTATTATTTCATTAATATTATATATTTAAATTAAATTCATCATCACAAACTTGAATGAAAGATGGTGATGAGAAATGAAATACATTGATTAATGAGGCCGTAGTCCACACATATGTAGGGATGATGGTTTCATTTCCTATTTATGAAAAATTAAGATGAATAAGGCTATTCCATTAACCTAATAACAACTATGTATAATTTATATATTAATGTTATTTTTAGTAATTCTTAGGATAGAATTTATGGATTCATAATAATATATGAAATGAAAATTAATGCTTATGATGATTAACTCTTCTTTAAAGAACCTCCTTTAAATCTCTCCGTAAGGACCCTAGTTATGGTATTTGAATAATAATAACACCTTTATAATGTTTATGAGTATGTTAAGACATGTTTTTTAGGGTTTGGTCAGGATAAATGGCCCGAGAATTCTAATAATGCGAAGAGATGTGGTGTTGTTTTTTACGAGAGGGGAGGGGTACTATTTTTATTAAATGAAGTATTAAATTAACATAAATTAATGATTAATTTAAAATAGGACTAAATTTATATATTTAGAATCTAGTATGGTTATAAGTCAAAAATAAACTCCTGAAATAATGTATATAAAATTTTTGGTGTGGTTTTTACACACATCTCTTAGTTTTAACCCCCTATTGACTCTATTTAACAATTACCATGATAAAATTTTTTATATATTTGGGGCCAACTAAGTTAATACAAAAAGTAATGAGACCCATAAGTTGATAATGGTTGATATTATATAATATTTATCATTCACTTGGATCAATATAATATTTTTGTGTATTTTGTATCATTTATTAAAATATAATTTAAAATAAAATAGCATTATATTCATTTTCAGGGATATTCACAAAATTTGACATTAAAAATAATCAGATAGAAATGAAACTAAATATTAAATTCTTAAGCCTTATTAATTAATAATATTTATCTCAAAAATCAGGGTACTATATAAATCACCCAAAAAATAGTCTTTTTTTAAAATAATTTAAGTAATTTTGTATTGTATGTGCAAGCACTCTGTCGACATTATGTAATCATTTAAGAAAAATATTTAATATCCAAAAATAAAAAACAAATTACCCTTATCATAAAATTATTCACATTCAAAATAAATTCTTATAACCATTATCAAATTATTTTAATTCACGAGCCAAAATAATATAGATATAAAAAGAAAGAAATAGAAAATTCAGAATTTTCAATTACTTAAAAAAATTAAAGGGGATTTATCAAAGGAAAAGTGTTACTAAAATTCTATTTTTTTAATATTTAAGGTTTTTTCAAATTAAACTCATCCAATGAAATATATTTAAGTTTATGGATGATTTTGAAGCCTTATTTCCTAGTTTTAACCTTATTCTACCAATTCTACCATTACCACACTGACTACATTTTCCCTAAGGCTGTTAATTATTATGAAAAAATAAAGGATAAAATATTTTAAAAAATTTTAAATTATGATTAAAAATATATAATCCATTTCATAAAATTCAATTCCTATAAGTGTAATATATTACTTTTAAAACAAGCCCAAAAATGGTGTTCCATAATAATGTATTTTCATGTATTAAAATGCATATATACAAAAATTAAGAGTAATTTTAACTTAAATAAAATAAATTCTATTTTCTATAAGAAAATAATATATTAAATAATACTTATAATTAATAAAAATGGGACATTGAGTATACTTGAAAGGAAAATGTGTTTTTTGTAAAATCAGTATTATTCACTATTTACTGAATAAAAAATTATTTTTTAATAATAAAAAAATATCAGATTAATCTTATTTGGAAATGATGGATTCAAAAATAATATCTATTTAGTCAAATATAATTTATAAATGTGAAATTCATTATAATATTCACTCATAAATATAAATAAAAATCATGTTTGAAGCAAAAAAATGACATTAAAAATAATTATGCATTAATCAAAACATTTTTATTGAGTAGGAACATTATGTATATATATATGTATATATATATGTATATATATATATATATATATCACAATGTGGTTACTTTTATTAATACCATCAAATTTCGCATCTAGGTTATTACAGCCCTATTTAAATAAGAATATTTTATGGATGTTAAACCTTGGTGTTATATTTTTTGTACGCTATTGAACATAGTCTTATTTTAAAATGTAGAGGTATTACACTATACCCTCATTAAATAAACTACATCCTAACAATTTTATCCATATATTGTTAAATAAATAGTTTAGGAATTTAAAATCCCTATACTGAAAACTCTCATCATAAAAAAGGTTAATAAAACATTCTTTTGAAATAAGGGAAGAAGAAATGTTGTGGTCATATGTAATAATAAATAAATAGGATTCCAAATATAATAAAATAATTATAATGTAAAAATATCTACATAGAGGAGAAACGTAATGTCCATGTAATGATGGGGATTGATATATAATGAGATCATGAGAATGTTAATAACCAAAAAATTATATATTAGTTAGAGATACATGATACCATCAATTCATCAAAAATTATTTCAAAATGTAACACTTATATTTATAAAAGCTTTTATTACTATCTTATCTCAGAACATTAAAAAATATACCTCTCATATTTTATTCAAAACCATAAATGAAATTTCATCCATTGGTTGTGTGTTTAAATATGATTACACATCAATCTCAACTCGAATTCCAAATGATGATTATCCATAATGAATATTTATTTTTCCTAAAGTATCAACATTTAATTATTCATACGATTTGGAAAAGGATAAAATGATAATCCTCTTATAATTCCAAAAAATATTTCCATATGGTTTTATAATAACCAAAATTAATAAACCTTTATATGAGGAAATAATACATTTTAGTTAAAAAAATTCAAAATAATACTAGAGGTTCAACTTAGACCATTCCATAAAAAATATCCATATACCCTAATTAACCTCAATAACCACAACATTAATGAATGTTTTAACCTAAAATTTTTTATCATAGATTCGATATTTCATCCCTAAAAATATAATATCATTTTTCTAAAATAAATTTTCACATTAAAACTAAGTGTTATATATACCTCAACCCAATAAAACATCTCCCAAAATACCATTAATCGCCTTAAAATAAAATGACTAAAAAACATAAAAGTAACCCCTATGCATTTGAACTGATGAATATACAAAAACTTATAAACTCATGAAGGTATAAATAAATCATAAGATAAAATCACATGTAAACATCCTAATCACCAGTGTTATAAAAACCATACCTCTAATGGAAACTATAACATACCTTAACCTTTACTCTTTGTTCTGGTGCTAAAGATACAATCATTACATTCCAGAATTAAATATCTATAAATGTGATGCAATTTTATGCATCATCAACATATGAAATCAAATATAAATATAGTATACCTTACTTACCTAATGACCTTTTAGGTTTATAGTTTTAGATATTTAGTAAAAACTCCCACATCACAATACCCATGTATTATAGTGATCATTTTTTCTACCATACCCTTATATTATTATTTCACAATAAGTCTTAAATGCCTTTCATAAAATTATCCACACATGAATACTTTCTAGAGATAATTTATTTATCATAATTATTCAAAACTTATGGTCATGAAAAATATAATAAGGTTGAGCTCAAACATTCAGTATGGGCGAACAAAAGAATTAACAATTGAATATCATTAGTGAGTATAATATTAATATATGGGTATGATGACATAATTAAGGTTCATGAGCCTAATATAAAATATTTCATTCCAACAAAAATATGGATTATAAATTGTGATACATGGAATAATTTTTGTACAAAGGACAAGAGTCATATATGTCATGAATCATGATCCATGTGAAATAAATCCTTGAGAAAAGGATCCATTCAAACTCATAACATGCATCAAATAATTATGTAGGTATCCTGGAAAATCAATAATTTATCTTGGAATCAACAAAATAGAAAATTCATATATCTATTGGAAAAAAGATATATCTGGTAAAATCTGTTGTATCCTAGGAGTGACTTACAAAAAGATAATTTTTTGGCATTATCAAAAGCATTAGAGGGAAATAACATACCCACCCATATTTGGATTATGATGTAAACAACTATCCTTGGAATATAACAAAATCACTTACCCATAGTTTATAACATAATCCCCATAAATCAACCATGAATATTTTTATATACCATAAAATTAAACATATACCTAGAATTTCACTTTTCAATATAAAAACCTAGAAAACAACCTTAATTCCTTTTTATCGTGACTATACCATTGAAAATAAACATGTTCCATGAAAATAATTTTAAATTAAACATAAGAAACCTAGAGAAAATATAATAATTGTATTGTTGAAACATATCCATATTGGATCATGGAAAAAAATTATATATATTTCAACAAATATAAACTAAATTTTAAGAAACATTAATGAATTTTCATTGAAAATAGTGAAAATAGAATTTTATTTTGACAAAAATTTAAATATAAATTTGATTAATATTGAGAAAATTATTATTATTGAATATAAAAAAAAATATTTTAAATTATATATCAAAGATAGAAATAGTAATTATAGTAGTAAAGTCTACTCATTTGGTTAATGTTAAAATAAATATGTATTTTAGTGTTATAATAAAAACTAAATTACCATGTTTGAAAATGAAAAAAAAAATTTATAAACTTTCTAATTATAGTTAACTATTGTAAAAAATGAATTTTAAAAATAATTTATTCATAGAAAAAAAATTTCTTGAAAACATTTTAAATATCATGGATATTTAATATTTAATATTTTTGAACAAATTGTAAATAAGGTCATAATTTATATGATATTATTACGTACTTGAAATATGAAAATGAAAATCAATTATTTAAACATTATAACTATGAGGGGAAGATGAATAAATGTGTGGTACATGAGATTGACATCATAAAATTTCAATATCTTCCATTTTTTCTCATACATGATCCATTATTCATGTATTTTGAGTCTATATAATGCTCAAGTTGAGTTTTGAGTAGTTTATAGCGGGTTTTGAATGTTTTAATGGAATTTCAAGAGGATCATAATCTCTTCATTCTTAGTAGAAACTGTGAACAATCACTATGAAACCATGTAAGGGAATATAGTAAGAACCATGTAGGCACAAATTTGGTTCATAGTTTGAACAATCCATGTGAGTGACCAAGGGAAATTTTGTTTCTTGATATAGTGGGAAAAGCACTATTGAAACATTTTTTGACTAATTTTTAAGATATCTATGAGAGGGTTTCAATAAGGTTAGTATCAATGCATTTTTGTTTCAATGTTTTCCAAACCATGTAGTCTAACAACATAGCGTATAATTAGAACCCATCAAAATGTGGATCTAATCTAAATTAACAACTTTAAGACACATTATTTCACTCTTCTCCCGATGACCCAAATGATATTTTCTCCCAAGGATTGAGAGAGTTTTCTTTTAAATCCTGTTTCTTCTAGAAATGGGGATAACCTAGTTTATTTAAGGTTCAAACATTCCAATCGGTTTATTATGGGATTTTTTGTAGAACTGGAAACACCAATGATTCTATATCCATTTAGACCTACTTTTCAATTGTAGGTTCTCATTAGTCACGGACTGATGAGGCTTAAGAATTTCAATTAGTTGAGAGGATGGGAGGTCAGGCTCATCACACCTTTTTTGGGGGAATTATTACCTACTCCGGGACTCTCTTATAGATTTAAGTTATGTTCATAAATCCTTATTAACTCACCAATTATAAAAATGAGATTTACTTTAGAATTAGGAATCAATGGTTTATATGTATGAGATTTAGAGAATCTTTTATATGTATTTGAGGTTCTTCATCAATGGAGATTCATCCATATGTATTATAGATTCTTAGTCAATGGTATCCTTAATTACATTATATAGAAATTTGTCGGTCATTATGGTGACCATACTGGTTTTAAAGCCACTCAATAGGGCACTTGAAGTTTATTTTTCCTTTAGAAAGACATGGATTATTTCGGAGTTGGGATCATACCCGCAGATGGGCTACCTACGTATCCTTGTTAAAAAGGAATCTGAGCCCACATAGTTGGATTAGAAGGATATTGTTTAATATCATATGGGAAAAATAATAATTAATGAGAGATGGGCTTGAACCTTATAATGGCTTACTACATACTCTACTTTTAAGGCAGAGATCAAAGTCCACGTAGTTCGAGTAAATAAATATGGGGTTTTTGCATTGTTAATGGCCCTGAAAGGAATTTCATGATTACTTTCACACTATAAGCTCACGCGAGTCATGTTCGGTGTGAGAAACAAGAGGTATCAGTAAATTTGACGATGGTTCCATAAAAGATGTAGTTATGAGAAATGATGTGGGGATTACGTATGTATGACTTCCCTGGTAAATTAAGACCCGGATTTAAGAAAGAATCCCATGAAGAAGGGTCCATTAAGGTATTTTTATTTTATGTAGATTTCGAATTTTAACCCAGGACTTACTCCTAAAAAGGAATCATAAATTAAGAGGGACTTATGATTGAGTTTTATTCCCAAGAAGGAAACCCAAATCAAAAGAATTATGATTGCGGCCTTACTCATGAGGAGGTTACCCAATGTTTTAAAGAGACTATGACTTGGGCTTACTCTTGAGAAGGAGGCCCAAAAGAAAGGAAATTATGACAGGGGCTTACTCCTGAGAAGGAGGCCCAAATTAAAAGATCTTCTCACCTCATAGGATGAGGTTATATAAGAAACCCCTTACGGTGGTGTCATAATGCTTGTAAGTAATTTTGTTTTGGGAGAGGTTCTTACAAAACTCCTTTCATACAAGAAGTGCAACAAAGGAACCTTTCCATAAATGGATTTGAAGAGGGTTTTGAAGGCTGTATCTTGAAGAGGAGAGGTGGATCTGAGGAAAGGAGGTGACTAGGAAGGAGGCACACAAGTATTTATCTAGCGCGCAGGTCCTGGTCGTGCAAGTAGACTTGCGCAACATGAGTCACTATGGGATACGAATAATACATAGGGTAATACTTGGGTGACATTGAACTCAAGCCCTTGGTATCATCCCTAGAGGCTTTCAGAAGTGTGGCGCGCATGTTTCCTTGAGAAGGCAAGGCGACACACAAGTATCTTCATTTCCCTTAAGTTGTAGACACGTAGGTCTGCAAGTGTTGATGAATTCTAACACTTAGTCACCATTATTCCACTTTATATATTCCATTCTAGGTAAAGAATTACCTTAGAAGTGTTTGGAATATGTCAGAAAAAGACTTAGGTGACCAGATCTTTAATCTGAGTTTTGGAAGATTTGTCCCTGAAATGGGGGGCCCATGGAGGATATTTATAGGCCACTCAGCACCTTGGGAAAAAAAGAAATAGGGTGCACAAGTGACTTGAACGACCCATATGTGGCGCTCAAGTGACTTGCACGACCAGAATGAAACTTGTGTGCCACCTTTTTAAAAGGTTCCTTGTTCATACCTTTGTCAATCTTTGATGTTCTTCAAAGGATGACTCTCTTTGTTCTTAAGGTATTCCCATTTTCCATTTGTTGGAATCTGTGATGGAAAGGATCATCAAGAAAAGTCCCCCCTCAGAGTTGGATTTGAAAAAGTAAAGAGGATTTGACTCTGCTGAAAAATGAGATACAAGGGTTTGGCGGCATGCAGATGTTGGAGCATAGGTTCTGGCACGCAAGTTCTGGCATGTAGGATTGTAGGATCGCCTATATATATGGGTTTCAATTTGCACAAACCATCCTGAATTTTTATTTTTTGAGCTCTTGTCGTGCAAGTGTTTGCATCTCTTCGTTCACTCTCTTTTTTCCTGTGTCGCGCTTCTCCAGTAAGATTTTGACTTGCGCGACAGTACTTGTGCGACCACACTTGCACGACCACACATGCGAACCTTAATTCCTTAGCCAATTTTTTGTTTTATACACAAGTATTTCATATAAAACAGAATTTTTTAAAAGTTAACTATTAGATCTTTGTAAAGATTCAATGGCTCTGAAAATAATTGGATCGATGGATGAGTTGGATAGCAAGAGAATTGATGATATGATGAACATTGTTGGCCATGACTATTATGATATCTATGACATTAATCTCCCAGATTTGGCCAAGTACGTGAAGAAATATCATGTAAACCTTCCACAGATCATTTAATTTCCTTTATATGGCCATGGTCATCTGTAAGGAGTCAACATTTCAGAGGAAAACAATTATATTCCTCATTCCTAGTTTCAGACATACTCCAATTTCTCTTAATAAAATGTTTGAGTTGCAGGATAATTTTCAATTATGGGACAGTGGAGAAGGAATTCATAATGTATCATAGCCCATGTGCTCCAGATTTGAATCCTCACAAGCCTAAGTTGCAACCGCATGGCTATCCCTCTAATTTCCAAAATTCTCAGATGGATCAATCTAAGGGATAGAAGAAGTGTTGGGATTTCCATCCTGGAGGAGGTGTGAAGCCAAATTGGATGTGGGAATATTGGGTGCGACAAACCTGTTCAGATTTTGTTGAGGATCTAAAGGGAGCTACAATTTATGAAGCCGTCTGGGCTGGGTAGACATATGTTTACAAGAATTATGATTTTTTGCCGGAGCTAATCAGCTGCTGGAGCCCAGAAACCAATTCTTTCCATCTGACTCATAGAGAAGTTGGCATCAGTTTGTGGTATGTCTACAAGATATCGAGAGGTCCAATTTTGGTGATATGTAGGATGAGTTCATCCCTCTGAAAGCAACGTGGAATGATTCATAGAAGACTACAACTTTAGCTCAAGAGTTATTAAATATTTTACATAAGCTAATGAATTCAAAGTCAACAAAAACTCATTCTAGAAAAGATATTCATCCAGAGGAGTGGACAGATATGTTTCTGATCAAGACGAATGAGAAGGGGCCTACCTGTACTTGTCCTACCAGCTACCCCAGAATAGAGAAGATAGGTTCTCATGGAACATTCTGGCCACCTCTGGAAGAGGGAGAGTTTGAAAAGTGGGGGTATGAAGTGAATCAAATAATTCCAGATAAGACCCATCTAGCGGGCTTCTTAGCCTTGTGGCTCAGCATTTATCTTCTACTAATTAGAGATTCGAAGGGAGCCATCAGGCCAGGGACCTTCGTTGTTGCAGCCAAGTTAGCTGAGAGGAAAATGGTTTGGTTGGACACCCTTATTTTGGAGAAGATTCACAGTATTTTACTCCATGTCTATATGGGTAAGTCTCATTTGAGAATAGTGGGACCATTCCAAGTTTTTTGGAGATGGATTTACACTCACTTCAGGACTTATATTGTATAGAGCATAGTACAGGTTCCTGGAATTTGTTTTAGGCCATCGATGCGGGACTATTTTTGAATTTATCCATTGTCCTTAAATCCTAACGATCTGAAGGTGAGGCTGATCATGTTCAAGTAATTTCATTTCTTTCCTTATAGAAACCCACCAATCGGGAAGTTTGTTGATGATGGAACAACTATCCTGGAATTGAGGTCGTATATGCTGGCTTGTAGAGATGGTTTATTGGCCACCATAATTGAAGGAGAGATTATATGTGAGGCCTATGCTCTATATAGATTTTCACACCAATTCAAGTGTCTATAGAAAATTATTATATCCCCTCTTGTGCATGTTAGGTCAGAGCAACATCCAATGGTTGACCGAAATTTGTGGTTGCTGATAGTTTTGGAGAAGACCAGGGTAGTTTTTTATCTACCAGTTGCTGGAGTGGTGAGTCAATTGACTACATGGTATGTTGAGAACTGGGTAGCATCTTAACATGAAGGGTTACTAAATCATCCGGTCCCTCAGGTGGGGATAAAAAAGTGAACTATCAAGAAAGAAACCCTTCGTCTGGAAGGTTACTATTCCTCACCCGGAGCTAATCCATAGGGTTCCTCACCCGGGGATGACTCACCGGATTCCTAGGATGGGGATGATTATGAGGCACACCATTCTTCAAAGCGGCCTCATACTAGATATAATCCTCATGCCAGAGTCAAGATACCTACTCAATCAAATCCTGGTGAGTTATATCGTTGATGAAATTTAGTCATCAATATTTTATAGAGAAACAAGTTTCATTTTCTTATCCTTTATCTGTGATTGCAGGTGCTGGGAACAAGTTGAAGTCCCCGATTGTAGGACCCTCCTCGCGGCCTTCTAGTGAAAATACTGAATATTTACGACCAAAGGCTGTCCTGACATGGAGGTGTCTATATTTTGATGAGGAAACTGCCTAGATGGACTTATGCGAAGGGAAAAATATCCTTGGAGTGGGAAATCTCTTGGATTCTCCTGATATTCGCTTTGAGTATAACCCCTATGAATTGTGGGCTTGCATCAGAGAGCTGGAAAAGCTCATATATTCCACTGATTATTCCATTACTATTAACAAAAGGGTGAATAAAATGATGAATTTTGGCACCACTGAGGGGATTGGTGCTTCAGTAGACGAAGAGTGGAATGATTATGTGGCTCCTGGAGATGTAAGTTTCTTTCCTTATTTGCTTTGCAACTTTATTTCAGTAAATGATTTGTTAATCAAGGAAATTACTTTCTTCATCATGTAGCTTGTTAAGAAAGAAGCAACTGAGGTTCCTTCACCGCCATACAGCCCTGGTGGCACTGCTCTTGGAGCTGCTGAATCTCCTCGTGAGCCAGGCGAGGTATCTCCACGCCTGAAAGCCACAAAATATGAATTAGAAAGGGCTTTTCACACTCCAATACCTATATTTAGAGGTGACGATGTAAACACACCCAAAAATTCAAAGAAGAAACGGAATTAATGGAAGAAGTATACAGCTAAACGCTTCATCTATAGTGGTAAGTCCTTCAGACAATCATGAATTCTAACTCATCAAATTATTGCTCATATTTTTGGGATTTTAGGGGCTTCCATGGTTTACCCTTTGATGGAGAGGACTGAAAATCCTCTACGGATGACAGAGGGTGCTATTGAATAGTCTCAAATTAATGCTGACATGGATGCTCATGAAGAAATGAGGAGAGAAGAAGATCCATCTTCTGTTCCAATTACAGATTCTATAGCTACTTCAAGGAGATAAAAGCCTAATTCTGGTAAAATAGTAATACTTTATAGAACTTTGAATGAAGACATCAACATACTTCCATCTTGGGATGTTTTAGGTTCAACACCTGCACCAGAACATTTGGGGACCACTGCAACTGACTCTATAATTTTTTCTCAGGAAGCTGTTCGGGGTCAGAGGTCGCAGGAGAAGGGTCGCCATGAAGACACATAAAATTCTCCCACTGGCGAGACTAACCATGAATCTAATATATCCCTGGATGAAATGATAAAACTTGGCGCATATTTTGAAGAAATTTTAGATCATGTTAAATTACAATGTAATTTAAGAATATTTTGGATGTGAGTGTTATCCTTCTTCCTGTTAAAAATTTCTTATTACATCACTGAGCCCGATTGGTTGAAATGTGCAGTTCCGTCGGATAAAACTGCTGATCTGCTGATACCTGAAGGGGGTTGAGACAACCCTATCATTGTAGAGACAGTAGCTCAAGTGGAACTTAACCCATCAGAGCTTCCTGAAATCCATCCTGAAAATCCAATTAAAGCTAGGAAAGATGGGGAGGAGCCTTCTCATGCTGCTGATCTATTGTTGGGTAAAAGATGATAACATTTTTGATTGTACTTAATTTCCAAGACAGATAATGAACTTCTGTTATCCTTATGAACTAACCAAATCTTTCAATTGACTATGTAGGGCCTTCAATATCAGTGGCTAGATCTGGAGGTGAAGCCTCAGCCTCATCCCCAAAGTGAGTAGAAAGTGAACTACGAAGGGTCATGGGGGGAAGGAGAAGAACATGGCACATTTTTAGTGTATTAATCCCGGACTATATTCCCCCCTATGATAGTGATTCTAAATCACACCTAGAGGTGTAGAAGGCGCTCTAATTATCACGTTGCAAGGCATAACAGAATATATGGAAGATCATATCTAAAGTGCCTCTTCAAGAGCTGTCTTAAAAGATCCCGCGACTGTCATCTTTGTTTGTCATTTTAGGACATGGTGTTTTTGGATATCAAGAGATCCATGTCGCTGTGAAACAAGTCATCTTAAGGAGGGAGAAGGAGAAATAGTACCATCAAGATCTGACCAGAGCAAGGTTTTTGACCAATATTGGCGAATTCAAGGTTGCGGTGTCCTGAGCTGAGGCTGATCTTGCTGTAAAGTTCAGGGATCTGAATCATATAATCAAGGAGAAAGTTGTCCAGCAGATGCACCTTTAGCAACAGTTAGATGTCATTACTAGGGAACTCGACCAGCTTAACAATTCACTTGATGGAGTCTAAATGGATGGTATGAAATCCATTGCAGATGCCAAAAAATCACTCCATCAAGCTAAAAAGAGTGAATCTAGTTGAGTGAATGAACTTCAATTGGCAGCTGATGAAGCTCAGGATGCCGTAAATCAAATGAAAAGTTATGTTGGAAGCCTCTTGTAATTCTTGAAAAATAGAATATAATCCAATTTGTGGATGTTCTTCTAATTTTTTGCATCGATGAAAAATAAACATTTCATCTTAAATCCTTTGTATCTGCATTCTCTTGATAAATACTTATATATATATATTATATAAGTCAATTGGCCTAGAAGGCATAGTTTGATTCTTTCTAGGATTATACAAACTACCCCACAAACATTGCATCTTTTGTTGTTCAATATTGCCCAAATCATACAATATGTACATTTAGAGAGCTGGGACTTGACTTGTGTTTATAGTTACTTTTACAGGTTCCCAATTTAATGATTTCCCTATCTCTTGTTGGCAGTTTAATGTCTTGCATGTCGGACATAAAAAAGGCTAATGTTTAGGTTCAGAGAGCTTGGACTAAATGGATTAAAATTGACACAATTACTTGATAATTTGTTTGAAAACATAATACAACATTCATGTATGGAGGAAAACATGTAATCAATGACTTATGAAATTTTGAATCTAAGGGATGATATGAAAAATGGGCTAAAAACGTTAGAGGAAGTATTTCTTAAGAGTGAATTTACTACTACTTAAATAACCCTTTATGGGGTTTAATAATGTAGGGCCACTTAAGGCCTTTGGCTGCCTAGTCAAATTATATCACTTTTTGGCTACAGGTCCGTTATATAGACTACTTATGCAACGCCACCTAGGGGAACATGTTGCATAGTCATGAAAAAGAACTCTCATAAATTTTACTTTTCTATTGATAAAATCCAGTGGATGTTTATGGAGATTCAAATTTTCAAAAGCATAAAGTCTGTTGTATGAAGATAGGTACTTCAATATGGAGAGGATATTCCCAATCATGATTGTAAAAAAATATTTGATGAATGTCAGTCCTGCAAAGGTCTGACAAAAATATAGGGAAGGGAAATATAAACCATATACTTGAATACTTTCAGATCATGAAAATGATTATGGGAAAAATATGTCAAGGATGGCTGTTTTTGCGGAACCCTGCATATCGTTATTATGATAAATAAGAACAAAAGTGGTTTACCCCCAAGAATAAAGTTACCACTATTTGAAAACCCCGTTTGGGGGTTTGAATTATGCATGGACACTTAAAGGAATTGGCTACATAGTCAAATAATAGCATCATGTGGCTAACAGTTCCGTTATGTAGACTACTTATGCATGGCCGCATAAGGGTACGTACTGTATGGTCGGGAAAAATAATTCCCAAGTATCAGAAATTTTGTGACCAAAAGTCAAGAAAAGGGTTATGGAGATCTGGAAGTATTTCAGGTTAGGAATATGACACATAAAAATGGGTATTGTCCAATGGACGAAGGAGATACATAGATCAATGCTGACCATAATCATGTTGTGGATGGGTCCTGAATTGAGATATTGGACATCACTACATATCTCATTAGGATGAGAATCAATCCATATGTAGTTCTTGAAATACTGTTTAATGTCATATGGGACGAGAGCGTTGGAGATCTTAGTTTAGGGTTGTAGAGTTCAGACCATAAATGAGGAAGACACATTGTGTGTTTGTTATAAACCTGATGTGAATAAAGACCATGGTTTTCTTTCCACATTCATGTGATCACAGGGGGAGTTTTCAGCAAAGGGACTGAAAGTGGAATTTGGGGTTAGGTCCAAAGTCATGGGGATGGGTTCGAGGGATTCTCGAAAGTTCCTATGTATACCATAAGGATGGTAATAAATCCATACGTAGTTCATGAAATACCCTATTTACAGATTTGGTTCATACATGTGAAGGTTTAAAGGGGACTATAGTTCAATGATGGTTAGACCCAAGATTAAAGGTTTGAGCATTTCCATGTATGCATGTAGTCTTTGGAATATAACATGATTAGAAATCAATGTCAATAATGATTCCCTCTAAGGTGAAGGTGTCAATGAATGTTCTAGTTTATTGTCGTATAGGACAAAAGTGCGAATAATTTAAGGTCATATGCATGGACTGGTGTTGCACAGTTTAGCATCATGTAGCTAAGACGTATGGCTATGCCGTTTAATGTATTATAGTGAGGACAATGGGGGACTATATAGTTTAATTTCATATATCATGGACGATTGTGAACCAATGTGAAGATATTGGTTTAGGTCTTGAACCCCAGGAGGATTCCTACGTACCCAGCCTGGAAGGCAAGGATCAAAGTCCGTGTAGTTCAATTAAAGAATGAATTGGTGATTGAGATGTACTTGAGGACATCCCAAAGATGGTGTTGGGACATACAGATGGTTATCAGCCCAAAGAGGGTGTTATGGTTGAAGCTTACTCTATTCTCACGTGAGTCATGCTTGGTGTGAGTAACAAGAGGTAGAAACAACCCTAACGATGCACAGTTTAATGTCATGTAGGGAACATAAGGGACTGGACATAGTTTAACATCATGTTGGACAATGGAGGGAGCTATGAAGTTTAATGTCTTGTAGCAAGGAAAAAAGTGATTGTGCAGTTTAAAGTCTTGCAGTGAGGACTAAAATAGTTTAAGGTCATATGCATGGACCAGTGCTATAGAGTTTAGCATCATGTAGCTAGGAAAATTGGTGTATTTGTGTTACAAAAAATACTTCTTAATGAATCTTTCATTGGTTCGAGTTGTAACGAGTTCTCCATCCATTGAGATTAAAGAATAATCTTCATTAGAGTAGGCCTTATGTATTGAGTAAGGTCCATCCCACTTTGGCTCAAGCTTTGGAGGCATCTTTCCTGGTATCATTGGAGTTCTGAGGACCAATACCAATTCTCCTTGAATGAATGAATGAAGACAATATTTTTTATTGAAAGCACATGCTATTCGATTGTGATAGACTTCCAAGTGGTGCAGGGTGCACAATCTTTTTTCATCTAATTGTTCCAATTCATCAAATCGCTTATGAGATTCTTCATCTGTGGATGAGTGATAAAAAATGTCTACTATTAGTGAAGGTAATTGAACCTTAATGGGCAAGACTTCTTCTATTCCATATACCGATGAATATGGAGTTGATCGTATAGCAATGTAGGTGGTGGTTCGAGAATCCCATAAAGCCTGAAAAAGTTTATCAGGAAATGATTTCTTATCTTTATCCACTATCTTTTGCAGTATATTTGTAAGAGTCTTATTGAAGGCCTCTATTTTTCCATTGCCTACTGCATGATACCGAGATGAATGGTCGGATTTGATGTTGTATTCTTGATACAACTTTCTCACCTCGGATGAACAGAAATTGGTTCTATTGTCCGTCAATATGGTATGAGGGACACCGAATCTGGTAATGATGTTAGACTTGAAAAAGCTAATAATTATTTTAGAACTACCTTCTTTTAGAAGTATTGCCTCTGCCCACTTGGAAAATAAGTAAGTAGCAGTAAGAATATACTTAAACTGCTTGAATGTAGCCGGAGGATAAGGTACTACTACATCTATTCCTCGTGTGGAAAATGGCCATGATTATTTAGCTGTATGAAGCAGATATGGGGGTTGTTGAATGAAGTTGGAACATACTTGGCCAGAATGACACTTCTTAGTGAAATCAACACAATCTTTCAACATTAAAGGAAAGATGTATTAAATCCTTCGAATTTGACTAGAAAGTCTATGTTTAGACTGGCGGGCACATCAAACTCATATATGAACTTCATTCATGATAGCCATTATCTCTTCACCATTAATACATCTGAAGATAATTCCATCAAAACCTCACTTGTAGGGAATTATTTGGTGATCTGGTCTATCATAACGAGTAAAATTGACCACACATCGCCAGACTTGTTCTTTCTCGGCAATATCAGGTGGGAGTGTTCCATTTTTAAGGTATTACTTGATAGGTGTCATCTATCCTGTAGTATGACCACTTGGTTCAGAAATGGGAATGATTTCATTAATTTACTCTGTTCTGATCTGAACAAAAGGTGAAAATACATGAAGGTGGGGAATACTGATGATTGTTTCATCCCAATATGGATCTACCAGGGCGGTGGCTACATTAGCTAGTGCATCATCTTGGGCATTTTGTTATTGCGGGACATAAGAAAATGTCAGTTCTGAGGGAAATTCCACCATTAAATCTATGACGTAATCACACAAAAGGATTAAATCTTCTTTTCTGATGGCATAATCCCTATTGATTTGTTTGATTACCGAATCTGAACCACCTTTTACCCTCATGTGATTAACCTGTGCCTAAAGCGCCAATTCCAAGCCAGCGATGAGAGCTTGATATTCTACTTCATTATTTGTACCGTCTTCCAACAATAAGAATGAATAGGTTAGCACTTCCTTTTCTGGGGAAATAAATACGATTCCTAACCCAACTTTTTTGAATTTAGGATCTTCTATTTTCTTCCCTGTTGGACTTCTGGAGGCACCATCAAAGTAAATTTCTCATGTTTGAGGATTATCTTGAATAGAGAAGAATTCTTCATCAAGAAGTTCAATTTTTAAAGATGTATCTTCTACAGATGGGTGTTCAGTATGGAAATAGGTCAGATCTTGGCCCTTTATTGCCATTTGAGACACATACTGGATATCAAACTACTGCAAAATAACTTTCCACCTTTCCAGACGTCCTGTATGCATTGGACGACTATGGATAAATTTGAGCGGGTTATTGCGAGATACCAATTGGACCTCATGAATTTGTAGGTAGTGTCTGAATTTCTGAACTGCAAAGAATAATGCTAGGAAACACTTTTCAATACTTGAACACCGAGTTTCTGCCTCAAGCATGGTCTGAATGAGATAGTAAAGGCCGTTTTCATTCCCAGCATCATTCCTTTGGGCAAGGAAGGCAGCCTATGATAGCTCTAAAGATGTCATATATGGAATAAGTAGTCTTCCTTCAATAGGTGGCATTAATACTGATGGAATCAAGAGATATATCTTGATAATATCAAATGCTTCTTGAAATTATTCAGTCCACTAGTATGTGACTCCCTTCTTCATTAATTTGGTGAAGGATAGATACTTTCCTTCCAAATTGACAACGAAACACCGAATATAGGCCAAGTTTCCTTTAATTCCTCTTAATTACTTCAAATTTATTAGAGGTGACATACCAAGGATTGATTTTGTATTCTTAGGATCAACTTCGATACCACGATGGCATAAAATAAAGCCTAGAAATTTTCCTGAGGTTACCCCGAAATCCCATTTCAAGGGGATCATCTTCAAATTATGTTGTCAAAGGTCATTGAATATGATTTCCCGATCATCCAAGTGATCAGAACATTGTCTGGATTTAACCTACAAATTATCCACATAACTGTCAACAAATTTCCTTAAAAAGGGTTTGAAGATATGGTGCATGACACATTGATATGTTGCACCTTCATTCTTTAGGCCAAAGGGAAATACCTAATATCAAAACACACCTTCAGGAGCTCTGAAAGCTATAGAATCCTCATCCTCTAGGGCCATTCGTATTAGATTGTACCCAGAATATCCATCCATGAAGGAAAGTGATTTATATCCAACCGTTGCATCAATTAAGAGTTCTGTGATCAAAACTAGAAAATCATCCTTGGGACAATGCCGGTTAAGATCTCTAAAATCAATACAATCTATAATTTGTCCATTATTCATTTTCACAGGGAAAATATTATCCAACCATCTAGGATATTGAAATTCTCTAACAAACTTGGCTTTGATAAGCTTATCAACTTCAGCTTTAATTTTGGAAGCATAATTTGGGTGTGTTCTTCTTGTGGCTTGCTTGAATCCTTGATGTTCGTTTAGAAATCCCAAATGATGAGTGGATTCATCGAGATAAAGACCTAGAATTTCTATATAATTCCAAGAAAATACATCTCGATTTATTTTCAAAATGATGTATAAATTTATTTCTCTTCAAGAGTCATGGCCGGACTAATTATAGTGGGGCGTGGATCTTCTTTTGTACCCAGATTTATTTCTCTGAGTTCATCCACAATGGTAGAGATACCCACATTAAATGTTGTAGGAGCATCCCTGATATCTTCCTCTTCTTCTTCAATATGTGTTATTTCTTCTGTTTCTACTTGCATAGTAGATGACGAAGTATAATTTTCATGATCAGGGGAGAAGATAAAATTTTAACATCTTGAAGAAGAGACTAACATTTATGATCTTATTGATTATGAAGGGTCATTATCATTCTCCTATGACATTGTTATAACTTCTTCTGGCCTGGTTGATGATGTTTAGAATTGCTGGATTTTAGCGGATGAAACGAAGACATCTCTATTTAAGCTTTCATCACTGCTTGGAAAATCAACAATTTCTCCCATGCTGTCTGGCTTGAATTCTGTAACTGACATTATGGATGTTTCCATAAGATTTTTTGGATTTGGGTCTATCCCATCAATTTGACTGATAGGCAACACATAATATATACTCACATGTATGAATGGGTTTAATGGAATCTTTTCCAAACCATATAGAGGATTAATTTTGGTGACCTTATTTGTCATGGATTATTCTTTTACCTCCATGGAATAAAAATATGCCTTAATGTATTGAGATTCACAAGTTTTTAATGGGGATTTGTCACCATAAAATGTCCCAATTTGACCATTGAAACAATATTTGAGAAACTGATGTTACGACAAAGGTACAACTGCATGTTGATTTGGCCAAGGTCATCCAAGAAAAATGTTGAAAGTTGTGTCCTGATGAACAACCTTGAAATCTGAATTAGACACAAGGTCTCCAAACTGAATTCTGAGTGTAATCTCATACAATGGTTCTTGTTCATTCTTATCATATCATGGAACATCAATGTAGGAGATAAGTTAGATTCGGTGAGGCCCAATCGACCAAGTTTATGAATGGGAATGAGATTGAATACTGAACCATTATCAATGAAAGCTCGTCGGATGTCTATATCATTAACTTTTCTAGATAGATACGAAGTTCTGATATGTCCATGTAAAACATCATCTTCATCTTAATATGTAAAATATATCACTGCATGACATTATATAGGATAATTCTATATATGGTAGACCTCATCCACAAAAATTTTAGTTTCTAAATATTGTGGACTTGAAAAATCCTCAATAAGAACCTCCCAAATATCACTTGACAGATTCAAGGAATATAGAACTGATAACTTGGCTTGTACTTGGGCCAAATGTTTCATGAAATCATACTTTTGGTCCAATGGTCTTCATTTCCAATTTGGAAAATGTGGTTTTGTAGGTGCCTTGGAAGTTTATTCGTTGGAAGTAGATGCATCCCATATCGGGGTAGGTGTTGGAAATACTCCCAGCTTCGCTAGATTATACCAACTAGGTCTATCTATTTTCTAAGAGGAAGAAGGTGTGACCTCTAACCAGTCTCCCAAAATAACTGCTTCAGGACCAAATCTACCATGCGTGGAAGAACATTATTTTTCCTTTTGAGCTCACTAAAGGTCATTTCCACGATTTTATACCTCATATACAATTCTGGAAGTGGTAGGATTGAAATAATGTCTTCTGGAATATCCACATCTTCTCCTGTATCCTAGACCTCTGTCTCATCCTCAAATTCCTCTATTAGATGCAGTGAACTTAGGCTCATCAAAATAAAAACTGTCATTGGCATAAGGATATGTTAAATGAATCATGTTAACAGAACCAAATATAAACACTTCATCTAATATCGATTCTTCTTGATGAACCAATTCAGGATGTGCCATTTGGCAGGGTGGTTCCTGTGCTTTTGAAGTAGATGGCATAAAATCTGCCAGAGTCAAAGACAATTTAGGCTTTGACACGAACTCATCTACTTCTGATTGCTCTTCTTTCTTCAAATTATGACGCTTATTTGAGGATTTTCCTTCTAATGAAAGGGGTTTTGATATGGCATTCATAGAGGAAGACACAATTGGATTATTCAATTGTGTTCGTAAAATGGTATGAGTTCGGTTGATCGTTTTCCTGGTCATCCAATCATCATATTTCTGCACGTTTTTAGTTTTGACTTCCTTCCATTCACCTTCTTCCTCTGGATCAGGGGCAGTAACACATGCTACGTGGGCTGAAGAACCTTTCAGTTTTACCTATCCAGAGTCCACCATATTTTTCAAGAGGTCTTTGAAGAAAAAAACTTTTGAATAGGATAACCCAACATCTGATGAAATATTAAATTTTTGAGGAGGTTTTCGTCTCCTTCCTTGTTCAGACTTTTTGGGACTTGTCAACTGAACGAGATTGTTTTACAGAGTCAAGATGAAGTATCCAAGAACTTGTTCATTCTGAAAAGAATAAACTTTGTTCTTAAAATCTTCAAACTATTTCTTTCTTTGATCTCTTTGATCATCTTGAAGAGGCGGCCATTTTTTTTGACATTCAAGATGTGAAGCCCTTCAATATGATGATGGTTTGGAAGTTAAAGCAGGTACATGTGCTTGTTTATGTGTAACTATAGCATTATCTACTTTCCCTATTCTCATTCTTGGAACTGATAGAATTACACGAGTTTTGGCCTTAGTCTTTGTAAGAGATTTTTTGTTCTTCTGAATGATTGAAGTAAGGCCTCAAAACCCTATTGTGTATTTCACAAGGATAAAAGGTGTGTGTAATTCATCACGTAGATTTGCCACACAGATTGGTAGCAAATCTTCTTGAGGGTGTGATAAACATAAAGAATATGTTAATCCCTTCCAGTGATCAATGAAATCCAAAACTCTTTCATTATCCCTTTTCATACAATTGGAAAGATCAAAAATTTTATTCATTATCAATGTTGAGCTAAATTGAAGAATTAATTTTTGACGGAGATCCACCCACCCAATAATTGACTGATATTGTAAGCTTGTATACTAGACGAAAGTAGGTCCTTGTAGTGACTGCACAAAACACCTGAGCTTAAATGCTTCTTGTTGTTTTGGAGTTCCCATCATAGGACCACAACGAGAAACAAAATGTATATGTGTTGTTCTGGATCTCCTGAACCATTAAAAATTAGGAATGTGGTACTCACAAAATTTGATGGGGGAGGAATTGCATCCACCCATTCAGGGTAAGTTCTCTTTTCCGGTTGAACTAGTGCATGATTTCCTTCCATATCTTCCAACCGAGATGTTAATGACTAAATGGAAGTCATTAATTTTTGAGAAACATCTAGTTGAGCTTGGACCTGTGCTGGTGCAAGAACTGGAGTTTGGATGGGTGTGACGACTAATACTATCACTGATGGTAGTATTACCAGTTGTTGTCGCGTACGAACCATTTGATTAGACATGTGAGGGTGTACTTGTAAAGGGGGATAATATTGATCCATCTCAGTAGTTGAAATAAATTACCTTGAGTGACTAACTCTATCTTTCTTAGGAGGAAGACTAACTTGAAGTAGTTCTGCATTTAACCTTTTTAACTCCTTCATTTCATCTTCTTGCTATGAGAAACTTCCTCTAATGAGATTGATTGACCTTCTCCACAGGTAGGGTGGAATGTAACCTGACTTTTTTCCTTTCCCCTTATTGGATGCCTTTTGGAGAGGGGGAGTTGGTTATTTGAAGGAATACCTAGATTATGGGTAAGCCTTTGATTTCGGGTTCACACACCTTCTTCATTTGCCTCTGTATATACATCCTCTTGAACATGAACTTCTTCATGTGATTCCCCTGAGTGAGTCTCATGTTCTGGGGGATTAGTGACAACGACATTGATGACATTTATCGATGCATAATGCATTGCATCCCTTCTATAAGCGCTTCTGCGATACTATCTTCATCCATGTCCTTTACGAGACATTGACTTTTGTTTGGTTTATCCCTCATGAACTTCATGATGAACCTTAATTTGGAGGGAGTCTCTTGATAATTTGGCTCTACGTTCCTCTTGTGACTTCATCCATAATCAATAGAAGACTGGATTTCGCTAAATAAAAGATTGGGAATTTGAAAAAGTCCCCAGTCCAGTAGACTGGGGCTGTTCCGGTTTTTCCTGCCCAACTCCTCAAATACTGTCTATTGATTCCAAGGGTTGGGTTAAAAGATTCCCCATCCTAGCAAGCTGAGGTGGCTCTTGAGCTACTATATATGAAACTTTCTTAAAATCTCTCTTGATTTTGCGGATTGTAGTCCGAAAATTGGCCAGATGCATTATCCGAAATCCACTCAAATCACCTGGTTTAGATTACCGATGGATTATTTCTAACACCTATTTCACCTAATGATGCGCATGATCTAAATGAGAAGCCTATTATATATTCTCATTTTACTGATGCAAGAGTAATTCGACAACTTGTTTTTTATATGCCCAAATTTGGGATGAACTAGTTGAGGTCTGTTTTGAGCATGAATTTGATTACACTCAAAAATAGTTTGATGTGGCTAGCCATGGGCAATAACATTGCATGAGACCACTTTTGGTGGGATTTTTTGGCTAGAGAGAACAGAAAAATGAAATGTTCCATGAATACCCCATCCCCTGATATGAATACCATATGGGTAATGGGGAATTAACTAGCGAAATATTTTCAACGCACCAAGGAATGAACGCTGAAGGGATCTCTACTACTTTTCAACCTTTGGATGTTGGGAAACGGAGAGAGATGCAATGTCAATTTGGCATTGAAACCCTTCTATTATTTTAACATGATTTTGATATTCATCATAAGATAATATTTTCTCTTTTAAGTGAATAAGAGAATTCCATATGTTTAGATGAAATATCATGAATAAAATATTCTGTCAAAGTTTTTGTAATATCATAATAAGAGTGAGCAAAAGGCCAAAACATGACTGGTATTTCACCTTTCGCCAGTTGTTTTCTCATATTCAGCACTTCCTCTTTGTCATTTCATGAAGATTCTTCAACCTGATTGGACCAAAGAGGGTTCTTCTTTGTTTCTTCATTAGATTCAACAAGATTGGTAGAGAAATCATTTGAAAAATTAGAAGATGAATGAACTAGGGGTGGTTCAGATAATGACCTACACCCCGGGGTATCTTCTGGTTGAGAAAGTATTTC
This sequence comes from Viscum album, assembly GCA_963277665.1. Classification (NCBI taxonomy): domain Eukaryota; kingdom Viridiplantae; phylum Streptophyta; class Magnoliopsida; order Santalales; family Viscaceae; genus Viscum; species Viscum album. The sequence continues at coordinate 1,367,317,271 of OY728135.1, forward strand.
ACCTGCTAATGGTAAGACATCAGACATGATTGGCTTCACATTTTCTAGTGCCTCAAGATAAGAGGGATTTCTTGTTACTGCATTGTCCATTGAAGAATTTTCCAGGCAATGTGAATTACTACTACTGAGTGGAATTTCAATGCTAAATTCATCATCATGGGGAGGATCACCATTCTGGGTTATATAAAAAGATGAAACATTTGTCTCCTTGGACTTCTGGCCATAAAGAGGGTTATCGTGGCTCTCATCTGAAGATGATACGTCGAGATTGATTGAATTTTCATGAAGCAAGACTTAATGAGGAAGTGTATGAGGATGACCATTGGAATTATTATTGTTACTTCAGGAATTTGGAAATGGGAGAGTATAATCTTGAGCTGTAACAGATAATTTTCTGAGGGCATCAAGAACTCCAGCATTGATCTAGGACTTATTGCAAATTGGCTCTTGATTTTTCAACTATACTGGATGGGTATTTTTCATGGACCCATTCTTACTCAAATTGAAAACCACTTGTTAATGAAAGTGGTTATTATGGGTAGGTGTATGTTCCTGCTCAAGAGAATTGGTCAGGTTAGGCTGACTATCTCTATTTAAATCGGATGTATGTGCCCAACTTGATTGTCCATATGACATGGGGGAGTATGCCCCACGACCCTCTTGGATTGGAACAGAGGTGTGTATCTTCTCCGGAGTAACATTTTGATGAGTCGCTCCACTGATAGGGATATATTTTTGTTTCTTTCCATTTGATGTCACTGAAGTTGTTATAATATTTTGACAGGTTTCCAGAATATGGATAGGGATTTTCTTCTGCTCTTTCACCATTGTCAGAATGTGCTTGGTGACTTCAGCTGCCAGAATGGGAATATACATCCATTCTGTGTCTAGAGTAGGTGTATGTACCTTCTCCTGTCCTCCTTTTCATGTCAATGGATCTTGACAGTACTTATGCATAGGGTCAGAGAGTTGAGTCTGCTCTAAATTTGTTACTGGAGCTTTCCGACTTACATCTCTTGGTGATACTAAACGAGACTGTTGGCAAACTTGATGAACATTGGGAGTTGTATGTGCCAACTGGATATTCCCCGTCAAGTATTGTTGATGGGTTTCCTTCAATACTGGCAGATGAGACTACTGAAACAATTGGTGATTGTAAGAAGGTGTATGTTCCTGTTTACAGGTGGTCACCATATTTGGTTGGTGGGTTTCTTTGGATGTAGTCAGACGAGCCTGCTGATTGGCTGATGAATTATAAACAGGTATATGTACCTACCTATAGTACTCTATCATAATTTCCTGGTGGGATTGGTGGGTTGCTGCCAAACGAGTTTGTTGGAAAACAGGATTAGAACGGGAGAGTGTGTGTGCCTGCTCGTTGCTTTCCATCAAGTTAGGTTGATGGATTTCTTTAGAGGGGACAGAAGTATGAACAAGCTCCATGTTGATCGAATTTCCCCTTTGACGATTCGTCTTGCATGCTCGGGTCTGAGGAACCTGAGCCGAACACCTAAAGGTGATACCCTAAACATGTTGAGGGTGCACTACCACACGCGTCTGGAAGCGATTGTTGATGAGAGTCCTCGGGAAGGACTCCAGTCTTCTTGAAGTGAGGCCTTGAGTGTAACACCCCAAGCTTTAATGGAATGCTTCTATTTGAATAATACAGTAGCACGTGTTGTATGCAACTTTGAGTTCTAACACACACCACAACCAATCAAACTAGCCGTTATGAATAGTAATACCCACTTTTTGATATTTTATAAATTTTATCTTTCAAAATGGACTTCATTTTTTGATTTGGAATATCGAAATTAGCTTAGGGTGAATTTTGGGTATTTTTCTAAAAACATTCAATTTTTGATGAATAGTGAAAAAACATTGAGTTATAGTTTAAAATCGAATTTTTATTTAAATAATTATTTATATAATTTAAATTTAATTAAGGTAAAAATGGATACATAATACCTATATATGTTCAATTCAATTCATTGGAGTTTGTTTAGAATAATTTTAGACATATAAAAAGTTTATTGAACTTTTACCGTCTTTTACCCACCTCCTAGGAGAATTTTAGAATCCACATAAATCATAATTTTACCGCTTATGTGTGTGGAATTTCTAAAATCAGAGAGACACAATTTATATCAAGGAGTAAAAAGTGGTTCAATAAGATAAAAATAATTTTTGGTGAATAGTAACTTTTTACTTGTATTTACCACAGTTAAAAGTAAATAGGGTAATTAAGGGTACAAATGATATTAATATTACCCTAACACATGTTCTAATTCTATTGGACAAGTCTACCTTGACCAAAAACAACCTTAGTAATGAAATATTATCATTTACGTTCACTTGGATTAGATTATGACATTTATTATTATTTAATTCAAAAAATAGTTAAAAGAGTTAAAATCAATGTTTAATTACTAAATATATTTAATATAGGGTTATACATAAGATAAATTATATTATAAAAATTCCTTAGAAAGATAAAAATATTTTCTACATAATGGTATTTTATTTATAATTTTGAGACATTAAATAATTTAATTTATTTATGTCACAAAGGTGATGCAGTAATTACATAATTAATGAAATATTAAACTAATTGATATTATAAATATCAAATTTAATTTAATTTGAGACTTTTTATGAATTACACTAATTTTATTGGTAAATATAATATATTATTATTTTTTATATAAACTGTTTTCGAAGTAATAATGCTGTTATGAGATTATCAAAAACAAAATACCCAATAGTGTCAAAATTGACATAAAAGAGTTTTTAAAACAAATATTATATTATTAACTGATATTCTATTCCTAAGAATATAAGGTTCATAAAATGGACTTATATAATGATAGGCGTATCATTAATGGACCACTTGGGGGTCACTTGGATGTATATAGTATGTTTATTAACTATATAATCTAAAAATAAAAGTGACGTGGTAAATATCAAAATAATTAACTAAGAGATAAAAATAAAGATAAGGTTAATATAATGACCCTAACCTGTCTAAAATCTTTTGGTTGAAAGTATTTCAACCCATACCCACCTTATAATTTGAAAAATCCACATTGGAGCCATTAGAAACCAAATATGAATTTATTATAAAATAATATTTCTAGCTTTTCCTAAGGTGCCCCTCACTCCTCTTATAAAAGGTCAACACTTATAACCAATTATTACCACAATAATATCCTTTTGGTTCGTCCAACCCCTTCCCAAATATCCTCTTAATTTTTTCACTTCAACCTAGAGGCCTTAGTTTGATCAGAAATCCAACCTAAGGAGCCCTTTTGATCAAATCAAAAGGAAGAACCCGAAGAAGAGGTAATGTTTTCACCACCAACTTTCAAGTTCCTTTCTTCTTCAACATCTTCTTTCTTTGTTATTCGCATTCTAAAATAATAACTCAAGTATGTTCTATATAATTTTATGTTATTATAAATATGGTACAACCATAATCAGTATTCTATCCATCCTTTGAATGACATGTCACCAAACGTGCGTACATACGGCTTATCGTCTCCACGTCATGGTGTAATTGTTATTCAAAACATTATTATTTGGATGAGTATAATAATGATGTGTAATTCATTTAAATAATAAATATATCATGATAATTATTCTTTAGATATGATATAATATCCAATTATATATTATTTTAATATCAAAAGAGTGATATTGTTGATCGTGCGTACGTACAGACTACCGTCTCCATGAACGCGATGAGAATCATTCCCCATATTATCCATTCAAGTCCAATTATCATTTGATGATTAACAATAATGTTTAAGGACTTTATATAATTCTGTATATAAATAAGATACAATCTATCCATAACAAACACATCTTATGTAACAAAACATATAAAAGAAAACGAGTAAGTTAACACCCGAAACGAGGATAATACTAACATATTATTAACAAAGCATTATTAGAAGATCATATATGATATCACAATTATCTATATGGTTCTTTTCTAAGTTAATAACAATGTTTTAACTATTATACAGGAGGATAACATACCATTTACTAAGGAAAAGTAAAAGGTAAGGGGTTTTCATCTCACTTTTTATTCCCGTGAGATTCGTACCATGTTGCCACTATTACCTTTTATGTGGTGTATGTAGTACCGATAATTGTATTATTTGTGTAATAAAATTTAATTAATGTGTATTTAAATATTCATTCTATGATTCCTCTTTCATGGGGTGTATGTTTCGTATGTTAACAAATTGGTAAGGGTTTATTTCCCAATCTCTTCATTATCCGAGGTTGTTTATACATAATTATCTATTGGGACCTCTTTATCATCCACATCCATGTTTCATAAAAATGAATTTCAAATCATTATTACTACTTAATAGACTATGGGTTAAATTCATTTATACCCTTGTTGACTTTTTATAAGAAGTTTATAAAGGAATCTTTTTGTCATTTTCCAAACAAGGTCTTTTTTAACATTTTCGACAGAATTAAGGTAAGAATGTCTTTCATAACTTATACGGCAGGTGTGGCTATTTTCCGCCATTATAAAATCTTTGAAGCTTCACATACAATATTATAATAATATTTTCAAAGTAAATATTTTATTATATAATTATGTGACTTTTAAATGATTTCAAAATCAATATGTTATGAAATTGTGAAAGGTACTCTTTAACAAGATCATAATTTTAAATGTTTTATAGATTTATCATTCTAAATATTTTTAATTAATGTCCTTGTTTTCAAAATGATTTTATGGATTTAATTATATGGAAATGAATGTTTTGAAATGATATTTCTTTTCAAAAGTTTAAAAGTGGTATGGGACACTTTGATTCAAAAATATCTTTTAAATTACATCCTTTATAAATGTGTGACTTTTCAATGATTTAAAAAAAGAGAGTTATTTCTCTCAAACAGTTTTGATTTCATCTATGTCAATATCCTTTGATGGATTTTAAGCTTATTTGAAGATTATTTATTATGATACAAAACTTCCATATTTTATTGAAGGTTTTGTGACATGTTTGACCATGGATGTGTTATTTTTATACCATTCATGGTTTATGGAGAATGTATTGAAATTTCGTATGCTAGTTTTAATACAAATGTTTATGTTATGTTTGAACATGTTCATATGAGGAATGCATTGGACTTACTAAGTGACAGTTGGAGCCCGATATAGCTCCTTGATGCATTGGTAGGTCTCATGAGACAAACTATTGTCTTGGCACAAGGCCTTAAAAAATCTTATTTGTAGTCTAGGCATGAGGCCTCGACTATGTGGTTATGATAGTCTGGAATTATGCATTACATCATAATGTATGTGGTTATTGATATTGTATGTGATTATTCGACTAGTATAATATCCATGTGAATAAGTAAATGGAATTATTTCATTTTATTTTTTCCATATTGTGATGATGTTCATGTTTTAACAGCTTTTGTTTTAGTTATACATTTCCATAAATGTTTATGCTTATTTATGAAAGTTTCTGCTATATTGTTATCCTTACTGAGCCTCTGAGCTCACCCCTTTCAGTGTTTTAATTTTCCCAGGATGTGAAGAAGTAATTTATGAATGACCTGCAGGGACAATATGAGTGGATATAAAGGCAAGATGTTGTTGTAGAAGTTTTATCATTATGATGTATTGTAAACATTATGAATGTATCTAGTAATTCCAAGGATACTAAACTAATTGGTCATTCAAGACTTGATCTTTTGTAATCATGGCAATGTTATGTACTAATGCACTGACTCTAGGTAACTGGGGTCGGGGCGTTATAGTTGGTATCATATGCAGTTTAGTACAAACCTTGAAAGCTAGATTTTGATAAACTTTGATTAGATCACATAGGCCTAAGATGGACTTTGAGGATTAACATAGAATAACTTCCTAGAATCTTGGTATTGTAGAGATTTTGTGAGTTTTTTGAGAAATACATCCCTCTCTGGATATGAGCAGGTAGTGGAGGCTCTGGCACAGATGTACTTAGGTGTCAAACCCGAAACCACCGCTTTGAGCTAGACTCGAACGGGAACTGGTGCACAACAACGGGCCTACCTGCACTCTTGGTTATGACACTCCCGGGGGATATGCGTAGGATAATTCTCATTTTCATTACAAATCATAATGAAGGGTTTATGATTATATAATTCCCTAATGAAAACATCTTTATGATTATAGATCATAGCCACAAACCATTAAATTTACATTCAGTATTTTACAAGTTTTGAATTATTCATTGTAATTCATAAACTGAACTAGTTTATTCTATTGTATAGAAATGGCAGCCAGTAGAAGGAATGTGAACTCCAATAATATGCATGATCCAAAGAGTAAGAAGGAAAATATATTTCAGAGTATTAAGCCAATATTTAGATGGAAAATAGTCTCCCATGTATTCTTAACATCTGAAGAAATAATATCACATGTTAATAAGATAAGTAAAGAATTCTCTACGTCTTACGACATTAAAGAAAAGCAAGAGAAGAAGAGATCTGCTAATCACTCTGGAAATGGAAATAAGGTGAAAAAGGGAAACGTTGAATATCCATCCTACAGTAAATGTTGGAAGAAACACCTCGGTACTTGCTTGAAGGGAATGGGTGTCTATTACAAATGTGGTTAAAAAGGACACCAAGCTCATGATTTAAATGGGAAGAAAGAAGATACTGATGTTTAGTGCTACAATTTCAGTTAGATGGGACAGTATGAAAATGAATTTCCTAAGAGTTAGGGGAACTTAACTCAGAAAAGGCCAAGGGATCAAGGACAAGATTATGCTATCACTACTGCTGAGGTAGAAGCTCCGAAAGACGTGGTGGAAGTTAATTTAATGGTTTCCTCATGTTTAGACAATACTTTATTTGATTCTTGGATCATCACATTGTTTCATATCATCCCAGTTTTCTATAAAAATTAGATATTTACCATTTGATCTAAGGAGGTAGTTTTCAGTTAAAAATCATAAGGGAAGTATCATTGCAACAAAGTTTTATGAATTAGTCCCCATTAGAGCACATAAATGTTCTTTATCTACGGATCTTCTCATCATACCTTTGATTGAATTTGATATAATCCTTGGTATAGATTGGATTTCAGACCATGAGGAAAAAATTTATTGAAAGAAGAAGGAGGTTACTATTTTTGGTGATGATGATAAGGAACACCTTATCATTAGAGCAGAATCGTCACCACCTAATTCTTATCTAGATCCACCCCCAGTAGCTCAACTAAATTTAATTATTGTGGAGGAAGAGAATGAAATGACTATGGGTGAGGAAAGGAATGTTCAAATAGAGGATGTACCTATTGTTAAAGAATATTTAGATGTGTTTCAAGAAGATTTACCTTGACATCCTACAGAACGAGAAGTTGAGTTTTCCATTGATTTAATTCCTAAATCAAGGCCTATATCGATGACCCCTTATAGAATAGCCACTGTGGAATTAGTTAAACTAAATAATCAACTAGAGGAATTGAGTAATAAGGGATTTATTCACCCTCGTGTTTCTCCATGGGGAGCCCCTATTTTTGTGTTAAAAATAACATGGATCTATGAGGTTATGTATCGACCACAGGGGGATCAATGATATAACAATAAAGAACAAGTATCCCCTACCTCACATTGATGATTTATTTGACCAACTTCATGGATCTCAATAATTTTCAAAGATTGACCTTCGATCTGGATATCATCAATTGTGTGTGAAGAAGGAAGACATTCTGAAGACAACAATTCGAACCAGGTATGGACATTACGAGTTTACAGTAATTCCTTTTGGATTAACGAATTCACCATATGTATTCATGGATCTAATGAATAGATTTTTCAAGGAATATCTCGATGAATTTCTGGTGGTATTTATTGATGATATCTTCATATAATCCAAAAGCTACAAAGATCATGAAAATCACTTGCGCATTATCTTGAAGACACTTAGAAGACATGAACTATATGGGAAGTTTAGAAAGTGTGAATTCGGGATTTAGGAGATATCTTTTCTTGGACATATTGTCTCTAAGGATGAAATCGATGTTGATCCTTCTAAGAACAAGGAAATCCATGAAATTCCAGCACCAACGAGTATAACTGAGGTACGCAGTTTTATTAGTTTTGCAGGTTATTATCGGCGTTTCGTCCAGAATATTTCCCAATTTCCTAACCCATTAACGAAACTCGCACGTAAAGAGGGTAAATTTGTTTGGAAAAAGATTATGAATAATGTTTTGAAGAAATAAATAGAAATTATTCAATGATCCTATATTGACTCTACCATCAGAGAATTATGGATTCGTTATTTATAGTGATGCATCGAAGAAAGGACTTGGTTGTGTTATTTTTTAGAATGATAGGGTTTTTGCCTATGCATCACAACAGATAAAAATTCATGAGCAAAACTATCCTACTCAGGATATTGAGTTAGCTTCTATAATCATTGCTTTTAAGATACAGAGACATTATCTCTATTGTGAAAAATATGAGATTTATACTAATCACAAGACTTTGCAGTATATTTTCTCATAGAAAGAACTCAACATGAGTCCAAGGTGATGGATTAAACTACCCAAGGATTATGATTTCATGATACACTACCACCCAGGTATGACAAATAAGGTGGAATATGCTTTGAGTAGAAAAGATCATGATGTTCTAAACATGATGAGAATTTAAAGGGATTATATTTTCATGGATATATTGAAGATGGATATGGGAATTACCATGGAAGGTGAAACATAAATGATTTTTCAAATGGTTTCCAAACCATCTTTACTAGAAAGGATTAAGAGTTCTCAGACCGATGATGAAGAATTTCAATAGAAGACTAATGCTGTGAATGATGGGATATTGAAAGACATTGTGTATGAAGAAGGAATTTTAAAATTTGGGAAGAGAATTTGTGTTCCCGATATACCTGATCATAAAAGGGAATCGTTAGATGTTGCTCATAGCTCCGATTCCTCTATACACCCTAGGAGCATCAAAATGTATAGAGATTTGAAGGAACATTTTTTGTGGGACAACATGAATAGAGAGATTGCAGATTTTGTGTCAAGATGTATGGTTTTTCAATAAGTGAAAGCTGGAAGGAAATAGCCTGGAGGAGTCATTCAACCTCTTCCCATATCAGAGTGGAAATGGTACAACATTACGATGGACTCTGTCATGGGGATACCAAATAGTTCTAGAAAGAACGATGCAATATGGGTTATTGTTGATCGTCTTTCCAAGTTAGCTCATTTTCTTGCTATAAGAGAAGATCTACCACTAGAATGTCTAGAAAGACTATATATTAATGAAGTTGTGAGACTTCATGGAGTACCCCTATCGATTGTTTCTGATCGTGATCCCCATTTCACATCAAGATTCTGGAAATGTCTTCAGAAGGCCTCGGATACTGAACTTCATTTGAGAACTGCCTACCACCCTCAAACAGATTGACAATCATAATGGACTATTCAAACATTAGAAGACATGTTGAGATCTTACTCACTTGACTTTCAGGGTATGTGGGATCAATATTTACCTATGGAAGAATTTTCTTATAACAATAGATTCCATTCAAGTATTCAGATGGCACCATATAAAGCGTTATACGGAAAGAGATGTTGTACACCAACCTGTTGGGATGATGTTGGTGAAAGAAAACTTGAAGGACCAGAACTGGTGGAGGAAACAATGGAAAAGGAAAAGGTAATCCAAAACCACATCAAAACATCTAAAAATTGGCAGAAGAGCTATTCCTATAACCGAAGGAAGGATTTGTAATTTCAGGTAGGAGATCATGTTTTCTTGAAGGTATCTCCATTGAAGGGAGTTATACGTTTTGGTAAGAAGGATAAATTGAGTCCCAGGTACATCAGAAATTTTGAAATTCTAGAAAGAATTGGGGTTGTAGCTTACCATTTGGAAATGTCCCCAAGTCTCTCCAAAGTTCACGATGTGTTCCACGTATCACTTTTGAGAAAATAAATGCCTGAACCAACACATGTACTCACTTACAAGGAATTAGAACTGGAACCCGATCCGTCTTATTGCAAAGAGCCCATCAGGATTCTTGATACAAGAGAAAAAGTGTTGAGAAACCGGATGACTCATCTGGTAAAAGTTCTATAGGGAAACCATAAGATGGAAGATGCAATGTGGGAACCCGAAAAACTTATGATGAATAACCACCCACCTTTTAACCATCTTTTACCCACCTCCTAGGAGAATTTGGAAATTCACATAAAACTAAATTTTACCTCTTCTGTGAGTGGAATTTCGAAAATCCGAGAGACATGGTTAATATTAAGGAGTAAAATGTGGTTTAATAAGATAAAAATAATTTTTGGTGAATAGTAACTTTTTACTTGTATTTACGAGGATTAAAATTAAATAGTGTAATTAAGGGTAAAAATGATATTAATATTAACCTAACACATGTCCTAATTCTATTGGACAAGTGTATCTTGACCAAAAACAACCTTAGGAATAAAATATTATCATTTAGGTCCACTTGGATTAGATTAGGACATTTATTATTATTTAATTCAAATAATAGTTAAAAGAGTTAAAATCAATGTCTAATTACTAAAACACTTTTAATATAATGTTATACATAAGATAAATTCAATTATAAATATTCCTTAGAAAGCTAAAAATATTTCCTACATAATGGTATTTTATTTATAATTTTTAGACTTTAAATAATGTAATTTATTTATGTCATAATGGTGATGCAGTAATTACCTAATTAATGTAATATTATAATAATTTATATTATAAATATCAAAATAAATGTAATTTTATAGTTTTTATGAATTACACTAATTTTTTAAGTTAATATGAAAAATTAGTATTCGTTATATAAAATTTTTTGAAGTAATAATCCAGTTATGAAATTATGAAAAACAAAATACACAATAGTGTCAAAAATGACATAAAAGAGTTTTTAAAGCAAATATTATATTATTAATTGATATTCTATTCCTAAATATCTAAGGTTCAGAAAAAGGACTTATATAATGATAGGTGTATCATTAATGGACCACTTGGGGGTCTCTTTGATGTATATAGTAAGTTTATTAACTATATAATATAAAAATACAAAGTGACATGATAAATGTCAAACAAATTAACTAAGAGTTACAACTGTAAGATAAGGTTAATATAATGACCCAAACCTATCTAAAATATATTGGTTGAAAGTATTTAGACCCATTACCACGTTATACTTTGAATAATACACTTTTTACCCATTAGAAACAGAATATGAATTTATTATAAATTAATATTTCTAGGTTTTCCTAAGGTACCCCTCACTCCTATTATAAAAGGACACCACTTATAACAAATTATTCACACATTAAAAGACATTTGGTTTGTCCAAACCCTACCCAAAAATCCTCTAAACTTTCCTCACTTCATCCTATAAGACCTAGTTTGATCAGAAATCCATATTATGGAGCCCTTTTGATCAAATCAAAAGGAAGAACCCGAAGAAGAGGTAATGTTTTCACCACCCTCTTTCATGTTCCTTTCTTCTTCAACTTCTTCATTCATTATTATTCCCATTATAAAATAATAACTCCAGTATCATATTTATACTTTGATGTTCTTATAAATATGGTATGACCAGATTCAGTATTCTATCCATCATTTGAATGACATGTCACCATACGTGCGTATGTACGGCTTACCGTCTCCATGTCGTGGCGTAATTGTTATGCAAAACATTATTTTTTGGATGGGTGTAATAATTATGTGTAATTCATGTAAATAATAAATATAACATGATAATGATTCTGTATATATGATATACTATCCAATTATATATTATTTTAATATCAAAAGAGTGATATTGTCACTTGTGCGTACGTACGGACTACCGTATCCATGAACGCGATGAGATTCATTCCCCATCGTATCCATTTATGTATAATTCTCATTTGAAGATTAAAAATAATTTTTATTGACTTGATATAATTCTGGATATGAATAACATACAACCTATCCATAAAAAACATGGCTTATGTAACAAAAAATATAAAAGAAAACGAGTAAGTTAACACCCGAAACAACGATAATACTAAAATATTATTAACAAAGAATAATTAGAAGATCATATATGATATCATAATTATGTATATAGTTATTGTATAATTTAATAACAATTTTTTAACTATTATACAAGATTTTAACATACCATCGACTAAGGAAAAGTACAAGGTAAGGGGTTTTCATCTCAAACCTTATTCCCGTGAGATTCGTGCCATATTTCCACTATTACCTTTTATATGGTGTATGTACTGCCCATAATTGTATTCATTGTATAATAAACTTCAATTTATCTGTATTTACATATTCATTTTTTGATACCTCTTTCATGGGGTGTATGTTTCGTAAGATAACAAATTGGTAAGGGTTTATTTCACAATCTCTTCATTATCAAAGGTTGTTTATACATAATTATCTACTGGGACCTCTTTATCATCCACATCCATGTTTCTTAAAAATGATTTTCAAATCATTCTTACTATTTTACAGACTATGGGTTAAAGTCATTTATAGCCTTGTTGAATTTTTATAATAAGTTTATAAAGGAATATTTCTGTCGTTTTCCAAACATGGTCCTTTTTAACCTTTTCGACAGAATTAAGGTAAGAATGTCTTTTATAACTTATACGAAGGGTGCAGCTATTTTCCACCATTATAAAATCATTGAAGCTTCCCTTACAAGCTTATAAGAATATTTCAAAAGTAAATTTTTTAGTTTATAATTATGTGACTTTTAAATGATTTCAAAATGAACATTTTAAGAAATTGTGAAATGTACTATTTATCAAGATCATAATTTTAAATGATTTAACGATTTATATTTCTAAATATTTTTAATTAATGTTCATGTTTTAAAAATGATTTTAAGGATTTATTTATATGGACATTAATATTTTGAAATGACATTTCTTTTCAAATGTTTAAAAGTGGTATGGGACACTTTGATTCAAAAATCTCTTTTAAATTACTTCCTTTATAAATCTGTGACATTTCATGGATTTCAAAAAAATAGATATTTCCCTCAAATAGTTTTGATTTCATCTATGTAAACATCCTTTGATAGATTTTAAGCTTATTTGAAGTTTATAAATTATGATACAAAACTTCTAAATTGTATTGAAGGTAAAGTGATATGTTTGACTGTGGATGTGTTATTTTTATACCATTCATGGTTTATGGAAAAAGTATTGACATTTTGTATGCTAGTTTTAATAGAAATGTTTATGAAATGTCTAAACCTATTCATATGAGGAACACATTGGACTTAGTAAGTGACGGGTGGAGCCCACTATAGCTCCTCGATGCATTGGTAGGTCTCATGAGTCAAACAAGTGTCTTGGCACAAGGCCTTGAAAAAATCTTATTTGTATTCTTGGAACGAGGCCTTGACTATGTGGTTATGATAGTCTGGCATTATGTGTTCCATTATTATGAATGTTGTTATTGACATTGCATGTGATTATTAGACTAGTAGAATATCCATGCGAATAAGTAAATGGCATTTTTTTATTTTATTTTTTCCCTATAATGCTGATGTTCATGTTTTAAAGGCTTTGTTTTAGTTATACAATGCCTTAAATGTTTATGCTTATTTATGAATGTTTCCGCTATATTGATATCCTTACTGAGAACCTGAGCTCACCCCTTTCAATGTTTTATTTTTCCCAGGATGTGAAGAAGTAATTTATTAATGACATGCAGGTATAGTATGAGGGGATATGAAGACAAGATATTGTTGTAGTAGTTTTCACTTTATGATGTAATATAAAATTTATGAATGTATCTAGTTATTCCATGGCTACTAAACTAATCAGTCTTTTGAGACTTGATCTTTTGTGATCATGCTAATGTTATGTAATAATGCACCGACTCTGGGTAACTGGGGTCGGTGCGTTACATTGAGTGACCTCTTCCTTCACCTCCCTGTAATATGGGAGGACCTGGCTATTGCATTCCAGGGATAACGACCTGAAACGGTTTGAGACAGTGGTTAGCACTGCCTGCTTCTTGACCACTGGTCATTGCTGTCCAAACAACTAGGGTGAGTTTTTAACTTGGAGGGCTTGTCGAGCAGCCTCTAGAGTCGGGATGGTACCGTGTTGATGGTATTCCTTCACCAACGCATTTGAGACCCATCGTTGAAGATGTTGATTAGGTGATGTCTTCCTCAGAGTGGATGAGGATCCAGAAGGAGTTGTGGCCAAAGCATTCACAGGTGCGAACTTTAAAGAAGTCATTATCTGTTGTAGAGAGATCTTGGAAAATAGTGCCTGTTTGATATAGCAGACATAATCCAGATAAGTCTGGCCAGACTACATCTTTTGGATGAGTACTTAAGTTATTGACTGCTTTGTTGGCCCTCATATTGAGTTTAATAGGGGCCTAAAAAATAAGTAAAACATCATTTTTAACATGGTTAAGGATTCACGTCGGGTCCACCATTTTTTTTCTTTTAGAAGTGTGGATGGCCTAGTTTGTTTATGGTTCAAACATTCCAATCAATTTTTAATGGGTTTATTCGTAGAACCAGAAACATCCAATGATTCTATATCCATTTGGACCTACTTTCCAAAGGTAGGTGCTCATTATTCATGGACCAATGAGGCTTAAGAATTTTCATTGGTCGAGAGGATGGGAGGTTAGGCTCATCACACATTTTTGGGGTGAATTTTTACCTACTCCGGGACTCTCTTATAGATTTAAGTTATGTTCATGAATCCTTATTAATTCACCAAGTATAAAAATTATTTTTCCATTAGATTTAGCCATCAATGGTTGATATGTATGATATTTAGATAATCAATTATATGTATTTGAGGTTCTTCATCGATGGAGAATCAGACATATGTATTAGAGATTCTTTGTCAATGGTATACTTCAATACATTATATAGAAATATCATGGTCATTATGATAACCATGTAGGATCGAAATAACAATGTAGATTCTCAATATAAAAGAGGGGGGGTGAATTTTATACTTTAAAAATTCCTTTGGAACCATTAAAGTTAGTTTTGGATAACTATGTTTTCCTTAGACATGGAAAATCTAGGTTTAACAAAGTTAAACTTAAGAAAATTCACAAAACCTCTAATCACCAACTGGAGAGTTGGAACTAAACTTTATAATATAAGATTCTACCTTAAAGCGTATAGAATCTTAAACTAATCAGAGTACAAGTGTAAGGAAATACAAGAAGGTTATACTTTCCTTACAATACAATATGCAGCGGAAAAACAAGTAGTAAAACTACAAGTAACAAGATATGAATCTTTTAACCCAAAGAGAAAGGTATCCAACAACCTTGGATGAAGGTCCCTTGATTTATACATTTAATCAAGTCTGTCTTACCCACACCAGGGTAAGACCTCGATACGAAGATCGGACTCTCTGTCTTGTTATCCCCACAAGCCCTAAACTTCAAGGTAGTTGGAACCTCTGTCTTCCTCAGCAAGGAAGCCCTAGAACTTCAAGGTAGTCGGAACCTTTGTCTTCCTATCCCTGTAAGTCCTTGAATGTAATCACCAACATCTGGAGTCGAACAAAGAAATATGAACGAGTGGTTCTGTACGCACAAGGCTTGAAAATCTTCTCTCTCTAGAAATCACCTTAACAGCATGTGTTCTCTAGATTAATCAACTTATTCATCTCCTTCTTCGAGATCTATCAAATGAGATCCTATTTATAGGCAAACATCACACGGTCAGCTCCCTCTTCCAACAGTCATATTTTCCATGAAATTTGGAGGGACCTGTACACGTGTAACTCAACCAATGGTTAATTAGAAACAGAATAGACGACATCATTTTATAACAAACCATGTATAAATGAATGTATGACATCGTTTTGAAATGAAAAAAATGTAAGTAAAATATAATCAATATTTTGGAGTGTAAGAAATTTGAAAGTTCGGAGTCTAACAAAAATGAAGTTCGGATTCTATGATTAAGAAATATTCAAAATCTGTTTTATAGGAATTCGGAGTCTGGTTTCACCAGAGATTGGTTTCTGAACATGCAGAGTTCGGAGTCAAACCACTTAAGTGTTCGGGTTCAAGTTGCTTAAGAGTTAGGAGTCGAACTTCTTCAGAGTTCGGAGTCGAACTACTTAAGAGTTCGGAGTCAAACTTCTTCAGAGTTCGGAGTCGAGCTACTTAAGAGTTTGGAGTTGAACTACTTTAGAGTTCAGAGTCGAACTTCTTCAGAGTTCAGAGTAGATCTACTTAATAGTTCGGTGTCGAACTACATCAGAGTTCAGAGTTGAACTTCTTCAGAGTTCGGAGTCGATCTACTTACGAGTTCGGAGTTGAACTACTTCAGAGTTTGGAGTCGAACTTCTTCAGAGTTCGGAGTCGAGCTACTTAAGAGTTCAGAATCTAACTCATGAAAGTTCGGAGTCCATAATTCAGATTAGAACTATATTACATATCACATACAGAATTCAGATCCTAAAAATAGAATGCTCCAAATCTTTTCATTATATGGCTCCTGGATTTTGGGTATGAATCTGGTTTTTGAATTTAATAAAAATATTGCTATCTATAAGAAAATCTAGGTTAAGGTAAATTTCTTTAAAGAAGTGAAATTTCTTTATAGGGGTAAAAATAATATTTGCTTAAGTATAAGGTGTTTGTGATTTTCAAAACAAGAATGGATGGAAAAGTCATAAGGAAAACCTTATTGACTCAACAATCTCCCCCTTTTTGGAAAGCACAAACATCCTTTCGAAAAAGCATATAAGGATTTTGAAAAATTTCATTAGACTTTGAAATTTAAAACTTATCTCCCTTTGTTCATGGATATAAGTGAATAAAACTAACTCCCCCTTACGCATTGAAACTCTAAGGATTGTATTATGAGTTTCCGGAGTAGTGTTTTCATTATTTTAAGAATGAAAAACTTCATAGTGGGAAACTCCCCCATTCTTTAAAGATATTTCTCTTAGAAATTTTTCCTTTCTCCTCCTTAGGAGTATTTCTTTTTCCTTCTCCCCCATTGTGATTTTCAAAAAGAATTTTAGGGAATGGAAAACAAAGTATGGTACCTGAAACATTAGTATATAATAAGATACAACCAACCAGATAACCATTTCATTAGTTTTGGGAAAAAAATTTACAAGGAAAGACAACTACAACAAAAGATCGGAGTGGGTTCATTTGTCTTCGTTTTCCTTCGGAATAAGCTGCTTCAACAGGGATTTGAGTTTCTTAAAGTCTATTTTTTCTTCCTCTCGTTGCCTTTCCAAGGCTTTTACCTTTTCTTCTTGAGCTTTTAAAGCCTCTGCCTAAGCCTCCAAGGATTCTTTCTGTAACTTTAACAACTCATCTTGCTTTTTCATCTCCTACTGAAACTCAATCTGGAAATCTCTTTCAGTTTTCCAATTTTCAGATACTGAGTTAAGCTTCCCATTTGGATCCCTCGCCTATGATTCCAGAAATTTTGCTCTTGGGTCAACTTCTTAGAAATCTCATTAAACTTTTTATCCTCCAATTCAAAGTCATTTTGAACTTCAGCATGAAAATTCTCAAAGTGAACTAAATCTTCATCAAATCTCTTAGACAACTTCATTACCTTACTGCAGGACTTCCTATTCACGTCATAATCGATCAGAAAACTTTTCCTTTCAGCTTTCAACTTCACAAACTTATTCATTACCATGGATAAAGAATCTGATTTCTGATTCATAGATTGTTGCCGTAAATGGCATCTAGAATCTATTGTTGGAATATTCGGAATGGTTTCCACCAACTTCCTTAGAGATTGAACCACAAAATCATGCATGTGAGATGATGATTCCGAATCAGAAACTTCTTTTTGAGATTCCTCTTCTTCAACTAGAATCAGCTTCCTTCTAGAGGTACCACCAACCTCTTTCCTTCTGATGATATCTTTATAGGTGGCTCCATGAGATTTTTCTTCCCCTTATCAGAATCTAGAATGGGTTCCACATTTGGAGATACTTCCTTGGATTCAGAAAGCTGAACGATATAGTCTTCATCTGGTGTCTGTTTTTCTTGACCTTCCTCATGAAAATTCCTCTAATAGGATTCTTCTTCATCATACTGCACATTTTCTTCTTCTTCTTGATGATTCTTGCTAGCATATTCATCTCCCTTTCCTGATGTAACTATCTTTGTGGATTCAGCCTTATCTTTGTAGTTTTGTACCTGCATGATCAAAGTATCCATATCTTTACTCTCCTCTTCTTCTTCTTCTTCTTCTTCAACTTCTTCCTCTACTGCTTCAGCAACTTCCTTGTCAGCTTCTACAACAATTCCTTTACCCTTTTCCTTTTCCATAGTGACATAATTTTTGGCTGGATTTTCTGGTAAAGAAGGTTCAATACCGAATGTTTCTGGAACTGGAAGAATTTCGGAAGCCAACTCTGTATATTTCAGCAAAGATCGCACCAGTTCAGCTTCAGTCATCTTCTTTCTCAATTTCTTTTCCTTTTCTTGTCTGTCTAGCTCCTCAGTAGCTTTTTCCTTTAATGCTTTAGCCTTAGAAGGGTCCAGTTCTAATTGAGGATCCCCTTCCTTCTTCATTTCTTTATCTTCCCTCCACATTGCTGCTACATCATTTGTATACGTTTTCTTCTTCTTCGGCTTGGGGGAGCAGATTGAGTTTCCTTATCTTGAGGAATTTCTTCATCAGAAACCACTTCTTTAGCCTTTCTCTTCTTCGTTTGCTTCTTTGATGGTTCCTCAGATTGTGTTTCTTTTCCAGCTGTTTCAAACTCCTCCACAGATAGGGGTAAAAATCTCAAGACTCACTAAAAAATCCAATCTTCATCCTATTAATAGTATCATCACTGACTAGCATGAGCTTAAAATTCCGGATCATTGATTTGCAGGAAACATTGAAAGATTCTATGCATCGAACAATCAGCTTAGATAACAAGGTAGGAAACATAATAATATGAGCTTTCAAATTTCCTTCTTTGATATTCTTGATTTTAACCAAGACATGCCTCATCAGATTTATCTTTCTTAGATTTACCAAGAAATCTAAGACATAGATATCACTCTTCTTCAGATTATATTTATCTCCTGTTCTCAGAACCAGAAAACCTTGCACCCAAAGTTGGATAATAATATTGTTCGGAGTGAGACGAGAAATCTTTATTGTTGAATCATCCTTCAGCCCAAGACACTTCATCGCCTTCTCCTTATTGAAACTCCCTTCCACATTCGGAAGTTTTTGAGATCAGAATTCAGCTTCAACTTCACATGATAAACCAACTAAACTTGCTACCTTAGTGTAAGAATGTTTATAAGTCTTCCTATAAGACTTGAAAGAAAACCTCTCTCTGCCATCTTTCATCAGGAAGGAAACATAATCATATAACTCTATCAATAAATCAGTATAAACCGAATCCTGTTTATCTAACTTGGCTATGCAGACATCTTCCCATCCATTCAGTCTAATATTCTTGGAAATAGAAGAATCAAGCTTATAAAAATCCAGGTGAACTAACCTTTCCCTGAAAACTAACCACTTTGAGATAGGTTTCATAATTGACATATCTTGAGAAGTTGCTTCAACAGACATTCGGAGTGAAGTAAACTATAAGATTCGGATCGGCTTCACAAGTTTCGGAACCGGCCTTAAGATGAGCAGTAGAGCTTCGAGATGCCAAATCATGAAAAACCAATGTGGGACGAGTCTTGGGGTCCCCTATATATAGGCAAAGAATTTGACCGTTGGTCTTCCAAAAGCCATCTGACGGTTGAAAACACTTTGATCAGATCTGACGGTTGAGAATAATTTCTCAAGAAAAAATTTGACTCCTATCTTTTGAGGTTTTTAAAGAAAACAATCGTATTTGAGGTAAAACTAGAATCCGAACTTTAAAAAAAACAAGGAAAATACCAGTAAAACAATTTCATTACAAAACTATACTAAGAAAATTATAACTTACGGATTAACAAGAAATATTGTTCGTAATTTTTAATATTCTACTTGAAGAAAAAACTTCATTACGAAAGTTACAGTACGAAAATCTCGTTATGAAAGTTCCAGTATGAAAATCTCGTTACAAAATTTCCAGTACGAAAATCTTATTACAAAAGTTCCTGTACGAAAATCTCCATTTCGAAACTTATTAGTACGAAAATTCCATTCCGGAAGTTTTCAGTACAAAGATTTCCATTCCGGAAGTTCTTATTCTGAGAATTTCATTCCTGAAAATTTCAGTTCCGGAAATTCCCATTCCGGAAATTTTGGTTTCAGAAATTTCCATTCCCAAAGTTCAGTTCTGAAAGATTTTTTTTTTTAAAAAAAATATACTAACAATCAGATGTACTTCCCCTATAAAGAGGAGTTTATTACTGTTAGGAGAATTTTTCAACAACAAGTTAATGAAGAATGATTACCTCACAGTTATCATTCCTATATTTTGTTTAATGTATTCAAATCTATCGGAGCGTAATGATTTTGTGAAAATATCAGCAAGTTGATCTTGATTTCTGATAAACTGAAGAATGATATCTCCTTTAAGTGTGTGATCCCTAAGAAAGTGATGCCTAATATCTATGTGCTTTGCACGAGAGTGATGTGTAGGGTTCTTACTTAGGTCAATGGCACATGTGTTATCACACAATATTTGAGTCTTTGTAAAACTCAGGCCATAATCTGTGAGTGTGTGTTGCATCCACAACACTTGAGCACAACAACTTCCAGCTGCTACATATTCTGCTTCAGCAGTGGAGAGTGCTATAGAATGTTTTTTTTGCAGGACCAAGAAACTAATGAATCTCCTAAGAAATGACAAGTTCAGGAGTACTTTTTCTATCCATTCTATATACAACAAAGTCATCATCAAAAAAACTTTTTAAAACAAAATCATTTCCAGGAGTATAAAATAATCCTAGATCCATGGTTCCCTTTAGGTAGTGAAATTTTTTTTACTGCCTTTATGTGAGATTCCTTATGATTGGATTGATATCTTTCACATAAGCACACTGAAAACATTAAGTCTGGTCGACTAGTTTTTATGTAAAGTAGACTTCCTATCATACCTCTAAAAGATGTTTGATCTACTGGTTTACCAGCTTCATCAAGATCTAAATAGTTTTAGGTACCAATGAGAGTAATTATACTCTTAGTGTTGTCATAACCATACTTTTTGAGAAGATATTTAATATACTTATATTGAGATATATAGGTTCCTTCTAGTTTTTGAGAAATTTGAAAACCAAGGAAAAAAGTTAACTCACCCATCATACTCATTTCAAACTCATAATTCCTTAGACTTGCAAAAGAATCAGTTAAATATTGATGAGTTGAACCAAATATTATATCATCAACATAAATTTGAACAATAAAAACATTTTTCTTATCTTTCTTTATAAAAAGGGTTGGATATGGACTTCCCTTTACATAGTTATTTTGAAGAAAAAGTCATGTTATTATATCATACCATGCTCGTGGTGCTTGTTTAAGGCCATACAAAGCTTTGGTAAGTCTAAAAACATGATCAGGATGTTTTGTATCTTCAAAACCAGGAAGTTGTTCAACGAAAACTTCCTCTTGAACATAACCGTTATGAAAAGCACATTTCACATCCATTTGAAAAAGATTAAAATTGAAGAATGCTGAAAAGTCAAGTAGAATACGAATAGATTCAATTCTAGCTACTGGAGCATATGTTTCTTCATAGTCTATTCCCTCTTGCTGATTATAGCCTTTAGCAATGAGTTTAGCTTTATTTCTTACTATGACTCCATTTTCATCTCATTTGTTTCTGAAAACCCATTTTACACAAATAATAGAAGTTTCCTTAGGTTTTCCAACCAAGTTCCAGACTTTATTCCTCTCAAATTCATTTATTTCATCTTGCATGCCTTTGATCCAATCATCATCACCTAAAGCTTCATCAGTGATTTTTGGTTCTAATTGGGAAAGAAATGATAGATGTTCTACTTAATTTCTTAAGGAATTTCTAGTCCTTATAGGTTGATTTACATCACCAATGATACTACCACTAGGATGATTCTTAGGAAACACCTGATTTGGGTTTTGTAAAACCTTTTCATTATCATAGGGTAGAAAGTCTTCTTGGGTAAATATTTCAGAAGTATCTTCTTGATCATTTTCCTTATCAAAAGGATATTCTATCAAGGGTTGACAATAAGTTGTTGAAAACACATCTGAGGATGTAGGTTGGGATAGTTTAAAAACAATAGGACCAGACTCATCAAATTTTACATGTACTGTTTCTTCAACAGTACAAGTATATTTATTAAAAACTTTATAAGCCTTAGAAGTTGTGGAATAACCTATGAAAATTCCTTGATCAGATTTTGGTGCGAATTTATGTAAGTTATCTTTAGTATTCAGAATGAATACTTTGCAACCAAAAACCTTGAAGTAGGATAGTCTTGGTTTTTTACCATTCCATAACTCATAAGGAGAATTATTAAGAAAAGGTCTAATCAAAACTCGATTTATAGTATAACAAGCAGTACTTACAGCTTCAGCCCAGAAATGTCTAGCTATAGAATATTCACCCAACATGGTTCTAGTTATCTCTTAAAGAATTCTATTTCTTCTCTGAACTACACCATTTTATTGGGGAGTTCTAGGTGCTGAAAAATTGTGAGTAATACCTTTCCTACTACAAAAAGTTTCAAAATAAGAATTTTGAAATTCTCCTCCATGATCACTATGAATAGTTTTCAGTGGAAGATTTTTATCATTTTTAACTTGTGCTATAAAACTTCTAAAATATGAAAAATATTTAGACTTCTTTGCTAGAAAATAGACCCATGTAAATCTAGTGTAATCATCAACTAAAACAAACACATAGTATTTTCCTCCAATACTTCCAGTTTTTGTTGGACTGAAAAGATCTATGTGCACTAACTGTAATGCATCAGTCGTTGAGACTTCACCAATTGATTTAAATCTAGATTTATGTTTCTTTCCATATTTACAAGGATCGCATACTTTAGAAGAATGAAATCTAAGCTCAGGTAGATCCTTAACTAGTTTCTTCATAGAGAGTTTACATAAGTTTATAAGGTTACAGTGTCTTAGTCTTCTATTCCATAGCCAGGAATGATCTTCCATTTCACTTAGGCAAGGTAAATCTTGGATCCTTAGGTCTTATAAGTTCAAATTATAAACATTCTCCTGCCTATTGGCTGAGAGAATAAATTTTTCCATGGAATTGTGTACTAAGCACTTATCATTCCTAAAAATCACAAGGTACCCTTCATCACATAGTTAAATTATTCTAATGAGGTTATGCTTAAGACCCTTAACAAATAAAACAATTGAAATCAAAGTTTTACCTAGAAAAACAATATTACCAATACCAAGAATTTCTCCCTATGCATTATCTCCAAAAGTTACCTTTCCTCCTTTTGTTTTGATAATCTTTTGAAAATATCTTTTTTTACCCGTCATGTGCCAGGAACATCCACTATCCATGTACCATGTATTGTTGTTGGTACTTCCAATATCTTCTTGTAAACAAGAAAAGAATTAGACTTTCAGAATCCAAACTTTTTTGGATCGGGAATTTCCAGACAACAAAAGTTTAGGATCCCACATTTTCTTAGAAAAATAGGCTTTATCAAAACCTAGAGATGTGGTTTTATTTAAAGAACAATTCTTTGCCCAGTGACCACCATATTGACACTTGGTACAAATTGGGGAACTTTTTGGAACAAAGTAGTTGTTACTAAAAATTGTTTTTTCATGGGTATAACCAAATCCGTATTTGTTTCTTAAAGGTCATATTTGAGAATACATTTTATCAAAATTTTCCTTACCATGGGTAAAGTTTGATAAACACTTCATTAAGGAAAATATTTTGGACTTGAGTTTGATAACCAAGATTTTATCTTCAAAATTACTAGATATAGAACTAGAGCTAGGCTCAAAAACACTTTTCTTAGAAATTACTTTTTCTAACTCTTTAGAAATTCTGTTCCTCTCAGAACATGCTTCCTCAAGATTTTTCGAAATACTTATTAAATCAGAATTTTTCATATCAAGATCTTTAGAAAGATATGATATCTCTTTTGTAAGAATAGAATTCCTAGAGTTTGCCTTATCAGGTTTCTTATTGAGTTTAGAGTTCTCAATCTCAAGAAGTTCAGAAAACCTAGAAACTTCTTCATAGATAGGTGAAGTATTTTCTTCATCAGAAGAGGATTCTTCATACGAGGAGTTATAATACTTACTATCATTAGGATTTAAAGATACATTGGTCAATGATTCAGCATTTCATACCTTATCCATAAAGAAATGATTTTCAATAGGTAATCTGGCTATAAGACTAAGATTCGTCTTTCTTGAAGATTCATAATCAGAAGATTCATACGAAGAGTCACCACCACTGGCACTCTAGGTGTCATTTTCTTTTATAACTTTCTTAGTTTTGGTTTTGTAACACTTCAGCCTTCTCCTTTAAGAATGCCTTTCTTTCCATTCTTTCTTCTTGAGTAGAGGGAAATCCGGCCTAATATGTTCAGCTCTCGTGCATTCGTAACAAGTAACTTCTCCATCTTTCCTATCTTTCCTTTCCTTATTCTTATAATGGGATTGGAAATTTCTCTGTCCGGCTATCTTGTTCATCCCTTGAGAAAGATTCTCTAACTCATTTTTATAGACTTTACTCTCACTAGATTCGGATTTGAAAATAACTTTCTTATACTTGGATCTGGCTACTCTCTCAAGAGTCTTAGCTTTCATCTGATTTGATGTAGTTGTAAAAGAAACAGTACCATTCCCATTCTTCTTTTTGATGTTTTCAGAATCTCTCTTCATTCTAGTTTCATGTGGGAGAGGAGTTCCGAATAACTCATCAAGCGAAATTTGAGTGACCTTCCTGTTCTCATCTATAGATGTTCTCTTTGATTCCCACTCATTGGACATAATATCAATTATCTTATCTACAAGGGCTTCATCATCTAACCCTTTTTCTCCCATAGAATGTATGATATTGATTATAGTCATAAACCTCTGTTGAACATTGCATATTGGTTCACCATAAGGAAAATTGAATCCATGGTATTCACCTCTAAGCATAGCTCTCCTAGTTTCAATTACATTAAAAGTTCCAAAGTGTGTAACTTATAACTTCTTCCAGATACAATTAGCTGCTTCACAAGAAGAAATTTGGCTATATATATTTGTAGTCACTGAACATAGTAAAGTATTGCTTACCTTATAATTGAGTTGATACTCTTGCTTTTCCTAGTTAGGGAACGTTCTAACTTCCTTATCAGGAATTTTATAATCACTAGTAAGCATAAAAAAATTATCCACTCCAGTGTTAATAACAAAAGTCTTCATTCGATCTCTCCAGTATTCATAGTCACTACCATCAAAGATCGGTGGTCTTGTAGGATTTAGATTGTCTATAGAACCAACATCGATTCCTGCCATACTAAAACAACTTGGGCAACCAAACTAGTTAGTAGAAAAAGTTCGTAACCACAAGGTTCAGATTGACAATGTTTGGAATGAAAAATTTGGAATGACAAATTTCGGAATGACAAAGATCGGAATGACAAAGTTCGAAATGACAATGATCAAGAAAAACATATACGTGAGTATGAGTATTTCAGATAACTCCTCTGATACCAATTGTTGGATCAAAATAACAATGTAAATGGTCAATATACAAGAGGGGGGGGGGGTTAATTGTATACTTTAAAAATTCCTTTGGAACCTTTAAAGTTAGTTTTGGATAACTATGTTTTCCTTAGACAAGCAAAACCTCGGTTTAACAAAGTTAAACTTATGAAAATTCACAACACCTCTAATCACCAACTGGATAGTTGGAACTAAAGTTTACAATATAGGATTCTACCTTAAAGCGTATAGAATCTTAAACTAATCAGAGTACAAGTGTAAGGAAATACAAGAAGGTTATACTTTCCTTACAATACAATATGCAACCGAAAAACAAGTAGTAAAACTACAAGTAACAAGATATGAATCTTTTAACCTAAAGAGAAAGGTATCCAACAACCTTGGATAAAGGTCCCTTGATTTATACTTTCAAGCAAGTCTATCTTACCCACACCAGGGTAAGCCCTCAATACGAAGATCTAAATCTCTGTCTCACTATCCCCGCAAGCCCTCAACTTCAAGGTAGTTGGAACCTCTATCTTCCTTAGCAAGGAATCCCTTGAACTTCAAGGTAGTCGGCACCTCTTTCTTCCTATCCCCGAAAGTCCTCTAATGTAATCACCAACATCCGGAGTCACACAAAGAAATTTTAACGAGCAGTTCAGTATGCACAAGGCATGAAAAGCTTCTTTCTCTAGAAATCACCTTAACAACATGTGTTCTCTAGATTGATCAACTTATTCATCTCCTTCTTCAAGCTCTTTCAAATGAGCTTCTATTTATAGGAAAACTTCCAATGGTCGGATCCCTCTTCCAACAGTCATATTTTCCTTGAAATTCAGAGGGACCTATACACGTGTAACTCAACCAAAGGTTAATTAGAAACAGAATAGACGACATAGTTTTATAACAAACAATGTATAACTGAATGTACGACATCATTTTGAATTGAAACATATGTAAGTAAAATCTAATCAATATTTAGGAGTGTAAGCAAGTTTAATGTTCGGAGTCTAACCAAAATGAAGTTCCGAGTCTATGATTAAGAAATATTCGGAATCTGTTTTATAGGAATTCAGAGTCTGGTTTCACCAGAGATCGGATTCTGAACTTGCAGAGTTCAGAGTTGAACCACAAAAGAGTTCAGGTTCAAACTTCTTAAGAGTTTGGAGTCAAACTTCTTCAGATTTCGGAGTCAAACTACTTAAGTGTTCGGAGTCGAACTTCTTCAGAGTTCAGAGTCGAGCTACATACGAGTTCAGAGTTGAACTACATTGGAGTTCGGAGTCGAACTTCTTCAGAGTTCGGAGTTGAGCTACTTAAGAGTTCAGAGTCGAACTACTTCAGTGTTCGGAGTCGAACATATTCAGAGTTCGGAGTCGAGCTACATAAGAGTTCGGAGTCGAACTACTTAAGACTTCGGAGTCTAACTTCTTTAGAGTTTGGAGTCGAGCTACTTAAGAGTTCATAATCGAACCCATGAAAGTTCGGAGTCCAGAATTCAGATTAGAACTATATTAAATATCACATCCAGAATTCAGATCCTAAAAACAGAATGCTACAAATCTTTTCATTATATGGCTCTGGGATTTTGGGTATGAATCTGGTTTTTAAATTTAAGAAAAATATTGCTATGTATAAGAAAATCTAGGTTAAGGTAAATTTCCTTAAAGAAATGAATTTTCTTTATGGGGGTAAAAATAATATTTGCTTAAGTATAAGGTGTTTGTGATTTTAAAAACAAGAAGGGATGGAAATGTCATAAGGAAAACCTTATTGACTCAACAAACCATACTATTTTTAAAGCCACTCAGTGGGGCAGTTGAAGTTTATAGTCTTTCAGAAAGACATGGATTATTTCAGAGTTGGGATCGTACCCATAGATGGGTTACCCACGTATCCTTGTTAAAAAGGAATTAGAACCCACGTAGTTCGATTAGAAGGATATATTTTAAATTTATATGGGATAAAAAATAATTAATGATAGATGGTCTTGACCCTTATAAAGGATTCCTACGTACTCTACTTTTAAGGCAGAGATCAAACTCCACATAGTTCGAGTAAATAAATATAGGGTTTATGCATGGTTAATGGCCCTGAAAGGAATGTCATGATTAATTTCATACTCTAATCTCATGTGAGTCATGATCAGTGTGAGAAACAAGAGGTTTCAGTAACTATGGCTATGGTTCCATAAAATATGTAGTTATAAGAAATGATCTGAGGCTTACGTATGTATGACTGCCCTGGTAAATTAGGATCAAGATTTAGGGAAGAAGCCCAAGATGCAGTGTCCATAAAGATATTTTTATTTTATAGAGATTTAGAATTTTAACCCCGAACATACTCTTGAAAAGGAATCCTAAATTAAGAGGGACTAATGATTAAGTTTTATTCCTGAAAAGGAAACCCAAATCAAAAATATTATGATTAGGGCTTACTCCTGAGGAGGATGCCCAATGTTTAGAAGAGACTATGACTAGGGATTACTCCCGAGAAGAAGGCCTAGATTGAATAAAATTATGACTGGGGATTACTCTTGATAAGAGGATCAAACCAAAAGATCTTCTCATCTTAGAAGATGATGTTCTATAAGAAACCCCTAACTATGGTGACATAAAGCTTGTAAGTCACATGGTTTTGGGAGAGGTTCTTACAGAACTCCTTTTAGACAAGGAGGCCAACAAAGGGACCATGCCATAAACAGCTTTGAAGAGGGTTTTGAAGGCTGTATCATGAAGAGGAGAGGTGGATTTGGGGAATGTAGGTGACTAGGAAGGAGGCGCGCAAGTATTGTTCTAGCATGCACGTGCTGGTCGTGCAATTAGAATTGCGCGACATGAGTCACCTTGGGCAACAAATAATCCATAGGGTAATACTTGGGTGACATTGAATTCAAGCCATTGGTATCATCCCTAGAGGCTTTCAGAAGTGTGGCGTGCAAGTTCCCTTGAGAAGGTAAGGTGGTGTGCAAGTATCTTCATTTCCATTAAGGGGTAGACACTTAGGCATACAAGTGTTGATGAATTATAACACTTAGGCCTTATTCTTCTTCTTTATTGATTCCATTCTAGGAAAATAATTAACTTAGAAGTGTTCGGAAGATGTCAGAAACAGACATGTTTGACCATAGCTTGAATTTGAGTTTTGGAAGATTCGTCCTCGAAATGGGGGGGGGGGCATGGGGGCTATTTATAGGCCACTGGGAACCTTGGGAAAAAAATGAAATAGGGAACACAAGTGACTTGCGCGTCCCATATGTGACGCACACGTGACTTGCATGACGAAAAGGAAACTTGTGTGCGTCCTTTTTAAGGTTTCTTTTTTCATGCCTTTGTCAATTGTTTATGTTATTCAAAGGATGAATCTCTTTTTGCTTAAGGTATTCCCATTTTCCATTCATTGGACTCTATAATGGAAATGAGCGTCAACAAACCCATAAATGGTTCACAAAACAATCAATGTGTGTTGGTGTCCCAGATTCATCATTAAGTCATTGTTTTCTTGGTGTTCATGTTAGATTTATCCTTATTCTCAATTAAAGAATCATAGATCTAATCCATGGTGGATAAATTAATATTAATTGATTCTAATATTCATGTTTTATGATTGGATTTATTGAAGGGAAATAGGTCCAAGGTCAAATCTAGAGTTTCTTTATTACATTTATTGTTTTCTCCAACTGTTGTGAGGTAGGTGGCTTCTCCAATTAACTTAGTAAATGAAGGATTAATTTTTTTAAAATTATATAATTGATTTTTTTGCGAAATTATTTTCTAGTTCTTGATGGAAACCCATTTTGTTTATAGATTAGGAATTTGAAAAAAAATTTATGGATATCCAGAAAAACTCCTTCAAATATTATTTAAAAATAACAATTTTAAAATTATAGTTTTCTTTTGATGCATATAGTGTGTTTTATAAATTCATTAAAGAATTAAAAGGATTTATATGGAATATTTTGGCAATGACATGTTATATGCATGGTTGGAGTGTGATCATTTTCACTATATGTGACCTTGTGGAAGGAGAATGTTTTATTAGGGCACCTGATATTAGTTACCTCACAAAAACATTGTGGATCGATGAGAGACTACTAATGAGTATGGAAGTGTCACCTAAGAATGTATGGTGTGTGTATAGATAAATGGTTATGGGTAAGATAAATTAATTGAGAAATGGATTAAAGGAATTTTTTTTCTAATTTTCATATAAATGTTTTATAACAATTATATCAACTGTTTTACTACATATAATTGTTTTATATAAATCATGCTTACAAAATTTGTATCGGTTAATTGAGTTGGGATGTATTTGGGGAAATAAAACTAATTTTAGACTCGCCCAATTCTTTGGAACATTTTTCTATTTGAAAATGTCATATCTCAAGACATTGGTAAAGTCAAGGAAAATCAGTTCTTTAGTGATGCTTCTTGATACTATGGTCATGGAATGTGAAGTTAGAGCATGGAGGGGGTTTGGTGTTACTGGTTGATTTCACTTGAGTGTTTTGATTTTTTATACTTTTTTGTAATCTTAGAGTATTTATTTATTTATTCTTATTATACTCTAATATGGTTTATTTTGGTTTCATATGTTTTGAGTTATATTTTATAATCATGTTTCATATATAGGATTGGTTTCTTTTATTTATGTAGTTTGGATGTTTTGTCATTTAAATGTAGAATTGTCTCGCAAATTTTCCTGAGTCCCAATGAATTTATTTTTAGTATTTACTATCTTGGGTATGAAATATAATTCATAGTTTCACTATTTCCTCTTCTCAATCCAATGAGGAGGGGTGATAAGTTATTAATGGTATCATTCTTTGTCGGACTGACTATCATTTTTGGACAAATGGTGTAAGTATTGTTTGGTAATGGAGTAATAAAGTGTATCAGTATATATCTTGGTATAGTAGTAAGGAGATAGGATTGTTGGAACATGAAATATATGTCATAAAATGGAATAGTTAACCTCATTATGTTTAACTTCATGTTAGAAGGGTGTTTGGGTACATGTGTATTTCAGAAACTTCTAGGACAGTTCTCAGTTAATCATCTTGGATTTATCCAATGAGTTTTTTTCTGACATGAATTGATGGTAAGAGTTCCCAATATGAATGAATTTTTTATCTTTATTTTAATTACTGATCTAATAGATAAACTATTGATTTTTTAGAAGTTTGAAAATATTTTTTTGAATAGAATTGTTGTAGTGTTTTCAAAAATGGTTAAAATATTTTAAATGGTGGAATTATGGAATGTTAAAGTATGATATTTTTTCATAATGTAAATTATAATTTCTATGATATCAGTTTATAATTTTTAATAATAAATATAGTTTTTTTGTTTATAATGAATGGCATTGTTTTGGTATCATATAATTAAACCTGAAGAGGCTGCTAAAAAAATGTAGCACAAGAGCTACAATCAAACAAGAGATGGTCCAAATAAATTTCCATGATTTTACTGTAGTGGATGTAGAGACCCAAATCGTGACGTACATGGACATTACATTACATTTGCAGAATACTTAATACATGACAAAAACCGACGCCCAAAGACCATATTAGTTTAGTATCTTTGGAAACTCAGAACATAATCTTTTAATCATGTTGAAAGATCTTAAAAATCTCCCATAATGATCTTCCCCTTTTGGTTTTCTTACCTAAAACCTTTCTTTATATCCTAGGGAAAATAAAACATAAAAAGGGTGAGCTCAATTGCTCAGTAAGGGTAAACATAGAGTACATAAAACAACCCATAATACTTTTGAATGCAGAAACATGAACATAAAATCTAAACATCAAAATCTTGAGAAAAGACATAAATCATGGAAGTATGTAAGGAATATATCATAAGGGATCATCAATCATAATAAAATAGCATGGGAATAAAACATTTAATTGTGTCAAACCATTAATCACATGATATGATTTCCATAGTATCCAACGCATTGCTGCTAAGACCATCTTAGTGGATAAAGTCCCTTTCTGAATCGAGTTCACACCTCGTTCTAGTCCTATATCACTAAACCAGATTAACTTACCATTCTAGCCATGTCTATCTCATGAGATATAAATCTTTACCCAATGCATTGGAGGGATATATAGGTCCCACCCATCTCATAATGAAATCAATCTTACTTGTGCCACAAAATAAACATAAAACATTCATCATAACCCAAAGAATATAATGGATTTCATAAACATCATCCCATCATCACATAATCCATTTAAAACAATGGTATATTTCATTATAATAAAAGTGAAACCATGTAAATCATAGATACTTTATACTTGAAACATACACATATGAAATGATGTCATCTTAGATGGAAAATGGTTTTGATAAACCAATTGAAATGAATTCTTGAGGAAATATCCTTTCTTCTTCAAAATATATTTCTTTTCACAAAATGACATTAAATTTTAAAATAAAATTATTATTTTTTAAATAGTCATAAAATCTTGTAGAGTATGCTTCATTAAAATGATGCATTATGAAACCGTAAAAATCCGTTTACACCGTATAAGTTTAAAATATCATTCTTCTCGTACTTTTGTCGGAAAAGTCAAAAAGTTCCCCGTGTGGTAAACAAAATTAAGATTCCTTTCATAACATGTAGTAAATTTAAAAAATGGTTAAAAAGGAATTTAAAAAAACATGAAAACATTTTTAGAAAACATGGGCATGGATGATAACAATAACCCCAGTAAATACTTACGAATAACAATCACGGATAAGAACGAGATTGGAATAGTTATCCCTTACCATATGTCCAGTTTCTCTTGTATGTGTCCGAGACTCCAGTATCGTGGGTTTAAACATATTATTAACATGTAACAGAACCATAATAATATTTATTATATCATATATGATTCACTTACGACTTTATATTATCTGCTCATTTGTCAATTCCATGTTAAAGCAGCGTTTTGGGTAAAATCGTTTCATTTATCATCCATGTTTGGACTTGTAATTATTAATATTATTACTTAGATCATGATTAATATAAAACATGATTTATATATAATATATATTCCAAATATACATATCTATTGTAGATCGATAAATGGAAATAAATACACCGTTCATCGAGACGATAGGTCGTACGCACACATGAACGATGTTTTTCGTTTCCTTATTGAATTGAATGGAATTAAGTAGATGAAATATATATATATATATATACATAAATCCATTAGAATTATTATGTCATATATTTCATGATTACTTATTATATATACTTTACAATCATTATCTAATTTTTAACATGGAAAATGAATCTCATCGTGTCGTGGAGACGGTAATCCGTACGTACACACGAGCGATGATATCGTTCCCATATTTATAGAATGGTATTGGAGTGGATGATATTATATCATAGAATTAGTATGATGTTATAATAATTATATATAGTTATTATTTACACCATTATACCCATCAAAGTAAGGTGGTGGTGGAAAAACTGATTACACCACGGCGTGGAGACGGTATTTTGTACGTACGCACACGTGGTGATTTCATTTTCCGTAGGACGAATAGAAGGTGAAATAGGGTAGTTTCATATTTATAATAACATATTAGTATATAAGTAATACTTATGTTATTACTTTATAATGAAACAACTAAATAAGAGGAAGTAGAAGAAGAAAGAAATTTGAAAGTGTTGGTAGAAGATATAACCTCTTCCTCGACGCACCTCCTTTAAACTTCTTCTTAGGGCACTAGAGTTGGCCTTTTGAGAAGACAAGAACCTCTATGATGTAACTGGAGAGGTTGATAAGAGGAATTGGCAGGTTTTGGTAGATATTCAAGGCTCAAAAGTGTTTGAATAGAAGAGGTAAGGGGTGCTCTTTTTATAAGGGAGGAGAGGGGAACCTTTGTAAAAACATAAAATATTATTTAATAATAAAGTAATATTCGGTTTGTAATAGCTAAAAATTGATTTATTTAGAAGATAAAGAGGGGATGTGTATAAATACTCTCAACCAATAGGTTTTAGACAAGTTTAGGTTACTATTTTAACCTTATCATTTAGATTTAACACTAAGTTAAATAATTTAACTTTTACCATGTCTTCTTGTTTTCTTACATTACATGGTCAATAAACATACTATAACAACCCAAAAGAACCCCAAGTGGTTAATTATTAATATATATAACCTTATCTAAGTCATTTGGCTGATACTTAGATTTTTTGGAATATAATAACAATTAATAATATAATATTTGGTCTAAAAACTATTTTATGTCAATTTTGAAACTATTTGGTAATTAATTTTTGTGAAAATCATAACAGCATGATTAGTTCTAAATAAGTACATTAAATGAATATAAATATTTCGTATTAACCTAGAAAATTAGTGGAATTCATCAAAATTCTCAAATTACATTTAGTTTGGTATTTATAATATCAATTATTTTAATATTTTATTATTTAGGTAATTACTCCATCACCATTTTGTCATAAATAAATTAAATTATTTAATGTCTAAAAATTATAAATAAAATACCATCAGGTTGAAAATCTATTTATATTTCTAATAAATATTTATAGTCCAATTTATCTTATTTATAACCCTATATTAAAAATGTTTTAGTTATTAGACTTTGATTTTAACTATTTTAACTCTTCTTTAAATAAAATAATAATAAATGTCCTAATCTAATCCAAGTGGACCTAAAGGGAAATATTTTATTTATAAGGTTGTTTTTGGTCGAATTATACTTATCTAATAGAATTATAACATGTGTTAGGGTAATAATAATATCATTTTTTACCTTAATTACCCTATTTTCTTTTAACCGTGGTAAATAAAAGTAAACAGTTACTATTCACCAAAAATTGTTTTTATCTTATTGAACCACATTTTAATCCTTTATATTAACCGTTTCTCTCAGATTTTTGAAATTCCACTCACATAAGTGGTAAAATTATGATTTATGTAAATTTTCAAATTCTCCTAGGAGGTGGTAAAAGACGGTGAAAAGTTCAATAAAATTTTTATATATATAGAATTATTATAAAATAACTCCAATGAATTACATTGAAATTATATAGGTATTATATAACAATTTTGACCTAAAATAAATTTAAATAAAATTATTTAAATAAAAATTCTGTTTTTAAATAGTAACCAGGTGTTTTCACTATTCATAAAAAATTGAAGGTTTTCTTAAAAATACCAAAAAATCATCCCAGGTTAATTTCAATACTCCAAATACAAAAAAGAAGTCCATTTTGAAAGATAAAATTTATAAAGTTTCAAAAATTGGGTATTACTATTAATAATGGCTAGTTTATATAATATTTTAATAACATATCGTTGTTTAGTGAAACTCGGTATTGCATACAACACACGCTATCGTGGAATGTCGCGATTGCGTGTAATATAAGCCAAGTCAGGGTTGCGTGTAGTGCAAGACTCCTTTGTTGTTGCGTATAATAGAATCCGACCATATTTTATTTATACATGGAATATATATATATATATATATTTATTTATTTACTCAATGTTGCGTAGAATAACTACTATCAAACGAACTTGAAATTTTGTGTAACATGATCCAAGAATAGTGTTGCATATACTACAAGTTAATACGGTCTTGCATATAGCACAAGGTAATCTTTGTGTAGCGTACAACAGAAGATATGAAAGATATTAAAAAGAATAAATCTCATAAAATCTCAGGGTGTTACAATGGATAAGGGTAATTTAAATTATGGACTTTAAAATAAAGACCATTTAATTCATTTGGAAAAAAGAATATATCTATATTTATGGGGTATTCTAAGCCAAGAAGAATAATAATAAGTTTAGTTCAATAGGGTGAATCAAATATTCCATTTCCGGAGAGGTTTAGGATAAATTGGTTTGAGAGTTGACATTGGTAGATTTTGAGGATTTTTTTGAAAATAAATTATATCCTCACACCATTCAGATTTATAAAATTATGGAATTATTTAGTTTGAAATAGTATAATATCTTAGTGTTAGAGTATGTAGATAATCTTATGAATGTAGTTTATTTTTCCTTGGATGTTTTCACATGGGAATACTTAATGGAATAAATCATTATGTTGGATTTGAGGATGGATATTCACCCAATGATTTTTTTTTCTAGGAATAATAGATTATATAGAAATGTCCAACAATTTTGTGGTGGATGAAAGTTATATCGTAGGAAATATTGTTTTTTGGAGTATGATTATTCCTATGGTAATATGTGAAAAATCCAATATCTGGAAATAGAGGGGATGAGACACCATCATATAGAGTAGTGGTAGACATCAGAATCAGACCATGGGATTATTAAACATTCATCCTCAACTGATAATTATGTTGGGATGGTTTCAATGTGTTTATTTCAACCATATGAAGCAATATATTATAGAACCACCTCGATCATGTCACAATTGAAACCAGATGGGACATATCCAGCACTATTTTGGAAATGATCCATTGTGATGTGCTATAGACACATCTTATGTTTCTTAGGAATATTATGATTTTAAAAAATGGGTGTAGTAGAATAACTCTCATTATTATAATAGAGATATAAAAAGTGATTCTAGTAACACCATAACCCCTCATCCAGTGAAATCTCAATAGGGTAAAAGGTGAAATGTTTATATAGTAAGAAATTGTACATAGATAAGAATGTGATGATAAAGGAAAACTCTTGTCCTTTTATGGTGAGAGGTAAAATTAAATAGATTTATACCCTTATGAAATATTTTATTTGATATGGACATGTCCCACTCATTTAATTCTTATTTTTTTGTTGATCATATGGGTATTTATGTTGAGGTTATGACTTCATTTTGAAACATCAAACTCCTCTTTGGAAAAGTTAATGTCATTTCATTATGTGTAATGATTTTTATGTAACTAATGATGAGGCTCAATTGCATTGTGATTTATCTATAGTTTATATGTATTTATATGAAATGATTCTAGATATGGGTTGGTTGACATCATTTATGGCTCAAATTTAATTTCGTACAAAAAAAGTTTGTTTCACATCTCTTGATGGTGTCAGACATATTTTTTGTATGGGTTGGGATATAAAGTCTATTAGAGAAGGAATTTTGCACCGATGGCTGGAATCATCTCTTATCAATTAGTGTATTTGACTTTGTAATATTTGGATGATATTTTAACTAGATATTTTCTAATTATTGATGAAAAATTTCATAATATTTTCTGAAAATATATTTAAAGCTCTACCCAAAATAGAATTAGAGTTTATAATTTATATCCTATTAGGGATTGTTCTTATTTCCCTTCTATATTATTTGATGGAACCAAAATAATTTAGTTAATTCAATATTCAGTTGAAATATTTGGAATGTAAAGGGTTTATTCAACCAGGAACATCTATATAGGCAGAACCTATTCTATTTTGGAAGATGGAGGATGGAACTATTGGACTTTGTATAGAAAATCAAAATATTAACCAAATTATAATAACAAATTGATATCCTATTCCAATAATTAATGATATGTTTGATCTATTAAGGGGATACTAGTGGTTCTCTAAAATCGAATTATGTTCTGGATATCACAAATTGGGATTTCATAAAGTGGATATTCTAAATACAATATTAGAAGAATATTTATCCTTTATAGGTATATGGATATACCTCTTGGTTTTAAAAAATCACTATCCATCTTTATTATAATTTATTAATTGAATATTTCAAAGGTAGATGAATTCTTTTATGGTTGTGTTTGTTGATTATATACTAGTGTATTCTTGGAAAAGATTGGATAATGAGAAAAACTTGGCGAAAGTGTTAGGTATCTTGTTGGAGCATCATGTTTATTCAAGGTTATCAAAGTGTGATTTCGGGATAGGGAGGTACATTTCATTGGCCATGTCATTAATGAAAAAGGTGCTTCAACGGACCCTAAAAATATTGAAGCTGTTATCTCCTGGAAAGCACTCAGGAATGCCTTTTAGATATATATTTTCTTTAGTATATATGTATAATAAAAATATTTTGTACACGAATTTTCACATCTGGCATCACAAATGATTTCTTTTTTAGGATAGACATTCCTTTTCAATGAAGTAATGAATGTCATTAGTCCATGATATAACATATGTTTAGTCTTACATCATATCACATGCTTACATTTATAGAGTTTTGAAATAGATATTTAGTCTATTGTGATGCATAAATATCTGGGTTATGATGTATTCTTAGGCATGAAGATCATGTTGTTGTTTATGGATCATGGAAGTTATAATTACATGATAATAAAAAACTAACACATGATTTACAATTGGACGTTGTGTTATATTATTTGAAAAAATGGGGTCATTACCTAGTAATAAATTAAAAATGTTTATGGATCATAAGAGTTTGAAACACATTTTCAAAAAAATAGATTTGAATGTAAGACAACATAGATGGATGGAGTATCTACCGATGTTTGAATTCAACATGATGTATACACCAGATAATGGGAACTCTATGGGTGGTGAATTAAGAAGGATATCATATTATCATTTGGATAAATATGCTTCAGAATAGTAGAAACTAATGTTAATCATTGAGGTTATGCACATAAAAATCTCATACTAAGGTGATTTGGAAGTTTTCTTTCTTATTTTTTATATTCATGATTTGTTTGAGAAGGTTCTAGTTTCTTAGGAATCCAATAACTATTGGGTTTCTATGAGGTCAAAACTCTATGTTGTGGAGACCATTGAGAGTTTAAAACTGGAAAAGGGATATGTATTCTAGTTTAGAGATTATATGTTCATATATTTGGCTTATCAAGATCAATTTCTAAGTGCAGACAACCATTCAAGAAGGTTTGTTCATCCTGGGATTCCAAAAATTTATAAAGAATGGAAAATAAAATTTTTGTGGGCTGGAATAAAAAGAGGTGTAGTGGAATATGGCTCATGTTTCCTCACCTATTAAATAGTAAATGTGGATCATTAATGACTAGTTTGTGTATTGTATAATTTATCGATTCCTTTTTGAAAATGGGAGTAAATAACCAGGGATTTTATGATAGCTTGACCAAGGAAAATTTGGAAACATGATTCCATTTGGGTGACGGTGGATCGACTCATAAAGTTATCTCACTTCATCCTTATTCATGAAAATAACATATTGTATGGCTTTTAAGAACACTAAATTCAAGATATTGAAAAGATATAAAATATTCCAGTCTTGATTTTATCATACTACGATGTTGTGTTTATGTCTCATTTTTTAAAATAATTATAACAATACCATGGAACACAATTGAAAATAGGTACGGCTTATCATCCACAAATGGATATATAGTCAAAGTAGAAAATCCAATTGTTTTATGACATTCTTATAACGTGTATGTGGATTTATTTGGACATTGGGAAGAGAATATAATTTAGTGGTGTTATCATAAAATAAAAGTTATTGATATTGGATGCATACATATCCTTTTGAAAATTTTTACAATCTCCCTTTTTGTTCTCTACTTTGTTGGGTAGAAACAGGTGATAGTATATAAATTGGATCTAGCCTAGTAAAAGAGACAACTGATTATATTCAGCTGACCAGAAATATTTTGGATATGGATTACAGTGATCATAAATCATATGTGTATCATTATCAGTGAATGTTGTAATTTTAGTTGAGTGATCATGTGTTATTGATAGTCTCTCCATGTCATTGGCATCATCGTTTAATAATTTGAACATTGTAACCTTGGTACAAAGTCCCTTTTGAGAGACATGAACATGTTGGTGAGGTGGAATATTAATTGTACTTTCTACCAAGGTTCAACTCAGTGGAAATTGTGTTTCATGAATCATAGTTGAATAAGTTTTAACCGGATAAAAAACATGTAATTTTATGTGATGATATTGACATAATACCTGATTCTATGTTCATTCATGTTCCAGCACAGAGTTTGGATAGGAAATAAAAAGTCTTTCATGGGGAAAATCAATCTAGGGCTAGTTTTATGGTAACATGGTTGGATTTATAAGAAATTTTAGAGTGATAAAAGGAAATGTTATATAAGTTTCCCAAATAGTTCCAAGAAAACATGGATTTTCAATTGTCTAGGGATTTAATGACCAATGGTGGGGAGAAATAATCACCCCCAGTTTCAGGTAAATGACCATTTATTCATGTTTTTTGAGTCTATATAATTGTCATGTTGAGTTATGGGAGGATTCTAGAGGTTTTGGATTGTTTGTATGATTTTATGGAGGTGCATAGATTCTTCATGTTTAGTAAAAACATTGCACTATTTCTATGAAACCATGCTTGAAGAGATAGTGGGAAATGGGGTAGAACATGGTTCAGACATTTTTTGTAAAATCCATGTGAGATCCCCTGGGAAACTATGCTTCTGGAAACATTATAATATAAATAGTTGGCATTTGATTTGTTAAACCATGTGAGCCAACCATTTTAGGGGTTGTATAAAGATAGTAGAATTTCATAGTTGGGACACGATTACCTAAACCATGCTATATAGAGGTGGATCCCCTTAGAATGTGTATTTAATATGAATTAACCACTTTAATCCTTTTTAATCCCCTATTATCTCCATAACCTAAATTCATTTTTCTCCTAGGTCTTTATATTCTTTTCCAATTAATTTGAATGATGTTCATAGGCAAATCATAGTGAATTAGAGGTCTAAATTAATCTAAAAATCATTATTATTCAACGTTATTCTTAGATATAGCCTTATTTTCTCTTTACAAATAATTGATCTACTCTATATTGGATATATTTATGTTAATTTATGGGAACCATGCTGTTTCATAAATTGATTTAAGGAAGGAATGTATATCCAAGGTCTAATCTATAGTTATGTTGTTCAATTATTTGTTTTTTAATCATTTCAAGGTAGGAGGTTTCTTTCATAACTGTGTATGAATTAGAATATGATGTCCTTTTTTATTAAATTACTTTATTGAATAGGTTGTGAAATTATTTTATGATTATTAGTGGACAAATTTTTTTATTATGGAATTTGAATTTATAAAAAATAGATGGATTTCAGGAAAACAGCTATCATTTATAATTATAAAATGATGAATTTAAAATTATGGTTTGGTTATAATTTATAAAAACTATATGTTTAAATGTTATAAAGAATGAAAATATTGTTTTTGAAATAGTTTTTCATGGATATTTTTCACACCTAATTAGTGTGTGTTCATTTTTATTTATCATGACCCTTTGGAAGGGACATGTTCCATTAGAGAACCTCGTATTGGACACATTCTCATGACATGATTGATTGATGAGATACTGCTTAAGATTATGGAACTTTTATCTTGTAATGCATGGTTTGTGTGTGTGGAGACTTGTTAATGGGAATTTCAAATATATATAGAAATGGAATGATAGGATTGTTTTGTTTCATTCCATATAATATTTTTTACATCATTGATATAATTTTTTTTTAGTTAAAACGTTTTTATATAAATCGTGCCTAAATTTTTTTATCTTGAGGAATGATTTGGGAAGTCATGAAGTAAATCCTACTGTGTTTAGACTCATCCCCTACACGGAAATTATTTTCATTTTTAGATTCCGTATATCAAGTTATAGGTAAAGGAAAGTTATATTAGTTATTTAATGATGCGTCTTGATATGGTTGTCAAGAAATATGGACATGGATATTAAAGTGGGTTTGGTGTTTCTGGTTGATGTCACTTAGAAGATTTGATTTTTGTGGTGTTTTGGTTCTATTATGTATGTATCTTGGTTTTATTTTGTACTTTGATTTGGTTAATTGTTTTTTATGTTTTGGGTTGTATCTGGTACTCATGCATCA
Organism: Viscum album; assembly: GCA_963277665.1. NCBI lineage: Eukaryota > Viridiplantae > Streptophyta > Magnoliopsida > Santalales > Viscaceae > Viscum > Viscum album. Next base: position 1,367,358,725 of record OY728135.1, read on the forward strand.
TATAATGGTTCAGTTTTTTTTATATATTTTGGTTCTTTTTTCATTCAATGGGAAATCATCCCACAAATGTTATTGAGGACATTGGAGTTTATTTCTTGTATTTGGTGTCTTATGTATGTCACCTAAGGCCTAGTAACACCTCACCTCCTCACAAGGCAATTAGGAGGGTTGGTATGTTAAAATTTTCCCAAGTTAACCTTGAACTTAAGTAATTCAAAAAGTAAATGATATTTTAACAAAAATCCATTACCTCTTTGATAAATTGAATTTGTTCTCCAAAAATAGAAATTGATACCTTGAAAACCCTTCTAAATATTATAACCTTTTTATCAATATCTCATGAAAGATATAACATCAATGAATTTTTAAATATCTTTTTAAATGACACATTCATTATATAATATATTAATAAGAAACATATACACCTTATAAATGGATGACGGTGCATAATACGCGAGATTTCAAAAAAGATACAATATTTTAAAAACAAATCTATACAAAGATTTGATAACTAATGTATGAATTAATCATTGAGGTGATTATGTGTAAAAATTTAAATGAAAAATAAAATAATTTTAAATTAAACATAATATAATTAGAGGCTATTTCACTCATAATAAGGGCATAATGTAATCAATGGAGTACAATTAAAATCTAATAAAAGGAAATTTAGGTAAGAAACCCTATACTTCAAGACACAAATTTTTATGATGTCCTATAAATAGAATATAATAAATATATAGTAATTATTTTTTTGATTAATAATTTATTATAGGTTTATTACTTTATCAATAATTTTTTTAATTTATTTCAAATAGATATTTAATTACTTTATCATTAAATTACACATTGGAGGTTATGAGGAAAATCGTTTCATAGATGAAAATTGAATTTGGTTGGTAGATTTTGGTTAAAAGGGTCATTATGTCATCACAACCAGAATAATAATTATGAAATTATTATCATTTTTTAAATAATATACAGTTTTAGTGTCATCAATGAATTGAGATCCTGAAAAACAATATGTGTTATCTCGTGAGGTGGTTGTCTGAATGTAAACCAGATTAAAAGTTTTAATTTTTATAATAAGGATAACAATGAAATAAAATTGTAGATTATCTCTCTAGAATATTTATAATGTTATAAAAATAAAATAAATTCTTTATATATATCCCCATGACTATCCACGAGAGGTGGTATTGAAAAAAAATTCATCGCTATGTGGAGACAGTAGTTAATATATATATTTGGGTGATGATTCCATTTTCAATGATTGGATTAGTATGAAGAATGATGATATATTGTATTTTAATAATCATAATTATGTTATTAATACCATATATATACATTAAATTCTTGAAAATAACAATCCATGAAATATGGAAATGAGAAATGAAATAAATTGGTTCTTGAGGTGGTTGTCTACACGTATGCATGAATGATTATTTCATTTCCAAATTGAAAAAATGTGGAGATGAATAAGGTTATAAAACTAAAATAATAACATTTCAGTATATGAGTGATATTTATATTATTATATTGTAAAATTTATGATAGAACTTTAGGAGGTATAAGAATTAGTAAAATTAAAATGCTCAGTTAAGATAATTATCACCTCATTAAAGAACCTGTTTTGGATCTCTCCTTAAGAATCCTAGGGATAGTATATTAAGAAGACCGAAACATGTATAATATATATAAGTAATATAATAATAGTAATTTTCTATGTCTTTTAATGATATTTTTCCTTTCATGTGTGGGTATGATAGGAGATGTGGTTTCATTTGATAATTGAGGGGAGAGAAACCTTGAAATTACTTAAATTAATAAATTAATATAAATTAATTTTCTTGTTTGACTAAAAAATTGGCATATTTGAAATATAAGATGGATATAAATGTATATTATCTCAACAAAAATAATTTATAAAAATTTAAGTGATGTGTTAATCCTTACCTCTATATTTTAACGCTAGTGAACCACATTTAAATATTATCATGATAAGAATATTTTTTCTCATTAGGGGTCTAAAAAATTACTATAAAATAAAAAATTACCCATACGTATAAATAATTGATATTCAAAACCATACAACATTCACTTGAAAAATGATAAAATTTTATGAATTTTAACTCATTTTATAAAATATTATTTAATATAAAATATCAGCATTAATTTTTTAGGATATTTATATATTTAGATATTGAAAAATATCAATAAAATATTTTAATTACAATATAAAATTTAAAAATATTTAAAATACACCATATGTATCTAAAAATTTCACGTTAAACCCTAAAATCACCTAAAAATATTATTTTAAGCATATTAAAATCATTTACATGGGTTCTCTAATGGTTGCATAAGCACTTCCTCAATGTTGTTCAAGAATTTAAGGTAGTTATTTAATTAGTAAATATATAACATATGTTACCAAATAAAATTATCCATATTAAAAATATAATCTTATATATATTAATAACATTTTTTATCCGTATCAAAAAATTATTATTTATTTTAAAAGAAATTCATATAAATTTTTGAATTATCTTTACTAAAAAACATAAAAGTATTTAATAAAGAATGATGACCCCAAACATCTATATTTTTATTATTTGAAGGTCAAGGTTAAATTAAACTCATTAGTGGAAATATATCCACATTTATGTATGATTATAAATCCTTTTATCATAGTTTTAACCTTGTTCAACAAATTTTACCCTTACATCGTTGATAAATTATTTTCCAAGGCTTCTATTAATTATGGAAAAAAATAAAGATGACCTATTTGCTAAAGTTGGTAATTATGATTCCAAATATAGAGTAAATTTTATAAAATTCAATTCTTATAAGTGTAACACAATTTATTTTAATATAAAATTACTTTTAATTCAAAACGTGTTCCGGTCAAACCCCTTTATAAAAAATGAAAAAAGAAAACCCATTTGCAAATAGTTTAGGGGAAACCCATTACATATGAAAAAATAAAAAATCATAGGGCCCTAAAGACCCATAATTACTGGAATGTCCAAATACCACATGTCAAAAAGGCTTAAAGTCACATGACCATAAATATATTTACTGGTTGAATGGACCATTGGTATAAACACCATTAAAAGAACTCCCAAAAAAACTAGAAACCCTAGACACAAACCCCTCATGGCATCTTCATCGAACCGTAATACAACAACCACTTGTGATTCACCAGTTTTGATTCTCCAAACATGTTTCTTATTTTATAAAAATATTTAATGGGTTTTTACTTCATTTAATTTTTATACTGTAAGAAATAATACTTATAAATAAACATAATACCTTCTTTATTTAATTAAAACACTGAAAATGATTACTTTTTCAAGGCTAATATAATCCAACTAACCTAAAATACATACCAATAAACCTATTACAATTACATGGAGACCAAAAAGTATAACAAAAATCCCAAGATAATAGTGGATGTCCTTCGGATCCATCACCACGAAGATAGTACAACCATAACCACAACAGTCATGCTAAGAACCAGTGGAACGATGAACACCATCTTTGTCAATTCATCTTGAAATTGGAACACTGTAATTAATGTATTTATAAGGCCTTGGAGACAACACTACCTTTTCCTCCATTAGGTGACTGTTGAGTCTCCAATGGCTATAAGACCTTATAGCCATTTGATACTTTTGTTGTTTAATTTATAGTGTCTCAGTATAATTAGTTTCCAATTGTATGGTGTGAATTGGTGTTATGACTTTAAAAATGATTTTTATAAATTCTTTTAATTTATTAATAAACATTGTGTTTTAAAATAAATAAAAAGATAACTATATATTTTTTGTACAAAAAAAACATATTTTTGTTGAAATTGTGCTTTGTACAAATATAAATAACAACTATATTTGTATTTAATATTTTAGCTATACATATTGAATTAAGTATATTTCAAATGTTTTGGAAAATATTTTATAAATATTTTCATCCCTAGATGTATTAAATCAAGTTTTTAACTAAAACTATGCCTTTAAATTTTATAATACTAGTATAATATTTTCTAAATGATGTATTAAACTTTGATTTATCACTTTATGTTATAAAACATTAGCATTTATAAACCTAATGAAAATATTGTTTTAGCACTTTGTTTACTCATAGTAAGAGACCTAATATTTTTTTAAATACCCCTATATATTTATATGAAGAACTATTTTTATATTTAACAAAAAAATAACTTTTACTTTTCCAAAATATATGTTAGAACCCCACATAGCCGAGGGCCACCTTAGTTAGCCACCCAAGGCCTTTATGGGCTTCTCATAGAACCCCTAGAAATTGTCCAGGGTGGGGTGCATGCATGGTGCATGATAAGTCGCTCGCAAAAGAGGAATAGAAAGCCCTAAGAGTGCACGGACATGTGTGTGTGCAAGGGAACCAAGAGCGCCATCGTGTGGGGTGGCATGGTGGTGCGGGTGGGCGCAGAAGCGCACCCACAGAAAACCCAGTACGGTGCGGTACCGGGAGGGGGGAAGGAGTAATCAGAGCCTTGGTTGGGAGATCCAGGCTTATAAAGGAGCTCAGAAAGCCTCTTAGTTTTGATGTGGGATGGGATTTCTCAGCTAAGAGATGATCTAGGCCATCCGATCATGCCGCACATGATATGAGCTATTCGATCGGTTAAACTATTGAACACCCCCGAACATGGTATATCAACTATTTTTTTTGTGCGTCATCTGATCCCAATGGATATAATCATGACCGTTCATTCCCTTTTAAATTCTCACGTCAATCATAACCATCAGACCACATAATATCTAATTTAGACCATCCATCCCTTTTTAAATCACCACATCACCCGTAGTTGTCCATAATTCATCACATCCAATTTCTACCATCTGTTGTTTTCCTAGTTTTCCTCTCCCCCGACATCTTCTTCCTCCATATGTTCCATACTAGTGGCTTCTTCCACTTTCTTTTCACCATTTTTTTCCACACCCGTGACCTCGGGTGGCCCCTATTGTCTGTCGTTTTTCATAAAGACTGACACCCATGGTCTTATATTAAACTGATGGGTCTCTGTTTTAAAAAAAGTGGCATTAAAAATATTTTATATGATTTATAATATATTTTATATATAAATATTCTGTTTTTCACCCAAAACATCTTGGATCTTCCTCCTCTCAAGCCTCCAGCGAGCTTCTTTGGACCCCTTCCCCTCCTTCAAACCAGGTAAGGGTTCTAAGTTGTCTTTTCATGACTCAGTTTGAATATATATATTTATATATGTACATATAGATGCATAAATATATATATATATGTGTGTGTGTGTGTGTGTGTGTGTGGTTGTGTATAAGACCACAAATTCCTTCTAAGAGAGTGAGTCCTTATTTCGTACAGGATTTTCTTAATTATTTTTGAGAGAAAAGACAGATATCATTAATGATGAAGATCATCAGACGTACATATGTAATGCCACGGAGGGAAATTATCCAACCATAGCTGGTAGGCATCGAAGGGGCCTGATGCCACCAACTGGTGGGCCACATTGTTTCCATATCTTTTGGTAAAGGAGAAAGTGCAGAATGAAAAGCATTGGCGGAGCGAGAGAATTCTCCTTATGATGAGGCCAAAAGATTGGAGTCCTCCGTCATTGTGGTTAATGGCATCGGTCACGGTGAGGCAGTCAGACTCAATGTTGATATCAAGCCAACCATGATCCCTAGCCAGCATCATACCTTCCAGGATAGCGTAAGCCTCATCCATGGAAGGTTCCCAAAAGACCTGATGTGATTCATATTTTGCAGCAATAATTTTCCCCAGATGATTTCGGGCCAGGAGACCAAGGGTGACAAGTCCATCCTTGGGGATAGATGCATCCACATTGATCTTAAGAGATCCTTCCATTGGGGGGTTCCACTGAGGAGGACATGAGGGAGGAAAAACGGTCTTATGATGTTCATTGTGGTGGTTCCTGCCCTTAATCCATGACGTGGCCCATTTAATCCAGAATTCAAGAGGTTTATGAACGTAATGGAAAATATCATCATTACACCAGACCTAGATGATCCAGGCCAGGGTGCAGAGTGAGCCTGTATTATCCAAAGAGAGGGAGGAGCACCAGCGCATCAGGAGAGTGGGAAGGTTTGAGACCATGGCCAGAGATGCATCTGGAGTCGGGCCCCATTTATTCCAAATTTCCTTAGCTCCAGGGCATTGAATGATAGCGTGAAAAGGGGTCTCAGGGATATTCGGGCAGAAAGGGTAGGCAATGGCATTTGACATATGTCGGTAGACGAGAAGGCTCATAGTAGGGAGGGTGTCCGTGCAAACCTGCCACCAGACAAGGCGTATTTTTAGGGGGACGTTGAGCTTCCAGAGTGATTTCCATGGACCCTCATTCTGGTAGATTGGGTGGTTTCCAAGAGCAAGTCTGTATTCGTATTTCCCCATGTACTCACCTGATAAATCATTCCTCTAGAAGAGGTGGTCGGGGCCTGCGTCTGGGATCTAGGGGATTCTAAGGATAAGCCTTTGGTCTCTTTTGTTAAACCATTCATGGATCTTATCCAGACACCACCCCGTCCCTTGGTCAGAAAGGAGGCACCTGTCAGTGGCGTTTTCAAAGCCTAGTTGGGCGTGGGAAGTAGCTCGCATACCTTCCGAATCGATTAGCTAGGGATGGGTCCGGATATTGACAAATTAGCCATCCCCAATCCTCCAGCCCATCCCCTTTTCCACGATCTTTCAGGCCCCCCAAATGCTTCTCCGATGGAAGCTAGGACGAATGCCAAGAGAGGAAACATGGAAGTCCGTGTGGGGAAAGTTCATAGCTCGTAGAACCCGCACATAGAGAGATGATGGACGGTTAATAAGGCACCATCCTTTCTTGGCCAACAGTGATGTTTTTTGATTCCATATAAGTTGAAATATACATAATCATATATAGATGTATATATATTTATAAAAAAACATTTATATTTAATGTAACGTTTTGAAATTAATAAACCCTTGATTTTACTAATGTTTTTAATAATTTAAGACACGTTAGTGTTAATAAATCTCAGTGTAAGACCTTTATATATAATATTTATATATAGTTACACAAATAAATATAAATAAACCTTTCATGTTTTGTATTTTGATTTGAAATTAAAGAAATTTTGTTCCTAATATATTCCAAGTAATAATTGTGTCATTGGATTTTTGGTGTAAACCCTTTAATACAATATGAAAATTTCGTTTTGTGAATATATGTGTGCATAAATATAAATATTTATCCTCAATATTATATAGAATTTTCCAAGGATTGCTAAGAATGAATAATAGGTATTAATAATGGTTGAAATTCATTCTTAACATTGTGTGTAACTTTATGAAATGTTTTATTTAAGCATACTAGTAATAAATGTCTATAAATCTATTTGTTTAATACCCCAAAATAAATATTTTGTTTACCCAAAAATAATTTATGCATCCAATCTATGATGAATTTAATATTTTTATTTTTTTAATAAGATTTTAGATATTTGGGTTTTCAATTTACGTGACAAAACTTGTATTTATTTTTCTGCATTAGTTTCCATTACATATGTTATAATATGCTTATCATACTTTTCACTTATTTACATAGCCATGCATATGAAAATATTGTTTTTAAAACTGATATGCATGAGTCATTCTGTATATGTAAATGCTAAAGAATTTAATCAAACCCAAATGGCCTTTTAAAGAATTAAGAACTAAATTATACAAATTAGTTTGGGAGACTTCGAATAATATTAAATTAGAAATTGAATGTCAATGTGGTATGGGATACATTGAACATATGACCTTACTTGGTATATGATGAATGTATTGGACATAGTAAGTGTCAGGTGGGGCCCGCTACACACCCTTGGTACATCAATATGTCTCATGAGACAAACTACGATCTGGGAACAAGGCCATAAAAAATGATTATTTATGGCCTTGGAATGAGGCCTTGACGGTATGGTTATGTTGTCCCGAATTATTCATTCCCTCATTATGTTTATGATAATTATTTAACCAAGTGGACAGTTAACTAATAGAATATTCCTGGTTAAGATCATGTACATATGAGTATCAGAAAATGTAAATTCTTATGGAATAACGTGTATTCAGTACTCAGAGATTTATTTCACAATTTATGGCTGACAGTTAGTAATAATAGAAATTGATGTTTTTATTTTAAGTGAAACTATGATCATGTATCACTATCAATTGTAAATTAAGTATTTATACTTTTTCATATCACATTTATTAAAGTTATAATGAATCCTACTTTATATGTTTCATACCCTATATTTTGTATGATCATGCTTATGTTTGGAATGTGTTGCATTATAAGCCTGTTAATATTTCTTGAAATGTTCACTTGTAATTTGTTATCAAGTGTTATGTTATGCTTCCCTTATGAATTTTTTTATAAATGATTTTTAAATGATTTTTTTTCAAGTGGTTTCAATTTCCTCCTCTTTTTATTTTAAAACCCCTTAATGGGCATTCTTACGCTATCCCTACATATTAATTTAAATTTTACAGGTTCAGTGGATTTGAGTTACACTGTTTAGTATAAGGTTTGTGGAGATTCTTTCCTCTACCGGTTTTTAAAGAATTGTAATAATTATATCTGATTCTCCATGACAAAAACCAAAAATATCCTCTCTAGTGGAACATGTGTGTGCAATTTTAGAAATTTTTTTTAATAAAAATTACATGACATGTTTTATTTAAACTTTGCACCAGCTTCAGGGCAGTCCGAGGATGAGGTGTGATAGTTGGAATCAGAGGATTGGTTAAGAAAACACCAGAAAATTAGAACAATACTAAAAAATTGTCTATGACTCAATAAGTTTATGTTTTCTTAAAATTTTTTGATGGAAAATGAAACAAGTATTTTGTCTCTCTCGACCGAGTTACTAGAACATATAATTATCCAGTCAAGTTCATTGATGTACATGCCATTTGTGAACCTACTTCTAACCTGTAAACGCATTGATCAAGTATTTAAAAATCCAAATATCCTTCAAATTTGTCAAGGAATGAGTAAAATTTTCTACCTCATGTCAGAAGTGTAACTTTATTTTTTTGCAGACGAAGGAAGTTACTATGAAAGGCCCTTATTGGGTTTCACCCTATCTGAGGGTTATCTGGCCCTAAAGATGTTCTAGGAAGCTGAAGAGGTGGGCGACCCCCGTGCAGCCGATACGTTTAAATTATTGAGTTTTATTAGGTATGGGAGGTTTTACAACATCTAGTTTTTAGAAAACCAAGTCATCTGATTGGTTTATCAGAACCATTTTCATTCCGATATCTTCGAACTCTACACCTCTCAAGCCACCCTTTAGAGGACCCACTATTTCCCACATAATACTGACTCGAGCTATGAGAAGTGTATCTAGGTGAATGAAATTGAAAATTTTATGAATGTTTGGGGAATTTATATAACTGAAAGAACCTACCAAGAAAGTCCCGGACTATGGTAGACCTTATAAAGTAGGACGTTAGGAAATCCATACTGGTGTTGTGAGAGTGAGCGAGTAGTTGTGTAACACCTTGGGTTTAGGAATTTAGTATAACTGAATAATGTTATATGTTTTGATGATTTAATAGGCTATTTCAAGAAAAGTATATATTTTGATATGGTTATGCCTTTTTAAATAAAACATATCTCTTAAAATGTTCAGATTGAAGACATGTGTTCACCAACCAACACCTTATCACTCCATACCGAATTACTAGAACACATAATTGTTTAGGCATTTTCAAAATTCTATGAACCTTTTTCAAAACTATGCCTGAATTAAAAATGGTTTTATAAATCATCCGTCATCTCAAATATTATTCATTCCAACAACAACGAATACTACATCTACCACCATATTGCAACTACTCAAATTGCAGAATTTAGGAAAAGGGGGAAGTACTATAAGGGGATTTTCATATGTTTCACCCTATCTGAGAACTATCAAGATTTGATGAATTTTCAAGAAGATGCTTTGGAGGGTGACCATTGAGCAGACTATTTGAACAAAATCCTATGTTTTTCTATAAATGCGATGCTCCATGACATCCAAATTTTCAAGCATTATATAGCTCGAGGAATTTATCGACAAATTTTCCACTCTCAAATATCTGATCTCCCCACCGCAAAATACTTCCTCTTGAAACCCAAATGATTTATGCATAGGGATGATCCAAGATACTCTTAGTGATCTCGGTGTATTTGGGTCAAGGATGTTGAGGGATTGGAGACCAATATTGGGATACACTTGGGGGTATTCAAAAGATTGACCTTGTTGGTCGAATTTGTGAGGGGATATGGGAGGTGATGGGAGTCTGGTTTTTCTAGTGGTCTGTGTACTAATATTTTAGAATTAGAAGGATTAATTCTTTGAAGGGGGTGGGGGATATCACAATTCCCCAAAAAAATTTCTTATTTAATAACAATATTTTATGGGTTTATACATCTTTTAATTTCCATACTGTCAGAAATAATACTTATAAATAAACATAAAAGCTTCTTTATTTAATGAAAACACTGAAAATTATTACATTTTTCAGGGCTAAGAGAGTCCAAATAACAAAAAATAACTAGTAAGAGACCTATTACAACTGAAGGGAGGCCACTAAATATGAAAACAAAATCTCATGTTAATAGTTTATTTCCTTCAGATCTGTCACAAAAAAGAATAGTAAATCTATAACTACAACAGCCATGCTAAGAATCAGTGGAATAAAAATAACCATCTTCGTCTAGTTATCTTGAAATTGAAACACCCTAATTCTTGAATTTATATGGCCTTGGAGGAAACCTAATAGTTTCAACCTTTAGGTGACTGTTGAGTCTCCAATGGCTATAAGACCTTATAACTATTGGGTAATTTGGTCTGTTTAATTTAAATTTTCATAGTATAATGAGTTTCCATGTGTAAAGTGTGTATTAATGTTACAACTATAAACTTGTTTTTGATAAACTCTTTTTATTTATTAGATAACCCTTGTGTTTTATAAGAAACACCAAGAGAAGTATATACTTGGTTTTGTTACAAAAAAACATATTTTTTTGAAATTGTGGTTTGGACAAATAAAAATTATAACTATTGTTGTATTTCAAATTTTTTCTATATATATTGAATTGAGTATATTTGAAATGTTTTGAATTGAATTTTATAAATATTTTCATCCCTATATATATAAGCATGGTTTTAACTAAAAATAAGTCATTGAGTTTTATAAAACCAGTATAATATTTTCTCAATGATGTATTAAACATTGATTTATCACATTATGTTTTAAAACTAGAGCTTTTATAAAACTAAGGAAAATATTTATTTTAGGGATTTGTTTAGTCAAAATAAGAGAATTCATATTTTCTTAAAGAAAAATATATATGTATACAAAAACATATTTTTATATTTAACAAAAAAATAACTTTTACATTGCCAAGATATAGGTGAGTACCCCACCTAGATGTGGGACACCTTAGGCAGCCACTCAAGGCCATGATGGGATACTAATAGAACCCTTGAAAGTGGCATAGGGTAGTGCACACACATGGTGCCTTCTTAGTCACATGAATATGGGGAATAGAAATCCCTAAGAGCACATAGATGTGTGAATGTGCAATGGAACCAAGTGTTCCATCATGTGGGGCGGAACAACTGCAGGGGTGGGCACAAGAGCGCGCTTGAAGAGAACCCGGTACGGGGCGGTACCGGGAGGGGGGAAGGAGTAATATGAGCCTCACCTTTGAGCTTAAGGCTTATAAGGAATCTCATGAAGCCTCCCCATTTCAATGTGGTATGGGATTTATCAGCTAAGAGCGGATCTAGGCCGTCCGATCACACAACGTGCGATCTGTGTCATTGTATCGGTTCAGCTTTCAAACCCATGCGTCTGCGGTATATCGACTGCGGTTTTTTGGCACCGTACAATCGCGATGGATCTAACCACAGTCATTCATTTCCTTTTCAAATCTTATATAGCTCATAAAATTTAGATCACATATGATATAATATGGATCGTCCATCACTTCTTAAATCACTGTATCACCCACAACCGTCCGATCTTCTCCACATCAGATCTCAGTCACCCGCGTTTTTTCGGTTTTCCTCTCCTGTTACGTCTTCTTCTTTCACATGTTCCTCACCAATGGATTCTTCCACCTTCTTTTCACTATTTTTTCCACACCCATGACCATGGGTTTTCCCTGTTGTCTCTTGTTTTCCACAAATACCGACACCCTCATTCTTATTTTAAATCGAGGGGTCTTAGTTTTCCATGAAGTAGCATTAATTTTTTTTATATAATGTATAATATAGTTTATATATAGATATCCTGTTTTTACCCAAAACAACCCGGATCTTCCTCCTCTCATGCCTCCAGTGAACTTCTCCGAACCTCTTATCCTCCTTCGAACCAGGTAAGGGTTATATGTTTTCTTACCATGTCTCGGTTTGAATATATATATATATATATATGTACATATAGATGTACACACACACACACACATATATATACGGTAGAGTATAAGACCAATGATTCCTTCTCATATTGTGAGTCCTTAAATCCTACATGAAAGTTTTTAATTCATTATCTTGTAAAGGATGTGCAATGTTTTGTGATTCCATATAAGTTGAAATATACATAATCATATATTGATATATATATATTCCTAAAAAACCATTTATATTTAATGGCATGTTTTAAAATTAACGGACCCTTGTTTTTACTAATGTTCTTAATAATTTAAAATAAGTAAGATTTAATAAATCTCATTGTAAGACCTTTATATAAACTATGTCTATCTAGTTATACACATAAATATAAATAATCCTTTCATGTTTTATATTACAATTTGATATTAAATAACTTTTTTTGCTAATAAATTATAGGTAATAAATGTGTCATTGGATTTTTTTGCCAACCATTTAATAGAATATTTATATTCGGTTATGTGAATATATGTTTTTATACATATTAACTTTGATCCACAATCTTATTTAGAATTTTCCAAGGATTTCTAAGAATGAATAACACATGTTGTTTAGAAATATGAATGTTTTTTTATTTAAAAATAATGATCATTATATACACCCTTGTGTATAAATGGATTTACACTACACAAAACCATATATAATTTTGGATTTTCCAAATGTTATATTTTTGATGCGTTTATTAATTATGGAGAATTAATTAATACAATTTGGGGGGTTTTATAATCTTATATACATATGTATGAATCACTTATTTTCATAAATAATTGGTATTAGTTATGGTTGAAATTCATTTTTAATATTGTGTGTACCCTTGTGATATGTTTTACATAAGCTTAACATAAATAAATGTTTGGACATTTATGTGTATAATACCCCCATTAAATATTTGGTTTACCCTTAAATTAGTTAGGCATCCATTCAATGATGAATTTCCAATTATTTTTATGAATAAGATTTTATATAATAGTGTTATCATTTTATGTGACAAAACTTGCATTGCTTTTTATGCATTAGTTTTCATTACATATGATATAATATGATTATCATACATGTCACTTATTTCCATATCCTTGCAGATGATAGTATTGTTATTAACACTATTATGCATGATTCAATTTTTATATATAAATGCTAAAGAATGTAATCAAACTCAAATGGACTTTTAAGGAATTAAGAACTAAATTATTCAAAGTGGTATGGGAGAGTTTGAGTAAGATGAAATGAGAAGCTTAATGTCAATGTGGTATGAGACACATTGAACATAGGAAATTACATGACATATGAAAAATGCATTGGACATAGTAAGTGTCAGGTGGGGCCCACTATAGCCCCTTAGTGCATCGGTAGGTCTCAGGAGACAAACTAAGGTCTTGGCACAAGTCCTTAGCAAAATTATTATTTATAGTCTTGCAACAAGGCCTTAACGGTATGGTTTTTTGTCCCACATTATACATTCCATCATTATGTTTATGATAATTATTTAACCAATTGGATATTCGACTAGTAGAATATTCATTGTTAAGAGATTGTACTTATGAGTATGAGTATAAGTATATTCTTATGGCATAACATGTATTTCGCACTTAGAGATCTATTTTCCAATTGATGGATCACAGTTGGTAATGACAGAAATTGAAATTAATATTTATGCACAACTCCAATCATATATTACTCTCAGTTGTATTTTTAGTATTTATACTTTTGCATATCACATTTATTAATGTTAGAATGACTCCCACATTATATGTTGTATACTATATTTTATTTATGAGAATGATTCTATTTGGAATATGTTTCATTGTAACCCTAATAATATTCTTATAAATGATCACTTGTAATTTGTGATCACGTTATATATTATGCTTTCCTTATGAAAATTTATAATATGTAATTTTTAAAGGACTCCTTTCATGAGGTTTAAATTTCAAACTTATTTTATTTTAAAACCCTTTACTAGGCATTCATATGCTCACCCTAGGTTTTAATTTAAATTTTATAGGTTCAATGGATTTGAGTTACACTGGAAGCTTTGCAAATATTCTTTCCTCTTTCAGTTTTTGAAGAATTCCAATAATTGAATCTGATTTACTAGGAACAAAAACAAAAATATCTTCTCTATGGAACATGTATGTGTGATTTCTGCTTTTCTTTTTATAATTTTTTTTTCACACCATGTTTTATTTAATCTCCGCACCGGCTATGGGGCAGTCTGGGGATGGGGTGTGACACCAGGTCCTGAAATGAGAGTTCTGATACCCCACAAGAGGAAATATTTAGATGAAGATGGGTAAGGGATGGAAAGATAGTGAGGATGATTAATATAAATGGCTAGTAAGACACCCATGAATGTAGTTTGGTGGTAGTAGGTGTAGTTGAATATTCGAGTACTGACATCCATTGATAAGTTGAGTAAAGGCACTACCAACACATCCAAGGAGTAGAGAAAACATGCTTCCTATATCCCCCCAACACTACCATTTCCACACCGCTGTATCCACCAAAGGCCCCAACCACCGATCATGCACTCTAGCACCGCTGAAATTGTGATAAAATTCCACCCAACCCCCACTGTCTATTTCTCACCATATCCACACCCGATGAACATAAATATGATAATATTGAACTGAACCAAGAATCTATAGAAGAAAGAAGGGGGTTCCCTCTAATTTTTACTGCCATGGATGATTATACCCTCCAATCATCACACCCATAGATAATGATGTCTAAGATATAACTAAAAGATCTGATGATGAGACCTCCCAGTTGACCCAAACATGAATACAAAGATATGTTATTACATTAAAATAATTCAATGTTTTTGATATCTTAGTTCAAATTATAGAGAGACCTAAAATGAAACCATGATATATTTTGATAATAATATATATAATAAGTATGACTTTTGAACCATAACTTTTGAATTATTGGAAATCAATAGGTGTAAAATATTTATGATATATTCATTGAAACAAAAATATGAATAATTTTAAAATGAAAAAAATATAACTAGTATAACCAAAACAACAATGAAAGTAATTTTATGCATAAAAATTTATTTTTAAAAAATTTATATATTTTTCAAATAAACTTTGTATATTATGATTACATAGTAATAAAATATATTAATAATATGAATAATATATCACCAATTTAAATCCAATAAGAATCAAAATTTATTAATATTCTAAAAGGATATTTTCTTATATGATTAGATTTCATATGTATTTTCAGAATTTATTTCAATATAGTATTATAAAATTTCAACCAATTTATTTTATAAAATAATCATAATTTTTAGATTTAGAATAATAATATAGTTTTAAGATTTAATTTTAGGAATTTTCTAAAAATAATGATATTTAGGTAAATAGTGGAAAACACTGTGTTTTTTACAATTAACATGAATTTATGACATTATTAGAATGTAAGTATGAATTTTAAATTCATGAAATTTTTATATAAAAAATATGTATTTTATATATAATTTTATAATTTTAATTTTTCATTAATTTACAAACCCATATTTATTGTTTTAGAATATAAGTAATATTATCAGCCAAATTCTTTCTAATAAATTATACATTTTTGTTATAAATTTTATTTTCATAAATTTTATAAATTGAATATAATAATAATTTTTAAAAAGTAAAGTTATCTTTACAAATTATCATGTTTGTAAATCTTTTTTTGTAAATAAAAATTATATTACCATAGGAAAAAACTAGTTACACTGGTAAAATCTAAAAGGGTACATGTAATGATTCAAGTGGTAAAGGGCTTAAAATATGATAAAAACATTCCTATGATTGGGGTTTGTGGTTTTGATCGAGTTTATATCTTCAATAGTAAATTATTTCTCAATTTCGAAGCCAAATCACATTTTTACCACATCATCCATTTATATGAAGTTGAAAATTTTAAAAACATTCCATTCTAGGAACTTATAAAATGGTCGACTACACATTGATTCATGGAAATCATAAAAATTAGGTTTCCTTATAAAATACTATCTTTTTTACTTCTTCTATAGTACTATTTAACCTTATTAATATTTTTTTCGTATGATATTATCTCATTCCATCCAATTCTATGTGATCTTCCATAGAAATCACAAGGTTCTCAACATGAATAATTATTTTTACATAACTTATTCAATTTATATTTCACATTTACTATCACAATGTTCAATATTTTATGTAATTAAATACATATTTGTTATATAATTATTGTCATTATGTTATTTCAATAATTATTAATTATATTTTCAATTTTCTATTATGAAAAATGAAACCCCAAATCATTCATTTTGAAAACTACTACCTCAACAATGCAATGTGTTTATTTTTCCTTCAACACCTTGCTATGATGGTATAAAAAATAAATTATTAAAAATTATGGTATTTATACCATTTTTAATATTTTTATAAAATAAACCATATTAATTATTTCTCCCATTATATGGAAAATGAAATAATTAACATTGTGTACTTGTGGTCTACGACATCCATGGAATAATTGAATTTCATTTTTATTTTCATCACGACATTACATGAATGGTCATGAGGATATGATTAAATGATAAATATGATTCTTATGAAATATTAAGGTAAAATAATTAATATTTATTGAATCTATAATGGGTATTGTAGAAAAAATACTATCATTAATTCAACCGTTTAAAATGATTGAACTATGAAGAATATGAACCCTTATTTATAAGTAATAACTTTTTTAAATTATATTCGCATTATAATAAAATAAAAATATGATATGTCACCATTATAAACACTAAATAAGATAATTATTCCTCTATTATAATTATATTTAAAATGAGAAACCTCATAAACACCAATTAATCATGGTAGGTTCATGTTTTGGTAGGTTTAACTACCACTTGAGTAATACAATGCATTTATATCGTGGATTACTATAAGAAATTATTAAATAATATGATATGATATATATTCGTAAATAATTTATTGTTTCAATTTCTACTATGTTTATATGAATAATTAACTAATTAATTAAGAAATCACCCTTTTTAATTAAGAAACACCACAACATGCTTGTTGTCGATTTCAACCATTGAGATCATATCCAAAAATAAAATGAAATGAAATTTTAGATTTATAAATTTAATATAAAATATATTATTTTAACATTAAATATATTATAATAATTAATTTTCAATAAGAATGAAGACAAACACTGTTTTTATGAATCTAGTTCAAATTGATATGGATTACTTACACCCAGTGTTGAAAATAGGAACAAATAACTAATATATATATAATGAATGATTTTAAATGAATAAAATAAATGGTTATAATTATTTATAAGGTTATTTCGTATTATTTTAATGAAAATAATTTAATTATTCATAATATTTGGCATAGTACAAAATGAGTCAGGACCGAGGTAAGTGTTTTGTCTCAAATTCATTTTTTGAGACATTCTTGGTATTACAAACCTAATTTCATTTTTTTGGTGTATATACTGAATATTTTAGATATCACATAATAAATAATATTTTAATAATGGTATTTTATGTTCAATTACAAGCCCTGTCTTTCAAGGGGTTTTCATTAGAGTATTAATCAAGCAGACATATTTTTATTGGTCTGAGTTTTCATTCGTCAAGACATATTACATGTTATGATATATGTTACCTTTTTATTGTATAATATTTATTTTATATCCTATTAATTATCTATAATTTATTTCCTTTCATTTTATTTTACTTAATAACCAAATATTTCATCCTTATTGAAGAGGCAATTGATTTTTTTGTTTCCCCGACATTGAGGATTTTTGGTAACTGAATTTTAATTAATTGAGTTATTATCATTATTTTAAATTATTTTATATAATTTAGGTAAATTATACCATTATATCTTATTATGTGTTATTGTATCATTTTCTTGGTTATATAGTTCTTACCACATAAACCCTTTAAAAAATACTTCTTACTTATTCGGATATGTTCTTATAAACCCATCCACTTTCTTTCTGTGGATCGATTATGAACACATTATATATATATATTATCTTATTTAAATGCTCATTATATAATATAGTTTGAACATAAAATTATACCTACTTTTTATTGGGTCATGTTTACCAATAATGTATGTTATTATATTGATGTGGGGAAAGTAATGTTGTTTCGTATATTGTTATTCCAGTACAAAATATTATCAGCATGTTTAATATGTATTTTTGGACTATACATAATAATTATATGCATGAGTCTGATTAGTTTATCCAATTAATTAAAATGGTAAAATTATTTACATCCATGATGATTATTTACATGTAATGCATGATGAATATGTAATGATTTACATTTTCTGAATAATATGGAGAGCCATGTTTTATTCGATAATTGCTTCCTTTGAGAATGGGGTAAATTTTTTTGATGAATAATATAGTGATTTAATTAGAGGTAATTGTGTTATGGGTTTGGTGTATACTTATATAACCCCTTGATACATCTACATGTTTTGGGATACTAAATTGGTTTCTATACTTGGTGTATGCCTGCCCAATTCTGAAAGAGTTCTGGATTATGAACTAGATGAAATGTAATGTGCCTTATAATGAGAATATGATATTATTTTTTTAAAATAATTATTAATTACATCAATATAATAATAGTATTATTGATATCCATGTTTTCATTTATTTTCATGGATATAACATGTGTTCTATTTGAAGTTAATTATGACTTCATGTTGTTGAATTATTCGATACATATTACTTTTTTCAATAAAATTCCATGATTATATCATATATATGTTTCTAATATTGATAATTTTATCTCAACCCTTATTTTGTTTCAATTTTACATGTTGATGATGAAAAGTAGTATAATTGACATGTTTAGATGGTTAAAATTTGTGAAATAATTTTTATAAGATATCAAAGACTCGTTATGGATTAAAGCGTTTAATATAAAATGGGAATGTACTAAATTTCATACAAAAATACTAAGAAGTATTATTATATATATATTCCTAATTATTTAAATCCCTAATACAAAAATGATCCTTCAGATGCAACAGATTCTATAATTGTTTTTTTATTTTGAACTTATGGACGATTTTTTCAAGTCCTTTATAGATGGTATCAAATAAAGTATGAAAATTATGTTTTTTTGGAATTAGATCTAGAATTTACTATCTTGGGAATAATAATAATTTTATAAATTACATTTATGGTAAATTATCAAAATGTGATTAAAATCTAATTTATATTAAAATAACATTTTCTGTATAAAAATGTTTTTATGCAAAAATTTTAAAAAAATTATTTCAATAAAATTAATTGGATTATTTTTTAATAATATTTAATTTATTAAATTTTGAAACTATTTATAAACAATAGGACTTTTTAATTACATGAAAAGAAAACACAACTTTCTATAAAATCAGTATTTTTTGCTATTTATGGAAAAATCAAAGTTTTCATAAAAATATGAATTTTTTCCTCTAATATAATTTTGAAAAGATTATTTAAAATTTTTAAATTTTTATAAACTAAAATTTATAGGTGTTGTATATATTAATTGTAAATTTTTCTCACAAAATAAATAAAAATCATTTTTAATGAAAATATATTTTTGAAGCATAAAATTACTTCACAAAAAGATTAACTTATTATTTCTTATGAATTAATCAAAATCATTTATTGAGTTCGAAAATTATATATATATATATATCATAATGTGGATACTCATATTAATTCCTCAAATTCAATAATGAGGTTTTAATATTTATATTTAAATTATAATATTTAATGGTCATTAAAGCTCAGTTTTGCGTGTCCAATATTCTTTTGAAAAAAATACTTTGTTTGTAGAAACCTAAACATCTCATAAATAAATATTACATATTAATATAATATTATTCACCATATAAAAAAGATATCCTTTCCAGAATCATTTAGTTCTACTACCTTCAGATACATGGAATCATTAACAACTAGTTTGTAAGCGAGCTACGTCATCTCCCACTATGTTCTTCAAAACTAAAACCCTTTTTAGGAATATCATACCTAATACCTCTATTAATATAATAGGGAAAGAAAAAAATAAT
This sequence comes from Viscum album, assembly GCA_963277665.1. Classification (NCBI taxonomy): domain Eukaryota; kingdom Viridiplantae; phylum Streptophyta; class Magnoliopsida; order Santalales; family Viscaceae; genus Viscum; species Viscum album. The sequence continues at coordinate 1,367,379,330 of OY728135.1, forward strand.
TATCTCAGATGTTTATTAAGGGTAAATAAGGACACATCAATGACCACATAAGAAAAACATTATCATAGTGGTATAATAATATGACTATAACATTTGAAAACCATACTATAGATATCCAATATAGTAATCATGAGGCATGGCATAAATATTATTATTTAGTAAGAAATGAATCTTAATTAAATAATATATCATGATACATTATATGATAACATTGGCATAAAATCAAGATTTATTGCATACACATAAGAATATATAGTCATTTACTTAGTATTCCGGACTCATTGTTAAAATTATCATAGTGGAATGGGTTCACACAAAAAACCATCATAGTAGTCATGGTTCACTTACAAGACTACCGTAGTGGATGGTGTCACTTACTAAACTAGGTTCACTCATCATTCCATTCTAATTTATTTCATGAGATATTAATATTTACACAATGCATTTGATGGAGAATATGTCTCACTCATCCCAAAATGAATATCATACATATGTGTAACACAAGTACAAAAAAAATTATAATATCATAAACCAAGAAAATAATTTTGGTTCACGAAAATTTCATCACAACATAATCGGGGAAATGAAATAGGTTTTGTAATCATTTCTTCATTTTATCAATGTACAACTCGTGGAAAAAGAAGCGAGTTTTATAAAAAAAATTAATGGTATAACCTTTGGAAGAGAAATATATTTCATAAAAAAATTTCATTATAGTCATAAAACATACAGAGATAAAATAATAATGGTATACTTGGTTAATATCCCTATTAAAAACAAGATACATCAAAGGATGTTATATTAAAAAAAAAATTTGGAAAGATCACATTGAACATTTATTGGGGAAAATAGAAATTCCTTAAAAATGACTTTTTTAAAACTAATAATTCAAAAAATATGATAGAAATACATTTTTTAAAATAAACATTGAAAATTAATAATGAATATTTAAAATGTTGTGTGTCCAAGGTAGTGGTAAATTCCATTCACTCCATACACATTAAAACAAATATTACTTTCAATTTTTTGGTAAAATCCAACCAGGAATTGTTTGGAAAATGACATGATTATTCCTTTAAAAAATATTTATTTTTTTAACAAGCGTAAAAATTTATTTAAAAAATAACTGGAGATTTTTAAAAACATTCTTTTAAAAAAAATTTATAAGACATGTATTCGGATGAAAAATCATTTTTAAAACAAGAGAAAAATAAATGTGATTTTTCCTAAAAAATATTTTGAAATCATTAGTTCATAAATAGAGGAAAATTTTAGGAAAATATGTGTTCTCATGAAATATATAGGAGAAAATAAAATTCAAGTGTTTATTGAGATACAAATGATAATTTTTCATCATTAGAAGCGTAAACATAAATAATTATGATACATGATGAGATTTTATCATAAAACCCTTACCACTTTGTTAACATTGGATCTGAATCCTAAGTAAATAATAATATTAAATGAAACTTAAAATTGTTTGTGAATAAATAAATTCATGATATTAAATTTACATGAGGATGTGCATAAACCTCACAAAATAAGATTGGTTCATAACATAATGAATATTCAAACGAAGAAAAATTGGGACAAAAATCACTTACCTTAAGTCTCGACTTTTTTATAACACATTTTAACATTTTATATAATAAATTTATGTTTATTATAAATATATAAAAAATCATAATTATATATATAATACCATATATTATTTAATTATGACCTTCTATTACCCATTTTTTTAACATTTCATTGTTAATAGAATATTTTACCTAATAAATCCTTTTTTCGTGTATGTTTTGATTTGGTATCCTAAGTCTATTAATTTTGATCATGATTATAATATATATATATATATATAATGCCATACATGATATTAATATGATATATATTCATTATATACTAACATAGAAAAATCCATTAATGTCAGAGATGAAAAATTAATTACATCGTTCATGGATATAGTAGGTCGTACATACGCATGAAAATTGTTTAGATTTTATCAAATGATAAAAAGAATGGAGATAAATAATTTATAATCATTATTGAGTAATTATTACATAATATATATCACATATATTACATAAAATTATCTACATTACCCTCCATGGAAAGCTTATGTAATAAATGAATCAGATAACTTCATGAGGTATAATTCTATTATACCAATGAGAAAAGTTATCATATCCCCCATAGAATGGAATGTAAGAAGTAATATTTGATATGATAATTATAATGGTAAAATTATGTTACAAATAATATATATATATATATATAAATTTAATCTATATTTATTACCATACAAGTAATTTGGAAATGTGGAAATCACATTATAATAGTTCCTAAGGTTGTATTCCATTGTACAGATGAGAAATATTATTGTTTTAAAAAATTAAATATGGTAAGAAGGTAAAAGTAATAATATTGTTAAATAATTATATTAATATAATAAATATCATTTATAAATATTTAATCCATCATTAAATACATTCTTGAGAGGCGGTGATGAAAACAAACTACAACGATTCTTGAGGTGGTTGTCTATTATGCACACGAACAAAGTTTTCTTTTCCCATTTAATGGTAGTGGAGATATATGTTGGTCATTAAATTAATATAATAATAAAAAACTATATGTAATATAATGTTTTTATTAATTTATCATATATAATGATTGTTTTAAGGTTGTTGAAGAATAAATAAAAAATTAACGATTCATAATTTTAACTCTTTTTTACAGAACCTCTGTTGATTTATACCTAAACCCTACATAAGAGAGATTAATAAAAAAATAATGAATATAAGATTTGTTTATGGACTTATATAAACTAATTTTGTAAGGATTTTATGAAAAAAAGGGTTTAAAAATTGTGAATAGGATAAGAGGGGAAGTCACTATTTATAAATGGGGGAGAGGACATGTTAGGATTTTTTTAAAACAAATAATGCGTACCCATGTTTTTACTATTCCAAATAGTAGAAAATGGTTAATTATTAGGACTTATAATGTATAAGGTCTAAATAGAACCATAAATTGGGTTTTTATATGTTTTTAGATATTTTTATCCTTTTTATTTTTAGTTTAACCCCTCGATAACCACATTTTTACTATAACTGTAGTAATTAATTTGCACTTCTTTTACTATTAATTTTGACTAGAATATAAGTTGAACATACTAAATATTATTTTTAATTATTTTTCAAAATATGGAAAACAACTTTGTAAAATTTAAATTTAAAATCAATTATATAAAAATGATGAAAATTTAATTTTCTAAAGGGAAAATTTTCAAAAGTATAAGATTTATTGTCATAATTAGTTATCAAATTGATTTCAATAAACTAAATTGGATTAATGAATATATAATTTAAATAATTTTTAATTTAAAACCATATTAAAATAAAATTTATCTTTTCAATTTTATAATTGAAAAGATATTTTTAATTGAAATTAGTATTTTTTTAATTATTTAAGTACTAAAATTTTCAAAAAAATACCTCAAATTCATTCAAAGATATTCTGTACATGAATCTTTTAAAAAATAATTATTTTTTTGAGAAAATAGTATTTTTGAATTAGAAAAAGTCTTTTAAAAAAATAAGTACATTTTTATGAATATGTTTTCTTTATATAAAACCATTATAATTTATATTTAAAAAGTGGATATTACAATGAATACATTGATGTTTAATGAATAGTTTATGATGTTCCTAATTAAATAGTAATTTTAATAATACATCATTGTTCATTAAAACTTGGTGTTCCATGTAATGGAAGATATAGAAAAGAAATTAAATTTATTAAAAAAATATATTTAAAAAATTAAAATGGTATATTTTTAAAATATTTTTGTGTTGTAACTGATTAGTCATGGTGATATTGATATAGGGGGAAAAGACGGTGTGATATCCCATTTTTGTATATTTGGTGCCTCAAATGAGATCCCCACCACATCATAATGTTGGAACTGAATGTTGAATAAAAAAATTTCAATTCCAAAATAATGATTTCACAAATATTATAGAATAGACCTTTTCATTGGAGGAACTATGTTAGAAAATTATCACTCTAGAGGTTCTATGGGGAAACAGGTAGCCTATGATATTTTTCCCATCACTTATTAGGGACTGAATGTAGGGAAAACTCCTCCTATCTAACATACCAAAATCCATATTTTCTGAAAAATATCATTTCTTCCAAAAAATGAAAATTAATTAAATAAATATTTCAAATAGAGTGAGGATAATAAGATATAATTTTAACCTTCTAATTTTTACCAAATGGGAGACAAAGTTATGGATCATGATCTTCCCTTTTTTATTCTTCCTTTATCCCTAACAATATAGAGTAAACTGATGGAATATTTTCATCTTTTTGGTGCATAAATATTGTATAAAATGAAATAATCTAATTGAAACAAATATACATGGGAATAACCATTATCTCATCTAGTATTGTGTGATGGATCAGTGGATAAATCTTAGAAACTCCATATTCATTTCAGTTCCATTTTCCTTTAAAGCACCCTGTATTTTTGTTTGATCAACATCCATAAACATTAATATATCATATATGTGAGTTTGACTATGATCGAGCTCCAACATTGTGTAGAATGATGTGTGAAAAAATAAAAACTATAAATAACAATAATGACTAAAAATATAACAATGATCATCATCCCATACATATTATTAAAGAGGAAATTCCAACTTAAATGTTGTATGAAACCCCAGTTTGAATTTTAGGAAATAATGCCACCTCAACTAAATTATATTCTACAAAATAATTTTCTCGAGGTTATACTTTTGAAGTTAGTTCCATAGAACCATATTACCAGTAATTTTGGATTATCTATTTTAGTAGTTTGGAATATTTATTAACTTTTTATCACATCGTGATTGTATTTCTTCATTTCCTAGTATGTGATAATTTTATAAGAGTAGTTGACTCACTCAAAGTTCATAAAAGTTACCTACTATGATGAGAACTCACAAGTACCAAAAAAGGGACTCTTAAATATATTTTCTATAGTCGGATGAAATAATTTTAGGAAAAAAATAATACAATCTATCAAGGATCAAGACTCATAATAATTTGATGCACAATTTAAGGATTTATTCCCTTATTAATTTCCAATGTGTGAGATTATGAAAACAGGATCCTCCAATAAGAAATCATAATTTATATTTGTCATTGGATTTTTTTATATTCATACATGATTATCATTCCCTATAATTTAATATTATTATTAATTGTAGTTTTGATAATCCTACCTTGAAGTATTGACAAAAACTGTTACAACATATGTTCAAAGTGAAGTAACATATGTTTGGTGTCTCAAAAATGATAATTCATAAATGAATAATGAAATAAAGGTTCTCCCTTTATTTAATAGAAGTTTATAATAGAATCTCTTTTATAGAAGTAACACAGACCAACTAAATACATTGAAATAATGTTCTCTAGAAAATTTACATTTCTAGAAATTCAAAGAAAGAAGCATTAAGCACATATGTTTAAAGAACTAGCATTCATCCTAATTGGTTACAAATAGCATGATATAAATGGGTTATATTATTTATTAGGCATTAATATGAGGGTTTATTTCATTGTGACATTAAATTAGTTCTCTATGATTGCCTTAGAGTATTTCTAGATGCAACACTTGGAATTTAGGCTTCTTCACATAATTCCACAGAGAAAGAGGCATAGAGGGTCACACACTAAATACTTCCAAAACATCATTTAAATTATAATATTTTTTTGTTTTACATGTTGAATAAATATTATTCTAACACATGGTTTAATAATTATCCCTTTTTTCTTGATCACATATATTCTATCAATAGTTATTTAAGAGAATATTTTGTGAGTAGAATATTTAAGAAATATTTACTTTCAATTATGTGAATAAAATATTTATTTATTTATTGATGAATATTCAGTGATATTTATTTATTAAATAAATATTAATTATTAAAATTATGAGAAATATTATGGAGGAATGGTTTACCAAGTTTAATGGCCTAATGAAAATACTTTATATTGAATATTATCTGAAAAAATAACAATTAATTTAAATATTTTTATTTTCGAATGTCATGAAATAATATTATTATCATTATAGGAATACAGTTCCATAGGGATTAAAAACAATAATAAGTGTGCATGTGTGATTTTTAATTTCTAATTCTAGTTGTATATAAACTAAATTATATTTTTTTCATAATGGTTTCCATTTTATGGTTATGCAAAACAAAATCTTGGAGAATTATATTAACGCCCTAGAGAGATAACTTCTCTGGGAACACTCTCATGAATAAAGATATATCATACTCCACCCCCACTCTCTACTCTATAGAGATATAAGAGAATCCTTCTTGAATCTATTATATGGGTGATCAAATTTGAATGAAACAAGAACTGAGATCTTCCACACTAGAAACCATTGATTCCTATGATAACAATCATAGGCTCATGGAGCACGTGTGGATCACTATTGGAGGGAATATACCCTAGATTACTACAACGCGATGATGGTATAACATTGAGAAATTGTGAAATTCATCAAAAAATTTAAAATAATGTTTGATTATATTTCATTTGGTTGAAACATCCAACCATTAATTAATATATGATTGAATTCCATTGGTCATGTTGTTTATATTTGATGTAAATCATAGACTAATAATTTTTTATGAAAAAAATTCATGTTATAAATTCCCCATCTGACACTTCCACAATGTCCAAAACCTTCAAGTGTTATTAGAGAAGGTCCCATTCTTATATATAATTATTTAAAAAATGATGATTATTTTAAATATTTATCATTATTTTTCGATTCAAGCCTAATTGTTCATTAATATAAATCATGATATTTTCTCTTCTCCCACTTCATTATTAAATATATAATCAAAATAGATTAATTTTATATATAAATAAATTATAAGAAGTAATCTAGAGTTGTTGAGGATTTTGGATAGATAAAACAAGAGTAAAGGTTTTGTATACCATTGGTACATGTTGTATACCCCTTTTTAATACACCAAATGAATGTTTTTATTAATTTTATATTTATTCAATACCTATGAATTTACTAAATTTGGAATGAATTTTAATACACCATGTATTCATTAGGCCAATACGGGATGTTGTTAGCTGGATTACACACCATTTAACATCTGTGCACGATGAGTAGTCCATCAATCAAATATGGGACAAGTATTATCTTACACATCCTAAAATAATTGTGAATATATGTATCATTTATACATATTGTTGTGTATCCCATGTAAAATACATCTAATCCATTATTATGTTATGTCATTAATACATGCCAAGTCCCTAGGCATGTTTTAAAAATCGATGGTGAGAAATATACATGATGTGTAACTAGATAGTACACGGTGTGTATATTACAAAAATAAGTAGAATTAAAATTAATTTATTATAATACTAAACCATATCAAAAAAAAATTTATTTTTTATTTATTTTACAATAGACACTCAATGTGAGGGGTTATATATATATATATTTAATGTCTAATTAATTAACGTATAATGTTTATAACTATATATTTCATATATGTCATAAATAAATTATGACTCTACAAACATTGAATCATAACATGTAATGTAAATACATTGTATTCTGTGTGTCATTTACAATAATATTTATGCATCACGAAATTACATGATACGTTCTACATTCCACATACTGCATGATTAAAAAATATATAACTTTAACACACACTAGGCAGTTCGGAGGGGAACTCCCTGTACTGCCTCAAATATATAAATTTTGTATATAGAAAATTTTCAATAAATTTTTTTAATTTGTATAAAATTATAATGGATTATAATTATTATAAATTATTTTATTAATTAATTAAATTAATTAATTTATTTGAGAATAATTTTTCTTTAATTCGAATTAATATAATTTAATGATAATTTTATTAAATGTATAATTTATTGCATGTATTTTTATGATCATGGAGAGAGGACCATCTTTTGTTTATGATTAGTTTCTTTTAATTAAATATTATTCCTCTCATTATGTAACATCCTGTGAGCCCATAGTTTATTTTATGTAAACCCATTAACTAATCCTTTGTCTCCCCTGAAAAATGAGTGAGTCAAAGAATACTTATTTTATAGATAACTTAATCCAGTGGAGGTAATCTAAATTTGGAGCAGAAGAGAAACCAATCTAGGTGGTACATGTGTAAATTAGGTGAAGGCTGCAATATAAGCCATTTTGTATTTCAATGTTTTCCCCCTAGATCGAGGGTTATTTTTTCACCCAATAGATAGACTAACATTTATTAAAAGATAATGATTATTCCATCTAATTATTTTATTTCTAGCAAGTTGGTTGGTTATTTCACTGTGGATTGTTTCTGAGGACCAAATTAATTTATTAATTAAGAAGTATCCAATATAGAACTAAAATAAATTTAGTAATGTGTAGAAATTATCTTTGATATGGTTAATCACTTAAGCAACCCACATAATATTAAAAAACATATAATAATGATAATAATTGGTAATCTACACATAATGATAAAACCCCAAAATTATATATATCGTATTCATGTAACATTCAAGTACCTATGATAACATTGAAATATAATTTAAATGTCTTGATTGACTAATCTCAGGGTACTTTCAATTATCATGGAATTCTAACCTGATGTTTTGGGTTGATTTAAAGTAGTTCACATCAAGGGTTTACTTCCCATGAAGTACTTGGTATAATTTATAGGCAAAGGTTGAGGAAATAAAATTTAAAGATTTCATGATTGTACAGTCCAATAAATAGATGAAGGAAATAATAGTTAATGTGGATTGAATTTTTTATACATACATAATATCTTTAAAATTATAGGATCATCTCTAATCAGGGTGATTATGAGGGGAATCTAGATTTGAACCCTATAATTTCCCAGAAATAGGATTTTATGAAGCCAATGGAAATAATTATTGGGTTTTGAAAAAATAGTGTGAGATTAAAAAATATAATATAATATTTATTATCTACTTTTATTATACAATGTAATAAAATTATTCTATTCTTATATGTACAAATTGAAATAAATATGACTTATGAAATATCAAAATGATCCATACTAGTGAAGGGTAAAATTCCCATAAGCACTAATTTACATGAGCAGAGAAAGAAAAAATGTGTTGTCCAATTCCATGAAAGGAAATTTTATTGCTATAAGAACCTATTATCGATGATCCTAATAAAAAGGATTGTGTGAGAGAGTATTCTAACTATGAGAAACATTTCGACGATTAATATTTTTCAGTGTTTAATGTTATCATCCACCACTAATGAGATTCTAAAGGAACTTGAGGAAATGGATGTGTATAACATAGTGTCCCACCATTGTGATCTCAATCAGGAAAAGTTGAGAAAAGATATATAAAAGAAGTCAAATTCATTTTTTATGTATTCATAGAGTGTTAGTGCCAACTAGGCCTCATGGAGTAAAGCTTACTCTCAACTTTGAATGATTAGACATATTTGGGATTAAATTTTGAGATTAGTTTCACAGAGATATCATGTTTTCCTTACTACCCATATCCTTATATAGTTTTATTATAAATTATAATAATATAAATAAATAGAAGAGTCATTTATAAGTTATTTTTTTGACTCACCATCTTGATATGAAAATGGGGCGTAAAAAACATATGATAATTATTGTAAATATGGAAAGTAAAAACAAAGAAGAGGAACCCAAGACTCATAATAATTCTAAATATCCTTTTAATTATTATTTCAAGTGGAAGAAATCTTGCAGTAGGGAATGGAAAAGGAATCTATATGTTTTAAATATAGAACCAATGCCACTGGAAATGGGACTACTACTAGAGGAAAGGGAGAGATTTGGGTGTATACATTATATTTTTTAATATTTCAATATCTACACATTTGGTATTATATACAACTTGTACTGCACAAATATATCTCCAGATATATAATAGCCCATGATATATTGAAATATTTCTACAGGATAGGTGGATTTATGAGTTTCCAATAGTTAGAGGCTGGATATATTGGCCATTTGAGACTAAAACAACTCATTTAATACATGGATTACATTGGTTTTTTAAATATTTTTATTATGTACTAAATGTTACAAAATATATAATTTTTCTATCTTTCATAGAAACATATGGTTTTTTTTCATGTTTGATAATAAAAGATATTTATTATATAAATAAAACATATGATATGGTATTTAACATTTAAATAATGATATTTATGTATTAAATTATGAAATTAAAGTATAATAAATTAATAAATAATCATGTACGCATGACTCATATAACACCCAATTATGGCATCACTATTTGGATCATGTAAAAGAGAAGAGTTTCAAAAATCAATATCACGTTTGTTATTTAGACTCATTTGAGATTAAAATAAAAATAATTTCATGCGTGTTTACAAGGGAAAATGAACAAACCACAATTTGATATAAAGGGGGAAAGATCCATATATATTCTAGGATTGGAATACACTAATGTGTGTAGTCAATTTTTAGTATAATCGAAATGTGGTTATTCTTAGTTCATAACTATTACTGATTACTTAGGTCGATATGAATATTTATATATGATGAGGTATATGTTTTGTTTATTTGAGTAATTTAATGAATTCAATAATGAAGTTGAGAACTAACATAGAAAGAATATAAAGACGATTCAATTAGAATGATGTGGTGAATATCCTAACCAAGAGATTATCAATTTTTTATTGGAATTTGGGATTCTTTCTCAACCTAATACACCATTCACACCATTGTTGAATAGTTTTAGTGAAATGAGAAACTATACATTGATATACATGGTAAGGTTGATAATGAGTCATATAAATCTTCCATTATCCTTTTGGGGTTATGAATTAAAAACATCAGAGTTAAAACTTAAAAAATTACCAACTACTGTGGGAAATGGAATTACCTTCAAGTTATATATTTGCAGGAATAATTTTTTTCACATACACATGTATGGGGTTGCAAGGAAATTTTGACGACTATAATAGAAAGAAAACCAATAAACTAGGGAACAATTTGTATCCTTATTGGGAATACTAAGGATACCTGGTGATACTTCCTATATAATCCCTTAGATAAGAAAGTGTTTGTCACTAGACAAGCCATTTTTCTTGAGTGGGAACACATACTAAATAAGTATAGTGGAATAATGACTAACTTTGATAAAGGTAATGCTAAATATACATATGATTTTTTACATAAATAGATTCCATAGGTCCCCATAGAAGATTTTGTTCTTAAAACATAAATGCTGCATAAGAGTACTAGAGAGGTAAGTAAAGTAAAGATATATAGTTTTCTAGTCACCGAACATGGTGACTATATATTGATTGACAATAATGAATGTATCACCTACAAAGAGGCTATAAAGATATCAAATGATGGAAGATGGATATAATATTTGAATTCTAAAATGGATTCCACATATCAATAACATGTTTAGGTATTTTGATCCATAAGTTTTGGTAAATCTTATTCGGTTAAAATGGAAATTAAAGAGAAAACTATAAATGAAATGTATAGTAAGTACCTATAAATAATAAATATTATCTAAGAGTTTTATAATATTTAAAGGAGTTGAATATGATAAAACCGTTTATCATGTTTCCATTTTTAAATACATAAAAATTTTACAAGAAATAATTGCTTACCATGACTATGAAATTTCGGAAATGAATGTCAGAATAGCATTCCATAATTGGAAACTACTAGAATATATCTATATTACAAAATTATTGTGGTTTGTGTCTCCAGATGATTCTAAAAAGATATTCAATTTATAGAGATCAATTTATAGATTTTATTAAGAATCTAGGTTATGATACTTTCGATTCTACGGAGATATTTTTTTTCATCATTAGTAATAAATTTGAGATATTTGTTTACAAGAATTTTAGTTGGAATTTGGTCTCCATCCCATTATTATATTTTTACGACATATTAATTATTGGGAATGACATACCATTATTATAGTGTGATAATTAATGGATGAACTATCATTTCTCTCTGATGGAATTAGGTGAAAAAACCTATATTATAAGGATAAAGACTAATTAATATAGATTTAAGAAGATTATTAGACTAATTTAATGTTGATACATTTAATTGATTCCAAAATTATTTATTATGGAATGGTTCAGTATGGGATTTATAACTACCATTATCTTTATTAAACTTTAATTTTTGAGTTATTACATATGATTACATTTAATAAAACCCAGATGATTGATAAGTCAAGTGTATTTGGGAATTTTATACATTAAATGACAACATAAAATATGAAATATATCATCATTATTGAAAAACTATTTTAAAATCTCACACTTAAAACTACACGGAATAACGTGGGGATATACAACAAAAAGGGGTGAGCTATGAAGACCAATAAGGGAATAAAAATGGCATAAAATGAAGAAAGCGATACAAGTAAGAAAATAGTCATACCAATGGGATATAAAAGGGATGAGAATTATAAAAATTAACAATGAGGCATGATATAAATGATAACACAAAGGAAACATCTTAAATTTTGAAACAACATAAAACATAACATCATGAACATAGGCCAAGGATAACTTCCATGAAATCATAATGAACAATTTCCCAAAAAGGAATAGATTTTACACTATATCTGAATATATTGTCTCATGATACAAAACATTACATAATGAATTGGAGTGCTATATAATCTTGGCTGCACCCATTACATTCATTTCATCGTCATTCTTATATGTTCCACTGAGATCATAAAAAATGGAATTATTTATCATAAAATTTGATTCTTATATTTTGGAGTGTTGAATAAATACATTTAATTCCCCAATAAAATAAGTATAATTCCATAATGATGAACACCCTTGATAGTAAAAGCCTATAGGTATTCACTACATAGTTGTTTAGAATAGAAAATCACATTGAAATTTCGGTTTCATAACGACGTTAATTAAAAATTCACAAAATGGTTTCCTAAGAGAGAAAGGGGTCTCTCATAATTTAAAAAATCAAATGGACTATAATAGGTAAATGTAAAAACATGTCCCAATATTATGATTTGGAAATATAAGTCTTACGATAATGAATAAACATTAATAGAGAATCATAGGAATGGATCGCTTAACTTGAGAGTGTGACTTAAAATGCTTTAGATCAGCTTATTGAGATATTGGGGGAACATTGGGTGGAATATGGAGAGTGAAGGTAGGAGTAATAATTTTTAAAAGGATTATTAGTTAATATAAGTTGGACATTGGATGGGTTTATATAATAAATGAGTTGGTAATTTTTTATAATTTCTCAAACATAGGTTTTTGACTCGATATAATAAAATAACCAAAAAAATCATTCCATGGTTTTTTACCATGGTTTCTGAATAAGGGGAGTAGTTTTAATTATTTTATAAGTCTAATGGATGAAAATAATTAAATGTATACCTTTCTTATGTGAAATTTAGTCACCCTCTTATAGAAATTAATTTAAAACCTTAAAATATATTAGTGGTTTTGGAGGATTCATAAAGACTTTATCAAATTAATATAATAAACATAAAATCCCATTATTTTAAATGGAAAAAATATATTTCTTCATGGATACCCTTTTTATTATTTATTACATCACTTTTTGGTCATTATGACGTAATAATACACACCGTATAGTTTTACAGTAATTAATTTTTACGTAAACATCCATCAGTCTAGTAAAAATATGAAAAATTTACCATTAGATAATTTCACATTTATGATTCCAGAAATAATATTCATTTTATAAAAATAATTTTTACAATATTTTTATTTTCACTTTTAAAATATGAATTTACATTTATTTTTAAATGATGGTTTTTTTGACGAAAATATTTTTCAAACCCTTATAATAATTAAATTTGATTTCATTAAAATTATGTGATAATTTATATTTTGTAAAAATTATATATTAATAATTTTATATTAAAATAATATTTATTAAAAAAATATATTAATTCATTAAAATAAATTTATTAGTTTAATTGAATACTCATTAAAAATATATTTCGGTTTTATTGTATAAAATTCTAAAAAATTTATAATATAATGATAAAAATAAAATATGAACATTACTCTATTGAAAATAACATATAAATATTTATATTATTGTGGTCTTGATAAATATCCCTTCAATACACTTGAAAATTCCCTAATGGTATGGAACACAATGGTAATAAATTCATCGGGCTGGTTCAGCATAAATGGTTTGGGCCATGATTTAGATGAGGGTTAACTTCTCCGATAAGACATTTCTATCATGATTAAGTTATTGGATTTTATCTTGGGATTAGTTACAATAAAATTGGAGTGATGTTTCCTCCATTGGAAGATCTTATAAATGAGCTTCATAGGGTACTATCCAACTAATTGAGGCTATAACTTAATTTTTTCTATTAATTAGATTTGTTAAAACCCTAGGTCTCATCGATGATTGTAAGAATTTATATTTTTTACTATGATCAACTAGGATGTTCTTCTAAATAGTCTTGACCATTTCAAAAAAAATTAGACCATTTCAACACCTAGCAGATTTCATTCCCCATATTCATCCCAACATGTATGCATTCTACACCTCTTCACGTAAAGGGATTCATAGAGATCTATTTGGATGCTTTAATGGATACGTTTTTTATATTAGAACTTGACAAGAGTAATATATTGACCCCATCCACCTTTGATGTCAATTTAGAATTCCCTCAAGATTCCCTCATGATCCTAGATAGTCTAATAAGATTGGCCATTAGTTTGGAGGTGATAAGACATGATGAAGTTTAACTCAGTATTTAGAGAATGTTAGAGACTCTTCTAGAACATGTAGGTAGATCTTGGTTTGTGATTAGATCTAACTTATATTGGTATTTTATATAGCCTCAGAACTTATATAATGTGTACCCTTTCAGGTTTATTGGGTGATAAGTCCCATCGAATCATAATGAATTAGGTTTTCTGTGTTGGATGATACACCATCACCTATATAACATTATTTCCTCTTGGTGTATTTGGATGACCAGTGACGTAGTAAAGGGTGATTTTTTTACCATTTCCTTTTAGGAACGGGTAATGGTTACATCTTACACCTATATTTTTTGTATTTTGACTTCCCTTAACGACATACAAGACATTGTGATGTATATTATATGATATCCTTCTTCATATTGTCCCACTAATAGTTCACTTAGAGATCTTGATAAATATTTTGGCTTCTTGGGTTGCTATAAACGGTTGAGTTATATGAGTCATCCAAAATATAATTCTTTAACATAGTATTTTGTGGTACACATAGTCATGACCCAAATCATAGAACACTTTCTTCATTAACATCTAAAAATGAGGATTTCCTTAATATTATAGCTTCCACATTATTTGGAATTCCCACATATCACTTCAATAATCCTTTATATTATATAGAAGTGATGTTCGATCAATAATTTATAAAAGTATTGATGATGTTCCTTCCTTTAAGATTCCCAAATCTATCCTTTCCAAATCTAGAAATATCATGTCCCTATCAATTCTCATTACAAATAGAATTGTTGGATCATTTCTACGTAGTGCATCTACCAGTTTATTCGCTTTCATTAGAAGGTAGAGAATTTAGAATTCATATTCCTTCATCATATTTAACCATATTCATCGTCACATATTAATCTATTTCTATGTGAATATATGCCTGACACTTTTTTGATATGTATATATCTTAAAATTCCCCCCAAAGAGATAATGCCACTATGTTTTCAATGAAAATATCACTTCATCCAACTACTGATCATGAATTGTGTAGTTATATTCATTAAATTTCAACTTCCATAAATAATAGGATATCTCTTTGTCATTTTTCATTAACACACAACCCAACCCCTTGTTCTAAGCATCAAAGAATACAATGAATGTTCTCTAATTATAGTTAGTGTGAGTACATGTGTAGTGATAAGCCTTTATTTAAACTCCTTGAATATCTCTTCACAATCATAATTCCAATAAAAATTAACTCATTTTAAAACCATCTTTGTTAGAGTGTTTGATAATAGAAATAAATTTATCACAAATTGATGATAGTACCTCGCTAATCCAAGGAAACTACAGGTATTTTTCATAGATTTTGGCCTCTTCCACCCTCCAATTTCATTTATTTTTAATGGTCTATAGATATCCCATAACTTTTTTTGATATTTAAAATGAATGAGACTTCCTTCTACCATAACTCACATTTTCTTTACATGGAATAAATCATCTCATTTTGTAAGGTCATTAGCACAGTGCTCAGATGGTACTCATACTCCTTTATGATTTTAGAGTATATTATAATGTCATCTATAAAGACTACCAAATTTTTTTCAAGGTAATCTCTAATGTGTATAGTCATTATTTCTATGACGATTGATAGGTAATTTTTTAGTATGAATGGAATTAATATGAACTCATAAAGGCCATAACTTGTATGAAAAGTAGGGTTGGCTATCTTCTCCTTCTTCACCCTAACATGGTAATATCCGGAATGAAGATGCACCTTGGAGATGTATTGTTCACCATGTATATTATTGAATAATTATTCAATATATGTTTTATGATACTTGTTCTTTATCGTGGTCTTGTTGATATTATGATAAAAAATAAAGAAGAACATTGACCCCTCCTTCTTTTGGATTAAGAGGACTGGTGCACCCCATGTTGAAGCACTTTTTCGTTTGAAACATTTATCCAGATTCTACTGTGGTTATTTATTTAGCTCCTCAAGTTCCTAAATAGAGATTATATATATATATATATTCATGAATAATGGAAACACCCCAAGTATAATATTTATTGAAAATTCATCTTATCAGCTAAGGGAAAGACAAATAAATTCATTAGAAAGGAAATAATCATATTCCCTCACAATGGGTATATCTTCATGGTTAATTATTCCCCTAGAATCAATAATTTGACTTAGATATTATTTTTTAGGTAAATAATATTAATTCTTGATATTTAAATTCTAAATAAGATTCATCCATCTCCTTCCATTTGAACATAATTAGAGGATGATTATCAATAAAAATAGAGATTTCATTCTCATGGAAATTTAAGTTTCCTCTATATTGGGAAAGATAATACATACCTATAATTTTATCAGATTCCACTGAAGGGAGTTTCACAAGGTTGTTTGGGAAAAAAGTCCACAAATATTGATAGGTGGAGTTATTTACTAAGGATGTAAAAATTTCCTGATTTCCATTCTCACGGACGACTCTACTTCCATGATTTGTAGTAGTGATTGAATAGATATACTAAACACTAGTGATATATAGGAATTTTAAGAACCATAATAATAATTATATTCTATATAAATAAATAAATAATTTTTGTACCTTTTACTACTTAATTGTTAGGATCCACTTCAAGGGTTGTGATTGAAAAATATTGACATTTTTTCGTTAGAGGATGTTCGTTGGCTCTAAAAACCCTTGGCATAGTTCATTGGTATTCAATGCTCCATGCTTCCCTAAAGTTTATGAAAAGAACAATGAACTCAAGGTTAACTAGGGAATAGAGTTCTTTCATCATATTGGTGGGTTTTTAATGTCAGAAATCATTAGTTAATTTTCTTTACTTCCTGCACCTAAAGCATTTCTTTATCCCCCCTTAAGACATTTATAGGATTCATCTTTCTACCACTTTGAAAATTAGGATGTTTAAACATCATTGAACTGTTAGGTTTCATTATTGGACCACAAAAATTAATCTCCAATTTTCTCTTCTTATACCTATGTTACCTGTTTGATTCACAGATCTCAATTTTTACATTTATGGGACATCAAATTATTTCCTCATAACTATAAACATATTAGATCACCAAGTGTTTTTTAGACTAGTTTTTATCCCACAAAACATTCAAGGAAGCATGAATTTAGGGGAAATAAAAAATAATGAGGCATATCATTCGTGTATTGTGAAGTTACCTCATAAGCCCATATAGATTTTTCATGTTTTTTCTTGAGGGAAAGGAAATTCTTTTCCATTTTATGTTGGAGAGAGTGAGGAAAATATTCATCAAAAAACATTTTATGGAATTAATTCCACCCCATCACTTCAATATATTCCTCATGCTTTATGTTCTTGAACAATGTCAACCATTTACTAGATTCTCCGTGCATATGATAAATAACTAGTATAACATTCTCATATAAAAACAATGAAGGATGGAGAAGATCATCTCAATAAAGTTCATCCAATGTTCTAAGAATATAGGATCAGATGATCCATTGGAAGTCAAATGTATTTGTTAAATAAATCTATCAATTTGAGCTTGTTATTTATTATCGGGATTCGGGTTCTCCAGCTAATCTAGTTTTCTAGTTATATCCAGAGCATTCTAAGATATTACCATCATAATTATTGTGATTCCTTCTCTTATAAGGTTGGACATATCATTGGGGTTGTCCTCAAATTTCCTGTTACGTTTATTTTTACTTGATTACTCTTATTTCAAACCATCGTTTATAATAAATGGTGAATTAGGGATGGTTATTTTTAAACTATTAAACATTTAAAAATGAATCCAATTAAAATAAATAGATAACATATAAATTACATGTATTTTCTTAACATAGGAATTTCTTGTCTTAAATCAACCTTATACATGATATATTTATTAATATATATTCTTATGTGTACTTTATACCTTAATAATGTTTTTTAACGATATAAAGAATTTACTAAATCATATCCCCCCAGAGAGTGTAAAACTAAGTGTCCAGTAAGGTCTATTGTCATTCACCTATTCCAAGTTTAGTCTTTCTCAATGCATGGTTTTTAGGGTTTACCACTATGTACATCTATGCTAGAGCCACATCCACCTATACTATCTAGACTATGATGTAAATTATTTATAAACTACTAACTCTTAACTTACAAAAAATTTTGTATCTTTACCAATACTTATTTTTATCTCTAATTCATGTTCTATAGTTTTCAAATCCTAAGGACAAAAAATAAACATAAATCACTTTGATACAAACTATAACACACCTTATATATATTACACATTAATAAATAATGTATTAAATAATATTACACTTAATAAAACCTTGAATATAGATAATTCTATTGTCTTTGGGGATTAGGTACATAAAATAACAACATAAAAAAATAAATACCTGATCATTATTGAGAACTTCCTTAACATGCCCATTCAGAAAACTGCACAGGATAACATGAGGACATAGATAAAAAGGGGTGATCTATAAATCCTCGTAAGGGAATAAACATGGTATAACAAGAATAATGTAATATATTTTAGACAATAGGAATATTAATGTTACATAAAAGGGGTGAGAATCCGAAAAATGAATAATGAGGCATCATATATCATTATAACAAAAAAATGAAACATGGGAAATGTGGAAACAACATAAAAAATATTTCATCAACATAGGTCATTGAAAAATACCCAAGAAATATGAAGGAAAAAGTTCTATAATTGAATAATATTTACTCTATTCCTCGACATGAATTTTTTTGAGATAAAATATTTCCCAACGCATTGGAGAGATACATAATTATTGGAGCACCCCTAACATTCATTTCATTCTCAGGATGAAATGATCGACATAGACCATAAAACATGGAATCATTTATCATTACATTTAATTCCATGATCATGGAGTGTGGAATTAATACATGTGAGTACACTTTCAAATAATTATAAGTTTATAAAGGTGAACATTCTTGATATTAAAAAGTAATGGGTATACATCACACATTTGTTTGGCATGGAAAATCAAAGTGAAAATTTTGTATCAAAAATTAATTAAATAAAAATTCACAAAATTCTATGATGAGAGATAAAGGGTTTTATAATTATTTTTTCATATAATTAAATTTAATAGGGACATGGAAGAATATATCCCAAAATTATGAATTGGAAATAGAATTCATAAGATAATAAAAAACCATGAATAAAAGATAATGAAAGGATCCCTTACCCTAAGAGTGTGACTTCAAATGCTAAGGAAGAGATTATTGAGAGTTTTGGGTCACCTTATGATGGTTTTAGGGAGTTGAGAGAAGATTAAGAACATTATACAAGGATGTTGAGTTATGATAAGTGAGACCATGGGTGAGATATTATTGGGAATGATTGGCGAATTATTTATCATTTCTCAAACATTGGGTTTGGACACTAAATAATAAAAAAACCAAAAACAAAAAAAATCCCATGTGTTTTCCCATGGTTTCTACAAAATGGGAGTAGTTTTCATTATTTTATAAGTATAAGGTATGAAATTAATAAAATGAAACCATTGATTATGTGGAAGTGATTCATATTGTTAATAAAATAATTTTATAACCATAAAATATATTAATATTTTTGTAGGATTAATATAGTCTTTATAAGATTAAAAATAAACATAAAATCACATTATTTTAAAGTGAAAACACATATTTGGTCATGTATTCCTTTTAAATTATCTATTAAAATAGTTTTTGTTCATCATTATGTCACAATACACACCATATATTTTTATGGTATATAATTTTTACTTAAAAATGTTTTTATCCTTGAAAATTATAAAAAATTCACCAATGGATAATTTTGAAATGATTATTCCACAAAATAATATTCATTTTATAAAAATAATTTTACAAGTATGTGTACTTTGATTTTTATATTAAGAACCAACGTTTATTAAAAAATTATGTGTTTTTTAATTAACTGTTTTTGAACCCCAAAAAAATTACATTTGAATTCATAAAAATAATTTGATCATTTAATATTTAATAAAAATTATTAAATTATAATATTTTATTAAAATATTATTTATTTTAAAAATACATTATTTCATGAAAACAAATATCTTATTTAAATTTCAATACTAATTAAAAATATGTTTTGTGATTTATTATGTAAAAATAAAAAACATTTATAAAGTAACAATAAGATGAAAATATGAATATTATTTTATTAAAAATACAATATAAATAGTTGTATTATTATGTTCTTCATAAATAAACCGTTAATAAAACATAAAATTTCATGAGGGTAAGTTGTGTGATGATTATAGTTTCATAGTGTGGTTCGGTGTATAAGGTGTTTGTCGTGATTTCATTGATCTTGAACATCTCTCGTAAGTGATTTTGGTCAGGCTTGTGCTTCTGGATCTCAATATGGGTTTGGTCAAGGGAAAATCCTAGTGATTCAATCCCCATTGGATTCTTTAATAAATGGGAATCATGGTGTAATAATCTACTAGTTGAGGCCATAACATCCTTTGTATGTGTCAATTAGATATATTAAAACCCTATATTTATAATAAGAATGTGAGAACTGATTATGGGATATATTATTAATTGTAGTGATACTTAACATACTTTTAAATCCAATAGGATACAATAAAACAAAATAAGGTCATGATTTTTCTATATCCATAATATATAATAATTCATTTAATTGAATCACAAGTGGAATTAAATATATAGTATTTTAGGTCATTGAAGGATTGGTTCCAATGTTAATTGGTATACATTTTTCTAAGAAAATGAATCCCTATAAAAAAATAAAATAAAGGGATAATGAGTAATATCCCATACACATCAGGTATATGATCTATCTTGTATTCCATGTTATGTACTAGACTTGATTTTTTCTATGCATTGGTCATGGTAGGAAGATATCAACTTGGTAAAGGTGAACTGTATTGGTCTACTATTAAGGAAATCCTTAGGTGTCTAAGAATAACTAAGGGAATGTTTCTACCATATAAATGATATGATGTGTAATTCATTAGGTTTTATACTAATTTTAGTTTCATAAATAGAAAATAATGATTTTGATTTTGTAGTCAAGATATGTTTTTAGTATAACTGGAGGATATGTGAGTTAGAAGTGTTCAAAGTAGCTAGTTTACACGGATTCTATAGTGGGGTAATAGTATATAACATCATTTGATATAGATAGAGAATCCATTTAAAATTTAAACAATGTCTAGGATCTTTATGTGGTGCCTAGTAATAAATATTTTATAATACTATATTGTGATATTATAGTAGTGGTGGATCTTACAAAAGAGCCCAGGCCAAGCCAATGGACAAAGGTCATACTAAATATGTATCATCTAATGAGAGTTATTTCTCTAAGGGGTAAAGATTTAATAATGATTGTTTATATAGAAGAAAAAATAGTGTACCCCTTGACTAAAGAATTATCTCATCAAAATCATGAGTATCAGGTGAGAGTTAGTTGATTGAAGGTTATTAGTAATTGGAAATAGTTCAAGTGTGAGTCTATTGATATTGGTTATATAAAACTAACTTTTATGTAATTTATGAATATCTATATTTGTTGTTTTTAATATTAATAAAATTCTTATCACATAATTATTTTTCTTCTACAAGAAACAGTATGATATAATGCACTTAGAGTAAATGTCATGCTAAAAGGATATAATTGTTCCATGGTATGATGGGAACCCATAAGATTCACAAATGTATTATTAAATATATGTTCTATATCTTGATGAATTCATTTACGGAACAGAAATGATACATGATATCAATGTGTGGAGATTCATAGGACATTGAGGTAGCTTCTCATAGTCCATATCTTTGGTAAATTTCAGAGTATTAGAGTATGAGGATGATACCCACTCGTAGGAAATAAAAAGTTACAATTTTCATTAAATGTTCCAATATATGGATATATAGATTAGTATAGAGACATTAATATTATTAATAGTGGATGTTATTATTCTTTTAATTTTTTGTATTAACAAAACGTTCAACAACATATGTTCTTGAAAAAATAGGGTACATTAGGTGCACTATGAGTTATCTTTTATTAATGTTTAATTTAATAAAGGATTTTCCCTTATATAATAGAAGTTGATATATCAAGTTATTTTATTGAAATGATATAGCCTATATAATTCCATGACTACGTTATTTTTTAGGAATGTTAAATTTCAAGAAATTAAATGAAATAAGAATTATGAACATAGGTTGATGACCCAAGCATGCATCCATCCTGATTAGAGATATCATGATAAATAGATTATATTACTCAGTAATAATTAATATGAGGTTTTAGGTCATTCTAACATTGTCTTCTTTCTATATGGGTTCATTGACATGTTTGTAGATGATATCCTTGAAATTTTTCCAGCATCACTGATTAGCCCCTAAAAGAAGCCAATATTAATTTTTTATAATATAATATTCATGTGATTTATTAATCATATACACCATTATTAGGGCATTTTACACATTGAACATTATTTCACATTATGATTGTAATTCATTCTTAAAATGCACTATTACATGGTAGCTTCTTGAAAATATCATAAAACACATAATGATCTTGATTTTATGTTTTTATTTTATTTTCAGGTCTCCCGTGATATAAGGTACAATTAATTATTTTGGAGCACAGGGAGATTCAATTTGGAAGACCTCCAAAGTGGGAATTGAACCAACCATATTCTGGGCGAAGTAATTTGGACAACAGCCTAATAAAAGTACTGTAGAGGACATAATTGGAGACCAATGATACCGAACATTTAAATAAAGATAGAGGATAGTATTTGGAACATTTAATTTTTAAGTGTCTCAAGATAATTCGGATCTTTGAATGGTGTTCCAGGCGGCCCAATTTGATGATGAAATTCTGGGCTAGAATCTAATGCCCAAACAAACAGTCCACCATTTATATCACATCTCATGAACCGCATATTATTTTGGGTCGAAACTTTACAGGATTTTAGAGAACATCCAGGGATAAATTTTCTATTTTGATTCCCAACTCTAATTCGTTCATCTTGATGGTTGTTTAGGCATGTATTTTAGATTAATGCAAGCTGGATTCCATTTTGAGGGAAGAGTGGAAAAGTCACATCTCCATTTATTGTCCACCAACCTTTACCCAAAACAATTAATTAAAGGATCAAAGAACTATTGGAATGCATAAAATTAGAGAAGAGGAAAGCCTCAGGGATAAACTCTCAGCACTCACTAGGAAGTTTAATGTGATAGACCTCAGAAAAATCCATGAAATCTAAACTATAGACCCTATTTGCACAATTTGTGACAAACATGCCAACAAAACAGACAAATGCCCAACCCTTCCATCCATCAAGGATGTCCTTCTATGAGGAACACCTGAAGAAGTAAATTCCCAAAACATTCCAAATCCCCAATACCAAAACACATTCAACCCTCAGTATAAGGACCACCTAGGTTTCTGCTGGAGAGATAACCAACAACCTAGCTAACCACATGGACAGAATTTGTACCCCTATCAGAACTACCAAACCCATAAACTGTTCCAAACACAACCTATCCAATACCAAAAAACATGAGTATGTCTTCATCAAACCATCCCACCTCCAAAATATCCCCCCAGGATAAACCAATCTTCTTAAGCACCAACCCAAACTGTTCTACAAAGCCTACTAAAACAATTATGAAACAAATGGAGAGGATGAACTCGGAAGTCTCTTCCCTTAAACTCGAACTTCAAACCATCAAAACTGGAAAGGCACCCATGCCTACTTAGGCGGTACCATCCTCAACTTAAAGGGGAGATTCAAGATGTACTCAAATAACTCATGAACAACCAAAGGGTGTGACTCTTTTAAGATGTGATAAATCCATTGAAAAACCTGAAAACATAAGTTAGAAACCATGAGAAGCTTCAAACTCTAATTAAAATTCAAATGATCCACAAGATCAAACTGAGGAAACCGAGAACAATGTGAAAGAAAAAAATCTTTAACAAACAACCCCACAACCTGCACCATTTCCTCAATGCATGAGGGGGAAAACCAGGCCTGAATTGAGTGAAACTTTGAGGGAAATCATCTCACAAGTAAAGTTGAAAATTCCCCTTCTTGATTCCATCCAAATCATACCTACCTAATAAAAGTAACATAAGGAATTGTGCACTTTTAAAATAAAATTTTCGCATAAAAACCAAGTACTTTTGGATTTTAATGTGAGTACCACCATTCAAGGGACCATTCCTCCTAAGTTTAAAGAATCGGGTTTCCCTTACATCAATGTTGAACTGGGAGATAGAAAAGTTGTCAAGGCCTTGTGCGACCTAGGTGCTAGTGTCAATATCATCCCATATGTTGTGTACTGCCAGTTAGGCCTAGATGAGCTCCAACCCACATCTGTCACACTTCAACTTATTGATCGTAGCATTAGGGTTCGAAATGAGATTTTAAAGGACGTTCTGGTAAAGGTTGAAAAATTCCTCTACCCTACTGACTTCATTGTCATTGAATACGATCCAAACTTATGAAATAAGGAAAAAACCCAAATCATCTTTGGTCGTCCTTTCCTTGAAACAAACAACTTTGTTATCTGAGTACGAAATGGGAACATGACCATCACCTTTGGAAACATGAGTCTAGACCGGATCATCTATAATGCAAGCTCACAAATAGGGGATGATGAGGACATTCCTGAAGTAAACCTGATAGGATGCATTGATAATGAATCCATAAAACATAAAGGAATATATGATAAATGTTTAAGTCGGGATGAGATTGATTTTCTTTGTTCACATGAAGGAAGTTTATCTCCTTGGACTAAATTGTTTTCAAATTACTCTTATGATGAAGTATTAGGTCTAACAATCAGTGAATTATTTCATGAAACCACATTCATAGGGACCAATCAAACTTCCTTCCCAAAATCTGATCAAACTAATATTGTAGATGAAACTTCTATATGTGGGGAATCAATCCTATCTGAAACATTAGAAAAAGAAATTGATATTGATCCAAAGTCCCAACCTCCTGCTGAATCTATGACCCAACCTGATCATCAATTGAAGAAACTTCCCGCTACACTCATGTATGCCTTCCTTGGGTACAATCAAACACAAACTATTGTCATTTCTTATTCTCTTGAATCAAATCATGAGATGATGATTCTATTTGTCCTTAGAAAACATAAGAAAAATATTGAATGGACCCTGTCTAATATTCCTGGGATTATCCCACATATTGGGACTCAAAGGATTGTTTTGTAATCTGATTCAAAGACATGTCGTCAACCTCAATGGTGATTTAATACTAATCTCATGGAGGTAGTAAGGAAGGAACTTCTGAAAGTTTTAAAATTGGGTATCATATATCCCATAGATGAGAGTGAGTGGGTCAGCCAAATCCAAGTGGTTCCCAAGAAGTCAGGAAACACAGGGATAACCAATAAGGATGGAGAGATTCTTCCAACTAGGGTGAGTAGTGGATGGAGGGTCCACATTGACTATAGGAAGCTAAACTCATTCACCAAGAAGGACCATTTCCCCTTACCATTCAATGACCAAGTCATTGAGAGAGTGGCAGGTCATGACTTCTAATATTTTATAGATGGGTACTCAGGGTATAATAAAATCTAGGTCTCCCTAAAGGATCAAGGGATGACTACATTCACATGTCCATTCAGCACCTTTTCTTTCAAACGCATGCCCTTCGGGTTGTGAAATTCCCCTGGAACCTTCCAGCGGTGCATAATGGGAATATTCTTAGAAATCATAGGGGATTTTCTTGAGGTCTTCATGGATGAATTCATTGTATTTGGGGATATATTTGTGGTAAGTTTGAGGAATGTGGAGGGAGTCTTTTCAATATGTAAAGAAAAGAATTTGGTCCAAAAATGGGAAAAATGATATTTCATGTTTAAAGAGGGACTAGTTCTAGGGCATCTTTTCTCAGGTAGGTGGATTGATGTTGATAAATTCAAGGTTGACATCATTCGTTACCTTCCATCACCAAAAACTGTCAAAGAAGTGAGGAATTTCTTAGGACATTCTGGTTTCAATAGAAGATTCATCAAGTACATTAGTTCAATCTCTCATCCCCTTTGTTCTCTCTCAATAAAGGATGCTCCATTTGTTTTTACAGAAAGCTATGAAAGTTTATTCTAAACCCTCAAATCCTCTCTCACCTCTCCTCCAATTATGAAATCTACAAATTGTAACCTTTCTTTCGATCTTATGTGTGATTCTAGTGACTTTGCTATTGGAGCAGTGTTAGGACAACATTGTGATAAAAATCTTTATGTCATTTCTTATGCATGAAAATCTATAAATGATTCCCAAATCAACTACACCACCACTACAAAGGAGTTACTTGCTATTTTTTTGCCTTAGAGAAGTTTAGTTCCAACCTGTTAGGATCCTCCGTCACTGTGTTGACTGACCATTTGACACTAAAATATGTCTTCCAAAAATAAGATGTTAAGGAAAGACTAATTAGATGGGTCCTTATCTTAAAAGAATTTGACCTCACAATCAAGGATAAAAAGGGTGTTAAAAATGTTGTAGCTAATCACCACTATTGGTTTCAAATCAAAGGCAATTCAAATCACATTTCTGTGTCTGATTCATTTCCTGATGAACACCTATACTCTGTGAGTGACTACCCTTGGTATTCCGACAAATCTAATTTCCTCGTTACACGAGTCATTCTAAAATTATTAGGGACTCAAGCTTGATGGAAATTCCTTTCTGATGTTAGAAACTATGTGTTTTATGATCCATGCCTCTATATGTTCTACCCTGACCAAGTCATTAGGAGGGGTGTCCCAGAATCTGAACAAGGGTCTATCCTTAAAGTCTGTCATAGCGAGGCATGCAGAGGTCCCTTTTTCTCTAAGAAAACTTTTTCTATGTTTCTTCAGAGTGGTCTCTTCTAGTCCACCCCTTCAAGGGACTCCTACTCATTTTGTCAAAGTTGTCTTAGGTGTCAACATGTAGGGTCCATCACAAAAAGAAATCAAATGCTACTCACTCTCATCTTAGTGATTGAAATTTTTGACTGTTGAGGAATCAATTTCATGGGTCCCTTCCCAAACTCTATGGGATATTTGTACATTCAATTAGATGTCTACTGTGTCTCAAAATGGGTTGAGGCTATTCCTATGAAATCTAATGATCATCAAACTGTGATTAGATTTCTCAAGGAAAACATCCTCCCTAGATTTGGAATTCCTAGGGCTATCATTAGTGATCGTGGAACTCATTTTTGCAATCGTCCATTCTAGGCACTCATTGAAAGGTATGGAATTTCTCACAGAGTGTAAACTTCTTACCACCCACAAACCAATGGTCAAACTAAGTTATCCAAATGAGAAATCAAACAAATTCTTGAGAAAACGGTTAACCCATCTACGAATGATTGGTCAAACAAATGGTTAGATTATCTTTGGGCCTATCAAACTGTATTTAAAACCATTTTAGAAATGTCCCCACATAGGTTGGTTTATGTTAAATCATGACATTTTCTGGTGGATATTGAACACAAGTACATTTGGGCAATTATAAAAATGAATTATGATCTCTCATTGGCCAAAACAAAAAGGAAATTAGGTCTCAATGAACACGAGGAACTTAGGATGGAGGCTTACGAGAATTCATGGATCGATAAAGATAAAGTACAAGCCTACCAATATCAAAATACTAAAGAAAAAACATTGTATTGGGTAAAAAAATTATTTTTATATTTCTAAATTTTATATACACCCGGGAATGTTGAGGTCCAGATGGTCAGGACCATACATAGTGCATAAGGTGTACCCCCATGGGGCTGTAGAAATTCAAGATCCCAGTAATGGTCAAACATTTAACGTTAATGGCCATAGAGTCAAACCATTCATTGAACCATTTCAAAAACCGGAAGTTATTGATGACTTCTGTGATCCAACCTTAGATGATAAAAATACATAAACAATTAAGAGTTTAAGTTGAGCTAGCGACGTTAAACAAAAGTACTGCACGGGAGGCAACCCATGGTTTTCATGTTTTATTTTATTTAATTAGATCTTTAGACTGTTGAAATTTTCTTCTTTAATGAGTAAGGATGGGTTTGAATGGGGAGCACCATATTCAACCGTTTCATGTGGTGTGATCCTTGAGTAATACCTTACCCAGAAATTTAAGAGAAGACAATGTATCATCAGTTTGTTTTATATCTATGTTTTTGTATATTAAAGGAAAAGTATAAACAATTGACTATTGACATGTTCTTATTTTATGTGTATGGATGGGTATGAAAGGGGAACACTGTATTCAT
Organism: Viscum album; assembly: GCA_963277665.1. NCBI lineage: Eukaryota > Viridiplantae > Streptophyta > Magnoliopsida > Santalales > Viscaceae > Viscum > Viscum album. The sequence continues at coordinate 1,367,408,478 of OY728135.1, forward strand.
TTGTGTCATGTTGTGTGATCCCTTAGTAATAACATACCCAGAAATTTAAAAAAAGACAATGTATCATCAGTTTATTTTATTTTATTTATGTTTTTGTAGGTTTAAAAAAATTAGACTGTTGACCTGTTCTTATTTTATGAGTATGGTTGGGTATGAAAGGGGAGAACTGTATTCATCCATGTCATTTCATGTTATCCATGTGTAATACCTTAACTAGAAATTTAAAAGAAGACAATGTATCATTTGGTTGATTTAAAAAACAAAAAATAGGGAAACCCATAAAAATTATGATACATTGAATTAAATAAATTATTGTCTTATTTGTTTTGTCTGGTTTGTTCTTCTTTGTATGGTTCAGGGACTATTTTGGGTGATACATGTTCAATCATGGAGGTTCTTACATCCCCCAAGAGGTCAAAAGAGTAATCTGGGGCATCATGAACTTCCATTTCAAAAACTAGGTGAATTTGTTCCATGTTTATCATTTTCAATTTCCTCTTTGAACTCCTCTCCTACCCACTTCTAACTTTTCTTTTCTTTAAACACTGGGGACAGTGTTATTCTATTTTGGGGGGAGGTGAAATAAAATTTTTGATCTTGTGTGGAAAAAAATGGGTGGAAGGAAAAATTTCTTTAACCTTAAACATGATAACACACATTACAAACTCTGAAAATGGATATCAAATAATTTTGAATGCCTTCATTCTGATTTTAGTGCATGTTTAAGTTCATGTGCATAGATTTTGGAAAGTGCGGTTTTCTGATGTGATTTTTCACCATTTATATTTTCATCCATTTATTTAAAAAACACAATGCACGTATTTTAGATTGTGGGGTATTATTTGGAATCCTTGGGGTCCATAATAAATGGTATAGGTTTGGTGATTATTTTAAGTTTAAGATGACTATTCAAAAAAGTATCAATTGCGCATAGAGAAATGAATTTACCTAATGTGGGGATTTCAGCACTTGGGGATCGTGACTCTATAGTTGACTAGCCCAGAGTTGGGCATTTTATCTCTATTTATTGTAATTTGAATTTTTTTTATTGAGTTAACTCGATATGATGCCCGAGTATGTGAGATTCAATTGATAACCTAAGGTCGTTGAGGCTGGGACTAATCGGAAAAGTATTGCTACATGGGTTGACTTGATTGAGTTCAATTTCAATTTCTATGGAAAAATTGGAAAAAAATAAAAATAAAAAATGAGTACTCATCTTAATATTAATATTTGATTTCTCCTAGAACTTCTTTCGTTTCTCCATCGAATGAAAATGAATCACCTTGTCTATTGCGGCGCACAGCACTTCATCATGCTTAATTGAATTTGGCTGAAATATGGCGATGAATTTGAACAATGGAATGGGCTTGGGCTTGGGATATGCCTATGGACCTAGCTTGTTTTAAATTATTTTGATGGGTTTAAATTTTTTTTGTATGAGGTCCTTGGGTGAGCAATGTGTATTACATTGTTTTTGGAAATGGGAATTCAAATTTCATATTTTTGAGAAATATTTTTCTCGGGACTAGCAAAACTCAAGTTGGGGGGTGTTATTAACCCCTAAAAGAGGCTATTATTCATTTATTATAATATAATATTCATGTTCTTTATTAATCATATACACCATTTTTTGTGTGTCTTACACTTTGAACATTATTTCACATTATGATTGCAATTCCTTCTTAAAATGCACTTTTACATGGTACCTTCTTGAGCATCTCATAAAACACATAATGGTCTTGATTTTATGTTTATATTTTATTTTCAGGACTCCCATGATATAAGTAAAAATTAATTCTTTTGGAGAACTTGGAGATTCAATTTTGAAGACCACCAAAGTGGGCTTTGAACCAACCACATTCTGGGCGAATTAATTTGGACAGTATCCCAATAAATGTTCTGTAGAGAATATAATTTAAGCCCAATGAATATGAAAATTTAAATGGAGATAGAGGATAGTATTTGGAACCTTTAATTTAACAGTGGAACAAGCTAATTTGGAGTTTTGAATGGTGTTCCAGGCAGCCCAAGTTGATGATGAAATTCTGGTCCAGATTCTGAGGCCCAGACAAACAGCCCACCATTTATATCATATCTCGTGAACCGCATATTATTTTGGGATGAAATATACAGGCTTTTAGAGAAAAGAAGAGCCTACATTGTATATTTATATAACAGACTCTAATTATTTCATCTAGAAGGTCCTTTCGGCATGTCTTTCTAGTGGATTAAAGATGGATTCCATTTCGGGGGAAGAGTGGAAAAGTCACATCTCCATTAATTGTCCACCCACCTTTCCCCAGAACAATTAATTAAAGGCACATGAGATGATGGGGGCTTGGACAAATAATTCCAAAAAATCCTATTTAAGGCATTAGTGGTGGATTATTTGAGGAATCTTGGATCTTTGTTTTGATTGTAATGATATTATGCCAAATTTTCATTATAGCATTTTTCCTTCTCATTGACATTGTTAGAATCATATTAGTTTTTAATAAAATTTATTCTTATTCTCTTTCTATATTCTTATTAATATCACCATGATACCATTTCCTGATGGTGTGAAGGTTTTCACACCAAACCTTGTGATTATTTTTCACACAATGGTGGAGTGATCATTTTTGTTGTTGTTTTTTACTTCTTCAATTCCACCCTCGTATGTCTACTTCCCGCTTCCGTTGAGAACATGTTATCAATGGAGGGATATCTATTTTATGGTTTGATCTAAGGGAGTAGCTTGGGGCTGGATTGGATGTTATTTCTCACTCTCTAAATGTTATTAATTTTTTTATTTGATTTTCTTTCATTAATCGATTTTCTCTCTTTCTCTTCCTTATTGAATTTATTCGCCCCACTTTTATGTGTTAATTAGATCATTTACCTTGGAGTGCTCATGAATAAGATCCTACAAGTGTATAGATGATTATCATGTGTTTTTGGTGGTGTTAAATTAGTAAGTGATGAGGGTTGTTTGAATTTATTTCATTAATCATTATCGAGTTAATGAAATTGAAATCGTAAAAAAAGGAATTCATCCAGTCTACCCCGTGCAATAACCTAGGATCAACTCATATTCACATAAATTTAATTCACATAGATATATTAGTCCTCTTTTAAACCCCATCTAAAATCAACCCAATCTAGGCACTTCATAGCCAAAATTCCATCTCTTTATGTTGTGTGTCTAAAGGTTCTTCTTATGTCTCTGAGGATTCGACAACACAAGCTACACTGAAAGCGACCGCTTGACCCTTAAAACTTGGGTAAATATGGGAGACACCAATCACCTAATGCCACTAAGAAAGATGCCCAGATTGAGACCAGCTAAGTGTATCCCTATAATGTGTTAAAAATATTATTATTTATTATTTAAAATTTTGAATAAATATTCTTCCAATATGTGGTTTAATAATTATTCATTTTTTCAGAATCACATATATTTTTTCCCTCGGTTTTCAAGATAATATTTTATGAGAGGAATATTTAATAAATATTTATTTATATTTAGGGAATATAATATTTTTTATTTTTTTAGGAGTAATGTAGTGATATTTATTTTTTATTAAATATTTAGTATTTATGATTTTATAATTATTGTTGAGGAATGGTGGACTATGTTTAATTGTCGGAGAATAAATAATATATACGGAACTTTATTTGAATAACTAATATTTAATTTAACTCTCTTTATTTTAAAATATCAAAAAATAAGAATAATATAACTAATATAGGTGTTAGGGGATATAATGATTATAAAAAATAACAAGGGAACATCTTCGATTGTTATTTCGTAACATTAGTGGAATATAAACCCAATTATATTATTTCTTAATGGTTTATATTTTTCTTTGGCTGTTCATAATAACATCTAGAGAAATTCTCTCATGATCCTAACGATCTCCCTTCTATAAGAACACTTTAAATAAATGAGAACAATCCTCTTGATCCACCACTATCTACTATAGAGATATCTAAGAGAGACTTCTTGAAGTGATTAAAAACGCAATCCAAGTTCAATGATGTAATCCTTAGGATGTTTCATGAAAACACCCATATTCTTATACAATGATGGTTAGAGGTTTGTGGAGCACATGTGGATGACCACTGAAAGGGAATGTACCATTAATTCCAATGATATAATGTCATTATTACATATATATACATTGTTAAATTCATCAATTAATCGATAATTAATCATAATGTATTTATTTAATTATTTAAATTAATAATAAATAATATATGATGATCCTGAATTTTATTTTGACATTCGATCATTAGTTAATAATTTACTTAATTTCATTAGTCATGGAGATTATCATTGGTGTATATCTCAGATTAATCACTGATCACCACAATAATTTTATTTCAGCATTCCCCATCTAGTGCTTTCTCTATACCAAAATCCATTACATCAAACAAATTTTCTTATATTACTATTTTCTATATGAACACTAAATCATGCGTCTTATTAATTCATATAGGTTTCCATAGGAATTGTTCATAAGACAAAAAATAAACATCATTGGTGAAATTATGTTACTTATGATGGTTGGATTGTCTTTTCATAAAGAATAAGAAATTTATTTAGGGGAAATAATTATATAACAAGGATAAAAGTGTTATGTGATGATGATGGTGATGGATTCTATATGGGTTTGGGGGTAGGATAGTGTGAGGGGAAAAGTTTGTCTTTTATTTGGATGGTGGGGAATTCGAATGTTGTGGGGATATCAATTTAAGAGGATTTTAAGATTTGGGAGGAGGATTTTAGGGTGAGAGTGACGATGGAGAGGTTGAGGTAGTGGATAGGGCGTAAGCATACTTTATCTACACCTAGACAAAGGTCAGTACTACCATATAAATCCTTGTAATGGGGGTATGAGATCCATTTTGATGGTTTTTTAGATTTAGATCCAGATTGGAAAAATAAGGATTGGGGTGATGATATCATGAAAAAAGAAAGTAAAAGTGTATATTACCCCTTGATAGTGGGGAAATGATTTGTGAAGGGAGATAAATCGTCATTTTACAAAGCCTAAAAATAGATGATAATGATATTTTAGGGTTTAGTGAGGCTGTAAAATGAGAGATTTTAGAGAAAGCGATGAAAGTTATAATGGTGAAGTTATTGGGTTATCAGCACATATTTATATATATTTAACACACTATGGCATACAATTTTATTTTGTAGTGTGGTTATTACCTCAAAATTTTGGAATTTCAACTACTACAAATCCTATACCACATGATTATACATTATATCAAAAAATACAATGATTTATCTTGATTAATGAACCATGTGACAATTTCATATAAATACATAGGTAAATAAACCTAAATGGAGGGTGAGTTATAGTTTATAAAATAATTATAAATATTCGTCCACTTTTGGTTTAATATTATAAAAAAATTAATATATTTTTAATGCACTATCAAGAATAAAAAAATTAAAATATAGAGAAAAATAAATCAATTAGAATTTTAAAAACATCCAAAATAAAAAAATTTAGAATAAAAATAAAATTAATTTTTTTAAAAACAATGCACATATTAATGATTATGACACTTAGACTGTAAAAGGATATTATTTCCAGTGGGACACTTTTAATACCAAGTTAAAAGAGGATTTATAATCCCATCCCAAGTTATTCTATATTTCTACCTATAGAATACCTCGACAATAACCTATAAAAAGGTAAATTTTTCTTCAACACTTAAAAGAACATGATTGTTAATGATATGTATATGTCTGTTTTATCTATAAAATACCTTGATAAATATAACTAGGATAAAAAATCTTTGAAAACCAAAATATTATGATATCAATGATCAAAACAATCCCAACTATAATGAAAAATACATAGTTCATTATAATGAGATCCTTACCAAATGAGCTCTTAGAAAAATAATCATAAAGAAAAATTACTATTCTTGGAAGTGCTCATAGTAACAACGAGTTACAAATCTTAGAAACAATAAATTGAATCTATTTATTTTAAATTACAAAGGTATGTTATTATGATCCTCAAGGCTATTGTCCTTTTTATATGGAAAATTATAACAATCAACATTATCTTAAAGTAGAATTATAATGGATTATTTTATAAAACATCATAATATACTTCAAAATATTTTCATTATCACATAGTAGGTCCTCATTTTTAAGAAGTAAACCCACACCACTTTATAGATCATAAATCTGATGAATTTAATTTGACTTGAACACTTTAGATCGAAAAATTTTCATACATTTTATATTAAATTTAAATGACTCACAATTTGATATACTGTATTTTTATCCAACACACCAAAAATATATAGAACAAATGACTCAAGTTAGATAATTTATTTAACCAAGAGAATTTGAAATTTTAAAAAAGTGGTTTAAAAGTAGTTACAAAACCCATAATATCCCCCTTTTAGAAAAAACAACAAATGAAAGATTGAAAAATTTAAATGTTTTACAAAATTTTCAAATAAAGGATTCCATTATATATTTAAATTCATAATAAGATCGATTAGACCCTTTTTATAAATATTTTTAAAATAAACATTTTTTCCAAAAAAAATGAAATATCACCCTTTTTAATATAATGAAATAATTTGTTAAGTAAATATGAATCTATATAATCACGCCCTCCCCCCCCCCACAATTTAAAAAACATAAAAAAATTCTCCAAATTATCTGATATTGGTGTCCTAAACAGACTCAATGGGGCCCTTCTAGCTAATGATATTACGAGTGTGGAAACCCCAAGTCCAAATCCAATAGGTCAGGGGCTGATGAATAGTGGTGAGTAGGAATAACACTCACATGGGAGGTCTTAGAGTAAGGTACATGTATGCACACACAGATATCTATGCCCATAAAATGATGAAATAAAAAATATGATGGATACTAAATACATTCATACATCTAGATCACACAATTAGAGTACAACAAAATAACGGGAAGAAATAAGGGGGAAAAGCCCAAAAACTGTAATGTGGAACATTATATTAATAAGGGACTGTAGAAAAATGTGACTAATGAAATAAAACAGGATATGTATGGAAAAAATCTAGGATCCATCTTCTTCTAGTCTACTAAGAAACCCATCTTATGATTGGTCATCAACATAATACATGAAATGTGAGGGCATAGACCATATAGTGGAAGGTATTACAATATGCAGTTTGACACCTCCAAATCACTAAGCCTAAAGAATCCGGATAAGTTATATCATCATTGGATCTTTAAATAATAATATAGTACATACAATTAAATATCCAGATATACTCAAAGTCAACAGTATGTCTCATGGTAAGGTCACAACTACATTTTCAGTATAATATTCTGCACAAGAGTCTTTAACCATGCACGAAAAGTGGAACTAACACTTTATGTTTGATATTACAGATATCATCCATCCATGATGTCATTCTCATTAGGTGTGTTTATAAGGAAGTACACACTTGATGTCTAAATATATTTATATACAGATGGTGATCACACCTAGGGCCAGAGGGTAATATTGATTAACTTATTCTGGATTAATTAAATATATAGTGAATCAATTCCCTTGTATAGTTGGTTTTGATAATTCTAAGAGACTTCCCTTGGAAAAAATATGATAAAGTTGTCATCCCAACCACTGGGAGATATTACTACTACACTATATATAATAATCCCTTAAATAGGATTACGATCCTTTTTTCAGGATGTAATTCTATATTATTCCTAAAATGGTTGGATCAAGGGAACACATCCTTAAGGAAACTAGTCGATGTTGAGCGAATCAAGGTCCCCATGTCATCTTTAAAGGAGTATAAGGTTTTTAATATCAATACCATACATTTCCATTTGGAATTGGGTTTACCAATGTCTCATGACCCATTCCGAATTTATTTTTTCTGTACACCTAGTTGTGTGTCTATACCTGATTGTTTCCATGTACCAGGTCATGTCTGAGTACATGGGTCAACCAGGGTACTGTAGTCATTTTGTGTACATGAGAATGTCTATGCCTCTGTATCACCTGATATACACAATGGTCCACTAATTAATGGTTACAAGTCATTTGACGCAAGTCATATGGTGCCCGATATTTAACTTCATGAGGAACCCTAGCACCACAACCAGGGCCCCACACAAGATGTGTTTTTATCTTTTACACACTGTGTAGTGATGAAATTTCTTGAATCCATAAATTTTCATATAGATTAATTATCCTTTAGTAGCATACCAATTTACTCTAAAAAATGTGTTGTATGCCTTGTATGTGAGTCTACAAAACTCAATTGTCAATGAATATTTTATTTTAGGCCATTCAAATCGATTATGAAACCATGATTGTTGATTTATTCAATTGTTTCATGTCAAAACCATAATTGATGATCGTAAAATCCAAACCTAATATGATATCATTTCCATCATAGCTAAATCCCATTGAAAATCCAAACAAAGATCTATGATATCAGTCTATGGTGCCAAGAAATGGGTACCCAACGATTGATCACTAGGTATTTTTCGAACCACCAGCCAAAATGAATGTCGGTAATGAACAAATGAAGAATGTGGGAAGTAATACAGAAACAAAATATATATAATAGACCACAACCAATGATTTTGTAAGCCTCTATTCCTTTTTGATAAAATAAAGAATTTATATATATAAATTAAATAATGTAAAAAGAAAAAAAAGATGATTTTTATATCAAATCATTAGTTGAGTGATGTTTTTTATAAATTGGTTAAGAAAAAGGTATAAATACACATAAAAAATCCTAACTCGAGATGGATCGATCATGAAGGAAGAACAAATCAGTTTTGTTTTCATTGGCGATATCTTATATTTTTATTTGTTTGAATGGTATTTGATCTATCCTTATCATTGACCAATATTTTATCAGACTCTCTCCCTTTCTCTAAATTCATATGGTTATGTGGATAACATGTGGAGTTTATCATAATAACTCCTTAATAGATGAATATTAGGTTTGTTGTCCGTTTAAATAAAATCAATCAATAAATCAATTACTTATTTATTTATTCCTATAAAAACTTTTTCAAAAATTGTTGACACTAAGAATGATTATTTTCTTCTTATGGTAATGACCACATTATCAACTCAACAACGGTAACAAATATATAATATGATACTCTATTTAGGAGTTATTCGCCTTCTTTAGAAAAAATAGTCACACAAGATATTAATATTTTTAATATTTTCAAAATATCAATCCAGATCTCACCAGGACTCAAAATCTCACGCTATAATAACACATATATATGAATATATTTCTAGATATATTTATAATCTCTACATAGATAAAACCAATTCATTATCATTGAAATTTCTAAAAAGGAATATAATAGAAAAAACTATTTTAAGAAAAGTATATTCTATTAAATATAAAAATAAACACCTATTTTTACATCTATATAATATATGAGTAATTTATACCCCTTAATGATTATACATATTCTCTTAAAATAACAAAATAACATTTATTCCCTTTTGGATACAAATTTTTTTTCACATATAACATATTATTCAATAACTAAATCAATCATATATCACCAAATATCATAAAAAGACTGAAAATTATAATACATAAATAATAAAATAATTATCCCCCGAAAAATTAAATAAAAATATAATTTTAGACTTCTAAAAACATCATTAATTTTATTGAAAATACTATAAATTATAAAATTAATTTTTTTTGATATTTTCTGACCATATTTTTCAAATTATTGATACTCTATAGACAGTCATCCATATTATCCTCTTCAGAATACATGTTATGATTATACTATTTCATACAATCATTCTAGAATATATCCAATTTTTTATCTCCAAAGTAGATTTTTTTTATCATAAATATCCTCACATTATTCCTTAATAACTTCTTCATGATCATTTTTTCTCTTTGAAAACAATTAAAAATTAATATACGTATTATCAATTTGATCATATAGAATCCTAATTTCCTTGTATTAAGATTTAAAAAATTCAAAAATTATTTCATCATATAAGAGTGGAATTCATAGTCCTCCTTTAACATTAGAATATTTTATTTTATATTATTAAAAAAATCCAAATGAATCTTCTATTTATCATCAATAAATAATCATCCTTAATTAAATTTAATTAATTCTTGAATTAACTCAAGAAAAATGTTCGACATATTATCAGTCATCTTCATAAAGTTATTTTTGTAAACTAAATTATTCTTGATCTAATGAGGTTTTGTGCTATCTTGACTCTTCCTTTAATAATAATATTTTTATTTATTATTTTTAGAACCATCGAGTTAATCATTAACAGTTTTAACCTCTTATAGATAAATATTTATAATATTAACATTCTTATCAAAATTTTCAAAATATATTTTGTTATGATCAAGCCCATCATTTGAAAAACATACCCTCTTCCTATTAATTTAAATATATGAGGATAAAATAAATTTATTTTCATTTTATATTTAAGTGGATTATTCTTTATAACCCTTATAAGGAGATGAATTGATTACAACATATGTTTATGATTCATATTCCTTCACTTAATGTTATTTCAACATATATCTTAAAATGATTTTCATATTTCATCTTATATTCCTTATCAACATATTTTTCTAATTATTTATCAACATAATTAATTTAAAAATCTTCCCTAATTAGATGAACTTATTACATATGAAATTCCTCAAGAATAAACTTTAATGGATGAACTTATGATAAAATAACTTCTTTTGGAATGACATCATGAGCCTTCTTAGCAGTTTCACTAACATCACAATGAGGAGATGAGGGTGTGATGAATTTTCATGATCTTTAATAATTTATTCTTTAAACATTATAATGAAATCATTCATTTTATTTTTTGATTTTCTTCCTCCATGTTCTCTCAGGTTGTGAAGGAAGGTGGGATACTTCTCATAACCAAGGAATCTTTCACATTCTAAGAATACCTTTTACTCTTATTTTCCTTTATTAAATTAACTTATGATGAAAAAGTTTCTTTTAGGATTTATCATATTACTTATCAAAATAAAATAGATTTTTTTAAGAAAACCCGTTTTTTCTTAATCTCTTCGAATTTTCTTATCCAAGATTAACTGTGATTTTCTACTATTTTTTGAAATTATTTATCCAAATATACTCATATATTTATAGTTTTTTCAAGAGAACTAAAAATTCTATAATGTTATTGATCATATATAGAATAAACTTTGAATTGAAAGAATCATCTTGCTATTTTCTAGTATTCATTCATGTATTTATGGCCTTATATTTAAAATTTTTCCCTTCATAGTTTTTTGACCTTCCACTGAACCTATAATAAATTATTTCTCACATTTTTTTCATTATAATCATAAAAAATATAGTTTTATTGATGGAATCAGTATTTACACTATTTTCAAGGAAACTTTGAATATTAATTACATTATTTATTCATTCAACATCCAAAATCAATACAAGCGCCTTGTTTTTCATTTGAGAGTATAATAAAAACATTAAATTCACAATATTTGTAAGGACGACTTTGATATAATTTAGAATAAAAATTCCATGATTAAACCTGTACATATTCATGATAAAATATAGAAGATATAATTTCTAAATAATAACCATATATATACCTCTCTTCCATGAAAATATAAATGATGGAACCCACTGAAATAATACTCAAGTTTATCATGACATGTGGTTCAACTTGTGAGCACTATCATTCATGAGGAATAAAATTTCATCTCTATTTGGCTTAGAAAACATATTTTCAACCACTAGTAGTTTAAAGGACATAATGATACATTCTCATTATAGTGATAGATCTTATAACTCTTCAAACCCCACTAGATATAAGCTCAACTAATTTTCAATGAATAGTAAAATAAACCCTTTCTTCACCAATAATTTCAAAAACAATTCACATATTTCATGAAATAGCCGATAATATAATGATATAAATACTTATATTATTCCTTCTATAGAAATATTAACTCCAAAATATTGAATCATATTTATTTACCTCATTTTAATTCATTATTCAAATACATATATTAGTTAATGAATTTCTCATGAATAATTTTGTGGGATGAAATTTCTCCGAATAAAGACATCGACCAATTAAAAAATTAATAGTATCCTAGAATTAAAAAAATGGCTATGGTATAATCATGGAAACGGATGCATCCTACTTATAAATATTTAACCACCCCTTAATATTGGTGTCATAGTTGACTGAGGTATTTTTTTATCCCTATTCAATTAGATGGTTTTGATTCTTTTCTGTAAAAAATATAACATAGTAAAATCTTTAAAATAATTAAATATAAAATTTATTAATTTCCATGTTTCTCAATTTTAATTTCTTGAATATTATTTTTGTCTTTTGATGGAGGAATGTATTAAAAAAACCCTATGGTATAGAATTATGCATAACATAAATTCATACATTCTAAATATGTGGTTTCAAAACAATAATTTATAATCCTATTGACATTATTTGTAATTTAATTATAATGATATTTTCCCATATAAGTTGGATATAAAAAATTTAAATAGTTAAAAAATATATACTATTAAGAAATAAAAATGTTATCTCCAAGAAAAATTATTTAAAAATAATTAAAAAAACAATAAATAAAAGAAAATATGTAACGTTATGTATAATGACTTTTAGAAATTTGAAACATAATCTGAAAAAACAATTAAAAAAATATTCACTTTTAAATTAAATTAATGTAAATTGTTACAAGGTTCCATATATAGAAATTCAACTATTTTTAATAAATGAAAAAAATATTTATAATTAAGATCATGGAATAAAAATCTTCTTAGTTCTAGATATATTTGTGAATATTACCTTCAGTACACATATTTGTTTATCTATCTTTTATTCAAAGATATAAATATATTTTGAGATAATAAATATAATAATTCCAAAAGATTGATGTGAATTTACAGAATAATATTTCACACAATTTCGTCCTAAATGATACAGGGTTAATAAAGGTTCTGTGCTTGGAAAAAAGTATTTTGACTGATATATAGATATTCTGATCAATTCATTTCTATTTTTTGAAGTTGTTTTTTTTTGTATTAGAAAAATAAATAACTTCTCAGAATATTTTATATCAGTTATTAGAATATATAGTAACATTTTTTACCTCTAATTTATGATGTATTCCTAATAATATCACTTTTATCATTCATTGATGCAACAATATTCTTTACTTTCTTCTTAGAAGTATAAGTTTTACTCTTAAACTCATTTAATTTAATAGTTTGGTCCAATAAAATAACTACTCTTTTTTCTTTATCATCAATAGTTATCTTCTTCAGTTATCTTTTAAATTTATCTTTTTTTGTTATTAATTTTATATTCTCCTTTAATACCTAAACCAACTTATCTTTGTATGTAGTAAAATTTTCCTTTCTCTCAGCAATTTTATTTTTTAGATCTCATTATTTCTTTTACATTTATCCGATATATACGCTCAAATTCTTTAACAAATTATTTAATTACATCATGTGTTAGAATAAATTTGTTATCATATTCAGAATTATTTCAATTTTTGTCATCACTCACTACCACAAAACTGGGTTTCTGCAGTGCCAACGTTCATCCGCGCTAAACAAATCACTGATAAAGGCCCCCTTTATCAGTTCTGTTTTTGTTGGGCTAATAAAGGGGGGTTTTATCAGCATGTATTTTCCTAGAACTGATAAATGTGTATATTTTAAAAAAAATCATAAAAAATATATAATTATATATAAATATATTTATATTGATATAAATATAATAATTATTTTTTAAAATATGTTTTATATCGATTGAATATGTCGTAGACCCAAAATAGACACCCCGGAACAGAAATTATGGCCGTTTGTAAGGATTAAAGACCTTTTCATACCTTAAAGAACATGAGAAGGTGTTGCAATGGTCATTGTAGTGTAGTTACGGTTTTATGATTCTATTCGTTATGTGGTTGAGGCAAAACGGACCCCCAGAGTAGAAGTTATGGCAAAACAGACCCGCAGAGCCAAACTTATAACTGATCAAAGGGATTTTGGTCCTTTTTGAACCTTAACGAATGTGAGAAGGGGTTTTGGTGATCACTGGAGTGTGTAAAAGTTCACAATATTTGATTTGATATGTGTTAGACCCAAAACGGACACTCGGAGTAGAAATTATTGTCGTTTGAAATTTTGCAACTCTCGTATCTCCAAAAAACTAAAGAAACCACCATCTCTCAAAAAACGAGCATAAATTATGATCCTTTTGTCTATTTGAGTGCCGAGACTAATCAAATCAAATCTTGTGAAATGAGTGACGACCACATTATGTCCATACCAATAGAATATCAGAGGAATGAAAGATATATCAGCTACAACACTCCATAAAAAGTCCAACTTCAAATGGCCATAACATTCGATTTGGGTGTTTGTTTGGGCTCTACCACATATAAAATATAAGTCAGTGAAGTTATATATGAAGAAAATTGATTGAGTCATTGTCTCAGAAACTTCTGGGTCCAGGAAGTACCAGAAAACCAATAGAAGGCCTCAAAAACTCAGTTTCTGTGTCCAGACCCATGTCAAATTTTTATTACAATGGTCCTAAATTCTGATCTATGTGTTTGTTCGGCCTTTGAAACCTGTTTTGTCATAGTTTGTTCCATGAAATTCAGTTTTAGTATTCACAAATCTAAAATAGACACTCTAAGAAGAAGTTATGTTTTTTTTTCAGTGACTGTAATTTGTTTGGTTTTTCGAGACCCCATTTCTAGCACTTTTGTATATACATATTAGTATATAATATTTGTAAATATAGATAAATATTTATAATTAAACCTATAGATATACATATAATATATATCTGTGTGTGTGTGTATTTTATATATGTATGTATGTATGTATGTATGTATGTATGTATGTATGTATGTATGTATTCATTTATAAAAACACTTGAATGAAAACATATTTTATAAATGCATTTAAAACTATTCTTATAAATATATAGTAATATAAAAAGAAATATACGGATAAAGAATTATAACTAAATATATATATAAATAGATATAAATAGATATTAATATATAGATATATATATATATATACATATATATATTAGTATAATTAAATATATGTATATATTAAAATAATGAAATATATAAGTATATATTAATATGACTATATATATATATATTAATATAAATCTATATCTGTTAATATATATATATATTAATATACAGATATATATATTAATATAACTAAATATACATATATATTAATAAATGAGTAAATATAACTATATATATATAAATAAGTAGATATATTAGTCAATAAAGAGAAGAGAAATATGGTTGAGTGGTAATGGATTAGGCGCACAGGCAGGAGGTCTCAAGTTCGAATCCTAGGGGAGGCAGGTCACGTGCACAAGTAGCAGGAATTACCTAGCGCTGTTAAAGGGGGTGGGCCTTGGTGGAGTTTTCCTAGGGCGTGTATGAGCTACCATGGGTGGTGGGTGCTATTAAATGGGGGGATTCAAGCCCAGTTGAAGCCCACTGGAATTGATAAAATATATTTCTTTAATTTTTTTTATATTTTTTCAAATTTTAATAGTGATAAAAAATCACTGATAAAGGATCCTTTTAGTTGCGCTTTTTTTAGCACTGATAAAATGGGCCTTTATCAGCACTTTTTTGAGCTAAGATAAAAGGTACCCCATTATCTTATCCTCGATTAATAATGATTTTTAAGCACTATTAATAGACTTTTCTAGCACTGATAAAGGCCATATTTGTAGTAGTGACTTTTGTCTTCAATAAATAAATTATCTGGACTATTATTCATGTAATATTTTAAAAAATGTCAACACTATTTGTCTTACCCATAAATGTTTTCATATTTTCAATATGATTTATATTATATTAATATCTAGAAATAATCACACTATCACCACTTTCATTCAATGAACTAGTAGAAGATGTATCTCTAACACATCCACTCAGTGTTTCAAAATCGTTTAGGATTTTACTATCTTTAATATTAGAAAAGTTCATATAGTAATCTCTATCACTTTAATTCGCCATTGGATTGTATGGTCTTATATGTCTAGGATTTTCACATTTATAATATATTATTTTGGATGAGACATTTTTATCTCAGTTTATTCTTCTATTTTTCCCATAATGTCTTACCAAAATTATTATTTCAGTATTAGAAAATTATATATTTATCGGTTAATGATTAATATAACTAGAAATTTTTCTGAAATTTATTTTTATGCGCTTCCTTTTAAATTACAATATTTAATATTTCATCCTCTTCAAGAAGAGGATAAATAAACACCATTTTTTCTATTCCTTCTCTACAACCCATTTTAATCCACTCTCATACTGTATATGGGTTATGATGAGATCACTAAGGCTAACATTCATTATATGTATTATATCGAATGTAAATATTCTAATTGGTTCCCATTCCTTCAGTAAAATATCAACTACATTCGAAATAAGTTGATCACATGATAATTATTTCTCTTCAAGTGATTATAAAACATTAAAAAATTTCACCATTCATTGATTTATTTGGGGAATAATATCTTTATATAGAAAATAATGATCTTGATAGGAAACTCTCAATATACAATTTTTACCTTTTTAGATCATCTGATGTTCTGAAATGTTTAACTTAATATTTTTCACATAACATTAGCTATTTTTCATAAGGAAACTTGATTATTTATATTTCATTATATTATTAAAAATAATTTATTAATCTTAGGTAATTTTATTTTGAACACAATCATTTTTCCAAAATAAAAATAAGTAACATATTTATATAGAATATTATCTCTTTTAGTAAGACTTAAAATATTATCTACCATGGTAATAATAATAAAAATGACATCTGATCTCTCTAAATCTCATAACTATATCCATAGAAAATCGACTGAATATTTAAAATAACATTATTCGAAATTAAAATATGCATAACACATGGAATATTAAATAAAATGAACATATTTTACCTACAATATATTTTGTATATTGAAATAGGAAAAAAATTCTAATAAACTAATTTAAGTTCAATGAATAATATTCAGCTATATCTCAAATGAAAATATAAGATAAGATATAAACGGTTTTCATATAAATACATTGGTAGGTAAACTACAAAAGGGGGAAAATTGTACTTCAAAAACCACCTAAAATTTTTATTTCATCTTTATTCTACTATGAGAAAAAATATAAACTTATGAATAACCCATAGTTCAGAGTAAAAAAATATAACCATCATTAAAATTAAATATGTTAACATTAAAATAACATCAGGAAAAATAAATATAAAAAATGATAAAATAAAATGTATAAAAGTTTAAAATAATGCGTGAAATATGGATTAAAATCCCTAAACACCAAAAGAATATTATTATTAAAGTGGCACTTTTAATCCAATGTTAATGGAGTATAGAAACAATTGATAAAAGGGTATTATCTTCTTATAATTTTAAATTATGGATATTAATTAATTGAATTATATCTATTTATTCTACTTCTAGAAGCCCTCAAATTTAACAGTTAATAATTTATCTCAACCTTACACACTGAGAATCTATCAGTTTCAAAGGATAATCACTGATTTATCTTCCTTATTGAAGACATTGATAATAATTATTACATATATCCATCTTTTACACACTAAAAGATCAAGTCTCCTTGTTAAGAAAAACAATAATTATAATGGAAAATTTTAAAAGCATTAAAATAAAATCCATATATAAAAATATCATAGAAAAATATTCAGATAGAAAAAATATAATTATTAACAAAATCTCAAAGGGATAATATTTTTTTAAATTTCTAAATAATGAAATAAAGATATATTTTTCAAATTATTATAGTATGTTTTTATGATCCTAATGTAAAAATCCCATTTATATTTGATGTTATAAAAAATATATAATTATTGAATATTAAATCCATTGAGATCCATTGCAATATAATCAAGATATTCTCTATCATCTTCTGATAAACACATAAAAATTGTCATTTTTTATGAAGTCAGTTGGAACCACTATAGTGATCGTACACCCGATGAATATAATATTATGTGAACTCCTCAATTATTAGTATTTTCATATAGTTACACATAATAATAGAATTTATATAATTAATTTATAAATATTTTTATTATACAAACTAAAAAAAGTAAAAAACATTAGTTAAATTAGAATCTCATTAAATGTATTATTATTTAAAAAAAGGAGACAATGGAGTCATTAACATATCATCGTTGTAGTTCAAAGAATGTGTCAAAATTTTAGATATAAAAATTGATTTATTTGTCCTCTCTACCATGTTTTTTAACATATAGGCTATC
Organism: Viscum album; assembly: GCA_963277665.1. Classification (NCBI taxonomy): domain Eukaryota; kingdom Viridiplantae; phylum Streptophyta; class Magnoliopsida; order Santalales; family Viscaceae; genus Viscum; species Viscum album. The sequence goes on from OY728135.1 coordinate 1,367,426,860, forward strand.
CTTTCATAGATAATTTTTAATAAACTCTACTATAACATAGTTTTGTAGTATCTGAATGAAACTATTCTATGGAAAGAATAGAGTTCATAGTAATCCTTCAATATTATGTTTGGATATGTGGGGATATATAAGAGTATTTAGATCTTATATATACAAATTAATTTTGTTTTCAAATAATTGATCATTGGATTATGTTGTATCCTGATGGTTAAAACTTGATGTTTATGATGAAATATAAGAAGATTCATTAATGTTATGTCATTAAGGTGTGGAAAATAAGTTGTAATATGGTGTTACTAAAATTTATAAAAATATTTAATTTTACCCTTTTTATACACAAGGCCTCTATGACATTTCTCATGGAATGTTCTATGGTAAATGTAAATATTTTAGAATCAAATATTTTTTAGCTTTTATTTTTAGACTCTCTTTTAGTTTCTATCCAACCTACCCCACATACTCAATGCAATTACCTATTTAACTCTATATTCATTTGAGGAAGCTTGATATTCCTAATTTTAAATTTAGTGAGAAAATTTAAAATCCTAAAATATTTAATGTATGAGCCTATATATATCTAATTTATAACTCAAAAAAACATAAATTTTAGAACTGAAATAAAAACCTATCCCAGGTTTCCTATAATCCAGTGCATTATTTTATGTTTAAATCATAATATACTAGATATTTTAATTTATAAATGATTTAAATAACACTCCCACATGAGATTTACTAATTTATCTCTTAAGATGATGTCTATTCAATTTAAAGGGTGAATCTATATCCTTTTGAGTGACCACAATTCTATGTCGGAATAATTATACGATCATGAATAGATATGGCCATCATGTAATCAATATACATTGAAACATATGCAATCATGCATTGAATATAAGTACATTGTTTCATATGTATATCTATTTTCTATTAATGTGTTGGTCATACCTTCTACTTGATTTTTTTGGTAAATTTCTACTAAATCATATGGATCCATATATATATATATATGAGATATCATAAAATTTCATCGATCTATTTCTTGCAGCATTACCCCTCTAATTGATAGCATTTTCCATATTTTTTTGTAAATATCCACTCTAATGTGGCATGATTTCCCATTCAAAAACAAGACTATAGAAATCCCCATCAATTTCATATATATGGTTTGATGATCTTATGAAGAATTACAAAGTTACCTTGAACAATCTTGACTATTTGAGTTTATGGTATTTAAAAAATATATACTTTCACACTTGGATTAAAAGTCACACTTTCCCATGTTTTGGTTAATATAAAGGAAGTATGTTTAACATAAAATTTATTTCATCAACATTCTTCTTGACATATGATAATAATATTGGGTTCCTTGATCACAAATATGAATCTTTAACTCCCTAAATATAAAAAATATTTTCTTCCTCAAAATTATAAAAACTTGTTTACATGTGTTGGCCATGGTGGATCTGACATCAACTATGACGCACCAGACCAACACATATATATCTGATTTTAAAATCAATCTATTTACATAATGTCTTAAATAAAAAATGTAAAAACCCTTACATAACTAAATCATAATTATATGTTTATTATAAATTATTGATCTATCATAAATACCAAATATCATTTAGGTTTTGAGTTTTAGATAACTTTGAATACCCATTTAATACATATGGAAAAATATCACACAATGTAAATTTTTTTAGACAAATGGTTATTAGGTTAAATCCCCTGATTGATTCTGGTCACCTTTTCATTAGTCATGAAAATCAACAAAAAATATTGTCCATGATATTGTTTCTATACATCTTTATTACCCGTGAATAACATTTGAAAACATAGGATGAAACAAACAAATCTCAACAAGGGATATAAATGAGAATGAAAACATTTCTACACGTTTGAAATATGTGGGGAAATTTTAAATCGTCTTCTATTTAAATATATAATTGTTATCTTGAGTAAAATTTTAATTCATATAAGAAAATAAAATTATTTTATGAAAATGTTTAATTTAAAAATATCATAAGAAAACAAACATCATTGGTGTTTTTTATAAACACCAAATTAATATTACTTTAAATAAAAAAATTATTTGGTTAATTATAATATAAAATAAAAAAGTAGTTACATAACCGACTAATTCCAATATATACTCATAATTGAATAAAATTACTAGATAATTCCATTGTTATGATATAATGGAATAACATAACTTTTTAACTCTAACATTATATATTTGAGAGAATAACTTTTTACTAAATGAATATGAATGATATACTAGAACCAACCATAATCATATATAATATCTGTGAACCATAACATGAATAAAACACATATGGTATTTCACATATTTTAGGAAAATTATAAAAATTATCATTTGAACATATAATAATAAATAATATCTTATATATCAATGAAATGATATCAAGTCACCATTTTTTTATTACATTTAAAAAATTAAAGTACCATGGACAATATGAATATGAATATATTTTAAAACACCTATTAAATTGAAATGTAATCTTAATAATTTATAATTTTCATAATTTTTTGAGAAATATATCTAGTGGTAAATGTTAACAAAACATTATTTTTAATAATTTTAATATGATTGTCTAAATTAATCAATATGGAAAAAGATAAAATGATTCATTATTAAACCATATAAAAATATATAAATAAACTATTTAAAATGAACATCAATGATCTTATATGTATAAATATGATCATTTATGAAAAAATATAAAGATCATGGATATGAAGGTGAATGATTTTGAAGGAATATTTTGAAGTATGGTTTTAAAGAAAAATTACATTCCTTGAGTCCCTACTTATTTTGTATGTCTTTTACATTCCTAAATAATACACGTATACTAATTATTAACTTGATTTGTAACTTTTTACATGTTAATTAAATTATCATTATTTATTTGTTTCATTTATTATCATGTTTTTTTTAGTTTCTATACCATTGACAATCAAATCATATGTTTTAGTGTCATTAATTCCAAAATAGTCATAGTGTATTGATCTGGGTAAAATAGTTAATAAAATAGTTCTATAATAAATAAATAATATTAATAATTTCATAAAAATAATTATTAATCATTGAAATGTTATTTTATAATTATTAATGTAAATCTTTAATGAATAATGAAGCCCATCATCCAAGGAGGATCTAGTTCACCCATACACATGAGTGACATTTTCACATTCCAACGCGTGAAAAAGAAAAACAGTAGATAATGGTTTATAATTATTAAATCATAATTAAGTTATAAATATCATACATATTTATTTAATATATAATTATATCGATCCATTAAAGGTGGTTATGAAAAAAAATATAATCCATAGAGGTGGTGGTCTATATGTACACACAAACAACATTTTCTTTTTTTAATGGATGGAATGAAAATGAGTTTTAAAATTGTTTATATTTAGATAATAAAAATTATGTTATAAATAATAATTCAATCCATATTTATAAATATCCATTTTATGTGGTGATAAAAAGTTCAAATCATCCATAGAGGTGGTATTCTACACGTACTAACAAACATAGTAAGTTTTCATTTTTTAGTGGATAGAAAGAAAACAAAAATTGTTATTCTATAACCATAATAAAATTTAATAATATAATTATAATTATATTAATATTTTAATATGGTTATATAAATTTTTTATATGTTTTATGAATAAATAATAATTAATGAACTCACTTAAGATAATTATATGTAAATTTGATATCCTCTTTCTGATTAAAATTGACGCCTTTGTAATAGAGTTTAAGCTCACACCAGGGGATTTGGAACATGTCATGGGATGTCTGGAGAGATATTTGGGTATATGTTTTAAATAAAACCGCTCCTATATATGTATTTAAAAGATATATATATTTATATAGTAACTTTTATAGGCCAAAATCAGTTATTTTTTTTCAAATATTGAAACTCTTAGGGTAAAATGAAATTTTATAAATAAAAAGTGTATCATAAATGTATTATTTATGGTATAATAATACATTATACATAAAAATTACTCATGATAATATTTATTTTGTCTTTTTAATCAATTAATAAAATATTTTCTATGATTAAATATCCTTAAATTCATTTTCGAGACTATTTATATAATTTAACTCTAAAAAATTTAGATTACAATGGTGTTAAAATTTAAACCCCTATATTATAAAAATCCCAAATAATTATCATTAAAATTATTTTAAATCATAATTATTTACAAAAATATCAATTTTAATGTTTTTAAAATCATTTAATTGATTTTATATACTTCTTGGAGAAGCATTGTCTTGACAATGCATAAGCATTTTAGATAATTATATAATTATATAAAAATAAAAGAATTAAGAACATAAATATAATTTAATAATCATATATATTATTATTGATAAAATTTCAGATTTTAATTTAATATTTAACATTATCACGGGAAAAATTTAAAAAACTTAACTGAGAGAGTAATTTTTTTAATAGTCTTAATATATAGAAATAAAAATGTCATTATCAAGGTAGTGTTTCATGATATGGTGAATATTTTAATTATACGATATTATAGGTCATACATTTACTCATAAAATAAAACTTAGATATGTTTTAGTGATGTTTTTGGCCTTATATATTATTTTAAACATTTATTACATTAACCATTAGCCATAGAGACTAAATTTTTAATTAGGTAAATTAATTTTATGAATAAAAATAAAATTTACATTATTTCCTAATCTCAGTATATTTATTAAAAATATATAACCCATTTTTTTAATATTAAAATTTTTTATGTGGTAAAAATTACTTTTATCATAGATACACAAAATGAAATTAAAATCTATTTTTTGAAAGCTCCCTTTTTAACCATAAAAAGGACTTCACTAGAAAAACATGTATAGAATTGATCAAAATGAAAATTTTCATTTATGAGAAAAAAGGTGAGTTTTGTGACTTAAAAACCAATAAATAACAAAATTTAAGCATTTAAATACTTAATATAAGAAAATGATCAAGAGGAGTTCCTTTATCATAATTAAACATCCCATTTTTTACAAATTGTGAAACATATAATTTCTAAATTCAAAATAATATGTTTATGTTATTTATTTTTATTATAAATATTTATTTTAGTTATAAAAATGTTTTTACAAATTTTAACTCCATTTTTACGTTAAATTAATTTCGAAAAATTTAAAATGTTTGTAAAGAATATATTTTTTATTCTTCACAAAAAAAAACTATTTATAATGTTAAAAAATTCATTTTAAGAGATTTTTTATGTAAAAATCTAATAAATTAAGTTCATTTATTCAAAATAAAATTACAAAATTCTTAAATTTAGCTTCAAAATTAAAATAAAAAAAGTAAAGATGGATTTTATTTAAAATGACCCCTTAGAAAATTAAGTATTATTCATATTATTTTTTATAAATCAAATATTTAATTTGATTCAATATATTGGTAAATACATGTTAATATTACATATTATCATAATAATATTTCAAAATTGATTAATATATTTTGTTTAGGTTAAATATATAATTCAATATAAAGTAGTTTATGGGAAATAACCATCTATAAAATATATCATATCAATTATTTATTCTTTGAATGATTTTTTTAATTTTGTAGTGTCTTTTTATTTACTAAGGTTTTAATTCTTATAATAATTTTCATAATAATTTTCATCTTATATCTCATGGATCATTTTAATTTTATTTTCCTTGAAAAACAATTATTTGAAAAAAAATATTTATTTTACGTAAAATTACATATAGAAATATTATTGTGTTATTTTATCCCCCCATTGAATAAATTATGTACTTTAAGTTTAATTTTTCACACTAAAACAAATTTATCCTGAAATATGTATATTTTCAGATGCATATTTTACCGCAATTAATAATATCTAAGTTACAAATAAATACTTCCAAAACCATAATAGTGAATGAGTTTCCATAATCATACCTTTATAGATGGGTATAATGAATCCATAAATTTATCATTATTTTTAATTGATGCATTTTTTCACTACTGGGATAGAGAATATGAGAAAATATACAAGATTTATTCCAATTTTCATAAGAAAAATAACTTCCCTCGGTTGTGAGTTTTAATCAATTTCCATATCTATTTAATCTCAAATTCTAAAAGCAGAATATCTAATAATAATTTTTCATTCTTGAATCATCATAATCAACTTCTAATGAATCCTGCGGTCCAAAAAAGGATATTAATTATTCATACTATTTCATGACCATTAATAATATCCAAAAAATTAGTGTCACTATATAGAATCATAATAATCTATTTATGAATAGAATAAATACAATTTTTCTTTAAACAAGTCACCATATAGGCAACACATTTAGTTTATGCTCTAATTCACAAATATTTTCAAAAAATTATACTTACCTTTAAGGTAATCTAGAAAATATAAATTGTGATCCCAAACACATAAATCATGAAATTAATGTTTCTAAATCCTTTAAATTAAACTCATATAATAAAATCCTAACATCTAAAGTTGTGTAAACCATATCCTTGTAGCTGACTGTGACACCCTAGACACAAAATCTGGGATCTGGTGAAAAAAACATATTCATTAAAATGTGTATTTGATACATAATATAATTAAATATACAAAAATAACCCATAATTATTCGTTTATTAAAATGTATTTAACTAAATTACATATCCATGATCTTTTAGGTTTAGAGTTTTTGAGAATATGGAAAACCATACATTACATATGAACACTGTCACCTATAATACATTTTTTCCATGAGAATAGGATCTCAATATTAAGAAATTATTTCATTTATGAAAATTTTACCACATTAAGGATGGGAAACTAAAAATTAATTTTTTAACATCCTATAAGATCATGTGTTATTTCCATGATGAAAATTTCATAAGGAATTTAAATTCATAGTTTACTTGATGGTTCAAATGTTGATCAAAGATTTAAAATTGAATTATTATGGATTAAAAACCTATAAATGATGTTTATCAGTGTTAAATGAGTATTGGTTTGTATCTTGGTGGTTTTAGGTCCATACTAGTAGTTCAATACCTGAAAATAGTGCTTTGGGGGAAATGTAATGATGGGTGCATATTTGGATCACTATTAGTGTTTACCATGAAACTAATTTGTGTGGCCTGGTTTGTTTAGGTTTATGAGCTTATGAAACCATGAATAAGGATAGGGATTAAAATGTGTGGTATTAAGTAAATTTAACACCCTTGTTCATGATGGGTTTGTGGTTTGATATACTATGCACCATAACCAAGATACATGGGGTGATTGGATAGTGAGGCCCTCACAATTAGCACACAGTTTGACTAACTGTGTGGCCTAACTATGTGACCCTTTGGAAGGTGTTAAATTACCCATTTTCTCTTAATGTAATTAATATGGTGTGCCCCTTTCCCCCCCTCCCCCATGTGTTCCCTTCCTATCATTATCATCCCATGGGAAATTATACTCTATTATTGGCCTAAATATTACACTCTTAGTTGTATTGGAACCCTTAAAGTAATCATCTATGTTTTCTATCCTATGTTGTGTCCATTTTATTCTTCCTATAAACAATGTTTCTTAAATTATTGATTCTTTAATTAATTCCACTAGATCAAGGTGAATTCGGATGTTGATGTTGGGGTTTTATCACTTCATATAAAAAGGATAAACCATGATGCTATCTATACATAGTCGCATGGTCATTCATCATGGTATGTAAAGGTGGTTAATTTTCTAAAGAATATAATATTTTAATTTAATTATTTTGGTGTTTTGTTACATTATTGTCTTAGGGATTTTACATGTTACTAGGTCTTCTATGTACCTCTTATTGTTGGCGAGTGTTAGGACATCGTTTCAGTGTGACGTGATCACCTGGTGATATTTTTAGATTTATACTATTTGAATAAGGTATTTTTCTTTTTTATAGTTATTTTTTTAATTAATTAGTAATAATGTTATATTAAATAAATAATATTTTTAATGTGATAAACATCTACTATAACTCAGATTATCATGGATAGGCTTTGGTAGTTGATTCCAAATGTTGGATAATAGATTGACAGATTCATATAGGTATGGGATGTTTCATACATTACCTAGGGTAGATATGCTTGTTTATGGTAATATGTACATGTTTGGGCATTCCCCTGGAGGGTGATTCCCCCATTTTAAAGTTATTTTAATGAACGTATTTATTAAATTATATACATTAATTAAAATGATGACGTCGAGGGTCACTGACATCCCATGTGAGCTAGTTTCATTCCTCAACCTGAGACTAGTGGGTGACTAAGGACCTAGAGGGGGTTATGCCTCCACATAAGATATAACCTAGAGGATAACAGGTAGAATACCTATACTCACTCTTTTATTATTAGAATCCCAAGAGTGATTCCTCAGATCATGCTATCGCTTTAGGATCCCTAGTGGGAAGCCTCTCTTCGTTACTGATCTAGGGGACCCAGTGTAAACCACCATGTTTTACCGACCCAAACCTTGTGTGTTCGATTTGGGTAAAAATTGAAGTCGGTGTAACCTTAGAAACCATACCACACATGGTAACCTAATCGGATGTTGTAGTGATGGTGTATTTTGGAATTATACTTACATAACTCTTCTGTTTATACCTTCACATGGTTATTGATGATGAATTTATGATTCTATAGGCGTTTCTTGGTATTAGGTCAATGGGCCTGATGTGATGGGATTCTTGTTAGGGATGCCCCAATGTGTTTCTCGGAATCCAGCATCAAAACCATGATAATGATTTATATGAGATCATAGTATGGTACTAATTATGGGAACATATTGTGGAACCAATTCATGGACTTAGGTATGATGGTTATGATCTAGGTTCTTAGTATGGGACTGACAAACAACATGGTTGCCTTAATCAATTATACAAACTTTACCCATCTTGCTTGGGATTGATTTTACATGATTTTTGGACTCCAACATGTTATTGTCTTGTTTTCTATAAATGTTTACCATGGAATCAAACAGGACTCCCTAGACATAGGCCATGGGTCCTAGCCATTGTATGTGTAAAACTTGATACATCTAGAATAATACATATATTATATAATGTCATATCTATAGGTTTGTCCATAAATACACTAAATAATTCATTATAGGAATTGTAAGAAAGTATGGGTGATTCATGGACTAGGAAATATACCCCCTTGGTGATATTTCATGCTTGGAGACGTTTTTCAGTAATATCAAAATTAGATATTTTGATGGGGATTACGAACCCCAGGATTGACTGTTGGTTGATTTTATTCGTATTATTTTTCATATTAATAAAAAATTTATTTGTATATATATATTTAAGGTAATATATACACACATTAATATATATATATATATGTTGAAACCTTGTTTAGAGAAATTTTGGCCATAGTTGAGGTAGGTATGGTCAATCAGGATCATAAACCCAAGGATTAGATGTTGTTTATTTTATTAAATATTTATTTTATTTTATTTCATTCCTTATATTTAATCTATTATAATTCTAATTAACTCTATATTTAAAAACACTTCATATTACAGGCCACACACAGGATCATGTGGGTTGTTCTCTACTAAGATTTATACTCACACCCTACTCAAGAGGTTATTTCACTGGGGTGCTAGAGAATACAATCACTTTATTGCATGTATTTGTTAGAATAATGTTTGAGGATGATTGAGAAAGATAAATTGAGAATATTTATAGATACAGAGTATGTGTCGTTGATCGATATGCATATTATAGCCTAATTTAATGATTTATGTTCCTTTCACATACTCTTATATATATGATAAACCATGTGGGTGATCAATGTGGTATGTATAACATGGTCTTTTGGGGTTTTATGGAATTTTATTAATTAATAAATCATGTTATATTTTGGATTATTTTTTTTTCTACACTCTATTTATTTACTTCTAGGATATATCTAGTTATTTTCTCTATTTTTTACCCTTATATGAGGGCATGGTCTCTCCACAAACACACCATATACCATCACTTCATGTCAGCTATCTCAGGCGTATAGAGATGCATTCTTGAGGACTTGTGAAAAATCATATTAGGGCACCAGATTAATGGAACATGGGATGGGATATTAGAAATTTGAATTATCATTAATCGTTTTCTATTGATTTACTATTTGGAATATTGTAGAAAGGAGTTTTAGGATTTTTTCGGAACCTGTGGTGAATATCATAGTACTACATTGAGAAAACTTTTTTTGGTTAGAAGTCCTAGTTACTAAGGTTATGAGATTATTGTTCTTATATGTGATGTTATAGTTGAATATGATTTAATCTTTTCAAGACACACATATTGTGTGTATGTTAGGATATTTTACGTATTTATAGATCATGGGCCATTAGAAATAGGCCATTGATTGATTGTGACTCTTTGTCGAAAAAAGGAATGTGGCTTCTCATTGATTCTATTTAGCACAAACGATTCACATGAGATAGGCCTTATAAAGTGAGAATTTACTGATTAAATAGTTAAATTGTTTAATGCTTTAATAAAAAATAAATCGAATGTTGCCCTAGAGTTTTTATATATAATTATACTCAATTGGTATGAATATTATAAAAATTTCCATATGATGACAAGATATATAGATGTATAGTATGTCGTTTGATGGTGAGTTTGATGATTCATTCATATTAAACATGATGTTTAGCGACCCTCATATGTCAAAAGGTTAAATGATTCCCATGTTTTGAATCTATCATGGGGTGTTTTTTCTCAGGATTGGTTATTCATAGTGTTATTAACAACATTAAAAGTATTTTAATACATATATCTGAATGAAATTATACATCACTATACCATGAAAATTACCCAAAATCTTGATTATTAAGATTATTTTCTATGCATATTGTTAGATTATGAATGTAATCCTTGGAAATTTATGCCTCGTATTATTGTTATCTCATTGGATTACTGAGTATTATTTTGATATGTACAAGGATGTTTTGAGTGAACATGACCTCTATGGGAGTATTACTCTATATAAATTCATGTTGAGTTTCTATTTATCATTATATCTATTTTATATATTAATACTCTAGGAAGAACATCCTTATAAGTATTCTCGAATAATATTAGGGACCTTGTAGGCCACTGTTAACAGTTTTTACCCCTTTAGGTCATTATTATATTTAACTACCCTATATAAGATTGATCCTTTGGTCTAGGTTATTAGAACTAGATACCCTATTAGACGAGTTGATTAGTAGTTCTCAGTGGGATACCTAGAGGCCCTTTGTTTTGAATCACACAATTTTAGGTCACTGTTTTATTTGATCAAGGGAAACTTGCATTAGGTGTTAGCCCGAGTTTATGTATACCTTTTTTAGAAGATAGTTTATTTATAAAATTATTTGAGCCTAATAAAATTTTAGTTATTGGATTTTGTGATATTTTAATGTTTATGCAGTTTCCTTTTGAAAAATATCCAAGGGAGATTTGGTTTTAAGACTGGATTCGTTGGGAAGGACTATTCAGGTGCCTATCCTTGCTGACAAGGGTTTTGGATATAAATGAGTGGTTAGAGCGTGATATGTCACTCATGAAAGAAAAAACGTCTGGTATTGGGTGGCCAGGGGATAAATCATGGAATATGTGAGCTGATTAATATTTAAGAGGAATTTTACGGGAGATTTTGTTTTAATGAGACTAGCCTGACTTGTAGCATGATCAGCAAATCCTTGTGATGAAAAACTCATTGGACTGTGAGTCAGGTGATATGGTACAAGCTGGTTGGGAATGGTTCCATTGAAATTTAATGTTGATGTGTGTCTGACAGAAATCAAGGGAATGATGATTTCATAGAATTTTTATGTGTATGGTTTTGAGGTATTTTCCATAAATGAAAAATGTACCTCCAAGGAACAGGAGATGTCAAGGATAAATTAGTTGTTGTGAGTTGATTAACCTATAGAAAAACCTATACATGCATTGTTAAGAGACATAGTGTTTGGAGATAGTTTAATAAACATACATTCAGTTTTGATTTGATTGTGGATCAAAGGGAACTATTCATTACTTTTTATGGAATATTTGTGTACTCATATTTGGAGGTGATCATGCTATATCATGACATTGTCCTTAGTACATTGAGAGAGTGTCAGCTCTATGCTGAGCCATATCTAAATTTCTATCTTGTTATGTTGATAAAACTGTTGAGCTTATTCTCAATGAGTGGTGCACGAGTTAATCAGATGGTGTATATTACTCTATTGTCTAGTTTAGGGTGTTGACTCTCATTTTGTTTTTTATTTTGACATGTTCAATGATAATTGTTCTTGGAAAGCAAGAACAAGTTGGGGAGAAATATTTATCATCTACTAATAAAATCTAGTTTTCATGCATGAGAGGAACATATAATGAGATGTGGTTATCCAAATTTCATTTCATTGATGAGATGACAATAATGCTCCCAAGGTGGGGAGTGGGATGTCAGTCAAAAGAGGGAGACCCTCACGTAGAATGAACATGGGGCCATGAAAAGAATTGTATGAAGGTGGTTTTGGAAATAGTATTCCATTTGAAGAATAAAACATATAAATTTGAAATTATAAATAAATTTTAGGAATTGGTTCAATTATGGATTGGTAAAATCCATATGTGGGTGTTATGCCTAGTGTAGCATTAATGATCATTCAATTTTAGATCATGTAACCTTTAGTGCTTGTGTTATAGCATGACTAAGGTTTTGATCAGGTGATGGTTCTGTTAGGTAACACCAACAGAAGTGAGCTTCAGACTTTGATGATTAATCTCATAAAAATATTGGTATGTCTGTGATATGGCTGCAAAGATCTAATTTTGAAGATGGATTAGTTTTGGGGGGCCAAGTGTTCTTGTGAGTAGTCAAAAAGAGGGGGGTTTGACATGAAATTCATCAAATTGTTTGATGTGGTTGGTATGTAATTGTGTTTAGTGCTCCATTGGGGTAAGACATTTTTATTTTATGGTCCGTCCGAGATTTATCAACTAATATTCAGTGTGACCAGTTTGAGCATGGTCGATGAGAGTTCAATAATTTTGATCAAATTGAGGACTGAAGGTCTTCACCTTGTTATAATTTGATAAATTCACTAGAAGTGTCTCTAGGAAACTAAAAACATGTTCTTGTAAGTGAATCAGATAGTGTATGTACCACAAATTGTTTTTTTAACTTACATACAATATTTTTGAAATGTCTCTGGGAGGTGCATTAGGAATTTGGAAATATAATGAAACCATTTAATAAAATGATCTATGACCCAAATAGGAAGGGTTTTGTCATCATTTTAATATGGTCCATTTTAGGGATAATACGTTCTATTTTTTGTAGACTATATGATCACGTTATTTTACAAGATGTAAATTTCATAAATAATTTTAATTTTTGATTTACTAGATGGTTCAAATATTGATTGAAGTCTCAGAACGAAATTATGAATGTTTCAAAGCCTCAAAATAATGATTTTGGATGTGAAACGTGTTTTTTCTATTTTTTATGTTTTAGGAGCGTCCTAGGGGTTAAATTCCATAAATTTTAGGTTTAGGTAAAATGCAGCATAGACCCACAATTACTGTTAAACATGAGACTAAACCATATTTCCTAGCTTTTATTGGTGCAATAGATGAAGAAACCATGAGTCTGATCAAAGATAAACATGAAAAGACTATAAAAATTAGAACATCCATGGGTATGGTTAGTAGTTAGTTTTATTTTTCATGAAACATAACCATGTGACATGGGGTGCTTATATAGTGAGGTATACATGGAAGGGAAATAGATTTCCAAACCATGTGCTGTACGTGTGAAACCATTTTGATGGTGTTAAAATACCCTTTTACCCATGTGTAGTTCAAGAGGTCATCCCCTCATTTTCTCCATTCTCCTAACTCATGTGCTTCCTTCCTATCCTCCTCTTCCCATTTGTGACACTCCATAATTTTTGGTTGGAACAAGACATTTTCATGTGCATTGTAACCCTTAAAGAAAGCCTCCAACTCTGTTACCACATCTGTGTCCTATTACTTCTTCCTCTGACATAGATTTCTGTAGTGAGGTATTTTGGAATAGATTCAACTGGTGCATCTTGGAATACGATGTAAATGTTTGGGGATCTCTCTATTCATAAGAGGAGGATAACTCGAGATTCAATTTTCACTTCACTGTGGTGAATTTTATAAAGAATTTTATCTTTTAATTTAATTGTTTGGGTGTTTTTTTTGATGAATTTTCATAGGATATTTACCTATTTTAGTTTAATTTATATACCTCTTATTATTAGTGTGCATTAGTTTTCCATTCTGTTGGGACGAGATTAGTTGGAGAGCTTTTGAGATTTTTACCTTTTGAATAAGGTGGTTTTCCATTAGTTTATAGATTTTTTTAGTAATTAATTATAATGCAATAATTAATTAACTATGATTGTCTTTTTGTGAGGAAGGTACAGTATAAACCAGTTATTCATGGATAACCTTTTTCAACTACATCTATCCATTATATAATATATGGAAATATTTCTAAAGGTAGGTTTTTTTGTACATTCCCTAGAGTATATATTCATGTTTATAGTAGTATGTGATTATTGGGATTTCTCTAAAGGGAGATTCCAAAAAATTTAATGTTATTATAATGAACTATTTAATTAAATTATTCTATTTAGTTAAATGGAATATGTATGGGGTCACAGATAACCCATGTGTTCTTGTTTCATGCCTCGACCCAATACAAGTGGGTGATCGAGGATATCGATGGGAGGATGGCTCCGCTTATGATATGACCTGGAGGATCCCATGTTTGATACCCCTAGTAGATATTTTTATTTTGAGAATATCAAGAGGTATTCCTATTCTTTTATTGGCCCATGAGGATACCAGGTGAGATTCTTTGATTGAGTAATACTATATGGGATCCAGTGGGTGCCCCATGTTGGACCGAACCTGAGCTAGTGAGTTATTTTGGGGTAAATATGGTATTATGATTATCCTTAAAACCTATAGAAAACATGGTATCCTAGTGGCCTTTTGTGGTGATGGGGGGTTTCATAATTCATCCACCATAACTCCTGTATTTATACATTCACATTGTTAACGATGATGAAGTTATGATTTCCACTGGTTCTTCCTGGTATTAGGTCGAGGTTTGGTTGTGATGTGATTTCTAAAAGGTATTCTTGGTGTAAGAACCATATTTTTTATATAAAAGACTTTGGAATATTCTTGATGTTATTCCAGAGCAGGGCGTTCAGACGTAATGTGATTCCGAGCCCCTGTGTGGCCGGAATTAAATTTTAAGTATGTTTACACTAAACACACGAATTAAACAGAATAACTCATAAACAGTAGCTCGGATAGGAAAACAGAGGGCACCGTTGAGTTTGAAACGTGTCTTTTACCCTAAGAGGGGTGTAACGTTCGCGGGCACGAACCTTCTATGAAAAACGCCACCAGGGGAGTTTTCGTAAATTTGGGACCTTGGGCTTGGACTTTCAACATTTGAACAGAGGCTTGGATAAAAATTCTGAGACAACCGTTGCACTCATAACATGGTTTTTACCCTAGGGGCAGCTTAACCCCAACCCTACCAAAAGTTTGGGTATGGGGTCTACAGGCAGGGAGTTTAAGTGGTTTTCTATTTAAACACCACCCCCACCTTCTACATCCCCCTTTCCCTTCTTCCCTGGCGGTCTCCTCTCGACGAGCTCCTCCCCACTCCTCCACCTCTCGAGCACGGCGCGGCGGATCTGACTGAAAAATCGTGAATCTTTGGGCTATGCCCAACGAGGTAGGAGGTTTCGTTTTACATTTTGGTTTCCACTTTGTCTATAAATTAAATTTCTTATGTTAAATTGCAGTCCGTTCGTCGAGGAAAGCCCATGGTAGGGTAGGGATTGTCTTTACCTTACCAAAAATCCTTTAAGATTAAATTTTCGAGTCATGGGGTGTCCGGGGTGGCCCCGGGAAGTTTCACGGCCGTTTACCTGCTTTTTCCGGCGGTTCCAGGGAGCTACGGCGGGCGGCGGCGGCGCCGCGTGGCAGATCCTGGCGGCGCTGCGGTAGCTTCGCATGGTGGCGTAGTGGAGGCTCCCCAGCGTGGTGGGCTCCAGGTAGTGCAAAAATATCTAGGTGGTGCGGCGGGCTCCAGGTGGTGGGCAGATTCGTTGGCGTAGGGTGGACCGGGGGTCGCGGTCGTGACCCCGCGCGGGAGACTGAGACTCGCTCTTGGAGGGTCTCCGCGCGAGACTAGGACCGGCCACATGGGCTGGCCAGTGCTGAATGAACCTGAGGTTCACGGCCGGGCCGCACGGCTGTGCCATGGGCTGGCGCTATGAGCCGGGTCGGCCAACGCAGCCCGACCAAGACCGGGTGGACCGGCCGGACCAGGCCAGTCCAGCCCAAGGGGTTCGAACCATCTGATTTCGGACATGCGTAATTTTCACTACAGGAGTCAGTTTTGTGTGTCATTTGTGGAAGTGAAATCCTCGGCTAGAAAAAAAATCTTTTTATATGGATTCGGGGGTTTTTCATTTCTGATAATGGGGACTCGGTGGTGTGACACGCCCGTTAAGTGGATTGGGGTTATTCTGGGGGTTCTTGTTTTGGGCGGCACAGACACATCCTAAGGCAGTTTTGAGGACCACCAGTTGTGTTGGGACCCTGGATCCAAGGCGAAGTTTCCAAGAGTGGTTTCAGGCATTGAAACTAGAGTTTAGGTGTAGGCACCATGACCCTTCATTTAAGCTACGAGCAGCGTTTAGCTACTTTTTCATCGGACACCCACTTGGGGCGTGTGAGCAATCGATTATGGGTGTTTCTTTGAGAGAATTGCAATAGCACAACCTTCCCGCTTTGATTCAGCATGGTGGAGTGGGCCTCATGGGGGTCGTTTTGGGCATTGGTGGTGATTTATATCCTCTTTACCGGGTGTCTGTTTCAGACAAGTGAATAGTCGATCTTGGGTTCTTTTTCGAGAGGATCATAATGGTGCGATCCGTTGGAAGTGCTTCCGGACTGTGATGCAGGTCTCACGTAGCACCACTCTTTTGCGGTTTGAAAAAATGCATCATGTTCTTTGGATATCCATTCCACACATGTAAGTACTCAATTTGACATTTTTTCTGATGGGATCGCAATGGTGTGATGCACCCGACTGTTTTCGAAACCATGGATCGGGACCACAGGATGTCATTCAAGTGTAAAGTAGTGTTGGAAAACTTTTCCACCAGATATCCATTTGAGGCGAGTAGATATTCTAGATCTTGTTTTTTCATGAGGATTACAATGGTATGATCCATTTGGATGTGTGGAGCCTCCTTAGAGATCTCATTAAATGTGGATGCATGAAAGGTGCATGGGTGGAGGTTCATCCCGCGGTGTTTGTAGAGAACCCTTAGTGTGTGATTATGAGCACAACTATGAGAGTGTAGTAAAATTTTTAATATGTGTGGTTGTTCGTTCTAGGTCCATGGTTGAATTAAGTTGGATAACTTAAGTTTTCGCCCTTTTTGCATTGACGTTGGACATCATGTACACGATAGCCTTTAGGATGGAAATGTGGTATACTCTAGGATTATAAGGGTTTTCCTGGAGGTACATGTTGTAGTTTGTACTTGAGAATGTTTGTTTACGTGGTTTGGAGATAGGGCCACATGTCGTGAGGGCCCCATGTGCGTACAGTGTTCTAAATTACGTACCATTGACCACTCGTGAAGCAGAGGGTTATTCTGTTAAAGATGGTTTAGACTAGTAGAGTTGAGAGGATTCCCCTATTTCTCTTCCTGACCGTTTGATCGGTGGAGTTGTTTGGGTTCCTCTATTCCTTTATCCATGTGGTATTTCAGTATCATGTCCCTTCGTGTTCCTTGGTAGGGTTATTATAGATTTAGTGTGACCAATACTTTACACGGGCACCGATCCTCTACACAGGAGGTTGTTTTCAGTAGGTTGAAGAGCCGAATGAGCCCTGGGCGTAGACTCCTTAGCTGAGTATCGAGATCATATCTTCCATTCGCGATCAACCATGGCGTGTTTCCCTAGGAAGAGTTCCAGGTATCGATATGACCCACACTACATGGGAATTGACACTCTACTAGGTGTGTTATTCCAGAGTCGGGTCGTTACGTGTTACCCACTATTTGTTCTATTGGCCGGTGTCGTACCATCCGACAGGGACGACTAGATCAGTCCGGGTTTACCCTTTAGTGGGGCTGGGCAGTGGGTTTCCCATCGACCTCTTAGGGGTTTCCCTCCAGCTGGGATGGGTAGCGGGTTACCCGACAACCTATTAGGGTTTACCCTCCAACTGGGCTGGGCAGTGGGTTACTCGACGACCTCATAGGGTTTACCCTCCATCTATGGTGGGCAGTGGGTCACCCGATGACCTCTTAGGGTTTATCATTCAGCTGGTCTAGGCAGTGGGTTACCCGACGACCTCCTAGGGTTTACCCTCTAGCTGGGCGAGGCATTGGGTTACCTGAAAACTTCTCTAAGACTCAGTCCTTTCTACTTGGATAGTCTGTGGATTTTCTCTTTGACTACCGGAGCGGGACCCTTGGTTGTATAGTTCAATGAGGTGACATCTTTGACAATGAGAAGACCCTTCGACTATGTCACAGTGACTAGGTGTGGTTGACTTCTCCCATAGCTCTCAAGAACGAGGGGTGCTTCCCCCCCAAGATGTGTCCTTGTGACGCGACCTAAAATCGTGCGGTCGAGTCAGTACCTCCCAAAGTGGATAGTGTCAAGGTGCGGTGATTTGAGCCCCTTGACTTGCATTTTGGGGCAGACGTACGGGATACTGGTCATCGATGGTGTTTACTTCTAGGACTGATGGTGACTCGCTTTCTTGGGCTGATCTATGAGATGGGTATCCCCTTACAACCTTCTTCAGGTTTCTTGTTTGAGCATATGGATATTTATGTACCTTGTTCCAGTACCCACTTCTTGGGTTCTTGGTTACTATGCTTCCAGGATAGGCGAAGACGTGCGTGGTATACCACGTTCTTTCCATGTCTATCTTCTCGTAGTTGGAAGAGTATACTCTCCTGAAATAGGTAGCTATAGATTGGTGGGAAGTTCATCCTATCACCATTTCTAGCTCCTTGTGTTAGGATGAGGCTACTTCCTTCCTCTTTTTGTGTTGAGTTGTACTCTTTTCTGCACTCTCTGTTGTACTCCTTTACTATTCCCTGTTCGATCTACTTACCACTCGTCGTTACCTCCTTTTTTTCTCCTTCGAACCATCGGGGTATTCTACTGATTATTTTTATACTCACCCCTGCTTGGGCTTTACCCGCACTTGGTGTGCCCTTGAAGACGAAGGACAGGTTTCTCATGACTACATATGAGATTATGAGTTTGGGAGGATGGATTGTGTGTGGTGGTCATAGTCGGGTTCCAGGCATGGGACTCTCTCTGCAATTTTAATTTTGTTTACCTGTTGCTGGGTTGTGGAACCTTTCTGGTTGGGCACGTGTTTTGCCCTTTTCTTTTCAGTTTAACTTCAGCAGTCACATTTTACTATATATAGGTCGGTTGACCTTTTTGGTTTGTTTATAGTAGTTGGTACTTTGTTTTTCCTTTTACTCTATAATTCTGCATTGAGTGGGTTGTGTGTGTGTGTACATGTACTTAGTAAAATTCCTCCCCATGTTTTTTAACCATAGGTGATTGTTGCCAGCCCTTGGCCTATGGAGGAAGGCTTGGGGTAGTTGCGGCTCGAGCCCGAGTAGGGTCAGGTCGTGACAAAGTGGCATTTGAGGTGGTTCATTCCTTGGGAAATTGTGTAGATATCACTAAAAATAATTGGTTGGGATCTAGGGAAACAATGTTAACGTGTCCTGAGAGCATCTCTCAGGCCCGGTAGTCCAGCGATGGTGCAGCAGCTAACATATCCATTCACCAGGACCCTGATAACCCGCTTGTCAACTCGGCATGCTGAGACACCCATTGCTGGGAAAATTGGTTTGTGCATCACATTGGATAGAATCTTTTACTTTCTTTCTTGAGTCATCTCCCTATTGTGGTTATTTTCATATACATATATATGATCATCTGGTCGCGGTGCTCCTTGATAACTTTCAGAATGCCTTCGCGAAGATAGCCAACCATGATACCAGCTTTGGTTCGTGATGACGACCCTGTGAGTGAGGAGGCCAGAGTACATGACCCATCATGCAAGTCACTTTATCCGGGTGGACGGGTAGTAGTACCCCCCCCCCCCCCCCGCCTAGTGAGAAGCAGACAACATCAGCAGAGCAGACTGAGATTGAGAGCGGGTGGAGTGCACTCCGTGAGTTCCACAGGCAGAGACCGTTGAGGTTCAGCAGTGAGCCAGACCCTCAGGCAGCAGAGGATAGGATAGAGACAGTGTTTTTCCTCTTCAGTCTTGTGAAGACACCGACATATCATATGGGGGCTTTGGCCGCCAGCCTTTTCCACACTACAGCTGGGCGTTTGTGGAGTCTGGTGACTCAGTTACTCGTTGAGTCGTCATTTTCATGGGACGACATTTGGCTGCTATTTTGTTAGTATTTTTACCCCTCCTTCTTACACTCTATTTGGATCCAAGAGCTCTTGTAGTTTTAGTAGAGAGGGATGACAGTGACTGAGTACGTGACTTGGTTCACGGATCGTACATGCTTTTACCCGAAAATTGGTCCATGACAGCAACATCCAATCATGGAAGTTCAAGATCGGTGTCTGTAGAGATATTCATTCCATCGTCATACCCTTGTCCATCCCCACTTATGACGAGGTGCTAGAGCAGGATCTGGTGATAGTGATCTTCCTGTCACATTTTACAGTGGATGGTGGCAGTTGGAATGAATGATCTGAGATGTCTACCGAAGCTAGCATGCGTCGGATGACCGAAACTCGACGCAGGTGGCCTTCCCACTGCCTATTTCGGAGACATGGTCATGAACCACTATGGCGACAATGTGCAGGGCCTCAGCCAAGGATACCCTTCTGTGAGTGGACTCCGGGCCATTTTTGTAAACCACAGTGGTGCTGAAGGGCACCAGGGAAGCCCAGACAACGTCGATGCTATGCTAGTCATGGGACAAGTCACTTGGCACGGGACAAACCGACCAGGTATGCTGAGAAATTTGGGTAGGCAGCAGGTGCACCACCATGACAGAGGTAGCATCATGATTAGAGTAGTGCCCAGAGAGGTGGTGCTTGCAGAGGAGTGGGAGGAGTTGGATGTGGGGGATGACATTACAAGGTCTTCCCATCACCTTCAGGTTTTCCACGTCAGACTCTGGGAGCTGAAAGTTGGGACCATGGACAACCACGGGCTTTGGATTTCTACGATCCTACAGAGCCTGAGGTGATGAGAGGTACACTCTACATCTCATTTACTTTTTGCAGTATAATTGTTAGACTCTGTTTATGAAATTCTTTTCCCTTTGATTCTTGTTTCAGGTGTTACCAGGGTGACGTGGGGCATCAGTGTAACCATGTGTGACTAAAATAGAAGACATGGAACCTTTTATTTAGTAAATTGTATCAAATCCTTCTCTTTCTGAGCGTGTAAGTGAGTATTGGTCGCGGTACATCGACTGTGAAAAATTCCTTGACCAGATATCCTTGGGTGTTTCACCAAATGGATATTTTGAAGGAGGGAATCATTGGGCTTTGTCTGAGATCCAAATGGTGATTCCAATCATGGCGTGCGGTGTGGGGGTTTAACCAAGGAGGTGAGCAACCCCCGAGGGCCTTCGGGCCGTTTGAGACCATTCATAGGGATGGCGAGTTTGTCTATCACCTTTCCCTAACCCCCAAAGTCTGGAGTGGGTGAAAGACACCTCCCACATGACAAAACTGAGGAGATGTGTGTGTTCTCCCATGCACGTCATCAGCGATGGAAGACCTCGCGTGAACGGACCAAATCCTTTCTGTGTAGTGACGTAGAACTGTGCAAGAGTTTTCCTGGGTACGGGAGAGCTTGGTGTGGGCTTAGCACCCTTTGTTATTCCCTGATTTTATTTTCAGGGTCTAAAATCAGGAAGGAGGGAATGATATAAGAACCTGATTTTTTCTATAAATGACATTGGAAAATTCTTGATGTTATTCCAGAGTACGGAATTCAGACGGCGTGTGATTCCGAGCCCCGGTTTGGACGGAATTAAATTTTATGTTCATTCACACTAGACACACCAAATAAACATAATAACTCCAAATCAGTTTCTACGATGGAAAAACTGAGGGCACTGTTGAGTACGGAACATTCCGTTTACCCTAGGAAGGGTGTAACTTTCATGGGCACAGTCCTTCTGTGAAAAAAATCACAAAGGGAGATTTAGTAATTTAGAGACCTCAGGTGTGGACTTTAAAACATTTGAACGGAGGATCAAATTAAAATTCCAAGATCGTTGTTGCGCTCAGAACGTGGTTTTTACCTTGGGACGGCTTAACCCCGACTCTGTCGAAAGTCTGGGTACAGGGTCTACATGCATGGGGTTTAAGTGTTCTTCTATTTAAACACAACCCCCACCATCTAATTCCCCCTTTCCCTTCTTCCTTGGTGATTTCATCTCAACGAGATCCTCCCCTCTCCTCCACCACTCCCACAAGGCACGACGTCTTTAGTAGTTAAATCGTGATGCTTCATGCTACGCCACACGAGGTAGGATGTTTTGTATTTCATTTTGGTTTCAAATTTTTCTATAAATTAAATTTCATATGTCGAGTTTCCATATGATAATCAAGAGAATCCCATGGTTGCATAGGGGTTGTTTTTACCTTCCCAATGATCCTTTCAGATCGAAATGTCAAGTATCAGGGCGTCCAGGGTGGCCCCGGGAAGTTTTCTGACCGTTTACCTCCTTTTTTCGGCGGTTCCAGGGAGCCCCGATGGGTGACGACGGTGGCATGGTAGTGGTACCCCAGCGCGGTAGGCTCTAGGAGGCACAGCGGGCTCCAAGTGGCGCAGTGGTCTCCAGGCGGTGGGTGGAGTCGTCAACGCAGGGTGGATCGGGGGTCGTGGTCGCAACCCCGTGTGAGAGACCGAGACCCGCCCTTGGTGGGTCATCGTGCGAAACAAGGACTAGCCACGAGGACCGTTCAATGCTGCGTAGAATTGGGGTCCATGACCGGGCTGTGTGGTGGGTTGGCCTAGACCGGGGGGACCGACCGGACCAGGCCAGTCCAAAATAAGGGTTTCGTCCCCTCAGAATTCGTACACAAGTAATTTCCTCTATGGGTGTCTGTTTTTCATGCCGTATGTGGAAGTTCATTCCTTGGCTTGAGGTGAAGCTTTTGAGATGGATTCGAGGGTTTTTTATTCCATATACAGGGGCCTCGATGGCGCAACACACCCATTATGTAGATTGGTGTTATTCTAGGGGTTCTTGTTTTGGGCAGCGTAGACACATCCGAAGTCCGTTTTGAGCATCATCAGCAGCGTTGGGACCCTGGTGTCGAGGAAAAATTTTGTAGGGTGGTTTTGGGCATTGAAACCGGAGTTGAGGAGTGGGCCCCATGGCCCATCTTTTATGCTACGAGTTGGGTTTAGAAACATTTTCATCAGACGTCAGTTCGGGGAATTCGACCTGTTGATTATTTGTGTTTTTCCAAGGGCATTGCAATGGTGCAATTCGCCCACTTTGATTCTGCACGGTGGTGTGGGCCCCACTGAGGTTGTTTTGGTCATTGGCGGTGATTTATATCCTCTTCAGTGGGTGTCCGTTTCAGACAAGTGAATAGTGGATCTTGGGTGCTTTTTCGAGCGGATCAAAATGGTGCGATTCGTTGGTAGTGCTTCGGGACTGTGATGTGGGTCCCAAGTATCACCGCTTGTTAAGGAATGATGAAATTAATCATGTTCTATGGATATCCATTCCACGTGTGTAATCAGTCAATTTGACATTTTTTCTGAGGGGATCGCAATGGTGTGATGCGCTCGACTGTTTTTTGTACCAATGCTAGGGACCACGGGACGCCGTTTGGGAGTAAAGTGGTGTTGGAAACCTTTTTCGTCAGATATCCGTTTGAGGTGAGTAGATAGTCCAACTTGCGTGTTTTTTCACGAGGATTATAACGGTAATATCTTTTTGGATGTGCGGAGCCTCATTTGAGATCTCATTAAATGTGGAGGCATGAAAGGTGCACGGGTGGAGGTTTTTCCAACAATGTTTGTAGAGAACCCTTGGCGTGTGATTGTGAGCACTCCTGTGAGAGTGAAGTAAAAGTTTGAAGAGGTTTGTTTGGATGTGCTAGGGCCGTGGTGGAAGAAAGTTAGAGAACTTACGTTTTCACCCTTTTTGCATTGATATTGCACATCGTGTGAATGATAGTCTTTGGGCTGGAAATGTGGTATACTCTGAGAGTATACGGGTATTCCTGGAGGTACATGTTGTATTTTGTACTTGAGAATGTTTCTTTATGTGGTTTAGAGATAGGGCCACACATCGTGAGGGCCCCATGTGTGTACCATTTTCTACATTACGTACCTTTGAACTCTCGTGACGCATATGGTCCTTCTATTAACTGTGGTTTAGACTAGGAGGGTGGAGTGGTTTCCCCTATTCCTTTTGCCATGTGGGATTTCAGTATCACATCTCTTCGTGTTCCCTGGTAGGGTTATTATGGATTCAGTGTGACCAATACTTTACGTGGGCACTGATCCTCTACCCAAGAGGTTGTTTCTATTAGGGTGCGGAGCCTAGTGAGCCTTGGGCGCAGACTCCCTAGCTGAGTATCGAGATCATATCTTCCTTCTGCAATCTACCATGACATGTTTCCCTAGGAATAGGTACAAGTATCGGCGTGACCCACACTACACAGGCACTGATCCTCTACTAGGTGAGTTGTTCTAGAGTCGGGTCATTGGGAGATACCCACTCCATGTTCAGTTGGCCAGTGTCGTACCATCCGGTAGGGATGTCCAGAGCAGTCCAAGTTTAACCTCCAGTGGGGCTAGGCAGTGGGTTTCCCATCAACTTCTAAGGGTTTACCCTCCAGCTAGGCTAGGTAGTGGGTTACCTGATGACCTCTTAGGGTTTACCCTCCAGATGGGGTGGGCAGTGGGTTACCCGGCGACTTCTTAGGGTTTACCCTCCTACCGGGCTGGGTAATGGGTTACCTGACAACCTCTTAGGGTTTACCCTCCAGCTGGGCTGGGCAGTGGTTTACCCAACAACCTCTTATAATTTAACCTCTAGCTGGGATGGGTAGTGGGTTACCTAACAACCTCTTTGGGTTTACCCTCCAGCTAGGCTGGGCAGTCGGTTACCCGAAGACCTCTTAGGGTTTACCCTCCAGCTAGGCTCGGTAGTGGGTTACCTGACAACTTCTCTCAGACAAAATCCTTTCTAATTGGCTAGTCTTTGGCTTTTATCCGTGACTACTGGAGCGCGATACTTGGTTGTATGGGCTAGTGATGTGACAACTTTGACTTTGAGAAGACCTCTCGACTGTGTGACAGTGATGAGGTGAGGTTCATGTTCCCTAAATCTCTCAAGAATTAGGGGCGCTTTCCCCACAATGACTCGTCCTTGTGATGCGGCCTAAAACCATGCGGGCGAGTCAGTACCTCCCAAATATGATAGTGTCAAGGTGCAGTGATTTGAGCCCCTTGACTTGCAGTTCGGGGAAGACATACAGGATACTGGGCATCGATGGTGTTTACTTCTGGGACTATTAGTGACTCACATTCTTAGGCTGAGCTATGAGATGGAGATCCCCTTAAGGCCTTGTTCGGGTTTTTTGTTTGAGCATATAGATATGTATGTACATTGTTCTAATACCCACTTCTTTGGTTTATGGTTACTCTCCTTCCAAGAGTGGCGAAGACGCGTGGGGTATGCCACCTGATTTCCATGTCTAGCTTCTCATGGTTGGACAAGTCTAATCTCCTGCTATAGGTAGCAAAGGATCGATGGGAAGTTCATCTTCTAACCATTTCTAGCTCCTTGTGTTCGGACAAGGCTACTTCCTTCATATTATTGGGTTGAGCTATACTCTTAAAAGCACTCTCTGTTGTACTCTTTTTCTATTCCCTGTTCGATCTACTGGTCACTTTCTGGTACCTCCTTTTTCGCTCCCTCGAGCCTTCAGGGTATCCTACTGAGTATTATTATACTCACCCCTGCTTGGGATTTTCCTACACTTGGTGTTCCCTTACAGAGGACAGAAATGTTTCTCATGACTACATAAGATCTTAGGAGTTCAGGAACATGGATCGAGTGCAGTGGTCATTGTTGGGTTCCAGGTGTGGGACTCTCCTAGCTATTTTACTTTTGTTTACCTGTTTCTGGGTTTTGGAACTTTTCTGGTTGGGCCCGTGTTTTGTCCTTTTATTTTCAGTTTACCTTCAGTAATCACTTTGTATTGTTTAGAGGTCGATGAACCTTTGTGGTTTGTTTATAGCAGGTGGTAATTTACTTTTCCTTTTACTCTACACATCTGGATTGAGTGGGCTACGTGTGTGTGTATAGGTACTTAGGAAAAGGCATCCCCGAGTTGTTTAGCCTTCGGTGCTTAACGCCATCCCCTGGCCTATGGAAGAGGGCATGGGGTAGTTCCATCTCGAGGCCAGGTAGGGTCGGGTTGTGACACTTGGAGGTACTTCATGGGATTCTACTTCCGATCCTTGATAATAATTTATCTGAGATCAGAATACAACAAAAATGTAGGGGTGTTTTTATGGAACTGATATGGGTACTTAAAATATGTCACTCATGAGGGGGTGGGTGGTTATAGTATGGCATAGATGACCCACTTTGAAGCCTTTTTAGTTTTTACAACCTAGACACAACTTTCTTTGAAAACTGTGGACATGCTTCATGGGATCCACCATGTCTTTACTGAGTATTCTAGGGATGTCCTCAATGTACTAGAAGAGGATTCCCTGGTCTTTGGTCTTGGGTCCCGACCCTTATATGCATGATACTTGATGCAGCCTGTATATTTCATTGTTGATGCAATGTCATATGTTTAGGACTATACATTAGTACATGAAATCCTTTTTTATAGTGATTGTAACTGAGTATATATGATCCCTAGACTAGGAATTGTACCCCTTAGTGACATAGCTTACTTAGAGTCTTTTCTAGTGCTTGATGAATAATGTATTTATCGATTAGTATTAAGAACCCTAGGATCAACTATGAGTTTATTTCATTAGTATTATTTTTTGAATTAATCATATATATGTATATATGTATATCTGTGTGAGTGTATAAATTTGTGGGGTTATATATCAAAATTAATATATATATATATATATATATGATGAAGCCTTATACATAGAGAATCTGGCTTAACTCAGGGCATGCATAGTTGATTAGGATCCTGGACCCAAGGATTAGTTGTGGTTTGTTTTATTATGAATTTGTTTATATTTATTATTTCATTTCTATTTATTACTATTATCCTATTGAGTATATCATTTTTACATACAATGTATATTTAAATTTATGTACGGGACCACATTGGTGGTGACCTATTGAGTTATATAATCAAACCATTCTCGATCCACCAATATACTGGGGTACCTGATAAAACGATCACTTGATTATAGGAACAAGTTGAGATGAGGGCCAATATTAATTGAGCATGATTAATCAATCATGTTTGTAGATATAGATTGTGTGGTGTGCCACAATGTATGTATTAGAACCTTATACAATTATTTATGTGTCCTTCACATACTTCTGTATATGTGATGAGCCCAATGAGAGATTAGTTTTATATGTATGACATGTCTATTTGAGTATATAGATTTTCATTTATTATTACATCTTGTTCTATTTCAATTTTTTCATTGCTTATACACTTATTTAATTTTCTAATTATATGATATCTAGTTATTTCTAATGTTTTTTCTCTTATATTAGGGTATAGTCTCTCTATGTGCACACTGTAGGCCCCTGCTGAAAGTTAATGATGTCTTGTATATGGAGAAGTGTGATTGAGGCCCTATAGATAACTGACTTTGACACCCTATTAGTATCATCTAGATCAAGGCATTACACTTGAAATAGTTTCTACATCCTTAGAACCTTTGAAACCATTTGAAATTATGGGATGAGAAATTAAATTAGTAAGGTATGGAAATGAAAAATAAAAATTGATAGACCGTTGAAAAAATTTAAAAACATCAAAATATCATTTTCATTAAAAAATAAATTCTGGGATGTATAAAAATTACAATTAAATATTAAAATAAATATTAATGGTCACAACTTTAAAAAAATAATCTTGTGTGATAGAATAAAAAATAATATTTTATTAGAAACACCATATGGATAAAACTCATTATGGAAAAAATAAAATAGTTATTTCTCACATAAAATCACAATTTAATAACATGACTTGTTAATTCCAACATAATCACATAATAGAATAACTTACCAATTTAATATAATTTAAATTCATTATTGAATAACTTTCTTTGTTAATTACCCCATTATATCTCTTAGAGAATATTTTATTACCCAATTCATTGAAGTAAAATATCATGCCCACCCATCAACATATAGACTTTACATGAACCATATAATCTATAAAAAATTTGATTTATCTTTCATTATAAAACACACATAATTGAGAATTTGATCCCACTAGAAAAAACACTTTCAGTTATCTTAAAAAATTGAAGGGAAATATCAATATATTTATAAAAAAATTATAAACTAAAAATCCATATTAAGTTGGAAATAAAATCTTCTTTGAAAAACAAAGGTATGTTGTTGAAGACTCCTAATAATAAAGAACAATCATGGCTGAATAAATATAGATAAAGCAGTTTATGTTAACAACAATCTTTTGTAGATTTTATAAAGAAAGTCAAAATTATTACATACTGAAAAATTTAAAGAGATTCATTTTAAAAAACATGTAATAGAATTTAAAATAATTTAAAATAACCATTAAAAAATATTATGTATAAATAATATATTTTTGAAACAATTTGAAAAACATAGACATCGAAGAGAATGATTTGGAAAAAATAACGTTTTAAAGAGAAATACCTCACCTCTAGTCCCGACTATCTAGATACATCTTTTAATACTCCTAAAATTAAATTATATTAATAATTTAACTGAATAAAAATTTTATTCAAATTTATTCCATTATAATTATTCTTTTTATTTAATTTATTACCATGTTTTATTTAGTTACTCAATCTATTAAGCTCACATCAAATGTTTTTGGGCAATTCAATGAAAAAAATATTTTTTTGTCGATCGAGGTCAAAGGGTTCCTAATATGATATGTTATATATCCAAAATATTAATCATTTAATAAAAATATTATTTCTTTACTTAATTACATTCATAGAAATGATCATATAATGTAGTAATGAAAAAATAAACACATTATTTTGGGAGGTGATAGCCCACATGTACACATGAGTGATGTTCTGAATTTTAATTAGATGAAAATTAAATAAGGTATATTATGGTTTATATTTATTGAAACATAATTATATTATTAATATCATAAATATTGATTTCATCCTTTTTAAAAATAATTCATGTGAGTAAGTGATGAAAAATGAAATACATCATCCATGGAGGTGGTAGTCTAGATGAACACAATGAAATTGTTTTTATTTTTCAATTCATGAAAGAAAAATAAGGTATAGAATTAATTGTATTTCATTATTCTTAATTATTTTAAAAATATAATAAATATTTATATTAAAACATCTTTATAGATATCCATGTACGGTGATGATGAAAAACAGTATACACTTTCTATGGAGGTAGAAGTTCACCCATACATGCATAAATTTTTTTAATTTTTTAATTCATAGAAATAAAATACATAATGTATGTCCCAAAAAATAATAACATTTTTTACGATAATTATACTTATTTCACTTTGTAAATGTGGTTATAGAATATTTTAAGAAGGGTTAGGAAGTAAAAAACATAGATAAACTATATTATGCCTTTAGATTGAACATAATGCTATTGTGAGGGAGCTTTATGGTCATTGTAGAGGATTTTAAACTTTTAATGGGAAGTTTGGATTGGTATGTGAGATTATATTTGAGATAAAAGAGAACTAATATTCGTATTTTAATATTATAGATTGAGTCCCCTTTATAGACATAAATAAATGTCATTTTCACAAATAATAAAACATTAAGGGCTAAAATTGTAATTTTAAAAATTAAAAGTGGATCATACATAGAATATATATGGTATTATAGAAAATATATTATATAATAGAGTTATGATAATTTTTTAGAAATTTTAAATTATCAATAAAATAGTTTTTAGCATTAAATAACCGTTAATTTATTTTCAGAACTATTTACATAATTTGACTATAAAACTTATGAATAATAATATAGTTCTATTATAAACAGTTATAAAATATTATCATTCAAAAATATCTATAAAATTCCCAAAACACCATAATTAATTCACATATTATCACTTTTAATTATTTATAAAATCATTTACATGGGTTTTTCAACTATTTGTATAAGTGTTGTGTAGATACTGCTTAATCGATTTAGATAAATATTAAATTTTGTAAAATTATAAATAAATTACTAACATGAGTAAAATTTTAAGATAATAAATATTATAATATTTAATAATGAATATTTTCTTTTTTAATCATATTATTATCATGAAACCATATGGAAAATATAGAGTGAGAGAGAGTGACATTATTGTAAATATTGTTAACATAAAATAATATTAATGCCTTTATCAAAATAAATTGGAACCAAATGGAAAATACTTCAATATTATAATATATAACATTCTAAATACACTCATATAGTCAAATTTATGAATTATTTATTTATATTATTAACCTCATATCTTATTTTAACTATTTAAAACATTTAACCTTAACCACCATAACTAAATTATTACTTAGAAATCTTAATTTTATAAATAAAAATAAAATGAAAATTATTGCCTAACTTCAAAATTATAATTTAAATTATTGAATCCATATTATATGATTAAATATATATAGGTATTAGAAATTAATTTTAACATAAATATGGAAAACACAATTAAATAGTTTTTAGAAAAATTATTTTTTTAGCATAAAAATTATATTATTCATAAATTATATATATATATTTAATCACGGTGAAATTTAGTGGATTATAAATAAATAAATTAGTTTTATTTCACTTAAAAATCCACTTCCAAATTTATATTTATAAAAACATAATTTAAGAAGGACAAGAAATAGTCTTTTTATTAGAATATAATAATACTTGGTTTCTGAAATGCCAAACATATATTTTCTAAATTAAAATTAGTATTTTTTATTTGGGTATATTTCTTAGAAAAGGTATATTTTATCTATTAATAATTATTTTAGACATTAAATACCTTCATATATCATAATAATATGATAAAATGACGAAATTTGTAAAAATATTATTTTTCTTTATTCACATAAAAATATACTATTTTTTAGAAATTCCAAAAAAACACACAAATATAATTTGTACATAGTGAATTAAAAAAATATAATTTATTAAAAAAATATAATTTATAATATTTATGTTTTCATATAATAATATTATGTAGAAACATTTCTTTTATAGAAAGATGACACTTTTAATCTTTATGTATTATTATTAATTCATATAAATAACTACTTGAATAAATATTAATATATTAGATCATATAGTGAAACATTACACAATATCGTAATAATATTTTAAAATTGATCAATTTATTTTATTGAGATAAAAAAGAAAAACATTATAAAAAATTATTTGAAAAACAATACTTTTTAACCTTAAATCATATTAATTATATATCATCCACATGTAATAATTTTTCACCGATTTATATATTTTTATTGACTATGTGTTTTATTATTTTTTTCCACATAATTATCTTTTAATATGTTTCATTCATTTTATTTAAAAATAATCATGATAAAAATGACATTTAACCCAATATTCAGTTAATGTAAAATGATATATTTGAACATTGGGATTTTACATCAACCCACTTTGTGACACAGTCAACAAAAACCGATATGCGTGGTAGGCCAAATGTGGAAGGAAAACGCCCTATGAAGTCAGTTCCACATACATCAATATCTTTAAATTCCTTGATCAGGTGTTTTGGCATCCCATTACATTTTTTGATGTTTCATTCAAAAATAGCCATACACTTCTACAAATCCTCTTAAATCTCGGTTTTGTGGAAACCAAAAAATGAAACATTATAATATTTTTTACACATGTCACTTTGATCCATGGTTTCTTATAGTTGGTAAAGAGTGAAAAAACATCAAAAAAAAAATTATTTCACTATTGGGGACACATTTTTGAAATAAACCATGTACAGACAACCTGAAAATAAATGGATCAACCTAGAAATAGTGATAGGTGTTAGATAAAAACATCTTCTTCTACTTGTATAAAACAATGGGTATATGACCCTAATTTCAAAATAATTTATTATGGTGGAAAAAATAGTCTATTAATGAGATCAAAAGAAAATAGATGATAATTTGGGAAAGTTTTTCAAATAACCAAATCTTGAAAACCACAAAAATTAGGGACCTCCATACATTAAATATAGTCAGAAACAATATTGGGTGACACCATTTTATCTTGAACCCTAATATAAAGCACATGTAATAGAAGAATAAATTAAATTAAGCACGGTTTGGAATCTTTTTTCATCAAAAAATATTTTAATGTTGGATAATCAGTTTGAACCATCATTTTGGATAGAGTGAGATATAGAATGAACATGATAAATTTAAATACTTCTACATGTAATTCCATCTACATAGTTGTGCAGTGCAATTGATATTTTATTATGTTTTTACTAGTATAGTAATATGGTAATAATATTTTATCCCCCTTTTCACAAGTACCTATCCCTTTAAGTAATCACCTTTATCTTAGACCAATGAAAATGAATTTCTCAATTCAGTGGTAGGATGATAAGGGTAGATATAAACTTTATTAAACTCAATGAAAACCACCTCACACTTCCCAAATGATCTGAATTCCATATATATTTAATATATGTGTGTGATATTTATCGATATTATTGAGAAATATTTGAATAATATTGGGTAAAAACTAGCATGGGCAAAAAAATATTTGAATATGAGACCCAATTGTAGTCCCTTTCAGAACATTAATCACCTAGTTTTTTAAAGGATAAATTTAATTTCACCTATTTACATTTGGTGGATAGACACAATTCCATAAATTAACATGAAATTTAATTTATAAAATTTATATTATAACATTTTCTATTAACACCTTTCATGAACTATTTGAATAGTTTCTTAGAATAATTGAAATGACCACTTATAGATTAAAAACCTATCCATGATCTATTAAAGGAACTCCTCACCAACCCATGAAAAATATGTGTCATCCAACACTAAAAAGTTTATAATTAATTTTAAATTCTATATTACATCAATTTATATGTGAAGGTTCCATACTTTCATGTGAATTATATATTTCCACGGTCCTTGGGTGCTTGGAAAATTTAGTCATACAGAGAATAGTAATCCAAGAAATAGTAGTATTCCTTTCTAGTATGTCTCCCCAAGTTCCAATCTATAAATAGTTCTATAATGTGATCATTCATTGTGAAATAATTTATATTCCTACAATGATCAAAAAATATCCATATTTCAACTATTTTGGTGGAAATAATCTAATCATCATTCTTTACTATTTTAATTCCACCATTCATTAGAATAACCTATAGATATATTAAACATTCACTATCCAAAATGGGGAAATTTATTTCTACATGAAGCAGTAGTAAAACCTAAATTTTCATGATATTCTTTTTAAGAGATTTTTTCTTTATTTGTATTTATGTAAATTTTTTATTCCATCTTCCAACTGTACCATGTGGGTACTAACATAGTGGATAATACCTATAACATTTGATGTTTTAAATTTGATTTAATTATTTCTATATTTTACCATGAAAATTAATTAATTTATATCTTTATTAGAGAGGTTAATATTAAAAATAATAGGTATACCATCTAATTAACACTATAATTAGAATCATAGACTAATAAAGAGTTATTTTATACTCTATTATTGTTGATTTCATAATATAGGATGTCAAATATAGAAAATTAAATCATGAATGTTATTACACATCAAAAAATATTTTCTCTCTCTACATCTCTATTTTTATCCTCATCTTAATCAAACTCTTATTCAGTTAAAAAATTAATTTTCCTTAGTTTTAGTATCTATAAATATATAACCTTCTTTCATGGTAGTGATAAGATGACATTCCTCAAATTTATCTACACGTTTCATAGCTTTTATGATAACATATTTATCTTATTATTCTCCCATTAAAAAATCAAACATCCTTAATTGAAATCAATGAGGGATTTACTAGTTTCAAGGAAAGGGTATTCAAGAATAACAAGATCCTCCCCTTCTCCCACCATGTAAAAAATTAGAAAATAAATGTGAATGATAAACATACCCATCTTCAAAAAAACATATAAAAGAATTAATCTACGAAAATTCATTTATTTTAATTTTTAATTTTGATGAAACTCATATGGGGTTTGAGTTACTTAACCGAATATTGTTTAACACATTTTGTAGAATTAGGATCACCATAGATCATATATCATAAACGTATATCCCAAAGATGTAATATTCTATAACAAAATTAATAGAGGGACTTATTAGATTTCAACGATTTACTAAATGTTTTCATTGTAAAAACACTAATTACTTCTCACTAATTAAAATGAATAAAAATTATAATAAATTCATTTTATTAAAGAAAATCATTCAATAATTTAGTCTATTCTAACTATTTTTAAATAAACATGATGCATGGAATAATAATTTGAGGATACTTAAATATTTACACATATTTGTTGTATTTTTATTCTATATTCACATAGAACATCTCCTTTGGAAAAGAAACAGGTGGTCAACATTACCAAACATAATGATTCATCAATGTTTTTTTATTATCTAGTATTCCTAGGTTTCTCAATATTGTTTTCTATTATTATCTTCTCTACTCGTATCATGATATTTTCCACAAAACATTTTGTAAAAAATGACTTCTATAAACTTATGATCATTATTTTACTACATATCACTTCCACTCTATAATTTTATGTACTTATCCTCTACTCATATTACCTCTAGATTTCCCAAAAAAAATCAACATGGCCTCCTAGTTAGATTATGGTAAATTTTTCCCAACTAATTTTTATATTCATAAAAAACCACTAGTGACTTGAAAAATATTTCACATGATTTTTAAAGGCACTCCTGAGATTCCTAAGGAATTTATCATTATTCTGAATGTTCTTTTCCACTAGATCCTTAAAAGAGGGTTAGGATTCATTCTTTTGTGATTGAAACTATTATGTTGGATGTTGATCAAATTATGGATCTATAGTTTGAAATTTGTATATGAACGTTTTGGGTGCCTGTTTTCCTTGGGGAGACATTATACAATCTTGAGTTTGAATAGAATTAATCACTACTCTATATATACACATAATTTTGAAAACCCAATTTTATTAATATTATAAATTGTTTTTGATAGTAAGTTTGAGTCTATTTCTAACTCACAAAATTTTCCTCAAACATTGAGGTATCATTTATTCATGATAATAAATCATGGATGAGATTTTTCTATCCACACATCACACATGATAACATAGGATCATGGTTGGAGGATTCACATTGTAACTCCAAAACAAATGTAACCCAAATCCAATGGTTCTTTAAATATATTAGCAAAAAATTAAAGAGATAAAATCCTGAATAATGTAACATTTTAGTTATTCTAGATGACTAGATATATATACAATATTATCACATTACATATCAAACATGAAATAAAAATAAAAATTTATAGTGAGAAAAATATTATTATTTTTTCGAGAAAATACCAAAAAAAAATTATAGTTCCCTTCTTGGTATCACTGGGAAAAGAAAAAAAAATAATGAGTGAGCTCATAATCTTAGTAGGGGAATGCCTACAATATTATCTATGATTGAATAAATAACTCAATTATAACATTACATAGATAATCTGTGGTCAAATATGCCACGCATATATAATATCACAAAAGAGTAATATATCTATGCATGAAAAAATAATATAAATAATCACATGGATAAATGTAATTAGTTTCATAAAGATAAAATTCATAATATCGAACATTATAATATTATTACCAAGGACCAATGCCAATACATGAATCATAAATTTTTATAGTATACACTAATACCCAAGTTAGTTTGTCTAATTGGACATACCGATGTATCAAGGGGATTAATAGGCCACACCCATAACTTACTATGTCCAATAAATTTATCATATGAATGAAATGACTAAATAACAATACCTACTTGATATATAAAATTAAATTCAAAAAATAGGAAAAAAAATATTAATATTTTAATCAGTAAATAAATAGAAAAACATGTATTTAATACATTTAGAGTAATATTTTGGATTATATTATTATATTATACCTATATTAATTCATCAGATTCCTCATGTAATATTTATATTGATGAAAATAATTCAAAAACATCACAAGAACATTTATTGAGGAAAAATAAAACTTTTATTTTGAAATCACTTATTTAAAATAAAAATAATTCCTAAATATTTGGATACAATTTTAAATTAAAAAAATGAAATATTTTTTTGTAAAATTAATTTAAAATAATATTTATTATAGAATAAAAATATCTTCTTATAGAAAACATTAAAATAATGATTCTATTAAAACCATTGGTAAAAGTACCTTATTTAAAAAGTGACATAAAGATTCCTTTTAAATATATTTATATAAATTAAAACATGAGTAAAAATGAATTTAATAATTAGATAATTATAAAAATATTTTGAATTTTTTTTAAAGAGAATATGAACATGAAATAAAATTATTCCAGATTGAATAAAAAGACAAATCCAATTTTCCCTAAAAACATTATTTGATATTTTTTAGTGCATATTGAGAGGAAAACGAAATGAAAAAAAATCTAAAAACCATTTATAACTAAAAATAATAAATTATATCTATTTTATAAGATAAATATATAAAAAAAATTCAATGGAAATAATAAAATAATAATTCCCAAATAAAATTTGATTGAAGAATAAACCCTTATCCCAAGACCGACATGATTCATAAGTCATTTTAAACAAATTTTTAATGAATATATATATATATATATATTAATATTTTATATTAAAATATAATTCACACTTATATTACCATAATGGGTTTAATTATAACATAATACTACCTTTTATTTAAAAAAATCTCATTTTCAACATCATTTTTTGTGTTAAATGCTTTATTTTTCATGTAAGATGTTGTTTGGAAGATATGGTACTTGCATGTTATTTTTAGATAAAAAAAATATATTTAATTAAAATAATGATATAAATATCATATATATTTATTATAAAAATATTTATAGTCATCCATTAATCATATATATGAAAAATGACTCACATCACTTTATAAAGGTGGTAGTCGTCACATACCCATGAGAAACATTATCATTTCTTAATTGTAGAAAGTGTATGATGGTAAATGACATGTAATATTTATAGAATAGTAATTATATCATAAACATAATATATATTCATTAGTTATTCCTTTATAGCCATCCATTAAAATTGGTAATGAAAGACAAATTACACCACTACATGGAGATAATATGACGTATGTATACATAAGTGATGTTTTTATATAACATATATTGGAAAGGAATTAGAAAATAATTGTTTCAAAATAATAATAAAATATTAGTATATTTATGAAACATAATTAATTATATTTTGTGTGTAAAATATATTTATTGTAACTAGAAAATAAAATAAACATTGGATGAGTCAGTAAATAATATTACCACTTCTTTGAGAGACACCATTTATCTTACATAGAAATCATTCTTAAGATGGTATTGTAAGAATACTGTATGCTCAATAAAAAAAGATAATAAATAAAATATGTTTTTTTATATGGTATATTATTATCTTGAGTGAATAATTTTTGTGAATAATGAAAAAGAATATGTGACAATTTATATGTGTGTGGAGGTTGACACATGGAATTACCTAAAATATTTAAATAATATAAAGTTATTATATTGTGTAATTAAAAAAATGTAAATTAATTAAAATTTAGTATATGATAATGTTGAAATATCATCAAATAATATGATTTATTCATGTTTAATTTTTTTTCATTTATCTATATGTTTAACCCTTGGTTAAACCATTTAAACCGAAACTATGATATGTAATTTTTACTATTTTTACTGTTAATTGTTACCAAATTTAAGTTTACCTTATTAAATAATATAAATTATGATTATTAAAATATTCAATCCATTTTAAATGTTTCAATTTTTATAATTGATATAACTTATTTTTATTATAACATTCACAAAATACAATGAAAACCATTTTTATAAAATGTTGTTTAATGTATAAAAATGGTGTTAGAGTGAAATAATTTGTACAGTTGATGCTAAAGGAAATAAAAGGATTATTCAAAAAATATAATAATATTTTTATTTCAAACAAAACACAAACCAAAACGAACCATTTAAGTGAAAATTTAATAGATAATAATTAAAAAAATTATTTTAATAAAAACTTTAATAAAATTTAAAAATTGTTAAGAATATATTTCTATATTGAAAATTATATTTTTTATATTTTTTATATAAATTATATAATATTTATTTTATCTATAAAATATGTTTTATAACCTTTTTAATTATTCTTATGTCATTATATAAGCCTAAAAGTGATATTTTTGGTAAAATAAGTATTTTCAATATTGACCAAAATTTTTGATATTACTAAAAAAATCAAAAAAACCACATTAAGATAATTCTGACACAATGGATTAAAAAATTAAATTCATTTTAGAAAATTAAATTTAAAACATTTATGAGTTTACATTTACATCATATTAATGAATAATGTTATCTGTATTGTACAATTATTTCTCTAGAAAGAAAGAATTACTATAATTGAAGCTCGAGTGTCACATTCGTCCCTCCATAAAAAAATGATTTATCAACATTTTTAGAATTTAACAACAATAATATGTATGGGTAGTTTTTCCTCATAACCTCTTTATATTTACTTATCTCATATTTTATCTTAAGATTTTTCGAAATTACATTAATTATTTTATCCAACTTAATCCCCAATACTAGATCACTATTTTCATTAATCTGGATAGGCTATTCATATTAAGATAAATCAGGATCCGATTCCATATCTTTATAGGAGAGAACATGTATTGGGTTTGGAATTTACTTACTTAATAATTATATATAAGACACGTCATTATATTTTGAGAGGATAGGTGTGACCACCATATCATAATCCACAACAACAATTCGTTAAAGAATACCAAAAGGTTTGATCTACCTTTGATTTCAATTACCTTTCGTGTTGAATAATTTAACATATTTCTATGGATATACCTTAATGAAACTGTTATCTTATTCCTGACATTATAAATACATCCTTCTATTATCAATATATCATGTTTCTTACTTTTAGATTCTGTAATATGACTTTGAATATCATTCTCTTTATTTATTTTCCTATCAATAGGATGTTGGCCTATATGTTTTATATCACCAACTACATCCTAATAAGTTGGATAATGAATATTCTTTATATAAAATTCCTTATATGGTTTTATTTTAATTATATAATGGAAGATTAACTATATCTTAATTCCACCTAGGGTAAATTCTAATACCATATACCTTGAAATCATGTGAGGATTACCACAACATGTCATCTAATGTATGAATAGTCATTTCAGGTTTCTCATTATCGTGAGGATTCTAGATAGTGTTAAAACGTAGCTTAGTGTTGAGATTCTTCCGAGGACTCTTCCAAAATTTCATAATAAATCACATATTATAATTAATCAAAATTGAAAGAGTTGAACCAGGAAGACTCACAACATAACTAATATAAAGTCAATGTAGGAGATCAATAGGTTAATATTCCATTCTAGGAAGGAAATTTAAATCCACATTAATGTGTACAACATTAACACATATTGATACATTCATTCCAGGAGTGTTTTAAAATCCATTGAAAAATTACATTATAATATCATCTTATTTCCTCACATGAACAGATAACGGTTGTGTGATTCCTTTAGGCTGTTGTCACTCAACTTTTACCAATTGAAAAAAAAAGAATCTTGATACATAGTCACCAATTCCCCATTTTAACATATCCCACCAAATATATTCCTTCATAACACAATACATTTTGTTTGCTACTCGGGTGTAAAGAAAATATTGATCTACGTACTTCATCTAATAATTCACCTTTTAAATTTAGAAAATATAGAACACATAGACAACTTCAAAATTTAAATGTGTTATCGTCATAGATGATGTTTACCAACATTCCATCAATAAAATCTCTAATTTCATTTTGAATATTCCAATTAATAGGTGGGTAAACTTTAATTTTCCCTAAATATAATG
This sequence comes from Viscum album, assembly GCA_963277665.1. Lineage (NCBI taxonomy): Eukaryota > Viridiplantae > Streptophyta > Magnoliopsida > Santalales > Viscaceae > Viscum > Viscum album. The sequence continues at coordinate 1,367,467,407 of OY728135.1, forward strand.
GTTTGGAAGTCATTTTGAAAATATATGTTGTTCACCTTTACTTAATGAATCTCATATACAACTTTACCATGTCCCTAATTATAGGATATTTTTAAATCCTAATTTTTTTTCAAGACTCAATGATATTTCATACTGAATTCATTCGCCATATTATTTTCCTTCCAAGGGTGGTAGTGTATTGATAAATCAAAATATTTCAGTAGTTATAATGATCCCCTTTTACCCATTTTTAGTCATTTATGTGTAAAAATGTATTTAAAACTATTGTGATCCATAAATATTTCACATATTTTACAAAAAAGGAAATGAATCTATATCTTCAATGAAATTATTATGACTGACAACTCAATATCATGGGTTGGATAATTATAGTCAGGAATCATTAAAGGCCTTGACACATATATTAAAACTCTGACATTTAATTTAAGGAAATATCCATGTTGCTTCATTGATGCATCACTGTATATCAAAAATCAATCCCTTCCCTATAGTAAATAAAATATTTTTTTATTTATAAGCATCATCATTTTTTCATAAATAAAAAATTCTACACATTATTTTATTCATATAAAATTAACCCCATTACATTTCAACTTTGTTGACAGGTTATTTAATTGAGAAATTTTTTTAACAACTTATTGATAGTCTCCTAGTAATATATGACAACTACTCACCTCAATTATATTTATTATTATTGTAATATCCATAACTACCTTTTTATTTAAAGGACAAATTGATATTCCATCCATAAAGAAAAATTGGCAAGAAAAAAAATGTTATTCATTGGTGAATAAAATTTTCAAAATTTTATGTATAAATATTTTTTTCTCTATGATTTTTAGGAATAATTTTCAAATGACTCCTATTATCATAAAATATTTTAGTGTATATGAAGACATATTTAATAAATACTATAATTAAATTATCAAGATAACATGTTCATTTTTTGTTAATTAGATCCATAAATATATAGGGTTATTATCCTACCTAAATTTTATTATTATAAATTCATTATTTAAATGCCTCATATGAAATTTCATCTCTTGAATGACCTCATTCTTTACATATATTTGATGATACCTAGAATGAAGTTAAATAATTTGTAAATATTGAGCTCCATGAACTATATAAAATAACTAATAAATGAAGGTTACAGGATACATTCTATTAATATACATTTAATTTATTTCCTTGTAATTTATGAACAACCTCAAAGATCCATCTTTCTTATTAAAAAAATGAACATCAGATTCTCATAAAGAAACACAAGGGAATATAAAACCCTTATTAGAAAAATCTTGATGTTTTTATTATTTTACACTAACACCACTATATATATTCCTTAGATAATCTTAGATATAGGTTTTTCATCAGGGATGATATCTTTAGAAAAATAAAATTTATGCTCTGGTGGATGTGAACTAGTAATTTAATAAACTCATTAATTCATTCCTAAAAAATAATTACATCCCCTATTATATTAACACATTTTCTTGTTGCATGATTTTAAGCTCTTATTCTCTAGAAATTTAATTAAAAAGACCCAATGGAGGTGGATTTATTCAGGATTTAGTTGATATAGTCTCCCCTCAGAACATATGTTGTTCTATATCTCTATTACAAATCTATATATATTTATGCTGGCAAAACGATTTTACATTATACTTGAAAATCCAATCCATACTGAGACTTATATGAAAGTAAACCATAGGTATAATAATCATGTTTTCAAATTGGGTATGTCAATTTGTCATAATTAGAATTGAATGACATATCATCATTGTTGTAATTTTCCAACTATGAGTCTTGATTGAATACTCTAATCTTAATGTGGTAGGGAAATATATAAGTTTCGTGACAATCATGGAATATAAAACATACTATATTGACCTAGATTAAAAAAAACACATTAGTTAAATATTTGTCAACAATCAAAACACCTACCACTACTTCTTTGGGAACCTTAACTTCAACAATACATAACACATAATCATAGTGTTTCCCCATTTTTTATTTCTAATGAAAATTTCATTGATCACTATAGAGTTCATTTGAATAGTTTTTCATCTCCTTAATTTTAAAGCATTGAACATCAAAATATTCTTTATTTCCCTTCCAATAATGATTCTATGGCCCTTCACTGAACACCAAAAAAATCTCTCATTCTGATAAAGGATGTACCATGTTTTTTATTTCCAAAATTATTACAAGATGGAAATTCTAACATTATATTATCCAATTTTCCATAATTTTTTCTATAGTTCTCAGCTACCTACTTCATTTCTTTTTTTTCCCTAATAAAGAAAATACTTGGATAATAATTTATTAATCTTGATGAAACAAGATATTATATCCAAATATAATAGAGATATTTAAGTGACTAATTCCCTTCAAAGGATTTTCCAATACCTATAAATTAAATGATCAATATCATTCATTATAGTATATATATAATAAACCACATGAGTTTCTATCATTATAAGAGCAGAATCATATACTATAACATTTTATCCATCAATTTTCTATAGATTTGGGAATTGAATCTCCATAAAAAGTCATTATTCCTTAGGAATTTGTTTTCTTCAAATAATATCCTTTTGAAAGTATGTCACACAATACTATTTATTTCATCCAACTACTTTGTGTTCTATATTAATGGTCACCATGGATCCTCATCTCTTTTAAGATGATAAAGTGATAAGATAAATTCTCTCTTTGACAACATCCAAAATAAAAAAAATATTCTCCAATGAATTTATCCATAACTTTGCTATAAATTTATTAGGTGTCCCATTGAATGATGGTGTTTTTAATACATAATGTTATATAACATTGTCACACAATGTTGGGGATTATAAGGATCCTCTATATAGTAAAGGATATTGGTCATAACCTGATATTGATTCCCCAATAAAGGTATATTTTTTATAGCTCCAACTCTAATCCCATCTCTATAATTATTATCTTTCCAAGAGAGAAATACCAACATTGAAAATTGAATTATTACAATTTCCATTCATTCTGGTAGAAACTATTTATAAAAAATTTTATATTTTTAAATAACTCATAACATTATTAATTCAAAATCATATTATATTTTTCAAAACATATCACAAATTGAAAATTTATGCATAGGTTGTATCTGAATCATTAACTAGTACCTTTTAAAATATCCAATAATCATAAAAATTATTCCAACCCTTTCATAATAATTTGTAATGAGATTTTGAATCAATATAACAAATATACCCCGTGATTATCTATATAGTTGTTCTATACTTATCACACTCACCGTGGACCGGTAATAATCGAATTAATACCAAATACACCCCATTAATAGTTGTTACCCTTAGTTTAAACTCTACTATAGCCTCATATACATTCCTATGTTCAGAAAATGATTTATTTTAAATGAAATCCACATAATATATATATTAAAAAGACTCTATTATATTATCTTATCCCTATACATACCATCATATTTTTTCAAATTTCTATGTTATTTAATCATTTTCTTCCTAAATCCAGTTCCCATGGTTTACACTAAAATTACTTTAATTAAAATTATAACACTCTAACTCTAGTATCCCAATGCTTGTTTTTTTACTAAATTGGTCAAAAATATAAGGGATCACATCCTAAATGATTGAATAGTTTAGTTTTTTTAGGATAATGAATAATTTCAAGATCTTAAATTACAACGCAAAATATGAAATTTGACCATACAATTCTAGTGAGAGATTTATTGTTTTTCCAGTGAATCCCTCAAATCATTCGTAGATACATTTTTGGCATCCTGTATAAATAAAAACATATTAAAGGGTTTTCTCAAATGATTATATAGGGAATCCACTCAAAAAAGCTATCATTGAATAAATATATTATTAATAATATGACAAAGATAAAAAATAATAAACTATGACATATAACAATTAATATAAAAAAGAACATATCCATGGATTACATGACAATATAAATCACTAAATGGATAACCTGAAATTGATTCATAATGATAAAATTTATAATTGTAGACATCATAATATTACTATCAAGGTCTCAGGAATTGTTATCAGACAAAAATAGCTTTGGAATACACCAATACCCAAGTTAGTTTGCCTCATGAGACATACCTATGCATCTAGGGGATATAACAAGCCTTTATTTTCATATAAACATTCCAATTACTTCATCATAGAGTGGAAATGAATACAAATTCAACACACAGTCAACATAAAGATCAATATTGAAAAACTATCATATGAAATTATAGTATTGTCCATATTCAATAATTACAACAACATGATAATAATCAATGTAGAGTAATATAGGGAACGATATAATTAGAATATATACCTAGTAAATTGTAATATTAATCATATGATTTGTATATTGATGAAATAACCTTTAAAATACTACTATATAGTTTCTTGAGGAAAAGATATCTTTTACCATTTTAGATAACATATTTAAAATCTAAAAAATTTGAACTATGATTTTTTTAAAAAAATAACCCATCAAAATTTTAAAATAATCTGAAAAGAAAATAATAGTTATGAATTCAGGAAAATATGTTCATATGGTAAACATTAAAAGAAATAATTTATTTATAACATTACTTTAGATAAATCATTTGGAATGTGTCAAAAAAATTCCTTATATGTTTTTAGAAAAACTAATAATGGATAAAAATTCCATTAATGAATCATTTTATAATAGTAAATAAATTCATGAAAACATTTGAATGTGATTTTTTACATATAATAAATCGATTCCCAACTGAATATAAAAACCAAGTTGGTTTTCATTAAAAAAATTATTTCATCTTTTTTAGTACTTACAGAGAGGAAAATAAACAGAATAAGGTAAAATCATTAGATAAGTAGATAAGATGAAATAATTTTGATTTTAAAATATAATTATCTTACAACTTTGTCACGTTAAACTTAAAATGAATCATTCCTGATTAAAAATGTGTTTGAAAAATCAACCCCTACATATGGTCTAACATTATTCATTCGTTCTATTAAAATACTTAATATTAAAATTACTTTTATTTTAATTATATACAAGAAGCATAGTCAATTTTATAATACCTAAAATGGTTTAATTATAACATCATTTTAAACATTCATTAATAATCTTTCATTGTCATCATCCTTTTTGTGTTAATTATATCACTTTTATGTATGTTTTAATATGGTAGTTATGGTGCATATGTATTTATCATGGATCCATAATATACTAAATTAAAATTCAGGATATAAATTTAATTTGAATTTGGTATATTCATATTTATAACCATCCATTAATGGAATACAAGAGAACTTAATCACATTTCTTCGGGGTGGCGGTAGTCGACACGTACACACATGCGACGTAAATTTTATTAATGAGTGGAAGAGATAAAAATTAAATGATATATTATATATCATGAATCATAAATTTTTCATAAATTTGATTTATATTCATTATTTATATCTTTATAACCATACACCTATAGTGAAGATGAACAAAATACACTACTTTGTGGAGACTGTGGGTCATTTCCACACATGAGTGATATTTTCATCTTCTGTTTGATGGAAAATAGTTGTAACATTAGTGTCCCATAATCATTCTAGCAAATAAATAAATTCATGACATAATATATATCATTTTAGATGGTGAAAATGGATTTATAGGATGTAGAATATGAAATAGATATTAAAGGATCCGGAAAATATGGTAACATATTCTTTGAGATATATCATTTATATTACACCTTAAGCCTTATTATAATGGTATTAAGAGATGAAAATATGATCAATAATAATGTTAAGGCTGTTGGAATAGTTTTATCTAGGTATTATCTATGATATACAACTTAATGTTTGTTAAAAAGAGGGGAGAATCAATTTCTTTTTATAATTGAGGGGAGGGACAGACATGTAATTAGATAAATTATTTAAATAATATAATGTAATTTTTCAATGAAAGTTGTAGAAAATATATATGAATGTTTAGGTAAGATAATAAAATGTCAAAATATCATCACCCAATAATAATTATATAATTTAATGTGGAATGATTACCATTATCACTTCATTTAACATTTGATAATTCCGTTTTAAACATAATTTTGGTTAAATGTTTTAATGTTTTTAATGTTCATTAAGAAAAAAAAATATGTTTGACTTATTTTATAAGATTAATTACTATTATTAAAAAAAATTAATCTATTTTTCAATATTCAATTAATGGATGTTCTTGAAATGAGTTTTAATATATGTGTAAAAAACACAACGGAACCCATTTCATAAAAATGATTATTTTTAGTATAAAAGTGATTTCACATCAAAATAAAATATATTTTTTATTTTATTTCACTTAATTTAATTTTTTTAATTAAAAGGACTATTTTTATCAATAAAATGTCAAGAACTAAAAAGATACTTTTAAATACATGACTGAAATAGAAAAATGAAAAATGATTTTATTTGAACTAAAACATTACTTTGAATTATAAAATGTTATTAATATATTTCTATGCTTAACATTATAGTTTTATATAAAGTTTTTAATTATTTTATATTTTTTTCATATGAAAAATATTTTTTTTAATATTTTGAGTTATTCATATATCATTATAATGTCTTAAAATTAATTGTTTTTGTAAAATATATATTTTTAAATATTCAACCTAAAATAAACTAGTTCTGAAAAAACTATCAAAAAATTTAACACAAGCTAATTTCTACATGATAAAATCAAAAATGAAACTAATTTATTCAAATTAAATTTATAAAATTCGTGAAGTAATATATAAATTATATTATTGAATAAAACTACCAAAAATGTTGTATTGTTTCTCTATAAAGAAAATCATACTATAATTGAAACTCATGTGTTATAATCTGTGATTGTAGATAGCCATAATAGTCTCAATATTTTTTGAATGGGACTAACATCTAAGTAGATATCGTGGCCATCTCATCGAGTTGTTGAATAACTTAATTGAATGGAATTCTCTCTTCGTTCCATTGATAATTGTTATTTATAATATCATCCAATATTGTTTGGGTTTTAGTGGGGGTCTTCTCCATTAGTCACCCTCCCGCAGATGGATTTACCATTTCCCATGAGTTATTTTGTTACCCAATATATATCATATTCAGCTATATCAAATATGAATCCCCATGATAAGGGAATCTCTTAAGAAGCTTCACAAATCATTCTCAAGTCATGTAGGTAGTTTATCTATATCTATATGCATAATTTTGGATATGAATTCTCAAATTTTCTACATTTTTTGGTTGAAAATAATTTTTCAAATATATGAAACTAATGTCATCCTAAATTATAATATATCATGGTTGTTTTATCACTGATCATTCCATGTTTCACTGTATTAATGGAATTTTTAACACTATAATTACGATGTCATCATTGAGGAATCTATTTCCCATGAATTTATCAAATATTTATATATATTTTAATAGATTAATATGTGGATAATAATTATATATTCCCCAAATTATACCATTTTATAAATAATTTTAAAAACATTCATATTAAAATTGATGTTATTGACATAAATTAGTTGACTATAGATGCTCATAGAAAGTCCATCAATGAATGATAATCAATTTCCCATAAATGTAATACTTCAAGGTTCTTTATGGGATCTAAAAATGATGTTATATAGAACCTAAAGTCATACATATGATCTTTGGTTAATTATTACTATTCTGTATTTACAAAAAAATTAACACTTTATTTTAGGGTTCAATTCAACTGGGTACTCAAAAATCCATTCTCCTTGATTGAGTTCACGAGGTACAAATTATGTTTGTAAGATATAAATCATAAAAAGAAGGACATTCATACATTTAATTTATAACAAATGGTAATAATATAAAATTAAAATAACATATTAAAACAACAAATCGGTAATTAATTATCCGGCTAGTTTCATACTGGTTCCATGAAAATGGTACAAAAAAACCTGGAATGCCCCTAAGGATTATCATATTCAAAATGTGTTCTTTAGAGTTTAGAATATAAAAACTGAAAAACCTAATCACTATAACTATAAAAGTGTGTTATAGTAATTGTGAGTCTCTAGGTTAAATCATTGGGAACACGAGGATCCTAGTATAATTAATTGTTCATAATTAATGATCTAGTGAAACATACAAACCAAGAATGGTTTGAAATTAGAATTATGAATGAAGTCTAGATTGAGCATGACATCGAAGATAATAATAATGTTAGATTAATGAAAGCAATAAATGACGAACATAATTGATAGATAGATTTTAGTGGATGATTTCCAAAAAAGATTTGATTTACTCATTTTATGAACATAGATATTCAATTATTTTCTAGACCCCTTGAATGAAGTTTTTTCAAATAGTTATTAATAACTCATAATCAAAAAATCTAATTTTTTTTCTACGTCAAGGAATTCTTGTAAGAACTAGATCCATTAATTTCTATCTTGGATGTAAAATGGTAATTAATATTGTCTCTCATGATCCCATTATTTTTTGTATCATTACTGTTTGTTCCCTAATTACAATCACTCTCTATAGAATACTAATTGATAATCTTTTCTCATTCTCAATGTGATATTAATTCAGCACATGAAATCCACCAGAATAGGTTATAGTGTATGTTAAAGCATAATCCTCTTACTATATATTGACCACCCCTTAAGAGAAGACACTCCCACGGTGGAATATATAACCATCATAGATGAAATATTATACCTAAGTGATGGGATTATTACAATCATAAAAATAGAAAAAAATCCCATAAATTGTGAAAGTGATGTATCTTAAAAACCACATACACTTCTACCTCTAATTCAAAGTGTGAAATAAACGCGTTAATGTTATTAAAGATAATTTTCAATTCACTAAATGAATATATTATCTCTATAAGACTTCTTTTTATATTATCTTTTCTATAAAAAATAATTTCTAAAATTTAATGTCTTTATTGTTTATAATATTTAGAATATATAATCGAGACACCACCATGACGAAAACATAGTAATTGAGACTTGGTTCAATAAAATCCTAGATTTTAATAAAAATGGTTGAATAATGTTTGGATTTAAATAGTTCATAAGATTTTTGGTGAAACACATATTCTTTTGGAATGTCAGGTATTCTAAATATGATGTCACAATCTTTATATATTTTCATCTAGGGCTTGAAAATATTTCAAACACCAACAAAGAAGTTGCAGTGTAAAGTGGTACTGATACATGATGTACAATAGACTAAATTATATGGTTATTATATTTTATAACCCTCAAAATAAATGGTGTATCTATTATGGTATAAAATTAACTCAACTAATCAAATTTAAAATGGATTACTCTTATATATCAAAGGATGTAGTTGATTTAACCTTATACATCCCTACACTATAACTGGTTTCATCTTCTTCTCAAGAAATTATAAACCACAATGTGAAAGGGTTGTATGAAATTTATCTAATTATAAAACCTCATATATCCTATATAAGACAAAAAAGATTTATGTATCAATTAAATGATATTACATATTTGTATGAATTACTAAGTGAAGCTCTATACCATAAATAAAAAATTGGAATCTCTTATACATCTAGGTTTATTCATTACATATCTCTATTTTTTGAAAAAAATAACTCATTATGCTACATATTCATTAATGTGTTTCCTAATTATAGTGTCATAGATCTAATTAATGATTCCATGATGAGATATTTCCATGTAGATCCTAGGGTTTTACAATAATCCATTCTCAAGATTATCTCCTCAAATTACTTTTATCATATATCATGTCTTGATTAAGGGAATGTGGTGTAATTTGGTTAATTTTTTCATAAATAATCTCCAAATCAATCTAATATATCTAAGATTATGAATCTTTCAAACAGATTAAAAAATATGATCATAATATAGTATTTTATCAGTAGAGATTCCCTAAATTGTGTCTAAATGGGATGTATAATCTCGAATAATCACTTAAAATTTGATAAGATGGATTAAGTTAAATATGTAATTAATAATCACTCAAGTTTATAGTATATAGTTTCTAGATATCATGGTATTTAGGGTGGAATCAAGGTGTGTGATGTATATGGACAGAGGAGGGTATGTGAATGATATCTTCCATGTTTGCATTACCATACTTCTAGGAGGTTGTGATATATGGCTATATGGTTGTGGTTATAGATATGAGGATATGTAGATATATGATTATATAGTTATATGGAAATGTTGATATAAATAAGGATTAATATATGGGATATAATCCATCAGGGAATTAGTGTGTGTAGTTCAATTATATGGCAGTTGTGAGGTACATTTTTAATATAATATTTGATTATTATCTTTCTGTAGTTGGATGTAATTCTAGGTGACTAATACTTAGTGAATATTGGTGGTAGTTTATATGGATTTTTTATGTGTTAATTTCATTGTTCTTTTACTATGGATTTAGTATGAATCTTCAACATTTTTATGAGATTTTGGTGATGATCTTATTGAGTGTACTAGTAAACACACCCTATGGTAAATGTATCTTTTTTTTGATTTTACTGGTTAGAGTAGGAAACTAATATTGGACATAGTATATTTTAGGGAATGGTGGAGTTGATAGATCTTTAAATTATCACTTATATATGAGGTATCCTTGTTGTCTTTTTTAGTTATTTTTTACAACGTATGCCATTTAAATTAATATTTTTTATTTTTTATTCAATTTCATGGAGTGTATTTGAAGATTATTCTTATATTACTAGTATTTATGAAGGTAAATCCACCCATACTTATATTTTACACACATAGTGATAGTTGGAAAGCTGCAGCTTATCGGAGGTATGTTTTGGGAAACTCTAACCTTTAGAACCGACCTATGGTAGATTTTATTGGGATGTGGGTCATGAGAGCATGGTATAATTAATTCATTCTAGGATTTTTATAAAATTATTAAGTTAGGAACTGATTCATACTGTATTTCATTGGTAGTTGAATAATATTATTTGAGTTTAGTTTTTTATTTGGCATGTGATACTAACAAGGAAACATCCATTTCAGTCCCTTTATGATCCAACACAAGGAAGTTAATCTTATAAAAAATATTATAAGGGATGGAATTACTAGTATAGTAGATACATAGTTGAGGATTATGCATCATGCATGATGGAGCTTTTTTAAAAATTAGAGAGACTATATAGAAGTTAAAATTAATCTAATTAAGTAATCGAAAAAAATCAAAATTCCTATATCAAGGATCCCCATTATTATTTAAAAATTGAGTGTGGAAGACATCTACATATGGTTTTGGTGGAAGAGGAACATTAGGATGCTCTAATTCACTATTAGTGATTTAACAGGGATAAGGATTTTTTTTGGAGGTGGATACTTAATATGTTTTATTATTTGGATTTACTAAGGTATGAGTAGACCACCTCCAATAAGATGAAAAAATGTGGTTGGATGATCTCAATAATTCATTTAATCTCATTCATGTAGGAGTATAGAATTTTTAGAGACCCAAAGATTAACGTACATGGACATTAAATTACCTTTGAGGAATAATTAATACATGACAAAAATAGACGCCCAATGACCGAAATAGTTTAGTGTCTTTGGAAACTCGGAACGTAATCTTATAATCATGGTGAAAGATCATCAACATATCCCATAAAGATCTTTCCCTTTTGTTTTTCTAACATAATACATTTCTTTATATCCCGGGGAATAGAAAACATCAAAATAGTGAGCTCAAATGCTCATTAAGGGTAAACATAGAGAACATAAAACAATCCATAAACATTTGAATGCAAAAACTTGAACATAAAATCTAATCATCAAAATCTTGAGCAAAGGCAAAAATCTTGGAAGCACGTAAGGCATATATCATAATGGAACATCAATCAAGATAAAATAGCATGGGAATAAAACAAGTAATTATGTCAAACAATTAATCACATGACATGATTTCTATAGTAGCTAAGGCATTGCTGCCAAGACCATCGTAGTGGACAATGTCCCTTTCTGAATCGAGTTCACTCCTCGTTCCAGTCATGTATCACTGAACCAGATTAACTTACCATTGTAGCCATGTATATCTCATGAGATATAAATATTTACTCAATTCATTGGAAGGATATATAGGTCCCACCCATATCATAATGAAATCATTCTTATGTGTTCCATAACATAAACTTAAATCATTCATCATAACCCGAAGAATAAAATGGGTTTCAGAAACATCCTCACATCATCACATAATCCATATGAAACAAATGGATATAATTTCATCATAATAAAAATAGCACCATGTAAATAATAGACACATTTTACTTGAGACATAATCATGAAAAATAATTTCATCTTATATGGAAAATAGTTTTGACAAAACACTTGAAATGAATTCTTGAGGAAAATATCCTTTCTTCTTCAAAATCATTTTCTTTTCAAAAAATGCCACAAAATATTAAATGAAAAGGATTTTATTGAAAATAACCATGAAAACATGTTAGAGTAAGAGTCATGAAAAATAGGCATTATAAAACCATAAAAATCTGTTCATGCCGTTTATGTTAAAGAAAACATTCTTCTCGTACTTTTGCCGGAAAAGTCAAATAGTACCTCATATGGTAGACAAAAGAAAGATTCCTTCCATAACATAATGTTAAAGTAAATAGGGATAAATATGACATTAAACATACATGGAAGATATTAAACACTTTATGAAAGACATTTTTATGGACATGGATGAAAAATATAACCCTAGTAAATACTTATGAATGACAGTCTCGAATAAGAACGAGATTGGAATAGTTATCCCTTACCTTATGTCCAATTTCTTCTGTTTGTGTCTGAGACTCCTGTATAGTGGGATTAAACATATTATTAACTTGTAACAGAACCATAATAATATTTATGATATCATATATGATTCACTTACAGCTTTATATTATCCATTCATTTGTCAATTCCATGTTAAAGCAGAGTATTGGGTAAAATCGTTTCATTTATCGTCCGTGTTTTGACTTGTAATTTTAATATAATTACTTAGATAATGATTAATTAATTCCAGAATATAACACATAATTTATATATAATATATATTCAGAATATACATATATATATTAGATCGATAAATGGAATTAAATACACCGTTCATGGATACGGTAGGCCGTACGTACGCATGAACGTTGTTTTTCATTTCCGTATTTAATTGAATGGAATTAAGTAGATGAAATAAATATATATATAGAGATAATAATGGTATCATTATTATGTCATATATTTCGTGATTACATATTATATGTACTTTATAATTATTCTTGAATTGTTTACATGGAAAATGAATCTCATCGCGTCGTGGAGACGGTAATCCGTACGTACGCACGAGCGATGATATCGTTCATATATGTATTGAATGGTATTGGAGTGGATGATATAATATCATATAATCAGTATGATGTTATAATAATTATATATAGTTATTCTTTAGATCATTATACCCATCCAAGTAAGGTGGTGGTGGAAAAACTGATTACACCATGGCGTGGAGACGGTATTCCATACGTACGCATGCGCGATGATTTCATTTTCCGTAGGATGGATAGATGGTGAAACTGGGTTATTTAAAATTTATAATAACTTATCAGTATATAATTAATACTGATGTTATTACTTTATAATTAAACAACAAAAGAAGATGAAGTAGAAGAAGAAGGAAACTTGAAAGAGTCAGTAGAAGGGATTACGTCTTCCTCGAGGCACCTACTTTAATCATCTTCTTAGGGTAGTAGAGTTGGTCTTTTGAGAAGACTGGAACCTCTATTATGTAACTAGAGAGGTTTAGAATTGTAATTGGCAGGTTTTGGCCGAGCTTCAAGGCTCAAAATGGTGTGAAGAAAAGAGGGAATGGTTGCCCTTTTTATAAGGGAGGAGAGTGGAACCTTTAGAAAAACATAAAATATTATTTTATAATAAAGTCATATTCGGTTTATAATAGTTAAAAATTGATTTATTTCAAAGATAAAGTGGGTATGGGTAGAAATACTCTCATCCAATAGATTTTATACAAGTTTAGGTTACTATTTTAACCTAATCATTTAGATTTAACTCTTAGTTAAATAATTTTACTTTTACCGTGTCTTCTTGTTCTCTTACGCTATATGGTTAATAAACTTACTATAACAAGACAAAAGAACCCCAAGTTGTTCATTATTAATATATATAACATTATATAATTAATTTTGCTGATAAATATATTTTTAGGAATAAAATAACAATTAATAATATAATATTTGTTTTAAAAACTATTTTATGTCAATTTTGACACTATTTGGTAATTGATTTTTTTCAAAATCATAACAGCACGATTTGTTCAAAAAAAGTTAATTAAATAAATACTAACATGTCATATTAACCTAGAAAATTATTTTAATCCATAAAAAGTCTCAAATTACATTTATTTGGGTATTCATAATATCAATTATTTTAATATTTCATTATTTAGGTAATTACGGCATCACCATTGTGTCATAAATAAATTAAATTATATAATGTCTAAAAATTATAAATAAATTACCATTAGGTAGGAAATCCTTATATATTTCTAATTAATATTTATAGTCAAATTTATCTTATGTATAACCCTATATTAAATACGTTCTAGTTATAAAACTCTGATTTTAACTATTTTAACTCTTCTTTAAATAAAATAATAATAAATGTCCTAATCTAATCCAAGTGGACCTAAAGGGTAATAGTTTATTCCTATGATTGTTTTTGTTTGAATTACACTTATCCAATAGAATTATGACATATTTTATGGTAATAATAATATCATTTTTATCCTTAATTACCCTATTTACTTTTAATCGTAGTAAATAGAAGTAAAAAGTTATTATTCACCAAAATAGATTTTTATCTTATTTTACCACATTTCACTCCTTGATATTAACCATGTCTCTCGGACTTTCTATATTCCACTCATAGAAGTGGTAAAATTATGTTTTATGTAAGTTTACGAAAAGCTCTTAGGAGGTAGGTAAAAGATGGTGAAAAGTTCAATAAAATTTTTATATATCAAAAATTATTATAAAATTACTCCAATGAATTATATTGAAATTATATAGGCATTATGTATCAATTTTTACCTAAAATAAATTTAAATAAAATAAATAGTTATTCAAATAAAAATTCGGTTTTCAAATAGTAACCTAGATTTTTCACAATTCATAAAAAATTTAAAGTGTGTAGAAAAATGCCAAAAATTCACCCAAGGCTAATTTTGATATTTCGAATCCAAAAATGAAGTCCATTTAAAAAAATAAAATTTCAAAAATTGGGTATTACTATTCATAATGGCTAGTTTATATAATATTTTAATAACATATCATTGTTTAGTGAAACTCAGTATTGCGTACAACACACGCTATCATGGAAGGTCGCGATTGTTTGTAAAGCAAGACAAGTCAGGGTTGTGTGTAGTGCAATATTCTTTTGTTTTTGTGTATAATAGAATCCAGCCGTATTTCTTTTATACCCTAAATATATATATATATACACTCAATGTTGCATAGAATAACTTCTATCAAACAAACTTGAAATTTTGTGTAACACGAGCCAAGAATAGTGTTGCATATACGGTGTTGCGTATAGAACAAGCTAATTTTGGTGACACGTACAACACAAGACATAAATAAAATTAAAAGGAATAATTCTCATAAAATCACAGGTTGTTACACTCAACCCCCCTTAAAATGAATTTCGCACTCAAAATTCGTCAGGGTTATAAATGGTTTATTACTTGAAAGTTTCTTTCATAGAAACCCACATCGTAAAAAGGAATACCAAAACAAAACTTTAAAAAAATAAGGTATGAAATGTAATGGTTACCGAAATTAACTCATCATTGGGTTTCCACATAGGAGATCATAAGTGAAAATATGGATATGGAATGGAAATCTTACCATCATGTTCTGATGGAGAGTGGCAGAGAACATGTCTATAAAAAATTCATCAATCACAAAGCCATAAATTTTTGATGATCTAAGGTTCCATCTGATTTATTGGGTATGAGGTTACTAGGACAACGTTTTTAGTTTTCAAGATCATTCCCCTAATGCTATAGAATTGTTGAATTAAAAGAAATACTTACTTGATTTTGGTAAATTCTCACCATTGTTCGTGCCTTGAACAATTTCCACTTCCTATCTTAAGGAAATAATGTTGAATTTTTTATTCGTGAAGTGTTAGCAGATCATGCGATAGAGTGATATGTCATTACATTTGTTTCTATCGCAAAAACGTTCAGCACAATTTATAAGTCCATCTATCAAGAGATTAATCAAATATGGTTGCTAAATGGGATCATTCTTCATCTATCATAGAACTTAATAAAATAAAACTAGTTTCTACTAACCAGGGACTTCTTGTAGGCCAGTGGTATGTGATACAGGCATGTCATACTTCAGTCATGGGTTCGATTCCCACAGCCTTGTCCAATGTGATGGTTTGTCGCTCATCCTATGGGGTGTCCTTTTTCTAAAACTATACTATTAAAACATTCCAGAAATAATATCGAAAAACAAGTTATATCCTTAAATAATAATATCTTATGTCCAACATAATCCATTCCAATCATTAGTCTTTTCCAAAATACATCTGCCCAATCTCATGGTATAAATAAAATGATTACTAGAGAGGTCATATACCAAGCAAGTGAATACCATCATTTATCTCCCATATATCATAAGATATATCTTGTTGGTCATATTCCAAACATGTGAATACCTTAATCATGTATTCTTTTGAAACATGATTTAACATAGAACCTTAGAGAAAACACGAATACTGTCAAAATTTAACTCATTCCACATACCAAAATCCAAAAATTTCTATATCCTCAAACCATGATATCACTTTTTCCTTCTATCAGTCATGAGCTCATGAATACTATCAAAATTTCATTTTCTCCTTATCCCTTCATTATGTGCATATCATCTTCTTTCCAAAAAAATCTGAATAACCTTTTATGGTAACCAGTACCATTCAACATATACTTTCAAATACATTAGGAAAAACAATAGTGTAATATCCTTTGATGTTTCTTTATTCTATAGTGACATTAAATTACCTATACAACATAACTCTTGATAAACATAAAATCATTCCACTACCATCTTAAACCATTGACCAAGATTCAACACTTCTTTTATCTCATATATCATTTGTATTCTCCTCATCATCATCCACATAAATACTACCCATATAACCATGCTTATTCTCTTCATGAGATTTTCCCTTAGGTCACTGGTTTGATTAATTCCTATACATTCCACATTTAAAACACCTAATCATTGTTGATGTCGTAGAAATACCATTATCCTTATCCATGGTGTTAACTGAACCTTTTCCTTTGCACTTACTGGACTTGTGTCCTTATTTTCCGCACTGAAAGCATCTTCCAGTTCCTTTGAAACATTCTCCTTGATGCCTCTTCCAACATGATTTACATGAGAGAAATTGAACTTTATTTCCTCTATGATCATCATGAAACTCCATCGTTCTCTTATTATCTGTGTTGGGAAACTTACCAAAGTTGAGATTATTGAACATATTATGAGATTGATGATTAGGCATAATAACTATGTTTGGATTTCCAAATCCTGTTTCATTTGGTTTCTCATAAAGAATATCATTCCATTGTCCATCATATCCTCCATTATCGTGAATCTTCATGTTTCCAGCCATTTTCTAAAACCCAAAAAGAATAGTGTGAGAGGAAAAAATCATGCTAGGGAAAAAACATAATAAAGGGGGAGTTCCGTCAATATCTAAAAAACAACCACCCAAATACTGTATTAGTTTAGTTTCTTTGGAAACTCAAAACATAATATTCTAATCAGGGTGAAAGATCTTCAACATCTCCCATAAAGATCTTCCCCTTTTGGTTTTCTTACCTAAATCCTTTATTTATATCATGGGGAAAAAATACATAAAAAGGGTGAGCTCAAATGCTCAGTAAGGGTAAACATAGTGAACATAAAACAATACATAAACATTTGAATGCAAAAACTTGAACAAAAAATCTAAACATCAAAATCTTGAGCAAAGACATAAATCATGGAAGTATGTAAGGCATATATCCTAAAGAAACATCAATCATGATAAAATAGCATGCTAATAAAACATGTAATTGTGGAAAAACATTATGCACATTATATGATTTCCATAGTAGCCAAGACATTGCTGCCAAGACCATCTTGTGGACAAAGTCCCTTTCTGAATCGAGTTCACTCCTCGTTCCAGTCTTGTATCACTGAACCAGATTAACTTACTGTTCCAGCTATGTCTATTTCATGAGATATAAATCTTTACCCAATGCATTGGAGGGATATATAGGTCCCAAAAAACTCACAATGAAACCATTCTTATGTGTGCCACAACATAAACATAAATCATTCATCATAACCCAATGAATAAAATGGGTTTCATAAACATCATCCCATCATCACATAATCAATATATAACAAATGGATTTAATTTCATTATAATAAAAATAGCACCATGAAAATAATCGAATAATTATACTTAAGACATAAACATGCCAAATAATTTCATCTTATATGGAAAATAGTTTGGACAAAACACTTGAAATGAATTCTTGAGGAAAATATCCTTTCTTATTCAAAATCATTTTCTTTTCACAAAATGCCACACAATTTTAAAAGAAAGGTATTTTATTGAAAATAATAATTAAATTTGTTAGAGTATGCTTCATGAAAATTAGGCGTTATGAAACCGTTAAAATCCGTTCATGCCGTATAAGTTAAAGAAAACATTCTTCCCGTACTTTTGCCAGAAAAGTCAAAAAGCACCTCGTATGGTAGACCAAAGAAAGATTCTTTCCATAACACAATGTAAAAGTCAAAGTGGGGTAAACATGACTTTAAAAATACATGGAATAATATTAAACACTTCATGAAAAACATTTTTATAGACATGGATGAAAAATATAACACCAGTAAATACTTACGAATGACAATCTCGGATAAGAACGAGATTGGAATAGTTATCCCTTACCTTAGGTCCAATTTATTCTGAATGTGTCCAAGACTCCTATATAGTGAGATTAAACATATTATTAACTTGTAACAGACCCATAATAATATTTATGATATCATATATGATTCACTTATGACTTTATATTATCCCTTCATTTTCCAATTCCATGTTAAATCAGCGTTTTGGATAAAATCGTTTAATTTATTGTCTGTGTTTTGAATTGTAATTATTAATATGATTACATAGATAATTATTACTTAATTCCAGAATATAAAACATGATTTTATATATAATATATATTCAGAATATACATATATATAATGGATTGATAAATGGAAAGAAATACACCGTTCATGGAGACGGTAGGCCGTACATACGCATGAACGCTGTTTTTAGTTTCCGTATTTAATTGAATGGAATTAAGTAGATAAAATATGTATATATATAAATAAATACCATATCATTATTATGTCATATATTTCATTATTCCTTATTATATATACTTTATAATTATTCTTGAATTGTTAACGAGGAAAATTATTCTCATCGCGTCGTGGAGACGGTAATCCATACGTACACACGAGCGATGATATCATTACTATACTTATTATATGGTATTGGAGTGGATGATATAATATCATAGTATCAGTATTATGTGATAATAATTATATATAGTTATTCTTTGCACCATTATACCCATCCAAATAAGGTGGTGGTGGAAAAACTGATTACACCACAGGGTGGAGACGGTATTTCGTACGTACGCACGCACGGTGATTTTGTTTTCCGTGGGATGGATAGATGGTGAAATAGGGTTGTTTCATATTTATAATTACATATAAGTATATATGTAATACTTATGTTATTACATTATAATGAAAAAACTAAGGAAGAGGAAGTAGAAGAAGAAGGAAACTTGAAAGAGTCGGTAGAAGAGATTACCTCTTCCTCGACGCACCTCCTTTAAACTTATTCTTAGGGCACTAGAGTTGGTCTTTTGAGAAGACTGGAAACTCTATTATGTAACTAGAGAGCATTATAATAGTAATTGGCTGTTTTTGGCCAAGCTTCAAGGCTCAAAAGGGTGTGATGAAAAGAGGGAAGGGGTGCCCTTTTTATATGGGAGGAGAGAGGCACCTTTGGAAAAACATAAAATATTATTTTATAATAAAGTCATATTCGGTTTGTAATATATCCAAATTGATTTATTTCAAATCTAAAGTTGGTATGGGTATAAATAATCTCATCAAATATATTTTAGACAAGTTTAGGTTACTATTTTAACCATATCATTTAGATTTATCTCTAAGTTAAATAATTTTACTTTTACCGTGACTTCTTGTTTTCTTACACTATATGGTTAATAAAATTACTATAACAAGCCAATAGAACTCCAAGTTGTTTATTATTAATATATATAAACTTATCTAAGTCATTTGACCGATCCTTATATTTTTAGGAATAAAATAACAATTAATAATATATCATTTTAAAAAAAACTATTTTATGTCAATTTTGACACTATTTGGTAATTGATTTTTGTGAAAATCATAACAGCATGATTAGTTCAAAAAAGTTTAATAAATCAATACCAACATCTCATATTAACCAAGACAATTATTGGAGTTCATAAAAAGTCTCAATTTAAATTTATTTGGGTATTTATAATATCAATTATTTTAATATTTAATTATTTAGGTAATTACTACATCACCATTGTGTCATAAATAAATTAATTTATAGAATGTATAAAAAGTATAAATAAAATACCATTAGGTATGATATATTTTTATCTTTCTAATTAATATTTATTGTCGAATTTATCTTATGTATAACCCTATATTAAATATTTTTTAGTTATTAAACATCGGTTTTAACTATTTTAACTCTTCTTTAAATAAAATAATAATAAATGTCCTAATCGAATCCAAGTGGACCTAAAGGGTAGTATTTTATTCATAATATTGTTTTTGGTCGAACTAAACTTATCCAATAGAATTAAAACAAGTGTTAGGTTAATAATAATATCATTTTTAACCTTAATTACCCTTTTTTACTTTTAACTGTGGTAAATAAAAGTAAAATGTGACTATTCACCAAATAATATTTTTATCTTATTGAACCAAATTTTACTCCTTGATATTAACAGTTTCTCTCAGAGTTTAGAAATTCCACTAACAGAATTGGTAAAATTAAGTTTTATGTAAGTTTGCAAAAAACTCCTAGAAGGTAGGTAAAAGAGAGTGAAAATATCAATAAAATTTTTATATATTGAAAGTTATTATAAAATGACTCTAATGAATTATATTGAACTTATATAGGTATTATGGATAAATTTTTACTTAAAATAAATATAAATAAAATAAATAATTATTTAAATAAAAAGTCGGTTTTTAAATAGTAACCCAGCGTTTTCACTATTCATCAAAAATTGATTGTTTTAAGAAAAATACCAAAAATTAACCCTAGGCTAATTTCGATATTCCGAATCCAAAAATGAAGTTCATTTTATAAAATAAAATTTAAAAAATTGGGTATTAGTATTCATAACGTCTATTTTATATAATATTTTAATAACATATCATTGTTTAGTGAAACTCGGTATTGCTTACAACACACTCTATCGTGGAAGGTCGCGATTGCATTTAAAGTAAGCCATGTCAGGGTTGCATATAGTGTAATATTTCTTTGTTGTTGGGTATAATAGAATACAACCGTATTTCATTTATACATAGAATATATATATATATATACTCAATGTTGCTTATAATAACTTCTATCAAACGAACATGAATTTTTATGTAACACAAGCCAAGAATAGTGTTGCGTATACGGTGTTGCATATAGAAGAATCTAATTTTGGTGTCGTGTACAACACCATACATGAATGAAATTAAAAATAATAATTCTAATAAAATCTCGGTTTGTTGTAGAATTGAATTCCATTGGCATTATATTAAGGGATCTTGGTAATTAACATTGGATTCTATTTTAGTGAGCATGATGATTTTGAGGTCTCATGGGGTGATTTATATAATTATATTTTTGGGGGAGTATATTTCATTGACATTGAGGGTAGCTTTTTTATAAGGGATTCTCAGATTTCAATAAGGAGCTCTTAGTTTTCTAGACATTAGAGTTTGGTTTAATATCATCCTTTATTTTTCCTCTAAATTATTTTTGGAGGAGGATGATAGAGTGTGACATTTTTAAGAGGAATTTAAACTATACATACACTATCATGTCACTCTATAGAGATTTCTAATATAACTTAATTATTTAGAAAATAAATAATTGATTAATGAGATGTTAACATGAGATATATTTCCTTGGGAGTGGAGTCATAAGTATATCCTAAGGATTAAGTCTATTAGTGAAGGTTCTCATCTATCTAGGTAGTTAAGGATCCAATTGACACAGATCCTAGAATACTATTCTTATTTCCATTCCTTTAAAGCTGGTAGTTCCTAGTATTTTACAGGTTTTCTATTCTTGTCTATTTTTTTCATGGAGTTCATGGGAATGAATGGTTCTTGTTCCAAATCATTGTTGGGGGTTAACATAGAGTTGATAGTTGGTTCTCTATATATCTGTAATAGTAGTTTCTTATTAGGTCTTATTAATAGGACTAAAGTCCATATAATTATGAACATCATAGGGGTTATGGGTTTGGTATAGGAAAGTCTAGTGATGTCCCTCTTCCTCAAGGATATTTAGCTGAGTGAAATTTTTTTGGTTTTCATCATCTTGTAAAACTTGGTATATGATAATAGAATGGTCAGTGTTCTTCTATGGACTTTACATCACAAAGAAAGAAATATATCATGTGAGGTACAGTATATTCACCTTTTACCATTGATTTAACTCTATATTAATTAGGACTATATAAATGTTTTATTTCATTTACTTTAATATGTGTTTTAGATTAAGGTAGAGAGACCTTTTGTTGATTTGGTGTTGACTATTCCAATCATAGGATAGTCTGGATTTATTGCGTTTTTCTAGGGTTTTGAGTTGATTATATGGAAACTTAATTTGTTGATAGATTTATTTCCTTGATTTATATGACTATATGATATCATTCCTGTTCTAGTTTGGTTGTTCTATGGGAACAATATTTTTATTTCTTCATGAACAAGGTTTATTTTTAAGATGTGGAAGTATATCATATTGTTTATGTTGGTGATAAAAATAATTTTACAGGTCATAGGTCTTTGGATACGGCATCCTTTATGCAAGAAGAGTTGATATTATATTCACAATATGTTTATCCGGTAGTGTTCTCAAGAGTTAGTGAGTTTTTTATAAATTTTTCCTTTTAGTGTTTATTATTATTTACCCTCAACATGACATTGAGTTTATGATATAGTTATATCATGGAATATCCTTTATCATTATGGATCCTTATTAGATTACATTTCATGATATTTAGGAGTTTTTTATTCATAACTATGATTTTTTTAGATGGATTTCATCTAATCTTTTTTTTCACCATGTGATGCTTTGATTTTATTCATCAATAAGGTAGATGGTTGTCTATGGTTGTTAGTTAACTATAATTTGTTTAATTATATCATATTAATGAATCAATATCCTCTCTTAGAGATTTCAGTTTTTTTATATTGGTAAGTGGAAGAACATTAGTTATTGAATATTGATTTGTGGAATGAATATAATTAAATGAGGATGAAGGGGTACAATATACTAAAGGTTAATTTATAGCTTTGTTATGGTCACTTTTATTCTATATTCATTATATTCAGTGCCATTAATTCATCAAATATTTTTATGTGTATAGTGAACTCTATGTTTTGAGAGTTCTTGAACAAGATCATAGTAGTGTTCATAAATTATATTCTTGTGTACTCTAGGTTTTAAGATGTTCATTTTGAGAATATGAGAGTTATTTTGGAGTCTCTTTGATGAAATGAACTCTATGAGATGTTCAATAAATGTATGCTTTTGAAATTTGAAGTTACATTCCATGAAGTAGAAATGTATTATTTTGGGATATAAGGGTTTTTTCTTTAGTGGATACTAATATTTATGTTTAGATTAAATACATTCTATTGTAGGATATTAGAATAGTTTTATATAAAATTTTATTATATTCTGAACAATTTTACAATATTTACTGAGGAAGAAAAAGCCTTCATTTATAATGATTGGTTATGGAAAATGTTTTAGTAAATAATGTAATTGTTAATTAGTGATACTATCACTCAATTTCTAAAGTAATGAGTCGTGATTGTTGTCTTATGTTATTTCTATCATCTTGATTTGGTTTGGTTATGCATTATAGGGTGGTTATATCCTATGTGACTTGGTCATTATATCCCCATGTGTGTAAATATACCACTCATGATCTTGAGATGGTCGCAATGATTTTTTATATGATGTTTTGTAAGATTCACCTCATTGAGTAGTGATATATGGTATTCAAAAAAAAAATCCAAAGATATATATTATCATAGTTGGATTTTAATCTACATATTTTTTTGGATATAGTTCTTGTATGAATACAGAATTGAGATTTCTTACAGACTAGGTAAAAGAAACATGGTTGAAAATATACTAACTAGGAAGTATAATGGTAGTGTAATTCATTATTATAGGTATATATAGAGAGTAATTATGTAGCTTTTATATTTCTCCAGGATATTTATGTAGTTAGTAGTAGAGATTTAATTTATATAGTGACAATATCTCCATCTTTAGAGTTGTATCTAAGGCTTCAATGCTTACTGATATTGAGGTGGAAGATTAGTGTGACTATATTTTTTATATAGGATCTCATTTGGTCTTGTTAGTGGATGGTAATAATTAGGTTTTGTTTATAGGGAAGCACATTTTTCTTTAGTAATACATTATAAGGTTCTCCTTGGGTATCATAGATCACCACTAGATGAATATCCTATTATTTAAAAAAAATAATACATTGTAGTGCCATTTTGTGTGGCCTGTTATAGAGTGTCATGTAGGGAATTCTGTTTCTTAATTCTGATTTGTTATGAGGTTAAAGCAAATTATCACATTCAAGGTAGTTTAATATATCTTATTGATGTTATTATGTGGATGTATAATGATATGTTGATAGAATTCGTAACCATTATTCCTTAAATTTAGGGAGGAAGTAGCGATATCTAGGTTATTATAGATCAATTGATGAACATGAATAATTATATAGTGATTAAGGAATTGAGTTCATTAAATGATTTTGTGAATCTATATATTTAGGCAATTTTATATATTTATGATGATAAATGGGAATCATATATCACGAGAATCTTTATTTTACCTCATGAGTTTAAAAGGGTCTCCATTATTATTTTTTATTTCATATTTTCCTTATAACTACATTCTTATGAAATATATACTTCCAGATACAATGTATTATCATGATTTTAAGAAAATTTTGGGTGCACATGTTATTTAAATATTCATGGGTAATTTATTTAATATTGGTTAATATTTTAATTAATAATGAATATAACTTTTATACTTGTATGGTTATGTTTGATTATTTGTATATAAACCTTCATGATCTCCATTATATTGTACCACTTTTGGAGATTTTTTAACCTCATTATTCTGTTAGTATATGGAATAACTGATTTGGAGGTGGTGATTCATGGATGGATAATGGTTTCATATAATCATCAAAATTATTTTTCTTACTTGATGAAACCACCTCTAGAGATTTATTATTCAATTTTGTTTTTCTAATGGTTTATCATTTTCATGTGTAGTAGAAATTTAGTAATTTAATTATGATACATACCCGATTTATCTAACCCTTTTAGGGGATGAATTATATTTATTAGGTGGAGTATCAATTAGAACATCCACTTATGATGTATCAGATTCATGATTTATTTCTGTCATGATATCATTGACATCATTATAATGACTCTAATGTCGGTAATTGGTGTGATTTAGATGTTTGGGATGATGAAAAAATTATGGAGTGTACAATTGAGATTTTGATTCATCGTGAAAAGGTATATCATTAGAGTATCACTCCATTGGTTTATATTTAGCACATGCATGGTTGTTTGGAGGAGTGTGTGTGGGAACATGAGTCGTAGTGTGATCTATATATGGAGTTATTTTGAACCCTTATTGTTTGTGGTAATGTTATGATACAAAATTGTATTCTAATACTATTTAATTTGTTTCCTTTCTAAGGTTTCATTGAATTTTGGTAGATTGATATATTTTTATTTGATATATATAAGATCAATGGTATTATTTTTCATTTTCATCAATGTTTTCTATGGATAGTTCTAGAGTATCGAGGACATGAATCTTTTTAATGATATGTAATGTAAAAATTTGGCCATCACTAACCAATTATATTTTTCTTTTACAAGTTTTTTAGGTGTTTTAGGGGATTTTTATGGTGATATAGGAGTGGAGGATTATGTTTTTGCATGTTTGAGGCCAACATAAATGTTTTCGAAAGTTTTTATGTTTCATGGTATAACTATGATAATTTTTTTATTTATTGTTAGGTGGTTTGATAAAAATGGGTGTAAACAATTTTCATGGGGGAGTTCAAGAATTTTGGGTGATATGGGGGTCTAAAACAACCATTTTTGAGTTAGTTTAGTAGATTTTGTGTACTGTGTACCCTTAATAGTTTTTTTTGAATCCCTATAATAAATTTAATGTGAAAAAACCCCATATCCATGGATATTTATCCTCTATACCATAGTTCTCGGTGTTCTTTTGTGTTTTACCCATGAAAGTAGGTTGAAATGAAAATATTTTTCTTGTTCTTGTTGTGGAGTATGATAACATGATTTTTAAAATGATATACACGACCATGATTTTCAAGGGATATATATATATATATATATATCATAAATTATCTAATATTAAAATTTGGCTTTGACTAATTTCACTATGTTGTGGTGGCCCTTTAAACCCCCATTTGATGGTAACCTGAGTTTTCTTATAAATAGTGGCTCAACACTCCCACTGGATTGGATTTATTTATTCTCTATGAAACCTATATGACCATTATATTCATTTATTTAACTTCTTCATATCATGAGGGTCTATTCTATATCTTTTCTTGTATCTAAAAGTTATTCTTATTTTTATTTAAGGTACTACCACTACTGTTTTTTTCTATATCAGACTATATCATCCTCTTAAAATATATGAAATAAAGGTTCTATAATACTTCAAACCATTTTCACCTAGATCATTTGATTTATTTATTACATAGTAATCTTATTTCATGAGGATAAATAAAAAAATATTCTGTTTTAGTAGTTCATAAGGGACTAGATATATGAAAATTGCTTTATAATATAAATAGGATTTATAAAATTGATCCAATAATTATTATTCTGATTTAATACTATCCATGTAGATGATAATATATTGTTTTCCTATTTATTAATATAGTAAATGGTTAATAAAAAAATAGTGATATTAGATGCCTCGTAAGGGATATATCGCAATAGAGGCTAATATGGGATAATAATTTCATAAATGACTTAGATAGAATATATAAGCAATGGTAATGTAGAAATTTATACATACTAATTACATAATCCCTGGAAATCAAAACCCATTCATATCGGTGAAAAAAAATGATCTCGTAATGGTGAGAAACATGGGACCTCATAATACTTAACATTATAAATATAGTATCAATACTTTGTGATAATGCATTACATATAAGTGATAATTATTCCAGAAATACACCTACTCATTTTCTAATCTAGCCTTATTGTGAACTAAGGAATTATTCTAGAATATATGAGTCATATAATATCATCCAATTACTTCTATTTGGTATTTATTATTTTATACATCATGATCATATCATCAAAGCCTCAAGAAATGGCATTATACATTAAAGTGAAGAAATATACCAAATACCCAAGATCATTGTCTCATGAACCCATAAACAATGTTGTAGGGATATATAATTTCAGAACCTACCCATAACATAAAATGATAATTCATTCCATCTTATACTAAAATACTATAGTCAGTATATAAATAATGTTCAAGGATGAACATCCAAAAAAATCATAGAGAAACTACACAATGAGTCTTATAACTTTTTCATAGAGAATAATGGATTATATGAAAATTTTATTATCTTTCCCCCAATAAATGAAATAATAAGTATTTATTTTAAAATTCCCCAACATGTTATGAAAAATAATTAGAGACTCATAATGCTAAAATAATTACCCGTTTTAATAGAATCCTGTGGTATTATATATATCAAGTACATATACATATTTAATTGACCAACATGTTTTTAAAAACAAATAAATATACTTCATATAGTAGCTGACCAATGATAATATGGATTAATACCATTTATAATTTTTAGTATGTATTCGTACATATTTTATACATATTATCGATATGGAATTTTCTTATAGAGAATGTTTCAGGTTTGTATGCTTTGATGGAAAATGTAAACATGAACCAAAATTTGGCATAAACAACATAGAACCTAACAAAGACTCTAGTCGATATATCAACCCCATATATACATATAAAATTTACCTCTATTATAAATACTAAATCCATTGTACATGAAATACATATAATATGTTGGTAATTTTTTCGTGGTGAATATAGAGTTTTATTCCGGATAGGAGAATTTAGTCACTAAAATTGATTATAAATGTGGTAAAATGTGATAGAAATGGGGTCTCATGTACTTATGACATCATTTGAGAAATACTAAGAATTATATAATAAAAATATTGGAATAATATATTGGAAATTGAAAATAATACTACAATGTAAATGAAATTAATAATAGAATGGGGAGATAAATAAGTCATGTACCTTCTCTATGATTTTTAGCCTAGAGACGACCTTTAGATCCAACCAAACTCTTAAATATTCAATAGAATATTATATTATATACACATTTTGATCACATTGAATAGATAATTTATACTTTTTAATGGAGAAATTTGAATAGGTATTATTATTTATAGGTATGTTGATTGGAATCCCTTGGAATAATGTATTGATTTTTTTTTTTCAATTAATACAAGTACTACCCTACATAATATAGTTCCCCATTACCTCACATAATGATCTGGTATAGTGTTTAGTTCATGTATTTGTAAAACATAAATATATTAAATGTGGATTTTCATTATTATATAAATATGCTGCCATATTTACTATGTTTCAACAATTTATACTATATTTTTCTTTTAAAAACATAATTACAAAATATATCATCTTAAATAATTTTGAAATCATTATTACAAATAATTTATCCATTTTTTAAAATTCATCCTCTAATTATGTGAAATTATATTTCTTATAAGGGTTATATATTTAATTAATATTTTGGTGTTAGAGTAAAAAAATTTTACTACCAAAAGAATCTACACATTAGCAACACTTAACCCCCAGATAAATAACCCAATATTACATTAGTATAATCACTAAGGTTTAGGTGTGGAATGGTGATATTTTCATATAGTGGTTGTGAAAACACTAATAGGGTGTTGATTTCCACTACATTGATCTTCTACCATAGAACATTCTACTCAATCATTAATTATTGAAGTTATTCTTAGGCTTTGTATAGGAATAAAACTATTAAGGTTACCTCTATACTAAGAATTGTTAAATATACTTCATAATGAATATTTATACAGATATAATCCATGGCTTCTCAATTTTTCAACAAATATTTATTTTCATTTCCCTTATTAATACACACTAATTATAATAGTACCTTTATAACAATTATATCCCCAATTTCCATAATTCCCAATTTGCATATTTACACTTACTATAAATTAATTTATAAAAATACATTAAATAATACATTTAATTTTTAGTTGAATAAAAATTTCAATTTTGAGGTCTTTATTTTTTTGTAATGTACTTATTATTGTGTGATGTTTGTTAGAAAATTTAAGCCATAAGACATTAGAATTACACTAGATATTTTTTTCATTTAAAATACATTATTATCTATATTTCTCTTGATAAATTTTTATATTTTATTTATACTATATAATTTTTTATAGAAATATATTTATTTATAACTAAAATTTATATAATATACCATTCTTCCCCTTATAAGAATTTTATCCCTGAAATGGTAAATTAATCCATGAGGAAACATGGATAATAATTTATCATCACATCTATAGCTTCCCAAGTTTCCTCATCAAGTTTGGGATTACTATAAAGAACATTAAAAAGTTAAGTCATCATATATCTCATCAAATCATTCATTATATCATGATTTTGAATATTTCATTCATTATAGGATAAGTTAAGCTCTAAATCGACTTTTCCACCCAATAAAAAATGAAAATGATCTACTATATATTTCATATAAGTGATATATGGAATACATCGTATACATGGGATTGTTTTTGTGGCATTAATTAAAGATAATCCACCCTTAAATAATATATAACATTTAAAATGTTCCACTGTATATTGGTTTTAGCTTCCCATTCTTTCCAAAACTCGTAACCCCGTTATATTGAGTTATGATTGGGATGAAATGGTTCCCTATATAAAGTTCACGATCCTTCCTTTGATTGTCAGTATAAATTTTCTAAAAACTTTCTGCCAAAATGATATGCTTATGGATCGATCTTACCTCTTATGATATATCTTTTTTAAGTTGTAGACCCAATATTTTTTTCCTACATCATTACAACATTCCATAGTCTGACATATATATCTATATGAGGATTCAAATAAATATATTTGAATACTGGATTGGTAAATATTATTTTATGAAAACTATAATATTTGTAAACAATATTCTTAACTTACATAGAAGTTAGGTGAGAATAGCCTTTGAATGTTCACTATTGTTTGGATAGTCCATTCAAAAAAATGCATGCATATAAGGTTTATAGGTTTTGATATGAAGAACATAACTATTTTAATCCTTCAGTATAATCATATAAAATTTTGATGTAAATATTGGATAAAAAAACAATTCCAATAAGGATGTACTATTGGGCCTCAAAAATTAATTTGTACACAACAAATCAAGATGATCTAGAAGTAAATATATGTGGGTGACTTGTAAATATATTGACATTATAAGGTGATCTATATTGACCCATATTTCCTTATGCACCTTCAATTTATTAGGAATCCATGTAATGAAATTCATTTTAATATTATCCAATTTCCTATATTGTATTGGTAATGGCTTAATATTTCCTTGGGAGTTTTTTTCCTTCACTTATTGGCATACTAAGTGTCATATAGTATAATTTACAATCCCTCACATTATATTTTCCAACATGAAAAGTTCTTGGATGTTCATATATATATTTGTTCTACCATGATATGTAGATAAATTTATGCTATGATATTTATCAAACTAATATTTATCAAATATGGTATTTATGGATGGAATTACCTATTACTATACCATAAAGTTATATCTTCATATATATTAAACATCAGTATATTTCCATTTCGCATTTATTCCACCATTTTTAGGCCTCATCATCATTTTGATAATTCATAATCCCCTATAATAAATAAGGATATATTAATACATGGAATTAGTAAGTTGATTATCCCTCCATTATGATACACAAGTCCATTCATACTAAATCCATTAGATTTGGATAATTTTATATCCTCATCATTAATAACATACCGTGGTATTTTCTTCTTAATGAACATGTTACATTTTCTTTAATCCCAAAATAATAATGTATAGTAAAATAATAATATTTGAGTAGTTCAAACCATCTATTTTTCCTCATTTTGTAATATTTCTCTGTAAATGAATATTTTAAACTATTTGTACTGATATATATATATCATATTTATATCCCTAACGATAATGTATCATTATTTTGAGTGAAAAGATCATCATGATCAACTTTAAATCATGATTTGAATAATTTACCTCATAGGGTGTAAATATAAAAGTTACATAAGCCACAACTCTATCATTTTATACAAGAATACATACAATATCTTTTATTGATGATTCAATATAAATTTAAAACACTTATTTTCTATTTTAATTAATTAATACTAGTAAATTTACCAAAATCATTTTTAATTCCATAAACCATTATTTATACACTTTTTTAATGTAATATTTTCCCATTTACGTGTTAATTTTTTTAACAAATTAGATAATCATGAATAATTTTTAACAAATAATAGATAATATAAATCCAAACCAGGGAAAATCTATTTTTTTGATTTATGATCATGTATATTTTTTAAGCAGGTTTATTTTTGAACTGTTAATAGATATTTCATAATTCGATATAATATCATACAATAAGGAAAAATTTTGAATCTAAAAGGAACATTTACTAAATTCCCATATAATTTTTTTTTCTCAAAACCCCAAGTACAATTCTAAAATTAGTATCATGTTCCTCATAACTTTTAAAGTATAAAATAATATTAAAAATAAATTATAGTAATGTAAATTATTTTAATAATTAAATGTTGTATTTATCATATACTTAAAAATAGAAGGTAAATTTTATAAACCAAAAGAAATTACTATGAACTCATAATGGCCATACTATGTATAAAAATGTCTCTTTTATGTCATCCTTCATAAACATTAACTTTTGAGAGAAGAAAGATATCATTAATGATGAAGATCATTAGACGTACATAAGCAAAGCCACGGAGGGAAATTATCCAGCCAGAGATGGTTGGCATCGAAGGGGCCTGATGCCGCCAACTGAGGGGCCGCATTGTTTCCTTATCTTTTGGTAAAGGAGAAGGAGTAGAATGAAAAGCATTGGCAGAGCGAGAGAATTCTCTTGATGATGAGGCCAAAATACTGGATTCCTCCATCGTTGTGGTTAATGGCATCGATCACGGTGAGGCAGTCAGACTCAATGTTGATATCAAGCCATCCATGATCCCTAGCCAGCATTATACCTGTCAGGATAGTGTTAGCCTCAGCCATGACAGGTTTCCAAAAGACATGATGTGATTCATATTTTGTAGCGATGATTTTCCCAAGATGATTTCGGGCCAGGAGACTGAGGGAGACAAGTCCATCCTTGGGGATAGACGCATCCACAATGATCTTAAGAGTTCTTGCCATTGGGGGGTTCCACTGAGGAGGAAAGAAGGTGAGGAATATTTAGCCTGTGATGTCTGTTGTGGTGGTTCCAGCCCTCAATCCATGATGTGGCCCATTTAATCCAGAATTCAGGAGGTTTATGAACGTGATGGAAAACAACATCATTATGCTGGACCCAGATGATCTAGGTCAGGGTACTGAGTGAGCCTGCATTATCCGAAGAGAGGGAGGAGCACCAGCGTAGCAGGAGAGCGGGAAGGTTAGAAACCATGGCCAGAGATGCATATGGAGTCGGACCCCATTGGTTCCAAATTTCCTTAGCTCTAGGGCATTGAAGTATTAATACCCCTAAAGTTAATCATATAGGAAATAAATATATTATAATAGATACGTTTTATTATTTTAATTCCATGATTTCTAAATAATCAGTGCTTTATTTATCCAAAATATCATTATTCATCAAAATAAATGTGTTTCTTCCTATAGGGAAAAAAATAATGAATCAATTATCATATAAATATTTTATTTTTTTATTTAAATCAATTTATTCATAGACATTCACTCAATATGGTGTTTAAGATATGTGTTTCCCATTAGAGATAAAATCCATTGTTCTTTATCATTGAAAAATCCTTGGAATTAATTGGGAAATATGTCATTATATTATTATATAATTATTTACGGTTTTATCCTCAAAACCTCTTTATTCTTCATAAATTTCCTTTCATCTCTTTCTTCCCCATGTATTTCATTCAAATAGGATATTGGGTGGTTCTTGAAATGATTCAGGCATTGGAATCCCCCATCTCAAAATAGTACTTTCATACTTGCATCACCAATTCTATCTCCTTTATCCAAATAAAAAAATACTTGTTTATAATTTTAGACCTTATAAATTAATAAAATTACTTATAAACCCACAATAAGTAATATTTTTCAATTTAAAACAATAAAAACACCCATGAATTTAATTTGATCTGCAGAGTATATCATTATCATATATATTCCACTCATATTCTGATAAATACATAATTCCTTAATGTTTTTATGGTTAAATGAATGTTATTTGAAAATATTTATTATATACATGATTAAATAGATTTAGATCAAATAAAAATTTAGGTAAATATGAATTTATAATCAAATTAATTTCCATAACAATATTTAGAACAATAAAGTCGTCTATTATAACAAAAATATCTCAACATTAATCCATTGGCCTATTATGGGGTAGATTCCCATGGAGTATTGTGACAAATTAGAGTATTGTCCCATATACATGAATATGAATCATTATACCTTATTTTAGTCTCACAATCCCTTAAATTCATGATCTTAATGATGTTTATGTGAACATTTAAAGAATACAACCAACATATTCAGAAAATCTCTCAGGCATTTCATTCCATATGTGTTATATATAGAGAAAAATAATTTCTCATATTTCACTATCTATTGGTCCTTCCCATATAAGTAATAATCCTCAACTTCATCTTAGGTTAAAATTTATAAATAAATGTTTTAGAGAACCCCTTATTAGTCTTAATGAC
This sequence comes from Viscum album, assembly GCA_963277665.1. Taxonomy (NCBI): domain Eukaryota; kingdom Viridiplantae; phylum Streptophyta; class Magnoliopsida; order Santalales; family Viscaceae; genus Viscum; species Viscum album. The sequence continues at coordinate 1,367,502,097 of OY728135.1, forward strand.
CCTCAGTACTATATATTTATATAAAATCATTGGTTGGGCTGATAAATATCCTCAAAGACCCATTTTTAAACCATCATATAAGGGATTTATCAGTCTTTTTAGGTTTTATAAATAATCTATAATAACCATTTCTAAACATTTGATTTTATCCCAATACATACAAGTTTTTTATTATTCCTGTTTATATTATATTCAAGAATATCCTTTCTTTTCAACATGTTTCCATTTTGGAAAATATTTTCTCAAAATAATCACCTCAAGTACATCAAATCCATATGTTATATCTTCTCCCCCTATTGTTATTTTTAATTAGTTACCACTAGTAGCTAATATTTCCCCATAAACACTATATAACCAAGATAACGTTTTTCTCTATTAGTATATCTCTATTATATGGAGATTTCCATTATAAACTATCTATTTCCCTTGAATAGTAATGATTTGTTCCGTACCAAAATTAACTCAATTTTCAAGATCATATATTAAATCCCCATAGTATCATCAATTATTGGAATGGTTTTTATTTTTTAGAAGCATCCATTATAAAAAATTTCCTTGATTAAATAGTAATATTCTAAATTACTAATACATAAATCATGAACTATATATGATGTTTTCCTAAAATGAATCCCTATATATTTTAATTGATACAAATAAATTAATTATTAATTAAATTTTATATATTTATATAGGTTGAATATATTTTACCTATCAATTTTTTTAGATATTGTTTTTATGGTTTATATAAGACATTTCCCTGATAAAAACTACATTACCTTCGACCATGGTAACCATGAGTGGGTTGGATATTTCTTCAGTGGTAATCCGATAACATGATATCACATAATGATGTTAAAGGATATGTAGTCCTTAAGAGTATATAAACATCAATATTATGTTACAACAGACTAAAAACATGAAATATTACTATATACAAAAAACATTTATTCTTCTTTAATTCCATCCATTGAGATAACCGAGAATAATTATCCTATTTATTACATAGGAAAGTAAGAAGCATAAAAATTAGTGATACTAGAATCCTAGTATGGCATAACATAAAACAAAATTTAAGAATGAATAATTGTGGAATTACTAACATAGGGATAATTGATAATCAATTATGACATTTGTAACATCATGTTAACAAATTTCAGGTATTAGCCCTTCTATGTTCTTATTTTCCACAACAATTTAGCATTTTTTGGTAATATCTATGATTAGTTTTTGGGATAAATGACTTCATGTTTATGTATGGATGTTGGATTGAATTAATGGATTTCCTATATAAATGTTTCAATGGTTTTGTGGGGTTCTCCCCACATTTGGAGGATTCCCATTTTCGTTTTATTGTTTTTTACTATACAATGGGAGATTACAGAATGTGTAAAGGGGTTATCTGTTGTGTACATGGTCTCTAAACACAATTCATGAACTTGGTACATAGTGTGAAAGGATTTCACATCATGTACCGGTTACATGACATGAAATGTTAAAAGATTTTTTCTGATTAGAAAATGTCCCTCAATGTGAAATTGCAATATTTTTTGGTTGATTATGTTTATTGACTATGAATTTTTTCCTTGGAAAGTGGTGGAGGTCGATAGATATTCATTAATATGATTATTTATAAAAATCTATGTCAAGGTAATGAATTTCCTCGAAGTGGAAAAAAAATTAAATACACATGGTTACACCATTTCCTAGTGCTTGCCAAATTTTTGGGATCTAAAATTTGGAGGATGACTGGAATATCGAAAAATGTATTTCCATGATGGACTTATAAAAATATGTAAAAGTCTTGAGTTTCATTAATAACTGGTTTTGGGAAGGGTTCTTGTGAATTTGTGGATCGTCACAAACGAGCATCATTAATCTTGAATTGTTTGGTAGTAATCTTCGGGAGTACGAGAAGTTTTGCGAATGGGAAATCCCCTTGGTGCTTCTTAAAGTTAGGTAAAATCATGAATGAAATGGTGGAGATTAAAAAAATAGAGATTATGTGTATGTAAGCTTCTAAAATTGGTGGAAATATCTATAAATAGTCTTCTACCCCTTACATAAATATAGTGATACTTAATAAAGAATCTAATGCTCTAGATTCAAACATGTGGTTCGTGAAGTTATTTATTATGAAAAACGTTCATAAAGAAATGAATTTCATGAAGGCTGTAAACATTGACTAAAACATTCCATCATCATGGATGTATGATTTTCATGAAGGAAATAAATCTGATTGAAAATCTCGAGCTTCCCAAAGGCTATTTGATCTTCATGAAATAATTGAGCTTCATGAAAGGCCGTTACATTATAAAAGATGTGTTTTTCATGATGGTATTGAACATCATGAATGATTTGAAAATTTATAAACCATTAATCTATTGTAAAGTGAAATTTATGAAATTCATAAAAGTGGGAAATCAAAAGTGAATCTATTAAACACTAAGGATGTATTCATTATTGATAAGGAAGGGACCTACATATATATAAACTTAGTGTGAAATCAATCATAAGAAACAAGAAATGGAAGTGGAAGAATTTGATCCTTTCCACCGATAATGATCCATTAAAATAGAGATAGGAAGTGTCCCATGTAAAGTTGTAATTTTCCACTAAAATTTCTAAATACATTGAGCCTTATTTGTTTTGGAACATTTTGAGAATACTTCAACCTCAGTTCAATACAAAAGCTATTGTATTAAAAGATAATGATCCAAAAGTTATGAAATTGGATAGCTTTCATAATAATCTTATTGCATATGATATTAGAAATAAAGACAATGAGTTTGTGGTAAAATGTAATTCCAAATAAGTGGAATTAAATTACATAAAGAAGTTCACTGTTTAATATATATAGTTAAAATAAGGGACCGATGAGGCGATGTCCTTACATTCCTAAAATCATCAAATCAGAAAATTAATGTTCTAAGGGAAATGTAAACATGCATTTTATCTATGTGGAAAGGTTCTAAATACTTTATTAAGGTGCCAAAATAAGTTTCAAGAAGATTAATAGAATTAATTTGAAATTTTAAGGAATAAGTATTCAACCTACATGAAAGGAATGAAATTTTTTAAGAAAATTGTTTTACTAAACATACTCTTCTTTCAAAATAAGATAAAGTTTTAGAATCATTTGAGTGAGAATATTTGGAGGGATACAATGAAATTGAAGGCGATTTTATGAATGAAGTTGTTAGAAATTACCAAACAAGATAATAAAGTGATAATGATAAAGGAGAAGTCGAAGGAAGAATTGACCTTCAGATCGAATTAGAAGACTCTCTTAAGGAAATATATTTTTGGAGGACAAAATAATGAAACCAAAATAGTGGTTTGTGATGACAAGCATTATATATAGAAAAAGAAAGAATAAAAGTTTTTGATGGATGAATAAATTGAAAAACTAAAGTCTTTAATAATATAACTCTTAGAAAATGTTGTTCAGTATAAACTCAAAATTGAAGATTAAAAAGGGAAATTGATATTTTGAATGACACTGGATGAAGAAAAATCCAGCTTATCTAAGAATGTAAAGAGAAATTAATTTTCCTATGATGAAGTGTTAAGGATAAGGGAAAACTCTCTACTCTTGGTATGAAATCACGAAAAAAGATAATTTAAGCAACATAAAAGATTAAAGTGAAGCATAGAGGTCCAACAAAAAAATAATATGTCAAATCCAAATAATAATGCAGGTATGAGGCTTGATCAAAGATAAACGTAGAAATGAATGATTTCTGTAAAGAGTTTGAAATTCTGTGGAATTTTTTTCTTAAATACATGGGAATTTTTTGAGCCCGTAGTTTCTGACAACACCTGATTCTGTGGCCCGATGTACCTGAAATCAATTTTTGAAGTTTTCTTCATGTACGTTCAGTAAACGTACGAGTGAGATTTTATATCATTTAAACTGGTGTTCGGAATTTAAATCTAAGGACTCCATTGAACTTTTAGCACCGAAATTCACATAAGGAGACCTTTATCACAGTTGCATTTTATCGAGATTGGATGTTAATTTTTGGGTTTTCTAAATAAATTAAATTCAATATGTGTAGCATATTTTTATTTGAGTGGTGGTTTAATCCTCCAAGGGGAGGGGGTATGGGGGTGGGGCTCACCCGCACATAACCCCCATTTGAAGGATATTATGTAGTGGGGAACACATGAGCTTCTTTCCCCCATTAACCCCACATTAACTCTCCATTATTAATTTGACACCCCACTTTATTAATTAGAACTCTTAACCACCTTTATGTTTGAATTTTAACCATTCCTTAGTATTTATTTAATGAGTTTCCTCATTTAATTAAACACTTCTTCATGTTGTTGAGTGAAAGAATTAATAGAGATCATCCCTTATCATTTTTTGTGTTTAGCATAATCCTATGGAAGAGCTTGACAGAGGAGAGTTTCATCCTTCCAACAAAGAACCACTGAAGAATGACAAACTTCTCCTTCGATCATCATCCAAGCCCAAAGAGAAGGAGCCGCCCGCGCGGAATGCCGAGGACGCTTCATCCTCAGACGTTTTCGAACGTCAACGAATCAATGTTCTCTCTTTTTGGACATTGTCAACATTCATCAAAATGAGGTAGGGGATTGAGTTTTACTCTCCATTCTACGTTGTAGAAATTGAGGATTGAGTTTTGCCTCTTGTTATCATCATAACGCGGAGGGTGCGCACTACACGAACATGGCCCAACCTCCCCTCCATTTATCTTCCCTTGATAGTGATTGTGGCGGAAATATGCATGGTGACCGACAACGAGCCAACCACGAGAATAACTGGTGGCACAAGGGCCATCGGGTCACCAGAGGAGTGCGGCATCATCGCACCATGCGAAGGAATGGGCCACGGACAAGCATGCCACAGTGGTGCTGATGTGGCGTGGTGACGGCACACCATGCCAAAGGAAGCATCCGCATCCACGAAGGCCACATCCGACTGAGCCGGTCTATGGCGGGGTTCCACAAGGCGGGACTCGAAGGGTCCCGCGACCCACCAAACAATCGCCTAGATTCGGTTCCTTCGGAAGCTGTAGGGGCACGACACCCCCCCCCCCCCCGTAGCGTGGCCAACCTGTCCACGAAGTTGGCCAGCAAGGTCACACCACCCAAACCGCCAGGCCACATGGGCCAGTCCACTGGGCCACGCGGGTCGGCCCTCTAGGCAACGCGGGCCAGCCAGCCAGGCCACACGGACTGTCCCGACAGGCCACGCAAGCTAGCCAGCTCGCCAGGCTGCCCCTAGGGAGGGCCGCCCCTAGGCTGAGATACTTTAGGTCGGGACGCCTCTTCGGGTTGGACTATCCCCTTGGATTGGGCCGCCTCTTCGGGTCGGGTCATCCCATCGGATCATGCCACTTCCTCAGACCAGGTTCAACCAGCGGACCGGACCTGGACCCGTTTGGCGAGTTTATGCCTTTTCACCCCTTTCTTGGGCTACGGGTGTCCGATCGATGAACCGTCTGTGAAGATGAAATTAATGGAGGGATCCAGTTTCTTTTCCATACTCCACTTGAGATTTGGACATATTTGGGGTATGGTCGGGTTGTTTTGGGCCTAAAAACCAACTAAGACCCTAGAATGGAAACACCAATAACTCACAGACCATGCATCTGTTTGACGCATCGTCTGTCATGTTGGGTTCCTTATGATGATACAAAACTACGAGAAACATCAACCCAAGACTTCATTGTAGTTTATGTATCAACACTTCGGTCTAGGAGAAGACCCTCCTGGAATCGAGCGTGTTATATGTGGGAACCCTAGGGCTGGATGCGATTGAGATGAAAGGATCCTCCGTGGATTTGAAAGTGACAATATTGTACCAGGATCCTCTGTGGGTTTGACAGGAATGACTTCTATAGCAGAATCCTCCATGGGTTCAACATCGGTGACTACTGTACCGGGATCCTCCGTGTGTTCGACAGTGACGACTTGTGTACCAGGATCCTACGTGGGTTCAACAATGCTGATACTGTTCTAGGATCCTACATTGGTTCGATAGAGGAGATGATTCAATGGAAAAAACTAATCATCTCTACCCCTCTACATGAGTAGTATACCTGTGTGAGATAAGTCATGTCTTTCAACCATGTTCATAGTGGTGATTGACTTTACTTCTTTTGTGGAATGGGTTGTGCTTGGGCTCGAGAGTTGGAGTTAGACTGTGATTGATAACTTAGGTATATGTTTGGTAATATACCTAAGTAAGCTTGTTTAATACTTCGTGATTTTATATTACTTCTGTGGTCTATCCTTATTGGATTTTGGGAGACCTCCGAGGGTCTCGGGGTCCCCTACTGAGCATTGTTATACTCACCCCTGCACGAACTTGGCCCGCACCTTGTTGTGTTCTGTGAAGACGATGTCCAACAGTGATCATGGATGGGGGTGACAGATGGGAGGCTACTCGGAGCTGGAATAGACAAGACATACCTCAGAGATGATTTTTCGAGTTCTGTACCTACCATTCAGGTAGGATTCCCTAGTGGATGATCCAAGATATTTTTTCCTTTTTAATTGTACTTGTACTTGTTGTTCAGTTGAGTTTGAATACTGTCCCACTTACTTTCAGAACACTTTTCTTTTCTATTTTAGTACTTTTTGCCTCTACTTCTTGGTTAAAACATTGTGTGTTATAGGTTTAAAAAAATTTCTTCCCTTTTTATCGGGGATTCACCTTTGGTGCTAGTCACCAGCCCCTGGCCTATGGAAGGAGGGCATGGGGTAGTCACGACATGGGCCCCGAGGTCGGGTCGTGACAGATTGGTATTAGAGGAGTCGGTTCTACCACAGAACATGGACTCTGATTCTTTTAATGGAAATAGTGTTATGTTATTTGGGTGTGGTTATCATTTTAGGGATACCGGTGTTGGTGCGGCGGCCGACATATCCATACACTAGGAATTTGACTTCTGATCCCCAACTCAGTGCAAGAAAACACTGATTGTGTGTGTGTTTCCTTTGAAAAGTTTTCTTTGTGATTACTTTGTGTCAGATCACCAGGTATATTGTTTTGACCATGGTGCACCTAATTTTTTTCAGTATGGCCCCACGTTGGTATCTAGCAAGGGTTATGAGTTTTGTACGAGATTGTACCCCACCACGCGATGGGGCCTCGGTGCTGGGCCCTACCACATCGGAGGTACCAGCTGTACCACTACCCAATAGACCACGGATTACACCAGCTCTAGTAGTAGAAAGTGAATTCCATCTATGTGAATTGCCCAGTTCCAGCGCTAAAGGACACCCAGGTTACTGGGAGATATGGACCCACAGACAGCTGAGGATTGGCTAGACGCTGTCGTGACAGTTTTCATATTGGCAGGGACACCGGCCGACCTCATGGTGATCCTTTCTGGGAGTCTCCTGCATGTAGTGGTAGGAAGATGGTGGAGCTTGATTCTCCAGGTGCATTACGAGGCATCATTACACTGTAAAGACTTTTAGAGTCTCTTACACTCATTCTTATGGTCCTGAACCTTCGAGCAGGGACTTGGGCATGATATTAGGGCTTTGATGATCTCCCTCAGCTTCCTGACGCTGGAGGGGGTGCTTGAGAGAGCCCTTCTTGTGGAGATTTTTCTATTTGAGCAGTCACTGGTGGAGAGAGCCACCACAGGGCTACACATAGCCGAGTCTTGTACAGCCAGAAGTAGACAGATGTCACAAAGGTTCAAGAGGACCTGGCCATCATGTGGGTGACCCCAGGATATAGGTTCGGTTGTGCGGGGCACACGAGACAGATCAAGTCATACGAGGAACAAGCAGTGTTATGCATGTAGCGGGCAAGGTCACATGGCTCGAGACTGCCCGACCTGCCATGCAGATGAGTAGCAGACATTAGAGGAACCTCCCTAGAAGAGGTAGAGTTTTGACTGTTATTTTCTATTGAGAGTAGGTGGACGTGGAAGAGGAGTTGGCCGAGCAGCAAGAGGTGGACGACGTTTAAGGCTCTACCACCACCACCACCAGGAGGTCCACCCTCACCACAGGGAGCTAGCGGACATAGGTGGCCTTAGCACCAGGAAGATAAGGCCTACGACCATGGTGCACCTGATATGATTCGAGGTACCATCGTTTTCTACTCCACCCTTGATGCAGTACTTATAAACATTAGTGCAAGTCATTATTTTATTTCCACATCCCTCGTTCGGAGCTCGGAGATTCCAACAAATCCGTTGGCGCGATATTTATGGCTAGAGACTTCTATGGGAGTTGACTCGATGATTACGCACTGGTTCCACCAGTGTGGGCTTACTCTAGGAGGCGAGAGATTTGGCTAGGATCTCCTCGTAGAGGCATCGAGGCCTTACGACGTCATCTTGGGTATGGACTGGTTATCCACAGTTCATGCTCGGATTGACTATATTAGGTGCAAAGTGTGGTGTGTCCACACAGATGAGACCAAGTTCACCATCAACAGTGAGAAGAGAGACTTAGCAACATAGGATGGAGTTACCCAGAGGAGGGGGCTGCTGATCACGATTCAGTTGGATAGCCTCATTCTCGGAGAGGTTGATGTGCGGAGTCTGAGTATTCTTATTGTGGTGGATCAGTATGTGGATGTTTTACCTTACGATGTTCCCGGACTACCTCATCACAGAGATGTAGACTTCTACATTGACATGTACCCCGGGACGACACCGATATCTACTCCAGCATATCAGATAGATCCTGCTGAGATTAATGAGTTGTGGGTATAGCTGGAGGACTTGCAGGGGAAGGGATTTATCTGACCCAGTGTTTCACCCAGGTCATCTCCGATTTTGTTTTCCAAGAAGTTATATGGGAGTTTGAGACTATCTATTTACTACGGTTTCCTAAACCAGGTGACCGTGAAGAACCAGTAAACACTCCCGAGGATTGAAGACCTCTTTGATCAGCTCAATGAAGAACGACGGTTCTCGAAGATAGACCTTAGATCAAGCTATCACCAACTTAGAGTTCGGGATGAGGATGTAAAAAAGATGGCCTTCAGGGGTCATTATGGACACAACGAGTTCTTAGCTATTCCCTTCGGCCTAAACAATGATCCAGAAGTGTTAATGAGTCTCATGAATAGGATATTCTAGCATTACCTCGATCGCTTTGTCTTAGTCATCATCGACAACATACTGATCTACTCGAATACTAAGGAGGAGCATGCCTACCATTTGCAGCTAGTACTGGACACACCTCGAGAGCACCAGCTTCATGGTAAGCTATCGAAGTGACAGTGTTGGATTCTAGAGGTTCACTTCATGGGACACATCATCTAGGAGGTGGGATTTGCAGTGGATCCAGCGAAGATTGAGGCAGTTCTTGCTTGGGAACCACCCAGGAGTGTGACGGAGGTACACATATTTCTGGGACTGGCTGGGTAGTACCTGAGATATGTTCTAGACTTCTCTAGAGTTACTGCACCACATTAAGTGTTGACGGAGAAGGGGAAATCCTTTATGTGGTCATAGAAATTACAGTAGAGCTTTGAGGAGCTGAGGTAGAGGATGACTAGTGTGTCTATCTTGAGGCTACCCGAGGAGGGCATTGGGTATGTAGTTTACTACGACACATTAGGGACCAGACTCAGTTGTGTCTTGATGCAAGAGAGAGTAGTGATCACGTATGGTTCTTGGAAGTTAAGACAACACGAGTAGAACTATGATACCCATGAACTTGAGTTAGTACCTTTGGTCTTTTCCTTGATGATGTGGCAGAACTATCTGATGGGCGAGCGTTTTATAGTCTACTCTAACCACCAGAGTCTCAGGTACATCTTCTCGCAGAAGGACCTGAACCTGAGACAACGGTGATGACTCAAGTTCAATCAGGACTATGACTTTTAGATAGTCTATACTCCTGGGAAGGGGAATGTTGTAGCAGATGCTCTCAGTAGAAGATCAAGAATTCAGCTGTTAGGAGATGCGACAGAGCAGTTAGCCACATTGCAGATATAATTTGTGGATTGGGATGGAGCAGACTTTCTACAGTCTCTCAAAGTCACTCCTCTGCTTCTTTGGAGAGTCAGGGAGGCACAGCCTGGGGACGTTGACTGTGAGATGCGACATGCTCAGATATCCACAGGGTAGGAACCTGATGGATTTTCTGAAGGTGGGGAGCACGTCATTCTCTTTAGAGGATGTACCATGGTATCAGTTTCTCTTCAGAAGGAAGTTTTGAGGGAGTTTCACACATCCCCTTTAGCGGAACATCCAGGTGTGCAGAAGATGTATCAGGATATCTGATGGCAGCAATGGTGGCCAGGTATGAAGAAAGCGGTAGCAGAGTTTGTTTCACGATGCCTCACTTGTCAGCAAGTGAAGGCAGAGCACCTGGTTCTAGTAGTCTTGGTTCCTCCCTTAGAGGTCCCAAAGTGGATGTGGGATGGTATATCCATGGATTTTGTGACGGGACTTCCACGTACATCCAGAGGACACGACACTATCTGGGTGATTGTCGACCGACTCACCATGTCGGCCCACTTCCAACTGATCAGAGAGCACAGATCAGTAGAGAGCTTGGGATTCCTCTACATTCATGAGATCATACAGCTTCATGGTGTGTTATCGACGATCATCTCGGATTGAGAAGCTCGTTTATTTCGTGGCTATGGAAGGGGTTGTAGGATACATTCGGGATGCAACTTCACTTGAGCACTTCCTTCCATCCACAAATGGATGGTCATACAGAGAGAACCATTCAGACTCTCAAGGACATGCTCTATGCATGCGTCCTCAACTTTGGTCATAGCTGGGAGGATCACTTACCCTTGGTTGAGTTTGCGTATAAAAAAATCTACCACTCTACCCTGAGGATGGCACCTTTCGAGGCACTTTATGGTCGACCTTGCAGATCACCTCTGTGATAGACTGACCCAGGGGAGTCAGCACTTATGGGACTAGAGATGGTGCATGCTACGATAGAGAAGGTGCATATCATCCTGTACCAGATGAAGACTACACAGAGTAGGTAGAAGGCCTATGTTGATAGGAGATGGAGACCACTGGTGTTTGAGGATGGAGACCACATCCTTATACAGGTCTCACCTCGATGAGGACTACAGTGATTTGGCCAAGGCTGCAAGTTATCTCTGTGATTAATCAGACCTTTCCAGGTTCTCAGCAGAGTCAGCGAGGTGCCTTACTGCCTGGCTCTTCCACCTCAGTTACACTGGTTGCAAGACGTCTTCCACGTATCTCATCTGAGGTGATACATGCATGACCCGTCCCACATCATCGAACATGGGGAGATGGACATCGATGATGGGAAAACATTTACAGAGGTTCTAGTGGATATTGAGGATAGATAGGAGTGGGTCCTGCATTGACGGTTGATACCTCTAGTACGTGTTCACTGGCAGCACGAGAACCTCTAGGAGAGAACATGGGAGCGGGAGGCTCATATGCATGCTCAGTGCCCCCATTTGTTTCTTTAGTGTGAGTTGTAGCTTATATGGATGTAAATCCCTAATGTGGGGAGAATATAAAAAACTTGAAATTCCATGGAATTATTTTTCATAAATACATGGGAATTTTACAAGTCTGCAGTTTCTGACGGTGCCTGATTCCGAGCCCCAGTGTGCCCGGATTCAATTTTTGATGTTTTGTTCTGGTATGTTCAGTAAATGTACGAGCGGGATTTAATATATTTTGAACCAGTTCATGGAATTGATATCCCAGGACACCATTGAACTCATATTTCATGTATTCTATTAAGGAGGCCTTTACCACAGTTGTGTTTTATTGATATTGGAAGTAAATTTTTGGGGTTTCTAAATAAATTAAATAAAAATATGTGTAGAATATTTTTATTTGAGTGGTGGTTTAATCCTCCAAGGGGGGGTTGGATGTGGGGTCCACCCACGCATAACCTCCCGTGGGAGGATATTATGTAGTGTGGCCCACACTAGCTTCTTACCCCCCCATTAACCCCCCATTAACATTCCATTATTAATTTGACACACCTATTCATTAATTATAACTCTTCACCTCCTCTAAGATTGAATTTGAACCACTCTGTAGCACTAATTAAATAAGTTACCTCATTTAATTAATCACATATTTGTGTTTTTGTGAGAAAGAATTAATAGAGATCATCCTTTATCATTTTTAGTGGTTGAAATAATCTGGTGGAAGAGCTTGAGAGAGGAGAGCTTCATCCTTCCAACGAATAACCAACGAAGAACGAGTAACTTCTCCTTCGATCTTCACCCAAGACAAAAGAGAAGGAGCCTCTGGCAAGGAACGCCGAACATGCTTCATCCTCGGATGTTTCCCAACATCAAAGAATCGATATTCTCTCTATTTCTGATGTCATCAATTTTTAACAAAATGAGGTAGGGGTTTGATATTTACTCTCCGTTCTACTTTACACAAATTGCGGATTGAGTTTTGCCTCTTGTTATCATCATAACGCGGAGGGTGTGGGCCGCAAGAACACGGACCGACATCTCCTCTGTTTATCTTATCTTGATGGTGACGGTGGCGGCGATACTCATGGTGACTGGAAACCGTCCGGCCATGAGAAGAACCGGTGGCGCATGGGCCACCGGGTCATCAATGTAGCACAGCATCGGCACGCCGTGCATAGGAACAAGCTGATGCGATCCCGGAGCAGCGCGGCACCATCAAGCTACACCGGGGAGGAGCCACGACCAAAGGGTGCAGCAGACGGAGGAGGGCAGCCGGGTGAGCCAGCCGCTGACGGTGCTCCACAAGACGGGACCCGAAGGCTCTCGCGCCACACGGAACCACTGCCTAGTGTCGGTTCTTTCAGAAGCTAGGGGAACGACACCCCCACCACCACGGTTTGGCCTACCATGCCACGCAGGCAGGCTGACCTAGCCACACGGACCCGAAGTCCAGGCCACGCGGACCGGCCCGCCAGGCCATGTGGGCCAGCCCGCCGGCCGAGCCACCCCTAGGCCACGCCATATTAGACCGGGCTGCCTCGGGTTGGGCCGCCCGTCGGGCAGGGCCGCCTCTTCAGGCCTGACCATCCCCTCAGATCGGGCTGCCTCTTCGGGTCAGGCCGTCCCCTCGAATCATGCCGCTTCTTCAGACAGGGTTGGACCCGTATACCGAGTCAGGCCGGGTCGGTCCGACTGGGTCAGACCGGACCCAGACCCGTTTGGCTAGTTTAAACCTTTTCTCCCCTCTCTTGGGCTACGGGTGTCCGATCGACAAACCTTCTATGGCGATGAAATTCATGGAGAGAGAACATTCTTTGGGCATACTCCACTGGAGGTTTGGACGTTGTTGGGGTATGGTCGGATTGGTTTGAGCATAAAAACCAATCGGGCCCCTGAAATGGAAACACCAATAACTCACAGACCAGGAGTACGATTGACGCGCCGTCTGTCACGTTGGGTTCCTTATGATCAGAAACAACGAAGGGATACATCAACACAAGACTTAGTGGTAGATGATGTATCAAAACATGGCTTGGGGATTAGACGCTCCCGGAATCAAGCGTGCTGTGTGCGAGAACCCTAGGGCTAGCTGCGAATGAGATGACATGATCCTCCATGTGTTCAACATTAGAGATACTTTACCTGGATCCTCTATGGGTTCAACATCGATGAATTCTGTACTAGGATCCTCTGTGGGTTCGATAGCGGTGACTACTGTATCGGGATCCTCCGTGGGTTTGACAGTGACTATGCCTGTACCAAGATTCTACGTGGGTTTGATAGAGGAGATGATTCTATGGATACAACTAATCATCTCTACCCCTCTACATGATTAGTATACATTTTTGAGTCTAGTAATGTCCTTCAACCATTTTCATCTTAGTGATTGAATTTAATTCCTTTTTGGAATGGGTTATGCTTGGGCTCGAGATTTGGAGTCAGACTGTGATTGATAACTTAGGTATATGTAAGGGCATATACCTATGTAACGTTAGTTGATACTTCATGATTGTATCTTAATTCTGTTGTTTATCCTTAGTGGATTCTAGGAGACCTTCGGGGGTCTCAATATCCCCTACTGAGTATTGTTATACTCACCCCTACACAGACTTTGCCCACACCTTGTTGTGTTCTGTACAGATGACAGTCAGCAGTGATCGAGGATGGGGGTGACATACGGGAGGCTGCTCGGAGCTGGACTAAACGGGACATACCTTAGAGATGAGTGTTCGAGTTCTGTACCTACCATTCAGGTAGGATTCCCCGGTGGATGATCTAGGAGTTGTTTTTATTTTTACTTGTACATATACTTATTGTTTAGTTGGGTTTGTATACTGGCCCACTTACGTTAAGCACACTATTCTTTTCTATTTTAGTACTTGTTACCACTACTTCTTGTGTTCAGACTATGTGTGTTACATGTTCCAAGGCAATGCCTTCACTTTTTTTCAGGGATGAGCCTTTGGTGGTAGTCGCCAGCCCCTGGCCTATGGAAGGCAGGCTTGGGGTAGTCACGGAACGAGCCCCAAGGTCGGTTCGTGATAATTTCAGACCGCATTCTCTTGATCCATCACTGAATATTGATTTGGGTATGAATCGGGACTATAAGATTCAAAGAAGCCTTGGGAGAACTAGTAGTGCAGTATTCCCATAGAGGAATGTACCACACATGGGATGTTGTTGTTGTGAAAAGATGAGACACTATAAAATATATATTCCATTTACAAAATCTACCAATGGAAACAAGAAAAACATAGGCCGAAATGTAGAACTCAATACTCCATAAAGTAATTTGATGGTCACTATTTGAGGTGTGGAGGATTAAAGAACATGGAAATATACTGCTCATTTACAATGATGAGAAATGTTCTGATGTAGAATGAATGTTTTCAGAAACATAATTTGAATGTATCATCAAGTGAACTTAAAATAGAAAATTGGGTTGTAGTTTTGCAAGATGAACTTGTTACATCATACTTTGATAAAGATCAAGATTATAAATCTATACTGAGTATGAAATCAAAAACATGGATCATAAATAATAGAGATGAACAGGTAGTGGTTATAGAGATTTCTTTTAAAGCATCAAATTTCATTGAAATATGAATCATTTATAGTGGATTAACCTTACATATGATAGAAAATAAGGAATTGATGAACAGAATTAAATAAAAAAAACAAATTTTATGGTTTGTAAATGATGATGGAATGAAAATTATTAGAATAGGAAAATACATGATTGTGGTAAAAGACATGAGATGTGAAAATGTCTTGGTTATTGAAGGTATCTATAACAAATTTATGCGTGTAACTTAACTATGTGACTCAGCACATTCCATAAGATTTTCAAAAAAAAGTATGTATCATTGTAGTAACATATAGTAATTTTTTCCATGGAAAGAGTTCAAATGAAAATATTTACCTTGTAAGTGGAGAAGAAGTTATGTTCTTTTCGACTAAGCAAGAAGAAAACAAGTTATGGTATAAACATCTTGATCATTTTATCAAAACATCATTGGAAGATCTGGTGAAATACGATGATGCCTAAGACCTCCCTAGGTTATCACATGATTGCACCCAAAGAGGTGGCACTTGTAAATAGGGTAAGATCATTCAAAAGAAATATATGGTAAAAAATAGAAGGTAAAATAGTCATTGAGTTTGTTAATATTGATGTGTGTAGACCTATTTCTCCCAAATATATTGATGGGAGGATATATTATGCTCTCTTAATCGAATATTTTTTCATAATGGTATGGGGTTAAATCATCACCCACAATTATGTGTTGTTTGGTTATAGAACATCTTATCATGGGGAATTTGAAATTAAGTTAAAGAATCCCTAAGATCCAAAAATTTAATGGAAAATAATTCATGAATTTTCAAGTGGAAGATTATATAGAGAAACATATGATAAATATTAATGTTTTAGTAGTAGGAACTCCACAAAAAATGGGGTTGTTGAGAGAAGAAATTGAAATATCCACAACATGCCTAGAACAATGCTCATTAAGAAGGACCTTCTAGAGATGTTTTGGAAAAACGAAGTAATGACATCAGTAGAAACATAAAATAGAGGATTATAATGTATAAAAGAAGAGAAGACTACATATGAGCTATGTTATTGGAAGAATCCAACATTGAAACACATTTGAGTCTTTAGAAGTAACTGTTTTATTCTATATAAGGAGAAATAATGGATCTCTGAATCCTATACATATGGAGGGATATTTGGATAATCAATGAAAATAAAAGCATATAAATTCTTCAATAATAATTTGGAAAGGTAATTGAATGAAATTATAAAACTATAGAAGAGAATAATAAACATATTCAGCAAGTATGTGATCTATCTTAGGAGGATAATGATGAGTATATAAGAATATCAGATGATGTTCCACTTCTATAAGCTGAGTCCGAAAAAGATTCTGATAAATAAAAGAATGATTTAAAACTAGTAACTCCACAAAGATCGAATAGAAGAGATGAGATAGATATATAGAACAAAATCTATGATTAAAAAGTGCTAAAAAAACCTGAATGATGAATACTATACTAAAAGAATCATTCTGATCATATATAAAGAAAAAATATTTCAAGAAGCATCTATGGATGACAACTGGGTCTAGGATAATGTATATATTTATCCAATTGAGAAGAATCATACACGGGAGATTGTTTTGAGGTTAATAGATAACAATTTCATCAGGTCTAAATGGTTCTTTCATAATAATATGAATGATTATGTAACTTTGATTTGAAACAAAGAACTAATAGTGTCCAAATTTTAATCCCAAATAGAGGGTATCGATGTTGATGAAACATATACACCTGTTATAAGGTTAGAGATAATCATATTATTTTGAGTCATCATAGTGAAAGGAAATTTCAAAGTCTTCGAGATGGATGAAAAGTCTATAGTTCTTAATTGTGGGGTATAAGAAGAAATTCAAATTGAGAATATAGATGGTTTTTTAATTTATGAATATGAGAATAGATTTTTTTTTCTGAAGAAGGCATATATGGGTTAAAAAATCTCTAAGATCATGGTATTCGAGGATAGATTTGTTTTTTTTTGAAGAAGCTTAGTTTTCACTGTGGTGGAGTTGATTACAGTGTCTATGTCAACACTGATAGTAATAAAAGGATTATGGTTATGGTATATGTTAATGAAAAACATTTGGTGGGTTGGATGAATCAAAATCTACTCAGTTTTTTGAATTCATGAAAATTGAATTCGACATGTTTATGATGGATGAATTGAATATTTTCCATGGTTTTCAGGTGACACAATGAAATAACAGAAATTTAATTTCTCAATATAAATATGCCAATTAGGTTTTGAGAAAATATAGAATAGATAATTACAAGGATATAAAAACTTTAGTATCTACAAGGATGAAACTATCACATCATGATGAAGGAAATGTAGTTAATGTAACAAAATACCAAGAAATCATTGGAAGACTATTTTACATGATAGCGACAAAACCTAACATTTTTTTACACATTAATTGTAACACAGTAACTACTAAATATGATATAAAGGAAATTTATTTCATTGAAAATAGTATTTAGTATATCAAGGGCATAATGAATGTTGATTTTGCATAAAATGGAAAATCTCATCATGATTTATTGGGATATAGAGATACAGAATAGTCCAGATCAGTTAATGATTGAAATTTATCTTCTAGTTGATTATTTTACCATTTAGAATTGTATATTTATTGGATAATAAAGAAACAACATTATATTTCATTTTTCACCACATAAGCTTAATATATTATGGCTAATCAAGATTTCATGTAGTAATTATTGATGATGGAGCATCTTGATGATATGGGAGTGGAAGTGACATCTCTGATCATAATCTATTATAATAATTCAATTGCTATAAATCTATGAAAAAATATATTCCATCACTCAAGAGAAAATAATATTTAATTTAAGTATAATTTTATCATTGAGAATGTTGAGAAATGACTCGTTATGTTGAAGTATGTGCCTATAAATCTACTATTTATAGACACTCTAACAATGCGCTTACCTAAATAATCCTTTTAATGGAATATGTTGGATATGAGAGTTCATTCAACTCTCACACTTGAATAAGTGTAAATGTTGGACCCCATCTCCCTGATGTATGGTTTTTTTCCTAATGTTTTGATATGTGTTTTTTACCCTATTATATATAACAGTGTGGTGACATTTGGGTTTCTTGACATAGGGGAAAAAATTATGGCTACAAAAGGGGAGAAAATGTCTTAATCAAGATATAAGGAGAGGACGGTAGGGGGTGTAGTGACGTAGTGAGAGTTGAAATGTTTTAAAGGATAAATGTTTTTTTATAAACCATTCAATGATTTTATGACTTGAGGAGAATTAGTATTTATAATGAAACAATTCATGGTTATCAGAGATTAGCATGTACATATTCAGGCATTCGAAATCCTGAAATCCCTAGCATTGAAGTAGGGGTATTTTTAAATATGATAATGCTAAAAGGGACTGATAAAAGGGTATATATCATGATAGATTGAGTTAATGATGAAATCAGTTGGGTGGTTTGGGAATTAAGTGATTCATTGATTAGATTTTCATGCTAATATTTCTTCTCATGCTGATCATAGCTTGTGTGGTATTAGAGTACTTTCTGATTAAATCATTGATCTCTATTTAAATCCCAAGAAATGAATGGTGGAAGAATATGGAAGAAGATTTAATGAGGTATGAAACTATAAAGAGTTTCCAACTAACAAAAAGGGGAACATTGTTGGGAAAAAATACCTAATGGTAACATTCTAGTATTTTTGGATTGATTTTTTTTTTGTTGCCAAACCATGTTTTTATGGATATTTGTACAAGTCCAAACATATTATTGACTAATAATGTTGACAATGATTCCAGAAAATGTAATGGATACCCTTAAAGTGGAACAGAAAATTGTGTTCACAAGGTGACACTATTTCCTAGTGTGTGCCAAATATTTGGAGTCCTACATTTTAAGGATGGGAAAAATCCCAAAATATGGATTTAGATGAAGGCCTTATAAAAATATAGAAAATACATGAGTTTTGTG
Source organism: Viscum album (assembly GCA_963277665.1). NCBI lineage: Eukaryota > Viridiplantae > Streptophyta > Magnoliopsida > Santalales > Viscaceae > Viscum > Viscum album. The sequence goes on from OY728135.1 coordinate 1,367,521,080, forward strand.
AAATTGGGTTTCACAAAGAAAGGTTTTCAAAGGTGCTGATCAGTGTGAATGAGCATCATGAATCTTGAAAGGTTTTATGGTAATCTCTGTGACTATGATAGTCTTAAAGAATGGAAAATTCTCATGGAGCCCTGAAATGTCTGTGAGCTTTAAGAATGAAAAGGTAGACCATCGTGAAATAGTGATGACCTAGATGGAAGCTTGTGAAATTAGAGAAACTTCTTATAAATCAGTCTCTACCCCCTTCAAAAAAGTAGTGTGATTTAATGAAGAACATAATGATCTAGATTAATGAAGGTGGTTCATGAAGGTAGTTCTTAGGAAAAATATATCTAAGAATAGAAGTCCATGAAGAAAACAAATGTAGACCAAAACTTGTGAGCAACAAAAAAAATATTGATTTTTGGGAAGGATATAAAAGCTGACATAAAATTTTGTGATTTCTAAAGGCTATTTGAGATTCATGAAATAAGTGATATTCAAAAAAGGGTGTTCCTTCATGAATTCTATTTGATCTTTATGAAAGAGTCATGCTTCAAGAAGGTAGTGATCATCATGAATGTGTGGAAAATTGATTTCCTAGTGAACCTATGGAAAATTTATATTCATCAACTATATAAAAGTGGGACTATAATAAAGAATACATCTACAACTAAGGATATATTAATTATTGATAATGAAGGAACCTAGATGTCAATAAAATAACTTTTAATCCATTCTAGAGCCGTGAGAATGTGAAGTATTAGAAGGTAATGTTTTCTTCTAGTAGTGTCCCAACAAAAGGGAGTTAGGTATATACAATTGGGAAGAAATACATTGTCGTCATACATTTTAATGGTAGTGATCCTAGTCATATAAGTGATCTAGCTCAAACCTTATATTTTGGAAGTGACCTTTAGTGGATTCAATATATAGGCACATTTCCGTAGTATGTTCCTCTGACATAGAATAGTGATGATGAAGCCAGTAAAATTAATGTGTCTCATTAATTATTTGATTTATGTTCATACATTTATATAGGAGAAGGATAGAAGAGTAGTTTTTAATGACAAAAAAATATTTTAAGGGGTATTTGTTTTAATATTTTATACTCTGATTCACTCGCATCTCATGGTATTTATCATAGTTTGGCTTATAGGGTTTTAATGATAATATCATCATGTTTATCAACATATGTGATCTAAGAGGATTATATGATGTGTAAAGAGATTAAACATAGTGTAGTTATCATGAGAATGGTATTTAGTGCTCTGCTTGACTGAAATATTATTTCATTCATCCAAAACCTTTTTGGATCTCAAACAAAAAGGATGATTTAGTCACTTTTGGAGTCATTATTCAACTTGGATTGATATATTCTATATTGGATATCTATAAAAGTTAGTTATTGACTCTCAGGGTGAGTAGGAATTTCTAATTATATATTTCCATGATAAGGTTAACAATGTTGTGTTATGTTTTCACATTATTTGATCCATGGTGTTGATTCCTCTTCTGCCTCTTCTAGATTCATGGTGTGATCATATTATGTGGTCCATTTACATAGTGGGTTGTGGGGTAGTGGGTGGGAATTATTGAGGTATGTTCAATTTCATCTTCACTTCAAATCTTTTTTTTGATATTACATCAATTTTAAGATGCGGGAATTTTTCAAGGGACTCCATTGTTATTATAGTTATGATATTCTTGTTGGAGGATCCTTTTCGAGAATATGTGCCCCTAAGATTGAGGTAGATTGTTCTATATCTATACAATTATGGATTTATTTTGATGCTCATTTTTTATTAATTGATTTATAAATAAATTGGCATGATGATTTTTGGTGTGTAAATGGATTTGTGATAAATTGTGGGGTTTTCTCAATTTAGGGGAAAATGGAAAAGTGTATTTTAAATGTATTAAAATGATTTATGAAATAGATTATATGGGATACCTTGGGTATGTAAGTGGAAATTTTATATTAGGGACATTGTCCATGTTACCATCAAAGGATTGTCTCTGGGGGAATTTCTCTACTCCATAGGCTTCTTATTATAGGGACATGTTTGACATTTTTGGGAGGTTTACTCATTGTGTGTTTCTCTTCTCCTTAGTCTTGTGTTGTAATGACCCATAAATTTTAAAAGATATTTTTTCCCTTAAAAAATGATTGTTTCATCTAATATATTATTATAATAATATAAAATATAGAGAAACATTCAAAATTTTATTTCATTAACAGTTATCAATACATTAGTCATCTACGAAACCAATTAAAATGACCAACATTATAATTGGATAGAAAATTGAATCTAGAATGGGTAAAATAGGAATGAATATATTTCACCAATCTTACACAGTAATTGACCAAAAAAAACACAATAAAAATAATAAAATATTTGTAAACCAATAAAAATGTTATGAAACTGAAAATAAAACATTATGTGAATTTTGGGTGAATTTTATAGTGAAAGAATAAAGTGATATTTATAGGGTATAAATGGGAATTTGACTTCTAGGTTTCAACCATTATGTTAATATTGATCAATATGACCATCGGTCAATATTACTATTTAATACTATACCCATAGTTGATAATTTTACTATTACAATTAGTGTTTAAAATTAGTAATGAAAAATAATATTTGATACAAAAATTAGAATCAATGGCCTCACCCATAGTGTCTTTCCATTTGAATCCCATTTTCCACAACATGGTTGGGTGGTATCATATTTAGGGTTCACCCTTGAACAAGACTAATCCAACCATCAATAAGTTTATCTTGAATGAAATTACCCATATGGAAACTTCAAGTTAGTGGAAATTACAACTCGATCGATGTTAGCAAAGGGACACCATGAAACTACCACATTTTACACCATACCCTTATGGCATATGCGATTGGAATAAGGGGTAACATGTCCTGCCCTTAATTACATAAATTGTAAATTAAATAGTATAAATGAAATTTTGGTTCCACCAATTCCTCTTATGAATATTTCTTCTTAATAAAATATATGTTTAATTGAGATGAATTTGTTTAATTGATTTTTGGACGTAAATAAAACATAATTGTATTATTTCTAAGAAATATATGTAATATTTATAACAAACCATGGTATTATAAATAATATTTTTTAATGATATAGTATTTTAAAATAATTTTATATTTATAATAAATTATGATATAATTTTATAAGTTCCTATTAATTATTTTTCAATTGTTTAAAATTTGATTGAATGAAAAAACTATTATTTTTAAAGAAATAAAAAAATTATATTTAAGAAATGAAATTATCATATTTAGATAATTATTCTGAAATTTTTAACATTATATTTGAAATCAACATGTCAACATTAGGTTTGGGTGAGTATATGATAATTTTATAAATTTATTTATTTTTTCATCAACTATAAAAATACCTTTTTAGGGTTTTAGTATATTTTATGACATCATATTTATGTCATAATGATGTAATAATTTATTGAACATAATACACGACATAAAATATGTTATTTTATTAATAATATGTATTTTAATAGATTTTAATAAATTACTAAAACTATAAGTGAATTTTCAAAGTCTAAAAAAGAAATATTATTTTTAAAAACATTACTTTGTGTAACATTCACTTTTCCCTTCCAAAAGAATTATTTACAAATAAAGCTAGGTTATAGTGGATAAAAGTAAAATAAAATGTGAACCAAATGTCCAAAATTCTAATAAAAATCCATGTTTAAGACCATTTTTTCTCATTTTCCCCAACCATGGTTTCCAAGACCTATATTTGGAAATTATTAGACAATTGATTCACTTTTTCTATAAATACCCACCCAATTATCTATTTTAATTTACTCAAAATCCATTCTCTATAAAGATATGGTGTTTTATCCTCCCAAGGAGTTCCCAAATGTGTCCACAATCCCTATATTTCCATCCTCATGTTTTAAGAATAACTCATCAAGGTAAGGGAAATCCCCACTTATTTTTTCCATTCAAGTTCACTTTTCATGTGTTATGAATTTTAATTTCCAAAAAAAGTTCATTTTTTTAGTTTATATTAACCAATTTTTAATAAGTGTCTTTTATTAATATTCTACCATGTTTCCCTCTCATTTTATCTCATTTATAAAAATATGTTTTATACCCTTCATGATACCAAATTTTCTTCTCATATTTTCAACTTTTACATGAGACATTAAATTTGTCATTTTTATTTGAATACCCAAAATTTTATATTTAAATTCTGTATTCAACTATAATTTAAAAAGTATTTTTGATTCAATAATTTACATAAATGAATTCCAAATTTCATTTAATGGGTTAAAAATGACCTAATAATCAAGTCATTAAGATCTTTTGTATAACATTCTTTTTATCAAGAAACCCATTATGTATTCTCCATAGGTTATTAATGAAATTATTTATTATTACCTATGTTTCTCACATGATAATATGAAATGTTAAGGGTACACCCTAATATATCTCTAATGTACTGGATATGTAAATTTTTCTCTAGAGAAGACATGTTTTACTATACCTTAGTGAATTACCATGGTAATTTTCATTTATGACACCTTAGTGATAAACAATGGTTACATTCAAAAGAATGTATCATTTAAATAATTTAGCCACATTTCTATGTTATGGATCATATTCTTATTGTTATTATGTTCTTATTTCTCATTCCTTATTGTTATTACTCATGTTCTTATTGATATGTCTCAAGAATTCATGTTATACGTCTCTATTGCTTATTCCCTCACTAGGATTCATGATCACCCATTTTCCTTCATGTGCATACCCAAGATATGATAATAAATAAAATTAACCTAGTATAAACCCATGAATATAATGATCAAAGTTATTTTAGAAGATTATTTTACATTTTCATTTATTTTGTACCTTTTTTGAAGAAACTAAACATGAATAAACCTCAATTTTGTAACAAGTAATAAAAAGATATGTAATAAAAAAGTGTGACCCTATAGTTGTATCAAAGGATGGTTTTGTTATTTTTGGAAATAAATACATTAAGACTTTAGGAATAACCCAAGGGAAATGAATATATATAAGAAAACATTATATTGTTTTAGTGCAGTATTAAGTGGTTTATGAGTAAAGAAATTCATGTCATGATTCGAACAAGTGGATATTATTCTTTCACAAATTCACCGAGGGGTGACACCCAAAAGCACTTCCTTGAGATAGAGTTGAACAGGAACCAATGCACAACAACACTCTTTGCATCACTATTAGTTTGACACTCCTGGGGGATATGTTTAATTGATCCCATGAATTTTATGAACCATTATGTAGGATATATAGAATATGTAATTGTTATTATAGGATATTAATAACGTATTTAATCCTGATGTTTTAAGACATAAAATTAATTTAGAATTATAATATTCAAAAAATTAACATGTTTCTCTATATTGTTATCATCTTCTAGAAAAATGATGGGAAATTGGAGGAACTCCTTAAATGACGAGTGTGAAGGAACATGCACTATTGATGTTCCGATGCAAGCTGGAATGGAAAACATAATTAGTATAATGAATAAAATATATTAACTTGTGAACAACAACATGAAACATGTTTAGATACTAGATTCTCCTCAAAGAGATGAAATTTTGTTCTTATTTTCTAATGCATCAATGACAACATTCTTTATGTGGATCAATCAACCCATTGATTTTTGAAAAATGGATAATATATACATAAAAGTTCATTACTATAAACTATGTTTTGGATGAGGAGAAAGTTACTATGGAAGTATAACACTTATAAGGAGAAACTAATCAGTGTTGGAACCTGATTAAAAACATGAATCCAACAATGGATATTGATGATATGATGTGGGAAGAGTTCAGGGGAATATTTTTCAATAAATATTTTCTCCATTCGATACAAACAAAAAAAGAGAAGGAATAATTAAAATATATTAAAAAGGAAACTAAATTAGTGGGAAGCTATGAGATGAAATTTACAAGACTTTCTCGATACACATTATATTTTTTATTGATCCTAACATAAATTTTGATAGATTATTCTACAAATTGTACCCCATCAATGGAGGAATATAGAAAATAAATAATATGAAATTCATGAAGAGATAGAGTGGTGTTCTATAAAGGATGAATTGGTGATTGGAGATATTCAATGTCCACAGAGATTAAAGGAGAATAAGAGAGCAATGAAGCCAAACTTAGGGTTGACATTTGATCATGGATGAGGAAGAATGAAAATCAAACATACCCTGTATAAAAAATGTGTAAAGAATAATTTATGGAATATCATACTTGAGATTGGAATATTCATAAGTTAAGAAGATATGGAAATATAGATCGAAATATTTTTGGTGAGGCAAAGCCTCAAATTTTTACCACTAATGAAAAAGGGAAGATAATGTAGGCCCAACAAAAATTTCATTTAGGTAAGCGTGGATAGCTGGGGAACTTATATAATCATTGTTTAAATTATATGACAAAGGATGGGATCCACCATCAAACTTAGCACAGTATAGGGGATCATGGTCTATAATTTTCAATCATGATAAAGGATGTAGAGGCTATGAATTATGCGGTGGTAGGTACACTCACCATGATCTTGAAGCTATCAAGTACATTTTTTGATTCTAGTTCTACACATTCCATTTTTTCCCCAATGTTTTTAAAGAATATATAATCATTCCCTAAACTTTTAGAATTAGAGTATTCAGTAAATATTCATAGTAAAATCATCCTAGCATCAAAAGTGTAAATAAAATATATTATTAACATTGGAGAGTAAAATATTATCACAAATATAGTATACATTCCAATGTTGGAATTCAAAACAATAATAGGGATGGACTGGCTCTCAAAGTATAAATCTATGTTCAACTATAGAAGCGTAGAAATTTCTACAGTCTTGAATGGATATCCTATATTTATTTTCAATGTAGATATATATCTTCCTAATATTTGTTTATAATATTCCCCCATAGGCTTCTTTATTGAGATAATTAGTGAAGATAGAGAATGAATTAATGAATAGAGGTAGAGAATGTCCCCATCATTCATGAATATATATTTTTTATTTATTGATGTATAACCTAGACCTCCCCCAGAATGTGAGGTAAAATGCTCCATTGAACTCATACCTAGATCCATATTGATATCAAATAACCTATAAATAATTGAAAATATAATGTTAAATGAATTAAAAAACTACTTATAGATCTTTGGGAATACAGATTTATCGGACCAAGTGTGTCTCCTTGGGGAGAACCTATTCTGTTTTTGAATAAGAAGGATGGATCAATGCGGCTCTACATTGATTATAGATAACATAACTGGATGACAGGGAATAACAGGTACCCTCTATAAAGGAGTGATTATTTATTTCATCAAATTCATGGGGCTCAATTATTGTCTATGATATAGCTATCATCAATGGAGGGTAAAGAAAGATGATATTTCAAATACTATCTTCTGAAGAAAATTTTGTAATTATTAATTTGTTGTTATTCCCTTCGGAATGACTAATTATCCAACCGTATCTATGGATTTCTTGAATAGAGTCATTAAGTATGGACTTGATAAAATATTGGAAGTTTTTATTGATAATATTTTCTTATATTCAAAAATTCATGAGGAGCATGTGGATTATTTAAGGTTTATTTTGGGAACTGTGAGGAAGGTTGATATATTTTAAAATTCATAAAATTTTAATTTTTTTACCTAATGTTACATTCTTGGGGAATATTGTAACATGTGAAGGAATTTATGTTTACCCTATGATCACAACGGTTATAGAGTGGCCTCATCCTATAATAGTAACTAAGATTCATTGTTTCATTGGGTTAGCAGGATAATGTAGAAGGGTTTTGAAAAAAATTTCACAACATTATAATCCACTTATGATGTTAACATGAAAAAGGGACTAAGTTCATATGGGAAAAGGAGTGTGAATAATGTTTCCAATAACTGAAGAAGATTTTGGTTTTGGTCACCTCTATTAACAATAAGAGAAGGATTTATCATTTTTAGTGATTCATATATAAACGGTCTTGGGCGAGTCATCATTAAAAATGAAAACGTGATTACTTTTGATTCTCGATAGTTAAAGTCTCATGAGAAAAATTATCCTATGCGTGACCCAAAGATATCTTCAGTTATTTTTGTTCATAAGATATGAAGGAACTATCAATATGGGGGGAAATTGAATATATTCAAAAAAAAATTTGAAGTATGTTTCGAAACAATATGAATTGAACATGTGACAAACGAGATGGTTCGAAATACTTAAAGACCATGATAGTTCAATTCATTATCACCCTATAAGAAAAAAATGTCACAGATGCAATAAGTAGGAAAGGCCCTGCCGTACTAAAAATGAGGGGGATTCAAGGAGATAAATTGATGAAGGACTTAGTAAATCCAAAAATGAGAGTCATAAGGGAAGCAACATCATAAACACTATACCTAATGATTTCACATCCATCACAACTACAGAAGATCAAGAGAGAACAAATATATGGTCATTTATTACAAAATATTATTCAGTCTTTGAAAAATGGGATGTTTCTTGAATTCAATATTGATCAAGAAGGTGTAATGAAATTTTGTACAAGGATTTGTGTCCCATATATATTGGAGATAAAAAATTAACTGCTGGGTGATGATCATAAGTCAACAATCTCCATAAGTCATGGATGCACTGAAATTTATAGTGACCTTAATGATCATTATTGGTGGGATAATGGGAAAGGATAGATTGTTAACTACACTAAAATGTTCTTGGCAAGTCAAAAAGTGAAGGTAGATCTATAAATTTCTAAATGGGTATTGAAACCAATATCCATTCCCACATAGAGGTGGGATAATATCAACATGGACTTTGTCACGGGTCCCCCAAGTTTATCCAAACAAAGCAATGCGATATGGTTTATAGTTTATCGAATCCCCTAGAAAAACCATTTAATATCTATTTGGGATTAATTATATCTTGACCATTATTCCATGATATATCTAATGGAAGGGGTGAGGTTACATGGTGTTGCAATTACTATCTTTTTTTTATGATCCAAGGATTGCATCGAAATTCTAGAGAAGTCTCCAATATTATCTAAATAATAAATTGAATTTGATTCTAGACAATCACCTGCAACTGATGGCTAATTTAAATGTACTTTTCAAAAACGTGAGGATATGATTAGAAAATTATCATTGGAATTTAAGGGTGGATGAGATCATCACCTCCCATTAATTGAGTTATGATATGAAAACATATTCCACTCATGTATTCACATGTAATTGCATGAAACTGTATATGGGAAGCGATGTACAACTCCTACATGTTTAGATGATTTTGGTGAGGGAAATCCTATTGGGACTAATATTATACAATATATGATTGTAATGATTCATTCCCTAAAAAACATATAATGGATTCCCAATTAATGAAGAATATCTACAGTAATAACTTCCAAAGGGTCTTGGAGTTTGATGGTGGGAAAAGATTTTTCCTCAGAATATAACCATGGGAGAGGGTCATGTGATTCAATAGGAAAGGGAAAATTAACTATATACACATTTTCCCTATTGAAATCCTTCATCACATAGGAGAAGTTGAATATCAACTACAAAATCAACCAAAACAAGCCCCCGTTCATGATATATTCTATGTATCCCTCAAGAGGAATTACATAACTGATCCCTCACATGAACTATATTTGGAAGTGGTATAACTGGAGCATGACTTCTCATATAAGGATAAATAAATAGTGATAGTAGAGAGTATACATATAGTTCTTCACAAAAAACTACCCACCTCAAAAAAGTGTTTTTATGAACCATAAATATGAATAATAAATATAGTAACTAAAGGAGAAAATGAGATATAAGTACTATAATATTTTGTCAATTGAGACAATGAGTTAAAATTTCATGAGGGGAAATGAATTTAACAACCTATAATTTTTAAAAGATAATTGTTTAAAAAATAAATATTTGTATAATATTATATAATATTACACATTTAAAATAATGATAAACCAAAAAAACTTTATCTTATTAATAATAATCATTACATTAGTCATCTATGAAACTAATTTAAATAAAAAAATGACAACTAGACAAAATATATAAAATAAAATAGCTAATCTAAGACACTATGGATCAATGAAATCTACTAGAATCATCGATCCCATAGATAAAAATATAGTTATAAAACAAAATATTTATAATCCAATCAGCATATTATGAAAATGAAAATATATCATTAAGATATGTTATCTAATTTTAGTGAAATAATGATTTTGTATTTTAAGGGTATAAATGGAAATGAAAACCTTGGGATTAAACCTTTATATGATCATTGGTCAATTAATTGTTGGTCAATATGACCATTGGAAACTATCAACTTGGTTTATAATTTTACAATGATGATTAGTTTTTATAAGTAGTGATGAAAAATTATAATTGATACTGAAAAAAGAATCGAGGGACGCAAATATTAGAGTCATGTCGTTTGATGCCCATTTTTCAAAACATGGGATGGAAGTATCATCATTGGGCTTCACCCTTGACCGTGAAAAATATGATCTTCAACAATTAATGTTTGATCAAAATCCCATATGGGATAAGTTATAGTTAATGCATATTACCACTTAGTTTATATTACCTGAATCATCCCATGAAACTACAACCATTACATGCCTTACCCTTTGGACGTATGCATGGGTAATAAGGGGTTACTTGTCTAGGACTTAGTTACATGAAGTGTATATTCTTTCATATAGATAAATGTTTTATTTAGTAAATTCTTCTTAATAATTTTTTTTAATAAAATATATGTTTAATTAAGTTGAATTTGATAAATTGATTTTTGGAAGCAAATGAATCATTATTATTTTATATAAATATATACAATTTTTCTAATAAAAAAAAGTTTTATGAATAGTATTTTTTTAATGAAATATTCTTTTAAGAAAACTTTTATTTAAATAATATATAATAAAACAATTTTATAATTTCCTATGAAATTTTTTATAAGTGTCAGAAATTTGACCCTTCTTTAAAAACATGTATTTTTAAATAAATATAATTTATTTATATTTAAAAGTTAACAACCTAATATTTATAGAATTATTATATAAAAAAATATATATTTGGAATTTGAAAGCCATAATTAGGTTAGGATGAATTCATGATAATTTTCTAAAATACATTATTATTTCATGAATAGTAAAAAATATAGTTGTAGTGTTTCGTTATATTTTATGGCGTCATATTTATCTCATAATGAATTAATAATTTATAAAAAAACCCATGACCTAAAATATTATATTTTGTTAATATTAAGTATTTTAATAGATTTTAATCAATTTATTAAACTATAATATATCTTCTCAAGTCTAAAAAGAAAACATTGGTTTTTAAAAATAGTACATTGTGTAATCTGCACTTTTCCATGCCAATAAAAGTAATTATAATGAATTTAGGTTCTATTGGATTTAAAAAATGTGACCTAAATGTCCAAAAATATGAAAAACCATGGGTATACTAATAGTTTTTAATTTTTCCAAAACATAGTTTTCCAAGACCTATATTTTGAAATTATAAAACAATTCATACACTTATACTATAAATATCTACCCATTTATCCATTTACATTCACTCCCAATCCATCCTCTATTATGTTCCATTGTTTTTTTCTCCCATAGAGTCCCCAAAATGTGTTCTCAACCCCCAATGGGGTTGTCCTCTTCTTTTGGAACAACTCTTCTTGGTAAGGAAAACATACACCTCTCTCTCTCTTTCAGGTTCCTTTTCATGTTCTGTGGCATCTAATTTCCAAAATAATTTCATTTTCCCCTTTTAATTATCCCATTGTTGCAAGAATAGTATTTTTATAGTTTTAGACCCATTTCCCCTCACATTGTAAATTGTAGAAAACCATGTTTTCTACCTTTCATTATGCCAAATATTCCTCTCATATTTTCCTCTTTTACATGAGATACTCTAATTTTCCTTTATATTTATATACCCAAACCTTAATTTATTTAACTGGGTATTCATCAATATTTAGAAATTAATTTTTGTTTCAGGTATTTACATATATGAAACCCACATTCCTTTTTTGGGGGTAAAAATGATAGAATGATCATGTATTTAAGCTCATTTATATGCCTATATTTTTTATAATAATCTCATTCTTTATTCTCCACAATTTATTAATAAAATTAATTTTTATGATCAATATAGATCACAGAAAATTAATACATATTAAGGGTGTTCCATAATAGAATCCCAATTCATTAGGTAATGAATTTAATCTCTTGAGATGACTTTTTTTATGATACCTTGGTGAATAACCTTGGTATATTTAAATTATGGAACCTGGGTGATAAAACATAGTGATATTCTTATGAATGTATCATTTAATATTATTATCCACATTTCTTTGTTATGATTCATTTTCTTATTTTTATGATGTTCTCCATGCTCATTTCTTATCTTTATTCCTCATGTTATTATTTTTATGTCCCAATATAACATGCTATATATATCTCTTTGTTATTGCATTATTGTGCGTCATGATCACCCCTTTCCTTTGATGAGAATCTTTATGAAATGAGATTTAGTAAAATTACCAGGAATGAACCCAAGAATATATCATTCAAGTAAAGTTTAGAATAATTTTTTATCTTTTCATGTATAATGTATCCTTTTTCAAATAAAATAAACTTGAAATGTTCTTCTTTTTTTACCATATAATGCAAAGTTATGTAACAAAAATGTGGGATTACATATGTATTCTATAGAGTTGTTTTTTCTAGTAATTTGTTTTTATATGAGTAGCCTTCTATCCAAAAATGATGAGTTCATTGGTGTGAGTTTTATGTATTTAGATTCGTACTATTTTGGTTATGGAATGCATGATTTAGATTTTGATAAATGATAGAAGAAATTAGCCTACAAATTGATATAACTGTTATTTTTGGAATTGCAGTAAAAATGGAAAAATTTTACAATTATTTTGATAAAACATATTTCATTCTAATCATTACATGTTTTATTTAAAAATAAGTATCTTTAAATTGATGTACATAGACTTGTTATGGAACACATGGGTTAGATCCTATAAAGAATGTCTACTCAAACCCTATGCAGTTCTTCTGTAATGTGTAGAACATTGTATGTATTTTTAGGAAAGTAATTATAAGACACCATAGTAAATAGGTGAGGGTTATCTAACTATTAGTATTTTGTAGCTCGATGTTGAGATTTTGCATGTGTTCCCACTTTATCACATGAAATAGTTGTTTTTCAGTTCTAGTAGTCCTATGTAGTATAAATTCTATATATATTTTGAATCTCATTTTTGTTGTTTTACTTTTCTCTATTTATTTTAGTTATGGAATATATATTTCATCTATTATTTTCTCTTTTATCTATATATGTGATTTGTTTTTTCTTCTTGTTTGGTGAATGTTTTCCATCTAGTTTTCGTTCAATTCCTGGGTGCTATTCTCTAGACCTAGGGAATAAGGAATTACCTTTGAGAATGGGAGGATTCTAGTTGGGTATTAGTTTGAGAAGGTACTCGGGTCATTTCATAAAATTTTTTTATTAGAGGTGGTCTTTCATCAAGATTCTTTGTCTTGATACCTTTCTTAGACTAGATAAAAGATTTTTAGGCCATGAGATGTATATATTTTGATGTGTTCCTTTGAATCTATTTCAATTACAAGACTCAATTTACCATGTGATATTGGGATTTTTTCTCCAATTTCATGTTCTTGATGTTTATCTCAGTTTTTTATTTAGGGTTTTTTGGTTTGAATTGATATTATTATGTTATATGAATTTTTATTTTGTTTCTGTGTGTAATAGTATGCCTCCGAGGCATGTTCTTCGAGATCCAAAAGAGGAAGTAGCTGATGCTCCTCATAGAAATCCATTGATGTATCAGAACGTTATTGAATATTTCATGTGGGAAGTTCATTTATTCTACCAGAATGAGCCACATGTTCAGAACATAATTGTTGAGGTACAACCAGAATATTGAGGAGACCAGGATCAATCAAGTGAGTTTTTTTCATGATAACACACCATCTATTAGATTAATTAATGAACCATAATAGACCAAGGACTGTGTTGACAAGGTTGATAAAATATATTAATAATTGGAGAAAAAAAAATATCATGGTGAAGTAAAAAACAGTAAAACATGAGGGTCCTAGAAAGTGTTGGTGTGATTCCATGGTACTGGATGATAATCACCTGGTCTTAGACTATACTATTTTGAATACTGTATTATTATTACAGTATTTTCCAGATTCATTGATACTGTATAAATCTCTATAGTTCTTCTTTTTGTGGTAGGGAGAGGGTGCAGTGTCAACATACACCAACCGTTTTGTAGAGCTAGTTAGTTTTGAACCATATATTGTGAGGAATGACCAGATGAAATATCAGAAGTACCTATAGGTTTTGTCGCCAGATATTATATTTTAGGTATTTATACTAATATTTTCTATCTATATAGAGATAGTGGATAATACTATTATAGAATATATGAATGTGAAAATCGTGGTTCGATCTTATACCCATTCTCATCCACCTAGTGGTATCTTCAGTGGAATTCGAGGGAATAAAAGGAAGTGAAAGATCGTCATAAGAGAAATGGAGGTGTTTCTAAATAGCTAGCCTATTTGGAATCCCTATTTGTATCTAGTGGTGTTCCTATAAATTTCTATCAATTTGGAGTATTTAGAAACTCATCAATATCATGACCTTCAATTTCAAAGGTATATATGAGATTTGGGCATTACAATAATCGAAAATGATTCTATCAGGGTATGTTGAATCCTTGACATGGATTGGGATCATTGACTACAAATGGTACAATAGTGAAATAAGATTATTCAAGGACTACATGTATCTATCCATAGCTATAATAAGTGAAGCACTATAAAATAGTAGATGAGTTTCCAATGGAGGTAGATGTAGGTGAAACAATTGTGAGAGGTACCATCTCTATTTCATCTTTTGTAGTGGTTTTGTTATTTGATATTGATGATACCCACTCATTTACATCTAGACATTTATTGATATTCTTAACCTTCTAACAAGAACTCATCCCCTTTGTTATAGAGTTAGAGACACCTATTAGTAAATAGAAAGAGCAGTAGTTTCTATGTGCTTCTTGTATGCTATCAATAGTTGATAAAATGATTTTATCATATTTTCTTATTCATAATATGGATCTGTTCAATTTCATCATCGAGATGGATTGTCTTGTTGCTCATCGAGATGTGGTTGATTGCTATCATTAGAATGTGTAAATTTTCACAGATGATTGGAGATAACATGTGTTTCCAAAAGAGTGGGATTTTACGTTTATTCATATAAGACCTTCCCTCAAAGAGTTCAAAATTTTTTATACTATTACGATTAATCCCAATGACATTATTTTGTTTTTTATTTTCCTTCTATTGCTCTCAGGGTTTTCCAGATGTTTTACCAAAATATTTATATGGGATATTTCTAGAGAGGGAGGACTATTTTACTATATTTCTAGTTCAATAAAGACAATAGATATAGATACCTTCTTATTTTATAGAAGTACTAGAGTTAAAAGAGATTAATATTCTGTTGTAAGATCTGGAAAAGGGTATTTTTTAAAAAGTTTTTTTTATAGGAAAACCTACTACTCTATCCCAAGAAGGAAGATGGTTCACTCTAAATAGGAATGGACTATTAGAAATTTCAAATAATTAATTATTAATAGAATGTATCATTTAACCCATTTTGAGGATTTGTTTAATATATTAAAGGGGGGAAAGTGGTTATCTACGATTCATCATTAGTCAGGTTATCATTATCTCAGTGATCAAGATTCTAGTAAACCAAAGATGAATTTTAGGAGTAGATAGGCCATTACAAATTTCATGTGATGCTGTTTGGTATGAATAAAATTCCAAATTTTTTATTTTTTTATGAATAGGTTATTCAATCTTCTTGTTGAAATTTTTTTCGTAGTGTTTGTAGATGAAATTAATAATTATTATCACCTAAGCATGAGTACAAGAACTATATGAGTCTAATTTTTGATATCCTTAGAAGTCACTGTTTCAATGGAATGTTATCAAAATGAACCTTTTAGATTTTGGAAGTGAAATTTTTGTGGAATCTGATTTTAAGCATGGCTTATATGTCTATCATGAAAAGGTAAAGGCTATCTTTTCATAGGAATATACAACAAATGTCTTTGATATTTAATGCTTCTTTGGTCATACTAGATACAACTAATGGGTTTCCAAGTATTTCTAAAAGTTGGGTTCACCTTTGAATGCACTTACCTAAAAACCAGTGGAATTCATTTGGAATATGAAGTTTCAATAATCTTTCGACAAGTTGAAATTTATTTTGACATCGCCTAATATTTTGATCTTACTTCGACCAGTAAAGGATACACTGTTTTCTATGCCACTTAATGAGTTATTTTGGGTTGTGAGCTCATGGAAGATGGTCACATGGTTACTTATGATTCTCCGTAGTATATATCACATGAGAAAAATTAAACCACTCTAGATTTAGACCTTTCCCCAATTATTCATGTGCTTATTTTTTGGAATAATTTTCTTTTTGGAGAATGGTTCACATTCTTTTCTGATCAAAATAGTTTGAGTAATATATTTTCTATTAAGTAATTCAATATCAGATAGAGATACTGGGATTAATTCCATAAAACATTTTAATTAAATATCTCATACACCCTAGGGAAGGGGAATGTCATTGTAGATTCTCCTTGCAAGAATGTATCATCACAATGTATTTTGGAATAGAAATAAGAGTGGAAGCTTATGGGGATTTATGATCAACTGCATCTGGATGCTGAGGATGATTTTTAGGTATGTTTTTAACCAATGTTAAGTTATTTTCGTACATTCTTTATTATATCCTATATATTCATTATCAATGTGATTATTTTATTATAATTCGAGAAATCCAATATGGTGGGAAGACCTTTTTGGATTAGTATCGTTCTTCAGATGGTATACATTGTTTTTGCGATAAGTTTTTTATCCCAGCATTAGTGATGAGCATAGTTATTTTTATTGTTGATGTTCTATGCAAGTCAATCATTTGATCACTATTAACTTTTATTTTGACATGAGATGATAATTTTTGTGGGTAGGTATGAAGCATTACATTGTTAATTATGTGTCCCGTTGTTATACCTTACAGAAAATAAAGGGAGAGCATCAAAAACCTTTTTGTTTTTATTAGCCTCTTCTAATTACTATTTGGAAATTGGATGAGGTATCCATAGACTTTATTTTCAGATTAACATGTAATACATGATGATGGAATTCTATTTCATTGGTTATTGATCAATTGAGAGAGTCAGATAATTTTTTTTTTAATCAAAGACACTCTTATATTTAATGATCTGGTTTAGCTATTTGTGCATGAAGTGAAGAGGTTACATGGGATTCATTCTATAATTTTGTTAATGGTACGAATGAATTACTTCAAGGTTATAGATATTTATTTAGGATGTAATGGGGACTCCTGTAAGATTAATTTTAAATTTTCATCCCTTGATATATAGTCAGACAAATCATTTTATTCTGATTTTGGAGGATATGTTTCATTCCAATTCTTGGATTTTTGTGGATAATAGGATAGACATAAATGAATGATAGATTTTGTTTATAATAATAGTTATTAGTCATCAATTAGAATGGTGAATTTTGAATATTTTTATCATCTATCATGATTGTCAACTCTTTTTTGGGTAAATGTGGGTCAATATTCCTTGGTGGGACTAATTTTGGTTCAGGAGACCTCTATGAGGGTTATAGAGAAACATCGGTGTATGGTAATGAAACATAGTTGAAAAAAATCATTGGCTGATCAAATACATTATCCTTTGGAGTATTTCATAGCTGGAGAGGTTTTTTTGAATGTTTCTCCTATTTTAAGTCAATGTTCACTTAGAAAATTGGAAAAAATGGATCTAAGGTATGTGGCACCATTTGAGGTTATTGATCTGCTAGGGAATGTTTCTTATCAGCTGGAAATTTTTACTCTTTGGAAAATAATTCATGTTGTCTCCCACATATCACATATCAATAAATATCATCATGATCCATCTCACAATCTGATTTTGGAATATGTTGAGTAATATCTATATGTTTCTCTTGATGAATGGACTATTAAGATCGTTGTGTCTCATGTTGAAGTATTTTTTGAGATGTATATTCAGTTGGTCAAAGTGTTATGGTGACACAAATTGGATTCCCATAAGACAATGGAGCACAAGTTGATGATGAGGGAGCATTTTCTTTACCCTTTTATCAGCCATCATTGTTCAACCAGACTTCTTTGGGACATAATGTCTTATGGTGAGGAGTTTGTAACACCTTGTTGCATATTTTCAAGTATTCTTCCAAATCCATTATTATTTTCTTCATTAATTGTGTAGTTATTGGGACTGCAAAGGATGTAGATCGTTTTTTTGGGGAAATGACTTAAATTTCAGTGATTCATGTCAGTTTTAATTAATGGAATCAAGGTTGTAAATGAGTTAAAGGTTTATTAGGGTTCTCCTTGAGTTTGGGGTATTCCTGAGTCAGTTATAGAGTATTCTACTATATACTGGGTGATTACACACTCTAAAAGGGGTTACAAGACGTGTACTTCGTCACTAAAAAATGTTGTGAAATGTGTACTCAACATGAAAAGATTACATTCCATGTACTGGTTACACGACATGTAATTTTAAATGATCATTTGTTACTAAAAAGGCAATGTGTTTTTATCGTATATGACCCCTAAGGATTATAATAAATATAAAGTGATTAAACTCTTTTTAATTATTAGGATAAATTCATTTAGGGGGTCATTTGTCTGAAATATTATTTCTTTCATTTATAGTCCCTTTATATATTGACCTATAAGTCTTATCTTGTGACTTTTGTATTATTTGTTCAATAAAGATTGATTCCTCAAGAATTAGATCACAATAAAAATTTGTTCCCATATCTCTAGGTGAGTATGCCTTTTGAATCTTCACTGTATTGGTTATAGTAATTCCATGGAATCATGTTATCAGATTATCTTATTATTTTAGATGATTTTTTCATGTTCAAGATTTGGGGTAAGATATTGTTCTGAAGTCCATTTCCTTAGTTGGTTGTGGTGTAGTGGGTGTGCATTCATGTTGTGTGTTTCATTTCTTATTCTCTAAAAACTCTTTTTGTTAAATTAGAATAGTTCTAAGATTATTTGGATTTGTTCAAGGGCCTCAAATGATGTTTTGGTTGTTGTTGTTGTTGTGATCATCTAATTAGTGTCTCCGTAATGGGCATGTGCAACCCTGAGTTTGAGGTTTGTGGTTTCTTCTTTATCTTTTGTTGGATGAACTGTATTTATCCTATTTTTATAAAAAATTATAAAAAATTGGCATTAATATTTTGTGTGTGTAAATGGATTTTTTATAAAATATGGGGTTTTCCGTAATTTTTTGTAAAACAAAAAAAATTCCTTTTCAAAGAATTGAAATGATTTATTAAATGAAACACATGGGAATCCATGGGTATGTAGGTGGAAGTGTTGTCTTAGATTTATCATCAATGTTACCATTAGGGTATTTTTTAAAAGGGATTTTATCTTATCCCTATATCTAATATTCAAGTTACTTCTTTGACATTTTATGGAGGTTCAATCATGGGGATTTTCTATACTCCGTATGCCTATGTTATAGGGACTTTTTGTGCAATAGTAATTATTTGGTATGAGTAGTATACTAGACTAAGTTTTTGAGTTCCTTAGCGTGTTTTACCAATTCTTGGAATTAATCTTTTTTGGTTTTGATATGAATGCTTCATATTTTGTAAAATGATAATGGAAATTACGATTGAAATTGATATACCTTCATGTTTTATGGGACAGTTGAATAAAGGGAATGTATTTTCCACGATTTTGATAAAATTTCTTTAATGACTATCATGACATATTTTTGTTTAAAAATGATCACACTTGAATGTTTTTACATAGACATGTTATAGAAAAACTGGGGGGGGGGTCCTACTGAGCATGTTAGCTCACAGCTCGTGCACTTCTTTGGTGCTGCATAGACCATTGTGTTTCTTTCAATGTAGGGAATGTAAGGGAACCATACAAAGGTAGTGGGATTTTATTCACCTGGGTTTAGGTATATGGATGGTCATATGGTTTGGGTCTACCTACACTATAACATGGAACAATTTTTTTCCCTATTTTTGGAGTCCTTTATAATTAGAAATGTAACTATAGAGTGTATCTTGTTTGAGTGGTTTTAGTTTCCATAGTTTGTTTCAATTGTGGATTATATATTTCATCAAATTATTTCCCTTTTATCTATATATGTTCTATGATTTTGATTTGGTTGTGGTGAAATCATTCCCTCTGGTTTTTGTTGAATGACTCTATGATTGTCGTCAGCTTGTGGGAATTAGTAACTCCCTTCAAATTTGTGATGGGGCGGGTTAGGTACAAGTTTGAGAGGGTATTCAGGTCAATTTTTTACAATATTAAAATTTGTACATAATAATTATATAATCAATGGATGTCAAAAATTAATTTTATATATTATTATTTCATGAACATGTGCCCTGAAATTTTCCATGATGAATGTAATATGGGAATCTATAATATTACTTGAGTGGAGTTAAAGATGAAAAATTATCATAGTCAATTAACAATACAATAATTTTATCTCCATGCAGTGCATGACTACATAGATACTGTGGGGTGAATACCATTCACAAAATTCACCAAGTATAATGATTTTGCTGTAAAAAACCCCCAACATGGAGAAGAATATAGATTTAATATGTAGTGGGAATTTTTTTTATGAAAATATACTAAATTTTCAAATAATTTATATATATACTAATCTCTTAAAACTCATTATATATAAAATTTACTATATCTAGTGGAATATATCTTTTTTTCTATATTCCAATTGACATCATGTGTAGCTAAAATGATCATATAGATATTTGTGGCCTTTTTATGTTGCATATGTTTTTAAAAATTATGAAAAAATATCCCCAATATTATTTCCCACATGCCTTGCCCAAAATTTCTCCCTCTTGACCCACAATAAGATACATAATTCACACACACCCATATAGCATGTATCCAGAATCGTGCCCAACTATATGGTCCCAGATCTGTGCAACCATCCTCAAACCCATCTCTGAGTCGTTATTTATGAGCCCTACCTTGAACCCTAACATATATTTCACTGTACATGGGTTTTATGAATTTATATTTGAGGACATCAACTTTTAATCAGAAACCAAAAAAATTATTACCCAAAAAAGGACCCCTATATCTTGCTTTTTTGAAATAATTATAGGAGAAAAAACTACACCAATAGCACCTGAGATCATATAGATCTTATATACTCACACAATTATTCTGATGAACCAACAATAAGGTTATTTTTTAATCAAAATATAGGAAATATTGATATAAATTCTTATACTCAGTCCCTCCTAATTTGATCCATTCCCTAAGTGCTATACTAATTCATCGCTGCACTACTTACGTGCTGAACCATGGGAACACCAACATGGGAACCCAACTATGTAGGCATCAACCACCTATCCATCCGACCACCTCATCATAATACATCTTGAAACCAGACTGACTAAGTACCATAACAACTTGTTGTTGAGAAAAATTTGTATTACACACTTAGGCATTGAATACCTCATCATAACTTCACCAAGGATAACTATTTGGTTGTCCAAAATGTCCAAGTAACCTACCTAGGAACCCATTCACCCAACTCACTTAACATAGTTCCCAGTCAACTAAGTCACCTACCTGGGAATGCATTGGTCCACACCATAGTGATGTAGTCTTAAGACTTTGCATCAATACACCCATATACATCATTGATCCCAGGAAAATTTAGATTCACCCCAAGGAATTTTTTAGCTATATTAGATTATGTTTTTTCATAATACCTAAAACTCTACCTTTAATTATGATAATACATATTTTTTCATCTTATTCCTAGAGTAATAATATTCCTCTTGATATTATAAAATTATTTGAGTTGATATTGTTATGTTGGTTTCCAAAAATTTCTTGAGATGAGATACTCCTCTCAGCACCTATCAATAACCCCATTTGATTCATATATATGGTTACACCAGAAATGTCCATTCATGAATTATACCCACGCCAAACCATTACTAGATACCTTTCACTTAGAATTCCACTACACAGAACTATATACTATGTTTAATTGATCATATAATAATTACATAAAAAGGTACTATTATAGTCTTTAACACATAGTCCTAAAAACAATGATGTGTCCCATAATGTAGAACTAGATTATGTTGCTTCTAATTTCATTTATATGGATAGATAAGAATCACCCTATTTGGGCCCAATCCTTATTCTATAAAAACTCACATATCCTTTATCTAGATCCCAATTCCTTCTTGGATGGAGATAAATTCTAGGGTTCCTTATTATATGTCTCTAAACTATAATTTTTTTGAATATATGAATTAAATTAGAGACATTATAATTAGAGTGTGTATTTTCCTTCTAGACCAATATTTCATGTAAAACATTTTCATTATTATTGTTACTAAGAATTATTTCAATAACATGTATTAAATATATTATAAAGTACCGAATAGGAAACAACACCCCTTGAGGGTTGAGTAAATGACACATCATCTTATTTGATAAATGACCCCATCATGTACACTTTAGTTGATTTATATTCCATTAAGATTTAGAATATTGGAGAGTCATGTGATACCTGAAATAACTAAAATGGTTTTGTGATGAATGGGAAGATATTGGAAATTTAATGGTGAACCTGATATGAATTCCTTTATTTATAATAGAATTAAATTGAACATAAATTCTCATTTGATATACTGTATTTATTGGTTTCTTATTATCCTAAAGAACATAAATGGAATCTATAATGAAATAATCAGAAGTGATTGAGATATCCCACCAACATATTAGAATCCACACAATATGGGTGATTCCATAATATTACATCCTATTTCACTTTTCTATAATGATATTTTTATCTCGACAAATTCATTATCATTAATGTATAGATTTCTACATTAGATACCCAACACATATAATTCTATATAGTAAATGAAATGATTTTTTAATGCCTTAATGAGGGGATAATTACATCTTCATAGAAATCCCAAACTAGTATAGAGGGACTTTATCTGTGGATGAAAACAATAAGGAAATAAAATAGTAAGAGTATGAAACCCCATCTGAGCATAATTTTTTTCGGAAGTCACCCTTTAGATAAATATTATTCTCACCTCCCCTATATTAGGGAGGTGGTTGTGGGAGTTATATACATCTAGGTACCCTCCTTGGAGCTTCCCAGGATGGATTTTATCAACTATGGTTATTATTGTTGACATGTGAAGAAAGTCACATATAAATCTCTAGAGGAAGACATGTGAGTTCAAGTTTCCAAGACTCAAGCAAAAAATATGATATATTAGTATAGATATCCAACAATTATAATTAAATAGTATTTTTATTTCTGTATTACTTCAAAAAACTTTTAGGCCTATTGAAACATCATGAATGTGACTTGTGGCCAATTATAAATCACTATTATCCAGAATATTCATAATTCATCAATAATATATTTGGTGACTAATTTTACAAACCCCTTGTCAATGAAGTATAAAATTACCCTATATAGTGGTCCTTATAGATATATCTGGATGTATCTTGAACCTTATGGAATATTTATCAAATAAGAAAGGAAATCTATAGTCCTAGAAACTCTTGGTAAATATCAACCTATAGATATGGGGTTATTTTCCCCCACGTTTGTATTTAGAATCATCAATTGGGATGAAAGATACATAGATTATGGATATTTCTCCTTTAGGTAAATCCATGTTTCCTGGTGAATGGTTTACATTTGTAAAATCCTTTCTCATGCATGGGCCACTAGTAGGGAACATACCCATATCCTTGTGGTCCCCAATCATCATCAACATAGTTTAGTTAGAGTTGTCGTTATCCAAATGCTAAGTGAAACAGGGACAAAACCCATCCATTCCACTAGCCGTACTAGTACAAATCCGTACCTCCTAGGTACCCGGGCTTCCCCCTTTGTGCTCAAAAAAATTCAAGATTTAACACATATCCATTTAAATGTAAAACACCACTACTTGTCACATACACCAAATAGAGTAGCTATCACATTTTATACCACTTAAAACGCACAACAAACTCTTTGAATTGAAATAAATCAATTTTTCAAAATCCCGTGTTGTTTTGCACACAAAACCCCTTAAGAAACCAAATTGTACACTATTTTCACACTTGTAAGTTACCAAAACAGCAAAGGCATCCCAATACATTTCATTTAAAACAAAAAATCAATTTTCGGGCATCCCCATGTTAAACAAAAAGTGTTAACTTTGTAAAGCCTTCATTTTCACACAAAAGTGGAACCAAAATTTCACTTTCTTTACAAACAAAATTAAAAACAATTTTTTCAAGAAATAACCAAAGGGGATAAACATTATAAACAGTATTTTATACATCATTAAAAATAAATAAAAACAACTATGTATTTATAGGGAATCCCCAAATAAACAAATAAAACATTTATTTGGAAAACCCCCAATTTCACACCAAATTGGCATTTAAAATTCAATTGCAATAGAAACATCATTAGAACCAAATTTTTGAAGCCATAAAAAATTGATATAAATAGGAAAATATTATAAATACAGCATTCTAATACACAAATATTGCATCAACATTGGAATCACCTACCAAATCAAATGAAACCATTGAATCCTTTGTGCGAAAACATAAATGCACCACCGCCGCACCTCAACAAGGGGAGATCAAACCTAAAAATAGAATATTTGATGAAGAAAACCCAAGGTTAAACCTTAGGTTCGAACCCCTACCCACTGGTCATTTGTCACTTCAATGAAAAGCGATGAAACCCTAAAAAAATAGAATGAAACCCTAATAAATTTGAAAGGGGAAATGAAATGGAATAACTTACTTGAGAAATCTAGAATTAATCTCCCCAAAACACCAGTATCTGAAATTGAAAACGGCCAAAACTCAGGGGATGTTCTCACAAGAATTATTAGGTCATTTAGGAATTGTAATGGAGGGAAAATAGTATGAATTGAGAGAGTTATGATTGAATTAACATACCTCATCAAATCTGGCCGATTTTAGAAACTCTAAGATGTTCGTCCCTAAATCGCGATTTGTAAGAGCTCCAAAGCGGGGGTAAGGAGGCTGGGGGAGTGGCTGGGTGTAAGGGGCGCATATGAGGCTTGGAATCACCGAAAACTACTTAAATTGGATTATGTTATTAAATAAATAAAATTAATTTTTAAAACTGGATATGGGCTTCCGGGCAGGCCCAATCCCTTAAATAAAAACCAAAAAAAAACCTTAGTTATGGATTTTCAAAGGCTCCAAATTTTAATTGTGGTGTTAATATATCAGGGGAGAACATTTAGGAGTTGGAATGGGTGAAAAATATTAAAAAATGATTATGTTATAAAAGAAAAAAAAAATATTTTTAAATCTGGAATTGGGCTCATGGTTTGGCCCAATTCACGAAAACTCACATATTCTCTATAAAACCATTAGAAACCCCCAAAACAAAGAATTAATGGAAATTAAAATAAAAATACATTTAAAATAAACTTTCTATGTGACAATTCTCCCCACCATGAAAACATTCCGCACCGGAAAGTCAGAGTAAGGCCAAAGAAACAACCAAACCCAACAGAGAACCCAAGAAGTACTCCCTTGCCATGTTTCTTCCCCAAAGGCCAAAACACCTCCAGTGATCAACAAAGGAAGGAATAAACTCACAAAACAAACTTACACCACTTTCCTAAAACCATCATGAATATTCACGCTTTATCCCAAATAAAAATCCTCAAACACAATCTGAACAATACTCAAGAAATCCACCCAAACGAATAACAACTTTGAACACGGTTACACTTACCTTACATTAACTAAACCATTGGGTGCTCTCCAGTTCTAATGTTTACTCAAGAATGATGTTGGTATCTAGATAGCTCTGAAATAGACTATCTACACCAAGCCAATAACATGGAAAAATCTATGTTACTGGTACGGGGGGACACAAATACGCTCCCCACCATAAGAGACAACCAATATTTTTTTGCGAGACATAATCAAGTGACTAACAGGGGGAGGCCTAAATGGACTCACCGGTACAAAGGATATACTTCCATTAGAAATTTACAAAACAAATTATATAAGACTCATAGTGGGTCTTCCCACCATAAGATCCAACCATCTTAACCAACAAGAACTGGCCGGTAAAGAAAGACCCCAAAATTTAAAGAGTTGGGGAGACCACATGGTTCGTTTGCACGGTTTGGGAAACCATACAATAATAGTGGGAATCCTTCTATCCACATTGTTTTCTAAGGCATGGTCACTATTAACCAAGTGAAAATCGTGTTTTCAAATAGTGTAGATAAACTTCAAACCTTTCTCCAAAGACTCAGTGGAAACCAAAGGGGGAGGGAATAACATTGGGTGATGACATGGGTACATGACCCTCCACCTATTTCCACCGAACATAGACAACAGAAGAAAGATTATGACACCATAGGTTTAAACTCTTCCTAACATTCATACTGAGGATATGAATTTGTACAAGGGATTAAATGACCCTGTGATTTCCCCTGACTATGAGCCATCTTCTCTCCGAGACCTATAGCTGGAGCTCAAATGATTGAAGTATCTTCGGCCTCACAGTTAGGCTTTGGAAACCCCATGAACCATAATTCTTCTTTCGATGCAATAAACAACTACAACGCAATCCCCGATAAGTTTTCCAAGACATAACACATTCCAAACTAACGTTACCCTAACTCGATATTTCACTGAAACAAGGACTTAAAATATGCACACACATCACACCTTGTTTGTTCAGGTGAGAAACAATAGAAGTAATGAAATCCTATACTCACCTTCCACTAAAATGGAATATTTTTAAGCTTTTTTTCAAAGGATACATTCTCCCAGCATAACAGAGACTCTCATATGATTTACCAACATTCACCTTTATGATCAATCAATCCCATGACATCATAAGTCATCAACGAACATGACCATTGTCACTGATATAAACAATTCATGGAGAGGGACCTTATACAACATCCCCAAACAACACAAAATTCTAGAAAGTGGCCACAATATCATATTGTGACCATATTTCCCACACCGGTGGTTTAACATGAATTCATGCATCAAAGAAACTTCGAATAACCCAAAGGTCCTCTTGGTCTCCATCGAGACACTCATCCACACTAACAACCCTAGACCACATCCACCTTCGATGTATCAGGAAACTTAAGAAACTAAGGTCCCTTTCAACCTTCCATGAGCACTCTCACTTTACAAGAGGATCTAAAAATCAAATAAAGGAAAGGGTGTAGACTCAATATAAAAATATCAAGAAAATGATTCCTTATATTGATCAACTGGAGGGTCTTCAAAAGGCAAAACAATCCGGGTTGCACTTCAGTTGTTCACTAACCCTTAATGGGGAATACCTTATCCAATGATTGAACCAAAGGACCCAAACAAGATGGTCCATTGGTCACGATATACCACAATCCAGATCCAAACAAATGAAGGGAACCACCGTAAAGGCATCCTAAAACATTTTCCAAAAGAGACCACTAACCGTCCCTACAACACAGCTCACCGACCAAACACAAACCCAAAACACAGTTCAAACAGGAGGGGTTCTTGGACTCAAAACATCCCACAACATCTACATTATCAAAAACCCATAATACAAACTATATCAAACTATTCATCAAGACATCATGTTTTTCTTTAAAACTATTTCTTTGAAAACAAACTATTTAGTAGAAAGCAGGTCCAACAATGGTACCCCATGGGCCTCACACATGCATGTTTTTGTGCCACACCGGGCACCCTCCTCATATCTGTCCCGGTACTCATCAAGTCATGCTATCAACCATCCATCATCACATATAACCACATGCATGTGGTTACTCACGGAAATACCAAAGGTTAAAAAAAAATTATTTCCATTTTTCAAAACCAAAATGGTCAACCAACACATCCTTTTTTTTCAAAAATGCTAACCAGGAGATCAAAATCCCAATTCAAATATTACTAAAATTTTCATAAAGACACAAAAATTTATATAAGAACTCAATTTCAAGATATTCACATCAATTCAAAACATCTCATCCCATTAAAACACCCTTTGATTGTTTAGAAAACTTTATTGGAAACACTTTACAAAACCAAAATCAATATAGTTCTTGCTTTCAAAAGAGGTGTAAGCACACCATTTTACATTTCAAAATAATTCTAAAAATTCAGTTCCACCATTTCATTAACAAAACCATTCCCTCATTATTTGCAAATCATTCAAAAAAAACTTTACGCTTCTTAAAACCAAGTCACTTTACAACCAAAGTTCCAAGATTTCAAAACTAAAGAACACAAGACAATACCAGAGAAAACTAGTTTCAGTGGGTGACTTGGAAATATGGTTGGTGACCATACCCCAATCAATTAACAGTCAAAAATAGTGTTCTAGGGAAGATCCCCAGCTCCACATGGCTTGCCAGGCCCTGCAAGCTCACTGGGACCATTAACCCAACTCTCTTTTCATTTCCCCTAACCATCATTAAAACAAGAAAACCAAAGGAATTAGATAAATCCTGACTTCCCTAGGAAAATTGAATCCTTTCATGAGGTGTGGTGATTAGTAACACTAACCATAACTAGAATACCATGTCCCTACAATCCTAACTCCATAATATCCCGACTCTTCCCCAAATAACATGACCCAAAGAGTTAACCTGAACCTCCTCTGATACCATTTTGTCACGAACCAAATCTGGTCTCCACCAAAACCAGCACCAGAACCAGCCTGTGACAAGGCCCGAAGGGCGTTACCTATCCCCACGGTCCGGAAGAAGTTCACGGGTATCATTTATATTGGTTTGGGAATGATTTACCCGAATTTGTATAGATAAAACACCAAAAAGATTTGATAAAATGAATCTGAAAAATTCATACCAACAAGGTTTATAATAAAAATCCATAACTGAATACATAAGTTCAAATGAAATAAAAAAGTTCCAAAGATACAATGTAACAGAAACAAAACAGCCCCATGGAATCCACATGACAAGGGGTCATCACCCCGAAGTCGTCTCCACTACTCCACCCCAAGGATGAGGACTAACACCATGAACCACCATCACCCTTAGCCTTTTCTTTACGCGGGTCAAAAAAAGTCTACTTACACCCAAGGGGTGTAAGTAGGGTGTGAGCCTAAGCCCAATAGGATACCACCCAATGATTCCAAGGTGCATGCAATACAAGGTGAAAAACCAAGCAGTTTTAATATGCAATGAAGAGCGGTGACAAATTCCAAGAAATGCAACTTTAAATTGAAAACATTTTTCAAGATAAAACTTTCAGAATGTTAACAAATTTAAATAGGATTGTTAGATACTGCAATATAATTCCATGGACACCCAAATACAAGGGTACATACCACAAATCCAATGAGAAACAAAACCGGGAACACCCCTAGGCACTAGATAGTCTCGGGCCCCATGTACCTCGTAGCTCGGTGTAATGTAACCATCGTAAAATCTTTTCTCGTGCATGAGCCACTAGTAGGGAAAATACCCATAACCTATTGATCCCCAATCATAATCCACATAGTTTATTTAGAGTTGTCGTTATCCAAATGCTAAGTGAAACAGGGACAAAACCCATCCGGTCCACTAGCCGTACTAGTACAAATCCGCCCCACCTAGGTACCCGGGCTACCCCCTTTGTGCTCAAACAATTTCAGGATTTAACACATATCCATTTTAATGTAAAACCCCAATAATGGTCACATACACCAAATACAGTAGCTATCACATTTTATACCACTTAAAATGCACAACAAACTCTTTGAATTGGAATAAATGAATTTCTCAAAATCCCGTGTTGTT
Organism: Viscum album; assembly: GCA_963277665.1. Lineage (NCBI taxonomy): Eukaryota > Viridiplantae > Streptophyta > Magnoliopsida > Santalales > Viscaceae > Viscum > Viscum album. The sequence goes on from OY728135.1 coordinate 1,367,551,173, forward strand.
TTGCACACAAAACCCCATACGAAACCCAATTGTACATTATTTTCACACATGTAAGTTGGAAAAACAGTAAATGCAGCCCAATACATTTCAATTAAGACAAAAAATAAATTTTCTGGCATCCCCATGTTATACAAGAAGTGTTAACTTTGTAAAGCCTACATTTTCACACAAAAGTTGAACCAAAATTTCACTTTCTTTACAAACTCAATTAGAACCCATTTTTGCAGCAATAACAAAAGGGGATAAACTTTATAAACAGTATTTTATACCTTATTACAAATCAATAAAAACAAATATGTATTTATAGGGAATCCCCAGATAAACAAATAAAACATTTCATTGGAAAACCCCCAATTTCACACCAAATTGGCATTTAAAATTCAATTACAATAGAAACATCATTAGAACCAATTTTTTCAGCCATAACAAAATGATATAAATATGAAAATATGATAAATACAGCATGCTAATACAAAAATATTGCATCAACATTGGAATCACCAACCAAATCAAATGAAACCATTGAATCCTTTGTGTGAAAACCCAAACCCACCAGTGTCGCACCTCAAGAAGGGTAGATCAAACCTAAAAATAGAATATTGGACCAAGAAACCCAAGGTTAAACATCAGGTTCGAAACCCTACCCACTAGTCATTTTTAACTTCAATGAAAAGGGGTAATCCCTAAAAAATAGAATGAAACCATAATCAAATTGAAAGTGGAAATGAAATGGTCTAACTTACTTGAGAAATTTAGAATTAATCTCCCAAAAACACCAGTATATGAAATTGAAAACGGCCAAAACTCAGGGGATGTTCGAATAAGAATTATTAGGTCATTTAGGAATTGGAATGGAAGAAAAATAGTATGAATTGAGAGAGTTATGATTGAATTAACATACCTCATCAAATCTGGACGATTTTAGAAACTCTAAGATTTTTGTCCCTAAATCGTGATCCCTAAGAGCTCCAAAGCGGGGGTAAAGAGGCTGGGGGAGAGGCTGGGTGTACGTGGCGCATATGAGGCTTGGAATCACTGAAAACTACTTAAAATTGAATAATTTATTAAATAAATAATATTAATTTTTAAAACTGGATATGGGCTTCCGGGAAGACCCAATACCTTAAATAAAAACCAAAAAAAACCTTGGTTATGGATTTCAAAGGCTCCAAATTTTAATTATGGTGTTAATATATTAGGGGAGAACATTTAGGAGTTGGAATGAGTGAAAAATATTAAAAAATTAATAAGTTATAAAAGAAACAAAATTTATTTTTAAATCTGGAATTGGGCTCACGGTTTGGCCCAATTCACGAAAACTCACATATTCACTATAAAACCATTGGAAACACCCAAAACCAATAATTAATGGAAAATTAAAATAAAAATACATTTAAAATAAACTATTTATGTGAAAATTCTCCCCACCATGAAAACTTTCCACCCCGGAAAGTCACAGCATGGCCAAAGCAACAACCAAACCCAACTGAGAACCCAAGAAGTACTCCCTTGCCATGTTTCTTCCCAAAAGGCCAAAACACCTCCAGTGATCAATGAAGGAAGGAATAATCTCACAAACCAAAATTAAACCAATTTCCTAAAACCTTCATGAATATTCAGGCTTTATCCCAAATAAAAACTCCTCAAACACAATCTGAACAATACTCAAGCAATTCACCCAAACGAATAACAACTTTGAACAAGGTTACACTTACCTTACATTAAATAAACCATTGGGTGCCCTCCAGTTCTAATGGTTACTCAAGAATGATGTTGGTAGATAGATATCTCTAAACGAGACTATCTACACCAAGACAATACCATGGAAAAATCTAAGTTACTGGTACGGGGGGACACAAATACGCTCCCCACCATAAGAGACAAGCAATATTTTTTTTCCGAGACATAATCAAGTGACTAACAGGGGGAGGCCTAAATGGAATCTCTGGTACAAAGGATATACTTCCTTCAGAAATTTACAAAAGAAATTATATAAGACTCATAGTGGGTCTCCCAACCATAAGAAACAACCTTCTTAACCAACCAGTACCGGCCGGTAAAGAATGACCCCAAAATTTAAAGAGTTGGGGTGACCACATGGTTAGTTTACACGGTTTGGGAAACCATACACTAACAGTGGGGATCCTTCTAACCACATTGTTTTCTTGGGCATGGTCATTATTAACCAAGTGAAAACTGTGTTTTCAAATAGCGTAGACAAACTTCAAACCTTTCTCCAAAGACTCAGCGGAAACCAAAGGGGGAGGGAATAACATTGGGCGATGACATGGGTACACGACCCTGCACCTATTTCTGCCAAACATGGACAACAGAAGAATGATTATGAAACCATATGTTTAAACTCTTCCTAACTTTCATACTGAGGATATGACTTTGTACAAGTGTTTAAATGACCCTGTGATTTCCCCTGACTACGAGCCAACTTCTCTCCGAGACCTATAGCTGGAGCTCAAATGATTGAAGCATCTTTGACCTCGTAGTTAGGCTTTGGAAACCATGTGAACAATAATTCTTCTTTCGATGCAACCAAAAACTACAACACAATCCCCGATAAGTTTTCCAAGACATAAAACATTCCAAACTCACTTTACCCTAACTCGATGTTTCACTGAAACAAGGACTTAATATATGCACACACATCACACCTTGTTTGTTCGGGTGAGAAACAAAAGAAGTAATGAAATCCTATACTCACCTTCCACTAAAATGGAATATTTTTAAGATTTTTTTTAAGGGATACATTCTCCCAACATAACAGAGACTCTCATATTATTGACCAACTTTCACCTTTATGATCAATCGAGCCCATGGCATCATAAGGAATCACCGAACATGACCATTGCGACTGATATAAACAATGCATGGAGAGGGACCTTATACAACATCCTCAAACAACACACAATTATAGAAAGTGGCCACAATATAGTATCGTGACCATATTTCCAACAAAGGTGGTTTAACATGAATTCATGCATCAAATAATCTTCAAAGAACCCAAAGGTCCTCTTGGACACCATCGAGACACCCATCCACACTAACAACCCTAGACCACATCCACCTTCGACGTATCAGAAAACATAAGAAACTAAGGTCCCTTTCAACCTTCCATGAGAACTCTCACTTTACAAGAGGATCTAAAAATCAAAGAAAGGAAAGGGTGTAGAGTCAATCTAAAAATATCAAGAAAATGATTCCTTATATTGATCAACTGGAGGGTCTTCAAAAGGCAGTACAATCCGGGTTGCACTTTAGTTGTTCACAAACCCTTAATGGGGCATACCTTATCCAACGATTGAACCAAAGGACCCAACCAAGATGGTCCATTAGTCACGATATACCAAAATCCAGATCCAAACACATGAAGGGAATTACCATAAAGGCATCCAAAAACATTTTTCAAAAGAGACCACTAACCGTCCATACAACACAACTCACCGACCAAACACAAACCCAAAACACAGTTCAAACAGGAGGGGTTCTTGGACTCAAAACATCCCACAACATCAACATTATCACAAACCCATAATACAAACTATATCAAACTATTCATCAAGACATCATGTTTTTCTTTAAAACTATTTCTTTGAAAACAAACTATTTAGTAGTAAGCATGTCCACCAATGGTACCCCATGGGCCTCACACATGCATGTTTTTGTGCCACACCGGGCACCCTCCTCATATCCGTCCCGGCACTCATCAAGTCATGAAGTCAACCATCCATCATCCCATATAACCACATTCATGTGGTTACTCACTGAAATACCAATGGTTAAAACAAATATTATTTCCATTTTTCAAAACCAAAATGGTCAACCAACACATCCTTTTTTTTCAAAAATGCTAACCAAGAGATCAAAATCCCAATTCAAATATTACTAAAATTTTCAGAAAGACACAAATATTTATACAAGAACTAAATTTCAAGATATTCACATCAATTTCAAAACATCTCATCCCATTAAAACACACTTTGATTGTTTAGAAAAGTCTATTGGAAACACTTTACAAAACCAAAATCAATATAGTTCTTGCTTTCAAAAGAGGTGTAAGCACACCATTTCACATTTCAAAATAATTCTGAAAATTCATTTCCACCATTTCATTAACAAAACAATTCCCTCATTATTTGAAAATCATTCAAAAAAACATTACGCTTCTTAAAACCAAGTCACTTTAAAACCAAAGTTCCAAGATTTAAAAACTAAAGAACACAAGACAATACGAGAGGAAACTAGTTTCAGTTGGTGACTTGGACATATGGTTGGAGACCATACCCCAATCACATCACAGTCACAAAGAGTGGTCTAGGGACAATCCCCGGCTCCACATGGCTTGCCAGGCCCTGCGAGCTCACTGGGACCATTAACCCAACTCTCTTTTCATTTCCCCTAACTATCATTAAAACAAGAAAACCAAAGGACTTAGATAAATCCTGACTTCCCTAAGAAACTTGAATCATGTCATGAGGTTTGGTGATTAGACACACTACCCATAACTAGAATACCAAGTCCCTACAATCCTAACTCCATAACATCCCAACTCTTCCCCAAATTACATGACCCAAAGAGTTAACCTGAACCTCCTCTGATACCATTTTGTCACGAACCGAATCTGGTCGCCGCCAAAACCGGCACCAGAACCAGCCTGTGACAAGGTCCAAAGGGCGTTCCCTATCCCCACGGGCTGGAACAAGTGCCCGGGTATCATTTATCTTGGTTTGGGAATGATTTACCCGAATGTGTATAGATAAAAAACCAAAAAGATTTGATAAAATGAATCTGAAAAATTCATACCAACAAGGTTTATAAAAAAATCTAGAACTGAATACATAAGTTCAAATGGAATAAAAAAGGTTGAAAGATACAATGGAACAGAAACAAAACAGCCCCATGGACTCCACATGACAAGGGGTCATCACCCCCAAATCCTCTCCACTACTCCGCCCCAAGGACGAGGACTAATACCCTGAACCGCTGTCACCCTTAGCCTTTTCTTTACCTGGGTCAAAAAAAGTCTACTTACACCCAAGGGGAGTAAGTAGGGTGTGAGCCTAAGCCCAACAGTATACCACCCTATGATTCCAAGGTGCATGCAATACAAGTTGAAAAAGCAAGCAGTTTTAATATGCAATGACAAGCGGTGACAAATTCCAAGAAATACAACTTTATATTGAAAACATTTTTCAAGATAAAACATTCAGAATGTTAAAAAATTTAAATAGGAATGTTATATACTTCAATATCATTCCAAAGAAACCCAAATACAAGGGAAAATACCACAAATAAAATGAGCAACAAAACCGGGAACACCCTTAGGCACTAGATAGTCTCGGGCCCCATATACCTCGTACCTCGGTGTAATGTAACCATAGTAAAATCCATTCTCATGCACGAGCCACTAGTAGGGAACATAACCATAACCTAGCGGTCCCCAATCATCATCCACATTGTTTATTTAGAGTTGTCGTTATCCAAATGCGATGTGAAACAGGGACAAAACCCATCTGGTCCACTAGCCGCACTCGTACAAATCCGCCCCACCTAGGTACCCGGGATTCCCCCTTTGTGCTCAAACATTTTCAGGATTTAATACATATACATTTTAATGTAAAACACCACTACAGGTCACATACACCAAATACAGTAGCTATCACATTTTATGCCACTTAAAACGCACACCAAACTCTTTGAATTGGAATAAATGAATTTCTCAAAATCCCATGTTGTTTTGCACACAAAACCCCTTATAAAACCCAATTGTACACTATTTTCACACTTTTAAGTTACCAAAACAGTAAAGGCATCCCAATACATTTCAATTAAAACAAAAAATCAATTTTCTGGCATCTCCATGTTAAAGAAGAACTGTTAACTTTGTAAAGCCTTCATTTTCACACAAAAGTGGAACCAAAATTTCACTTTCTTTACAAACACAATTAAAACCCATTTTTTCAGAATTAACCAAATGGGATAATCATTATAAACATTATTTTATACCTTATTACAAATCAATAAATACAACTATGGATTTATAGGAAATCCCAAAATAAACAAATAAAACTTTTCTTTGGAAAACCCCCAATTTCACACAAAATTGGCATTTAAAATTCAATTGCAATAGACACATCATTAGAACCAATTTTTTCAGCCATAAAAAAATGATATAAATATCAAAATATGATAAATACATCATGATAATACACAAAGATTTCATCAAAATTGGAATCACATACCAAATCAAATGAAACCATTGAATCTGTTGTGCGAAAACACAAACGCGCCACCGCCACACCTCAAGAAGGGTAGATCAAACCTAAAAATAGAAGATTGGAACACGAAAACCGAAGGTTAAACCTTAGGTTCGAACCCCTACACACTGGTAATTTTTCACTTCAATTAAAAGGGATGAAACCCTAAAAAAATAGAATGAAACCCTAATCAATTTGAAAGGGGAAATGAAATGGACTTACTTACTTGAGAAATCTAGAATTAATCTCCCCAAAACACCAGTATCTGAAATTGAAAACGGCCGAAACTCAGGGGATGTTCACACAAGAATTATTAGCTCATTTTGGAATTGTAATGGAGGGAAAATAGTATGAATTGAGAGTGTTATGATTGAATGAACATACCACATCAAATATGGCTGATTTTAGAAACTCTAAGATGTTCGTCCCTAAATCACGATCCCTAAGAGCTCCAAAGAGGGGGTAAAGAGGCTGGGGGAGCGGATGGTTGTAAGGGGTGCATATGAGTCTTGGAATCATAGAAAACATCTTAAAATTGAATACGTTATTAAATAAATAAAATTTATTTTTAAAACTGGATATGGGCTTCCGGGCAGGCCCAATCCCTTAAATAAAAACCAAACCAAACCTTGGTTATGGATTTCCAAAGGCTCCAAATTTTAATTTTGCTGTTAATATATCATGGGAGAACATTTATGTTGGAATGAGTGAAAAATATTAAAAAATGAATATGTTATAAAAGAAACAAAATTTATTTTTAAATCTGGAATTGGGCTCACAGTTTGGCCCAATTCACGAAAACTCACATATTCTCTATAAAACCATTGGAAACCCCCAAAACAAAGAATTAATGGAAATTAAAATAAAAAGACATTTAAAATAAACTATGTATGTGACAGGCGATGAACAACTGATCGTTGCACACCCATCGTGAAACGAAACGATCCCAAACAAGAGATCCAACATCGCAACGACCCTACGGAGGTGCGATGGCCTTGATAGATGAAGAATTTGCTTGAATTGGAAGTGGTCATTCTTCAAGTGTTCTTCATGCGGGAAGATTAAAACATGTTTTCAGAGCCGATTGGAGATCTGAAAACAATGGAAGTAGCTTCATGGTTTCAGGGAAACCAAAACCCAGGAGTTCTGTGGCGATCAGATGACCGTATCGACGAACGGGGCACCACGAATGGCACTGCGGCGGAAGCCCGTGATTCTGGAAATTTCCAAAATACACACCACGTACTTATGAAGAACACAACGTGTAGTACCGATGGCAGGAGCTAGGGATTTGGGGGGACATAGAGGAATCTCACAGTGTGTGACCCTAGTCACACAAAGTGTTGGAATTTCCTCAAATCTCGGCGTGTATTTTGGAACGTACACAGACCTGGGATAGACTGCACAGCTTTAGAACACGATGTGTACTCTCTACGCAGCTCAAAAGAAGCGGCTACATATGACTCAGCGTGTATCCAAGGGATACACAAACATGAGATGGATTACATGAGCTTGTACTCCATCACACGTCTAGGTGAGGTGAGTAACGTAGAGAACCCCGTGTACACAATACACGGGTTGACATAAATGGGTTGAGGCCATGTACGAGCACATTTCTAGTGTACACTATTTTAACACATGTAAGTTAGAAAAACAGTAAAGGCAGCCCAATACATTTTAATTAAAACAAAAAATCAATTTTCTGGCATCCCCATGTTATACAAGAAGTGTTAACTTTGTAAAGACTACATTTTCACACAAAAGTGGAACCAAAATTTCACTTTCTTTACAAACTCAATTAGAACCCATTTTTGCAGCAATAACCATAGGGGAAAAACATTATAAACAGTATTTTATACCTTATTACAAATCAATAAAAACAAATATGTATTTATAGGGAATCCCCAAATAAACAAATAAAACATTTCATTGGAAAACCCCCAATTTCACACCAAATTGGCATTTAAAATTCAATTACAATAGAAACATCATTAGAACCAATTTTTTCAGCCACAACAAAATGATATAAATATGAAAATATGATAAATACAGCATGCTAATACACAAATATTGCATCAACATTGGAATCACCAACCAAATCAAATGAAACCATTGAATCCTTTGTGCGAAAACCCAAACGCACCAGTGCCGCACCTCAAGAAGGGTAGATCAAACCTAAAAATAGAATATTGGACCAAGAAATCCAAGGTTAAACCTCAGGTTCGAAACCCTACCCACTAGTCATTTTTCACTTCAATGAAAAGGGGTAAACCCTAAAAAATAGAATGAAACCCTAATCAAATTGAAAGGGGAAATGAAATGGACTAACTTACTTGAGAAATCTAGAATTAATCTCCCAAAAACACCAGTATCTGAAATTGAAAACGGCCAAAACTCAGGGGATGTTCTCACAAGAATTATTAGGTCATTTAGGAATTGGAATGGAAGGAAAATAGTATGAATTGAGAGATTTATGATTGAATTAACATACCTCATCAAATCTTGACGATTTTAGAAACTCTAAGATTTTTGTCCCTAAATCGTGATCCCTAAGAGCTCCAAAGCGGGGGTAAAGAGGCTGGGGGAGAGGCTGGGTGTACGTGGCGCATATGAGGCTAGGAATCACCGAAAACTACTTAAAATTGAATAATTTATTAAATAAATAATATTAATTTTCAAAACTGGATATGGGCTTCCGGGCAGGCCCAATACCTTAAATAAAAACCAAAACAAACCTTGGTTATGGATTTCAAAGGCTCCAAATTTTAATTATGGTGTTAATATATCAGGGGAGAACATTTAGGAGTTGGAATGAGTGAAAAATATTAAAAAATTAATAAGTTATAAAATAAACAAAATTTATTTTTAAATCTGGAATTGGGCTCACGGTTTGGCCCAATTCACAAAAACTCACATATTCACTATAAAACCATTGGAAACACACAAAACCAAGAATTAATGGAAAATTAAAATAAAAATACATTTAAAATAAAAAATGTATGTGAAAATTCTCCCCACCATGAAAACTTTCCACCCCGGAAAGTCACAGCATGGCCAAAGCAACAACCAAACCCAACTGAGAACCCAAGAAGTACTCCATTGCCATGTTTCTTCCCAAAAAGGCCAAAACACCTCCAGTGATCAATGAAGGAAGGAATAATCTCACAAACCAAAATTAAACCACTTTCCTAAAACCATCATGAATATTCAGCCTTTATCCCAAATAAAAATTCCTCAAACACAATCTGAACAATACTCAAGCAATTCACCCAAACGAATAACAACTTTGAACAAGGTTACACTAACCTTACATTAAATAAACCATTGGGTGCCCTCCAGTTCTAATGTTTACTCATGAATGATGTTGGTAGATATATATCTCTGAACGATACTATCTACACCAAGCCAATACAATGGAAAAATCTAAGTTACTGGTACGAGGGGACACAAATACGCTCCCCACCATAAGAGACAACCAATATTTTTTTTTCGAGACATAATCAAGTGACTAACAGGGGGAGGCCTAAATGGACTATACGGTACAAAGGATATACTTCCATCAGAAATTTACAAAATAAATTATATAAGACTCATAGTGGGTCTCCCAACAATAAGAAACAACCTTCTTAACCAACCAGCACTGGCCGGTAAAGAAAGACCCCAAAATTTAATGAGTTGGGGTGACCACATGGTTAGTTTACACGGTTTGGGAAACCATACAATAACAGTGGGGATCCTTCTATCCACATTGTTTTCTGGGGCATGGTCACTATTAACCAAGTGAAAACCGTGTTTTCAAACAGCGTAGACAAACTTCAAACCTTTCTCCAAAGACTCAGTGGAAACCAAAGGGGGAGGGAATAACATTGGGCGATGACATGGGTACACGACCCACCACCTATTTCTGCCGAACATGGAAAAGATAAGAAAGATTATGAAACCATAGGTTTAAACTCTTCCTAACTTTCATACTAAGGATATGACTTTGTACAAGTGTTTAAATGACCCTGTGATTTCCCCTGACTACGATCCAACTTCTCTCCGAGACCTATAGCTGGAGCTCAAATGATTGAAGCATCTTCGACCTCGTAGTTAGGCTTTGGAAACCCTGTGATCAATAATTCTTCTTTCGATGCAACCAACAACTACAACGGAATCCCCGATAAGTTTTCCAAGACATAAAACATTCCAAACTCACTTTACCCTAACTCGATATTTCACTGAAACAAGGACTTAAAATATGCACACACATCACACCATGTTTGTTCGGGTGAGAAACAATAGAAGTAATGAAATCCTATACTCACCTTCCACTAAAATGGAATATTTTTAAGCTTTTTTTTTGAAGGGATACATTCTCCCAACATAACAGAGACTCTCATATGATTGACCAACTTTCACCCTTATGATCAATCGAGCCCATGGCATCATAGGGAATCACCGAACATGACCATTGTGACTGATATAAACAATGCATGGAGAGGGACCTTATACAACATCCTCAAACAACACACAATTATAGAAAGTGGCCACAATATATTATCGTGACCATATTTCCCACAAAGGTGGTTTAACATGAATTCATGCATCAAATAATCTTCGAAGAACCCAAAGGTCCTCTTGGACACCATCGAGACACTCATCCACACTAACAACCCTAGACCACATCAACCTTCGACTTATCAGGAAACATAAGAAACTAAGGTCCCTTTCAACCTTCCATGAGAACTCTCACTTTACAAGAGGATCTAAAAATCAATGAAAGGAAAGGGTGTAGATTCAATCTAAAAATATCAATAAAATGATTCCTTATATTGATCAACTGGAGGGTATTCAAAAGGCAATACAATCCGGGTTGCACTTCAGTTGTGCACTAAACCTTAATGGGGCATACCTTATCCAACGATTGAACCAAAGGACCCAACCAAGATGGTCCATTAGTCACGGTATACCAAAATCCAGATCCAAACACATGAAGGGAATCACCATAAAGGCATCCCAAAACATTTTTCAAAAGAGACCACTAACCGTCCATACAACACAGCTCACCGACCAAACACAAACCCAAAACACAGTTCAAACAGGAGGGGTTCTTGGACTCAAAACATCCCACAACATAAACATTATCAAAAACCCATAATACAAACTATATCAAACTATTCATCAAGACATCATGTTTTTCTTTAAAACTATTTCTTTGAAAACAAACTATTTAGTAGTAAGCATGTCCACCAATGGTACCCCATTGGCCTCACACATGCATGTTTTTGTGCCACACCGGGCACCCTCCTCATATCTGTCCCGGCACTCATCAAGTCATGAAATCAACCATCCATCATCCCATATAACCACATGCATGTGGTTACTCACGGAAATACCAAAAGTTAAAACAAATATTATTTCCATTTTTCAAAACCAAAATGGTCAACCAACACATCCTTTTTTTCAAAAATGCTAACCAAGAGATCAAAATCCCAATTCAAATATTACTAAAATTTTCAGAAAGACACAAATATTTATACAAGAACTAAATTTCAAGATATTCACATCAATTTCAAAACATCTCATCCCATTAAAACACCCTTTGATTGTTTAGAAAACTCTATTGGAAACACTTTACAAAACCAAAATCAATATAGTTCTTGCTTTCAAAAGAGGTGTAAGCACACCATTTCACATTTCAAAATAATTCTGAAAATTCAGTTCCACCATTTCATTAACAAAACCATTCCCTCATTATTTGAAAATCATTCAAAAAAAACATTACGCTTCTTAAAACCAAGTCACTTTAAAACCAAAGTTCCAAGATTTAAAAACTAAAGAACACAAGACAATACGAGAGGAAACTAGTTTCAGTGGGTGACTGGGACATATGGTTGGATACCATACCCCAATCACTTCACAGTCACAAAGAGTGTTCTAGGGACGATCCCCGGCTCCACATGGCTTGCCAGGCCCTGCGAGCGAACTGGGACCATTAACCCAACTCTCTTTTCATTTCCCCTAACTATCATTAAAACAAGAAAACCAAAGGACTTAGATAAATCCTGACTTACCTAGGAAACTTGAATCATGTCATGAGGTTTGGTGATTAGACATAATACCCATAACTAGAATACCAGGTCCCTACAATCCTAACTCCATAATAACCCAACTCTTCCCCAAATAACATGACCCAAAGAGTTAACCTGAACCTCCTCTAATACCATTTTGTCACGAACCGAATCTGGTCGCCGCCAAAACCGGCACCAGAACCAGCCTGTGACAAGGCCCGAAGGGCGTTCCCTATCCCCACGGGCTGGAACAAGTGCTCGGGTATCATTTATCTTGGTTTGGGAATGATTTACCCGAATATGTATAGATAAAAAACCAAAAAGATTTGATAAAATGAATCTGAAAAATTCATACCAACAAGGTTTATAAAAAAAATCTAGAACGGAATACATAAGTTAAAATGCAATAAAAAAGGTTGAAAGATACAATGTAACAGAAAAAAAACAGCCCCATGGACTCCACGTGACAAGGGGTCATCACCCCCAAGTCGTCTCCACTACTCCGCCCCAAGGATGAGGACTAATACCCTGAACCGCTGTCACCCTTAGCCTTTTCTTTACCTGGGTCAAAAAAAGTCTACTTACACCCAAGGGGTGTAAGTAGGGTGTGAGCCTATGCCCAATAGGATAACACCCTATGATTCCAAGGTGCATGCAATACAAGTTGAAAAAGCAAGCAGTTTTAATATGCAATGAAAAGCGGTGACAAATTCCAAGAAATACAACTTTATATTGAAAACATTTTTGAAGATAACACATTCAGAATGTTAAAAAATTTAAATAGGAATGTTAGATACTGCAATATAATTCCAAATAAACCCAAATACAAGGGAATATACCACAAATACAATGAGCAACAAAACCGGGAACACCCTTAGGCACTAGATAGTCTCAGGCCCCATATACCTCGTACCACGGTGTAATGTAACCATAGTAAAATCCTTTCTCATGCATGAGCCACTAGTAGGGAACATAACCATAACCTAGTGGTCCCCAATCATCATCCACATTGTTTATTTAGAGTTTTCGTTATCCAAATGCTAAGAGAAACAGGGACAAAACCCATCCGGTCCACTAGCCGCACTCGTACAAATCCGCCCCACCTAGGTACCCGGGCTTCCCCCTTTGTGCTCAAACATTTTCAGGATTTAATACATACCCATTTTAATGTAAAACACCACTACTGGTCACATACACCAAATACAGTAGCAATCACATTTTATACCACTTAAAACGCACAACAAACTCTTTGAATTGGAATAAATGAATTTCTCAAAATCCCATGTTGTTTTGCACACAAAACCCCTTATAAAACCCAATTGTACACTATTTTCACACTTTTAAGTTACCAAAACAGTAAAGGAAGCCCAATACATTTCAATTAAAACATCAAATCAATTTTCTGGCATCCCCATGTTAAAGAAGAAGTGTTAACTTTGTAAAGCCTTCATTTTGACACAAAAGTGGAACCAAAATTTCACTTTCTTTACAAACACAATTAAAACCCATTTTTTCAGAAATAACCAAATGGGATAATCATTATAGACATTATTTTATACCTTATTAAAAATCAATAAATACAACTATGGATTTATAGGAAATCCCCAAATAAATAAATAAAAATTTTCTTTGGAAAACCCCCAATTTCACACAAAATTGGCATTTAAAATTCAATTGCAATAGAAACATCATTAGAACCAATTTTTTCAGCCATAAAAAATGATATAAATATCAAAATATGATAAATACATCATGATAATACACAAATATTTCATCAAAATTGGAATCACCTTCCAAATAAAATGAAACCATTGAATCCTTTGTGCGAAAACACAAACGCGCCACCGCCACACCTCAAGAAGGGTAGATCAAACCTAAAAATAGAAGATTGGAACACGAAAACCGAAGGTTAAACCGTAGGTTCGAACCCCTACACACTGGTAATTTTTCACTTCAATTAAAAGGGTTGAAACCCTAAAAAAATAGAATGAAACCTTAATCAATTTGAAAGGGGAAATGAAATGGACTTACTTACTTGAGAAATCTAGAATTAATCTCCCCAAAACACCAGTATCTGAAATTGAAAACGGCCGAAACTCAGGGGATGTTCACACAAGAATTATTAGCTCATTTTGGAATTGTAATGGAGGGAAAATAGTATGAATTGAGAGTGTTATTATTGAATTAAGATACCACATCAAATATGGTCGATTTTAGAAACTCTAAGATGTTCGTCCCTAAGTCGCGATCCCTAAGAGCTCCAAAGCGGGGGTAAAGAGACTGGGGGAGCGGATGGTTGTAAGGGGTTCATATGAGTCTTGGAATCACAGAAAACATCTTAAAATTGAATACGTTATTAAATAAATAAAATTTATTTTTAAAACTGGATATGGGCTTCCGGGCAGGCCCAATCCCTTAAATAAAAACAAAACCAAACCTTGGTTATGGATTTCCAAAGGCTCCAAATTTTAATTTTTCTGTTAATATATCATGGGAGAACATTTAGAAGTTGGAATGTGTGAAAAATATTAAAAAATGAATAAGTTATAAAAGAAACAAAATTTATTTTTAAATCTGGAATTGGGCTCACGGTTTGGCCCAATTCACGAAAACTCACATATTCTCTATAAAACCATTGGAAACCCCCAAAACAAAGAATTAATGAAAATTAAAATAAAAAGACATTTAAAATAAACTATGTATGTGATAGGTGATGAACAACTGATCTTTGCACACCCATCGTGAAACGAAACGATCCCAAACTAGGGATCCAACATCGCAACGACCCTACGGAGGTGCGATGGCCTTGATAGATGACGAATTTGCTTGAATTGGAAGAGGTCATTCTTCAAGTGTTCTTCATGTGGGAAGATCAAAACATGTTTTCAGAGCCGATTGGAGATCTGAAAACAACGGAAGTAGCTTCACGGTTTCAGGGAAACCAAAACCCAGGAGTTCTGTGGCGATCAGATGACCGTATCGACGAACGGGGCACCACGAATTGCACTGTGGCGGAAGCCCGCGATTCTGGAAATTTCCAGAATACACACCATGTACTTATGAAGAACACAACATGTAGTACCAGTGGTAGAAGCTAGGGATTCGGGGGGACAGAGAGGAATCTCACAGTGTTTGACCCTAGTCAGACGAAGTGTTGGAATTTCCTCAAATCTCGGCGTGTATTTTGGAACGTACACAGACCTGGGATAGACTACACAGCTTCAGAACACGATGTGTACTATCTACGCAGCTCAGAAGAAGCGGCTACGTATGAATCAGCGTGTATCCAAGGGACACATGACCACGAGATGGATTACATGAACTTGTACTCCATCACACGTCTAGGTGAGGCGAGTAACGTAGAGAACCCCGTGTACACAATACACGGGTTGACATAAATGGGTTGAGGCCATGTACGGGAATATGGCCAGTGTACACTATTTTCGAAAATGTAAGTTAGAAAAATATTAAAGGCAAACCAATACATTTCAATTAAAACAAAAAATCAATTTTCTGGCATCCCCATGTTATACAAGAAGTGTTAACTTTGTAAAGCCTACATTTTCACACAAAAGTGGAACCAAAATTTCACTTTCTTTACAAACTCAATTTGAACCCATTTTTGCAGAAATAACCAAAGGGGATTAACATTATAAACAATATTTTATACCTTATTACAAATCAATAAAAACAAATATGTATTTATAGGGAATCCCCAAATAAACAAATAAAACATTTCATTGGAAAACCCCCAATTTCACACCAAATTGGCATTTAAAATTCAATTAAAATAGAAACATCATTAGAACCAATTTTTTCAGCCATAACAAAATAGTATAAATATGAAAATATGATAAATACATCATGCTAATACACAAATATTGCATCAACATTGGAATCACCAACCAAATCAAATGAAACCATTGAATCCTTTGTGCGAAAACCCAAACGCACCAGTGCCGCACCTCAAGAAGGGTAGATCAAACCTAAAAATAGAATATTGGACCAAAAAACCCAAGGTTAATCCTCAGGTTCGAAACCCTACCCACTAGTCATTTTTCACTTCAATGAAAAGGGGTAAACCCTAAAAGAATAGAATGAAACCCTAATCAAATTGAAAGGGGAAATGAAATGGACTAACTTACTTGAGAAATCTAGAATTAATCTCCCAAAAACACCAGTATCTGAAATTGAAAACGGCCAAAACTCAGGGGATGTTCGCACAAGAATTATTAGGTCATTTAGGAATTGGAATGGAAGGAAACTAGTATGAATTGAGAGTGTTATGATTGAATTAACATACCTCATCAAATCTGGACGATTTTAGAAACTCTAAGATTTTTGTCCCTAAATCGTGAACCCTAAGAGCACCAAAGCGGGGGTAAAGAGGCTGGGGGAGAGGCTGGGTGTACGTAGCGCATATGAGGCTTGGAATCACCGAAAACTACTTAAAATTGAATAATTTATTAAATAAATAATATTAATTTTTAAAACTAGATATGGGCTTCCGGGAAGGCCCAATACCTTAAATAAAAACCAAAAAAAACCTTGGTTATGGATTTCAAAGGCTCCAAATTTTAATTATGGTGTTAATATATCAGGGGAGAACATTTAGGAGTTGGAATGAGTGAAAAATATTAAAAAATTAATAAGTTATAAAAGAAACAAAATTTATTTTTAAATCTGGAATTGGGCTCACGGTTTGGCCCAATTCACGAAAACTCACATATTCACTATAAAACCATTGGAAACACCCAAAACCAAGAATTAATGGAAAATTAAAATAAAAATACATTTAAAATAAACTATGTATGTGAAAATTCTCCCCACCATGAAAACTTTCCACCCCGGAAAGTCACAGCATGGCCAAAGAAACAACCAAACCCAACTGAGAACCCAAGAAGTACTCCCTTGCCATGTTTCTTCCCAAAAAGGCCAAAACACCTCCAGTGATCAATGAAGGAAGGAAAAATCTCACAAACCAAAATTAAACCACTTTCCTAAAACCATAATGAATATTCAGGCTTTATCCCAAATAAAAACTCCTCAAACACAATCTGAACAATACTCAAGCAATTCACCCAAACGAATAACAACTTTGAACAAGGTTACACTTACCTTACATTAAATAAACCATTGGGTGCCCTCCAGTTATAATGTTTACTCAAGAATGATGTTGGAAGATAGATATCTCTGAACGAGACTATCTACACCAAGCCAATACCATGGAAAAATCTATGTTACTGGTACGGGGGGACACAAATATGCTCCCCACCATAAGAGACAACCAATATTTTTTTTGAGACATAATCAAGTGACTAACAGGGGGAGGCCTAAATGGACTCTCCGGTATAAAGGATATACTTCCATCAGAAATTTACAAAATAAATTATATAAGACTCATAGTGGGTCTCCCAACCATAAGAAACAACCTTCTTAACCAACAAGCACTGGCCGGTAAAGAAAGACCCTAAAATTTAAAGAGTTGGGGTGACCACATGGTTAGTTTACACGATTTGGGAAACCATACACTATCAGTGGGGATCCTTCTATCCACATTGTTTTCTGGGGCATGGTCACTATTAACCAAGTAAAAACCGTGTTTTCAAACAGCGTAGACAAACTTCAAACCTTTCTCCAAAGACTCAGTGGAAACCAAAGGGGGAGGGAATAACATTGGGCGATGACATGGGTACACGACCCCACACCTATTTCTGCCAAACATGGACAACAGAAGAAAGATTATGAAACCATAGGTTTAAACTCTTACTAACATTCATACTGAGGATATGAATTTGTACAAGTGTTTAAATGACCCTGTGATTTCCCCTAACTACGAGCCAACTTCTCTCCGAGACCTATAGCTGGAGCTCAAATGATTGAAGCATCTTCGACCTCGTAGTTAGGCTTTGGAAACCCTGTGAACAATAATTCTTCTTTCGATGCAACCAACAACTACAACGCAATCCCCGATAAGTTTTCCAAGACATAAAACATTCCAAACTCACTTTACCCTAACTCGATATTTCACTGAAACAAGGACTTAAAATATGCACACACATCACACCTTGTTTGTTCGGGTGAGAAACAATAGAAGTAATGAAATCCTATACTCACCTTCCACTAAAATGGAATATTTTTATGCTTTTTTTTGAAGATATACATTCTCCCAACATAACATAGAATCTCATATGATTGACCAACTTTCACCTTTATGATCAATCGAGCCCATGGCATCATAAGGAATCACCGAACATGACCATTACAACTGATATAAACAATGCATGGAGAGGGACCTTATAAAACATCCTCAAACAACACACAATTATAGAAAGTGGCCACAATATAGTATCGTGACCATATTTCCCACAAAGGTGGTTTAACATGAATTCATGCATCAAAGAATCTTCGAAGAACCCAAAGGTCCTCTTGGACACCATCGAGACACTCATCCACACTAACAACCCTAGACCACATCCATCTTCGACGTATCAGGAAACATAAGAAACTAAGGTCTCTTTCAACCTTCCATGAGAACTCTCACTTTACAAGAGGATCTAAAAATCAAAGAATGGAAAGGGAGTAGAGTCAATCTAAAAATATCAAGAAAATGATTCCTTATATTGATCAACTGGAGGGTCTTCAAAAGGCAATACAATCCGGGTTGCACTTCAGTTGTGCACTAACCCTTAATGGGGCATACCTTATCCAACGATTGAACCAAAGGACCCAACCAAGATGGTCCATTAGTCACGATATACCAAAATCCAGATCCAAACACATGAAGGGAATCACCATAAAGGCATCCCAAAACATTTTTCAAAAGAGACCACTAACCGTCCATACAACACAACTCACCGACCAAACACAAACCCAAAACACAGTTCAAACATGAGGGGTTCTTGGACTCAAAACATCCCACAACATCAACATTATCAAAAACCCATAATACAAACTATATCAAACTATTCATCAAGACATCATGTTTTTCTTTAAAACTATTTCTTTGAAAACAAACTATTTAGTAGTAAGCATGTCCACCAATGGTACCCCATGGGCCTCACACATGCATGTTTTTGTGCCACACCGGGCACCCTCCTCATATCCGTCCTGGCACTCATCAAGTCATAAAATCAACCATCCATCATCCCATATAACCACATGCATGTGGTTACTCACGGAAATACCAAAGGTTAAAACAAATATTATTTCCATTTCTCAAAACCAAAATGGTCAACCAACACATCCTTTTTTTTCAAAAATGCTAACCAAGAGATCAAAATCCCAATTCAAATATTACTAAAATTTTCAGAAAGACAGAAAGATTTATACAAGAACTAAATTTCAAGATATTCACATCAATTTCAAAACATCTCATCCCATTAAAACACCCTTTGATTGTTTAGAAATCTCTATTGGAAACACGTTACAAAACCAAAATCAATATAGTTCTTGCTTTCAAAAGAGGGGTAAGAACACCATTTCACATTTAAAAATAATTCTGAAAATTCAGTTCCACCATTTCATTAACAAAACCATTCCCTCATTATTTGAAAATTATTCAAAAAAAACATTCCGCTTCTTAAAACCAAGTCACTTTAAAACCAAAGTTCCAAAATTTAAAAACTAAAGAACACAAGACAATATGATAGGAAACTAGTTTCAGTGGGTGACTTGGAAATATGGTTAGAGACCATTCCCCAATCACTTCATAGTCACAAAGAGTGTTCTAGGGATGATCCCCATCTCCACATGGCTTTCCAGGCGCTGCGAGCTCACTGGGACCATTAACCCAACTCTCTTTTCATTTCCCCTAACTATCATTAAAACAAGAAAACCAAAGGACTTAGATAAATCCTGACTTCCCTAGGAAACATGAATCATGTCATGAGGTTTGGTGATTAGACACACTTCCCATAACTAGAATACCAAGTCCCTACAGTCCTAACTCCATAATATCCCAACTCATCCCCAAATAACATGACCCAAAGAGTTAACCTGAACCTCCTCTGATACCATTTTTTCACGAACCGAATCTGGTCGCCGCCAAAAATGGCACCAGAACCAGCCTGTGACAAGGCCCGAAGGGCGTTCCCTATCCCCACGAGCTGGAACAAGTGCCCGGGTATCATTTATCTTGGTTTGGGAATGATTTACCCGAATATGTATAGATAAAAAACCAAAAAGATTTGATAAAATGAATCTGAAAAATTCATACCAACAATGTTTATAAAAAAAATCTAGAACTGAATACATAAGTTCAAATGGAATAAAAAAGGTTGAAAGATACAATGGAACAGAAACAAAACAGCCCCATGGACTCCACATGACAAGGGGTCATCACCCCCATGTCGTCTCCACTACTCCGCCCCAAGGACGAGGACTAATACCCTGAACCGCTGTCACCCTTAGCCTTTTCTTTACCTGGGTCAAAAAAAGTCTACTTACACCCAAGGGGTGTAAGTAGGGTGTGAGCCTAAGACCAATAGGATACAACCCTATGATTCCAAGGTGCATTCAATACAAGTTGAAAAAGGAAGCATTTTTAATATGCAATGAAAAGCGGTGACAAATTCCAAGAAATACAACTTTATATTGAAAATATTTTTCAAGATAAAACATTCAGGATGTTAAAAAACTTTAAATAGGAATGTTAGATACTGCAATATAATTCCAAAGAAACCCAAATACAAGGGAAAATACCACAAATACAATGAGCAACAAAACCGGGAATATAGCATCCCGCCATTTTATAACATAAACTTTCATTACATTACACACAACTGAGGATCTTTAAGGTTTAGTGTCTTGGAAACCAGGAACATAATACATGAAAACAACATAAATCATTCTTCTTAAACACTTGAAAAGCTTCTCCTTAAGTTTATCCTAGGTTCATTACTGCATCTCATAACCTGGGGACATACATCAACAGAAAGGGTGAGCAGAAGGCCCAGTAAGGGAAACAAGAGGAACATTTTACATGTGAACTTGATATACTTCAATAAGGACATGAAAAGAACTTTAAGGTATGAGAAAGAAAATTATGAGACATTTCATAATAAAAACAACATTTTCCATAACTTGAAGATGTGGCTACATCATTTAACATAGACAATCATGAACATATCACCAAGGTCCATCCCCAAGGTGTCATTTGAAAATTACCAAGGTTATTCACCAAGGTATCATGAAAATTGTAATCTCTAGTGGTTACATCATTACCCAATGCATTGGAGCGCTATCAGGGCGCACCCTTAAATTTTCCTTTATTATAATGTGAGACACATATATCATCATCAAACATTTCATAAATAACCCACATAGCATAAAATAAATGGGTTTCATTTCATAATCATAACGTTTTAAAAACTGCTTTAAAGACATGATCTTTACGTCACTTTAAACCCACGGAAAGGGAAAGATGGTTTCATGTATGTAAATCCCAGAATTTAAAATGGAACATTTTGATATATATGTGAATACCCTTGTAAAAATAAGAGCTTTGAGTATTCACTTTATAACATGAAATAATTTTTGAGAAAAGAGAGAGGCATTTTGAGGGGAAAATTCTGCAGCATAACGACTAAGTTTCGGGGTTTTAGAAAACATTGAAATGAGAGGGGACACGGGTCACCCACTCATAAATGATCCATAAAACAGTAGGGTGAAAGAATAAGAAGGACATATAGACAAGGTAATGAAATTTTAGGGACATACCATTTGAAATGAAAAACATGGAAGGAAAAAAAGATTAGATTTCTCTTATGAAAGTTCGGCAGCCTAACGGCGTTACTTAAACCTCAACAAAAAATGATTTGAAAAGATCAAATAGGATATCTCATCATGTGAACATAAGAGTTCAGTATGATATATTTAGAGATAATTCCCCAACATAACAAAAGGAACTTGAAAGAATTGACATGAAAGTAGAACTTCAAAACGAGAAGGGTGAAGAACCACTTAAAAATTCGGCAGCCTAATGGCGCCACTTAAAACATCAAAATACTGAATTGAAGAGATCAAATGGGGTCTCTCATCATATGAACATAAGAGTACAGTATGATATATATAGAGATCATACCCCAATATAACAAAAAGGAACTTGAAATAATTGACATGAAAGTAGAACTTCAAAACGAGAAGGGTGAAGAACCACTTAAAAATTCGGCAGCCTAACGGCGCCACTTAAAACATCAAAATACTGAATTGAAGAGATCAAATGGGGTCTCTAATCATATGAAAATAAGAGTCCAGTATGATATATATAGAGATCATACCCCAATATAACAAAAAGGAACATGAATGACTTGAATGAAAATAGAACTTGAAAACGAGGAAGGTGAAAGAATCCCTTAAAAATTCGGCAGCCTAACGGCGCCACTTAAACATTCTTAAAACGAATTGATGAGAGAAAGGAGGGTCTCTCATCATATGAACATGAAATAGGCAGTAGGATGAATATAAAAGAATATCCTCCAACATAAGAACATGGAGTATAAAAGAAAAGACATAAAAGAGATTACTTGAAAAGAAAGAGAGAGGTCAGATCCCTTACCTTAAAATGTGACTCTTGAAACTCAAAGTATTGGACCTTGAGGGCTTGGGGGAACCTTGGGAGGACTCTTTGGAAGGTAAGAAGACCAGAACTTCGTTGGGGGAGAGTTGGGAGTGAAAACTAAGGGAGGAAAGGGTGGGTATTTATAGGGAATGTGAGGGGACAAAGCATTAATGGCCAAGGGACACCTCACTAGTGGTTTTGGCAAAACCATGGGCTTGCCCATGGTATTTTCCCATGGTATTGGCCACTTGGGACACCTCACACTTTATCTTACTATTCATAATTCGACCATATTGAATATATACTTAATACATCATTTAATGATGTCATTAAACACCCGTAACTTAAAAACTATACTTTCACTATTCACCGAAAATTCAACTTTCTCAGAATAATCCCAAAATTTCACCTTAACCAAATATCAATGCTATGATTTCAAAAATGAACTCCATTTTATAAAAATAATTTTCTAAATATTTTTAATTTTATTTTTAAATAAAAACACTATTCACCGAAAATTTATTTTTTCAGAAAAATCCCCAAAAATTACCATAACATAATATCGATGCTCTGAGTTCAAAAATAAAGTCATTTTTATAAAAATCATTTTCTAATTATTTTTAATTAAATTTTTAATTAAAAAACACTATTCATCCGAAAAAACTAATACTTGAATAATAATTTATGAAACTGTTATTTACCCATTTTATTGAATCACATTACTTAATCAAGGTGCCTAGATTATTTTAAAACTTTCTTTAAGTGAGATTACTAATCCATTTGGTCACATTACTAATCTTAAGCGTAAAATCACTATTCACTATTTACTATTCATCAAAAATTAAGTTGATCTTATTAGACTCCAAATTCCTTAATGAACACTTTTGTAGAAGACCATTTTTTGAAAATCATTACACATCATTAGTTATTAAGGGTTTACATAAATATTTCAAAATATCCCTTTTTCAAAATTCATCAATAAAATACATTCTAAAATTATCTAGACATTTGAAATTTCACAAACATCACTAAAGGAAGAAATCTCAATTTATTCACCCGAAAGGATTACACAAGGAAACTAGGGTCTCATCACATATCCCCTTATAACACTGGCATAAGACCTAAGTGTAAGGTGTGCTATGGTGAGAGAATCTGAGGGAGTCTCAGATAACATTGCCCTAGTAGCAATCTACACTAACTTGAACTTCTCCTGCAAGCGTTTTCGTTCAAGCTTGACACGCTGGAGCTCGGCTTGGGCTTGGTCCAAAGCGAAGCCCACAGATGCTACCTCCTTCCCAAGCTCTGATAAGTGGGCTTCGTAAGGGTTGAGTCTACTGGATGAAGCCATCAACTCCTCTTTCTGCATTAACCATTAACATCTTAATAAATCATTAAGAGTAAGTTAATATAATACTCAAAAAGATTGGGTCGTTACATTCTTCCCCCCTTAAGAAATTTCGTCCCCGAAATTTACACTTGAGGCCTAGTCGAAAAGGTGAGGGTACTTTTGCTTCATCGTTTCCTCGAGCTCCCAAGTCGCTTCTTCGTACTTATGATTCCTCCACAACACTTTCACAAGGTGGGTAGTCTTGTTTCGTAGAACCTTGTCTCTACGGTCTAAGATCTCCACTGGCTGCTCCTCATAAGAGAGGTCATGTTCAAGTTGTACCACCTCTGGGTTCAGTACATGCGAAGGGTCGGGTATGTACTTCCTCAAGAGAGATACATGGAAGACATAATGAACTTGAGCTAGGTTCGGTGGAAGTTCTAGATGATAGGCCACTGCTCCTATGCAATCAAGGATTTCATAGGGGCCGATGTACCTAGGGCTGAGCTTCCCTTTCTTCCCAAACCGCATGACTCTCTTCCATGGAGAAATTCGAAGGAAGACTTTGTCACCAACACCAAGCTCTAAGTCCCTTCGACGATTGTTAGCATAGCTCTTCTGCCGACTCTGAGCAGCCTTTATGTGTTGTTGGATGGCATGAACCTGTTCTGTCATCTCTTGCACGAGATCAGGCCCAAGAAGCTTCCTCCCACCAGTTTCATCCCAACAAGTAGGAGTTCTACACCGCTTTCCATACAGAGCTTCATAGGGTGCCATCTGAATACTCGCATGGAAGCTGTTGTTATAGGAGAACTCCACTAATGGGAGGTGTTGATCCCATCCACCTTTAAATTCCATTGAGCATAATCTCAACATGTCTTCGAGTGTCTGAATAGTCCTTTCAGATTGGCCATCAGTTTGAGGATGATAGGCCGTACTAAAATTCAATTCAGTATTCAGAGCATGCTGAAGACTTCTCCAGAATTTTGATGTGAATCTTGGGTCACGATCAGATACGATTGATAGTGGTACCCCATGCAGCCTTACCACTTCCTTCACGTATATCTTGGCAAGCTGATCCAGAGAGAAATCTTCCCGAATAGAGATAAAATGGGTTGTCTTGGTGAGACGGTCAACAATAACCCATATCGCGTTGTTTCCTTTGGATGTTTTTGGGAGACCAGTTACAAAGTCCATGGTGATATTATCCCACTTCCATACTGGTATGGGTAGCGGTTGTAATACCCCCTTAGGAATTTGTCTTTCTGCCTTTACTTGCTGACACACCAGACACCTTGTAGTGTAATCGGCAATCTCCCTCTTCATGTTATCCCACCAATAATGATCACGAAGGTCTCTATACATCTTAGTGCTTCCCGGATGTATAGAGAAAGTAGAGCTATGAGCTTCATCCATCAGTTCTTTCTTTATCTCCGGAATAGATGGAACACATAGTCTTGTACGAAATTGCAATACACCTTCTTGATCAATATTGAAATCAGGGAACTTCCCATTCATTACAGCCTCGAACTTCTCCGGCAGTAAAGGATCTTCTTTTTGAGCCTTCTTGATCTTCTCTAGTAATGAAGGTTGAGAAATCATTTTGGATAGGGTTGATGATGTCCCTTTCCTTATAATTCCCATGTCCAGTTTTACTAGATCTTTAATCAAGGGATCTCCTAGGATCCTCATTGTTGCCAGAACAACAGGATCTTTCCTGCTTAACGCATCCGCGACTTTGTTTGCTCTACCAGGGTGATAATGAATTGAACAATCATAGTCTTTAATAAGCTCCAACCATCTCCTTTGTCTCATGTTCAATTCTTTCTGTGTGAAAATATACTATAGACTTTGGTGGTCAGTGTATATATCACATTTCTCCCCATAAAGATAGTGCCTCCATATCTTTAGAGCAAAAACAACTGCCGCCAGCTCTAGATCATGCGTAGGATAATTCTGCTCATGAATCTTCAACTGTCGAGATGCATAAGCAATTACTTTTTCATTTTGCTTGAGGACGCACCCAAGCCCTTTCAGAGATGCATCGCTAAAAATAACGAATCCTTCTCCGATAGAGGGTAGTGTTAACACAGGTGCAGTAACCAATCTCTTCTTCAGCTCTTGGAAACTTTCCTCATATTCCTTTGTCCAGATGAACTTAACCCCTTTTCTAGTCAACTTAGTTAGTGGATTAGAAAGCCGTGAAAAGTTTTTCACAAACCTCCTATAATATCCCGCTAAGCCAAGGAAACTACGAATCTCAGTTACTGTTTTGGGTTGAGGCCACTCCTCCACAACCATTGTCTTTGCAGGGTCAACCGAGATTCCTTCATTGGTTACGATGTGCCCCAAGAAAGCCACTTGTTGTAACCAAAACTCACACTTGCTGAACTTCCCAAAGAGCCTCTCCTTCCGTAGAGTTTTCAAAATAATCCTCAGATGATTTTCATGCTCCTCGCGACTTTTTGAATATATCAAAATATCATCAATAAAAACTACCACAAAGTTATCAAGGTAGTCCTTAAAGACTCTATTCATCAAATCCATGAAAATACCAGGAGCATTAGTCAAGACGAAGGGCATAACAGTAAACTCATAATGCCCATATCTTGATCGGAAGGCAGTCTTTGGAATATCTTCCTTCTTCACCCTCAGTTGATGATAACCAGATCGAAGGTCAATCTTAGAGAAGAATTGAGCCCCACGAAGTTGGTCAAATAAATCATCAATTCTTGGAAGAGGGTATCTGTTCTTCACTGTGATCCCGTTCAGTTCTCTATAATCAATGCATAGCCACATTGATCCATCCTTCTTCTTCACAAAGAGAACAGGTGCTCCCCAAGGAGACACACTCGGTCGGATAAACCCCTTCTCCAACAAGTCTTGGAGTTGTTTCTTTATCTCCTCTAGCTCCACATTTGCCATTCTATACGGAGTCTTTGATATCGGTTGAGACCCAGGTACGAGTTCAATGGAGATCTCTAACTCTCTTTCTGGGGGAGGTCCAGGTAACTCCTCAGGAAATACATCCATGTATTCCTGAACAATCGGAAAATCTTCAATTTGTATGCTCCCTTTCCCTTCTTCATCATCACCGATTAACTCCATAAAGAAAGCTATAGGAGGTGCTTCTAGATAGGGATCAGTTCGGGATATCTCTCCTCCGAAGATAACTGTAGGTCGTTCATTCAAGACTACTGAGATTTCCTTACTTCTGCATTTGATCTTAGCATTATACTTTGAGAGCCAGTCCATCCCTAGTATAACGTCGAATTCCATCATGGGGATGACTACTAGATTTGCGATAATATTGTGCTCACCAAAGTAAACACTAGAGTCTCTAAACACTGTTGATGCATGGATAATCCCACTTGGAGTCTTGACTGACAACTCTACCTCAAGAAATTCGGGGATTGATTCTATATTCTTTGCAAACTTGGAAGAAATAAAGGAATGCGTAGAACCAGAATCAAAAAAAGCACTTGCTAGTTTTGAGAGGACAACAAGAGTACCTGCTACCACATCGTTCGGAACTTCAACTTCAGTTGTTGTGATAGCGAAAGCACGACCTTGCTCCCTTGGCCTCTGCTGAGGTTGATGGTGATTCCCCTCCACCGCCCTCGGATTTGGACATTGATTAGCAAAGTGCCCAAGCTGTCCACACTTGAAGCATGTGACTTCGGGTAGGGCCAGAACCATCTTTCCTCTATCGTTAGTGTTGGGAAGTTGAGGCTTCACATCACCACGACAATTCCGAGAAATATGGCCTTATTTTCCACACCTATAGCACTTGCCACTTCCGATCAAGCAGTTCCCCGGATGCTTCTTCCCACATTTATTGCATGTGGCATGTTGCATATGATTTCCACCTCTTTCCTGATCAAAACTTCTTCCCAGGCTCGGTTCTAGATTTCTCTTCTTCTCATTAGATTTGTGAGACCACTGTGTCTCCCCAAACTCTAGTTCAACTTTCATAGCACTTCAAACTATTTCTTCATAGCTATCGTAGTCCCTGTTGGCTAGATTCTTCCGCAGATGTGGTCGTAGTCCGCCAAAGAATCTATCAACCTTCCCATTAGGGTCCATGACGAAGCTTGAGGTATAACGGGAAAGCCTTGTGAAGTTCATCTCATAGCTTCCGACAGATTCGTTCTCCTTCTGCTTCAGCTCGAGAAACTCTTTCTCCATTTTTGTTCTCATGGAACGAGGTAAATACTTGTTAAAGAAAATCCCCCGAAATTCTTCCCACTCCATAGCTTCCATATCTCCTCGTGGCTTCGTGTTTTTGATCAGTGACCACCACTGATCAGCTTCTCCCTCTAGGCGGTAAATAGCAAGGGTGACTTTTTCTTGTTCCGAACAATGAAGTACAGAAAAGATCTTTTCAATGGAGCTTATCCATTGTTCCGCAACCAATGGGTCAGTAGATCCACTGAATGTTGGAGGTCGTTGACGCATGAAGGACTCAACAGAAAGTTGTTCCCTTCGTGGTGAGGTCGGCCTCTCAGCTTGATTCAAGTTATTACTCATAACTTGAGTCAGTTGGTTCATCATTCGCATGAATGTTTCCATTCCGGCTTCCATCGGAGGGCCGTCAGAACATGGTGCATTGCGGTCACCATCGGCACGGTTTCTCCTATTGCCCGCCATTTTCTAAAAGAATAAAACCTTAGTGAGAAACTTATTTCATTTATGAATCTTTTAACTAAGACTTCGTGCTTAGACAATTATAGTTCTCTATAATTCCTTCATAATGATTCATAAAAAGCATGTGATTAACCAAACATATCCCCCGGGAGTGTCGTAACCAAGAGTGCAGCAAGGCCCGTTATCGTGCACCAGTTCCCGTTTGAGTCTAGCTCAAAGCGGTGTTTTCGGGTTTTACCCCTATGTACATCTGTGCCAGAGCCGCCTCTACCTGCTCGTATCCAGACAGGGATGTATTTGTTTGATAGACCACTTACTCAATACTTACCAAAATACCAGGAAGTTTTCCTATATTTAAACTTTTCTATAGGGTTCTTCCTAAAGTTTTTATATCCTAATTTCCACAAATAACTAAACCATCCTTTGATACCAACTATAACATCCCGCCATTTTATAACATAAACTTTCATTACATTACACACAACTGAGGATCTTTAAGGTTTAGTGTCTTGGAAACCAGGAACATAATACATGAAAACAACATAAAGCATTCTTCTTAAACACTTGAAAAGCTTCTCCTTAAGTTCATACTAGGTTCATTACTACATCTCATAACCTGGGGACATAAATCAAAAGAAAGGGTGAGCAGAAGGCCCAGTAAGGGAAACAAGAGGAACATTTTACATGTGAACTTGATATACTTCAATAAGGACATGAAAAGAACTTTAAGGTATGAGAAAGAAAATCATGAGGCATTTCATAATAAAAACAACATTTTCCATAACTTGAAGATGTGGCTAAATCATTTAACATAGACAATCATGAACATATCACCAAGGTCCATCCCCAAGGTGTCATTTGAAAATTACCAAGGTTATTCACCAAGGTATCATGAAAATTGTAATCTCTAGTGGTTACATCATTACCCAATGCATTGGAGCGCTATCAGGGCGCACCCTTAAATTTGCCTTTATTATAATGTGAGCCACATATATCATCATCAAACATTTCATAAATAACCCACATAGCATAAAATAAATGGGTTTCATTTCATAATCATAACGTTTTAAAAACTGCTTTAAAGACATGATCTTTACGTCGCTTTAAACCCATGGAAAGGGAAAGAGGGTTTCATGTATGTAAATCCCAGAATTTAAAATGGAACATTTTGATATATATGTGAATACCCTTGTAAAAATATGAGCTTTGATTATTCACTTTATAACATGAAATAATTTTTGAGAAAAGAGAGAGGCATTTTGAGGGGAAAATTCTGCAGCATAACGGCTAAGTTTCGGGGTTTTAGAAAACATTGAAATGAGAGGGGACATGGGTCACCCACTCATAAATGATCCATAAAACAGTAGGGTGAAAGAATAAGAAGGACATATAGACATGGTAATTAAATTTTAGGGACATACCATTTGAAATGAAAAACATGGAAGGAAAAAAAGATTAGATTTCTCTTATGAAAGTTCGGCAGCCTAACGACGTTACTTAAACCTCAACAAAAAATGACTTGAAAAGATCAAATAGGATATCTCATCATGTGAACATAAGAGTTCAGTATGATAGATATAGAGATAATTCCCCAACATAACAAAAGGAACTTGAAAGAATTGACATGAAAGTAGAACTTCAAAACGAGAAGGGTGAAGAACCACTTAAAAATTCGGCAGCCTAATGGCGCCACTTAAAACATCAAAATACTGAATTGAAGAGATCAAATGGGGTCTCTCATCATATGAACATAAGAGTCCAGTATTATATATATAGAGATCATACCCCAATATAACAAAAAGGAACTTGAAATAATTGACATGAAAGTAGAACTTCAAAACGAGAAGGGTGAAGAACCACTTAAAAATTCGGCAGCCTAACGGCGCCACTTAAAACATCAAAATACTGAATTGAAGAGATAAAATGGGGTCTCTAATCATATGAAAATAAGAGTCCAGTATGATATATATAGAGATCATACCCCAATATAACAAAAAGGAACATGAAAGACTTGAATGAAAATAGAACTTGAAAACGAGGAAGGTGAAAGAATCCCTTAAAAATTTGGCAGCCTAACGACGCCACTTAAACATTCTTAAAACGAATTGATGAGAGAAAGGGGGGTCTCTCATCATATGAACATGAAATAGGCATTAGGATGAATATAAAAGAATATCCTCCAACATAAGAACATGCAGTATAAAAGAAAAGACATAAAAGAGATTACTTGAAAAGAAAGAGAGAGGTCGGATCCCTTACCTTAAAAAGTGACTCTTGAAACTCAAAGGATTGGACCTTGAGGGCTTGGGGGAACCTTGGGAGGACTCTTTGGAAGGTAAGAAGACCAGAACTTCGTTGGGGGAGAGTTGGGAGTGAAAACTAAGGGAGGAAAGGGTGGGTATTTATAGGGAAAGTGAGGGGACAAAGCATTAATGGCCAAGGGACACCTCACTAGTGGTTTTGGAAAAACCATGGGCTTGCCCATGGTATTTTCCCATGGTATTGGCCACTTGGGACACCTCACACCTTATCTTACTATTCATAATTCGACCATATTGAATATATACTTAATACATCATTTAATGATGTCATTAAACACCCGTAACTTAAAAACTATACTTTCACTATTCACCGAAAATTCAACTTTCTCAGAATAATCCCAAAATTTCACCTTAACCAAATATCAATGCTATGATTTCAAAAATGAACTCCATTTTATAAAAATAATTTTCTAAATATTTTTAATTTTATTTTTAAATAAAAACACTATTCACCGAAAAAACTAATACTTGAATAATAATTTATGAAACCGTTATTTACCCATTTTATTGAATCACATTACTTAATCAAGGTGCCTAGATTATTTTAAAACTTTCTTTAAGTGAGATTACTAATCCATTTGGTCACATTACTAATCCTAAGCGTAAAATCACTATTCACTATTTACTATTCATCAAAAATTATGTTGATCTTATTAGACTCCAAATTCCTTAATGAACACTTTTGTAGGAGACCATTTTTTGAAAATCATTACACATCATTAGATATTTAGGGTTTACATAAATATTTCAAAATATCCCTTTTTCAAAATTCATCAATAAAATACATTCTAAAATTATCTAGACATTTGAAATTTCACAAACATCACTAAAGGAAGAAATCTCAATTTATTCACCCGAAAGGATTACACAAGGAAACTAGGGTCTCATCACATAGCCCCTTATAACACTGGCATAAGACCTAAGTGTAAGGTGTGATATGGTGAGAGAATCTGAGGGAGTCTCAGATAACATTGCCCTAGTAGCAATCTCCACTAACTTGAACTTCTCCTGCAAGCGTTTTCGTTCAAGCTTGACACGCTGGAGCTCGGCTTGGGCTTGGTCCAAAGCGAAGCCCACAGATGCTACCTCCTTCCCAAGCTCTGATAAGTGGGCTTCGTAAGGGTTGAGTCTACTGGATGAAGCCATCAACTCCTCTTTCTACATTAACCATTAAAATCTTAATAAATCATTAAGAGTAAGTTAATATAATACTCAAAAAGATTGGGTCGTTACAGGGAACACCCAAAGGCACTAGATAGTCTCGGGCCCCATATACCTCGTACCTCGGTGTAATGTAACCATAGTAAAATAATTTCTCATGCACGAGCCACTAGTAGGGAACATAACCATAACCTAGCGGTCCCCAATCATCATCCACATTGTTTATTTAGAGTTGTCGTTATCCAAATGCTAAGTGAAACAGGGACAAAACCCATCCGG
Organism: Viscum album; assembly: GCA_963277665.1. Classification (NCBI taxonomy): domain Eukaryota; kingdom Viridiplantae; phylum Streptophyta; class Magnoliopsida; order Santalales; family Viscaceae; genus Viscum; species Viscum album. Next base: position 1,367,583,791 of record OY728135.1, read on the forward strand.
TCCACTAGCCGCACTCGTACAAATCCGCCCCACCTAGGTACCCGGGCTTCCCCCTTTGTGCTCAAAAATTTTCAGGATTTAATACATATCCATTTTAATGTAAAACACCACTACTGGTCACATACACCAAATACAGTAGCTATCACATTTTATACCACTTAAAACGCACAACAAACTCTTTGAATTGGAATAAATGAATTTCTCAAAATCCCATGTTGTTTTGCACACAAAACCCCTTATAAAACCCAAATGTACACTATTTTTACACTTTTAAGTTACCAAAACAGTAAAGGCAGCCCAATAAATTTCAATTAAAACAAAAAATCAATTTTCTGGCATCCCCATGTTAAAGAAGAAGTGTTAACTTTGTAAATCCGTCATTTTCACACAAAAGTGGATCCAAAATTTCACTTTCTTTACAAACACAATTAAAACCCATTTTTTCAGAAATAACCAAATGGGATAATAATTATAAACATTATTTTATACCTTATTACAAATCAATAAATTCAACTATGGATTTATAGGAAATTCCCAAATAAACAAATAAAACTTTTCTTTGGAAAACCCCCAATTTCACACAAAATTGGCATTTAAAATTCAATTGCAATAGAAACATCATTAGAACCAATTTTTTCAGCCATAAAATAATGATATAAATATCAAAATATGATAAATACATCATGATAATACAAAAAGATTTCATCAAAATTAGAATCACCTACCAAATCAATTGAAACCATTGAATCCTTTGTGCGAAAACACAAACGCGCCACCGCCACAGCTCAAGAAGGGTAGATCAAACCTAAAAATAGAAGATTGGAACACGAAAACCGAAGGTTAAACCTTAGGTTCGAACCCCTACACACTGGTAATTTTTCACTTCAATTAAAAGGGATGAAACCCTAAAAAATAGAATGAAACCCTAATCAATTTGAAAGGGGAAATGAAATGGACTTACTTACTTGAGAAATCTAGAATTAATCGCCCCAAAACACTAGTATCTGAAATTGAAAACGGCCGAAACTCAGGGGATGTTCACACAAGAATTATTAGCTCATTTTGGAATTGTAATGGAGGGAAAATAGTATGAATTGAGAGTGTTATGATTGAATTAACATACCACATCAAATATGGCCGATTTTAGAAACTCTATGATGTTCGTCCCTAAATCGTGATCCCTAGGAGCTCCAAAGCGGGGGTAAAGAGGCTGGGGGAGCAGATGGTTGTAAGGGGTGCATATGAGTCTTGGAATCATAGAAAACATATTAAAATTGAATACGTTATTAAATAAATAAAATTTATTTTTAAAACTGGATATGGGCTTCCGGGCAGGCCTAATCCCTTAAATAAAAACCAAACCAAACCTTGGTTATGGATTTCCAAAGGCACCAAATTTTAATTTTGCTATTAATATATCATGGGAGAACATTTAGAAGTTGGAATGAGTGAAAAATATTAAAAAATGAATATGTTATAAAAGAAACAAAATTTATTTTTAAATCTGGAATTGGGCTCACGGTTTGGCCCAATTCACGAAAAATCACATATTCTCTATAAAACCATTGGAAAACCCCAAAACAAAGAATTAATGGAAATTAAAATAAAAATACATTTAAAATAAACTATGTATGTGACAGGCGATGAACAACTGATCGTTGCACACCCATCGTGAAACGAAACGATCCCAAACTAGAGATCCAACATCGTAACGACCCTACGGTGGTGCGATGGCCTTGATAGATGAAGAATTTGCTTGAATTGGAAGAGGTCATTCATCAAGTGTTATTCATGTGGGAAGATAAAAACATGTTTTGAGAGCCAATTGGAGATCTGAAAACAACGGAAGTAGCTTCATGGTTTCAGGGAAACCAAAACCCAGGAGTTCTGTGGCGATCAGATGACCGTATCGACGAACGGGGCACCACGAATGGCACTGCGGCGGAAGCCCGCGATTCTGGAAATTTCCAGAATACACACCAGGTACTTATGAAGAACACAGCGTGTAGTACCGGTGGCAGAAGCTAGGGATTCGGGGGGACAGAGAAGAATCTCACAGTGTGTGACCCTAGTCACACGAAGTGTTGGAATTTCCTCAAATCTCGGCGTGTATTTTGGAACGTACACAGACCTGGGATAGACTACACAGCTTCAGAACACAATGTGTACTCTCTACGCAGCTCAGAAGAAGCGGCTACGTATGACTCAGCGTGTATCCAAGGGATACACGAACACGAGATGGATTACATGAACTTGTACTCCATCACACGTCTAGGTGAGGCGAGTAACGTAGAGAACCCCGTGTACACAATACACGGGTTGACATAAATGGGTTGAAGCCATGTACGGGCACATGGCCAGTGTACACTATTTTCACACATGTAAGTTAGAAAAATAGTAAAGTCAGCCCAATACATTTCAATTAAAACAAAAAATCAATTTTCTGGCATCCCCATGTTATACAAGAAGTGTTAACTTTGTAAAGCCAACATTTTCACACAAAAGTGGAACCAAAATTTCACTTTCTTTACAAACTCAATTAGAACCCATTTTTGCAGCAATAACCAAAGGGGATAAACATTATAAACAGTATTTTATACCTTATTACAAATCAATAAAAACAAATATGTATTTATAGGGAATCCCCAAATAAACAAATAAAACATTACATTGGAAAACCCCTAATTTCACACCAAATTGGCATTTAAAATTCAATTACAATAGAAACATCATTAGAACCAATTTTTTCAGCCATAACAAAATGATATAAATATGAAAATATGACAAATACAGAATTCTAATACACAAATATTGCATCAACATTGGAATCACCAACCAAATCAAATGAAACCATTGAATCCTTTGTGCGAAAACCCAAACGCACCAGTACCGCACCTCAAGAAGGGTAGATTTAACCTAAAAATAGAATATTGGACCAAGAAAACCAAGGTTAAACCTCAGGTTCGAAACCCTACCCACTAGTCATTTTTCACTTCAATGAAAAGGGGTAAACCCTAAAAAATTAGAATGAAACCCTAATCAAATTGAAAGGGGAAATGAAATGGACTAACTTACTTGAGAAATCTAGAATTAATCTCCCAAAAACACCAGTATCTGAAATTGAAAACGGCCAAAACTCAGGGGATGTTCGCACAAGAATTATTAGGTCATTTAGGAATTGGAATGGAAGGAAAATAGTATGAATTGTGAGAGTTATGATTGAATTAACATACCTTATCAAATCTGGACGATTTTAGAAACTCTAAGATTTTTGTCCCTAAATCGCGATCCCTAAGAGCTCCAAAGCGGGGATAAAGAGGCTGGGGGAGAGGCTGGGTGTACGTGGCGCATATGAGGCTTGGAATCACCGAAAACTACTTAAAATTGAATAATTTATTAAATAAATAATATTAATTTTTAAAACTGGATATGGGCTTCCAGGCAGGCCCAATACCTTAAATAAAAACCAAAACAAACCTTGGTTATGGATTTCAAAGGCTCCAAATTTTAATTATGGTGTTAATATATCAGGGGAGAACATTTAGGAGACGGAATGAGTGAAAAATATTAAAAAATTAATAAGTTATAAAAGAAACAAAATTTATTTTTAAATCTGGAATTGGGCTCACGGTTTGGCCCAATTCATGAAAACTCACATATTCACTATAAAACCATTGGAAACACCCAAAACCAAGAATTAATGGAAAATTAAAATAAAAATACATTTCAAATAAACTATGTATGTGAAAATTCTCCCCACCATGAAAACTTTCCACCCCGAAAAGTCACAGCATGGCCAAAGCAACAACCAAACCCAACTCAGAACCCAAGAAGTACTCCCTTGCCATGTTTCTTCCCAAAAAGGCCAAAACACCTCCAGTGATCAATGAAGGAAGGAATAATCTCACAAACCAAAATTAAAGCACTTTCCTAAAACTATCATGAATATTCAGGCTTTATCCCAAATAAAAACTCCTCAAACACAATCTGAACAATACTCAAGAAATTCACCCAAACGAATAACAACTTTGAACAGGGTTACACTTACCTTACATTAAATAAACCATTGGGTGCCCTCCAGTTCTAATGTTTACTCAAGAATGATGTTGGTAGATATATATCTCTGAACGAGACTATCTACACCAAGCCAATACCATGGAAAAATCTAAGTTACTGGTACGGGGGACACAAATACGCTCCCCACCATAAGAGACAACCAATATTTTTTTTTCGAGACATAATCAAGTGACTAACAGGGGGAGGCCTAAATGGACTCTCCGGTACAAAGGATATACTTCCATCACAAATTTACAAAATAAATTATATAAGACTCATAGTGGGTCTCCCAACTATAAGAAACAACCTTCTTAACCAACCAGCACTGGCCGGTAAAGAAAGACCCCAAAATTTAAAGAGTTCGGGTGACCACATGGTTAGTTTACACGGTTTGGGAAACCATACACTAACAGTGGGGATCCTTCTATCCACATTGTTTTCTGGGGCATGGTCACTATTAACCAAGTGAAAACCGTGTTTTCAAAGAGCGTATACAAACTCCAAACCTTTCTCCAAAGACTCAGTGGAAACCAAAGGGGGAGGGAATAACATTGGGCGATGACATGGGTACACGACCCTCCACCTATTTCTGCCGAACATGGACAACAGAAGAAAGATTATGAAACCATAGGTTTAAACTCTTCCTAACTTTCATACTGAGGATATGACTTTGTACAAGTGTTTAAATGACCCTGTGATTTCCCCTGACTACGAGCCAACTTCTCTCCGAGACCTATAGCTGGAGCTCAAATGATTGAAGCATCTTCGACCTCATAGTTAGGCTTTGGAAACCCTTTGAACAATAATTCTTCTTTCGATGCAACCAACAACTAAAAAGCAATCCCCGATAAGTTTTTCAAGACATAAAACATTCCAAACACACTTTACCCTAACTCGATATTTCACTGAAACAAGGACTTAAAATATGCACACACATCACACCTTGTTTGTTCGGGTGAGAAACAATAGAAGTAATGAAATCCTATACTCACCTTCCACTAAAATGGAATATTTTTAAGCTTTTTTTTGAAGGGATACATTCTCCCAACATAACAGAGACTCTCATATGATTGACCAACTTTCACCTTTATGATCAATCGAGCCCATGGCATCATAAGGAATCACCGAACATGACCATTGCGACTAATATAAACAATGCATGGAGAGGGACCTTATACAACATCCTCAAACAACACACAATTATAGAAAGTGGCCAAAATATAGTATCGTGACCATATTTCCCACAAAGGTGGTTTAACATGAATTCATGCATCAAATAATCTTCGAAGAACCCAAAGGTCCTCTTGGACACCATCGAGACACTCATCCACACTAACAACCCTAGACCACATCCACCTTCGACGTATCAGGAAACATAAGAAACTAAGGTCCCATTCAACTTTCCATGAGAAATCTCACTTTACAAGAGGATCTAAAAATCAAAGAAAGGAAAGGGTGTAGAGTCAATCTAAAAATATCAAGAAAATGATTCCTTATATTGATCAACTTGAGGTTCTTCGAAAGGCAATACAATCTGGGTTGCACTTCAGTTGTGCACTAACCCTTAATGGGGCATACCTTATCCAACGATTGAATCAAAGGACCCAACCAAGATGGTCCATTAGTCACGATATACCAAAATCCAGATCCAAACACATGAAAGGAATCACCATAAAGGCATCCCAAAACATTTTTCACAAGAGACCACTAACCGTCCATACAACACAGCTCACCGACCAAACACAAACCCAAAACACAGTTCAAACAGGAGGGGTTCTTGGACTCAAAACATCCCACAACATCAACATTATCAAAAACCCATAATACAAACTATATCAAACTATTCATCAAGACATCATGTTTTTCTTTAAAACTATTTCTTTGAAAACAAACTATTTATTAGTAATCATGTCCACTAATGGTACCCCATGGGCCTCACACATGCATGTTTTTGTGCCACACCAGGCACCCTCCTCATATCCATCCCGGCACTCATCAAGTCATGAAATCAACCATCCATCATCCCATATAACCACATGCATGTGGTTACACACTGAAATACCAAAGGTTAAAACAAATATTATTTCCATTTTTTAAAACCAAAATGGTCAACCAACACATCCTTTTTTTTTTCAAAAATGCTTACCAAGATATCAAAATCCCAATTCAAATATTACTAAAATTTTCAGAAAGACACAAATATTTATACAAGAACTAAATTTCAAGATATTCACATCAATTTCAAAACATCTCATCCCATTAAAACACCCTTTGATTGTTTAGAAAACTCTATTGGAAACACTTTACAAAACCAAAATCAATATAGTTCTTGCATTCAAAAGAGGTGTAAGCACACCATTTCACATTTCAAAATAATTCTGAAAATTCAGTTCCACCATTTCATTAACAAAACCATTCCCTCATTATTTGAAAATCATTCAAAAAAACATTACGCTTCTTAAAACCAAGTCACTTTAAAACCAAAGTTCCAAGATTTAAAAACTAAAGAACACAAGACAATACGAGAGGAAACTAGTTTCAGTGGGTGACTTGGACATATGGTTGGAGACCATACCCCAATCACTTTACAGTCACAAAGAGTGTTCTAGGGACGATCCCTGGCTCCACATGGCTTGCCAGGCCCTGCGAGCTCACTGGGACCATTAACCCAACTCTCTTTTCATTTCCCCTAACTATCATTAAAACAAGAAAACCAAAGGTCTTAGATAAATCCTGACTTCCCTAGGAAACTTGAATCATGTCATGAGGATTGGTGATTAGACACACTACCCATAACTAGAATACCAATTCGCTACAATATCCATAATATCCCACCTCTTCCCCAAATAACATGACCCAAGGAGTTAACCTGAACCTCCTCTGATACCATTTTGTCACGAACCGAATCTGGTCGCCGCCAAAACCAGCACCAGAACCAGCCTGTGACAAGGCCCGAAGGGCTTTCCCTATCCCCACGGGCTGGAACAAGTGCTCGGGTATCATTTATCTTGGTTTTGGAATGATTTACCCGAATATGTATAGATAAAAAACCAAAAAGATTTGATAAAATGAATCTGAAAAATTCATACCAACAAGGTTTATAAAAAAAATCTAGAACTGAATACATAAGTTCAAATTGAATAAAAAAGGTTGAAAGATACAATGGAATAGAAACAAAAAAGCCCCATGGACTCCACATGACAAGGGGTCATCACCCCCAAGTCATCTCCACTACTCCGCCCCAAGGACGAGGACTAATACCCTGAACCGCTGTCACCCTTAGCCTTTTCTTTACCTGGGTCAAAAAAAGTATACTTACACCCAAGGGGTGTAAGTAGGGTGTGAGCCTAAGCCCAATAGGATACCACCCTATGATTCCAAGGTTCATGCAATACAAGTTGAAAAAGCTAGCAGTTTTAATATGCAATGAAAAGCGGTGACAAATTCCAAGAAATACAACTTTATATTGAAAACATTTTTCAAGATTAAACATTCAGAATGTTAAAAAATTTAAATAGGAATGTTAGATACTGCAATATAATTCCAAAGAAACCCAAATACAAGGGAAAATACCACAAATACAATGAGCAACAAAACCGAGAACACCCTTAGGCACTAGATAGTCTCGGGCCCCATATACCTCGTACCTCTGTGTAATGTAACCATAGTAAAATCCTTTCTCATGCACGAGCCACTAGTAGGGAACATAGACATAACCTAGCGGTCCCCAACCATCATCCACATTGTTTATTTAGAGTTTTCATTATCCAAATTCTTAGTGAAACAGGGACAAAACCCATCTGGTCCACTAGCCGCACTCGTACAAATCCACCCCACCTAGGTACCCGGGCTTCCCCCTTTGTGTTCAAAAATTTTCAGGATTTAATACATATCCATTTTAATGTAAAACACCACTACTGGTCACATACACCAAATACAGTAGCTATCACATTTTATACCACTTAAAACGCACAACAAACTCTTTGAATTGGAATAAATGAATTTCTCAAAATCCCATGTTGTTTTGCACACAAAACCCCTTATAAAACCCACTTGTACACTATTTTCACACTTTTAAGTTACCAAAATAGTAAAGGCAGCCCAATAAAATTCAATTAAAACAACAAATCAATTTTCTGGCATCCCCATGTTAAAGAAGAAGTGTTAACTTTGTAAAGCCTTCATTTTCACACAAAAGTGGAACCAAAATTTCACTTTCTTTACAAACACAATTAAAACCCATTTTTTCAGAAATAACCAAATGGGATAATAATCATAAACATTATTTTATAACTAATTACAAATCAATAAATAAAACTATGGATTTATAGGAAATCCCCAAATAAACAAATAAAACTTTTCTTTGGAAAACCCCCAATTTCACACAAAATTGGCATTTAAAATTCAATTGCAATAGAAACATCATCAGAACCAATTTTTTCAGCCATAATAAAATGATATAAATATCAAAATATGATAAATACATCATGATAATACACAAAGATTTCATCAAAATTGGAATCACCTACCAAATCAAATGAAACCATTGAATCCTTTGTGCGAAAACACAAACGCGCCACTGCCACACATCAAGAAGGGTAGATCAAACCTAAAAATAGAAGATTGGAACACAAAAACTGAAGGTTAAACCTTAGGTTCAAACCCCTACACACTGGTAATTTTTCACTTCAATTAAAAGGGATGAAATCCTAAAAAAATAGAATGAAACCCTAATCAATTTGAAAGGTGAAATGAAATGGACTTACTTACTTGAGAAATCTAGAATTAATCTCCCCAAAACACCAGTATCTGAAATTGAAAACGGCCGAAACTCAGGGGATGTTCACACAAGAATTATTAACTCATTTTGGAATTTTAATGGAGGGAAAATAGTATTAATTGAGAGTGTTATGATTGAATTAACATGCCACATCAAATATGGCCGATTTTAGAAACTCTATGATGTTCGTCCCTAAATCGCAATCCCTAAGAGCTCCAAAGCGGGGGTAAAGAGGTTGGGGGAGCGGATGGTTGTAAGGGGTGCATATGAGTCTTGGAATCACAGAAAACATCTTAAAATTGAATACGTTATTAAATAAATAAAATTTATTTTTAAAACTGGATATGGGCTTCCGGGCAGGCCCAATCCCTTAAATAAAAACCAAACCAAACCTTGGTTATGGATTTCCAAAGGCTCCAAATTTTAATTTTGCTGTTAATATATCATGGGAGAACATTTAGAAGTTGGAATGAGTGAAAAATATTAAAAAATGAATAAGTTGTAAAAGAAACAAAATTTATTTTTAAATCTGGAATTGGGCTCACGGTTTGGCCCAATTCACGAAAACTCACATATTCTCTATAAAACCATTGGAAACCCCAAAAACAAAGAATTAATGGAAATTAAAATAAAAAGACATTTAAAATAAACTATGTATGTGATAGGTGATGAACAACTGATCTTTGCACACCCATCGTGAAACGAAACGATCCCAAACTAGAGATCCAACATCGCAACGACCCTACGGAGGTGCGATGGCCTTGATAGATAAAGAATTTGCTTGAATTGGAAGAGGTCATTCTTCAAGTGTTCTTCATGCGGGAATATCAAAACATGTTTTCAGAGCTGATTGGATATCTGAAAACAATGGAAGTAGCTTCATGGTTTCAAGGAAACCAAAACCCAGGAGTTCTGTGGCGATCAGATGACCGTATCGACGAACGAGGCACCACGAAAGGCACTATGGCGGAAGCCCGTGATTCTGGAAATTTCCAGAATACACACCATGTACTTATGAAGAACACATCATGTAGTACCGGTGGCAGAAGCTAGGGATTCGGGGGGACAGAGAGGAATCTCACAGTGTGTGACCCTAGTCACACGAAGTGTTGGAATTTCCTCAAATCTCGGCGTGTATTTTGGAACGTACACAGACCTGGGATAGACTACACAGCTTCAGAACACGATGTGTACTCTCTACGCAGCTCAGAAGAAGCGGCTACCTATGACTCAGCGTGTATCCAAGGGATACACGAACACGAGATGGATTACATGAACTTGTACTCCATCACACGTCTAGGTGAGGCGAGTAACATAGAGAACCTCGTGTACACAATACATGGGTTGACATAAATGGGTTGAGGCCATGTACGGGCACATGGCCAGTGTACACTGAGCTAACCCCAGTCACTCGAACATGGCGTGTACACCGTACTACATGCCGTGTACTCAATTTTTCTACACTGCCAGACTTATGACATAGGCCATTGTACACAGGAAATACCTGGGGTCATACGACCCGGTGTGTAACTTTTCTACACGATGTGTACTTTTTGGAAAATGGCATGGTCCTCTTGTCCACTGTATCTTGGACATGTTTTTTTTGGGTTAGTAACCCTAATTCTTGTTCCACTAATGGTCAGGCATCGCTTCCTTCTACACGAGTATGAAATCTCCAGTAGGAATTTCTGTGATAGAGTTGGCATCCTTTTGAGAGGCCCGAAACAAGATCCTCAATCCTTTCTTGACCCTAGGTAGATTCAGGAATCGACATGACCAACTCTACCAGGCATTGATCCTCTACCTAGTTGGTGAATCTGGATGAGTTGTGGTATCCTTCATTGCCTTGGCAGTGATCCTCATCTGTGTATTATGATCTTTCCCACTCAGGAGTGTGTCTCCTGAAATAAGTTAATCTATCTATCATGATCTTCCCCACTCATGAGTGTGTTCTCCCATAATGAGTGTATCTACCTCTTGTGATGTTTCCTGATGAACAGTACTTCTTTAACTGACATCATTAGTGATACCAGACACGTGGAGTGTGTTCTACTGAAACAAGTGCTTCGTGGAACCTTATAATTGAATCCCTTGTGGGGGTATGCAGTTGTGTGACGTGTTTCTAGACCTCGGGTCTGATTTTTGGGTATATCTGGATTGTTTTATCCTGCTATATGCTTAGTAGACATAAAATTTGTAGAGCTAACTGTGCCTTTTCTTTGTGTACTGCTTTGTGTTTTTCGTGGTCCTCTTCTGAGTAAGGTTATACTCACACCTGCACGAGATCTTCCCACATGTGTCATATCTTCTGCAGACGACCATCCTTTTGATAGAGTCCAGGGTGTACCAGGACCGGACCAAGATTTCTAAGTTCCCTATTGGCCAAGGCGTTCCTTCGGCTACAAGTAGTAGTCCCAATACCTCTTGTGATTACAGGTTGGACTTTGCAGTTTTCAGACTCTTGTTTTTGGTGGGTTTGTATTCTATCCTAGTTTACATTCAGTACTTTATATTCCGTCGTACTCTATTGGTTCTGTTTAGTTGTATTCATTCATTTTTGTTCCTTAGTGCTTTTTTTTACATTTCATCATTTGTGGGCTTGGAGTTGTGTGCGTGTGTATAGGTTCTTAAAAAATGCATCCCATGTTAATAATAAGCCTACTCGGTGCTAGTCACCCGCCCCTGGCCTATTAGAGGTGGTCTTGGGGAGTCACGGCGCGGGACCCACTAGGACGGGTCGTGACAGAGTGGTATCATAGGAGGTCGGTTCTACCCTAGGACCAAGTGTTTGTAAGATTGGTTTGGTGAAACAATGTTAAGTGTTATGAGCTTTCCTTTCAGGACATAGACTCCAGTGTTGGTCTGGTGGCCGATGTGTCCATACACCCGGACTTTGATAACCTACTTTTCGACTCGGTACATGAAAAACCTAGTTGAAAGGGGGATTGAAATAAAGGTACATGAATCATATCGGAATGGGTTGTTTTTTTCATTCCCTTCGAGTTAGTTATCCAGATATACTCATGGTTCATCTTGTTTCTCTGTGGGTTGCCTTCGTGACACATACCCGCTAGGATTCAGTAGCACGATCATGAGGATAACCCTCTTAGTGACGAGGCTTCAATTTAGTGACCAGTTCCATTGGCGTTGCTATAAGGGGGTGCACCTGTTGTACCACCAATAGTGTAGCAGCCCATGGTACTAGCAGTACTGATCGACGAGGAGCACAAGCTTAGCGCGCTCCATGAGTTCCAGAGATAGAGACCCCTAAGGTTCTGAGGCGGGCCCAACCCTCAGGCGGCTGAGGATTGGCTTGAGGCAGTGACAAGAGCTTTACGTCTAGTCAGGACACCAGTAGACTAGATGGTGATGCTTGGAGTGAGCCTTCATCAGGGTTTGGCAGGACGATGGTGGAGTCTAACCACACAGGCTCAAGACTAGACACTTTCATGGATTGAGTTAGAGTGACTTTTTAGGGAGTATTTCTCTCTGATTATGTAGATATTTGTTCCATCCAAGAGCTTCTTCGTCTCTTGTAGGGTTTTATGACGATAGGCGACTATTCATTGGGGTTCACCAACCTAGCCCAGTACTCGATGGATATGTTCAAGGATCTTTAATTCATAGCTCGAACATTCGAGGGAGGTCTATGATGAGACATCCGAGCTAGTTTCATGCCTCTATGCATTTAGAATTATGCTGGAGTGCTCGAGTGGGCCTTGGTCATCGAGGGATTTTTGGCAGAGTAGAGAAATCCCTTGACAGTTAGCAACATGCAAAAAGGTTTGGAGACCTCGGCAACAAGGAGCTGACATCGGATATAGGGATCAGGGTGTGAGAGATGTCAGAGGAGGACCCAAGACAGGGGATTGAAATTATAGGGCTCTCAGGCTGGATCCAGTCATCCTAGGGATAAGCGGTGCTACACGTGTGACAGTAGGGGGCATCTTGCTAGAGATTGTCTGATCCGTCGAGCTGCTGATAGGGAAGTAGTGGATGGACCACCGAGGAAGAGATAGAGAGTGGAGCACATAGACCCACCAGGCGGAAGACGTGGTATATGATTAGGGAGATCTACAGGTGGTGGTAGACACTTCAACTTACTTCCACCAAGAGCCCCATGAGGTCCGCACCAGACTCAGGGAGTAGGGGGACAAGGGAGGGGACAACTGCATGCAGTTGAGGTATATGACCCAGGGGCTCCAATGATGATACGAGGTACGATCTGTGTCTTCTCTACCTTAGCTTCTATACTTATAGACATAGTTTCCATTCATTATTTCATAGCCACATGTCTTGTGCGAAACGTTGAGGTTTTGGTAGAACCATTGACTCGATCCATATGAAATGAGACACATATGGGAAGAGAATCGACAATCACACACCTTTGCAGATAGTGTGATCTTACCCTTGGGGGTGAGAGTTTTGGTTAGAACCTATTGGTGGTAGCATCGAGGAATTATGACGTCATTCTTGGTATGGATTGGCTATCTTCAGTCCATGCCCAGATAGACTGATTTAGGTGAAGGGTGCGGTGTGTCTGCAGTGATGGGATAAAGTTTTCTTTTGTCGATGAAATGGAAACCCAGGTAGCATAGAATGGGCTCATGCATAGGGGGTGCATCCGATCACTCATGAGATGGCTATCCTTGCCCTCAACGTAGTAGATGTTGTGGGATCTCGGTTCCCAACATTAGTGGCGGAGTACGAGGACGTATTTCCCAAAGATGTTCCAGGATTACCTCCACGTCGGGAAATCGACTTCTGCATCGACTTACACCCCAGGACGACACTGATTACCTCGCCAGCATATTGGATGGCTCCCGTAGAGCTTTGCGATCTGAGGGTGCAGTTGGAGGATTTGCAGATCACGTGTTTCGTGAGACCCAACATTTTACTCTGGGCGGCCCCAGACTTGTTTACCTAGAAGACAGATGTAAGTTTGAGGTTGTGTGTGAATTATCGGCGCCCGAATCAGCTAATGGTGAAGAATAAGTATCCCCTGCCGAGAATATAAAACCTCTTCGATCAGCTGAGAGGGGAACAACGGTTCTTAAAGGTTTACCTTCGATCAGGTTATCACCGGTTACGAGTACAAAATGTGGATATACCGAAGACAGACTTCATATGCCGCTACAGTCACTATGATTACATGGTGATGACTTTCGGCATGACAAATGCCCCCACAATGTTCATGGGAATAATGAACAGGATCATCAAATTTTACATGGACGGCTTTGTAGTGGTATTCATCGATGACATCCTTGTGTACTGAGCGTCCGAGGAGGAGAACACGAGACACCTAAAAATAGTTCTAGATGTAATCCGAGAGCACCATCATTATGGGAAGCTCTAGAAGTTCTAGTTCTAGATTTAGGAGGTCCACTTTCTTGGACATCTCATCTTAGTAGATGGAGTAGCTATGGACAAACCAAGGTGGAGGAAAAGTTAGCATGGGAGAAACCTCGGAGTATGATGGATGTGTGAAGCTTCCTTGGGTTAGAAGAATATTACCAGAGGCTCATATATTATTTCTCCTAAATATCGGCACCAATGAAAGCCTGGACCAGAAAGGGTAAACCATCATGTGGATGGAGAAGTTCCAGCAAGCTTTCGAGCAGTTGAGATAAAGTTTGACGAGCGCCCCAATTTTGAGATTGTCGGAGGTGGGTGTCGAGTACATAGTGTTCTGCGATGCATCAGTGACCAAGCTTGGCTATGCCCAGATGCAGAGGCATGCAATGATTGATTATAGTTCGCAGCATCTTAGGCCACATGAGTAGAACTATGCGACCCATGATCTCGAACTGGCTGTGGTAGTCTTCGCATTGAAGATATGGTGACACTACCTTATGGGTGAGCGGTTCATCTTCTACTCTGACCACAAAAGCCTCAAGTACATCTTATCACATAAGGATCTGAATATGAGGTAGATACATTGGCTTGAGTACCTCAAGGATTATGATTTCTAGATCATCTATACTCCTGGGAAGGGAACAAGGTGGTAGACGCTCTTAGAAGAAGGTTGAGCTCCAGCTGTGGAGTGAGGCGATAGATCAGTTGGACACATTGTAGTTGTCCTTCGTGGGAAGAGATGATGCAGCTTACCTACAGATGATGACTACCACCCCTACACTCTTACAACAAGTTAGAGAAGCACATCTTTGGGATGTCAAAGGTAAGGCTTTATGTGCTTAGTTATCCATTGGACATGCTCCTGATGGATATTCGCAAGGTGTGGATCACGTACTTATTTTTAGAGAACTCAATATTTTAGCAGTAGCGTTGGAGGAGGATTTCCTTAGGGAGTTTCATACATACCCCTTTCCGATACATCCGGGAGTGGAAAATATGTACTAGGAACTCTGACGGCAGTTCTGGTGGTCAGGCATGAAGAAGGCAGTAGCGGAGTTCATTTCTCGATGTCTTGTATGCCAGCAGGTGAAGGTTGAGCACCAAGTTCCAGTGGGATTAGCTCACTCCTGGAAGTTCCATAGTGGAAGTGGGATGAAATATCGATAGACTGCATGACAGGATTACTATAGACATATAAGGGGTATGATTCCATCTGGGTGATCCTTGATTGACTCACCAAGTCGACCCACTTTCTAGCCATCAGGGAGCAGAGTTTCGTAGAGAGAATGTGATGCCTTTACATGCAGGAGATAGTTCATCTTCATGGTGTCCCTTTGACAATAGTCTCGGACATAGATGCCTGCATTACATCTCATTTGTTGAAATGGTTGTAGGAGGCCTTTGGGAATCGACTATGCTTGATCACTGCATTCCATCCCTAGACCGATGGTCAGACGGAAAGGACCATTCAGGTTCTGAAGGATATGTTGCAGGCCTATATCATGGAATTTGGTCATAGTTGGGAGGACCACCTACCACTGGCGGAGTTTGCGTAAAATTACAACTACCACTCCACCATTGGTATGGCACCTTTTGAGGCACTATATGGGAGACCCTTCCGGTCACCGCTTTGCTGGACCGACCCTGGAGAGTTAGCACCCATGGGTCCAGAGTTGGTGCGAGCTGCCACCGAGAAGGTGCAGATTATCCGAGAGTGGATGAAGACTATGTAGAGTTGGAAAAAGTCTTATGCTCTTAAGTGACAGAGACCCCTGGAGTTTGAGGAGGGAGAACACGTCTTTCTTCGACCCTCACATCGATGAGGGTTACATAGATTTGGTTGAGGAGGTAGGCTATCTACAAGGTTTATATTTCCTTTTTAGATACTCCATTGAGTTGATGAGGTGGCGTACCACCTAGATTTACCAATGTATTTGCAATAGGTAAACGATGTCTTCCACATGTCGCAACTGAGGAGTTATGTGCATGACCCATCACACGTCATCAACTGGGGAGAGCTGCACATTGAGGATGGAGTGACCTTTGCTGAGCACCCAGTAGATATTGGGGATCGGCATGAGAGGATACTTTGTGGGTGATTGATTCACATGTTTCATTAGTTGGCAGCACACGAATCTTTAGGAGAGCACGTGGGAGCGGGAGGCTCAAATCCATGCCCAGTACCCTCATTGTTTTGAGTAATCTTGTTTTGTCTTTTTGGGGACGCAAAGCCCCATGGTGGGGAGAATGTAACATCTCAGATTTTCAATGTATTATTTTTATATATTATATGTAATTATTATGAGACCAGGCGTAGAGACGACACATCATTCCGAGGCCCAGTGAGCCAATAATGGTGGTTTGATCTTTTTTTAAGGTAAGTGACCCGACACATGTGCGCAGTTGTGGAAGTTTCCAAACAGATGCTCGGATTAAAAATAGGAGGGAATTGTTGCGGTCAAGATGACAACTTTACCTAAGAACGAGTTTAACATTGACTAGAGGAAGTCGAGGGAAAAAGTTATTTTTCAGACATTTTTATTAAAATAAATTAAAATAAAATAGCCAAGTTTATTTTATTTTAATTGGAATCATCCCCTGTAGAGAATCGACGAGGCATTTGTTCCCTTATTTAATGTCATGTCATAATGACTTAGAAACAACAACATTGACTCATTATTACCGCAGCGTAAAGGAATACCAAACTTTTTTCCCTTTTTATTGGGATTTCTCTCATTGGTATGGATTGAGAGGAAACTCTAGAGAATCTGTGGTGCTTCAGAGAAGACTCTCGATGACGAATGATGACGAATCGAAGCTGTGAATCACTACGCCAATGAAGATGATGGATATTGACGATGACAGTAGCACAACCCTTTTTTCATAGATAAATTCCTTCATAATGGTATGGGTTGTTATTTTGATTCTTCTTTCCTTATTTTTGAATTTAAAAGGCGAATGCAGATCAACCACGAACATGTTGATCCGTGGATTCGTACATTCTTGCTAGAGGGTTTTATTGGGATGTTTTTGGGGGATTAATCCATGTTGGTTATTATTGTTGATTTCTGCTCTATTTAATCTTACTAATGGGAGTATATCAAAGATGTGACAAATTAAGACAAAGGTTCATTCCTTAATTTTGTTTTATAGGGTTTTTCATTCCCACTTTCCTTCTCGCGCATTGTTCGCGTTCTTCGTGTTCTTCCTTGGGTGACGAACAATGGATCGTTGCGCACCCGTCCTGCAATGAAAAAATCCCAAACTAGAGATCTGAAATTGCAATGACCCTATGGAGGTGTGCCGACCACGATAGATGAGGAATCAGCTCGGATCGTAAGAGGCCTTTCTTCGAGCGTTCATTGCGCGGGAAGATAAAAACATGTTTTCAAAGACGATCGGAGATCCTAAAACAACGAAAGAATATTTTTGGTGTCAGGGAGACAAAAAACTGAGAGATTCATGGTGATCAAATGACCGGATCGACAAACGGGGCACCACAAAAGGCATGGCAGTGGAAGCCCATGATTCTGGAAATTTCTAGATCACACGACGTGTACTTATGAAGAACACGCTATGTAGTACCAGCGGTGGAAGATAGGGCTTCAGGGGTCATAGAGGAATCGAATGGCGTGTGACCCTGGTCACACGGTGTGTTGGACTTTCCCCGAATCTTGGCATGTATTTTGGAAAGTACACATACATTGGATGGAATACATGGCTTCAAAACATGGCGTGTACTCTGTACACAGCATGGTAAAGGCGGCTACGTAGGACTCCACGTATATCCAGGGGATACAAGGATGCACGATGGAGTACACGACCGTGTACTCCATCACACAGCCATGTGAGGCTAGTAACACAGGTCACCCAATGTACCCAATACACGGGATGTCACACATGGGTTGAGGCAATGTACAGGCCCATGGACAGTGTACACGTAGCCGACCCCAGTCACTAAGACACAACATGTAAAACATACTACACACAGTGTACTCACTTTTTCTACACGATTAGTCTTACGAAATGGTCCATTGTACATGGGCAGTACCCAGGTTCATACGACACAATGTGTATCTTTTCTACATGTCGTGCACTTTTTGGAAAATGGAATGGTCCTCTTGTCCACCGTATCTTGGAAATGTTTCCGTTGGGTTAGCTCCCATTCTTCTCGTTCCCCTGAAGTTCAGGCATAATTTCTTTCTACAAGAGTATGATCCATTCAGTAGGACTTTCTATGATAGAGTTATAATCCCTTCAAGAGGCCCAGAGCGAGATCATCTATCCTTTCCTGACGCTATGTAGAGTCAGGCATCGATGTGACCAACTCTACTGGGTGTCGATCCTCAACCTAGCTAGTGAATCCAGATGAGTCGCGGTATCTACCATGGACCTGGAAGTGATCATCATCCGTGTATCGTGATATTTCCCACACAAGAGTGTGTCTATCTTAATGAGTTCATCTATCTATCACGATCTTCCCCACTCAACAGCGTGTTCTCCCAAAATGAGTTTATCTACCTCTCATGACATTTCCCAATGAAAGGTACTTCTCGGACGGACATCATCAGAGCTACCAGACACGTGGAGTGTGTTATCATGGAATGAGTGCTTCTTGGAACCTTGTAACTGAATCTTTACTGGTGGTATGCAGTTGTGTGACTTGTTTCTAGACCTCGGGTCTGAGTTTTGGGCATATCTGGATTATTTTCTCCTATTATATGTTCAGTAGACATAAA
This sequence comes from Viscum album, assembly GCA_963277665.1. NCBI lineage: Eukaryota > Viridiplantae > Streptophyta > Magnoliopsida > Santalales > Viscaceae > Viscum > Viscum album. The sequence goes on from OY728135.1 coordinate 1,367,602,721, forward strand.
CAGTGTATAATTGACTGTGCCATATCTTTATGTACTACTTTGTGTTTTTTAGGGTCCTCTATTGAGTATTGTTATACTCACCCCTGCACGGGCTCTGCCCGCATGTGTCGTGTCTTCTGCAGACGAGCGTCCTTTTGATAGAATCCATGGCGGACTAGGACAGGATTGAGCTTTCTGAGTTATCTACAAGCCGAGGTGTTCCATCAGCTAAGAGCAGCAGTCCTAATACCTCTATTGTTTTCAGGTTGTACTTTTTGGTATTTTGACACTTGTTTTTGGTGGGCTTGTATTCTGGCCCAGTTTACATTCAGTACTTTACTTTCTGTCGTACTCTATTGGTTGGGTTTAGTTGTATGCATGAAATTTTATTCCGTAGTGGTTTTTTACATTTCAATATTTGTGTTCATGGAGATTTTTTCATGTGTGCATGTTCATAGGCAATGCCTCCCATGTTAGTAATATGCATACTCAGTGCTAGTCACCAGCCCATGGCCTATTGGAGGTGGGCTTGGGTACTCACGACGTGGGCCCCACTAGGACGGGTCGTGAAAATATGTTAAGGAAATAAAACTAATTTATTCGTCATTCATTTTTGTCCTTGGATTAACCTTTATGTATAACTCCTAAATTTTCTTTTATTCTAGCCAATGGCCAGAAAAAAGAGGACACGAGCTAACAACCGATGTGAATATCAATGTGAATACTGTTCTAATGAGATTCCTAGTCTGATGGGAGCAGAAATCAGAAACTTTGTAATGATACTCTCTCTGTTAACCCATATTTTTAATGGAAACATGGTTCAAGAAGAACATTTAACCCCCCACCCCCTAAAAATTAACATGTCACAATTGACAGTTTCATGAGACAAAGGCCTCCTACTTTTAATGGATAATCTGATCCCTCAACTTCCAAACACAAGATTAACTCCATTGAGAAGATATTCTCCATCCTTCGATGTTCTAAACAATTGAAGGTACTTCTGGTATCCTATTTTATCGAGGGTGAAGATAATCAATGGTGGAAACTAAAAAAAACGATGCGTGAGGAGGATATCAAGGTGTTGGAATGGAAGAATTTACAAAAAACGTTTTCCAACAAATATTTTCCTCGCACCCTCCAACCTAAGATAAAAAGGGACTTCCCTTCCCCAATCAAAAAAGATGACGAATCCATCATGGAATATGGGGAAAAATTCACAAGGCTTGCACGACATTCCTTCGAATATGATGTTACCCCTGAATGCATGGTTGATAGTTTCTTTGGTGGGATGAAACCTAGCCAACAGAAATCCCTAGAGATCCCTGACTTTGAGAGTTATGAGGAAATTTTCTGATGTGCTCTCAAGGTTGTAATATAGATCAAAGAATCTCATGGGTATCATGGGGATAAGAATCATAATGATGACTTTAATTTGGTAGTCCTATGGATAAATCCAATGGTGCTATGAAAATACAGCACCCCACTTGCCAAAGGTGCGGAAAGAAGAAGCCCATAAATTTTCTTAAGGGGGTGAGGAAATTCTTAAGGTGTGGAATAGAAGGGAATAGGGATATTAACTACCTACAAGAAAACCCACAGTTGCAAAATAGTAAAGGAACACTTCATTTTACAATCAATACATTTCTCATTGCTTCAACTACAAATATCTGGGGAACTTTGCAAACCAGTTCACTAAGCTAAGGCTTTTCAGAGGCAATGAAAAACCTCTAAGGAAGAAAGTTCAAGCTTTTTCCATCAATACCATCGAAGTGGACCCCAAAAATGAAGTGGTGATCAGTATGATAGTATTCATTCATGAATTGAGAACATACATTTTGATTCTGGTTCTATGCATTCTTTTATATCCAGAATGTTTAGTAGAACAATCCCAACATCACCACAAATAACAGAATTAAAGATGTCAGTGAGAATAGAAAATGGTTTAATCATTGTATCCCAGGAATATAAATCATCCCCTATATCAATCTATTGATTGAAATTCTCGGTGAACCTATTCATACTCCCTCTAGTGAAAATTTATACAATTCTTGGTATATATTGGCTTTCTCTATAGAGATCCATCATTAATTTCTGTGAGAGGGAAATCACTCTACAAATGGCAAATTGACCCCCAATTCTGTACATGTGCATGGAGGAAGTTAAATCTTCCTTAGCACCATCATCCCATGAGTGGATATTACATACCTATTAGCACACATATCTGGATTAGATTATAGAGTCTAAGGAAGATGCCATGCCTATTGTGAAGGAATTCACTGAAGTGTTTCCCAAGGAATTTCATGGTCATCCTCTTAGAATAGATATTGAATTATCGATTGATCTTATAGTTGGGGTGTATCTTATATCCAAGAATCTATATAGAATGGATGTGGGAGTTTTTGGGGAGATGAAGAAATAACTACAGGAGAATCTTTATAAAGGGATTATATTCCCATGTGCTTCACCATGGGGTGAACCATTACTCATCATTAGGAAGAATGATTGGTCAATACGCCTTTGAATTTATTATTGTGAGTTCAACAAAATCACGATAAATAAAAAGTATCATCTACCCAAAATTTATTACTTTTTCGATCACCTACATGGAGAACAATACTTCCCCAAGGTTTATTGTCGATCGAGATTTTACCAAGTAAGGGTGATGATGGAAGATATCTCTGTGACTTCTTTTCGTATATGGTACTGGCACTATGAATTCATATTAATGCCTTCCAAACTAACTAATTCTCTAAAAATCTTTGTGGACTTGATGAATAGATTTAGAAGATATTACCTTGGAAATTTTTTATTATTATTTATAGATGATATTCTAATGTACTCCAATACTAAGGAGGATCATGGAGAGAATCTATAAACAGCCATAGAGACCTTGAGAAAGGAGAAGCTCTATGAAAATTATAGCATGTGTGAATTCTGGTTGAAGGAGGTCTCATTCTTGGGGCATATCATCACAACCAATGGGATATCTATGGACCCCTCCTAGAAATCTATAATTAAAGGATTGCTGAATACAACATCAGTAATGAATATATATAGATTCTTTGGGTTAGCTGGATATTATCGCTGATTTGTGAGAAATTTTTCATGATTTTCCAACACTCGTACCAAGATAACTCAAAAGGGACTAATGTTTTCATGGTGGTATATATGTGAATATATATTCAAGGAGTTTAAAAAAGAGGCTTATCACTACGCCCATTCATACACTACCCACAAGTGGAGATGTTTTTGTGGTATTTTGTGATGCAACAAAGAAGGGCCTAGGTTGTGTGTTGATGAAAAATGAAAAAATTATTTTCTATGATACAAGTAAATTGAATTTTCATGAGAAAAACTATCCAACACATGATATGGAATTGGTTATAGTTTAATCATCTTTAAAAATTTGTTGATATTAAATATTTGGGGAGAAGTGAGAAATATACATGGATCACATATGCCTCAAATATATATTCAAACAGAAAGAGTTGAACATGAACCAATGATGATGGTTAGAGTTAATAAAGACTATGATTGGTTAATCCATTACAACCCTGGGAATGCGAACAAGGTAGAGGTTGATCTATGTAGAAAGGACCCATCAATTCTATAATTGATGATAATTGAAAATGATCCAATCTTCATATATTTGATGAAAATAGACATAGGAATCATAAAAAAGGTAACATTATCGATCCATTCACAAATTATTTCTCAACTGTCTCTTTTCGAAAGGATAGAGGATGATCAAAATGATTATGTAGAAATTCATTAAAAAGTGGAAACTATCATAAAAGAGAAATCCTCAGAGTTCACTGTTAATGATGAAGGAATAATGAGATTTCATACAAGGCTATGTCTTCCATAGAATGAAGAGTTAAAGAAATATCTTTTAGGTGATTCACATAGTTCAAATATCTCCATTCACAAAGGAAACAAGATGATGCATCAAGATCTCCAAAGTAATTATTGGTGGGATAACATGATGATGAAGATTTTTGTGTATACATAAAAATTCCTGGTATGTCATCTTGTGAAAGCTAAGAGGAAGAATTCTATGGGGATGTTGCAACCATTACCCATTCCATCATAGAAATCAGAGAACATTTCCATGGACTTTTTCACAGGACTTCTAATGATTTCCAAAGGAAACAAGGATATTTGGGTTATTGAGAATTGTCTTACAATGAATTCACACTTCATTATAATTTTAGAATATTTCTCATTGAATAAACTCAAATGGATATATATCATATATGTGGTTAGGATTCCTAGAGTACCACTATTCAGTGTATCCGATTGAGATCCAAGATTCCCCTCAATGTTTTGGAGGAGTCTTCAACATGCTCTAGATAATGAGCTAAACAAATAGTACGGTTATCATCCTCAAACTGAATCCCAATCTAAGTGAACTATCAAAACACTTGAATACATGATTAGATATTGCTCAATGGACATCAAAGGATGATGGGATCAGAATCTTCCACTAGTTTAGTTCTCCTACAACAATAGTTTCCACCCAAGCATCAAGATAGATCTTTATAAATCCCTTTGTGGGAACAGGTTGATAACATCGACATGTTGGGATGATGATGGGGGGAGAAAAATCCTAGGTCCATAAATTCTAGAAGAAATGTTGAATAAGGTTAAGACCATCCAGTAGAACATTAAAGATACTCAGATTCGACAAAAGAGTTATGCTGATAATCATCGATGAGACCTAGAGTTTGATGTCAGAGGCATGGTATTCCTCCGTATATCACAGTGGAAGAGTGTTTTGGGATTTTGGAATAATGTAAAGCTTAGTCGAAACTACATCGGTCCTTTTGAGATCCTTGATCACATTGGACCAGTGGCCTATCAAATGGCTCTCCCACAAAACCTATCTCAAGTATATGATGTATTCCATGTGGAACCCGTGAGGAAGTAAATACCTGACCCATTGATTTTACTCAATCCATAGGTGGTACCATCATAGAATGACCTCTATTATTAAGGGAAGCCGGTGAAGATAATAGATCGTAGGGAAAAAGTTATACAAAATTAGACTATTCCCCTCGGCAAGTTATTGTGGAATAACCACAAGTTTGAAGAAGCAACATGGGAATTATAGGAAGTGATGAAGCATAGTTTCATGCATATGTTTTAGTGTGTGAAAAGGAAATTTAGAGGGTAAAATTTCTTAAGGGGGGAAGATTATAACGAATCAAACTTTTATCAATGAAAATTTCTCTTGATCTAATTAAATGACTTATTATTTAAAACTGTTATGTAGAACATATTAACTTCCTTGGTTTTATGTTTTTGTATTTTAATATTCCATTACGAATTGTTACTGTTGCAAATATATCCCTTGAACAGTGATCAAATGATTATTATAAATATCAGGATGTAACAAATTGAATTTACTCAGACAAATGAAGTGATAGCCTCATGTAGTATAGTTTCTTCATACAAATCCCAATTTTCAATGTTTGGAATATAGGTGGAATAATTGGGATTCTCTCTTGACCAAGACCAAGACATGCTTCAAATCATTAAGCTCGAACAGAACCTCCTATGGGATAATTGGAAGTTGATAGATATTACCACACGATAAATGTTATCTAAGCCACCCCAAGAGTTTGTCGCCATCACACACCTTACCCTTATGTCTTATAAGGGTGTTATAAGGGATTATGTAACAATACCCTAGCATTATTATTATTTTCATCAAATTAAGAATATACATTCATTTTATTATTATTATAGTGTAAATAGTTTCTTGAAGCCCAAATAAAATTTTTAGTTAATATTCAATTAAGAAATCTATTTTGAAAAATTAATTGATTTTTGAATTAATTAATAGTTTAATAAAACAATATTAATTAATTAATTTTTATTAAATATAAATTATTGTATTATTTTTATGAGTACAATTGTGATCTTTATGAAGGTTTGAAATATGATTTATCAAACCCCATGAATTTTCAATAAATGTAATTTTTTATTTTAAAAGTAAAAAATAAAATATTTAGAAAATTATTTATATAAAATGAATATAATTTTGGGAATTAGGACATCTAAATTATCTAATGGTGAATTTTTCATAATTTATCGATGACAGTAGAATTTTTGGGTAAAAATTAAAAACCATTTAATTATATAATTTGTTTCATGAAATCATAATGACCCAATAGTGATGTAATAAAATAATATAAATGATATTTTTGGCCAATAAATGTTTTATCGTTAAAATAATGTGATTTTAGGTTTGTTTTATTTATGTTAAAAATAATTTTTGTACCTTATAATACTTATAAAACATTTTAACGTTTTAAATTGATATCTTTGAGAGTGTGGTTCACATCCACATAATAAAACCTTATATTTTTATAAGTTCTGCCATTGGCCTTATAATATATTTTTTTCTTCTCCCCTTTGAAAAAACCATGGAAAAAACCATGGTATTGTTTGTGGTTTTGGTTAGTTTAATGTGTAGGGTCCAAGACCTAAATAATAAAGAATTCACTCTCTTTTCATATATAAACCCAGCCATGATTCCACTTACCCTTCACTCAAAGGCTTTGGTGCTTGAAAAAACTCTGAAATCCTCTCTCTATAATCCTTCCATGTCATCCCAAGCTCTCTAGAATCCCCTCTCAAGCCCCTCCCAATCCTTTGGGATCACAATTCCATGTAAGGGATTTCTTCCTTTATAATTTTTGTCCAACATTATTTATATTGTAAGGCCATTTTAATTTCAATTAAAAATGTTGGATTATGGTGTTTCACCTCCCCCATTCTTCCGTACTTCTGTTTGAATTATGAGGTACCCCTTTATATTTCATTAATGCTTCCCAAATACACATGTTACCATGCCAAAATTCCATAAAGGATTTATCTCTCCTCATTTACATTCAAGAAATTATTTTTTATTAATCTGAATTATATTACATATGTTGTGACATGTATCTATATAACCCCATTACATTCCATTTCATGTACAAATTTTGAGACACCTATTTATATCTCATCAACCATTTTTATGAATCCTTATGTCATGTTGTTAAGATGCAAAAATTTCACCACGATTTTACATGCCAAAGTCATGGTGTAGTGAATACAATGCCCATTTCTCTATCAAGGGTATTCAACTTTATACACATTTTCTTATTGATTATAGTGTTTCATGTATGAATTACACATTACTTTATCCTGGAATAATTGGTGATGTTTAATGAATCCATGTTATATGATTCATGTGGCACACTTATGCATTAAATGAAATTATTAAGAATGGGGAGCCCTGATAGCACTCCATTGAATTGGGTATATATTAGTATCATGAAATGTCAATTGAAATGAGGGTCTATAATTATAATTCAAGATCAATGAGTGTTTACTCATGGTCAATGTTCAATGAGCCTTGGATCATGCTAATATCATGTTAAATGTTGTTGCCACATTTTTATGTTCTGATAATCATGATATATCATGCCTTTATGTTCATGTTTATCTTATTATCCATTGATATTCATATTAATTAACATGTATTTTATCCTTCATGTTATGCATTATTACTCCCTTCTTGTTCATTATAAATCACCCTTTTATTATAAATGTTCTCATATTATCCCATTCAATGCTAAGTACGAAGGAATGTTGTAGTCATGTAATAGAAGTTTTCATTAAGATTTTGTATTTTATGTTTTAATTTGTTATGTATTGTTACTAATCCCCAAAGACACTAGACCTATCTATATTCAGTATTGAATCATGTAAAGGTTTATGTAACAAATTATGTTTAAGTGTGACATAAAGAGAAGGGTTGTTATACCTTGAGTACCAAAGAATGGAAAACAATACTAATATTTGAAAAAGTACATGATTAACAGTTTTAGAGGAAAATTAATGGGTTTATTTAACAATGACCATATAATTTCCCTTTAATGTAAATGAATTATGTGTCCAATTATTCTTATGTAAAATAATCATTAAACATTCTAATGTGTCCCATAACACTTTTAAACATTTTAAATCATAAGACTCATTAAGGAATTAAATTAAATGGTAGTTATATTATTATTAGATTAAGTATATTGATAATATATCATGTAAAGGGTAGTATATATGAAATATAAGAGAAACAGGGTGCATAAAAAGAAATAATTCTCAATGGAACATAAATTAAGATGATATCTATTAACATGCATCATATATGTCTCATCAGTATATATATTCACGAATAGAAAAATATTTTAATTATTTAACTGATTGAAACCATTTTTATGTTTTATAATTAATTTTATTTCACTTTTTACTCTGATTTACACGACTACTTAAACAATTATGTTTACATCAGTTATTTTTATGAAATTTAATTCAGGTGTTGAAAAAATATTGGTAGGTCCACTATGGTAAAAATGATCATTATATATCCTCTAAAGAAAAATAATAAAGACATAATTATCATATTCGTACATGAATAATACATTGAAAAATGATCATTATAAATGGTTATGAAAAATGAATAAATGTTACTATCATGAAGACAGTATGTTGTACGTACGAATGAGTGACGTCCTTATTTTTCAATGATCGTTATAGAAATAAGTTAAGTAACCACATTGATTTTCAGATTGGTCATTATATCATAAATAAAATTTCATTTAATCATATATATTTATATGTATAATCTGTGTGATGTAAAATAAATCACATCATGTTGAAGAGGCGGTAGTCCACACACCCATGAACGACGTTATCACTTTTAAAGTGTGTGAAAGGGTAATAAATAAAATGATATACATTATATATAAAGAAAGATAAATATGTAATGGATATAATATATTGGTGTTTTATGACACATTTGATTAATTAATACCATCCTTAATACAATCTTTGTATATTTTAAATGAATCACATCACTTTGAAGAGGTGGTAGTCTACACTTCCACGAAAGATGTTATCGTATTTTTACAAAAATATAAAGTACAAGAAACTATTTTATAAAATAATAATATAAGAATAAATAAATAATAAATATAGTATATAACATATATATATATATATAAATATATATATATATTCCATCCTAATGGACACTATGAAAGGTGGTAATGGAAGAATGAACAATCAACTTTTCGTGAGGCACTAGTTCTGTGTATATGGAAACATTATGTTTGTTACCCATTATATGGATGTGTGTGTAAGTGAATGATGAAACCTTATCATAATAACATCATAGTATATTAATTATAACATTCTTTATAAAATAATATCATAATAATGTATTAGGGGTTAGAGAATGGAAATAAAACTAAATAGCTTGAGGAAAGATGTTATCTCTTAATTGAGTAATTCTTTATGTTTCTAGGAATAGAATTCCATGGAAGGATTTATTAAAATGGTTTTTATTATAGTATTAGGGGATTAATATTGGGGGGATATTTGGGAATATATTGGTCAAGACAATGTTTCTTTAAATGTGTGAGGAAGTGGGAGGAGATGACGCCTTTTTATAGTGGAGGAGGAGTGTCACTCGTGTAATATTTTTAAAAAGGAATTATATACACGTTTTTCACAATTAAAGTGGCTCCAATAATAGAAAACATATATCCAGGTGATGATAAGGTCTAAATATGTCCATATAATGGCTATTGGTGAAGTTTTTAGTTCATTTGAACATGTTTGGTTCCATATAAACATTATTTTATCTTAATCGTTGTAACTAATTTTTATTACATTCACTAATAATTTGTCAAATAAAAATATCAACATAATAGAAATTATAATTATTATGATTAAAAATATGGAATCCATTTTTAAAAATTACAATCACCTATGTGGTAGAAATAATTTTAAATTAAATCAAGTAGAGATGATAATAATGTGGGTTTTTAGAGTTAAAAAATCTTAAAGGATTACTATGATTTTATTTTCATTTAAATGTGAAATTTATTAAAATTAACTAAATTTTATTAATTGATAATAATTGTGCCTAATTAGTCATAAAAAAATTTAAAATTATAATTTATCTTTAAAAATATTTTAAATGAAAAAGCAGTTTTAAATTATACTTTATTTTTTCACTATTCATAAAAAATGATATGTTTTTGAAAAATATAAAAAATTCACCCTAACCTAATTTTTATGATTATATTTTATATATTATATTTATTTTGATATATTAAATTTATTAATGTGTCATAATCCATATTTAAAATTGTTTCTCCATTAAAAGGCGATACAATTACGATTATAAATATGGGTTTTTGTTTGTGAAATTGAGTTTGTTCTTATCTTATTCCAATCAAACCTAATGGATGATTATCAAAAATATTTGATTGAATATATAAAATATATATTCAATTAAAATCATCAACTGACTATAATTTCATATGTTTATGAATTCAAAAATAATTTTTAAAGAATATAAAAAATTTATTTTTTATATCCAATTGGTTTTTATTTTTGTTTCCCATTAATTGGAAACAAATTATTTCACTTTATATTTATGTAAATCATAAAGTTTTAAAAAATATTTAATAATATTAATAACCTCTAACATAAAATCTAGTTTATATCATATTATACTGAATAATAAAATTATAATAATACATTGTTAATTTGTGACAGTCATCTTGTGTAAAACACAAGCTATCAGGGAAGGATTCTCTTACATGTAACACAAGATATCAAGGAAGGTCTATCTTATGTGTGATGCATATAACTAGGTATTTTATGAATTACAAGCATTAGAATATATTATATTCATTTTATATTTAAATAATTAGGTTAATATATTCTCTTTTTTTTACACTTGGTGTTGAATGTCATAAACACTATTTAATACAAAGTTGAACTTTAAGCTTCTAGGGTGTTACATAACTTATATAAAATAATTTCATAATGTTAAAGAATATTAAAAATTAGAGACATATTTAGATAATTACACTCTCATAAATGAACACAAGAATGAGTACATACCCTACATCATATGAAAACCCACTATTTGGAATCCCCATACAATATTCCATATTCAACTACTCATAGATCTTGGGAAAATAAATAATGAACATGCATGGAACCACAAACCACCCACCCACCCCATGAATATGGTGATATCATATCATTTTAAGAGAATATTGGTTCATTGAAGTCCAAAATAGAGAAGCTAATGCATATCAATGATTAATTTCTGAAGTGAAATATTCCCATTGATTGTGATTTTCATGTTCTAACTATCAGGACTCCTTTAGCTAGACCCCTTAAATTGGGTAATATTTTTCAATATAAAAAGGTTGTATTTATAACCTCATAAATCGATGATCATATTAATTTTCCCATTTGACTAAAACATAAAATAATTATAAGGATTTCCCACCACTAGTGTAACATCGACCAAAACATTAGGAAATTTACAAAAGGGTTACACAAACATTGTTATCCTAATAATTACATGATTCTATTATAGTTAATACAATATATATGGATAGAAAATTTACACTAGTATATCCAAGGTGAAATGTATATTCTAAATGGGTGTATTTAACTCATTTACCACCAAACATTGGAAACCCATCATTCCCAAAATTTGATGTACTAAGGGATATAGAGAGGTATCTGACAAATAGTTTTTCCCAGTGTGTCCCAATATTGTTAACCATATAACAATAAGAGGTATTCAGACTCATATTATTCTTTCAGACCATTTAAAACAAATACTTTTTGTATAATAACTATATAGTGGGGTCTATTTCGAGTTAGGAATATCTCCATCAGTAATTTATCTTCCAAATCTGTTATAATATGTGGAAAAAATTATCCATGTACTCTATAATTACAAGATATGGGATAATGATATATTCATATCTTTTATTAAAAGGGGGAAGGTTATAATTTATTACATATATATATAACTCCACTGGGAACAATTACTTGAGATCTATGTTGAGAACATATTCGATGAGTTTTAAAACATACTCACCCCCTGAAGTTCCCATATGGGTTCCGGGTTTTTTTATAATAGTAAAAAATCAAGATAATATTCTTCCATGAACCTATAAAAAACCTCATCATGCCCCACCATAATTGGTAAGGACATTTGGGAAGGAATAAATAACCTTCATTGGCCTTAAGATGATAAGTTAGATTTTATTATACATTAAAATTAAAATAAATAAATTTATTCCTTCCATAATGATTGGATTTTAGAGTAAATAATATCTAACATACATTAAAACAAAATCATGTTTCCTAAAATAAATAATCCATATGAATCAGTGTTTTATGATCATCAAAATTACTTCCCATAACATTTTATATCGGGTCACATGATCTATAAAAACTTAATATTTAATGTTTTATTAGAGCTGATGGTTCATGAAGGTCATTTATTCTTAGACTATAACAAAGAGCATGTGAATTTTATGTTGGGAAATAAATTGGATTAATAAGAGGGAATGGGTAAATACCTATATCAAAACACAAAACATACTAATAACTAGATATCATAGGAGTAAGTGTCTTAAGAATCTCGACATAATCACCGATCCTTGAACTCAATTCATTTTGTAACTCAAAATAAAATACCTTTAACTTATAATCATTCAATGTTTTAATTCAATAAATTAATGATAGAAATAGATAAATATTATTCCCCATGGATTAAAAAATCAGTCTGAACATTCATGTACTTTCTTCTCCTAATATTTGAAAAATGGGAATTGCCCCAAAAAATAAGATCATAACCATCATCCAACTGAATGTGACCATGGGAACCGTCACACCAAATGATATACTATATTGATTATGAGCACTAAATTTTTTTATCAAAATTTATTCTAGTGAAAAAAATTTCATTTAGAATAAATAGTTTCATGAAGAATGATCCTCTATGTTCATCAACATGGTAATAGTTAGAGAGGATCTCAGAAATGAACCACCTATTTTAAAAAAAATCTCAATCCTTTCTAATAGGTCAGAATGTGACATTAACAATACATGAGATAAAATGAGGAATTTATGTTAAACATTACTCATACCACTATATATAAAGAAGGAGTGTTAGCTTAATATCAAATGAATATCCAATCATTGGGAACATAACTTACAATTCCATCATGAGACATAATTCCATTAAAAAAGTAATATTTTAATCGTGAATTATACCTATTATCCCAATAAACCTATAAGGCCATATCTAATGAATAATAGATCCCTTAGTCATATAAATAAGTTAAAAATATCTTGAATGTATTTATATATTTATCTTGGGATATTTACGCTATGATAAAATTTCTGCATCCTGTAATACATGTCATGCTTAAATTGAAGTGATCCAACTCATACTTTTGGAGGAATTTTCATATTATTTACCCCCTCATCAAGTGATTCTTTTTGTTGTTCGACCTCAATTATCACGATAAATTACCTAAGATAGTTATAGTTATTTATAAAAGTGGTTAAATTAAATATTTCCCATTAATCATAAAATATAAATATCTTCCCATGAATTGATTGGGAAAATAACACTACCATCAAAATCATAAATTCAATTTTGTTCCAATTATTATCTTGGAATATATTTCAGGAATTGGAATCAAAATTTTCAACTTATAAGTGGTTTAAGAAATAAGATATATTCCTTCTAATCATAGTATATTTTAGAGGTTTTTTATAGAGAGAATAATTTGGTTAAGCTCTGAATGATAATGAGACCTAATAAGATATATTTGTGAGACTGATTAAATAAATATCCCTACCAATAATTTTTAAATCATATAATTGAGAATTATTTTTTTAATAATTTATATCCAATATAGTTAATTAATGTAACAATAGAGTTAAGGACACACAAATCTACAATTTATCCCTGTAAAAACCTTGATAAGAACATTAAATTTTTTCAAAGAATCATGGTCATATATATCTCAATTATATAAATAATATTATATATAACAACCCAGGATTCCACAGTTACGTTTCCATTTGAATAATGCAGTAGCTTTCATTGTACATAACAAGGAGTTTTAACACACCACGACCAATCGAACTAGCCATTATGAATAGTAATTCCCAATTTTTGAAATTTAATAAATATTATTTTTTAAAATTATCTTCATTTTTGGATTATGAATAAAAATATTAGCATAGTGTGATGTTTTGGTATTTTTTGAAAACATTCAATTTTTTATGAATAGTGAAAACACTACGTTATTGTTTAAAATTGACTTCTTATTTAAATAATTAGTTATTTATTTTAATTTATTTTTTGTCAAAATAGATACATAATACCTATATATGTTCAATTTAAATCCTTGGAGTCATTTTATAATATGGTTAGATATAATAATTCTTATTGAACTTTTTACCATCTTTTACCCACCTTCTATGAGCATTTAAAAATTTTCATAAAACATAATTTTACCACTTCTGTGAGTTGAATTTAAAAAATCAGAGATGCATGGTTGAAATCAGTAAGTAATATGTGGTTCAATATGATGAAAATAATTTTAGGTGAATAATATCTTTTGACTTTTATCTACCACGATTAAATGTAAATAGGGAAATTAAGGGTAAAAATGATGTTATAATTACCGTAACACATGTCCTAATTCTATTGGATAAGTATAAATATAACAAAAACAACCTTTTAAATAAAATATTACCCCCTTTGGTCCACTTGGATAAGATTATAACATTTATTATTATTTTATTTAAACAAGAGTTAAAAGAGTTAAATTCAATGTTTAATAAAGAAAAAAATTTAATATGGGGTTATACATAATATAAATTCAAATATAAATATTATATAGAAAGATAATATTATTTCCTACATAATGGTATTTTATTTATAATTTTTAGACGTTAAATAACATAATTTATTTACGACACAATGATGATGTAGTAATTACCTTATTAATAAAATATTAAAATATTTGATATTATAAATATCCAAATAAATTATATTAGAGACTGTTGATGAATTAAAATGATTTTATAGGTTACAATGACATTATAAGGTTGAGTAAATAATTTTTATTCTATTTAATCATGTTTTTATGATTTTTAGAAAACTCAAATACTAAATAGTGTCAAAATTGACAAATTGAGTTTTTAAAACAAATACTATATTATAAATTGATATAATATTCCTATAAATATAAGGTTTGGAAATAGGAGATATATAGTGTTATATATATTAATAATTAACCACTTGGGGTTCTCTTGGCTTGTTATAGTAGATTTATTAACCATATAATATAAAAACCAAAAAGATATATCGTAAATGTCGAACTATTTACCTAAGAGTTAAATCTAAAAGATAAGGATAATATGGTGACCTAAACCTGTCTGAAATCTATTGTTTGAGATGTTTTAGTCCTTTATCCACCTTATCCTCTAAATAAATTATATTGGATCTATTATAAACCGAAAATTATTTTATTATAAAATAATATTTCAAACTTTTCCTAATGTGTCCCTCACATCTCTTCTAAAAGGGTACTTCCCCTTCCCTTACTTTTTCACCACCAAAGCCATTATGATCGGTCAAACCATGCCCAAATATCATTCCAAAATTACTCCCTTAATAATTGAGGCCTTAAATTGGTCATAAATCAATCATATGGATCCATTTTGATCAAATCAAAATGAAGAACCCGAAGAAGAGGTAAATATTTTATCACCTATTTCGAGTTATTTTCTTTTTCCACTTCCTCTTTATTTTTTGTTTCTAATATAAAATAATAAATCCAATATATTATATATAATCTGATGTTATTATAAAAATGGTCCAACCATATTTATTATTCTATCCATCATATGAATGATAATGTCACTATACATGCGTACGTTCGGCTTACCGTCTCCATGTCGTGGTGTTGTTTTCTATTCAAACACTTCATTACATGGATGGGTATAATAATGAGTATAAATTATGTAAATAATAAATGTAACATGTTAATTATTCTGAATATATTATATACCATACAATTAAATACAATTTCACCATCAATACAATGATATTGTCACTCATACGTACGTACAGATTACCGTCTCCATGAACGTGATGAGATTCATTATCCATCATAATCATTCAAGAATAATTTTCATTTTATGATTAAAAATAATTTTTATAAACTTTATGTCATTCTGGATATGAATAAAATACAACCTATCCATAACAATAATGGCTTACCTAACCGAGCATATAAAGGAAAACATATCAGTTAACATCCGAAACAATGATACTACTTAAATATTATTAACAAAGAAACATTAGTGGATAATATATGATATCATATATATTTATTTAGTTATTTTATAATTTTATAAAAATTATTTAACTATTATAATCAATGTTAAAGTACCCTATACCAATGATCGACAGGTACTGTAGCGGCGGCGGTACTGTTGACCGGTGGGTACTGTAGCGGTGTCAGGGTACTTTAGCGGCGGTGGTACTGTGTGGGTACTGTAGCAGCCGGGTTACTATTCATAGAATAGGAATTTGGCCAAAAATTTGGGCCTACGGGTTATGTATTGGGCCTCAAGCCCATTGGGCCTTCGGTCTATGTAATGGGTCTCCCTCTACCCAGTTAAAAGAGGTATTTGCTTTTCTTTGTTAATAAAAATGGGGCTTCAGCCCCATCCTTTAAAAAAAACCTTTTGTGTGGTGTATGTACTGCCAATGATTGTATTGTTTTCATAATATAATTATAGATAAGGGTATTCATATCATCATTAGATGATCCTTATTTCATGGACTGTATGTTTCATATGTTACCAAATCGGTAAGGGAATTTCAAATTTCAATTTCCACTCATTCGGTTTCACACAAACTTAATTGATAACATTACACCATGATTATGTATTAAATCACTATTTATTTACATATGTAGTAATTAAAAATCCTATTTTTGTGGATATAATTTTGATACACATAATCACTCCATTGATAAATTCTAAATTCATCGATATAAACTTGCTAAGAATAATTTTACCTCAATTTATTTTTGATTGAGTTAAACATCCATGTCATTGGTGTTGTTTTTAAATGAATATGTCTGAATGTGCTATGATTGATTTACATTGAATATCCAATCATATTGAGTGTATTTATATTTTTCACACATAATTTTGTCATTGATTTATCTTAACCTAAGGACACAGTCTTTATAAAGGAATTCATCTCAACTTACATTACATTAAGACTTCTTTTTTGTTATGCTTTATTTAACTTTTATTTGGTGTATATACTGTACTTTTACATAGTATATCATGAATCCCTCTATTATCATGATATTATGAAGTTTTTATTACATAAATTATTTTTATTCAAGCGTCTCTCATTTGGTTATAAATTTTAACTAAAATATCATTTAAATGTTTTAATAGTTTATTCAACTAAATCATTCTCATTAATGTCAATGTTGTAAAAATGGTTCTAAGATTTTATTTATATGGAAATTAACATTTTAAAATTGAATTACTTTTAAAAATTTCAATGTGGGATGAGAAACTTTGATTCAAAAATAATTTTAAACAACATCTTGATAAATAGTAATACTTTTAAATGTTTTCCTTAAAAAGAGATATTTCTCTAAAATATTTTTACTTATATTTTTATCTATTTCATCATCCTTTACAGAATATTATTCTTGATCTAAGTTGATTTATTTTGAGACAAATATTTCATACTATATTGAGGGTTTTTTGATATGTTATACTGTGGATGTGTTATTTTTATATCATTTATAGTTATGGATAAATTATTAACATTATATATACTAGTTATAAAACAAATGTTTTTGTTATGTTTTAATATTTTCAAATGAGGAATTCATTGGACTTAGTACGTGATGTGTGGAGCCCACTATAGCTCCTCGATGTATTGGTATGTCTCATGAGAAAAACTAGTGTCTTGGCACAAGGCCTTAACAAAATATTATTGTAGTCTTGGCACAAGGCCTTGATTATGTGATTATGAAGCCAGGAATTAGGCATTCAATCATTTTGATATTGGAAATTGATATTACATGTGATTATTGGACTAAGATAATATCCATGTGAATAAGTATATGGAATTATTTGATTTATCATTGCCATATTATTCTGAATTTTATGATTAAAAGGCCTATGTTCTTATCTTATACATTTTCAAAAATGTTTAATCTTATTTATGGAAGTTTTCGCTATATTTTCATCCTAACTAAGCATTTGAGATCACCCCTTTCTTATGTTTTATTTTTCCCATGATGCAATGATGTATATTATGATTGACCTGCAGGAATAAGATATGGGATATAAGAGTGTTCAAATGGGACAAAATGCTGTTTATTTATTTCATGATGTAATGTAAAAAATATGTATGTATTTAGTACTTCAATGGATACTAAACTGGTCGGTGTTTTGGGACATGATTCCTTGTATCATTCCAATGTTATGTAATATTGCACTGATTCTGGGTAACTGGGGTCGGGGTGTTATAGTTGGTATCAGAGGAATTTTAGTACAAATCTTGGAAGAAATATTTAGAAAAACATTCTGATTAGAAAACACTACCCTAAGATAGACATTGAAAATTATTGTAGAAGAACGTCCAAATTTTTTTTGTAATGTCAATATTATGTGGGTTTTCCAAGAAATACATCCCTATATAGATACGAGAAGTTATATGTGGCTCTGGTACAGATGTGCCTAAGACTGAAAACTCCAACATGTAGTTTCAGGCTGGATCCAGTGTATCATTGTACACAATAATGGGCCTTGCTACACTCTTTGTTACGACACTCCTAGGGGATAATCTTAGGGTAATCCACATTTTCATTACAAACAGATTTAAAAGATTTTAATATAAGATGAGAATTTATAACCTTGGTTAATCTTAAGGTGTTTTTGATTAAAAATAAGGTGTTATGATATTATCTAAATAATTTTATGGATCACACTATGCTTTCATGTGTTAGTCAATGCCTAGATTCCAAGGAAGTCATAGTAACATTGAACATGATGTACAGGGTGGAAACGGTGGTGGAAATGAGAAACTAAATGGAATATGGATAAGTGTAAAAGATTTCGTGTTCATCCAAATTAGTTTTCCAAAAATATGATCATCAACATATATATTAACCAACTCCTGGACTCAATAAATAAGAGAAAGGCGGTGAATGATAAGAGCATCAGCAGTGGTGACAATAGAGAATATAAATCTCAATTTCAATCAAGCAAGAAATATTGAAGGAGACTCCTTGGGAAGTGTATCAATATAATAAATAAATTATTTATGTGCAGGATAGATGGACATAAAATAATGAATTGCTGAGAAAAAATGAAGAGTACTATGGAAGAAAATAAAAAATGATCTCAAGAATCCATTTACAGTCATTTTTTCTCAATATAGGGGACCTAGGAATTACCCGAGTGAATTTCTTATTCTATAGGATAACCTCTTGGTCATGGAAGAACCTATGTGAGAATTAATGGATGGGGAAATGTTTAAACATATTAGTGATATTTATTGATGTGATTACATTTGAAGAAATTTCTCTTGTATGTGTATCCTTACAGTTTGTTATGTGAAAATGCTATTTTAGGAAGAATTATCTTATATATTGTTGATATAGTTATAAATAACTATTTGGGTGTATATGATCCTTCAGTTTGAGGTGATTACAAGTTATTAAATTTTGGCATGAAAATGTGAGTTGTGAGATAACATTTGTTGTGAAATTATGTTATGGTCATTTGATGAATGTATCTCAATTTGGGAATGTTATAAAAATATAGTTTTTTAAAAAGGACAACACACAAACCATGTGAAAACCTGTCGAGTTGGACAAAGCTGTAGGAATTGAACCCACAACCAGAGTGCGATTACGATTTATCACCTTCTAGTGGACTACGTGATGTCCCTCATTAGTGTCACGAATTCTATTTATTTAAATGATTTTATTGACCAATAATAAGTAGATTTTGGATCTTATGTCTTATTAAATGGATATCCTTAGTATAGAAAAATGATTCGGTGATTAAGTGATAAATGTTATTTTAGAAGAAGTTCTCTCTGTTGGGAACACTATATGCATATGGAAAATAAAATACTATGGGATTTCATTTGAGGAGTAATGGAAGATTCTTATATATGTTTTCTATTGTGGATTTATAGCAATATGGGTTATTTTTGGAAATGATTAACCTATCATAGAGAATATATGATTAGGTTAATTACTTTTAAGTATGTGACTTTAAGAGTAGTCGATGTTATTTGGGGATACAATTTAAGGTGGAAGACTACATAATCAAAATATTCTATGTTTTAGGTTTCAATATTATTTTGGATTGTATTAATTGGTTTTAAGGAAAATTGTTTATTGAATTGTATTTATTTAAATTTGGGTATTGTTGGTTTAATTTTAGAAATTAAGATTAATATTTCTTTCTCTAAAGGTTTATCTTTTTTGGGGATCATACGATCTTGTACTAACCATTTTGGTTTGGTTTAATCTTTAAATACAAGGGAAACATATAGTTTATCCTTTGTGATAATGTGATTCTCTAAATGTGGATTCTGGCACTTCAGGTGTGATCAAGTCATATTGAATACTCATTGTTTAAAAAGAAGATGAGTTAGTGGTAGAAATTTATTAAAGGCTAATAATGTACTTAAGAAGTATGTAAATCTCTTTATGTTCTCAGTCAATCTCATAAATAAATTCCTCAAAATTTTGAAATGGAGATTAAAACGAAAAAATGTAGTATGTTTACCTTTTCTACTGGGAAACTAATGACCGTTTATCCCATCACAAGTTTGTGGTTTTCTTGTTGTTAAATTTCTACTGATCATGATTTATATCACTCTGCATCAGAACATGACACACAGTTTATTTTTTATATCCATGTTTTTCCTACATGGAATCCTAGTTTTTGTAATCTCAGGTGACCTTTGTACTTCTCTTTCTTTCTTTTAAAGTGATGGTTTTATTGACTCTTTTTCCGATGTTTGACTTTCAATGATGTTCCCAAGACCAATTTTAAAATTGAAAGGATGCAATTTCCAGAAAGGGGGGAAGAATGTAACACCTCAATCTTCCACAGTATGTTTCCATTTGAATAATGTAGTAGCTTGCTTCGTACACAACTAGGAGTTTTAACACACCACGACCAATCGAACTAGATGTTATGAATACTAATTCCCACTTTTTTGAAATGTTATGAATTTTATTTTTTAAAATTGGACTTCATTTTCAGATTTGTATTATCAAAATTAGCTTTGGGTTAATTTTTGGTATATTTCTGAAAACTTTCAATTCTTGATGAATAGTGAAAAACACGGCGTTATTGTTTAAAACCGAATTTTTATTTAAATTATTAGTTTTTTATATTAATTTATTTTAGTTCAATGTAGATACATAATACCTATATATGTTCAATGTAATTTATTGATGTTATTTTATAATCTGTTTAGATATATAAAATATTATTGAACTTGTTACCGTCTTTTACCCACCTTCAAGGAGCATTTACAAATTTGTATAAACATAATTCTACAGCTTCTGTGAGTTTAATTTCAAAAATTCAAGACCCACAATTGACATCAGTATGTAAATTGTTGTTCAATAAGGTGAAAATAATTTTTTGGGGAATGGTAAATTTTGACTTTTATTTACCACGGTTAAAAGTAAATAGGTTTATTAATGGAAAAAATGATATTATAATTACCCTAACACATGTCCTAATTCTATTGTATAAGTATAATTAGTCAAAAAAACAACCTTAGTAATAAATTATGCCCCCATTTTGTCCTCTTGGATACGATTAGGACATTTATTATTATTTTATTTAATGAAGAATTAAAAGAGATAAATTAAAAGTTTTAAAACTATACCATTTTCAATGTGGGGATATAAATAAGATAAATTTGTCTATAAATATTCATTATAATGTTAAAATAATTTAATACTTAATGGTATCTTATTTATAATTTTTATACATTAAATAATTAAATTTATTTATGAAACAATGAGGATGCACTAATTACCATATTAATGAAATATTAAATTATTTGATATTATAAATATCCAAATAAATGCAATTTGAGACTTTTTATGAATTACACTAATTTTTTATGTTACTATGACATGTTATGGTTGATTAAATGATTTTATTTTGAAGTAATCATGCTGTTAGGATTTTCACAAATAGAAAATACTAAATAGTGTCAAAATTGACATAATTGAGTTTTCAAAACAATATTATATTATTAATTGATATAATATGCATAAAAATATATTTATTCGACCAATGGACTTAAATAAGGTTAAATATATTAATAATGAACCACGTGGGGTTCCCTTGGCATGTTATAGTAAATTTATTAACCATATAATATAAAAATATAAAGAGACATGCTAAATGTTAAACTATTTAACTAAGAGATACATATAAAAGATATGGATAATATGGCCACCTAAACCTGTATAAAACCTATTGGTTGAGATGTGTTCCACCCATATCCACCTTATCCTCAAAATAAATCATTTTTGATCCATTATAAATTGAAAATTATTTTATTATAAAATAATATTCCCAGACTTTCTTAAAGTGACCCTCACCTCTCTTATAAAAGGGTACATCCTCTTCTCTTAATTTCACACCTAAAAAGCCATTTTTATTGGCCATACTCCAACCCAAATTCCTAAAAACTTTCCTCTCTTCATAATAGAGGCCTTACATTGGTCAAAAAGCCAACCAATGGAGACCTTTTGATCAAATCAAAAGGATGAACCCGAAGAAGAGGTAAAAATTTCATCACCTCTTTCTAGTTCTATTCCTTTTCCACTTCATATTTCTTTGTTGTTTCTATTTAAAAATAATGAATCCAGTATATTTTATATAAGTTTATGTCATTATAAAAATGATACAACCATATTTATTATTTTATCCATCGTATTAATGACAAAGTCACCATACATGCGTATGTACGACTTACCGTCTCAACGTTGTGGTGTAATTTTTTATTCATAAACTTAATTATTTGGATGGGTATAATAATGAATATAACTGATGTAAATAATAAATATAACATGTTAATTATTAGTTATATATTATATACCATCCAATAACATACGATTTCACCATCAATATAATGATATTGTCGCTCTTGCGTACATAAGGATTACCATCTCCATGAATGTGATGAGAATCATTCCCCATCATAATAATTCAAGAATAATTATTATTTTATGATTAAATATAATTTTTAAGAACTTAATATCATTCTGGATATGTAAAAAATACATCCAATACATAACAAACATGGCTTATGTAACTGAGCATATAAAGGAAAACATATTAGTTAACACCCGAAACGATCATATTACTAAAATATTATTAACTAATAAATATTAGATGATTATATATGATATAATATTTATTTATATAGTTATTTTATAGTTTAATAACAATTTTTTAACTGTTATACATGAGGTTAACATACACTCAACCAATGAAAATAACAAGGTAATGAGTTTTCATCTCACTTTTATTCCCGTGAGATTCATGCAATATTTGCCACTATTAGCTTTTGTGTGGGGTATGTACTGACCATGATTGAATTTTTTGCATAATATACTTTAATTTATGGGTATTTACATCATCATTGTATGATACTTCTTTCATGGGGTGTATGTTTCGTATGTTACCAAATCGGTAAGGGAATTTCAAATTTCAATTTCCACCCATTCAGTTTTACGCAAACTTCGTTGATTACTTTACTCCAAGATTATGTGTGAAATCACAATTTATAAAAAATTTTAGTAATTGACACTCCCCTTTTTGTGGATATACTATTTATACACATAATCAATCCATTTCTAAATTCTCATGCCATCGATACAAAAAAGATAAGAGTAATTTTAATACAATTTATATTCATTGAGTTAAACATCCAAGTTATTGGTGTTGTTTTTACAAGAATATGTGTGAATGTCCTCGGATTAATTTACACTGAATATCCAATCATATTTAGTGTATTTATATTTTCCACACATAATTATGTCATTTATTTATCCTTAACCAAATGATATGGTCTTTATAAATAAATTCATCTCAACTTACATTTCATTGAGACTTCTTTGTTGTTATGAGCCAATTAACATTTATTTAGTGTATATAATGTACTTTGACATAGTATATCATGAATAAAATTATTCTAATGATATTATGAAGTTTAAATTACCTCAATTATTTGTATTGAAGCATCTCTCATTTGGTTAGGAACTCGAACTAAAATATCATTTTAAATATTTTAGAAATCGATTCTTCTAAATCCTTCTAATTAATGTAGATGTTTTAAAAATGGTTTTAAGGTTTTATTTATATGGAAATTAATGTTTTAAAATTGATTTCCTCTTAAAAATTTCAATTTGGTATGGAGAACTTTGATTCAAGAACCTATTTTAAATAGCTACTTGATAAATAGTGAGACTTCTAAATGTTTTCATGAAAAAAATATATTTCTCTCAAATATTTTTACTGATCATTTTCAACTAAGTCAACATAATTTACGAGATATTAATTTTGATCGAGGTTGATTTATTATGATACAAATCTTGTATACTATATTAATGGTTTTGTGATATGTTTGATTGTGGTTGTGTTAATTTTATACCATTCATGGTTTATGAATAATGTATTGACATTTTGTATGCTAGTTTTAATATGAATGTGTATGTTATGTTTAAAACCTTTCAGATGTGGAATGAATTGGACATAGTATGTGTCGGGTGGAGCCCTCTATATCTCCTCGATGAATCATTAGGTCTCGTGATACAAACTAGTGTCTTGGCACAAGGCATTGAAAAAATCTTTTTTGTAGTCATGGTACAAGGCCTTGAATATGTTGTTATGAAGTCTGGAATTATCCATTCAATCATTATGAAATTTGATATTGATATTACATGTGATTATTTGACTAGTTAAATATCCATGTTAATAAGTAAAAGGAATTATATGATTTATATTTTCCATATCATGCGGATGATTACGTTTAAAAGGCTTCGGTTCTAGTCTTATACATTTCCTTAAATGTGTTTTCTTATTTGTGACAGTTTACACTATATTTGTATCCTTACTGAGTGTTTGAGCTCTCCACTTTCTGTTGTTTTATTTTTCTTGGATGCAATGAAGTATATTATGATTAACTCACAAGAATAGGCTAAGGGATATAAGAGTGTTAAAATGGGAAACAATGTGGTTTTTTTTATTTTCACGATGTAGTGTAAAACATTTGTATGTATGTAGTAAATCCAAGGATACTAAAATGATCAGAATTTGGGGACATGATTCATTTTATCATGACAATGTAATGTAATAATTCACCGATTTAGTGTAACTGGGGTCAGGGAGTTACATTACAAATTCCTTTACGCATGGTCATGTGTCATCATACGTCATCTATTCACTAGAGAATATATTTCTTCATATTTGTGTAATTAAGATACCTATGGAGGAACTTAAAAAGCATCACCCCATTTATTATCACATTCCACTATATTTTAGGATATAAAATCGAAGAATTTTTTACGTTACATATTAAATCATGATATAAATATACAATGTAAAAAATAATTTTATATAATCTAAATAAAAATATGATATTCTTGAATGTCATTATAAATCTAATAAAAATCATCATGCCTAATTATTTATGTCAGATACTAATTATTTTTTTTCTGAACCATACTGAAAAAATTAAGATCCTTATTAAAAAACCATACATGGAACATGATGCTTAAAATTTGGGATTATGTGATTTGTCTTCAATATATTATAATTTCAAACTACATAGGGTGGTAATTCATAAATAACTAAAAAATGTGTTCGTCCCTTTGTTTAAGGGTTTAAGTTTCTCTCTTATTTCATTAGTGTATATTATATTAGCCTAAATAGCTTACCCAACTCATGATGGCACTTAATCCCATTGAAAATATCTTCCTACACCCAACCTAATTCATACCATTGAAATATTAATCCCCATTTCTGAAAAATCATTGAGTATATATTCTTCTCTTGGTGATGTAAAAATTTATGAGTCAATATTATTCTCATAGAAACGAATATACTTCTGTCAAGTCTCTCTACATTGAAACCAAAAACCATGATCTTATATAAATGGTTTTCCATTTCGTATAAATTGTTAATGGGTTCATATGAATATCTAAAAAAACACACTAAGAATAAATGGGGAACAACATAGTTTCCTTTGAACTGCCAAATAATTACTATGGAACACATTCGATTTTGAAAAGAGTGACCCAAAAAATATATGTGCTAATTTTTGATGATGATTTGGTGTTTTATCCATTACTAAATTTAATAATATTTCCTCATTTAATCATTCCATTATCTTCAATTGATACATTTTAAGACATGGTTTATTTCATCTGTGTCCCTTATATTCAAATGGATAAGGAATATGTCAATTGATTTTGTCATTATATATTATAGGAACTATTAATGAGGTTAAAAGTTTCCTGATTATAATGTGAATGAATCTTTTTTCAATGATATATAATGAAAATTTATTTTCCTAAAAACATAACCAATATGAATTGGGTTACTTACCATGAGACCATAAAAATATGGTACATTT
Organism: Viscum album; assembly: GCA_963277665.1. Taxonomy (NCBI): domain Eukaryota; kingdom Viridiplantae; phylum Streptophyta; class Magnoliopsida; order Santalales; family Viscaceae; genus Viscum; species Viscum album. The sequence continues at coordinate 1,367,629,341 of OY728135.1, forward strand.
TCTATCCCACATGAATTTATAGTATTTAGGGTAATCCATCCCATAAATCCTTAAAATTCATGGAGTGTCATTACACAAGATAAAAAAATATAGGGAATTATATTTCACATAATATTTTATGGAAACGTATATATCTTAATTCCCAAATTTCATGGTTCTCCATAATTGCAAAAAATCCTGCATTACAAGAAAAGCGCGTGTCTTGATTCCCATTATCACATGATACATAATAACTCATGGATGTAATATCCCAAGACTATGTGAAGATTCAATTTCCATGATTGTTTTGACCCCATTGATGATACCAATAGTAATTTAGATTTGGTTTCATCCTTCCTTATCTTACCATAGAACCCATATATTTGTCCACTTCACTCTTGTACATGAGTGAAATATTTATAGCAGATTCTTTCATAGATCTATTTATTATTTGATTATTTCTATTAAAAAATACAAAGTTACACCAATATATCTTCTTATAATAAAAACAATAAAATATCCTTCCCATATTATCATATAATATTTCCTTCTGTCTGTGTTTTCAAACTCGCATTAGGTTTTCTCTAAGGAACCCACACTATAATAAAACAATCATGGTAAAAAATATGTATGGATTATTTATTTTTACTATATGATATTTAGTGAACAACCACCTTTCTATTAATGATATAGATATAAATTTCTTATAAAACAAACCCCCTATCAGTGCATAGTCTCCACATTAATGTTGTGTTTTTTCTCTTAGTCTATTTCCAAGGTTCTTTTTTCATCCCATTATTTTTTTGCTTCATATCACCCCAATGCAAATTATGATCCTTACATAACCTATTTTTCCCATGTTATATGAACTTAGAATATGATAAATTCCTTGGTCTATGAAATATGGGGTTAAAATGTTTTCACTAATTTATACACATTATTTTTTATATTATCGATGGGTGAATCATTCACATCGAGTCAATTCTACCATTATGGTCAGACATGAAACATCAATTTTAGTAAAATTTGTATGGATTTAATTTTTTTACATATTTGGAATTTAATATATTACTTTAAAACTACAGGCACATTTCCTCCCTTTTGTGTTTTCATACACTATAATGGAGTACAGCCTTTACATCATGAAATATCAACCCATTCATTTTGGTTTATTGTCCAGTGGTAGTTAATTATTCACATCATGTAAATTTTTCCACTATCATTGAATGTGTCACCTAAAATTTTGTTAAATCTATGGGAAAAAAATCTTCAACCAATTTTTCTCTATGCGATGGGACCTTGAACTTTAGTGACTCATTTTTCATCAAAAGTACGTGAAATAAAACTAAAAATGAAAGAGACATGAAGTCTTCAGGTTAAGAAATTATATTGGGAAACCTTGAAAAAATATAATTCTCTACATTCTAGTATTTTCTTTTTAATGGATTAGTTAATCTTCATAGAGTAGGATATATCGAAATGAATAATGTCTTGCTAGTTAGATTCCCTAAAGAGGTTGGGCTAAGAAAAAGTCCATCACTGCTTGATAATCCATTTAAATTAATGGATTGTGAAATCTTTTGATTATAAGAAATCACAATAGTTAAAAAATATTAATATGTTGAAATTTAATAAAGGGTGGAATAATAAAAATTCAAGACTCTGTTTAGTAATATGTTCCCTTTCATTGATTAGAATTTTTATTAACCTAACCGAAAAAAGGAAAATGATTTTATAGGGAAACACTTAATGAATGGAAATATCAAGCCATTCATGGTGGACCCAGTAGTTTCTAAAACACATAGATAATTTTCCATTACCCCCTTCACATAATCCGAAACTATTATATTGGTAAATTTTCATTAGTGATATGGAAAACTCATGAAATTATGTATACAATTTTATTAAAGTGGTTATATACTCAAACGATTTCATTTTTTATCCCTTGTAACTAAGAATGTTCTTGTCGAAAAATGATGTAACCTTTTGGGTGATTAAACACTTATTAAATAACATTTTCCCCATGAAAAGTACTTTATACCTTTTATATCTAAATCAAAATGAACAACATACTTTAATTGACATTACCCTCTTGGCATCCAAAAATGATGAGCACATCCATAAGATTCCCCCTTTCATAATAATTTGTTAACACGATGATTGACTGATCTAAATAGACGACAAAGAATAAATAGGGAAAAAATATTTTTCATTGAGCTAGAAACTAACCATATGGAATGTTTTTGGTAATGGTGTAATGGTCACCCATAACCTCATATTCTTTCTTCAAATGGTTTTGTGGTAGACTCTCCATTAAAAATTTTAAAATATTTCCTGCCCATTTTATCTTCTCATTTACATAGAAATTATTATGTTAGTATTAATATTTATAATAATATATTTATTTAATTTTATCCAAATACTTTAGATGTTAAACATTCATGCATTGTACATACTATTTAATTAGTATTATGATATCATATTTCTATAACCATTTAAATATTGGTATTAATTATCTTTCAATAATAAAATTCCATGAGTTTATATTCTCTTCTTAGAACTATATTGTCCAGAGTAATGATTCAACTATTTGAAATACAAAAAAACTTCAGTTGAGATTCTCCTATTATCATCCCCAAATCCATGAGTTTAGATTCTCTAATTATAAAACTCCCATTGGAAACATGGTCCATCATTCAAGACCATAAACTATTTTAAATGGTCTATTATATATAAAATGATATACTCATATATGAGAATGATATATGTATGATTTACTAGTTTGAGGGTTTACCAGCTTAGATAATGTTTTCATCGAAAATTATCCACTAGGAAATAACCTATATATTTTCTCTTATACATAAGCCGAATAAAAACAGTGATTTCTATACTAAGAACTATGGGTGCTGTAATTATTGTTCTTATAGGATATTCAGTGACATATGGATAAACTAAATTGATACCCAACAAAATACCTAATTTGAACCTCAACCGTAGTGTTGAGACATTTAATAATTGACATTGGGTTTTATTCCTCCCCACGTCACTTGGGTTTTTGTCAATTCTATTTCATTTTCCACATCACAAGAGTCATATATACAAATATAATATCTTCTTAGAACATATAGTGTATTGATTCATATTCTCATAGGATATGTAGTAACATCCAAATAACTTATATTGGATTTAGAAATAAATACCACTTTGTTTTCAGCTATTGTAGTGTATGGTCTCCTCATTCAGGTCAATTTTTCTACATTTTCATACACTAGGAAACTATATATCATGGCTGATATATCTTATCCAAGTTAAAACCATATAGATATATCTAGTTATAATTCTACATCAAAACTAATGTGAACCTATTAATACATTTTTTTGGTTTGATTATTTTTTTCATAATTTATTTATTTATTTCTAGATTTTGAATTTCGAATCAAAAAATAAATTATATTTTCATTATATATTCTTGTCATCATAGAATATTTGATTACCAATTCCCATTTGGTTATTCTTAATTAATCCTATGATATGATATCAAATAACTCATCTTTAGTCTTTGTCTTATATAATAACAAGACTCAATTTAATTATATCATTAGAAAATTCATAATTCCATCATTAAGAATACCATTTTTATTTTCCTCATATTACATGAGTTATGATCCTACTATTAGTAATTCACTAAATTGAGATTCACGCTAGATACCTACACGATGATCATATAATTTTATGATTTTCTCTATAAGAATAATAATATTTTTAAATTCCTTTTAAAATAATCCAATTACGGGGGTTTGGAATAAAAAATGTGGCAAAAATGTTTCCTTGAGGACTATAATATGAAAAACACATGGATAACAAGAGTAAAGTGGAAGATAAGTGTGTATCAAAACTAATGAAGAAGATTAAAATATTATCCTAAAACACTAAAACCTCATCTTATATTTATTGGTTAAGAACATTATATATATCTCCTAATATACTGTTGTGGTGTTGAGAATCTAGAACAAGGATTTAGCTATTGATTTCATTCATTGTGGAGGAAAGGGTCAGTCAGATATCAAATTCATTTTCAAGGAACTTTAGGAAATTTTCCCTAAATGATGATACTTATAGTAATTTAATATAGCCAGTGGAATAGTGATTTTAAATAGCATCAAATTGATAGATCATGTTGTAAAAAAAATCCTAAAGAAATGATTTGGATTTTTTTAAGGTTGAAGTATCTTTTTATAATTTCAGTTAGTTCAGGTCGTTAATAGGTCCTGCATTCCCTATATTAGAGATTTACCAAACATCTTATTTTTTTTCCATATATTCATGAACACTAATGGACCAAAAAAATCTTCAAGCATTTCTAAAAAAATCCATTGTGTGATATTCCTTGAGCCTAACATTGTCTGCCATTCCATGAACCCTACTACATGTACGCTCACCAATTCCTGGGGCACACCAAGTAGTTATGAACTCTCCCCTCACATGGTTATAACCCCATGCCATCGATTACCTAAAAATGAACATTTTACCTCCTATTTGTTTTAAAAAAATGAAAATGAAAATGTGGAAAAAAGAACTTTAGAACAGATATCTTCATTCTACATGCCTATGTATTCTATAAAATCGATCTTTATTTTTTTTAATTTAAATCTTGGGAGATAAGAATGAAAATTCATTTCAAATTCCCTTTATAATTTGATATATACTGAAGGTATAATTAATGAAACCCAACATATATAAAATATATATAATGAATTATTCCCATGATTTAGATAATTAATCTCACAAGGAGTTACAGAACCTAAAGACAGAAAGGTTTAGTGTCTCAGAGATTAACTAAAAATCATAATATTTTGTAATAATTGATAAAATTTGTCCTTAATTGTGACCCTATAAATCATTTTCTAATCAAATCTCATTATATAATCTCCATCACAACCCAAAGAATGGATACGTAAAAAAGGGTTACCATATACATTCTTTAAGGGAAAAACAAATCATAATGCTTTAGATAATAAATATGAAGGAGAACATGAAGAGAGGATAAATATCATATTAAAAGATAATAATACTATATATCATAATTATAAAAAAATTATATAAAAAAATTCAAAATAATATAATTAAAATAGTTTTAAAGTTATTAAATGGATAGAAATAAATCTCAATAATCATAAACATGTGAACATGACATAAGAGTGTAGAACATTTTTGAAAATAATGTGTACCACAAAAAAATCACTAATATAGAAAATTAAATGCATATTATAAATATTCTTTAACATGGTAAAAAACATCCAAATGTTTAATTATTTGATAAAACAATATTAAGATGTTCCACAATAACAATAATTTTAAAAACATTATAAGAAAAATCATTATTCCCACATCTATGTGAATAAACACTTTATTTCCAAACCTGAAAATGTGAGAAAAATCATTAGTCCCACATGTGTGTGAAAAAATTCATTATGTAAAATATTGAATATATTATGACATTTAAACATATACAAATGAATTTTTGGGTGATATATTACCCCACCGACCATCTACATTACATATGTGTTCCAATTAAAATTCATTCATCAACATATGTTAAAGAGCCATTTGGAAAATAATGGGATTATGAAATGTTAGTTAAAAAACACATAAAAATAACATTAAAAAATCATAGGATATCAAAAATATCAATTTATAATATGATTGATATCATAAAATAATATATATGTTGATAAAAAATTCTCTTTGTGAGAGATAAACCATGGATGGAAAATATAGATGATAATAACAAATAATTTTTAAAAACAAATTATACATTTTAATGAATGATGAACTAAAAAATAATTTCAATTTAAAATAAATTGGGAAGTGAAATAGAAGTAAATAAAAAACCATATGATAAATAGTTATTATTAATTGATCATTGAAAAGAAAAAAACTCAATAATGCTAATAAATATAGAGTATTAAATAATGAGAATATATCCCTTCATTAATATTTGTAATCTGTTTTAATGAAAACAACAAAATCAGGGAGTAGTTGAAATATGATAATTTCATAGAGATGAAAATGTGAAAAAGAAACCATTAAACCATTGAAACATTCAAGTAAAACCCCCTTGAATTATATTATATGAAATGCAACATTTAATACCATTAAAAATGAGAGTAGTAGAATAAAGAATATTAAACATGTCTGAAATACAGCGTTCTAATGAAAACATGGAAGAATAAGAAAAATATGTCTCAACTGGTGAAAATTTGAGAGAAAGGACCCTTACATTAAATTCCATCTTAGTCAATATCATTAAAAATATTATATACCTAACATAACCATCTAAATTACATATTTTATAGCCATATTCTATATATAACCTTTATAAACATCATTTAAAAATATTCTTTACATGAATAATATCAATTTTTAATATCATGTGTCACTAATCATGATATTATTGAACTAGTTTTGTAATAGAACTGTTTACCCTCATGATTATCCAAATATTCTTCTTTATTTTATCATAAAACGTATTATAAAATATTTTATATAATTATATATAATTTTATAATTTAATTTAAAGAGTATTTTAGTTATTTTCCATGATGATGACATCAGTATCAAGCTTTTTTTATTAATTTTTAACTAAAAAATGATGTTTTATTGATTAATGAGTTTTATTTTTATATTACCAATAAAAAAAAATTTAAATATTAATATATAATATATTTTTTTGAAACCAATCATTGATAGAAATTTATATCATCATTCATATTTGTAGTTTAAATGACCCAACAAGAACATGCTAAAATCTATGTGTGATTATGGCTTAGTAGAGATTATTATTTTTACAATATCATTGTAAAAAAGGTATAATGAAATTATTTAGAGGTTTATAATGTGATGAATTATAATTGGTAACAGTCATAAGAATAAGGAAAATGAAGATGAAATTTTCACGTATAAATATATTTCTTTTCCTCTTGGTATGTTTTTTTAGACGATTATATTTACAATTATCTCTTTTTGATAGTATTACATATAGAATGCCAAATTTATCGCAACCACCGAAGACTTTACAATATTTTACATTTAAAATAAATTTAATTATTTTCCAAACATGATTATTAATAAACAACAATTTATTATTACATTACACAAAACATTAATGATATATTACTCTACACAAAATACCATGGTTAGCTTATGTTGCAAGTAATAATGACTTTCTCTAATGGCTTTCGTAACACACAAAACTGAGTTTTACAAAAATTTAATATTTTTTAGAATATTTATATTCAGTATAAAAATATAAAAACAATCCATTAAATTGTTTTATAAATCTTAATTATTAATATATAAGTATTTTGATGAATTTAGTGGATAATAACTAAATAGAAATGAATATAAAAACCAATTGAATATATTGGAAATATTTTTTATAAAGAACCATTTTTATGCTTCCAAAGGTGTTTTATCATAATAAATTAAATTAAATAACATTACTGAATTATATTATTGAAATATATATTAATATATTTAATAAAATATTTTTAATATTCATTGAATATATTTGATTGGCATTTGATAAAAATAAATACAGTTTTACGCTTGAAATTTGTATTTTATAAAAATAAAATTTTCCAACTTTTAATGGTGAACATATTTTAAAAATTTTACAAATTTTATATGAAAAGGAACATAATTTTTTAAAAATAAATTTCCAAATTAATACGTGTTAATGTTTTTTATTTATTTGAGAAGTTTCATTTTTTTTGAGAAATAGTGAAAAATACCTAATTTTAATCAAAAAGTGAATTTTCATCTCAATAATTTATATTGTTAAATTATATTTTAAATTTTATCAAAGAAATAATGGATCAATTATAAATCTATTAATCCAATGAAGATTATTAGAATCAATTCATCTCTGAAATTTGAAATAAAAATATAAAAAATATTGAACATTTTTACTTTAGAAACACACTTCCACTACTAGAAATTTTGGATATAGAAATAGTTTATAACCATGGATATAAGTCAATAAATTGTTTCTATAGGTAATAGCCACAATTTTTTGGACTATGGAACCTATTAGCAAAGTAATATAGCCTTATATATTTTCGTGATTTGTAACTGTGGCTATATCCCTATAAAAATATTTGAAACAATGGATGTATCCCTATAGTTGTGGTTACCACCATGGATGTACACCTATATCCATGGTTATAAACCATGGATTTATCTTATTCCACAATTAAAAACCATGGCTTTAGCTTATTCCATGTCGACTTATAGCCATAGTTTCAAACTGTGGCTATAGCCTACAGATACATTAAGAAAACACATGCTTCCAAAACTTCATCATGATAATTCACTAATATAATTTCCAGAACTGAGTTCTTACATACAAATAATCAACATTCCAAAAAATATAAATATTATCAGTATGTAATGGATGAAGTCCTTAAAAAATATATCTTCTTGGATTTACTTTCTCTCATTGTTGTATCTACAATAGTCAAAGAGCTAGGCCTTGTGAATAAATTTTATAAAGAATTATGACAATAGGCTAAATATATCATCAAATCCATCATAAAATAAAGTGGATCCTTCTTGGGAGTATATCCCATGGAACTTATATAAATACATAATTAACACAAATTAGTTTGTATAATCATACCAACAAACCAAAATACAATGAATTCTCTTCATTGGAAAAATAAAATAAATAATAAAATAATAATAAAACAACAATACTAAATTGAATAATTCATTCATGGGGTATGGACACCATTTCATATAGATTAGGATTGGTTTTGTAGTATATATTCATGAAAAAAATACATATTTTATATCTGCTATAAATTTATGTTACTATGAACAATACATTATTGGATAGTACATATAAAACAGAAATATATTGCTGCATTTTAATGAGTGTTAATCAAATAAATCTACATGGAATAGGGGAAACACAAACTCTATAATGGAATAGAGTCATATGGGGGATTTTTTTACATAATATGTCCGGTGTAGTTCATTTGGGATGACCTATAATGAAAGTGATACCTTAAAAACTATTATTATATTCTTGAATATGGGAACCTTTTTACACTTCATAGTTTTATAGATAAAGAACCATAGGATTGGGATTCATTTGTAGATCTAGCTCATACAGATCAATATTAAGAATAATTAAGTGGACTTCTCTATAAATTTTAAGGTCTTACAAGTATGAACCATACAAAAGTAAGAATAATGTCTTGCGACAATGACACAAATGAGTTTCAGTTTATGCCCATATGATAAGAATATTTTTTGTGTTTTTTATAGTCATTCCTAGTGGTCTATGTTCTCCTTAATTTTTTATTAAAATACATATAAAACATATATTTGATAAAATGAACTAGAAAAACTAATATCACCTATTTTATGCAACAAAGTGAAAAAAACATTACTCATATTATTTTTAGTTCATAATAGGGAATGATAATTCATGGTTAGAATGTCACAAGGATTCGAGTAATAGAAAACAAAGAGATATGGATTGGAAAATTGTGAATCCAATAGACCTGATTCTCCCTAATCACAATGGGGTGTTTGCTATAGAATGAGTTTCTTAAAATCCATATTTATTTATATCATAATGAAACCTTGGGCTATATAGTTTAATATAATATATCTTGTACCACGTGATGGATATTTCAAGGTCCTCAATCTAGGAAAAATGGTAGTTTTGAGTTTTAATATCATGACATGAAGACAAGTATCGTTATATAATTTATTAGTTGACCATGTGATTAGGGAATTTGGAATTTCTATATATCATGTGAGGATAGTAATCAATCGATATATAGTTCATAGAGTAGTCATTTCATGATTTCCAAATATCTATCTCATGTTTAGTGAATAGTCAATGATATTGATAGGTCTACTGGTGTGATATGGAAAGAATACCAAGGTGAAAATAGCCTCAATGAAAAAATTTCATGTAATATATTTTTCACTGTAAACATATGAGGATGAACAGCAAGCATTTGTTTGTAATCCTGAAAAATTGTAACTTTCTATAAATATTATCCAAAAATTTTTAATATGAGGGTAGTTCATACATAATGAATTTATTTCATGAAATTTATATTCATTATACTATGATTTTATGCTTTGTTATATTCATTCACTTCAATAGTAATATGGGTTTATTTTTTAATTCCTATCATTAATGATGGTTTTCACTTTGTTTAAATACATAACACTGGGACATTTTCCTTTAATTTGGTACATCCGTTATGGTACCATTTAGTTGGATTGAGAATGAATAGTGTACACTTTTGATGTCCCATAAGATTCTAAAACACAATATAAACCCCATTTATCAATTCTAGTTCAAATATTTAATGTCAAAACATTTTTTAATGGTATTCCCCAATAGTTACTAATATTTAAAATAATAGGGATCATCTTTCATATGTGATTCTTTAGTCATCTTAGTCTTCTAAATCGCAAGAACTCAACGCTACAATGGGAAAGTGAAATATGATATCACATGATCAGTTAAAATATAATATGTATTGCTTCATAAATTAAAACGTCATGGGGGAGGGGGCTATGATTCCTTAACAGAGTTTGTGTACTCATTATATAATTTTTTTTCATGAACGAAGTTGTCATTTTAGTGTCATTGATTCTATAATCTTTTAATCAAGCTACTTCTAAAGACAATTTTAAAATGAATGTTTCCACAAATAAATGTTAGCCAATGAATTCACTTTTATGTTCCTAAATGACATGTAAATAATTTCAAATGAAATAATTTATTTCATTAATTTTATTGTTTAATTAAAAGTGAATTTTAAAAGATGCCAAGAAAATATTTCTGGACAGACTATCCTAGGATAAGTGTCCTATTATAAGAAAACATACAGGATCATCATGTCCCAACCATTATATAATGAATATTAAAACATCTTGGGGTGTTTATGATAAGTTTTTTAGATAATGATACATATTTAAATGAAGCAATTTTAAAAAAAATTTAAAAATAAAACCGAACTCAATTGATGATTAGCCAAAAACTAAAATAAACTGAACTAATTAGCTTGTATCTACTAAAAATATGTTTTTATGTATTTATTTTTCTCAATATCAGTATTTCATGAAACATCAATACCCTAATTATATAATACTATATTTTCATAAAAAACAAGTAATATACATATCACAAAAACACTAGGATGATCATAAAATCGATTCTAAACCGGAAGAGATACAACAAATAGGTCCCACAAATTCATTACAATCAACATGAAAAGTATTCAATAGTTTATGAATAAAAATTAAATAAGAATAACACCCTAAAAAAATTATTTCATGATGTTATAATGTGGGGGAGTATCAATTAATGATTTTATCAAGGTAAAAAATGATGTACTCCCCTTCAATGCATGTATGTATTCCACTTAGTAGATGAACCGTTCATCCTTGTTTTTGTAAATATCACTCAACATGATTTTTATCATTAAGTAAATACATAAGAAAAAAAATAAACACCAAATTAAATATTTTCAACTCAATAAAAATAATATTAGGTAACATATGAGAAAGACATGGTGGTTAAGCCCCAATTTTGGGGAGGATGCAACACTGCAATGGGGAAATTTTGAGGGCACCTCTAACACCTCATTGGATTATAATGAATATGTTTTAGTTTTCTTATTCACCCTCCCCTAACTTATGTATTTCTATAAAACGTCTATCGGCCAGTAGTACATATAGAACCTTATAGTTTACAATAGAAAAAAATATAAATTGTACTCATAAAAAATACAATATGTATCACAAGAATTAAAATACTTAAATCCATACCAAGAATAAAAATTATAAAGAAACATTCTACACTTAAATCCCTACCCTACCATCAACACCCAAATAGAACTCATACATTACATCTTAACATAGTAAATAGACAAGAATACAACATAAATAGAACTCAAAAATAATTCAATATATATCATAATAATTTAAAAAACTCAGAGTCAAACAATATAAAATTTTAATATCAGTATAATCATATTAAAATAAGACTATATGATAAAATGCAATGTATAAACAAAGAATATAATTTACATCATAAATGCACCTCAGTAGTAGTATCACCATAACCATCACATCCCTCATCAATTCATATAGAAACCTTGACATCATTAACACCACCTCTCATACCACCAAACATCATCGTTGACATCTGTATTGGCATATGATCCTAAATAAGTGGTAGGATCATAAGAATACTCATAAACTGAACATAAATAAATGAGAACACATTTAATTAATGAAAAAATTAAATGGTTATGCACATAAAGGTTATACACATATTTAATATAACACATGTTTATTTAAATGAATTGTTATTGATAAACATATTTGATTTATATAAAATTTAAATTAAACTAACATTCAGTCACACATTTTTATGGGAAGCAGTATCAGAGTAATTTTCATAGAAATTGTTTCTGAGATATGGAATCAGAAACAATATATGTAATAAATATAAATAGTATAATATTTATTTAATTTTATGTGCCAGGAAAAATATATATAGTTAAATCACAATATTTATTGATAATATTTAACATGAAATAATATATTATTACTAAGAACATGGTGTCATAATTTTGGTATGAAAACATTCTTTTTGTGGTTTTACAAGAGGATGATTCATAAGGCCAATATAATGTTTAAGGAAAATAATAATACATCAAATATATATAAAAATACATAAAATATCATTGATATTTGACATTCATATATATTTTTAGTATGTTTATAAGTAAGAAAGTAATATAAGATATAAGGTAGATGTAATAAGTAGTTTAAATTCACTATTATGAAAAAAACATACAGAAATCCAAAATAGTAAATATATAAATACATTCTTAGTGATAAGTGACACAAAGAATAAAATAGTGTACTAAATTCACTAAAGTAGTTAATAATAGATTTTATATGTAAATGATACATATGGGGTGGGGAATAGTATATAAATAGTCATTAGATAGAGATAATTCAAGAAATTCTAATATAAGAAGTTATAAATAATAAGAGGTTAATTAAGTTTAAAAAGAAAAAGAGATACCTGAAGGTGTTGAAAATCATGAATATATCAGGTTGGGAGAATATGGCGGTGTATAATATGCTTGATATAATTTAAAGCAGCATATATACATAAAATAATTTTAATTGATGTTATTACTTCTTAAAGATCATATATATTTATTGTGTATCATTAATCTATATTAAAAAATATAAATTAGATTAAATATATATATAATAATTGTTGTTATTACATCTTAATGATCATATATTTTTAAAGTGTATTATTTATCTATAGTATAAATCATGTTTGAATAGAATCCTTCTTTTACAACCCTGTTAATCATTTATGTAATCTCTATTATATGGATGTAGATTGGGAATTTAAATTCATATATGAAATATTTTTAATTGTTTGATAAAAAGTAAAATGAAATTATGGTATTCAACAATGTAAATATATAACATATTATGAAATATAGATACTAGAAAACATTCTTAAATTAAATTATAAATATTGAAGTCAATATTTTTAAATTAGATTGTAAATACTAAAATCAATATTTTTAAATTAGTTTGTTCTCATGTTATGATATGAGTATAGTACTATATGTAATACGTAGTTTAGAATGAATAAACAAAAAATATAAAAATAAATTCACACAAATCTTGATATATAATTACAACATCATGTAACAGAACATACAGTATGCATATACATAAAATTAATACATTGAAAAGTGGATATATAATATGATTATATTGCATATGCCTAAAAAATATTCACATATTATATGTAACAAAAAAATATAATAGTAAGAGTAAGTTAATATTCAATATTCTCATGATAATGGATAAAATATAATATCATACATAAACCTCATGGTACGAAATAAATAGTATGGGTATCCAATTTATGCAGTCTTATCAATTAAAGAGAGTTGTTTTATATGATTGTATTTGTATTTGTCTTCTTTTTCATCCTTGTTAATGGCTTCCAAAATCATTAAAATAAATTCTAAGAATAGAAATCAAATTAAAAATTTTATTTTAGTTAGTGTTTTCATTTTTCATCTTTTCATTTTTAAATCCCCACTATACTAATTTGGATAATATGTGTATCTCATCCTTCTAACAGTGAAATCTTATACATCTTTATCTATCGGTGGAACTATTTCTTCGTCAATTTTTTAATAAAATTTATTAGTTATAAATAAACAAACCATTATATTTAAAATACTAAACTGAGTAATTTTATATAACTTAGGGATATAGATCCGAAAATATATATTATCATGAACCCTTGGATTTAAATAATTACTGAAAAAGAATTTTATTAATGTATTAGAAATGTAGAAATTTTGTATGATGCGTATATTGTGAAACATTCATATGGAAGGAGAATGTTTTTTAAGAATTGTGTTTAAAATTTGGGGATAGAAGTATGGTTTTACAACCATACTTATAAAAAATAAAAAATTATACGAATAGAAATATATATTACATAAAAGTCATGTGTTATTTAAGATGATCCCATGCTATTTTATATTTTATTGATTATTTTGAAAAAAAAATTATATATCCATGGGAATCAAACATACATTTTATTAAATTACTCTAAAAACCTAACATACCCAATCTATTTAAATGAAACTGAATTAATAAAACTATGGAAGTGGTTTATATTTGTTATATCATCATTGTATATATTGTGTATCACCAGTATTCATTATCATGTGTGTTAATGTGTTAATGTTCTCTCAGAATCTACCCAATCAAACATACCTTTGTAAATTTACTCATGCTTGAAGAAAGAATTTTTGTTGAAAATTCTTTTAATATTAAGAAATTAATCTACAAATTATCATGGGAATTTTTAATATCAGTTGACTAGGGAAGCTGTGATTAAATCATGAAAAGGCCCATCCTATTTGAGAATTCCTAAAATGTGTTAGGACATCAAATGTAACAAAATAATGAAACTAAATTTTTTTATGTCATTACATCTAGGAAAATCAATCATTTGTAATATAAATGCTTATGTGTAATATATAGGTGCACGAAAATTATTTCAAAATAAAAATAATTTGTAAAAATTGAGTGTATTAATGATTTAGTTTTAAAAATTGGGTGAAATACCTAATACTTAAAAATAACAATTCAATATAATCCTTGGTTACACCATTGTACTGTATGACCTCAAGTTTCTTTTCTGCGTAGATTAAACATTATGAAAATAGATTGAAAAAACACATACAACTATTAAATTTCTATTGTGTTATTTTAAATAAAATTCACAAAATAAGGTTCTATTCTCTAGGTTAATTAATTCATGAATTTTGGAATATATAGTGTAAAACAAAATTAAATAATATTGTTATGTGAGAATTTATGAGGTTCTTTTTTGAATAAGTTCAACTTTATGATATATAAGATAATGTACAAAATAACATCACATAAAGAATGAAATTGAAACCAAAGATGTCAAAATCATACAAGTAGATTGAATGATTGGTGGGGGAAGATAAAAATAACTAGAATATAGGAGACCATAAATTGATACACGTAAACCAATTATTCATGAAATCGAAAATAAAAAAAATAAGTCAAAATAAACACAATGAAAATCAGACTAAAATAAAAAATATCACAGCTATTTAAATTAAGAAAAACAAAAATTCCTATCTAGGGAAAATATGAAAATTAAGAAAATAAAAAATAAAAATAAATAAATATTACTCTTTTAAATTAGAGAGGAAAATGATATGAAATCCGAGAAACCCTATGAAATGAATCAAGGGGAGGTGGGGAGGCCATGTCGGGGAAGAAGGTTATCATGGAGGTGGGGTGCCAGCATCGTCGGAGTATCGTGGAAGGTGGTGTGGTAGTGTTAGAGAAGCATTGTGATGAGGTGATACATGGAAGAGGAGGAGGGTAGCAGTGACATGGGGTCGTCAGAGTTGTGTTAACAAGGAGGTAAAGAGGCCACGTCAGTAGGGAGGTGGGATGGGTGCATTAGAGATGTGTCATCAAGGAGGTGGGGAGGCTGTTTTAGAGCCACAATGACCATTAGGTTGGTTGTCTTCATCATGAGGGGAAGAAGAGGGGGGTTGGAGGGATCATGATGGGTGAGGAGGGTGTGGTGGGATCACAAGGGAGGAACCACAAGGGAGGGAATAATTGAGATACATTGCTAGGGAGGGAGAAATCATGGGGGGTGAAGGGGGATGAGAGTAGTCAGTGTGACGAGTGTCTATTGGGGGGGGGGTTATGGATATGTCCATGCTTAGTATCCATGATTTATGTTGGACATAGCAATTATTTTTATAATGTGTGGCTTTAAATCCCTTGATAGTAGCCAAATTTCTAGTATTGTTTGTCATCTCATTTGGGGGATTAATTTTAAATTAATTTCTTCCACATATGTTATTGTAATTAGTCAAAATGGATTCCATATTTATAATCAATATAATTTTAATTATCTAGTATGATAAAAATAGTTTTTTACCAAAATTACTAGTGAATGTAATTATAATTAAATATAGTTATTAAAAGAAAAAATAGTTTAAAAGGGGGATAAACCTTAAAATTAAGAGACAAAAATACCAAGAAACTTGTAATAAACCTATTTTCTAAACATATATTGACCATATACTCCCTTTAATCTAATTTTAACCATTTATTTTGGAAAATTATGTAGGTGATACCCCTCAATTTTTTTACCTTTTATATTTAGAAGAATGCCACTCCTACACTATAAAAAACCGCTCACACCTCTTATTTATTAACACTTATAAATTTATTTGTGACATCCCAAAACTGATAAAATAATATCCTAACAACGGTAACACTATCCTATAAGCCTCAATTTTTGATTAAATCCAAAAAAGAACTTCTTTTGGTATAAACAAAATGGAGTTACCCGAAAAAGTGGTAATATTCTTCAATGATAACATTTTTTTCCTTACTTCTCTACACCTAAAATTCATTTTGTATAAATATTATATAATAAAGACAATATATTAAATATAATTATATATTTTTATTATAATAATTAACCTACAATTTCACACACATCCGTCAAATTGGATACACAATCCTTGTTTGTGTGTACGATGGACTACCGCCTCGTAAATTAATGTTGTTCGTTCTTCAACTTACCAACATTAATGGTTGTAAATAATGAATAATTGAAAGATTATATATTATATATATTTTTATTATAATATATATATTCTTATATAAGTCTTATATAACACATACCTTCATTTTTTCCATTTTATGAAAATATGATAAGATCGTATGTGGATGTGTGTACCACAACCCCCTCAAAGCGATGCAATTTTTTTCAAAACATTACATGTAATGTATTAAGAATTGTTTTAATAAAAATATTGTTACAATATGAAATAAATATGATACTATAATAATAATACACATATATATCATTTAAATTTCATTCTTTTAATACAACATATAAATTGAAGTTACATTCATGCATATGTACGACCTATCATCTCCATGAACGGTGTATTTCATTTCCTATCTCCAAATTTTATAGATTATTGTAAGTAAATATAATACATATATATATATATATGATATTTAATTCATTTTTTAGATTATATAAATTATTTAATCATTATCTAATTAATATAATCAAAAAGTCGCTAGTTAGAACATGCTGAAAAAACTAGGAAATTAACACGAGAAATAATGAAAATATTGAATGATTGTTATTGAATGGGTAATAATATATTATAAGAAGTCAAAATTGGATATTAAAAATGTGAATATTGTTCTTTTTTAGATTAATAATTTTATTAATAACATTATAAATGAGGTTAATGGATTTCAACCCAAACGAAAACACAAGATAAAGGATTTATATCTCACTTTTTACATTTGTGAGACAAATTCCATATTCACCACATACTTATTTTTTTCATTTGTATACTACCCCATTTTTATTTAAAATCACAACTAAATAATTAATAATGGTGTTTTATGATTTAATTTAAATTAACTCATCCAATGGGGTTGACATAAAAATTTCCAAGTGGTAAATATTATCTTTACAATCTCTCTTTCTTTAATGAATTTTTACTTTTGCATGAAACAATCACTTCCATAGAATAATTTTTATATTGAATTATATTTATATAAAATATCCATATTATAATTAAATAGTTATTATCATTTCTTAAACCGTATAACATTTTTATATATGGTGTTAACTTTAATAGTAATTTCATTTTCTAGGAAATTATTGATAAATCTGAATCTTTTATTCAATATTGATATTTGATATGGAATATTGTTTATTAACTAAATTTGTTACTCAATATGTGAGGAATGATTTATATTGTAAGTGAGTGGTGGATCTCAAAATCAATATACCCCTCGATGAATCGATAAGTTCTCATGAGACAAATCAATTGTCCAAACTAAACATGTTTCTACTAGTACTTTTAAACCATCTTGTGAAAGGTCGTGATGGTTTATCTTTTCGTGTGTCACACAAATGATGTCCGACAATTAATAATTTCCTTTATAAACATTTTGGTCATTATTGTTATTATCCATAATATTTACATATTCATTATCAGTTTGTTGATTAAATTACATGGGTTTCAGTTATTTACGTTCCCATATTGATTATACCTTATTCGGTTCTTTAAATGGCATGTGTTCTCAGTTATTTACTTTTCCATGTTGATTTTTTCTTATTTATTTATTATTTCTCCCACTTTACATACCCTTAATATGAAATTTATCTCACCTTATTCTATTTCCTTCTTCATGTTTTGAAGATGAATCCTTTTAATGAGTTTTAAGGATGGTGAGTTTCAACTTATGGACTGCTTTATTTTCTTTTAGCTATGTGTAACTTATATCATATATGTAATTTTTTTTTCAGAACAGCTAATATTTTTGGTCTATTTTAATTTTATTTCTTGTAATCAGGCTAATGTAATAATTTAATTAACAACCACTAGGATTATGTGGCTGGGGTGTTATAATTGGTATTATAGAAACTTTTGGAGAAAACCTGGAAATAAAATTTAGGAAATCGTAGATTTGGGAACATAACCCTAATGTAGAATTTGGGGATGAGTATATAAGAACATAATTTATTTTTTCTAACGTTTAGATTATGTTTGTTTTCATAGCAATACAACTCTCTCTTGATATGACTAGTAGGAAAAGTTTGGAAGAGATATACCTAAGGGTTACAACTCCAAAAATGTATATCAGGTCCGATTTGAGCATAAACTAGTACATGTAAATGGGACTAACCATGCACCTTGTTTGACAGACTCGAGGGATAATCTCAGGATAATTACAATTTTGTTAAAAACCATTATGAATGATTTTAAATTAAAGATATTCCCAAAGAAACCATATTTCTTATTATGATATTAGATACACATAAATATTTCATTTTATGTTATGTATTTTAATAATTTTGGGATTATAAATTACGTTACATAATTTTATAATCAAATACATTAGATGTCATTTTTTATAATTGGTGACTAGATGGAAGAATGGTATCAATACACATTTACAGTGTAGTAGTTTACCTATTGAGAAAAGCAATATAAAACATATTGCAACTGAAAATGTTATTGATATATTATGTAAACATAATTAGGATATGATACATAATATTTCTCAAATTAAGAAAACTATTCCAAAGTGATATTTACTTATTCTAGATCTCTTTATGAGATAGGATACACCACCATTTTTCTTGAATACCAATCTAATTATAGATGAGCAATTAATTAAGTCATTTGAAAAGATATTTGTGTTTTTGGGATGTGGTGAAAAGGAAAAGGTAAGATATGAAGTATAATTTCACAAAGACGATGTTGATAAATTGTGGACTTTCATATATAATATTACTGAGGAATAAGAAATAGAACTCATGGAATTGAAAAATATAAAGGAGACATCATTTGATAAATAGACACCTCATAAGTAAAAAACCGAGATAAAGAGAATAATACATAGCTTAAAAAAGTGGAATAAGAAAGAATCATTGATTATGAATCCACCTTTAAAATGTTATCCAAGTTTACAACATATTAAATACCCAAAATAGAGTGAAATATTGAACAATTATTTTATGGTATAAAGACAAATATCTGAGTGGAGATGGTTTCTCTTACTTTTCAATAATATGAAGAGATAGTTGTTTCTATCAAAATAGAAAATTAATTATCATGATTCATCATATTTAAAGGAATACAAGAGAATAATAGGCCTTTTTAAAACTATGAAAATTGGAATGAGTCAAATAAGAAGATAAGAAAGAAAAATTTTCCTAAAAATGAAAAAATTGGAATGAATCACCCTGGGAATTTTTTGAATGGATTTGGAGTTTGCTGTAAGTATAGAGAAAAGGATTATTAAAGAAAAATAATGCAACAGTTAGAACAAAAATGTTTCTACTTACGATTATAACTACAATGATATGGTGAAATACACAAACAAATATGTCAATAATCAAGGAACAATACCTCACAAGAAGCTAATAGATCAATGTCAATCTTATGTTATTGACACAACCAATGTAGAATAATTAAGGTTATTTTATATTTCGATATATGAAATATTTTTTAAATGTATTTTATTGAGGATGTTCTCACCATATGATTTATGAAAAATAACAGGATTGTATTGTAGTACTTTTGGAAAACACATGGATGAGGTATAGATAACCCTTAAAATATTCCTGATGTTGAGATAATGATGTTTGTATAAAGAGATAATGGACAAGGAAAAATTAAATTGGATACTTATAACTACCATGAAAAAGATTTTAAAGTGTGGGATCATAATGTTTTTGAAATCTGAACCATTAATGAAATGGTTTATGTTCATAATTAGACGATGATTTAGATATTATTAAATTAGTTAACCTGATTATGAGATATATTCTATGAAAATAAGTAAAAATAGTTATAGTCATGGATTAAGGATAAGATTGTGCTTATAGATACATATCAAGTGTATTTTAATATATTCATAGATAAAGAAATAATTACTGAATTCTATGAAAAATGGATTTGAAAAAAAATGTCCTCTTATTGTCCTCATTTTTATGATATCAATTACCTTTATTAAAATGTTTAGATTATGGTTTTGTGTTAAAATAAATTCATTTTAACATTTTCTCTATCACCCTCCCTCAAAACATGATAGTTATATTTTTCTTTCATGTCTATGTTTTCAGTAATGCTCTCCTATTCGAAGGCATAGATTTTTGGTGACCTTCACATTTTAGTATCCCTATTATTAATATGATTTGTTATTAACACTATTTATGTTGTGATTTTTTCAATAATATTTTATTTTCAAATATGAGTACCTTGATTACTAATAACATGTTTGAAATTCGAGTATACAATTTATCTATGTTGCGGAGAATATAACACCCCAATACATTATAATATTTTCCTTTTAGAATAAATATAATTATTTTCCTAATTTAATATATAAAAAATACAATTTTAATATTATGGTACATGAAAAATATGTTTTATATTATTATACATGGAATATATATGTTAGTTTATGTTATACACAACCATGAATTTCTTCTATAGATTGCATAACACACAAGATTGAGTTTTAATGAATAATACTATATTCATAAAAATATAATTACATAATATAATAACATACAACCTAGCCATTACATTTATGGTTATAAATTAGAATAAGTAATTTATAAAAATTTTGATCAATTCATTGTGTAATAACTAAATAGAAATGAATTTCAAAACCAATTGAATATTTAGGAAATATTTTTATGAACTACCATTTTTATGCTTCCATAGGTGTTTAATTATAAATAATTAAACTAATTTATATTACTGAATGATATTAGTTAAATTTATATATAATATATTCAATAAAATATTTTTATATTCATCCAATAGATTTTATAGGCATAAGATAAAAATAAATCCATCTTTACACTTTAATATTCAATTTTTCTTAAACGGAAAGTTTGTTGCCATTTAATAATGAACCTATATTAAAAATGAAGTTTTATAATTCTATTAATATAATTTTTCAAAACAAACTATTTTTTTTAACTAATAGTCATAATTATGTTAGAGTGAATTTTTTTATTTTTTAGAGATGTTTCTTTTTTGGATGAATTGTGAAAAAGTATGATTTTTAATTGAAAAAAACATTCCTTCTAAATAAATTATCACGATAAAAAATATAATAATTTTTTTGTACAAAAATTATATCAATTATAAATAAATTAATAATATTTATGGAATTTTAATCATTTTAAATTTTAAATTGTATATAAAAAATTAGAAATCATTGACAAGTTTCACATAAAAAACATACATTGTTGTCCAGTCTATGGGATTAATTTTAAATTATTTTATGTCAATTGTATAATATGAATTATAAAAAATGGATTGAATATTTTTAGTCAGAATAATTGATAATTTATAATATGTAAAATATAGTTTTTTACAAAAAGGATTTTTGAATGGAATTAAAATTTATTACAACAATTGAATGAAAAACTTTCTTAACAAAGGACTAAACCATAAACTTAATAGCCAAAATGACTTCGAAACATGCCAAAAACCTACTAGATAGCCTTTTATCTACCATATTCTCTATTTTATATAATTATTAACATTATTAGAATGAAATAATTTAAGGGACACCCCCTAATAGTGCTTACCTTTTTATATCTAAAATAATTACACTCCTCTCCCACTTTAAAGAGGTACTCATCCCTCCCATTTATTCACACCTAAAAATAAATTTAGCTTGTCCAAAACCTTCCATAATAAGATAAAAAACATCCCTATAATTCTCTAATAATACAATCTTTTGGTATAAATCCAACCATAGTTTCGTATTTGCGTAAACCAACTGAAATTAGCTGAATAAGAGGTAGTATTCTTCAATAATAAATTTTGTTTCATTTACTTCTAAACCAATTCAATTATTTTTAAATCATTATTATAAAATAAAATCAGTAAGATAAGTATAATTATACTTCTCTATAATAATATGTATACATTCACATTCACATAGAGCAATCAAATGGGATATTCAATCAGTGTTCATGTGTACGGCAGACTACTACACCACAAACCGATGTTGTTTGTTCTTCCATTTTACACCTTTCAAGGATGGAAATAAGGATGGATTTTGAGTTTATATATGATGTATATGATATTGAAAATTTATTCATGATTATTTAATTATCATATAACACATAACATCATGTGTTAAATTTTTTTGGAATACAATATCACCGTTCATGAACGTGTGGACTACCACATCCTCAAAGAAATGGGATTACATTAGACACTATATAGAATGTATTAAATTGGTTTGAATAAAAATATATTAAATATATTACATAAATATTATAATATTATTATATTATACATATATATCCTTTATTTTTTCATTTTTTATATGACTAAGAAATAGAAGTAGCGTTCTTCCATACGTACAACCTACCATCTCCCTAAACTGTGTTTCATTTCCTATATCAAAATTTTATTGAATATTATAAATACATATATAATGACTATATATCATAATTAAGTAATATTTTAAATTTTTTATATTTTTAAATCATGATCTAAATACTAGTAACAACAAGTTACAAGTTAAAACATGCTCAAAAAAATTGGCAATTAACACTCGAAATAGTGGGAGCTAGACACCTTCAAGATGAAGATACTGGGGAGGGACAATTTCAAGTGTGTCAGGGATTGGGACATTGAGGTCATGTATTGGGACTGTATGTGCCATGTTATTTGGACATATTTGTCATGTAAGGTTTCCCCTTCAACCCTTAAAAGTGGATTATCCAAAATCATATAAAAAGAAGGCCTCTATTATTTTTGGGATAACACTCAAAATAGTGAAAATAATTAATGATTGTTAATGAATAGTTAATATATTGTTATAAGAAGTCAATATATGATATTATAAATATTATTATGTTTCAATTATATGTTAATTAAATTCTTAAATGCATTTTATAGTAAGTTAAAGGTTGTTCACCCAAAATGAAATGAATAAAAAAAGATTTTCATATCACCTTATTACATTTATCAGATAAATGTCATATTAACCACTTAAATATTTTTTCCAGTGTATATAAATCCAATTTTAAATTTAATTTCATTTTTAGATAATTATTAAAGATATTTTATGTATCAATTTTATTTATCTCATCCAGGCGGTTTGACGTGAAAATTGCAATGTGCTAAAAGTTATCCTTATAATCTCACTTTCTTTTGTGAATATCAACAATCTATTTAAACAATACATATTTATGATAACTTTTATTATAAATTAAATTTATCTAAAATATGGATATTATGTTTCTCTATATATTATTACCACCTGAACTGTAAATGTTTTTAACATATTGTTTTCACATTTATAGTTATTTGATAAACATGGAAATTATTTAAAGTCCATATATTTTATTTAATAAGGATATTTGATAAGGAGTATTACATATAAATTAAATATATTACTCTATATATGTGGAATTATTTTTATTGGAAGCGATGGGTGGGTCTAAATATTTATACTAAACTTATATGCATCGATAAGTTCTCATAAGACAAATCAGTTGCCCAAAAGAAATGGGTTTCTACCTGTAGTTCAGAATAAACTTTTGAATGGTCTTGATGGTGTAGGTTTTCATGTGCCTCATACATGAATTCCAATATTCGAGCATTTAACTCAAATATTTTTCCATTATTAATGTTATTATCCATGATATTTTCATATGATAAAATCAATGGATTCATTTCATTCTCTATTTATTGATTAAATGACATGGGTTTCAATTATTTTCCTTACCATATTTATTATTACTTATCTAGTTATTTAAATGGAATCTTTTCTCTATTATTCATTATTCCATGTTGATTTATTCTTATTGATTCATTACTATTTTCGCATTACATACCCTTATTGATCATTTTATCTCACCCATATTTTCATTCCTTTCCCCAGGTTATAATAATGAATCCTTTGGATGAGTTTCAATTATGTTGAACTTCAATATATGTTATGATTTATATTCCTTTAATAACTTTTTATGGGTATCATGTACATAATATGGTTTTCCAAAACTACTAAACAATTCAGTACTTTGGTATTTGACTCCCTATAATCATTCAAATGTAATAAAGTAATGCACCAACTTCAGGGTTGTGGGGATAGGGTGTTACATTGATATTTATATAATATAAATAATGAAAAAATTAAATATAACTTCAATAAACACATTTATAGGAAAATCTTTTAGTGGTGGTGATCAAAAATTAAATGTTTCATTCATGGATCCAGTAATTGGCACCGCGCATGAACAATATTTTCATTTTTTTGATTGAATGGAAGGCTTATAAATAATGGTAATACCATCAATATAAAAAAATAAGTAAATTATTTAAAATTATATCATTATATATATATGGTTATAATGTTTTTGGAGTATGTACGATGATGTTGATAAATAAAGGATGTTAATGGGTTTGTAATACTTCCCTTTAGAATTTAGGTATTCTATTCAAGTATCATTTAGAAATGATGGTCATGAGGATCTTTAAGGGGGTAGAGTCTGCAAAACTTGTACATGGAACATAGAAGAAGTAAATTTGATATAGATTATTGTGACTTTATACCTATATGTGTTTATTGAGATGGGTGTAATTGAACTCCTTTTATAGTTGAAAATCGAGGACTAATCAAGGGAAGTGAAAGTTTTTTAAAATGTAAAAATAAGATTTAATGAGAGTTCTGTGATTTATGTGGATAAAATTTGGTGATACATGAATGTTTTAAATTAAAACCTAAATTATTATTCTATAATGTCAATTAATGAAAATTGAATTAGTAAAATTTGTGCTACATTAGATTACCCATTTTAACACTAATTAATATGGATTAAATATTAATCATGGTTTTTATTTTGTCACTAAATATATAACATATCCATTCATACCAAAGTTAAGTATTAACAATCTAAATTCCTAATAAATTTAATTTATATCAATTTATTAATAATAGACTTTTATCATATAATTAGAATACAAAATGTTTTAAAAACTGTTTTTATAGAAAAATGTCATTTTGATAATAAAGTGTTCTAAATCTTATTTGAATTTGATTACCAATTAATTAAACATTAATTAATTAAGACATTTGATTAAAAATAATATTAAAGTCTTAAATAAAAATATATCCATTTTATTTAAATAAATTTTTTAGAAAAATATTATTATTTGTAAACTAACTATTTTACCATGATAACAAATATTAACATTTGTAATATAAATTTATAACTAAAAATAAAATTGATCTTTTTAACTAATCTGATATTATTAAACAAAAATAAAAAATCCATTTTGATATATTAAGTTTTTACTAGGGAAGAATACTATTTGTAATTATTAGTGAAAAATAATAGATTTTGAGGAAAATATTAGGTATGTTCTTAAGACATTAAATATGGGTTTTGTAAAATGAACACAGTATTTTTATGTGGTTTATATTACTTATTATATATATATATTATAAAAAATGTCTTCATGAAATTTTAATTCATAAATGTAATAATATAATTTCATAAATGTGACGACATTAACAAAATCATTGTTTTTTCTCTATTGACCTAAAAATAAAATTATTTTAGAAAATATAAAAAATAATATTTTAAGATGATTTTAATATTAATAATTAAAAAATAAAACAAAATTTTAAAAATTAAAATTATTAAATATATAAATTATACTTTTAGATGAAAATACAATATATAATGGAAATATTCGTTTACTGAAAAATTCCATTTTAATAATTTTGGTGTTCTCAATATTATTTTTTATGAATTTATAATTGATTAAAATAATTATATTAAATTTAGGTTTAATTTATCTTAATTATTATTAATTATATAAATGTAATATATCATAACATGTAGTTTAGTGTTGCATGTAGATAATGATAAAGAATTTGATTTTAATTTATAAAAATATATTTCAAAATCTCTAGGTGTTACATTCTCCCATACTTAAATTAATTTCATCCTTAAAATTTTTTTTATCCCTAACCAATAAAAATATATTAGTGTATGTAAATTATAAATATGAATTATTGTCTAATTTCAAATGATATTTAAACCATGAAAACTCAAAAACCTATCATTGTTGTTATAATAGGATTAACTCAAATATTGAGTTTTTCTCTAATGAGTTTATCCATGGGTATATCATTATTCAAGTTCAAGATCCACATTTTATAATTTACTTATAAATGGAATTAATATTCATCCTTTCATTGATAGACTATCATTGGTTGAAATGAAATGTGATCTACATATTCAAACTAATTTTCTAATAAGTGGAGGAAAATAATATATTTCAGAAATCAAAATTAATTTATCTACATGAATGATAATATGATTTTCACAATTCACATTCATTTGAACATAAACATAGGAAACAATAACTAAACCACTAATATTTTATTAATAATTAAATAAGTTTCCATCGTGGTCTCTATTTGATGTCCTTATAAATATTTATTGGTAAAAATGTATGTTTTTGAAAACTTATAAACAATATTATAAAACAATTATCACTTGATTTAGTGATGAGAAAACAAGAGGTACCTATGAAAAATCCATTAGAAATCCAAGAAGTGTAATATTGTAGAGGATAATAGAATATCTAGAAGTTTACTTAGCCCTCATCTGAGTATACTAGAATTAGGTAGCCAAGGAACCCAAATAACCACACAAAATAAAACTTCAAAAGACACCTTAGTAAAATAAACTACAAAAAATACATTGAATGGTAAAAAATCATGAAAAATACTGAACATGGGATGGAAAAACACGTTTAATATGATTACAACTGTGTCCTATATATACAAGGGAAATGCATTGCTAAAACGTTTTTTATAACTAGAAAATTAAAAGTGAAAAATAAAGATTAAAAATAAAATTATTCCTCATCAACTTAATAGTTATCTAATACATGCTCTATTAAACCCCAAATTTTCATGAATTTTACAAAATATTACAAAATCTTAAATAATAAGTGCAACCTATTAAACAAGTTAAATTTTCTTCCCATAAAATCTAGTTCAAAAGACATGACCTCCAGAGCTAGGTTATGAACCCAATGACACTTCAGCTTTGTTGAAATTCTATACCATCCAGTGCCTCACTATTAAATCATTGGTAGGTATGATCTATAAATGGACCTAATTCTATTATAAGAGAAATTTCTTCACTGAAGATATGAACTACCACATCATTTTCATTCAGTTCATCCCTCTATAACTAACCAAAATTATGTTCAAAATAATTTATTCTTAACTTTTTCATATATAAATGTATAATATTTTGAACATTATATAATCTAAAAAAGTATTCACATACAAAAAATATACCCATTTAATAATTGTATAATTTAAAACCTCAAAAAATATCCAAAGGTTTTCACAATATAACATTTCCAATTTATTTCTATTATTCACCCAAGTCTCAGTAAATCTTGATACTCACTCAAGCCTTCCGTAACTACCACACTGGTGAATATTTCGGCCAAATTTTGGTTTCAAGATATCTTATATAGATTAATATAATTTTCCTTTGGAAAACTTTTCATGAAAGGATACATTAGGTCAATGTACTTTATCTTTTCATAGAAATAATATTATTATCCAAGAGGATTATAAATTTTCATTCATGGAAATGAATCCATCATTCCTAACTAACTCTTAATTAATTTGGAAATTTTTCAAACAAACCATCTGCCTCATAGCTTCATTTACCACTATATACTATACTTCTTTTGAACATAATATATCTATATTATGATGTCATGAAATCCAACAAATATAAATTATTCTATATATGAACCCAAAATCTATTGTGATATTTTTGTTACCTGAATCTTCTATGATGTATGAGTCTATAAATCCTTATAATGGATCGTCCTCCAAAATGAAATGATCATGATCCCTCGATCCTTTCAAATATTAAAGGGGACAATTCAATAAATCCCAATGTACAATACGTAGTTTTTTATAAACCTAGTCCTGAATACCACTACATGGGAAATGTCTTCCTAAGTGAAAACAATTTTAGATATCAAAATTACAGTCACTAATTCATATATAAATTTCTCCATGTATATAGGCTCCACATCCTTATCTGGTAATTGTGACTTAGACAATAGAAAATAAAAAAAGAGGGTTTAAAATTGGATAATATTCATTCGTACCAAACCATTCTAATATCTTCTAGATACCATCTTTATGTTATATTATCAACTATCCAACTTTCTTGTATCAATTGATATTCATTGCAAAATAATTAATTCTTATTGATGATATTTAATCTCGCAAATTATATAAAAACCACACTTCAAAATTCATATTTTATAAGAATATAAAATATATATTCACATTTCATCTATATATAAAAGAAATATGAGGAATTTATCATCATAAAAGTTATATTGATATGAGAAACCACCTATATTTCACTTATCTAACTCTTTCTGTAACATAAAAGATTCTAATATATGGTTCCACTGTCATAAGAAATTATTTATCCTAAGAAGGCATTTTTTAAATATATAACCCAAATTCTATATTCTATTCATATATATAAACATGTTTATTGTTATAAGTAGATGTCATCATCCAACATTCCAAGATGGAAAGTTGTATTAACATCTATCTTCTCCATATATATATGTTTTAATGAAACCATTCTTAGAACTAATTGGATAGTAGAATGTTTAACTCTATACACAATGATTTATATTAAATTTAATCCTTCCTTATATTAGAACCATTTCACTACCAACTATTATTGATATCTTTTCTTACCATCATCCTCCACATTGATTCAGTAAAACCTATTATTATAATGTTCTATTTAAACCTCCAGTAGTAAAATAATATATGAAGTTATTTTTAACTTTAAATAGTTCATTTCATTATTCTTGAATGACCCCCACATCATAGAATTAAAAATATGATTTTATTACTATAGATGTTAATGATATTTAAAATCATTATAGATTAGAAAACTCTTGTCAGACACATATTGATGAATTTGTCTCCTGATTCAGATTGATTTTCTAAACTAACTTAGATTCTCTAGGCTACTCAACTTACCTCTTCTAGTGGCTACTTTATCTTCAAGAGAACACAAATATAGTTCAAAAATTCATGTTTCTACATCCCATAAACATTATTTTAAGTTTTATGGTTTTACTTGTTGAATAATTTTTCTTTCAGTTCCTACATATGATTTCTACAATTGTTAACAACTTCTCATACTATAATTATCAATGACTCCTTTAGTTGATATTTCTTCTACATAAATATCCACCATGTTATTGTTCTTTCAAAAACCCTTCTCATCATTGATAATATATTTTATTCTGATGATCATCTTTAATTCATTATCCCATATATGATATAAAAAAATTTCATATTTATAACTACGAAAGAAACACATTTGGTATTCTTGTTCGAGTTTTCATCTATACATATTATTTACATAAAAATATTATGAAATACTCAATACTATGAGAGTATAAACATTTAGATGTTCTCTAGACCATAAAGCATTCTAAAGTGCCCACTAAAGTAAAAATTCTAGACTTCTGTTGACGAGTTGTGCCTCTATATTGAGGGCATCTACCTAAATTTCCATATAAATTTTTGTGTTCATCCTTATACTTATATATTTCTATATAAAAGTTCTATTTTTCATTTTTAATTCTCCATTATGTTGTTTATTTTAATAATATTTATTATCATTACTTATCCCTTTCTGCTAATAAAAATTTAGGAATTTATATATGGTTAACACACCATTGTAGATTGTTTACATGCTCTTCAACTTTTGACCAAACTCTATTTCTTCCAAATAATTCCACTAAATAAAAATTTTAAATTCATAAAAATAGAGATTCAAGAAGTAAATATATAATTTCAATATCACAACATTTAATTATATAATGGATACCACTATAGTATTAAATAGTATAAGGTCCCCAAATATCAGAGTCTACAATCTCCAATTTCTATTTTCTAGGCCTGATAACACCTCTGTTGAAGGAAAATCTTCATAATTTCCAAACAATTATCTTCTATATATTATAATTTTTGTATGATTAAGATTAAATATGTCATTATTATTTAAAACGTTTATGTTCTTACCACTAAGTTATTAGACCAACAGTTCTATAGATATAGATCATCAAAAGTTATACATCTTACAACAACACTTTCATCTAAATTTCAAAACATGTAAAGAGTCAAATACGTTACACATTTTTCAATAACCATAGATCCACATGTAACCTCCCAATCCAAATTTTTAAATCTACTTTTATAGACAAAGTCATAAAATTTATCAAGGAAAATAAGATTCCTCCTAAAGCCAAAGATGTATATATTTTGTTGATAGTTTTCATAGTCATCCATTATTCACTTAATATTGAAATATACTTGTAAAAAAAATCTAGGGATTCTCCGTCCACCTGATAGACTATCCCAATATACTAATATTCAAGGATTTACATGCATGTTTAATAAATGGTTGAATGTAATGTTTTTACACATACAACCTCCCAAGATTCATCCAGTTTATAATAACTCATCAGAATAATTTTTCATTTATTATTTGAGTTGATAGATTATAAACTACTAAATATTGAGAGATCTATAATTATAACCTTTTGAATATTTTAGTGTCTTCTCGCATATCCTTTTTTTCTCACATTTTTAGTAGGTTGGACAAAGAATAACCAATTTACCTCAACTTTTCTCCAATTGCTTTTCATATTATGGATTATTTCGATAAGACTACTTAAATGGGATTAATTATCCCTTCCATTGGTATTATGTGAACCAACATATTGTTTTTGATCTTCCATTCGCTAAAGTTATTCATTAAGTATCATATTCTATATATAATAAAACATTAGATCAAATTTTCCAGTTGAGTTACTAATCATAGTATCCATTTCATCCAGACTCTATGAAAGTGAATATTAGAGTATAAATTCCAATATATCATCAGTAAAAAATACCTTTACAGATTAAATATTACGAAAAATCATGTTTAATTCAATAAAATTAGATTCCCATGTTATTCCTTCCATTAACCATAATCCAAATATTCATTGCAACATGACTAATATGGTAATGGTCATTATATATATATATAATTTCTAACACCTTTAGAGCATTTGATGTTGTGTTCCAATCCCTAATAGGGAACAAAAATTTCTATACAAGAATAATTCTCCCCAATTTAATTGATTTTCTATACAATAATTCGCATTCATATTTCTCTATTAACAGTAGTTTCACTCTTAAAAAGAAAACCTTCAAGTCAGTTTGAAGTGAATATTGTTTGATCTATATTCACATGAATCCTCAATACGATCCACAAAATATATCAATTCACATTTTTTATCCATTTAATTACATATCTATTATACTATAATTATGTTTAATCTTAATTATATATCCAGTTATATGATATCACATATCTATGGAAGCCTAAAAACAAAATCTTGAAAATCAGATTACTTGAGTAATTGAAGAGACCCACTAGAATTAACTCCGACTAATCCACTAAAAATTCGTATGTAGTAGTGATGTACTATAAATACGAGTCTCGTGTTGTTCACTATCCCATTCTAATTAGTGTAAAAAATGTTGTTATTGTAAATTCCCTACTCACCCCAAAAATTTATCCATGAACACAGTTTGTAGTAAACAGAACAATGTATTAAAAATACATTCAACATTAAAATATTAAATTAATGTAATGAAAAAATAAAGAACATAATGTTTAATTTTATTTGAACTATTAACTATACGTACTAGGGAAACACACCTATATCTGGAATATTATTCATAAAAAATGCTAAAAAAATAATATTTAATAAAATTATCTTCTCTAAAATAAAAGCTATGCTGGAAAGCAGTTTTCTATACTTTTCAATGATGGTCTAGCATAATTAAATTCTAAGAAAAATTAGTCAAATAAGGTAATTTTTTTTTCTGAAATACTATGTCATAAGGAATAATCACAGGAGCAAGGTTACAAAACTAGTGACACATAAAATTTTTAGCACTTTTTCACCTATCAATGATCTACCATTGAACCATCAATATGTGAAAAAATTTTATGGACCTTCTACCATTGGGTATGAACTATTTTCACTAAGTAGATGAATTTTCTCTACCTTTACATCATTTTTATCCTTCCCTTTTCTAATTGAAATTATGGAAAATGTGAAACCAATGTTCAACCATCTATTTATAAGAACATATAATGTTTTAAACATATACTAATTAAAATTAGGTTTTATATCCTAATAAAATAGTCAGTGGACTATGATATAATTACATCACTCAAGTATTTGAATGGATGATCGATGTTCCTCACTCCACATCATTTTTTTAAATTACATCAGTTTTTTGGTTATATAGGGATTACCCTAGTTCATTATCCTTGAATATTTTGTATAAATATAATCATCTATTACCTTGGATCTAGGCATTGAATTGTATAATATATATGTTCCACACATTTAAGACAGTAAACTGTTAGTTTTACTTATCAAAAAACTCTTTTTTCTATTCATCATATCCACCAATATCACAACATTTTGTCTTCAATTATTTTTTATATTCCCTCATTTTCCAGACACATAAAATATATCAATTCCTTTAATAAATTATTCACAATGGATTATAAAACATTTATGAAATAAAAAATTAACATTCATTACTTCATCATATTTAGCACATATATTTTTATGATACTCTGTTATTCTCTTCTTTGGATTCTTTAGCAATTCAAATATGTTTTCATTTTTAGTCACAATTATTCATATAAATATTGGAAAAATCATAATTTTTCTTACTATAGTTCCTATCACATTCGGTTTCTCATTAGGAATTTATTTTCAAAGTCCATGGCATCAATTTTTCACCTCGTTCCTTCGAGGTTATACCATTAATAAACCCAAAAGTGGTTAATGTGAGTGATGAATAACCATAATTAGAATGATTTATCATAAATGATGTTATGTGAAATCATCCTCAAAATGTATTAGTATGATAAGTAATAAAATTATCTTTTATTTCAACCTAAAAGACTCTATTTTCAAAATAGTTTTCTTTATGTTGGCGTCTCTCATACTTCATATCTTAGTTCTATAATGTGCTGAATCCTTTAAAATGTCTTGTAAAGATAATGGGATTATCCAAATAATATACCCCAGGGTTTTCAAACAAGGTGAAAATTTCGGCCTCTTTGATGTGAACTAGATGATTATAGAGCTAATTCCAAACACACCCCATTCACGATAACTACCCTAATGTACACCATTTTTGGATCCTCTATCCAATTTTAATATCTATATGGGTATATTACTTATAAAAAAACAACATATTCCCTATATTACTTAAATAGTAAGATGTTATCTGACACCTCAAATAATTTCTTGAATTTATCCCGAGGATGTTCACTAAATGTCTCTAAAGCAAAACCTAGAATAATTAAACACCCCTCTGATGAAAACTACTATGAACCCTGAAAAACCTATCTTTAAAAACACATTAATTTATCAAAGTAGATAAAATATCTCAAAAAAAAGTCAAATAACCCAATGACTTAAATGTTTAATGTCTGGAATATTATATTTATAAAAATATTATTTTACAATACATGATATAATTTCTCCTTAATTTCACTATTATAGACCTATTTATTGTCATATTACATGATATAATATTTTTTATAACCTAGAGAATTTATAAAAAAAATAGAAGAACTGTGAAACTCTGTAAGTCATGAATCATAATGTATTAGCCTGTAAAAATGAATGAGAATAATAGGAGAGGATAAATATAATATTAATAGATCATATGAACCAAATTTATAATAATAAAATACTATATAGTAACATAATATCATAGAATGTGTATTCTAGAAGAATAAAAGGTATGACATGGCTCAAAATACACCTCATTAATCATAAACCATATGAGAGTGACATAAGAGTGTAGAACATTTTAATAATAAGTCATATCATGAAAAATATCCCAAATCATGAAAATGAAAAGCATCTTAGAAAGGAGTATTAAAATTATAAACAAATTAATAATGTTTTCATAACATGATAATGAAAATTATAAATTCTGAACAACAATAATCATCAGAAAACCATTGTGAACAGAATAATTATTCCCTTAACTATATAAATAAACTCATTTTTATCATACATGAAAATGTGATAAAATAATTATACACCCACTTGTGTCAAAAAAATATTTATTTACATGATATATTATACTATTAGATATAAAAATTTAGTCTATTCATTAGAGGAAAATATTAGACCCCACTGATCATCACACTTACACATGAGTTCCACATGAAATCAATTATCATCATATCATTAATCACCACTAGAAAAAGTAATGGGATTATTAAAAAATTATAAAAACTGCATTATTTGGATGTTAATAAATAATATGATATCGAAAATATTATTTTATGTAATTATTTATATCATAAAAATATATAGGGTTATCAAAATATCACTTTAAGATCGATAATACTTAGAGGAAAAATAGAATTTGAAATATAAAAGTTTCCACAAAAACCATCTAATCATTATTAAAAAAGATGAAGTTATAATTATATTAAAATTATTTATTTAGAAGAGAATGAGAATGATTTTAATAACATTATGACAAATTTTCCAAAATACATTTCCCAACAAATAAAAAAATGAAATTAATGTAATAATTATAGAGAGATAAATAATGAAAAGAAATACCATTACTATGCTTTTTAGTCTGTTTTAATGAAAAAAACCACATCATAATGATTTTGGAAGGCATTAATTTCATCAAATAGTTAATGTAAAATAATATTAATAAAAAATAAAACATTATTTATATTATTAAATGAGAATAATTTTGATATAAAAAAACATGGGCATGAAAGAAAATTATTCAACAGTAAGAATATGGGTTATTCTTTCTAATGTTCCACTTTATTTCAAAACTATCTATCTAATAAGTCATTATATATAATGTGAATTAATTGGCCTAGATAATTAGATGAAATACCCTATCAAATAAGGAAATAATATGTTTAATGGAATCATGATAATTATATTCATCTAAGAAGGACTAAGACTTAGTGAATAAGTAATTCAGTAGATGAAACCCTTATGGTATTGGTAACAGAAGAATCAATGGATATTTTAAATAATATTATAAAATTAACCTTAAAATATCTTTAAATGGTAGTTATTTTAATAGGTGACAAAAATACATTAGTGAATATACCATAAAAAATAAATGATGATTCTCAATATCAAACCTATCATATTATGTTAAAAGTGAGATAATGAAACACCTACAAAATTAGAAACAATCAACTCAAAACCCGTTGAAATATATAATATCCAATTAAACATTAAATATAAAAAAAATAATGGAATCATAATGAAAATTTTATTGTCTTATTATAAACACTAATAAAAAAACATTCTGTATAAAAAAATATATTCCAAGGGTGAAATTTTTTGAAAACAATCCATTACCTGGAATTACTGCATAACTAATTGAACAGTAAATACTATACAAAAAACATAACCGTCTTAATAACCTATTTTATAACATTATTATGGTATATATAATTTAATAAACTTCTTTTATAGTTATTATATATATATATATATATTGTATTTCCAATATTGGTTGTCTATAATCTTAATTATTTTGACCAAGTTTTTAAATAATGATGTTGTTCCTCATTCTTACACAATATTTCATCATTAAAAGATCATAAATGGTGCAATAATTTATGTTTCAAAATTATTTTTAATGTTATAATATCACTTCTTATGTTTTGTAGTCATTATCTGTGGCGATGAAGTCAATGACAATCTTTTTATTATAATTTAAAATAAAAAAACAATGTTTTATCTATTAATAATGTAAATTCTTTTATTACAAATAAAAAATGATAAAAATAATTATTTAATTATTATTAGCGAAAATTATGTTTTTAAATCCATATTTAATATAAATTTTTATAATTTTATATTTAGGTGTTTAAAATGAACCAACAAAACATTGTACAATCTAAGTCTCAGTAGGGCTATGAAGGAGATTATATTGTTAAAATATCAATGAAAAAATAATGAAATTATATTGATTTTAATAAGGTTATGAATCACAATTGGTATTATTTATAAGAAAAAGTTAAATAAAAAAGTAGTTTTCACTTATAAATATGTTATTTTTCCTCCTTCTATGCTATTATTAGGTGATTAGATTTAATGTTATAGATTATTGTCATTATGAGTTTTGAAATGAATAATTTATATTTATGTAATATAAATCATGAAATAAATAATATATATACTCAATAAACACATTTCAATTAATATCCTTTAATGGTGGTGAATGAAAATGAAAAACGCTGTTCACAGAGGTGGTGGTTCACACACACAAAAGAGAAACATTTTCATGTTTTTTTTATTATATTAAATGTGAATAAATAATGTTTATAACATTAATATAATAAAATTTATGTAATTTATTTATAATTATTTTATTATATACATATTTTTAGAAAGCATTTTTAGGATGGTAGACGATGAGGATAATGAAATCAAGTTGAAGGGAATGTAATACTTGTTTTGAAAATTTGATAATGGGGCTAAATTAATGACTCAAG
This sequence comes from Viscum album, assembly GCA_963277665.1. Classification (NCBI taxonomy): domain Eukaryota; kingdom Viridiplantae; phylum Streptophyta; class Magnoliopsida; order Santalales; family Viscaceae; genus Viscum; species Viscum album. Next base: position 1,367,667,256 of record OY728135.1, read on the forward strand.
ATCTACTCATTATTAACTTATTATGTATCAAATCAATGGTTGAAAAAAATTAAAGTTTAAATTTTAATTTTAAAATGAAATTAAAATAATAACATTCTATTATTTCTATAATATTGATTAAAAAACAATGTTTTACATGGAATGTAGTATTGTGGACTACTGGGTGATATAGAATAAAAATGTATTGTATAAGTAAATAAGAGAGTAACCTCTATATATTATTCATGAGTGTGTATAATATATTATATAATATCAAAAAATAGGTTTTTATGGGAGTGATTTCTTTGTATTTGTCATAGATATAGATAATTAATAATAGAGAAGAAAAAGAGTACTTAAAAGTAGTGAATGTACAAGAACAAGAAGAAGAAGAGAATGTAAGGACATTATTGGTTTATTTGTGATCCACATGACTATAACAAGGGGTGGGGATAAAATAAGTAATTGATATATGTTATAATAGTCATCAAGAAGTGTTTGAAAACCATAATATCATTGATATACAATCTTTATTGGAAATTGATAATCCTCTCAACAACAATACAGGAAAACAATGCATTTCATTAGGCGACTTTTTGGAAGACCATAATACTTATTATTCTTATATAATGAGTAATGAAAAAACCATGTTAATTGTATCTGTGATGGAATTTATAAAATATCTTATAGTATTGAGTTATTATAGAACATGATAATGATTAACTAGTCATTTTTTATAGTTCCCTTGTATATTTATTACCCCTATTTGTTGTTTTCCATCAATATATGTGATTTAATTAGTGAGAACAGTCACTATAGAAACTAATGAAAGATTATGTTAGTGAAACCCATAAAAAGAAAAAATAAAACATTTTTTATCGATTCACCGCTATCAAGGAGCCTACATTGTTCCTATAAACATCAATTTGTATCAAAAAAATATGTTCTCATTTGTAGATTAGAATTTTAATGTCCACATACTTGATGGGTTTTCACATTAGTTGTTTTTTGGGATGTTATATATATTCCAAAATAAAATATGTATCCATGTTTCTATATTTATTTTTTTTGGTGGAGTTAGTTTCATGAACTATATTTTTATATTTATTATGGATTGTATTAATTAAGTGATCAACAATAGAGGTGACACATTAAATGGAAAAAATAAGAATATTTAGATGAAATGAATTGTATTTTACATTTTTTAAGGGGTAAGGTTTTTTATATATCATAAATGATGTATTTACACATATTTCCTATGAAAAATAATTTAGTTAGTATTCTATGAATAATTTGGATATTAAAATTCTTTAAAATGAAATTATCAATGTCAATATACTTTGAAAATTATTTTCTAAATGTTATGATGATTAAGAAAAAAAAGAAATCCGAACATGATAAAAAGATAAGAAGGAAATTAGAATGTCATAGGGGATAATTTTCTAAGTTAGTTACTTAAGTATAATGATGTGCATATTCATGATGGAGAATCAATTGATATGTTATTGACATGTAATTATGAATTAGTGAGAAGCATTAGAATATTCAGTGAGACTCTTACAGATTTAATAGTGGTCAAGAAGATACATTTTACCCCATTGGATTGAAATAATTCTAATGTATCAGCATTAGTTAATCATGATATTTATGATCAATATTTTTATTTCTATCACAACATCTTAGTTTCATATGAGATAAGAATGGAATGAATTTTATAGAAGAATATATATTATGAGAATTAAAATCCATTGAAATCATTGAATAAAAAAAGTCTTCAAATAAAATTAAGGAAATTTATGAAGACAATGATGAACCCAGATGTAAATATTGGGAAAAAAATGTTGATTAAAATATTTTCATACACATGTCACTCATATCGAGAGGTTTAAAAAGTTGTAAAGGTAAATATTATGGTGATTTATATTTAATTTTTTTAAAATATTACTGTTATAATAATTCTATTTGTTTATATGATAAGAATTTGAATAAATTTAATATGTAATATATTTAAAAAATATTTCTTAAAACTAATGCTATGAGGGGGAAGGGATGATGGAGTGCGTATGAAATTCTTATCACCGAATCAATGATGGTCAATCTCCTTGATGGGGTTAATCCTCTTTTAGCATGAAATCATTTTTTTCGGAGTGAGAAAGATCATTAAAATCTAATCTGAATGATACAAGTACTGGGACACATGCCTCTATTTTTCCTTATGATGCATTATATTTTTCTACTAGTATATATTCCTTTTGAGAAATTAGAAAATCCTTGGTCTTATACTGACCCAAAAGAGAGAATATCTCATTATAGAAGCTTTCCTTGATGAAGGTTAATACTAATTTGAAATGGATACTTCCATGTTGTCCTTGATAAGAAAGAACATATTTATGTTGTTGGGAACGCTGGAAATCTCAATCTTAAAATATGATTTTTTTCGAATATCTGAGTGGGAACCACACATTAATCATTTTAATGAGAGTCACTACTCTACCACGGTTTAGACTAGGTTACATGAGATACCTTAGGTATATTATCATCCCAAAATACACAATGATCTGTATTCTTGAGTATACACCCCTTTGATAATTGGCCAATGAACTATAATTGGATACATTGGTCGGTATGCAAGGGTGATGATCGATATTAACATGGAATCACTCCCACCCAATAGAATCTCTCTGATTGAAACCAAGAACCATCAGGAGTCCATCTTCAGATTTGTGAACATGCTGTAATTTTTTTGTCATTAAAAAATATATGTTGTGTCATTAAAAACTATCATTTTGTTCAAAATCTGGTCAAGCCTATGAATAACAATAGGGTTTGGAAGGATGTTTCAAGGTGTAAGAAGGTTTATATAGTGGTCAATGGTAACAAGGTTCTGAGTGATTCATCTAAGGGACAAAAATGGGATAATACTGATAGTACTAGAATCTCATTGATTGCATTTGTGGAGGAAGAAGAACATAGGTAAAATTGTGTAGCTAGTACTTACAAGACATTCCACACTCCAACCGAGCCGAACAAGCAAGCTAATACCTCATATTATTGTAAATTTATGTCACATTACTCTCAGATTCTACCTACTTAAATCAATATGTAAGATGAGGAGTGCGTACATTATCTTATCTCAACATATATAAGTTCTTTGTTACATTCTATTATGTCTTTAAATGACATTATAGTGGGCATTAAACATGATATAGAAACCAAAAAATTAATCTGGGGATCACAATAATCAGCATGCTGATGATACTCATATCAAGGAATTTTATGTGCATGGTTCTACTCCCTCTCATGAATACCCTGATGAAGTTCCAAATGGGGCACAACCTCCCTCTAAATACAAAAAAGATAATAACTCCAAAAAATAAAAAATAGTCTTGAAATTGGAGAAAATTGATAAGGGGGTTCCACTCCCAAACCAAATCTAAAATGAATATAATCTTTTGGAACTCATAGGGTATAGACATCCCTGGAACATAGGATTCACTCAAGTTCCATCAAGAATGTTAAAAACAAGATGAAATTTGGATCTCTGACCCCCTAAAAAGTTAATCTAGTTATAGTCTCTATTCTACTATGTGTGTCTATTCAATCTTGGATAATGCACTATCTGGTTCCAGTATGGATAGGATTTGGATTCTGGTTAATAACATTATTGAGAATCCTTCTTTGGTCTAAGAGTATGAGAAAATAATAACTTATTGCTTTATTAAATATGGATGAAAAATTTAATGCTCAGTTGTCTATGCCTCAAACAACTATATATAATTGAGGTCTCTCTAGATGCACATGAAGGATCTGTCCCGAAGCATTGGGGATTCATGGATCATCATTAGAGACATTGATTCTATTATTTTTACTGATGAGAAAATTGGACCTATGTACAAAACTACTTCCATCAATGTCTTCATATTTGTGTTGAAGAATTCCACATCATTGAGGTCAACCTAATTTGTACCAAACATACTTGGTAAAGAAGATATTTAACAAAATGAGAGAAAGAATAATTTAAATATCCTTTTTGATTAATTCCACTCATGGAAATTAGATATTGATATCTTATATCACCTTGTAAAAACATAACTATAATCATCATCCAATAATGGCGAGTCTTATAGAGAACATGGGGATCCATACAATCATATAAAATTTAATAATACTTGGAATAACATTCCAGAGTGCTCAAAAATTTCCCAGGATACTTGGGGATCATATGAGTTTAATCTCAGTCCTATGATATGACCCTCTAAACTGAAAATGCTCAAAATAAAAATGACAGATAAGATAAAAAAAGGTTTCATTTTGGATGATGAAGAAATTAATTCCATTTAATTATCTCTTAGTGATCTACATGAATCAATTTCCATGAAAATGTTATTTGAATATATTAATTAAGAAGATTTAATGTCATCCAAATGTAAAAGTCTCATCAAGATGAGGGACAACATCAAAAGAAACAATTTCAAAATCATATGTCTTAATAATTGGTATAGAAACACTAAATTATTAAATGTACTCTTTAATGTCAGGAATTCCAACATGACACTCTCACTCATCAAATTTGGTGATCGTATCTTTGATGACATGCAGGCACCTTCCAATCACATTGTTTCCTACTAGATAAATATTTTTAATGTTCAATAAATGTAATCACGGATCCAAGATAATATCATCCCAAAACAAATAATTTATGGGGATAAATAATTTGTTACATAAATTCCCATGGTATTTTAAATCTAGGAAGAAAAAATTGGCCTCAAAAAATAAAGTGCACCTGGAAAAGATCAATTCAGAAATTACTTCTTCCATTATTATTGGGATGTGATCCAGAAGGATATGTTCCACATGGTAATAAATTCTTAAGGTTGGATCATTCACCCATGGATTAAATGTTTATTTTATTTACTTGATTCCAAAAGGGGATAATTGAATTGGAATTTTTCAATTCATGCTTGTTTCACTTGTTAAAACTATTCATAAAGTATTCACAAATTTTATGGTGAACAAGCAATCTCGTATCTCAGATAGAATCATTTCATAGAACAAGTTTGGTTTTGTTAAAGGGAGACACATTCAGGATTGCTTACTCAATGCCTAAGAATGTGTCAATATTATAATAAATACCACTAGATTAGGAAACATTTATGCCACGTATGAACTCAATAAGGCCTTTGATACAATTTATTTCGGTTTATAGGGGATTTTATCTACATCTTTTTCATCAATATAAAATTTATTTAGTGGATTAATGAATCACTTGGTTCTAAAAATATCTCCATTCTCATTAATGGGTCCCCATAAGGCTATTTCAAGTGCTATAGGGGACTGAGGAATGAATATCTTTTTTCTTCTATCATCAATGCCATTGCATAACATTGTCACATCAAAATTTTCCTTCACATGGTGGACAAGGGTGATATATCAAGTATGAGGGAATCCATATGTATCTCTTCTCCTTATCATCTATTTTTTTCTTATGATATTATTATATTTTCTAATGGACTCAACTAGAACATCAAAAACATAAATTGTGAACTCGTGAATTATGAATATGTGTCGGTCTAGGAAATCAGTTGGAGAAAGTCCTTCACCTATTTTGGAATGAAAATTCAATATTCATGAAAAGGTTTCATAATTAATGATATGGGAATTAAAAAAGGTTCTCTCCCATTTAATTATCATTGAGTCCCTTTATTTTGGATAAATCCTTGGGAATATCATTTCGGATATTCTTTGAGTCAAATATAAAGAACTCTTTCCTATAGAAAAGGAAAATATATCTCAATGGCAGTAAGAGTTTTTCTTGTTAATCACTTTGTGGTATAGTCATTTATGGTGTATTCTTGGATGGATTATATGATTAAAACCATCGACTTGGTGATAAGAAATTATTTCTAGAGTGATTGTGTCTTGGAAAGGAAAGTCATTACAACCCCATGGATAGAGTTCTACTTTCCCAACCGTTTTGGTGGACATGGTGTCAAAAAACTCTATTTTTTCAATCATTCCCTTCTTGATAAATTTTCATGAAGATTAATCAACAATAATTTTGAGTGACTTGAATTTTTGAGATTTATATTCCTTAAAAATTATCTTATAGAATAACTGAGCTATATAGTGTCTTCTATTTGGCATGGGTTGAAGAAAGTATATCAAAAACTTCACACCCACTCTCACTAGCTTGCTAACAGGAAATCTAGGTTAAAATTTTGGAATGGAAATTGGATGGGATCTCCATTGATTTTGGAGATTATTCCTCATGACCAGGAGATTGATGACAAAATTACAATCAAGGACCAAGTGGTTAATCTATTAAATCATCCTAGTGATGTTGTGGTAGACGTTTCCACCTATGAATTTCTTAGTCAAGATGGCATACTCATCTAGTAAATGTACATTAATTGCATTTTAGATTCCAAGAACTTCTGTATGAATCTTCTTCATGGAATTAAAAAGTGGATTGGTAAATTCAATAGAAATTGGATTATTCCATCTAGATTTACACTTCGTTGGAGACTGCCTTATAACATGTTCCATGTCGATGTTAATCTCTAGAATGTTGGAATAACTTTATGGTAAAATTTTTTATTCTATCACTAGCATTGGGAGAATGTTGATCATATCTTCATGTGCTGAAATACTACATCCTCTCTTTGGTATGTTTTTATATCTTCAAGGTTCTACCCCTACACACTGCCTCACTCCAAAAGATTATATGTACTGTTATTGATCTTCAGTTCTCTGTACAAGTACGGATTTTATATTTTGGATACATTTGTGGAGCTGCTACATGCCATTTTAAGATGATAGAATACAGATATTTATTTGGGAAAAAATAAAAGTGAAGTCTTTTGTTGCTGATATCACTGATGTAGTCCAAATTTCTAATTCACTACATGCAATAAAATGCAACAAAACAATGAGGGACATCACCATTTTTAGAAGAATGAGAATTTTGGAAGCTTTCCTAGTCCCCAGAGCACAATTTAATCCTTTTATTCCCTTACCTTCTATGGATTTCTTAAATGTATCAATAATTGGGAATCGACAAGAAATTCATGGCCTATATGATACAAGTCAATTTTTAGATATCATAATGGTGATTTGGAGGAAATCCTCCATAGACCATCTGGTCATACCAATGATCATGAAGCTAAAATTCTTTGGTTTATCGGAGATTTTTTTCATTGATAGACAATAAAACTGGAACAACAAATCGTTTGAGTGTGACTCCACTATCATTGTTAAAGTAATCCGGATGGGAGTGGTTCTCTATATTTTTTATTAAATATATAGAAAATATATTTAGTAAAATAAATTATAATTTATATAATTCAGGATAATAGAAAAAGAAAAATTATAAATTAATTTTATACGTTACAAATATATTATCTTTAAAAATGGGTTTTATTTATTTTTGTGCATGGATTTCATGATCAATTTCCTTCACTTTTAGAAATTTTATTTTATAAAATGGGACCCTTTTTTAAAATAATACTTTCAAAATAATCTAAAGGTTATTTTATGGTATTTCTTTGGAAAATGATGATTTTTTATGAATAGTGACGAATAATGATTTTGTAAAAAACATAATATATTTATTTTAATCAATGTAATTTTAATATATCTTTTTTTATTTGTTTTAATTTCACATTATATTAATTTTATTAAAATAATACAATTAATTTCATGGAAACCAAAATTAAATTTGATTTTTTTATAAATAATTTTCATGCATAGAATGACTATTTTCTAAAAATTATTTTTTATTAAGATTCCTTCACATCTATTCAAATTAATTCAAAACATAACTAGAAATTAAATAATAGAAAAATGATTCAATATTTATAATTACAATATAAAAACTATGCTATAATTACTATTTCGTTTCTAGCCATAATAAATGGTAACCATGGGAAATGTTTATTACCATGATGAGGGGTTAAATGTGTTAATTAAGGTTGCGATTTATATATAAGGATTCAAAATATATCAAAAACATTCATTAGTCTCATTATACGTATTTATTTGATCCATAATTATCACAACTTGGATAAAATTGATATTTTATAAGACATTATTTCTATAATGAAAATTATATATTTTTTATGTGAAGAGTAATTAGAAAATTTCACTCTTACTAACTTAGTATGTTTTCTTGAATTTTATATATAAAAAATTTACATATTAATGGATATATATGAAAAAATTGATGAATAATTTAATAATTTAATATATTAATGTATATATAATTTTAATAGATTTTATAGTTACCATTAACTCTAATGTAAAATGACGTATCACTTATGAAAACAGCAGAAAAAAGTAAATAATTTTAAAAACACAAAAATGAATTTTTTTGCCTAAATTAGGGTGTTACAAGATTTTATTTTTTTATAATAATGTAAAATTGATTGTGAAATGGTTTATATCTAAATTCAATTGTATCCTTGACATATTTAATATAATTTTTTTAAATATTCTTTAAAATTACATTATATTGTATTTAATGATGTTAAAATATCTTTAAGTATTTTTAATATCATAAAAATCATATATTAACACAAATTTATAGAAAGATTCAAGCGTATGACAAATCGTTCATGTATGTTCCACTTATAATTTGTTAAATTTATATTCATGGCCATTAAATGTCGAATAAAGTGATACCATGGTTAAGGTTAAATAATGTTAATGAAGAGGCTCAACCAAATTTTAATGTTTAAAATGACACATTAACTTGAATAAATTTTATTATTTGGATTAATTTTTAGCTTAAAAATATTACCATAGAATGAAAGATACATTGGATCCATTTGGAATGATTTTTTATGATAATAAATATTATTTATAGTATATTTACAACATTCCCACCCACTTTATTTATAAAATGGTACCTCTTATAATCTCCTCCAAAAACCGTATGAGACATTAATTTAGATAATATCTAAAAATATACCATCCTATATTCTTTAACCACTTCATAGAGCTTTTGGTTTTCCCCTAATACCATCTTATAATGTATAAATATGTAAGAAGGAGCTTAATTTATAAATAAAAGGTAGAACACTTTTCAGAATTATTTCATCTTATTATTTATGATACCACATTATGTTATATCCTAACCAAATTGATATAAATACATAAAAATAATATATATTATTATTATGATTATTCCCAACCCTTATTCATCTCCTTTTATATCTTGTGGGAAATTAAAATATTACTCATGTGTAGGTTTGGACAACCGCCTTCATGATATGATGTGTTTCATTTTTCATCACCACCTCAAAAGCCTTTTTAGGATGGATTTATTTAATATATATAACAATAATGAAATAATTATGATTATTTAAATATTATATGTTACTTACATTTTTACCCTTTTAAACATTAAAAATTCATAAGATCTCTCTTGTGAACATGTAGACTACCACATTTATGAAAATCTAAGATTCATTTTTCATGTCTCGCATTCACAAATATTTTTTAAATTGGATTTATTGTGTTATTTTACTATTAATATTAAATATGATACAAAACCATGGATCCTTTAACCATTGGGAATATACCTAAGTTGTTTTAAAATTATGAACCGAACATCATCAAAATGTCAAATGTAAAGATCACTAAATTAGTAACCAAATATGATTTGGTAATAAATGATATAACAAGAATATTTATAATTGAAAAATAGAAAAATTTTATTATTAAATTATTTAGATGATATAATTTTATTATACATCAGTTATAGAATGTGAAAATTATTTGGTACATGGGTTCAAGGATTTTACTTTAAAAACCTTGTTTAATGAATTCCTTCAAAAATATTTCACCTCCAATTCCATTATCATCAAATATTTCATTAATGTTATTCATTATGATTAAAATGTTTTTAATGTTAAATATCTACTAAATTTTTACTAGTTTTAAAAATGATTAATGGGAATATTTTCATATGATTTACATAGGACTGAGTTTTAACTATTTATCCATATGTGAAAAGAATGTTCTATTTTAACGTATACAACATTAATAGATTTTACCACCACAAGAAGTAAAAAAAGTACTTACCACGTTAGAATTTTTTAAATCGGTTATAAATAACTGATTTGATAAATAAAATTTATAATGTTTGTTATTTTATAACTGATGTGATAAAAGTAAAAAACTCTATATTAAGTTGGTTATTATATAATTGATGTGATAAATATTTTAAATTTTTTATGATGTCACAATTAATGTTATTCCACTATTTTTATTTTGGTCCACAATGACTCAGTCTCTCTCTTGTAGAAACCCTGTATTGGAATCTTCAATCCTATAGCATCCAAACTCATTTTAAAATCTTCGTTCATAATGTTTTTCTCCAGTGAATCTATCTTCTCAACAAGAAACCCTCATGTGGATTCTTAAGATCAATATCCCTTTTCTTATTTTTCAGCATCTATAATCTTATATACACCCATTCATTCTTTGTATGTTTATCCCAATAAACCATAGTGGCTATGTGAATGATAAAATAATTTAGTTATTGTTCTAATTGGGGTTTTTTGTTCTTTTTTAATTATAGAGGGCTCTTATTTGATATATTTAGCTTCATCATTGTATGTGACTTTCTATATCATTTTTTATACTTGATATAGGTAGGGGTTTTGGTATAATTCCATTAAGTTATTTTTCATTTACTTATATAAGTTTTATAATTACATATTTTCCAATTTAAATCTATATGTGATAGTCCAAATCAATTTTATCATATTTTCAGTATTTTCATCACTTGGTATAATCTAATTTTAATGATTTTATAGTTTCTAAAAAGATTCTTCAAATGCAATGTTTTTTTTAAAATTGTTTAAAATGGTTTTTTAAATGAAATTTATGTTTCTAAAAGTTTAAACTCATTTTGGTCATTAGAATTGAAAATGTGAGGTATTCATGGATATTTTTTGAAAAGATGAAAATGGATGTATTTTAGAAATTATTTAAAAATAAAATTGTTTACACATTAAATGGTTTCATATGTGGTTAACCATGGATTTTTTAGTGAAAAAATTAAAATTGGGATATTAAATTGTGGAGATGAATTGAAATTATGAGTTTATTTTGGTAAAGGATCATTTCAGAATTTTAAATAGAGTTTTCATATTTAATATGGGACCCTTTGATGGGCCTCTTAATTTTTCTATACTTGATATGTATTTTTGTTCCTAAGGGGGATGTAGTTAATTAGAAATTGTGACATGGTTGATTTGAAAATGGGTTAGCAGGGGAATTAGTGGTGATATGATAATTATGTATATGAAATTATTTTTAGTTCATATGTTAATCTAATGATTAATTATTTAACCATATCCACATTATTTACATTTATGGGAGCCCTAAGAACTTATATAGAGGTCCAGATTTATTCTAGAGTAGTTCTGTGTAGAAAAGTTCTAGTGCCCGCAGTTATGTGATACCAGGCTAGGGGGCCCAATTATGCAAGTGTGGACTAGATAAATAGTTTATGTTTTGGTTCAGAAAAAAATAGAAAAAAACTTTTCTAGTGTAATTTTACTTTCTAGGACAATCTCACTTCAGGTAATATTTATTTTTCATGTATACTTATCAATGGTTTATGAATTCATAGGGGATTACAATCTTTAATTTTATAAAATTACTTTACCGGATTGGACTTTGTGGAAACATGTTATGTTGTTTCTTTCCTTTATTATATTGATTCTATAGTACACTTTTGTGTTTTGTTTTTATTCATTTAATAATATTTAATTTTTTTAAAGATATTTAATGGTGAATTTTGAAAAAGTATGTTTCTAAAAAGGCAATGATGGGTTTTTTCTATATTTGGGTGTTTTAGATAGGCTGGGTTTTAGAAAAGAATTTTTATTTTTTTAAAATACTCAAACATTATCTAAAATGTTATCATGGTTGGTTTTTATTAGGTTAAGGATCATAAAAATGTTTTATGATATGATGTTTGGATTGACCCCATGTTGGTCCCATGTCTAAGATCCAACCTATCCATCATGTTATAAATCATTGGTCATTTTTGGATTCCCTAAATCTATGTTTTTAAATATTTTTCATCGTGTATTTCACTTTTAATTGATGAAGTTGTTTTAGTATCCTGATATTGTGTTATCATTGGTATCATGGAATTTTTATTCAATGATGTTTTCCCTTCAGTTACATAGCTTATTTCCAATAAGTACTTTAGAGAGAGAAAATTAAATATGGATTAACATTTAGATATGCATAACTTGTCACCTGATCTACATTCTTGATGTATCCTGCTATGTTATAAATGGACGTGATGATCATTGGGATACTAGAATAAACAATTACATCTTGATAATTAATTCATCATAACTTCTTATGATTAAGGTATTTTTGACCCACCTTCCCAAAACAATCTTGTTTCTTATCAAGGCCTGTACATAAGACCTTTTTCTATAATTCCTTTTTCTACAAAAATCTCAATAATATATTAAAACACATACATGTGACAATAAAAATTACATGAAATAAAGAAAATATTTCAATTCAATACAATCTAAAGACCTATTTGGTTAATATTTTTTTAATTAAGATAAACAATTAAGTAAAAAAACTCATGATGTGATGCGTTAATAATATATCACATTAATGAACTGTATTTTTTTAAATATAGTGGGTTTCTATATTATTTATCAATAACAATATCATAATAATTTTTAAATACACATATATAAATTATGTATTTTAAATTGTGTATTTTCAAATTATGTAATATTTTTATATAAATATAAAATATAACAATATTTAATATTTAAAATTATTTCCATGAATATATTTTTATTATTTATCATTTATATTTAAACTTATATTCCATTTTTGTGTACAATTTATAAGTAGATTTTTCAAATAAGCATAAATAAGTTTTATATTTTATAATTGTGTTACATTCATATTATGAAATATTTTTTATAAATATAAAATTATCTTATTTCTCTAAAAAATATCATTATAGTTTTCAAATAATCTTATATATGTTTTATATTTCAAAATTTTGTTACATTAATGTTATGGAATATTTTTATATAAATATAAAATAGAACTATATTTTATTTTTATAATTATTTCTATAAATATCTTTTTATGATTTTTAATTTATATTTAAACTTATCTTCTATTATTGTGAATAATTTGTAATTATATTTTTCAAATAACCATATATTTGTTTTATATTTCATAACTGTGTTACTTTCAAATTATGACATTTTTCATATAAATATAAAATTTCTTTATATAAACAAGAAATATAATTTTGATATTTGTTATAACTATTAATGAGTTGAAGTTGGATTACAGAACATCTAATGAGTGATGAATATGAAAAAGGTTTTGATTCTTTTTTTTAATTTTCTAAACAAAATGTTCCAAACAACAACACATTTTTCTTTCCATACCTGAAATGTTTAATTTGAATATGCTGTAAAGTAGAGAGATCAATTATCATTTAGTTGGCCATGGTTTTAATCAATGTTAGATCCCTTGGGTTTGGAAATGAGAAACTAGGTAGAATTTTAGATCTATTGATGATGATTCTTGGTAATATGGTCACATTAATGAAATTGAAGAAATGATTCATGATATTCAAGAAGAAAAAATTGAGAAAGGACCAACAATAGAGTGTCTATATGCTGATAATGAAAAACCATTGTATAGTGGTTATACAGATTTTAATATTTTATGATCAGTGTTTTGATTTATTAACCTAAAGGAAAAGCATGGATGTAGTGTAAATACTTTTACATATCTTCTACAATTATTGAAATAAATTCTTACATAATACAACGATCTTCTAGATTCAAAATATTATTCCATAAAAATATTATGCTCGATGGGATTGGGAAAGATGAAAATACATTCTTGTCCAAATGACCTTCTGATATTTAAGATGGAATGTGGATTTCTGTCAGAGTGTCTTAAATGTGGGATATCATTGTATATGTTGAATGAAAAATCAAAGTTTGATGTAGAGATTGTTGGGATCCCTGCCAAGGTATTTTGCTATCTTCCTATAAATCCTCATTTGAATATTTTATTTGCTAATTCATATGAAAAAAGGCATTAGATGTCATGATAATGATGGGATATGTGATGGAAAAATATGTCATCCAAAATATTTTCCATAGTGGAAGAAATTGATAAGAAGTATCCTACATTCGGAAATGATGCTTGAAATCTCAGACTTGGGTTGTGAATGGATGGAATGAATTCATATTGAAACATCAGTATTACACATGGTTCATGAACTATTTGTTTGGTAAATTAAAAAATATATTTTAAATTTTGTATGAAGTGTAAATATGATAGGTTGTGTTTAACGATCTATGGACCAATGATTCCTGGAAATGATATTGATTATTCTTGTCACCATTAATTGGGGATTTTAAAATCTTATGTGAGGATGGTATTATGGGGTATAATTATTATAAAATGGAACATTTTCAACTCCATGAAGTGATTATGTTCACTATAAATGACTTCCCAGCATATAGAAATTTTTTTGGACACATTTTTATGTGGCATAAATCTTTTCCAATATGTGAATAATAAAATTCATATTGTTAACGTCTTCATAGGAGGAAAACAATGTACATGGGTCATAAAAAGTTTTTTCCTATGGACCACTCTTGTAGAATATTAAAAAGCCATTCAATGGATCCCATGAATTTAATATTTATCCAATATATTTATCCACTAATGAGTATTTTGATAGGGTTCAAAACCATGAAGTGACATTGTGAATGAAAAATAAATCTGGTAATAATTGACATATTTGTAAGAAACAACCAATATTTTTTGACCTACCCTATTTAAGATATCATTAAGGGAAACAAAACATTGATGTCATGCATGTGGAGAAGAATATATGTGACAATTGGACTAGAACAGTGTTAGTTATTAAAGGAAAGACTAATGATGGGATGCATGCACGATTTGACTTACTTTCAATGGGAATACGTTTGGAGTTATCTCCCATCCAAATTTAAATTTTTTTTAAGACATTTTTAAGGAAAAATGGGAAACCACAGTTCAAAAAAGGACCACTATGTGCTATAATATCTCACAAATTGATTAAACACAAGACTAATATTACTGGACTCATCTACTCTATAATTTTTCTAGTGCAACGAACTAATATGGGTTTCTGAATCCTCTCTAATAAGCTCTTCACGGTGGGTAATCATCCTTGCCATTATCTGAATAAATTCCTCTGAGTTGATATTACTATGATTAAAGCCTTAGGATAATATTCTATCTTGCTTATATAACCACACTTCTTGCTCCTCTGTGGAATCAACTCGTAACCTTCGTTCATAGATTCTATAGAGCTCTTCTTCTTGTACATTGGGACGTATAGACCGCTCTAGAATTTATTCCTTGGAGTGCAGGATAAGTTTCAAGTACTCCTCATCCTATACTTCTATGTCTTTTGATTGTATACTGGATTCTTCACTTTCCCCCTTCTTAAGGACCGAGCCTTCCTTGTTTCTACCCTTCTTGACCAACCTGGTCTCCATTGGTTTTGGAAAGTGAGAGTAGTCCTTGCGACCCTTTGGATTTTTCCCCTGAACCACAATACACTTCCCTAAATCTTTGATGCCTTTTCCCCTTCTTCCTTCTAGGACTATGAAGACCCGTCCCTTGAATTTGGTCCAATCTATCCACTGAAGGGTGGTTTTAGTTGACATCACCTGAAGACACCTCCTCCTGAGACAATGGAGGTTCATGAACTTCCAACTCCTCAAATCGGTTCCCAAGCTTCAATGACCTGCCTTTATTGATGGGAATCTACTTGTATAGAGGCTCCTCTTTACCTGCCTTATTGTCCAGGCTAGATAGCTTCCCCCAGTTCCTACCATCAGAAGGGAAGCGGGGGAGACACTAAGGGTGTTTGGGTCCAAAGGTCCCAAGACACACTCATTATTGTCAAATATTATCTAAGAGGGAGAAAATTAAGTTTTTAGTGTCTTCATGATATCAAAGTGCCATAGGGATATTCCTAAAATGTAAAAAAAATTATCCCTTTGAATGATTTGAAGTTGAAAGTTATGAAATCTCATGATTTTCATGTCATGATGCAACAACTTCTCTTAGTTTCATTTCATGTAATGTTGATCATCCATGTTAGAAAGACTATCACGAAGATGTGTTATTTTTTCATTTCAGTTTTTAATAAGATGATTGATCTAGATGCTTTTAACATTTTGGAAAACGAATCAATTTCTATACTTTGTCAATTCAAATTGTAATTTTTCTCAATATTTTTTTGATATTATGGGAAATTTAATGGTTCATCTGGTTCATGAAATAATGCATTGTGGACCTATATATGTGTGCTTGATGTATCCATTTGGAAGGTATACGAAGATATAGAAGGGGTATGTTAAGAAACTATATCGACCATAAGCCTCCTTTGCTGAAAAGTATATTTCTAAGAAGCTTGTGGAGTTTTGTATGAGATACTTGTTTGTGGAGGATCACATTTTTTACCTACATCTCTCCATGAATGAGTTAATAATGAGGAAAATTGGATTAGTGGCTTGAATGAAAAATCATTGTCAGGTGAAACGATGAATATTGTACATTTATACATCTTAAATAACATGGATGATTCTCAAACATATATAACATTTCATATTAATGAGTTGAAACAATGTCAGACAAAGAATAGGGAAATGTGGATTTTGAATATGAATAACAAAAAATTGTTGCAATGGTTTAAAAATACCTTGCTTGGTAGATCAGATTCATCAGAGACATTAATATGGCTAGTGAGTGGTCTATGTTTAAATTTGAGAAATTTTTTTGGGTATGACATTAACTGATATACATTTTATATTGTTGCTCAAGACAACAGATGTGTAGTTCATAATACTAGTCTATTAGTGTTTTTGGAAGCAATGCATTTTTCATGTTTTAATGAGAAAAACCCAACTTCTACATAAAGTGCATATTATGGAGTAATTTAAAATATATGGGAGGTTAATTACATTAAAGTTAAAGTTTATATTTTAAACTAAAAATGGTTTATCAGTCACCACAGTTTCAGAAGTGAGAAATTTGGAATGAAACATGTTAATTTGAATAGATTGGAAGAAAAACACATACTTTTGTAAAGTAAACAGATGAAAAAAAAATTCTAGGTTCTTCAACAATCTGATATGTAGTGGTCTATTGTTTTATAAGTAAAAAACATTTTTTTGGTAATGATAAACTTGATGGAAATGATGACTTATGTGAGATCCCTAATTCTATGGAACGATTAAAAAATGATAATGATGAAGATGTTGTAGACTTAGTTTTTTCCATAAGGAATGATTATGATGAAGGAATTTGGGAATATAATCCATTAGTATATTCATAAAATTATAGGTAATATTTGTTTATTTTTTTTACTTTTATTAATTTCATAAAATGATAGATAGTGTATTTTTTTTGAACACGTATTAAAAGAAATAAGATGAAATGTTTGGTTTTTTAGTTTACTTTTTTTTAGTTTACTATGTTTACCATTACATAACTTATATATTTATTGATTCATTTGAATGACAATTATTTTAAATCTATTTGTTAAAAAATACTCTTTTTTTTCAAAAATTCTTATATTAGGTTGGACCATTTTTAATGTTCATGTAAAATTTTTGGTTTTTTTCATTCATTTACATGAAATATCATATATCATTACTATTATTAGAATTTTAGTTAACTATAACTAATATAAATAATAATGTGTTATGTTTTTGTTTACTTTTTCATTTAATAATTTTTCTTTTTCTCTTTACATTATTATTTTAATATGTGAATTTTTATATTTTGTATAATAAATGATTCATTATTTGATTTGAAAAATAATGAAAAATCAATTAGATCATCAAGATATAACTTTTGGAGATGAGTTTCAGGATCATACTTCTGGGGAGGAACATCCACATGATTCTCTTGATGTTCCACAATCTTCTCTATGTGATCACATAATGGATAAGAAGATTTCAAGGGTTGGTAAACATGGCATCACATGTTTATCAAAATTGTAACTTTATATTAGTTAGAAAAAAAAGGATATTTTAGGCTTTCATGAGAATGATGTACCAAGAGGTCCAAATGAATAACTGTTTTGGTGTTTTGTATAATCTCAGGATCAAAGAAGGGTCTGAATTTTTTAAATAATTGGAGAAGTTTTGATAGAAATACACTATCTTAGTTGTGGGAGATCCTTTTGGAAATCTTGTTTCCTATTATTTGACAAATCATGAAATTTTTATAGTATAATATGTTTTCCCTCTTTTTTATCAGATAAAATATGATATACCTAACACTAGAGGAGTCAGTAAGAATTGTTTATCGATGGATGCTAGGTGATGGAGACATTCCAAATCAACTGTCACGTCTGATTTCATTTTTGTGGATATACAACATAACATTCCATGAAATATATATCCTTTTATAGATAATGACACCAGGAAAAATTTATCAAAAGTATAAGACACGAATAATTAACGGTACGTGAAATGTAAACTTATAAATGTTTTATTATATGAATGATCTTATTGATGACTTATTAATGATATATATTCTTAATTTATAGGAATCAAGGAGAGATAATAAAGAGATCCAATCCAGAAATATATACCCTCATAGTTTATCTTGGTGAGGGTATACTTTATTTGAAGAACTTATGATATCTGATTTTTTTTAGAAACATAGAGCCGTCTTCTAAATCTGGAGAGGCTACCCCTCCATACCCTCTTTCTAGACATGAAAAATGGAAGATTTATCATATGATAAAAAAGGGGAAATATATTACAGAATTATTGAGGGTCATAGCTAATACGGATGTACATTTTTTATTTTATTTATTTCAGTCAATTCAATTATTTATACACTTTGAATAATTACATAATTTTGCAAATAATTCATATAGGATTTTCTTGAGGACCAGAGCACACATGGGGTCTTTAAAGCTGATAAGAGGCATGATATGTTTTCTTCTACATTGGGAAAGCCCGAACACCCAGTTTATATACAAGGAAACTAAATGGGTGTATGGATAAGAAGAGTTTTGCCACATTCTTCAGTTTCTTCCATGAAGGATTTATATCAAAAAATATATTCTTTAGAGTTTTAAGTTAACAATATAAATGTGATAATGGAGGAAAAGATCATAGAATTGGTAAAAACTATGTTTCCCGACATACAAATACAACTTCAAACTATAATTCCCACTCCACCTCCTCCAGCACCTCCCACTCCCTCACATCCTCCTACAGACCCCATTATTTATCCTCCACATCATCCTATAGACCCAATTATTTATCCTCCACCACTTCTTATAGACCGCATTTTTTATCATACTCTCCCACCCTCTCCTCCACAACATCCTAATTATTGTGAGTTGTATGTTTATGATATTGACTATCATATAGTTATATATGTGCTGATATATTATATATCAGATATAGTTCATCTTCAACAACTAGAAATAGAGAAGCATATAGTCACTAAATAGGATATTACTGATATATCAGCTATAGTACCATTATCTACAGATGAGGTGGTGATAGTTGGACAATTTATCATCCATTTTTTAGTTTGTCCATCTAGACTTGTGCGATCCATTACTATTTAGGTAGGTGTATGATATATATTTTATTTTATTTTTATATTAATTTTTTTAACATTTGAATATTATTAAATTTATTAATGTATTTACAGGAATAAGTTAAAGGTAAACACATATTTTATAGCCAAAAATAAAGATAAACAGATATTCCATCAGATCCAGATTCTTGTATGCTTGACAGATTTTCAAGATATTCAAATTTGTTGGTAGGTCATTATATGTTTGCAATGGAAGCTCATTTTTTTTGTATGTGGAATATATGTAGGGATTCTAAAAATTAACATCATGAATATTTTACTGAAGATAAGATAGGTATCAATGTGGTGAAATATTTTTCCATGTACATCTTGACAGAAATCCTTCCATGTGTTAAATGTTTTTAAAATTTATACTTATTTCTATTTTGTATTCGGAAACATTATAAAATGTGTAAACTGAAAGAGAATAGAGATGTATATGGGTTGATGGAACTATAGTTGATTTCAACAAAAGGAAACTAATTGGATGAGGAAGAAAAATATACTATATTTGTAGAAGGATTTCAACAGAATATAATTACGCAGTGTTGGATGTTTCATTATGTAGAGAGGTATGAAACATATGACTCAAAAATATTTATATATTTTCTAACATAATAACCACTAGTATTAAAATTTATTTTATATCCGGAACCACTGGATGTTATGTGTTTTCTTTCCAAGGGAGAAAAAACTTTATTGGATATGCTATTTCTATAGAAATGTGTAAGGAAATTTTAATAACATGTTATAAAATATGTTTTAATTTATTAATAGCTATTTATATTAAAATAAATTTTAAATTTATTTCATTCATATTATTTTCTAAAAGGGAATGGGATTTATTTTGAATATCCAAAATTAAAAATATTACCAAGATCCAATATGTAAATGTAAAGGTGAATATCAAATTATAATTTGTACATTTTGGATTACATAAAAAAGATTTTTTGAATTGAAATATTATTTATACAAAATTTTCATATCCAAAATGTTTCATCAAATAAGAATATTATATGTAAGATTTATGTATGAAATAATTACAACTAGAACAGTGATAAAACATTGACCATGTTATATTTACTTATAAATTATTTACTAATATTTGAATTTTCTTATTCATTGTACATGATAACTAATTTATTTTTAATTTGTAACTATTTGATGACCCTCAAACTTATAGTTCCCAATAGATAAAAAACATACAAGTAGAATGGTCAAATTATTTTACAGGATTGATTGGATTTTAGTTTGTTTTTAGTGATTATTGTAATTTTGAATGCTGTAATATAAAATATGTATTTAGTTGTTTTTTTGGTTGGATTTTAGTTTTATTAGTTAATATTATAATTTTTTAATGTTGTAAATTTAAATGTGTAATTTTTCAACTGGTTTTGCTTGTTTTTGGCCTGTTTTTTCTTGTTTTTTCTCTAGTTTTTTGTCTGGTTTTGGTTGTTTCATGTATAGTACTATGTTATAGAGGAAGGGTTTCATAAATTATTTAAAAAAAATTAGTTTTTACACAGGTTATAAAATAACCGGTGTTAAAACTAATTTTCTTTGGGTTTTTAACATCGATAATTTTATTACCAATGTAAAAAAGATGTCCAAATCAGTTTGTTTATAACCAATGTGGTATATAGTTTTTTACATCGTTTATTTAATAACCGATGTGAAAAATATGTCTGGATCGGGGTTCTCCACATAGGTTATATAACAACTGATGTGGTAGACTTTTTTACATCCTTTAATATATAATCAACATGAAAAACCTACTAAATTATATATATTTACATTTCTTATATTAACCGACCTTAAAATATTATTTTTACATCCCCTATAACGACACCACCATAAATATTATGCGAAAAACCTGAATAAAATAGATGTAAAAAATGGTTTTTGGCACTACTGTGTCATTACTGTTATTTTATATGAATCTTAATTTACAATTTTCAATGGATATTTTCAAAGAAAGTTATTTTCAAAATATTTTTTAATTTTTTTATTAATAATTTTTAAAAAATAAAGATTATTTTTCTCATATTTTGAAATAATGGTATAAATAATTTTTGAATTTATTCTTTTATATGTAAGCATTATTTTATGTTTTTATTCCATATTTTAGATATACTATAATGATAAAATCCTCGTAATTTGTCTATATAATTTTGGATCTTGTGTTTCTAGTCATTAACAAGGGAAAATATTGACATTTCATATGCTGGTTTATTTAAATGAATGAATATGTAGATAATATATTGTTTATAATATTTACCCTTTTTATATGACGATTACAGAAAATATAGTATGTCACAGGTGAGTGTTATGTTCCCTAGATAAATCGGTATGATTCCCGTGAAAAAATAGAATGATAATTTGTGTATTTAATCTTAATTGTTTATGATTTCTTTGAACTAGTCCATGACTATATATTTATGATGTCATTGAATAAGTCTTATATATAATTATTATGATGTTCCACATTCTGTATTCCTCTATTATGAAATCATTTACTATCCATGTTATTATTAATACAATTATCCTTTGATATATTTCATGTTCTAGTAATTTATGGATTTTATAGAAATATTTTGACTTCATAAGATATGAAATGGATCATAGATTTTAAATAATGTATATAATCTCATATGGATATAATTATTGTACTAAATTATAAAATTTTAGGTCTTTTGAGAAACGCTTTTGATTTATAATTTTTCTTTTATTCATGGTAATGAATGTTTTTATGATTTTTTCTTAAAAAGATTATTTTGAGACTAAATAAGATGTTATTTTAAAACCAATTTTTATTAAAATAATAATAAATCTTTTTAGTGGTTTTCATGAATTTTATGTTGAATAACTAGTTTACATTATTTTTATATTATTTAATGAGAATTATTTTCATTCCATGTTTTAAAATTATTTTCACAAGTCCTAAGGATATTTAAAAATTATACCAAGGGTAATAATTTCATTTCATAAATGAAGGAAAATTGAAATAAATGAAAAAAAGTGTGTTATCATATGCACTAGTATTTTGGGAAATGTTGAGGAATTATTATAGAATAAAAAATCAATTTATAATGGAAAATATTTCAATTTGAAGATAAATGCATATTTTTTAATATGTATTAGTTACCCATTTTATATAAATTTATAGGCCCAAAAATAGTCACTAGGATATGTGTTAGTCATTATTTATTTTTTAATTTATAATTATGTATGTTAAAACTTGGGACAACATAGTTTGTATTAATTTTGATAGGTTAATATTATGATTTTAGCACTATATTTGGGTTTATACGTATGTGTTTTTAGAGTTAGTATAAATATATTGGTTTTGATAAACTTTTAGGTAAATTTGGTTAAAGTGAATTTTTTTTATATTTTTAAATACCATCATGGGATATACAGTTTATGATTGACCATATGTTTAAAATAATAGATCCCCCTTTGGAGTTTTAAATGATGAATTTTTATATCAATTAACAAATTTGTTTTAGAAATTTAATGGAATTAATTTTTTTAGTTTAGTATGAGTTTTAGTGAACATGTTTCTTTAGGAAAAATTATTAAATATTTTGTGGTTATGAGAATAAATGTAATCATAACCATTAGGGTTAATATGATCTATGATGTTAAGGTAATTATGATTAATTGGATTAAAGAGATTTTATATTTTGTGAACATGTGTTTCATCATATAGATAATAATGGGATTAAAAATTAATTTGGTGAATAATATAATATTGTTATTTTTTAAGAAGTTCACTATATTTGGATCATTATATGATTAAGGTAAATATAAATATATTTGGATAAGATGAGATTTTATATTGAGAATAAATGTTGATTTATCCTTTGAAGAATAATATATTTTATTGTCTTTTAATGGTAATTCAGTTT
This sequence comes from Viscum album, assembly GCA_963277665.1. Classification (NCBI taxonomy): domain Eukaryota; kingdom Viridiplantae; phylum Streptophyta; class Magnoliopsida; order Santalales; family Viscaceae; genus Viscum; species Viscum album. The sequence continues at coordinate 1,367,690,847 of OY728135.1, forward strand.
ATCAATGACAAAGAGTAGTATATTTTGGAGATCATATGATTAGGGCATACACATATTTGGCATGCGACTTTATGAGTGTCTTATATTTTTTAGATATAGATGTAAAATTTATCTTAGAAGATTATGTGATCTAATAGTCCTAATTGTTGGGTTTTCTACTTATTCTTAAATATTTCGAAGAGTTATAAGAGAAGTTACTTATTGAATGATTTTGGTAGAAATATGGGTGTTATTAGTGAGAATTTTATATGATTATATTATTTCTCCATTTTAAGGTTTATTCATATTGGATAATATATTAACATTTTGTAACATTAGTTGGTTTTTATTAATATATGATAACTATAGAAATATATTTTCATCCTTTAGAGGACCTTGTGATCCATTATAAATTAAATTTTGTTCTTCTTATATGAAAAATTCATCAGGATCATGATAATTCACATAAAAGTATGAAATTATTCTTATATAATGTGGAAAAATCATGTAAATAATTGATTTTATCATGTTTTCTATCCCAATATTAATTTGTTTTCTAAATTATCAATATAGAAGAATAATTTATCATGTATTATGTATTAAGTAAAACAAATTTAGAAAATCATGTTTTCATAAACTCGTTTCAATGTAGGATCCCTTTATAGGTACATTTTAAATAATTTTCCTTGTCTAGAATCCATAGTAAATAAAGAATAATATAATTAAATATTTATTAATTTTTTTAAATTAAATATTAATTTTACTTTAGAGGGGATGCTATGTTCAATGGCTTGCCTGATACGCAACAACGGGTTTCTTTGAAATCTTATGTTGCACACTAATAAAATAATATTATTATTTAAAATGGAAGTTAACTCATATCCTTTTTATTGGTAAAAATGAATAGAACAAACTAAAATATTATTATTCATGTTTGTTAAATGTTTTTACATTCATCCAACAAATGTTAGGGGCTGAAAATATGAATGAATCTAATTTTAAGCTCAAATACTCTAATATTCCCTATAAGGTCTATTTACCGCCTTTTGATGGAGAGCCCTCTTTAAATCTATATTTGGTAATTTTTATATGTTCTATTTGAAAAAATAAATTTATTTTTTATATTTGGGATATCAAAATTTATTTGAGTAAATTTTTGGTATTTTTCTGATAAAGTTCATTTTTTAATGAATAATGAAAATATAGTATTTTAATTCCAATGTTTCTTTTAATAAAATTAATTTCTATGTTTAAATTACATTTTTAATAGGTTTTAAAGTTTAATTATAATATATTTTTACCATTTAATTCAATATTGGTAATTGTAATTAGTTTCAATTTGAAATTGGACATAAACAAGTATCAATCTTTTCATAGTTATTGTTTCTGAAAAACATGCTATTTGTTTTGAAAATGGGAATTAATTTTGAATTCATTAATGAAAATTCTATTTTTTGAATTTGGTAAAATAGACATCATTTTTGAATTCATAATATCAAATATATCTTAGGATTTTGTTTTGGTATTTTTATGAAAAACATCAATTTTTGAAGAATAGTGAAACCACTTAGTAGTAGTTAAAAAAACTAACTTTTCATCTAAATGAAATTTTACCACTACTGTGAATTGAATTTAGAAAATTCGACATAAATGGTTGTTATTAATAAGTTAAATTTTATTCAATATTATTAAAATAATTTTTTCTACATATTAACTTTTGACTATTATTTATAGCAGTTAAAGGTAAATATTGTAAATCAAGCTACAAATAATATCATAATAATACAAAATTATGTTAACACTTGCCATAAACTTATTGGACGAGTCTTGGAAGACCATGGGAATATTTCGGTTTATTTTGGGACCCCATGAAGCCACTTGGGAGTGATAATGTCACATTAGATTAATTAACATAAAGTAATGACAAAAATGACAAAACCAAATATCTTTTAGTAAATAAATTTTTACATGGGGTTATATAAGTTATCTTTTCGAAAATAAATATTCTTTTAAAATAAGAAAAATATTTCCCAAATTATGGTATTTGTTTTATAAATTTTAGAAATCAAATAAATTAAATTATATATAACACAATAATGATGAAATATTTACCTCAATAATTAATTATTTAAATAAATAAGATTATAATTATTAAAACAATATCCATAACTTGTATAATTCTTATTTTATGATTTTATTTAGGCTATTAGTCATCTTAGCTTCATCTTTAATGAGTTGTGGATCTTTATAAACCTAATATAGGTTTATAATAAAATAATATTTGAAAACTTTCCTAAAGAGCCCCTCCTTCCCCTTATAAATATCCCTCACTTATAATCCAATACTCACACCTCTAAATACCCTTGGCTTGTTCAACCCCTGCTAAATAAGCTCTAAAGATCCATATCCTCCTTTTATAATCCTTACCTTAGGCATAAGGCACTTCAATAAGTTTTTTTGGTTCAAACCAAATGGAGTTACCCAAACAAAAGGTATAAGTATCTCTTAACTTCTTTTACATTATTTTACTTCTACAACCACTAAACTCTTTTAATTCCTTTTTTATGACAAAAATAGTATCCTGAATATACTAGGATGTTTTAATGAGAATTATTATAACTACACTTACACACACCTCCATCTAATGGGTGAAGAACATATTGTTTTTGTGGATGAAAAACAAACGCCTCACGAAGCAAGGATTGTTCAATTATCTCCTACCACCTCTCATGGTGGCCATTAAGATGGAATTGTATTTAAATATGATATATAATATGTTTCTGTTTTATTTATGCTTCTATATTTTCATTTATATTCGTCTTTTATGGTTTCCATAATGGGTAAAGGTGATAATTTCATTTGAGGAAGTGCGGACTACCGCCCCCTCAATGTGATGTGACTCGTTAATTCCATATGTGAAATGTATAAAGGATAGATTTAATGATATTATATATGATATTATAGTGGAATTATAATATAACTATTTATCATTATGTTTTAATTCTTGTTAGGTATGAAATTGAAATGAAAGTAGCATTTATACGTTCGTACGGCTTACCGTCCCCATGAACTGTGCATTTCATTTATTATCTCCAAAAGTTATGTACTATTATAAATATATATATATATATATATATATATATGGTATATATATGATTTATATGATATAGAAATCTTGAATATCATTCTGGAGATATTGGACTATTGACCACATGGACAACTTTTAATTATAAGGTGTTCATTTTTGACTCAAGTACCAAATATCGACAAAACAACCATTATTAACATAAATTATTAAATAATGTTTATAACATGGTTATAAGTAATATAAATGGAATAATAAACTTTAAAAAGTTTCTTAAGCAAGTATATATTATCTTTAGTTTTTTATTTATGAGATTAAATTATTGTCAAGTCAAGTTGGATAGGAGGTAAGGGACGTCATCTCAATCTCCTTTTATTGAGGCATATTTTGTTTTATACACAACATTATTTTATACGGAGTATAAACACATTGAAATTACATTTCATTCAAAGAGAATATTTTTATAGGAGGTTCTCTACAAAATGAAAAAAAATAATGTTTCTTTTTAACACAAGCGGTGACAACGACCTTTTTCACCGCCACGAGTATTATTTGATATTTGGTTTCCTTAACAATCCTTAGTGTTTTTTTAAAAGGAAAATAAATTCCATATAATTTTTATATATTTTGTTACTGAAAATGGTTATTATAAGGATTTGTTATGTCAATATATTTAAATGATATGTTTGTGATTGAAATTTGGAAATAATATTTTTCCTTTATGTTTGTTTTATGTGTTATGAATATGTTATGGTTCTAGAAAATTGTTACTTATATGGGTGGTTCGATGATAAAACTAGGGCAGGTGATCCCGAGATAGCTCTCCAATTCATTGGGTAACGTGAAAAAGGTAAACATGAATGTTTCTCCTAAGAGATTTATGGAATATACTATGATGGGTATTCCAACGTAACTCCCTATGTAGTTGTGATAACTACAATGTTAGTATGATATGAATTCCCTAAGTACCATTATGATTTGTGATTAATATGTGTTATTCATAAATCTTATGGTTTCATTAGGTAAATAAAAGGGGTTAGGTTTTTCATGTATTGATGGAATACTGATTTATTTATAATATTATAACCCTTAGTAAGAATTTTATTCTCATCCCAAGTTTTGAAATGTTTTTTCACAGGACATAAAGATGAATAGAGTCAAGGATGGGATCAGGGAAATGTTTTTCTATCCAAAACATGGAAGTAGACATGAGCCTTTTTTAAGAGTTTCTATTTTATGGAAAAATTGATGAAGAGTAGAATTTTCAACATGTAATATTCCTGTTGTTATGTAAATGTTATAAACTAACTCTCTAAAACTCTAACCTGAAAACTTCCTCAATGTGAATTATTCATTTAATTCAAGATTATGTTATGTTTTAAGGAAATGTCTTTATAATTAGTATTAAAGTCCATTTTAGAATTATTTAAGAGTTTGTGTATTGTAAAATTAATATCTATAAATTAATTTAAGTTAATATTGAAATGATATTGCATTTACAGATTACCATTTTACATCACCTAATATATTTCTGTGTTCAAAATGGTTTTACGCATAACAAACAGGGCAGCTATATTAGGAAAACATCAGGAGGAATTCAACCTTCCAAATCAGCAACCTTAGATAGTTGGAATCAGAACTGAACTGTTTGTTGCAAGGATAGAACAATTGACTCCAGATATAAATGGTGGTGGTTTCCATGCACGAGATCAGCCAGATGAACCGTATAAGAACATGTTAGTATTGGAGCATTTCATGAGGCAACATCCCCCATCATTCAGAGGATCATCTGACCCTGTGCTAGCAGAAGGTTGGATTAAAGCACTGGAGAAAATGATTGATGTCATGTGGTGTTCATAACATCAAAATGTTTGTCTTACTATTTATTATCTTGAAGGTGAATCTTATCAGTGGTGGCCAATTGTGAAAAATATCGGTGATAATGAGAGGATTGATGCTCTTGATTGGGATGAATTCAAAGGTATGTTTCTTGAGAAATATTTTCCTAAGGTGGTTCGTCTTAGGATGGAAAAACAATTCCTATAATTGAGGTAGGAGGATGACTCAATGGATTTTTAGGAAGAAAAATTCACTCAACAGGGAAAGTATGTTTCAAATTTCATATGAGATCATGATAGTAAAATAAACTATTTTTACATAGTATTAAAGACAAAGTACCAAAGCGCTTTACCTTCTCGTGAGTTAAAAAGTTATGAAAAACTTCTTCATTTTTTGGAGAAGGTGGAAATGTATTTTTCGATGATATCGTTTTCTTTGACAAACAACAGAATAAGCGGTCGAGGTGCTAGATGAAAGGGAAGAACTCATCAAAAAAGTCTGGTGGTACGAAACTCAAGTTTTTAGTTTCTGAAAACTGTTGTAAAAATCATGTTGGGGAATATATTTTTAATTATAGTACGTGCTACTGATGTGGTAAAATAGGACATATGGCACGTAATTTCACTAAAAAGTATCCTATTAATGGAATGAAAAAATATTATGTACAGTTAGTAAATTTTTTTAAGTGCAATGAAATGGGTCATCGATAAAATGAGTGTCCAATGAAGAACTCAACTGAGGGAAAGCAGCTGGACTTCAAGTAGAAATGAGTGGTGAATTCATTTGATACTACTTCAGGATATTTTGGGCCATCAAATAATGTAGTATCAAGTACACTATTTGTTTGTTCTGATTATGCCAATGTGTTGTTTGATTCAGGGTCTATACACTCTTTCATTTTTGAGAAGTTTTCAAGTAAATTGGGAATTCCATATCAAGATATGAATATTTAACTTTTGGTAAAATCATCGGGAGAAAATTTTATGACATAAATAAATTATAAGAACCTTCCCGTCCTTGTGCGTGAAAAGAATCTACCTGTAAACCTTATTATTTTTCGTCTAGTAGAGTTTGATTTTATTTTGGGTATGGATTGGATCTCAATTTATGATGATAATATTGACTGTAGAACTTAGATAGAGGTCCAGATTTATTATATAGTAGTTCAGTGTAGAAAAGTTCTAGTGCCCGTAGTTATGTGATACCAGGGTAGGGGGCCCAATTATGCAAGTGTGGACTAGATTAATAGTTTATGTTTTGGTTCATAAAAAAATAGAAAAAAACTTGTCTAGTTTAATTTTACTTTCTAGGATAATCTCACATTAGGTAATATTTAGTTTTCATGAATACTTATCAATAGTTGATGAAATCATAGGGGATTACAATCTTTCATTTTATAAAATTACTTTACCGGATTGGCCTGTGTGGAAACATGTTATGTTGTTTCTTTCCTTTATAATATTGATTCTATGGTACACTGTTGTGTTTTTTTTATTCATTTAATTATATTTAAATTTTTTTAAAGATATTTAATGGTGAATTTTGAAAAAGTATGTTTCCAAAAAGGCAATGATGGGTTTTTTCTATATTTGGGTGTTTTAGATAGGCTGGGTTTTAGAAAAGAATTTTTATTTTTTAAAAATACTAAAACTTTCTCTAAAATGATATCAGGGTTTTTTTATTAGTTTAAAGATCACAAAAACGTTTTATGATATGATGTTTGGATTGACCCCATGTTGGTGCCGTATCTAAGATCCAACCTATCCATCATGTTATAAATAATTGGTCATTTGTGGATTCCCTAAGTCTATGTATTTCAATATTTTTCATCGTGTATTTCACTTTTAATTGATGAATTTGTTTTAGTATGCTGATATTGTGTTATCATTGGTAACATGGAATTTTTATTCAATGATTTTTTCCCTTCAGTTGCATAGCTTATTTCTAATATGTACTTTAGAGAGAGAAAATTAAATATGGATTAACATTTAGATATGCATACCTTGTCACCTGATCTAAATTGTTGATGTATCCTGCTATGTTATAAATGGACGCGATGATCATTGGGATACTAGAAGAAACAATTACATCTTCATAATGAATTCATCATAACTTCTTATGATTAAGGTATTTTAGAACCACCTTCCCAAAACAATCTTGTTTCTTATCAAGGCTTGTACACAAGACCTTTTTCTATAATTCCTTTTTCTACAAAAAACTCAGTAATATATTAAAACACAAACATGTGACCATAAAAATTACATGAAACAAACAAAATATTTCAATTCAATACAATCTTAAGACCTATTTGCTTAATATTTTTATAATTACGATAAAAAATTAAGTAAGAAAACTCATGATGTGATGGGTTAATAATATATCACACTAATGAATTGTATTTTTTTAAATATAGTGTTTTTCTATATTATTTTTCAAAAACAATATCATAATAATTTTTAAATACACATATACACATTATATATTTTAAAATTGTGTATTATCAAATTATGTCAAATTTTGATATAAATATAAAATATAACAATATTTTATTTTTAAAATTATTTCCATTAATATATTTTTATGATTTATCATTTATATTTAAACTTATCTTCCATTGTTGTGTATAATTTATAATTATATTTTTCAAATAAGCATAAATAAATTTTATATTTTAAAGATGTGTTACTTTTATATTATGACATATTTTGTATAAATATAAAATTATCTTATTTCTCAAAAAAATATCATTATAGTTTTCAAATAATCTTATATATGTTTTATATTTGAAAATTTTGTTACATTAATGTTATGGAATATTTTTATATAAATATAAAATATAACTATATTTTATTTTTATAATTATTTCTATTAATATCTTTTTATGATTTTTAATTAATATTTAAACTTATCTTCTATTATTGTGAATAATTTGTAATTATATTTTTCAAATAACCATATATTTGTTTTATATTTCATAATTGTGTTACATTCAAATTATGAAATTTTTCATATAAATATAAAATTTCTTTATATAAACAATAATTATAATTTTGATATTTGTTATAAGTATTAATGAGTTCAAGTTGGATTACAAAACATCAAATGAGTGATGAATATGAAAAAGGTTTTGATTATTTTTTGTAATTTTCAAAAAAAAATGTTCCAAACAACAACAAATTTTTCTTTCCATACCTGAAATGTTTAATTTGAAGAAGTTGTAATGTAGAGAGATCAATGATCATTTACTTGGCCATGGTTTTAATCAATGTTAGATCCCTTGGGTTTGGAAAGGAGAAACTAGGTAGAATTTTATATCTACTGATGATGATCCTTGGTAATATAGTCACATTGATGAAATTGAAGAAATGATTCATGATATTTAAGCAGAACAAATTGAGAAAGACCCAACAGTTGAGTGTCTATATAGTGATAATGAAAACCCATTGTATAGTGGTTATACAGATTTTACTATTTTATGATCAGTGTTATGATTTATTAACCTAAAGGAAAAGCATTGATGGAGTGGAAATACTTCTACATATCTTCTACGATTATTGAAATAAATTCTTACATAAGACAACGATCTTCTAGATTCAAAATATTATGCCATAAAAATATTATGCTCAATGGGATTGGGAAAGAAGAAAATACATTCTTGTCCAAATGACCTTCTGATATTTAATATGGAATGTGGATTTCTGTCAGAGTGTCTTAAATGTGGGACGTTATTGTATATGTTGAAAGAAAAATCAAAGGTTGATGTAGAGATTGTTGGGATCCCTGCCAAGGTATTTTGCTATCTTCCTATAATTCCTCATTGGAAAATTTTATCTGCTAATTCATATGAAAAAATTCATTATATGTCATGATAATGATGGGATATGTGATGGAAAAATATTTCATCCAAAAGATTTTCCATAGTGGAAGAAATTTAGGAGAAGTATCCTACATTCGGAAATGATGCTTTAAATCCCAGACTTGGGTTGTGAATGGATGGAATGAATTCATATTGAAACATCAGTATTACACATGGTTCATGATCTATTTTGTTGGTAAATTAAAAACTATATTTCGAATTTTGTATGAAGTGTAAATATGTTAGGTTGTGTTTAATGATCTATGGACCAATGATTCTTGTAAATGATATTGATTATTTTTGTCACCATTAACTGGGGATTTGAGAATCTTATGTAAGGATGGTATTATGGGGTATAATTCTTATAAAATGGAACATTTTCAACTCCATGAAGTGATTATGTTCACTATAAATGACTTCCCAGCATATAGAAATTTTTCTGGACACATTGTTATGTGGCATAAATCTTTCCCAATTTGTGAATAATAAAATTCATATTGTTAACGTCTGCATAGGAGAAAAACAATATACATGGGTCATCAAAAGTTTTTTCCTATGGACCACTCTTGTAGAATATTAAAAAGTCATTCAATGGATACCAAGAATTTAATATTTCTCCAATATATTTATCCACTAATGAGTATTTTGATAGGGTTCAAAACCATGATGTGACATTGTGAATGAAAAATAAATCTGGTAATAATTGACATATTTGGATGAAACAACCAATATTTTTTGACCTACCCTATTTAAGATATAATTAAGGGAAACAAAACATTGATGTCATGCATGTGGAGAAGAATATATGTGCCCATTGGATTAGAACCATATTAGTTATTAAAGGAAAGACTAAAGATGGGTTGAATGCACGATTTGAATTACTTTCAATGGGAATACGTTTGGAGTTATCTCCCATCCAAATTTAAATTTTTATTAAGACATTTTTAAGGAAAAATGGGAAACCACAGTTCAAAAAAAGACCATTATGTGCTAAATGATCTCACAAAATGATTAAACACAAGACTAATATTAATGGACTCAGCTACTCATTAAAGTTCATAGTGCAACGAACTAACCTGGTTTTCTGAATCCTCTCTAATAATCTCTTCACGGTGGGAAATCATCCTTGCCATTATCTGAATAAATTCCTCTGAGGTGATTTTACTCTGATTGAAGCCTCGAGCTAATATTCTATCTTGCTTAAATAACCACACTTCTTGTTCCTCTGTGGAATCAACATGTAACCTTCGTTCATAGATTCTATGGAGCTCTTTTTCTGGTACATTGGGACATATATACCGCTCAAGAATTTCTTCCTTGGAGTGTAGGATAAGATTCAAGCACTCCTCGTCCTCAAATGTTTTGTCTCTTGATTGTATACTTGATTCTTCACATTCCCCCTTTTGAAGGACCGCGCCTTTTTTGTTTCTACCCTTCTTGACCGACCTGGTCTCCATTTGTTTTGGCAAGTGAGAGTAGTCCTTGCGACCCTTTGTATTTTTCCCCTGAAACACAATAAACTTCCCTAAATATTTGATGCCTTTTTCCCCTTATTCCTTCTAGGACTATGATGATCTATCCCTTGAATTTGGTCCAATCTATCCACTGAAGGGTGGTTTTAGTCGACATCCCTTGAAGACACCTCCTCCTGAGACAATGAAGGTTCATGAACTTCCAACTCCGCAAATCGGTTCCCAAGCTTCAACAACCTGCCTTCATTGACGGCTATCTGCTTGCATAGAGGCTCCTCTTTACCTGCCTTATTGTCCAGGCTAAATAGCTTCCCCCAGTTCCTACCGTTAGATGGGAAGCTGGGGAGACACTATGGGTGTTTGGGTCCAAAGGTCCCAAGACACACTCATTATTGTCATATATTATCTAAGAGGGAGAAAATTAGTTTTTTAGTGTCTTCATGATATCAACGTTCCATATGGATATTCCTCAAATGTCAAAAAATTTGTCTCTTTCAATGATTTGAAGTTGAAAGTTATGAAATCTCATTATTGTCATGTCATGATTTAACAAATTCTCCTAGTTTCATTTCATGTAATGTTGATCATCCATGTTAGAAAGACTATCATGTAGATGTGTTATTTTTTCATTTCAGTTTTTAATAAGATGATTGATCTAGATGCTTTTAACATTTTGGAAAAAAAATCAATTTCTATACTTTGGCAATTCAAATTGTATTTTTATCAATATTTGTTTTGATATAACAGTGAATTTAATGGTTCATCTGGTTCATGAAATAATGCATTGCGGACCTACATATCTGTGTTTGATGTATCCATTGGGAAGGTATACAAAGATATTTACAGGGTATGTTAAGAATCTATATAGACCAGAAGCCTCCTTTGTTGAAATGTATATTTATAAGAAGTTTGTGGAGTTTTGTATGAGATACTTGTTTGTGGAGGAGCACATTTTTCACCTACATCTCTCCATGAATGAGTTAATAATTACGAAAATTGGATTAGTGGATTGAATGAAAAATCATTGTTAGGTGAAAAGATGAATAATGTACATTTATAAATCTTAAATAACATGGATGATACTCAAACATATATAACATTTCATATTAATGAGTTGAAACAATGTCATTCAAAGAATAGAGAAATGTGGATTTTGAATGATAATAACAAAAAATTGTTGCAATGGTTTAAAAATACCTTTCTTGGTAGATCAAATGCATCAGATACATTAATATGGCTAGTGAGTGGTCTATGTTTAAATTTGAGAAAAAAATTTAGGAATGACATTAACTGATATACATTTTATACGATTGCTCAAGACAACATATGTGTAGTTCATAATAGTGGTGTATTAGTGTTTGTGGAAGCAATGCATTTTTCATGTTTTAATGAGAAAAACCCAATTTCTACATAAAGTGCATATTATGGAGAAATTTAAAAAATATGGTAGGTTAATTACATTAATGTTAAAGATTATATTTTAAACTAAAAATGGTTTATCGGTCACAATAGTTTCAAAATTGATAAATTTGGAATGAAACATGTTAATTTGAATAGATTGGAAGAAAAAACACATTCTTTTGTAAAGTAAACACACGAAAAAAAAATTCTAGGTTCTTGAACAATCTGATATGTAGTGTTCTATTGTTTTAGAAGTAAAAACATTTTTTTGGTGATGATAAAGTTGATGGAAATGATGACTTATGTGAGATCCATAATTCTATAGAACGATTAAATAATAATAATGATGAAGATGTTGTAGACTTAGTTTTTTCCATAAGGAATGATTATGATGAAGGAATTTGGGAAAATAATCCATTAGTATATTCATAACATTTATAGGTAATATTTGTTTACTTTTTGTTTACTTTTATTAATTTCATAAAATGATAGATAGTATATTTTTTTAAACACGTATTAAAAGGAATAAGATGAAATGTTTGTTTTTTTAGTATACTTTTGTTTAGTTTACAATGTTTACCATTACATAACTTATATATTTATTGATTCATTTGAATGAAAATTAATTTAAATCTATATGTTAAAAAATACTCTTTTTTGTCAAAAATTCTTATATTAGGTTGGACCATTTTTATTGTTCATGTAAAAATTTTGGTTTTTTTTTCATTATTTTAAATGAAATATCATATATCATTACTATTGTTAGAATTTTAGTTAACTATAACCAGTATGAATAATAATGTTTTATGTTTTTGTTTACTTTTTCAATTCATAATTTTTCTTTTTTCTTTACATTATTATTGTAATATGTAAATTTTTATATTTTGTATACTAAATGATTCATTCTTTGATTTGAAAAATAATGAAAAATCAATTATATCATCAAGATTTAACTTTTGGAGATGAGTTTCAGGATCATACTTCCGGGGAGGAACATCCACATGATTCTCTTGATGTTCCACAATCTTCTTTATGTGATCCCATAATGGATAAGAAGATTTTGAGGGTTAGTAAACATGGAATCACATGTTTAACAAAATTATAACTTTATATTAGTTAGAAAAAAATTATATTTTAGGCTTTCATGAGAATGATGTTCCAAGAGGTCCAAATGAATAAAAATTTAGGTGTTTTGTATCATCTTAGGATCAAAGAAAGGTCTGAATTTTTTAAATAATTGGATAAGTTTTGACAGAAATACACTATCTTAGTTGTGGGAGATCCTTTTGGAAATCTTGTTTCCTATTATTTGAAAAATAATGAAATTTTTATAGTATAATATGTTTTCCCTCTTTTTTAACAGATAAAATATGATATACCTAACACTAGAGGAGTCAGTAAGAATTGTTTATTGATGGATGCTAGGTGATGGAGGAATTCCAAATCCACTCTCACATCTGATTTCATTTTTGGGGATATACAACTTAACATTCCATGACATATATATCCTTTGATAGATAATGACACCAGGAAAAATTTGTCAAAAGTATAAGACAAGAATAATTAACTGTACGTGAAATGTAAACTTATAGATGTTTTCTTATATGAATGATCTTATTGATGACTTCTTAATGATATCCATTCTTAATTTATAAGAATCAAGGAGAGATAATAAAGAGATCCAATCCAGAAATATATACCCTCATAGTTTATCTTGGTGAGGGTATACTTTATTTGAAGAACTTATGATATCTGAATTTTTTTAAAAACATAGAGCCGTCTTCAAAATCTGGAGAGGTTACCCCTCCATCCCCTCTTTCTATACATAAAAAATGGAAGGGTTATCATATGATAAAAAAGGAGAAATATCTTACAGAATTATTGAGGGTCATAGCTGATACGATTGTACGTTTTTTATTTTATTTATTTCAGTCAATTCAATTATTTATACACTTTGAATAATTACATAATTTTGAAAATAATTCATATAGGATTTTCTTGAGTATCAGAGCACACATGGGGTATTTAAAGCTGATAAGAGGCATGATATTTTTTCTTCTGCATTGGGAAAGCCCGAACACCCAGGTTATATAAAAGGATACTCAATGGGTGTATGGATAAGAAAAGTGTTACCACATTCTTCAGCTTCTTCCATGAAGGATTTATATCAAAAAATATATTCTTTAGAGTTTGAATTTCACAATATCAATGTTATAATGGAGGAAAAGATCATAGAATTGGTAAAAACTATGTTTTCAGACATACAAACAGATCTTAAAACTATAATTCCCACTCCACCTCCTCCAGAAGCTCCCACTCCCCCACATCCGCCTACAGATCCCATTATTTATCCTCCACCTCAGCCTATAGACCCAATTATTTATCCTCCACCACTTCTTATAGACCCCATTTTTTATCCTACTCTCCCACCCTCTCCTCCATAACATCCTAGTTATTGTGAGTTGTATGTTTATGATATTGACTATAATATAGTTATATATGTGCAGATATATTATATATGAGATACAGTTCATCATCAACAACTAGAAATAGAGAAGCATATAGTCACTAAATAGGATATTACTGATATATCAGCTATAGTACCATTACCTACAGATGAGGTGGTGATAGTTGGACAATTTATCATCCATTTTTTAGTTTTTCCATCTAGACTTGTGCAATCCATTACTATTTAGGTAGGTGTATGAAATATATTTTATTTTATTTTTATATTAATATTTATAACATTTGAATGTTATTAAATTTATAATTTTTTTTACAGGAATAATTTAAAGGTAAAGATGTATTTTATAGAAAAAAATAAAGATAAACGGATAATCCATCAGATTCAGATTATTGTATGCTTGACAGATTTTCAAGATATTCAAATTTGTTGGTAGGTCATTATATGTTTCCAATTGAAGCTCATTTTTTGTGTATGTGGAATATATGTGGGGATTCGAAAAATTAATATCATGAATATTTTACTGATGATAAGGTAGGTATCAATGTGGTGAAATATTTTTCCATATACATCTTGACACAAATCCTTCCATGTGTAAAATGTTTTTAAAATTTATACTTATTTCTATTTTGTATTCGGTAACTTTATAAAAATTGAAAAATGCAAGGGAAGAGAGATGTATATGGGTTTATGGACATATAATTGATTTCAACAAAAGGAAATTAATTGGATGAGGAACAAAAAAATATTATATTTGTAGAACGATTTCAACAGAATATAATTACGCAGTGTTGGATGTTTCATTATGTAGAGAGGTATGAAACATATGTCTCACAAATATTTATATATTTTCTGACATAATAAACACTAGTATTAAAATTTATTTTATATTTGGATCCACTGGATGTTATGTGTTTTCTTTCCAAGGGGGAAACACTTTATTGGATATTATCTTTCTATATAAATGTGTAAGGAAATTTTAATAACATGTTAGAAAAGTGTGTTTTAATTTATTAATAGCTATTTATATTAAAATAAATTTTAAATTTATTTCATTGATATTATTTTCTAAAAGGGAATGGGATTTATTTTGAATACCCAAAATTAAAAATATTACCATGATCCAATATGTAAATGTAAAGGTGAATATCAAATTATAATTAGTACATTTTGGATTACATAAAAAAGATTTTTTGAATTGAAAAAATTATTTCAACAAAATTTTCATAACCAAAATTTATTTTAAATAAGGATATAATATGTAAGATTTATGTATGAAATAATTACAACTAGAACAGTGATAAAACATTGACCATGTTACATTTACTTATATATTATTCACTAATATTTTAATTTTCTTATTCTTTGTACATGATAACTAATTTCTTTTTAATTTGTATCTATTTGATGACCCTCAAACTTATAGTTCCCAATAGATAAAAAACATACAAGTAGAATGGTCAAATTATTTTACAGGATTGATTGGATTTTAGTTTGTTTTTAGTGATTATTGTAATTTTGAATGCTGTAATATAAAATATGTATATGGTTTTTTTAGTTGGATTTCACCTTTATTAGTTAATATTAGAATTTTTTAATGTTGTAAATGTAAATTTGTAATTTTTCAACTGGTTTTGCTTGTTTTTGGCCTGTTTTTTCTTGTTTTTTGTCCAGACTTTGGTCTGGTTTTGGTTGTTTCAGGTATGTTTCTACGTTATAGAGGAAGGGTTTCATAAATTATTTAAAAAAAATTAGTTTTTACATAGGTTATAAAATAACTGACGTTAAAACTAATTTTCTTTGGGATTTTAACATCGATAATTTTATAATCAATGTCAAAAAAGATGTCTTCCAAATCAGTTTGTTTATAACCAATGTGGTATATAGTTTTTTACATCATTTATTTAATAACCGATGTGAAAAATATGTCAGGATCGAGGTTCTCCACATAGGTTATATAACAACAGATGTGGTAGACTTTTTTACGTCCTTTAATAAATAATCAACATGAAAAACCTACTAAATTATATTTATTGACATTGCTTATGTTAACTGACCTTAAAAATATGATTTTTACATCCCCTAGAATGACACCACCATAAAAATGATGCGAAAAACCTGAATAAAAAAGATGTAAAAAATAGTTTTTGGCACTACTGTGTCATTACTTTTATTTTATATAAATCTTAATTTACAATTTTCAATGGATATTTTATAAGAAAGTTATTTTCACAATATTTTTTAATTTTTTATTAATAATTTTTTAAAAATAAAGATTATTTTTCTCATATTTTTAAATAATGGTATAAATAATTTTTGGATTTATTCTTTTATATATAAGCATTATTTTATGTTTTTATTCCGTATTTTAGATATACTATAATGATAAAATCCACCTTATTTGTCTATATAATTTTGGATCTTGTGTTTCTAGTCATTAACAAGGGAAAATATGGACATTTCATATGCTGGTTTTCTTAAATGAATGATTATGTAGATAATATATTGTTTATAATATTTACCCTTTTATATGATGATTACAGAAAACATAGTATGTCACAGGTGAGTGTTATGTCCCCTATATGAATTGGTTTGATTCCTGTGAAAAAATAGCATGGAAATTTGTGTATTTAATCTTAATTATTTATGATTTCTTTGAACTAGTCCATGACTATATGTTTATGATGTCATTGAATAAGTCCTTGATATAATGATTATGATGTTCCACATTATGTATTCCACTATTATGAAATCATTTACTATCCATGTTATTATTAATACAATTATCCTTTGATATATTTCATGTTCTAGTAATTTATGGATTTTATAGAAATATTTTGACTTCATAAGATATGAAATGGATCATAGATTTTAAATAATTTATATAATCTCATATGGATATAATTATTGTACTGAATTATAAAATTTCAGGTCTTTTGAGAAACCCTTTTGATTTATAATTTTTCTTTTATTCATGGTAATGAATTTTTTTATGATTGTTTTTAAAAAATATTATTTTGAGACTAAATAAGTTGTTATTTTAAAAAAAAAATTACTACAAGAATAATAAATCTTTTTTAGTGGTTTTCATGAATTTTATGTTAAATAACTAGTTTACGTTATTTTTATATTATTTAATGAGAATTATTTTCATTCCATGTTTTAAAATTATTTTCACAACTCCTAAGGGTATATAACAATTATACCAAGGGTAATAATTTCGTTTCATAAATGAAGAAAAAATTAAAAAAATTAAAAAAAGTGTGTTATCACACAAACTAGTTTTTTGGGAAATGTTGAGGATTTATTATAGAATAAAAAATCAATGTATAATGGAAAATATTTCAATTTGAAGATAAATGCATATTTTTTAATATGTATTAGTTACCCATTTTATATAAATTTATAGGCCCAAAAATATTCACTAGGATGTGAGTTAGTCATTATTTATTTTTTAATTTTTAATTATGTATGTTAGAACATGTTACAACATAGTTTCTATTAATTATGATAGGTTAATAGTATGATTTTAGAACTATATTAGGTTGTATACGTATGTTTTTTAGAGTTAGTATAAATATATTGGTTTGGATAACCTTTTAGGTAAATTTGGTTAAGGTTAATTTTTTTTTATATTTTTAAATACCATCATGGGATATATAGTTTATGGTTGACAATATTATTAAAATAATAGACCCCCCTTTGGAGTTTTAAATGATTAATTTTTATATCAATTAAAAATATTTTTTAGAAATTTAGTGGAATAAATTTTTTTAGGTTAGTATGAGTTTTAGTAAACATGTTTCTTTAGGAATAATGATTAAATATTTTGTGGTGATGAGATTAAATGTAATGATAACCATTAGGGTTAATATGTTCTTTTATGTTAATGTAATTATGATTAATTGGATTAATGAGATTTTATATTTTGTGAACATGTGTTTCATCATATAGATAATAATTGGATTAAAAATTGATTTGGTGAATAATAGAATAATGTTATTTTTGAATAAATTCACTATATTTGGATCATTATATGATTAAGGTAAATAGAGATATATTTGGATAAGATGAGATTCTATTTTGAGAATAAATGTTGATTTATCCTTTGAAGAATAATATATTTTATTGTCTTTTAATGGTAAGTCAGTTTATCAAAGACAAAGAGTATTATATTTTGGAGATCATATGATTAGGGCATACACATATTTGGTATGCGACTTTATAAGTGTTTTATATTTTTTAGATATAGATGTAAAATTTATCTCAGAAGAATATGTGATCTAATATTCCTAATTATTGGGTTTTTTACTTATTCTGAAATATTTCTAAGATTTATAAGGGAAGTTACTTATGGAATGATTTTGGTTGAAATATGGGTGTTATTAGTGAGAATTTTATATTATTGTATTATTTCTCCATTTTATGGTTTATTCATATTGGATAATATATTAGCATTTTGTAACTTTATTTGGTTTTTATTAATATATGAGAACTATAGAAATATATTTTCATCCTTTAGAGGACCTTGTGATCCATTATAAGTTAAATTTTGTTATTCTTATATGAAAAATTCATCAGGATCATGATAATTCACATAAAAGTATGAAATCAGTCTTATATAATGGGAAAAATCATGTAATTAATTGATTTTATCATATTTTCTATCCCAATATTAATTTTTTTTCTAAATTATCAATATTGAAGAAAAATCTATCATGTATTAGGTATTAAGTAAAAAAAATTAGAAAATCATGATTTCATAAACTCGTTTCAATGTTGGATCCCGTTATAGGTACATTTTAAATAATTTTCCTTCTCTAGCATCTCTAGTAAATAAAGAATAATATATTTAAATATTTATTAATATTTTTAAATTGAATATTAATTTTACTTTATAGGGGACGCTATGTTCAATGGCTTACCTGATACGCAACAACGGGTTTCTTTGAAATCTTATGTTGCACACTAATAAAATAACATTATTATTTAAAATGGTAGTTAACTTCTAGCCTTTTTATTGGTAAAAATGAATAGAACAAACTAAAATATTATTATTCATGTTTGTTAAATGTTTTTACCTTCATCCAACAAATGTTAGGGGCTTAAAATATGAATGAATCTAATTTTAAGCACAAATACTCTAATATTCACTAAAAGGTCTATTTACCGCCTTTTGATGGAGATCCCTCATTAAATCTATATTTTGTAATTTTTATATGTTATATTTGAAAAAATATATTTATTTTTTATATTTGGGATATCAAAATTTATTTGAGTAAATTTTTGGTATTTTTCTGATAAAGTTCATTTTTTAATGATAGCGAAAATACTGTATTTTAATTCAAATGTTTCTTTTAATAAAATTAATTTATATGTTTAAATTACATTTTTAATAGGTTTTAAAGTTTAATTATAATATATTTTTACCATTTAATTCAATATTGGTAATTGGAATTAGTTTCAATTTGAAATTGGACATAAACAAGTATCAATCTTTTGATAATTATTGTTTCTGAAAAACATGCTATTTTTTTTGAAAATGGGAATTATTTTTAACTTCTTTAATGAAAATTCTATTTTTTGAATTTGGTAAAATATAAATCATTTTTGAATTCATAATATCAAATATATCTTATGATGATTTTTTGGTATTTTTCTGAAAAACATCAATTTTTGATGAATAGTGAAACCACTTTGTAGTAGTTAAAAAAACTAACTTTTCATTTAAATGAAATTTTACCACTACTGTGAATTGAATTTAGAAAATTTGACATAAATGGTTGTTATTAGTAAGTTTAATTTTATTCAATATTATTAAAATAAATTTTTCTAAATATTAACTTTTTAATATTATTTACCGCGGTTAAAGGTAAATATGGTAAATCAAGGTAAAAATAATTTCATAATAATACAAAGTTATATTAAAACTTTCCATAAACTTATTGGACGAGTCATGGAAGACCATGGGAATATTTGGGTTTATTTTGGGACACCATGGAGCCACTTGTGAGTGATAATGACACATTAGATTAAGTAACATAAAGTAATGACAAAAATGACATAACCAAATATGTTTTAGTAAATAAATTTTTACATGGGCTTATATAAGTTAACTTTTCGAAAATAAATATTATTTGAAAATAAAAAACTATTTCCCACATTATGGTATTTTTTTGTTATTTTTTGACATCAAATAAATTATATTATATATGACACAATAATGATGCAATATTTACCTCATTAATTAATTATTTAAATAAATAAGATTATAAATATTAAAACAATATCCATAACTTGTCCAATGCTTATTGTATGATTTTATTTAGACCATTAGTCATCTTATCTTCATATTTAATGAGTTTTGGATCTTTATAAACCTAATATAGGTTTATAATAAAATAATATTTGCAAACTTTCCTAAAGAGCCCCTCCTCCCCCTTATAAAATGTCCTCACTTATAATCCCATACTCACACCTCTAAATACCCTTGGCTCATCCAACCCCTACAAAATAAGCTCTCAAGATCCATATCCTACTTTTATAAGCCTTACCTTAGGCATAAGGCACTTCAATAAGTTCTTTTGGTTCAAACCAAATGGAGTTACCCAAACTAAAGGTATAAGTTTCTCTTAACTTCTTTTACTTTATTTTACTTCTACAACCACTAAACATTTTTAATTCCATTATTTTATGACAAAAATAGTATCCTTAATATACTAGGATGTTTTAATGAGAAGTATTCTAACTACACTTACACACACCTCCATCTAATAGGTGAAGAACATATTGTTTTTGTGGATGAAAATCAAACGCCTCACGAAGCAGGGATTATTCAATTATCTCCTACCACCTCTCATGGTGGCCCTTAAGATGGAATTTTATTTATATATGATATATAATATGTTTATGTTTTATTTATTCTTCTATATTTTCATTTATATTTTTCCTTTATGGTTTCTATAATGGGTAAAGGCGATAATTTCATTTGAAGAAGTGCGGACTACCGCCCCCTCAATGTGATATGACTCGTTAATGCCATATGTGAAATATATAAAGGATATATTTAATGATATTATATATGATATTATAGTGGAATTATAATATACATATTTATAATTATGTTTTAATTCTAGTTATGTTTGAAATAGAAATGAAAGTAGCATTTATGCGTTTGTACAGCTTACCGTCCCCATGAACTGTGCATTTCATTTCTTATCTCCAAAAGTTATGTACTATTTTAAATATATATATATATATATATATACATGATATATATGATTTATATGATATATAAATCTTGAATATCATTCTAGAGATATTGGACTATTGACCACATGGACAACTTTTAATTATAAGGTGTTCAATTTTTACTCAAGTACAAAATATCGACAAAACAACCATTATTAACATAAATTATTACATAATGTTTATAAAATGGTTATTAGTAATATAAATGGAATAATAAACTTGAAAAAGGTTCTTAAGAAGGTATAAATTATCTTTAATTTTTTATTTAATAGATTAAATTATTGTCAAGTCAAGTCGGATTTGAGGTAAGGGACGTCGTCTCAATCTCCTTTCATTGAGGCATATTTTTTTATACACAACATTATTTTATATGAAGTATAAACACCTTTGACATTCCATTTCATTCAAAGAAAATATTTTTCTAGGAGGTTCTCTACAAAATGAAAAAAAATAATGTTTCTTTTTAACATAAGCGGTGACAACGACCTTTTTCACCGCCACGAGTATTATTTGATATTTGGCTTCCATAACAAGTCTTAGTGTTTTTTTAAAATGAAAATAAATTGCATATACTTTTTATATATTTTGTTACTGAAAATGGTTATTATAATGGATTTGTTATGTCAATATATTTAAATGATATGTTGTGATTGAAATATGGAAATAATATTTGTCCTTTATATTTGTTTTATGTGTTACGAATATGTTATGGTTCTAGGGAATTATTAAATATATGGGTGGTTCGATGATAAACCTAGGGCAGGTGAGCCCAAGATAGCTCTCCAATTCATTGGGTAATGTGAAAAAGGTAAACATGAATGTTTCTCCTAAGAGATTTATGGAATATACTATGATCGGTATTTCAACGTAACTCCCTATGTAGTTGTGATAGCTACAATGTTAGTATGATATGAATGCCCTAAGTACCTTTATGATTTGTGATTACTATGTGTTATTCATAAATCTTATGGTTTCATTAGGTAAATAAAAGGGGTTAGGTTTTTCATTTATTGATGGAATACTGGTTTCTTTCTAATATTATAACCCTTAGTAAGATTTTTATTCTCATCCCAAGTTTTGAAATCTTTTTCACAGGACTTAAAGATGAATAGAGTCAAGTATGGGATCAAGGAAATGTTTTTCTATCCAAAACATGGAAGCATACATGAACCTTTTTTAAGAGTTCTTATTTAATGGAAAAATGGATAAAGAGTAGAATTTTCTACATGTAATATTCATGTTGTTATGTAAATGTTATGACCTAACTCTCTAAAACTCTAACCTGAAAAGTTCCTCAATGTGAATTATTCATTTAATTCAATATTATGTTATGTTTTAAGGCCATGTCTTTATAGTTAGTATCAGAGGCCGTTTTAGATTTATTTAAGAGTTAGGGTATTGTAAAATTAATATCTATAAATTAATTTTTGTTAATATTGAAATGATATAGCATTTACAAATTACTATGTTGCATCACCTAAGATATTTCTATGTTCAGAATGGTTTTACGCATAGGAAACAGGGCAGCTATATTAGGAAAACATCAGGAGGAATTCATCCTTCCATATCAACAACCTTAGATAGTTGGAATTAGAACTGAACAGTTTGTTGCAAGGATGGAAAAGTTGACTCTGGCTATAAATGGTGGTGGTTTCCATGCACGAGATCAGCCTGATGAACCGTATAAGAACATGTTAGTATTGGAGCATTTTATGAGGCAACATCCCCCATCATTTAGAGGATCACATGACCCTGTGCTACCAGAATGGTGGATTAATGCACTGGAGAAAATGTTTGATGTCATGGGGTGTTCATAACATCAAAATGTTAGTCTTACTATTTACTGTTTTGAAGGTGAAGCTTATCAGTGGTGGACAATGGTGAAAAATATTAGTGATAGTGAGGAGATTGATACTCTTGATTGGGATGAATTCAAAGGTATGTTTCTTGAGAAATAGTTTCCTAAGGTGGTTCATCTTAGGATAGAAAACATATTCGTAGAATTGAGGCAGGAGGATAACTCAATGGATTCTTATGAAGAAAAAATCACTAAACAGGGAAAGTATGTTTCAAATTTCATATAAGATCATGATAGTAAAATAAACTGTTTTTACATAGGATTAAATACAATGTATCGAAGCGATTTACCTTCTTGTGAGTTAAAAAGTTATGAAAAACTTCTTCATTTTTTGGAGAAGGTGGAAATATATTTTTTCGATGATATGGTTTTCTTAGACAAAAAACAGAATAAGTGGTCGAGGTGGTAGATGAAATGGAAGAACTCATCAAAAAAGTCTAGTGGTAAGAAACTCATGTTTTTAGTTTCTGAAAACTGTTGTAAAAATCATGCTGGGGAATGTCTTTTTATTTCTAGTATGTGCTACCGATGTGGTAAAATGGGACATATGGCTTGTAATTACACAAAAAATATCCTGTTAATGATAAAAAAATATTATTTACAGTTAGTAAATTGTTTTATGTGCAATGAAATAGGTCATCATGCAAATGATTGTCCAACGAAGAACTCAACTGAGGGAAATCAGCTAGACTTCAAGCAGAAAAGAGTGGTGAATTCCTTTGATACTACTTCAGGATACGTTGGGCCATCAAATAACGTAGTATAAAGTACACTATTTGTTTATTCTGATTGTGCCAATGTGTTGTTTGATTCAGGGTCTAAACAGTTTTTCATTTTTGAGAAGTTTTCATGTAAAATGGGAATTCCATATCAAGATATGAATACTAAACTTATGGTAAAATCACCGTGGGAAAATTTTGTGACATAAATAAATTATAAGAACCTTCATGTCCTTGTGTGTGGAAAGAGTCTACCTTTAAACCTTATTGTTTTTCCTCTAGTAGAGTTTGATTTTATTTTGGGTATGGATTGGATCTCAATTTATGATGATAATATTGACTATAGAGCTATAGAGGTTTCTTTTTAGAAAGATTTTTAGTTTGTGTTCAATAATAAAGCCTTTCTTTTGATAATATATTAGGAAGCTGAGAAACTAGTAAAAGATGGAAATGAATGTTACCTTGCACATACTGTTGAAAAAAAAGTAACTATTCAAACTAATGATGTGCTAGTGGTAAATGAGTACATTGATGTTTTTCTGATGAATTTCCTAGTATTATACCTAAAAGGGAAGTTGATTTTACTGTTGACTTAATTCTGGATGCTAAGCTAATTTCAAAACCCCTTGATCCAATGGCTCAAATTGATCTTTTAGAGTTAAAGAACCAAGTGCAGGAGTTATTAGATAATGGTTTAATTTGACCTAGAACATCACCTTGGGGAGCTCCTGTCTTGTTTGTTAAAAATAAAGATAGTTCAATGTGACATTGAATTGATTATAGATCATTTAAGAACCTCACTATTAAGAAAAAAATATCATTTTCCTCATATTGATGATTTTTTTGATCAGCACCAAGGAGCTCAGCATCTTTCAAATATTGATTTGAGGTCGGGGTACCATCAATTGAAAGTAAATGAAACTGACATTCCAAAGGCCTCATTTCAGACTAGATAAGTTCATTATGAATTTGTTGTTTTTCCTTTTTGGTTAACAAATGAACCTGTTTTACTCATGGATATTATGAATATAATTTCCCATGAGATCTTGGATAAGTTTTCGGTTGTGTTCATTGATGATATTTTGGTTTATTCCAAATGTAAATAGGAACATGAAATTCATTTAAAGGTTGTCTTACAAACCTAAAAAGAAAAAAAGCTATTTGGGAAATTCAGAAAGTGGATTTTTGGTTACAGAAAAGTTCGTTCCTTGGTCACATTGTTTCAAAAAATTGAATAAATTTTTATCCTGTTAAAACAATGGTTGTTGAAGAATGGCCAAGAACCACAAATATAACTGAGATCCGTAGTTTTCTTATATTAGTTGGTTACTACTAGAGGTTTTTTGAGAATTTTTCATGGTTTTCTAGTCTAATGACTAAGTTAACTCGAAAAGGTGTTAAGTTCCTTTGGAAAAAATAATTTGATGATTGTTTTCAGGAATTGAAATGAAAATTGGTGAATGCTCTCGTTTTGGTACTGCCTTCTGGAAATGGTGAGTTTTTTAGTTACAATGATGATTTGTTGAAATGACTTGGTCGTGTCTTTATCCAGAATGATCAGGTAATTGCTTATGCTTCACATCAGTTGAAACCTCATGAGTTAAATTACCTACCCATGATTTGTAATTAGTTGCTTTTTTTTTATTTAAAAATTTGGAGGCATCGTTTGTATGGAGTAAAATGAGAAATATATAATGACCACAAAAGATTGAAGTATATATTCACTCGAAAATAATTGAACATGAGACAGATGAGATGGTTGGAATTGATCAAGGATTATGATTGCACGATCCATTACCATCCAAGAAAGGAAAATAAAGTGGTTGATGCTTTCAGTCAAAAAGGATATGATTCATTAACCATGATACATTGGGAATGAGATCCTTTGATTTTTGATTTAATGAAAGTTTTCATAGAAGTTGTTAGTGTAGAAAATTATTCATTTTTGTTTTAAGTATCAGTGAAATCATATCTATCAGACATAATAATGCAAGTGTTGAAAAGAAGAGAGTGAGTTGCAAAAAAAGGTAGAGTTGGTTTAGAAGGGTATGTTTCATGATTTAAACATTGATATTGATTTTGTTTTGTGGTTTGGAAATAGATTATGTGTGCCTTAGGATTCAAATTTGAAGAATTATTTGTTATGTGAAGTTCATAGTTCTTTATTTTCAGTTCATCCTGGCTATACTATGATATACAGAGATCATCGTGAGTATTATTGGTGTGATCGAATGAAATGAGATATCGCTAATTTTACTGTGAAGTGTTTGATTTGTCAGAAGGCTAATGTTGAGAAGTAGTTACCGAAAGGGATGCTTTAGTCTTTACTAGTGCCAGAGTGTAAATGGGAAAATATATCTATGGACTTTGTTGTCGGATTACCACATAAATCTTGAGGTAATAATGCAATCTGGGTTATTGTTGATCGGTTGACTAAATATTCCCATTTTTTCCTATTCGAGATACATTCTCCAGATCAATTTTCTCTATCTTAAGTTAATGAGATAGTCAGGTTACATGGTGTTCCCCTCTCTATTGTATCTGATCGTGATCCCAGATTTACTTATAACTTTTAGAATGGCCTTCCGAAGTTGTTGGGTACTGAATTAAAATTTAGTACCACTTTTCATCTACAATCAAATGGACAGTCAGAACGAACAATTCAGACCTTGGAGGATATGCTATGTGTTTATTAACTAGATTACCAGGGAAGTTGGGTCAAACATATTTCATTAATTGAATTTTCTAGTAATAACATTTTTTATTCCAGTATACAGATGGATCCATTTGAGGATTTATATGGAAAGTGGTGTCGAACACTAACTTCTTGGGATGAAGTAGGTGAATAGAAGATGATGAGACCCGAATTGGTAGAAGAGATGGTAGAAAAGGTTCAGTTGATTCAGAAGCAGATGAGAACAGTTCAAAGTAGGCAGAAACGTTATGCGGATAACTGGAGGAAGGATCTATCTTTTGAGGTAGGTGATCATGTCTTTCTCAAAGTTTCTCCATGTAAAAGTGTGATGTGTTTTAGTAAGAATGGAAAATTGAGTGCGAGATTCAGTGGACCTTATGAAATCCTGGATAAAGTAGGATCAGTTGCATACAAAGTGGCTTTACCTCCAATTTTATCCCAGGTACCCAATTTTTTTTTTCATGTTTCAATGTTGAGAAAGTATTTGCCAGATCCATCTCATATTTTAATCCCAGAGGTAGTTCAGTTTGAATAGAATCTCACTTATGAGGAACAACCGGTCTAGATTATTGACCATAGAGATCTAGTGTTAAGAAATAAGGTAATTCACCAGGTAAAGGTTTTGTGGAAAAAACTATATGCTGGAATAGGAAACATGGGAATTTGAAAATGCTATGAGGTATAAATACCCCCATTTATTTGATAAGTGAAACAAATTGCAGGGATGAAATTCCCAAAAGGGGGGAAGGATGTAACATCCCATGTAAATAAACAATAATATTTTTTCATATTTATTAATATTTTTGAATTAAATATTAATTTTACTTTGAAGGGGATTCTATGTTCAATGGCTACCTGATACGCAACAACCGATTTCTTTGAAATCATAAGTTGCAAACTAATAATATAACACTATTATTTTAAATCGTAGTTAAATCCTAGCCGTTGTATTGACAGGAATGAATAGAACTAACTAAAATATGATTATAAATGTTTGTTAAATATTTTTACATTTATATAACAAAAATTATGGGCTTAAAATATGAAAAAAACTAATTTAAAGCATAAATACTCAAATATTCACTAAAAGGTCGATTTACCGCCCTTTGATGGAGAACCCTCTTTAAATCTAGTTTTTTTCTTTTTTATATGTTATATTTGAAAAATAAATTTCATATTTATATTCTAGACATCAAAATTTATTTTGGGTAAATTTTTGGTATTTTTCTGATAAAGTTCATTTTTTAATGAATAGTGAAAAATACTTTATTTTAATTCAAAAGTTCCTTTTAATCTAATTTATTTATATGGATAGATTAACTTTTTAATTTTTTTAAAGTTTTATTTGAATATAATTTCAACATTTAATCCAATTTTAGTCATTGGATATAATTTCTATTTAAAATTGGACATAAAAATTTATCAATCTTTTGATAGTTATTATTTCTTAAAAACACGCTATTTTTTTTGACAACATGAATGAAATTTAAAATAATTGATAAAAATTGTATGTTTTCAATTTGTTAAAATAAAATTCCTTTGTTAATTAGGAATATAAAATATATCTTAGGATGAATTTTTGGTATTATTCTATAAAAACTTCAATTTTTGATGAATAGTGAAACCACATAGTATTAGTTCAAAAGCTAACTTTTCAATTAAATGAAAATTTACCGCTTCTATGAATTGAATTTTGAAAATATGACATACATGGTTGTTATTAGTAAGTAAAATTTGGATTAATAAGATGAAAATAATTTTTGGTGAATAGTAACTTATGAGTTTTATTTACAGCGGTTAAAGGTAAATAGGGTAATTCAATGTAAAAAGAATATCATAATAATAAAAAATTATCCTAACTCTTGTCCTAAACTTATTTTATGAGTCATGGAAGACCATGGACATCGTTGGGTTGATTTTGGGACCCCATAGAGACACTTGGGAGTGATAATGACACTTTAGATTAATTAACATAAAGTAATGACAAAAATGACACAAACAAATAACTTTTTGTATATCAATTTTTACAAGGGGTTATATACGTTATCTTTTTGACTATAAATATTCTTTAGAAATAAAATATTTCCTAAAATATTTTATTTGGTTTATAATTTTTATACATCAAATAAATTAAATTATTTATGACATTATAATGATTCAGTATTTACCTCATTCATAAATGATTTAAATAAATAAGATTGTAAATATTAAAAAAATGTCCAAAACATGTGCAATTATTATTGGATGATTTTATTTCGACCATTAGTCATCTTATATTCATCTTTAATGAGTATTGTATCTTTATAAACCGAAGATAGGTTTATAATAAAATAATATTTGCAAACATTCTTAAAGAGCCCCTCATCCCCCTTATAAAAAGACCTCACTTTTAACACATTCCTCACACCTCTAAAGCCCCTTAGCTCATACACACCCTGCCCAAATAATCTATCATTATCCCTCTCTTCTTATTTGAAGCCATAACATAGGCATAAGGCACTTGAAGAAGTTTGTTTGGTTCAATCCAAAGGGAGTTACCCAAATTAAAGGTAACAATTTCTCTTAACTTCATTTCTTTTATTTTAATACTAAAACCGCTAAAATCATTTTATTCCTTAATTTTATAACAACCCCAGTATTCTAAATAAACTAGGATGTTGTTATGAAAAGGATTATACTTAAACTTACACACACCTCCATCTAATGAGTGAAGAACATATTGTTTCTATGGATGGAAAACAAACGCCTCACGAAGCGATGATTGTTCAATTAGCTCATATCATCTCTCATGGTGGCAATTAAGATGGAACTATATTTATATATGATATATACTATGTTTATGTTTTCTTTATTTTCCTGTATGTTTTATTTATATTCAACCTTTATGGTTTCCATAATGGGTAAATGCGATAATTTCATTTGAGGAAGTGTGGACTACCGTTCCCTCAAAGTGATATGACTCATTAATGATATATGTGGAACATATAAAGGATATAGTTAATGATATTATATAGGATATTATACTGGAATTATAATATACCTATGTATCATTATGTTTTAATTACATTAAAATATGAAATAGAAATGAAGGTAGCGTTCATGCGTACTTACGACTTACCATCTCTATGAACGGTGCATTTCATTTATTATTTCCAAATGTTATGTACTATTATAAATGCATATATATATATACTAGATATATATGATTTTATGATATCTAAATCACGAATGTCATTCTATAAATAATGGACTATTGACCACAAGGAGAACTTGTAATTATATGGTGTTCATTTTAGACTCAAGTACCAAATATCGACAAAAAAACCATTATTAACATAAATGATTACATAAAGATTATAACATGGTAATAAGTGATATAAAAGGAATAATAAACTTGAAAAAAAATTCTTAATCAAGTAGAAATTAACTTTATTTTATTATTCAGGATATTAAAGAATGATCGAGTCATGTAGGACACGAGGTATGGGACCTCGTCACAATCTCCTTTCGTTGAGGCATACTTAGTTTTATATACATCTTTCTTTTATACATAGTATAAACACCATTGACTTTCCATTTCATTAAAAAGGAATATTTTTCTATGAGGTGTTTTACTAAATGACAAAAAATTAATGTTTCTTTTTAACATAAGTGGTGACAATGACGTTTTTCACAGCTGCAAGTATTATTTGATCTTTGGATTCCTTAACAAGACGTAGTGTTTTTTTAAAAGGAAAATAAATACCATATAATTTTTACATATTTTGGTATTTAAAATGGTTTTTATAATGTATTTGTTATGTCAATATATTTAAATGATATATTATGATTGAAATGTGGAAATTTTTATCTCTCCTTTATGTTTGTTTTATGTGTTATGAATATGTTATGGTCCTTAGGAATTGTTACGTATACGAGTGGTTTCGTGATAATCCTAGGGCGGGTGAGCCCGAGATAGCTCTCTAATGCATTGGGTAACATGATGGAGGTAAATGTGAATGTTTATCCTAAGATATTTATGGAATACTATATGATGGGCATTCACCATAACTCCCTATGTAGCTATGATAGATACAATGTAATTGTGATTTGAATGCCACAAGTACCTTTATGATTTTTGATTACTATGTGTTATTCATAAATCATACGTTTTAATGAGGTAAGTAAAAGAGTTTATGTTTTGCATGTATTGATGTACTAATGATTTTTTTCTTATTTTAAAACCCTTAATGAGAATTTTATGCTCATCCCTAGTTTTGAAATGTTTTTCAGAGGTTTTAAAGATGAATAGGGTCAAGGATGGGATCATAGAAAAGTATTGCTGTCTAAAACATGGAACTTGACATGACACTTTTTTTAGATTTTTTATTTTATGAAAGCATGGATACTGAGTAGAATTGTCTACATGTAATATATATGTTGTTATGTAAATGTTATGACCTGACTCTCTAAAAATCTAAACCTAAAAATATCCTCAATGTGAATTATTCATTTAATTCATGATTATTTAATATTTTATGGCTGGGTCTTTACACTTGGTCTTGACTATGGAATTAAAAATAATGATAAAATTGATATCTAATATTATTATAGTGTTATGATAAATTCAAGTTCAAATAATCAAAATCATATT
Source organism: Viscum album (assembly GCA_963277665.1). Lineage (NCBI taxonomy): Eukaryota > Viridiplantae > Streptophyta > Magnoliopsida > Santalales > Viscaceae > Viscum > Viscum album. The sequence goes on from OY728135.1 coordinate 1,367,722,099, forward strand.
ATGTAGGTGGAATTTTATTAATAGGGTAGAGTGTAAAACCCTACTAATTCAATATTTAATTTTCCCTTTTATAATACCATGTTCAAATATATATTCCATACACAACACTGATATTAAATTGACCATGTTGTACTGTATTAATATTATAATATAAATATGCTTGTTATTACATATCAGTTGGTTCGAGAGGCATGAAAATGAATAACAATATTGTGAAACATATTTTGAAAGATTTTATAAATTCCAATGTATGTATTAATTCCTAGTATATAGGAACATTTTTTTAATTAAACTCCAATATGATTAATAGTAGTATTTTTTATACAATTGTTTTATATGCGCAATGAATTTATATTAAAATTAAAATTGTTTAATCAATATAGATTAATTATTTTTATTATATTTTTAAATCAAATATTTAATAAAATAAATTAAAATTCATTTGACGATGGTTACTATATATTGATATAAAATAAATTCAATTTATACATAAAAAAATGCAATTTCCTCAAAATTGGATTTATTTCTTTTTCTGTGTAGATATCTTGTTTATTTTTTTTTTCTAATTTTTGAAATTGTATTTTATAAAATTGGATTAGATTATTAAAATTATCATATCTAAATAATCATGAGATAAATATTTTAGTATTTTTCTAAAAATGATGATTTTTATATTAATAGTGAAAAATATCCTTTTTTGAACTTCTATTTCATTAATAATAATCAAGGTAATTTAAATGTAACAATTTTTAATGTATAATAAGTCTAATTTTATGAAATTTAATCCCATTAATGTCATTGTTTCCAGTATTATACTTGATTTTGTTATAAATATTTATATACATAAAATATATATTTTTCAAAAAATTATTTTCCATTGATCTTCTTGCAGTTATATTAAAATTAATTTTTACACTTTTGAAAATTCAATTATAGAAAATGGAATCCATATTTTTAATCATCATATTGAAATTAAATAATACGTTCTATTAATTTTTTTCAAGATGAATATTAAACATGGTAAATGTTTATCCCCATGGTAGAGGGTAAAAATTGTTAATGGATGTTGAAAATATGGGTAAGGATTTAATATCTATAAAAAACTATCCTTAAACTCATTATATCTATTTATTCATTTAAAATAATAATTAGTTTAAAAATATTAAAATTTTATGACACTTTCTTGTGATAATGACCTTCATATTATTTTATGTAAAGTGTAATTAAATGATTTTACTCTATCTCAGTCTCAATTATTATGTGGTCACTACTCTAATATAGGTTAAAATGATATATAAACAAATATAGATAATATAAATGATGAATAATGATTTATATAAATTTTTTAAATTATTTTTATTTTTTTATATGTTATAAATAACTTGAACCCATAGGAAATTATGATGAAATGCTTGTAAGAATAATAGAAAAAAATTAAATTCCTTTAAAAATAGTGAAATCAGTAATTGTTTAACAAAAAATGGTGTTTCGTGAATTTATTGTATAAATATAATATATAACTAGTAAGTGAATATTTTATATTATAATTCCATTATTACATAGATGTATTTAAATTATTTTTTTATAATCCAAAAAATTACTTGAAATGGTACTAAATGATTAAAAATTACTTCTATATATTAATAAAATCAAACAAATATTATATTAATTCAAATGTATGGATATTTTCATGCCTACCATGAATGGTGAATTTATGTTCCATTAGTAATTTTTAAAAATTACTCTCATTACTCTTAATAGTTGAAATAATGTGTTGTAATAGTTAAAGTTGAACAAAGATGGGAGGTGGTTAAACCAAAATGTAAGGTTTAAAATGAAACTTAGACTTGTATAAATATTATTCTTTAAAATAATTTTGCCTTAGAATCTTTATATTTTAATATTTTTTCTTTGTATCTATTTAACATTATTTTGACACATATTAAATATAAATATTATATATATTTACTTGATTTCAACCGACCTAAGTTATAATAAGGCTCACAGTCTCTTATTTTATATTGACCTTATTAGATATTTAGTTCAGAAATTCACAACCAGAATACATTTATATTTTTATTGTTTTATCTTAGAGATTTTTAATTCCCATACGATCATCATAATATGTTTTAGGTTTTGTGCCAATGGGGGATTTATAATGAAGAAGTATAACTATTAATCAAGTTCTTTCATTTTAATTGTTATTAAACAAAATTAAATTATATTATAACCATTATTATATAATAAAATTATTAAAATTCATATACTAAAATTTTATTGTGATAATGGGGAACCCTTATTCATCTCATTTTCCCTCACATGAGAAATGAAATCTTAATTCATGTGTATGTATAGACTACAAAATCCATGAAATGATAGGTTCCATTTTTCATCAAATAACCACAAGGATAGAAATTATCATGAATTTAATTAATATATAATATAATTAAGAAATTATTATTATTATGGAAATATATTATGTTAACTACCTTCCACCCTTTCCACCCGTTAATAATAATAACATCGCTCATGCGTACGTTTGGACTACAACATTCACGAAGCAATGTGATCCATTTTTCATTTTTTTCATTCATGGATGATTATAAAATTGTAATTAATGTATAAATATGATAATTATTTATTTATTTATTTATTTATGTTGATGGAACTATAACCCCTTTGACTATGGATACCGTACAGAAATTATTTTGTAATTTTTAATTATGTGTCTCAAAACATCCTTTGGAAACATAACTAACTTAGTAACTAAATAACTTAATTTAATTATTGAAATAAAAGGAATAATGATAATGGAATAAAAATTAAAACATTTATTAACGAATTTAAAAAATAAAAATTTATTTTTATTATTAAGGAGTTTTACAACTTAGAAAATGACATGGGATAATAAGTAAATAATTTCCCATTTTAAAATTATTTTAACACTCTCTATTCAAAATATTTTTATGAAATGATCATGTTATTAAATGTTTCAAAAATTATATCTTCCATGCTTCTAATATTGTTAAACATAATTTTCATCTAATTATGATTTTTACTAAAAATGTTTAAATAATTATTTTCAAATGACTTATATATGAATCACATTTTACATTTTTACAAATGTGAAAAATAATGTTCTGTTTTAACATATGAAAGATAAAGAGATTATCCTATTGAAACAATAATTTTTTTTCATCCTTATATATATGTTTTTTTTCGTTAATTTCAAAGAATATTGTTTCTTAGTGTTATCAAATGGTAAATTTAAAATCTTATCAAATAGAGAGGTTAAGTTTCTCATTTTTGGAAATAAAGGTTTTACTATTATTTTGAAGGTATTTCAATCTATGTTAACATTCAATTTGTATTATTGCGCATTACTGGGGATATTATCTAATGATATAATCTAAATTATTTTATTGTATAGTTTTTATCATGTTTTTCTAGTTATTAACTAATGAAAATTTTGACATTTTATATGATAGTTTTCAACATGAAATTATGTATTAATTATGTATTGTATTGATTATTCACTCTTTTCATGTGATGGATTCATTGGATGTATTATATGATGGTTGGGGGATATTCTATCCCCTAGATGAATCATAATGACTTATGAGAAAAATTATCCTATTTATTTGGTTTATGCATGCCCAATTATTTATGATGTATTGGCATGATGCCTTAACATTATATTTATGATATCTGACACATGGAATTTATGATAATATTATAATGTAAAAAATTATACATTCTATTATTATTAAATAAATTATTCTTCTCCATGTGATTATTTATATTTTTATCTATGGATATATTTCATGTTATAGTTATCGATGGTTGTTATGGAAATATTTTAATGTCATAAGATAATAAAATGTGATTTTATTTAAATGAAATTTTCTGATCTCCTATGGGTATAATGTTTTTCTCAAGAAAAATCATTCTTGTGTTTCAATACACACTAATGAATAATTATAAATCTTTTATTTTTCTTATGACACGTTTTTAAAAAAAATAGGGCAAAATATAATTTCGATATTAAATAATAGATTATTTTAAATTCAATGTTTATTATAAGAAAAATAAAACAAATATATGGTTTTAATGAATTTAAAATGAAATAATGGGTTCAAATATTTATATATCCATTATAATAATTTTTTTCACATCCCATATTTGAAATGTTTTTTCATAGGTCCTAAGAATGTTTCACAATTATATAGAGATTAATGGTTAAACATTTTAACTGAAGAAAAAGAGTCATGAATTAAAATAAGAGTGTAATAATAAGAAAATGTTTAGTGGTAAATATTTTAGACTTTTTAAAAAATAAAAAAATCTTTATATATTCATAAAAAATCAAATTTTATGAAAAATACAAGGGTACTACTATGTATTAGTTGTCCTTATTCTCTAAATTTATAAACCTCACCAGATTCTACAAGATGTAACTAGATTAGTATTTATTTTTGAATTTTTAAACATTGACGTTATAATTGGGATAACTTTAGGAAATATCAAATCCCACATCAGGTGAGTAGGATTTACCACCATACCTGGGTGTATAAGTCTAAGGTTCAACAGTCCCTCTCATTATTTATCAATGAATAATTCCAAGAATCATAGAATATATAATTTTAAATCAATATAAAGGAAGTATTATTCTTATCATGAATAAAAGATTCATTTATCCAAGAAGGATGAAACATGGAATTACGTAAGTGAGAATGATGGTTTCTTAATTAATAAAGGTGATAAGACATTCATTATAATAATGAATGGAAAAGAGTCATATAAAAATTTTGACCCATAAATGATGAGGTACATGAATCTCAAATGGATTTCCTGGGGAATAAATAATAGTTAATTAGTTTCCCCATTGTGGTTCTATTAGATAAAGAAAATATATGATTGATGAATGTATCAAATATTCTTAAATTAGATATTACTGAAAGAATGTTGACGTAAGGTGGGTAAATAATTTGTGTAGATAAATTAAGAGACTTACTTACCTAGGATAGAAATAATTTTTAATTTTTAAATTACATGAATACTGAATATAAGTAATATATTTAATCTCTTTATGAGTAATTAGTTTTGAGAAAAGATTGTATCATAAATATTAAATATGATTATTTATATCAACTTAGGAATTAGGAGACTATTCATGGAAAAGAGAGGATTTTATGGTCGATGAGATGCTTAATTTTTATACTAATCTAAAATATCCTCAAAGAATTATTCATTAAAACTATGTGATTAATGAAGAAAAGATTTTTCCTAATCGAAGTTGTGAGAAGACAACACAATAACACAAGTGATGATTATTCAGAATCTATTATATTCTATAAAATTAGATATTAGTGGAAACAATTCTCTATTTTTTTGTATAATATAATTCAATAAAAATATCAACTATAATGAATAACATGTATAGAGTTTACCATAGCCTTAATTCCTCAAATGATGTTTATTAATGATTTTATAAAGGGGAATTTTACAAGATTATTGTAAAAAAAATACTTGTAATTTTTGAAGAATATTGGAATTTTAATATCATTATTTCTTCTGTGTATGATAGAGGAATTCAATGAAGTGTTTTTAGTTGAGGGAAGAAAATTTCATCCCCCGAATGGCGATAAAAGGTAGACAAGTAGTGGGATAAATCCATTATAACAATACAATATAACGTATGATACAATAAAATAACTATGTGATAGGTTGAATAATTACATAAATCAAAAAATTCATATGTTTGAAGAGTGTATCATTACTTTATTGGTTCAATAGGTTAAATAAAATTATTTTCTATAATTTTAGTTTAATGTCAATATAATTTAATTAATGAATAAGAATATTATTTTCAAGAAAAATAATGATGCTTTTATGAAAATGAAAATTGTTGACATAAAAATTGGTGAATAAATCATTATTCTGAAGAAAAAGGGTAAATATGTTTTCTCAAGAAGAAGAGACTATATAATTAAAAATGAATATGGTTCATCTATTTTAGTACAACGATATAATTTTTTTTGAAAAAAAAAATTTAAGAGATTCTAGAATAAATAGAATTTTATATATCATTTTATCTATGTTGGGAAGAAGATGTGTACAATCTATAATAAATGGGAACTTATGAAGAGGTTTTATAAATAGAGTATTTTTTGGTAAAATGGAGTGTTGAATACCAAGATATAAAGTTTAATGTATAATTCTATGCCTCCATTAATCAAAGGATAATGTAAGCTAAAATCCATCCCTTATATCACATTTTCATTATATTATTACTTTTAGATAGGGATAAATATATCATTAATATCTTATGTTTTTCCCCATAATGTATTACAAAGGGGATAAACACTACATTGGGAGAGTAATACATTTATATATGTTTTAACTAAAGTGAGATAGATCACTAATTAAGGGGGTACATGTATATATGGATATTTTTAAAAAGGGGAAATCTATGAAGATAGCATGTAAACTATTCTAATATGTTTAGTGAGAATGTATACAAAATATTACTACACAGAGGTTCAAGGGAACATTATTAGATTTTGAAAAATATATTAGGAGTTGAAACTCAATAAAAACCAAGTAAACTTTGAGTTGATGTAATCAAGAAGTGTCATCGGTAAAAGTAGTTTATATTTCAATTGGTATCATGTGTATCAAGGGATGTAAAGAAGACGACGTGAATAAGTTATTATGGAAATAATTATTTTATCATTCGATGTTCTTATTTTATATATTGTGTTCTACCACTTATGATTAGAATTATTAAATGAAGATATAATTTAATTTTTTCTGTTTAAAAGTATTTTATGATCATTGGTTTCCAATAAAATACAAATGGGTTTATTTTTAAGACCAGGATATTTTTTTGGGGATTATCCAGCCGTATGAAGAAGAATTTGATATGTGAAGAGGTGTTCAAAGTATATATTAATATCATGATTTATTTTTTTAATACAAAATTCATGTTCAAAATTATGTGTTTCATGATGGATTTATTGATCTAAATGTTGTTCCATGGTTTTAGACTAATTATATAAACATAAAAGATGTATTTAAGGATGATTAGTGGAGTTTTAAGGTGTTTTAAGGTTATTGTTACATAACCACACCTTAGTAATACATGAAACAAATATAAAGATAATAGGGGAAGGGTAAATGATTTTTTCAATAAAACATAATCATTTTTATTATTAGTGATTTGAGGAAGAATTTATGACTAGTTGATGGTGCTTTGGGTAACATGAACCAACCTATAAACTAGGGCTCCATTAGTACAAAGAGAATTCCATAAGATGTTGTGTTTGAGATATTTACCTTTGCGAAACAGATTAGTAGAATATGTAGTAGAGGTCCCTATGGTGAATGAAGAAGAGTTATTATTTTGGAATTTTAATAATGAATATCACACTATATTTTATTTTTTTCATTTCTTATAAGTCCTAAAATTATCAAGGTGACTTTATTCATAGGAAGTACGAGAAAACTTGGAAGTTTTGTGAATTTCAATGTCGATAACTCCTTACCGTTGAGGATTATACGGTGAAAAAATAACCACTATTCAAAATTTTGATTTGAATAATTTCTTGGTTATTTATGTGTTGAAAAAATATCAATTTTTAGAATAATTAGATTTATAGTAGGTATAACACGCTTTGGTGATGGCTTTGGTGACTAAATATGACATAATACAAGCTGTGGAGATGTAAGATGAAGCTGTGTTATAATGAAATTTACCAAATTTTGAGTGAATCCAATGATGTAAGTAAATTATTGATTCAAGGGCCTCTCATTTTCAATCTATATTGTATCAAATTACATTAAGGGTTACTATGGGTTCATGGACGATTTAATGTCTCAATTGAAAGTAGTAGTAGTTGAAATGTGGTGGAGTGAAATTGGATGTATGAATTTTCATTTGAAATTAAAATAAAATGCGGAGATGATGGTTAATCTATGTGACGGATTTATAAATGACCATGATTATATATATATATATAAAACACTCTGCACTCTTTTTTTCTATAACAAAAAAAATTTAATTTATAAAATAAGAGAATAATTTGAAAAGATTATTCATGAGTGTGATTGTTAATGTATATAATATCAATAAATAGTTAAAATTAAAAGAGAGTGTTGTGAAGTTCACACATAGATATAAGAATAAGAAGATATATGAAAATATGATTAATTCAATATAGATATTGTAAAATAAAATGAATAAGTGAAGGAGTAAAAATTATTAGTATGTGTGTGGTCATCACATCTATGACAAGGGGCGAGGAATAAAGATTAAAATCACACTTTTTCAACAAAATAATGATAAAATGTACGATAATTATAATATTATTGGGGGAATAATTAGAGGATAACGATAATCCATACCTTAACAATACATAATAATAGTGTTTTTATTTTAGTAGATCTTTTGGGTTATAGTTCTGATGATTATTAATATATCATGAGTAATGGATATACTCTAATCATTGAATCCATGGTGGTTATTCTATTGGATTGTATTGCCTCATGTATGTTCAAATAAATACAAGGATTAAATACTAATTTAATTTAATAAACCTTATACATTTATTGACCCTTTCTATTTTTTTTCATTGGTATGTGTGGGTAATGTAGTGATATTACTCACTCTTATACAAGGTGGAATTTGATTTAAAAATTAATCACAAAAAGTAAAAACACGCCACTATTACAGTTTAAATAAATCTATTTCATTGATTTCTTATACATCATTTTTGAATAAAATGTGTTTATTGATTACTATAATTTCATGGATATTTTACATATCTTTATTTTTTTATATTTTATTCATTGTTTTATGTGAGTTTATTATGTTTTTTTATTTGGTGTTTAAATTTGTGTTTGGTCTCATTTGATCTTCAGTTTTATCCTATGTTTACACCATGTTATTTATATCATTTAACTAGCTAGGGGATTTATCATTTATCATTTTTATTATTATGTGAATATCGTATTAATCATTAAATTTATTTTAATGGATGAATGGTTGTAATTAGACAAATAATATAATGAATCATACCTAAAATAATTGATTGTATTCTTTTCTCGATCATGTTTTAATAAATTTTATTAATTTAATAGTCATTAGAGACTATTGTTTTATGTACTGTGAAAAACATACTATTTTGATTAATATTAATCATATTCTTGTGGTCGTCATTGACTTTTTAAACATATTAATAAATAATTGGTGACATAAAGTGTGTAATGAAAGAGTATATTTGGAATCTGAGATATACTATGCCTAAAGATAATTAAGAGATTAATTAAATGGTAAATAAATATGATTGAAATAGAACTTTTCCTATTATTATCTAAAGTAAAGTTATTAGTTTATATTTTTTAAATGTTGATAGAATATTTATAATATTATAGTCTTATTAGTCGTATAATGATTAGGGAAGAACATTTTTAGCTAGTTTATAATGAAAAAAAGAGTAGTGTTGTTAGGTTTTTATTTTAGCAGTGTGGATTTGTGTGGTTATTGATGTGTGATTAGTAGAATTTATATTCTACATAGATGTTGTGGATTTTTTGGAAAATATTTCATGGATAATGATGTAGTGGGGATAATGTGTATTATTTTTGGTAATTAATTATATTGTAAAAAATATGTGGTGGGTTTATTTTACCGGAGAAAAAATTAATTTGTTGATAATATATAGGGTAATTGGATTAGGATTTTTTAAATTTAAATTTTAAAGTAATGGTGTATTTAATGTTAATTTATGTGGTTTAATGGATAGTAATATGAAATTTAATGCATACTTAATAATGGTAATTGAAATAGGATGTTCATGATGTTTTGATGGATGTTTTTTGGGGATGGGTTACGCTAGTACAAGTTGTACTAGTGGTAGGGGTTGTTGATGAGAAGTGATGATGATGTGGTGTTTTATGTGGGATTTAGTAGCATCGATTTATGTTTGGGGAAATTTTGGGATTTTTATATGATACATTTTTTTAATATATATTTATTTCTCAAACACTATGACCCATGATGGTTAACCTTATCGATACCTATAAGGTTTTGGGTTCCTTGAGTTTTCCCCAACATCTATGTTATTATTGGATTTTTCCCACCTTGGTGCATGAGACCTAGTATGGATCCCTATAAGAGTTTGTATTTTTTTAGGTGATTAATAAGTCAATATAATAAAATTTGGGTGTTGGTAGTATCATGAATCCACCGGTTAGCCAGGGGAGGGTACCAGCAAGATAATATTATCTAAAATAATTTTTTCCAGTCTATATGTTCCCTCAGCTAGCTGGTAGACTCCCACTGGATTATTGGTAGAGTCTTGTAGCTATAGGCTCACTTCTTGTAGCCACCATCATGTTTGTGGAGGCCACTAACTAGACTAGGGTGTCAATAGATACATAGATTAGCAATTCCCTAAGTATTATTTTGGCCAAAACTATGTTCTTAAACCTCCTTAATCCATCTCTTTGATAAAAATATTGATTTTATCAAACATAGAGCCTCTTTGACGCCATTTGGTCACTCCAACCGTCTCATTTGGTGAAGAGTTGTCCTGGTTATTGGCTTATATCTCTATTATACATAATATGGATAGATGACTCCTTCAAATACGATATCTCCACTATCTCACTATGAAAATGATGTCAATTTAGAAAATTTAATTTTATGTAAAATGGAAATAGAGTTTTGATCCTTTTTCCTTTAGATATAGGTTCTTTAAAAAAATTTCTTCTTCTTTCCCATCACCAGTCTTAAATAGGTGACACATTTTCATCTATTCTGAGGTTGGTGTCTCTATCTTATGGTCTAACCCTTGTCATTCCATATGTTCTTTGATTCATTCCATAGGTTCTAATTATGAAATTGTTTATTGAAAAAAAATTATCTTTAAGGGCTATCATATATTTTAAAATGGGATTTTTTCATTGAAAAAGATTGATAAATGTTGTTTGTTTGTTTACATGCCTCAAGATTATTTTAAAAGGGATTTTTTCTTCAATAATGAAAACTATTGTCGATCATTATGGAATTTTTTAATAAATATGTGAGAAAAGATTTAAAAATAATTAAGACATATAAATTTTTATGAAACATGGTTTTGGGTTATGCCCAGTAAATTGGTCATGGAACATTTTTTTGTTTTAATTTAATGTAATGAATATATAATAGCACATTCAAGAGACCTTGTGGTATAGGAAAAACCATACAAATACTATCTAGGGTAGAGTTATTTATCCTTAGGAAATATTATCTTTATTTTATGAGAATTAGGGGTTTCCTTTTTCGAGGTAGCTAGGATCCTAAACTATATGATCCATGAATTCTATCTAGTTTTCCTTCTAGGGAAATATTTTTTTTTTATATACACTCATTTCATTCTTTTTAATCATGGTTTCATTGAGGCTACATAAAATTCACGATCTTTTGGTATAATTTTTCTCCAATTGTTTAGGTTACATAAATTGATTCTTGAGGAATGTATATTTATATGTTTAAAACATTAAAAATATAATATTTCATTTATCTCTATTTTACCTACTATGTAATTATTTTTAAAGGGATGGGTTGATTTTTAAAATAAAACTCATGGATGATTTATGAATGGAACATTATTTACATTGAAGCATTTTAGAAATATTTTTTAATAAGAACTAATGGATTCATGTGGTTGGTCATTGTGTAGATTATTTTTGGTATCCTAAGATAAATTTTTTCTCAAACCCTATGTTTTATTGTAGATGTTTATAGCCTTTTTTTATAGGATAAAGGTAAAAGGAAGAACATCATGTTGATGGATATCCTCCTAGATCATGTTACCCACTAGTGGGATGGTATGATGTTGAAAGTGGTCACATAGGGAAGGACCTATTTGGTGTTTTGGGTTCTATGTTACTTATGTTCTTCGTTTTATGATTGAGATCATGTTGTATAGATGTTTTATGTAACCATTTTTTGTTTTACATATGAAATGTTTTCAATAATCACTATTTTACTCAATTATTTTATCTTATATCAAATTTCAATTGAGGGTGGAATCATTTCATTATTTTCATGTTTTAAACCAATGTGTTTATCACTAGCTCGTAGATGTTGGGAATGTCTTTCATGCCCTATGGTGGGTAATTGTGGGTAACATTATGGTTTTGTTAGGTTTTTTATAATATAATTTGGTATCATATTATCTTAAATCATTAATGATATGTTCATGATATTTTATCAAACATTTCTGTCTGGTGGTTTTTAATATACTGGATATACGTTTGTCATATTTTAAGATGTTGTGTAGGGGTATTCTTGGATAACTCACTTTCATGATAGGTCATGAGTTTCCATGGGATATATAGGGGTTTTCAATGTTCTTCTATGAGGTTTTAACCATTTTTTATAAGTTATATGAATTTTTTACTTGTTAATGGAATGAAATTTTACTATAAATTTTTTATGTTATCATATTATATAGTTTATGATACCTTTAATAATTGTATTCATGATTTCTTAAGAGGGTTTTACAGTATAAATTCTAAAGGATAATCCCTCAATTGATCTGATATTATTGGAAACTATTATTTCTATGGTATAATATATTGGAAAATTCACCATTATTGAACTATAATGAAAGTGGATCATGATTTAGAGTTTACTAAGCATGATCCATCAATCATTCATGGTGATAAGGTTCCACATGATACTGAGGAATAGATTGAAAATACATAAATAATTTTCTACTTTTACAAAACATTAGGGTATTCCATGGTTGTATTTTCCACTTATATACTAAATGGTCTAGGGAGGATGTGATGGGAATCTATCATGAAATCCAATATGTAATGAGATCTCACCTAGATTACATTTAGGAAATCCTTCAACCAATAGATTTATCTTGGGACCTTGGGGTGAATAAGAAACATGATTTTTTTTCATTAGAACAGGGATATCATTATAGTATAGACTATTCTACTAGGTTTTTTGAGTTTGTGAACACATCATATGATATTTTTTCCAACGATTATGTCAAGGAATGGTGTTTTGAAATCAGTTTAATGGAATATTTCATATATATGTTTATTTTTATATGGATACTAAACTATGTAATGGTTGTATACCAGGAAGCTATGGAAGAGGTAGACATATCAAGGAAGATTGGGCTATTTGGGTAATTTGTGATAGTAAGATGTATCCATTGTTATGTTTCTAGTTGGAAAAGATAGTGTGATATCCCACACTAAGGTAGATGTGGGATTTAAAAAAATATATTGGTGGATTCATATATTCTTTTATCAGAGTAAGAGAATTAAACACCATAAACATGATTTTCATGATATACCCTGGGTTTGTCACTCTTTTGGTAAATCTCTCCATCTTAACCATTTTTTTTGAGAGAGAATCCTAGGGAGGTAGAACCAGATCCACCATAACCCATGGATCTCAATTTAAACCTGATACAAGTAAAGGGTGGGATCTAAACCTAAATCATTGGCTTGTGATCATATATAAAAGAATATTAAATATAACAATGGTAACCTTTATGAATCATAGTGTACAATAGAAAAGACAGATATAGGATCATCTACTATGAGAGGTTCTATGTTCATAACATCATATATAGATATGTATTTTATTAATAGAAAAAAAATCATTTATTTATATTATCAAAGAATATTGATATGTTTGGATTGTTTTTGGATTTGATTAATTTAGTAATTACAATTTGAAATCCTCTGGGAAATATATTAGAGTAGAGGATTTAAATGTACAAAGTTTCAAGTGATGATATTTTACTTCAAGAAAGAGTTTGATTTTTTTATTTTCTGAATTTGATGTAATTGATTTGATTATTGGATTTGATTAGATGATTATATATAAATCTTAGATAGAGTTCTACAATCATTAGGTATATTTTCTCTCTAGGGTTTGAGTAATTCATAAAATAAAGTGTATATGGGATCCATGATGGGAATGATATGGTGTTTATATTCCTTTTGATGATTTGATATCTTTATAGTAGTTAATATTGTTCCTTGACTCGCTTGATCCACATCTTAATGGCACTATACCTATAGTGGTGTGTGGGTATTATGACATTTTGTTTATCATTTATCAAGATTACCACTACATAGGAAATTTATCTTCATTATAGTTTTACTTATCGGGATGAGACCCTTTAATATAAATTTGTACTATATGGATCCTATAAAACTAAAATAATCAAAGGATCAGCTCATAGATGTTGAAGATTATGGATTTATTTTTATTTTTTTATCATGTTGGTCTTATCTATTTATATTTTGAAAGAATATGGATTAGTGTATCTATCTTTGTGATGATTACCAAAAACTCAACCAGGTAATGGTAACGAAACCAAACACTTATATTGGATCGATGACCTTTTAGACCATCTTAAGTGTCTTGGTTGAATGAACCCGTAATTGTTTCAATGGAACATCCCTTATTATATTAATTTCATATAGTATAAATCACATAAATCTCATAGAGAAACAAAAAAATATCATTCTCATAATTTATAGTGATGCATTAGTCAATAAATAAACCAATAAGAATGAAACATATTTCAGGGAGATAATAAATAAAAAATAAGCGTATAAAAATAGGCTAATTTGGATATTCTCGAACAACCATAATGACCACACACATAAAGAATTTTTTTGGAATAAAATATAATTTTAATAAAAAAAAAGTATTTTTTAGATTAATGTATATATAAACTTGGGAGAAAATAGAAGTAAAATAAGACTAAATGGAATAAGAGGTATTTATAGGAAGTATGGAACTCATAGTACCGTTATAAATATAATCATTGGAAAATTAATCTAACCATTAGAATAGGATCCTCACAAATGAAAATGTAAAATAATATTTAGTTATATTATAAAATGAAAACATAACACATTTATATCACACTACATGTAAATGAATCCTTTAAAAAATATAAATTAATTGTTAGGGTTTTAGTAAAACATAAATGTTATACTTAAAATTTTATAATGACTTTAATGATTTGAAAAAAATTATATTCATAAAATAGATTTATAAATTAATAATATGTTTTATTATAATTTTAAGAAAATTTTATGAGACCATAATAAATTTTTCAATGGGTCAAAAAATGATTTATCATATTAAAATTGGCATGTTTCGAATAAATGATTATTTTATATAAAAATTAAATTTATCATACATAGAAAATTATTTTCATAAAATGTTTTCAATTTTTGAAATATACATATTTAAAAATGTTAAGGGTTAATTTTTTCGAGATTTTTAAATAATATTTGAATTTTTGGTAAATAGTGAAATATGGTAATTTGTGGAAATTAACATTATAAACCAAATAAATGACTTTTTTGAGTCATGGATAATGTATGAAAAAATTATTTTGAACTCAAATGAACCATTTAATCTATATGGTCATAATTATTAATAATATTAATAATCTTGATCCAAATTAATAATCTAATTAATATAATAATCAGAAAAACTCTTATACTTTCCTTGTAAATATCACCCCTCAACAACCATTCTCATCACACATTATAAGAATTTAATATTTCTAAATCTCTTCCCAATCATATCCTCCTTAATGTCCCCATATATTAATGTATATGGTGTCAGTAAAATACTAATTCCTTGTACATTAAAGGGTCCTTCGAGGAGGTGATATTCAAGATGTAACATTCTCAATCTACCTATTTTAATTTCTTTTCTTTTTTTACCTTTTACTCACATTATTAACCCATAAATATAATAAATCTAGTACCATTTATATAATGGAATGTTATATTGCTAAAAGAATATATTTTATCTATCCCTTTTCTCATATCCTCTTATTTAATGAAAGGAAACTGTTGTTTAAATTGTGGTGGTTACCTGTCTCCAAGGATAATGAATTTTCATTTTCCATTATGGCCTTCAGGGTCGGAAATAAAAAAATTATTATGATTAAATAATACATTAATAATTATATTATAATTTATTTAATGTTTTTTAAATAATATGTAGATATATTCTAATATAAAATTAAACTCGATCACAGTGGTCGATAAAATCGTATAAAAGAATTTATCATATGAAAATATCATTTTTAATCCACGAACTATACCCATGTTTGAATAAAATGGAATATTGAAACATTTATAATCATATCAGTGAATTAAATACATTAAATTTTACTTATGGGGTATTATTCCTATTCTACAAAACATCCATAATAATACACAAGTAATCGACCGTAAATAATTTAAATTAATGTTCCTAGAATAATGAAATTGATAATTATAACTCATATAAATGGCCATAATTAACCACAATAAAATTATAATAAATAAAATATAAATGGAAAATTTTATGGATTAAATTATTAATGAATCTAATTTTATTATATGGGTCTTTAAGTGCAATAACATAACACATTTAGACATAATATAAAAGATCTCTCGGAACCATTATATTTTCTTCCAAGTAACCATTTATCTCTCTATTTCCAAATTTATATTTTCAGTCCTATTATATACTTCTCCAATAATATTTATAGTTTTTCCCCACACACAAAGCTATATATATCTCAATTCATCATTCTCGGATAGGAAGTACACGTTTCAAAAAGGTCCCTTTTTCAAGTCCTCTGGATAAGAAACAATGATTAAAGGGAACTTATCTATTTCATAATACTTTTAATGTATGTTACATAAAAAATTTAAATACACTTATATATTATAAAATTAATCATTTTTCCAAGAAAAATTATTTTATTTATTTTCGAGTTTTATGGAAAAAATATTAAATTATCTTTTTATGTAATTTTTTTCCCTAAAACCACCCTTAAGTGGCACATTTTTGAAGTCACCTAACCACTATTTTTCATGTTTTCACTTTAGTTTTAAATATTTATTCATTATATATTATTATATTTATTTTATGAATATCTAGGAATGATTTAAATTGCTTCTTTCATGAATACAATTAAGATATGCTTTTTTGTTATTCAGTGTGACATGATTACATAACCTATTTCTTTCAATCGGTAAACCTTATGTTTATTTCTTATGGTTTATTTCTTATGGTTTATATCTTTATGTGAAAAAAATATACAAGTTCATGTTTTTATGTGTGTTCCCTGATATCACTCCAATGCATTATGTAATGTTTTTGTCTCATGAGATGTTTTTATGGGATTAGGGAGTAAACCTAATCTTTTTTTGGGACAATTTATACCATGTGATATCATCATGGTAGTTATCCTTGAATCAGGTTTATCTCATGAGATATACTTAAACCACATTCCTATGTTTCTATGATTATGATTCTATAATATATATCTTATGCCTCTATATTTTTATTCATTGGACATTATATTTATGTTATAATGTTATGAATTTTTAATTATATGTTATGATTATTCTCCATGCTTTTTCCCTTAATGGGATGTCTAACTCATACCTCCTCTTAACATATTCAAAAAGTTATCATGTGTAGTTATATGATCTTAAAGGTATTTATGAGATCATTTTGTAGATTAATAAAAATATTTTTAATTAATGTTTCATGTTTTCTAAATATGTACCAAGTCTTCTAATGATACATGGATTTTCAATCATTGATTTTTTTTATTTGATTGATACTTATGATTAAAGTCATGTAATAATATTTTTAATAGAATTTAGTCACTATATTTGGTATCTAAGGATAGTATTTTCATTTTTTGGGATTAATACTAGAACACTTTAGTAATAACACTAAGGATAATTTTATCACCATGGATTGCGTAGATTAAAAACTAGGGAATCCAAATTTAAGATATTATTTTTATTTATAAGATTAGCCTTATATGTTCATAGTTTTATATTTATATGATAAATAACTTTGTATTTAATACCACATAATTTTAATTTTATTTATTAGTTAATGGTTAGAAATAGAAGAAACGTTTTCAATAACCAATGTGATAAGAAATGTAATAATTTCTTAAATTAGATTCCAAACACAATGGGAATAGGATTATAGAACATTAAAACAGTACTATAATAACTGGTTAAAATGATAAAAATTAATTTTAATCATCTAGAACAACTTTATTCTCCAAATAATGATCATGTGATGGCCAAATGATTTATTGGAAAAGGAATACAAAATTTAGATTATCTTATAATCCCATCTTTATTTAACAATGCATTTGGTCTACAATGAATATATTTTATATCCTCCAATGATTATATGAAGATAAAGTAATATTATTGGTCTATGATTTTTTTGGGGGAGCATATTAGTAGTTTGAACTGATCAAAATCATGAGGTCTAATGAGGAAATATATTCCGTGGAATAGTAAGGACTCAAGAAAATATTTTGCGATAAATATTTTCCCAAAATCTCTATCTTATGATATAGAGATAGTTTCTAGAACTGATGTAAAAGGAATATGATTACACTAGGGAATATGAGGAAAAATTCAAAGGCATTTCATGACACACCTATATCTTTGTCAAATATAATGAAATTATGGTGTATCACTTCTTTAGTTGATTAAATATGATTCTATAAAAATACTTATCAAATTGAGACTTTGAAAAGTATGAGTGTAACAACCAATGTTTAAAATTAAGTTTTATATTTTTTCAATGTTCCAAAATACAATAAAATGCATATATTTTTTAATGCAAAGATATAAGTAGTAATCATTTTATTAATATATCATTCATAATAGATCTCTGACAAAACAACGAACCAATTAAACACATTGCTATCAATAATAAAAAATGGTAATTCTTCTGAGAAACATAATGATGTTGATCAGGTAGTTCGCATATTTTTGATCTTATATAATCTCAAAGGTTATAGGAAGAACAATATAAAGGAAACTAAGAATAATATGAACATATAAAACCATTTCCAAAAGAAGTGGTGTGAGTGTTGCAGTATTTTTTTCTGTGTGTTTTAATTCCCTTAGATTTTAATATTTATAATTTTTTATCTGACTGTTATAAATAAACTATCTGTTATAACTTTTACATTAAAATTTAAAAAATGACTATTGATATATAAATAATGAAAATAAATAAATAAATAAATATAGAAACATTATTGTTTTGAATAATATTATGCAATAAAAAATGTTTAAATATTTTCAATAAATTATTCTATGAGTAAATATTGTTTTAAAAATTAAAATTAATATATTTCAGAATTTACGTAAATATTACTATTATGACATATTTTATTTAAAATTATGTTATTGAAATGAGAATTATATATATATGAGTATTTTTGTAAATTATAAAATTAATAATGTGTATCATAATGTATGAATATTATTATAAAATGATATAAGATATAAAATGTTATAAAAATGGATGAAATAAGAGATGAATCAATGAGGGTTCATGAGTTCGAAGGTGAGGTCGACGTGAAAATAAGATCGACGTTGTCGAGCATTGAGGAGAGGGATCTCTGTTTCTAGGTGTCGTAGATGATGGAGGTCTGAATGAAGGTCATGTGTTTGAATGGTGGAAGAATGAACTCTGGTTTCTTTAAGGGAATAGGCGTTCGAGGAGCCACAAACCGATAGAAAAACTATATTTACCGCAATTAGGGTTTCGAATTCACATGAGGTAGGTTGATCTTGTTCTAATGTCAAGATCTGCGTGTTTAATGATTGAATCATCAAAAAAAATTGGTCAATAGTGACGTATGTTGACAATTTATTTCTTTTCTTATTTAAGTCGACATGTTTCAATTCTGAAGTATGAATTTGGGGTTTCATTATACCCAAAATATTATCTGGTATATTGTGTTCATTTCATCACCTTATTTTTTGGGTGTATCTGCAAATTTTATACCCAAAATATTATTTTTTAATTGAATGAATGTTATTTAGGACCTCTTATTATCCTTTGATTTTCCTTCTTTATTATTATTAATTTTAATATGAAAGAATAATATTTAATTTAAATCGTCTGTTTTTATGGATTATAAAAATAAGTTATAGTTATGGATACAAACACACTTGCGTAGAGACCATTCACTATTTGAAATAAATTATATTTCTTAGATCTTTGAGTGTGTGTATATTGAGAAGGCAAGGAAGTGAGAAGTCCATGTTCCAACTGTGTTGTGTTATTTTGTTTCTGAGAGTGCGAGTAAACAAGATGCACAAAAAATTAAAAGAATTTTTATTTTTGGTAAGGGTTTTAAATTATTTAAATTATTTTTTACATTTCCAATGATAAGGGATTATTTTTTTTGAAAAATTATATATTTTTTAAGATGTGCATATATATACATTACTTTAGTTTCTAGTGAAAATAATTTGTTTTCAAATATTTATTTTTACGAATTACTTCTATGTTTAAAGTTGATTTTGATGGCGTATTTTTTCTTTAGAATCTATTTAATTTATTGTAAGGGATTATTTATGATTTATTTTCTATTTTTAGTCTTCAATACATTTATATAAAGCACTTCATTTGTTTATCTCAATGTTTTGAAATCAATTTTTTGATTTTACTGAGGTATTATTATTTTTCAAATACATTCCATACAATTTCGTTTTTTTCTTTTAGTAAGATATTAATTAAACTAAATCATTCAAGATTATGTTTGATTTTTTAAAAATGGGCTTAAATCAAGTTTGGTTTCTGTGATATAATTCTATTTGATTTTTATGACAAATATTGACTTGTTTTTTTAAGTAAAATTATTTATTCTCCAAGATTGTTTATTTTTTTCATATATAAATCAACATGTTTGCAGATTTTAAATATTTTGATATGTTTTTTTAAATTGTTCTCAAATTTTTATAATGGTTTAATTATTTAAAAAATTTTATTTTAATTTTATAATTCAAATTTATTTTTAGAGGGTCATCTCATATTAAATCATGTGAAGAATATATATATATATATATTTATATATATATATTTATAATTGTTCAAGTATATAATTTTTTTACAAATTAAATACTTGGTATTTAAAAATAATTCCTCAAGTTTATATATATATATACTTATAATATCATAATTTTTCGAGTATATATAAAAATTATACTTGGTATAATTTTTCAGGTATATAATTGTTTTAAATAAATTATTAACCAAGTATTAATTCAAACATGAATTTATAAATTAAAAATTTCCTAATTTTATCATGTCCATGACATATAAAAATCAAGTTTATGGCCATACATCGATCATTTTTTTGTCATATATATAGATATGCATGAGAAATTAAATAAACATTACAAAAATGGATTTTTATAGCAATAAGGAAGAAATTTTTAGTGTGTGGATATTGATTAATCTTCTCTGTGATTATGTTAATTCATGTATCATGATATTTGATCGTACAAAGTCGAATATATAATTGTTAATGATTAATAGTATTTATATATTTATATACAAATAAAATGGAATATGTTTGTTACAGGCATGATTATAAATATATTTTAAAAGATAAAACTCAAGTGAAAATTATATGTACATTATATAAACTAAGGAATTTTTTCTATAAAAAATTGTACTCGAACATTGTAAGCAAGATAAAGAATTGGATAGTGAATCCATCTGTTAATTGGGTTGGCCCAATATAGCCTTCAATGTTTTGATTGTCCTTATTTGTTTTTAGGGGCTTGATTAATATTTACAACTAAATCCTTAGATTATTTAAAAGTGTTTTCAAAGTATAATTATTTTTCATAAAAATATATTTTTTTAAAGGATGTTTTACAAATGTATTTTTAATTGATTTTTTCAAATGTATAATCAAAGGGATATATTTTATTTAATTTATATATTGTTTTCAAAACTCTTTACTATGGAATTGAATACTCACCCTTTGTTCTAAAATAATTTTTCACAGGTATCATACACGTTCAATTTCAGTTATCGTCGCTTTTGGAGTTAGTGCACATGGAATCATTATGGACAAGGTATTTAGTTTTCTTTAAAATATGATAAATGAAGAAATGTATTTTAATTGTTCTAGAACCTGGACCGGTAAAATTTACTATTTTATGTTAAATTGTTGTGTAATTCTTTATTCATTTAAATTAAAAAAGTACCGAGTATTTTTAAGTAATGAGTCAGGAAGAGCGAGCTCGGGGCATTATAATTGGTATCAAAGGGAGGTTTAGATAACTCAGGAGAAATTTGAACCCTTCATTATATTGATTATCCTTTCTTAGTCAAAATTCCTCTTTGTAATTTTTAGATGGAAGGACAGAGAACTCAAACAAGTCTATTATGCCTTCAAGATTAATTACATTCTTTGATCATCAAAAAATCGTGCAATATAGAATTTGGGCTATATAAATCTATACAGATTACTTGTAAATGACTTTATAATATATCAAGTACACCTTATATACTTCGTTTTCATTGCGGTTCTATTTTTGTCTTTGAGTAAATCAGACATATTCAATGTCTCTTCTATAGATTCCAAGGGGCATACCCCGAAGGACTTTCTAGGTTCTATACCCTGTTTGAGAAAAATTAATCCATCTCATCCTTTTATAGAGCTATAGATGAAGTAAATCTTCATGGTGCTTATATGTTCCAACTTCTAAGTGGTTGATTCAGGGGGAGAATATATAATAATTTATAAACTTCTAAAGATGATTCAAAGTGACTTTCCTATATGAATGAGATTCAAAACATCCTCCTAGAGTACTATATTGATAATATTTCTTTAAGGGTTGCCTTTTGGTATTTACATTCATAATACATTGCTTGCACAAGTTGCATCTGGACAATGGAAGTGGATGAATTTGAATTGGCCATGAACAATAATTTCATGAGGAGTTATGATGGTAAGCATAGATGAAAACTTAATAAACATTAGGGATATCATGAAAGACTCAGGTTAGATGAAAACTATAAGTGATAAATGTAAATCAATTGTGAGGGAGAAATTCAATTAAGGGGGGATAATATAACACCGCAGGTTTAAAATTATGTTTTATGTTTTTTTAATGTTCCAAAATGAAATTAAATGCATATATTTCTGAATATAGAGATATAAGAAGTAAGAATTTTATTTATACAAAAACTAGAATACATCTCTAACACAAAATTACTAACCCATTAAACCCACGACTATCAATAATAAAACAATTGGAATTTCTCTGAGAAACACAATGATTCTGATAGGGTAGTTTACATAAATTGGAAAATATATAAGCACAATAGTTAAAAAAATGACAATAGAAAAGAAAATAAGAATAAGTGGAACATATAAAACCATTTATGAAATCAGTGGTGTATGTGTTGAGGTATTTTTTTCTATTTATTTTAATGCCCTTAGATTTTGATATTTATAAATTTATTATCTGACCGTTAAAAAAACTACCCATTAGAACATTGAAATTGAATTATAAAAAACGAACATTGATATATAAATAATATATATATATATATAGAAACATTATTTATTTGAATTTAATTATACAATAAAAAATGTTTAAATATATTCAATAAATTAATCTAAGAGTAAATAAGGTTTTAAACAATAAAAAATATATATATTTGAATTTATGTAAATATTAATATTATGAAATATTTTAATTAAAATAAATATATTAAAATGAGAATAATATATACCTATATGAGAATTATTTCAAATAATAAAATCAATAAAGTATATCATAATATGTGAATATTATTATAAAATGATATAATATATAAAATGTTTTAAAAAATGGAAGAAATAAGGATAAATCGAAGAGGGTTCGTGAGTACGGAGTTGAGGTTGGAACGAGAAGAAGACCGACACAGTCGGGTAATGAGGGGAGGGAGCTCCATTTCTAGGTGTCGTGGAAGATGGATGTCTAAAGTAAGGTTATGGGTGGGAATAGAGGAAGATCAAACTATGGTTCATGAAATTGTGTGGGCGTTGGAGGAGTCATGGACGGATAGAAAAAATAGATTTACCGTGATTAGGGTTTCAAAGTCACATGAGGTATGTTGATCGTGTTCTAATGTCCAATTCATCATGTTTAATGAAAAAATATTCAAAAAAATAAGTTCAATAGTGAAAAATGTTGAATATTTATTTGTTTTTACTTATGAAATCGATGTGCTTCGATTCTGGAATCTGCATTTGTGATTAATTTATACCAAAAGTCTTATCTGGTATACTATGTTCATGTTATCACCTTATCTTCTGGGTGTATCTTCAAATTTTATACATAAACTCTTATCTTGTTATTGAATATGAGTTGGTATTTCTCTCCTATGATATATTGATTTGTCTTGTTTATGGTTTTCTTTCTAATCTAATATCATACCAATTATTGGCAATCATTTTTTTATGGAATATAAAAATAATTTGTGGTTACGGATGCCAACCCACATGTACTGAGCCTATTCACTATTTGAAATAAATTATATTTTTTAGCTCTCTAATTGTATATAAATTTAGTGGAGAAGAAAGTGATAGGGATATGTTTCCACCATGTTGTGTTGTTTACATTGAGAGAGTGCGAGAAAATAAGTATCAACAATTGTGTAAAGGAATTTTGATTTTTGGTAAGGGTTTTCATATATTTAAATTATGTTTTACATTTCTGATGCTAAGGGATTATTTTTCCTGAAAAATTATATTTGTTTTTAGATGTTCATACACATACATGAATTTAGTATTCAAAGAAAATATTTGGTTTTCAAATATTTAGATTTACGAATAAATTCTATGTCCAAAGTTGATATTTATGGCGATTTTGCTCATTAGAATCTATTTAATTTTTTGTAGGGTATTATTTATGATTTATTTTGTGTTTTATGTCCTTCAAAATTATATGTATGGCACATTATTATTTTATCTCAATGTGATGAATTCTATTTTTCTAGTTTTGCTGAGAGAATATTATTTTTTAAATACATTCCAAACAGTTTCCATATTTTTCTTTTAGTAAGATATTTCTTCAATTAAATCTTTCATGGTTATATTTAATTTATCAAAACTATGATTAAATCATGTCTTATGTAAGGGATATAATACTATTTAATTTTTATGTCAAATCTTGATTTGTTTTAGTAAAAGAAATTATATTTACTCCAAGATATTTTATTTTTTTCTTCAAATAGAAATCAACATGTTTTTAGCTTTGAAATATTTTGATAAGTTTTATTATACTCTTCTGAAATTTTTATAACAATTTAATTATTTTAAATTTATGATTTTATTTTTATAATTCAAATTTATTTAAGAAGGGTCATCACATATAAAATCAAGTGACCAATATATATAATTTTTTAACTATATAATTGTTTTAAAAATTAAATTCTTGGTATATAATAATAATTTTTCAACTATATATTTATATATATTAAGAATTTCATAATTATTCAAGTATATATAAAAATTATACTTTGTATAATGGTACAATTATATAATTTTTTAATTAATTTATTAACCAAGTATTAATTCATATATGAATTTATCAATTAAGAATGTCATAATTTTATTATGAGCATGACAAATGAAAATCAAGGATATGGCCATACATCAATGATTTTTTTCATATACATATATTCATGAGTAATTAAATAAAAATTACGAATTTTTTTTTTGAAATAAAGATGAAATTTTAAGTTTTTGGATGTTGATTAATCTTCCATGTGATTATAAAACATCATGATTCATGATAATTGATCATACCTAGTTGAATATGTAATTTTAAATGAAGACTAGTATTTATATATTTATGTATAAATTAAATTGAATATTTTTATTCTAGTCCTGATTATAAATATATTTTCAATGTTAAAACTCCAATGAAAATTATAAGTATATAAGGTCAGCAATAAATGTTTTATAATAACTAGTACTCAAACGTTGTAAATATGATAGGGAATTGGATAGTTAATCCATCCCTCAAGTGGGTAGGCCAAAGATAGCCTTCAATGTTTTGAGTTGACTTAGTTGTTCTATTTTAAGATATTCTTTAAAATTTTAAACCGACCCACTGTATTAGTTTAAAATAATTTTTTAAGTATAAATATTTTTCAAACAATTATAGTATTTTGTAAAGGTTGTTTTTCAAATTTATTTTAAATTTAATTTCTCGAATGTATTATCAAATGGATATTTTTAATGTGATTTATTAAAGGTTTTTAAATCTATTTACTGGGAAATTTAATTATCACCCTTTGTCTGAAAATTATTTTTCATAGGTATGTTAGACATTTAAATTCAGATGTCATCGCTTTTGGAGTTAGCAGGTGGAGAAGCATAGTAGACAATTTATTTAGTTTTCATTCAACTCTGGTAAATTTGGAAATTTATTCTTATTTCTCTATAACCTAGACTGGTAAAAGGTCCACTTTTTTGTTGAAGTGTTGTGTAATTGTTTATACAATTGTATATAAAAAAACATACACAATATTTTAAAGCACTGATTTTAGAAGAGCGGGATGAAGGCGTTATAATGAGAATATTTTCTATTATTCCCATAGTGTTGAGATTGAGATTGGAGACTCTCAGGGATCTTATGAGTTCACAGAGAAAAGAAATAAAATAGAGTTTAACATAAGAGGATAAATAAATTTATCTGATGGAGTAATTAAAATGTAACATTACATGTTTAAAATATGTGGGAATAAGAACCCTACGAATTTTCTAATGGGAACAAGGACATGCTTCAAATATGGAAAATCAGGGAATTAGTTAAATAATATATAGGGATATAAAAAATAACACTAATTTATACAATAAAAGGAAGGTTAAAATCAAAACTCAACTAGATGTATAGATTTTAGACTACAAGGAATATAGAAATCATGTGAGACCCTAATACAATGTTTTGTAGATATAATAAACAATAACAACCTATAAGGATGCAAGGAAGGGATATTATATCACTACAACTGAGGTAGATCTTGACAATGACGTGGTGATAGGTACACTAGTTATTCAGTTGACAATAGAAAACATATTTTTTTAATTATAGATCTATATATTCATTCATATTATTCATGTTAATTACAACTATAAAAACAACATTTCAAAATACGGGGTTGAGTTATCCATGAAAATAGAAAATGAAAAAATTATTGCATCTAATGTATATAACTACCGAGTAATTTTTGTGGAATAAACCACCCATTAAACCTCATATCAATTTCTATTGTGTAGTTTGATGGTATAATTTTCATATATTTTCTACCTTTATATAAATTTCACATCACCTATTAGGAAAGAGAGATCACTCTTTACATCCGAATGCATCATATGATTCTATAAAAATTTAAGGAGGAGGATGAATATCTGTTGGAATATTCTTCTCAAGAACGAATATTATTTTCTTATGATAAATAATATCTAGCTCAAATGATTGTAAAAAAAAGGAGATAACCATTCTTGAAGACAAGTTCATTGTGAGGGACTACAATGATGTGTTCCCTAAAGGACATCGAGGTCTTTCTCAGGACTGAGAGGTTGAGATCTCAATTAAACATATATATGGACCTCTTCTAATATCAAAGGCTCCTTATAAGATGTCCACCATTCAGTTATAATAACCGAGTTAGCAGTTAGAAGAGAATATGGACAAGGGTTTTATATTCCTATGTGCTTCCCCATGTGGTGTTCCAATAATCATCATCAAAAATAAGTATTGATCAATATACCTATGAATTGATAATCATGATCTCAAAAAAGTCAAGATAAAGAATAAGTGTCCTATTTCAGATGACTTTTTTATTAAAATACATGGGACCAATGATTTCCCAATGGTTTACTTTCACTCAGGATATCACCAAATAAAGGTGAAGAATGAATATATTCCCAAAACTGCATTTTTAATGAGGGATAGACACTATGAGTTCATAGTGATGCCATTAGGACACAAAACATATCTACCAATAATCCTATATTTAATGAATACAATCATTAAAAATTTCCTCAAAAAACTTCTAGACATTATAAATGATATTCTCGCATACTTCAAGAGAAAGGATGAGAATAATGAGAATTTAAATACCCTTTAAAAGTCTATTTTAGTTGAGAAACTATAAGAATGGTAAAAAAATGTGAGTCTGGATGGAATAATTATCTTTTATAGGGAATGTTATAACCTAAAAATGGATATATATATATATATATACTATTATATGACAAATGCAATTGAGGAGTGTCAAATTCAAACATTATAAAATATATCCATACTTTCCATATTATAGTAGTGGATTACTGATGATTTGTGTTGAACATTCCATGATTTCAAAACCCACTAACTAGGATGAATCATAAGGGGGTAATTTTTTTCTAAAACATGTATTTTGAAGTAAGCTTCAAATAATTGAAAAATATGTTTATGACTTCACTATTAATTACATTACTAACAATTGGGGATATATTTATGTTATATACGGATGCATAAAAGAAATTATAAGGTTGTATAATAAAGAAAAAATAAGAATTTATAGCCTACAAATCAATGAGGATGAATTATCATGGGAAAAACTATCCCATACATGATCTGTAGTTTCTAGCTATGATCTTCTCTTTAATGATCTTGTAGAATTATATATGGGGAGAGGTGTGGGATATATACTGATCAAAATAGCCTTTAATAATTATTCACATAGATGGAGATAAATATGTACTAGTGGTGATGGTTATATCTCGTAAAGGATTATGTCTAATCAAACCACTAATATCTTGGTAAGGAATATAATTTTGTAGATGCTCAATGTAGAAATGATCCTACAGCTTTATCAATGATGTTAAGTGAGAAGGATTCAGTCTTTTTAGACATGAAAATGACGTACATAAGGATCATAAACAAAGAAACCTCATAATTAATTTCTCTAATGATTTATATACCATCCCTTTTAGTGAAGATATAGGGTGATCAAAGAGATGATGTAGGAATTTAGAAGAAAGTGGAATCTATCTGAAATTATAAATCCTCAGAGCTCAAATTTGATTATGAATGCATCATAGGATTTTGGTCACGACTATATGTACCATCAAATACTAAGATAAAGAGGGTTTTTGAAATATTTACATAACTAATCTTTTTCATTCCACCCAGGGAGGAAAAATATGTATCAATTTCGCTAATAACAAAATTGGTGGGAATATATGAAGTAGGATAAAACTGAATACACATCAAAGTTCATACTATATTAAAAATTCAATTCTAAAAGGAAAATATATAATTTGATGATGAAAACAGTACCCATACCAACTAGGAAATTGAAAAAAAAATCACTATAATCCATTTTATTATAATTATGAAGACATATAACTAAAATAATTCTATATTGTTTTTCATGGATCATCTTACAAATACATCTAAATTTAATTCAATTCAATATGACTTATAACTTAATATACTTTCCAAGATATACATTAGAGAATTGATGAGGATTTATGGAGTACCATTATCAATTTTAATTGATCAAGATCCATTAGTTACCGCCATGTTCATGAAAATAACCCAACATGTCATAAAAATTGAGATGAACATTAGTTCAACATATCACCCCCAGAATGATGGCCCGTCTGAGAGTACTATTCATAAATTGGATGATAACATGAGATAATGCTCAATGGAATTCAATGGAGGTTGAGAAAAAAAATCACCCCTTGTTTAATTATCTTAAAATGATATTTTTTAGTCTTATATCCAAATTTCTCCATATGAATCCCTTTTTGGAAAAATATGTAGTACACCTACATGTTATGATTAAGTTGGGGAAAGTAGTCTTTTGGGACATAAAATTATCATTGAAATTTTAGAAAATTAAAATACCAGTCAGAAGTGTATCAGGTTTTATGAATGTTGATTGAAGATATATATATATATATCTAATCATAAATATGACCTATAGTATATGTTTGAAGATATGTTATTACTGTGAATATATCCATGGAAGAGAGTTATGCGATTTTGGAGTAATTGAATGTTATGTTCCAAGTACATCATCCCTTTTGAGATTCCTGATCATGTTGGAGATGTGTCCTATCTACTAGAACATCTAGAAATAATTTCTGGGTACCTGATGTATTCCACATATCCATCTTGAGTATTTACAAACCAAATCCCTCGGATGGATTGAATTCAAACGTGGAACATTAGAAAAATGATATCTCTTATAAAGAGCGACAAGTGAAAATCTTCGACTATTGAGATAATGGTATAAGAAAATAGACAACTCACATAGTTAAATTATTATAGAAGAACCCAAAATATGAAGATACAACAATCGAACGAGGGGAAGAGATGATGGAGAATTACCCTCACCCATTTTTACCATAGTTTGAAAAATGAATTTTAATGGAGAAATTTCATATGGATGGAAAAATGTAACGACCTTGAATTTTATCAATTGAAATTACCCTCTTAAAATTATGTTATATCATATAAATAACATACATCAAATAGAGAATGAAACAAAACATTATTCTCATAAATTTTTAGTGATACAATTGTGAGAAAACTGACCAATAAATGTACCAATGTTAAAGAGGGACAAATAAAAGAATATATGAGAATAAGACTTTGATAATTTGGATAGACTCGATCCACTAGAATGAATAGACAAACAGAAAAAATTGTAGAAATAAAATATAGTCTTAATAATAAAATCTTACTTTCAAATATGGGAAGTATTCGTAAAATTGAAAAAAATAGAAGTGAATGATGAATTTATAGAATAAGAAGTATTTATAAGAAGTTGGGAACCCATATGACCATTATAAATCTAACAATTATAGTAGAAATATGTCAATTAGAATATTAACCTCTCCTTTGGAAATGAAAAAAATTAAATTTAGGTATCTTTTAAAATTAAAATATGATATATTTATTTTATGCTATAGGTAAATAAATGTTTAAAAATTGATAAATGTGTTGGTATTTTTATAAATCATAAATCATTTATTTATAATTTCATAAAAAATTTAATTATTTTAAAAAATTATTTCATTAAAATGGATTTGAAAAATAATATTATTTTTAATGATAATTTTATGAAAATTTAATGTGACCAAAATAAATTTTCTAAAGGATCATAAAATCAAGTATAATATTAAAATCTATATTCCTCTAATAAATGATGATTTTATTTAAAGAATAAATTTCTTATATTTGGAAAATTATATTTCATAAAATGGATTCCATGTTGGAAATATATTCATTAATGAATGGTTTAGGTGATTTTTTTTTAAAATAGATGCATTTGGTGTGAATAGTGAAATATAGTTATTTATGGAATATAAAATTATAAGTTTGATACATGAATTTTGGGTCATATATGATGGAATATCCTATTAAATTGGTATTACGTCTACCATTCACAATATATAGTTACAATAATAAATACAATTTATAATCTGGATCCAAAATAATAACTTAATGAATATAAGATACAAAACACTCCACTTCCCCATATAAATACCACCCTTTATCCTCAAAAATTTTAGTCCCTGAATCTTTTAAAATCATATATAAACCATATCCAACCCACTATAACCAAGTCTGTGTTTTTCTTGTCTCATAAAAAGACCAATTCAAACATCCTTAAGGAGTCCTTGAATGAGGTGTTATTCAATACAAGACATTCTCAAACAAACCATTTTAATTTATTTTAATATTCTACCTTATACTAACTGAATTGATCCATCAAGCATAATAATTCTAGTATTATTTATATATAGGAATATTTTATTTCTGATGGAATATGTTATATAAATCCCTTTTCATATGTCTTCTTATTCAAAAAAATGAAACCTTTTTTTAAAATTATGGTGGTCAACAATCCCCATGGATAATGAGTTTCAATTTTCCATTATTTCATTGAAGTTATGTGATAAAACTATTATTATTGGTAAATTTGTTTTTAAAAATAATATTATATTATATTTATTTTTTGAGAAAAATTACATTGGCACAGTAATAAATAAAATGAAACTAGTTTATGATGGTTGGTAGAACCGTCTAAATGAACTAATCACATAATGACATTTTTTTTACTTAATGAACCATACCTATATCAGAAAAAATGATATATTGGAATATTTATACATTTATAATATCATTAATACTAATTAATTTCCCTTCTATATTAGTATTCCCATTTTATAAGAACTTATATAGCAATGTAAAACTTAACCGACCATGAAACCCTGAAACGAACACTCCTATAGCATCGAAATTTAACATTATAACTCGTCGAAATGGCCATTAATGAATATAATAAAATTATAATAAATAAAATATATATGTAAGATTTCATTAATTATGAAAATAATAAATCTCATTTTATTATCCCAGACATTAAATGCATGTTCATAATTCATTCAAACATAATGTAAGGGATCTCTCTAAACCTCCATATTTTTTAGGTACCACTTTACTTATATTTTCCTCAATTTAACTCTTTATTATTATTATATACGACTCCCATATTATTTATATATGTTCCAAAAATATATATATCTAGCTGAATTCATCTTTATATTATTCTGAATACAATATTTTATAATGTTTCCCTATTTAATTTCTCTCGATAAGAAAACCTAATTAAAGAGAACTTCTCAGTTCCATACCCCATTTCATGTATACTTCGTAAAATGTTATAAGACACCCATAATTTCTAAAATCAAACATTTCATCATAAGAAAATATTTGTTTTCATCTTTTATGGAAATAATTATTCTTTTATCCTCTCTAAGTTCTCCTTATTCTTTTCCAAGAAATTGCACTTAGGTGGCACATTTCTAATGTTACATAAGAATAATTTTCCATGTTTTCACATTATTCAGAAATTATTATTCATGATATATTATAACATTTCATTTATAAAATTACAATAATTATTTTAATCCCTCATTTTATGATTAACTTTAAGATACACCCTTTGATTATGCCATATGACACAATTATGAAAAATATTTCTTTCCAGGGATAATCCTTATTTTTATTCAATAAGCATGATTCTATTATGTGTTGAAAATATGCATGAAAATTTAATGATGTGTGTTTATAGATATTTATCCAATTAATTGGGTAATTTTTTATTCTCATGAGATGTTATGTATGGGATTATGGAGTAAAATTTATCCATTTTTGGACTTTTTCCGCCATTTGATATCATCTTGGAAATTATCCTTGGCTCACATTTATTTCATGATATATGTTGATTCTATATTCCTATGTTAACAGGATCATATTATTCCATTTTTAATATTTTATTTCTTTCTATGTTTATTCTTGGGACATACCATTTATGTTATCATGTTATACCTTTTGACTATAGTTTTTTATTCTTATTTGCCTTTAATAATCCCTTATTGGGATTTTTAGCTCATCCATTTTTTCTATGTATTCTTTGGGTTATCCTATATATATTTCATTGATCAAAGGGGGTTAGGATATCATTTTGGAGATTAATAAAAATATATATTTTTCTAGTTTCTTTTTTCCTAATTATGATCGCAGTCATCCAAAGACACTAGTATCTTCAATCCTCGATTTGTATTGGATGGTTAATTATGATTAAAATCATGTAAGTATTATGTTTCTATATATTTCTTTTATGATGACTGATATAATACTAGAGTATTATTATCCATTATTACTGATGGATGACATTCCTATGATGGTTTTGTGCACTGTAAGTATTTAGTTATTCCATTTGGCCTTACTGTTTTTCTAATGGGTTTTTATGGCATTCATGAACCAAATATTTCAACAGATGTTTTCCATTATAATTACTTTTTTGGATGATATTCTTGATTAATTAGGTTTAGATAAGGATCATAACAAAAAGTTTAATATCATCATTGGAATCCAAAAAAAACATTATATGTAATGAAATTTATCCATATTTTACTTCATGGATTCAATAAGTAAAATATATTGGCCATGTGATTTCTGATATAGGAGTCTAAATGTATCATGAGAAGGTTTAGGTGGTGATGTCTTTGGAGTTGCTAGAAAAATGTTTTATGTCTATAGTTTTATAAGATTATTTATTCATTATATATGCATTATTTTGGACATCTCGATTATTCCATACCTTATGATGGAGTGGAACAAAAAGGGTGTGATGTTATTTAGAGACAGTAGTTCTAGAGTTTGTTTGGGGATTTAAAAGTGAGATAGAATTTATCTCCATTATAGACTCTCCCTCAGGTAGGTTCTAGTTATTATGAATATTATTATTCCTTACATATGGATATGGGTTGTGTTCTGATTCTTCGAAGAAAATTGGTATCTTATTGATCACATCAGTTATACCCTCAAGATAAGAACTATCCAACTCAATATCATATATTGGAGATAGTAATGGATGTACTTATGACTTGGATCCACTCCCTCTATATGGAATGTTTTATGGTGTATCTTTAATATAAGATTTGGAGGTATATTATCACTCATAGGAACTTAACGTATTATAAATACATTTATATAAGTTTCATCATTCCATTGATTTTAATATTTTTTATACCCATAGTAAATCGAATGTGGTCACATATTATTGGGAATAAAATTTCTGACTCACATAGTGAAATAATAAGTGGAAGAGTACTTTGTGATGAGTGTCTTCACTATGATACATTTGGAATTAGAGAGAGTTGATGGACATGAATTTATATCTTTTAAAAATTATCGATCATTAGTTAATGATCATGTTTTGATTTGAAAGATTTAGGATATATAATGTCTATGTTATTGTTATAATATTTATTTTGGGGAAACATCAAGTGATTGATCCCAATATCCCAGTGTATATTTACTATTCAATGCCAATAGTGTAGTTTTGATGAGATTCAGGTAAGAGTTTTTGTAAAAAAATATAATAATTTAGTTTTTCTATTCACACTATAGAATCCAAGATATACCATTAAGGATAATTAATTAATGATAGATGGGTATGAGGTATTAGAGTAATGGGTTTCTTTCTTGGTGCATCTCATATCAGAAAATCAAGATGGAACATCTGAGACCTTCTAGGTTCCTACAACCTCTACCCATGGAGTTGTGGAAATTTTCTGATATAGGCATACAATTCATTAATGGGATAACTCAGACACCAAATGGTAATATTGCGATGTAAATGATTTTTGATTGAGTTTCTAATTCATTGAATTCCATACCTATAAAAGGAGTCAACAAAGATAATGGATATTTCGTACTTATTCTTGATAGAGTTTTTTATATTCAATGGTCTTCCATCAGTTATTATTTCTTATAGTTAGACTCTATTTACATCTTTGATAGCGATTGGAACATTGATAGTTATTTTTATGTAGTTTATGTTGAGCTCAACTTATCATCCACAAGTTGATGTCTAGATTGAGTAAGCCTTCTTGATTTTTAAATACATGCTCTAGAAATTTATAATTTAATTTTTTGGATCTTGGATGAAAACTATACCTTTATTATAGTTTTACTATTAGAATAGTTATCATTTTTCTATTAAGATGGAACCATTTGAGGTGTTTTATGTGATGACTCTCAATTTTCCACTCTGTTGGGTAGAGGGTAGAGAGAAATCATTGGCTAGATCGAGTATTGTTCTTGCGATGAAGGATAATGTGAAGTTGAATTGAAAGAGGATAGTAATTGATTAGAATCACTATAACTCTTATGAATACTAGTAACATCATTCATTGAACTGTAAATTAAGTGACTGGGTGTTTCTAAATGTTTCAGGTATGAAGATTCATGGGGAAATAGGGTAAGTTGGCCCCATATTATAACATCACATTTAGGATTGTGGAGTGACTCAAGAATGTGTCTTACCTTATGGACTTAATATATCATTTAACATTTGTACATGATGTTTTCTATATTTCATGGCTAAATAACATTCTACTGAACCTATCCCACTTACTTGTGTTATAGGGTGTTGAGATTGGACATGACACCTCAGTGGTTGAGAGAACTATTTAAATTGTGGAATAACAAGATAACATCGGTTATGAAAAGGAATTACCTTTGGTTTAAGTGATATTGATGTGTGGTAAGGATAACCATGATACATGGGATAATAATGTCCAAATGATATTAAATTACATTATATTTTCTATGAATTATGATTTTCTGCTATTATGTTGTTATAAAGCTATTATAGTGGGTAAAATGCTCACTCCCCCTTATGAGAAACTAGATATAAATACCTTAAATCATTTTATATTCAAATTTATAGTCACTAATATGTCAGATGATGGAAATTATGATTTTGTGGAAGGAGGAAGCCATTAGATAACCATTGGATAGAACTAGGTACCTAGTGCTATTTGAATGAAAAATTACATGTCAATATATTTTAAAAGGCTAATTGGTAGAATCCCATCAACTATCCAGTGGAATTTTGAAGCTATATGATCACCTCAAATATCCACCATCTATCTGGTGTTGTAACTAAGGATGCATAATAGTATGAGTATAATTGTTATTTTGGAATGAAATGTTTTCTTAACTCCCTTAATCAGACTCTTTGACACTCATACAATTTATCACATATTTAGAGTCAATTTGGTGACATTTTGTCTTTGTACCCATCTATATTGGTGAATCATTTCTTAATTTATGGATCGGCTCTCTATTATTCATAGTTAGATAAGACAACCCCTTATAATATGGTTTTTTACTATTTTTCAATGAAATTGATTTAAATTATGACAAATTCATTAGAATTATGAAGGACATAAAATTTTAATCTTGTTTCAATTGGATCTAGGTACTTGAGAATATGAAATTCTTACTTCCTATCATTGATCTTAAAAATGAAAAACCATTCCATTATTTCTGATACAGGTGTCTCTATCATATATTCTAACCATTTTCATTCCTTATTATCATTTATTCCTTATATTAGTTTTGTTAATGATTTTTTATCTCAAAAATTAATTTTATCTTTAAGGGATATTTTATGATTTCAAAAAGGTGGTTTTCATGGAATCTGTATGATCCATTTTTTGTGTGTGGATAATATCCTCAATGAAATTTTGAAATGTTAAATTATCATTCCTGAATTAAAGGTTCTGTTAATGACTATATAAATTGTTTATTAATATTTTGGAATGAATTTGAAATTTGTTATAACTTATAAATTTGGTTTTGAACCTTGGTTTTAGATTATTCCTTGGAAATTATTTTTGGAATGTTATTATTTCCCTTGGATGAATTGATGATATAATACCACAATTGGGAGAACATTTGATATTAGGAAAAATCTATTTATGACTATCCCTTGATGTTTTATCTCTCATTAGGTTAGTTTCACTTGATGTCATAGTGATTATGGGTGGAATGTTTGAGGAACTGGGTTTTTAGACTATCATTTTCATTTATATCAGATATTGTTCTTTTGAGAGTCATAGTGGTTTGGTTCTGTACGTGGTCATGTCATGTATTGTCCAACTAATTTCTTTGAGATAAAATTGAATTCACAGTATTTTGATATTCTTATATGAAAACATGGTTATTTTAATTAAATTGAGTCATGAAAACTATTTATTTATCTGTTTATTCCATTGAATATATAACATGTAATATTGATTAGTTTCACTACATGAGGAATTATTTTAAAACAGATGGAATAATTTTTTATGGAGGATTTATAAATAGAAATTGATTTCTGTTGAATGATTTTATATATTTATTTGAATAATAACTAATGGATTTATAGGGTAAAACACTGTATCGATTCTTGATGGAATTCTATTAGGAATTTGTGATCAAACACAAATTTTTACATTTTAGAATTTTTAGAATTGCTTTTATAGTCTGAATGTATAGGGAAGAGAATAATTTGGAGGATAATTCTTCTTGTTCATGTTTCCTACCAGTGCGATGAGGTAGTGTTGATAATGGTCACATGGAGATGGAGCATGGTTTGTTTTTGGTTGCATCCTATTGATGCGGATATTCTAACAACGAGTACATTCTTTTTATTTTAATTGATGCTACCTTTTTTGTGTGATATATGATGTGTTCTAGTTATCCAATATTTTACATTATTCTACATTATATAATATGTATTTTGAGGGATAAATTGTTCTCAAATTCTCTTATATGGTACCCTGGTGCTTTCTTTCATCTCGTGGTGATTGGGAACACACTTTGGGCCTTATAGAAGGTTAATTTAGGTGAAGTTGTGGGTTTATATGAAGTGGTCTATTACAAATTAGATTGATGACTAATCTCTCTTCTTTGGTTTACAATTATAGATATCACAGGTTGTGATTGAATAAGGTAGGAATATATATATATATATGTACGTTATGATGGATCATAGTTATATTATATATAATAATTATCTTGAATGATGTTTAGCTAGATGAAGCGTGGGGTACTTACATGGAAGTAGGAAGGAACCACAGTGATCCCATCCCTATTTATGTTACCCTACCACTATGTAGTTATGATATATAGGTTTATGATTTTTTATATAGTTATGCAGATATGCAGATATGTTATTATGTTTTTATGTAGATATATGGATATGGGATGGAATTTAATCTCTTATTGCTTTTCGTTGAGGTGTAAGAGTGTCCAGTTCCATGGGGATGTACTTGTGGTATAATTTTGAGATATATTATTTGATTATTATGTTACTATATATAGATGAAATTATAGGTGAGTGTTTTTTGGTGTGTATATATGTTAGTTGAACTGGATTTGGTGATGAGTTTCATTCAATGTTTTTTCACTAATGCTTTAGTATTCTTCTTCTCCATTTTTTTTCAAGAGTTTGGGGATGATCAAAGTTAGTATACATTTATGATAAACTCTATTTTCATATATCTATTTTTTAAAATATTTATAATATGGATTTAGTGACCAAGATAGGACACACTTGATCATTGTGATTTTAGAGTTTATATATGTTCACAAATTTTTTGTTATATGATTCATCGTTTGTGATTTCATTTAGAGACTTTGGATTATATATTACATTTACATGAATTACTGGGATTTTTTATTCATATTAAAGGAGTTTACTAGTGGATTGTTAATAAATTCCTCAGAATTATGAGGGAAAATCTTTTATCATGGACCGACCCATTGTCACCCTACATGGGCCGATAGTAAGCCAACTGTGACAACCCAAGACATCGTATAATAGTCCTGGGAATCGTGATAAGAACAGAGTAGGAATATAACTGATATGGGAGGTTTTGTGATAAGGTACCAATATGAACATAATAACAATCTCTAATAAATAGTGAAAAGATATAGAAATAAACTAAAACATGTACAATGTAGAACTTGAAGGCCAATAACTCTATGAAATATATCAATGTAAAATAGTGTAATACAAATGATATATGTGGTAAAAATACACACCCAACTAGAAAAGATGTCCTAACTATACAATATATAGAAAAGTGAATACTATAGAGAGAGTGACTCACAATCTCCAAGGATGAACATTAGACATGGTCAGTACCTCCAAGTACTAATATGATCTTCTGATTTCACCACTGATATAATTTTCATATATATTATATGGAATAGGTGTGTGAAGATACCGTGTATGTGTGGGTATATATATACCATGTCGGAATCCCATGAATAAAAAATTGAAGTAATAAAAAATTTAATAGTAAGATAAACCCATAAGTATATCGATAATGTGAAAACCAATAGATATGGTCAAATGGAAGCTATTTGAGAGAGGAAGTTGATCAATATCTGTACAAATATATAAGAATGATTAGAATGTCTATAGATTCATAGTTCCGTCTATAATGCCAAGTATATCACATATTTTAAATAGAACATGAGTTATGTGGAAGTTTCTCCTTACTTCATTCCACAATTGGTGGACCACTAACTCTAGTGGAGGACCCACTAACTATTGGAGATTGGATACAAGGGAGTAGAAAGTCATAGATTGAGGGGGTAACAACTCATCCATGCAATGTGTATAGGAGACCTGTGCCCTAGAACAACAGGTGGTAGAAACACAATTATCTCCTGGGTGATCACACTTCATCAATACCATCGGATCAACATCATTGAAGTAATAATACCACTCATAACACTTCAAGTGATATATATGAATCCAAAATATATTCCACCATCACATCCTATATGGATTCCATTGAATATTGAGTACCCAAAAGCACAAATCTATGTCCCAAAAATAGAGATACAAAAGGTGTAATTCCCTGTGAATAAGTGCATTCTGTGTATAGGGTATTTATAGTTTGTCTTAGAAATCTCATGTATTCCCATATACTATGGTCAATACCCATATACTCTATCCCATTATCGTGTACTTTGTTTGTTCTTGTGTACTCTGGTTGTGACCAGGTGCTCTGTCTGTGTCTATGCATGTGTACACTAACCATTCTTGTATACCTAGACATGTCCATGATCATTTACACTTGTACTGCACATCAATCCTCCATCATCAAACCACAAAATGTGTAGACTTACCACACAACGCATTGTATTTAATTTTACGTAAAACTCTAGCTATATCAACAAGGGTACTACACTAAATATGTTCTTTGAATTATGTTTCATGTTTGCGGGTATTTTCTATATAATATGAGAACTCTTCATGTGGATAACCCAAAGAAGTGTTAGTACTTATTCTTACATGAATCATTCTTAGGAACATTTATATAGTGTTGAATATACCATATCCATCACTAGTGGATAGATTATTTCCACCCTACTTACTCATGATTTGGTTGATATATTACCTCTCAATTGAATGTCCAAACCCTAGAATAAAGACCCTTGATCCAACCTTCAATCTATTTTCTTAACACAATAATATAAATTCACACCTAGATCTATCCAAAATAAATTTATCTCTGCAGTATACACTCTTCAGCTAAGAATTAGAGGGTTCGAGCATTCTCATATCTGTCATGATAATGTCAAACCCCAACCCCATAGGAAAAGAACAAGGAATGTGTAGAATAGTGGGAGAATAGAATATAAAATAAGGTAAACCATCATTATTTAGTGTGATATATTCTGAAAAAAAAATTAATGTAGTCACTAGGATTAAATTACTATAATAATATTTATAAATAAACATGATGAAGATTGTTAATCTATGATGGGATTATGAGAAGTAAAAAAAATTAATGAATATAAAAGAAGATAAGAAGCAGTTCCTGTCAAATAATTCAAAGTGTGGAATTCCATGAAATAACATGCACTTCCTCAATAATGGAATCATTAATAGTGAAGAACATGTCTACTAGTGATGAAGGTGATGATTCCAATACATTTATTCATCTCACAATCCTCCTTAATCATTTATCATCAATCCTCATTCCCATATCTCCAATACCACTTCTCTACTCCTCTTATATAATCTATCAAGGTTATGTGGATAAATCAAGTTTTTTTTCCACAAGGAGTCATACAAATATTGTTATTAGGATTTTTTTTATTCAAGTAAATTAGTTACATGAATTAATTAATTACTTAACACACCATTCAACAGTCTCCATCAACTAGATTACAAACTACAACCACTGTTATGTCACACCAAGTGTAAATAACACATTCTATAAACATCCATGATCTCGGATTTCCCATCTGAGGCCCCGATCAATGGGAAAACAATTTATTATTAAAATCTGTGTGTGTATATTTTAATATAAATAAATATTTCTAATATATTAATTGATGGGATCCATGAAACCGAAGCACTACACCAATAGTATAGATAAATGAATATATATATATATATATATATTAAAATGATTAAACTATAAAAATTTTAGAAATTAAAATCTCCAAAAATTTAAGGATTTTCAATAAAAAAATCACAGTCTACACAATAAGGTGGGGTACTACACCCAAATTTCGGTCTCACACTTTAAGGAGATCTTATACACACCCTTATGCCACCAAATCACTAAAACCAAATGGTATAGTCCATATACAAATAATAATATCGT
This sequence comes from Viscum album, assembly GCA_963277665.1. Lineage (NCBI taxonomy): Eukaryota > Viridiplantae > Streptophyta > Magnoliopsida > Santalales > Viscaceae > Viscum > Viscum album. The sequence continues at coordinate 1,367,764,047 of OY728135.1, forward strand.
ACCAATCATCAATCACACAAGGGTACTCTAAGAAGGTGGTTTTTCCTCAATTTCCAACTCACCCTTTTTGCTGACATGTGACAACATATGCATGTATCTACTCAAATATTCATCCTGGAAGACATCATGCACTTAGTCTAACTAAGGGGGTAATACCAAAGGGTATGAAACCTCAAAAAACATTTGTATAATCTGGAATGGAACAATGATCCTAAGAATATATTTTTTCCCTATCCATGTCTCCAAAACCTTCATCTCATATGGACTCCCAATAAAACATTTTCCCCATAACCATGCTTCAAAGGCCTGTGATATTAACCCATGTATGATTTTTTTGGATTTGAGATATGTCTATATGATCATTGATCACCTTAATCTTCAATTACATAGTCTACATAAGATTTTTCTTAACAAGTGGTGTCTCTCCAATCTTAGTCCATCCCAAGGGTGACCTACATGGTATCTTGTAAAGGAAGTTGAATGGCGGAATATTGATAGTGGATTGATTGATATTATAATAACAAAACTCCACCATGGTCAGGTGATTATCCTATCTCTAGTTGATATTTAACACACATGATGTCAACATATCTTTCAACACTTGGATAGTTAGCTCAGTATACCAGTATATCTGGGTATGAAACATCACAGTTATTCAAAATTATCTCTAGGAAGCCTCTGTAAAACCCCTCCTTAACCATGATGTGAACTGAGAATCATGGTTATATAATTCCATCATCGGTACCCCATAAAGCTGCATGATCTCTAATATATACAACTTCTCAAAAATATTAACCGAACTCTACTTTATGATAGAAAGAATGTGTTCTAACTAACTAAGTTAGTCAAGGATCACCCAGATAGCATCATGGCCTATCATTATACATGAAATCACAATATAAAAATCTATCAAAATTCCATACAATTTTCATTCTAGAATCTTAAAAGGTTATGATAAACCTGATATAAACTGATTTTTAGACATAGCTACTAACACGTGAGTTATTGAGAGATGAACATGGAATATTTATACCCCATTATAGTATACAAAAACTTATATTGAATGTACTTCTATATATTTTACACTCCCTAATTTACATCCAATTGGGTTGTATTAAACTCTAAAAATATATCCTCATGAAACTTTACAGAAACTAACAAATGTCCCTTGAAAAGGATGGCATAATCTCTTCCTTCAAAAAATCCAATTGGTTTATTTCTTGAGAATATCAGGTCACATAAAACCGCATAGTTGATGTATCCCAACTGAGCCTATATTATTACATGATGACGTGGTAGAGTCCCCTCCATTAATTGAATAAAATATACACTCCTCTCCTCTAGTAGGGTCAAATACAATGTAGAAAAATTCTCAAACTTATCCTCCATCAAGCGACATCAAAATTTATTTTCAAAGGAAATTTGTCACCATGTTTTCCTTCCCTAAAGTTTATAATATATATAAGTTATATTAATATAGAAACTCCAAAAAATATCTCTGTAATAGGTTCAGAACTATTTGTGGGAATATGTTCCTAAAACTCTAATGGTATAGGTGAAAAATGAAATTATATCCTAGAATACAAAACCTTCACATATTTATAGAAAATAATACTACTTACAATTGTATTTTTTGAGTCACACAATTATTCTCATGGGGCCTCAACTTTCATAACCCAAAAAAATTAACATAATAACTCTACCTCAACATGAAATTTATACTAGATAAAGAGTCCTCATAAAATAGAGTGAAATTAATTCCCTACTCTGGAAATTTCAACATAGGAGCATAGGTCGAACATTTCCATAGTTTCCTGAAGGCTCCCTAAAAGTACCAAGTCTATCTAAAATTCTACCCTTTTAATGAAATGTTAGAAAAAGGGAATTATATGATAAAAAAATTATAACATGATCTTCTGGTTTAACCCAACCAAATATAGAAAACACTACCCCATCGATACACTCTTAGATGGTTCATGAGAAATCATGATATTGAGATTAGGTATATCTGTATATAAACCATGAAAAAAGATGTGAATTCCATTGATAAAGGAAACTAATAATTTTTTCATGTATGTCTAGAAGATCCAGTTCAAAATATCCACAAACATAGTGGGGGTATTAGACATAGTGAAAGGCATCACTATGAACTCACAGTGTTCATAGAGACATTTTAATTTCATATCTGAAATATCCTCTTCATAATCACTGAATGATTGGTTGTGTACCAAATATCATTTTTTGAAAACAACTACAACCTTTTGGAAAGTAAAATAGGTCATAAATCTTTTGTAAGGGTAAATTTTTCTTCATCTTTACCCATTATAGGTGGCGATAGTCAAGAAAATTTCTCAAAATATCATCCTCCTTTTCGGTGAACAAAAATAGAGACACCCAGTGGGAAAATATACAACAGATAAGGCCATTCTCTTTATTTCATTATAAAAATACATCCATTACATATAGATTGGTAGTGTCAATACAATTTTTCATAGAATATATTTTTGTAGTAACATGATCTAAGATGATGAAAATGTCAATATCATGTGATAGAGGTTGTTCTAAAAAATCATTTGTAAATACTTCAATATAATACTCTACTACCATTTGATGATAGATTACAAATGATTCCATTGCCCCAAGGGATAAAATCACTAACTGATGGGTGATAGGTTTCATATTCCTAGCCATGAGACCTACTTGTTAAGATAAATAATCAATCTAACAAATGAAAGAGAATATTGTCTCATTTTTAAAGAGATGTCTAAATACCATACTATTACGTTCTATCATAGAATGAACCACATATAAATATTCCATACCTAGGATTATTTCATAAGGTTTCATCATAATGGATGAGAGGTCCCATGAGAATCTTTGTACAATGAATGCTAACTCAAGGTACTGGATGATATGAAATATAGAATAATCACACCCTGTAGAAAAATATAGCATGATATACTGGACTAATGAATCAACTAGAAGCTCTTGATCTTTCTATAGGGATATATAGATAAAGGGATTAGTCATTAATATGTCTATAAGTACTGAGGATAGTGTATAAAAGATAAATATCATAACTATAATCATATCTTGAGTAGTCTAATTATATCCCCATAGAGCCTTAAAATTTTTATTCCCCTGATGACCAACATAATAAAACAAGGCTAAAATACATGGTGTTAATAGTAGTGGATATGGATCACAAAGTTGTACCCCACCAGTAGAACCTCTCTCTATTGATCCACCTACTCCATTATCAACATCAACTCCCTATGAACTTCCCAGATCATGTCTGAGAGATCCCAAATCAAAATTCATCCCCTGCCATTGTGGTACACCATTATATTACATTTTTTAGCTTTTCAGGTCAAGAAATCTTGTTAAAACCATAGTATCATACCTCTATAGGATGACTTGATCATTTGTGTGAAATTTGTTCCATAGATATTTTTAATGAGTTTGAGAAAAACTATGTATCCTACATTAAGACCTTTATTACTGATAAACACTATATGTTAAAGATGATTCATCCCCTGGAATCCCATGTATTTCTCCCTCTACATGAAATCCCTTTTCTAGGATGCCCTATGTAACCAAATATCACTCAAGAACTCCAGAACAAGTGGGACTATATAAGGAGACCAATATAGTAAATATTCCTATATAAAGTACCTACTTAAACATCCACACTTGAATTTATCCATCCCAAATCATATAGAGAGATTTACACATGATTTTAGAAAAATGTATGACATACAGGAGAACTAAAATACCATTTTGTGGTAGCTCGTTAAACTCCAAAATCTCAACCAATAATAAGAACACTGTGTAATACTCATCACAGAAAAATTTCTACAAGTATAACAATTAGAGTGTAGCGTCATCACTATCTTAAGATATCAAACTCCAACAACACCCTACAAATCCATGAAGAAGGATTAGTATATGTGTAACCATCTGATTAGATTGGGTTAAAAAATTATTAAACACTCAAACCACTACCTCAATCAAATCGTTCATCACCTAAGGGTAGGGCTCACCCTAAAACACCAATCCTTGCGATATTTGGAAGTCACATAACACTCTAATCATTCACACACCACCATCTAGACATGTTCGAGCTATCAGCTACCTAACATGTAGATGATCGTCCACTGTAACCACTATAGGTGGATAATTGTTCCGCTCAATATGTTATAGTACTACTCTGTTCCCACCTAGAAGAAACACTTCATGAATGGGTCCTTGAACTAAGGCCTCATCGATTGGATGGTCATTATCTTGATCTTATATCATTATCCATGATTTTTTTTTCATCCTGGAGACATCCTAAAATTTATCATAATGTTCCATGATTAGATGTGTATATCTAGGAAGATAACTCAATAAGGACATGATATTAAGGTTTATATTTGGCATGAAATTTTTTTAACTACACATTATTCTCAAAATGTCATGTTAAAAAGAATATAGTCATAATCTATGTTTATAAATTCATCAACCACCACACTATCAATGGGTTATATGGATTGAGAAATGACCTCAAGACACTCTGATAATGTTTCAAAAGGTTCCCAAAAAATTCCCCAAATGCCGGACCAACTCCAAAAAAGACATGGGAAAAACTCACCTCTGATACCATTAGTTCACCATCCGACCCACTAGGATCGCACCTGGACTGGTATTAAGCCGTGTGTGACACCCCTATCCTACCTCAAATTTTCCATGTTCTTAAGACATGAACCAAGAAGGAATATAACTAAAATTGGAGTTATTATCCAAAAGTACCTTTATTCATTCACATGATATGAAATAATAAATATATTAGAGATATATGAATAAGTTGAAGCCTCTAGAAAATAAACGATACATGAAACAATATTTAGGGAAATCATGAAATTAAAAAATCACAATAAAAATGATATATAGGGTAAAAATAAACAACCTATATTAAAAATAGGTCACAACCAAACAACATATGTAAAAATTAAAACTAGAGATTGCTCGAATCATAATCTCCATAGATGACCATTGAAAATGGTCAGCACCTAAAAGTACTATTATATTTCTTCAAAATCACTACTGATTTACCTTTCACCAACATAAGATGCAACATATGAGGGTATATACATATATAAGTGTGTATATAAAAAACAATTACGACTTTGAAACACCCATAAAGGAAGGAATAGAAATAGAAATAGTAATCTCGACCCATATATAAGAGGGAACATATAGACCAAATATACATGTTTGAAATAAACCCATTTAAGGGATAAATTTCATCTCTATCTCCATATCTGTCTATGAATGACGAGTCTTCCCATAGCTAAAAAAGTACATCTATGATACCAAGCACCATATGAAGCTTCCCTAGAATCTGAGTAGAGGGGATTGCTCTTCACTACCACACTACATAGAAAAATGATCTCTAAATCCTATAGAGGAATTACTCACCACTAGATCAGGAATATGGCAGAGTAAAACCCCATAGATATAGGTCCCATTCCCTTTCTTCTTATGGGGAGTATTGAATATATTATGTAAACTGTATGGGGTACTCCCACCCTAGTAAAACAGGGGAGTACCAACCATGAAATCTATTTTTCAGTCAAACCTAATTACCGCCATCAACCTGGAATCATTTGAGGAAGAATCCTACTGTCAAAACTACTTTTGATACCTCTGATACAAAAATTAATTCCAACATCACATCTTAAAAGGAAAAATTCCTAGGATAGGCTATTCATGGTAACAAATCACATTCTTGAATAAGGATATACAGATGCTATAAATCCATGGAAAATGTATATAATGTGTATAGTGTATACATAATTTTTCATGGATACCTTTTGTGTTACCATGTAATTTGAGTTGTTCCCATATATTTTGGCCCATTCTTAAGTACCCTAGTCATGCCTAAGTAATCTAGCCATGCCCAGACTCTCAGGTTGTGTCTGTATCCATGTTCCCTTTTAAGCTCATATACCTAGTTATTTATGTGCTTGTGTACTCTTAAGTAACATATTGAATCACCAGTATTGACTCACTTGTTGTATGGATGGAACACATGGTATGTGATATTTAATATCACCCGAAACCCTTGGAACCATAGAAAAGAGAAAATATCGCATGTATTCTTCAAATTGAATGATATGCATGTCACTATTTTTCCACTAAATAAAATAACTATTCATGTGTCTCACTCATTTCACCACTACCACTGATTATCACATGTATAGAATAAAGGAACTGAGATCTAGTGTTTAAAAACCCCGATATTCCACCAGTGTCAAAAAAAATTTCCCCCTATTCTACTCCTGAGTTTCCTCCCATCACACTAAATTATGAAACCCATGATTGATGTCCCTAAATATATGATCCAATATGTATTTCCAAAACCTAAATTCATCATTTATCCTCAATCCATCAAAGAACTATGATCATTTTTTTATCAATCTTCCATGAATCATGGGGTTCAATCTTGCTCGAATATAGCCAGACGTTTCCCAACTATAACCCAATGGGCCATAAGTGAAAACAATGAAGGTAGGTGAGGTAAAATCACATGAATTGTTTGAAACCCATCATTGGATAATGTGATCCTATTGAAATATTTTGAAATGTGTAAATAATGTTATTTTAGGGGCATAAAAATTATACCTAAACTAGGTTAAGACTGCTCAACAAAAATTAGATAAAGTTAGGAACAAAAACACATAAAGAAACAAAGGATGATAAAATTACATATTTGTAAGTTAAATCAAATAGTGGAAATATATTAAATAATATGACCTACCTCATGAATATAGTGATAATTGGTGAAGATCATGTCTTTCAATGAAGAAGGTGATGATCCAGTTGTGTTTATTCATCGCAAAATCCTCCTCGACCATTCATCATCAATCCACATTATCACGTATCCAATATAAATCTATCATTTTCCTATATATTATAATAGGTTTATGTATATAACCATGATTATTTCCCATAATGAGTCATATAAATATGTTGATCATGATTTTACGTTATTCAATTAATTTTTTTAAATTAATTAAATATTTTCTTAACACACCATCCAAGTGTCGCCATAGACCTATATCCTGAAACTAACCAACTTTATGTTTGGACAATGGTAAACCCCATGTTTTGAAAACAAATACGATCAAAGATTTTACATCCAAGGCCAAAATCAAAGACGAAAAAAATATTTGGAAAATATTAGAATGTGTGATCAAATATATATTAATATTTTTAATATAATTATCATTATGCTCTACAAAACCCTACCATAGTGCTAACACCAAGGAAAATATAGAGATATATATTGAAATATTCAAAGTATCAAGATACAGAAAAACAATTCATTATATCCTACCAAATGCATGTTTTAGACTCTCACTTCTAGCCACCAACACATAGTGTAACACAATGTGATTTAAAATTATATATTACATTAAAATAAAATATATTTTATAGTGTGTGATACACAAAACACCAATCAAACCATGATAACTTATTTCAATATAACTATTATTATGTGTCCATTGAGTAATATAGTATGAATAAACTTATCCGCAAAATTCATTATATGTAGATAGAAAAATAATGGTTATTTTTAATATTAATACACTAATCAAACTCAATTTTCATAACTAAATAACTAATAATATAATTTTTTATTTCGAAAATATGATTTTATTTTCATTTTATGTAACTATATATAACATTTATAAATTATTTTTTTATATTTTAACACTATTTTAATAAGTAATTGATAAAAAATAAAAATGAGAACAATTAACATTTACCAAATTTATTTTCCTATGAATTTTTTTGATGATATTTATATGTTTTCATTAAAATGATAAATAATAATATTTTAAATTTTAAAATTTACTAAATTAAATTCATTTTTGGATTTAGAAAAACAATATAAGATATTTATTATTTTTTTGGATTTTTTCGAAATAGTTTATTTTTTGGTGAATAGTGAAAAATATAATTTATACCTATATCATATATTCTATGAAATTATAAAAAAATAAGTATGAACTTAAGACAGTAAAAAAATTAATTACAAAAACATTATTTATGGAATAAAATATTCTTTTACGAAAATAGTATTTTCATATTAAATAAATTATTTTTAATATTTTCGAAACATTAGTAATATTTACTTTAATAAAAAGTTATTTTACCTATTTATTTTAACTATGTACCAACAAGGATAAATTTTGTTTTATCATATTTTTAAATAAAAACATCTATTATTTGGTAAATAAAAATCTAGTTAATTCCCAATAAATCAAAAACACTTATAATTTTATCTTAACTATATTTTAAATCATAAAAATTAGAATCTTATAAAATAGTTTTTATGTATAAAGTAAGTTAAAATTAAAATTAATTTATTATACACATTAATATTTATTTGAAAAAATGGATATAATATTTGTAATATTTCAGTCCAAAATATTTAATAAGCCACAATTTTTTTATTTTTTCATTAAAATTAAATTACTTATGTTAAAATTAGTTCCCATGGTAATAACCTAAAATGGAAAATGAGAAATAACTAAGAGTAAAATAATTAAAATCATGTTTAAAAAATAGGTGGAAATGAAATATTTAGGGATTGTAGACCATATCTTATACCCCGATCCATTATTATCAACATTGGATCCACATTACATGTGAAACACATTCTTTTCTTTTATTAAACATTATATTAAAAGAATTCCATTCCTTATAAATATAAAAGGATATAACCTCCACCTCATTTATCAAATAATTAAAAATAATAATATCAATAAAAAACCCCATTGTCAATATTAAACTATCTACCCATGTTCTATAAGCCCTTTCTCGCCTAAATATCAGGTTTAGGAGCCTTATAGTGTGCAATACCACCGTAATGAACAGTTTTTTCTATTTTTCAACACTTACTTATGTTGATGGATCAAAATGAATATTTAATTAATTAATATGATATTTATAACCTTATTAATATATTTTTTATTAATGTACCACCCATTGATTCATTCAAAGTTAACTATTTTTCTGAGTGAGTCATTCAAGTGGGGGGGGGGAGGGGGGGTGAACTGAGTACCCAATATTTTAGTTTTGTTAAAAAAACTTTATGAAAAAGTTATGAAATTTAATTAAAAATAAACTTTTAATCAAAACATTAGTCTAATATAAGTCTGATATTTCAAAATATTTCTCAGTCACTAATTAGTGCTATGTTAGAAAAATATTTAAAATTACTTTAACTTTTTAATTTGAATTATTTAATAAAATATGTTACTTAAACAATAGTTATGGATATATAGAAAAGTACAAGTTTTTTATAGTTTAAGAAAATGTAACTTATGCTTTAAAATAAGGAAAACAAACCTAAAATATCTCCCCATAGAGTGAACAGGTGGTTCAATCTCAAGAAAAGACCATATCCCCTCTACATGGTAATCACATGCTTCGATATAGATTATTATAACCAATAATATGATCTAGAAACTAGATCATGTATATAGATAACAGTGGATAGGATTTACAATACTAAATCCTATTTCATAGTTATGCATTTGAAGAAAAAACATAGTCCATTCAAGACCTTTTCCATAGTAGTCATGGGTAAACATATCAAATTGGGATTTACTGAGTATTTGGAGTCCTATAGTTCTAGAATATAATATAGTGTGTATAAGTATATAGATCAATACATCACAAAAATCAAAATTAATGGAAAAAAGATATAGAAAATATATAAAGATAGGAAGATATATTGCTTCTAAGTGTGCAATGCTTCAGTTGATCGAGATTACCTATATTTTACTTGGTGAGAAGATCAAACAGTTTCTACAATGTGTATAGGGATACAAAAAATCATGGATATCTCATTTTTGTATAAATATTATCTAAAAATATTCTCTTGATTCAGTGTAAGAAATATATTTTATTTCTTTGTATTCAAATATTTCGTAGACACATGTACTAGTATTTGATCAATGCATATGTTACAAAAATTCATGAGTAAGAATGCCTGAAAAAAAAATATAACTGAAGTTTCATATTTTTTTAGTATAATAACATTAAATAGTTCATGGATCCTCATATTGAGTAAAAATGTAGGAAACTATGAATTAGTCTTTAATTCATTCATGAAATGATTTATAAATTATCATTAAAAAAATCTTGTGAAACTGCATCCATTAACTCCATAAACAATCCATTAATGGCACATAATTAAACTGAAGTAGAAAATAAATGGTAACAAATCTTGAAACTGGATTCAATCACATCGTATCATGTTTGGTGGTAGCATAGTTGAACTAGTGGTTCCATATGAATGCTGGTAGCTCATTCATGATAGTGGAAGATCTTGTGGCAGCATTACTGGTGGTGGAATACCAGAATGTAGAATGATTCTGATGGTTTCCAAGTCTTAGGATAGTACGTTTATAATAGTTTAACAACTGTAGTGGTAGCCCATGTGGTGTTAGTAGAGTTTATCTAATGTTATCACCATTCTAGAAATATAAATAGTCAGATGGTGGAAATCCTATTTATAATGACCCAATCCTAAAGTACATTTTCATTACAAAATTTTTTGATGAATTTTTTTACCTTACAAAAATACATGCCCAAAGACCATATTAATTTAGTGCCTTTGCGTACTAGGAACACAATATTTTAGTCCGGTAAATGATCTTATATGTTTTACCCAAATATCTTCCACTTTAGTAATCCAACTTAAAACCATTCATTATAACATGGGGAAAAGGAAAATTTGAAAAGGTTGAGATAATATTATAATTAAGATTAAACAAGGGATATATCAATCATAACATACTCATAAATCATAAGTACATAAAAAATTAAAACCAAATCCCATATATCAAGGTTCATTATATCGTGTCATGGAATAAATCATATAATTTCACAAACAATAAAAGAAAATATCACATGAGAGAATAAAATTAGACATGTAATTGTGGAATATACATATGAATATAAAATCATTTCCATATTAGTTAAGTCTCATTAACGAGAACATTATAATAGACAATTTCCTTCATTAAATCAATTTCACTGCCCTTTCTAGCCATGTGTTATTGAATTAGGTTCACTTCTCGTTGCATTAATATCTATCTCATGATATATAAATATTTATGCAACTCATTAGAGGGATATATAGGTCCCACATTTCACATAATTAATACCATATGTATGTTTTACAGAAGAACAATCATCTTTCACAGAACCCATAATATAATTCGGTTTGCTAAACATCATTCCATCATAACATAACCTGTGGAAATGAAATGGGTTTCATAAACATCATTCCATATTTAAAATAAAATAGCCATATAATAATAGTTATGGTATCCTTGAAAAATAAACCAAAAAATAATAAGTAACATCAAATAATGTTTTCATAAATGGAAGATAATTTTTGAGAGATCTCATGAAAATAATTCTTCAGAAAAATATCTATTCTATGTTGAATTTTTCTTCTTTAATTAAAAATACATTAAAATTTAAAAGAATAATATTTCTTTAAAAAAAACTTGTAGGATTATAAAGAATGATTCTTGGAATTAATTCATCATGAAATAAAAACATTCATACTATATAAGTTAAAAATAATAATAATTTTCATACTTTTGAAGAAAATGTCACAAAGAACCTTGTTTAGAAATCAATAAAAATATACCTTTCAAACAATTTATTAAAAAATAAAAAATCTATTACAATGAGTTTAAAGAATTTTATAAAAATTATGGAAATATTATGGAAATATTTTTTTAGATTCATGATCATCGAATATAAATATTACCTGGTAGATACTTATGTATAAATAACCCCAAATAAAAATCATACTCTAAAAGTAACACTTACCTTAGGTTTAATATCCTTTATATATAACCAAACCAAATCTATAATCGGTTAAATAATGTTAAAAAATTATACATGAATCATATTTATGTTTATTATATCATATAAGTTCCTCTTATATTATCTTATCATCCATTTTTAATAATATTTCTTTATCACCATTCTTTTGGGGGTTAACTGTTTCATTTTCATATGTGTGTTTTGTCATATAAGTCTCAATTATTGTGAATATGAAATAGTTCCATCATATAAAAAATAATATTAAGGTAATATATATCATATATATTCATTATATACATATATATAATCATTCATTAATGATTAACATGTATGATAAATCACATCACATCATGGAGATGGTAGGTCGTACATACGCATAGTCATTGGTATCATTATCTTAATGGTAAAAGGGTAAAGAATTTGATGATTTTAATAATTTTTTTGAATAAGTATCATTTTATTGTTATATATACCTATTATTTCCATCATTGCACCAATCAAAATAATGTGGTTGTGGCAAATAGTTTATACCGCAATATAGAGACGGTAAGTCGTACATAGGCACTCATAGTGATTTCAATTTTCGTATGATAGATAAATGGTGGAATAGTGTTGTTTACTAATAATAATCAAATTTCACCATACAGGTTATATTATATTTATTAATTTTTAATGAAAACAATATATAAAAAGGTAGTAGGATAATAAATAATTTTGAAAAGGTCAATAAAGATGATGGCATATTCTATAGTGAACTTCTTTTAGATCTCTTCTTAGGGACATTAGGGTTGGATTTTTAGAATAAACTCACCTAAAAAATGTTTTTGGAATGTCTAGAATCAAATTTTTTATTTTATGGTCAATCACTATTGCTCAAACTGATAAGAAAATTTAGAGGTGTATGTGTACTTTTATAATTTATGTGAGTGACACTTTAAGAATTTATCAAAAGATTAAATTATAATACATTCATTTTCAATAAAAATTCCACCAAATGAACATTGATTAAAATATAATACATGATAGGGTTTTAATCAAATAAATCAGTATAATTTTGACATGTTTTGGTGTAACTTTAAGCCGTAACCTTTTGATATACACCTTGGTTTGTTACTTTTGACCTTAATCATGTTAACCATTATTTTAATCATAAAGGGTTAACAACGTTTCTATAAATGGAGAATTGCATCATAAATAGAGATTTTATTGTTTGAATAATTATATTCAATTTACATATTTGAATATATTGGCTTTATTAATTTTTTATAATTTAATAATATAGTATATTGATAAATCATCATTAATGCCAATTTTGAAACTATTCATTTAATTTGGATTCAAATACCTCAAAACAAAGGAGAAATTATAATATATTTTTTGAACATGTATTTAATTTTGCATACTTATCAATTAAATTAATTTTGTTAAATTATTTAAAAATTCATTTTTTTGAAATAATTTTTGTTATTTTTATGTTAATTATAAAAATACTATATTTAGTATTTTAAAAGAATTTACAGTAATTATATAACTTATAAAAATTAAAAACAAATATATATAATGTAAATAATTACATTAATATGAATATAGAAATTTATTTTCATTCATATCCAAGTATTATCCATGTGTACATATAAAATATTTTAAATACCAAGAGAGCGACATTTTGTAACAATCACTGATTTAAATAATATATAACTCATTATAATGGAAAATGGTATATTAAATAAATAAATTTAGATACTACAGTTATAATTGTTGAATCTTATTAATAAAATAATTTTTTGGACTATTTTAGTTTTTGGTTATACTTTTATTTTTTTATTTTAACCCTTATTTAGTCCCTTTAACTCTTACCATTACAACATATGCTTTTACTCATTGACGGTTAATGTAGATACTATTGAATGAAAAAAACCCTTAAATGAATTATTGGGGAAATTTTTAACATTATCAAAATATCATTCGAAATTTAAAATTTTTATGAATTTAATTTATTTTAATAAAATATTATGTATTTTAAAATATTATTAATGTCAAATTTGATACAATTAAATACATTAAAATTTAAAAATCTAAAAAAAAAGATAAATTAATTTTTTTTCTAATATACATAACATGTCAACATATTATATAAAATTATAGGGTGAGATTAATTATGAAAAATTGAATTAATTTTAATGTTTTTAATATAATTTTTTTTATATTTCAATTAATAAAATAATCACTACATCAGCGTTGTGTGAGCTCTTAATGAATTTATTTATTAACTAAAAACTATAAATAAATTACGAAAATGTAGATAAATATTTTATATTTCCAAATAATATTTATTTTCTAAGATATCATCTTTTTATATCTAAAATAAAAAAATTATACTTATATAAATTAAAAATGTGACAATTTGTCACATTCATTGGGTTTAATAAAATATAAGTCATTTTTAGGGAAAAATTTTCCATTAAATTATTCAATTTATATGAAGAGGTGTTAATTATTGAATTTAAATCATCTAATATATTTTTGAATGTGTTAGGGTCATTTTATAGTCCTTATCACTTTATTTGTTAACCTAAATTACACAGTATACCCTTTACTATGGTAACAAAATTACCAATCTTAATATTCATATTGGATAAATATAAAATGGAAATATTGAATAAATTTGAAAATTATGATTCAAAATATAGATTAAATTTTTAAAAATTCAATTTATAGAATTTTTTGTAATAAATTTAAATGTAACCCCACAGATAGCCTGACACAACATGTTAAAAATGTTACAATGATTGGAATTTTTTTATAACTAATCTCAATGTGAAACTAATTAAAATGCACAAAATTGATTTAAATTATATAAAATTTATCTAATTATACATTAAAACTAATCAAATGTATAATTTATCAATATAAATTATTTAGATGAAAAATTATTTTTCACTTAAAATTCATTATTTTTAAGCATTCATCATTTTATAAAGCATATCTGAAAAAATATGATATATTCATCCGAAGTAAATTTTTAAATTATAAATTCAATTAAGATGTTTATTTTTTCAAATATAATTTCAAAATGTTTCAAAAATTATATTGAAATCAATAATACAATCAAAATAATATAAAAATCTTTTTAAAAAGTAAATTTTCTAAGAATAATAATGGATTTATTATTATACCATGTCTAGAAAATAAATATGATGAATGATAAAAATTATATTAAATTATATAAATATATAATAAATATAATCTAAAAAGAGTTATTTTTCTATTTTATAGTAATAAAACAAACATGTGAATATTTAAAAAGTTTTCATGTAAATATTTCATTTCAATATCAAAAGGTATTTACAAGTGTAAACCATACAATAATAGTTCAGTTATTCATGTTCTTATGCTCCCTTCTAACATCTAGTTTATAATTATTTTGTTTTGAAAATTTGAAAAATAAAGTGAAGTTTTGTAGAAAACCAGTGTTTCGGGTAATGCAATCCAAACCGGTGATGCATGTAGCGCAAACTAACATGGTGTAGTATGATGTGAATGAAAGTAAAAAATAGGATTATTTTAAATCCTATTTCATAAAAAGCTCCTTGTGTGACATTATACCCCCCTTGAAATGAATTTCCCCCTCCAAATTCCTTCGGTTCATCAATTTTTCAATATATGAAAGATACATTCAAAGAATACCACATCATAAAATGATTACTAAATCATATTTAAACAATAAAAGTTGGAAATTTATAGTTATCCAAAAAACACATAATTAGTATTATATATAGAAAAACATAGGTAGACATTTGAATCATTCATGGGGAAGAGAAATATAACTATCAACATCTGATTGATAGTGATTGATAACATGGTTATGATGAAGTTAAAAATCACAAACCCATAAATATGTGATGATCTGAGGGACCATTTGATTCATAAAAAATGAAGGTACTATGATAACATTTGTTATTCCAAGATACTTTCCCTAGAGTTGGATAATTTGTATTATAATAAATACTCACCTGATTTTATTACCTTTAATTAGCACAATCTCATCCATTTATTAATTGTTGATCAATTTCCAAATCATCTTTTATTCTATTAAAAGAATGTTAATTTTACATTCATAAAGAACCACTAGATCATGAGATCCATAATTATAATGATATTTCATTCCATATGTCTTCACTTAACATCCTATAAAAAAATATTAACACATGTTATATAATATGTATAAATCCTCACATTGAGAGATAATAATTTATTCTTTAAAAACTCATCCATATTTCAACATCAATAAGTTCATAAATGGTAACCATTATAATACTTCCAAAATATTAAAATACTATACTTTTGATAGAAGGTCACAAAATATCCAAAATTAACATATCATTAATCCAAAAAACAAATTGATGTAGCTCGTAATTGTCACATAAAAAATAAGTGAAGCCTATTATCATGTATTCTATTGAAACATGGTAATAAAAAAATTATCATAAATCCATAGTGGAAATATTAATGTTTTTAAAATTTTACACTTTTTCATACTGTATATCCAATAATTCTATAAACTCAATCCATGATATCATAAACCAATTTGGCATCATATCAGTCCCAAGATCATTATTACTATCCCATTTATTTTATCATAATATAGTATCACTCTATTTCAATATGGAAACATCATGCACAAATTAAGGGTTATATTTCCATTAATCCTATGTTTTATAAAATATCACCTTAAAAACATTATCACTTTATATGGACACTAGTGTCATTCAACACATGGTTTTAAATTCATAAGTAAAAATTTATAGATTTTCAATCTATAGATGATTCATTATTTCATAATACCTTAATTTTAATTTCATAAAATTACATAAACCATCAATCATTCCATCACTACTTTTTCATAATTTACACTAAAAATTTTAATCACATGAGATTTCCCTTTTTTCATGGATGAAATAGGCTACTAACATCAAACATGTTTATTAACCCATATATTTGGGAATTGTTTTTCATAATGCCCATTTATGTTACACCTGATGTACTGAAGTGTGGGGAATTCATAGTGTGTATCATTCTCTTCAATTCACAACATTAACTAACTTCGTCCCATTACATTAGAATATTATTTCTACATAACCTACAATCGACACTTGAAACATTTACTAGTCACCTTAATAAAATCATCACCATTCTTTTTTCGATAATTTGAGAACAACGAAATTATTATATTCTTTTATACATTGTTTTTATATGTTTTTTAAACTCCATCTTACATTTCTATCAAAACCATGAGATAGATATTTAATATCAAATTCTATTTCCACAATGATAAAAAAACATTATCTCTTCTTGGGTACTGAAGTCACTTATAAAAAACTCATTTCGAAGACATGGTTTCAATCCACTAAAGAATCCATCAACCTTACTTTCATGAAGAATGACAATTCTAGAACCATAGCTACCAAGTCTTGAAAAATTTTCCTTATATATACCAATAGATTCATCATCCTTTTTCTATATCTCATGGATCGCATACGCTATATTCATATGAAGAATATGAGGAAAGAAACTATTGAAAAATATTTTATTGATATCATCCCATTCCATGGATAAAATTTCATCTTTCTACTTAGTATTCTCAATTAGATTCCACCATTAGTTCATTTTTCCTTTTAATTGATAAAAACCCAAAATTACTTTTCCAAGTTACAAACACTTATATATGTAAATTATCTTTTCAATGGTATCGATCAATTATTCAAAAATATGTGGATCAAAATACCCACTAAAATAAGTGGGACGTTGCCTCAGGATGAAATTAAGAGAAATTTGTCCACTCCTCTGCTCATTTCTAAGTCTAGAATGATTCATATCTTTTTTGGGTATAGATATAATATTTTTCAAACCATATTCCTTAACATTTGGTTTCACATGTTGAAAGTAATTTTATATTCTTTAACACTGATCACTAAATAAGTTCATTCAGGTTCCATCCATTGACTAAAAAAAGTATAGTGTGAATAACATTAATTATTTGGTAAGATCACATAATCAAGGTAAATTACATTCAACATATAAATTATAAGGATTACTAATAGGTTCTCCATGATCATTTTTAAAATTCAAGGATTTTAACATATACAACATATTATCCTTAATGACCTTACTGAAGTATTCTCATCCTATTATATAATGGTTTACTAAACAAATTTTTTTAAACTAGCTATAATTACACAATATTAAAGTATATAGTATTTACATAATTTATTTCAGGATATTTCCTATATTATAGAAATACATGCCAAAATATCATATTAGATTAATACATTTGGAAACATGGACCAAAAACTTCTAGTATGGTGAAATATCTTCTATATTTCTTACCAAGATATTCCCCATTAGTATTCATACCTCAAACCATTATTTATAACAAAAGGAAAATAAACATTTGAAAAGTGTGATCTCAGATTCTCAGTAAGGTTAAAAAATAGATATCGATCAGAACATAATCACAATGAATAGTTACATGAAAAACATTTGAAAATAATATATTGTATATCATGGATCAGGATATAATGTTAGAGAAAAAATTATAGATATTTATAAAGAATTAAATAATCATATTTCATAAGAAAATAACATAATAAATGAAATTTTGTAATACATATAATCATATAAAATTATTTTGACATTATTAAAGGATCATTTGGAAGGCTATATTACTAGAAAATGTCCTTTACTGAACCAAGTTTACTCAATGTTGTAGCCTTTTGTTACCGAACTTGGTTCAATTTCCATTGCATTACTATATGTCTCATGCAATATAAATCATCACCCAATCAATTGGAGGGAGATATATGTCTCGCCCATTAAATAATTAAAACCACACATATATGTTTCATGAAAATATAATTCATTCATAGAAACCATAAAATAAATGTGTTTCATAAACATCATTCCATCATAATATAACCCATGAAGCAAATGGTTTTCATAAATATATTTACATCATAAAAATAAATCAAAAATAGAAAGAATAGAAAAAATATATTTTAAAAATATCCCTAATAAATAATAATTAACATCATAAATTTTATTATAAATGGAAAACAATTTTGGGAGGTCACAATAAAATTATCCTCGAGTAAAATATCATTTCTTCTTTGAAAATGTTTTCTTTCATAAAATCCTACACAATTTGAAAAGAAAATTTTTTATTTAAAAATAAACCTATAATATTATAAGGTAATCATCAGTCCATTGGTGTGTCATGAAATCATAAAAATCTATTCATGTTATATATTTCAAAAACATTATTTTTATACATTGGTTGGAAAATTTAAAAAGAACCTCATTTGGGAAAAAGAAAACATATTCCTTTCAAAATATTTAGTAAAATTTCACACATTATTAAAAATTTATTTAAAAACATTTAGAATAATTGTGAAAATATTGTTATAAAATTTTTTATAAAAAATTGACATGTAAGATAAATATCCCCTATAGATAATTATATATAAACAACAGTAAATAATAATGAGATTGAAAAATTATCCATTAACTTATGTCAAATTTACATTATTTGTATCTAGAAATCATGTATAATTATTTAAATAATGTTATTAATTTATAAAGGAATCATAATAATACTTATGATTTCATATATGATCCTATTATAACATCTTATCACCTGTTTTGTAATAATATTCATTATCACCCTGCTTTCGTGTGTTTACTACATCATTTTTATATGCATGTTTTTTCGTATAAGTCAGAGATCTTGTGAAAATGATATATTTATTTAATATAAATAATGATATTAAGAAGATATATATCATTATTATTAATTATATACATTTAAATAATCATTTTTGAATGGTGAACATGAAAAATGAATCGCATCACGTCTTGGAGACGGTAGGTCGTACATACGCAGAAGTGATGATATCATTCCCTTAATGGTAAAAGGGTAGGGAATTTAATAGTGTATATATTTTTAAAAAATAAATATAATATTATAATTATTATATATATATATATGAATTGTTTCTCTGATTATACCCACCAAATTAAGGTGGTAATGAAAAATAGATTACCCGATGGTGTGGGGATGATAAGCCCTACGTACACACACGTGCTTCTTTCTTTTTTCATAGGATGGATAAATGGTGAAATATGGTTGTTTCAATATAATATTAAACTATAAAATATAGCTTATACTAGATTAATTTATTCATAATGGAAAAAATACATGAAAATAATGTACAATAATAAATATTGGTGGAATATTCAGTAAAGAAGATTATATCTTCTATGACAAACATTCTTTATATCTCTTCTTTGGGACACTGGGGATGGTATATTTGAAAGAACGTAACCACTAGAATGTGGAATGAAAATTTTAGAAATTAAATTAGTATGAGATGTTTGATCTTTTTGGCTCAATGTTAAGTGAAAAAGTGGGGGATGAGATGTCATTTTATAATTTTAGTGAGGGACACTTTTTGAATTTTTCAAAAACATTAAATTCTAATATGTTCATTTTATATCCAAATACCCCCAAATGGACCTGGATCTAATTTTATGAAAGGATATGGTAGTATTACCATATAAAAATACAATTTAGAGATGTTTTGGTGCGATTTTAAACCTTATCATTTTGATTTAACCCTTTGTTAGTTATTTTTTACACTAACGGTAGTAACCATTATTTTAATCATAAAGGGTTATTAATGTTACAATAAATAGAAAAATTACTCATAATTGGTAGCATTATCATTTTGTAACTATCATCCATTAAAATTTTCAAGGATATTATTTTTATGAAATCTATATAATTAAATAATAAATAATTTTTATAAATCATCATTATTGTCAATTGAGAAACTGTTCATTTAATTAGAGGCCAAATACATCAAAAAAAATGAATTCCAATATAATGATTTAGAATATGATTAATATGTAATATATAACTATTCAATTAATTTAAGACATAAAATTTTTCAATTTATATCCAAATAAATATTTTAAAAATAATATATTCTATTTTTTAGTTAAATAATAAAATACTATATTATGTATTTTGCAAGCATTTCTTATAATTATAAAAAAATTAAAAATTTAAAATTAATTTCTATAATCAAACTAATTTAATTAATATAAATATATAAATTTAGTTTCCTTGATATCATACTTTTATCTCTATATGCACAAATTAAAGACATTAAATATAGAGAGAGTAACATTTTGAAATTATCTTTGATTTAAATAAAATCATTTTCATGGACATGTGTCTACTATAAACATCAAATTTGAAATAAAGGAAATAATGTTAAAATATTTTAATAAAATATTTTTTTTGTGACTTCTTAGGTTATGGTAATACCCTTATATTTTTTCACCCCTATTTAATTCCACTAACTATTACCGTGACAATATGTGTTTTTAATCGTTGAAGGTTAATATAGTTACGATAATATTTCAAAAATGAACCCCATAAAATGTATCATATATGACATTTTTACCATTATCACAATGACTATGATGAATTTAATATTCTAAAAATTTTAATAACATTTTATAAAATATTATTTATTTTTTAATAGTGTTAATATCAATTTTGATACTATTCATTAATTTGACATTTAAAAGTATAAAAAGTAAATTAGAAAAAAAATATTTTTTATATTACAAATATATCAATATATTCAATAAAATTAGTGGGTGAAATTATTTTTGTAAAATTATAATTAATCTAATTTTTATAATATCATTTCATTGATATTTCTATTAATAAAATAATTACTCAATTAGCATTGTGTGATTATTTTGGGTAATTATTTTTTCACTAAAAATTTTATATAAATTACCATGATGAATATAAATAATTTAAATTTCTAAATAGTATTTATTATATAATATATATTCTATTTATCTATATATTAAAAATATAATACTTATAAAACATAAGATGGTAGCATTTTGTCACTTTCATTGATTTTAATGATATCTAAGTCATTTTTAGGGAAAAGTGACCATTAAATAATTAAATTTAAAACAATATGTGATAGAAGTTGAATTAACATCATCTAATAATTTATTTCAGGAGTTAGGATAATTTTATAATCATTTCACCTAATTTGTTTACCTAAATTACCAAATTTACCCATTATCGTTGTAAGAAAATTACCAATTTTACTATTCATATTAGAAAAAAATTAAAGAGGCTTATTTTAAAAAATAAGATCTAATTAAAAATATGTAATACATTTTCATAAATTCAATTCAATTAATTTTTTGAAATTAATTAAAAATTAATTCTTCATATGGGATGAAACAACTTGTTACAAATATTCTTATATTTGGAATGTTCTTATATAAAATTTCAATATAAAATTGATTACAATGGCCTAAATTTTAATAACTGATATAAAAATGATATAATTATACTTAAAAAAATAAATAATAATTTATTACAATAAATTAACTTGATGAAAAGACTTATTTGAATTAAAATTCATAAATTTTCACTATTTATCAAAACAGGAAATTTATTAGAAAAAATCACAAAAAATCAACAAAAGTAAATTTTTATACTAAGAATTTTAATAATACGTCTTCTTTTTCAATTATCATTTCTATAAATTTTTAAAAATATATATATTTAAAACAATTGTACCATCAAAAGGTGATAAAACATTCTTTAGAAATATATAGTTTATAAGCATAAAACATGATTTATTTTTATATAATTTCTAAAAAACACTTAGGATGTACTTTAAAAATTATATTGAATAATATATATATATATATATATAAATATATCAATAATATAATCTATAAGGACAACTTTTTTATTTTATTGTTACGAATAAACAATTGGGCACATTTAAATAGTTTTTTCTGTAAAAAGTTTCCCTTTAATTTCAAAAGGGATTAATATCCGTAATCCATA
Source organism: Viscum album (assembly GCA_963277665.1). Taxonomy (NCBI): domain Eukaryota; kingdom Viridiplantae; phylum Streptophyta; class Magnoliopsida; order Santalales; family Viscaceae; genus Viscum; species Viscum album. Next base: position 1,367,786,908 of record OY728135.1, read on the forward strand.
CTTCCATAATTAATTTAATACCATTCATAACATAAATTATAATAAACACGTTATAATTTTCGTATATAAACAATTACTATAATTAAATGATGTCTCGTAGAAACTTAGTGTTTCATGTAACACGAGTTAAATCGGTGTTGTGTGTAGCATAAGATTAACATGGTGTAGTGTGAAATGAAATATAGTAAATAAATCAAATTATTTAAACATATATTTGATAGAAATATATGGTTTTTAAACTAATGTGGTTATGGATCCATTGGAATACATACTAGAAGGATTCATATTTCGAGTGGTAGGATAATTTTAAACAAACTGTGGTATGTGTATGATGGTAGAAATTTTGTTTATCAAAAATTTGAACAGACAGTAACACATTTTTAATATCAGTATAATATTTTAAATAATGATATCTCTTATCTATACTTAACCAAATATTAATTATAAAATTATATTCTTCCATTCAATATTAATCTCATTATGAATATCAAAATCATTATTTTTTCATCAAAATATTGAGGTTCCAAAAAACTCCCCCTTTTGATGGTCACTAATCATGGAATTTAGTAAACCATGCATTAAATTGTTTATTCATAAATAGATGAATTTGAAGAAATAAATGCCTTATTAACATTTTAAATTAGAAATGTAAATTCCTATACAATAGATTCTCCACAATTCTGGATTATCAAAATGATAAAACAATAAAGAATAAATAAAAGGGGGAAAAGAATATAAAGGATTTAATAAAATAAATAAGTAATAGAATTACATATCCAGAAAGGAAAAAAGGAAAAATAGGATATCAATGACTATAAATATTTTGAATCAATCTCTCTTTGGGAGGTATGATCAATAGGTCCATTAGTTATTCTAGAGGTAGGATGGACTATTGTAGAAGATGAGGGTGATGAGGTATTCTAAGGTAGCTATAATATCACCACTGGTCGAAGATGTTTGAATGATTAAGTAAGAGGCATACTGAATGGATGATACTTTGGAAGAAAAGAAGGAGTATATGGAAATATGTAATGGTGCGCATCAAAGTTACCTCAGGGGAAACTAATCCATTACACGATACATGCAAGAAAGTGTTAATGAGGTTCCCAAAATCCATGGTTATATTTCACCCTATCTCTATTTTGTTATATAAGTTCTTCTTATCTTCAATGAAAAACATGAGAATATGGGTCATAATAATGACTTGGTCTACTTTTTCAATAAAGGTCCTAAAAACAGTTCCCATTATTATTTTTTCCCTCAAAAATGAAATGAATATTGAACTCATTTAATGTATATATCCTGAAATGATAATATTTTATGTCCATCATGATTCTTTCTACATCACTTATTGAATCATTGAAAAACACTCTTACTATTTTATACATAGGATCACATTTTTCTCAAATTTTATAAAGGTATTCCTGATGAGGTGAATGAAGATAACCCTTGTTGGATTGCAACTCCTCTCTGACTAAGGACTAGATCATCTCACCATCATGTGTTGCTAGAGGAGTGGAGAAGAATATGTAGAAGAAATTTCAAGAAATATATTCATCCTCTCAAAATAATCTTACAGAATAATTGTAAAGAAATTCCTCATGTTATTCATAACAGATCTCATATGTCATATTTCAATATCCAAACATATATTTCCAATTTAAACTTCTTAAATATATATAATCATCCTCAGATGAATATGCAAAAAAATCAACATAAAAATATGCATGGAATCTACCTCAATAATCTGAGTTACAGGAAGATCCCGAGATTTAAAAATACAACCAAATTATTAAATCAACTACTCTCTAAAAACATCCAAATCAACTCTATTCACAAAATCTGAAGGTATAATGGTAGTAGTAGGAAAATGTGAAGCAATAATGTTATTCAAATACATAATAGTATCAAAATGATCTATTATAATATCTGAAATTTCATAATGAAATGAATTATGCTCACTAGCATCTCCATATGATTGAATAAATATCCCTTAGGATCTATCCTAACACCATTGAAGATAGCTAGTCCACCATGATCTGGTGGACTTCTGTGATAATATTCACTTCAATCATCCCTATATGATTCCATATAGGAAATACCATGATATTTTGAATCAAGGGACAACTTACCCTTGGTTTATGCCTCATAAAATACTAAGGAAGAACCAATCGGTGCATCCATATGATTTCTACCATCGCATCTTACATATTTGGATTCTGAGAAGTATTTTCCAAGCTATACATACCCAAGAAAATTCTCCCACTCAACACGTGTTTCCTATTAAACTCTAAATGAATTCATATTAGTAGTATTTATAGGATCAATTTTATAAATGAAAAAACCTAGGGATTCCAATCCCCCAACATATGTCCTTGAATAATTATTAATAGAGGTAGAATCATAATCTTTTTGACAGATATATACATCTCCACACATAATTATCTAGGCAAACCATATGAGATGAATGATGTGACTGGGTTCTCTCAACATATTCTTCTAGATCATGAGAATGTACATCACCATTACCATCCTCATAATCACCATCAACATCATTATCATCTATATAACCATTCTCACAATTTCCATATTCTCGATTTCAATTTCCATCATCATTATATCCATTCTCAAAACCTTATGTGAATTCTATAAAATATTTATAGGTCTGTAAATAAATATTAATATTTTCTTCTATAGAGACATCAATATCTTCATCATCTCTTTCACTCAACAAACTCTATCAGGTAGGGAGAGAAACAAGTGGGCTGGGAGATCTTTATTACATAACTATGCTCTTACGAATATCAGTATCACAACTTTGTTTTAACATAGAATCCACTTACTCTTATTCAACCACATCAAGATCAACATCTTCTTCCTTAAATGATAAACCTGAATTCTCATCTAGAACCAAAATAGGATCTGGAATGTTCATGGGTCTTGTAGGATGATCTATATGATTTAAATCCTCATTTTTTTTCATTATCTCAAACCCATTTCTTCATCCGTGGATTCTAATTCAAGTTCATCATTTTTAGGTAACATTTCTTAAATAGAAACCACCACACAAGACCTTGGTCTCCTCTTCCTCATCAATCAGGATCTTGGATTGTAGAAAGGATAAAATTAACATAGGGTAAATTAATGAGTTTGGTCAGGAATATGACTTTCACATATCCATAATATAAACCACAATATAACTACAAATATTAATTCCATCCCTTCATTATATAAGGAATAAAAGATAAATGTCATCATTCCACGTAATACCTAAATCCCATTTTATAGGATACAAAATACGTTTAATGAACATAAACTAGAGTCTTTGTTCTCTATAAAGTTTAGTAGCCCAAGGACTTTTCATAATACCATCACTAGTTAGATCCAGTAGGAAAACCACATATATTAAAACCTCACTATCTCTCGATATTGAAGTGTGATAGTCATCAAAAAAATCCATGATGACATATTTGATACACATATTCCACTCTTTTGAATAAAATATAGTATCATTGCAGTTAATAATACATTGAAGAAAATATTATCCAAAAATATACTTAACATATTAGTAGAACTAATGAACCATCCTAGGTTAAAAAGGTATATCATTTCTTCAGAACCAATCTATCCATCCCTGGTCTCAGTGTACAAATGAATTTCTAGAAAATAAATTTCTTTGCCTCAACTTTTTTTTAGAAACAACTACCTGGTTTACCGATTGGGGGTTCTTTAGTTCAATGACAACATGACCTAGTTATCCATGGTAATTAATACTTAGTTGGGTTACTTTTAGAGATGGCATTAAAGAGAATTAAAATCTCACCATTGTAGTGAAATGAAAGGTGATGCAATATCATGATAAACATTATTTTTGGTACATAAATTGAATTTTAAATGTTTTTAATTGGTAAGAGTGAGTTTTAGAGTGACTCAAAATTGGATTTAAGACTGATTTATATAATTTATGGATTTTAATCTGAAAAATATGATAAATATAAAAAATTAAAATAAAAAAAAATTTAACCCAGAGAAAAAGGAACTGTAAAAATGTTTAAAGAATATTCTTTTAGAAAAAAATGGGTCAACTAGTAGCATCCCAATGCCGGATCTTTCAAATGGTGGATAATCCAAATATCAAATCATTTTAAAATTGGATCATTCCAATGGTGGATCATCCAAATATTTGATAATTACAATGTTGGATCGTCCTGATGGTGGATTATCCCGATGATGGATCATTCCAATCGTAGATGATCCCAATGGTGGATCAATCCAATAGTGGATCATTATAATGTTGGATCATCCTAATGGTGTATCATTCCAATGATGGATAACCAATGGTGTCTTGTACAAAAGTAGCTCTTCCAATGATCGAGCATTACAATAGGGGTTTATGATTGGTGGGTTTTCTATCAGTTTATTATCTAAAATTAATAATTAACCGAAATGTATCATTCTTATTCATGTTTAATCTATCATAATTCAAGTTATTTTTAAAAATATTAGTAATCTAATATTCATTTCCTATGAATTCTGGAGTTATATCCACCTTTTGGAAATTATCTCCCAAAAAATGATTTTTTACATCAATATGATTTTTCCTAGAATGAGACTAATGAATCCTGGATATTTTTATCAATCTTATGTTGTGACAATTTATATGGACATGTCTGATTTGATAATAATAATCTATCAATGTGTTTTTCATCCAAAATATTTTTTCATAAAAACTTCTTGTAGCTATGTATCCAGCATGAGTAGTAGATAGAGAATATTTCATTTTTTACTATAGTATGATACTATTTACATCCCAAAAGACGAAATGTTCTATATTTGATTTTTATGTGCAACATACAACCAAAAAATTATATATCTGAATAAGTCAATTAATCAAATTTTCTTCTATTCACTTTCAAGATATTTTAAAATATGATTCAAAACTATAAAAAAATAAAAATAAAATCTTAATTTATCTCTAATAATGAAATTATTACAAAATAATCTATTTCTTAACTATTCTCACCCATATATTATAGAATCATCTAGTTTGGTTCGGTTTAACCACATACATGGAAAATGATATAAATTTCAATCAAGGAATAATACAAAAAATATAAATATTAATTTAACAATATTGTAATTATAACAGATTTTTGTTTATATTTTTATTAATTTTATATCAATTTTTAACTTATTATTAATTTCCCACACATATTTTTGTTAATAATTTCTGAAACAAGATTAAATTTGACTTCATTATCACAATGCATTTATAAAATAATAATGAAATGAAATTATAAAAATATAAAACCATATATAACATTATATAAAATTTATTCCAGTACCTTTAATGATCTTTAAATTATGATATTTGTATTTATAATCAAGAATCAACACTTCTATTACAAATCTTGTACTAAAGAAATAATCCAAACTAATAACAAGAGATAATTAAAATAAAAAGTAACTAAAAAATATTTAAAATAAATGATTAAAAATTATTTTTATAGAACGTTTTATGGATGAATAAGGCTATAAATTAGGTTATTAAGATATTTATTTTTACTATATTAGATTTTATCACACGTTCGACTAAGTAGGATTAAAGGTAAGGGTTTTTTTGTTACAATTGTAACTCTATGAGACATATTATATTTTTAGAACCATGATACCTTTTATATGGAATTATTTTTATTTACGAAACATGAATTTAATTTACTATATTTATCATGTAATTAATTTTATTTAAAATTTTAATCAATTTTATTCCTTAAAAAAATTATTTATTCAAGTGTTACCAAATCTGTAAGGGTTTTTGTTTCCTCAATTTATGATTCATTGAGTTATGATTGTTTTTCTTAAGCTTCACTCTTCTATGTTTCCTATATTTCAAATAACTCATTGATACATTGGTAATCACATATATTCCCTCTAGGTAAATCCCACATTTATTCAAGGTACCTCCCATTATTTTATTTATTTATTAAAAAAAATGTATCGATGTTATGAATAATTTCCATCCTCTATAATATCCATCTCAAGATTTTCCCTTCCTACTAATATTCTCTATTATGGAAACCCAATCATGTTTTATCTCATATAAAATTCATATTTCCATTTTTCTATTTTCATAACATTATTTTATTATCCTTTTTACAATATGGTATTCAAACAATGGTATATTAAAAAATTTTAAAAAGAATTTATCTTTCATGAATTTTTTATCTTTAACTTTATATTTCCTATTTAAAATTCTATTTTGTATTAATTTACCCATTTTTTCCATTTTAAGGATCTTTTTAAAGAAATTCATTTTACCACTTTCAAAATGTCTATTTAATGTCCCTCACAACATCCTATGTTCACAACATTATTTTTTTTATAAAAACAAAATTTTTTATTTTTGTTCCATTAAACTCTTTTGTTAAATGGGGTTTATATATTTAAGAGTTATGCGTCAAATATTACATTATAAATCCTCTTATACATTATTATTTTTGGGTATCAATACCCCTTTATCAAAACATGTAATAATTGATCCATTATAATGTTATATCATTTGAAATATTATTTTTAGGAAGGCCTCTTCATCAACGTCAACATCCATCAATGTAATTACATTAGATGTGGGATATTACATATTAGTTAAATTTTCTTTTTTTCTATATATAGATCATGTTAATGTAATTATGTTAGTTACATAGAGAAATATTAGACTTAACTGTATATTCATCACCCTATATGGTGTTAGTTTTTGGTTTTTTTATATTGATATACATTCCATTTATTGATTCTGATTAATATTTATAATTTATATTATTTTCACTCAATATGGATGTTTATTGATTACTAAGAAATTTTGGTTATTAATTGAATAGTTTATTTATTACATCATATTTTAAATCTATTAGACTTAATTAGTGATCTGTGGGATCCAAAATATCCAATCGATGCATCATTATGTGTCATCAGAAAAACTAGTTTTGATATTTAATGTATCACTATCCCTCTACATAAATGTCTAGGAAATGTTCTTAATATAAAGTAGATATCATAGAATAAGGCCTTTATGTTATGTAATATCTTCATATAAGTCTTTTAAAATTATCAAATTATGCATTCTATGACATGGAATCATGTTTTTTTATCCATGTCATTTTTTAATTGTTATAAAAACCATGGAATAATTTCAAATTCATATGATCAGTTATATAGGCTTATTTGATTATAAATTACATCCCCATGTATTATTTTTTAATTGTTTATTCTATTATAGCTTCTAGTATCTTGTTTCCCTTATTGTTAATCTGATCTCACCCTTTTATGTATCTATTTAGTTAAATAATAATGAAATTCATTACACATGATATATCATGATTAATTGTATGTGTGGAGAAAGAAATGGAAAATATTATTATATGATGATCTATAATTATATTAAACTATAAACATAAATGTTTATGATAATATATGTAATGAAATATTTATTATAAATCACATAAAAATGTTACTGTTACATTTAGGTTTCTATACATGTCAAATTAGAGAAGGGTATGAAGGGTTACTCTTTTAATCATTTACAACCCATGAGGGGTTCTATGAGTCAAATTACTTAAAAAGTGGTATCAAATCCTTTGGTTGATATTTTTTATATAGATTGGAGTAATTAATTTTTAGGGAGTACTTGGATTTTTTAGAAAATAATATTATTCAATATTATTTATGATGTAGGAGGTGAAGACATACTAGGATACAAGTGATTGTGGACCCATGTGATCTAATTCAGATCCTTATGTGTACCAAACATACTATGTGAGATGATAATACTTGTAGGGTGTAGAACTTTTGAGATTCATGTGACATTATTAACTTCCATTGTGTTTCATTTGGGGTAATTATAGAAAAATTGAAATGAATAAAATTATTTAACCTTACATAAATTTCATATATATAGATTTTGAGTGATTATCATTTTTTAATTATATTAAAATGGTAAGTGGTATATATCCATATGTGGTTCAGGTGGGAGAGATTCAATATGATGGTATAGTTGATTATAAAAGAGATGACATAAAAAAGATTTGTGTTTGAAAGTGGACACTGTACGAGTCTCGAAATTCGGGTTTTGATACATATTTTGGGTCTCTCTTAAATTAGAATAAAATGAATTGGTTTGGGGATCTCAAGAATTTATTTATTCATATTCATATATAGAAGGATAATTTGATTTGATTTTATATTATTTCATTAAAGGGTTTTTTTTATTTATGGAGGATTATATTTCTTAATGTGTGTGAAGAGTATCATGTATAATGGAATTATTTCTAGAAGTAGATTCATTAAGAGTACCATTATTTGACATCTAGGTTAGTTAGGTGGTGGTGTTTCTCATCCTTTATCAACAAGGTTTATGTATGTGAGAAATTGGAGTTTGGTTCAAGGATCTACTCCAATTTACATTTGATATTTTTCAAAATAACACTAGGGGAAAAATGTTTAACCCTTTGGAATTTTTCACATTGGTTCTATATAAAATATGTGGAAAACTAAAAAAATTGATTTATCACATCAGTTATTCAATAACTGACGTTATAAATCGATGAGAATCAATTTTTTATCTTGGTTATTTTATAACCGACGTGATAAATAATTTTATACCCTGGTTATTAAATAATCAATGTCATAAACATAAAAAATAGTTTATCATGTCAGTTATTAATTAACTGACGTGATAAAGCTTTTAAATGATTTTTCACACCTCATATTGAGTTATTCTGTTTTCTTTGATCGGGTGACCTACGACTTGTCTCTCCCGCATGGAAAACCTAGAAATGATTCTTCAAATTCATTCCCTCTAGTCTTGTATTTCCAACATCAGTCATCATATTTATTGTCACCAGATCTATCAGGTCGACTCGCAATACACATTTAAGCCTCACACAGATCAGTTTCCTTTTTTATTTTTTTCGATGCCCTAAACTAATTTTGTGAGTTGTTATTTTTCTAGATTTTTTCTTTATATCATGGTAAGTTTCATAGTGTTCATTTATACCATTCTAAATTCTTTTCTGGTAAAATAATACATGTATGTGATGTGATATACATTTAGGATTTTTGCGTGTTCTATCTTTTGTGTGTGCGCGTATGGGGGGAGTCTATGGGGGTGTGGGACAACCAAGTGGTGGGTGTGTCCAGAGGTGGGGCTGCTGAAGGGGGTGGAGGTGTCCAAATGGTGTCAAAGGGGGTGGGATTGGTGTCTAGGGGTTGTGTGGGCTATCCAAGGGGGTTGGGAGGTTCAAGGGGGTGGGGGTGGTGGCAAGGGGGTGAGGGGCTGTCCATGGGGGTAGGGTGTCTTGGGGAAGGGGGTGGTGTCCATGGGTGAGTGGGTTGTCCAGGGGGTAGGGGTTGTCCAGGTGGTGGGGTTGTTCTGGGGCATGAGGAGCTGTCCCGATGGGTGGGGGGATGTCCAAGGGGTGGGGGCTATCCAGAGGGGTGGGGGTTGTCTAGAGGGTGAGGGCTATCCAGAGGGTGTGTGTGTGGGGGGAGGTGGGGGTGGTGTTCAGGGTGTGTGTGTGGGGTGGGGGATGTCTAGAGGGGATGGTGGTTGTACAAGGGGGTGGTGGTGTCTAGGTGGTGTCCAAGGGGATGGGGGTGGTGTTTAGGGGGTGAGGGGATTTCCAAGGGGGTTGGGGTGTCCAAGGGGTGGGGGTTGTGTCCATGGGTGAGGGGGCTATCCAAGGGGGTGGGGGTGTCTAGGGGGTGGGGTGGGGTCCAGTGGGGGGTGGCCAGTGGTGGGGAGTGATGTCCGGGGTGTGAGGGTATTTTTAAGGGGGTATGGGGTGTCCTGGGGTGGGCGTGTCCAGGGGTGGGGAGCTATCCAGAGGGGTTGGCGGGCTGTCTAGGGGGTGGGGCATGTCCAAGGGTGTGGTGTTTTCTAGGTGGTGTCCAAGGGGTTGGGGGATATCCAAAATGGTGGGGCTGTCGAGGGGGTTAGGGTTGTCCAAAGGGGTAGGGGTTATCCAGGGGGGGCTGTCCAGAGGGTTGGGGGGGGGGGGATGTCCCATGGGTGGGGAGGGGGGTTTTTCCAGAGGGGTGGCGGGCTATCAAAGGGGTTGGTGGTGTCCAGGGGGTGTCCAAAGTGGTGGTACTGTTTTCTAGAGGGGGGGGGGGGTAATTGGGCATTTTAAGGGGTTAGGGGTGTCCAGGGGTGGCGGTGGTGTCTAGGGGGTGGGGGATGTCTATGGGGTGGGGGTGTCCAAGGGGGTACGGGGTGGGGTGGAGTCCATGGGGTTGGGGTGGTGTCCAGGGAGGTGAGTGGGTTGTCCAGGGGGTAGGGGTGTCAAGGGGGTTGGGGTTGTCTAACAGGTGGTGGTGTACAGGGGGTGTCTAAGGGGGTGGGGGTTTTCTAGAGGGGTGGGGGGATGTCTAGTCTGGTGATGTCCAGGGGGTGTGGACCTGTCCTGAAGGTTGGTGGGGTGTGGGTAGTCGAGGGGTTAGGGTTTTTCCAGAGGGTTGGGGGATGTCCAATGAGGTGGTGGTGTCCAGGGGATGTCCATGGGGGATGGGGTGGTTTCCAGGGGGTGAGGGGGTTGTACAGGTGGGTGTGGGTGTCAAGGGGGTAGGGGTGGGGATGGTGTCTAGGGGGTGGTGGTGTCTAGGGGGCGGGGGAGTGGTGTCTAGGGGTGAGTGGGCAGTCAAAGGGGGTAGGGGTATATAGGGGGTGGGGGTGTCTAGGGCATGGTGGTGTTCAAAGGGGCGGGGTGTTGTTCAGAAGGTGGGGGGGATGTCTAAGGGTGGTGGTGTCTAGGGGGTGGTGGTGTCTAGTGGTGTCCAAGGGGGTGGGGGTGGGGTCCAATCGGGTAGGGGATGGATAGCCCCCTCACCTCCTAGGACACCAATCCCCCACCCCCTTGGAAACCCCCGCCACCTAGACACCCCCACCCCCAAGAGCTGCTATGTTTATTTGAAAGACATTCATTCTAAAGACAACGATCTTACAAATTCACATTATAAGGCCATGATAATATTATGCCTGATAGGATTGGGATATGAAATAATACATGCGTGTACAAATGAATGTAAGATATAGAGGAAGAAATATGAATTTCTGTTAGAGTGTCCTAAATGTGGGACATCATGGTATAATTTGAATGAAAAATCACAGGCTGATGTAGAGATTACATAGATCCTTTCCAAGGTATTTTGGTTTATTCTTTTAATTCCTCATTTGAAATGATTATTTTCTAATTCACATGATGCAAAAAGTTTAATATGTAATGTTGATGAGTGGATATGTGATGGAAAAATACGTCATCAAGCTGATTTTCCACAATGGATGAAAATTGATGAGAATTATCCTACATTTGGAAATGAAATTAGGAATCTCATACTAGGCTTGTGCACAGATAGAATGAATCCATACCGAACCCTCAGTATAACACATAGTTCATGGATTATTTTATTGGTAATTTACAACCTCTCTCATGATTTTTGTATGAAGCACAAATATGTCATGTTGAGTATAATCATCTTTGGTCCAAAGAAACATATAAGTGATATTGATGTTTAATTGTAACAATTTATTGCTGATTTGAAACTTTATAGGAGGATGGTATTAGGGTGTATGATTCTTATAAAATGGAATATTTTCAACTACATTAAATGCTTATGTTCACTATAAATGACTTCCCAGCATATAGAAATTTTCCTGGATATAGTGTTAAGGGGCATAAAGCATGTCCAATTTGCGAACAATAGACTTTATATTGTCAATTTCATCATGGGAGGGAAATAGTATACGTGGTTCATCGAAAGTTTTTTCATATGGATCACTCTTATAGAAGACTAAAAAAGGAATTCAATGGATCATAAGAATTTTATATTACTCCAAAACCTTTATCCCCTGATGTGTATTTTGAGAGGGTGAAAAACCTTGATGTGATATTGGGAAAGACACAAACATTTGGTAATGATAGATATATTTGGAAGAAAAGGTAAATATTTTTTGAGCTACCATATTACAAATATCATGAAGTGAAACATTATATTGATTTCATGCATGTGGAGAAGAATATTTCTGACAGATTGATTGGAACATTGTAAGATATTAAATGAAAGAAAAAACATGGGTTGAATTCATTATTAGACTTACTATCAATGGGAATACGATTGGAGTTAGCTCCCACTCTTAATGGAAGACGAACATTTCTTCCCCAAGTTTTCCATACATTATCCAAGAGGGGGAAAATTAGATTTTTTTCATTGTCATTCATATATCAATGTTCCTCAAGGTTATTCTTTGAATTTAAAAAATTTTGTCTCTCTGAAGGTTTTGAAGATCATAGGTATGAAATCTCATGATTTTCACGTCATGATAAAACAACTTCTACCAGTTGCATCGGGTGGAATATTTCCCATCCGTGTCAGAAATACTATAATTATGTTGTGTTATTTTTTAATTCAATTTTTAATAAGGTGATTTATGTGAATTATTTGAATTTTTTTGAAAAGGATAAAATTTTTATTCTTTTTCAATTGAAAATGTATTTTACTCAATTTTTTTGATATAATGGTGAATTTGATGACTCATCTAGTTCTAGAAATAAAGCATTGTGGACCTGTAGATCTTAGTTGGATGTATCCTTTTGAAAGGTATATGAAAATATTAATGGGGTATGTTAAGAATCCATATCAACATGAAGCATCCATTATTGAAAAGTATATTTATGAGGAGGTTGTGGAGTTTTTAGGAGCTACATGGCTGCAGCAGAGCACATATCTTTTCCTCCATCTCTCCATGAACGAGTTAATAATGAGGGAAAGGGGATTTGTGTCTTGAAAGTTAAATCATTTTCAGTTGAGCAGATAAAGAAGTAATAATTATACATCTTGAATAAGATAGATGATGTTCAACTATATATCACATTTTATTTTAATGAGTTGAAAAAATGTCATCCAAAGAAGAAGGAAATGTGGATTTTGAATGAGATAAACAAAACATTTTTTTCATGGTTTAAAAAGACCTTGCATGGTAGATCAGATGTATCAGAGACATTAAGATGGTTAGTGGGTGGTCTAAGTTTGAATATGATAACATGGTTCATGTATGACATTAATGGATATATATTTCATATGAATGCTCCGGACAATAGAAGTGGAGTTCAGAATAGGTGTGTATTGGTGTTTGTAGAAGCAATGAATTTTTCGAGTTCTAAGGAAAAAAACCCAATTTCTACATCATGTGCCGATTATAGAGTCATTGAAGAAATGTGGTAGGAATATTAATTTAAAATTAATGTTCATGTTTTTAACGGAAAATGGTTTATTGGTAGCAACATTGTCAGACAAGATGAATTTGGAATGAAAGTTGTTAATCTGAATAGATTGGAATACATAACATATTCTTTTATACTAGATACACATAAAAAAAGATTTTCTATATATTTTATCAATCAGATGTGAAGTGGTCTATTTTTTTACAAGGGAAAAACAATATTTTGGTGAGGATTGACTTGATGAAGATTCTGATTTATATGAAATTCCAACATCCATGGAAATATTAGAATAACATAATTATGAGCATGTTGAAGACATGGTTTCTGCCATAAAGAACGTTCATGACGAAGGAATTTTGGAAAACAATCTATTTATAAATTCTTAATATAATAGGTAACATATGTTAATTTCTTTTTTACATTTATTATTTTCATAAAATCTTACATATTGTCATTTTTTCGTTATTAAAATGCATATTAAATAAAATAAGTACATGTTTTTGTTTATTTTAATTTTTTTTAGTTTAGTTTACCATTTTTACCATTATTTAAATTATATATCTATTATTTTTGTTGAATGAAAATTGATTTTCCATGATTACTAACTTTACCAAGGTTTCCAAGTTTACCATGTTTACCATGTTTACCATGTTTACCATGTCTACCATGTTTACCATGTTTACCATGTTTACCATGATTACCATGTTTACCATAGTTTACCATAGTTTACCTTTACATAACATATATATTTGATGATTATTTTGAATGAAAATTAGACTACCATGTTTACCATATTTACCTTGGTTTAACATTCTTACCATATTAACCATGTTTACTATTATGTAACTTAGTTTAATTTCCCATTTTCTGTTTACTTTAGTATTGTAATATTTGAATTTGTATATTTGTGAAATGATTCTTGTTTTTTATTGATTATAAGGATATTGGCAAATCAATCAGTTGAGCAACCACATGATTCTAGAGATGAGAATAATGATCATACCCTTGGGGAGGAACATTGACATTCTCCTCTGGATGTTCCCCAATATTTCTCATGTGCTCTCATAATGAAGAATAAGAGTTCAAGAGTTGGTATAAGTGGGTGCACACATTTACCAAAATTATCACTTGCCCGTACCCAGGACCAGAGGATACTCGTAGAGTTTTATGAGAATGATTGTAACAACGTAGATTTTATGAGAAATATTTGTTTTTTTGTATAATGGAATCTTTCACTACACACAACACTTTATTGGCTTGCGTTACATGCAAGAGCAACATTCCTCGATAGCTTGCATTGTACACAATACCGAGTTTCACTAAACTACAATATGATATTAAAATATTATATAAACTAGCCATTATGAATAGTAATACCCAATTATTGAGATTTTATAAATTCTTTCTTTCAAAATGGATTTCACTTTTGGATTCGGAATATCGAAATTATCCTAGGGTGAACTTTTGGTATTTTTCTGAAAACTTTCATATTTTGATAAATAGTGAAAGCACTTGGTTACTATTTAAAAACTGACGTTTATTTAAATAATTATTTATATTATTTAAATTTATTTTAGGTCAAAATTGATACATAATACCTATATAATTTCAATATAATTCATTGGAGTCACTTTATAATAATTTTTGATATATAAAAATTTTATTGAACTTTTCACCGTAAAACATTTCCTAATTCTATTGGATAAGTTAATTTGACCAAAAACACCCTTAGGAATTAAATATGACCATTTAGGTCCACTTGGATTAGATTAGGACACATATTATTATTTTATTTAAAGAAGAGTTAAAAGCGTTAAAAACATTGTTTAATAAATAAAACATTTTAAATATAAGGTTATACCTAAGATAAATTAGACTATAAATATTCATTAGAAATATAAAAAGATTTAATACATAAAAGTATTTTATTTATAATTTTTAGACATTATATAAGTTAATTTATTTATGACACAATGATGATGCAGTAATTACCTTATTAATTAAATATTAACATAATTGATATTATAAATACAGAAAAAAATGTAATTTTAGACTTTTTATGAATTACAATAATTTTATAGGTTAATATGAAATTTTAGTATTGATTTAATTTACTTTTTTAAGCTAATAATTCTGTTACGCTTTTTACAAAAATCAATTACCAAATATTTTCAAAATTGACATAAAATAGTTATAAAATCAAATATTCTATTATTAATTGTTATTTTATTCATAAAAATATACAGTTCGAAAAAATGACTTAGATAAGGTTATATATATTAATAATGAACATCTTGGGGTTCTTTTGAATTGTTATAGTAAGTTTATTAACCATATAGTGTAAGAAAACAAGAAGACGCGGTAAAAGTAAAATTAATTAACTTAGAGTTAAATCTAAATGATAAGGTCAAAATAGTAACCTAAACTTTTCTAAAATATATTTGTTGAGATTCGTTCGACCCATCCCCACCTTAGCTTCCAAATAAATCAATTTGGAGCTATTAAAAACCGAATATGTCTTCATAATAAAATAATATTTAATGTTTTTCCTAAGGTGCCCCTCTCATGCCTTATAAAAGGGCACCTCCTCCCTCTCATCCTCACACCACATTGAGCCATAAAGATCGCCCAATACAAGACAAATTATATTCCCCACTTCCCTATAAACATCCTAGAGGTCCTGGTTTTCTTCAAATACCATCTTTAGTGCCTCAAGAGGATGATAAGAAGAGGCGCTTCAAAGAAGAGGTAATGTCGGTTACCGATTCTTTCAAATTTATTTCTTCTTCTAATTCCTCTTCATTAGTTATTTCAATAAAAAGTAATGAAATAAGTATCACTCATATACTTATATTTTATTAGAAATATGAGACAACCTTATTTCACCTTCTATCCATCCTATGGAAAATGAAATTACCGCGCAAGCGTACATACGAAATACCGTCTCCACACCGTGGTGTAATCAATTTTCCACCACCACCTTACTTGGATGGGTATAATGGTGTAAATAATAACTATATGTTATTATTGTAAAGTGATATTGATTTTGAAATAGTATACATACACTTCAATCCAATTCCATGATCATGGGAACAATATCATCGCTCGTGCGTGTGTACGGCCAACCGTCTCCACGATGTGATGTGACTCATTCTACATGATCTTCGTTGAATAATGATTATAAAAATGGATTGAATGAATAAATATGATATATTTTACACAAATAATATTCTGGAAATGAGGTATCTATAACCTAAAAAGATGAATAAGAATTTATTCGACAAGACATGCATTAGAACGTAAAGCAATGAACACCTGAATAACAAGTAGCAATCAAATATTACTAATACGAAGATAAGAATATGACCATATATGATATCATAACAATGAATAGGATCTTGAAATAAGTCAAAGTCATTATTTAAATCATTATACTAGAAGTTCAGACACGTACAAAGCATATCAGACCTAAGGTAAGGGAAAATCTCACATACTCATTTTTATCCAAGATTGTTTATACTTCAGAATTTACTAGGAAATATTTATCATCCACATCCATGTTTCCTCAATATTTTATATTATTTATATCCTCCAATAATTTTTTAAATCTGATTTTACCCATTAGTGAGTTTTTTTAGTAAATGATATGAAAGAAATCTTTTGTCGTTTTTAGTAAAAGATACTTTTTGACTTTTTTGTCCAAAGTACGAGAAGAATGTTTTTTAACTTATACACCATGAATGGATTTTATGATTTCATAGAACATTATTTCCATGAATCTTCCATTATAATTTTTCATGTTTATTTTTAATCAACTTCTTTTATTTTAAAATTGTATGAATTGTTAAGAAAGGAAAAATGTTTTTGAAGTAGAAAAAAATATTTTCCTCTAGAATGGAGTTCAAGTGTTTTATCAAAATTATTTTCCATCTAAGATAATATCGGGTTTTGTTTCTATCACTATTTTTACATTGATTTTATTACGTTATGATGGAATTATTTTTATGATGTCCTTTTATCTTATATGGATTATGTTATGATGTCATGATATTTAATAATCCCATTTTTATTACATGGGCTATGCTATGATGTATGATTTATGATCTTGTGGAACACATAAGAATGGTATCATTATGAGATGGGTGGGACCTATATGTCCCTCCAATGCATTGGGTAAAGATTTATATCTTTTGAGATAGATATGCCTAGAACGACAGGTTAATCCGATTTAGTGAAACCGGAATAAAATGAGGAGTGAACTCGGTTCAGAAATGGACTTTGTCCTCTATGATAGTCTTGGAAATGAGTCTTGACTACTAAGAAATGATTCTCTATGATTATGTGCGTATGTCACAAATTTTCATGTTATGATAATTAGTATTACATTTCACTACCAAGATTTATCTCGTGTTATGATATTATGATCTCTTTTACTGGTTAAGATTTTCAAAATGTTATGTTCTTATGAATATGATATGATTGATATTTCTTTTGTTTACACTTACTTAGCATTTGAGCTCACACTTTTGTTTGTTTTCTTTTCCCTAGGTCAAGAAAAAGGGTATTAAGTAAGATATTCCAAAAGGGACACTAGATATGATAAGAAAAAGGGTGACAGTATAGATGATTGATGAACCAGTTGTTTATGTTTCCCTGTTTCTAAAGACACTATTACTATACAGTCCTTTCATGGTTTTGTTATATTTTGTGATAAGTGTGCTTCAATTTTGAAGTGATAACAATGTATGTAATGTGTAACACCCCAAGTAAATAAATAATATGACATTTTCATATTTATCCATATTTGGGAATAAAATATTAATATTACTTTAAAGGGGACGCTATGCACGATGGCGTACCCAATACGCATAAATGATTTACTTGAGAATCTTGTGTTGCACTCTAATAATAAAATAATATTATGATAGTTAACGCCTATCCGTTTTAATGGCGAGAATGAACATAACTAACTAAAAAATAATTATATATGTTTGTCAAATATTTTTAATCTTTACAATAAATGTTATAGGATTAAAAATACGAATGAATCCAATTTTAAGCATAAACATTCCAATATTCTTTAAAAGGTCGATTAACCGCTTTTTGATGGAGAACCTCATTTAAATCCACTTTTTGACAATTTTATGTGTTATATTTGACAAAATAAAATTCTTCTTTAGAATCGGGACATCAAAATATACTTTGTGTAAATTTTTGGTATTTTTCTGGAAAAGTTCAATTTTTAATGAATAGTGGAAAATGTTGTATTTTAATTCAAAATGTCTTTTTAATCTAATTTATTTATATTATTATATAATAATTTGAATTAGTTTTAAAGTGAAATTAGAATATATTTTTACTATTTAATCCAATAGTGGTCGTTGGAATTAATTTCACTTTGAAATTGGACTTAAACTAGTGTCAATCTTTTGATACTTATTATTTCATAAAAACACGCTATTTGCCGTGACAGCGGGAATTAATTATTAAATTAATTAATAAAACTTATATGTTTTGAATTTTTTAAAATAGACATCATTTTTGAATTTGGAATATCAAATATTGCTTAGGGTGATTTTTTGGTAATTTTCTGAAAAACTTCAATTTTTGATGAATAGTGAAACCACTAAATGGTACTTATAAAAACTGATTTTCCGTTTAAATGAAATTTTTGCATCCTTGTGTTTTTAATTTCAAAAATCCAACATACCTGGTTGTCATTAAGAAGTAAAATGTGGTTCAATGGGATTAAAATAATTTTTTGGTGAATAGTAACTTATTAAGTTTTTAATCGCGATTAGAGGTAATTATTGTAGTTTAAGGTCATAATAATGTTTTAATAAAATGAAATGACATAGACAAATGTCCTACCCTAATTTGATGTGTCATGGCCGACCAAGAAAATCTATGGGTCAACTTGGGGACCCCATGGAGCCACTTTGGTTGGAAAATGACATAAATACCTTTTTATTTAACGTTAAAGTAAAAATGACACAAACATGAGTTGTTTTACTAAAACAATTTTTACATGGGGATATACAAGTAAGATTTTTTACTATAAATATTCATTGTAAAGATAAAAATATTTCATACATCATTGTATTTTTTTATAATTTTTAGACATTAAATAAATTAAATTATTTATGACATCATGATGATGCAGCGATGACCTCATTATTTAACGATTTAAATAAAATGGAAATATAATGAAAAAGATAAGACCTACACATGTAAAAAACCTATTGTATGGGTGGATTTATAACCCTTATCACCTTATCCTAGAAACACATCAATGTGGGACCATTAAAATCCGACTCTCAATCTAAAATAAAGTAACATTTATTTACTTTCCAAGAGTGCCCCTCCTCTCCTCTTATAAAAGGCCCCCACCTCTACCTCCTTACCCACACATAAAAAGCCTTTGGCTCGGCCAACCACTGCCCATTTTGTCTCTACACATCCCTCTATAACTCCTTGAATCCTCACTTTGGGCAGAAGTCTTCCCAAGGAATCCTTTGAGCTCAAACCAAAGGGAGTTACCCGATTTTAAGGTAATGTCTACACTTGTGTCCTTTTGTTTTATTTTGCTTCTCAAACCCTTTAACTATTTTTATTCATTTATTTTGTAACAAATACAGTATCTTAAATATAATATGATGTTTTTATAAGAATTATTCGAGATACACTTACACACACCTACATCTAATGGTTAAAGAACATACTGTTTCTGTGGATGGCGAATTTCTGCCTCACGAAACGATGATTGTTCAACATTATTCTAACACCTTAAAAGGTGGCCATTAAGATGACACTATATTTATATATGATATATAATATGTTTATGTTTTACTTAAGCTTCTGTATTTTTCATTTATGGCATACCTTTATGGTTTCCATTCTGGGTAAACGCGATATCTTCATTTAAGGAAGTGCGGACTACCGCCCCCTCAAAGTGATTTGATTCGTTAATACCATATGTGGAACACATAAAGGATATATTCCATGATATTATATATGATACCATACTGGAATTAAAATAATATTATATATAATTATGTTTTAATTCCATTAAATATGAAATAGAAATGGAAGTAGCGTTCATGCGTACGTACGGCTTATCGTCTCAATGAACGGTACATTTCATTTCTTATCTCAAAATGATATGTAATATTATAAGTACATATATATAATGGCTATATATGTAATATATTACATCTAAATGATGGATATAATTCTATAATTATAACATATATATATATCTCTCATTTTGTTTTAATTCCATTAATATGACAAAAAATGAAAGTAGCGTTCATGCATACGTACGACCTACCGTCTCCATGAACAGTGCTTTTAATTTTTGTCTCCAAATGCTATGGAATAGTATAAAATGAATATATACTGGATATATATGATATTTAAAACATAAATACTACTCTGGATATGATGTACCTATAACTACATGGAAAATTATTTTCCAACAAGTTCAATTTTTGACTCATGTACCAAACATCGACAAAAACGTCTGATATGAACTCATATTATTAACCAATTATTATAACATTAAAATATGTGATATGAACTGAATAATAATCTTTATAGGAGGTTCTTAAGCAATTATAAATTGACCAAAGTTTATTATTCAAGAATATAAAGAAACGAACAGGACAAGTTGGACTTGAGGTAAGGGATCAAACTCCTCTCTTTCTTTTAAAGTACACTCTTTTATGTCATTCCTTTTAAAGCTCATCATTATTTTTATTGGGATATTCTTTTATATCAATCTTACTGTAATTTTTATGTTCATATGATGAGATACCATATTCTCTCTCATCAATCCATTTTGGAAGTTTTAAGTGGCGCCGATAGGCTGCCGAGTTTTCGTAAGAGATTTTTCATCTCAATTTTGTTTCCATGAGATTTATGCTACATTTGCCACAATTTCCTTTGAGTGGTGTATGTACTGTAAATTATTTTGCTCATTGTGTAATATAATTTCATTTATGAGTATTTACATCAATGTTTTATTTTCCTTCTTTCACGGGGTGTATGTTTCGAAAGATACCCATGTCGGTAAGGGAACCTTTCACTCTCCTCTTTTTAAAAGACTTCTTTTGTTATGTCTTTTAATTCACATATTATTATGTTCGGATATGTTCTTCTATATCTTTATTGATTTTACTTTTATGTAAATGTGATGAGATACCCTTTTTATCTCTCATCAACTCATTTTCTGAATTTTGTAGTGACGCCGTTAGGCTGTCAAATTTTTTCAAGGGAACTTATTAACCCAAATTTGATTCTTTGGGGTAAAGATGTACTCCTTGAATATGTAATTCTATGAATGTGTGTGAATAAACTCTGATTGTTTTACACTTAATATCCACTTATATTTTGTGTATTCGTTTGTCACACATAATTATGTAATTTATTTGTCCTTAAACCAAGGATACCATCTTTGTAAGGGACTTCATCTCAATGTCCTTTCATTGAGACATATTTTGTTTTATACACAACTTTCTTTTATACGGTGTATAAACCCCTATGACTTCTACGTTTATCCAAAAGGAATCTTTGTTATACGAAGAATTTTACAAAACTACAAAAGGGAATGTTTTTGTCATACGTATGCGGCGACAATGACTTCTCCGCTGCCGTGACCATTATTTGAGTTTCGGCTTCCTCTATAAGCCATACCTTCTTTTCAAAAGAAAAATAAATACCATGTTTTACTTTCCTTTTATTTTGGTATTGAAAATGGTTTTCATAAGGTTTTTTTATATCAATGTGTTTTATTGATATCTTGTGATTGAAATGTGGAAATGTTATGTTTCCTTTATGCATGTTTTATGTGATACAATTATGTTTTGGTTCTTGGGCATTGTTATGAAGACGTGTGGTTCCATGATAAAATAAGGGCGGGTGAGCCCGATATAGCTCTCCAATGCATTGGGTAACGCGAAGGAGTGAAACGTTAAGGTTTCTCAGACGATATTTAGGAAATATATTGTGGTGGGTATTCCAAACGTAACCAAGAGGGTTACTCCCTACGTAAGAATGTTATGAATGCCTCAAGTTACCTTTTATGTCTTATGATTCCTATGATTTATTCATGTTTTGATGAGGTATGTTAAAGTGCCTATGTTTTATGGGTAAAGTATGATTTCATTCTTATGCATATATGAACTCATGTTTCCTTTCCATATTTTTTTATAACCCTTACTGAGGTTTTTATGCTCATTCCAAGTTTTTTTAAATGTTTTTCACAGGTCAAGGGAAAGGTACATGATATGATAATAGTGTCAAGGAAGTGTCAAGAAAGAATCCATGCTTTATTTTTAAATATGTTTCCGTTGATGGAACAAAATGAATACTATCTTTTATGTAACCACTTTGTTTATATGTGGAATGTAATGCATGTTTTATGATCTAATTCTCTAAAAAACTAAACCTGAAAAGATCCTCAATGTGTAATCTTATAATAACTCAAGATTATGTATGGATTAAGGCTGGGGCCTTATAGTTGGTATCAAAGGTCGGTTTAGATATCTTTAGAGGTTAGGGTATTTTCTAAGCATAAGTGACATTACCATAATGGTTAGGATTTCAAAAAGAGTCCTAGTATTAGATAAAGTAAATGAGTAACTATATCTTAGTGTTTTCCTTCCTCATTTGTACATGATGGTTTTGTTGATATACTCACACTGACATTTCGGTTTTTAGTGAATTGATGGATCTAGCAGGCACCAAAGAGACAACAGGTTTGAAGGAAACTGTGGTGGTTCTGTGATTAAGATACTAGATAAAATTGGGGATTCAATGAGGAAACTCATGGTTGTTCTAAACCAACTATAAAGGAGTCATGATCAACCACTTGATACTTGGTATGACCTGTAATGCATCATGTACAAGATGTCCAATCTATGTGGAAGTTCAGGTAATAATTATAAGGGTAACCATTAGAGTTTATATGATCCTTACTTTTGAGGTAATTATGGGTTATTATATGTTATGATGGAAAATGAAAGGCATGAGATAAACTTGAGGTTAAAATATGTTATGATCATTTTTGATAATTTAATCTGGTTTTGGGGAATGTTTTAAGAATTATATAGTTTTGGAAAAATGACAACACGTAGACCGTGTGACAACACATCGCGTCGGACAAAGCTGTGGGAATCGAACCCACAGCCAAAGTGAAACTGGTATTTATCGCCTACCACTGGACTACGTGAAGTCCCTGGTTAGTTTGACTGATTTGTTTTAGTTAGATTATTTTAGGAATCAAAGAGTAAGATTATTTTGGGTTATCTATGGAAATGATTAACCTATCATCGATGATATGTGATTAGGTTAATTACTTTTCAATATGAGAATTTAAGAGCAACTGATGTTATTTGGAGATAAAAGTTAATTTGTACCATGGAAGACTATGTGACTAAGTCCTTCAAATATTTGGGTTTCAATCTTAGTTTGGTTTACTTTGATGAATTTAATGGACAAATTGTTTATCAAATGGTCCTCGTTGAACTTTGGGTTTGTTGGACAAATTTTGGAGATTAAGAATAGATTTTCTTTTTATAAAGGTTTATCCTTTTCTCGATTATCTGATCTTGTACTAAACTTTGTGGTTTTGTTTTTGGTTATAGTCTAAAGATATGGGAAGTATATAGTTCTCTTTTTTGGATTAGGTTATTCTCTAGAATTTGATTATAGTACTCTTAATGTGAACAAGTCTTCCTAAATACTCATCTTTTGGAGAAAATATGAGTTTGTGTAAGGAATCTAATAAAAGTTAAAATTCAACATGATAAGTGATTATGTTTCCTTATGAATAAATTCCTCAATAAAAAGTAACAAAAAACAAAAATGTTGTCTATTAACTTTTCCTACTGGGGAATCGAATATCGTTTAACCCATCACAAGTTTGTGATTTTCTTGTGGTTAACTTTCTCCTAAACATGATTTCTATCACTCTCCATCAGAACATGACCCTTTTTTTCCTCCATGTCCATATTTTCATACTTGGAATCCTCGTATGGGTTAACTTGGGTGACCTTTGTACTTATCTTTATTTATTTTAAAGTGATTGTTTTACTGACTCCTGTTCCCATGTGGGGGTTTCAATGAAGTTTCCAAGCCCAATTTTAAAAATTGCGAGGATGTAATTCCCAAAATGGGGGAAGGATGTAACACCCCAGGTAAATAATGAATATTAAATTTTCATATTTATCCATATTTCTGAATAAAATATTAATATTACTTTAAAGGGGACGCTATGCCCGATGGCGTACCCAATACGCAACAATGAGTTTCTTGGGAATCTTGCATTGCACTCTAATAATAAAATAATATTATGATAGTAAACGCCTAGCCGTTGTAATGGCGTGAATGAACAGAACTAACTAAAAAATAACTATATATGCTTGTTAAATATTTTTACTCTTTACAATAAATGTTATAGGATTAAAAATGCGAATGAATCCAATTTTAAGCGTAAACATTCCAATATTCTTTAAAATGTCGATTAACCGCCTTTTGATGGGGAACCTCTTTTAAATCCAATTTTTTAAAATTTTATGTGTTATATTTGACAAAATAAAATTATTCTTTAGAATCGGGATATCAAAATTTACTTTGTGTAAATCTTTGGTATTTTTCTGAAAAAGTTTAATTTTTAATGAATAGTGGAAATTGTTGTATTTTAATTCAAAAAATAATTTTAATCTAATTTATTTATATAATTAGATTATCTTTTGAATTGGTTTTAAAGTTAAATTAGAATATATATTTACCATTTAATACAATAGTTGTCGTTGGAATTAATTTTACTTTGAAATTGGACTTAAACTAGTGTCAATCTTTTGATACTTATTGTTTCATAAAAACACGCTATTTGCTCTGACAGTGGGAATTAATTATTAAATTAATTAATAAAACTTATATTTTTTTAATTTTTTAAAATAGCTATCATTTTTGAATTCATAATATCAAATATATCTTAGGGTGAATTTTTGGTAATTTTATGAAAAACTTCAATATTTGATGAATAGTGAAACCACTAAGTGGTACTTATAAAAACTGATTTTCCGTTTAAATGAAATTTTTCCATATTTGTGTTTTGAATTTCAAAAATCCGACATACATGGTTTTCATTAAGAAGTAAAATGTGGTTCAATGGGATTAAAATAATTTTTTGGTGAATAGTAACTTATTAAGTTTTTAATCGCGATTAGAGGAAATTAGTGTAGTTTAAGGTAAGAATAATGTTTTAATAAAATTAAATGACCTATACACGTGTCCTACCCTCATTGGATGTGTCATTTCCGACCAAGACAATCCATGGGTCAACTTGGGGACCCCATGGAGACACTTTGGATGGAAAATGACATAAATACCTTTTTATTTAATGTTAAAGTAAAAATGACCCAAACATGAGTTGTTTTACTAAAACAATTTTTACATGGGGTTATAAAAGTCATATGTTTGACTATAAATAGTAATTGGAAAGGTAAAATATTTCCTATATCATAGTATTTTTTTATAAATTTTAGACATTAAATAAATTAAATTATTTATGACATCATGATGATGCAGTGATGACATAATTATTTAAGAATTTAAATAAAATGGAAATATAATGTAAAATATAAGACCTACACATGTAAAAAACATATTGGATGGGTGGATTTCGAACCCTTATCAACTTATCCTCTAAAAACATCAATGTGGGGCCATTAAAATCCGAAACTCATTCTAAAATAAAGTAACATTTCTTTACTTTCCAAGAGTGCCCCTCCTCTCCTCTTATAAAAGTCCCCCACCTCTACCACCTTACCCACACATAAAAATCCTTTGGTTCGGACAAACCCTGCACATTGTGTCTCTCCACGTCCCTCTCTAACTCCTTGAATCCTCACTTTGGGCAGAAGTCTTCCCAAGGACGCCTTTGAGCTCAAACCAAAGGGAGTTACCCGATTTTAAGGTAATGTCTTCACTTGTGTCCTTTTGTTTTATTTTTCTTCTCCAACCCCCTAAACTCTTTTTATTAATTTAATTTGTAACAAATATAATATCTTAAATATACTAGTATGTTGTTATTATAAGGATTCTAGCTAAACTTACACACACCTAAATCTAATTGTTAAAGAACATACTGTTTCTGTGGATGGTGAATTTCTGCCTCATGAAACGATGATTGTTTAACATTATTATAACACCTTCAAAGGTGGACATTAAGATGACACTATATTTATATATTATATATAATATGTTTATGTTTTACTTAAGCTTATGTATTTTTCATTAATTTCATACCTTTATGGTTTCCATTATAGGTAAACGCGATATCTTCATTTAAGGAAGTGCTGACTACCGCTCCCTCAAAGTGATTTGATTCGTTAATACCATATGTGGAACGTATAAAGGATATATTTCATGATATTATATATGATAACATACTTTAATTAAAATAATATTATAGATAATTATGTTTTAATTCCATTAAATATGAAATAGAAATGGAAGTAGCGTTCATGCGTACATACGACTTACCGTCTCCATGAACGGTACATTTCATTTCTTATCTCAAAATGTTATGTACTATTATAAGTAAATATATATAATGGATATATATGTAACATATTACATCTATATGATGTTATCATTCTGGAATTATAACATATATATATATATATATATATCTCATTTTGTTTTAATTCCATTAATATGACAAAAAATGAAAGTAGCGTTCATGCGTACGTACGGCCTACCGTCTCCATGAACGATGATTTTAATTTTTATCTCCAAATGCTATGGAATAGTATAAAATGAATATATACTGGATATATATGATATTTAAAACATCAATACTATTCTGTATATGATGTACCTATAACTACATGGAAAATTATTTTCCAACAAGTTCAATTTTTGACTCATGTACCAAACATTGACAAAAACGTCTGATAGGAACTCATATTATTAACCAATTATTATAACATTAAAATATGTGATATGAACTGAATAATAATATTTATAGGATGTCCTTAAGCAATTATAAATTGACCAAAGTTTATTATTCAGGAATATAAAGAAATGAACAAGACAAGTTGGACTTGAGGTGAGGGATCTGACTCCTCTCTTTCTTTTAAAGTACACTCTTTTATGTCAATCCTTTTAAAGTTAATATTTCTTGTTATTGGGATATTATTTTATATTACCCTTACTTTAATTTTTATGTTCATATGACGAGAGACCCTATTCTGTCTCATCAATCCATTTTGGATGTTTTAAGTGGCGCTGATAGGCTGCCGAGTTTTCGTAAGAGATATTTCATCTCACATTTATTTCCATGATATTTATGATACATTTGCCACAATTTCCATTGAGTGGTGTATGTACTACCCATTATTTTTCTCATTGTGTAATATAATTTCATTTATGAGCATTTAAATCAATTTTTTATTGTCCTTCTTTCACGGGGCGTATGTTTCGAAAGATACCCATGTCGGTAAGGGAACCTTTCACCCTCCTCTTTTTAAAAGACGTCTTTTGTTATGTATTTTAATTCACATACTATTATGTTGGGATATGTTCTTCTATATCCTTATTGATTTAAATTTTATTTCCATGTGATGAGATACCCTTTTTATCTCTCATCAACTCATTTTCTGAATTTTGTAGTGACGTCGTTAGGCTGTGAAATTATTGCAAGGGAACTTCTTAACCCAAATTTGATTTTTTGGGATAAACATGTACTCCTTGAATATGTCGTTCTATGAATATGTGTGAATAACCTCCGATTGTTTTACACTTAATATCCACTTATATTTGGTGTATTCCTTTGTTACACATAATTATGTAATTGATTTGTCCTTAAACCAAGGATACCGTCGTTGTAAGGGACTTCGTCTTAATCTCCTTTCATTGAGACATATTTTGTTTTATACACAAATTTCTTTTATATGGTGTATAAATCCCTTTTACTTTTACGTTTATCCAAAATTAATCTTTGTTATAAGAATCATTTTACAAAACGACAAAAGGGAATGTTTTTGTCATATGTATGCGGCGATAATGACTTCTCTACCGCCGTGACCATTATTTTGAGTTTCGGCTTCCTCTACAAGACATACATTCTTTTTAAAAGAAAAATAAATACCATGTTTTAATATTCTTTTATTTTGGTATTGAAAATGGTTTTCATAAGGTTTTTTTATATCAATGTGTTTTATTGATATCTTGTGATTGAAATGTGGAAATGTTATGTTTCCTTTATGCATGTTTTATGTGATACGAATATGTTATGGTTCTTGGGAATTGTTATGAAGACAGGTGGTTCCGTGATAAACTAAGGGTGGGTGAGCCCGATATAGCTCTCCAATTAATTGGGTAACGTGAAGGAGTGAAACATTAAGGTTTCTACAAAGAGATTTAGGGAATATACTGTGGTGGGTATTCCAAACGTAACCAAGAGGGTTACTCCCTACGTAAGAATGTTATGAATGCCTCACGTTACCTTTTATGTATTATGATTCCTATGATTTATTCATATTTTTATGAGTTATGTTAAAGTGCCTTTGTTTTATGGGTAAAGTATGATTTCATTCTTATGTATATATGAACTCATTTTTCCTTTCCATATTTTTTTATAACCCTTACAGAGATTTTTATGTTCATCCCAAATTTTTTAAAATGTTTTTCACAGTTCAAGGGAAAGGTACATGATATGATGATAGTGAAAAGGAAGTGTCAAGAAAGAATCCATGCTTTATTTTTAAATTTTTTTCCATTGATGGGAAAAAATGAATACTATCTTTTATATAACCACTTTGTTTAAATGTGGAATGTAATGCAAGTTTTATGATCTAATTCTCTAAAAATCTAAACCTGAAAAGATACTCAATGTGTAATCTTGTAATAACTCAATATTAAGTAAGGTTTAAGGTTGGGGCCTTATATAATGTATGGGTTGTTATAGTTGGTATCATATAAAAGGTATAGTCAACCTTTGGAAACTAGGATGTGAAATCCTTAGTAAGAACCCTAAGGATAAGTCTAAGCATACAAAACTATCTTAGTGTTTTAGAAATTTCCATGAATAACCTATTATAAGACCTTAAGTTTGAAATTTTATTCTTGATTATGTGGGTTTCCTATTATCATTAGTGTTTCTCACACTATGTTTATTGGTTTTAGTCAATGGCTAGAACCCGAAGGAACCGTGTTAATGCTGAATGCGACGGGCAATGCAATGATTGTCCCCCCGAGCAACCAAACGTTATGGGAGCTATAATGAAAAATCTTATAGCCATGCTCACACAACATTATCAAGCTATGAATCATGAAGTACTTCCAAATGATCAATGAAAGGACCAACATTTTGTTGAATCCTTCATGAGGCAACGTCCACCCTCATTCAGCGGGTCTACTGATCCATTAGTGTCTGAACAATGGATCAGTACCACTGAAAAGATATTTTATATTCTTCAGTGTTCTTAAAATAATAAATTCATCTTAGCAATATATCTTTTGGAAGGTGAAGCTAATCAATGGACGAATCTTATTAAAAATACGAGGCAAAGGGATGAAATTGAGTCCATAGAATGGGATGGGTTCATGAACTTATTTTTCAATATGTACTTCCCTTGTATTATTAGAACAAAGATGGAGATGGAGTTTCTTGAACTAAAGAAAATTGATGATGAATCTGTTGGTTCCTACGAAGCAAATTTTACAAGACATTCAAGGTACACTTCTGGGATTATTATCCAACCTGAGATTAAGATCGATCGATTCTTCAGTGTCTTAAAACCAAGTCTTCAATGGGCGTTATCCATAAGGGACTTTAATAGCTACGAGGAAATCATTTGATTTTCTCTCTAGGTTGAGAAGGATATTAGAGTAACCCATCAGTCATATGAAAATGATAAGAATATGAATGTGAAATTCAAAGAAAAATCTAAAGAGCTCGCTTAAAAAAAGATGAGTTTTCCCTTATGCTTAATGTGTGGAAAGAAACATGGAGGAAGTTCTCTTAAAGGGATAAGTAAATGTTTGAAATGTGGAAAGAAGTTCATCTGGAATTTGAATGCCACAATTATGGGAAGAAGATGTCTAGTGATGTGAACAACGAAAATGTTACACAGAATACACCTCCTACAATTCAATGTTACAAGTGCAAGGAAATGTGGTATTGTGCTAATCAATGCACTAATATAAGGGTTTTTGATGATGTTTGATGTCATCAAACTCTTAAGGCTAAAGAAAAAAGGAATGTTGCATGAAATTTTTATCAACAATGTAAAGTACGCTAATGAAGTGGTGAAAGGTACACTTACCATCCACTCTAATGTAGCAAATGTTTTATTTAATTCTGGATCCACCCACTCTTTTATTTCTGAATAATTTTCTATGGGTATTGCCTTATTACCTCAACAATTATATTTTGAGTTAGCTGTGAAAACCCCTAATGGCACAACATTCGCATCCAAAGTTTATAATTCTTCTCCAATTAATGTTTGTGGGAAAGTGCTTCCTTCAAATCTTGTGATCCTTCCTATAGTGGAATTTGATGTGATTCTTGGCATGGATTGGATTTCATTATATAGAGCGTATATAATTTCCTAAATATAGGATGTCACATTTCATATTCTAGAACAATATATGATCGTCTATCGATGAAAGGATGAACATAACCTTCCAGTAGAAATTTCATCCATCTTATGGGTCTTTATTCCACTAAATAAAGGTTATTTATCTCAAATGGTTGGTGAGAAAATCACGATTAAGAATATTCCCATTGTACAAGAGTTTGATGATGTATTTTTGGAAGAATTTCCAGGTCGTTCACCAAATCGTGAAGTTGAGTTTTCAATAGAACTCGTACCAGGTGCTTTGCCTATTTCAAAGACACCTTATAGAATGGCCCCAATTGAGTTGCAATAATTAAAGAAGAAACTCCAAGTGAATCTTTATAAGGGATTCATACTCCCTAGTGTGTCACCTTTGGGAGTGCCTGTTCTATTTTTTATGAAGAAATAGGGATCAATGAGACTCAGCATTGATTATCGAGAACTTAACAAGATAACTATCCGGAACAAGTATCCTCTCCCACGCATTGATGACTTATTTGAACTAATATACGAAGCTCAATACTTTTCCAAGATTGAAATTCGTTCAGTGTATCATCAATTAAGGTTCAAAAGAGGGGATATAAAAAATATGGCTTTCTGTACAATGTATGGAAACTATGAATTTATAGTGATGCCATTTGGTCTTACTAATGCCCCTAATATCTTCATGGATCTAATGAATAGAGTCTTTAGAGACTATCTTGATCAGTTTGTTGTAGTATTTATAGATGAAAATCTTGTCTATTCAAAGAGTAAGGAAGAACATGAAGATCACATGAGAATTTTATTGAAGACCCTGAGAAAGGAGAAGCTTTATGCCAAATTTACCAAGTGTGAATTTTGGCTTCAAAAAGTTTCATTTTTGGGTCACATAATCTCAAAAGAGGGGGTATTTGTTGATCCAGAAAAAATAGAGGTTATCAAAAGATGGTCAAGACCAACAACAGTAATTGAGATCCGAATTTTTCATGGTTTGGCAGGATATTATCGAAATTTGGTGAAATATTTTTCACGATTATCTAATCCACTCACCAGGTTGACTTGAAAAGGCGTTAAGTTCGTTTGGATAGAGGAGTGTAAAGAGAATTTCAAGGAGTTAAAAAGAAGGTTATCTAGTGCACCTGTGCTCACACTGCCTTGTAGTGGAGAGAGGTTTTTGATCTATAGTGATGCATCCAAGAAGGGATTGGGGTGTGTTCTCGTGAAAAACGATATGGTGATACCTTATGCCTCACGACAGATGAAAATCCATGAGCAAAATTACCCAACTCATGATTTGGATTTAACTGCGGTAATATTTGCATTAAAAATTTGGAGACATTATATTTATCGTGAAAGGTGTGATATTTATACTGATCATAAAATTTTAAAGTATATTTTCACACAAAATGAGCTGAAAATGTGCCTATGAAGATCGTTGGAGCTGATTAAGGATTGCGACTGCTCAATTCATTACCACCCAGGGAAAGAAAACAAGGTGGCAGACGCATATAATCGTCAAGACCATGCTAGCTTATCCATGATGATGATCACACAAGATCCACTATTATTGGATTTAAAAGGATGGATCTCGGGATTATAATTAAAGGTGAGAAATCTTAGATGTCTCAAATTAATGTTCAACCATCTATACATGTGAAGATTAAAGAGGCACAGAAAGAAGATGTAGAGTTACAAATGAAGGTGAGAAATGTTCCTGAATTAAACATTGATAATGATGGGATAATAAGCTTCAGGAATCGGGTTTGTGTTCCTCCCATACTAGAATTAATGATGGAGCTACTGGATAAGATTCATAGTTCTTCATTCTCTATTCATCCAAGAAGCACAATGATGTACAGGGACATGAAAGAGTAATTCTGATGGGATGGCAAGAAAAGGGATGTTACTGAATATGTCTCTCAATACTTGGTTTGTCAGCAAGTTAATTATGAGAGATAGAAGTCTAAGGGGATGTTACAACCATTACCCATACTAGAATGGAAATGGGAAAACATCACTATAGACATTGCCACTGGACTTCCTAAAACATCCAACGACAATAATGATATCTGGTTTATAATTTATCGTCTTACGAAGTCGGCATACTTTATTGCAATTAGAGAAGATTTATCTCTTGATCAGCTTTCTAGTATATATGTAAAGGAAGTAGTAAGATTTCATGGAGTACCACTTTCCATTATATCTGATCGGGATCCGTGGTATACCTCAAATTTTTGGTGAAGTCTTCAGCATACTCTTGATACAGAGTTGAGTTTCAGCACTGCTTATCATCCTCAGACAGACGGTCAGTCAGATAGAACAATTCAAACTATAGAAGATATGTAAAGAGCTTGATCTATGGATTTCAAATTTGGTTGGGATCAACACCTACCTTTGGTTGAATTTTCATATAATAATAGCTTTCACTTCAGTATTCAGATGGCTCCTTATGAATCACTCTATGGAAAAAAATGCAGGACTCCAACTTACTAGGATTAAGTTGGGGAAAGAAATCTATTAGGACCCAATCTTGTTGATGAGATGGCAGAAAAGGTCAGATCTATTCAACAACACATAAGATCATCTCAGAGTCGACAATAAATTTAGGTCGATAACCAAAGAAAAGACCTAGAGTTTGAAGTGGGTGATAATGTGTTCCTACGAATATATCATTGGAACAGAGTAATAAGATTTGGAAATAATGGAAAGCTGAGCCCTAGGTATATTGGTCCTTTTGAAATACTGGATCGTGTTGGGAAGTTAGCTTACCAATTGGCACTTCCACCGAATCTCTCTCAGGTTCATGATTTGTTCGATGTATCTATCCTGAGAAAAGTACATACCTGATCCTTCACATGTACTCAGCTCAGAAGTTGTACCACTGGAGCAATAACTTTCTTATGAAGAACAACCGATAGAGATTCTGTATAGTAGCGAAAAATTTCTATAGAACAAGACGACTATCTTGGTGAATGTTTTATGGAGGAACCACCAATTAGAAGAAGCTATATGGGAACTTGAGGATATGATGGTGGAGAGGTATCCTCATCTGTTTGTTACAAAGTGATGAATTTTGAGGGAGAAATTCATTTTAAGGGGGGTTAAATGTAGCACGCGAGATATTATGAGAAATATTTTTTTTTATGTATAATGGAATCTTTCACTACACACAACACTGTCATGGCTTGCATTACACGCAAGAGTAACCTTCCTCGATAGCTTGCGTTGTACGCAATACCGAGATTCACTAAACAACGATATGTTATTAAAATATTATATAAACTAGCCGTTATGAATAGTAATACCCATTTTTTGAAATTTTATAAATTTTATCTTTCAAAACTGATTTCATTTTTTGATTTGGAATATCGAAATTAGCCTCAGGTGAATTTTTGGTATTTTTCTGAAAACTTTCAAATTTTAATGAATAGTGAAAACACTAGGTTACTATTTAAAAACCAACTTTTATTTAAATAATTATTTATTTTATTTAAATGTATTTTAGTTTTAAATTGATACATAATACCTATATAATTTCAATGTAATTCATTGGATTCATTTACAATAATTTTATATATATAGAAATTTTATTCATCTTTTCACCGTCTTTTACTCCCCTCCTATGAGAATTTAAAAATTTACATAAAACATAATTTTACTGCTTCTATGAGTGGAATTTCAAAAATCCGAGAGACATGGTTAATATCAAGAAGTAAAATGTGGTTCAATAAGATAAAAATAATTTTGAGTGAATAGTAACTTTTTACTTTTTTTACCACGGTTAAAAGTAAATAGGTTAATTAATGGTAAAAATGATATTATTATTACCCTAACACATGTCCTAATTCTATTTGATAAGTTTAATTCAACAAAAAACAACCTTAGTAAAAAAATATGACCATTTAGGTCCACTTAGATTAGATTAAGTCACTTATTATTAATTTATTTAAAGAAGAGTTAAAAGAGTTAAAAAAAAATGTTTATTAACTAAAACATTTTTAATATAGAGTTATACATAAATAAATTTGACAATAAATATTCATTAGAAATATAAAAATATTTCCTACATAATGGAATTTTATTTATAATTTTTAGACATTAAATAAAAGTAATTTATTTGTGACACAATTATGATGAAGTAATTACCTTGTTAATGAAATATTAACATAATTGATATTATAAATACCGAAATAAATGTAATTTGAGACTTGTTATTAATTACAATAATTTTATAGGTTAATATGACATGTTAGTATTGATTTAATTAACTGGTTTTGAACTAATCATGCTGTTATGATTTTCACATAAATCAATTACCAAATAGTGTCAAATTTGACATAAAATAGTTTTTAAAACAAATATTATATTATTAATTGTTATTTTATTTATATAAATATAATTTTCACCCAAATGACTTAGATATGGGTATATATATTAATAATTAACAACTTGGGGTTCGTTTGGTATGTTATAGTAAGTTTATTAACAATATAGTGTGAGAAAACAAGAAGACACGGAAAAGTAAAATTATTTAACTTAGAGTTAAATATAAATGATAAGGTTAAAATATTAACTTTAACTTATCTAAATTCTATTTTTTGAGAGTATTTTGATGCATACCAACCATATCTTCGAAATAAATCAATTTGGATCTATTAAAAACCGAATATGACTTTATAAAAAAACAATATTTTAAGTTTTTTCTAAGGTGCCCCTCTCCTCCCTTATAAAAGGGCACCTCCTACCTCTCCTCCTCACACCACATTGAGCCTTAAAGCTCAGCCAACCCCATCCAATTTCTCTTCTCAACTTTCCAAGAAACATCCTAGAGGCCCTGGTCTTTTTCAATTACTATTTTTAGTGCCCTAAGTGAAGGTTAAGAAGAGGCGCTTTAAAGAAGAGGTAATGTTTGTTACCGATTCATTCAAATTTATTTCTTCTTATACTTACTCTTAATTATTTGTTTCACTATGAATTAATAACATCAGTATCACTAATATACTTATATTTTATTATAAATATGAAATAACCCTATTTCACCTTTTATCCATCCAACGGAAAATGAAATCACAGCGCATGCGTACATTCGAAATACCGTCTTGACACCGTGGTGTAATATGTTTTCCACCAGCACCATAATTGGATGGGTATAATGGTGTAAATAATAACTATATATGATTATTGTAATGTGATATTGATTATGAAATTGTATACAAACACTTCAATACAATTCCATGATCATGGGAATGATATCATCACTCGTGCATACGTCTGGCCTACCGTTTACACAATGTGATGCGACTTGTTCTACATGATCTTCGTTGAATAATGATTATATAAATGTATTGAATGAATAAATATGATATATGTTACACTAATACCATTTTGTAAATTAGGTATCTATAATATAAAAATATGAATAAGAATTTATTCGACAAGACATGCTTAAGAACGTAAAGCAATGAACACCCGAATAACAAGTAGCAATCAAATATTACTAATAAGAAGATAATAATATAACCATATATGATATCATAACAATGAGTATGATTCTGTAATAAGTCAATGACATTATTTAAATTATTATACATGAGTTTCAGACACATACAAATCATATCAGACCTAAGGTAAGGGAAAATCTCACAATCTCATTTTTATCCGAGATTGTTTATACTTCAGAATTTACAGTGGAATATTTATCATCCACATCCATGTTTCCTAGATATTTAATATTATTTCTATCCTCCTATAATTTATTAAATCCAATTTTACCCATTGGTAAGTTTTTTAGTAAAAGATATGAAAGTAATCCAATTTTAACTTATAAGGCATGAATGGATTTTATGATTTAATATGAACATTATTTCCATGAAGATTCCATTACATGTTTTTAAGTTTATTTTTAATCAACTTCTTTTAGTTTAAAATTGTATGACATGTTAAGAAAGGAAAAATGTTTTTGGGGTAGAAAGGATATTTTCCTGAAGAATGGGGTTCAAGAGTTTTATCAAAATTATTTTCCATCTATCATAATATAGGGTTCTATTTCTATCCCTATTTTTACATTTATTTTATTATTTTATGATGGAATTATTTTTATGATGTCCTTTTATCTTATATGGATTATGTTTTGATGGCATGATGTTTAAGAATCAAATTTTAATTACATGGGTTATGCTATGATGTATGATTTATGATCTTGTGGAAGACAAAATAATTGTATAATTATGAGATGGGTGGGACCTATATATCCCTCCAATGCATTGGGTAAAGATTTATATCTCATGAGATAGACATGGCTAGAATGGAAGGTTAATCCAGTTCAGTGAAACAGGACTGAAATGATGAGTGAACATGGTTCAGAAATGGACTTTGTCCGCTAAGATAGTCTTGGAAATGAGTCTTGACTACTAAGAAATGATTCACTATGATTATGTGTGTATGACAGAAATTTTCATTTTATGACTATTGGGATTACATTTCCCTATCATTATTTATCCAATGTTATGATATTATGACCACTTTTTTAGGTTATGATTTTCAAAATGTTATGTTCTTATGAATATGATATGATTGATATTTCGTTTGTTTACCCTTACTGAGCATTTGAGCTCACCCTTTGGTATGTTTTATTTTCCCCAGGCCAGGACGAAGGGTATTATGTAAGATATGCCAAAAGGGACTCTAGATATGAAAAAATAAAAGGGAGACAGTGTAGATGATTTATGAACCAGTTGATTATGTTTACGAGTTTCTAAAGAAACTATACCTATATGGTCCATTCGTGGTTTTGTTATATGTTCTAATAATTGTGCTTTAATTTTGATGTGATAACAATGTATGTAATGTATGGGTCGTTATAATGATATTCCAAGAGGTCCAATTGAAAATGATTTTAATAGTTTTGTATCAACTCAGGGTAAGATAAAAGTAAGCATTTTGTATGATGATTGGAGAATCTGGACAAAGCGATAATATCCCCGTTGTGGGAGATGATTTTGGTAAGAATGTTTTCTATTTTTTTCCAATTCTTTCAATTTTTCTAGTATAATCTGTTTTACATCTTCATATTAGATGACATTTGATATTCTTGACACTCGAGGAGTTAGGAATAAATTTCTATCGATGGATACGAGGAGATGTAGGGATTTTAAATTGACAGTCACATATGATTTCATTTTTGTCCATAAGAGTCATGACGAACCATGTTATATAAATCCTTTCATAGATGAAGAAATATGGAGATAGTTTGTTGAAAGTAGACGAAAAGATTCATTTTTGGTAAGGGAAATGTAAAATTTTATAATGTTACTAATATAAATTATCTTATTAATGATTTTTTAATGATTTATTATTCCTAATTTACAGAAAACAAGGACATCTCATCAGGATATCCAATCTAAAAATGTATACCCTAATAGTTTATCTCAGAGATGGTATAGCCTTATAGGATCACTGTACATGATATTATAGATAGTTAGATGTATATCATCATAGGATCACTGTACATGATATTATAGATAGATCCGCTCGAGTACCATGGCCTATAAATGAGGTGATGACAGTTGGACATAGTATCAATTTAATTTGGCCATCCAGACTTATGGGACTCATTACCATAGAGGTATGTATGTTATATATTCTATTTTTATTAATTTTTTTTTAACATTTAAACACTAATATATTTTTCTATTTATTTTTATAGGAATACTTCAAAGGTAAAGAAATAATATACAGACAACAAAAAAGGAAAATGGCTATGACATCAGATACAGATTTTAGTAGTCTTGACAGATTATCAAGATTTTCAAAATTTTTATTGGATCATTATGAGTTCTTAATTGAAGCTTATGTTTTTGGATATGCAGTAAATGTGGGGACTGTGAAAAATGATATCATGGTGCTTGTTACTGAAGATAAGTTGGCCATCAATGTGGTGAAAATTTTTTCCATGTAAGTCTTAACACCTTTTCCTGACATTATATTTAACAAAAATGTATACTTATGTCTATTTTTTATTATGTATCATTTTAAAATGTATGATAAGAATGAGCGGATAGGTGTATATAGATTCATTCACCCGCATTTGATTTCCCCTAAAGCACATGCATCAGATGAGTAACAAATAATGCTTTATATTGCTGAAATATTTAAACAGAATATAATCACACATTGTTGGATGATGCCTTTTTGTGATAGGTATGAATCATATCCCTAGAAAAGAGTTCCTTCTCTTTTAACATAAAAAACCAGTAACCTTAAATTTTTTTATCAGTGATATTTGCATGTTAGGTTTTTTCCCAAGAGAGAAAACACTTTATTGGATATGCTCTATATATGGAGATATATGGGAATGTTTAATAATATGGTGGAAAATTAATATTAAAATTATTAATAGTTATATATATTACAATTAATTTTAAATTTATCCCATTCATATTATTTTCTAATAGAGGATGGTGTTACTTTCGAAAAAAAATGAAAAGGAGTTCCAAGATCAAATATTTAAATATAATGGTAAATATCCATTTATAATTTTTAATTTTTGATGTATTAAATAAAAATCATATTTTGAATTTACACTCAATTAAAAATAATTGTCTAAACAATAAGGTTTCATAGAATTCTGATATTATATGTTAAGATTTATGTATGAAATAATTACAACTATAACACTTGTGAACTTTTCCCTGGTAAGATTTAGATTAATCATTTCTATAATATTTCGTTTGATTTATTAATTATACATGTTAATTACAATCCATTTAATTTTTATCTTTTTGATGATCCTCAACCCTATAGTTCTCAAGAGGTCAGACACTAACAAGTGGGATGGTCAAATTATTTTACAGGTTTAATTGGATTTTAGTTTTTTTGTACTGTAAAATGTAATTTTGATTATTGTACTTATAATTGTGTATTTGGTAGTATTTTATGTTGGCATTTTTGGTTTTTTAGTTTATATTTGACTTTTTGAATGTTATATATGTGATTTTTTTGTTTTTCTCTACTTCTTGTTTTGGTCTAGTTCTTATGGTTTTTTCTCGTATGGATTCTGGTCTGGGGGGGGGTTCGATAGTGTGGGGGTGTCTAGTGGCGTGGGGGGTTTCAGGGGTGTGGGCAGGTTTTCAGATGGGGTGAGGGTGTCTATAGTGTCTATGGGGGTGGGAGGGTGTCTGGGAGGGGTGGGAGGGCTGGCCAGGGGGTGGGGCTGTCCAGGAGGGTGGGGGCTGTCCAGGGGTGACAAGGGGTGTGGTAGTGTCTAGTGGGGTGGGGGTTTCAAGGGGTGTGGGAGGGATGTCCAGTAGGGTGGTTGTGTCTATGGTGTCAATGGGAGTGGGAGGGTGTCAAGGAGGGTGGGAGGACTATCCATGGGAGTGGGGGTTGTCCTAGTGGGTGAGGGGGCTCTCTGGGGTGTGTCTAGAGTTGTAGGGGGTGTCCAGTGGGGGTTTTAAGGGTGTGGGCGGGTTTTCCAGTGGGTTGGGGGTGTCCATGGGGGTGGAAGGGTGTCTAAGAGGGTAGGAGGTATTTTTAGGGGGTTGGAGGGCTGTCTAGTGCGGTGGGAGGGCTGTCTAGGGGTTTTCGAGGGATATGTGGGTGTCCAGTGGGGTTTGGGGTGGGCTTCAGAAGTGTGGTAGTGTTTTCTAGTGGGGAGGGTTTCCA
The DNA here is from genome assembly GCA_963277665.1 of Viscum album. Lineage (NCBI taxonomy): Eukaryota > Viridiplantae > Streptophyta > Magnoliopsida > Santalales > Viscaceae > Viscum > Viscum album. The sequence continues at coordinate 1,367,827,460 of OY728135.1, forward strand.
AGGTGTCCATGGGGGTGGGAGGGTTTCCATGGGGCTAGGAGGGATGTCCAGGGGTGGGGCTATCCATGGGGTGGGGGATGTACAGGGGGATTGTCCTTTGGGATAGGGGTGTCTAGGGTGTCCAGGGGGTGGGGTGTCTAGGGTGTGGGAGGGTGTCTAGGAGGGTGGGGGTTGTTCAGGGGGTTGGGGGGTTCAAGGGGTGTGGGCATGCTATCCAGTTGGGTGGGGATTTCTAGGGTGTCTATGGGGGTAAGAGGGTGTGAGGGCTATCTAGGGGGTGAGGGCGGTCTAGGAGGGTGGGGGTTCCAGTGGTGTGGTAGGGCTATCCAGTGGGGTGGGGGTGGTGGGGGGGGGGGGGTTCCAGGATGTCCATGGGGGTGGGTGGGTGTCCAAGAGGGTGAGAGGGTTGTCTAGGGGGTGGGGGCTATCCAGGGTTAGTGGCTATACATGGGGTTGTCTAGTGGGGTGAGGGGGTTTCCAAGGGTGTGGAGGGTGTCCAGGGGCTGGGAAGGTGTCCAGGGGGTGGGAGGGTTTCCAGGGGGCCGTCCAGGGGGTGGGGTGTCCCAGGGGTGGGAAGGTGTCCCGTGGTGGGGGCTATCTAGGGGGCGGGGCTGTCCCATTTGGTGGGGGTATTTCCAATGGGTTTTATGTTTATTTAGTTGACATTGAATGTTTTTAAAGTTATTAATGTGAATGTTGAATTTTTCTTTTGTTCATCTTGTTTTGGTGTAGTTTTTATGTTTTTATGGTACATATTCTAGTGTGGTTTTGTCTACATTTAGTCTATTTATAGCTTGTTTCAGTACTTCTTTTGCAGTGCATAGTTGTGGTTGAATGGTTTTATCAATAAAATTGATTTTTACGACATTTATTTTATATCTGATGTAAAAAATTCATGGTAATGGGTTTTAACGCACGTTATTTGAAAACCGACGTAACAAATGCATTGGAATGGGTTTTTACGTTGGTTATGAAATAACCGAAGTAATAAATGGAATGGAATAGTTTTTTACATCGGTTATTTTATAACTGATGTAATATATATGTTTTTACATCGATTATTATTTAACTGGCATTAGAAAATTCTTGGCAGACTAGTTTATCACATCAATTATTAAAATAAGCGACGTTATAATTTTTTTTCAAGTTGGTTATTGAATAACAGATGTTATAAACATGTTTTCCAAGTTAGTTATTCAATAACTGGTTTGATAAATGATTCTAGAGGCAAATTTTATTATTTTTATTATATAATAATTCATGTAATAAAATATATACCACATTAGTTATTTAAAAACAGATGTAATAAATCACAACTCCGAAGTGTTTTCCATATCGGTTTTTGAGGAAATGACATGACACATTCTTCTGATTTTTTGTTTTTTACATTGGCTTTAAAATAACTGATGTAAAAAACAACACTTATAACATCTCTTGTAATAACTTCGGCCAGATGACAACATTAAAAATAAAAAATAACCACTTTAAAAAAACATTTTCTACACTACTATAATGAGGCTAAAGAATGAACTTTTATAGAGTCTATATATCTAATGACCAAGAATCATGTAACATGGTTCACATTTCATACATATCATAACATTTTAACAAGCACACAAGTTATAGAGAAGATGGTATCATGGAAAAGATCATATTGGGAGTGTAGTCATCATAACTTCCTCAGGGGTAGGGATGAAGATAATGGCTTTCAAATATCTGTGAAGTAGATGTTACATCTGATTGAGAGTATATATCAACATTTTTCTACCCATTTCTCAAAAGTTTTAAATTTATCAAATTCTAGGGAGAGTTCAATTCAATTTTTTTTATAATATAGGTCATATTAATAAAAAATTCTAGTTTTTGATAGTTCATGGGGGTTAGCAAGGAGCTAGTGGTCAATTCCCTATGGGAGACCTGTAATAGTTTCTTCAATATCATTATTTTTAGGAGAAGGTTTTCCATTTTTATGGATAATGAAGTGGATATGGATTATATAGCAGAAAATATATTAAGATTCCATGTCCCTAGTAAAATAAAACCGAAAGTAGTCAAAGAGGTGGCTATTATTAGTGATAAAATAGAAAATTATACATTCATGGTTAGTTTCAAGTCATTTATTTTCTTGTACCATGAGGTCTTGAGATAATTCATGAACAATATATGTACATTTTTTCATAGATTATTCTTAATTTTATTTTTTAGTATTTCACTCCTACATTTCACCTACTTTATTGTCAGAGTTTTTGCTCAAGGTGGAGATACTTCGAGTTACCTCAGTGTTTGCAATTCTAGTTAGTGGATATTTTAGATTAATTGAGGGTTGTTAGGTGTTTATAAAATTCAAGGTAAACATTATTTAATATGATATTCTATTGTTTAATATAGACACAATCATAAAATTTGATTCTTATTAAGAATTGGTTATACCTTATGCATGATTTTATTAATTAATTCTAGAAGATGGTTATTTTAATGAATGTTTAATATGAGAATGAATTATTTTTGGTGATCCAAAAAGTCAAAAGGATCAGAGATTTATGGATCCCATATATTTTCAAATAGAATAGTTGATGTTCCATTTATAAGAATCCCTTGATGTACTTTTTTCAAGGGTTGTTGAGGATTTTCCTGCTATTTTCATTGTATAGGTTGTGATTCTACCCCTTAATTATGTTTGTAATTTATTATAGAGTCTCAGAAAAGTGTCTCTATTATTTAAGTGTCATTATATTATATGAAACATTTCTTACAGAATGAGTTATAGTGTAACACACCCAAAAGTCTAAGATAATAACATTTTATTAGATGTCTTGTATGAAACGAAACACTAAGAATATAAATTAATATTAAATAAAGATACATTATTATATATTTACTATTAGATATAAATTTAATATATTTTATATCTTTTAATGAACATAATACTGATTTAGCTTTCATGGCACAAAGCATTGAGTTTTTTCTATATCTTGCATTACAAATAAAACCATGTTTTATCGAATAATATTAATGTTATTAATTAAAATGAAAATTTTCTCTTCGATATTAAATTGAGGATTATATATATTATTAAATAAATTATGAAAAATATATGGTTTAATTAATTTTTTACTAATTAATTAGAGTAAATATTAGAACAAATTCAATATAAAAGATATGTTTTTATAAAAAACACTTTTTCTACACCAAAGTAATTTAATCGTAAAAAATATTAATTAATATTAGTGGATGATAATAATTATATATTATATATTAAATAAAATTTTCATTCATCTAATATATTTTATAGGCTTTAGATAAGAACAAATTTAATTTTACCCATAAAAACAGTATTTTTCTAAAGGTAGTTTTGCTACCCTGTACCGGAGAAATTGTGTTAAAACTAAATTTTTAATGTTTTATATAATTTATTTCAAAAAATAAATATAATTTTGATAGATTAATGTAATAATTAGCTTATGGTGTATTTTTTTAAGAAGATTAATTTTTTTATAAATGGTGAAAAATAATAGATTTTAATTGAAAACTACATTTTCATCTAAATAATTTATAATTATATATTATAATATTATTTTTATTTCAATTCCAAATAATTTAGTTATATTTGTATACCAAATTTATGTTATTGGATTATTTTCTATAATGAATTTAGATATAAAATCTTAGTAACATTTTAAACAATTTCACATTAGAAACTCATTTTCTCATCACATCTATGTGATTGTTATTAAATTTAATTATTCCATTTATATGGGTTGAATTTGGAAAAATTGATTCAATATTTTGAATCACAATATATTATAATGTCTACTAAGGTCAAATTTATTTTTTACCAAAACTTTTAGGGGTACAAGTTAAAATTAATTACAACGATTAAGGAGAAAACGAGTTTACAAAGTAGTTAAACATAGAATATACGGTTTAAAATAACTCCAAAATTTTCCAAAACCCATTGTATGGAAATATATCTACACTTATGACTTTAAAAAACATTTATCTATTTTTTGGGAACTTTTCCAGGAAGGTGACCCGTATAAAAAGTTATGTAATGAAAAAACATAAAAGGGTCTTTCCAAACATTTGATTTCTATAATGATTTAGGATATCTAAAAAATAAAAAAAATTCTTACATATATATATATATATTTGAAATATATATGAGTTTTTTATTGTGTTAATTTATAAATAATTTTTATAGATGAATTTTTTAATTAAAACTCTTATGAATTTTAAATTTATTAAATATTTAGTTAATAATTATGTAAAATAAATGATACTACAAACATTAAATGTGAAGTAACTTTAATTGATTATTTCTTTAAATTATTTCTTTAGAATAATAGATTGTCATAAAAATTTATTAACTTAATATATTAATATTAAATTATTTTATTGTTATTATCCAAATTAAAAAAATAATAATGGAATTGATATTAATGTTATTCTATAATAAAAGAAAATTTTATAAGATAATTTAAAATTAAATTAAACCAAATATTCTTCAACAAGACTTAATTTTTTTTAATACATATAATATATCATCCATTAGGGGATAAATTTACCATTCATAATGAACATATTAACCCCTAAATAATAAAAACATTGTTAGCATGGATAGGGTTAAAGCTTCGTTTTTGCGCACTACATGCGCTTATGTTAAAATTAATTTCCCAAACATACATGATATTTTTATTTAATAAATTAGATATAATATTCAAGAATCATTGGGACTAAAGTTTCTAATAATTTTCATTCTATTTTAATCATAAAAGATAAATTAACATTATTGGAGAATATGATAACATAATAAAAAACCAAAATGGTAAAACAAGGAAACAAAGATGTTATAGAAGAACATAATGAAAATGAATTTATTTTTGTTTGGTGGAGGGGTTCCATGACCAGATAATCCTTACACAAAATTATGTTTTAATTTTGGATCCACATGAAGTAATAGATATATCCCAATAGAGAATACTTTTCAATATTTACAAGAATGACACTCCCCATCAACAACAAGAAGGAACTCACACCCCCTACTTCTTCACACCTCTAAATCAATCTGGATCGACCCAAATATAAAATAATTACTCAAAAACATACCTAAAATAATTCTAGAAGTATTTACATGTAAAAAAATTCATCCATTCAAGGCCTTTGGTGCAAACCATTAGATGTTACCCAAGGAATAGGTAATGTTCATCAACATGCATTTTTGTTTTATTTTTTCGACACCACTTAAATTATTATTATACAATTATTGTAAAATAGACTAAATATTATCAATTTTAAGAGATGTTTTTATACAGATTGTATAACCTACCTTTACACACACTTCCATAAAATCGGTTACAACATCATCGTTCGTGTGTACGGTGGACTACCGCCTTACGAACTGATGTCATTCATTTTTTCCATTACCACCATTAAAGGATGGTAATAATGGTGGAAAGACTATTTATATATTATATTTATGATATTTATGATTTATTTATGTTTTCTGAATTATTATATAACACATACTGCCCTGATTTAAAATTTATGGTAATATAATATCTTCATTCGTGTGTACCACAGACTACCATCATGTAAAGTGATATAGTTCACTCACACTATACATAGAATATATTAAGTATGTGATTAGTAAAAATATGTGATTTATATGAAATAAAAAATGATAATTTAATAAAAATATATATCATTTACTTTTCATTCATTCAATGTGAAAAGAAAAAAGAAACAATGTTCATGTATCTGTTTAACCTACAGTCTCCATGAACGGTGTATTTCATTTCCCATTTCCAAACATTATAGATTGCACTTAATATAATTATTCTAAATTTATATGATATTAAAATCTTGATTTACATTTTGGAGATGTTGAAATCATAATTTAAGTAAGAGGATCCTGAAATAAAAAATCCAAAATATACTCGGAAGAAAAGAAAATTAAATAATACTATTAAAAAACAGGTAAAATATGATATAAAGTTATTATATATGATATCCTAAATATTAATATTGTTATAAAAAAGTTGATAAAATTTATCAAAACCATTATAACTTATGTTAAAGAGCAATTACCAAAAGTAATCATTAGATAAGCGATTCAGTCCCAATTTACATTCCTTTGAGTTATATTTTTTATAATTCCCAAATTAACATTAATATATTGTATATACATACTGTCATGACCCACTACACACAAAGTGTACCACTCCTGGTCTATAAATGTGAGAATGCAGATAGTAACACCAGAGTCCCACCATTAGTAGGGACTAGGTTGCCGACAATCACTAATAGTATAATAAACACACTGATGGGAGGCATTACTCTCTAAGAGAACACATGAGAAAGAGAGTGATATGGAATACATCAACCAACTCCAATAATAATGCAATATAAAAATAAACCCATGTACACATATGTAATGACATGCACAGAATACTACAAATGAAAAGGAAAAAATGCAAGTACAAAAAGGATGTAAAGAAAAACGACAATGAAGCCCGAACAACTCCTACAACCCCAAGCTAGTAGTAACCTGGATGATCTCTATTATGCTCAAAGTATCCTAAAAAAGTTTTTTACATATAGGGTGAGTATAACAACATACGCAGTTGGATAATCCTCATAGCCTCTCATGCAACAGTAATGAATGCATGGTAAAGCACAGTGAACAAAAAGTGAAACTGACTCCCCACCTAAATAGGTATATAATGTTCCCCACCTCAAAAGGTAAACTCTAACTATGTATCTCATATAAGATTATATAATATAATAAATAATTTTAACAGTACGCCACTACCACTTCCCCACTAGATTTCCTCTTTTCCTTAACATCACATATCCTATGATTCTCTCTCTAAAAAAGCGTTCTTGTAGACACCTAGGTGTTGCACCACAACTTGAACCACGTGAAGCACCACCACTACGTCCACATAACTAATGTAACTAGGTATTTTCTAGGATCCCTCACAACTTCCACAATTTGTATCATACATTGGTCATTATTCCTCAAGAAATTACAGCCCATACGTCGAGTAAGAACCCCCAAGACATCACAGCATATACACATTACACCAATAGTAGTCCATAGGAAACTATATTAAGAATATATATGTTTGAATAACCACATTCCATTACAACCCTCTACAAAAATATATGGGGAAAACTACCCATTGTTTCTACCAGCACAAGTAACTACCAAGAGAAGAGAGTGGGGCCATTGTTGGTACTTTTCCATCCATCCTCCCATCAGAATGTTCGGGAAAAGAATACCGTCCCAAGGCCCAGAATCCCTGGGGTGTTAGTTTTCCTAACAGACCGGGTGGAGTAGAATATAGAAAAAAATTACATAATATAATATATATCACAACCACACTATGAAAAAAACCAGTCTTATACTCAACTACAACTAACATCTCTTGGACTACCATCTATCACTACTAATACCAAATATCCTATAAAAATATAACCATTTAAAGAGTGAAATTAAGTTACTTATCCATTTTTATCAGTTTCACATTACATAATTAATTATTTACCCATTAATTAAAAATTATTAATTCCAAATTATATTTCATTAGCATCACAACAGGTTCCAGGCCCTCTAGGAAAATCCAAACCGAGTCCATAGCTTCACGAAAATATTACCTCAATATTTCATCTCAAAAAGATGAAACCCCATAGGTTACCATCATTTATTTAATCATTTATTAATTGAACTATTAGATTCCCATAATTCTAGGCATTCTAGAGAAGCAAAACTATGCTACCAAACACAAGGGGCATAATACGGTGAGTAGATGGACTACCCATCGAGTTATTTCCACCTATAGCTGGAGTATACACCAATCTATCCTCGAGAAGAAAAACACGAAAATAATGTTTCATACCCCATACATATTAACCTACTTTTTATGGAGGTTAAGAAAGAAAATGTACCTTATGTAGTGTGTAAAATAAATAGATAAACAACCAACAAGATTCAACAAGAATCCATCATTCCTAACCAACCCTTTTTATCATCTCGTGTGTCCTCCCAAACACCCTCATGCATAATCCAATGCATATCACCACTATAGGAATCAAATAACACCCCAATTCCTTGCCCTACCTACCCCACATACCACAATAACCTCCTAGGATTACACCAAAACACATGATGTAGGAAAACAACCAACAAGAAACTCGGCTCTTGGCTCTTTGCATGGCATCTACTCGTCATACACAACAAGAACTCACTGCTCTAATAATAATTATATTAGCCTTAATAAGAGATAGGGTAACTCAAAACTCTGTCATGAATTATATTATATCAAGAAACAAGTTATTTAAATCATCTTGAATTTTCCAGTTCGTTTAAATATGCCTAACTTCATCCATTCGATTATCAGCCATTTACCATAGCAACAACTAGATTAAAAAACCTGACTCTTAATCTTTAACCAACTAATTTATAATTCATCCTGATTTTATATTTTATACTAATTTACATCAAAAAAAACATGATAAACAAATAAAACATAGATATCACACTGTCTTGCAAAAACAATAGGCACTAAGATATAATCGATACCAATTTATTTATTTTCTTCAAATATTTATTATTGAAATTAAATTGTGATCTATTGGGATAAAACATGATATATATACGTAGTTTTACATATAATAATAGATAATCCATGAATCCCATACCTAAAAAGGATTCATACATTATTTTCACTGGAATGACCAATACAAAATATCACGATCACCTCTCCTGGAAGACTGCATCAACCTAAGGATGTAGAGATACCTCCACAGCAACCAACAACTAAGAAAACACCACAAGAATCATGGAGATAAAATTAAATAACATTTAAATGAGGAAAAAATGGATAAAACCCATAATAATAGTGGTAGAACATAAATTATATCGAATATGGTTCGATACTTCCATGTTTCACCAAAACAGGGTGTACGAATGTAGTAGTAAGAAACTCCAAGGAAGACACGCTCCAAGGATACAACACTAAGCATGAATCTTGTAACACCCCAAACTTCCACGGTACGTTTCCCTTCGAATAATCGATAGCGTGTGTTGTACGCAACCTCGAGTTCTAACACACACCACAACTAATTAAACTAGCCGTTGTGAATAGTAATACCTACTTTTTGAAATCATATATATTTTATATTTCAAAATGGACTTCATTTTTGGATTCGGAATATTGAAATTAGCCTAGGGTGAAATTTTGGTACTTTTCGGATAACTTTTATATTTTGATGAATAGTGAAAATTACTAAATTTTAATTAAAAACAACTTTTTTAATCAAAATAATCAATAGTGATAAATTGTGAATTTGAGTGGTTTTAAAGTATATTTAGAATATATTTTTACCATTTAATATAATGTTGGTCATTGGACATAATTTTACAATTAAACCGAACATAAACAAGTGTCAATCTTTTTATAGTTATTATCTCTTAAAAACACGCATTTTGTTTTGACAGCGGGAATTAATTTTAAATTAATTTCTGCCACTTCTATGTTTTGAATTTAGGAAAATGGATTCCATATTTGGAATCAGGATTTTCAAATTGTGTAAATAGGTAAATTTTATTTTTAGACATTTTGAATAGTTACTGTGGTAAATATTTTATTTACCATGGTTAAAGGGTAAATCCGGTAAATAAGGGTTAAAAAATAATATTATAATAATACAAAATTACCCTAAAACGTGTCCTAACCTTATTGGTGGACACATACCCGACCATGGGCATCCTTGGGTCAATTTTGGGACCCCTTGGAGCCACTTGTATGTGGTAGGGACACATTATATTAATAAAGTTAAAATAAAAATAAAAATGGCATAAGCTTACATCTTTTAGAAGAACAATTTTTACATAGGGTTATACATGTTGGATTTTCGATTATAAATATTCATTAGAAAGCTAAAACGATTTCCTACATGATTATATTTTATATATAATTTTTAGACATCATATAAGTTAAATTATTAATGACACAATAATGATGCAATGTTTACCTCATTAATAAATCATTGAAATAAATAATATTATAATGATTAAAATATTATCTAAAACCTGTCCAATTCTTATTGGTTGATGTTATTTAGAATATGAGTCATCTTATATTCGACCTCAATGATTTTTGGACCATTATAAACCGAATATAATTATATTATAAAGTAATACTTTCACTCTTTCCTAAAGAGCCCCTCCTCTCCCTTATAAAAGGAGACCACTTCTACTCATTCCTCACACCTCTCAAGCCACTTGGCTCGTCCAAACTCTGCCCAACTAAGCTCCCCACATCCCTCTCCTCCTCCTTGAAGCTTCCCCTTAGGCAGAAAGAATTTCAACAAGTCCTTTGCTTCTATCCAAAGTGAGTTACCTAAATTAAAGGTAACGATTTCTCTTAAATTATTTTCATTTATTTTGCTTCTCCAACCCCCAAACTCTTTTTATTTCCTTTCTTTTGTAACAACACCAGTATCCTCAATATACTAGGATGTTGTTATAATATGTATTCAAACTACACATACACACAACTCCATCTAATGGATGATGAACATAATGTTTCTGTGGATGGCAAACTAACGCCTCACGAAACGATGATTGTTCAAATACATCTTACCGCCTATCATAGTGGCCATTATGATGGAACTGTAATTAAATATGATATTAATGATATATATTTTATATATAAGCTTCTGTAATTCCATTTTATTTCATACCATTATTCGTTTCATGTTGTATATACATACGATAATTTCATTTGAGGAAGTGCGGACTGCCGCCCCCTTAAAATGATATGACTCGTTCATACCACACATGGAACGTATAAAGGATGGTGTTAATGAACCTAAGTAACATGTATAAAATATTATATTATACTGGAATAGTAATATACCTATGTATCATTGGTATTCGATTCTTTTAAAATAAAAATTAAATGGAAGTAGCGTTCGTGCGTACGTACGGACTACCGTCTCCACGAACGCGATGAGATTCATTTTCCATCGTACCCATTCAAGTATAATTATCATTTGATGATTTAAAAATGATGTTTAAAGACTTGATACCATTCTGGATTTGAATAATATACAACTTATCCTTTACAAACATGGCTTATGTAACAAAACATATAAAAGAAAATGAGTAAGTTAACACCCGAAACGACGATAATTTTAAGATATTATTATCAAATCAGTATTAAAAGATCATATATGATATCATATTAATGTATATGATTCTTGTATAATTTAGTAACAATTATTTCACTATTATACAGGAGGTTAACCTACCCCAACCAAGGAAAAGTACAAGGTAAGGGTTATTTCACAATCTCTTCATTATCTGAGGTTGTATTATACGTAATAATCCACTTGGATGTCTTTATCATCCACATCCATGTTTCTTCGAAATGTATTTCAAAACATTTTTACTATTTACAAGAATATGGGTTAAAATCATTTATACCCTTGTTTGACTTTTTATAAGAGGTTTATAAAGGAATCTTTCCGTCGTTTTCAAAACAAGGTCCTTTTTAACCTTTTCGACAGAATTGAGGTAAGAATGTTTTTTTAACTTATACGGCGGGTGCGGTTATTTTCCGCCGTTATAAAATCGTCGAAGCTTCCCATACAAGCTTATAAGAATATTTTCAACGAAAATGTTTTATTTTATATGGATCTTAAATGATTTCAAAATAAAAGGAGATACTTCTTTAAAAAGAATTTTGATTTCATCTATGTCAACATCCTTTGATGGATTTTAAGATTATTTGAAGTTGATTTATTATGATACAAAACTTCTATATTGTATTGAAGGTTTTGTGATATGTTTGACTGTGGATGTGCTATTTTTATACCATTCATAGTTTATGGTGAAATTATTGACATTTCGTATGCTAGTTCTAATACGAATGTTTGTGTTATGTTTAAACCTTTTCATATGGGAATGCATTGGACTTAATAAGTGACGGGTGGAGCCCGCTATAGCTCCTCGATGCATCGGTAGGTCTCATGAGACAAACTAGTGTCTTGGCACAAGGCCTTGACAAAATCTTATTTTTAGTCTTGGCACGAGGCCTTGACTATGTGGTTATGACAGTCTGGCATTATGCATTCCAACATTATGAAAATGGTTATTGATTTTTGCATGTGATTATTCGATTAGTAGAATATCCATGTGAATAAGTAAATGGAATTATTTCATTTTACTTTTTCCATACTATGTTGAAGTTCAATTTTAAAAGGCTTTTGTTTTAGTAATTCATTGCCTTAAATGTTTATGCTTATTTTGAATGTTCCGCTATATTGTTATCCTTACTGGGCATTTGAGCTCACCCCTTTTCTATGTTTTATTTTTCCCAGGTAGTGAAGAAGTAAATTATGAATGACTTGCAGGGATATTATGAGGGGTTAATAGTGTGGATATGAAGACTTTGTTGTTGTAGTAGTTTTTCACTTTGAAATGTAATGTAAAACTTTATGATTATATCTAGTGTTTCCAAGGCTACTAAACCAATCGGTCTTTCGGGATTTGATCTTTCTTGTGATCATGCCAATGTTACAAAGTACTGCACCGACTCTGGGTAGCTGGGGTCGGGGCGTTACAGTTGGTATCAGAGGAAGTTTAGTACAAACCTTGGAAACTAGATTTAGATAAACTCTGATTAGAGCACGTAGACCTAAGATGAACTTTGAGGATTAGTATAGAAGAACTTCCTAGAATTTTGGTATTGTAGAGATTTTGTGAGTTTTCCGAGCAATACATCCCTATCTGGATAAGAGTAGGTAGAGGCGGCTCTGGCACATATGTACCTAGGGGTAAAACCCGAAAACACCGCTTTGAGCTAGACTCGAACGGGAACTGGTGCACGACAACGGGCCTTGCTGCACTCTTGGTTACGACACTCCCGGGGGATATGCTTAGGATAACTCTCATTTTATTTACAAATAATTATGAAGGGTTTATGAGTATATACTTCCTCAAAGAAAACATTTTTATGATTATGGATTATATCCATAAATAGTTCAATTTATGTTAAGTGTTTTATAAGTATGGGATTATGTATTTTGATTCATAAACTGATCTAGTTTATGCCATTGTTTAGAAATGGCGCCTAGTGGAAGAAATGGAAACCGTATCAATGCACGCACTCCATGTAGGGATTGCCCTCCTGCTCAAGATAATTATAGTGGGGCTGGTGATGCAACTGGTGTCGATCAGCTAATCACCATACTGGGACAACTTACTCAGGTTATGAATAATAACCTTACCCGTATGGAGCACCCTAATCCGCAGCGTGGAGGATCAATGTTAGATCAATTCATGAGGCAACAACCACCAACGTTCAATGGGAGTACAAATCCCTTAGTAGATGAGCAATGGATAAATTCCCTAGAGAAAATATTTCAGGCTTTGGGGAGCAGTGAAAGGGAAAAAGTTATCATGGCAGTTTACCGCCTCACTGGAGATGCTGATCAATGGTGGTCATTGATTCAAAACATGAAGAAAGATGATGAAGTATCAAATATGGAATGGAGGGAATTCAAAGATCTGTTTTTAGAAAAATACTTCCCTCGCGACCATCGAGCGGATATGGAAAGGCAATTTCTGAGTCTGAGACAAAAGGAGGATGAGAATGTCACAAAGTATGAGGCTAACTTTACAAGGTTAGCGAGGTATGCTGGAGATTATATTCGCAACCCAAGAAGTAAGATTGATCGTTTCTTTGATGGGTTAAAACCATTTCTCCGTCGAGCATTAGTCTCACAATCCTTTTCATCGTACGAAGACATTGTCTCATGTGCTATCAAGACCGAAAAGGAATTCTCTAAGTCTTATGACTTTAAAGCAAAGCAAGAGAAGAAGAGACCTGCTGATCAATCTGGGAATGGAAATAAGGGGAAGAAAGGAAAGGTTGAATATCCATCTTGTGGTAAATGCGGGAAGAAACACCCCGGTACTTGCTTGAAGGGAATGGGAGTCTGTTACAAGTGTGGTGAAAAAGGCCACCAAGCTCATGATTGCAAGGGGAAGAAGGAAGCTACCAACGTTCAGTGATACAATTGCAGGGAGATGGGGCATTATGCAAATTCATGTCCTAAGCGTCAGGAGAACTTACCTCAGAAAAGGCCAAGGGATCAAGGCCAGGCTTATGCTATCACTACTGCTGAGGTAGAAGCTCCGAAAGACGTGGTGGCAGGTAATTTAATGGTTTCCTCAAGTTTAGAAAATGCATTATTTGATTCTGGATCATCGCATTGTTTCATATCTTCCCAGTTTGCTAAGAAAATTAGATATTTCCAATTTGATTTAATAAGGGAGTTGTCAGTTAAAACTCCTAAGGGAAGTATCGTTGCAACAAAGTTTTGTGAATCAGTCCCCATTAGAGCACATAAATTTTCTTTATCTGCTGATTTCATCGTCATACCTATGATTGAGTTTGATATAATCCTCGGTATGGACTGGCTTTCGGACTATGATGCGAAGATTTATTGTAAGAAGAAATAGGTTACGATTCTTGATGATAATGATAAGGAGCACCTTATTTTTAGAGCAGAATCTTCACCACCTAATTCTTATTTAGATCCACCCCCAGTAGCTCAACTTAATTCAATTATTGGGGAGGAAGAGAATGAAATAACTGTCGGTGAGGAAAGGAATGTTCAAATAGAGGATGTACCTGTTGTGAAAGAATTTGTAGATGTATTTCCGGAAGATTTACCTGGACATCCTCCAGAACGAGAAGTTGAGTTTTCCATTGATTTGATTCCTGGATCAAGGCCTATATCGAAGACCCCTTATAGAATGGCCACTGTAGAGTTAGTCGAATTAAAGAAACAACTAGAGGAATTGAGTAATAAGGGATTTATTCTCCCTAGTGTTTCTCCATGGGGAGCCCCTGTTCTTTTTGTTAAAAAGAAAGATGGATCTATGAGGTTATGTATTGACTACAGGGAGATCAATGCTATAACGATAAAGAACAAGTATCCCCTACCTCGTATTGATGATTTATTTGACCAACTGCATGGAGCTCAATACTTTTCAAAGATTGACCTTCGATCTGGATACCATCAGTTGTGTGTAAAGAGGTAAGACATTCCGAAGACAGCATTTCGAACCAGGTATGGGCATTACGAGTTTACTGTAATGCCGTTTGGATTGACTAATGCACCCTCTGTATTCATGGATCTGATGAATAGAGTTTTCAAGGAGTATCTCGATGAATTTGTGGTGGTATTTATTGATGATATCTTGGTATACTCCAAAACCTACGAAGATCATGAAAATCACTTGCGCTTTATCTTGAAGACTCTGAGGAGGCATGAATTATATGGGAAGTTTAGCAAGTGTGATTTCTGGCTTCAAGAGATTTCTTTTCTTGGCCATATTTTCTCTAAAGATGGAATCTTTGTTGATCTTTCTAAGACCAAGGCAATCCAAGAATGGACAGCACCTACGAGTATAACTGAGGTACGTAGTTTTATTGGTTTGGCAGGTTATTATCGACGTTTCGTCCAGAATTTTGCCCGATTGGCTAACCCATTAACGAAGCTCACACGTAAAGGGGTTAAATTTGTTTGGACAAAAGAGTGTGAAGAATGTTTCGAAGAACTGAAGAGAAGATTAGTCAATGCTCCTATATTGACTCTACCATCGGGGAATGATGGGTTCGTTATTTATAGTGATGCATCGAAGAAAGGACTTGGCTGTGTCCTTATGCAGAATGATAGATTTATTGCCTATGCATCACGACAGTTGAAAATTCATGAACAAAACTATCCTACTCATGATCTTGAGTTAGCAGCTGTGATCTTTGCTTTGAAGATATGGAGGCACTACCTCTATGGTGAAAAATGTGAGATTTATACTGATCACAAGAGTTTGAAGTATATTTTCTCACAAAAAGAACTCAACATGAGGCAAAGGAGATGCCTTGAATTACTCAAGGACTATGATTATACGATACACTACCACCCGGGGAAGGCAAACAAGGTGGAAGATGCTTTGAGTAGAAAAGACCATGGAGTTTTGAACAATATGAGAATTGAAAGGGATCCAATTTTCATGGATCTAGTGAAGATGGACATGGGAATAACCAGGGAAGGTGAAACATCAATGCTTTTTCAAATGGTTGCCAAACCATCTTTACTAGAAAGGATTAAGAGTTCTCAGACCAATGATGAAGAATTTCAGAAGAAGATTAAAGCTGTGAATGATGGGAGATTGAGAGACTTTGTGTATGAAGATGGAATTTTGAAATTCGGGAAGAGACTTTGTGTTCCCGATTTACCTGATCTAAAAAGGGAATTGCTGGATGATGCTCATAGTTCCAATTTTTCTATACACCCTGGGAGCACCAAAATGTATAGAGATTTGAAGGAACATTTTTGGTGGGACAACATGAAGAGGGAGATTTCTGATTTTGTGTCAAGATGTATGGTTTGTCAACAAGTGAAAGCTGGAAGGCAACAACCCGGAGGAGTCATGAAACCTCTTCCCATACCGGAGTGGAAATGGGACAATATTACGATGGACTTTGTCATGGGGCTACCAAAGACTCCTAGAAGGAACGATGCAATATGGGTTATTGTTGATCGTCTTACCAAGTCAGCACATTTTCTTGCTATAAGAGAAGATCTACCCCTGGAACGTCTAGCAAGACTATACATTAATGAAGTTGTGAGACTTCATGGAGTACCCCTATCGATTGTTTCTGATCGTGATCCCCGTTTAACTTCAAGATTTTGGAAAAGTCTTCAGAAATCCCTGGATACTGAACTTCATTTGAGCACTGCTTACCTCCCTCAGACAGACGGACAATCAGAACGGACTATTCAAACCTTAGAAGACATGTTGAGATCTTGCTCACTTGACTTTCAGGGTATGTGGGATCAATATTTACCACTGGTAGAATTTTCCTATAACAATTGCTTCCATTCGAGTATACAGATGGCACCATATGAAGCGTTATACGGAAAGAGATGTCGTACACCAACCTGTTGGGATGACGTTGGTGAAAGAAAACTTGTAGGCCCAGAGCTGGTGGAGGAAACGGTGGAAAAGGTGAAAGTAATCCAAAATCACATCAAAGCAGCTCAAAGTAGGCAGAAGAGCTATGCCGATAATCGAAGGAAGGATTTGGAATTTCAAGTCGGTAATCATGTTTTCCTAAAGGTATATCCATGGAAGGGAGTCATACGTTTTGGAATGAAAGGTAAATTGAGTCCCAGGTACATCGGACCTTTCGAAATTCTAGAACGAATTGGGGCTGTAGCTTACCGATTGGCAATGCCGCCAAGTCTCTTCAAAGTTCACGATGTGTTCCATGTATCTCTGTTGAGAAAATACATGCCTGACCCAACGCATGTACTCACCTATGAGGAATTAGAACTGGAACCCGATCTGTCTTATTGTGAAGAGCCCGTCAAGATTCTTGATACAAGAGAACAAGTACTGAGAAACCGGACGACGCGTCTGGTAAAAGTTTTGTGGAGAAATCATAAGATGGAAGAGGCAACGTGGGAACCCGAGGAACTTATGATGAAGAACCACCCGAGTCTTTTTATGCAGTAATACCCTAGAAATTGCGAGGACACAATTATTTGAAGGAGGGTAGAATGTAACACCCCAAACTTCCACGGTACGTTTCCCTTCGAATAATCGATAGCGTGTGTTGTACGCAACCTCGAGTTCTAACACACACCACAACTAATTAAACTAGCCGTTGTGAATAGTAATACCTACTTTTTGAAATCATATATATTTTATATTTCAAAATGGACTTCATTTTTTGATTCGGAATATTGAAATTATCCTAGGGTGAAATTTTGGTACTTTTCGGATAACTTTTATATTTTGATGAATAGTGAAAATTACTAAATTTTAATTAAAAACAACTTTTTTAATCAAAATAATTAATAGTGATAAATTGTGAATTTGAGTGGTTTTAAAGTATATTTATAATATATTTTTACCATTTAATATAATGTTGGTCATTGGACATAATTTTACAATTAAACCGAACATAAACAAGTGTCAATCTTTTTATAGTTATTATCTCTTAAAAACACGCTTTTTGTTTTGACAGCGGGAATTAATTTTAAATTAATTTCTGCCACTTCTGTGTTTTGAATTTAGGAAAATGGATTCCATATTTGGAATCAGGATGTTCAAATTGTGTAAATAGGTAACTTTTATTTTTAGACATTTGGAATAGTTACTGTGGTAAATATTTTATTTACCATGGTTAAAGGGTAAATCCGGTAAATAAGGGTTAAAAAATAATATTATAATAATACAAAATTACCCTAAAACGTGTCCTAACCTTATTGGTGGACACATACTCGACCATGGGCATCCTTGGGTCAATTTGGGGACCCCTTGGAGCCACTTGTATGTGGTAGGGACACATTATATTAATAAAGTTAAAATAAAAATAAAAATGGCATAAGCTTACATCTTTTAGAAGAACAATTTTTACATAGGGTTATACATGTTGGATATTCGATTATAAATATTCATTAGAAAGCTAAAAAGATTTCATACATGATGATATTTTATTTATAATTTTTAGACATCAAATAAGTTAAATTATTAATGACACAATAATGATGCAATGTTTACCTCATTAATAAATCATTGAAATAAATAATATTATAATGATTAAAATATTATCTAAAACCTGTCCAATTCTTATTGGTTGATGTTATTTAGAATATGAGTCATCTTATCTTCGACCTAAATGATTTTTGGACCATTATAAACCGAATATAATTATATTATAAAGTAATACTTTCACTCTTTCCTAAAGAGACCCTCCTCTCCCTTATAAAAGGAGACCACTTCTACTCATTTCTCACACCTCTCAAGCCACTTGGCTCGTCCAAACTCTGCCCAACTAAGCTCCCCACATCCCTCTCCTCCTCCTTGAAGCTTCCCCTTAGGCAGAAATCATTTCAACAAGTCCTTTGGTTCTAACCAAAGTGAGTTACCTAAATTAAAGGTAACGATTTCTCTTAAATTATTTTCATTTATTTTGCTTCTCCAACCCCCAAACTCTTTTTATTTCCTTTCTTTTGTAACAACACCAGTATCATCAATATACTAGGATGTTGTTATAATATGGATTCAAACTACACATACACACAACTCCATCTAATGGATTATGAACATAATGTTTCTGTGGATGGCAAACTAACGCCTCACGAAACGATGATTGTTCAAATACATCTTACCGCCTCTCATGGTGGCCATTATGATGGTACTGTAATTAAATATGATATTAATGATATATATTTTATATATAAGCTTCTGTAATTCCATTTTATTTCATACCATTATTCGTTTCATGTTGTATATACATACGATAATTTCATTTGAGGAAGTGCGGACTACCGCCCCCTTAAAATGATATGACTCGTTCATACCACACATGGAACGTATAAAGGATGGTGTTAATGAACTTAAGTAACATGTATAAAATATTATATTATACTGGAATAGTAATATACCTATGTATCATTGGTATTCGATTCTTTTAAAATAAAAATTAAATGGAAGTAGCGTTCGTGCGTACGTACGGACTACCGTCTCCACGAACGCGATGAGATTCATTTTCCATCGTACCCATTCAAGTATAATTATCATTTGATGATTTAAAAATGATGTTTAAAGACTTGATACCATTCTGGATTTGAATAATATACAACTTATCCTTTACAAACATGGCTTATGTAACAAAACATATAAAAGAAAATGAGTAAGTTAACACCCGAAACGACGATAATTTTAAGATATTATTATCAAATCAGTATTAAAAGATCATATATGATATCATATTAATGTATATGATTCTTGTGTAATTTAGTAACAATTATTTCACTATTATACAGGAGGTTAACCTACCCAACCAAGGAAAAGTACAAGGTAAGGGTTATTTCACAATCTCTTCATTATCCGAGGTTGTATTATACGTAATAATCCACTGGGATCTCTTTATCATCCACATCCATGTTTCTTCGAAATGTATTTCAAAACATTTTTACTATTTACAAGAATATGGGTTAAATTCATTTATACCCTTTTTTGACTTTTTATAAGAGTTTTATAAAGGAATCTTTCCGTCGTTTTCAAAACAAGGTCCTTTTTAACCTTTTCGACAGAATTGAGGTAAGAATGTTTTTTTTAACTTATACGGCGGGTGCGGTTATTTTCCGCCGTTATAAAATCGTCGAAGCTTCCCATACAAGCTTATAAGAATATTTTCAAAGAAAATGTTTTATTTTATATGGATCTTAAATGATTTCAAAATTAAAGGAGATACTTCTTTAAAAAGAATTTTTATTTCATCTATGTCAACATCCTTTGATGGATTTTAAGATTATTTGAAGTTGATTTATTATGATACAAAACTTCTATATTGTATTGAAGGTTTTGTGATATGTTTTACTGTGGATGTGCTATTTTTATACCATTCATAGTTTATGGTGAAATTATTGACATTTCTTATGCTAGTTCTAATACGAATGTTTATGTTATGTTTAAACCTTTTCATATGGGAATGCATTGGACTTAATAAGTGACGGGTGGAGCCCGCTATAGCTCCTCGATGCATAGGTAGGTCTCATGAGACAAACTAGTGTCTTGGAACAAGGACTTGACAAAATCTTATTTGTAGTCTTGGCACGAGGCCTTGACTATGTGGTTATGACAGTCTGGCATTATTCATTCCAACATTATGAAAATGGTTATTGATTTTTGCATGTGATTATTCGATTAGTAGAATATCCATGTGAATAAGTAAATGGAATTATTTCATTTTACTTTTGCCATACTATGTTGAAGTTCAATTTTAAAAGGCTTTTGTTTTAGTAATTCATTGCCTTAAATGTTTATGCTTATTTTGAATGTTCCGCTATATTGTTATCCTTACTGGGCATTTGAGCTCACCCCTTTTCTATGTTTTATTTTTCCCAGGTAGTGAAGAAGTAAATTATGAATGACTTGCAGGGATATTATGAGGGGTTAATAGTGTGGATATGAAGACTTTGTTGTTGTAGTAGTTTTTCACTTTTAAATGTAATGTAAAACTTTATGATTATATATAGTGTTTCCAAGGCTACTAAACCAATCGGTCTTTCGGGATTTGATCTTTCTTGTGATCATGCCAATGTTACGAAGTAATGCACCGACTCTGGGTAGCTGGGGTCGGGGCGTTACAAATCTTATGATAAAGAAAAAAATGTTCGAGCATCTCACACCAGGGAATAATAGGGAAGAACAAGGGAGGAAGATATCTTGACCTTTTAGAATATTTAACAGAGCAACGGTTCAAGATACCCAAGATTTTTCATTAAGAACAGTCCTGTCAAAGATCACGTGTTTTGACTAAGTAAATGATTCCCAACTATTAATAAAAATTATGATATGAGTTATGGGCATGAAAAAACAATAAATACCTTCAAATAAGTTATTTAATTCATTTTACGTCAAAGGAATTGTCAAAAGGGTTAAACTATAGAAAAACTAGAGAACTCTAAAAATTTTACAAAGGAAATGACACAGTTCTAGAAGCACTATTCATGACACCATTTCTGTGCCATTGTTTTGGAAATTTGGTAAAGGAAATGACACAATTCAATAAAAACTGTTCACAGAACTAAAAATTTATGAAATTTTTGTTGATAAGTCATCTTGAATTACACAAATACCTATAACACATGATTTTAGAAAAGGTATTTATCAGAGATGTCTTGCCCATTACATCATATACCTCTAAATCATTTATTATCCATGAGAATAAAAAACCAACCTTGATAAGAAACATAAAAATAGGTCCATGAAACCACTCTGTGAGATACCTCTCAAGGATCTCATCACCAAAGGATCACAACTGCTTCAAAAATGTACACACAAAACAACACGACACGCACTACCAGCATCTAAACACTCTCATCGGGGAGATACACCTCAAAATAGAGAAATCCACACAATAAACAAGTGAAATACATATCATAAAAAAGAAATTTCTCAAACCACATACCAAACATCATTTTAATGTAATAGATAAGAATCAAACAACTTGGGGTACTGAGCGCATATTTGCGACTCACGTTCCCAAGTACTCTCATTCGTGCCACTGTGATCGCAAAAGATATAAACCAAGGGAATAACATGCCAGTGCAACACCTTATCCTTGGGTTCATAGATATCTACAGGACACTCCTCGAAGTTCTCATCATTTTCAACATTTATTTCCCCCCAATATATGACATGAGAGTCTTCATAAAGATAAAGACATATACGTGACACATGAAAAACATTGTGTATCCGGATTATCTTTGGGGGAAGTGCTACCCAATATGTCAGGTCTCTAACATGACCCAACACCTCAAATGGCCCAAAAAACATGGGAGAATCATACTCCCATGACCAAACCTTTTCTTACTATGACGGGGAGTCACCTTCAGAAATGTGTGATCCCTAACGTCAATGTCCATAGGACTCCTAATATGACTAGTATATGATTTCTAATGATCTTGTTCTTTTTCATCCTCTTGTGAACATCGTGACCCATATTTTTAGTATTTTGTACTAGATCTATCCTGAGAATTTCTAACTCCCCACCCCAGGCCAACATAATGGAGAACCGTAAGGTGGACCATACAAGACTTTAAACGGCACTATACTGACATGGGAGTAGAAACTATTGTTTTATGAGAATTATATCAAAGAAAGGTACCTCATCCATGAACCACCAAAATCAAGGGAACAAGACACAATATGTCTTGAAGAGTCTAGATGGTCGACTCTATCTGATCATCCATCTCTGGATGGAATGTTTGGATAAGGCATAAATGATAACCAAAATGATGTTGGAGACCTCTCCACACCATGGAGGTAAAACATGGGTCTCGATTAGAAATTATCATCCCAGGGACTCGGTGGAGTCTCACCACCTCCTCTAGATACTGCCTTTACAAAAACATCATTATGCTTGGATCTTTTATCTATTTGAAATTGGTTAATTTAGTAAATAGATACCCTAATACTCATCTAGTGTCATTGAATCATTGAGATCAAGGCCAACTAGTAACAATGTACATCAAGATGTCATCCAACTTCCACCAAGGAATATCCAATGGCTAGTGAAAACCATTGGGAACAGTATTATTAGCCTTCACAGTCTGGCAGATCAACCATCGAGACACAAACATTGAAACCTTGTGATTTAATTGATAGAATAAATCATTATTACATGAATGAGGATATGGATGTTCAATGTCACTTTGTTCAAGTGACGATAATAGATACACAACCACAAACTATCATCAGCCTTATTTACAAATAAAACCAGGGAACCCCATGATGACACACTTAGACGAAAAAAACCACACTGCAATAGACCATTGATCTGTATATGTAGCTCTAGTTACTCAGAAGGGTCCATCCTATATGGAGACATATAGATATGATATTCTATTGGTTGTAGCTCCATCCAAAACTCAATACCTCGGTGAGGGGGTAATGCTACAACCTATTTTGAAATAAAATAAGGGTAATCTTCAAAAACCCTTGAGAACTCTGGATTCTTACCCTCCAATGAACTCAACATCAGTTTAGCCATTAAGGATGAAAAAGAAAGAACGCACCTCTAACCCATTCAAGCACCTCACTCACCATCAATCACTTCTGTCTCTTAATCACCCTCAAAGAACACCACCTCCTCTATAATAAATCCAAAATATCTTGCAATGAACAAAAACAATCAATGATAAGGATTATATTGTATGGTTGTATCCTTAAACATAGGAAATCTCTCTAAGAGTGGTTCTACCCCAACACTAGCTCACAATCTCTATATACATTAATCAAGTCATCTTGACCTCAAATTAGCATAGTCAGCGTCCAAGGAACAAGAATCCTCTCTACCTCAATCCATAAATCATAGACCAAAGTACATGATATGAAAGAGTGCATGGATCCTAAGACAAACAACGCATACAACCAAGTTGAATGTAATAAAATAGTACCTTGAACGACTCCTAGGTCGCCTGCCGCTGGAAATGATAAAGCATGAAGCTGACCACGACCTCTCAAACCCTGATGATGACCACCACCATGGCCGCTCTCTAGTCTTAGCGGAAATGGAGAATTATGGGGATATCCTTTATCTACACAATCTGCTCTCTACTGATACAAATCTAGTGCAACGAAATACTACTACCTTGTCTTGAACTTCCTCAAGAGAGGAACCTCGAGTGGAACACCTAGTGCACGCTAACTACTATCAAAGGATGTGAACTATAAATACTTATGACCCCATCCAAAAAAAGAAAAATAAGCGCTTGATATCTTGTCATAGGCCATATAGTCCCCCCCCCCCCGCACCTAGAGAAACGAGATACTAAGGGCTGGGACCAACCCACCCCCCCCCCCCCCCCGACCGGGTGAATGAAAACTATTATTCCCTAAAAACTGTTTATCTTAAACCTCGTCTGGACAGCACCTCAAGACACGTCTTCATCATAAAACGTGGTTACCTGGAGCAGGATCTATAGATGAAAATCCTCCTCAAAATGACATGCCATGACCTCCTCTTTCAGAAACAGGTCTAATGCATATTTTAAAATTTTACTCAAACAGATTCCAAACTCTCAGACACTGGAGTTCCCTTATCAAAGGGTAAGTTGCTCTCGACAACTGGACACCTTCACAGTTGAAGAAAGAAACTCGAATTTGAACATGTCTAAGAACTCATCC
The DNA here is from genome assembly GCA_963277665.1 of Viscum album. Classification (NCBI taxonomy): domain Eukaryota; kingdom Viridiplantae; phylum Streptophyta; class Magnoliopsida; order Santalales; family Viscaceae; genus Viscum; species Viscum album. The sequence continues at coordinate 1,367,852,250 of OY728135.1, forward strand.
CATGATATCATTGACTCCTTGTGATCTTTGGAGAACAAGAACCTCCACTTCCTCACAGCCTTATGTAGGATCATCAAAACCAACAATTCCAAGTGATCCTTCTTAGAAAAAATTGACCTAAAATCTATCTCAATATCCTCTAACCAGTCTTCCATGACAACATCTGAATAGCATCCCTCAAACTTCTATAGAAACTGGCACTGAAACTCTCAGAGTGTCCTCTTCTTTGTTTCATCGTTGTCAACCAACACTCTGCTGTTATCTGCTAGCACATCCTGCTGGACATCTTTTGCATGAACATGATAAGGACATTGACCAAGAGACATACCTTCAAAATAAAAAATGGCTAGACCTTATAAACATTGAATATATAAGAGTCAAAATTAATTAATTAATTGGCTTCTGTTATACATTATAGGTTAACCTATCCCTGGGTATAGCCATTCAATCATAGGTATAAGGAATAATGATGCATAACCCTTTCTTACATCTCTACCCAGCAACCAGTATCACCTCATTTAGTTACCATTTTAAACATAATGGTCTATGAATCCGATCATAGGGGGACCTAAATACCTCTTTCATAGCCAGTCTCTAGTATTTAAAAAACTTCCTAAACATGACTAGCACAGTTTCCATACCAATCCATGCATCCTCACCAGTGCCTAACTCCAAAATCCAACATATCCTTCAAATATGCCTCTTATACCACTCATTACTCACCCCTCCCCAAAAAGTTTACCCCTCCTAGGCCTGAAATGTGAGAAGTGAGATAGTGACAGCTGGGTCCTGACTCCAATAGTCCCCATGTTAGTGAATACCACCTAGGGTATATTAATCACAAATATGGGAGGCATTACCCTTTAAGAGACACATATTAAAGTTAAAGATAAAGAAGACACCAAAAAACTCAAAGAATACTGAAATATAAAATGAAACCCATGTACACATATGTAATGTCATTCAAAGTCTACTACAATTGAAAAGAGAAAACTATAAGTACAAAACGGAAAAAAAACAGCAGTGACCACGATGCCCAAATAGCTCCGGCAACCCCCAGATTGTATTAACTAGCCTAATCTCCATCATTCTCTATGGGACTTAAAAATAGTTGTATATATTTATGGTGAGTATAACAATATACTCAGTAGGATCCTCCCCAGACCCTCTTGTGAAAAATTAACGAAATCTTGATAAATCACGGGGAACAATAACTGAAACTAACTCTCCACCTAAACAGGTATACTATGTTACCAGCCTCACCATGGCTACACTCGCAACATATCACATATAAGAGTATATAATATAATAAATAATATCTAGGGTACCCTTCTACCACATTCCCACTGGTTTTCCACTTTTCCCCAATATCACATATCCTAAGAAACTCTCTCCAAAAAGGATTTCTCAAAGACACCTAGTTGTAGCACTACAACACACACCTCATGAAACACCACCACTATGTCCATGTAACCAAAGTAACTATGTATTTTTTGAGAGCCACAAAAACTCACATAATGTGTATCATACATCGATTAGTATACCACAAGGAATTATAACCCATACTCTGAGTAAGTATCCTCAAGTAGTCACATCCAATACATGATATACATACAGTAGTCTATAGAAAACTATATCCAAAATATATTTGTGTGAATAACCCAAATCCATTACATCATCCTACATACATATATAGATAAAAATAACTATTGTACCTTCCAACCCATGTAACCAGCAAGAGTAGAGAGTGGGGCCAAATGGGGTAGTCAGTCATCGATCATCCCAATAGAATATTGGAGAAAACACCCCCTAGGATCAGAATCTCTATGGTGTTATATTTCATAACCAAAAAGGTGGAGTGGTGTATAGAAATGAAAAATGTACAGAATATAAAACAACTCATAATTAAAACATGTGAAAACCCATGTCTTATACTTAATTGTAGCTAACTTATCTCAGACTCTTTTCTACCACTGCTAAGACTACATATCTTATAAGAATATAACTATTTAAAGAGAGATATTAAGTTACATATACATTTTTATCAGTATCAATTTACATAACTAATTATTTAACCATTAATTAACCATTATCAATTTTAAATTACATTTCATTATAATCACACCATGTTCCATGCCCTCTAGGAAAAACCAAACAATGTCCATGTCTTCTCAAAAATACTTCCTCAACATTGCATCCCAACAATCTACAACCCCATGGGTTAACATCATTTATTCAATCATTTACTAAAATAACTACTAGCAGCCCATAAGTCTAGGTATTCTAGAAAAGAAAAACCATGATACCAAAAACTAAGGTCTCAACACGGTGATTAGATAGACTAATCATCGAGCCTTTTCCACTTACAGAAAGAGCATAGACCCATTCAGACTCAAGAAATTAAACATGAAAATCACATGGGATATCCCACATTTCTTTGAATCCATTAAAAGGATGGTAGAAAATACCATTATCCTTAAGAAGTGGGGAATGTAAAGAGATAAACAACCAAAAATATTAAATAGGAATTCAAAATTCATAACTAGCCTGTTTCATCGTATCTAGTGTCCTCAACAACACACACATGCATAAACCAATGCATCTCACCACTCTATGCATCAACTTATGCCCCGACCCATGGGCCTCCCTTCCCACAGACCCCAAAAACCTCCTAGGCTCATCCATCAATGGATCACACCACAAAATAAGTAGTAAGAATACAATCAATAAGCAATTGGGCTCTCGAGCCCAAGAAAGAAATCTAGCCTTCACACACAACAAGCACTCACAGCTCCAATAATAATGATCATTGACTTTACAAAAAATAGGGTATCTCAAAACCCTTCTTGGAAATATCTTTCGTCAAAAAACCGGTTAAATAATTTATATTGAATTAGACAGTTCGTTTAAACATGCATAACTACATCCATTCAATTATCAATAGTTTACAACAACAATAATAGGATTAAAAAACATGCTTCTTTATCATTATCCAATTAAATTACAATTATTCCTTGCTTTAAATTCTTTTACAATTTCCATCAAGATGGATGGTCTAAAAAAAGAAACCATAGATATCACACTATCAAGAGAAAAATAGACAATAATATATGATCGATATCAATTTATTTATCCATTTCAAATATTTATTATTTTAATTCCATTTTGATCCAATGGTAGCAAACATGATAACTATGTAGTTTCATATAATATAATATATAATGAATGAACACTTACCATAATAGGGTTTAGATGTTCTTTTTATGAGAATAACCAACACAACATATCATGACAACTTCTCTTGGAAGACTACATCCACCCAAAGATGTAGAGGCACCAAAACACCAACCAACACCCATGAAAACCCCATTAGAAACATGGAGATCACATTCTATAAAACAGAAAGTTGGAACGAAATGAGAGTAACCCAGAAGAACAATGGTAGAATATAACTTATATTGAACATTGATCGACACTTCCTGTTTGCACCAAAACATGGGGTGCGCATGTGATAGGAATAAACTAAAGGGAAGACATGATCCAAAGCTACAAATTTATGTACAAATCCAATGGGGTGGAAGGAAATGTTCAACAATCTCGCACTAGTTAACAATAAAGAAGAACTAGGGAGGAATATATCCTAGCATTTTCAAAGATTTGATGAAGCATTAGTTTAAGATATGCTGGATTTTCCATTAAGATAAAATCTTTCAAAGACCACATGTTTTGACCGAGTAAAGGATTCCTAATTATTAGGAAAAATTAAGATATGAGTTATGGGATTTGAATTGGACATAAATCCCATTAAATAAGGCCTTAAATGCATTTTACGTTAAAGAAAACATAAAATGATTAAAAATATAGGATAACTGGGAATATAAAAAATTTAAAAAAGGAAATGACAATTTTCTGGAAACATTGTTCATGGAACCATTTTGGTGCCATTGTTTCAGAAATTTGGTAAAGAAAATGACATAGTTCAGGAAACAATATTCATAGACCTCAAAATTTTGCAATGTGTTAGGGATAAGTCATCTTGACATCACCAAACACCTCAACAACTAGATTTTTGAAAAGGAATAGAATTGAGAGGTTCAGGCCATTATACTTACACTTGGAAAGTATAAAAATAAATAATTCATTCTTCATGTTATATTATTTTTTATAGAAAAATATATCATCCAATGAAGGTTTTATTAAAAATTAACAAGTAGTAATTGTTATTCAACAATATCACATTATTTTCTGATGAGTAACATTCTATTGAAATAATCTATTTATTGTATTTATTTTTCATTATACATTAAATTTTCATGAAATTTATATATTCTTGTTTAATTTATATTATTATTTCCTAAAACACATACCATTTTTACATATGGTGTTTACATTGATGGATATATGATTTAATAGGGAAATATTTTCAAATTCATATCCTTTACTCAATACAGATATTTGATAAGAAATTTTTTTATGAACTAAATTTTTTATTCAGTATATGAGGAATTATTTGGACATGAAATAATAGGTTGGTGATGGTAAATGAAAGTCCCTCGATGAATCGGTAGACTCATGAGATGAACCATTTGGAAAAATCAGATGCGTTTCTACCCACAGACGTAAACTATCATTAAGATAGATCTTGACAGTACAAATATTGAGCTTATATATTGAGAATTTATGCATGAAACATGATGAATTCCATTATTATTGTTACTTTATATGATTATTATATTAGAAATAATATTCATGGCCACTTTTCAAGCTCATGTGATTATTTATATGGAATTATTAAATCATCTTCTATTCCTCCTATATTATACGAAAAATATTTATTAATTGGAATGTGTTCCAGTCATTTACCATCCCATAATGATTATTCATTATTGATTTATGGTATCTTTTTATTTACATAATCCTTAATGACAATTTTAGTTTTCCCATATTTTTTTCCCTTTCCCGAGGTTATGAAGAAGAGTTCTCTGAATTATTTTTCGAGGATGTAGCTTATTATCATTTAATTTTTTATTCTGTTTTATTTCATATTCATAATATAAAATGTGTATCATGCATGTATTAGGTTTCCAAAATAGCTTAACTATTTATTTCTTTGGAGATCAAATATTGTATCTATGCTGATGTCATAATGTAAGGCACCAACTCTAGGATACTATGGTCTGGGTCATTATAGTTGGTATTATATATCATTTAATAGAATATATCAAAAAAAATTATATAGGAGAAAATATATTATAAAAGAAAACCCTTTTATATACATTGGAAATAAATATAAGAGAACATCTTAATGATAAAAGTTTTATTAGTATGAGATTTTCAATATATATTTTTATCAAATTCTGCTTAGTATTTAACATGTTTTGGGATTATATAATATGTTTAATAATGGTATGATCTAATCTTGTATATTTTGTAATTTATAAATGGTTTCAAGCTAAAGGAATTTGAACATCACCAATGTGAAAATCCCAAAGAGTAAGAATGATCATGTCTTTTATTATCTTATCTGAATATTTCAAAGATAACTAGTGCCAAGAATGTTTTCATCATATAAGGACATAATATAATTTCGTAATAAGACCAATAAAGATCTATCTATGTATTATGGCTTCAGTGGGAAGCAGGAGAAAAAAAGGAGAGATGGAAAAAATATGGATAAAGGGAAGAAGGAAAGAATTATTTTCAACATGTTATAATTGTGGAATGAAAAACCCATGTACTTATTTTAAAGGGTTTGGAGTTTTCTATATGTGTGGAGAGAAAGGACACTATGATATAGATTTCAAGGAAAATGAATCAATTCATTAACTATAGAGATATGGGGAAATATAAAAATGATTTTTCCTAGTGTCATACACCTCAGACAACAATAAGGTATCAATGTAAAAGTCATGTTATTGATATAACCAAAGAGGAATGATTAATTATCTCATGTCTTTAGCCAATAATTATGTTATTTGATTATATTATTAATGATTATCCCATTATAAGAATTATGAAAAAAAGGATTGAACTATTGTACTATTTTATTAAGGATCTGAGTGAATATGTTGAATGATTACAATAAATAATAAAAATCACATAGTTATAATTTTGAATTGCACACAATAACGATTTCATTTGAAATTATGTGTTACACACAAGACTGATTTTCACCAATTAATAAAAATGTAATTATTTAAAAGAAAAATTATATCTTAGCCATTAATTTCGTGGTTATAAATTGGATTAAATAAATCATGAAAATATATGGTTGAATTTATTGGTTATAAATTTATTATAAATAAATATTGAAATAAAATTAATTTAATGGAAATATTTTTATAAAATACTATAATTATGTGGCAATAAAATTTTATCATAAAAAATTAAATTAAATAAAATTATCAAATGATATTAGTGAAATTTATATATTATATATTCAACAATATTTTTTACTTTCATCCAAAAACTTTTATATGCATACGATATTAATAAATCCAATTTAATACATAAAACTATATTTCTATAAAGTCGGTTTTGTCACCTTTTAATGGAGGACTTGTTTTAGAAATAAATTTTGACACTTTTATAAATTTGTTTTTATAAAATGATATATATTTTTTAAATAATAATATCAAAATTAAAAAATGATGGATTTTTCTTATTTTTTTGAGAAATTTTAGTTTTTGATGAGTAGTGAAAATTCTTGATTTTCATTGAATCTACATTTTCATCTTAATAATCTATACTATTTTATTATATTTTGAATATATTTTAATTTCATCAAAGATAATGTTTACATATATTAAACCAATTAAAGACACTAGAATAATTTTTAGATTGAAAAAAAAATATATAAATCTTGCAAACATTTGACCATTTTTACATTAGAAATCAACTTTCTCATCATGATTATAAGGTTTATTTTAAATTAAATTCAGCCCTTCATGTGAGTTAAATTTGAAAAATTGGATTCCATATTTGGAATAATTTATTTTTAATTTATAGTGAGGTAAAATTAATTATTTAACAATTATTACTAAAAGTAGTCAAAATTAATTATAGCGATTAAGGGGAAAACAAGTTATTGTAGTTTTTAAACATAGAATACTAGTAGTAAAATGACCTAAAAATTATAAAAACCCCATTTTATGGACATATGTAGATTTTTATGAATCTATGATCTAAATTTATGTGTTTTGGATATTTTCCCAAGAATTTAATCTATATAATAATTTATGTAATGAAAAATATAAAAATGAATATTTTTAACATTAAATTTTTTTAAATTATTGGGACAGGTGAAACAATAATACATTTTCAAATATATTTATAATTTTAAAATATAAATTATTTTTCATAATGATAAGCTATCATAATTTTTTAGTGATGAATTAGTTACTTAAAATGATTAAGAAATGACAATAGTGTAATCATTTAGTTAATTATTAAGTAAAATAAATCATACAAAAAAATTAAAAGTAGAGTAGATTAGACTAATTATTAATTGAAATTATTTTATTAGATGAATATATAATTTAAAAGTGTTTTTATGTTCATATAATAATAATAACCTATAATTTTATTAATATTTTAAAATTTAAATTAAATAAATAATATCAAAAGTAAAATTAATATTCTTTTATAATAAATGAAATTTTATTAAATGATTTAAAATTAATCAAGACCTTATATTCAGAAATTTTATTTTTAAATGTCAATAAATAAAATATATAATCTATTAATATAAAAATTTATTGTCTATAATTAACATATTAACCCTTAATTAGTAAAAACATTTTTACCACAACTAGGGTTAAAGCAGCGTTTTTCCATACTAAATGCACTTATTTAAAATTTAATTTCAAAAATATGTGTTTTTTTATTTTATATATTAAATATAATATTTAGGAATTAGTGGGAATACATTTTCTAATATTAATCACTCTCATTTATTCTTTAATGATAAATTACAATGGTTAGAGTACGAGTTAATGTAATAAAACAACAAAATGCTAAAAATGGAACATATAAGTTAAGGAATAAAATTATAAAAATGTTTTTGTTGTTTTTGAAGTTTATTTATTAAAAATAAACCCGACCATATATTATTATTGAATTTTGGATCCATAAGAGGTAAGGAGGACCTCCCAATAGTCAATTCCTTTGAGTATTTACTAGAATTCCACTCTCCTCAACTAAAAAATGTACTACCCCCCCCCCACCACTTATTCACACCTATCAATATTTTTTATTAACCAATAAATTCTGAAATCACTCAAAAAGGTACCTTAAATAATAATATAATATGTAATTATGGAATAAAGTCATCAAATAAAGTCAAATGGTGCAAACTAAGAAGAATTATCTGAAGAATATGTAACATTCATTAATTTTCATTTATGTTTTACTTCATTATCCTCACACTAAAAATATTCTTATACCATAATTATATAATAATAATTTTATGCTCAGTATTATAATATTTTGTTATAGTAATGATATTACCTACACTAAAAAATGCTTCAATCAAATGTGTTACGAAATTATCGTTTGTGTCTACAGCGGATTACCAGCTTGTGAACTGATGTCTGATATTTTTTTCTATTACCACCTTCCATGATTAAGAATAATGATGTAAATAATACTTATATTTTATATTTATGAATTTTTATGATTCTTAAATAATTATATAACACTTAACTTCATGATCTCCATTTTGTGGGAATATAATAACAACTTTCATGTGTACGGAGGACTACCACATTTTAAATTGATGTGATTCATTCATGCATAACATGAAATGTATTGATGATGATTTTAATAAGTATTTATGATATATATGAAATATATAATGTTACTATAATGATAATATATATATCTTTTACTTTTATTTCTCTTAATATTGTAAGAAAATTGAAACGACATTCATGTGTACGTATTACCTAAAATCTCTATAAATGGTATATTTCATTTACAGTCACCATATTTTATGGAATAATCTAAATAAATATATACTAAATATATATTATATTTAAATAATGGTTCAATTTTTGGAAATGATGAAATCATGATTTAAATAAGAGGAAATAAATATCAATCCAAAACATTCATGGAAAACAAGGCATTTCAAAAAATATTATTAACAAATGGGTAATAAGATGTTATAAACGGATCATATATGATTTCATAAATATTAATATTATAATGAAATAATTTAATAACTCTCCTAAAACAATTATAAATGAGGTTAAATAAAGTTTAAAAAAAGTAATAATATGGTAAGGGGTTTCGTCTCAATTTCCATTCCTTCTATACTTATTTGTTATTATGAGAAAATTCACTTTTATATTTTGTATATAATGCCCTATGAAATAAATTTTCTAGAATAATTAATTCTTCATGGTATTTAATGTTTTAATTTTAGTTAATTCAACCAATGGGAATTGACTATAAAATTATTATGTGGTCAATGTTATTGAACAATCTCACCCACTTTTGTGATTGCTAAATTTCTCTTGAAGTAATCACTTTATTATAGATATTTTTCATTAGATATTAAATTTCTCTTAAATTTACATATTTATATATTATAGATATTATTATTTCATAAAACATATAATTGTTTTACATATGGTGTTTATATTAAATGTTACATGTTTTATAGGGGAAGTATTGTAAAATTTGTACACTTTAATGAAAATTGAAATTTGATAAGGCACATTTTTTATGAATAAAATATCATATTATCTATTTGAGAAATAATTTAAAAATGAGAAAATAGGCCGGGTACTATTTAATGATGGCCTCTCAATGCATCTTTTAGTCTCATGAGATTAATCAGTTGGAAAAATGAGAGGGTATTTTAACCACAGACTTAAACTATATTGAGGATTGATCATAATAATAGATTTATTGAGGAGATATCTTCATTATTAACATTTTTTAATATTATGAGTTACATTATTATTTTTATTCCATGTGATGATTCTATTAGTTAGAATATATATGGTTATGTATTAAGATCATGTGATTATTTACATGAAATTATATGACCATCATTTATTCCAACCATAGTTTGATCATGATATTGATTAATAAGAATGTTTTATTTTCATTTTCCTTTACAATATGATAAATAATTATTTAATTATGATATCTTTATTTTTACATTACCATTACTGATAATTTTATATCACCCTTATTTTAATTCCTTTCCCCAATTTATGAAGAAGAGATATTTCAAGGAGCATTCATGGATTCAGTTTATTGACTTTTATTATGTATTATATTTTAATTTCTATTCCCAAAATAAAATGTGTATCATGTATGTAACTACTTTCCAAAATTTATGAACTATTCATTCCATTGGGACTCTAATCATGTATCTATTCCAATGAAATAACGAATGGTTCCAACTCCAGGGAACTAGGTCTGGGGTCATTATAAGAAGATTCTGATAAATGTTTTCTTTCAGAAGGGATTCATCCAACATAGTGGGTTACCATGGGGAACTCCAGTGTTATAAAAAATATGGTAGATCATGGCCCAAAATTGTGAATACACTACCAAAATTAAATTAAATGAATGTTAAAAAAATTTATACACTTCCAAGGATTAATGATTTTTTGAAATAGAGTATCAGTGATAGTAGATTATTTATGGCTGATTAGAAATATAGATATAAATAGATGAGGTTAGAGGATGAGGGAATCCGAAATACTATTTTCTTATTTCTTTATATGAAATTTGGGATTATGATAATTTCATTCGGTGTGATGAATACTCTAGATTCTTTATGGTATTAGTTAAATTTGTTTTCTAATAGATCCTAAAATAGTTTATGGTAGTGTTTATTGATGTAATTATTAAGTATTGGGGATATATAAATAATTTTTCTAATAATATAATAAGCATTTTAGTTTTTATTCAACAATATCACCTCTATTATAATTGTTTCATTTGAAATTTATTAGACATGTGATGTTTGTTTTCTCAAGAATATTATGTCTCATAAAAGAGTGGTATTAAATCCATTAAAGATATAATAAATTTTATCTTTTGTAACTTCCGGTAACATTTTAGATATTTAAGACTTCTTTTATTAGGAAATTATTTCATGTGGACTATATAGATTTTGTCTAAGAATATGAATCCTTTTTCTAGTTTGACTAGGAAGGATTAAACCTTTCCATACATTGATCATTGTTAGGTGGTGATCGAGTACCTAAATAATAAGCTAATCAGTGATCCCATCCTTTACATACTAGAGGAATATGTCTTATTTGGGATTTTTTATAATACTTATCATATATACAAAGGGTGTTTTTTAATATAGTAGATGGTATTTCTCTCATATATTTATTCATATTTACATCATAATTATAAAAACTAAGCCACCTGTAGTCTTGAGTCAGAAACAATGGTAATTTTTTGTATTTATATGGTTATTTTACCTCCTCGAAGTGTAATTTTTTTTCTTCCCAGTTATAAAATACTAAAATGTATCTTCTCTTAGAATGATTTGAATCTTCCCTAACATTATTGTATGAATGTTTTATAGGCCATGTTTTTAGACATATTATACAACAGATGAAATAAATTTTGGTATTTATTAAAAAATTGGAAGAATATTGGTGGTTATATTTGTTAATATTTGGATGCATCAACAATTATATATGATCTTATAGCTAAACACCTCAATAAGTTGGAAGTATGTTTTATATGTTGTCTTCACTAGGTTGTAATAAAATATATGGTGTAGAATGTTTTGAAATTATTGTTGGGGGACCTATAGGTGCTATTATTTCCAGATCCTTTGGTCTATTCATACAATCCAAAGGTGTGTTTGATGGATGCTTTTAATCAAATGTTTCTTCCTTGGAAGAAATTTTTTTCATCCGCATTGAATAAGGTGGTTTATTGGGAGTTTTTTGCATAAAATATATTCATACATTCAATTATATCTAATATTATTCATGCTTTTCTAAATTTCTTCCCATTGATAAAGATTAATTGGTTCATGCTTGTGTTTGATTCTTGATTCTTGATTCATGGTGTGTCTGAAGTAGAAATATAACATTCACATTCTCGGTGGTTTACTACATCAATTGAATATTATTATGTACTATTGATAGGAATCTCTGTGTATTTCATTACTATTATACATAATGTTTAGAAAGGATATGATATTATTTGTTTTATAGTGGATCAATTATTAATTTCATCTCATTTCAATGTGATTTAAGAATATACTATAGTGAATATTTCATGAACCAACTAGTGTCAACCCCGAACTTGTCACCTAATCTGATCTATAGAAAGGCCCTAATGGAATTATCAATCCCCATAGGCTGGAAAATAATGACGAGCATCATTAAAGTGGCCAATGAAATGATTCCTCCCAATATAAGTAAATTAAATAAAAATGAAATAAAAAAATAATCCAAAATATATATAAATAATCAGCTAAAAATCGTTCACAACAAAATCGGAGAACCAACCTGACTAATTATGAAGATCGCAACACCACCATGTTTATTTATGGGTCACATTCTTACACCAAACCAACCATCACCCATAGAGATTGAAATAAATCTGATACCTACACCACAATATAAAAATAAGAAAGAAATCTAGGCATGAGTATTAAAATCCATTAGGAATGTACGAAAAATCTATTCCCAATGAAATTAATTACAAATAAAATAAACAGAAACATCAGGTTTGTAATACAATATATAAAAGTAATATTTTTTAAACTTTTAACATTAAAAAAATATATTCCATTTAAGTTTTCAATCCAAATCCAAGTTCATTTTCATTTATGTAACATTAATATTTTTAAGATGAAAGTGATGATTACTTTTCAAAATGGAACATTAAAGTATAAAACATTTCTATAATAATTGTTTTTTTATAATCCTTTGAAATACAACCCATCACATCCCAAAAAATTTACCAGGCATAATAACACCACAATAATCATAAAATAAGGGAAATTAAAATAATATAAATGTGTAACCAACTAATAATAATATGAATCATTACTACAATCAACTACGTTCTAATAGGCATGGGTGAACCTAAGAGCTTGTGATAAATCCAGAGAATACTAATACATTTTTACTAACTACCCAAGCTTGATGTACCTATATATTACATTACTTTTGCAGAATACATAAAATATTACATAAAGAGATTCACAAATACCACATTAGTTTAGTTCATTCGGAAACATGGAACACATTCTTATAATTTGGTGAAATATCTTCAATGTCTCCAATAAATATATTCCCCCGTATTTTTTCTATATAAAACCTTTCTTTATAACCTGGGTAAAATAAAACATATGAAAAGTTTGATATTAGATTCCCAGTAAGGGTAAATAAGGAAAATGTCAATCAAAACACAAACACAAGAATTTGAAAACATGATCATAAATTTTAAAAATCATACCACATATAACATATATCAAAATCATGAGTTATGAAATAAATATTAAAAGTTCATAAGGAATAAATAAAAAAGGAACATAATCCATGAGAAAATAGAATTGGTATAAGACATGGGTTTTTAGAAAACACAAATTAATAGAATATCATTTTCATATTTTCCAAGACTCATTTCCAAGACCATCATAGTGGACAATGTCATTTAATGGACCTATTTCACCCATATTACAACAATTTATTACTATATAAGGTTTACATATTGTTCCAGTCCTATATTATAGAACCGAGATCATTTCTATTTCCATACCTCTCTATATCATGAGATATAAATATTTATCCAATGCATTAGAGGGAGATATAGGTCCCACAAATCTCATAACTAAAACCATACATATCTGTTCCACAATATCATAAATCATTTATCACATCCAATGTAATCAAATGGGTTTTATAAAAATCATTCCCTAATCACTTAATTTGTTAAAAAGAAATTGATTTCTTAAATATCATTTCATCATAGAGATAATAAAATCATAGTAATAACAGCGATAATATCCTTGAAAAAAATATCCTCATTAAAACATATATAACATCAAATAATTTAATATTATATGGAAGATAATTTTGATAGAACGCTTTAAAATAATTATTGAGGAAAATATCTTTTCATCTTCAAAAATGTTTTCTTTTTTAAAAGTTTGCATAATTTTTAAAGAAAAAAATTCCATTAAAATTACCTAGTAATATTTAATGTGGATATTCAAGTTAATTAAGCATTATGAAAGTAAAAAAATTATTCATGTTGTGTGAGTTAGAAGAAAACCTTATTTTTGAACTTTTGGTAAAAAATTAAAATGTGAATCATATTGAATATGAAAGAAAGATTAATTAAAAACAATGTAGTAAAAGTTAAAAATGACTTTAAATATCCATTGGAAAATAGTAAAAATTTATAATTTCTTTATAAAAAATGGATATGGATGATAAATATTCATCAATAGAGATTTAAAATGAAACACTTCTAAATATTCAATATATTGAGAAATGAATACTCATAAATTTATAATCAATAGAATAATATTCCCCAAGAATGAAATAAAATTATAAAAATAGCATACTATTCTAGATAAAACTCATAAAATAGATTCATGGGAAGTATATACATTATGTAGAATAAACAAGTTTTGTATACTATATGTGTCTAACAAAAATACCGGTGAGACAAAAATAATATCTTACCTTTGTTCCAATTCTCTTGGTACATATCTAAAACGCTTGTATAATGGTTTAAATAATTTTATTAAATTATTCTAGAACCTTTTTTATATTTATGATACAAAATATGATCATATTATCACTCGTTTGTTAACAACATTTCATTGTAATACGTATTTCTGGTATTAACTCCTTCATTTTATCAATCATGTTTTATCTTATAAGTTATGGGTATTAATATTAGGTTACAGTTATATCATTTCCATAATACCAATAATTTAATATATATCATATATATTCTTTATACAAATTTATATAATCAAGATATAATGAGGATCATGTATAATTAATCCCATCACATCGTGGAGATGGTAGGTAAGCACACACGAGGGATGATATCATTGCCTTAATTGTGGAATTGTATAGAAGAGTATGGTTTATATTTTATTACAGAATAAATATAAAGTTATACTAATATTATTTAGTTATTATTTCCATTATTATACCCATCCATGTAAAGTGGTAGTGAAAAAATGATAACACCACAACATGTAGATGGTAAGTTATATGTACGCACGTGCGGTGATTTTGTTTTTCATTGGATGGATAAAAGGAGGAATATGATTTTTCAATAATCATAATAACATGTCTTAATATAATTGATACTCTAGTTATTAAATTATGAGGTATAAAAACACATGAAGATTAATTAGAAGAAGAAATAATATGGTAAGAATTTGTAGTGGAGATTACCTATTTTTCAACGAACTTGCTCTAGAACCCCTCTTAGGGACACTGCAGTTGGACTTTTGAGAAAAACAATTAATTATAGAATTTCACTAGGGAATCAAATAAGGAAAATTTGTAGGTTATGGATGAGTTTTAATCCTTAATATGAGGTGAGTAATTGAGGGAGGAGGTTTCCATTTAAAAATGAGGTGAGGGGCACTTTTAGAATCTCAAAAAATATTAATTTATAATAAATTCAAAACCAATTATTAAACCCTCAAAAATTTAATATTTTCTATAATTATATTAAATAAGGTTGTAATATAATCAACTAATAAGTTTTACACACGTTATTCTATCAATTTATACCTTATCATTATAATTAACACTTAGTTATTTTATTTTAATTTTAATTAAAGTAACAAATTATTCAACATTAAAATATTGTAATTTTTACATATTTTATGTAAATTACACCAATAATGAACAATTTTTAACATTTTATACCATATAATAATTTTTTTATATTTTTTAAAAAATTATACAATTTTTAAATAATCTAATAATACATTGTTTTTATAAACAGTCGATAGTGTCAATTTTGACACTATTTAATTTATTAATTTTTTAAAATATGATGATAATAAGTTCGCATCGAACAAAATATTGTAATATATTACAATTAGGTCAAGGAAATATATAAAATTAAGGTTATATTTTAATTATCCCAAATTAAATTTATTTAAATATTTTTAACAAAAATTATTTGATATTTCCATTAATAAAATAATTACTACATAAGTTTTGTTTAAATATTTATTATACATATTTTTTTAATAAAAAATAAAAATAAAATACTATTGAGAATAAAAATTCTATATATTTCATAGAAATACTTATTATTAAATATAACCTTTGTAAAATCCAACATCAAATTTTTTTTTTATTAAAACATGAATGTGACAACTTTAACATTATTTTAGATAAAATATTTTAAGTGTTATAATCATTTCAGTGTAACTTCACATGGTAAATAATTATACCATTAAATGATTATGGTAATTATATACTCTACCAATAAGTTATTTCCATGTATTTAATCTTTTAATGTTTATTACAGTTTTAATTAAAATAATTTTATTAATTTTCCATTAATTAAATAATTTCTATATCATCATTGTATATGACATTAAGATAAATATTTGGTTTATAAAAAATAAAAATAAATTATCATGATAAATAAAAAGATATTATATTTGAAAATAGTATTTTTATTTAAATTTATCTTCTCTATAACCTTATATTAAAAATAATATTCTTATTAAAATTTGTGAAATAAATCTTAATGTTTTCATTAAAAATATACTAAATGTTATAATTTTCATCGAAGTGGCTTCCAAAGGATAAACTTCTAACCCAAGTATGATTTAGTTTAATAATCACTCATAAAATTAAATTATTACATGTTTTATGATAATTTTATAATATTATTTTTACCCTTAATTACCCAATTTATCTTTTTTCTATATTAATAAAAATTATTGATGTTGCTATTCATAATACCTAAAAATAATAGAATATTATTTACATAAATTAGATGAAAAAATTTCAAATATGGGATCCATTTTTGAAATTTGAAACAGAAAATTTATTGTAATAAATTTAAATGTAATCTCATAGTTGGAAAGAGAAAGCTTGTTTTAAAAGTTAAAACATACAAAAGATTGCAATGTCATTACTTGTAAATTTAATGTAAATTTAATTAAAATGACCTATATTATATTAAATGATAAAAATATAATATATTTATAATTTAAAACCATTAAAATATTTAATTTTACACTATTAATAAATTTTGGTATGAAGTAATTTTCAATTAAACTATATTGTTTTTATACTATTCATAAAAAATTGAAACTTTTCAGAACAATTTCAAAACTTCAACCAATGTAAATTTTCATACTATGATTTCAAATAAGATTTTTATTATATATATTAGAGTAAAAAATTTTCAAATTCTTGATTTGAAATGGGTGCACCATAAAAAGGTGGAAAAACTATATTTTTTTAAAAATAATTCTTTTATCAGAATAATTGATTTTTTTATTATATCATGTCTACAAAACATATAATATGAATTTTAGAAATTTTGTTTAGTATATTACATATATATTTAATTAATAAAATCCAACAATAGTTATTTTATTATTTTATAAACTATGTTATTTTATAATTATTTTTTCAAAAAAAACATTTCCTTTTGTATAGAAATGATTTTATTTTGATTTAGAATTAATTACATTCCAAATAATTAATTATATAGAAATGTGTAAATAATATTTTAATAATTACATTAATAATGTGTATACCTACCTTTATAATGGATAGTTTATAAGGTACAATATTAATATTAAGTTATTCTCTTAAACTCAGTCTTGTGTGAGATGAAACTATAAAAATAACTCAAATTTTGTGTAACACAAGCCAAGAATAGTGTTACATATACCTCAAGATGATTTAGTATTTCATGTAGCAAATTATTACCTTTCAATAATGTACAAAAATAGTTATTAATGAAATTAAAAAATAATAATCTATCTCATAAAAATATCAGGGTGTCACATTCTACCCCCTTAAAATGAATTTTTCCCTAGAAAATCATCTGGTTTATAAAAAGACTAAAAGTTTAATGTTTATTTCATAGAAACCCACATAGTAAAAACTCATAATAAAACATGATTATTAATAATTAATTTTTAAAAATTAATGGTTACCCAATGTAACTCATAACTTGGGTTATATGTAGTAGATCATAGTTGAAGCTTTTTTAATGGCGAAAAAGAATAAATAATAATCTAGATTGATAAAGATCACTAATCACAAGAAAGTGGGTGATCGATATAATTTTTAAAATTACAAAACCATATACTAATGAAGCATGAAATGGTCCACTAATATCATAAAAATTATGTGAAAAGGACAACCTTTTTATATCATGATCTTTTTCTAATGTAATTTTTTTGAGATTACATACTTACATTCTTTCCAAAAAATATCACCATTTTTCATGCCTTAATAAACATACACTTCATAAATTATTCCGAGAAAAGGGGTTAAATTTGGAATTCCTAAAATACTTATAGGTCATTATATCCATTATATATTGATAATTCATTCCATCATTCACTAAAAAAAGGATAACATATGTTATAAAATTTAAAAAAATTCACCTATAGTGAGATAATATATTAATCTCACAAACTTCATTTGATTTGTAGCGGAAACATTCCATAAATAGATAACCTTTCAATCCTTCTGAAATCTGAAAATAAAATACCTTTTAAATAGTATCACTAAATCAGGTAAAAATTTATCCTTCATATATAAAAAATTATCTCTTGTTGGTCACATTCCATTCATATGAATTCCTTCATCATGTATTCTCTTGAAACATAATAATAACCTAAATTACAATAAATCTATATTGAAAACATGTGTGTTTGTTTTTTAAAAATTTTATTTTATATATTCCATAAGTTCAAAAAGTTGTAAACTTCATCCCTGATATAATAACCCACATAGAAACAAATTCTTAATTAGTATAATCCAATTAATCATATCCAACATATATTTATCCAAGATTAATACAATTTTATCCACAACATTAACACATTAAGGGTTACCTTACCAAAATAAAAATATTACCTTTTATTTAAAACATTATTCTATGTCTTAATCACCATTGAAAATTTCCTTTTCAGTCCTTAATAAAAAAATATACTGAAAATAATTATACATAATACATGAATTCCAAAATATATACACTTGAATATTCCAATATTATTATTAACCCATTAATTAGGCCTTATTATTTTAGTCATTTTATGAATAATAAATTTGAATCTAGTATTATGGTTCATTAACCATAATATAATCATTTTTATTATGGTCATGGTAAATTATATGGTTATATTATCTCATACGTTTCACATGTTATTTATACTGTCTTTATCCTCATTTGTATAACCAATACTTGTACCACCTTCTTCATTTACTTCACGATATTTCCCCTTAGGGCCTATAATGTCCATGATTTACACATATGAAACATTTAATGTTAACTATGATCTATCTAGTTTGGGTTATTGATATGTAATATAAAGAATAGTGGTAGAAATACTTATCATTGGGGGAAATTAATAATTAAGGGAAATTATATATAATATTTCCATCTTTGATATCATTGGTTAAATCATAGGTTATTAATGACCAATTCCAAAATTAAAGGATTTTAATATATTATAATACATATCCTTAGTACATACCTAGAAATATCCTTATAAATTACTATTGGGATCTCTTTAGAGTTTTTTAATCCTAGTTTATAAAGGTTGACTAAACCATCAATATGATACCAAATCTAATGAACAATTTTTAATGTACATGAATATTACGTTGATTTTGCAGAATATTTAATACATTACATAAACATATGCCGGAAGACTATATTTTTTTAGTTCACTTGGAAGTATGGAACACATTATTATTATTTGGTGATAGTATTCAACATCTACCATAAATATCTTCCCAATTAGTTTTCCTAAGTAAAAATTTTCATTATATCATACGGAGAAGAAATAAATTGAAAAGGGTGAGATCTATTTCATCGTAAGGGTAAACAATGGAAATGTAAAAAAACATGAACATAATAATGTAAAAATATGATCAAAACTTTTGAAAATCATTCCATTTAAAACATTTATCAAAATCACGGGTCATCAAATGAATCATGGAAATTTATAAAGTATAAATCACAATGGAACACGAGCCATAAAAAAATAGCATTGACATAAAACATGGAATTTTGTCAAACACATAAGAATATAATATCATTTTTATTTTACCGAATTCTCATTTACATGACTATTATAGTTGGAAAATTCAATTACCGTACTAAGTTCACTCCTCGTTCCAGCTATGTATAACTGAACAGGGTTTGCTAATTTGTTTATCCCTATATTACTAAACCGAGATAATTTACTATTCTATACCTCTAAATATCATTAGTTATAAATATTTACCTAATTAATAGAGGGAGATTTAGGTCCCAAATATCTAATAATGAAAACCACACATATGTGTTCCAAAAGAACATAAATCGTTCATCATAGGCTATAGAATCAAATGGATTTCATAAACATTATTCCAACAAAAGATAATACATGAAAAATAAATTGTTTTCATAAATATAATTACCTAATAATTGTAATACAATCATATGAATAATATATATAATATCCTTGAAAATTAAATCACCAATTAAAGAGTATATAACATCAATTAATGTAATATTAGATGAATGATAATATTGATAAAACGATTTGAAATAATTATTGAGGAAAATATCATTTCTTATATGATTTTTTTTATTTTCTTAAAGGGCCAAGAAATTTTAAAAGAAAATAAATTATTTGAAAATTTTATTGTAATATTATAAGGTAGTATTCAAGAATATAAATAGTTATGAAAGCATTAAAACTCGTTCATTATACCTAAATTAAATGAAAATATTTTTCACATACATTAACAGGAAAATTAAAAAAGTACATATTTTGGAAAATTAAATAAAGATTCCATTAAAAACATGTAGTAAAATTTAAAAATGTCTTTAAATATACATTAGAGAATATAAAAAAACATATGAAATTAGTTTTAGAAAACAATTACATAGATGATAACTATCCCTCAAAGAGGACTTAAAAATAAACAATTCCAAAAATTAAAGAGATTGTGAAATAAATAATCTTCACTTTATTATAAATATAATAGTTTTCACCATGAAATAAATTAACTAATAAAAATAACAAACTATTATTGATAATACTCATAAAATACATTCATGGACACTATATACACCACATAGAATAAATATGTACTTTATACAACATGTGTCTCACAGAAATAAAGCTGACACAAAAATAATCAATTACCGTAGGTCTGATTCCCTTGGTACATATAAAAAACTCATGTATAAGGGTTTAGATAATGTAATTTACTTTTTCTATAACCATATTTATATTTATGATACTAAATATGATCATCTTATCATATGTTTGTTAATAACATTTCTTTATTACTCGTCGTTCGGGTATTAACTGCTTCATTTTCTCAAGCATGTTTTATCATATAAGTTTTGGTTATTCATCATAGGTTATATTTATATAATTTAAAGAATGATATTAATTTAATATAAATCTTATTGAATAATTATGTAAATTTATTTAACCATGATTTAATGAATATTATATAGAATGAATTGCATCACACCATGAAGATGGTAGACCGTATGTACACACCAGCAATGATATCATTCCCTAAACTATGGAATGGTATTAAATTGGATGGTATATATTTTATTATAGAATCAATATAATTTCATATTAAAAACATTTATTTTTCATTTCCATCATTATACCCATCCAATTAATGTGGTGTTGAAAAACATATTACCCCATGACATGGAGACGGTAAGCCGTAATTACGCATGTGTGGTGATTTTATTTATCATAGGATGGATAAAAGGTGAAATATAGTCTTTATATAATCATAATAACATCTCAGATTATATTTAATACTGGATTCATTAAATTAGAATTTAAAAAATTCATGATAAGGAATTAGAAGAAGAAATATGTTTGAAATAATCAGTAGAGAATATTGCTTTTTTTATACGAACTCCCTCTAGATCTCCTCTTTGGAACACTAGAGTTGTTATTTTTATGAGACAGGAACATCTATAATATTCATAATGATGTTTATAAGTGAAATAAATTTGGTTTTGTTGATACTGAAGGCTCAGTATGAGGTGAGTAAGTGATGGAGGAGGTTTCCTTTTATAATTGATGTAAGGGGATCTTTTGGAATCTCCAAAAATATTAATTTATAATAAAATATAACCAAATCCAAAAACGTAAAAAAATTCATGTTTGTGAATATTATATGATATAAAGTTTTATTTGGATCAACCGAGAATTTTTATAAATGTTTTTCTATCAATTTAAACCTTATCATTATAATTATCTCTTAGTTATTCTATTTTAATTTTAAGTAAGGCCAAATATTACTCAATATTGAAATAGTGTAATTTTTAATTATTTCATGAAAATTATACCATTAATAAATAATTTAATAAAATTATGCCTTATATGAATTATTTCATATTTTTTAAAAATGCATTATAATTTTTAAATAATTTAAACAGTAAAAAATGTCCATTTTGACACTATACAATTTATTGATATTTTATAATATGTAGATAATAAGTTCACTAAAAACAAAATATTTTATTATATTCATAATAGGGAATGTTAATCATCAAAATTGGTCTTATGTATTAACTATCCTTGATTATATTTATTTGAATATTTTCTATTACATTTATTTATACTTAAATTAATAAAATAATTGCAACATTGTTTTTGTGTAGTTATTTAATATATTTATTTCTCAAAGAAAAATTAAAAATAAAATAGAATAATGAGACTAAATTCTATATCATTTCTAATTATACTTATAATAGAATATATCTTCTATAATATCCTTTATTAACAATTTTATTTTTATTAAATCATGAATGTGACAACTTTAACATTACATTGGATAAAATATTATAACTCCCACAATCATTTACATGTAGTCCCATTTGGTAACTAATTCGACCCTAGGATTATTAAGGTTGAGATATACTCAAAAACTAAGATTTTTTGATGTTATTTGTTATTTTAATGGTTATTATGATTTTAATTAAAACAATTTTACTTATTTCCATTAATTAAATAATATCTTAATCATCATTGTATAAGCCTTTAAGGTAATTATTTATTTCCTAAAAAATAAAAAAAATTAAAGTTAGAAATAAAAACATTTTAGATTGTAAAATATAATTTATAATAAAATTTTAATTATATAAAAACTTCTATTAGAAATAATATATTTATTAAAATTATAGCATGACATCTTTAACTTTTCTTTAAATAAAAGATATTAAATGTTCTGATATCATAAAAGAGGATAAAAAGTGATGGATTTTTTACCCAAGAATTATTTAGGTTGAAAAAAACTCATCTAGTTATATTATTATAATAATTAGTGTGATTTTAATATTATTTTTCCCCTTAATTAACCAATTCAACGTTTTACCGTATTAATAAAAAATCAATGATGTTATCATTCATATATCATAAAAATAAAATAAAATTACTTACATTGTTTGTACACACTTATTAAAAATATGGAATCCATTTTTAAAAATTTAAAACACTATATTTTCATTAATTAACATAAAATTAACCAAGTTGTCAGAATGAGAAAATGAGTTTTCAAAGTTAAAACATGCCAATGATTGAAAAAAATTTACATCTAAATTTAATGTAAAATTAATTATATTGACATAAATTACATTAAGTTATAAAATCAACATATATTTAAACTTTAAAATGAATTAAATATATAATTTAACAATATAAATAAATTTGACTAAGAAGTTGATTTCAATTAAAATGCAGTATTGTTTTACTATTCATCAAAATTTGAAACTTGTTAGAGAAATACCGAAAATTAAACCAAAGTAAATTTTGATACTATGCTTTAAAATAATAAGTTTATATTCTAAAATATAGTATAAAAGAGTTCCAAAACTATATATAAAATGCATGCGCCATCAAAAGGTAACAAAAATGCAATTTTTTTTGAAAAAACTCATTTTATTTGAAAAATAATTTTTTTCTTTTATAATGTCAATCAAATATATAAGATAAATTTTAAATATTATATTAAATATATTAAATATATATTTTATTAATAAAATCCATCAACAGTAATTTTATTATTTTATAAACTCACTTATTTATATTAAAATAGGTTTTTAGAAAAGAATTTACATTTATTTTAAAAGGGTTTATTTTCATTAATAATTAATTTGTCACAAAATAATTAATTATATCTCCATGTGAAAATAATACATTCATAATTAAATCAATAATTTTTGAACATTCCATTATAATTTATAGGTTATAAGGTAACATAATAAAATTTAGTTTTTTTCTTAGACTCTGTCTTACGGGAAATGAAATCAATCAAAGTAACTTTAACTTGTGTGCAAAAAAATCCAAGAATAGTGTTGCGTATACCACATGATAAGCCAATGTTGTATGTAGACGAATATTATCTTGTTATATCATACAACACAATACATCAATGAAATTAAGAAAATATATATCATAAAAATCTCATGGTGTTACATGTTGACTCATCCGAGAAATCATGTCTCACTCGTTGACATAAAATCATCTAATATGATCGGCCATGACTCACATGGTACATACTAAAGGGAATAATCCCATAGTAATAAAACTCAATACATCTCTATGTTATGTTCCACTATTTAGTGTGTAACACAATTGGCGCAACACTTGTTCTTATCTAATTCTATCACTATGATGGGATCCCATGTCAAGATATAAAGAAAATGGCGATATAACCAATAAAAACTAATAACCTATTCACAAAAGCATATAAATTTATAATTTAAACAATAGTAATCCCATGATTCACTCCAAGGATTAATCTCATTTCCTTACAAAACAAAAATCTCCAAGTATTTTACAATGAGGATCTCTCATTCCGCTCAAAGTAAATGAGTCAGGAGTCCACATAGAGGATATACCAACAATTTAAATAAATGTATCAATAGGATTACACAGTAAGGACATACCATCCATTTAAAATAAATAAGGAGAAAATATTTCCCAATTAATGTTTTCCTGACAAATACTTTCACCATTTCACACAAGTGCAGAAAGGGCCTCAAGAACACTTCCTTGAAACATAACTTTTATAAGAACGGAACATACCATTACAAAAAGGTAAAAATACAATATTGTTCATTAAAAAAAATTTATAAAATTTTATTTAGTCACTGAAACCCCATTTTTAATCCAAACCCACTTTCATTAAAATGTAAAATTCACTATTAACCTCCATCACATGCCAAACTATTTTCAACATCAAGTACATCCTTATTTTTATTTCAAGACCACTTGGAAAATCTTTCAAGAAAACCAAGTCATCATTTCACATGTCAAAATTATATTTTAAAATAAAAAAACATTTGATATCACAAATAATTAAAAAAAAGTAACAAGGAATTTAATAGAATACTTGGTGGGAAATATATAACAAAACAGTTCCATTTACAAACAAATAAGGAAGAAACAACCAATTTTCAGACCAAAAAAGTACTAAAACGTTCACACTTCACTATTTAATAATCATGGAAGGTGTGAAAATATAGAAAACAATGCATCTTAAAATAAAAAAGGAATTTGAAAATGGAAACCTTCCTCAATCTCACAGTGCTTCAACAACTCACACCTGAAATCACACCACGAAGGTTTCAAGAGACATGATCTACCAACAAGAACAATAAATAAGAAACACCCCAATGTAAATAAAGGGAATAAAAAAAAATCCAAATGAACTAGTGAGAAATATATGTTGAGATATAATGGAAGAAAGATGAATTTAGAGGACACAATATGAGGATTACCTTGAAGATCTAGCCAAACACCATGATGAAAAATTAGATCCAAAACTAGGGAGATGAGTGTAGGATTGAAGATAAAGGGAGGAGAACATTTTCGGTCACATGAAATAGGGGAATAGGGGGGGAATTTTGGGTATATAATCCTATGAGGGTAGTTTAGGAATTTCATAATTTTTATGATTTGAGCAGCTCACATGGGTTGGAAACACAGTTTGTTAAACCATTCACCGACTATGTGGGATGGTTCTTCCATAAGAAATTGAATTCTAATATAGTTTGTTTAACCATGTGAAGTTTGTACGCCCTTAACTAGGAGCATGCAAAGGCCCATATGGTTTCCTAGAAAAGGTGGCATAGTTTTCACGAACCATGTGTCTATCGTGGTTCAACATAAAAACACTCCAAAACTCAAAATTTAAACATGTCACACCCAAAACATTAGATCAAAACCTAATTCCAAAAGATAAACCTGATTATAGGTCCAAAATTAAAGTACAACATGAAAATTCTCCCCATCAATATGATTTATGGATATATAAATCCTCAAAGTATTTTAGCTGATCGATCAAATTTTATGATTTTATATTACCATATGATCAAACCCCTCAATTTAAAAACATCTCAACCACAATAAAAAAAATCATGACTAGTGTGTGAATGAAATTAAGGATCTAAAACCATTTCACAAAAAAAAATAGGAATATATAAGATATAACCTCAACAACCATGCTTCAAATAAAATCCTTGATCACACTAAAAAAATCCCAAATTTTACCCAAACCGAAAATAACATAAAATTAGATAAATTCAAAAGAAAATATTTTCTACCAAAAAACATCTAAAACCAAACTGGACATTCAATACAGGATGTCAAAATAGACTCCCCACCATTGGAAAACAATTGTAACCTATTTACCATAAGAGAGATCTCAATGAGACCCACAGCTGGTCTCCCTCCATTTATAAACTGACCAACACCGGAAACCCACCATAGTGAAACTTGAAAATTTATTCCCACACTGATAAAAAAACCCCATATATAATGTGAAAACAAGAGCTATAATAGATATCTTTAAAATGTCTAAATTTTTTCACTAATGAAAAATTCTTAAACAAAATCTTCATTCCCTGTGGATTTATAACTATGCTTGAGCTTTACTTGGGGGAATACGGATAGAGACATGATGTTTGAATCATATCCTACCTCACCATCATATTCTAATAATCCTATACCATAATTCAAAATACAGAATATCCATGAATTATTTCATTAAAACATATGTTCTTAAGGAAATTAGCAACATTCCTTTTTAAAATTTTAATGAAAATTCAACACCACAAAACACCACCAGATTCAACCATTACAACAAGGAAGAATAGATCTGAAGGAACTTTAAACTAAGACCAAAAAAACAATACTCATGTTAATTGGATCTAAATTTCATCCTAGAAACACCCCGATAGAAATGTTTCATGTGACCTAGGAGTACAAGAGTATAAAAGGACTTCAGAGCATTCAAACCCAAATAATTTTTATGAAACATATTTCGGGAATGATCACACACTATGATATAATTCCAGAAAGAAGTTAATAATAGATCCAGAGGCCTTTTATCCTACATAAGATAAAAAAACATTAGGCCACTTCCACACATATTTAATAGAAATCCCCTCACAACATCCTGGGATCGAAAGAGGTATGGATACCTCAAGCCCCCCTACCAACACAAAATTAACATGAACTACTTACCTTACCACATCATAAAAAAAGTAATTTGATTATACTTTGAAAATTTCAACTACATTTCAGTATGAATCCAATACTAAAAAATTTGATTATTCATGGAATCATCTATAACATTCTATGGAAGGTAAGGGGATAGATCCAAGAAATGATAGAAGTACTCCAGCATAGATAAATTACCTGTCTGAAAACAACACATCTCTATACCCTTTCTCACCTTTTCTATCTTAAAGAAATAATGACGAATGAATGAATCCTTTAAGAAATATAAATTTTGATCTTCCTATGTATTTTTTTAAGAAACCTACTTCTACCACTAACAGGTTGGCTCTTTAAGAATGAAGGTTGAAAACATCATCTTATTTGACTCAGGAAACTCTACGAAATTAATGTTACTTTCAAGCTTTATAATCCATGCTTCCACTTTGAAAGGATCATCTTGACCATAAAAGAGAGTAGGATTTATCTTTAAAAACTTGATAATGAAATCTTTAGTTTGATTAATTTGAGGGTCTTCTAATGGGGAACCACTAATATCTGCACCACGTTTATCCTTCTATTCTCTATGAGGGAGGAAATTTAGTGATAAGAAAACTAATAGTTGAGTCAAAACCATATCAAGAACCAAATCTGACATCATGAAAATGCAATTAAAAAGGGAAAACAACATAATTTTTCCCAAATTTTTTCCTATAACCCATTAAACACAGAATCAACACTGAATCACCCACAAGATTTTCAATCTCATAACACAGAAGGAAAAACACTACCAAATACTGAGATAACACACCACCAAACATCATTTTTCAAAACAACACAATTTACATAACGAATTAGATAACTATCTGGGTAAACCCATATTAACATTTTAGGAATATTTTTTACTCATAAATAATTATACATAATTAATCTTACATAAAAATAAGGGTTTCCCATGAAAATAATTGGGTTCCAAAATCATGTCATAAAGCATAACAAATGGGCGTATCATAAAAGTGTCCATGAAATAGTGGATGTAAAATATACATGGAAATTAAAAAGGGAAATTAGGAATTTATCATTGTAAGTGATTTCATGTATAATTGAAAACATGTAAGAAATGAATTTTAGAATTTTACCTTTAAAACATTTTTGTGCGATTTTATAGAAAATACTATAGATCCGATAAAATAGAAAGGGGAACAATAATTTATATAAAACAGAAGTGAACCAAAAATATTTTATTATTAAAAAATACTGATTTTATAATGGTAATTGTGGATTATAATAGAAGATATAGTTCACTAGAAATCGGGTATGAATTTGGGAAGTTCCCTCAAAAAAAGTTTTCTTATCAGGAAGTATTGATGAGGGAATCAGTTAAAAAATGTATATACCTAAACGATAATTATGAAAGGGTCTTGATAAATGAATTTAGAACATGTAAAAAAAATTTACAATATTCAAATTAAAAGTAACAATAACCTCATTTTTTTAAAAGGAAGATAAGGCAACCCGAAGGAACAAAGGATATTTCGGTAGAATCCCATACGGATTATCGGCATAGTATAAGCTGTACATAATATGGCTTAATGAGAGAGAAAGGGGTTTCTCATCACATATAAATAATAAGTGAAGTATGGGGAGGTGTCAAATCATACCCCATAATTAGGGATTACACATAAAAGGGCATAATATATATGACATTATTGAATAAAAGTTAAATAGAGAGGATTCATTTCCTTAAGTCTGATAGTGTTCTTCGATTGATATTAATAATTTAAATAATGAAATTAGGTACATTAATTAATAATTCCAGAAAAGAATTTACATGTTAATTATTTAGTATAACCATTTTTTGTTCATTCATACACTTTTTTATTGGTTAAAAGGTTCAATTTCATTATTTGGGTCTGTTTGTTTCCTTGGTTTTAATGATCGGGTCACTTATATTCATATTTAGATAAACATGTATGCATAAAATTGTTGTGCATAAATTATGATATATGAAATTAATTAACATCCATAATATTACATGGTTATAAATTTAATTTGGTTATTTGTAATTAAGGAGAATCATTATATAAAATATTAATGATAAAAGCTTGGATTAACTTGGTGATTTTTCACACAATTAACTTGTTTTGAATTATTACATTACATCATTTGTAGAAAAGGAAGATATAAAATCACATAAAATAAAATTCATATTTATTGGTTTGGTTAATCCATAAAATAAAGATCATAATTTATAATGGTAAAATAAATTGATAAACTATTATCCTTGAATGTGATAAATTAACACATCTCGGATGGTGTTTTCATTTATTTGGTATAAAAGGAGGAAAATGAGAGATGATAACAAATTATTCCCTTATCATAAGAAAATTACAATATATTTATGGTATTGTATTTTTCATTGAATTTGGATGATGAGATTTTAGGAATGAAAAGAGAACAAAGGAACATGAAAAGAACATGAATGAAAAGAAAAGAGGAATTTACCTCTCGATTCAATCTTCCTTGAGAGCCTCTTAAAGGGAGATTATTTAGTATTATGAAAATAAAAAAAGCTTATATAAGTGGGATAGGTTCTTGGGGAGAGATTTGGGCATAATTTAGAGAAAGAACAAGGCTTGGTAGATGTGAATAGAAGAGGGAGATATGGGTGGTTTTTATAATGGAGGGGAGGAGGGTTTCCTTAATATTTTAATCATTAATTTTTTTTCATAATATAAGAAATAGTGATGATTAAATGACCAAAAATATTAATAAGTTCATGTGAATTCAATATATGGTTTCTTACAACATCTATTATGCAAAAAATATTCCATTTAGCATACAATGTATATATAAAAAAATTATCATATTTCATTATTCATCTATAATTCAAGTATTTTAAGAAAATAAAAAATATACACCGTACCGTTTTCGACGTGTAGAATCAAAAAATTAACCCAATTTTTTTGAAAATTAATTCTAAATATAATAAATTTTATTTTTAATTGAAATCTTAATTTACTTGAAAAAATCAGATTGGTAAACTGTGATAGATTTTATAATGCATTCAAATATTACATAAAGTATTATAAAATTATCCTAAAACCAGAAGACATAAAATTTTTAATTTATGAACACCTTTTATAAAAATACATTTTATTTTAAATTGAATAATTAATTTTAATTAATTATTTATTACTTAAAAAATTACCAATACTTTTACTATGATCATATTATTACTTGTAAGATGCCTAAATTCTATTTATACATTCATGGATGAGGTTACTATTATTATGGAAGATTTATTATTCATCAAAGTCATAATACTATTCATAAGGGTAGATTACTATTCATAATGGAATGATACTATTCATATGGGTAGGTTACTATTCACCAAAATCTATGTTTGTTCCATTAGACTCTAACTATCTTACTGATGGCAACTGTCTATATCAGATTTTTGAAATTCAAAACACAGAGATGAAAATATTCAATTCAAAGGTCACAAAGTACTGAGTTGTTCATTGTGTTTTAATTTCATGTGATTATATGACATAATTAAAAGAAATGAATTTCCATTGATAAATCATTGGGTCATCACATTATTCACCCTTATGAAGTTTTCCCCTCAAAATTTTGTTTTAAATTCTAGGCCATGGATAGGTGCGGGTAATTTTCCTTCATTGCTTCATTCGGTTCCCATGTTGACTCTTCATACTTCAGGTTCCTCCATCGTACATTGACCATGTGAGTAGTCTTGTTATAGAGAATTTTATCTCTATGATCCAAGATCATCATTGGATTCTCCACATAAGAAATATAATTCTCCAAATATACCACCTCTAAAGAAAGTACATGTGAAAGATCTGGCATGTACTTCCTTAAGAGGGATACATGAAAGACATTGTGTTCTTTGGAAATGTTAGGTGGAAGTTCTAGTCAATAGTCCACAACCCTGATATGATCAAAAATCCCAAAGGGGATGATGTACATGGGACTTATATTTTTTTATTCAAAAACCTCTTGACCTTCTTCCATGGATATATGCGTAGAAATAACATGTATGCATCATTGAACACAAGGTCACATCGACGATTGTCTACATAACTCTTTTGTTGAATTTGGTCAGTCTTGATATGGTGCTGAATGGTGTTAACCTTCTACACCATTTCATTGACCATTTTAGGTCCTAGTATCTTACTCTTACCAACTTCATCCCATCACATCGATGTTCTACACCTTTTCCCATAAAGCAATTTGTATGGTTCCATTCGGATGCTTGGGTAGAAAATTTTGTTGTATGATAATTAAAACATTGGAAGATTTTGGTCAAATCCTCCTTTTAAGTCCATTAAACACTCTCTAAAAATTTCTTAAAGTGTTTGAATAGTTTGATCAAAATTTCCATCAGTTTGAGGATGATTGTCCGTTCGGAAGTTCAGTTTAGTTCTTAGAGCATGTTGGAGACTTTTCCAGTACTTCGATGTCAATCTCGGATCTCTATAAAATAAAATAGATATTGGTACTCCATGAAACCTTACATCTTATTTGATATATAATGGTGCAATTAGATCCAATGAGATGTCCTCTTGAATCGTGATAATGTGAGTTGTCTTTGTATGATGATCCATAATGACACATATAGCATTGCTTCCTCTGAATGTCCTTGTGTATCCAGTGACAATGTCCATGGTGATGTTCTCCGACTTCCATGTTGGTATGGGTAGTGGTTGCATCATCCCTTATGAATTTTTTCTTTTTTCCATCACTTGTGGACATACTGGGCACTTTGATGTATACTCAGCAATCTCTTTCTTCATATTATCCCACCAAAAGTAATCTCGAATATATTGATACATCCTTGTGATCCCCAGGTGAATATAGAATATTTAGCTATGTGCATCATTCAGAATCTCCTTCTTTATCTCTAGATCGGATGGTACACATAATTTTGTCCCAAATCTTACAACTCCTTCCTCATAAATCAGAAACTAAGAGGATTTCAATATCCTAATGGCTTCCACACCTTTTTTGAATTTTCACATATTTTCCTTGGGCATATTTATTTTCTCCATGAGGGATGTTTGAACAATAATTTGAGAAAAAATTGATGTTGTCCCTCTCTTAAAGATTCCCATGTTCATACCCTACATATCTTATAATATAAGACCCTTTCAAATTCTCATCATTAATAAAGATGCATGATCCTTTCTACATTGAGTATCCACCACCTTATTTTCATTACCAGGATGGTAGTGTATTGAGCATTCATAATACTTGAGGATCTCTATCAAGATTCATTGGTGCATATTATGCTCATTTTATGTAAATATATATTTTACACTCTAATGATCATTATATATCTCACACTTCTCCTTGTAGATATAATGACGCGAAATTTTTAATGCAAAGATCATAATCACCAACTCCAGATCCTGAATATAATAATTTTTTTCATTGATTTTCAGTTACCTTGAGGATTAGTATATCACATTATCATTTTTCATTAGCACATAACCTAATCCCTTATTTGAAGCATCACGGTATACAACAAAAATTTCAACCCTTCTTGGGAGTGTGAGTATGGTCATAGTTATCATCCTCTTTTTCAACTACTTAAAATTGTCATCACATTCTTGAGTCCAGACAAACATTACTCCATTCTGTCATCATGGTCATTGGGTTTGAAAATTTTCAAATGTTCTTCACAAATCGCTAATAAGACCCAGTATGACCAAGAAATTTGGGGATCTCCATTACAGATGTTGGCATGGGCCACTCTTCAATCGTCGTTGTCTTGGATGGGTATGTAGGTATCTCTTCTTTGGTGATAACATGGACCAATAATGATAATTCCTTTATCCATAACTCACATTAACAATACTTTTCATAAAGTTTCTCCCTGCACAAATTCTTTAACACAGAACTCAAATTCTCCTCAAGTTCATCTTTTCTCATGGAGTATATCAAAATATCATCAATAAAGACTACCAATTTTTTTAAGTAATATTTACAGACTCTATTCATTAAAAACATTAAAATTTATAGATAATTAGTGATTCTTAATGGAATCACTATGCACTCATAGTTTCCCTTCCGCATTCGAAAGGCAGTCCTGGGAATATCTTCCTCCCTCACCTTTAATTAGTGATATCCCGACTGAAGGTCCAACTTAGAGAAATAGATGGCCCCAAAAAGTTGATCGAACAAGACATCTATCCATGGAAGGGGATAATTTTTCTATATCATGATTTTATAGAGCTCATGATAATAAATGTAGAGGCACATTGATCCATCCATCTATTTGATTAAGAGGACTGGTGCACCCCACAGTGAAGCACTCGAGCATATAAAAATCTTCCCTAGATTTTATTGAAACTCCTTCTTTAGATCTTCCTGCTCCACAGTCGCCATTAAATATTGTGTCTTCGATATAGGCAAATATTTGAGAATAAGTTCAATTGATAACTCATCTTATCTATTAAGATGAATACAAGGATACTCTTTAGGGAGTACATAGATATAATTACTCATGATGGGCATGTCTTCAAGAATGATTCTCTCATTTGTATTAATCATTTGATCTATAATTGATTGATCATAAGTAATTAATATCCCCACATGATACAATGATTCTAATGGAGAGTCATATTCCACCTTACAATTGTTTGGAATTGGAGGATGCTTCAGGTTGTCAAGACTGATCTCCCTTTCTTGAAAGTTGATGTACGCTTTATATAATGAAAGCAAATCGATGCCCAATATAGCATCAAAATCCACTAAAAGATGTATAAAAAGATTTTATTGTAGGTTCGGTCTAGAAATGCTAACTGGGTAGGATTTATAAATCATGGATGAAAAAATTACCCCATTCACTGTTCTCATAGATAACATATCCTTAAAATTTTGGTGTGGTGTTTGAATGGTTCTAATAATCTTGTAGTATATGAAATAATTTGTAGATCTAGAATCAAGTAGTAAGTTCTCTATACTTTAATGAATAACTATTGTACATATCACCACATCGTTGTCTAGATCTACCTTAGTAGCAGTGATATCAAAATCCATTCCTTATTCCCTTATAGGTTCTTGTTAATTTATTCAAAAACCCTCAACATAGGAAAATTGTTCACATAATTCCAATGATCCTTAAAGTTTTAATAATGAACTAAAAGATGAGTTTTGATCTGAAACTTACTTTATTCTTCCAAATTAGTGGGAGTTTTCAAATCCCATCGGCAGTTTTTAGTTAGATTTCCCAACATTCAACATTTGATGCAGTTCCTGGTTCCCTTTAGATAGTTCTCAGGATGCTTCTTCCAATAATTTTTATACATGGGATGATGAATATTATTTCTATAATCGAATTTATTTGTATTACTTCCTACTTTTGATTCCATTTTCCTCTTATTATCACCAGGCCCACGATACCACTGAGTGACTCCGATCTCCATTTTATCCTTGAGGGCACAACGAACAATCTCCTCATATTTTTCAAAGTGTCAAATCACCAATTCTTTTAGTAGACTACAGTTTAGTCCACTAAAGAATAAATCTACCTTGATTTCAGTGTTCATGAAAAACCCATAGGCATACCTTGCAAGCCTTGTAATGTTTGCATCATACACCTCAATGGACCGATCTTTCTCCTAATTGAGTCTGAGGAAGTCTCCATCCATCATGAGGTGGATGGTAAAGGTAAAATATTTATTAAAAAACATTCTCCTGAATTCATCCCAATCCATGGAATAAATTTCTTCTTGGGGATTCTTATTTTTTATTAGTGTTCACTACTAATCATCTTTTATATCAAAATTATAGACCGCTAGTATGACATTATCTTCTTCTGAGAACTGAATGATATTGAGTATCTTTTGAATGGAGTTAATCCAATATTTTGCAAGAAGCGGATCAGAAGATCCACTAATAAAGGGACGCCTTTTCTAGATGAAGGATTCAAAGGAAAATTCCTCTTACATTGTAAGAGAAGTGTGTTCCACATGATTCAAGTTATTATTCAAAACTTGAGCCAGTTGAGCAAGTATTGTCCTGAAGTTTTTGTCACCCATTCCCACCATATCATAAATATCGTTAGTGAATTCTTCACATTCCCCATATCATTTAGTTTTAGAATGTGTTATTCTATTTCATTTTATTAAATAAGAAAAGGAACGTATAATTAGAGGTCTTTAATACTTTTCTATTGAGAATAAAAAAAAGAAACGTCAAACATAAGAGGATAAACTTGTAAAGGAGAAGTATATCCTAACTTTTGATTCCCTAAATTTTAATCTATGTTATACTTGATCTATATATAACTAATATTCTTATGGGATATTTTTTTATTCCATTAATAATGGTTTTTACTAAGCTCATGTATTTACCAAACCATATCCCCTGATAAGGCCAAATCCAGAGTGCAACATGCCTTGTTGTCCTGTACCCGTTCCCATTTGAGTCTAGCTCCAAGAGTTTTTTTGGTTTTTACCCATAGATACATCAATTATAGATCAACCTATACCTGTTTTAATTCATAAAGGGATGTTTATTTTTTATAAACCACTTACTCTATACTTACCAAAATTTATGGGTGTTTTATTATACATAGTCTCATCCTTAAGGTTCTTAATAAACAACTCTATTCCTAATATCTAAAAATAACTACTCCACCCTTTGATACCATGTATTGTGGTCCCAACCTTTAACATATAACATTAAATTATTTAAAGCAATATTATACATCATAGTACAATCCAAGGATCCTAAATTCTAGTGTCTTGGTAGACTATGTACATAAAACTGAAAACTTGGAACTAAATAAAAAATTTATTTATTTAATATTGAAATTGAGTTCCTAACCTCCATTGTTCTCAAACATCAACGTAGGATACCCTGTGGAACACCTGAATAAAGGAATGAGCTAAATTTACCATTAATGGACTAACCATATGAATAATTCATTTTCATATGGGATATAAGGCTTGGCATGATGATATAAAAAGACATGTAACATATGGAATCATGAAATTTAAACATGGAATCTGAAAAACATGGGGTTTTATTAATGTGGAAGTAACATAAAACATAAATCTATCATGATTCATGGCTAACCGCGATGAACATTGAACATGGTTGAATTATCCAGGACTAACCTCCAAGACTGTGGCACATTGTTGCAGAAGCTAAGGCTAACTGCCATGATCATCCCACATAATGTCTCATGAGACTCAACTTTACCCATTGAGTTAGAGAACTGTCTGGGCACACCCATAATAACATTCCATTTATATGTTTTCCATATAAATATTCATATATATTCAATCATACAAAAACATAAGGGTTTCTCATGGAAATAATTGTGTACTATAATCATGAAATAAAGCATAACAAATGGGAATATCATAACATTTTTCTTGAAAGAAAGGAAATAAAAAATACATGTAAATTAATAATGAAAAATATAAATTTATCATGGAATGTTATGTTATGTATAAGTGAGAACATTTAAGAAAAATTATTGTGAAATTTTATCATTAAAACTTTTATTTTTGTGGTTTTAAAGAAAATTTTATAGAGCCTTTAAAATAGAAAAGGGATCAATAATTTATATAAAACCAGATGTAAAAAAAATAAGGTTTTAATAATAGAAAGGGATGATTTTATAAAGAAGAATGTGGATAAAAATATAAGATTGAGTGCATTTGAAACAGGTAAAAATTCAAGAAGTTCTATTAAAATAGGTTTTCTTATCGAGAAAGTATTGAGGAGGGAATCACTTAAAATCATATATATTCCCGAAATATAATTATGAAAGAGTATTGATAAAAAAATTCTACATTTAAATAGTATTTATATTATCTACATAAAAAGTTAATATAACATCATTTCAGTAAAAGGAATATAAGGAAACCCTAAGGAATAAATGAGGTTCTGGTAGAATCCCTTACGGATTATCAGCATGGTATCAGGTGTACTTAAGAGGGTATAATTTGAGAGAAAGCGGTTTATCATCACAAATACATAATTATGAATGTATTGATGAGGTGATAAATCATACCTCATCATTATGTTTTACACATAAATGATAATAATGATGAGGACATTCATGAATAAAAGTGAAATAAACAATATCCCCTATCGTATGTCCGATGGTGTTTTTTTCATGATCTTAAAAACCCGAATAATCAAATTAAGTCAATTAATTAATAATTAAAAACCCTATTTTACATTTAAATGATTTAGTATCACCTTTTTGAGTTCATTCATAACCATTATAATTGGTTATGAGGTTCAATTTCATTATTTGAGTC
The DNA here is from genome assembly GCA_963277665.1 of Viscum album. NCBI lineage: Eukaryota > Viridiplantae > Streptophyta > Magnoliopsida > Santalales > Viscaceae > Viscum > Viscum album. The sequence goes on from OY728135.1 coordinate 1,367,890,284, forward strand.
TGTTAGTTTCCTTGGTTTTAATGATCGGTTCACTTATATTCATGATCAAATAAACATGTATGGAAAGAATGGTTGTAAATAATTGAATTTATAAGTAATTATTTTACATCTAGGATATTACATGGTAAATAAATTCAATTGGTTATTTGGAGTTATGGTGAATCATTATATAAAACATTAATGATAAATTCTTCGATTAACTTGGTGAATTTTCTCACAATAAACTTTTTTTGTATTATTAGTTTACCTCATGTGTGAAAAAGTATTAAAAAACGTCACAGAAAATAAAATAAATATTTAATATTATGTTTCAACCATAAAAATGGTTTCATGACCATAATTGAAGATGGTAAAGGAAATGGATAAACTATCGTCCTTGATTGTGATAAATTAACTCGTCTCCGACGGTGTTTTCATTTATTGGTATAAAAGGAGGGAATGAGAGATGATAATTAATTATACCATTAGCATAACAAAATTAAAATACATGTATGGTACTGGATGTTTCATACCATTTGGATGATGAGAGGTTAGGAAAGAAAAGAGAACAAAAGAACATGAAATGAAAATGAATGAAAATAAAAGTGGAATTTTCCTATTGATACAATGTTCCTTGAGAGCCTCTTAAGGGGAGAGGAATTGGTATTTAGATGATAAAAATGGATTATAGATATGGTGGATGATTTGGGGGAGAAATTTGGGCTGATGTTAAGGAATGAACAAGGCTTAAGAGCAGTGAAGTGAAGAGGGGAGTGTTGGTGGATTTTACAGTAGATGAGAGGACGATTTTCATAATATTTTAATCATTAAATTATTATTTTTTTCATAAGACTAGAAATAGTGATATTTCCATAACCGAAAATAGTAGTATGTTCATGTGAATTCAAACTATGGTTTCTTACATATTCCACGTTTCTAGTAATAGTCCATTAAGCTTATAATGTATATATACAATAAATTACTGTATTTCACTATTGATTAAAAATTCACGTATTTTAGAAAAATAACAAAAATTCAACCTAAAAAATTTTCAACACATAGAATCCATAAATGAACTCATTTTTTCAAATATAATTTTCTAAATATATTTAATTTTATTTTTAATTAAAATCTAAATTTTCTTGAAAAACTAAGATTTTAAAAGCATGATTAATTTTGTAATGCTTTAAAAAATTACAAAAGGTCTTATAAAGTTATCATAAAACTAGAAGACATAAAATTGATAATTTATGAAAAAAATTAATGACTTTTTTTTCTTCTAAATTAATTAATTAATTTTAATTATTTGTTTATGACTTATAAAAATACCAATACTTTTACTATGGTCATATTATTACTTATAAGATGCCTAAATTTTATTTATACATTCATAGATAAGGTTACAATTATTTTGAATGATTTTCTATTCATAAATGTAATATTAATATTTATAATGTTAGGTGACTATTCATATGGGTAGGTTACTATTCACCAAAAATTATGTTTGTTTCGTTAGAATACAAGTATCTTATTGATCGTAACCATGTATGTCAGATTTTCAAAATTCAAATCACAGAGGTGACAATATTATGTTTAAAGGTCACATTGTACATAGTACTTCATTGTCTTCTAATTTCATATTATTATAGGACATAATTATAAGTATTTAATTACCATTGATAAAACATTGGTTTGTTACATAAAATGAGAATAAATCCAATTTTAATCATTAAATACTCTAATATTTTTAAAAGGCAGTTTTAGTACCTTTTGATGGAGATCCCTTTTTAAATATATTTTTTAAAAATTTCTTATGTTATATTTGACATAATTTTCTTTTTTCGGAATAGGGACATCAAAATTTACTTTGGTTTAAATTTTGTTTTTTTGTAAAAAAATTCCAATTTTAATGAATAGTGAAAAATTCTGTATTTTAATTAAAAACTATATTTTAATCTAATTTATTTTTATAGTTATATTTTACTTTTAATTTTTTTTAAGTTTAACTGGGTTTTTTATCATTTCATCCAATTTTGGTCATTTTAGGTAATTTCACATTTAAATTTGACAAAAACACATGTCACTCTTTTGATAGTTTTTCCCTCTTAAAAACCAAATTTCTAGTTTTGACAATGGGAAGGAATTTTAAATTAAATGATTAAACTTATATATTTTGAATTTAGAAAACTAGTTTCCATATATGGAATCATAGGGTATAAATTATGAATATACATTCCTTTTTACTAGACATTCTTGAATATTAACTTCAGTAATTATTTTTATTTACCACAGTTAAGGGGTAAATTTGGTAAATAAGTGTAAAATTAATATTATAATAATATAAAACTAGCCTAACACATATGATAATCTTATTTTATGGGTCATGGGAGACCCAAAAAACCCTTGTGCCAAAATTTGGGCATTTGGGAGACACTTGGGTGTGATAATGACATGTAATAATAATTAATATAAAGTAAATAGATATATAACATAAAAAAGAATCTTTTTACTAATAAAATTTTAATATAGGTTTGTATAACCGATCTTTTTAACTATAAATTTTCTTTATCAATATAAAATATTTTCCGCTATTATCATGGTATTTTATTTATTACTTTTAGAATTTAAACCAATTTATTAATTTATGACACAATGCTGATGGAGTGATTACCTTATTAATTAAAGACTCAAATAAATGATATTATAATTATTGATAAAATGTTTGTTGAAATTTTTTAATCCATATATGATTTTTTTGAATTATTATGACATTTTATATTTTATTTAAAAGTGTTTTCCCTAATTAATATTTTTTTGTGACATTAACAAAAATCAATTACTAAATATTATCAAAATTGACATAAATGAGTTTTTGAAACAAATACTATTTTTAAATGATATAATAGTCATAAAAATATAAGATTCAGACAAATGATTTATATAATGCTAAAAATTTAATTAATGATCCATTTGAGGTTTCACTTGAATTTATTGTGACTATATTAACCATATAGTGTAAAAATATAATAAAACATGGTAAAAGTTGATTTATATAATTAACGGTTAAAGTCAAATGATATGGTTAAATTTGTAACCTAAACTTTTCTAAAACCTATTTTTTGAGGGAATTCTGACCAATACATTAATTATCTTCCAAATATATCAATTTTGTGCTATTATAATTCAAAAATAAATTTATAATAAAATTATATTTCAAGAATTTCGTATAGTTCCCCACCTTCCTCTTATAAAAGGCCACCACCTGTACCCACATCCTCACACCACTAAATCCCATTGGATCGCCAAAAATCTTCTCAAATAACCTCCAAAAATTCATAAATTAATCTTATAAACCATAATTTGGGAATAAAGAGACTCAAGGAAGCCATTAAGCACAAACCAAAAGGAGTTACTTGATTTAGAGGTGATATTTTCTCTCAAATTCATTTCCATTATTTTTCTTCTCCCCTCTATATGATCTTCATATTCAATTATTACATAAAAACACCCATACTTCTCAATATAATAATATTTTTATTCTAATGGTTCTATCTACACTCAAAAACAACTCCATCTAGTGGATATAAAACATATTGTTTCTGTGTACAATGAACAACTACCTCACAAAACGAGGATTATTCAATTTTCACCTAACACATCTCATAGTAGAAATTATGATATAACATTTTTTATATATGATATATATAATATTTAAAATGTCTCTATTATTATATATTTTTTATAATAACATTCCTTTATGGTTTTCATAATGTGTAAATACGATAATTTCTTTTGAGGAAATGTAGACTACTTCCCCCTCAATGTGATATGAACCGTTCATGACATAGATAGAACATATAAAGGCTAATGTAAATGAACTTATTTAACATATATAACACATATATTATACTAGAATTATAATATACCTATGTATCATTTAGTTATTATTCATTTAATTTTACAAAGAAAAAAAGTAACATTCATGCGTACATACGGCCTACCATCTCCATGAACAGTGCATTTCATTTCTTATTTTCAAATATTATAGATTATTATAAATTCATATATACGAGATATATATTTATTTAAATCATGAATAATATTCTTGATATAATGTATTTTTTATCTCGTTGACAATTCGTAATCATAATAAGTTAATTTTTAACTCATGTACTGAACATCGACAAAACATTCTATATGAACTCATATAATTAAATAATTTCTATAAGATGTTAATTAGAAAAAAATGAATAATAATCTTGAAAACTATTTTTAGGGAATTATAAATTAACCTACATTTGTTATTCAATAATATAAATAATGAATGAGACAGGTTAGTCTCGACGTAAGTGAAATCATAACTCAATCTTCATTCATTGAGTTAAATATTCATGTCATGGGTTTTATTTTTTCAAAATATTTTTGAATGTCCTCTGATTATTTTAAACTTAATATCAACTTATATTTGGTGTATTTTTATTTTTCACACATATTTATTTCATTTATTTATCCATAATCTAATGACACAATCTTTGTAAGGGACTTTATCTCTATCTCCTTTCATGGAGGCATATTTTGATGTTATCCATATTTATTATCCTATAAAGTGTATAAACAACAATTTTACATTTTATATCATGAAAAAAAATATTCTAAGGATATTGAAATTTAGGATTTATGTTAATCCTTAATTTGTTTTATTCAAGTGTTTCTCAAGTGGAAAGGGACTCTTAAACTAAAACATCATTTTTAATGTTTCATAATTAATTCTTCTAAAACCGTAAAATTCATGTCTATATTTTTAAAATGAGTTATATGAATTTATTTATATGGACATGAATGTCATAAAATGCTAATTTATTTCAAAATATTCAATGTGGTTTGAGACACTTTTATTCAAAATACTTTTTTTAAATATATTATAAATGGTTTTAGAAATGGGATGAATATTTCAATATCTTGAAATGTTTTCTTATGATTGAAAATGAAATTTTATGAGTGAAATGTTTATAATTTCAATATTTTATGTGTTATGATTATATAATGGTTCTTGGACATTTTATGGGTGGTTACGTGATTAACCAAAGATGATTGGTTGTGTGATGAAAAATATAAGGGCAGTTATGTGATCAAACAAGGAATAATGGTTATGTTATAACCTCAAATTCATTAGGTACGGAAGTCGGTCATATGACTAATCCATTTGTAAGAATTATTTGTACAAGTTGGACATATCGTTATTCCATTTATGTATATTCATGTCTCGTTTTACCTTTATATGTTATATGATTTTTCTAAGGGTTTATGGTAATATTTTGTTATAAAAAGAGTAATAAATGTTCTTATTTTAAGTGAAGACTATTTCCTACTTCATAATGATAAAAATTATTACTTCATGATAAGTATCCATGGTTTTAATGTTTTTGAATCACTAACAGTTTTCCTTCTTTTTGTATCCCTTACTGAGATTTTTATGCACATCCGATGTTTTTTGAATTTTTTTTTCATGTTTTAAAAGAGATTTGAGTCAGGTTTGAAAACAATGAAATGTTATGATGTTTAATCATGAAACTAAACCATGTTTATTTTTTTGGAGTTTTTGTTTTAGGAAAAATATTAATAGTTAGTTGAGGTATCTAGTTTTTAATATTTGAGTTGTTGTGTATTAGTTATGCCATATTTATATAAAACTATAAACATGTGAATATCCTTGATGATAATTCATAACATAAATCAAGATTAATTAATGTTTAATGTCAAGTCATTATAGTTGGTATTACATGATGGTTTAGACATATTTGGAGATCGAGATGTCTTCTTAAGTTATAGGGATATTATATAAGTTTTTAATTTTCAAGTTAATCATATGTTCAATGTTTTATAAATTAGTTTTGAGGTTTATGTTATGAAATTTCAAGGTGATTAATAGTATTTTGGGAGACATTTATTTTTGTAAGGAATCTATGGGTTATTACTTTCAGGGATGAAAAATGAATGGTATTGAATATCCTTTGTGTTTAAAACATTTTATGGTTATTTTTGAGGATTTTATCTCAATTTGGTAATATTATAAGGAATATACTATTTTTCAAAAAAAATAACTCACAGACCATATGACATCCCATCATGTTAGACAAGGCAACATGAATCAAACAGATAATCGAATGGAGACAAGGGAACATCTCCTACCATTGGACATCATGGACTCTATGAATAGTCATACTTTTTATTTTATTTTAAATAGTTTTGTTGATAAAAATAACATGATTTTGAGAACATACATTTTATCAAATGGATATCCTTGGTATTGGAAAATAATCATGGGATTAACTGTTAAATGTTATTTTGGAAGACATTCACAATTTTGGGAATTTTATATGATTAAGGTAAACAGAATACCAGGGTATTTTAATTGGGGAGTAATGGTTTAACAACATTTTTGTGAATAATCAATTATTTTAATTGTGTACTAATAAGGATTTTGATTATTTAAGGAAATTATTAACTTTTGTTGTATAATATGTGATTAGGTTAATTACATTTCAGTGTGATACTTTAAGAGTGGTCTATGTTATTTGGAGATAAATGTTAAAATTTATCTTGGAAGATTATGTGATCAAATCCTTATGAATTTTGGTTTCCAATAATAGTTTGGTTTATTTTGATGAATTTTAAGGAAAATTATCTATTTAATGATCTTTGATGATCTTTGGGTATTAATATTGAATTTTAGAGGTTAAAAGTAGTCTTTCATCCTACAAAAAATTAAAATTTTTGGGGGAATTATCTAATCTTATACTAACTTTTTCTTTGTTTTTTAATATTTAAATGTTGAAGAAATATATAGAAATCCTTTTGTGGATGATGTGTGTTTTTATAACTTTATTATAATTCATCATGAATGGAAAATTCATCTTAAATACTCATCATTTGGAGAAAAATATGAGTTTGTGGTGGAATATGATTAATCTATGAATCTCTAAATTCCATGTAAGTATATTTCATTATGTTCGTAACCTATGTAGTAAAATAATTCATCACCATTATTAATAATGTCATAAAAAACGTTTTATGTTAAATTATCATCTTACTAAGTCAATTTCATGTTAACCTATCAAAAATAAATTGTTTTTTATTGTTAACTTTTTTTAAAATATTTTTTATCACTCTCCATTAGAACATCGAAGTTAGTTTTGTTCCTATATCCATTTTTTCCTATATGAAACCCTAGTATTTTTTATCTTATGTGAACTTTGAACTTCACATTATTTATTTTAAATTGGAGGTTTCATTCAATATTTTCCAAAGTGGGGTTTTAATTAATTAATGTGAAACCATAGTTACCAATCCCAAATTTTAAAATTGCGAGAATAAAATTTCTAAAAGGGGGAAAGGATGTAACATCCTTGGTAATTATAGAATAATAACTTTTCATATATATTAATATTAATGAATTATATCGTGTTTTTACCTTAATAAGGATGTTATCTCTTATATATTACTCGATACACAATATCGGATTTCTCTGAAATATTACATTACACACAACACTGAGTCATACTGAAAAATAATACCTTATTATTATTATTATTATTATTATATTAAAAGGTTGTTAATTCGTAGTTGTTATATTGGTGATAATGAAAAAAACTAACTTTAATATGATTACACATTTTTTTCAAATGTATTTACATTTATCCATTCAATTTTAGATTCATAAAATCAAAATAAATCCAATTTAAGCATTAAATGCTCTAATATTTTTTAACAATAGTTTTATTTCATTTTTATTGATAACCCTTTCTTAAATAATGTTTTTAAAAAATTTATAAGTTCTATATTAAATAATAAAAATTTTCTCTGGATTAAAGACATAAAAATATACATTGCTTAAAATTTTTGTATTTTTCTGCTAAAATTCATATTTTATTTAATTGTGAAAAATACAGAATTTTAATTAAAAACTATCTTTTTGTATAATTTATTTATATAGTAATATTGTAATTTATATTAATGTAAAAGTGTTATTGGATTTATTTTTTATCATTTAATCCAATTTGGTACATTGGATGTAATTTCATATTTAAATTGGACATAAACACATGTTGATCTTTTGATAGTTTTTACCTCTTAAAAACCATCTTTCTAGTTTGTACAAAGTGAATTAATTTTATGTTAATCAATGAAACTTATGTATTTTAAATTTGAAAAAAATGGACTCTATATTTGGAATCATAAGGTCCAAATTATATAAATTTTTACCTTTTATTTGTGGACATTCGGAATAGTAACTTCATTAATTATGTTTATTTACCATGGTTAGAGGTTAAATTAGCTAAATAAGGGTTAAAAAAATTATAATATTATAAAACTACACTAAAACATATCTTAACCTTATTGGACAATTCATGGGTGACACAAAAAAATACTTAGGCTGAAATTTTGGAATTTGGGATCCACTTGGGTGTGATAGTGACATGTTATAATAATTAATTTAAAGTAAAGGGAAATATAACATAAACATGTATATCATTACTAAAACAATTTCAAAATAGAGTTATATAACTGATATATTTGACTATAAATATTAATTAGAAATATAAAAAAATTTCATAAATAATGTTATTTTATTTATAATTCTTATAAAATAAATAAATAAATATATTTAAGACACAATGAAGATGTAATGATAACCTTATTAATGAAAAATACAAATAAATGATTTTATAAATTTTTAAATAAAGGTAATTTGAAAATTTTGATGTCATACATGAATTTTATGGATTATTATTCCATTTTATGTTTTATTTAAGATATTATTATAAATGAATCAAGTTTTTTTGACTTTTATAAAAATTACTAAATACTGTCAAAATTGAAATAAATGAGTTATTAAAACAAATACAATTTTTTAAATGATATAATAGTCATAAAAATCTATGAATCGTACAAATGAATTATATAATATTAAAAATTCCATTAATTATCTACTTTAGCTTCTCTTATTAATTTATAGAAACTATATTAACCATATAGTGTACAAATTCAAGAATACTTGATAAGAGTTAATTTATTTAACTAAGTGTTACAGCCAAAAGAAAAGTTTAAATCTGTGAACTAAACTTATATAAAACCTATTAGTTGAGAGTAAATTCAAATTTAATCATATTTTCTTATAAATATATCATTTTGGATTTATTTTAATTTGATAATATGTTTATAATAAATTAATATTTCAAGAATTTCTTAATGTACCCCTCCTCCATCTCATAAAAGGCCACAACCTATACCAAATTACTTACACCTATAAATCCCCTAATCTCTAAAAAAATAGATTAAATAATATCCCAAAATCCATATATTCCTCTTAGAATCCTTACCTTGGTAAAAAGGCAACTCAAGGAAGCCTTTTGGCACAAACCAATAGGAGTTACCCGATTTAGAGGTAATGTTTTCTCTCAAACCCCATTCCTTTATTTACCTTCTATAGTCCAAATTATATTTTTATTCTATAATAACATAAATTATGTATATGAAATATAATATGATGTTTTTATGATATGGTTTTGACCAACACTCACACACACCTCCACTTAATTGATTTAGAAAATATTGTTTCTGTGTACGACAAACTACTGCCTCACGAAACTATGATTACTCAATTTTCTCCTAACACCTCTCATGGTGGATATTGTGATGGAATTATTTTTATATATTATATGTATTATAATTATACTATATGTATTATTAATTATTTTTTGAAAATATACCTTTATTCATTCCATAATATGAAAATATAATAATTTCATTTAAGGATGTGTGGACTACCGCCCCCATAGAGTGGTATGACTCTTTAATTCCATACATGGAATTTATAAAAGATAACTTTAATGACCTTATGAATCATATATAACATATATATTATATTGGAATTATAATATACCTATGTGTCATTTATTTTTCATTCCATTAATATGAAAAATAAATAAATGAAGCATTCATGCGTATGTAAAGCCTATCGTCTCCATGAACGGTGAATTTAATTTAGTACCTAAAAATATTATATATTATTACAAATACATATATAATATATATATATTATATTTAAAAAATTAATTACATTATGGAGTAAATTTATTTTTTACCATAGGGAAAAATTGGAATCATAACTATTTAATTTTTGACTCATGTGCTGAACATCGACAAAACATCGCATTTGAACTCCAATAATTAATTTATTTATATAACATAGTAATAGATTGAAAAAAATAAAAAATAAACATAAAAAAGGTCATTATTAAATTATATATTATCTAAATTTTATTATTTAGGAATATAAATAATGAACTAGACAATTCAGACTCGAGGTAAGTGAAATCATAACTCAATCTTTAATCATTGAGTTAAATATCCTTTTCATTGATTTTGTTTTCCCAAAAATATTTTTGAATGAACTCTGATTTTTTTTCACTAAATATCCAATTATATTGGGTGTATTTATTTTTTTCTCATAAAATTATGTAATGGTTTATAAATTATCTAATGAAATGATTTTGTAAGAGACTTCGTCTATATATCCTTTCATTTAGTCATATTATGACGTTACACACCATTATTATCCTATAAGGTGTATATATGACCCTTATGACATGTTATATCATGAAATAACATATTCTCATGATATTTAATGTTTTGATTAATGTTATTCTTTAATGATTTTTATTCCTGTGTTTCTCAAGTGGAAAGGGACTGTTTAACTAAAACATTGTTTTTAATGTTTTCAACATATATTGTTATAAAAATTTATAATTTATGTCTATATTTTCAAAATCGGTTTTATGAATTTATTTATATGTAAATAAATGTTTTAAAATGTAAATTTATATAAACTGTTCCAAAGTGGTATGGAACACTTTGATTCAAATGTCACTTTATTAAATGTTATAAATATTTTTAAAAATTGGTTGAATATTACAATATCTTTAAATGATATTTTATGATTTAAAAAAAATTATGAGTTAAGTGTTGATAATATAAATATTTTAAGTGTTATTATTATATAATGATAGTTATACATTTGATGGGAGGTTATGTGATAAACGAAAGACGGGTGGTTATGTGACAAACCAAGGTTGGGTGGTTTCTTGATAAACTAAAGATAGGTGTAATGTTTATAAACTACAACGCATTGGGTAAGGATGTCGGTCATATGGATATACCATTTATAAGAATGATTTGTGGAAGTCGACCATCTAGTTATTCCATTTATGTATGTTTATGTCCTAGGTTTCCTTTATATGTTATATATAGATTTATAAAGGTTTATGGTAATATTTTGGTTACAATAACGGTATGCAATGAGAATATATTCACTGAAGAGTATTTCCTACTTCATAGAGGTGAAAATTATTACTTCATGATAAAGTATTCATGGTTTTCATGTTTTTGAAAGACTAATATTTTTCCTTCATTATTTATCCTTTACCAATAATTTGATTCCCATACCATGTTTTTTAAATTTATTTCAGAGGATTTAAAGGATAATAGAGTCAAGTATAGGATCAAAGAAATGTTATGATGTTTAAACATGAAACAAAACCATTTTTCATTTAAAATGTTTAGGTTTTATGAAAAAAATGGATTGTTAGTAGAAGTTTATAATTTGTAATATTTGAGTTTTGTGTAATATTTATTCCATTATTCTAAAAAATAGTAAACTTGAAAAGACCATTCATGATAATTCATGTCATAACTCAAGATTAAGTAATTTTTATGGTCGAGTCCTTATAGTCCTACTATATATACCATGAAATCCCAAATAACACGTCACTCTTTAAAAGATAGTTCCCTTAAAGAACCCACCTGAAATGATACAATTTTGTCCTGAACTAACTCATGTCGACCCCAAAGAGGTCACCTTATACAATCTGTGGCATGGCCCAAAGGACGTTCCAGATCCTTGAGGGCTATCAACTAGTTCCAAGAATCATTAGACCAACCAAAGGAATGATTTTTTCCAATATAAATAAAAAATAGTGTAAATTAAAAAATCATCCCATATATATATAAATAATCAACTAAAAATATTTTAAAACAAAACTAATGAACCAAAACAACTGAACATGATGATCCAAATTTCTTCATGTTTCCCCGAGGGTCACTCATTAACACTAAAACTAGCCATCTCCCATAGTGATTGAAAACAAGTCGAGACCTACGCCATAATCAAATCAAGAAATAACTATAGGAATGGGTATTAAAATTCTGTAGGAATTCCCAAAAAAATATAATCCCAAAGCAATTCCACTAAAATAAATGAAATATGAACTTTAGTTTTGAAATAAAATATATATAAGTACTATTTTAAATAAATTTTAATTTTAAAAAATATGTCACCATTCACTTTTCATTCCAAATCTAGGTTCTTTTTCATTTAAGAAAAATTAAAATTTTCAAGAGGAAATTAATGCTTAGTTTTGAAATTAGTAAAAGACATTATACAACATTTATAATTTAAATCATTTTTCCTAAACCTTTAAAATCCAAAACATCACTTCTCAAAGAAACATACCGCATGTGAGAACACCAAAATAATCATATAATAAGGGAAATGGAAATAATTAAACAATAATAACAAACCAAAAATATTCTCTATCATTAATCTAAGAAACTAAGTTCCAACTATCATGGGTGAACTTAGGAGGTCATGAAGAATCCAGAACATACTAATACAAGTTAACTCATTATGGAACGAATTCCTCACTCAATGACATAAAATAACCCAATATACATTGAGACACCTCACATGGTATAGACTGAGGTTCATAATCCCATAGCAATAAAACTCAATATCTCCCCATTCTATAGGCCGTTATCTAGTGTGCAACATAACTTTTGTAACATAAATTGTGTAACAATCATTCTACAAAAATCAGTCACTATGGAAGATTCCTGTGTAAAAATGTAAAGAAAAGGGTGAGCCAACTGATTACAACTAATAATACAGTCACATAAACATATATAATAAAAATTTAGGCAACATGAATCATCCAAGTATATCCAAGTATTATTCTCTTTTCATTACAACACATATACCAAAAAGGAGTCCACACTATGGATCGTACCTTCCACCATATGTAAATGATTCATGAGGATTCTACATTGATGAATTCCCACCCATATACATAAATGCATCATGAGGATTCCATAGTGAGGAAATCCCAACCATTTTATGTAAACTTGAAAATAATATTATTTAGTGAGAGTTATTATGATAAACACTTTCACCATTTTCACACAAGTGCCAAATGGGCCTCATGAACACTTCATAAAACCATAACATTAAAAAGAATAAAATATACCTTTTCAAAATGGTAGAAATACACCATTTCTCAATTTAAAATGTTTTATAAAATCCCACTTATATATTCATTCCCTAGTTTCAAACAAAAATCTATTTCATTCAAAGGTAAAAGGGTCCATTAACCACCATCCCATGACCAAATGTTTCCAAAATCATATTATATAATTTTTTTTATTTCAAGACCACATGAATAATCTTTCAAGAAACCCAAGTCATTATTAAAATTATTATAAATATATTTTCAAATCCATCCCAAGCATTATATATCACAAATCATTCTCAAAATACAATACGGAATTTCGTGGAACACATGGTGTGAAATATTTAACAAAAAATACCATTTATAAAAAAACTAGAATGAAACTACCACTTTTCACACCAAAAATGTATTAAAACAATCACACGTCAGTATTTTATAATCAATAATGATGATAAAAGTAATAAACCAATAAAATAAAAAATAAAAATCAAGTGAAATTGTAAACCTACCTCAATCTCATAATGATTTAGCAACACACATCCGAAAGCAAACAACGAAAGTTCTATGAGAAAATATCTACCAAGAAAAACCATAAATAAGAAACTGAAACCCCCAAAAATAACACTAGATTCACATAATAAAGGTATAAAGTTATCTAAAGATAAAATGTATGAAATATGAAGATGGAGGGGAGAAGAGGAGGATTACCATGAAGATCTACCCAAAAACTCTAAATAAAGAATAGATTCACACAAAATGATAGGATTTGAGGCTTGGATAAAAATGAAGGGTATCCCATTGACTCACTAGAACGAGGAGAATAATAGGGGATTTGTTTTGTTTCTAAAATCCAAATAGCGTAGTTTAGGAATTTTACAATTTTTAAGACTTTGGTAGCTCACACGGTCTGGAAACATGATTTGGTAAACCATGAAATGACCATTTAGGATGAATCATCAACTATATAGTGGATTCCCATACACATACCATATAGTTTCTCTAACTATATTATAGTCGTTCACCCACAACCGAGAGCATCCCATTGCCTACACAGTTTCCTAGAGATGGCTGCACAGTTTTCCCAAACTATACGCCCACAGCGCTATAAAAGAAAAAAAAATTGTGAAACTATAAACATAACTAGTCACAACAAAAAATAGAGATAAAACCCGAAGGACAAATAATAAACTATATCATCAGCCAAAATAAAAATCTAGGTATGACATAATGCATTGGTGAAGACGTTTATGATGTCATTGTGTGGCTTCATGGGGGTTCTGGTGATGATAATTTGTGATTAAACTTCTAAATTTTTTAATGTGTTTTTAAGAGATCTCAACATTCTTTTGGATCCCTACTATACATTATGATGTTGTTAAATCTTTATATGGATGACCAGAGAGAGTGGACTATCCATATATTTGAGGACATTTTCATTAATGGGTTCTGGATTTTAGTGGTTCTCTTTGACATTACTATGATAATTTTGGACTTCATATAATTTACTATTCAATGGATGAATGACTTTATTTAGACTAAAAATATAATTAACCCAATCTGAAATAGATATAATGGAAGTGGGTTCCGGAATTATTTACTCATTTTATTTTTGGGTCGTTATTTATTTGTTTTTTTTTTAAAAAAAGATTTATTTTTTGTTTTTTATTTATTAATAAATGAGGTTTTCATAATCATGATAACTATATTAATAAATGTTTGATGATATAATTGGGATAATAAGATAGTAAATCTATAATAAGAAATTATTTATCAGTAATTCTATATAATATATTAATTATTTTGGGATGATATATTTTAAAATGAAAATATTAATTGCTGATATTTTGTTTTTTTATTTCTTATACATGGGGTATAAATAGTGATTGAATCTTTTTTCAATTATATTGTTTTTAGAGTATCCAAAATTTTAGAATCATTTATTTAGTTATTTTTTTGTTGGATGTAAATGTTGTATGGTTACTACTTGGGTAGTGTTTTTTCATGTAAATATCAATTTGATATTGGTAATAGTGGTATAATAGAAAATTGGTTTAGAAGATTTGGAAATTAATGAATAAATGTTGATTCCATTGGTTTATTGTGTTATATTCATGGGTATGAAATGATTTTGGGATGTAAATATGATGGGTTAAATGTTGGGGGAATTATAATTTATAAATAGTCTGTTGGGTAATTAGATTGGGATGATTAAAATTGAATGTTGTAAGAATGAATTAATTGGAAGGATAAAATTAATATAGTTTTGTGGATAGTAATGCACATAATAATTTGATGTTTTTTTATTATAAATTAAATTTTATTTTTTTGATTGATAAATTTTTTAGGATATGTGGGATGGTTCATGTTGTCATGCTGAAAACAATTGGAAATGGGTGGTCGTGATGATGTGATGTCAGTTATGGGATGTTGTTGCATTGACTTAATTTTTGGGACCATCTAGAATGGGTTGTGTGATATCATATATTCTATTGATTTTATTTTCATTTCTAATATACTTCCACCATATTCAGGTGTCCTTAATGATGACCATATAGTTTAGGGATTTTTTTAGGAATATCTATGTTATAGATGGGACATATGGAGGACTACTCTCTCTTACATGATATCTCATTACCTTTAGCACAATATATAACATATCAAGATATGTTTACCTGTATGGGATATAATTGTTTAGGGTTACATTATATATATATTGGTTGATAGGTTATTGAGGGTGGATGTACGATAGGGTATATGCCTGAAAGAAACATGGAATGAGGTTTATACCACATGCTTATATTATTTTAAAACTATGAGTTTGTGATATATGAGTATAAATTTATGGTTTTTTTATGTTTATATAATTATATGTAATTAATTATATTTTTAGGTTGATATGATATTGTATTGAAGCAAATGACATATGATTTTGGGAGTGATAAAGACTCGTTCTGTGGGGAAATTGTTATGGGGTACCATTAGATATATTCCTTGGATATTTTATTTTTATACATGGATGTGATATTGGGTGAGGGATCATTTGTGATTTTATATGATAGTTTTCATGTCTTATGTGATGAATTATTTTTTATGTTTGTTCACTGATGCTTTAGTCTATTTCTTCTATTTTTGGATTAGAGTGTTTTGGGATTATCAAAGTGAGTATACTTGAATGTTCACACCAATATATATATATATATATATATATATATATATATATATATATTTGTGTGTGTGTGTGATATAATAGGAAACCAATTTGGGATATATAATCATATAGTGATTTTTTAAATTCAACCACATTCATGTTTTCTTTTTTTATGATATATCAATGGTGATTTCATTTATATAATTTTTATTTTATATGAAATTTACTCTAATTTGTTTGGATTCATTTTATTCATATTAATGGATTTTATTAAAATATTGTTCTTATATTCCTAGTATTTAAAAGTTTAATTCCACACATACATGTGTTTCACACCCTCATCTCTAGTCACTAAACCATGGCCTAACGAAGGTTCTCTTCAAGGATCATTATAACTATTACTAAAACCATGAAGTGTTTAGGTGTTGGAGATTAATGACATTAATTATCAAAATCTTATGAAATTTTTTAGGAAAAAATATCTCAAGGTAGGTTTATAGTGTTTTGGATTAATTTTTTTTGTTTAAAAAGATTTATGGAATGGCCATTTGTGACGTTCCATCTTTATTTTTGAAAATATATGTTAACAAATCAATAATATATATTTATGGAAGCTCTATATGTGCTACATAAAATTTAATTTAAAGGTGGTTTCTTTTCATATTGTTATCCAGAATTTTGTGGTCCAATTCCTTGAGGAAGGGGATGGTTTAACAAAAGAGGTATTTCTTATACTACAAAATGAAAATATGGAAAAATAATTATATTTTCAAAGAAAATATGTTTTCTTGAAATATTGGTAATTTTTGGAAGAAGGTTATCTGTAAGATTGAATGTTTCAAAACTACGTAAAATCCCCTCAAATGATTCATGAATGCGGTGAGATTCATGAATAGATTAAAGAGTTCTATGAAATGAAGGGTGGACATGAAGGTTTCTGGAAGAGGATGTAATTTTAATAAATATGTGGATACCCCCTCATTTGATGAGACTAGACATAATGAAGGAACAACAGTTTTGAATTCATTGAAGAGTTTCATGAATGATTTTATTATAAGAAGGTTTCATTATAGAATTAATTCCATGAAGAAACAACTTGTGTGTGTCTGAAAAAGATGGATTCATGAAAGTATAATTATTTACATGAATTATTGGAGTTCCATGAATAATTATTGTTTCAGGAAATATGATTTTTTTTCGGAAAAATATTGATGTTCTAAAAATATTATAATGTGTTCCTAATGTTGAGAAAGTATTTCATGAAGGTGAATATTATGTGAACTCAAAGGTATTACCCAAAAATTATATGGCAAAGTGGAATTGATTTAGTGGATGAGTTTTAAATTTTAGGATGCACCAATATTGGTGTAAGAAATATTTATTCTAGTGATCAATAGAAGAATATAATGAATGATGTGTTAGAATACTTCCCATGAGAGAAAAATGTAGGGTTTTACCTCCAAAAATCAAAAAAATCAAAAAAATCAAAAAACTAAAGTGACTTAGAAATTTAATCAACTTATGACATTCATTTTATATTTATATTTTATTTTAATTTTCAAAATATTTTGAACAATGGATCATTTTATTTTTTACATTATAGTATGATCTCCATTGGTTATATTCGTATTTTTTAATCATTATTTTATATTTGTTGTATTCATGAATTATTGATTCATTTTATTGGTATTTTAATTTCTTATTATTATTTTACCACTATTTAAAATGTATTATAGGTTTTGTCATAATTTTTTATTTTTCAAAAATTCAAAATGATATATTTTATGGTTAATTTATGTGTTTCTATTATATATTTCATTCAAATATTTGTTTCATTGGTTTTATTATTTTATTATTAATTTTTTTCATTGTAAATTATGACATTAAGATTTATTATTCAATTTCTATTTTTTTTGTTTTTTTGTGTTCCCTATTTAATTTTTGTGTATAACTTTTTTTGGATTTCTTTCAGTTCATAATTATATACAAATTTTTGTTGATTAATTTTTTAGTCATTAAAATATTTTGTGTTCAATATATCTATAAAAAATATAAAAAATTTATTATATGTAAAATTATTATATAATATTTAATTTCATATTTTTTATTCAATTTAATATACATCATTTTTTACTTTTCATGTTTTTCATTTTCTCATGTGCTATAATAAAATCTAATATTATTTCTCATACACTATGAACATCTAGTTATTATTATCTAAAATTGATATAAAATATATGTAATTTATTAATGATTATATTTTGTATAAAAAATTAATCAAATAAGTTTTATCTGTAGTTGATATATTTGTATCATTATAATTTTATAAAAAATTTATTGAACACATTACCTCCAAATAATTTATATATGTAATTTTTTTTTAATTACAGTAATCAAGGAAACAAATACACTCTCTTAATCATTTTTACATATATCAAAGATAGTTGGTATTTTTATCATATTTGACATGTACATGGGCATAAAAATAAATATTCACAAATTTAATATTATAATTATTATTATCCTATTAATGTTTTTAAAATTTCAACATAATATTGAATAACAATGAAAAATATATTGTGTTTTACACTCATATTATACAAAAATATTACAAGAATAAAATTATATTTAACTTAAATATTTAATTTTTATTCTTTTACAATACATATTTGACAACATTAATAATAATAAAATGAATTTTTCCTTATAAAAACCAAATTTCATCCCATAACATAAATTTTGTATATATACATTGAATATTAATTTTTAATTCATAATATTCATTTTAATCAAATGAAATTATTTTCATGTAATTATAAATTTTTTCATTAATAACCAAGTTTTTATTATTAATTTTTTTTTGAAATATCCAAAGCCTTTTGTACGATTAGGTTTTCTTAATATTTAGTGTGTTTTCAACTTCAACATGTTGAAAAGACCAGTCAGGAATTGTGTGACCACTCTAAGAGGGGTGGGTGAAACAATGGATTGTTTTTTTCATATTTTGAAAACATCCATTATATTAGTCTAGAGATAATTGATTATGATGAAACAAAATACAAATTCACACCCCCATGAACACTATAATTTACACGGTTTAGTACCCAAAAATAGCAGCCAGTCCTAGTCATGATCTAGATACAACTTAAAATCACACATACACTACAAAAAACTTATTGTTTTAATCAAATAGGGTATATCCATCAATTAATTTCCACCATGAACTATTAAAAATTCAGGTCCTCTTGACATAGATAATATGATAAAATATATTTTTCAAAAAGCAATACTTCTCTAATTTATTAACACTGTATCACTATGATACTTTAATTCAATAAACTTTTCCTTCTATAGTTCAGATCTTCTTCTTCTTAAATTTATTGCACAATAGTATTCGAGAAAATCTCCAAATATTATTTATTTATTTTAATGTCTATCATAATTCAATAAAACCAAATTTACATCAAATTTAAAATATTATATTGTATAGATAGGTTTACTATTTTCTATTTCTTCTTAATTCATATATATACAAAACTATATAAATATTTCTGAATTCATATTTAGATACTTATCAGATAGTTTCTTCATAATAATAAATAATAAACCACTTATATAACTAATTTTAACTACATCAAAACCGAAAATGGAACAAAATATCATGTATTACCTTCATTAAACATGAATTTAATCTGCATTTAATACATGTATAATAATAAATAAATACAATGAATGACGATAGGATCATGCCAAATGAAATCTTGGAAGTATTTTTTATAATTCCCAATGAAATTTCACCTCATTATTTTCATAAGAAATGTATAATCGACCAATTTCTATAATCATATGATTTTATGAAATTATATGTGTCATCCTCTATTCATGGTAAAAGGCTTTCCATGGTATGTGAGCTTCACAAAAAACTCAGCCAAATATCATCCATAAAAAAATAAATATGTGAACCATTATACTATATTTCCCTTTTTAATACGTAATAAATTCACCTACATGCCTAACCGATTTTCATCTATGGACAATTTTTATATGAATTCCCATCATATATATATATTCCCTTATATATGAAAGCCTATTCAATAATATTCCTTATATAACAGCGAGTTTATTTATATAGAATTATCTATATAATAAATCTAATATGAATATATTTCTTCATGTGGATCATGTATGAATTTTCAGATACGTGGTTCTACACTTCTTCATCAAGCTTACCAAACTCCATATTTTTCATTATTCTGGACTTATTCTTTCATTCAATATTCATCCAAAAACGTATATAAATCATGATAACCAATAACATGACATTTATGATTTAAGAACCCACATTAATATTTATTGAATAAACTAACAACTGTTCTAGAAACAAAAATAGATTTATGTGTTGACAATAAATGTAAAAATATAATAATTTTCATATATCTATAAATTATTTATTCACCAAAAATAGCCTCAAATCCTCTTAGTCCAAAAAATACCCCCTTTTGTATTATTTATCAACAAGGAAACATAAATTACGGAAGATATAAAACTCAAGAAATGGATTACTATCCAAAAATTATAATACTATATGAACAAGATCGATGGTCAAAACAAGAATCATTGAACAAAAAACATATCATGTTAGTAAGCTAGTGATATATAATGGTTCCAAAGATATTTGTTCATAACATATTAACAATTAAGAAAATCAAGCATTAAAGAAGAAGTTATTATAACCACTTAACAAAACTAGAAAAACAATTCACACTTGATGACATCGTAACATACCCCTTTAAAAAAACACCCTAATAATATGCTCTCCCAAGATAGATAAATCTCATATATATGGATAAAAATATGTTATCATTTTATATAAATTTTTTTCTTAACAATATATAAAGTTAATATGATAGAGGAGATACAGAACCACACCTTAGACTAGCATTTAATGATATTGAAAACCTGACTTCAACCTCATATTCTTGAATTCTTCCTTAGAGAAGGACATAGAAACCATGCTATAATATTTCCATTATTATAGGATAAACACCAACATCATACATTAACTCATTTATTTCAATATTATTCATGATAATTTTATATTAAAAAACAAATTTAATTCTCATATAATGGTAAAAAATATTGTTTGAAAAATTGATAGAATATTGATTATCTCATTCAAGAATAAGTCATATTTTTGCTCTAATTTTCAAGTCTTCTAACTATCTCTTCATCGAAATTGAAAAAGTTTTTTCCTGAGTGGAATCTACATATTACGTGTCCATAATCCATAATGTCTAAAAATATTATATGCTAGGATATAATACACACACCATTCACTCATGAAGAAAGATCTACATAAATTGGTTCTTCTATGATACTCACAACCTACACAGTCTGGATTTGTATAGACAAACAAATTCAACAATTTATTATTTTAATACATTATCATATCATTTTTAGTGACTTTAATGTATCTGAGAATTTATTTTAAAAAAAAATTAAGTTTCACTTTTGGTAAACATTGAAATCTAGAATATAGGGCACCAACATAACCCATGTCTTTTTAGAGGCTTTTATATTTAATGGTCTTCTAATAAATTTAATAAGATTTTTAGTATAAAAATACCTTCCATTTTCAACTTCAAAAACTGTACTCTAACTATGATATATGTGAAAATATGTTTTTAATAATTTACTCTAAATATTATATGTATTTCCGTGACATATTATTCATATGAAAAAAATGTTATCCTTCTCTTGGGAAACATTCCTGCCATGAAAGTACCAAATTTTATCTCAATATAGAAATTTAATGCAATATATTCTTGTATTTGGGAAGTAATTTATTTTATTTTTAATTATTCTATAAAAATATGGTATCATCAGTATAAAAAATTACAATGAGGGAAACATATTGATATTTTTTTTGTTTTGGTTGTTTTCCAATATTCCCTTCATGAATTTAAGCTTCACTAAAATTGAATCCATATTTGAAAACTAAGATTTTAGTGCATAACTCATCCCATATCAAGGCATCATAAATCTAAAAACACTATTATCCTTGTTTCCTAGATGTAATCCACTTGGATAAATAATCAAGAAAATTTTGTCATACCTTACATTGTGAAAACAAAACATGACTTCCATTTGGATTATCATAGATCTATTTTGTGAAGTAAAAACAATAGGTACTATAGTGGGTTTATGTACTGAAACCTGGGAAATTCTCTAATAAAAATAAATTCGTTCATCCTATTAGTATCCCTTTTAAACCATTCTTGACTTGTTCCTTACCACTTGACAAATTTCATTCAACTTGATCAAAAAAACCATGTTTTTCCATAAAATTTATTATCTTCAGAATTTAGTAGTAGATCCATTGTATCATTTTTTTTAAATACGATGCAATTCATTATTTATGGAATCAACCCACTATTTATTATCTAATATTTATATAAAAACTTGTTATTACAAATGAAAATAGAGAGGTTTGTGAAATTGTCTACAATGTTCATCGAATTTGAACTGTTTTTCCTTAATCTACAATGATATTTCAGACCTAAAATTGCTTCCAAAACCTGGGATGAGATAAACACAATTATACGTTATCACATGAAAATAAAAAAGTCATACCTTTATTCTATATTTATTATAAATTATTATTTATATCATAAATTTTGTCATATTGTTTAATTTAAATATATCACCTTCAATTCCTCCAAGGTCTATAACTGAACATGGGACCTCTCTATAAGATTGATCCAATAGTTTTTCATTATTAAAATTAACATGTCCTCAAGTTTTTTAATAATAGCATCTGTATCCTCTCACATTTATAGGGTTTACATTTAAAATTCCATCCACCCCATAACAGTCAATCTTTCTCGAATTTTTCACAATTTGATTTTTATAATGTATGGGTGGAAAACCCCTTAATTACATAAAATATGGGGTATTATTATAATACATTTTACATGAAGACAATTATGAGTTTGTTCTATAGAATAAGGTGTTTTTAATAAAGATAGTTTTATCAATACCTTTTCTCTAAACGAACCAAGAAGTATTATAGTCAATTAATATGGTTTGATATATTTCAACCAATCATTTATTATTTCTTTCATCCAAGACATTTTTATGTAGTTTATGGTTCACGAAATTGTTGATGAATACCATGGTTCTCAATATAATATTGAATCAATACATTTCTATATTCCACACCTTTTATCTATTTGGATAATATTTATAATGTAGCATATTCCATTTTAGTACTTCCGCTGAATCATTGGACCATCAAAAGAGCCTCTCATTTATGTTTTCAAAAATAATACATGTATTACGAGTGAAATCATTAATAAATGAAATAATTAAATATCTGTATTTGTGGATTTATTTTTCATGAGCCCATATATGACAAAATTAATAAGATATAATATATGAGATGGATCAATATATACATTTCTAAGTGATGAATTTGAAAATATCCCATTTTGGTATATATAAAAACTCTAATATCTACGTCAATAGAGTCTTTAGGTGTAGAAGTTTTTTATATAATGGTTGATTTCTCAGAAATTATAGAATTTTGGTATTCAATTTTTATAGCTACATACATCATCCTCATGTATTAATTCTTACACTTAGACCCTTTCACAATATATATGGCATTTTAATTAACCAATGAGGATAATTTTTGATAATTTTATGGTATTTAAACTCTACATATATTTCACCAACATTAGAAATTGTATACCGTAAGTTAGATATGTCTTATTATGAATCAACTAGTTTTTGCAAAAAAGATAAAATTATTTATTCTTTCTTACATTGTTTCTTTAACCTTGATTTTAATTTTTTTACATTTTTATATAACTTATTTTGGATTTCAATCACTTTTAATAGTCTATATTTTTCTTCTTCATATGATCTTTCATGAATGTTAATAGGTTGACCCAAATTTTTTTATAATTATTCATTTTCACAATATTTATGTAATTCGCTGACCTTAGTAACCCAGAGATGGTGCATTATTTTAATACGTTATCATGATTACAATGAATCAAGTCCCGAAGGACCGATTTGTTTAGTAGTCATGGAAAATAGATTAAAAACATGAACATTACATTAAATTTTAAAATGAAAAACAATAATAACATTTTCTACATTTACCACATTCATATCCCTTATATTATCCCAGCAGGTCAGTCTTAATATACTTTTTTTGCATCCTGGGAAAAATAAAACATATAAAGGGGTGATATTAGATGCTTAGTAAGGATAAAAATATAGTGGAAAATTTCATAAATTAGAATAAACATTTAATGTAGTGTATAAAACTAAAAAAATAATTTTAAACATAAAATTCAGCATAATATGGAGAAGAGAAGTCAAATAATTTCATTTATATATTCACATGGATATTCTACTTGTCGAATAATCATATTTAATATCAATAGCTAATTTTATAATTATGGAAATAATTAATGCCAGACTTCATAACCAAAAAGTCAAGGCATTATGCCAAGACTACAGATAATATTTTTTCAATACCTTGTGCTAAGAAACTAGTTTGTCTCATGAGACCTACTGATGCATCGAGGAGCTATAGTGGGTCTACATGTCACTTCTTAAGTCTAATGCATTCCTCATATGAAAAGGTTTAATCATAACATAATCATATTTATTAAAAATTGCATAAGAAATGTCAATAATTTATCCACAAACCATGAATGATATAAAAATAACATATCCATAGTCAAACATATCACCAAACCTTAAACAAAATATGGGATATTTGTATCATAATAAATCATCCTCAATCAAGAATAATATCACATAAAGGATGCAGACATAGTTGAAAATGATTAGTAAAAATCTTTGAGAGAAATATTTGTTTTCTATGAATTCATTTAAAAGTCAATGGAAGTAATTTAAAATATATTATTGAATCAAGGTGTCCCATACCACTTTGAAACTTTTTTAATGAATTAACATTTTAGAACATTCATGTCTATATAAATAAATCCTTAAAACCATTTCGAAAGCATGGACATTAATAAAGAAAGTTAAGAATAGTAATGCATTAAAATAATTAAAATTATGTTTTTTGTAAAAAGTAACTTAAAAATAATACCTTTTAATTTTTTTTTATGAAACATGGTCATGGGTAATAAATATGGCTCAATAGATACTTAATTAAAAACAACCTCGGATAATAATGAGATTGTGAAATTAACCATTACCTTGCACATTCCTTTGGTAGAGGGTACATTTAACCTATTGTATAATGACTATAATATGTTATTAAATTATAAAAGAATCATATTCATATTTATTATATCATACATCACTCATTTAAAACATTATACTACCCATTTAATAATTATTTCCTTGTTAAATTATCATTTTTGGTAATAATCGCTTTCTTTATCGTATGTGTTGTAACTTGTTATTCCTGATCATATCATTTAAATAATAATTTAAATACTTACAGAATATAAAACGTGATTTATATATCATATATATTTATAATATAAATATTTACAATATATACAAATATGAAATGGAAGGCACCGGTTATGAAGACGGTAGGTCGTACGTACGCATAAACGTTGTTTCCTTTTTCATATCGTATTGAATGGAAGTAAGTGAATAAGATATATGTAATTACATACATACATACATACACATATATATATATATCTATTAGAATTATTATTTCATATATTACATACTTTTTAATAATATATATTTTTATAATCATCATTCAATGGTGGAGGTGGGAATGAATCTCAATGCGTCGTGGAGACGGTAATCCATATATACGTATAAGCGGTAATATCATTATATTGATGGTAAAATCATATGTAATTGGATTTTATATCATATTTACATAATAATTAATATTTATTATTTATTATTTACATCATTTATACTCATTATTATACCCATCCAAATAATGAAGTGTTTGAATAACAACCTTCACCACGGTGTGGAGACTGTAATCCGTACATGCACAGGTATGGTGACTTTGTCAATTAGAGAATGGATAGATTAATAAATATGGTAGAACCATATTTATAATAACATAATAGTGTGTAGGAGGTACCATATTTATTATTTTGGTATTGAAAAAACAAAGATAAACAAATTGTAAGAAGAAAAGAACTTGAAAGATGGTGATGAAATTGTTACCTCTTTTTCAGGTGTTTTCTTTTGAGTTGATCAAAAGGGATTATTAGGTTGGATTTATAATCAAATTAAGGACTCTAGGTTTATATGAGATATGTTGGAAGGATATTTTGGCAGGTTTGGGGCAATCCAAATCGCTATGGATGTGTGAGTTTGAAAGAAGAGGAAGTACCCTTTTATAAGAGAGGTGAGGGTCACTTTAGAAAAATCTTGAAATATTATTTTATAATAAAATATTTTTTGGTTTGTAATGGATAAAAAATGATTTTATAGGATAAGGTGGGTATTGGTCAAAAACTACTCAACCAATAAGTTTTAAACAGGTTTTGGTCACCATATTAACCTAATATTTTTTATTTAACTCGTTGTTAAATAGTTTAACTTTTACCGTGTCTTCTTGTATTCTAACACTATATGGTTAACAAACATACTATAAACATCCAAAAGAAACTAAAGTGGTTCAATAATGACATATAAAATATTATTTAATCCCTTGGCCCAAAACATATATTTTTAGGAATATTATATCAACCAATAATATAGTATTTGTTTTGAAAATTAATCTATGTCAATTTTTTCTCTATTTTTTATTTTGTTTTTGTAAGTCATAAAAACTTTATAACATTGGAAAAAAAATTTGAAATCAACCCTAACATGTCATATTAACATACAAAATTAGTGGAATTTATCAAAAGTCTAACTTTACATTTATTTCGATATTTATAATATCAATAATTTTAATATTTCACTAATAACGTAATTATTGCATCATTATTGTTTCATAAATAAATTAAATTATATAATGTCTAAAAATTATAAATAAATTAAAACTGTGTAGGAAATAATTTTATATTTCTAATTAATATTTATATTAGAATTTATATTTTGGGTAACTATATATTAAAAGTAGTTTAGTTATTAAACATTGAATTTAAAACTTTTAACTCTTATTTAAATATATTAATAATAAATGTCCTATTATGAGAACAGTGGACAAAATGGGATCATATTTTATACTTGAGGTTTATTTTTGGTCTAATTACACTTATCCAATAAAATTAGGACATGTGTTAGTGTAATTATATTATCATTTTTACCTTTAATTACCCTATTTACATTTAACCGTGGTAAATAAAAGTAAAAAGTTACTAATCACCACAAATTATTTTCATCTTATTGAACCATGTTTTACATACAGATTTCAACCATGTCTCTCGGATTTTGGAAATTCAACTCACAGAAGTAGTAAAATTAAGTTATATATAAATTTTCTAACGTGCCTAGAAGGTCGGTAAAAGAGGTTAAAAATTTCAATATAATTTTATACGTTTAATATTATTATAAAATGACTCACATGAATTAAATTTAACACATATAGGTATTATATATCTATTTTGACTTAAAATAAATATTTATTTAAATAAAAATTCCGTTTCAAATAATAACGCAGTCTTTTTCCCTATTCATCAAAAATTGAATGTTTTCAGAAAAATACCAAAACAATCACCCAAAACAAATTTTGATATTCTGAATTAAAAAATAAAGTCTATTTTACTAAATTAAAAACATAAAATTTTCATTTATTTATTTAATATTAATTCCCATTTTCAAAACCAGAAGACACGTTTTTAAAAAAGTAAAAATTATCCAAAGATTGACATGTGTTTATGTAAAATTTAAATGTGAAATTAGTTGTAATGACATAAATTGTATTAAATTATAGAAATATAATATATTTATACTTCATAACCATTAAAATTCATAATTTAACACTATAAATTATTTCCATTAAAAAGTTGTTTTTAATTAAAACATAGTATTTTTCACTATTTGTCAAAATATGAATGTTATTAGAAAAGTACCAAAAATTTATCCAAACTAAATATTTATGTCCCACTTATAAAACAAATTTAATTAAATTAAATTTAATATATAAAAGTGTCAAATAATGGTTTTAAAAATGCTTCTTCATTAAAAGGCAGTAAAAATGAATTTTTTTAAAAATACTTATTTTATCTAAAAAAATGAATTTGTTCTCATATTATATCTAAGAAACACATAATATGTATGCTAAAACTATTTAGAGTATATAAGATTCAGAATTCATTTAATACTATTCATAACCGCTTTTTGAATGGTATGTTTGGTAAGTTGTGGTGCGCTCGAACTCAGTGTTGCATGTAGCACAAGCTATTGAATTACTTTAAGAGATAACATACTATGAAATATTGGGGTGTTACATTCTGACCGCCTTAAATAAATTTAATCCTCAAAATTTGAAATTTTTCTTTGAAAATAAAAGGTTAATAATGGAAAAATACCATTGTGGAAAACCAACATCGGAAAATGGGTTAATAAAATTTAGTCTGAATAAGAGGGAAAGAGAATAAAAATGTCACCACAAAATTATGATCTCAATTAGGCGAACATTGGTGGTAATTAGAGACACATAATTGGAGGAAAAACGTAAATATTTTTAGGGAGTGATTAAGGTCATCAATCAAAAACAAGTGTAAAATTGGGGGCCTTAAATCCATCAATCTATGATGATTTAAAATATCATTAGTTCAATAAAACATAAGGTGTTAGGATTACAAATTGGTTTTAATATCCCTTACCTAATGTTTATGAATTAATTTATTCATTGAATAAGAGGAAAAAATATACATGACATGTATAGTTTCATCCTTAAACTAATTCCTACCACAATCACATCTTTTAATCCAAAAGATAGTAGAAACATTTCTTAATTATCCTAATGGTACAGGGTTCCAAAAATAAAGAATTTATAATTCATTTGTAAGACTATTTTATAAATACTAAATTTTAAAAACTAGGACATCACCTATTCCAGTGGTATGTGATCCACCTTTTTCGCCCTTCGGTTGTGGGTTCAAGTATCATGGCCTCACCGGACGCAACGGGTTTTCGCCCGACCTCCAGGTTTTCCTATTAATGACAATCCAAAAATAATTTCATGAAATGTTTTAACCTTAAAAATAGTATCCAATGTCAAACTTAATCGATTCCAACCATTAGACGTATCCAAAATACTTCTATCCAAATTCAAAATCCAAAATTTATAAGGAAGGTAAACACAATGAAGATCCTTTTTTCCATGTAATAACATTTGAAAACATACATCATGTATTTTTTTAAATCATTGTAACAGCTTGAATTACCATAAAAACTTATTGATTACATTCATGCTCCCTTATTGTTTAAAGAATACTAGATATACTTATTCTATCAAAAAATGTTATAAACTCCTATGATGATGAAATATACAAATCATTATTCAGTTTATAGATATTCTATAATATCAAATATAATACATCCAAATCAATCATATATTAGTCCAAAATCACTACCACTGTATCAAGAACCATATTATGGTTTACCTTTCTCCCAACCATATATTTTCCAAAAAACATTAATCAGTTATTAAGTCACTTTTCTTCGTTCCACATAATCTCAAGACCTTAATGAAATAGTATTTCATTTCAATCATTTTATACTATATAATTCATATAACATTTACATCATTAATACAGTACTCAAAGGAAAAAAATACTTTAATAACAACATAATAACTCTAATCATTCCTCTTCATCTTCAGTAGTATCATAATATGATAATTATCTAATAGTAGAATTTGGGGTATACTCTGATAATTTGGACATTTATTCATGTAGTGTCACAACTCCTTGATGATGAAGCATTTTACATTTGAAACATTTTTCTTACCCTTGCAATCACGTACTTGGTGTCCTTTTCTCGACACTAATAAAAACTCTCATTCCCTTCAAGCATTTACCAAGGTGATTCTTTCAATAGTTATCACATAAAAAAATATTTCTTTTCCCTCTTCCCTTTATCTATCTTTCTCTCTTCCATCCTTTTCTTCTCTTGCTTCCATTCAATTCCATAAAACTCAGAGAAATCTTTACATATATTATTAACAAATGATACTATTTCGTCATATGATAAGAATATGTGGGAGACTATTTCTCTTTTAAATGTTGTCTTAATACCTTAAATGATATGATCTTTCATAATCTTTTGATCAGGTGTATTGATATAATTCTTATTCTTTTTACTAGGTGCCATTTCTAAACAATGGAATACACTACCTTAGTTTATGAATCTCAATGAAAAATTCCATACTTGTAAAATACCTAACGTAAATTGAAAAGTTTATGCATATAATCTATAATCAATAAAAAATTATTTGAGGAAGTATTTAATCCTAAAATCATCATAATGGCTTCTAATTAAAATGTGAATTATCCTAAGCCGATCCCCCAGGAGTGTCGTAACCAAGAGTGAAACAAAGACAATTGTTGGGTTCCAGGATACGCCGGGTCATGACCGAAACCCCTTGTTATAGTTTTCACTCCTAGGTAGACATGTGCCAAAGCTGCATCTACCTGCTCATATGTAGACAGGGATGTATTTCTTGGAAAATTCACAAGATCTCTAAATTACCAAAATTCTATGACGTTCTTGTATACTAATCCTAAATGTCTATCTTAGGGTAATGTTCTCTAATCAGAGTTTTTCTAAATCTAGTTTCCAAGGTTATTGCTAAACTTCATCTGATACCAACTGTAACGCCCTGACCCCTGTTACCCAAAGATGGTACATTATTACAAAACATTGGAATGATCACAAGAGATCATCATCCAAAAGAATGATCAGTTTAGAAACCTTAAAAGTACTAGATACATTCATTAGTTTTACATTACATCATGAAATGAAAACATAAAAAACATTTTTTCCCCATTGACCACACTTATATCCTTGGAGAATACCTGTAGGTTAACCAACAAATATTTCTTCACATCCTATGATACCAACTGTAATGCCCCGAACCTAGTTACCCCGAGTCAGTGCATTATTTTAATTCATTGGCATGATTATATGGAATCCAGTCTTGAAAGACTGATCACTTTAGCAGTCTTGGAAAATAGATTACAAAAATGAACATTACATTACATTATAAAATGAAAAACTACAACAACATTGTCTCCATTGACCACATTCATATCTCTGAGATTATCCATGCAGGTCTGTCATAATATACTTCTTCATATCCTGGAAAAAATATAACATTGAAAGGGGTAAGCTCATATTCCAAGTAAGGATAAAAATATTATGGAAACTTTAATAAATAAGTATAAAAATTTAAGGCAATGTATAAAACCAAAAAAAGCATTTTAAACATAAAATTCAGAATAATATGGAAATGATAAATAAAATAATTCCATTTACTTATTCACATGGATATTCTACTAGTTGAATAATCACTTGTAATATCAATAGCTAATTTCATAATTATGGAATGCAAAATGCCAGAGTTCATAACCACAGAGTCAAGCCCTTGTGCCAAGACTACATATAATATTTTGTAAATGACTTGTGCCAAGACACTTGTTTGTCTGATTAGACCTACTGATACATCAAGGAGAAATAGTAGGCTCCACCTATCACTTACTAAGTCCAATGCATTCCTCATATGAAAAAGATTAAACATAACATAAACATCTGTATTTAAACTAGTATACGAAATGTAAATACATTATCCACAAACCATGAATGTTATAAAAATAACACATCTATAGTCGAAGATATCAAAAAATCATCAATAAAATATGGAATATTTGTATCATAAAAAATCAACCTCGATCAACAATAATATCTCATAAAGAATGTTTAAAAAGTTAAAAATGATCAGTAAAAATCATTATGAGGAATATCCCTTTTTCATGAAATCATTTAGGATTCATATAAAGGAATTCATTTAAAATATTTTTTTGATCCAAATTGTCTCATACCACATTGAAACTTTCGAAAATAGTTAACATTTTAAAACATTCATGTCCAAATAAATAAATCCTTAAAACAATTTTGAAAACGTTGATATTAATAGGGAAATGTTTAGAAGAATAAAACTACAAAACATTTACAAAGTTTTTTTAGTAAAACATCCCTTAAAACGAATCCCCTTTAAAACTATTTTATGAAACATGGACATGGATAATAAATATTTCCCATTAGATACTTATGTAAAAAACACCTGGGATCATAATGAGATTTTGAAATTAACCCTTACCTTGTACTTTTCTTTGGTCGAGGGTACATTTATCCTCCAGTATAATGAACATAGTATGTTATTAAATTATACTCGAACCATATTCATATTTATTATATCATAAATTATTCATTTATAACATTATAATACCCAATTAATAATGATTTCCAAGTCAAATTAACATTTTGGGTAATAATCGCTTTCTTTATCGTGCGTGTTTTAACATGGTATTCCTGATCATATCATTAAGATCCTAATTTAAATACATCCCAAATATAAACCTTGATATATATATCATATATATTTAGAATATAAATATTTATAATATATAGATATATGAAATGGAATACACTGTTTATGGAGACGGTTGGTTGTACGTACGCATAAACATTGCTTCCATTTTCAAATAGTATTGAATAAAAGTAATTGAATAAGATATATGTAACTAAATATATATATATATATATATATCCAATAGAATTATTATTTCATATATTACATACTTATTAATAATATATATTTTATAATCATCATTGAATGGTGAACGTGGGAGTGAATATCATCCCATCGTGGAGACGGTAATCCGTTCGTACGCACGAGCGACAATATCATTATAGTAATAATGAAATAATATGTAATTGGACTGTAGATAATATATAAAAAATCATTAATATGTTATATTTATTATTTAAATCAGTTACAATCATTATTTTACCCATCCAAATAATGAAGTGTTTGAATAACAAACTACACTACGACGTAGAGACGGTAAGCCGTACGTACGCACCTATGGTGACTTTTTCATTTAGATGATGTATAGAATAATGAATATTTTTGTAACATATTTATAATAACATAAATTTATTTGGGATGTAATGGAGTTATTATTTTGTTTTGGAAATAACAAATAAATAATATGTGTAAGAAGAAAAGTACTTGAAAGGTGGTGGTGGAATTATTACCTCTTTTTCAGGTGTTTCCTTTTGAGTTGATCAAAAGGACTCCACAGGTCGGATTTATGATATATTTATGGACTATAGGTTGATTTTATGGAAGTTTGAAAGATATTTGAGTAGTGTTGGGCTGCTCCAAATGGATTTTGATGTGTGATTTTGAGATAAGGGGATGTACCCTTTTATAAGAGAGGTGAGGGTCACTTTAGGAAAATCATGAATGATTATTTTTTAATAATTTCATTTTCAGTTTATAATTGCTCAAAAATGATTTATTTCTAGTTTAAGGTGGGGATTGGTCTAAAACCACTAAACCAATAGGTTTTAGATAGGTTTAATTCACCATATTAACTTTGTTTTTTATATTTAACTCTTAGTTAAATAGTATAACTTTTACCGTGTCTTATTGTATTCTTACACTATATAGTTAATAAACATACTAAAAACATCCAAGAGAAACTCAAGTGGTTCATTAATGACATATAAAATATTATTTATTCCCTTTTGACAATCATTATATTTTTAGGAATATTATATCAACCAATAATATAGTATTTGTTTTAAAAATTAATTTATGTCAATTTTGACAATATTTGCTATATTGTTTTGGTGAAAGTCATAAAAACCTTATAACATTAAAAAAAATTATCTAATCAATCTTGAAAAGTAATATTAACTTATAAAATTAGTTTAATTCATCATAAGTCTAAATTTTCTTTTATTTGTATATTTATACTATCAATTATTTTAATATTTCATTAATATGTTAATAACTGCATCATCATAGTGTCATAAATTATTTAAATTATATAATGTATAAAAATTAAAAATAAAATATAATTATGTAGTAAATAGATTTATCTTTATAATTAATATTTATAGACTAATTTATGTTGTGTGTAACCATATGTTAAAAAGGTTTTATTTGTTAAACATTAATTTAACACTTTTAACACTTCTTTAAATATAATAATAATAAATGTGCTAGTCTAATCGAAGTGGAAAAAAGATGATCATATTTAATTCCTAAGGTTGTTTTGGGTTGAAATACACTTATATAATAGAATTAGGACTTGTGTTAGGGTAATTATAATATCATTTTTACCCTTAATTACAACATTAACTTTTACCGTGGTAAATAAAATTCAAAAGTTACTATTCACAAAAAATTATTTTCGTCTTATTGAAACAAATATTACATATTGATGTCAAATTTGTATCTCAAAATTTTTAAATTCAACTCACAGAAATGGTAAAATTACATTTTATGCAGATATGCTAACGTGCCTAGAAGGTGGATAAAAGAGGATAAAAAGATCAAAAAAATATTATACATCTAATTTAATTTTAAAATGACTCCAATGAATTAAATTGAACACATATAGGCATTTTATATATATATATATACATAAAATAAATTTTAATAATATAAATAATTATTAAACTAAAATGTTGGTTTTAAATAATAACGCAGTGTTTTTCACTATTCATAACAAATTGAATGTTTTCAGAAAAATACAAAAAATTCACCACAAGATAAATTTAGATATTATGAATTCAAAAGTTAAGTCTATTTTACCAAATTCAAAATAAAGAAGTTACATTTATTAATTTAAAATAAATTCATGTTGTCAAAACCAAAAAATAGGTTTTTGAAAAGTAAAAACTATCAAAATATTGAAATGTGTTAATGTCAAATTGAAATGTGAAATTAGTTATAATGACATAAATTTTATTAAATGATAAAAATAAAATATAATTATACTTAAATACCATTCAAATGCATAATTTAACACTATAAATTATTTAAATTAAAAATGTTGTTTATAATTAAAACATAGTATATTTCACTATTTGTCAAAATATGAAATTTATAAGAAAAGTACCAAAAATTTATCCAAACTAAATTTTTTTGTCCCACTTCAAATGTAGAATTTAATTTCATTAAATTGAATATATAAAAGTATCAAATATTGGTTTTAAAAAGGGTTCTCCATTAAAAGGTTATAAAATTACATTCCTTAAAAAATACTTCTTTTATAAAATAAAAGAATTTGTTCTTATATTATATCTATGAAAAACATAATATGGATGTTAAAATTCTATAGAGTATATAAGATTCAAAATGTAGTTAATACTATTTATAACTACATTTTGAACAGATAGTTTGGTATGTTGTGGTGCACTCGAACTCAGTGTTGCATGTAGCGCACGCTATTAAATTACTTTAATGAGATAACGTACTATGAAATCTTGTGGAGTTATAATTTATAATGTTTGAATGTAATTATTTCAATTATATTATTTCAAATTCTATATTTCCCACCTCCTCTTCATCTTAAAATATTTTACATTCATAACATATAAAACAATAATCATTTAAAATTTCTATTAAAAACTTCTTAGCACTCTCATCATTGTAATTCTCAAAATTTACTTCATTACTATCACAGTATTCATCACATGTTAATAATATGAATCTATTTATATATTTATAGAACTTATTAATTATTATTTTTGAATAATATGTTTATTTTTTCACATTTATCATTACTAATATTCATGGATTTATTCTTCTTCATCACAATCAAAGGATTCCATAAGTCATGGAAAATTTGATAAAAAAATTTGATTGGCTCCATACTTTGAGTGCTTCAAAGATAAAATTTCATTTTACTCACCTTGTCCTCATTTAAAATTTTTGTAAAAAATAGAATAAAATTCATTAAAATCCTTATTCACTTTATCTTTAAAATAAGAATAACAATCACCCTAGTAACAATAAAAATTATTTTTCTTAGCATCCTTAGTGGATTTTAAAGAGATTTCATGAACTTCATTTCCCTTTAATTGGATATAGTTCCCATTTTTCATCTTACAATTATTGAGAATACAAAATAAATTATTCATATATATTATTTCAGGCTATCTGTCTTTCAATTATAAAACATTGGAAACAAATATATAGAGAATAATTCTCAGTGTATTTTAAAAAATGGTTGCTTCCACATATTCTTTTCCAATGTTTCTTAAGGTGTTTATAATATAAGTATACCTTAGAAATAACTCATTAAAACAATTATCATATCACATTTTCAAATCGTTTTATCTCAATATCCAAATATGTGACATCACATTATTCACTCTCATGCTCTCCAAATAAATGTTTTAAAATTATCACAAAAACAATTATTAATTATTGTTTTTTAAACAAGTAAAAATGCAATTTCCAAGATGGAGGAAAGAATTGAATTTAAAGATAATTCATCAATCATTAAATTATTATTGTTTACATCTATAATGTGATAACCTTTGATGGGAGAATTGAAACCATATGAAACATCTTCAAGAACATCATATCCAATTGATACTATATTTGGTAGAATTATTTATATCATGATATAAAAGTTTTCCCTTGAATAATGAATAATTTTACTACTAATTTAGTTCTAGACATCCATGTTAGTCTTTTTCTCCTTATACCAAAAGATAACATCAAATCAAGGAATGAACCTCACTTTGATACCAATGGTAAGGATGAATTTGGGTTTTTGTAACTCTTGAGGGTGGGGTTGAATCAATGGTCTTATATTTTTATGTTTTATTATTTTAAAAAAAACCATTGACTATGGTTAGATAAGATTTAGTCCACAGAAATAAAACACACAAGAACACACACAAGAACACAAGAATTTATACGGTTTACTACTCAATAATTTTTCTTTTTTCCTTTAAATAATCTAAAAAATATATAAGATCACACTTCTACTCGAAAAAAATATTTTGTGGTTTGTTCTAATAAGTATATAATCATCACTTCTATTTCACTTTTTTCCATTGACAATACTTGTTCGATTTTCATGAATATCTGATAAAATATATTTTTCGACAATAGAATAGTCTTTAGCCAACATGCACCAACGTGACATCACTATACTACATGAAATATTTATAATTTATCTTCTAAATTCCAGATCAAATTATTTATTATTTTTTTCACAATAGACAGAAAGAACACATCCTCCACTTTGTTCCCTATTGTTGTCAATTTCATATTCAATGAAAAACAAATATTCTACAACTGAAAAATCATATGTTATGTAATGAAAGAGAACCTTTTCAATTTATTATGAATTAAAATAAATATGAAACCGTGTAAAATGTTTAAAAGTAGATTACCAAAATTCTTAGATCAAGTCTCCAAAATATCCTAAATAAGAAACTACCTTGATAACTGATTGTAACTACATCAAAAAACATCCATAAATATCAAATCCTTTTCAACCTTCATTAATCATATTTTTATTCCACATTAAACACATCTGTATGTATCAATAAATATATTTTATAGTGATCATATCACCCCAAATTCAATAGTTCAATTCATTCTCATAAACACCAATGAAATTGTAATACCTTATTTCCATGATAAATGCTTAATCAGTTGCATCCAATTATTATTAAAATTCATATAGTAATATTTATTATCCTTTATTCATGGTGCAAGTCTTGTCATTATATGTCAGCTTCATGACCAAATCTGGACAATTTTATCCATAGGAAAATGTCATACTTGTACCATTCATCAATGTGGTCCATTCAAACATGTAATAAAATTACCTATATGACTGATTTTTTAATTTGTGTAACCAATTTTCCTCTTATGTCAATTTTCTTACACTGTTCACTCAGGTAAAAAATTTCCCTTATGGAGGAAAACTAATAATTACATATTTTATGTGCAGTTTCATGATAAGGTATACAAATTACTCTCTGTAATAATTCATACGTGGAGATAATTGTTTTTTATGAGAACATATACAAATTTTTATATGTGGTTCTTCACTTCTTCAATCAGCTTCCCAAACATAATATTTTTTCTTATTCTGCACTTATTATCTATTTCAATATTTATACAATATCTTATAGAATAAATAATTATAACAAATACCATGTAAATTATTCATTATAAGACCACATAACTTTACATCAACTTATTTAACAAATCTTCAAGAAAAACAATCAAATTTATGTGTTGAAAAAAGTGAGAACGATAACAATTTCCACTTCTTGATCACCAACTTATTCACTAGAAACTACCTAGGAACTTCTTTGTCTCAACACATACTTGATAACATTAATATTATTTTTATAACATTTTCGTTTGTAATGTTTTTTAATTTATATTTTTTCCCAGGGTTATTACAATTTTTAAGTAAATCTCTTTGGGTTTTACATGATTTTATTTATTTATCCAAGAAGATTACTTTTATATTTTCCCCATATTATTGTTTAGTTTTTATCTCATGTATTGTTGATGGTAAATAAGATATATTTTATAACCTACAAAATGGCGATGTAAAAAATTCATACTATGAGGTAAATCTTATGTAAATAAATAAGAATTATGAAGGATACCGATTATAACATACAGATCATATAATGATTTATCGATGGATAGAAACATTAAAAAAATAGAATGTTATAGATATATTATAATTGAAATAATTTTAATGAATTATGTGTTTTATGTCAGATTTAAATCATAATGATCAACCAAATCACATTTTTTGATTAATATATTTTTGGTATTTATAGTGTGTTCTTCACTATATAATATTCTTCTATAAAATATAAGATATTATTTAATTTTAAAAATAAATAATACTTTTTAGAAGTCTAGCCACATCAACCAGCCTTGACACCCTCACCGTCACATAGGGATCATGGGTCTAAGCATCACGGGCACCACGTACTTACCTCCACACAATTGTAATCTCATCTATGATCTCCCCCGCTTGTTTTAATGGTCACTTGTATGAATAATGATTTTCCCCTAGGACAATAGATGCTATAAGGACCCATGATTTTATTAAAGTCACTATCTTAAATCATGTAGAGTAGTTTTCCTTTTGTGAAACAATGAACTAAAATGAAAATCATGAACGTTCAATAAAATAATATTAATTTATATGAATATTTTATTAAAGATATACAATTATAAGGCAACAAAAATAAGTAACCATACATTTTAAAACTATTTAAAATTTTTAATGAACAAGGATAAATTTATTTTTGAAAATATTAGTTTTCTTTAAAATAGGTTTTTGCATATTAAGTGAACTAATATGAAGATCAAATTTTCTCACACGTAGAATTATTTTCTAAAAAGTAATTCTATAATTCAAGTAAGAAGATTCAAATTACATTATAAGTCACTTTTGTTTTTATGTATAGAATTAAAATTACTAGTATTAAATCATGTTTGCATTATAATTGAAAAATTGTTATTTTTAATGATTTTTTTTATATACATTGTGTAACTTTTATTTAAGATAAAAATTTATATATTGTGAAAATTTTCATTGATATAATTCTTAAAACTATATATAAAAATTTTAACACTAATATAATTAGTAATCAATACTTAATATAAAGAACAGTTTAGGCTAAGAACAAAATTATTCTAACAAAATATTCTCTCAATATATTTAATTTTTTCATTTTAATGTTAATTTTATCATAATTATAAATAGACTTAAATTTGAGGGTTATTATTTTTAGGATTAAAATTTATCAAAGAAAAAATAATTTTTACCTTCTATTTTTAATAAATATAAATTACTTTTTTTATTAACCATTTACCATGATAAAAATCGAAGTGGTAAAAAACAAAAATATATCGGTAAATACTTGAAACAGGTTTACAACTAGTTTGAAAATGAAATTTAGTAGATTTAATGGCCATAAATCAGACCATAATTTCTTTTTTATCACCTTGGATCTATTTAATCATGAATAGTTTCAATCCATCATTTTAAAATTAATTGGTATTTACAAAAATTCTATTTTCTTCTCATGTAAAAGTTGATAACATGAAACCCATTTATCAACCTATTCCAATGAATTAAATCTACTGAAATAATAACATAATCTCTTATAACTCACTAACCATTTATTGTAAGCCTTTTAATTTCCAAGATACTATGATATAGAATCTTAATGTGCTACCCAATGGATCACATTTAAAGGGGAGTTAATTTTCTCAACCATACTCTCTCATTAATTGTCTTTTTTTCACCTCAAACCTACTCTATACATAAATTTTTTATAAAATATATATTAAAAACATTCTAAAATTTATTTTACTAATGGTATATACCTTTTAAATAATCTTTTCAATGATCTATGAAATCAAAACATCACTTATTTCACGTGCGAACTACCACTTCCAAAAGCAATATCGTCTATATTGCCTAACTGTATTACATGGGTGGTTTAAAGGAATAATCAAGTTAATAAATATTATATTATAAAAATTATTAATATTAATAAAATTTAAACCATTTTCTACCTCCTACATTCAATAAAACCAAATGGGTCACACATGCGTATATGCAGACAACCTCCTCCATGGAAGTGACATGTTTTATTTCTCACCAACTCATTTATTCTTAATTGAAATCTCTTAAAATATGATTAAAATAATTAATAAAAATAAGTAATTTCATTAATATTTTTTAATGTTGATATTATTTCAAAATAATTAATTTCATAACCACATACACCCATAGATTATTAATTTTTTTAGGTCTATTTAACAACTTGCTTGAACAATGTTGTAATTTTCTATCCTGGATGGATATGGAAAATTATATACCAATGTAATGGAATAATAATTTAAAAATATTTTCTAGTATATGGTTTTGTAATGGATATTACATTATATATATTATTATAATTGTACCACCTTTTTCCTCAATTTAATTACCTAAACAAGACCTTCACTAACATCACTATCATGAATCAAAAAAAATACATATAAAATTAAATTAAAACACTATAAAACATTATAAAAAATATATTAAAGTACCTTTAGTTTTCCTCTAATGATAAAATTTGGATATAAAAACAATAATTGACAACAGTGTAAAGGAGACAATACAAAATAAACTATTGAAACTAATGACATTAACGGATGAATATAGGGTATAAATAAATAATATTATAATAATAAGTTATTATAAATTATATTTGTAAAAGTTTATTAATATAAATTATGTTTCGATATATGTGATTAAGATAGTATTTTTTATACCGGCGGATGGTACACATTTGTGTAATCAACAATAAAGGTAATATTTTTCATGAATGATCTTTTTTTCCTTGAGTCATAATGATTCCTTTTGTATTATAATTATCTAAAAATTGTTTTTTAATATATGATTATATTATAAAAATTTATCTATTATTTCTAGGTAATTTCATTTATGAATTTAGTTTGTTTCTATAATCCGACGGTGTTAATAAAAATTCCCATTCGTTCCAAATGTTCTTTTTTTCATCCATATCTATATTTATATTACCCACTAATTTTCTCCTATTATTATTTTGAAATACATCAATTACTTATCTAATGTACTGTTCAAATTTTAATATAACTTTTTTAAAATGAATGTTGTATCTCTGTAATAATGATGTTGGTTTCAATAATTCTATTTTGAAAACATTTAAAATGATTTCCTATTCACATTTTTATTTTTATCTTCTCCTCCAAATTTCATATATAAAATAATTATTTACCATTAAATACTCCATAATTTGTATTTATTTTAATGTGATGTTTTAAAAAGGTCTTCTTGATAGTTTATTCATGATTTCTTAAATTTATTCTTAATTTATTCTCTCTAATACAATGATAACAGATAGTTTCTAAAAGCACTTTTCCTCATGTTCCCTTCCAACTTCGGCACTAATATTCTAACTCAAATGGATTTTTGTTTTATGAATCACATTTAAAATGGAATTATCAAATACACCTTTAATGTAATTGAGATTATTATATCAACTAATTTACATTTGATAACATGAATTGTGTTATAATTTGGAAATGATATGAAACTCATTTCAACCAATGGGTTTCAAGATATTTATAATAACTAATATCTTATAAAACACATATGTATGGTTGATTATGGGTGGGGTCTTATTTCTCTATATAAATCAATTTTTAGGTTTTTATATTACATTATATAATTTAGTGTGGGTGTTCTTGGATATACTACTAAATTAAAGGAGGTTACCTCTAGGATTTTGCTTGAAAGATAATGGGTTGGATATCTTAGATATGATCAGAATGTGATAATAACCTATACTTATTTATTTGATTATGTTTTTTATGATAATATATTTCAAGGTAATGTTCCCTTCCAGACCATATTTTTATGACTATGCTCCATGGATACTATCTATTCGTAATTTTTTCTATACTCATTTTCAATGAAATATATTGGTTCTTACATGTCCTATCAGGACTTATGGATATCTATTAATATAAATAATAACTTTCTCCCATGACCATGTTTTACCCTACAATAATGAAATAGACCTTAAGTAAATTATCATAATTTTCCCCTTAATGGTCATTTATGATAACACCATTCTTTGGTTTCAATTACCCAAGTTATGATTAACAATTACATCTTATGAGAACACTATATTGGGGTTTATTGTGGTTTAATTATGTGTGGATTTTTTCTATTATTGATGAATTATTTTCTTATGTATTTAGTCCTAATATAAATAAAACCTTTAATTCATGTGATTGAAAGATAATTTGTGGGTTTTTATTTTTAACCAATGCAAAAAATTTAAAATAAAGATATGTTTAGTTTATGTTGTTATAGATTGTATCATAGTGTTGTTTAGCTATTTTTTAGGATTAGTTTATTTATTTTGAGGATTAATATGAGATATCTTTGGTTAAAACCCAAGAAATAATTCAATGTATAATATATCATCCTGAGGGTATAAAAATGCAGTTATTTTTTTGTTTTTCAGATATTACAAGCTTACCTACATACTATAAAATGGATGTGGTTAGGAACCAAATTACCTGATGGTTAAAAACTATATGAATATCTAGTCGAGTATTAACACGATTTTCAAATGGTTTATAATGATACGACCTATGATTGAACACCTGTTTAGAAACTTCATGAGGATATTATTTTGAAATTTACTAAGCCTTTGTGAACTATTATGAAATATTTGATCACAACAATATTGTATGATTATAGAAACAAATAATAGATACATAAATAAACACCTAGATTGAAACCTAGAAATATATATATTTGGGTTTGTATGTCATATTTTATTTATATATTTGATATTAATAGTTTTCAATTTTGGTATAATTATTATTATATTTAATGTTTAATTATTTGATAAATTGTTAGGGATAAGAGAAAATTAGTTAAAATGTGTGTGAAGGTAAATGATATGATTTTACCAATCAGAAACAAAACATAATGGGAGTATT
Source organism: Viscum album (assembly GCA_963277665.1). Lineage (NCBI taxonomy): Eukaryota > Viridiplantae > Streptophyta > Magnoliopsida > Santalales > Viscaceae > Viscum > Viscum album. The sequence continues at coordinate 1,367,934,316 of OY728135.1, forward strand.
AGTATAGAATTATGTGGTGATTCCCACTCGATTTTCCTATGTTATAAAAAATAATTAAAACTATTTTTTTCAACTGAAAACATTAATTAAGGGTTAACTTATAAACTAGTATTTGATGTGACATTTCATAACTTTCCATAGCCGATCATCCAATCCACCTATTTTTTATGAATGAATCAATTCGATGGAAATGATATTTTCTAATATCTAGTGCTCATAACATGATAATGTTGTGATCTCTATTTATCATTTGTATATATGGGCTAAAAGATGGATCAATTTCATTATAAAAATAATGAAAAGGAGGATATGAATTCTATATAATAATAGTATTTCAAAAAAAATTATTTTCCATGTATTTTCCATATACTATTCACAAAAATATTGAGAGGTAACTATTAGTGTTGAAAAAAAAGAAAGATGAATACATTGGAGAATATGAAGAAATAATCATGATTCATGGAAGGTATGCCTTTAGTTTTACAACTTACCTAGAGAGTAAATTGGATAATTTCTTTACTGGATTAATTGTAGTCCCTTGAAAGGAATTACCCATAAGAATCATTGGAAACTATGACTAGATTTTATAATATTCACTAAAAGTTGATATAGAAACTGAACTTTCATTATCATAGAGAGATAAAAAAGAAATATAGGAATCATAGAATCTATGATGATAAGTTGCATAGGGAATGAAATTTCAACAACCTACATGTGAAAAATATGGGAAGAAGCACATAGAAATCTACCTCTAAGAAAATAATCATTGTTTAATATGTTAGATTATAGTAAATAATAATAATATTATTTGTTAGGGGGAAAATAGGCCATTAAATGTGGTTGGGAAAAAGAATATCACATGTAATGATCTTCCCATACTTCAATGCTTCAAATACATAGGGTTTGAGAATTGTGATAATTTATTCTATATCCGTAGATCCAATATAAATAATATTCTCCCCAAACCTCCTAAACCAATGCTTAAAGTAAGAGTATATGTTTTCAATACTCTTAAGGTATATTATACAAACTAGGAAATTCATGGTTTACTCATTCTCTACTCTAGAGCTGTGATCTCTTTATTTCATTTCAGTACATTGAATTCTTCCATATCATGAAGGATTTATAATAATATGTATTCACCACATAAATTGATTGATATAAAACTATCTATGAAAATAGTTTGGAAAAAATAATCATGTAAAATATATTTAACTCTAATCCAATAGTATTTTTTTGGAATATACTTCCTGAAATTATAGTTATTATTCAATTTGTTAAATTATACATAATAATAGAGATGAGTTGGATTTACCTATATAAAGAGAATATTAATTTTTAGGATAATGAAATATAATTTCATATCGAGAATCATCCCATTGTCAAATATCAATATAAGAATGATGATGAACACCCTTTGGAAAAACAATTATATTATGGGCCATGAAACTGAGAAAAAATGGACTTATATGACTATAGAAGAATCCAATGTTCATTATATGACTATTATATGAGAGTATACTAAAGTACCCTCACATACATTGCATGGTTCCCACCCATGGTATGATGTTGTGTTTTTATTGAACACATGCCAAGGTCCATTCCCATATTAGAGATTATTTATAGAATCACCATTATTGAGTTGGGTGAATTAAAGAATAAACTGTAAGAGAATTTGGACAAGGAAATTATATGAACAACTGCTTCACAAGGTGGTGTAAAATTCCACTTTTTCTAAAGTAATTATAGATCAATGTAATTTATTATTTATTATATTAAGATTAATAAAATGATGATCATGAAAAATTATCATCTACCCTATATTTATTATGTATTTAATCAACATAAAAGATACCAATACTTCTCAATGAATGAAAATTTTCTATATATCATTATAAAATTATTTTTTAACACTAATAACTTGGTCAAAGACCAAGGCACAATTTATTAATATTCAAAGAAAGGAACTACAAAATTATGAATGAAGGAATTTTATTAAAATCTCTTTCATAAAGAGGAAGAAGGTAAACTAGCAGATTATCAGTCCAGGTAAGATCTGGTTGATACCTTTATTAGCAAGACCATCATCCACCATGTTCAATTCCTAGTATACATGTGTGGCAGGATATCTATTCTCATGAAGAGAGTCCAAGATGTTCATCTAGCGATTTGTAAGTGGCTAGGAAAGGTGGATGACGCCGTTCCAAATCGCTTGGACGATGGAGGTGGAGTCACTTTTAAAATGTGTGAATTTTGGATGTATAGTGTTCAATTCATTGGTCATGTAATCACAATAAAAATAATATATATAGATCCTTCAAATATAAAATATATGAAATAGGGTCTGAGACTAAGTATAGTAACTAAGAGCATAATTTCCATTATTTTTCTTGGTACTATTGACATATTTTTAGAAATTTATCCTCGCTATAAAATAATGTAACCATGTTAATAGTAAAAGGATTTATGTTCCTCTATATTAAATAATGTGAGTAAAGATTCATGGAACCAAATAATAATGTGGTCACAACACTAATAATTACATTCCCAAGGAGTGGGTTTGGCTTTTTAATAAATATTCATGCTTTATTAACGATAATAGGATGTGTTTTCATATATAAGGATAATGTTAGTTCATTATAACTCATGAAAATTAATGAATCTACAAAAATTAGAAAAAATATTATTTACATAATATGACATCAAACATTTAATTAAATATTTTGTTGAATTATCATAATTTTAAAAATTGTGTTACATATACTATCTGCAAGATCATTAAATATATATTCACATAGAAACAGATTAATATATGATAAAGGATATGGTTGGAATTTGTAACATCCTGACCGGATCTAGAAGAACAAATGACTGCAAACTCATCTCCCTAGATTTAAGAGGATTTCAACTAGCAATGAGGGTATAGATGTAAAAAAATGTTTTAGAGTATCAGGACTCGCTGACTTTTTTCTACTTGAATTGGTTCAGGACACATTATGTAGGAGATAGTATAATTGGTATTTTGGAAGGGGACCGATAAATGTTCCTGGACATCACTATATTATGGACCTTTGAGTATTCATAATGTGGGGAATTTACGTTTTGATATTATTGTTGATTAAAATAACCTTGAGAGATTCACATGTTGTTGATATGAAATTTATTGGATATTGGGTGTTTCATGCATCCCAACTAGGCATGTAGTTTTAAATTACAAATATATACCTCATGTTCTATTGTATAGTAGTTCAATCATTAAATGTTGTAATTGTGGTATCAGTTCGGGATATTTTATCCCTATTTGATATATATTATTCAATTATATTGTGAAATATATTTATTCGAATTGATTTTTTGAACTGATAATGTTACTGTGTTAGTATATATATGATGAATGAGACTAACATATGGCGATGTAAACAAGGGTTATTTCTTGGAGGGGTATACCTTGGATTAAGGGTAGACTCTTAGAAGAACACTTTTTGATCTCATAGGCTCCTTATAAAAAGTTGTGGGATCCCATAGACTTATTAGGTTTTACCATAACTAATATTTTTATCTTCTGAAGAGTGTTCCTTCACGTTACAAAATATTTTTCATTGCCATGGTTTTATGGGACTATGTAAGAAGTAGTTTGTAATACTTCAACAATGGAGGAGGTTTCATCATTAACATTCGTTGTGTAATATAATGTAGTTAATGATCTTTTCCACACATATTTTGTGGTCTAGGAATCATGGTATATAAAATCAAAAGTCTTTCTCTTGGTTCCTAACTAAGATATAAGTGTTTTGCAATATGGTAAAAAAATCTTGGATTTTCAACTATATCATTATTCATCCTTCTAGAGAACAAGTGGCTATCTGGATACTAAATAGTGGGTTGAAATATTCTTGGGAGTATTTTATATAGTACATACTATAGAGGAATGGTAAGTTATGTTGATATTGAGCTCATAACAGATGTGCATCCATTTTGATTCCCATATCATTTGATGCCAACCGAGCTAAAAGAGATCAAATTTCTGCTAATTGACTTTGAATTAAGGGTATTCATAAAACTTATTACTTAACCATGTAATTCACCATTATTGTTTTCCAAGAAGGTGGATGGTAGTCTTCACATATACAATGATTACCACAAGTTAAACCTAGTGATGGTAAGCAATCAATATCTATTACCTAAGATCGATGATATTTTTGACTCATTATGGGGATCCAGGATGTTATCCAAGATTGATCTATGATTGGGTTGTCACACATTGTAATTTAGTGAGGAGTACATTTTGAAGATGATGTTTTAGTGAAGGTTTGGTTTGTATGAGTCTTTTAGGATGTTGTTCTGCAAAACAAACATGTCAGCAGTGTTGATAAATCCCATGAACTAGATCATCCATCCATACTCAGACTCATTCAACATAGTGTTCATAAATGATATCCTCATATATTCACTGAAAATACAATAACCTGATAATCACATAAAGATAGACCTGTGTATTCTTTGAGAGTGTAAGATTTATGCTAAATCTATTGATGTATGGATTATAGATTCAAGAGCCAATGTTAGTAGGACACGGGGTGTCTGAAATTGATATATATTTAGACCCATATAATTATATGGAATTCATGACCTAGACACATCCCTAGAATGTGAATGATACTAGGATAATTTTTAGTTTAGTTGGATAATACCAACAATTTTTCCAGGACTTCTCTCTACAATCATTACCCATGACATCACATACAAAGAAGAGAGTAAACATATAATGCTTAGACCATTATGATTGAAGATAGGTATATTAATGAAACTCACTGAGCCTATGATTAGTTATAAAACATACATTTATTCATTAGGAATTGGTATGAGAGCTATGTTAATGAAAGAGATCAGAAGTATCCTATGGGTATCTACAGCTATGAACATATGTGAGTTGATACCCTACACATGACATGGAGCTGGAATCCTTGGTCCACCTTCTGTATTATTAATGACACTAACTCTTTGGTGATATATTTTTGTTTTTATAGACCACAAGAGTATTCACTATATATTCAATTAAAGGTACCAAAACCTATGATAGAGGCACTGTGTTGATTATCTATGGATGTTCAACCTTTATAAAATGTAATCACCTATAAATGGTAACATTGTTTTGGATACAGTTAGATTTAATAGGTAGATTGAGAAGGATATAGGTGAGAGGTATTCAAAGGATAGTTGACTCGTGATGATCTTGTGGGCTAATTTAACAGTGGAGTCTTATAAGGATTATGAATATGTGAATTATACCATTTTAGTGATGAAATTATTACTTGTAGACCAAGTTAATACTATTCAAGAGTATGACCCAGAGTATGTTGTGATGAGGGAATTACTGTCTAGTGGTGACTCAATACTCTGATGGTTAATTGAAAAAAATTATTTGATATTGTTATATTAGAGTGTAGTAGTTTGTGCAACCATTCTAGAGGATCTGATGATATATTATGATACCAATAGATGTTAAATACATCCTAGTGTGACCATGATGTATCATAATTCATGAAGAAGTTTTGGTTTCTAGGGATGAAGAGTGATATTTCTGGTTTTATCTACTGATTCCTTGCCTGTTAGAGAGTAAATAATGATAAGTTGTGTTCTGGTCGGATGTTGAAGACACTCCCAAAAATTATGGGCTTTGTGAATCATGATTGTATTTCTAAAGGTGTTACCCATGACCTTGGGGTGTCCTGAAATTGTCTGGGTGATTTTGGATCAGCTAATAGAGTCTCATAACTTCTTACCGATTAGAGAGACTCACTTAGTGGTGGAGTTGTAAAATCTCTATGTCTGAGAGATTATACGTCTACATGGATTTACCTTGAGGATTGATTCATATAGATCCACATGTATTAAATCTCGTTGTTGGTAGGTATTTTAGAAATATCAAGGAACTCATTTGAGATTGATCATGAAATAATATCCTCAAACTGGTGGAATTTTTGATCAATCTATATTAATATTTGAGGATCCGATTAGATCTTGAGTTCTATACTTTTATATATCATAGAATGAAAACCTAAACTTGACTAAGTCCTCATTAAATAACAGATACCAAGATTTTATTTATATCTCACCTTATGATTCTCTTTATGGGAGACCATGTTAATACCCACTAGTTGGGATGATGTAGGTGATGTAGTTGATGTAGCCCCAGTTTGGTTTAGGTGTCCTTTGAGAGAGTGCATTTAATTGGGAATATGTTGATCATTTCCAGAATAGGCACAGATCATATTCTAACCATAGGAGGAGACCCATAGTGTTTTACAAGGATGATCAAGTTTTTTTGTGGGTGAATCCTTGGTTGGAAAGATATCACCTTATTTTGTTAGTCCCTTTAAGATCACTAAGCTGATAGGGGATGTGGTGTATCTTATAGACCACCCTACAAACTATCGATGTATGCATGATGTATTCCATGTGTCACATCATCAAAGGTATATACACAGCCCTATTCATGTTATTGATTGTGAGGATGTTGACATAGAAATCGATTCATCTTATGAGGATCATCTGGTTTAGATCATATATTGATGAGAGAAATTGTTGTAAGGAATGATAGTTGCACTAGTCTAGATTCAATGGTAGCATAGATGGATCCATGAGGAGACCTAGAAGCATGAGTATGATGTTTGAGCTCTGTAAGAACCCGGATCTCTTTTTAGGTACGTTTTTACTTTTACTGGAGTTTTTGAGAAAAATGATTTTTCTAGAAATTTTAGAACTACATGCCATGTACTTTTTGAGTACATGCCGTGTACTCTTCCCAGCTCGAAGCCCTGTGTTGGCCGTGCCTGGGCCACACACACAGTGTGTAAGGCTGAGTTGGAGGCCGGTTTTCTGAGTACGGAAAAATTTGAAGTACACACCGTGTACTCTAGAAGTACATGTCGTGTACTTTCTTTTTTTCATTAAATGGACCAGGGTCACGTCTAACCCCCATATCCGTCTTCTTCTTCAGTTTACGATTGCTCGAGATAGACCGTACGGCCAGATCTTCAACGGAGTCCTACCTCGCCATCCGTTCTCCGATTCGAGCATGGTCAGTTGTGTTGGATCCGCAGTAGTGCATTCTCCCTTCTACTTTAGCCTTTTTTCTTGATTCCTCCTCCCTTCCATGTTATCATGGGATGAATGTTTTGTGCGTTTTCTCATATATACGTCTTTCTAAGGGGAATATGTCATCGAGGTTCACGTATATCGATCTACTAGGTTCGAGGTATGTGGTTTGTGCCTTTCTGTAGATAGTTGATGCATATTTTGTGCAATTTCAACCAATACCCTTGAACGGGGTATTGTGTGTTTCCTATTTTTCCCTTGTTACTTGTCTGCTTTCATTGATTTCTTTAGTATAGGTTATTTCTTGTGATTAGAGTATTTTTTTGTGCTCAGTTTACTTTTCCATGCCTAGTTGTAGGATTGTGGACTGTTGTTTTATTATTACCGTTGAGCCTTAGCTGATATCCAAGTAGTTCTTGAGGTTTACTTGGACGATATACATGTGTTGAGCCTGTTTATTTATAGTCAGGACTGTGGGAACCTATAGTAGTAGACCAAAGAGAGAATTGACGGAAGGGCTTCTCCAGAGTGTCTTTTTAATCAAGATGCGGGAACAAGGGGAGAATTGACAGAAGGGATTATCCAGAGTGTCTTTAACTACGACGCGGGCGATAGGGGGAATTGACGTTGAGTGCTTCCCTAGAGAGCCTTTAGCACGATACAAGACTATAGTGGGAATTAGCGATGAGTGCTTCCTCATTGAGTCCGCTTAATTTACGTAGCTAAACCAAAGGGGTGACACTGTGTGTGCCTCCCAGAGGGTTTCTAGTACTTAATGGTTGAACCATAGGGGTTAGACTGTGAGATCTACCCAGAGGGTTACCTGTTTTCCTCTTATTGTTGACTGCTTACTTGTGTTCTTACGTGTTAGAACTGTGGATTGTAGCTTCTTGTGTTTTCCTATTTACCGCTTCTTGTTTATTTTATGCCATGTATTCATTGACTTTAGGTACAAATCTTTGGGTGATTTCCTACTGGGATTGTATCTCACACCATGTTTGGGCCATGATTTTGGGACCAAGAAGAATTTGTTGCTGCAGGTATAGATAAGGGCATGCACGCTTCTACTTCAGGATCTTGATTGCACCAGGAGTTGGGGAGCATGGGACCGAGTCGTGGCTCACGATGCTGATGAGATTTTTTTGTTTTTATTTTGCACTTGGTTTCCGTTTTATTCCAGCACATTGTTGTGTTTGCAGCTTTCCATAGATACATGTACCTGCTGCATTATTATCATCATTGTTGTATATTTTCATTGCTTCCCTTGTTTGGTTTATGTTGTTATGCATATTGGTTACTGCTTCTTCTGCTTATTGTAGTTTTCATACCTTCTATACCTTACATAATGAGGGCATATTTTACCCACCGACTCACCAAGGCCCTCATTGCTAGTCGGTAGCCTCTGGAATTTAGGGAAACACGCTTCAGGTCATGTGGCAAACTGGGTACGGGGCACCAGTGGAGGGGCTCCGGACTCGGGACGTTACAAATTGGTATCAGAGGGGTTCTTTTCTCTTGAATTACTGTTTGGAAACCTTAGCTTGGGATATGACAGATTTGGTACTTGGCATTAAGCTATGCTCGGGAGTAGCTAACCCGTGTACAGGGAAAAGCCATACTACCTCATTAATTGCAGTTTCTGGTTTTGAGATTTTATGGTTGACCTGATTTCACCTAATGTGATTCACATGGCTTGTGCTATTATTGTTTTGATATTTCAGTTCTATTTCTGTCGCAACCCAATGAGATGAGGGTATTCCATATCATGCATTCTATAGGAAGTTGTATAAATCACTTGTCGTGCATTATTTCCATGCCATCTATGGTGCATTAGCGATTTCATCCTATTGTGATAGGCTCTGTGTAGATAATTCATTTTGTTGTGATAGATGCTTGATAGATTCTCTGCTGTTATGCTAGAAAACTGTTTGTCTTCTTCATTTCTTAAGAATGAATTCCAAATTTTGGTTTTTCAGGTGTTATAGGCCCTCACGGATCAGAAAATGGAATGTTTTCCCTTGTTTTTAGTGTTTCTGGAATTCTACGCAGTTTCTGAGCTACTACCGAGAAAAACCCAGAATACACAGTGTGTACTTTTTAGATACACGCCATGTAGTTTTCAGGCCATGTCACTGACTGTGTGGGAAGAACACGTTGTCGTGGGAGTAACTTCAGGGACACGCCATGTACCATTGGTACACGCCATGTGAGTTCGGAGCCTTGTACCTGGCTGTGTCATTAAAAAAACGGGCTGTGGAAGCTCGGGTAGAACACGCCGTGTCCATAGGGAACACGCCGCGTGGTCCGGTCTAGGTACCTGGCCGTGTCACGAACAACACGGGCCGGCGTGTCCTTCTTTTCCACACATCGTTTTTGTTCGGAACACGCCGTGTAGTCTTACCCAGGTACCCAGCTGTGTCACGAACAACATGGGATGGTGTCGGCTTCTCCTATGCACGCCATGCCTATTAAGAGCACACCGTGTAAGGTCCAGCTGTGTAGACGTCCGTGTACTCAACAACACGGACCGCTGAAGCCTTGTCTAGTGGACGCCGTGTTTTTTTAGAACACGTCGTGTAGTATCGGGTTGAGTCGAACTGTGTGGGTTAGTCTTGTAAGGAGACTCGAGCAGGGGAACAGTTTTCAAGTACATGTCGTGTGTGGGTTCAAAACACCGTGTAGTTTGAAGGGTATAGGACTTATAGGGAAGGATTATACGCCCATGTCAGTGGTTTAAGAAGACACACCGTGTAGTTTTATACATGTTGTGTAGTCATGTTTTGCAATCTTGTGTGTTTTTATTCCCATGTTCCCGTTTTGTGCTCAAATGTTCTCTGTCCCTATTTTTCTTGATCTGAGGTGTTCTTTTGATCTTTCAGAGCTATGCCTCCGAGACTTCCTCTGGTCGTACGTCTGTCGTCAGGAAGTGATCAGACGCCAGACAGGGCTGATCAAGGACTTCTTGTCAATCCCCAGCCAAGCGAGCCTTTCCACCGGTGGTTGTACCAGTCACAGGCGCGGATGCACAGTTCATGGAAGGTTTCATGTGGATGATGCAGGCCTTCCAAGGAGCACCACCTCCTGCCTCGTCTATGGCAGAATTGATGCGGGTTTTCCAGCAGCATCATCCTCCCACGTTCTTCGGGGAGGGAGGACCTCAGGTTGCAGAGTCATGGCTGGTAGCCATGCTGACTATCTTTGAGCATCTAGAGATGTAACACCCCAATATTTCATAGTGTGTTATTTCTTCAAAATAATTCAATAACTTGCACTACACACAACACCGAGTTCAATCACACCATGACTTAAAAAAAAGCCATTCAAAAGAGGTTATGAATAGTATTATCTAAATTTTAAACTTTATATAATCCTTATAATTTTAGAATCCATATTATGAGTTTCTTAGATATAATGAAAGAACAAATTCATTTTCAGTATTGCACTTTTATCAACTTTTAATAGTGAACCCTTTTTAAATTCAATATTTTAAGCTTTTTTACTAAATGGGGACATAAAAAAATTTAAAATGAAACATCTAAAGCTTCCACGGTACGCTTTCCTTTGAATAATACAATAGCGTGTGTTGTACGCAACACCGAGTTCTAACAACCAATCAAACTTGCCGTTATGAATAGTAATACCTAATTTTTAAAATTATATGTATTTTATATTTCAAAATGGACTTCATTTCTGGATTTGGAATATCTAATTTATCCTAAGGTGAAATTTTGGTACTTTTCGGATAACTTTCATATTTTGATGAATAGTGAAAATTACTAAATTTTAATTAAAAACAACTTTTTTAATCAAAATAATTAATAGTGATAAATTATGAATTTTAGTAGTTTTAAATTATATTTAGAATATATTTTTACCATTTAATATAATGTTGGTAATTGGACATAATTTTACAATTAAACCGAACATAAACAAGTGTCAATCTTTTGATAGTTGTTATCTCTTAAAAACACGCTTTTTGTTTTGAAAGCGGGAATTAATTTTAAATTAATTTATGCCACTTATGTGTTTTGAATTTAGGAAAATGGATTCCATATTTGGAATCAGGATGTTCAAATTGTGTAAATAGGTAACTTTTATTTTTAGACATTTTGAATAATTACTGCGGTAAATATTTTATTTACCATGGTTAAGGGTAAATCTGGTAAATAAGGGTTAACAAATAATATTATAATAATACTAAATTACCCTAAAACGTGTCTTAACCCTATTGGTTGATACATGGTCGACCATGGGCATCTTTGGGTCGATTTTTGGACCCCATGGATCCACTTGTAAGTGATAATGACACTTTATTTTAATTAAGTTAAAATGAATACAAAAATGACACAAGCATATATCTTTTAGCAAAACAATTGTTACATAGGGTTATATATGTTGGATTTTAGATTATAAATATTCATTAGAAATATAAAATTATTTCCTACATAATGATATTTTATTTATAATTTGTAGACATTAAATAATTTATTTTATTTATGACACAATGATGATACAGTAATAACTATAATAGTGAAACATTAAAATAATTGATATTATAAATACCCAAATAAATATAATATGAAACTTTTAATGAATTAAACTAATTTTCTAGGATAATATGATATATTAGGATTGATTTATGTGACTTTTTTCTAAGTAATTAATCTGTTATGAGTTTCACAAAAATCAACTATTGAATAGTGTCAAAATTGACATAAAAGGGTTCTTAAAACAAATATTATATTATTAATTGATATTAAATTCTTAAAAATCTAAGGTTCGGCCAAGAGACTTATATAATTATAGGTTCGTCATTAATGGACAACTTTGGGGTCGCTTGGATGTATTTAGTAAGTTTATTAACCATATTATATAAAAATACAAAGAGACATTGTAAAAGTGAAACTAATTAACTTAGAGTTAATACTTAAAGATAAGGTTAATATAAGTACCCAAACCTCTATAAATTCTATTGGTTGAGTTTTTTTTGACCCATCCCCACCTTAACCATTTAATAATAAACTTTGGATCCATTAGAAACCGAATATGAATTTATTATAAATTAATATTTCTAGCTTTTCCAAAGGTGCCCCTCACCCCTCTTATAAAAGGGCACTCCTCCTTCTCATTTCTTCACACCTTAAAAGCCTTTTGGTTCTGCCCAACTCTGCCCAAATACACTCCCAACTTCCCTCACTACAACCTAGGGGCCTTAGTTTGATCAGAAAGCCATCCTAAGGAGCCCTTTTGATCAAATCAAAAGGAAGAACCCGAAAAAGATGTAATGATTTCACCACCCTTTTCTAAGTTCATTTCTTCTTCCACTTATTCTTCCTTTGTTGTTACCATTCTAAAATAATAAATCCAGTATCATATATATACATTGATGTTATTATAAATATGGTACAACCATATTCAGTATTCTATCCACCCTTTTAATAACATGTCACCATACGTGCGTACGTACAGCTTACCGTCTCCACGTCGTGGTGTAATTGTTATTCAATATAATATTATTTGGATGGGTATAATAATGATGTGTATATAATGTAAATAATAAATATAACATGTTAATGATTCTGTATATATGATATACCATACATTTATATATTATTTTAATATCAAAAGAATGATATTGTCGCTCGTGCGTATGTACGGACTACCGTCTCCACGAACGCGATGAGATTCATTCTCCATCGTATCCATTAAAGTATAATTATCATTTGATGATTTAAAAATGATGTTTACGGACTTGATATAATTCTGGATATGAATAATATAAAACCTATCCTTTACAAACATGTCTTACGTAACAAAACATATAAAAGAAAACAAGTAAGTTAACACCCGAAACAACGATAATACAAAGATATTATTATCAAATAAATATTAAAAGTTCATATATGATATCATATTAATGTATATGATTATTTTATAATTTAATAACAATTATTTCACCATTATACAGGAGGTTAACCTACCCCAACCAAAGAAAAGTACAAGGTAAGGTATTTTCTTATCTCACATTCAATTCCGTGAGATTTCCATTATTCGCCACTAAATTATTGAAAGTGGTGTATTGTGTACTGGCATTTGATATATATTATCATGATTATCTTTAAATTCATTTTATTCTGTAAATAATTTGGTGGTTATTAACTTTTGTCCATACGACTTAGTTGATTAACGTGGTAAGGGGTTTTCATCTCACTCTTTATTTCCGTGAGATTCATGCCATATTTCCACTATTATCTTTTGTGTGGTGTATATACTGCCCATAATTGTATTCTTTGTGTAATACACTTTACCTTATGTGTATTTACATTTTCATTGTATGATACCTCTTTCATGGGTTGTATGTTTCATAAGTTACCAAATTGATAAGGGTTTACTTCACAATCTCTTTAATATCCGAGGTTGTCTTTACGTAAGTATCTACAGTGACATATTTACTATCCATGTCCATATTTCATAAAAGAGTTTTCAAAGGGATTATTTCTAATGGAAATTTTACTAAAACATCATTTTAAATGTTTTAAATATTTATTCTTCTAAATCATCCTCATTTATGTCCACATTTTCAAAATGGTTTGTAAGGATTTATTTATATGAAAATGAAGGTTTTAAAAGTGTTAATTCCATTCAAAAGTTTCAAAGTGGTATGGGAAACATTGATTAAAAAATGTATTTAAATGCCTTACTTTCTAAATTGTGTAACATTAAAATGCTTTCATGAAAAAGGGATATTTCTCTCAATAATTTTTTAAAAAAACATCTTCATCTATGTCAACATCCTTTGATGGATTTTAAGATTATTTGAAGTTGATTTATTATGATATAAAACATCCATATTGTAATGAATTTTTGTGATATGTTTGACTGTAGATGTGTCATTTATATATCATTCATGGTTTATGAGTAAAGTATTGACATTTTGTATGCTAGTTCCAATAATAATGTTTATGTTATATTTCAACCATTACATCATATGAATGTGTTGGACAAGTATGTTCCAGGTTGGGGACTGGTTAAAGTAAGCCCTCCAGGTTGGGGACTGGTAAAAGTAAGCCCTCCGGGTTAGGGACTGGTAAAATTAAGCCCTCCAGTTTGGTCTCCGGTTATTAGAGGCACTCCGGGTTGGTGTCCGGTTATTAGAGGCACTCCTGGTTGGTGGCCGGTTATTAGAGGCACTCCGGGCTGGGTTCCGGTTACAGTTAGCCCCAAGGTCTTGGGAAGAGGCCTTGAAAAGAAATTAAAGTTTAGCATTATTCATTTCATCATTATGAAAGTGGTTATTGATTTTGCATGTGATTATTCGATTAGTAGAATATCCATGTGAATAAGTAAATGGAATTATTTCATTTTACTTTTTCCATACTATGTTTAAGTTCAAGTTTAAAAGGCTTTTGTTTTAGTAATGCATTTCCTTAAATGTTTATTCTTATTTTGAATGTTCCGCTATATTGTTATCCTTACTGGGCATTTGAGCTCACCCCTTTTCTATGTTTTATTTTCCCCAGGATGTGAAGAAGTAAGTTATGAATGACCTGCAGGGATATTATGAGGGGGTAATAGTGTTGACTGTGGAGAAATTATGTTGTTGTAGTAGTTTTTCATTTTATGATGTAATGTAAAACTTATGAATATATCTAGTGTTTCCAAGGCTACTAAACCAATCGGTCTTTCGAGATTTGATCTTTCTTGTGATCATGCCAATGTTATGTAATAATGCACCGACTCTAGGTAACTGGGGTCGGGGCGTTACAGTTGGTATCAGAGGAAGTTTAGTACAAACCTTGGAAGCTAGATTTAGATAAACACTGATTAGAGCACGTAGACCTAAGATGAACTTTGAGGATTAGTATAGAAGAACTTCCTAGAATTTTGGTATTGTAGAGATTTTGTGGGTTTTCCGAGCAATACATCCCTGTCTGGATACGAGCAGGTAGAGGCGGCTCTGGCACAGATGTACCTAGGGGTAAAACCCAAAAACACCGCTTTGAGCTAGACACGAATGGGAACTGGTGCACGACAACGGGCCTTGCTGCACTCTTGGTTACGACACTCCTGGGGGATATGCTTAGGATAACTCTCATTTTCCTTACAAATCATTATGAAGGGTTTATGAGTATATACTTACTCAAAGGAGACATTTTTATGATTATGGATTATATCCATAAATAGTTCAATTTATGTTAAGTGTTTTATAAGTACGGGATTATGTATTTTGATTCATAAACTGATCTAGTGTATGCCATTGTTTAGAAATGGCGCCCAATAGAAGGAATGGGAACTCCAGAAATGCACATGATCCAAAGAGAAGGAAGGATCATATCTTTCATGGTCTTAAGCTAGAATTTATAAGAGAAATAGTCTCCCATGTATTATCATCATATGAATAAATAATATCATGTGTTGATAAGATAAGTAAAGAGTTTACTGAGTCCTATGGCATTGAAGGGAAGCAAGAGAAGAAAAGGATGGAAGAGAGAAATATGGATAAAGGGAGGAGGGAAAAGAATAATTTTCCCATATGTGGTAACTGTGGAAAGAAACACCCTGGAACTTTCCTGAAAGGAATGAGAGTTTGTTATAAGTGTGGAGGAAAAGGGCACAAAGTATGTGACTGCAAGGGTAAGAAAATGGTTTCAAATGTACAATGCTTCATTTGCAAGGAGTTTGGACACTACGCGAACCTATGTCCCAGTAATCACACTATGCTGCAGATGATGTTATTGGATAATAATCAAGTTATGATACTACCACAGATGAAGAGGAATTATTAGAGTTCTTATGTTGATTATGTCAATTGAGTGTTGTATCAACAATGTACTTGTTATAACAATTATGGAGTATATAAGGATTGTACTGCAGTACTATTTCATTAAGGACTTGAGATTGTGTGGAACAAAGAAAAGTGACTCAATAGCAGGATAAATTTTTGGAAAATATATGGTTGAGAGAATGATAAACCAAAATATAGTTCTGATACCGAGGTAGTGATTTTGGAATAATACAAGATTGCTTTGGATAAATTATATTGGATATTCATGACTACCTTGGAACTGATTAATGATTTGTATATTCCATCATTGTTGGGGTTTAAAACATTTTTGGATTGATGAAGTATATCCAGCATTCTATATGGAATAAGGGAGCATGAATGTAATCAATAAGGAATATGGTAATTTAGGATGTTTCAGTGTATTAAAAGAATACATGATGAAGGTATTCAAATGCTATTACGGGGTAAAAAGGATCTACATTATGTTTACCTTCCTTATAAATGTTGGACTGTGAGTTTGGACAGAAGTATTTTGGATAGTTCTAGTTTGGATTATTTTGGATTGCCATAAAAGGACAACCCGGAGGTCGGGCGGCAACCTGTCGCGTCCGGCAAGGCTGCGAGACTTGAACCCGCAACCGAAGGGAGACAAGGGTGTATCACCTACCACTGGCCCACGAGATGTCCTGGATTAAATAATGTAGTTTTTATTAAAAGATCTTGTAGATGAATTATAAATTCGTTTATTTTGGAACCCTATACGAATAGTGTAAATAGAATTTTTTACGTTCTATTATCTTTTAGAGTGAAAGATGAGTTTGTGGTAGAAATTTATTAATGGATAAAACTCTAATTATAAAGTAAGTATATCTCCTTATGATCTTAGCCAATCTCATAAATAAATTCCTCAACATTAAGAAAAGGAACGTAGAACAAAAATGTTGTCCTAGATGGTACCTTAAATCATCACTAATTTATGGCTTTGGGATTGTTGGCCTTTTCATAGCCATGTTCTCTACCACTCTCCATCAGATAATTGATGGTTAGATTTTTCTTTCATATCCATATTTTCCTACATGGAACCCTAGTATGTGTTATTTTCGGTAATCTTCATACTTTCCACTTTTTGTTTTAAATAGAGGCCTCATTAATTCATTTTTCGATGTGGGATTTCAACTAAGATATTTTGAAACGTCAAAAATGTGTTATCCCAATACCCTATGTGTTGTTGAACCGATGGTATTTCAAATCATCATAGATTGATGAGTTTAAGGACCTCAATTTTATACTTGTTTGTGATTGATGACCTCAATCACTACCTATAAATATTTACGTTTTTCCTCCAATTATATGTCTCTAATTGCCACCAATGTTCTCCTAATCGAGATCATAATTTGGTGGTGACCCTTTCATTTCTCTTTTCCTCATATTAAGACTTAATTTTAGTAACCCAATTTCCGATGTGGGTTTTCCCACAAATTTATTTTCTATTTTAAACCTTTTATTTTTGAAGAACAATTTCAAATTACGAGGACGCAATTTATTGAAGGAGGGGAGAATGTAACACCCCAAGATTTCATAGTGTGTTATTTCTTCAAAATAATTCAATAACTTGCACTACACGCAACACCGAGTTCAATCACACCATGACTTAAAAAAAATCAATTCAAAAGAGGTTATGAATAGTATTATCTAAATTTTAAACATTATATAATCCTTATAATTTTAGAATCCATATTATGAGTTTCTTAGATATAATGCAAGAACAAATTCATTTTCAGTATTGCACTTTTATCAACTTTTAATAGTGAACCCTTTTTAAATACAATATTTTAAGCTTTTTTACTAAATGGGGACATCAAAAAATTTAAAATGAAACATCTCAAGCTTCCACGGTACGCTTTCCTTTGAATAATACAATAGCGTGTGTTGTACGCAACACCGGGTTCTAACAACCAATCAAACTAGCCGTTATGAATAGTAATACCTACTTTTTAAAATTATATATATTTTATATTTCAATATGGACTTCATTTTTGGATTCGGAATATCTAATTTAGCCTAAGGTGAAATTTTGGTACTTTTCGGATAACTTTCATATTTTGATGAATAGTGAAAATTACTAAATTTTAATTAAAAACAACTTTTTTAATCAAAATAATTAATAGTGATAAATTATGAATTTTAGTAGTTTTAAAGTATATTTAGAATATATTTTTACCATTTAATATAATGTTGGTCATTGGACATAATTTTACAATTAAACCGAACATAAACAAGTGTCAATCTTTTGATAGTTATTATCTCTTAAAAACACGCTTTTTGTTTTGACAGCGGGAATTAATTTTAAATTAATTTCTGCCACTTCTGTGTTTTGAATTTAGGAAAATGGATTCAATATTTGGAATCAGGATGTTCAAATTGTGTAAATAGGTAACTTTTATTTTTAGACATTTTGAATAATTACTGCGGTAAATATTTTATTTACCATGGTTAAGGGTAAATCTGGTAAATAAGGGTTAACAAATAATATTATAATAATACTAAATTACCCTAAAACGTGTCTTAAACCTATTGGTTGATACATGGTCGACCATGGGCATCTTTGGGTCGATTTTGGGACCCCATGGATCCACTTGTAAGTGATATTGACACTTTATGTTAATTAAGTTAAAATGAATACAAAAATGACACAAGCATATATCTTTTAGAAAAACAATTGTTACATAGGGTTATATATGTTGGATTTTAGATTATAAATATTCATTAGAAATATAAAAAGATTTCCTACATAATTATATTTTATTTATAATTTTTAGAAATTAAATAATTTATTTTATTTATGACACAATGATGATACAGTAATTACTATAATAGTGAAACATTAAAATAATTGATATTATAAATACCCAAATAAATATAATATGAAACTTTTAATTAATTAAACTAATTTTCTAGGATAATATGATATATTAGGATTGATTTAAGTGACTTTTTTCGAAGTAATCAATCTGTTATGAGTTTCACAAAAATCAACTATTGAATAGTGTCAAAATTGACATAAAAGAGTTCTTAAAACAAATATTATATTAATAATTGATATTAAATTCTTAATAATCTAAGATTCGTCCAAGAGACTTATATCATGATAGGTTCATCATTAATGGACCACTTTGTGGTCGCTTGGATGTATGTAGTAAGTTTATTAACCATATTATATAAAAATACAAAGAGACATTGTAAAAGTGAAACTAATTAACTTAGAGTTAATACTTAAAGATAAGGTTAATATAAGTACCCAAACCTGTCTAAATTCTATTGGTTGAGTTGTTTTCGACCCATCCCAACCTTAAACTTTTAAAAATAAACATTGGATCCATTAGAAACCGAATATGAATTTATTATAAATTAATATTTCTAGCTTTTCCAAAGGTTCCCCTCACCCCTCTTATAAAAGAGAACTCCTCCTTCTCATTTCTTCACACCTTAAAAGCCTTTTGGTTCGGCCAAAATCTGCCCAAATACTCTCCCAACTTCCCTCACTACAACCTAGGGGCCTTAGTTTGATCAGAAAGCCAACCTAAGGAGCCCTTTTGATCAAATCAAAAGGAAGAACCCGAAGAAGAGGTAATGATTTCACCACCCTTTTCTAAGTTCATTTCTTCTTCCACTTCTTCTTCCTTTGTTGTTACCATTCTAAAATAATAAATCCAGTATCATATATATACTTTGATGTTATTATAAATATGGTACAACCATATTCAGTATTCTATCCACCCTTTGAATAACATGTCACCATACATGCGTACGTACGGTTTACCGTCTCCACGTCGTGGTGTAATTGTTATTCAATATAATATTATGTGGATGGGTATAATAATGATGTGTAACTCATGTAAATAATAAATATAACATGTTAATGATTCTGTATATATGATATACCATCCATTTATATATTATTTTAATATCAAAAGAATGATATTGTCGCTCGTGCGTACGTACGGACTACCGTCTCCACGAACGCGATGAGATTCATTCTCCATCGTATCCATTAAAGTATAATTATCATTTGATGATTTAAAAATGATGTTTAAGGACTTGATATCATTATGGATATGAATAATATAAAACCTATCCTTTACAAACATGTCTTACGTAACAAAACATATAAAAGAAAACAAGTAAGTTAACACCCGAAACAACGATAATACTAAGATATTATTATCAAATCAATATTAAAAGATCATATATGATATCATATTAATGTATATGATTATTGTATAATTTAATTACAATTATTTCACCATTATACAGGAGGTTAACCTACCCCAACCAATGAAAAGTACAAGGTAAGGGATTTTCTTATCTCATATTCAATTCCGTGAGATTTCCATTATTCGCCACTAAATTATTGAAAGTGGTGTATTGTGTACTGGAATTTGATATATATTATCATGATTATCTTTATATTCATTTTATTCTGTAAATAATTTGGTGGTTATTAACTTTTTGGCATACGACTTAGTTGATTAACGTGGTAAGGGGTTTTCATCTCACTCTTTATTTCCGTGAGATTCATGCCATATTTCCACTATTATCTTTTGTGTGGTGTATCTACTTCCCATAATTGTATTCTTTGTGTAATACACTTTACCTTATGTGTATTTACATTTTCATTGTATGATACCTCTTTCATGGGTTGTATGTTCCATAAGTTACCAAATTGATAAGGGTTTACATCACAATCTCTTTTATATCCGAGGTTGTCTTTACGTAAGTATCTACAGGGACATATTTACTATCCATGTCCATATTTCATAAAAGAGTTTTCAAAGGGATTATTTCTAAAGGAAATTTTACTAAAACATCATTTTAAATGTTTTAAATATGTATTCTTCTAAATCATCCTCATTTATGTCCACGTTTTCAAAATGGTTTGTAAGGATTTATTTATATGAAAATGAATGTTTTAAAAGTGTTAATTCCATTAAAAAGTTTCAAAGTGGTATGGGAAACTTTGATTAAAAAATGTATTTAAATGCCTTACTTTCTAAATTGTGTAACATTAAAATGTTTTCATGAAAAAGGGATATTTCTCTAAATAATTTTTTTAAAAAAACATTTTCATCTATGTCAACATCCTTTGATGGATTTTAAGATTATTTGAAGTTGATTTATTATGATATAAAACTTCCATATTGTAATGAAGTTTTGTGATATGTTTGACTGTAGATGTGTCATTTATATATCATTCATGGTTTATGAGTAAAGTATTGACATTTCGTATGCTAGTTCCAATAAGAATGTTTATGTTATATTTCAACCTTTACTTCATATGAATGTGTTGGACAAGTATGTTCCAGGTTGGGGACTGGTTAAAGTAAGCCCTCCAGGTTGGGGACCGGTAAAAGTAAGCCCTCCAGGTTAGGGACTGGTAAAATTAATCCCTCCAGTTTGGTCTCCGGTTATTAGAGGCACTCCGGGTTGGTGTCTGGTTATTAGAGGCACTCCGGGTTGGGTTCCAGTTACAGTTAGCCCCAAGGTATTGGGAAGAGGCCTTGAAAAGAAATTAATGTTTAGAATTATGCATTCCATCATTATGAAAGTGGTTATTGATTTTTCATGTGATTATTTGATTAGTAGAATATCCATGTGAATAAGTAAATGGCATTATTTCATTTTACTTTTGCCATACTATGTTGATGTTCAAGTTTAAAAGGATTTTGTTTTAGTAATGCATTGCCTTAAATGTTTATGCTTATTTTGAATGTTCCGCTATATTGTTATCCTTACTGGGCATTTGATCTCACCCCTTTTCTATGTTTTATTTTCCCCAGGATGTGAAGAAGTAAGTTATGAATGACCTGCAGGGATATTATGAGGGGATAATAGTGTGGAATGTGGAGACATTATGTTGTTGTAGTAGTTTTTCATTTTATGATGTAATGTAAAACTTATGAATATATCTAGTGTTTCCAAGGCTACTAAACCAATCGTTCTATCGAGATTTGATCTTTCTTGTGATCATGGCAATGTTATGTAATAATGCACCGACTCTAGGTAACTGGGGTCGGGGCGTTACAAGAGACGCCTCCAGAAAGGCGGGTCAAGCTCACCACCTACATGCTCTAAGAATCCGCCAAGAGGTGGTGGGATGTGATCTCACAAGTGGTTCAGCAGCAGTCTATGTCTTGGGTGGAGTTTCAGTGCGTGTTCTACGACTACTTCTACCCGGAGACCCTGAGGGCCATTTGAGCCCGGGAGTTTATGAGCTTAGAGCAGGGTACTCTATCTGTCATTGAGTATTCCTCTCGTTTCACTGAGCTGCAGCATTTTACACCCCTTCAAGATGGGAGTGGGGTGTTCTTGGAGAGGAAGTTTGAGGATGGACTCAGGCGGGTGATTTTCTCGCAAGTGAACATCTTCCAGCTGACTTCTATTACTTCTATCGTCATCCAGGCAATGATTTCGAAGCGCAATCTGAGAGACTCTGGAGCTATGAGCCAGGGAAGTTCTGCTTCTAGAGCTAGATTTCCTTCAGATGACAGCAAGAAGTGCCATAGAGAGCCTACGCGCAGTGATTCGAGGAAGCGAGACTCATCATCAGGCAACCAGGTGACGTGATATCAGTGTATCTAGACAGGGCACATGAGGCCGCAGTGCTAGAGGGACCCAGTGGAGGGTCGATCTTACAGCAAGATGGGTTACCTTCAGCGGTTCTTCTAGGTTTTCTCACCAGCGGCTTCTTATTAGGGTTCTTCCATGACTCCTCGTTTCCGGAGCAGCCCCACCAGTCTCTCACCAGTTAGGGAATTGGAGTTCTTCCAGTCATTCAAGCCGAGGTAGAGGTCGAGGCTGTGATAGTCAGCCACCAGTTCCTCAGCACCAACAGGGAGGTTCAGCTCAGAGTGGTCAGCCAGGGGCGCAGGGTCATGGCACGGGCCAGTCTTTCGCCGTGGAGTAGACTTATCATGAGTAGGATCCTGGCCCTTCTACTGTTCGAGGTACGATTTTAGTAGCCTCAGTTTTATCTTCAACTCTTTTCTATACTAGTGCTACACAAAGTTTTATTTCTGTTGCCATTGTGGAGAGCCTTGGATTCTGCATCTTTTCTTCAGCTGACTCATTGACACTAGACACACCTTTGGTAATGAGGACATATACTGTACGCCAATGTAGAGAGTTCCCTCTTGAGATTGCAGGGTATCGCTTCTTATGGGATCTCTATGTCATAGAGATGACAGGCTATGATGTCATCCTTGGTATGTACTGGTTGATTCCCTTCCGGGAAGTTGTCGACTGCTATCGTCGTAGATTGAGTTTCGTTTCACTAGAGGGTGAATCATTCCTTCATAGAGGTGAATGTGACGTCTGGGCAAGTCGGGCAGGACTGAAGCATCATAGGCTAGGAGGGGTGACATCCCAGATTTCTAGTCTTTATCTGGATGATTAGGGGACTCCACATATGGACTTTCCTCTAGTGGTGTATCGCTTTAGGGATGTCTTTCCAGATGACTTTTCGGGTTTGGCTCCGGAGCATGAGGTAGACTTCTCTATTGAGCTCAAGCCAGAAGTGGCACCGGTGTCCATTCCTCCATATAGGATGGTCACACCTGATTTGCAGGAGCTCAAGAAGTAGTTGGAGGAGCTACATGCAAAGGGTTTTATTCGACCCAGTACTTCTCCTTGGGGTTCGCCTGTTCTGTTCGTGAAGAAGGTCGGCGGTATCCTTCGGCTTTGTGTGGATTATCGGAAGCTGAACCATTTGACGGTCAAGAATCGATATCCCTTGCCGCGGATTGATGACCTTTTCGATCAGCTTTGAGGAGCCCGGGTGTTCACGAAGATTGACTTGTGGTCCGGTTATAATCAGTTGCACGTTAGACCATCAGATATACCTCTGACAGCCTTCAGGAGCAGGTATGGTCTATACGAGTATACAGTCATGTCGTTCGGTCTCACGAACGCACCTACAGTTTTCATGGCACTAATGAACCGAGTGTTCCATCCTTACTTGTGTTCCTTCATCATGGTCTTCGTGGAAGATATCTTGGTGTACTCTCACACTTGACACGACCATTCCACACATCTTGAGATCATTCTGAGTATACTGAGAGAGCATCAGCTTTATGCTAAACTCTCGAATCTCCATTTATGGATGGATCATATTCACTTCTTGGGTCACGTCATCTCAGAGGCAAGAGTATCTGTGGACCCAGAGAAAGAGAGATCTGTAGTTTCCTGGGAGCAGCCGAAGAACATTTTTGAGGTACAGAGCTTCATAGGGCTAGCTGGATACTACCAACGCATCATTCAGGACATTTCCCATTTAGCATCACCTTTGACAGGTCTGACCAAGAAGGGGGAGAAGATCTTATGGTCATATTCTTGTGAGTCAGCCTTTCAGGAGCTGAAAGGGAAGTTGACGTCAGCACTGATACTAGTCTTTCCAGATCCAAGCAAGAGCTACACTATTTACTGTGATGCTTTGGGTATCGGGCTGGGAGCTATGATTATGCAGGGAGATGGAGTCGTTGCGTATAGGTCTCGGGAGTTGAGGCCACATGAGAGGAACTAACCTACACACGATCTAGAGTTGGCAGCTATTGTTCATGCCTTGTGCTGTTGGAGATACTATCTTCTGGGAGAGCACTTTGTGGTCTTCACTGACCACAAGGGTCTCAAGTATATCTTTACTCATCGTGATCTGAATCTGAGGAAGCGCAGGTGGGTTGAGTATCTACAGTCTTTTGATATCGAGCTTGCCTATACGCCGGGAAAGGGAAACGTCGTGGCTGATGCATTGAGTAAGAGAAATCAGATTCAGGTAGTTCAGTAGGCTAGTAGTGAGTGGAAGATGATGGCTCTGCTCTCTACGATGCATCTGGAGGTTCACTACAGATAGGGACAGACTTTTCTATCTCCTGTAGCTGTTACCTCCATGTTACTTGATCAGGTATGGATGAGGAAGCTATCAGACTCGGAAGGCTTAGTCCTGCGGGAGAGTGTGTCAGGAGGGGACCCTCTTCCTGGATGGACAGTGGGAGAGGATGAGATCTTCTGTTTCCAAGGATGCGTATGGGTGCCAATAGACATACGTGAGGAGCTGATGCAGGATTTCCATTATGCTGTTTGGGCAGTTCATCCTGGCATCACCATGATGTATCGGGACCTTCATCGCCAATACTGGTGGCCTAGTATGAAGAAGGATGTTGCTGGTTTTGTCATTAGATGTTCTACTTGTCAGCAAGTGAAAGCAGAGCATCAGCGACCAGCGGGGAATTTACAGCAATTACCCATTCTGAAGTGGAAGTTGAACATTGTTGCGGTGGCCTTCGTGACCGGGTTGCTGAGGTCACCTCGGAGAAACGATGATGTTTGGTTTACCGTCGATAGACTTATGAAGTGTTCTCACTTCTTGCCGATCAAGGACACCCTCAATGTCGATGATCTAGGACGACTTTACATCAGAGAGATCATTCGGCTGCATGGAGTTCTGCGCTCTATTGTTTCAGACAGAGATGAGCGCTTTACCTCTCGGTTCATGTAGGGACTTTAGAAGGCCTTGGGTATGCAGGTACTCTTGAGTACAACATACCATCCCCAGACAGATGGCCAGTCTGAGTGCACGATCCAGGTGCTTGAGGAAATGCTCTTAGCTTGCATCCTTGACTTTGGCGGTTCTTGGGAGAATCATATTCCTCTGTTGGAGTTCACCTACAACAACAGTTTCCAGGAAACCATTCAGATGGCGCCATACGAGGCTTTGTACAGTAGGCCATGCCGAACACCGTTATGATGGCTGGAGGCAGGAGAGGAAGCTTTGTTGGGACCTCACCTTGTTCAGGAGACTTCAGAGGAGATAGAGATGATTCGGAAGAGGATGTCTACAGTGCAGTCTCAACAAAAGTCTTATGCTGTTCATCAGAGACGACCTATGGAGTTTGAGGTCGGTGATCAGGTTTTCCTACGTGTTGCACTGAGGTTGGGACAAAAGAGGATTGGAGATAGGGTAAGCTTTCACCACGGCACGTCGGGCCGTTTGAGGTCTTGGAGCGAGTGGGGTCGGTTTCCAATCGGTTGCAGCTACCTAAGAGGTATCGGGTCATGCATGAATTCTCCCACATCTCTCAGATTCGACATTACTTTTCAGACCCATCTCATGTATTTCAGCCCAAGGAAGTCGAGCTTGAAGCGGATGCGTCGTTCGAGGAGCATTATATCTGGATTGTCGATCTTAGTAAGAAGGTTCTCTGCGGGCGATCTGTTCCTCTGGTTCGAATATTATGGAAGCACGGGCGAGTACAGGATGATACCTGGGAGAGGGAGGTCAATGTATGATCTCAGTGGCCGGAGCTGTACGGGGATTCTTCTTCTCCACCTCGTTAGGGAAATTCGAGGATGAATTTCTTTAAGGGAAGAAGTTTGTAAGAAGCTGGATATTTTTTGAGGTATGTTTTTCCTTTTCCTAGTGTTTTTGAGAAAAATTATTTTTTTTGGAAATTTTATAAGTACACGCCGTGTACTTTCTGAGTACACACCGTGTAATCTTCTCAGCTTGAAGCTGTGTGTTGGCCGTGCCCGGGCCACACACACGGTGTTTAAGGCGGAGGTGGAGGCCGGTTTTTCGGAGTATGAAATAATTTTAAGTACACGCCATGTACTCTAGAAGTACACGCTGTGTACTTTATTTTTTTTCATTAAACGGGCCGGGGTCACGTCTAACCCCCATATCCGTCTTCTTCTTCAGTTTCCAACCATCCGAGAGAGACCATACGTCCGGATCTTCAACGGAGTCCTACCTCGCCATTCTTTCTCCAATTCGAGCACAGTCAGTTGTGTTGGAACCACAGCGGTGAGTTATTCCTTCTGCTTTAGCCTTGTTTCTTGATTCCTCCTCCCTGCCATGTTATATTAGGATGAACCTTTTGTTCGTTTTCTAAGATCTACATCATTCTAAGGGGAATCTATCACCGAGGTTCACGTATATCGATCTCCTAGGATCGAGGTAGGTGGTTTGGGCCTTTCTGTAGAAATTTGATTAATATTTTGTGCAATTTCCACCAATACCCTTGAATGGTGTATTGCGTGTTTCCTGTTTTTCACTTATTACTTTCCTGCATTGCTTGATTTGTTTAGTAGAGGTTATTTCTTGTGATTGGAGTATTTTTTTGTGCTCAGTTTTCTTTGCCATGCCTAGTTGTAGGATTGTGGACTGTTATTTTATTATTGCTATTGAGCCTTAGTTGATAGCCAAGTAGTTCTTGAGGTTTACTTGGACGATATACACACGCTGAGCATGTTTAGTTATAATCAGGACAGTGAGAACTTAGATTAGTAGACCAAAGGGAGAATTGACGGAAGGGCTTCTACAGAGTGTCTTTTTAATCATGACGTGGGACCAAGGGGAGAATTGACAGAAGGGCTTCTCCAGAGTGTCTTTAACTACGACGCGGGCCACAGGGGGAATTGACATGGATTTCTTCCCTATAGAACCTTTAGCACGATACGAGACTATAGGGGGAATTGACGGTGACTGCTTCCCCAGAGAGTCTTCTTAATTTACGTAGCAGAACCAGAGGGGTGAGACTGTGTCTGCCTCCCAGAGGGTTGCTAGTACTTAGAGGTTGAACCATAGGAGTTAGACTGTGAGAGCTACCTAGAGGTTTACCTATTTTATTCTTGTTGTTGACTGCTTACTTGTGTTCTTACATGATAGAACTGTGGATTGTAGTTTATTGTGTTTTCCTGTTTAATAGTTCTTGTTTATTTACTTCCATGTATTCATTGACTGTTAGGCACAAATCTTTGGGTGATTGCCTACTGGGATTGTATCTCACACCCTTTTTGGCCTATGCTTTTATACCCAAGCAGACAATGTTGCTGCAGGTATAGATAAGTGCAAGCACCCTTCTACTTCAGGATCTTGATTGCACCAGGAGCTGGGGAGAATGGGACCGAGCCGTGGCTCGCGATACTGAGTAGATTGTTTTGTTTTTCTTTTGCACATGGTTTCAGTTTTATTCCAGCACGTTGTTGTGTTTGCTGCTTTCGATAGATACTTGTACCTGCTGCATTATTGTCATCATTGTTATATATTTCCATTGCTTCCATTGTTTAGTTTCGGTTGTTATGCATGTTGGTTCCTACTTCTGCTGTTTATTGTAGTTTTCTTACCTAGTATACCTTACCGAATGAGGGTATAGTTTCCCCACTGACTCACCAAGGCCCTCACTGCTAGTCGGCAGCCTCTGGCATTTGGGGAAATGCGCTTGAGGTCATGTGGCGAAACGGGTACAGGGCACTAGTGGAGGGCCTCCTGACTCAGGATGTTACAAGCTCTGTGGGATAGGATTATCAAGAAATGATACTAGATAAAATTATTTTGGATGAAAAGTCGATATATGGGGGAATTTTAATTTCCTGAATTTTTTAGGATAATAAAAACCCTCTTTATAGATGGTTTATAAGTATTTTTTTGTGAAAAAGTAATGTTTCAATAAAAATAACATAATAATTTTTTAAAGTATTTTTCTAAGGGAAAAAACTTCTGTTACCATATTGTAATATTCTATGGAATATTTCTGGATTTAGGTACTATGTTAGTATGAAATTCTGAGGCCCATAGAGTCATGGATCAGACAAAATTAAATAATTAAATATATTATATTACATTTTTATGATTTATCTAAAATAATTTTTTATCTCCTAAATTATGTATCATATGACACATATAGAACCACCATCTGGTATGAGATTTAGTGTTTATCTTATGTGAGGTATTACATTTGTAAAATTTATATGTTTAGTAATATCACATATGAAAATAATTTATTTAATATTTTATTTATATTTCACTAAAAATAACTGAATCTCTCCCCAAAAAAGTGCATCATATGATAAATATGATACCATCATTAGGTTTACGATGTTTATTTACCTATGTTAGGGAATACCTTTTTCTATTTCAGACATTTGGTGTGGTCACTCGATAAATTATGTTATTTTATATTCCTTTTTATTAAAGAACTGAATTAATTAATTAAAATTAATATTTACATTTGGTTCATCTTCTACACTCAAAAAATAACAATGATTCATGTGTAGAAAGTTCAAAACCTTCTTTTGAAATCTTTTTGACTGGAAAAATTCATCAACACATTAAATGGTTGGAATTAAGGAGTGAGTCTTAAATTTTTGGTTATATCATTAGATTAATTCTGGGTTTTTGAATTTGTCGAACCTTTAAACGTTTTTTAATTTAAAAAATAGACCAATTATCCATGTATCATTGGTGGTTGATTCCTTTATTTATAGGAAACCCTAAATCTACTTTCATTATGATCTATGATGCTTCTGATCAATGTTCATCTTTCCACCCTAGTGCATGATGCTCTTCCTTTTCACTCCAGCACTACACACATAACGTTTCAGTTTTGTTTAATATTTAAATCATATTTTTTAATAATAAATCCATAAAAATGGTGGAATTAAATATAAATGATAAAGAATATTATTTTTTATTTCAATGATAATTTAAAATATAACAAAATAGAAATTACAGGAAATTTTTCAAAAGATAAAAATAATGGCCTATCAAACGATAATTACTAGATTATCAAATAATAGTTGTAAAAATTATCTAATGATAATTGGGATATTAACAAATGATAATCAATAAAATCATCAAATGGTAATTATGAGATTATAAATTGATGATTTCAATTTTATCAAAGGAAATGTTTTGAAATTATCAAAATAAATTACAATAATATCAATGGATATTTGTCAAATTTATCCAACCATAATTGTTAGATGATCATAGGATAATTTATAAAATAAAATTTCAAAATGTATGATAAAATAATAATTAATAAAAATTATTGAAATATAATTAATAAGTATATTTTATAATAAATTTTCAAAAGATAATTATGAAGGAGAATTTATAAAAATGTATCAAGAGACAATTGTAATAAATTAATAAAGATAATTTTAAAGGATATTTTTTGAGAAATTATCAAGAAATAATTTTAAAAGAATAATTTATGAAAATTATAAAGAAATAATTATAAAGGGGAATTTTTTGATAAATTATCAAAATATAATTATAAAAAGATAATTTTAGATAAATTATCTAACTATTAATTATAAAATAAAAATTTGGATTAAACTATCAAAAGAGAATTATAATGAATAATTTACAATAAATCATAAAAAGATAATTATTATTATGCATATTTCGTTGAGCACTTTCATTATTCAAATGAGATAATTCAGAAATTATCCATGAGATAAAATGTATCATGAAATGTTTTATTTTTTGATTTTTTTTAAATAAAATAGTGTTTTTTGGTTTTCGGGACCCTTGATGAACAACATTATTAAATGTGTTGATGATTAAGAAAATAAGGTCATGAAAATGTTATCTTACCTAAATTAACCTTACATTTTTCGTTGATAACATTGTGATACGAATTTCATTAAATTATTGGGCTCTTGTTATAAATTTTTCTATGGTATGATTATTGTGTTGGCATATTTGATATCCATTTTTAACTTGTGATTTCGTGTGGGTGTGTGTGTTTCCTATGACACTATATGACCATGCTCCATGATAATTTTTAGGATATCAAGAATAAATGTTTATGTTTGATTCTCATGATGTATTAATGATGATTTTATCCATTCTCATGATTTGTTCCTTGATATGGGGCCTGGATATGATGTCATGATTTTTTTGAGATAAGTCTTTTATATACTATGTTGTCATTGCTTATGCATGGTACCATGGAGAGAGGTGTACCAATCATGGTTTGGTATCCCTATAGTGGTGAAACATTAGATGATACATGTGACTTGATGATGAGACTGAGATTGACAATGAGGTATGATTTTCTAGTGTACCATAACATATGGTAATGATGATCAAGACTGATCATAATTGAATGTTATTATCGTGGGGCATGAAGATAATTATTGATAAGACTTGTGTGTAAATATTGGGGCATGATGGTCAGTGTGACCTGACCTAAAGGTTGATCTGGGGCATGATGGAATTGTGAGGTTTGACCTGGAGGCCTAGAGATTGTACAACTACCAAGAAGCTTGAGGTGGGATCTATTTTGATATATATAGAACTATGGAATGGTTTATTACTATGGTCTGACATGGAGGACTAGGGACTACATTGATATTGATGATCTTGAGGTTGAATCAGCAGTTGAAATGTTCCCATGACTTTTCTGATATCTTCTGGAATGGAGCCAAATCAGGTTTGGTTAGCGGTTCGTGGAATCGTGGATAGCGCACGACCATGATAATTGGGATTTTATGTTTTGGCTTGTTACGAATTTAAATTTATTATTTAATATAGTATTATATTTGATAAAATATGGTTATTGATGCATTGGTGGAATCCAATTAAGTCTTTTGATTGTACCTTATTTAGGTATTTTTATGTGCTAGTAGATTTCATGAGGGATTTGGTGATGGAAAATGGCCTTGTGGTGTATCGATGTGCAGAGGATAGAGGGGATATAATTAGACCAATAAAGAATCCATCGGGTCTGCTTTTCATTCATTTACTTTATGGGATTTATTTTATCTGCATAATCTTTCCACTTATATGAGATTCATTATTTAAATGAAAAATAATCCATCCTTACAAATTTGAATCTTTACTCTGATTATTTATTATATTATTTTATTATTGATTATTGATCTTATGAAATTTTAGTGAAGGTATAGTTTCCCACTAACAAAATAAAACCATCCCTATTATTTGGTAGTCTCTTACATATGGGGTAGAGTGCATGGGGTCACGTGACCTTTCAACTCAGACCTAGTGGTTTTGGATGATACATAATTTATAAAATGCTATTAATTCAAAATACATTACCACTTAGTGAATAAAAATATGGTGGATGATAATTTACAATGAAAATATCATGATACCCCATTCATGATGAAGATTGTAAAAGTGTAAATACTCATGGATTAGAAGAGGATAAATCTTGAAGCCATAAGGAAAAGTGAGAAATCATAAATTTCAAAAATAACTAGTTAGTCATCCATTAAACTGAAGATCAAATAGGAATATGAGGATGATGTGGGTCTATATGAAAAGTTAACAAGCATTATAGAGTTAAAATTTGATAATGTAGGAGTTATAATTTTTGTGAGATTGGTATGTATTTCATTAAAACAAGATCTGAATTTGGAAAACATGGGTGATGCTAATAGTTTATCATTATTTATTCCACTAGGAAGAACCAAAATGTATAATGATCTAAAAAACTTATGGGGGATAACATTATGGGGGATATTGTATACTACATACCTCGATACATGGTATAACAATAAGTTACGATGAAATAAAAATGTATTAGGGGATGGTGTAACCATTACCTATACCATTATAATAAATGAGAAAAACCCAGAATGTATTTTTTTTCTTTGGAATCCTTGATAAATCTAAAGGATGAAATGTAATTTAAGTTATATAGGATTTCTACAAAATTTGAGCACATTTTATTTCTAAGAAATATAATTTAATACTTCAATAACTCAACAATATATATATTTGGGATCTTGTATGGCTATATGGAGTACCACTATAAATTATATCTATTCAGTATATGTGGTTTTCTTGAATGTTTTTAATGTATTTATTTGGATTTGGAGATATATCAATGTTACCATTCTACTTATCACCTTCATACATATGGTCAGTCTGAGAGAACCATTTAACCCTTAAGGATATGTTGTGATCTTTCTTGATGGATGGTCAAGGATTTTTTATCAACAAATTTTTTTGATATATTTATCATATAATTTTTCTCCCATCCTAGAATTTATATGACACCACATTAGGCTCTTTTTGGGAGAAGATACAAGTCTGCAAAATAATATTATAATGATAGAGAGAGAGGAAGCCATTAGGCCTGACATTGTCCTAGAAATGATGGAGAGTGTTCAAACCATTCAATGAATTATGAAAAAAATTGTATATTTGATATAAAAATTATAAATATTCTCTTTTATGAGACCTATAATTTTATGTTGGTAGCGATATATTTTTCTTGTTATGTCCTTGGAAGTAGGTTAGGAGATTTAGCAAGAAAGGATTGTTGATCTCTTGGAATATTAGCCCCTTTATAATCCTTCATTTGGTTGTGGATATATCTTATCACATAACACTCCCTTTGGACATCACCCTAGAATATTATGTGTTTTTTGTATTGATATAGAGGATGTACATATCGTCCCATTCACATATATTCACCTGAGAAACGAGGAAACTAAAAAATGATCAATCATATAAATATAAAATTATGGAGATTCCGAATCAATGAGTTAATGTATTCCAAAACATGACTCTCATCATGTTAAAGTTATAAGGATGAAAGAAAATCTCAAATAATTTAACCGGTAACCCAAATGTGTAATGAGATTAATGTGACTCGACTTATTTTCATACTAGTAATGAAATTTGAAAGATTAAATTGTTTTTTAGAGGTATGTTTTGAACTAGGATGTTGTGGTCAGGAATTTGGGTTACAACTTCAATCCTGGATAGTTTTTAATGGGGTTGTTCATGGAATCTGATACACCCAATGGTTCCCACATTTTTAACAAGTTACGGTTCTGCATTCCAAAGGAAAATGGTCATTGTGATTTCTTATCAATGAAACTTAGGAACTCACATTGGTTAAAAGGATGGTAGTTTAGGCTCATCCTACCTTATTATAGGAAATTATTGAATACTATAAGACTCTACTATTTATTTAAGTCATGTTTTTGAATCATTCTTGGATCCCAATATGGGAATTAGTACAATAACATTTATAACATTTGACTAACTTATACTAATGTGAGTATCTATACATATTAATAATATCCTATTGAAATGAATATTTTTATGTATTAGACATTCTCTATCGATTAAAAATTATATATATATATATATATATTCAGGTCTCCATATTATTACCCATTATTATGTAGAGATAATGGTTTTTTGTGTTTTATTCCTTAAACACATACAACAATGTTCTCTATAGTTTATTATCTTATAAGAAGGTGTTCTATATTTATGGTCTAGAGATTAATCGCATAAAATATTTTTCAATATATCTTATTGAAATGAATTAGAACCCCTGTAGTTCAGTTACACTTAATGGGAAATATCAAACCTATTAACTTCATTTTTCATTTATCAGCCCATGCAGTTTAACATCATGAGTAATGATGACTAAATGAATGATTTCTAACAATGATTCATGAACTAATTTTGTATGAGCTTCCAGTTATGGTTTACCTCATAAAGAATCTGTTCCTATATGGATGAATTAATGTTTCAAGGAGTATGGCCCTATGAAGATGTCCCCCTTTAGAGGTATGGCTCAATGAGGATCTTGTAATGGGATCCGAATGGAATATAGCCTAGTAATCAGAAGGAATATAGCCTAATACATGGAAGTAAAATAACCGTGAGCCCTAAATAATTATATCACATCACACAGAAAAAATATATCCTTCCATGTGGGGGAATAATTCTATATTTATATGGACTAAAAATATACTTTCTATATGGAATTCAACATTAATTTATAGATCATCCAAACTTATAGGTGTATACTAAACAGTGGATAGTTTTTAGACAATATCATGAGAAGTATGTATGTATGAACCCAGATCATTATTTCAGGTATGGTTCTTTTTTTGGGTGTTTTCTAGAAAAATGGGTAGACTTGAAAATTTCATGAGTACATGACATGTACATAGGAGTACATGCCATGTACCCAGTTGCCATGGGTAGCCATGTATTGGCCGTGTAATGATCGAGTACATGGACATGTGAGGTGACCTAAATACTGCTTAATGTGGGGACCCGTTAAGATAATTACATGGCCAGTACATTAAATAAATATGTCGTGTACTTTTATTTTTATTTGTTAAATCAGATCGGGGTCACACCTAATTCTTGGTTTTTTCTTTTTCTAGCCCTGTCTCATCTAGGAATGACTGGAATTGCTGAATCTTCACCGACCCACCGACCAACCATTCGTTCTCTAAATCAAACAATGTCGATTTCATTAGAATCTCCACGGTGAGTTCTTCCTTCATAT
The DNA here is from genome assembly GCA_963277665.1 of Viscum album. Taxonomy (NCBI): domain Eukaryota; kingdom Viridiplantae; phylum Streptophyta; class Magnoliopsida; order Santalales; family Viscaceae; genus Viscum; species Viscum album. The sequence goes on from OY728135.1 coordinate 1,367,969,332, forward strand.
AGAGCCTCACCTCCTTATTTCTTCTCTTTCGCATGTTATTCGAGGTTGAAATTTTTTTATATTTTATAGATCTACAAAATTTTAGGTCAATTCAAAGGATTACATTAAACTATATCAATCATTCAATGATGAGGTAGGTGGTTTGTTTCCTTTCTTGATTTTTCTTTTATTTTATATGCCAACATGTTGTTTACCCATGTTTCGGGTTTTTTGGGTTAAAGGGTTTGAACCCTATTTTATCTTACGTAGATAGAGTGTTAGAGTAAATCTTTGTTGAAGAGATATTAGGTGAAATTTCATGTTAAAGGAATACCCCATGGGTGCATTTCCATTTTTGACTTTTTAGGGTCGTTTGATCTAGGTTGCCTATGAGGAAGACCTTGTCTCCTTGCTACTTGTTAAATTCTTGGGATATGAATTAAGAATGTGTAGACATATGGTATTTCAGATTAAATTAGGATGCTTGTCTTCATGTTCAGATGATATAGTTAGAAAGGTCTATGGGAACCTGCTGTATTTTTACCATAGGGGGGATTGACTGCGAGTGCTCCCTTAGAGTGTCTATAGTTACGTTACAAGACCACAAGGGGGATTGACTATGTGTACTCCCTAAAAGTGTCTGATATAATTTTCACTATGAGACTACATGGGGGGTTGACTATGTGGGCTACCTAAGAGTGTCTATAGATATCTTACGAGACTACAAGGGTGAATTGATGTTGAGTGCTTCCCTGGAGAGTCTGTAGTTACTGTGGAAATACCATAAGGAAAATTGAATTTGAGAGATTCCTCAGAGTGTCTTTTCATTTTATTACTTTATTTTACCATAGGGGTTTGACCATAGGATCTAACTATATTGTTTGTATATGTATTGAATGTTTGTGATGTGCCAGCTAAGCCAAAGCACAAGCTTGGATTCAGTATAATTAGGTAGTCTTATAAGATACCTATTTGTGATACATGCTTGATTAAATTTTGAATATTAAATTCTAATGAATGTAAATTTAATCTTTAGGTTTGGTTACATTTTTGTACTCTTAGTTCCTTTTCACTAATTTCCATTTTTACCTATTACATATATACTCAATGATAGTTAGGCACATATCTTGTGATAGTTTCCTACTGGGATTCATCTCACACCCTATTTGGGTCATGATTTTGTACCCAAATAGATTATATCATTACAGGTATAGATAAGGTAAAGATCCCTTCTACATTAGATACTTGATTGATGTGGATCTAGAGAGAATGGGACCGAGTTGAGTCTTGTGACACTCTGAAGGTTTACTTGTTTTTTTTGTACTTTGGTTTAGTACTGTGTTTTATAGTATTGTCACTTGTTTGGTTATTTTCCTAGATATATGTGACATGCATCATTTATATAAGTGATGTAGTTGTTGTTAACTTATTGTATGATATTAATTCTTCTACTATTGTATATTATTGTTATTCTGTTGCGTTACTCTGTCAATGAGGGAATAGTTTCTTCATTATCACACCTAAGGCTCTCACTGCTAGACGTCATCCTCTAGCAATTAGGGAAATGTGCTTAAGGCCATGTGACCTACGAAGTATGGGGAACCTTTGGGGCAGCACCCAGAATTGGGATGTTACAAAGTGGTATCATAAGAGGTTCTTTTAAACATTATCTTACTATTGGGAGCCTATAGAGAGTGATACAAGTAATATGTAGTTAGTTATAAGTTGTGCCCAAGCATAGCTAACCCTTTTACATAGAAAATTTAGTTTACCTCAATTATTGAAATTTTATGGTTTTAAAATTTTTATAGTTGATTTGATTTAACCGTTGGGTGATTCGCATGATTTTTGTTGTTATGATTTATATAACTGTGGTTCTACTTCTGTTGCAACCCGAGGAGATGAGGGTATTCCATCTCTTGCATCACAAAGGCACTTACTAGAGATAACATGTCATGCATTTTTTCATTCCATTTTGGATGCATTACTAATTTCATGTTTCTCTAATATAAGTTATGCTAGATATATATGTTGTTGTGATTTATGTCATGATATAATTCCTTCTATTTTGATAGGGTATTGGAAACATTAATGGTTCATTTGAATGGGTGCCAATATTTTTTCCATGTGGGGTTATGGACCCTCTTAGATCATATTTTGGGGTAGGATATTGAACATTAACTGGATTATGCTATGATATGACATGAATATGATGCCAATAATTGATTCACAGAGAGTATGGGCCCCCACAGATCAAAATCTGTCACTTTAATGTTTTTTCAGTATATTATGGGATTCTGGATAAGTTTTAGAGGCTTACTGTCAAGAAATACCAAGAATACTTAGTGTGTAATGATGAATACATGAAACATATCCTTATGTTTAGGAAGGAAATTTTTTTCTTAAGTACACATTGTGCACTGTATATACACGCTATGTAGTCTATAACTGTGTAATCGACTGCGTGGCCAGATACACGGTGTTAGGAAATGTTTGGTGGAACATGTCGTGTATTAGGAGTACCTTTTTTGTTGTAGAAACTGTGTATCTAGTCATGTGACTAATGGAATGTGTTGTTGAACATCGGGTAGTACATGTCGTGTCCAGCGTGAACACGCCCAGGGGATGTTGACCATGTTTTTGGATGTGTGACTAATGACACGGGTCAGTGAAATATTTCTAGTACACATTTTGTCTAGAATATACATGTTGTGTAGTTTTTTTCTAAGGGAACTGTGTGGCATAGCCATGTAGAGATACTCTGGTGGAGGGAAATGATTCAAGTACGGACCATTTCATTAAGATAACAAGCTATGTGTATAGGCTATTACATGACTAGGGTTGGAAGAAGTACATGCCCATGTGAAGGCTTAAGGGAACACATCATGTATGGGGTCACACACACTTTGTATCCATGTTTTGAAAAAAAAATTAATGTTTTTTTATCCCATTACATTATTGAACTTATATGTTTCATTACATGATAATCATGAACTAAGGTGTGCTATTGACCTTGTAGAGTCATGCCATCGAGATGTCTTATGGTTTTATGCCAGATACAAGGAAGCGATTAGACACCGGATAGGGTAGATCATGGACTACCAGCAGATCCTCCCGTCATGCCTATCTTGTCACTAGTCGTCATTTCAGATACATGTGTCGATGCACAGTTCTGAGAAGGCTTCATGAGGATGATGCAAACCATCTAGGGAGCTCTGTATCCTACCCTGTCCATGGATGAGTTGACGTAGGTTTTTCAGAAGTAGCATCCTCCCATATTCTCAGGGGTTGGAGGACATCAAACTATAGAGTCATGGTTATAATCCATGTTGTCTAACATTGAACATCTCGAGACACCTCCAGAGAGGAGGGTGAAGGTTGCTAAACAAAATCTTTTATATTCTTCAAAGAGATGGCTGGATGTGGTATCATAGGCATGACTCCAATAGGTTATGGCATGGGATGAGTTCTAGTATACATTCTATGACTACATTTTCCCAGAGGCATTGAGGTCCAACTGAGCCTAAGAGTTCATTAGTTTAGAGCAGGTTACTCTCTCTTTCATGAAGTATTCCTCTCACTGCAAAGATCTGCATCGCATTACACTCATTCTAGGGGGTGATGAGTTATTTCTATAGAGGGAGTTTAAGGATGGTTTCAGGAATGAAATTTGATCTCAGCTAAACATATTTTGGTTGAAACCCATATCTTCTATAGTTAACCAGGCACTGATCACCGAGCATAGGCTGATGGATTCTAGAGTTGTGAGCCAAAGTAGTTCGGCATCCAGAGTTGTAACTTCTCCAGCTGATAGTAGGAAGTGCCACAAGGAGTTTGTGCATGGAGAGTCGAGTAGGTGGGATTTTTCCTCAGGCTGCCAGGTTGTGTGTTACCAGTGTGGGAAGTGCAGACGTAAAAATCCTCAGCACCCAAGGGACCTAGTTGTGTGCTGATAATCTGTAAATATGGGACATCTTCTGCATTTCTTTCAGAATTTATCACTATCATCTGGTTATAGAGGTTTTTATATGAGTTCATTTTCAAGAGTAGGACCACTAGATTCTCATCAATATGAGAACAATAGTTTTTATGGATATTAATGCTATGATGGAGTTCATGGGTATAGTGGTTAGACATAGTGTTTTTGATAGTCGTTAGGTGGATCGGCTTAGGGATCACAGAAAGCTTTATAGGGGTGTGGTGTAGGTCATACTTTTGTGCTGGAGCATACCCAGTAGAAGCAGGATCCCATACCATCTACGGTTAGAGGTATAATATTTGTTTAGATAGTCTTATCTTATGAACTTTTTGATACAAGGGATTCACATAGCTTTATATTTTTTCCTATAGCAGAGATCCTAGGGTTCTGTATCGTTACATCATAGATATCTTAATGTTGGACACTCCATTGGGAACTAGAACAACTACTGGACATCAGTAATATGAGTGCCCTATTGATGTTGGCATGTGTCACTTATTCTGGGACCTTTATATCTTAGAGATGATGGACAATGATGTCATTCTCAGAATTTAATGGTTAGTTACCTTCCAGGATGTTGTTGATTGCTATCACCATAGGGTGAGTTTCACGTCACCAAAGGGTGGATTGTTTCTACATAATGGTGAATGGGATATCCAGGTATACAAAGCAGGACCCGAGAATCATGGCATGGGAGGAGTTACACCACATATGTATAGTCTGTAACTGGATGACCTTGGGACTTCACAGATGGACTTTATTCCACTGGTAGATTGTTTGAAGGATTTCATTCCGGAATACTTTTCTAGATTGCCTCTGGAGTGAGAGGCATAATTATCAATTGTGATTGTTCCTGGAGAGACACAATTTTCCATTCTTCACAATAGGATGGCTACACTAGAGTTACAGGAACTCAAGAAGTAGTTAGAGGAGATACAAGAAAATTGTTTCATCCAAACCAGCACTTCTCCTTGGGGTTCTCCATTCCTATTTGAGAAAGAGGCGGTTGGTGCCCTCAAAATTTTATTGGATTATCAGAAGCTGAAAATATTTACAGTCAAGAACTGATATACATTATCTAGTATTGATGATATATTTGATCAACTATTAGGATTTTGGGTGTTCTTGAAGAATGACTTGAGATTTGGTTACAATCAATTTCACGTTAGAACATCTGATAAACCTCTTACATCCTTTTAGAGAATGTATGGTCTATATGAGTATGTTGTTATGGAATTCAGTCTTCTGAATGACCTTCTAGTTTTTATGGAACTGATGAACCGAGTGTTCCATCCATACTTGGACTCCATTTGGGTGGTTTTAAAGGAATATATCTTGCAGTAATCTCACACTCAACATGACCATGTTACCCATCTTGATATTTTTTTTAAGTACACTAATAGAGAATTAGATATATGATATCTTCTCAAAACACCACGTTTGGATGGACCAGATTCACTTCTTGGGTCATGTTATCTGAAAGATAGGAGTATCAATAGACTTATAGAAAGTGAGAGCAGTAGTTTACTAGGATATGTCAAAGAACATATTAGAGGTATGGAGTTCTCTTGGAAGCCAGGTTACTACTGATGTTTTATACATGACTAATCATGCTTAGCAACCCCATTAATGGGTCTGGCTAAGAAGGTTTTGAAATACCTATGGACAGTTTCTTGTGGTTCAGCCTTTCGAGAGCTGAAAGGGATATTGACTTCACCATTGGTACTAGTTTTTCCAAATTTGGGAAAGAGTTATACTATTTATTATGATGCATTAGGTATCGGGAAGGGAGAAGTGATTATGTATATAGGAGTCATTGCATTTGGGTCTTGGCAGTTGGGTCCACATGAGAAGAATTACCCGACAAACAATCTTGAATTGGCTGCAGTTGTTCATGGATTGCGCTGTTGGAGACATTTTCTTTTGGGAGGCCATTTTTTGGTGTACACTAACATCAAAAGTATCTAGTATATCTTTATTCAGCATAATCTGAATTTGATATAGTGAAGTTAGGTTGATTACCTTCAGTCCTTTGACTTTGAGCTTGCCTACACGCCAGGGAAAGGCAATGCAGTGGATGATGTGTTGAGCAGGAGGACTCAAGTATAGGGAGTTCATGAGGCCAATATTAATTGAAATCTTATGGCTCTATTCCCTGAGATGAATTTTGTGGTTCATGATATATTGGGGTGTACATTACTTTCTTATATAGTTGTTACCTCTACTGTTATTGATCATGTGTGGATAAGGATGCTATCAGATTCTAAAGGCCTAGTTCCATGGAAGAGCATGTTAGGAGAGGACCCTATTCCTGTATGGACCGTAGGCAAGTATGAGATCTTTCATTTTCAGGGATGTGTATGGGTGTCAACAGACATACATGATGAGAGGATGTAGGATTTTCACTCCTCAGTATAGGCTATTCATCCCGGCGTCACAAAGATGTATCAAGATCTACACCGTCCGTATTGGTGGACTAGTATGAAGAGAGATGTTGCAAGTTTATTGATGAGGTGTTCCACCTATTAGTTGGTGAAGGAAGAGCATGAACGACCAATAGGGATTTTTCAGAAATTACCCATTCATAAGTGGATGTGGAATGATGTCGTGATGGATTTTATGACAGGGTCGTCGAGATCACCTCGAGGGAATGATGCAGTTTGGGTTGTCATTGATAAACTCAAGATGGTTTCATACTTCTTGTCGATCAAGGAAACCTTTAGTGTTTATGAGTTTTGAAGGTTTTACATCTGATATATTCTTTGTTTACATGGGGTTATGCACTCCATCATTTCAGACATGGACACTCATCTTACTTCTCGGGTCATGTAAGGACTACAGAGGGCTTTGCGTACATAGGTACTTCTGAGTACAGCTTACCATCCCCAGATAGATGTCTACTATGAGAGTATGATTCAGGTGTTGGAGGAAATGCTTCGAGTATGCGTCCGAGATTTTGAAGTTTCTTGATATAATCACATACCTTAACTTTATTTTTTCTACAATAATATTTTTTAGGAAACTATTCAGGGGGAACCTTATGAGGATTTTTATGGTAGGCCATGTTGATCACCTTTATGTTTTTTGGATGTAGGAGAGGTAGCTATGTTGGGACATAAACTTGTCTAGAAGACCAGAAATTAGGTAGAGTTTATTGGATTATTATGTATATTTCACAGTCATGACATATGTCTTATGTTGATCCACGAAGATGAACTCTAGATTTTGAGGTTTGCGATCAGGTTTTCCTATGTGTCACAATGAGGATGGGACAGAGGATGATTATAAGAGAGGGAAAGCTTTCACAGAGATACGTCGGGCTAGTTGAGGTTTTGGAGGGAGATAGGTCGGTATCTTATCGATTGGAGTTACCATAGAGTTATAGGATATGCATGACATCTTCCACGTTTCTCAGCAACTGCATTACTTCTCAGACCCGTCTCATGGTTTTCAACCTGAGGTGGTTGAGTTGGAGGAGGATGCGTCATTCGAGGACCATCCTATATAGATACTTGATTGTAGTGTAATGGTTTCCATGTAATATATGTTCCACTGGTTCGACTTTTGTAGAAGCATAGGCTAGTACAGGACGAGACCTAGGAGAGGGGGGCTGATGTGTGATCGCAGTGGCTGGAGCTATTCAAGGATTCTTCTTCTACAACACCTTGTTAGGGAAATTCACGGATGAATGTCATTAAGGGTTGGGGAGATGTTTGTAAGAACCTAGATCTTCATTTCAGGTATGGTTCTTGTTTTTGGGTGTCTTCCATAAAAAAGGTAGAATTGGGAAATTTCATTAGTACACAACATGTACTTAAGAGTACGAATCATTTATTAGCCATGTAACAACCATGTACATGGTCGTGTGAGGTGACCTAGAGATCGTCTAATGTGGGGGATGGTTAAGGTAAGTACACGACGTGTACATTAAATGAACATGACATGTGATTTTCTTTTTATTTGTTAATTTGGACCGGGGTCCCGTCTAATCCAATGTGTTATCTTCTTCTAGCCCCATATCATCTAGGATTGATGAGAGTTTCTGAATCTTCTCTGATCCACCAAACTACCATTCCTTCTCTGAATCAAACATTGTCAGTTGTGTTGGAATCGCCACCGTGAGTTATTCCATCTTATATAGTTTCACCTCCTGATTTCTCTACTTTCCTGAATTATTTGGGGATGAATTTCTTTGATGTTTTTGTAGATCTATGGTGATCTAGGTCTGTTGAAAGTCTGAGGTTCAACTATATTGATCATACAATGTTGATGTGGGTTGTTATTTTCCTTTTGTGATTTTTCATTGAGTTTATATTTTAAATAGCTTATTACCCATGTTTCGGTTATTCCCAGTTAAAGTGTTTGAACTTTGTTTTATCTTCCTTAGATTGATTGTAATATTAAGGCTTTATTGAAGAGATATCATGTAAAATTTCATGTTAATGGAACAGGACATGGGTGTGTTTCATTGTTTGAATGTTTAGGGTCTTTTGGTCTAGGTTTTTTATGAGGAGGAACTTGTCTCCTTTATACTTGTTAAATGCTTTTGAAATACATTGAAATTGTTTATCCATATGGTATTTGAAATTACTATTCACTACTTGTCATCATTCGCACACGGCTAAATTATATAGTCCTGTGTGAACCTAGTGTTGTTAGACCATATGGGGGATTGACTATGAGTTCTCCCTCCGAGTGTTTATACTTACGTTATGAGACCACATGGGATATTGAATATGAGTCCTCCCTCAGAGTGTATGATATAATTGGCACTAAGAGACCACATGTGGGATTGAAACTGAGGGCTCCCCTCAGAGTATCTATTGAAACATTATGAGACTACATGGGTGAATTGATGTTGAGTTCTTCCCTAGAGATTTCGTAGTAATTGTAGAAATACGGTATAGGTAATTCACTGTGAGAGCTTCCTCAGAGAGTATTTTCCTTTTATTTATTTATTTTAACAGAGGGGTTATACCATGTGAGATACCCATAGGGTTAATATATGTATTATTGGTTTGTGGCGTGTCTGCCTAGCAAAAGAACAAGCTTAGATTAGGTCTAATTATGTATTCTTCTAAGATACCTCTTTATGATACATGCATGATTGAATGTTGAATATTAAATGTTAATGAATGTATATGGAAACATTAGGTTTGGTTAAGTATTTTTACTCCCAGTATCTTTGCTGAATTTCAGTTTTTACCTACAATATATATACTCACTGATAGTTAAGCACAAATCCTACGGTGATTTCCTTCTAGGATTCATCGGTCACCCTATTTGAGTCATGACTTTGGACCCAAACTGATTATACCATTGCAGGTATAGATAATAGAAAGTTCTCTTCTACTTCACGTACTTGATTTTTGTGGAGCTGTAGAGCATGAGACCATGCTAAGGCTTGCGATGCTGCTGGATTTTACCGGTTTTCTATTGTACATTGGTTTAGTACTGCATTATTCAGTATTGTGACTATTTGGATATTTTCATAGACATATGCAACATGCATAATTTATATATGTGCTTTAGTTTTTGTTTACTTGTTGTATGGTATTATTACTTCTGATATTGTATATTATTATTATTTCACAGCATTACTATACCAATTAGGGCATAGATTCCCCATTATCACATCCAAGGGCCTCACATCTAGTCAGAAGCCTCTAGAGTTTGGGAAAATGTGCTTGAAGCCAAGTGACCAACCACATAAGGGGCACCATTGGGGAGTCACCTAGAATCGGGACGTTAGAATGGACTAACAAGAATGAAAATGGAAGGTTAGTAATGTAGATTTTTAACCTCTATAAGGTGTCCTACATATCCCGTTGAGATAGAAATCAAAGAATATATATTTAAATAACATATTCTAAGGTTATTTGATAGGACCATAACATTTATTTTAACATCTTGTGGTCAGGAAATATGTGGGAAATTTGGAATAATTTATATGGGGGCTTGAGCATTAAGATGAATCCAACATATCCTATGAATAAATGAATTATATTCTATATAGTTTTAATGTGAATGAAATATGTGTCATAAATGTTGTGACAATAGATGTTTGAGCAGGGTTTATGAATGTTTTAATAGCCTATATTACTCCATTTAGATTATGGATATTTTGTGGAAAATAAAATGTAGTCGAGACTTATACCATATGAGGAGGTCCATAATGGAGGAATTTTTATCATGGTAATGACATGATCATTGATTATATCAAATAACACATGATCCATACATTGGGTGATAAACAAGATGCAATGAAATATCAGACACATTTCAATAGGGCATAAGATTGAATTTGTAAGGGGCTTAGATATTGATGTTATCCTAATTGAAATATGGTTATGAGTCCAAGAGATAATACAACCTTATTATAGAAGTAACATGGTTTCATGAAGGAATATGTGTAACACCACAAGATGTTATGAAATAGATTCATTTTATTTTAATTTATGTCTTGTGTTGTACACTACACAATTATTTATTGGTTTAATTGAAACCCCATATTAGCTTGAAGTAAATGCAAAACTTTCTTGGATTTCATATGACACAAGTGTGACCTTACTCGATAGCTTGCGTTGTACACGATAAAAGGTTTCACTAAACAATGATATATTATTAATATATTAATATTTAATGGAATATAAAATATCCCTTATGATAGTATTAATAAAAATTTTATGTCATAAAATTTACATTCATCTTATGTATTTTCTATAACAAGATATAATAATGAATTCTATTTTTCAGAAAAAAAGATGTATTTTTCCAAAAAAAATTATGGTATTCCCACCTTTTGATGAAGCACCCAATTTAAATATTGTTTTTGAAACATTTATAAGTTCAATTTGATAAAATTAACTTATTCTTTAGAAGTGGGATATAAAATTTTAATTTGGATAACTGTTTGATATTTTTCTGATAACATTCATATTTTCATGAATATTAAAATTATTCTAAATTTTAATTGAAAATAAATTTTTTTGTCAAAATATTTTATGTGGTTAAATTATATTATTGAATGGGTTTAAAGTATAAATAAAATATATATTTTTATATTTTAATACAATGTCATTAATTTTCATTAATTTTACATTGAATTTAAATGTAAAAACATTTCAATCGTTTGCAATGCATTAACTTTTAAACAAAAAAAATGTTTTCTACCAACAATGGGATTATTTTTAAATTAATTAATGAAACTTATGTATATTGAATTTTGAAAAATGGATTCAATATTTGGAATCAGTAGGTCCAAATTATGTTAATTGGATACTTTTATTTTTGGTAATTATAAATAGTAAATTGGGTAATTATTTTTATTACCATGGTTTAAGGTAAATCTTGTAATTGAAGGTAAAAATAATAATATAAAATTACCATAACACTTGTAAAAATCTAATTGGATGAAAAAGTTAAAACTTTATCATTTATTTTTCTAAATATAATAACTTAATGGCCACTTAACTTTGAATATTACATGAATACAAAAAAAATAATGAATTTGACAAAATGTCACAGTCTAATTTTATATATGTATATTGATTTTAATTTAGGGATTACAAGAGAATAAAATATACTATAGGTGGTCTCTATAAATATAACATAATTACCTACATCATAGAAATTTATTTATAATTTTTAACTATTAAATAAGTATCATTAATAATGACTCAATAGTGATGTAGAAATTGTTTTATTAAATTAAATATGAAATAAATGATATTATAATTATTAAAATAAAACTAATTTGAGGTAATTAATGTCATAAAATAATTTTAAGGATGAATTTGACATGTTATTTTTGGTTTAAAGGTGTGTTTTTAACACATTTCTATTTCAATATATTTCTAAAAAGTAAACTAATGAATAGTATCAAAAAGATACTATAAAATGTTTTATATTTTATTAAATTATATAAAATTCATAAAAGTATAAACCTAGGCCAACTAATTGGGATAAAGTTAAATATTTCACCAATGGTCCATTTATGTAACCTTTTGTATTTTATGGTGACTATATTAACCTTTGGTAAATAAAAAGACATGTCGCCATGTTAAGAGTTAAAGGAATTAAATATGGGTAAATAAAAATTATAAAGTTTAAAATAAAAAAACAACATATCCAAAAAATAATTGTATTCAATATATATCAAAATATGATCTATTTTGAGTAATTAAATGGACACTTGTACATGAAAATAAATGATATATTATTTAAATCTAAGATAGTTACAAAATATCACTATCTTGTATTTTAATAGATTTTATGTATCCATATAGGGCAAAAATCAAGAAATGAACGAATATAAATGTCTATTTCAATTTAAATGAATACATTTTCACTATAAAAATTTATTTTTAATTTTTATAAGTTATATAATTACCTTAGAAGTATCTTTATTTCTAAAACAATATTTATTCAATTAACAAAAAAATAGAATAAATGATTTTAATAATTTTAATTTTATTATTTTTTTCATTAGTTAATGTGTCTAACAATTTTAAAAGATATATAAGATATATTATAGTTTTTTAAAGAATTATATTCGAATTATCACTTTGTATTATTGTATTTCAAGTCTAATTAAATGAATAGTGTTAAATTTGGAAATTATCATATCTTATTGAATTAATTTATTATTAAATTATTTAAAAATAAACAAATGTTAAATAGTCACAAGGGGATAGGATATGGTAAAACATTTATTATAAAGTTCATTTATATGACATTTTTAATCATTTATATCCATAAATGTCTTATTATATTTTAATATTTTGAGAGTTTCCTAAAGTGCCCCTATTCTCTTTTATAAAAAGGTATCTCCTACCACATTTCCCCACACCTCATTAAGACTTATAGCTTTAATAACCCCTTCCCAATTCTACCTTCCACGTTGTTAGTTAAATTCTAGAGTTCCAAGTTTTCTAATAAGTCATTCCCTAGTGTCCCTAAGAATAGATCCAATGGAAGTCCAATGAAGGAGAAGTGATTGCTTTACAAATTCAATTAAATTTATTTTTCTCTTCTACGTACTCTTTCTATGTTGATTAAAAAATAACGTAATAAATAAAGTGTATTTTACAAGCTGAGATTTTATTATAATTATAGGAAAACCATATACCTCCTTTTATCCATCCTAAGAATAACAATATCACCATGTGAGTGTACGTTCGACATACCATCTCTACACCGTGGTGTAATTTGTTATTTAAAAATAATTTATTAGAATGTGTATAATGATGAGTATAATGGATTTAATTATTGAATATAACATTATAATGATTCTTTATAATTAATATACCATCCAATTACATACCATTTAACCGTCAATAAAATGATATCATCGCTCGTGCGTACGTACGACGTACTGTCTCCATGACATGGTTAGATTTGTTATCCAAGATATCAATGAAAGAATGGTTTTAAAATTTATATTATTGTTGAAAATAATAATTATGAAGTTAATTTCATGGATAAATTACATCCTATTCATAACAAATATGAATGAAATGGAAAAATAGGAATGGGAAAACGAAGTTGTTAACACAAGAAATAATGGTAATATTGAAATACAATTAACAAAATGATATAATAAGATCATATATGATCATATAAGATATCATATATATTGATATGGTCCTGGAATAATTTAATCACATTATTTAACAACTATAAATGAGGTTACCACACCCTAGACTAACAAATATTACATGGTAAGTGATCATTTTTCAAATCCCATTTTTATCAAAGATTATTATACATAAGTATTTACTGAGTATATATTTATCATCCACGTCCATGTTTTATAAAAATGATTTCATAAAATATTTACTATTATTCAATATATGGTTAAATTCATTTTTACTCATTTTTACTTTTTCTACATAGTATGGAAGGAGTCTTTATTTTTTTTACCATGTGAGTTATTTTTTGACATTTCCAAAAAAAGTATGCGAAATATGTTTTTTTAACTTATATAGAATGAATGGATTTTTACAGTTTCATGACACCATGTCTCCATGAATCTTCTTCAAGAATTAAGTTATAGTGTTTTATCTAAATTATCTTCCATAAAATATCACACAGGGTTATGTGTCGATCCCAATTATTAATTTTATAGGAATGTTTTTATGATGGAATTAATTTTATGAAAACCATTTATTTTATATGGATTATTTTATAATGTAATGATGTTTAAGAACCCCATTTTATTTCTTGGGTTGCACTATGAGGAATGATTTATGTTTTTGTGGAAGATATAAGAATGGTTTTATATTGAGATGTGTAGAACATATATTTCCATCTAATGCATTTGGTAAATATTAATATATCATTATATATACATGACTAGAATGGTAAGTAAATCTGGTTCAGTAATATAAGGCTAGAATGACAAGAAAATCTGGTTTAGTAATACATGGCTAGAACGACATGTAAACTCAGTTTAATAATGGAATTTGTCCACTATGACGGTCTTGGAAGAAATTCCCTAGCTATTATTAAAATCATATTATGTGCTTATTATTTTTCTACAATGACATGTTTTATGCCAATTTTATTCTATCATAATTTAATGTTATTTTATGATATATACCTTACGTACTACCAATATTTATTTCATGGATCAAGATTTTGATATATAAACTCAATGTTATTGTTTTTACATTCTAATGTTTATGGTTTATTTTATATTCTCCATATTTACCCTTATTGTGAAATTGAGCCCACCCTTTTTATGTTTTCTTTTCCTGAGGATATAAAGAAAGTTTTTATATAGGAAAAGAAATAGGGAAGATCTTTATGGGAGATGTCGACCAAGTTATAATATTAGGTTCTATGTTTCTAAAGAAACTAAAATAATGTGGTATTTGGGAATATATTTGTGTAATGTATTATGTGTTTTGAAAAATAAATATAATTCCCATGTACGTCATGATTTTGTCGTTATAATATGGTAATTTGAAATATATATTGGGGTATTAAATTATTTATGTTGAATGTGACCACATATAAAACACTGATGGAAATGTATTAGATATTGATACCAATCCTTGAAAAGACAACATATATAACCTCTGTATTATAGGTATGAGAGTCCTCATCATTTATATATTTTATTCCAAATAACTGGTAATAAAGGATAATTGATATAAAAGGATTTTTTTCTCATGAGATATAAAATATTGAACAAAATTAGTAAGGAATTTCCCAAATGTGAATACCCATAATGGATGTGGTCATATAGGAGAAGAAGAAATAAATAAATTGGTTTATGTGAAACTCATGGGAGTCAATTTACCACTTGATTGTCATTGGGTAATGTGATTCCCTAAAAGTAAGTGGTTTTATATGACTGTGTTACAGGTATTAGGTTAGGAGATCGTGGGACATGATTACATTACTAATAGATTGTCACGTGATTTTATAGTCGATAGGTTATCATGAGATCATTTGATCGAGGGGTCAGAATTTTATCAAAACATTCATAAGGGGTCACACAAAGATGAATTATAGGATATTTTTGAATTTTTCAGAAGGTCACTAATTATAAGAACATCCCATCATTTTAAGAAACTCAATTAATTTTAAAATAGGAGATCACATGAATCTTATTTCCTATCCCATGCACCTCAGTCAGGGATTTTTTTCACCATATATAATTTTTTTTAAAATATTCTGATTTCACCCCTCATTGTCTTGTTATAAAGAGATTTAGATGTCAACCCCTTACATATACACCTCATCCTAACATAGGTGATCCATGTTTGGGTGATAAATGTTGTGGGATATTTCCTGTACAAATCAATATCAATTCATGTGTGTCACATTACTAAGTCACATGTCATTGAGGAAATCCTCAAACATGGGGCATGTTAAGGATTTATTGATAGATCATATAGTCAAGGAAAATCTTGATTTTGTGATCTATTTGGGGTTAATAATTTTCACATCATTGAGTGGTATCACATGATGATGAGAAAAAAGCATCATCCTATCATAAAAATCCTCAATCTTGTGAATCATCACATATTACATGATGTGTTTACATAGGTGTGTAGTATTAATAAGAGTTACCATAATACCCTCCGATCATAAATAACCTCAGTTGCATTAATCATTATGAATTACATGATAATTGGACCACCTAAGAATCAGATGATAAAATGAAACCATGAGACCCTTGTGTTATAGATAACCGTCATTTGGAACATTCCAAAATAAAATCCTTATCTTACATGATCATGTGAAGAATTCATGATTATTTGATTGTGTAACTCAATCATATAACCCTTATATTGTCACATGATCTAGGCATATAGTGTGTTTTTAAATGCTTTTATATTAAAATTATTTTCATATTTTGGGTATTTTCCCCACTTCAAATTGAAAAGGTTAATCTAGTGGGTTAAAAAAATTCCCTCCCTTAGAAATGATGTTCAAAAGTATAATGGTGGACTCATTTTTGAGAACGTGGATGCCCAGATATTCCCCTTGAGCTTATCTTTGTCTTTCGATCTCCTAGGTAGAAATTAGTATTCCAAAAATTCATCCTATAAGTATGTTATAAAGGGGTTCTCAATGAGAAATATCTAGACATTTAGTGATATCTATCCTTCTACCTTTATTTGATCTCCTGTAATATGATAGCTTTAGGTGAACCGATGGCATGATCCTATTGTGTAATCCACATTGCATGAACAAATCATGTAAACCCATCACATATCTAACAATTGTAACTCCCTTAATCCATGGTTCATCTATATTATATTTGATCATGAGATAGTCTGATTTCATATTCATTACATGATAAAATAATACTCCAAGGATCTTTTTATTGGTTGACCGAATTATACTCACATATTTTTGTGACCAGATGTGGTCCATTCTCTTCTTATTATGCTTCATGAGTCAAATAAACCCTTTTTATTTAGTACCTTTTAAATCCTAAAAACATTTATCTTCATATGTGAATTTAATTTCCCACATTTTTCTAATGAATATGACTTCATGAAAGGAATATGATGATGTTGTGGCTCATCAAACTTCCATCATCAATACTATGAATGTTAACCAATGCATAGTATTTAAGTCCACTCATTGTCATCTTATGAGTTTTAGGAGGAAAAAACTATTACAGTATCCAACATTTGATTTGATTCCCTTTACGTGTTCATCCTTCAAAATGACACTCTGATCTCTCCTCATCTAGAAGTATTCATCCCTTCCTATATTATTATTATGACCCAAACCACATTTAGAGTTAATGAATCGTATGTGGGTCACTTCATGCAAGAAGAATATTTCACTAAAAGATAAATTTTGATGACCCTTATGATGGAATTTTAAGGGGTATGGTGCAAGTACGAGATGAAAACCAATTATTGTAGATTTATAAGGAAATGTTATACAACGAATCATACATTTTTTGAATTTATAAATGGTATCACTAATTAAGAGGAATTTTTTAGATCAATTTGGCTTAGTACATCATGGTACTATAGACATCCATAATGATTAAAATTGAATTGAATAATATAGGTTTATATTAATCTATATTAATTTTTTAACCCGTTCATACAATAACTAAGGCCTGCTGGTATCTTATTTCAGCTAATGGGGTCTGGACACCAACATGTTCAACATAATAAATGATAAGGCTTTCATTAGTCTTTATGATGTTTAAATGATACATGGTGTACTAATTCTGGGGGACATTTATGATGAATTTAATCCCCCCCATATAATTGGTAAGATATGTAATGGACTCCTTCTATTTTTAATGAGGACACTATCATTTCCAAATGAAAACATGGGAAGGATCGGTATCTGTGGACTGTAATACCTTTCATGAAGCGGGATGAGTTATTCATCAATAAAACTCAAAATGAATCTCTATCCAAGAACCTCAAGGTTTTCCTATCATCATAATCCTATAAGGTAGTTGAATCTTAAAATCCATTTCTTGAATAAAGGAAATTCGTTTATGGGGATGGATAATAATTTTCTAGGCCCGCCACATTTTACAATTGGACCACTTCTAGGAAATGTACCTCATTGGGTACCTGTTCCTTTTTCATAAGAAGGGTGAAGTGAGGGTCTCCACCTTCATGATGGTTGTTGTGATACGATGTGGTAGAAACAATGTCTTGGCCATTTCCGTGATTTCTATATTATATTGTAAACTTATCCACATTTATTGGGGAAAGGCCCTGTATAGGATATCTGACCCCTTCTAAGTATTTTGTGGGTAGATGGGTGCCCCCGTGGGTTTCTATGATTGTTCAACAATCAGACCATTCCAAGACCCTCTATTAGGTTATTTCATTAGAGTATTAGTAGGTTTGTGTGTATAAAATGAAAAAATTGAGAGATATATAGGAGGAATAATCTACACGATTAGTTTGAATTCCTTCCATTAGTGGTTCCAATATGTGAAATCCCTTAACATTTAATGGTAAATCCAAATGATCGAGCTTGTATGATTTTCATATATGAGTTTACTTTATCCACTTAGATTCACAATTAGGTTTTCTAATATTGGTTTATACCCTAAAAGTTTAGGTTGAAATTTTCATGTTTTTATATGATATTCCCTAATCCTCTTTACAACTACACATAAAGGTATCCAATGGTGGATTTCCATATTTCCATTATAATTGATAGGTAGGAGAGTAATGATTGGGTAACGTTCCTTTAGATTGTATGGATATCAGTCTCTCAAATTCTTATTACAATGCCTAGGTTAATCGATATATGAATGGTCAATTGGCTATATTAATAAAAAATATTCTACTTTTTTGATGGTGGTAGAGGGTTAGTTCATGTTGGGGTCTGATGGAATAAAAAATATAGAGGAATAGTAATTAGATGTATTTTAGTAGACTCATGGATCCATATTTTCTAATAAAAATAAAATATATATATGTTACAAGAGATTATTGTGTTCCAGTATATGATATTTTGGACAATAATGCACTTACTATGGATATAGTGGTTATTCCTAGTATATTATAGTAATGGGAAAAATGGTGAAATAATACATTAGTTGTTGAGACTATAATATATCTATCTCGTTTTTATAACCATTATAATTTATATTACTAAAATATATAGAGATTGGATAACTTCCCATCACTCCAGTCTACTCTCTTAGGGGCACGGTAGCCCAGATAGGTTCAAATGGTGATCTATCGGCCGATGATTAGGGACCTTCTAATCAAATAGAGATTTTAGAGGTGGTAGTTTTTAATCTAGAGGCAACACATTCTATTTATATACCAATACCAACTTTGGTACCAAATATTTTTATCCATTATTAAACAACTTGGTTAGAGAAAACTAATATGAGTAAATGGGAATGGACAACAATTATGAAACCGCACCTGTAGTCAATAAGAGTGTGTTTTACTCATAGAATTGTTCTTTTGAATTACTCTAGTAGATTAACATTTCCTATTATATTGTGAATGTTCTCTTAAGTCCCCTTCAAGGACAGATACATCTCTAGCTAATGAATATACACCTTTCATCCCTCTAATAGAACAATAAGATTTGGTTGAGGTTGGTATTGGTGGTGGGACAAAATGAAAAGGGTCCAAGAAAGATCAGGCAAGGTTCCTAGTATAAATTCACCAACTCTCATGCCCTCCTACTCGACGTGGTTGATGGAAATTTAGTGTTTCCTTACATAAGAAGATACTCTCATACGAATCATTTTAGAATGGAGGAATTATTTGGTGAGTGTAAGCATATAATTTGAAATTGGGTATACATCAGTTTTGTATGACACTTTCAAAACTATTTCTTGGGTTAAAAATCTTCAGAGTGATGGTAAGACAAGATTGGTAAAATGGAAACCATTAGTGTCTAAAATGTCATTTTACATAGGATAAAATCACTATCAGACCTCAATTTGAGGTAGGGGTGATGGATTTATCCGTGTATATGGCTAAAATGTTATATTACTAGTGATTAACATGATTGCTTATTATTTAATGAAATTATTTTTTTGTTAACTGATAGTGTTTATATGTTTAATTATAGTATATGTTCCTCAAGGATCAAATATAATTGATGAATCTACTTCAAAATCTCACCCAATGGATATAGAAAAAGAACATGTATGTCTTATATCATGCTTTTCAAGGATTGGGAGTTTGATATGCTCACTTAGTATAGTAGTCCAAGAGATAAATCTTGTTCCTAGGATTCGTGGGGTTAAGGATTAAATTACACTAAATATCATTGTTAGCAAGTGAAACAAATGTGGGGTGGGGGATTAATTAGACTCTAATTATAGGTGATCCCTTTAAATATCCCAATGAATAGTTGGTAATCCATAGATATAGGTTCAAGACCCTTGATTATTGAAGGGTTCATTATCATGAACTCTATGATTGGGTAAAGGAGGTGGTCTCCTGTGTGGAGTAGAAGATAGACCTTGAGATGAGGGATTTATTGCTGGAGGTGTCAGGATTAGCTATAGAAAATGGAAATAAGTCCTAAAATAGAGACTCCTTGTATAATATATAAATAGTGAACCGCTAAAATTTGTTCAATAATAGGATATTTAAAATTGGTATGATTAAAGTGCATAAATACTATATAAAATGTGGTGAATGAATGGAATAAGCTTATTGATGTGGAATAGAAGTCCATAATAAATGTTGTTCTTAAGGTAGTGAAACTATGTAAAGATGTAGAGGTCTAATCCACATCGGTAGATCTCTTATTCTAATCCATAGATCATCTAGGGAAGTGACTGTAAAATCTCATTGAGTATTCTCAAAACATGTTATCAGAGGATATTTATTTTTAGGAGCACCTTTTTATTTGTGGGGGGGTTATGGTATAGTCATTGGGATGTGTAGGTTATTCCATCCATTTGTATTATCAATAAATTAAATATTTTTAGATCCATGTGTTTCACTTTGTCCTCCTTTTCTACTATTTTAATATTTTTGGTATCATGATGAACATTTATTATTTAGATCATTGAGACACGATAATATTTATCAAAATGATAGTTAAACCCAAATAAGAACTCAAAAAAATGATCCATAATGAATTTATTCATGGGATTGGCTCATGGATGGTCATTGGTATAAACACTATCCTAGACACACTAGAGCTAGTCTTTTTATAACAATGATTAATTTTTTTAAAAGGGGTGACATGGGTTACTATTATATAGAAAGGGATCCCTGTATATTTTTCATAGTAAGGGTGAATAACCAGCATCACATGACAATTTTTGGTGTTATATAGTGTCCCCACAATATTTGTGTATCTTTATTTGATTATCCATACTTTTTCTATGATTATTATATGGATGGATTAGAGGGAAGTGACTTAAATTTTTCTTTGGCTACCCATTATGGGTTTTCAACCTAACATGTTTGTGCTATTTTTAATTTCTTTTCAAATGATCATTTTCTTCTAAACCACATTAGGTGTATTTATTTTGAGTGTTGGATCAACTTTTCCCAACACCTCTATTTATATTTTTCATGAATATCAACCATTATGTGTCATTCCTTAGTCTATTTAAGGTATCATGACTCAGAATAATATAGATTGTGTTTATGTTGAAATATTTTTTACCCAATAATGATGATTTATATGGTCATATATTTTAAAATATATGTTTATGTAATTTAAGTTAGTATAATATTGATGATATATTGACAATAAAACACTTCATGAATTATTAAATCCTAAAAAAGGGAATCATATTTCATAGAGAATAAATTAGTGTGTGATTATGAGAAGAACATCCTAGGTATTATCATACATCACATTGGGGTGACAAGTAATATTGTAACACCCTGAGATTTTATGAAAAATATTATTTTAATTTCATTAATGTCTTGTGTTGTATGCTACACCAAGATTACCTTGCGCTATATGCAACACCGTATTAGCTTTCAGTATACACAACACTATTCTTGGATTGTGTTACATAAAATTTTGATAATAGTTATTCTATGCAACATTGAGTGTATATATATATATATATTCAATGTATAAATGAAATATGTTTGGATTCTGTTATACGAAACAACGAAGGATTCTTGCACAACACGCAACCCTGACTTGGCTTGCATTACACACAATCGTGACCTTCCTCGATAGCGTGTGTTGTACGCAATACCGGGTGTTACTAAACAACGATATATTATTATAATATTATTATGAACTAGCCGTTATGAATAGTATTAACCAAATTTTGAATTTTATAACATTATTATTCATCTTACACATTTTTTAGAACATGTTATAAGAACAAAATAAAATTTTCGGGTAAAATAAGTATTTTTCAAAAAAATACTGTTTTGCCGCCTTTTGATGGAACACCCACATTAAATCTAGTTTTTGAAATGTTTATAAGTTCCATTTGACAAAATAAAATTATTCTTTGGAATCAAGAAATAAAAATTCACTTTGGATAAATTTTTCATTTTATTCTGATGACTTTCATATTTTAATGAATAGTAAAAACACGATATATTTTAATTAAAAACAACTTTTTCATCATAATATCTTGTGTGGATAAAATATAATATTTAATGGTTTTAAATTATAAATAGAATATATTTTTACCATTTAATATAATGTATATAATTAGCGTTGATTTTACCTTGAATTCGTAGGTTAAATCAATTCAATCTTTTGTAATGTTTTAAAGAAAAACCCGTTTTCTTTCGACAACGGGGTTAATTTTAATTTAATTTCTGAAACTTTTGTGTATTGAATTTGGAAAAATGGATTCCATATTTTGAATCAGTGGGTCCAAATTATGTTAATAGGCTACTTTTTATTTTTGGGCATTGTGAATATTAACTACGGTAAATTTTATTTACTATAGTTAAATGTAAATCGGGTAATTAAGGGTAAATATAAGATTATAAAATTACCCTAACACTTGGAAAAATCATAATGGATGACTAAAAGTAGACCCATATCACCTAAGGGTCGGATTAGATTCATTTAATAGACTTTTTTTCATGAAAAGAATTTAATTATTATTAAAACCACAGAAAGTGACAACATGTCACTCTCTTAAATAATATAAGTATAATAATTTTAAGTTAGTGGTAAACTTAATTAAACTTAGAAAATTAATAGTCTACAGAAATCTAACTAAATTATCTACATCATGAGAATTTATTTATAATTTTTTGGGATTAAATAATTATCATTAATTGTGACACAATAGGGATGAAAAAATTATTTATCTAGTGAAAAATCAAGAATATAGTGACTATAAAAGGAACAAAACCCTGACCAAAACTTATTGGTCATTTAAATTTAAACTATAATCATCCAATGGTAGAGTATTTGACAATTTGGAGTCTTATACATGTAATTATGACACTTATATTATTTTATTTTAAATGATGCCAAAGTTGTCACCTTCATAATTTAATAAATATAAGAATTTAACTATTGTGATTTTAAGATGATAAATTCAAGTAAAAGTATTATTGTGAAATTTAATAGATTTATCCTCATCATACGATTTCATTTTTATTTTTTATGAAACATATAATTATATTAAATAATTATACAAAAATGTTGTAGTAATTATTTTATTAAGAGATAAACCAAATAAATGGTATTTAAAATAATAAAATAAATATTATATGAATTATTTAATGTTATCCACTAATTTTCTAGATACATATGACCTTTTATGAATTTATTAAAGCTTTTATTTTGAACATATCTTCTGTATATATTGTATTTAAATTAAAATAAATGAATAGTGTCAACATTGACACTATTGTTATTTTATAAAAATAACATATTATAAAATTGTATAAAAATAACAAAAATATTTAAAAATTATAAATTTAAATTTATATGGTCTATAATGTTATAAAGTAAACAATTATGGAAAATTCACAACATATAAGTAATTATTTGTTATAATTTAAAATTTAGAATTTTATTACCACAAATAAACCTAAATAGATTAAATAAGGATAAATCAAAATGATAAGGTTTACAATAATATCCAAACATGTATAAATTTGATTTGATGTTGATATTAAAACCCGATCTCATCTAATATTCGAATATGAGTCATTTTTGGAGGTTTTTAAGTGGGGTTAGATTTATTATAAATTAATATTTTTAAGAATTCCAAAGGTGCCCCTCTCCTCCCTTATAAAATGGCACCTCCTCCCTCTCTTCCACACACCACTTTGAGCCTTCAGGCTCAGCCAAACCCAGACCAATTCTCATATCCACTTCCCTAGAAACATCCTAGAGGTCTTGGTCTTTTTCAAAGACCAATTTTATTGCCCTAAGAGGAGGTCTCAAAGAGGCGCTTCAAAGAAGAGGTAATTTCTGTTACCGATTCTTTCACCTTTATTTCTTCTTCCACTTCTTCTTCATAGGTTGTTTCATTATGAAGTAATAACATCAGTATAAATCATATACTGATATGATATTATAAGTATGAAACAACCCTATTTAACAATCTATCCATCCTACGGAAAACAAAATCACCGCGCGTGCGTACGTACGTAATACTGTCTCCACGCCGTGGTGTAATCTATTTTCCACCACTACCTTACATGGATGGGTATAATGGTGTAAATAATAACTATATATGATTATTGTAAAGTGATAATGATTCTGTAATAGTATACATACACTTCAATAAAATTCCACGATCATGGGAATGATATCATCGCTCGTGCGTACGTACGGAATACCGTCTCTACGATGCGATGAGATTCATCCTCAATGATTAACCATTCATAAATGATTATAAAGTATATATAATAAGTAATCATGAAATATATGACATAATAATGATACTGGATTTATTTATATATATATATATTTATTTATTTATTTCAGCCAATTAATTCCATTCCATTCAATGAGGAAACGAAAACAACGTCCATGCGTACGTACGACCTACCATCTCCATAAACGGTGTATTTCTTTCCATTTATAGATATATTATATATATGTATATTCTGAATATATATTATATATTTATCATGTTTTACATTCTGGATATAAGTAATAATGATCCATGTAATCATATTAATAATTACAAGTTAAAACACGAACGTCAAATGAAACGATTTTACCCAAAACGCTCTTTAACCTAGAATTTACAAAAGAATAGGTAATATAAAGTCATAAGTGAACCATATATGATATCATAACAATTAATATGATTCTTTAATAAGTAAATAACATTATTTAAATCATTATACAGCAGTTTCCGACATTTACGAAGAAAATGAGACCTAAGGGAAGGGATAATTTTGTGAATCTCATTTTTATCCGAGATTGCATATTTGTAAGTATTTAGTGGGGTTATTTCTATCATCCGTGTCCATTTTTTATAAAAGTTTTTTCATGTATGTTTAAAGTCCTTTTTACCCATTTTATACTTTTACTACATGGTATGTAAGGAATCTATCTTTTGTTTATGTTACGAGGTACTTTTTGACTTTTTCGGCAAAAGTACGAAAAAGAATGTTTTTTTAACTTATACGACACGAACAAATTTTTACCATTTTATAAAGCCTTATTTTCATGAAGAATCCTCCAATATATTTCATTACTATTTTCAAAAAAATCTCCTTCTTTTAAAATTGAATGACGTTTTGTGAGAAGAAATTGATTTTGAAGAAGAAAGGATATTTTCCTCAAGAATTCATTTCAAGTGTTTTATCAAAACCATTCTCCATCTAAGATGAAATTATTTAATATGTGTATGTTTCAAGTATAATTTATCTATGATTTACATGGTTTCAATTTTCTTATGATGAAATATCCATTTGATTTATATGGATTATGCGATGATGGGATGATGTTTATGAAACCCATTTTATTCTTTGGGTTACGATGAATGTTTTAAGTTTATTTTGTGGCACAAGTAAGAATGATTTCACTATGAGATGGGTGGGACCTATATCTCCCTCCAATGAATTGTGTAATTATTTATATCTCATGAGATAGACATGGATGGAACGGTAGGTTAAACCAGTTCAGTAAAACAGGACTGAAACAAGGAGTGAACTCGATTCAGAAAGGGACTTTGTCCACTAAGATGGTTTTGGCAGCAATGCCTTGGCTACTATTGAAATCATTACATGTGCTTAATGGATTCCACAATTACATGTTTTATTCCCATGAAATTTTATCATGATTTATGTTCCATTATGATATATGGCTTATGTACTTTCATGTTTAATGTCGTTGCTCAAGATTTTTAGAGTTCACATTTTTTTTAAGTTCAAATGTATATGATATGTTTTATTTTATCCATTCTTACCCTTACTGAGCATTTGAGCTCACCCTTTTTATGTTTTCTTTTCCCATGATATAAAGAAAGATTTTAGGTACGAAAAAATGGGAAGATATTTATGGGAGATGTTGAAGATCTTTCACCACATTTAGAGGATTACGTTCCAAGTTTCCAAAGACACTAAACTATTACGGTACTTGTGTGTCTGTTTTTGTTATGTATTAAGTATTATGAAAATGTAATGTAATGTCCATGTATGTCAAGCTTAGGGTCTCTATAGTTGGTATCAGAGGAAAGGTTTAGTAAACCTTTGGATACTAGGATGCGAAAATTTTAGTGAGATCCCTAGAGATATTTCTAAGGTATATCTAGGGATGTATCTAAGGTTAAGTATAAGTATAGGTTATAGTCCTAGAATTATGGTAACGATATTAGATTAAACCTAAGATGTTAGATATTGAAGTTACTCCCCCTTTATTATGATTTTTGACTCTCACACTATTCTTTATGGGTTTTAGAAAATGGCTGGAAACAGCAAGATCCATGATAATGGAGGATATGAGAGACAATGGAATGATATTTTTCATGAGAAACCAAATGAAATGGGATATGGAAGTCCAAACATCGTTATTATGCCTAATCAGCAATCTCATAATATGATCAATAATCTCAACTTTGGTAAGTTTCACGACTCAGATAATAAGATAAAGATGGAGTTTCATGATGATCATAGAGGAAAGAAAGTTCAATTTCCCTCATGTAAATCATGTGGGAAGAGGCATCAGGGAGACTATTTCAAAGGAACTGGAAGATTCTTTGGGTGTGGAAAAGAAGAACACAAAGCCAGTAAGTGCAAAGGAAAAGGTTCAGTTAACACCAGGGATGAGGATAATGGTATTGCTACGACATCAACAATGGTTAAATGTTTTAAATGTGGAATGTACAGGCATTATGCAAACCAATGCCCTAAGAGAAAGTCTCATGAAGAGAATCAGTATGGTCTTATGGGTAGTATTTATGTTGTTGATGATGAAGAGACTGCAAATGATATGTGAGATGAAAGAATTGTTGAAGCTCGGTCAATGGTTTAAGAAGGTAGTGGAATGATTACATGTTTATCAAGTGTAATGTTGTATAAGTAATCTCACGGTACTATGGAATAATGATACATCTAAGGATTGTTACACTGTTGTCTTTCCTATTTTCTGAAAGTGTATGATTAATGGTATTAGTAACCCTGAATGGTTATTCAGATATTTTTGGAAAATAGATGATATGCGCACAATGAAGGAATAAGAAGATAATGAGATGTTTTATTGTATTAATGAGCTCATGATTGATATAAGGACTAACTGATATCATGGTTTGAGTATATAGAATTTTGAGGATTTTGGTATGTGGAATGTGTTAACTTTTAACTGCATTCATGTTTTCACTAAGGTTCAATGGGTATTCATTTTTCAAGAGAATACATCATTAAGGCCTTCGAATGTTTGAATGTGACCAACAAGACATATCTTATGATATATGGGGATCAACGTTGGTATTAAATCTCTAGTAATTGTTTTCACTATATTATGAGATTGGACTTCAGTATTATGTATAAGCCTAATGATTGGAATGGATTATGTTGGACATAAGTTAGTATTGTTTAAGGATAGAAGTTTTTGATGGGATGTTATAGTAATATAGCTTTAGAAAAAAAACATCCTGAAGGACGAGCGACAACCCATCGCGTTGGACAAGGCTGTGGGAATCGAACCCACAACCGAAGTGCGACTGACCATTATCACCTACCACTGGCCTATAAGAAGTCCTTGGTTAGTAGAAACTAGTTTTATTTTATTACGCGGTATGATATATGAAGTACAAGTTCATTTTTGGAATCGTATACGATTAACCTCACCATAGATGGACTTATGTATATTTGATAACTTTTGCTAACATTTTGTTTGAAATAGATGGAATGACCCATCATTCTATCACATTATCTATTAATACTTCATGAATAACAAATTCAACTTCATTTCTTTAAGAGATGAAGTGGAAATTGTTCAAAGCACGAACAACAGTGAAATTGTACCAAAATCATGTAAGTATTTCTTTTAATTCATCAACTTTAGGGAAATGATCTTGAAAACCAAAAATTTTGTCATAGTTACCTTATATCCGATTAATTAGATGGTACCTTAGATCATCACAAATCAATAGCTTTGTGATTGTTGGATTTTTCATAGCCATGTTCTCTATAACTCTCCATCAGAACTTGATGGTTAGATTTTTCTTCCATATCCATATTTTCACCTATGTTCTCTTACATGGAAACCCTGTGATGAGTTAATTTGGGTAACAGTTACATTTCATACTTTAATTTTTAAAAGCCATGTTTTGTTATTCCTTTTTACGATTTGGGTTTATATTAAACAAACTTTCGAGTAGTAAACCATTTATAACCCCGAAAAATTTCGATGGCGAAATTCATTTTAAGGGGGATAGAATGTAACACCCTGATATTTTATGAAAAATATTCTTTTTATTTCATTAATATCTTGTGTTGTATGCTACACCAATATTACCTTGCGCTATACACAACACCGTATTAGCTTGCAGTATACGCAACAATATTCTTGGATCATGTTACACACAATTTTGATAATAGTTATTCTACGCAACATTGAGTATATATATATATATATTCAATGTATAAATGAAATATGGTTGGATTCTGTTATACGAAACAATGAATGATTCTTGAACAACACGCAACCCTGACTTGGCTTGCATTACACACAATTGCGACCTTCCTCGATAGCGTGTGTTGTACATAATACCGGGTGTTACTAAACAACGATATATTATTATAATATTATTATGAACTAGCCGTTATGAATAGTATTAACTAAATTTTTAATTTTATAACATTATTATTCATCTTACAAATTTTCTAGAACATATTATAAGAACAAAATAAAATTTTCAGGTAAAATAAGTATTTTTCAAAAAAATACAGTTTTGTCACCTTTTGATGGCACACCCACATTAAATCTAGTTTTCGAAATGTTTATAAGTTACATTTGACAAAATAATATTATTATTTGGAATCAAGAAATAAAAATTTACTTTGGATAAATTTTTCATTTTATTCTGATGACTTTCATATTTTAATGAATAGTAAAAACACGCTATATTTAAATTAAAAACAACTTTTTTCATCGTAATATCTTATGTGGTTAAATTATACTATTGAATTTTTTTAAAGTATAAATAGAATATATTTTTACCATTTAATATAATTTATGTAATTATCATTGATTTTACCTTGAATTCGTAGGTTAAATTAATTCAATCTTTTGCAACGTTTTAAAGAAAAACCCATTTTCTTTCGACAACAGGATTAATTTTAATTTAATTTCTGAAACTTTTGTGTATTGAATTTGGAAAAATGGATTCCATATTTGGAATCAGTGGGTCCAAATTATGTTAATAAGCTAATTTTTATTTTTGGGCATTGTGAATAGTAACTACAGTAAATTTTATTTACTATAGTTAAAGGTAAATCGGGTAATTAAAGGTAAATATAAGATTATAAAATTACCCTAACACTTGGAAAAATCATATTGGATGACTAAAAGATGACCCATATCACCTAAGGGTCGGATTAGATTCATTTAATAGACTTTGTTCCATGAAAACAATTTAATTATTATTAAAACCAAAGAAAGTGACAACATGTCACTCCCTTAAATACTATAAGTATAATAATTTTAAGTTAGTGAAAAACTTTATGAAACATCAAAAATTAATAGTCTACAGAGAGCTCACAAAATTAACTACATCATGAGAATTTATTTAGAATTTTTTGGGATTAAATAATTATCATTAATTGAGACACAATAGTGATGCAGAAATTATTTATCTAGTGAAAAATCAAGAATATAGTTTTTATTAAACTATTAGTGACCATAAAAGGCAAAAAACCCTTACCAAAACATAATGGTCATGTAAATTTAAACTATAATCATCCAATGGTCGAATAGTTGACCATTTTGAGTCTTATACAAGTAATTATGACACTTATATTATTTTATTTTAAATGATGCCAAAGTTGTCACCTTCATAATTTAAAAAATATAAAAATTTAACTATTGTGATTTTAAGATGATAAATTCGAGTAAAAATATTATTGTAAAAGTTAATAGATTTAGCTTCATCATAGGATATTTTTAA
Organism: Viscum album; assembly: GCA_963277665.1. NCBI lineage: Eukaryota > Viridiplantae > Streptophyta > Magnoliopsida > Santalales > Viscaceae > Viscum > Viscum album. Next base: position 1,367,999,808 of record OY728135.1, read on the forward strand.
TTTTTATGCAACATATATGTATATTAAATAATTATACAAAAATGTTGTAGTAATTATTTTATTAACAGATAATATAAATATTATATGATCTATTTAATGTTCTCCACATATTTTCTAGATACATATGACCTTTTATGAATCTATTAAAGCTTTTATTTTGAACATATCTTCTGTATATATTGTATTTAAATTCAAATAAATGAATAGTGTCAAAATTGACACTATTGTTATTTTATAAAAATAATATATTATAAAATTGTTTAAAAATCACAAAAATATTTAAAAATTATAAATTTAAATTTATATGGTCTATAATTCCATAAAGTAAACAATTATGGAAAATGCACAACAAATAAGTAATATTTTTTATAATTTAAAATTTAGAATTTTATTACCACAAATAAAAATAAATAGATTAAATAAGGATAAATCAAAATGATAAGGTTTCAAATAATATCCAAACATGTCTAAATTTGATTGGTTGATGAGATTACAACCCTATATCATCTAATATTCTAATATGAGTCAAGTTTTAAGGTTTTTAAGTGGGTTTAGATATATTATAAATTAATATTTTTAAGAATTCCAAAGGTGCCCCTCTCCTCCCTTATCAAAGGGCACCTCCTCCCTCTCTTCCACACACCACTTTGAGCCTTAAAGCTTGGCCAAACCCTTCCCAATTCTCTTCTCCACTTCCCTATATACATCCTAGAGGTCCTGGTCTTTTTCAAAGACCAATTTTAGTTCCCTAAGAGGAGGTCTCAAAGTGGCGCTTCAAAGAAGAGGTAATTTCCGTTACCGATTATTTCACCTTTATTTCTACTTCCACTTATTCTTATTAGGATTTTTCATTATGATGTAATAACATCAGTATCAATCATATACTGATATGTTATTATAAGTATGAAACAACCCTATTTCACAATATATCCATCCTACGGAAAACGAAATCACCGCACGTGCGTACGTACGGAATACCGTCTCCACATGGTGGTGTAATCTATTTTCCTCCACCACCTTAATTGGATGGGTATAATGGTGTAAATAATAACTATATATGATTACTGTAAAGTGATAATGATTCTGTAATAGTATACATACACTCCATTAAAATTCCACGATCATGGGAACGATATCATCACTCGTGCGTACGTACAGAATACTGTCTCCACGACGCGATGGGATTCATTCTCAATGATTAACCATTCATAAATGATTATAAAGTATATATAATAAGTAATCATGAAATATATGACATAATAATGATACTGGATTTATTTATATATATATATGTGTGTGTATGTCATCCAATTAATTCCATTCAATTCAATGAGGAAATGAAAACAACGTTCATGCGTACGTACGGCCTACCGTCTCCATGAACGGTGTATTTCTTTCCATTTATAGAGATATTATATATATGTATATTCTTAATATATATTATATATTTATAATGTTTTACATTCTATATATAAGTAATCATGATCCAAGTAATCATATTAATAATTACAAGTTAAAACACGAACGACAAATGAAACGATTTTACCCAAAACGCTCTTTAACATGTAATTTACAAAAGAACAGGTAATATAAAGTCATAAGTGAACCATATATGATATCATAAAAATTAATATGATTCTGTAATAAGTCAATAACATTATTTAAATCATTATACAGGAGTTTCATACACTTACGAAGAAAATCGGACCTAAGGTAAGGGATAATTTTGCGAATCTCATTTTTAACCGAGATTGCATATTTGTAAGTATTTACTGGGGTTATTTCTATCATCCATGTCCATGATTTATAAAAGTGTTTTAATGTATGTTTAAAGTCCTTTTTACCCATTTTTTGACTTTTACTACATGGTATGTATGTAATATTTCTTTTGTTTATGTTCTGAGGTACTTTTTGACGTTTCTGGCAAAAGTACGAAAAAATTGTTTTTTTAACTTATACGGCATGACCAAATTTTTACGGTTTTATAAAGCATTATTTTCATGAAGCTTCCTCCAAAAGATTTCATGACTATTTTCAACAAAATATCTTTCTTTAAATATTGCATGACGTTTTGTGAAAATAAATTCATTTTGAAGAAGAAAGGATATTTTCCTCAAGAATTCATTTCATGTGTTTTATCAAAACCATTTTCCATCTAAGATGAAATTATTTCATATGTGTATGCTTCAAGTATAATGTCTCTATGGTTTACATGGTTTCAATTTTCTTATTATTATATATCCATTTTTTTATATGGATTATGTGATGATGGGATGATTTTTATGAAACCCATTTTATTCTTTGGGTTATGATGAATGTTTTAAGTTTATTTTGTGGCACAAGTAAGAATGATTTCACTATGTGATGGGTGGGACCTATATCTCCCTCCAATGCATTGGGTAAAGATTTATATCTCATTAGATAGACATGGCTGGAATGGCAGGTTAAACTGGTTCAGTAAAACAGGACTAAAACGAGGAGTGAACTCGATTCAGAAAGGGAATTTGTCCACTAAGATGGTCTTGGAAGCAACACCTTGGCTACTATGGAAATCATTACATGTGATTAATGGATTCCACAATTACATGTTTTATTCCCATGCTATTTTATCATGATTTATGTTCCATTATGATATATGTCGTATGTACTTTCATGTTTTATGTCGTTGCTCAAGATTTTTAAAGTTCACGTTTTTTTAAGTTCAAATGTATATGGTATGTTTTATTTTATCCATGAATACCCTTACTGAGAATTTGAGCTCACCCTTTTTATGATTTATTTTCCCAGTATATAAAGAAAGGTTTTAGGTAAGAAAAAAAGGGGAATATCTTTATGGGAGATGTTGAAGATCTTTCACCACGATTAAAGGATTACCTTCCAAGTTTCCAAAGACACTAAACTATTATGGTCCTTGTGTGTCTGTTTGTGTTATGTATTAAGTTTTCTTCAAAAGTAATGTAATTTCCATGTATGTCATTCTTAGGGTCCTACATATATTGTAATGTTTTCAGGGAACATGAAAATTAGAATATATTTTTACAATGGAAATTTAATTATGGATGATTGGATGGGGGCTTATATACAAAATACTATATTATAAAAAATGAATAGTCAATCAAAGAGTCCCTTGATGCTAGATATTTTCCTCACTAAAATATGTGGAAGGTTTATATGGAGGATGAGATGAGACATACATGTTGGTGATGAACATGAATCACTACGGGGTTATGAGTTCTATTGTGTTGTTTTTTAAGATCATGGGGATTAGTATAATTATTTATAAAGAGAAGACACATTTTGTGGATAGTCTAGAGGCCCATATGCCAGAGCCAATATATGGCATACATGAATAGTCAATCATAGAGTTTGCTGAATCAATATATACTTCATAATATGTGCTATTATATTTTATTGAAGATTAAAACACTCAATTTATGAATTTAGTGATGGGTGGTTAGAAATCTATAAGGTTTTTGTAACTCCATAAAATGAATATATGATAAGTGATTTGTATAACCCATCATTAATATAGGGTCTATTTTTTGAATAGACTAACTTTGGAATAGTGATCCATTCTGTTTAAGAACATGATCATAGAACCGAGAATGAGGTGTCACATCCTTTATTTGGGAATAGGTAGGATATATAGTGATGTAATGTAATGAAAATAAAATGTCCATGAAAACTTGAATTCTGGTTAATGTAAATCATGTGGCAAGGAGTTTCAATTGTGGATGAATAGACGAGATATACTTGTTATCAATACATATAAATCACATCTGGACAATGAGTTCTAATGTATTGTTTATAGGGAACAATGGGATCAGAGACCAATTTTACAAGGTTAAGATGTCGCTAGTTGATAGGTTAGAGGCTCATATGTAAGATATAGTACAGGTTTTAAATGAGTAGTCAAGAATTTGGTCCCTTTAATCTTGGTACAAACCCCCCATGCTCCATAAATGGTTTATGAGATTCAAAAACAGTAGAAATGAAGTAGGTTATGGTGAAAAGACTATATAATGATAGTTCTAGTACAGTAAATGTTATTCCATCATTTACTGAACATGTTATCCAAGAGGATGGATTTGGAAAATTGTTTCTTTAAATTGTGTCTGAACCAGAAGTGTGACGTTAGTAAAGATAATATTTTCTGGGTTAAGGGGAAGACCCTATATACATTTTATCTCTTTTATTCATGCTCTAACTTTTCTATAATCTATAGAATTATTAATCTCTATGATTATCGGTTATACTTTCACTATGAATTCCCTTTATTTTTCTTCATCCATGTATATTTTTTGACCATTTCCCTATTTTTAATGTTAATGTGATTTGTACCATTATGTAATAGAATTGAAGGTCATTCAACATTGACTAAAGTAAAAATAATTAAATGTTGTAACACATGGACCATGTAAAATGGGAATGTGTGACACAAAAACCCAATTACAGTTCCTAATATAATGAATAATTTATATCAACTTTGAAAGTGAGGTGAATTTTTTTTAATAATATCTCAAGGTTCATAGATCATGAGTAATGGAATGGTAAAAACTTGTTGGAGTTGACTAAAAACACACTAGGGTGACAAGATCCATCTCCATGTTTCCATAGATCCAAGTGATTAGAGGTCCCTTTTAACAAGGTAAAGACACCTCTAGTTCATAGGATGTGATCTATTATGAAGGAACCTATATGGGGAGTACATGCATAGTCAAATTCAGGGGTCCCTAAAAGCTAAATATCTTCCTTTCTAGGGGCCCTGGAAAGTTTGTATCAATGTGTGAAACTAAAGTCATGAAGTATGATTTTTCTAATGGGTTACTCAAATATAATTTGGGAATTATCATGAACCTATATTTAAAATGGTTACACTATTATATTCCTCTAACAATAAGTGGTAATGGATGATTATTTATGTCATTTCCTATCATGTATCATGGATTCAACTGTCATGTATTTTAATATTATGTGATAAAGAATTAGGTGTTCTGTAGTTTAGGGTCATGCGATGTGGACCTTATTCTACTAAATTAATAATCATACATCCTAGATGAGATTAATGTGGATTTTTAGTCCTTGTATAATGTTATGTATAAATAAATACAAGACAGGGTCCCTTATATATATTTTAATCATTCATAGATAAAAAATTGTCTCATAGAATATTCCATTCCTAAGTAGTTTAATATCATAAATGGTGGAGAATATTTTACATTACTAATGATGTTTGAAGATACACAAATGGGGGAGATAATCCCAATACTCTATATTCATAAAAGATATACTCGATGTGAAGAACAATATGTGATTGTTGAATAACCCATACTATTAAAGATATGGGTTCATGATAAATACAGATAATAAATATAGGGGATATCATACCAAAACATGGGTCTAAAAAGGAGGTAACCTATATTGAGGACTCATTCATTGATTTGAATCAGGCATAGGAGGAGGCCATTTTCTTTTTCAAAAACATAATTAAAACATGATGTAACATCATATAAAATTAGTACTAATAACACAATATACCTGGTGTTAATGAAGTGTGAATTATTTTTTCACCAAGATGATTTGAGGGAATTTATGATTTCTATTACTGGACCAATTCTAGTTTCATTATAAATCCTCTATGGATCGGAATCAAGTTACATGTATATTTTTTCAAAGAAACCCCGAACATAGAACTGGAATGTGCACTGGGGTTGGATTTTTTCCAGAGTAATTTTTTGTTGGCATTGGATTGATTATTTGATATTCAATGTGTATAGTTTTGGCATATGAATAAAGACATGCATAGTTATTTTTAGTCTGATGCCAATATCTAGCATGTATGTAGTTCAAATGGGACATTATAATTCCATTTATGGATGGTACTAGCACAAATATCCATGATTTACTGAATATCATGTGATAATATGAACTAGGATATACACTTTTCTTATTTGGGTTATGACCATGCTAGTCCTTATAAACGTGTCAAATTTAATTATTTTTTTCAAACAGACAAACAATAAGAAAATTGGAAATAATTAGTATCATATCCATAGAGAAGGATTAATGAAATTTGTGACCAATACTATAAAAGTAAAATAAAAAATAGATGTTGTGATGAATATGATGGTGTATGTTAAACAAGATATGAGATTGAGGAGGTTGAGAGGGAGAGATATAGAGACTATAAATAGTGGCATTGAGAGAAAATAGTGTGTTCTGAGTTGATAAGAAATTATTATATATATTTAATTTCAATTGAATAAAATTACAAGAGATTGTGAATAAGTTGTGTTGATATTCCTAACTTTAATTCATGTTCTTAACATCATACAACGAATTATCCTAAAATGATTGGTAAATCAAATTTAGGAAGAAATATGTTCATGAAAGGAAAAAAGAGACATCAAGATCTTCTAATTTTATGTACTTTATATGATGATAAATTTATAAACGTTTCATTCACATCACCCATTAGTCCCTAGAATAGATCAAAAAAGATCTTCATATGGAATTTAATAAATTTATTTATATTAAAAATGTACTCATAGAATTTATGTAACTGAATTAAACAGATAAAAAATTAAAAATTAGATTAAATATGAAATCTCTTAGAAAATTAAACACACATGTTTATTGAGACAAAATAATAATAATTCAGTTTATACATATCAAATAATAAAAACAAGAAGAGTGGAAGTATGATGGATGCTTCCCTATAGATTCCACCTTCTTCCTCAGTCTTAAGCTCCTTTGATTTTGATTTGAGAGTGTTCTCATCACCAAATCCATTTTTAATCCCACAATATTCTATTTATGATCTTCTATCATTTTTATTCGTTAATTTTTTTGGTTGTTGTGTGACTCTTACTATTTATTTTGGAATAAAATTTTCACCTCATTTTTCTAAATTTAAAAATATGTTATAAAAAACTATATTATTTTTCAGGGGACTTCTGTCACTTCCACATAATTAATGCACTCTCTCTGTCACTTCTTAGGGAGAGATCATAGTTTTGGAAGTGTATTTTTTCATATTTATTATTATTATTATTAAATCATCTTTAAAATCATGTTGAAAATGTGTCAACCTTTTGCACTACTAATCACTAAACTTACAGTCATGCCTCAAACATGCTAGAAATTTCCATCCTCAACTGTCATCATCAAATACAATATTTTCCACTAAATCAACAATCATAACTATATCTCAACATGAATTTCATCAGCCTGGTCATCCTTGAATTGTAAATATGAAGATTAAAAAGATCTAAATCAATTGAATCATGGTCACAAAAACTGAAAATAGAACCATCAAAACTCCCCTAAAAATGAGCTCCACAAAAAATTAGTTATACTATCATCAATGAATCACAATGTTTAATACATATAAAATCAAAATGAATCTTAATTATAACCAAAATCCAAACCAGAATCATGTCTCCAAAAGTAGAATTGGAAAAAAAATTCAATCTATGGTATTATTATTTCAATGGGATAGATCAACCTTCCCATTTTGAATCACCAAGAAAAATGGAATCCTTAAAAATGTTACTTGGATTGGAACTTCCTGATAGTAAAAATTAAAGATGAAATATCTGATACAATGAAAATACTTATGGATTCACTCTTAATATTCCGTTGTACTCTTTAGAAAAAACAAATGTAACACTTGATTCATAAACACTATGTATCAACAAGAGAAATATTCTTTAACATGTCGCTATCAGGTTTAATCCCATGTTTGTCCTCAAAACAACTCAACATACAATAATCATTAACCTAATTTAGAAGAATAAAATAAACAACTTGTGGGTCACGATAGAACTCAGTTTCTTTATATCTGAATACATATCTCATTTTTCATTTTCTTAACAAAAACAGTCGCTACTTCCATATAAATTGGTGGTGTAATATTATCCTATGATTCATCTTAGACAACCTTGGATTCATTGGTCTCAAGTGAACTCGGTCATATTTTAAATGGAATCACCTTAGTCATTGGATTCTTCCAGCTCAATGGCGTAGAGGATGAACTCCATTATAAGCCTCATCTCTATGAAATTGACTGACCACTTGAAATAGGATGATTAAAATTTCTAGTATTGCTTCCATTGATTTCTAGGGTTTCTACTTTAACACATCCAACATCACAGTATCGAGTTTAATCACTTATAACTTGTTAATATATCGACGAATTTGGGTTTTTCCTTGTTCTCATTCAGCTGCTCAATTTGACAATGGGATTTGGATGTCTCTTTCATCCCTTATTTCAATCGAGCTCACATTAGAGAAATTAACTTACATGAATAAAAGAAATAATCTTTTGAAATTGAACCATCATAGATATCTTCATACATATATGGATAAAAAATAAAACTCAAAATTTTCTTTGGCATAGACCGGAATTTATCATACGTGGCGCACTAAAATTATCTTACAAAATTCATCTTACCCGAAGTAAATTATTTAACATTTTCTATATTCCCCGCACAAAAAATAAACAAAATGAATAGAAGTAGAGATAAAAATTATGAAATAACGAATTAATAAATATGTGTTTCAAATTATTAAATAATTATTTAAATAAAATTAATTAAAATTTTTACAATAATTAATTATTAAATTTTTTAAATCTAAAAAACATAGGGAAATAAATCCTATTTATGCAGAACATAAAATTAAATAAAATATAAAGAAATTGAAATATAATTATAAAACAATTAATAATTTAAAATAAATATTGAATATTAAAAGGAATAAACAATTTAAATATTAAACAATAAAATGTGAATTATTATTATAAAACCATTATTTTATAAATTCCACTGTAATGTAACCATAAAATTATTATTAAATAAATTGAGTTCATTCTATCAATAAATACATATAATAATCCTTTAAAAGTATGTTGAAAAATGTAATAAATAATGGCCATATCAAATTCCCCCACACATAAGACATTTCTTATCCTCAAGAAACCTCATATTAAATATCAATTATAGAAAATAGTTCTCAAAATGGGAAATATAAAAAACCACTATGAATGGATTTTCAAATTAATTTTCCATCATCAATTCTACCAAGTAGTAAAAATGAATTCCCCTTAAATTAATCTTCTTCAATACAAAATTAGTTAATTTTTTACAAAATTTATTTAATTAGACAATTTTAAATAGAATTTTAAAAAATTATTTTTTCATTGATATGAAATTCCAAACATCTTTTTAAATATAGGTGATACAAAAAGAATAATTTAAAGAAAATAATAAATAGAGACACTTCTTTGATGTTCATGGCTAACAATCATTATAAATATAAATAACGCATCCACCATGTTAAATATTATTGTGTGAAAGAATTAAGAATTTTCTGGCCAATCCCACATTAGGAAATTAATTCTATAATATATTGGGATTCATAAATTATCATATAAATTCTAATTAAAAATTTTAACATTAATACAAATTGTATAAAATTTTTTCATGATTTTATGGGAAAAATAAAATTTGAAAGAGGAAAAGAGAAAAATAATAATAAATTAAATAAAAGATGTATTAAATATTAACCATATCAAGGTGGATTCAAAACCTTAAAATTTAACTAATTATGTTCATTTAGTAAAAATTTATAAATGTTACTTGAAAAACATAATATTTTGAAAAACATTATGGGTTTTTATAGGAACTCAATTAATTAAAAATTGGAACATTAATTAACCCTCAACCAAAAATAAAACACATCAATGTACACATTTTTGAATTCAATGTCGAAAAATAATTGTGACAATTTAGGTTTGAAACTATTTGAAAATTCAACAGTGAATTATTAGTGTTTGGGGATCAAATTTAAGTTCAAAATTTAATTTTACACAAAAAAACAGAATTCAAAACCTGAATAAGAAGAATTTTGGCCACATAAAATAAGGAAAGAACAAAAAAAATAGCAAGAAATTATGTATGTTTTTAAAATTTTAATTTAAGAATGATTTTCAAAAGAGTAAAAAAATTATTCATGCATCTAAAATTATTAAGAAAAAAAGAAATAAAACATTAGATAAGACCAATAGAATATAAATAAATTTATCATGAAAAAAATCCCAGAAATAGTTTTTTGAATGTATTGACATAAAAAACAAAAGGATTTAATAAATTTATAATTAAAGTGACTAGAATCAAATTGGATAATTTTTTAATTTTACTAGCATGTAAAAGAGATTTGACACTTGAGTATCCCCAATGTCACTCACATATGTTTTGAGTGAATATCTATAGTTTTATATTTCCAAATCCATCCCACTGAAAAGAATAATAATTATAATCTAAAATTTAAATTATAAAATATAATAAAACTATATTTAATGTTAAGGGAGTTTATTTCAAGTGGCTCCATCATTGAGATTATTTTTTTCATGAATAAAAAAATATCTGCTAAAATAAGATGGAAAATTATTCTCACCCCAAAACAATAAAATTATAAATTGAAAAATGTACAAGATATTATTTTTTATTTTTAGAATATATAATTTATGTAAAAAATTAATATTTCAGCATGGTTTCTAATTAATTTGCCAAGATCTAACAACCATGAGCCTCGAAGTAATGAAGAAAAATAATTTCAATGTACCAATCACCCAAAATTTATTTACAACATGTAATTGTAATATAAAATATGAAAAAGTTTATTATTAAAGGATACAACGAGGAATCTCAGATAAACAAAGAAAAAATGATTAAAATTGGTTACCGCATCGATGATTGCACAACCACTTACTTCCGAAAAAAGAAGAAGAAATTTTTTATTAAAATAAAAAATTGAAAAAAATAATTTTATCAAATTAAATGAATTCTTGGGTTAAACCCTCAAGGGGTGCTATATTTCAACTTTATGTAGCTGAAAACTGTTTATTTAATCCTTTATTAAATGGTGGATGTGTTTCTTTCTTAAAAACCACATCAAGTCCTTTGTCATAGTTTGTTTCATAATATAAAAATTAATTATACCAGAAAAAATCAGTTTAGATTTAGACCATATTTATAAATGTAAAAATTATATCTCCACCTTCTCTTTCAATTCAGTTTTATGGTGATAGTACAAGGTAGATGAGATAAAATATTGAGGTGGGGACACTTCTTATTCACATTCTAAAAACATAGTTGTGGACTGAAAATAATAATACTCAAAACACAAAAATAAATCAAAAATTTCATAAAGCCCCTAAAAATATACATAGTGTAATAGAAACTAAAAAATATTCTTATTTAAATGAAAATAAAATCCAAAATCATCTTATAGAATATAGAAATTATACCATGATAAAAAAGTATGAGTTTTTTATCAATGAAACAAGGTGATCCGAGAAAAATATCCAAATCTACTATAAACAAATCTATCTCCCCTAACTAATCATTAAAAATCTCAATAATTAAATCATATAGTGAATAGAAGATGGTATAATCAACTAATTTAACATGTTATGCAATGGAAAAAAAATTAGAAATTTCATTACATAGTAAATCATTCCCCTGAAATGTAGAAATAATTTTATCATCAAAAGGAAAACTAAATTCTTGAATTTAGTTGGTTTCAATTATTTATATCCATTATAATATGTGTATTATGGAGAGTAAATAGCTATATTTTAACTCAAAAACTATAGCAGAGGATTTTCAATATCAATATAAAATTATTGATGAATATTTAAAATTAGTTAAGTTTCTTCTTCCACATGTATCTCATTTGCGACAACATTATTGGATTCTCTAGTTTTGATTTCATTAAAAGGTTTTTTTTGAAAAATGAAAAAGTATATGAAAATAAACCTCCATCAAAATAGACTCCACGAACAAAATATCAAAAATATAATTTTTTACAAGTGTTTGTGTGAGTGATTTTTCAGCAAAAAAGATCTCAGGAAGAAACGTAGGGATTTGAAAAGATTTAAAACACTCCATTAATTCTAACTCCATGGATTCAATTTCTTGAAATATTTTTTTAGAATGTTTTATAATTGAGTCGCTAAAAAATTAGTTATAAGGTCATTATTTTTGAATTTTTTTAGCACATCATCTCGATATTTAATCTATTATACATTAAGATGAAAATGTTTATCAAACTAATTAGCTATTAAAACCATTTTTTTCATGAAGCAACCTTGAAGAAACTATTATACCATCAACCTACATTAAAATGTTTTCAATAATTTTTTTTATAATTTCATTTTTTCTCTAAAGTAAAATAATAAATTTGTTTTAAAAAATAATTTTAATTTTTTTTTATATAAATTGATAAAATGTTAATCATTCATATTTTCTTGAACTTTTTTAGATGTTTTTCCAACCGGTCGGATTCACCCTCCCAAGAAATAGTGAAAAAAATTGCCAACATTAGTTATTAAGGACATGTAAAATTTAATTATTGTGTTGAACACAACCAACAAACAGTAATATAGAAATAAATTTTTTCGTATCACCAAAGGAGTCTTAGTGAAATATGAAATACGACCTAAATAAATAATACCAATATAGTGTGTGATTAATGTGATGGTGGATTGAAAAATACGAGAGAGTGATATATATATATATATATATATTTATATATATATATATTCTACATATTTATTTAGGGGAAACAATCTATTTAAAATTGATTACGGAAGATTTTATACATTAAATTTCCATATACACAAACATTCCAGAGATTGTGAAGAAAGTTTTTTAGTACACCAAAATTTAATTCAAGTGCTAAACATAATATAATGAATTATCTTAAAAGATTGTTAAATCTAAATTATGAAAAAATATATTTTTTGACAGAAAATAGAACAATCAACTTTTTCCATTTTTTGGTACTTCACATAATGCTAAAATTTTAAAAGGTTCTCTGCCATCACATACCAGTCCTAAGAATAGTGCATAAAATATCTCATCAATAATGATATAAAGGTCATTATATGAAACATTCACGGATATAATTCATTAAATTGAATCAAAATGACATAAAAATTATCAACTTGCTTCAATATAAAATCTCTATGAAAATTAAACATGAATTTTCAACGTAATGTAAAAAAAAGTATTCACTTTATAGATATAAAATGTAAACTTAATGAGATTAAAGATGAATCAATATTATCTATGAAACTATACATCTTTCTCATGATAAATATTTGATGATTCTGATATAAGAGTGTTCTTAAATCCACCTCCATTCTTTCTCCAGTAATCGAAAGTCTCTGATTTTATCATTTTTCATCCATCAATTGTGTTCTTTGTTAAGTTTATCCTCTTTTTTACTTTTCAATAAAAATGACCGATCATTTTTCTTACATGAAAAAAAATTTATAAAAAATATTATTACTTTCTTGTGGCCTTCTATCAATGTCATGTGATTCAAGCACTATCTCTAACATTTTTAATATTAAAAATTAGTTCTATTAGTTAATTTTTTAATAGTCATTATTATTATTATTATGGAAATAACATCATAAATATGTTGACCATGCATCAACCTTTCACTCTAATCATCACTGTACTACGAGTCATGCCTCAAACATGATGCGAATCTACATCCTTGACTATCATAAACAAAAAGACTCGTCAAATAAAGAAACCATAAGAGCTATATCTTAGCATGAATTTTATTATCCTAATCGATATTGGATCCATCATCTCATGATTAACCATCTCAAAATAGACGAACACATGAGATCACAAATTGTAAATGAAACCATCAAAATTTTCCTATTATCATTCTTAGAACAAAAATGAATTATTAAATAATTAGGGATTCACAAAGATAGATTAATAGACAACCACAAATATTCTTCATCAGACCTGTACTCAGAACCAAAATCAAGTCTTTTGAACTAGAAGTAAATTGAATCTTTGACCCTCAGGTTTTATTTAGTCAAAATACCCAATCAATATTCCTAGATGGACTCACCAAGAAAAATCGATTCCTTAAAAATAATTCTCATATTTTATCTTCAACATATATTTAATTGAGGATAAACTAGGTGGATCTATCATAATCTATTAATATTTGCACCCAATCCTCCCTTAGAAGCATTAGAAAAACATTTAACACTTAATTCTTCTATATTGTGTCATAGTCAAAAAAATATTCATCAAAATGTTGTTAATCATGTTTTTTCCCTTGATCATCATAAATAAACATCAACATTGAATCATCTTCAAACTAATTCAAATGAATGAAAACAAAATTCATTTGTTCATGATTGAACTCATGTTCTTGAAATCTGAATAAAGATCTAGTGTGTTGTTGTCTTAACAATACTGTACAACAATTCCAGTTGGAGTGGTTATATTAGCATATCCTATGTATCAGGTTGGATGGAATACAAATCATCATGCTTCAGTAAAATTGGGTGGATATCAAATGGCATCCCCCCAGTCATAAACTTTGACCGGTATTGTAGTGTAGAGGATGAACTACAGCCCGAGCGTCGTCCCATTCAAAGGGATAAAACTACTTGATAATAGATGAATCCCATTTATTGGTTTTATTTTATCAATTTCTATGGTCTCTTCATTAAAACATACATCCTTACTATACTGATTTTAATCAGTTCCCCTTTTTATAAGCCTTCTTGATTTGGGTTTCTTCATGTTCTAGTTTGGTTGCTCAATTTGGATTTGAGATATGGATGTCTTGGTCTAACCTTGTTTTAGTCAAGAGATCTAGATGTCTTGGTCATCCCTTGTTTCTTATATGAGTAAAATAAATAATCTTATAACATTGCACTTTAATATATTTCCTCTTATGAATATGTATAATAAATGTTGGCCATATTTTTCTTCTAAGGAACCCAAAATATTTATTTTGTAGAACACTAAAATTTTCTTACTCAATTAATCTTAGCTGGGGTAAATGCATTAACATACTCTGTATGTCCTGTACAAAATATAGATAAAATGAAAAACAGTTGTGGTAATGAATATGAAATAAATAAATAAATAATATATGTTATTAATTATTAAATAAATATTTAAATAAAATTAATTAAATTTTGTAAAAAAATTCCTAATTAAAATTTTTAAATCTAAAAAAAGAAATATAAATAAAAAATAATTATATGAAAGATAATATATAATAAAACAAAAAATAAAAAAAATACATCCTTAAATTATTAAAAATTCTAAAAAAAACATTATTAAATATTAAAAAGAATAAATAATTAAATGATTAAAAAATAAAATATGCATTATTTTTATAAAGACTATTATTTTATTTATTCCACTATTAATTAACCATAATTTTATTATTAACTAGATTGAAGTCATTTTAGGAATAAATATAAATAAAACCTTCCAAAAAGGATTTTAAAAAAAATATTGAATAAATGCCACATCAAATTCCTATATTGATCAAACTCATTCATAGGTATATGTGATTTTCTATGAATTCATACACTATATTTGTGATGCATCCTCTATATAGATATGGATTAGATATTGGGAATGATTATTAATCCCTACCATAGGTTTGTTCCATCAGGTAAGTGAAATATCACTATAATAGTTCAAATACTATTGTAGGTGGAGAATTTGTTTTTGAAATTTATGGTTAGGACCATGATAGGAGGTATAAACATCTCTACGTATCTTTTGCTAATGGGAATCAATCCATATGTAGTTCTTGAAGAGAATCTTCTTTTCACATATATGGATAATATATATTTAGAATGAAAATGTGTTTCACCTTAGAATATAAACATTTAGTAAACTAGTTGAGGCCAACACATCAAGGCGAATTTTGTAATTTCATTCACTATTTTCTTGATGATTGAGTATGTGATTACAAAAAGACAACCCCTGATCGCCTGTATTGATCTAGCTTCTATGTGGTGAAAATGGGGGTAATATTGTTTTATTGATTATTATTAGTCTCATAATGGATAATACATATAATTATTAATACGTATCTAGTATATATTAGAAACAAGAAACATATATTTCTTGAAGAGGATGTCCTCTATATAGATCTGGATCATACGTTGAGGAAAGGGGAATATTGATCCTCAAAAGAGAAGTTATCCACAATCAACCAGGTGTAATATCTCTAACTATTGTCTATATTATTTGGGAAAATTTTCTCATATTGGGATATATTTTCACATTTGGTGTATATTTCAAATGTTACAGCAAAACGATGGTGAATTTCTGGATATAGACCAAGAACCTAGGAAGGTTATAATGATGATGAACCTATGGATTGTCTAATGAAAATATATATGGGAATCAGTATACATCATGAATGTCTAGGTATCAAGTTGCACAAATCTCTATTGAATAACGTACTATATATATAATACACTCTTGTGTATGGGGGATATTTTTTAACATTTTAGATGGGCCCCTAGATTGGGAATTCTATCATCACTCTGTATCTTATATAGATATAAATAAATCCACAACTAGTTATTGGAAATAATATTCCTATAAAATAGATAAGAATCATGTATTGTTTAATGGGAATTTAATTCTAATAACATGTTCTTAAACTAGAGAACCAATGAAGAAATATTCTAGGTTGATCCTACTCATATACATGAGGGTAATGTTCATATTTTTATTATGAGTTTGAAGAATGAGATTATAGAAGATTACCTGGACATAACTAAATATCCCATAGTAATGATAATCATTTCATAATGTAGTTACTTCAATGGGAAATCCCTTGGGTAGATGTATCACCTGATATTTAATTATAGGATGTTGTTCTTTTTAATTAAATAATAAAACAATAAACAAGTTTTATTTAAGAGTGTGATTAAAAAAATGCATAAATTTTTAAAATTTAGATTTAATTAATTAATTTCATTTTATAAATATTTGAATAAAAATTAATTTAGGAATAATTTTTTTTGGATTTTTTAAAAATGATATCTTTTGTGTAAATAGTAAAAAATTAGGATATCTCAATTATTGTCATTTATTTTCATTATATAAAGTAATTTAAAAGCCTCACTAATTTTTTTAATTATTAATAAAGTTAAATATGATTAATATTATTTATAATAATCTAATTTAAATGAACTCTTTTCATGATTTGGATATAAGTTAAATTTTATGATCAAAAACACATTTTTATAAAAAATTGAGTCTTTATTATGCATTACCAATTTATATTTAAATTAATTTCATACAATTATATAAGATGAGTATTTAAAAATTCATACCATATTTTAAATAATGAATTTCATATTTTTCAGAAAGTTTACTTTTATTGATTTCATTATGAATAGTAATCGTGATAAATTTATCACCATAGTAAAGGGGAAATAAGGTATTTACGTTTTAATATAATGACATAAGGAATTAAAAATCAACCCAACAAATTAATTAATTTAATTTTATGATTCTATTTCTTATATTATCAAAAAATGTTTAAAATAAGACCTTTCCATTCCATTTGCCTATGATGTTTACCTTTATAATATTTAAGTGAAATATATTGTCAAAAACTCAATTTCTGTCTATTAATATCTACATTATTTTGTGACCAGGATATAAATAAATTATTATTATTTATAATTTTTTATTTAAAATATTGATTATTTTTTAACATATTAATTTACTTTTAATTTTTATGGTTGAAATAATTACCTTATTTGTATATGAAACACTTACATAACACTTGTGGAAGCACTAATCATATCGGATAAATGATTCCAAAATAATAAAACTAATACTATATTTGTTATTTAATGTTCCAAATTATTTTTAAAGATAAATATATCATTTTTAATGTTTTGAGGGATTATATTCTAATTCATTTTTGGTCATGATGTAGTCAATGTCACATTAAATGAATAGTTTTTTAAATGTCATTAATGAGATTTTATAGTAAATGTAATTTTATTAAATGTTATAAAATTTATAAACAACTTATATTAGGAAAAAAGGAATGTTATATGATTGAAAAAGTCAACAAATTTTCATTTATGATTTTTTACCCTTTCATAGTAACACTTTTAACCCTTAGAATTCTTTGTTGTTGTCGCATTTTTCAAAAGGGTTATGTGGGGATCAAAACATATTGATAAGGGAGAAAAAATGGAAAAAACATGTCCTAATTATATTTTATTATATAATTTATACGCCTAAACAAATTTTACTTTAATTATTTTATTTTGGAGAGTTTTTTACAAGAAAAATAATATGTATTAATTTATAACATTATGAAATTCATAGAATACCGCTCCACACGCTTATAAAAGAAAAGTCTTCCACTATATTAATTACACCAAATTAAGAGACCAAGATAAAAAACATACCATTAATCATATATATATCTTTATATATGATTTAGAGGTGATTTTCCCAACAAAGGATCAATCCTAGGTCCCATAAGATTATATAGGAAAGAAGGATTCAAATGAAGAGATAATTTTCTTTTCAAACTATTTACTGAATATTTCTTCATCTAATTCTTCTAAATATGATATAACCACTATGAATTAATAAATAAAATATCATAAATACAGTAATATTTTTTTTATTATGTTTCAAGAATATTACATATCTTTTCCACCCTATGGAACGTGAAAACATCACTTGTCTGTACTTATGGTTTATAGTTTCCACGTAGCTGTGTAATTCTATTTTCAACAACATTTAACATGGATGGTAACACATATAGAAATAATGATTAAATAATTAATTTATTAAATTATTATTATTTATAAATTTTAATATCATATCTAACATAAACATTCTTATCTATTGGAAAATGACAATATCACTCATGTGTATGTGTGGACTTCCACCTTCATGAAGTGATATTATCCGTTTTTCATTTCAAAAATAAATGTATTGTCATAAAGATATATTGAATTAAATATATGATATATAGGACATATTAATGAATCAATAAAGATGAATTATTATTTAAAAATCTTCAATATTTTCCATTAACAAGTAAATACAATGTTAATGCATACGTAGGGCATATAGTCCTCCTGAATGAAGTGATTCATTTTTACCTCTATATTTTATGTTTCTTTCTATATATAATAATAAATATATATTATTTTTAAATAATTAATACAATTATATAGATTATGTAACCATAGTAAAAATATAATGATTTGAAATTATGCGCAAAAACATGCATGAAAAAATAATGAAGCCCACATCTAAAGCAATTATAATAATGAAATATTTTTCATGAACGAGTCATAAAATGTTTGAAAATGATAAAATATGATTTTATAAATGTGTATTTATTAATTTAAAAAGTTAATACATTTTTAAAACAATTATATAGAATTTTAAATCATTTTCAACAATGGGTAATCATGCATTAATGTATTTCGTCTCAATTTCCACTTCATTGAGATATATTTGGAATTATGAAACTATTTGTTTTTATGTTATGTATATACTTTCAATTTTATTTATTTAAGATTAATATATACTTATTAATTATTATTAAAGTTTCAAATATTTTTTATTATTTATAAGGGATACAATTTGATGGTTTCCAGAGAGGTGATAATTTATTTTACAATCACATTTTTGGGATTTCACTTATTTAAATTTAAATAATATTATAATATAACATTCATAAAAACTATCTATTTTATTATCCAAGGTATTTTTAATAATCTTCAATGTTTTCTGATAACTTTTCCTCTCTTGGGTACATTCATTAAGTAAAGAAATGTTCAAAAAAATTGGATCATACTTCCCTTTTGATTGAGTATATTTTTCTTCCATGTGAATTATTTCTAAATCATTTTAAAAAGTCTTTTTTACTTAATCAATTGATTTTTTGAAGAAATTTATATTTATATTTTTCCTTTTTAATGGTTTTAAATTAAAATCTTGAATTTATTTTGAATGTTTAATTTCCAACTTCTTTACACAACGTCAAAAGGAATATTTTTTAATGTATACGTCATTAAAAAAAATTGGCCATCAGAACCCTTTTATGTTATTTAGATTCTTTTACAAGTATTAAATGATATTAAAAATACAATTAATTAATGATTTTTTTTAATTTTTTTATTTTATATTATATATTTTATAATAGGATATGATTTTAGTACAAAATCCATTTTTCTTATGAATTAATGGACATATTATATTTCTTATTAATTTTTGATAATTTCCTTTCTCTTAAAAATTTACTTTGTTCTGATATTGTTTCTTTAGAATCTACATTTATATTAATTATTTATATTAAATGTATTATATATATGATTATTTTTAAAGATCATAATACATTTAGATAAGATGTTTTGTAATAAAAGTGATTTGATTGACTAAGAAGACCTTAATATTCATTATTATTTAATTAATATGAATATTTGTTAATATAGAATATGGTCCTTGAATTAAATTGATCATTAAGTATATCAAAAATAAAATATACGCATAATTTTGAGTGGGGTATAAAAATTTTATATCCCCATGATGCATCGAAAGGTCTCACGAGACAAACTAATTAACTAGCATTATTAAATGGGGTTTTTTGTGCATATGTATTAATCAATAAAAATGTCCTCGTATAAGGTCATGAAGGTAAAAAAATCATGATGTATAAAATCATAAAATATAATATTAATCATTTAATAATTTATAATTTAATTATTATTATTCCAAATATTACTATATTGGTATTATCCATGGATGCATATTAGGATATTATAAATGATAAAATGTAATGTGTTTTCAGTTATTTACCTTGAAATATTGATTATTCCTTATTTGATTATAATAGATTCCATTATACATAACCCATAAATATAATTTGAGATCAGAATTATTAATTGTATTCCTAGGATATAAATTTCAAATATATTAATGATTTCAATGGATGAAATACATTTTTTTTGTTATGTTTTAGATTTTATTTCTAATGTAAAATAAGATGTGCATTTCTATCTAGTAATTCAAGATAACAAATCTTATTTTATCATTAGGATGAGATACCATTTATATTTTGAAAATTTAATTAATTAGAAACCATCTTTGGGTTACTATATTTTTGGTGGTTACAATTTTAATAATATAATTTTTAGAAAAATCCTTGGGAAATATATTTTAAATGAACAATTAAAACATGAGAATTATGATAATAGCTTATAGTAATTGAAATATTTTTACATTTGATGCATTTTATTTTATTACTCATTAATGATTGTGATTATGAGATGAGTTAGTGTGTGCCTTTATTTAATAATGGGTTATATTAGAATAATGGGAATCAACACAAGTAGTCAATATAGGGATTTCCGTATTGAGTAAGACAAAACAACTTGTGATGGAGCTGAGTATATCATGTGCATATTAAGGAATATGAACTAGGTTATGACAAATAAACTTCAAAATATGTAGTAAACTTATTTTCCATAACATGAAACACCAATATTGGATCATTTAATATAGAACAAGCCTACATTTTTAGTTAAACTATTATTATAGTGGTTGATGGGAAATTGATTAAGTATCATAAAAATATATTTATGGCCTTGGGATGAAATGAAATACAAAAGGTTATGCTAGAAATGTATTATCTTAAAAGAGATGATAATAAGTTGTTATTTTAATCTAAAATACTTTTTTAGAATATTAAATAGATCATATGGAGAGGAGATGTTTTAAAGTAACATTCTTTATCATATATTTCCATCGTGAGAAAAAAAATAAAGATAAGGATCCTAATAATAATGAAAACGTATGAAGAAATTATTTTTGATTATGTGGATACCCTTAAAAGGCTAACCAGATTTACTATAGATTGAAAACATAATCTAAAGTTCAAGATTTTCCATTTATTTGACTTCTTTAAGCTAATCCTCTAAAGTGAAATTTATTCTAAAAAGTATCTTCAAATGATGTAATAGTATTATATTCCATTAAAAATAAGTATTGATTTTTTAAATCATATATATTCAAGATAAATAATTATAATAAGAGGTTCGATGAGAACCATGAATGTATAGAATCATGAAAAATGCGATTGAAGTAATTTCTATCATGTAAAAATTCTGGAAATAATCATCATGGACAATTATTGAAGGGGATGAGAAATTGTTATAAGTGAGGAGATAAGGGCCACTAGGATGATGAATTAAAGGTTAAGAAAGAAATTCATGTATCATGGTTCTTAATAAATAATTTTTTTTGAATTATTCCCATAAATGACCCAACCATTAATGGAACATACCACATAAGAGATTGAGGGAAGAAGGCCAAGATTATGTGATCACTCAAACTGAGGTTGAAATTCCCAATGATTTGAAGGAAGTTAATAAAATATAAACTCATATTTAGCCATAATATTAATTTATTATAGATATTGACACTCTTTTATATCATCCATATATTATAAAAAAAATATTTATGTACCTAGAAACATAATAATGGATTGTTCAGTCAAAACATTTAGTGGAAATATCATCACATCTTGGATGTGTCGGGGAATTCTCATTATAACACATAAATATGCCCTATTCATATATATATTTAGTATACCAATAGATTTTTATGTAATACATAGTATTTATTGGATTTTAATATATAAAAAAATACATTATTCCTGAGATAAAGAAATTATGAATCACGATGAGGACGTAGAATTCATTATCTTTAGAGGGGAGACATCATCCTCAGAGTTATGTATATATCCACCTTCTATTGTTCTTATGTATGGGACTATTCTAGAGTAATTTAAGATACAATATTGGGATAGAATGAGTAATATTCAAATTGAGGATCTGGATATTGTATAGGAATACATTTTTGTATTTTATGATAAATTACATAGATATCCACTAGAATGTGATGTTAGATATTCCATTGATTTAATATCTGATGCGAGACCTATATCAAATAATCCAAATATAATTTTCATTGTGAAATTAGTTGTGTTAAATAATTGACTACATGGGTCATGTGATTTGATATATTTACACCCTAGTGTTTCACCTTGGGGAGCTCAAATACTTTTAGTTGATAATAATGATGGATATATGAGGATGTGCATTGATTTTTGGGAATCAATGTTATTTCTATAACAAACAAGTATATTATACCTCACATTGATAGATTATTCTATAAAAATTATGGATATCAATATTTTTCAAATATTTTACTTTTTTCGTGGTATCATCCTTTGCAATTAAAGAAGTATTATATTCTGAATAAAACAGATCATAAAAGGTATAAAAATTATGAATTTTAGGAAATTCCATAGAGATTGACAAATGAACCCTTTTTGTATGGAACATATGAATAATTTATTTAAGGAAATTTAGGATAATTTTTTTTATTGATTATATCATGGTGTACTCTAAGGCTTCTGAGGACCAATATAAAAATATTTATCTCAAACGTTAAGAACATATAGAAAATTACTTACATGGAAAATATAGTATGACTGAATTATAGCCTAAGAAATATTATTATATTGGCCTAACTATCTCTATAGATGGAATCTCAATTGATCCTATAATGAAAAAAGGTGGTCAAAGAATAACCTACACCAACAAACATAACTAGGGTATGTAGTTTCATTATATTGGTAGGTTATTTTCAAATATTTGTTCTAAATATTTACTTATTATATAACTTGTCTACCTGACTTACATTTAATGTATTTTTTATAAATATATTTATATAAAGTTAAGAATATGAGTAAATGAGATGGATTTTTCAACTCAAGGATTATTATTTCTCAATACGCTAACACCAAGGGTAGGAAAATAATATAGAGGATGCATTCATTAAGAATGATAATTGAGTCTTGAAAAAAATGATGACTAATAAAGATCGTATATTTATAGATTTAATATGGATGGATAGGTGAATTATTAATTCAGGGTAAATCACACCAATTTAAAATTATTTTTAAAACAAAATTATTTGGAATGATAAAATATTTATCATCCCGATGATGATAATTTTTAAATGCATGTTAATGAAGTGAATAATTAAAAATTAGAATACTTCATACATGAATACGGATTTAAAAAATTTGAAAATAAGTAATGTCTTAAATTTATACTGGATATGAAAACATGATTATTAGATGATGCACATAGGTAAACTATATCTATCCAGCCAGGTAGTAAAAATTTGTATAGATTATAAAGTAATTGTTTGTGGGATAATTTGAAGCAAGAAATCATAGATTATGTATCTATATGTTTGGTTTTTTAATTGATGATGGTTAAGAGATAGAATCCTAGATTATTCATCCAACCTATAAGTATTATTATGTGGAAATGGTATGAAATTAATGTGGACAATTTCACTAGATTACCAGAGTCTCCTATAATTAATGATTAAATATGGGTAATTATTGATCATCATACCAAATCTATACATTTCCCCATATAAGAGATGATTTTCCTCTTAGGTTCACTACACCACTCTATATTAATGTTCTCATAATAATTTATGGTGCACTACTTTAAATTTTGTCTTATCATGATCAGTGATTTACATAGAAATTCTGGAAAATTCGTTAGAAGGCCTTATATACAGATCTTCATTTAGGCACTACTTATCACCCTCAAACCGATGGATAGTACAAAAGGACTATTCCAACATTATAATAAATTTTGAGTTAGTTATTATATGATAATAAAGGTATGTGGTATCAATATTTACCATTGGTGGAGTCTTCTTATAATAATATAATCCATTCAATTATTCAAATGGTATCATATGAAACAGTATATGCCAAGATATGTCATACTCAAAATATTTGTGAGGAATTATGTGAAGGAATGATTATGGTTCCATAAATATTTAAGGAGGCGACATTGAAGGTAAAGACAATTCAAACCCATATTAAATCATCCCAAAGAAAGAAAAAAAATATGATGATAATAGAATAAAATATTTGGAATTACAAGTGATAGATCATGTTTTCTTATATGTGTCTCTATGGAATTGTGTTATAAGGATCATTAAAAAATGAACACATTTCCAGAGGTACGTCATACCTTTTAAAATTATTGAAATAATTAGTCATTTGGGTAACTATTTGAAAGTTACACATGGCCCCCTCTAAAGTACTTGATTTCATCAGTATATCTTAATTGAGGATGTGAATGCCAATTCCAATTCATGGGCTCACTATGGAGGAAATATAATTGGAAAATGATTTATTTTACTATTAATAATCTTTCCAAATTCTGGAAACTAGAGAATATGTGTTTCTGAATAAGATGAATTGGATCGTAAATGTACTTTTGAGAAACCATATGATCGAAGAGGTTACAATGGAACCAAAAGAAATTATGATTAATGAATATCCAAATATATTCATGAGGTGAAAATATGTAAATTTTGAGGGTTATATGTTTTTTAGGAGAGGATAATGGGACTCCCAAGTTTCAATTATAACAAGATTTTCTCTTTAAAGAGACAATAGCCCGATACACATAGTATTATTCAAGAATGTGAATAAAACCGATATTATGGAATTTTAAAAATTTAATTTCATAGAATTTATTTCTTTCAAAAATTATCATATTATAATTAACTTATGATGAAATTTTGGGATTTTTCTAAAAATATTGATTTTCTTATGAATAGTGAAAATACCGATTTTTCAAATAGTATCATTTTTGTTAATTAAATCACATAATTTAAATGTGCCATTATATTATGAATTTTTCCTTATTGTGGCATAATATTTTTTATATTTATAATAATCTAATTTGAAAAAATAATTTCTATGATTTTAAAATATCTTTTTTTATTTCATTAAATCACATTTCTCTAAAAGAATTTTTTTTATTGTTTTTAATGGATTTATTTTATAATAAATTTATTCAACATTAATAAAATGTATATTTGATCATGGATACTATATTTGGAATAAGGATATTAAAATTTTGAAAATGGTGTCTCTAATTTTTTTTGGCATTATGAATAATAATAGTGGTAAAATTTGTAACCCCCATAAGTGGTAAATAGTGTAATTAAAGGTAAAAATATTTATATCATGATTTAGAAACCATCACAATATGTTACATGATTTAACTGGATGAGTATATTTCATCCATTAAAAACAAAAATTCTAAAAAATATAATTTTTTTATTTGATAATTATTTTTACCATTATAATATCAAATTAAAAGACTAAGTAAAAAAATTTCACTTTCATTCTTTTAATATCTATAATAATTTTTAACATGGATAAAAAATAAATTTTATTTACTTAAAATTTTTTATTTTAAATATTTATAAATTTTAATTATCATGGTAATGTATTTTTAATTTGTAGTGATGATTTAATTACTTTAATGGTCATGAAGTAATGTGACACTACTTGTACAAGCAGAAAAAAATTATAGAAAATGATATTAAAGATAATAATAGTTTTTTTGGTGGTTTAAAAATACCCATGATTTTTAAAGATAAATATAACATAATAGGAATGTTTTAAATGATTATATTAGGATTCCTTTTCTTCCATGTTATACTTATTGTCCTATTAAATAAATGGTTCTCAAAATGGCGTTAATGATATTTTAAGATAACCAATATGTTAGTAAATGATTTAAAAAATATATAATATTATATTTATCCAAATAAATTTTATATAATGTATTAAATCATCAATATCCCATTTAAGGTTCTTTTTTAATTAATGGTAACTTTCAAGTCCTATATCTATCCTAGATAATTTGGTTATTAAGCGAAAGGAAACACATCATACAACCCCCCGCCCTTGCATAATGAGTTCTGAAATAATGTAACCTGAGGGCGTCCCCTCTAATTAAGTTCATAGCCTCAGGTTTCAGACTACAAGTAGGAATGAGGCGAGTGTGCCTGGTAGTCTGCTCAGCTAAAGAAGCCAGATAATCAGCTACCTTGTTGCCCTCCCGCCTTGTGTGGGAAACATGAATGGAGTCCAGGCTCTGTGATCTACACTTCTTAACCTGATATGAAATGGACCACTAGAAGCCATCCTTTCCTCGCAGAGCATCATGAAGAATGAGATAGTCCATCTCAGACTGAGTTAAAATCACACCTTTCTGGATGCAATGAAAGAGGCATGTGAGCATATCCTTGGTCTCCACTACAATAGGGTTGCCCATGCCAATGCAAGCAGAGAAAGCCCAAACAACATCACCCTGGGTGTCCCTAACCACACCCCCTCCTCTCATTCTACCAGGAAAACACGACCCATCAGTATTACGTTTGAAACCATATCTAGGGGGCTTCTAGGATGCCCAACCTCCACGCACCTCATCTGAAGCAGGGGGAGGCTGAGGGATTTTAATCTGAATGATGCCAAACAAAGAAGCATCCCGCCACTCATTGTGAAGAGAAGACCAGTCCAGTAGAAATAATATCATCCTTGCTAAAATGGGTCGTGTCGAAGAACCCACACCTTCGAAACGGGCCATATTTCTAGCTTGCCAGAAACACCAGCACCCTGCATTCAGAATTCCCACTCGAGCCGTACGCTCCTTCATCCCGAGTGAACCTTGAAACCAGTCCCTCAAGAACAAGGAGACATCCCACTACCAAATAGATGTAAAAATAGTTCCTCTGAAATAGTTCTACATTGTTGATGCCTAGTCCACTTCAAAAAATAAATGATTCACACTCTCAACCTTCTTATTAATGTAGCAGAGGCATGCAGATGCTATGTTTATACCCAGGTTTTTAACACACTCATCTGTGGCCACTGATATCCTTATAATACACCATAGAAGAAAGTTAAATTTATTTTGAATGAAATTAAACCAAAACACTCCATTACATTTGTCCTGTTGGTTCTACTCCGAAACCAATCTTCGATAATCTCTAGTGGAAAAGACTCCAAAAGTTGAGGGAGAAGAAACACAGAGATCCGGTCCTGTAGTTAACTCAATTGACGCCAGAATATATTTTTTATCAGAGTTCAGGACAACCTCTATTAACTTGGGAAATAGAATCACCTCTTTCACTATAATCAAAGGAGCAGGACACACTGGGAAGTCAAGCGAATTCTCAGCTCAATTCTTGTGCCAAAAAATGATCCCCTGAACCAACAATCCGTCGGGCAGCGGAAGTAGGAGTTGAATCAATGGTTAGACCTTCTCCCATAGAATATACCTGTATCCATGCACTTCATCTTTTATAACCCCACCAATCTGATACATAGATCTTCCCCATAATGTTTGTTCCTCTGGAACATCCCAAGAAAGATTTTCATTCATGCAATTAATTGATCTACGAAGGCTCCTGACACCACCCCCCCCCTCCAACACCAGCCTGGCCATTTTATCCCAAGAGACCCAGTGCCCTTTTCCTCATATTTTTCATCCCAAAAGAAGTTACATAGGATCATTTCAATTGTTTTGATCACACCTTCAGGCACATTGAAATAAGACACCACATGCATGGGTACGGAAGACAGAAATCTATTAACTAAAGTAATATGGCCTCGAAATGATCGGAATATGTTTTTTCAGTTCAACACTTGGTTTTTTATCTAACACACCATTGGATCAAAGTCACTTACCTGGAGTCTCCCCGAAGAAATTGGTGTGCCCAAGTACTATAAAGGCAACTCCACATTCTGCATGTCCATCCATCTAAACAAGGAGGCCACCTGACTAGAAATGCTCTATTTTGTGAGAAAGAAGTTTCTCTTGGTTGAGCTAATGATCTTCCCACTACAGTGGAAATATGTTTGAAGGATGTGCATAATTCCTTTAACCATATCCTTCCTAGCATTAATTAAGAAGATAGTATCATCAGTGAAGATCAGGTGAGATACCGAGGATACATTCATCCTCCTCTTAAATGGAGTTAATATCCCTTGATTTAATCATCTTTGAATGAGACTTATTAGAGTGTCTTGAGCCAGGATGAAGATGCTGGGAGATAGGAAATATTCTTGACAAAGGCTTATAGTAGCCTTGAAGAAGCCATGAACCTTTCCCATAAGATCCACTTCCATCAATGGATAACTGAAACTCTTGAGGAAGAGATCCTCCACCTTATTCGATAGGACAATTCTTGAAAGAACTCTGTTAATGAAGGTCCATTAAATCCTTTCATAAGACTTGTTCATATCCACTTTTATTGCCATGTTTGAGCTGTGGGTCATGATATTGATATCCCTTAGCATCTATTGAGCCATCACTATTGCTCCTTGAACGGATCATCCAATCCCAAACCCATGTTGTTCGAAACAAATCCTAGCCTGGGGAAACATCGCTAGCCTCTAATTAATGATTGTCGCCAATATTTTATTGGGGAATTTGTATGAACTTACTATACTATAGTGAGACAGAGAAGAAGGTCTATTAATTCTATGTATGAGCACCATTTTTGTTTCAGTATCCACCCTTGGAATTCTCCCACCCCGGAAGTAGTCTTGGACTGCCTCAATAATATAATTCTTAACCCTCCCCCAAACCCCTCTATAAAATGTTCCCAAGAAACCGTCTGGACCTAGAGCACTATCCAGGATAAGATATTCCATGGCTGCATGAATTTACTACTAACTAGGAATAGCCTTAGGGGCCTCGTTTTCCGCCTGAGTCACCCACTTGGAAATCGCCTCTCACAGCTCGATCTGACCACTAGGATATCCCGTGGACATCCCCATATTAGGTCCAAGAAGTAGATCCTTAAAGAAGGAAACTACTAAACCCCGCACTGTATCCCTATAATTCAAGTAAGATACATCTTCTAATAGAAGGTTAGGTGGGGATATACACTTTCTCTCTTCGATGCAAGCATGGAAATAATCCAAATTATAGTCTCCCTCTTGAATCCATCTCACCCGAGAGTGATCCCGACCCATACATTCTTGTTTAAGAATCTCCTCTTCCCAGCACTCATTAATACTCACTAGATTATCAAAAACCAATCCATACCACTCCTCTTACATGTTATCCTCCAATCCTTCGATACTCTACTTTAGGTACTCCATATTTTGGTCAAAATGATGAAGCTCCCTTGCCCAAGATATCATATTGAGTTTCAAACGCCTCAGCTTATTATGAATGGTCACCCTTGAGTTCCCCTGTATAGGCTCGTTCCATGAATCCTCCACAAGCTGATGAAAGCTATCAATTTGGTCCCACCATTGATTAAAACAAGAGGCTTCATGACAATCATGCATGGGAACTAGAGAAACCAGAATGGGAGAATGATCAGATAACCCAAATACTAAGTGTTTGACCTTTGCATCTGGGAATTTGCACATCATGTTGTTGTCAGCCAAGCACCGATCAATCCTACTCCATCATCTCCTCCTTCCGGTTTGGTTATTGTGTAAGGTGAATATATCTCCTAAAAAACCCCGGTCGAGGAGGCCCTTATCTGCCAGGAACTGAGTAATGTTGAGGATTGACTTTCTGGGAAATTATCCTCTACCTTTTTTCTCCACAGTGTCTAGTACAATGTTCAAATCCCCCGCGAAAATCCATGGTATGTCTATTGGGTTAAAGGCCCCGAGTCCTTGCGAATGGAGTTTACATTCCAAGAAGTTAAAACATCCATACACAAACGATACAAAGAAGCACTCCCTCTATTTAGTAACTTTCAACGTGATATATTGATCTCCTGCATCAACAAAATCTTCTACACACTCCTTGTTCCAGAAAATATATATGTGATTATTGATCCAGTCGGCATGAATGGACCCATGCATGTGAATTTTTCATGGAAAAGAATTTATCTTAGCCACCCTCTATTTATGATCACGAACCACAACTAAATATACATTTTTTTCATGACTTTTGAAGCCATGAAATCTGATTTCACCCAAGCTCCCAAGCCACAGTCATTCCAGAAGAGAATAGAAGACATAAAATAACAGAAGGCCCGGCATTGGCCCCAGGAATCTTGGTCCTCATACTGATAGGAGAAGAGTCGAACCTCTTATTTCGCAACTGAGCCCGAGTGATGACCCACGGGCTTGTCACTGGAGTAACTGGAGTACCTCCATCTTGAGCCGCAAGAGAGAAGGTAGACAGCCCTGATAGACGCTCCATAAAAAAATAATCTTATATTATATCCTTAAGAACCTCTATATATTTCTCATAATTTAAATTTTTTGGGATTTTCCATGTTTTCATATAAAATTTTCCTTTATTGGGAACTTGAATCAATAAATTAAATGTTTTAAAGGAAAGTTGATAGTATTTATATTTTTATTTGGAAACATTTTCTTCCATCTCCATATTTTTTTACACAATTTTAAAATTGTATTTTTTATTTACTCTAATTTTTTATTAATTAAATTTTATGTTATCCATAATTATTTATAGGGATTTAAAATAACATTTATAGTTTTTAAAAAATGGTTTGTTTTTTAGTCTCTTTACAAAAAGTCAAGAATAAGTTTATTTAACACATAAAAAATTTATAGATTTTTTCGCAACCAAAACCATTTTATGATATAAATATTAGTCTATAAGTTTTCATTGGTATTATAAGGTGGAATAATTAATGAAATATCCTTTAAATGGTTTTCTTATATATTCCTTATTACAAAAAAGGACATGATTTTAGTATAAAACCAATATTTTTGATGATTTATTATACATATTGTGTCTATTTTTAATATTTTTATCACTAAAAATATATTGGCACATTCATATTCATGTGATCATTTTTCATTGGATTTTATTTTTTTATTAAATATGTATATTCTTTGTATCATGGATATCATTATTTCCTAAACCATGTACCATTTTTACATATGATGTTTGGTTATGAAATTTATTTGATCAACTAGGGAAATCATATTATTATATAATATTTAATAATTATAGATAATTAATGATAAGGAATATTGTTAATTAATTAAATTGAACATTCAATATAAGATTAATAAATTTTACATGTTGTGATTAATGGGAATTGTAATTATATAGTCCCTTGAGGCATTGACAGTTCTCATTGGACAAACCGATTTAATTGTGTTATTAAATAGGATTTTGGTGTGTATATATTAATTGATAAAACTTTCTTGGTAAAAGGTCATAATGGTAAATTTATTATGATATATGAAATCATGATGTCCAATATTGAGAATTTTTTTCTTTTAGGATTTATTAATTACCATCCATGTGCTTCTGACATTTATATTATCCATTGTTGTATTTCATACTCATGTTTTTCATTAAATAGAAAGTGCTTTTAGTTTTTTACATTCCCATATTGATTATTCCTTATTTACTCCTAATATATCACATATTACATGACCCACAATAAGAATTTGATATCAAAATTACAATTTTTTCATTTCCACAGGATGTGATGGAAAACTATTTGAATGAGTTTCATGGATGCATAACATTTTCATTTCTTATGTTTTAAATTTTGTTTCCCACATAAAATACGAATAATTTTTTATATGTTCCTTCAATACTACTAATATTATTGGCCCTTATAAAAGATATCCCATTAATCTTACATCAATATAGGAAAATATATCGGGGATTTAGTTGTGGGGATTGTTATAATAGATCTAGAACAAATTCGGAAAATAAAGGAAATTATTTCTCTAATACCCACAATGAACACATTCAAAATTATTCTACATGGATTAATATATCATATTGTTTATAAAAATGATACACATAATTGGATACACCAATTAGTTTAGTGTCATTCAGGATGGAGTTCCACATCAAAGTTCTACATCATGAGGTTGGGATAGTGATCATATTACTTAATGTCATTTGGTAAGGAAGTGAGTGCTATGTAGTTTAATTTCTTACTATAAGAAATTAGATTATTTTAATTTTAGAATAATTTATATAGGACATTATATATAAACATAGATATTATGTGAAATATTTATTAAGAACTTGTGAATTAGTGGGGCAAGAATGACATGTTACCAATTAATTACAGAAACAATGTAATATCTTTTAGAAGGGACCTTTTGTATGACATAATATCATTACCAAAATGGTTCCAACATTTAATATTTGTTCTCATGTGTCATTAGTGTCCTGAGGGATAATATAATTTCTCATTTTAGGAATGTGTGGTGGTAGAACTTATTTTAAAAGGCTCATGTAACTAGGTACTGGTAACTTTCCAGGTTTTTCAATGTATGCACCTTTATCTCATCAAGTATTTTAACCCAAAATATCACTTTTTTTATCAGTCTTATTATGCTATTTGACTACATATATTGGTTCCAGGTGAGGAAAATAGTAAATTGATGGGTAGTATTGCCTCTATTCCATAGGAAATAAAATATGGGGTTACTACTATGTTGGTGTGTGTTTTGTTGAAAAGGACCACTAGAAACGAATGGGATTATTTGGAAAATATTTATTGTATTTTTTACACCAATTTTTAGAATATATTTTAATGTATTATTAAAATATTCCATCCATCCATTTTCCACTACTTAAAGATGATATGATTCATTGGACTCATTATTGTGAACCTGATACAAAATTTTAAACTATAATGAATTGATGTTAGTGTCATTATCCATACATATTATTTAATAGAAACCAACTATAGTGATGATATTTGAATTTATGAAGTTGATGTTGTTATTATTCAAACATTACTTTATTGGAATGGCCTCAACCAACTTGGGGAATAATTTCATAACATTATGCATGTGCATAAAATGCATGGCTATAGATGATGTATATATCCACTAGGAATAAATTCCACATATAGAAGATGTTTATGGGTATTTTTTTATTATACAATAACTCAAGGGTATAACAGATGATATTCAAACATATTTTTTATGCGTGAAACTTCTTGATGAATTTAATAAAATATTGTATCATTATTAGCTAGAAACAACCAAGATTCATAATTTTGTGGGAAATCATTGTTCTATATTGATGAGTATAGAAAGATACAAAATGAAATTCCTAAATTATGGAGAGGGTATCTCCTTCAATGATGCATATGAGGCCAAATAGATCATAAACCCATTTACATAGTATTTTTTTTCATTCGGTCCATTGTGAAGGGTAAAGATGATGCATGAAGTTAGATCAATTCATGTTTGGATTGATCTAACATAATGGACCTATTTTAGTAGAATAACATTGTGGTTCTAAAATATCAAATAAATAACCTAAAATCTTAAAACCTAAAGTCTCACTAATTGGATAGTTATCCTCCATGTTATAGATGATGGTCAGGAGTCTACCCTTTGCTGTGTGATGAAGTAGATTGTCATGTCTAGTCAGGATCGTTGAGGGATATGGATAAATTGGCCATTTCATTAACAATAAATTTTTTTGAATTGGGGAATAAAAATGTGTTCACACAAAATGTAATTCCACAATCATTACCCCCACAAACCCGATAAGAGCGGTTAACAATTCTTTCTTACTGAAATATTTACCATTGATCAGACTAATAACTAATTCCGAGATACCATAGAAATTTAAACGAGTTTATTTCATCTATAATTCTGGTTCCATCCCTAAAATAATGTCTTTAATATCTATATAATTTTTTAGGTAGACTTTAGATAGTAGTAATGAATAGGAAATAATGGCCATGGCTGGGGAAATAATGACATCACGTAGACAAATATAGTTTAACATTGGTATTTTCCATCTTTTCCTCTTTTGAATTAAAGATGATCCATATAAAGATATATCCCATTTTTTGAGAGTTACAAGGGAATATAAAACATAAAAATACTTGATATTAATGTTTACTAGCATGAATTTCATGAATGAATGCATCATGAGGAAATAAACTAGTTTATTTTCTTGGTTGTATTTTTTTATTAGAAATGAATGTAAATTTTTTTGGAATGAAAAAAACATCAATCAATATGACTATACAATATATGGTGGAGGTTAACAATGGATACCAATGAAACATCATGGTTTTATAAATGGTTCCATTCCATTTGTTCTTTGAAAAAAATGATAAATGAATGTTTTCACAATATCCAAATATTGTGTATTAGTATAAATAATTTTTAGGAAGATATATTATAGTGAATGTTCTTCCCCACCATTATTCATTTCACAATAAGTTCATTGAGACATCACGCCGTAACAGCTACACATAGGATGAGTAGCTTCCTTACAATTATTGGAATTATGATTGTTGGGTGATGAAGATATTTCTTGAGGTTCTCAAATTATTCATGGAAATATTCAACCAACTTATATGTGAATCAATTCATCATCAACATCATTAAGTAGAGTTATTTTATTGCTAGTTTGGATATGATATTCATAATGTGTGTGAGACATCTTGATTTCCATCTCAACTCTTTATGTTTTTGACATGTAAACATTATGAAAATTAGATTAGTCTTATCAGGTTAATCCTCAATGCCACATCTATATACCTTAAATATAAAGATTTTATCTAGTGATACTAAAAAAATACACTTTATAGGGTTCTTCTTGAAGTTTATATATTATAATTGTTTTATATTAAAATTTAGTGATTTGGTCACAAAACCTTATAGAAAAAACCACCATGTCATCCATATTGCATTCCATGATTATCTTTAAAAATAGTTTAAGGATTTGATGCATAGTGCATTGGTATATGGATCAAATATTATTAATATCAAAGGGTATGACTTGGTAGAGAAAAATTACTTGGTGTACCTAGAAAGCAGTTACTTACACGTTATTTGTGAACATATTTATTAGATTGAACCATGAGTATCCATCTATAAACAAAATAGAATATAAGCCTATAGTTGCGTCAATTTTTATTTCTGTGGTCGAAACTAGAGAATATATTTTTTAAAATGTCAATTTAGATCTATAAAATTATTTCAGTCCCTGATATACTTAGGTTATTATTAACTGGGATGAAGTTGGATATCCATTTTGGGCCTCTAACCTCTCTTATGAATATTTCATTAATAACATTATTGACCTAAAATTATATCATGGAAGCATGTGGGGATGAATTATCCTACCAACATGATTGCATCCTCAATTTTCATATTTTATGTCTATGTTATGGGTATCCCATGAGGGTTTATCTACTACAATTCTATATAGTTCCAATTAAACACATAATGGTGATTATTCAATAATGATATATACTTCTCTATTTCTTATAGGGTCATAGAATAAATGATCAATATAGGTTAAGAGTCGGCTTCCAATACCATATTTAACTTTTTAATCTAATTAATGGTTGTGGAGATGCCTTCATAAAAGGCTTGAGTTTTATCTATATGGTTCTCAACATCCTCATCTATTTCATTTTCTGAAGAATCTTTCTCATGAAAGAAAAATAATATGGGAGAATACATTTCCTTCATAAGGGATTATGGGCCACCCCTAGTCCCTAAGAGTGTAATGTCGTGAATATTATAACCAGGGAGATTCTCAAGGTCCTATCTTTCATTACTACTATCATCAGGGGACAAAGAGGCATTTATATTCTGAGTTTCAAGGAACATCATTGGTGTCATTTCAATTTCTGTAAATAATGCGTGGAAATTTTATAATATTGAT
Source organism: Viscum album (assembly GCA_963277665.1). Lineage (NCBI taxonomy): Eukaryota > Viridiplantae > Streptophyta > Magnoliopsida > Santalales > Viscaceae > Viscum > Viscum album. The sequence continues at coordinate 1,368,036,253 of OY728135.1, forward strand.
GGTGATGACAAAAAATACTATTATTTACATCATTAATATATTTTAGTGTTTCCCATAATTCTCTTGATGGTCCTGATTCCTTAGACGGATTTATAGGAAGTTAAAATCTCATCGTTGAGAGAACTCTAGAGGCATACTAAGGTAGATCCCAAGCCTTTGGGAGTGGAAAACCATTTGTTACACTATTTAATTTTTTTTATCATTTTCACTTGCAGAAACCAACCTCTATGAATCGAGATTTAAAAGATTCAAATGGGGCACATTTTCCATAAACATTTCCATCCTTCCCATTGATAGAGTATTTCAACAATTGATGGGATGCTGATGTAATAATACTGGGGATATAAATACATGGTCTCTCAAGTAGTAAAATCGATTCAATGAACTACCAACATTATATACTAGATATTTAAATTATGAAGTTATATTAATCATTCCAAGGGGATTCTTCTTACTCTATTGATACCCATAAACGAAATTTTTTTTGGGAGATAAACCATCCACTCTGTATCCAAAATTTCATAGTGTTCGAACCAGGGTAAAATTAATCTCAGAGGTGTTTTCATCTAGATCCTATGAACATTTTTCATTTTTGATCATTCCTATATTTTACAGTGGATTGGTGTTCCACTGAATTGATTATTATTGATTTATTTCAATATATATAATGGATGTATGAAATTGTTATGAAGGATATTCCTCTTGATAAACCAATATTCTTGTGATTTAAAACTCATACTATTAGGGGGATTTATTAGGCCTTGAAAATAACCTTACAATGATGTTTTGAAATATGGAGAGCATCCAGGACTGAGATCTTCATTAGGAAAACCACTAACTATTTCAAAATTTAATTATTATGCAATAAATGTCCACCTTTACAAATATAGTGTTTTTATTTAGAATATATCTTATGGGATGATGTGTTTGAAATAGATATATCTAGAACTTGTCAATAAGCTATGTGTAACCCAGTTATTGGTATATTAAAGAACGATGGTTTACTTACTCATTTGGACTGATCAAAAAAATTCACACCTATCAGCAAATCATATAAAATAATTCGGGTCATATGATCCATGGAAGACCCTGAGGTGTCTCCATACTCATGAAAATTATGAATATGTTCTGGTTCATGGGTCTTTTCCGTGTATATTACATTGGTTGAAATATGGACGGTATGATGGGCACAACCATGGTTATTTTTTCCCTTGTTCCCTCATCTTTTACAGTCTCTTTCTCTAGTTCCCGGATCATTAATGGGTAACACAAAATCATAGTCATCATATTTATTTGAGTATGGGTCCTCTAAGTGAATAATGATAACATAAACAAAGAGTATCCTTTCATCTAATGGGGTTTTAGTTTTGCGGGTTGGTTCACATTCTCTAGATAATGAGTTTATTAAAGTTGGATGAGTCAATAAAGGTTTGGGATTTAGATTAGACACCTCAACATTTTCCATGTTTATCTTTTTCTACTTATTTCTACCTCCTGAGGATGTGTTAAATGGAACCACTATACATAATGTGGGTAATTTGAAGACCATGATTAGTTAGTGGATTTGTGCTTTGAAAATGTTGTAGCCATGATTAACATTCTTTCCAATCATCTTGTGATCAATTTTTTTCTTCTGGGTGATACTTATTTTCATTCACATTCTCCTTATGATTGTGTGGTTGATGCACAATACAATTTTTTTATTGATTTCCCCTGTATCATGTAACAATAGTAAAAAATAACTTTTTGGATTTCTTTTAAGATATTGAAGTCTTGGATGGTATGGTACAAATTTTAACAAACATGAAAATATTCAATATGTTCATTGAGGCTAAACTCAAAAGGTTTTGTGGGATATGATATCTAGATGAGTTTGTTTACCATGGATATAAGAAATTAAACAATAACTTATTCATTTCAAAATATTATATTTTTTATTCTATTCCATATGTCAGGGATGAGTATCCCTCCTTACCTCTAGATGATGGTGATTTTATTTTTTATTTCTCTCATTGTGGGGCACCTTGGGATGTATAGGCTGTTTGAGTGCCCCAATAGTTTCTAAAACTATTTTCAATGTGAAATAATACTTTTTTCCTTAATAGTAAATTTCCCTTGAATTATAGTCATATGAATGAAATTGTCCATGTTTCCAAAAATGTCATCCTCTATGTGTTTTTTCATATCTATAAACTCCTAGAATCTGCATAGATATTTTAATAGGATAAATAATGTGTGTAGTTTATCATGACATATTTCTGTACAATGTTCTAGTATATTATTCTATGGGAGAGTAATGCTATGAAAATATATCAGGATTTTTCATTTACTGTGGAAGTTAGAGAACATTAATTTTTTTTGAAGATCATAAGGTCAATTATCATCTCATTCTTTAAAATGGAGATAAAAATTCTGATAAATTAATGAATACTGTATTTCAAATCTATAATGGTCCTTCATATGAGGCTATTATACCATATTAATGCCATCCGCACTAGATTATATTTAATGTACCATAGTTTGTTTTGCCTCTTTCTGGTCTCATGAAACTATCATTGGGCTACATCCAGACACCAATTAGGACATATATTTCCCTAAATCCTCCTTTCAGGCTGTGTTTGTGGAAATAGGATTCCCAAAATTGGGTGGGGGAAAAATGTCATCCACCCATTCAAGATATGGCTTCCTTTTGTGCTGCACAGGAATGTAGTGCAATTTTAAGGAATCTAATTGGGAAGTAAGAGACTCTGTGGTGTTGAGTAGTTACGGGGGTATTGATATCTAGAATACATCATGGGAATAAGATGTAGGTTAGACATGATGCATTTTCCATTCATTTAATGGATACTCATTTCATATTCATGTTGGGAAAAGGTGATTATCCTGATATGGGGGGATGTTTCCATAATAGATGAAAATATTTGTCTTCACTTAATCTGACATTGAAGTAGAATAACTCTCCATAACCAAAAACATATTTATATTCAAACTCCACTATTTTAAGTAGATTAAATCTCACTCAATGTGTGGGTAATAGGTTGTCATGTCTTATTGGCGGAGATAACCAATTGTAATATGATTGTTGAACAATTTCTTATTGAATCATTTGAGATTATATATATCAACCACATTTTGGACTAACTTATCTCCTCCAAAGGGAACATTATACTTTCTTACTAGAGTGGGGGATATAGAAATTATTTTCTATTTATCCCTAGTATAATAAAATAGATAGGGTGGAAAATAATCCTTTGGTGGAACCAAGATCTAGTTCCCTATGTTATTTTGGGTGTGTGTTGTTGTGACCTATACATTAATGTAACCCTCATAGAATACGATCGTTTCTTCATTACATCCCTCAATTTCATAACATCAATATATATCATCAATTATGATAGAATTCATGATCTAAATCAACAAATTTCATGAGGTATTAATCTTTTATTTTCCCTCTAATTAATATATTTAATTTTCACTACTTGCATGTCCTTTAGGAGTTCAATCGAGGTCTCCTCCTTGACACTTTCTATTACATGGAAATTTTAGATGACAACCTTTAATGATATTTATTTTCTATAAAGGATATACCCCCATTTCACTTTCCATGAATAGTGAGCATAAGGGAGTGTCTGATCATTCTCACAATGATATCTTCAATGATATGTGTGTATCTTGTGGTTGTAGGAATAGTTGAGGAGCTTTTTTTTGGTATCGACATCCCAGATTTTGGAAGAACAATTTTCATCAAGAATGTGTTAATAGTGGACCATCTGAATGGATGGGGACTGATATGGGTCTACCACTAGTACTTCTTGAACCTACTAAGAATTTTATGACTCTTAGGGTGGAGTTCATGGTAAATATTTCCCCATACCTGTAAGATGTTGTTGATTTAAAGCCACCATTGACATATTCAAGACCTTATTAGGGTTTAATATTTTAAGAAGAAGAGGTGGTGGTTATAATTCTATCATTCATGTGGGCTAGGATTTCTCTCATATGGATTCGAATGGGGTTTCCAATGAAATATTTTTTATTTGGGGTCTTAACAATTGAGCATGACATGATTATAGTGCCTACTCAATCTATGTGATTAATTCTATGGAAATCTATTTTGTAGCTTGAGATTTTGTCTCTCTCATATAAGGAATGTTGTCAACATGCTGAGAGGATTTGATCAAGAACATACCAATGGTTGGAACTCTCCACCCATGGTTATTTTATTCCTAAAAATGGAAGGATTTTGTTGGATTGACCAACTGGAATTCTCATTGGTCAAACTAATGACCTCTCTTACAGTTATGGGATTACAAAATCCATATTCAAGGGTATCTTCTAGCCTGGGGATAAGATTATGTTCAATAGACCATACTCACCCCATCCTTAGTAGGATACATATAATTATGAATTAAATATTATTTTTCTGAGGGTTTCATGTTAATAATGGATATCATGCCATCGGCTCACACAATAATATACTGGCCCCAGATCATAATAACTAGAGAAATAAATTAGGTCAATCTGAAAGTGTATCATATTCAAAACTAGGATATGATTATCATATCCTCAATAATGGAGTTCTATAGCCTTATTAAATTGAATGTAATCCTCTAGGTTATGAAATATGTGAGGTGTTCATGCCTTCTTTAGATAATATGGTATGCCATAGTAGAAGTGGTTATGTGATTGAAGATATTTAGAATGTTATTCTTGGAGATCTATTTCCATATATCCTTGATATCAATTTACTCATAAAAGTAATATTCCTCCATTTTTTTCCTATCACATGATTTCATTTTCTATAGATGGAGACTCATAACCCCAAGATAGTAGGGATAATTGTCACCAATTTAGCATGTATACTGACAGGGTTATGTCATTACATGTTATTGATGTGGTATAGTATGATGTTGAACACAATTATTTGTGATCCACTCTATATTAAGGTTCATTAATAGGGGAGTCTTTTCTTATCTCAATTTAAAATAACCATGGTTAATTTATACTGTGTTTGATGATAGGGGTATAATCCAAATAATCCATATCTATTGAACCATGAAGTAGATTTTCATGGTAGATACATCCTTATAATTTACATAGAGCCTAAAGATCCTCGATACACTAAAAATATGTGATGTATATCCTAATGAATTCAGTAATTATGTATGGTGGAAATATGATCTTCATCCAGTTTAATGAATGAAATTTTTTGGCCTTACATTTGGTGTAGAGAGATAGTATGGGTATGATGGGTGGTGGTCAGTAAAATATGATGATGGTTACCTTTGGTTGTTTTGGTTTTATGGGCCTATTTATGGGTATTCTATAGATTTTTCCCACAAAAATTTGGATTTTTTGTAAGAATATATTCCTACCTTTGGGCGCCTACCAAAATATTTCAGCTATCCAAATATGATGATGGAATATACACCCAAGTTTGATGATAAATCCCAACCAAATTATTCCATAAGACCTCCATAATGTGACTAAAAATATGTGTATCCTCTTTTATAGGCTCCAATGGAAATTGATATGGTCTTTCATTTGTGGGAGTTGGAATCTGTGTTTTCCTCTAATGGTTCTCCAGAATATATTGATATGCTTTTGAATTTATAGAATAAATATAGTAATTCACTAAGGTGAATATCGAGAGATGTTGTGGATCCTCATTTTGAATGGGGATATGAGACCAGTAAAACACCTCATCCTTTATCGAAATATTTTTGAAATCCTCAATGATAGGATCATGAACATGATATTGCTCTGGATTAGCTAATATTTATCATGGTTATACCTTATTTAGGTATTTTTAAAAGGATTATGTTCATGTTCATTTATGATCACCAGAATATGTTGAATAATATCCTCTCTTTCATCCAAAATATTCTAGAAAATTAGAAGGGTAAGAGTTGGAATATGTGTATTATTTATTACTATCACATGTATATACTTGATGACATATTCAATTAAATTGGTAATATATTCCCACCATTTCCAAATATTTTCCACTAGCATATGTCAATGGTATTTATTATGGGGATTAGGATATGATCATCCCCTCATATTTCTATTGAAAATTGTTGGAATAATGTTTTTGTGCGAGTATGGATATGGGACTCCTTGATGGGTGAAAAACTTGTTCATCATCACAATTAATCAATAAAAGTGAGGACATTTCCCCTAGACTCTTAATGTGTAGCTCATAATTCATTGTGAGATTTCATAGATGTTCATATTTTAATGTCTGGGAGGATTCCTTCTGGGTAGCACCCTCACCAGGCGACTGAGGGGTTGTAGATATATTACACGAGCAGATACAATTACAAGGAGCCCTCTTGGAAAACATTTAAACTAGACGAAAGTCATTATAAACTCCATAACACATCTTAATAATATTAAAAACTTGTTATTATCACATTATGTGGATGGTATTATAATGTTATTGGAAGTGGGGAAAATATTTTCAATATTTGTGATGACTTTCTACTAGTGATTTTGGATGCTATGTTTTTGTTCCAACAGACCCATACGCATATAATTTATTGTTTTTATGGTCCATGCTGGTGATATTCCCTAACCATTACATTCTCCACCAAGTTCCTATGATATTGGGTGGGTGAGATCTTCATTTAGTTAGTGGAAGCAGCAACACTTGATGAAGTGATAGTGTGAGAATTATTTCAAGATACTAATTTATTAACATTGAATCAAATAAAATATTTGGAAAGTGTATTTTTATCCCAAAAGAAAACAATTAAATAATATAAATTTATGTATCCTCAAAAGTAATAATCATATTTATTCATCTATTCATGCACGTCTCATTTATGTTTGTGAGGTAAATTATCAGGTTTGGACCACCATTTTTATTTAGGTAAAACATAAAAAATTAAATGGTCTATTTTGAGGTCAAACTATTTTATGCTAATGAAAATTCATGTCGGGATCACAATTTAGTTTTTTTATAACATTAAAAAAATGCATCGACTTACACCATCCTAATTATTAGGATTTTTTATTGAATGTTTCACATTAGGTTTACTATTTTTTTGTATAGAACACAAAAAACAAAAATGACTGATTTATGGTAACACAATTATTCATTTTATAGATTATAATATTCATATCTGGTTCGCTAATTTTGTTTCACCATAGAATTAGGTTTTATGAGATTAAAAGGTAACACTAGAGAGTTGGATAATAGAATATGTTATATTCATAAATTCCTTCACACATTGGAAAAAATCATTTCATGTTCAGTATTTTTGTTTCAAACTATGATAGTGTGGCTTAAAATTTCGGTCACTGATCCTATCTCAAAAAGTTCATGATAATTTTTTTTCATGGAACACTAAACACCTAATAGTTCCCACATATGCATTGAGTTATAGGCCTTCTTTCCTATGGCACGAGGTCATTGAGATTTATTACCCATGACACTTAGTAACTCATATTGGAATAAATAATGGGATTTTAATTTCATTACACCATATTTTGGAGGTTTATTAAATACTCCAAGCCTCTATTATAGAATCAAGTCATGATTGGGAATGTTTCTATGATTTTGATATGGGATAGTTTCCCATAATAATTATAACCATTCATCAACTTAAACCAACGTGAGTATCTATACATATAAGAAATACAGTATCAATAATAACATGTCTTTGTATTAAAGGCTCTCCATCAATGAAACCTTCCATATGTATCAGATTTTATCCATCTTGTTACTAAATATTATGCAGTGTTGCTGGTTAGGGGATTTCTAGGTTTTATATCCATACATCATGGTGTTCTAGAATTTATTTACATCTTTGAAGATGGTAGGTGTTTACAGTTTTTAGATTGATCCCTTGAATGGGATTCTTTTGTAACCTTAAAAAAGTAATAAGAACTAGTGTAGTTCAATTCTAATTAATTGGATACAACATAACTATTAATTTCATGTGATAATGACCAGACCATAGAGTTTATTGTAATGTGGTAAGGATTGTTAGATGAAATATTTCTAAAAATTATTTTTGTGGGACATACACATGTGCATCCCTTTTCAGTTAACTTCATTAGGAATTTGGACTTATAAGGATGAATTTATGTCACAAGGTGTCAGACCCATGAAATTTGACTTCATCAGAGGTATGGCCCAATGAGGATTGTGTTATAGGACCTGGGAGGAATATATCACAGGACACCAAAGGAATATAGCCCTCTAAGAGGGAGAATTATTTTATGAGGAATATTTCTTAATAAAATATGGTCTATACGAAATATGTAACCAATAGACATTACATTTAGGCTCATGGGAGTATATCCAAAAGTGAGGAGGATGTAGAAAATTTAATGTGGAGTAAAACCTTTTGATAATGAAAATAAAGGGAAGAGGATGTTGGGTTTGAACATCAAGATATTTTGATAATAATACTATTGATATAGGAATCAACGAACATGTATTTAGAATGAAATAGTTTAAGGACATGTTATAGGATAGAAACAATCAGTTTTACATCATACAATAATGATGTAAGTGGGGAAATTTTAGCAGTGGATTTGGGGGATTGAGCCTCCGAGAGGTGTCATACTTATCCTATGAAGATAAAAATTATAGTCCACATAGTTCATATTTTAAGGAAATAGAATTTGTAAAATGTGAAATAATATTGGTTTTGGGAGGTCTTACACATTTGAGATATCCTTAATATGTTTCATTAGTAGTATGTCCCTTTGATTGAAATGAAAATATAACTAGGACATATATTTGATTTAGAGCCCCATAATAGTGGTTATTTAACCATGCAAATGACCTTATCATTAAAGATCTATAATCCCACATTATTTTTTCTTTTTGTGAGAAATAATAGATAAATAATGTTCAAAATAAATCATGATAGTGTAAGATTGAATTTATATAGTGCATCCACACTATTCATCCTTATGAGAAATATGGTTTAGAGTCCCATGAAGAATATTATTCTATTAGTGAATGAATAATAATTCACAAGGCCTATGTTGATGAAATAATAGTATAAGGTGTTATAGTCATTATTGGGAATATTTTTTTGTAGAAAATTTAATTTGAAATGTAATAGATATGGAGCATGATCCATGAAAAGGAATTCTACATATCCTCATTATGACATGAATTTGATTCCTTATATTTCATATATTCTAAGACCATAGATGGGTACTAAAAGATAATTAAACTCAAAAGGATTATTTCATCATGTGTTAAAAATTATTAGAGAGAATTTTAGGGACATACAACAAGTTTTATGCCTATGAGGGATATGGAATATTAATATTAGGAGACAAACTTAGGAGGTTTTATGTCGATTTCATTGGAGTTAAGTGATTTAATGAAGGTTATAGGGACATGTGATCACCTAATTATAAGGGGTTATACAATATTAAAACTCTTATTAGGTTATAAAATCATGTAGTGAGATCTAGAAACCAATAAATCATCACATAATTGTTTGATCAATAAATAATAATTTGATCATGTGACCCAAGGGAATTTAAGTGATCATATCTTATGCAAGTGGTTACATGGTTATGTCTCATTGGAATAGTTTATGTACTTATAAAAAGTTTACCCATTTTATTGAAGTTCTTCCCTTAAAATATACTTTCCAAATTTTCAAATGGAAAAAATTTGTGACTCCACATTACTAGAATGTGTGCATTAATAAGTTGATTTATACATATAGTTTTAATTGATATTATCAGAATATTTCCTAGTTCATCCATCCAAATTCTATTGTTTTGGGGGTTTTATAAATGTAATCCCTATGTATATATTCCCATTCATATGGTGAGAAACACGCATCATAAAACTTAATGTGATAGTATATTTCCCATATAAATCATTATAAACTCATGCACATAATGTGACTAAGCCGCATGTCACCAATAAAGTCCTCTAAATCATTATATGAATAAGGGAAAACACAACATCATCATGTCATAGAAAACCTTGATAGTGTGATCCATTTGGTGTTATGATATCCCATATCCCTAAGAGATATTGCATAAATAATATAGACATCAAGACCATATAATAATGGACACCCTTATCCTCATAAATCATTAAGGAATATGAGACTGCATGTTCCAAAGGATTTCTCATGAATAAGAGAAAATGAAATATCATCCCAATATGGATATCCTTGGTCACATAAATCTATATTGATTGTGTGGTCACATATGCACTATGGAATCACATGAAGAAGGGAAACCACAAGACCATTCCATCATGAATAAACATTCATCTGAACTGGTCACATGAAGATCATGATGTTATGTGATCTCTTGAATAAATCAGGGTTACAAAACCAAGTAACCCTTTTAAAAATACCAAATATGGCCATGTGATCATGTCATAAACTGTATTTTCTATTATCCTTTGTAAAAATGGTACTCATATTTGGTGTAATTTTACTGTTATATTGACAATGTCTTCTTGGAGTGTGCCAACAGGGGTAGAATTTAATGAAATGTGATTTTAAAAAACATATGTACTTAAATAATGTAGAGAATATTATTTTATAAACACAAAACAAAATATTTTCATGAAAATATTTTATTTAATATTACCATTATAGTATGGTTTTAAAATGTTTGGTTATAGATAAGAGGTAACCAACATACAAATACACTGTAAAAGTGTAAAATAAAAAAAGTTTCATTTTATTTTTGAAAATAAATTTTTTCTAAAAATACATTTTATCGAATAAAATTTGAAAGAGTGAGAAAAAATTGATTTTCATATTCGACCACTTAATAAGAAACGACCATTTTTAAGAATATGAATATGAGAATAAATGTTACATATCCAAATAATGATCAAATAGTTCTTTTCAAAGAATTATCTTACTGATATTGTGTATTTTTTATTTAATATATAATTTATAAAATTATAAAAAATGAATCTACTATAAATTTTAATGATATATGTAAATAAATGACCACATCTTTAATTGGTAATTAATACTAAATAAGATTAAGCACACTTATTGTCAAAAACACATTTTTATACAACACAATATTTCTCTATATTAATTGTCTAAATTTAATAGTTACTTTTCTATTATTTTAAAAATTAATTAACTTTTATGGAGCATATATTTAGGTCTATAACATCAAAATTTTAGTTTACCATATTTTTTTTATAATATATAAATTACTTTCTTTAAAAACTAGTAAATACTATAATTTTTTTTCAAAATGTAAAAATATAATGGTAGAATACATGAAAAATGTTTAAAGAATGTGTAAAAAATAATTATAGATTAATTTATTAACATATCTAGTATTAAAAGTAATTATTAACAACTTTGGATATATTTACTCTTGAATAGTGTCACAACATCATTCAAAAAGTAGAGAGTATGTAAAAAATTAAATTTTATTAAATTAAAAATGAGATCACTTACACCACATTTATCTACCCATTAAAATTATTTATCTATAAAAATACCTAGATCTATTATATTATATTGTTTCTCTATACTTCCTATAATCCTTAGTTATGCCAAAATACCCTGATTTTGAGCCTTAAGGTGACACCTAATGGGGGTATCCAAAGGAAAAGGTAATGTTCTCATCCAAGCTCTGTCATTTAATTTTTTGATACCACCTTACACAAAATATATCAATATATTTATTAATAAATAATTATCAATAATATTATTAAATGTTATTATACTAATTTAATATGAATTTTTACCTTCCTTCTAGCCATCTGAGAAACAAATGTCACATTTGTTACATATGGACTACCGCCTCCATAAGGGATGTGGTATTGTTATTATATACAGAATAAATTTATATTTCAAATGTTGAATATATTGAATATAATTTATATTTCAAAATTTATTAAAATTATTATAATAAAACCAATTTTTACCTTTTTTCATTCTATGTTAACAAATGTGTCATCCATGCATATGTGCAGACTAGAACCTCCACGAAACTTACATGTTTCATTTTTTAAACTTGACTTTTCTTATAAATCAATAAAATATGGTTCACCAAATTAAAAACATATAAATAATATCATATTTTTTAATAATTATAATTTTCAAAAAGAATCATTTTGTTACCCATACTCCCCCATATATTATAACTGGTCTTTATTTGGGTAGGTTTTACGACAAACATGAACATAGCTATAATATTATAACATGAATGGAGATGAAACCATGACAAATAGTGTTATTATAAATTAATGACTATGTATTTTTTATGTTATTTTTATTTAAATGCTACACTATTATTATAGTAATTATTAATATAGGTCATTTTTGTTTGTTAATATTTCATAAATAAGCTCGTCATTTACTTCATCATCACATATCATAACCAAAATACTCATGAAATGAAAATAAATCACTATAAATAAATATAAAACATATATTATAGCACATAAAATGATCTTTTAATGAATAAATTTTAATTTGTAAACATGAATCCACACTTCTGCAACAAATTTAGTAGGAAAAAAAATTGTCAAAACTAATAAGATGCGATGATGATAATATTTTGTAAAAAAAGAATATATGTATAATAAAGGAATATACTATATGTCTAAAAATTTATTTTTACATGGTTATAATGTAGGTTTTTAAGATATTTATTTTTTATATATGTGGATATAGAACATTTGACTATGTGGGAATAAAGGTAAGTGTTTTTCTTAACTCAACTTATTTTCCTTAAGTCATTACAATTCTTTTTTGACTATAGATATTGAAATATTATCATATTATGATCTATAATGAAATTATAATTCATTTTCTCATTAATTTATAGTTAATTAAATTTATTAAATTCATTATTTATCAAATTTATTGATGTTAAGGATAATTATCATTCTATCTAAATTGCATCTTTTTCATCTATATCAATATTTACTCTTAATTTTAATGTTTATTAATTATTGTTTTGAAAGAAATGAATTATTTATTTATTTTATTCTTATAATTTCTATTTATATCTTTTCTATTTAATTTTTTTTATCACTTCCCTTATGATTTTTTTAATACTTGTATTTTTTAAACATTAAAATTTATTTCCCATACATGTTATTTTTTTTATCTACCACTCCACATTTAAACATTAAAATATTTTTGAAATTTTTAAAGAATCCAAATTTTGGATTTATTTTAATGCCCATTTCAAAATGTTTTACGGGTAACCTTCTTAAGAAATATTTTTGAAAGTGATTTTTAATTCCTTCTCTATAAGAAAATGTTATGAAATGGTTTCTAAAAGATAATTTTGATTTTTGGTCTTGAATTATAGTCTTTATTTACCTAAATCCTATTGATTAATATTTTATGAATCACTTTATAAATCCCTTGATGAAATAAAACTTTTGATTAGTTAATTTTTTTGTATCAACTGATCAAATGTGGATATCAGTTATGTGATATTTTTATAATATATATACAAAAATTTTATTCCATGGGTTTTCATAGTATGATGACTAATTGAAATATTATGTAAAAAATCTATATGAATTATGATTAGTGGGGTCTATATTTACCTAATATTCATTTTTTATTTTTTTCATATCTCATGAGATAATGTATCTTGATCTTCCTTAGATGTTCTCTAAAATTATGTAGAGAGAACTATTGTATAATGAACCAAAAATAATGGGTGGGCCTTCTTGGATATTCTCACAGTATGATGATACCATATGTATATGTTCCGGTCAATGTTTTTTTGTGATTATATGCTTATAGTTCATGTTACATTTACTTTCCATATGATTATGATCATACTCAATAGATCACAGTGATTATATCATGATTTTATATTCCTTTTTCATGGTATATGATAGACCTTACATATCCCTCTAACATCGTCATCATCATGATATTTTTTTTAAAGACACCATACAACACAAAAAACAATCAACCAAATAAAACATTAAAGCAATACGAGGACTATGGAGGTTTGAAACGGTAGAGCACAAGAGCATCCCCTTTGACTAGGTTCTCCCCCTCTAGAAATAGTAACACAATATTTGGAGATAAAAGGGTGTTCATCCCATGAATTGACAATGAGGCAAGAATGTCGGCGGCCTTGTTCCCCTCTCACCACGTATAGAGAATGAAGGTGTTTACATCCAAGAGACTGAGTCATTTCTTAATGATGTATGATATGGACCATGGGATGTGAACTTACCTAACATAGAGTTATAGAGAATGATGGAGTCTATTTCCACTACACTAAGGGTGAAATTCCTCTGCCTAGAATGCTAGAGACCAGAGAGCATCGCTTGGGCTTTAGCTTAAAAAGAAATAACCATTCCATAGTGGGCGGCAAAAGAATACATAAATTCCCCATTCTTATCACGTATAACACCACCCCCACTCATGGTTCCCATAGTGCACGAGCCATTGGTGTTCAGTTTAGGGACTTAAGGATGCAGGTTCCATCTAACCAACAGCCCCTGCTTTCCCTCACTGATGGGGATATCCTTCTAACATTAATCATAGAATATTTCTATTTATACATGTTCATATGATTTTATATTTATCCCATGCCCATGTTTTATCTTATGATTAGGATCTAACCCTTGATGTTATTTTTTACCTTACTGATATTTTGATCTCAATTATTCTTGTATTTATATTACACAGGACATGAAGTTGATAACAACTTATGGGAGTCCTATAATATATACTAGGGTGGAAAATTTATTTAAACAAATTTTGTTTAATATATTTCTTATATATATAGTCCTCAAAGACTATAAACGTTATTTACTTGAGATTTATTAATAATGTGTGAGTTATAATGTTTATACTATGGAAATTATGTAAAATAAATATATGTTTTTCTTGGGTTTCTATTCATTTATTTTAGCCATTTTTTTTATCACATAGATACATATTGATGAACTTCTATGGATGTTACCCTAACGGTTCTAGATATGTGGAAGAAACATCAGGTGGAAGCCCAATTTTTTAATTTCATTTTATTAAATTGGTAAAGTTAAAATAAAATGACGTACTATCCTAATAATCCCATAAAAATATCAGGTATATTTAATTAATAATTAATATAAATTTGAATTACCTAAACCACGGTATTATTCTTAATCAATTCATAGAAACCACTGATATATTTCCATGTTTATGCATTCAAGAATAAATTGGGGGATCCCTCTATATGTTTCTACACATTATCCTTGAAACACCATGAAACATTCTAGATATATAAGGGTCTAGCATGAGAGAATATAGATATTTACATTATTCTTCATGACCATGAAATGGGATATGTTATTTTCTATCTCTAAACCTGGATTGATGAGAGGGGATTTTCTAAAATTATCCCTCAATAAGTTGATTGTAGAATTATATAAAGAATCTCATGTCATCTCCATGAAATTTATTGGTTTTATAAACATGGTCAACATTAAAGGAATACGGAAAAATTATATTCTTCTAATTTAATCTTAATGAATATTCATCATCGTATTTCTCTGAAAAAAAAATAAAAAAAAAATATTTGACATGAAATATGAATCCCATTTCACATATCATAATTAATAATAGCACAAATATTATTACTTTAATGTATCATTTAATATTTTAATATAATATTTTAACAAAATATTTTTTTTAAATGATATTGAAACATATTAAATATGTCACCACACATAAATAATAATAGTTTTTTATTTTATAAAACGAGTAATGATATAAAATTATTTATTAAATAAATAAATAAATATTAAAATTATATTAAAATTTAATTATTGGATCACTAAATCAATACAAGGATCCCCAAAAAATTATCAAACCATGAATCCTACAATTTTAATTTAATAAAATAAATAATATGCTCACCTAAATTATGAATAAATATCTATTTATTTTTACTCACATAACTTGAATAAATATTTATTTTTCAATATCCACAGAATTAATGAATAATAAATATTATTTTCGATAAAATTTTGAATAAAATAATAATATATAATATTCAAATAACATATTATAAACTTGAATATCTCATGATTTAATTATTACAATCAACATAACATTAAAAAATATTAATCCTCAAGCCATGAATACATTTATTCCTAACATAAATTCAATATAATTTCATGTTGTTTATGATATAATTAGTGTGTTTCAATTAAATCACTTGTAAAAATAGAAATAAGTAAAAAATACCTATACACTGGTATTTTTGTTCAGAAACACATTAATACACCCATTCAAAAATAAATCAATGTAGAAACTAAAATATACTTCCTTTAAATTATTCTATTTAATATAATCACTAACTAAAATAATATCTATTTATATTTGATGCGTATAAAAGTAAAAAAATTATTTGAAATATCAAAATTATATTTTATTCTATGTACATTGGAAAGGGATATTTTTTAAATACTTATATCTCAATTTAATTATCAATTATGTCTTCTTCTATTAGATTTAAAAGGGACAGTTCTTTCTTGAAATTTTAATTAATTATATATCACAAAACATATATGTCCCCTTTGTGACTATTTGATATCATATTTTTAGTAATTACAATAATGTAAACTCTTTATTATATAATTTAAAAATAAACTCATGCCCAAGAACAAATATGCATGGTAATAGATAGAAATATACCATCTCCCATTGAACGTATGAAATTGTTATTTGTTTATCTATCACCATGAACAACCTTTATAGATATCACCAATTATAAACATCATAAGAATAATTAAAACACTGAATTCCCCACCACACAATAATAAAACATCATTTGTGTTCCCAAAGATTTCGATTTCTAGACCACATGACATATTAATTATCAATATTATAATAGTATCTATAGTTTACATTATAGACTATAAGAGTAACATCCCTTTGATGTGAAAAATATTCTCTGTACATTCAAATTAATGTTATACCAATGAACAATCACTATGTTAAAGGAATATGTTTGCATTGGAAATTGAAATTTTAATATCACTCAGATCTAGAGGACCAACTTTAATAGAAATCAACTCACAATATAGATGAAAATTAACATTTTTCAAGTCATTAGATCTGATATGATATTAATTCTCCAACTAATTTATGACTATAATCACTCAAACTATGACATATATATATATATATGAATTAACCACAAGTTCCATTGTGATTTATATGGTCATTACACTATTATTTTATTCAATATGTTATTAGATTGAACTAGTCATTATAAAAACCTTTTACTTATCCCATCACAACAACTTTTTTTATATTCGCAATATACAACAAACACATCATCTATAAAATAATAGAAAATTATAATTATTGGTTAAAAAAGTTTTAATACATGCATATTAAATACTTTTTAAGATAAAAATTATAATAGTTATAAAATCTAGGAAACAAATGTTTGGTGTCTTGGGATAATTAAGATCATATGTCACTAATACATAATATAACATAAAAATTATTTAACTCTTTATTATTTATCCTCCTAATGGAAATCATGTTCTAATTAGGACACGTAATCACCTGAGGATATACATTATTGAAATTGGTGATTTAAAATACCATTAAGGGGATTAATAATATATAAAGAATAATAGAGATAAACTATTATTACATGAGTGATCATAATGATCAACATCATATAATAAACATGCGATAATCAAAATAATTATGAGGGAAGAGTTTGATAATGTCGTGGAAGAAATAATATGAGAAATAATGAAACATTATAATATAATATTCTAATTCCACACATAATTGTGGGAAAATATAGCATGATTTTCACCCATAATATATTTCTATTAATCTTAACATTATAATATTGAAAAAATCTAGAATCTAGTTGACACATAATAAACATAATATAATGAGATATTTCACAATTACAATTCCATTATAGGGATATATAATTTAGAGTCCACCAATTACATCACTGAATTTCATAATCATATATACTACCCAGAGACTCGAAATATAATAATAATAGCGAAAAAACAAATTCATATAAAAAATGATTTTTATAATGTTATTTTAATGAATAATTTCATGAATAACCTTTAGGGTTCCGAAATGAATAAGGAAAATCTTATAAAACACCATAATTATTTAGTGGATGATAAATAGATCTACAGGAGTCCATGAGGAGTTTTTGAAAATAATACATCCCTGAAAAATCATTGTATTTGTATTATAAATCATTTTGAAAATTTGAAAAAATGAATATTCTCCAAAAGAGAATAGAAAGAATATTAAGAGGTAATATTAATTATATTAGATAAATAACCATAATTAAAATATGAAATATGAGATAATACAAATTATGGAGTCGAGTTTGAGGATCCCCTTAATTCCCTTTTATAGGTGAGATATTTTGATTTTATATTTTCCTTAAAATCCCATATCTTTCGTGAATTTAATGATATTTAAATTATTCTTTTTTACACATTGTTAATATTAACTCCCAAATATTTGAAATACATATATTTATACAATAAATATTATAAATAATTTATTATAATCATATAAAATGGCCATGATTGTTAGAGAGTAATTAATTTTATTATGCCCCATTGACCGACCATTGAAGGGACATTATCATAAGTGAAGGAAAATAATTTTTAAATATATAAAATCATAAATATAATAATAAAAATACATGAAAACCATTAATATAATTTCAACATACTAATAAATTAATATTATATATTTATATTTGAATGGGATATGAAAAAAGAGTAAGAGAATAAGAAAAATAGAGAAATAGTGGAAAGAAACTTATCATCTTCTCACTATCGATTGTTTTCTATGACACTAAACTCCTAGAATTCTTGGAGTTGGTTTACTCCAGAATATTAAAAATTCTTATAAGGGTATTAATATATGGTATTTGGGTAGATATTTGTATTTGTTAAGTTGATGTGAATATGTTTTCCAAGGGATCGGACATGGGTTACTAATACATGAAGATATTGTTAAATTTTTCATAAACTATTGGATGAAATATAATTTCATATGTAAACATTTAAATAGTGATATTAATGAAAATTTATGTCACAATGGAGTAAAATAAATCTATTTTAGTAATATTTATGTTTTTCTTAAAATGAATACATTATTTTAGTAAAAGTAATCTGGTAAAATGATAATTTATTATTGTTTGGAGTAAATTATATATTGTTGATTGGAAAATAGTTTTATTTTATGTAATTGAATCATTTGTCTCATTTAATATATTTTTATTGATAAAAAATTTATATATTTTATCAGGTCATTAATACAAAATGAATGATGTAATTTAATCTAAACTAGTTATGGAAAAACTATATTATTACTGTTCAATTAAAAATTATAGTGTCAATTTTTTTTGAAAAAATACCCTAGAAAATCTTGATGTGTTGATTCTAAAAATGATATTAATTTATTCAAAATAATTATCTACCAAATAAAATTTTATTATTATATAAAAATATTATTTTTGAAAAAAAAATTAAAATACAATAATTCTAATAATTTATTGGATTTTTTAATCTTGGTATTAACTATATGAAATAAAAAATTATTTATATTTAAAAAAACACTCATTATGAATAATATTTATATTTTATTTTATCATTTTCAAGTAAAAATACTATTCTATTGATTTGGTTATTATCCAAAAGTCATATACCATTCCCAAATTTCATGTCATAGTTTTTAATGCTTATGTTACAATTACAATGGTCACAATAAAATCCCAATGCTTATATTAACATTTAAAAATACCACTTAATTACTTCATTCATCATTCACTAAAATTTCATCAATATTTTCTTTTTATATGATTTCAGTAGGTTTATTATTATTTAGTTTATTTTACGCTATATTTATCATGGGGGAATGATTTTATAATATTTGGATGATACATATTGTTCGATTTTGACTTCTCAATTTTATATTTTTATCTCATTATAATATTTTGAATTTTTAGGGGCTTAGTTGTTGACTATTCTAATGAATTTCATTAATAAAATAATGAGTTCTTCATTTTTTATGTGTAGTTTAGGTACAATACTATAAAATATAAAAAACATTAATTATTGAAAAAAATATTATCTATAAACTCTCTATTTTTATATTCTTAACCCCTTTAAAAATATCATCCTAAAAAATTCAACTCATTTTTTATGTTCATAATACATTAGGGTACTACTAT
Organism: Viscum album; assembly: GCA_963277665.1. Classification (NCBI taxonomy): domain Eukaryota; kingdom Viridiplantae; phylum Streptophyta; class Magnoliopsida; order Santalales; family Viscaceae; genus Viscum; species Viscum album. The sequence goes on from OY728135.1 coordinate 1,368,056,449, forward strand.
GTTATATTTTCTTTAGTTCCCATGATTCCTCTTCATATTAACAGCCATTCAACAAATAAATTGTATGATATTTTGTATTATTACATAAAACTATATCTACATTTTCCATTATATACATTGGATTCTTTATATAATAGTGGTCACGATAGAGTTCTACTAGGTTATGTGATTGTGAGGGATCAGGTATATACATCTATAGGAGAGATACATGGAATTCATCATGAACTTGATCCTTGTCTAGTGTATCTTCTAGTTGATAATCAATTTCTCTATTTTTATCAAGTATATCATGGTTCCAGTGTACCTAGGGAAAATCATTCCTTTTTTTCCAAATAACGTAACTCTCTTCTAGGGTGATATTTGAAGAAAATTGTTTTCTTCAACTTCAGACATCAAGAACCATTAATAGTTATTAGAGTAAATCTTTTTCCAAATTTGTTATGTTTTTATAAGGTGTTTTATTAATAAAACCTCAACTATTATTTCTTCCACATGATTAGGTCCAAGTAGCATCAATTAAACAATATGTTTGATTTTTACATCACCTCACACATAAGGTTTTCTATGGGACCATTTGAATACTCATGTGGAGCCAATTAATGTATGAAAACTCAAAAAATGGGAGATATTAATACCATACTCCATTAAATTTTATTGAGGATACACTCCACAAGTCCTCAAGTGTATATATGGTCCTCCCACATTATCCATCATTTTGATGGTGATACAACATACTGAAATTCAATTCATAATTCATAAAATGTTAAAGACTTCTTTATAATTTATAATTGATCAGTGGATCATGATCAAGATTGATTTAAACTGGGTCCCCATAAAGCCTCACCACATTATTTACATATATCATGTAATGTTTATCAATAGGGAAATTTTCATGAATAATTATGATGTGAAAAGACATTGTGAGTTGATATACTCTGAGCCATATCACATTGATTCCTTTTAAAGTCATTGGGAGAGTAGGGATAAATTACATGGGGATGTTTTTTCATTTCCATGTTGTTATAGGTAGTGGTTTCATCATCCCATTGGAATTATATCACTATAATTTAACTTTCTGTCAAAAATTAACATTTATATATACATAAAAATATACATCTTAATGTTTTCCAATCATAATTTCTCTCAAAGATCATATTATATCTTTATAATTACATGATGGATAGATAACTATAAACTATTGGAATTATTAAATTTCTATTTATTTATCTGAGGATATTACTATATACTATTAGAATTATTAAATTGAAATAAAGATTAGGATATCACATTTTTATTTTTTCTGAGTACATGACCCAATTTTTTATTTGAGGAATCACTATATATGATAAACCCTTCTCCATATGTAGTCAATTTTAGTACATTCATAGCGATTAGGCTCTTCTTTATCTCCATTAATCTTTCTTCACAATCATTTATACAACCATACTTTACCCCTTTCAAATTTGAATTATTTAGTGGGATAGAAATTTTTTATAAATGTCTAACAAATCATATGTTGTACCCAGATAATCAAGAATAAAATATAGATTTATATAGAAATATATATTCTAGGACATTATTAAATTTTCTGTTTTAAGGATCCATAAAAATTCACTCACTTGTGATCATGTTCCCCATTAATGTGACTTGCTACATCCTAAAATCAAACTGGTGTAACATAACTTTAATTTTATCCCTTATTAGTTTCACAATCACAATATTTATATATTGTTCTTTTGTAATGTCCCAGACCACTATGGTTCATTCCTCTATGAAAATATAGTGTTTGAGGTGTTCTGGTTATCATGGTGACTTATCCCCAACACTTTTCCCAATTTCAAATTCGGTGAACAATTATAATGGTAGACTGGTGTGAACAGTTCCACCGGTATATCAGTGTGAACAGAACCAACGATAAACCGCTATGACCAATTGTAGACTGATGTGAACTATTCCAATGGTAGACTGTTATGAACAGTTTCAATGGTAGATTGATGGGAACATTTCCAATATTAGACCAATGTGAAAAGTTTCAATGGTAGATCAATGTGAATAGTTCCAATGGTAGACTTATGTGAATCATTCCAATGGTGGAACAGTGTAAACAGTTACAATGGTAGATCAATGTGAATAGTTCCTACTGTAGACTTATCTGAAATGTTCAAATGGTATACTGATGTGAACATTTCCAATGGTAGAAATATGTGAACCGTTCCATTGGTAGATTTATGTGAATAGTAAAAACGGTAGACCTATGTGAACAGTTCCAACAGTAGACTTATGTGTACTGTTCCAATGGTAGAGTTATGTAAATAGTTCCAACCATAGACTGATGTGAACAGTTCTAATGATAGACATATGTAAACAGTTCCAATGGTATACCAATTGTGATGAATTACATTAGTAGACTGATGTCAAAAGTTTCAAAGGTAGACTTATGTAAACAGTTTCAATGGTAGACCAATTTGAATAGTTCTAACGGTAGACCAATTTTAAAAGTTTCAATGGTAGACTAATGTGAAAAGTTCCAATGGTAGACCGATGTGAACAGTTCCAACGGTATACCTATGTGAAGAGTTCCAATGCTATACTTTTTTAAATAGTTCCAATAGTAGATTTCTGTGAACAATTCCAATGGTAGGCCAATGTGAATAGTTCCAAAGGTAGACTTATGTGAAAAGTTCCAATAGTGAACTGATTGAACAATTCCAATGGTAGACAGATGTGAATAGTTTCAATTGTAAACTTATGTAAAGAGTTCCAACTATAGACCGATGTGAACAGTTCCAACAGTAGACATATTTCAATAGTGTTTCTAAAATGGTGAAGTTCTAACACAACATCTATTTCCATTTCCAAAATTCGAGTTCATGAACAATGTTTCTAGCTTCCTATAGTTTCATCCCTTTGAAATTTACTTTGACATAAAATGTATTTAAAATCTCATTTTGCGAACTATAAGGGTAATTAAATGGACCTAACTCCTATATTAATTTCCCAAAGGCTCCAATGCTTTTACCTTGTCAAATTGAAACATGGGTAAGTCCCCCCGGTATACCCTTTTCATTCTAGAATCCGTCCATTCTGTATTTTATTGGGAATATTGTGGGGCGTTACTTGTGCTCAGATCTCTACACTGAGGCGGTGTGTCATCCAATTTGCCTACGGATCTGCGTTGAGGTTGATTTTGTGATGGATTTGGTGACCTTCATTTGGATAACTGATGGCAAAGAGTTTCGGTGGGAACAAGAAGTTGTTTTTGAATCCTGGATGAGATACTACTCTTCCTGTTTGATATTTGGACACACGGAGTTGGTTTTCCGTAAGGGGAAGACAAGTCGAAGTCACTCAGAGATAGTAAGGAAAGAAATTTATGGGCTTGAAGAACCTGGGATGGTGTCTCTTGCAGTGGAAGGTAGCAGTGAGGGTGTTTCCATTGGAGAGGATTGATTTGGTGCTGTAGAACCAAAATCAGGACGCGAGGACCCTAGGCTGGTGAAAATGGCGATGGAGGGTAGTAATGAGGGTAATTGTGCTAGAAATGATCAAAGTGGAGCTTTTGTGGCTGATGATGAATTTCCTACAGTGGCTGATGAATCTATGATGGCAGTGGTGGATGAAGACGTGTTGGATGAGGTGGAGGTGCAGGAAATGGGGCAGGAGAACACACTAGAAGATCTTGTGAATGGAAGTGGACTGAAAGTGATGCAATTGTCTGCCAAACTGTAGGTGAAGCGTGTATTTGAGAGGTTGGCAGGTGACATTCGGTTTGGAAAGCTGTCCGCAATGGTTAGTGGTGCTGATATTTCCCTATTGGAGTCAGATAATTGAAATGAGTTTCAAGGCTGCTGTGTTATAGGCAATTGGTTTTCATGCTTGGAAACTGAGAATGTTCTTGCTCTGATGGAGGGACCCAAACTGTCTGAAGTGATGAAGATCACTCCCAATAATCATATGGAGTCTGGCATGACTAAATATGAGATGGATTTGCATGATGTTTCTGGTGTTGTGGCAGGGAAATATCCCAGATTGATTGAGAATAAAAGTAACTCTAAAGTGAGAGGGATACTGGTTGATGTAGAAAATGTCTAAGTGGTGAAGGATTATGGGCGCAATAATTTTGACTCGGTGAATAGAATCGGAAACTGGGGAAGCTGCTCGGATGGTGACAAATAAAACCATGGAATAGTACGACCTTCTTATAGTGACATTGTTCAAGGCGGGCGAAGCAGGGCATCTGAATGTGACGGAATTAATTTTGTACCACCAAGGAGGAAATCATGGAAGGATTACTCTTACCTTCCAGAGCTGTTAAACACTAGTTCTTCATCCAAGAATGAAATAGGAGCGGTACCTGTGTCTATGAAAGGTCGTGCACAATCCAGCAAAGAGGTTTTATCATTGGAATAGTTGAAGATTAGAAAGCAGTATGCCAACCTCTTGAGGAAATATGAAATGAACTCAGAATGGGAATTAGCTACTATATATGAAATCCATGACTATAGAAGTGGTGAAGGATATGATTATTTTGATATTTAATTGTCTTGTTTTTATTGGTAATGATGTCTGGATGCAGTCAAGTTGTTCTCCTGCGTCCATTGTTTTGCATTTACGTACTTTTTCTTTTATTTAATAAATGGTCAGGGGATTTCTCCCTCTGACAGACTTTCCAGGTATCATCCTTATTTTGGGTTCATCTCATTCTATTTCTCATTGACCTTTTATGGAATGTAATCTCTATGTTCCTAATAGACTTTTCATGGGTGTTGACCGGTGTGGTGGTGTCTCTGCATCTTCGAGTAGATACAGTTTTCATGGGGGAGGAGATCACAATCCGTTGTGTGGCTCGTTCTCTTATAAGGAATGTCAAGAACCATTTGAGTTATGGGATTCGTTGCTTCTCTATTATTTTACGTGAAAATATATAGTTATCAGTTTTTTTCCCATTGGATAAAAATGGAATTAAAATATTAAATATTTGAACCAGATAAATAAATTGATAGTGATCATATGTTATTTCCTCTTTTTTTTCTAGATAGCAAGATATCTATGCTTTCATTGATTAGATTTTCATTTTTAATAATAATTGGTAGTGAATGAAAATATAGAATTAGTTGATAATCATTTGGATAAAGATAAAGAGGCATGAAAATGAATCTAGTTGTTGTTGTTGTAATATGATGCTAATCAGATTGATACAGTAATCATGTTTAATTATTTGTGATAGCTTACTATTTAGGTCGCTCAAAGTTGGAACCTGTAGCACCCCGACCCCAGTTACCAAAAGTTGATGCATTATTACATAAAATTGGCATGATCCCAAAAGATCATGTATTGAAAGACCAATTAGTATTGTATCCTTGGAATCACTAGATACATTCATAAAGTTTCCATTACATCACAAAATGAAAAACTACAACAAAATCATGTATCCATAGACCACACTCATATTCCCTTATACTATCCCTACCATCCATTCTTAAAATACTTCTTCACATCCAAGGAAAAATAAAAAAATATAGGGGTGAGCTTAGATGCCTAGTAAGGATAACAATATAGTGGAAACATTCATAAATACGCATAAACATTTAGGGCAATGTATGACTAAAACAAAAGACATTTAAACGTGAACTTCAACATAATATAGTAGAAATAAAATGAAATAACTCCATTTACTTATTCACATGGATATTCTACTAGTAAAATAATCACATATAATATCAATAACCACTTTCAGAATGATGGAATGCATAATGACAGACTATCATAACCACATAGTCAAGGCCTTGTTCCACGACTACAAATAAGATTTTGTCAAGGATTTATGCCAAGACACTAGTTTGTCTCATGAGACCTACTGATGCATCGGGGAGCTATAGCGGGCTCCACCTGTCACATACTAAGTCCAATACATTCTTCATATGAACAGGTTTAAACATAAAATAAACATTTGTATTAAAAATAGCATTTGAAATTTCAATACTTTATCCATAAACAATTAATGGTATAAAAATAACACATCCACAGTTAAACATTTCACAAAACCTTCAGTACAATATGGAAGTTTTGTATCATAAAAAATCAACATCAAATAATCTTAAAATCCATTAAAGGATCATGACATTGATGAAATGAAAACTATTTGAGAGAAATATCTATTTTTTTAAATCATTAAAAAGTCACCTAATTATAAAATAAAACATTTACTTTGAAAATTTTCTTATTAGATTGTAAGGGATGCTTCTAAAATTTTATAATGGCGGAAAATAGTCACACCTTCCGTATAAGTTAAAAAAAGACATTCTTACCAGAATTTTGTCAAAAAGGTTAAAAAGGACCTTGTTTTGAAAACGATGAAAAGATTCCTTTATAAAAATCTTATAAAAATTAAAACAAGGGTATAAATTAATTTAACCCATAGTCTGTAAAATATTAAGAATGATTTTAAATACATTTTTATGAAATATGGATGTGGATGATAAAGATGTCCCAGTAGATAATTACGTATAAACAACCTCAGATAATGAAGAGATTGTAAAATTAACCCTTACCTTGTATGTTTATTTGGTTGAGGGTAGTTTAACCTCCTGTATAATGGTGAAGTAATTGTTATTAAATTATAAAAGAATCATACACATTAATATGATATCATATATTATCTTTTAACATTGCTTTGTTAATAATATCTTAGTATTATCATCGTTTCAGGTGTTAACTTATATGTTTTGGTACATAATCCGTGTTTGTTATGGATAGGGTGTATCTTATTCATATCCAGAATGATATCAAGTCTTTAAACATTATTTTTAAGCATCAAATGAGAATTTTACTAGAATGGATATGATGGGGAATGAATCTCATCGCATTTGTGGAGATGGTAGTCCGTACGTACGCACGAGTGACAATATCATTCTTTTAATATTAAAATAATATATAATTTGATTGTATATCATATATAAAAAATCATTATAATGTTATATTTATTAATTAAGTCAATTACACATCATTATCATACCCATCTAAATAATAATGTTTTGAATAACAATTACACCACGATGAGGAGACGGTTAGCTGTACGTACACATGTATGGTGACATGTCATTCAAAGGATGGATAGAATACTAAATATGGTTGTACCATATTTATAATACCATCACAGTATATAGAATATACTAGAGTTATTATTTTAGAATGGAAATACCAAAGAATGAAGAAGTGGAAGAAGAAAGAATCTTGAAAGAGGTGGTGAGATTTTAACCTCTTCTTCGAGTTCTTCCTTTTTATTTGATCAAAAGGGTTCCTTAAGATGGTTTTTTTACTAAAGGAAGGCCTCTAATATGATGTGAGGAAATTTTAGAGGATATTTGGGCAGGGTTTGGCTGATCCAAAAGGATTTGTTGGTATGAATTTGAGAGAAGGGTGAGTAGCCTTTTATAAGAGGGGTGAGGGGCACCATAGGAAAAACATAAAATAGTATTTTATAATATATTTATATTCGGTTTATAATGGCTTCAAGGTGACTTATTTCGAGGCTAACGTGGGGATGGGGTGAAATAATTTCAGCCAATATATTTTATATAGGTTTGGGTCACTATATTAACTTTATCATATATATTTAACTCTTACATAAATAGTTTAATATTTACCATGTCTCTTTGTATTTTTTCTATTATATGGTTATAAACATACTATAACAAGCCAAGAAGACCCCAAGTGGTTCATTAATGATACACCTAACATTAAATAAGTCCTTTGGCCAAACCATTGTGTTTTAGCAATAGAATATCTATTAATAATATAATATTTGTTTTAAATACTCCTTTGTGTCAATTTTGAAACTATTTGGTATTTTGTTTTTTCTAAATTCATCACAGCATTATTACCTCGAAACAAATTCATATAACCAACCCTAATATATTATATTAACCTATAAAATTAATATAATTTATATGAAGTCTTAAATGACATTTATTTTTATATTTACAATATCAATTATTTTAATATTTCATTAATTAGGTAATTACTACATCACCATTATGTCATTAATAAATTATATTATATAATGTCTAAAAATTATAAATAAAATTTAATTGTTTAGGAAATCATTTTATCTTTCTAATGAATATTTATAATCTAATTTATCTTATGTATAATCAAATATTAATTTTTTTTAGTTATTTAACTTTGATTTTATCTCTTTTAACTCCTCTTTGAATTAAATAATAACGAATGTCCTGATCTAATCCAAGTGGACCAAAGAGGTTAATATTTTTTTCCTAAGGTTTTTATTGGTCGATTTATATATAGCCAATAGAATTAGGACATCTGTTAGGGTAATAGTAATATAATTTTTACCCTTAATTACCCTATTTACTTTTAACCGTGGGAATTTAATATAAAAAGTTACTATTCACCAAAAATTATTTTTATCTTATTGAACCACATATTTCTCCTTGTTATTAACCGTGACTTTCATATTTTTGAAATTCCACTCACAGAAGCGGTAAAATTATGTTTTATTTGAATTATTAAATTCTCCTACGAGGTGGGTAAAAGACGGTGAAAAGTTCAATAAAAGTTTTATATATCTAAAATTATTATAAACTGACTCCAATGAATTATGTTGAACTTATATAGGTATTATGTGTCTATTTTGACCTAAAATAAATTTAAATAAAATAAATAATTATTTAAAAAATCAGTTTTAAACTCTAACTCAGTGTTTTTCACTATTTTCATCAAAAATTGAATGTTTTCAGAAAAATACCCAAAATTCACCCTAAACTAATTTCGATATTCTAAATCAAAAAATGAGGTATATTTTGAAAGATAAAATTTATAAAATTTCGAAAAGTGGGTATTAGTATTCATAACAACTAGTTTGATTGGTTGTGGTGCGTGTTAGAACTCGAAGTTGCGTACAACACACACTAATGTATTATTCAAAGAGAAGCGTACCATGGAAGATTGGAATGTTACATTCTCCCCTTTTTAAAATAATTTCATCCTCGAAATTTCTATAATAATACCACATGAAAAGGCTCGATTGGTGCTTCATCATAAGTTCCTTGGTTTCCCACATTTTCTCTTCCATCTATTGTTTTTTCCATATAACTTTTACCAGATGAGTCGCACGGTTTCTCAACACTTGTTCTATCATATCTAGAATCCTGACAGATTCTTCGCAATAAGACTGATCGGGTTCCAATTCTACTTCCTCATAGGTGAGTACATGCATTGGGTCAGGCTTGTATTTTCTAAATAATGATATGTGGAACACATCATGAACTTTGGAAAGACTTCGCGGCATTGCCAAATGGTAAGCTACAACCCCAATTCATTCTATAATTTTGAAAGGTCTGATGTACCTAGGACTCAAATTACCATTCTTACCGAAACATATATCTCCCTTCCATGGAGTTACCTTCAAGAAAACATGATCTCCTACCTGAAATTCCAAATCCTTCATTCAATTTTCAGCGTAGCTCTTCTGCCTACATTGAGATGCTTTGAGGTGGTTATGGCTTACCATCACCTTATCCATCGTTTCCTCCACCAGTTCTGGGCCTATGGGTATTTTTTCACCAAGATCATCCCAACAGGTTGGTGTGCGACATCTCTTTCCGTATAACGCTTCATATGGTTCCATCTAAATACTCAAATGGAAGCTATTGTTATAAGAAAATTCAACCACAGGTAAATATTGATCCCACAACCCCTGAAAGTCAAGTGAGCAGGATCCCAACATGTTTTCTAAGGTTTGACTAGTCCATTATGATTGTCCATCTATTTGAGGGTGGTAGGTAGTGCTCAAATGATGTTCAATATCCAAGGCCTTCTGAAGACTCTTCCAGAATCTTAAAGTAAAACGGGGATCACGATCAGAAACAATCGATAGGGGTACTCCATGAAGTCTCACAACTTCATTAATATATAGTATTTCTAGATGATCAAGTGGTAGATCTTCTCAATATCATGAAAATGTGCTGACTTGGGATGACGATCAACAATGTCCCATTTTGCATCGTTCCTTCTAGGAGTATTTGGTAGTCCCATGACAAAGTCCATCGTGATTTATCCCATTTCAACTCAGGTATGGGATGAGGTTACACTACTCCTCCAATCTGTTGCCTTCCAGCTTTCACTTTTTGAAGAACCCTACATCTTGACACAATATCAAAAATCTCCCTCTTCATATTGTCCCACCAAAAATGTTCCTTCAAATCTATATAAATTTTTGGTTCTCCCAGGGTGTATAGAGAAATTGGAGCAATGAGATTCATCCAAAAATTCCCTTTTTAGATCTGGTATATCGGGAATGCGAAGTCTCTTCCCAAATTTCAAAATTCCATATCCATACACAATGTAACTCAATCTCCCAACATTCACATCTTTAATCTTCTTTTGAAACTCTTCATCATTGGTCTGAGAACTCTTAATCCTTTCTAGTAAAGATGTTTTGGGAACCATTAGAAAAATCATTGATGTTTCCCCTTCCATGGTTATTCTCATGTCCATCTTAGCTACATCCATGAAAATAGGATCCCTATCAATTCTCATCTTGTTCAAAACTCCATGATCCTTTCTTCTTAAAGCATATTCCACCTTATTTTCCTTCCCCATGTGGTAGTGTATCATGCAATCATAATAATTGAGTAATTCAAGCCATCTCCTTTGCCTCATGTTGAGTTCTTTCTGTGAGAAATTATACCTCAAACTCTTGTGATCTATATATATCTCACATTTTTTACCATAGAGATAGTGTCACCAAATCTTCAAAGTAAATATTACAGCTTCCAACTCAAGATCCTGAGTAGGATAGTATTTCTCATGAATTTTATGTCTGTTGGGATGCATAGGCAAAAACCCTATCATTCTACATAAGGACACAACCAAGTCCTTTCTTCGATGAATCACTATAAATAACGAACCCATCATTCCCAGATGGTAGAGTCAATATAATAGCATTGACTAATATTCTCTTTGTTTATTCAAAACATTCTTCACACTCTTTTTTCAAAACAAATTTAACCCCTTTACGTGTGAGCTTCATTAATGGGTTATCCAATCAGGCAAAATTCTAGTTGAAATGTCTATAATAACCTGTTAAACCAATAAAACTGTGTACCTCGGTTATACTCATTGATGCTAGCCATTATTGTATTTCTATTGTCCTAGAAGGATCAACTGAAATTCCATCCTTAGAGAAAATATGGCCAAGAAAATAAATCTCTAGAAGCCAGAATTCACACTTGCTAAACTTCCCATATAATTAAGGTCTTCTCAGAGTCTTCAGGATAATGTGCGAGTAATTTTCATGCTCCTCATATCTTTTGGAGTATCCTAATATATATTCAATAAATAACACTTAAAAATCATTGAGATATTCCTTGAAAACTCTGTTCAATAGATCCATGAATACATAGGGTGCATTAGTCACTCTAAAAGGCATTACTGTAAACTCGTAATTCCCATACCTGGTTCGAAATGTTGTCTTCAGAATGTCTTCATTCTTCACACACAACCGACGATATACAGATCAAAGGTATATCTTTTAAAAGTATTGAGGTCCATGCAATTGGTCAAATAAATTATCAATGCGAGCTAGGGGATACTTTTTCTTTATTGTTATAGTATTGATTTCCCTGTAGTCGATACATAACCTCATAGATCCATCTTTCTTCTTAACAAAAAGGACAGGGTCTCTCTACGGAGAATCACTAGGGAGAATAAATCCCTTATTACTAAATTCCTCTAGTTGTTTCTTTAGTTCCACTAATTTCACAGTGGATATTCTATAAGTGGTCTTCGATATGGGCCTTGATCCAGGAATTAAATCAATGGAAAACTCAATTTCTCGTTCTGGAGGATGTCCAGGTAAATCTTCTAGAGACACGACAACATATTAACTCACAATAAGTATATCCTCTATTTGAACATTCCTTTCCTCACCCACATTTATTTTATTCCCTTCCTACCCACTAAATTAATTTAGTTGAGCTTCTAGTGGTGGATCTAGATAAGAATTACTTGGTGACGATTCCGCTCTAAAGATAATGTGTTCCTTATCATCATCATCATCAGAAATCGTAACATCATTCTTCATACAATAAATCTTCACATCATGGTCCAAAATCCAATATATACTAAGGATTATATCAAACCCAATCATAGTTATGATGATGAGATTAGCAGATAAAGAACATTTATGTGCACTAATGGGGACTGATTCACAAAACTTTGTTGCAATGATACTTCCCTTAAGATTTTTGACTGACAACTCCCTTGTTAAATCAAATTGGAAAAATCTAATTTTCTTAGCAAATTGGGAAGATATGAAGCAATGTGATGATCCCGAATCAAATAAAGTATTTTATAAACATGAGGAAAACATTTAATTACCTTCCACAATGTCTTTCGGATCTTCTACCTCAGTAGTAGTGATTGCATAAGCCTGGCCTTGATCCCTTGGAATTTTCTAAGGTAAGTTCCCCTGAATCTTAAGAAATTCATTTCCTTAATATCCTATCTCCCTAAAATTGTAACATTGAACATCGGTATCTTCTTTCTTCCCTTGCAATCACGAGATTTGTGGCCTTTTTCACCAGACATATAATAGAATCACATTCCCTTCAAGCATGTACCGGGGTGTTTCTTACCACATTTACTGCAGGATGGATATTAAACTTTTCCCTTCTTCCCCTTATTTCAATTTCCAGAGTGATCTGTAGATCTCTTTTTCTCTTGCTTTGATTTAATGCTGTAAGACTTAGAGAAATACTTTTCTGTCTTGATAGCACATGAGACAATATCTTCCTACGACGACAAGGATTGTGAGACTAATGATTGATAGAAAAACGGTTTTAACCCATCAAAGAAACGATCAATATTACTTCTTGGGTTATATATATAATCTGCAGCATGCCTTGCTAACCTTGTAAAGCTATACTCATACTTTGCAACATTCCCGTCCTCCTTTTACCTCAGACTCGGAAATTGCCTTTCCATATCTGCTCGATGGTTACGAGGAAATTATTTTTCTAAGAAAAACTCTTTAAATATCCACCATTCCATATTTCATACTTTATCATCTTTCTTTCTGTTATAAATCAATGAACACCATTGATTAGCATCTCCAGTGAGGCGGTAAACTGTTATAACAACTTTTTCCCTTTCGCTACTCCCCATGGCATGGAATATTTTCTCTAAAGAACTTATCCATTGCTCAACTACCAATGGATTTGTACTACCATTTAATGTTGGTTTTTGTAGCCTCGTGAAGCGATCTAACATTGATCCTCCACATTGCTGATCGGTGTGCTCCATACGGGTAAGGTTATTATTCATAACCTGAGTGAGTTGTCCAAGTATGGTGATAAGTTGATCAGCACCAGTTGTATCACTAGCTCCATTATAATTATCTTGAGTAGCGGGGAAATCCCTAAATGGAGTGCATGCATTGATACAATTTTCATTCCTTCCACTAGGAGCAATTTCTAAACAATGGAATACAATAGATTATATTTTGAATCACAATACATAAATCCAAACTTGTGAAACACTTAACATGAATTGACCATTTTATGGATATAATCCATAATCATAAAAAATGTTTTATTTGAGGAAGCATATACTTTTAAACCCTTCATAATGGTTTGTAATTAAAATGAGAATTATCCTAAGCATTTTCTCCCATAGTGTTGTAACCAAGAGTGCAGCACGTCCAATTTTCATGCACCAGTTCCTGTTCGAGTCTAGCTCAAAGCGGTGTTTTCAAGTTTTATCCCTAGGTACATCTGTGCCAGAGCCACCTCTACCTGCTCGTATCCAGACAGGGATGTATGGCTCAGAAAACTCACAAAATCTCTACAATACCAAATTCTAGGAAATTCTTCTATAATAATTCTCAAATTATATCTTAGGGATATGTGCTATAATCAGAGTTTATCTAAATCTAGCTTCCAAGGTTTGTATTAAACATTCTCTGATACCAAATATAACTCCCCGACCCCAGTTACCCAGAGTTGGTGCATTATTACATAAAATTGGTGTGATAACAAAAGATCGAGTCTCGAAAGACCAATTAGTTTAGTATCCTTGGAATCACTAGATGAATTCATAAAGTTTATATTACATCATAAAATGTAAAACTACAACAAAAGATTTTCTCCATATACAACACTCATATTCCCTTATACAATCCATGTAGGTCATTTATAAAATACTTCTTCACATCCTGGGAAAAATAAAACATAGAAAGGGGTGAACTCAGATGCCCAGTAAGGATAACAATATAAGGGAAAATCCATAAATAAGCATAAAACTTTAAGGCAATGTATAACTAAAACTAAAGCCTTTTAAACTTGAACGTTTTCTTAAAATGGAAGAAATAAAATGAAATAATTCCATTTAAATATTCACATGGATATTCTACTAGTCGAATAATCACATGGAATATCAATGACCACTTTCATAATGATGGAATGCATAATGTCAAACTATCATAACCACATAGTCAAGGCCTTATGCTATGACTAAAAATTAGATTTTGTCAAGGCCTTGTTCCAAGACACTATTTTGTCTCATGAGACCTACCGATGCATTGAGGAGCTATAGCGGGCTCCACCCATCACTTACTATGTCTAATGCATTCCTCATATGAATAGTTTTGAACATAACATAAACATTAGTATTAATACTAGCATACGAAATGTAAATACTTTATCCATAAACCATGAATGGTATAAAAATAACACATCCACATTCAAAAATATCAAAAAACCTTCAATACAATATGGATGGTTTGTATCATAATAAATAAACATCAAATAAGCTTAAAATACATCAAAGGATAATGACATAGATGAAATCAAAACTATTTGAGAGAAATATGTCTATTTTTAAATCATATAAAAGTAAGATAATTATAAAATAAAACACTTAATTTTAAAATATTCTTATAAGATTTTATGGGATTCTTTAATGATTTTATAACGTTGGAAAATAGCTGCACCCACCATATAAGATAAAAAAGACATTCTCACCTTAATTTTGTTGAAAAGGTAAAAAAGGACATTGTTTGGAAAAAGATAGAAGGATTTATTTATAAAAATCATATAAAAAGTAAAAAGAGGGTATAAATGGATTTAACTCATAGTCTATAGAATAGTAAGAATAGTTTGAAATACATTTTTACGAAACATGGATGTGGATGATAAAGAGGTCCCAGTAAATAATTATGAATAAAGAACCTCGGATAATGAAGAGATTGTGAAATTAACCCTTACCTTGTACTTTTACATGGTCGAAGATAGTTTTACCTCTTTTATAATGGTGAAATAATTGTTATTAAATTATACAATAATCATATATATTAATATGATATCATATATGATCTTTTAACATTGCTTTGTTAATAATATCTTAGTATTATCATCGTTTCAGGTGTTAACTTATATGTTTTCTTACATAAGTTGTGTTTGTTATGGATATGTTGTATCTTATTCATATCCAAAAGGATATCAAGTATTTAAAAATTATTTTTAATCAACAAATGAGAATTTTACTTGAATGGATACGATGGGGAATGAATCTCAGTGCCTTCGTGGAGACTGTAGTCTGTACGTACGCACGAGCGACAATATCATTTTCTGATGTTAAAATAATATATAATTTGATGGTATATAATTTTAAAAGAATAATTATCATGTTATATTTATTATTTACATCAATTACACATCATTATAATACCCATCCAAATAATAATGGTTTGAATAACATTTACACCACGACGTGGTGACAGTTTGTCATACGTACGCACGTATGGTGACATATCATTAAAAGGATGGATATAATACTAAATATGGTTGTACCATATTTAAAATAACATCACAGTATATATAAGATACTGGATTTATTATTTTAGAATGTAAATATCAAATAAAGAAGAAGTGGAAGATGAAAGTAACTTGAAAGAGGTGGTGAGATTTTTACCTCTTCTTCGGGTTCTTCCTTTTGATTTGATCAAAAGGGCTCATTAAGATGGATTTATGACAAAAGGAAGGCCTAAAAAATGATGTGAGGGTAGTTGAGAGGATATTTGGCCAGGGTTTGGCCGAACCAAAAGGCTTTGAGGGTATGAATTTGAGAGAAGGTGGAGTGACCTTTTATAAGAGGGGTGAGGGTACCTTAAGAAAAACATAAAATATTATTTTACAATAAATTAATATTCAGTTAATAATGGGTCAAAAGTTACTTATTTCGAGGTTAAGGTGGGGATGGGTTAAAATAATTTCAACCAATTTATTTTAGATAGGTTTGGGTCACTATATTAACCTTATAATATATATTTAACTCTTAGTTTAATAGATTAACATTTACCATGTCTCTTTGTATATTTATATTATATGATTAATAAACATACTATAACAAGCCAAGAGAATCCCAAGAGATTAATTAATGATACACCTATCCTTAAATAAGTCCTTTTTCTGATCCTTAGTTTTTTAGTAAGATAATATAAATTAACAATTTAATATTTGTTTTAAATATTTTTTTGTGTCAATTTTGACACTATTTAGTATTTTGTTTTTTTAAATTCATAATAGCATTATTACATCGAAAAAAATTAATCTGACCAACCCTAATATTTTTTATTAACAAAAAAATTAGTGGAATTTATAAAAAGTCTTAAATTTCATTTATTTTGATATTTATAATTTAAATTATTTTAATATTTCATTAACTAGGTAATTACTGCATCACCATTGTGTCATAAATAAATTAGATTATTAAATGTATAATTTTTTTAAATAAAATATAATTATGTAGTAAATATATTTACCTTTATAATGAATATTTATAATCTAATTTATATTATTTATATCCCTATATTAAAAATGTTTTAGTTATTTAACATTGATTTTATCTCTTTTAACTCTTCTTTGAATTAAATAATAATAAATGTCCTAATCTAATCCATGTAGACCAAAGAGGTTCATATTTTATTCCTAAGGTTGTTTTTGGTCGAATTATACGTAGCCAATAGAATTAGGACGTGTGTTAGGGTAATAATAATATAATTTTTACCCTTAATTACCCAATTTACTTTTAACCGTGGTAAATAAAAGTAAAAAGTTACTATTAAGAAAAAATTATTTTTATCTTATTAAACCACATTTTAATCCTTGATATTAATCGTGTCTTTGAAATTTTTTAAATTCCACTAACATAAGTGGTAAAATTATGTTTTATGTGAATTTGTAAATTCTCATAGGAGGTGGGTAAAAGACTGTGAAAAATTCAATAAAATTTTTATATTTCTAAAATTATTATAAACTGAATACAATGAATTAAATTTATATTATATATCTATTATTTAGATACTTTGATCTAAAATAAATTTAAATAAAAATAATTATTATTTAAACCATAATTCGGTTTTACACATTAACTCAGTGTTTCTCAGTATTCATCAAAAAATTAATGTTTTCAAGAAAATTACAAAAATTAATCCTAAGCTAATTTCGATATTTGAAATACAAAAAATGAAGTCCATTTTTAAAGATAAAATTTATAATATTTCAAAAACTGGGTATTACTATTCATAACGGCTAGTTAATTTGGTTGTGGTGTGTGTTAAACTCGAAGTTTCGTACAACACACGCTACTGTATTATTCAAAGAGAAGCATACCGTGGATGCTTGGGGTGTTATAGAACCTACAAATAAAAAATATTTTAATTCCATATGTATTAAGTAATTGGTTGTTTGATAAAAGATAATGCCTCATAGAGTTCTTAGTTACCCTATTCCTTGCTTAAGGGTTAAGAGGCCAGTTTCTATGATGTTTGTTTTTCTACTGCTTGTGATGAGAGCCTGGATGGTTATTGTGATACATGGGGGCATGGAGGCCCATTGTTTGTTGCAGCATTTGATGCCTAGAGTGGCGAGATGCATCCGTTTATGCATGTGAATGTCGGGGTGGACACTCAAGATGATGAAACGGGTTGGATGTGAATATTTGGATACCTGATGAATCTTTTTGGTTGATTATATGTTTACATTACCCACTACTCAAGGAAACTGGTCTTTCTTCCCCTCTTCCAAAAATGGGACAATGATGAAGGGGGTGTTCCACGTGCTTTATTTTTTTAGCTTCTCGAGGGAGGATGGGTCTATGATCATGATATATGAGGAAATTACTCAACGGGTAGTTCATCTACTCACCGTGTTGATCCCCCTTGTGTTTTGTATCTTAGATTGTTTTTCTAGAATGCCTGACAATATACGAAAGTAATGATGTTGTTAATAAATGATTGAATAATTGATGTTAACCCATGGGGTTGGATATTATTGGGACGCAATGTTGAGGACTCAATTTAAAGAAATAGTGGACATTAGTTGTGATGCTAATGAAATATAATGTGGAAATTGTCCATAGTTAATTAGTGTTTAAATAATTAATGAATGTAATGTGCAACTGATAAAAAGGGATTGATGGAATATAATCAAGATCTATACATGGTTGTGTTCTTATAGGACACCTAGTCTTAGAAGTGGCAGTCGGGAGTCCAAGAGATGATAGATGTAGTTGACTCTAAGTCTAGGTTTTTCCCATAGTGTGGCTGTGAGCTATAGTATATTATGTACTTATTATGTTTCTATATGATACTCGACCTCTTCAGTTAGGGAAACTTACACCCTAAGGATTCTAAGCCATGGGGGTGTTTTCCCAAAATTCTGGAGTGAGGATGGATGGCTGACTACACCCTTGGGCCCCGTTATCTTCTCCTGGTAGTAACATGTGATGGTAGGAACAATTTTTAGTTTTCCCCATGTATCTATGTAGAGGGATATAATGTCTTGTGGTTATTCGCACACATATATTTTGGATATAGTTTCCTATGGACTAGTATAGGTATAATGTGTATACGTTGTGATGGCTTGAGGATCCTTACTCAGTGTATGGGCTCTAATGGCTTGAGGTATAATGCCTGATGTATGATACACCTTATGCAAGTTGTGGTCATTCATGAAAACTACCCGATTACTTTTCATGAGTGAATATGGTGGCTCTGTTGCATGAGGTTCATGTTGTTATGCTTCTACCAGGTTTCTGGGGGCAAGAAATTTTGGAGAGATATTCTTAGGAAGTGTGACATTGGGGAAAAGTTACAAACCTATGGGGATGTAGTAGTGGGGTACCCTTGATATTATCTATTTTATTATATAATCTTTTACATAATACATTGTGATAGTAGCCATGGTGAGTCTAAAAACTTAGTATATCTATTTAGGTTATGGGTTAGTTCCACTTATTGTTCACTAAGCTTTTACATTTTTACATTAAATTTTTACTAGAGGATTTGAGGTGGATCCTACTAATTATGTTGTTATATTCACCCTATGTATATATAAACTGTTTTTACAGTCTCTTGGAGTAGTTTGGATATCAGGCTGGTTAATACTAGCATGGGGTTGGAGAAGATGTTCGAGCTTCATGGTCGCTGTGGTTTTAAAGTTCTTTTGGGTACATGTAGTTTTCCCCTTTCAGTTTTAGTAGATTTTCATAACATTACATATGTTTACATAAGATTTATTTTAAATTATTGTCTTTGATGGAGTTTATTGGTGTCTATCTTATCTGTCTCTTTCACATGTGTTCTCTTAGAGGGTAATGCCTCCCATTTATATGTTTATTATACTCTCAGTTCTAGTTTCCATCCTGGGGCCTATTGAAGGCGGGACTCCAAGGTCACTATCTCTCTTATCACATTGTTGGCCCAAGAGGGATACACCTTGTGGGGAGGGGGTTGTGATAGAGTGGTATTAGAGCTATAGATGAAGGATAAGATAGAGTTTGGTGTTATGCACAGGTGATGTTGCATGGTATTGTAGGGAAATGGTTTCATTCATGTTTAGCAAGAGATGTAAACACTAGAGACCAGCTACGACATATGAGTTTAGGGACCCCGGTGATCTGATGCATGAACCATTAAATTTAATATGATTACTAAACTAAGTGATAGTAGTTTTACGGTAGATACATAGGAAAGGATCATGCATCACTCTTCTTTGTTCATGGGTGTGAATTGGCAAACCATGTGATAGGTTAACCGAAAATAAATAAATGAAAATAGTTAATTAATTAATGTCATGTCTACTATATTCCAGGTTTAAGAGCTCTATTTTTTTTTCAGGTATGGTTTCAGGTCGGCCTCTTCATTAGGTTATCGCAGAAGATGTCTAGCAGGTTGTGCTAGAAGATCACCGCGGGTTAGAGGTCGACGATGATGAAACTTGGAGGAGAACACTCCATGAGTTTCAGTGCAAGGTTATATAGAAGTACAACGGATCCATTTCAGATGCAG
Organism: Viscum album; assembly: GCA_963277665.1. Lineage (NCBI taxonomy): Eukaryota > Viridiplantae > Streptophyta > Magnoliopsida > Santalales > Viscaceae > Viscum > Viscum album. Next base: position 1,368,076,820 of record OY728135.1, read on the forward strand.
TCATAGAAGACTTGTTAAAGGTCGTTGAGATAGGCTTCAGTTCGATCAGTTCTTAGAATGAGCACTTGGTGTCCTTCGGGATGTGATGATACTTTGTGGAGTAGCGAGGGTGTGGTGGTTCTTGTTCCTCGGGGATCATGATGAGTCAATGATCTCATGGGAGGAGTTCGGAGACAAGTTTAGAGTCTAGTTTTTTCTTTGATCGCGAAAGAATCTAGTCACCAGGAGCTTCTTACCCTTCTATAGGGGAGCTCTAGTGTGCGAGACATTGGAATCCATTTAAATAACCTTTTATGATATGATATGGACTTGTTGCCTGATGTGGAGGTCAGGGGAAAGGCATTTTGAGGGGGCTTTTTGTCATGGGATCCAACGGCAGGTCACCCCATTTGTGATGAATACGTGTCTTGAGGTGATGGCGAGGGCCGTGTTCGTCGGGAGGACATTGGCCAGAACTGGAGCATCATTAAAGGAGAGTCTTCATGATTCATCAGAACGAAGATATGTAGTCTGGGGTTCTTGGTTTTCGGGGAAGAAGAGTTTTCGTTCGGCCGAGTGTATGTCCCAGCCCTCAGCATCTTGTTTCTCATGGGGTAGCGGCTCTCATGCCTATGCCAAGGGATCAAGAGATTTTTTTCTTGTGGAGGGTTAGTTCATTAATAGTGAGTGTTCTAGACCTTTCAGAGTAGTAATCATGAACTAGGTGTTCTACTCCAGGTTCCTCTATTGAGGTAGTTCTATCCAAGGTAGCAGTAGTAGGTTGCATCAGCTCTGGATCAGCAAAGGTCAATTGGGGAAGGCATAAAATAGCCCAGTGACACTCCCCACCCTTAGAGAGCAGAGCGTGGACATGGTGGTTGTCGTCATTAGGGTCAGAGAGGTCGTGGAGGAGGTTGTGGTCAACTTCATTCTTTAGCGTTGCCAGTTACAGGGGATCCATACATCATTCCAGGTACCCTTTTCTTATTTTCTACCTTTGTGTATGCCTTGTTTCATTAAGGGGGGACACACTCCTTTATACCAATTACCCTTGTATATGTTTTGGGACATGAGGTAGAGAAGATTCCATTGCCCTTGGCATTGACTACACTAGTTAGAGGTCGAGCTAACATGTTTGAAGTATGTAGAGACTATGAGCTGGTGTTGGGGTAGTACTGCTCTTAGGGAGATTTCCTATGTTTACAGATATAACCATATGATGTCATCCTCAACATGGATTTTTTTATTCATTACAGGCTATCGCAGATTTCTTCCAGAGGAAGGTGGTGTTCTTTGATGAGGATGTAGAGATAGTTGTGTTTATTCAGCTGATATCTAAATATACAACATGATGGTCTATTACAGTGTGGTTTTGTTCAGCTGAGTGTGTCACCATGGGGTCCACCGGTTTTGTTCGTGAATAAGGCTCTCGGTAGTTTACGGTTGTTTATCTATTATTGTCGCTTAAAAAAATTGACATTGAAGAATCGCAATCCTCATCCATGGATTGATTATTTATTTGATCAACTGAAGGGTGAAATTTGGTTTTCAAAGATTGACTTGAGGTCAGGATATCATCAGATGTGTGTGAAGGATGAGTATATCCTGATGACTCATTCCAATTGTCGTCATGGGCATTATGAGTTCGTTGTAATGTTGTTCGCTGTGACAAATCCTTTATATGTGTTCAAAAGATTAATGAATGCAGTGTTCTGTGAGTTCTAGGAAAGTTTATGGTGGTTTTCATCAATGAAATCTTTGTGTACTCCATGTTTTAGGAGGAGTATGCAGAGCATATACACACCATTTTGGGGGTTCTTCATCAACATTATCTATTTGGGAAGTTGTCGAAGATTGAGTTTTGGGCTCGAGAAGCCTATTTCTTAGAGAATGTTGTGTCCCATCAGGGAGTAGATATGGATCCATTGAAGATAGATGTAGTTCTGTCTTGGGAAACCCCCAAGACAGTGGTCGAGGTAAGAATATTATTTGGTCTTTTAGGACACTACAAGAGGTTTGTAGTTGATTTATCTCAGGTTTTGACTCCTCTGACAGCATTGACCATAAAGGGTCAATCATTCATGTGGACTGATCAATGTCAAGCAGCTTTTGTGTATCTGAAGTAGAAGTAAGTAAGTTCTCTAGTTCTTTGTCTTCTAGCATAGGTAGTTTAGTTTGATGTTTTCTAAGATGCTTCGCATCTGGGTTTAGTTTGTGTTTTAATGTAGTAGGTATCAGTTGTTTATTATGGGTCTTGGTAGTTACATCCCCATGAACGTAATTATGACACCCATGCTCTCTAATTGACAGTCGTGTTGTTTTCTCTGTAGTTTTGGAGACATTACCTCATTGGAAAGTGCTTTGTGTTTTTCACCGATTATAAGAGGCTAATGTATGTTTTCTATGGGCGTTACCTCAACTTGAGACATCATCAGTATATAGAGTTATTATGGGAATATGACTTCGAAATATTGCATTCCCATGGAAAGGGGAATGTTGTAGTTGATGCACTGAAAAGTAAGTCATTTAGTGATGTTGTGTGTGAATCTGGTGATTCCTGGAGAGTTATGGAAGAAAATTCAGCATTAATATCGATATGGCAAAATTTGGGGGCAGAGGTAGTCTTTTTCAGATGATGGTGCAATCATCTCTGGTGTAGTAGGTGGAAGAGTCTTAGTTTGGGGCTCTAGAGGCGGAGGTCTAGAGAGACCGAGTTATTTGTGGTGAGGCCCCTGATTGTTGGTGTGAGGATAGACAACACCGAGTGTTGTATCATGGAAGGATACTTGTTCCTTTGGTGATGAGTGAAATAGTTCATAGATAGTTCCATAGTTCGTATTCAGAAGTAGATCCCGGTGTGACAAAGATGTACAGAGCCTTGAGGATTCAGTTTTGGTGGACTAGGTTGAATCGTGTGGTTGCGTAGTTTTTGTATAAATGTTTGGTTTTTCAAAAGGTGAAGGTCGAAAACCATTTTCCTAGTGGTCTGATCCTACAATTAGATTTTCTTCAGTGGAAGTGGGAGGACATCTCAATGGACTTTGTTGCTGGTTTACCTCGAGCTTGGGGGGGACATGACCCTATTTCGGTGGTAGTGAATCATTTAACAAAATCATCCTACTTCGTTGCGATCAAGGAGTCAAGATCAGTGGAAGTTGTGCCCAGGAATTATCTAGAGGATTAGGTGAGACATCATGGTGACCCAAGGATGATCATTTCAGATCGAGATCCTCATTTTACATCTAGTGTGTGGAAAGGACACCAGCATGGTTTTGGTTATCACCTTTTCCTTAACACTAAATTCATCTACAAAGAGATGTTCAGACAAAGCAGACTATCCAGAACCTTGAAGACATGTTACACCCTAGTTTCATGTATTTTGGAGGTTTCTGGATGAGTCACTTACCCATGGCGGAGTTCGCTTAAAACAATAGTTTTGACTCCACCATCGATATGGAAACGTTGGAATCCATGTATGGATAATCTTTCTGTGTTATGGAGTGTCGTACTGGGGTTGGAGATTCAGAAATTCTCAGACCAAAACATGTGAATAATAAAACAGAGATGGTTTAGGTGATTTGTGAGAGGATGAAGACAGTGCCGGATTGTGAGAAATTATATTCTGATCGAAGGAGGAGACCCTTAGATTCTGATTTTGGGGATCACATGTTTTTAAATGTGACTCCCCATCATGGAAGAAAATGGTTTAGTCAGGGGAGTAAGCTTTCTACCTATTTTTTTATTCCTTTCGAGGTTTTAGCACATGTTGGAGCTGTAGCATATCATATAGAACTTCCCCCGCAGATTATTTGGATACATGATGTTTTCCATGTATCATTGCTCTATCATTATCTTCATGAAGACTCACACAACATCGATTTGGGAGAGATCAATGTTGATAATGATGTGACCTTCGAGGATCGGCCTGTATAGATCCAAGACCACAATAATAAGGAGTTTCATGGGCGTTATATCCCCTTGGTTTGTGTCTTCTGGAGACACTGTGGCTTGGAGGAGAGTACAAGGGAATGTGAGTCATAGATATGTGCTCAGTAGCTGGAGTTGTTTGATGTTTAACACTATTCATGTAAAAGAATATAAATATATATATATATATATGTTCAATTTTTGGTTGTTGATATTTTATTTTTATGAGATGGCTTACTTTTGTTGTTTCTTGTGGCTTGCTCTCTTTTGAGAGGTATCTCGATGGGTGGTTGTTTGGACCCTGTTTCGGTTTCCCTTTAGGTGGGTTTTTATTTATCGAGGATTAGACTATTTTGAGAGGTATATGATGTAATCTCTCTGACTTCATTGGTTCATTCCTTGACTAAAATCCAGTGTTTGAGGTGTTCAGATGGTCAAGGTGAATTATCCCCAAAACGTTTCTAAATTTCCAATTCAGTGAACAGTTCCACTGGTAGATCGGTGTAAACAGTTCCACAAGTGAGACCACTGTGACCAGTTCCACTGGTAGTCCTATGTGAACACTTCCACCAGTGATTGTAAAGTTCCAATGGTAGACCGATGTGAACACTTCCAATGGTACACTGATATAAACAGTTCCAATGATAGACTTCTATAAACAGTTCCAATGGTAGACTAATATGAACTGTTTCAAATATAGACTGATGTGAACAGTTCCAATGGTAGACTAATGTGAATCGTTCCAATAGTAAACTGATGTGAACTGTTTGAACGGGAGACTGATGTGAACAGTTCCAATGGAAGACTGATGTGAACAGTTCCAATAGTAGTCTTATGTGAACAGTTCAAACGACAGATCGATGTGAATAGTTCAAACAATAGACTTATGTGAACAGTTCCAATGGTAGACCGATGTGGACAGTTCCAATAGAAGACTGACATCAATAGTTCCAATGGTAGAATTATATAAATAGTTCCAATAGTAGACTTATCTGAACATTTCCAATGATAGAACAATATGAAAAGTTCCAACCAAAGACTTACGTGAACAGTTCCAACGGTAGACCGATGTGAACATTTACAAAGGATTAATGATGTTAACATTTCCAATGGTAGACTTATGTAAATAGTTCCAATGGTAGACCGATGTGAACTATTCCAATGGTATACCGATTTGAACAGTTCCAACGGAAGACCTATCTGAAAAGTTGGAAGAGTAGACCGATGTGAATAGTTCCAATAGTCGACCGATGTGAACGGTTCCAATGGTATACTTCTATGAAAAGTTCCAATTGTAGAATTCTGTGAACAGTTCTAAAGGTATACTGATGTGAACTATTTCAATGGTATACATATGTGAATAGTTTCAATGGTAGACCTTTTTGAATAGTTCAAATGGTAGACCAATGTGAATAGTTCCAACTGTAGACTTATGTGAATAGTTTTTCCAGAACGGTGAGGATCCAACAATAGCCTCTTTTTCTTTTTCAAAATTTCAATTTCATGAATAGTGTTACCAACTTCTAATAGTTTCTCCCCTCTGACATTTCCTTCTATTTAAAATTCATTTAAACCCTCGTTATATGGAATAAAATGTCGATTCAAAGTCCATAACTCTTATTTCAATTTTCCTAAGGCTCCCTGTGCTTTTACTTTTTCAAAATATGTGGTTTAATGTGATCAAATTTTAATTAAAAATCCAGTGTATCTTAAACCACTACTACATTAAATATTCTAAAGGTATGGGATATCTTCCTCACTTGTTCTTCATCATTTTTCTCTGGTGTGAGATGCTCAAACCTTTAATTCATTTCCATATGAGTAGTGCGATCAAACATTCCTCCATGGATTGGTTAACCTCTATTTTTTTATACTACCAAGTAGTATCAATCACTATTCGATATAAGGTATGGTCTATCATCATTATTTTGGGATCATCTCCTTCTATTTCTCCTTACCCTTTTAAGGAATTCTATCTCCATGTTCCTAATAGAATTTTCTTAGGTGTTGACCGATGTGGTGGTGTCTCTACATCCTTGGGTGGATACAGTTGTCATAAGGGAGGATATTTTAATTCATTTTGTGACTCGTTCTCTTATATAGAATGTCAAGAACCAGTTGAGGTAGGGGATTCATTGCTTATCTATTCTTTTACGTGAAAATGTAGAGTTGGAATGTTTTTTCCCACTAGAAAACAATAGAATTGACATATTAAAAATTTTAACCATATTAATAAATTGGTATTGATTGTATGTTATTGCCTTTTGGTTTTCTAGATAGCGTGATATAATGCTTGCTTTGATTAGCTTTTCGTTCTTGATGGAAATTGGTAATGAACGTAAAGATGGAATTAATAGATAATTATTTGTCTAAAGATAAAAAGTCATGGAAATGAATCATGTTATTTCTGTTCAAATTTTATTCTAATAAAATTGATATAGTAAGAATGTTTAATTAATTATGATATAATAGTATTTAGGTTTCTCATGGTTGGAACCTAAAAATAATAAATCAATTATGTACATGTGGATTAAATGATTGGTTTTTTGATAATAGATAATGCCTTGTAGTGTTCTAAGTCACCCTCTTTCTTTCTTAAGTGATAAGAGACCAGTTGATATGATATTTTTTTCCTAATTTTTTGTGATGTGAGCCTGGATGGTTGGTGTGATATGTGGGGGCAGGGAGGCCCATTGGTTGTGGCAGCAGTTGATGCCTAAAGTGGAGAGATTCATGGGTTTATGAATGTGGGTGTTGGAAAGGACACCAGAGACAGTGAAATGGTTTGGATGTGAATGTTTTGATACCTAATAAATCTGGTTGGTTTTTTATCTATTTTACTTTCCCTACTGATCAAGTTAGCTAGTAATTCTTACACTCATTCTAAAAAGTGGAGAAGAAACATGGGGTATGCCATTTTATTTCTATGTTTAGATTATCGAGGAAGGATGGGTCTACACTTTTTCTATAGGAGGCAAAGACTCTACGGGTAGTTCATCCTCTCACCATGTTGGGCCCCCATGTTTTTAGTAGCTTAGAATGTTTTTATAGAATTCCTGGGAATATAGGAAAGTAATAATGTTGTTAATAAATGATTAAATAAATGATGTTAACACATGAGTTTGGAGCTTGTTGTCGCACAATGATGAGGTATCAATTTAAATGAACAATGGACTTTAGGTGGGATTCTAAAGAAATTAAATGTGGAAATTTTTAATTGCTAATTAGAGTTAAAAGAATTAATTAATGTAATGTAAAACTGATAAAAAGATAATTAAGGAATGTAATCAAGATCATTAAATGTTTTTGTGCTTATAGGATACTTAGTCTTAGAAGTGGTAGTTGGGATTCGGAGAGACATTAGCTACAGTTGAGTCTAAGACTAAGTTATTACCATATTGTGGTTGTGAGCTATAGTATATTCTTTACTTTTTAGTTTCTATATGCTACACCACCCCTTCAGGTAGGGAAACTAGCACCCTAGGGATTTTGAGCCCTAGAGGTGTTTTTCCCAACATTTCGGTTGTAGGATGGATAGATGACTACCACCTTTGGCCGCACTCTCTTCTCTTGGTAGTTACATGTGCTGGTAAGCACATCAATTAGTTTTCCCCAAATATGTGTGTAGGGGGATGTAATGGCTTATGGGTATTCACTCACATATATTCTATATATATTTACCTATGGACTACTATAGGTATAAATTTTATAGGTTGTGATAGCTTGAGGATCCTTTCTCAGTGTTTGGAATGTAATGGCTTGAGGTATAATTCCTGATGTATGATACACATTATGTGCACTGTGGTGGATCCTAGAAAAAACCCAGTTACTTTTCATGTGTGGACATGGTGGTTTTGTTTCATGAGGTTAATGTTGTGGTTCTTTTCCCATGTGTCTGTATGCAAGCTGTTTTAGAGAGAGATGCTTAGCACATGTGGTGTTGGGGAAAAGCGGAAAATCAGTGGGGAAGTGGTAGTGTGGTACCCTTGATATCCTTTTTTATATTATATACACTTGTATGTGATACTTGGTGAGAGTATCCACGGTATGGATGGGAACTTATTATTAATATTTAGGTAACGAGTTAGTTTCAATTGTTGTTCACTGTGCTTTATCATGTTTTATTTACTTTTTCACGAGAGGATACGGGAAGGATCCTACATAGTATAATGTTATACTCACCCTATGTATATATAAATTGTCTTTTAGGTCACTTGTAGTGGGTGGGAGATCGGGATGGTTTCTACTATCTTCAGGTTGCATGATTTGTTCAGGCTTCGTGGTCACTGTTTTTTTACTTTCTTTTGGGTACATGCAGTTTTCCCCTTTTAGTTGTAGTATTTTTGCATAAAATTAAATATGTTTACTTGGGATTTCTTTTATATTTCAATCTAAGTTGGAGTGTATTTGTTTCTATCTTATCACTATTTTTAGCATGTTTTCTCTTATAGGGTAATGACTCCCATTTTTTTTACTATACCCTTGGTGCTACTAGCCATCCCGGGACCTACTGGATGAAAGACTCTGGATCACTATCTCCCTTATCACATTGTCGGTCCAGGAGGGGTACCCCTTGTGGGTAGGGGGATCATGACATATTGTTTCCCCTTACCATTAGATTAATTGTTACCATCACAAATAAATACTACTAAAAACTTTATAGTTTTCTATCAAAAATATTTTGATTAATTCATTGAATATTTTATGGGAATTGATAAGTCTAAAGAAAATCACTAGAACTCACCACTTCCATATCTCATAAAAAAATTTATCTTCTAAATATACTCTTAACTCACCTTTATCTGATGATATCTTGAATGAAGATCCACCATTGAGATATAATGATATACTTAAAGTTGATCAAACAAGTCATCAATCCTTGGTAAGATATATTATTTCTTTCAGTTAATCTTATTATGATACTAATAATAAATTAACAATAGCATAGATCCGCCATTTGTTTTGATAAACAACATTGGTGCACTACAATGTTATGCACTAGGTTATATAAACCCTCAGACCAAATTCCCTTGCAATAACTTCATTAACATCCCTATTTTGTTCAAGGTCATCCTATAGGGACATTTAGATAATGTAATGACTCTAGTTATAATATCTATTGATAACCCTACCTAAAAATCTAGTGGAATCATGGTAACCCTTTTGAAAATATGTAATATATTCCCTTATATTTGGAATTTTCTCATATTTGATACATTCCATCAGTTAAACCATTTGGTAAAATTACTCATCTTAATTGGTTATCAACACCAACACCCTTGAGGGATTTTCTAATTGAGATTCAAGATTTTCCTAGAATTTTTATAGGAGAATGGGATGGTTCATAATATTGAAATAATTTTCCACTTCTATCAAATTTATGTGACATCAACATAATGAGATCCAATCCATGTTTGGTATAACATTTTATTTCACTATGTAATGGATAGTGAGATTTTATACAAGAATCTTCCCGCATATTCTAATATGTGAATTTTATTTCACTTGGGTTTCATTGATCACGCAAATTCATGTTTTTATGTATATCACTCAATAAATTTTATGATTTTGTGATTCAATATTTCTTTAAATAAATTATTATATAAAATAATTCATAAAAATAATATCAAATAATTTTTTTTATTACTGATTGAATAAGAAGAATACATTATACATTTTCATTTTCATTTTCATTCTCAACAGTAGTGGTGGAATAACGATTATCTTTCTCGTTAATCATTTGTGGTTTCTAAAGTTAATTAAACTAGATGGATTTTGTTTTTGATAATTGACTTTAACTGTTCTATTTCTCCCAAAAATTTAACCATTAAACCATTAGTGGTGCAATGGGAGGTTTTTTATTTATCCCATCACATTTTTTGGATTCTTCATGTTTTTTCTGCATTTATGATTATGGTGGCCTTACCCCCCACACATAAAGCATTTCCATTCCCATTTTATTGAATTAACATAATGATTATTCTCACATTTTTGACATGTGGGAGGATGGATATTTCCTCATACATTTCCATTTAGTCCACAAGATATAAATTACATTCTCACCATCTAATGACCATGTCCATTTGACCATTACCCAAACACCATCTATGCTTCATAGAACATTAAAATAATTCTTTGTAACAACCAAAGGATAGAATAGCTAGAATATTTGGGTTGTTTAGTTTTAAACCATTATAGAATATATTAATTTTTTTATAATTATATATAACATAACCCAAGGAATATTATTAAATCCATGTGATATCTTTCCTATAATCCAGTATAGATTAACCATTATTTTTCTTAAGAAATAGTAATTTTATATCAACATTATTTCAATGTTTTTGAATGAGTTATGAATTAACTTTTTAATGTATTCTAACTATATTTATTTAATGTAATCTTTTGTATTTGTATTCATTATCAACACCCACAATTGATCAACCTCCCCATATAAAAGATAAAAGATTAGAGTAACCTTCTTCTTCTTAGAATAGTGGATCATAGAAAATATATTTTCCATTTAGTTAACCCACAATTATATGGAATGTGTATTAGAATATTTAATATCTTTTATATGTATTGATATATAATGACCATCATGTATTGTTGATCCGTAATAGGAGATGAAGCACAATACACATGTTTTACATTATTATTCATGGCCTGATGTAGTTGGGTAAGAATTTATAAAATGTTTTAAATTATATAACCCATTAAATTTGCAATGCCATTTAAGAAATCATTGAATTATCCTTTTCATGGGTTTTTTGCCTATTTTGTCCTAGTTCCCACCATGTTTTATATTAATAATATATGGAACAAAACATAAGTTAATATATTATAAATAAATAATTTTATTTTCATGTGAAAATTAATTCTGAATCCATATCTTATGGTATCCCTATGATTATTTGTTTTCTCAAATGATTCTTCTATTATCATATATATTAACCATTTTATTCATTAAATAAAATAATTAATTTAACCACATATCATTAGAAATGGTTTATATATAGTTTTTTATTAACAATGGAATATCCCTCGGGAGTGTTGAACTAGGTGTATTGCAAGGAATTTTTGTCATGCACCGGTGATTAATGACTTAATACCCAATCTATAATTTTCAAGGTTATTACCACTAGGTACATCTATAACAGAGCCACATCATCATTTAGTATTCAGGTAGTTATTTCATTACTTTAAAACAATTCACTCATACACTTTAACAAAACATAGGATGTTTACTTTTACAAAAACGTATCCATAAGTTTTCAATAATAGTTTTCTAGTCCTAATTCTAAAATTAACCCAATTGTTTTATATTACCAACTATTGGGACCCTACTTTTTCTTACATGACTATTTCATCATTTTTGAGATAAACAACAAAATAGTGATACAATTATGGATCCGAAGGTATTTAATCATTAGAAAATTCGGATCATAGATAAATTTTACAAAATAAATCATAAATATTATTTAAAAACGTCTTCATCAACCTTTTAAATGATCTCAAATTCTCTTTAGTAAATGTAATCACTTGGGAATATACATCAAATAAATGGGTGACCTGAAATCCTAATAAGGGGAGGAATAAAATTGAATGAATGAGGGACATAAACTAATACTTCATGGGTGAACGAAATCATCATTATTATATCATTACCATGGGACCATTATAATAATTGTGAGGGAAACATTTTTTAAAGTTATGGGATGTGGAAAATGCATAATAATGAAACATCATAACATAATGGTCAAATACTATCTATATTTGTGAATTAATACAGTTTCTTGTTTATGCATGTTTGATGTTAAAAAATAACAACATCATAATTGTGAAAAAAATAGAGAACGATGTTCATATATAATACCCAAAATCTTATGACATATGTTAGATTAACCAATCTATTAAAACACAATATAATTTTAATCCCATCCATTAAATATAAAATTTCTATTAATCATGCATGCCAAATTAATAAAGAACATATAAGAGTAATAGTCATGAAATAAACTCTTTGAAAGGAATGTGTTTCCTACAGGATTTAAAGAACATAATTTAATGAATAACCTTTTGGGTTTCTAAATGAATAATTAAAATCATATTTTGGCATAAAACATCATCATACATGATTGGATGAGAAATAACTCATGAATAGTCAATGTGGTGATTTGGAAAATAAAGTTTCCATAAAAATTATTTGTATTTGGCATATAAATCATTTATAGAAGGTGAATAAATGTATATCCCCAAAATTATATGGTAAATAATATTGGAAAAAATTATTATCGATATTAGAGGAATATACATTCTAACCAATGTTTAAAATGTGATTATTTAAAATAAATAATGAGGTTCGATAATCCACTAACCTTAAGTCTTGTTTTATATCATCATTTTTACACCTGGTGAATAATAAACATCATTTTATTAAAACATATAACCCTAAGTAGAAATTGATAATATTTTTTACTCTAAATCAATCATAATTATTTTATTCTATTCCTTAATTCCATTTGTTAAAAGTGAAAGGTTTTGATATAATATTATTCTTAAAATATCAGGTCATTATTTGATTTAATGATTTTTCTATTATTTTTATTTATAAATTATTAATATTATCTATACAATTGTTGATGGATATATTTAGTTTTATTTTTTAAACAATTTATTAAAATAATAAAAAATGGTTCTGAAAATTAAAGAGTTGTAAATGTCCTCTTGAGAGATTAACCAACCATTAATGGAGCATTATTAAAAAAGGATGAAAGTGAAGTATGAAATATAAATATTTCACAAATATATTCGTTATAGTATTTTATCTTTATTATTATAATGTTAAAATAATAGTCAATTAATATTATATTATTTGTGTTTGAAAAGGATACAAATTAAGTATAATAGAAGAAGAAAATGATTAAAGTGTTAATGTAAATTTACTATATTATTTGTTTTTCTACTTTTATATGACACAAAACAATGAATTCATAATTATTATTTACTATAGAATATTTATAAGTATTATAAAGGGATTAATATAGGATATTTGGGAAGATTGTTATATTTGGTAAGTAGAAAGAAAGAGGTTTTTCGAGAAAGGGGTGAGGGGTTATTTATATATGAGGGGAGGTGTATTTTTATAATATAATATTAAATAAAATATAAAATCAATATTAAAAATTGTAATAGCGATAAGTCATATTTTATTAAAATAAAACTCTTGGGAATTTTTTCCCTTTTATAATAGAATCCATATATTATCAAAATGGAATATTCAAAGAAGTTTTTTTTATTTTAATTGAATACTTTAATCTTTATAATTTAGAATATGAATTTTTGGTTTAGAAAACAATTATTATATTTATGTGACTCATTTATCTCATTAAATATATTTGTGGTCTATCAGAAACTTCTAGATTTTATTAAATAATTATTTCTAAATTAAGGATGTAATTTAAAATACAATGATTATGAATACATTATTTTTATTATTCAATTAAAAGTTGATGTATTTTTTTAGAAATACCAAAAAAATCACCCTATGAAAAGTTTGATGCATTGAATCCAAATATTATTTTAATTTTATAAATATTTTTTTATAAAAATTGTAATTTTAATTATTAATAAAAAATTTATTATTCTTATAAATTATATTAAAATTGAAAATTGATTGTATTTATTTGAGTATTTAATGTTGGTATTTATTTTATAGAATTAAAATATTTATATTTTATTAAATTACTCATGATAAATATTATTTTTATTACATTTTATCAATTTTCAGTCCAATTATTATTCTAAGGGTCAAATTATTATTCAAAATATTTAGGTTGTTATTTTTAATAGTTAGGATACTACTCTTAATAGCCAGGTTAGTATTCTTATGGTCACATTATTGTACCAATAATTTTATCACCTTGTATAAATACCAAATAATTCCTTGATTCAAGATTCACTAATATTCCTCCCATGAAAGAATATTTTATTGTTATATGATTTCTAAGAGTTTAATAATATATTTTATCATATTTCTATGGTATTGTTCCTGAAGGTAGTGATTCTAGCATAACAATAAGATCCAAATTTTACCATTCATATATTTAAATTTCCTATTTTTAATAAAATTGCAAAAATTTTCCTTTCCATGTGCTTATTTTTTTTCTAATGAAATGATCTTCCTTAATCGAATAATGATTTGGTTTTTTCTATATGTTGTTTTTGTACAATACTATATAATATAATAAACAATTAATAAAAAAATATCAGTCATAAACTTTGGGTTATTACAAGTATAGTTTTAATAACTTTATCAGTAATGTTATCCTTAACATGCTAGTAAATAGTATGTCATAAATGATAGATATAATCATTGAATCAATAGGAAACTACTCATTCTTTATGCCATGTGACTTTGGTAACAATCCCCTCATGATTAAACCAAATTGTATATTTCAATACCTTTAAAATGTTTATAATTTGACTTTTTTTAAATAAAATCTTGGTTATATATGATTAGAACATGATCGACAGAATACAGGGTTATTTTTTCTATATACTTCATATAGATTCATTAATTTAACCAATTAATGAATCCCTGTAATACCTCTATATCATTTACAATTTGTTATGGATCATCAAAATTTATCATTATAAAAATTATGTGTTCCCACATACCATTTTTTGACACATGCATTTATTAAAATTTCATATGATAAGTGTTTTTAATTCCTAATAAATAATACATTCCCAATAATTATGAAAAGAAAAGAATATAAAATGGTTCCCTAATTTCATTTTTTTAACCTACATAGTATGTATATCTTTGGTAAAATCCTCCATTTGAATCGTGTTGATTTTATGATACTATGAAAACTGTTTTGTATCTTGTGCCTTGATATCATTTAATTACATGTTTCAATAATTATCTACTTTATAGATATGATCCATATTTATATATATACATTTATATCTATGATCTTTTAAAGATAAAGTTCATGTCATTTGAATCATGTTTAGTACTATAATTATCATTAACAAAATCTTTTTACACATAGAATTGATATTTTATGTCAAATAATTTCACAATTTGACTTTTACTTCATGTCATCTGTTATTCAGTTGAATCAAAATTTATTGTTCTTTCTATTGTTTTTAATATGTTATTATGGGAAATTTTTCATTATCCAACATCAAATAAAACTTTTTAATGATATTATCTAAATTTCTATAATCAAATTTATTTATATTTTTACCGATTTTCTTATCTACATCACATTTGTTTTAATTAATAATTTTAATTGATTTCATTTATACCTCATCAAATAGATATATCTATATATTTTAGTGAATTTACTAAAATTTACATAATATGATAATCCCTCACATTGAGTATTATTATTTTAATTCAAAAGCATCAATCATTATTCATATACCTTACATCATGCATCTCAATAGATATTGTATTCTTCGGATTCCATGGTATATAAAGTGAAAGTGATAGGGAATCTCTCTAAATTTTCAGATATTTCGGAGGTGGTTTTACCTATCATGCAGATCTAACCATGCAAGTAATAATCAGGAATGGATCTATGGACCACGTTTCATCCCTTGATGTTGCAATTTCTGAGGGACTCGATTAATGTAAGTTCTCATTAATTTCCCATATATTACTCATAAAGGGTTCTAAACCCTAGAATTTTACATATATAGTTTCCATCTAGAATCAACATCGAACCTTTCATATTTAAAACTTGTTTTACTTGGGCGTGGGTTTTTTCACATTTTGTATCCTTCATCCAAACTAAAGGGACATGCCAGGAGCTTTGGCTCTCTTAACCATAGGACTGGTACCATGGATATCAATGATTGGAATATAAACTTAAGTTTTAATGACATTACAGATACATGATCTCATATTTGGGTTAAGATACATGGAATTAATTGGGTACTCTAGAACCCTGAAATTCTTTTCAATATTGCATCCGTGATTGGAATCCCAATTAATATGGATAATGCCACAGAAAATGTGAGCTTTTTCCAGTTTGTATAGGCATTGGTGGAAGTAGATTTAACATCTTATCTCATTGATAGTCCAGTTCATTCCACACCACCAGATGATATTTCCCTTAGAATAGAATATGAGGAACACTTTTATTTTTGGAATCGTTTATAATAATTGGCCACAGAAAATCAATGTGTAGAAGTGATATTGTTTGTTCAAAATTAAAATTTAAAGGTTTTCATTCACATCATTTTAGGAGGAATGGTAATCATGTTCTTGACTAAAACAATGAGGATCAGACTCAAAATCAAGTGGTTGAAAATCCTGACCCTGTTCTAATTATCACTGTTTTAGAGGGGGAATTTCACGTAAATGAAAGGGACGTTAATGGAACTATTTTTCCTATTAAAGATAATGTAAAAACCAATATTTCTTGGGATGATTTGGTAGTTGAGCCTCACCCATCCCCTGAGATTATGACTTTTAATGATGCCCTATCAAGAAGAATTTTTAATGAGGAAACTGGAGAACCATTTGAGGATAGTCAATATGAGATGGAATTTTATGAGTAAGAGGATATAGATTTTAATTATTGGTAGGAGAAACATATGATTTCTTCAAATAATATAAATGTAAAATCATAGATAGTGGATGCTTCAGGGAAATCCAAGATCAAACCTTTCAATTTTTCAAGTATTGAATTGGATGATAATGGTACTCTAGAATCTTCTCTCCCTGAATCTAGGGGTGTTAAAATATGAAATCCTTCATTATTAAATATGCTGGAGAATATCAATAAGAATGTCTATGATACTCAACCACATGTAGTTGCTGTTTGAATTGGATTGGAAAGTTGTTCTGGATGGGGATATCTCCATAACTTGGCCTCAGTTCACTCTTTATCAAGAACTTTTGTCTCTACTTTTATCATTATTCCAAAACTAAAAACAATACCTATGTTGGAACATTTCTATTCATTGGGTAAAAAATATATTCTATCGGATCATGTTATTTATACTTCATAGAAGAACTCTAATGGATTTGGTTCAGACAATCCACCTCTATGTAGTACCATTGTCGGCCTAGATCCATCTTCACCTACTCCGTAGGATTCTTCTCCTTCCAAGGGTGGACAACACAAGAATGTAAAATCCTTAAATCCCTTTCTATATATATTAAGGGATGGGAATGTTACAGCCTTGTATTTCAGGAAATCTGCTGGGGACATTTCTCCTCATAAGGATTTTCATGGGGTTCCAATTGCTAAGAATCCCATGAAAAATAAGGCAAGGAGAACTTAGGGCTCAGACCGGGATCAACCTATTAAGGTAACACAAAAAATGAAGGTGATTACTTATAACCCCTTTGAATTTCTAGCATCCAGAAGCAGTTATGAAGATGTACAAACAAAAAATTGGGTTTTCGATGTTGAAGAGACAACAGAGCATATTGATATTACATTTCCATATTATAGAGATAGTCCATGGAGGTAGATCAAAACATGGAGGCAAGGGAAGCATCCATGTAGTCGAGGTGGGAATTCTTTGCACCATATCATGTGTACTCATTCACAAGTTGTTTTATTTCATTTATTTGTGTGGATTTTTTTTCTTTTTTAATCTTTTTTTTGAATTTTAAAAAAAATGGGCTCATTGGCCTCACCTTTTCAAAACAAAATAAAGGATTTTCCAATTAATATATAAATTAAAACCATTATTCAAGTATAATTTTTGATAATATAAAATTATTGATTATTTTTTAAAATAAAATAATAAAAACCTTTTTTCAAACAAAAAGAATTAAATTTATGGTTATGAAAAATACAATTACAGTTTATAAATTATAGAATTATTCGACTGAACAATATTAATTAATAATATATTATAATTTATTCAATATGAATTTCCCCATTTATTTCTTAAATATTATAATTTGTTCTTGTAACCTTTAATAATATAATTTAATTATATATATATATATATAATTAATAAACTATACTTAATAAGAAACTTTTAGAATTATAAATTCTTCTTATAGTGATGAATATAGATTAATATTCCCCTTTCATCATCACTGAATCACAATTATTATTTTTATGCAATTTATTTCCACATGAAAAAAAATTATTTCAATTTATTTCACTCCATATTGAATGTTTTTTTTCTTAAAACAACATTACATAATACACTTTTATATTGAGATTCCCACTGGTGTCCCTTCTTCTTTTTCACCAAAGGGATAATTTGTATTCATGTATTTATCTCCCTAGTTAATCATAGTCAAAAGGATGTGAACTTATATCTATAAGTGTTTATTTTACAATTAAAAATAAATATTTAGAAATTTAGTGGTAGAGGGGGGAGAATAAGAACCATGGATAACCCTTTGTACAGATAAAATACCAAATTTAACAACCACTAAATATAACCTATCATTCAGAGTACATGATGTCTTATATAGACTCTCTCTTCTAATATAATTTGGAAGATTTATTTAGATATTTTGTATCCATATTATATAGTTATCTCATATTAATGATTCAAAATGTGGGACAACAAAATATAGCTCTTTATCTTTATATAAATTTTATAACTCACATGATAATGATTATAGCATAATTTATTTTATATCTAATTAACCTCACACATGTATCTAGTATACATCTTTATCATCCGCAGTTCCTTCATGAGGTGGCCCAAAAGGTAATGTACATTTTAGTGTAAAGTACATATTCTATTTTTGTAGTGTGATCTATACGCATTTATACCACTTCAGGAAGTTTTCATTGGAAAGGAAAGTTTACTTGTCCAAAATTGTTTACACTGATAGTGAATTCATTGTATTGGGTTTTTTCTATAAAAATATTAATTTATTTTAAAAAAATATATAGATAAATTATTGTTACATAAAAAATTAATAATTTATTTCTATATACCAATTTTTATGCAATCCCAACAACCCTATATATTTCATTTGTAAAATCTTGTCACTTGGTTACATATTCTAGTGGAATGCACCCATATTTTCCTTATAATATTCGAAAAATGACTCTTTAATATTAATATATTGTATTTAGGTATAAATTATTATTTCTTACTAAATTAAATCTCACTCTATTTTTTTCTATAAAACCCAATCAATAATCATATTTTTAGATTTTCTAAACACTTTCCTCTGAATAACTACCACTATTATAGGGAAATGTTTTTGGTTGCTATGATTTTTAAGTTAACCAAAACATTTTTTAAATCTCCTTGATAATTGGAATAACCATGATGAGGGATACACCAATACATTAAACGATATCTATAATTTAACATAAGTGATCGAAGGCTTTTAATGAATTAGTATTTTATATTCTGTTTTTTAATAATTTATAGGTAAATATTCTTATACTCTTATTTATATGTTTTTTAATTATTTGTGGGCAACATACAAAAATATTTTACTATGTTTAATTAGGTAATTTATTTTTTTTAAAAATAAACGTTAATAAGATATATTATTTTATCCTTTGATTACTCTTCAATTACATTATATGATAAATTTGTTAAATAATTATTCGTACCTGAAAAATTAAATCTTATAAACATTATTCTTTTTCATCTATGAATTAGTATGAATTTATTTATAACATATGATCAGATTTAATTATTAAAACAATTAAATTATGCATCTTATAAATATATGAGTTATCATGCACTGATATAAAATAAATAAATTCATGAACTAATCATGATATTTATCTATTTTTTTGGTATATTGAGTGGTGATTAAACAAACAAAAATCAAAGAGAAATAACCAGTTGAGCCTCATCTTCGATCGAGTGTATCTCTTTTCTTAGATCCAAATTATCTTAGATCATGAACCATCCCATATGATCATGATCTCAACTCCTTACTAATGTATACTAACATGGAAGTGAGGGATACCATGGATTAAGGATACATTAAATAATATTGGGACATGTGGACAAATATATAATAAAAATGGCGTGATGATTTTTAAGATCATCATGTTAAAATCTATAATAATTATCAAATTATAAACAATGAAATATATAATTAAATTAACTTTAGTAATATAATATATATAGAGGTATTTCAAATATAAATATCAATGACAACATGTAAAAAATGAATTTTATAATTTGTAACACTCATTTCTGGTTTTTCCCTCTTATGATAATTTAATAAATTAATAAAACTAATTAATATATAAATTATTTATCAAAAAAGTTTCCTAAATAATGGTTATCGAGATTTATTTAAAAACCCTATTAAGTATTATTAGATAAATTATGTAAATAAATTTTTATTTAATAATAATTAACTAGATGGTGTGTAAATTGAAGGTAACATGGTGTGTATACCCCATAATTTATTAAATCAATTATTTTTTAATTTATTTGTAATTAACTGCCCCTATAGACCTGACCAATAACCCATGGAAACCTACCAGATTCTCTAAAGCGTGTTCTCAATCGCCATAGGTTAGTGACAAGCAGCTAGCATAACTGAATATCTCTTTGTAATAGTTTCCCCCCTGGTAAATCAACATGACTGATCGATGAAATTAGATAACCCCACCAATATCATCATATTCATCATCAAAAAAAGAATATCTTATAGTATGCAATAATTAGATTCCAAAAATATTATATCATATTCAAAACATTCCAAAATAGGACATATGCATGGTATCTAAATTCAAATTCAAAAAAAATAAATAAAGGTATCAAGGACAAAACAAGTCATATACAAAAATACCAACAGATAAAAAATACCAAAAAATGATTCCACGTGATATAATCCCTATGATACCACATATCCTCCAAAAAAACTAGGCAAAGATAATCAAGAAGATCCACCATGGTATCTGGCTCCCTTGACCTCAATTATTTCCAAAAAAAATATAAATTTTTTTAAATGCATAAGAAGGGTGTGAGGCGCAATGATCTATAGGATAACACTGTTAATATAATTAATTCTTTTACCCATTTAAACCCATAAACTATTTTGGAAAAACTTTTCAAAACATAGACATTATGAAAACCGACCACTATCAAATAAATACTTGAATTACCTTTGGGTTTAAATTTAAAATAAAACATTGATTCCAAATAAATTTTCAACCTGGATAAAATATATAAACAAGGAAACATGTAAAAACGTGGAATAATCCAGAGAAACATCACCATATATACAATAATAAAAAATAGACACAAAGTATCCCACCATATCTATCATGCAACTAAAAAAATGTCAAATGTATATAAAAATTATGGAATGAGTAACTTGGAAGTTTTGGTCTAACAATAGGGTCTATAATTAGTGTTTCTAACAATTCTTGTAAATAACTCATCAATAATGGAATCTCTCACAGTCTATCATGTTCCCAAATCCAATATCACTCACGATCTCTCTATAACTAGTCGTAGAATATCTCATGGTATTCTAACCTAAACGCTTTCATGGTCCCTTAGAAACAAAAATTGAATCTCTCAAACTCTTACCTCTAAATTCTCACATGGTCCCTCAAATAAACCCATCACTCACATCCTAGTTAACCCATGTGATACTCCATGTAAACATAATCCGAACACGTTCCATATACCCCAAATCCATCACAAGATCCAATTTTATAGAAAACATTCACATTTTATCTAAACACCTTAAATAAGGTAAATCCATTTATAAAACCATTTGTAAATAAATTTCAATCCATAGAATTTCTATTATCAAATTTATCTAACACATGGTGTGAAAACAAGCCATTCCATTTGAAAACCAACCTTTAACAACCAAATTGAAAACAAAATACATCAAAAACAAAACAAATGGGATAAATATCAACAATAATTTAGTAAAATGTAAATTTAAACAATAAAAACAAAAAGGCAATTAGAAATGTAAAGGTATCCCATGAAAAACACCCATAAATAAACACACTACCTGTAATTCAGCCCAAAGATTATTTCCACATACAGCAACCAACTGGTAGAGATATAATATGCCCTAGTATACCTAATACATAAAAAATAAAACCAAATCCCCCATCAAAACCATTGGTTTATACAACCCCATAATCTAGGGAAACACATCTCCACAAAAATAGAGGAAAAAAGAAAGTAGATGTTGAATAGTGGAATAAGGCAAGATTAAATTTAATTACATCTTACCAAAAAACTTCAATACATGATGAAATCACTACCAAATGAGTGAGATAGATATAGTGCCAACAAGAATGAGCTTCACGTGATTATAGAATGACAATTAAGCCAAAGGGATTTAAAACCAATAGTCGTGAAATGATAAATTACAAAATTTTAATTGAACAGGACATGTCGCATGGTTTGGCTACATTGTTTTCCAAACCATATGGAATCAGTTTGGGGATATTGCCTCCAAAAATCATTATGAATGATTTCTTCTGGGTGTCGTATGGATTTTAGAACTATTCCCAAACCATTTTAAATTGTAATATCACCAAAAACAACCCTCTCGAATAGTTATCAACGTGGTTAGACAAATCATGAAATAACCATGAACCTTTGTATATCTTCCCAAAAATCCCCATTTTGGACATCCAACATCCAATAACTACAAGAATGAACCAAAGGGTAAATAACATTATACATACTCATGACCCAATGTGTGTTAAAAACTCTCAATCATGACACTTTATACCCACTTATGTCTTAAATTATATGAAGAAAAAAATAGGTGAGGTCATTTCTCCCTTACCATAGCTTCCCACTTCTATGTCAGATGGATTTCATCATCATGTTTCAAAAGCACATGGACCTAGAGGATTAACCAAACATAGAGAACAGTTTCCTTACAATCCAAGATATATGTAGTCTTCTCTATGGTGGTGGTATCAAGCACTGGCTCCACATATTTCAACTTCAACACAGGAGATGGGTTTGTATGGTATCTCTTCAACTGAGAAACATAAAGGATGTTATTGATATATCTCAACCATTGTGGTAACTAAAATCAACAATATACCTTCCCAATATACTCAAAAACACAAAACAAACCTATATAACAATCTACCATCTTCCCATGTTTACCCAAATGATGATGATCTAGTCATAATGATGCCCGAAGAAAAAACTTGACCACCAAACTCAAAATCCAATGGATGATGGTGGTGGTTGACATAACACTTACGGAGATTTTGAACCATCTCTAACCATTTTTAATTCACCACATTGTCTCGGTCACCTCTTAGATAGTAATCATTATATAAAATAAATAATCACCCACCTTTTCCCAGCATAATGAGGATTGGAAGGGCTATCTATATAGATTCTCAAATGGATACATCATGATTAAGGATGAACAAATGTTGTTATAAGAACACTCAACCAATGGAAGCTTTCTTTACCATAAACCACCAATGTAAAGGAATCATCCTCTAAAAATATCATCAAGAGTCTAGATGGTTATATCAAACTATCCATATATCTGTGGGTGATAAATGGTTCTCACATTTAGCCCTATTTCCAAAGACTCTTGGAGTCCCTTATAGAATCTTCTAGTAAGGTGGGCATCCTAGTATAAAATTACCACTTAGGGGACTCGATGAAATCTAATGAAATATCCAATTTATTGGGCTATATGGTCCTCTTCCTTCTAAAACTCACTAATATGATGAAAATTAGAAAATTTCATCCAATTATCAAAAATCACTTAGATGGAATCCTTCCCACTCATAGTATGACAAATAATGATTAGTAAATCCATTTATAACTCATTAAACATACACAACATAATTAGAAGTAGATTAAATAACTTGGATAGTCCCTGATGCACAGATTTAATCCTTTGAGAGCTCAAGCATGTAGAAACAATGTTTTCCACCACACATCTCCTCTTAGAGTGCCAACATAATCCTCGTAATGTATAAAACATTTTGGTTTCCTTGGGTGGAATGGAACAAATCGAGTGATGTGTCTCATGTATCACATCGTGTCATTGTCTTAAAGGAACCTCCAACCACCTATAGAAAGGAAGAGAAATATCTAGATTTCAATACAAATAACCTCAAGTCTCCACACCATTTTAGGAGCTGATAATATTATAGTACTGGGGTTTTTATACCTGCTCACTCATAAATATATCAATAAAAAAGTATGTTACTGGTACCCATGAAAAGAACACCCACTCCTCCTATTCCTTTAAAACTAGATTCAGTTCAATAAACAAACACATCGTGGCCCACTCATCCACTAACTCTTGAACAGCCTACTTCGGAATCTTCCTATGTAATATATCAGTGAACACATTCCCCTTAGCCAGTTTATATGCAATTTTAAAATCAAAATTCCTCATGTGCTCCAACCAGTGTGTCTATATAAGGTTTAGGTGATTTTATGTAAAGTTTGACTTTAGGATATTTTGATCTGAATACACTATGAAAAACTCCCCGAAGAGGTAATTTCACCATGAATTTAACACAAGAATCACATATGATATTTATATGTCATTTATGGGATAATTTTACTCATGTGTTCATAACTAACTCAATTCATAGTCCACCACCAGGTCATCCTACATCAGAACACACCCAAAACCCACACTAGAAGAATCACATGAAACATCATAAGATCTGTTATACTAGAAATGGATAAAAACTAACATGGACATAAAAATGACAACCACTACTCAAAGGAAGTATGGAACTTCTCATCCCACTAAAACTTCACCACATTCCTTTTCCATTTTTCAAGTGAGATGGTATCCTAAACAAGTCCTTAGTGATGTATTTATAATACCTAGCCAAGCTGAAAACCTAAGGATCTCTAACACACTTTTGGAATCCACTCAATATATGAATTCTATAAATTTATAAGGATCTACGGAAACACCTTACTTGAAAATTACATGGCCCAAAAACATCACTAATAAAAAATTGTCACTTGGAAAACATTTCATACAGAATGTTCTCCCTGAAAACAACCATAAAACCCACTAAATGGTGAGTAAGATCCTATATCATTTTTGGAATAAAAGATGATTTCATCCAAAAACATGACTGTGAAGGATTCCAAAACGAATAGATGATATGGTATATCAACACCATAAATACTGATAGATTATTGGTAAACTCTAATGGCAAAAACAAATAATTAAAATTTTAAAATAGTATTGAAAATGGAGTTTTTGAAACATCTTCTTCGAAAAACCTTAATCGGTGATCCCCTGATCGCTTGTTGACCTTTTTAAACCAATGGGAGCCCTTGAATTGTTCACTAAAATCATCTATTCTATGATTCACATATTTATTCTTTATAGTCACCTGGTAAAGCTTAGGGAAGTCTATAAATAGTTAGAGTCCTATGTATTCCTTATCTAATAATTGCACTAGATAATCCCATGGTGAAATTTTGGGATGGATAAATCACTTTCCCTCAATATACTACAACAGAACCATAATTTCAAATATCTCATCTAGAGACATATGATAAGTTCAAAAGCAAATATAGCTTATCATAGGGTGCATATTGATAGAAAAATTGACCTACCATTATGGAGAAAACCCTAAAAATTAATTTCTAGAAACATGACTGGTATGATTTCCATGACCACTAGATGTGGACATAACACACATTTCAGAATGACATTGTGAAACAAGCTTGATAAATAGCATGAGATCAACCCCATCTCTAAATGAACCGGTCATACCCTCCATGATTGTGTATCCTTCTCACCTTGAAGATGTGCTTGTTCCCTAATTAAGTAAATACCAAGACCCTCTTACAATATAATTCAACAAAACCATGAATCAAATAAACAAGTCAATGTTGATGATAAGTTTGAAAACATATAGTTAAAAAAATCTTAGACAACTTCCCTATCATTTAGCAGAACATGGAACACTGGGAACTTTAAATCCTTCTAGTTATTCCTAGACAATGGAATTATAAAATTAATAAAAAAAATAATCAACTCTTACAGCATAGCGTGACAGTCAATAAATTTAATTGAAATAGTGTAATAGTATCTTTTAGTGTCAAATAAAATCGATTCCACGGAAAATAAAATAATCACGATACCTATCATGGTGATTGGATTAAAATATGTGTCCTCTCGTATAAAATCAATAGTATGGAGATACCTCATCTTAAAACGACCGTATGTCTTCTCTTCTTAGTGATAAGATACATTACCCTGAGTTTGTGATCCTCCAACCATGTAATCCTTTGACTACACCTCATAGACTTTTGAAAAAGAGGATCTTTCACCACTCCCCTGCAAATCCAACTAACGAAATCACTAATGATTACCTGCCATTAAACACTGGTTCCATGCCATTAGAGTCTCTATGAAATGAGGCGATGTGTGACTCTACTTCATTTATAAATAACAAACAATGGTCTTACATTGTGATGAATCCATAGGATCTAAACTAGAATATAATTATAAAATCATGCCACTACCCCCTGAGACTCATCTCATTCTTCTTCTACACTGATAAAGAACTCTGGATTCTAACTAATAGAAGAGGACCAGTGAGACCGGTTATACCAGTCTAATAACCCTCATCTATTTGTTCCTTATCAACCACATATTAATGAGTAGTTAGAATGAAAATAAAGGGTGTATATATGATATCTTGCCTCAATCACATCTCGAACCATTAATCCATAAGGTCATAATTAATGAGGATACATAGAGTCACATAAACCAATTCATTAAAATGGGTGGAATACTCAATAACTAAATGGTATAATTTCTCCAACATCAATAACTCATAGTAGTTCATTTATATAAAATTATCTTGGTAGAATTTCCAATTTGAAGTCATCATAATCATGGCCAATATGAGATCTC
Organism: Viscum album; assembly: GCA_963277665.1. Taxonomy (NCBI): domain Eukaryota; kingdom Viridiplantae; phylum Streptophyta; class Magnoliopsida; order Santalales; family Viscaceae; genus Viscum; species Viscum album. The sequence continues at coordinate 1,368,103,578 of OY728135.1, forward strand.
CATTCTTCCTTGAGAGCATCATAAACTCACATTACATCCTAATGGGGCCTTCCAAAACATACATGGGGAATCCCACATTTGAGGTCTCATGGGTCTTTAGAAACAAAAATAACCACTTGATTTGATCCAACCATAACTTCGGCTCATAGGTTCCTATGTCTCTTTGGAACATTACCGGATTTTCCATGAAAAATGAATTAGTACAGTCCACAGTTTTGGGATTTTCTATACAACCCTCTTGACTCAAGTAATGGATCATATAAATGACCAACTCCATTAATGTCAGATTAATAGGAGTGCCATCAATGTGTTTTTCTCCATAGCACCCGCTCGATGCTTTTATAAGGTTCTTCTAGGATGAATAATCTATAATAGATAAAATAAAATACATCATAAAGACTAATTTGAACTCAAACCACTTCAAAAGAACCAAAATAAATCCACATATTTGGTAACAAATAATGTTTCTTATCATTGAGAAATTGAATGGTTGGTGAAGGGATCGTTAAATTTTCATTTAATTTAAATTTCCCAGAACCTAAATAGTGGATTTTCACAATAATTTTATAATTATTTTATTTAAATTAGAATAAATAAATTACCACTTCATAGGATTATTTCCTTGTTGTTGGAGTTGATCATCAAAAAATACCCTTTGAGATTTCGTTCATTTTTATTTCAAGGGCCCATGTATAGAATCAATATAGTGATGATTTTTGCATGATCCAATGATATTTAAGGAGCATCGCTCAATCTCTTGATTCTATCATGGTGAATTATATTTATTTAATTGTATGTTATCAATCATTCTTTTATCAGTATTGAATAAATACCTATTTATTTATTGTTCTTGAGAGGAAAAAGATTGAGGAGTCATAATTTAATTCATTGCATACAAAAATTCCTTTTTTTTAATTACCTACACTATATCCATAATGGGATATTTATATAAGTAGGGTTTATGTTATAATATTTTATAAAATCATCCCATCCCTTAAAAAAATTACATACTTCATTAATCCCCATTATATAAAACAATAATAATATTATTATTTCTCAGATTCCACCATCTTATGAAAAAAAAATAATATTAACCACCATGTATATAATTATTTATCATCAGGTGTGGTCTTGATTTATTTTAACTACTTGGTATTTATTTAATATAGGAATATATATATTTACTTATAAATCATTATTTCATTCATGTACTAGTGAATAAAGTTTTATTAAATATTCTCTAATAAATACATAAATATATTCTGATTCATATACTGATGAAAAAATTATTTTAAATATATATGCAATCAAAATAGATTGAAAAAAAATATTCCTAAGTCTTTAGAAAAATATTCATTAAATTTATTAAATTCAAATATAATTTAATTGAGATCAAAAGAAACTGTTATTGTGTTATATTCTAGGATTCATTATCATTGAAATTAGGTTGTATTTCCAATACTCAAATATTAAAGTTTATTAATGGGTCAAGGCACCCAAGAGAAAGAACTGAATTTCAAAACATCGAAAACCACAAATGAATGGTCAATGTATAATATAATACCTTTTTCACAATATCTCATTGATTAGGTTTATTAATAATTCATCAACCTATATGTTTGATATGTTATTCTTTGACAATCTAAAATAAACAGCTTGATACCCAATGAAAATAGAATTTAAGAGATGGTTATATTCTAATAAATGGGTCATGATATGAACTCCCATAACATTGGAATGGGAAAACCATTCAGTCACATATCTATTAATGACATGTAAATCATGACATTCCCAACATAACCTATTTCCCACCAACATATGGTGTGATGGTTTTTGTGAGTAAATATATGTCAACAAGTCATGACATAGTACATTGATAATCTTAAATTCTATGGACCATTACACATGCTAACTAAAAGAAATATCCAATGGAAAAAAATATAAATAATTCATACTAGAAGGTCTAATATCATAATCTATCATCTTGGAGGCTACCATGTGTGAAATTGATGAGGAGAAGCCTCATATGTTAATGATTAATCACACCCGAAGTTCTATATACTATAAAATGAATTATATTATTTCATCCATATGTAGAAATATATTTAGAAAATTTTCATAGAACATTATGGTTCTCATCATTATGGGAAATTATATGACCTTATCAATGTGATAAATACTCTATGGAATTATTACATTAAATTCATGCTTAACAATGAATAATATATAATAATTCAGTAATTAAAAAATAAAAGTAATAAAATTGAATTTAGTTGGTCCTAAGACACCAACTCCAACAAACTTCCACATTGACTAGATCTAGCTTCCTATTACTTATATTTCCCTAGACCTCACATGAAGATAAGGATTCTGTGGAGTTATGGATTTGTAAAGGGGACCACCATGTTGTCTTTTTTTGAAATACTACTCTCTATTATATAACCTCCTTGAAAAAAACTCAATAGATGATACTAATAAAGAATATGATTTTACCACTGATGTAACATTGGATCTTTTTTGAAAGCCACCACAGAAATATTATCATAATAGCGCATGATTGGATCTTCACTTATTGATACCATATAAAGATCATGGATAATGTTTCATATCCATAATAACTATTTAGATACACTCGAAGCACCAATATATTTGAAATCTACCATATAATCTATGACCACATGGTTCTTTTATCTCTTCTAGCTCAAAACACCTCCATTTTGAGTGAATATGTCACCCATTTGTGACATCATGTCATCTTGATCTATTTGGGAATATGAATATTCATATCCTCATATTAATAATTCCTCATCTCCTAAAATCACCAGGAACATATCTTATATATGCCTTATATACTTAAGGATATTCCAGATATTCATAAAATGGTGGTCACATGGATCAAATTAATATATACCTACCACACTCCATGAATTGGAAACATCATTCTTATCACATTCCATATAATACATGATTGGACCAATCACTATCATGTATGGAATAATTTCCATTATGTTTTGTAACAACCCGGTTCTTAGTTTTGAGGTACGGGTTTCTTCTTTTCTCTTTTCCTTAAGTGTTTTGAGAAAATGAGGAAAATGGGGAAAATCCTAAATTACGGGACTACACGCCATGTACTATTCTTCACTTCGTGTACATTGGTCGTGTGGGATCAGTATACAGGGTGTGTAGCCGTGTTGGCGACGAAGGGTGTAAAAACCGACTACACACCGTGTAGTGGATATTTACACATCGTATAGTTAGTCGGTAGGCGAATAGTTAGGCCGTGGAAGCAGCTGCCAGTGGAGCGGCTGTACATGACATGTAAACAAAAAAACACGTTGTGTACTCATGTCGACAGATGAATAGTGCGGCAGTGCCACCAGTGGAACAGTTAAATGAGAAAAGTACACATTGTGTAGTCAATAGTACACACCGTGTAGTTTGTTTTTTTCACTTAAAATGTGAAATCGCAAACCCTGTTCACAGTAATGGATTAGAACCAGAGGAAGAATTCGGGAGAGGAGGCCAGACATTCAAGGATCTACAGATCGAGGGCCAAGAATCCTTTTTCTCCTCTGACGATCTTATTGGAACTGCTCGGGTAAGCCCTCTACTCTCCTTAAGCCGTTCTTGACAATTCATCCTCTAAGGGAAGTTATTTGAGTTTGATTGGGGATTTCATTCACCTCATATCTACAGTGTTCTTGGTCGATTCGAGGAGCAACATTCATGTATACCATTTAGGGGCATTTAAGGTAGGTGTCTTGGAGTTTAATTTCCAACTTTTCTGTGTTTGTGTGAATCCTTGTGCCAAAAACCAATGTTGGGGTGTCGTGTGGCTGAGGCCTTAGCTGTTTTACATACCTAGAATTATATAGGTAATTAAATGTGATAATAAACTTCTGTTTGGGACAACTTCTTGGATGCAGGACCACCCTGGGGGTGCGTTCCTCTGTTTAGCCATTTGGCCTGGATGCCTGAGGGTATGCCATGTTTATTTTGCCCATTAATTTTTCCTCTAGATGAATTGTATGTGAATTTCTTGTTTATATTTTGGGAATGTCCTGGTTACTTTCTTAGCCTGAGGGAAGTGGTTTACTTAGCCTGAGGCCATTGTTACCTTTATCCTGAGGGCAGTGGTTATTTTGGTCTGAGAGAAACTTCTTCCGTGCTAGAGGGAAGTAGATTATGTGCCTGAGGGCGACACTTTGTACACCTGAGGGAAATACCTTTTATGTCTATGGGTAAATACCAGCGGGTTAGATTTCTGATTACCTGAGGGTAAGAGATTGCGTGTATGAGGACACTGACTGTTTACATAGAAATTTATTGTGGTGGTTTCCTTATAATGAATGATTAAATGAATAATAAAATGGCAATATAACTTGTAAAGGTAGTTACTTTTGAGTACTTCTTAGTTTATTGCATTTTACTACTGCACACTATTGTTTCTTATTTTCACACAGCTGGGCACGGGCCATTGGTAGGTTCCTTCTGGGACTTATTTCTCACACCCTTTTTGGGTCATGTCTTCGGCCCAAACAGATTACATTTCTACAGGTGTGGATAAGGGCAAGGGTCCTTATACTGGTACTTGATTGCTGCTGAGGATTAAGGGAGCATTGGACTGGGATTTGGCTCATGATGCTACCGACTGTTTTGTTTTGTTTTGTTGTAATCGGTATTTTACTATTCTGTGTTGTTGTGTAACATTTTCTATCTATTTTATTATAACTTGAGACATGTTTCATCATTATCTATATAACAGTTGGTTATCTTTTACTATAGTCGTTTATTTTAAATGTTTATGGTTTATTTCTTTCGTTGTTGTTGAATTTTTTATCTTTTATTCCACTACGCTACACATTGAAAAATGAGGTCATAGTTTCCCCACTATCAGACCTGGGCCCTCACTGCAATTCGGATGCCTCTGGCCTTTGGGTAAATGTGCTTGAGGTCATGTGACCAACCGGGTTCAGGGCACCCGTTGATTTGCACCTGGAATCGGGAAGTTACAAAGTGGTATCATAGGTTTTCTTTTGTTTTACTTACTTTTTTGAGCCTTAGTCATGGATATCATGGAAATGGTAGTTGGTAATAAGTTGTTCCTAGGAGTAGCTAACCCGTGTACATGGAAAAGCCAATTTACCTCCTGTTGCAATTTTATTGTTTTTGCAATTTATAGTTGATTTGAATTCACCATCAGGTGACGTACTTGTGATTGTGATTTTTATATGTTATCCATGGGTTCTATTTAGTTGAAACCTGATGAGATGAGGTTATTCCATCTCTTACATCATTTAGGTACATGCTAGAAATCACATGCCATGCATAGTTCCATGCTAGGAAGGTGAATTAGAAATTGCATGTTGTTGTGATAGTTGTTGTGTTAGAAAAGAATGTTGTTGTGATAGCTGCTTTGATAAATACCTGCCTTGTGATAGGGTATTTTTTGGTTGAGCCAGTTGATAAAATGGATGTTGAACTTTGGTTTTTGGGGAGTATGGTCCCTCAATAACTGGAACTTGGTGGATAATTGACTTGTTTATCTAGTTAGAACATATATAAGATGCCAAATTATGATTTGCGGGGAGTTCGGGCCCTCACGGGTCAGAATATTCCCATAGGTGTGGTTTTTTAGTAATCTATGGGATCTGAAGAAGTTTCAGAGGCCTTCTATCCAGAAAACTGAGGATACACACTGTGTAGTTCCTTGGACACACATCATGTGTTCTACTATTCAGGAAGAAAAGAAAACTTTTTGAATACAGGCCATGTAGTCTCTTCCCGTGTCATAGACCGTCTGGGCATGGACACGGGAAAGGGGAAATGCTAGGGGAAAACACACTATGTACCAGATGTACACGTCATGTAGTGTTGACCTGGAGTCTGTCCATGTAACTGACAAACACGTACGGAGGAGACCATAAGACATATATGATGTGTTCTCTATGAAACATTCCATGTAGTGTGAGTCGTGTATCTAGCCATGTAACTAACAACATGGGTCGTCGAAGCTTGTCTAGTACATACCGTGTGCCTGAGGGACATGATGTGTAGTCTTTTCTGAGGACAGACCATGTGGTTTTAGCCATGTGGCTAGGAAGACGGAGTGGTTTGAACGCCGTGTGCGGGAGTAACCCGCCGTGTAGAGCTATCCGAGTGTCGGCCGTGTCACAAACGACACGGTCAGTTGAAAAAAATTACACCATACATGTCATGTAGTCAGTATACATGCTGTGTAGTTTTGTTTAATGGGAGCCGTGTGGCTTGGCCGTGTAGAAGGACCCGGGTAGGTTAAGAGAAGTTGGGTACACGTCGTGTAGTCAGTATACATGTAGTGTAGTCTTCTTGTGAAGTCTCGAATTCCTTCGTCCTCATGTTCCCCTTTGGTCCCTTCGTTTCCATACTATGATAATCTTGATCTAAGGTGTTCTTTTGACCTTGTAGATTCATGCTGCCGAGATGACCACACGTTGTTATCCAGGAGAGAAGGAATGATTATACTCTAAAGATGGTGGGCCATGGTCTACCAATGGATACTCCAGTAGAGCCAGATGTGGTGCAGGCCATTATACCGGACATAGGCATGGAGGCGCAGTTCTGTGAAGGCTTTATGCGGTTCATGCAGACCTTTCAGAGAGCACCGTCGGCTGCCACATCTATGGCTGAGCTGAATCATATTTTCCAATAGCAGCATCCACCTATGTTTTTAGGGGATGGCAGACCACAGGCTGCAGATTCTTTTTTGGGGTCTATGAAGACTATTTTCAGGACTCTTAAGACGCCTCCAGGGCGGAGGGTCAAGAACGCAAAGTATATGCTACGTGATTCCGCCGAGATGTGGTGGGATGTTACCACCCAGTCAGAGCATCATAGAGACATGGCGTGTGAAGATTTTCAAACATCCTTCTATGACTTCTTCTTCCCAGATACGCTGAGGGAAGATAGAGCTCGATAGTTCATGAATCTGCAGTAGGGAGTTGTGTCGGTGATGTACTATTCTACTCGTTTCACTGAGCTTCAGCGTTTTGCACCCATTATATTCGGTGATGAGACGTTGAGAGCCAGAAGCTTTGTGGATGGTCTTCGATATGACATCCGAGAATTGGTGAATGTTTTCAGGTAGCCTTTAGTAAATGCTATTGTGAAACAGGATATTATTACAGAGAGGAACCAGCAGGAAGCTAGTGGTGTGGGATAGGGCGGTTCAACACCAGTTTCTAGTACTATTTCTAGTTGAAAGAGGAAGAGATAGATGGAATTTTCACACGGTGGCAGTACCAGCCAGAAGAATGTTTCAGGTGGCCAAGTCATGTGCTACCAGTATGGTAAGGATGGGCACAAGAGACCTCAGTGTCCACGAGACCCAGTGGAGTGTCGAGCTTGCGGCAAGATATGTCATCATCAGCGCTTTTTCAGGGCGTTTCTAGTAGTGGCTATTGAGAGGGGTTCTGTGTAGACTCCACATGCGGGAGCAGGACCAACAGCTTCTTACCTGTCTGGAAACTGGAATACGTCAGGGCGTGCAGGCAGGGATGGTGGTCATGGCCGTGGTAGCCAGACACCAAGATCTTAGAGGCAGTCGGGCGGGACAACTTAGGGTATCCAGGCTGTGTCGCAGGGCCATGGCACTGGGCTGGCATATGCAGTGCAACAGACCCATCAGGAGTAGGATCCCAGACCTTCTACTATCAGAGGTAATATTCTAGTAGATTCTTTCTTATCTTCAATACTTTTTGATACGGTTGGTACACATAGTTTCATATCTATACCCATTGTGGAGATCCTTGGGGTCTGTGTTTCTTATTTTTCTGCTCTTATGACACTAAAAACTCCATTGAGAACTAGAACGACTAGTGTGTGTCAGTGCAAGGAGTTCCCCCCTTTAGTTTGGAGGGTGTCCCTTTCTATGAGACCTCTATGTCTTAGAGATGACATCTTATAATGTCATTCTCGGGATGGACTGGTTGGTTCTCTTTCGAGCCTTTGTAGATTGCTATTGTTGCAGGGTGAGTTTCACGTCACCAGAGGGCGTAGAATTTCTATACAAAGGTGAATTGGATGTTCAGGCGATTCGAGATAGAATGGAGTATCTTGGGCGAGGTGGTGTCATAACCCATATTGTGAGTATATATCTGGATGATCAGGGGACTTGTCAGTAGAATTTCCCTCTAGTGGTTGATCATTTCAGGGATGTCTTTCCAGATGAATTTTTGGGTCTCCCTCAGGAGTGTGAGGTGGATTTATCTATTTACCTAGTTCCAGGAGCAGCACCAGTGTCCATTCCTCTTTATAGGATGGCTACACCAGAGTTGCATGAGCTCAAAAGGTAGTTAGGGGAGTTATAGGCCAAGGGTTTCATCTGACACAGTATTTCTCCTTGGGGTTCTCCGGTCCTTTTTTGCGAAAAAGGTGGATGGTACCCTTAGACTCTGTGTGGATTATGAGAAGCTGAACTAGTTGACAGTTAAGAACCGATATCCCCTGCTGAGGATTGATGATCTTTTTGATCAACTTCATGGAGCATGAGTGTTCTCAAAGATTTACTTGAGATTCGGATATCATCAGCTGCGTGTGAGACCATCAGACATACCTTTTATAGCTTTTCGGTGTAGGTATGGTCTATATGAGTACTTTCTTATGCTGTTTGGACTCATGAACATGCCAGCAGTTTTTATGGCTATGATGAATCATGTGTTCCATCCTTATCGGGATTATTTTGTGATAGTTTTCATGGATAATATCTTGTTGAACTCTCACACTCAACAAGACCATTCCACCCATCTTGAGATCATATTGAGTACACTAAGAGTGAATAAGCTATATGATAACCTCTCAAAGTTCCACTTTTGGATGGACCGGATTTACTTCCCGGGTTATATCATCTCGGAAGCAGGAGTTACAGTAGACCCTGAGAAGGTGAGAGCAGTAGTTTCCTAGAAGCAGCCTAAAAATGTGTTTGAGATAAAATGTTTCTTATGGCTGGCTGGTTACTTCAAGAGATTTATACAGAACTTCTCCAACATAGCAGTGCCATTTATAGGTTTGACTAAGAAGGGTGTGAAGTTCCTTTGGTCAGAAGCTTACGAGACAGCCTTTCAGGACCTAAAAGGAAGGTTGACATCAGCACCAGTCCTGATACTTCCAGAGTAAGGGAAGAGCTATATAGTTTACTACGAAGCATCAGGTATTGGTCTGGGAGAATTTTCGATGCAGGGTGATTGAGTTGTTGCATACGGGTCTCGGGAGTTGAGGCCACATGAGAGGAATTACCCGACACATGATCTCGAGTTGGCTGTAGTTGTTCATGTGTTGCACTGTTGGAGACATTATCTCTTGGGAGATCATTTTGTGGTTTTGACCGACCACAAACGCCTCAAATATATCTTTACTCATTGTGAATTGAATCTGAGATAGTGATGTCGGGTCGAATACCTTCAGTCCTTCAACTTTGATCATTCCTATACACCTCGTAAAGGTAATGCAGCAGCTAATGCACTGAGCATGAAGACTGAGTTACAGGCAGTTCAGGAGGACAGTGGTGAATGGAAGCTTATGGCTTTGTTCTCTGAGATGCATTTGGAGGTGCACGAAAGTCAGGGGAAAACCTATCTTTCATCTTTAGTTGTGGCTTCTACCATCCTGGATAGAGTTCAGATGAGATAGCTATCTGATTCAGAAGTCCTAGTTCTACGAGAGTCACTTACCAGTGGGGACCCTTCTCTTGGTTGGACAAAAGGTGATGATGAATTATTACGTTTCCATGGATGAGTTTGGGTTCTAGGAAATATATATGAGGAGCTGATGTGGGAGTTTCATGCTTCATCTTGGGCAGTTCATCCTGGAGTTACCAAGATGTACCGTGACTTGAGACGTCAGTACTGGTGGCCAGGTTTGAAGAGAGAGATAACAGGTTTTTTTATGAGATGTTCCACCTGTCAGCAGGTGAAGGCGGAGCATCAGAGGCCGGCCAGACTATTATAGCAGTTACCCATCCCGGATTGGAAATGGTATGATGACACGTTGGATTTCGTGACTGGGTTTCTAAGGCCACCTCAAGGCAATGGTGTCATGTGGGTTGTTGTGGAAATAATCACAATGGTAGCTCACTTTTTTCCGAACAAAGAGACCTTCAGTGTTGACAATCTCACGAAGTTGTATATTCGAGAGGTTGTACGTCTTCATGGGTTCCTCGTTCTATCATTTTAGATAGGGACACACGATTTACGTCTCGTTTCCTACAGAGTCTTCAGAGGGCACAGGGTACAAAGGTGCTTCTGAGCACAGTTTACCACCCTCAGATCGATGGTCAGTCAAAGCGTATGATACAGGTGCTTGAGGAAATGCTCTGTGCATGCATACTAGACTTTGGGGGCTCTTGGGAGAAGTATATACCCTTAGTTGAGTTCGCATATAATAATAGTTTCAGGAAACTATTGAGATGGAACCATATGAGGATTTATATAGTAGGCCATGTCGATCACCTTTATGCTAGTTAGAGGTAGGTGATGCATCTTTACAGGGACCATGTCTCGTGCAGGAGACTTCTGAGTAGATCCAGTTGATTCAGAATCAGATGGCTACCACGCAGTCTCGTCAGAAATCTTATGCTGATCGCCGCAGATGACCCTTGGAGTTTGTGGTTGGGGATCAGGTTTTCTTACATGTTTCACTGAGGTTGGGACACAGGTGGATCAAGAGATAGTGTAAACTTTCACCAAGGTATGTGGGGAAATTTGAGATTCTGGAGAGAGTCGGGCTGGTTTCCAATCAGTTGTAGTTACCACAGAAGTACTGATCCATGCATGACGTCTTCCATGTATCTCAGTTGCGTCGCTATCATTCAGACCCATCTCATGTCTTTCATGCCGAGGAGGTTGAGCTTGAGGTAGATGTGTCCTTTAAGTAGCATCTGATTCTTATCATTGATCAGAGCATGAAGGTTCTCTGAGGCTAGTCAGTTCCTCTCAAACGACTGATATGGCAGCATAGCCGAGTGCAGGATGAAACCTGGGAGAGGGAGACTGATGTATGTGCTCAGTGGCCAGAGCTGTTCTGAGATTTATCTTCTCCACCCTAGGAAAGGAAATTTAGGGATGAATTTCTTTAAGGGGGAAGTTTGTAAAAACCCAGTTCTTAGTTTTGAGGTATGAGTTTATTCTTTTCCCTTTTCCTTAAGTGTTTTTGGAAAAATGTGTAAAATGAGGAAAAATCCTAAATTTTTGGACTACATGCTGTGTAATATTCCACACGCCATGTACTTTGGCCATGTGGGATGATTACACAGGGTGTGTAGACATGTCGGTGATGAAGGGTGTAAAACCCAACTATATGCCGTGTAGTAGATATTTACACGTCGTGCAGTCAGTCAGCAGGAAAATAGTAACGCGGTTGAAGCAGATGCCAGCGGAGTGGCAGTACACGCCGTGTAAACAGAAAAACATGTCGTGTACTCATGTCAATGGATGAAAAGTGCGGAGGTGCTGCCAGAGGAGTAGTTAAATGAGAAAAGTACACGCCGTGTAGTCCTTTGGATTATTCTATGATAAATCTCTTTATTATCTTTTCAATATATGTACCATGACATAGTTCGAGCAGTCCCTTGGATATATCATGATGGTCTTGATCGAAAGAATATATAATACCTTTCTTAAGTACTTTATGAAGAATTATTTATTCAAACATGCCGTAAATGACTGTTACACTGGCATTTCTTTTCCAATATATTGTATTTCATTATCATATACTATCAAGAATGTTACTATAATTCCACCCAAACCATTTATAGACACTAGGATCACATTCTTTCATTATGAAACCAAATTCCATTATAGACTCAAAAAAATTTAATGTTTCATGACCTGGATAATTTCTTTAATCCATAAATGGATATTTTTATCTTTAATACTTTTTATGCATCCTTTGCAGACACAAACCATTCTGGTTTTTTATATATACATCTTCTAGAAAGTTCTCATTAAGGAATGATATTTGGGAATCCATTTTTTCAATCTCATAATCATTTATGTTCATAAAAGGAAAATAGAATTTTTATAGACATAAAAATTATACCTACTAAAAATTATTCTTCGTAGTCAATGCCTTGATGTTATTTAAACCCTTTTCAACCATTAACACCTTATAAGAACAGGCTTCTCCTTCCACGTCCAATTTCATATATAATACCCATTTTAAACCAATGGGATATACGTCTATTATAGGTTATATCAAAAATCAAGTATTTGTTTTTAGTATATTGAATACATTTAATAATTCATGAAATTAGTCCACTTTCAAACATCTATGACACTTATTTCTTCCTTGTGAGTTATAGGATCATTATTATAACCTAGTAATGAGCCACCATCCCCAATGATGATAAAAACACACTATTATAGTTAACTAACATATTTTTTACACCTACGTTGAATATTTGTTTTCAAAACAGTTTATTCTTCCAAAGGGGATTTTTATAATCTTCTCATGTAACAACTCTTTTACGCCTTGAGATTTGAATTCATAAAAGTCTATCTCATCACCACAATATATTTTAGATATGTTCTCCATATCAATAAATATAGAATGTAATTCCAGTATAACCATTTTTTGTAAAGGGTTATATAGGTGTTATCCACCTACTTGCTTTGGGTATCCTATACATGGACACTTTACCCCTTGAGGTTTATGTTTGTTACTTAAATAGGGCTTAAAAATTGTTTCACTTCCACAAACATGGAAATTAAATATCATGGTTATTCTTCTACTCAAATATTCATATTAAATACCATTTAACAATTTATTTGTTACTTTTTAAGTATGTGTGATGTTTTTTATAGATCGTATCAGCAAAAGGATTATTGAAGACAGTCATGAATCATTATTGATCTCACTATGTCAAAAAAAGTTCATTTCCTCCATTCAATTTTACCCCATTCCATTATTGTGTATAAGGAGGAGTGAGTTGAGATACAATCCAAAACTCCCATAAAAATCATTGAATTTTAGATTGAGATATTCTCTACCATGTTCTGAGAATAGTTTCTTTATATGCTTATCAAGCCGGTTTTTAAAATTATTCATCCATTCCCAAAAATTTTCAATGAAATATGTCTTAAACGTCACTAATTAGACATATCAATATTTACTAAAATAATCAATAAAATGTATTCTGTATGAGTACCCAACCATAATTTTCGAAGGAAATGGTATGCACGTACTTGTATAAACTAATTCTAGGTGCACTTTAACCTGAAAATTATTTTTTTTTATTTTCTGAATAGCCGCTTTATGGAAGCGGTAACCACAACATCGTACACCATACCCAAAACACCTTTCAGCTTGCACCTAACGCGAGATCCAAATTCAAAGATTCCAAAACGAATATTCAAAATTCAAAAGATCACAGATCCCGAGAAGACCTCGAGCCGAGAGAACCCACAGCGGCAAAGCCGCATCACATTGTACACCATCATCATCACGAAACCCACCCATTAAACATTCCATTCTATCACCATCATCATCGATGCCGATCAATCGTCACTGTAGTTGTTGTAGAAGATGACCAATGGAGACCACCACCACCACCGTAATACAAAAAAAACATACACCACAAACAAAAAGAAGCACAAGTCAAAACCGTTCCATCATGTCCTCGCTGACCGGCACCGCTGTTTTCCTCGCCGACTTTTCACCACACTAGATCGCCAGATAAAAAACGTGTCAGATTCCATCGTCGCCACCACAAACAGGCCACCAAATAAACCGCGTACAACCATCAATTTCAGAATATATCTTCCTTCAGTACTTCCATCACACAAAGCTAGAAAATGAAGATCACGCCTCCTAGGAACACTTGGCCACTCGAGCACCACATCCCAATGTTTCGGGGCACCACCACACCAAACCGACCTGTGAAAGAGAGCTGGGGCACAAAACCAGGGTAGAGATGAGCAGTTTAAAGTCTCTAAGGAGGGTTAAGACCTTCACCTAGAAGAAACACAGGGAAACCGAAACCAAAGCCAAAAAACTGAGAGGAGAACCCATAACAACTGAAAATGATGAACCAAGGAGGAAATGAATCCTACGGTGACAAAGAGAGACCGGAGGCCACAACCAATCCCCCTCCAACACCATCCCAAGCTAGCCCTAAAAACTCGTATTGGGCCCGACCAAGTTGGGGTCAAGCTTGAGGGGTGGACCAACACGAGCAGAGGTGGAGGAAGACCCCGGACGCCACCACTGATGCCGACCCAAGCCGTTAGAGGCACCTACACCAAGACCCAAGATGGAATTCCAAAGCACAAGGGATGGGCGGAAGGGGGGCGGTGAGAGCTGAACAGAATCCGCACCAGTACAAGCTCCAGGAATGATGGGGGGGAGAAAAGGGCAGACCGGGAAGAGAAAAGATCCAGGCAAGGTGAGGAGCATCATTGCCGCTAAACGGATCCACGAAACCCTAGAATAAAGGGGAAATTGGAAGGTGGGGAGGAGATGAGAGCGCAACGAGTGCCCGGTGAGTGGGGAGACATTCTTCAACTCCTCCAGGTGCCCTTTATCCCTATCACTTTTCCCACTAGAAGGTGTTTCGTTAAATTTCCCTTATAAAAACACATGATATTCACTGTGTGGGTTTAGTTAAAAATATTCTACATATCCATCATGTTCTAATTTAATCAAGCACTATTTATTTACATAACCTTTCCAAAGATGCCAAATTTGGGTGTGGTATGAATCATATGAGGTTATATCGTTATTTTTTTTCAATTACTTGGTATGTGAATTCCAACACATAAATACCATTATTTAAATGTTCCTTACCATAACAAATTATATCTTTATAAATGATGAAACTTTTATTTCCATATTTTAAAATAAAACCATATGTATTTCATCTGGATATTGAAATATTGTTTTTGGTAATGGATAAAACATAATAACATCCTTACAAAACCAAGATCATTCTAGAAGACAACATGAGGTAACAGTACTAGATAGCTACAAAAACAAGTTTAGCTTCATTGGATACTTGTAGATACACCTCCCCTTAGATAATTCATATGAATCATCTTTGTTTCCATATTTGAATACATATTTAATTTCCAGAAATTTTATCTAATACACAATTTTAGGAAACATATAAATTGAACTCGATAACAAATGAACTATAATCTTCCACTTCTATCATAGGCTGGGTACAATTTTTCTTCTAGTGGTCCTTGTTGCAGCATGAAAAACAAATAACATCATGTCTCCTTAGGTTCCCCTTGATCTTACTCTTCTTATAAGGGTATTACAATGAATCCTTGTCCTTGAGAAGTTTTTCTTGGTCTTTCCTATTTCTTATTATAAGGATTCAAGGATTTTCACACTTCGTCTCCTCATCCACATGGTGAAAAAGTGTGATAATATCTGGAGGATACTTTTCAATGTTTTTTATATTATAATTAATAAAAGTAATAAGATATGGTCTAAGGGATTTATGTAAGGGTTCTATCAGTACCGAGGTATTTAGGGAGTTAAATCATAGAACTTCTCAGTGCATAGTGTTGCTAATAATCATGACTACAGAAGGCCTAGGTGTGGAACCTTCTCCATGATTTCTCTTAAAAATAGCCTTGGATATCGCAAACTACTCAGGTCCAAGTCTATCTTTATATAGGCTACAGAGATGATCTAGAATTCTATATGAACCCATATTTTATTGAGTCAACATGATCTCATTAGACATGGATAAAATCATAAAACATTTAATTTTAACCAGTTCATTCATGTGTTTCTCATAGACTATGAACACTTCACCCCTCACCTCTTTAATAGGTTGATCAGTAAGTGCGGATTCTAAAACATATGATATCTTTCTATAGAGGAAAACAAAATGAAAGAATCTGTACCATTCCTAGAATTTATGAGAAGTTAGTATATGGTATTTATCTTATATAAACTAAAGGGATAATATGGATGATGATAATTCCATTTTTTCTGAAATTTAATAGAAAAAATTATTTATAGATCACTTTATTATAGACAAGGTGAGATATAATTAATTAATTTTTTTATTAAACCTCTAAATATATTATCACATTTTAATATCCCTCACCATAGAACTCAAAATGTATATTTTCTAGTAATTTCTTGTTGAATGGATCCTTATTTCCCTTCCCATAACCTCAACAATGTATGGTTAATTAATCACAAGGTATTTGGGTAGGATTTTTTATACAAACATCTTGCTTGAAACCCATTGATCCATTGATTGGAATCCCCACTCATAAAATCCTAACATATATTTCCTCAAATCTTGCCTCTAAATTACACAAAATCTATAATGTTATAATATGATTTATGTAAAATTGTTAACACAATAGAAAACCTTCATAATAACTTCTTGTATAAATATATGTTCCCAATAAGGGTTGGTTAAACACATAGTTATGATTTTTTCATTCCCAATAAAGTAATTTAATTACATGTATGTTTTCATATTTAATTCAACTATTTTAATTTATTATGCATAAATTTTATATTATTCTGTCCTTTACATGTCCTCTTATTATTATGTTTATTTTACTTAATTAATTTACCATGATGGATAATAAATTTATCCATAATCCAGTTAATTAAATTCATTCATTTCATATTAATTCATTTATTTATGTGATTTCATTCATTTAACAATAAAATAAATAATTTATGGATAAAAATAAATAAATAAAATAATTGACATGAAAATGATCTTATCTAATGGTTGATTTAATGAATTAGTATTAAATAAATCTCTGACCATGGGGAATAATTCCATTTTATAGTCTTGGAATGAGTTATATCATTCCACTTGTACACATGTGTATCACCATGTTGTCATCAACACGATTCCATTTTGAACCATATTAATGTGCCTTGGGATTCTCAATTAATTAAATGTATTTATTACTCTGATGCAGGTGAGGAGAAAAAAAGGAATGGTTAAAGGGGATTATATAAATATCCCTATACAAACCGGACATGCATAATAATGGTTGGATTGATGACTTATAGGACATAATTTAATTTCATATTAAATAATTGCAAACCCATGAAATAAATTAAATTAAATTAATTCCAAAAAATAAAAAAGTACTAGTCATGTTCATGATTGGTCATAAATGAAACTAATATGAAAAATTTACTAGCTATAATTCATTTATTTTTTCTGTATTATTTACATATAAATTCATTCACTGATTAATTAATGAGTTAATTAATTAATTCCCTTTTAACTTAATGTCATCCGAACATAATTGGAGATATTAATCATTTATAGTATTCATGGAAAATATATTGTATAACCAATAATAAAACATTTATTATTATAAATTAATTGAGAATTTAAAATCATATATTAGAATTATAAAATTTTGATACACACTATGTTTTTCCCATCAATAAAATAAAATTTAAATGTAGAAATCATTCAATTTAATGTAATTTTTAGTTTTTTCAGTAATGAGAGACTATAATGAATGTAAAAACCAGCTATATGCTGTGTATCTAGGGTACACTCCTAGGTCTATTGTGTGTACCACAGACGGGCTACGTGACATGTAATGACCAGCTACACAGAATGATTTTTACTTGCTCTATGTCTAGGATGAATTCCTTGGACTTAGGTGTGTGATTAAGTCATGGTAATTTATGAAATATATATTTTTTAAACTATATTCATGTCATTTATTTCATAAATACTCGAGGTTTGTAGTCTCATGTAGTTTTTTCAATGTATAATGGAGAAATGAATTACACTATTTATACTGCTAACCCATATTAACCACATTACATGTACACTAATATGCACCCTATAATTTTACATCCCATTTCCAACCAAACCTAACCTACTTGTGTTGTGTAAGAAATTCCACACATGTAGTAAATTCATCGTGCACCATGTATCCCAAAACACATTTCTATAGATAGAACAATGGTACAAGGCATGTACTTATCAGTAAATTCCATGTAACCTTGTCTTACCGGCCAAAAAAAACTATTAGTTTCTAATGGAATCACTATTCATTCATTATTTTTTATTAAACTTATAAGAAAATGTAACATTGAATAAATCATGATTAACATGTCAAATAATTTTCATTCAAAATAAATTAAAGAATCAATATCATGTAATGAAAATATTACCAAAATTGTTGATAGATCAATAATTAAATAATCAATTAAAATTTTAAACAAGACTTCTCTGATACCACTTGAAAGTTCTAGTCGTAGCATAAGTGCAAAATGGGTGACGAGATCATTAATTTTTTTTAATATCTATTTCTCAGAACCCCAATATAGGATATTTGTTTTGAAGTTTAAAATTAATTTACTTATATTGGAAAATATAAATTATCTATCATTAGGTTTATTTATTTTTAATCAACGTCGATCATCTAAAAAACACTTTTAGATTTATTTTGTTGTTCTTTTAATGATCTAAGGGTATAATACCTATATTAGTGATCCATAAGTGCAACAATGATGTTTGAGAAATTCTCCTTGATCTATGGGTTTTAGCATGAAAAAATGAATGTCTTGCATTGTTCATTCATGATCTCCCATTCATAGATCATGAAGAAAACTTTCTTGGGTTATCATTCTAGATAGGGATAGAGTTATAGAAGATGAAATATAATTTGTTGTGAACAAAAATAATATATTTTTCAATTTCCAACATAATAGTCGTAACATGATATTTGTAGAAGTAGGAGTTTGGTTATAATATTGATTAATTTCATGTAAAACCTTAAGAAATATTACAAACATTAACAAACCTCATTCTAAAATAATAATAATTATTATATAATAATAATTATTCAGCATGTTCCATCTTGCAAAAATGATAAATAATATTTATCAACTTGAAAATAATTAATTTTCCCTAGACACTACCTTGAGTTGTTAGAACTAATTTGTATTTATTGAATACCCAAATAAATATTTTTACTCAAAAATAAATATTTCATCAACATTCCAGTGAATAAATATTTATTTAATGTTAAATTACTAAATAATTATATATATATATATATTGACATACTGGTTAATAAATATTTATTAAATTTAGGTGATCCTTTAACATAAATAAAATTATTCTTCAGTCTTGATAATAATAATTATTCCATTAATTAAATTTAAATATAATTTAATCAATATCATCAGAAACACTTAGTGTATGACCCTTTATGTTATATTTTCATTGAAATTAGGTGAGATTTGATAAATTAAAAAATTACTATAATGAAATTGGTCAAGAAACCCATGAGAAATAACATAATTTCACCACATGGACAACCACATACAAACTCTCACTATGTAATATAATTCATTTTTCCAACATCCTATCATGTTGGTTTTACAATGGTGTCAGCAACCTCTATTTTTGATACATATTTATTTGAATATCAGAATTAAAAACATTGATACCCCAAGGAGATCGAATTTTGGTGATGAATATAATCCAATCAATGGCTTTAAAAATCAACTGTTATTAAGATGGATGGGAAAATCCTCCCCTACTTTTCTGTTAATTACATTTCAATAATGATATAAAAAACATACCCTAATTTTATCAAATATATGACATGATTTTTTTTCAGTATGTATAATTATGAAAGTGATGAAAAAAACCAATGATAAGATTAATGTCTATGGACAATTACACACACTTATAGATAGAAAAGTGTTATGACACCGAAGCTTGTTGGATTCCTACTAAATTTTTTTTTCTTATAATCTCTAATCCTAGAGATTACAATGTGTGAAAATATTGAGAATAATCCTCATCTACTTATGAGTAATTTCACCAAAAGGTCTATATACATTAGGTCATATCTTATTATTTTATCTAACATTAGAACTATATTCAGAAATATATCCTAGAACATCATGGTTCAAATCATTGCGGGAAATATTTTTGACCTTATCAATGTGAGAAATATTTTATGACATTATTACATAATATTAATATAGAACAATGAAGAATATTTAATTATATGTTAAATTAATATTAAATACATTAAATATACAAGTAATAAAATTATAATAAGTTTTTCATAGAAAACCAACTCTAACAAGAACGAGATAAACTAGTATCATAAGATACTTCAAATGAAAAAAGAAAAAAACAAAAATACCAAGAATTCCCCCTATGCATGGTTTAGAAACATGTTTGTAAAACGATGCTCCATATTTGGGGGTGGCACTACTTTTTTTGGCATATAAGGATTCTTGGGCTACAAAAATATACTTTTAAATGTGTCCACTGACCATGTGCCTCATCTATAACTCCCTATTTCAACCCAAAAAACCCAAATGACACATGTGATCACCCCAAGAGTCAATAGTAACTCAAAATTAATTCAGTATATTTTCCAAACAACACAAATAAAGCTTGAAACAAAACCCCAATCTCATACCACACATCAAAACATGAGTTTTTACATGAAAAAGACCTTTCCAAGTAGTCCCCCATTTATACCACTCATGTACTTCCAGTCCTAGCTCCAATATACTACTATCTCCCAAAACATAATACCCTATAATTCCATTTTCTGTTAAAACACCCTAGGTAGACCTTACCCATCACCTAATCCAGCCATCCAAATGGTCTTATGCACATTCTGAATCACCACAGGTAGGTGCCAAACATTGAGAATTACCAAATATATCTTAGTAATGGTCTCAATAATTTTAAATCATAATTATCCAAACTTGAATGGAATGGCCAACCATTATCATCAGAGTCAATAGCATAAAAAATAAAATCTTCAGTAGGCAATACTGACTAATATGATACCTTAAAAATAATGTACATCATATATAAGACATTCAACAATAATACATAATCATGGTATCTCAATTAAAAATATCAAAACAAAAAATAAAATGGACTAAATGAGACCTATACATACAACCCAAAAAACTAAAAATACAAAAAATTAATCAACATGAGCCAATAATTTTGATACCACATCTCTTCCACAATACAATAGATGATTGTAATCAAGAATATCCACCCCGGTGTAGGATCGAATATGTAAAATGAGATGCATAAATACATAAGTGGGGTGAATTTTATACTTTAAAATTTATTTTGGAACCTTTAAAGTTTATATAGGGAATTCTTAAAGAATGTTTATAAACCTCAAATAAAATTTGTTTATTAAGGTTAGATTTTATCTTTAAGAAAACTTATTTAACAAATTTAAACAAATATTCACAAACCATATTAAAAAACATATT
Organism: Viscum album; assembly: GCA_963277665.1. Lineage (NCBI taxonomy): Eukaryota > Viridiplantae > Streptophyta > Magnoliopsida > Santalales > Viscaceae > Viscum > Viscum album. Next base: position 1,368,124,845 of record OY728135.1, read on the forward strand.
CTTAAACTTTTTATCCTAAAGATAAAAACTGAAGAAAGATTTTCATAAAAGAAATATTCTACCTTAAAGCATATAGAATCTTTAATATAATTAGATCAATAAATTAGGATGTAAAAAAGTTATACTTCCTAACATTAACAAAGATAAAATATCATCAGAATAAAAAAACATGAAATAGAAAACAGGTAACAATATGACTCTTTTAACCCAAAGAGAAGTGTATCCAACTACTTTGGATAATGGTTTCTTGATTTATACTTTCAAGAATGTATATTTTACCCAAACCCATGAAATCCCTCAATAAAAATATCAGTATCTGTCTTGCTATCCCCAGAAGCCCTCAATTTAGAAATTGAAGTGCCCAGATCAGTGTGAATCACTGAGAGGGGGAGGGGGTGAATCAGTGATCCCTTAAAACTTTTTACTAATTGATTCCTTATCAATTAAACCTCTATGGCTGGTTAAAGCCTCGATCCACTCTTCTTGTATCTCTCAACCTTTCCCGGATAATGCAGTAATGAAAAGGCACAGGACACAAGGAGTTACAAGGTTCGGCACCAAAGGCCTACATCCTTGCCATGCTTTCCCAGCATGGATTCTCCCATTATAATCGGTTAGTATTACAATGGTCGATACAGAGTCCCACTGTATCTCTCCTGAGTCCCACAGGAGGGTCTTTATACTTCTTCACACAGTGTTACCAGAGTCCCACTGGCTTGCTCCAGAATCCCACTGAAGACTTCTTCTCCCTGAGTCCCACCGGGTCTTCTCCTGGCTCCTCGAGTCACACGAGTAGCTCCTCTTCACTTTAAGCTTCTTCAAGTAACTTCAGCAGCCTGGGATAAAGGCTGCTGGCCTTGCTCTTCTCTTCTGATCACTTGTGGTTGATCAGGGCTTCTCGAATACTGCAAACTCAGACACACAATATCTTTCACTTTAGTCTGGCTCAGTCTCACATCAATTCAACTTCATGCACTGAGTGCATGGAAACTCTTCATCCTCATGCACTGATAGCATGGACTTCTCAATTCTTCAAGAACCTCCTGGTCTTGGACTCCTCAGATGCACACCACTGATTTAGCACTGTTCACGTGTGCACGTGCATGCATGCATGCATGCACTCCCCTTCTTCTTCTCGGTGCAATAAACCCACAATGGGTGTAAATACTTTTAGCACACACACCTTCTTCCTGCTTCACACTTTGTTCTTTTTGTTTACACACTCACAAGTGTGTTGTACTTTAGTGTGAGGATCTCCTCTTTCTTCCTTCTTCTAAGTGTGTTCACTTCACTTAGTGCACACACATTAGGTTCGGCCTTCTTGTCTCTTTGCACACAAAACTTCTTCACTTTGGCACACACTTGAGCTTAGCCTTCACACTTCTTGTTGCACACCCTTAAATGGCCGTAGGGTGTTCCTCTTCAATTTGCACACACACACACTCAAGTGAGGTGTGGTCTTCACTTCACCCACACAAGGCTACGGCCTTCACTTGCATTGTTCTTTTTCACACACTTCCTCTCGGCCTTCAAATTTTACTTTGCACACATAAGAGGCAAAGCCTCGTTCCACTTCTTGCACACACTTGGCCTTTCTTTATTCTTGCACACAAAATACTCGGCCTTCTCCTTTGAACACACAACACCTTCTGCCTCAAACAGAGCGCGCAAGGTGTGATCTCCTCGGGTGCAAGGTGCAAATGCCGCGGGGGCGCGCAGGGTGTCAAGGACAGCCTCGCGGGCGCGAGGGTTCAGTCGCGCAAGGTACTCCTGCCGCGGGGCGCGCAAGTGCTGCCACCGCGGGCTCCAACCAAGGGCGCGCAAGGCTTGGTGCGACCCCGGTTCTTCCTGCTTCTCAAGTGAGGCGCGCAGGGGACCCTTCTTCTTGTCGCGCAAAGGTGTTGCGCGCAAGGAACTTCAGCCGCGCAAGATACTTGCACGGGGCTTCAAACTCTTCGCGAGGCAGAGTGATGCGCTCACGGGACTTCAAAAATTCAGCACATCAGCAGCGTCTTCTCGAGGTCTAGGCCTCATTTATATAGGCAGAGGAGAGGCGGTTCTATCCGCGTGAAATAACTTCAAACACCCGAGATCTTCGGATCTTCAAAAATATTTCCAAATATTGTTTTTTATTCTCGGTTTCACGCGGGCTCCCTTTATTTTTGTTCCTCTACGTGCATGCGACTCATAACGCATGCACAGCCTTCGGTTTAGGCTCATCCCATGCAAAAACACCAACCACGTGGCCTCGACAGCTTCTCTTGCCTCGGCCTCAACCGAAATCCTCCAACCATTGCATGCATGGTCATTTTTAGGCATGATCCTGTTCGTTATGGCCAGACGAGCACGAGGGTGGCTTCGGTTTACTCAGAGGTGGCTGGGAGCTCAAAAACCGTCGTCGGGTTGCTCCTGGTTCGACGGAGGCTCGCGGGGAGGCTTCGGCATGGCTCAAGGTTGAGGACGAAGACGGGGCCGTCGGATCAGATCTTCAACGGCCTGGATTAGATCGCGGCGCCGCGGATGGATCGTGCGGCGCAGATCAAGCGCGCGATGAGACGGACGGCGGAGATTTGCTCCCGGGGTTTTTTGCGCGTCCCACATCGAAGCCTTCCGCGGATTTTCCGCGGTTTATCACCCTGGCGCTCCCATGAGCGGCCAGTTGAATCTCCTCCCCTCTCGGTGCCGCCCCGCACCGAGTTCTCCCTGCGGGCGCGCTCTGCGCCCACTCACTGCTCCTGCGGGCGCGCTCCTAGCGCCCACTATGCACTCCGGGTGCGCGGGTTTCACCACCGCGTGTCCTCGGGGGCTTACACACGGCCCCTGCCTCTGCCGCCCGGGCTGGCCACATGGGATCCCCCCTTGGGCGTGGCGCCTTAGGCCCACATGTGCCTTGGGGGTTGAACCCTTAAGGCTGGCCTTGGCTGGCCAATTTTTTGCAAGTATAGAACAAGTCCTTTGTATAAAAACAAAGTGACCAAGTTCAAATGCCAAATGCCACAACTCTTCTTCTAAGCCATTCTTCCTCTTCTTTATTTCTTCTTCTTCATTAGAATTCATCATCCTTCTTCAACATATAATCATCATCTATGAATGGAATTTTTGAAGGTTCTTTCATCAACCGATGCTCTTGAATCAAAGATTTATTCAATGTTCTTTATTGATCTAATCAGAGATCAATTGGATCATCTTCATGTTCACATGCACTAAGTGATAGTACATGGACTTCTTTAAATCCACTTCATCCACTCAGTGGTTGTGGATGGATCATCTTCCATCTCCTCATGCATTGTCAATACAATGCATGGTCTTCTATCATTGTTGTGACTTTGTATCATCAGGATACAAGTTCTATGAACTTAAAGATCAGCTCAACAATCGTCAGATGTAGACTAGAGAATGTTTCAACCATATCTCCTATGTCACTTAGTGAATCTCCTAAGTGACATGCCTCTATGTTCCATGGCCATTCTCCTTCACCACCAACACCATCACAACCTTTGTCATTCACATCGTGACATTCCTTGACTTCCATTCATTCCAAGACAACTTCATGCCTCATTGACAACAAATGCAACACAGTGCACTTCAGAAAGAAATCAGAACATCTATCTTCCAAACACGGAAGCCCATGATCAGCACGATTGGAATCTACACAAAGCAAGTCTGAACATGTTTTCCTACCTGAACTAGTTGTTCATGACATCCACAGGAAGAACTGAGAGTTGTAAGAGACACTCTCTCTATAAATCAGTTCACAAACATTGATAGATTTTCTATTCACTATTCATCAACATATTTCACTCAGTATATTTATCATTAGAATAAAATATTATTTATAGGAAAAACATATCAATGTTCAGATCCACTCCTATGGTCATAATAGCCTTAAATTTTAGAGGTAGTATGTCATGCATCAAACAGAATAATTTTAGTTTGTAAAAAATTTAATGGAATCATTTCATATAAAAATGATGTTATGTTTAAAAAAAAGTTATGTATAAGACAAATAAGAATCCGATGTTATTGGAATGATGCGTTTAACGAATCTATAATTATTAAGAAAATTGATTCTTAAGAAATTAAAAATCAGATTGAGAAAAATAGAATCACTGTTTTGGGTACCGGCGTCATAAAAATGGTATGACATATTAACCAGTATCAGTATCATGAAAAATAGTATCACGTTGGTATCACGGTTTTGGTACCGATATCATAAAAATTGTATGAAAATTTTACCGGTATTGGTATCATGAAAAACAGTATCAAGTAAGCTTAAGTAAATAAATACTTTAGAATCTTAATTACACCATATTATTAAATATGTAAGAAAAATGTAATGAAAAATATATTGTAATGACAAATCTGCAAGTAAAACGGAATGAAGAATCGGTAAGTATAAATTAATGAAAATTTTGTAAGTATAACATATTGAAAATTCAATAGGTAAATGTAATGATAATACTATTATCAGAATGACAATTCTGTAAGTATAATAGAATGATAATTCTATAGGTTAACATAATGAGAATGTTGTAAGTAGAACTGAATAAAAAAACTATAAGTAAAACGGAATGACAATTTCAGAACTTAAGAAAAAGTGTTTGTGATTTTCAAAACATAAAACCATAAGGAATGAAGAAGTCATAAGAGAACCTTATTGACTCAAAAATATCCCCCTTTTTTGAAATCACAAACAACATTGCAAAGGAATAATATATTGACATTGATAAAAATTATGATAAACATTTCTCCCTCTTTGAATGAAATTTAAGATGAATACGAATAACTACCCCTTAGGTTATGTTTCTCAAAATAATTTGTTCCTGAACCTTCGCATCTTGTTTTCATTTTTATGGAAATTCCTCCCCCATTGATAAACATTTCTTTCTAAAAGAAACTCCCCCTTACATAGGCATTATTCTTTCTTACCATACTCCCCTTAATAGATTCTCCCCTTTTCGAGTCCTCATTAAATTCTTCCTTCAAATAATTTATCCCCCTTTGGGTTTTTCAAAAAGTAATGGAGAAGTATAATATGTACCTATATGATTAAGGAAACATACACGTGAAAATAAAAAAAAGATATGCAAGAAAATTATTAAATAAATTTTGGGAATAATGTTTAGATTACAACAAAAAATCGAATTGTATGAAAAAAATCATACATCCCTCTTCTTATCAGAAAACATTTTCTTTATCAAAGATTTATGTTTCTTCACATCATTAGGATTTCTTGTTGTTTATTCAACAAAATAACATAATCACAATTCTTCTCTTCTAAATACTAGATTCTTTCTTCATGAGATTTGATTCTATCCTTTGGATTTATAATGAACTCTTCTTGAGCAGCAGCCTTTTTCATTAATTCGGCTCTGACTTCTTTTTCACTACTTAGAAACCGATAAATGGAACTGAATTGGCTAACTTTCTCAGAAATGGATGCCCTATCTCTGTTGAACTCGGATTCTCAAGTATAAAATGCTCTGTTTGTTCAATCAATGAAGTCACTAAACTATCTAAGCTCTTCATTAATGGTTTTGGTGCTATTAAATACATTCATACAAGTCACCATCTAATCTTCCTAATCAATAAAAAAATTACTAAATTCCACTTCTTTCTTAACCACCATGTCAATAAGAATATTAGTAGATTCCTTATTTTTATTCATGGTCTATTGCATCATTTGACTCTGGGCATCTATATTTGGATGAACTGGAATAGTACAAACCAATTTTCATATAGGAAACATGACAAAGTCATGCTCAATTGAAGATGATGATTTGGAATCAAAATCATCTTTTCCTTTCTCAACTCCTCTTGGAGATAAGGAATATAGTTTATCTGTCCTTTTGGAAGACTTTTGAGGCGTTTTTTTTTCAGATGAGGAAACCAAAACACTCTATCCTTTAACAGGATTTTGAACTGTTTTTTGTTCATATGATACTTGGATAAAATTATGATCTTCATGTTCATCTTTTTCCCCTTCAATCTATTCTTCTTGTGTTCCTTATTGTATTTATTCTTACTGTATCTCTTCCCCTTCATCACATTGTTGTTTAACCTATTCTTTCTCTTCATCTACCACATAATATTCTTCTTCAATATCTTATTCTTCATAAATACTTTTAGAATTTGATCTTTGAGTAGTTCTAATGTAATATTCCACTTCTATTAAAACATATTCATTGTCTTCCTAAATGACCTGATCTTCCATTTCTTGAACAAGTTATGTTATTGTTAAGAATTTTTTGGATTTTTGGATTTCTTGAGTGATATTCAGTTTCTTTTGAAAAACATGATGGTCGAATACATCTTGAGATTACTTATCTACTGATTTAAGTAATGAAAGAAACACTTGATCTTTAGAGTATTTCTTATTTCACATCTTCTCATTCTTTTATATCTCAAGATTTTTAGCTTGCTTGATATTAAAGTCCATAGCCTCTATAGGGATTAAACCAATGGAAAGATCAGCTTCCTTTCTGGTATCTTCCATCTCTCTCCTTTTTTCAACTGTTGCATTAGAAGAGGAATTTGGATTCATTGTAGGAGGATGTGCTGATACCAGAACATCATAAACCAGGGTTAGTAAACTTGGTTCTTCGGGTTTTATTTTCTTAGATACCAATTTTCAAGATTCCAGAACATAAACCATGTTCCATACGACCATTTCTTCAAAAAAATTGGATTTTGGTAAAAACTCTACCTTCCTTATTCAATGATTATCATCATTGAGAAACAAAATCTTAAACAGCTTAAAGACTGATCACTAAGGGACATTCAACTCTTGACATCACATAACAATTATCCTAGAGATTGTTTCTGGATACATAAGTTTCTGTGATCTTATGGTTCCACCTTTTAGTGCATGGATGGTGAGAAATATGTACTTAATCATGTTGATCATCCATATATTGACACGAAATTAATAAAGAAATATATCACATATCATTAGAGAGTTCTTATATCCTTTTTCCTAAAATAAGGAAACCTTGCATCTAGGGAGCTATTAGCTTGTGATTTGTATAATATTTGTAATATTCAGATTCCTGACATACTTAAGACCAAGAAAATCCATAGCCTTGTCTTTTTAAAAATAACCTTCCTTCCTCGGAAGTTTGTGGGAGCATAAAATAGCATCTCCTTCATACAGTATCTTGATAACATTTGTATCCCTCTTATAAAGAACTGTATAAGTCTTTCCATAAAATTTGAACTTGAACATATCCTTACATTATTTTTGAAAGATAATAACTGATTCATAGAATTGAATGACAAGATCAAGGTAACCCGGATCCTGGGATTTCTCCTTAGCAGTGCATACACTTTTGCATATGTTAGTTCTTATGACCTTAGAAATGAGGCAATAATACTTTTCTAATAAACTAGGACATACTAGTGTTTCCCTAAAGATTGACCAATCCTTTATTTCCTAACTAATCGGCATCTAATCTAATAAGGATTCAGAAGACATTCAGAGTGTATGAAACAGGGGAATCAGACAGTAGACTTTGAAGGCAACAGATATTTGGCACAGAGATCAAGGAAGATGAACTAGAACTCATAAATGAATCACACCTTATATAGACATAGCAATGACCTTTAAACTCCCATAATATAATCAACTCACTGAAAATAACCAGATTTAATCAGAAGGTTGAGGGTGATTGTAGAAAATATGAATTCTAATCTTTTGAGGTAAGGTAATCAATGAACTGAAAATAGTGAAATATCAACAATTGAAACATAAAATTATAAAATAATGAGTGAGGAAGTATAATGTTTGTAATACTCTGATGAATTTAGTAGTATTTTAAGAATTGTCTTGGATGTTTTAGATTCCTAGAATTTTAAATCCGAGAATTTCAATTACAAACATAAAGATAATATAGATTTTCTTAGAGAAAGTTGAATTTTTTAAAAAATACTAAAGAAATATAAATTTTCTTAAAGAATGAATAAGAAGTTAAAACAAACAATCATATGTAATCCTACAGAAATAAATATTATCTTAATATTTGGAGATGATCTAAACAAGATGTAAATATGAATGATTACCTTACTACGATTATTCCTAGATTATGTTTAATGTATTCAAATATATCTAAAGGAAAAGTTTTTGTAAAAATATCAACAAATTTTTCTTGTATTTCGGTGAATTTAATAATAACATCTATTTTATATGTGTGATCCCTAAGAAAGTTATATCTAATATCTATGTGCTTTACACGAGAGTGATGTCCAGGGTTTTTAAATAGATAAATGGAACATGTGTTATCACACATTATTTGATTTTTAGTTAAACTTATACCATAGTCTGTGAGTATGTGTTGTATCCACAACACTTGAGCACAACAACTTCCAACTGCAACATATTCAGCTTCAGCAGTGGAAAGTGCTATAGAATGTTGTTTCATGAAAGACCAATAAACTAAAGAATCTCCTAATAAATGAAAATTTCCAGAAGTAATTTTTTTATCCATTTTACATCCACCAAATTCAGTATCTAATAATATTTTAAGTTAAAAATCATTTCAGAAAGAATTAAATAGTCTCAAATCTAAAGATCCCTTTAAATATCAAAAAAATGATCTCACATATTTTACATGAGATTATTTAGGTTTTTCATGATATCATGTACATAAGAATAATTAAAACACTAAGTTAGGTCGACTAGCTATTATATAAAGTAAACTTTCTATCATTTCTCTACAAGATGTTTAATCTGCAGGTTTCCCTGCTTCATCAATATCAAGTGTATTAGAGGTTTTGATAGAAGTACATATACTTTTAGTTTTTTCATACCCAAACTTATTAAGAAGATAATTGATATAATTACGTGGAGATATTTAAGTTCTTTATGGTATTTGAGAAATTTGAAAACTGAGAAAAAAAAAGTTAACTCACCCATCATACTCATCTCAAACTCATATTTCATAAGATTCTCAAAGGAATCGGTTAAGGGATGCTGATTTTATCCCAAGATGATTTCATCATCATAAATTTGAACAATAAAAACATCTTTATAAACATTATTAATAAATAGGGTTGTATCAGTGGTTCCCTTAACATATTCATTTTCAAGCAAAAATCCTGAGAGTCTATCATACCAAGATCTAGGGACTTGTTTAAGACCATATTAAGATTTGATAATCTTGTAAACATGGTTAGGGTATTTTTATCATCAAAACTAAGGGGTTGGACTACATAGACCTCTTATTGTACATAACTATTAAGAAAATCACACTTCATGTTCATTTGATAAATTTTAAAGTTAAAGAATGCTACAAAGTATAAAAGAATGAGGATTTATTCAAGTCTTGCTACAGGAGCATAGGTTTCTTCACAATCTATGCCTTCTTGTTGGTTATAGCCTTTAGTAACAAATATTTCATTATTTCTAATAATAATTCCTTTTTCATTGCATTTGATTCAAAAAAACCCATTTGACTCCAATAACATAAGTGTCCTTAGGTATTTCAACCATGGTCTAAACATGATTCATTTCTAATTTGTTGAGTTCATCTTGCATGTCATTTATCCAATATTCATCACCGGAGGCATCTTTAATAGTATTTGGTTCAAATTGGCAATGAAAAATATCATGTTCAACTTAATTCTTTAATGAACTTCTAGTTCTTATTGCTTGATTAACATTACCAATGATATTATCACTGGGATGATACCTAAGTTACAACTGACTTGGGTTTGGAAAAACCTATTCATCAATATATGGTAGAAAATATTCAGGGGTAAATGTTTCTGAAATATTTTCCTGAACCATTTCCTTATATGAAAGATCTTAAATCAAAGGTTGATGATCAGTTTTAGGAAATATATAAGAAATAATTACTGGTTTTTTGAAAACAAAAGGATCAGTTTCATCAAATTTAACTTTTATTGTTTCTTCCACAGTACCAGTGTTTTTATTAAAAACACTATATGACTTAGTGTTAGTAGAGTAACCTTATAAAATTCCTTCATCGGATTTGGGTTTGAAATTATGTAAGTTATCTTTAGTGTTCAAGATGAATACATTGCAACCAAAAACATTGAAGTTAGAAACATTTGGTTTTTGGCCAATCCATAACTCATAAGGTGTTTTATTAAGAAAATGTCTTATTAAAACACGATTTATAATATATTAGGAAGTACATATAGCTTCATCCCTAAAATGTTTGTCTATAGAAAATTAACTCAACATGGTTCTAGTCATCTCTTTAAGAATATGACTTCTTCATTCGATAACACCATTTTGTTGAGGAGTTATTAAAGATTAAAAGTTTTGAGTAATACCTTTTTTACTAAACAAGTTTTAAAATCTAAATTTTCAAATTCTCCACCATGATCACTATGAATAGTTATCAAAGGTATGTTTTTCTCATTTTTAACTTGAGCTTTAAAGGATTTTAAATAAGAAAAAGTTTCAGATTTATTTATATGAAAATAGAGCCAAGTAAATCTAGTGTATTAATCAACTAAGACAAACACATGGTATTTGCCTCCAATACTTCCAGTTTTTGTTGGACCAAATAATTCCATGTGCACCAACTGTATGTAATTATAATTTGAAACTTCACTTATATATTTAAAGATAAATTTATTTTTCTTTCTGTATTGACAAGGATCGAAGACTTTTGAATAATCAAACCTAAGATCTGGTAGGTCCTTAATTTGTTCTTTCTTGGAATGTTTACTAAGACTCATTAAGTTACAATGTCCTAGTCTTCTATGACAAAGCCATGATTGATCATTTATTTCGCCTTGGAATGGTCGATCTGGACTTCTAAGGTATTCTATGTTTAAATCGTACACATTCTTAGGCCTAAAGGCTTATAGAATAAACTCATCCTTGAAATTGTGAACTAATAAATTATCATTTCAAAATTTGACAAGGTAACCTTCATCAAATAATTGGATTATGATAATGAAGATGTGCTTAAGGCATTTTATATTAAGATAATTTGAAATAATCACTTTACCAAGAAGAATAATATTACCTATACCGACAATTTCTCCTTGAGAGTTATATACAAAGGTTAGTTTTCCACCTTTTGTCTTTAAAATATTTTTGAATTAGTCTTTGTTACTCGTAATGTTTTGGTAACATCCACTATCCATGTACAATATGTTTTTTCTACTTCCCTAATTATCTACAAAAATAAAGAGTTAGGTTTTCGGAATCTAAACATGTTTCAATTCCGAATTTTTAGATAATAAAATCTGCAGAATCCACACTTTTTTGAAAAGTAAGCTTTATAAATACCAAGGTATTTAACTTTATTTATAGAATATTTCTTTAGTCATTTCCATCGAAAATTGGTGGTTAGTAGGATTAATATTATCTAAATATCTCATATGAATGCCTTCTATAATTAAAAGAAATTATCCTTCCACAAAACATGTTAGAAAAAAATCTTAAATAAATTGAGAACAGTGGAAACATGAGCAAGAAAACATATACATGAATGTAATTATTTCACAGACCACCTCTAATACCAATTATAGGATCGAATATGTAAAATGAGATGCTCAAATACAAGAGGGGGGGGGGGGTGAATTGTATACTTTAAAATTTCTTTTAGAAACTTTAATGTTGATATAGATCTTTCTTAATGACTGTTTCTTAACCATAAGGAAATATGTTTCTTAAGGTTAGATTTTAACTTTAAGAAAACGTTTTTTAACAATGTTAAACAAATATTTGAAAACCATCTTAAAGAAACATTTTCTTAAACATTTCAACCTAAAGATAAAAACATAAGAAATATTTTCTTAATATAATGATTCTACCTTAAAGAGCAGAGAATCATTAATATAATAAGAGTAATGAAATTAGGAAGTATAAGAAATTTATACTTTCTAACATTAACAATGTTAAAATATAAGCAAGAGTAAAAAACAACATTCAATAGAAAACAAGTAACAATAAGATTCTTTTAACCCAAATATAATGGTATCCAACAACCTTGGATAATGTTTTCTTGATTTATAATTTCAAGAATGTCTCTCTTTCTCAAAACATGGCAATCCCTCAATACGAAGATCAATATCTATCTCTATATCCCCACAAAGCCTCGATTTAGAAGGAAATCAGAACCTCTATCTTCCGAACCTAGAATCCCATGATCAGCACAATCAGAATCTTCACAGGGCAAGTCTGAACAAGTTGTTTACGCCTGAACAAGTTATTCATGACATCTGCATAAAGCACTAAGAGTTGTAAGAGCCTCTCTCTTAATAAATCACTTCACAAACTTTGATATATCATTTATTCATTGTTCATCATCAAAGTTCACTTAGTACTTTTCACATTCAAATCAACTCTTATTTATAAGAAAAACTACTCAAAAGTTGACTCCAATCCAATGGTCATATTTTTAATAAATTTCAGAGGGACCTGGACACGTGTCAAATAGAAAATAATTATTTTACAATAAATTGTACGACATTTATTCTTATAAGAAAATAATTTTATGTTAAAAATAAATGTTATATATAAGAAAACATACAATCCGATAATATTGGAAGGATACATTTAACAACTATAACATAATACAGAAAAAAGGATTCTTAATAAAATGAAAATCAGATTGAGAAAAACAATAACACTACTTTGGGTAGCAGCTTCATAAAAACGGTATGAAATATTTACCGGTATCGGTATCATGAATAATGGTGTCACATTAGTGTCACTTTTTTGGGTACTGATATCATAAAAATAGTATGAAATATTTACCAGTATTTGTATCATAAAAACGGTATCATGTAGGCTTAAGTAAATAAATACATCTAAATCTTAAGTACACCATACTATTAAATATGTAATAAAAATGAAATGAAAAATATATTGTAATGAAAAATATGTAAGTAAAACGGAATGAAAAATCTGTAAGTCTAACGGAATAAAAATTCTGTAATTATAACAAAATGAGAATTACATAGGTAAACATAATGAAAATTCGATAAGTATAAAAGAATGAAAAAATTAAATTTAAAAATGAATGAAAAAATTTGAACGTAAGAAATTTTTTTGTGATTTTTAAAACATAAAACCATATGGAATGGAGAGGTCATAATAAAATCTTATTATCTCAAAACCTGGTACGTGGTGGATAAGCCCTTGCATATTACCTATATAAAATCTATAAATTCCCAAAAGCCCATGTAGTGTGTGAGGTAAAAATCATGGTAGGATATCCTCATGAATATATTTAAGGATTTTACCCATGACAACCAATAACCTAGGTTGAAAACACTTTTCAAAACTAAATAACATTGAAAACAAACCATTTTAGAATATTAATTTAAAATCCATTTGGTTTCTAATTAAAAATTAAACATGGATTATAAATGACATTTTAACATGGGTTAAAATATATAAATAAATTCATAAGTCACAACATGATATGTAAATGAAAAAAATTAACATATAACTAATAATAAAAAATGGGAACAACATATATCATCACATAAAAATGGAACTAAACAATTTCACAATGAAAATAAACTAAATTTGGAATAAGTAATATTAATTTAGGGATATAACCATTAATCCTACCATGATTGAGTCTAACTTGTTTTCAAACTTGCTAAGAACCTATAGAACCTCTTACAGTCCTCTATAATCCCAATCCCAAGACCTCTCACAGTCTCTTGGTAACCTGTCATGGATGTTTTCACAGTCTTCCAACCTCAAGGTTCTAATGGTCCCTTGTAAAATAAAATTTATTCTCACAAACTGTTATATCTTATGGCTCATAGGTTTCCACAAACCCCTCGCTCACACCCTAGTTAACTCATGGGATACTTCATGATAATATAATCAAACCTTGTTTCATATAAATCTAATCCATCCTTCAATAAAATTTTATAACAAACATACCCATTTTATCAAACACATACAAAATGTTAAAACCATTTAAAAAATTATTTTATAATCAAATTTCAACCATAAAATCTCTTTAATACATTTTGTCAAACATAGGTTGTGCATACAATTCATACCCATTGCAAAACCCAAATTAAACCACCCAATTTTTAAATAAAGACATTAATCACAAAAAATCGAATAAAAATAAACCATAAATTAAAAAAAGGAAATTTAAGGAACACAATACAATGTATATTTTAAATATATAGGTATTCCATGGAAAATTCCCTTATATAGAGACAAAAATCTAGGATTTTGTACAAATAAAATCACCTATAATGAAAACCACTTAGAAGATATATAACAAGTCCTCAAATAACTAAGGAACTATAAATAAAACAAACACCCATATAAAAGACCCTTGGAATGGGAAATCCCAATACTATTGTTTAAATATCTCTAGAAAAATGGGGATAAAAATAACAAGATGGTTGAAAGAAGAATAATTGATGAATAAATTGGAATACCTCAAGACAAACCACCTTTAATACAAATAGAAATGTCCAAATAAACCTAGTGGGAGAGATTAATGTCCATGTGAGAGGATATGCACGTGACAGGGGAAGGAAAAATGAGGCCAAAGGTCTTTAAAACTGATAGGATGAAATAGTAAATTATTAAATTTTAAATTTACCATATAGGCCACACTATTTTCCCACAAGTTTTTCCAAACCATGTTCCATCAATTTAGGTCTATTGTCCCCCAAAAATAGAGCCCCATGGTTTTCCATGTGGTTTACATGGATAGGAAAATCATCCCCAAAGTGTGAAAAAACACACTTCAATAAATTGCAACCCTCTCACATGTTTAGCCGCATTTTTAGAGAAACTATGTACTAACTATATACCATGATATGTCTTCCAAGAAATCTACATATTAAAATCCAATACTTGGGAACTCCAAGAAAAATCAAAAATAAACATAAAAATTTAAATTATATATACCATTTACCCAGAGGGTTTCAAATTTTTTATCACATTATGTTTTATGACACCTAACACATCAAACGATATGTGTTGTATATGAAATTCATTGACTATCACTTACTACATGAAATAAAATTGTAATTGGGAAATTATTTATGTATACAATTTAAAAATCCTCACAGTTAGCTTGTGTATTATAAGTAAATTATAAGACACTGTAACAAAACCTTAATTTATTTGATGTGTACCAATAAAATGCCACAAGATTTATGTGTCATGCGATTAGATATTACAAAAAATGCCACAAGTCGGTGGTTAATATGAAATGTTTTGCTGATACCATGTAACAAACCATAATAAATTCTATAAAATACTCATTGTTTAAATTTCATAGAGTAATAATTTACATATGATGTGTGTTTTATCAATACGTTTCATGCATCAGTATTGTGCATCCAGTGGCCATGGCACATCTTTATAGATTCTTTGAGTTCTCTTCCGATGTTTATGATATGTTCCTTGTTTTATTCAGTTAAATTAAATTCTATTGCATCCATTAGATTCAAAATGTAAACTTGCACTTGAATAATGTAAAACATGTGGAAATTTTTTTTACAGAATTTTAAATCTTTATAAATTAATAATCAACTTCTTTGATACCACTTGATGGTTTCAAGTGAACAACAAAACTGTTGAGTGGAAGCTGAATATTTATGTTTTCATTGTATTAAAAACAAAAAATATGAATAAAAATGTCTAATTATCCCTACATTTTTATTTTTAGTATTATCAAATTTTAATTTATAATTACATTAAATTATATTTACCACAAACATGATATTCTATTTAATTATTTCATAAACATCACTTATCTTTTTCAATGAATTTTCATGGAATAATCTAATAAAGGATCTCTCTAGAGGTGTCAACATGTTCCCTATAAAACTATTACAGAAATTCTAGATGTCAAGGGTGCTAGTGTAATAAAATATTGAGCATTATAAAATTCTCCTTAACCATGATGAGGGATCTCTTATAACTTGAGAGAAGAAGGGGGATTGTCTGAAATTCTCTCATTATGTTAAGACTTATATATATTCCAGGTTAACATTATATTAAATAGTAATAATAAAATAATATTTATTTTTAGTTGACATGATATATAAATTCCATGTCACCTATCACTTAAATAATAATAAAACAACTTGTATTGCTTTAATGTGACATTTTATATTAAAATATAATTTATAAATTGAATATAGAAAATTAAATGATATTTAAATATATCAAAAACATGTCTCCACACACAAATAATAATATTAAATATTTTAAGTTACCATTAATGATCTTGTATTATTTCATTAAGAAAAAAAAACAATTTTAATTGTGTTAAAAAATATTTTTTATATTTTTAACATGATTTGAATCATCTAATAAAATTCTCTAAACTTAAATAATAAAAAATTCATTTGATAAAATAATATATAATAAAATATATTTTCATTTAAACTGTGAATAAATATTTATTTTTATATATTAATATAAAATGAATATATATTTAATTTACAATGAATAAATATTATATTGAATTCAATTCACATATTCTAAAATATAATATATCGTCACTTATTTTTTATGATTACCTTAACATGAATAAATATTAGTCCATAAGTCAAGAATAAATTTATTCTTAAATATAAATTCTATTGAATTTAATATGTTTTTTGATCCACTTAGTGTGTGAACCATTATGACTCTTCCTCAATTATAATAGGTAAAACTTACCTAATGTCTATGATTGGAATTTTACCATAGGATGAGGTACCCATAGTGAATGAATTTAGTGTAGACACCATAAAAAACTATTTATGAATGTTATTTTGTAATATAATCCCTTTCTTATTCTCTCTCTCATAAAATGGAATTTATATACATGTCATCATTACATATGTATTATTTATCATTCATTGACTTTCCAAAATGAACTTTTCTCTAAATTACCATGGTCATCGTTTTCTATTAAAAACATTCGTCTCAATAAAATAATCAAAGATATATTCTTCCAATAACTCAAAAGTGAAAAATTATCTTTTATCCATTAAATAAATTCTATATAACATGTGATACACCCAACACATGCAACATCACTATGATCATATTTCATCATGGTTTTAATCTATACATGATATTTCAAAATTCATTATACATATTAATAATGATTTTATATGAATGAAAGAATACAGAAGCTCATTCATGGGAATATTAAATAACACATGAAACATCTTGAATTACCATTGATTGGATTTTTATAATTACCTAAATTTATATATGTCACTAAGTGAGAACTAAATTATATGAAGTCTCAATATGTGTGAGATTCAAACAACATATATATACATCATCAGTTTCATGTCATGTTTTTTATCAAGACCCTAATAAATATTATTTGAGATTATTACAATAAAATCTGTTGGTTCTCCTTATAGTTAGAGGTTTTTATAATCCAATAACATTTAAAATATACTATATAAATTACAAAACAAATTATATATTGTGGAATAATCACTATGTGGTAAGAATAAAAATTTTTATAAGTAAAATTAAAACATAACTTGGTTCTAGTGAACAAACTACAATACACACAACAAGACCCTAATCCCGGCCAAGCACATTTAACTACATGGTTTTAATTATGTAAGCTAAAAAAATGTTTCACTATATTAACAAGGGTAATACCATTTAGTCATTTAATAATCAATATTATTATTATGTCATACTCTCCCCCCTTAATGAATAACATTCTAATTGTTGATACCACACCTAAACCTGGGGAATTGATTCTACATGTTTGGATGGGTATTATAACTGATTACATTTTTAGTAACCATGTCCCATCGACGAGTCCAATAACCTCCACCACCACATATGAATGTCATGTCTAGGACCATGAAAAACTAATAGTTACCCCAAAGGAATGATTCATCCTATATATTGACCCACCGCTGTTTATGAATAGTTTCATAGAGACCAAATAATATTCTCCATAAGACTATATATGTTATTTCAATTTTATTTTCCCTCACATACATACACACTCAAATAAACATCTAGAAGTTCACCCAACCTAACACTAAACCATTAAAATCATGAATAACTATGGAGTTCTAATTAGGTAGGATCTGTATAAGAAAGGTCTACCTTATTTTCATGGGTAATATTATTTATTATTTTATGTCTCTCTTTACTAGGTTTGTTAAAAAATTTGGATATTTTGTACATGGATCTAAATATTTCAATCATTTACACCATTTCATTAGAAGTAGCTAGGTGTATGTGAGGTGAAATAAATTTTAATGGTTATTAAATATAGTTCATCATCGAATTATCTTATTGTGTGGAGATACACTTTGGTTCTATATCATAATTGAAGGATAATATGAAATAAAATAAATAAAATATATGTGTTATATTTTAAATAATTTATATTTCTTAAGGTTATTATCCAATATTATTTTGTGGGGATTTTATATTTAGTTTTATTTTTTAAAAAATAAAAAATAAATTTAAAAAATAGATCTATGACATTATATTCAATTTTTTTGGAAAAACAATACCTAGTGTTTCTAAATGATAAATTAATAAACACGAAGGGAACTATGATATGTTTCATACAAGTACATAATGAATACATTTTACATGGTGAAATTCTATTGATAATATCATCATATAATAATTATGGTCAAAATATAACATAACATATGAGTATATTGACAAAAATAATATTGTATTATAGTGATCGAATAACCTTGACCATAATTTAAAGCACCAAGTAAATATTGGATTTACTTGTTTCAATCCAGTAAAACAAATTAGTTATATAGTATTCTAGATAATTAATTTTCTACATTTCACATTTTGTAGTTTTTATACATGAATAGAGGCTAGTCACCCATAATTTTCTATATTATATATAATATGATATAATTAATGATATTTTATGATATTTTTTCTCTCACCAAGAATTATAGTGAAATCCATGAACTTATTATAAAATTTAATCAAATCCATAACGCAACATAAAACTTAAATGAAATATAAATATAGTGAGTACTTTTTTATAAAAAAAATCAGGTTTTTATAACTATCATAATATTTGTTTTTTATGAACCATGGTATTTGATACATGGGATATCATATGGTACATGATATACTATCGATATATTTTATATCATTTTTATGTTTATGTAAATAAAAATACCATAGCACCACCTGACATAAACAATAAACAAAAATCATACAAATTAAATCATTATCATGTTTGGATTATTCATATAATTTAATTAAGTTATTAAATGTTTATAGTAGGATATAAAAATAGTATAAATATTACATTTGATTAAATATTTGAGTTATAAATTATTTATAAGAAACATAAATTAATTTTTATAACCCCTATCTAGAACCAACCTGAATCTTCCAACAAATGAGGCACCCAAACCTATCTGTGACAAGGCCTGAAAGGAATTCCTGACACCCATGAGCTGGTGTCAAGTAGCCAAGTATTGAGAAAACAATTATAACCAATTTCTGCCTAACTCTACTGAAACATCTAAAATTTCATACAAGTATAAGGAAAAAAGGAATAATAAAATATTTCATAAATCTAAACAAACATAGATATCTATACATTAAGGTTTATATAATCTAGGATGACATACATAGACTTAAAAAACCTAAAGTACACATTGTTTAAAAACCACTCTATTTGATACATCAGATGTATCCAACAATATCACTACCATATACCAATGCCCATATTACCATGAAACCTCATGCCATAATATGGTTCATTCCCCTTTAATGCAACATATTACGCATGGTCTTCCAAACATAAGGGAATGTGTAGGGTGTGATAAAAAGAATCCCCGGAGGATATGACCTAATGTTCCATTAGTAGTATTTTTAGATTTTTCCACATATACAAATTCTAAAGGAAAACATGGACTAAAAAAATATTTCATAATTTATATTAAAAGCATTTAAATTTACCCTTTTATACAAAAAATTTTAACATAATAACATTAAAATTAAATTAAATACACTATCTTCCATTTTTCAATTTTTACAATAATTTCCATATTAAAACCAAGAAAAACGGGACATACCTCTAGGATAAAATTAGACTAAGATAGATATGTCTATCATAGGGTGATCAATCAAGAAAAGTGTTCCCAAAACCTTTCCATGGTATGCCCAAAAATGGAGTAGAGGAATATACTGATTTGTGATTCTCTTACATGATGTCACTTAATCTTTTCCCCGACACACCCTCCAAATGAGCATAAGAATAACCCGATGGTTGAT
Source organism: Viscum album (assembly GCA_963277665.1). Lineage (NCBI taxonomy): Eukaryota > Viridiplantae > Streptophyta > Magnoliopsida > Santalales > Viscaceae > Viscum > Viscum album. The sequence continues at coordinate 1,368,145,069 of OY728135.1, forward strand.
TCCCACGAAAAATAAATGACAATTCCCAACACAAAACCCCCAACTTAGTATCCAAGGTTACCATATACTACATTTATCAGCACGGTTAAAATGGATTATCAAAATTCAAGAAAAAATCTTATAACATATTTCTCATTATGAGAACAATTATTTGAAAAAAAATCGTAAACAATATTAATGTTGTTTTAAATAATCATTACATACAAAAATTTCAAACAAAAAACCATTTTATATCAAAATTAATTACAAATATATTTTTAAAATCAATGATAAAGACAATAACAATGTATAAAATTGTTTATGAACCAATTCAAACATAAAATTATTTAAAAATATTTTATATAAAAACACCTACCTCAATACTTGGTACACACAATAAAAACATATAATCCACACCTCAAGAGTAAATAAAACACAAGAGGTGAAAAAATGTGGCACCAAAAATCAATTCCACATCATATAAATGGTATTTTGTAATCTCATGGTCTGTGCTGAATAAAATAAAATCACATACCTCATTGATCAGAGGATCTAAAACATGACCAAACAAGTCTAGAATCCAAGAAATAATTAATAAATATATCTATGCGAGACAACAAATTAAATGTCACATTATTTATAGATCTTGTCAATTCAACATAGATATTATATCAATCCAATAATGGAATGAAGAATAGACGATATCATACCAAACATACCAATTTGAAGACTCCCAATCGATCTAAGATCAAAATTATAAACATAGATAGCCAAGGGATTCATTAATTCCAAATACAATCCTTCCATAATCATTGGTTTCATTAGGTATATGATAGTGGGTGTAAAAGAATAAAATGGGGTTTAGGTGGCATAAAAATACATTAAAAACCTCACGTGACTAGCCATTCCTGTTGTCCTCACATGACTACTAAAGATAAGACACCTATAAATTTCACTGAGTTTCCAATTCTACCACCAAACACTGAAATAAATACCCTTTAAACATAATTATTCACATACCATGACTAAGAGGGGAAATTATACCCACTATAAAAATTTATATCTCATAAAGTCAAGAAGAAGTGTGATGATTTATAAATAGGTGAGGTAACTACTCCCTCGCCAAAATCACATGTTCCGAAGTGTCATGAGAATATGATATGCATTTCCAAAGATCTATAACCAATAGAATCAATTTACCATGTATAACCATAAAAATGAAAAAAAAATCATTTGATCCTTGATCACCTAAACATCTTCTTCGAAAGAAACTTCCATTGAATTAATAAAAGGGAATAGATCTGGGTGATATTTCTAAAGATCTGATATATGGAACACATCTTGAATTACAATAATATAATATTGTAATTGAAAACAATAGTACACCTTTTCAATCCACACAATTATCAAAAAAAGTTCAACATATCTCTAATACAACATTCCCTGGTTCTAAAGATGATGATGTCCCAAATGAGACGAATACTTCAAGAAAAACTAGTCACAAATATATAATTACAAAGGATTCTACTGATGATTGCAAAAATATTTCTATCAAATTTGTGCTATCACAAAGCACTGATTTATCATGAAAATATTCTCTAACATCACCTGGGGAATACCTCGTCGCATAAGAGAATACTCAACCACCACTGACATGAAATGTTGATATATTCATGATAACCCATCCATAGCCCCATTAAGATCCATTTTGATAGAAGACATGTAAATAATTTTATAATAAAATTATTCATACCTATATTGGTGTCCCATGAACCTAAAAAATATAAGATTAAGGCTTAGTGAATATTCTCTATGATCAAAATGGAATGATTATCTTAAACGTTTGTCTATAGATGGTAAGCTACATTTAATAAGAACTGAGTCCCAATCCCTTTTGTAGACCCTTATATAACCAATAATAAAACCTAGGATCCCTAACATAGATGATATCAGAAGGCACCTAACATAACATCATATTTTTTTAGCCTACTAATTCCCCAAATTCTCAACTTCATGGGGTCCTATATCAAAATGAAGTGTTCCATTTTATTTAACCAATCAATTGACACCCAAATGGATTTCATCCCTTTGGGAGTCTATATAAATCTAACAATGATATACATTTACACCTCACCCCATTTTCATACCATCATCAGAATATGCATGTTAAAAACTATAGGCTTCTAGTACTCAATGTTAATATGTTTTTATTTATAGAAATGATACATAAAAATTGAAATTTCAGGCTTTATACAAATATACTAGAACTGATATATCATGTCACAATGCATCTCTATATCTCTACAGTGAAAGAAGATTGATGAACTGTAAATACTCAACATCATAGATTCCCGTAATTATAGACGGATAAAAAAATATCAAAGATAAAATTAACCTTATCTGAAGAGAGAGATAATTTGGTAAAGTTATCCACACAATAAATAGAATATCTAATTTCCTTGAACTCATCATCCTAATTATATTACCAATGATTTGGTTCTAGGAGAGATGATAGAAATAACAAACTTATTGGAAAATATATAAAACTAAATATGATGATTATAATAGACAGTGATCCTCAAAAAATAATTTAGTATCTTCAAAAATTAATATAAATCAAGATTCATGAATTTTACATGTCGTAATTCGGATAATTATTCATGTGTGGACGAAGCTGATAGGTGTTGTAGACCACTACATGATCACTTTTCATATGTTCAAATACCATACATGCATATGAAGAATTATAGTAAAACATATATCACTTACCTGCTTCTAGAATGATCAATAAATGACTTGATGTTACTCATAATTTCAAACTATAACATTAATTCCAACATATTTCAGTTAAAAATAATTTCATACATTTCTTGGTAACAGTGTTCAATTGATATGTGAGATTAGATAATTGTTTAAGAAACCACCAATACAGTTTAGTGGGACCCAATATCAACCTTTTCTCGAAGTCATTTCATTGATCTTCCCATGAAGGTATATTATTCACCTTTTTGGGATCAGATGATATTATATATTCCAAAATTAGAAGCCATAGATACTTCACTTACATGATCATGAAATCAAACATCAATATTTTTGCATAAAGGTAGAGATTACTCATTATTCTCCAACCAAATATCCAATGATGCTTGTGATATTTCTTTGATTTGGAATAAACCTGGATATCATACATAAATAATACAATGAATGATGTAAGGTAATCGCCAAATATCATGTTTATCAGGGCCATGGAAATTGTATAAGCATTATTTAGGATAAATATAATCCCATGATATTAATAATGGCCACACCAAATCATGAAAGGTGTCTTAGACATATCTGACTCATTAACTCATATATAATAAATACCATACAGAAGTTTGAATTTTGGAAACTGAATTGACCCCAATAATTGGTCAAATATATCATCAATATGGGAAATGGAAATTGATTCTTGACTGTAACATGATTAAGCTTCTGATAACTGACACAAAAATAAAGGAATCTGTTACCATATTATAAAAGGGAATTTGGATTGGCCAAGGAGATATGTTAGGATTGACGATCCATTTATCTCTTAGATATTCAAATTTAATCTTGAACTCCATTAATGTATTTGGTTCCATATGATATGAATGAATATATATCAGATGAGTACCATGATTCAGGTCAATATAAAGATCCACCTCTATTTCCATAAGAATACTAGAGAAGTCCTTTCGGAAAACCTATATATAATCCCATACAAAAAATGAATATCAATATACGGAGACATGACACTAATCATGATTGTGTAAGAAAATACTATATTTATAAACTATGGATGCGATGGAACCACATGACTAGACCTCATATCACACTCATACTAAAACACCTAAGGGATTCTATTTGGAGAAAATAAAGATACACTCTCATGATAATATTAAATCTTATCCTAATGACACACCAACTATTCCATTATTATAATAAAACCTAATATATCTATATCAAGAAGTTGAATGTCCCAAGCTAACTCAATATTTTATTTATAGATAGAAAATAAAGGAAAATGAACCCCTTGATCTTTTTTCTACCAATAGGTGTCATTAGGTCCATAACATTTGACATGTGTTCCTTGGGAAGTTTCAAAAGTTCCACAAAATGGATAAAGCTACAAAAATATGGTTTTCTTGAAGTATTTCAACTCCAGGACCTCTATATATTTTTTCTAAACCATAGTGAACCACCAAAAAATACTAGAAAACGCAATATTAAAGGTTGAACATTTCACATTTAAAGACTCAGGTGTCTCCATTAACTCAATGATTTAAACAATCTCATCATACTAAAAATTCCTATCCCCCATAATTAATGGTGGATTCTACTAAAAACATATGGGTTGTGTCTCTATCTTCAATAGCTATTATTTTCACCTATATTTCTTGATTCTATGTTGGTGGTACATTTTTTTTATAATTTTTCAACTGCCTGTAGTATAGACTCTACATGGTTATGATAAATAATATGGTTCCCTTGATGACAAATTCTTGTACCACCCTCAAAAGGAACACTATGATATTTTCTTGGAGGAATGATTATACACATCAGAGAATAAATGGAGACCATCATATGAGGTACAATATTTGTTTGAACCAATATATTATAATAATATAAGTATGATTACATCTAGACTCAATGGAGTACACACATGTCGCAACACCCCACATTGACTCATAGATCATTGCAATGAGTGATTTCTAGGAAGACACATGAAACCTACACTTGGAGTCTCTAAAATCATATCTCATGTCTACAAAAACCCTAAAGGAAATAATTATTTAGAATAATACTCATTTGATACCAATTTTAAAAGAGAATACCTAGATCTCCCATCAAACTAGGCACCACTACCCAGTCTGTGATAAGGCCTAAATTGCATTCCCTATCCCCACAAGCTGGTGCAAAGCACCTTGGAATCAACAACAAAATTTGGGAACAATTTATGACCATATTGAAATAAATAAATGAAAATTAAAATAGTTATAATAAAAAATTGAATAATAAAATTATCTATAAATAGAAATTAATAGTTGTAAAGACCAAGATATTTCAAGGAAATATTTTTTCTTATTTTCTTTGTAATTTTTCGAGTGTGTGGTTTCTGACGGCACCTGATTCCAAGGCCTGGTGTTCCTGAAACTAATTTCCGAAGTTTAGCTCGGGTACGTTCAGTGGATGAACGAGTGGGTTTTTCTAACATTTGAATCGGTGCTCGTAATCGAAATATGAGGGCACCAATGAACTCGCAGCACCGGTAATTACTTAATAAGACCCTTTCTGGAGTTACGTTTGCTCGGGAGGAGTTGTTAAAAAAAGAGTGAGGAATAATAATATAATTGTTTTACAATTTTATTTTTATTTCTTGCTAAGTGGTTTAAGTGTTGTGTCACAACACTTTTTCCTTCTCTTATGTGGTTTAACTCCTAGGTGTGGGAGTCGGAGTGGGACCCATTGGGTTTCTAACTTCCCTTGGGAGGATAAAGGAGAGGTGGGTCCCACATGAGCCCCACCCCTTCACTTTTTCCATAACTCCTCACCTCCCTCTTAAATTTTGTAAACTCATCTTAATTTAGTAACACACATGCACCCCTTTTAAATTCCAGGTCAATTCTAGCAATTAATTGGTCAATGCACGTTAATTGATTGTGATATTTTGAATTTTGAAGGGGTATGCATATGTAATAAAATAAGGGAAACCTTATTTTATTGTTCTTTTTTTGTTGTGCGAGATGTTTTGGAGGAGGAAAACTCTAGTCCTGACGAACGTTCTTCCTCGTTGAATAACGCGAAGAACGCCGACCTTCGACGAAAGACGACGAAGAACGCTAGTTCCTCAGAGATCGACGACGTGACACCATGTACCGCGCCACCGATGATCCTCTTTGCCGCAACGCCGTGTACCGCGACGCTGAAGACGCTTATGGAGCCTCGTTCCACAACGCCATCTTCCACGACGACCTTTTCCCGCAACGATCCTCATTCGACGACTTCTTCTAGGTAGGGTTTTTATTTATGTATAATTTAATTCCCTTGTTTGTTTCGTTAAAAAATAAAACAAAGAACGCGGATCAACTTGTTGTCTTGTTGATCCGAAAATGTTTTAATTGCGGGTTGGGAATTTTGGTATGCTTCAATCTTATTTGAGGGATCATGGAATAGTTTGCTTAAATTTTATTTAAATAAAATTTATTATTCGTTCTTTTTAAAACCTTGTCTAATATTGGATATTTGATAATGCCTAACGCATAGGGTTCGAGCCGAACAAACACGGCCCTACAACCCCCCATAGATTTTTGTAGGTTCTCGTATTGACGGCGATGATGTAATGGGACTGAAACAGTTATCTGGGGCCTTCACAGTAAAGTACGGGACCCGAGATGAACATCGGGGCAGACGAAATTGAAAACGGACCACCTGAGCAACTCCGGTGGCCCGCAGACATAGCCAGTGGCGCCCCCGATGTGCTGCCTAGAGGAACCGCCATGGTTGATGCTGCGATGGTAGGCGGCCAGATCCCACAGCCGCGCGGGATCCGGGGGAGCCGGACGCGGCGCTCGCCGCATCCGCAGAGCGCAAAGGGCCACGGGGGACCGCATCCCCCGCTCGGCTCGCTGGCCGAGCCAACGTGCCACCCGGCCGGGCCAGGCTGGGTTGCGTGGACCGGGCCGGGCCATGCCCTTTCGGGTTGGACCTAGACCTAGGTCGGGTCGACCCAGTTCGTGCCGACCTAGGGGGGTTGGGCCGGGTCGGACGGGGCCCATACCCCCCATTTTCGGATCACTTCCGGCCTTTTTCCCATATCATGGGCTACAGACCTCCGATCGAAGCACCGTCAGTTGAGTAGAGATCCTTGGATCAAGATGGTCGTTTCGGTATATTACACTCATGGTTGAGAAAAACATTGTGTATGACCGGGTTGGTTCGAACACCAAACTAACCGGGCCCTCGGAGCCGAAACGCTTATAACTTGTGCTCCGGATGTCCGATTGAGATGTCGTCGACTTTCTTGGAATCCTGTTGATGAGAAGGAACTTTTGGCATACTTCACCTGAGGTTTGGAAGCAGTTGGGGTAAGGATGGGTTGGATTGTACCCGAAATCAAACCAGCCCCCTGGAACGGAAAAGCCGATAACTTTCAGACCAGACGACCGTTTGATGAACCGTCAGCGGTGTTGGTAATCACGTTGAAAAACAGTCCCTATGAGTATAACCTATAAGAGTTCGGGGTATAGTTGATATGTGGCCGACATGGTTCGTACACGAAACCAACAGGGCCCCTGGGACGAAAAGGATGATAACTCACAGACCGGGCACCCAATTGACGGGACATATGTTGCGTTAAGACCCCTATGATGAGGTGGTACATTGAGATACTTCTTCATGAGACTTTACGATAATTGGAGTATCGACCTATATCTCGTGGAGCAGACCCTCCCAGAGACGAGCGTACGGAGTACGGAGACCGTGTAGCCGGATGAGACCTGACGACTGCTTGACCGACTCGACTTGGAGTGAGTCGACTAGCCCAGTGGACGGAGCAATACTTTGTTTGGGTGCAGACCCATGGCGGATAGAGCACTACTGTGTTTGGGTGCAGACCCGCGGTACTCAACAGAAGGAGTACATTTGCAGGCTATTAGGGGGGTCCACTACTGTGTTTGGGTGGAAGACCCCGGCAAGGAGAAATAATGTGTTTGGCTGGCTGACCCGCGGTAATAGATAGGAGGAGTACCTCAGCAGTCTAAGTTTAGTGAGAAGTACCTCGGAGTTGTGACAACATCACTGTACTCGTCAGAGACGGAGCTCTTCAGCAATTACAGTTTCGATAATGAAAATCCTGGTTTGTGCTGAGTCTATGACCTTTGTGTTTACCTCATGATTGAGATGGGTCACTTGTTAACTTAGGTATATGTATGGGCATATACCTAGGTATTTGTTATCCTTTGATTTCATAAACATTGTATTTCCTCATGATTGAGATGAGTTACTTGATGAATTATGTATAAGTATGGGCTTACACCTATGTAAGGGTTATCTGTTGAGATCCTTATTTGTGGTTATCCTTGTTGGATTTAGTGAGACTTTGAGGGTCTTGGGGTCCCTATTGAGTATCGTATACTCACCCATGCACGGGCTATGCCCACACATCCTTGTGTTGGTTGCAGACGACGGGCAGTACTGACAGAGGCCGAGTGTTCAAGGACTAGACGGTACCCAGAGGTGGACCTAACAAAGAGTCAGTATCCAGGGGTGGACTTCACGATGAGACGATACTCGGAGGAGGTTGAAGGGAAAGAGCGTTGTAGAGGCTATCTGTACCTACCCTTCAGGTAGGATCCGTGGTGGACGATCCAGGAGCTACGCTATGTGTACCTACCCTTCAAGTAGGATCCGGGGTGGACAAACCAGGATCTGCTTCTATTCTTCCAGCTGCTTGTCATTTCTGTTGTAATTTCTTTTAGTTATAGCTGTAATTTCAGTTGGGTTTGTATTCTGGCCCATTTACTTTTCAGAACATTCTTTTGTACTTAGTGTATTACTTATGCTTATACTCTCTGGTGTTTTCTTTACTTTTATAAAGGCAATGACTTCCCAGTTATCAGGATTTACGCCTTTGGTGCTAGTCACCTGCCCCTGGCATATGGAAGGTGGGCTTGGGGTAGTCACAGCACTGGCCCCGAGGACGGGTCATGAAAAATTGGTAGCAGAGGGGTCGGTTCTACCGCAGAACTTATAACTCTGAGATTCCTTTTCTGTGAAGTAATAGTGTTAAGGGTACCGGGTGTGGTTTTCAGTTCAGGGAGTCCAGTGTTTGTGTGGGCGGTCGACGTATCCATACACCAGGACCCTGACCTCTGATTTTCGACTCAGTGCACGAAAACACTAATTGCATGTGTGTCTTCAAATGTTTTCCCCTTAAAACATATCAAACCAGGTCACCTCACCAGGTATAATCGTTTGACCGTGTCACATATGTTTCTTTTAGGATGTCTTTCCATGGAAGACCAGCTAGATCCTAGAGGGATGTACGTACTGACAGCCTGCCGAGCAACGAGGCCTCGGAACAAGGCCCTCTTACAGTTGAGGCACCAGCAGAGGCACTAGCGATGATACCATATGTTGGGCCACCGATGCCACCATCCCCAGCAGAAGGCAATGCACGCATCTTGAGAGTGATGCACGAGTTCCAGCGCTAGAGGCCACCCAGGTTTCGGGGAGAGACGGACCCACAGGCGGCTGAGGACTAGCTGGAGGCTGTGGTGAGATTTTTCAGGATAGTGGGTTCTCCAGTAGACTTCTTGGTGATCTTTGCTTCCAGCCTCCATCAGGGATCAGCTGAGAGATGGTGGAGCCACTTGTTCCAGTTTTGGGACAGGATGACCTTCACCTGGGGAGACTTCAAGACCTTCTTCAGGGTGGAGTTTATACCAGTTACCCTACACCCCGAGCGTGTTCAGGAGCCACTGCCTTTGCTGCGGGATTACAATCAGTAGTCGAGTCATCTGTAGGCAGTAGACAGATGATGCAGGGGACCATGTGGACCAGACCAGCAGATGGGCGATCTTGGGTTTTAGGATTGGTAGTGCGGGGTACTCGGGGTAGAGTCTGAGCCAGGTGTGCCAGAAACGGATAGTGTTTCTCCTACAGTAGGAAGGGTCACATGGCATGTGATTTTCCGACACCCCGCACATTTGATCCGCAATCATTGGATGAGCCACCGAGACAGAAGTAGTGACGAGTTCTTGAGCGATATCCGAGCAATGGAAAATGCAGTAGAGCTCCGAAAGTATTTGGACAGGAGCAGAACTAGAGAATTTCTTTTATCCCTTGAACTTCTAGTTCCATGTTTTTGTTGTTTTTTTTGTGTCTTTGTACTATGAGCTGTAGTAATAAAAGACACTTATCTTTGTGATGATTACTATCCTGTCCATTTTTTTGGTTGATACTGATAGGTCCCGGTTAAAAACTTTTGACTTGACCCACACTTTTGAGATTTCTACAGGAGGAGACCCAGTGACCTCACACTGATGCCGATAGTGTGACTCAACCCTTGGAGGCAAGAGTGACTGTTGGATCTCTTGGTAGTAACGTCAAGGCCTTACGACGTCGTCCATGGCATGAATTCATCATTCATGTCCGGATTGACTGTATTAGGCAATGGGCGTGGTTCATCCAGGGGATGAGACCGAGTTTCTATTTTTGGCAATGGAGAAATATTAGCAGCTCTTACAGATCGTAGGTAAGAGGGTGCAGATCATCCAGGATCATTGAAGACTGCACTGTGTAGTAAGAAACAGGAAACTGGCGCCAGTTTCAGAAACTCAGGCATGTAAAATGTTTCAAGAAGATGAATAATTAACACATGTTTTCACAATGAGAACATGAAATACATAGACCAAGAAGAAATGGACCAAAATAGGATATAATAGGAGTCCCATAACATCAATTCATTATATTATAAATTATATTTTATGATCTCATGGTTGTTAGATAATAAAGTAGGTCACAAAACTCATTGATCATTAGATATACACCATGACCAAATAAGATTCAGCCTATGAGAAAAAAACACAACATTGATCTATGAGAGATAGGGAATAAAATATCACACAATTTAAATATCATATCAATGAAATATATATCCACTACCAATACAATATATGATGAAAGAATATAAGATTTAATATTTAACAAACTATTTCAAAGATAACAATTTGATTTAGGAACAAAACACTAACAAAAGATGGTCAAAGGAGCCAGGAATACGAAAGAGAATCCTATCTAGGAGCCCTAGTTTAATTAGATTTGGGTGGGTGTCACACCCCCATGATTTTAAAATAACACTAAATTCAATTTCATATTCAAAACATTGTATTGATTTTAGAAAAAACTACGACATATTATTAAGATAATGTTATTTATTAATTATAATTTTAAACCAACCATTAAATTAGAGGGTATGAATAGGATAAAATAATTCATGAAATGTATATAAATTCCCTACTTATTACAAATTTATTTATATATCACAATTGTAAATTCCATTAATTCATAGTAATCATTTTATTAATTAAAAATATGTTTTCTACTAAAATTGATTTTTAATTCATCATGTCAAAAAATAATATAATTATTTTCTTCCACTTTTAGTAAATGTATTTGATAAACATGAATTTCTTTTTCGAAACAATATTATCTATATTAAATTATATCAAATTTTTGGGATTTTTTAAATAAGGTTACTTTTTTAGTGAATAGTAAAAATACCAATTATTATAAAATTTTAATTTCATTCCAATAAATTAAGAAATTTAAAAGATAAATTATTATTTTAATATGATTTAAAATTAACATAATTGTTATTTATATGTATTAAATCCAATTAATTAAATTTAAATAATATTTCTTCTATATTTTTTATAAGTATCTTATCTGGTATTAAAACACATTTTTTAGAAAAATATTTTAATGTGCATCATGTTTCTCCATATTAATTATTTAAATTAACCCATAACAGTGAAACAAAAAAATTAAATTCATATATAATAAACATATAAATATTTATTAAACTTAATTTATTTATTATTACTAATCCTATAGTTATTCTAATATCTTATTATGTTTGAGGAAAATGAATTTCTTGAAAAAAGAAATTGGACTCATTAATGGTTTTCATTTTATATTTTATTCAACCACTTATATGAGTTGAGTTTGAAAAAAAATTATTAATTATTTGGAATCATAATAATTCATATTATATAATATGTTAAACTTAATTTTTTACCCTATTAGTGATTAAAATCAAAAAAAGTTAATATTTGGGGTTAAGTTAAAAACGATTTTACTGGGTCTTAAACTTAAAATATAAGTGATAAAATATCCCCAAATATGTATAATTTTTATTTTAAGATAATATTTAGACCCTATAGATTATATTTTTAATAAATTGGTCATTTTGGAGCCATGTTTCATGTAAAAAATGTGGGAGTGATTCTTTCTTTTCCAAAATTCCATGTTTCCCCCTCTTATAAAAATCCACCCCTCTCCTCTCTTTTCCAGACATATAAAACTAGTTGTATAGAAAAATAACTAACCAAATATCATACTTACTTCCATTAAAAATTCATATAATTCTTTTTATCATAAATGCATCCTCAGAATATTTTTGGTGTGAATCTAAATAAGCTCTCTAAAGATAAGGTATCGTTTTAACCGAACATTTTGTTTTATTTCTACTTCAACCAACATTTTATCATATTAAACCATGTATATATAACCAGATCTATATAATAAATACACTTATATGTCTTTATGATAAATTAAGGACCTATATCCATATTAACCTCGCTCAAATGGGGAACCCAACCGTTGATCTTATGTGCAGAAGACTACCGCCTCATAGACCAATGTAATATATTTTCCATCCCCACCTCTCAAGGATAAATATAATGATGTATCTAATTTTTATGTATGATATTTATTATATTGTTATTTTTATGGAATTATAATATCATACAGACCTTGTTTCCTTTTATTCAGTAGGGAATAGAATAATGTTTCTCACGTGTACGGTGGACTACTACCTTACAATGTGATGTGATTCTTTTGTCACATAAAATTTACATTAAATGTAATATGGTTTAAATTTATATTTATATATTATATTAATGACATATTAATAATTATTTAAATAAATTATATCATATAATTTTTTACCTTACCTTCTATTGAATAAATGATACATCATTCGTGTGTGCGGTGGACTATCTCTTTGGGAAGCAATGTGATTCATTTTTGTTACCGTAATATATGGATGTGATATGTAAAGAATTTTAAATAAATAATATGATATTATGAAATAATTATAATCCTACAAATTTAAAATGAAACTATCCTTATTTCCATTAGGATCATTGAAAAATGGAAACCTTACTCTTGTGTACATATTCTATACCATCTCCATGACTATAGCGTAGTTCATTTTACATTATAATATTTCGTATTTAGTTTTAAAAGTAAAATTTATTAATAAAAAAGATAATTATGTAATTATTAACATTATAAAGTTGATTAAATAAAAATCTATTTGACCTCAGTCAACATACTAATGTGAATTTTGATATGTGATTCATTTATTACAAAAACATATAATGTGAAATTAATTAGTTAGGTAATTGAATATAATATAGTAAAAAATAAAATGAAATGAATAATAACCATGTAAAGGGATATTAATTAATTAAATAATTTACATATCTTTATTATTTAGTGAGATAGGGAACACACATGATGATTTAGGCTTAAGGCTAGGGTTTTCTTCAAAAAAATTCATTCTTTGAGATGCATGTCATTTTATACATCTAATTTAATTTAAATGGTGTATATACTTACCCGTTAAATTTTATATTATTAATAATTCATAATTAATGGTACTTTAATTTATAATTCCCTAAATTTATTCATGGGTTTCATGATTTTAATGTTACCTAATTAGAAATGGTATATTCTTTAAACTTATCTTTTATCAGGATTTTTTATTCTTGAATTTTCATTAAATGAAATTATTTCATTATTTTTAAATAAATAGTATTTCATTTTATTATTTTATGTTAATTTAATAAATTTTCATTAATAGTACTATTTACCTCTCTTATTGTGTTAAAATGGTTATTAATTGTTTTAATAAAAATCCACATTCGTTTCTATCTTTAGACAAGAAAACCTTTCTTTCCAAACCCTTGTTTTTTTTAAAAAGTTTTAAATAATTATTCTAATACTTTCTAGTTATTTATTTAATAAATCATTACTAATTTGTTACTATAAAAAATGGTTTAAAATGAATATTCCCATCATTTTCAGAATAAGAAACATTTGGAGTTTTCTTACAAAATATGAGACGAATGTTTTTTAACTTATATGGATTATATGTAATTCCCAAATTTTATTTTCACTGAAGTATACATTAAAATATTACAATAATATTTTCTAAGAATATTTTTTATAGAATATTTTTTAACATTTAGTTTTTTCAAAGATAATTTCAATGTGGAAAGGTTATTTTTCTATAGATTTTTTATAATCTTTTTATTTTTTTCATCATTAAAAATAACCTTTAATGTTATGGAATTCTTTTAAAAATATATATATATATATCTTATATATATTTCTAAAACTAATTTACTTTGAATGGTTAATACATTACTTTATCTCATTTCTCAAACCTTCATTATAAAATACTCATTGACTATGATATGAGGTAAGATTATGTATCCCATTTTTTCCTTGGTAAATTAATAGGTTTATTGATTATGATTGATTCCATTTGTGGAATTAGTATTTATTTTAATTAAATTAATGTGATGAGTGGACCCATAATTATATATCCCTCTAATTCATTGAGTAATGTGTTAGTCTCATGTGACATCATGTATGTGATTAGGGATTGAACCCAATCTATTATTGGACGCTTTCAACCATGATATTTCTTGTCACTAGTATTCCTTGTCATATGTTTAAGTCGTGTTTTTTTTCTTCTAAATTTATTAAGATGTAATGATATTATGATTACATGGTCATTATGTTATTTTTCTATTCGATTACTCGTGTTCCATACCATTTATGATATCATGTAACACTTAGAATCACATGTTATGATTCTTTATCAAGTATATATCCTTACTGGGATTTTAAACTCACCATTTTTTCTATGTATTCCATATGTTATTCCATGCATTTTTAGAATTTTGGGGGAATTTAAGAGATCATTATAGATAATAAATTGTAAAAGTTATATTCTATCCTCACTTTGATATGTTATAAGCCAAGTATTCCAAATACACATGGCCTCATGATTGTTGGGTTGTAATTAATAAATTTTTATTTTATAAATAATATAATGATATTTGTAAATGGTGTGGGTTACTATAGTTGGTATCAAGAAATGATTTAGTCAACCTTTGGCTCTAGGATAAGAAAATATTTTTGATAACCCTTGGAATAATTCTACGGATAATACAATGTGTAGAGAAATATCCTAGAATATTGTTGAAGGATAGAGAAAGGGGTTTCTATGAAATCACATCCCTATCTAGATACAACAAGTGGATTGGTCTCAATTAAACTTGTACCTAGGTTAATGTCTCTAAAAAGGGTGTATTTATGTTGATATGATCATTGAATGGTACACAATAATAGGACTTTTTGCACACCTGTTTTGACACTCCTGAGGGATATTCTTTGTAAATTCATAAACTCTTTACTAACCATTATGAATGAACTGAAAAAAATATTATTTTAAGAATCCCAATAAGACATATTATAATTTATGACCGAGATTGAAACATAGAAACACATTATTCAGGATATAATTATCCATTTTATGTTATTACTTCTATGTTTATACGTTTATTTTTTATGTAAAAGTATTATCATATTGTTTATTTATTTATTTTTATTAAGGGTGTAAATAGGGTTAATCATGTCCACAAATAATGAGATAGGAAATTTAATCATTTAACTGATGAGATAACTAACCCAACGGTAATTTATGTTATACAAATTCTGATTATTCAAAATGATCTTTCTGAAATTATGATTAGTAAAAATAAAATAGTCTAATTCCTAAACACACTAAAGAAAAGAAGGATCAAGGCTCATGTAATTTTAAGTTTTTAATATAGAATAGAAAAGAATATTAATTTCTTACATTTCAAAAAATTTGGGAAAAGGCACCATGAAGATACCTAAAATGAACTGTAAGATTTTTTATATTAAGAAAAGGAGGGAAAAAATTAGCTAATTTCCAAAACAAAAAATGAATTCACTGATTTACAAGATGTAGTGAAATAATGTATAGTTTAAGGAACCACTAATAGTTAAACTTCATTGATTTGTGGAATGTGTTCATTATCCGAGTCACTTACCTAATACAATAATTAATTCCAAAGGGCCTATGTTTTAAAAATAATGGAAGTGGAATGATTTAGTTTTTTTAGGTGTTATAAATCAAGAATAATGTTTTTAAAGTAATTTTTATAAAGGATATTTTATTTATAAGAAACATGAAACATATCAAGACCATTCAATATTAGTTGATAATTAAGAATTTAAAAGAATATATTGAATATTATTAATTACCATTAAATGTTATTTAATGGTAAGGTCATGCTTTATGAATAAACACATAATATATGAAATGATCATCTTTGATATGTTTTTTATATTGAGAGCATTATATTCAACTAAAATTAGTTGATTTTGTTGAAAATAATAAGATTTAAGAAAACAATAGTGGTTAAAAAAACTTATTTGGGGAATATTGTTTTTTAAAGAGGTTCATAATATTATTGATAATATTATAGGACCATGCAAAATTATGAATATGATTATCAGGTATGTTTTTTCATAGTTTTAGAAAAAGGAAAACCTATCATTCGGGTGACAAAACATCATATCTGGTAAGGTCATGGGGCTTAAACAAAACAATTAAGGGAAATAATGGTGTAGTTCCTACCAATGTCTTATATGATGTATTGATTAAAATATAATTATTTTTTTGTAAATGATTTGTTGTATAATTCTTAATTTGGAATTTGGAATTATTTTGGAGGATAAATTTTTTTTTGTATTCTTAACTGATTAATGATATTTTCAAAATAAAATATTATTAAATGTATACCCTCATAATTTATCTATGGGAGGGTATACATTATTGTAAGAACAAATGATGGTGGAACAATTACAAAAAGTGGGAGCTGATTCTTCATGCTCGGGAGAGTTTTCCCCCCTATCCCCTCTATCTAGACATGAAAAATTGAAGAGAGCTTGGATGGAAACAAATGGGCAATATCTTTTGGAAGATTTGTGAATTGTAGTTGAGAGGATTGTAAGATATTCATTTCATTTATTTAAGTTAAATATATTATTTATATAATTTAAATCATTATAGGAATGTTAAATTAATTAATAAAATATTATCTTAAGGATCGGCACTCAGAGGGGGCATTTACAGCTGCTGGGAGGAAAGATATTTTATTTGCAGCATTGGGAAAACTCAAACATGCTGGTCTTTTATGAGGATATCTGACGGGTGTATCGGTAAGAAAACGGTTTCCACGTTCTTTAACATCTTCCGTTGAGGTTGTTTATAAAAAATAGAATCCTTAGAGGCTGAATTTCATTATATTAATGAGACGATGGAGGAAAAGATTAGAACATCGGTATAGTCTATGTTTTCAGACATGAAAATACAATTTGAGACTACAGCTCCCACTCATCCACCTCCCCCTTTAGACCCCATTATTTATCCTCCACCTCCTCCAATAGCTATCACTCCCCCACCTCAGCCTGTGAACCCCATTTTTTATCCTACTCCTATGCCGCAGCTTCAAACTTTTTGCGAGTTGTGTTTTTATGATCCTCAACATCATATAGTTTCATATGGGTAGGTATATTGTATAAGAGATATAGTTGATCATCAAGATTTAAAGGTAGAGAATTATTGGGTCATTTTACAAGATATTATAGATATATCAGCTCGAGTACCATTACCTACAGATGAGGTGACGACGGTTGGACATAGTATCAGCCATTTTTTTAATTTGGCCATCCAAAATTCTGCGACTCATTACTGTAGATATATTTATGTTATATCTTCTATTTTATTTTTTTATTAAATTTTTTTTGACTTTTAAAAAATAATATATTTTTCTATTTATTTATACAGTAATACTTCAAAGGTAAAGAAATATTATATAGACAACAACAAAGACAAATAGCTCTGAAATCAGATACAGATTCTTGTAGTCTTGATAGATTTTCAAGAAATTAAAACTTTTTGGCATATCATTATGAGTTTACAATGGAATCGCATGTTTTTGTAAATGAAATAAATGTGGGGATTTGGAAAAAATATATCACAGATCTTGTTACTAGAGATAGATTGGTCATCAACATGGTGAAAATTTTTTCCATGTAACACATAACACCTTTTACCTTCATTATATTTATTAAAAATGTATACTTCTATCTCTTTTCTATTAGGTATCTTTATAACATCTATGAGAAGAAGGATCAGATAGATGTATATGGATTCGTGGACATGCATTCAATTTCCCATGAAGCACATGCATTGGATAAACAACAAATAATTCATTATATTGATCAATGATTTGAACAGCATATAATCACACAGTGTTGGAAGATCACTTTTATGAGAGGTATAAAACATATATCTGGAAAATATTTCATTATATTTTATCATAAAAAACCACTAACCTTAAATTTTCTTTTATCAGGGATTATTGGATGATAGTTGTTTTTTTCACAATGTAGAAAACTCTTTATTGGGTATGCTCTGTCTATGGCGAAGTGTGGGAATGTTTTAAGAATATGTTGGAAAAGTAAGTTTAAATTTCTTAATTATTGTATATATTTTAATGCATTTTAAATTTATCCGATTTGTATTATTTTCTAACAGGGGATGGGTCTACTTTCAAAAAACACAAAGAAAATGAGTGAAAAGATCAAATATTTAAAAGTAAAGGAAAATATCCATTTATAATTTGTACTTTTTTATGTTTTACATAAAAATAATATTTTGAATTTTCAATCATTTAAACAGAATATTCATGAACAACAAAGCGTCATCGAATGCAGATATTATATATTAATATTTATGTCTGAAATAATTACAACTGGTACACTTGTGCACTTTGACCTGGTATGATTTTCTATTAAACATTACCATAATATTTCATTTGATTTATTCATTATATATGTTAAATGATATCCTTTTACTTTATAGCTATTTGATGACACACAACCCTATACTGCTCATGATTTTAAATAGTTACAAGTGGAATGGTCAGATTATTTTATAGGATTCATTGGATTTTAGTTTATCTATACTACAAAAAGTAATTTTGAATGTTTTCATTATAATTTTGTATTTGGTATTCATTTAGGTAGGATTTAGGATTTTTTAGTAGAAATTGTATGTTTTGAATGTTATATATGTGAATGTTTAAGTATGGTCTACTTTTGGTTTTGGTCTAGTTATGATGGTATTTCTAGTATGGATTCGGGTCTGGGGGGGGGGGGGTTCCAAGGGTGCTGGGGGTGTCCACTTGAGTGGGGGGGGGGGGCGGGGGGGTTCTAGGAGTGTGGGAGGGATTCCCATTGGGGTGGGGGTTTCCATGGTGTCTATGGGGGTGGGAAGATGTCCAGGAGGGTGGGAGGGATTTCCAGGGGAGTGGGGGTTGTCCAAGAGGGGTGGGGGTGTCCAGGGGGTATCCAGGGGTGTGAGGGGTGTCCAGTGGTGTGGGGGTGTCTAGGGGTGTAGGAGGGGTGTCCTGTGGGGTGGCGGGTGTCCGGGGTGTCCATGGGGGTGGGAGGGTGTCAAGGAGGGTGAGGGGCTGTCTAGGAGGGTTGGCGGTGTCCAGGGGATGTCCAGGGATGGGGGTGTCCAGTGGGGTGGGGATTTCTAGGGGTGTGGGAGGGTTGCCTAGTGGGTTGGGGGTGTCTAGGGTGCCCATGGGGGTGGGAGAGGGTCCATGGGGGCGGGAGGGTGTCCAGGAGGTTGGGGGCTGTCCAGGGGGGTGAGGGCTGTCTAGGGGGTGTCTAGGGTGTGGGGAGGTGCCTAGTGGGGTGGGGGTTTCCATGGGTGTGGGAGGGTTTTCCAGTGGGGATGGGAAGTTTTCCAGAAGGGTGGGAGGGCTATTCAAGGGAGTGGGGGATATCAAGGAGTTGTGGGGGTTGTCCAGGGGGTATCTAGGGGTGTGTAGGGTGTCTAGTGGGGTATGGGTTTCCAGGGGTGTGGGAGGGGTGTCCAGTGGGGTGGGGGTGTCTGGGATGCCAATGGGGGGAGGGTGTCTAGAATGGTAGGGGATATCCAGGAGGGTGGGGGATGTCCAGGGGGTTTTTAGGGGTGGGGGTTTCCAGTGGGGTTGGGGATTTCTAGGGGTGTGGGAGGGATGTCCAGTGGGTTGGGGGTGTCCAGGGGGTCCATGGGGGTGGGAGGGTGTCCATGGGGTTGAGTGGGTGTCCAGGAGGGTGGGGGATGTCTAGTGGGTGGGGTCTATTTAGGGGGTGTCCAGGGGTGCGGGGAGGTGTCCAGTGGGGTTGGGGGGGGGGGGTTCCAGGGGTGTGGGAGGGTTGTCTAGTGGGGTGGGGGTGTCCAGGTTGTCCATGGGGTGGGAGGGGGTCCGGAATCCTGGGAGGGATACCCCGGAAATTGGGGGCTATCCAGTAGGGGTGGGGGGATGTCCAGGGGTATCCAGGGGTGTGGGGGTGTCCAGTGGGGTGGGGGTTTCCAGGGGTGTGGGAGGGTTGTCTAGTGGGGTGGGGTGTCTAGGGTGTCCATGGGGGTGGGAGGGTGTCCAGAAGGGTGGGGGATCTCCCGGAGGGTGGGGGATATCTAGGGGAAATGTCCATGGGTGTGGGGGTATCCAGTGGGGTGGGGGGTTTTATGGGCGTGGGATGGTTGTCTAGTGGGGTGGGGGTATCTAGGGTGTCCATGGGGGTGGGAGGGTGTCCAAGAGGGTGGGAGGGTTGTCAAGGGGAGTGGGGGATATCCAGGAGGGTGGGGGGTTTTCTAGGGGGTATCCAAGGGTGTGTGGGGTGTCTAGTGGTATGGTGGGGTTTCCAGGTGTGTGGGAGGGGTGTCCAGTGGGGTGTGGGTGTTTGGGGTGTCCATGTGTGTGGGAGGGTGTCCATAAGGGTGGGGGCTATACAAGAGGGTGGGGGTTGTCTAGGGGTTGTCCGGGGGTGGGGAGTGTATGGGGTGTCCATGAGGGTGGGAGGGTGTCCATGTGGGTGGGAAGGTATCCAAAAGGGTGGGGCTATCCAGTGGGAGGGGGGGATATCCAGGGAGTGTCAAGGGGTTCAGGGTGGTGTCCAATGGGGTGGGGGTTTTAGGGGTGTGGGAGGGTTTTCTAGTGTGGTGGGATGTCTAGGGTGTTCATGGGGGTAGGAGGGTGTCTAGGAGTATGGGAGGGCTATTCGTGCGAGTGGGGGCTGTCCAGGACGGGTTGGGGTTGTCCACGGGGTATCTAGGGACGTGGAGGTTTCTAGTGGGTTTGGGGGATTCCAAGGGTGTGGGAGGGTTGTCCAGTGGGGTGGGGTGTCAATGTGTCCATGGGGGTGGGAGGGTGTCCAGAAGGGCGGGCGGATCTCGAGGAGGGTGGGGGATATCTAGGGGGTGTCTTGGGGAGTGGGGGGTGTCCAGTGGGGTGGGGGTTTCCATGGGTGTGGGAGGTTTGTCCTTTGGGGTGGGGGTGTCCAAGGTGTCCATGGTGGATGCAAGGGTGTCTAGGATGGTGGGAGGGATATCCAAGGGAGTGGGGGCTATCCAGGAGGGGAAGGGGGTTGTCCAGCTGGTATCCAAGTGTGTGGGGGTGTCCAGTGGATTGGGGGATTTCCAGGGGTGTGGGAGGGTTGTCCAGTGGGGTGGGGGCTGTCTAGGAGGGTTGTGGCAGTCCTGGGGTGTGGGGGTGTCTTGTGGGGCGGGCTGGTTTTGGTCTGGTTTTTTTTTCTTTTTTTGGTCTGTTTATGGTCAATTATAGGTTTTATTATATAGGTAATAGTTGTGGTTGACGGTTTTTAAAAAAAACATTGGACATTCTGTCGATTTTTTATAACCTATGTAAAAAATGCATGTTTATGGGTTTTGATGTAGGTTATTTGAAAACTGACGTAACAAATGCATGGGAATGGATATTTACGTCGGTTATTTCATAATTGACGTAAAAAATGGATCGAGAATAAATATTTATGTCATTCATTTAATAAATGACATAACAAATGGAATTAAATAGGTTTTTCATGTCGGTTATTTAATAAATAACGTAGTATATATTTTTTCAAGTCGGTTATCATTTAACCGACGTAAAACACCCTGGGTAGACTTGTTTATCACATCAGTTATGAACATAACCGAC
The DNA here is from genome assembly GCA_963277665.1 of Viscum album. NCBI lineage: Eukaryota > Viridiplantae > Streptophyta > Magnoliopsida > Santalales > Viscaceae > Viscum > Viscum album. The sequence continues at coordinate 1,368,167,022 of OY728135.1, forward strand.
GTGATAAACTCTATAGAGGAATTGTTTATTACATTGTTTATTCTATAAAAAGGGAAATGTAGATACCATGTCGGTTATTTAAAACCCACTGTAATAAATCACGACTCTGAAGCATTTTCCTCTTCGGTTTTTGATGAACTTCCATTAAAACCCCTTGGATTATTGTTTTTATGTCAGTTTTAAAATAACATCCCTAAGAAACAATATTTATAACGTCTCTTGTAATAATGTTGGCCAAAATCCAACTTAAAAAATAAAAAATAATCACCGTAAAATACGTTTTCTGCACTAGTTTTTTTAGTTACATGGACAAGGACTGTATTTTCATAGAGTATATTTTCAGTGACTAGATTTCATTCCTATATATATACTTCCTAAATCATTCCATTATTTTACTCTCACTTTTCAAGGAATAATTATTATTTCATTTTATATATTTTTTATCATACATTATCCTTTCATGGAGATCCTATTTATTATAGCCTTTTTTATTCTAGGCGATTATCTATTCATGAATATTATTATTTTCTAAAAATTTTCCCCTCTTTACTTATTAACATTTAATGAATGTATTTCATACATGGTGGGTAATTATAAATGTTGTGAAATAAATAGTTTTATGATATGTTTTGTAACATTAAAAATATAAATTTATAGAGTGTTATTAGTTTAAATTCATATATTGTATGACTAATTTCCTTATTAATTTCAATTCCATTACAAAATATAAAAATTAAATTTTATAATTATAAACGTCTGGTTTACAAAAAGAACATTATTTCCAAAAAAATGGTGTGTTACAGTGTCACACCTTTTTACAAAATAACATTCACTTTTAAAGTGCCTACTTGGGTTTATGAAAATTTATCAGAAGGAAAATGTATTTAACAATTATTTGAAAACATCTTAAATTATTGAATGAGGCTTTCAAAAAATCCAACTAGAATGTCTAGTATTTATATAACCATTCAAACCCATTTATAAAGTAGTTTATAAATCATTAAACATAAAATTTCCCATGAAATATATTAAATAAATCATCATACCTTATTTATAAATTCTATAATGTCTTAAACATCATTTTTTTATCCCAAGACCTAAATTATGTCAAAACACCATTGAACTATATTCTATATTAAAAATCATTGTTGAAATATTTGATTAATACTTGGAAATTCAAGTCTCACATGAAACTCCATGTAACACCTTTGAAAAATATAATTAAATTACCTAGAACATCTTAATAAATTCTAAATATTATTTTAAAAGTCATTTTTAAAATACATCAAACACATTCAACCCACAATTTATTAATTTTTTTAAAAAAATATTCATTATGGGAAAATCCACTCATCCCATGAAAACCACAATGAAATTAAATTTAATTATTTTAAATTCAATAGAAACATGTCATATAATAATTATAAATTTAATATAGTAATTTATAATTCTAATAAATAAAAAATTTTAAATTTTAAATCTATTGTATAGTAAAAAATATCTGAAAACTAAGGGGATCGATCTCTGACATGTCACCTTTGATGAAAAAGGCTCCAACAAGAACATGGAATGACCCTCAAAACTTTATTATCAAAAAACCACCAAAAATAATTCTAATACAAAGCCCGTGGTTTTTTTCAAAATATGAAACAATGATGTGGGAGTTCAAAATAAGATAAAATATGGAAGATTGGGTAGATGTGTTCTTACAAGGGAGATCCAACTAAAATTCACCATGAAATTGGTGAGAAGAATCATCAAAGAAGAGGGATATCAGAAGATTTGTGTGAATGTAACGTCCCGGATCTAGGTGCCACTCAACGGGTGCCCCGAACCCAGTTGGTCACATGACCTCAAGCGCATTTCCCTAAATGCCAGAGGGTGCTGACAAGTAGCGAGGGCCCAGGTCTGATTGTGGGGAAACTATGCCCTCATTTGTCAAAGTGTAGCGTAGTGAAAGGATAAATAACATACAACAGTGGAAGCAGTAAACAGTATTCAACTGAAAAGGAAAACTGAAGTAAAAAAGAACCAGCAGTCATATATATATATATATATCAAGATGCATCATGTCTCTATTCTTTGAAAACAACTAGAACATGTTACACAATAGTACAATACAATACAATGGAATGTACAGGTATAGTAGAACAATGTAGAACAGCCGACAGCATCGCGATCCTGAGCTCGGTCCCATGCTCCCCCACACCTCAGCAACACTCAAGTACCTGTATAGGGAACCTTGCCCATATCCATACCTGCAGAATTATAGTCTGTTTGGACCGAAGCCATGACCCAAACAGGGTGTGAGAAATGAATCCTAGTAGGCACCCACCAAAGGTCCGTGCCCAACTGTCAGTGTAAATGTGCAACAGTAGTGTGCAGTAGTAAATGAAATAATCTAAACAATACTCAAAAGTAACTAACTTTACCTGTTATATTGCCATTTTAATATTAATTTAACCATGCCAAGCCTGTGCTTTAACTTGAAAGGTATAACAGATAAAAATTACCAAGGTGAACATTTAATGATAACATTGTCCTCAGACATACAAACCTTACCCTCAAGTAATCAGAGTCACACCCCGTAGGTAGTTTCCTATAGGCATAACAGATATTTCCCTCAGGCATATGAAGTGTCACCCTCAGGCACAGAATCTACTGCCCTCAGGCAAGAAAGGAGTTTCCCTAAGGCTAAACAGAAATCTGAACTCATGCTAAATAGAACATTGCCCTCAGGCTAATAGAACACTACACTCAGACGCAACTAACAAGGCTGAGACCAACATATAATCAAGAAATTACATACAATTCCTCTCAAGGAAATTAAAGCATGCAAAAGTTTACGGTATACCTTCAGGTAACCTGGCCAAATGGCTAAACAGAGGAACGCACCCCAAGGGTGGTCTTGGATCCAAGTAGCGATCCCAAATAGCAGTTTTACAATTTCATTAAATTACCTATGCAAATATATGTATTTAAAACATCCAATTCCTCAGCCACATGACACCCCAACATGGGTTTGTTGCACATTGGTACCCCAAAATGCACAGCAGTTGGAATTTAAACACTATACCACCTACCTCGATCTCCCCTGATCGGTATACGTGGACGACACTCCTCGAATCATCCAAGAACGACATAGATATGAGGTAAAAGAAATCTCGTTCAAACATAAATAACTTCCCCTCAGAAAAGAATTGGTATGAACGGTTCAAGGAGAGTTGGGGGCTTACCCGTATGGTTCCAATGAGATCGACGGAGGCGGAATCGGATTCCCGGTACTCGATCAGGTGATCTCCAATGTTCCGGCCATCCTCCCAAGCTCTCCTCCAGTTCTAAGCCTTCCCAGTGAATAGGGGAGGCTACTGCCCATTTTATGAAAAAAAAGACTACACAGCATGTACTATTGAGTACACGGCGTGTACTTTTCATTTTTAATTGTTCCTCCAGTTACTTCTTTACACCGTGGCACTGTTCATCTATCGACATGAGTACAAGGCATGTATTCATGATTACACGGCGTGTAATATCGCTCAACTCCAACAACCTTACTTTTTTCCTGCCAACTGACTACATGGCATGTAAATACACACTACAAGGTGTGTAGTCTGTTTTTACACCCATCATCATCGACCGGCCTACACGCCCTGTGTACTCCTTCCACACGGCCAATTTACAAAGCGTGTGGAAACGTACATGGTGTGTAGTCACAAAATTTATGATTTCCCCCCATTTTCTTTATTTTCTCAAAAATTCTTTTTGAAAAGAGAAAAGAAGAAACCTATACCTCAAGAATAAGAACCAGGTTCTTACAAACTTCCCCTTTTAAAGCAATTCTTCCCCGAATTTCCCTTCCAAGGGTGGTGAAGATAATGCTCAGAATAACTCTGGCCACTGAGCACGTATTTCGGTCTCCCACTCCCAGGTTTCATCCTACACTCGGCCATACTGCCATAGCACCCGTACGAGAGGAACTGACCAGCCTCATAGAACCTTCGTGTTCCTATCCACGATACAAACCGGATGCTCCTGAAAAGATTCATCTATCTGAAACTCAACCTCCTTAGGCTAAAAGACGTGAGATGAGTGTGAATGAAGCGGTGCAACAGAGATACACGGAAGACGTCGGGCATGGCCCAGTACCTCTATGGTAATTGCAACTGATAGGAAACCGTCCCGACTCTCTCCAGAATATCAAATGGCCCCATATACCTCGGTGAAAGTTTACCATGTCTCCTGATTCTTCTATGTCCCAACATCAGTGAAACATTCAAGAACACCTGATCCCCAACCATGAACTCCAAGGGTCATCTACAGTGATCGAAATAAGATTTCTGATGAGACTGTGCAGTAGTCGTCCGCTTCGGAATCAACTAGACCTACTCAGAAGTCTCCTATATGAGGTGTGGTCCTAGTAGAGCTGCCTCACCGTCCTCCATCCAGCACAAGGGTGATATGCATGGCCTACCATATAAATCCTCATAAGGTGCCATCTCAATAGTTTCCTAAAAACTGTTTTTATAGGAATACTCGACTACGGGTATATACTTCTCCCAAGAGCCTCCAATGTCTAGTGTGCATGCACACATCATGTCTTGTTTAAACTATATCGTACACTCTAACTACCCATCGGTCTGAGAGTGGTAAGTTGTGCATATAATCACATTGGAACCTAGTACCATATGAAAATTCTGCCAAAAACGAGACGTGAAATGGGAATCCCTATCCGAAATGATAGATCAAGGAACCCCATGAAGTCGTATAACCTCTCGGATATACTGCATTCTGATCTCGTCAACACCGAAGGTCTCGATGATCGGCAAAAAATGAGATACCTTCATGATTCTATCCACAAAAACCCACACAGCAACATTGCCTCGAGGTGACCTCGGCAACCCAATCACGAATTCCATCATGACATCATCCCATTTCCACTCTGTAAGGGGTAACTGGTGTAACAATATGGATTTTCTCTAATGCTCCGCCTTCATCTACTAACAGATGGAACATCTTGTAACAAAACAAGCTCCTTGTCTCTTCAAACCCGGCCACCAGTACTAAGGTTGCAATTCACGGTATATCTTGTTAACTCCAGGATGAACTGCCCAAGATGAAGCATGAAACTCCTAAATCAACTCCACACGTATATCCCCTTGAACCCACACTCTTCATTGGAAACATATTAACTCATCATAGCTTATCATCCACTCAAGAGGAGGGTCCTCACTTACCAACGACTCCCATAGAACTAGTCCTTCTAAATCAGATAGTTGTCTCATCCTCACTCTATCCAGAAGGGTATAATTATCAGCTAAAGATGAATGATAGGTTTTCCCCGGACTGTCGTGCACCTCCAAATGAATATCAGAGAACAAAGCCATAAGCTGACACTCACCACTGGCCTCATGAACTGCCTATGTCTGAGTCTTTCTGCTTAGTGCATCAACAACTGCATTACCCTTACCATGTGTATAGGCAAGCTCAAAATCAAAGGAATAAAGGTATTAGACCGAACTTCACTATCTCAAATTCAAGTCACGCTGAGTAAAGATATATTTGAGACTTTTGGGGTTGGTGAAAACCACAAAATTCTCTCCCAAGAGATAATTTCTCCAACAACATAATGCATGAACAACTGTATCTAACTCGAGATCATGGGTCGGGTAATTCTACTCATGTGGCCTCAACTTCCAAGACCCGTATACAACAACTTGATCACCCTGCATCAACACAGCTCCCAACCCAATACATGATGCATCACAGTAAACTGTATAGATCCTTCTTTACTCTAGATGTATCAGGATTGGTGCTGATGTCAACTTTCCCTTTAGCTCCTGGAAGGATATCTTGTATGCTTCTGACCAAATGAACTTCACACCCTTCTTAGTCAAACTCACCAATGGTGCTACTATGTGGGAGAAGTCCGGTATAAAACGCCTGTAGTAACCGGCCAGCCCCAAGAAACTCTTTATCTCAAACATGTTCTTAGGATTCTCCCAGGAAACTACTGCTCTCACCTTCTCTGGGTCTAATGCAACTCCGGCCTCTGAGATGATATAACCTAGGAAGTGAATCTGGTCCATTCCAAAGTGGCACATTGAGAGCTTAGTATATAGTCGATGCTCTCTCAGTGTACATAATAAAATCTAAAGATGGGTGTCATGGTCGTGTAGAGTGTGATAGTACACCATGATATCGTCCACAAATACTATCACAAAATAATCCAGATAAGGGTGGAATACAAGATTCATCAGATCCATGAAAACTGCTGGTGCGTTCGTGAGTCCGAACAACATAACCAAGTTCTCATATAGACTTTACCTACTCTTGAAGGCTGTGAGAGGTATATCACATGGTCTAATGTGCAACTGATGATATTCAGATCTCATGTCAATCTTCGAGAACACTCATACACCTCGATGTTGATCAAAGAGATCATCAAATCTCAGCAAGGGATATTAGTTCTTGACCATCAACTGGTTCAGCATTCAATAATTGACACAAAGAATAAGGGTACCATCTTCCTTCTTTTCAAAAAGGACTGGAGAACCCCAAGGAGAAGTATTGGGTCAGATAAAACTCTTTGACTGTAACTCCTCTAATAGTCTCTTAAGGTCCTGTAACTCAGGTGTAGCCATCCTATAAGGAGGAATGGATATCAGTGCTGCTCCTGGCACAAGATCAATAGAGAAATCCACTTCACGCTTTAGAGGTAGACCTGAGAAGCCATCCGGGAAGACATCCCTGAAACGATCAACCACCGGAGGGAAATCATTCTGACATGTTCCCTGGTCATCCAGATATAAACTCGCAATCGTGGCTGTGACTCCACCTCTCCCACGATGCTCTGGTCTTGCTCGACTCGCCTAAACATCCCACTCGCCTTATTATAGAAACTCTCCACCCTCTGGTTATGTGAAACACACCTTGCGACGATACCAGTCTACAAAGGCTTGAAAGAGAATCAACCAGTCCATCCTGAGAATGACATAATAGCTCATCATCTCCAAGACATATAGGTCCCAAAGAAAGTGACACCCACCAACCTCAATGGGGAACTCCCTGCACACCAGCCGTTCTAGTCCCTAACAGAGTGTCTAGCATTATTAAATAAGAAGAAAACAAAACAAAGATCCCAAGGCTCTCCAAAACAGGAACATATACAAAGCTATGTGTAGCACCCGTATCGAAAAGTACAGAAGATAAGACAGAGGCTACTAGAATATTACCTCTGACAGTAGAAGGTCTGGGATACTGCCCTTGTTGGGTCTGTTGCATTGCATATGTCTGCCCAGTGTCGCAACCCTATGACACAGCCTGGCTACCCTGAGCTATCCCGCCCTGCTGCCTCTGAGATCTTAGTGTCTGGCTACCATGACCATGACCACCATCTCTGCATGCATGCCCTGACGTATTCCAGTTTCCTGACACATAAGAAGCAGCTCGTCCTGCTCCTGCATGCAAAGTCTGTACAGAACCCATCTCACTAGCCATAGGTAGAAACACCCTGCAAAAGCGTTGTAGATGACCCATCTTGCCGCACGTTCGGCACTCTACAGGGTCAAGTGGACACTGCAGTCTCTTGTGCATCTCTTTACCACACTGGTAGCACATGACCTGGCCACCTGAAACATTCTTTTGGATGGTACTGCCACCGTAAGAGACGTTCATCTGTCTCTTCCTCTTACCAGTAGAAATAGTACCATAAACTGGTGTCGAACTTCCCTGGCCCACACCACTAGCTTCCAGCAGATTTTGCTTGGTAATCAGTGCCTGGTTCACAATAGCATGTAGAGTAGGCAACCTGAAAACATTCACCAGTGCACAGATGTCATATCAAAGACCATCCTCAAAGCATCTAGCTATCAATGTCTCATCACCCACTAGAACGTGTGCAAAATTCTGAATCTCGGTGACACGAGTAGAATAATCTATCACCGACATAGCGCCCTACTACAGATTAATGAAATATCAAGCTCTATCTACCCTCAGTGACTATGGAAAGAAGATTTCATAGAAATCTGTCTGAAAATATTCCAACGCCATGTCTCTATAATGCTCTGACTAGGTGGTAACATCCCACCACCTCTTGGAAGAATCACTCAGCATTTAATTCATGATCTTGACCCTTCGCTTTGGAGGCATCTCAAGATGCTCGGAAATAGTCTGCAATGAATCCATCCCAGACTCCACAGCTTGTGGTCCTCCATCCCTTGAAAACATAGGCGGATGCTACTGCTGGAAGATACGATTTAGCTCATCCATAGATGTGGTAGCCGGCAGTGCTCCCTGAAAGGTCTGCCTGAACCGCATGAAGCCTTAATGGAACTGTGCATCTGCGCCTATGTCCAGTATAACGGCTGGCACCGCATTTGGATCTGTTAGGGGATCCACTGGTATTCTATGACCTACCACTTATGGATTATAATCATTTCCACTCTCCTGGATAACGGTGCATGGTTGTCTCAGCGGCATGACTCTACAAGTTCAAACGCACACCTCAGTTCAAGATTATCAAAGACCAAAAACAAGGAGATGGAGAAGGAAAGTTTTCAAAATTTACAAAACATGACTACATAGAGTGTATAAAACTACACGACATGTTCTCTCAAGCCATTCACATTGGCGTGTACCCCATCTTAAACTGGCCATGTAACACCCCAAACACACGGCGTGCCTTCTAAATACACGGTGTGTACCTGAATCCTCTTTCCCTGCCCGAGTCCTTCTACATGGCTAAGCCACACAACTCACTTTGAACAATACTACATGGCGTGTATGGTATCTACATAGCATGTATGGTTTAATTTACAACTTCCCATATCGTTAGTGACATGGCCGACTACCCAGCTGACACCACACAACATGTGACACCAGCACATAGCGTGTACCCCACCCCGTTTCCCAAGCCACATGGCTATGTCCCCACAGTCTCCCACTGGTAAGGACTACATGTCGTGTCCCTCAGGTACACATCATGTTCAAGAACAGGTAAGACCGACCCATGTTTGTTAGCTACACGACCGGGTTCCCAGGTCAGACTACACGGTGTGTTCCAAGGTGGACATGACGTGTTTGTCTCAAGGTCTCCTCCATCTATGTTGTTAGTTACACAGGCGGACTCTAGGTCAACTCTACACGGCATGTACATCAGGTACACAACATATTTTTCCCAAGCCTTTCCTTACCCTGTGTCCCTGCCCACATGGTATATGACATGGGATGAGACTACACGACATGTGCTGAGGGTACACGGCATGTACTCAAAAAGTTATCATTTCTTATCGAACAGAAGAACACACTACGTGTGTCCATGGAACTACACAACGTGTATCCTGGGTTTTTTGGACATTAAGCCTCATATACTACTTCAGAACCCAGAAAATACTAAACAACAACACCTATGTGCCAAATTCTGATCCGTGAGGGGCCATACTCCCCGTGAATCAATGTTTGACATCTTATACATGTTATTAACAAGTAAGAAAGTCAACGACCCACTAAATTTGGGTTATTGAGGGCCCATACGCCCCAAAAACCAAAGTTTGTTGTCCATCCTATCAACAGTCTCACACAAAAATACCTTATCACATAGAAGGTATTTATCAAAGGTGCTATCACAACAACATGCTTTTCTAGCACAACAACTATCATAACAACATGCAATTTCTAATGCACCTACATGGCATGTGACTATGCATGGCATGTGATTTCTAGCATGTGCCTAAATGATACATGAGATGGAATACCCTAGTCTCATCAGGTAGAAACTAAATAGAACCCATGGATAACATATAAACAAAAAAAATTACAAGTGCGTCACCCAACGGTGAAAATCAGATCAACAATAAATTGAAAAATCAATAAAATTGCATCCCGAGGTAAATTGGCTTTTCCTTGTACACAGGTTAGCTACACTCAGGATCAACTAATTACCAAATACAATTTCCATCCTATCCTTGAATAAATCTCCAAGTAGTGAGTCAAAGAAAAGAACCACTTCGATACCACATTGTAACGTCCCGGATTCAGGTTCCACTCCACGGGTGCCCCGAACTCGGTTGGTCACATGACCTCAAGCGCATTTCTCGAAATGATAGAGGCTGCCGACTAGCAACGAGGGACCGAGTCTAATAGTGGGGAAACTATGCCCTCATTTTTCAAAGTATAGCATAGCGGAAAGGATAAATAACATCCAATAGCGGAAGTAGTAAACAGTATACAACTGAAAAGGACAACTGAAGTAAAAAAACCAACAGTCATATATATATATATATCAAGATGAAGCATGTATCTATTCTATGAAAACAACCACAACATATTACACAGCAGTACAATATGATATAGTGTAATGTACAGGTAAAAAAGAATAAAGCAGAATAGACGGTAGCATCGCGAGATTGAGCTCGGTCCCATGCCTCCCCACACCTGAGCAACACTGAAGTACCAATATAGGGACCCTTCCATTATCCATACCTGTAGAATTATAGTCTGTTTGGGATGAAGACATGACCCAAACAGGGTGTGAGAAATGAATCCCAGTAGGCACCAAAAAATGGTCTATGCCCAACAATCAGTGTAAATGTGCAATAGCAGTGTGCAATAGTAAAGAAATAAACTAAGAAATACTCAAAAGTAACTAACTTTACCAGTTATATTTCCATTTTAATATTAATTTAACTATTCCAAGACTGTGCTTTAACTTGACAGGTATAACAGATAAAAATCACCATGGTGAACATTTAATGATAACACTGTCCTCAGACATACAACCGTACCCTCAGCTAATCAGAGTCACACCCCATAGGTAGTTTTCTATAGGCATTACAGATATTTACCTCTAGTGTACGAGGTGTCTCCCTGAGGCACATAATCTACTTCCCTCAGGAATGAAAGGAGTTTCCCTCATGCTAAACAGAACTCTTCCCTCGGGCTAAATAGAACACTGCCCTCAGGCTAATATAACACTGCCCTCAGGTGCAAGTAACAGGGCCAAGCCCAACATATAATCAAGAAATTACATACAATTCCTATCATGTAAATTAAAGCATGCTAAAGTTTACGGTATACCATCAGGTAACCTGGCCAAATGGCTAAATAGAGAAACACACCCCACGGGTGGTCCTGGATCCAAGAAGCAATCCCAAACAGCAGTTTTACAATTTTATTAAATTACATATGCAATTCTAGTTATTTCACACAACCAAGGCCTCAGCCACACGACACCCCAACATGTGTTCATTGCACATCGGTGCCCAAAAATGCACAATAGTTGGAATTTAAACACAAGACCACCTACCTTGATTGCCCCTGATCGGTATATGTGAATGGCGCTCCTCGAATCATCCAAGAATGATGTAGATTTGAGGTAAAATAAATCTCGTTCAAACGTAAATAACTTCTCCTCGAGAAAGAATTAGTAAAAACAGGTCAAGGAGAGGGGAGTGCTTACCCGTATGGTTCCAACGAGATCGACGGAGGCAGAATCGGATTCACGGTGCTTGATCAGGTGATCTACAAAGTTCTGGAATTCCTCCCGAGTTCTCCTCCGGTTCTAAGTCTTTTCTGTGAACCGGAGATGCTACTTCCCATTTTATGTGAGAACAACAGACTACACGACGTGTACTATTGAGTACATAGCCTGTACATTTCATTTTTAACTATTCCTCCAGTGGCTTATTTACACCACGGCATTATTCATCTGTCGACATGAGTACACAGAGTGTCTTAATTATTACATGGCGTGTACTATCACTCGGCTCCCACCACCTTACTGTTTGTCTACCGACTGACTACATGGAGTGTAAATACCCACTACACGGCGTGTAGTCTGTTTTTACACCCATCATCATCGACCATCCTACACACCCTGTGTACTCCTTCCACACGACCAATGTACATGGTGTTTGGAAAAGTACATGGCGTGTAGTCACAAAATTTAGGATTTTCCCTCATTTTCCGTATTTTCTCAAAAAACACTTAATGAAAAGAGAAAAGAAGAAACTCGTACATCAAGAATAAGAACCTGGTTCTTACATTCAGTGCCAAAGAGGTCAGGCTATGGGGTTCCATGTGACCATGAGGTAGATAGGGGAGAGTATTTATGGATTTTTTTAAAAATTAAATTAAAAAAATTAAATTTTAAATATATTGGTTCATGAAAAGTTTTACCCACACAGTTTAAAAACTATGAATTTCCCATGTTACTCACACCACCTAAGAAACATTCCTAATACATGATTAACCATAGGACCCTATATGGGATAATTAACCATGTACTAACACTATAAAATAGAAATCTCCCTATAAAAACCTGTCACACATTGTTTTCACATAGTAACTCTTAACCATTATCAACCCATGTGCTGGAAATGTTTTTTTGATAATCTATAAAAACCAAATCCCTAGCCTCCCAAAAATTAAAATGGCCAAAAAATAAATAAAATAATAAATAAATTAAATTCTATAGTGACAAATATTTTTTTCAACAATAGATACCTTCTAATTTTGTTTAAGACGATTCTTCTCTTGTTCTTCAATCCAACTTTTTCCATAAAAAATTTGTTGCTCTCCTTATCAAGAAAACATCCTAAAATTGCTCTTAGATCATCATAATACACTTCATATCCATTTACCTACTTGGAAAAAATATGATTCACTATTTAATTAATGTTTATCATTAATCTATTAAACATATATTTTATCCACTAATTTAATTTGAAAATTACACATTTTTTAATGTCATCACAATGGAAGATTACTTAGAGAATCCCAAAATAAATCATTTCTAATACCAATCCAGTTTAATAAGTCTTTGAATTTAAAATTTTTTCTTATTCTTTTCCAGATACATCACAACCTTCACCATATCAGGGTATTAAAAAATTACATTTACTATAAAAAATCTCATCTTGAGTCAAAAATCAGTATTTAGATAACATTCCATATAAAATATTCCCACATAAACTTATAAATACAACTTAGAAATGTATCTCATTTTTTTATTTGATCATTATTAAATTAATATATCATCAAAAATCACTAGTTACATGATTTCCAAATAATTCTATAATGTTCGATTAATTATTTCCTTGAACACTTTTTGAGTGTTGGTGACATGAAAGGCATCATTGAAAGCTCTTAATGGAAATAACGACTTTGTAAATCTATCCTCAGTATAACTACTAATATTACATGTAATTGATGAAATTTGGATTAGGAATTGATTTTAGAAAACCATATACATTACTTTAACTACAAAAATATATTTCATTATGGCTAATTGATACATATTTATTATTATTAATTGATTTAGTATTTTAAATTTAGTAAATAAGCACAATATATTGTTTCCCTTATTATAAAATAATGTTATCTCTACCCAAGGTGATATTTTTGGATAGATAAATTATTTTTTGCTCAAATTTTCCAAACAATTTATTTATTTTATGGAACTCCACTAGTTCTATGTGATAAGAAGTTGGATAAATTAGATTCAAAAAATGTAAAATATCATTAGATAATTCCATATATATTTATTAAGTAATATTAATTAATAATTATAAGATACATCAAGTAACTTATCCAGTGCTCTTAAAATTTAATTTTAATTACATACCTATAGGGACCAAAGAACTAAAATCTCTAATTGGAAAGTGATAAATCAAACAAATCAATAATTATACGACCATTGTTTTCATTGATATCGCATTCTACATTGAAAAAATGAATAAATCCATCTGGTGGGATAATGATAATCTATTTAACAATAACAATTGATTTTATATTCTTAATTGATTAGACAATCCCTCTAACAAAATTATTACTAATGATTATTATTGATTACAATGGATAATTAAAGACTTTCCCTAAATTTTAAACCAAATCTGTATAAATATTTATTGTATAAGATATTAAATTCACTCAATGTCCAAAATTATCTATTATATACAAAGACAGACAAATTCTATGCTAGAGTATTGTACAATGTAGAGATAATTTTAGAGAAAATAAAAATATTACCTCATTTTGTGGAATGTCATACACCAGCCTCCTGATACACCTACTTAGCTTTAAAATGGTAACCCTATCACTTCTAAAGTGGTGACCTATCCTTCCATTAGTGAAATTACACTATACCTTAGATACATGATCCAAATTTCATTATCATATTCATCGATGTTCTCATTAAAAACACTTGATTAAAAGAACCTACACTAAACTACCATGGATTCCACTTATATAATTTATTTAGGTGACACGTCCCTCCACACTAGAATAATTGTAAGATAAATATATTTAATGTGTCCTCACATGTCCAACATTTCGACACTGGAATCACTATGGTGAATTCATTAATATTATTTAAAACATAAAGTGAAACCCTAAAATTTGGTTAGAATGGTATTATTTTTTCATATGTCTACAAAAAAAACATCGTCCTACATCTAGTTGTGGGAGGGAGGACTCATATTATGTGTCTCCATGATGTTATCCCATACCATTAAATTATTCCTGACCACATTTATATATGTGTTAAATTATAAAAAATAACCATTGACTTGAATCATAGCACACAATCTCATTTAAAATATTTAATACTTTAGTTACTCATTCTATATCAAATATAGTGTAAAATAAATGGGCACATTAGCACTTTCTATACACTCCATGACTGTAAATATTCCATTGAAAAAATCAATGATTGCATTTTCTTTTAGTAACATAATATTTTTATGACTGTACTGATCATTAAAAAACATTGAGAAACTTTTCTAGTATAGATATTTAGGCAACCCTAATCTAGTAATTGTCTCCTTCCATTTTATAACTATACCTTATAATATATAATCTAAAGCGCCAATCTTTAAATTCACTAGTGTTTGATAAAATTGAAACATACTATTTATCTTATACAACTATTATTTATCCTAATGGATTTCTACATCACCTCTAAATGATTTTGAATTCTTCTTCATAAGATCCTTGTTATTGTAAATATATTTTATCATATTGTGGTTGACTTACCAGTTTATTTCCTAGAAAAAAATATACACACTTGATTATAATTTGAAAATATTAAATATTATTTTACACTACTCCTCACTCTATTTTAGAAAAAAAATCTTATTGGATGCATATTTGTTTTACACATTAGAGGATTCCTTACTAAAACTATTAAATTTATATATAATCTTATGAAAATAAAACATTGATAAAATAACATTCCTCTATCAAAAATATATCCTGGAGACTAATTGTTTCATTTTTTAATCATATTTTTTGTCATTTATATAAGTTATATTTCAAATAAAATCCATTTCAATATCATTTAAAAACAAAATTGAAAATAATAAATAATGAGTCATTAAAAATCTATTTTTAGTTTTAAAAACTATTTTAGAAACATACTCATTGTCAAGTGATATAGTCCTTTGAAACAACTAAAATTATGAAAAAATATTTTTTATTGTCAACCCAACTAGGTAAGACTTTTACGTGGAATAATTGACATTACATTATAATGTTTTCATCATGCTTTATTTTTACATGTTGTCATGATGACTCAAAAATCAATTTAACGAGTTTATATATGGCTTTTTATAGGAATATTTGAGTCTTATACAACTCATTAACATACCAACCCTGAATTCCCATGACATAACTAAAAACCGTAATCATGTTCTTTTTTTAATCACTTGAACTGAATAACTAAACCTTATGACCTGAGATAGAACAACACAAATCTTTAAGAATATCCCCTGATCAATGGATGATGAAAAATAGTGTTTCCAAATAAAATTAAATTCTCGAGGAATTATTTGACATAAATTATATAATATAACCATTAATTATATGAAAAAAATGAAAATTTTGAAAATAAATATTAATAAAACTAAATGATTCAATATGAAATAAATCTAAATAGAATATATAAGAGAGAAGAAATACTCACTATATTTTTATTATAGGAACTATGGTTCACGAGTAATAAAGAATAAAGTCTTTAATATAACGATATAAAGACCAAAATATTATATATATATATATATATATATATATGTGTGTGTGTGTGTGTGTGTGTTGAAATCATTGATGGGTGAAAAACATAGTTGAATTTCCTAAACTACTTAAATATGTCTCCCTGAACATGAAAGTCAAAAACTCGATAACATTTCAATAAAAAATACATATAAACCAATTATTTAATTATCCCAAAAATAATTACAATTAAAATAAATTTTTTTATTAAACATAATATATTAAATCCATTTTCTAAATCATTTACTAAAAACTAGAAAAAATTTTAGTTTAACTTACCATAATCCTATTTTAGAAATCTCCCAATTTTTAACATTGTTAGAAAACTCAGTCCCTTCCTGAAATAAAATAGTAATTTAAAAATACATTTTTACTATTTTTAATAACTTTTAAAAAAATAATCACCTTTTCCCCAATAAATGTTTCATTTTATCATATTAATTTTCCAAAAATTCACATGCTGTGAAGATTATTTTTAAAAATAAAAATAAATAAAACCACTAGACTGAGAAAAAACCCTATTAGAATGAGTCCTAACTTGCTGGTCAAATGTATCCCTATAGATCTAGTCATCCGACCATTATAGACACTATTACACACTCTCCCTAACCATTCATCTACAAAAACCAACCATAAACTTTATTTAATAGTGTGAAAATCCACACAAAACACCAATTAGAAACAAATCATTACAAATCTTGTTTTCTTTAAAAGAAATATATAGTTAATTAGCCCCCCCCCCACCCACTCTAGGAAATTTCGTTCATAGAGTAATATCCTAATCATATTATAATTTATTTCATTGAAAATAATTTAAAAATAATCATTCAACAACTATATAATATTAACTTTAATTAAAATTTTACGGATTACTTAGAAAACATGTCAGATTCTCAAATTTCTTAATTATTGAATAAATGTCCATTTTAATAACATTATTTTTTCCAAAATTAAAAAAAATATTTTTCACAAATAAATTTTGAGAAATAAAATAATTATTTAATCAAAATTAACATCAAAATTATGATCTACTCATGCCATAGAAATAAATCAAATCCACTTAATGATAAACTGGTTTTATAATTTTTCAATTGATCTATGATTAATGATCATATGGTTGATTTCATATTTCAATTAAAATCAACAATGATTTTGATACTATAATATTAATCAAATATAACTGATATATTTAAAATTCTATGAATATTATAGAGAGAGAAATTAGATATATGATATCAAAAGAATAAATCATTGTTTACTCTTATCTTATCTAGATTGAATTCATCTAATTGATCATAAAAATACATTCAATGGTTGTGTAATATCCTAAAAACATCCCTTGATAGCCTTAATCTAGGTCAAAGTCATTTTATGTTGTTAATAGTTGTTAAATGAATTATATAGAGTATTTAAAAGTCAAATCATATATGATTTACTTAACTTCATGATTTACGTTTATATT
This sequence comes from Viscum album, assembly GCA_963277665.1. NCBI lineage: Eukaryota > Viridiplantae > Streptophyta > Magnoliopsida > Santalales > Viscaceae > Viscum > Viscum album. The sequence continues at coordinate 1,368,184,528 of OY728135.1, forward strand.
TTCCCAAATCATTTACCTAATGATTCCTTTTTCATTATCTATAATTTTCAATCTTGTATGATTATCCTACATTGTTTGGATAACTATGCATTTCCACTGCTCCAAAACCATTGATTGTGGTCGGTTTTCATTGTTGAGATAACCAATCAATTAAACATGTATCATACCAAAAATATCACAAAACATTATTTTATTCAAAATATCACTACAACTAAATGTGAAACATAACTAGTAATTTGAGTTTATTGTACATGCCTTTCAAAAAATAAAACAGGACATTGGATATATCTAGTATGGTGACCATTGATAGTTTACTATATAAAAATATAGTTTAATTTTTTTTAAAAAAATATTTTATTAGATTAAATTATTATTTAATGTTTTATTTGGCATCAGGATTACCCTCTATCCCTTTTATTTTAATAAGATTATAGATAAAAATTCACACAACTGTCATATAGCCAATATCAGAACTTAAATATTTATATATGTTTTATATTTTAAAGGAGAAAATATTTTTATAAAGAGAGAGGAAATTATTAGTTGAAACTTTTTTTTTCAAAATTATCATTTTATTATACTAAACTAAATTAAATAAATAATGAATTTATACCTTTAGTCGGATGATCTAAACTATCTAATATTTTTTTAAAGAGATTTTTTGTGATCATGGAGTATCAACCAATTGACTCATTTATACAATAGTATCATAATGTTTTTTTAATCTCTCTATACTTGGGATTGATCCTCTATTTAACAGGTTCAACTAAAAATGTGTTTGAAAAATAGGGAGATAGAGAGAGTAAGATTTAATCAACTTTAATTGTTTTTATAATATTTCCTAAAATTAATCATCTTCTCAATATCCAAATAGTATTTTACATATTTATATATCTATCAAATGATTCTTATTAGAACCTAAACATTCAACCATCATTGTTGAATAATTTCTCAGATTTTGAAACATTTCAACTCATTATAACTCATGGTTAAACTATTATAATTAATTTTTAATGCCTAAAAAACCAATATATATATTTTTAACTCTTTAAAGCATCATCACATGATGATAAAAATGGATATTATAGGTTATGGTATGATAAAGAAATTCAGTCATGTGTTATCACATAAAATGTACATTTTCATGAACTAAACCATATTGTAGTAACCCTCACTACATCCTAGTTTTCACTAACAAAAACTATGAAGTGGTTTATATAAACACACTATAATTTTTCATTTAGTTTATATTTTAAAAACCTCCAAATACTAGTAAAACCTCAAATACTTAATACTCTTTATATTTAACAAATTTCAAAAAACTTATCCAAAGGGAGTTAGATCCAAAAATCTATTTAGATATATTTTAAAAAATCCATCATGAAAATATATAATTTTTTTCTATATATCCTTTTATATGTGAAAACATATGAAAATAAATCTAATTAACCTTTTTATATACTCCAAATTGTTTTAGGGTAGATCTCATTCTTTTTTTGTTGATAATTCATAATAAAATATAATCCTAATTCAAGAAACAAGAATGTGTAACTACCTGAGATGTCGTAGAATTAAAAAAAATTGCATTTATTAATCCATAACTATAAGAAAAATTTATCCTCTAGAAAAGACTCACTAATAGTGAAGCTATAAAGATATCTACCATGATCTCTTTTAGACACATGCATCCCAATCCATCTATCTACCATCTATAGCATATAATCACAATCATACAATCTCTTTTTCATAGACATAAAATGACCATGGGATGTAGATTGTGTCATTCTCATATAGTCTAATCAATTGTTATATATTATCAATGTATAGATTTTCTAGACTAAAGAACATATCAATTGTCATTCACTTTGGTGTTTGAGCACATTGCATGCCCCTTATCCAAATAGAAAGTCACATCACAAGTACACTTTATAGGTATGGACATAAACTTATTTATTCAATCTCAATCAAGTGCCTAAATTATAAAACCCTTACTATGAGAGTAAAAATCTTATCTTGGTTACACCAAAACTGATGACATGTTCAACCACATAGTCAACCACCGATGAATTGGCTTCCCTGGGAAATGATAAAATAATTTTATAAATATATAGTGATTCTCAATCTTGGTATCTTGTTAACCCCATGTACAATAATTCAATATGAATCATGAATCCATAAAAGATGAATGTAATTACATAAAATACTCAATGTGGTATACACAGTGGGTCATCCAACACACAATTTGTTTCTATGGAGTAAATTTTATATTCTTATATATATCCAAACTCATGTTAATATTAAAATATCATCACAACTAACAATACTAAATGTTGACCATTGATTAAGTATAACATAAAATAAATTAATAGATCAAATATCCATTCCATTCAATGATATATGAAATTCACTGAAAATAGTATTAAAGTAGTGACTTCCTTCTTATAACATGATACATTTTATATTAATAAAATCATTTATGAAAACAAAAAAACCATAAATAAGTGCCTATATAATCATATCCCACATGATAGATATCTAAATATTAATTATGTCTTACTGAAATATTAGAATTTTATTTATGTCATCACATCACTATGTAATTCCTTCTATATCTCCATATTACAATATGATAAATCATTCCCCCATATGCCTTCAAATGGTTACATCTATGAAGAAATTATATTTAAATTTTACTGATATTATGATTCAAAATACTCATCTATGAGTCTTTGAGAAATGTAATCAAATGTTATTACTTTATAATATCTAATGTCATTATGTTAACAAATTCTATTATATACATAGTACTATTTTTCAGTTTATCATCATAAACCTATTACGTTTGAATTGTTAACATTTCGTTTATTTCATTTAAAAACATTTAACTATTTATATTAAGATAATTCATTACAAAAATCCTATAATCCTTTAGAATATAATGTGACCCTCACATTGATTCCAATTGGTAAAATTATTTTTTCTTGTTACAATTTCAAATTCTCTAATTCCAAATATACTCCTAATACCCTATCATAAACTATACCTTATTTAAAATAAATTTTTAAGACACAAAACTATCTTTTTATGAAATGAAACTTATTTACTTTGTGGGAATATTTAATAAATATATTATTAATATGAAATTATTATATAGTATCTATTATATTTTGTGTTATGTACTGAAAGGAATGATTTTTAATTAATTTTTTTCACTAATGGTTTGTGGGAAGTATTTTACACATATTTCAAAAATAAATAGGACAATCCCTTTTATTAGACACAATTTTTTAATCCTTATCACATTTTTATACAAGATATAGAATTGGGTCAATTGTAACCATGTGTATCAAAAACAATTTTATAATTAATTTGTAAACAATATTTTTTATAATAACTCATCTTTTCAAATATGTAGCAAATAAGACAAAATAACGAAGAATTTATAATTTATTGATCTATTCGAGCTTTGAATTATTTCCATAAATTCACCTCATCGATGTATAAACCACATTATCTATCATAAGAATGCATAATTATTGTTCTAACCATAAAATATTATTTAATTTTGATGTCATATATATATATTTACAAAACAGTTATTTTTTTATATTTGGTATCAAAAATCAATGAAAATATAATAATTGACATCTATAGCATTCAAATATGTTTTGGAATTTATAGAAATAGTATTGCACCCCATTAGGTTTTTGGAAAATTCCTCCCTTAATATCAAGGTTTTTTCAGGAAAAAATAATTTCCCTTTCTTATAATATCATTTATTTTTGGGTTAGGAGGTGGTGTAATCTATCCATAAACTATCTACCTTTATTTATATACAAAAAAATTATTTCTTCATTTTTATAGCATGATTATGGACTTTAACTCTTACTACTCATATATTATTCAACAATCCTCATCATATAGAGGAGATTGTGTTTTTTTTGAAATACTTAATGGTATAATCCCAAATAAATTATCAAAAACTTTTTGCATGTGATTTTAGTATGATTTCAATGTTTATATGAATTCTATGTAGTGACCTTAATCTCTCTATGTTATTTACATACCCATTAAAATTTATAACATGTGTTGAGTGAGAAGTACCCTCAAATATTTTACACCAAAATAGGTATTTTTAAACATCATATTTTTCATGTCTAGCTTATTCAAGATATATCCTTTTAAGGATATATATCTTCTCAAAATCATCCATATTTAAATGTTGCTTTTATAGCATCAGATACAATGACACAAGAACCAATGTGGGAATGTCCTGATAAAAATTACTATTGTTACTATAATTATATTTCTATAATTGACTATATTTATATAAGGATTTTAAAGAAGTTTTTTCTCCCATGTATAGAAAATCTATCCTCTCTTGATAACCCTTCCTATAACACCATTATATTTTTAAATAGAAAAGTATTTTTGTTAGCATTTACAACACACAAAATTGAGTTTAAACAAACCATGACTTTCTAAATATGACCATTATAACATAGCTATTAAATTTGTCGTTAGGAATTAGATTAACTACTTTATGAAATATATATTTAATGGTCCTAATCAATATATATGTATTGAAAAATAAATAAGCACTCAATTTTTAACAAATACATTTTATTCCATAAAAATTATGTTTTATTAAAAAATTATTTTTTTCCGTTTTCAAGAATATATTATAATTAACTTATAGAACATTTAAAAAATGTAAAATGATGTTATTTTTTTAAATAATTATTTTAAAATAAACTTAGGGTAAAATGTTGGGATATTTAGGAAATGCATTATGTTTCAGTAAATAATATAAATAACTTATTTTTCATATACTCTAAGTTCATTACATTAAATCAAGGAAAATAAAATTCCCGTTATAATTTTATTTTTAATTAAAGTTAAATAATAAAATTTTATTTATAAAAAAATTATTATAATTTGTGTCATGGATCCACCCATCAGGACCCTCCTTCCTAGTAGAAGTCCGAGACATATCTACCCAAATCCTACCTCCATAGGTCAGGGTCTAGTGACAATAACTGAGAAGGAATATTTAAAATGGGTGTTCTTTGCCTAATGTACTTAAAAGAATGTACACATCTCCAATATCATGATGTACTGAAATTTTAAACAACTGATAACAATGCATACATAAATCTATAATACCATAATAACAGTATGACTTAAAGTATTGTAAATCATAATAAGGGGACAAATACCTGACCACCCAATAATAGAAACAAATAAATTACAACCTAATCATATGGAGGGGATTTCTATTAATGAAACATTTGTATATATATTAGTCTATGTAGAATAAAATAAGCTCCACATTTTCCTAGTCCTTGAGGGACATTGTAAAAAGGCTCATCATCTTCATAAGTCATGACATGTTTAGGCATATCCCATACATGGGTGAGTATATAAAAACCCAATATGACATCCTTAGAATACTAAACATAAATAATCAAGGGTAGTAATATAATCAAAAAATGGTATGTAAAATAAGATATGAGACATAATTCTAATCAATGATTCTCTAGATATACTCATAAATGACTCAAAGTCACAAAAGGTCTCAACCTATTCCAATTATAGATCAGATTGAGGTTTAAATTCAATTCTCATCTGAGAGGAAACACTACCCAAACTATACATTCCACTATGACACCGATCCTAGAAGTCACACTCATCATGGATGAATCGCTATCTAAACTATACTTCCACAAATAAAAGTCATCATAGAGGACATTATCATCCACTCTATCCAAGAATAAGAACATAATAAAGTGAGAGTATTCATCCAAGATACACACTCTATTGGAATAATAGCCCATAAGAATGATCATATCATGATACATGGGTAGTGGATCAAAGTCCATGGCTCTCCTGGGGGACACTAGAGCCTACTAGAAACATCCTCCTATATAGGGAATCAAAGCTCATGTAAGTGTTGGTTATGAATATTCCACAAAACCTAATGAGAGAAAATATGAATAAAATGATGATCAATTATGGACTATCGGAGGGATACATGCTCTAAGTCACTGAGGGGTCAGTGGTCTAATGCTTGAGACCATATTCTGCACAGATCCCTATATAATAAGTATATGATGGCTCACTTCAGAATAAAGAAACTCATCCCAACTTCACTAGTCATCAAAAGGCTATAGATTGGTCACTATCCTATGATGAGGAAGTGATGTTTAACCTAAACATTATAGGAATGAACCATGTAAACACACTCAACTGATATCATACTAAAGAAACTCAAAAAATATCACAAGGAAACTAAGATGAGAATAAATAGAACTCCAAACTACCCTCAAATGATTACATGGCATGTCCCTTGAGATGCAATACATGTCTCAAAATCCTGGAACTACCCATGTATCACGGTCACATAGAATGCACTTTTATATAATAAACATTATGTTATAATGATAAATGCCATGTGGATGTAACCAGGACAATTAACGTGTTGTCTTCCCATTATCATGTACATAAGGATGTGCTAATGTGATTGGTCATATCTGACTAAAAAACTCTTATATTATACTATATTCTACATGTGTACTTACCATACACATGAAGTTTGGGGAAACAAAGACCCATGGACATGTACTCTATGTATATGATAATATGTCTTCCATGAACTACATTGTGTGTACCACTACATTTCTTCCTTGGAATGTACACCATATACATGTTGTGATGGTCGATAAAGTGTCACAGAACATGTGATAGATATTACATGGTGAGTGATACTTGTCTCTATGTGGAAACCCGACCATAAATCATAGGGGGCTACCTAGTGTGTGTATATAGGTATACATGTTGTGTAGTTAGGTTATTTATAGAACCTATAGAAGTCTTCATGCATGTTTTGATTCTAAAACCACTACAGATGATTACACATAAAAATACAAATAAATGGTCCAACCGAGTCCTACCTTCACATGCTCACCATATTATGGAAATATCTCCCACTCAAGAAACACCAACTATTTTTCATCACCACTTCCACACACCAAATCTATTAACACAAACTCTTGATCTATCCACGGATCTACTTTCATTGTCCAAAACCACACCTATAATGTAAGATCTCCATTCCAAACCTTATGTAGCAATTTTTTGTACCACATATTTAATATGAAATGATATTACATGAGGTATTTTTCTAATTGTAGGCTAAAATTGATTTCCAAAGATGAACATATATAGAATGGGTAGTTAAAATGTACAAAACACAAATGTTAGTAACATACTTTAGACAATGTTCCCATCGACCTTGATTCATTATCATAGGGTGATGTATTAAAAGAATTAAATAAACCAAAACCATATCATTTCATATAAAACATAAATATATAAAAATTACATAAATTAAACAATAAATATTAAAATTGATTTATTAAATGACTAATTTGAATTTTTCATGGTCAAATAAAAATGGGATAAATCCACACACACACAAATCCTTACCTCGATTTGGATTAATTATTGAAGAACCATGATCGCGCATCATTTTCATTAATGAGATTCATAAGGTGCATTTTCATTTGTATTCCTTATTGTAATATGATCATTGATCTGCATTCTTGATGCCCACCAACATTCCTCCACACTGTCCTCTCAATTATCAAGGTTATGAGGATACCACTGAAAATTGGTTATAACTATGTATTTATAGAGGAATAAATCATTCTCTATGTCAATGTAATAAATAAATAAATTTAATTTATTTATTTCATTATTTATGCATGTAAGACTTCTAACAGAAAATCCAAGGCTGAAAAATGTTATGACATGTCTAGGGTAAACCCCACATTCTGAACTCAATTGCAATCTTGGATTTCCAGTCAAGACTCTATTTGGGAGTTATTACACATTTCTGGAAAACTATATGCATGTGATATTAATATATTCAATATACTTTAAAATGACAATTTCAGGCTCACTGGGCCTTGATATATCACACCATCCAGCACTAGGCTCTGAAAAATATTTCATAATATATTTCAAAGTCTTATAAGGAAAAACAAGGTTGATATATTATTCCCCCATTCGAAGAAATTTTTCCCTAAAATACTCAAGATAAACAAAAAGGTATTGGTACTGAGATACCAATTAAGACTTCCACTCCCACGATATCCCTCGATAGTTTCCTATGTGGCCAAAAAAATATACTTGTAGGGAAAACTCATTCCATAAAGGGTATTTCTATAAAATTTCTTAACACCATCGAATACATGAAAATGGAAAATCCACTCTCATGACTAAGATTACCCCATACTATGTCATACAATGAGTCATGATCATACCTCCTTAGCTACGACATATGGAGAACACAGAGAAACCAAAACTATTATGGTTATGAGTTTAAGACATACACCACCTTGCTAACTCGAGAAAATAGTAGGAAAAAGAAAGGGTATATGAACCCCATAGATAACCTATAACCCAGATAAAACAAAAAAAACCAAAACTCTAAATTCTATCTTCTTTGGTATATAAAGAACTCAAGATATTTTATGGGAAGTCCTTATCTACACTGGGATGAATGGTACCCTCAAAACTATCACTACAAAAGAATAGGGCACAATCACTATCACCCACTGGCTAAAAAGAGTATCAAAGTGTTTTGTAATGTACCTCATACATTGAATCATAAATGTGATCGTCCAGTGGTGGATATTCAATCATTATGATATGAAAACTCAGCTGATTGTAGATGATCAACCTAGGTATATCTCATAACTAAAATGTGAACCCAAAGAATTTTTAGTAGGACCTAAGAAATCCGCATTACCTAGTAAGCTGAATTGTGTATAACACGGTGCTCAACTAAAAATGAGTCCCCAAATACTTCCAACATCCTATACTAAATAGTGACATGAATTAATCATCATAATATAAAAATATATTCAATGTAATTCTATAATGTCATAAAACATCTTACATGCATAGGTGTCCTGATCTCTCCACAAGGCTTTGTTGTACAACACCCTCAAATAGGAGAAAAAACAAGTGTTTAGATTGAATACTTTACAAAACTCCATTGTATACCCAATATAATCCAAGATATCTTGGAACATCCTTAACTCCACCAGATGTATTACTAAGGGATAATAATATCCCTATCACCTCCTTCCAAGTCATGAAAGGTTTCACCATCCATCCTCAATCATGTATGATGAGATTACCAAGTATGAAAAATCCATAAAGAACATATACAGTGGATATATGGTCACACAAAATCTCACAATTGATATCAATGAGTTGTACCATACAAGATTTTTGAATAAGAGGAGGTTTAACAAGTATCAACTAGAGATAAAATTCACTATTTGCAGGTGTCTCTCATGCTCCAAATGAGATGAAAAAAACACAAGGATTTCATCAAAGAAGAATACCCTAAGGTTATACATGAAGTTTAAATATCTAGTATACAAGTCTTATACCTTTTCTAGGTCATAAAAAATTTTAAAATGTGTCACCATGAACTCAAAACATCAACAGTGGATTTAGAAATCTACTTCTGGTATATATTGTTCCAATACTAGAGTTGGTGATAACCTATTATGATTTCAAACTCTAAGAACTGCTTCACATCAAACCATTGGTAGAAGAACGCAATGATTATCAATAGTGGATACTTTTCCTCATTTCTCATAGTTTAAGTGACACCAATTCACACCAAACCTCAAGCATTCATTCGAATCTCGGGTTAACAACCCTGGGCTTCCCATGTGAACACATTGGGTATTATAAATATTTTTTCATCAAAAAAATCTCAAATTTAACTTCATATTACAAATATTAATGGGTTATATTTGATTTTCTGTTGAAAAATTATGGAAATTATTTGGGGATAGTTTTTGAAGAATCCTAACATTTAGTGTGGAGATTAACCTTTCACACCCCTAATAAATAAAACTTCATACTCTTCCACCATTCTAGGAAGAAAAAATCTCATCGTAACCACTTCTCTGAAGGTATTACTAGCCAACTAAAAATAATTATAACATATCCTCTTGGTCATGAGATCATCCAACAATATCTAGTATCACTAGTTATAAAGGGATGGAAACCCCATCCCAACAAATTGAAAGCACATTAACACTCAATGGTGGAAAAGTTGAGCATTAATGGTTTGAAAATAGTCCATATTAAGGGAAAATTATATATGACCTCATTGACACAACCAAGAGATCCCATGAGAGGCTCTCTCTCTCTCCTCCCGGAGTCAGGTCACACTGTAATTTGAAGTGCTTAATCATTGATCCTCTCATCAGGATCCTCCAACCAACGGATCGAGAAAAAATTATCGGCCAGTATCATTGTGTATCATTAAAGGGATATTCCCAAGTATAGGTGGCTTATGAATCTGTATGAAACCTAAAACGGGGTTAGTGAAAACAGATGTTGTACCTCAAACCACACTCTAAGACATTGTGAGATCCTACAACATAGAACTCATCAATTACCTTTCCCACATTTTTACCACTACAAATATTTTCTTAAAAAACATATAACATCAAAAGGACCTCAAAAAATAAATAAAAGGTACTCATCCAGCACATCTTGACACTATCTTCTTTGGGAGGCATTGACTTACCCAAACATGAATATGTCTTGGTGGGGGAATTTTCCACTTCCTTTCATTTCCAAAACCCTTCCAAACATCACCAATACATGGTTCTACTGAAATCCCACATATCTTTAGAAAATACTTGGACAAAGAAGGTATAAGAGTGGAAAATGCCTATGTCTAATAGTCCTACAACACAAGTAGAAGAAACACATACCATACCTTGAGACACTCATGGAGACTCTGGTTAAAAGGATTTAATTTCCTATGATAGTACAATATTCTAACCACCAGCTTCTCAAGCATGGAGTGGTCCAACAAGGGGTGGTGATGGTAGCATCAAACAAAAGTTCCATCAACCTCTAAATTCTCCCCCAAGATATCCATCACATCACCAACCCTATATATATCCTATATCTACCACAACCAATACCTCTGTAGATCATCAACCACCTTTATGACTACATCATGATGTGTAGGAAAATAATGTGTGATATTTCCATACAATCAAAAGCCGAGAAAAGATCATTCATTGATGGATTGAGCTGTCCATGAGGTCTCTATGAACAATAGTTCCTCCTATGATGAGACATATATAAAACGCCTATTTTTTATGGGACTTTTGAACCTGTATCCTAGGTTTTACAAACCATAGAAAATCAGAATGAAAACTAAAACCCTTCACATAATTATCCATCACCAAAAGATACATCCAAAATTTTTTCTGACATTCTAGATCAACTTAAAACACTAAGGGTGGTTCTGTGAACATATCAATAGAAGAAAGTACCATGTGTTGACCATCCTGAAGAAAGCACTACTACAAAAACGGAAAAGGGAAGTTCCACCCTTTATCAGTGCTAAAAAAAGTTGATAAAGGGGGCCCTTTATAAGTGATTTTTTTAACACTGATAAAGGCCCCCCTTTATCAGCGCTTTTTTAGTAGCACTGATAAAGGGGGATTTATCAGTTCTTTTTTAAATATGTTTTAGATAAGTATAAATAGATTATTACATTTAATATATAAGAAATTTAGTGAAAAGGTATTTAAAATATTTTAAAAAATATTTTTAATTAAAATATATCTATTTATAATCGAGTAATAATCATTTAATAACAATTTGAAGACAACAAAAATCAAAAAAATGAATAAAAGATCTAAAATAAGATGAAAATCTAACTCAATCTTCAAACGACCATAACTTTTGATCCGGGTGTCCGTTTCAGCTCTACAGCATATCAAATCGAAGCTTGCAACAAGATATACGTGATAAGGACTAAAGAAATAATTAGTTCTCATTTTCAGAGGCCAAAAATGTACCTAAAGGCCTCCAAAACTGAGTTTTTAGTCAGGATATCCTGATTTTTTAACATTCAAATAGGTATAACTTCTGATCTGGATGTCCTCTAGGCCAGTACCACATATCTTATCGAATATTGTTTCATTTTCTTAGATTTTAATGGTTTTGGTGTTTAAAAGGACTTCTAGATTAGAATTTATGGTCATTTTAACATTTTATTTCTTTTCAAATACATATATATATATATTTATTTATTTATTCGTATATATATATATATATCAGTGTGTGTGTCTGTGTGTCTGTGTGTCTGTGTGTGTGTGTGTGTGTGTTATATATAAGTATTCATGTATGTATGTATTTATTTATAAACACGCATAAAAAACATATTTAATAAATGTACTTAAAACTAATCATATAAATATTTATTAATATACAAATAAATGTATGGGTAAAAAATTATAACTAAATATATATATATATATATAAATTAATATACGAATAAATATTTATATACTAATATATGAATAAATATATAAGGATTAATATAACTATATTTATTTATATTAATATAAATCTATATTAATATATGAATAAATATAACTATATATATATATTAATATATGAATAAATAAATATATATATATATATTAATAAATGAATAAAAATATATGTATTAATATAACTAAATATATTTATATTAATATAAATATATATTAATATACAAATAAATATAACTATATATATATATATATATCATTAAATAGAGAAAAAATGAAATGGCTTAGTGGTAAAGGTGCAAGACCGCAAGGGGGAGGTCACGAGTTCGAGTTCGGGTGGAAGCATGGAGGTGCACGTGGGAATGTTGGGCGATGTGCGGTAAAGGGCAGTATGTGAGAGAGTGGGAGGGGAGTGCCTAGTGTTGATAGGGGGGTCAAGAGTTGTCAAAAGCTCCTCCCCACATAGAATATATTCTTTTTATTTTTCATTTCTGTAACTTTTATCACTTCTTTTTTTAGCACTGATAAAGGGATATTTTATCAGCACTTTTTTAGCGCTAATAAAAGGGGATTTTATCAGCACTTTTCTAACCGCTAATAAAAGTGACACCACTTTATCAGTGCCTCAATTAACAGTGCTTTTTAGTGCTGTTAATTCAATTTTTTAGCACTGGTAAAAGGGAATATTTGTAGTTATGAAGACTGCCTCATGACTAAGCCCTTTTAGGGATGACTCATCACTCAATCAATCATACTCTCAACCCTGTTGTTGAACTATCACTAGTTGTCTTCATGGAAACATCTTAAATATTCATGATGTACCATGGTCAATTAGTATATTTAGGGAGTTGAATCAAGATGTTCATGGATACCAAAACCCATTCCTATATCTTTTAAGTATTGATGTTGTCCTTGCAACAAATTTCTCATTATTCTGAGTTTAAAAGGTGGTAGTTAGAGTCCTGTTGTATGGATACATTGACCACCACACCAATACTAGGTTCCCTAGCCTGAGAGCTACACTCAAGACACTCCGACATCATTTCCCTATGTCATAAACAACCATTATAAGGGTAAAAATCCTAACACCATTCTAAGTATAAACCACCTTCTATTCTACTTTTTGATGACCTGACCCACTAATCTCCACCTAGGCAGTGGATGTTTAATCCATAAATACCCCGAACCTACCTCCATATGCTTGGGACTAGCGAATGGCTTTGAAAAGGCATATCTAAAATGGTAGGTATTTTCCTAATGTACTGGTATGCACTAATACTTCTCCAATACCATAAAATTATGAAATTAAAATCTAATTTTAATAATTCATGAATGCATCTATAATCCCACCATCATTGTATGACGTAAAGTACTAGACAGCCTAAAAGAACCAAATATTATCCCACTCAAATTTTATTTTGTTTACCTTCTCAGAAGGATGGGACTACTATAAATGAAACTATGGTGTAAACCTCATTCTTCATATCCCAAACTAATCTCCACCTTCTCTTATTCCTCCAAGTACTTTATAAAAATGGTTGTTGTCTTTATATGACATGTCATGTGTGGGAAGAGCCCGTGCATGGGTGATTATTACAATATTGATTAAGAAATTCCAAAAACACAAAACATAAAGTACCATGAGTAGTCATATTATCAAACATAGGTATGTCATAAAAAATATGAGATATCACTATAATTATTTATATCATATATAATCTCAAAAATACTTTGAGTCAATAAAGGTGTTAACCATTTCTATCCAAAGATCCCCTAAATGTTTCAAGGAAATGCTAATATATAAGAAACCGCTCCCCAAGATATACTTCCATAGAGGAAAATCATCCTAGAGGAAACACTCATATTGGAGTGCATTCTCCCAAAGATACACATCTACTGATGAAACTCATCAAAAAATTTATACTCGTATAGTATAAAAAATAATCACATAGACAATTGAGTGGGTTCAACAGAGATACACACTCTAAAATACTAACAACCCATTGGGAAGACCATAATATGGTACAAATATATTTTTTTCAATGCCTATGGATCATTCAGGGACACTAGAAGCAATTGGAAACAACCTTCTATATGTGGGATCAATCCCCATTTAATATTTGGTCACACAAATTCCATAAACCCGACTTTGGGAAAAGGAAATGAGGATCGCTTTGGGCGTCTTTGAGGGATAAATTCTATATATCATTTAGGGGTAAAAGGTCTGATGATTAGGATAATATGTCATACTAACCTCAATATAAGTAGACTGAATGACTCACTCTAGAATAAGGGAACATTCCCAGACTACCCTACTCATCAAAAAATTGTAGAGGGGTCACCATCCTATGATGAGGATGTGATGATTCACCAATCCCACATAGGAATAGACCAAGAGAGCACACTCAACCGGTACTGGTCAATGTACTAAAACACACTAATAATGAAGTTCAACTAGTAAGATAGAGGACTCCAACATGCCCTCAAATCAGTATATGGTGTGTCGTTGTGGGTAAATGGAATGTCTCAGAAATCCTTCCACTACCTATGCCTCATGCTCACATGAAATTTACTTCTATATAATATATGATGTATCCTTGGAGTAAATGATGTGTAGATGATGCTTTGAAACTCAGTGTTACATTTTCCAGTGCCTTTGTACACTAGGACATGCCCATGTACATGGTCGAGTCTGAGTGGATAGCTCTGCATATGTTCTTCATCTCACCATTGTACTCTCCAGGTACACAACATGTGGGCCCACATAGAAACCAAGATATTTACTAACTATACTTATCAATTCATCAACCATGAAGTACATGGTGTGCAACTAGGAATGCCTAGAATGTAACACTACATGGATTCATAGGATTTTACACACTTCACAACCCGAGTTGGTCAAAAAAGGGTCACAAGGAACGTGACACATGTCACATTATGTGGGATACTTATCTCTTCACATAAACACTAGTTTTTAACATATAGGACTACACATCATTTGTTTTTAGGAATAAACACTATGAATTCGGAATATTCATAGAACGCATGGAAGAGCTCATGAGTGTTTTATTCTGATGTTGCTACTGGTAATTTCGTCAAAAGATCTCAGATATCTTCCAACTGAATCCCAACATCACTTTCTGGCATAATTCCAACCACATATTCCACTTAGTAGAAGCCCACTATCGTTCCTCACCACAGCTGCATGCTAAATCCATGAACACATAATCTTTATCCATATCTGGATCTACAATCATCATAATCTACTAAAACCATAACATAAAATCTCTATCCCAAACCTATGGTATAAATATGATATTCCAGAGACTAAATTTTTAATGATTGATCATCTTTTATTTATCGAATTATAAGACATAAAAGTATTCCAAAAATTATATCACATATAATGGGGGGTATTCATAAAACACAATCATTAGTAATAGACCTTACCCAATGGTTGCGTTGGCCTTGATTCATTGTCAAAGGGTGAAAAATGAAGATAAATTAGAAAACCTAATTACTACCAATTTATATACCATATAGAGATAAATAAATTACCCTAATTCAACAAACAATCTGAGAATTGATTTTTTGGATGATTTATTTTTTTCCATCAAGGGAAAATCATAATTGGATAAATCCAAAAAAAAAAATCCCTACCTATATTTGGATCAATAACTCATTAATAATGATCACATGTCATTATCATTGAAATGATCCACAAGATACCTTGTCATTTGAATTACTTACTGTACTCTGATTTGTAATAAAAAATCTCAATTCCCACAAAACATCCTCTAAACTCTCCTCTCAAATATCTAGGATATGAGGGAAACATTATGGATTGGTTATAAGTCCGTATTTATAGGTAATACTTAGTCATCATGTCAATGTAATAAATAAATTAATTCAATTTATTTATTTTATTATTTTTTCCTAAAATATATTTTATCAAAAAACCCAACAATGAGAGATTATGTCATTTTTAAGGTAAAATATATATTTTGAACACAATGATGGTCCAATATTTCAGATATGAGACTTCTTTGGGGAGTAATTATACTTTTTCCAAAAACTACATGTGTGTGATGTTAATATATTCAATATCTTTAAATAAATTAGTTTCAGGCTCACTAAGCCTCATAACTTTTCATTATCTCAGTGATTGGTTAAAAAAATATTTAATAGTATATTTAAAATTAAAAAAAGTGAAAAATAAGGCTTCTAAATTTGAATAAAAAATTTTCTTATTTTTTTAAATAAGTTTATTTTTATTCCAAAAACATAGTTTTCTATAAAACTATTTTTAAGTTTATAAGGTGTATGCACTTAAATTAATTAAAATAACCCATAATAAGAAAATACTTAAATGAAATTTTAATATTATATACCTATTTATCTTTATTTAAATTCATATAATGCTAATTTCTTTTTATATAGTTAATATATTACTTATATTTCTTGATAAATGTATTTTCCATATAAACATTGTTTCATCACATTTTGAAAGATTAATTTTAAATTAAATTCTATCACTTATATGAATTTAATTTCATAAAAAAGATTCATTATTTGAAATCATAATAATTAATATTTTTAAACATGGTCAACTTAATTTTTGGTGAAAATTAAAAGTAAAAACAGTAAAAATTAACTACTACGGTTATGGTCAAAATGGGTTTATCAGGGCTTAATATATAATGATAAGTGTTAAAATGGAATAAAATCTTTTTGAAACCCCATAGGTTTGTTATATTTAGAACATATATATATAAACATTAATCATTTTATATTTTTTACCCATTTTTTATGAAATTAATTGAATTTATTTTAATACTTTGAAAATTTTAATAGTGTTCCAGTCCCCTCACTTATAAATGGGAACCTCATATTCTATTTTCTTTACATTTATAAATCCATTTTATTTAGATAATACTAACCCAAAAACTTTCCTTACATTACTTCCAAATTCATACAATACTTTTTTGACTAGAAAACCCTCATAGTAAGGCCTTTCATGCTAACCTAAAGAGGTTATCTAAAGAAAAAGTATCATTCCTAACGAAGTGTTATTTATTTATATTCAATCCCACCTCCATAAAATATACATAAAACAGATTATATAATGACATAATTTCCTCCCATATAATGAGATGTTAGTATTTTAATGTCTTTGTTAGTCCCCAGTTCAGTTTTGGTTTTATTTTTTTCAATATATTATATATGGTTGAAGTTGAGAAAATGTAGAGTTTTTGTTTCTAGACACACCCCATTAGACTGACCATCAAACAGACAAGGAGGATACACCAGACAAAAAAAATTGATGCACAACAAACAAGGAACGCAGAAACTACATACCTAGCCCATAGGAATAAGAATCATACCCAATACATATGAATCATTCAACGGTTCCATACCATTAGAATGAGGCTTTTTTGGAATGTTATAAGGTTCTAAAACACATGGGAATTTATAAAACATTGCAATTTAAATATGAAAATTCTTTGCGTCTAATGGAGTTATCATAAATCATGAATAATTTCATGATAAAAGGTATAGTTTGTGGAAGAGAGGATAATATGATGTGAAGTATTATGGATGATACTTATCTTTGTGAGGAACCCCATATATAGAAGGATGTAAATCATCGGTATGAGAATAATCATTGTGATAAAATCAAAAGGTTGGAACATTGATCTTGTGGAATTAATGAAGTCACTTCAAACAACAATCCATCATAATGGATTCTAACCATGATTCATTTTATATTGTTGGTATAAATTGTGCATCAGATTCCACGTTTTATCAAAGGAAAATGTTTAATTAAGTTTTAATTTCATTACAATTGGATTATGAATAAAAGTGTTATTTTTTTTCAAGGTGGGTCAAGAGAAAAAAATATTGATTGTTTCTCAATAAGTGGTGCAGACACATTGTACTTTAACTAATAATAATAATTAGAGTGAAGAACGGACTAATCCATCAAATGCATAATGATACTAATAACTTCATCAGATTTAGGATCATCATTATGAGGAATTAAAGGAAATGAGTTTAACTACTCATGAATGACTTACATAGACATTGTGTTCCTTTTTTAGAATACTTAATACCTTATATAAATATACGCCCAAAGATGGTATTTGATTAGTGTCTTTGGAATCTTGGAAAATAATATTCTATCGTGGTAAAAGATCTTCAATGTCTCCCATAATGATATTAACCAGATGTTTTACTAGCTAAAAACATTCCTTATATCCTAGGGAAAAGAAAACATAAAATGGGTGAGATCAAATTTTCATTAAGGCTAAAGATGAATAACATCAAATAAACATAAATATAAGAATTTAAAAACATGAACTTGAAGTTTGTAAATCAAAATCGTGAGAGATGAAATAAATCTTGGCAGCTAATAAGACATAAATCAAAAATAAACACGAAGCATGAGAAAATAACATTGACATAAAACATGGAATTTTGGAAAACAAATAAGAACATTATATGATTTCTATAGTAACCAAGTAATTTCTTCCAAGACCATCATAGTGGACATATTCCATTACTGAATCGGGTTTACTTTCTGTTCCAGCCATGTATTACTGAACTGGATTTACTTGTCATTCCAGCCATGTATTACTGAATAGGACTTACATTTCATTCTATTCACATATATCTCATGAGATATAAATCATTCCCCAATTAATAGGATGGAGATATAGGTCCTACCCATCTCATAATGAAATCATTATTACATTTTCCACAAAAATATAAATCATTCACCTTAGCATAACACACGAAATAAAATGGGTTTCTTAAACATCATTCCATAATAACATAATCAATATAACATTTTATTTCACAAATAACACAATAAAATTGTATTAATAATATTTATATAAACATAACCCTATTTAAAATCATCATCTTAGATGGAAATTAATTTTGATAAAGCACTCTAATAGAATTCTTGAGGGAAAAATCATTTATTCTTCAAAAATGTTTTATATTCTCACAATGTCGTCCAATTTTAAAAGAAAATAATTTAGTTGAAAATAAACCTGAAATAGTGTAATGTAAGATTCATTTAAATACGTTTTTATGAACACATAAAAATCCATTCATGTGGTATAAGTTAAAAAACATTCTTCTTGTTCTCTTGCTGGAAAAGTCAAAATGTACCTCGTATAGAAAATGAAAAACAAATTCCTTCCATACCATTCAATAAAAAATTAACCAATGGATAAAATTCACTTTAAAAAATAGTATAATAATATAAATAATAATATATATTTTGGAAACATGTATTTTAAGGATAAATATACCTCACTAAATAATTACGACTAAACAATCTCAGATAATAAGGATATTGGAAAATTTTCCCTTACCTTGGGTCATATTTCTTCTGTATGTGTTCAAAACTCATATATAATAGGTTTAAACATATTATTAACTTGTAAAATAACAATAATGAAATCTATTATATCATATATTATTCATTTATTACTTTATGATACCTATTTAATTATCAATATTATGTAAAGCAATGTTTTGGGTAATAATCGTGTTATTTATAGTACTTGTTTTGAATTTTTATTCTTGATCTTATTATATAGATCATGATTTACATACTTAAAAATTTTATAACATGATTTAGGTATCATAAATATTCAGTATAACAGATAGATAAATGAAATGGAATACACCATTAATGGAGACGGTAGGCCATACATACGCATAAAGTTGTGTCTATTTCCTTATTGAGTAGAATAGAAGAAAGTAAATGAAACAAACATATATATACATAAATAAATTAGACTTATTATGTCATATATTTCCTGGTTTTTTATTATATATCCATTATAATCATTCTTGAATTGTTAATGTGGAGAATGAATGTCATCACACTGTGGATATGGTAGGTCGTATGTACGCATGAGCGACGATATCATTCACTTAATGGTTAAATAGTAAGTAATTAGATGGTTTATTAATTATAAAGAATAATTATAATGTTATATTTATTATTTAAATCCATTATACTCATCATTATACCCATCCAAATTTTGTATTTTTAAATAACAAATTACACCACGGCGTACAGACGGTAAGTCTAACATACCCATGCATGAAGATATTGTTATTCCGATGATGGATAAAAGGAGGTATAAGGTTTTAAAATAATTATAATAACATCTAAAAATTAACTGGATACTGTATTTTTTTACTTTATTATGGAAAAAAAATAATAATAGGAAGAGGAAGAAGAAAATAATTTTGACAGAGGTGAAAAAACAGTGACCTCTTTTTCGAGTATCTCTTTTTGATTTGCACAAAAGGTATCCTAAGGATGTCTTTCTACCCAAAGTGTTACTCCTAAGATAAATTGAGTAATTTTGGGAGAGGAAAAGATCAGGGTTTTTCCGATAAAAATGTCTTTATAGGAGTGTACAAAATAGAACGAGAAGTACCCTTTTATAGGAGAGGTTAGGGGTACTTTAGGAAATTCCTTAAAATTTAATTTATTATAAATTTATTTTCTGTTTCTAAAGGATAATGAGTGATTTATTTAGAGTTTTATAAGATTATAGGTCTAAATACTCTCATACAATATGTTTTATACAAGTTTAGGTTACAAAATTAACTTTATCTTTTAGCATTAACCCTTAGTTAATAATAGTAACACTTACCATGTCTTCTTGTATTTCGATAACATATGGTCACTATAGCTACTATAAAATTCCAAGTGAACCATAAGTGTATAATTAGTGGCATTGTTCCAATATATAATTCATTTTGTTAAATATTAGTTTTTTAGTACAATTATATCATTTAATAAAATAGTATTTTCTTGAAAAGCACATTTATGTCAATTTTGACACTATTTAGTAATTGATTTTTGTTAAAGTAATAAAAACTTGATTCTATCAAAATAAATTCATGAACTCATCCCTAACATGTCAAGGTCTTCAAAAAAATTATAGAATAAAAATGTTCAAATTTCATTTATTTTAATATTTATAATATCATTTATTTTAATATTTCATTTATAAGGTAATTTTTGCATCATCATCGTTTCATAAGTAAATTTATTTATTTGATGTATAAAAATTATAAATAAAATGAAATGATGTTGGAAATATTTTTAGATATATAATTAATATTTATATTTGAATATATCATTTATATAAACAAAAATAAAATTGGTTTAGTAAAAAGATACCTGTTTATGTTATATTTCTCTTTACTTTGAATTAATTAGTATAACATGTTATTTTCACACCCAAATATATATCAGAGGCCAAAAATTCGGCCTAAAAAAAACTTTTGGTTGCCCATAACTCATCCAATGGTATTTAGACACATGTTAGGGTATTTTTATATTTTTATAACATTATTTTTAACCCTTATTTACTTGATATACCCTTTAACCATGGTAAATAAAAATAATTATTGATGTTACTATTCATACTGTCCAAAAAAATGGAACTATATACATAATTTAGAACCACTGATTCCAAATATGGAATCCATTTTTCTGAATTTTGAATAAAAAATTTGCAAATGTTGATTTAAAATTAATTCTCACTGTCAAAACCAGAAAGCGGGTTTTTAAGAAGTAAAAACTATGAAAAGATTGACATGGGTTTTTGTCAAATTTAAATGTGAAATTTATTAAAATCACAAACATTAGATTAGATTATAAAAAGTTATTCTAATTAAACATTAAATCCAGGTAAAAAGATAATCTAGCTATATAAATAAATTAGATGAAAAGGCAGTTTTGAATTAAAATACAGTATTTTAACTATTCATTAAAATAGGAACTTTATCGAAAAAATATAAAAAAATCAGCCAATGTAAATTTTTATACCCCCATTCCAAATAAAAAATATTTTTAAATAGAAAATAAAGAATTTTAAAACTAGATTCGAAATGGGTGCACCATCAAAAGGTCAAAAAACTACATTTTTTTAAAAATACATATTTTATTAGAAAAAAGGAATTTGTAATTATATCATGATGAGAAAATACCTAATATGAATGTTCATGTTATATAAAATTAAAATTTTGGTTAATAATATTCATTACGGCATGTTTATATCCAGTTAAATAATAATATCTTAATAATATAACGTTATTTAGTGAAACACAGTATTGCGTATAACAAAAACTATCAAGGAAGGTCATTATTGTGTGTAACACAAGTCAAGGCAGTGTTGCGTGTAGCGAAAGATTCTTTTAATGTTGTGTATAGCATAATCCAAACAGATTTCTTTTATACTTTGAACAAAATATATACTCAGTGTTTTGTGTTTCGTATACTAATTTAGAGTTGCGTGTAACATACGAAAAGTAAGTTTAGTGTGAAAGGAATGTTTAACATAGTGTGTTGTAATATATAAATGAATATTTTATTTTATTCCATAAAATGGCCAATAAAAACTCAAGGTGTTACATTATACCCCCTAAAAATGAATTTCTCCCTTGAAATTCATCAGGGTTATAAAAGGTTTACTTCTTGAAAGTTTCATTCATGGAAGTCCACATCTTAAAAAAGGAATACTAAAACATCATTTTAAAAATGTAAATTTAGAAACATAGTAGTTATCCAAAGTAACTCATCACTAGGTTTACAAATAGGATAATTGATGTGGTAAGTGAAAATATATACATGGGAGAAAAATCTAACCATCAAATTATGATGGATAGTGATAGAGAACAAGTGTTTGGAGAATGTTAACAACCAGAAATCTATAAATTTGTGATTATTTAAGGGACCATATAATTCATTATGTAAGAAGGTACTAAGATAATTTTTTTTCAATATCCTTTCCCTAAAGTTGAATAATTTTACATGAGAATAAATACTTACTTGATATTGGTACAATGTCGCCATTGTTCGTGCTTTGAACAATTTCCACTTCATTACTTATATAAATAAATGCAGTTGAATTTGTCATTCTGGAAGTGTAATCCAATTATGTGATAGAATGATAGGTCGGTCCATATATCTCAACAAGAAATTAAGCATAGGTAATCATATATGAACAAGTCCTCATATAGTGAGAAAATAAATTAATCTATCAAACTTAAACAGGAATATAAATTATACTAATCATAAATGGATATCCTTACAATACTTCAAAAAACTAAAAATATTAAATTTTAGAATGTGGTGAACTAAATCGACTTAACATTTATCTCCTATATCTCATAAGGTATCTCTTGGTTTTCACATTCCAAACATGTGAATACCATAATCATGTATTCTTTTGAAACATTATAATTCCATGAATTAGCGTGGAACCTTTGCAAAAACATGAATTGTTTCGAAATTAACCTTTTCCACAAACAAAAAATAAAAAAATCTATATACTCATACCATGATATCACTTTTTCCTTATATTAGTCATGGGGTCATTAATACAATCAAGCATCTCATTATCTCGTAATCCCTTCATTATGTGCATATCATGTGCCTTCCAAAAATATTTCAGTCAGTTTTCATGGTTACTAATACGATATACTTATGTAAAACCATAATAGACCAATACATAGATATTCTAGTATTACATAATTCTATAAAATAGATTCTACAACACTATTTTGGAATCTCATTACATAAAAACATAACCATTTCACCACTTCTTGGTAATACTCAACATCTCCAATAGTGATCACACATGAATTCCTATTTTATTTTTCCTTAAGAGGTTGCTGATGTTAATAATTATCCATACCCCTTAGATTGTTAATTTGTTATCATAATGCCCCATTTCCTTAAACTTGTAACCCTTATTTGTAGGAGGTACACTCTTTGAAGCATTCTGTTTATTAATATTACACCAGTGGTAAAATGCTTGATGACCTTCCTTCCCACACTTAAAACATCTATCAGTCCCATTAAGACGATTTCCTCTATGTGTCCTTCCACGCATTGATCATAAGAAAAATATAATCTTCTTTTCTTCATAATTTTCATAGTTTCCTTTGAATCCTATCATTATTTTCTTATCATAACCATGAGATTAGTGAAAAACTATAATATCCATTTTTGTAAGAATAATAATAGGTAGATACATACTGAAAAATAATTTCTTGAACTCATCTCCATCCATGGATTCAATTTTATCTTGTTGCCTCATATTCTTGATAGAGTTCCACCACATATTCTTTATACCTTCCACGAAATAATTTCCCAACTTAACATTTTCACGTTCTAAACAATGGAGAATGAAAAATATGTTTTTATGGTACAAATAAATTTCTCAACAACTAGTGGATTAGTCATTCCACTAAAATAATGTGTATGTATTCATAATAAATATTCAAGAGAACCTTATTCTCACACTTGGTCATTATGATGCCTAGCAGGATTTTCATTCATAGAAACTAGATTATTTATTCAGGATACCAGAACATTTGGTATTTTAGGAAGACAGTGATTGCATTACCCATCGCATCTAGCATTAACGTGGTTCTTTTGGGATTCAACAATTTTCTAAAACCCAAAAATAATAGTGTGAGAAGCAAAAATCTTTATAGAAAAAATACATAACAAAATGGGTATACTTTCAATCTATAACCTCTTATGTTTAATCCTAGGAAATTCATTATTCTTACCATAATTTTAGGATTGTAACCCATAGTTAGACGTACCCTTATGAAAATCCCTAGACATACCTAAGAAATATATTTGGGGATCTCTCAAATGTTTTCGCATCCATGTTTCAATTGGTGAACTAAACCTTCATTCTAATACCAACTCTAATGAACCAATATTGATATAAAAGGACATTAAATTTATATTGCAGAATAAATAACACATAACAAAAATATATCCCCAAATACCATATTAGTTTAGTGACTTTGAAAACTTGGAGTGTAATATTCTAACTTGGTGAAAGATCCTCAACATCTCTGATAAAGATCTTCCCATTTTCTTTTCCTACCAAAAACCATTCCTTATATACTAGGGAAAGTAAAACATAAAAAGGGCGAGCTAAAAATAATAGTAATGGTAAAAATTTATAACATAAAACAAAACATAAACATAAGAATGTAAAAACATGAACATAGATTTTTAATATAAAAATTGTGAGTCATGAAATAAATCTTGGCAGTTCGTAAGGAATAAATCATAAATGAACATGAACCATGATAATAAAACATTGACATAAAACATGTAATTTTGGAAAATAAATAAGCACAAAATATAATTTCAATAGTATCCAAGGCATTTCTACCAAGATAATCATAGTGGACAAAGTCCATTACTGAAGCGAGTTTACCTATCGTTCCAGCCATATATTACTGAATCATATTTACTTGTCATTCTAGCCCTGTATTAATGAACCATATTTTCTTTCCATTAATTTAATTTCTATCTCATGAAATATAAATCATTACCCAATGCATTGGAGGGATATATATGTCCCTCCCATATCATAATGAAATCATTCTTACATATGTCACAAAAACATAAATCATTCCTCATATGATAACCCAAGAGATATAATGGGTTTCTTAAACAACATTCCATCAAAGAATAATAAATATAAAATTTAATTTCATAGTTAACACAATAAAATCATAGTAAAAATAGGGATATAAAATAACCCTATTTAGATATCATCATCTTATATGTAAAATAATTTTGACAAAACACTCGAACATAATTCTTGAGGGAAATATCCCTTATTATTCAAAAAAAACTTCTCGACATGTTTTTCCATTTTAAAGGAAAATAATTTATTTGAAAAAAAACATGAAATATGTTAACGGAATATTAATATAAATAAGTTTTTAATAAGACGTAAAACACATTCATATTGTATTAGTTAAAAAACATTATTCCCATACTCTTGCTCGAAAAGTCAAAAAGTACATCGTATTGAAAATGAAAGAAAGATTCATTCTATAAGGTTTAATAAAAAATTCACCAATGGGTATAATTTAATTTATAAAGTTGTATTAGAATATAAATAATATTATATATTTATGAAACATGAACTTGAATCATATATATACCCTAGTAAATACATATGAATAAAAAATATCAGATAATAATGAGAGTGAAAAAATTTCCCTTACCTTAAGGTCTGATTTCTTCTGTATCTATCTGAAACTATATTATAGTGGGATTAAACATATTACAAACTTGTAATAGAACCATAAAAATATCTATGATATTATATATGATTCACTTATGACATTATATTACCCGTTTATTTATCAATCCAATGTTAATACAACATTTTGTATAATAGTCGTTTTATTTATCGTATTTGTTTTGAATTGTGATTATTGATATTATTACATATATTGTGATTTTATTACTTCTATAATGTTAAACATAATTTATATATCATAAATATTCATTATAATAGATATATAAATGAAATATAAAACACCGTTCATGGAGATGGTTGGTCGTACGTACATATGAACAATGTTTTCATTTCCTTATTGAATTGAATGGAAGAAAGTAAATGGAATATATATATACATAATTATAGTATAATTATTATTTAATATATTTAATTTTTATTTGTTATATATACTTTAAAATAATTCCTTAATGGTTAACATTGATAATGAATCTCATCGCGTTGTGGAGATGGTAGTGTGTACGTACGCACGAGCGAAAATATCATTCACCTAATTGTTAAATAGTATGGAATTGGATGGTATACTAATTATAAATAATAATTATAATTTTTTATTCATTATTGAGATCCATTATAATCATCATTATACCGATCCAAATTAAGTATTGTTGAACAAAAAATTACACCACGATATCAAGACGGTAAACTGTATGCACGCACACATGGTGATATTGTTGTTCGTAAGATGGATAAAAGGAATTATAATGTTTTCCCATAATTATAATATAATCTCATAATGTATATTTTATTTTATTTGTTAATTTATTATGAAAAAAACATAATAATAGGAATTATAAGAAGAAAATAATTTTGAAAGGGGTAATAAAACAATTACCTCCTTTTCCAGTATCTCCTTTTGATTTGCCCAAAAAGTATCCTTATGGTGGATTTATTCCCAAATTGTGTTCTCTAAGATTATTTTAGATAATATGTGAGAGAAAATATGTAGGTTTTGGCTGAGAAAAAAATCTTTATAGGTGTGTTTAAAAGATAGGGAGAAGTTCCCTTTTATTGGAGAGGTGAGGGGAAGATTAATAATGTCTTTAAATATTAATTTATTATAAATTAATTTTCAGTTTTTAATTTCTTAAAAGTGATTTATTTCTAGGATAAGAGGATTATATGTAAAACTCCTCTCAACCAATTGGTTTTATACTTGTTTATTTCACAAAAGCAACCTTATCTTTTAGCTTTAACCCTTCATTAAAACCATTAACTCTTACCATGTGTTCTTGTATTTTCATAATATATGGTTATTATAGTTACTGTAAAAATCCAAGAGAACCATAAGTGGTTAATTAATTATATTTGTTACATTATATAAGTCATTTATCCGAATATTATATTTCTAGTACTATTATATCATTCAAATGTTTTTATTTCTTTTAAAACTTATTTATGTCAATATTGACAATATTTAGTAATTGATTTTAGTTAAAGTAATAATAACTTTATTTATATCAATAAAATGCATTAAAGCATCCCTATAATGTCAATTACATAAAAAAAAAATGATTTATGGCCTCAAAACTTACAAATTTAATTTATTTTCAAATTTATAATTTCATTTTTTTGAATATTTCATTAATAAGGTAATCATTCCATCATCATTGTGTCATAAATAAATTTATTTATTTAATTTCTAATCATTATATATATAATACCATGGTTTAGGAAAAAACATTATATTTATAATTAATATTTATAGTTGAAAAGATCATTTATATATACAACAATAATATTGTTTTAGTATAAAGAGACATGTTTATGTTATATTTCCCTTTACATTAAATTAATTATAATAACATGTCATTTTCCCACATAAGTGGTTCTAAAATGAAAAACCTTCAGCCTAAAGATTTTTTTTGTCACCCATGACTCATCCAATAGGATTAGGACAAATGTTAGGGTAGTTTTATATTATTATAATATTATTGTTTTAACCTTATTTACCGGATTTACCCTTTAACCACGGTAAAAAAATAATTACTAAAGTTATTATTTATAATGTCCAAAAAAGAAAAGGGAACTATTTAAATAATATGGACTATATGATTATAAATATACAATCTGTATTTTCTAAATTAAAAAAACAGAATCGGCAGAAATTAATTGGAATTAATTCCCGTTTTCAAAACTAGAAATGGTGTTTTAAGAAGTAAAAAATATTAAAAGATTGACTTGTGTTTATGTCCAATTTAAATCTGAAAATACTTCCAATGACCAAAATTGGATTAAATGATAAAAAATAATTGAATTACACTTTAATCCTAATTGAAAAAATATTATAACTATATAAATGAATTAGTTGAAAAGGTAGATTTGAATTAAAATATAGTATTTTTCACTATTCATTAAAATATGGATTTTATCAGAAAAATACCAAAAATTCAAACAAATAAATTTTTATTTCCCTATTAAAAATAAGTTCGTTATTTTTTCAAATAGAATATATAAAATTTTTAAAAACTATATTTCAAATGGGTGCACCATCAAAAGGTGTAAAATTGCATTATTTAAAAAATACTTCTTTGATCAGAAAAATTGAATTTATTCTTATATCATGTTAAGAAAATACATTAGATGAATTTTAATGTTATATAAAATTCGAATTTTGTTTAATAATATTCATAATGGCTAGTTTATATCCCATTAAATAATTATATTTTAATAATATAACGTTGTTTAGTGAAACTCGGTATTGCGTACAATGCAAGCTATCAAGTATTGTTGATCTGGCGTGTAACATAAGACAAGTTAGTGTTGCGTGTAGTGAATTATTCCTTTGGTGTTGTGTATAATAAAATAAAAATATTTTTCTTTTATACATTGAATAAAATCTATAGGAAGTGATACATGTTTCGTATGCCAACTTTGTGTTGTGTGTAATATATGACAAGTTAGTTTACTGTAAAAAAACATTAACTTAGTGAATTGCAATTTATAAATATAAATTTTAATTTATTCAAAAAAATGGCCTATAAAAACTTATGGTGTTACATTATATGCCCCTTAAAATGAATTTCTCCCTCAAAATTAATTGGGGTTGTAAAAGGTTTACTACTTGAAAGTTTCTTTCATAGAAACCCACTTAAAAAATGGAATACTAAAACTTATTTTTAAAAAATCAAAGTAAAAAATATAATGGTTACCCAAAGTAACTCATCACTGGGTTTCTACATAGGAGAATATAGGTGGGAAGTGAAAATATAGATATAGATGAAAAATATAACCATCAATTTCTGATTGATAGAGATAGAGAACATGTTTTTAGACAAAGTTAAAAACTAGAAAACCATAAATCTATGATGATTAAGGGACCATCTGATTCATCATATAAGAATTTACTAAGATAAAAAAAATTTAAAAATAATTCCTTAATATTGATGAATTTTTCATGAGAATAAATACTTACTTGGTTTTGGTAAAATCCCACTATTTTTGCACCTTGAAAATGTTCCACTTCACCTCTTTTTTAAGTAAAGTAAGGTGAATTTTTCATTCTTGAAGGGTTATCAGATCATGCAATAGAATGATAGGTCATTATATCCATCTCAACAAAAAGGCTAGAACTGGTAGTAAAATATTTATATGTCCACCTATAGTGAGATAATACATTAATCTAACATACTTTAACCAGAATATAACTTATAATATCCATAAATGGATAACATTAAAATCCTTCCAAAATTTAAAAATATAAAACTTTAGAAAGAGGTGATCTAAATCAACTTAACATTTATCTCCCATATCTCATAAGGTAGTTATTGGTTGTCACATTCCTAACATGTCAATAACTTAATCATTTATTCTCTTGAAACATGATAATGACATGAATTATTGAAGAACATTTGTTAAAACACGCATTCTATCAAAATTAATCTTTTATATAGAACAAAAATATGTAAAATTCTATATACTCAAATCATGATATCAATTTTTCCTTATATCAGTCATGAGGTCACTAATACTATCAAACATCTCATTATCTTTTTATCCATTCATTATGCACATATCATCTTCTTTCTAAAAATATTTCTGTCACTTTTCATGGTTATTGGTACTATATAATTATGGAAAACCACAACGGACTAATAAATCGATATTCCAATATTCCATAATACTATAGAAGATATTCTACAACACTACTTTATAATCCCATTGCATAAACACTTAATAATTCCACCGCATAATTTTCATAATCAACATATACGAAAGATATGGAATGTGATTTTACTTTGTCTATGTCCTAAAAAGGATTTAGACATTTATAATTATGGAATCTCGCCTTATTATTACATAACTTTTCATAACATTTTACAAAAAGTGGACCTTTAAAGTCTAGTGTAATTGAAATCAAGAACAAAAAACATGAAAACATAAAAACTTATTATAATACATTTTTATGAATTCATCATAAGTTCATCATATGTAAAATTATTTTATCTCATAACATGTATTCATATATCAAAGGAAATGGTGAGCAGAAGGCCCAATAAAGAAATCAAGGGAATCATTTTACTTGTGATATCAATAAAAACTTGATGAAAAACATAATCACATGAGAAATGGAATTATAATAATAAAAATTAGAAAAATAACATGAACCATAACATTAATATGTGTATACAACATTTAATTTAGAAATTCATGAACATATCACCATGGTTCATCCCCAAGGTGTCATAAAAATTACCAAGGTTATTCACCAAGGTATCGTGAAAATTATCATCACTACATGTCAAATTATTTACCCAATGCATTGGAGTGATATCAGGTCACACCCTTAATATACCTTTATTTTCATGTAATCCACATAGATCATAATCAAAAATTTCATTAATAACCCATAGAGAGTAAAATTAATGGGTTTCACTTCAAAATTGTGATTTTTTATAAGTGCTTAATAAAATTATCATTATGTATTTTAAAACCCTTAGAAAAGGAAAGACGGTTTCTTGAATGTCAATTACATAATGAATAATATAATTTTTATGTATTTATGAACACCCATATAGAAGAAATAGGTCTGGGTATTCACATAAATAAGATAAGAGAATTAATTGTGATAAAGAGAGAGAAATTTTGAGACAAAAGTTATATAGCATAACAGATATATAACGTAGTTTTAGAAAACAATAAAAAGATAGGGGAAAAGGGGATCGCATAAATAAATGAATCATTTACAATAGAGGTACAAAATAAGAAGAAATAAGATCATGGTGTGGAATGACAAACCACATGAAAAGGAAACTTGAAAGAAAACAGAAAATGCGATTTCTATTATGAAAATTTGACAAACTAATGACATCACTTAAAAATTACGAAAATAAATTTATGAGAGAAGAAAGGGTCTCTCATAATTTATACATGAAATTAATATTAATAACAGTATATAAGAACATACCCGCACATAAGAAGATGGAAACCGGAAGACATAACTTAAAGGAAATAATGGCTAAAAGAGGGGGGTGGAAGGTTCCCTTACCTAGAAGAGTAACTTCGAAAGCATGAAGGTTTGGACCTTGGGGGGTATGAGGGAACCTTGGGAGGACTCCATGGATTGTTAAAATATTATAAATTTATTTATGAGGATTTTTTAATGAAATTAATGAGGGAATGGCTTTGTATTTATAGAAAAAGTGAGGGAATATTTAATTAATTTCCCTGGGATGCCTCATCGGTGGAATTTGCAAAACCATGGGCTTGCCCATGGTATTTTCCCATGATATTGTCCACATGGGACACCTGATAACATATATTATGATTGAAAATTCTACCAGAATGATTACATCATTATTATATCATTAATTATGTCATTAAACAGTCAAAACTCGAAACTGTATTTTTACTATTTGCGGAAAATTCATGTGTTTCAAACAAATCCAAAAAAATTACTCTAACCTAAAACAAATGCTATGAATTAAAAAATTAACTCAATTTTATTAAAATAATTTTCTATATATTTTAAATTTAATTTTTAAATAAAATCATTATTTATTCACAAAAACATCTCCAAAACTATAAATCATTTTCTAAGACCTTAATAAAGTAATCAAGGTCCCATAAAATTATCATATAACCATAAGACAGTAAAGTAACTATTTATGATTATATATTATGAAAATAAATTTCATTTTTAAATCATTAAATTAATTATAAATTTATAAATCAAATATTTATGACATACAAAAATACCAAAACTTATACTATAATCATTTTTTCAACTTTTAAGATGTCTAAATTATATTTATACATTCATGGGTGAGGTTTCTATTTTTTTAGCCAATTTACTATTAATTTCTATTCATTAATGTAAGGACCATGATCTTCTTTTCTGGTATGTTTTCATTTTTCATGTGTTTTTGAGAAAAAGAAGAGTTTCTAGAAATTTTTGAAGTACACGATGTGTACTTTATAAGTACAATCCATGTACTCAGTTACCGCGGGTAGTCGGGTGCTAGCCGTGTAACAGCCGTGCACATGACCGTGTGTGGTGACTTGAAGACCACCTAATGTAGGGGCTAGTAAGGGCAAGTACACACCGTGTACTTATAAAGTGCAAATCGTGTACTTTCGGTTTTTTCCATTAAACGGACCGGGGTCGTGTCTTACTGGTAGAAACAACTCTTTTTTCATCTGACTTGTCCGAGAGCATTCATACGACACCAATTCATCCCCGACCCCTGATTGAGCATTCGTTCTCCAATTCTACTATCATCGATTGCATTGGGATCGCCAAGGTATGCTCTTCCTTCTTCCAAAGCTCCATTTCCTTATTTCTCTTCTTTATCATGTTATCCTCAGTTGGGCATTTTTATCATTTTTATAGATATACGGTTTTATTGGGTGATTCAAAGATTGTGGCCATGTATAGAGATCATATGCCACCGAGGTAGGTAGTTTGTGACTTTCTATATAAATTCCATGAGTTATAGGTGAAAAAGTTCCCAATACCCTTGAACGAGGTATTGCATGTTTACGTTTTTAGCCTTATTAATTGCCTGTTATGCTTGTATTCTTGAATAGAGGTTAATTGAATGTGAATAGGATTAATTTATATTCTTTTTAAGTGTTTTCCCATGCATGTTTTGTTTATGATCGTTTAGTCCTGATAAGCTTGTTAGGATACCTTGTTTTTTCCCATGCCTAGTGTTGTAGGATAGAGTGTTTATCATCTAACATGTTGTTATGCTGTAGAATGTTTAGCCAAGTAGTTATTGAGTTTTACTATGGATTTTATGCAATTTGTTTCTCGTTTTACTTACAAAGGGTCGTGAGAACCTGGTGTAGAAGACCTTAGGGAGATTGGACATGAGGGCTTCTCCCGAGGGTCTTTTTTAACTGTTATGATGTGATACCATATGGGTAATTGATGTAAGTTCTTTATGAGAGAGATTGTAGTTCCTCGACATGGGACACATGGGGAATGAGACGTAAGTGCTTCCCCAAAGTGCCTTTTAGTTACCAATATTAGAATATATGGGGAATTGACAGTGAGTGCTTTCTCAGAGATTATGTGATAAAGCTGAACCAGAGGGGTTACAATGTGTGTACATTCCAGAGTTTTTATGTGTTTTCTAGGTTGGACCAGAGGGGTTTATGCTGTGAGAACATCCCATAGGGTTACCTATTTGTGATTATTTTCATACTTGATATGTGTTGTTTGAATGATTTGAAACTGTAGGAATGTAAACTGTTGAGTGCATCCTTATTTACTGATTCCTTGATTATTGTCTGCCATGTATATTCACTGACTATAGGGCACAAATATCTTGGTGGATTCCCACTAGGAATTAGTCTCACACCCTGTTTGGGTCCTTCTTTTGAGCCTAAATAGATTATATTGTTTTTGGTATAGATAACGGCAACCACCCTTCTACTTCAGGTACTTGACTGCTTTGGAGCTAGAGAGCATGGTACTAAGCTAAGGCTTGTGATGCTGAGGAGTTGATTCTTGTTTTTCTTTTTTAATTGGTCTTGTACTGTATTTTATCATTGTGAATTGTTTGGATATTTTTCTAGACATATGTATCAGGCATAATTTATATATGTGCTCTGATTGTTCTAACTTTTAGTCTTCCACTGTTTATTTTTGTACGGTATTATTACTACTTCTGCTATTGCTATCTATTTACTTCTGTTGTGTTACTATGACAATGAGGGAATAGTTTCCCCACAATCATGCCAAAGGACCTCACTACTAGTCAGCAACCTCTGGCATTCGGGGAATTGTTCTTGAGTCCATGTGACCAACCATGTATGGGGTGCCTTTGGGTGGCTTCTGAAATCGAGACATTATAAAGTGGTATCAAGGGAGATTATTTTTCTTCTTGATTTACTATTTGGAGCCTATAGCTGGGGATAGAAAGAAATAGGTACTTGGTAATAAGTTGTTCCCAAGAGTAGCTGACCCATGTATAGGGAAAATCAAATTTACCTCGTTATATAAAATTTTCTGGTTTTACAATTATTACAGTTGAATTAATTTCACCATTTGGGTGATTCACATGTTTTGTGATTTTATTGTTGATATTATTGAGGTTTTATTTCTTATGAAACTTAGTGAGATAAAGGTATTCCATCTCATGCATCATATACGCACTTATTAAAAATTGCATGTCATGCATTCCGACCATGCCATTTAGGGTGCATTATTAACTGCATGTTGTTGTGATAGATGTTGTGCTAGATATGCAGGATTTTGGGATAGATGACTTGATAGAATAGATACTTTTGATAGGGTATTGAATTGTGTATGGTTTTGTTTGAATGAATGACAAAATTTTGTTCATGAGGTTTTATGGGACCTCATAGATCGTAATTTGGTGGATCATTAATCTATTATGCTTGTATATGACCTGTATAAGATGCCAAGATATGATTTGTGGGGAGTATGGGCCTTGAAGGATTGGAATTTGGCACTTTAATGTTCGTTTTAGTGTTTTTATGGGTTTTAGAGTAGTTTTTGAGGATTATTGTCCAAAGAAACCAAGAATACACATCATGTAATGATGAATATATGTCATGTGTTCTTCTGTTCGGGAATAAACTATTTTTCTTCAGTACATGGTCTGTATTGTATGACACGTCGTGTAGTCGCTAACCATGTCTGAAACAGTGTGGGAGGGGACACGAGATTTGGAATCTTTTGTAGGACACGTCGTGTAGCGGATGTACATGTCGGGATGTATAACCATGTAACTGGTCATGTCACTAAAAACACTGGTTGGTGAAATATTCCTAGTATACTCCATATCCATCTGGAACACGTCGGGTAGTGTGAGATGTGTATCCGGCCGTGTCACTAACAACATGGGACGGTGAAGCTCTTCTAGTATATGTCGTGTATGGAATAAACACATTATGTAGTCTGGTTCTAGAATAACTGTGTGGCTTAGCAGTGGAGAAGAACTCAAGCAGGGGAAGTGAAGTCAAGTATACGCTGTGTGTCTAGACAACACACCATGTGTTAGGGGTGTTACACGATCAGTTGAGGCAAGAGTACATGCCCATGTGAAAGTATTAAGGGACCACATTGTGTAAGAATTATAAATGCTATCTATACAGGTTTTGAATTAAAACATGAATGATTTATTTCTATTGTTCCCTTCATAAACATCTATGTTTTAGTCCCAGTTAATCTTGATCTAAGGTGTGCACTTCACCATGAAGAGTCATGACACCAAGACGTCCACCCGTTGTACGCCAATTGCAAGGTGATGATCGGATTCCAAACATGGCTAGTTAGGGATTACTAGTAGATCCTCTAGTTGTTCCAGTCTTGGCAGCAGCCGTCATTCTGGACATAGGTGCTGATGCACAATTACGAGATTTCTTTATAGGGTTCATGTAGACCTTCTGAGGAGTACCTCATCCTACCCCTTCTATGGCAGAGCTGACACGGGTTTTCCAGCAGCAGCATCCTCCCACATTTACAGGGGAAGGAGGACCTCAAGCTTCAGAGTCATGGTTATAATCTAGGCTTTCTATCTTCGAGAATCTAGAGACGCTTCTAGAGATAAGATTCGGGCTCTCTATGTACATGTTTCGGGACTCCTCCAAGAGATGGTGGGATGTGATCTCACATGCGAGATGTCAGCAGGTTATGGATTGGGATGATTTCCAGCATGCCTTCTATGACTACTTCTACCTGGAGACTTTGAGGGCCGATCAAGCCTGGGAGTTCATGAGTCTAAAGTAGGGTACTCTTTTTTTATGGATTATTCTTCTCACTTTACTGAGCTGCAGTGATTCATGCCCATACCAGAAGGTGATGAGTTATTTCTGGCAAGAAATATTGAGGAGGGTCATAAGAATGACATATGATCACATATGACCATTTTCCGGTTGACTTCCATCACTTCTATAGTCAACTATATTCTAATCATAGGGCACAATTTGAGGTATTCTAGATTAGTGAGACCGGGCGGTTCGAAATCCGGAGTTAGTATCCCTCTTACAGACAGCAGGAAGCGCCACAGGGGGTCTTTGCATGGTTATCCAAGGAGGTGGGACACTTCTTTTGGAATCCAGGTGGGGTGATAATAGTGCGGAAAGAGTGGGCGTACATGTCCACATTTCCCGAAATACCCAGTGGAGTGCTGATCATGCGGAAGATGGACCATCTTCAGCACTTTTTTTAGTTTTTTCAGAGGAAACTAGTGACATGGGTTCTTCTATATCTCCTTGTTTGGGAGAAGCACCATAAGTTTCTCACCAGTCATGGAACTGGAGTTCTTCCTGCCATTCAGGCCGAGGTGGAGGTCATGTGTGTGGTAGCCAGTCATCGGTATTCCAATGACAATAGGGTGGATCAGCTCAGAGTGGTCAAGTAGGGTCACAAGGCCGCAGTGCAGGTCAGACTTTTGTAGTGGAGTAGACCCAGCAAGAGCAGGTTCCTGAACCCTCTACAGTTTGAGGTACGATCCTAGTTTCATTAGATTTAGCTTTGGATCTTTTCGATACAGAGGCTTACCATAGCTTTATATCTGTTACTGTTTTGGAAAGCCTTGGGCTCTGTGTCTTTTCTTCTGCTAAAATTTTGATGTTAGACACTCCGTTGGGGACTAGAACGGCTAGTGTATGTCAGTGCAAGGAGTTCCCTCTAGAGTTTGGTGGGTGTCACTTCTCTTGGGACCTTTATGTCCTAGAGATGACATGCTATGACGTCATTCTCAGAATGTACTGGTTAGTTCCCTTCCAGGCTGTTTTTCACTTCTATCATCAAAGGGTGAGTTTTACGTCACCCGAGGGCGGGTCGTTTCATTATAAGGGAGAGTGGGATGTCCAGGAGAGAAGAGAGGGACCAAAGAATCATGGGTTGGGAGGAGTTACAACCCATATTGCTAGTCTATATCTCTATGACCAGGATACTTCACAAATGGAATTTCATCTAGTGTTGGATCATTTCAGGGACATCATTCTAGAGGAATTTTCAGGCATACCTCTGGAGTGAGAGGTATACTTTTCTATTGATCTTGTGGTAGGAGCATCACTGGTGTTCATTACTCCATATTTGATGGCTACACCAGAGTTTCAGGAGATCAAGAAGCAGTTGGAGGAGTTGTAGGATAAGGGTTTCATCTAACCTAGTACTTATCCTTGGGGTTTACCGGTCCTATCTTTGAAGAAGGAAGATGGTACCCCTAGAATTTGTCTGGATTATCAGATGTTGAACAAGTTGATGGTCAATAATAGATATCCCTTGCCGAGGATTGATGATATCTTTGATCAGCTTTGAGGGGCATAGGTGTTCTTGAAGATTTTCATGAGATCCAATTAACATCAGTTGCATGTTAGACCATCTAATATACAACTTATAGGCATCTTGAGTAGGTATGGTCTATACGAGTATGTGGTTATGCTATTCGGTCTCACGAATGTGCATGCAGTTTTCATGGAACTAATGAACCGATTGTTCCATCCATACTTGGATCCATTCATGGTAGTCTTCATGGATGATATTTTTGTGTACTCTCACACTCTACACGACCGTGCCACCCATCTTGAGATCATTTTGAGTACACTAATAGAGCATCAGTTTTATGCTATGCTCTCAAAATTTAACTTTTGGATGGACCATATTCACTTATTTGGTCATGATATCTTAGAGACAACAGTATCAGTAAACCCCGAGAAAGTGAGATAAGTAGTTTCCTGGGATCAGCCGAATAACATCTTTGAGGTACGATGTTTTCTAGGGATCCATGTATACTACAGATGTTTCATACAAGAATTTTCATTCATAACAACACATTGATGGGCCTGAATAAGAAGGGTGTGAAGTACTTGTGGTTAGATTATTCTGATTCAACCATTCAAGAGATGAATGGGATGTTGACTTCAGCACTGATACTAGTTTTTCTAGATCCAAGAAAGAGATATACTATTCACTATGATGCATTAGGTATCGGGAATGGAGAAGTGCTTATGAAGGGAGGAGACATTGCGTACGGGTCTAGGAACTTGAGGCCACATGAGAAAAATTACCTGACGCACAATCACAAGCTGGCTGTAGTTTGTCATGCCTTATACTGCTGGAGACATTATCTTCTCTGAGAGCATTTTTGGTTTTTACTAACCACAAAATTCCCATGTATATCTTCACTCAGTGTGACCTAAATTTGAGAGAGCAAAGGTGGGTTGAGTACCTTCAGTCTATTTAATTTGAGCTTGCCCATACGCCTAGGAAAGGCAATGTAGTGGTTGATGCACTGAGCTAGAGGACTCTGATACAGGCAGTTCGGGAGGTCAGCAGTGAGTGGAAGCTTACGGCTCTATTATCCAATATGCATTTGAGGTGCATGACAGATAGGGGAAGACGTTTCTAACTTCATTATCTGTTACCTCTATTCTTCTTGATCGAGTGTGAATGAGGTAGCTATCTGATTTTGAAGGCCTAGTCCTACAAAAGAATGTGTCAGGAGAGGACCCTATTCATGGATAGGCCATAGGTGAGGATGAGATCTTGCATTTTCATGGGTGTGTATGGGTGTCAGCAGACATACACGATAAGCTAATGCAGGACATTCATTCCTCAGTTTGGTTAGTTCATCCTGGTGTCACAAAGATGTATCGTGATCTACAGCATCAGTATTGGTGGCCAAGTATGAAGAGAGATGTTGCCGGTTTTGTCATGAGGTGTTCCACCTGTCAGTCAGTGACCAGTAAGACTTTTTCAGTAGTTACACATTCTTGAGTGGAATTGGAATGATGTCGTGATGGATTTCATGATTGTATTTCTAAGGTCACCTCGATGGAATGAGGAAATATGGGTTATCATTGATAGAATAACGAAGGTTTATCAATTCTTTTCGATCAAGTAATCCTTTAGTATTGATGACCTAGGAAGGTTGTACATCTGAGAGATTGTATGTCTACATGGTGTTCCACACACTATTGTTTCATATAGGGATTCCCATTTTACTTCTTAGGTCTGGAAGGGGATTAAGAAAGATTTGGGTACACGGGTACTTTTGAGTACAACTGACCATCCCCAAACAGATGGCCAGTCCGAGCGTACAATTCAGGTGCTTGAGGACATGCTTTAACATGCATCCTAGATTTTGGAGGTTTTTGGGAGAAGCCTGTACTTCTTGTATATTTTTCATAAAATATCAATTTTTATGATACTATTTAGATGGCACCTTACGTGTCATGTTACGTTAGTCCATGACGATCACCCTTATTCTGCGTGGAGGTAGGAGAGGCATCTATGCTGGGATCTCGTCTTATCTAGGAGACCACAAAAAAGATCGAGTTGATTCAAAAGAAGATGGATACTGTATAGTCTCGACAGAAGTATAATGCTCATCGACAGATATGGACTCTAGAGTTCGAGGTCAGTTATCAGGTTTTCCTATGTGTCACGCCGAGGTTGGGACACAATAGGATTATGAGGTAGGGTAATCTTTCACAGAGTTATGTCAAGACGTTTGAGGTGTTGGACAGAGTCAGGTTGGTTTCCAATCGGTTGCAGTTACCTTAGAGGTATCAGGCTATGCATGATTTCTTCCACATTTATTATCTTCAATGTTACTCCTCAGACCTATTTCATGCTTTTCAACTTGAAGAGGTTGATTTAGAGGTTGACGCCTCTTTCATGGAGCGTAAAATCTGGATTGTTGATCGAAGTTTGAAGGTTCTCGGTGGTCGGTCTATTCCTCTAGTATTATTGCTATGGTAGCACGAGAAAGTATAGGATGAGACTGGGGAGAGGGAGGTCGATGTATGATCGTAGTGGCTGGAGCTGTTCGGGGATTATTATTCTACGCTGCCTTGTTAGGAAAATTTAGGGATGATTTTCTTTAATGGGGGAAGTTTGTAAGAACTCGGATCTTCTTTTCAGGTATGTTTTCCTTTTTCTTGTGTTTTTGAGAAAAAGTGGAGTTTTTTTAAAATTTTGGAAATACATGCCATGTACTCAGTTACCTCGGGTATCTGGGTGTTGGCCGTGTAAAGGCAGTGTGTGGTGACCTGGAGACCACCTAATGTGCGGGCAGGTAAGGGAATGTAAACACAATGAACATTTTTCATTAAACAGATCGGGGGTGCGTCTAACTGGAAAAGCACCTCCTTCTTCATTTGAATCGTCCGAGAGAATACATACGGTGTCGATTCTTCCTATAGCCCTCGATCGAGCATCTGTTCTCTAATTGGACCATCGTTGATTATGTTGGTACGCCATGGTAAGCTCTTCCTTCTTCCAAATCATCATTTTCTTATTTCACTTCTTTCTCAAGTTACCCTCGGTTGAGCGTTTTTAGCGATTTTTTATATCTATGGTGTTCTTGGGAGATTCAATGCTTAAGATTCATGTATAGAGATACTATGACATCAAGGTAGGTGGTTTGTGGCTTTCCGTAGAAATTCCTTGAGTTATATGTGAAAATGTTCCCAATACCCTTGAACGGGGTACTGTGTGTTTACGTTTTTATCCCTGTTAATTGCCTTCTATGCTTGTATGATTGAATAGAAGTTTATTGAATGTTAATCGGGTTAATTTATATGATTTGGAATTGTTTTCCCATGCATGATTTCTTTATGACCGTTTGGTCCAACTTAGCCTATTAGGTTGCCTTGTTCTTTCTGATGCGTAGTGTTGTAGGATGGATTGTTTATCATCTGACATGTTGTCTTGCTGTAGACTGTTTACCCAAGTAGTTCTTGTGGTTTAATTTGGATGCTATGCTTTTCTATGCTCATTTGACTAACACAAGGCTATGAGAACCTGGTGTTGTAGACCATAGAGAGAATAAGCTTGAGGGCTTCTCCAGAGTTTCAGTTGTTTTTATTATGATGTGAGACTAGATGGGGAATTGATATAAGTGCTTCCTCAGAGTGTCTGTAGTTCCTCAACGCAAGCCACAGGGGGAATGAGACATAAGTGCTTCTCCAGAGTGCCTTTTAGTTACCGATACGAGACTATAGGGGAAATTGACAGTGAGTGCTTCCTCAGAGAGTATGTGCTAAAGCTAAACAGATGGGTTAGACTGTGTGTACTTCCTAGAGGGTTACTTGTGTTTCCAAGGTAGGAACAGAGGGTTTTGGGCTGTGAGAACATCCCAGAGGGCTTCCTGTTTGTGATTATTTGCTTACATGATATGTGGTTTTTGAATGCTTTGAAACTATATGAATTTTTATTATTTCATTCTTCCTTGTTTAATTCATCTTTCCCTATTGTTTTCCACCTACATTCACTGACTGTAGGGCACAGATCTCTTGGTGGTTTCCTACTGGGATTTAGTCTCACACACTATTTGGGACATTATTTTGGGCCCAAGAATATTATATTTTTATAAGTATAGATAATGTAAATAACCATTCTACTTAAGGTACATGACTACTTTGGAGCTGGAGAGCATGGCACAAAGCAGAGGCTTGCGATGCTGAGGATTTAATTCTTGTTTTTCTTTGGTAATTGGTTTAGTATTGTATTCCAGCATGGTGACTTGTTTTGATATTTTCCTAGACATCTGTATCATGCATCATTTATATATTTTCTCTAGTTGTTATTACTTTTAGTCATTCGTTGTTTACTGTTGTATGGTATTATTACTACTTTCGTTATTACTATCTGTTTACCTATGTTGTGTTACTCTGCCAATGAGGGAATAGGTTCCCCACTATCACACCCATGGCCCTTACTACTAGTCAACAGCCTCTGGCATTCGGGGAAATGCCCTTGAGGCCATGTGACCAACTTGGTATTGGGCACCTCTGGGTGGCTTCCAAAATTGGGACTTTAGAATTACTATTGATAAGGGTATGTTACTATCCAGCAAAAAAATTATTTTGATCTTATTTAACCAAATTATTCACCATGATTACAACCATCTATGACGGATTTTTGAAAATCATTTCATAGAAAAAGTTATTTAATAATAAAATATTTTTTACTATTCATCAAAAACACTATTCTTCATGAAAATATTATTCATCAAATTTAATCTTCTTAGAAAACTCCTAACAATTCATTCTTGGGTAATTTTGATATTTGAAATTCAAAAATGATGATTACCTAACCATAAAAATATTGTAAGTATTATAAATTTAACTTTTAAATACAAAAACCAATAATTATTAAAAATAATAGCGGAGATAAATAAATAGTGAAATTGCATAGTGAAATTTCTGAGACATAAAAAAAATTATTTGGTCATTATCATTTAAAAACGTGTGTTTAAATCATATTATTTATTTAAAATAATCATTATTCTATATTCCTTATTTTTTATAATAATTATATAATCTTTTTAAACTACAATTTGGGTCTGATGTAATTCAATGTGCTTTTATTGTAAAATATAATAAAAAGTTATTAGGAGGAAAGAGATCCATAAATAAAACAACTTCATTTTTTCAGATCATTACATTCTTCCCCCTTAAATAAATTGTGTCCTTACAATATTCTCTTATTAGAAATTTATTACTCTTAGAAAAATTATCATTATAAAGTAATTTCATTACATAAAAAATATTATTCTTTCACAACAATTACATTTCTCTATAAATTATTCAGAATGATTCATAAAAAGCTTGTGATTAACAAAACATATCCCCCAAGAGTGTCGTAACCAAGAGTGCAGCAAGGCCCATTTTCGTGTACTAGAATACCCCGTGTCAGGACCGAAACTCATTATGGGATTTTTCATTCCTAGTTACATCTGTGCTGGATCCACATCCACTTGTTCGTATCCAGACAAGGATTTATTTGTTCGGAAACCAAGTGCCTAATATTTCATCAAAATACAAGGAATATTTCCCATATTTAAACTTTTATATAGGTTTCTTCCAAAATTATTCATATCCTAATTTCCACAAATAACTAAACTATCGTTTGATACTAACTATGGAATCCCACCTTATCAGTACATAACTTTTCATTACATTCTACAAACAGTGTACCTTTAAAGTCTAGTGTCTTGGAAATCATGAACAAAAAACACAAAAACGTAAAAAATTATTCTAATCCACTTGTACGACTTCATCATAAGTTCATACTAAGTACAATTATTGCATCTCATAACTTGTAGACATACATAAAAGGAAAGGGTGAGCAGAAGGCCCAGTAAGGAAAGCAAGGGAATCAGTTTACTTGTGATATCAATAAGAACTTGATGAAAAACATTATCACGTGAGAAATGGAAGTAGAGGCATTGCATAATTAAAATAACTTGAACCATAACATGAATATGTGTCTAAAACATTTAATTTACACATTAATGAACATATCACCAAGGTTCATCTTAAAGGTGTCATAAATATTACCATAGTTATTCACCTAGGTATCGTGAAATTTGTCACCTCTAGAGATTAAATTATTTACCGAATGCATTGGAGCGATATCAGGACACAACCTTAATATTTCTTTATTTTTATGTGATTCAAATATATCATAATCAAACATTTCATAAATAACCCATAGAGAGTTAAAGTAATGGGTTTCAATTCAAAAATGTGAT
Organism: Viscum album; assembly: GCA_963277665.1. Taxonomy (NCBI): domain Eukaryota; kingdom Viridiplantae; phylum Streptophyta; class Magnoliopsida; order Santalales; family Viscaceae; genus Viscum; species Viscum album. The sequence continues at coordinate 1,368,229,060 of OY728135.1, forward strand.
GTTTTAAAAGTGCTTTGAAACATGATCGTTATGTCTTTTATAACCCTTGGAAAAGGAAAGAGGGTTTCTTGTATGTCAATTACATAATCAAGAATATTATTTTAATTTAATTATGAACACCCATCTGGAAAAAATAAGTTGGGTATTCACATAAATAAGATAAGAGAATTTATTGACAAAAAGAGAGATAATTTTTTAGATGAAATTTTTTCCGGATAAAAGCTATATAACGTGGTTTCAGAAAAAAAATATAAAGAGAGATGAAAATGTTATCCCATAAATAAATGAATCATTTAAATTATAATTATATAATAAGAAGAAATAATATATTGGTGTGGAATGACACACCACACGAAAAGGAATGTTGAAAGAAAAGAGAAAATGCGATTTCATTTACGAAAATTCGTCAGCATAACAACATCACTTAAAAATTCAGAAAATAAATTGATGAGAGAAAAAAGGGTCTCTCATCATTTGGACATGAAATGGACAATAATAAAATTATATAAAAATATATCCCCACATAAGAATATGGAAACTGGAAGACATAACTTAAAGGAAATCATGAATAAAAGTGGAGGGTTGAAGGTTCCCTTACCTTGAAGAGTAACATCGAATTCTTGAAGGTTTGGACCATGGGGGATTGAGGGAAACTTGGGAGGAATTTTTGGGAGGTAAAAAAACTATAAATTCGTTTATGAGGATTTTGGACTGAAATGATTGAGGGAATGACTTGTTATTTATATGAAAAGTGAGGGAATATTTAATTAATTTTTAAGGGACACCTCATTAGTGGTATTTAAAAATCCATGGGCTTGCCCATGGTATTGTCCACATGAGATGCCTCATAACATATATTACTGTTCACAAGTTGACTATAATGATAACATCATTAATGATGTCATTAAACACCCGAAACTCAAAATTGTATATCTATTATTCCCCAAAAATTCAACTGTTTTAGAAAAATACCAAAAAAATTATCCTAACCTAATATCGAGCCTCTTCATTCAAAAATGAATTCCATTTTATTAAAATAATTTTATAAATATTTTTCATCAAACTTTTAAATAAAAATATTATTTATTCAAAAAAACATCCCTACAACTATAACTCATTTTGTAAAACCTTAATAAAGAAATCATGGTCTAATAAAATTATCATATAACCATAAGAAAACAAAGTAACAATTTATGATTATATATTATGAAAATACATTTCAATTTTAAATTATAAAATTAATTATAAAATTGTAAATAAAATATTTAGCACATACAAAAATACCAAAACTTATACTATAATTTTTTCAACTTTTAGGATGTCTAAATTGTATTAATACATTCATGGGTGAGGTTTCTATTTTTTTTGGACAATTTACTATTCATATGGATATGTTACTATTCACCAAATAAATATTTTGATCTTATTTAACCACATTTTCCCCTGATTACAACCATGTTTGACAGATTTTTGAAAATCAAGTTATTTAATAATAAAATATTTTTTTACAATCCATCAAACTAACACTATTCATCAAATACTAATCCTCAAGAAAACCCTATTCATCAAACACTATCCATCAAATTAAAACTTCTTAGAAATTTTTTAAAAATTCATCCTAAGGTAATTATGATATTTGAAATTCAAAAATGATGTCAACTTAACCATAACAATTAGCTAAGTATTACAAATTTAACTTTTAAATATAAAAATCTTTAGTAATTAAAAATAATAGTGGAGAGAAAATGAATAATGAAATTTCATAGTGAAAATTTTAAAACATAAAAATAATAAAATTATTTGGGAATTTTATATTAAAAATGGATTTTTAAATCATGTTATTTTATTAAAATAATCATTTTTACATATTCTTTATTATTTTATAATAATTATATCATTTTATTAAAATACATTTTGGGTATAAATTAATTCAATGTGATTTTATTTTAAAACATAATAAAAAGTTATTAGGAGGAAATAGATCCATAAATAAAAGAAGTTCTTTTTTTCTGGTCGTTATAATAATCATCTATAACCCTTGAATTAGGGAATTTGTTAGTATAATGCCCCATTTTATTGCACTTGTAACTCTGATTTGTGATAGGTTCACTCTTTGGATCTTTCTTTTTATTTCCATTACATTAGTAGTAAACATCTCAATGACCTTCATTCCCACATTTAAAACATCCATCTATCCCCTTAAGACAATTTCCACTATGTGTTCTTCTACACTTTGAGCATAAAGAAAATATAATCTTATTTTATCCATAATTTTTATACTTTCCTTTGAATTCTATCCTTCTATTCTTATAATAACCATGAGATAGATGAGAAACTACAGTCTCACTTTTTTTAATAAGAACAAGAGGAAGGTACATACTAAAAAATAAGTTCTTGAACTCTTCCCAATCTACAGTCTAAATTTTATCTTGTTGCCTCATATTCTTGATAAAGTTATACAACAGATTTTCTTTACCTTCCAAGAAACAAGTTCCCTACTTTACCTTTTCATGTTCTAAACAACGGATAATGAAAAATATCTTTTCAATGGTACACATCCATTTCTCAAAAACTAGTGGATTGTCTATTCCACTAAAATAAGGTTTATGTTGCCTTAATAAAGATTTAAGATAACATTGTTCCCACCTTTAGTCATTTGGAAGCCTAGTAAGATTTTCAGTCATAGAAATAAGATTTTTTATTAGGTCTCTCATAACATTTTATTTTTTAGGAGGAAAATCATTGCAATTCCCATCCCATCATGCATTAATGTGGTTCCTTTAGGTTCCATCCATTGTCAGAAACACAAAAAGAATAGTGTGAGATGCAAAAATCATACTAGGTAAACAACATAATCAAGGGGGTGTAATTTAAATACCTAACATCTTATGTTTAAGAATAGGTTATTAATGATCGTTACCATAATTCTAGGGTTGTAACCTATAGTCAGACATACCATTAGGGACATCCCTAGACATACCTTAGAAATATCTCTAGGGATGTCACTAAATTTTTCACATCCTAGTTTCCAAAGGCTAACTAAACCTTCACTCTGATGCCAAATCTAACAAACGAATATTAACATAAATGGAAATTACATATATTTTATGGAATAATTAATACAATACACAAATATATGACCAATTTCCATTTTAGTTTAGTGTCTTTGGAATCATGTAATATAAACTTTTTAACTTTGTGAAATATCTTCAACACCTCCCATAAAGATCTTCACCTTTTATTTTCCAACATAAAAAATTTCTTTAAGTCTTGGGGAAAAGAAAAATAAAAAACATGAGCTCATGTTCTCAATAATTATAAACAATAATAACAAAAAATAAAACATAAAAATAATAATTTAAAAATGTGAAAAATAATTTTAAATATCAACATCGTGATCCATGAAATAAATATTGGTAGTTCATAAGGCATAAATCATAAATGAACACAAACCCTGATAAAATAATATTGAGATAACACATGGAATTATGGAAAAAAATAAGCACATAATATGATTTATATAGTATCCAAGACATTTCTTCCAAGACCATCATAGTGGACAAAGTCCATTACAGAACCGGGTTTACATGAGGTTCCATCTATGTATTACTGAACCAGATTTACTTGTTGTTCAAGACCTGTATTACTAAACAAGATTTACATTAAAATCCAGTCATGTATATATCATGAGATATAAATGTTTACCTAATTTATTGTATGTAGATATAGGTACCACTCATCTCATAATGAAATCATTATTACATGTGTCACAAAAAACCCTTCAGCAAAGCATAACCCAAAAAATAAAATCGGTTTATTAAACATCTTTCCATCAAAACATAATCCATATAAAATTTAATTCCATTATAAACACAAACAATGTTTTTTAATAATAATTATAGAAACATAACCCTATTTAAATATAATTATCTTAGATGGAAAATAAATTTTATGAAACACTCGAACTTAATTATTGAGGAAAATATCCGTTCTTCAAATTTTTTTTCTTTTCTCACAATCCCATCCATTTTAAAATAAAATAACTTAGTCGAAAATAAACTTGAAATCATGTAAAGTAAGATTCATGTAAATAATGGGTTAATAAGAGGTAAAAACCGATTCATGTTGTATAAGATAAAAAAATATTCTTCTTGTACTCTTACCGAAAAAGTCAAAATGTAGCTATTATGGAAAATCAAAAGAAATATTCCTTCCATACCGTTTACTAAAAAATTCACCAGTGGGTAAAATATACATTAAAAAATAGTATAATAATATAAATAATATTATATATTTTGGAAACTTGGACAGTAATGATAAATATACCCTAGTAAATACTTACGAATAAATAATCCCAGATAATAATGAGACTGAAAAATTATCCCTTACTTTAAGTTTGATTTCTCTCATATGTGTATAAAACTCATGTATAGTGGGATTTAACAAATTATTAACTTGTAATATAACCATAAAAATATCTATTATATCATATATGATTTATTTATGACTTTATATTAAATGATTATTTATCAATACCATGTTAAAGCAATGTTTTGGGTAATAATAATTTTTTTATGGTACGGGTTTTGACTTGTTATTCATAATATTATTAATTATATTTTGATTTAATTACTTCCATAATATAAAAAATTATTTTTATATCATAAATATTTAGTATAATAGATAGATAAATGAAATGGAATACACTGTTCATGGAGACGGTAGGCCAAACGTATGCAACAACGTTGTTTATGTTTCCTTGTTTAATTTAATGGAAGTAAGTAAATGACATATATATATACATAAATATAGTAGAATTATTATGTCATATATTTCATGATTATTTATTATATACATTTAATAATCATTATTGAATTGTTAACATGGAGAAAAAATATCATTGCGATGTGGAGACGGTAGGTCGTACATATGCATGAGCGATGATATCATTCACTTAGTGGTTAAATGGTATAGAATTGGATGCTAAATTAATTATATAGATTAATTATAATTTTAAATTCATTATTTACAACCATTATATGCATCATTATGTCCATCCAAATTAAGTATTGTTGAATAACAAATTACACCTCATAGTGGAGATAGTAAGTCGTACGTAAGCACACATGGTGATATTGTTGTTCATTTGATGGATAAAAAGAGATATAAGGTTGTCCCAAAATTATAATAACATATAATCATTTATAGGATAATATATTTTTTACATTAGTATGGAAAAAACATAAGATAATGGATTATAAGAAGAAAATAATTTTGATAGTGGTGATAAAATAACTACCTCTTTTTATACTATCTTTTTTTGATTTTCCCAAAAGGTATCATTAGGATAGATTTAATCCCAATGTGTGGCCTCTAGGATGAATTTAGGGAATCTTTGAGACAAAAAGGGAAAATTTTGGCTGAGAAAATTGGATTTAGAGGTGTGTTTAAAATAGAAGGATAAGTACCCTTTTATAGGAGTGATGAGGGTCACTTTAGGAAAGACTTTAAATATTAATTTATAATAAATTTATTTTATATTTATAATGGCTCAAAAAAATTTTATATCTTGTATAAGATCATTATAGGTATATATAATCTCAACCAATTGGTTTTAGACAAGTTTAGGTGACAAAATTGACCTTATCTTTTAGCTTTAACCCTAAGTTAAAAACATTAACTCTTACCATGTCTTATTGTATTTTTATACTATATGATTACTATAGTTACTATAAAAATAAAAATAAAACCATAATTGGATAAATAATTAAATTTATAACATTATATAAGTCATTTGGTCTAATATTAGTTTTTTAGGACTATTATATCACTTAATAAAATAGTATTTGTTTTAAAAACTCATTTATGTCAATTTTGAAACTATTTAGTAACAGATTTTTGTTAAACTCATAAAAACCTGATTTATTCGAAAAAAATGAATTAAGAAACCTCTCACGTGTCAATTTCATCCAAAAAAAATTTAGTATTGCATCAGAAGTTTCAAATTACATTTATTTGAATATTTATAATATCATTTATTTGAATATATCCTTAATAAGGTAATCACCGCATCATCATTCGGTCATAAATAAATTTATTTATTCAATGTATAAAAATTATAAATAAAATACCATGATTTATGAAATATTTTTAATTTTATAATTACTATTTATAGTCTAATATATAATTTATATAAAAAAATATAAAATTGTTTTAGTAAAATGATAAATGTTTATGTTATATTTCCCTTTAATTTAAATGAAATGTTATAACTTGTCATTTTCACATCCAAGTGGTTCTCAAATGCCAAGATTTCAGCCTATGGATTTTTTTGGTATCCCATGACTCATACAATAGGATTATAAAATGGGTTAGATTAGTTTTCTATTATTATAATATTATTATTATTTTACCCTTATTTACCTGATTTACCCTTTAACGATGGTAAATAAAAAATTTACTGAAGTTACTATTCATAATGTCTAAAAAATTAAATAGAACTATTTGAATAATTTGTAATTTATGATTCCAAATATAGAATCCATTTTTCTAAATTCAAATAAAATAATTGTTAGAAAATAATTTCAAATTAATTCCTATTGTCAAAACCCGAAAGTGGATTTTTAAGAAGTAATAACTATCAAAAGATTGACATGTGTTTTTGTCCAATTTAAATGTAAAATTACTTGAAATGACTAAAATTGGAATAAATGATAAAAAATAATTAAATTACACTTTTAATTTAATTAAAAAGATAATCTAACTATATAAATAAATTATATGAAAACATGGTTTTGAATTAAAATATAGGATTTTCACTATTCATTAAAATATAAATTTTGTCATAAAAATACCCCAAATTGAACCAAAGTAAATGTTGATGTCATGATTCCATATAAGAAGTTTATTTTGTCAAATATAATATATAAAAGTGCCAAAAACAAAATTTCGAATGGGTGCACCATCAAAAGGAGGAAAAATGCAATTTTTTTAAACACATCGTTTCTCAGAAAATTTGAATTTGTTCTTATATCATATCAAGAAAATACATAATATGAATTTTAATTTTATATAGAATTCTAAATATTGTTAGTAATACTTAAAATGTCTATTTAATTTCCCATTATATAATAATATTTTAATAATATATCATTGTTTTGTGAAACTTTGTATTGCTTCCAACGTAAGCTATCTAGGAAGGACTCTCTTGTATGTAACGAAAGACATGTTAGTGTTTTTTATTGGTAAATATTCCTTTGCTATTTTTTATAACACAATCCAAACATATTTCTTTTATACATTAAAAAAATCTATACACATTGTTATGTGTTTCATACACCAACTCGGTTTTGCGTGTAACATATGAATTGTCAGTTTTGTGTGAAATGAAAGTTGAACTTAGTGAATTGAAATATATAAATGATATTTTTAATTTATTCAAAATAACAGTCCATAAAAACTAAGGGTGTTACATAATACCCCCTTAAAATGAATTTCTCCCATGAAATTCGTTGGGGTAATACAAATTTTACTACTTGAAAGACTCTTTAATAGAAACCCACATTGTAAAAAGGAATACCAAAACTACATTTTAAAAAGGAAAGTGAGAAACATAATGTGTATCCAAAGTAACTCATCACTTAGTTCCCAAAAAAGTTAATATTGGTGGAAAGTGAAAACATCTATATGGATGAAAAATCTAAGCATCATGTTCTGATGGATAGTGATAGACTAACTGACTGAAAATTATATTTTTATTTCAAAATCACTTTTAAGTAAAAAATGGGAAACCAGAATGACATCGAAGGCATAAAACAAAACCATGCCACCACATCCTAGGATCATAGACCAAAATATTTCAATTCAAGGTCAATGAAAAGCCTCATCCCAGCAAAAAAACAATATGATCAGCATCCACCTTCCCATCGCTGCTCAGCTAGTTTTCTCGTGCAAGGATGCACATGCCCAGTACTGATGGAAAACGTCATACCCTCTCAAAACATCCAATTCCGGATAGCGATGATAAGCAGAATGCTCCCTATTATGACCTCTTCATGATAAATCCCATGAAATTGAACACAAAGTAATGTCCCATTGTCCAAGGCTATAGTGCCATAAGAAAACATACAAAATTCAAACCAAAAATTCCTCATCAACTCCACACAACATATTGATTTCTATGAAAAATGTACGGAACAAGCAATCAACAGAATTCCACCATCACCAAGCCCAAGAACCACTCAGATTGCATCTCCACTTCCTATTTCATCTCATTCTTAACATAAAATAATAGACCATCTAGAACAACAACTCACAAAAGACCAACTTCAGTATACACAAACCAGATATGGATTCATGGAAAGAAAAACTGAAAAAAATCCCATGGACCAATGATAAAAAGAAACACCCAAAAATGACCCAATCCAAAACCTGTCGCCACCACTACTCATGAAGACAGAATATTCACCCAAAGAAATAAATCTGTGATAATTTGAGGGACCATATTAGTCACTGGATAAGAAGTTACTATGATAAAAATTTTGGTTTTCAATATCCTTTCCCTAAATATGAATAATTTAACATGATAATAAATACTTACATGATTTTGGTATAGCCTCACCATTGTATGTACCTTGAACAATTTAAACATCATATCTTATTTAATGAAATGAAGTCTAATTTGTCATTCAGAAAGTATTAGCAGATCATATGATAGAATTATAGTACATTCCATTTATCTCAACAAAATGTTTAGCACTAGAAATAAAATATGCATAAGTCCACCTATTTTGAGATAATACATTAATCTTACGAACAAAAACTAGAATATAACTTATAATATCCATAAATTGATAACATTAAAATCCTTAAAAAAACTAACGATATAAAACATTAGAAATAGGTGAACTAAATTGACTTAATATTTATTTCCCATATCTCATAAGTTTATTCTTGGTTGTCACATTCCAAACACGTGAATATCGTAATCATGTAATCTCTTGAAAATTGATAATAACATTAACTACCAAATAACCTTAGCGAAAACATGCATTATATAAAAATTAACCCTTTCCACACACCAAAAATACCAACAATTATATATAATCAAACCATTATATCACTTATTCCGTATATCAGTTAGGAGGTCATTAATACAATTAAACATCTCATTATCTACTTATCCCTTGATTATGAACACATCATGTGTTTTCTAAAAATATTTCAGTCACTTTTCATGGTTACTGGTACCATATACTTATAGAAAACAACAATGGATCAATCTATAGGCATTCCAATATTTCATAATAATATAAAAGATATTTTATAACACTATTTTTGAATCGCCTTACACAAAAACTAAATCATTCCACCACATCATTGTCATACTCAACAAATCTCAGAGTGATAGTATGTGATTATCCTTTATATCTGGCATTCATAGGTTGTTGGAATCGATAATCATCCATAACCCTTGGATTAGGGCATTGGTTAGAATAATTCACCATTTTCATTCAATTGTAACCCTGATTTGTGGGAGGTTCACTCCTTGGATGTTTCTATTTATTCCTAACATCAGTAGTAAAATGATCGATGACCTTCTTTCCACCACATAAAACATCTCTCAGTCCCCTTGAGTCAATTTCATCCCTATGTCCTTCCACACCTTGATCATATGGAAAATCTGATCTTTTCTCCATTATTTTTATAGTTTTCTTGGAATTAAATCCTTATTTTCTAATCATAACAATGAGATAGATGAGAAACTAAAATATTTCTTTTTTTAAGAAGAACATGATGAAGGTAAATACTGAAAAATAAGTTCCTAATCTCATTCCAATCCATGGAGTCAATTTTATCTTACTGCCTCATATTCTTGATAATGTTCCATCAAAGATCCTCTTTACCTTCCAAGAATAAGTTCCCAACTTAATCTTTTCATGTTCGAAACCATATAGAATGAAAAATATCATTTAAATGGTACAAATACAATTTTCAGCTAATTTTGTTTTGGCCATTCCACTAAAATAAGTTGGATGTTGCCTCAAGAAAGATTTAAGAGATTGTTGTTTCTACCTTTGGGCATTTGGAAGCCTATTAGGATTTACAGTCATGAAAACATGATTCTTTATTCAGTCTTCCATAACATTTGGTTGTTTAGGAGGATAATCATCACATTTCTCATCACATACATCCTTAGAGTGGTTCCGTTGGGTTCAATCCATTTTCTAAAACCCATAAATAATAGTATGAGAGTAAATAACCATACTTGTAAAACAATATAATCAAGGGGGTACATTCAATCTCTAACATATTAGGTTTAATCGTAGGTTATTCATGATTGTTCTATAATTCTATGACTGTAAATTATATTTATACTTACCCTTTGGAAAATCCCTAGTCCTACCTTTGAAATATCTCTAGGGATCTCACTAAAGTTTTTGCATCCTAGTTTCTAAAGGTTAACAAAACCTTCCCTCTAATACCAACTCTAACTGCCCAAGATTAACATACATGGAAAATAAATTTCATTTTCAGAATAATTAATAAATTACACAAATATATAATTAAAGACTATATTAGTTTATTTCATTAGTAAAGTTTTAACATAATAATATAACTTAGTGAAAGATATTCAACATATCCCATAAAGATATTTCAATTTTTTGCTTACCTAAAACCATTCCTTATGTTCTGGGGAAAAGAAATCATAAAATGGGTGACCTAAAATACTCAATAAGTTTAAACATGAATAATATCAAACAAAACATAAACATGATAATGTAAAAACATGAAGTTATATTTTGAATATAAAACTCATGAGTCATAAAATAAATCGTGGAAGTTCGTATGTCATAAATCATAGAACACGAACCATGAAAAAATAACATTGAAATAAAATATAGAATTATGGAAACAAATAATCATATAATATTATTTCCAAGGTTTCTAAGGAATTATTTCCAATACCATCATAGTGTAAAAAGTCTATTACTAAACCGAGTTTACTTGTCGTTCCATCCATATATGACCGAACCAGATTTACTAGTTGTTCTAGACCGATATTACTAAATCGGATTTACATTCCATTCCAGTCATTTCTATATCTTGAGATATAAATATTTAACTAATGAATTGGATGTAGATATAGGTTCTACCCATCTCATAATTAAATCATTATTACATGTGTCACAAAAACATAAATCATTCATCATAATATAACCCAAGAAACAAAATAGGTTTCTTAAACATCATTTTATCATAACACAATCCACATAAAATTTAATTACATCATTAACACAATCAAATTTTAGTAATTATAGGTATATAAACGTAATCCTATTTAAAGAGCATCATCTTATATGGGAATTTTGTTTTGATAAAACAATCGAATTTTACTCTTGAGGAAAATATCATTTCTTATTCAAAAATGATTTATTTTCTCACGATGTCGTGCATTTTTAAAAGAAAATAATTTATTTGAAAATAAACATGAAATAATATAAAGGAAGATACATTTAAATAATGTGTTAAGAAGACATAAAACCACATTCAATCCAAATAAGTTATAAAACATTCTACTCGGGCTCTTTTTAGAAAAGTCAAAAAGAACCTCACATAGAAAACGAAAGAAAGATTCATTCCATACCATTTAATAAAAAATTAACCAATGGGTAAAATTTAATTTAAAAAATATAATAATAATATAATTAACATTATATATTTATGGAACATGAACGTGAATGATAAATATACCCTAGTAAATACTTACGAATAAACAATCATGAATAATAATGAGATTGCAAAATTATTCTTTACCTTAGCTCTGATTTATCCTGTATGTATTTGAAACTCTTGTATAGTGGGTTAAAACAAATTTTTAACCTGTAATAGAACCATAATAATATCTATGATATCATATATGATTATCTTATGACTTTATATAACCTGTTTATTTATTGATTCCATGTTAAATCAATATTTTGGGTAATAATTGTTTTATTTATCTTACATGTTTTGACTTATTATTCACTATATTATTAATTATATAGTGATTTAATTATGTCTAAAATGTGAAAATAGGATTTATATATCATATATATTCATTATAAAAGATAGATAAATGGAATGGAATACATCATTCATGGTGACGGTAGGTCGTACAAACGAATGAACGATGTTTCCATTTCCTTTTTGAATTTGATGGAAGCAAGTAAATGACATATATATACACAAATACAGGCAAATTATTATGTTTTATATTTAATTATTATTTATTATATATACTTTATAATCATTCATGAATTGTTAATGTGGATAATTAATCTTATCACGTTGTGGAGATGGTAGGTTGTATGTATGCACGAGCGATGATATCATTCACTTAATGGTTAAATGGTATCGAATTGGATGGTTTATTAATCATAATGAATAATTATCAAGTTATATTTAATATTTATATCCTTTCTCTATGTTGTTATACTCATCCCAATTAATTATTGTTCAATAAAAAACTACACCATGATGTGGAGATAGTAAGTCGTGCGTACGAACGCATGGTGATATTGTTTTTCATAGGGTGGATAAAAGAAGGAATAAGGTTGTAACATAATTTTAATAACATCTCATAATGTATAGGATACTGGATTTAATACTTTAGTATAGTAATAAGATAATAATAGAATGTACAAGTCGAATAAATTTTTTAATGAGTGATAGAACAATTACCTCATTTTCGAGTATCTCCTTTTGATTTTCACAAAATCTATTATTAGGATGTATTTCAGCCCAAAATTGAATCCTCTATGATAAATTATGTGCAGTTGGTAGAGGAAAGGGGAAGGTTTTTTCTGATAAAAATGGCTTTAGAGGTGTGTTTAAAAGATAAGTAGAAGTTCCCTTTTATAGGAGATGTGAAGGCCACATTAGGAATGTCTTTAAATATTAATTTATTATAAAACGATTTTCTATTTATAATGGATAACATGAGAATAATATAGAGTATAATATGAGTATTGTTCAAAATCCACTAAATTAATAGTATTTTGACAAGTTTAGGTCACAATTTTAACCTTATCTTTTAGCTTTAACCAGTAGTTAAAAACATGAACTCTTACCACGTCTTATTGTAGTTCCATAATATATGGGTACAATAGAAACTATCAAATTCTAAGAGAACCATAAGTCATTCATTATTAAAAAATTATCATTATTTAATTCATTTTACCGATTATTATATTCGTAGGACTATTATATCATTTAATAAAATAATATTTGTTTTAAAAACCCATTTATGTCAAATTTGACACTATTTAGCAATTATTTTTTAAATTCATTAAAACTTGATTTCTTCAAAAAAAATAGAATTAACTATTCTATAAAATCTAAATTCTATCCAAAAAATTCTTGTATGGCATAAAAATGTTCAAATTACGTTTATTTTAGTATTTATAATATCATTTATTTGAATATTTCATTAATAAGTTTATCACTACATCATCATTTTGTCATAAATAAATTTACTTTTTTAATATCTAAAAATTATAAATAAAATAACATGATATAGGAAATATTTATATTTTTATAATTTATATTTATATTTGAATATATCATTTATATTATAAAAAATAAAATTGTTTTAGAAAAAAACAAGATACATGTTTATGATATATTTCCCATTACTTTAAATTAATTTTTATAACATGTAATTTTAACACCGTAGTGGTTCTCAAATGCCAAATTTTTGACCAATGAATTGTTTTTTTCATGAATGAATCATTCAATAGGTTTATAAAATGTGTTAGGGTAGTTTTATATTATTATAATATTATTTATTTACCGTTTTTTACCTAATTTACCGTTTAACAATGGTAAATAAAAATAATTACTGATGTTACTATTAATAATGTACAAAAAATAAAAGGTAACTACTTAAATAATTTGTAACTAATGATTCCAAATATGTAATCCATTTTTCTAAATTCGAAACATATAATTGGAAGAAGTTAATTTAAAATTAATTTTCATTGTCCAAACCAGAATGTGGGTTTTTAAGAAGTAAAAACTACCAAAATATTGACATGTGTTTATGTTTGATTTGAATGTGAAATTACATACAATGACAAAAAAAATTATTAAATGATAAAAACAAAATCCAGTTACACTGTAAAACCAATTAAAAATATAATCTAACTATATAAATATATTAGATGGAAATGAAGTTTTGAATTAAAATACATTATTTTCATTATTCATTAAAATATGAATTTTATCAGAAATATATCAAAAATTCAACCAAAGTAAATTTTTCTGTCCCTATTCAAAATAAGAAGGTCATTTTGTCAAATATAATATATAAAATTGCAAAAACCAGATTTGAAATCGACGTGCCGTCAAAAGGAAGCAAAACTGCAATTTTGGAAAAATATATATTTTATCAGAAAATTTTAATTTTTTCTTATATCATGTCAAGAATTTACGTAATATGAATTTTAATGTTATATAAAATTATAAATTTGGTTAATATAATTCATAATGGCTAGTTTATATCCCATTAAATAATAAAATTTTAATAATATATCTTTGTTTAGTGAAACATGGTATTGCGTACAATAGAAGATATCGAGGAAAGTCGTTCTTGCGTGTAACGCAAGCCAAGAGAGTGTTGCATATAATAAAATATTAATTTGGTGCTATGTATAACATAATACAAACTTAGTTCTTTTGTACATTCAATAAAATCTATACTCAATGTTGCATGATTCGTATGCCAACTCAGTGTTGTGTCTAACATACGACAAGTCGGTTTACTGTGAAAGGAATGTTTAACTTAGTGCATTGTAAGATTTCAATGAAAAAGTTAATTTATTTAGAAAATATGTTCCATAAAGACTGAAGTTTTTATATTGTACTCCCCTTAAAATAAATTTCACCCTTGAAATTCATCGGCATTATAAAATGTGTACTACTTGAATGTTTCTTTCTTAGAAACCCACATCGTAAAAAAGAATACTAAAACTTCAATTTAAAAAAGGAAATTTAGAAACATAATGAATATACAAAGAAACTCATCACTAGATTTCTAAAAAAGATAATATAGGTGGGAAGTTAAAACATGGATATGGAAGAAAAATCTAACAATCAAGTTCTGATGGATAGTGATAGAGAACAACTATTTTGAGAAAGTTAACAAATAGAAAGCCATAAATCTGTGATGATTTAAGGGAACTCTGATTGATCAGATATGAAGTTACTAAGATAACATTTTTGGTTTTTAATATCCTTTTTCTAATGTTGAATAATTTTTTATAAGAATAAATACTTACCTGATTTTGGTACAAACTCACTGTTGCTTACGTCTTGAACAATTTACACTTCATATATTATTTAAAGAAATGAAGTTGAATTTTTCATTCATGAAGTGTCATGAGATCATGTGATATAATATTAGGTCATTCCATATCTCTCAAAAAAAGTTTAGCACAAGTAAAAAAATATGACTAAGTCGACCTATACTGAGATAATAAATTAATCTAACAAACATCAACTAGAATATAACTTATATTATCTGTAATGCTCTGACCCTGGTTACCCAGAGTCTGTTCATTATTACATAACATTGGAATGATCTCAAGAGATCAATTATTGAGAGACCTATTAATTTAGTAGAATTTTAAGTACTAGATATATACATAAATTTTACATTACATCATTAAATAAATAAAAACAACATTGTTCCCCCTTTGAACACACTCATATCCATTGTCACATCCCAGCAGGTTAAACATAATATACATCTTCACATCCTAGGAAAAGAAAACAGAAGAAAGCGGTGAGATTAGATGCTCATTAAGGATAACAATATAGCGGAAACTATTATAAATAATCATAAACATATAAGGCTATGTATAAGATTAAAACACAAGCCTTTTAAACATAAACATCAGCATAATTTAGAAAAGATAAATCGTATAATGTCATTGACATATTCACATGGATATTCTACTAGTTGAATAATCACATTCAATGTTAATATCCAATTTCATAATAATGGAATTAACAATGTCGAACATCATAACCATATAATCAAAGCCTTGTGAAAAGACTACAAATAATATTTTTCAAAGCCTTGTGCCAAGACGCTAGTTTTTCTCGTGAGGCCTAACGATTCATCGAGGAGCTATAGCGGGCTCCACCCATCATATAATAAGTCCAATTAATTCTACATAGGAAATGTTTAAAACATAATCTGATCTTTTTTAATAAAACTAGCATACAAAATGTCAATATTTTAACTACAAACCACAAATGGTATAAAAATAGCACATCCACTCTCAAATATATCACAAAACCTTCAATACAATATGGAAGATTATACTATAATAAATCAAAATCAATCAATAATAAAGAAGGATATTCACATAGATCAAAATAATCAGTAAAACTATTTGAGATAAATATACATTTTTTTATTGAAAACATTTAAGAGTCTCACTATTTATCAAGAATCCGTTTAAAAGATATTTTTGAATCCATGTGTCCAATACAACTTTTAGACATTTAAAATGAATTTTAATTTTAAAAAAATCATTTCCATATAAATAAATCCTTAAAACAATTTTTAAAACATTGACATTAATGAGAAATATTTAGAAGAATAAATCTTTAAAACATTTAAAATGATATTTTAGTTAGAGTTCCTTACCAAATGAGAGACGCTTGAAGAAAAATAATTTAGGTAACAAAAAATTTATAATATCTTGATAATAAATTGATTCATGGTACACTATGTGAAAGTAAAGTATATACACTATATAAATGTGATTTGGCACATAACAACAAATAAGTCTCAATGGAATGTAAATTATGATGAAATCCCTTATAAAGACTGTATCCTTAGGTTAAGGATAAACTAATGACATAATTATGTGTGAAAAATATAAATGCTCTCAATATGATTGGATATTCAGTGTAAATAAATAAGTGTACATTCACACTTATTCATGTAAAAACAACATCAATGACTTGGATGTTTAACTCAATAAATGTAAATTTAGTTGAGATTAATCATATCAAGTTCATATCGATGACTTGAGAATTTATCAATGGAGTGATTATGTGTATCAAAAGTATATCCACATAAAGTGGATGGTAAATTACTACATAAATAAATAAATAGGGATAAAAAACATAATCTTGGGGTAAACTAATAAATGAAGAACACCTAATGCCCAATGAGTGGAAATTGAAAAGTGAGATTCCCTTAAAGATTGGGTAACATACAAAACATACAACCAATGAAAGAAGAATCATACAATGAATATGTAAATACCCATAAATTAAATTATATTACAACAATAATACATTCATGGGAATTACATACACCTCAAAACAGAAAATCGTGGCCAATATAGCATGAATCTCACGAGAATAAAAAGTGTGATGAGAACCCCTTACCTTGTACTTTCCCCTAGTATTGGGTAGGTTAACCTTCTTTATAATGGAGAAATAATTATTATTTAATTATAAAAGAACCAAATACATAAATATTATATCATATATGAACTTCTAATATTTCTTTGTTAATGATATTTCATTAGTATCATTGTTTTGGGTGTTAACTGATCCGTTTTCCATTATAAACCTAAAACTGGGAAGGCATTGGCCTTATAACCTGTAAACACACACAACAGATCAAAATATGGAAACAAAACCACATGTAAAACTGTAAAACAAAAGTGTGATGAATGTAAAAGGGGCTAGAAATACAAGCCCAACTATAAAGTACGAGAAACTGAAAGTACAACTGAAGAAAAGAAAAACAGGCGTTGGGTTGTCCTTCGAGATTTCTACCTAAAGGGTAGGTATAGATTGTTGAGTCAATAAGGGTTTCCTTATGACTTTTTTCATTTCTTCTTGTTTTGAAAATCACAAACACCTTATACATAAACAAATCAATATTGTACTTCCATAAGGAAAATTTTATCCTTTAAGGAAATTTATCCTAACCTAGATTTTCTTATGCATAGAAAAGTTTTTCTTAAGTACAAAAACCGGATTCATACTCAAAATCCCAGAATCATATAATGTCAAGTATTAGAGTATTCTATTTTAGGATCCAAATTATGGATGATAACTATAATGAAGTTCCACTATGAATTATGGATACGAACATTCATGAGTTCGACTCCGAACCCTTAAGTAGTTCGACTCCGAACTCTTATGAAGTTCGACTCCGATCTTTCATAAGTTCGACGCCAAACTCTTGAGTAGTTTGACTCCAAACTCTTATGGAGTACGACTCCGAACATTTACTAGTTTGACATAGAACTCTACAAGTTTAGATTCCGAACTCTGGTGAAACCAGACTCCGAATTTCCTTAGAAATTCAGAATTCGGACTTCTACAGTTTTCAGATTCTGAATTCCTATAAAATAGAATCCGAACTTTTCTTTTTATAGACTCCAAATTTCATGTTGGTTAGACACCGAACTTTTAATTTTCATCACTCCGAACTTTAGTATGGCTATTTTCTTACATATACTCAATTACAAAATGATGTTGTGCATTCAGTTATACATAGTTTGTTAATAAACTATGTCATCTATTCTGTTTCAAACTAACTGTTGGTTTAGTTACACGTGTACAGGTCCCTCTGAATTTTATTGAAATTATGACCGTTGGAGAGGGGGTGGACCGAGCCTATAAATAGGAGCTCGTTTGAAAGGGCTCAACAACTAGTTGAACAATCTAGGGACCACACACTGTTAAGGTGATTTCTAGAGAGATAATATTTTCATGATTTGTGCATATTGAACCGCTCATTTAGATTGCTTCGTGTGACTCCAAATGTTGGTGATTACATTCGAGGGATTCCGGGGATTGGAAGACTGAGGTGTCGACTTCCTTGAAGTTTGAGCGCTTCCTTGATGAAGAAGATAGAGGTTCCAACTAACCTTGAAGTTGAGGGCTTGCATGGATAGCAAGACAGAGACTCCGATCTTCGTGTCGAGGGCTAACCCTGGTGTGGGTAATACAGAATTTCTTGAAAGTATAAATCAAGGGACCATTTTCCAAGGTTGTTGGATACCATTCTCGTTGGGTTAAAAGATTTAGTGTTTGTTACTTGTAGTTGTACTACTTGTTTTTCCGCTGCATATTGTATTGTAAGGGAAGTATAACATTCTTATATTTCCTTACAGATGTACTCTGATTCATTTAGATTCTATACGCTTTATGGTAGAATCTCATATTGTAATCTTTAGTTATGTTTAAATTTCAAGAACCATATATCCGGAACCTGTTTTTCAAAATCACTTTCCTGATTCAAACAACTGTGTAGAATTAGAAGTTTGTAACTTCATTTCTTGTTCCAATTTATAATTGGAGTTAGAGGTGTTATGAATCTGCTCAGTTTAACATTGTTAAACATAGATATTTCCTTGTTTAAGGAAATTTTTTAAAGTGTTCAATTCACCCCCCTCTTGAATATTGAGCATCTAAATAATTAATTCGGTCCTACAATTGGTATCAGAGGTCTCTAAAATACTTATACTCACATATATGTTTTTCTTGATCATTGTTTCATTAATCTTAATCCTTTCTTAGAAAAACATTTTTATTCCGAATTGTCATTCCGAATTGTTCATTCGAAATTTACTCATTATGAATATTGTGGTTGTGAATTTTTTCTACTAACAAGTTTGGTTGCTGAAGTTTTTCTTAGAATCGCAGGAATCAATGTTGGATCTGTTGACAATCTAAATACTACAAGAACACCAATTTTTGATGGGAATGATTATGAGTACTGGAGAGATCGTATGAAGACTTTCATTATCAATACAGGAGTGGAAAATTTTGTTATGCTTACTGGTGATTATGAAATTCTTTATAAGGAAGTATGAACTTTCACTAACCAGGAAAAGAAAGAATATCAACTCAATTATAAGGTACACAATACCTTACTATGTTTAATGACTAGAAATATATATAGCCAAATTTCTTCTTGGGAAGTAGCTAATTGTATCTGGAAGAAGATAGAGGTTACACACTTTGGCACTTCTAATGTGATTGAAACTAGGAGATCTATGCTTAGACTTGAATACCATGGCTTCAATTTTCCTTATGGTGAACCAATTTGTAAAGTCCAACAGATATTTATAACTATAGTGAACAGTCTTCAGTCTATGGGAGTGATAGGTCTGAATGATGAAGCTCTTGTGGATAAGATAATTGATATTATGCCCAATGAGTGGGAATCCAAAAGAACATCTATTGATGAGAACAGGAAGGTTACTCAAATTTCCTAAGATTAACTGTTTGGAACTCTTCTCAAACATGAAACAGGAATGAAAAGAGATGCTGAAAACATTAAGAAGAAGAATGGAAATGGTACTGTTACTTTTACAACAACTTGGAATCATATGAAAGCCAAGAATCCTGAGAGAGTAACCAGATCCAAGTCTAAGAATGTTATTATCCAATCTGAATCTAGCGAGAGTGAAGTCTCTTAAAATGAGTTAACAAATTTTTCTCGAAGAATGAACAAGATAGCCAGCCAGAGAAATTTCCAATCTAAGTATAAGAAAAAGGAAAGGAAGGACAAGAAAGATGGATAAGTTACTTGTTATGAATGGAAGAGAGCTGGACATATTAGATGGGATTTCCCATTGCTCAAAAAGAAAGAGAGGAAAGAAAGGCATTCTGAAAGGAACATAAATAAGTATTACAAGTCCAAAGCTAAGAATGTTATAAAAGCTAATGACACCTCGATTGATAGTGGTGTTGAATCTTCAGATGACTCTTCTGATTACGAATCTTCAGGACAGAAGAATCTTAGTCTTATAGCCCGATTATCTATTAACAATCATTGCTTTATGGATAAGGTATGAAATTCTGAATCATTGACCAATGTTTCCTTAAATTATAATGATAGAAAATATTATAACTCTTTATATGAAGAATCTTCTTCTGATGAAGAGAATACTTTACCTACATATGAAGAAGTCTCTAGGTTTTCTGAAGTTCTTGAGATTGAGAATTCCAAAATCAATAAAAAACTTGACAAGGCAAACTCTAGAAATACTATTATTACAAAATATATATCATATCTTACTAAAGATCTGGATAGGAAAATTTTGATTTTATAAGTATTTAAAAAAATCTTGAGGAAATATGTTATGAGAAGAACAAACTTTCTAGACAATTATAAATAGTAATTTCTAAGAAAAGCGTTTTTGAGCTTACCTCTAGTTCTAAATATAATTATTTTTAAGATAAAAACTTGATTATAAAACTCAAGTCCGAAATTTTTTCCTTGAATAAGTGTTTATCAAACTTTACCCATGGTAATGAAAATTTTGATAAAATGTATTCCCAAATACGACCATTAAGAAACAAATCCGAATTTGGTTATACCCATGCTAAACCAACTTTTAGTAACAACTACTATGTTCCACAAAGTTCCCCATTTTGTACCAAGTGGAAATGTGGTGGTCACTGGGAAAAGAGTTGTTCTTTAAGAAAAACCCGATATTTAGGTTTTCATAAGGCTTATATTCCTAAGAAGATGTGGGTGCCCAAAATCTTGTGATCTGGAAATCTCAGATCCAAACAAGTTTGGATTCTGAAAGTCTAATTCTTTTATTGTCTTCAAGAAGATAAAGGAAGTACCAATAGCAATACATGGTACATGGATAGTGGATGTTCCTGGCATATGACTGGTAACAAAATCTATTTTGGAAACACTATCAAGAAGAAAGGAGGAAAAGTAACATTCAAAGATATTTCTCAGGGAGAAATTGTTGGTATAGTTAATATTGTTCTTCTTGGTAAAACATCGATTTCAAATGTTTTATTTGTTAAGGGTATTAAGCACAACCTCATTAACATAAGTTAGTTATGTGATGAAGGATACCTTGTGAATTTTAGGAATGATAAGTGCTTAGTTCACAATTCCAAGGAAGAATTTATTCTCTCAACCAATAGGCAAGATAATGTTTACACTTTGAACATAGAAGACCTTAGGAGCCAAGATTTACCTTTCCTACGTGCAATGAAAGATCATTCTTGGTTAGGGCATAGAATATTAGGTCACTGTAACCATAGGAACTTATGTAAACTCTCTAAGAAGAAACTAATTAAGGATATACCAGAGCTTAGATTTTATTCTTCTAAAGATTGTGATACTTCCCAATATGGAAAGCAACATAATTCTAGTTTTAAATCAATCAGTTAAGTCTCAAAAAATGATTAATTACAGTTTGTTCACATGGATCTTTTTGGTCCAACACAAACTAGAAGCATTGTAGGCAAATACTATGTGTTTGTTCTAGTTGATGCATACACTAGATTTACATGGGTCTATTTTCTAGAAAAGAAGTCTGAGGATTTGTCTTATTTAAAAAGTTTTAGAGCACAAGTTAAAAATGAGAAAAATCTTCCACTGAAAACTATTCATAGTGATCATGGAGGAGAATTTCAAAATTCTGATTTTGACACCTTTTATAGTAGAAAAGTTATTACTCACATAGTTTCAGCACCTATAACTCCTCAACAAAATGGTGTAGTTGAAAGAAGAAATAGAATTATTCAAGAAATAACTAGAACCATGTTGAGTGAATATTCTATAGCTATACATTTCTAGGCTGAAGCTGTAAGTACTGCTTGTTGTACTATAAATCGAGTTTTGATTAGACATTTTCTTAATAAAACTTTTTATGAGTAATGGAATGGTAGAAAACCTAGACTTTCCTACTTCAAGGTTTTTGGTTGCAAGGTATTCATCTTGAATACTAAATATAATCTTTACAAAATTGCACCAAAATATGATTAAGGAATTTTCTTAGGCTACTCCACAACTTCTAAGGCCTATAGAGTTTTCAATAAAAATACTTGTACTTTTGAAGAAACAGTGCATGTAAAATTGGATGAATCTGATCCTTTTGTTTTTTAACCATCCCAACCTACATCCTCGGATGTGTTTTAAAAAACTGATTATCAACCTTTGATAGAGGATCTTTCTGATAAAGAAAAATGTTCAAGAAGATACGTCTGGAACATTTACCCCTGAAGACTTTCTACCCTATATTGATGAACAGGTTTCACAAAACCCAAATCACGTGTTTCAAAAGAATCATCCCAGTGATAGCATCATTGGTGATGTAAATCAACCTGTAAGGACCAAGAGTTCCTTAAAAAATGAAGTAGAACATCTAGAATTTCTTTCCCAATTAGAACCAAAAAGCACTGATGAAGCTTTAGGTGATGATTATTGGATCAAAGCCATGCAAGATGAACTAAGTGAATTTGAAAGGAATAATGTCTGGACCTTTGTTGAAAGACCTAAGGAAACTTCTGTTATTGGAGTAAAATGGGTCTTCAGAAACAAATGTGATGAAAATGGAGTCATTGTAAGAAATAAAGCTAGACTAGTTTCTAAAGGCTATAATCAGCAAGAGGGAATAGACTATGTAGAAACCTATGCTCCAGTAGCTATACTTGAATCTATTCATATTTTACTTGCCTTTGCAACATTCTTCAATTTTAAACTTTTTCAAATAGATGTGAAATGTACTTTTCTTAATGGTTATGTTCAAGAGGAAGTTTTTGTTGAACAACCTCCAGGCTTTGGAGATACAAAACATCCTGATCATGTTTTTAGACATACCAAAGCTTTGTATGGCCTTAAAAAAGCCCCATGAGCCTGGTATGATAGACTTATAGGATTTTTTCTTTAAAAAAACTATGTTAAGGGAAATTCATATCCAACTCTTTTTATAAATAATGATAAGAAAAATGTTTTGATTGTCCAAATTTATGTTGATGACATCACCTTTGGTTCAACTCAGCAATCTTTAACTAATTCTTTTGCAAGTATAATGAAATATGAGTTTGAAATGAGTATGATGGGTGAGTTAACATTTTTCCTTGGTTTTCAAATTTCTCAAAGACCATAAGGAACCTATATATCTCAACATAAGTATATTAATGATTTTATTAAAAAGTATGGTTATGACAATACTAAGAGTATAAGAACTCCCATCGGTACCTCAAACTCTCTAGATCTTGATGAAGGTGGGAAACCAGTAGATCAAACACCTTTTAGAGGTATGATAGGAAGCCTACTATACTTGACAGCAGGTCGACTAGAATTGATGTTTTCAGTATGATTGTGTGCGAGATATCAATCAAATCCTATGGAATCTCACATAAAGGAGGTAAAAATAATTATTTCTACCTAAAGGGAACCATGGATCTAGGATTATTTTATTCTTCTGGAAATGATTTTGTATTAAAAAGTTTTTCAGATGATGACTTTGGTGGATGTATAATGGATAGAAAGAGTACATCCGGAACTTGTCATTTCTTAAGAGATTCATTAGTTTCTTGGTCATGCAAGAAGCAACATTCTGTAGCGCTTTCCACTGCTGAAGCTGAATATGTAGCAACTGGAAGTTGTTGTGCTCAGGTGTTGTGGATGCAACACACACTCACAGATTATGGCTTGAGTTTTACTAAGACTCATATTTTTGTGATAACACAATTGACATTGCCCTCAGTAAGAACCCTTCACATCACTCTCATGCAAAACACCTAGATATTAGGCATCACTTTCTTAGGGATCACACACTTAAAATAGATATCTTTCTTCATTTTATCGGAATGCAAGATCAACTTGCTGATATTTTCACAAAATCATTACCCTCTTATAGATTTGAATACATTAAACAAAAGTTAGGAATGATAACCGTAAGGTAATCATTCTTCATTAATTTCTTGTTGAACAATTCTCCTAATAGTGATAAACCCTTTTCATAGGGGGAGTACATTTGATTGTTAGTGTAACTAAAAGTTTCATAATATGTTTTTCAAACTTTTTTGTAACAATTTTTTTTTCGAAGTCATTTTTTCAAATTTTATGGAATGGAAATTTCTGGAATGATAATTTTCGGAATGGAAATTTCATGAATGAAAATTCTCGGAATGGAAATTTCCGGTAGTAGGAACTTTCGTAATGAGATTTTAGTACTTGATCTTTCATAATGAGTTTTTGTTGAGTCAATAAGGTTTTCTTTATGAATTTTCCATTCCTTCTTATTTTTAAAATCACAAACATCTTATCTTAAGGAAAATTGCTTTTATAAGGAAAATTGCTTTTATAAGGAAAATTTCTTTTATAAGCAAAATCGCTTTTATAAGAAAAATTATCCTTATCTTATTTTCATCCATATTTTTCTTAAGTATGAAATTCGGATTCATTTATATTTTCTCGGAATCGTTGAGACTTTGATATAAAGCATTCTGTTTTAGGATTCGGATTCTGGATATGAACTATAAGGAAGTTTCATTCCGAATTCTGGATATGAACTCTGACTAAGTTCTATTCCAGATTCAGGATACGAATTCTGAAGAAGAATTCTCATTATGAATTCCAATGAAGAATTCTCATTACGAGTTCTAATGAAGAAATCTCATTCCGAATTCCCATTAAGAATTCTGATGAAGAATTCTCATTACGAATTCTGATGAAGAATTCTCATTACGAATTCTGATGACGAATTCTCATTACGAATTCTGATGAAGAATTCTCATTAAGAATTCTGATGACGAATTCACATTACGAATTCTGATGAAGAATTCTCATTACGAATTCTGATGACGAATTCTCATTACGAATTCTGATGACGAATTCTCATTAGGAATTCTGATGTAGAATTCTCATTACGAATCCTGATGATGAATTCGCATTACGATTTCTGATGACGAATTCCTATTCCGAATTCGCATTCCGAATTCCCCTATTAAACAGAATTTGAGTATCTTTGTTTTATACACTCTGAATTAATTCAGACTCCTAAAAATATCTTTGTTAGACTCCGAACTTCTATATTACTTACATTTCTATAATTTGTCTACTCTTTACTATTGTTCCTTACACTCCGAACCTTCACTCTGAAGTTTTCATTCCGAACATTTATATTAGAGTTTAAAACGATGTCGTACATTCTGTTACATTTGTTTTGTTATAAAACGATGTCGTCTGTTTTGTTATAAACTAACCGTTGTCTAAGTGACACGTGTACAGGTCCCTCCGATCTTTAAGGAAAATATGACCGTTGGAGAAGGAGCTGACCTTACCTATAAATAGGAGCTCATTTGAAAGAGCTCGTAGCTGATGGCTGAAAAGTGCTGAAAGGCTAACTAATCTGCTTGAAGTAATTTCTAGAGAGAGAGACTCTTATTAACTCTCAAATATTCGTGCGAATCCGAATGTTGATGATTATATTCGAGGGCTTCTGGGGATAGGAAGACAGAGGTTGCCGACTACCTTAAAGTTCGAGGGCATTCTTGCTGGGGAAGACAGAGGTTGCCAACTACCATGAAGTTGAGGGCTTGCGGGGATAGTAAGACAGAGACTCCGATCTTCGTATCGAGGGCTTACCCTGGTGTGGGTAAGACAGACTTGCTTGAAAGTATAAATCAAGGGACCTTTATCCAAGGTTGTTGGATACCCTTCTATTTGGGTTAAAATACTTATATCTTGTTACTTGTAGTTTTAATACATGTTTCTATTCCACTGCATTTTGTATTATATGGAAAGTATAACTTTCTTATACTTCCTTATTTGTACTCTGTTTCATTTATATTCTATACGCTTTAAGGTAGAATCTCATATTGTATTCATTTTTTAAGATTCAATTCTCAGAACCATATTTCTGGAACCCTCATTCGGAATCTCTTTCCTAGTTTCCATTCGGTTTTAAGAGGTGTTGTGAATTTTCTTAGTTTAACTTTGTTAAACATAGCCTTTTCCTTTGCTTAAGGAAAACATAGTTATTCTTAACTAACTTTAAAGTTTCCAAAAGAATTTTTAATGTATACAATTCACCCCCCTCTTGTATATTGAGCATCTACATCAATATTTCGATCCAACAATTGGTATCAAAGGTTGGAAACCTCTTACTCAATACCAATCTTACATTTGGTATCAGAGGAGGTCTCTGAAATACTTGTACTCACATACAAGTTTTTCTTGCTCACTTTATCATTCTGAACTTACCCATTCCGAATCTTTTCCCATTCCGAAACTTTTCTCATTCCGAACATTGTTATTACGATTCTTTGCTACTAACAAGTTTGTGTGCAAAGTTATTTTAAGTATGGAAGGAATTAATGTTGGTTAAATTGATAATCTAAATCCAACAAGACCACCAATATTTGATGGTAATTACTATGAATACTGGAGAGATCGTATGAAGACTTTTGTTATTAATACTGGAGTAGACAACGTTGTTATGCTTACTGGTGATTATAAAATTCCTGAAAAGGAAGTCAGATATTTTACTAACCAGGAAAAGCAAGAATATCAACTCAACTATAAGGTACGTAATACATTATTATGTTAAATGACTAGAAATATATATATCCAAATTTCTTCTTGTGAAGAAGCTAACTGTATATGGAAGAAGTTATAGGTTACACACTTTGGGACTTCCAAGGTGATTGAGACTAGAATAGCTATGCTTAGAGCTGAATATCATGGATTCAATTTTCCTTATGGAGAACCTATCTGTAATTTTCAACAAAGATTTATGACTATTTTCAACAATCTACAATCTATGGGAGAGAACGGTTTAGATGATGAAGATCTTGTGGAAAAGATAATTGATATTATTCCCAATGAGTGGGAATCCAAGAGAACAACTATAGATGAGAACGGGAAGGTCACTCAAATTACCTTTTGATGAATTATTTGGAACTCTTCTACAACATGAAACAAGAATGAAGAGAGATGCTGACAACATCAAGTAGAAGAATGGAAATGGTACTGTTTCTTTTACTACAACTTCAAATCAGATGAAAGCTAAGACTCCTGAGAGAATAACCAGATCCAAGTCTAAGAAAGTTATTTTCCAATCCGAATCTAGTGAGAGTGAAGTCTCAGAAAATGAATTAGCCAATCTTGCTTGAATGATGAACAATATAGCCGGCCAGAGAAATTTTCAATCTAAGTATAAGAAAAAGGACAGGAAAGATAAGAAATATGGAGAAGTTACTTGTTATGAATGTAAAAGAGCTGGACATATTAGACCAGATTGCCCTATGCTCAAAAGGAAAGAAAGGAAGGAAAGACATTCAGACAGGAACAGAAAGAAGTATTATAAAGCTAAATCTAAGAATGTTCTGAAATCTAATGACACTTGGAGTGTCAGGGGTGGTGACTCTTCAGATGAATCTTCTGATTATGAGTCTTCAGGACAGAAGAATCTTGGTCTTATAGCCAGATTACCTATTGATAATCATTGTCTTATGGATAAGGTATGAAATGCTGAATCATTGACCAATGTTTCTTTAAATTATAATGATAGTATGTATTATAACTCTTCTGATGAAGAATCATCTTCTAACGAGGAAAATACTTTACCTACTTATGAAGAAGTCTCTAGGTTTGCTGAACTTCTTGAGATTGAGAATTACAAACTCAATAAGAAACTTGATAAGGAAAACTCTAGGAATTCTATTCTTACAAAAGAGATATCAGATCTTTCTAATGATCTTGATAAGAAAAATGCTGATTTTGAAAATATTTCAAAAAATCTTGAGGAAGTAAGTTCTGAGAAGAACAAACTTTCTAAAGAATTAGAAATAGAAATTTCTAATAAAAATGCTTTCGAGCCTAACTCTAGTTCTACAACTAATGATTTTGAGGATAAAAACTTGGTTGTAAAATTCAAGTTCGAAATTTTTTCCTTAAAGAAGTGTTTATAAAACTTTACCCATGGTAAGGAAAATTTTGATAAGATGTATTCCCAAATACGACCTTTAAGAAATAAATCCAGATTTGGTTATACCCATGCAAAACCTATTTTCAGTAACAATTATTTTGTTCCTCAAAGTGCCCCATTCTGTACCAAGTGTCAATGTGGTGGTCACTGAGCAAAGAATTGTTCCTTAAACAAAACCCAACCTCTAGGATTTCACAAAGCATACTTTTCTAAGAAGATGTGGGTTCTTAAAATTTTATTTTCTGGAAATCTCAGATCCAAACAAGTTTTGATTCCGAAAGTATAATTTTCTTCTTGATTTCAGGATAATAAAGAAATTACCAGCAACAATACATGGTACATGGATAGTGGATGTTCCCGGCACATGACTGGTAACAAAAGATTTTTTGAAAAGATTATCAAAACGAAAGGAGGAAAGGTAACATTTAGAGACAATGCTAAGGGAGAGATTGTTGGTATTGGTAATATTGTTCTTTTAGGTAAAACCTTGATTTCAAATGTTCTTTTTGTTAATGGACTTAATAATAACCTCATTAGCATAAGTCAGTTATGTGATGAAGGTTACCTTGTGAATTTTAGGAATGATAAATGCTTAGTTCACAATTCCAAGGATGAATTTATTCTCTCAGCCAATAGGCAAGAGAATGTCTACACTTTGAGCCTAGAAGACCTCAGGAGCCAAAATTTACCTTGGCTATGTGCAATGGAAGATCATTCTTGGTTATGGCATAGAATATTAGGACACTTTAATATTAGAAACCTATGTAAACTCTCTAATAAGAAACTAGTTCAGGATCTACCGGAGCTAAGACTTGATTCTTCTAAAGTTTGTGATCCTTGTCAATATGGAAAGAAACATAAATCTAGTTTTAAGTCAATCAGTTAAGTCTCAACAACTGATGCATTATAGTTAGTGCACATGGATCATTTTGGTAAAACACAAACTGGAAGTATTGGAGGCCAATACTATGTGTTTGTTCTATTAGATGATTATACTAGATTTACTTGGGTCTATTTTCTAGAAAAGAAAACTGAAGATTTTTATTATTTCAAAAGTTTTAGAGCTCAAGTTAAAAATGAGAAAAACCTTCCATTGAAAACTATTCATAGTGATCATTGAGGAGAATTTCAAAATTCAGATTTTGAAACTTTTTGTAGTAAGAAAGGTATTACTCACAATTTTTCAGCACCTAGAACTCCTCAACAGAATGGTGTAGTTAAATGAAGAAATAGAATTCTTCAAGAGATAACTAGAACCATGTTGAGTGAATATTCTATTGCTAGAAATTTCTGGGCTTAAGCTGTAAGTACTGCTTGCTATACTATAAATCGAGTTTTGATTAGACCTTTTCTTAATAAAACTCCTTATGAGTTATGGAATGGTAGAAAACCAAGACTTTCCTACTTCAAGGTTTTTGGTTGCAAAGTATTCATTTTGAATACTAAAGACAACTTACATAAATTCACACCAAAGTCTGATGAAGGAATTTTCTTAGGATATTCCACAACTTCTAAGGCTTATAGAGTTTTTAATAAAAATACTTGTACTGTTGAAGAAACAGTACATGTAAAATTTGATAAGTCAGATCCTTTTATTTTTAAACCATCTCAACTTACATCTTCGGATGTGTTTTCAAAAACTGATCGTCAACCGTTGATAGAAGAACCTTCTGATAAGGAAATTGTCCTAGAAGATACTTCTGAAACATTTACCCCAGAAGACTTTCTACCCTATGTTGATGAACAGGTTTTACAAAACCCAAATAAGGTGTTTCTTAAGAATCATCCCAGTGATAGTATCATTGGTGATGTAAACCAACCTGTAAGGACTAGAAGTTCCTTAAGAAATGAAGTAGAACATCTAGCATTTCTTTCCCAATTATAACCTAAAAGTACTGACAAAGCTTTAGGTGATGATGATTGGATCAAAGCAATGCAAGATGAACTAAATGAATTCTAAAGGAATAAAGTCTGGACCTTGGTTGAAATACCTAAGGAAACTTCTGTTATTGGAGTAAAATGGGTTTTCAGAAATAAATGTGATGAAAATGGATTCATTGTTAGAAATAAAGCTAGACTTGTTGCTAAAGGCTATAATCAGCAAGAAGGAATAGACTATGAAGAAACCTATGCTCCAGTAGCTAGACATGAATCTATCCGTATTCTACTTGCCTTTGCAGCATTCTTTAATTTCAAACTTTTCCAAATGGATGTAAAATGTGATTTTCTTAACGGTTATGTTCAAGAGGAAGTTTTTGTTGAACAACCTTCTGTCTTTGAAGATACAAAACATCCTGATCATGTTTTTAGACTTATCAAAGCTTTGTATGGTCTTAAAAAAGCCCCACGAGCATAGTATGATAGACTCACTGGATTTTTGCTTCAAAATAACTATGTTAAGGGAAATGCAGATCCAACCCTTTTTATAAATTAAGATAAGAAAAATGTTTTGATTGTTCAAATTTATGTTGATGACATTATATTTGGTTCAACTCAGTAATCTTTGACTAACTCTTTTTCTAGTCTAATGAAATCTTAGTTTGAAATGAGTATGATGGGTGAGTTAAAAATTTTCCTTAGTTTTCAAATTTCTCAAAAACTAGAAAGAACCTACATATCTTAAAATAAGTATATTAAAGATCTTCTTAAAAAGTATGGTTATGACAACACTAAGAGTATAAGTACTCCCATTGGTACCTCAAACTCTTTAGATCTTGATGAAGCTGGGAAACCAGTAGATCAAACATCTTTTAGAGGTATGATAGGAAGTCTACTTTACCTAACAGCTAGTCGACCAGACTTAATGTTTTCAGTATGCTTATGTGCAAGATATCAATCCAATCCAAAGGAATCTCACTTAAAAGAAGTAAAAAGAATTTTTCCCTACTTTAAGGGAACCATGGATCTAGGATTATTTTATACTTCTGGAAATGATTTTGTTCTAAAAAGCTTTTCTGATGCTGACTTTGGTGGATGTAGAATGGATAGAAAAAGTACATCCGGAACTTATCATTTAATAGGAGATTCTTTAGTTTCTTGGTCCTGCAAGAAGCAACATTCTGTAGCACTTTCCACTGCTGAAGCTGAAAATGTACCAGCTGGAAGTTGTTGTGCTCAAGTGTTGTGGATGCAACACACACTCACAGACTATGGCTTCAGATTTACTAAAACTAAAATTTTGTGTGATAACACAAGTGCCATTTCCCTAATTAAAAACCCTGCACATCACTCTCATGCAAAACACATAGATATTAGGCATCACTTTCTTAGGGATCACACACTCAAAGGAGATATTATTCTTCAGTTTATTGGAACGCAAGATCAACTTGCTGATATTTTCACAAAATCTTTGCCTTCTGATAGATTTGAATATATTAAACAGAATTTAGGAATGATAACCGTAAATTAATCTTTCTTAATTAACTTTATGTTGAAAAAGTCTCCTTACAGTAATAAACTCCTTTTCATAGGAGGAGTATATTTGATTTTTTGTTTAACAATGTTTTTCAAAATTTGTTTTCAAACTTTTCAGAACAAATATTTCCGGAATGGAACTTCCGGAACTAAAATTTTTCAAAATGAACATTCTCATACAGAATACTTCTGGAATGGAAGTATTCGTATTGAAAATTTCCGGAATGGAAAATTACGTACTGGCAGTTTCATAACCAGATTTTTGTACCGATTCTTTTCGTAATTTGTTTTTCGTACTAACTTTTTCATACTAAGTATTTTGTACTGTTTTTTATGTTTTTCATATTGACTTCTTCGTACTGAGTTTTTTCTCGTACTGAGATAGTTTTCCGTAGTAATTTTTTTGAGAACTTTGTCTTTTCATAATAAAGTTTTTTTCCCGTAATCATCTTTTTATATTATCCATTACGAATAATCCTCCTCAGCCAATCCAAAAGGTATGATTTCCTTACTCATTTTTTCATAGTCATACTTTACTTGCTGTCATTTTCTTGTATTATGTTTTCGGAATATAGTTTTCTTGATTCTTTGTCATAATAAAAACCTCAAAAAGATCGGATTCAAGTTTTCAACCGTCAGATCTGATCTCAGCTCATTCAAACTGTTAGATCAACCTTGGAAGTTGAACCGTCATCTCGCTGCCTATATAAAGGGGACCCAAATACTCGTCCCACATCGATCTCAAGCTCTCGTGTCCCGAATCTCTGCCTCTCTGATTTAAGGCCATTCCGAACTTCAGTTTTCTCCGTTCTGAACTTCCCAGAGGACTTCAGATCCGAATGTCTGCAGAGTTAGCATCTCAAGAAATGTCATCCACTAAGCCTATTTCGCAATGGTTAGTTTACAGAGAAAGGTTAGTCCATCCGAATTTCTTCAACAACTATGATTCCCTAATTTCAAAGAACATTAAGTTGAATGGCTGGGAAGATGTTGCGGTGTCAAAAACCGGGAACCAAGATGATGTATATTCAGACTTACTTGTTGAGTTCTATGAATCAGTATCCTTATTTAAGGAAGATAATAGAGATAAGTTCTCTTTTAAGTCTTATGTCAAGACTTACAAGCTTTCTCACACCAAGGCTGCAAGCTTGGTAGGGCTGTCTTATGAAGGAGAAGTCGAGTTTATTTCACATGTGTTTCCAGACTCTAAGGGTAGCTTCGACAAGGAAAAAGCCTTAGAAACTCTCGGACTGGCTGATGACAAGGCTCCGAAGAAAAAGGAAAAGATCCTTAAGAAAAAGAAGAACTCTAATAAGAGTTTATCAAAGGGGGAGGAGAAAAAGATCCTTAAGAAATAGAAAAACTCTAATAAGAGTTTGTGTAAGGGGGAGTTTTTTTCATTAAAGAAGACCTTCTTATTTATCACTCCAGAAATCTGAATACGATCCTTAGAGTTTCAAAGCCTAAGGGGGAGTTAGTCGTATTCATCAATATCCTTAAAGCAAAGGGAGATAAGCCTTATTGTTTTTCTTTCTTCTTAGAATTTTTTTTTCGTAAGGATGTTTGTGCTTTCCAAAAAGGGGGAGATTGTTGAGTCAATAAGGTTTTCCTTATGACTTTTCCATTCCTTCTTATTTTGAAAATCACAAACATCTTATCTTAAGGAAAATTGCTTTTATAAGTAAAATTGATTTTATAAGGAAAATTTCTTTTATAAGCAAAATCACTTTTATAAGAAAAATTATCCTTATCTTATTTTCATCCATATTTTTCTTAAGTATGAAATTAGGATTCATTTATATTTTCTCGGAATCGTTGAGACTTTGATATAAAGCATTCTGTTTTAGGATTCGGATTCTGGATAAGAACTATAAGGAAGTTTCATTCCGAATTCCGGATATGAACTCTGACTATGTTCTATTCCAGATTCAGGATACGAATTCTGAAGAAGAATTCTCATTACGAATTCCAATGAAGAATTCTCATTACAAGTTCTAATGAAGAAATCTCATTCTGAATTCCCATTACAAATTCTGATGAAGAATTCTTATTGCGAATTCTGATGAAGAATTCTCATTACGAATTCTGATGACGAATTCTCATTACGAATTCTGATGATGAATTATCATTACGAATTCTGATGACGAATTCTCATTACAAATTATGATGAAGAATTCTCATTACTAATTCTGATGACGAATTCTCATTACGAATTCTGATGAATAATTCTCATTACGAATTATGATGACGAATTCTCGTTATGAATCCTGATGATGAATTCTCATTACGATTTCTGATGATGAATTCCTATTCCGAATTCGCATTCTGAATTCCCCTATTAAACAGAATTTGAGTATCTTTGTTTTATACACTCTTAATTAATTCAGACTCCTAAAAATATCTTTGTTAGACTCTGAACTTCTATATTACTTACATTTCTATAATTTTTATACTCTTTACTATTGTTCCTTACACTCCGAACCTTCACTCTGAAGTTTTCATTCCGAACTTTTATATTAGAGTTTAAAACGATGTCGTACATTCTGTTACATTTGTTTTGTTATAAAACGATGTCATCTGTTTTGTTATAAACTAACTGTTGTCTAAGTGACACGTGTACAGGTCCCTCCGATCTTTAAGGAAAATATGACCATTGGAGAAGGAGCCGACCTTACCTATAAATAGGAGCTCATTTGAAAGATCTCGTTTCTGATGGCTGAAAAAGTGCTGAAAGGCTGACTAATCTGCTTGAAGTAATTTCTAGAGAGAGAGACTCTTATTAACTCTCAAAGCTTCGTGCGACTCCGAATGTTGGTGATTATATTTGAGGGCTTCCGGGGATAGGAAGACAGAGGTTTCCGACTACCTTAATGTTCGAGGGCTTTCTTGCTGAGGAAGACAGAGGTTTCCAACTACCTTGAAGTTGAGGGCTTGCGGGGATAGCAAGACAGAGACTCCGATCTTCGTATCGAGGGCTTACCCTGGTGTGGGTAAGACAGACTTGCTTGAAAGTATAAATCAAGGGACCTTTATCCAAGGTTGTTGGATACCCTTCTCTTTGGGTTAAAAGACTTATATCTTGTTACTTGTAGTTTTACTACTTGTTTCTATTCCACTGCATTTTATATTATAAGGAAAGTATAACTTTCTTATACTTCCGTATTTGTACTCTGTTTCATTTAGATTATATACGCTTTAAGTTAGAATCTCATATTGTAATCATTTGTTAAGATTCAATTTCCGGAACCATATTTTCGGAACCCTCATTCAGAATCTCTTTCCTAGTTTGCATTCGGTGTTAAGAGGTGTTGTGAATTTCCTTAGTTTAAATTTGTTAAACTTAGCCTTTTCCTTTGCTTAAGGAAAACATAGTTATTCTTAACTAACTTTAAAGGTTCCAAAGAAATTTTTAAAGTATACAATTTACCCCCCTCTTGTATATTGAGCATCTACATCACTATTTTGATCCTACAGTTTTTTGTAATGATCTTTTGTAATAAGTTCTATTTGAGAAAAATATTACCAATTATGAAAAATATTTCTAAACAATATGAAAGGTATGATTTTTTTACTTAAGTTTTCATAATCATATTTTGATTGCTGGTATCTTCCTGTTTTTAAAAATAATTTGGATTCTAGTTTTCCTTAAATCCGAATATTTTCCTTAAAAACTCAAAAGATCAGAGTCAAGTTTTCCTTGCGGGAGTGTTCTCAACTGTCAGATCAGAGCGAAAAGTTTTTGAACCGTTAGATGGATCTTGGAAGACCAAAGGTCACCTCCATCGCCTATATAAAGGGGAACCCTAGACTCATCCCACATCGGTTTTCAAAGCTTTCACATCTCGAAGCCCTGCTGGTCCTCTTAAGACTAGTTCCGATCTTTGCAAAGCCATTCCGAATCTTTCAGAACTCTTCACTTCGAATGTCTATTGAAGAAAAATCTCATGAAATTTCAACTTCAAAGCCAATCTCAAAGTGGTTACTCTTCAACTAAAGCTTGGTGCATCCAAATTTTTACAAGATTTATTCTATCATAACCAAGAATATAATGTTGAATGGTTGGGAAGATATATTCTTGTTTAAGTCAGATAAACAGGATCCAGTTTATACTGATTTTCTGGTCGAGTTCTATGAGTCTGTTTCCTTCCAGATAAAATATGGCAGAGAGTGGTTTTCTTTTAAGTCTTATTGGAAGACTTACAAGCTATCCTACACCAAGGCCATGAGCTTGGTTGGTTTGTCCTATGATGGGGAAGATTAGTTTCGCTCACATAAGCTTCCAGATGATCAAGGAAGTTTCAACAAGGTGAAGGATTTAAAATAACTTGGACTTAAGGATTCTATGAATGCTAAAATTTTTCACCTCACTGCGAAAAATAAGATTCTTCAGCTCTGGGTACAAGGTTTTCTCATACCAAGAAGTGGCGATAAGGAAAATTTGAAGAAAAGTGATATATATGTCTTAGATTTCATGGTAAATCTAAGAATGATAAATTTTTTTAGGCATGTCTTGATTACGATCAAGAACATCAAAGAAGGGAATTTGAGAGCTCAAATAATTATGTACCCTGCCACACAATCTAGGGTAATAGTTTGGTGCTTAGAATCCTTCAAGATTGCATGTAAATCAAAAGTCCAGAATTGCAAGCTTATGCATGTTAAAGATGATACCATGAAGAGGATGAAGATGGGTAATTCTAGTGAATCTGGAGAATTTTACCCTCTATCTGTGGGAGATGTTGAAGCATCTCAGAAAGAAACACAGAATCCGAAACCATCCAAAAGGACAAGGAAGAAGAGAAAGGTTAAGGAGGTTGTTGCTGATAAAGAAAATCCCACGGCTAAGGAAACTCAGTATGCTCCCCCCAAACCGAAGAAGCTGAAAACATATACAGATGAAGTGGTAGCCAAGTGGTGGGAAGATAAAGAGAAGAGGAAAGAAGGGGATCCTCAGTTCGGATTAGACCCTGTAGAGTCTAAGGCCTCAAATGAAAGAGCTATTGAAGAGTTAGAGAAGTAGGAAAATGAAAAGAAGATTAAAAAGAAGTTGTATGAAGCTGAAGTTGTGCAATGTTTGCTGAAAGCTACAGAGTTGGCTTCTAAAATGCTTTCCTTTTTGGAAACATTCGGTCCTGAACCTTCCTTACCAGAAAATCCATCCATGAAATATGTCACTCCAGAAAAATCCATGGTAAAGGAAGTAGTTGAAGAAGATGAAAAAGAAGTTGCTAAAGAAGTAGAGGAAGAAGTTAAAGAAGAAGAAGAAGAAGAAGGAAGTGAAGATTTGGATGCCCTGATCAAACAAGTAGAAGATTATAAAGATAAGGCTGAATCCAAAATGTTAGTAACTCCAGGAAAGGGAGATGTGGAAGGTAGAAAGAATGATGATAATCAACAGCAAGAGGAAGAAGTAGAAAATGTCTTGTATGATGGGGAAGAATCCTATGAGAGGAATTTCCTTGAGGAAGAACAAGGAAAGGAGAAACCAGATGAAGACCAGATTATTCAAGTCTCTGAATCTGAGAAAGTATCTCCTGATGAGAAACCCATTCTGAGAGCAGATAAGGGGAAGAAAGCTCTCATAGAGACACCTATGAAATATGTCATCAGGAATAAAGAGGTTGGTGGTACCTCTAGAAGAAATCTAGTGAAAGCTGGAGAAGATCAATCTCCAAGCAAAATGTCTGATTCGGATTCATCAGCACAAAGTCAGGATTTTATTATTGAGTCTTAGAAAAAGTTGGTGGATTTCATTCCAATATTTCACACCATTGACTCTCGATGTCAAATGCTTTAGCTATGCCAAAACCAAAAATCAGAGACATTATCCATGGTAATGGAAAAGTGTGTGAAGATAGAAGTGAAAAAAAAAAGTTTCTTTATCGATTATGATGTGCATAGAAAGTCCTGTAGTAAGGTAACAAAGTGTTCTAAGAGAGTTGATGACGACTTAGTGCGGTTTGAAAATTTCTATGCTGAAGATCAAAATGATTTTGACATGGAGGATAAAAAGGTTAAGGATATTTATGAAAAGTCGACCCAAGAAAACAATTATAGGAATCAACATGTCAGTGAACTAAATGGGAAGCTTAACTCAGTATCTTAGAATTGGAAAAGTGAAAGAGATCTCCGGATTGAGTATAAGGAGAAGTTGGAAAAGCAAGATGAATTAATAAAGATACAGAAAGAAGCCAGGGATGCTCAGGCAGAAGCTTTGAAAGCCCAAGAAGAAAAGACAAAAGCCTTTGAGAGGCAAGTTGAGGAAGACCAAAGAGACCTGAAGAAGCTCAAATTTTTTTTAAAGAAGCTGATCCCAATGGAAAAAGAAGAAAAATAAACTCACTCTGATCTTTTTTTGTATTTTTCTTTCCTTGTAAAATTTTTGACAACACTAATTAAATGTTGATTGGTTTGTTATATATTTTAGTGTAATTTATAATCTTTCAGGTACCATATTTTTCCATCCCCATACATTATTTTTGAAAATCACAAAGGGGGAGAAGGAAAAAGAACTACTCCTAAGGGGGAGAAGGAAAAAAGAACCACTAAAAAGAGGAGAAATAAAAATTTTAAATATCTTTAATGTAAGGAGGAGTTTCTGTCTACAAAGTTTTTCATTCCCATGGTAATGAAAAATCCACTTTGCAAACTCATAATACAATCCTTAGAGTTTCAATGCCTAAGGGGGAGTTATTTGTATTCACTTTCATCCATGAACAAAGGGAGATAAATTTTAATGTCAAAGTCTAATGAAATTTTTCAATGTCTTTATATTCTTTTTCATAAGGATGTTTGTGTTTTCCAATAAGGGGGAGATTTTTGAGTCAATAAGGGTTTCCTTATGACTTTTTCCATTACTTCTTGTTTTGAAAATCACAAACACCTTAAACATAAACAAATCAATATTTTACTTCCATAAGGAAAATTATATCCTTTAAAGAAATTTATCCTAACCTAGATTTTCTTATACATAGCAATATTTTTCGTAAGTACAAAAACCAGATTCATACTCAAAATCCCAGAATCATATAATGTCATGTATTGGAGTATTCTGTTTTTCGGATTTGAATTCTGGATGAGAACTAGAATGAAGTTCCACTCTGAATTATGGATACAAACTTTCATGAGTTCGACTCCAAACCCTTAAGTTTTTCGACTCCGAACTCTTATGAAGTTCGACTCCAAACTTTCAGAAGATTGACTCCGAACTCTTGATTAGTTCGACTCCGAACTCTTATGGAGTACGACTCCAAACTTTTACTAGTTCGACATCAAACTCTACAAGTTCAGATTCTGAACTCTGGTGAAACCAGACTCTGAATTTCCTTTGAAATTTAGACTCCGGACTTCTACATATTTTAGATTCCGATTTCCAATAAAATAGAATCCGAACATTTCTTTTTAAAGACTCCGAAATTCATGTTGGTTAGACACCAAACATTTAATTTGCTTCACTCTAAACTTTAGTATGGCTGTTTGCTTACATATGCTTCATTAAAAAACGATGTCGTGCATTCAGTTATACATAGTATTTTAATAAACTATCTCTTCTATTCTATTTCAAACTAACCGTTGGTTGAGTTACACGTGTACAAGTCCCTCCGAATTTTAAGGAAAATATGACCATTGGAGAGGGGGCCGACCGAGCCTATAAATAGGAGCCCATTTGAAAGAGCTCAACAACTAGTTGATAAATCTAGAGACCACGCATTGTTAAGGTGATTTCTAGAGAGAGAAGATTTTCATGCTTTGTGCATACTGAACCGCTAATTCAGATTGCTTCGTGTGACTCCGAATGATGGTGATTACATTCAAGGGCTTCCGGGGATAGGAAGACAGAGGTGCCGACTTCCTTGATGTTCGAGGGCTTCCTTGCTGAGGAAGACAGAGGCTCCAACTAACTTTGAAGTTTAGGGCTTGCATGGATATCAAGACAGATACTCCGATCTTCGTATCGAGGGCTTACCCTGGTGTG
The DNA here is from genome assembly GCA_963277665.1 of Viscum album. NCBI lineage: Eukaryota > Viridiplantae > Streptophyta > Magnoliopsida > Santalales > Viscaceae > Viscum > Viscum album. The sequence goes on from OY728135.1 coordinate 1,368,269,233, forward strand.
GGTAAGACAGAATTGCTTGAAAGTATAAATCAAGGGACCTTTATCCAAGGTTGTTGGATACCCTTCTCTTTGGGTAAAAAGAGTTATTGTTTGTTACTTGTAGTTGAACTGCATGGTTTTCCACTGCATATTGTATTGTAAGGGATGTATAACATTCTTATATTTCCTTACACTCGTACTTTGATTCATTTAGATTCTATATGCTTTAAGATAGAATCTCATATTGTAAACTTTAGTTAAGTATAAATTTCCGGATCCATATATCCAGAACCTGTTTTTCTAAATCAATTTCCTGATTCAAGCAAGTGTGTAGAATTAGAAGTTTGTAACTTCATTCATTGTTCCAATTTCTAATTTGAGTTAGATGTGTTGTGAATTTACTCACTTTAACTTTTTTAAACTTAGATCTTTCCTTGTTTAAGGAAATTTTTAAAAGTGTACAATTCACCCCCCCCCCCCCTCTTTTATATTGAGAATCTACATCATTTTTTCGAACCTACACAGATCACCTCCTAAGCACTCAATGTTCATTAGTCTCATCCATGTACCAACACGCCATAAGGTCCACCTCCGGGTACCGTCCAGCCCTGGTACTCTCAGCCTCGGTCAGTGCTGACCATCGTCTGCATCCAACACAACAAGGTGCGGGTATAGCCCATGCACGGGTGTGTATAACAATGCTTAATAAATACCCTGAGACCCTCAAGTTCTCACAAAATCCAACAAGGATAAACAAAAAAGTATGAAATCAACATATAACCCCACTTAGTTATGTTCCCATACATATACCAAAGTTATCAATTAAGTCATATCAATCATGAAAAAAAATCAAAAGTTACTGACTCAGCTCAACTATGATTTTTATTCACATTATCGAAACCATGAATATTGGAGAACTCCTCCTCTGTCGAGTACAGTGGGACTACCGTGACACCAAGGCACTTCCCCCTAACCTTGGACTATTTAGGTACTCCTCCTATCGATTATCGTGGGTCTGTTGCGTCACTAAGGCACTCCCCACTGTTGGTCTACAGCCACAACCAGGAGCTCCCCCTAATATCCTATAGAGGCACTCCTCTTGTCGAGTACCATGGGTCTGCCACCACAAATAGGCGCTCCTCCACCATGGGTTTACCACCACAACCAGGTGCTCCCCACTAGGCTAGTCGAGTCACTCCGAGTCAATCAGTTAGAAGTCGTCAAGTCTCAGCTAGCCACTAGGTCTCCACACTCTGTCTGCTCATCTCTGGAAGGATCCGCTCCACATGATATTGGTTGATTCTGAAACTATCATGAAGTCCCATGAAGAAGTATCTCAAAGGTTTTCCACGTCATAGTGGTATCAACGCAACTGACGGCGCATCAATCGGACGCTCGGTCGAAGAGTTATTAGTCATTTAGTCTCGGGGTCCCGGTTGGATTCGTGCATGATCTAACTAGACTATATCTCAACTATACCCCAAAATCCATTAGAATATACTCAAAGAGACCTCCACACTCCAATATTACTGGCACCAGTAATGGTTCTTCAAACAGACATCTAGTGCCAAAGATATGTCCAAAAGAAAGTGAACGAGTCATAATGAGCCTCGGTCCGGTCCAACCCAGCCCGACCCAGCATGGGCCGACCCGATCTGGGTCAACTCAACATGAACTGTTAGGCCTAGCCTGGCCCGTTAGGCGGGCCAGCCTGTTAGTTTCGGCCCAGCTTGCTAGGCCCAGCCCAGCAGGCCGCGGGAGCACGTATCGGTCATGAGGGCGTGGACTGGCTGTGGGTCGGCGCGAGGGCGGTTCGGCATTAAGGGCGCCATTTGGGAAACTTGGCCCAGAGGGAACCACAAGGGAGTGTATCGGTTCATCTGGGGTGTAACGAGGGGCACGAAAGGACAGCTCATCTGAGGCCCCAAAGGGCACACGGACGGCGGAGCCGCGGGGCGTGTGGGTCGCGTGTGGAGTTCGTCTTTTCCGGGGCTCAGAAGGGCACTGCGAGGGGCATGGGAGGCGCGAGAAAGAATACAAAGTTGACTCCATTTGTCGCATCTTCCACACACTTACAATCTCAAGCTCATGCTTCGGTTCATTTAAAATGTTGAGGAGGGAGGGTCGGTCATCAAAGACGTCCCATGTCTGTTGCTTCTGCAAGGTGCTTCCAAGGAAGAAGTTAAAGACGCTCATTGTTGGTGTTCGTTGTTGGAAGAAAGCATTTATTTTCATCGTGGGAGAGATATTTTCTCTCAAAATCTCCTTTCTTGTTTTCCAAAAAAAGAATAGGTAGCCAAGAATAATAGATTATATAATCTATTAAGTCATTGGAATAAAAATTCAAATTGGGCGAATTAATTAAGTTGGCTCCACTAAATTAATTAATTAAGATGACACAATTAAAAGAGGGGAAGGGTTATCACCATTAAAAGAGGGGGGTGGGGAGACTCTCCCTCATTAATGACGGGAGTTGAGAGGTTTTCCACAATTAAAATGGGGGTTTAGTCCCGGGAGGCAGCCACCACCGTAACCTCTCACAGGAGGTTAGGTTCGGCTGGGACCCACCACCATAACCTTTCATGTGAGGTTATGGTCGGGTGGTCCCCACAATTCAACTACCACAAGGTTGTTTAGTTTTGGTGGACCCCACTTCCAACATCTACATGGTGGCTCAAAAAAAAATAAAGTGTAGTTCATTTTATTTTATTATTTTCCACGAAAAACCCTAAACTATCTTTTATTCTCGACCCACTGTCGTCTAGGTGAATGTCTCCTTAAGCGAATACCGGCACTGAGAGTTCAACGATGCCCTTGGATTTCAATTTTGAGCACCGGTTCAAATGTTATAAAAACCCGCTCATACTTTTACTGAACGTTCCTGAACAAAACATTATAAATTGATTTCAGGCACACTGGGCCTCAGAATCTCATGTTGTCAATTTTCGCAGACTCATAAAATTCCCATTTATTTTAAAAAACATTACATGCAAATTCCAGATCTTTACATTCTCACCACCTCAGGGCTCTACATCCCCATAAGACACAACTCATACTAAGGGAACAAGTGGTGGTACTGAGCATATATCTATGCCTCCCACACCCGTATTCTCTCTTAAAGGTTTTTGTGCTTCCAGCGAACGCACACAAGAGGTATTGACCATCCACGAAGGACCCGCTCCTTTAAATCCTCAATCCCTACTAAAACCACCAAAAATTTTCCCCCATCATCGATGTCTAGCTATCCATAGTCGATGATGTGGAAGGTTTCGGCACGTATCTCCTCAGCTGAGATACGTGGAAGACGTCATGCACCCAGTGAAACTGAGGTGGAAAATCTAAGCGGTATGACACCTCTACAACTCTGCTGAAGACTTGAAAATGTCTGATGAATCTCAGAGATAACATGTCGCCTCATTCAAATCTCCAATGATCTCATTGGGGTGATACCCATAGAGAGACGTGGTAACCATCCTCAAACTCTAGAGGTCTCTATATCCTGTCAGCATAAGACTTCTGCTGCTCTGTACAGCGGTCATCCACTCCTGGAAGATCCCCACCTTCTCTGTGGTAGCTCGTATCATTTCTGGTCCCACCAGCACTGACTCCCTTGGGTTTTTCTAGCACAAAGGTGATCTGAAATGTTTCCTGTACAATGCCTCAAAAGGTGTCATCTCTATGGTAGAGTGATACCTATTGTTTTATGAAAACTCCACAAAAGGTAAGTGGCCCTCCCAGCTACGACCGAATTCTCAGACACAAGCACGTATCATATTCTCGAGGGTATGAATGGTCCCCTCTGTCTGACCATCCATTTGAGGAAGTAATGCGGTGCTCAAACGAATCTGCATCCCAAAAGCTTCCTGCAACCCCTTCCATAGCCGAGAAGTAAACCATGCATCACGATCGAAGACAATCTTTGAAGGTAATCCATGTATCCGCACAATATCCAGCACGTAGAGGCATCCCAATCTCTCTACTGAACCATGCTCTCTGATAGGTAGGAAGTGGGCCGACTTGGTGAGTTGGTCAACGATCACCCAAATCGAGTCGTGACACCTGGATGTACGTGTAACTCCTATCACTAAGTCCATGGATATCCTATTCTATGTCTACTCTGGGACCTCTAAAGGTTGAACCAAGCCTGCTGGTACTTGATGCTCCTCCTTCACTTGCTGACAAGTGAGGCATCGAGAGACAAACTCTGCAACTACTATCTTCATTCCTGGACACTAGTGTTTTTGTCGAAGATCCTGGTACATATTCGCCACTCGTGGATGTACCGCTCGAGGGAATGTGTGGAACTCCCTCAACACTTCCTCCGGAAGTTACACTGGTACCATGGTATGTTCTATGTCGAGGATGATGTGCTCCCCACTTTTAAAAAATCCAAAAGGTGCCTTCCCTATGGATATCTGAGCACGTTGTGTCTTGCAGTTAGTGTCCCCATTCAGCGCCTCTCTGACTCACTAATGAAGTGGGGGAGTGATTGTAAGAGACTGAAATAAGGCTGATCCATCCTTATGCACAAAGGATGTCTGTAAAGTAGCCAGTTCCTCTGTCACCTCCCCTAGCAGCTGTATACCATATCTACTACTGAGTGCATCTACAACAAAGTTCCCATTCCAAAGAGTATAGACTATTTCTAAGACATAGTCCTAGAGGAAATCAATCCTACATTGCTATCTCATGTTGAAGTCCTTCTGGGAGAAGATATACATGAGGCTATTGTGATCATAGTACATGGTAAAACACTAGCCGATCAAATAGTGTATCCACATCTTTAAAGCGAAGACCACTGTTGCTAACTCCCGATCATGGGTAGTGTAGTTCTGCTTATTTTATCTCAGCTATCGTGAACCATAAGCGATCACTGCTCCCTCCTGCATCAGGACACATCCGTGCCTGGTCCCTGATGCGTCGTAGTAGACTACATACCCAACACCTTCCCCTAGAAGCCTCAGGATGGGGGAACAAGTCAACCTCTTCCTCAGCTCCTGAAAGCTATGCTGGAATCTCTTCGACCACAAAAAGGGTTACCCCTTCTTTTTCAAGGCTGTAAGTGGTGCTGCAACTCTAGAGAAATATGAAAAAAAACCTCTAGGACTATCCATCCAAACCCAGAAAACATTGTTCCTACGTCACACTTCTGGGTGGATCCCAAGAAAATACCGCCTTAGTCTTCACTAGATCCACTGCAACTCCAGCTTCTGAGATGACATGTCCCAGAAAGTGAACCTCTCAGATCCAGAACTGGCACTTCAAGATCTTACCATAAAGTTGGTTCTCTTGGAGTGTGTCTTGTACATCCCGCAAATGGTAGGCATGCTCCTCCTCAGTAGTCGAGTAGATCAGAATGTCGTCGATGAATACTATGACAATGTGATTTTGGTATGGCTGGAAAATCTTGTTCATGAGTCCCATGAACACTACTGAAGCATTGGTTATGCCAAAAGGCATATTCAATAACTCATAGTGGCCATACCGAAAACTAAAGGTCATCTTCTACACATCCTGATCTCGAACACTGAGCTGGTGATAGCCTAATCTGAGGTCTATCTTTGAGAACCACTGTGCTCCCTTCAACTGAAGAAAGAGGTCGTCAATCCTCGGGAGTGGGTACTTGTTCTTCACAGTCACCTGGTTCAGGAGCCGATAGTCAACACAAAGCCTCAATCTCCCATATTCCTTCATGGTGAATAGAATCAGGGATGCCCAGGGAGAAACACTAGGGCATATGAATCCCTTCCACTGCATGTCCTTTAGCTGTACCCACATCCCGCGAAGCTCCGTGGGAGCCATCCGATACGCTGGTATAGATATCAGTGTCATACCAGGGTACAAGTCAATGTAAAAGTCCACCTATCTGCGAGGAGTTAGACCTGTGACATCATCTGAGAAAACATTCATGTATTGGTCCACCACTGCAGGATAGCTCAGACTCCCCACATCAACTGCTCCGAGAGTAAGGGTAGCCAATCGATGAGTGATCGGATGCACTCTCCTCTAGGAAAGTCCATTATGAATCTCAAAGGCTCCCTTCATGCCAGTGAAGGTAAACCTAGTCTCATCCATGCGGACACACGACACTTTGTGCCTAATATAGTCAATATGAGCATGGACTGTAGAAAACCAGTCCATACCCAAGATAACATCGTAAGGCCTTGATGCCGCTACTAGGAGATCCCATCTGAATCTCTCGCCTCCTAGAGTAAGCTCACACTACTGGCACCAGTGCATAGTCATCAAATCTTCTCTCATAGGAGTATCTAGCCATAAGGATCAGGCCAACAACTCCATTGGAATCTCAGAGTTCTGAACGAGGGTAGTGGCAATGAAAGAGTAACAGGAACCTCTGTCTATAAGAACTACAGCTAAGGTGGAGTAGACACAGACCGTAACTAGTATCATATTTGGAGTGATATGATCGTAGGCCTCAGCTGCCTAGAGCTGAGATCGCCCCTATCCACCAGCTCCCTGCAGTCGGGGTGGACCTCCTGGTGGTGGTGGTGGTAACACCTCAAAACATCGTCCACCGCCAGCTGTATGACCAGCTCCTCTACCACGTCCACCTTCTCCATATGGAATGCCTCGATCAAATCTCTATCTCTCCTGGGAGGTCCTTCGAATGTCTTCTGATCATCAAAATGGGAATTTATTCAGTCATGATCCATGTGACCCTACATGCCGCATGAGAAACAGTGCCCACTCCTGGCATGTATGTCTCTGCTCCGGGTGCCCCGCACAACCGATCCTGTGTCATGTGGTCGTCCACATGTACTTCTGGTCCTCTTGGATCTCAGTGAAATCTATATGATTCAAGCTACAAAAGGACTCTACTACGCATCTAATGATGGTGGATCTCACTACTGGAGACTGCTCAGCAAAAAAACTATCCACTATGAGGGCTCTCTCTAACACCCTTGCCTGTGTCGCGATGCTAAGTGAGATCACCGAAGCTCTGGTCTCTCGCCGGAGTCCCTGCTAGAAGGTCCGGGCCCTGAAGAATGGGTCTCGTACCATATCGGTGGAGTAGCGTGAGAGGCCTATGAACCTCACTAAGTACTGAGCTATAGTAGTTCTACCCTGCTACAGACGAAGTAGCTCCGATATGTGCACTACCCGAAGAGTCACTGATACAAACTCTACCCGAAATAGGCTCTCGAAGTCTGCCCAGAGAAGAATCATCTCATCGTGAACGTGGAGCATCAAGCCCTACCGTCATCCAGCTTCTTCTTATAGAAGGCTGGCAGTAAGAATCACCATGAAATCGGCTGGTGTCCCTACCAGTCGAAAAACTCTCACCACAGCCTCCAGCCAATCCTCAACCACATATGGGTCCATCTCTCCCATAATCCTGGGTGGCCTCTGGCACTGGAACTCATGCAATGCGATAAAGTGGCATGCATCATCTGCTAATGGGGACGGTGGCATCGGTGGCCCAACAGTGAGTGGTACCGCTAGTTCCTCGGTTAGAAAAGGGCCCTTCACCGAGGCCTTGTCGCTCGGTGGGATATCTGTGCATTTAACTCTTAAGACTCTAGCTGGTCATCTGTAGGGAGGAGTCCTGAAAGAAACAGATGCAACATAGTCAAAATATTGTACCTATTGAGCTAACCTGGTTGAGCTGACTTAACAAAAACTTTTGAAAACACCCACACAATCAGTGTTTTCGTGTACTGAGTCAGAAATCCGAAGTCAGGGTGCTGGTGTATGGATACTTTGGTCACCGCACCAACACTGGACTCCTTGAACTAAAAACAACATTCAGTACCCTTAACAATATTTCTTCATGGAAAAGATCAGAGTCCTAAGTTCTTCGGTAGAAACGAATATTCTGATACAAATTTGTTACGACCCTTCCCCCGGGGCTCGTGACTACCCCAATCCCGCCTTCCATAGGCCATGGGTTGGCGACTAGCACCAAATGCATAAATCCATAAAACTAGGAAGGAATTGCCTTTATAACATGTAAACACACAAAATGGAGCATAAGCTAGAAACAAAACACAATGTAAAACTAAATAACAAAAGTGTGCTGATGTAAAAGTGGCCAAAAATACAAGACCAATGGTAAAGTACAAGAAACTGAAAGTATATCTAAAGAAAAGAAAAAAAATCAACTAGGTCATCCTCCAAGGTTCCTGCCTGAAGGGTAGGTACAGATCACCTCCTCATAACTCCATGTTTGTTTGTCTCCTCCGTGTACCGACACACCATAAGGTCCACCTCTGGGTACCGTCCAGTCCTGGTACTCTCTCCCTCTGTTTGTGCTGTGCATTGTCTGCATAAAACACAATGGGGTGCAGGCATAGCCCGTGCATAGGTGAGTATAACACTACTCAATAGGGTACCCAAGACCCTCAAGTTCTTACAAAATATAATAAGGATAAACCAAAAATTATTAAATCAATGGATAACCCCACATATGTATATTCCCATACATATACCTAAGTTATCAAGTAATCAATCTCAATCATGAGGAAAACACAAAAGTTACTGACTCAACTCAACCAGGATTTTTATTCACATTATCGAAACCATGACTACTGGAGAACTCATCCCCAGTCGAGTACAGTGGTCCTACCGTGACACCAAGGAGCTTCCCATTAACCTTGGACTACTGAGGTACTCCTCCTATCATGTACTGTGGGTCTGTTGCATCACCAAGGCGCTCCCCACCATGGATCCGCTGCCACAACCAGGTGCTCCCCCTAATAGCATGCAGAGGTACTCTTGTCGAGTACCACGAGTCTGCCACCAAAACCAGGCACTCCTCCACCGTGGGTCTTCTACCACAACCAGGTGCTCCCCACTGGGCTAGTCGAGTCACTCTGAGTCAATTGGTCAGTAATCATCAAGTCTCAACCAGCTACTAGGTCTCTGCACTCTGTTCGCTCGTCTCTGGAAGGATCCTCTCCACGAGCTACTGGTCGATACACAAACTATCATGAAGACCCACAAAGAAGTATCTCAAAGGTCTGTCACATCATAGGGGTCTCAACGCACCTGATGGCACGTCAATCGGACGCCCGATCTGTGAGTTATTAGCCTTTTTATCCTGGGGCCCGGTTGGATTCGTGCATGATACAACATGACCTTATCTCAACTATACCACAAGATATAGGGTAATATACTTGAAGGGACTATCATGGTCCAAGATTACTAGCACCGCTGACGGTTCGTCAAAAGGACATATAATGCCAAATATATTGCCAAAAGAAAGTGAACGGGTCGTAACGAGCCCAGGTCCGACCTGACCCAGCCTGACCCAGCATGGGCTGACCCGGTCCGGGTCGATCTAGCCTGACCCATTGAGTCTGGCCTAGCTCATTAGGTGGTCAAGCTCATTAGGTTCGGCCCGGCCTGCTGGTCCCAGCCCAGCAGGCCACGACAGCGCGGACCAGTCGCAAGGGCGCGGACCGGCCATGGGTCGGCACGAGGGTGCCACATGGGAGACTCGGCCTGGAGGGCGCAGTGAGGGAGGGGGCCGGTTCACCTGGGGTACCACGATGAGTGCGGGGGGCCAGCTTCATCGGTGCACTATAGGGTGCACGAAGGCCGGCGAGCCAGTTCGGCCAGCGGCGATGCGGGGTGCGCAGGGCACGCGGGGTGCATGGGGTGGACGGATGGTGGAGACACGTGGCACACGCGGAGGCCGGCTTGGCTGGGGCTCAGGAGGGTGATGCGAGGGGCGTGAGAGGCATGGGAAAGAACATGGAGTGGTCATATTTCATCGCGTCTGCCGCACACATCCAATCCCGAGCTCGTGCATCGGTTCGTTGACGACGATGAGGAGGGAGGGTCGGTCGTCCAAGCCGTCTCACGTCGGTTGCTTCCACAAGGTGATTCCAAGGAAGAAGTCAAATATTCTCGTTGTCGGTGTTCTTCTTTCTTAATTGGAGAGATACTTTCTTTCAAAAGCTTCTTCCTCCTTTTCCAACAAAAGAATAGGTAGTCAAGAATAATATATTATAAAATATATTAATTAGTTGGCATAAGATTTCAAATTGGGTGAATTAATTAAGTTGGCTCCACTTAATTAATTCATTATGTTAGAACAATTAAAAGGGCGGAAGGTTTGACACCATTAAAAGAGGTGGAATGGAGAGACTCTCCCTCATTAAAGAGGGGAGTTGACAGTTTTTCCACAATTAAAATGGGGGTTTTGTCTCAGGTGGTCCCCACCACCATAACCTCTCGCAGGAGGTTAGGTTTGAGTGGGCCCTACCACCATAACCTCTCATGGGAGGTTATGGACGGGTGGTCCCCACACATCAACTCCCACAAAAGAGGTTTAGTTCTTGGTGGACCCCACCTCCAACTTTCACATGGTGGCTCAATAAATAAAATTAAGGGTAGTTCATTTTCTTTTAATATTTTCCACGATAAAACCCAAAATCTATCTTTTATTCTCGACCCACTGTCGTCGAGATGAAAGTCTCCTTAAGTGAATAATGGTTTTTCAAGTTCAACGGTGCCCTCAGATTTCAATTATGAGCACCGGTTAAAATGTTATAAAAAACTGCTCGTATATTTACTGAACGTAACCGAACAAAATATCATAAATTGATTCTAGGCACATCTGGCCTCAGAATCATGCACCGTCAAATTTCGTGGCCTCATAAAATTCCCATTTATTTTAAAAAAATTATATGGAAATTTTGAGTATTTACATTATATCATATATACAAAATAATTAACAGGTTATATTTATTATTTACATCAATTTTACTAAATATTATACCCATACAAATAATAAAGTGTTGAATAATAAACTACACAACGGCGTGGAGACGATAAGCCGTAGATACACACGTATGATGACTTTGTCATTCATAGGATTGATAGAATAATGAATACGGTTGCACCATATTTACAATTACATCATAGTATGTATAAGGTTCTGGAGTTATTATTTTGGTATGGAACCAACAAATAAATAGGAAGTTGAAGAAGAAAAAAACATTGAAAGTGGTGGGGAAATTGTTACATTTTCTTCGGGTGCTTCCTTTTGATTTGATCAAAAGGGCTCCTTAGGTTGGATTTCCGATCAATGTAAGGACACTAGGTTTAATTGAGGTTAGTTGGGAGGATATTTGAGTAGGTTTTTGGCCGATCCAATTGGGTTTGGAGGTGTGAAATTAGGATAACTAAAGTACCCTTTTATAAGAGAGGTTAGGGTCACTCTAAATAGAGATTGAAATATTATTTTATTATACAATAGTTTTCATTTTATAATGGCTGAAAATGGATTTATTTCAAGGATAATGTGGTTATGAGGTTTAATCCCTTCAACCAATATGTTTTAGAAAAATTTAGGTCCCTATATTAACCTTATCCTTTTTATTTAACTCTTAGTTAATTAGTGTAACTTTTAAAATGTCTTATTGTATTCTTACACTATATGGTTAATAAATTTACTATTAACTGCCAAGAAAACCTCAAGTGGTTAATTAATGATATATCTATCATTAAATAAGTTCTTTTTATGATCCTTATATTTTTAAAAATATTATATCATTTAATAATATAATATTTGTTTTAAAAACTCATTTATGTCAATTTTTATACTATTTAGTATTTGGTTTTTGTAAAAGCCATAAACGCGTGATTACTTCAAAAAAATTATTTTATCAACCCTAACATGTCATTTAGTCTAAAAAATGTGTGTAATACATCAAAATTATCAATTTACATTTATTTAGATATTTATAATATAAATTATTTTAATCTTTCATTAATAAGGTAATTATTGCATCGTCATTGTGTCAAAAATAAATTTAATTATTTAAAGTCTAAAAATTATAAATAAAATACCATGATGTAGGAAATATTTTCATATTTATAATGAATATTTATAGTTGAATTTATCTTGTGTATAAACCTATATTAAAAATGTATTAGTTATGGAAATTTGAATTTAACACTTTTAACTATTCTTTAAATAAAATAATAATAGTTGTCCTAATCTAATCCAAGTGGACCAAAGAGGATCATATTTTATTTCTAATTTTGATTTTTTTCAAAAACCCCTTATCTAATATAATTAGGACATGTGTTAAGTTATTATAAAATAATTTTCACCATTAAAAACAATATTTACTTTTAACAAAGGTAAATAAAACGCAAAAGTTACTATTCACCAAAAATTATTTTCATCTTATTGAACCACATTTTATTTAATGATGTCAACCGTATATTTCAGATTTTTGAAATTAAATTCATAGATTCGGTAAAATTACGTTTTATGAGAAGTGGCTAACCTGCCTAGAAGGTGGGTAAAAAACGTTAACAAATTCAATAAAATTTTATACACCTGATTTTATTATAAAATGACTACAATTTATTACATCGAAATAATATAGGTATTATGTATATATTTTTACTTAAAATTAATTTAAATTAAATAAATAAATATTTAAATAAAAATTCAGTTTTTAAACAATAACGCAATGTTTTTCACTATTTATCAAAAATTGAATGTTTTCTGAAAAGTAGGAGAAATTCGCCCTAAGATAATTTTGATATTCTGAATCCAAAAATGATTTATATTTTACCAAATTCAAAACAAAGAAGTTTCATTAATTAATTTAAAATTAATTCTCGTTGTCAAAACCAGAAAGCGGGTTTTTGAGAAGTAAAGACTATCAAAAGATTGATATGTGTTTATGTCCAATTTAAAAGTGAAATTAATTTTAATGACCAACATTAGATTAAATGATAAAAATATAATCTAATTACAATTAAAAACTATTCAAATTTATAATTTAACCTTATAAAATTTTTTATTAATTTTTTTTCAATTAATATTTATAATCTTTCATTATTCATCAAAATATGAAAGTTATCAAAAAAACACCAAAATTTTATCCAAACTAAACTTTTATGTCACGATTATAAAAAAGAATTTAATTTCATCTGATTGAATATATTAAAGTTTCAAATATTAGATTATATAGGTTTCTCCATTAAAAGGCAGAAAAAGTGCATTTTTTGAAAAATGCTTTTTTATCTGAAAAATTGAATTTGTCCTTATATTATGTCTAAGAAACAAAAAACATTTATTTAAAAATTATATGGGATATATATAAAATTCAAAATGTGGTAATTAGTATTCATAACTTATTTTTAAACAGATAGTTTGATAGGTTGTGGTGCACTAGAACCCGGTGTTGCGTACATCGCACGCTATTGTATTATTCAAAGAGAAGTGTACCATGGAAGCTTGGGGTGTTACATTATTCCATCCTTCAATAAATCATGTCCTCACAATTGTAATTTGTTCTTCATAAGTAAAATGTAAAAAAATATGTTTGGGGAATACCCACATCAAAAATAGGGTTAATAAATTTTAGTCATAATAATAGGTTAAGGGAAATGAAAAATTCACCACCAAATTAAGATTTTGAATAGTAGAACATTGGTGGCAATTATAATTATAGGGAAAAACTAAATATTTATAAGGAGTGATTGAAGTCATCTATCACAAAAAAGTGAATGAAAAAATGAAGGGCCTCAAAGCCATAAATCTATAATGAATAATGTAAGGTATTAGGATAATACATTTTTGGGTTTAAGATCCTTCCCCTAATGTTTAAGAATTAATTTTTTCTTAGAATAAGAAAAAAATACTTGATAAGTAGAGTTCCATCCATTAACTATTTTAAACCACAAACTCATATTTCACTCCAAACAATGAGTATTCAAGATGAATTGGTCACACCTAAAACACTATAATCAACTTACAGAGAATAACATAATCCACAAAGGATGAACTATATATTTCCCCAGTCTTTAAAGATTAACCAAAACCAAAATGGTTAGTACAAGATTAGATGATCCCCAAAAAGGATAATCCTTTAGAGAGAGAAATACTAATATTAATTTTCTAAAATTAAACCAACAATACCCAAAACTCAATTAATACCATCCAATAATCAATTTTCTTTAAAATCATTCAATATAATCCAAACTAAGATTGAAACCCAAAACTCAGAAGAATTTGATTACGTAGTCTTCCACGTTAAATTGTATCTCAAAATAACATCGACTACTCTTAATGTCACATACTTAAAAGTAATTATCCTAATCACATATTCTCTATGATAGGTTAATAATTTCCATAAAAAACCTAAATATCATAAGTCCACATTAAAAACATAGATAAAAATCTACCATTACTCCTCAAATGAAATCCCATAGTATTCTATTTTTAAGGCATATAGTGTTCCAAATAGAGAGAACATCTTCCAAAATAACATTTTTCAGTTAATCACAAAATAATTTTCCTATAATAAGGATATCTATTTGATAAATATAATATCACAAATCAACATATTATTGATCAATAAATTCAATTAACTAAAAATAATTAGTCACAAAAATCATTGAATTCACGAAGTCAAGTCGTACGAAATAAATCCCAGTCACACTTTGGTTGTGGGTTCGATTCCCACAGCTTTGTCTGATTCGACAGGTTGTCACACGGTCTATGTGTTGTACTTTTTAAAAAATTATATTTTATATCATTCCCAAAATGAGATAAATTCCTCAAAATAACCATAACATAATTTAACCATAAATGTTATCATATACCTCACATTTTCATCCCAAAATTTAGTAACTTGTAATTGCCTCAAATTCAAAGATTATATAAACCCAAATGTTTATTTATAACTATAACCAAAATAGAAAATTTAATTCTTCCTCAAATACCATTTTCACATAACAGACTACCGTGTTATACATATAAGAGAAAATTCATCCAAAGAAATCCCATCAACAAAGAGCACTAATACTTTTAAACATTTATCCATCCATATATTCCCACATAGGTTCTTCCTTGACCAAGAGGTTATCCTATAGAATAAGTCATTCACTCAGGTAATGCCCAGGTCCCCTAAATTTATGAAAAATTTCTGTAAAGGGATTCATGGGATCATTTTTATTTTCATTAATAGTATTCTTCATTTTTCTTCGGTAATTCTTTACTTTGTGTCCTTTCCTACACATAAAAAATTTCTTTGTTCTATTGAGACACATTCCTAGGTTTCTCCTTCCACATTACCTACATGATGGAAATTGAGCTTTATTTCCTCCATGGTCTCCACTACTGGAGATCTTATAATTCACCTCCTTTATCTTCTTTGTTTAGTCTAGGATTTGGTTATTATATATGTTATTGATCATATTTTTTGAAAACTGATTGGGCATGAACATGATATATTTTACGCATATCAACATTCCATTTCATTTCTCATTTCAACTACCATTATCACCATGTAAATCATGTTCAATTATACTATGACGTCCTTGGAATCCAACCATTGACTAAAACCAGAAATCAATGTGTGACTAACAGTAGTCAAAAAATCATTTAGAGAATATCATGACACCTTATTGTCAATCTAAAACACATTAGGATTAACCATGATTATTAATTCACATATTATATTAAAATCATTCAAATAAGTTTGTAATGAAAATGTGAATTATCCTATGTATATCCTCTAGGAGTTTTTTAATCTAGAGTGCAGCAAGGCCTCTTGTCATGCACCAGTTCCCATTCGAGTCTAGGTCAAAGTGGTGTTTTTAGGTTTTACTCCTATATAAATCTATACTAGAGCCATCTCTACTTGATCGTATCCATACATGGATGTTTTTCATTGAAAATACACATAATATTTACATTACAAAAAAATTTGGATGTTCTTCTATACTAATTCCTAAAGTCTATCTTAGGGTAATGTTCTCTAATCAATGTTTTTCTAAATTTATTTTTCAAGGTTTGTACTAAACATCCTCTGATACCAACTTTAAAACATCAACCCTAGTTACCCAGAGTCCGTGAATTATTACATAACATTGGCATGATCTCAAGAGATCCATTCTCGAAAGACTGATTATTTTAGTATCCTTAGAAGTACTAGATACATACATAAATTTTACAATACATCCTGAAATAAAGAAAAAACATTTTTCCCCTTTTGAAAACATGCATATATATTTTTCCATCCCTGCAGGATAAAAATAATATACTTCTTCACATCCTAGGAAAAAACATAAGAAAGGAGTGAGCTCAGAAGCATAGTAGGGATAACAATATAGTGACAACTGTCATAAATAATCATAAATATTTATGGCAATGTATAAGACTAAAACACAAGCCTTTTAAACATAAAAATCAGAATAATATAGAAAAGTTAAATTGAATAATTCCATTTACATATTCACATGGATATTCTAGTAGTATAATAATCACATGAAATGTCAATATCCGATTTCATAATAATGGAATTCATAATGTCGGACATCATAACCAAATCGTCAAGGCCTCGTGCCATTACTACAAATAAGATTTTTTCATGGCCTTATGTCAAGGCACTACTTTGTCTCATGAGACCTACTGATACATCGAGGAGCTATAGTGGGCTCCACCTATCACATACTAAGTCCAAGGCATTCCTCATATGAAAAGTTTAAAACATAATCAAAACATTCGTATTAAAACTAGCCTACGAAATGTCAATATTTTAACTACAAACCATGAGTGGTATAAAATTAACACATCCAATAGTCAAACATATCACAAAACCTTCAATAAAATATGGAAGATTTTATTATAATAAATTAAACTCAGTCAAGAATAATGAACTCTATTTACCTAGATGAAAACAATCAGTAAAACTATTTGAGAGAAATATCCCTTTTTTCTTGAAAACATTTAAAAGTATAACTATTTATCAAGAATCCATTTAAAAGAGATTTTTAAATCAAAGTTTCCCATAAAACATTGAAACTTTAAAAAGTAATTTTACTTTTAAAACATTCATTTAAATATAAATAAATCCTTAAATCCCATTTTTAAATCATGGACATTAATGAGAATGATTTAAAAGAATAAATCTTTAAAACATTTAAAATCATATTTTAGTTAGAGTTCCAATCCAAATGAGAGATGCCTGAATACAAATAATTGAGGTAATAAAAACATTATAATATCATGATAATAAAGGTATTAATGGTATACTATGTCAAAATACAATATATACACATATAAAAGTGATTTGGTGCATAACAACAACGAAGTCTTAGTGGAATGTAAATTGAGATGAAATCTTTTATAAAGACCGTATCCTTAGGTTAAGGATAAATAAATGACATAATTATGTGTGAGAAATATAAATAAACTCATTATAGTTGGATATTTAGTGTAAATAAATCTGAGTACATTCACACATATTCTTCTAAAAACAACACCAATGACTAGGATGTTTAACTCAATGAATGAAAATTGAGTTCAGATTACTCTTATCAAGTTCGTATCGATGAATTGAGAATTTATCAATGGAATGATTATGTTTATAAAAGGTATATCAACAAAAATTGGAGTTTAAATGACTACATAAATAAATAAATATTGATTAAACACATAATCTTGGAGTTAAATATTCAATGAAGTGCACGTAAATCCCAATGAGTGGAAATTGTAATTTGAAATTACCTTACCGATTTGTTATCTTACGAAACATACAACCCATGAAATAAGGATCATGCAATGAAGATGTAAATACCCATAAAATAATATATATTACACCAAGAATACAATCATGGGCAGTACATAAACCACACAAAAGGAAATAGTGGCCAATATAGCATGAATCTCACGGGAATAAGAACAGAGACGAAAACCCCTTACCATGTACTTTTAATTAGTATAGGGTTGGATAAACACTTTTATAATGGTGAAATAATTTCTATTAAATTATTAATGAACTAAACACATAAATATGATATCATATATGATCTTCTAATATTTTTTTATGATTTTTCAGTTGTATCATTGTTTTGGATATCAACTGATTCGTTTTCCTTTATATGTTTTGTCACGTAAATATTGTTTGTTTTGTATAGGATCTATTTGAATCATATCCATAATGATATTATGTTCTTAAAAATTATTTATAAATCATCAAATGAATATTATTCTGGAATGGTTACGATGGGGAATGAATCTTATCACGTTTGTGGATATGGTAATCTGTACGTACGCACGAGCGACAATATCATTCAATTGATCGTAAAATAATTTATAATTGGATGGTATATCATATATAAATAATAAGTAACATATTATATTTTTTATTTACATCAATTTTACTCATTATTATACCCATCCAAAAAATGAAATGTTGAATAACGAATTACACCACGATGTAGAGACGGTAAGTCGTATGTATGCATGTATGGGGACTTTTTCATTCATAGGATTGATATAATAATGAATATAGTTGTATAATATTTATAATAACATCAAATTTTGTATAAGGTACTAGAATTATTATTTTTTTATAGAAACAACAAAATAATAATAATTTGAAGAAGAAAAGAACATTGAAACATGTGGTGAAATTATTACCTCTTCTTTGGGTGCTTCCTTTTGATTTGATCAATAGGGCTTTTCGGTTGGATTTCTGATCAAAGTAAGGCCTATAGGAAGAAGTGAGGATATTAGGCATGATATTTGAGTAGGGTTTTTCCAATCCAAATGGATTTGGAGGTGTTAAATTAAGATAAGGGGAAGTGACTCTTTATAAGAGAGGTGATGGTCACTTTAGGAAAAATTGAAAAATTATTTTATTATATAATAATTTTTGGTTTAAAATGGATATATATGGATATATTTCGAGGATAAGGTGGGGATGGGTAGAAATACCTTCAACAAATAGGTTTTATACATGTTTAGGTCACTGTATTAACCTTATCTTTTATATTTTATTCTTAGTTAATAAGTTTAACTTTTACCATGTCTTCTTCTATTCTTACAGTATATGATTAATAAACATACTATAAACTTCCAAAAGAACCTCAAGTGGTTAATTAATGATATATATATCATTATATAAGTCCTTTTATCAAACCTTAGATTTTTAAAAATATTATATCATTTAATAATATAATATTTGAATTAAAACTCATTTATGTTAATTTTTACACTATTTAGTATTTGGTTTTTGTGAAAGTCATAACAAAATGATTACATCAAAAAAATAATTATGTCAACCCTAACATGTCATATTAATCTAAAAAATAGTGTAATTAATCAAAATTATCAATTTACATTTATTTTGATATTTATAATATCAATTATTTTAATCTTTCATTAATAAGGTAATTACTGTATCATCACTATTTCATAAATAAATTTTATTATTTAATGTATAAAAATTATAAATAAAAATACATGATGTAAAAAATATTATTTTATTTATAATTAATATTTATAGTTAAATTTATTTTATGAATATCCCTATATTATAAATTTTTTAGTTATGAAAATTTGAATTTAACCCTCTTAACTCCTCTTTAAATAAAATAATAATAAATGTCCAAATCTAATACATTTCGACCAAAGAGGATCCTATTTTATTCCTAAGGTTGATTTTGGTCGAAAAAAACTTGTCCAATAGAATTAGGACATGTGTTATGATAATTATAATATCATATTGACCATTAATTACCCTGTTTACATTTAACCGTGGTAAATAAAAGTCAAAAGTTACTATTTATAAAAAATTATTTTTATCTTATTGAACCACATTTTACGTAATGAGGTAAACTGTGTCTCTCTGATTTTTGAAATTCAATTAACATAAAATGTAAAATTATGTTTAATACAAATTTGCTAACGTGCCTAAAAGGTGGGTAAAAAACGTTAAAAAATCAATAAAATTTTATACATCTAATTTTATTATAAAATGAATCCAATGAATGAAATTGAACTAATATAGGTACTATGTATATATTTTGACTTAAGAATAATTTAAATGAAATAAATAATTATTTAAATAAAGTCATTTTTTAAAAATTAATGATGTGTTTTTCACGATTCATCAAAATTTGAAAGTTTTTATAAAATTTAGAAAAATTTACCCTAAGATAATTTTGATATTATGAATCCAAAAATCATGTCTATTTTATCAAATTCAAAACATATAAGTTTAATTAATTAATTTAAAATTAATTCTTATTGTCAAAACCATAAAGTGGGTTTTTTGAGAAGTGGAATCTATCAAAAGTTTGATATGTGTTTATGTCCAATTTAAAAGTGAAATTACTTCCAATGAAAAAAATTGTATTAAATGATATAAATATAATCTAATTAATCTTAATAATCATTCAAATGTATAATTTGACAATATAAATTATTTTGATTAAAAATGTTGGTTTCAATTAAAATTGTGTATCTTTCACTATTCATCAAAATATGAAAGTTATCAAAAAAACACCAAAAATTTATCCAACCTAAATTTTTATGTCCCCGCTTATAAAACAGAATTTAATTTCATGAAATTGAATATATAAAATTGTCAAATATTGGATTATATAGGGTTATCCATTAAAAGGAGGGAAAACTGTATTTTTTGAAAAATACTTCTTTTATCTGAAAATTGAATTTGTCCATATATTATGTCTATGAAACAAAAAATAAGAAAGTTAAAATTATATGGGGTATATATAAAATTTAAAATTTGGTTATTACTATTCATACTAGCATTTTAAATGGCTAGTTTGATAGTTTATGGTGCGCTTGAACTCAGTGTTTCATACATCCCATGTTATTGTATTATACAGAGAGAAGCGTACCGTGGAATCTTGGAGCCCCGACCATAGTTACCCAGAGTCGGTGATTTTTTACATAACATTGGCATAATGTCAAGAGATAAATTCTAGGAATACGGAATAGTTTAGTATCCTTTGAAGTACTCGATACATACATAAATTTAACATTACATCATGAAATACTGAAAAACGACATTGTGCCCCCTTTGAACACACTCATATCCATTGAACCATCCCTACAGGTTAAACATAATATACTTCTTCATATCCTGGAAAAATAAAACATAAGAAAGGGGTGATTTAATATTCTCAGTAAGGATAACAATATTGAGGAAACTATCATAAATAATCATAAACATTTAAGGCAATGTATAAGACTATAACATGAGCCTTTTAGACATAAACCTCAGTATAATATGGAAAAGATAAATCGAATAAATCCATTTACTTATTAACATGGATATTTTACTAGTCGAATAATCAAATCCAATGTCAATTTCCAATTTCATATTGATGGAATGCATAATGGCGGACATCATAACCACATAGTCAATGCCTCATGCCAAGACTACAAATAAAATTTGGTCTAAGCCTTGTGACAAGACACTAGTTTGTCCCATGAGACCAAAAAATTCATAGAGGATTTATTGAGGGCTCCACCCATTACTTACTAAGTCCAATACATTCATCATATAAAAATTTTGAAAAATAATCTAAAAATATGTATTAAAACTGGAAAAAAATGTCAGCATTTTAACTACAAACCATGAATGGTATAAAAACAACACATCCAAAGTCAAAAATATCACAAAACCTTCAATAAAATATGGAATATTGTATTATAATAAATCAAACTCTATCTATAATAATGAATGATATTGACATAGATGAAAATAATCAGAAAAACTATTTGAGAGAAATATCCACTTTTTATTGAAAAAAAATTAAAAGTCTCACTATTTATCAAGAAGTCGTTTAAAAGAGATTTTTGAATCAAAGTGTCACATACCACATTGAAACTTATAAAAGTAATTTTAATTTCAAAACATTTATTTCCATGTACCTAAATCCTTAAAACCATTTTAAAAACATGGACATTATTGAGAAAGATTTAGAAGAATAAATATTTAAAACATTTAAAATGATATTTTAGTTAGAGTTTCTTACCAAATGGGAGATGCTTGAATACAAATAATTTAGGTAATAAAGTATTTATAATATCATGAGAATAAGGGGATTCATGGTATACTATGTCAAACTACATTATATAGACCATATAAAAGTTATTTTGCGTGTAACAAAAAAGAAGTCTCAATGGAATGTAAACTGAGATGAAATACCTTAAAAGACTGTATCTTTATGGTAAGGATAAATCAATGAAATAATTATGTGTGAAAAATATAAATATATTAAATATTATTGGATATTAAATGTAAATAAATCATAGGACATTCACACATATTCTTGTAAAAACAACACCAATAACGTGGATGTTTAACTCAATGAATGAAAATTGAGTTCAGATTACTCTTATCAAGTTCATAACAATGACTTGAGAATTAATCAATGGAGTAATTATGTGTATAAAAAGTAAATCCACACAAAGGGGAGTGGAAATTTCTACATAAATAAATAAATAGTGATTAAACTCATAATCCTGTTGTAAAATAATAAATGAAGTATACGTAAAGCCCAGTGAGTGGAAATTGAAATTTGAACTTCTTTTAAAGAGTTGGTAACATACGAAAAATACAACCCATGAATGATGGGCTGTACATACACCACACAAAAGGACAAAGTGGCCAATATAGCATGAATCTCACAGGAATAAAAAGTGAGATTAAAACCCCTTACCTTGTACTTTTCCAAAGTATAGGGTAGATTAACCACCTGTATTATGGTAAAATCATGGTTATTAAATTATAAAATAATCAAATACATAAATATTACATCATATATGATCTTATAATATTTCTTTGTTAATGATATTTTAGTAGTATCACTATTTTGGGTGTTAACTAATTCGTTTTCCATTATATTTTTTGTTATGTAAGTCATGTTTTTTATGTTTAGGATTTATTTGATTCATATCAAGAATGATATTATGTTCTTAAAAATTATTTTTAAATCATCAAATTAAAATTATTCTTGAATGGTTATGATGGGGAAAGACTATGATCATGATTGTGGAGACGATAATCTGTATGTACGCGCGAGCAACATTATCATTCAATTGATGGTAAAATAATATGTAATTGGATGTTATATCTTATATAAAGAATAATTGATATGTTATATTTATTATTTACATTAATTTTTACTCATTATTATACCCATACAAATAATGATGTGTTGAATAACAAACTACACCACGACATGGAGAAGGTAAGTCGTACGTATGCACGTATAATCACTTTGTCATTCATAGGATTGATAGAATAATTAATATGGTTGTACCATATTTATAATAACATCACAATATGTAGAAGGTATTGGAGTTATTATTTTTGTATGGAAACATCAAAGAAATAGGAAGTTGAATAAGAAAAGAACATTGAATGAGGTGGTGAAATTATTACCACTTCTTCGGGTGCTTCCTTTTGATTAGATCAAGAGGGCTCTTTAAATTGGCTTTATGATCCAATTATAGCCTCTAGGTTGAATAAAGGGTAGCTGGGACGATATTGGAGTAGGGTCTAGCCGAGAAAAATGGATATGGAGGTGTAAAATTAAGAGAAGGGGCAGTACCCTTTTATTAGAGAGGTGAGGGTCACTTTAGGAAACAATTGAAATATTATTTTATTATATAATAATTTTAGATTTATAATTGATTAAAATGGATTTTTTTAGAGGATAATGTGGGGATGGGTCAAAATATTCTCAACCAATAGGT
Source organism: Viscum album (assembly GCA_963277665.1). Taxonomy (NCBI): domain Eukaryota; kingdom Viridiplantae; phylum Streptophyta; class Magnoliopsida; order Santalales; family Viscaceae; genus Viscum; species Viscum album. The sequence goes on from OY728135.1 coordinate 1,368,292,730, forward strand.
TTTAGAAAAGTTTAGTTCACTATATTAACATTATCTTTTAGATTTAACTCTTAGTTAATTTGTTTGCTTTTACCATTTCTTCTTGTATGCTTACACTATATGCTAAATAAACTTAATATAAACATCCAAGAGATCCTCAAGTGGTTAATTAATAATATATCTATGATTATATAAGTCATTTATCTAAACCATATATTTTTAGGAATATTATATCGTTTAATAATATAATATTTGTTTTAAAAACATATTTATGTCCATTTTAACACTATTTAGTATTCGGTTTTTGTGAAAGTCATAAAAGCATGATTAAATTAAATGAAATTCATTTAAGAAACACTAAAATGTCATATGAATCTAAATAATTCGTAAAATTCATCAAAATTATCAGTTTAAATTTATTTTTATATTTATAATATCAAATATTTTAATCTTTTATTAACAAGGTAATTTCTGTATAATCCTTGTGTCATAAATAAGTTTAATTATTTAATTTATAAATATTATAAATAAAATACCATTATGTATGAAATATTTTTATATTTCTAATGAATATTTATAGTTGAATTTATTTTATGTATAATCGTATATTAAAAATGTTTTAGTTATAAAAATATGAATTTAACACTTTTAACTCTTCTTTAAATAAAATAACAATAAATGTCCAAATCTAATCCAAGTGGGACAAATAGGATCATATTTTATTACTAAGGTTTATTTTGGTAGAAAATAAACTTATCCATTAGAATTAGGACATGTGTTAGGTTTATTATAATATTATTTTTATTTTTAATTACCCTATTTACTTTTAACCGTGGTAAATAAAAGTCAAAATATATTATTCACCAAAAATTATATTCATCTTATTGAACCAAATTTTACTTACTGATGTCAATTTTCTCTCATATTTTTGAATTTAAATTCAGAGAAGTGGTAAAATTATGTTTTTTGCAAATTTTCAAACATGTCGGGAAGGTGGGTAAAGAACGTTAAAAATTTCAATTAAATATTATACATCTAATTTTATTATAAAATGAATCCAATTAATTACATTGAACAAGTATAGGTATTATATATCCATTTTTACTTAAAATTAATTTAAATAAAATAATTAATTATTTAGATAAAAATTTGATTTATAAACAATAATGTAGTGTTTTTCACTATTCATCAAAAATTGAATGTTTTCAGAAAAATACAAAAAATTAACCCTAAGATAATTTTTAATTTTATGAATCCAAAAATTATGTCTATTTTATAAAATTGAAAACATATAAGTTTCATTAATTTATTTGAAATTAATTCCTATTGTCAAAGCTATAAAGCAGGTTTTTGAGAAGGGAAAATTATAAAATGATTGATATGTGTTTATGTCTAATTTAAAAGTGAGATTGATTTCAATGAAAAAAACTGGATTAAATGATAAAAATATAATATAATTATACTTCAAAACTATTCAAATATATAATTTAACACTATAAATTATTTTGATTTAAAAAAATTCAATTAAAATTTAGTATCTTTCACTACTCATTAAAATATGAAAGTTATCAGAAAAGTACCAAAAATTTATCCAAACTAAATTTTAATTTCCCACTTCTAAATGAGAATTAAATTTCATAAAATTGAATATATAAATGTTATAAATATTTTATTATAAATGGTTCTCTATTAAAAGGCCGAAAAACTGCATTTTTTTAAAGATACTACTTTTATCTAAAAAATTGAATTTGTCCTTATATTATATCTAAGAAACCCAAAATATTAATGTCAAAATTATATGGGATATATATAAAATTCAAAATATGGTTATTAATATTTATAATAGCTTTTCAAATGGCTAGTTTGATAGGTTTTTGTGGGATTGAACTCGGTGTTGTGTATATCACACGCTATTGTATTATTCAAAGAGAAGCGTATTGTGGAAGCTTGGGGTGTTACACTATCCATAAATGGATAAAATTACAATCCTTCCAAAAAATGAAAATATAAAACATTATAAAGAGGTCAACTAAATCGACTAAACATTTATCTCCCATATCTCATAAGGTATTTCTTGGTTGTCCCATTCCAAACAGGTGAATACCTTAGTCATGTATTTTCTTGAAACATTATAATAACATGAATTACTATAGAACATTAGAAAAAACATGCAGTATGTCAAAATCAAACCATTACACACACCAAAATTAACAAAATTCTATAATCTCAAACCAAGATATAACTTTTTCTTTATATCTGTCATGGGGTCATTAATAATTTCAATCATATAGTTATATCTTTACCCATTCATTATGCACATATAATATGCCTTTCAAAAATATATTAGTCACTTTTTATGGTTACTGGTACCATATACTTATGGGAAACCATAATTGAATAGTACATAGATATTTTGATATTCCATAATACTATAAAAGAGATTCTACAACACTATTTTGGAATCCCATTACATAAAAACATAATCATTCCACCACTTTGTTGTCATACTCAAAATATCCAATAGTGATCGCATGAGATATTCTTTTGTCTTCTAACCTAAGATGTTTTTTACATCAAAAATCACCAATAACCATTGGATTAGTGCATTTGTTAGCATAATTCCCCATTTCCATTCACTTTTAACCCTGATTTGTGGGAGGTGCACTCTTTGGAGATTTCTATTTATTCCCATTACTTGGGCAGTAAAATGATTGATGACTTTCTTTACCACAATTAAAACATCTATCAGTCCCCTTAATATAATTTCCTCCATGTTTCCTTCAACACATTGAGCAGAAAGAAAATATAATCTTCTTTTCTCCATAATTTTTTATTGTTTCCTTTGAATTTTATTCTTCCTTCGATTCATAACCATGAGATATATGAGAAAATGAAATATCTATTTTTGTAATTAGAATACAAGGAAGTTAAATACTAATAAATTAGTTCTTGAACTCATCCCAATCCATGGAGTTAATTTTATCTTGTTTCCTCATATTTATTCAAGTACAAATTCACTTAACATTGCAACCAGTAAGTCCCCAACTTAACATTTTTACATTTTAATCAACAGAGAATGAAAAGTATCTTTTCAATGATACAAATACATTTCTCAGAAACTAATGGATTAGTCATTCCACTAAAAGAAAGTGGATGTTTCCTTAAGAATTATTCAAAATAATTTTATTCCCACCTTTGGTCATTTAGAAACCTACTAGGACTTTCGGTCATGGAAGGATCCCATAACATTTGGTTGTTTAGGAGTAAAATAATTGCATTTCCCATCACAACTAGCATTAACACGGTTCCCTTGGTTCCATCCATTGTCAAAAACACAAAAAGAATAGTGTGAGAGGTAAAACTAATACTAGGAAAACAACATAATCAAGGGGTAGTACTTTCCATATATAAAATCTTAGGTTTAATACTCGGGTATTCACGATCGTTACCATAATTATAGGATAATAAACTATAGTTAGACTTCTCTTTAGGGACATTCCTAAACATATCTTAGAAATATATATAGGGATCCCACTAATGTTTTCACATCCTAGTTTCCAAATGTTAACTAAAACTTCACATTGATACCAACTCTAACGACCCAATCTTGACATACATGGTCATTACAATTATTTTACATATTAATTAATATATTACATAAATTTATACCCAAAGACAGTAATATTTTAGTGTCTTTGTAAACTTGGAACATAATCTTCTAACTTGGTGAAATATGTTCAACATCTCTTGTAAAGATCTTCCGCTTTTTTCCTACCGAAAACATGTCCTTATATACTGGGTAAAAGAAAACAAAAAAAGGGATAACTTAAATTATTAGTAAGGGTAAACATGATTAACATATAACCAAACATAAACATAATAATGTAAAAACATGAACATAAATTTTGAGTATCAAAATTGTGAGTCATTAAATAAATCATGGTAGTTCATAAGGTATAAGTCATAAATGAACACAAAAAATTATAAAATAACATTGAAATAAAACATGTAATTGTGGATAAAAAAATCCACATAATATTATTTCCATAGTATCCATGTAATTTCTTCCAAGAGCATCATAATGGAAAAATTCTATTATAGAATCATGTTTACATGACATTCCAGCCATGTATTACTGAACCAGATTTACTTGTCGTTCTAGCACTGTATTACAGAACTAGATTTACTTTTGATAAAAGTAATTTCTATTTAATTAGATATAAATATTTACTAAAATAATTTAAGTGATATATAAGTCCTACCCATCTCATAATGAAATCATTCTTATATGTGAGACAAAAATGTAAATCATTCATCATAGCATAAACCAAGAAATAAAATGGGTTTCTTAAACAACATTCCATCATAACATTATCTATATAGAATTTCATTCAATCATTAAAAAATCAAATAGAAGTAATAATAGGGATAGAAACATAAACTTTTTTATAGCGCATCATCTTAAATAGAAAATAAATTTGATAAAACACTCGAAATTATTTCATGAGGAAAATATCATTTCTTCTTCAATAATGTTTTCTTTTATCACAATGTTTTGAAATTTTAAAAGAATCTATTTTAGTTGAAAATAATCTTGAAATAATGTAATGAAATATTCATGTAAATAAGTAATTAAAAATATGTAAAAACTCGTTCATGTCATATAATTTTTAAAAAACATTTTACAAGAACTCTTCTAAGAATGGTCAAAAACTACATCATATGGAAAATGAAAGAAAGATTCATTCCATATAGTTTATTAAAAAATTAACCAATGGGTGAAATTGAATTTAAGTAATAGTATAATAATAGAAAAAATATTATATATTTAGGAAACATAGACATGAATGATAAATATACCCCAGTAAATACTTACGATTATACAATCTCAGATAATAATGAGATTGCAAATTTATCCCTTACCTTAGGTACGATTTCTTCTATATGTGTCTCAAACTCCTGTATAGTGGGTTTAAAATATTATTAACTTGTAAAATAACCATAATATTTTCTATAATATCATATACGATTCACTTGTGACTTTGTATTACTTTTTTATTTATCAATTCCTTGTTAAAGCAACATTTTGATTAATAATCGTTTTATTTACCATACGAGTTTTCACTTTTTATTCTTGATCTTATTACTTATATAATGCTTTAATTACTTCCAGAATGTAAAAAATGATTTATGTATCATAAATATTCAGTATAATAGATAGATATATTAAATGGAGAACATTTTTCATGGAGATGGTAGGTTGTATGTACACATGAATACTGTTTCTGTTTCATTATTGAATTGAATGAAAGCAAGTAAATGATATATATATACACATAAATTAATATATTATAATTATTATTTAATATATTTCATTATTATTTAATATATATACATTAGAATCATTCTTCAATGGTTATCTTGGAAAATGAATTTCCTCACGTTGTGGAGACGATAGGTTGTATGTGTGCCCAAACGATGATATCATTCATATAATGGTTAAATTTTATTGAATTATATTATATATTAATTATAAAAAATAATTATCATTTTATATTCATTATTTACATCCATTATACTCATCATTATACCCATCAAAATTAAGTATTGTTGAATAACAAATTACACCACGGTGTGGAGACGGTGAGTCGTACGTATGCATGTATGGTGATATACTATTATTCGTAGGATGTATAAAAGAAGTTCTAAGGTTATGCAATAATTTTAATAAAATCTCATAATATATATTCTAATTTTTTTATTAAATTAGTATAGAAACAACATAATAATAGTAAGTATAAGAAGAAAATAATTTTGAAATAAGTGATAAAAAAATTACCGCTTTCTGTAGTATCTCCTTTTGATTTGCACAAAAAGTATCCTTAGGATAGATTTCTGCCAATATTTTGGCCTCTAGGATAAAATGATTTAATCTTGAAGAGTAAATTAGTAGGTTTTGTCTGCGAAATATAAATTTATAGGTGTTTTTAAAATAGAAGTATAAGTTCTTTTTTATAGGTGAGGTAAGGGGTAATTTATGAAAGTCCTTAAATATTAATTTATTATAATTTTATTTTAGATTTATAATGGTTCTAAGGTAATTTATTTTGAGGATAAGATGAATATAGATTGGAATAATCTCAACAAATAGGTTTTATAAAAGTTTAGGTCATAAGAGTATCTTCATATTTTATCATTAACCCTTAGTTAAAAACATTAACTCTTACCACGTCTTCTGGAATGTTCATAATATATGGTTACTATAGTTACCCTAAAATGCCATGAGAAAAATAAGTGGAACATTAATGAAATTTTTAACATTATATAAGTCATTTTTTCTAAATCATAGGTTTTTAGAACTATTATATCATTTAATAAATTATTATTTATTTTAAAAACTCATTTATATCAATTTTTACACCATTTAGTATTTTATTTTTGTTAAAGTCATAAAATCATTATTACTTCAAAAAAGGAGTTAACTCATACCTCACATGTCAATTTCAGCCAAAAAAATTTTATATATAGAATCAAAATGTTCAAATTAAATTTAGTTTAATATTTATAATATCATTTATTTGAATATTTCATTAATAAGCTAATTACTACATCTTCATTGTGTCATAAATAAATATATTTATATAATGTATAAAAATTATAAATAAAATAAAATGATGTAGAAAGTATTTTTATCTTTATAATGACTATTTATAGTTGAAGACATCGTTTATATAAACCATAATAAAATTTTTTAGTAAAAAGATACATGCTTATGTTTTATTTTCCTTTACGTTAAATTAATTAATATAAGATGTCATTTTCCCACCCAAGTGGTTTTAAAATGCCAAAATTTCTGTCAAAAGAATTATTTTATCACCCATGACCCATCCAATAGGATTAGTACATGTGTTAGGGTAGTTTTATATTATTATAATATTATTTGTTTTCCCTTATTTACCAGATTTACCCTTTAACCATGGTAAAAAAAAATAATTACTGAAGTTGATATTCATAATGTACCAAAAATAAAAGGGAACTATTTACTTAATTTTTAAACAAAAATTTCAAATAAGAAATCCATTTTTCTAAATTCAATACACTGAATTGGAAGAAATTAATTTAAAACTAATTCTTGTTTCAAAACCAGAAAGCAGGTTTTTAAAAAGTAAAAACTATCCAAATATTGACATGTGTTTATGATATATTTAAAACTGAAATTACTTGAAATAACCAAAATTGGAATAAATGATTAAAAAATAATCTAATTACACTTTAAAATCAATTAAAAATATAATCTAACTATATAAATAATGTAGATAAAAAGGCAATTTTGAATTAGAATACAGTATTTTTCACTATTTATTAAAATTACAATTTTATCATAAAAATACCAAAAAATCAAAAAATGTAAATTTTTATGTCCCACTTATAAAGAAAAAGATTAATTTTTCGTATAGCATATATAAAAGTGTTAAAACCCTTATTTTAAATGGATGCACCATCAAAATGCGGAAAAACTGTATTTTTTTAAAAATACTTATTTTATGAGAAAAATTGAATTTGTTCTAATATTATAATGAGAAAATATAGAATATTAATTTTAAATTTATATAAAATTAAAAATTTGGTTAATACTATTCATAATGGCCAGTTTATATCCCATTATATAATAATATTTTAATAATATATTGTTTTTAGTGAAACTCAGTATTGCGTACAATGCAAGCAAGTGAGGAGGTCACTTTTATGTGTAATTCATTCCAATTTAGTGTTGCATGTATTAGAAGATTCCTTTGGTATTTCATATAACAGAGTCCAAACATAGTTTTTTTATACATTGAACGAAATCTATACTCAGTGTTTCATGTATCTTACACCAACTCTGTGTTGTGTATATCATACAACAAGTTGGTTTTGTGTGAAAGGATTGTTTAACTTAGTGAATTACAGAGATATAAATGAAAATTTTAATTTATTAAAAATATAGTCCCTAAAAACTCAAGGTGTTACATTATAACCCCCTTAAAATTAATTTCTCCCTTCAAATTCATCGGGGTTATAAAAGGTTTTCCTAATATACAGGTACGCATTAATAATTCTCCAATACTATAAAATTATGAAATGAAAAACAAATTATAATAACACATGCATACATCTATAATACCGCCATCAGTGTTTGATGTAAAGTACTAGAAAGCCTAAAAATTGCCAAAAATTATCCCACGCAAAATTGATTGTTTGTTTTACCTGCTCATAAGGAGGGGACTAATATAAATGAAACTATAGTGTACACCTCACTCTTCCTATCCCAAACTAAGCTCCACCTTCTCCTAGACTTCCAAGGAATCCATAATAAAGAATTGTTGTCTTCATAAGACATGGAATGTGTGGGAAGAGCCTATGCATGGGTGATTACTACAATATCGATTGAGACATTCCAAAAATACCGAACATAATGTACCATGAGTAGTCATATTGTTAAACCAAGGTATGTCAAAAAAGATATGATATATATCTATAATCAATTATATCATATATAAACTCATAAATACTTTTATTCAATAAATGTTTCGACTAGTTTTAGCCAAATATCCTCTCATGGTTTCAAGGAAATGCTCATCTAGGAGGAACCACATCTCAAGCTATACATACACAATGGAAACATAGCCTAGAGGACACACTCATCAAGGAAGAAATTCTCCCCAAGATATAGATCCACTGATGACATTAATCACATAAGTCATACTCATATAGTATTCAAAATAATCATATAGATAACTGAGATGGTTCATCAGAGATACAAACTCTAGAAGACTAACAACACATTGGAAAGATCATATTATGATACAAATATAGGTGGTCAATGTCTATGGATCATTGGGGGACACTATACCCAATTGGAAATAAACTTATATATATTGGATCAATTCACATGTAAATTTGGCCACACAAATTCTATAAACCTTTCCTTCATAAATCATGAAAGAAATGAGGATTGCTTCGGGAGTCGTTGAGGGATACATGCTATATATCGTTTACTGGTCTATGGTCTGATGCTCAGGATAATATGTCATATTAACCCTAATATAAGTATACTAAGATGAATCACTCTATAATAATGGAACATTCTTACACTACCATTGTAGAGACCCCAAACATGATGTACATGGACATTACATTACTTTTTTAGAATACTGAATACATAAAAAAAACCAGCACTCATGAACAGTAATAGTTTATTGTCTTTGGAAACTCAGAACATAATCTTCTAATCGTGGTGAAAGATCTTCAACATCTCCCATAAATATCTTCCCCTTTTGTGTTCTTACCTAAAACCATTTTTATATCCTGGGGAATAGAAACCATATAAAGGGTGAGGTAAAATGCTCAGTAAGGGTAAGCATGGAGAAAATAAAACGAACCATATACATCTGAACTTGAAAACATGAACATAAGGTTTAAACAGTAAAATCATGAGAAATTAAATAAAACATGGAAGTACGTAAGGCATATATCATAATGGAACACCAGTACTGATAAAATAGAATAGGACTAAAACATGTAATTATGGAAAACTATTAAGGACATGATATGATTTCTATAGTATCAAAGGCATTACTTCCAAGACCATCTTAGTGGACAAAGTCCCTTTTGGAATCGATTTCACTCCTCATTCCTATCCTGTATCACTGAACCTGATTAACTTACCATTCCAGCCATGTCTATCTCATGAGATATAAATCTTTACCCAATGCATTTGAGGGAGATATAGGCCCCACCCATATCACAATGAAATCATTCTTACGTGTGCCACAACATAAATATAAATCATTCATAATAACCCAAAAAATAAAATGGGTTTCATAAACATAATCCCATCATAACATAATCCATATAATACAAATGGATATTATTTCATCATAAAAAAGTGAAAACATTTAAATCATAGAGACATTATATTTGAAACAATCACATATGAAATAATGTTATCGTAGATAGAAAATGGTTTTGTTAAAACACTTGAAATACATTCTTGAGGAAAATATCCTTTCTTATTGAAAATCATTTTCTTTTCACTAAATGCCATGAAATTTTAAAAGAAAAGGATTTTGTTGAAAATAGTCATCAAATATTTATAGAGTAACCTTTATGAAAATAAGGTGTCATGAAATCGTAAAAATCTGTTCATTCCATATAAGTCAAAAAGAAACATTCTCCTCGTACTTTTTTCGGAAAAGACAAAAAGTTCCACATATGGTAAAAAAAGAAATATTCCTTTCAAAACATGTTTTAAAAGTAAAAAATGGGTAAAAAGGATGTAAAACATACATAAAAACACTTTTAGAAAACATGGACTTGGATGATAACAATAACCCCAGTAAATACTTACGAATAAACACTCTCAGATAAGATCGAGATTGGAAGAAGTATCCCTTACATTAAGTCTGATATGCTTCACACATATCCAAACCTCCTATAAAATGATTTAGATAATGTCATTGACATATTAAAGAATCATATTCATTGTTATGATATCATATATGGTTCACTTATGACTTTATATTACCCGTTCTCTTGTAAATTCCATGTTAAAGCAACGTTTTGGGTAATATCGTTTTATTTATTGTAGGTGTTTGGACTTGTTTTTCTTGATATAATAATTAATTATATCATGATTTAATTACTTAAATAATTTAAATCATGATTTATATATCATATATATATTCAGTATATATATATATAATAGATAGATAAATTAAATGAAATACACTGTTCGTGGAGATGGTAGATCGTACGTATGCATGAACACTGTTTTCCTTTCCTTATTGACTTGAATGGAAGTAAGTACATGAAATATATATATATATATAAATAACATAGATTTATCATGTCATATATTTCATTATTATTCATTATATATACTTTATAATCATTCTTGAATGGTTAACATGGTGAATGAATCTCATCTCATTTTGGAGACGGTAATCCGTACGTATGCACGAGCAATGATATCATTCCCATAATTATTGAATTTAATTGGAGTGGATGATATAATATTTCAGAATAAGTATGATATTATAATAAAAATATATAGTTATTCTTTACACCATTATACCCTTCAAAGTAAGGTGGTGGTGGAAAAACAGATTACACCACGCCGTGGAGACGGTATTCCGTACGTACGCACGCGTGATGATTCCGTTTTCCATAGGAAGGATAAAAGGTGAAATGGGGTTGTTTTATATTTATAATAACATATCAGTATATTATTGATACTTATGTTATTACTTTATAATGAAACAAATAATCAAGAAGAAGTTGAAATAAAAAGAAAACTTGAATGACTCGGTAGAAGAGATTACCTCTTTTTCAATGGACCTCTTTTAAGCTTCCTCTTAAGGCACTAGAGTTGGTCTTTTGAGGAGATGAGAACCTATATAATGTTTTCAGGAAAGTTTATAAGGTAAATGGTCAGGGTTTGGACGAGATTTAAAGCTCAATATTGTGTAAAGAGAAGAGGGAGGAGGTGCCCTTTTATAAGGGAGGAGAGGGGCACCTTAGAAAAAACTAAAAATATTATTTTATAATAAAGTCATATTCAGTTTATAATAGCTCCTAATTGATTTATTTCGAAGATAAAGTGTGGATGGGTCTAACTCCTCTCAATCAATCGGTTTTATACAAGTTTAGGTAACTATTTTAACCTTATCATTTATATTTAACTCTAAGTTAAATAATTTATCTTTTACTGTGTCTTCTTGTTTTCATACACTATATGGTTAATAAACTTACTATAACAATCCAAACGAACCCCAAGTGGTTCATTATTAATATATATAACCTTATCTAATTCATTTTTATTGATCCTTCTATTTTTAAGAATATAATAACAATTAATAATATAATATTTGTTTTAATAATTATTTTATGTCAATTTTGACAGTATTTGGTAATTGATTTTTGTAAAAATAATAACAGAATTATTAGTTCAAAAAAAGTTAGTTAAACCAATAATAACATTTCATATTAACCTATAAAATTAGTTTAATTAATAAAAAGTCTCAAATTATATTTATTTGGGAATTAATAATATCAATTAATTTAAGTTTTCTTTATTTAGGTAATTCCTCCATCACCATTGTGTCATAAATAAATTACATTATTTAATGTCTAAAAATTATAAATATAATACCATTAGGTAGGAAATCATTTTATATTTCTAATTAATATTTATAGTCGAATTTATCTTATGTATAACCCTATATTAAAAATGTTTTAGTTATTAGACTTTGATTTTAACTATTTTAACTCTTTTTTAAATAAAAAAATAATTAATGTCTAAATCTTATACTAGTGGACCTATAGTGTAATATTTTATTCCTAAGGTTTCTTTTTGTTGAATTACTTATATCCAATAGAATTAGGACTTGTTTTAGTGTAATAATAATATCATTTTTACCCTTAATTAACCTATTTACTTTTAACCGTTGTAAATTAAAGTACAAACGTTACTATTCATCAAAAATTATTTTTATATTATTGACCCACATTTTACTCCTTGATATTAACTGTGTCTCTCAGATTTTCCAAATTCCACTCATAGAAGTGGTAAAATTATGTTTTATGTAAATTTTCAAATTATCCTAGGAGGTGGGTAAAAGACGGTGAAAAGTTCAATAAAATTTTTATATATCCAAAATTATTATAAAATGAATCCAATGAATTACATTGAACTTATATAGGTATTATGTATCAATTTTTACCTAAAATAAATTTAAATAAAACAAATAATTATTTAAATAAAAAGTCGGTTTTTAAATAGTAACCAAGTATTTTCACTATTCATAAAAAATTTAATGTTTTCAGAAAAATACCAACAATTCACCTTAGGAAAATTTCGATATTCTGAATCCAAAAATGAATTCCATTTTGAATGATAAAACTTATAAAATTTCAAAAATTGGGTATTACTATTCATAACGGCTAGTTTATATAATATTTTTATAACATATTGTTGTTTAGTGAAACTCAGTATTGCGTACAACACACGCTATCGTGGAAGGTCGCGATTGTGTGTAATGAAATCCATGTGAGGGTTGCGTGTAGTGCACGATTCATTTGTTATAGCGTATAATATAATCCAACCAAATTTCATTTTACATTGAATATATATATATATACACACTCAATGTTGCATAAAATAAATTCTATCAAATGAACTTGAAATTGTGTGTAACATGATCAAATATGAGTGTTGTGTATACTAAAATATAATAAAGTGGTGCGTATAGCGCATGATAATCTTTGTGAGAGTACAAAAAAAGATATGAAAGAAATTAATAAGAATATATCTTATAAAATATCAGGATGTTACATTCTACGCCCCCCTTAAAATGAATTTCTCCCTCGAAATTCGTCGGAGTTATAAATGGGTTACTACTTGAAAGTTTCATTCATAGAAACCCAAATCTTTAAAAGGAATACTAAAAATTAATTTTAAAAATGAATGTTAGGAACAAAATGGATACCCAAAATAACTCATCACTTGGGATCCCACATAGAAGAACATAGGTGAATATATGGATATGGAAGAGAAATGTAACCATCATGTTCCGATGGAGAGTGGTAGAGAACATGGCTATGAAAAATCCAACAGTCAGAAAGCCATAAATTTGTGATGATCTAAGGTACCATATGATTCATTAGATATAAGGGCACTAGGATAACATTTTTGGTTTTCATGATCATTTCCCTAAAGTTGAAGAATTTGAAATAGAAGAAATAATTACTTTATTTTGGTACAATCACACCGTTGTTTGTGCCTTGAAAAATTTCCCCTTCATATCTTAAAGAAATTAAGTCGAATTTTTTTCATTCTTGAAGTGTTAGCAGATCATGTGATAGAATGATGGGTCATTCCATCTATCTCAATCAAAAGGTTAGCAAATGTTATCAAATGTACATAAGTTCATATATGGTGAGGTTAATCGTATATGATTCCAAAAATGGACTTATACTTCATCTATCATACCACTTAATAAAATAAAACTAGATTCTACTAACCGGGGACTTTGGGTAGGCCAGTGGTAGGAGATAAAGGCATGTCGCACTTTGTTTGAGGGTTCAATTCCCGCAACCTTGTCCGATGCGACTAGTTGTCACTCATCCTGTAGGTTTTCCTTTTTCTAATAATATACTATTATAACATTCCAGAAATAATATCGAAAAAAGGTTCTATCCTTAAACAATACTATCTAATGTCCTACTTAATCCATTCCAACCTTTAGGATTATCAAAAAAAACTTATGTCCGATCTCAAAGTATAAAGAAAATGACTAATAGAAAGGTCATTTAACAGGCATTGAAACCCATCATTTATCCCCCATATATTCTAAGATATATCTTTTTGTTCACATACCAAATATGTGAATTCCTTAATCATGTACCCTCTTGGAACATTAATTACCAAATAATCATTGTTAAAACATGAATGCTGTCAAAAGTGAACTCCTTCCACATACCAAAAGCCCAAAATTTCTATATACTCAAACCATGATATCACATTGTCCCTATATCAGTCATGAGCTCATTAATACCATCAAACATCTCCTTATCTATTTATCCCTTCATTATGCACATATCATCTACTTTCCAAAAATATTTGAATGACCCTTCATGGTTACTGATACCATTCAACATATACATTCAAATACTTTAGGAAAAACAATATTGTAACAATACTTATATGTTTATTTATTCTATAATACCATTAAATTACCCAGACAACATAACTCTTTATAAATATACAATCATTCTACTACCTTCCTAAACCATTGACCGAGCTTGAACAATTACTTCATATCACATATCATTTGTAGTCTCTTAATCATCATCAACATAAATACTACCCATACGACCATGCTGATTCTCTTCATGAGACTTTACCTTGGGGAATTTGTTTTCATAATGCCCATACATTCCACATTTAAAACATTTGACCGTTGTTGATGTCTTAGAAATACAATTATCCTTGTCCATGGTGTTAACTGATCCCTTTCCTTTACAATTACTAGCTTTGTGTCCATCTTTTCCACACCCAAAGCATCTTCCAGTTCCTTAGAAACCTTCTCCCTGATGCCTCTTCCCACATGATTTACATGAGAAAAATTGAGTTTTCTTTCCTCTATCATCATCATGAAACTCCATCTTTCTCTTATTAGCTGAGTCAGGAAGCTTACCAAGTTGATATTATTGATCATATTATGAGATTTATTATTAGGCATAATAAATATATATGGACTTCCATATCCAATTTCATTTGGTTTATCACAAATAATATCATTCAATTGTCCATCATATCCTCCATTATCGTGAATCTTCCTGTTTCCAACCATTTTCTAAAACCCAAAAAGAATAGTGTGAGAGGCAAAAATCATACTCCGAAAACAAAAAAAATAAAGGAGGAATACCTTCAATATCTAACATCATAGGTTCAATTCTAGGATAGTTGCTGTAATTCTAGGACTATAACCTATACTTATAATTAACCTTAGAGACGTCCCTAGACATACCTTAGAAATATCTCTAGGGATCTCACTAAATTTTTCGCATTCTAGTTTCCAAAGGTTAACTAAAACTTTCCTCTGATACCAACTGTAGAGACCCGAAACTTGATGTACATTTCCATTACATTTATTTTGCAGAATACTTAATACATAACAAAAACCAACACTCAAGGACTGTAATATTTTAGTGTCTTCGGAAACTCAGAACATAATATTCTAATCCTGGTGAAAGATCTTCAACATCTCCCATAAAGATCTTCCTGTTTTGTTTTCTTACCTAAAACCATTCTTTACATCAGGGGTAAAAGAAAACATATAAAGGGTGAGGTCAAATGCTCGGTAAGGGTAAGAATGGAGAAAATAAAACAAACCATATACATTTGAACTTAAAAACATGAACATAATGTTTAAACATCAAAATCTTGAGAAATTAAATAAAACAAGGCAGTATGTAAGGTATAGGTCATAATGGAACATCAATCATGATAAAATAGCATGGGAATAAAACATTTAATTGTGAAGAACCATTAAGTGCATGATATGATTTCCATAGTATCCAATGCATTGCTTCCAAGACCATCTTAGTGGAAAATGTCCCTTTCTAAATCGAGTTCACTCCACATTCAAGTCCTATATCACTGAACCTGATTAACTTACCGTTCCAACCATGTCTATCTCATGAGATATAAATCTTTACCCAATCCAGTTGATGGAGATATAGGTCCACCCATCTCATAATGAAATCATTATTATGTGTGTCACAACATAAACATAAATCATTCATAATAACCCAAAGAATAAAATGGGTTTCATAAACATCATTCCATCATAACATAATCCATATAAAATGAATGGATATTATTTCATCATAAAAAAATTGAAACCATTTAAATCATAGAGACATTATACTTAAAACAAACACATATGAAATAATGTCATCTTAGATGGAAAATGGTTTTGATAAAACACTTGAAATAAATTCTTGAGGAAAATATCCTTTCTTATTGAAAATCATTTTCTTTTCACAAAATGCCATGAAATTTTAAAGGAAAGGGATTTTTCTGAAAATATTCATGAAATCTTGTAAAGTAAGATTCATCAAAATAAGGTTTTTTGAAATTGTAAAAATCCATTCATGTCGTATTAGTTAAAAAGAAACATTCTCCTCATACTTTTATCGGAAAAGTCAAAAAGTTCCTCGTATGGTAATCAAAAGAAATATTCCTTTCATAACATGTGTTAAAAGTAAAAATGGGTAAAAAGGACATAAAACATACATAAAAACACTTTTAGAAAACATGTACATGGATGATAACAATAACCCCTGTAAATACATACAAATAAACACTCTTGGATATGAACGAGATTTGAATAATTATCCCTTTCCTTAAGTTTGATATGCTTCCTATGTATCCGAACCTCCTATAAAATGATTTAAATAATTTCATTTACTTATTAAATAATCATATTCATTATTATGATATCATATATGGTTCACTTATGACTTTATATTACCCATTCTTTTGTAAATTCCATGTTAAAGAATAGTTTTGGGTAATATAGTTTTATTTATCGTATGTGTTTGGAATTGTTGTTCTTGATATTATTATTACATATATCATGATTTAATTACTTCCATTATTTAAATCATGATTTATATATAATATATATTTTCAGTATATATATATATAATAGATAGAGAAATTAAATGAAATACACCATTCATGGAGACAGTAGACCGTACATATGCATGAACGCCATTTTCCTTTCCTTATTGACTTGAATGGAAGTAAGTAGATGAAATATATATATACATAAATCCATTAGAATTATCATGTAATATATTTCATTATTATTCACTATATATACTTTATAATCATTGTTGAATGGTTAACATGGAGAATGAATCTCATCGCATTGTGGAGACGGTAATCTGTTTGTACGCACGAGCAATGATATCGTTCCCATAATTATTGAATTGAATTGGAGTGGATGATATAATATCTCAGAATAATTATGATATTATAATAACTATATATATTTATTATTTACACCACTATACCCATCCAAGTAAAGTGGTGGTGGAAAAACATATTACACCATGGCGTTGAGACGGTATTCTATACGTACACACCCGTGGTGATTTCATTTTCCGTAGGATGGATAAAATTTGAAATGGTGTTGTTTCATATTTATAATAACTTATAAGTATATTATTGATATTGATGTTATTACTTTATAATGAAACAACTAAAGAATAACAAGTTGAAGAAGAAAGAAAACTTGAATGAATCGTTAGAAGAGATTACCTCTTCTTCGACGCACCTTTTTTAAGCTTCCTCTTAAGGCACTAGAGTTGGTCTTTTGAGGAGACCAGAACCTATATAATGTTTCTAGTGAAGTTGATAAGGGAAATGGGTAGGGGTTGGCTGATCCTGAAAGCTCAATATTTTGTAAAGAGAAGAGGGAGGAGGTGCCCTTTTATAAGGGAGGAGAGGGGCACCTTAAGAAAAACATAAAATATTATTTTATAATAAAGTCATATTCGGTTTATAATAGCTCCAAATTTATTTATTTAGAATATAAAGTTGGTATGGGTCTAAATCCTCTCAAACAATAGGTTTTAGACAAGTCTAGATTACTATTTTAACCTTATCATTTAGATTTAACTCTAAGTTAAATAATTTAACTTTTACAGTGTCTTCTTTTTTTCTTACACTATATGGTTAATAAAGATACTATAACAAGCCAAAAAAACCCCAAAGTGGTTCATTATTAATATATATAACCTTATATAAGTAATTTGGCCGAACCTTATATTTTTAAAAATATAATAAAAATTAATAATATAATATTTGTTTTAAAAACTATTTTATGTCAATTTTGACACTATTTGGTAATTTATTTTTGTGAAAATCATAAAAGCATGATTAGTTCGAAAAAAGTTAATTAAATCAATACTAACATGTAATATTAACATATAAAATTATTTTAATTCATAAAAAGTCTCAAATTAAATTTATTTGGGTATTTATAATATCAATTAATTTAATATTTCATTATCTTGGTAATTACTGCATCACCATTGTGTC
The DNA here is from genome assembly GCA_963277665.1 of Viscum album. NCBI lineage: Eukaryota > Viridiplantae > Streptophyta > Magnoliopsida > Santalales > Viscaceae > Viscum > Viscum album. Next base: position 1,368,311,367 of record OY728135.1, read on the forward strand.
ATAAATAAATTAAATTATTTAATGTATAAAAATTATAAATAAACTACCATTAGGTATGAAAAAGTTTTATCTTTCTAATGAATATTTATAGTCGAATTTATCTTTTGTATAACACAATATTAAAAAAAAATAGTTATTAAACATTGATTTTAACTATTTTAACACTTTTTTAAATAAAATGATAATAAATGTCCTAATCTGATCCATGTGGACCTAAAGGATAATATTTTATTCCTAAGGTTGTTTTTGGTCGAATTAAACTTATCCAATATAATTAGTACATGTGTTAGCGTAATAATAATATCATTTTACCTTTAATTACTCTATTTACTTTTAACCGTGGTAAATAAAAGTAAAAGTTACTATTCACCAAAAATTATTTTTATCTTATTGAACCACATTTTACTCCTTGATATTAACTGTGTCTCTCAGATTTTTGAAATTTCACTCACAGAAGCGGTAAAATTATGTTTTATGTAAATTTTTAAATTTTCCTAGGAGGTAGGAAAAAGACCGTGAAAAGTTCAATACAATTATTATAAATCTAAAATTATTATAAAATGACTCCAATGAATTACATTGATCTTATATACGTATTATGTATCAATTTTGACCTAAAATAAATTTAAATAAAGTAAATAATTATTTAAATAAAAATTCGGTTTTTAAATATTAACCTAGTGTCTTCACTATTCATCAAAAATTGTAAGTTTTCAAAAAAATACCATAAATTCACCCTAGGCTAATTTTGATATTAAAAATCGAAAAATGAAGTCTATTTTGAAAGATAAAATTTATAAAATTTCAAAATGTGGGTATTACTATTCATAAAGACAAGTTTATATAATAATTTAATAACATATCATTGTTTAGTGAAACTCGGTATTGCGTACAACACACTCTATCGTGGAAGGTCACGATTGCGTGTAATGAAAGCCATGTCAGGGATGCGTGTAGTGAAATATTGTTCTGTTGTTGCATATAATAGAATCCAACCATATTTCATTTATACATTGAATATATATATATATATATATACTCAATGTTTCATAAAATAAATTCTATCAAACGAACTTGAAATTGTATGTAACACGATCCAAGATTAGTGTTGTGTATACTACAAGCTAATACAGTGTTGTGTATAGCGCATGATAATCTTGGTGAGCGTACAATAGAAGATGTGAATGAAATTAAAAATAATATATCTTATAAAATCTCAGGATGTTACAATGCTTCTCATTAGAATGTGGTAGAGGGGTCACCATCCTATGATGAGGAAGTGATGCTTCACCAATCCCTCATAGGAATAGACCTAGGGAGAACACTCAACGGATAATAGTCAATGTAATCCTAGACACACTAACAATAAAGTTCAACTAGGAAGAAAGAGGACTCCAACCTATCCTCAAATCAATATATGGTGTGTCCTTGGGGGTTAATTGCATGTCTCACAAATCCTTCCACTATTTATGCTTCATGTTCACATGAAATGCACTTCAATATAATATATGACATTTCCCAGGGGTACATGATGTGTTAATGATACTTTGAAACTTGGTCTTCCATTTTCTAGTGCCCTTGTACACTAGGCCATGCCCAGGCACTTGGTTGAGTCTAAGTGGACAGCTCTTCCTATGTTCTTAGGCCTACCCTTGTACTTCCCTAGTACACAACATGTGGGGTCACATGGACACCTAGCTGGGTACTCACTATAAACATAAATTCATCCACCATGTGCTACATGGTGTGAAACATAGAACACCTGGCATGTAACACTACATGGATTCATGGGGTTTTACACACTGCACACGCCGATTTGGTTGGAAAAGTGTCACAAGGCATGCGACACATGTCACATTATGTGGGATACTAATATCTTCATAGAAACCCTAGATTTAAAAATAAAAGACTAAAAATATTTTTTTTTAGGATTAAACACCATGTATTCAGAATATTCATAGAACCCGTGGAAGAGTTCGTGTGTTTTTTTATTCCGAAGCTGCTACTACTGATTCCATCAATGGATCTCAGATATCATCCAACTGAATCCCAACATCGCGTGATCACCTAATTCCAACCACATCTTCCACTCGGTAGATGACTACTATCATTCCTCTCCACTATCGCATGATAAATCTAGGTACAGAAACATCTTATCCATATGTGGATCTACAATCATCATCATCCATTAAAACCATAAAATCAATTATCTATCCCAAACCATTTGTATCAATATGTTATTCCAAAGAATCAATGTTGAAGGACGGATCATCTATTATTCATCGAATTATAGGCCAAAAAATAATTCCAACAATTAATTCACATATAATGCAGGGTATTCACCAAATACAATCATTAGTAACAAACCTTACACAATGTTTTTATTGGCCCTGATTCATTGTCATAGGGTGAAAAAAAATATAAATTAAAAAACCTAATCAGTATAAATTTATATACCATAGATAGGTAAATAAATTACCCCAATTAAAAAAATAATCCGAGAATTGATTTTTAGATGATTTATTCATTTCCATCATGGGTAAATCCCAATGGGAGAATCCACACAAAAAAAATCCTTACCTAGATTTGGATCAATCACACATTAATGATTATCACACATCATTTTCATTGAAAAGATCCACAATCTTCATTATTATTTGAATTACTTACAGTACTTTGATTGTCAATCCAAAATCCTAATACCCACCAACCTTCCCCCAAACTCTCATCTCAATTATCTAGGTTATGAGGTTAACCCTGTGAATTGGTTATAATAGTATATTTATAGGGAAAAATCAGTCACTGTGTCATCGTAATAAATAAATAAATTTATTATATTTATTATATTATTTTTCCAACAATAAATTTTATCCAAACACCCAACACTGACAAATATTATGTCATTTCTTGGGTAAAACCTATATTTTGAACTCAATGATTGTCCCATATTTCTGAATTGAGACTTTGTTTTGGAAGTTATTATACTTTTTAATGAAATCTACATGTGTGTGATATTAATGTATTCAATATTGTTAAAAAAAGTAGTTCCAGAGAATGTCATTCCCACCTTTGGTCATTTGGAGGCCTACTAGGATTTGCAGTCACAGAAACAATATTCATTATTTGGGTTCCCATAACATTTTGTTGTTTAGGAAGAAAATAATTTCATTTTCCATCACATCCTGAATTAACATGGTCCTTTTTAGGTTCCATACATTATCTAAAACACAAATAGAATAGTGTGAGAGGAAAAAAACTAGACTAGGAAAACAACAAAATCAAGGGGAACTACTTTCAATATATAACATCTTAGATTTAATCCTATGTTATTCATGATCATTACCATAATTATAGGAATATAATCTATAGTTGTACTTACCCTTTGGGACATCCCTGTACATACCTTAGAAATATATATAGGGATCTCACATAAGTTTTTGCATCCTAGTTTCCAAAGGTTAACTAAACCTTCGCTATGATACCAACTCTTATGACCCAAGCCTGACGTACTTGGAAATGACATTTCTTTTACATAATACTTAATACATTACACAACTATATACCCAAATACCGTAATAGTTTAGTTTTTTTGGAAACACGGAACATAATATTCTAACTTGGTGAAAGATCTTCAACATCTCCTGTAAATATCTTCCCCTTTTGTTTTCGTACCTAAAACATTTCCTTATATACTGGGTAAAAGAAAACATAAACAGGGTGATCTAAAATTATCAATAAGTTTAAACATGAATAACATCAAAAAAACATAAACATAAGAATGTAAAAACATGAACATAGATTTTGAATATCAAAATTCATGAGTCATGAAATAAATCTTGACAGTTTGTAAGGCATAATTCATAAATGAACACAAACCATGATAAAATAATACTGACATAAAACATGGAATTGTGGAAACAATACACACATAATATGATTTCCATAGTAGCCATGGAATTTCTTCCATGACCATCATTGTGGACAAAGTCAGTTACTGAATCGGGTTTACTTGAGGTTCCAGCCATGTATTACTTAACCAGATTTACTTGTTATTCCAGCCCTATATTACTGAATTGGATTTACTTGTGATTTTATTCATGTCTATCTCAGTAGATATAAAGCATTAACAAATTAATTGAAGGGATATATAGGTCCCACCCATCTCATAAAAAATCATTCTTATATGTGCGATGAATATATAAATCACTCATCATAGCATAACCCAAGAAACAAAATGGGTTTCTTAAACAACATTCCATCATAACATAATACATATAAAAATTAATTCCTTAATTAACAAAATAAAATATAATTAATAATAGGGATATAAACATAAACCTATTTAAAGAGAATCATCTTAGATAGAAAATAATTTTGATAAAATACTCAAACTTATTTCATGAGGAAAATATCATTTTATACTCAAAATTGTTTTATTTTCTCACAATGATGTTCAATTTTTAAAAAAATATAGTTGAAAATAAAATAGAAATCATGAAAAGGAATATTTATAGAAATTAGGTGTTATGAAGATGTAAAAACTCATTCATGTCGTATATGTTTAAAAAACATTCTTCTCAAACTCTTGCTGGAAAAGTCAAAAAGTGCCTCATACGGAATATGAAAGAAAGATTCATTCCATACCGTTTAATAAAAAATTAACAAATGGGTAAAATTCAATTAAAAAAATAGTATAATAATATAAATTTTATTATATATTTAGTAAAAAATACACTTGAATGATAAATATAACCCAGTAACTACTTATGATTAAACAATCTTCGATAATAAATAGATTGCAAAATTATCCCTTTCTTTATATACGATTTCTTCCGTATGTGTCCCAAACATATATATAGTGGGTTTAGACATATTATTAACTATTAATAGAACCATAATAATTTCTATGATATCATATATGATTCACTTATGCCTTTATATTACCCATTTATTTATCAATTCCATGTTAAAGAAATATTTGGGTTATAATCGTTTGATTTATCGTACGTGTTTGGACTTCTTATTCTTGATCTTATTACTCCTATCATGATTTACATACTTCCATAATTTAAAAAATTATTTATATATCATAATTATTTATTATAATAGATATATAAATTAAATTAAACACACCACTCATGGAGAAGATATGTTTGTACATACTCATGAACACTGTTTTTGTTTCCTTATTGAATTGAATAGAAGCAAGTAAATGATACAGATATATATATTATAATTATTATTTCATATATTTAATTACTATTTATTATATATAATTCATAATCATTCTTTAATGGTTAACTTGGAGAATGAATCTCATTGCATTGTGGAGACGGTAGGTTGTATGTACACACGAACGATGATATCATTCATATAATGGTTAAATAGTTTGGAATTGAATGATATATTATTTATAAAAAATAATTATCAAGTTATATTAATTATTTATATCCATTATAATCATCATTATACTCATCCAAATTAAGTACCGTGGAATAAACAATTACACCACAGTGTGGAGATGGTAAGCCGTACATACGCATGCATGGTGATTTTGTTATTCGAGGGATGTATACAAGAAGGTATAAGGTTATCCTATATTTATAATAATAGATCAGAATATATATAGGATACTGTATTTATAACTTTAGTATGGAAATAACATAATAATATGAAGTAGAAGAAGAAAATAATTTTGATAGAAGTTATAAAACTATTACCTCTTTTGAGGTATCTTCTTTTGATTTGCACAAAATGTATCTTTAGGATGGATTTATGCCCAATGTTTTTCCTATAGGATGAAGTGAGTAAAGATGGGAGAGTAAATGGTCAGTGTATGTTTGATAAAAATGGATTTATAGGTGGGTTTAAAACATAAGTATAATTTCTATTTTATAGGAGAGGAGAGGAGAAATTTAGGAAAGTCTTCAAATATTATTTTATTATTAATTTATTTCAATTTATAATGGATAAAAATTAATTTATTTCAAATATAAGATGAGTATAGATCTAAATAATCTCAACTAAAGGGTTTTAGAATAGTTTAGGTCACAAAATTAACTTTATCTTTTTTCTTTAACCCTTAGTTAAAAGTATTAACTCTTACCATGTCTTCTTGTATTTTCATTAAATATAGTTATTATAGCTACTATAAATTTCAAAGTGAACCATAAGCGGGTCATTAATGACATTTGTAACATTATATAAGTCATTTTTTAAAATATTATGTTTTTAGAACTATTACATCATTTAATAAAATAGTATCTATTTTAAAAAATAATTTATATCAAATTTAACAATATTTAGTAATTGATTTTGTTAAAGTCATAACAAGTTGATTGCTTATATCCAAAAGAATTTACTCATACTTAACATGTTAATGTCATAAAAAAATATTATATGGATCAAAATATTTAAATTAAATTTGTTTTAATGTTTATAATATCATTTGTTTGAATATTTCATTAATACGTTAATCACTACAGCATTATTTTTTCATAAATAAATTTATTTATTTAATGTAAAAAATATATAAATAAAATTACATTATTTTGAAAATATTTTTATAGTTATAATTACTATTTATAATTGAAGACATAATTTACAAAAACCATAATAAAATTGTTTCAGTAAAAAGATACATTTTTATGTTATATTTCCCATTACTTGAAATTAAATATTATAACATGTCATTTTCACATCCAAGTGGCTCTAAAATTCCAATATTTCAGCTTAAGGATTATTTTTATCTCCCCTGACTCATCCAATAGGATTAGTACATGTGTTATGGTAGTTTTATATTATTAAAACATTGTTTTTTACTCTTATTTACCTAATTTACCTTCTAACCATGGTAAATAAAAACATTACTGATGTTTCAATTCATAATGCTCAAAAAATAAAGGAAATTATTTCTATAATTTGGAACATATGATTTAAAATATTATATACCATTTTATAATTTTAAAATACTTAATTAGAAAAAATTTATTAAAAACTAATTCACGTTTTCAACACTAGAAAGCGGGGTTTTAAGCTGTAAAAACAATCAAAAGATTAACATTTGTTTATGTCCAATTTAAATTTAAAATTAAATCCAATAAAAAAATTAGATTAAATTATTTAAAAATAATCTAACTAAACTTTAAAATCAATTAAAAAGATAATTTAACTATACAAATAAATTAGATAAAAAGACACTTTTGAATTAGAATATAGTCTTTTTCGAAATTCATTAAAATCTGATTTTTATCATAAAATATAAAATATTCAGAAAATGTAAATTTTTATTCCCCTCTTCCAAATAAGAATTTTATTTTCTCAAATATAATATATAAAAGTGTTAAAAATCATATTTGAAATTGATGACCCATCAAAATGCATCAAAACTTTATTTTTTGAAAAATACTTATTTTATGAGAAAATTTGAATTTGTTCTTATATCATGTTGAGAAAATACATAAGATTATTTTTAATTTTATATAAAATTAAAAATTTGGTTAATATTATTCATAATTTCTAGATTATATCCCATTAGATAATAATATTTTAATAATATATTATTGTTTAGTGAAACTCGGTGTTGCGTACAATGCAAGCTATCAAGGAAGGTCTCTCTCATGTGTAACACAAACCAAGTTAGTGTTGTGTGTAGTAAAATATTTATTTGGTGTTTCATGTAACATAATCCAAACATAGTTATTTTATACATTTAACTAGATCTATGCCCAATGTTCTATGAATCGTACGCCAACTCAGTGTTGCTTGAATCATACAACAAGTTGGTTTTGTGTGAAATGAATGTTTAACATAGTTCATTGTAAGATATAAATGAAAAATTTAATTTATTCAAAAAAATGGTCAATAAAAAACTCTGGGTTTTATAAAAATAAATAATTTCATGAGATTTCATATTTGTGATTATGGTCAAAATATTTACTAAGGCTATTTTGGATGCTATCGAATGTTATCAATGTATTAAAAAGTGTTTTCAGTTGATACAGAGAATATGCATAAGAAGACTCTAAGTGTTTAGAAAATTTCATCATAATGGATTGTCTTCAAATTTTCATAAGTCTTCATCGTAATGAAGAATCATAATGAAGTATTTTAATGAAGAATAATATTGATGTATCATAATCAATAAATTTTTTTAAATATAATGATGTCTGGAGATTTGAGTAGATTGGAGAAGATTTTATAGAATCCTATAAATAATGATAAAAGTTTAAGAAGTCAAAGATGGAGACTAAGATGAATGAGAAATCTAGTATTTGTGAATTTAGTTGAGTAGGAAATGTAATTATTTTTCCAAGATTTTTCATTATATGGATTCTCTAAAAGGATAGAACATTACATTTATAATTTTATAACTTTAAATGTTCATGTGCAATAGATATCTAACAATTCTGGAATATGTATTGAGTTACCAAACAAACTTTTCATCCAGGTGAAGGTGAGGAAGATTATCAGAGTGAGGTTCAATATGAACAATGAAGTAGGTTCCAACAGACAATGTTTCATCATGATAAATTCCATTGGAGTGATCTCATCATAGTGACATCTATTAGTGTAAGGTTCATTAGACCAAGTTTCATTAGATAGAGGAATAATGATATACTAATTAAATTTCTACTCAAGTGAATAAGGAAGAGAAGAAGGATAATAATATCAAGGAAAATGGGACAAAGTCCATCAGACATAGGTTACTAGACTGAGGAAGATAAGACTAAATATTTTTGATGATGTTTTCTGAAAAGATCATATAGATAAGGCTTCAAGAACAAAATGTTCATTATAGAATTTTTTATTTTCTTCAATATTGTACATTGGTAATTTCTAATTCATCGTACTTGTTGAGTAAGTGAGGAATATTTTAAGTGGGTCAAAAAAAAGAGGAAAGTGATTCTTGTAACTATGGATATTTACAAGTTTTTGAAAAGTTTTTATTGTTTTTATGGGGTGTATAACTATATGTTATAATGTTGATATTGAAAAGAATAGTTGGAGGGTATAACCAACTATATAATTAATGTTTATATGAGGATTGTATAATTATTCACTACTTATGACATTGTATTTCAGAAATAAGATAGTGAAAGAATTCATGTTGATGTGACTATCCAAATGAAAAGAATAATTTCTTTGTTCCTAACATTTTAAATATCATGTGTTGTCTTTTCTTTATATATGATTTATATTAAAGAGTAGTTTTATAAGTTATATTTGAGTAGATCGTATCTTTATAATGTTTGATAGGATAAGATAGATTAACAATAAATTTGGGAAATTTTATTATAAAAGAAAAAGAAAACACTGATTCACCCCCACCCCCTCTTAGTGGTCTCAATACTATTTGGGGACAACAACCGATATCTGATGAGGTTTCCACTAAAATATCCATTTATTTTAATGGATAATTTTAATTTTGTGAACTATAAGGGGATTCATGTTTTCAATGGTAATAAATATCATATATAGAAATATATAAAGCTTCTATATCCTATGTATTGTGGGTATACTATTTTGGAAGCTACAACAGATAGAATTCCTACACGTATAGAGAATTATCCTCTAACTATTGTTGATAAGAAATATCATGAGAATTATAGAAGAGCTAAAAATTATTTATTATCATCTGTAACTGAAAGTATGTTTATTAGAGTAAATGGATTAGAAATTTCCATAGGTATATTGGATAAGTTGAGGAACATTTATGCAAGAAATACGACATTGAAAAAGGGAAAGTTATAAGTATGGAGGATGAGGTATTAAGATCTAAAAATGAGTGAGCCTGAATTTTTTGGTGATTTCATTACAATGGTAAATTGTATTATTATAACCATAGGATTTATTAAAAAGAATATGGAAGAATAAAATATTATGGAAAAGATCATTAGAATTCATCCTAATATGTTTGATGCTAATGTTTTATCTTTGGAAGATAGATATCTTGAAACTCTATCTTTGGATGATCTACATAGTACTATTATTATGTATAAATTGAGAAGAGATAAGGTTATTAAAATTAAATAAAAGGTTAAACAATAAATGGTATTATTTTTATAAAAAATGGAAAAATAAATATAATGAAATTAAAGAATAATTAAGTGATATTAAAGTAGAGGAAAAATATGAAGATTTGAATATAATGTATTCCCTCCTTTCTAAGAATCATAATAAAGAAAAATGGAAATGTAAAAATATGAAATATTTGAATTGTGATGGGAAATGTAATTTTTTATATTATTTTCCTAGGAATAATGTTGAAGAATAAGAATCCGAGGAAGATTATAATAAATCTTGGATGCAAAAGTGGAATAAACCTAAGGAAATATTTATTTTTGACAAAATTTAGAAAATGTATCTAAGTATAGGAAAGAATAATGGTTCTTCTTCCAATAATGAATCTGATTATCAAATTAAATTCATTTATCAAGATATAAATGGAAGTAATTATTCAGATAATTATGATGATGGTGAATAGATTACCAAAATGGAATAGATTCCTAATAAAACTTTGGAAAAATAAATTTAGGAGAATACTCAACTCAAGAAATAAATAAGGAAGTTTTAGAAAGATATTAAAAATATTTCTTTTTATAATGATGATCAGATGAATAATTAGGATAAAAAAACACAATTTTATTAGATCTCAGAATATGAAGAATGTATAGAATGAAAGAAAACTAAAAATATATGAAGAAAATTCATATAGAAATGATAAACTCAACATGAAATAATATAATCATGTTGAATAAAATAATCATAAAAACATTAAGATAGATGAATTTTAAAAAATTATTGAAGTTATTAATGTTATTATAGAATAGAAAGAAGTAGGGTTATTTGAAACACACTCATTTTTTCTTAAAAAAAATAGAGATAAGAATTATTAGAGAAAAATTCACCAAGGCAGTTGATTTTAATGGTGAAACATTTAAATAATCTAAACAGAAATGCTTGAATAATATATATTTTGAGAGAAAATATATTACCAATAAATATAGAAATTATTTTGGAAAATATCCTTCTAAGAGATTTAGTCCATGGTTTTTTAAGAAAAAAATAACAATTTTATGAACAAGATCACTATCATTCTAAAAAATCATGATTCAGAGGTCATTGTTTGTGTTGTGGAGTTTTCAGATAGAGATATTGTTCATTATAGTATAAAATGTATCTACTAAAAAACATGTATGAATAACAGGGGAGCAATGATGAGAAAAGCAGATCAAATTTTCCTAAATATTATATGGAACTGAAAAAAGGAAACTTAGAAGATAAAGAATGCCGAGTATGTTCAAAATTTTGAGAATAGTAAAAAAAACTAAGCAAGAAAAGAAACAGTGCTTTTTTATCCACAAAAACAAGTTTTCCTTGAAATAACCTTATAAGAATAAAAAAATATCAACTACAGAAAAGGGGAAGAAGAAGGTTTCTAATGTTTTGAAAAATGATTATAAAATATTTTCAATAGATAGTGATTTAAAAATTCTAAAAATGTGAAAATGTTGTGAAAAAGAAGGGTATGTTACTAAAATTTATATAACTATATTACCATAACAAGAGGAAGGAATGAAATATTTTTTACAAAGTCACTATAAAAAAAAGTTATTGAGGAAGAAAAGATGTTGGCATCCATATCAGAATAATCTATGGATGAAAAGAATCTTGTTACAAAATCTAAAAAGGATGACCAAATATAAGAAATTAAATTCAATGGAAAATCTAATTATGAGAATAAAAAATTCAACAATTAGAGAGGAATCATAGTATGGAAGACTATTCTTAAGAAATGATAAGGTTTCACCTTATTCCCATAACTTTTTTTATTTTTTATATCTTATAGGGAATTCATGTAGTTGAAAAAAGGGAGCATACATTGACAAGTCTCATACTTATATTGAAAAATAAATTAACAAGGATACTATATATGATTTTTTTGAAAATTGTATTTATATAGCTCAAATTTCTAATATGTTTGTTGATATAGGTGTATATTATTCATATCTTAAGAAATCATCTCAAGAATTTCCCCATAAATGAAAATTCTGAAATAAGCATGTTAAGGTAATACATGAATCATGTGTCATGAAAAATATTGATAACATTGATTATACACTCTTGTTTTTTACATTGGTTTCACCCATATAGACTTAGAGTATTTTAGTTAAATTATAAGTGTTAACAAACTCATGTTATACTTATGTTCTCTTAAAAAAATGTTTCAAGATGTTGACATGAAAATGTCTCACCCTTGAAAATGAGATCATTTGTTAATAAGTGGAAAACCTTACATGATGTCCCCTTTGAATTTTATTATAAATAAAGGGGAAATAAAATTAAAATGGGAGAGATAAGAAATAGGGGACCAAAAAAGGAACGGGGTGAAGAAAAATTGAGAAAAAAACTATAATAAAACTATATGTGGTATTGTTTTTTATTGGGTATTGATAAAAAACATAAAGGGATAGATTGATATTCTCTAGTTGATTTTTCATTGTATTTCTTGTTAATATATGATATATGGTTGAGGTTAAGAAAAAGTTGAGTTTTGGTTTCCAGGAAAACCTCATTAAACTAATAATCAGAATGATAAGGAAGATGAACTAGGAACGGAGAATCATATCTACAACACAAAACAAAACATTGAACATCAGAACCATCCCATCAACACAATAATTAGACCCCGAAAATCAGCATGATTTAATGGCTACATACCATTATAATGAGACTTGGATGGAAAGATTAAATTTTTTGGAATACATAGGGAGTCATGGAATATTCCAATGTAAATATGAAATTTTTTTTATGGAGTTCCCATAAATAATTAGGAAAGTTATGATATAAGATGGAGTTGGTTGAAGAAAGGGGGATACAATAAGATGTATTTTGGATTCTTCTTATCAATGTGAGAAACACTGGACATGGTTTAATGTAGATAATCAGTATGATAATCATCAATGTGATAATATCAGAATTCTAGAAGACAGATCTTGATAAAGTAAATGGGTCACTAATGACATCAATCAATCATAATAGATTTTGATAACGATTTATTTTATATTTTTGTTATTATTTGTGCTTCAGATTCAATGTTTTATTGAAGTTATTATTTCTATGAAAGTTTTAATTGAATTACAATTGGTTTAAGAACAATGTTTTTTATTTTCCAAGTGGGTCAAGAGAAAAGGGACAAAAGTATTGATTATTTTTCAAGAAATGGTGCTGAATCATCAGAATAGCATTGAAAAAAACCATTACTGTGAAGCAGATACTGATACATCAGATACATGATGAAAACAATAACATCATTGAACATGGGATCATGTTTCTATGTAATTGAAGGAAAGTAGATATACATTTATGATATTTCAAATACATTTGTACTATCAAAATATTGATTAACAAGGTTTTTAATGCTACAAAATGGTCTAAATGTATTAAAAAGTGTTTTTTAGTTGATACATAGAATATTTTTAAGAATAATTTTAGTGTTTACAAAAGGTCATCCTAATGGGACATCTTTAGTTTTTTATATGTTTTCATCGTAATGATGAATATGAAGGAATAATCAAAAATGAATAATCATACTGAAGAATCATACTAAATAAAAGTTGGTTAACATGAAGTAGTTTGAATATTTGATTAGATTCGTGAAGATTTGAATAAGTCAGTGATGAATACTTAAATTAATGAGATATATTGTGTGTGTGAATTTCATTGAGCATGAAAAGAATTTTTTTACCATATTTGAAATTTTGGGGTGCCTATAAAATGAGAAAATATTACATTTGTACTTCGCTAACTTGAAATGTTCATATGATATGGATCTCTGACAAATTTTTAACAGGTACTGAGTTCCGAAATATAATTTTTTTCTGGTTGAAGATAAGGAAGATTATCAATGTGTGGTTCAATCCGATTAATGGAGAAAGTTCCAATATACGAAATTTCATCAAATGAAAGTCCATCAGAGTGATCCCATTCAATAAAAATCCATGAGAGAAAGGTTCATTCGGATGAGTTCTATTGTACAGAGGAATCGTGAGATGCCAATTTTGTTTCTACTCAATTGAAGAAGGAAGAGTATAAGGAAAATCATACCGAGTCCAATCAGATAGAGACTATTGGATAGAGGTTACCAGACCGAGGTATTTCACATTGACCTTTACTAAGGAAGTTTTCTGTAAAGATATTCTAGTGAATGTTTCAAGACCCACAAGTTCCATAGTGAAATTTCCAAGTTTTATAAGATTTTATTCCTATAAAATAATATCCAGCTTACTTGTCGAGAAAGTGAAGAAATTTGGAAGTGCATCAGAAAGGAAGAATGAAATTGATAATTCAAACTGTGGATACTTACTAGTTTCTAATAAGTAATGGTTTTTTATAGAGTGGATAACAATATATGTGAATGTGGATACTAAAATGGATAGTTTGGGGGTTTAACCAACTATTTAATGAATTTCTCTATTGGGATTGTAGAACTGTTCACTACTTGTTCCTTTGTATTCCGGGAAGAAGATAGTGAAATAATCCACATTAGTGGGACTGTTCAACATGGAAAGGAGTATGTCTTTGTACCATCCCTTGTAAATATTATAGGATACCTTCCTTTTATAATTTTTACATATGAAAGGTGATGTTGAGAAGTTATATTTGATTGGATCATAACTTTAAAATGTTTTATAGGTTACGAAAGTTTACTAAAAAAATTTAGAAGCATTATTATAAATAAAATGTACCACAAATTCACCCTCTAGTGGTCTTGAGTCTATTAGGTATCAATATTCATAACCCAAATCCATCTCCTCTTCTATAAAATGGGAAACAAAGCCATCATTCATGTTTATGGAAGACTGCCTACTCATGAAGCTATGTAATTCATTTTCTATAATTACTTATCACATATATTTATGATAATGGATTTAAGTTATATATATAATATTCAGAAAATATTTATCATTATATAAAAGTAATACAGATTATATCTCATTAGTCTTCCAATCAATAAATGATAATAATTTTGTTTGTGAGAACATGTGGATTACCACCTCTATGAAGCAACATGATTTATTTTTTCCTCACCACATCACATATATGGTATATGTATGCGTATGAAAATACATAATTTTATATTAAATGATATATGATCATTTTTTATGATAAAATTACACTTATCTTCTTTCCATCATGATCATTGAAAAGGGGAAGAGTTACACATGTAGACGTATAACCTACCGTCTCTATGATTGTAACGTAATTTATTATTCATATCCATATTTTATAGATTGATTTGAATGTATAATTGATATATAAAAATATTAATTATGTAGTGATTATTATTCTATATATGATTAATGATTAATCAATCTATACTTAGTGAATGTACCAATGTGATTTTGGACATATGAGTCAAATTTCATCAAAATGCCGGACATGAACCAAAATTATTAAGTAATTGAATGATACATGATAATAAATAAAATAAAATGAAAAATAATCCAAAAAATGTATCATGATAAATTAATTAAATAACATAATTTTATTATTCATTATGATAAATAATGCATGCAACAAGTCTGGCTCGAGGTAAGAGATCTCTTTAAACCACACTTTTCTTCAGTTTGTGATTACTCTCTCTCTAAATAACTTTATCACTCTCTATTTAATGTTATAGAATTATTATAAAATCTATATATATATCTCAAATATATACCTATCTTATTCTCCCTTTCATTTAGTAGGCAATAAATTTCTTAGGATCTTTTCTCATATAAAACCAATTTCTTTCCATTGGTAGTTTTTATTTGTATTATTTAATATTAATTTTATTTTATAGAGCACATAATCATGTACCAGTGATTTTGAGTTCTCCCATATATCAATCCAATGAATTCATTAAAAATATTGTGTCATGATGTGTTATGTATAGTATTATTGAGTGAGCCTAATCCACTATGGTACTATATCCACCATGTGATGTTATCTTAGTAGTCACACTTGACTTATGCTTATGTCATTTTTTGTTGCTTATATATTTTCTATATTTCTATGATATTATGATATCATTTTATTTATTTTATTATTCTATGTTATAACTCCATATTATTCTATTTTATTATATCATGTTATACCTTTTTCTCACATGTTTTGTTTCATTATTATGTTTGTTCCATTACTAGGCTTTCTATATCACCCATCTATTTATGTATTCCCCAATCTATCTTATATATAATTACGACATTAAAGTTATTTATGAGCTCATTATGGAGAATAAAATATTGATTTAATGTTTTATTTCATTTCAATCTATTATGAAATGTGTCTTCTAATTTCACTGGCCCTCACAATCTATGGGTTGTACTTATTAGATTTTTAAATTTAGAAATCAAGTAATAATATGTGAAAATTTCTTGGGACCCTATAGTTGGTATCACTACATAGGATTATTATAATTAGGGATTTGGACTGGAATAATTTAGTGATAACTTTAGGGATAACTCTCTGTACATAATATTATCCTAGAATTTTAGTGAAGTATATGTCGATTAGTTTCCATGTAATTATACCACTATCTAGATATTGTATGTCGATATACCTATATAGTTGTTGTATCTTGGTGTAATAACTCTAAAAATATATTAATTGGGTTTCACTTTATTTTCACCTACTATATGGAATAGTGTCCTCACTGCACACCTAGTTTGACACTCATGGGGTATATTCCCAAGACATTAATGAACACTTTGTAGACCATTATGAAGGATTTTAACAAATTGTTACATTAGAAAACCAAATAGAAAAAAATTTCAATGTATAACCTAGATTAAATCTTATAGACTCAAAAGTTAGGGTATACTCTTGATTTTTAAGTTATCTCTCTTAAATTTATATGTTTTAATATTATATGTTTATTAGTTAATATATTCTCATCATGTTTTTATTTTGAATTCAATTGTAAGAAATATGATAAATCATGCCAACAATGAATGTAATTATTTCCTCAATGATATACCTAACATTATGGGAGTGATATATATGAACATCATCTTTGTAGTAGCTTAACTAGATCAAATTTTTAATAATAACTTGAATCATGTGGAACAACCTCCTTCTTCTAAGAAAGAGAAAGTTGAATTCAAGTTTTTTATGTGACAAATCCCTCTTAAAATTATAGGATATTATGATACTCTCTTCATAGAATAATGGATTAAATATATTGAGAATATATTCTAATTACTCTAATGCTTAGAATAAGAGAATGTTGTTCTGGAATTTGTTTTCAATGATATAGAAGCTAATTAGTTGTGGATGATGATCTATAATACAGCCTCCAATGAGGATATGGATTCCATGAAATTAGAATACATCAAGAGAATATTTTTTAATAAATATTTTCCTTGAACTATATATATTAAAATGGGGAAGGGAGTTCCTTGTACTGAAGACAAATGAAGATGATTCATTAGGGGTGTGTGAGGAATTCTTCAAAAGGATTTCTTAGAAAGCCTCTAGGGTTTTTCATCCCATCCTAAAGTAAGGTGGAACATTTCTTTAGTTTGTTAAATATGAGTCTAAAAAATATTTAGTGATTCAATACATTGAAATCTAGGAAGATATTATATATGGTGCCATCAAAGATGACATATATATTAGTGACTTTTAATAGTATTAATGGAATTTATATTAAAATAATAATATAGAGTTTTAATCAGGAGTATCAAAAAATTAATCTCATGTTGGATAGAAAATCCAATATCTATCATTCCAAATTTGTGGGAAGAAGAACCCTCAAAAATGTATTAGGGGAATCAGAATCTATTTCAAATGTGGAAATGAGGGGATGAAGATAAATTTTTCTAAAGGTAAATTAATAAAAAAATATATTATAAGAAAATAAGTTTCATAAAAACGTTGAACCAATGGTGTAGTTTTTCAAGTATAATGAACATGAAAATCATGTCATTCAATTCCTTAAGATAAGGGTTATCATAGATGATCGATAACAGCAGCCTCCAAGGCCTAGAGAATAATGAAGGTAATATGCTATTGCTAATGCTGATGTGGTTATTGAAAATTATATAGTGATATGTATTGAGGTTATTAATTAAATAAATGTGAATTTATTTTTTATAGTTCTATGAATTATGTAATATCTTGAAACATTAGTAGAACTATTAAAATACAACCTCAAAACACTTTTTTTAAGCTATCTATGTGAATATAAAATGCAAACTATTTTGTGTCCTAAGTATGAAACTTATCCCTAGTCAATGTTTGTGGACTGAATCTTCTATAAAATATTATATTACTTTCATTAGTGGATTTTGGTGATATATTGGTAATGTATCAGTTGTCCTTATATGAATCAAACATCAAGTATCTTGAGAAGGAGATCACTCTTCATATCCCATGTCATCCTCTAATTCTATACAAGTTTATATATGAGGATTCTCCCATATAACCCTCTATTCATGATTGGATATTATTTCAACATGAGAAGTAATATATAGACCATATTATTGAGACAATGTAGATAATATTTCTTGAAGGAATGACCATTATTATGGATTATAGAGATGTATTCCCTAATGTGTTTTCTATTCTTACTCGTGACTGAGTGTTTGAGTTATCAATCGAAGATAGACAAGGAACTCTACCAATAATAGATACTCCTTATAGAATAGACACTATGGAGTTTGAAGAGATAAAAAATAAGTTCTAAGATAATCTAATAAATGGTTTTATACATCCAAGTGATTTATTGTGGAGTGTGTTAGTCCTATTCATCATGAAGAAGGATGGTTTATTGTGAATCGAAATTGAACATAGTGATGTTACAAAATCTTGATAAGGAATAATTGTCCACTTCTATAGATAGATGACTTATTCGATCTGTTGCCTAGGGCCTAGAGTTTCTATAGGGTGGAAATTGGTCTAGATATCACCAATTAAGGGTGAAGTATGATGAAATTCCTAAAACATCCTTTAAAAGTTATATAGACACTATTATTTCATAGTGATTCCTTTAAAAATAGGTAATTCTCTAAAAATATTTATGGACTTAATGAGTAGACTCTTTAGATATTTCCTTAAAATAATTTGGTAGTATTTATAAATAATATTCTAAAATACTTAAAAATAAAGGAAAATCATGAGGGGAATTTGAATAATATGATAAAGAATTTATGAAAGGATAATCAATATGAATAGTAAAGTAAATGTGAGTTTTGTATAAAGAATGGATCTTGTTATCACTAGTAATGTGATATATATAGAACCTTAAATGGTAACGAAAATTTAGGACTATGATAGAAAAGAATATGTTATATAGATCAATGGTTTCCATGGAAGTTCTATATATTACTGAAAATTCAGAAGAGACTTCTCACAATAATCAAACCTACTAACCGAACTAACATGGAAGGGCGTAATGTTTTTCAAGACTTGTGAATTCGAAGAGAGATTTATGTAATTGAAAAGGAGTATTATCACTACACTAACCATCATGTTTCCTATGTGGGGATTGTTTCATAGTATACAAAGACTATTCAAAGAAGGGTTTGGTCTATGTACTAATGAAAAATGATAAAGTTATAGTCCATAAATCAATGAAATTTAAATTCCATGAAAATAACTATCCGACACAAGATGTGGAGTTAGTTATTGTGATAGTTTCACTGAAAATATGGTGAAATTATCTCTCTTGGGTTATGTTTGAAATATATATGGATCATATGATCCTCAAATATATATTAACAGATAAGGATATTAATATAAACTAGTAAATATGGGTATAAATGATCAAGGATTGTGATTTCTCAATCCATTACTCTTATAGGATAGAAAACATTGTCGCATATCCTCTAGGAAGAAAATATCCTAAAACATAATCAATGATAAGAATTGAGAAGGTTCCAATATTCTTATAACTAAAAAGGGTAGACATGGGAATCATAAAATACTGAATATCATCATTATTTTCTCAAAAAATTGATCATCCATCCCATTTGGAGAAGATAAAGGATTCTGAAAGAGGTGATGTGTTAATTTAGATGAAGGTATAAGCTATAAGAAAAGGGAAATACCCAGAGTTTAAAATTGATGAATATGGAGTTATATAATTAGGTTCATGACTATATGTACCATAAAATCCTAACATAATGAAATATTTATTGAATGATGCACATATCTCAATCGTCTCTATCCACCTAGGGAGCACAAAGATGTATCTAGATCTTTGAGATAACTATTGGTCTACAATATAAGAAAGGAAATCGTATAATAAACTTCATTTTATTATATAAACAACTGAAGGATTAAAGTAAAAAATATAAGTGGATGATTCATCCATTACCAATTTCTATATAGTAATAGAAGCACATCACCATGGACATTTCTTCTAGTCTTTGAAAGAAATAAAGAATAAATAATAATTTATGGGCTGTTGTGGATCATATTACATAGATTATACAATTCATTAAAGTTTTAGGGGACTTTTCACTTGATTAAATTGTAATTCTATACATTATAGTAGCAGTGAGGCTTCATGGAATTCCACAATCGATTGTATCTGATCTAGAAATGGGATTTTCCATGAAATTCTAGAAGAGCCTCCAACAAGTTCAATATACATAGTTCAAAATTAGAAATACTTATCACTTATGAACTGATGGATAGTCTAATAAAAAAATTTAGATAGTGTAATTCATGTTTAGATCATGCTTGATGGAATTATAATTTGGATGGAATCAACATCATTTTTAGTCACGTTCTTATACAATAATTTCTTTCACTCAATAATATGAATGGTTTCTTATGAAGGCCTTTTTGGGAAGAGATGTAGAAAACATGTGTTTTGGGATTTAATTTGGTGAATGAAAAATATTGGGACCTAAAATGTTTTATAAAATAGAAGAAACGGTCAAGACCGTCCAACAACACATCATGGCTTCTCAGAGTTAACAAAAGGGAAATGCTAACAATCATCGATAAGAAGTATATTTTATGGTCCAGGATAAAGTTATTCTTTATATATATCTGGGGAATATATTAATAACATTTGGGATGAATTTAAAGCTAAGCCCCATGTATATCAGCCCATTTTATATTCTTGATCACATCAAAGTTGTTTCTTATTGACTAGCACTCCCACCAACCCTTTCTCAAGTACACGATGTATTCCATGTAACCCTCTTGAAAACGTACACACTAGATCTCTCAAATATACTAAATTCAGATTCATTACAGATAAAAATTTATCTTTCTTATATAGAAAATTTTGTGAAGATCTTGGACCGTAGAGATAATGTTCTATGAAACAAGACAACTCACATAGTCAATGTACTATGGCTGAACCAAAAATTTGAAGAAGAAACCTAGGAATCATAGGAAGAAATGAATCTGAAGTGACCTATCATATTTTCAATTTAGTATGTAATGTTATATATTTAGTTTGAAATTCATTTTGGGGGAATAATGTAACACCCCAATATTTTTTAAAATAAGACTTTGTTTGATATAATTTATGAGATACAACACTATGTTTAAATGAACCATGATTATTTAAATATGACAATCATAAATTATACATTAAATTGGTGTTTATGTATATGATTAATTTATTTATGAAATTAATATAATGGTATTTTTCAATATAATTTTATTTATAAATAAATAAACACTCAATTTTAAATAAAGTCATTTTATTCTTCAAAAATATATGTTTTCTTCTAAGATGGTATTTTTTTGTGAGAAAAAAAAATAATTAATACATTGAACTTTTAGAAAATTTTAAATTAAATTGATTTTTAAAATAATAATTTTAAAATTAACTTAATATAATATTTTTAGAAATTTCTAAAGTGATTGATTTATCAGTGAATAATTAAAATAGTAGATTTTTCAAATATTGACATTTATTTTTATTAAATCAAGTGATTTAAAGGAACAATTAAATTTTAAATTTTATATTAATGTGAAATTTGAACCATTTTATTTATAATAATTTAATTAATTTCATTTTAATAAATAATTTTCATGATTACGGTATAGTTTTTTATGCATAATAATGATTTTTTTTTTGAAATATTTTTTTAAATAGATTAATTTTATCCATTTTAAATAATTAAAATAAACACTAATAAAAAAAATATTTAAATGAAATTTATATATTATATATCTATTTATATGAATTTAAATTCAAATAACAATGATGTTTCTCATGATTTAATTGGGGCACCAATGTGTCGTGACTACTACTATGTTACCCCACATTCCCACTTTCCAAAGGTGCGTGGATTTCATTACATTCATTTGAAATGTCCACTCCAAGATAAAAATGAGATGATGTGATATTGTTTCCTCCTTCCTTGTATTCCTCCTTGTATATCTTAATCACTGAGTCTGGGTATCCCTCATAGATTAATTCATGTCCATGGAACTCATTCTTGATGTCATCTCAATGTGGATTTCAGTTATTTATGTTGCTTCTATCGTGAAGGGGAAGAAAATTTTTGTCATGAGAGTTGTAATGTTGGGAACATCTGGGTATTTATGGAAATTGGGTATATTAGGAACTTTTAAGTTCTTCCTATTTTATATAGAATCTCATATGACAGGAATCTTATTCGTGGAAACCAAGGCATCCTGTGTTATTTATAAGTTAGTTGACACCAGGGGCATATGTATTAAAAGTATTTTTACCTCAGGATTCACACACTTATGAATTAGTTAGTTATTCTTGATTAGGTCATAATTTTTACATCTTGGGGAGATGGGAATAGGGGTAATGTCTTGTTGAGAAAGATTGGGTGCAGATTTAATGTCTTCTAGGGATAGGATGCGCGCAAGTTTGCCGACATAAGGAGATATGATCGGAGCAGTTTTAAAATCATTTGGGGATAGTATTGAAATAAGTTTAACATATTTTGAGGATATGAAAGTCTTAGGTTTAACATCATGTTGGGAAATTATGGGTTCAGGTTTAACATATTGTGAGGATAAGATGGGTGTAGTTTTAACATCTTGTGAGGACAAGATGGGTGCAGCTTTAAAGTCTTGTAAGGATAGGATGGGTCTATGTTTAATGTCTTGTGGGGACTTTATGGGTATAGGTTTAACATTGTTTTTAAATAGTATGGTAATATATTTAACATATTTTAGGTTTGGATGGGGGTAGTTTTAATGTCTTTATTAGATCGAATTGGTGCAATCTTAACCTGTAACGAGGAAAGGATCGACATAGTTTTAACATCTTCTGAGTATAGGATTGGAATAGGTATAAAATATTGTGAGGATAGGATTGTTGTAGGTTTATAATCTTGATGGTATATCGTGGTAAATGGTTTTTCATCTTGTGGAGATGGGTCAAAACATCCTATTGAGACAGATTAGGGAAGTGTGTCCCTAGAATAGAATATGTCACACTTGATATGATAGAGTGTGTCCAACAGGTTTAACGTCTCAAGGAGAAGGATAAAAATATCCTATTTAGATGGGTCAGGGAGGTCTTTCCCTAGGAGGGAAGATTCCACACTTTAGATAATAAAGTGTGTCTTGTAGGTTTAACATCTCATAGACACAAATCAAAAATTTCTATTATTATGAATCGAGTAAGTGTGTCCCTTAGAGGGGATATTTCACACTTGGGATGTTAGTTGTTGGGAATGAAACTTAGGTAGGCATCCTACATACCCTTATTGTGTTAAAATGACCAAAAACTACATAGTTCCATGTTTTATTGTAACAATTTATGATATGACATAACACTGGAGTTTATCATGGTGCAATAAGGATTCTCGGATCGTAGAATGATTGTTGATGAGGGAAGGTATGTGGATTATGTTTTCAAGATTCTCATTCAAAATAGGATATAAAATTAGGTGATGGAATTGGGATTACACTTTGATCCTTCCCTTTGGATGAAGAACATCCTATGGTGGGGGGAGAGTGTAATCTCATAATGATCATACCTGGGGTATCCTATGTTTATAAAATTGTGTAAGAGGTGTGGGGTCATCCATTTTGAGTCATATACGGGGAATCTTATAACCATCACTTGTGGTAAGACTATAGTTTTTTGTCATGGGATGAGAAAATTGTCATTCAGTTTAACATCATATGGCTAGGATATGGAACTAGTTAGTTTTACATTATGCACCTTGGATGTTGTTGTTCATTTAATATCATATGACTAGGACATAGAACATGAAATTTCTAGATTATGTAGCTCAAATGTTAAAGGGGTCACTACTTGAAGGGGACCACATAAGGTTAAGGGGAAAATCTAGAATACGGACCTCCTACCAAGTTGCTTTCACAGTTTTTTTTTCAAATATTCTCTAGTTATTACATGACCACTTCTCATTCACCTCTATTTAGGAAATTGAATTAGTATTGCCGTAGGAGAGTGGCCATAAAGTGGACCAATGTTAGGGTGCCTATTCATATAAGAAACAATAATTAAGATATTTATTATTAAAATCAATAGGTAGGATGATGTCCATGGCTGCACTTGGAGTGATGTGGACAGAAATGGGAGTGGGTGGAACTAGTCACACAGGGACTCTAGGTGGAGTTGAACCAGTCGTTATTTAGTATGGTGGCCTTGAACACTGAAAATTCATAAAATGGTGTCAGCTTAAAGGATACACCACAGATAGTCTTATAATAGGTTATTTGTGATGTTTGGGTATTTTCAATAGAGGGTATCTTGAGGCTCAATGGCCTCATAAAGGTTATTGGTCTCATGAATGAGTAAGGTTCATCAAATATATAGACTCTTCCTCAAAGTAAATTCCATGTTCTCATGGGGTTAGTTTCGCAGAGGATGGATGCCACACAAAACTCCTGATGTTGTGAAGTGATTTCTTTGTAAATAAAGTGTATGGGAATTATCAAATGGGAAATATATATTGGAATTAGTTTCTTAAAGACCCATGGGAGGAGGTTTCATGAAGGATAAATACTTCTGGTGATCCATTTTCTCTTTCACTCATAAAGCTCAAGACTATCATGAAATGAAATAATATCTCTAAAGTTAAAAGGATAAATCCCATAAAGTGATGGAGATAAGGGGTTATTTATGTACCCTATCGATGTGGGAGTGTGGGTTTCAAGATAAATGGATCCATTCATGAAGCTTTATGAGCTTCATAAGTATATGAGGCTCTACAAACCCAAATGTGACTATCCCAAGGTTACCATAAAGCCTTAATATTCTCACAAATCAGAGTATTTTGATTGAGGATTTACACTATGTGGATCTTACTATCAACCCCCCATGTGGTTAGGACCTCCAAGAACAAAACCCATTCATGATGGTCGTGATCTTCATGAATCAAGTCCCTTAGGTGAATTTTTTGGGCAGTTTTGGCCTAAATTTTTTCCAGACTATTTGTTCCTTCCTTACCCCCCTGACTTGCCTATTTTTTCATAAAAAATAAAACCCCATTAAAATCAAAGATAATGGGATAAATGAGGGTCAGATTATTAAGTAAAACCGCTGAAAAATGGAAATTGATTCCCATGCATGAAGCCCAATCGCAAAGCTCATTTATAGACCCCGAGCGGCCGTATGTTGATAAATTGTAGAGGGTCCCCTGAGAGGGACCAAGAACATTTATAGAATTTAAAATATATCACTCTATATTCATAATTCTCAGTCCCTTCACGATCACTTTGTGATTTCAATCCTACTTGGTCACAAATCCCTCTATCACCACAATATTTCTTCCACAAACAGTTCTTCAGGAACCCTTTCCTTTGAGAGGAAACATACATAAATCATAAATTCATGATATTTACTCTAAAATTATGACCTTAATGAGTATAGCTTCATGAACCATACATGGAAAATCCTATGTCTTGGAAAAAATATCATACAATGCTTCCAATGCTACAATAACTTTTCTATAAGGGATGGTCGAGATGATAATGATTGAGGAGAGTGTACATAATTCATTAGACAATGACTCTCATATTTCACTAATAATTGAATCTCATCAATAATTCCCAATTTTAAATTGGTTTCTACTTTATTTCATTAGGTCGGGGGTGATTTATTCATACATGATACAGAGAGATACAATCTTACCTACTAGTTTATAATTTCACCTAGAATATACCTGTGGAATAGGGATGATGGAGAACATATACTGAAGGTCCATGGATCTATAATGATTCAAAATCATTTGAACCACATAAATAACATCATTATGGATAATTTTAAGGATGATACACCCCTACAGTATGATATGATTCTGAAGGAAGGTTTAGGGGAACAACTTAAGGGATGGATAGATTATTGGGATCTTCACTAGGGTAGACACATTACTAAAGATTAGGCCTAGGATTATTAGGCATTCACATAGTTCCATGAGTTCTTGTACAAGATAAATGATGTGGGGATTTACATGGTGACATGGGCCTCACAATTCCATGTATACCACCACCTACATATTATCACGGAGCTTCTAAGAAGGTGGCCGATAGAGCCCAACATTATCTATCTGTACCACGGATAGGTTGACATCATCTAATGGAATCCTCACTATATTTTTGGGATCTCAATCCAAGGGGTGATTTATGATGAATTAATACCCATGGAGAACATGTGGGATGATAAATAGAAGTCTCCATACCTTGAGATGGCATTTATCGGTTTGGTTCATGGGACAAATGA
The DNA here is from genome assembly GCA_963277665.1 of Viscum album. Lineage (NCBI taxonomy): Eukaryota > Viridiplantae > Streptophyta > Magnoliopsida > Santalales > Viscaceae > Viscum > Viscum album. The sequence goes on from OY728135.1 coordinate 1,368,338,059, forward strand.
GAAAAAGTCAGGGATGAAGAAAATCTCATTCAAGTATTGGTTCAACTAGTTCCTAATTTTCCAAGCATATAGGATACCATGGAGGTCATGCACATGCCCTAGAGAATGTGGGGAAAGTATCATTCATAATAGAGGATTAAAAGGACAGTTTAGTGGAAGATGTGGGGATAAAAGATAAATCTTTAGGATCTTTTGGATATATTGGACGGTTTTATCAGTTCTCGGATCTATGGATGGATTATCTTAGTGTAGGATGTCCACATGGGGGCATGTCCATGAAGCATCATAAAGGAATAAATACTAGTGATGGGGAAGCACAACAACCTAGATATTCTAATATTCGTGAATACATACAAGGTACTCCATCACATCATCCATGGGAAGACTCCAATCAATGTGTGCATGCCCCTCCCCTTTTTTGTAATATTGGTTCCCTACACACATGGGTGGATACAAATAGCTGAACCCCATATCCCCTCTTATTATGAACTTTTGTATAGCGATATTTATGATCACCAGGAGTCACCCACTCAAATCAGGCTCTATGGACATGCTGAAAAGGATTGGGTCAGTAGATCATTTCATATTTCACCCATGCTCCCCCCCATAGGGGTAGTAACCAATATTGGAATGGATATCATGAAGAAGTGGTCATAACACCTAGAATCTGAGGTAGGGTTCTAGTGGCGAGGGTCAACTGCTATGTGATTTGTGAGCTGTAAAAACCATACTAGATCATGAGCCAATTTTGATGCCTATAAAATTTTACTTTTAAGGTGTAAAAATATGTGTTCTATGTGAACCACAATTAAGTCCTAGGAAAAATTGGCTCTTTTTCATGTGTGAATATGGGAAAGGGAGGAAAAAGTTATAGCTACTAAACACGAATAATGGGATCACCATGATTATGCTCTATGCTAGAAGAGTGAACATCCCAGAGAGATGATGAATTGTTTAAACATTTGGTTCAATGATGGAGAGGCCCTATAGCCATGGGGTGAAGGATAGTCGACTTTCGGGGCATGATGTAGAGGAAATTGTTTTCATGGTGGGTAGAGTTATGAAACCTATAGAGCTGGAAACCCCTAGCCCGACATAGGAATAAGCTATAGGTACTGGAGCAGCATCGAACACGGATCTACTAGGAAAGTAGTCATGAGAGAATGGTGACCCATTTTTGGTAATTAATATGGGTGTTTTTCTAGGCCTAGGGAAATAGATGTTCCATCTGGATATCCCCAAGGACTTTTTCTTTCTATATTATTAGGGTATCTATGGGGTCTTTTGAAATATCAACACCCTCTATGCATGGTGATGACATATCATCACAAATGTAATATTCTATTATTAGTAGTGTCTAACCAGGGGGGGAATTCATGTGCCTTGGGATGAGGCAGTAGAATACAAAAGTGAGCTGGAGGATTTGGTCCAGTCTTAGGGAACTATGTGGTTATTGACCACCCATGTGAAGGTGTTAATGGGGATGACCTCCTCTTTGGACCACTCTTCCAATGATTTAGAAACATGCATGCCTCTGTATGGATATTTAGAAAAGTCCTAGGGGATCAACCCCTACTAGGACTCTCTCATTGAAGGGGGAATTGTCGTTGACCAAGTAAAAATTTTGATTCTTAGTGCTTCAGAGACCAACATACCCCTAAGAATATTTCCTAAATCTTCCTGTACATGTTAATGGATCATTAATCATGGAAAATGGGGTGGTTAATGGAGAAACTAAGGAAGAGGGAGATGGATCATCAACCCTTGAAGGTATGATCATGGGACCCCTACCTAATGTGTCTTCCCTACATGTCCAATCATTACATGAAGTAGTGCATATGACTTAAATGAAGATATATAGGGGAGTTCCCTTCCCAGGGGGATTTCTTGTAAACCTTTCTAATCTCCTTAAATGGATATACTATTCACATAATTCATTTCCCATTTTTACCTTTCCATATTCTTCTTTTCATTTCATTGTTTGACTGAATAATATTTTAATTATTGTTCAAACCATGTTTGGGAATTATCTACCAAAGAAAGCCTCTTTTTCTATGGTTCCAAAGGTTGAGGAGATGACAACAAGTGATGCTCTCTATGTAGAAATGGTCAGGGAGGTTGTGGTGGTTGGACCAACCACGGATGTTCCAAAAAAAGGTATTTCTGAGTCTTTTCCCATGATGGAGGGGGTTTAGTTTGAACCCACGAAGGAGAGAGATTATGGGGATGTAGTTTATGACCTTATCATAGAGGTTCTATTAGAATCACTTATTTTAGTTGGACCCTAAATGAAGGAGGCATCAATTATGCCACATCTAGAGTGACTATGGAGGCTATGTTAGATGTGCCTTCCCCAGAATTGTCCTTAGTAGTAGCTATGGGAGTTAAGGGCTCAATGAAGGTTGTGGTGGCCAAAATTATTACAACGGATGATATTTCATCGAAGGCGCCAAATAGGGTAGCTAGGATTTCTTTTACGGGTGAGGGGGATGGTGAAGGTTGAACTATCAACAAATGTTCATATGAAGATAGTTTACCAATTAAAATGGATCTTGACCCAACTAAGAGGATTTGGAGGAGTAAAATGTTATTTTTCTATATGAAACTATAGTAATATAATTTTACACAACATGTGGACCTATAAGACTCTAGGCTTGACATTTCAAAAAATTACCACATTTTCCAATATAGGCATGAAGGAGAGGATCCATCATTTCATCAACCACTCTCTATAAAAAGTCTATTGATATGGATGGGGTCCCTTAACTTCCAGCTATGCTTCTTGAGAATTAGAGTAGTGGATATCTACACTCTCTATGAGAGAGCCCACGACTACCTCACTGAGAGAGTGAATGTGGAAACCCATCATATCCACATATCCTGAAATGAGAAAACAATTGATGGAACTCCGATTATTCTGGAGGTCAATCAAGAAATGTAACATCTAGCGGAGTATGTGAATAATCATGAAACCTCTATCAATTCTCATGAAAATATAATCCACTAGATAAAGGATTAGTTGGTGGTATTTGAGGACCAAGAGAAAGTGTAAGTATCTCAAATAGTTGATTCCTAGACTGAGTAGTACCGTATATGGATCTGGGATTATGATGTTCTTTATGTGGATGAGAAAGTGGATGTAGTGCTCATTAGGATATAACAAACCCTATAGGAAACTCACCAAAGGATAGCTAGTCTGGAGTGCCCAATCCCCAATTCAGAGTCATAGGGTAATTTTTTCTAACATGTAAGATAGGCTCTGTTGTGTTGATGACCCTCACCAACTACTGAAGTTTCTTTATTTTAAATCATTTCTTAGGATTGGAAATGTTTCTCTTATCACATTTACTACCAGACTGTAATAATATTCATGAGACAATGAAACATAAATCTATAATCATACATGATCAACACTCTATGTGAGATATTAGGTACAAGGATATGATCTCTCATTCATAGGAGAGTTTGAAAAAATCATTGAACACTTGGGGTCTATATCTTTTGACAGACCACTGGTAGTGTTTAGGATGAGAGGGGTTATGTCAAAGGAATGAGGATCTCTAAATAGTCGTATTAATTTTCCGATGTGCTCTAGTTCATTAATGGGTTAACACCATGTGTCTTTAGTTCTATAGGAAGAAAGATGAATGAAGTGCATGAATCATGAATCCCAATATTTAAAATATAAGTGGAGTGTTTTGATAATAGAGGATAACTTCAAACATTGTTTGAAACACAACATCCATTATTAGTTTCCTGAGTGTGGACAAAAAAAATGAGGGTAAACTGTTGACCATGTTCAAAACATGACGCCTAACTCAAAATGTCATACAAAGTCTTCTGGAATGTGTACCCAAGACATTAGATGATAAAGTCTCTCATGGAACCATATCATCAAGGGTGAACCATTTAGACATAGATATAGATGAATATCCAAATAAAGGGGCATGTAAAGCATATAGATAAAGTGATGGAATGTTCAAATAGATTTCAACACTCTTGTAATTTCCTCGACAAGGATTTCAGAACATTGGTTAGGATTATCATTATGAGAATAGGTTAAACTCATCCTCTTGGGGGTTTTTGTCTTGGATGTCGAGTGATGGTTGTAGAACATGAATGATGAGGTAGGTGACTGACCCCAGGGTAAATGGATTCTCAAGAAAAGACCCCAGATGCTTTTTAGTTTTATGACATGCAATGAGGATTATAGAAAATAGTTTTTCATATTATGGTGAGGATGTTGTATCACATAGTTTAACATGGTATGTTGTGTCATACATTTTAACATTTTGTGACAAGTATATCAGGTCATACATTTTAATGTCTTCTGACCAAGATGATGGACATGAAGTTTATGTTCATATGGTGAAGATGTGTGCATCGACATGAATAATACCTACCCATCCATTTTGGTTGATGTAATATGATGGTATCTCAATGGGAGTACTCCCTAGAGAGTCCTATAAGGAAAAGGGAGCTTAAAAGATCATGTTCCAAGAAAAATAATATGGTGTGAGTCATACATATTTTAAGATCATGATACTTGGACCCAAAGGTTGTGTGTAAAAAGGGGGATATGTGTGGAATATGGGATAGTTAATCTTTCTGAATGGATGGACCTAGAAAGTCCTTCCAAACATGTTATTTTAGATACATATTGCATGAGAACAGTTTATGGTCATGATGATTGAACTATGAATATTAGTTTCAAGTGCAAAGATATTTGGCCTTAGGGTGAGAATCACAAAAGGCTATGTGTAGAATGGAAGAGTGATAAACTAGGATCAATTGAGAGACAAGAAGACATGAATCCACAAAAAAAATTCTTAGGGGTGACTATATATAGGTTTAAATTCATGATTGTTGGACTTAGACTCACAGTTTATGTTCGTAGGGTTAAAACTATGGGCTCTTAGTTTAAGGCCATAGAGTTTGGATCATGGTCACCCTAAAGTTTCTAGCATGGAACAAAATAGTATTAACCTAACATGATAGGAGTGTCAATAGAATCCCAATTCCACATGAGACACAAGGGGGAGGTTGAAAATAGTTTAAAGTCATGATTATGGGAATTTGGATACAAGTTTCAGTTCATATATTTCATAATGTGGTGAGTATTTTAAGGTCATAATTCTTGGAAAGGAGGTATTTTTGTCTCAATGGAATTTTTGATACATTTAAAAGGTTTTATAATATTAAAGGAGGGTCATAGTAGGTTACATAATTCAAAAAAAAATATGACACAAATTTCATACATTTTAAGGTCAGGATGCATAGACCATGACTCTTAGTTTAAGGTCATGGAGTCCAGAAAATAGTGTTATGTATCTCAAAAAGATATGTGTAGTGTGATATAGTGACAAACTTTACATAAATTGAGGGACATGGAGGCCCAAGACCATAGAACACATTCCTAGTATGACTTTCACACAATCTATATTAAATATGTTGGGACTCCGACCTCTAGTTTATGGTGGTAGAGTTCAGACCATAGAGAACTCGCACATGTCAACCTTAATTGTGAAGTATTTTATCCTAAACCCTAATCCCATGTGGGCCATGCATGGTGAAAGAAACAAGGAGTGTTATAGATTTATCAATTCATGAAAGGGAGGGCATAACATCGGGTGAAAGTGACTGAAAACCCCGGTGAGGGAGATCGTGATTTAGAAGACCTGGATAGTGAAAGGGGAATACTCAACAGTCAGTGAACACATGTTGAACATGTTCAAAAAATAGTTTCTATACTTGTGTATATTAAATATGGGGATAAAAAATAGGATAAACCATTGATTAAATTGGAATCATGGGAACCACTGTCTACTAACGATGATATTTTATGGATTGAGCCTAAGACAGTAGTTGAGCTAGTGTGTCCTGAGGCCATTCCATTAGTGTTCATATTCAAATTTAAGGGATGATGATAATTCAAATTGGAGAAATCAAGAAATGTAGAAGTGGGATTGAGGGATGTACGATATGGGAAGTTATGTTCCCTGTGAAATATTCCACCATGTTCTCAAACATTCCCGATGGACGTGCGATTGGGAAAGAATCAGGCCTAGTTCATATAGGAAAGGCCTTGAGGTGGATTATTGTACATCTAGTCCTATGTTTAGATATCTTATCATCACTATGTATCCCATGCGGATGACTTTCAATCCACACATAGCTCTGAAACACAACATGATAGGAGGTCAACGCTGGTGTGGTGATGTCCTCTCCAGAGAGGATATCAAATAATCTCTTACTATGAGTCATCCCAGTTTTATATGAGGTAAATTTTCTCATCATCACATATTTAATTTATGTTTAATTATTGTTATATTTTGGGTAAATAATCTCACATTAATAGGAATCCTAGTTTTATATCGGTTTATGATGAAGCTTACGGTCATGTACTAAGGAAATTATGATTTTCAGCTTAAATTCATATAACTTAGAATATGGTTGTTATTATTTTTGGGGTTATCTATCTCAGATAATATTGGTATGTACTATATTAAGGTTATAGATCTTGTACCTAAGGGGTGAAAGAGTGTATTTAGAAGGTTTGAGGGGCATGAAAGAGTGATAACCCAGTGTGAAAAGAAGGAAAAATGGACCCTCTGCTACACAAAACGTGAAAAACAATAACATGATTCGATAAAGACCCCATAATTTGTCAACAAATGGGTTGGACATGATATGTTATATTAAGACATAACTGTGTATCCCATAAGTATAAGAATCAAGATTCATATTGTTTTGGAACATGATTTGGTAGGAAATCGATGCCTGTGGGGGATACCCTCTTGAATAAGGATACTTAATCATCTCATATTAGAACTTGGGGAATCATAAACTTATATGGGGTAATAGTTTTGGTTATAACATACTTTTCATATGGGGAATCCTAGGTTTATACATGGTAAGGCTTCAATTTAATATCATCTCCTGAGGATGTTAGTTTTTTTAATGCCATATGTGTCATATGGGGAATCTCGATTTCATAAAAGGTAATTCAATAGTTTTACATAATGGATTGAGGATTTTAGTTTTTTCATCCCATATTTGTCATATAGGGAATCCTGGTTTCATGCAGGGTAAGTATAGAGTTTAATGTCATATGCTGGGGATGTTGGTGGGAATTATTCCTTGAGTAGACCAATCTTTTCTTCTTTATGTCAGCTTGTCAGGGTATTGTAGACCACTAATGGTTCAGGGTACATGAATGGGTCTTATACCAGAAGAGGTGTCCTAGGGGTTAGTTTGGGGTGAAAGAACTACATTTAATTGATGGTTTTGTAGTGAATCTCTAGGTGGAACCAGAGACATAATGTCTAGGAATCATTATGTATCCCAGGAGTGTGGAAATTTGTCCACACATAGTTTTGGGAAGAGTTTTAGGTATAGGCCTACTAAAACAGTAGGGATGAATCAAACTATATGAATGAGGGAAATATGTACATATTTTAGGGTCATAATTCATATACTTGGGCACCTAGTTTGAGGTCATAGAGCTTGGGCCAATTGAAAATAGTTTAATGTCACAATTATTAGACTAGGAATGGAGGATTTGAGGATGTTATTATGATGAAAAGAGTTATAACCTGATGCCTAAGGAGACAAGGGACTATCCACCACATTAAGTGATCTCATATATGGTTTCACATAGTTTATGGTCATGATTCTTGGACCATAGAAAATAAATTAATGTCATGATTCTTGGACTATGGGAAAATAAATTTTTTATGAAAATTATGTGTCATGAAACTAGTAGATCCTGACATTAAGGGAGGGCATGTAAGCCCCAGTACCACACAAATATGTCAAAAAAAATGTAAAATAGTTAATGGTCGTAATTCTTGGACTAAGGTAGAAAGGAGTGTAATGTCATTATTCTTAGACTAGGAAGATGATGGTCTCAAGGGAATGTATGTGGGACAGAAGAGGTAAAACAAAACATTAAGTGATCCAAGGAGGCTCATGTACCACATAAACACCTTGAAAAAAACTGCACGTAGTTTAATGTTGTAATGTTGGGATTGAAAATGGGAGAAAGGTGACAAAGGGTTGATAAAGTTGTATCAGGTACAAGAGAGGGGAGTTCTAGGAACCACTATGCATCCCACAATGATGGGAATCAATATAATTGTAGTTCTAGAATGCGGTACAGTAGAAGAAAAAAACATAATTATATGAATTATTCTCTGTTTAAGATATTAAATCATCACATATTAGCATATGAGGCATCTTGGATTTATACAGGGTAAGAAATTCTTAGTCATCCCATACTTTTTATATGAGGGATCCCAATTTTTTATGGGGAAAGGGTAAATTTTGAAAGCATGTGTGGAGGGAATTATGATTTTTAATTAAAATTCATAAAACTTGGACTTTTGGGACTGAAAATAATTTAAGGCCTTACTACTTGACTAATTTCAAATAGTTCAAGATTGTACTACCTAGACCGTGAAGATGTAATAAGTTTAATGTCATAAATCACAGACTAAAAGGTTGTAAAATAGTTTATGTTCTAAATTATTTGACCATAGGGATTAAAAGTAGTTTATGTCCAAAATTATTATACCCCATGAAAATATTTTAAATTCATACTACATATACTAAGGTTCTCCTCATGCGATGTACTGTTTGAGAAACATAGTATTGGGGGGATGTATGATACACCTCCCTTCCATGCTGATCAAAGAGTATGATCCATTAGAATAGAAATTATATTTGATTTAATGTACTACCAATTAGGGATCCAAAATTGGGGTCTTTTTTCCGAGTATCATCAGCATTATGAGATCCAATACCTTGTCACACTAGAGGAAGGGGTGGAGGAGAAGCATTTTTTTGAATTCGCTCACTACCATGGTGCCTCTCCAGAGCGTGTGAGGTATGAATCCTATTTTCCTAAATGGATTCCAACTCATATTGATATAATTTATTAATTATTTATGGCATATACTAGTCATATACATCTATTTAGATAAATGAAAACTAAACATTAGTGGGTAATGTTTCCTCTCTTCCACATAACAGGGAGTATGGTGTCACACCTGGTTTTTTCATGTATTTATTTTGATCCAGGTCATTGGAAATATAGATATTTTTATTGGGTTTGGGGTGAGATAAATATTTATTTTTGAACTTATATATATGTATAATCATCCTAATAAGGGTTCACCATTGTTTTTTTGGAGTTTTTGGAAAAAAGGGTGGATACTTGAACATTTGGGCCAACTCTGAGCCCATTTCTAGATTTAAAAACAAAATTTCTTCCTTTTATAACTCATTTTTTTCAACATTTTTCAACCATTAAACTTCCCAATTATCCTCAAAACACCTATTCAAAATACTATATCCTTTTATACCACCTTATGAATTCATAATCAGGGTGGATTTTTGTTATTTATTCAGGTATGGGGCCAGCCCGTGAGCCCATTTCCAGTTTTAAAAAAATAATTGGTTTATTTTATATATTATTCATATTTTTATATTTTTCTATGATTAAACTTATCAATTGATCTCAATGACCCTATTATTACCCCCTTCAGTTCCATTTTCCCTCTTTCGAACTCATCTTATTTGCGGATTAGGGTGAAATTTATCAAGGCTTCTTAAATAGTCCATATTTTGTAAGGTAATTTGTTTCTTTCATGAATCATTCATTTTTTTTCAATACAAACAAATATTATTTCCCTAGGTCTTATAGATAAAATGAGACTCTACAAAAAGGAACAATACATTACCTTTCCACTAAGGATGTATATTTAAGGGAATATGAAGATTTCTCTAGTTTTCATCGTGATATTCTTTCTCATTTCTTTTCCCTCATCCTTCTCCTTCCACATTATTTTGGTTTCTTATTCTTCCCTAGTCATAAAAGACTTATGGTTATGTTATACCATTATTTTTATGGGGTTTTGGTTCATTTATGGATGTTCTTAATACATCTAGAGTGTTGGAAACCACAACGGGTGATATTGGGTGTGCAGTTCCTTTACGCCATGGTTTTGAGGTAGGATATCCATTGCATATAACTTTATCATTTATGTTTATAAAAATTTTATTATTTATAGAACCATATATATGTTTGAGTGTGTTTGTGTGTGTGTCTGTTTATTATTTATTTTCATCCTTTAGATAATTTGTTTGTGGTGCAAAATGGTTGTTTAAGCCTTGCTTTGTGAAAAGTAGTGTTGTTTTGTTATAAACGTGTACACTACTTGCTTACATAAATGTTTTGTTAGCTTAAACACCTAGTTTATGGTATTTTAAACAAGTTTCATTAGATTTAATAAATTTATATCATAAAAATTGTATTTTATACCTTTTCATGTGCTTAAAATAAGTTGTTTGTTTCAAAGTTCATGCCATGTGTTTGGTAAATTGCTCGTTTGGCTTTTATGTGCTTGGTGGGATTTAAAAAGATATGTTTGGATTTATAAATATATTTTTATAATTAAAAAAGGAATTTTTTAGATCCGTTTATGGCTATAAAAATTATAATTTTTTTATAAACAAGTGGTTTTTTGGTGGTATACATGTTTTGGCCTGAGTTTCTAGAAATTGACCCGTTTTTCATCCTTAAAAAAATGGTCGTGCTTTGGATGTGTAACCAGAATATTTATTAAGTGATATATGAAGGTTTTTTTCTAATATAAATGGTTTATATATACCTCTTTATTAAAATTTAAATTTGTAAATTTGTAAAATATTAGTTTTGATAAATTCTTTAAGGCTCGTGTGGCATTTTTCTTGTAAAAATGGTTTCCATGTGTATTTCAGGTGGTATCATTTGGGGCCATTTTATGGTCCATGAAATGGATTTATTAAATGGTTTTGGTGATTCCAAATATGTATCGATATGGTACTGGTGGGTTTTTTCTTTAAATGGTCATTTTAATGGATTTTATGTTCACGCCCTCCTTATAATTCTTGAAATTGTTTTATGAAAATTTAGGTTGTTTATTGATCCGTGAAAGAAATGTGAGACAAGTTTTTGATATGTTTTATGTGTGTATGATATTTAAATGAAAATTCATGATAAATGGTATTTTATATATTTGTAACTTTTTTAATCACAAAAATGGAAAACCTATGTATCTAGGTTGGTGGACATGTACTAGTATACTAGTGATCCGGAGGGGTTCCGTCCCTGTTTCACATGGCAAGTTTGATGATGAAAACACTAAATAAACAATGATGAAGATTTTGTTGGGGAACACTAGGTTATATATGATAATTCTACTAGTGTCTCGTGTTCGTGATAATGTATATTTGTTATGGTTACTTTTACACTAAGATATGAGGTACTTGGGGCCCACAACAAACTAGTGCCTAGGGGTGTTCCCTTGGATTATGCTTGTTGGATATTTTATACTCACTATCATAATAGGTTTTTTTAGTTGGTAAACTAAGTAGTATTTGTTTTTTATTTAATAGTTTACATTCTTTAAATTATCCATCTTGAAAACAATTTTCATTTTAAAGTTTCACCTCTTTAAAAAAAATTTACTAGCATTCTTATTTAAAAAACATTCATGTTTTTGTCTAGTAATTTTTATAGCATGGATCCAAATTTTGAAAAAATATTTTAATATATTGTCTCTGAATCTTTAAATTTATTTTTATTTTATTTTAAAGTATGTGCACTGAGAATATAATATCGGTCTAACCAACTATGTTTTAATACTCACGCCTATAGTTTTATTCTATTTTTATTCCTTGTGCAGGTTTCATATTGAGTTTGGCCGCTTTAGGAGATGAGTATTCATTGTATTGGAGAGTGAATTGTGTTGTTACATGGTGTAAGTTTTGTCGTTAATTTTGGTCAGTTGGTAGTATTTTTTAGTTTTACTTTCGGTTTCTTGTATAAATATTTTTCATTTTAATTTTATATAAATGTATGTTGGGTTGTCTATTTCTTTCTGCTGGTTAGTTCTTGATTATATTTGCGTAAAATCATTCCCTTGATTACTCCTTTTATGCTAGAAAATCGTTTCCATACCATGGGGATTGTGAACTCCATTCAGTCCATGCTACAGATCAGTTTGGGTTCCCTGTTTGGGGTTGAACTTGGATGGTTCATGACCAAATGGTTTCAAAAGAGGTTGGATCCTAGAAGACCATTCATTTTATAGAACCCTCTATTTTTTGGGGATTTCAACATATATGGTGTAGGATTTTCAGGACTTGAGGGGTAGGTTTTGGTAAACTGTCGCAAACTCTTGCTTGTTCCGAACCTCAAGTGTCTATGGGAAGAATGATTTTATTAGTTTTTTGGTTCTTATTGATTATTTTCTATTGGGATATGAAAAAGGGAAGTTGGAATAATGGTATCTATGATCTCTCAATGTCATGTAAATCCATGTGGATCTAGGTAATGGTCCTAAGATGTCTCTTTTTGTTGGTGGTGTGTTTTACATATGGCCACCAACCATTTGGTCAAGTCACCCACTAACATTAGTTACCTTTTTTGGGTCTCTTGGACATTTCTTGAATTCGGAATTTTGTTCTGAAAATCCTTGTGTGAGAATTATTAAAATGGGTTTTAATGTAATGATTGGTTTTTGAAAAGTGTAAAATGGGTTTTCAAAATTTATTACGAGAAAGGTTTTGGAATTTTGGGTTTTGTGAAACAAATCTTGAGGATAAAGTGGAAATGATTTAACGGGATTGAACTTCCTTAATCTAAAATTATGTTTTCTTGAAATGAATTGTTTTTCAATCATGGATTATTTTAAAGTGATTCTGAACTTTTTTTAAATTGGGTGTTTTAGTCTTTTGAAAATTGTTGGAATCTGATTAATTGGTTTTAGAAATTTTGTTTTGAGTGGCTAGTTTTTTTCTGGAAAGGGGTTTTGGACATTCTGGTTGTTGGATTATAAAAAGAGACCTTGATGAATTTTTAAAAATGGGAAAGTTCTATTTGGAATAGAATTGTTGTTTTTGAAAGTTCTATTAAATGAAATGGAATGGGTTTTAATCAAATCGTTATTGATGAAGTGTGGTTTGTTTTGTGAAATTTGAAAGACGTTTTTGATTTGGTGGTTAAGTGCCTTTGGAGGGTACATGTCATGACCCTCCTAAACCAAGAAGTGGATAGGGACAAAAACTGCTAGTCCCTTCATTCATTGAATTGAAGGAGATATAATGACCCTAGATTCCCACCTTTAATAGGCTTCGGAGTGGAGACTAGCACCAAGGGTATAGAATCTCATATAAAATGAATAGAATTACCCTTTTTATTTAATAGGATTGGGATATAAGGTAGTAGATAATAAAAACTCCAAAAATTGGATGTAAAAGTAAATCCAAAAGGAAAAGAAAATCCACTCCCATATACATGTTCAAAATAAACTGATACAAGGCACAAGAAAACTATGATGAAAAGTACCAAAAGAAATAAAAGCAGCAACAACTCTCGAAGCTGAGCTAGTGTAGTCCAGTGCGGTCCTCAATGTCCTCCAGGAAACCTGAAACCAGTTTTATATATGTAGGGTGAGTATAAAAGAATACTCAGTTGGGAAAACCAATAGTTCTCCTGTAGAAGTGGGGAGGCATTCTAAAGCCCCATGAGAAATAGAGATAACCAAGGAACCTGGCAAGGAAAAAATCCAACCAACCTCACCAAGGAACACTCACCAAATAACGCAATTTATGTAAAGTAATAGTTTAATCATATCGATATTTGGGTACCCCACACCGCTTTCCCACTAGTTATTTTGGACATCCTACACGTCCAACCTCCCCCACAATTTCCACAACAGTCCCACTACCGCCAAAACAATAACCTTATGGGATATCACAACCATGCATCCCTCCCGTAGACACCTGGGCCACCATAACCACACACTTCCTCACCCATAAACACCTCGGACACATCAAACACTACCATACCTGAAGACACCTGGGCCTCATCCTGAGGAAACTTGGGAAACAAACCTACCTGCACACGCCTAGGAAAACCACCACAAACACACCATGCCTGAATATTCTTGGGACATAATGAACCTTAGGCTTTCACAGCCTACTCAAAGAATCTTAGGATTCTTAGGAGAGGGATCAGAAATGAGATAATAACCGGTCACTCATAAAATGTTGGAAAAAACACCCTCCACCATAAAAGTGGGTTTTCAGCACAAAGTTCTAAACATGGGTGGGGGTGCATATAAGAAAAAAAAACTAATAATTTTACATATATGTAATCAAAAAATAATACTAACATAAGGGTTATAAATCACATCCACCCTTGTTACTATCCCTACATGAACAGACACACAACAACCACAACCAGAGTACAACCCATTTCTGGAAAACAATCCCCCGGTGTACCTGTTCCTGTTATCATGTTCAAGTGATTCCATTTAAAGATTCCTTCAATAAGGGGAAACTAACAGGAATAGCCATAAGTTAATGCAACAACTAATGGAAAATAGCTAAGCAGTAATTTAAGCATTCACACAAAGTTTGCTTGTAATGTCACAACAACAAAGGGGACTAGTGAGATCTCTCGATGTACTGGAACCAAACCAATCTCCCAAACATGGCCCCACATGGACTCAATTCCAAAACTAACAACCCTTAAACCAGAGCTTCCATTCCCATCTATGTCACCACACACGACATCAAACAAAGAAAACACACATATCTCAGAATAGAACAAGGAATTTTTTTGATTTAACAACACTTTATTGAGTTACTTCTCTCTGTCTGGTTAACTGGGGTGATCACACAAGGATTATTATTCATTGGGAATCCATTTAATCAACTAATTTTATGTAGTTAACCAGTTTCTATGTTTCAGGCATTCAATACAAAATTATCCAAAAAAATAGAGGTTCATTAGTGCGCATGAAATGACCACCAACAACCGCTATTTTTCAGTGGAAATAACCCCATACAATTCACAATATTAAAAAGAATATGAAAGAAATACATAAGAATCATCATCAAACACACAACATCATTATTTAGAGTCTGTTGATTATCTTCGTTAAGGTTTAGTTTTGTCCACATCCTAAGGGAAGAATTATCCTACATGCCCCGTATGATACATAGTAAAGAGAGACAAAGGAAACCCCTACCATATGATCAAGGATCAAAGTTTTTATCCTCACGTCAAGAACTGATGGTGCACAACCTATAGGAAAGGAAACCTTTAGGGATTCAAGGTTGAGCGGGGAGGGCTCCAGAACAGGCACACGATTTGTCTTTTGATTAAGTCTCTGGCGCATACTTAGATAATGTAAATGAAATATTAAGAGAGATTCTCATCTTAATAAAAGGACAGATCCTAATATCATGGACACTATTTCAAAGTACTTGAAGTCAGATCATGTCTAGACCACACTTTTGGGTGGCTTCACACATCGATATTAATTTTTATTTAATAATTATCCTCAGAGATGATGGATATAATAGCTATGAGTTAAAATATTTCCTTCAAATGTAGAAAAATGCGTAATAGGGGTGAAACTGTAAAACACAGAAAATGTATGACACCAAGGAAAAAGGCCACAGTTTTTTTGAACTCAAGGGTCGCTTGACTATTGAAGGTTTAAAACATCTTTTACTATCTTTTAATGGATTTTAAGGAGGTATTAAAACACTTTTATGTCAAACGACATGTTATTGAGGAAAAACTAGAAGGTCCTGGAAAAATAGAAAGGACTCACAGTTAGGTGAGTCATTGTCGCCCTAGCACTGTCGCCCTGGAATCGATGCTGATGGTTGCTATGTACAACCCATCGGTGCCACTGATAAACATCACTACCACTGACTCTCCTCAATGCCACCAATGCCGATCAGTTCCACTCACCCTCATTGGTTCCACTGATGTCGATCAGTTCCACTGACACACATCAGTGCCATCGATGCTCATCAGTGCCACCATTCTTTCAATCCTAAAATTTGGCAAGCTCTTTAATGATTCATTGATGGTACCCAAGATACCCCAAACACCAAAAAGATGGAAAAGTAATGAACCAGGTTGGTCTAGGCCATTATATCAAATACCTCTCAAACTATTCTCATCCTTTAGAATCCAAGATTAAACCCAAATCTCTTAGGGACAAACCACCCTGGAGTTGTTCATAAACATGAACAATCCTCGATATCAAGGAACAACTCTCCCTTAACTATCTCTTGAACAAGTATGGATACACTACCGCTCATATCCCCGAGTAACCACACAAAAATATAAAGGCCACACCATCCAAACATATTTATTTGGGAGTCCCTTTTTCTATGTCATGATACTATCTACTTTGGGTGGTACTAAATCTCCTACACAGGTTTAATCACATCCAATTTAATGTTTCTTGATTAGGGATCAGGTCCTCCCATCATCACAGTGTGTAATTTTCACAAATATTTAGAAATAAAACATCACATCCCATAGCTAACATGGTCATGAATTAGATCACACCCATGTACAAAAACAACAAAAAAAATCTCAAAACAGCTCTTAGTACTCGATACGCATCTGTGCCTCCCACTCCCATGTACTCTCCTCGAGTCCATTGTGCCTCCATAACACACAAACCAAGGGAATAGTCACCTCACCAATAACCTTCTCCTAACATTGCTTCATCCTCACTAGACACTCCAAGAACATTGCATCATCCTCAATATCCATCTATCCCTAATTGAGGACATATGATCCATTGGGTAGATACTGATAGAGCTAAGAAACATCGAAGGCATAGTAGACCCTCTGTAGCGGCGGTGGTAGCACCAGCTAATATGCCACTTTTTCAATCCGTCGCAACACCTCGAAGGGTCTGACAAACCTGGGAGAAAGATTACTCCCCATGTGGAACCTTCGCTTCCCACACTGAGGGGAGACCTTTAAAAACACTTGGTGCCCAAACTCAAACTCCAAGGGTCTCCACCTATGATCGACATATAACATTGGCCGATCCTGAGCCACCTTCATCATCTCACTCACATGACAAACCTTCTATGTCATGTTATGACCACATCTGGGCCATGAAAACCTACCTCACGAAGCACTGTCTATCTCATAGTTGAATGACACAACCTTCCATAAAAGGATTCAAACGTATCCATAACAATGGTAGAGTGATTCTATTGGTGTAGGAAAACTCTACCAGTGGAAATTGTCATAACCATGATCCTATGAAGTCCAGAACTCGTGAAATCAGCATATCCTCCAACATCTGGATGGTCCTCTTTGTCTTCTCGTTCATCTGAGGGTGGAAATAAGTGCTCTAAGGCATAGCTGGGTGCCAAAATCATGTTTCAATACCCTCCAGTCTCAGGAAGTAACGCGTGTATCCTGATCATAAATTTCGTTTTTGGGAACTCTGTACAACAGCACCACCTCATCCATATACCTTTGTGCTAAGGTACTTACCTCACATGACTCCTTGATTTCTAAAAAGTTAGCTGATTTTGTCATCCATTCTACCAACACCAAGATTACATTGCAACTAGTTTGATGCCTGGGTAGTCATGTGAATAAATATATTGAGATGTCATCCCGATTCCACTCCAGGACATCTAAAGTCTGCAACAGACTGCCCGAAACATGGTGCTCAACCTTCACCTCCAGGAACACAAGGAACTTTTCCACAAACTCCACCATAGCCTATATCACCCTGGGCCACCAAATTTGACACCCCAATTCCCAATATATCATGAAAAATTTTTGGTGCACCACTAGGGGTTATTTATGGAACTCACGGAGAACTCCCTCATGCATAGTTTCTGGGAAAAACTAATTTCCACAAAAAAACATCTGATTTTGACCATCTTCCGACCATCCTTTCAGAGAATTTCCCTAGAAAATGTGATCACACACCACTTCGACCTCTAAGTCACCCCACTCAGACTCTTCCACCTATTGTACCAAGTAATACTGCACCGTTATTTGGAATAGATAGCATCTACCATCATCCACTTTTTCATCTAGGTTTAAGGAAGCCAACTCCTCAATCACTCTCCAAGTGTCTGCTGACTCTCGAACCACATCCCCATGTGACTTACTTCTCAAGTAATTAGCCACCACAGTCTCCTTTCCTGAGGTGTATGAGATCTTGAAGTCATAGTCCAGAAGAAAATCCATCCACCTCTACTGACGTAAGTTCAGGTCTCCCTGGGATGATACATACCTCATGCTCTTATGATCTGTGAAGAACACAAAGTGTTCATTGATGAGGTAATTCCACCACAACTTCAGTACAAACACAATCACTACATGTTCCAGGTCATGGGTAGAATAGATATGTTTGTGAGGATGTAACTTCCTAGACCCATAAGAGATCACTCCATGTTGTTGCATCAGCACACACCCCAAGCCTATCTTATAATCATAACAGAACACGTCAAACATTACCCCTTCCTCTGGAAAACTCAATATCGAAACACTGAACAATTTTCCCTTCAGATAGATGAAGTTTTTCTGGCACTGGTCACTCAAAACAAAATATTGGTCTTTCTTGGTCAAGGTTTTCAAAGGTGCCGCAACTCGAGAGAAGTCAAGAACAAAACTACATTAGTAATCTGTCAGTCCCAAGAAACTACGAACCTCTACCACGTTCTTGGGAGAAACCCAAGAAACAATCACTTCAACCATTGATGGATCCACCACTATTCCCTTTATGGGACACTACATGTCCAAGGAAGTGCACCTCTCGTGTCCATAACTTCCACTTGGACAACATCCCATAGAGATGGTGGTGTCAGAGGACCTCCAAAACTATCCTCAGATGCTTGGAATGATCCTCCTTAGATATTGAGTAGATCAGGGTGACATTAATAAACACAATAAAAAACTAGTCTACATATTCACAAAAAAATTGAGTTCATGAGCCTCGTGAACATGGCTCGTGCGTTTGTAACCCCGAACGACATAAACATGAACTCAAAGTTCCCATATTTCCACCAGAAAGCAGTATTTGGGATGTCACCCTCTTTCAACTTCAACTGGTGATATCCCAATCATTGTTCGATCTTGGAGAACCAACTTGCTCTTATATTTTGGTCAAAATGTTTTTCGATCCTCGGGAGGGTGTAACAGTTCTTGACCGTCAACTAATTCAATATTTGTTAGTATACACATATCCTAAGACCACTGTATCCCTTCTTTGAGAACAAGGACATATTACCCCATGGTGATGCGCTCGGTCAGATACAACCATTCTTTATCAGGTCATCAACTAGGATCCACAACTCCCACAACTCAAAAGGCACCATCTGATAGGGATCCATCAAAAGCGGATGAGTACTGGGTTGTAAGTCAATCCTGAACTAAACATCACATCAAGGGGGTAGAGTCACCACCTCTCTAGGGAATAAATCTAGGAACTCATTGACTATCCCCAGGACATCCACCATCTATGTGTCTACCTACTCCACAGACAGCTCAGAAAACATGGAAACAAGGGGACCCACTAACCGCCTGCCCTCCTAGAAACCCCACTTGGCAAAGAAAGTTACATGTTGGTCACCCATATCTGAAAACATGACCATTATACAAATGTAGTCGATAAAATAACACACATAGAACAACGATTTTATGCCTAAAATGATATCATATGGCTGCATTTGTAGCAAAATAAGGTCCCAATTGGACTAATATGGACCCACCATTAGTTTTTATCCTTAGAAAGCATAAGACAAGTTGGTCTGACCACCGAATGGTGTACTCAATACTAGGGGCACGAGAAGTCTCTCTGCATCTAACCCAAATAATGGGTTAGACTGGGTATAACAATGTAGTTCGAAGATCCTGAATCAAACAAAGAAGAATCAAGAGTACTAAACAAGCTGATAGTACCTGGAATGACCTATGGCCCTACATGAACTACTGCCTCTGCAGCATGCAACTTACCATGCCCAACTCCTCTTCCCCTCGGCTATCAGTTGCCTCCCCAACCACACCCTGGTCAAGTTACCTAAATAGTGCCCTGGGGTAGGCCTCCTTTGGCACTGTCCACCCTTGGTGGAGTGGGAGCTCATTTCCCTTGTTGCTGCTACTGAAAAGGTTTGGTGGAAAACTGTTACTGATGAGGTGGGTGCTGAACCTGCCCAACTCCATTGTACAGAACTCATTCTAAAAACTGATTATATATATTCTCATGACTTCCATAGATAAAAAACCTAGGTCTTACGATCATATAGAAGGCATGAGGATTGGGAGATCAATTCTGGAACTGCTGGGGCCTGCTCCTCACTAGGAAAAATCAGGAGGGCCCTGATGTTGTAGATCTATTGATAATGGCCTTACCCTTATATGAGATCAAATGGCTCCCCTCTCACGGCACACCTACCAGTGTGTGCACACTCTCCACCACTTCATCCTTCTTCTTAACTTCCAAGTACATTAGTAGTGTGAAGGGAAGGTCGGAGTGCCTCGTCTAAGTGTCTTGCCCGAAACTCCTCATCCGGAATGAGGTCCAGGGAAAAAAAGGAGATCCTTGAACTTGATCCCCAAATCCCTCACTTGTATACGCCCCTACTGGAAGGAGAGTATATCCTATCTCTTATCATCCTTCATTGTGTAAGAGAAGAATTCATCCCAGAACTCCCTCTCGATGTTGGTCCCTGAAACCTCAGCTTCCTTCTTCTCCCCGAGATAGAGCATCCACCACTGACGTGCCGCTCCCCACATCTAACTCCCAGCCATAGGAACCCAATACTCAGCTGAAGCCCAGATCAAGCTGAAAGCTATCACAAAATCCTCGTCCATCTTTATATCTCCATGTTTGATGCACTACCCTCATACTTCCCAAGGGTCTTCTGCTGAAATCCACGAAGAGTCTTATTCCACTGTTCATCCTCCTCCTCTCGATTAGTCCTCTACTAGACATCAAAATCATAATTCTGGGCCTCAATCGCCCGCACTACTCATGGACATCATCAGGTTCTATAGCTACAAGGTAAATAAGGAATTCCTAATCCTGATTAGTGTAGAATAACTCTTAAATTTTTCTTTAACTTTTTTTTCATTTTAAATTCCCCAAAACACCCAAAACACACAAGAACACTATTCATCATGATGCATGTACCTTTCATAAGACCTCTACCCTACAATAAGTGTTGCCTCACTTGGTTGTTTCATAGGCCCAAAGTCCTTGCATCGGATCTTGGGAGGCCTTAAAATCCCGTGTCCTAGTCAGTCTTCCCTAGCCTATTTCACACATTATGATTTCCTAACATGGTTTCCCTACCTTCCCATGCAATTATCACTATTCCTAACCCTAAACTCCATATTATCTCTCCACATTCACCTCTGATTCCATTTTTTCCTGACCCACCTTCACCATGATGAGGAAAGGGATAGAAATTTCTAGGCCCTACCTTCTTCAATTTGAAAGAGAGAAAATGACCCCCCTGAGTCCCACCTTCAATAGGCCCTTGATTGGAGACAATCACTAAAGATATAGAATCTCACATAAAATGGTAGCATTAGCCTTTATATTTAATAGGATCTCGATATAAGATATTATATCCCAAAAAACTACAAAAAGTAAAAGTAAAAGTAAATCCAAAAGGAAGATAAAATCCACTCACATATACTGATACAAGGCACCCCAAAACTCTAATGAAAAGTACCAAAAGAAATAAAACTAGCAACAAATCTTGAAGCTGAGCTAGTAATGTTTGATGTTGTCTTTAAGGTCATCCTAGAAACCTGTAAGCAGTTTTATATATGTAGGGTGATTATACAAGAATACTTAGTAGGGAAAACCAAAAGCTCTCGTGCATAAGTGGGGATGCATTCTAATGCCTTGTGAGAAATAGAGATAACCAATGCACCTACCAAGGAAACTATCCACCCAGCCCCACTGATATAGATAATATTTTCATTCTTCTTTATATGTGTTTTAGTGATTTAACTCCTTCCAATAAATCAAATTGATCTAATTTGTATCATTTTACTGTTTTGTTGGCATATTGTCTTAATTCGGTAAACTTGTTAATTCTGTAAATTTAACAGTTTTGTGAAGCTTATGTATTTCCCAAATATCATTTACATTTGTGACCCAAATTGTATCATTCCTTTTTTAAGGATTTCCTTGCTCGTCTACTTCAACTCTGTCTTCTAGACCAAGGTCCAATTCGAAACACAATGGCCTAGAAAAATTCATCAAGTGGAAAAGGTTTTCTGGCCGATAGAATGGACCCCACCTTAATTAATGAGGCATATCTCGGACTACATGTGTCAAAATGATGTGATTCTAGTTGAAATTGAAATAATACTCCACAAGTCACTTTAATATTAAATTTCATAAGGATATTTTTTCATTAATTCGCCCATTTCATGCAACCAAAAAGATAAAGTTGAAGAGTCACCTTAGGAAGAACAAGTTGTCATTAGTAATTTGAGTATATCTTTTGTTAAAATTTTCCAAATTTTCTGAGATTTTTAATAATCATGAACAAGATATGGGGGAGAAACCTTTATGCAGATGACTTCCTGATATTCATCCATTTAATATGCTAACAGGGCTTAAACGTTCAATGGAGTAATTTTGGAGGGAGATTTTCTACTCTACAACCCTATAAATAAGAGTGTATATATTCATTCCAAGGGGTTGAAGAAGGTGAAAGAGAGGATGTGCTATAGGATTGAGTTATTAATGTTCCTTTTATTTTCTCTTTTCTATTTTATTTGTTTCAAAATGCTCTCTTATTCCCCTTTCAACTCTATTACCCTTCACAAGGAGGGGTAAAACCATTGAGCGAGTGGGGAAGGGGGAGTTTCAATTTTGTAATGTTGGAGTTTTGTGATTAAATGTAAAACCATATTTTATTTTGAATAATTTCTATTATCAATGTTTCCCAATTATCTTAATGTGATGGTGTTTTGCGTTTGGTGTATTCATCATTAATAGCTTTGGTTTGATGGCTTTTAATCTCCCTTAAATTTAGTGAAATTTGTCTCGATCGACAAGATTATGTTAGGTGGTGAGTGGCCAGTGATCGTTGGCATGTGTGTAGAACTAATGAATTTTTTTTAGAGATATAAGGAGAAAAAAATACTGATTGGTTCTTACCTTAGTTGTTTAGGGATTGTTTATGAACTTCCATGCACATAAGAGTGAGTTCCATTTGTTTTATTAACCAAGGGTGATTGATAACTCGATCGAGGAGTCTTTCATTTGTCATTCAAAAGGAAAAGAGGGAAGATGATCTTTATAAATATGATAAGATTGAAAAATGTTATCCTACCCTGACCCCATCACTCTCTTCATCCATTAGTGTTCAACTTCTCTTTTTTATTTCTTTCTTTATTTTTCAATTCAAACAATTTCAAAAACATCCTTTTCTTCTTTCTTAAATTTACGTGACAAACATAATAGTTGTGAACTCTTCTCCGGAGACAACCTATGTTGACAACTATATTATATTTTAACTTAGGTAATATTTGTTCACATCCCACGATAAGAACGTGTCACTCACCAAGGTACACTCCCTAAATAACACAAGTCAAGTAAATAAATAGTAATATCACATAGATATTTGGGTACCCCGCACCACATTACCGCTATTATTTAGGACATCGTATGTGTCAAAAATCCCCCACAAGTTCCACAAAAATCCCACTACTAACCCAACAACAACATTTTGGGATATCATGACCACTCATCCTACCCACATACACATGGTCCATAACAACCACACATGTCCCCGCCGGCAGACACCTAGGTCACAAAACCACTGCCACATCTGAAGACACCTGGCCTAGAACAACCACTATCATGCATGAAGACACCTTGGCCTCATCCCAAAGACACTTGGGAAACAAGCCTACCCGCACACACCTAGGTCAACCACCACAGCACACCCTACCTAAAGAGTCTTGGTCCATAATGACCCTTAGGCCATCACAGGTAGCCCGAAGAATCTTTGGCTACATATGGTAGGGAGTAGAAAGGAGATAATAAGTAGAAACCATAAGAATATTGGGAAAAACACCCACTCAAATAAATGTGGTGTTCAACATGAAGTTCTCAACATGGGTGGGGTGCATATAAGAAAAAAAAGTAAAAATTTTATAGATATGTAATCAAACACTCATCCCAACCTAAGGGTTCTGAAGCACAACCACCCTCGTTAATATCCTTACATGCACAAACACAAAACAACCACTACTAGAGAACAACCCATTTTTTGAAAACAATCCCCCAGTGTACCCATTCTCGTTATCATGTTCAAGTGATTCCATTTAAATATTCCTTCACAACTAGGCAACTAACTTGAATAGCCACAATCCAAGACAACAACAAAAGGAAAACATCCATTCAGCGATTTACGCATTCACAACTGGTTCTCTTGTAAAGTCCCAACAACAAAAAGGGACTAGTGAGATCCCATGAAGTACTAGAACCAAAACAAGACTCAAAACATGGCCCCACATAGCCTCAAATGAACCACTGAAAACTCTTTAACTAGAGATTCCATTCTCGTCTACATCGCCCACATGACATCAGACCAAGAAACCACACATATCTCAGAATAGAAAAAGGATGTTTTCCAATTTAAAAACACCATTTATTAATTTACTTATATATTTCTAGTTAACCAGGTTGATCACAAAGTATTCTTTTTCATTGGGAATCCATTTATTTAATCAATTTTAAGTGATTAACCAGTTTCTATGTTACAGTCATTCAATCCTAAAATTTTCCAAAAATGCAGAGGTTCATTTGTGCACAAGAAAAGACCACCAACGAGTAATATTTTTATTGGGAATAATACCATATAATTAACGACTTGAAAACAAATATAAAATAAATATAACAGCATCATCATCAAACACGCCCCTTCATTCTTTAGAGCTTGTTTATTATCTTCATTGAGGTTTGGTTTGATCCATGCCCCGAGGGAAGTATTATCATACCTACCCTCATGATACGAAGTAAAGATAGATGATGGAAAACCATACCTAAATGATCAAGGATAGATTTTTTTATCCTTCTGTCAAGAACTGAGGGTGTGCGACTTGCAGGAATGGAAAACTCAAGGGCTTCGAGGCTGAGTAGTAAGGGCTCCAGCACAGGTGCACAATTTGCCTCCAGAGTAATCCTATAGGTCATACATAGATATATTAAAGGAAATATAAAGAGAGGATATTGGCTTATGAAAAGGCTATATCATAAAAATAGGGAGATGATTTCGAAGTACATGAAGTTGGATTATAGATTGACCACGCAGTTGGGAAGTTTCATGCATCGGGATTAATTTTTATTTAATAATTATCCTAGGAGATGGTGGAGATAACATATGTGAGTTAAAATACATCCTTCAAATAGAGAAAATGTTTAAAAAGGTTGAAATTTTAAAACATGACAAAGGTGTGACACCGAGGAAAAAGGACACGCGTTTTGTTAAGTCAAGGGTCTCCCAACTATTGGGGGTTTAAAACATGTTTTAATGGATTTAAGAGGATATAAAATCAGTATTAAGACAATTTTATGTCAAAAGATACATTACTGGGTGGAAAATAGAAGGTCCTGAAAAAACTAGGAAGGACTCGTCATTGGGGGAGTCACCGGCCCCCTCGCACCGTCACCCTAGAATCGTCCCCCTGGCATCGTCAGCCTGGCACCATCGCCCTGGAATCGCCAACCTGGAACTGATGCTGATTGGTGTTATGGATGACCCATTTGTGCCACCAATTCCCATCGGTGCCACCCACTCTCCTTGGTACGACCGATTCTGATCGGTTCCCCTGACTCTCATCGGTTCCAGCGATGATCATCGATGCCACCAACACTCATTGGTGCCATCGATGCTCAGCAGTGCCACTGATGCCTATTGGTGCCACCGATACCCATCGGTGCCACCGATTCTCATCCCTACCACCATTTGTTCAATCCTGAAATATGGAAAGCTATTTAATGAGTCATCTATGGTCCCCAGGACACCCAAGACACCAAATATTTGGAAAAGTAATAGACTATGAGGGTCTGGTCCATTATAGTACATGATTATGTTTCGAGTGATGATTGTTTAATTTTAGCCTTGGTGTTTCATGGGTGCTCACATTCACTATTTTATGGATATATAGATTAATTTTTATTATTTCTTGGTGGATGGGTGCCTAGGGTGGCACAGAAATGTGCATATGTGTGAGACTCAATGAAAAACAATTGGTGAATGCGAAAATCCACCAAGTTGGTTTGTTTTTAAAAAGTTTCTAAAGATGAAAAATTATGGTGTTTGTTATAAACTGATGGTTACGTGGCTGGGTTTTCTTATATTTGTTTATTCAGTATGCATCCTTACGATATGGAAGCCATACTCTTATGGTGTCTTGATAGGAGATCACGTTGGTGGATCAATTTTGGATAAATGTTTAGTGGGATTATAAATATGTGTTGGATATTATGATGTGGCCACAGATAGTTATCTGTTGGAATGATTTATAGGTGATCGACCTATGGATTCATTCTAAATGTCAAACCCACCTCTTCGAATAATGCCTCATCCCATTTGATGGAATTGAGAGATTTTAGGCCTTGATTTAAAGTGCCTTTCCATTATGTTGTTCCTCTCAGTTGGGGTAGTTATTGTCCGTGAATGTTATGTGTTTATCCATATACTTTTTCCATTCTGCACTTCATTCGGAGGGAGAGAAAATAGTAGTGTGTATCTCCATGTTCACGTTTTGGTAAAAGTGTGTTGTTAGAGGAAGAGAGTTTCATGGTGTCCCTTGATCTTTTTTTTGATAGGGAGTATTATGTGTCACCATGTGGAACTATGGGGAAGTGTTTAAGTTAGGGATTATTAAAGAATGACTATGAGGCAAGAGATGCTTCATCTATCATAGGTCTAGCCATAGGTCTCAAAGTGAAGATGGATCATTGTTAGCAGTCCCCAGACTGTGGGTAGTATTGTTAAGATCATGCCTCTGCCATCATAGTGAGGTAGTTACTTTATTTATTTTATGGTTTTAGTGGCCCAATAATTGGGTCCCCTTCCCTCCCTTCCCCAATAGTTGGGGGTTTGTTTCTATGTAGAGAGTGTAGGCCAAGTTCTTGTCACCTCTGTTCAGGAGTTGGGGATTTAAATGTTTCTGTTGTGTTCCTATTATCTTGGATTGGTAGGTTGTTGTGGGATTTTTTTGGTGGTCCTTTATAATAGATACCATTTCCTAGTTCATGTTCAATTCTCATTTGCTCATTAATTGATGGTTCTTAATGGTGCATAGAACAACCACAGGTCTCGTAGAGTTTCCTCCTAAGTATTTTTCATGTGCTAGTTGTTTATTAATAGTGTGAATTTCATTCTGGACTCCCATGGAATCCCTGTTTTTTGTGAGTTATCTTTGGTTTGGGTGATCGTTGGGTACTCTAGGACAAGTCCCAACAATTTGGTTCTTGGTTTTGTGGAGGTGGTAGTGACTCGATCTTTCGGTTGATTCTCAACAAGTGGTTGGGAGTTGGTGTTTTGGTTGAAGTAAGTGGATTATGTTCCCTTAATGGTGGTTGAGGTGTAATTGGATTCCAAGGCTGGACCATATTGATAAGTAATACTTAGGTTTTGATCAATCATTTGGACTGTGTTGTGGCTTTCTGGGGGTGGAAAGCTTTAATGGGGGGGGGGGGGATTGTCACACCCAGTGTTTTTTCATGTCTTAGTTTTGATCTATTTTGTTGAAGATTATGATCCTTTTATTTGGTTTTGTGTGAGATGAATGTTGATTTTTGAACTTGAATCTATGTTTAACCATCCTACCATGGGTTCCCCATATATTTTTTGGGTTTTTTTAGAGAAAAGTGTGGTTATATCAAGATTTGGGCCAACCATGAGCCCATTTCCAGATTTAAAAACAAAATTTGTTTCTTTTATAACTCATTAGTTTTTTAACATTTTTCACTCATTACACTTCCCACTTGGCCTAAAATTACCTATAAAAACCACCATATCCTATTTAAAACCTTTATAAATTCATAATCATGGTGGATTTAGGTTATTTATTCAGGTATTAGGCCAGCCCATGATCCCATTTCCAGTTTTACAAAAAAATTGTTTCTTTTATATATTGTTCATTTTTTTATATTTTTTGGTGATTCCACCTATGACTCAAGATAAGGAACCCTAGTTTCACCCCCATGTTTTATTTTCCCTCTTTGGATCTTATCATATTCTCGTATTAGGGATAAAACTTTCAAGGCTTCTCAAATTTTCCATATTTGGTAAGGTAATTTTTTCTTTCCTAAATATTTCATTTTTTTCACTTTTCCCCCAAATTATTATTTCTATGGTTTTTACAGAGAAAATTAACCTCTCCATGAAGTTAAACTCCATTCCCTTTCATCTACGGGTGTATATATAAGTGAATATGAAAAGTTATCTAGTATTCAAGGTGAGATTCCTTCTCCTTTCTCCTCCCTCTTCCTTCTCCTTCCACTTTATTTTGGATTAATCTTCTCCCATGGTCATGCATGACCTAGTGTTAGTTTATAACATTATTTTTTATGGGGTTTTTTTGTTTAGGTCTGGACTTCATAGATCTTGAGTGTTGGGAACCGTGGTGGGTGATATCAGGTGTGCGATTCCTTTCCGCCGTGGTTTTGAGGTAGGATATCCGTTGAACATGTATTTATGATTTAAATTTCATTATTTTATTTATTTTATCACCTGATATATATATGT
This sequence comes from Viscum album, assembly GCA_963277665.1. Lineage (NCBI taxonomy): Eukaryota > Viridiplantae > Streptophyta > Magnoliopsida > Santalales > Viscaceae > Viscum > Viscum album. The sequence goes on from OY728135.1 coordinate 1,368,366,691, forward strand.
GTGTGTGTTTAGTATTGTTTTCATCCTTGGAATAATTTTCTTTGTGTGTAAAATGGTTGTTTTATCCTTGTGTTGTGAAAAGTAGTGTTGTTTTGTTATAAACATGTACACCACCTGATTACTTAAATGTTCTATTAGAGTATGGACCTGGTTTATGGTATTTTAAACAAGATTCAGTAGATTTAATAAATTTATGGCATGAAAATTTTATTTTATCCCTTTTCAAGTGCTTATAATAAGTTGTTTGTTTAAAATTGCATGTCATGGGCTTGGTAAATTGCCCGGTTGGATTTTATGTTCATAGTGCAATAAAAAATGATTTTTTTGGATTTATAAATACATATTCAGCATGAAAAATGGTATTTTTCGGTCCTTTTATTCATGTTCAATGTATTTTTGTTTTTTATAAAAAAATGGATTTTTGGTGTTAAATATGTTTTGGCCCGAGTTACCAAAAAATGGCCTGTTTGACATCTTCTAAAAATGGTCATGCTTTGGATGTGTAACTAGAATTTTTAAAGGTATTTATGAAAGTCGTTTTCTTCTGTAAATTGTGTGTATAAAATTATTTATTAAATGTAAAATTTTTACCTTTGGAGAATGTTAGTTTTGAGAAATTCTTAAAGGTTCATTAGGAATTTTTCTAATAAAAATGGTTTCCATGTATATTTCATGTTGTATCATTTGGGGACATTTTATGGTCTATGAAATTTATTTACTAAATGTTTTAGGGGAATAAAAATATGTTTTAATATGTTATTGATGGGTTTTTCTCCTTAAAATATTATTTTTAATGGATTTTACGTGAAGGGCCTCATTATACTTCTTGAAATTGTTTTACGAAAATTTAGGTTGTTTATTGATCCATGAAAGAAATGCGAGACATGTGTGTCATATGTTTGATGTGTTTATTATTTTTAAAAGTAAAAATCATGAAAAATGGTATTTTATATATTTTTTACTTGTTTGATCTAAAAAAGGGAAAACCAAGGTATCGTGGTGGGCGGACGTGTACTAGTATGCTAGTGATCTGGAGGGATTTTGTCCTTGTTTCACATAACAAGTTTGACGATGAAAACACTAAATAAACTATAATGATGATGATGTTAGGGAACACTAGGTTGTGAATGATTCTACTTCTAGTGGATCATGTTCATGAGAATTGATATTTGTTATGGTTACTTTTACACCGAGATATGTGGTACCTGGGTCCCACAATGAACTAGTGCCTACGGGTGTTTGCGTGACTTGTGATCATTGGCTATTTTGTACTCACCATCAGTATAAGGTGTGTTTAGTTGGTAAATTAATAAGTGTGTGTGTTTTATTTAAAATTTTACATTCTTTAAATCCTATATCTTGATAACTATTTTTATTTTGAAGTTTCACCTCTTTGAAAAATTATTACTAGCATTCTTGTTTATAAAACCTGTAAGTTTTTTTCGGGTTATTTTTATAGCATGGAACCTCATTTGGAAACCATATTTTTATATATTGTATCTCAAACATGAAATTCTTGTTTCCTTAATTTCAATGGATGTTCATTGGGAATAGAATATCGGGCTAACCTACAAAGTTATAATACTCATTCCTAAAGTTTTTTTTTCTGTTTTTAGCCCTTGTGTAGGTTTCATCTTGAGTTCGGTCGCTTTGGGTGATGAGTATTCATTGTGTTGGAGAGTGACTAGTTAGGTCACATGCTATTAGTTTGTTCTTTAGGTTTGGTCTTTAGGTTTGGTCAATTAGTTTTATTGTTTAGTTTTACTTTCGATTTCTTGTATAAATAATGTTTAGTTCAATTTTATGTAAATGTATGTTGGGTTTTCCATTTCTTTCTAGTGATTAGTTCTTGATTATATTTGGGTGAAATTATTCCATTGAGTACTTTTTTGATTCCTAGAACAAGTTTTTAGCTCATGGGGATCGGGGACGCCCTTAGGGACATGCCACATATCAGTTCAGGTGCCTTGTTCAAGGTTGACCTTGGCTAGTTCATGACATATGGGGTCACCTAGGTGGAATTATGTGTTGTCTTCAAATTGGACTAGAGGGTTTTGGGAGATTTTTATTCAAACTCCATTTGTTTAGGCCTTCCATGTTCGGTAAGATGTTAGAGTGGGTGTTGTTAAATGCCTCAGTTTTTCAATTTTGATATGCATGATAGTGAGATGTAAGGACGAATCAAATGTTGTACTTGGCATAAAATTTCTTCTACTTGGCATCCCGGAAATTTGTTTCTTCATCTAAGAGAATAATGTGACTAGCTCCAAATCAATTAATAATTTTGGGAAATCATTAAATCAATCAAATATTGGGCTTTTAACTCCATGAGTGGAATCAATTCATTACATTTGGAGAAGAAGTCCTTGTGGTCAAGAGGAACATGAACTATTGATATTTCATAGGTGGGTATGGCACCACAACATCAAATCTTTATACTAAAAATGGATAAGAATAGTTTTTGGTGTAGAGAAGATCTAGTGTTTTATGCACAAAAGTATAATGCATCTAAAATTCATGACACTTATTGGAACACTCAATGTAGTCATGGTTCATGGTGGGATAGAAGTAACCTAACATAAAAATCTGAATGGAAAGAATCAGCCCCACTAGTGGGCACCACATGACCCATCATGAACCTCTTGCATAACTTGAGGAATCTCATCTCCTTGGTGGAAATGAAATAGAATCCCATCAAATCCAGTATATAAAGAGTTGGCTCAAGGTTAGTCATGCTCTAGAGTGTAAATTACGTTGCACGCTTGTAGAGACCCGAAGCTTGACGTACATTGACATTACATTACTTTTGCGGAATACTTAGTACATAAAAAAACACACACACAAGGATCGTAATAGTTTAGTGTCTTTGGAAACTCGGAACGTAATCTTCTAATCGTGGTGAAAGATCTTCAACATCTCCTATAAAGATCTTCCCTTTTTTTACCTAAAACCTTTCTTTATATCCTGGGGAAAAGAAAACATAAAAGGGTGAGCACAAATGCTCAGTAAGGGTAAACAAAAGAAATATCAATCACATCGTATTCATAAGAACATAACATTTTGGAAATCTTAACCTGCAAAAGAGAGCATAATTTCATAACATGGGATAAATCCTGGCAGTGAAATGTAATCACAATAATCATAACTTAAAACATGAAACTTTGTGTCATTCACACATAATCATAGAGAATCATTTCTTGTTAGTCAAGACTCATTTCCAAGACTATCTTAGTGGACAAAGTCCCTTTCTGAATCGAGTAACCCTCGTTTCAGTCCTGTTTCACTGAACCGGTATAACCTACCATTTCAGCCATGTCTATCTCATTAGATATAAAATCTTTACCCAATGAATTGGAGGGAGATATAGGTCCCACCCATCTTATAATGAATCCTTTCTTATGTGTGCCACATAATCATAAACCATACATCATAGCGTAATCCATGTAATAAAAATGGGATTCTTAAACATCATGAAATCATAAAACAATTCATATAAGATAAAGGAATTCATAAAAATATTTCCATCACAACATAATCAAATCCATGTAATAATAGGGATAAAAACAGAACCCTTTTATTATCTTAGATGTAAAATAATTTTGATAAAATACTTGAACTTCATTCTTGAGTAAAATATCCTTTCTACTTCAAAAAAACTTTTCCTTTCTTAACATGTCGTAAAATTATAAACTAAAAGAAGTTGATTAAAGATAAACTTGAAAACTTTTAAAGGAAGCTTCTTGAAAATAATGTTTTAAAAATCCATTCATGCTATATAAGTTAAAAAAACATTCTTCGTACTTTTGTCGGAAAAGTCAAAAAGTACCTCATACGGAAAACGACAAAAGATTCCTTTCATATTCTTTACTAAAAACTCAACGAAGGGTAAAAATGGATTTAAACAGTTGTAGGTGGATGGAAATAATATTATATATTGATGAAACATGGATGTGTATGATAAAATACACCCCAGTAAATACTTACGAATAAACAATCTCAGATAAAAATGAGATTGTGATATTTCCCTTACCTTAGGTCCGATTTGCTTCGTATGTGTCTGAACCTCCTGTATAATGATTTAAATACTGTCATTGACTTATTACAGAATCATATTCACTGTTATGATATCATATATGGTTCACTTATGACATTATATTACCCGTTCTTTTGTAAATTCCATGTTAAAGAAGCGTTTTGGGTAAAATCGTTTCATTTATCGTAGGTGTTTTGACTTGTTGTTTTTGACATTATTATTACTTATATCATGATTTACTTAATTCCAGAATATATAATATGATTTATATATCATATATATTCAGTATATATATATAATAGATACATAAATGAAATGAAAAACACCGCTCATGGAGACGGTAGTCCGTACGTACGCATGAACGCTGTTTTCCTTTCCTTATTTTCTTGAATGGAAGTAAGTAGATGAAATAAATATATATATATATATATACATAAATCCAGTAGCTTTATATATATTTCATTATTATTTCTTATATATACTTTATAATCATTCTTAAATGGTTAACATGGAGAATGATTCTCATCGCGTCGTGGAGACGGTATTTCGTACGTACGCACGAGCGATGATATCATTTCCATAAATATTGAATTGAATTGGAGTGTATTATAAAATATATCAGAATCAATATGATGTTGTAATAACTATGTATAGTTATTATTTACACCATTATACCCATCCATGTAAGGTGGTGGTGGAAAATAGATTACACCACGGCGTGGAGACGGTATTCCGTACGTACGCACGCGCGGTGATTTCCTTTTTCCGTAGGATGGATAGAAGGTTAATTAGAGCTGTTTCATATTTATAATAACATATCAGTATATAAGAAATACTGATGTTATTACTTTATCATGAAACAACTAAATAAGAAGAATTTGAAGAAGAAAGAAATTGAAAAGATCGGTAATGGATATTACCTCTTCTTTGAAACGCCTCTTTGAATCCTTCACTTAGGGAACTATGATTATTCTTTGAAGAAGACCAGGACCTCTAGGATTATTCTGGGCAAGTGGAGAAGAGATTTTGGCAGGGGTTGGCCGAGCTTGAGTGCTCAAATTGGTGTGAGGAGGAGGGGGAGGAGGTGTCCTTTTATAAGGGAGGAGAGGGGCACCTTAGGAATATCTCAAAATATTATTTTATATTAAAGTCAAAATCGGTTTATAATGGTTACAAAGGGTCTTATTTCGAAGCTAAAGTGGGGATGGGTCGAAACCCTATCATCCAATAGGATTTAGACAGGTTTAGGGTATTATTTTAACCTTATTAATTAGATTTAACTCTAAGTTAAATAATTTAACTTTTACCGTGTCTTTTTGTTTTCTTTCACTATATGGTTAATACACTTACTATAACATGCCAAACGAACCCCAAATTGTATATTATTAATACATATATCCTTATCTAAGTAATTTGGCCGAACCTTAGATTTTTAGGAATAAAATAACAATTAATAATATAATATTTGATTTAAAAACTATTTTGTGTCAATTTTGACACTATTTGATATATGATTTTTGTGAAAGTCATAACAGAATTATATGTTCAAACCAGGTTGATTAAATCAACACTAATATATCATAGTAACCTAGAAAATTAGTGTAATTCATAAAAAGTCTCAAATTATATTTAGTTTGGTGTTTATAACATCAATTATGTCAATATTTCATTAATAAGATAATTACTGCATCATCATTGTGTCATAAATAAATTAAATTATTTGATGTCTAAAAATTACAAATAAAATACCATTATGTGGGAAATCGTTTTATCTTTCTAATGAATATTTACAATCGAATTTATCTTATGTATAACCCTATATTAAAAATGTTTTAGTAAATAAACATTGATTTTAACTCTTTTAACTCTTCTTTGAATTAAATAATAATAAATGTCCTAATCTAATCCAAGTGGGCCTAAATGATAATATTTTACACTTAAGGTTGTTTTTGGTCGAGATACACTTGTCCAATAGAATTAGGACATGTGTTAGGGTAATATTAATATTATTCTTACCCTTAATTACCCTATTTACTTTTAACCGTGATAAATAAAAATAAAAAGTTACTATTCACCAAAAATTATTTTCATCTCATTGAACCACATTTTACTTACTGACATCAACCGTATCTCTCGGATTTTTGAAATTCCATTCACAGAAGCGGTAAAATTAAGTTTTATGAAAAATTCAGTTTTTTAACTACCACTTAGTAGTTTCACTATTCATCAAAAATTGATGTTCTTCAGAACAATGCCAAAATTTCATCCTAAGCTATATTTCATATTCCGAATTCAAAAATGAAGTCTATTTTACCAAATTCATAACATAAAAGTTGCATTAATTAATTTTATAATTAAATCCCGCTATTGAAACAAATAGCGTGTTTTTAAGAAACAATATCTATCAAAAGATTGACACTTGATTATGTCTGGTTTAAATGTGAAATTACATCCAATGACCAACATTGTATTAAATTGTAAAAATATATTCTAAATATACTTTAAAACCACTCAAATTAATGATTTATCACTATTAATTATTTCGATTAAAAAAAAGATGTTTTTAATTATAATTTAGTAATTTTCACTATTCATCAGAATATGAAAGTTATCCGAAAAGTACCAAAATTTCACCTTAGGCTAAATTCGATACTCCGAATCCAAAAATGAAGTCCATTTTGAGAGCTAAAATTTCTAAAATTTAAAAAAGTGGTTATTACTATTCATAACGGCTAGTTTTAATAATATTTTAATAGCATATCGTTGTTTAGTGAAACTCGGTATTGCGTACTACACATGCTATCGAGGAAGGTCGTGATTGCGTGTAATGCAAGGCAGGTCAGGGATGCGTGTTGTGCAAGCTCCTTTTGGTGTAGCGTACAACACAAGACATTAGTGAAATAAAAAAGAATATTTTTCATAAAATCTCGGGCTGTTACATTCTACCCCCCTTAAAATGAATTTTGCCCTCGAAATTCATCGGGGTTATAAATGGTTTACTATTCGAAAGTTTCTTTAATAGAAACCCACATCGTAAAAAGGAATACCAAAACTTGGTTTTAAAAACTAAAGTATGAAATGTAACGATTACCCAAATAAACTAATCACTGGGTTTCCACATAGGTGAAAATATGGATATGGAAGAGAAATCTAACCATCATGTTCTGATGGAGAGTGGTAGAGAACATGGCTATGGAAAATCCAGTAATCACAAATCCATAAATTTGTGACGATCTAAGGTACCATCTGATTCATCAGGTATAAGATCACTAGGACAACATTTTTGGATTTCAAGATCATTTCCCTAAAGTTGAAATTTTGAATTAGAATAAATACTTTCTTTATTTTGGTACAATCTCACTGTTGTTCATGCCTTGAACAATTTCCACTTCATCTCTTAAATAAATGAAGTTGAATTTGTTATTCGTGAAGTGTTAGCAGATCATGTGATAGAATGACGGGTCATTCCATCTGTCTCAAACAAAAGGTTAGCAAAAATTATATACATAAGTCGATCTATAGTGAGATTAATCACATATGGTTCCTAAAATAGACTTATACTTCATATATCATACTGCTTAATATAATAAAACTAGTTTCTACTATACAGGGACTTCATGTAGGCCAGTGGTAGGCGATAAAGGCCAGTCGCACTTCGGTTGTGGGTTCGATTCCTACAGCCTTGTCCGACGCGATGGGTTGTCGCCCATCCTGCAGGTTGTCCTTTTTCTAAAACTACATTACTATAACATCCCCTCAATAATATCGAATAAAAAAAACTTCTATCCTTAAACAATACTCACTTATGTCCAACATAATCCATTTCAATCTTTAGTCTTATCCATAATACTGCAGTCCACTCTCATAACATAGTGAAAACGGATACCCGAGATTTAATACCATCGTTGATCCCCATATATCATAAGATATGTTTTGTTGGTCACATTCCAAACATTCAAAGTCTTTAATCATGTATTCTCTTGAATACCTTAGTGAAAACATGAATGCAGTTTAAAGTTAACACTTTCCACATACCAAAATCCTCAAAATATCACTTAGTCCTTATATCAATCATGAGCTCATGAATACTATTAAACATTTCATTTTCTCGTTTTCCCTTCATTATGCGCATATCATCTTATTTCCAAAAAAATATCTCAATCACTTTGAATACCACATCAATAAATATTGCAATACTCAATGATACAACATTATTTTGGAATCCCATTACATAAACACTTAATCATTCCACCACATCATTGTCATATTCAATATTGCCAATAGTGATGGCATGTGACTTCCCTTTGTCCTTTGCCTTCAGTGGTTGCTCATGTTGATCATCACTAACCCTTGGATTAGGGCATTTATTAGCATAATGCCCCATTTCCTTGCACTTGAAGCATTGAAGTATTGGTGGTGCGTTCTCTGCAGTGTTTGCTTTATTCACATCATTAGAAACCCTTTTTCCATTACTTCGACACTCAGCTGCTCGATGACCTTCTTTTCCACACTTAAAACATTTTCTAGTCCCTTTAAGACAATCTCCACCATGCTTCTTTCCACACTTTTTGCATAAGGAAACATTCATCTTCTTTTCACCACTATTCTGAGATTTCTCCTTGACCTCCATCTTTCGTTTCTTGTCAAAACCATGAGATGGATATGTAACACCAACTTCCATTTCTACCTTGATAGCACAACGCACAATTTCTTCATAGCTACTGAAGTCTCTTATAGCTAATTCCCTTCGAAGACTTGGTTTTAATCCACTGAAAAATCGATCAACTTTACTTTCAGGTTGGATGATAATGCCATATGCATACCTTGCAAGTCTTGTAAAATTCGCTTCGTATATACCAACTGATTCATCATCCTTTTTCTTTAGTTCAAGAAACTCCTTCTCCATCTTTGTTCGATGAATACGAGGGAAGTACTTATTGAAAAATAAGTTCTTGAACTCGTCCCATTCCATGGACTCAATTTCATATCTTTGCCTTGTATTCTTGATAAGATTCCACCATTGATCAGCTTCACCTTCCAAACAATATACTACTAAGATGACTTTATCATGTTCAGAACATTGAAGAACTGAAAATATCTTTTCCGTGGTACTGATCCATTGTTCAGCAACATGTGGATCAGAAGACCCACTGAAAGAAGGTGGACGTTGCCTCATGAAGGACTCAATAGAGTATTGTTCCCTTCTCTGCTCATTTGGAAGTCCAGAATGATTCATAGCTTGTGTAAGTATAGCAATAAGATTTTGCACTCCATCTCCCATAACATTTGTTTGTTCAGGAGGACAATCATTGCATTGTCCATTGCATTGATCATGACGGTTCCTTCGGGTTCCAGCCATCGTCTAAAACCCAAAAAGAATATGTGAGAGGAAAAAATCATGCTAGGGAAAACAACATAATAAAGGGGGAGTACCTTCAATATATAACATCTTAGGTTTAATTCTCTGATCGTTAGCTTAGTTCTAGTACTATAACCTATACGTATACTTATCCTTAGGGACATCCCTAGACATACCGTAGAAATATCTCTAGGGATCTCACTAACGTTTTTGCATCCTAGTTTCCAAAGGTTGACTAAACCTTTTCTCTGATACCAACTGTAGAGACCCGAAGCTTGACGTACATGGTCATTACATTACTTTTGCGGAATACTTAGTACATAACAAAAACACACTCACAAGGATCGTAATAGTTTAGTGTCTTTGGAAACTCGGAACGTAATCTTCTAATAGTGGTGAAAGATCTTCAACATCTCCTATAAAGATCTTCCCTTTTTTACCTAAAACCTTTCTTTATATCCTGGGGAAAAGAAAACATAAAAGGGTGAGCTCAAATGCTCAGTAAGGGTAAACAAAAGAAATATCAATCACATCGTATTCATAAGAACATAACATTTTGGAAATCATAACCTGCAAAAGAGAGCATAATTTCCTAACATGAAATAAATCATGGCAGTGAAATGTAATCACAATAATCATAACTTAAAACATGAAACTTTGTGTCATTCACACATAATCATAGAGAATCATTTCTTGTTAGTCAAGACTCATTGCCAAGACTATCTTAGTGGACAAAGTCCCTTTCTGAATCGAGTAACCCTCGTTTCAGTCCAGTTTCACTAGAACTGGTATAACCTACCATTTCAGCCATGTCTATCTCATGAGATATAAAATCATTACCCAATGCATTGGAGGGAGATATAGGTCCCACCCATCTTATAATGAATCCTTTCTTATGTGTGCCACATAATCAGAAACTATACATCATAGCGCAACCCATGTAATAAAAATGGGATTCTTAAAAATCATGAAATCATAAAACAATTCATATAAGATAAAGGAATTCATAAAAATATTTCCATCACAACATAATCAAATCCATGTAATAATAGGGATACAAACAGAACCCTTTTATTATCTTAGATGGAAATTAATTTTGATAAAATACTTGAACTTCATTCTTGAGGAAAATATCCTTTCTACTTCAAAAACACTTTTCCTTTCTTAACATGTCGTAAAATTATAAACTAAAAGAAGTTGATTAAAGATAAAATTGAAAACTTGTAAAGGAATCTTCTTGAAAATAATGTTTTAAAAATCCATTCATGCTATATAAGTTAAAAAACATTCTTCGTACTTTTGTCAGAAAAGTCAATAAGTACCTCATACGGAAAACGACAAAAGATTCCTTTCATATTCTTTACTAAAAACTCACCGAAGGGTAAAAATGGATTTAAACAATTGTAGGTGGATGCAAATAATATTACATATTGATTAAACATGGATGTGGATGATAAAATACACCCCAGTAAATACTTACGAATAAACAATCTCAGATAAAAATGAGATTGTGATATTTCCCTTACCTTATGTCCGATTTGCTTCGTATGTGTCCGAACCTCCTGTGTAATGATTTAAATACTGTCATTGAATTATTAAAGAATCATATTCATTGATATGATATCATATATGGTTCACTTATGACATTATATTACCCGTTCTTTTGTAAATTCCATGTTAAAGAAGCGTTTTGGGTAAAATCATTTCATTTATCGTAGGTGTTTTGACTTGTTGTTTTTGACATTATTATTACTTATATCATGATTTACTTACTTCCAGAATATAAAATACGATTTATATATCATATATATTCAGTATATATATATATATATATAATAGATAGATAAATGAAATGAAAAACACCGCTCATGGAGACGGTAGTCCGTACGTACGCATGAACGATGTTTTCCTTTCCTTATTGTTTTGAATAGAAGTAAGTAGATGAAATATATATATATATATATACATAAATCCAGTAGCTTTATATATATTTCATTATTATTTCTTATATATACTTTATAATCATTCTTAAATGGTTAACATGGAGAATGAATCTCATCGCGTCGTGGAGACGGTATTCCGTATGTACGCACGAGCGATGATATCATTTCCATAAATATTGAATTGAATTGGAGTGGATTATAAAATATATCAGAATCAATATGATTTTGTAATAACTATGTATAGTTATTCTTTACACCATTATACCCATCCATGTAAGGTGGTGGTGGAAAATAGATTACACCACGGCGTGGAGACGGTATTCCGTATGTACGCACGCGCGGTGATTTCCTTTTTCCGTAGGATGGATAGAAGGTTAATTAGAGTTGTTTCATATTTATAATAACATATCAGTATATAAGAAATACTGATGTTATTACTTTATCATGAAACAACTAAATAAGAAGATGTTGAAGAAGAAGGAAATTGAAAAGATCGGTAATGGATATTACCTCTTCTTTGAAACGCCTCTTTGAATCCTTCACTTAGGGAACTAAGATTGGTCTTTGAAGAAGACCGGGACATCTAGGATTATTCTGGGGAAGTGGAGAAGAGATTTTGTCAGGGGTTGGCCGAGCTTGAGTGCTCAAATTGGTGTGAGGAGGAGGGGGAGGAGGTGTCCTTTTATAAGGGATGAGAGGGGCACCTTAGGAATATCTCAAAATATTATTTTATATTAAAGTCAAAATCGGTTTATAATGGTTCTGAAGGGTCTTATTTCGAAGCTAAAGTGGGGATGGGTCTAAATCCTATCATCCAATAGGATTTAGACAAGTTTAGGGTATTATTTTAACCTTATCAATTAGATTTAACTCTAAGTTAAATAATTTAACTTTTACCGTGTCATTTTGTTTTCTTTCACTATATGGATAATACACTTACTATAACATGCCAAACGAACCCCAAATTGTATATTATTAATACATATATCCATATCTAAGTCATTTGGCCTAACCTTAGATTTTTAGGAATAAAATAACAATTAATAATATAATATTTTATTTAAAAACTATTTTGTGTCAATTTTGACACTATTTGATATATGATTTTTGTAAAAGTCATAACAGAATTATATGTTCAAACAATGTTGATTAAATAAACACTAATATATCATAGTAACCTAGAAAATTAGGGGAATTCATAAAAAGTCTCAAATTATATTTAGTTTGGTGTCTATAACATCAATTATGTCAATATTTCATTAATAAGATAATTACTGCATCATCATTGTGTCATAAATAAATTAAATTATTTGATGTCTAAAAATTACAAATAAAATCCCATTATGTGGGAAATCGTTTTAGCTTTCTAATGAATATTTACAATCGAATTTATCTTATGTATAACCCTATATTAAAAATGTTTTAGTAAATAAACTTTGATTTTAACTCTTTTAACTCTTCTTTGAATTAAATAATAATAAATGTCCTAATCTAATCCAAGTGGGCCTAAATGATAATATTTTACACTTAAGGTTGTTTTTGGTCGAGATACACTTGTACAATAGAATTAGGACATGTGTTAGCGTAATATTAATATCATTCTTACCCTTAATTACCCTATTTACTTTTAACCGTGATAAATAAAAGTAAAAAGTTACTATTCACCAAAAATTATTTTCATCTCATTGAACCACATTTTACTTACTGACATCAACCGTGTCTCTCGGATTTTTGAAATTCCATTCACAGAAGCGGTAAAATTAAGTTTTATGAAAAATTCAGTTTTTTAACTACCACTTAGTAGTTTCACTATTCATAAAAAATTAATGTTTTTCAGAACAATGCCAAAATTTCATCCTAAGCTATATTTCATATTCCGAATTCAAAAATGAAGTCTATTTTACCAAATTCATAACATAAAAGTTTCATTAATTAATTTTATAATTAAATCCCGATGTTAAAACAAATAGCGTGTTTTTAAGAAACAATATCTATCAAAAGATTGACATTTGATTATGTCTGGTTTAAATGTGAAATTACATCCAACGACCAACATTGTATTAAATTGTAAAAACATATTCTAAATATACTTTAAAACCACTCAAATTAATTATTTATCACTATTAATTATTTCGATTAAAAAAAAGTTGTTTTTAATTATAATTTAGTAATTTTCACCATTCATCAGAATATGAAAGTTATCCGAAAAGTACCAAAATTTCACCTTAGGCTAAATTTGATACTCCGAATCCAAAAATGAAGTCCATTTTGAGAGCTAAAATTTCTAAAATTTAAAAAAGTGGTTATTACTATTAATAACGGCTAGTTTTCATAATATTTTAATAGCATATCGTTGTTTAGTGAAACTCGGTATTGCGTACTACACACGCTATCGAGGAAGGTCGCGATTGCGTGTAATGCAAGGCAAGTCAAGGATGCGTGTTGTGCAAGCTCCTTTTGGTGTAGCGTACAACACAAGACATTAGTGAAATAAAAAAGAATATTTTTCATAAAATCTCGGGCTGTTACAACGCTGGTGGATTCACTAACACATGGCTCAATGTAAAGAGAAGATACCAAACTAGAGATAATACACAATGGGAGTTGTCTAATTTGTAGTTTCCTCTGCTATGGGGGGAACCTAAGTGTACTAGAACAAATTTTCTGATAGGAAATTATTTTACCTGCTACATTACATTAACTAAGGTAAAGGGGGTGATGACCCTCCAATGTACCACTTAAATGACCATATCATCCTGGTAGAGATCTATAAGAGATACAACCAAACTTGATAAGGTATTGGAGTTTCCGTTCTGTGACTGATGGAAACAAGTCACCTTTGTTAGATAAGGGAACCAGTCCATTTACTAGAGAGTACACTTCAGCAAGGGCCTAATCTCTTTCTTTCTAATGATATATCCACCATTCATATGCTTAATGACTTTCTCTATGTATCCCTTCACATTTATGTGGGGTAAATCAATATCAATGGCCATATTGAGACTGGTAATGAGGGAATGAAACTTTGCGTCATTGTTGGTGAATCCTTCTAAAAATTGGAAGGATTATCGAAAGATGACTAGTGATGTGGTGGTGAAGATGATCCTCAAGCCTATTGTGTTTATTATAGGTTTTTTGAACATTATATTTGTTGGGATCAAAGGAAACCATAGAAATTAATATTCCAACATAGAATAGCCTGGTATACTGAAAGTATAGCCTCATTTGAGAAATCATCATCCAGTGGAATTTCTTTGGGAACTTGATGTGTGTCCATGAAATTTGTCAATTCCACGCCTTTATGTCCTTATGTGAGAAAAACTAGATGTATAACTACTATAGGATAATTTACCATCATTCCAATCATCCTTTCATCATGGGATGATTGAGGATATACTTAATCAGGTCTTCTCAAAACACCATTTGTATATTGTGATGCTACAAACTGTGTCGCAACTTTTGCACTATGAAAACCAGCGTGAGACAACTCATCTCGATAGGGGATTGTTTGTCCTCTGTGTTGATGATAATGCAACTAAGATGGTATATACTATTTTCTATACCCTCAATGTTATTCTAGGTGAGAAGAGAACCAAGGGACCCTTCTTTGGAAGTCTCATAGAGGACTATTGGTTTCCTTAAGATTAGTAGTATCATAAATAGATATTGAGGTGCGTACTTCTTCATATCATCAAACATGTTCTGAGACTCCTCAGCATGTCTGTAAATGGTTCATTTATTCTTGATCCCTGACAAGGGATTATATTTGTCATACATTTTTGAGAAAAATCAGCATATATAGGCTAGGTGTACTTGGAGACCCTAGAACTCCAAGAGATTTATCACTGGAGGCATATAGGTGACGTCATTTACCATGATCGAGTCAATATTTATGCCTATATATCTTAAAAAAATGATAATAAATTTCATAGAGTTTACCCCAAAATCTCACATTAAGGGGATCAGATTCATGTTTCAGTATTAGAGGAATCTAAACAAGTTTTCAAGGTCATTGAGATGCTCCAGGCACTAGCAAGATGTTACCACCATTTCATCCACATAGCATTCCACCAAGGTTCCCAGAATTGGATTGATGATGTAGATAATGGAATGATGATATATGGACCCTACATTCTTCATGAAAAAGGGAATTACCTACTAGAATAAATTACCTTGGGTTTCTATGAATGGAGTGAGCTCCTTATCTTTGGGTGCTATCTAGATAAGGTTTCACCTAGAATATTCATCCATGATGGAGAGAACCTAGTACCCAGCTATGGAATCAATATATATATTATCCATTGGAAGTGGAAAATTATAATTTTGAAAATGGATGGTTAGTTTATAATGTCCCTATGCATTTACACATATTATTATACGATTTTAAGTATAACTAACCTTCAAATACAAACTAAGGATTGTAAATTCTATTGCCTTTGGAATATTAGGTACATAAAATGGAAAACATGGAACAAAAAAAATATATTTTAGTTAAACTCTATAATGACCTATTAACATCATTTGATCTTGTAGATATTCATAGGGTAAACTACAGAATAAATGAACAAAGGTACGATCTAAAAATCTCATATGGGGTATTAACATAGAAATAAAGCATAGAACATGGGTTGGAAGTAATAACATGATTATATAAAAATGAATGGAACATGAATAAATTTAACGAATCATAACATGTATAACATGGGATCATATAATCATGGCATCATGGGAATGTGGAAAAAACATAAAACATTATATAATCATGAGTCAAGGCTAACTGCCAAGACCATTTCACATGGTGCATCATGAGTCAAGGATAACTGTCAAGAACATTGTATCAGGAGGACCAGGTCCCATTAAAGACCCAGGTTTACTTCCTATCCCAATATGAAATATCATGAGACTAAAAATTATCAAATGAATTTGAGTAATATCTGGGAATACCCATCATTAAATTTTATTTAATAATGTACCACATGAAGAATAAAACATAAACATAAGTGTTACCCATGGAAAGAAATGAGTATCATAATCATATCATAAGGCATAAAAAAGTGTAAATCATAATGGTGTCCATGAAATAATGAATTTAAAACATAAATGGACATTAATAATGGAAAATATGAATTGATCATGAAAAATTTATGTCCTATTGAATTTAAAATATATAAATAGAGTGTTTAAAAAACATTAGAAATGATCCACTTCAGTGCGATTTAAGGGATACTTTTCATGATTCTTTAAAATGGAAAAGGAATAATTGTTTTTATAAAACTAGAAATAAACAATGATAGTTTTTCATGATAAAATTAATGATTTTATAAAAAAATTGTGGATTAAAATTGATTATGGAGTTAGCTTGGAGACAGGAAATAAATCATAAAGTTCCCTTTAATAAAGCTTTCTTATCGGGAAGAAATGAGAAAAGATCCTTATAAAAAATTTATTTCCCCATAAAATAAAGAATAAATGGGATAGGGACATATTATTGGAATATAAATGCAAAAAATAATAAGAGTAAACAATAATAATTAATAATTACATTGGGATAAAGAGAAAGTAAGTGTATCCTCAAGGGAAAATGTTAGTTCAGAGAGCATCCATTACATTATGTCTGAATGTATAATTCTCTTTTACTTAATATCTGGGATAATCAAATTAAATTTATAAAAAAATCATTTTAGAACCTTTAATACTTTTATTTTATTTATTATAGTTTTACTAAGTTCATTTGTGCCCTTTTTTGAGTTATAAGATACAATGTCATTTTTTGGGAGTCTTCATTTCCATAGTTTTCATGATCAGTTCACTTGTATAAGTGTTTGGAAGATCATGTAAAATGAGAATGGTAATACAGAATTAAAATTAAACAATATTAATGAACTTATAGAATATTAAATGGTCTAATATTTTTTTCTAGATACTAGGACTATACAATAGATAAAACATTAATGATGACCATTTAGATTATTTTGGTGGTTTTTTATGATCAAGAACTAGTTTATTATATTATTTAATATTATCTACATATGTTAGTAATATAACAAAAAAATGTTATAAAATAAATTTTAAAAAACTTTTCAATCATTATAATGGTTTTATGACCACCATTTAAGGCAATAATGTAAAATGAAAACTCATCACCCTTGAAGGCGATAAATTAACACATCACATATGTTGTTTTTATTTTTAGAACAAAAGGGGAATATAATATAATTTAAGGTGTATATAACATTAATAAAAATACTTATATTATATATAATATATTTATGTTATCATGAATCATTTTGTTAGTTTGGTGAGGAGATGATAATAAAATAAATTAAATTGAAATGAAATTAAAAGAAAATGAATGAGGATTTACCTCTTGAACATCTTCTCCTTGAGAACCTCCATAGGGAAATTGATTTTGGTATTTTGATTACACCAAAGGAAATTGGATTAGGGGGAGAGTATTTTTTGGAATTTTGAGAACCATGAAACCTTTTGAGGTGTGAGGAGAAGGGGTGGTGAGGGTTGGTACTTATAGTGGAGAGGAGGGTTTTTTGAATAATTTATTCTTTTTTATTATTTTGGCTCAAGACTGTTAATAGTGTGTATTATTTTGATTAAGTACAATAAATATTTCATTTTAATTCCAAAAAATGGTGACTAAATCATCCATGCAACATCCATGACTCAATAATTCATGTATTTAATATATATAGTAAATTATTGTATTCATTATTCACCAAAAATTAAAATATTTTAAAAAATACCAAAAATTTACCCTAACCATTAATCAAAATGTAGATTTAAAAAATTGACTAAATTTTATTAAAATAATTTTCTATATATAAAATTTTAATTTTTAATTAAAATCATCTTTTTTTTAAATTACTTATTTTAAATTTATAACTAATTTTATAATAGTTTGAAAAATTAATTAAGGTCTCATAAAATTATATTATATTAATAATACAAAAAAGTATTAATTTATGAATAATTTTATGAAAATAAATAGTATTTTAAATCATTATATAAATTATAAAATTTTAAATAACCATTTACATTTCACAAAATTTCAATATTTAATTTTACATTTTTAAAAAATTTAATTATTTTTACATGAAATAAATATATAATATTTTTATTTATAAGATTCCTAAATTTTATTTATACATTTATAGGTGAGTTTACTATTCTATTGGCTAAGTTACTATTCTCAATGGCCATTTTACCATTCCAAAGGTCAAGTTATTATTCCGTTGGTTTAGGTTTCTTAAATTCTATAAAAACATCTTATATCATTAATTATTCATTTTAAATTTTTTTATTGTGTTATATTTGTTATTGTTTTTTGATTTATATTATATAACATAATTATAAGAAGATAAATTTCATTGATAGAATTCTGGTTCATTACATTCTTCCCACTCATAAAATTTCACCCTCGAAATTTAGTTTTACAATCTGAGGGGGAAATAGGTAACAGTACTTCTCCATAATTGCTTTCTCAGGTTCGCATGTTTCCTATTTGTACTTATGGTTCTACCATAGTACTTAGATCAGGTGAGTAGTCTTGTTTCATAGACATTTATCTCTACCGTCCAAGATCATCACCAGCTTCTCCTCAGAAGAGTGATCATATTCCAAAAATACCACATCTGAATTCATTACAAGTGAGGGATTTGGTATGTACTTCCTCAAGATGGATACATGGAATACATTATGTACTTGATATGTATTTGGTGGAAGTTCTAGATTATAGGTCACATCTCTGACGCGTTCAAGAATATTGAAGTAGATGATGTACCTGGGACTTAACATTCCTTTCTTCCCAAATCCCATGATCCTCTTCATAGAGACATATGGAGGAATACCATGTCTCCAGCCTCAAATTATGGGTCCCATCAGTGATTATCTATATAGCTCTTTTGTGAACATTGTGATTCCTTGATGTGATTCTAAATGTATTTCACCTTTACTATATTTATTCTACAATTTCATGTCCTTACAACTTATGTTCACGGAATTCATCCCAACATGTTGGTGTTCTGTATATTTTCCCATTATGGGATTCATATGCTGTCATTTGGATGATTGAGTTGATACTATTTTTTTAGGATAACTCAACTATAAGTTGATGTTGGTCCCATCCTCACTTATTATCAATAAAAAATTTGTCAACATGTCTTCTAGTGTATGAATAGTCCTCTTATATTGGACAACATTTTGAGGATGAATTGTCATACTGAAGTTCAACTCAGTGTTTTAGATATTTTTGAGAGTTTTCTATAAGTTGAAGGTAAATACCAGGTCTCGATTGGATACAATTGATAGTTGTAATCCATTCATCCTCACCTCTTCTTTTTTGTATATCCATGCAAGTTGATAAAGGGCGTTGTGTTTACAAGATGATCCAAAATGACCC
Organism: Viscum album; assembly: GCA_963277665.1. NCBI lineage: Eukaryota > Viridiplantae > Streptophyta > Magnoliopsida > Santalales > Viscaceae > Viscum > Viscum album. The sequence continues at coordinate 1,368,386,439 of OY728135.1, forward strand.
ATATAGAATTATTTCCTCTTCATGTCTTTGGAAGTCATGTGAAAAACACCATGGTGGTTTTTTCCCACTTCTATATTGGTATGGGTAATGGTTCCATCATCCCTTTATAAGTTTTCCACTGATCCTTTACTTGATAACAAACCATTCACTTTGATGTATATTTAGTGGTTTTCTTCTTCATATTGTCCCACCAATAATGCTGTCATAGATCTCAATACATCTTTTTTACTTCCTAGGTGAATAGAGAATGTAGAGCTATGTGTATCATTCTGAAGATATTTATTTATATCTATATTGGATGGTACATAAATCATGACCCAAATCTTATGACTCTTTCCTCATCAATTTTATCTATGAGGATTTCCCATTTCTAATAGATTCCACATTTTTATGAATTTCCTCTTTATTTATTTGATCATCATTTATTTTCTCTATAAGGGATGGTTGAGAAATCATTTGAGAAAGTACTAATGCTGTTCCTTCCTTAACAATTCCCATGTACATCCTTTTCTGGTATATATGGATTGGATCCTTCTCCATTCTCATCATTCATAAACGTGACAAATCCTTTATACTTATATAACCTTACTTCTTATTTTCTTTACTGGGGTAGTAGCAGATTCAGGAATGGTAATACTATATGATATATAACAATATTCAATGGATCATATTATGTTCCTTCTACATTAATATATATTTGAGGCTCGTATGATCAGTATATATCTAACAATTCTCCCAGTATATATAATGTCACGATATTTTTAATGTAAAGATCATAGCTACCAACTCCAAATCAAGCCTGGGATATTTTTTCTCATGAATTGTAAACATATTTGAGGCATAGTTTAACACTTTATCATTTTATTCAGTACACTTCCTAATACCTTACTTGAAGAATTTTTGTATACTATATATAAATCCACACTTTTCATATGTGTGAGTATCAGTGCAGGGATAATGCATTTTCCAACTCTTTGAAGCATTCATCACATTCACTAGTCCAGATAAACTTTACTCCATTCCAATTCAACATGGTTAGTGATTTTGAAAATTGTCATAAGTTCTTAAAAAATAATCAGTAATACCTTGATAGACCACAGAAACTATGGATCTCCTTTACAGATATTATCCTGGGACACTCCTCAACTACCTTCCTCATTGAAGGGTCAAAAGATATTTATTTACTAGTGTTAACATTCCCAAAGTATGATACTTCCTCCATCGAAAACTCACATTTACTTTAATTTTCATATATTTTATCCCTTATCAAAGACTTTATCATAGTATTAAAATGTTTCTCATATTCCTCCTTTCTATTGGAGTATATGATAACATCATCAATAAAGACTGCCACAAATTTATCAAGGTAATCTTCAAATACTCTTTCAATTAAGTCCATGAACATTTATGGAGAATTAGTTAGTGTGAAGGGAATAATTATGAAATCATAGTGTCCATACCCATTCAAAAGGTAGTCTTGAGAATATATTACTTCTTCAACTTTAGTTGGTGATATCCCAACCAATGGTCCACCGTAGATAAATAAATATAACCATGAATTTTATCGAACAAGTCATATTTTTGTGGTAGGGTATACTTGTTCTTTATCTTGATTTTATTGAACTCAAGATAATCAATGAAGAGGCACATTGATCCATCCTTGTTCTTGAAAAGGGGGATTGGTGCATCTCACATTGAAGCACTTGATCATATAATACCCATTTCTAGATTCTCTTGTAACTCTTCTTATGTTCCTCTAACTTAATATTGTCTATTCTATGAGCTATCTCTGATATAAGAAGAGATTTGAGTGTTTGTTTAATTGATAAATTAACCTCTTGGTTAGAAGGAAGACTATAAAATTCATTATAGAACACAATAGGGTTTTCCCTCTCAATGGAAATTTGTTCAAGCATGATTCTCTTCTTTGTATCAATAAATTGAGCTAGATATTCTTTCTCATAAGGTAATAATATCGATAATTGATATGACGATTCTGAAGTAGACACATTTTCATCCATACACTTGTACAGAATTAAAGGATGCTTTAGGATGTGAATAGTGATATCCCTTTCTCAATAGATGATGTTGAACATGTCTAAAGATAGTTAATACATGCCCAATGTAGCATCAAACTCCACCAAAGGAAGTGAAAAAATATTTCCTAGGAGGTTTAGTCCATAAAATTAACTAGGGACTAGTTAAACATTGAATGCAATAATTTCCACATTTTCTATTCTCATAGATAACTCGACCTCCATATTTTGAGATGGGGTATTAATATCTCCACTAAAATAGAAAGATACGATATAATGCATAGAACGAAAATAAAATAGTACATTTTCTATTCCAGAATGAATAACCAACATACTTTTCACCGCATCATTTTTAGGCTCCACCTTAGCAGTAGTTATAGAATATTCTATCAATTTCTTCCATGAAAGTTGTTTTTGTTGATTTACTCCAACAACCCTTGGTGTGGGGAAATTTCTTACATAATTCATATGTTCTTTATAGTTAAAAAATTGTACAATAGGCTGGGTGTTGATCTGAACCTTCATTTCTTCTTCTAGATTAGTGGGAGTATACATATCTCTTTAGTATTTATTATCAAGATTCCCCACTATTCCACAATTTAAGAATATCTTAGTTCACTTAAGAATGTTCCCAGAATGATTCTTTACACAATTTCAACATAAGGGATGTTGAGTTTTTTTAATCATGGGATTTATCTAATGATCCTCCCATATTAAGCTCTATTTTATAATTTTTTCTTCAATCCCATTAGACCAATGAGAGTACCCAATATCTATTTCAACTATAAGGTAAAAATATAAAGTAACCTCATAGCTTTCAATGTCTCAAATATCCAATTATTTATATAGAATCACATTTATTTCATTACATAAGTGATCCACCTTGCTTCTGGTGTTCATGAAAAAGATGTACACATATCTTTCAAGACTTGTAAGGTTTTTCCCATACTCCCCAATAGACTCATCATAATTTTTCTTTAGTCCAAGGAACTACCACTCCATCTTACTATGAAGAGTTTGGGGAAAATATTTATTGAAAAATATTTTCTTGAAGTCGGTTCATTCCATGGAATAAATATTCTCCTTGGACGTCATTTTCTTGATCAGTTTCCACCACTGATCAGCTTTCCCATCAAAAATATAAACTGACAACACAAATTTTTCTTCTTTTAAGAAATGGAGGATAGGGAATATCTTCCAAATTGAGTTAATATATTATTCTATGATGAAGGTATGGGGAAATGCACTAAATATTTAAGGCATTTTAACGTAAAGGATTTAAGAACAACATTCTCTTTCTTAAGAGATGGGTGGAGTTCCATATGATTCAAGTTATTATTCATAACTTGATCCAGTTGAGCAAGTACTATTATAATTTTCTATAATCTTGATCCTATTATATTTTTCATTTCATTAGGGAAATTATCACATTGCCCATCACATTGACTATTATCACAAGTTCATCTATTTCCATCCATTAACTATGAGAAATAAAATGCAATCGGGGGGGGGGGTTGAATAATATCCTAATAAGCATATAAAAAGGAATCATTTAACATAGATGTATAAACATGTAAATGGAAAGTATATCTTATAATTTTATTCTCTATGTTTTAATATAAGTAATCCATGGTAATGTAAACCTAATGATATCATATACGGTAATGGTGCATCATAAGGGCCTCTGAGTGGTGGGTTCCCCTTTCTCATAGTGGCTCGGGTTTTTCAACTGAAGTCTTATCCTCCCCTCCTTTAGCGGATCGAGTCCCAGTTTATCCTCCTCAAGAGATCTGTATGGCACAGTGTCAGATCAGGTGCGGTTTCAGGCTTTAACATGCCCATTGTGGTTCAGCATCTCTGGATTCCAGAGTGACTAGATCTCACTACTGTAGGGTTATAATAGCTCAATGAATGCTCTGACAATCTCTGGTGCAGCTTGTAAATGGATCTAGAGATGCTTGGGGGAGGGGATGTAATCAGGATCTTGTTTTTTTTGGAATTTTTATTTTAGTTTTTGGTTTCTTTTTGCATTGGATATGGGTTTAGTTTCATGGAGATTGAGTGGTGTCCTCGTGATCTTGTTGTTGTCAGATCAACCCTGCTCGCGAATCAAGTTTTTCGTGGGTTCATCTGAATCCAGTGTGATTCTCTCATCTAGAGGTCCACTTACATCTCTTAGGATGTTCTTTCTCCTTATCCAGTAGTCCAATCATGGATGTTGGTCCTCAACATGGGTCATTCCCTAGCTTAGATCCACTTGGATTCAAGACCGGGGCATAGCTTCTTGGTTGGATCAGTTGTGGGACCCTCTCCAGTGGTTCTTCATGGGTAGGATGTTTGGTAATCTAGCCCTAGGTGGTAGTGATCTGGATACCTATCCCATATGGCATCTTCCTCATCTATTGTGGAAAGTAGATGCGTTATTGGAAGGAGTTTGTGTGTTGATGGGGGATGGTCTTGATGGTGGGTCTCGACCCTGGAAGCGGTGATCCTGAATGTGGTTGTGCTAGTGAGATATGGAATTGAAAATGACTCATGAAAGATTCTAGATTTGATGATTCATTTTCCAGCATGGAATCCTTTTTGTGGAATTTTTTATTTTTATTTTATTGTCTTAGACTTTCTTCCAAATGCTTCAGATGAGGCTTTAATGTAGTTTTTCCTCACCTTGTGTGGCTATTCGGAGTTATATGATTTAGATGGTATGTCATAGCCATCGGTACCAGGCCTGTGCATTTCTATACGAGATAGTTTTCTGAGTAGTCACACAAATGTGGAGGCACGCTATATTAATGTTGATGATGGGGAGGGGTATTTATATGGAGTCTATTTTTGGGTGATTACAACAATTATGTTTTTTAGAGTTTTTTTCTCTCTATGTCTTGAAGTCATTTGAGGTTTCCCCCTTTACACAAAAAGGGGGGTTATCCCTAAATCAATAAAAATCTGGGCCTTTAGGCCATTCAGTCAATTTATCCATGGTGATATATTTATCCTTAGGGTTCTTAATAATGTTTTCTAGACCCATTCTTCAAAAAAAACCAGGGCATCCGCTCATACCAACTATAATGTCCCTATACTTTTACACATATTATTATAGGATTTTAACCATAATTATACATCAAATACAAACCAAGGATTGTAAATTCTAGTTTCTTTAGAAGATTAGGTAAATAAAATTGAAAACATAGAACCAAAATAAGAACATCTTTTATAAAACTGCATGATGAGATTATAACTTCCTCAGAGCTCTTAGATCTGCATAGGGTAACATGGGGAATACATGAACAAAGGGATGTGATAAAAATACGATAAAGGGTATAAAAATAGAAATAAATCATAACACGGGGTTAGAAGGCATAACATGATTCCATAAAAAGTCAGGAAACATGAATAAACATAAGGAATAATAAAATGTTTAACATGTGATCATGTAATCATGGAATTATAGGAATGTTTAAACAACATAAAACATGAAATAATAATGATTCAATGCTATATTAAAATACATGTTTCACATGGTGGATCCTGAGTCGAGGATAACTACCAAGACCATTTCATATGCCGTACCATGTCTCGTAATGGAATTAGGTTTACTTTATATCCCAACATGATGTCTCATGAGACAAAACATTACCCAATGCAATGGAAAAATATAATTTTTCACCCATAATAACATGTTCAGGAAAATATGTTCCACATGAATAATAAAAGATAAATATAAGGGTTACCTATAAAAACAAATGGGTATCATAATCATATCATAATAGATAACCAAATAATTTATCATGATGGTGTCCATGAAAGAATGGATTTAAAACAGAAATAGAGATTAATAAGGTAAAATAGGAATATATAATGATAAATTATATAAAACTTAATTGAAAAAATGCAAAAAGAGTGTTTAAGAAACTCCAGAAATGATCCACCTTAGTGTTGTTTAAGGGATAATTTTCAATATTCATTATAATGGAAAAGGAATAATTATTATTATAAAACTAAAAAAACCAAGAGAGTTTTTCATGATAAAATTATTTATTTTTAAAAAAATAATTGTGTCTGAAAATATATTATGGAGTGCACATGAAAATGATTAATAAATTAGGATGTTTCCTTTAATCAAGCTTTCAAATCGAGAATAATTGATAAGTGAACCTTATAAAAAATGTATTTCTATGTCAATGAAAGAAGAATTAAGCTACGAAAATATATTTGGAACATACAAATATCAAATAGGAATAGATTATAAGACGAATTAAGAATTATATTGCGTTAAATAAAGAGTAAGTATAACATGAATGAAAAATAGTGGTTTGAAGAGAATCTCTTACTTTATATCCAAATGTTCTACACATATACTTAATGTCCTAGAAAATAAAATTAAATCAATTAATTAATTAATTTAGAACCATTTATTCATTTATTTTATTTATTATAATTTTATTATGTTCATTTATGGACCATGTGATGAGTTATAAGACACAATTTAATTGTCCAGGAGTGTTCATTTCATTTGTTTTCATGATTGGTTCACTTTTATACATGTGTGTAAGATCATGTAAAATGAGAATAGTTACCTAGAATTGAAATTATATGATATTAATGAACATAATAATATAAAATGGTATTATATGGTATTATTTTTTTATATATGAGGATGCTTCTATATATAAAACATCAATGTTAACCGTTCAGATTATTTTGGAGGGTTTTTGATCAACACAAACTAGTTTTGTTTAATTATTTCATATTATGTATATATGTTAGTTTCAGAAAATAAAATTGGTTATAAAATAAATTTTACAATATGTTTCAACCGATATAATTGTTTTTTTAACATACTTGGAGGTGATTATGTAAAATAAAGATTTATTATCCTTAAAGGTGATAGATCAACATATCATGAACAACGTTTCCATTTTTTGATCAAATGGGAAAGAGAAGAAAATCGATGCTGGATACAAAACTTACATAATAAAATTAAATTATATAAAATATAATGGATTTATCATGACACTTTGGATTAAGGACATGAGGATAGGATAAGAAAATAAAGAGATTGAAAATAAATTAAAAGAAAACAAAAGAGGATTTTAAATCTTTAATTTCTTCTCCTTGAGAAACTACATAGGGAAATTGGGTTCGGTATTTATTTAAAACTAAAAGATCCTGGATGTGGGTGAGATTCATAGGATAGGATTGGGTAGAATTTGGATAAGCTTTAAGGATTGGGAGGTGTGAGAAGAAGGGGTGGTATTTATAGTGGAAGAGATGAGTGCTTTTTTACTATTTTATTCATTTGTATATTATTTTCACTCAATACAATAAATAGTATGGATTATTGTGAATATGTATAGTAAATAGTGTATGCGGTTTAGAACCAATGGTTCTTAAATCATCTATCCATCATCCATTACTCAATAATTCATATATTAATCTTATACCGTAAATTACCATATTTTACTTCTCACAAAAAATTAAATTATTTTAGAAAATCACAAAAATAAAACCTAACCATTTTTTGATGTTTAGATTCAAAAATTGGACTACATTTTGTGAAAATTATTTTCAAAATATGGTAAATTTACATTATAATTAAAATCAACAATTTTCTTGAATATAGTTATTTCAAAATTATAACAGATTTTATAACGGTATGAAAGATTAATCAAGGACTCGTAAAATTATCTTATAATCATAACAAAACAAAATATTTATTTATAAATATATTTTATGAAAAAAAAATTCTTTAAAGTCGTTTTATTAAATATAAAATTATAAATAAACATTTATGTTTTTCAATAATTTCAATACATAATTTATCATTTTTAAAACAATTATTTATTAATTCCATGAAATGAATATATCATAATTTCATTTATAAGATTAACGAATCATATTTATACTTTTATAGGTGGGGTTACTATTCTATTTGATGAGTTACTATTCTAAATGGTCACATTACCATTCAAAATTTCATGTTACTATTCCATTGTCTTAGGTTTCTAAATTTCTATAAATACATCTTATTTCATTAATGTTTTATTTATAAATTTTTTATTGTGTTAAATATGTTATTTTTATATGATATATAATATATATCATAATTATAAGAAGGGAATTTTCATGGATATAATTTTGTGTAGTTACAGAGGTCCTAGTATTCGATAGAGAATATGATCTGCCCATTCTTATTCCTAATTGGGGGGACATTGGCTAGCCATCTCAGATACTGGACTTCGTTGAGGATTTTTTCTTTCATAATGTTTTCAATATTGGCCTCAACTATAGAATCATTGGAGGATTAAAACATTATGGGAGGTTTCTTGAATCATCAATGACTTGCTGAGAGACCAAGCTGGTGAACGACAACCTAAGGGTCTAGTCTTAGCAACTCATAATAGGTCTAAGAAAATACATAGTGTTGTTATTTCATGAATGTCACAGTCTACTAATACTCTTCTAGAGACATATCTGTAATGATCAATGTTGTCCTCATATCTTCCTCAATACTATGGTTCACCTACGTCAACTCATCAATAGTGGTGGAGACATCCTACTCAAATGCAGGAGGGGCATATTCTAAATCTACTTCATCATCCTAGATAAGAATAATAAGTGGTAGGATGTGGCTCTTACAGGATAAGTGAATAAGGGGAGTAACTAATAGTTTATCTGGAATACATGTAATCCTCAGTGAGGGGTTCCTACTCATCTGAGACCATGGTGATAGAATCCATCGAACCAATTCCATTCAGAGTCCAACTGTGAGGTCCTTACTTGATGTATAAGTAGTGGTGATGGTTTTATCTCTGTCGATCCAACCAAACTCTAAAAAAATGTGGGAATTCTAAGAATTAGTATATATAGGGTGAACCTCTCAGTACATCACTGAAGTCGTGAATTCATGTATCATTCGGTCCTATTCACTGTAAGAGTACGAGGAAATCTGCAGGTGCCCATTTTTCTTGCGGATGACAAAACATTCTTTTACAGAGATAGTGAATCATCCCCCCCCCCGGTCCAGAGCTATGGCAACTAGATGATGAATTGAGAGGATGAATATTTCATTTAATACATTCCCATGGATTGACTGTGGTGGTTATCAAATCAATAGTAGAGTTTAGGCACTCAACTATGTTAATCTAAACATTCTTTCTTTCCCTCCTATAGTAGACAACATCCAGATTGTGAGATTCACAATAGTCAAAGGACATATCACCCTAAATTACCACTTATCAACTGTGAAGGGAGTAATAGAAGAACTAATATATGAGGAGGACAATTTTTCATTAAAATTAATCCATGATCTACTCTAGATCATATTATAGGTGATATCCTTCAAGACTACCATGAACACAATTATTAATATCAATTCAAAAAACTATGTCTTTAGTCAAAACTTTCAATGTTTTTTATGATTTATCTTCTCATTTTATTGAATTTTCATGTTGGATGGAGTCATATCTTCTTCAAACAGTCCTTTCTTTTGAAGGGTTTGGGTCAGTATGGGGTTATTCCTGGATCCATAATCCACATGGAATTAGTGGATCTCCACGCCATTGAGGTGACATGTGATGTACAATGGTCCTATGTTTCCCTATATGATTAAAAAATCATCTTCCTCAGAGAATTAAATTATGTCCTTATATTCCACTTACTTATCCTCCTCTATATATTAGGGCCCTATAGCAGCTACTTCTACCTCAAACATGAGAGGGATTTCAAAGCTTCTACTGGGTCTCACAAATTTCATTTGATAAGAGGATAGATTCGAAGATGAAAAACCTTATGGGTATAAAAAATAGATACTTAATTACATATTTTTTTATTTAAAAGGGTATATTTTCTCCATGGTGGGTCGCTCATTAGAAGAGGGTGCGACAGATTCTCTAGGATGAGCTATTGGATTTACCACTGGCTGGGCTGCTAGGGTCTGAAGAATTCTGGAAAAATTCTATAGCTGAAAAGATGGCTAACATTAAAAAAATTATGGTCGAATATTGTTCATATGAGGTATAGATTTATATATTTATGGCTGATTACATCACGATCATGGCTGAGCTACTCATTCAACTGACACAATTGGCTTTGGAGGTATTCATAATGGAGAAAACTGCAAGGAATGTTCTTGATGAACACTGAAAAAAATACTACCAGGTATCAGTAGCATGAATCTTATAGTTTTCCTATGAATTATTATTTATTTCATGTCCTTGACCTTTCTTTTAATGTTTTCAGTTGGAGGAACCTGAGGGGATTTCATGGAATTCCTTGATTTTAGGTGTCATGAGTAAGTCAACTAGCTTGATGACATTCATGGAGTCATAATCATGTTTTTTATCTATGGAATAGTTTGGAATGAGATGTAACTCGGGTGTATCTCTTAAACCAAGAGGCTTAAATTCTCCAAGAGTGTGGTGTTGATTTAGTACATGTGGGGGACTTTGACTTCCCTTATATCATCGACACCTATTCTTCCTAGATTTGGACGGATGCAACTCATATGTGAAGGAAGTGAATGAAGGGTGCACAGAAACCATAAGAGGTTATAGGTTTCTCAAATGGGCACAGATTGCACCATAAGAATGAGATAATTCCTTTCATGCCAAATAGTCATCATATTTCTGCTTCCCATGGCTAGAAGCTTGCTACCAATCCCGAGAGTATTCACTGTCACTATCAAGGTTGGTAGAGAAAATGGTTCAAATATTCTAGAATATCACCCAACATGAGTAATCCATGATCCAAAAGGTCCTGGATCCAATCTTTGAATATAAATTATTCCTTGATGGTGTGTCAGAGGATCCTTTGGTATGAGAAATGATCAGCATGACCAATGAGTCCAACCACTAGGGGTATCCTATACTCTTGATGATTCATAATTCCATTCTTTAGGGAACATATGTAATATGCCTAGACATATGAATCTATAATGGAATAGGTATTTTTTATTCTATCTAGGAAATGAACTCTTTAATATTATCCTTGACGGGGGCTATATGCATGTTTTCTCGATGAGGTGGTTACGCCTGGGATGGCGCTTCCTGTCAGTTCTATGCTGGTGGAGGCTACACATGGTAGGGATGAACTCATTGAGGCTCTTCTAGAAAATGTTAGATTATATGTACTATCTTAGGAACTTATAAATTCATACTAACAACAACCTCTTCTTATTCAGTTCTTCTCATGAGATCTAGTAGGGGCAACAAGTGTGACTATTGTCTAGTCTACTACAAGTATTCCTCTAGTTGATACACTTTTTTGGATAACTCCCAGAATCACCTATGTTATTTCATAGTGATGAGGGTACGTACTATCTCTCTCTTAACATTCCCTATACACATCATAAATAGTTGTTTGTAGTATTTTTTCCATGTCAAGTGAATACATGATGCCTTTCCATTGGGAGAAAAAGTCTATGAATTGTTCATAAGGTCTCTTATTTCAATTGATGTGGTCATAAATACTTTTTTTCATAGGGTGGAGATGAACTAGTATAGGAACTATCATGGGATATCTTCCCAACTAGTAATGGACCCTATAGGTAGCTAGCTATACAAGATAAATGAAAGTACCTCTAGTTTCTGAATGAATCATCAATTCTTAGCATCCTATTATGGTTATTGGGAACCCAACATTTGGACATACCTTAAGGTAATCTGATAAAGATGTTTTGGATAGTATCTCATCCCATTGAAATGGGTGAAATGGATATTTCCATTGTCTGGGGGTGCTCTTATACAATCCACCCATACTGGGTACGAATTTCCATTATGAGGGATTACCACCCCTCCTGACTCCAAATCATTCAGGTGAGTAGTGATAGAATCTATCAATTCATCTTAGTAAGGGTATTTATCCATCAAGGCATTGAAATTATCATTAACTCTGGTATAATCATGGCCTTGATCCCAATGTGGGAACACACGCTGGTTGGGTGGGTTCGATGACTGATACCTGGGTTTCTTTCTATACCCCCAGCCTCTACCAAGTCTGGATGTGATAATCCACCAAGCTTAAATTGGAGAATCATGCCAATAAGAAATATTTTATCCATTATAGAAGATATGGGATCCCGTAGCGAATTGATGTAAGTTAGGAACCGCTCATTAATATAGTCGGTAATGAACATTTTAAATTTCTCAAGATTTTGGAGTAAGGAAGCTACAATGGATTCTATATCTTCATTCAGAGAAACATAGAATCATTTAAAGGTTCAAAATATCCATTAGTATTGTCTATTTTTTAAGATTAGTAATAAATACCTCATTGGAGGGACTTTGAAGTCAGACTACCTACCTCTTCCAATGAGTGAGGATGCATGCAAGAGCATCTTCCTGCTACTATGTTGACCCTTGAGGAGGATCTGGCATGTCGCTCCCCATATTTGTTCCATGTTCCCCTAGTCCTCTACTAGGTTGGGGATGACCATGTTTACTATAATGGTATTCATAGGGTAATTTTCATCATTAATGGATATGTCATACCATCCTATGATAGGGCTGAATTAAAGAGCATGAAATTGTCCCCAGCCATTGATTAGTATGTGTGGAGAGGATTCTTCCATAACTTAGTAGAGAACTATGAGTCTATTGAGATAGGTTTGTTGAATGGTATGGATATATCCATACAAATTAGGGCACTGAACCACCAGGAGAACCATGATATCGGCCCTCCTTTATGGATTCTAGACAATGTTGAGGTTCCCCTAACTCCCTGGGTATGTCAACTTCCTATCACTAAGGTGGTGATACTTTGACCAGATAATATAGAGGAAATAGATTGATGGGTCTTCTATGAGATATTGTGGGATTTTAATTTCTAGAGTTTTAGGAAGCTGTAAAAACATTGACAAATGGTCGGTGTTCAGAGCCTCCCACATTGCCTATTTCTTATAATAAGGGTCTCGTACTAGCTCAACCCAAGTCACAATTTTCACTATCCAAGATATGGGTTGTGGAACAAATTTAGAACAGTTCTCCTTATAGTTTAATGGGATAAGATTCACTACAAGAGTCAATTGTATGATGGATTCTGGAATGTGACTAAGGGGTTGTTTCAACCCCATCATCACTTCCTTGTATGATGGGGTGTTCCCCACTGCCTCATGTATAAGAGACACAACACCCATTTAGTTCTTAACGGAGTTCTCACCATCTTATGGAACCAACACATACATTGAAATATCTCTAACATATTGTGTAGAGGTATATATGATGTAAACCTATAGAGAAAGAGATGGATGCACTATGATCCCCTCAAAGGGGTCCAGAAGCTCCTCCACCTATAGGTATCTACAAAGGGATGTGAGGATATTATTAACATCAAATTCTGGAATGGTAAGACTTTGAGATTCTTCCCTAGACTCTGTAAGCATGGGGTGATGGTTCCATCACTTAATCATTCATCACCAAGGAGTCTGAGTGGTTGATGATGGACTAAAACATCCTAGGATTCCACTTCTAATAAAGGGTGTTCTCCCTCCTACATCAGGATTGTTTTTAGGGAAGGGTGTGTCTTTGGAAAGGGTAGGACCTACATGATGGTTTTAAATGCATTGGGCATGAGATTTATATCATTTATTGATATTTTGGTATATAAATTCATAGTTTTTTTGGAAACATGACGAGGACCTCTGTGCTGGTTGATGTTGAAGTCGGGAGGACCACATATTTGATCGGTGGGAGTGTGGGGAGGACCACTATGTTTAATATTGGGATAAAGGAGAGGACCATCATACTTGTAGTTTATGGTGTGAGGAGGACCTCCTCACTGATTCTACTCATCACATGATATCATGTAATGGTTTTTAGTGTTCTAAATTATAGAGAGAGTCTACATGGATAGCATTTGTGGTGGCAGGAGTCTTGATCCCAATCAGAAAAAAGGAAGATCCATGTTTGGCTAATGTAGGGAACTGATAGGATGCACTAGTGGTGGAAGAATCCATAGGAGTCGTAAAAGATTCCCCTTCAAGGGAAATTTTTAGGACCTACCTCCAACATTGTTGTTGATTGCATTGGAATGGTACGAATTGAGAGGTGGTGATTTCAACATACACTTTGGCCTATGCGGATAGTTAGTGACAACATTAATGTGGCCTAGTGGGATCCATCATAGTTTTCTCCGGGGTGGTAGTCTTTATAATCATGAATCAAATGTCACATACTTTTTTAGAATAGGGTAATTAGTAATAAAAACACTCTGGGGAGAGACTCATAATGTAGTTATTCTTTGTAATTGGGGTGGTTTCCCTTTGTGTGGCCATTAGGGGGAGTGGTGTCATTGAGGTGTCGATGCATCTAGGTCTTTATGTTCTATACACCTGATGGGAATTAACCCTTATTTATAAAATGAAATAATGATTGCTTATATCACTATCATATGGATGATCAAAGAGGGTGAGAAATGTTGTGGGTTCCTGGTAGCTGAAGATGAGGCTTAATCCATTACAGAGGCATAGTTGTGAAAGATTGTCGAATCAATGATTCTCTTACCTCAGCACCTCTGAGCACCATGTTGATGACTTCCTATGGATTTTTTCCTATAATTAATATTGATTTATAAATCTGTATAGTTATAGGTAAAGGTATTTCCAATACCTCAACATCATTAAATCCACTTGACGTATTTAAGGATATGTGATGACAATGTCACAAACTGAGGGTTCTGAAAGTAAAGTACCCCAATTCACAGGTGATTTTTATGATGGGTCAATTGTTTTCTTAATGGGACCTATCACTGAATATCCTAATCTGGTGACATGAAAATCCTCTAGTTCCCTAGATGTTACTAGTCCCCATGGTTGAAGAGAATAGTATACACATCAGGTTTATCATTTCTATTGGTGAAGTTTGACACCAGCAACATCAGAGTCCAATCCAAAATCTAATGGTGTCCAACATTAATATTATCTATGGGTGAAAGAGAAAATAGTCATGTTGTTTAACAATTATTGGTTTATATGATTTTTTTGGGAACCGTTTCATTGTGTGCACTGTTGTGTTTCCCCACAATCCTATTGTCTATAGGTGAGGGGATTTCATCACATTCATAAATGTTGTATGCTCAACGATTGGAATGAAAAAATGGTATGTTGGTTTCTACATTCCTGGATTCCACCTTGGGTTTCGTGTCCTAATCTAGTTCTCATTAATATATTAATTCTTGTTCATGAAACTCATTCTTGGTTCCATATCAATATGAATGACGGTTAATTATGATGTATCTTTATTGATTGGGAAATAACCCTTTTTCAGGACTATAGTCATGTTGGGAACATCTAGCAATGACTAGACATTGGATATATTGCGAATATGATAGTAATATTAGCACAAAACCCAAGTCTTCCCATTTAGGTCATGAGATAGTTGACTCCAAAGGCGTAGTTCTTTCAATGATTTTTATCTCAGGCATCCCACACTTATCCATGGGGTAGATATTCCAAATCAATGCATGAATTAATGTCTTGTGGAGATAGGAACATGGATAATGTGTTGTGTGTAAAAATTGGGTGAAGGATTATCATATTTTAAGGATAATATTGGAATGGTTTTAACAACTTATGGGGAAAGAATTATAACGACCCGAGTCCGGAGCCGCAAAACTGGTGCCCCATACCCGGTTCTCCACATGACCTCAAGCGCATTTCCCCAAATTCCAGATCCTGCCAACTAGAAGTGAGGGCCTTGGTGAATCAGTGGGGAAACTATGCCCTCATTTAGTAAAGTATGCAGTGGAAGGATAAGCATAAACAATAGCAGAAGCAGTAAATAGCATGCAACAACTGAACTGAAAGTAAAAGTAATGTCTGATATAATAATGATGCAGAATGGTACATGTATCTATGGAAAATGGTAAGAAATACAACGTGCTTAAATACAACTGAAACCAAAGTACTAAATGTAAACATCAACTCTATTAGCATCGCTGGCCAAGGCCTAGTCCCATGCTGTCTAGTTCCGACCAGCAATCAAGTACCTAAGGTAGAAGGGCCACAATTCCTACCTATACCTGCAACCATATAATCTGGTTGAGCTGAAAGTAGGACCCAAACTGGGTGTGAGACTAAACCCAGTAGGAAACCACCACAATATTTTTTCCCTACTGTTAGTGAGTGATATAGAAAATGTAAAGGTAAATAAATGCATAAACAATTATACAAATTACCATTCACATTTATTTAATTACACAACCAGGGAAAACCAGCAAAGTTTTCTATTCCATCATAAGCAAGTAACACAGCAGGTATCTAAAAAGACTACCTAAACACAAGTAGTACAAAACCCAAGCTTTTTCTTTGGCTTGGTGGACTCGTCACAACCAACCATCAAAACTCACACTGACTCTCTGGGTTGATTAAACTAGAAGACCCCTATAGTCCAGTAATCAAACAAGGCACAATCACTCTGGGAAGCTCTCACATCAATTCCCCTATGGTCTTGTAACGATAGCTACAGACTCTCCAAGGAAGCACTTACGTCTAATTCCTCTTGTGTTCTCGATGCGTGGATAACTAAGAACACTCTTGGGAAGCACAAAGTACTATTCCCGTAGGTCCTACGTACAAAACTAAAACCTACCGATCCTCTAGGGAAGCACTTAATTGTTTATTCCCTCTTTGATCTCCTACACCAGGTTCTCACGGCCCTGAGCAGTCCATTCATGCGTAATCGACTATTAGCAGCCCTAAGTAAGTTAAACATCTACTAGGCTAATAGCTACCATAATTTAAAAGCATTCCAACAGCAGGAAACACATGCAATTAGTGATAACAAGCAACTAACAATTACAATAGGGTTACCTCACGGCAACAGTGCCAAACGATGATAAAAATCCGAACGGGAGAGGTAAACACCCATGGGGTGATACTAAAACATGAAAAAAATGCATAAATTAGTAGTAATTTATCATAAGCTAACATGAAATCTAGGGAAGATAAACAATAGTTTCAAAATCCTAAACCCAGGATACCCGATACATGGGTATCCAGCACTTTTTCAACCAAAACTCAATGAACTTCAACGTAGGGCAACAAACTGCCTACCTCGATCCTCGGAGATCGATATACTTGAAACTCGGCCCGTGAACCTTCCTAGAATGGAGTAGATATGCAAAAAAATCTAAAACATTCAACCTCAGATAACTTACACGAGAGAAATAATCTGGAAACGAGGCTAAAGAAGAACCAAGAAATCACCACTGTGATTCTTCTGCAACCGACGGAGTATGATTCGGACAACCGGTGACGGATTGGTAGCTCGGAGAAGAATTGGCCTTCTTGGATGTTCTGGATGGGATTAGGCAGAGAAGAAGACATTTACGGTCATTAGCCGTTACCCCGGGTCGATTAACGAAATAAAAAAATGTAAAAGGTGTGTACTCTTAAATTACAAGGCGCGTAGTGGGTTTTTCCGTACTCCACCAAAATCGGCCCCCATGTCACCCCTACACACCATGTGTGTGGCCCGGTCTCGGCCAACACACGGCTTTGAGTGGCAGAGGAGTACATGGCGTGTACTATGAAAATTACCATATTCTCCATATTTCCTTAAAAATCCCGTAAAAGAGATATGTACCTGAAACTTATGCTCCGGGTTCTTAAAAACTTCCCCCTTTAAAGAAATTCATCCCCGAATTTCCCTAGCAAGGCATAGAAGAAGAAACATCGAACAACTCTGGCCACTGTGATCGCATATCAGCCTCCCTCTCCCAAGTCTAGTCTTGTATATGGAAGTGTTTCCATAGCACCCATACCAGAGGAACAGACTGGCCACAGAGTACATTTGCACTACGATCAACAATCCTGATAGGATGCTCCTCGAAAGATGCATCCTGCTCCAACGCAACCTACTCGTGTTAAAAAACTTGAGACGGGTCTGAGAAATTCCGTCGAAGCTGAGAAATATGAATGACGGCTTGCATAGCCTGGTACCTCTGAGGTAACTGCAACCTGTAAGCAACCAGCCCGACTCTCTCCAAAACCTCAAACAACATGACGTATCTCAGTGAAATCTTACCCTGTCTCCAAATCCTTTTGTGTCCCATCCTCAGTGTGACACACAAGAAAAACTGATCCCCGACCTCTAACTCTAGAGGTCGTCTCTGCTGATCAGCATAAGTCTTATGTCGAGACTATGCTATCTCCATCCTCTTCCGAATCAACTCTATCTGTTCTAAGGTCTCCTGAACAAGACGAAGTCCCTGCAAACCTGCCTCTCCTACCACTAGCCATTATAAAGGTGATCAGAATGGCCTACCGTACAAAGCCTTGTAAGGTTCCATCTGAATAGTCACCTGAAAACTGTTGTTGTGGGAGAACTCCACCAGAGGAATATGCTTCTCCCAAGAACTTCCAAAGTCTATAATGAAAGCTCGGAACATATCCTCAAGAACCTAGATTGTACGCTCGGACTGTCCATCAGTCTGGGGATGGTATGTTGTAATCAAAAGTACCTGTGTACACAACACCCTCTGTAGCCCCTACCAGAAGTGCAAAATAAAACGTGCATCCCTATCTTAAATAATGGATTGTGGAAATCCATGTAGACGTACAATCTCTCGGATGTACAACCGTCCTAGATCATCAACACTGAAGGTCTCCTTGATCGGCAAGAAGTGTGCATCCTTCATGAGCATGTCCACTACAACCCAAACCGTATCATTTCCTTGAGGTGATCTCGGTAAACCTGTCATGAAGTCCATCACAACATCATTCCATTTTCACTCAAGAATGGGTAACTACTGCAAAAGTCTGGCTCGTCACTGATTCTCTGCCTTCACGTGCAGACTGGTGGAACAGCGCATAACAAAACCAGCCACATCCTTCTTCATACCTAGCCACCAATACGGAAGGTGCAAGTCTCTTTACATTTTGGTGACACCAGGATGAACTGACCAAGAAGAAGCGTGGAACTCCCGCATCATCTCCTCCCGTATGTCCACTAAAAACCATACGCAGCCATGAAAACGTAGCACCTCGTCATCACCCATTGTCCCCCCCCCCCCGAAGTAGGGCCTCCATCTGACACACCCTCTCGTAGGACTAGGCCTTTAGGTTCTGATAGATGCCTCATTCGAACTCGATCAAAAAGGGTAGAGGTAACAGCTACAGAAGAAAGAACTGTCTGACCATGTCTGTCATGCAACTCCAGATGCATCTCAGAGAATAGAGCCATGAGATGCCACTCACTGCTGGACTCCTGAACTACCTACAACTGAGTCCTCCTTCTCAGTGCGCCTGCTACAGTATTTCCATTCCCAGGCATATAAGCAAGCTCTAAGTCGAAAGATTTTAGGTACTTGACCCACCTTCGTTGTCTCAGATTCAAGTCACGATGTGTTAAGATGTACTTGAGGCTCTTGTGGTCAGTATATACCATGAAGTGATCTCCCATGAGATAGTGACTCCAACAACGCAAATCATGAACACCAGCAGCCAACTCCAGGTCGTGCGTAGGATAGTTCTTCTCATGTGGCCTCAACTACTGAGAACCATACACGACAACATGATCTTCCTTCATAAGCACTACTCCAAGCCCGATGCAAGATGCATCATAGAAAACTGTATTACTCTTGCCCGGCTCTGGAAAAACTAGAATCAGTGATGAATTCAATCTCCCCTTCAGCTCTTGAAAGGAGGAGTCACAGGCTTCTGACCAAATAAACTTCACCCATTCTTAGTCAAGCCCGTTAATGGTGCTTATAGGTGTGAGAAGTCCAGTATAAACCACCTGTAGTAACCATCCAGCCCCAAGAAGCTCCGTACCTCGAAGACATTATTTGGCTTCTCCCAGGTAACTACTGCTCTCACCTTCTCTTGGTCTACTGATACTCCTGTCTCTGAGATGACATGACACAGGAAGTGAATCTCATCCATCCAAAAGTGGCACTTTGAGAGTTTATCACAAAGCTGATGCTCCGTAAGTGTACTCAAAACGATCACAATATGGGTTACATGGTCGTGTCGAGTGTGAGAGTACACCAAGATATCATCCATGAAGACCACGATGAAGGAATCCAAGTAATGATGGAACACTCGGTTCATCAGTGCCATGAGAACTGTTGTCGCGTTTGTAAGACCGAACGACATAACTATATACTCGTAGAGGCCATACCTGCTCCTGAAGGCTGTTAGAGGTATATCTGAAGGCCTAACGCACAGCTGGTGATAACCAGACCTCAAATAGATATTCAAGAACACCCAAGCTCCTCAAAGATGATCGAAGAGATCATAAATCCTCGGAAAGGGATATCGGTTCTTGACCGTCAACTGGTTCAACCTCCGATAATCCACGCAAAGCCTAAGGGTACCATCTGTCTTATTCACGAATAGAACAGGAGATCCCCATGGATAAGTACTGGGTCAGATGAAACCCTTTGTCTTCAACTCCTCCAACTGCTTCTTGAGCTCCTGAAACTCAGGTGTAGCCATCCTATAAGGAGGAATGGACACCGATGTTTCTCCTGGAACGAGCTCATTCGAGAAGTCTACCTCACGCTTTGGAGGCAATCCTAAAAAGTCTTATGGAAGGACATTTGGAAAGCGATCAACCACTGGAAGAAAATATAATTGTGAATTCCCCTGGTCATCGAGATAAAGACTTGAAATCTGGGCCGTAACTCCTCCTAGCCCATGATACCCGAGTCCGAATCGACTCGCCTGAATATCCCACTCACCCGTATGAAGGAAAGATTCACCCTCTGGTGATACAAAACTCACGTTGAGGTGATAGAAATCGATGACTACCTGGAAGGGAACCAAATAGTCCATACTGAGAATGACATCATATCCCGTCATCTCTAGGACATAGAGGTCCCATAGGAAACGATACCCTGCAACCTCGAGAGGGCACTCCTTGCACGGACATACGCTAGATGTCCTCGTTCCCAAGGGTGTGTCGAGAGTCAACATGTCAGCAGATGAAAAGACACAGAGCTCCAGACTTTCCATTACAGTAACAGAGATAGATCTATATGAAGAACCAGTATCGAAAAAGGGCTGAAGATAAAACTGAGGCTACTAAGATCGTACCTCAAACTATGGAAGGTCCAGGATCCTACTCCTGATGGATCTACTCTACTGCAAACATCTGGCCAGTACCACGGCCCTGTGTAGCAGCTTGATATCCCTGAGCTCACACCCCTTGAGCGTGACTACTAAGTCCAAGACCTCTACCTTGGAATGAAGAACCCAAATAACTCCAGCCCCTAGTCTGGTGCGGGACTTATAATCCTTCTCCTGAACGAGGAGTAGAAACAGATCCTCTTTCACTAACCGCTGGAAGAAGAACCCTACAAAAATGCTGAAGATGACCCATCTTGCCGCAAGCTCGGCACTCCACTATATCTCTCAGGAACTAAGGCTTCTTAATCCCACTCTTTCTGCACTAATAGCACACCACCAGGTTTCCATAAAGAAGATCTCGTCTACCAGAAGATATACCTCGATTCCTCGAGTCACCTCGAGCAGACTCTCGGTGGCGCTTCCTACTGTCTGTATGAAATGAATCAGCCTTAGATGCTGAAGCGACGTGGTCAAAAGCTCTAGTCTCCCTCAGATTTCTTTCTTTGATCAGCTCCTGGTTGACTATCAGAGTAATAGAAGTCAACTGGAAAACGTTCACCTACGATCTAATCTCTGGTTTGAGGCATTCCTCAAACTTCCTTTCCAAAAACAGCTCGTCATTTCCCAGAACGGGAGCGAAATGCGGTAACTCAGTGAAGCGGGAGGAATACTACATAACCGAAAGAGTACCCTACTGTAGGTTCATGAACTCCCTAGACCTGTCGGCCCTCAGTGTTGTTGGATAGATGTAGTCATAGAACGTACGCTGGAATTCGTTCCAATCCATAGTCTGCTGGCGCCCTGCCTGTGAGACTATATCCCACTATCTCTCTACAGAATCTCGCAGCATGTAAGTCGCAAGCTTCACCCTTCTGCCCAGGGGTGTCTCTAGATGCTGAAAGATGAAAAACATGGTTTCTAGCCAATACTCTACAACCTGAGGTCCTCCATCCCCTCTGAAAGTGGGAGGATGATGCAGCTAGAAGACTCACGTCAGCTCTGCCCTAGACGGGGAAGGATGCTGAGCTCCCTGGAAGGTCTGCATGAACCTCATGAAACCCTCTCAGAACTGAGCGCCCGCACCAGCATCTGAAATCACTGCAGGTGCCATATCTGGTACAATCGGCGGAACTACTGGTAGTCCCTGGTCTACCATATCAGGCGTACGGTCACCGCCTGGTTCCTGACGTGCAACGGGAGGACGTCTTGGTGCCATAGCCTTGAAAGATCAAAAGCACGCCTCCAATTTAGGATCAAAAAGGACAGAAAACACAATAGTAAAAAATGGTAATAGGAGAAAGAAACGCCTAAATTTGAAAAACTGAACTACACGGCGGGTATATAAACTACACGGCATGTTTTTAAATCCTTTTACATGGGCGTGTAATTCTTCCACCACCGGTCATGTAACGTTCCAGACTACACGGCTTGTTGTCCCAAAATATGGTTTGTACTTGAACTCCACTCCCCTACCCGATTCTCTTTGCACGGCTAACCTACACGGTCCTCCAAATTCTAAACTACACGGTGTGTGCACTAAGGACATGGCGTGTACAAGCCAGGATTCGACGGCCCGTGTAGCAAGTTACACGGCCGGCCACACGGCTAACCCCTTACACGACGTGTTCCGAACAAACACAACATGTATCAGAGAAGATAACAGCGGCCCGTGTTGTTCGTGACATGGTCGAGTACCTAGAATAAACTACATGGCATGTTATTATAACACACGGCGTGTACTACACGAGTTTCCCTGACCGGTGATGTTAGTGACATGGTCGGGTACAGGGTTGACTACTACACGACGTGTACATATGGTACACGGCATGTCCCTGATGATTTTCTGCCTCCCCGTGTTTTTGTTCACACAGATAACAACACGGTTTAAAAACTACACAGCGTGTATGAATAAAGTACACGTCGTGTATTCTGGGTTTTCCAGGAAGTAGCTCTGAAACTGTTCTGAAATCCAGAAACACTAAAAAACAACAATCTATTTGCCAAATTCTGATCTGTGGGGGCCCATACTCCCCGAAAATCAATGCATGGCATCATAACAATGAATACAACAAGTAAACAGCATAACAAACAATGATCCACCAAATTCTGATCCTCGAGGGCCCATAACACCTCCAAGACCAGAGCTTGGCGCCTAGGATAAATAAGTTATAAAAGAAGTAATACTCTATCAGCACTACAAGTATTTCTATCACAGAAACTACCACAAAAGAATGCATAATATATCATGAAATCTATGACAACAACATGCAATTCTAATGCACCCTAGATGGCATGGTAAAATGCATGACAAGTGATTTCCTTCCCTGTGCCTATATGATGCATGAGATGGCACACCCTCATCTCATCAGGTTGCAACCAAATAGAAACATAATCATATAAACTGTAACAACACCAAACATGTGCATCACAAAACAGTGAAATATAATAAACTGTAACACTTGAAAAAACTGAAAATTGCAATTACGATGTAATATATCTTTTCCCTGTACACGGGTAAATTAATCCCAGTCATAGTTAAGTACTTACTACCCATTTCTTCATATCCCTGGCTACATTCGCAAAATAGTATGAAATAGTAAAGAAAGAAAACTCCTTTGTTACCACTTTGTAATGACCCGATTCTGGAGCTGCATAACTGGTGCCCCGTACCCGGTTCGCCACATGACCTCAAGCGCGTTTCCCCAAACACCAGAGGCTGCCGACTAGCAGCGAGGGCCTTGGTGAGTCAGTGAGGAAACTATTCCCTCATTTGGTAAAGTATGCAACTGAAGAGTAAGCATAGACAATAGCGGAAGCAGTAAATAGCATGCAAAAACTGAACAGAAAGTAAAAGAAATGTCTAATATAATAATGATGCAGAATGGTACATGTATCTATGGAAAACAGTAAGAAAAACAATGTGCTAAAATACAGCTGAAACCAAAGTACTAAATGTAAAAAGCAACTCCAGCAGCATCACAGGACAAGGCCCGGTCCCATGCTCTCCAACTCCGACCAAAAATCAAGTACCTGAGGTAGAAGGGACACAATCCCTACCTATACCTGCAACGATATATTCTCTTTGGCCAAAAACAGGACACAAACAGGGTGTGACACAAATCCCAGTAGGTAAACACCACAAGATTTGTGCCCTACTGTCAGTGAGTGATATAGAAAAAGTAAAGGAAATAAATGCAGTAAACAATTCTACCAATTACCATTCACATTCATTTAATTACACAACCAGGGAAAACAAGCAAATTTTTCTATTCCATGATAAGAATTTAATACTGCAGATATCTAAAAAGACTACCTAAACACAAGCAGTAAAAAACCCGATATTGTTCTTTGCCTTGGTGGACTCATCACAACCAACCATCAAAATTCACACTGACTCGCTGGGTGGCTTAAACTAGAAAACCCCTATAGTCCAGTAATCAAACAAGGCACAGACACTCTGGGAAGCTCTCACGTCAATTCCCCTATGGTCTTACAACGATAGCTACAGACTATCTGAGGAAGCACTTACGTCTAATTCATCTTATGGTCTCGATGCGTGGTTAGAAAATAACACTCTTGGGAAGCAAAAAGTCCTATTCTCGTAGGTCCTGCATATGAAGCTAAAACAAACATAACCTCTAGGGAAGCACTTAGTCATCTATTCCCTCATTGATCTCCCACACCAGGTTCTCACAGCCCTGAGTAGTCCAGTCATGCGTAATCGACTGTTAGCAGCCCTAACTAAGTTAAAACACTACTTGGCTAATAGCTACAATACTTCAAAATCACTCCAACAATAGGCAACACATGAAATCAGTGATAACAACCAAATAAAAATTACAATAGGGTTGCCTCACGGCAATGGTGCCAAACGGCAATAAATAGCCAAACAGGAGAGGTAAACACCCATGGGGTGATCCTAAAACATGAAACCAAGCATAAATTATCCCCATTTCATCATAAGCTAATAAGAAATCTAGAGAAGATAAAAAATAGGATTAAAATCCTAAACCCGGGATACCGGATACATGGGTATCCGACACTTTTGCAACCAAAAATCAAAGAACTTCATCATAGGGAAACAAACCACCTACCTCGATCCTCGAATATTGATATACTTGATCCTCAACCCGTGAATCTTCCTAGAACGGGGTAGATATGGAAAATCATCTAAAACGTTCATCCTTAGATAACATACATGAGAGAAAGAATCAGGAAACGAGGATAAAGAATAACCAAGAACTCACCGCTGCGATTCTTCTGCAATCGATGGAGCTGGATTCAGACAACCAGTGACGGATCACTGGCTCAGAGAAAAATCGGCCTTCTTGGAAATTTTGGACGGGATTAGGTGGAGAAGAAGACATTTACGGTCAACAGGCGCGACCCCGGGTCAATTAATGAAATAAAAAAAGTACATGGCGTGTACTCTTAAAGTACACGGCGTGTAGTGGGGTTTTTCGTACTCCGCCAAAATTGGCCACCACGTCACCCCAACACAGTGTTTGTGTGGCCCGCTCTCAGCCAACACACGGCTTCGAGTGGCCGAGGAGTACACGAAGTGTACTCATAATGAACACGGTGTGTACTCTAAAAATTTCAAGATTCTCCATTTTTTCTTAAAAAGCCCATAAAAGAGATCCGTACCTGAAACCAAATCTCTGGGTTCTTACAAACATCCCCCTTAATGAAATCCATCCTACAATTTCTCTAGAAAGCCATAGAAGAAGAAACCTCGAACAACTCTGGCCACTGTGATCGCATATCAGCTTCTCTCTCCCAAGTCTCGTCCTGTATACGGCTATTCCGCCATAGCACCCGTACCAGAGGAACAGACCGGCCCTGGAGTACTTTTGCACTACGATCAAAAATCCTAATAGGATGCTCCTCGAAAGATGCATCCTACTCCAACTCAACATCCTCAGGTTGAATAACGTGAGACGGGTCTGAGAAATACCGTCGAAGCTGAGAAATATGAAAGACATCGCCCATAGCCTGGTACCTCTGAAGTAACTGCAACCTATAAGAAACCAGCCCGACTCTCTCCAGAACCTCAAACGACCCAATGTATCTCGGTGAAATCTACCCTATATCCAAATCCTTTTGTGTCCCAACCTCGGTGTGACACTCAGGAAAACCTGATCCTCAACCTCGAACTCCAGAGGTCATCTCCACTGATCAGCATAAGACTTCTGCCGAGACTGTGTTGTCGTCGTCCCCTTCTGAATCAACTCTATCTGTTCTGAGGTCTCCTGAACAAGATGAGGTCCCAGCAAAGCTGCCTCTCCTACCTCTAGCCAGCATAATGTTGATCGTGATTGCCTACCTTACAAAGCCTCGTAAGGTGCCATCTGAATATTCGCCTAAAAACTGTTGTTGTAGGCGAACTCCACCAGAGGAACATGCTTCTCCCAATAACTGCCAAAGTCTAGAATGCAAGCTCAGAGCATATCCTCAAGAACCTGGATTGTACTCTCGGACTGGTCATCAGTCTCAGGATGGTATGCTGTACTCAAAAGTACCTATGTACCCAACACCCTCTATAGCCCCTTCCAGAAGTATGAAGTAAAACGCGCATCCCTGTCTGAAACAATGGAGTATGGAACTGCATGCAGACGTATAATATCTCAGATGTACAACCGTCCTAGCTCATCAACACTGAAGGTCTCCTTGATCGACAAGAAGTGTGAAACCTTCTTGAGCCTTTCCTCTACAACCCAAACCACATCATTTCCTCAAGGAGATCTCGGTAAACATGTCACGAATTCCATCGCGACATCATTCCATTTCCACTCAAGAATGGGTAACTGCTGCAAAAGTCATGATAGTCGCTGAGGCTCTTCCTTCACCTACTGACAGGTGAAACACCGCATAACAAAACCATCAACATCCTTCTTTATACCTGACCACCAATACTGATGGTGCAAGTATCAATACATTTTGGTGACACTCTGATGAACTTCCCAAGATGAAGCATGGAACTCCTGCATCAGCTCTTCCCGTATGTCCGCTGAAACCCATACGCGACCATGAATATGTATAACCTCATCATCAGCCATTGTCCACCCCGGAGTAGGGTCTCTATCTGACACACCCCCCATAGGACTAGGCCTTCAGGTTTTGATAGCTGCCTCATTCGAACTCGATCAAAATGGGTAGAGGTAACAACTACAGAATAAAGAACCGTCTGACCCTGTCTGTTGTGCACCTCCAGATGCATCTCAGAGAATAGAGCCATGATCTTTCACTCACTACTGGCCTCCTGAACTGCCTGCAACTGAGTCCTTCTGCTCAGTACGTCTGCCATAGTATATCATTTCCCAGGCGTATAAGCAAGCTCGAAGTCAAAAGATTGTAGGTACTCGACCCACCTCCACTGTCTCAGATTCAAGTCATGCTTCATGAAGATGTACTTGAGGCTATTTTGGTTAGTATATACCATGAAATTCTCTCCCATGTGATAATGCCTCCAACAATGCAAATCATGAACAATAGAAGCCAACTCCAGGTCGTGCGTAGAATAGATTTTATCATGTGGCCTCAACTGCCGAGATCCATACACGACAACATGATCTTCTTGAATAAGCACTCCTCCAAGCCCGATGCCAGATGCATCACAGAAAACTGTATAACTCTTGGCCGGCTCTGGAAGAACTAGAATCGGTGCTGAAGTAAATCTCCCCTTCAGCTCCTGGAAGGCTGAGTCATAGGATTATGACCAAACATACTTCACCCCCTTCTTATTCAAGCCTGTCAACAGTGCTGCTAGGCGTGAGAAGTCCTGTATAAACCGCTTGTAGTACCCAGCCATCCCCAAGAAGCTTCGTACCTTGAAGACGTTCTTCGGCTGCTCCCAGGTAACTACTGCTCTCACCTTCTCCAGGTCTACTGATACTCCTGTCTTTGAGATGACATGACCCAGGAAGTGAATATCATCTATCCAAAAGTGGCAATTTGAGAGTTTATCATAAAGATGATGCTCCCTCAGTGTACTCAAAATGATCTGAAGATGGGTTGAATGGTCATGTCGAGTGTCAGAGTACACCAAGATATTGTCCACGAAGACCACAACGAAGGAATCCAAGTAAGGATGGAACACTCGGTTCATCAGTGCCATGAAAACTGCTGGCATGTTTGTAAGGACGAATGGCATAACTGTATACCCGTAGAGGCCATACTTGCTCTTGAAGGCTGTCAGAGGTATATCTGAAGGCCTAACGCGCATTTGATGATAACCGGACATCAAATCGATCTTTGAAAACACTTGAGCTCCTCGAAGCTGGTCGATGAGATCATCAATCCTTGGCAAGGGATATCGGTTCTTGACAGTCAATTGGTTCAACTTCTGATAATCCATGCAAAGCCTAAGGGTGTTGAATGCCTTCTTCACAAACAAGATAGGCGAACCCCAAGGAGATGTTTTGGGTCGGATGAAACCCTTTGTCTGCAACTCCTCCAACTGCTTCTTGAGCTCTTAAAACTCAAGTGTAGCCATCATATAAGGAGGAATGGACACTGGTGCTGCTCCTGGCACGAGGTCAATCGATAAGTCTACCTCACGCTCCAGAGGAAAACCTGAAAAGTCTTCTAGAAAGACATCTGGAATGCGATCAACCATTGGAGGAAAATCTAACTGTGAATTCCCCCGGTCATCCAGATAAAGACTAAAAATATGGTCCATAACTCCTCCTAGCCCATGATGCTCGAGTCCGGCTCGACTCGCCTGAACATCCCACTCGCCCTAATGAAGGAATGATTCACCCTCTGGTGATACAAAACTCACCCTGCGGTGATAGCAATCGACGAATTCCTGGAAGGGAACCAACCAGTCCATACCAAGAATGATGTCATAGCCCGTCATCTCCAGGACATAGAGGTCCACTAGGAAACGATACCCTGTAACCTCAATAGGGAACTCCTTGCACTGACGTACGCTAGATGTCCTCGTTCCCAAGGGCGTGTCGAGAGTCAACATGTTAGCAGACGAAAAGACACAGAGCTCCAGACTTTCCATGAAAGCAACAGAGATAGAGCTATGTGAAGCACCAGTATCGAAAAGGGATGAAGATAAAACTTAGGCTACTAAGATCGTACCTCAAACTGTGGAAGGTCCAAGATCCTCCTCCCGATGGATCTGC
Organism: Viscum album; assembly: GCA_963277665.1. Lineage (NCBI taxonomy): Eukaryota > Viridiplantae > Streptophyta > Magnoliopsida > Santalales > Viscaceae > Viscum > Viscum album. The sequence continues at coordinate 1,368,415,682 of OY728135.1, forward strand.
TCCACTTCAAATGTCTGGCCAGTACTGCGACCTTGTGTAGAAGCCTGATATCCCGGAGCTGACCCCCCTTGAGCCTGACTACCATGTCCAAGACCTCTACCTTGGCCTGCACGACCTGAAGAACTCCAGCCCCCAGTCTACTGCAGGACTGGTAAACCTTCTCTTGAACGAGGGGTAGAAACAGATCCTCCTTCACTAGCCGCTGGAAGAAGAACCCTGAAAAAACGCTGTAGATGACCCATCTTGCCGCAAGCTCAACACTCCACTGGATCTCTCGGGGACTGAGGCTTCTTATGCCCACTATTTCCGCACTGATATCAAACGTCCGGGTTTCCAGAAGGAAGATCCCATCTACCAGAAGATATACCTCTCTTCCTTAAGTCACCTCGAGTAGACTCTCGGTGGCGCTTCCTGCTGTCAGTATGAAATGAATCAGCCTTGGATGCTGAACCACCCTGGTCAACAGCTCCAGTATCCCTCAGATTTTATTCGGTGATCAGTTCTTGGTTGAATATCAGATTAATATAAGTCAACTGGAAAATGGTCACCTGTGAGCTGATCTCTGGTTTGAGGCTTCCTCAAACATCCTTTCCAAAAACAGCTCTTCAGTTCCCAGAATTGGAGCGAAACGCTGTAACTCAGGGAAGCGAGAGGAATAATCCATAACTTAAATAGTAAACTACTGCAGGTTCAAGAACTCCTTGGCCCTGTCAGCCATCAGCATCGCTGGATAGAAGTAGTCGTAGAACGTACGCTGGAATTCATCCCAAGCCATAGTCCGCTGGCGCCCTGCCTGTGAGACTACATCCCACTATCTCATGGCAGAATCTCGCAGCATGTATGTTACGAGCTTCACCCTTCTGTCAGAGGGTGTCTCCAGATGCTCAAAGATGGAAAGCATGGTTTCTAGCCATGACTCTGCAACCTGAGGTCCCCCATCCCCTGTGAAAGTGGTAGGATGCTGCTGCTGGAAGACTCGCGTCAGCTCTGCCATAGACGGGGAAGGATGCTGAGCTCCCTAGAAGGTCTGCATGAACCTCGTCAAACCCTCTCTGAACTGAGTTTCCAAACCTGCATTCGGAATCACTGTAGGTGACATTTCAGGATCAATCGGTGGAACTAATAGTAGTCCATGGTCTGTCGTATCAGGCGTACGGTCACCGCCTGGTTCCTGACGTGCAATGGGAGGACATCATGGTGCCATATCACTAAAAGATCAAAAGCACACCTCCTATTTAGGATCAACAAGGACAGAAAACACAAGAGTACAAAATGGGAATAGGAGAGAGAAACACTTAAATTTGAAAAACTGAACTACACAGTGTGTATTTAAACTACACGGCGTGTTTGTTAATTCCATTTACATGGGCATCTAATTCTACCACCACTGGTTGTGTAACGTTCCAGACTACACGGCGTGTTGTCCCAAAACACGGCCTGTACTTAAACTCCAGTCCCCTTCCCGAGCCTCTTTGCATGGCTAGCCTACATGGTCCTCCTAATTCTAAACTACACGGTGTGTGCACTAAGGACACGATGTGTACAAGCCAGGATTTGGCGGCCCATGTAGCAGGTTACACGGCTGACCACATGGCTAACCCATTACACAGTGTGTTCCGAAGAAACACGACGTGTATCGGAGAAGATAACACTGACCCGTTTTGTTCATGACATGGTCGGGTAACTAGAAGAAACTACATGGAGTGTTATTATAACACACGGTGTTTACTACACGAGTTTCCCTGACCTATGTTGTTAGTGACACGGTCAGGTACATGGTTGACTACTACACGACATGTACTTATGGTACACGGCATGTCCCAGAAGATTTTCTGCCACCCCGTGTTTTTTGTTCACACAGATAACAACATGATTTAAAAACTACACGATGTGTATGAATAAAGTACACGCCGTGTATTCTGGGTTTTTCCGGACAGTAGCTCTGAAACTACTCCGAACGCCAGAAACACTAAAAAACAACCAGCTATGTGGGAAATTCCGATCCGTGGGGGCCCATACTCCCTGCGAATCAAATTTTGGCATGATAATAATGCATACAACAAGTAAGCAGCATAAAAAACAATGATCCACCAAATTCCGAACCTCGATGGCCCATAACACCTCCAAGACCAGAGCTTGGCGCCCATGCTAAAAAGGCTGTAAAAGAAGTAATACTCTATCATCGCAATAAGTATCTCTATCATAGAAACTACCACAATGACATGCATAATCTATCACGGAATCTATCACAACAGCATGCAATTATAATGCACCCTAGATGGCATGGTAAAATGCATGAAAAGTGATTTCATACCCAGTTCCTATATGATGGATGAGATGTCACACCCTCATCTCATCGGGTTTCAACCAAATAGAACCATAATCATATAATCTGTAACAACACAAAACATGTGCATCACCCAATGGTGAAATATAATAAACTGTAAAACTTGAAAAAACTGAAAATTGCAATTACGAGGTAATATAGCTTTTCCCTGTACACGGTTTAATTACTCCCTGGAACAGTTAAGTACTAACTACCCATTTCTTCCTATCCATTGCTATTGTCGCAAAATAGTAAGCAATAGTAATGAATGAAAACTCTGCTGATACCACTTTGTAACGACCCGAGTCCGGAGCCGCATAACTGGTGCCCTGTACCTGGTTCTCCACATGACCTCAAGAACATTTTCCCAAACGCCAGAGGCTACCGACTAGCAGCGAGGGCCTTAGTGAGTCAGTGGGGAAACTATTCCCTCATTTGGTAAAGTATGCAGGTGAAGAATAAGCATAAACAATAGTGGAAGCAGTAAATAGCATGCAACAACTGAAAAGAAAGTAAAAGCAATGTCTGATATAATAATGATGCAGAATGGTACAAGTATCTATGGAAAATAGTAAGCAAAACAAATTGCTAAAATACAACTAAAACCGAAGTACTAAATGTAAACAGCAACTCCAGCAACATCGCGGGCCAAGTCCTGGTCCCATGCTCTCCAGCTCTGACCATTAATCAAGTACCTGAGGTAGAAGGGCCACAATCCCTACCTATACCTCCAACCATATATTCTGTTTGGGACGAAAGCAGGACCCAAACAAGGTGTGACACAAATTCCAGTAGGCAACCACCACATGATCTGTGCCCTACTCTCAGTGAGTGATATAGAAAATGTAAAGGTAAATAAATGCAGTAAAAAATTATACCAATTACCATTCACATTCATTTAATTACACAACCAGGTAAAACTAGAAAATTTTTCTATTCCATGATAAGAAAGTAACACAACAGGTATCTAAGAAGAATACCAAAACACAAGCAGTACAAAACCCAAGCTTGTTCTTTGGCATGGTGGACTCGTCACAACAAACCACCAAAATTCACACTGACTCTCTAGGTGGCTTAAACTAGAAGACCCCTATAGTCCAGTAATCAAACAAGGCACAGACACTCTGGGAAGCTCTCACGTCAATTCCCTTATGGTCTTACAACGATAGCTACAGACTCTCTGAGGAAACACTTACGTCTAATTCCTCATGTGGTCTCAATGCGTGGGTAACTAAGAACACTCTTGGGAAGCACAAATTCTTATTCCCGTAGGTACCGCGTACTAAACTAAAACAAACAGACCCTCTAGGGAAGCAATTAATCTTCTATCCCCTCTTTGATCTCCCACTCCAGGTTCTCAAAGCCCTGAGCAGTCCAGTAGTGCGTAATCGACTATTAGCATCCCTAAGTAAGTTAAAAAACTACTTGGATAATATATACCGTACTTCAAAAGCTTTCCAACAGCAGGCAACACATGAAATCAGTGATAACAAGCAACTAACAATTACAATAGGTTTGTCTCACGGCAATGGTGCCATACAGTGATAAACAGCCGAACGGGAGAGGTAAACACCCATGGGGTGATCCTCAAACATGCAACCAAGCATAAATTTGCAGCAATTCATCATAAGATAACATGAAATCTAGGTCCGATAAACTACAGGATCAACATCTTAAACCTGGGATACCCGATACATGGGTATGTGACACTTTTGCAACCAAAACTCAAACAACATCAACGTAGGGAAACAAACCACCTACCTCAATCCTCGTAGATTAATATACTTGAACCTCGTCCTGTGAATAATCCTAGAATGGAGTAGATCTACAAAAATGTCTAAAATGTTCAACCTCAGATAACTTACACGAGAGAAAGAGTCACGAAACGAGGATAAAGAAGAATGAATAACTCCCTGCTACGATTGTTCTGAAACTGACGGAGTTTGATTCAGATAACCGGTGACGAATCGGTGGCTTGGAGAAGAATCGGCCATCATGGACATTATGCATGGGATTAGTCAGAGAAGAAGAAATTTACGGTCATTAGGCACGACCCTGGGTCGATTAATGAAATAAAAAAAGTACACTGCGTGTACTCTTAAAGTACACGGCGTGTAGTGGGTTTTTCCGTACTCCGCCAAAATCAGCCTCCATGTCACCCCTACACACTGTGTGTGTGGCCCGGTCTCGGCCAACACACAGCTTCGAGTGGCCGAGGTGTACATGAAATGTACTCATAAAGTACACGACGTGTACTCTGAAAATTTCAAGATTCTCCATTTTTCCTTAAAAATCCCGTAAAAGAGATCTGTACCTGAAACCGAAGCTCCGGGTTCTTACAAGGATGATCATAAGTTTAACTTCTTACGGGGGAAAAGGGGCACAAGTTTAATATATTCTTAGAACATGATGGTATAAGGTTTAACTTCATATGGGTAATGGATGAGTGAATGTTTAACATCTTGGGGGGAAAAGATGGGTTCAGGTTTAATGTGCTATGAAGATAGGATGGCGATAGGTTTAACGTCTTGTGGGGTGAAGATAGGAACAGTTTTAACATCTTGTGTGGACAATATGGGCATATGTTTAATATCTTCCAATGATGGGATGGAACTAAATTTAATTTTTTTCAGTGATAGAATGGGAATAGGTTTATCATATTCTTGGGATAGTATGGGATTATGTTTAACATATTTCATGGATAGTATGAGTATAGGTTCAATGTATTATGGAGATAGATTATAATTTCCTATTAATATATATTGGGGATGGGTGTCCCTGGGAGGGATGATGTCACACTTGATATAATGGTGTGTGTCCACATATTAACATGTCATGGAGATAGATCATAATGTCCCAATGAGAAATATCAATAATGTGTGTCCCTTTGAGGGAATATGTCACACTTGAGATTATGGAGTGTGTCATGATGGTTTAACATTTAACAGATACATATATGAATTCCCTATTGAGATGAATCCGGGAAGTGTTTACCAAGGAGGGAAGGTGTCACACTTCGGATCATGGTTATAAGGATTGATCCTTAGAGATGCATCCTACGTACCCTTACCGATAGACAAGGATCAACATCTGCATAGTTTGATTCCACTGGTTAAAGACATATAACATAACCAATATGTGTAGTTTAACATCGTGCAGTAAGGATGCTATTGTCGTGAAAAGAACATCGATGAGGTATGGTGTAGTTTTAACACGTGGAATATGCCCATTGAAAGTTAATAACTCCTTAGGAAATGGTATGCGGATTATTCATTGACTTTTTTCTTTATCATAGAATCATCTCATGGTAGGGGAGAAGGTGTTTCCCCATGATGATCGTATATGGGGCATCCTATGTTTATCACATAGGTTAAGATGTGTTGGTTTACTCTGTATGATTCATAAATAGGGAATCTTATGAACATCACACAGGGTAAAACAATAGTTTTACATCATGGGGTGAGGATTTTTCATTAATTTTATCATCATACTACTAAGATGTGTATATATAGAGTTTTACATCATGCATCTTAGATGTTGTCATGTATTTTAATATTGTACTATAAGGATGCAGAACTAAGTAGTTTCACATCATTTTGATCAGATGAAGAATGGGTCACTTATCAAATCAGACCATGTCAATGTGATAGTATGATATGGCATAAGGACCTCCTTCAAAGATGGTTTAATGGTATCCCTTGAACATGACACCTCTATGACTTACATGACCTCTTCTCATGCACATCTGGGTGATAAATAGCATTGGCACTACCATGGGGGTGTAGCCACTAGAAGTCTGAATTTTATGGTTCATATTATTAGAGGAAAAGGTAATTAGGGAACATATTATTAGAATAAATGGGTATGATGAAGTCCTAGGCCACACATGTAGTAAAGTGGGTAGACACTGGAGTGAGTGGAACCGGTCACACAAGGACTTGGGGTCTAGCCGAACCAATATCGATTTCGTATGGGGCCACGATCACTCGACTATTGTAAAAGTGTTTTATCTGAGAAGAGACACGGTGGAGAGACCTATTAGAGTTTATTCATGATTTCTGGGGATTCATGATGTAGGGTCATATTAAAATCAGGGGCCTCATGGAAGTCATGGGTCTCACAAAGGAGTATGCATTGTGAAATAGAGTTACCCTTACTCATGGTAAAGTCCTAGTTCCCATGGGGTTGGATTCACAAAGGATGGGTGCCTCACAAAAATATAGATTCCACAAAGGGTTGTCTTCTTCTATAAAGGGCATGGGACTTCATGAAATCTATCTCCACCTTGTTTTTAGGTTCTCAAAAACAAATGGGAGGATGTTTCACGAAGGATGGATACCTTGGGAGCACTATTTTTTTCTTACATTCACATATATTAAGAGTATCACAAACTCATAGAATTTATCAAAAGTCAAAATGTAACATCACCTAAAATATTTTACATAATAGGGTATTTATAGGCTCCATGGATGTTGGGGTGTGTGTTTCATGAAGACTGAATCATTTCACAGATATTTATGAACATCGTGAGTGGATGGGGATCCGTAAACCAAAATTGAAATGTGAAAAGATTATGTTCAACCCTTGATATAATCATTATAAAGAGATCCATTCGTTTTGATTTAATTTGTATGGAAGTTATAAATAACCATTCATGTGGTCAGGACCATTGTGAACCAAACCCATTCGTGATGGTGGCAAGCTTCACAAATCAATTCCCTTAAGTGCATTTTTGGGCCTCTTTGGACGGTATTTTCTTTAAAATATCCATTAATTCCTCAACCTATATCTATATATGTGTATTTAAGAATTAATATATTATTTATTGTCATATATTAAATATAAGTTAATTTATTACTTAAAAAATATATTTTCATGAAAAATAGATATTCATCTCATTTTGTGAGTTTAATTTTAAATTAAATCCTTCCAAATACAAGAATTGAATTTTATAAAAACAGATTCTATATTTGCAATCATGATAATTAATATTAGGTAATAATGGTAACTTAATTGTTTTCACAATAAATAGTAAAAATAGTGAAAATAAATTATTATGGTTGAGGTCAAAATGGGTTTACCTATGGTTAATCTATAGAGATAAGGGTTAAAATTACCTAAACACTAATGAAATTCCATTGGTTGGTTGGATTTAAACCTTAATCATAACACCATTTAATATGGTATATTTTTAATACATTTTTCCTGGAATGTGACATGACCATATTTTATATCTTTCAAAAATTACAAATGTGTCACTACCCTCACTTATAAATGGGAACCTCCTCTTCTATTTTCATCACACTAAAAATAATTTATTTTTTGAAGAACTACCCATATAATTTTATTTAATCATTTCCCATTTATTATAATAATTATATTATTTTAAAACCTTACTAGGAAGGCTTTTAGTGAAAACCTAGAGAGGTTATCTGAATAATATGCATCGTTAATAATCGAGTGATTTTGTTTTATTTCATATTACGCACCCTTAAAATTTTATTCAACTACAATTATATAATAACAGAAATATATACCTTAAAATGAGATTTTATTATTTTTAATTCAATAAACTACATCCATCCCCTCTTCTATCAAATGTGAAAGGAAACAATCATTCATGTGTACAGAGGACTAACACTTTGTGAATCAAAGTAATTTGTTTTTCATCATCACCACTCACAAATACTTATAATAATGGATTTAAGGTATATATATGACATTAATGAAATATTTATCATTCTTGAGAAGTAATATATATTCTATTTTATTACCATTCCATTCATTAAAATATGATAACTTTATTCATGTACATGTGTTGATTACCACCTCTACGGAGTGATGGTACTCATATTTCATCACTACATCCCTTGAATATTATATATAAGTGTATTTAAATAAAAATGATAAATATTATATAATTATCCTTATTTTATTATAAAAACACTTTTCATATTTCTATCATGATTTTTGGAAAATGGAAATGTTACTCATATGTATGCATGACCTACCATCTCCATGAATTTAAAGGAGATCATTTTTCATAAACATAATTCACGGTTGGTTTTAAAATTATATTTTATATATAAATATTTCAATTATGTAATTATTATTATTATTCTGGATATTGTGAATAAACAATATATTTGACCTTATTTAGATTACCAAAGTGATTTTGGACGTATGAGTGAAATGTTATCAAAATGGCTGACAGTGACCAAAATGATAAATTAATTTAATATAAAATGATAATAAATAAAATGAATGGAATAATAAATAAGGAAAAAATTATTAATAAATTAAATAATTAAAATAAATTTATTATTCAGTAATATAAAGAACACACATAACATGTCGAGCTCGAGGTAAGGGATCTCTTCAAACCACCATTTTCTATAGGTTATGTCTATGACATCTCTAGACCAATTTATCTATATCTCTCTATTTAATGTAGGGTAATGCATAAAAATTATATATATATATATATATCAAAAATCTACATATATTATTCTATTTTTCATTGATGTGGAAAACATTCCTTATGTTCATTTCTCAAATGAAACTCATTTCCTTCCATGTGTAATTATTATGTTTACGCATTAATATTGATTTCTTTTTGTGTCACACAAAAGAATGTACATGTTATGAATAGTGTTCCTAAATAAAACTCCAATTAGTTGGGTAAATATTATGCATCATGAGATGTTATTTATGGGATTATAGTGTAAATCTATTCCACTCTAGGACATTGTCCACCATGTGATATTGTATTTGCAGTTAGCCTTTAATTATGCTTATGTCATGTTTTTTTGTTACTTCCACATTTTATGTAGTGTTATGTTCATTTTATTCTGTACTATTTATTTTATTATTCTATGTTATTACTCATTATATTTCTCTTTTAAGATATTATGTTATACATTTCATTGAAATATTTTGTTTCCTTATCATGTTTATTCTCTAATAATAATTTTTATCACAATCATTTATTTTATGTATTCCCCGGGTCATCCTTTGTAGTTTTAGGTGGTAAAATTTATTTTGGAGCTCATTATTGATAATAAATTAAGGATGAAATGTCCTATATTTGTTGTAATTTATTATGAACCATATCATTCAAATTCACTATGCCTCACAATCTTTGGGTTTTACTTGCAAGATATTTATTTTTAAAAATCATGTAATAATATGTGTAAAAAGATTACATCACTCTAATTATCAAGTTGTTATTTATTCTAGGAAGTTTCATCCATTAATAATTTCATTCTCCAATATATATGTCAAATCCATTTTGGATAATTATGTTACAATTTTCTCAATAAAAAAAGCTCTATTTATATGTGTATCACGTTTTCCAATCATTTGATAAGGGATTTTATTAAATATTATCCCTCTAAAATGATGACCCTTTTTAAATTAAATCATATACATTAGTGGAAAATATATTTATTTCACTATTTACATATCCCAATTCACCATTTATCTTATCACATATCCATTTTGGAAGATTATCTTTTTAATAATATCATATCAAACTATTGGATATTTATGTAGAAGAATAATTTCTTGATATATAATGTGAAATAACTAAACTTCATTCCTTGGGTATACTAACTTATGTGGTTTCCCATTTATGTGTAAACCAAATAATACAATGAGATTTATTTTCCTAAGCCACAATTCAATTCATTACTACTATGCCTTACACAATATATTCCATGGGCAACCATGTTTGTCCTTGAACCTACCCAGTTGGATGATCAAGGTCATGAAACATATTTATATAGAAGGAATCTAAAACATGGTATTATAAAGGTATTTTAAATATAAATATATTATCTAATTAATTCTTATAATGAATTAATATTTTAATAATTTAGTTTTGTAGCATATAAATTTAATAAAATTAATATGTTTGAAACATAACAATGTATAATTATTTATACAAATCATAATTATTATTACTTAACAAAAAAAAATATTTAAATTGAATCATATAAAAATGAAGCCCATTTATAGGGTACTTTAAACCAATATATGTAAATGATTATAATTAAATGAAATAAAAATACTCAAAAGAGAAAACATGGTGTGATAGATAATCGATCCCAACAATTTAAAATAGAGCTTATCATCCATGGTTAGATAGTAGTCCAACCCAAAAACTCATTATATATTGATCACTAATTATGAGATATAGAAATTCCATTATAAAATTTCCACTTAATATGTATAAATCATATCCATCCTTTACTATCAAGTTCATATTCCACAAACAATCATTTTCACACAACTAAATATTATATCATACCAAGAATGTAACCCCATATATAAATGGAATACCATTTATAAAAAGTTGTTTAAAAATAATATAATGTATAGTTTCATTCATTATAAAAAAAATTACTCATGAATAATAAATAGAGAAAAAAATTAGAAAATAGATAGAAATATGCGAACAATTCATAAATAAATAAATAGTAACCAATTTATTATTAAATATTTTATCTAGATATTATTTAAATTAATAATACTTAACATTTCATAATTTATCTAATATGAACCTTTAGTGTAAAAATTCAATTTAGGTGCATTATGAATTCTTTTTATTCGATATTAAAATGTTTTTCAATTATACTTTATTTGGGTAAGGTCTTGGATACCTTATTGGTGATTTTAGAGGATTTTGGAAGCCGTTATAGGGGAGTATAATTTGATAATTGTTAGGAGAATCTATTTGAGTTTTCCTATGAAATCATATACATTGTTGGAGTGGGAAAATAAGTGACACACCGTTTATAAATGGTTATAGAAAACCACACAACATTTCCTCGTTAACCATGTGACTAAAAATAGAGGCAAACAAGAAAGTGGTCTGTTATTTTCCAAACCATTTGACTACACCATATGGGATCCCAGAATTGAACATGATTCCTACATGTTTGTCACATGGTTTGATAAACCATGTCACTAAACCAGGCATGTAGATGTAAACAATCCAAAATTGTTATTTTAACCTCAAAACACCCTAAAATCCCTCGTTCATAATCTTTCACTTAGGGATCTCAATCCTAGGGACTAAAATGGACATTAATGGAGATTTCCTTTCCTTAGAAGATAAATTACATTGGATATAGAGACATTATTCATATATATTTCAAGGAATGATATCATTGCCCTATATTCCTCTTAATTGGGTTAGATCTTCTCTCGTCTCTTTGGAAAACACCCTATATTTGGACTTTCATGGTCATATATAGGAATTACAACATGATATAACTTGATTCCTTATAGATTCAGAGAAAAGTAATGTGGATATTTGGGTTTCTCTTGATCTTTCTCATGTTCTCCTATATCTATTCATTATGTTGGATATCATTGGGAATTTCTAAACCAATCATAGCATTTTTCAATTTCTTCTTCTTGGATCATTTCTCTGGAATACGCATTTGGTGATTTAAGGGGTTTAATAGGATTCGTAGGTGTGTGATATTGTTTTGGGCGGTGAACCATAACATTGTACTTTTATATGTTAAAGGTGGAAATTTTCTTACCATGTTATGAGAATCGAATAAATTGTATGATATGACATTATTGTGTCTGCATTTATGGAATGTGAGACCTTTCTTGATTGGAAATACTTATGTATATGTGTGTGGGTCATGATACTATATGATATGATTTTCCATGTGTGTGGTTGGCCTATGAGTCTTATATTGATATTTCTTTCTTATATGTGTGTATAATTTAGTATATTACACACTATGGATTTTTTGTGTACATGTATATATTTTCACAAATATATACTATCTAGTATCACAATGATTGGTGGACCAATCATGGATTGGATAATAATTAGACGTGCAACATGTGTGACAAGATATGTGAGGATAATGGAAGGGTATTGAATGACCAATTGAAGGAAACTTTAACTTTGAGGCATGAACAAAGACTGACGGTGGACTTAATGAACTTGTGGCATAACCCAATGCTTGATAACCTTATGGATTATTATGAGACTTATATTAGACCTGGGTATAATTCAAAGACACATGGAATCTATAAATAAATTCTATTATGGCATGGATCTTAGCCTAGTGGGGTTGGGGTTCACGGAAGTTGGGTTAACACATGACTACTTGGAAAATGATTGTTTATTTATGTATTTACATTTGTATCATTATATACATGTTTATATAAATGTTTCACTTGTTTTAAGGGAGATTTGGTGGTGTATATTAGGATTTATAATCATAACATGCATCAATATATTGGTGTATATATAAATATTATATTAAATGATCCAATAAAGGGAAAGGACTCTAATTTGGGTACTTGACCTAGAGAACTAGGGCATACAGTGGAGTTATGGTGGACTATAGCTGGATTTGTTATAGTGTATCATGTTACCTTCCATATTTGTTAATTTAGTACCTCAATTAATATTGGATGGATGTTTGGATGTCTAGTATGAAAAATTTTTATAGCATGGGAGGATGTTATTATAGTATGAACTTTCGTTTCTCTTTCATTTTGTATGTTTACATTAATTATTTTATCAGTTATTATATACTTTGATAACTATCTATGACTGGGGGTGTATTATATGAATGTTCTAGTTTAGGCCCTTGAAACTAGTCGATAACCTCTTAAATATGGGGTTGAATTCATGAAGTGATATGACACTCAATCCCAAACCTAATGATTCTGGTCGAGGTGTTCAAAAAACTGTATCAGAGGTCATTTTATTTTTCTTGATATGATTTGGGGGTTTTCTAGAATAGAGATAGCATATTTGGGACTCAAGTATAGTATTAGACATGTGATTGACCAACATAGGTGTATGGGATCTATAGGTTATCCAGGAAAGTGGATTTACAATTACAAATTTTGTTATTATATTTTCATATTGATATTGATTATTATTGTGTAGTAATAATTTTTAGTATTTGGGTGGGTTCATGAGTCATGATTAAGCACATATGCTCTCATTTTAGGAATATATTTTCATGTCATTGATAGATGATTAATTAATTCGGTGACATATATAATCTATATTGTGTTTTTTATGAATTATTACTAAAATTTAATTATTGAGATTGATCATGTATATCTTATTATCTGTACATAACTGTGACTAATATGCAGGTACTAGTTTATTGAAAATAGACCGCAGATAATGTAATGGTTATTACATTATAATAATATTTATCCTCTTAATATTATTCTTTTTGTAGTGGTTCTTATGTGTGTTCCTATTAAATGCTTTTTTGGTATTACTATTTATGTTGTTAAAGGATTTTTTTTGTTTTTATTATTTAATTTTGGATAATTCTACCTCAAACAAATATTAATATACCACCTAGGGAATTAGGTAAATATGTTCACATGTTTTGAAATTCCATAGTATCACTTCTAGATGTGTAGGATAATGCAGTTGAACATTCTTCTATAGTCATTCTAGTGGTCCTTATAGTGGATCCACATTATTTTTGAGTCATTATATTAGTGAATATACTATGTGAAGGATCCCTTATGGGTGGTCTGACTATGGTTGATTTTTATAGAGATCACTAGTTATAGTATCTCCATAAATTCAAGGTTATAGTAGGCCCCAGTATGATTAGGATTGGATGGTGATCATCAAAAGAATTTTTAATATTTTTGAGGCTCATTGATAATTATGAATGAAATTGGATATATATATATACTTAAGGGGTCTACTAGGATATATTATATGATTATAAAATAGACTTGGGGGAATGATGTCTAGATTTGGGAGACCATAAATGATATATTGATTGAGGAATTTTTCCTAGATTCACTGAAGTTAGATAGAGCATATGTATTTATGGAACTCTAGTAAGAAATGATGATGGTGATGCATTATTATACTCATTTTATGATGCTTCTATTTTTTATCCTCTTTTCCCGAGGATTGAGTCTAAAAAATTCCAGATGACTAATATTGGATTATGAATTGAGTTAAGAGACCATTTGAGGAACTTTGACCTTAACATTTACTCACAAGTACCTCTTAAATCCATTAAAATTAAAAAGGGTTTATAGTATGATAGTCAAACCTGTCTTTTACCTCTCCTTAGTGGATTAGAAGTTGTGTTCTTGAGTGTATTAATAATTTCCACATCTTCTAATAAAAATATAAAGGCTAAGAAGATGTATCAAGGATATGATAAGTAGTTTTAGTCAAGAAATGTTTCTTTAACTCCCTCTATTGGAGTAGGTATTCCTAATTTATTTAAATATAATTGGTAGAAAAACAAATAATTTTGATTAGGTACAGAAAGGAGGTGTGGTAAAATATGACATCTTAATTATTTCAATTCAGGATCAATGTAATTGGGCTACCTAGGATTGTCGAGAAGACGCAAGCTTCAAGGGTGTGGCTAAAAGAATCTTAGAGTGGGAGCTACAAAATTATAGGGGGTTTAGTCCATGGAAAAATAATATGATATTAACTATAGTTATAGATTCTACAGGGTTCATTAAATCAGGTGACACATGTATTATGGGGAAAAGGCTATGGATCTGATGTGGGTAGAGTGTATATTAAAGATCAAATTCTAGATAATGGTGTTGATGGGCCTTTTATAGTTTTAGGTATAGTTTTCATTAAATATATTCTCTAAATTGATTTATTTGATACATGAGATTCCCATTATTTTATATCAATTAAAGTTGTTTCTGGATTAGGTTTTCCTTTAACTCTTTTCTCCAAATGGTTGTATCCTGATAATCCTCTCCGAAAAAGGATAAATATTAGTCAATGATGTCTAGAATCTCCAATAGTGGTTTGATGTTATTAATATTTTCATGACTTATTTAATACTCCATTTACTGATTTTATATGAAATGAGTATAATTTTTGTGAAATATTAATGTTTTAATACTAAGTATAATTTTTGAACATTTCTAGAAGTAGTCCAATTAATTAAGTTTACTAGTTTATTTATAACAATCACTTTACTAATTAAAATTGCATGGTTCTTGTTTTGTAGGATTCCTTACTCAATTTTGAACATATCATTAGAAGGAATCATGGGCCAATTCTTCCATTTGAAGGCTCATTGGTCAACCCAACAAGCCCCAAAAAATTTGTGATGAAACTGGGCAGTCAAAGATGATTGAGTTATGGTCTAAATCCCAAAGCCCAAATTTTATGTAACTACTTAATATGTTCAATATTACCCTAAGGAATCATGGATAAAAATTTGAAGGTTCTAATACAAGAAAAAAGGGGCCTAACTAATGCCTTTAAGTCCATCCCACCATTCTGGCCGTGAATTAAAATCAAGACACAATTCATGACATATCTCATGATGTAATCATCAGTTAGAGATAATATTTTTTGGTGTAAATGAAGGGATATAGGTGTCTGACTTTTTTGAATAAATAATGCGGCTTTGAAGGCATATTCCTATTCAAAACGCCTTTCACATTTTGGACTTTAAAAAGATTGGATTGACATGGACAGAGTTAAAGTTTTTATTCAACCGGCCATAACAGTGGATCCATAGGTCCAACTGACTCCAAATTTTGATATAGTTCGGCCAACATGTTTATCTTCAACTTTGAAGAAGGATATATCTCAATATTAGGTAGCCTATATGTCCAAATTCTTGAGCCATGTGGAGGGATAGATTGGGAATGCAAACAGTCCACTTTCTTGGGCTATAAATACATCCCCCTCCTCTCCTTCTAATGGGTTGGAATTTCAGAAGAGAGTATCAAATATTGGCACAACCAAGGCCTTTTAAAAGGCTTGGGAGGACCTTACATACCCATTTTTCACTTGATATACCCTTCTTCCTCTCTTTGCTTCCTTTCACTTTGGTGCTATTCTTCGTTTGTAATCTTGTATGTTTGTGTTTTGTAATTCCGTTTTAATGAAATTTTCTTCTTCAATATATCTTATTCTAATCCAAATTCTATATTTTAATATTAATTTTCTTATAATAGTTTAAATATAGTTGAATCTCCTTCCCTTATTTTTCTTCCTCATCCAATAGAATGTCCGTTTTTTTAATTCTTATCGTTTGTGTGTGTGTTTGACGCACCACTCTTTTTCTTATCTCTTTATTTCTCTTCTTTTATTAATTTATCTTAATAATAATTATAACCATATTATTAATCATTTCAATGGATGAGTAAATCTATCATTGGGGTGAGTTATAATTTATGTATTTTAAGTGATTGGGAGAGTTTTCTCGATGAATATTCTTCAAATTAACATTGTGTATGTTGAACATCGCATGTCATGGATTAATGACTTGTTTTGTTTAACGCGTGGTTTCCATAGATTATTGGAACCACAAATACACCACCATAAACAAGATATTATTAAAATTAGAACCTTATGTTATTTTAAGTCTTAGATTAAAGCCTTAATACTTAGGAATTCCAATCAACATTATCTTGTTAAGTGAGTGTTAATTTAATGCAATATAAAGCAAGGCTCAATGATTTCACAAGCTTAAATACCTAATGATGAACTCACCCAAATCATTATCAATTTGTTAAATCAATCATAATAAATCTATAATTTCAATCAAGCTCTTTATAAAACCCCCAATCAGAATACAATCAACTAAAAACAAACGACTATTAAAAAGTATCATCACTGAGGATTTGACCCGAGTTCTGTTATACAAATTATCAGAGCATTAGAAAATTGATCGGTCGATTGGAGAAAATAAGCAATGCATTTAAAATGGAACCGTTTCCAGGGATGGTGCTTTAGATAGTTATTAGTTTCTGGTTATTTTAAAAAAACAAAAAAACAAAATTTAAAAAAAATTGATTCAAAAAATACAAAGAAAAACTTGTCTACTCATAAAAATCATAAATAGAAAAAACACAAAGAAAAACTCATCTTCTATTTCCTTCCAACATATCTATGAATGCCCTGTAGCCTACCAAACTATCCCTCATATTTTTTTGACCCTGAAATTGAGCGAACACTTCGCCAACTAAGGAGGAACATAAGAGAAAATAAAATTATTCAAGACACAGTCCTCATCCAACCAGTTGAATTAGATATGGCCAATCCTCGGGAACAATGTAACACCCCAAGATTTTATGAGATTTATTATTTTTAATTTCTTTCATATATTCTGTTGTACGCTACACCATGATTGCCTTGCGCTATACGCAAGACTATATTAGCTTGCAGTATACGGAACACTATTCTTGGATCGTGTTACACACAATTTCATGTTCGTTTGATAGTAGTTATTCTACACAACATTGAGTGTGTCTGTATATATATATATATATTCAATGTATAAATGAAATATGGTCGGATTCTGTTATACGCAACAACAAAAGAGTCTTGCACTACACACAACCCTGACTTGGCTTACATTGCACCCAATCACGATCTTCCATGATAGCGTGTGTTGTACGCAATATAGAGTTTCACTAAACAACGATATGTTATTAAAATATTATATAAACTAGCCGTTATGAATATTAATACCCAATTTTTTAAATTTTATAAATTTTATCTTTCAAAATGTACTTCATTTTTGGATTCGGAGTATCGAATTTTGCCTAGGGTGAATTTTTGGTATTTTTTAGAAAACATTCAATTGTTGATGAATAGTGAAAACACTTGGTTAATTTTTGAAAATCGACTTCTTATTTAAATAATATTATTTAAATTTTATTTAGGTAAAAATTGAAACATAATACTTATATAAGTTCAATGTAATTCATTGGATTCATTTTATAATAATTTTATTGAACGTTTCACCGTCTTTGACCCACCTCCTAGGAGAATTTGAAAATTTACGTCAAACTTAATTTTACCGTTTCTGTTAGTGGAATTTCAAAATTATGAGAGACACAATTAATATCAAGGAGTATAATGTGGTTCAATAAGTTAAAAATAATTTTTGGTGAATAGTAACTTTTTTATTTTAATTAACCACGGTTAAAAGTAAATAAGGTAATTAAGGGTAAAAATGATATTATTATTACCCTAAAAAATGTTCTAATTCTATTAGATAAGTATAATTAGACCAAAAACAACCTTAGGAATAAAATATTTTCCTTTTGGTCTACTTAGATTAGATTAGGACATTTATTATTATTTTTGTAAAGAAGAGTTAAAATAGTTATAATCAAAGTTTAATAACTAAAACATTTTTAATATAGGGTTATACATAAGATAAATTCGACTATAAATATTCATTAGAAATATAAAAATATTTACTACCTAATGATATTTTATTTATAATTTTTAAAAATTAAATAATGTAATTTATATATGATACAATGGTGATGCAGTAATTACCTAAATAATGGAATATTAAAAAATTTATATTATAAATACCCAAATAAATGTAATTTGAAATTTTTTATGAATTACACTAATTTTATAGGTTAATATGACATGTTATTATTGATTTAATTAACCATTTTGGAACTAATCATGCTTTTATGATTTTCAAAAAAATCAATTACCAAATAGTGACAAAATTGACATAAAATAGTTTTTAAAATAAATATTATATCATTAATTGTTATTATATTCCTAAAAATCTTAGGTTCAGCCAAATGACTTAGATATGGTTATTTATATTAATAATGATCCAATTTTGGTTCGTTTGGCTTGTTATAGTATGTTTATTAACAATGTAGTGTTAGAAAACAAGTTGACACAGTAAAAGGTTATATTATTTAACTTAGTGTTAAATATAAATGATAAGCTTAAAATAGTAACCTAAACATGTCTAAAACCTATTTGTTGATATTATTTCTACCCATCCCCAATTTTTATTCTAAATAAATCAATTTGGAGCTATTATAAAATGAATATTACTTTATTATAAAATAGTATTTTCAGTTTTTCCAAAGGTGCCCCTCTACTCCCTTATAAAAAGGGCACCCCTTCCCTCTTCTCTTCACACCCTTTTGAGCCTTGAATCTCGGAAAACACCTGACAATTACTCTTATAAACCTCTCTAGTTACATCATAGAGGTTCTGGTTTTCTCAAAAGTCCAACTCTAGTGCCCTAAGAAGAATTTTAAAGGAGCTGCGTTAAGGAAGAGGTAATCTCTTCTACCGACTCTTTCAAGTTTCTTTCTTCTTCTACTTCCTCTTCTTTAGTTGTTTCATTATAATGTAATAAAATAGGTATTACTTATACACTGATATGTTATTATAAATATCAAACAACCCTATTTCACCTTCTATCCATCCTACGGAAAACGAAATCACCGCGCGTGCGTACGTACGAAATATCGTCTTCACGCTGGGGTGTAATCAGGTTTTCCACAACCACCTTATGTGGATGGGTATAATGGTGTAAAGAATAACTATATATAATTATTATAACATCATACTGATTCTATGATATTATATCATCTACTCCAATACCATTCAATAAATATGGTAATGATATCATCGCTCGTGCGTACGTACTGATTACCGTCTCCACGACGTGATGAGATTCATTTTCCATGCTAACAATTCAAGAATGATTATAAATTATATATAATAAGTAATCATGAAATATATGAAATAATAATTCTATTTAATTTATGTATATATATATGTATGTCATATACTTAATTCTATTCAATTCAATATGGAAATGAAAAATAACGTTCATGCGTACGTACGACCTACAATCTCCATGAACGGTGTATTTCATTCCATTTATTGTTCTATTATATATATGTATATTATAAATATATATTATATATAAATCTTGTTTTATATTCTGTAATTATGTAATCATGATTTAAGTAATCATATTAATAATTTCAAGTCAAAACACGGATGATAAATGAAGCGATTTTTCCCAAAATGCGGCATTAACATGGAATTGACAAATGAACATATAATATAAAGTCGTAAGTGATTCATATATGATATAATAAATATTATTATGGTTCTATTACAAGTTAATAATATGTTTAAACCCACTATACAGGAGTCTCGGACACATACAGAAGAAATTGGACATAAGGTAATGCATAACTATTCCAATCTCGTTCTTATCTGAGATTGTCATTCGTAAGTATTTACTAGGGTAATCTTTTTCATCCATGTCCATAAAAATGTTTTTAAAAAAGTGTTTAATTTTTTTCCATGTATGTTAAATGTCATTTTTACCCCTCTTTTACTTTTACATTGTGTTATGGAAATAATCTTTCTTTTGTCTATCATACGAGGTACTTTTTGACTTTTCCGGCAAAAGTACGAGAAGAATGTTTTCTTTAACTTATATGGCATGAATGCATTTTTACAGTTTCATAACGCCTAATTTTTGTGAAGCTTTCTCTACAAGTTTTTATAGTTATTTTCAATAAAATCCTTTTCTTTTAAAATTGTGTGGAATTTTGTGAAAAGAAAATGATTTTAAAGATGAAAGGATATTTTCCTCAAGAATTAATTTCAAGTGTTTTGTCAAAAATATTTTCCATATAAATGAAATTATTTGGATTGTTTATGTATAAAGTATAATGTGTCTATTATTTACATGGTGCTATTTTTATTATTATGAAATGATATCCATTTGTTTTATATGGATTATGTGATGATGGGATGATGTTTATGAAACCCATTTTATTCTTTGGGTTATGATGAATGATTTAAGTTTATGTTATGGCAGAAGTAAGAATGATTTCATTATGAGGTGGGTGGGACCTATATCTCCCTCTAATTCATTGGTTAGTGATTTATATATAATGATATAGACATGGATGGAATGGTAAGTTAAACTAGTTCAGTGATAATGGACTGGAACGAGGAGTGAACTCGATTCAGAAAGGGACTTTATCCACTAAGATGGTCTTGGCAGCAATGCCTTGGATACTGTGGAAATCATATCATGTGCTTAATAATTTTCCACAATTAAATGTTTTATTCCCATTCCATTTTATCATGATTGATGTTACCTTATGTTATATTCCTTACGTACTTTCAAGATTTATGTATTTCCTCAAGATATTGATGTTTATATTTTATGTTCATGTTTTGGCATTCAAATGTTTATGGATTGTTTTATTTTCTCTATGTTTACCCTTACTGAGCATTTGATATCACCCTTTATATGTTTTCTTTTCCCCAGGATATAAAGAAATGTTTTATGTAAGAAATATAAAATGATAAGATCTTTATAGGAGATTTTGAAGATCTTTCACCATGATTAGAATATTACGTTTCGTGTTTCCAAGGACACTAAACTAATAGGGTCTTTGGGCATCTGTTTTTCTCATTTATTAAGTATTCCACAAAAGTAATGTAATGTCCATGTACATCAAGCTTTGGGTCTGTATAATTGGTATCAGAGTGAAGGTTTAGTTAACCATTAGAAACTAGGATGCGAAAACTTTAGTGAAATCCCTAGAGATATTTCTAAGTTATGTCTAGGGATGCCCCTAAGGATAAGAATATGTATAGGTTATAGTCCTATAATTACGGTAACGAGTTTAGAATTTAACCTAAGATGTTAGATATTGATGGTACTTTCGCTTTATTATGTTTTTTCCCTAGCATGATTTTTTCCTCTCACACTATTCTTTTTGGGTTTTAGAAAATGGCTAGAAACAGGAAGATTCACGATAATAGAGGATATGATGGAAAATGGAATGATATTATTCATGATCAATCAAATGAAATGGTATTTGGAAATCCAAACATCATTGTTATGCCTAATCAGCAATCTCATAATATAATCAACAATCTCAAATTTGGTAAGTTTTCCGACTCACCTAATTAGAGAAAGATGGAGTTTCATGATGATCATAGAGGAAAGAATGTTCAATTTCTCTCATGTAAATCATGTGGGAAGAGGCATCAAGGAGAATGTTTCAAAGGAAATGGATGATGAATTGGGTGTGGAAAAGAAGGACAAAAATCCAGTAAGTGCAAAGGAAAAGGTTTAGTTAACACCATGTAGAAGGATAATGGTATTGCTATGACATCAACAATGATTTGATGTTTTAAATGTGGAATGTATGGGCCTTATGCAAACCAATGACATAAGGGAAAATCTCATGATGAGAATCAGCATGGTCAAATGGGTAGTATTTATGTGGATGATGATGAGGAGACTACAAATGATATATGAGATGAAAGAAGTGTTGAATCTTGGTCAATGGTTTAAGAAGGTGGTGGAATGATTGTATGTTTATCAAGAGTTATATTGTATAGGTAATTTAATGGTACTATGGAATACAGAAACATCTAAGGATTGTTAAACTATTGTTTTTTCTAAATTATTTGAATGTATATGTTGAATGGTACTGGTAACCATGATAGGTTATTCATATATTTTTGGAAAGAAGATGATATGATCATAATGAAGGGATAAAGAGAAAATGAAATTTTGATAGTATTCATGAGATCATGATTTATATAAGGACTAAGTGATATCATGGTTTTAGTATATAGAATTTTTGGGATTTTGGTATGTGGAAAAAGTTAACTTTTGACATCACTCATGTTTTAACTAAGGTTCTATGGTAATTCATGTTTTAAAAGAATACATGATTAAGGTATTCACATGTTTGGAATGTGACCAACAAGATATAACTTATGATATATGGGGGATAAATGATGGTATTCACATGCTTGTTATGTGACCTTTCTAGTAACCATTTTCTTTATACTATGAGATTGGACAGATGTATTTTGGATAAGCTTAAAGATTAAATGGATTATGTTGGATATAAGATAGTATTATTTAAGGATAGAACTTGTTTTTCAATATTATTTCTGGAATGTTATAATAGTATAGTTTTAGAAAAAGGATAACCCATAGGATGAGCAACAACCCGTCGTGTCAGACAAGGCTGTGGGAATCGAACCCACAACTGAAGTACGACAGACCTTTATCGCATACCACTGGCCAACAGGAAGTCCCTGGTTAGTAGAAACTAGTTTTATTATATTAAGAGGTATGATAGATTAAGTATAAGTCTATATTTTTAATCATATACGATTAACCACACCATATATGGACTAATGCATATTTGATAACATTTTCTAACCTTATGTTTGAGACAGATGGTATGACCTATCATTTTATCTCATGATATGCAAACAATTCACAGAAGACAAATTCAACTTCATTTTTTTAAGAGATAAAGTTGAAATTGTTCAAGGCACAAACAACAGTGAGGCTGTACCAAAATCAAGTAAGTATTTTTTCTAATTCAAATTCTCAGCTTTAGGGAAATGATATTGAAAACCAAAAATGTTGTCCTAGTGCTTGTATATCTAATGATTCAGATGGTACCTTAGATCGTCACAAATTTATGGCATTGTGATTGTTGGATTTTTCATAGCCATGTCCTCTACCACTCTCCATTAAAACTTGATGGTTAGATTTCTCTTCTATATTCATATTTTCATCTATGTTATCCTATGTGGAAACCCAGTAATTAGTTAATTTGGGTAACTGTTATGTTTCATACTTGAGTTTTTAACAGTAAGTTTTGTTATTCCTTTTAACGATCTGGGTTTCTATTAATGAAACTCTCATGTAATAAACCATTTATAACCCCAACGAATTTCGTGGGAGAAATTCCTTTTAAGGGGGGTAGAATGTAACACCCCGATATTTTATGAGATTTATTCTTTTTAATTTCTTTCATATCTTCTGTTGTACGCTACACCAAGATTACCTTGCACTATACAAAATATCGTATTAGCTTACAGTATACACAACACTATTCTTAGATCGTGTTACACACTATTTCAAGATAGTTTGATAGTAGTTATTCTATGCAACATTGAGTGTCTATATATATATATATATATTCAATATATAAATAAAATATGGTATGATTCTGTTATACGCAACAACAAAGAAGTCTCTCACTACATGAAACCCTGACTTTGCTTACCTTACACACAATCACCACCTTCCATGATAGCGTGTGTTGTACGCAAAACCGAGTTCCACTAAACAACGATATATTATTAAAATATTATATAAACTAGCCATTATGAATAGTAATACCCAATTTTTGAAATTTTATATTTCAAAATGGACTTCATTTTTTGATTCAGAGTATCGAAATTATCCTAGGGTGATGTTTTGGTATTTTTCAAAAAACATTCAATTTTTGATGAATAGTGAAAACACTGGGTAACTATTTAAAAACCAACTTTTTATTTAAATAATTTTATTTAAATTTATTTTAGGTCAAAATTGATACATAATACCTATATAAGATCAATTTAATTCATTGGATTCATTTTATAATCTTTTTATTGAACTTTTCACCATCGTTTACCCCCTCCTATGAGAATTTGAAAATTTACATAAAACATAATTTTACCGCTTCTGTGAGTGAAATTTTGAAATTCTGAGAGACACGGTTAATATCAAGGAGTATAATGTGGTTGAATAAGATAAAAATAATTTTTAGTGAATAGTAACTTTTTACTTTTATTTGCCACGGTTAAAAGTAAATTTGGTAATTAAGGGTAAAATTGATATTATTATTACCCTAACACATGTTCTAATTCCATTGGATAAGTATAATTCAACCAAAAACAACCTTAGGAATAAAATATTTACCTTTAGTTCCACTTTTATTAGATTAGGACATTTATTATTATTTTATTTAAAGAATAGTTAAAATAGTTAAAATCAAAGTTTAATAAGTAAAACATTTTTAATATAGGGTTATACATAATCTAAATTAGAATAAAAATTAATTAGAATGATAAAACGATTTCCTAACTAATGGTATTTTATTTATAATTTTTTGACATTAAATAATTTAATTTATTTATGACACAATGGTGATGTAGTAATAACCTAAATAATGAAATATTAAGATAATTGATATTATAAATACCCAAAAAATGTAATTTTAGAATTTTTATGAATTACATTAATTTTATAGGTTAATATGACATGTTATTATTGATTTAATTCACTTTTTTCGAACCGGTCATGCAGTTATAATTTTCATAAAAATAAATTTCCAAATAGTGTCAAAATTGGCATAAAATAGTTTTTAAAACAAGTATTATATTATTAATTGTTATTATATTCCTAAAATATAAGGATCATCCAAATGACTTAGATAAGGTAAAATATATTAATAACGAACCACTTGGTGTTCATTTTTCCAGTTATAGTAAGTTTATTAACCACGTATTGTAAGAAATCAAGAAGACACGGTAAAAGATAAATTAGTTAACTTAGTGTTAAATCTAAATGATAAGGTTTAAATAGTAACCTAAACATGACTAAAACCTATTTGTTGAGTGTATTTCATCCCATCCACACTTTATCTTCGAAATAAATCAATTTGGAGCTATTATTAACCGAATATGACTTTATTATAAAATAATATTATATGTTTTTCCAAAGGTTCCCCTCTCCTCCCTTATAAAAAGCGCACCCCTTCCCTCTTCGCTTCACACCCTTTTGAGCATTGAAGCTCTGCCAATTCCTCTTCTAAACCTCTATAGTTACAATCATAGAGGTTATGGTCTTCTCATAAGGCCAACACTAGTTCCCTAAGAAGAAGTTTAAAGGAGGTGTGTCGAGGAAGAGGTAATCTCTCCTACTGACTCTTTCAAGTTTCTTTCTTCTTCTACTTCCTCTTCTTTATTTGTTTCATTATAAAGTAATAACATCAGTATTAATAATATATTTATATGTTATTATAAATATGAAAAATCCCTATTTCATCTTCTATCCATCCTATAGAAAATGAAACCACCACGCGAGTGTACGTACAGAATACCATCTCCACGCCGTGGTGCAATCAGTTTTTCCACCACCACCTTACTTGGATGGGTATAATGGTGTAAAGAATAACTATATATAATTATTATAACATCATACTGATTCAATGATATTATATTATCCACTCCAATACCATTCAATAAATATGGGAAAGATATCATTGCTTTTGCGTAAGTACAGATCACCGTCTCCACGCCACGATGAGATTCATTTTCCATGTTAACAATTCAAGAATGATTATAAAGTATATATAATAATTAATCATGAAATATATGACATAATAATTCTACTTTATTTATGTGTATATATATGTATTTAATCT
Organism: Viscum album; assembly: GCA_963277665.1. NCBI lineage: Eukaryota > Viridiplantae > Streptophyta > Magnoliopsida > Santalales > Viscaceae > Viscum > Viscum album. The sequence continues at coordinate 1,368,442,080 of OY728135.1, forward strand.
ACTTAATTCCATTCAATTCAATAAGGAAACGAAAAATAACATTCATGCATACGTACGACCTACCGTCTCCATGAACGGTGTATTTATTTCCATTTATAGATCAATTATATATATGTATATTCTGAATATATATTATATATAATTAATGTTTTATATTCTATAATACAGTAACCAGGATCTAAGTAATCATATTAATAATTAAAATTCAAAACACAGATGATAAATGAAATGCTTTTACCCAAAACGTTGCTTTAACATTGAATTGACAAATGAACAGATAAAATAAAGTCGTAAGTGAATCATATATGATATCATAAATATTATTATGGATCTGTTACAAGTTAATAATATGTTTAAACCCATTATACAGGAGTCTCGGACACATACAAAAGAAATTGGACATAAGGTAAGGGATGACTATTCCAATCACATTCTTATCTGAGATTGTCATTCGTAAGTATTTACTGGGGTAATATTTTTCATCCATGTCCATAAAAATGTTTTTCATAAAGGGTTTAATATTAATCCATGTATTTGTAAAGTCATGTTTACCCCTCATTGAATTTTAAATTGTGTTATGGAAAGAATCTTTCATTAATCTACTATATGATGTACTTTTTGACTTTTCTGGAAAAAGTACGAGAAGAATGTTTTCTTTAACTTATATAGTATGAACGGATTTATACGGTTTCATAACGCCTAATTTTCATGAAGATCACCCTACAAGTTTTCATTTTTATTTTCAATAAAATCATTTTCTTTTAAAATTGTGTGTCATTTTGTGAAAAGAAAATGATTTTGAAGAAGAAAGGATATTTTCCTCAAGAATTGATTTCAAGTGTTTTGTCAAAACTATTTTCCATATCAGAAGAAATTATTTGGAATGTTTCTATCTCAAGTATAATGTCTCTATTATTTACATAGTGCTGTTTTTATTATGATGAAATTATATCCATTTGTTTTATATGGATTATGAGATGATGGGATGATGTTTATGAAACCCATTTTTCATTGGGTTAGGATGAATGATTTAAGTTTATGTTGTGTCACAAGTAAGAATGATTTAATTATGAGATGGGTGGGACCTATATATCCATCCAATGAATTGGGTAAAGATTTATATATCATGTGATAGACATTGCTGGAACGGTAAGTTAATCTTGTTCAGTGATACAAGACTGGAACGGGGAGTGACCTCGATTCAGAAAGGGACATTGTCCACTAAAATGGTCTTGGCAGCAATTCCTTGGATACTATGGAAATCATATCATGTGCTTAATGGTTTTCCACAATTAAATGGTTTATTCCCATGCTATATTATCATGATTGATGTTCCCTTATGATATATGCCTTACGTACTTCCATGATTTATGTCTTTTCTCAGGATTTTGATGTTTAGATTTTATGTTCATGTTTTTGCATTCAAATGTTAATGGATTGTTTTATGTTCTCTATGTTTACCCTTACTGAGAATTTGAGCTCACCCTTTTTATGTTTTCTTTTCCCCAAGATATAAAGAAAGTGTTTAGGTAAGAAAACCAAAAGGGGATGATCATTATGGGAGATGTTGAAGATCTTTCACCATGATTAGAAGATTACGTTTCGAGATTCCAAGGACACTATACTAATACCGTCTTTGGGCGTCTGTTTTTGTCATGTATTAAGTATTCCGCAAAATTAATTTAATTTCCATCTACGTCAATATTTGGGTCTCTACAAACAAATACTAAAAGAACTTGCTTCCTCTGATATGAATTACCAACCTCTTGGTATTCAATATCCAAACATAGAAGCTGACTTCAATCTCAAATCGGTTTTGATTCATCTTCTCCCTCATTTCCACGGGCTAGCCGGTGAGGATCCACATCTCCACCTTAAAGAGTTCCAAGTTGTGTGCTCTACCATGAAGTCTCAAGGGGTTTCTGAAGAAAACAATCAAACTTCGAGCTGTCGCTTTATCCCTAGCTGACATTTATAAGTCATGGATTTACTACTTACATCCTAGTTCCATTACCACATGGAATGACATGAAGAGACTCTTTGTAGATAAATACTTTCCTGCTTCTCATACTGCTTCTATCTGAATGAAAATAAGTGGTATCGGCCAGTTCCCAAGTAATTCACTCCATGAATACTGGGAGAGGTTCAAAAAGCTTGTTGCAACCTTCCCACACCACCAAATCCCTGAACAACTCTTGATCCAATACTTCTATGAGGGGTTATTAGCTATGGAGATAACTCTCATTGATGCCCCAAGTGGTGGTTCTATTGTTAATAAAACTCCTACAGCTTCAAGAGATCTTATAAGCAACATGGATGAAAACACACATAAATTACATACTTGAGCACATGCTCAAATAAAATAAGCCCAAGATAATTAATCCATAGATCTGAACAAGATGACCGAGTGGATGAGTAAACTTACAGGATGTGTGCGGTAACAAACTGTGGCATCAAAATACCCAACCTTGTCTTCTCCACAATCAATGTTTCCTGGACCTATCAAAAACTGTGGAATCTGCAACTCTCCATCTCATCCAACGGACACATGTCCACAACTTCAAGAGGATCAATCCGATTCATGTGGACCAATGGAGCTCAATGCAGCATATGCTCAGCGGAACACCAACCCTCAACTATCAGGTTAGTTTGTTAGAAACTTCCAGCAACCACACTATGAGACCTTCTCTTCTTCCTATAACCAAGGCCATAGGTATGGTAATACCATATCTCATCCCCCTAAATTCCCTCCTCAAAACCCAAAACAATTTCAATATGGTCTAGGGGTTGGTAATTTCCAAAAACCTTATCATTTTCTTCCTCAACCTCAAAAGAACAATCCTCCTCCTGTATTCGATTATCCTAGTGAGCCTTCCCATTTCCAAAACCAATACAATCACTTTCCCAATAATTGAAATAAAGTTAATCCCAATTCGGGACAGGCCACTTCTTCTAATAAACCATGGGAAAGTGAAGTAGAAGGTCTTGCCTCTTTCACCCATTATAGCCTCAAGAACATTGAAACCAAAATGGGTCAACTAGCATCACACATTAGTCAGTAGCAACCATCCAATTCTTCCAAACCCCCAGCTCAACCATTACCCAACCCCAAGGGTAATGTTAGTGCAATTTCACTTAGATAGGGAAAGCAAATTTCTATGCCTCAAGATAAGTCCTCCAACCCTCCTTTGAATTTTGACCTAGAAAATGAAAATAAAAAACAAACGTGAAAAGGAATCTGAATCCATTTCCTCACCTCCTTCCATTCCACTTAGGAATCCAATTCCTTTTCCACAGGCTGTCTCTAAGACAAAAAAGTCCTTTGAACCCAATCCTGAAATACTTGACATGTTAAGACGTGTTGAAGCCAACATTCCTCTCTTAGATTCCATAAAACAAATTCTTAAGTATGCCAAGTTTCTTAAGTAATTGTACACCCACAAGTGGAAACTTAGGACCTTTGAAAATGTTTCCACCCAGCAGTCTATTCCAATAAAGTGCAAAGATCCAGGCACCATTACAAATCCATGACAAATTGGAAGTTCTAACTTAGATGATGCACTCATAGACTTAGGAGCCTCAATTAATGTCATTCCCAAATCCATATTATCCAACCTTGGTCAAGTTCCCTTACATCCACTGGGTGTTGTAATTCAATTGGCCAATCGAAGCACTACTAGTCCTGAGGGTATAATTGCAGATGTCCTTGTTCATGTTAATGATCTTATCTTCTCATCTGATTTCTATGTCTTTGACATGGAAGGTGAGACGAACTCTTCTCGATCTCCCATAATTATAGGAAGACCACTCCTCATGACTGCTATAACCAAAATTGGTGTTTATTTAGGCATCTTATCCATGGAGTTTGGTGACTAATTGGTCAAATTAATCCTTTTCAAGCCATGTGATACCCATCAGAGGATTACTCTTCATTCTCAATCCATGATTCCGAAGAAAATTCTAAGAGTCAATCGAACCCCAATCCACCATGTTCTTCATGTTCTAATGACAAAGGATCTTGTGAAATCTACACCATGACTAACAAAGTCATAAATGGGGAAGTTGATGTGGAAATATCATTCATAGACTCCATTAATCTAGAAGAAGTTGAAAACTCTCTTGAATCCCACATCAACTCTGATCTCTACTGCTCCACCTTGGACAGTATTAAGGAAAATGAATCTGAAGCAACTGAAGTCCCTTCATCGATTCCTGAGATGTCTAACCCACAAATGAGAGATGATACTGATCTAAAACCTCTTCCTAAACACCTAAAATATGCATTCTTTTCCCATGATCACTCTTATCATGTCATTATCTCCTCTTCACTTACCAAAACTGAGGAGTCGAAACCTATTCAAGTGTTAGTAAAAAAAAGGCCTTAGGTTAGACCCTAGATTACAAACCAGGAATCAACTCTGCTCTTTCCATGCATCACATCCATCTTGAGGAGTCATCCAAACAAATTAGACAACCACAAAGAAGACTCAATCCACTCATACTTGAGGTAGTTAGGGAAGAGATCACCAAGCTTATTCAAGATGGTATTATCTATCCAATTTATAATAGTGAATGGGTGAGTCCAATTCATGTTTTACCTAAGAAGGTTGGGATAACTGTTGTCACAAATGAACATGGAGAGGTAGTCACAACTCGAGTGAAGAAAAAATGGCGTGTGTGCATCAAATATAGGAAATTGAATGTTGAAACTAGAAACAATCACTACCCTCTTTCATTCCATGATCAAATGCTAGAACGATTAGCTAGAAAGTCACACTATTATTTTCTTGATGTATACTCCAGCTACTTACAAATCCCAATTACACAATAGGACCAAGAAAATACTACTTTCACTTTTCCCTTTAGAACATATTCATATAATAGAACGCCTTTTCGCCTTTTCAATACTCCTGCAACATTCTAGAGGTGTATGATGAGTATCTTTTCTGAATTCAGTGAACACTGCATGGAATTATTCAAGGATTACTTTACCATTTATGGTGAGTCATTTGAATCGTGCTTTAATTCACTCTCTCTAGTCCTTCAAATGTGTGTCAAGTGTAACCTTGTGTTATATTTTGAAAAATGACACTTCCTGGTTGCAAATGAGATTTTTCTAGGGAACATAGTTTCAAAAGATGGTATTGAAGTCGATCCATCCAAAATTTAAGTGATCTAATCACTTCCTCAACCAAAATAAGTTTGAGGAATCCATTCATTTCTCGGTCATGATGGTTTCTATCAAATATTCATCCATAAAATCAATAAAATTTCCCTCACAATTACTCAGTTTCTCCAAAATTATATGACTTTCCATTTCAATGTGGTTTGCAAGAGAGCCTTCATTAAAATCAAAAGTTCTCTTACATTTTCCCTGATAATCCATCCCCCATATTGGTCCTTACCCTTTGAGTTGATGTGTGATGCTTCTGATAGATCTGTTGGGGTTTCTCTTGGTCAATAAAGATACAAACATCCTCATGTAAACTATTATGCCTCAAAATCATTGGATGAAACTCAATATCACTACAATGACCCTGAAAATGAACTTTTTGCAGTGGTTTATGCCTTAGATAAATTCTGGCCCTATCTCTTAGGTTCCAAAAATCATCATCTTCAAAGACCATTCTTCTATAAAGTTTATAATCAAGAGAGGTGATTCCAAACCAAGGCTAATAAAAGGGATCCTAATTATCCAAGAGTTTGACCTTAAAATAAAAGATAGACTAGGAAAATAATACCCTATGGTTGATCACTTGAGTAGAATTTCTAATTCTTCTCATTCTGAAATCATCGATCATGAATTCCCCACTGAGCACATTTTGTCTCTCACTACAAAAATACCATGGTATGCCCCAATTGTAAATTACTTGGTTTGTAGTGTTTTTCCTGAATAATTTTCAAAAGAAAAAAAATGAAGCTGAAAAGTGATTCAAAATACTATTTTTGATAAGAAAATAAAATTTGGAAAATTGGGGCTGACGTGGTAATAAGGAGATGTGTCAATGAAAATGAACATTCTTCCATGTTATAATTCTTTCACTCAATGCATGGTGGTGGCCACTTTGGACAACAAAGGACCTACCGAAAGGTTCTAGACTCTAGATTATTTTTTCCTTCACTCTTCAAGGGCTCACATGAGTTCTTTCAGTCATATCCCACATGCCAAAAGTTTGGCTCAATTTAAAAGAGAAATAAAATACCCCCAAAGACTTTAATTTTCAGTGAGATCTTCGATTTTTGGGATATCAATTTTATGGGTCCATTTCCCCCTTCCAATGGATTCTCATACATCCTTATTATAGTTGATTATGTTTCTAGCTGGGTTGAGGCCAAACCCACTAGAAAGGATGATTCACATACTATTAGTGAGTTCTTGAAGACACACATCTTCCACCGATTTGGCACACCTTGTTCCTTGATAAGTGACTTAGGAACCCATTTTTGTAATAAAACCCTAGAATCTATTTTGAAAAAGACTAGGGTCATACATAAAAAATGAACTGAATATCATCCCCAAACAAATGGCATGGCTGAAAATTCTAATAGATATGTGAAAAGAGTGCTAGAGTAAATTGTAAAACCCACCAGAAAAGACTGGCCTGAAAGACTTGGTGAAGCACTTTGGGCTTATCGAACTGCCTATAAAAAACCCATTGGGATGTCTCCTTTTACACTAGTTTTTTTGTAAAGCATGTCAGTAGCCAGTTGAAATCCAACATATGTCATTTTGGGCAGTTAGAACTTGTAATTTTGATCTTGAAAAATATGGTGAAGAAATATTGTTTCAATTGGCTGAACTAAAAGATCTTCAACTTGAATCTTATGAGAATTCTAATCTCTACAAAGAAAAATCCAAGGCACTCCATGATAAACACATCCTAATAACGGTATTCCATAAATGTGGTAAGTTGATGCTCTTTAATTCTCGATTTCGGCTTCACCATGGTAATCTTAATTCTCATTGGGAGGGTACTTTGTTATTACTACTCTTTACCCGTTTGGTGTAGTGCAAGTCCAATACCCCTCTTCCAAAAGGACATTCACAATTAATGGACATCAGTTAAAGTATCACCATGAGAGGACACACAATCCTAGATTAAAATAGACTTCTATTGAATCCCCAAATTCTGCAGTCGACCCACCACTAGATGGAGATGGTAACCCACCAAATCCAAACCCGAGGGCACCTCTTTCCCTTTAACTCTCTCACTCTCTCTTCCTCCCTCTACCTATTTCTTCTTCTTCCTCTGTCGTTCATTTTTTAACCAATTTATTTTCAAACCCTTTATTTTTCTCTTTCTCTTTTGTGTTAGTGTGTCTTTATTAGAAATAAAAAAAATATAAAAAAACAAAAAAAATCATAAAAAATTACCAAAAAAATCAAGAGTCATGTTTACTCACCATCACGTTTTGAAAATTTTTCCAAACTTTTTGGGGTGTCAACAAGAATGTTTTAATCTCAAAAATATAGTATTTTCATTATGACTTTGGATAATGAATTTTTTTTTCAAAACCCACAAATTTTGAATGCTCAATTTTTGATTTGTAAAATGATTTTTCCCACCTGTGAGGAACAACATTTTATTTCATGCAAAGGCCACCTATGGCCATGTTTTTAGAATGTGTGTTTTCACCCCCATTTGTGAGTCTTGACTTTTTAGACCTTCGAGCAGAATTTCCAAGTTTAGTGTGCATTAATATGATAAAGACATTTTATAAACCCCATAGGAATTATAATAGCCAAATAGCCTCCCATTAAACATACATTAATCCTCTTTTTGAAATCCCCATCGAGCCTATGATTACCATTTATTTGATAGAAAAATGACAATCCCAATTCCTTATCCCACCCAATATCATCATGGATTTTCTTTGAAAAATAATTTGAATTTTAAGTGTGGGGGGAATGGATTTCATTTTGGGTACCCTTTGTTGATGTCAGCATATTATCTTATGATTAAGGGAAAGAATCATTTTATTTGTGGGGGTGATGTTGTCCTTCAGTGGGGTTTTGGAATGCTTATATATTTATCTTTTACAACTGAAAAGAGTTCAAAATAAATAAAATAAAAAATAAAAAATAAAGAAAATAAGAATGGGTTGTGTCTTGGGTAGGTCAAAAATCACTATTCATCATCCTTTGATCTTGTTAGAACTATTAAAATTAATGTCATTAGGAGATCAATTATGGGTTGGGATATGAGTGTGAAATCTTTTTCCAAGTTCATCTTTCGAAAAAAGAGAAAAAACGAAAAAATAACACTTTCATTATATTCTTATGTCATTGGGAGAAGTTTTGTGGTTTGTAAATATTTCATCTTATCATCCCCTTCAAATTTTCTTCCTCTATTGTGTCTTTCATCACACAATCATTCCCTTTTAAATATGTTTTTTCATTTCCTTCCGTGTTTTATTTCAAAAAAATGTGAATTGCTTTTTCTATGTTGGTGTTTTCACCCTCTTCTTCTCTCTCTTGAACATTACATTCCTACCATCCCATAGCCACAGAAAAACCCCTTAAAAATACCTATTGGTTTTTTTGCACTTTGGATATGTATTAGAAGCTGAGATCTATTTCAAACTCTAATATTTTCACTTTTGGTTGGTGAAAGAGCGAACCTCCACAAATAAATTTTATCATCTTGAGAGGCCTGAGTTTGGAGTGCCCACATTTTCCATTTCTAAATTTGAGCATGAAAAAATGAATTAGATTTGGAACACTGTTTCTATAAAAAATTGTGGTTGAATTCAAAATGGATGAGTGAAATAGTCTAGACCTCCCCCGATTGGAGAAAACAAAATTTTAATATTTGTTGGTGAGTGAAAATAATTTTTTCATGTTTTTATATTTGTTTCACATGAGGACATGAACATGAATAATTGTGGGGGAGTTTATTTTATTAATATTTTCATGACTTATTCTATACTCCCTTAACGTGAAATGTTCATAATTTGTGTGAAATTTTAATGTTTTAATACTAAGTATCATTTTTGAGCATTTTTAGATGTAGTCTAATTGAGTTAGTTTACAATTTTATTTATAACTATAACCATACTAATTAAAAAATTTTGGTTCTTTTTTTAGGATTCCTTATTCAATTTCACACATAACATTAGAAGGAATAATAGGCCAATTATTCCATTTGAAGGCTCATATGGTCATCACAATAAAACCCCAAGAATTTGTGATGAAATTTGACTATCAATAAGGATTGAGTTACTAGTCTAAATCCCAAAGCCCAAATTTTATTAAAATGAACCATATGTTCTATATTATCCAAAGTAATCATGGATAAAAATTTTAAGGTCCAACTACAAGAATAATGTGCCCAACTATTGACATTAATTCCAGCCCACCATTCTTACTGGGAATTAAAATCAGGACATTATTCATGACATATCTCATGATGTAATAATCAAATCGAGCTGAGATTTTACAGTGTGAAAGAGGCGATATATGAGGTCGACTTTGTGGAAGAAATAATTCGGCTTTGAAGGTATATTACTATTTAAAAACCTTTTCAAATTTTGGACTTCAAAAATATTGGATTGACATTAACAGATTAAAATTGTTTAATCAACTAGCCATAACATTGGCTCCAGAGGTCCAAATGGATCCAAATTTTTAGAGAGGTCAGAAAATTTTTTTATATTCAACTTTTAATAATGATATATCTCGAGATTCGTCTATCTAGATGTCCAAATAATCGATCCATGTAGAGGGACATATTGGTAATGCACACAGTTCACTTCCTTGGGCTATAAATACACCCCCCTTCTCTCCTTCAAAAGGGTTGGAATTTCAGAAGAGAGGATCACATGTTGGCACAACCAAATACTTTCCAAAGGCTTGAGAGGACCTTACATACTCTTGTTTTCACTTGATATACTCTTCCTCCTCTCTTTGTTTCCTTTCACTTTTGTGTTGTTCTTCGTTCATAATCTTGTAAGATTGTGTTTTGTAATTCTGTTTTAATGAAATTTTCTTCTTAAATATCTCTTATTCTCATCCAACATCTATATATTAATATTAATTTTCTTAGAATAGTTTAAATACAGTTGAATCACCTACCCTTCTTTTGATTCTTCATCCAATCGAAAGTCCATTTTTTTAATTCTTATCATTTTTGTGTATGTTCGACGCACCACCCTTTTTCTTATCTCTTTATTTCTCTTCTTTTATTAATTTTTATTCATAATCATTATAACCATATTATTAATCATTTCATTGGCTGAGTAAATCTCTCATTGGGGTGAGATATAATTTAGGTATGTTAAGTGATTTAGAGCTTTTTATCAATGAATATTATTCAAATTAACATTGTGAATGTTGAACATAGCATGTAATGGATTAATGACTTTTTTTGTTTAACGTGTGGTTTCCATGTATTATTGGAACCATAAATACACCACCATAAACAAGATCTGATTGAGATTATAACCTTAAGTTAAGTTAAGGGTTAGATTAATGCCTTAACACTTAGGAATGCCAATCAAAATTATCTTGTGAAGTGGGTGTTAATTTAATGCAATATAATCAAGGATCAATGATTTCACAAGATTAACTACTTAATGATGAACTCAACATAATCTTTATCAATTTTTTAAATCAATTATAATAAATCAATCATTGCAATTAAGCTATGCAAAAAAACCCCCCAATTTGAATACAATCAACTAAAAAATGACTATTACAAAGTATCATCAGCGAGGATTCGACCAGAGTGATGCTATACACATTAGAAGAGCATCAAAAATCTGACCGGTCGATAGGTGACAATATGTCGTGCATTTCATGGTCGTAGGATATGAATATTTTTGTAATTTCCTAGTTTTTGAAATGACTATTACCAATGTGATCGTTAATATGGACCATTTAAATAATTAAATATATTATATTAATTAGTGTTAGGGATATGCAACCATTACACATAAAATGAGAGAATCATGTTCTCATCAGAAAATGGGATCAAATATAAGATAGAGAGGGACCAAACCTCAATCAGATCAAGATAATTACTAACTAGTCTGTGAGTATGGTTCTTATATAGATCATGTAATAGACCAACCCAAACCCCCCATTTTGGTGGACCATTACTCGGGAATAATTCCAGATCATTTATCTAGAATTCCTCTTCATAGGGGAATTGAGAATGATGTTGAGTCTCTGAATACTACAAATATGATCTTGATCCATACATATCAGATGACACAACAGTATATGAAGGAGTTAAAAGTGTAGTATGATGAGATTTACGTAAAGGGTTTTATTGGTTTCATCATGTACCACTAGTTTGATCTAGTTATTTTTGTGAATGTGGATGCTATCCTAAGTCTATATTGGGATTAATGTTATTTGAACCAAATCACAGTGAAGAACTAATATCCATTTCCAATGATTAATGATTTTTTATCAGCATAGGGTATCCCGATAGCTCTCCAAAATTAATCAACGATCGAGCTATAACTAAATTTGGGTTCGATAAGATGATATATATAATTCTCAATAAATGAGAATATATGGGTTATATGAGTACCTTGTAATTTTTATTAGGTAAATTATTTCTTTATTAATGTTTATGAACTTCAAGAATATAATTTTTCACAAAAACTTGGATTCCATAGTCGTCGTATTTTTTAACACATTGGTATATTCATGGGCCTCATAATTGCATCCTAGATATTTGTATATCATTTAATGTAAAATTTTATTGTATAAACTATAAAAAAAAATTTAACATTTTTTATATATAATAGGCATTCATTTTTAGGCATGTTATTTTTAAATAATTTATATTATTTCACTCGAGATAGTAGAGGTGGTAACATCATGGGCACAACATAATAATTTGTTCAAGGTTTTTTGTTATGATGGATTAGTATGTTATTACAAGTGGTTCATTTAGGAATTATTCTCTTTGGTGACACCTATGACAAAAACAATAAGAAGGGGATTATGTTTGAGGTTAATAAATAGTTTGAGTAGTGATTCACAAAGATGAAGAGAAGGTTTACATCTAAATTGATTCTAATACTACCAGAACATGGGATTTTTTTATTAAATTTTATTTTATGCCCATGGATGTAGTTTGGGGGTTAATTTAATACAGAATGACCAGGTAGTTTCTTATGGGTCTCACCTACTATGTTCCCATGGGAAAAACTACCCTACTCACAACTAGAAGTTAGCTTTTGTGGTTAATGCCTGAATATATTGGCTTCATTATCTCTTTAAAATTGGATTTTTTCTCTCTAATAACCACACGAGTTTATGATATATTTTCTACTAGAAAGTCCTAAATATGAAGTATAGAATTTGGGTTTTTTATTAGTATAAATTTAAATTTTATATGGTGTATGCCCCTAGAAAAGGTAATGTTATCATATATACTCCTTGTAGTAAGACACATGAGTTGGTATCTCAAAAATTGGAATAAGAGTGATGGTTAGTGAGTCTTCTCAAGAATAGGAAGGGGGTATATATGAGGAATATGTGGTGGTATCTCATGCACCCATGGTCAAAACTTATGTATTGGTTGATCAGGTCAACTATAGTTGGGATACTAATCAGGATTTTCTAGTGATATGGGATAGGTTTAAAGAAGATGAAATTATTCTTATATAGTCCTTATAAAAAAATAATTTTCTTCATGTCCTTTGTATAATGTTAGTTTCTATTGATATGAGAGATTAATTGATGAGGGACTCGTACACATCTAAATGGGATGTGAATAATGGATTGACTAAGTTGCGTCATGATATTTGATATTTTTTATAGTTCCTAGGCATGAAAAAGGACATATTATGGGTTTTCACTCATTTCTTCACTTTTCATAGGACCAAAGATACACATTAATGTCCAATTGGTTTAATTTCGCCTCTTTCTATACATTGAAGGAAGTGGGATGAGCTGGAAATGAAATTTATCACAGGATTCCCCAAGACCCAAAGAGGTTGGGAAATAATGCTGTTTTTCATTAATAAACTTACAAAATATTCACATTTCCTTCTAATCAATAAACTCAATCCAATAATGAGTTAGTTAGGATAAACATTACGGATATAATGAGATTGAAAGTACTATCGATGATTATCATTTTAGATCAATATGCTAGCTTCATATCAGTGTTCTATTAGGGCCTTAAAAGGCGATGGCATTATAACTGGAGTAGATAAGGACATAAAACCCCTAGATAGATGTCTAGTGTGACAGGATGATCAATATTTTATTTTAGTTTCTCAGGGTGTGTATGATATATATTATTGGATCATGAGATGATCATTTGGATTATACAGAGTTTGTAAAAAAATCATCATCTAACCTTTATTTCTGATGTATCCTTTTGAGTCTCTTTATTGATAAAACTATCCTTAATTATTATTTTTGGAAGATATTGGTGATATAGATATTATCAAACAAAGTTTAGCTTAGTAAAACTCATAGTGGATACTGTTGATTAAGAACCAGTTGGTTACCATTCAAAGTATTCAATGTTCTTATCTAGATCGACGATGACTACCTTTGGAGTTCCAAGTGGTTATCCAAAATTTCATGTGATTATAAAATAATTTGGGTAATAAAATACTAAATATGTAGGGGAAATTGGAACCGTTATTTATGGAACCATTTGAGATAATTTAATGGATCGGGATGGTGCATTACCAATTGGGTCTACCTCTAGGAAATCATGGTATAAACAATGTTTTCCATGTACCTTATCTTAGAAAATTTGAGATGAATCCATTGTAACGAATAGATATTTAACTAAGTATATTAATTATAAAAATATCATGTTAATAGATTTTTCTACTTGAAACACATAACTAATCCATAATGGTGATAATTTTAAATATTATTTGGCCAATATTATATATATTTTAAATTAGGAGGTATAAAAGTAAGTAAACATATTATAAAATCTATGAAGGAATGAAATGGAAAAATGTGGTGGAAGTATTCTATATGATGTATGTTTTTATGATCGAGGAATGTAATTATATTTTATAGGGTTTTCCTTAGACCAGTCTGTAGACTAACTTGAATAAATTTTGTATGATTGAATTCAGATAAGAGATAAATTTTTGTTCATGGAAATTTCCAAGAGATCTATGCTAGTGGAATGGCCACCCTAAACTGTAACTAGATTATAACTTATCATTATTTTACATAATTAGATCATGAGGCGATACATAATTATAAATTTAAATGATATAAACATTTAATTATAAATATAATATTATATTAATCACATTTTTGTTTTCATATTTCACATTTTGAAAGTAAAAAAAGAAGTTTTTTTTCTATAATTTGTCTCTTCATTTCATAATTAGAAACTAAATTTATGAATTTTAGAATCTAAATTAGGGGAAAATAATTTCATTTATGGATTTAAAATGTAAAAATTATATTATAATTATTTTATTATATTTTTATGAAATCATTTGTTTTAGGTGAATAGTCAAAAATTACCTATATTACAAAAACTATTAATGTTATGAATTTATCATTTTTCAAATAATAAAGTATTTTTTTTAAAAACATTATATAATATATATAATAAATAATTTAAACTTAATATTTTTTATTTATAAAACCCATGCATATTGTTTTGGAAAAATAAGTAATACTTTACTCTGTAAAGTAATTTGTCTAATTATTTTAAAAAATATTTTTTGTAACTTATATAAATTGGGTCCCACCATTTTCATTCCATAATTTATAAGAAAATGATTATATTATCAAAAAAAATAAATTTACTTTTTTGGAATAAAAGTATTATTACTAAGATTAAAGTTAATGGCTATGATAATTTTAAAAATATTATTTTCAAAAAATACTAATATTGTGTAATCATTATCTAATAAAATAAATTAGTATATTATATAGAGTGATTTAATGTAATTTTTAATTAAATATTTAAGTGAATTATCATTAATTAAATAATTAATCAATACTTAATTAGATTAAGAACACCTAATGATGAAAACAACATTTTTATATAAAACTACTTTCCTATATAATAAATGTTTTAATTTAGAAATTTATTTTATCATATTTAATAATTTAATTGTGTTAAATTCTGATTATATATATTTTTTTAAAATAAATATTTTTTAATAGTGGATACATCATATTTTTAATAATATATATTTTACATAGTCAAAAACTAATTACAAATGAAAATTATAAATTGAATAATATAAAACCATTTAATGGTAAATAACAAAAATCAAGTTTATAACATATATGGGAATTCATGGATTAATATTTATTGACCTAATATATCCTATAACTCTATTATTTAGAAAATTTGGAATATTTTCCGATTGAATAGTGTAAATATATCATTGAAAAGTAAAGGGGTATTTACAAAAGTTCTCCTTTCACTTATAAAAGGGGACACTTAAACCCCTTAATAACACACTCATTACATAAAATTCCTTTTAAACAATATTCCCTATTAATCCTAATATAATCCTCTTTATTTTAATAATCATGTTGTGTAAATTATTTATCCTACACCAATCATTAAAACGTAGACTTTTAAGAGAAGTTTTAAGGTACCGAAATGAGTATTCCTTACATCTTATCTGTATTCATAATCATTATCTTACAAAACTACCCTAACCATAGTAATATAATGTCCTCAAAATCATTATTATACTTAATTTTTATTATAAAAATTTAAAAACCATTATTTACTCCTTTTCATCCACTTATTAAAACAAAACAGTACTAAGCATACATTGTGTGTACTACTACCTCCAAAAAGAAAAATATTTGGTTTTCCATATTAATTTTAATTATTTATATAACCCACATAAAATATAATAAACCGAATTAAAAAATCTTAATTAAATATTTATTCTTTAGTCATAATGAAATTATACACTTTTTACCATACAAACCCATTGAGATATAGCATGTTCATTTTTGGGTTGGTTTAACCTTTTACACGAATGATGTTAATAAATGTTATAATTGATGAAAATAGGAATATAAGTACTGATGTTGCTATAAGTTAATAACAAATCAACAATTTGTTTTCAGTTCTATAATGGTTATATTAAAATTTTATTTTATTTTTATAATATCAACTTCGATTTCTACAATTACTGAAATAATCTAACACTAGTTTTATTTTCTTGCAAAAAAGTCCAAAAAATGTATGTGAAAAAAATATTATGATAATAGTGGACTTTGTTAAATTAAATATAAAATAATAAGGTTTTAGAAAGGTATCTAATAATACTAATTTTATTATTTAAAAATATGGTAAGGGTTAGTGCTTAATATTTTTTTTCTATTGAGTTAAAATATTTTTTGTTTAACTCTATAATTCAATGTTTGATTTATTCTAACTAATGAATAATTTTTGGTATATTTTCTCATTATTTTTGGGGGTTTAAAATTATTTTTATAACCTCATTATAAACTGATTCTTATGTAAATTATTATGTTACCCTTATGGGTTTAATATCTAAAAGTTCACCCCATTGAGACATTTTTTCAATTATAGGCCATGTTTTATATAGAAAGGTGTATTTAGTTCTCATTAATAGTTTTGAATCATTATTTTATTTTATTTTATGATATAAAATGTCAATTCTGGTTTCCTTATCTCATTAGGATTTGAATAAAATTTTGTAAAAGATGTAATGGTTTTCTTGTCTATAACCCTTTATTAAAGAACATTTGAATTTTATACACCAAATTTATTTGGTATGGTGTAACTACATACCATTTAATTTTTATATCTTAAAAATTAATTTCAAATCCTATTTTTAGGTATGTTCCTTTTGATATTTGGGATGGTTATTTTGGATTTGGGGTGTTTTTGTGAGCAACCGATTGCTTAAAAAGGTGTTTTTCATTTGTTGGTGAAATACATTATAGACCTTATCATGGCTTAGTTTTTGTTGAGCTCAGGGATATCCTATATACCATGGGAAGGACCAATACACTGAGCAAAAGGAATGGTGTTATGTGTGTGGAGGGGGGCATTGTGCCCCATGAGTAGATGGTCTCCAACATGTCATTGTGTAGGCTGTGGTGGGTAAAAAATAGCCATCCATTCTACACCACACCATATTCATTCAACATATCGAGATTTGGGGTAGATAATTTTCAAGGACACCACGTAAATGGTAAATTCCCACCATATATTTGTATCACCATTTTCATAATTTTGAAACTATTGATTCATCTACCTAGTTTTCCAAAGGGGGCATCACTCCCATTAATATCATCACCTGTGATATTTGAGCTATGAGTTTTAATGAATTTTGAGTTGTTTTCATATCATAATCCCCTATCACAGATTCCTTGTCTAGTGTATTATATTCATATGAAATATAATACATGTTAAAGATGTATTATACTTCATTGAGACTTTTCCTCAAATAATATTTCACTCCCTTGTTTTTCATTATCTAGAATTAATCTTGTGCGAGTAGTCTATAGGTATGTGATTATTATTTACCTCTTTTAATCTAGATAGCATTGGATTGGATATTCATGTGTCGGGATTATTTATTTATGGTTCTTCCTTGATTCCTAAGACCCTCATTCTCATTTATTGTGGATCATGTGGTTTTTTGAGTAATTTCAAGTGTTTTTTGGTAAATAGTTTCATTTCAATTCTTTGTCTCAATACTATTTCTCATTTTATGTTTATTTTATAAAATCATTTAATTGAATAATTTATGGTTTTTTGAATTATACATGTTTGTTTATATTTTATGAAATGGATCATCCTCATATTTTTTTGATAAAAATTGATTTCAAAACATGTATTAATTTGATTAAAGTTATTTTCAAATAATATTATATTTTAAGGAAAGGTGATTTCGAACCATGAGGTATTTTGATGAAATTGTTTTCAAAGATAATTATATGAATTTAAATAGCATGGAAGTTTGGGTGGTGAGTTTTTATTTCTTTGAATTAATTGGGCTTGATATAGGCAGAGAACATGGAAATACGAGGTACTTAAGAGGGGGTTGGAATTGGCACAATCATTCTAGGCATGGTTTTTTAATTAGAATGCATATATTATTAAAACTCTAACTAAAATATGTATTACATAAAACCATAATGGGGTTAACTTATCAATTTATCCTTTTGTATATTTACATTTTTATCCTATGTACTTTTGTTTTATTTTAGTATTGAACTTTCACTGAGATGATGTAAGGAACAAAGATAACCAAGGAATATTATATCCTAGAAATTAGTTTCAATGTTGCTACAGTTTTTGAGATGGGTTTTTATTCATGATTTGAATATTTGGAATTTTTATTCTAAATAATTTTAAAACACATTGAATACATTCAAAGGAAATTGGTTTCTTTACATTTTCTTTAAAAATTGGTTTCTTTTGAAATTTTTTGTTAAACTAGTTTTATTGAAATTATTTTTCAAGTTTTGATAAATTATGGGAAGGTATTTCAAGAATTATTTTCATTAAATTATTATAAACGATTTATCTTATAAATTCACCTTATAGAACACGTGGTTTGCATCCTACTATGATTTTTTCTCACGACCTCCACATAGATTTTTGTGCGAAAATATTGTTATTTCTAACCTAGATAATGGTAAAATGTGTCACATTGGTATAAGGATATTATGATAGTGAGGTGTCGTAGTTTAGTTGTGGAATAGATCACACAGATATGGGTTTTTAGTTATTTTGAGTAATTAGGTTTACCTATTTTGGTTTTACAAATTATTTTACTTTTACTATTTCTTTTCATCCACTATTGGATCATTATTTTAATGTTGAAATTATTATATCTATTCCATTGTATTTTACCTTGTTTTTTTGGAAAAATCAATTCTAAAGGTATCTTTTCATGACCAGGTTCTTTTCTTCATCCCAAAGTGACTAGAAATTGACTTTAGGTAATATCAAGAGCTATATCTAGTGTTTAGTTGGGGGGATGTCTTGTGTCTGATCGCAAAAATTTTATATCAATGGATATTATATTTCCTTGGTCTTATTGTTCTAGTATGATCTAGTAGATGGGAGATATGATTATTGAAACATAAAAAGTAGTCTTTTAGAAATTTTGTAACCATAACTCATTGTAATGAGATTTAATTTACCATGGGATGTTGGGAGATTTGTCTCTCATGCTGCGTTTTGATCTTATGTAAATTCCTTGAATGGTATTATATTTACATAAAAAATAATTCTATTTTGTCTGATGATCACTTTCCAATAATTAATATAGAATTTGACCCCCTAGAAGACGTCCTAGTGTTTATAAAGAGTATGATATATATGGTATTCTATGATTAAACCGTATAGTTGATCATAATATTGTTTAATCAATTGTGTGATAATTCTATTACATAGATCAAAATGTTATTCCATCCCCACATCAATGTTATGAGGTAAAACTAAGAATTGGAGGAGAAAAAGGCTGATCTACAGTGTACCTTATCTAGAAACCACTTTCCTTCCAAGGGAAAAATTATATGTAGGAATATAAATATATGATATGAGATATTAATTAGTTTTTTATCATGATAAAGACTCCACATTAAATTATTATAATGTATCACCTATAATATTGAGGACCCTAGTAAGACATAGTGGGAAACATTGGTTTAGGAAAAGTAACTTGAAATCCTAGAGTATAAATAAATCAATCCATATTCTTTCAATAGTTATTTCTTAAGCCAATTATGATGGAAAAATCAATGGAGTTCCCCAAATTTTGTCTAGGTTATCAAACTATGATAGAGTATGCCAACTATTTTATTGTTTTGTTCCATTTGTCTTCTATTTTAGTTTCAAATTATAATTTTAAGGGTTATAGGTTTCAAATTTTCATGTGAGTAGATATCATTTCTCAAGTATTATTATTGTAACTAAACACCTATTCTAAGGTGGTTGAAAGAAAACTGATGGAAGATATTGACCTAGAAGAATATGTGGGATAGGTTGGAATTTATCTTCCACCAAGAGGTAGTTTCACCAGCCCCCACAAAATTAAAATGAAGTAGAATAAAACATGTAAGGGGGTGTTAGTGGCTACTTATAGTGATCTTATTCTAAACCATCAATATCTAGTTGTGTTCCTTTTAATTTATATTATTATGGGAAGATATGAAACACATAAATATTTTCCCTTCACATTTGAAAGTTTATAACACATGTGGACATTGAGGTCACCTTTTTATGTACAATCAGAATCCATATAGTCATTTTTATGACTCAATTTGTTTATCCCCTAAAGGATAAATAATGAATTTGGATGATTCAAAGTCCCTGGGTTTCCAACCATAGTTTTATAGAATGAAGAAATTATATATAGTGGAAGATTATCTAGTGGAATTTGATTTAAGTCCAATGATTATGATGGGTACTATATTTATTTCATCATTTTTATAGAATAATTTAATTAATAATAGTTCCTTCCACTATTTTATATTGAACTACTAGTTAAATTTCTTAAAACAACAAATGGAACTCATTATTTATGTGATGGAGCTGGTGAATCCTATTTGGAATAAGAGGTGGTGGGGTTTTTATTGTCCCCTATATTCTTTCTCCATGTCTGATTTTGTTCTATTTTGGGATTTTCTAGTTCTCTACTTATTCCTATTTTTAGCATTGGTCAGTGTCCAATAATTCTTTTATTTGGAATTACAGAGTATATAAGGGAGAGTGGGATCCAAGGTCTAGTCATGTAGGTCCTCCTTTATTGGAAAATAGAAGATTTATATCTTTTTTCTTAATTTAACCCTTTAATGGAACCTCATTTTATGAGCTTCCTTTTTTTCTCATTAAATTTCACAAAGTGTTTCTTGATAATGATTTTGGCTTTCCACTAGAAATAGAGGTTGAAGTCACGATCAATTTTTTTCTTGGAAGCCAACCCATATATATATTCCTTCTTATCACCTGAAACTAGAATAATTTAAATACATGAAGAGTAAATTGGATAATTTTAAGGTGGATGGTTTCATTTATCCCATTGTATCACATTGGTATCCCTGGTTCTATTTTCATTAAGGATAATAGAACTCTTAAAAAAAATTGATTATCACAAGCATAACTGGATAATAATTATGAATAAGTAACCCTTACAATGTATCTATGACTTTTTTTACTATTTTAAAGGAGAAAATTTGTTCTTGAATATTCACATCTGATTTGGAAATCACTATCACAGAGTTATGGAGTCAAATATTATGAAATCCCCTTTTAGGACCAAGTACTGAAACTTTGAATATATTATGATTTCATTTGGAATAACCTAAACTCTTATAGTTTTCATTAATTTTATGAAATGAATATTTTTCTAGTACCTTGGTTAAATTATCATGGTATTCATGGATGATATTATTGTTTATTTGATATCTGAGGAAGGGCAAGGGTTTCACCCGAAATATTTTTTGTATTCATGAGGAATCACCATCGTTTTTCTAAATTTTATAAATTCCTTTTATAGAATTAGAAATATATGTTCTTTGGACATGTGGTTATAGAATAAAGAATCTTCATTAATGATGAGAATTATAAAGATTTCTTATCATGGAAAGAGATAAAAAAATTCATTCATATCCAAATATTCATGGGTTCGATGGGATATTATAGAATTTATGAAGTATTTCGAAAAATTTTCATCATAAAAGACTACTCATACATAATAAGGGGTGAAATTTTTATAGTATTATAAGTTTCACACATCCTTCTAGGAATTAAAATAATATATAAAATCATCTCATATTTTGATCTTTATATAATTTGGACATTTAAATGTAGTATATTATGTTTCATGAGGTTTCGTCTTGGGATGTGTTTTGACTTATGTATATCTTGTGGGGTCATATGGATCTTGTTAATTTCAGTCCCACGAGAAGAATTACCCATTATATAACCTCGAACAAAGATCAATTATACATGATCTTATGTTTTTATGACATTACATTTATATATAAAGGATTGATGACTATTATAATCATAAGATTCTAAATTATATCATTATGTATAAGGACATTAACCTTGGGTACATTTGATAATTATATTAACTTTATACCTTTGAAATATTCATTACTTACACCCTAATAAAGGAAAATATTTTTTCTGATGATATCAGTAATAAATTTCTTCTCAAGCTGTAATGGAGTTGAATAATGAATTATAACTCATGGGAATCTATGCTCAGATATACCTAAATTCAAGAGAATATGAGACTAGAATTATTTATTCTTTTGAGTAGTTTAAGTGATCACTACATGAGTCTATTATTGAGAAGAAACAATGATATGATGAGTTCAAGAGTATTAATAATTATTTATATGGTGGGGATACCACTACTGAGAAGTATCTCTCTTTAGAATGAATTATTTACATTAGAAGCTATTATGTTATCCCAGTATCTATGAAAAATTTTGTAATATAGGATTTTCATTGTTCTTAGTGGTACATTCAGGCGGTAACTTCTATGATTTACCCTGATATGAAATATCAGATCCTATTGGTAGGTTAAAATCATGGAATATGTCATTTTGTTTCTCATTATTATTATTTAAAAAATATCTACTTTGAGAACCAAAATCCTTATAGTTTTCTACATCCACTTCTTTTTCGAGTGTTAAATTGGTATTTTCTTTCTACGGATTTCTTGATTGGACTAACATAGACGCCCTAAGGAAATAATTCTATTTGGGTGGTTATCGATCAATTAACCATGTATTCCTATTTCATAATGATTTTAAACAACAACATGGTTCAGTATTTGGGAAATATATACGAGAAAGAGATCATGATATTTCATTGGGTACCATCTTATATTTTCTTAAATAGGTACATCTAGTTTACCTCTCACTTTAGGAGTGGCCTCCAAGATGCATTGGATTTAAATATCAAGTTGATTATGGATGAACATACTAAGATGTATGGACATTAAAATCATGATATTTAGATTTTGTAGGATATTATCCATTCTTCCATCATATACTTTATTGTTTCTTATCATAACCACTTGGGATCAGTTGAGTTTACTTAGACCAATAGTTGTAATTCATCCATTAAAATGAATACCTTTTAGGATCTTTATAGTCACCCATTAAAATTTCATATTTTTTGGATTGAGGTGGGAAAGGATTCTAAGGATTGAGAAATCCGTGTTTTGGAGACATCAGTGAAGGGTTGAATCATACATTGATGGTTTTTGACAAATTAGTGTTTATAAATCATATGTGGATCATCAATATAATCCATTGTAATTCACCTTTAGTGATTGAATTTTCTTTATAGTCTCTCCATAATTTATTCATTTTTTCCTTAGGAAACAAGCGAAATTGGATCCAAAATACATGGGGGGGCTTTGGAGATCATCGAGGGAGGGAGAACAATGAATTACTAGTTATCATTATGGTAACAAATATATTTTCTCCATATTGTGTTCCATGTTTCTCAACTTAAGATATTTCATTGTGACCCCTCTCATGTTTTGAACTTGGAAGAGATTTTTTGGAAAATATGTATGTCGATATCTGAGAAACTAGTTTAGGTGGTTTATTCTTAGTAAATAATCTCATTTGTGATGTTTATTTCATTGTTACGTGTGTTATGGAAACATATAATGATTTATCACAATACATGGGGGATGATAATCGATGATAAGGGAAAAATGGAATCATCCATTTATGGAACAATCCCCTTTATCTTGACTTTATGGGACACAAAGTGCTATGATGAGGATATTTTCACGTCTTGGTTTGAGGTATGTTCTTTTTATAGCTTTGATATATTTTTTTGGGTTTAGTCTATATTAGGTGGTTTTGAGAGGTTTAAAAAATGGTTTTGGAATTTCTTGATGAAACATTAGAAAAACACATTGCCTAAGCCATGTTTGTCCCATGGATTGCCTATGTACCATGAGTATGACCAATACAATCAGCATAGTGTATAATCTCAGTCATTGTGCATGGAAGGTCATATTATACACCACATCCAGCTGGACTCCACGACACTATTGTGTAAGGTGAGGTGGGTTCAAAAAAGAAAACCTTTCTATACCACACTATAATCAATAGGCATGTTGGGATCTATGTAATGTCATGATAAAAGACATTATGGCTGTGTATAATGCCCAAGATGTTGTAGATTCATCAATTTCATAGTTTTTAAATTGTTGATTCAGCTGTATGGCCTTTGGGGTGGGGGGGGGGGTTATGCCCATTAATGGTGGTTTTTGTAATCTTTGAGGCTTGGGTTTTAATGACTTTTTACTTTGTTTCCTATCATAAACAACTCTTTATCAATAAATTTCCATGGTTTTTGATTTTGATAAATTATACACCCTTTTAATGATATATTCTACTTCATTGAGTTTTCACCTCAGATGATATTACCCACCCTTTTCATTCTTTGGTTGGAGTTATTATTGTGTGGTCATTCTAGATGTAGGTCATTTAGCCTAAAATAATCTAGATAAAATTTGAATTGAGCTTCATGTTTTGGGTTTATTGGTTTACAATTATTTCGTGGTTTATAAATCCTACATTATCATTTTTCTTGGATAGCATGTTTTTATTTAACAATTTTGTATGTTTTGGAGTGGGTGGTATTGTATAAATACATTTCCTTATGAAATATGCATGATTTCTCATTTTTTAATGAATTTATAAAATCAATTAATGATATGATTCATGGTTTGTTGAATTATCCTTGTATTGTCTATATGTATGAAATTGAACTTCCCCAAGATTTTTGGATAAAAAGGTGATTTCAAAGAATGTTTTAATTTAATGAAAATTGATTTCAAATAATATTGTATTTTGATGAAAGATGATTTCAAATAATTCTTTATATTGATGAAAAATATATTCAAATAATGGTATTTGAAATTGAATGTCCTAAAATTGTGGGTGGTCAGTGTTGATTACATCAAATTTATTACTCTTAATATAGGTATAGAACATGGAATTTTGTGGTATTTGAAGGGTGCGGAATTAGGAAAATAATTTTAGAAACGATATCTTTTCATTAGAAAGGATATATGATTACAACGCTAACTAAAATATGTATTAAATGAAACCATTGAGGGTTCACTTATCACAGAATTATTCTATCACTTTTAATTTATTTTCCAAGGGACTTATGGGGGGTAATATTCATTGAATTTTCACTAAGATAAATTGAGGATCCAAGATAACAATGACCTATTGTATCCTAAGACTTAGTTTCCATTTATCAAATAACTTTGAAGTGGTTTTTTATTCAGGATTTGGAATTTTGGAATTTTTATTTGAAAATATTTTTAATATTTTGAATAAATTCAAAGGAAATGTTTTTCTTTAAATATGATTTAAAAATTTGGGTCTTTGGTCTTATAAAACAACTGTAAAGGGTTATAATTTCTATGTTTTGATAAAAATGAAAAAAAAAATTATTGCATTTTTTTCATTAAATTCTAATAAATTATTTATCCTTTATAGATTTCATATAGAACACATGGTTGTGATATTACTTGGATTGTTTTATCACACCCTGAAAATACCTTTGGGAGTGTGAATATCATGTTTTATCTGACGTAGGTGGGGGAAAGATGGCTGGTTGCCATTATAATTGGGTGTGGGAGTTTTGTGGGGTCATTATTAATATGGGTATGGTTTGGAATTTTTTAAGAACATTGGTTTACCTATTTTGGTTTAGCATATGTTTTCCCTATATTTTTTTATTCTTCCATTTATTAAACTTTATTTCTATCTTTTAGTTCTTCTATATATGCCATTATTGACTTTTATAATTTTCTTTCTTGTGGGAAAATTCATTCCCAAAGTTTTTTCATGATGGGCAAGAACATATCATCAGCCCATGGAGGTTAATACAGCCCTTAAAGCCTTGTTACAGGCACTAATCGGTGTCCGGTTCATGGATAATTATTACAAGGTTATGAAAATTGTTGGTCTTTGACACTTCACTTCCATTCAAGATATTTCATTCTTTACACTATGATTTAAATACCCCAAAAATATATGGTCTTTCTATAATGTAATAATATTTCTTGATTAATAATATTTCTCATTAATATTCATCATTTATTTATCTTGTTATTCAATTTTTAAATATTTAGAAATCACTTTTTATTCAAATAATCATTTTTCTATGTTTTCTTCTTTTGTGAAATTTTAACTATGTTAGGAATAATTCAAAGTCCCTTAAATAATTATTTATTATCCTTGTACATGCTTTCATATTCTAGATGATCTTTTCCCATTATATTTGGAATACCAAGAATTATTTATTTCCCATGTCAATCGTAATTCTCCTTACCCCTTTTCAAAATTATTCTTTTATATTGTTATAATAATTTTTGTTTTGAATAAAGGTATTAAAAAATTTACACATCATAATTAATGGGTATTCTTCCACTAAAATTACTCAATATTAAAATTTAGGCAATTTTAAAGTCTCGTCCAAATCCATTTTTATTTTATAACTAAACCACTATTTGGTTGAGTGGGAACCTCCCAATTGAAATGCCTCAATATACATGACCCAACCCAAATGAAAACCACAATACAGAACACACCAAAATACAAAACATAATATACAGCCACATACCAACTTTCAAGATTTAAATTTAAAATTACAAATTTAAAACAATGCATAGGGAGAAGTTTGACACATTCCATGAATCTTGGAACACCTTATCACTTTCACAAACACATCTGAAAACCTCTTTAGAAATCGCCTCAACAAAGAAACTTGGAAAAGAGCAATGGACCTGAACACCAGAGTAGTGTAAGTTTGGACACAACCTCCATAGTGAGACATGATGAAGCAAGTACCATCAAAACCATATAAAATCATCATCGAAACATCACTTCAAATAGTAAGTAATATGCCTACAATCAGCACTGCATTGTGAAATTCAGACACCAAATCCACCAGAAAAATTCCAGGATCTAGCCAAAAATAGTAAGTATACTGTCCAATAAGGATCTCCATATAAGACCACCCTTTATACCATTGATATCCCAACCACACCGTAGTATGCTGGACAACAAGGATCTTCATCGGTATAAAAAAGACCATGAAAACTAGAATTGTTTGAAATGTTGGGTTGAAATACAAGAGCCACAAATTTAGGACTAGCACAAATAATGTCTTCAAGGTTTCACCTCATTAAAAACTGACACCACTCAAATATCATATCCTAATAATTCCACTAGAACAATCACACCAGATCGACTTGGAATGGGATCCATAGAACCATAGTCAATAGAATAGTTTGTAGCAGATCAGGCTCATCGAGTTGCGACATTCAGCAGTACCACCAAACCCTACCTTCAAAACCATGAACAAAAACCATCGAGCAAACTAGTAGTAGGAGAAACTGGAATGTGGAAAGACAGGCTCACCACCAATGATGAATGACTTAATGTTATTAATATTTTCATGACACATTATATACTCTCTTTACTTATTTTATATGAAATGTGCATAATTTGTGTGAAATATTAATGTTTTAATACTAAGTGTAGTTTTTGAGCACTTTTAGAAGTAGTCCAATTGAGTTAGTTTACTATTTTTTTTTATAAATCTCACCCTACTAATTCCAATTGTGTGGTTATTGTTTTTTAGGATTCCTTATGAAATTTATCACATATCATTAGATGTAATCATGATCCAATGTTTCCATTTGAGGGCTCAAGTGGTCAACACAAGAAGACCCAAAATATTTGTGATGAAACTGGACCATCAATGATGATTGAGTTATTGGTCTAAATCCTAAAGACCAAATTTTATTAAACTCCACCATATGTTCGCGATTATCCAAAGGAATCTTGGATAAAAATTTTAAGGTCCAAATACAAGAAAAATAGGCCCAACTAATTCCTTGAAGTGGTGCCCACCATTATGGACGAGAATTAAAATCCAGACACTATTCATGACATATCTCATGATTTAATCATAAAATAGAGGTGAGATATTTTATTTTGAAATAGGAGATATAGTTGGTCAACTTTTTTGAATAAATAATTCGGTTTTGAAGGCATCATCTTATTCCAGAACCGTTTCACATTTTGGACATCAAAAAGACTAGATTGAAATGGACAGATTAAAATTGTTTAATCAACCGACCATAACATTGGCTATATAAGTCCAAATGCCTACAAAATTAGAGAGTAGTTGTCCAACATTATTATCTACTAATTTTATGAAGGAAATATTTAAATATTATGCTGTCTAGATGTCCAAATAGTCGACAAAAATGGAAGGATAGATTGTGAATGCAAAAAGTCCACTTCCTTAGGCTATAAATACATCCCCATCCTCTCCTTCAAAGGGGTTGGCATTTAAGTAGAGATGATCACACATTAGAATGACCAAAGCCTTTATAAAGGCTTGAGAGAACATTCCATACTCATGTTTCCACTTGAGATTCCCTTCCTCCCTTCTTTTTTTCCTTTCACTTTTGTGTTGTTCTTCATTTGTAATCTTGTAAGTTTGTGTTTGGTAATTCTGTTTTAATGCAAGTTTCTTCTTCAATATCTCTTATTCATATCCAACTTCTATAGTTTAATATTAATGTTCATAAAATATTTTAAATAAATTTGAATCCCCTCCCATTAGTTTTCTTCCTCATTCAGTTGAAATTTGGTTTTTAATTATCATCATTGTTCGTGTGTGTGTGTGTGTGTGTCAACGCACCACTCTTTTCTTATCCCTTTATTTTTCTTCTCTTCTTAATTTATCATCATAATCCTTATAACTAGATTATTAAACACCTAAATGGCTGAGTAAATCTATTATTGGGGTGAGTCGAAATTTAGGGATGTTAAGTGATTGAGTGTATTTTCTCGTTGAATATTCTTTTAATTAACTTTGTGTATGTTCGATTTAACATGTCATGGATTAATGACTTGTTTTGTTTAATGTGTGCTTTCCATGTATTATTGGAACCATAAATACACCACCATAAACAAGCTCTGATTGGGATTAGAACCATAAATTAAGTTAAGGATTTTTTTTAAAGCCTTAACACTTAGGAATTCCAATCAACATTATATTGTGATGTGGGTGTTAATTTAAATGAAATATAATGAAAAGCTCAAGGATATAAAAAGCTAAACTCCCTAATAATGAACTGGCCCCAATCATTACCAATTTTTTAAATCAATCATAATCAGTCAATAATTCAAATTAAGCTCTTCCAACAAACCCCCTAATCAAAATATAATCAATTAAAAACAATCGACTATTTAAAAAGTATCATTGCTGAGGATTCGACCCGAGTGCTGCTATACACATTAGCAGAGCATCAGAACATTGACTGGTCGATAGGCGACAATCGGCCGTGTGTTTCAAATGGCATTGTTTCTGGGGATGGTGATTTATGTAGAAATTAGTTTTTGGTTATTGTAAAAAAAATTTAAAAAAAACAAAATTTAAAAAAAATTGATTAAAAAACACAAAGAAAAACTTAACTTCTCATAAAAATCATAAACAGAAAAAACAAAAAGAAAAACTGCATTCCACTTTCTTCCAACATCTTTTTGATTTCTCTATAGCCTCCCAAAAAATACCTTTGATTTTTTTGACATTGAAATTGAGTGAAAACTTCTCCAACATAGGAGGAACATATGAGAAAATGAATTAATTCAAGAACCAGTCCTTGTCCAACCAATTGAATTAGATATGGCCAATACTAGGGAAAAAACACTTAAAGAACTTGATGCCCTTGATACGAATTACCAACCTCTTGGTTTTCAATATCCAAACATAGAGGCTGACTTTGAACTCAAATCAGGTTTGATTCATCTTCTACCTCATTTCCACGGGCTAGCGGGTGAGGATCCACATCATCACCTTAAAGAGTTCCAAGCGGTGTGCTCTACCGTGAACGCTCAATCGGTTTCTGAGGAACAACTAAAACTCCGAGAATTCCCTTTATCCCTAGATGACACTGATATGTCATGGATCTACTACCTTCCTCCTAGTTCTATAACCACATGGAATGAAATGAAGAAACTCTTCTTAGATAAATTCTTTCCTGCTTCTCGTACAGCTTTTATCTGAAAAGAAATAAGTGGTATCCTTTAGTTCCAAAGTGAATCACTCCATCAATACTAGGAGAGGTTCTAAAAGATTGTTGCAACCTGCCAACATCACCAAATCCCTGATCAACTCTTGATCCAATACTTCTATGATGGGTTATTGTCTATGTAGATAACTCTCATTGATGTCGCAAGTGGTGGTGCTCTTGTTGATAAAACTCCTGCAGCTGTAAGAGATCTCATAAGTAACATGGATGAAAACAAACAAAAATTCCACACTCGAGCACATGATCAAGTCCAAAAATCCCATGATAATCAATCAATTGAGCCGAGAAAGATGACTGAGTGGATGAGTGAACTTACAAGTCTTGTGCAATAACTAGCTGGGGCTACCAAACCCCCAAACTCATCTTCTATACATTCAATGTTTCATGGACCTGTCAAAAACTGTGGAATCTAAAACTCTTCATCTCATCCAACTAACACATTTCCACAACTTCAAGAGGATCAATCTGATTTATCTGAACCAATGGAGCTCAATGAAACATATTCTCAGTAGAACACCATCCCTCAACTATCAGGTCAGTTTGGTAGAAACTTCGACCAACCTCACTCTGATCCCTTCTCTTCTTCCTATAACCAAGGCCTGAGGTATGGTAATACCATCTCTCAGCCCCATCAATTCCCTCCTGAAAACCCAAAACAGTTTCAATATGGTCATGGTGTTGGTAGTTTCCAACAACCTTATCCTTTTATTCATCAACCTCAAAGGAACACTACTTCTCCTGGATTCCATTATTCTAGTGAGCCTTCCCAATTCCAAAACCAGTACAATTGATTTCATATGAACCAAAATCTAGGTAATCACAATCTGGGACAAGCCTCTTCTTCCAAGAAACCATGGAAATGTTTGGTGGAAGATCTTGCCTCCATCACCTATTCCAGCCTCAAGAACATTGAAACCCAAAATGGTCAACTTGCATCCCACCTTAGTCAGCAGCAACCATCCAATTCTTTCCAACTTCTGGCTCAACCATTACCCAACCACAAGGGTAATTTAAGTGCAATAGCACTTAGATTAGGAAATTAAATTGTTATACCTCAAGATAAGTCATATAAACATCCTTTAAATGTTTACCTAGAAAATGAAAAGAAAAGGAAACTTGATAAAAAACATGAAACCATTCCCTCACCTCCTTCAATTCCACTTAGGAACTCAATTCCTTTTCCTCAAGACGTTTCTAATCCAAAGAAGTCATTTAGAACCTAATCTAGAAATTCTCGACATGTTTAAACATGTTGAAGTCAACATTCCCCTCTTAGATTCCATAAAAAAAATTTCTAAGTATGCCAAACTTCTTAAGTATTTTTGTACCCACAAGATGAAACTTAGGACCTTTGAAAATATTTCCACCCATCAGTCTATTCCCAAAAAGTGAAAAGTTCTAGGGAACTTTATGGTTCCATGCCAAATAGGAAGTTACAACTATGATGATGCACTCATAGACCTAGGAGCCTCAATTAATGTCAGGCCCAAATCCATATTCTCTATCCTTGGTCTAGGTACCTTACATCTAACTGGTGTTGCCATTCAGTTAGCTAATCAAAGCACTGCTAGTCCTGAGTGTATAATTGAGGATGTCCTTGTCCGAGTCAATGATCTTATCTTCCCTACTGATTTCTATGTAATTGACATGGAAGGTGAGAAAAAATCTTCTCGATCTCCCCTAATTCTAGGAAGGCCATTCCTCATGACTGTGAGAACCAAGATTGATGTCCATTCAGGTATCTTATCCATGGAATTCCATGACCAAATTGTCAAGTTCAACATTTTCCCAGCCATGTTATACCCATTTGAGGATCACTCTGCATTCTCAATCCATGCTTCTGAGGACACTTATAAGAGTCAATCGAACCCCAATACACAATGTTATTGATGTTATAATGACAAATGATCTTGTGAAATATGAACCATGATTAACCAAGTCATAAATGGTGATGTTTTTGTGGACCTCTCATTCATAGACTTCATCAATCTAGAGGAACATGAAAACTCTCTCGAATACCACATCAACTCTGATCTCTACTGCTCCACCTTGTACAGTATTAAGAAGAATGAATCTGAATCAATTGAAGTCCCTTCCTCCTTTCTTGAGTTTTTAACCCACAAATGAAAGATGCGATTGATCTGAAACCTCTACTTGAACACCTAAAATATGCATTCTTTTTCCATGATCACTCTTATCCTGTTATTATCTCTTCTTCACTTACCGAAACTGAGGAGTCCAAACATGTTCAAGTGTTAGAGGAGAACAAAAAGGCCTTAGGGTGGACCCTAGATGACATACCAGGAATCAAACCTTCCCTTTTCATGCATCACATCCATCTTGAGGAGTCATGTAAACCATTTATACAACCACTAAGAAGACTCAATCCACTCATACTTGAAGTATTTTGGGGAGAGATCACCCAAATTCTTCAAGATGGTATTATCTACCCTATTTCTATTAGTTAATGGGTTAGTACAATTCATGTTTTACCTAAGAAGGGAGGGATAACTGTTGTCACAAATGAACATGGAGGGGTAGTCACAACTCGAGTGAAGAACAAATGGCGTGTGTGCATCGACTATAGGAAATTGAATGTTGAAACAAGAAAAGATCACTACTCTTTTCCATTTCTTAATCAAATGCTGGAACGATTAACCGAAAAGTCACACTATTTCATTCTTGATGGATACACTAGATACTTCCAAATCCTAATCGCACATCAGGACCAAGAAAAGACTACTTTCACATGCCCCTTTGGAACATATTCATATTAAAGAATGACTTTTGGCCTCTGCAATGCTCCTACAACATTCCATAGGTGTAGGATGAGTATCTTTTCTGAAATCATTGAACACTATATGTATGTCTTCATGGATGACTTCATCATTTATGGTTATTCATTTGAATCTTGTTTGAATTCACTCTCTCTAGTCCTCCAAAAGTGTGTCAAGTGTAACCTTGTGTTAAATTTTGAAATATGTCACTTCATTGTTGCAAATGGGATTGTTCTAGGGCACCTGGTTTCAAAAGATGGTATTGAAGTTGATCTTGCCAAAATTGAAGTGATCCAATCACTTCCTCAACCCACTTTTGTTCGAGAAATTCGTTCATTTCTTGGTCATGCAGATTTCTATCGGAGATTCATCCATAACTTCACTAGGATATCCCTCCCACTCACTCAGTTGCTCAAAAATTATGTCACATTACATTTCAATGATTTTTGCAAGAGAGACTTTGTTGAACTCAAAACTACTCTAACATCCACCCCAATAATCCAACCCTCAGATTGGTTCTTACCCTTTGAGTTTATGTGTGATGTTTCTGATTAAGCCGTTGGGTATGTTTTTGGTCAAAGAAGAGAAAATATTCCTCATGTAATCTATTATGCCTAAAAAACATTAGATGAAACTCAATCTCACTACATTGTCACTGAAAAGGAACTTTTAGCAGTGGTTTTTGCCTTAGATAACATCCGACCCAATCTCTTAGGTGCCAAAATCATCATCTTCACAGACCATTCTTCTATAAAGTTCTTACTCAAGAAAAGTGATTCCAAACTGAGGATAATAAGATGGATCCAAATGCTTCAAGAGTTTAACCTTGAAATCAATGATATACTAGGAAATGAAAACATTGTGTCTGATCACTTGGGTAGAATTTATAATTCATCTCATTCTGAAATATTTTTCTTGAATTCCCCACTGAGCACCTTTCATCTCTCACTCAAAAAATACCATGGTATGGCCCAATTGTAAATTACATGGTTTCTGGTTTTTTTCCTGAAAATTATTCAAAATAAAAATTAAATTAAGTTGAAAAGTCATTCAAAATACTATTATTGGGAAGAAAATAAACTTTGGAAAACTGGGGCTGACAAGGTAATAAGGAGATGTTTCGATGAAAATGAACATTCATCCATATTACAATTCTGTCACTCAATGCCTAGTGGTGGAAACTTTGGTCCACAAAGGACCTCCCAAAAGGTCCTAGACTCTGGATTCTACTCGCCTTCAATCTTCAAGGACTCACATGTGTTTTGTAAATCATGTCCCACTTTCCAAAAGTTTGGCACAATTTCCACGAGAAATGAAATGACCCAAAATCATTTATTTTTCTATGAGATATTTGATGTTTGGGGTATCGATTTCATGGGACCATTCACCATTTCAAATAGATTCTCATACATCTTGCTTGGGGTTTATTATGTTTCTCGGTGGGTCGAGGCCAAACCCACTAGAAAGGATGATTCACATACTGTTAGTGAGTCCCTAAAGACATACATCTTCCAACGATTTGGCATGCCACATGCCATGATCAGTAACTTAAGAAGTCATTTTTGTAATATAACCATGGAATATCTTTTTAAAAAGACTAGGGTCATACATGAAACATCAACTATATATCATCCCCAAGAAATGGAATGGATGAACTTTCTAATAGAGAAGTGAAAAGAGTACTTGAGAGAATTGTAAAACCCACCGGAAAAGACTGACCTGAAAGACTTGGTGAATCACTTTGGGCTTATCAAAATTCCTACAAAACACCCATTGGTATGTCTCCTTTTAGGCTAGTTTTTGGTAAAGAATGTCATTTTTCAGTTGAAATCCAACATAAGTCATTTTAGGCAGTGAAAAATTGTAATTTTGATCTGGAAAAATTTGGTGAAGAAAGATTGTTGAAATTAGATGAACTAGAGGAGCTTCGACTTGGTTCTTATGATAATTCTAATATCTACAAAGAAAAATACAAGGCACTCCATGATAAACACATCATGAGAAAGGTATTTCATGAAGGTGAAAAGGTAATGCTCATCAATTCTTGATTTCTTCTTCACCTAGGTAATCTTAATTCTCGTTGGGAAGGTCCTTTTGTTATTACTAATGTTTACCCATTTGGTGTAGTGAACGTCCAAGACCCCTCTTCCAAAAGGACATTCACAGTTAAGGTACATAGATTAAAGCATCACCATGAGGGGATGCACAATCCTGGATCAACATCGACTTACACTAGATCCCCAAATTCTGTAGTCGACCCACCACTAGATAGAGATGGCTAGCCACCAAATCCAAACCAGGGGCACCTCTTTCCCCTTAACTCTCTTAATCTCTTCCTCTCTCTCCTCTATTTTATTTTTCTATATATTTCATTTTTTACCACTTTATTCATCAAAACCGTTCATTTTCACTTTCTCTTTTTTGTGGGTGTGTATTTTAAATAACACTAAAAAAACAAAAAAAAAATATAAAAAAATCCAAAAGATTCATATATTCTCAACTACAATTCTAAAATTTTGTCCATCCATTTTGGGGAGTCAATATATGTTGTTTCATCTCAAAAATTTTGAGTTTTAATCTTAAATTTGGATAAAGAATTTTGTGTCAAGAATAATACATTTTCACTGCTTAGTTATTTATTTGGAAAATGATTTTCCCCAACCATGAGAACCAACACTAGATTTCACACCAGGTCTACCTATGGCCACTATTTCAAAATGTGTGTTTTCACCCCCATTTGTGAGTCGTGATTATTTGGACCTTCGATCTGAATTACATACTTTAGTTTGAATTAATATGATAGAGGCATTTTTTGAACGACATGAGAATCACAACAACAAAATATCCTCCCATTTCCCTTACATTAATCCTCCATTTGAAAGCCCCTTCGAGCCTATGAAAACCATTTCTTTGATAGCCACATTACAATCCCAAAACCTTTTCCCACCCAATATCAACATGTATTTTTATTGCATAATTTTTTTTGGAAATTTAAGTGTGTGGGGGGATGGATTTTATTTTTGGCACCCTTTGTTGATTTCACCATGTTATCATATGCTTGAGGGAAAGAACCCATTTCAATGTGGGGGAGAGGTTGTCATTAAGTGTGTTTTGGGGAATGTAATGTACATTCATTTATGTAATTTTGTAAATCTTATTGACCAGTGTTCAATAAAAAAATTAAAAAAAATGAATAAAAAAATTGGGTTGTTTCTTCAGTAGGTCAAAAATAAATCTTCCTCAACCTTTGATCTTGTTATAACTGTTACAATTAGTGTTGTGAGGAGATCAATCATGGTTTGGTATATGAGTGTGAGATCTTTTCCAAGTTCAAATTTTGAAAAAAGAGGGAAAAAAAAGAAAAAAAAACACTTTCATTATATTCTTATGTCATTGGAAGATGTTTTGTGGTTTTTAAATATTTCATCTTATCATACCCTTCAAATTTTAATCCTCTATGGTTTATTTCTTCACACAGTCATTCCCTTGTAAATATTTGTTTTCATTTCCTTCCATGTTTTATTTCAAACAAAATGTGCATTGTGTTTTATATGTTGGTTTTTTAACCCTCTTATTATCTCTCTTGGACATTATATTCTTACCATACCATATCCACAAAAAAACCCCTTAAAAAGACCTCTTGATTATTGTGAACATTGGATAGGGATTGGAAGCTGAGATCTCTTTCAAACTCTAATATTTTCACTTTTCATTGCTGAAAGAGTGAACCTCTATAAATGAATTTTATCATCTTGAGAGGTGTGAGTTCTGAGTGTCCACATTTTCAATTTCTAAATTTGAGAATGAAAAAATTAAATAGTTTTGGAATATTGTTTCTGTAACAACTTGTGGTGGAATTCAAAATGGATGAGTGATATAGTCTGAACCTCCCCTGATTGGAGAAAACAAAATTTCACTATTTGTTGGTGAGTGAAAATGATTTTGTTATGTTTTTATATTTTTTGCACATGAAGACATGAACAAGAATAAGTGTTGGGGAGTTTATGTTATTAATATTTTCAGGACTTATTATATACTCCCTTTACTTATTTTATATAAATGTGCATAATTTGTGTGAAATATTAATTTTTTAATAATAAGTATAATTTTTGAGCATTTTTAGAACTAGTCCAATTGAATCAGTTTACTATTTTATTAATAATTCTCACCATACTAATTCAAATTGTGTATTTTTTGTTTTTTAGGATTTATTATTCAATTTATCACATATCATTAGAAGGAATCATGATCCAATTCTGCCATTTAAGGGCTCATATGGGCAACACAAGAAGACCCAAATAATTTGTGATGAAACTGGGCCATCAATGATGATTGAGTTATTAGTCTAAATCCCAATACCCTAATCTCATTAAACCCAAAAATATATTCTAGATTATCCAAATGAAGTATGGATAAAAATTTTATGGTCCAACTACAAGAACAAGGGGCCCAACTAATGCCTTGAAATCCATCCAACCATTCTGGCTGGGAATTAAAATATGGACACTATTCATGACATATCTCATGATGTAATCATAAAATAGAGCTGATATTTTTCTATGTGAAATAGAAGACATAGGAGGTATACTATTTTGAAGAAATAATTCGGTTTTGAAGACATCGCCTTATTCAAACACCCTTTCACATTTTGGCCATCAAACAGACAGGATTGAAATGGACAGATTAAATTTTTTTAATCAACCGGACATAACTTTGGATCCATATATCCAAATTCCTCCAATGTCTGAGAGTAGTCGGCCAAAATTATTATCTATAAATTTGAATAATGAGTTATCTCAAGATTATTCTGTCTGGATGTCCAAATAGTCAATCCAAGTGGTGGGGCAGATTGGGAATGCAAACAGTCCACTTCCTTGGGATATAAATACATCCCCCTCCTCTTCTTCAAAGGGGTTGGCATTTCAGTAGAGATTATCACACATTGGCACGAACAAAGCCTTTACAAAGTCTTGGGAGGACCTTCCATACTCATGTTTTCACTTGAGATACCCTTCCTCCTCTCTTTTTTTCCTTCCACTTTTGTGTTGTTCTTCGTTTGTAATCTCTTAAGCTTGTGTTTTGGAATTATGTTTTAATGCAAGTTTCTTCTTCAATATCTATTATTCTCATCAAACTTATGTAGTTTAATATTAATGTTCCAAAAATAGTTTAAATACATTTGAATCCCCTTCCATTATTTTTCTTCCTCATTCAATCAAATGTTCATTTTTAATTATCATCATTGTTCGTGTGTGTGTGTCGACGCACCACTCTTTTCTTATCCCTTTATTTTTCATCTCTTCTTAATTTATCATCATAATAATTATAACAAGATTATTAAACACCCAAATGTATGAGTAAATCGATTATTTTGGTGCGTCAAAATTTAGGGATGTTAAGTGATTGACATTATTTGCTCGATCAATATTCTTTGAATTGTCATTGTGTATGTTGGACTTAACATGTAATGGATTAATGACTTGTTTTGTTTAACATGTGGTTTCCATGGATTATTGGAACCATAAATACACCACCATCAAAAAGATATGATTGATATTAGAACCTTATGTTAATTTAAGGCTTGGATTAAATCGTTAAAACTTAGGAATTCCAATCAACATTATCTTCTGAAGTGGGTGTTAATTTAAATGAAATATATAGAAAAGCTCAAGGATATCACAAGATTAACTCCCGAATAATGAACTCAACCCAATCTTTATCAATTTTTCAAATCAATCATAATCAATCAATCATTTAAATTAAGCTCTGCAAACAAACCCCCTAATCAAAATACAACCAACTAAACACAATTGACTATTTTAATAGTATCATCGACGAGGATTCGACCTGAGTGCTACTATACGCATTAGCAGAGCATCCGAACATTGACCAGTCGATAGACGAAGATCGGCCGTGCATTTCACGCCTTCAAAAAAATGACTAAAAATCATCATGTATAGACTTCTTCAAGGAAGTTACAACCTATACTACTGAAAGAGACTGTATTAGATGGGAAATTAGGGGAACTGCGGATGTTGATGAAGGATAAAAGGGAGGAAAGGTATCCACTGATATAGATTGGGACTTTTTAATGAAAAGGGAGAGGTAAACAATTAGATATGGATTGAATGGGTCCAACAAAAGGGAAATTTTAGGGCAATAAAATTCACATGGATGAAAAATTGGGCATGACAGGAAGAGGGTGGGAAGCATCAAAGTGAATGATGAACTGAGGCATCAACTCGGAGAGGAAGAAATCGAGGACGACCATCAAAGGGAACAAGAAAAAAGTAATGGCATGGGTGGGGAGATGATACCGGAGAGGCAGTGCTCATGCCTCCCCCCTCAGTTCTGTCGTCGACGGAAAACCCTAGGCCAATGATGCTAGAGACGGTGATCTCATTAAAGTCTCTATTTTTTATGATTCTTTTAAAAAGTATCTATATCTATATGCATACTAAAGAAGGCATATTTTGTACACATGTCTTCTTCCTATGAAGCAACATCACCCTATATTTCATATCCCTTCACCATACTCAAAAAACCATCATTCCCCTGATCGGGATTTACCGTTGCTCCTCCACCCACTCCCCAATTCTCATATACCCTCTCTAGGGTTCTTGTTCGCCCCGAATCTCCCCTCCCCGAATCCCCTCTCTTGCTCCCCTCTTCGAATTCCCTCCGCAGCCGTGACTCAGCCTCTGCAACTCCACCTTCGCGACTCCAGATCTGCGACTCCACCTCCGCACCTCCGCCTCCGCGTGACACGCCTGAGGCTCCTCCGCCTTTGCTTCATCCACCTTCACCTCCTCCACCTTCGCCTCCTCCATCTCTTAATCCTCTAATTGAGGATTTTTATCAGGTCTTGCAACATTACCAAATAAATCATTAGTGGTGTATCCTCCTTCCATGAATTAATTTATTTTTCAGAATGTTTTCCCACATTGAATAATTGTTTTCCTCAATTTAGAATGTTGTTTGGGGAATTCAAGTGCACGTAAGGCTGAAATCATTAATGTTCGAGGAATTTTAGAGGCCATGATAATCGGTAAAATGTACCACCATTTGAAGGTTAGTTCTATTTATTTTTTCAAAAAAAGGCTTCTGCTATTTCCCACTAAGAGTGACTAACCTCGATATTTCATTGTAATTGATGATTACATAAGTAGCATCATATTCAGTTTCCTTAACATGGATTATTCTGACATTTTTAGCGATGTATTGAAGCCTGTTTCACTGAAGCATGAAAGAAAAATCCAACTTTTTATGTTTGAAGATGTTGACATTGATGAGGTTAAGTACTTTTATTTCAAACTTATCTATGATTTATAATGCTTATGCCATGAAAATAGTGGTTGAATGGGTTGTGTTCGGTTTTTTTATACAAGTGGCCAAATCTGCTCTGCAATATCTCGTGTTCTTGTGTATGTAAGTTTCATAACCCAGTTTTCTTTCATTATTTTCATATAAATATATGTTAATTCAATTATTGTTCTAAATCATATGTCTATCTATTATGAAATATCTTCCAACTAATAACACCATATTTCTTCCCTCACCAATGTCGCAGCATAGTACAGGTATGCTGTAAACTATAATTAACTAATTCAGTTTAATGTTTTATATGGATTATCAATTTTTATGTATATTAAAATTTTAATTAAAATAGTTTACTTTTTAAATTTCGGGTTTTTTATTTGTGAAATTATTTTACCATTTTCATTTTATAACATATATTTTATTGTATTTTCAGGTTTTTTTTTGATCATTGGTGAACGCCTCATAATCGGTTAGTTTGTTCATCGTTAATATGTTATGTTTCTACTACATAAGTGTTTCCATCTGTATATGAATTTTAACTGTATACATGTTTCCATTCAGTGTTGGTGATTTTTTTTCAATATTGAATCCACCATTTATTGATTTTATGCACTAAAGATATATGAATATGATTCATATGACATAATACAAGGAAAATAATATTTTAAGGTAAGAACATGCATCTTCCAGTTATGAATTCCTGTAGGAAAATGCTATATACTTTCATTGCTAAGGTGGTATTTATCATGTGTACAATGAAGAGTCATAGATGGATCACAAATCACTTCAGTTATCCATTATTTATGTTCTTCATTCATAAATTTTTTTATTTTGTAAATGATATGTCAAGCATCTAAATTGGTTTGATTTCATTGCCTTATCGAAGCTATATTCCTTGTGAAATCAATATGATTCGGTCACTGTTAAATAAATAATGCATTTTTTGAATCCTAACATTATTTCCCCCTTTTGAAAATACATTATATGATTTTGTAATGTCAAGAGAACCACTTGATGTTATGTCTAGCAGTTTACATAATGTAGAGTGGAATTCGCTTCATAGGATAAGAAATTAATGTAATTTTCATCAATGCTATGGGAAAATAGTTTAATGTTTTCATATAAACATTCATACAATTTTGGATAGATTTAATGTAAATTCCAATTAAACTGTCCATGTACCTTTTGATTATGTGGTACATAAATCTATATGTATTTTATAAAATTACACTTCTCTAATTTTGACACATCATATTAACTTTTTTCATAGTTTTTTTTTTGAGATGCTATACAAAACATGGGATATCAATGTATTGAATTCGAACAAGATGAAAATTCCATGTATGGATAAAGAATGTATGGATCTGTTTCACAACAATTTCTGAAAACTTCTTATAGCACTTATTTCTGTATGCATTTATAAAGTATGTTTCCTATCCAAAATATATTTTCTTAATGCTTCAAGTCTACTCTGGTCAAATGAAGTGTGCTCTGTGGGGTCTGGTAAAATCATGCGGTTAAGGTCTATCAAATATTTCTAACATGATGATTTCATTCTTTGATGTCACTTCATATGCATTTTCTTTTTTTAAAAAAATTCAATGTTCAATGGAAGCCTGTTTCACTATTTCTTGGAAGAAAGATCCAACTTATTATGTTTGAAGATGTTGACATTGACAAGGGCAAGTACTTGTATTTCAAACTTATCCATGGTTTAGAATTCTTATTCCATACAAACAGTGGTTGAATGGGATGTGTTCAGTTTTTTCAAGACAAATGTCCAAATATTCTCTACAAAATCTCATGTTCTTCTGCATGTAAGTTTCATAACTTGATTACATGTGTGATCTTTCATTATATTAATTTCAGCTCAGATGGATTAACTTCACATGGATTATTCTGACATTTTCAGCGATGTGTTGAAGCCTATTTCACTAGATCATGGAACAACGATCCAACTTATTATGTTTGAAGATGTTTACATTGATGAGGGAAAGTACTATATTTAAAACGTATCTATGATTTAGAATGCTTATTCCATACAAATAGTGGTTGAATGGGCTGTGTTTGGTTTTTTCTAGACAAATGGACAAATCTGCTCTACAAAATCCCATGTTCTTGTGCATGTATGTTTCATAACTCAATTTCATGTGTGTTTCAACTATTCCTAATAGTTCTAGAAATATC
Source organism: Viscum album (assembly GCA_963277665.1). Lineage (NCBI taxonomy): Eukaryota > Viridiplantae > Streptophyta > Magnoliopsida > Santalales > Viscaceae > Viscum > Viscum album. The sequence continues at coordinate 1,368,484,448 of OY728135.1, forward strand.
ATTTACTGATGAATATAAGAATAATTCATCTGTCAAAATTTCCATTCATTGGATACTATGGAATTTTTCTCCATGATTATGATGTCAAGAATTATTTTCATCTTCTTAAAATCAATCCAAGAGGATTTACTTTATCTTCTTAAAATCATTATTTTATCATTTATTTGTGATGTACAACACTCCTAGGGTGATTTCATCATTATTATCGGTTGTGGTAACTTTTATTTCATTTCATCTATATCATTAGTTTTAATTGATGACATTTATGTACAATCATAATCCATAGACTGTCATAGTCTGATTTCATCACCTCTAATATCACACCTCATCATCAAGAAACTATAATTACTTCCATATGTGTATGATGTATATTATTTTCTTTTATAACATGCAATCATATTAATTTTTTAAAATTTTAAGTCAATATTTCTTAATAATTAAATGAAAAATTCTTATTACATATATAAATATTCACATAAGAGGGAAATATTGTTCCATGGGTGTATTTGTGAAACAAACTTTTGTACATTGTGTTTTTACATCACTGTTTACAATATACAGTGAGGATATATCCTGTTTTTTATAATATCTCATATAGGTACTAGAAACATGTTCTCCAATATGTATGTTTCAAATTTTCTTTTAGAAATTTTATTTCAAATTTTATATCTACTCATATTATAGTTTACTAATACGCTGTAAAACAGATTTCCCATTTTCTTATTTGTAATGTTTGTTTCCAGTAAACATTATTTCCATTTTTGGATTTTCAATATTTTTTCTTTCTACGGAGGTGAACTATAATGTGAAACAAACGTTTTTTTGTGGGGCTCCACTTCAACAAAAAATCACTGATCTTCTACACAATTAGTAAAATGAGTTTCCAGACTTTTTTCTGTTGTATTCGCACAAAATAGACTTAAAAATATTTTATATTGTTATTTCATTTCTTTTCATTCCAAATTCTACAAGGTTACTTTACATACAATCACTTTCCCTGTGATTATTTCGTCATAATGCAATCACATTACTTGAAACGTGCCTAACAACCCTTAAATTTTATGTAGGTTAAAATAATTTGACTCGCAAGAAATGTGTAAAAAAAATTATTCATTTGACCTTTCAGCCAAATGTTAGTTCTTATATTTTTTACTATGGTCAGGGCTTCTACTCGACAGTACTTCTTCAGATCCTCCACCTAAGCCTTCTCTACAATAGAAGACTCCGCCTTCGGATCTTTGACAACAAAGTCCTCTAATCCACCGACGGTTCCTACTCCCTCACGCATGTAGTGAGAAAAACTAGGTATAAACCACTTCCAAATGTATAAAGCTTGAATATGTCAAAGTTATTGGAGATAAAAAAACTTCTATTTCTGTCACGATAGAGTTGAAATCTGCAATATAGATCTATCTCCACAAAATCAAGATTAAGGTTGATTCTCTATCTAGGTCAGTATACATGATATCCTATGCTTCTCTAGGACATCCAATTTTTTATGAAATCACACTACACTATCCTTTCCTAAGTATTGAAACTCGTAACTCCTCCTACATTGATGTAGTCTTCTTATAAATATAGGATTCTTATATTATTAATAGATTACTCTTTTTTTAGACCCACTATCTCTATTGACTACCCATAATTCTACTACTATATTTTAAGTACAATTACTCCATGGACAATAGTGAACTGAGACATTTTATATTACTACTTTCAATACTAGAGCTGATAGCTCTCTTTTACACCACATTATATATTCTAACACTGGTATACCTACCTTATTTTATTCAAATCATGGCATTCAGTGTTTCTATTTTCCAGAATTAATTTCTCTATAACTTTTGATAATTTTAGACCAATTAATTACATAATTATTCAATTTTTTGTTTTCCTTTACAATGTATTTTACATTCACTTTGTTGTTAGCTGTTAGTAAAATGGTTTCCCTATACACCTTGAAAATTCAATATAAATAAAAACAATACCACACTGTAAAAGATAATAATACATTCATAATGTTAAATAGGATAGAAGCAACAACAATAACCAAAACCATGTTGTAATGGATTTTTTCATGGAGTATGCAAAGGTGCATAATAGCAGGTTGTTTATGTAGTTTTCATATTGGACCTTTTATGTTTGGATAAAATTCCAAGTTCAATCATCCCTTCCAATGGAAAAGCCTTCTACAGTCCTCTAATTTACTCTATATTTCTGTATTATAATGAACATTTCTTTAAAAAATTTAAGATTAGTTGTTAGTTAAGTTGTTAAGAACCTTGGGATCTTGGGAGTTATAGGATTATCTGATGTATCATATTGGTGTCATGATTTTTCTATTCATCTATTGTAATATTTAAATATATAGACTGTATTTTGACATATATTTCTGATAAAATCTAGATTATAATCCTTGGAAATATTGATTCGTCCTCTTCTTAGAGGACACAAAGTGAGTTGAATCATGCCTAAGACACATGCCAATGTCCACTTGATTCTTTTTTTGAACCTTCTTTTTTTTTCTACTAATGGTTTCTGAAAATTAATTATTCATTCATAGAACAAATTACTTTCTTATAATAACTAGATTATTCTTAATAATTATTATTACTTTAATGGAATCATTGTTTATTTTTTCTCTTTGACCTGTGTTTTGATCATTGTTTTTAGATGTCTGGGGACAGTTCCTTTCATGTTGCAACTGGAGAGGCATTTTGGGACTACTAAGGATCCTAAAATACAACCTCGTGGTTGGAGTTTTTCCTTCCCCTTATGATCATGTAGTACTTAAATCCACAGGTATTTTTTAAAATTCCACTTCTCAAAAGTTCACATTTTATAGACAAATTTTTTCATAATTTCAGGATCTATTTCAAGATGCTCTATAAACTTTGGATATCAATGTTTTGAATTTGAAAACTATGGAAATTCCATGTATGGATGAACAAGGTAAGGGTATATTAGACAAAACATTCTAAAAACTGCTTGTAACATATATTCCTATTTATATTTATATGGTATGTTTCTTACCCAAAATATTTTTTCTTTCTGATTCAGTTCCACAACTTGAAGGCAAGGAAGGTGGTCCTAAAACATTCTATGGAATTATTATTAAAGTCCCCTTCATTCTTAATGTTGGACCGGAAGTTGAAATACTTTCTATGATGGTTGTTGAATCAAAAAAATTATTGTTTTCTAATTCTTCCACATAAATCCGTGAGGTACCCTCTTGTCTCCTGTTCTGGATTAATTTATTTCTCACTATGGTTTCCAAATTAGAATAATTTATTTTTTGTAGTTTTTTGGATTTAGCATGTTCATGTGGGAATTCAAGAGGTTGTTTGCAACAATGATAGCCATTGTCTGAGTGCTATTTTTAGGAGAAATATTCCATATGTATGATCCATTCAGAAATTTTATTTCTTATTGCATAGATATTATAGATAATTATAGGTTAGATAGAATTGATAAAAATAGTCTATTATTTCCACTATCATAGCTTCAATATACACCAAAGACTTATAAATACTCACGGAGAAGAACTCATGAGTTATTCATATTATTTATGTATTTTACTATATAGATTTTTTATTCATGGATGATATGTACCAAATAATCCTATAATTAGAATCAAAGACTCCACAATTAATGCAACCATGTTTCCTACTAAACCTCACCCCAACATCCTTGCAATCCCATCCACCCACTCCATTCAAAATCTAGAATCCTTGAAAATCTCTATAGGTTTATTTCCATCATTTAACGCAATATCACCTATCACCTCCACCTCTGGCCTCACCTCCACCATCAATTTCATATATCATTATCCCTACCTCCTTCATTCCATCATGTTCTATCTCCATACCAGTTAGCCTTTACTTAATTTCCATCAATCATGGGTAGCCTGCTAATTGTATTATCATCATTTTGTTCTAAACATTATATTAAGTACGACGATAATACAATTTTATTTAATGACACAAAACCAGATGATTTGAAAGAAAATTGAATAGTCTCGTACATTTTCACAGGTGGAGTACTAGTTTTTTTTCAAAATATATCACTTTATCTTTTTAAAAATAAAACTTTAAAATTTCACCTAACATAATATTTTATTACATGATTAAAATTATTTTTTAAAACTATAATTTTCAATTTTGAATCCATTTCCCTTTTTATTTTCAAAAGGAATTTCCCTCATGGGTTATTTGTATGATTATTTCCATTTGATTTATGTGAAACAATTTTCTTATTCGAAGAATTAAATCCATGGATTCAAATTACCCCAATTCTCATTCTCTTATGTGTTATAGATTGATGATTTCTTTTTACAAGGGTGTTATTCTATCTATTTCAACATAAATCTAATTTTGTTTCATTAACTAGGGATATTTTATTTCACAACCATCCACACCTGTTCTCTATATGTTTTATGGTCATGTTTTGTGGAATTAATCCTAAAAACAATTTATTTATCATGTTAACATTTCAATGATGAAATTATTAATTTTTTTCTATATGAAACACTTATGCATGTACAAAATATGATGTGATGGATGGGCCTAAAACTATAAAATCCTATACTTAATTCATTAAAGCTTTATATCTCATATTATTTTTTGTATGGGTTTAGGGAGTGAACTAAATATATTATGGGAATTTTTTAACTACATTATGATAGTCATAGTAGTTAACCATGACTTATGTTAATTATTTCATACATTATGTTGTGGCCTTAATTAAAGATATTAATATCCTTTTATATTGGTTTCATTATACTAATTACTCAAGATATGATTCTTATCATACAATCTACGTTTCATTAGGTATGAATTATATAATTTATTTTTTATTACTTCATTACATTCTTAAACCCATATGTTTAACTTATGTTCACATATGATCATTGATTTTTATCATTTATGTTTATGCAGACTGAGCATTTGAACTCAACCCTTCTTATGTTTCATTTTCTCCAAGTAAATAAAGAATGTAATATATGTGGTATGACTTGAATATTATCTTGTATTCAATCTGTGTTGATGATTTTGAAGACATTTTATGGATTATGTAATCCCTTTTTAAGTGGAAAAATGTTTGTAGAATCAAAAAATAACCTTTTTTAGTTATCATTTTTCCATAATTATATAAAACTATAAACCTAAAAAATAATTGGTATGTATTAATATTAAATATTTTTCTTAAGTCATATAATTAGATGGGAATATCCTTTTGGAACTATAGTTGGCATTAGAGTTTGTTTAGGTAATATTAGAGGTTAAGATGATAGTTAAGGACAATTTAATGGTTGATGAGCTAGGATTGGTCATCATTTACAAGGTATAGATATTACTTTGGGTTATTTGATGTAATATTGAATATTTTTTGGTACTTTTATAAGAATACATTAGTGAAATACCAAGGAATTAATATATTTATAGGATAGCATCCTGTAATTTTGGTAAATTAGAGATTTTATGGTTTTCATGGTAATAACATCCCTATCTATATTCTAAAATTGGATACAGGCTTTGGAATAGATGTACCTATGGGTGATAACACACAAAAGGGCATGTTGAGAAATAAATCAATCATCACCTAGTGCACAAAAAATTGGTATTACTACAAACCTGGTTTGAAAATCCTAGGGTATATGAATTGGTTAATCATATATTCTTTATAAACCAATATAAATGACTGTTTCCTAGCATATTTTATTGGGTTTGGAAAACAAGTATTAGAAAAATCAACTTAGAGTAACCTAGGTTGAATAAAGAATGATATTGGTGGACCTAAGAGTGATATATATTAAACTAATCATGTTATAAGATAATATGAAATTATAATAAAGTTGTATATATTGTGTTTAAATTATCAAAGGGATATATATGATAATAACTTTATAATGTTAATTTTTCATCAATCATGAAAATCTCTTTTGGATTTATTAATGTATGAAAGTATATGAAACAATAGATTCATGGTAAAAGCAGATGAATATCTCAGTAAACAACCCATTGGAAATGTAGATGGAAAGAAAAACCTTATGCTTATGTCAAACCGGTTATCCTAAATTCTGACTAACAACTTTAACATAGACTATGTCTTAAAAACAATAAATAAAAGACTGAATCACCACTCTAATTTTCAAGGAATATTATGGAATTATTAATTATGAAGATTATTAGTATGATATTTGAAATAATTTTTATTCCCTATGGTTTTCTCTAGATAAATCCAAATCCAAGATCATGAAATTAAAATATAATAAAAATCATATGTGATATAAATTCAAGCTACTGGAAATTTCCACAATATCTATGCTAGTAGAATCAATAACCTAGACTACCACCAGAGGATACCTTACTCATTGATATTATGAAGATATATTTAGGGGATATTTAACTAGAAATTAGGATGATATAATCATGTAATTATCAATATAATAGGTTATTTATCACAAGTATATTTTTATATCTTGTATTGCGAATTCTAAAGAAAAAGGATGTTTATTATTATCTAGTTTTTTATTTTTATTTAATATTTTAAAACTAAATTTATAATCTTTAGATTCTGAATTAGATAAAAAAATTATTATTTTTTATTTAAAATGTCAGAAGTATCATAGTATGGGTTTTTAATATTTTTCTGATAGAATTGTTTCTTTTATAAATAGCACAAAGATAAAAATATTTCTAAAACCATCAATTTTATGTCATTATCAAAATACAAGAAAATATTAAACATTTTGGATAAAAGTTATATAAAATTTTAATATTGTAAGTAAAATATATAATTTATAATTACTGTTATTTATTTATAAAACCCATGTACATTGTTTTGTAAACATAAGTAATACACTACTCTAAAAACATATATATTCACTTAAATTATAAAATTAATTTTCATCACATATAGAGATTAAATCTGAAAATTGATTTCATATTTTAGATAAACATGATAATATTTTTTAATAAGTTCAATTTCATTTTAGGTATTGAAAATAATATTATTACGATTAATGTTAATGAACATGATAATAAAAAAACTATTTTTTCAATGAATTGTTTTATTAATACTATGTAATCATTATCTAATAATTTAAATTAACATCTTACAAAATTTTACATTTATATATTCTTTAAAACTATATTTAATTATTTTATCACTCATTCATTTGATAACCAATACTAAATAATTCTAAAAAAATTTAATGGTGAAATAATATTTTTCTACAAAATAATTTTCATATATATTAAATTATTTAATTAAAACATTAATTTTATATTTTTTAGAAAATAAATTAGATAAATTAGATATTAAATTTAGATTTATAATATCAATATTTATTATGATTTTTTAACTTAAATATTTAATAAATTATAAATTACTTATTTAAAAACTAGTTACCATAGTAAACACTGAAATGGTAATTTTTTTTAAAAAACTATTGGAAAATATTTAAAAATAAGTATAAAATAGGTGTGGGAATAAATTGTTGAGGATATATCCTCCCAAGAAAACCCCACAATACATTTTTTAGGGGTTTTAGAGTTTTTTACGATTGAATTGTGTAATATTATCATTAAAAAGTAAAGGGGTGATCATGAAAATTCCATTTTCTTCATTATAAAAGAGGATAGTTCAACAAATTTATGTGAAATCCATTCCTTCTAATACCTTCTTGAAACTCTTTCATATTAATCCTCCTATAGAAGTATCTCAATTTTATAATATTATTTTCACAATATTTTATCATAATTCCATCATTTTCAGTGATACTTTATAAAGAAATTTTAAGGTACTAAAGAGATTATTACTTACACCCTACCTTGTATTCATAATATTTCTCTTATAGACCGACCATTAAATATAAATATGATGACATAAATATAGTTATTATACTTAATTGTGATTATATTAATTTAAAAAAAAAATTGCTTCTTTCCATCAACTTATAAAAAAATAATAATGTTAATTGTTCATCATGTGGACTACTACCTCCATGAAGTAATGTTTTTCATTATTCGTATTATTTTTAATTCATTACAAAGACTACATAAATTCTGATTAAAAAATTTAAAAATAAATAAATAGTATCATTATTCTTCTTTTATAATGATATTATAAACAATGATAACTATACCCACTCATTGAGATATAGTATTCTTATGTTTGGGTTTGTTTAACCACATAATTGAATAATGGTATAAAAATATATCATTGATGACTATGGGAACATAATACTAATACTATTATAAGTTAATAAGAAATTAATTATTATTATTTTTGTTCTAGAATTTTTATATTAATTATCTTATTTATTATCAAAATTTAATATTTTATTTCAAAATATACAAAAATAATCCGACAACAATACAACTTTAATGCAAACATAAGAAAAAAACAATATTACAAATATATATCTTATGATCATAAGTGGACTTTTATAAATTAAATATAAAATAATAATCTTCTTAATAAGGTATATTATAAAATTAATTTTATTATTTATGATTCTAGGAACATTCACATGATAAATTAAGAACCTAGTAAGTGTTTGTGCTAACATAATATTCTTCCACTGATTTAAAACTTTTTTATTTGAAAATAAAATTTAGAGTTTGATTTATTCTACCTAATTAATAACTTATGTTCTATTTTCTCATTATATTCTATTGTTTCACAATTCTTCCTTATAACCACATTCTCAAAATTAATATTACCTCTAATTTTATTTTACTTGTTAGGGTCCTAAATATATTTTCACCCCTTGAGACATATTTGTTATTATACACGATCTTTTTCTAGGAATGGTGTATTTACATAACTTTCATATTCTTTGATTCATGATTATTTTCTTTTCATGATATTCAATATTCTATTTAATTTTCTTTCTCTAATGGGAATTTGACTCAAAATTTTCAAAAAATTTAGGGTTAAAATCTCTATCACCCTTTATTAAAGCATGTTTCGATATTATAAAACAAAAGTATTTTTTTATCCCCTAAATTCCCATTTACTTATAATATCTTAAATTATTTTTTATTATTGATTCTCCACTTATAGTTGTGATCTTCCATTCTTGATACAATGATTGATATCTCCCTAAAAATATGGGTTTTTTCATAATTGACCCTACATTCATGAGTTACAATGTTTCTCCTTGATCTTATTATTTCGTTCTATAACATATTCTATATTTCATTCATTCAAAATAATTTTTTTTCAAATAATCCTTATTGATGAATTCTCTTTCTTCTTGAAAATTAAATTATGTTAAGAATAATAAACATTCTCTTAAATGATGATTAGTCATCCATGCCTATATATTCCTCTTCCCACCAATTTTCCCCCCAATATTTTAAATGTAAAGAATTTTTTATATCCTACATCACTTATTATTATTCTCCCCCTATTTCAAAATTTTTATTCTGTATTGTTTTCAAGAATTTGGTTTTTATTAATGGTATTTATAAAAGGGGTTTTCTTCAACTTCCTAAAAAAAGGTTTGTCTTACCGTTTAAAATTCCTTAATATAAAAATTTTGGAAACTTTAAAGTATCCATTATTTATGATAATTTCTAGAACAACTATTTTAAAATTATTTCACTTCAACTTTTGGAAAATGATGTTTGAAAATTATTCATAACATAATATATTAAAACATTATTAAAAGTGTTTTTCTAAACCCTATTTAATATTTTTACATCTATTTTCCCATTTCATTTCCAATGGTAATTAACATCATTGGACTCATTTATCATGATTTACACTCTAATTTTCAGGATGTTATTTTATTTCTTTATGAATTAAAATGACCCTAATTATTATTCTCTTATTGTGTATCGTTTGGTGAATTTTTTTAAGGGTGTTTTTACATCGATGTCAACATCCATCAAAGTTTATTTTTTAAACTATAGATATTTTATTTTTAAACCATGTACATTATTTATTCAGATTTTATATTGTTATGTTTGGTGGATATAATCCTAAAAATAAATTATTTTTTGGGCTACTATTTCTTTGATTAAATTATGAATATTTTTCTACTAAGTAGAATTATTCATATACATAATATGATTTGATGGGTGGGGCTTGAATTATCTATCCCACCAATTCATTGGAAAATGGTTTATATCTCATGATATGTTATTTAAGATATTAATTTGCAAACATAATCATCTATGGGACATTTGACACTATGTGATGATGGTCTAGGGAGTGAACCCTAACTTTTTTAATGATGTCATGTATTTTGTTGTGGTCACAATCCTAAGATGTGAAGATCTATTAATATAAATTTCTTTATGATAAATAATCTTGCTATAATTCTTGTCTCATGATCAATATGTTATTGGGTATTGGTCTCACCATAATTTACCCATGTTTTTAGGGTTAAGCAGTCGCTTGTAGTGTATCTTGGGTTGTTGAATCCTTAAAGACCTGAGAAGAAGCCTATAGATAGGCACATTTTAAGGACTATTTTTTGATATTAAGTGGACAACATGGGTTGATTTTAGATGGGTTTAAAGGATCACTAACATATTTATGTTAATTGAAATTAATATAATGAGTTGATCCTAGGTTATCGCTCAGGGTGGATTGGATGAGTTAATTTTTTAGTGATCTCAATTTCTTATGTTTGAGATGAGTTCATTTTAGAATATTAAACAACATCATCACTTACTGGTTTAATACCTACACACTATAATACTAATCACCTACACACTTTAAGGATCAATGTTTTGAGGACTTCAAGGTTATGGCTCGTATTAGCACTTGAAGTGTGTGGCCTTAAATTCAAGAAGGCTGAAGGAGTTTAAAGATCTTCAAATAAAATTCTCAATTAAAAGAAGTTATTAGACATTAATGGAGTGAGAAATAAAATTCAATCCAGACCCTTTATACTCCCTTGGATCAGCCCATATGTGTTTTATCCCTCCATTGATGAAATGTTCTCAATGGAAGTGGAAAGTAGACTTACGAGGGTGGAATTAAAGAAGTAAAAACAACAAAATAACGATCACTCCACCGTTGTGTGATAAATTTCACAAGTTATGGTATGAATAAATTCTCACCATGAGGAAACGGAATCAACATGATGGAGATAATAACAAAATAAGAGGACATAAAGAACTTTTATTAAGCAAAGAAGGTTAATTGAATGACTTACATGAGAAGGAAATGCGATTACAAACACAAAGCGGCAACATAACACTACAATTAAACCAAGAACAAAAAATCATTATATCCTCCAACACCACTATCTTAAATTGGAATTTTCTGAGCCTTGGTTCTATCCTACAATAGTAAAAATCATCCCACTTGATTATGGTAGGCCTAGGGTGGTAGAAAGTAAGGGAGAGTGGACTTCTTTATCCTTGACATGAAGTGGCAGTCAGCTTGCATCCACCGAATAGACAAACCTATATGGTATTATATATAGATAAATTAGAGAGTTCAATAGAATAAAAAAGTTATTCTCCTAGTGTCTCCTATCTCTATATAAAATTTCATCCCAAATGAATTTGTGGTTGCTGATATATGATTAAATTTGTGGGCTATTTTTCTGGGCCGCAAAATCTGGCTTAGAATTTAATCTCCAAATACAGCCTCCTGAATAACCACAATGGAGGCTTAATTATTTCTCTCTTTTGAAGAATTATATGTTCCTATATATGTATTCTATCATCCCATGAAATTTCGGCTTCATTGGGTTTGTGTTGTGGTCCTGACATTCTCATCAATGGGATGGTGTCCATTCTACCTTCTCCACAATTGTTTCCTTTCATCGCCAAATATCCCCATCATCATTTATGAATACTCCATTGATCCATGAATAAAAAAAGTTCATATTAAATTTTATATCCATTTCCCAAAATATAAATTTAATATATGTATAATTACAGCCCTTAAAATCAGATGAATCATTGGGCCTAAATTTGTGTAAATTAGGCACGAAGTGCACAAATGATGAGAATGGATATTCAAAATTAAAATCCACTACATCAGGCCCACAAGAACAAAAATGGACATTTAATACCAATAAAATGTAATTAAAATATGTATTTTTATTTTGTAATCACTCCCCCAACTTGATATTTTCTAGTCCTGAGAAAAATTTATCTCAACAATATGTAATTCGAATTCCCTTTTCCAAAAACATTTCAACACACAATGGTCACAATAAACCCTTATACCAAAAACTAATGAAACCCATAAATATATTTTAATACAAGATAGTTTCATAAGAATATCTCAATCCCAATCTCATTCCTTTTTTCAAATTCATCTCCATATTTCATCGAACATCAATTAAGATTGATGATGTGTTGTACATCGCATTAGATATGGGGGGTTCATCTTTATTTAAGGGGGAAATGATGGAAGCGCTTGGTAGAATAACATTTCAATATTAATATGAGTATTCAATTTTTTTATTGTTTTTTTTGTAATTTTTCCATGGTAATTGAAATTGCACTCAAAAGAGTCAACCCCTGTAGCGATACTTTGCTGATGGCTTCAAGGTTGAATGACAATGGGGCCCCAAGTGAAGCCCACATACTCAGAAATCATATCATGTTAACTCAATCAAAAAAAATTCAAATTGCCATAAATATATATATAATTACTAACTCTGGGCCAGACAACTATGGAGTCACGATCCCCAAGTGCCAAAAGCCACGCATTAGGTCATTTTGTTGCTCTACGTGCTCATTTATTGTTTTCTTAATACTCATATTAAATCTAAAATGATCACTAAACCTATTATATTTATTTGGAGGACCCCATGAACTCAAACTAATACCCCACTATCAAAAGTATGTGCATTGTGAATGTTTTTTTATTTGGATGAAAATATAAACAATGAAATATCACATTAGACAGCCACACATTCCAAAATCTATTCTCATGAAATATACATGGATTTAAATCAGAATCAGGGAATTATAAATTATTAAATATTAAGTTTCAAAGTGTACAATGCCTATTATAATGTTTTAGGTTAAAGAAATTTTTCTTTCCATTAAGGCACACTTTTTTTTAAATCATTCATTTTTTTGAAAAAAAAGAAATTTTATTTTATTTTATCTCCCCCCAACGTAAAATAACACCCTCCCCAGTGTTTAAAGAAAAAAAAATTTAGAAGGGGTAGAGTCATATAATGGTATTTCAAAAAAGAAATTGAAAATGAGGATCATGGAATGAAGTCACATGGTGGTTGAAGTTGAAATTCTTGATGCTCCTTTTTAATCCCTTGATCTCTATGTCACTTTGAGAGTTCCCTAGTGGAAAACAAACAAAACAAACAAACAAACATATATATATATTTATTTATTTATTTATTTATATAATAAAAAGATTAAAATATAAGTATATATACAAAAATTATGTAATAAAGAATCATTATAAGTAGTAGGTCAGTGGTAAGTGCATGTCGATGTCTCCCTTCGGTCCCGGGTTTGAGTCCATGTGGCTTCGCCGGTTGTGACGAGGTTTTCCCCATGACCTATGATGTGGCCTTTTAATTTTATTATTATTATTATATATTTTTAACCTACAAACACATAATAATAAAATGAACTGATGATACATTGTTTTCTTTTTAAATTTCTGGGTAAGGTATTACTCAAGGATCACACCACATGACACGAATGAATATGGAACTCCCCTTTCATACACATCCTTACTTATAATAGAATAACAAGTCAAGAATATATTTATTATTATTATTTTTAAATATCAAAATGATTCATTAATCCAATTTGAAAAATAAAGTTGATTAAAACAAAAAAATGATTGGAATCTTGAAAACCATGGGTTTCCTCCCATGTGGTGCTTTGTTTAACATCGTTAGCTCGACTTGGACCCCAAATTGATTAATTATTTTCATCATCTATGGTAGATTCACACAATTCATCATAAAAATCATGTTTCTGGAATGATTCTATAAATGTTTTGACTCTATGACTATTAACTTTTAATGTTTGACCATTGGTGGGATCTTTAATTTCAATAGCCCATGGGGATACACCTTATGCACTATGTATAGACCTGAACATCTAGACCTCAATTTTTTTGGGTGTAAGTGAAGTTTATAAATATATAAAAGAATATGTTTTCCTGGTTTAATGTGTTTTCTTTTATGTTTTAAAGATTGGTATACTTGTACTTTTTCTTTATTGATCCTTGAATTTTCATAAGCCTCCATCCTAAGTTCTTCATGTTCATTGAGATCTAATTTCCTTTTTGTTCCAACCAATGAGAGGTCATAATTCATTTTCATAATTTCCCAAAAATCCTTATGTTCAATTTCCACTGGCAAATGACATTCTTTTTCATAAACCAAACTATATGGGGATATTCCTAAAATGGTTTTAAATGCGGTTAGATAGGCCCAAAGAGAATCTAAGAGTTTTCTTGACCAATCTTTCCTAGATGGATTAACAGTTTTCTCAAGATTTTTTTTGATTTCTCGATTTTTTAACTCAGCTTGACCGTTGGTCTATGGGTGGTAAGAAATGGAAACTTTGTGAAAATTTCCATACTTTTCCATGAGTTCTAAAAAATGATGATTATAGAAATGAGTTCCACGATAACTAATGATAGCACTAGGAATTCCAAATCTAGAGAGGATTTTTCCATGAGAAATCTAATCAATGTTTGATGATCATTGGATTTTGTAGGAATGGACTCCACCCATTTGGAGACATAATTAATAGCTAAAATGTTTTACAAATATCCCTTAGAGTTTGGGAAGGGACCCATAAAATCAATCCCACAGTAGTCAAAGATTTCAATTAATAATATGGGTTTGAGTGTCATTTGATTCCTTTTTGTGACGGAACATACTTGTTGACACGTAGGATAACTTTGACAAAATGTGTACGAGTCACTTGAGAGGGTGGGCTAGAAGACACCACACTGAATAACCTTAGAAAAATTTTTCTTAGAAGAAAAGTGTCCTCTACATGCCTCACTATGACAGAATTTAAGGATGGAATCTTGTTCAGATTATACGACATTCCTTCTAATGAGTTTGTTAGGGAAGAACTTATAGAGGTATGGATCATCAAAAACATAGTTCCTAACATCAAAAAGAAATTTCCTTCGAGATTGAGTATCTAAGAATTTTGGAATGAATCCTGTGACTAAGAAGTTGGCTATGTCGGCATACCTAGGGCAGTCACTCATATAGTATAGGTGTTCATCAGGGAATTCATCAAACACAGAAAGGTGATTTGAGTTGTCTTCAAATTCCATCCTAGAGAGGTGATCAGATAAAAAAATTCCAACACACTTTTTTTCCTAGATTATGAGGTCATGTTCTTGTAAGAGAAGGACCCACCTAATCAGTCTAGCCTTGGAATCTTGTTTTTTGAAGAGGTATTTCAGTGAACAATGGTCAGTGAACACAGTGATGGGGGATCCTGAGTGGTAGGACATAAACGTCACTATAGTAAAGACAATAGAATGTTACTCCTTTTAAGTGGCGGCGTAGTTGATTTGGGAATCATTTAAGGATTTTTTGCATAAGTAATGACATAAGGAGTTTTATCACAACATTTTCCTAACACAGATCCAACATAAAAGTCACCGACATCACACATAATTTTGAAATGAGGGTTCTAATTTGGGAATTTCATAATGGGAGGAGAGGTGAGAGAGGGTTTGAGGGTTGATAATGAACCCTAACATCTTTTTGTCCAAACAAATGGAGCATCCTTTACTAGGAGAGCACAAATGGGATGGGAGATTGAACTAAATTCATTGATTAATCTTATATAGAAACCAACATTTACTAAGAAATATCTCACTTCCATAACAGTTCTGGGTGATGCAAGGGGACGAATGATGTCAAACAATGCTTTATTAACTTTAATACCCCTAACCGAGACTATATGGCCAAGGACTAATCCTTGTTTAACCATGAAATGTAATTTTCTCCAGTTTAGGACTAGATTCGTTTCTTCACATCTGGACAAAACTCTCTCCACATTCTTAATAAATACCTCAAATATATCCCCAAAGATAGAGAAGTCATTCATGAAGACCTCAAGAAAATACCCTTCCATGTCTAATAAGATTCCCATCATGCATCACTGGAAGGTTCTGGGGAAATTAAATAACCCATATTACATGCGCTTGAAAAAAAAGGAGCTGAATGGACAGGTGAATGTAGTCTTCCCTTGATCCTCTAGGGAGACCTCAATCTGATTGTAACCTAAGTACACATCTATGAAACAATAGAACTAATGACCTTCCACTCTCTCAATGACTTGGTTAATGAATGGTAAGGGGAAATGGTCCTTCTTGGTGAATGAGTTTATCTTCCTATAGTTGATGCGGACTCTCCAGCCACTACTCACCCTAGTTGGAAGAATCTCTCTATCCTTATTGGTTATCACTGTGATTCCTTCCTTCTTGGAAAACACTAGGATTGGGCTCACCAACTCACTCTAATCTATGGGATAGATGATACCAGATTTTAACAATTTCAGAAATTATTTTTTCACTACTTCCATGAGATTAGGATTGAGTTGCTGTTGAGGTTGATGACATGGTTTTGAATCAGATTCTAGAATAATCCTCCTCCAATGGCCCGAAGGCCTTAATGTTTTATTGATTTTTGATAATCCACCATTCAAGCGGTGATGTGGATCCCTTACAAGGCCTGTAGGTGAATGTATTACATGGATCGTAGTCCTTAGAGGAATTAATTTCCCCTAGGCTTCAAACCAATGGATTTATTATATATCCTCAGGAAATATAGAAGCATCCTCTCATGATTGGCTTCAAGAGAAGAATAAATGACAATAATATGTGTTCAATTTTCTCCTATAAAGGCATACATAAGTGTAGAAGGAAGTTCTTTCAGTTCAAGATCAGGTTGGTTCAAATTTTCAACAGAATATTTGGACATTGGCTCAAGATCAATTTCTTTTTTTTAGAGTTTCAAATAAGATTGATTCCCCACATGTAGAAGTTTCAGATACTAGATTGGATTGATCAGATTTAGGGAAGGAAGTTGGCATGGTCTCCATGAAAGTAGTTTCCTGAAAGCTTTCACTAATTTTTGGACCTAAGACATCATCATAAGATCAATTTGAAAATGATTCCAGCCAAGGAGATAAACAACCTTCATGTGAACAAAGAAAATAAATCTCATCCTAACTTAAACATCGGTAAAATATTCCTTATCATTATATAGATTCATTATCAATTTTTACTATCATGTTTACTTAATGAATTTCCTCGGAATCCCCTATTTTTGAGATTTCATTATAGATGTTCAATTATAGACTCATGTTTTCAAAGTTGATGGTCATGTTCCCATTTCAAACATGGATAATAGAGTTGATTGTTTCTTGTAAAGGATGACCAAGGATGATTGTGGTTTGTTCCTTATTTCCTATGTTTGTATGGTTTTCAAGGACAATGAAGTCACCAGGGTAGATGAAGTTTTTAGACTTTACCAAAACATCCTTTAAAATCTCCTTTGGAACCCTAATGCTACGATCAGCAAGTTGAAGTGTGGCAGATGTGGGTTGGAGATCTTCTAGGCCTAACTAGAAGTAAAAAACATAGGGTATGAGATTGAGAGTAGCACTAGGTCACACAAGTACATGACAAATTTTCTCTCTCTTAGTTCAACATTGATATAAGGGAAACCCAGGTCTCTCAACTTAGGAGGAATGGTCCCTTGAATGGTGGTACACACATTAGCATCCAAAAGGAATTGGTTTTTAAGTGAAAATTTTATTTTAAAAGTGCAAAATTCCATAAGTTACTTTGATTAGGTAGGTATGTTTTGGATTGAATCGAGAATGGGAATGATCAACTTGAATTGTGAGAAGTTTTCCCTCAATAATTCACTCAATTCAGGCTTGGTTTTCCCCCTCACGCATTGAGGAAATGGTGCAAGTTGTGGATTTTTTATTGAAGGGTTGTTTCTTTGACAATGTTATCATGTTTTTCAGTTTGATCATTTGGTTCATTTGAATTTTCATTAGAGTTTGAAGCATCAAATGGTTTCTGACTTATTTTTTCAGGTTTCTCAATTGATTTTCCACTTCTTAAAATAGTAACATCCTTTAGTTGTTCATGAGTTGTTTCAGAACAACTTGACTCTCCCTTTGATTTTGAGGATGGTACCTCCTGAGTAGGCATGAGTGCCTTTCCAGTTTTGATGGTTTGAAGTTCTCGTTTTAGGGAAGAGACTTACGAGTTCATCCTTCCTATTTGTTTGCTCAATTTTTATAGTAGGATTTGGGGAATAGTTTGGGTTGGTTCTTGAGAAGATTGGTTTATCCCAGGGGGATATTTTGGAGGTGGGATGGTTTTTTGAAAATGGACCGGTGGATGTTGGTATTGGATAGGTTGGGTTTGGAATGAGTTATGGGTTTGGTAGTTCTGATGGGGGTAAGTATTTTGTCCCTTTGGTTGGCTAGGTTGTTGGTTATCATTCCAGCATAAGCCTGGGTGGTCATTATACCATGGGTTGAAGGTGTTTTGGTATTGAGGATTTTAAAAGATCAAACCATTTACTTCTTCTAGGGGTCCTCCTAAAATAACATCCTTGATGGATAGAATTGTTGGTCATTTGTCTATCTTATGGAGATGTTTTTCAAAAATTGTGCAAATAGGGTCTATAGTTTCGATTTCATGGACTTTCCTAAGGTCTATCTCTTCAACCATCGTAGAGAGTACTGCTATTTTATCCCTCAGGCTTTCCTCTTCTATAAGTGTATAAATTCCAGTAGTTCTTTTTGGAATTTTAGAATAAGGAGAAGTTACCCATGTTTGGTTTTGTTCATCAAGGTTTTCCAGATACTCGTAAGCATCATTTGGGGATTTGTTTTTAAAAGTTCCATTACACGTCATTTCAATGAATTGTTTACTCCCCGAACCCAACCCTTCATAGAAAATTCTAACTTGTTAAAGTATAGAAAAACCATGATTTGGAACCATGTTTAGGGTGTCTTTTAACCTCTCCCATGTTTCATACAATTCATCTCCCTTTTTTGACAATGGTTTTTGATGAACTTTTTAAGTGAAATTGTTTTGTGGTGGGGAAAGTATTTTTTGTAGAATTATCTTTGTAATTGGTCCCAAGAGGTGATGGATGACGGTATCAAATTGTTTATCCAATTTCATGCTTGATCCTTCAATGAAAAATAAGATAGTCTCATCTTATCTAATTCTAGTTGATGTGGGGGGACACATGGTTTCAACAATGTCATTGAATTCTTTAACATGACGGTAGGGCATCTCAGACTCCATTCCATGGAATGTGAGAAGATGGTTTATGACATGTGCTTTAAAGGTGTTATTGGAATCTCATAGGGAGTTGTGTCTAATGCATGAGGGGGAATTGGTCCAGGCATGTGTGAGGTAGTCATTCATGGTTTGATGAACTGCATTCTCCATGTTTGGGGCTGCCTTAATTTTATTTCCATTTTGGTTCCCACCCGGGTTTAGGAGATGGTTTCTTTGAAGACCTTCCATTGAAATGGGATCAATTTTTGACTCAGTGGTATTATAAAGGATAGGATATAATTGAAATAGTTCCCTTGGTGTACTTGAATCCCCAACCCCAGGACTATCCACCCTAACTAGACGATTTCATTGGTCACGGGTGTAGGCGGACATGCGCCAAAAGAAAAAAAATGAGAAAAGGAAAAAGATATGATAATTCGATTGAGAATACAAGAAATGGGGGAGAATAAAATGGGTGTTGATATGAATTACTTCAGTCCCTAGAAATGGTGCCAAAATTTGGTCTCACCCAAATTTACCCAAGTTTTTTGGGTTAAGAGGTCGCATATAGTGTATCTTGGGTTGTCGAATCCTCAAAGAACTAAGATGAAACCTATAGACATGCACATTATAAGGACTATATTTGGATATGAAATGTCTAAAATGGGTTGATTTTAGATGGATTTAAAGGATCTCTAATAGATTTATGTTAATTCAAATTAATATAATGAATTAATCCAAGGTTATCGCTTGGGGTGGATTGGATGAATTCCTTTTTAATGATTTCAATTTCGTATATTTGAGATGGGATCATTTAAGAAGATTAAACAACATCATCACATACTGGTTTAATACCTACATAATTTAATACTAATCACCTAAAGAATTGAAGGATCAATTTTTATAGCACTTCAAGGTTAGGGTTCTTATTAGCAGATGAAGTGTGTGGCCTTAAATTCAACAAGGATGAAGGAGTTTAAATATCTTCAAAAAAAAATATAAATTAAAAGAAGTGATTATAATTTAATGGAGTGAGAGATAACATCCAATCCAGACCCTTATAATCCCATTAATTAACCCATAAGTGGGTTATCCCTCTATTGATTACAATGTTCTCAACAGAAGCAGAAATTAGACTTATGAGGGTGGAATTGAAGAAGTAAAAACAACAAAATAATGATCACTCCACCACTGTGTGATAAATTTCACAAGGTATAGTGTTAATAAATTCAAACCGTTAGCAAAACAGTATCAATTTGATATATATATGTACAGAATAAGAGGAAAGGA
This sequence comes from Viscum album, assembly GCA_963277665.1. Lineage (NCBI taxonomy): Eukaryota > Viridiplantae > Streptophyta > Magnoliopsida > Santalales > Viscaceae > Viscum > Viscum album. The sequence continues at coordinate 1,368,505,004 of OY728135.1, forward strand.
AGACCTTTTATTAAGAAACAAAGGTGAATTGAAAAACTTAAATGAGAAGGAAATGCGATTACAAACACAAAGTGGCAACATAACACTACAATGAAACCAAGAACCAAAAATCTTTAAATACTCCAAAAACAATTCCTTAAATAAAAATAATGGGATCCTTGGGTCGAACCTCCAATAGCACAAATCATCCCACTTGATTATGGTAGGCCTAGGGTGGTGGAAAGTAAGAGAGAGTGGAATTCTTTATCCTTGACTCGAAGTGGCAGCCAGCTTGCATCTACTGAACAGACGTGCCTTGATGGCCTTATATATGGAAAAATTAGAGTCATCCATATATGAAAAAAGTGAATATCCAGATTTCACCTAGCTCTTTGTAAAATATCAGCCCAAATACATTTTTGGTTACCGACATATGATAAATTTTTCGAGATGTTTTTCTAGGTCGCAGAATCTGGCCCATAATTTTATCTCTAACATGGGCCGCCTAAATAACCAAAATGGGTGCCAAATTAGTACTGGATAATGAATAATTATATGTTCATATATATGTATTATATTATCCCATAATATTTGGGCTTTAGTGGGTCTGTATTGTGTGCTCCACATTCTCATCAGTCGGTTGGTGTCCAATCTGCCTTCTCTAGAATTGTTTCTTTCATCGCCAAATATCTTTATCATCTATTATGAATCCTCCATTAATCCCTGAATGCAAAATGTTCATATTCAAGTGTATATCCATTTAACAAAATATAAAATTAAAATATTGATAATAAAATTCCTTAAAAATAGATGATTCATTGGTCCTAAATTGTTGTACATTTGGCATTAAGTGCACAAATGATGAGAATGGATGTTCAAAATTAAAACCCACTAACTCAGGCCCATAAGATAATAAATTGAAATTTAATACCATTAAAATGTAATTAAAATATTTATTTTTATTGGATAATCTGGTATTAATTATATATTTTATGTTCGTGTCCATTATTTTAATTCACATACTCATATGCTTATCTTATGCTCAATTATTATCTTTGATTGTTATCATTTTTTCCTACCCTTGCAGGTTGTTTCAACTCGCCCCTTATTATTTATTCATTTCACAAGGAAATGATGGTAATTAAAAAATTCGTAATTTCTTGAATATTTTATTATTTGTCAAAAATTTAGGTGATTTTAATGTCTTGTTATGTATTAATAAATGTCTTATTTAGTGAAAAAAGTGTATATTAGTGAAAAAGGCATAGGTGTTTTCAGTTAATGATTTATATTAATTATCTAAAACATTAAAAACTATTTTGGGTATTTATTGTAATGAATTATTTACACTAATTAATTTAATTAAACTATCATTTCCTTAAGGAACTATATCCTTTAAATATGATTGATAGTGAAGATGTTGGGTTAGTGGAAGACACAATGTTTGAGGAACATATGGTCAGAATTGTTTAATAGAGTTAAAAGTTATTTTTAGGGAATAAAATGAATCTTATTGTAGTTTTATGGTAGTATCTATGTATCTATGATTAAACTTGGGAGTAGGAATATGATGTTCCATCTTAGTGGCCTAGGATGTTTGAAAAATACCTCTATAGATACTTCTCTAGGATAAGAAGTCTTAGAGGGGGACATTATAATAACCTCGGAATTTTTATATTCTTTACACCTTTTTTTATTTACTCTATAGATTTTTTCATGATATGATTTGTTTATTTTATGTTGTATATATCTTATATGTAGTTTTTTCGGGTTTGGAAGCCTTTAAATGGGTGCATGGTTTGAGAATGGTCAGGAGAAATAAAGTGATTTTTTTCGTAATACCATGTTGCTTGTTAGATTAGGGAAGTGGATGGAACAATGTTAGCCCGTGGTTAGTGAAAAAATATGTCATTTATTATTTAGAAATTTGACTCGAAATAGAAAAAAAATAACATTTGTTGCATGATTTACCAAACTATTCAAGCACCTTAAAGTGTAAGTGATCCTCACACGATTGGATCATGGTTTAATAAATTAAATTTCCAAAGCATGAAAATAGAATTAAATAATTCCAAAAATATTTTTTTAACCAAAAATATTCCTGAAACACATATTTCGTCCTCCTACACCCAGGGAACTCATGCTTAGGGACTCCAATGGTGGTTCTTAGGGAATTCCTTCCATCCTAAGAGCAATTTTGTTGGATCTGGAGACATTAATCCTAGGTATTTCAAGGTAGGTGATTATTATCTGATGTTCATCTTTATCCTACTAAATAATCTATATTCTCATTATAAATAAACCTATATTTGTAATTTAATTATTTTATATTGGAATTATGATGTGATATAATGTGATCATTATAGATCCAAACAAAAGTAAGGTGGAATTATTGTTTTATATTAGTCATTCTCAGATTATTCTAAGTTTGTCCATTATATTGGATTGCATTAGGTGTGTTTAAATCAATCATAAACCCTTAAAAGTTCTTCTTCTATCATCTTTATTGGTCGAAGTAGAGTAATCAAGAGGGGGTGAGTTGAGTATCTATACAAATATCTATTAAAAAGTACATAGAAAAATTTTCCATAATAAAAAGGAATACAACACAGTTAATCAAGTTAATACAGTTATAATAGTTTGACTGTTCAAAAAACTTCTCCAAAGACTGATTAATTTTCAGAAATATTAATATGAGTTATTGATACTACCTTTGAATCTATTCTAATAAGGAAAAACAGTTATAACTTCTGTCCAAGACTAACTATTAAAGTAAAATCTAGTGTTTTTTGAAATATAATGTAAATCATAGAATGACTAAATTAAAAAACATAGAAGATTAAACAAGTGGTTCAGTCTCAAGACGAGACCTAATCAACTCTACTTGGTGATCACCTGCAACCAAGTAGTTTATATTAATAAACTTGATTCACACCTTGGATCGGGGTAAAAAATAGTGCAAAAGACTGTCCAGGTCACACAACATCTTCCACCGTTCTTTGTGGCTATCAACTATCGGGTAACACAAGGACCTATTCCACACTTATCTGTGGGAGTAATCAAATGTAAGAAGTTATGAGAGGAAGGATATATGTTATACTTCAGTTTAATACAGGAGACAGTGTGTGTTTTTAATATAGACAGACACACTGCTCGAAAACTAAAGACAATATACAATAGAGAAAAGATGGCGAGAAAGGATTAGAAGTGCTTTGAGAGTTATTATATGAAGCTCTGAACTTATAGGATGAAGCAGATGCAAGGATCAAGCCTTGTTGGGAAAAATAGAGTATCACATGTCTGTTGCTCTGGTTTCCAATTAGATCTAGGTCGTGTTCTTCTTGGAGTTTGTACTGTGAAGATGATTTTGATTCTAATCTTCTGTTGTCCAACCTTTTTTAATTAAGGGTGCTTCATGTGTTCTTCAGTGGTCTCTTGTTGCATATATCTGTTCACCTTTTTTAAATGGTTTCTCTACTCCTATGTGAATATGTGTCGTCTGACTTTTTTCCTTTTTAATTACTGGGGCCCCCATTTTAACTGACATGATTCATGTATTCTACACCTCGTACCTCGTACTTTCATGTTACATGACTATAAAAAAACATTAATTATGTAAGTGATTTTAAATGACTCAAATATAACCATTATAAATTAAATTGAAAACAAAAAATAGATTAAAGAATTGTGTCACAGTATAGAATTAAACGGTATCACTTGGAAATGGTGTCACCAAGAAACGGTGTCTTTTTATTTTCCATTGAGTGGTGATATAGTCCTGATTCTACAGTTGCATTGAGATCAAGAACCGGTATTACAAATGTGGTGTTAGGATCATGGTGTTTGTTCCTTTGCCAAATTTTGAACGAAGTCTTGGTGATGGTAGTAAGGAATTGGTGTCACAGACTTCATGAGAACTGAAATTGGTTACGGTGTCAGGGTCATGATGTCTGGGTCACGGTGTCCGGGTCACGATGTCCGGTCACGGTATCTGGGTCACGGTGTCTGGTTGACGGTGTCTGGTCCACTTATGGGATTACCACATGAGGATTCCAAAAATAGCCCCCTTTTTTATGATCACAAATAATATGAGTTAGAATTCTATTATTAGTGTGCTTTCTCCCCCTTTTGGGATTATCACAAAAAAAGAGTATAATAAAAATAAAGAAAAGAAAGAAATAAAATAAGAGAATATACAACAATAGTGCACATTCTATTAGATAGAAATATATTTATCATTACATGTAGTATGAAAAATTACAAAACATCCCTATAAAGATACAACTTTCACTTTTCATCGGATCTAGTGGTAATCTATTTTCCCTTTGCAGTAGAATCATAAGGAAAAATAGGTGTAGAAGTAGAGGTTGAAGAAGATAGTAAGCCAAACGTCAGAGAAGGAAGAGGGAGACCTTCAAAAATAGAAGGTTCCAAAGTGGGTTTGGTTGAAGATCGAGGTATGTTTTGTTTGAGGACAACATGTCTGATCTATGTTAAAGCCCGAGATATAGACATCGAGGAAAAAGAAAAAGGCAGTTGATGTGGAAGGAGTTAAACCATTCCATAAGGGTGCAGCTTTAAGAGCCACAATTGCAGTGTTCTGCACATGAAGATAAGGCTTCAAAAACTGAATGAAATTGGTAATGATCTCACAACCATACTTTATTGATTTCTCAAAATCATCTTTGTTCTCCATGAACTTGTCCAATATAGGGGTCAAATCTTTCATCTTTCGGACTTGAGTCTTGGAGTATTGAGTGACAGGAGGTATTTTTCAGATTCTCTATAAGATGTTTTAAATGATTTTTCATATCATGCTTAGAAAAGATCCTATTAAATTAGAAATTCACTTTATTAGTAATTTCTTCATGATCATCATTTGGAGTCATTGAATGAATCCTTACTAAGTCAAGGACTCTATCACTATTCTTTACAACCATAGATAAAATCTCCTTTTCAAATCCACTTTACACTTATTTATGTTTCTCCTTAACAATAGTTTTATGAAAACCACTTTCAAAGGGTTCAGATGGCTATCCAGATGCAGTAGAGGCTCTAAGAGGTGAAGTGAGGAACTTGAGCTAATTAAGAACTTTCTGTAGACATCCCTTGTACTCATTAGTCAGTTTTTTAAGACCAAAATAAAAGATCACATGTCACATGGACTATCTGGATGTTTCTCTCAGCCACTTTTTTAATTATTGAAGTCATGTTTGGTTGAATCATAGAGGCAACTTTCTGTGGAATTTGGTCACTAACATCCTCTAAAGGATGAGAAGCTTGGGATTGTCCTAATTGAAGCACTTTTTACATATCTTTAACCATAGCTCATAGATACTTCACCTCATTAATCAATTTCTTATTTTCAATTCTATCCTTTTATATTTCATGAAGCATTTTTGGATGAATCTTTCATATTATTTTGTCTAAAAGAAAGGCAACATCTCTTTCACTATGATTTTTTACAGGAGAAGGCTATGTGTTTAGTATATATTCAAGTCCTACTAAAAAAGAAGCTATAATGTCTTTCAAATAACCTTGAATTATAGAAGTAGAAAGTTCTTGTGAAGGTTCAGAAGCAGGAGTAGAGATAGGCTCAGGATCCTTTGCAGATATTACTTCTAAAGCATAAACTGGTTTCAATTAAAACACAGTAGACAGGTCTATGCCTTTCACCGAGGCATCATAAGCTTTATCTACATCAAAATAGATAGGTAACTTATACCAGGTATCCACAGTTATTTGATCAGAAGAATTTGAAACCTCAACATATTCTAGGCTAGGGTGTTTCTCCCCCTCAACAACTTCATATCCCACAGGACTAAGAGATTAAGTTGCTTGATATGTTTTTAACAGATGATCTCTAATAGCCTCACCCATTTCATTTCTAGTTAGCTAGAAGGATTGTTCCATTAATTCCTCAGCAGATAGGATAGGTGTAGGATTAACCTATTACTCTAAATGTTCTTTAACAATAACCTCTATCTCAATAATAAGTTCTTCTTCTTGATGTAGCTCAGGTAAAAAAATTATTTTACACTAACAATAGATTCTTTTCTAGAAGCCGAATCTTCTTCTAAATCATATTTTTCTTCAGTAACAGGTGCTTCCTTCCCAACTATATTTTGTGGAATGGGTAGACCACTATTTTCTTTATCTTAGATAGTTCCTTCCATTAGTTCAATAACTGCCTCTTCTTCTTCAACATCAAAATAATCAACTTCATCTTCATCCAAAACAGGATCAGAAATTTTCTTAGGTCATGAAGGATGGTCAATCATATTAAACTTTTCATAAATATTTTCATTATCCTCCACCCAAGATGGTTTCTTAGGATTCCAACTTATTTTCATCCTTTTTACTATAACCTTTGAGATATAGAACTCATGGAATTTGATTACATATTCCTATGGTCCAACCATTACATTAGCATACAACATTGCAGAGATCAACCTTGAATAGACTAAGGAGGTAGACTTTGAAGTTTCCTTAATCAACTCACGCATGTGAAGTATAAAAAACTTATGAAAATTGATCTTCTGTCTATTTTTCATAAGATATATTAAAAATTCATCTTGATACTTGAGGGTACTAAAATCTTCTTTCCATAAACTAATCAGATTTTAGATAAACATGAATAACAACCTCGATTCACCATCCAACTCTGCATCAATTTCTCTTCTCGTCATCTTATTTCCAGTCAAGCTTCCTTAATCCTCTTATAAGGCAAAAATATCACTAGGAGGGGGAGGAAATCTTTGACAGTCCTAAAAATTTTCTTTATGATGTATCCCTGGGAAGGAATCCCATAACCTCGAGGAAAAAGTTCATCTTTGACCATCAATCCATCTTCATACAACAAAACTATCTTCTGTATCAAATGAAAACTGAACAAACTAATACAACTGAGAAAAAAGTTTTGGATAAATCATCCTTTCATATTTTGGGAACCAGTTTATCCATCCCTACTCTTTTAGTGCTTTAAAAACTAAATACATAATTGTTATCAACCACTTAGGATAGATTTTCTTTTCTGGTACTACTATTCTATCAACAAGATTCATGTTCATAGGTCCTTCGAGAACTAACATTGGTATCTTTTTTACTTACATATGAGATCTGCACTTCTCTAGAGTTGATGAAGATGGGAACTTCATCCTTGTAATTCAATGAGGGTTCGAGAGAGATAGATAGAGATGAATAATTGAAATAGGGCTTACATTTTGAGAGAGAAAGGTTTCATTTTTGAGAGAAGAGAGATCAAGTGAAGAAAAAAGTGAAAGATATTTCATTTTTATCATTTAAGGATTTCAAGAATCGCAAATTTAAAATAGAGGGATGAATATAATAAAATAATCAACACATCGATATGGGTAATAAAATAAAAATAAAATGAAAAAAGTGTCATTATTGTGAGACCAGAACAGATTGTCATGGTGCAACTATAACAGACTGTCACGGTGAGACCAATATTGTGTGACTCCAAACAGTGTGACCGTATCATGGTAGATTGTAAGTACAAGATAGTAACCAAGAGACAGTAACTATGAGACCATAAATCATGAAACAGTATCTTTAAGACAATAAGCTGCGAAATAGTAATTTGTGACACTATATGTTTTTAAAACAGTACATTTTCTACTTGAGATTTATCATTACTAATTTATGTATGATGTAATATGTCCTTTAGAATCTAATGGTTTGGTGAATATATTAGCAAACAGATATTCAGTTCTAATGAATTAAAAAGTGATATCACCTTTTTTATAATTGTCTCTCAAAAAGTGATGTCTTACATCAATATGTTTTGTCTTGGAATGTGAAACAAGATTATATGAAATGTTAATAGCACTTGTATTGTCACAATTTATGGGTACATCCATACATTGATGATCATAATCTATTATTGTCTGTTTCATCCACAAAATTTGTGCACAAAAACTACAAACAGCTATGTATTCACCTTCAGTAGTAGGTAAGCAATAGAGTTTTGTTTCTTACTACACCATGATACTAGATAAATGCCTAAAAGGTGACATGTTCCAGAGGTTCTTTTTATATATAACTTACAACAACCAAAATTAGTATAATAATAAATCCAATTATTGTCCTCTAGGGTATAATAGTCCAAGATTGGGTGTATGTTTGAGTCATTTTAAAATCCTTTAAACAGCATTTAAATGAGATTCCTTAAGGTTTTCTTGAAAACAATCACACGTACATACACTAAACATAATGTCAGTTCAGCTAGTAGTTAAGTATAGTAAGCCTCCAATAATTCCTCTATAAGTGGTTTGATCAATAGATTTTACATCTTCAACAAGATCCAACTTACAAGTAGTACTCATTGGAGTATCACTTCTTTTAGTGCTATCCATGCAAAAACATTTCAGAATACATTTAGTTTATTTTTTTTATTTAAAATAATAGCATCTTTATTTTCAATGAATTGAAATCCAAGAGAGAATCTTAGTTCACCCATTAAAATCATTTCAAATTTATTTTTCATCATTTTAGAAAACTTAATACAAAAAGAATTTTTTGGAGATCCAAAAAAATAATATCATCTACATTGATTTAAACTACTAAAACAACATTGGAAATTCATTTTATAAAAATAGTAGGAACATCTATACCTTTTGTATAACCTTTGGAAATTAGAAAAGTACTTAGTCTATCATACCAAGCTCTTTGAGCTATTTTAAACCATAGAATGATTTTGATAAATTGAAAACATGATTTGTAAAGTGAGGATTTGTAAAACCAGGGGGTTGTTCAATAAAGAAATCCTCAGCTATATACAAATTTAAGAATTCACTTTTTTACATCCATTTGATATAGTTTGAAATTAATATGGTCCGTATAAGCAAGCAAGATTCTGATGGCCTCAGGTGTGGGAAACAGGTGAACATTTCTACTCATATTCATTCCCTTCTTCTTGACTATATCCTTGTGCAACCAATATAACATTGTTTCAAACTATGTTTACATATTCATATAACTTATTTCTAAACACCCACTTAGTGCCTATGGTAAATATGTCTTTACATCTATTAACAAGTTTCCAAACTTTATTCCATTCAAACTGATTTATTTATTATTGCATATCCATCACCCAAAATTCATCATTGATAGTATCATTAATTTTTTTAGGTTTAAGTTGTGACAAGAATAATTGATGTTCAACCGAATTTATAAGATATGATCTAGTTTGTGTTCCTTTATCTAAATCTCCTATAAAATCCTCTAAAGGATGGTTTTTAAGGGTTATAACATCTCTAGAAAAAGAGGGTCTAGTTATTTCAGGTTCTTAAATAGGTTCGTGTACATTATGACTTGAATTTGGAGAATTTTTAAAACTAGATGTTTTCACAGATTTCATTATAAGATAGTTAGATGATTTAATATTGATGTCCAGATTTCACATATCATCCTCATAATTCTCTATAGAAGTCTTAGGCTAATGTGGATTCATCTCATCAAACATGACATGGACAAATTCCTCCACACATTTTGTTCTTTTGTTAAACACTATATAGGATTTACTAGATATTGAATATCCTAGAAATATTCCTTCATAAATATTTGGATACAAACTTGTAAATATTGTCCATAGTATTAAGTATATATACATTACAAACAAATACTTTGAAGTAGCTTAATTTAGATTTTCAGTTGTTCCATAATTCATATGGGGTTCTTTTAAGAATAGGTTTTATCAACACTCTATTGATAATATAGCATTCTGTATTTCTCGATTCCACCCAAAAGTAAATAGGTAAGTCAAATTCACTAAGAATGGTTATGGAAATGTATTACAAAATCATATTTATTCTTTCTACAACTCGATTTTGTTGAGGGATTTTAAGGGCAGAGAAATTTTATTATAGCAATTTTTTGAGAAAAAGGATTGAAACTCTTGATTTTCAAATTCATGGCCATGATCACTTCTTAGAGATTTAATTTTAATTCCACTAATATTTTCTACATTTTTAGCATATTTTGGGAAATGAGAGCACACTTCACTTTTGTGAGCCAAAAATGAGGTCCAAGTATATCTAGAAATGTCATCTACAAGAGTATAAACAGAGTGCTTCGCATTTAAACTAGAAACTCTAGATGGTCCAAACAAATCCATGTGATCCAACTCGAGAGGTTGAGAAGTTGAAACTTCTTTCTTTGGTTTGATGGGAATTTTGTATTTCGTTCCCTTTTAAAAAGGATTACACACTTTATCATTTGGAAACTTTTGTTTGGGTAGATATTTGACTAAACGTTTTCTTGTTATCTTTCTAAGGGAGTGAATATTTTAGTGTCCCAGTCTTCTATGACAAAGCCACAATTCTTGGTGAAATATACTTAAACATGAATCATTTTGAGAAACTAAAGAATCTAAGTTAACAGAATATAAATTTTCATTTCTTCATGCAGAAAATACTAATCATTTTTATAATTAAAAACATTTCAAGCATCATTTTAAAATTTAACTTGAAATACATCATCCCATAGTTGTAAAATACTGAGTAGATTATATTTCAGTCCATAAACAAAAACTACATTGGAAATAAATACTGAGTTAGAGTTACTGATTTGGATAAGTAAAATTATTTTTTTCTTTTTCATTATCACCTAAGTTGACATGTCCACCATAAATCTTTATTAAGTTCCTGAAGCATGAATAGTATCATATCATGTGTCATGAACACCCACTATTCAAGTACCATAAATTTTTACAGGAGATCTTCAAACAATTTTCCTACAAAATTGTCAAATAAAAATAGACTTTGGTACCCATATTTGTTTGGGTCCAGTAATATTAGTAACTAGTGATTTAAGAACCCACATCTAACTCATAGGTTTCTTATAAGTATTATGTAAGTGATTTGAGAAATTAACTCTATTTGGTCTAGAAAAATCAAAATAGTTGAGAGTGTATCATAATTTGAACTAGCATAATGTTTTCATGAACTAGGAGTAAAGTTGTATGTTCTAGATTTAGAAAAAATAATTGATTTTTCCAAAATTTATTTTACCATGTTGATATCCAATACCAGTAGTGTATTTTGGGTAAATATATTTACCTAGAATTTATACTAGGTATATTTACAATTAGTAAACCATTAAAGGTCCTTTTTTCAATTTCTCATTATATAGATTTAATTAATAGTTTTATATGAGTAATTGAACATTTTTCTATTTTTCTACAGTAATTTCAGAGTTAATAGTTGAGGTAAGAGCATACTATTTATTTAAAGACTTATATTTATCTTTTAGTTCATTACATGTATATTCGATCATATGGTAGAAATCAAACACTTATTCTTTAGAAATAATCTCAGAGTCACTTTCATCTTCATAATAATAAGAATTTTTTACAGGAGATTCCAGTGTTACCTCAAATGTGTTTTTCATGAAACACATATTGTCTTTGTTATCATATTGATCATGTAAAGAATTTGTGTCACTGGAACATTCCTCAGAAGCACTCCATTTTGCTTTAATTTCATTTTTATACTTTCTATCATTGTCCTAAATTTTCTTTTTATATTTTATCTTTGTACAATCAGCCTTTAAATGTCCTTTTCGCTTACATTCATAACATACTATCTCATTAGAATTGTCATTCTTTTTCAATCTTTCTTCTAGAATCATTTTGATCATATCTTCCTTTAAAGTTAGGCTTTCTGAAAAATATCTTCCTTTTGTAAATTTTTTTAAACCTTCTAGCTAATTGAGCCATCTCTCCATCACTGTTAGGTGAAGATTGTTCACCATTGGAACTTCCTACAGAGACTTACAATTTCCCTTTTTCTTTTTGTGTAGAGGTAGTGGTCTTGAATTCCATAGATTTTCATATGTTTTTATCCTCCTCCTCTATGTTGAATTTTAGCTCATCTTCAAACATAACTAGTTTCCCAATTAGTTATTTTATAGGTAATTTTATGATGTCACAGGACTCTCTAATAGAGACAGATGTTCATCTCTATCTACTAGGTGGATATCATAGAATCCTCATGTTTTGTTCTTCGTAGTAACTTCTATTCCTAGAGAAATAATTATGTTGAGTTTTTTTTAAACCTAAGACACATGTCAAAAATAGGCTCATCATTCTTCATTTTAAAGTTAACATATTTAATATTATAAGTACCAAGACTCATTTCTTTCACACTATAAGTTCATTCATGTGAAGCGGACAAAGTATCCCAAATTTGATGTGCAATTTTATAAGAAAAAATACTGTTAAATTCCACATCTCCATAAGATCAATATGAGGCATTCATGGATTTTCATTTGTTATTGTAATTAGTCTTGGTTGGATAATCTAAAGTAATTCTATCAGTGGCAATAATTTTATACTCATCTATAATTGAAGACAAAATTTCAAAACCATAATTTTTAAATGAATTTTCATTTTAAAATTTTATTGGGCATAATTAGTTCCATTAAATAATGGTGGTATCTTTTTTGCATCACCTTTGAGTACATTATCCATCATAAAGAAATAATTTTAAAAATATAGAAATTTAAAATTAATAGAAATTTATACATCTTTAAAGTATAAATAAAATCATAGGTGAAAAGATGTAAAAAAAGAGTCTTAACAAGAAAAAAATCATTTGATACCAAATGTTGGTTTGAGTAGAGTACTTAAGGGGGGAGGGGGTTGAATTGACTATCTATAAAAATTTATGTTAAAAAGATCACTTAAAAAGTTTCCCCAATGAAAATGAATACAACCCAGTTAATCAAGGTAATACAGTTATAATATTTTGTCTATTGAAATAACTTCTCAGAATATTTATTAATTCGTATCAATATCTATATGAGTAATTAATACTAAATTTGAAACTATTTTAATAAGGAAAAAAAGTTATAACTTCTATCCAAGACTAACTATCAATGTATAATCTCGTGTTTCCGGAAATATATTGTAAAGCAGAGAAAGAATAAATTAAATGACATAGCGGATAAACCAAGTTTTTTATTCTCAAGCCGATACCTAATCCACTCCCCTTGGTGATCACCTACCCCCAAGAAGTGTATATTAAAAAACATGATCCAAACCCTGGATTGGGGTAAACAACAGTGCACAGGAATGTCCAGGTCACATGACCTCTTCCACTATTCTCCGTGGGTATCAACTATGAAGTCACATGAGGACCTATTCCATACTTATCTATGGGAGTAAACAAATGTAAAAAGTGATGAGAGGAAGGATATATTGTATCCTTTAGTTTAGTACAGGATATGGTCTGTGTTTTTAATACAGACACACACACACACTCCTCAAAAGCTAAAGATAGTACACAATAGTGAAAAGATGATGAGAAAGGGTTAGAAGTGCTCTGAGTGTTATTATATGCAGGTATGGGATTCTAGGATGAAGAAGATGCAGATATCTATCCATCTTGTAAAAAACAGAGTGTTGTAGGTATGGTGCTCTGGTTTCCAGTTAGATCTATCTTGTGTTTTTCATGGAGTTGGTACTGTGAATATGATTTTGATTCTGATCTACATTAGTCTAGACTTTTTAGAATTGAGAGTGTTTCGTGTGTTCTTATGTTGTCTATTTTTGCATGTATCGATTAAAATTTCATAAAATCTTGAACTACTTATGTGTGTATATGTGAAATATGGATTATCTTCTCTTTTAATTTCGGGTGCACACATTCGAACTGACATGATGAATGTATTATGTATCTTGTACCTCGTACTTTTAGGTGACATGTCTACAAAGAAACAACAATTATGTTAGTTCTTTTAAATGACTAAAATATGACCATTAGAAATTTAATTGAAAATGAAAAACCATATTAAAGAATGGTGTCACAATTTGGCTTGAAATGGTATCACTTGGTAACAATGTCACCATGAATTGGTGTCTTATTCTTTGTCTTTGAGTGGTGAGACAATCATGATGCTACAATTTCATTAAGATAATGAACTGGTAGTACAAATGCAATGTTAGGATCATGATTTTCTGTCCTTTTCCAAACATTGAACGGTGTCTTGGTGATGGTAGCAACGAACCGGTGTTAGAGACTTCATGAGATCTGAAACTGGTTACGGTGTTAGGGTCATGGTGTTTGAGTCATGGTGTCTAGGTCACATTGTCTGGGTCACGGGGATTGGGACATGGTGTCTAGTTGACGGTGTCTGGTCATGTTGTACGGATCACGGTGTCTAGTTCATGGTGTCTAGTTCACGGTTTTTAGTTAAGGGTTTCTAGTCACGGTGTCTGGTTCACTTACTAGAAAACCAGAAACGGTGACAGACTCATAGTTTCTCTGACATAGCCAAATATTTGTAAACATTCTTAAGCAGTAATGTTCACAGAATGAATTAGACTTAATCATTCATAGAAGAAATCAATATTAAATAAAATTAAATATAGTGTATAATAATAAAACAAAATTTATAGGAATAAAGATCTAGTGGAAGGTTATTTAAATCATCGGGATACCAACCATCTCTACACGTGATTTGGGGTAGAGTAAATAGGGTTAACATGATTTTTGATCCTTAAAACATGATTACCACATGAGGAGTCCAACAATATCTCTTGAATACACATGTAGTGATTTTAGGTTTGTTATATGTGACTATTGTAGTGTGAGTTTTATTTTGGGTGATGAACCATGAAATTGGGCTTTGATACATTTATTGTAGGATTTTCCTTACCATGGTATGATAATTTCTAAAAACATCATGATCCCCATCCCCCAATTATACAATTACTTGGATTAATATTAGTTAATTTAAGTAATGATTCCCAAATCCCACCTCTAATAGGATATGCATTACTAAGAAGAAAAAAGGGTATATCATACACACAATTGAGAGGAATAACCCTATATGATTTGGGAAATAATAGATAAGAAATAATCACACAACAAATATTACTCAAAAAAAATAGTAAATATATATCCTATCATATGAATTTAATGCCATAATAACTAAACAAATATAATAAACTATAATTATAGAAAATGAAAATCCTTAAAAGAATATTTCAATACAAAATAGATCATGAAACAACTCCATGAGCTAGTAAGATCCAACCCAATCTCCAACCATATCCGTTGAACCTAAAAAATATTTATTTACACATATAGTGAGAATAATAGGTATAATCATTGGGATTATCCCCAGATACTCTCATGAAATTATAAAGAAAACATACTAATGCCTAATAAACAACAACTGAAAATAACTCATCACATAAACTAGTATACTAAGATACCATCCTCACCAATGATCTCTTAGAAATAATCACATTGAAGTAATCATATAATATCAAATATAATATCCAGAAGCTACCATAATACCAATTCTCCCATAGTTTTCCAGTCAAACCCAATATCGCACACCTTGTGGAATCTCTCTCCAAAAGTAAAACAACTTGAAGATACTTGGGACAATGTATCATACCATTCACCTCATGCATCACATCATGTCATCACCACATATCTTGCACCACATGCATCACATCACATCATCATCATATGACACATCTTAAGATAGTAACTGATTAGTTTTGGGGTGTCACCATAGTCCATATATTGAGTTATATAACTCAAGCCATTATAACCCATACATTCCATACCCATAATAATTCATAAGATACTATATCTTCAGTTACAACAGTGTGAAATAACCATAAGAAATTACAACTCTATATTCACATAAATGGGATAGTTAACCACAATTTATAACATCACATAATACTAATTCGAGAACATATTAAGATAAGAGGGTGTTTCATCCATCATTTCCTTCTCGACCTGTATGTGTGGAAAAACACCATCTCATATTCCACTAGGTTTCATTCACCTTACCGAAAAGGGTGGGGTAGTGTATAAAATGACATAAAATGCATGATATATATATATATATATATCACAAAAACGAAATCAACATCATCCTAGACATAAGATCAACAATATGTATCCCTTCTTAGACACCTGACAACCACAGATAAGGAATATGTATCCTATAATTACAAAAGCATTAAAAAATAATATTATTTAATTATTTTAATTTAATTATTACGTATTTATATTCAACAATTCATTATCCATCAATTGATGATATAACATTTCCACTTTAAGTTAGTTATCAATGAAGTTCCCTCCAGGTATATTCTAATTGATCACATGGTTCCTCAAGAATAATCATAAATATCAAGTATTTCATTAAACCACCAATGTTGTGGGTTAAATAAATTATTATTCATTATCATTCCATAATTCTAGGTATTCTAAAATGCAACCTAATCTACCACAAAATAGACGCATAGACCAAGAACAATCAGATGTATCAAGCAGCGGGTAAGGGAATAAAAAAATAATTAACCCAGAACTCTAACTTTTAAGGTGGATTTATTATTAAGAAACCATCCTAGTTTTAAGAACAATAATAGGAAATCCAATCCTTAAATAGTTCTTCAAGTCCTGATTCCATCCTTGATATCACCATGCATATCTCCATGCATCTATTCAATTATCAGTGGTGCTAACTACTGCATAAATCCCAAGAATCCCTGACCATATCTTATCTATCCTCAACCATCCCATTCTCACATCAAGTCACATCTTAAGGCTCACATCCATAGAAAACAAACAATGGTAGAAAGGATACTATAAGTTCAATAGGTGATCTAGGCCCTAAAAACCAAGGTAACCCACCTTAACATGAAAACATGCTTACTTGGCCCCAAACATTTATCATTATCAAAAATCGACATGTTTCCATATTATATTAAAACAATTAGTTTATCATATATTATAACCATAAGTAACATAATTCATAAACTATTAAAAGATATTGATCAATTAAATAAGATTTACATATGAATTTTAGTTTCCTCAAACTATAAGGTGGAAAACACTCATTCAAACATGGATTTTTATTATTTCATCAAATATAAAAACCTACTTATAATTCTTTAGAAAATTTATTTAACATAAGGAATCATTTTTCTCAATTTAATATGGATCACGTATTACTTTTATTTCTATCATATTATAAGAAGAACATTTTCAATTAAATATTCCTCTTTGATTCCATATCCATCAAACATTACCATCATTACATTATTTGACCTATTTATACATAACTAAAATGATGATACAAATCATATACTAACATTATTACTATATCATTAACATATAAATAACTCTATCTAGTAAAATAAGAGGAAAACTAATTTCATTGTGGAAACACTTATGATCACTATAACCTAAACCTAGTTGTATTATTTAATCCAATTTAATCTTTATTAATTATAACTCCTTGGTCCCCCAATGAGATAAGGAACGATAAATTTACAATTCCACATAAAAAAATAGGATATGTATCAAATCCCGTAAATTAGAAATTCAATTTTATTTACACAATAATAGACGAACAAGGTTCAACCACCACTAAAAGAAGCACCACCAACAAGAAAGAAGGCTAGTCAGAACCTAATATCTAAAAACCACTAAAAATCCATGCTAAAAAACACCCAAAATAGGGCTTCCCATTACTAATTTCTTCCTAAAATAAAAAAGTAAATAAAAAAGAAGAAAAATATAGGAAATTATTGTTCATAAAACCAATAGAATTTTATTCTCCATTAACTAGAAGTTAGAACATTTTTGAAATTATCACTGGTTTTCAAGTGATGTAGAACCAACACATACCTAAAAAAATCATATTAATGAATCCTCAGTGGGAGAAATCACTCAACTAAACCCTATTTCATCTAACGTTTCATGTAATTCATATAATTCTTAGAAGAAGAGTGTGGATCAGTTAATAGAGTTGAAGGATAATCTTAAAATCAAGACCCCTCTTAACTATTTATGATTTCCCCCTTTTGAACTTGTCATGATCCATAAATATCATTGTTTTTTCATATTTTTCAATGAAATCCATAATTCCACAACCTCCCTTGGATAGTGGTGATTATTGAGCACACCTTCCCAAATAGGTTTTTCTAGAGTGTATTTCCCACACCCAAGCTATTTTCTCCTTTCTACAACTTCCAAAATAGCTTGGAAATCTATTTATTCAATCCTCATTTTTCACAGAACACACTCCAAGAATGAACACCTGATTCCATGCCCACCATATAATTTTGAGTTCTTTATTTTAGATAAAAGAATTGCACCTAGAAAAAAATTCACTCAAAAAAACATTTACATGTTGTGTTGTTATCCATGGTGCAACAACACCACAAAATCATCCCGAAATGGTCACCACTATGCCCACCACTAGGGAATGGTGACAATTTTAAAATGACAAAATCCTCTCATTAATATAAAACTTGTCTAATATACCTCTAGACACTACTATGATTTAGATAACCATAATTAAAAGGTCAAGAGGGTTTGTTCCATTATATTGAATACCTATCAAACACTTATCATCCTTGATAATTAAAACATGACCCGGAGAGAAGAAAAATAACAGAGGTTATATGAAGAAAACCCCCCCGAGATACCTCTCAAAAATTTCATCAAAATGGTGTACAACAACCTCTATGGGAAGAATAAGGTGAAATAATACAAAACCCAACAACTATCCCACTAACACTATCCTATAGGAGATAACTATTAAATAAGATAAATGCCATGAACTAGTATTTGGGGAAGGGAAAATCATACCATAATTCCAATAATGGTAAAAGACAAAAAAAATCAATACGATATGAGAGATAAATGTCAAAAACATAGGAAAATGAGCATGCATAATTGAATCACATATCCATGTTCTATACTCCATGTCATTGTGTCACCACAAGACATGAACAAATGGTAAAGAAAACCCAAATAACACCTTTTCCTGGCATTCTTGGATCTTCATAGGCTGCTCCCCAATGTTTTCATCATCACCAACATCGATTTCATCCCAATTGATAAGATGAGAGTCAATGTGATGATAAATAAGAATCTATAAAACATGGATGAAATCCTGAATATGGATCATACTTAAGGAAATTTTACTTGATAAGAAATGGATCAAATTTAATCCAACACCTAGAATGACCCAATGAACTAGGAGAATGATTACTCCCCTGACTAAATATTCTCTACCCATGATGAGGAGTAACCTTTAAAAACACGTGATATTTAATTTAAAACTATATAGGTATCCTCTTATGACTTATATAGGGATTCTGAGGATCTTTTAGTGTCTTTATCCACTCTTGAATCACCTGATTTATCTCTATTATTCATTAAACTAGTTTTTTCCAGTGAAAAACTGACTCTCTAACCCTATTACTAATCAATTGATAATTGAAAGGTCAATCATATAATGCTTAAAATTGTGTCATACTAATGTTTGAGTGAAAACTATTATTATAATAAAACATGAAAAAAGGTAGGTTTATCATCCATGAACATCCAAAATCCAAGACCCAAGCATGAAATATATCTTATAGAGTCTGGATAGTCTTCTCTATCTGCCAATCTAACTGTGGATGAAACGCATTCATAAGGAAAAATTGACAGCCAAAAGAATGTTACAGACTTCTCCACACCCTAGATATAAAATGAGGATCATGATCATAGATAATCATCATAGGGACTCTATGGGGTCTCACCACCACATTCAGATACTACCGCAATAAAACCTCTATTGAGCATGACTATTTTATTATGAATAAGTGAGAAAACATTTTCCAAAAGTCTATATCATCTATATAGAAAACAATCCTCCATGAGGTTAAGATAAAATAGTGATGGGGTCCATCTAACTTTCTTACCACTTTCAATTTGGAACATATAATGGCTATAGAAACCCACCGAGAATACTATGTTTGGACTTCACCTTCTAGTAGACCAAATATTGAGACAAAAAATCTTCAATAAAATTACCTACCTAGACCAGGAAAACTAATGTCGCTGATCATAATATTTCTTTATTATACCTGGTTGTACTGATAAAGGTGAGTTATAGAAATCCCACAGAAATACCTTACACATCACTATGCAAACAAATGCATTCCATCAACAATATCTAATACTGATAAACCATAGACCGTCTATCAAGGAAATAACCATAGAAAAAATAGTGTCTCCATACCTAAACCTTTGAATCCCACATTTAGTACTCATCCAGACTTTACACCAATGAAAAACGAACCACTATATTAAAAAAAAAATTGGAGAGAAACTCACCTATATCAATATACATTATGGAGAGATATTTCTTCGCGCTCTAATAAATCTCATGTCTCATACACAACATCAGTGTATGGATTCCTATATAGTGCATCATATATAATATTACCAATTTCATATGTTTATGAAATCTTGATGTCATAATACTATAATAATTATATCCATAGTCGATGATTCATGTTCAAGTCACGCTCGGATAATAAATTCCTTAGGCTCTTGTGATTACTAAAAACTACTAAGGGATTATTGATGTGGTAATGCTACCATAACATAAAAGAAAACACAATACCCACCAACTAGAGATCACATGTGGAATATTTAGAATCATGGGGTAAAAACATCTGAGACTGATAAGAAAAAAATCCCCTCTTATTCATCAAGAAAATTCCCAAGAAAATATGTGAAACATATAGAAAACCTCAAACTAAACTTATGCCTCTGCAAAACAAAGTAGGAAAACACATACCAACTTCTATTTTAATTAATAAAAAGTTACCTAACACCGATCAACCTATAATAATTCCTCTTTATTTATAATCATGGTTTCTATATGATTCATAACCCAAGATAAATCATCCAAAAACCTCCTATAAAAACTTGAAATAATGAGGAAACCTCCCAAATATACGAAAATCTTGAGGGATTCCTATGAAATGACTGCCTTGATCTTTAAAGGATCCATATATACTCCATGATAGGACATGAAATTCCCCCAAAAAACTTCATGGACCTATATTTCACATATCAACATCTTTTGGAATAGTTTTTGATGACAAAGAACACTTAATAATTCCATTAGATTCCCTATTTGATCTTCACCAAACACAAAGTACATAATGTGTTCATCCATGAAAACTGCCACAAACTAATCTAAGAACTCTCATAACACTATTTTCATGATCCCCATGAACAAAAATGGACCATTATTCATACTTAATGTCATCATAATGAACCCTAAATTCCCATAAGGACATTATAAATTTTACATCGATATATCCTAATCCAACACCTACATCAAATGATATCACAATTACATATTAATATTCCGGAACCAACTGTATTCTTTTAGTTGATTGAATAAATAATCATTCCATGAAAGAGGATAATAGTTATTCTAGGTCACCTGATTCAATATGTAATAATCAATAAAGAGAATAATAATTCCATCATCATTTTTTATGAAAAACATTATAACACCCCAAGATTACACACTCATATAAAAAAAACTCACTGCAAAATATCATCGATATATACTCATAGATCCTAAAACTCATAAGAGCCATCAGATACAGAGACATCAATATTGGATAATCCTTTGGTTTTAAATTTAAACCACAATAAACCTCCCTTTGAGGGTGTAATGCTACAACAACCTCTGGAAAGACGTCATGCTACTCTTCCAAAACCCTGGGAAACATTGTTGGATGATCATCCAATGAACACAATATAAAATCATCCAATATTGAATAAAAGGATGTTACATTCCTTAAAACTATCCAAGGTTCCTAGTCTCTAATGAACATGGATGGCTATTTATCAGCATCAATGAACTCAGTCAACATTTTTATGTTACCTATAATAGTCTAAATCGAATACGACTAGCCCAATTAAAGGATGATGTCATATTGCTCTATTAAAAAACATAGGATGTATCCCCAAAAGTTTTTTCCCCCATCACTATCTCAATTTCTCTACATATTTCATAAATATAAGATCGATCTCTAATAGTAATATTTAATGTTAAGGGAACTAGAATTATCCCCAACTCATGTCCCAAATAAAAGACAAGGTTTGGTTAGATGGAGAATTGTGTAGCTCTCAATTACAAAAAAAGTATGCACCCATGTAGACAACAAGGAAATGGTGCCTCGAAAGATGTAAAAATCACCTAGAGATGATAAATCTAGAGCATGATGCTACCGAAGACATACTCCAAGGACTCTCTAACCATAATTATGACCACATCCATGGTTGTTCTATTCTATCTAAGGATGATGATTATTACCGGGAGGTACTCTTCCTACCCCATATCCCTTCTACTAATCCAAATATGAAACACACTACCACTACTTCTTTAGATAAAACTACCTCAATGCTGTAACATGATGTGGAACACCTGCCACATGTTTCCCAATTATAATGTTTGGTCACTCTCACTATTAATGACCATTTCCTCTATAATAAAAATCTAATAAATTGACAATGGGATGAGAGCTTCCACCACTGGAGAAATGAGATAAAAAGGGATGAGATATACCCTTAGCTATCTAAAATCTCTTATTTCCATAAAACTATGAACCCCAAACTATAGTTATACTATATTGGGATCCCCCTCTTAGGATTAGTTGGTCCTATCAAACATCCTCTTAAAACCTCTTCTCTCACTAGTACCGCAAGATATATAAATAACATAAATTAGGTGACCTGGCGATTGTTATCTTGAATCCAAGACTTCTCAAAATGAATTTCCCTAGACACCTATTTTAGAAATAGTTAATAGTATAAAACTAATTCCTATAGTTAGAAATTGATAATATAAATAAATACTAGCCATCAACCATTAATCAAATTGATTCATTATCAAGGAATCACACCATCTTTCAGCATAAAAACAATCAGAAATCCATTATTCAACCAATTCTATCAGTCTAGATGACATTACCATCACCACTACATATAATAACACATTTTTAATCCCATTACAAAATCATTATCAAGACCGACACCTCATTACACCATCATATCCTCAGGCATCCATTCCAATCATTTTCATCATAATTGGAACCTCATGCAAGCATAATAGCCTTTGGAACCCCCACCCATATTTTGACCATACAAGGTCTTCATTAAACCAAATCACATATTTAAATCAATAGATAATAAATTCATATTAAATTTATCAATACACAAATAATACCAAGGATTATATGGGAAACACAAACATGGAATACCAAACATTATCAAGCAATGTCCAGCTCACCCATACCCAATGAAATGGTTTAAGTAATCATTAATTTATAATTACCATCTTTAAATATCTGATTTATTAGTGATAAATCATAGCATCTATAGACTTATAAATTACCAATACTAAATATTATTTATTTAATATTGCTTACCACCCCACAATTCTCTTCCATATATATTATCAACCTCGATGATAATCATTTCAACATGCATCTTTGTATTATAATACAAGAAATATAATCTTTATTTTGTTATTTTATTCTGAAAAATATCAACCATGTATACCAAATATAATAATAGATAGAAAATTTTCAATTAAATCTCATAATAAATAAAATAGAAATCACAATTCATGTGATCACACATCCTAAATATTTTAGAAAAAATATAAAATATCCCCACATGCAATAATACTTACATGTAATATAATTTAGTTAAGTTATATCATGTGATAATACCTATTTAAATATTCTAGGAAACAAAATTATAAAATAATTATCATCAATATAATTTAAGCTATTTAATATCACATTATGCCATTATTTATTTCTCTTAATTGGATAATTTTCAGATTAATTATATTTATTCCACAATATTAAAAATATGTATTTCTCGTTATTTTTATAATATTATAGATTATCAAACATTATTATATAATTCATGTCTAAATAATTATTCACCAATGTTGTAATTATTATCAAAAAAATTCATTTTGCAAATATTTCAATAAAAAATTTATAGATTCCACAATAATTGTATCTATCCATGGCATGAAATATCATATCTAATTAAATTATGGAAATTATGCAAGTTAACCATTTTCTATAAGTAGTGAAGAATTTATTTCATTGCTTTTAATAACACATAAATGAAATCCTAGTATTGATAGAATAAAAAATTTAACTTCATAAATCTGTCTTCCATTGAAAAATTCTGGAATTAATAATACTTTATTAAGTAAATTTCAAAACATGTTATTTAACCTCCTCTTTTATAATTTCAACATTATTAAACATTTATTTCATAGGTGATTATTTTTCATGTTTTTATCTCATTGAATTTAATCATATCTGTTTAAAAAAATAAGCTATGGCCTGGAAATTTCATAGTCATATAGTAAATAATACAGAGATATCATAGATCCCTTTTCTAGTGTTTTCTTTTCTAGTGTATACTAATGCATGTAAATGGATAGTGGATAGAGAGATTGTGTGTCTTAATCTTTTAACTAATGGTTTGAAACATGAGGACGTATCCAAGATCAATTTCCGAGCACATGCAAGACTCCAGATAAGGCTTTGAGATTACATGTACTTAAGATACATACAAAGGAACTCAAACAAGTGAAAGGAACTTATTTTAACATTCATAAACATATTTCCTCAGACACTCAATAGAAATATATTTTATTCTCTCCATTTCATTTTCCCCAAATATTTGTTTTATAGAATTTAATTGAGGATCTATGAAAATCTCCCAAAAAATATTTTTAAATTAATTAAATGGATCAATGTAATTAAAAACAAATGTTTATTATTCCAAGTTGTTAAAAATTAATTTTATAGGATAAATAACAAGAAAAACTATATGTTAGGATAATATCCAAACCCATACACAGGTACATAGCACTGTTTAATGGTAATATTGTTTTACCCTCATGTGGGTGATTACTCTTACACAAGAAGATTAGGCTATTTAAGGGTAATGTGTTGTTACCCTTATGAATCTAGTCCCCCACCTCACAAAAGACTTTTATTATGCTTGTGTGAACATGTATTTACCTTTTCATAGTGGTTTTGACAATAATTATATGAATAAGGATAACTCAGAGATACCCATATGTGAGATTTAGGAACTTAAAATCACCATTACACAACTTCGACCAGGCCTTTACACAAACTAAAGGATTTTAAAACTTCTATTATGAAAGGAACAACCCAAATTTACATAGTGTGGAAGCCAATATTACATAAATAGTTAAAATCATGTATTACTATAACACCCCGACCCCAATTACCCAGTGTCGGTGCATTATTACGTATCATTGGCATGATCACAAAAGATCAAGTCTCGAAAGACCGATTAGTTTAATAGCCTTGGAATCACTAAATACATTCATAATTGTTACATTACATCATAAAGTGAAAAACTATAATAATATAGTCTCCATGGTCCACACTCATATCCCCTTTAGACAATCCCTGCAGGTCAGTCATAAAATATTTCTTCACATCGTGGGAAAAATAAAACATAGAAAGGGGTGAGCTTAGATTCTCAGTAAGGATAAAAATATAGCAGAAACTTTCATAAATAAGCATAAACATTTAAGGAAATGTATAACTAAAACAAAATCCTTTTAAACATTAACTTCAGAATAATATGGAAAAAATAAAATGAAATAATTCCATTTAATTGTTCACATGGATATTATACTAGTAGAATAATCACATGCAATTTCAATAACCACTTTCATAATGATGAAATGCATAATGCCTGACTATCATAACCACATAGTCAAGGCCTTGCACCAAGACTACAAATATGTTTTTGTCAAGGCCTTGTCCCAAGACACTAGTTTGTCTCATGAGACCTACCGATCCATCGAGGTGCTATAGCGGGCTCCATCTGTCACTTATTAAGTCCAATGCATTCCTCATATGACCAGGTTTAAACACAACATAAACATTCGTATTAAAACTACCATATGAAATGTCAATACTTTATCCATAAACCATGAATGGTATAAAAATATCACATCCACAGGAAAACATATCACAAAACCTTCAATACTATATGGAAGTTTTGTATCATAATAAATCAACTTCAAATAAGCTTAAAATCCATCAAAGGATGATGACATAGATGAAATCAAAACAATTTAGATAAATGTTTCTTTTTTTTAAATCATTTAAAAGTGACATAAATATAAAATAAAACATTTAATTTTAAAATATTCCTATAAGATTTTAAGGAAAGCTTCGACGGTTTTATAATGGCAGAAAATAGTTGTACTCTCCATATAAGTTAAAAAATACTTTCTTAACTTAATTCTGTCGAAAAAATTAAAAAGGACCTTGTTTGGAAAACGACAGAAAGATTCCTTTGTAAAAATCTTATAAAAATTCAAACAAGGGTATAAATGAATTTGAACCATATTATATATAATAGTATGAATTTTTTGACATACATTTTTAAGAAATATGGATGTGGATGATAAAGAGGTCCCAGCAGATAATTACGTATAAACAACCTCGGATAATGAAGAGATTGTAAAATAAACCATTACCTTGTAATTTTTTTGGGATGAGGGTAGGTTAAACTCTTGTATAATGGTGATAAAATTGTTATTAAATTATAAAATAATCATATATATTCATATGATATCATATATGATCTTTTAGCATTGCTTTGTTAATAATATCTTATTATTATCATTGTTTCAGGTGTTACCTTACTGGTTTTATTTTATATTTTTTGTTACAGAAGTCATATTTGTTATGGATAGGTTGAATATTATTCATATAAAGAATGATAACATGTCCTGAAACATTATTTTTAACCATCAAATGGAAATTAGTCTTGAATGGATACGATGGGGAATGAATCTCATCATGTTCGTGGAGACGGTAGTCCGTACGTACGCACAAGAGAAAATACCATTCCTTTGATATTAAAATAATATATAATTGAATGTTATATCATATATACAGAATAATTATCATGTTATATTTATTTTTTACATCAATTACACATCATTATCATACCCATCCAGATAATAATATTTTGAATAACAATTACACCACGACGTGGAGACGGTAAGCCGTACGTACGCATGTATGGTGATATTTCATTCAAAGGATGAATAGAATACTGAATATGGTTGTAAAATATTTATAATAACATCATAGTATATAGAAGATACTGGAGTTATTATTTTATAATGGAATTAACAAAGAAAGAAGATGTTGAAAAAGAAAAAAACTTGAAAGAGGGTGGTGAAAACATTACCTCTTTTTTGGGTTCTTCCTTTTTATTAGATCAAAGGGGCTTGTTAAGTTGGCTTTCTGATAAAAAAATTCCTCTAAGTCGAAGTGAGGGATGTTTAGAGAATATTTGGGTAGGGGTTAGCTTAGAGAAAAGGCTTTTAAGGTGTGAATTAGAGAGAAGGGGGAGTGCCCTTTTATTAGAGGGGTGAGGGGCAACTTTGGAAAAGTTTGAAATATTATTTTATAATAAATTCATAATCGGTTTCTAATGTCTCAAAAGTGTATTATTTAAAGTTTAAGATTGTTATGGGTCTAAATCATTTCGAAAAATATATTTTAGATAGGTTTGGGTCACTATATTAACCTTATCATTTATATTTAGCTCTTAGTTAAATAGTGTGACACTTACCATGTCTCTTTTTATTTTTATATTATATAGTTAATAAAACTTACTATATACCTCCAATATACCCCCGAGTGGTCCATTAATGATACACCTATCATTATATAAGTAATTTGGCCGAACCATATATTTTTATGAAAAGAATATCAATTAATAATATAATATTTGTTTTAAAAACTCATTTATGTCCATTTTGACACAATTGGGTATTTTGTTTTTGATAATTTCATAACAGCATTATTACTTTGAAAAAAATTTATATAACCTATCCTAATATGTAATATTAACCTATAAAATTAGTGGAATTCAACAAAAGTCTCAAATTACATTTATTTTGATATTTATAATATCAATTATTTTAATATTTCATTAATTAGGTAATTACTGCATCACGATTGTGTCATAAATAAATTAAATTATATAGAGTCTAAATATTATAAATAAAATTTCATTATTTAGTAAATATGTTTATATTTCTAATTAACATTTCAAATCAAATTTATCTTATGAATAACCCTATATTGAAAATGTTTTATTTATTAAACATTGATTTTAACTCTTTTAACTCTTCTTTGAATTAAATAATAATAAATGTCCTAATCTAATCCAAGTGGAACTAAATGATAATATTTTAATCCTTATATTGTTTTTGGTCGAGATAAACTTCTACAATAGAATTAAGACATGTGTTCGGGTAATATTAATATCATTTTTACTCTTAATTACCCTATTTACTTTTAATCGTGGTAAATAAAAGTAAAAAGTTACTATTCACCAAAAATTATTTCTATCTTATTGAACCACATTTACTCCTAGCTATTAACCGTGTCTCTTGAGTTTTTGATATTCCACTCACAGGAGTGGTAAAATTATGGTTTATGTGAATTTCCAAATTCTCCTAGGAGGTGGGTAAAAGAAGGCGAAAAGTTCAATAAAATTTTTATATATCTAAAATTATTATAAAATGACTCAAATGAATTACATTGAAATTATATAGGTATTATTTATCTATTTTGAAATAAAATAAATTTTAATAATGTAAATAATTATTTAAATAAAAATTCGGTTTTAAACTACAACTCATTGTTTTTTCACTATTCATCAAAAATTGAATGTTTTCAGAAAAATACCAAAATTTTACCCTAAGATAATTTTGATATTCCAAATCCAAAAATGAAGTCCGTTTTTAGAGATAAAATTTATAAAATATCAAAAAGTGAGTATTACTATTCATAACGGCTAGTTTGATTTGTTGTGGTGTGTGTTAGAACTCGATGTTGCGTACAACACACGCTACTGTATTATTCAAAGAGAAGTGTACCATGGACGCTTGGGGTGTTACATTCTCATATCCTTCAAATAATTTCTTCCTTGAAATTTCTAGAATATTATTGCATAAAAAGACTTGGGTGGTTATTCATCATAAGTTCATTGGGTTCCCACATTGCCTCTTCCATCTTATAATTTCTCCATAGAACTTTTACCAAATGAGTCATCCTGTTTCTCAGGACTTGTTCTCTTGTATCAAGAATCCTGACGGGCTCTTCTCAATAAGACAGATCGAGTTCCAGTTCTAATTCCTCATAAGTGAGTACATGCATTGGGTCAGGCATGTATTTTCTCAATAGTGAAACATGGAACACGTCGGGAAATTTGGAGAGACTTGGCGGCATTGCCAAATGGTAAGCTACAACTACAATTCATTCTACAATTTCGAAAGGTCTGATGTACCTGGAACTCAATTTTCCCTTCTTAACTAAACGTATAACTCTTTTCCATGGAGATCCCTTCTAGAAAACATGATCTCCTACCTAAAATTCCAAATCCTTCCTTTGGTTATCGGCATAGCTCTTCTGCATACTTTTAGATTCTATGATGTGTTTTTGGATTACCTTTAACTTTTCCATCATTTACTCCACTAGTTTTTGTCCTACAGGTTCTCTTTCACCAACGTCATCCCAACAGGTTGGTGTGCGACATCTCTTTCAATATAACGCTTCATATGGTGCCATCTGAATACTTGAATGAAATCTATTGTTATAGGAAAATTACACCAGAGGTAAATATTGATCCCACATACCCTGAAAGTAAAGTGAGCATGATCCCAAAATTTCTTCTAAGGTTTGAATAGTCCGTTCTGATTGTCCATCTATTTGAGGGTGGTAAGCAGTGCTCAAACAAAGATCAGTATCCAAGGCCTTATGAAGAATTCTCCAGAATCTTGAAGTAAAACAGGGATCACGATCCGAAACAATTGTTATGGGTACTCCATGAAGTATCACAACTTCATTAATATATAGTATTTCTAGATGTTCAAGTGGTAAATCCTCCCTTATTGCAAGATAATGTGCTGACTTGGTAAAACGATCAACAATGACCAATATTGAATCGTTCCTTCAAGGTGTATTTCATAGTCCCATGACAAAGTCCATTGTGATATTATCCCATTTCCACTCAGGTATGGGAATAGGTTGCATAACTCCTCCATGTTGTTTCCTTCTAGCTTTCACATGTTGAAAAACCATACATATTGACACAAAATCAGCAATCTCCCTCTTCATGTTGTCCCACCAAAAATGTTCCTTCAAATCCCTATACATTTTGGTGATCCTAGGGTGTATGGAGAAATAGGAACTATGAGCATCATCCAAAAACTAACTTTTTAGATCAGATATATTGGGAACAGAATGTATCTTCCCAAATTTCAAAATTCCATCTTCATACACAAAGTCACTCAATCTCCCATCATTCACAGCTTTAATCTTCTTTGGAAATTCCTCATCATTGGTCTGATAGCTCTTTATTCTTCTAGTAAAGATGGTTTGGAATCCATTTGAAAAATTATCTTTGTTTCACCTTCCATGGTTATTCCCATATCCAACATTACTGGATTCATAAAAATTGGATCCCTTTCAACTATCATTTTGTTCAAAACTCCATGATCTTTTCTGATCAAAGCATCTACCACCTTATTTGCCTTCCTTGGGTGGTAGTATATCACGCAATCATAATCCTTGAGTAATTCAAGCCATCGCCTTTGCCTCATGTTGAGTTCATTCTGTGAGAAAATGTACTTTAAACTCATGTGATCAGTATAAATCTCACAAAATTCTCACCATAGTGATAGTGTCTCCATATCTTCAAAGAAAAAATTACAGTAGCTAACTCAAGATCATGAGTAGGATAGTTTTTATCATGAATTTTCAGTTGTCGTGATGCATAGGAAATAACCCTATCATTCTGCATAAATATGAAACCAAGTACTTTCTTTGAAGCATCACTATAAATAACAAACCCATCATTCCCCGATGGTAGGGTGAATATAGTAGAAATGACTAATCTTCTCTTAAGTTCTTCAAAACATTCTTCACACACTTTTTTTCAAAAAAAGTTTACCCCTTTATGTGTCATCTTTGTTAATGGGTTAGCCAACCGAGCAAAATTCGTGACAAAACATCGATAATAAATGCTAATCCAATAAAACTACGTACCTCAGTTATAATCATTAGGGCTGGCCATTCTTAAATTGCCTTGGTCTTAGAAGGATCAATATAGATTCCATCTTTGGAGAAAATATGGCCAGGAAAAGAAATCTCCAGAATCCAGAATTCACACTTGCTAAACATTCCATATAATTCATGTCTTCTAAGAGTCTTTAGGATAATATGTAAGTGATTTTCATGATATTCGTAGCTTTTGGAGTATACCAAGATATCATCAATAAATACCACCAAAAAAATATCACGATATTCCTTGAAATATCTATTAATTAGATACATGAATACAGAGGGTGCATTAGTCAATCCAAAAGGAATTACTGTAAACTCATAATGCCCGTACCTGGTTTGAAATGTTGTCTTCAAAATGTCTTCCTTCTTCACACACAACTGATTGTATCGAGATCGAAGGTCAATCTTTGAAAAGTATCGAGCTCTATGCAGTTGGTCAAATAAATCATCAATTTGAGGTAGGGGATACTTGTTCTTTATTGTTATAGAATTGATTTCCCTATAGTCGATACATAACCTCACAGATCCATCTTTATTCTTAACAAAATGGATAGGGGCTCCCCATGGAGAAACACTCGGGCGAATAAATCCCTCATTACACAATTCATTTAGTTGTTTCTTTAGATACACTAATTCCCCAGTGGCCATTCTATAAGGGGTCTTCGATATAGGCCTTGAACCATGAATTAAATCAATTGAAAATTCAATTTCTCGTTCTGGAGTATGTCCAGGTAAATCTTCTGGAAACACATCTACATATTATTTCACAATAGGAATATCCTCTATTTGAACATTACATTCCTTACCCACAATTATTTTATTCTCTTTTCCCCCAATAATTGAATTTAGATGAGCTACTGGGGGTGGATATAGGTAAGAATCAGGTGGTGATGATTCTGCTCTAAAGATAAGGTGTTCATTATCAACATCATCAAAAATCAGAACCTCCTTCTTCTTACAATAAATGTTTGCATCATGGTCTAAAATCCAATCCATACCAAGGATTATATCAAATTCAATCATGGGTATGATGATGACATCAGCAGATAAAGAACATTTATATTCCCTAATTGGGACAGATTCACAGAACATTGTAGCAATGATACTTCCCTTAAGAGTTTTAACTGAAAACTCCCTTGTCAAATAAAATTGGAAATATCTAATTTTATTAGCAAACTGGGAAGATATGAAACAATGTGATGATCCAGAATCAAATAAATCATTGGGTAATCTTGATGAAACCATTAAATTACATACCACCACATCTTTCGGAGATTCTAACTCAACAGTAGTGATAACATAAGCTTGGACTTGATCCCTTTTCTTTTTTGGGGTAAGTTCCCCTAATGTATAGGAGATTCATTTACATAATCTCCCATCTCCCTGCAGTTGTAGCATTGAATATCGATAGCTTCTTTAGTCCCCTTGCAATCACGAGTTTGGTGGCCTTTTTCACACCACTTGTAACAGACTCCCACTCCCTTTAAGAAAGTACTAGGGTGTTTCATCACACATTTGCTGCAGGATGGATATTCAACATTTCCCTTCTTCCCCTTATTTCCATTTATATAGTGATCATCAGATCTATTCTTCTCTTTCTTTTCTTTAATGTCATAATACTTTAAGAATTGTTTTTCTGTCTTGGTAGCACATGAGACAATATCTTCGTATGACGAGAATGATTGTAACAGTAATGCTCGATGAAGTAATAGTTTTAACCCATCAAAGAAATGATCAATCTTACTTCTTGGGTTATGTATATAATCTCTAGCATACTATTCTAACCTTGTAATGTTAGCTTCATACATTGCGACATTCTTATCCTCCTTTTCTCTCAGACTCAGAAATTGCATTTGCATATCTGCTCGATGGTTACGAGGAAAGTATTTTTCTAAGAAAAGCTCTTTGAACTCTCCCAATTCCATATTTGATACTTCATCATCTTCCTTTTTGTTTTGTATCAATGACCGCCATTGATCAGAAACTCGAGTAAGGCGATATACTTCCATGATAACTTTTTTTCTTTCACTACTCCCTAAAGCCTGGAATATTTTCTATAGGGAACTTATCCATTGATTAGCTACCAATGGATTTGTACTCCCATTGAATGTTTGTTGTTGTTTCCTCATGAAGCGATCTAACATTGATACTCCATGCTGCGGATCAGGGGGCTCCATACGGGTAATGTTATTATTCATATCCTGAGTGAGTTGTCCCAGTATGGTGACTAGCTGATCAGCACCAGTTGCATCACCAGCTCCACTATAAATATCTTGAGCAAAAGGGCAATAACTACATGGAGTGTGTGCATTGATACAGTTTCCATTTCATTCACTAGGCACCATTTCTAAACAATGGAATACACTAGATTAGTTTATGAATCGAAATACATAAATCCAAACTTAAAAACACTTATCATAAATTGAAATATTTATGGATATAATTCATAATCATAAAAATGTTTTCTTTGAGAAACTATATTATCATAAACCCTTCATAATGGTTTGTAAAGAAAATTATAATTATCCTAAGAATATCCCTCAGGAGTGTCATAACCAAGAGTACAGTAAGGCCCGTTGTCGTGCACCAGTTCCCGTTCTATTCTAGATCAAAGCGGTCTTTTCAGGTTTTACCCTTAGGTACATCTGTGCTACAGTCACCTCTACATGCTCGTATCCATATAGATATGTATTTCTCGGAAAACACACCAAATCTCTACAATAACAAAATTCTAGGATGTCCTTATATACTAATCCTAAACATCTATCATAGGGCTATGTGCTCTAATCATAGTTTATCTAAATCTAGCATCCAAGGTTTGTACTAAACATCCTATGATACCAACTGTAACGCCCCAACACCAGTTACCCAGAGTTAGTTTATTATTACATATCATTTTCATGATAAAAAAATATCAAGTCTCGAAAGACCGATAAGTTTAGTAGCCTTGGAATCAGTAGATACATTCATAAGTGTTACATTACATCATAAAGTGAAAAACTACAATAATATAGTCTCCAAGGTCTGCACTCATATCCCCTTCAGACTATCCCTGTAGGTCAGTCATAAAATATTTCTTCATATCTTGGGAAAAATAAAACATAGAAAGGTGTGAGCTTAGATGCTCAGTAAGGATAGCAATATAGAAAAAACATTCAAAAATAAACAAAAACATTTAATGCAATGTATAACTAACACACAAGACTTTTAAACTTGAACTTCAGCATAATATGGAAAAAATAAAATGAAATAATTCCATTTACTTGTTCACATGGATATTCTACTAGTCGAATAATCACATGAAATATCAATAACCACTTTCATAATGATGGAATGCATAATGTCAGACTATCATAACCATGTAGTCAAGGCCTTGTGCCAAGATTACAAATATGTTTTTATCAAGGCCTTGTTCCAAGACACAATTTTTTATCATTAGACGTACTGATGCATCGAGGACCTATAGCGGGCTCCACCTGTAACTTATTAAGTCCAATGCATTCCTCATATGAATAGGTTTAAACATAACATAAACATTTGTATTTAAACTAGCATACAAAATGTCAATAATTTCTCCATAAACCATGAATGGTATAAAAATAACACATCCATAGTCAAACATATCGCAAAACCTTCAATACTATATGGAAGTTTTGTATCATAATAAATCAACTTCAAATAATATTAAAATCCATCAAAGGATGTTGACATAGATGAAATCAAAACTATTTGAGATAAATATCTCATTTTTTTAATCATTTAAAAATCACATAATTATAAAATAAAACATTTAATTTCAAAATATTCTTATAATATTGTAAGGGAAGCTTTAATGAATTTATAATGGCGGAAAATAGCCGCACTCGCCGTATAAGTTAAAAAAAGACATTCTTACCTTAATTCTGTCGAAAAGGTTAAAAAGGACCTTGTTTGGAAAACGACGAAAATATTCCTTTGTAAACATATTATAAAAAGGTAAACAACGGTATAAATGACTTTAACCCATATTCTCTAAAATAGTAAGAATGTTTTGAAATACATTTATAAGAAACATGGATGTGGATGATAAAGAGGTCCCAGTAGATACTTACGTATAAACAACCTCGGATAATGAAGAGATTGTGAAATAAACCCTTACCTTTTACTGTTCCTAGGTTGAGGGTAGGTTGACCTTCTATATAATGGTGAGATAATTGTTATTAAATTATAAAAGAATTATATATATTAATATGATATCATATATGATCTTTTAACATTTCTTTATTAATAATATCTTATTATTAGCATTGTTTTGGGTGTTAACTTACTTGTTTTGTTTTATATGTTTTGTTATATAAGTCATGTTTGTTATGTATAGGTTTAATATTATTCATATACAGAATGATATCAAGTCCTTAAACATTATTTTAACCATAAAACTAAAATTATTCTTGAATGGATACGATGGGGAATGAATCTCATCGTGTTCGTGGAGACGGTAGTCCGTGCATACGCACGAGCGACAATATCATTCCTTTGATATTAAAATAATATATAATTGAATGTTATATCATATATACAGAATCATTATCATGTTATATTTATTATTTACATCAATTACTCATCATTATCATACCCATCCAAATAATAATGTTTTGAATAACAATTACACCATGATGTGGAGATGGTAATCCGTACGTACACACGTTTGGTGACATGTCATTAAAAGGATGGATATAATACTGAATATGGTTGTACCATATTTATAATAACATCACAATATATAGAAGATACTGGAGTTATTATTTTATAATGGAAGTAACAAATAAAGAAGAAGTTGAAGAAGAAAGCAACTTGAAAGAGGGTGGTGAAAACATTACCTCTTCTTCGGGTTCTTCCTTTTGATTTGATCAAAAAGGCTCCATAGGTTGGCTTTCTGATAAAACTAATGCCTATAGGTCAAAGTGAGGGAATTTGAGAGAATATTTGGGCAGGGTTTGGCTGAGAAAAAAGTCTTTGAAGTTGTGAATTAGAGAGAAGGTGGAGTGCCCTTTTATAAGAGGGGTGAGGGTCACCTTTGGAAAAGCTAGAAATATTATTTTATAATAAATTCATATTCGATTTCTAATGGCTCCAAAGTAGATTATTTAAAGGTTAAGGTGGGTATGGGCCGAAATTCTTTTCAACCAATATATTTTAGGCATGTTTGGGTTACTATATTAACCATATCATTTATATTTAACTCTTAGTTAAAAAGCTTGACACTTACCTTGTCTCCTTGTATTTTTATATTATATAGTTAATAAAATTACTATATACCTCCATGCGACCCCCAAGTGGTCCATTACTGATACCCCTATCATTATATATGTCCTTTGGATGATCCATTGATTTTTAGGAATAGAATATCAATTAATAATATAATATTTGTTTTAAAAACTCATTTATGGAAATTTTGACACTATTGATTATTTTGTTTTCAATAATTTCATAAGAGCATTATTACTTTGAACATAAATTCATATAACCAATCATAATATGTCATATTAACGTATAAAATTAGTGTAATTCCTAATAAGTCTCAAATTAAATTTATTTTGTTATTTATAAAATCAATTATTTTAATATTTCATTAATTAGGTAATTACTGCATCACGATTGTGTTATAAATAAATTAAATTATTCAATGTCTAAAAATTATAAATAAAATACTACTATGTAGGAAATCATTTTAGATTTCTAATGAATATTTATAATCGAATTTATCTTATGTAATACCCTATATTTAAGAAATTGTAGTTATTAAACATTGATTTTAACACTTTTAAGTCTTCTTTGAATTAAATAATAATAAATGTCCTAGTTTAATCCAATTGAACCTAAATGATAATATTTTAATCCTTAGATTTTTTTGGTCGAGATACACTTTTCCTATTGAATTAGGACATGTGTGAGGGTAATACTAATATCATTTTTACCCTTAATTACCCTATTTACTTTTAACCGTGGTAAATAAAAGTAAAAAGTTACTATTCACCAAAAATTATGCTTATCTTATTAATCCACATTTTAAGCCTTGATAGTAACTGTGTCTCCCAGATTTTTGAAATTCCACTCACAGGAGTGGTAAATTTATGTTTTATGTGAATTTCCAAATTCTCATAGGAGGTGGGTAAATGACGGCGAAAAGTTCAATACATTTTTATATATCTAAAATTATTATAATCTGAATCCAATGAATTACAATGAACTTATATTGGTATTATGTATCTATTTTGACATAAAATAAATTTAAATAAAATAACTAATTATTTAAATAAAAATTTTGTTTTAAACTATAACTTTCTGTTTTTTCACTATTCATCAAAAATTGAATGTTTTCAGAAAAATACCAAAAATTCACCCTAAGCTAATTTTGATATTCCAAATCAAAAAATGAAGTCCATATTGAATGTTAAAATTTATAAAATTTCATAAAGTGGGTATTACTATTCATAACGGCTAGTTTGATTGGTTTTGGTGTGCGTTAGAACTCGAAGTTGCGTACAACACACGCTACTGTATTATTCAAAGAGAAGCATACCATGGAAGCTTGGTTTGTCAGAATTACCTTTAAAAAAAGGTATGGATTAAAATTGCATAGAGAAGGGATACCTTTACATAAGGAATTATAATTACCTTGTACCTTTACATATTCTTTAGAAACCAACACTTACCCTTACTCAAATAACATATTACCCTTATTTAAGGATTGTAAAACCTTTACACAACCTTTAAAAAATATTACTTACCCTTACAAACTCCAATTTCATTCATAAAAGTAAATATTTCATTGAAAATATCAAATTTCTAATTAAACTAACTAATAAATAATTAATAAAAGGGTTTATTATAACTTATAAAAATTATGAAAACACTTCCAAAATAACATAAATCATTTTTGAAACTCCAAAAACACTTATAAAATATTCAAATCTCTTTAAAAACATCCAATTAATTTCTTAAATAAAATTTTTATTCTTTTTAAATTACTTCTATAACATGCAAAACAATTTTAAAACCACTTTATAAATTACAAAATCATTTTATAATAACTTCTATAATAAATGAAACCACTGTTGAGCCACCAAACACTCCTGAATGATAAATGTGGGATAAGGAATATTCTTGGAGTTTTTCACCATTCATGAAATTATCTCATCATCACATAGAATAAACCCTATGTATTATATATTCTTATCAACCCATGAAACATATCTAGATATTAATCGATTACTTTCAAGGAGCCACTATACCCTGCATGCTGAGTATTACACCTCAATCCATCATAACCCATACATGACATACCTATAATAATCTATATTATACTATCTCTAGAGATACGAGTGTTTTAAATAAAAAAGTACATTTCATCCCTCTATATACAATTATAGTAAAATTAACAATCATTCATACAAGTAAATAATAATACCAAGAGAATAGAGTGGGGAAAGAGGGGCTATCATCCATTCATTCCTAACCTACCAAGATGTTAGGGGAGACCCCTTCCTATAGTCCACTAAGTGTTAGTATTCCTACAAATAATGGTGGGGGTAGAATATGAAATCATATAACATACGAGGTATATATATAGATAATAACTTCACTATGGGTGTGAACTCAGTCTTATGCTCAACTAATGATATCGTCTCTCTTACACTCCTTATCACTGCTAAAGACTACATATCCTATATGCACACAAGTGTTAAATAAGGTTTTAATTTTGTTAATTCCATTTAAATAATATATAGTTACATAAATTAACTCATTATCAATCTATTAATGTTATACTATTTCCAACTTACATTTATTATTAACAATTTTTTATGCCATCCAGACGTAATCCAACTGATCCCATGATTCCTCAAGAGTCATCAACATTATATAACATCCCATTAACCCACCAACACCATGGGTTAAAAAATTTATGATTAATTATAATAAATTCATTCTAGGTTCTTAAGGACTCATCCAAACCTATTATAAAACAAATGTATAAACCAAGCATAACCAACTACCTCAAGCAGTGGGGAAAGGAATACAAAAACAAGAAACCCATCCATCTAGCCTTTAAATAATATTTATTACCAGTAATGCATCCAAAATATCTACAAAAAATAGGTAATACTAGCTTTAAAACATTACATCAGTCTTATTTCCATCCCTAACACCATTATGCACACCATAATGCATCCATTCCACCATCACTAGCACCAAATGCCACCAAAAACCATGGACTCCCCCATGTCTCATCACACATAATCCATCAAATTCTCACATCATGATGTATCACAAGTATCCATCCAATGTCAAGAAATTTATCATAAAATAGGAAGTGGAAGAGACCAAACAAGTTAAGAAGGACTAATGTAATTAATTCCTAGAGCATCAACATAGACTAAACTAATACGCGTAGGGTGGAGGGACCTAGTAGTAGAATAAATGATATACTAATATAAAAAGGCATTTAACAGTGCTAAAAATGCCCTTTATTAGTGCTAGATAAGAGATGAATAATCGAAAGAGAATAAAATCCCGAGTCATTTATCAGTGCTAAAAAACACTAATAAAGGGGCATACTACAGTGTGTTATAATAACACACTGCAGCATTAGTAAAGTGCACTGTAACAGCACACCACAGTGCCAAAAACAACATTAAATTAGTAAAATAAAGTACATTAACCTAATTTAAATGAAATAAAATTTATAACACACATATAAGAAAAACGCTATATTATATAAATTTCAAACATTGATTTATAAAATAACATAAGTACAGATTATTACATACATTCCAAAATATTCATCTTTCTTTTTCTGTAGATCATAACCCCTGCTCAAGCAAAAAATTGCACCTATATAAGAACAAAATTATTATGTTAGTAATAATATAATGAAATAAATTAATATAAAGTGTTAATTTGAAACTAAAATTTCATTCTTACATAGAACTCTGGGTATCATATTCAGTTGCGGTTGATTCTGGCACAGCACACCATTTTTTTTATCTTCAATAATTATCTCTGTGAAAATTAACTAAATAAGTATAAGATAAAAATGATAACGTAATTAATTATGTAGTAATTTATAGAATGGTGATAAAATAATCTAGGCTCATTTTATCTGTTTTGGAGATGTGATGCACATTATAAACTAAAATTATACTTATATATTGAAAAAATGTGCTTAGATTCATATCAGTCACATCAAGTATTGGATTGAGGTTCAGGTGATTCTTGCATGTCTCAAATGTCTTATAGATCATGTTTCTAAACTATCAAACCAATATGAATGTGTTTTCTTGGTTTTGAGTATGTCTCGTTTCTTTTTTACTAAAATATCATTATAAACTATAAACATGTACTTTGACATATACTAGTCACAAAGTGTGTCAGTTTGATATGATACTGATTCCTAAGCATCACAAATAATGTATGAATCATTTTCCTAAATTGCAAATACAATCTTATCATATTATCTCATTTTTTAGTGATTGACACTTTTTGAGCTAAAATTTCAATTTCTAAATTGATAACAGATACATTGAGTCATACTAGACATATCATGTATCTTATTAAGGTTTGGAAGATTCCTAAATGTCACAAATGACTTATGGATCATTTTTCTGAGGTATCAAAACAATCTGGAAGTGTTATCTCAATTTTGAGTTGGCCAGTTGTCCTTTTTTACTAAAATTGATGTCAATTTTAAATAAAGTCACAATTGGAGTCATATCTGTCACATCATGCATCATATTGAGGTGAGTGTGATTCCTACATGTCCTAAATGGCTTGGGGATCATTTTTATAAAGTATCAAAAAAATATGAATGTGTTTCTCAATGTTGAGTATGTCCCTTGTCTTTTAGACTAAAATGTCATTTTAATGTAGAAACACACACTATGACTCATACCAATCATATAATGTCTCAGTTTGACATGAGATATATTCCTAAACATAAAAAATGACTTATGAATTCTGATACCAAATTATCAAGAAATTTTGAGCACGTTTGCATTGTTTTTTGAGTGGTATTTTTTGAAGTAAACTATGAATTTTAAACTGATAACAGACACATTGAGTCATAACAGGCACATCGTGTATCAGTTTGAAACGACTACAAAAACGGCCTATATCAATGCTAAAAAGGGCTTTAACAGTGCCAAAAAAGCATTGTATATCTCAACGCTAATATAAGGGGTCCCTTTTATCGGTGCTTTCAAAAGCACTGATAAAGGTCAATTTTTTTAAAAATATAAAAAATTAAAAATAACATTGGGGAGTTTTTTTTTATCAGTGCTTCACACCCCCTTTATCAATGCTAGGTGGTCTCCCGCACGTTGGCCTCCCGTGAATCCTCATACATGTGCACCCCCTTCGATTCCACCCGAACTCGAACCCGGGACATCCCCCCTTTTGTGGCTGCACCTTTACCACTATGTCATTTCGTTTTGTTCTCAATTTAATGATATATCTATATATATATATAGTAATATTTATTCATATATTGATATAGATTCATATTAATATAAATATACTTATTCATATATTAGTATATATATATTAATTCGTATATTAATAAATATATATATATATATTTTTAGTTATAATTTTTATACGTATATTTATTTGTATATTAATATATACTTATAATATTAGTTTTAAATAAATTTATGAAAAAATATTTTTTTTATGTGTGTTTATAAATAAATAAATACATACATACATACATACATAGATATATACAACACATAGACACACAAAGAGAGAGACACACACACAAACACATATATATATATATGAATAAATACATGTATATGTGTATTTGAAAAGCCATAGAATGTACTTATAAAGATTAGTTTTAAATACATTTATCAAAAAAATGTTTCTGATGTGTGTTTACACATAAGTAAAAGAATATATACATACATATATATATATATATACAACACACATACACACACATAGATACCCACACACACACACATATATATATATTTACGAATAAATACATATATATGTGTATTTGAAAACATATAGAATATTAAAACCACCATAACATATAATCTAGAAGCCCATTTCAACTCTACAACCAGTCAAAACGATGAAAATGAAACAATCTTCGATATGATATGTGGTACAGGCCTAACGGACATCCAAATTATAAGTTATACTTGTTTGAATGTTAACAAATCAGGGTATGCTGACTAAGAACACAGTTTTTGAGGCCTTCTAGGCCTTTTCTGGGCTTCAAAAATGTGACCATGGGTCACCAGTGCATAGAGCTCGTCGCATGATTCGATTATATATGTTATAGAGCTTAAACGGACACCCAGATCAAATGTTATGGCCGTTTGAAGTTTGAGTTACATTTTCACCATATTTTAGATCTTTTATTAATTGTTTTGATTTTTTGTGTCCTCAAATTGTTATTAAATGATTTTTAATCGATAATAATTAGAAAATTATTAATTAATAATATTTTTTAAAAATATTTTGAAACCATTTTCAATAAATTTCTAATATATTAAAAGTAATAGTCTATTTATATGTATCTATAACATATTTAAAAAAAAATATATTGAATTTATATCAATATAAATATACTTATATAACAAAATATTATTTTTCATGAAAAAATATTTTTTTTGAAACTCAACATTTATCAGCGCTCGGGAAATGCGCTAGTAAATCCCCACTTTATCAACACTACTTAAAGAAACACTGATATAGGGGTCCCCATTATCAGCCCTAAAAAAAGCGCTGATATAGGGGGGGATTTATTAGCGCTAAAAAAATTGCCGATAAAGGGGAACTTTATCAGTGCTCTTTTTAGCGCTGATAAAAGTGAAGCGCATCCCTTGCCCGTTTTTGTAGTAGTGTGAGGTTCATCTGATTCCAACACATCAAAAATGACGTATGGATTTTTTCCATAAAGTAACAAAACAATGTAAATGTGTTTGATCAGTTTTGAGAAGGTTAGTTTTCCTTTTTACTAAATATTATGTCAGTTTTAAATAAATAGTTTCACTTGGAGTCATACTAGTCACACCATGTATCAGATTGAGGTATAGATGATTCTTACATGTCTCAAATGACTTATGCATCATTTTCATAAACTATCAAAAAAATATCAATGTGTCTTCAAAGTTTTGAGTATGTCACTTTTTTTACTAAAAATTCATTTTAAACTGAAAACACACACTTTGAGTCATACAGATCACATAATGTATAGATTAGATGTGAGAGAAATTCCTAGATGTCAAAAATGAATTATGAATTGATATACAAAATTATCAAGAAAATATGAGTGTGTTTTCTCTATTTTTAGTGAGTGACATTTTTTGAACAAAACTATTAATTTTAAACTGATAACTAACACAATTAGTCATAGTGGTCACACTGTGCATCAAATTGAAGTGGAAATGATTCCTATATATCTCAAATGACTTATAGATCATTTTCATAATGTATCAAAACAATATTAATGTGTTTTATCATTTTTGCGTATGTATTTGGTATTGTTTACTAAAATATCATTTTAAAATAGAAACACGGACTTTGAATCATACCGATCACATCATATACAGATTTTATGTGAGAATGATTGATACAAGTCAAAAATAAATTTTGAATTGGGTAATAAATTATCATGAAAATTTGGGTATGGTGACAATATTTTCAGTGAGTTATATTTTTTAAACTAAACTATTAATTTTAAATTGATGACAGAAACATTGAGTCATAGCGGTAACATTCTGCGTCGAAATAAGGTGTGTCTAATTCTCA
Source organism: Viscum album (assembly GCA_963277665.1). NCBI lineage: Eukaryota > Viridiplantae > Streptophyta > Magnoliopsida > Santalales > Viscaceae > Viscum > Viscum album. The sequence goes on from OY728135.1 coordinate 1,368,548,829, forward strand.
CACATCTCAAATGACTTATGGATCATTTATCTAAAGTATCAAAATAATAGGAATATGTTTTCTTGGTCTAAAGTATGTCATCATTCCATTCTAAAAAAATTAATGTCAATTTTAAATAAAAAGAAGCACATAGAGTAATACTAGTCACACTTTGTGTCAGACTGAGGTGTGGATGATTCCTACACATACCAAAGTCTCAAAACAATCCCATCTACCAATTTTACCACATTTCCTTTTTCTCCATATATCAAACTTCCAATATTGAATGTTGACCTGTTGTTCTTAGCTGAAAACCCATTATCATTATTGAAATTCAGAAGAAAAGAGGAATCTCATGTTCCCATTATATCACAAAAGGTCACCAAAATAGGCACATGAGCTTTATATACTCTCCTAGATTTCAACAATGAGAATGTTTTTTCATAAAATTACATCGAATCATTTTGCAGTTTTGGTAGTTCAACAAAGAAAGACAATAAAAATGGAAAACATGGTAACATTGGCCGAAATAATCAATTTACCTCTTTTTTAGCTTGTTTCATATAGTTGAAATAAAAATATGGATTCCTAAAAGATCAGTGAAAAAATAAATAAGCACTAGATAAAAATAATAAGGAAATTATCTTACAAATAGTAGATAAAGTGGTGAAAATTTTAATTAAATAAGTAGAAGGAATTCACCTTTTTTAATGGTTGTATCCATTCTTGATGCATTTCCTTGTTGACATTATCTCAGTTACCAGATCAAAGTCCAATCCCTTATGAAGAAAATTAAGAGTAATTATAAACTACAAAAAATAGAATCAAGAATGAATAAATTAATAAAAATATGTCAAAGGATAATGATCAAAGGAGAATGATCAAATGATTTTGGTGATCAAATATGAAAAAGAGGTTGATGTCATGGAATATAGGTATTGGGAGCCTATTATACGTTACAAAAACATGAATTAAAAAACATGTTCATGCATAATAAGATGATGGCATAAAGCTATGATTCATTCAAAAATCATACACATACATGAATAATAAAACTAGTGCATGCTAGTTATGACACGAGTTAATATAATGACCATATCTTATATTACAAATGGAATTTTTGATTTTATATTCACTTTGAATACATGACAACATAGTTTAAATTATTTAAAACTTACTATCAATAATAAACATAAAATGATAATAAATTTTATTTATTGTAGAGGCATAAACTAATTTTTTTATTTGAAATATAAACCTATATATTGATAAATCAAATCCAATTAACAATAACAAGAAATAATTTATTATTGTTTTATATAATATTTTAAAAATGAAAATACTTGAATGAATATAAAATTTGATTTAAAAAATTTAATAACTCGAAAATAATTTTATATACATATATCTAAATGATATTGTAATTGTTGTTGAAAAATATAAGTCTTTACATAATGAAAAAATAATCGCTTGTAATAATGTAATCTTCATAAATAACTAATCAAAGATAATTATTATAATTCCAACTAAATATAAATTTTATAAGAAAAACTCTTAGAATAAAAATATGACATATGAAAAAAAATTCATTTAAAAAAATCATGTTAAAATAAATAAATAATTATTCTATTTCAAATATTATAATTTTAAAAAATATATCATCTTCAAAATAAATCATTAGAATAAAAATAAATTTCTTTACTATTAAAATCTGAACATAAAAATAAAATGGATAATCTACATTACTTGATTGTAAAATATTTCTTCTTCTTCTTCTAGGAATAAAAACATACTAGAAAAACTCACTCACTATCGCTAGTATTTGTGTACAGCATACTAGTAAGATGAAAGCAAGACATGCAACACTTAAAAGAATAAGAAAGACCTAGCTAAACCACTAATCAAGACTATAATTTACAGCCTACCGATAAAAAAATGAATAATATTTTATTCATTCATTCAGCATGCAGCTTGCCGAGAAAGTTGTTATTGGGTCCATTTATAAGAAATTTTTTTCATTAGCATTTACAGAATAGAAACAAATAATATAACAACATAGATATCAAACTAGATACCGATATCTATTTCAAGGGTATATATTTTCTACTATATTTTAATCTAAACAATAGAGGATTTTTTAAGAATATTGGACCTCATTCAAAAAAAATTAACTTTAGGTTGTTTTATTATAGGATAGTAGAAATGGACTTTTTGGGATACAAACATGTGGGATGAGAAGATTCAGTGGATAAATAAGGGAAATTAGAGATATCAAATAACCTGGATTTCATTCGAGCGTTGGTTTCGTTAAACCCGTGAATCGCTTGAGCCATGAATTCGAGCCTTAGAATAGTTGGAGCCTTGATTCTAGCCTAGATTCAAGTTTTTATTTGACAACAAGGAGTGCTAGCGGCAAGTCACTTCTATAGAGAGCTTTGGATATAGTGAACTTGTTCCCGATTGTTAGGGTTCTTAAAATAGATCATGACACTTTTTCAAGTGTTTCTAAAAAAGCACTGATAAAGATACCTTTTATCAGTTCTAAGTTAATAAGCTTAGATAAACCTATATTTTTATCAGTGCTAAAAAAGCACAGATAAATACTTATAATTTTTTTAAAAAAATAATATTTTTTAAAGGATAATTATTATATATAATTACAATACTTATAGTAATATTTTTTTATTAAAAATAATTTTATAATTCATTGAATATATCATTATTTATCTATAATTATATAAATAACTTTTTTTATAAAAATTATATTTATATAATTTCATATATTTATATAATTATATATATATAGAAAATATATTCATAGTTTAAATAAATTTATTATAATTTCATAATTATTTATTTATAATTCAATAAATAATTTTAAAACAAATATTATTTATTTATTTATAATTTTAAATTCATAAAAAAAGTAAATATACATTTATAAATATATTTATTTATAAATATTTTTTACAAATGTATTCTTAACATTATTAATAAATATTTATTCTTAGGTGAATGCATGTTAAAAATGAGTAAAATAGATTAATTAAAAATGGGTACAATATTGAAAATTTATATAAGTTTTATTAATATAAATTTTTAAAAAATGGATATATATTTAAATAAAGATGAATACATATTGAAAATTTTTAAACATATAAAATTAATATATATAAAATCAATAATATAAATTTATTAAATTAATGGAAAAGTATTTGTGTGGGTGCATATATATATATATATATATATTAATTACGTATATGTGAAATCAATATACTACATTTGATCAATGATTAATTGAAAAATTAAATGACATTCAATTATGTCCATTACTCGATGAAATTAGTTAATATTTTTAATGCATATTAATTTTTAATTATAAACCATTATTGATTAATATATTACTATTTAATTTAAAGAATAAAGAATATTTTTTATAATATATATCATATTTATATATATTTATATATATCTATATATTTAATATATACTATTTATTACCATTATCATAATTATTTAATTAATAAAATGTTTAATATTTATCTCAATTTACTTATTTTTAATTTTTAATTTTTTAATTTTTTAATTTTTATTTTTTATTTATCTATATATTTAACATATAATATTTATAATTTATATATAGTATAATCAATTTATTCAATTTTATTAATAATTATTTAGTTCATAAAAAATTTAATATTATTTTAATAAAATCAGTTTTATTTTTTATTTATTTCATTATTTCATTTTATTCATATATTTACTAGTGCAAAAAAAGATCTGATAAAGGATTCCTTCATGAGTGCTAAAATTATTGCAATGATAAAGGGTTTCCTTTATTAGTGTTGAAAATAAAGCACTGATATATGACACCCTTTATTAGCGCTAAAAAAATATGCTACTAAAGTTTGTCTTTTATCAGCGGTAAAAAAATGTACTAATAAAGGGTGTCTTTTAACAGCGTTAGAAAAAAAGTGTTGATAAAATGTTCTCTTTATCAGTGTTTTTTTTCTAAAACTAATAATGGTTAGTGGTGTTAAAGGTCTATTTTGTAGTAGTGATAGTGGACCTGTCTGATGGGGCCCATGAATCCAAGAATCATGCTACCTTGTTACCCTCATGCAATGTGTGGGTGAGAATTATGCAATTTTTGAGAAGAGATTTTCATTTCCAAATAGGATAGGTGATCACCCATGGTATGAAAATATCTCCATCAAGGACCTTAAGAATAATGGAGAAGTCGGTTTCCACAAAATCCACTAATAGACCATGAGAACGGCACAACTCTGTCCCCATAAGCAGTGGCCTCAGTAGTGAGGGAGTCCCCTTGATTAAAAAATCTGTTGGAAGTCGGAAAAACTGGCCTAGATTTTTCATGGATAACCCCTTCACCACACATAACACCATTGTTACAATAGATTTCGACATTAAGTTTGATCCCTGCTTCAAGGGGAAGCCATCTAACCCAATTTCCCTACATCATTGAATGCTGAAATGATAGTGTAGGTCTTCTAACGACCATTATGAAATTTAAAGAGGGAGATATCTCCAATTTTTGGATTATAGGGATGATCTCAGCTACCGTGAACCTATCCCTAGCCACTAGATTCATACATGAAACATATGCACTGCCATGGAACACCCTATTATGAGCATTTCAAATTCTCTAGCATTTGGATAGAAAAAACATAGCCCCCACTTTACGCTCTAACAGTTTATCCTCTATCCCGTGAAACAATTCCTGGAGGAACTCTTTACCAACAAGCCCTTGCACCTCGCTACCATTAAAAACACAAACACTGTGCCAAACTAAAGAAGACCAATCACCTTTGACAAAAGTTTGGAAGTTCAAATCCTCTTCAAACATGTTATATCATTGCACCTGGAAACCATGAAGACCCCCTTCAACCGCACCACCGCATTTGTGGGGATTGTATTGTTGTGATTACGGAAGATAAGAAAATGCATCTTTATTGGAATATATTTAAACTAGGGAGTATCCCTCCATGTATTGGGACTGGTGGATGTGTAAATAGCTCAGTGGTAGTCCTTTATTGAGAATAATCCGGATGAGGATCCTGTGAAAATAAGCTTTTTGGGTTCAGAACTGATCAGGATATTATTGAAGAACTCCTTATTCTAGGGATCCAGAGTTGTGCTAATAAACGAGGAATATCTACTGGCTTGTGCAATGTAAATATCAGGTAACGAACACCCAGGGAATCCCATCATACTCCCCACCCTGTTCTCTCTCCAAAAATTAATCATCCTATTCCCCATGATCCATATCAAATGGTCAAAATGAATTGGGATATAATGTATGATCGGATCCCATGTCTAAGATCCTCTCCCACCCACATTGTCCCAACCAGACTTGTATTTTTTTTCAAATGAACCTTTTCTACATAGATTTGTTCTCCATAAATACCGATGAAACATTTTCTTGAAGGGATTTCATAGTCACTGAAATACTACTAATATTGATTCATCCATCTTTAATGTTCGTGGCCATACACTCCCATAATGTCCAATGATAAGTCCCATCACCTTTCACATCCCATATAAAGTCCATAATAATTCTCCCAATATTACATAGGATGGTCTTATGGGATTTAATTACTAATAAGACATGAATGGGAATTGAGGTAAGAACATTGTTGACATGGGTGATATGCCCACCAAAGGATATAAATTGATTCTTATAGTTAATAATCTGGTTATAAATTTAATCCAAAAGCTCTTCATAGTGATGGATGCGGATCCTGCCTGGAGATAGTGTCGCCTTGAGATAGTCCATGGGAAATTGTCTTCTAGGAACTCCTAGCCTCTCTTCAATCCTCTTCTTCCTGATATTGAACAATGTCTAGAGAAGAAAACAATGTTTTTACCTTTATTTATAATTTTACTTCTCTATTTGATGTAAGTTCCTGGAATCCAAAGTAGTTTCTGAATATAATTTTTTCTATAATTAAAAAGATAATCAAGTAATCAATAAAGAATAGGTGAGAAATCCAATGAATATTTTGTCTCTATTGAAATGGCTAGAACCGACCAACATCCCTATTTTTACTAAAATACATACTAAAGTAATGTTGATCCTGGATGAAGAGATTGGGGGATATAGGGTCTCATCGATGAAGCCCATGGATTGATTTGAAGAATCCATATCTCTAACCCATAAAAGTGGTTGAAAACTAGAGTGAACATATTCATCTGGAGAAAATATCAACCACCCTTTTAGATAATCCCATTATCTTCATGACATTGATAATAAAAATAAACAAAATATGTTTATAAGATTCTTCTATATCAAGCTTAATATAAATGTTATACCATTGGTATTTTTATTTATGTCTTCAATCATTTCCTAGGCTAAGGAAATGGCCATTTCATTAGATCTACTCCAAAAAAAATGTGTTGTTGCTCTGAAATCCACTTTTTTAAGTTCACTACAAGTCTTCTATTAAATACTATAGAAAGGATTTTTTAAAGGATGTTCCACATACATATAGGTCTATATTTTTTGAGAGAGGTGGGGGCCTTGACATTAGGGATCAGAATTATAATGGTAGAACGTGCCATTCTGGGAAGGTCCCCCCCTTCATAAATGACCCTTGATGATTCCCGTAAGACCACTTTTGATTATTTACCATGAAGAAATAATGAAAAATCCCAGGAAACCATCAGTCCTAGGATAAATCCTGATGTTTATGGCTTTAACCACTCCCCAAATCCCCTCCTCTCCTGTAAAGTACACAGAAAAGGGTTAAGGGATGGGGTTATCACTTGAATGGCAACAAAGAAGTCATCTTAAACACTAGGATTTCCATACTCACATAGAATATTAGCATTATCAAAGAGGGTATCAATTTAAGAAATAGTCACACCTCTAACCAAAGTGGGGTCAATTGAAGAGAATCCATTAGGTGGAATTTGGTGCCACGGTTTGGTGCGGAAAAGATGTCCCTTTCATTCTTCTAAAATTTTGTGGGGTCGTCGGGCTTTGATTATCTTACATTCCATATTCAAATTCATCAAGGCCAGATCAAGGATCTCTAGATCAGTCAGGCAGTTGAGATTTCATCTTTTCTAATGGTCGATGAATGTTTATTGGGGTTGGTACTCCCCTCATGAAGTGGTCTAGATTTTTTTACCCGATCTTACCTTACCATTTTTCAACATATACTTTATAAAATGTATATAGGACTCCTTGGGTGAGTTTCATTTTATTGAAGAGTGCTCCATCACCCTTCAAGATGCTTCTTCATCTGGGATTTGTGTGGATTTGGACATCTCCCAACCTCTTCCAAAGCATCTTCTTCTTTTGGATGAGGGTTTAGATGATTAGTGGAGATATATTATTTATAAGTTTCATGCTCAGTTATATTATTTCTATTTTTTCACCTTCGAATATGGGTTTTTGTGTTTCTATATTTCAAATATCTCCCTCTAAGGTAGGCCCTTCTCCTCCAGCATCGTCCTCGCAGGCCCATTTCCCATTAACTGTTCAAAGGGATCCTTATATGGATTTGGTTCCTTATCTGCCACGGGATCCTCTTGCTTGTGAAAACAGATGGAGGATGGCTTGGCCCTCATGGCATGGGAGAGTAGTGTCTTGGGGGAGGGTGGTTTCCTAAATTTTCCCTACTAGGATCCTCTTCGCCAAGATCCCTGTTCTACCACAACCAATTCCATTTACATTAATAATATGTACAACACATTATTGTATGTGTGGGATGGAGTGGACTACATTCGTACCCTTTCGGATTCTACTTCCAGTCGTGTTTATAACAGGCCATGTGCAAAGTGATCCTTGTTCTATCCTCATTTTCAAATTAAGTTCCATGAAATATCTGTGGCCAAATCTAGATGTTCCCTCTTCGGATGACCTCTTCTATAATTTGGAACTCCCATGTATTGGGAGAACGGGTGAAGTTGGAATTCTTATCTTTTAAAATTCCTTGAAAAAGGTCTCACTCATGATTTTCATTGAGAATAAATAGAGTCCTTCAAGGATTTGTGGTTTTTTTCAAACTGTACCTTCAAAACAATATGCACTGTGATCATATTAATCAAAATATATATATTGTTTTGGAATAACTCGATTTTCTTCAAAAAAAAAATACAGTCTCCAATCCGAATATATCTACCAAGGTTAGATCATGAAATTTGAACAACTTTATATCCTTTGTGTATGCTAAGTGGGATGCTAGGGGGTGAGAGATTATCTAGAAAGACTTGTGCAGTGTTAACCCAGGAGATGAAACATGACTGGTTGGGTGGGATTTCAACTCCATTCTCAATGAATCAGATAAAAAAGTTGGTGGACCTTACCCAACATAGGATATATAAGATTTTTCTTATTTAACTTCTCAAAATGGACTTTTGGTCTTGGGTTATTCAGGGTACAAGTTTACCTGGTGTAATAACCAAAAGGTTTGTAGACACACGTGGAGCTGCTTGGATCCTTTCTTGTCCGACCTTCAGGAAATTTACTCCTTTTTCAATTCCAAAGTGTAACACTTGGTTCAGGCTATCTTTGACCACTCCATACTTCTTATCCTTTTATTCATCTCTATAACTAGTAGTGACCACTTTTTCTATTAGATCCTATGGGCATAAGATTCTATCTTTTTTATGAATGTGAACGAGTCTTAGAGAAGGATCATAGAAGAGTCACCCTATGTTTTCTTTCACAATAATCTGATACTTATTAGAAGTATAAAATCCCAAAAACCACACAAATGAATCAAGGAAAAAATAAATTCAATTGGGTGTCTAGGACATAAAAACCAATTCATCTAGACTTCACATGAAAACAAGACCACTTGGAATCAAATATCTATATTTATAAGTTAATCAATTCATTACCATATTTTATTATCTAAATAATTTATCATTGGATATAACCAGATGTATCTTAAGGAATCAACTATTAAAACCAATTAATAAAATAAACACGCTTTAATAATAAATTTATGTATCCACAAACAATAAGAAATAATAATTTCATTCAAACCTGAATTTTAATTATTTCATCAAAAATGTTTACAATTTTTTTCATTCTTTAGAAAATTCCATTAATATAAGGAAGAAAAATTTAAATTAAACATGCATCAAGAATTACTATGATTTATATCAATTTTTAATATAGTTTTTATTTAAACATTCCTCTATAATTATTTATCCAACAAACATTACTAAATTTATATTGTTTAGCCCATTTCAACATAAAATACATGATAATCCAAAGACTGATCAATTGTTCTACCCAAAACACTAACATAAGTAATACACTTTCTTGTATAAGAAGTGGAAAATCAACATCATGATGAAAAAACACGCGATCAATAAAACCAAAACAATGGAACTTTTTTTAATCCAGTTTAATCATTAATAAGGTTCATTCCACTATCACCCAAATAGATTAAACATGATAACTTTACAATTTCACAGAAAATAAGAAGAGAATAAAGAAAATCTCCAACCATGATTATAAGTTCAATGTTATTCCATCAAGAATTATTGAATGAGGTTAGAGCACCACCAAATTAAGCCCCATCAATATTAATAAAGGTTATATAGAACATAGAAAAAAAACCACCATTAAACCACACTCAACAATGCCGAAAATAGGGCCTCCCATTGTTGTGTTCCTCCTAGAAACTAAAAGAACAATAAAAATGGGAAAACAAAGAATATTTGAGTGTATAAAGAAAAAAATCATTCGATTCTCCCTAAACTAGGGGTTATAAACTCAAGTATTTGAACACGAGTTAGTAATGGATGTTGAACCAATAGTCACCCAACAATAAATCATGATAATAAAACCTCATTGGGAGAAATTTCTTTATTCAGACCTAGGTCATGGGTATACATTGAAAACAAATGAATTAACAGATCAAAATCATGTATAAGTTAATAAAGGGGAAATATTGACTTATAACTGCATTTAATACCATTCGTAACTCCTCAAACATTTCAAATTTTGAACTAGTGAAGATCAATGATGATCAATATTCATTTAAACTATTTCAAAGAAATATTGAATTCCACTACAACTTCTACCATGGCCAAGCCTTGAATATGATGAATCTTGAGAATTCCATACCAAATGGATTGTATAATGGAGTGTTACCCACATCAAGGTTTTACCCTATTCCAACTCTTCGAAAACTACCTAGAAATCCATTTATAACCTAGGAACCTTTAAAACATCACATCCAACTCCATGACCAACTTGGGTATATTGAGTTTGTTGTTTTAGATGAATTGAACACACCATACCAAACAAAATCCTCTAAAATAGTTTTCAAGTCATATTATGGTATTTGGTGCTCTAACACTACATGAACATCCCCAAAAAACCTCTACCAAACCCACCATAAGGTTGTGGTGACCCATTTAAAATCCAAGACTCCTCTAAATTATTTATAACACCTCCAATTTCCCTCATGGAACCTCCCAAACATGGATAACCCCAATGTAATGTAATGGAAGGTTTTGACCATTAAATAAATTGTATAATATGACATTATTATGTGTTTTTTTGTTTCCCATGATAACTTTCTTTATATGATATCATTGTGCATGTTTTTGGATCCCATGAAACCTCTCTCAACATGATATGATTGTGTGTGTGTGTGTGACTATGTGTTTAGTAGGAATACTCTTGATATGTAATACTTATGTGTGAATAGTTTGAGACATTCCTTCCTATATCGTGTTTATGAGTATATATGTATGGTCGTAGACTTCTATTATCCAATGTCAAATTGATAGGTAGACTTTTCAATGCTTGGTCAATCCCTTAGAGGAGGAACATGTGCGCATTAACAGATGATGATTATAGTGGGATATTGAATGATAAATGGCAGGACATGATGTCCTTGTGTCCTCACTTGAGACTAATAGTGGTCATGATGGACCTATGGCCAAATCCCAAGCATGATGGCCTTGTGGCATGTTATAAATATTACAATGGCCTTGTGGCTAGTTTAGAGACTCCTAGAAACTATAAATAACTTCTATTCTAACATAGAGATGATAAATTTGGGGTCATGTATTATTCTATATTATTTAGTACATGATGACTCGGTATGTGATTTTTTATTTATATATTTATTATCCTATCATTGAATAATAATTTATATAAAATTTTCACTTTTGTTAAGGATGCATTGGTGGTTTCCTACAATGATTATACTCACTCCATGCTTAGGAATCATGATTTATGTGTAGAATGTATGATCCGGGATCCAGTAATGGGAAATTTCCCCATTTTGGGTGGATGATCTATAGGAGTAGAGTAGATTGTGAAGTTACGATGGATTGCTGGTACCTTGATATGCCATCTCTTGTTATCTTCCTTATTTATTTTCTTTAGTGTATGGATTATATTTGGATGGATTTTTGGATGTATTTTATGAATTTTATTTATTAAATGGGTATATGTTACTATTATATGATCTTATATTTCAAATTGAATTCTTCTGTTTACTGTATTTATTTTTTGGTATTATTATGTACCTTGTTTTTTATCTCCTACCAAGTGCACAATATTTTTATGATTCTTCATAGGCCCTAACCACTAGTCAGAGGCCTATTTTATATGGGGAGGAATGCATGATGTGATTTCACAATCCAACTTGGAAATGATGTTTCTAATCAATGTGTTGAATAACACTTTTATATTCCCAATTTATTTGGAATTTAATAAAAAATCTTTATTATTTCAAAATATATTATATTTATGAAATATTTTATAATCATATAATCATTTAAAAATTTATGAAAATATTTAAACTAATTTAAATATAATATATTTAATTTCTTTTTAATATATGATCAAAATAAAAAAACTATTTTAAAAATATTTTATATATATATAGAATTTAATACAATCATTTTATATCATCACTTTACCTATTATTTATTTATTTTTATTTTTAAAATTTATAAATAATTTATATTTTTATTAAGTCGATTTACATTAAACTAGTATCATATCTTCCAAAAATATTTATATATGGTGAGCATCCCCTTTACCTGAAAAAGAATATTTATTATGTAATTTTAATGAAACTCTTTTTTAACAATACAAAACCATAGTCATTTTAACATAAACCATTATGAAGTTTCTCCCAGATGAAAATATTTATTAAGATAAAAACATTACTTTTTTTACTAGTTAAATATATTTCATAGATATCATTTAGAATATTCACTTCTAAAACCATTATGTGGTTATAATCTATAACGTCATGGTTTTATTTTAGAGATCATATTTGAATATAAAACGTGAAAATTATATAAGAAACCCATGGATTAGTGTTAACATATTTATTATTCTATATTTATTATGTTACATTTACATGAAAATGTTTCATAAATCATTACATGGTTTTATAGAATTTATAAAACCACAGTTTTTTCTATCTTAAAACAATTCATGGTTTAGAAACCATCAAGAACTGAAATAAGTTTTCAAAAAAACACCTTAATTCTAGAATTTTTTTATATTTTATATCTATCAAAAATTTAAATTATAATGATATGATTGTGGATTTGGAACCATTATTTTTTTATAGGATAAAATAATATTCTAAATGTAGTGTAATTGATTAACTAAAACTGATTTTTCCATAGGATCTTCCCATTTATTTGAACTGAATACAATAAACAAGGAACACAATTATTTTCTCTGATAAACTGATATATCCAAACACCTTAACAAAAGATTAATAGTTACCATTAATATATATTCAATAGTTTCATTTATCCTATTTTATCTATGAGCTATGTGAATGTCCCAATGCTAGTGAAGGATTTCTTATTTATCATGGAATATAAGAACTTTTTTAAAGAGAAATAGAGTATGAAAGAAATTAATAGAGTTTAAAATTTGAGATGTTTTACAATAATTTCATTCAAATTTATTATTCCCACTATTAAATTAGTTTTGAAACTGTTTATAAAAGTAATCTAATGATTTTTCTTAGAACTGACACATTCATCCATTATTGATGATTTTTTTCAAGTATCTAATACATTTCTACGAATTATAACTCGTAGTTAAACCCTCCCAATGATTGGTTAACATTAAAATAAAAAATAAGGATGTTAAAATTCATATAATAATTATCACATGATGATAAAACAAAATATTTTTTCTTATGTTAGGGTTAATATGTTTAATCACATGTTATTTCATAACATGCACACTGCCATGCACTAAAACTAGGTGTGGTGACAGTCACCACATTACGGTTTACACTATCACAGTCCACAACATGGTTTATATCACCAAAAAATGGTTTTATCTTATGTGTTTTTTTCTATGAAATAAATTTCGAATGTATATTAATATATTATGTGAATCATAAAATTAAGAGACTCTTATGATATTTAGCTATTATAAAAATAGTTCCTTACACAAAAATGAAAACATGAATGGTTAAAAATAGGAATAAATTTAATTAAAATAAAATAATATAGTGATAAAATATTAAATATATTAAGATGAATACAATATTTTAGACATTATATATGAAAATATAGATATAGATATTATGTTTGTGATACTTTAACTGGGTAAAAGGAAAATATTTATATTTCACTATTCTAATACAATAAAAAATTATATATTGATATTAATAATAAGTAATATAAGTAATAATATAAAATTAAAAAATTAATATAATGAAAATAAGACAGAATAATCTTGTATCAGATTCTCCAAAAAAAAATAGGACTGTAAGAAACATGATGTACAAAAAAATAATACATTCCATATAATAGAAATTTTATTAAAGGAATTTAAAGAATGGATTATTATTTTTGAATATTAGTTTGGGAGAATTTCTAAGAATTAATGAGTGAAAATATTTATTAAATAACCTTTATAAATCATGGATTTTATGCATCAAAATCTTTGTGTTTCTAATAATTGGTAATATAATTCTTAGTTGGAAAATACTAAAAGAAAATTATATAAATAACATTAATTTTGTAACATCCAAATTATGTAATGAATAATAGATATTCTTATCTATGTCTATTTATGAATTAGACAGTTTTTTATTGGCTTAAAATGAGAATAAATCCAATCTTAAGCATGGAATACTCTAATATTTTTAAAAGATTGTTTTACCGCCTTTTGATGGAAAACCATTTTTAAATATAACTTTTGACAATTTTATAAGATATATTTGTATAAATAAACTTATTCTTTATTATTGGGACATTGAAATTTACTTTGGATAAATTTTTGGTATTTTTCTGATAATGTTCAATTTTTAATGAATAGTGAAAAGTGTTGTATTTTAATTCAAAACCTCTTTTTAATATAATTTATTTATATAGTTATATTATCTTTTTAATTGGTTTTAAAGTGAAATTAGAATATATTATTACCATTTAATCCAATGGTGTTCATTGGATTTAATATCACTTTGAGATTGGACATAAACGAGTGTCAGTATTTTGAAAGATATTGTTTCTTAAAAACACGCTATTTGATTTGACAGCGAGATTTAATAATAAAATTAATTAATGAAACTTCTATGTTAGGAATTTGGTAAAATAGAAATCATTTTTGAATTCATAATATCCAATATAGCTTATGGTGAATTTTTGGTATTTTTCTGAAAACCCTTAATTTTTTATGAATAGTGAAACCACATAGTGGTAGTTATAAAAACTAATTTTTCATTTAAATGTAACATTACCAATTCTGTGATTTGAAATTCAAAAATCTAATATAAATGATTTTCATTATTAAGTAAAATGTGGTTCAATGGGATGAAAATAATTATTTTTGAAAAGTAACTTTTAAGTTTTATTAATCGCGATTACAGGTAATTAGTGTGATTTAAGGTAAAAATGATATTATAATAAAATGAAAATATCTTGAAACTTGTCCTAACCCTATTATATGAGTCATGGCCGACCAAGAAAACCCATGGGTCGATTTTTGGGACACCATGGATCCACTTAGGTAAGATAATGACATTAATGCATTTTATTTAAAGTAAAAGTAAAAATGACACAAACATGTATTGTTTTACTAAAACAATTTTTACATGGGGTTATACAAGTCAGATGTTTCACTATAAAAATTCAGTGGAAATCTAAAACGATTTCCTACATAATTTTATTTGTTTTAAAATTTTTATACATTAAATAAGTTAAATTATTTATGACATCATGATGATGCAGCGATTACCTCATTATTTAACAATTTAAACAAAATGAAAAGATAATGAAACATCTAAGAACTAAACATGTCTAAAACAAATTTTATGGGTGGATTTAGAAATATTATAACCTTATCCTAGAAATACATAAATTTGGGACCTTTAAAATCGGAAACTCATTTGAAAATAAAGTAACATTTTATACCTTTCCAATAGTGCCCCTCCTCTCCTCTTATAAAAGGCCCCCACCTCTACCTCCATACCTACACTTCTCAAGCCATTGGCTCGGCCAATATTTGCTACTTTTGTCTCTCCACATCCCTATCCTCATCCTAGAAGACTTACCTTAGGCCGTAAGCTCTTCAAGAAACCCTTTTGGTTCAAACCAAAAGGAGTTACCTGATTTAAAGGTAATGTCTTCACTTGTGTTCTTTTGTTTTATTTTGCTTCTCCAACACCCTAAACTCTTTTTAATCATTTATTTTGTAACAACACAAGTATTTATAATATATTAGTATGTTTTTATACGAAGTATTCGAGATAAACTTACACACAACTACATCTAATGGTTAAAGAACATACTGTTGCTGTGGATGGTGAATTTATGCCTCACGAAATGATGATTGTTCAATATTCTTTTAACACCTTCAAAGGTGGCCATTAAGATGTCACTATATTTATATATGATATATAATATGTTTATGTTTTACTTAATCATCTGTATTTTTCATTTTTGGCATACCTTTATGGTTTCCATTATGGGTAAACGGGATATCTTCATTTTTGGAAGTGCGGACTACTGCCCCCTCAAAGTGATTTAATTCGTTAATACCATATGTGGAATGTATAAAGGATAGAGTTAATGATATTATATATGATATTATACTTGAATTAAAATATACCTTTATATCATTATGATTTCATTCCATAAAATACGAAATATAAATGAAAGTAGTGTTCATGCGTACGTACGGCTTACCGTCTCCATGAATGATGCATTTCATTTCTTACCTCTAAATGTTATGTAATGTTGTAAATGAATGTATATTCTGGATATATATGACATATATGATATCTAAATCATGAATATAATTCTGTATATAATGGATATTTTAACACATGAACAACTTTTAATTATAAAGAGTTTATTTTTGACTCAAGTACCAATGATCGACAAAATGACCATTATTAACTTAAATAATTACATATTGTTCATAACATGGTAATAAGTGATATGAAAGGAATAATGAACATGAAAATGGTTATTAAGCAATTATAAATTAACTCATGTTTATTATTCAGGACATTAAAGAACGATCGAGTCAAGTCGGACCCGACGTATGGGACTTCGTCTCAATCTCCTTTCATTGAGGCATATTTTGCTTTATACACAACTTTCTTTTATACGGTGTATAAACCTCTTTGAATTTTATGTTTAATCAAAAGAAATATTTTTTATATGAATCATTTACTAAATGAGAAAAGGGGTTGTTTTTTTTGTCATACGTATGCAGCGACAACGACTTCTCCGTCACCGTGAAAATTATTTTAGCTTCGGCTTCCTCTACAAGCCATAACATTTTTTTAAATTGAAAAATAAATACCATGTTTTACCTTTATTTTATTTTGGTATTGAAAATGGTTTTTATAATTTTTTTATATCAATATGTTGTATTGATATCTTGTGATTGAAAAGTGGAAATGTTATGTTTCCTTTATGCATGTTTTATGTGATACGATTATGTTATGGTTCTTGGGCATTGTTATGAAGATGGGTGGTTCCATGATAAACTAAGGGCGGGCGAGCCCGATATATCTATCCAATGCATTGGGTAATGTGAAGGGGTTAAACTTTATGGTTTCTCCAAAGAGATTTAGGGAATATACTATGATGTGTAATCCAAACATAACCATGAGGGTTACTCCCTACGTAAAAATGTTATGAATGCCTCAAGTTACCTTTATGTATTATGATTTCTATGATTTATTCATGATTTGATGAGGTATGTTAAAATGCTTATGTTTTATGATTAAAGTATGATTTCATACATGGACTAATGTTTTCATTTTGTACTTTTATATCCCTTATTGAGATTTTTATGCTCATCCCAAGTTTTTGAAATGTTTTTCACATGTCAAGGGAAAGGTACATGATGTGATGATAGGGTCAAGGAAGTGTCATGAAAGAATCCATGTTTTGTTTTAAATATGTTTCCATGATGGGAAAAAAAGAATACTATCTTTTATGTAACCACTTTGTTTAAATGTGGAATGTAATGCATGATTTATGATCTAATTCTATATTACTCTAAACCTGAAAAGATCCTCAACGTGTAATCTTGTAATAACTCAAGATTATGTAATTTTTAAGGCTGGGGCCTTATAGTTGGTATCATAGGTTGGTTTAGATAGCTTTAGGAGTTAGAATTATATTAAATGATTATCCAAAAATATTTTTTTATGGTCAAATTGAAATGATATAGCATTTGAAGATTACCATGTTTCTTCATCTAAGACATATCTGTTCAGAATGGTTTTCCACAGAGGAAACAGGGAAGCAGTGCTAGGAAGGCATACAGAAGGAAATGACCTTCCGAATCAGCATCCTGAGATTTTTGGAATTGGAACTGAATAATTTGTTGCTGTAATGGAACAGTTGACTCAAGCGATAAATGGTGGTGGTATCCATGCATGAGATCAGCAAGATCAACTGCAGAGCAACATGTTAGTGGTGGAACATTTCATGAGGCAACATCCCCTATCATTCAGAGGATCATCTGACCTTGTGCTAGCTGAAGGGTGGATTAAAGCAATGGAGAATATTTTTGATTTCATGGTGTGTTTAGACAATCAAAAGTATATTCTTGCTATTTAATATTTGGAGGGTGAAGCAGATCAGTTGTGGTCGATGGTTAAAAATATTAGGGACGCTAGGGAGATTGATGCTCTCGATTAGGATGAATTCAAAGGTATGTTTCTTGAGAAATATTTTCTAATGTTGTTTGACTTAGGATGGAAAAAAAATTCTTGTAATTTAGGAAAGAGGAAGACCCAGTGGCTGCTTATGAAGAAAGGTTCACTCGATTGGCAAGGTATGCTCCAGATTTTATCCGAGATATTGATAGTAAAATAATTCGTTTTTACTCGGGATTAAAGCCAAAATATCGAAGGGCATTATATTCTCATGAGTTCAAAAGTTATGAAAATATTTTTCGATGTACTGAGAAGGTGGAAATGGAGTTTTCCTATGATCAAGTGTTCTATAACAACCAACATAAGAAGATATCGGGGTGGCAGGAGAAAGGGAATAATTATTCAAAAAAGACTGATGGTAAGAAAACAAAGTTTCCATTTTGTGATAAATGTGGTAAAAGGCATGCTGGGGAATGTCTTCTGAATTATGGGAAGTGCTACTGATGTAGTAAGATGGGAAATAAGGCTCATGATTACACTGAAAAATATTAGGGTGATGGTAAGACCAAATTTGATTTATGGTTAGTGAAATGTTTTATGTGCAATGAGATGGGTCACTATGAAAACGAGTGTCTGACAAAGAGATTGAGTGATGGGAAGCAGTTATACTAGAAAAATAAAGGGGTGGTGAAATCCTTTGCAACTACTTCAGCAGATTTTGGGCCATCAAATGAAGTGGTATCAGGTACTTTGTTTGTTTTTTCAGATTATTCCAGTGTGTTGTTTGATTCGGGGTCTACACATTCCTTCATCTCTGAAAACTTTTCTAGTAAAATGGGAATACCATCTCAGGAAATGACTCCTAATCATGTGGTAAAAACACAAGGGGAAATGTTGAGGAAAAAATAATTTATAATAATCTTCTTATCCTTATTCGTGGAAAGAACCAACTTGCAAATCTTATTGTTTTACCTCTAGTAGAGTTTGATGTTATCCTGGGTATGGATTGGCTCTCTATTTACCATGATAAGATTGACTGTAGAGATAAATAAGTTAATATTCAGAAAGAATTTCAGTTTGTGTACAAGAATGAACCCTTATTATTGATAACATATCAAGAGGCTGAGAAACTTGTAAAAGATGGAAATGAATGTTACCTTGCACATATTTTTGAAAACAAAGGAACTGTTCAGATTAATGATGTCCCAGTGGTAAATGAGTATCCTGATGTTTTATCTCATGAGTTTCCTTGAATAAAACCAGATCGGGAAGTTGAATTTACCGTTGACTTAGTTCATGATGCTAAGCCAATTTCAAAACCCCCTTATCTAATGGCTCAAATTGAACTTTTATAGTTGAAGGATAAATTGAAAGATTTATTAGAGAAAGGTTTCATTCGACCTAGCACATCACCATGGGGTTCTCCAGTTTTATTTGTCAAAAATAAAGATGGTTTTATGAGACTTTGCATTGATTATAGAGCCTTGAATAACATCATTATTAAGAACAAATATCCATTGCCTCATATTGATTATTTGTTTGATCAGCTCCAAGGAGCTCAGTTTTTTTCGAAGATTGACCTGAGATCGGGGTACCATCAGTTGAAGGTAAGGGAAGCATATGTTCTAAAAACCGTGTTTCGTACAAGATATGGCCATTATAAATTTGTAGTAATGACTTTTGGGATAAAAAATGCACCTACTATATTCATGGACTTAATGAATATAATTTTCCATGAGTTCCTGGATAAGTTTGTGGTGGTTTTCATTGATGATATTTTAGTGTTTTCTAAAATAAATGAGGAGCATGAATGACATTTAAGGGTTATTTTACAAACATTAAAAGAAAATAAATTGTATGGGAAATTCAACAAGTGTGATTTCTGGTTAAAAAAAATTTCTTTCCTTGGTCACATTGTTTCTAAATATGGAATAACTGTTGATCCTCCAAAAACAAAGGTTGTTGAAGAATGGACAAGACCCACAAATGTAACTGAGATTCGTTGCTTCCTTGGTTTGGCTGGCTATTACCGAAGGTTTGTTAGAAATTTCTCCCAGTTATCTATTCCAATGACTAAGCTAACTCAGAAGGGTGTTAAGTTTATCTGGAAAAAACAATGTGATGATTGTTTTCTGGAACTGAAAAGAAGATTGGGGAATGCTTCAGTTTTGGCACTACCTTCCTGGAATGGGGAGTTTGTTATCTACAGTGATGCTTCATTGAAAGGACTTGGTTGCGTCCTAATGTAGAATGATCAGGTAATTTCTTATGCTTCGCGTCAGTTGAAAACTCAGGAGGTAAATTACCCTACACATGATTTGAAATTAGCTGCTGTTGTTTTTACTTTAAAAATTTGGAGGAATCATTTGTATGGAGTAAAGTGTGAAATATATACCGATCACAAAAGTTTAAAGTATATATTCACTCAGAAAGAATTGAACATTAGACAGACGATACGACTAGAATTAATCAAGGATTATGATTGTACAATTCATTACCATCCGGGAAAAGAAAATAAAGTGGTTGATGCTTTGAGTGGAAAAATTAATGCTTAATTAACAATGTTGCATTTGGAATGTGATCCTTTGGTTAATAATTTGATGAAATTTGTCATAGAAGTTGTTGGTGCAGGATGTCTTTATGTTTTGTTTCAGGTATTAGTGAAATCTTCTCTATGAGACAGAATTAAGAAAGCACAAAAGGAAGACAATGAGTTGCAGAAAAAGGTAGAGCTGGTTCAGAAGGGTAAGTTGCCTGAATTCAACATCGATAATGATTGTGTTTTGAGATTTGGGAAGAGATTGTGTGTGCCTTTTGATTCACATTTGAAGAGAGAGTTGTTATGTGAAGCTCATAGTTCTCTGTTTTCAATTCATCTAGGCCGTACTAAGATGTATAGAGATCTTCGGGAGTATTACTGGTGGGACAGAATGAAAAGAGATATTGCTGATTTTACTATGATGTGTTTGAATTGTCAATAGGTTAAAGCAGAGAGGCAGTACCAAAAGGGATGCTTTAGCCTTTACCAGTGCCAGAGTGGAAATGAGAGAATATATCCATGGACTTCATTGTGGGATTGTCGAAGACACCTCGAGGTAATAATGCAATCTGGGTTATTGTTGATCGCTTGACTAAATCTGCTTATTTCCTTGCTATACGAGATAATTTTTCCCTAGATCAGCTTTCTCATTTGTATCGTAAAGAGATAGTTAGGTTACATGGAGTTCCCCTCTCCATTTTATCTGATCGTGATCCGAGGTTTACTTCTAACTTTTGGAAAGGCCTTCAGAAGTCGTTGGGTACTAAATTAAATTTTAGTACAGCTTTTCATCCTCAATCCGATGGGCAGTTAGAATAAACAATTCAGACTTTGGATGATATTATAGGTTCTTGTTCGATGGATTATCAGGGAATTTGGGACCAACATCTTTCTTTGGTTGAGTTTTCTTATAATATCAGTTTTCATTGAAGTATACAGATGGAACCATTTGAGGAATTATATGGGAAGCGGTGTCGAACTCCAGCTTTCTACGATGAAGTGGGTGAAAGGAATTTCATGGGGCTGGAATTGGTAGAAGATTTGGTAGAAAAAGTTTAGCTGATACAGAAACACATGAGAACAGCTTAGAGCAGGCAGAAGAGTTATGTAGACAACAGGAGGAAGGATCTCTCTTTTGAGGTAGGTGATCATGTTTTTCTCAAAGTTTCACCATGGAAAAGTTTTATGTTATTTGGTAAGAAAGGAAATCTGAGTACAAGGTTCATTGGACCATATGAAATTCTGGAGAGAGATGGATCAGTTGAATACCGAGTGTCTTTACCTCCGAGTTTATATCAGGTACACAATGTTTTTCATGTTTCAATGTTAAGGAAGTACGTGCCAGATCCATCTCATGTTTTGAGTCCAGAGGTAGTTCAGCTGGAAGAGAATCTATCTTATGAGGAACAACCGGTCCGGATTCTTTACCACAGGGAGAAAGTGTTGCAGAATAAGGTGATTCATCAAGTAAAGGTTTTGTGGAAAAACCACATGAGTGAAGAGGCAACATGGGAATCTGAAAATGCAGTGAGGGATAAATACCCCCACTTATTCGATAAGTAAATAAATTGCGGGGACACAATTTTCTAAAGGGGGGAAGGATGTAACATCCCAAGTAAGTAATGAATAATAGATATTCTTATCTATGTCTATTTATTAATTAGATAGTGTTTTATAGTCTTAAAATGACAATAAATCCAATCTTAAGCATGTAATACTCTAATATTTTTAAAAGATTGTTACCGCCTTTTGATGGAGAACCATTTTAAAATCTAAATTTTGACAATTTTATAATCTATATTTGTCAAAATAAACTTATTCTTTATGATTGGGACATTGAAATTTACTTTGGATAAATTTATGGTATTTTTATGATAATGTTTATTTTTTAATGAATCGTGAAAAGTGTTGTATTTTAATTCAAAACCACTTTTTAATCTAATTTATTTAAATAGTTATATTATCCTTTTAATTGTTTTTAAAGTGAAATTAAAATATATTTTTACCATTTAATCCAATGGTGGTCATTGGAATTAATATCACTTGGAGATTGGACAAAAATGAGTGTCAATCTTTTGATAGATATTGTTTCTTAAAAACATGCTATTTGATTTGACAACGGGATTTAATTATAAAATTAATTAATGAAACTTCTATGTTATTAATTTGGTAAAATAGACATCATTTTTTAATTCCAAATATCAAATATATCATAGGGTGAGTTTTGGTATTTTTCTGAAAAACCTTAATTTTTGATGAATAGTGAAACCACAAAGTGGTAGTTTCAAAAATAGATTTTTCATTTAAATGGAACTTTACCACTTATGTGATTTGAATATCAAAAATCCAATATAAATTATTTTCATTGTTAAGTAAAATTTTGTTCAATGGGATGAAAATAATTTTTTATGAAAAGTAACATTTAAGTTTTATTAATCGCAATTAAAGGTAATTAGTGTGATTTAAGGTAAAAATGATACTATAATAAAATGAAAATATCTTGACACTTTTCCTAACCCTATTGGATGAGTCATGGACAACCATGACAACCCATCGGTCTATTTTTGGGACCCCATGGAGCCATGTGGGTATGATAATGACATTAATGCCTTTTATTTAAAGTAAAAGTAAAAATGACAAAAACATGTATTGTTTTACTAAAACAATTTTTATATGGGGTTATAAAAGTCATATTTTTGACTGTAAATAGTAATTGGAAAGGTCTAAAGATTTCCTACATCATAGTATTTTTTTTATAATTTTTAGGCATTAAATAAATTAAATTATTGATGACATAATGATGATGCAGTGATTACCTCATTATTTAACGATTTAAATAAAATGAAAAGATAATGTAAAATCTAAGATCTACACATGTCAAAAACCTATTGGGTGGGTATATTTCGAACTCTTATCACCTTATCCTCGGAATAAATCAATATGGGACCTTTAAAATCTGAACCTCATTTGAAAATAAAGTAACATTTTATACCTTTCCAAGAGTGCCCCTCCTCTCCTCTTATAAAAGTCCCCCACCTCTACCTTCTTACCCACACTTCACAAGCCATTGGCTCGGCCAATATCTACTCCTTTTTTCTCTCAACACCCCTCTCCTCATCCTAGAAGCCTTACCTTCGGCAGGAAGCTCTTCAAAAATCCCTTTTGTTTCAAACCAAAGGGAGTTACCCGATTTAAAGGTAATGACTTCACTTGTGTTCTTTTATTTTATTTTGATTCTCCAACCACATAAACTATTTTTATTCATTTCTTTTGTAAAAACACCAGTATCTTAAATATACTAGGATGTTTTTATAAGATGTATTCGAGCTACACTTAAACACACCTACATCTAATGGTTAAAAAACATACTGTTTCTATGGATGGTGAATTTCTGCCTCACAAAACGATGATTGTTCAATATTCTTTTAACACCTTCAAAGGTGGCCATTAAGATGTAACTATATTTATATATGATATATAATATGTTTATTTTTTACTTAATCATATGTATTTTTCATTTTCGGCATACTTTTATGGTTTCCATTATGGGTAAACATGATATCTTCATTTTTGGAAGTGCGAACTACCGCCCACTCAAAGTGCATTGATTTGTTAATGCCATATGTGGAATGTATAAAGGATTGAGTTAATGATATTATATATGATATTATAATTTAATGATAATATACCTTTATGTCATTATTATTTCATTCCATAAAATACAAAATAGAAATAAAAGTAGCGTTCATGCATACGTACGGCTTACCGTCTCCATGAACGATGCATTTCATTTCTTACCTGTAAATGGTTTGTAATATTGTGTATGAATGTATATACTAGATATATATGAAATATATAATATTTAAATCAATAATATAATTCTGGATATAATGGTTATTTAAACACATGAACAACTTGTAATTATAAAGAGTTTATTTTTTTACTCAAGTACCAATGATCGACAAAATGACCATTATTAACTTAAATAATTACAGTGTTCATAACATGGTAATAAGTGATATAAAAGGAATAATGAACTTGAAAAAGGTTCTTAATCAAGTAGAAATTAACTCAATTTTATTATTCAGGACATTAAAAAATGATCGAGTCAAGTTGGACCTGAGGTATGGGACTTCGTCTCAATCACTTTTCATTGAGGCATATTTTGTTTTATACACAACTTTCTTTTATATGGTGTATAAACCCCTTTTACTTTTAATTTTATTAAAAATGAATATTTTTTATATGAAGAGTTTACTAAACGACAAAAGGTAATGTTTTTTTCTCGTATGTATGGGGC
Source organism: Viscum album (assembly GCA_963277665.1). Taxonomy (NCBI): domain Eukaryota; kingdom Viridiplantae; phylum Streptophyta; class Magnoliopsida; order Santalales; family Viscaceae; genus Viscum; species Viscum album. Next base: position 1,368,573,757 of record OY728135.1, read on the forward strand.
GACAACGACTTCTCCGCCGCCGTGACAATTACTTTAGCTCGGGCTTCCTCTACAAGCCATAACCTTATTTTAAAAGGAAAAATAAATACCATGTTTTAATTTTCTTTTATTTTGGTATTGAAAATGGTTTTTATAATGTTTTTATATCAATTTGTTGTATTGATATCTTGTGATTGAAAAGTGGAAATGTTATGTTTCCTTTATGCATGTTTTATGTGATATGATTATGTTATGGTTCTTGGGAATCGTTACGAAGATAGGTGGTTCCATGATAAACTAATGGCGGGTGAGCCCGATATAGCTCTCCAATGCATTGGGTAATGCGAAGGGGTTAAATGTTAAGGTTTATACAAAGAGATTTAGGGAATATACTGTGATGGGTATTCCAAACGTAACCATGACGGTTACTCCCTACGTAAGAATGTTATGAATGCCTCAAGTTACCATTATGTCTTATGATTTCTATGATTTATTCATGATTTGATGAGGTATGTTAAAATGCTTATGTTTTAAGAGTAATGTATGATTTCATGCATGGACTAATGTTTTCATTTCGTACTTTTATATCCTTTACTGAGCTTTTTATGCCCATCCCAAGTTTTTGAAATATTTTTCACAGGTCAAGGGAAAGGTAAATAATGTGATGATAGGGTCAAGGAAGTGTCATGAAAGAATCCATGATTTTTTTTTAAATATTTTTCCATTGATGGGAAAAAACAATACTATCTTTTATGTAACCACTTTGCTTAAATGTGGAATGTAATGCATGATTTATGATCTAATTCTCTAAAACTCTAAACCTGAAAAGATCTTCAATGTGTAATCTTGCAATAACTCAAGATTAAGTAATGTTTAAGACTGGGGCCTTATAAATTGACTTGATAAAATTTTAAATATTGGAATAATTATGGTCTTATGTCATAAAAATATATTGTTTAATGATAAATTATATGATTTTAGGAATATTTGAAAATCCCTAGGTTTTATTTTAAACCTCTTGCAAGTCAAAACGTAATAAGTTAGGTTTTTAAAAATCAACTATAGGAGATGTTTCAGCTAGTAGAAATTACTCCATGGTTAATGATAGGAATATCATAATATTAATATAATAAAATTTCCCACCATGACCTAAGTTCTTAAGATTGTATAATAAGTTGATAGATTTCTAGGTGTTATGGGGATATTTATCGATATCATCCATTAATAATAAAATATCATTTATGATAATATTATAGTATTTTGTGAAATACCTTATATTTCACTAAAATATAAATTTCATGATATTATATATTGAATTTGATGAAATTTTTTACATATTTGTAATTAAGATATCGAAATCTTATAAGATGCGAAACTTGAAAATTCTTAGTGAAAAAATGTGACAATATTTGTAATATTTTCAAAATAGAGTCCTCTTGGACTAATTATCGGAAGAATCATATTGGTAGATAACTAAGGGATGTAATGAATCAATAAAGAAAAATAAGTAGCACTTATGCCAATAATAAAATTTAATATTTAATTATTTATTCTCAATATATCACTCATTAAATATATAAGTAATCACCTTTTCCATCCATTCACCTCACTTCATATTCACGTTTCCTCTTTGGTGTTTTCCCAAAAAAACTCACCCTTATATCAACCATATATTAAGTGAATTTATTAATCCATTAAGGGTTGGTTCTAAGGTAATAATGTGATTAAAGGTAAATATACCTCCTCCAATATCTTTCTAATTTCTAAATTTTCAATATAAACCAATTATAATTTAGTAACCAATTTATTTAGTGTTCAATATACATTTTATTACGCTTTAATTTATGCATTATTCTTGTAACCTATATAAGTAATATAAATAATTTAGGAATATAAGAGTAGATTAATGAAATATGACCTTAATTTGTTTTGTTCATAGGAAATAGGTTTAATAGAATTCATATTTTTTATAGTGTAAACTTATAGAAGTTTTGTAATGTTTATAGGTTATTTGGATCAATTTTTGTGTTCGAATGAAAAATAAATTACAAATCTATATATTCATGAATTATAATTGTCGGTATATTTCAATAATTTAAGGAATAAACATTATTTTATGACGAAATATTATCACACAATAAGCAGTTCCATGTAATATTGAAAAGAGAATGATTGTGTTGTGGTAAATATTATGGATGATGATTTATTATGAAATTCTATAACTCAACAGTTAAAAATTGTTATTTAAAATCAAATAATGAAATTAACATGGTGTTTTATGTAATTATTGATTGATTTGTGAAAGATAATATGAGGCTTATCATTATGAATTGATGTTCATTCTGTAAGTAAAAGTTATTCCGACTATGGTTTATAGATCAGAGACTAACCATATTTAGATGACACAATATTTAAGAAAATTTAATATTTTTACACAACAAAAAGTTTAACAGTGTAAAATATCTTTCTTGTGAATATCTAGAGATATAAACCCCATAATTTATGATATTTTAATTTAAAATGAAGTCACGGTTTTTACAGGACTTGTAAATAGAGTTATATTCTTCCCTAATGAGATGATTCACGGAATGATTTCAAAGATCATAGAAAAATCTAGAATGTAAAATGTTTTCCAAATATATAAAGGGTTTTTATTTCCACCATTTTACTATATCATAAGGGATGGATTTGAATAAAAATGAGGTGTAAAAATAAGTTATTTTAGGGAGGATATTTTTATAATATATAATAATTATTATTAATAGATAAAATATTTTACAAAAGTATATAAAATGCTACACAACATGATTAATATAGAGATGATATCATTTTAAAAAATTTTATATTTTATAAAGGGAGATATATATGAAGATATTTATTATTTTAAAATATGTAGATTTACTTAAGAAGGATGGTTCTGATGGAAGACACCCTCATTGTTGTGATGTTATGAATATTACTTTTATATTCTTATAAATAACATACATGCTAGTAATTATTTAATTCTTTATATTGGAATAGTTAATTGTTAGTTAAAATAAGGCAAAATACTTTTTTTGGAGGAATTACTTACTAAAATGATGTAATCACAGCTCATGAGAAGTGATTTTGGGTACACCAACACATCATCGTGTGCATGGTCCTTGTATGTAGACATTTATTCTGAATGGAGTAAAATAAAATATAATTTCATTTATGATTAAATATATTGATAATATTGATGTCTGGTTGGTTTTCAATAGTTCAATATATTCATTCATGTAGTTTAAAAATATCTCTTTGAGTTTTAGATGGAAAGTCACACCCTAATTAACCCCCTTATTAAGGTGCCTTTTAGAATATGGTTAAAACAAGAGTATTGGATAATAAGTATGAATTCACTATGAATTTTCTAGAATTTATTTTTTAACAAAAATATTAATATGAATGAAAATTTAGTTCCCCTCTTTAAAGAGTGTTACTACCATATCCATAAAATTGAAATGAGGCTACATCAATAGTATCTTTGAATCAGTGTTATATCAATTGATAAAAATAATATACAAGTGGGTAATCTTGTAGAGTTTTCTTGATAAAAGTGGACAAGTTGTTTTTTGATGCTGATGAAAAGGCACAAATTACCTTATATAGAGTCCTATAAAATCAAATCTATATAAATGTAATGAGATGAAAATATGCTAAATCAATTTGGAAGAATCTAGACATCATTTTTGGAGGAGAAAATAATGTAAAATATAGAAGGTATCAATAGTTTGTTATTTATTATTATTATTTTAATAAGTATACTATATATATATGTATGTATATTATTTATATATATTAATTAATAATATATATTGAATATAAATATATATAAAATGAATAAAATAAAACAATTAATATAATAATAATGTCTTATTCATTTTTATTGTCGATTTATTTTTTCAAATTAACAGATATCAATCATGTGTTACATTTATTTCACATACATATATGTAATTTATGCATTTATATATATAATTTACACATATAAATATTTACACAATTAATGAAGTCCTATATAAGGACACATATACCTAATATTTATGCAATTTATTCAAATTTCAGTATATTTTAGAACTTCATTACAACATAATTCATCAACTATTTTATGTTTTTAATAATTGAATTTTATATTAAATTTTTGTATTATTACACTTGGGTATTATTTATTCATTTTTATTCATTTTTATATTTTTTATTTTTATTTTTTTTTGATTTTAATCAGTCTCTATTATTTATTTATATATTTATTTATTTAATATAATTTCATATTTTCAATATGTATTCATATTTAATCAATAAATATATCTATATTTTTAAAATAATTTATACTTATTTAATAAAACTTATCCATTTTTTAATATTTTTAAAGTGTAGTCATTTTAAATTATTCAATTTCACCCATTTTTAAAATGAATGTATTTAGGATTATATATTCATTAATAATGTTAAAAAATATATTTGTAAATGAATATTTACAAGTAAATATATTTATAAATGTATATTTATTATATTTATAGATTTATATATTTTTAATTATTATAAATAAATAAATATTATTGTTAAAAAAATATTTATATAATTATAAATAAATAATTATAAATAAATAATTATAAATAAATAATTATAAATATTTAAATAATTATAAATTTATAATAAATTTATTTATATAATGAATATACAATATTTATATTTATATTTATATTTTTAATATATATATAAGTTGAGGTCGAAGCCTTAGTTTATTCGAAGAAAGATGCTACATTATAAAGAAAAGATGGTAACAAAAAATGTAATGATGTACTCGACGAGACTCGAACTCTAGACCTCACTAATACCCATAGGAGTAACCAATACTGAGCTGCACCCTAGGGGATACATATATATACAATTATATAAATATATAAGCATTATTTTTCTAAAGTAGTATTCATATATTTATAAATAATTAATTATATATATAAATAATTATTAAATTATAATAAATATATTTAAATAATTATTAAATTGTAATAAATATTTTAAAATAATGATTATATTAATATTAATATTTATTTATTAAATATATATATATATTTAATGACATGAATATATTTATAATTAAAAAATTATATTGAATATATTTAGATAATCAGTATATTTAGTATATTTATAATTATATATATTTATTAAATATATATCATTATATAAAAATATAAAATGATATGTATATATATAATTATAAATAAATATTTTCAAATATATTTATAAATCTATATTTACTATATTTATACAATTATAAAATAATAATTATAAATAAAAAATAGAATTTAAAAACTAGTATTAATGTAATTATAAATAAATAATTATTAATTTATATAATTAAAACATTATAATAAACAAATATATTATTATATATTTTTTTTACAATTTTTCTATTTATAAATATAGTTATAAATCATGTATATGTGTTTTTTAAGACAGATAATGATTTCTCTTATCATCAATTAACAATTTAGCTCCGATAAAAGGGCTTCTTATCAACGCTTTTTCAAAAGCGATGGTAAAAGACTCCCAGATCTATTTAATATAACCCTAACCATGACTCGTTCAGTCAAGATTTAAAAACTCTCGCGGAACTCCCCTATTTCCGTTGCTACCCCTCTACATTCTCTCAAATAAATCAAGGCTAGAGTCCAATGTATATGATTTTCTCCTTTTCCTCTTTCAACATTTGATTTTTTGGGTTATGCGGTTTTCATTTTTGCACTGTTCTTAACCATGATGAACCCTACATCTCATCTCTCCCTCTCTCTCTCCTAATTAAATCTACCTACACAACACCACCGCTACTCTGTAAACTATTTCTAGCTTCATATGGGACCTTTGTAAACTACATCTCCATCCATTGTTGAAACTAATGGTGATTTTCTCGAAGTTTCCATTATATTATTTCTTGTTACCTTTTAGATAATTTGGATTGTCGTTATTTGAATCTTGTTTCTATAGTATGAAATGAACATAAAGATTAAGAAAATCAAGACAATATGAAGAAACGTGAATATATGTGTATCTATTGAGAAAATTATCTTCATAAAATTTAATAAAATGATAGGTGAGTATTTTATCTTAATTAATATTTTATGATTATTGTCGCATAGGGGATATAGTATAATTATTAAATAAATTTTTTTCCTATGTCATAAAATGATAGAATTTTATTTTGGTTCTTGTATATTTTATTTCAGTTGATTATTTTTTGTTGTTCATACACAATTTGAATATAAATCTGAATTTAATTTCACATGTTGAATATTTTATTGAATAACGAGATGATGATATATGCATGCAAGAATTATTAAAGGTGTTAAGTTAGACTTGTGTGAAATATTAGAAAATTTAGTACTACTTAGAAATATTATATTATATTTACGATTATGGTATTTTTTACCATAAATTAATTGAGAAATTCAAGTTGGTAAAATTGAAAACTATTTTTTGGGATTACATTGTGGTTGGTGGTATGTTCTTATGGAAATTGAATTATATTTTTTTATGGAGGTCATACAACCATTGGAAATTGAGTAGAAATTATATATCGTTTGATAATGTTCTTTGATTATGATTGTGGATTAAAATTTCAAAATCATTATTAATGCTACAAAGGACCACAAGTTTCAGAAATAAGGTTGTGTAAATAGGGATTCATTTTGGTATTATTGAAATACAATACAATGCACTTCATGCATAAAATTCCATATGTGCATGCATATTTCTTGAATATTTCTACTGTCTAGAACAGAAATATAATACTTCTGTACACCAGTACAACTAACCTTTACATCCTTTATTTAATATATCCATGGATGGTTTATTTCCTTCCATGACATGATGACAGACTAGACTCCCTATTTCAATCTAGCCTTCCTCCCATGATTTTGGTTCCAATGTTTCTTGATTATGTACCTCCCTCTTGAATTTTATTCATTAAACTCCATCAAATCTGCTACCATGGTTTTGAATATCACATCTCCCAACCAATTATTCAACTCCTTCAACCTAATCCTCCTCATTTATTACTTCATAAATAGACCAAAAATGCCACCTAAAAATTAATTAAATCATAATGAATGATTTTTTGGTTTCTTGAAATGCATTTTATTTTGAGAATCACATAGTTACATTTAACAACACTTCATAAAAAATTACATTCAATTTGGTTGCAGTCATATTAGATCCTATTAGAACTCAACAATTAGGAATACTTGGATGAGAATTATACTATGATGGGTGACGTCCTAAAAATATTTATGTTTAACCTTTTTTCTGAAAAAACACATCAAGTAATCCGTTGGATTTTCATCCCCTTCAACCTTGATAAATTTAAAAGGATTCAAATCTGTCTCTCAAATGTATTCTACCCACAATGAGCAGATCTCTCTAGATCATCTTTTAGATTCATCTTCACTGCAATTGGCATCTTTAGAGAAAAATATAACGAAATAAATTTTCATGGGCTTTATTTTTCTCCAAAGACGCCAGTCACACTGAATATGGTTGCCAAAAAGGCTAATAGAAGCTAGAAATTAGGCTATGTTTGGGGATAAAAATAGTGATTTAGAAAAATGAATGGATTAGTGAATAACCAACTTTATATATTAATATAATTGAAATTTATTTCAATTTGTATTTTAATATTCATTCCTTCATTTTTGAAATGTAATATTTTAAAATCCATAATTGAAATTTCATTTAGGGTATTTTTTAATATGAGTGGGTTTAGAGTATACATGGGATAAACATATATTTAAAAAATAAAAATTTCCAGGTTTTATGTGAGGTCTAGGTATGGTATATTACAATTTGAGTTAATATATACATGTTAGTGATTAATAAAATGATAAGGTGAGACTGATGTTACATTTTTGTTGTTTATTTTATTCTTGAGGGGGTTTCAGAATTTATGTTTAATTAATTTATTGTGACACCCATTGTGTGTTTATTTACTATGGGAACCAATTAGTGAAATGATTTTAATGTTATGATACAACCATGGTATAAACTAATGATATGATTAGAATAATTCACCTACATGGAATGAAGTCATCACATTTTATTATCATAGTTTCATAGTTAGTACACAATGACTTGACTTACATGTGTATTTTTTTTATTACTTTGAACATATACTCAAGTAAATGCGTTGTTTATTTTAGGGTTCTTATTAGTATTTACATATTTATTTTTATACTCACATCCTACACATGAACCACAATGGATATAGATATCTTATATATGAGATAAAGGTAAGTAAAAAAGACTAGTAACGTAGATTACAGGGATGCATCTCAAGGGGGATGATATGATGTTATCATGGTAGTGTAAGGGACCTTTTACCATTTTGAGATGAGATTGAAAATTTTAAATTAAGATGTGTTAATTTAAACAGTTTTAAAGAGTGTACTATCATCTACACCAACATCATCTCCCAAACAATTATTATTATATTTTATTTCATTAGACTCATCCCCCATCTCTCCAATATTTTTTAAACTACTCTAAGTATTATACATATAAAATGATCACCAATACCTGATATGGGATAGATTTTGGTTATAATATTTCATGAAAAAAAGATTTATGTCCACCAGAGATGAGGGATGAGTATCAAGAAACAAAATTCAATAATAACTATTTGGTAGATGAAGATGATGAGGATAATAATTGTCTATGACCTTCACCATTGAATGAATTCAGAGGATAAAACCTATCATTGTGGGTAATTCATCTCTTAAATCTAATTAACCATTTCCTTCAAAATGGATGCACTCTTATCATTTGACAAAATAGTATGATGATGGATTTAAAGTGTTCATCAAGTTTACAATAGAGAAAGAATGTGACCCTTATCAAATCCTTTCTCAATTTTTATGTTTTTGTTATTCAAGACAAATTAAATGTTTGAATACTCATGTAGACAATGTATTCTACACAAGATGATGTTACCAATCCTGACGAAGAACTGATTCTTGATGATGAAGCTATATAATTATTAGGGGATCAATAACAGGTTGATTAAAAAACAAGAATGATGCAACATCAAATTTTTTAATACAATTACAAAGGAAATAAGTCTATGTATAAAATTTTCTATTGGTTGGAATCAACTATTCCAACCTCTTGACCCCCAAAAATTCAATGTTCATTAGTTATCTTGGGGTCAAAATAAGGATGAATGTGCCGATTGATATTGATCCATAGCACCACGTCCAACCTGTAAAGAAGTAAATCTTTTGGATGGGTATAATAGTAATAGTATGATACACTTTATCTATTTTACCAAATAATATATAATTAAATTTTGATTTAATTTTCATTATTACTTGCATAGTTTTTTATTTTAGAATAATTTTATAATAAATTTGTCTTAATGGCCACTGGAAAACCCATAAAGGCATCAAGACTCTTATTATAAAGTTACATCTTAAGGATGTTGAGGGGAAAGTGAATACCCACCCATGAGTTAGTTATCCAAACATTATAAAGTAATAAAAATTCATTAATTTCATTAATATTCTTAATGAGAAATGATTTCAGGTGCATTTCATTTAATAATATATTATTTTAAATTATTTTTTATCCAAATTAATTCAAAAAATTTAATTTATGATATATAAAATGTGTGATGAGAATAAATAATGTGCATCAAAAAAAAATGTACCCCTAGCCTAAAGCAAGGATGGGGTACACTTCATTAGGGAAGAAATTGGTATGTATTTTAAATCAAAAATAAAATTTAAATTATGTGATATGAAACAAGATATGTTCATTTTTTATATTCATATTGATGAATTTGAATCTAAAGCCATTTCCATCCCACTTAATGTTCTATAGAAGGTGGATAATGTAGATATGGATGGTAAACTAGTTGATAAAAACACAAGAACAGTATGAGAAAAATGTATAAGTATGAAATAATTATAATTCGTTATGATTTATAATAATATTACATAAAAATATATATTTAGGTTCATATTTTTATATGTTTTAAAGACATGAATATAAAATTATTGTACAAAAAGAAAAGATACTTTTTGTAGCTTTGAAGCACCCAGAACATAATGGTCCTATTAAAGGATTAGGTTTTGGAGTCTCTCATCAAACAAATTTCAAGAAGATAAAACCACAAGTAGATATATATAATATGGTGAGATTATTTCACATAAAAATAGATTCACTATAAGATATTATTTTTTGGTCTGGTATAGAAAACCAATGTATGAGAAAGGATCAAATTGAATAGGTTGTGAAAAAAGATCTTCATATGAACCAAATGATCTCTCTATCTTTGAGGCTAGTCATTCCCCCAAAACCATACCTTACCTGAGGTAATAAAATTTTTCATTACTCTTTCTCAGAAATTTGAATCAAACAACTTCAAATAACTTTATATTACTAAAATTATACCGGATACATTTGTATGTGATTTGTATATGTCAACACCCATGCATTTCCATGTTGAAATGGGTGAAGTGTATAATATCCTAAGAGAAAAGACACACCATAATGAACTCTCAAAATATCTAATGAGAGTGGGTATTGAGTTAGATCATGATATGACTTATTAGTTTCCTATTCCACTGGATGGTCCAAATATTACAGTGGTCTATGATGCTATTAGTGTAAGGACCCAGCCTTAAACATTGCATAACCTTGAATTAAATGAATAATTCACATTGAGGGTCTTTTCAGGTTTAGAGTTTTTGAGAATTAGGCCACAACTATTACATTAAATCTCAAAAATTACAAAGTAGACACTTCTACTAAGTTTCCAATTTTTTTTCACAAAATAAAAACTCATAAAAATAAACATGTATAATTCAATGTTTTAGACAGTATAACATTTCCTAGATCCCATCCTTTCCCATATTCATCATTATGTCATGTGGAAAACATTTCAAAAACTTGTGATGAGCATAAAAATCTCATTAAGGGTAAAACATAATAAAGGAAAACATTAGCCCATCAATAAATACAAGTCAATGAAACCAATACTTTTTAATCAAAACACACCTTACGAAATCATTATATTTATGAATAACACAAAGAAATCATAAATCATAAAGGTAAATTATGGAATTCATAACATAAATACATTGTATCTATCTCAACTATATATGGAATCAAATTTGGAATACCCATCATAGTATATTCGCTAAATATTTTAGGAGAAACATTAACATTTACCTCCGTCACATTACCCAATGCATTAGAGAGCTATTTCGGGCTGACCCACCATAGGTTTATCACGGAAGCACCCATATACGTAAACAATGACCAAGAACAATAACATATTAATAACACTTAAAACAATAATAAAGGAAATATAACATTTCCACATTGCAATCACAACACATAATTTCAAGATATAGACATAATCAATGCTTTATCAAACCATTTTCAAAACCATTTAAAACATTTAATAAAGAGATTTTTGGAATCAAAGTGTCCCATACCACTTTGTAGCTTTTAAATGAATTATCATTTGAAAAAATTAATGTCCATATAAATAAATCCTTAAAATTTTTTTTAAAACAAGGACATTATTTAAAAATATTTAGAAGAATAACTCTTTAAAAAAATATTTTGGTTAAGGAGTTATTAACCAAATTAGTGATGATTTAATACAAATAATTGAGGAATAATATTTCATGAATACATTATAATATCATGAGAATAAAGGTATTCGTGATATAATAATCCAAATGATAGTATATAAACTATATAAAAGTGAATTTTTTCATAACAACAATGAAGCCTTAAAGGAATGTAAATTGAGACAAAACCCCTTATAAAGACAGTATCCTTAGAATAAGGATAAATCAATTACATAATAATGTGTGAAAAATATAAATACACTCAATATGATTTGATATTCAGTGTAAATAAATCAAAAGACATTCACACATGTTCTTTTTAAGACAAAACCAATGACTTGGATGTTTAACTCAATGAATGTAAATTGAGTTAAAATTACTCTTATCATGTTCATATCGATGACTTGAGAATTTATCAATGGATTGATTATGTGTTTAAAAAGTATATCTACACAAAGGGGAGTGGAAATTACAACATAAAAAAACAAACAGTTATTCCACACATAATCATAGAATGACATAATTAGGAATTCAAAGATTAACCTAAGGAATAAAATTTGGGTTTAAAAGTTCCCTTACTGATTTGGTAACTTACGAAACATACACCACATGAAGGAAGGATCATTCAATGAATATGTAAATTCCAATAAGTGAAATTATATTAAACAAATAGTACAAATCATGGGAAATATGTACACCACACAAAGGAAATAGTGACAAATATAGCATGAATCTCACAGGAATAAAAGTGAGATAAGAGATCTCTTACCACGTTGTAATCAATAGAGTCGTCTGACCAAAAGTATATAACCACCAAATGAATCACAGAATAACATGAATATAAAAATAATCATGATAATATATAACTAATTTCTGTACACAATACACCACATGCAATAAATAAGTGGTGAACAATGGAAATCTCACGGAATTAAAAGCGTGATAAGAAACCCCTTACCTTGTGTCAGACATGACTTGTTTGTTCCTTTTTCCTCCTAAATAATAAACTTAAGTTAATTTATACTTGATTAAGAACCATTTTTAAAGTTTATTATTAATTTTATATCACTTATAACCATGTTATAAATTTTATGTAACCATTTACGTTAATAATGGTCGTTTTTTCGATTTTGGTACGTGAATTAAAAATGAACACCGTATAATTAAACGTTTTCCATGTGGTCAAGAGTCCATTCTCTCTAGAATTATATTCATGATTTAGATATCATAGATATCATATATATCATATATATCCAGTATATATATCTATTTATAACAGTACATAACATTTGGAGATAAGAAATGAAATGCACCGTTCATGGAGACAGTATGCCGTACGTAGGCATGAACACTACTTTCATTTCTATTTCATATTTTAATTGAATGAAAACATAATGATAAATAGTTATATTATAATCCTAGTATAATATCATATTTAATTTAAATAACTCTATCTTTTATACTTCCCACTTATGGTATGAACGATTCATATCACTTTGATGGGGTGGTAGTCTGAACTTCCTCAAATGAAATTATCGCATTTACTCATAATGGAAACCATAAAGGTATTATATAAATTAAAAATACATAAGAATAAAGAAAAAATAAACATAATATATATAATATATAAATACTATTCCATCATAATGTCCACCATATGAAGCGGTAGGTGATAGTTGAACAACCATCGCTTTGTGAGGCATTAGTTTGACATCAACAGAAACAGTATGTTTTTTACCCATTAGATGGAGGTGTGTGTAAGTGTAGATCAAATAATCATCATAAAAACATCATTTTATATTGATGATACTATTTTTTATATAATAAAGGAATAAAAAATTTTTATGGTTGGATAAGTAAAATAAAAAAAAGAACTTATGAGAAGACATTACCTTTAAATCAGGTGACTCCCATTGGTTTGAACCAAAAGGGTTTCTTGATGTTCCTTATGCCTAAGGTAAGTCTTCTATAAGAATGATAGTGATGTATGGAGATTACTTGGGAAGAGTTTTTATGTGACAAGGGTCTTGAGAAGTGTGAGTAATGGGTTAAAAGTGAGGGATATTTATAAGGGGGGAAGGGCTCTTTAGGAAAGTGTGAAAGTATTATTTAGTTATATAATGATTTTAGGTTTATAAAGGTCCAAAAAACATTATGGTTGAAGATAAAATGACTCATGGAAGAAATAAAATCATCTAATAATAATTGGATAGGTTTTGGATATTAATTTAATCTTTATAATCTTATTTATTTAAATAATTTATTAATTATGTAAACACTTCATCATTATAGTGTCATAAATAATTTAATTTATATGATGTCTAAAAATTATAAAAAAAATATGATTATATATGAAATATTTTTACATTTCCAAATAAAATTTATAGTGGAAAAGATAACTTATAGAACCCCATGTAAAAACTGATTTACTAAAAGATATATGTTTGTGTCGTTTTTTTCATTACTTTAAATTAATTAAAATAAAGTGTCATTATCACTCTTAAGTGGCACCATGGGGACCCAAAATAGACCAAATGATTACCATGATCGTATATGAATCATAAAATAAGTTTAGGACAAGTGTTAAGTTAGTTTTGTATTATTATGATATTCTTTTTACCTTTAATTACCCTATTTACCTTGAACCGCGGTAAATAAAAGTCAAAAGATATTATTCGCTAAAAATATTTTTCATATTATTGAACCAAATTTTACTTACTAATATCAAGATTTTATGTTGTATTTTCAAAATTTAATTCACAGAAGTGGTAAGATTTTATTTAAATGAAGAAGTCAGTTTTTAGCTATTACTTAGTGATTTCACTATTCATCAAAAATTGAAGTTTTTCAGAAAAATACCAAAACTTCAGCCCAAGATATATTTGATATTATGAATTAAAAAATGATTAATATTTTACCAAATTTAAAATATAGAAGTTTCATTAATTAATTTAAAATTAATTCATGTGGTCAAAAGAAATTGTGTGTTTTTAAGAAATAATAACTATCAAAAGATTGACACTTATTTATGTCCAATTTCAAATAAAATTAATTCCAATGACAAAAATTGAATTAAGTGGTAAAAATATAATCTAATTAAAATTAAAACCATTTAAAAATATAATCTAAACTAATAAATAAATTATATTAAAAGACATTTTTGAATTAAAATACAGTATTTTCCACTATTCATCGAAAGTTGGATTTTATCAGACTAATACCAAAATTTTACTCAAAGTGAATTTTTATGTCCCGATTCTATAGAATAATTTTATTTGGTCAAATAGAACATATAAATGTGACAAAAACAAGATTTAAGGAGGTTTCCATGTCAAAAGGCAATAAATTAACATTTTAAAGAATATTAGAGTATTTGTGCTTAAAATTAGATTAGTTCACATTTTAAGCCTCTAAATTTTATTGGATAAATATAAAAACATTTTAAAAACATGTATAATACTATTTTAGTTAGTTATGTTCATTCCTTCCAATACAATAGCTATGCGTTAACTACCATTTAAAATAATAATATTATATTTTTTTAGTATGACTCAACCTTGTGTGGAATGCAAGATTTCAAAGAAACTCGTTGTTGCATATTGGGTACACCATTGAACATTGCAACCCATTTAATGTAAAATAAATATTTAATTCACAAATATTAATAAATATAAAAATTGTATATTCTTTATTTACCCGGAATGTTATGATTAGAGCTTTCATTGAATGATTGTCTAATATTATAAACAAAATTAGATATGTCTTTAAACAAATTCCTAAAAAATATGTAATGTTTGACGAAAAAATCTCTGAAGTGAGGTATGATATTATAGATGGATTAAGTGGTGGGGAAATGGAAGTTCAGATCATGAAAATCTGGTGAATCAACCATGAAATCAAAACAACATTCTGAGAGCACCTTCTCCCCCCTAGTTCCAGAGAAACATTTTTTATCATTACCAATTCATGAAGATAACACATTTAAAGACAAAAATATGTATTAAATTCCATATTAAGAAGAAATATATGGAAGCTCTATGACATAAATAATTGTTCTAGAGACTATAGTTGATATTCTCAAGCAAGAATGGTTGGGCATCTCAATTTGGAATACATACATAAGGTACATTCTTATAATACATATATACAAATAATGATATAATATGTTTTTTAAAGTAAATGACATTTCATATTTTTTATAGGTATCTATAATAAAACTATGTAAATGGATGATCATTCAAATAATGACTCGGATTCATTAATATATGTATCATTTCTATAGAAAAACTTACTTTAGATAATAATGAAATTGAGAAGAAAAAAGATGAGTTACTAGAAGATTTTGATAAAAATTCATCAGATGAAAGAATCATTTTTATGTCTATAATTCAAAATTAAAACAATATAATCTAATAACATAAAATATATTTCTAATTTATTCATTATTTATTTGTGTTTTTTTTAGAGCACTAGATGCAGATCATTGTCAATCTGGACACCCAAAATATTTATTTTTTTGATCCAATACATGGATATCCAACCAAATCACAACACATGATGTGTATTGTCAATATGTAATACACTATAGTCAACATTTTATATATTAACTTCAAATTATTTGATATTTTATGTGTTTTAACATGAATTTTGTTATGATAGATCAATATCTAAATATAGACTAAATCATGGCATAACGTAAGTGTCTAAAGAGATAAATCATATGGATTACTATAAAAGGAAATAAATTAAGGTATATATAGAAATATTTACCTATCAAAACATTTCAAAATAATTTACCTATTTTTTCAATGTTTCTACAGTGTCTGAAGTAAGATAATGGCATCGATTTTGGATATTATGTTTGGAAATTTAGATAGATATCCTAAATCAAGAAAAGAACAACATTCCCCAACAGGTAATTTATTAGGTTAATTTTAATTTAACTAAATATAATTCATAATCATTTTTTTCTATATATTTTCTTAGTAATATCAATATTTTCAATATCCTCTATTTTCGAAATAAGAAATAAATTTTTTAGAGATGAGAGGGGAGTATACATTTTGTCAGAATTCATGCCGACAAAAAAGTTAGGTGATTACCTATTATGTTTGTGATATAGTATGAGTTATTACCTTAGAAATATATTTGGGGTGTGGAGAATTAGTATCAAAATTCTTATATATTATTTTTTATCTCTTTATCAAGGAGAAGTATAATAGAAGAAATCAAATTGTTTATAACCACTGACCTGCAAATATATAATTTTTGGGCAATGGTGGAGGCAGAGTTGGAGGTGGAGGTGGAGGGAGAGTCAGAGGTGTAGTCAGAGTTAGAGATCGTGGTGGAGGAGGAGGTAGAGGCAGAGACCGAGGTGTAATAGAATACAAAGAGATGTCTTGAAAATAATAAAATTGTTGGTAAATGAAGTAAAATTAGGATCATAATAAGATTGTGTTTGAAAAAAATGATGAAAATTTCACACAACATTTTTCAGTTAAGATAAGATCCATTGTGAATGTACTTCAGGTGTATTTTTTAAAAAATTATTTTCACCACTTGTTTAAGTGATTTTATATAGGTTATTAATCCACCTATAATATCATTAGAAAAAACATCATGATATCCTTCAATAAATGAACAAGATAACATATGGTGACGACTCTTCTCCTCATGGAATGACTTCACCATCATCAATAAAGATAAAAATATCTTTTGTTTATGGATTGATGTATCCACTAGAGTATTATTGATAATTAAGTAACCGTTGGGATCTTCTAGAATAAATTTTACCTGAATAAAATGAGTTGGTTTCAAATAAGAAAATATAATATTATCTTCCCTAAATTAGAAAGAATATATGATCTTTCTCCAATTTTATTTCACTTCCATGCCAAAAAAGTGTCAATCCCTGAAAACCATGAAAGCACACTTATATTTTCTTGATAATTTGGGAAATTATTTCATTATTAACTGGTGACATGTAAGAATAAATATAATGTTAATCTGGAATAAAATGAATCTTGTATGACTCAAAGTGTGTGTTTCCAGTTTAAAATGACATTTTAGTAAAAAAAAACACAAGTGGCATACTCAAACTGAGTAAATATATTCATATTATTTTGAAACTTTATTATAAATATCCATAAATCAGTTGGGATGTTTAGGAATTATTGTCACCTCAATCTGATGCATGGTGTCACGAATATGACTCCAAGTGTGTCTAGTTTATTCAAAATTAACATTATTTTTAATAAAAAAACAACTAACATACTCAAAACTAATAAAACACATTTAAATTGTTTTGATATTTTAGAAAAAAAATCATAATTCATTTTTTATGTTTATGAATCATCCTCACCTCAATCTGATGCATGGTGTGACTAGTATGACTCAAAGTGTCTGTTATCGTTTTAAAATTCACATTTTAATACAAAAAAATTTCACTCACTGAAAAACAAGAAAACATGCTCATATTTTCATGATAATTGCGGAAAATGATTCATAATTCATTTTTGAGGTATAGGAATCATTCTCATGTAAAACCCACACATGATGCACCATATATGACTCAAAGTGTATGTTTCTAGTATAAAATGACATTTTATTAAAAAACAAAAGTGGCATACTCAAAACTGAAGAAAAACATTCAGGTTGTTTTGATAAATTATAAAAAAGTTCCATATGTCATTTAGGATCTATAAGATTTATCCGAACCTCAATCTAATGCCCGATGTGACTGGTATGACTCCAAATGCATCTTTTTATTCAAAATTGACATTAATCTTAGTAAAAAAATTTACATACTCAATGTTGAGAAAAACAATTTATAATTATTTCATTACATTATTAAAATGTCCAATAATTCATTTTTGATGTATAATAATTAGCCAAACCAAAATCTGATGCTTGGTGTGACCAATATGACTCTAAGTGTCCTTTATTGGTTTAAAATTGACATTTTAATATAAAAAGTTTCAACCTCTAAAATTGTGAAAATAAGATCATATTGTGTTGATAATTGATAAAAAATATTCATAATTCATTTTTGGTCTGTAGGATTATTTCTCATGTCAAACCCACACACGCTGCAACTTATATAACTTAATGTGCATGTTTCCAGTTTAAAATGACATTTTACTAAAAAAACACATGTTGTATACTCAAAACTGAGAAAACACAATCATATTGTTTTTATACGTTTTGAAAAAATGATCCATATATCATTTAGGATGTATAAGAATCATCTACACCTCAATCTGATGTATGATGTGACCGATTAGACTCTAAGTGAGTCTTTTTATCCAAAAATGACATTAATTTTAGTAAAAAAACAATAGACCTACTCAAAACCAATAAAAAACATTAATTTTATTCTTTTTTTACTTTAAGAAATTTATAAATAAGTATTTTTTGATGTTTAGGAATCATACTCAACTAAATTTGATTCACGATGTTTATGGTATGAATCAAAGATTCTGTTCTCAGTTTAAAACAGACATTTTAAGACAAAAAGTGTCAATCACTAAAAAATGGGAAAAAAATGCTCGGATAGTCTGGATAATTTAGGAAAATGATTGATAATTCATTTGGGATGGGTATAAACTTGTCTCATATCAAACCCACACATGATGCGACCTATATGACTCAAAGTGTGTGTTTCCAGTTAAAAATGGAATTTTAGTATAAAAACATATTTAAAGTACTCAAAACTAAGGAATAATATTCATATTGTTTGGAAATTTTAAAATAATAATCCATAAGTCAGTTGGTATGTGTAGGAATAAACCACACCTCAATTTGATGCATGGTGTGAGCGGTTTGACTCGAAGTAATTCTTTTCATTCAAAACTGATATTAATTTAGGAAAAAAACAACTAACATAATAAAAACTGAGAAAAAACATTCAGATTGTTTCAGTACTTCAAGAAAATAATCCATAATTCATTTGGGGTGTGCATAAATTATTCTCCCCTCAATCTAACACATGGTGTGACCGTTATGAATAAAAGTTCTCATTATCAGTTTTAAATTTATATTTTAGTACTAAATGTTTCACTTACAAAAAACCAAGAAAACATGCTAGGATTGTCTTGATAATTTAGAAAAATGGTTCATAATTCATTTTTTATGAATAGTAAATAGTCTCAAGTCAAACCCACATATGATGCGACTTATAAGACTCAAAGTACGTCTTTCCAGTTTAAAATGACATTTTAGTAAAAAAAAAGTGGCATACTCAAAACAAAGGAAACATAATCAGATTGTTTAAATGATTTTTTAAAATGATTCATATGTTATTTGGGATATATTGGAATCATCTGCACCTTAGTCTAATAACTAACATACTCAAAAACAAGCAAATATATTCATATTGTTTTTTACTTTATTACAATGATCTATAAGTAAATTTTATGTGTAGAAATCAATTTCACCTATATCTAATGCACTGTGTGATCAGAAGGACTCAAAGAGTCCGTTATCAGTTTAAAAATAACATTTTTATTCAAAAAAGTTTCACTAATTAGAAGCCAAAAAATTGTTCTCTGATTGTATTGATAATTTAGGAAAACGATTCATAATTTATTTTTGATGTATAGGAATTAGTCTCATATCAACCCCATAGATGATGCGACCTGTATGACTCAAAGTTCAAGTTTATTTTTTTAAAATTAAATTTTAGTAAAAACAAAAGTTTCGTACTCAAAAACAAGGATAAACATCTGTTTTTTTACACTTTTGTAAAATTATCTATAATTAATTTATGATGTGTAAGAATCAACCACACCTTAATTTGATGCACTGTGTGACTGACATGACTTCAAGTTCTTTTTTTTATTAGAAATTGATATTAATTTTAGTAAAAAACAACCAATATACTAAAAACTACAAAAATTCATTCATATTATTTTAGTAACTTTGAAAAAATGATCCATAAGTAATTTTTCATGGTTTGGAATCAACTACACATCAATCTAATTCACGGTGTTACCGGTATGACTCAATGGGTCCATTATCTATTTAAAATTGACATTTTAATAAAAAAGTGTCACTCAATAAAAACCAAGAAAACACAATAGGATTGTCTCAATACGTTAGGAATAAAATTCATAATTCATTTTTGATGTGTATGAATGAGTCTCGTATTGGTCCCACACACGATGGGACCTATACGACTCAAAGTGGGTGTTTCTAGTTTAAAATGATATTTTAGTAGAAAACACGAGTGGCATAGTCAAAACCTAGGAAACACATTTTTATTTTTTTCATACTTCAGTAAAATTATTAATAAGTAATTTTGGACCTGGAGGAATCATCCTAACCAAAAATCGACGCACAGTGTGATTGGTATGACTCAATGTGCATCTTTTTATTCAAAATTAACAATAATTTTAGTAAAACAATGACGTACTCAAAACTGAGAAAAAACATTTAGATTATTTTTTTAATTCTTAAAATTGATCTATAAGTCATTTTTTATTTATAGGAATATTTCTCGCCCCAATATGACGCACAGTGTGACCGGTATGACTTAAAGTGGATTTTATCACTTTAAATTTGAAATTTAAATAAAAAAGGTGTCATACAATACAAAATTAGAAAAAACACTTATATTTTCATGATAATTTTGTATAATATTTCAAAACTAATTTTTTATATGTATGAATTAGTTACATATAAAACCCACACATGGTTCTTTATGTATCACTCAATGTGCATGTTTCTAGTTTAAAATGACATTTTAGTAAAAAAAACATATGTGTCGTACTCAAAACTATGGAACTGCATTCAAATTTTTTTAAACTTCCAAAAAATTATTCATAAGTCATTTGGGATGTGTAGGAATTATCCTCACCTGAATCTGATGCACAGTGTGACCGATATGACTCCAAGTGCATCTTTTTATTAAAAATTGACAATAATTTTAATAAAGAAAATAGATGACATACTCAAAAAAAAAAGAAAACTCATTTTATTTGTTTTTGTACCTTTGGAAAACAATTCATATGTCACTTGTAACATATAGGAATCATTTTCACCTGAATTTGATCTATTATGTGCTCAGTATAACTGAATGTGTTTGTTATTAGTTTAAAATTGACATTTTAATACAAAAAAATGTCACTCACTGAAAACAAGCTAACACACTCGGATTGACTTGA
The DNA here is from genome assembly GCA_963277665.1 of Viscum album. NCBI lineage: Eukaryota > Viridiplantae > Streptophyta > Magnoliopsida > Santalales > Viscaceae > Viscum > Viscum album. The sequence goes on from OY728135.1 coordinate 1,368,595,556, forward strand.
AAATTTAAGAAAAATATTCCTAAATCATTTTTATGTGTAGGAATTAGTTTCATTTCAAACCCATAAATGATGTGCCCTGTATGACTCAAAGTGTGTGTTTCTATTTTAAAATGACATTTTAGTAAAAAACACAAGTGGTGTACTCAAAATAGCATAAAACTTTTTTTTATTATTTTGATAATTTAGTAAAATGATACATATGTCATTTTTGATGTGTAAGAATCATCCTCACCTCAATCTAATGTACAGTGTGGCCAGTATGACTCTAAATGCGTCTTTTTATACAAAAATTGACATTAATTATAGTAAAAAAATAATTTTTATACACAAAAGTGAGAAAAAAATTCAAATTGTTTTGGTAATTTAGAAAAATAATCCACAAGTCATTTTTTACATATAAAAATTATTCATATCTCAATATGATGCAGAGTGTGACCAATATGACTCAAAGTATTTATTATCAGTTTAAAATATACATTTTAATACAAGAAAATTTTCACACACTGAAAACCTTGAAAATGCACTCATATTGTCGTGACAATCTGGGAAAACGATTCATAATTAATTTGAAATGTGTATGAATATTTATCATGTAAAACCACACATGATGTGACCTCTAAGACTCAAAGTGTGTGTTTCTAGTTTATAATGACATTTTATTAAAAAACACAAGTGGAATATTCAAAACCAAATACATGCATTCATATTTTTTTGATAAATTAGGAAAACGGTCCATAATCATTTCAAACATATATAAATCATCATCATCTCAATCCTATGCATGGTGTGACTGTTATGATGCCAAGTGAGTATTTTTATTCAAAATTGACATTAAATGCATGCAATCTAATACACATTGTTTTTGGTATGACTGAAATTTTAGTTTAAAATTAACATTTTTTTCTTAATATATTTCTTTATATTATTACTAACATATAAATTGTTTTATTATATAGGTGTATTCTTTTTATCATTATAGGGTGGATTTTTCTTTTATATTGGTGCGTTCTTTTTCTCAATAATAGTGTTTTTTCTTGTATTTATGCTGAAAATTTTATTTTATTTTAATTTAATATTTCTATCTAATTTTTCTAATTTTTTGTGCTATTTATGATGATTCAATGTGTTGTTATAGTACACTACATGACCTATATATAGTTTTGTGGTGTGCTGTAACATCACACTATAGTATTCCCATTTATCATGGATACAAAATACACTGATAAAGCCATATTTTATAAGTCCTTCTAGCACTGATAAATGCACCCTTTATCAATACTTGTAGAAGCACTGATAAATGGACTCTTCATCATATCTTGATGAAGTGATGATAAAGGACCCCTTTATCTGCACATTTAGAACTATGGATTTATGTATCCTTTACAGTGCATTTATAATCACTCACAAGAGATGCCTTTATAAGTGGTAAATAATTGCGATGAAAAATAGTGTATTTTATTAGTTCTTTTGAAATCATAGATAAAATGGTGACTTATCATCTCTTTTTGTCACTGATAATGAACCCCTTTATAATCACTTTTATAGTGATCATAAAATCCTAAGCATTTTAACTACACTGTAGTATTAATCAATTTTTTATTACTGATAAATACCTATTCTATTGCTATTAAAGTCCAAATTGATTATATTTAATATTATTAAGGATGATATAAAAACAAGAATTTATAAGAATAATCATCAATTTAAAAAATTCATAGATGAAAAATTCAATGTACCATTAAATTTTATTGTAAGGTTTTATGGAATAAAATACCAAATAATGTGGGTAAAAAGGAACTTTAATATAAAATAAGATCATTAAAGAATGGGATAAAAAGTTATAAGGAGAATGGGAAAAAAATTGTTGTAACTCTCAATAAACAGGGGTTTTCTTAAAAATAGTTTGTTATTTCTATGCTACACTCATGTGAAGTGAGGAGGAAAAAATTACACACAATGAACTTTTAATTTTTTGTGTACTGATTTTATGCCATGATCGATTATGGTGGGGACAAAAGATATTTAAATAGTGAGGTTCCTGGAAGCCAATAAAGGATTATGAGAATATATCCAATAACATAAAGATGAAATACATTCTATGAAAATTTATTTATTTTCTATATCATTGGTTATAAATCAATTGATTATAGGGAAAAAGGAATGAAAAAACTCATTTGAATCTCAAGGATAATATAAATTATGGTATAGAACATAATTCCATTAATTATACAGAGAAAATGGGGAGAGAACCACACTATTTGAAATTCATCTAAAGGTGAAAAAATAATTCCATAAGGATTCTTGATTGTGAGTATTAATCCCACTTGATTGGGAAAGTATCATTATTGATAAACAAATGTGGAATGTTTTATGAAGTGGTATTCCATAGTGATGATGGATCTTTTTAAATAATTTTCATTCACAAAATGATACTTATTACAGATTATATAAAACATAAATATCACTATCTGTTGTTTTATTTTGATAAAAGTATATTGAGTATAAGATATTTATGCATCACTAGACGAAAATTCACATTTATTAATAATGTGTTCCTTATTTATGTCTTGGTTTGAAATTCATTAGTAAATTATGGATGAAAAGTATATATTATTATAAATTGAGTAGCAATAAGAACACTTGTTTTCTCATGGTGGAAGAGGATAATTTATTGAGGTATTAGAGGCTATGAAAAATTAATAAAAAATATGGATATTATCTCAAATATAAAATTTGTTATTGATATCACTCATCTGAAGTGATATATAGATAATATTTTTGATTCATTTATGATAGGGATAATGGTGATAAATCTTATGAGACAAGAATAATAGGGCTTCAAATATAATTGATTTGTTTCACACCAATGTGTGTGGACCAATGAAACATCCCTGATTTTCTATAATACGTTTTTTCTATTGATGATTGATTTTTATAATATTATGGTTTATATTATATTTATTAAAACAAAAAAAATTATTGAATATATTAATTTGGATTTAAATATGATCGAAATGTGAAACTATGAGATCAACTAAAATTCTTTGTTCAAAAAATAGAACAATGTATACATTCGTTGAGGTGGAAAACCATCTAGAGTTTTGTTTTGATAAAAAATGTGGTTTTATTCAAGAGAAAACAATAACAAAATAGTGTAAAAAATCATAATGTGATAATGAATAATATAGAGAAACCATTACTTGTTAAGAGTGTTTTTGCAAGGTGATATGGTAAGGAAGGGGTGAAAGTTTTGGTGTACAAAAGAAATACAGTTTTCAGAAGTCTAGAATAACTAGAAACACAATATGAAATGGTTTACGGAATACTTCATATTCTAAAACATTTTACCATTTTTGATATTAAATGTTACATTCCAAATAAAGAGGTAAATCAAGGAAAATGTGGTAACAAAAAAGTTGAAGATGTGTTTCAAGGACACTCAACCGAGAGAATGGCCGACATGGTTTTTAATAAAAGAATAAAAAAACTATGGTAATTAACAATGACCTGGTGATTAAAGATAATTTTGAAAACATTCCTATAAATGTATATTTAGATGAAATCTATTGAGAATATTACAATTTTGACATAAATACATGAGGATTACATATTTTAACACCGGATGGCGTTTCGTAATTTTAATGGTGGATGAATTTTATAATGAAATGAGTAGTAAAATTAATATTTTTAATGAAGTTACAAAGTATTAATCATGGGTTAATACCTGAATAAGGATTTGTATCAAATAGATAAAAATCAAACATGAGAGCTGAGAAAATTTCATAAAACCACAACATCATCAAAACATATTGGCTGTACACATTTATTTATATAGGAAATGTGAATGTGATTTGAAAATTATATTTTTTGGGTTTTTAAAGGGGATTATTATATTAAATCTATATATAGAGAATATAATTTTACATCATTGGATTTACTTGAGTTAATTTTACTATCATTAGTGATTTTAATTGAATCATATTTGAAGGTTTATAAAATTCATGTGAATATACAATTATTTAATGTTATTCTCAAAGAGAAATTAAATTTAACAATTAGTGAGTTTTCAAATCATAGATAATGAATGAAAGGTGTACTGATTTAATAATGGCATGTATGGAAAGAAAAAATAACCATGGGTATGGTATGCTCAATTGGAATATTATTTAATGAAGCTGGAATTTAAATTAAGTGGTATTGATAAAAATAAATATATTAAAATATTAAAGGAATATCATTTTTTGATATTTTCTATGATAATTATATAATATTTATTTAAAGAAGATATGTTGAAGAGTTTTAAATATTATTTGATAAAAATTTGAGATGACTATGATCAGAGGAATGTATTAATTTATCGACTTATTAGTAAATATGGAAATGTTTAATTATTAAGAAAATTATATGAAGGATTTACTAAATATGTTTTATTTATATGATTAAAATCCAATTTCAACTCTAATTGTGGTTTTAAATAAACCTGAAAATCATGGGGGTATAAAATAAATAGATGTGACATTATTATTGAGATTTTTTAAAATATTTTTGTACTTGGTAGAAATAAGGCTGGATTTAGTTTGTGCTAATTTTTTTACAATGAGGATTCAATGTGACTAGAAGGAAGTATATTTCACTACATTGAAATGGATCATGAGGTATTTTCAGGTTAATATTTATTATGGGTTGATATTTAATATAATAAAATCCTAAAAGTTAATGAAATGTTTATATATTGTTTGGGTTGGTAATATTGTGGATAAAAAAACACATGTTAATGTGAATTATTTATTATAAGAAATTTATATTAGGGTTTATAAAAACATGGGATATATCAAAACATATATCATTTCATATTGAATATTTTTCATTTAAAATTCCATGTACTCAATTAATTTGATGAAATAAAAATATAAGGATATCATTAAAGTAGTATAGAAAACCATAGTGATCAAATAGGGAAAATAAGAGTATTCTTGAGTTGAAAAAATATTTATTACAACACAATTGTATAAATAATATTCAATTTCATTTTCATTTTACAAATGAATATTTTAATCAATAATTTATTATGGTAGAACACATTATAAAATATCTACAAGTGGTGTAAATATTCCCAATATCTTGGAAATAATTTTATTTGTAAAGATTAAATTGAATCGTAGTGTTCAACCACCTCTCACTACTTGGTATGGTTTGTAAATATTTTCTCTTATTATGAATTTAATGATTAAATACATGCAAATTTGTTGATAAAAGTCTACCATATGGGTTTATTGTCAAAGTGATAGAATTTTTTTAAAAAAATAATTTGGCCTTCAAGAAGTGAAATTTTCAACAATATGAATTAAAGCATAGAATATTGGGAATATAAAAAGATTGAATAATTTCATAATATGATTGAAAAATGAAACCAGATTTGATAAATTATATTATGGCTGTAAAATACACTCTTATAGTATGATATCATAGAAAATGGAATCATAGAATAAATATTATATCAAATCTACTCCTTTGGGGGGATGGTCATTACTATAAGAGAAAGAGGGTTGTATGATCAATCTATAATAGAAACTAAGATGAATGAGAATAGGGGAGTCATTATAATTTTAAGGATTTAAAAGTTATTAATTAAAGTTCAATATAATATTTAGAGAATGAAATTTTCATTTGAACTCCTTTTTTCTATATGTATCATTTCTAACATAGACTTAGTGTGATAGTTAGATAATATATTACTATTCATATTCACTCTAGTATGACGAACCAAGAGAAGTATATTGAGTGGACTTCAAGTTGATAAAAAACCAATGTGTGAGAATATTGTAACATAATATATTAAAGTAATTAATATAAAAATATAAGAAAATATTATTAAAGTGTGATTAATTAGGGTATGATTAATAGTTCAGGATTCTAGAAATATGGAATTGATTTTTATACTTGAAATTATATTTTATAAAAAAAATTGATTAATCATGGGATATTTAGTATAGTTTGCATTTTTTTGTATTTATTGGATCTTGTTTTGTTATTTTCTTTCTTGTTGTCTTTAGTGTGGTTGGTTATTGATTTTTGGTGATTAGTATTGGGGTGGTTGAATGTTTTGGATATGGTGGTGGGCGTTTGGATGATGATGTGTGGTTATAATTATATCATGGGGATGGATAATTTATTTGGTAAGAGAATGGTTATGGTTATTTTTTTAGATATGCTATGGTTGTGTTGGTTATTTTTTTATGGTAGTGTTATTGTTGACATGGTAATGTGGAATGTTGGTTTTCTGAGTATTAAAATCTTGATAGTATGGTATATTGTTTTTTAATGGAATTGATAATGGGATTTTGGTTGGAAATTGATGAAAAATGTATTAATTAGTTAATTAATTTAAAATTTAAGGTTGAAATAAAAACATTATAGGTTAAGATAAATTTGGGAAATGGTTAGTTAATGGTTTGGAATGAAATTTGGAAAATATAATGTAATTATACTAGTAAAATTAAAAAATTTAATTGAATAATGATGAAATGAAATGGGATGTTTTTTATATGTTCTATGGATATTCAGTGTGATTATGTTTGGTTTTTTAGTTGTATGGTAGTGGCTATTGGTCTATAAAAACCATGATAAATTATCTTTCATATGTAACAATGATTATAATGTTCTAGTTTGTGAGTTAACCCTTATATTGGGATTTTTTTCACATTATATAAGTTTTTTATTTTATTCTCACTACAACTCGATTTAGGTAACCATATCGACCCCTATACAAGAAAGTGGGGTCATAGTGTCATCCCTAACTTCCACGATGTAGTAGGAATAAATGGATGACTTATCCCTTTGACTCTTTATACATTAGGATGTATTATGAGCTTTAGTAGACTGGGTAAATAAGCATTTATATATAAATTAAAATAGATTAAAGTTATAGTATATATATATTGTTTTCAATGGTTGTGTACTTTCAGTGCAGATACATGGTGGATGATATGCATTATAGGAGGAGGTCATGAGTTTGATGTCCTTTATGTTCACATTACCCTACTTTGATGAGAAAATGATATGATAATGAGAACTGTAAGTTGTATTGAATACATAGTTATAAAAAATATGTGATATGTTGTTACGTTGATATGCGGATATGGAAGAGATTGAATCACATGATGTTTGATGTCAGGGAATGAGAGTGACCAGATCCGATAGAAAGTGGTTGTGAGGTACCACTGTATATATTCTTTTGATACTATTCCATTATACATCGATATCATTTCTGGTGAGGTAGCCATAGTGAGGATGGGTGTTGCTCGACACTGTATAGGTGTGATTTTGTTTTATTGTTTATTCACCAAGGTATTAATATGATTCTTTTTCAATTTCACTGAAGGGTTTTTGGATGATCTTACTGATTTTAAGTTCATGGTATCCTATTTTTATATATTTATTTCTATGATTTTTGGGAGGGATATGATAATCAGGATAAAAATTACTAGTTTGTGGAGTTTTTAATGGTGTATGTGGGTTTCTTACATAAGATAATTTATTGGTATTTCTTTTTAGGTGTTTATTTTTATATTGGAAATTACATGAATATTTTATATATTGGTTATGCTTTATATGGATTTTATTACGTGTTCCCTTTTATATTCCTTGGATTTATTAGGGTTATGCCACACGTATATGCCTTTCTATACATTTGATTCAAGTTTTAACTAGTGGACTATTGGAGATGGGATCTAGGGGTTACACTTATCTTCACCTTCATCTTAGGATGGGGTACCATTAGTGGTATTTCATAATATAAATTACCTCTAATTTTTATAAACACTTATTATTTTTAACATGTGATTATTTTTTCCTTCATAGTTAATAATATCTATGGATTTGACTACTATTTTGGATGTATATACTAAGTATTATTTCTCACTCATACATGTCCACTTGAATTTTTTTTTACTTATGTCTATACATAATATAATTTTCATATTATAGGTATTGGGGGACATCATTTTATTTGTTGATATATGACTGTGGTATACTTATGAGGATTCATTATGGTATTATTTAATTATTTTATTAATTCATTAATTTGGAATGAGTTCCCTAGCTAGGTGATTTTCATGGTTATTCCATAGTATGGATGTTTTATTATTATAATTGATATATATAGATGTTTTATTTTATTATATATTATTTTAGGAAATGCTATTTTTAATAGGATACCTGATGTTCAATGTGTTATTTCCTCCCATTTATGAGAAAATACAATTGAGATATTCTCTAGGCACTAACTTATTGCTGGTGGACCTAGATATTTCACATACCGGTATTCCAAAATGTGGTAATAAATTTTTATGATTTCTCTCAAACATATTCTCTAAAATTATACATCCCATTTCTTTTTTTGGATGTGTTCTAAAATATAAAATTCCATTACATTCCAACACACACAAATATATATATATATATATATATATATGAAATCATTATACAAATATTAATTTTTATTAGGGATGTGTGAAAATATTTTAATCTTCTATTTATGATATTTATAAATAATTATTTTACACACTTTTATTAAGAATTATGAATTAATATAAATATTATTTTGTAAAATTTTATAATGAAAAAATAAAACTTTGGTTGTATTTTAACTAATGTGAAAGTATGTGCATCATATTTATTTATTTATTAAATCTTTCTGGATATTACATTTTCCTCCATTTAAAAATTACATCCTTTAATTTTATTTTGTACTAATTTTGGATAATAAATTTTAGTTCTTTTAAATAAATATATATTTAAGCCAACATGTTTCAACCAATGATTAATGAGTCCACCAAAAAAATTAAAATTCTGAGTAATATAAATACAAATCAACTATTTTCATTATCCTAAGATCTAAAATGACTCTTATCTACTTGATAGTATTGATATTGAATTATTTTCATTAGTGTCAAGTTCATGTATTTTGAGGAAAATATAATTTTGAAGAGAAATACATGAAATATTTCATGTACATGAGATTGGTTGATTGACATGGTCAACTAACATTCCAAAAATATTATGCACTCTAATATTTGAAAGGAGTGGATGTATCTTGGGATGATATTTCATTTTTTTAAACCGTATAAATCTTTACACTTTAATATTTTTTGGAATAAATGATTCCCAAATGGAATTATAATTCATTACTTTGGTTATGGTTATTAAAACATTATGGTGTCTTTTTTATTTATTATAAGTGGACTTAAAGTGTAAAAATGATGTAAATATATTTATAAAAATTCGTGTAAGGTTCTTGATGTTCCCAGTCATGACGAGAAGGAGTTAGAAGTTCCTAAGAAACCAATATAAAATAAATTGTCTTTTATACATTAATATTAATATGTGGAGGTTATTATATAACATAAAAATGTTCATATATATGTATATATATATATATCAATTAAATGCAATAAGTTTTATGAGTATTAAATTGAGAAAAGTTTCAGGTTTTTTTGAAATATATCAATCCTTACATTCCCATCCATTAAATATATATATATAGGATAATGTTTATAGATTTTGGATGGTTGGATTGGGTTTGTTCAGTACCATATGGGGAAAATAAAAATTGAGTTGAGAGTTTTTTTAATTGTAAGATGATATTATAAGTTTGTTAGGTTTGTAAACTTCTTGTAATCTTCCTAATAGATATGTTGTTTTGTTTATATGAATAAAAATTATATATTCAATTGAAATATAATCTTGTGGATTATGATTTTAGAATACATGGATATTTTTGGTACATAGTATAAAAATGGTCAACTTTTATCCATCTCAACCATACAATCATCCAAGACATCATTGGAACTGACCATGCATTAAGCTAAGGGCCATCCGATTTTTTGGTAGGGGATGAATAAAATGCATGAATGTTAAACCAAGATTACTAGATGAAGGATTATTAATATCTACATATGAAATTTGAAAAATTGAATCATTGGAAAGAACTAACCCCATCAGACATTATAGTTACAAAGGGAGTGTAATTGTCAATAAATGAGTGATCCCATAAATATAATAATAGTATGAGATTTTTTTGAAAATGAAACTATTTACCTAAATCAAAGATATAGACACACAAATTTTTTATTATACAATTACCTATTTATTTTCCTTATACCTAAGGATATCAGTTGAAGATAGGATCTTGTTCCATCTAGATCAATTTCGCCACAATTAAATCATATTTATAATATCACACCCATATAAATGGTGAAGGAAAAAGGCAGTCAATATATATAGGATTTTATGAAGATGAATAAGAAGAGAAAAATTAAACATGATGACAGTTTTTAGATTGATAAATTTTAAACATCTTGATTTAAATCTGATAATCATGATTTTTAGAAATGGGTTGAGATAAAGGAAGATATTTTAGTTAAAGTTGTTATTAAACATTAAATAACTTTCAAAATTTCATATAAGAATACTATATAGGGGTAACTAGAAAATGAATAGATGATAATAATAACATTGTAGTGAAGATCCTGGAGATATTAAAAATACCCATGGGAAATAAGGATAAATAACCCTATCATTATCAATGTTGTGGTGACTCAACATTCATTCTAATATTTAAAAATTGGATGAATGGGATCACCATGTTATGGTTGATAGTGTTTTATGAGATATGAATACCTATGGAAATTAATGGTGTTGATAAGGAAATAAAGTCTATAACATATTGGATAATTCACCTATGTAACATTTTCTATAATGTTTAACATATATTCAATTCAAATATGAAATACAGTCTATAACATAATGGATAATTCACCTCTATAGGTTCAATTAAAATATTAAATACAGTTTATAACATATTGGATAATTCACCATTGTATCATTTCTATAACTTTGGACATAGGTTAAATTCGAATATGTAATAATGATAAGTATAAAAAACATACATATTCTATTTGGTACACCACAAAAATAAATCATGGAATCCTAAATCATATATTCATAATGTTTTATATTGACTTCTCAATCATAAAATGATAACACTAGTGAAAATAATTGTAATTAACCTTATGATAACATTATATAACCTAATATTACTCTATTATGATATATATTAAATGATTTAATGAAAAACTATGTAACAAAATGAAGATCCACCCAATGATAACCCCATATAACCTATATTTTCATTGAAAAAATATGTAACATATTGTTATAAAAAAAATCATGCTTAACACATTTTGTTCGTTGAATACTATAATAATTGAAAAAATAATTAAAAAATCACACAAATTACACATTTTTTACACAAATTAAAAATATTTTTTTATTCCCCTAAAATTTTCAAATATGGGCATTAAATTATAATGTAATTAAAATATGTTTAATAACACATATGTTTAATGAAAAATCTATTTTATTTCCCTCAATGTTTAATTCAACATAATTTTCATTTAACCTATGTTAAAAGTTCTATATATGGGCATTTGAAAAATTAAAAAAATTACACATCTTTTTTTCGCTAAAATGGGAAAAATGAGCATCAAATGAGTTAATGAAAAGAGGTTTAATGACACATACCTCTATTAAAAAATATGTTTTATTTGCCTCAAGGTTTTATTAAACATAATTCTAATTAAACCTCCATAATTTTAAACATAAGATACATTATAATTTTGTTGAATTAAAACTATTTTCATTAACCCATTTGATGCTCATTTTCACCCATTTTGGGGAAAAAATAAAGATGTGTAATTTGTGTACTTTTTCAAATACCCACATATGGAGCTTTTAACATTATTTAAATGAAATTTATGTTTAATTAAACATCGAGGTGAATAAAACATAATTTTCATTAAACATATGTGTCATTAAACATCTTTTAATTCCACAATAATTTAATGCACCTTTTTGAAAAAATTAGGGGAATAAATAATATGTTTAATTTGTTTAAAAATGTGTATTTTTTGTAATTTTTGTAATTTTGTAATTATTTTGTCGATTCTTATGGTTTTTAATGAATAAAATTGGTTAATCATGAATTTTATTTATAACACTATGTAACATATTTTTTCTATGAAAATATTAGTTATATTGGGTTATCATTAGGTGAATTTTCATTATGTTACATAGTTTTATCATTAAATACATTAATATACAACATAATGGAGTAATATTAGGTTATATAGTGTTATCATATGGGGAATTACTATTTTTTCACTAGTGTTATAATTTTATGATTAACCCATCAATATAAAATTTGATGAATATATTATTTATGATATAATGATGTTTTATTTTGGTGAACCAAATAGAATATGAATGCTTTTTATACTTATCATTATTTCATATTGGAATTCAACCTATGTTCAATGTTATAGAAATGTTATAGATGTGCATTATCCAATATATTATAGATTATATTTCATATTTTAATTGAACCAATGGAGGTTCATTATCCAATATTTTGTACGCTGTATTTTGCATTTGAATTGAACCTATGTTAAACATTAAATAAACCTTACAAATGTGCATTATGAAATATTTTATACAATGTATTTCATATGTTCAATGTTATAGAAACGTTACAGATGTGAATTATCCAATATGTTATATACTTTTATCAAATTGATGACTATACGATAGAGGATATCATGATACATTTAATGGGTGTACAATATCCCAAAATTTTAAATATATATTCGATGAAAAATAGGAAAAGTAGGAGTGAGTTCTGATATATATCCAAATTTTTAGACCTTTTGTATCATAGAATGAAAAAGAGGCCAAACTATATATTTAAATGTTCTATTTTGTGAGTAGAATTTTATGAAATAACAAGTGTAGAATATAGATAAACATTTCCTTCTCCCTGAATAAGAAGATGAAACATGCTATTGGAGAATCCAAGTTCACTACAATTTATTTTTTTCCATCCAAAAAAATGATAAATCCATTATGAATCCTTTATAATATATAAGTATGAGAAAGAGTGGTTTTTTCCATGATTCATGATATTATATTTCAATATAAGCGGTTGAGATTTCTAGCCTACAATGTTATATTATATAAATATGACATATATTATTAAAACACTTAATTGTTTTATATATTATATATCATGATAAGTGAAATGAATGAGTTAGCATATACATTTCTTCACAATGATTAAAATGATTCTATCCCGAGGATTCATGAAGTTATTCACTGAATAATGTACTTAAATTTTATGTAAGAAAAATCTTGTGTGTGTATAAGTCTAGTTGGAAACAATACTTATATGGTTCTAAGACCATAAAAATTAAAAAGGTTCTAATAATAATATATAGGAATATGTGGAATTGAGATAATAAACTTCAATTATAATGGATTTAGTCATAAATCAAGGAAGTGAACTTAATTATAAACTCAGGTGTATTTTTTTGATATATTTTTATCTTCCATTAATACAAACCAAATAAGAAATAATGTGAGATAAAAAATATGTTCATTAATTAAATATGCGAGAAGGTGAAATAGGGAAATGGTATAAAGTGATTTAACATATTTCAACATTATTTCATTCCCCTCAATTTGTTGGGAAGTACCCTTAGTTATTTTATCAGTTATTAACATAAATCATATATCCAATTTTTATAACATTATTATTCTTTTTTGATGAATTATGTTTTATTTTTCTATATTGCAAATTTTTTCACCCCATAAAATTATTTTCTTTAACCACATGAAAATAATTCAACATTATATATATTTTTCTATATAATGATTCCTAATGTGAATTTTTTTTGTTTTAGTGGTATCCATTTTTTTTAAAAAATTCTTATGATGGTAGGTGTTTCTCCCAACATAATTTGAAATCAAGTGAGTATTAACTCATCTTATTGTCCAATTTAAGGATAATTATTTCAGTACATAAATATATAGACGAATTAGAGAAATGATATTTATCTAATAACACATTATTCATCTCTATTATTAATCTCACACACAATTTTTAAAAAATATTTAATAAAATTTCCTGGGATAAAACATAATGATATATATGGAAACTATGAAATTTTTATCTCATTAAATTGTATTTAAAATTAGTAAGGTAATTCTATATTTTAACTTTTATTATTTTAAAATTTCAATTGATAATCAAATCATTATATTTTTTTAAATTAAAATATTATCTATTATTATTAGGTTTTCATATTTTGATTTTTAACATTTTTTATTTTATTTTATATGTTTCCATGAGTAATGGATTACTTATATATGTATGATAATTAATGATAATTCTTAAAATGGTAGTGTTCAATAATTTATCTGTGTTTATATATTTCTCATCTGTTTCTTGGATAATTTAATTTCATAGAAATTTAAAACATATATATATATTTTAGGAGTTTTGATGGTATATATGTTTCAAATATTAGATTTATTCATTTTTGTTTATGATTTATTTTATATTTATTCAGTGGTAGTTATACATTAATTATTTTTTATTTTTTAATGAATTATTATTGTAATTTTTTTTATTAATTTGGTTACTTTTAGTATTTTTTTCATTGTTTATTTAGATGTACTCTTCTTTCTAGATTTTATATCATGTAATATTATAAAAAAAAATCATTAATTATTTTTACATTACACGGTAATTTTGACTATAATATCTATACAAAATAAAAAAATAGTTTCTCAGTGGAAGGCATATTTATTTTATAGTTTAGTTATATATTGCGTTTTCACTTTTCATGTTTTTCATTTTCCCTTATAGTGTATCCATTTTTTGTTAGACATCATGAACAGCCATTGAATATTTCTATTATTAACATTAAATAGAATGAATTTAGTATCTATTCCCTTGTTTTAAAAATAGTGAATAAAATAATATTCTTATTAATTGAAATTTTTTCAACATTATAGTTTTAAAAAATGAATATATTTTACACCAAGTTGTTTTGATTATTAAAGATAACATTTTTATATCTAATATTGATGGGGACATATATGTTATCACTTATTTTTTTCACATTAAAAATATTTTCATATCTTTTTATAATATAAATGTACATGGGAAGAAATATAACCTTTTACGAGTCTAATCATATAAATATTTCCATCATTTTATTTTGAAAATGAATTTTATAACATATTATCGAACTAAAATATTTTTTTCAATCATGTGATATAATATGTATTTAAATAAATAAAATTTTAAATTAAAATTTTATTTTTTATTTTATATTAAATTTTTGATGTCACTGATTATAAGTAATTAGTTAGTTCATTCTAAACATAAAAATATGGTATAGTGTTTTAATGTAAATGCAATATTTATAACATTAATGTTTTATAACTACATAGTAAATTACATTTCAAATATTAGAAACCATTATATTTAATGGAATATAATGAAATATAATGATGAATGTTCCATATAATATTTTTTGTTATTAAACTATGATTAAAATATCAATCCAATTATATATGGTTTTGTTTGATGAATATCTAGTGTGTTTTCGATTTAAACATGTTTTTTATCTTTAATACATGTATTTAACTTCTTATATCCTTATATATCTTAATTTTTTCGTAAATTTTTTTTCAAAAAATTATTATGTCTCTCTTAGTTTATTGGGTTTACATTTAGTTTTCATCGTTAAGGTTCCCATTCTCACTTTTCTTCTCTTCTTATTATGAGTTTTTTATCACCCGTGTATAAATGTCCATAAATATGATATATGGTATAATATATTATATGGAAGTGGAAATATTATAGTATTCAATGTTTGTGTACAACTATGAAAGTGGTACACACGTAAAGAAGAAAATACAGGTAAACCCGCTGGCTCGGGGATTTGACCCTGTGCCCATAACCCAAATACCTCCCCACCCCTACATATATTGGATAATGTAACATGAATATCATATATTGATATAACATCTATATTAAGGATTTGAAGAACATTCATGAATTATAGATAATATAACATGCATATCATATATTAATTTAGCAAGGGTAGTGAAACTCATTGTAATTAGCATTTTAAATTGACTCAAATAAAGAAATAAGGTTAATGTATTGAGGCAATTAAGTTAAATTTGTAACTAAATGTAAAAAACCATTTTTAGTGATTCATTAATGATTATACATCATATAGTGGTTTCATTGATTGATAATTTTTTTTAAAAATAGAAGATCACAATTTATTCTATATTTATCAATAATTTAAAATAATTTTCTACTACAAGCTTTATCTCTCTCGTTTACCACATTTAATTTCACATAGATATGATTGTGTGAGATGAAAGAAATTTAAATTTTAATTAAAACTATTAATTCATCTAGTTAGTGGATTACATAAATAGACAGCTTCATAAAATCAAAACAGAAATATAAAAAAAATATAATAATGAGCATGTGTCTGTTACAATTTAAAGATTATTTAAATTTTCTAATATCCTCTATAAAAATCTCAATTTATGAATTTAATTAATCATTCATTTTAGTTTTTAAATTTCAAAATATAATTATAAATAATAATGGTGCTTTAATTTTTAAATTCAAATATAAAAAATAATTTTTTTTTTGTTTGTTAATGTTGGTATGAAAAACATAATGGGGTGTATGATATGCTCCATATTTTAGGGTAATTATGGAAATTGGTATTGTATAATTAGATTTAAAAATATATATTATCATAAATATTTTGAATATATAACACATTATATGAGGTATATGAATATAATCAGATTAAAAAACATATCATTATAGAAACTTTCCACATTTTCTCCAACTCAGGATCCCTTACCTTGTACTATAATTATGTTATCAAGTGATATTCTCTTAGTCGCTATAAATTTATAACTCATTGATCCCTTTAATAATTTCAAATAAATATTTATATTTAAAGAGTGTGTGTGATAGAGTGATAAAATATTCTTATATTATGTGTTTCATGTCATATTGTAATATGAGCACTGAATGAGGCCAATCGATTCTCAGATTATAATATATGTAATACATCGAGTTACATTTCATGAATATTTTTTTATAAATATTATTATGTGAATTTTGAATAATTTATAAAATATGGAACATGTCACACAATATGATACATTTTATACCATTTATAATATCCAGAGATAAATTTATTTTATAAAAATTGCATGTCAATGGAATACCTAATGCATGAAATTACATTAAAAATATAAATAAAAAATATTATGGATTAAAAAAATGATGGGAATGGATAAATTATATAATTTAAAAATATTATGACATATTTATATATATGATATATATTGATATGCCATATTTTTAATGTTATTAGTTAAAATGACTAAATTTTCTAATGATTTAAATATAAAAAATTCATATATTCCACAACATAATTGTTCTTAAAAGTTGAAGTATTAGTATATTCACTCTATGAATATTTTTGGATTTTATTTAATTTTCATTCAATTAATATATTAATTAAATATCATGGGTTTTACTTTTGGTTTATTTTTTTCATCCAATACTAATAGTTTGAATAATTAGAATTCCAAATTAATTTTTTTATATGTTATAGAATTTTGAAATTATTAAAATTCAGGATTGTATGTATGTTGGATTTATTAGAAACCCAACTCATGAGATTCCATGTATAGTGGATATGATTTCAACCTTGTTTGGGAGTTTTATTTTAGATAATTATAATGCTTCAGTGGGTATGGTTTTATATTAGAGTGTGGAGTAAAAATGAATAGAAGAATTATCTACATTGACAGTGCATGTTTTTATAGAATGAGACATAAAATAAATACTTGAAATAGGTATGATGGATGTTCTATGCATAAAATATCTTATACTTATATTTGGTTAAATATATAGTTACATGTACAACTTTGAGGAATTTTCGAATTTTTTAATTATATATTTGACATATTTATATGTTTTAATGATTGTTTTAGAAATTTTTTTGTTTATTATATTTCGAATTTAAGTTCTAAATGAATAATGAAGTTTACTTGTAAAATTGATGAACCAATTATAAATTTTTTATATGAAAGGAAGGAATTTTATATCAATTTCATATAAGTGAAATACAATGATTTATAACTACATATGATTGATTTAGTTTTTTCTGAAGGAGGTGTACTAACTATATTTATTAATTGATTATATGTAAGGGTTATCTTGGATATTTTATGATACATTATAGTAAAATATATAAATCAAATGTGTTATAAGTTTTCACTTTTTTATAAGTAGTAGTCTTCATTTTTAATAGTTTATGTAGTGTGTAAGGGTTAAATATCTAATACATAAGGGGGAAAATGACTTTAAAATGACATATGAAAATGAAAAGGAAGATTCATGATGGTACATCAATTTTATCATGAGGATACATAGTGTAAAATTTAAAATTATTAAAATTATTAAGAGTGTTCCAATTATTTTGAATGCAGTGGGTATAAATTAATTCAATCATTCCATCATTAAAAATACAATCATCTGATTACATCTAAATAAAAGAATAAATTGAAGATTCCAAATTGACATTTTTATTAATAATTTGATTTTTTTTTATAGAGAAATTTTTTAGTTTTAGAATATTGATTAGATTTTGTAAATATTATGACGTGAATTTCATATTTGTTATCATCAATAAATTGAAAATAATTATGGTCAAATATCATGGGGATTAAATTAAATGTTTTTTTCATATATTAAATACATATCAAAGATATATATGAGTAACAAAAAATGAAACTTGGAAGGAATATAACTATTCATGAAAACATGAGAATATCTTAACCAATGATATTATGGTTTCAATCTAGATGGAAATGATGTGTATATATATATATATATCATGAAGCATAGTATAAATTGAATAATATGCATGGATATACATAAAAGTGAAGAGATAAATATACATTGAATTTACAGAGAAGAGAGACTTTCCATATAGAGAGACACTATAGTGATATGTTTGTCTTAAGGTACAAATAAGGTTTTTTATGAGTTTATATTGATATATCGATGAATTAGAATATGGATGTTGATGTAAATAATGGAGTACATTAAAAAATAACACCCGGGAAAGATATTTTTTATATTCAATAATCCTAATTAATTAAAGATTTTAATGATTCAAAGATATTGTAATACAAGGGAATAAATCCATTTACAAGTATTTTTTCACATCCATATTTTTAATGTTAATGAGAATTGTCAAATATAATAGTCAATTTCATCTAGAGTTATGATTTAGTGATCATTAATTAATATATACTTATATTGTAATGATCCTCAAGTTTATAAATTGTAATTCCCTTCCTTATAGAAGTGTGTCGAGGGAAATTTTAAGGTATAATCCCTTGAGAGGAATTTGTCTATCCCAAAATGATGTTAAAAGAAATGGTTCTTATACTTGAGTACCCAAAACGAAACTTGTATTCACATCATAGTGGGCAAGTGACTAAAATATCATTTTATCTATACGTATTATGCATTTATATTATTCATATTTTTATGTTCATGATATTATTGACATATTTAATTGGTGTTCTGAAAAAAAATGATTGATATACCTAATGGAACTAGATAATCGATTATAAAGTTATTATTTTTGGAATACTATGATTGACACCATTTCTATGTGTTATTAATAATATGGGATTGGGACATTAATTTGAATTATATTAGTATTATAAAATATTATTTAGATACATACACTGAGTAATGATAATAAGGCTTCATTTTGGTATTATCATAAATTCCGCAGTTTTTTCTATGTTTAGAACGGATAATTTTTTCTAAAATTCTACCATATCCTCTTAGTATTAGATTTTGGATTTATTTGGTTTTGATCCTTTACATAATTTTTATTTCATATGTAATTTTATGTGACTAAATTTCTTATATTATTTAATATTATAGATACAAATTTTACCATCTATTTTTAATAATGTGTATTATTTATATAAGGAATATATATTAATATTTTTTTAAAACATATTTAAATGGTTTAAAATCTGTTGTATACAGAAATTGAATCTTCAGATGCATACATATTTGTGTGTATACTGGGTGGTAAGGGTGATTGTTCTATTATTATATAACAAATGAACAACGTTTTACCTATGATGTAGTCCATGGTAAACTCTAAGTCATCTTTTAAGAAGTGTCAAAGGTATATAGTATTCATTTTAAATAAAAAACTGAAAATAAAGGTGTTTTTGATCATCAATAAAATAAAAAAATGAATAAGGAAAGACAAACCTAACTTGGGTTTTAAGAGAAATAAACAAGATATGAGAAATATATAGAATTATGATCATCAAAAGATTAATATAAAATATGGTAGTATAATATTTTTAATAGAACCTTTATTTTTATTTCTATTGTTGGTCAAGGTTTTATTAGAATCAACATTAACCTCTAGTCCATTTAAAATGATACAATGAAAGATAAACCTTTGTTAACTATCGCATATCCAATATCCAATCTTGATTAATATTATAGGTCTTATAAATTTATATTAAAATATTATATGAATCATAAAATAAAAGGAAACTTCTGTTAACTAATTATCATAAATACATATATCACATAAGAAAAAAATCTATAGTATAGGAATAAAAGGTAATTTAAATAAACACAACACCACATTTTTTGTCAATTATAAATATTTTAATAAATTTTTTAAAAAAAGATATATTTTATCTATAAATATATAAATTAATAAATATTATCTATGTAATATAATATCTATATACAAGACAAATATTTTTATTACATCATATTACTATAATAAAAAATAGAGATTTAGAATAATTAACACTATTATGAGTGTACTTCCCTAGGACGGATTGAATATTGAGAGGGGAGGGGTGAATCAGTTGTTTCTTTTTATGAATTAATTTTATTTTAAATTTAACCACTTAAACTTGTTAAGGTTCTTTATCCACTCAATATTATCTCTAAAATTCACCTCTTGTTTATTAATAACCATATAAATAGATGAACATAATATTTACAAGGTTTGGCATAAAGTCCTACTTGTTACCATATTGGTTATTCTAGCTAACATGGATTCTCCATTATAATTCACTATCAAATAAGTGATTATAGTGTCTTTAAAATCCAGCTAAATGAATACTACTACAGTTCCAACCCATATACTCCATTTTATTTTTCCTCGAACTGAAATACTAATTTCTCTGGCTCCAACCAAGATACTTTGTTTGCTCTTGGATCATACCAGAAGACTTCATATACTATCAGCACCAACTAGAAGGATTTAATGAATTTCAAATATTTTTTCTTCAATAGTATGAATCTATTACCATCCTTTATGATCTAGTAGGAACTAACTTCCTTGTATAACAATTAAAGTACCTTCAACATCCACTAGTCTGGTATGGTGGACATGCTCAATAATTCTAATCACCTGTGATTTACCAATTTCCTTAGTTGAACTATGTTGGGGATGATTCATCCTTTAGCCTGAAATCTCATCCTCACTTGAATGTGTGTATGGTGTGTAGGCAAATTTTTCTTCAATATTTTATTCAAGTAAAATTCTTTCACAATGTCAATTCAAACCCACTTCATGCATGAGTTTCATGGAATCTGAAACATATCATATTCATTTATATTATGTACTTATTAATTATGTTTTAGGTAAAACTCATGAATTTTATGAATGCATGAATTAATTAATGTACCATGTATTTCCTTAATCCAAGAGGTTTTTATGAACTTAACACGTTATTTTTCTTCAAACACAGCTTTTATGCATGTACACACTTCCCACCTTACATCTCAATGCATGTGTATACATCGATTCTTGAATATACTATCCACTACCTTCTTAGTGTATGTGACCTTATCAAAAAAAAATTCACACACACTACCTCATACACACTGTCTATTTATTTATTCTCCTCTTTTGATTATATGAATGAGTATCAAGAATGTACATATGCATGTTCATATAGACTATCCACTTTCAAAAATATACTTTACGAACGATTTCTTTCAAAGGTTCTTCTTCATTGCACAAGTGATTCTCATTTATACCCAAATGGGTGATGTATTATTCTTCTCCATGTGAACTAACCTAAATGGGTGTATGATTTTTATGTGAAAAGTTTGTTCTTATTTTTCATGAGTTACAATGTATTTGACACTGCCTTGTGAATGTCTCAAAAAAATCATGTGAACTAGGAAGGCTTCACATATCTCAGATCATCACGAAATTAAGGGAGACTTGTTGTTATGTTTTCCCTATTTCTTTATAGAACACTATTCTTCAGAAATAAATTCAGAAGTGTTTTTTTCAAAAGTTTAACACTCATGGGATTCTTCTCCTTCATTCAAGAATTAGCTACTTGGGAGGGATTCTCCTTCATAAACCAGAAGATATCGATTCTTTTGTTATCGTGAAATGAATGATTCATGATATTTTATAGTAGACTATAATCATCTATAGAATCCTAAATTTGTAGGAAATGATCACAGTGCATTGAACCACCTTTATCTTCATTTAAATCCTTGTTAAGGACTCCTTCAAGGCTCTTCATAAAATGTCATATCACATATCTTCTTCAAACACCTGAGTCATTTTGGGTATGCCAAATTTCATGGTGTTTTAACTTTGAATGTTCATAATGTTCCCTTTGGATGGGTTCCTCAAATTCATACAATTAATATTTCATTATCCCCATTTATAGAATCTCAAACTCCTCCATGTCCGCATGACCTCCTACAAATTTCATTTTTATTTCTGCCAATGCTTGTTCCTCAATTTTTTTTCATGCATGCAAAATGTCAGATTTCCTGAATGAATTCAGTTCAATCTGAATAACTTATCCCTTCATCATTATCTTCAATGATGGAAAGATGTTTTCGATGGTGGTTCATTTAGTTCCCCTACATATGGAAATCATTAGATGAAGCTAGAGGTGGATGATGATCCAACAGATCGATCAGATAGCTCAGATGAGCCTCATCATGTGGCTCACATTTTTTCCATCATTTTAATGATCAAGGGAACATATTTTGTACTTTATTTCACACATAAAAGACAAAATATGTTGGGGATGTGGTATAACAATGAACCACTCACTTGAGAAGCCATAAACCCTAAACCCCATGCCAGTATTCCACCATGTATGGTGGTGCCACCTCATTTCCCATGTTATGTGCGCTTTATACACGAGCCTATGTAGGAACACACCTATGAACTCCCTTTTATACTATATTATTCCAGGATGACTCCTCTAGAGTGTGGTTAACCTCTGGTTCCCACATGTATTCTACAGTTTACTGGTCATTGTATTCCAAGTGGGTTGTCTTTATTTATAATATGAGGTCAATTAAATATAAAAAAATTTATATATGTGTAGAAATATAATTCCACGAAATATATAATTATTCCAAGATAACCTTATAAATTTCTATTTAACCATCCTTCATCTATAAATAATTCCATTTTTCATGACCAACTTTTATATTCATGAAATATGAAATTTAAATTGCATGACCTTATTCAATCTGCCAAACATTACATTAAATAATGTGTCCCCCTTCAACACATGTCTTTATCATTAAGATCACTTCAAAAAATTAATATATCATCTAAGGACAGTTTTCCAAAAATGACATCTAATTCCATAATACGATCCATAAGAAATTCACCAGCCATTACCACATCCCATCATTAATATACCAAACACATATTGATATATAATTTACAAAAAATGCACCACATTGCCCAATAATATCCTCATTTTCATTTTATTTTCAGCACCAAATTATCATAGTTTGTTGGAGTCAATATGTGTGATAAAACATTTCTCCCCTTATTGGTAATTAAATGTGAAGTAAAAGTGGGGATTTTCATAAAAACATGTTATCCTCATTTTAAATAATATTTCATGAATACCTATAAGAGAGGGATGATATCATGTGGTTATCTATGAAAATATCCTTTAGTTAATCAAATATATGTCTACTTAGACTAATCTAATATAGAAAATAAGAGGTATGTGAACAAGGTTTTCAGTGTTTTCTAAAAACAACCATGCATGTGAAATCATGCCCATAACATCTCAATTCTCATCCAAGCAGTTTTAAATAATAATATTTATCAATGGAAAAAAATCATTCACACACTTTAAAAAATAATAGAAAGTTCAAGTGAAAATATAAATGCACCCCTTTATTTCATTTTTTCATCAACCAATAACTAAAATAGAATTTATAAGATTAAAAAAATTAAGAATGAGGGAGGGAAGTGTGATTAGAAAACCTTATATTCTAATTTTAAAGAGCTGTTATAAAGTTCCACCTTCATTATGTAGTGAATATTTATGAGATTTATCAAACTAATTCTCCCCAACAACAGATGAAACCATATCCAATAATTCTCTACATATTATTTGGAAATAATTCATATATAAGGGGATAAGGAGGGACATAACTTGTTTCTCAATGTGAAAAAAGAAGGTTGAGATGTTTTTATCAACCATGATTCTATACTTTCTCTAATATTCATGATTTCACATTCAATTTTTAAATCTAATTTATCCATTGGTAATATTTATCTTATCACTCACACCACTTCATTGTGTGAGATAGTTCTTTCTTTATCTGTCAAATCATATGCACATCCGGATGTAATGTTAATTCTCTTTAAGGTTTCTTATTTTTCTAGAAATGTTGTTAACCATCCCCTTTTACTTTGTCTATCTTTATTTCATCTTTCACACAAAAAATATTTGATACACTACTTTTAATTTATTTAAAACCTATCATGAAATTTATATTCATCATGTGGAATCTTCATTTTTCCTTTAGCACTATATTTTACTTTTTATTATTCTAACTTTCTAGATTTGTCCAAATGATATGGAAGAATAAAAAGAATATATTTTGAAATGTTGATATATTTCTTATATTTTCCAAATGTTCTTACATTTCATTATCACATTGATATAGGAGATGATCTATCATTTTTATTATTGGTGACTGTTCGTTTAAAAGTATTCTTTTCTTTTGTTCACATCCCAAGGATGACTTTTCACTATTTTTATTTTTTTATTTCTCTTCTCTAGTGTAGGTCATCTATTTTCTCTAGATTTTCTCCCCCTAATAATAACTTTATGTTATTCTAATATATTTATACATTATGAAAAAATTCCATTTCATTGGGTCCAAACTTCCAGTATCACTAATAATGTCCTATGATCATTCTTCTTTTATTTTAAAGTGTATTATATTTAGACATCACATATTATAAACTGTGCTGGTTCTAAGTGAACCCATCACTTTTTTTATACTTCTTGGGGACCAATTACATATTATTTTTTTCATATCCTTTATTGATGTGGTGGATTTAATAGAAATTTTCACCATATATAATTTCCCAGATTTTGGTTTAAAACCTGTAACAACACTTGAGACATCATTAGTAAATAAATTTTTTTCTCAGTTATGGGGTACCTCATTCATGAATAATGGATCATTTTATTTATAATATGATCTCATTTCCTTCTTTGAAAACTAATAATCTAAACACACTTGTATAGAAACATTTGTTTTTACAAAACTATGGGATGTTCAAATTATTTTGATTCCTGATTCTTTAATCTCACTTATATCTCTAAGCACTTTATGTTAAGAGAATTTTCTCATCCTTGGTTGATCTCAGAACTTCTTCCCATTCCTCTTTTAACTTATTCTTTTTTTCTTCAGGCATATTTTTTTTCTTGAAATGAAATTTTAGTGTACTTTACACTGTTATATTTTTCTTCTAGTTGAGCAACTTTTACAACCATAAAAACATTGTTAAATTTTTCAAATTCATGGAAAGATTCTACCTATACAATTTCAATGAATTATTTCTCACAAACACTTCCTTAAAATTTATCAACAGCTTTATCATATCTTTCATTTTAGAGAGAAAATTTCTCTTCATTTTGTTTCACTTATTTATTGAGAGTCTTGGATATTCCGACAATTTTAGCCAATGTATCTTCCATTGCATCAACTTCTTCTTCTAGCTATAGTTTTTCATCCTGAAGAACATTGATTCCTGCATAAATACATTTTACCTCTTTTCTAGGGAAATTATTAAAATTTTCTTTGAATACCTACTTAATATCACTTATTTGTCCATTATAATAACAAAAAAATAATACTAATCATTAGAATCATGTTTGAAAGATTTATTTCATGATGTATCTTTCATATTACCTCTTATTTGAGGTGTCTCTCCACATAGAATGAGATTACAATTCATGTTCTTCTGAGTTTTGTTGGAGATCTCTAACATAGGTAACTCAGTCATTTCCTAAAAATTTTACTCTATAATGAATTTTTTGGATCTTTATAGGTGACCTACTCTGATACAACTTGTAGTGATTGAGGCTAAATTAATCTATGAGAGGGGAGGGAGTGAATCAATAGTTTCATTTTATGAATTCATTTCTTTTCAATTAAACATCATGAAATTATTAAGGTTCTATATCCACCCAATATTATCTCTCAAACTCACCTGGTGTGGAGTAATGAAGAAATAGTTGAACATCATATTTATAGGGTTCAACAAAATGAATTACTCTTTGAAATGTTGGTTTTTCCCCACAATATGGATTATCCATTATATTTCATTATCAAACAAGTTATTATAATATATCTTATCTATAATTTAAAGACTAATTCTCCAATGCCAACCGATAGACTATGTTTGCTTGTGGATCCAACTAAAAGACTACTTTCCCTGGATCCAACTGAGATAATTTATTTTCTCTTTGATCCTACTAGAATACTTCACATACTCCCTGCACCAATTGGAATGCTTCACCTCTCTTCAAAGTCATTATCCAATATAGTATTATTATCCAATATTACTTAATGATATTTCATGATCTAACTTTATTATATACCTATTCATGTTCCTTAAACAACCACTAGATGAGCATGTTAGTCTTTCTCAATAATATTGATCACTTATAATTGACCAATTGTCTTATTGAAACTATTCTTGGGTTCATTCTTAACTCTTCCTAAAGTCCAAGCCTCATTTGAATGTGTCCAAGGTGTCCACAAAAATTATTCTTCAATATTTTATTCATGTAAAATACATACACAATCTCAATTCAAATCCACTCTATGAATGGGTTTTATGTTATCCAAAAATGATAAGATTCATTTATATTATTTAATATTATGTGATTCTTAATTATGTTTCAAGTAGAAACAAATATATGTATATATGCATGAGATAATTTATGTACCATGAAATTAATACATGTAATATGAGTCTATGGACTACCAACCTTGTGTTACTTCACACACACCTTTTATGCAAGCACACACATCCCATATTGTGTCTCAATACATGTGTATTCATGGAAGATTGTACATACTCTCCATTTCCTCCTCAGTGTATGTGGTCTTCCTAGTGTCTTTATGCACACACTATCCACACACACTGCCAATTTATTTGTTATGATATTTTGATTTTATGATTGAGTGTAATTTATGTAAATATAGACTATCCACTTGGAAAAAATCCTTCTTGAAAGTGTACCTTTTAATTCACTTCCTCATCACGCAAGTGTTTCTTATACAGACCAAAATGGGAGAGGGGTTATTCTTCTTCTTGTACGCTAACCCAAATTGGTGTAAGTCTTTTATGTTATCAAGTTATTATTATTCTTTTTTAGTTATAGTGTGTGTTACACTACCTTTCACATGTCCTAATAAAATCATGAGAATTAGTAAGGCTTCACAAATATCAGATCTTCACACAATACATGGAGTTTTTTTATTGAACAATCCTTATTGCTTCGTGGAACTCTATTATTCATGAATTAATTGAAGAGTTATTTTCCATAATTTTAATGTTCATGGGATTATTTTCCTTCATATAGTTAGTATCTATGTGAGAGGTCTTTTTCTTTCAAAACAAAATGATCAATGTGCTCTGTTTCTCTAGAAATGAGATATTCTGGATATTTTTTTCATTTGCTTATCAATAGCTATAGACTTTTTCATTTCTAGGTAAGGATAAAATTTTATTACACCACATAGATTCTCATTTATTTCAACAACAATTACTTCTTTAAGTCTCCACAAATAACACCATATCTTGGTTATTCTTCAGACACCTAAGTTGTTCGGGGTACGCTGAATTTCATGGAGTATTAAATTTGAGATTTTGCGATGTTTCTTTTTGATGGTATCCTCATGTGCATGTGATATGGATAACATGATCCTAATTTATACAATATAGATATCCCACATGTCCTTGTGGCCTCCTATAACTAGTTTTTTGCAGTTTTTCCATTCATTAATTTTTTCGCATGCATGTGAGAGGTATGATTACATACATGAATTCACTTTGATCTGAATAAATGATCCCTTTAGCATGATATTCAATGATAGTAGAATGTGATAGATGGTGGTTAATCCAGTAGTCCAGCATACTGGATTTCCTTAGATGAAGCTATAGGTGGATGATGATCAAATAGATCGATTAGATGGCTCAGATGAACTGCATCATACAACTCACATTATTTTTATAATGTTAATGAATGATGAAAAATATATCACACCTTCTATCCCACATCAAAGATGAAATATTTTGGGAATTTAGAATAATAATCAACCACTTCCTTGAGTATCCATAAATCATAAACCCCCTACCTCTATGATTCCCCGCATTGTGGTGGAACCTTTATTCCAATTATTTATGGGCCTTATACATGTGCCTATGTAGGTGTGATCCTGCACCCACTCTATCCACCTACTTGATTTTCTTGGGATATATCATCCAGAGTGTGATTGAACATTGTGTCCAAGATGTTCTAAAGGGTTTATCTTTCCCTTTCTTCCATGTGGGGTGGCCCTATTGTCTCTATGGGGCTAATTAAAAACCTAGAAAATTATCTATGTATGGAAATTTAATTCCAATATTTAGATAATTATTCCAAGGAATCCTTCTAGACATATCATCAATGATCCTTCATATATAAATAATTTTTTTTCATGAATTCCTTTTTAATCTTCAAAAAATATAAAATTAATATCTCATGTCCTTATTAAATATTACAAACATTTTTGTAAGCAATGTGTCCTCTCTTGACATGTGTTCAAGTCATTAAGATAAATTCAACCAATCCTCAAATTATCTAAGGAGAATTTCCCAAGCACGACATCCAATTTCATAATATGAATCCATAATAATTCTCCATTCATAAACAATTTTCATCATCTGCTTACAAAACACATATTGAAATATAATTGATAAAAAAGAAACATTGGGCCCAAAAAGGAGTAACAATGGGAAATAACGAAAAAATAATATCATGATTACAAGATATAATTTTCATAGATAGGATTCACAAAGAAACATTAGATCCATAATAATCATGTTATATAGGATAAATAGTTAAATATATATAATATACATTTTATAATATATATATATATATATATCTAAATTGTGTATTTTTTAGATAATGTCTTTAGTAGGATTTATAAAAACTAATGAGGGAAATGGTCATTAGATGGATGTTAAGAAACATTAGAATTATAAATCATGATTGTTCTATATCATGGCCATTAGTATTTATAACCGTTTTATTTTTAATAATTGTTAATATTGTCAATAATGGCGACTAATGGAAGAAATATATGTAAATTAGGTTAATAACATCATTAAATTTTGTATGAAAGAAGTAACTATGACCCTGAAGAATAAAAAAACATTCATAATGTTTTATTACATAGGTTTGGAAGGATTAAAATCATTTGTATTTTACTATTACCTAACCTAAGGAAAACTTAAATAAGCAAGGCTTGAAATAAATATTCCAAATAAAATTTTTAAGATGGATGAAATCACAATGAGGTAAATTCTATTGGAATAATTTCATAAATTTAATATGATTTAAAACATTGAACTTAGGTAAGATTTTTTTAAAATTATTATATACATATCTTGGATTATTAGTGATATTTATATTCATGTTTATTTGAATAATAAATTGTCACTTACCCCGATACAATATAGTTTATGAAATGCACCATTCTAAGTTAAAATCTAAATTTCTTATAATTAAATTTTATTTTTGATAAAATTATTTATATATTGGAAATTTAAATGATGAATATAATTAATAGGGAAAACATATTATTTTTTATAGAAAAGAAATATATTGTAAAAATGGTGAAATACTGTAGAATAATGTATATATAACATCATAATTATGTAATAATAAATGATAATTTCCTAACATAGTGATCTTACACTAATTTTAGGAATACACATATTGTTTGAGAATTAAGGGTTGTAGTGGATTATTAAAGGGGAAATTAGATCACTTCAGATAATGAGAAAATTAAATAGTCAAATCATTATTCCTAATAAATCACTCATAATAGTTATAAATACTCAATATTCCTCTCATAATACATCTAAAAAAATTCAGGTTACTTTTTATTGTTCCCTCAATATATAACTCCCTTGAAACTACCAAAAACTTTGATGATCATTGAAGAATAAAAGGGTTAGTTCTAAGGATAAAATGTGAAGTATGATATGGGTTCCTTTTACTCCCTCCCCCCTCCCACCCTCTTATTTGACATTATCTTATACTAGCACTTTCAAATTCATTATCATATTCATCCATTATACTATAGATGTTTATTACTATATATTTTATCGATTATTCATAGAAATTTACCATTCCCTTATATACACTCTATTCATAAGTCTGTAATGATATAAGAATAATAATTATTCATTCAACTAAAATCATTCGGTGTATTGTTATCTAAATCATAAGTATGTTACTTATTTATGATCTTATGGATATAAAATTTATGATATGGAGGATATATTTAGTTGTACTATTATATATCTAGTTCATTATTTTTTCTGGGCACATCAGGACCACTACATGTATTGGTATGAGTGAAAATTCGGTATTAATGGCAACTATACACAATGTTTTTTATAATAGAAATCTATTCAAAATATAAATAAAATATTTGGGTTATATAATCCAAAATTTTAAAGGTGATGAATCAATTAATAACTTCAACTATACTTAAATTGGGATACATTTAGTTTCTAAATTGATAATCTTTTCAAATGAACCTTATAAAAAAATTTGGTTGATATAGTTTTATATTATCTTACACTCTATACATATAATACCCTATTGATTTTTTTTATTTAAGTGAATCAATCTAGATATCCATATAATTCCATTCACTAAAGAAAATGATACATTTTCCAATGTTTTTAACAAAATGTTATTTTTATTTAGATGGTGGAGTTATTATTAATCAAACCATATAGTGTTCATTTCAAAATGTCATCTCGATGAACCATGCTTTGGTGGTACCTTTATTAAAAATAATTTTTTAAAATTAAATTACTCTATGATGTTCATGTAAAAGTTTAATAATATTTTTAATTAGGTATTTATCCAAAATGTATTTCTTATTCAGTTTTTGAAAATCAATGCACATTTTTAAGAAGAAAACCTTCTTTATGACTAGAAGTATTAGATTTATATATTTATTAATACATTATGAAGGTATAATGTTACATATACTATATAATTAGATATTCATTTTTTAAATATAATATTTATTTTATTAACATTGTAAAATTAATATTTAATTATTATATTTCCCTAAAACTTTTTAGTTCATATGGTTAAGTCACATTTTATTTTGATGTCAATTTGATCTGTTATTATTTTGATTTTAATTTTCAAAATAGTAGGATTAAAAATTAAATGGATTCTATTAAATTATTTTTAATATATAAAAAGAAATAATGTTAATTTTTCACATTATAAAATTTAAAGTAATTAATTTCTAATTACATTGAAAGTATAATTATTCATTAATACTTTTAGTGGAATAAACAAAATTAAACCACATTAATTCTAATATTTAAGTTATAACTACCATAGTTTATAAATGTAAAAATAAAAATTAAACCATGGGTTTCCAACTAATAATATATATATTAAAGGAAAAATATTTTCTAATACATTATAACTTTTACACCTAATGAAATAAAAAATATATATTTAATTATTATGTAAGAAAATATTTGATACATAGGATGAATTAAAATTTATATGGAAACATTTCATTTTATAAATCATTAAATTAGTTATGGATGCAATTTTAGGCCATTCATAATGCATGAAGGATAAAAAAAGTAAATTTTCTAAACCAAATATCTAAATTTTTAGATGAAAGTAAAATATTATGGTTTTCAAATTTATATACATTTAACTAATATTGTAAATAATTTAGAAGAAATTTAAGTAATTCATAGTTTATGAAAGAGAAAATATTTAATTTTCAAAATTAAATATAAATTAGTTAAGTTGAATTTATTTGGATATGTTTTTTAAATGTACTATTATTTCAATATTATAGTAAATAATTTTGAAATGTTATGTGAAAAACATCAAGTAAATACTCTATATTATAGGACTCTTACTAAGATAATAATTCTAGGAAATGAGAAATTTAATAAAATAATTATCATGAGTGACAATGTTTTGCTACATAAATTTTTTGAATCATTTATAAGGAATTATATTTAAATGAAAATATATATGATAATTAAAAAGAAAGAAATTGATTATGTCATTCACTAGTGTTTTAAACATATTTTAGAACATAGTGATTTTGAAGAACATATGATAAAGGATAAATCCAAATTTTATAATATTAAAATGAATATATATAAAAAAATATCTAAATTTAGAAGATGAAAAAGTGATTCTTGAACATAAAGTTAATTAATTTGACTATACTATTATATATATTTTTATAAATGTAATAAATTTGGATATATCAATTTATAATGTTCAATATAAAAATATATGAATATACTCAATAATAATATAACATAAATAGTTCAAAAGGATATAAATACATAATTTATTAGTAAAAATTGATATAGTAATAGTTATTATAATCATGATATCTTATGAACAATCCATTGGTCAATGAATTGATTATTTTGGTGACTTATAAATTGAGTTAAGATTTATGAAAACAATATATAAAAATTTAATGATGATTGGAAATTCATATAATGGTATCTTGAATAAATATATATATATTAAAAATGATGAAAAAAATGATACAAGTGAACTTATTTAACTGAAAAGTGTAAAATTTAATGTCAAAAAAAATTATCTATGCTTATAAATAGTTATAAGTTTAACATTCCCAAATATATTTACCCAATGGTGATAATAATTCATGACTTAAAACATTACTACATTAAACCACTAACAATAATCGATAGTTTAGTAGTATTATGAGACTTGGTAAATGCATAAAAATTACACTCGTAAGGTTTCATGTATAGCACAAGGTATATAACATGATTTAAATACATAATTTATATTAGTTTCATATAGGATGGACTTTTTCATATTTATATAAATAATTATTCTTAATTCACATTAATAATATATTTTACTATTTTTAAAAATATGTTATTTCTATTAAAATATTTAATATTTGACCCTTTATATAGATTCCACATTATAAATCTAAATTTAAAAATTAATTATCAAAATAATATTATAGTGTTGAGAAATTCAATTTTAAAATAATTTATAAATTAATATATATTATTATAAAAAATAATAATATTATTAAAAAAACTTAATATTATATATTAAACCTGCTCTTAATTACATATCCCTTATTACACATATATATACTCCAAAGGTTAGGTGGAAAATACCGGTACTCTCATGAAATGGTTTGATC
This sequence comes from Viscum album, assembly GCA_963277665.1. NCBI lineage: Eukaryota > Viridiplantae > Streptophyta > Magnoliopsida > Santalales > Viscaceae > Viscum > Viscum album. The sequence continues at coordinate 1,368,629,382 of OY728135.1, forward strand.
ATCAGGGAACACGTAGTGATATCTAATAGTTTGAAATTCAATTATTTATACTTCCATTTAACTTTTACAAATTAATTTTTTTCTTGGTCATGATCCATGGAAAATATCATTGATTTTAAATACTTCCAAAAAATCAAAATTCACATTTCCTGCATAATGTTTCTGTTATTTTATACCATTTTATCCCATTGGGAATAACATTAAACCATCCATCACTCTCTATTATATTTATATATATATATATTAAGGAACATTTATTATGAAAATCTTATCGATGGTATTATAGTGATTGTATATCCCCATTTCAATGTTCATGTCATGATTACATTATGAGAAAAACTTTTCTATAAATTTTCCTAAAACACTTCTCTAAAATAAAACATAAGTGAATTATTATTTTTACATATTATATAAAAATTCCATTTGATTAATTATATTTTGTTACTATAAAAAATCTTATATTGATATTTTTTAATGGGAACTCTGTGTGACAACCCATAAATTAAAGGGTTAAAAGTCTAAATGCTACTTCTCATGTCAATAAGACCCACCATTCTTTTTAGGATCTCAACTGATTAAGAACTATATAATTATCATGTTTGGATTATAGTAGTATGAGAATAGGTGACCTCTAGGGTTTCTCCCTAGGGTGTTTTTATGTGAGGAAAAATCGCTTTGAAAAAACATGTAGTGGCCTATGGGGAAAATTATTAGTCAGATTACCCATTCAAGCATGTGGGTGGGCCCTAAGCAGGGTACAACACATTTTATAGGGAAAAAACTGGGGCCATAAAGGCTAGAAATCAATGAAAATATTAAAATGGTGGGGTTATTGAATTTTCATATGTTCCCATTTATTTCAATTGTATCAAAGTAGTCACCAGCCGGATGCTCAGTGGCTCTACCTAGGTTGAAATGTATCATTTAAAAAGAGGATTTGGTGCTCTAAATAGAGAAATAATATAAAACCCCATAAAATAAAAGGATTTAATTAATAAATTTCACTACCAATGAAGAAAATATACTCTATTATTTTTATAAGCCTATATAATTAAAAAAAAATACATTGTTATGTAAGTTTATCCTGGAGTAGTGTCATGATGGATAACCTCTTGGGATTTTTACGAGGGTGTGTGTAAGTGAGGACAAAATCAAATTACAAAAACAAGCATTAGACTATGTTTATAGTCATTATTCTAATGAAAACTTTAGGAATATATACCTTAGTGAGGATATACTACACGCCTCTAGACTAACTAGTGGTTTTGGTGAATTTATGTCCTAATAACCATGTTAAAAAGGTGGGATACTTTTGTTATCACTAGGTTCTTGTCATTATAGTTTTTATATTAAATAAACAACATAATTCCTCAATGCATTGGACACCCATTCTAGCCCATGGAAAGGATAAAAGGAAATTCCCAATCCCTAGGGGTTGGAGACAAGTGATTGGATATCAAATAATTTTCTTTGGGAATGATTTCTACCATAAGTACCTAAAAACCAGGATCTCTCATGGAGAAGGGAAACAAATTCGATCCCAAAACATAACATAAATAAATTAAAAATATGAACAAGTGTGCAATAAGATAATACGTGTGGAAATTCAATGTAATAATTAAAGTATTTCTAGAATGATAATCCAAGTATTGGTCCAGAGATAGAGAAAATAAGAAAAAAGATTACAACACAACCCCCACGAAATTTGGTTCAACATGCCATCATGCCACAACTATAACAAAAACTTGATTAGAATGATAATAGAACTCTCCCAAGTGGTGTCTTTCATTTATTTCATCATAAATAATAATATATCCATACACCCATTAGGTGTATATAATTTTTGATTTCAAATGTTAGGGAGGGTGCCACCATCTATTCCATAAAGTGACTATATTAAATAAATAAAATGTGATGAATTTAAAGGAATAAAATGATATGAGACTAGATTTTAAAAATCTTTCATAAAAAATACATAATGACCACATCAATTTTTTTTAAAAACATGGTAATAGTTTTTAAGAGTTTTAAAAAACATGGAAATCAATCATTTAAAAAAAATCTAAAAAACCCCATATGTATAAAATAAGTTTACAAACCTGAATCAATAGATAATATAGATAATAAAACAATTTATAACTACATTATGGTGTCCTAAAATATATTTGGTCGAGGATTGTTGGGATTTTCACACCGAAAATGGCCATTTAAAAAATTCCAGGTCTACAATCACATCCATAGAACATGGGCCTAAGGATTGTAGATCACCATTATGTTTCTCTATATATTGCCAATTTTTTATTAGTGTAAATTTATATATCCAATTATAGGGAGGATAACCATACCTAGTTGTTCTTATTCAATAATACCCACCTAATACCCAAGATCCAATGTGTTTTCCTCCTCTCTTTGATGAAGTATTTTCAATATTAAAATAAGTTCAAATGGAAGTTTCATCAATCAAAATACAGATTTATCAAATAATCAAAAACAGTCCCAAAACCAAGAATTGACATGTAAAAAATCATTTTTTGTATCAATTGATTTTCCACATTCAGAATTAATTTCAAGAAATTAAAACCAATCCTTTAAAGAATTCAAATCCTATTTAAAAGATAATAAATAAATCAATATTCATTTTACAAATCCTTTTTTTATGAAATGAATAACCTCAAACACTTTAAACATCATAAAACTAGATATAACCCACAATATGATGGAAGAAGACCCGCTTAAGTGGTGGTAGAAATCCTTAAACCAAAAATACACAAAATAAAAATCAGATCTAACAATCCCAAGGCTTCTATATCCTTTGGAAAAAATTGAACCCATGAAATAATTAGTAATGGTCAATAAAAGATGAATAAAACACTTATAACGGTGATTCGTGATGATATAGAGTGAAATCACACGAAAATATCACAAATTATAGAGGGTTGAAGGATTCCATTTGATAGAGACACAACTATGTTTGAGTCTGAACAAATGATGTTATAATAGGGTCAAATAAAAAATGGAGAAGGTAAAAGAAAACATTAATATATGGTCCAATAAGATCATGATCTGAAAAATAGATTCAAGACATGAATTTATTTCATATATTAGGAACCGACGGATCATGATGGGAACCATTGGTTATGTATAACATGCTCTCTACCTCAATACATTAACAATGTAAACGATATATTCATTCTATGAATCACTATAGCATTAGTTCATCATATTCCTAGATGTGGTAAAATTCCAAAATTATAGAAAATATTAGTAATATATAGAAAAATACATCAAAACAATCATTTAATAGCTGTAAAAATAAAAATATGTGATAATAATCCACACTATAGTGGTTTTTACCCCCATAAATCCATGTGAAAGATGTTTTATCCAAGAAGAGGTTATGCCCTTCCTATTTCATGCTTTATTCTCACTACAAATACTCATATTAATATGTATCAAGCTCTGATAACACTCATACAAAAAAAATGGATTTGACACAAAGGAACTTCTCCTAGGAATAAACAATATGAACTTTTATCTCTACCACCAACATGTCCAGTTCCATGTGAAAATCATGTTAGTTCATAATATAAATAGGGTTATATTTAAAAATCTCGTACTAGGATATACAAAATAAATTGTGTACAAGAGTAATATAAGTTGGTAATTCCAATTGATAAACCATATTCTAAATATTCAAAATGATATAAAGAGGGACCATGTATCTTAGAGCCAACATCACTTACTTTCCAATACATAAGTGACCCAACTAAAGAGAAACATTAAAGAATACTTGGTAATAAACTATAAGATCGAATGGTTGTGGTCAGTAGTCTATATAATAATTATATTGTCTCTGATCCATCTCCAACCCTTGACAAATAGTTTTGAACTTTTCTATTACATCCTAAAAAATACTTGGCCAAGTAAAATATGCTCCACTGATCTTCTACAAAATAGGGTAGATCTATAAGGTTAACCTTACAAGGCCTCAAATCGATCCATTAATATGGATGGATTGTAACTATTTTTTTAGAAAAATTTTACCTATCCCTAATTTCAATCCTAATCACCTCCAATGCCTAGGATTCATTCATGATTCATATCATTTAGAATATTATGTTCTCAGTCTGTTTGTCCTTAAACATGAGTATAGTTGGTTATTCTCTGTTTAATAAGAGATATCAACACCTCTTAAAGGCCTTTCAAAATCATAGAGAAAAATAGAGGACCCATATAAAAATGATAGTCTATGTCACCCCATTAAACCCCACAAACACATTCACAAAGAACTTTCCCAACTCTTCAGTAATGTTGGTATTCCAAATAAAAAAATTGATACAACTTTGTCAATCTGTCAAAAACCACCCATTGAGATCTGATTCATAAGGTTTTCAAATGTATTCTAAATCATAAATCCATGGAAACCTCATCCCACTTCTATATCATCACAGGGATCGACTAATGTAATCCGAAAGGCTTTTGGTCCTCGGCCCTAATTTATTAACACATATAACAGTGTGATATGTAATCATCTATGTCCCACTTCCAACCATGACACCAAAACAAATGTTTCATATCATAATACACCTTTTTATTTTCTATGTTAATGAACCTCTAAGAGAAATGAAAGTGATCCATTACAAACTTTCACACGGGTGAAGGAAAAGGACATTGATTCCTAAAAAAATAACATTCTATAACAAATATAGACACTAGGTTATTGTCTCCCAATTATATAAATAATTAATAATACTCTATAAATCACTATTTTTAAACTAATCCACATAAATACACTCGAGATGTTATGTTTTCAACTAAATAGTCACTGGAGAAACATTAGTCTCTTCAAAAAAAATTCATCCAATAATATCTTCGAGAAGACCCATGAGGTTCAATTATTTATTGGACTACATCATAGCCTGAGAGGGAATCTTCCTACTAAAGTCATGGATAACAACATCCCTTGTACCAGTGTATAGGTGATGTCATATTCAAATGAATTTTGATACTCAATCCACCACCGCTTCTTAAGGTTCATGTCATTCTAAGAAATGATATAGCCCAAACTCTTATACCTAAAAAATTAAGTGAACCTTTCCCAAAAATTATAATGATACAGATTTTAATAGTTTACATGGACACTATAATAACTTCGTCATATGAGGGGTATTTCTTATGATGATTTTGATGCTGAATAGATTCATATGACTCCACATGATCCCCTTTTCATCAATGATGCTATATTTGAGAAATCTTTTAAAAAACAATTTCAATATCTTCCTAGACCCAAGAAACTCTGAATCTCAAAAACATTCCTTGGATATTCTCATCAGATAGAATGATTGTACATATTAGGATCAACTAAGACACCATACTTTGAGAATATATGTCCCAAGAGTTTAACTTATCATATCTAAAAATTGAACTTCTATAAATTATCATAACAGAAATGAACTCTCAAGGTTCATAAAATAGTTCATATATGCCACTTATACTCATCCTTAGTCCTAGAATAAAAAAATTCATTTTCCATGAATATTATGATGAAATAATATATTTTCTACCATAATATATGGTTCATGAAAACCATAAATACTATAGTGACATTTATATGTCTAAAGATGTCACAAGATACTCGTAGTAAACATACATGCACCTATAGGTAGTCTCAAGAATTTCATACACTTTGATTCTGGGTTGGGGTTATATAGACTAAAGATAAAATTTCAAGAACCCAATTTCCCCCATTAATTGTTCAAAAAAATTTCCATTCTAGGAATGGGGCTTGTATTTTTAATCTCCACCCAGTTGGTCTTTTGATTAAAAAATCATAAATGGTGACTTCCACTTACCTTATTCTCAAAGGGTACTATGGTTGACCCAAATGATACACATAGATGGATAAATCCCTTGTATTCCAAATTATTCAACTGAATCATTGTCTCTATAACTTCTTTTGATGCTATATTTTAAGAAAATATATAAAGTGGTTATACTTCCATTAATAATTAACTCATGAAATCTAGTTATCTCTTTGGAGGAAGAATATGAATGTTTGTTAGAAACACCTCAAAATTATCCTAGACCACTGGTGGATGTTCCAAATCAAGTATTCCTCATAAATCCCAACTAAACATGATGATATTTATTTACCATGTTTCATAAGAGATGTAATTACTTGAATAAACCTTATATACCATTCTCCTTGAAACACCTAAGAGTTCCCATCATGGATAGTTAGAGGGACCATCCAATGATAATAATTATTCTGAGCTCTATGTGAAACCAATAGTTTATCTTCATAATAATAGTAAATGGATATATATTGATAATTATGATACCCTAATATATATTAACATTATATATAGAAAATGTGTATGAGGGGCATCCAAAACCCAACCCCATTTTCTTTCCGAGTGGCATCATTATCTCTATAACATATGACATGAGTTCTAGTGGAAAATTTAAAATATTCCCAAAGTAGGTAGATATAAAAGAAAAGGAGGAACCCATATCAAATAGTGTAGTTTCTATACTTGAATAAATGAAATTTGTTCATCTGAAAATCATAGATCCCCCCACCCTCCATTAGAAACACTTCTACTATAGGATATTTCTTAACCCCATAAGAAAATTTATTTTTTTATTTATAATATTTTGGTTGGAAACATTCTACCATGGATGTATCAGACTACACTACTGAACCTCTCGGTGTTGAAGATCCTAAACCACTTCACTGGGAAGAGAAATCATGAATGAAACATTATCAATGACCTGAATATCAATAAGAGAGGAAAAATTTTGTTTCTTTTGAGAAATAATGTTTTGTATTCCCTGTTTTCCACACTGGTAGCAAGTCATATCACCCTTGTTAGCTTCTGAGGATGGAAAATGATGACTCTTCTATAGAGATCTACTGACACATCCTATGAAAACCTCATAAAATTTTTTATTCCTTTAATAATGGATGCTATTATTATCAATATACATGGGAGGAATCGTAACCAAGCCTAAATTTTCTTCTTAACCAACCTCTTCCATCAACACTACATGCATAATATCATCATAAGTTGAATGTTTCAGCATAAATATCGAAGAATATTTATTTTTCTTATGTTTTCATTGTAAAAAGCCACTATTGTATGCTATGTATATTTTAAAATTTTACATCTTCGATAGTTTATTAGTCACACAACACTGAGTTTAAAACCATAATATACTATTAAATATGACCATTGGAATGGAATATGACCATTAAAAATAGTAATATGACCAATTGAATACTTTCTTTACCTATAATGTATATATAAAATTTGGGTATCTTATAAATGAAAACATGGTATATTTATACCTTTTAATTTGTAAATAGATGTTTTAAAAATGATAAATTAAATGTTGGTATTTATGTGAAACATAAATTTTTATTTTTAATTTTTTAATTAATATAATGATTTAAAAGAAAATTTACATCCATAAAATAGATTTATAAATTAATATTTTTTTTATTATGACTATATTCTAATTTTATGACCCCTTAATTAATTTTTGAAAGTGTTATAAAATTAGTTATAATTTTAAAATTGGTATTTTTCAAATAAATGATTGTTTTAATTAAAAATTAAATTTATCATATTTAGAAAACTATTTTCTAAAAGAGAGTTTATTTTTCAATTATACACATCAATAAATAGTTAGGGTTAATTTTTTACATTTTTCTAAAATAGTTGAATTTTTGGTGAATAATGAAATAGTGTAATTTACGGTATATATATATTATAGGTTAAATAAACTATTTCATATGTTATCTAAAATATAATCAACATAATCCATAACTATAATTTTCTATTTATATATTTATTATTGGGAACAAAAATATTAATAGCCTTGAGCCAAAATAATAACCAAATGATTAAAATAATCAAACAACACCCCTCTCGTCAACTATAAATACCACCCCTTATCATTACACCACCAAAGACATGAATCCTGATTATATTATTCCAATTTCCACTCCAAAACCTCTCCCCCCACGTTTCTTTCTTTCTAGTCCTACCAAAATACCATTTCCAAATCCCTTACGGAGGTTCTCTTGGAGGTGATAATCAAGTAGTAAAACCTTTTCTCTATGTCTTTAAATTTCTTTTATTTTCTTATATTTCCCTCACCTACCCTATACCAAAGTATCACAATTACTCAAGTATATTTTATATAATTTATTTTTATTATGATAATGGTATATCAACCATAAATTCTATCCCCCCGTTATTCTAAAAATGAAAGCATCTCATGTGAGGTGCCGATTTACCACTATCATGGATGACTTGTTTTTGTTTTCAATTACAACTTCATGGATTGTCATAAAACAATTTTTATGGTAAAAAATACTATAATATATGTATTAAAACTTATTTAAAGTTATTTAACTAGTATATATACATACTATTAATAAAAACACAAAACTAGTGTGTGATGATTGAAAAAAGATAAAATATTCTAAAAAGTTTTCATTAATACATTATTTAATGAATCATCCAAATAACAGATGAAATGATATATGAGACCATTAAATCTTCAATATATTCATTAATAACATATAATTTTAATTTTGGATAACTATTCTCATTTAACATGAATTTTCATACTTGTTTAAAAGTGAACCGATCATGGAAACCAAGAAATTGATCACTCCCAAGTGATGAAATTGAATCTTATGACTCATCAAAAGGCCATAAAAAATAACAAATTTATAATAACTAAAATAAATTCTTAATCGGTTACTAATTAAATTATGAATTAATATAATTTTATTCTCTAGGTCATTAATTACATGTTTCGAACACTTTTAGAGAAAAGGTAAGAAATTCTCCCCGAACCCCCATTTATCATTCATGTTAGGATTTATCTCTCTATAACAAAAATTAATTCTTATTTATTTTTATATAATTTTTTATAAATTATGTTTTTATGTTAAAAAATCATGTATATATATCAGTTCTTCTTTCTTTTATCGTGGAATACATGTTTTAACTGGTTCCATTTTCAATCCCTCCCGATAAGCATGTCTGGTTAAAGGGTATTTCCCAATTTCTTACCAATTTTCAAGTAAACCACATAATATGTTTTAAGACACCATTATTTTTCTAAAATAAATCTTTTTATCATTAAAAAACCCTTTTTTAAATGTCTGGTTTTATGAAAAATATTATTATTTTTTCTATTTTAAAGACTTTTATATTTTCTCTTAAACCGCACAAACGTGTCCCAATTATAAAGTTTCATAATAACTTTTGTGACATGTTGGAAATAATTTATGCCTAAAACATAATTTCATTGTCCTTAAATTTTATTTAATTGGATATACATGTTTTCAATATAATTTTATGACAAATACAAAAGGTTTTTTTAGAAAATAACTCTTCATTGCAAAATAAAAACAGTATTTCTCTCAAGAGTTCATCAATGATTTTATTATACTATTTTCATCTATTTCAATTACCTATGTTGATCTTATGATTAATTGTGATTTATCTTTTACTATATAATAAACCATATCTTATAAAATGTTTTATGATCAGTTTGATTGGGGATGTTCTATCTTGATACCATTCACCATATCAGAACAGTTAGTGATTAGTTTACTAATTGGGGAATGTTATTTAAATTTTCAATACATATGTTTTTTTTAGGTTTCTCCCTATTAGTGTAAGTAATTATTTCGACTTAGTATGTGATGGTAGGGTCCCTCTATATCCCCTTTATGCATTGGTAGCTCTCATGAAACAAATATGATTGGATTTTGACAGAGGTCTTACCCATTTACTTTAAGATGTCTTGGATGAGGCCTCGACAGTACATTTCATACATCCGAAATTATGAATTCCGTCATTGTGATACTAGTATTTGATAACACATGTGATTATTTGACTATTATAATATCAATAGTTAAGTTTCATTCGTATATGAATATTTATGTGGAATTATTCAATCATATTTTTTTCCTGACATATCATGCTCAAAATTATGTTTTAATGGAATTTATTTTTAATTAATCAATTTGCCTTATTTTTAATGTTTATGATATCTTACACTATATTGGTTACCCTCCCTGAGAATCTGAGCTTAACCCTTTATTATCTTTTATTTTTTCCCATGATGAGAACATGTATATTATGAATGACTTATAGAGAAAATCTCGGTGTTAATGGGTGTTTATAATGGATTTGTTATGTTGTTTTTTCCTTTAAAAGTCATAATGTTACAATTTTATTTGAATATTGTTTTAAAAATATATAAAAACATTCAGTCATATTGTGTGTAATATTTTTTTCATGGACCCAATGTAATTATGTAAGGAACCGGCTCTAGGATACTAGGTCTGGATCATTATAGTTGGTATCAGAGGATGTTTAGTTGAAACCTTAGAAACTAGTATTAGAAAAATAAATTAGGGAAGATAACCCTAAGATAGAATTTGATGAAAACCATATAATAAAATCGTATAATTTTGGTAAGATAGATATTATTTGGGTCTTCCAAGAGATACATCCTTGTCTGGATTCCATAACTAGACATGGTTCTAGCATAGATATACCTAGGGCTAACAACTATGAAAAGGTGTGTCGGTCTTGACTCAACATTACCTGGTACATGAATATTGGCATTACTGTGCACATGGTTTTACAATACTGGTGGATATTCTTAGGATAATTAATATTTTATTTAAAAACTGTTATAAAGGATTTAAAAATAAGTATGTCCCCAAAGGAAAAATGTTTATGATATTGAAATTATCTATGCATAAATTTATAATTTATGTTAAGTGTTTTTCTAGTTCAAAATTATGAATTATTATTGATAACCTAATCTAGTATATGATATTATTTTTAAATGGAAACTATTGGATGGAATGGAAACTATATCAATGCATGTATTACATATGGGTATTTCCCTCATATGCAAGCTAATGATGTTACAGAGGGAGTTGCAACTGGTGCTGAGAAACTTATAACTATACTAGGATAAATGACTCGAGTTATGAGTAATAACCTTACTCGCATGGAGCAGATAGATCCAAAACACATTATAATAATGTTAAACTAGTTCATGAGACAAAAAAATCCATTATTCAATGGAACTAAAAATCCATTGCATTTGAGAAATGAATATGTTCCTTATAAAAGATATTTTGAGAAGTAATAAAAAGGAAAAGGTTATCTTGGAATTTTATCATATCTCAAGAGATACTAATCAATGGTGTTTATTGATTCGAAAAATAAATGATAATGAATAAGTTGAAAATATGGAATGGAAGGATTTTAAGTAAATTTTCTCACAAATATATTTCCCTTAGGAACAATGGGAAGATATAGAGTGACAACACTTGATTCTGAGACAAAAATAGTATGAAAACATTTCCATGTATAATTCCAACTCTGCAAGGTTTGTAAGGAATGATATGGATTACGTATGTAATCAAAATAACAATATTGATTTATTATTTGATGGGTTAAAACTATTCCTATGAGGTGCAATGGTATCCCAAAATTTATAATAATACAAATATATATTCTCATGTTATATCAATACTGAGATATGATTCTCTAAGTGTTATGTATTTAATGGAAAAAAATAAATAAATTGGGTGGTAGAGAAAATAATGGATAAATGGAATAATAAAAAGTTATTTTCTAATGTGTGATAATTATTAAAGTAAATAACCTAGTGCCTTATTAAAAATAAATGGATTTTGCTTCATATAGGATGAGAAAAGTCATCATGCTGAAAATTGTAAGGGAAAAAATTAAGATACCAATGCTCAATTATATAATTGTAGAGATATGGGATGGTATAAAAATGATTTTATAAGGTGTCATGGAAACTTGCGTAAAAAACTACATGAGAAAGAAAAATCATATGCGATCATAATAGCTGAGTTTGAAGTTCCTAATGATGTGGTGTTAGGTACATTAATTATAACTCCAAATTTATCCAATGATATATTTTATTTTGGATCATCATACTCTTTTATATCTACCCAGTTTTCTAAGAAAATTATACATTTTTATTAGGATTTAAAAATGGAGTTGTTAGTTAAAACTCTAAAGGGTAGTATCATTAGAAAAACAAATGTGTCGATCAGTCCCCTTTCTGACACATAAATGTGCTTTAGTTGCTGACCTTCTCATCATACCTATGAATGACTTTGATATAATCCTCAGTATGTATTGGAATTCAAAATATGATTCAAAAATTTATTGTAAGAGGAAATAAATTATAATTTTTGAATAATATATATAATCCCTTATCTTTAGAGGAGAAACCATATCATCTGAATATTATCTAGATCCACCCCCAATATCTCTACTCAATGAAATTATTACGGGGGAAGAAAAAAATTAATCTATGGGTGAGGAAGGAAATATCCAAATTGAGTATGTAACTATTGTACAAAAATACATTGATGTACTTCTAGAGGATTTACCTAGACATCCTCTAGAGTAGGAAGTTGATTTCTCTATTGATTTAACCCCTATAATAAGGCCAATATAATATATCCCCTATATAATAGAAACTCTAGAATTAGTGGAGCTGAAGAAACTAATAGATGGGTTGAGTAAAAATAGATTTATTCACCCTAGTGTTTCTTCATGGGGATCCTTTATTTTTTTATTAAGAAGAATGATGGATCCATGCAATTGTGCATTGAATATAGAGAAATAAAAGACATTACAAAAATAAAAAGTATCCGTTACCACCCATTGATGATTTATTTGATCAAATTCATGTAGATAAATATTTTCCAAAGATTGACCTTTGTTCTGGATATCATCAATTGTGTATAAAGAAGGAGTATATTCCAAAGACAACATTTAAAACTAGTTAGGGACATTACGAGTATAATGTAATGCCTTTTGGACTGGAAAATGAACCCACTATATTTATAGATCTAATTAATAGAGTATTAAAGTAATATCATGATGAATTTATTTTTGGTATTTCCTAATGACATCATGGTATACTTAAAAATCTATGGGGACCTTGAGAACCAATTGCGTATTTTTTTAAAGTCTCTTAGAAGAAAATAGTTATATGGGATGTTTATCAAGTTTGGATTGTGGCTTCAAATAGTTTCTTTTCTTGGACATATTGTTTATAAGGAAGGAATATCAGTGGACCATATGAAGAAAAATGCAGTATAGGAATGGTCTATAACAACAAAAATAACTATGATATATAGTTATATTGGTTCAGTATGTTACTATCAATGTTTCATTCAGAATTTTTCCTGATTAGCTAACCCAAAAACCAAGCTTACTCTTAAAGGGGTTAAATTTATATGGTAAAACAAATGTAAATAATGTTTTGAATAATTGAATAATATATTAGTGAAGTATCCAATCTTTAATCTACCCTTAAAAAAATGGAGGATTTATAATTTATAGCGATGTGTCGAAAAAAAAGGAATTGGTTGTGTCCTTATGCAGAATGATAGAGTTATTTCTTATGTATCCTGGCAATTTAAAATTAATGAATATAAATATATAAATCATGATATTGAGTTAGAAGCTATAGTATTTTCTCTGAAGATATGGAGAAATTATCTCTATGGTGAATGAATTGAGTTATATATAGATCACAAGAGCATAAAATATATCTTCTCATATAAAGATCTCAATATGAGGTAAAGGCGATGGCTCTAGATATTCAAGGATTATTATTGTTCAATACACTACCTCCTAGGGAAAGAAAATAAGGCATCATATGATTTGAGTGGGAAGGATCATGGTGATCTGAGAAAAATGAGGATTAACTAGGATCCTCTATACATGGATCTAACAAAGATGGATATGGTAATTATCAAATAATGTGAAACATAAACAATTTTTCAAATGATTTCCAATCCATATTGATTGAAAATTATTAAAAGTTCTCAATATGATGATGAGAATTTTCAAAAGAAAATTAAAGCTGTGAATTTTGAGAAACTAGTAGACTTTGTACATGAAGATAGAATTTTGAAATTTGGGAAGAGTCTTCATGTTTCCTCTAAACCTGACCTAAAAAGGGAATTATTGGATGATTCTCATATCTTAAATATCTCTATACACCCTAGTAGAACTAAGACATATAGTGCATTGAAGGAAAATTTCTGGTGGGATAATATGAAGTTAGAAATTGTTGACTATGTATCAATAATTTTAGTCTATCAACATTTGATGTTTGAAAGACAACATCCACGAGGGGTCATATATCATATTCTTATTCCTATATGGAAATGGGATGAAATTACTAGGTTTTTTTCTCTAGATTACCAAATATTACAAGAAATAATTATGAAATATGGGTAATTTTTTATTGAATTACAAAATCGTCATATTTACTCACTATAAGGGAGGATTTTCAACTAGAGCTCCTTGCACAATATATATTAATGATGTTGCAAGACATTATGGAGAACCTATTTCAATTATGTCTGATCATGATCCACAATTTAAATCGAAGTTATTTGAAAAGATTGTAGAAGGTTTTTGATAATAATATTCATTTGAGCACTGCATATCACCCTCAAATTGACAGGTAGTTAGAAAGGATGATTCAATCTTTAGATGAAATTTTGTTGTCCTAATCACCTGACTTTAAAGGTCTATGCAATCAATATCAACATTATTTAGAGTTTTACTATAATAATAGTTTACATTTAATTATTCAAATAGAATTGTATGATGTGTTATATTGAAATAGATGTCGTACAATAACTTAATGGGATATATTTGGTGAAAGGAATCCTATAAGCCTATATCTTGTTGAGGAAACAATAAAAAAATTAAAGACTATTCAAACAGATATCAAAGTAGCACAAAGTACGAAAATAATATATACTAATAACCAGAGGAGGGATTTGGAGTTTCAAGGAAGAGATAATTTATTCTTGAAGGTATCTCTATGTTAGGGTGTTATAAGATTTGTAAATAAAGGGAAACTAATCCCTAGAGACATTGGACCATTTGAAATCTTAGAGAAAATTGGAGATGTGGCTTATCATTTGGCGATGCCACCTAACCTTTCTAAAGTGAACAATGTGTTCCATATATATTTGTTAAGGAAGTATATGTTAGCCACAATACAAGTCCTCTCTTATGAAGAAATATAATTAGAATCTATGTTATTTTACTATGAAGATCCTATCCAGATTTCAGATGCTAAAGAATAGGTGTTGAGGAATTAGACAACTCAGTTGCTAAAGGCACTTTTGAAAAATCATAAAATCGAATAGGCAATGTGGGAACAAAATAAAATTATGATTAAGAACATCCCAAATATTATTTATGAGGTAAAATTTAAGAAATTTAACGGATGAAATTTTTTGAAGGAGGGTAGAATGTAACACCCCAATATTTTATGGTATGCCACTTTTAAAATTTAACATCTTTGATAGTTTATGCTTCACACAACACTAAGTTCAAAACCATATATACTATTAAATATGAATTTTGGAATAGTAATGTGACCATTACAAATAGTAATATGTCCAAAGGAATATTAACTTTACCTATGAAAGTAAAAAAATAAAATTTGGGTATCTTACAAATGAAAACATGTTATATTTACATCATGGAATATGTAAATAATTGTTTAAAAAATGATAAATTAAGTGTTTGATTTTACTGAAATATAAATGATTATTTAATATTTTATATTGAATCTAATGATTTAAAAGAAAATATATTTTCATAAAATTGATTCATAAATTAATATTTTGTTTTCTTATAGCTATAAGATAATTTTGTGAGATCTTAATTAATTTTTCAAGGTGTCATAAATTCGGTTATTATTTTAAAATTGGTATTTTTCAAATAAATGATTATTTTAACTAAAGATTGAATTTATAATATTTAGAAAGTCATTTTCATAAAATAGTGTTTATTTTTTAATTGAACATGTTAAAAAATAGTTTGGGTGAATTTTTGGGATTTTTCTAAAATAGTAAATTTTTTGGTAAATAGATAAATACGAAATTTTATGGTATATATACATTATTAGTTAAATAAACTATTTCTTATTTTATTTCTGATTTAAAAACCATAATCTCAAACTCACTGCATCACTTTACATTATTTAGTCATTATAATAACAAATATTGATATTCTTGAGCTAAAATAATAAACTAATGATTAAAATAATCAAACATCACCTCTCTCCTCCACTATAAATATAACCCCTCACAACCCATTCTCCTCAAACCTTACAAATATTGAATATTTTTAATATTCTATCCATGTTGTCTCCCAAATATCTTCCCTGCATTTTGGACTTTTTTTCCTCTCCAAAAGTTTATTTCTAAATCCGTTAAGGTGGTTCTGAAAGAGGCGACAGTGAAGTGGTAATACCTTCTCTCTCTCACTCCCTCTTTCAATTTATTTTATTTTTTTATCCTTCCATCACATCCCTTGTACCAAAGTAGAATGATAAATCTAGTATTTTTTTATACAATAATATTATTATGATAATGGTTTATCAACAATCAATTCTCTTCTCTTCCCCTTTTATTCTAAAAATTAGAATACCATTCATGAGGTGCTGATTTACCGCCATTGTGGATGACATGTTTTCATTATTCAATTATTCCTTCAAGGATGGTCATAAAACCATATTTACAGTAAAAAAAGACTATAATATATGTGTTTAAACTTATTTACAGTTATATAACTAGTATATATACATAAAATGAATTAATATAAAAAAACTACAACGTGATGATTGAAAAAACACCAAAATATTCTAAACATTTATCATTAATACTTTATCTAACGAATCATCCTAATATATGGAAAAAATGATACATTAGACCATTAAATATTTTTTAAGTTCATTAATAACATATAATTTTATCTTTGGATAACTATTCCAATTTTACATGATATTCTATACTTGTTGAAAAAATAACCAATCATGAAAACCAAGAAAAATATCACTCTCGAATGATGACATTGGATTTTATAACTCGTAAAAAAGGATATAAATGAACTTAATAAAATTATAAAAATAAAATAAATTTTGAATAAGTTATGAATTAAATTATTAATGAATCTAATTTCATTATCCATTACATTATGTACAATTGGAGAACATATTCAGAAATATGGTGAGGGATTGTCCCCAAACCTCCATTTTTCATTTGGGTTCTTCTTTATCTCTATTTAACTAGATTAAATTATTCTTTATTTTTATATAATTCTTCTAAATTATGTGTATATGTTCAAAAATCATTTTTCTAGATCCGTTCATATTTATTCTAGGGGAGAATACATGTTTTATAAGGTTTTCTTTTCAATTCGTCCTGATAAATAAGCCCAGTTCAAGGGTACATCCCAATTTCATACCCATTTTCAAGTACACTTCATAATCTATTTTAAGAATCCTTTATTTTTATAAAATAAATATCTTTATCATGAAAAAATTACCCTTCTTATTTCAGGGTTTATACAGACAATTATTTGTTTTTCAATTTTAATGACTCTTATATTTTAACTTAAACCACACTGAAGTGGCTCAATTCTAATGTTTTTTAAAACTATTTTTTCATGTTGAATTGTATTTATGACTCAAAAATAATTTCATTTTCCTCTCATTTTACTTTCTAGGATGTTAATGTTTACAATTTTATTTTATGACAAATACAAATGATTTTTTCTAAAAGAACTTTTCTTTGCAAAGTAAAAAATGGTATTTCACTCAAGAATTCCTTGATGATTTTTCTACTGTATTTTAATCTATTTAAACACCCTTTGTTGAATCTTTTTAATAATTGAGATTTATATTTTATGATATCATTTATTATATCTTATAAAAAAATTTATGATTATTTTGACTATGGTTTTACTATCTTGATACCATTTATCATTTTAATCAGAATGTTTAGTGATTATGTTTATTGATTGTGGGAAGTTATTTACATTTCGTATTTATATGTTGTTTATGTTTCATCCATTCATATTATGAATGCATTTTATCTAGTTAGTAAAGGGGGTTCTATAGTTATTCAATGCATCGGTAGGTCTCATGAGACATTCCATGTTGGGATTTGGCGAAAGCCTTACCCATTTATTTTCAGATGTCTTGGTCGAGGCCTCGATGTTATGTTTCATATATACATCATTATGCATTCCATAATCATGATATTATTAATTGATATTCCATGTTATTATTTGACTTGTAGAATATCCATGGTTAATTTTCATTCTCATGTGAATATTTATATAGAATTATTCAATGATCTTCTATTCCCATCATATTATGCTCAAGATTTTGTTTTAATGGCATGTATTTTTAGTTAATCACTCTACCTTATTGTTTACAATTATGATATCTTCTGTTGTATTGCTTATCCTTAATGAGAATATGAGATATCCCATTTTTTATGTTTTATTTTTCCTATGGATGTGGAGATGTATATTATGAATGACTTGAAAGTATAATCTATGAGTTTATAGATGTTTCCAATGGAGTTCTTATGTTGTTTTATTTCTTTTAAAAGTAGTAATGTTACAATTATGTTTGTATTTGATTTTCAAAATCTAGTAAACTATTCAGTATTAAGGATGTGATCGCTTGTTCATGGAATCAATCTAATTAAAGAATTGGTTCTGGTCTACTAGGGTCAGGGTCTTTACATGCACATGATTCCACATCCTCATCAGTTGAATAATTGATAATTTGTTATTAATATGATAATTAATTTGGAAACAACTAAAAAGTGATGATTTTTTTCAACTTGAATATACATTCTATGAATATCTTATTTAAATGTTTATTTTAAGGATTAAAACTACTTATTTTTTTAAATGAATATTTTTTGATGAAATTAATTTTTTCATTTTATTTCAATGAACATATTTTATGGAATAAAAAATTTCTAGTAATTTGAGTTCTATTCCAATATATAATCTATTTTCTTAATTTTGAAGTTGTGTCACAGAATAATGAAAATTTAAATATTTTGTTTTTTTATATCATTTTCTTATTTTAATTCAAATAAATTTCACGAATTGAGTTTATTCATTTTTTTGAATCAAAATTTTAATTTAAGAATGGAATGATGTATCATTTTGTTGCAATAAAGTATTTCATAAATGGTTTTTAATTTTTAAATATTTATTTTTTAGGTTCTTATTTTAATACCAACAGGATGCTATAAGTCTTCCATGCTTCCACAAGTCTCCCTCCCATTCCTCTAGCCATGAGATCCCCAAAACAGAGGATCTACCATCCCACACCACCACCCAAAAAAACATCTTACTATCAAAAAATCATTATCTACCATTTTTCTTTTGCTACCTACCATTAAATAAAACCAGGCATCATTAACCAACCACACTGAATGAAATCGAAGAAGATATGAAGGCAGATACTATATTGTTCTTCCCACTCCACTTTGATGAAGACTTGAAGCATTACAACAACCACAACCCCTCATTGAGCTCAAAGTACAAAATCCATCACCAGATCAAGATGAAGAGCTATCGATTCACTGCCCCACTCCTCTGATGTTGATCCATTGAAACAATAAAGGCACACACTACTAACAAAATATCTATATCCCCTAGGGATTTCCTTATTAGAATCCAAAATCCAATAAAAAAAATGAAATACTAAGATGACATCCACTATCGACCTCTAATTTTTGTAGGCCCCACGCCACCACTGTCAGTAAAAATAAAGATCAGGCTTCCTATCAATCCACCACGTGATGTTGCCATAGATGAGGTCTGAGATACACCTAATAAGATAATCCAATCATTGTAACCAATAGAACCCCTTGCCGAAGTAGGATACCAACCACAAGTATGGATTAATAAAAAATTAAGAAAAATAAATAAAATAAAATAATAAATATAATAGTATTAAACATATATTTACTAATAACAATAATTGGTACATGTATACATATATTTAATAATATGTATATATTTTTGTAAATAATTTTATATTTTTGAAATAATAATAATAATAATAATAAAGATAATAAATATATATATTATATTAATCATACATTGATGTATTTTTGTAAATATTATATGTTTTTATTTAATACTAACAATTATAATATATATATATATATAATTGCTCGAATGTTAACTAGTGACATATAAGGCAAAAATAATTTTTGGGGCACGGGCCCGAAGTACACTTAGGCCATGAAATTTGTTAAAACTTGGCTGAAAATGATAACTTGAATTACGGAAATAATTTCTAAAATCACAGCTGCTCGTATCTTAATTTACGTGGAACTTTCCCTTTTTTAAATGTTAAATCAAGTAAAAATTACCACAATCAAATAAGATTTTGGGAACATGAGACCTAAGCTTATCTACACTTTAATCAAACCCCTTTAACATTCCTCATGGAAAAAATAGGGCATGGGATCATGATCACTACATGGAACAATGCATTAGGGAGTTTAGCATTATGTTAGAGTGGACTTGTGCTCTTGTCATCATCGAGGAGAAATATTCCCAATGAAAGTAAAACATGGAGGAAATAAAAATAATCTGAGATATATGATAGGAGATAAAAGAATAGGGATTTGTAGGATCAAATGATTCTAGAAAATGGGGGAGACCTAGATGAACACCCATCCACCATCATAATAGGAAGGAACATATAAAGATATCATAGACTGATTGGGAGATACTAGAGAAGATTCATTCTCCCTTCCCCTATTTCTTCATTTTTTCCTCATGGATAATTATATATCTAATTAATTGAATATGTTAAATGAAATTATGATATTCAAGAAAACATTCATTGGGTAATATTTTGAACAAGTTAATAAATTTTAGTTTATACATGCATTAATCGTATTAGTTGCTTCTCTCTATTTCTCTTTTAATAGTCATTTTTAAAATATCACGTATCAGTGAAAACTAATATTTATAATACTTCATTTAAAACCTTTTCCCAATCTATGTATTTCACATAAAAGTTAATCTTTCTCAAAATACATTAGGACACTAAGTTTAGTTGACAAATTGAATGTAATGATATCTAATTGGTCCTTATTTATTGATCGAATGATTTCTATAGTTGAAAAGATGCAAGATCCATTTAGTCATAGGTTTACCTGATTACAATTGGTTTATCCAATTTTAATTAGTTCTAGTTGTTTAAATTAAAATGATTAATGAATAAAAATCTATATGTAAAACATATAGTCGATTTCCCCACACTTCATCAACTAAGTTCTCACACTAGTTTTTGATATTCGGTCTTTTCTATCTACTTTTTCCTCTCATATTCCTTTCCTTGACTCACACACAAATATTTATTCTCATAAATATTTCATCATCATTCCCATTTTCATGTCCCTAATTTTTTATTTTATTTTTTATGTATCTCAACATGGTTGGACACATAAATCACAGATTGTGAGTCATTCCCTATCACTTGAACTCAACTCAACACTAAACTAGTTTTAAGTAGAATTATAAATAATTAATTTGCATGATTCCAATGAACCCATGTAAAATTTTGGAACTTTTGATGGGGAAAAAATGTGTGACCAAGAATCAAAAAAAAATAATGTATAAAAAACAAAAGAAACATAAACACAAAAAATAGAAAAAAATTCATATATACAAAAACATTCAAAAAAGTCTACAAGAAAATTAAAAAACATATTAAAGATGTGGTATGTATGAAATTTTTTTCTAATCCTAATATCATAGATCCTTCCATTATAAAGATTAAGAGACATCTAAGTTATTTGAAAATGAGAAAATGGAAAATTAAAATGCGAGACAACAGAGAAGCTTAGAACCAGAATAATCAACCACTTCGAAATATGAATCCAAATTAAAATAAGATAATATAGTGTCGTAGTTTAAGAGAGTTTGTGTTAAATACTTTTTATAAATTCCATAATTTATTATTCTCTATCCAGTGTCTTGGAATTATGAAATAAAGAAATATATGTTGTCTCAGATGCCTACCTTCAATTGAATGACTAGTGAAGTCTCTATTAACTTCATTAGGGATATATACTGTGTTGTTAAACAGTTTCCACCAAGGGGCCTGATTTAGAAAGATCATAAACTGATATTATTCCCTTTCATCCTCAAATTAAATGTATGAAAATGGGTTAAAAAAGTATAGAGTAAATTTTCAACACTTGGGATGAGTTTTAGAATGCATTCACCATGAATTTTTACCCTAAGAGAATGACATCTGAAATCAGACACAATATCATTGTTGCTCTAAATATGATGGATAACTATTCCATGAATCTTGGGATATATTTAGGGTATTACATAGACAATTTACAAACCATCAATGCACTCCATAATTTCTAATGAGGTCTTTCTAAAATAGTCTCACCCATTACCACCAAACATTGGTGAACTAATCTGCAAGTGTGGATTCCAGTGATAGAACTATTGCAGAACTCAAACAAATCATTAACACACTAGAACAAAAATTAAACCCAAATGATCTTGAAGAAGAACTATTTTGTTGAAATAACCCAATACTTTTCCACAATCTGAGGCACAAGTGGCTGAGTTTTTAAATAAAGATACTAAAAACACTCTTTGGTAGAAATGTCATCATTGTATATTGTTTGGGCATTTATAATCTTTTTGTACCAATTTTGAAAATCTGAATCAATATATTGAGAATGTAAAAATTTATAGATTCAGTTATAGGATGCAGACTAGGGATGAATCACTATCAAACACAATAAATCAAGGGCATAATAACCACTCAAATCTCTCTTAGAGGGACCATGAGAGTTCTTGTACATACTTCACCCCTACATTTAAGAAATCACCTTGGAAAAACTTACATTCCAAATCAAAATCTAAAACATCTGACTCCAAAGAGGAAGTTAGGGGTTTTTTTCCAATAGCTGATAGGTAGATTTAATGAACATAAGTCTAAAAAGGATTTTTATAATGTTCAAATTGACGCTATGATGAAAAAATTGTAAATAAAAATGGGGTAGTCAGCTAGATATTTTTATGGTAGAGGCAAGCGTAAGCTTCCAAGTATCACTGAATTGAACACTAGATAAAATTACATGTTTCTAAAATTCAAGAGTGGTGTCCAATCCCACCAAAAAGATTTTAAATTACCAAAAAGTTCTCAAAAATAAAAATTGAATGAATCTAGAAATTCAAATATGGAAAATGTTGAGTATGAAAATGAAGATAGTATAACAATTTTTTTTGAATATTTCTATTCTAATAAAAAAACAACAAGAAAATTGTAATGAACTGAACATTCAAATAATATTTTTTTCTTGAATTTTTGTTTTGTTTTATTTTATATTAAAAAAATGTATCCTTTAATTAATGAAGTGAGTATTATTAAAATAATACCATTGGGTTTTTGAATGTTGTAAGACAATTGGTCAATATGACTATTGGAAAATAAATTCTTAACGTTACAATTATTGTTTATAAATACATGTGATCATGGTTAATTAATACAAAAAGAAGAGTTGATGGCCTCATCTAGTAGACTCGGTCCATATGAAGCCCATAAATCACAGCTTGGGAAGGAGGTAGCATCACTGGGCTTTGCTCTAGATGAAGCCCAAGCCGAACTCCAACATATGAAGCTTGAACGGAATCTCCTACTGGATAAGTTTAAGATGATCGAAATCACCACTCGGACAATGTTGTCTGAGCCTCCCCAAGATTCTATCATCATAGCACATCATACACATATGCCCTAGGTAGGTGTTATAAGGGGCTATTGTAATGAGACATTAGTTAATTTGTGAAATACTTTTGTAAAAATAAAGTTGTTATTTCTTATGGTAAAATTTGTGAATTTCAAATATCCAGATAAATATAGTATGAATTTATAGAGGTTCTATATTATTGATGAATTTTGTAAAAAGGGTATTTTAAAATATTTTTTGTAGACTTTAAATAATTAATAATGTAAAATGATTTTCAAAAAATGGCCTTCTACATTTGTGACAAGTAAGAAATTTAGAGTCTAATAAGATCAAATTAATTTTTAGTGAATAGTAAAGTATGAATAGTAATATACCCTTATGAATAGTAATGAATAGTAAATCAGAAAAAAAAATATAAATTTCGCCCATGAATGTATAAATAGAATTTAGACATCTTAAAAGAGAAAAAATGATCATAGTATAAGTTCTGTTATTTTTGTACCTCATAAATAGTTTATTTACAATTTTAAAATTAATTTAATAATTTTAAATGGAAATTCATTTTCATAAAATGTAATCATAAATTTTTACTTTATTGAATTATGGTTATATAATAATTTTATGGGACTGTGATTAAGGTGTTATAAAATAAGTTATAGTTTTAGAGTTGTTTTTTTAGAATAAATAATGATTTTATTTCAAAATTAAATTAAAAAGATTTAGAAAAATATTTCAATAAAATGGAGTTCATTTTTTAATTATGATCATCGATATTAGGTTAGGGTGAATTTATGATATTTTTATTAAATGTTTTGTTTTCCAGTAAATTGTGTAAATACAGTTTTGAGTTTCATTGTGTTTAATGACATCATTAATGATGTAATCATGATGTAATAATTCTAGTCGACTATTGAATAGTAATATATGCTATGAGGTGTCCCAACTGGCCATTACCATGGGAAAATACCATGGAAAATCCCATGGTTTTTCAAATACCACCAATGAGGTGTCCCTTAGAAATTAATTAACTACTCCTTCACTTTTTCTATAAATACCAAGACATTCGCTCATTTGTTTCATTACAAAATCCTCCTCAATGAAGATATAATCTTTTTACCTTCCTAGGAGTCCTAAAAAGGTTCCCTAAATCCCCCCATGGTCCCAACCTTCATGATTTTGATGTTACTCTTCAAGGTATGAGAACCTTTTCACCCTCCTCTCTTAAATCATGTATTCTTTTATGTTATGTCTTCTATTTTCCATTTTATTATGTGGGGTTATGTTATTATATATCCATAATACTTGATATTTTATATAAAAATGATTATATACCCTTTCTTCTCTTAAAAACTGATTTTCTAAAATTTTAAGGGACGTTGTTAGGCTGCCAAATTTTCATAAAAGAAATCGCATCTTCTATTTTATTTCAAGTTTCATTTTCATAACGTATGCCATTAAAATATCCATACCATGAACTTATTTCTATTCTATTATTTTCCCATACTATGTTATGAGTAATTTCTAAGTGGGTTACCCTTTCCTCTTCTCTTTTTAATGTTTTCTAAATCCATGTTACGTAGTCGTTATGCTGCATAATTTTTGACTCAAAATATCTATCTTTTTCTCAAAAAATTATCTTGTTTTATTTAGGTGAATACCCAATCTATTGTAATTTAAAAATATATTCATAAATAAATAAAATAGATCTATTTAATTATATAATTAAAAATCATATAACCCTCACTTCCTTCCCATGGGTTATAAATGACATAATGATCTTATTTTTAATGACTTTTTAAATTCCACAATTTTGAGTAAAACCAAATTCTTTTATTCTTTTTCAGTTATTTATAAAATGTTTGATTATGATCTATGTAGATCACATGAAAATAAATACATATTAAGGGTGCACCCTGATAGCTCTCCAATGCATTGGTTATAGAATTTAATCTCTACAGATGACATATTTCATGATACCTTGGTGAATAACCTTGGTAATTTTTATAACCCCTAGGGATGAAACTTAGTGATATGTTCATGAATTTATAAATTAAATCATGTAGCAACATATTAAAGTTATGGTTCAAGTTATTTTCATTATTTTATGCCTCTAATTCTTTTTCTCATGTCTTTATGTTTTTCATCAAGTTCTTATTGATATCACAAGTAAACTGATTCCCTTTCTTTCCTTACTAGGCCTTCTACTCACCCTTTCCTTTGATGTATGTCTCCAGGTTATGAGATACAATAATTTTACTTAGGATGAACTTATGATGGTGTTGTAAAATTGGATTATAATAATTTTTTATGTTTTCATGTTTTATGTTCCTGATTTCCAAGACACTATACTATAAAGATCCTATGTTTGTAAAATGTAATGAAAATTTATGTAATAAAAAGGAGGAATGCCATAAAAATGGTCTTAAAAACATATT
This sequence comes from Viscum album, assembly GCA_963277665.1. Classification (NCBI taxonomy): domain Eukaryota; kingdom Viridiplantae; phylum Streptophyta; class Magnoliopsida; order Santalales; family Viscaceae; genus Viscum; species Viscum album. The sequence continues at coordinate 1,368,655,500 of OY728135.1, forward strand.
AAATAAGGGGAAGAAAAATATTTAATAATATGTTGAAAGGATTCCAAAACTATAAATACGTTACTTAAAAAATGGACAATAAAATTCCTTTCCTAGAATCCTTAATTCATAGTCTATATTATCTACAATCCCTCAGGAAAATATATTCAAACTATAATACATTGGAATAATTTTATACTTACAATGTTACAGATGAGTAAAATTTTGTGCTGCAAAACAGGATACCTACCAAACCTCATGACCTAGATATATTTACTATCCTATTTCCCTTGGGATATAGAAGTGGATAGTTCAACTTTTTATGTGATAATGAAGCTTGCAATAATTTAATTCCGCTTACTTTGTTTCAATTATTGATATTAGAAGTTCCCAAACCAACCATTGTTTCATTAAAACATGAATATCAGTCCATTACTCATCTATTTGGTTGGGTAAATGATTTTTCAGTAAGAGTAAAAATGATATTTTTCCTATTAATTATTTGTTATTGGATATTGAATATGGCCAGGAGGTTCTTATCATTCTTGGTAGGACAATTCTAGAAACATGGAGATCCATCATTGATGTCTCTAAGTGGGAACTTATTTTTAATGTCGGTGAATAAAAAAAGGAATTAAATGTTTATAAAAAATAAAGAACCCACCCAAGACTGAACAAATCTTAGAGATGATCTTTTAAGAGAAGGAGAATCTATTTATGAGGTGGAAGAGAGGGTTTTTTAAGAAGTTGTAATAAATTAATAATGCACCTATGTTCCTTGTTGAATAATTCAATGGAATTAGATATATAAATAATAAGAATAGTTTATATAAGTTTTATGGGGAATTCCAAGAAGAACTATTTGATTTTTTCTAAAAAAAATTAACCCCAACCAATGATTTTGGATATGAGGAAAACTTTTATTGAAATAATATTGATGAAGAGGAATCTCTCTTCACTGCCCTCTTTAATAGGATCCATGAGGTCTTTAGACCTTACATACCCCAGTTTCTTCCCTCAATCCATGAACCACAAAATACATAACTAATGACCTTTCCATACCATTTTAAATATTCTTTTTTAGGATAGTGGTGACCGTTACAAGTCATCATTTCATCTAAGATATATGAAAGTCAAGAGAAAAACATACTGAGTGTCTTGATTAAGTACAAGTATGTTATTTAGTAGACCATTTGTAATATAAATAGTATAATTCCATAATAATATATGATTAAAAGCCACATTGAACAAGAGTGTAAACATGGAGTGTATTAATGGATAAGTATTAACTGAAACATGAAATAAGTCTCATGAGAGGAATTAAACACTTTTCTTGATGTTGAAATAATATTACCCATTTTAGATGGTCCAAGGGTAATTCTTATCTATGCAGTCCGTAATATGAGTGGACTAACTATTATAAAAAAGGAAAATAGTGAGGAAATTCAAAAAATAACTCTAAAAATATTATGGGTTTCCATAGACTATAAAAAACTCAAGGATTCCACTAGAAATGATATTTTTATGATTCAATTTTTATACATAATTCTAGAGAGTATCGATGGAAATGAATTTTATTATTTTTTGATGGATATTTTAGTTAAATCCATATTTCCATTTCCCTTGAGGGTTAATACAAGAACACCATCACTTATCAATTTGGTACATTTTCTTGCTGGAAAAATACATTTCTCTTGTGTGTTTCTACAGCAACTTTTCATAGATGATTGGTGTAAATTTTCACTTGTTGATTTGGTACATTTTTATAATTTAAATATATATTTTTCTTGTGTGTTTCTACATCCAATTTTCATAGATTAATTATGGAAAATTTATTATACAAGATTGAAAGTATTTTTTATGTTTCAAGGATGAGTTTTTAGTTGTTTGAAATGATTCTGAAAAAATACTTAAGTTTATAAAAACTATTTTAGAAGGATTCCAAGAAACAAATATTGTTTAATATTGGAAAAATTATCAATTAATGGCTAATAATATAATTTTATTCGGTCACAAGGTTTATATAAATAGACTAGAAGTTGATAATAAAAAAATTGAGGTAATCAAAATGATACCACCACCTAAGAATATCAAAATAATTAAATGATTTTTAGGCCATCCTAGATTTTATAGGTGGTTCGTTAATGATTTTTATAATATCACTAGGAAATTGTTTTGACTATATGTTAATGAAACGCGTTTTTTATGAGAAATTTTCTAATTCCTTTAACATTCTAAAATAAAAACACAATACTTCATCAGTGATCACTGACCCAAACTAGAATTTCCCATTTTAAGTGATGTGTTATTCTAATGAACTAGATTTAGGTATTATTTTCTAGATGTGGAAATAAAAGTGGTTACAAGTCATTTATTATGATATAAATCTATAAGACAATTCTAATAATAGTTATTCTACCACTAAAAAGGAGATGGTCTCTTTTATGTTTTCTCTTGATAAATTTACATAATACTTGATAGGGTCCATGGTGGTCATTTTAACTGACCAATCATCCTTCAAGTACTGATTCTCTAATAAGGACTAAAATCTAAGTCTCATTAGATAGTATATTCAGTTTTAGGAGTTTTATCTGGTAATAAATTACAAAAAGTGTTAAAAAATGTGACCGCAAAGAATTTTTCTAGGATTCAAACACTAAAATTATGGAATAAAGGGAGACAAACACATCATTCGAAGATGAGAAATTGTTTTATATTTATATAAAAAAATATTCTTAGTATAATTATTATGAAAACATTATATTTGCAGGTTTTATCCAAAGAAACTTTCAAAAAACCATAGGAATAGTTTTATTTTTCAGTGGAAATACCACTTCTAGGATGGCCACCTTCTATTTAGAAGATATATTAATTGTATTTTCGGATGTGATGTTGATTAGGAGGAAATGTTACTAATCTTTGAGAGCTATCATTCAACACATTATAGTGGACACTATGTCGGGTAAATAACTTACGAAAATGTTTTAGAGGATGGTTTCTACTGGGAAACATTGTTCAATGATTCTAAGTGTTTGGTTATTGGATGTGACAAGTGAAAAATGCTTGAAATTTTTGGTATAATACACGATTATCCACAAAAAAGTAAAACTAATGTTTGAATTTTTTTATGTAATGGTCTTGGATTTCATGGGACCATTCCCATACTCTTATGGATATTAATATATTATTGTGACTATCAACTATGTGTCCAAGTTGGTTGTGGTAGTAGCTCTTCACAACAATCTTACTGCAAGTGTGGTGAAATTCATATGGGAAAACATTTTTATAGTTTTAGAGTAACAAGAGCATTCATTACTGATAATGGAACATGTTTAATTAAATTAATGTTCATAATTTAAGGGATAATTATGTATGTTCTCATAGAAAAAGTACCACCTACCATCCATAATGCAGTGGTAAGTATGAAGTTTCAACCAGTGATTTCAAAAATATTATGGGAAATACGATTTCTATAGTAAGAGTGGATTGGCCTATAAAGTCGGACGAAGCTCTGTGGGCTAAAATAAAGACATATAAGACTCCCAAAGGGATTTAATTATACATACTACTCTTTGGAATGACTTTTAATCTTCTTGTGTAACTACATAAAAAGTATTTCTAGGAAGTGAAGGACATGTACCTTTTATTCATGTCTGGTGGTGATAGGATGTTGTTGGAGATGAGTGACCTGGAAGAAATTAGGATGGAATCATATTTTTTTAAAATTTAAAAATTGAGAAAAAAATTATTCTATGAATAAATCATCCAGAATATATATTTCAAGGTTCGTCAAAGGGTCCTACTAATCAATTATAGGATAGAAATTTTCCTAGTAAAATAGAAAACTAAATGGTCGAGACCCTTTACTATTCTAATATTTATTGTTAATATATTTTTAGAACCTATTTGAGAGGAAAACATGCCATTTCTGGTTAATTTATATTGAATTAAACACATTATTGAATGATATCTTAAAAGATTATCTAAAATCACTTCAATTAAATGTTGAATGTGTCGAAAGTCTAAATGAGAACTATAGATTAAGTATTTCCAGTAGACTAACCCATGGTTATTTTATGTTTTCATTTTTATTAATTCCATAAAATAAACATAACTTCTGTTTACTAATTATTATCTCTACTACCAACTCCCATCTTTTATCGTCACATGACTTGTTATCCATAGAGTGAATCTACTAGGAACACGATAAGTGAAAACAAAGGGATCAACAAACTACATCATCTCGGTAAAACCATAAAAATTCAATCTTTGGTTGAAAATTTTCATTAATATTAAATTATATTTTCTTTATCAATTTTATTATCCATATAAGGAATTGATTTTTTAAACCAAAACAATTAAATTAGGGCTACATAGGTTTAACTTTTGAATAAACATAAATTATCCAATCCCCCAAATTTAGGGAAGTGTAATTTTTCACTTTTATTAATATACCCTACCCATCAACTTCTGCATACTATTGTGAACTAAGTGTGAGGTAATACCCCTGATCATGTAAAAATTTAGAACCTGATATATTTCTTTGGTGTTATCTTATTTAATTCTAGAGAGTTAAAAATTAATTTTAGCTATATTTTGAAACATTCTTTCACCAATTTCAATCACCTTCATTAGACTTATTCTATATCACATTGTTTATCATGACACTATTGGACTGGATTGAAAATTATTTTATCTATATAAAAAAATAAATATCATGTGATTTCACAAAAAAAATATTTTGAAAATGTTTCTGAATATATGTAAAAAGTTATTTTTGAACATAATGTCAACCCGTCAATAATTTTTGAACCACTTAATTGATAATATGTTTTTAATTAAACTATCTCCAACCTTAGGATTAAAAATTGTAAATAATGTTGAGTTTTAAGTGTGTGTAGATGTATCTTTCTCTATGATAAGTTTTTTGTAACACCCCAAGCTTCCACGGCACGTTTCACTTCGAATAATGCAATAGCGTGTGTTGTACGCAACCTCGAGCTCTAACACACACCACAACTAATTAAACTAGCCGTTGTGAATAGTAATACCTACTTTTTGAAATTTTATAAATTTTATTTATCAAAATGGATTTTATTTTTGGTTTCGGAATATCGAAATTAGCCTATGTTGAATTTTTTGTATTTTTCTGAGAAATTCTAATTTTTTATGAATAGTGAAAAATACTTAAAAACAACTTTTTTAATCAAAATAATTTATGGTGATTAATTATACTATTTAGTGGTTTTAAAGTATAATTAGAATATATTTTTACCATTTTATCCAATGGTGGTCATTAGAATTAATTTAACATTGAAATCGGACATAAACAATTTCCAATCTTTTGATATAAAATGTTTCTTAGAAACACGCTATTTGTTGTGACAACGGGAATTAATTATAAAATTAATTAATGAAAATTATATGTTTGGAATTTCATAAAATAGACATCATTTTTGAATTCGGAATATCAATTATACCTTAGGGTGAAATTTTGGCATTGTTCTGAAAAACATCAATTTTTGATGAATAGTGAAACCACTAAGTGGTAGTTAAATAACTGATTTTTCGTTTAAATGAAATATTACCACTTCTGTGATTTGATTTTCAAAAATCCGACATACATGGTTGTCATTAAGATGTAAAATTTGGTTCAATGAGATTAAAATAATTTTTTGGTGAATAGTAACTTTTAAGTTCTTAATCGCGATTAGAGGTAATTAGTGTCGTTTAAGGTAAAAACAATGTTTTAATAATATGATTTGAGCTTGACACTTGTAATACTCCTATTGGATGAGTCATGGACGACCAAGACAACCCATGGGTCAACTTGGGGACCCCATGGAGCCACTTTGGTTGGAAAATGACATTAATATATATTTATTTAATGTTAAAATTAAATTGACACAAACATGAGTAGTTTTACTAAAACAGTTTTTAAGTGGGGTTACACAAGTCCAAATTTTAATTATAAATATTCATTAGGAATCTAAAAAGATTTCCTGCATCATAGTATTTTTTTTATAATTTTTAGACATTAAATAAATTATATTATTTATGACATCATTATAATGCAGCGATGACCTCATTATTTAACGATTTAAATAAAATGAGAAGATATTGAAAACTCCAAGGCTTACACTTGTCCAAAGCCTATTGGATGAGGAGATTGCGAACCCTTATCACCTTATCCTCGAATTATATAAGTGTGGGACCTCTAAAATCCGAAACTCATTTTATAATAAAGTGACTTTTCTTTACTTTCCAAGAGTGCCCCTCCTCTCCACTTATAAAAGGCCCCCACCTCTCCCACCTCATTTACACTTTAAAGCCATTTGGTTTGGCCAAACTCTGCCCAAATACTCTCCCAACATCCCCCTCTTACTCCTAGAAGCCTCACTTTGGGCAGAACTCTTCCCAAGGAAGCCTTTGGCTCAAATCAAAAAGAGTTACCCGATTTTGAGGTAATGTCTTCTCTAATGTTGTTTTGTTTTATTTTTATTCTCCAACCCCCTAAAATCTTTTTATTCATTTCATTTGTAACAACACCAGTATCCTCAATATACTAGGATGTTTTTATAATATGGATTCGAGCTACACTTACACACACCTACATCTAATGGTTAAAGAACATACGGTTTCTGTGGATGGCGAATTTCTGCCTCACGAAACGATGATTGTTCAACACTCATATAACACCTTCAAAGGTGGCCATTAAGATGTCACTATATTTATATATGATATAAAATATGTTTATGTTTTACTTATACTTCTTTATTTCTCATTTATGGCATACTTTATGATTTCCATTATGGGTAAAACGCGATAATTTCATTTTAGGAAGTGCGGACTACCGCCCACTCAAAGTGATTTGAATCGTTAATGCCATATGTGGGATGTATAAAGGATGGATTAAATGTTATTATACACTATATTATACTGTAATTATATTATAAATTAAATCATTATGATTTCATTCCATTAAATACAAAATATAAATGAAAGTAGCCTTCATGCGTACATACGGCTTACCGTCTCCATGAACGGTGCATTTCATTTCTTACCTCTAAATGTTACGTGACATTATGAATAAATGTATATACTGTATATATATGATATATATATGATATCTACATCATGAATATAATCATGTATATAATGGATATTTCACCACATGAAAAACTTGTAATTATAAGAATGTTATTTCTGACTCAAGTACCTAAGATCGACAAAACGACCGTTATTAACTTAAATAATTACATAATGTTCATATCATTGTAATAAGTGATATAAAAAGGATAATGAAATTGAAAATGGTTCTTAATAAGTTATATATTAACTCTAGTTTATTATTCAGGAGGTTAAAGAACAGTTGAGTCAAGTCAGACACGAGGAAAGGGAACTTCTTAACCCAATTTCTATTCTTTGGGTTAATCTACTACTTTCAAATTATGTCATGATATTATTATGTCCTATCTTGTATTTTTACATTATTTATGTGTACTTATAGTGAATACACATTATAGATGTACTTTATTTAAAAAAATGATCTTTTTAAGGACTTCGTCTCAATCCCCTTTCATTGAGGCATATTTGGTTTTATACACAACTTTCTTTTATACGGTGTATAAACCCCTTTGACTTTTACGTTTATTCAAAAGGAATCTTTTTTATACGAAGCATTTTGCTAAACGACAAAAGGGAATGTTTTTCTTTCTGTACTTATGCGGCGACAATGGCTTCTCCGCCGCCGTGACCATTATTTGAGTTTCGGCTTCCTCTACAAGCCATCATTTTTTTAATGAAAAATAAATACAAAGTTTTAACTTTCTTTTTTTTTTGGTATTGAAAATGGTTTTGAAAGCGTTTTTATTATATCAATGTGTTGTATTGATATCTTGTGATTGAAATGTGGAAATGTTATGTTTCCTTTATTCATTTTTTATGTGATACGATTATGTTATGGTTTATGATATGTTTAATCCTATTCATATGAGGAATGTATTGGACTTAATAAGTGACGGGTGGAGCCCGCTATAGCTCCTCGATGCATCGGTAGGTCTCATGAGACAACTAGACGTGGAATTGGTCGAGGCCCTTTCCCAATTTGATTTATGGTTTTGGCCGAGGCCTTAATAATTTTAGACGTCTTGGCCGAGGCCTTGACAAAATGTTTCAGAATGTCTGGCATTATACATTCCCTCATTATGAAAGTGGTTATTGATATTGCATGTGATTATTCGACCAGTAGAATATCCATGTGAAGAAGTGAATGGCATTATCTCATTTTACTTTTGCCATATTATGTTGAAGTTCAAGTTTAAAAAGGCTTTTGTTTTTGTTATACATTTCCTTAAATGTTAATGTTTATTTATGAAAGCTTCCACAATATCATTATCCTTACTGAGCATCTGAGCTCACCCCTTTCAATGTTTTAATATTTTCCAGGATGTGAAGAAGTATTTTATGAATGACCTGCAGGGATAGTCCGAAGAGGATAGAAGTGTGGACTATGGAGACTATGTTATTATAGTTTTTCACTTTGTGATGTAATGTTACATTTATGAATGTATCTAGTGTTTCCAAGGCTACTAAACTAATCGGTCTTTCGAGACTTGATCTTTTGTGATCATGCCAATGTTACGAAGTAATGCACCGGCTCTGGTAGCTGGGGTCGGGGCGTTACAGTTGGTATCAGAGACAGTTTAGTACTAACCTTGGAAGCTAGATTTAGATAAACTCTGATTAGAGCACATAGCCCAAAGATAGACTTTGATGATTAGTATAGAAGAACTTCCTAGAAATTTTGGTATTATAGAGATTTTGTGAGTTTTCCGAGCAATACATCCCTGTCTGGATACGAGCAGGTAGAGGCGGCTCTGGCACAGATGTACCTAGGGGTAAAACCCGAAAACACCGCTTTGATCTAGACTCGAACGGGAACTGGTGCACGACAATGGGCCTTGCTGCACTCTTGGTTACGACACTCCCGGAGGATATGCTTAGGATAATTCCCATTTTCTTTACAAACCACTATGAACGGTTATGAGTATATACTTCCTCAAATAAAACCTTTTTATGATTATGGATTACATCCATAAATAGTTCAATTTATGTTAAGTGTTTTACAAGTACGAAATTATGTATTTTGATTCATAAACTAATCTAGTTTATGACATTGTTTAGAAATGGTGCCTAGTGGAAGGAATGGAAACCGTATCAATGCACGCACTCCATGTAGGGATTTCCCTCCTGCTCAAGATAATTATTGTGGATTCGGTGATGCAACTGGTGCCGATCATCTAATCACCATACTAGGACAACTTACTCAGGTTATGAATAATAACCTTACTCGTATAGAGCACCCTGATCCGCAACGTGGAGGATCAATGCTAGACTGCTTCATGAGGCAACAACCACCAACCTTCAATGGGAGTACAAATCATATAGTAGCTGAGGAATGGCTAAATTCCTTAGAGAAAATATTCCATGCCTTGGGGAGTAGTGAAAGGGAGAAGGTTGTCATGGTAGTTTACCGCCTCACTAGAGATGTCGGTCAGTGGTGGTCGCTGATTCAAAACACAAAGGAAGATGATGACATATCGAATATGGAATGGAGGGAGTTCAAAGAGATTTTTTTAGAAAAATACTTTCCTCGTGACCATCGAGCAGATACGGAAAGGCAATTTCTGAGTCTGAGGCAGAAGGAGGATGAGAATGTCGCAAAGTATGAGGCTAACTTTACAAGGTTAGCGAGGCATGCTGCCGATTATATACGTAACCCAAGGAGTAAGATTGATCGTTTCTTTGATGGGTTAAAAACATTTCTCCGTCGATCTTTAGTATCACAATCCTTCTCATCATACGAAGATATTGTCTCATGTGCTATCAAGACAGAAAAGGAATTCTCTAAGTCTTATGACAACAAAGTAAAGCAAGAGAATAAGAGAACGGTGGAACAAGAGACAGATAAAGGGAAAAAGGGAAAGAAGGATTTTCCATTATGTGATAATTGTGGGAAGAATCACCCTGGTACTTGTCTAAAAGGAATGGGAGTTTGTTATAAATGTGGAGAAAAGGGTCACCCGGCTCGTGATTGCAAGGGAAAGAAAGAGGCTGTCAAAGTTGAATGCTACACTTGTAGGGAAATGGGGCATTATGAAAATGAATGTCCTAAGCATCAAGGAACCTTACCTCAGAAAAGGCCAAGGGATCAAGGCCAATCTTATGCTGTGACTACAGTTGAAGTGGAATAATTAATGTATTGGTGCTTTTGGACTCAAGGATTATATTCTGGTTATAAGAATAATGTGATATATATATGGATTGTACTGCAGTACTTTTTGATTTCAGTAAGGTTCTAATATGATTAAGGTAATCATATTTTTAGTATGTGACAATAAGAGAAACTTTTCTTTGTTTGGGTAATCTGATGTTACAATAGATTTTGGAATTAAGAGACCTTTTAGAGAAAGTCTGGACAGAGGTATTTTGGATAACTATTAAGGTTGGAATGGATTAAGTTGAACCATGGATAGTATTGTTTAAGGTTAAAGCATTTATGAAGATTATTTTTGGAATATTATGATACTAGAGTTTTAGGAAAAGGACAACCTGCAGGGTGGGGCATAACCCGTCGCGTCGGACAAAGCTGCAGGAATCGAACCCACAATCACAGTGCGACATGCCTTTATTTCCTACCACTAGCCTACAGGAAGTCCCTGGTTATTACAAAATAGTTTTACTAATCTAAATGGTATGTCTTATCATTTGGAACCTTATAAAATTAAGATAAATAGAATATTTTTGAGTTCCATTACCATTTGGAGTAAAAGTTGGGTTTGTGGTAAAAATTTATTAACGAATGAAAGTATACATAACAAGTATGTATATTCCCTTACGTTCTTAGTAAATCTCCTAAATAAATTCCTCAACATTATAAAAGGTAACTTAAAACAAAAATGTTGTCGGTTAACTTTTCCAACTGGGGATTCAATGACCGTTTAACCAATCACAAGTTTGTGATTTTCTTGTGGTTAAACATTCTCCTAATCCTATTTTATATAACTCTCCATCAGACCTTGATTGTTTGTTTCTCCCCCAAATCCATATTTTCATATAATCCTAGAATGGGCTATATCGGGTGACCTTTGTACTTATCTTGCTTTCTTTTAATGTTATATATTTATTAACCTTATTTCCGATGTGGGTTTTCCACAAAGGTATTTTCTCTTTTCAAACTTTTATTTTCAAAGAAAAATTTCAAATTGTGAGGACGCAATTTATTGAAGGAGGGGAGAATGTAACACCCCAATCTTCCACGGCACGTTTCACTTCGAATAATGCAATAGCGTGTGTTGTACGCAACCTCGAGCTCTAACACACACCACAACTAATTAAACTAGCCGTTGTGAATAGTAATACCTACTTTTTGAAATTTTATAAATTTTATTTATCAAAATGGATTTCATTTTTGGTTTGGGAATATCGAAATTAGCCTATGTTGAATTTTTCTTATTTTTTTGAGAACTTCTAATTTTTTATGAATAGTGAAAAATATTTAAAAACAACTTTTTTAATCAAAATAATTTATAGTGATAAATTATACTTTTTAGTGGTTTTAAAGTATAATTAGAATATATTTTTACCATTTTATCCAATGGTGGTCATTAGAATTAATTTAACATTGAAATCTGACATAAACAATTGCCAATCTTTTGATATAAAATGTTTCTTAGAAACACGCTATTTGTTGTGACAATGGGAATTAATTATAAAATTAATTAATGAAAATTATATGTTTGGAATTTCATAAAATAGACATCATTTTTGAATTTGGAATATCAATTATAGCTTAGGGTGAAATTTTGGCATTGTTCTGAAAAACTTCAATTTTTGATGAATAGTGAAACCACTAAGTGGTAGTTAAATAACTGATTTTTCGTTTAAATGAAATATTACCACTTCTGTGATTTGATTTTTAAAAATCCGACATACATGGTTGTCATTAAGAAGTAAAATGTGGTTCAATGAGATTAAAATAATTTTTTGGTGAATAGTAACTTTTAAGTTCTTAATCGCGATTAGAGGTAATTAGTGTAGTTTAAGGTAAAAACAATGTTTTAATAATATGATATGAGCTTGACACTTGTCCTACTCCTATTGGATGAGTCATGGCCGACCAAGAAAACCCATGGGTCAACTTGGGGACCCCATGGAGCCACTTTGGTTGGAAAATGACATTAATATATATTTATTTAATGTTAAAATTAAATTGACACAAACATGAGTTGTTTTACTAAAACAGTTTTTAAGTGGGGTTACACAAGTCCAAATTTTGATTATAAATATTCATTAGAAAGATAAAAATATTTCCTACATCATAGTATTTTTTTTATAATTTTTAGACATTAAATAAATTAAATTATTTATGACATCATTATAATGCAGCGATGACCACATTATTTAACGATTTAAATAAAATGAGAAGATAATGCAAAATCCAAGGATTACACTTGTCCAAAGCCTATTGTATGAGGAGATTTAAAACCCTTATCACCTTAGACTCGAATTATATAATTGTGGGACCTCTAAAATCCGAAACTCATTTTATAATAAAGTGACTTTTCTTTACTTTCCAAGAGTGACCCTCCTCTCCACTTATAAAAGGCCCCCAACTCTCCCACCTCATTTACACTTTCAAGCCATTTTTCTCGGCCAACCTCTGCCCAAATACTCTCCCAACATCCCCCTATTACGCCTAGAAGCCTCACTTTGGAAAGAACGCTTCCCAAGGAAGACTTTGGCTCAAATCAAAAAGAGTTACCCGATTTTGAGGTAATGTCTTCTCTAATGTTGTTTTGTTTTATTTTTCTTCTCCAACCCCCTAAACTCTTTTTATTAATTTTTTTTGTAACAACACCAGTATCTTCAATATACTAGGATGTTGTTATAATATGGATTCGAGCTACACTTACACACACCTACATCTAATGGTTAAAGAACATACGGTTTCTGTGGATGGCGAATTTCTGCCTCACGAAACGATGATTGTTCAACACTCATATAACACATTCAAAGGTGGCCATTAAGATGTCACTATATTTATATATGATATAAAATATGTTTATGTTTTACTTATACTTCTGTATTTCTCATTTATGGCATACTTTATGATTTCCATTATGGGTAAAACGCGATAATTTCATTTTAGGAAGTGCGGACTACCGCCCCCTCAAAGTGATTTGAATCGTTAATGCCATATGTGGGACGTATAAAGGATGGATTAAATGGTATTATACACTATATTATACTGTAATTATATTATAAATTTATATCATTATGATTTCATTCCATTAAATACGAAATAGAAATGAAAGTAGCGTTCATGCGTACGTACGGCTTACCGTCTCCATGAACGGTGCATTTCATTTCTTACCTCTAAATGTTACGTGACATTATGAATGAATGTATATACTGTATATATATATGATATATATGATATCTACATCATGAATATAATTATGGATATAATGGATATTTCACCACATGAACAACTTGTAATTATAAGAATGTTATTTCTGACTCAAGTACCTAAGATCGACAAAACGACCGTTATTAACTTAAATAATTACATAATGTTCATATCATTGTAATAAGTGATATAAAAAGGATAATGAAATTGAAAATGGTTCTTAATAAGTTATATATTAACTCTAGTTTATTATTCAGGAGGTTAAAGAACGGTTGAGTCAAGTCAGACACGAGGTAAGGGAACTCCTTAACCCAATTTCTATTCTTTGGGTTAATCTCCTACTTTCAAATTATGTCATGATATTATTATGTCCTATATTATATTTTTACATTATTTATGTGTACTTATAGTGAATACACATTATAGATTTACTTTATTTAAAAAAAATGATCTTTTTAAGGACTTCGTCTCAATCCCCTTTCATTGAGGCATATTTGGTTTTATACACAACTTTCTTTTATACGGTGTATAAACCCCTTTGACTTTTATGTTTATTCAAAAGGAATATTTTTTATACGAAGCATTTTGCTAAATGAAAAAAGGTAATTTTTTTCTTTCCGTACTTATGCGGCGACAACGACTTCTCCGCCGCCGTGACCATTATTTGAGTTTCGGCTTTCTCTACAAGCCATCATTTTTTTAATGAAAAATAAATACAAAGTTTTAACATTCTTTTATTTTGGTATTGAAAATGGTTTTGAAAGCGTTCTTATTATATCAATGTGTTGTATTGATATCTTGTGATTGAAATGTGGAAATGTTATGTTTCCTTTATTCATGTTTTATGTGATACGATTATGTTATGGTTTATGATATGTTTAAACCTATTCATATGAGGAATGTATTGGACTTAATAAGTGACGGGTGGAGCCCGCTATAGCTCCTCGATGCATCGGTAGATCTCATGAGACAACTAGACGTGGAATTGGCCGAGGCCCTTTCCCAATTTGATTTATGGTTTTGGCCGAGGCCTTAACCATTTTAGACGTCTTGGCCGAGGCCTTGACAAAATGTTTCGGAATGTCTGGCATTATACATTCCCTCATTATGAAAGTGGTTATTGATATTGCATGTGATTATTCGACCAGTAGAATATCCATGTGAAGAAGTGAATGGCATTATCTCATTTTACTTTTGCCATATTATGTTGAAGTTCAAGTTTAAAAAGGCTTTTGTTTTTGTTATACATTTCCTTAAATGTTAATGTTTATTTATAAAAGCTTCCGCAATATCGTTATCCTTACTGAGCATCTGAGCTCACCCCTTTCAATGTTTTAATATTTTCCAGGATGTGAAGAAGTATTTTATGAATGACCTGCAGGGATAGTCCGAAGAGGATAGAAGTGTGGACTATGGAGACTATGTTATTATAGTTTTTCACTTTGTGATGTAATGTAACATTTATGAATGTATCTAGTGTTTCCAAGGCTACTAAACTAATCAGTCTTTTGAGACTTGATCTTTTGTGATCATGCCAATGTTACGAAGTAATGCACCGGCTCTGGGTAGCTGGGGTCGGGGCGTTACATTTTTCTTCAATTTTAGACACATTAAAACCCCCATTAATTTTTTAGAAAAAAATGGTCAATTTTTTTCAAGTTATTTCAAAACTTGATAGTCATTAGGCTTCAATATGCACAAAAAATTTGACATTATTGATGGATAAAAACATTCTAGTTATTGTTGTTTTGATTTATTCTATACTTTTTTATGTGTATGATTAATTAGTGGTGTAACATACTATTTTTATTGATGTTCTATTTCAGAATTGATAAAGAGAGTGAAATAGGATAGATATTTGTAGAATTATGATCACAAATTGAGAAAACATGGAATTTGATCTCGAACCAAGGGGAATCAGCTTTTTAAAATTAATCAATTTATAGAGCCAACTCAAATTATAAACATATAAGTCCATTTAAACTGACATAAAATGGGAAATTGGGATCCCATAGTGAGTCTTGGAGGCAAGTGTTCTGGGTGTGTTTCTATAAATAAATTAATTCCAAACTCAATAATTGATTTTCTCATTGCTATGGAAAACACATGGTTGTGGAAAAATTTGAGACAAATAGACCTATCAAAATTTACCTCATTAAGGTGAGGAGGATAATAAACCCAAATAAAATAGGGTAAAATTGAATTATATGATAATTATATGAATTTTATTATTGAAGTAATGAAAAAAATTAATTTTTGGAACCTATGATAAAGTGAAAATTAATGGTGCCACTTGTTAAGGTGTTATTTCTACATGAATATAACATTTAATTACTCTTAGAATTAGAACTTGAATTAGAATCACAATAAGGATGTGTGTGACTTCATCAAAGATTCATGATATCTTCAATAGTGTATTATCCTATGTTCCCCAAGCTTCTAGTGTGTATTGTAACATAAGAAGGACCTTAAGTGGTCTTTCTTTTAAAATTAATTCTCACCTTAGAATTTGGTCATCGGTAAAAAAATGTCTTAACATGATTCATTTTGATATAACTTTACAAAAAATCTTATTATCAATTTAGAAAATCAAAAAGCATTAAATTGTTTTTGGAAAAACAATTATTTAATTTTGGGGGAGGTTGATGTGGCCTATGTTTTCACACATTTCCACGTAGTTTTTGGTTGAATAATTGAATATTCATGAAGAATATAATTATTACATGGATTTTTTTAAATTTATGATTTTTTAACGTAGAATATACATTCTGTGAATATATTATCAAAATTTGTTTTTGGGCATTAAATGTACTTATTTTTTAATAATAATTTTTCAGATGAAATTATTATTTTCATTTTTTATCACAATAAACATTTTTTAATAAACATTCGATGGTAATTTGAGTTTTAGTTGAAGTTAATTTTATTTAGGTTTGGTGTTGTTTCAAAGAAAAATTATAATTAAGATATTTTATTTTTTTAATTAAATCATTTTTTTATTAAAATTACAATAAATTCTATCAATTTAGTTTATTCATTTTTTTAGGAATAAAAATTTTAATTGAATGAATTGGGTGATTTAACATTCTATTGATTATTTTTTTGGTTTATGGTTATTAATTTTTAAATCATCATTTTTTAGGTTTTTATTTTGATATTGTTGGGGTGCTATCAATCTGGCCTATTATAGATGGCATCCATTATGCTTCCACCAACCATTAAAGTGGTACTACACAAAAACAGAGCATCTACCCCCCCTCCCACATAAAAAATCTGGCAACCGTCAAGAAAATATTACCTACCATTATACCTTCCTACTATGGGTTTCCAATTCCAAAAATAGATATATTATTGACCATGCTACCACCATCAACCACCATATCTATCTAATGTAACACTCCGAACCTAATTACCTAGAGATGGTGCTTTATTATATAACATTGGCATGATACAAGGAATCATTTCTTGAAAGACTAATCAGTTTAGTATTATTGGAAACAAGATACATACATAAGTTCAACATTACAACTTGAAAAGAAATACGACACTAATTTATTCCATTAGAAACATCCAAGCATCCTAAATTATGCCCGCAAGTCACCCATAACTAAATTCTTCATATCCTAGTAAAATTAAACATTAGGAAATGGTGAGCTCAAACACTCATGAAGGGTAAGAAATACATGAGAAGATTACAAAAACATTAGGGATGATTATAATTCAAAACTCATGCCCTTACAAATAATAAACATGAACACTTTATGGAAGGAATATGAGTTGAGTAAATAATGCCATAAAAAACATAGTCATGGGTATTCTACTAGTTGAATAACCACATGGACAATCATTACTATTTTCATAATGAGGGAATTTATAATGTTGGGCATTCTGAAACAATTTGTCAAGGCCTCGGCCAAGACGTCTAAAAATGATTAAGGCCTCGGCCAAAATCATATATTCAATTGGGAAAGGCCTTGGCCAATTCCACATCTAATTGTATCATGAGACCTACCGATGCACTAGGGAGCTATAGCAGGATCCACCTGTCATATACTACGTTCAATACATTTCTCATATAAAAAGGTTGAAACATAAATAAACATTCGTATTAAAACTAGCATACAAAATTTCAACACTTTAACAATCAACCGTGAATGGTATAAAAATATCACATCCATAGCCAAACATATCACAAAACCTTAAATATAATATGGAAGAATTTTATCATAATAAATCAACTTCAAACAATTTTAAAATCTATCAAAGGATGTTGACATAGATGAAATGAAAACTATATGAAATAAATACCTATTTATTTTTTGAAACCATTTATGATTCACATAATTATAAAATAAAACATTTTTTTGAAAATATTCATATAATATTGAAAGGAAAGCTTCAATGATGTTATAACGGAGGAATATATCCGCACCCTCCGTAAAAGTTAAAAAAAATTCTTACCATAATTTTTTCGAAAAGGTCATAAAGTACCTTTTTTGGAAAAAAACAGAAATATTCCTTTCAAAACATATAAGGTCAAATAAGGGTATAAATGATCATAACCCATAGTCTAGTAAATAGTGATTTTTTTTTGAAATACATTTTTACGGAAACATGGATGTGGATGATAAATAGTTCCGAATAGATACTTACATAAAAACAACCTCGGATAATAAAGAGATTGTGAAATTAACCCTTACCCTGTACTTTTCCTTGGTCGGGGGTATGTTAACATCCTTTATAATAGTTAAATAATTTTTATTAAATTATAAAAGAACTATATACAAAAATATGATATCATATATGACCCTCTAATATTTTTTTGTTTATAATATTTCAGTAGTATCATCATTTTGGGTGTTAACGGATTCGTTTTCCATTATATGATTGGTTATATAAGCCATGTTTGTTATGGATAGGATGTATTTGATTCATATACAAAATTATATTATGTTCAAAAATATTATTTTTAATCATAAAATGAAAATTATTCTTTAATGATTTTGATGGGGAATTAATCTCATCGCATTCGTGGTGACGTTAATCCGTACGTACGCACGAGAGACAATATCATTATATTGATGGTGAAATCGTATGTAATTGGATGGTATATAATATATAAATAATTTTTAACATGTTATATTTATTATTTATATTAGTTATTTTCATTATTATACCCATTCAAAATAATGAAGTGTTTAAATGAAAAACCACACCACGACATGGAGACGGTAAGTTGTACGTACGCACGTATGGTGAATTTTTCATTTATAGGATGGACAGAATAATGAATATGGTTGTAACATATTTATAATAAAATCAAAGTATATATAAGATACTTGGGTTATTAATTTATAATGGAAACAATAACAAAAGAGGAAGTGGAAGAAGAAAAGAACTTGAAAGACGTGATGAAATATTTACCTCTTCTTCGAGTTCTTCCTTTTGATTGAATAAAAAGGGCTCCTAGGGTTAGATTTCAGACCAAAGGAAGGCCTCTAGGATGAACGAAAGAAATTTGGGAGGATATTATTATAGTGTTTGGCCAAGACAAAAAGATTTAAAGGTATGAAATTAAGAGAATGGAAAGTGCCCTTTTATAAGAGAAGTGAGCGTCACTTTAGGAAAAGCTTAAAATATTATTTTATAATAAAATCATTTTCAGTTTCTAATGGCTCAGAAATGATTTATTTAGAGTATAAGGTGGGTATGGGTTGAAATCCTTTCAACCAATAGGTTTTACACAGGTTTTGGTTACCATATTAACCTTATCTTTTAGATTTAACTCTTAGTTAAATAGTTTTTCATTTACCTTGTCTCTTTTTATTTTTATATTATATGGCTAATAAACATACTATAACAAGCCAAGAGAACCCCAAGTGGTAGATTATTAATATATATACCCTTATCTAATTCCTTTGGCCTACCCTTATATTTTTAGGAATATTATATCAATTAATAATATATTATTTGTTTTAAAAACTCAAATTATGTCAATTTTGACTTTATTTAGTATTTGGTTTTTGTTAAAATCATAAAAATATGATTAATTGGGAAATAAATTATTTAAGTAACCCTAACATGTCATATTAACCTATACAATTAGTGGAATGCATCAAAAGTGTCAAATTACATTTATTTGGATATTTATAATATCAATTGTTTTAATCTTTCATTAATAAGGTAATTACTCTATCATCATTATGTCATAAATAAATTTAATAATTTAATGTATAAATTTTTAAAATAAAATACCATTATGTAGGAAATATTATTATATTTATAATTTGTAAGAACCTAGTTTTTTCTACGAAAGACTTTGGAAAATTTCTTGATGTTATTCCAGAGCAGCACCTTCAGACGGCGTGCGATTCCGAGCCCTGGAGTGGCTGGAATTAAATTTTTAGCACGTTCACACTAGAAACGCCAAATAAATTGGATAACTCCTAAACGGTCCTTCAGATCAGATATCCGAGTGTATGTATGGGTCCCGAATGGGGTGTTTACCCTAGTAATGTCATAAAACTTGTCGGTGCAGGACTTTTGGACCCCTCCCTCGCTTTTGGAACGTTAAAAGGATAAATTAATTAATTCTTTCGTTTAATCCTTAAACTCAATTGTCTCTTAAACGGTGGCTCGTATTGGAAGACCGAGGGCACCGTTGAGTTCAGAACATGTCGTTTACCCTAGGAGGGGTGTAAGTTTTGCGGGCGTGGCCCGTCTGTGAAAAATGGCCCCAGGGGCATTTTCATAATTTGGCATCCTCGGGTGCTAAGTTTAATAGATTTTGAATGAGGCCTCTGATTAAAATTATGAAACCTATGTTGCGTTTAGAGTATGGTTTTTAGCCAAGGGGAGGCTTAATCCCCACCTGGTCGGGAGTTCGGGTTCGGGCCGGCGGGCGGGTGGTTAAGTGTTTCTACTTAAACAGTTAACCCACCCCTCCCTCTGCTTCTTCTTCTTCTTCTCCTGGGCAGCAGCAGACCCCTCCCTCTTCTCCCCCACTTCGGTGAGGTAGCTCCAGTAAGGTAGTGGCGCGGTGGCAGATTCTCCGTGAAGCATCGGGCAACGCCCTTCGAGGTAGGAGTTTTCGGTTTTTGCGTTTACATTTCCGAACTCTACTTTCAAGTTGATTTATGCCATCTAATTACTGTCGAATTTGCAATCAAATCCCATAATCGTGTATTACAATTTGTGAGCTACCCGATGCAACTTTTGGATTGAAAATCTGGGTTTGGAGTCGATCACAAACAACCGCCGAAGGTTTCGGGTTTTCGGTGACCGGCTAGTTTGAGCAGCGGAGCGACTGGCTTCCGGAGGATGGCGCGGTGGCGGGGCTCTCGGACGGTGGCGCGGCCATGGCGCAGGGAGGCGTGGGGCTTCAGCCAGGGCATCCAGGCGAGCGAAGGTCGGCGCTGGGGCGAGCGTCCTGGGCAGCCGGGTGACGGCGAGGGCGAGGCGGAGCTCCCCGGGCTGGGGACCGCTGCGGTCGCGGCGCGTGACCCCAGCGGGGGAGCACGACCCACGTCTCACAGGTCGTCACACGGTGCGACAATCGACCCCACGAGAATTGGTCTGCGTCGGACCGGAAGGTGCTGGGCCTCGCGGCTGAGCCGCGGGCTGGCGCTGCGAGCCGGGCCAGCCCAGGCCGGTCCCGCCGAAGGGGCTCTTTATTTCCCCCTTCGAACGCCCATAATTTCTATTACGGGTGTCCTATTTGCATGCCGTCTGCGGATGGGAGGCCTATCATTGAAGCGGAATTTTTGAGATGGTTTCATGAATTTTTAATTCCCAAAACGAGGGGCTGTGGAGACGCAACATGTCTTTAAGTGGACAAGCGTTTTTTCCGAGATTCTTGTTCTGGGGGTCGCGGATGCATCTGACGCCCATTTTGAGCACCGTCAGTGGCCTTATGACCCTAGCACCGAGGCAGAGGTTCCCAGGTTGGTTTTGGGCATTGAGACTGGATTTTAGGCATGGCCCTCATGGGCCATCTTTCGAGCTTGGAGGAGCATTTAGCACCCTTTCCACCGGACATCCGTTCGGGGCGTGCGAGCAGACATTTCAGTGTGCTTTTTTGAGGGCATCACAATGGTGTAATCCGCCCACTTTAATTCTAAATGAACGTGTGGGACCCACGAAGGTCGTTTCGCGAATTGACGGGGATTTCCAACTTCTTCACTGGGTGTCCGATTCGGGCGAGTGAATAGTCAATCTTCTGTGCTTTTTTGAGAGGATCGCAACGGTTTGATCCGTTCGTTGCATTTCAGGAATGGGATGTGGGTACCACGAAGCACCGCTCCTGTGCGGTGCGGCGAAATGCACCTTTTTCTCCGGAAATTGGTTTCACTCATGTGAGTAGTTCTTTTGACGTGTTTTCCTGAGGGGATCACAATGGTGCGATGCGCCCGACTGTTTTTGGGGCCGAGGCTCGGGATCATGGGACGCCTATCGGGCGTAAAGTAGCGTGGATCGACTTTTACGCCGGATTTCTGTTGGAGGTGAGTGAGTAGTCGATCTCGAGTATTTTCCTGCGATGATTGCAATGGTGTAATCCGTTTGGATGTGCATAGTCTCATTCGAGATCTTATTAAATATGGAAGCATGAATGGTGCTCCAGTGTTGGTTCGTTCTACCATGTTTGTAGAGGACCCTTGGCGTGTGATCGCGCACACTTTGGAGAGTGATGTAAATGTTTCATAAGATGTGGTCGATCGTACCTGGGCCTTTGAGGTATATTTGTTACGTTCACACCTTCGCGTTGACGTTGGGTGTTGTGTGCACGATAGCCTTTGGGCTAGAACGTGGTATACTCTGGGAGTATACGGGAATTCGTGGAGGTACATGTTGTTGTTTGTACCTAAGAACTTTTGTGCCTTTGATTGTGGTTGACTTGGGGCCACACGTCATGTGGGCCCTATGTGCGTCTGATGATCTTCTTTGAGTACTTTTGACCTCTCATGACGTACAGGGTTCCTCTGCTCTCGTGGGTTGACCAGCTGGGTTAAGTTTTCCCCTGGTTCTATTCTCGATGGTCTGGCCGGTAGCGGTGCTAGTGGGACTTAGTGATGGAGCGGACAATGAACCTCTGTTAGGTGAGTTGTTCTGGAGTTGGGTGGTTGGGCAATACCCACTCCGTGTTCGGTTGGCAAGTGTTGTACCCTCCAGTAGAGATGGCCAGAGCAGTTCTAAGTTTTACTGTCCAGCGAGGCTGGGCAGTGGGTTACTCATCGACTTCTCCGGGTTTACCCTCTATCAGAGACTAGGAAGTGGGTCACTCAATGACTCTTGAGGGTCTACCCTCCAGCAGGGCTGGGCAGTGGGTCGCACGTCGTCTTGTTTCAGGTCTACCCTCCAGCAGGGCTGGGCAGTGGGTCACCTGTCGACTTGTTCAGGGTTTACCCTCTAGCAGAGACTAGGCAGTGGGTCACCCGACGACTCTAGAGGGTCTACCCTCCAGCAGAGTTGGGTAGTGGGTCGCCCATCGTCTTGTTCCGGGTTTACCCCCCAGCAGGGCTGGGCAGTGGGTCACTCGTCGGCTTCTTCTAGTTCTACCCTCCAGCAAGGCTGGGTAGTGGGTCGACTGACGACTTATTCTAGGTTTACCCTCTAGCAGGGCTGGGCAGTGGTTCGCCTGACGATGTATTAGGGTTTACCCTCTAGCAGGGCTGGGCAGTGGGTCACCCGATATCTTATTATGAATTACCCTCCAGCAGAGCTGGAAAGTGGGTCACTCATTGATATTTCAGACTAAGTCCTTTATACTAGGCTAGTAATTGGCTTTACTCTTTGACTACCAGAGTTGGACCCTCGTTTGTACGGGTTAGTGATGTGATAGCTTTGACTTTGATGAGACCTCTCGACTACGGGCAGTGAAGAGGTGTGGTTTGACTTTACATGGAACTCTCAAGTACGAGGGGCGCTTTTCCCCACTAAGGTGCATCCTTTAGACGTGACCTAAAACCGTGCAGGCGAGTCAGTGCCGCCCAAAGCGGATTGTGTCGAGGTACGTTGATTTGAGCCCTTTGACATGCGGTTCCGGGCAGACGGTCGGGATGCTGGGCATCAATAACGTTTACTTCTGGGACTGTTTACGACTCACTTTCTTGGGCTGAGCTACAGGATGGAGATCCCCTTATGATCTTGCTGGGGTTTCTTTCTGAGCATACAGATATGTATATACCGTGTTTCCAGTACCCACTTCTTGGGTTTGGTTACTCTCCTTCTAGGAGTGGTGAAGACAAGTGGGGTATGCCATGTGATTTCTGTGTCTAGCTTCTCATGGTTGGACGAGTCTACACTCATGCTATAGGTAGCGATGACTCGATGGGAAGTTCATCTTCTCACCATTTCCAGCTCCTTATGCCTGGAAGAGTCTACTTTATTTCCTCTTGTTGGGTTGAGCTGGACTCCCTATTTTACTCTTTACTGCACTCTTTGTTGTACTCCTTTTCTTTCCCTTGTTCCATCTACTATTTACCCTTTGGTACCTCCTTTGATTCTCCCTTGAGCCTTTGGGGTATCCTACTAAGTATTTTTATACTCACCCCTACTTGGGCTTTGCCCGCACTTGGGGTGCCCTTGCAGACAGAGGACAGGTTGGTCGTGACTTCAGAGGAGCTTAGGAGTTCGGGAGCTAGGACTGCGTGCGGTGGTCGTAGCCGGGTTCCAGGTGGGAGACTCGTCAGCTGTTTCTTTTTGTTTAGCTGTTGCCGGTTTGTGGCACCTTTTCTGGTTGGGTGCGTGTTTTGCCCCTTTTTCCTTTTCAGCACTATACATGTACTATTTAGAGGTCGATGCACATTTGTGGTATATATATAGCATTTTCCCTTTTCTTTACGTGTATTTTCTTTTACTCTGCACTATTGCATTGAGTGTGATGTGTGTGTGTGTACAGTTACTTAGGCAAAGGTCTCCTCGAGTTTTTGTGCCTCCGGAACTGGTCACCAACCCCTGGCCTATGGAGGCGGGCTTGGGGTAGTTGCGGCTTGAGCCCGGGTAGGGTCGGGTCATGACAATGTGGTATCAGAGGTGGTTCATTCCTTGGGATATTGTTCGGACGTCCCTAAAATAAAAAGGAATTGGTTGGGATTTAGGGAAACAGTGTTAACGTGTCTCGAGAGCGGCTCTCAGGACAAGGAGTCCAGTGATGGTGCGGCGGCCGACGTATCCATTCACTAGGACCTTGATAACCCGCTTGTCGACATGGAATGCTGAGACACTTGTTGCAAGGAAAAAAATTGTTTTGTGCTTCACATAGGATTGAGTCTTTGACTGTACTTCTTGAGTCAGCTCCCCATCATTGTTTTATTGGTATATTCATATATGCTCATCCGACCGCGGCACTCCTTGATAATATTCAGGATGTCTCCGCGAAGACAGCCAACCATGATACCAGGATTGGTTCGTGATGAAGACCCTGTGAGCTACGAGGCCACAGTCCAGATCCCATCATGCGAGCCCCTTTCTCCAGGTGGGCCGGTAGCAGCACCCCCACCTGTTGAGCAGCAGACAGCTTCAGCAGAGAAGACGTGGCTTGAGCGTAGGTTGAGCCCACTACATGAGTTCCAGTGGCAGGGACCGCTGAGGTTTAGTGGTGCACCAGACCCTCAGACTGTAGAGGTTTGGCTGGAGACAGTGGTTTCCCTTTTCAGGCTTGTGCAGATGCTGGAAGATCTCATGGTGGCTTTGGCCACCAGCCTTTTTGTGTAGCATCTTGGCGTTGGTGGAGTCTAGTGACTCAATCTCTAGGCGAGTCGATGCTTTCGTGGGGGGACTTTCAATTGTTGTTACGTGAGGAGTTTTTCCCCTCCTGCTTGCACTCCTTTCAGATTCAGGAGTTCCTATAGTTTAAGCAGGGAGGTATGAAGGTGGCCAAGTATGCGGTTAGTTTTGCAGACCATGCACGCTTTTACCCAGACTTGGTCCATGACGACAACATCTGAGCGTGGAAGTTTGAGCACGGTCTCCGCTGAGAGATTCATGATGTCATAGTACCCTTGGGCATTACCACATATGCCGGGGTGCTAGAGCAGGCGCTGGGGACAGAGGGATTCCTGTTATGTTTTAGAGTTGGTGGTGGCAGCAGGCACGTCGGAGCCGAGACGTCTACCGCAGCTAGCGAGCGTCGACAAGCGAAACCTCGACGCAGGTGGTTTTCTGACAACTGGAATCAGGGGCGTGGTTGTACACCACAATGGTGCCAGAGGGCACCAGTGAAGCCCGAAGAGAGTCGGTGCTATGCTTGTGATGGGCGAGGTCACCGAGCACGGGACTGCCCGACCAGGCATGTAGAGAGCTTCGGGTAGGCAGCAGCTGTGCCACCACGACAGAGGCAGCGCCGTGATCGGAGTAGTACCCAGGGAGGTGGTTCTAGAAGAGGAGCGGGAGCAGCTAGGAGTGGGGGACGACCTTACGAGGTCTTCCCAACACTACTAGCTGGTCCATGATAGACTCCGGGAGCTGATAGTTGGGACCGCGGATATCTGCGAGCTTTGGATGTCTACGATCCTGTAGAGCATGAAGTGATAAGAGGTACGCTCTACAGCTCTTCTACTTCTTGCAGTATAATTGATAGACTGTATGTGTGGAATGATTTCCTCCATGGTCCTTGGTTGATGTGTTACTAGGGTGGCACGGGGTGTCGGTGTAACCCTGTGTTGGTATGATAAAAGGCATGGGACCTTTTTCTTTGGTCGATGGTGATGACTCCATCGCTCTCCGAGCATGTAAGAGAGTATTGGTTAAGAGACATCGACAGTGAAATCTTGCGTGACCAGATATCCTTGGGTGTTTCACTATATGGATATTCTGAAGGAGGGAATCACTGGGCCTTGTTCCAGGTGTGAGTGGTGATTCCAGTTGCGGCATGCAACGTGGAGGTTCGGTCAGGGTGGTGAGCTAGCCCCGAGTGCCTTCGGGCCATTTTAGACCGTGAAAAGGGATGGTGAGGTTCCCTACCGCCTTGTCCTAACTCGAAAGTCCTGAGTGGGTGCATGATGTCTCCCGTGTGGTTTACCTGAAGAGATGTGTGCGTGCTCCTGTGCACGTCATCGGAAAGGCAAGACCTCACATGAACAGATCAAATCCTTTGGTCTGTGTGTGGTGACGCGAAGCTGTGCAAGAGTTCTTATAGGTACGGGAGAGCCATGTGCGGGCATAGTACCCTGAGTTGTTCCCTTATTTTGCTTTTCGGGGACCAAAATCTTGAAGTAGGGAATGATGTAGGAACCCAGTTTTTGCTGTGAAAGACTTTGGAATATTTCTTGATGTTATTCAAGAGAATCGCCTTCAGACGGCATGCGATTCTGAGCCCCAGAGTGGCCAAAATTAAATTTTCAGTGCGTTCACACTGGAAATGACAAATAAATGGGATAACTCTTAAATGGTGCTTCAGATCAGAGATCTTAGTGTACGGATGGGTCTGGAATGGGGTTTTTACACTAGGAACAACATAAAACTTGTTGGCGCGGGACGTTTGGACCCCTCGCTCTCTTTCGGAACGTTAAACGGATAAATTCATTCATTCATTCATTCTTTTAATGGTTAAACTCATGTATCTCTTAAACGGTGGCTTTTATTGGAAAAATGAGTGAACCGTTGAGTTTGGAACGTGCCGTTTACCCTAGGAGGGGTGTAAGTTTTGCAGGTGCGGCCGGTCTGTGAAAAATGGCCCTAGGGGCATTTTCGCAATTAGGCGGCCTCGGGCGCTAAGTTTAATAACTTTTGAACGGGGCCTCGGATTAAAATTATAATACCGCCGTTGCATTCAGAGCATGGTTCTTAGCCTAGAGGAGGCTTAATCCTAACCCCATCGGGAGTTCGGGTTCGGGCAGGCGGGCGGGTGGTTAAGTGTTTCTATTTAAACACTTAACCCACCCCTTCCCTCTGCTTGTTCTTCTTCTTCTTCACCTGAATAGCAGAAGTCCGCTCACTCTTCTCCTCCACTCCGGTGAGGTAGCTCCGGAAAGGCAGTGACCCAGAGGCGGATTCTCCGTGAAGCGTCGGGCAACGCCCTTCGAGGTAGGAGTTTTCGGTTTTTGTGTTTTTATTTCCGAACTCTACTTTCAAGTTGATTTATGATGCTAAATTACCATAGAATTTTCAATCAAATCCCATAATCATGTAGTATAATTTGTGAGCTACCCAACACATCTTTCAGATCGAAAATCCGAGTTCAGAGTCGATCGCAAAACGATCGCCGAAGGTTGTGGGTTTTCGTTTTCCGGTGGGTTGGAGCGGCGGCGCGGCTGGCTGCCGGCGGATGGCGCAGCGGCGGGGCTCTCCAACGGCGGCACGACTAAGGCGCAGGGCGGCGTGGGTCTGAACTGGGGCAGCCGGGCGAGCGGAGTTCGGCACTGGGGGCGAGCGGCCTGGGAAGTAGGGTGACGGTGAGGGTGAGGCCGAGCTCACCGGGCAGGGGAGGGCCGGGGTCGCGGTGCGCGACCCCAGCGGGGGAGCAAGACCCACATCTCGTGGGTCGAAGGCGGTGCGATGACCATCCCCAAGAGGGTCGGTCGGCGCTGAACCAAACAGCGCCGGGCCAGCCGACGCGGGCCGGCCCAGGCTGGTCCAGCCCAAGGGGATCTTTTTTCCCCCTTTGGACGCCCGTAATTTCCATTACGGGTGTCCGATTTTCATGTCGTCTGCGGTTGTGGGGTCGTATCATCGAGTCAGACTTTTTGAGATGGTTCCGGGAATTTTAAATTCCTGAAACAAGGGGCCGTGAGGCGCGACGCGTCTTTAAGTGGAAGAGCATTTTTCCTAAGATTCTTGTTTTGGGCGGTGCGGACGCATCCGAAGTCTGTTTTGAGCGCCGTCTGCGGAGTTACGACCCTGGCACCGTGGCGGAGGTTCCCAGGGCAGTTTCGGGCGGTGATACTGGATTTGAGGTGTGGGCCCCACGGCTCGTCTTTCGAGCTGCGAGCAGCGTTTAGCACCCTTTTCACCGGACATCTGTTCAGGGCGTGCGAGCAGTCGTTTCTGGGTGTTTTTCCGAGGGCATTGCAATGGTGCAATCTGCCCGCTTTAATTCTGAATGAAGGTGGCGCCCCACGAAGGCCTTTTCGGGAATTGACAGGGATTTCAAACTTCTTCAATGGGTGTTCTATTCGGGTGATTTAATAGTCAATCTTGTGTGCTTTTTCGAGAGGATCGCAATGGTGCAATCCATTCGTTGCGCTTCGGGATCGGGATGCGGGTCCCATGAAGCACCGCTCGTGTGTGGTGCAGCGAAATGCACCTTTTTCTCTGGATATCCATTTCACTCATGTGAGTAGTGATTTTGACGTGTTTTCCTGATGGGATCGCAATAGTGCGATGCGCCCGACTGTTTTCGGGGCCGAGGCTCGGGATAATGGGACGCCTATTGGGCGCAAAGCAGTGTGGAGCGACTTTTACGCCGGATGTCTATTGGAGGTGAGTGAGTAGTCGATCTCACGTGTTTTTCCGCGAGTATTACAACGGTGCAATCCGTTTGGATGTGAGGAGACTCGTTCGAGATCTCATTAAATATTGAAGCATGAATGGTGCTTCGGTGGTGGTTCTTCCTACCATGTTTGTAGCGAACCCTTGTCGTGTGATCGCGCACTCTTGGGAGAGTGATGTAAATGTTTCATAAGATGTGTTTGGCCCTACCTGGGCCTTTGAGGTGGAGTTGTTGCATTCACTCCTTCATGTTGACGTTCGTTTTTGTGTGCACGATAGCCTTTGGGCTGGAACATGGTATACTCTGGGAGTATACGAGAATTCTTCAAGGTACATTTGGTTGTTTTTACCTAAGAGCGTTTTGCATTCAGTTGGGGTTGACTTGGGTCCACTTGTCGTGTGGGCCCCATGTGTGTGTCATGCTCTGCTTTGCATACTTTTGACCACTCGTGACGTAGAGGGTTCCTCTATTCTCATGGGTTGATCAGCAAGGTTGACTTTTCCCCTAGTTCTGTTCTCGATAGTCTGGCCGGTAGCGGTGCTAGTGGCACCTAGTGATGGAGCGGGCACTGAAATTCTATTAGGTGAGTCTTTTTGGAGTTGGGTGGTTGCGCGATACCCACTCCATGTTTGTTTGGCCAATTTTGTACCCTCCAGTAGATATGGCCAGAGCAGTTCTGAGTTTTACC
The DNA here is from genome assembly GCA_963277665.1 of Viscum album. Taxonomy (NCBI): domain Eukaryota; kingdom Viridiplantae; phylum Streptophyta; class Magnoliopsida; order Santalales; family Viscaceae; genus Viscum; species Viscum album. Next base: position 1,368,685,068 of record OY728135.1, read on the forward strand.
CTCCAGCGGGGCTGGGCAGTGGGTTACTCATCGACCTCTCAGGGTTTACCCTCTAGCATAGACTAGGCAGTGGGTCAATCGATGACTCTTGAGGGTCTACCCTCCAGCATGGCTGGGCAGTGGGTCGCTCGTCGTCTTGTTTCAAGTCTACCCTCCAGCAGGGCTGGGCAGTGGGTCGCATGTCGACTTGTTCAGGGTTTACCCTCTAGCAGAGACTAGGAAGTGGGTCACCCGATGACTCTTGAGGGTCTACCCTCCAGTAGGTCTGGGCAGTGGGTCCCCCGTCATCTTGTTCCGGGTTTACCCTCCAGCAGGGCTGGGTAGTGGGTCACCCGTCTGCTTCTTCCAGGTCTACCCTCCAGCAAGGCTGGGCAGTGGGTCACCTGACGAATTATTCCAGGTTTACCCTCCAGCAGGGCTGGGCAGTGGGTCACCTAATATCTTATTATTAATTACCCTCCAGCAGATCTAGGTAGTGGGTCACTCATTGACATTTCAAACTCAGTACTTTATACTAGGATATTCTGTGGCTTTACTCCGTGACTACCGGAGCGGGACCCTCGTTTGTACGGGTCCGCGATGTGAAAGCTTTGACTTTGAGGAGACCTCTCGACTGTGGGGCAGTGATGAGGTGTGGTTTGACTTAACCTATAACTCTCAAGTACGAGGGGTGATTTTCCCCACCAAGGCGCGTCCTTGAGATGCGACTTAAAACTGTGCAGGCGAGTCAGTGCTGACCAAAGCGGATAGTGTAAAGGTGCAGTGATTTGTGCCCTTTGACTTGCGGTTCAGGGCAGATGGGCGGGATTCTGGGCATCAATGGCGTTTACTTTTGGGACTATTGGTGACTCACTTTCTTGGGATGAGCTACAGGATGGAGATACCCTTACGATCTTGTTGGGGTTTTTTTGAGCATACAGATATGTATATACCTTGTTTATGGTACCCACTTCATGGGTTTGGTTACTCTCCTTCCAGGAAAGGAGAAGACGCATGGAGTATGCCACATGCTTTCCATTTCTAGCTTCTCATGGTTGGACGAGTCTACTCTCCTACTATAGGTAGCGAAGAATTGATTGGAAGATCATCTTCTCATCATATCTTGCTCTTTGTGCCAGGACGAGTCTACCTTCTTTCCTCTATTTCGGTTGAGCTGGACTCCCTATTGTACTCTTTACTGCACTCTTTGTTGTACTCCTTTGCTTTCACCTGTTCGATCTACTGCTCACCATTTGGTACCTCCTTTGTTGCTCCCTCGAGCCTTTGGGATATCCTACTGAGTATTTTTTTACTCACCCCTTCTTGGGATTTGCCTGCACTTGGTGTGCCTTTGCAGATGACGAACAGGTTGGCCATGACTTCAGAGGAGCTTAGGAGTTCGGGAGATGGGACATCGTGCGGTGGTTGTAGCTGGGTTCCAGGTGGGAGACCCGTCAGCTGTTTCTTTTTGTTTACCTGCTTCCGGGTTGTGGAACCTTTTCTGGTTGGGTGCGTGTTTTGCCCCTTTTTTCATTTCAGCACTTTACTTGTATTGTTTAGAGGTAGATGCACATTTGTGGTATATATTTAACAGTTGTACTTTTCTTTACTTGTCTTTTCTTTTACTCTGCACTGTTGCATTGAGTGTTCTGCATGTCTGTGTACAGGTACTTAGGAAATGGCCTCCCCGAGTTGTTGTGCCTTTGGCGCTGGTCGCCAGCCCCTGGCCTATGGAGGCGGGCTTGGGGTAGTTGTGGCTTGAGCCCGAGTAGGGTCGGGTTGTGACATAATGAATATTTATAGTCAAATTTATCTTATGTATAACCCCATATTAAAAATGGTTTACTTATTAAACTTTGAATTTAACACTTTTAACTCTTCTTTAAATAAAATAATGATAAATGTCCTAATATAATCCAAGTGGACCCAATTGGGTCATATTTTATTCGTAAGGTTGATTTTGGTCGAATTATACTTATCCAAAACAATTATGACATGTGTTAGGGTAATTATGATATCATTTTTAACCTTAATTACCCTATTTACTTTTAACCGTGGTAAATAAGAGTCAAATGTTACGATTCACCAAAAATTATTTTCATCTTATTGAAACATATTTTACTAACTGATATTAAAAATGTCTATTGTATTTTTGAAATTATATTCATAGGAGACGTAAAATTAAGTTGGAGCAAATTTGTAAATGCTCCTAGGAGGTGGGTAAAAGACGATCAAAAGTTAAATAGAATTTTTATATATCTAAACTTATTATTAAATGACTTCAATGAATTAAGTGGAATATATATATTTATTATGTATCTATTTTGACCTAAAATAAATTGAAATAAAATTACTAATTATTTAAATAAAAATATGGTTTTAAACAACAACGTAGTGTTTTTCACTATTCATAAAAAATTGAACGTTCTTATAAAAACACCAAAAATTCACCCTAAGCTAATTTTGATATTCCAAATCCAAAAATAAAGTCCACTTTGAAAATTAAAATTTATAAAATTTAAAATAGTGGGTATTACTATTCTTAACGGCTGGTTTGATTGGTTATGGGGTATTTGAACACGAAGTTGCATACAACACAAGCTATTGTATTATTCAAAGGGAAACATACCATGGAAGATTGTGGAGTTACATTCCCACATCATTAAAATAATTTCATCCTTGAAATTTCTAGAATATTACTGCATAAGAAGATTCAGGTGGTTCTTCATCATATGTTCCTTAGGTTCCTACGTTGCCTCTTCCATATTGTGGTTTCTTCATAGAACTTTTACCAGGCGAGTCGTCCAGTTTCTCAGCACTTGTTCTATGGTATCAAGAATTTTGACAGGATCTTCACAATAAGACATATCAGGATCCAGTTCAATTTTCTCATAGGTGAGTACATGCATTGGGTCAGGCATGTATTTTCGTAACAGTGATATGTGGAACACATCATGAACTTTGGATAGACTTGGCGGCATTTCCAAACGACAAGTTATAGCCTCAATTCGTTCTAGAATTTCTAAAGGTCCGATGAACCTGGGACTTCATTTTCCCTTCTTATCGAATCGTATAACTCCATTCCTTAAAGATACCTTCAAGAAAACATGATCTACTACCTGAAATTTTAAATCCTTCCTTCGGTTATCGACATAGGTCTTCTGCCTACTTTGTGATGCTTTGATGTGGGTTTGGATAATCTTCCCTTTTTTCATTGTTTCCTCAATATGTTCTGGGCCTACGAGTTATTTTCACCAACATCATCCCAACAATTTGGTGATTCTGGTTGTGATTTGAAGTTCGATATGCAACAGTGTTGTTACGAAGACGACATGGACACAGAGCTACTGGGTGGTGGTGCCTCTCCCGTGTTGATGACTACATTGGTGTGTGGCCATCATTTTGCAGTTTCAGTTATGGGGGTTTCCTTTTGAATTCGGTATCGAATTATCTGGTTATTGGTTTTGTTCGATGACTCTTCTTGATGACGGGGATGATTTATTTCATTATGGTTTTTCATGCTATTCACTTCCCTGGTCGAGGTGGTGGTATGAAGTTGTTCGCTTGGTGGTGGTTTCGAGTTCTGGTGTGCTTTCATTACTGTGTAATTTTCAGTTCGGTGATGGTGGTTCCGGCGTGGTGGTCTATGGATCCGCATTAATGGTTTATTTTTTTCGATGGTTCCCTTTTTTGTTCTTCCATTCGACAGCAATGATGCCGTGATGTAGCTTGGGGAAGGTGATAGTGTGGGTGCGTGGCTCTAGGTGGTTTACAGCCCGAGGCATTGACGTTTTCCTATATTAATTTGAACTGCGTATTTTTGAAATTTGAATCCTTGGTGTTGCTTGAAAGTGGTTGGTGGGTGCTTTTGTTTGAATTTTATATTTAGTGTTTTGAATTATGTGAGGTTCTCACTCAGCCATAAAAGTGATTCTTTTAAATTACAAAAATATAGAATTGGACCCATATAACGCTTTATATGATTCCATATAAATACTTGAATAGAATCTATTGTTATAAGAATATTATACTGGAGGTTAATATTGATCCCACATACCTTTAAAGTCAAGTGAGCAAGATCTCAACATGTATTCTAAGGTTTGAATAGTCCATTCTGATTTTCCATCAGTTTGAGGGTGTTAGGAAGTGCTCAAACGAAGTTTAGTATCCAGGTCATCTAGAAGATTTTCACGAATCTTGATGTAAAACGGGGATCACAATCAGAAACAATTGATATAGTTACACCATGGAGTCTTAGAATATCATTAATATATAGTCTTTCCAGATGTTCAAGTCATAAATCTTATCTTATATAAATAAAATGTGTTGATTTTGTAAGATGATCAACAATGACCTATATTGCATCATTCCTTCTAGGAGTCTTTGGTAGCCCCATGAAAAATTCTATCATAATATTATCCCATTTCCACTCAGGTATGGGAAGTGGTTGCATGACTCCCTCCAGGCTGTTTTTTTCCTGCTTTCACTTGTGTACAACCATACATCTTGATACAAAATAATCAATCTCTCTCTTCATGTTGTCCAACCAAAAATGTTCTTTCAAATCTCTATAAATCTTATTGCTACCAGGGTGTATAGAGAAATTGGAGCTATGAGAATCATCTAACAATTCCCTTCTCAGATCAGGTATATCGAGACCACAAAGTCTCTTCCCAAATTTCAAAATCCCATCTTCATATATGAATTCAATAAATATCCAACCGTTCATAGATTTAATTTTCTTTTGAAACTTTTCATCATTAGCCTGAGAACTTTTTGTCCTTTCTAGTAAAGATAGTTTGGCAACCATTTGAAAAAGTATCGATGTTTCTCCTTCAATGATTATTCCCATATCAATTTTTTCTAGATCCATGTAAAAAATGATCCCTTTAAACTCTCATCCTGTTCAAAACTCCATGATCTTTTCTTCTCAAAGAATCTTCCACCTTATTTGCATTCCTCCGGTGGTAGTGTATTGTGAAATCATAATCCTTTAGTAGTTCAATCCATCTACTTTGCCTCAGGTTTAGTTATTTTAATGTGAAAATATACTTCAAACTCTTCCGTATAAATCTCACATTTTTTCACAATAGAGATAGTGTCTTCATATCTTCAGAGCAAAGATTATAGTTTCTAACTCATGATCATCGGTGGGATATTTCTCCTCATGAATATTTAGCTTCCATGATGCATAGGCAATAACTCTATCATTCTGTATAAGGACAAATCTATGTCCTTTATTTGAAGCATCACTATAAAAAACAAACCCATCATTCCCCGATGGTAGAGTCAAGATAAGAGAATTAACTAATCTTCTATTTAGTTATTAAAAAAATTCTTCACATACTTTTTTCCAAACAAATTTAACCCCTTTACGAGTGAGCTTGGTTAATGGTTTAGCCAATTGAGAAAAAACTGGACAAAATGCCGATAATAACCAGCTAAATGAATAAAACTGTGCACATCAGTTATACTCATCGGTGCTGTCCATTCTTGGATTTCCTTGGTATTTGATGGATCAATAGAGATTTCATTCTTAGAGACAATATGGCCAAGAAAATAAATCTCTTGAAGCCAGAATTCACACTTGCTAAACATCCCATATAATTCATTTCTTCTAAGAGTCCTTAGGATAATGTGCAAGTGATTTTCATGATCTTCGTAGCATTTTGAGTATACTATACCAAAATATCATCAATAAATACCACTACAAAGTCATCAAGATATTCCTTGAAAACTCGATTCATTAGATCCCTGAAGATAGAGGGTGCATTAGTAAATACAAAAGGCATTAATATAAACTTGTAATTCCCATACCCGGTTTGAAATGCTCTTTTCGGAATGACTTTCTTCATCACACACAACTTATGATATCTAAATCAAAGGTCAATCTTTGAAAAATATTGAGCTCCTTGAAGTTGGTCAAATAAATAACCACTATGAGGTGGGAGATAATTGTTTTTTATTGTTATATCATTGATCTCCCTGTAGTCAATTCACAACCTCATAGATCCGTCTTTCTTTTTAACAAAGAGGACAGGGGCTCCCCATGGAGAAACACTAGGGAAAATAAATACCATATTACTCAATTACTCTAGTTGTTTCTTTAGTTACACTAATTCTACAGTGTCCATTCTATAAGGGGTCTTCGATCTGTGCCTTGAACCTGGAATTAAATCAATGGAAAACTCAATTTCTCATTATGGAGGATGTCCAGGTAACTTCTCTAGAAACACATCAACATATTCTTGCACAATAGGTATGTCTTCTTTTCAAAAATTCATTTCCTCACCCATTATTATTTCATTCTCATCCCCCTCAATAATTTAATTTAGTAGAGACACTGGGGTGGATCTAGATAAGAATCAAATGGTGAAATTTCTTCTCTAAAGATAAAGTACTCCTTATCATCATCGAGAATTGTAACCTTCTTCTTCTTACAATAAATTTTCGAACCATGGTTCAAAAGACAATCTATACTGAGGATTATATCAAATTAAATCATGGGTATGACAATTATATCAGTAGATAAATATCATTTATATTCATTAATGGGGACTGATTCACAAAACGTTGTTGCGATGATACTTCCCTTAGGAGTTTTGACTGACAACTCCCTTGTAAAAACAAATTGGAAAATCAAATTTTCTTAGCAAACTGGGAAGATATAAAACAATGTGATGATCTCGAATCAAATAAGGCATTGGATAAACTTGAGAAAACCATTAAATTACCTTCCACCACGTCTTTTGGAGCTTCATCCTTAGCAGTAGTGATCACATAATCTTAGAATTGATCCCTTGGCCTTTTCTGAGGTAAGTTTTCCAGACACTTAAGACATTCATTTTCTTAATGTCCCATATCCCTGTAATTGTAGCATTGAACATTGGTAGATTATTTCTTCTCCTTACAATCACTAGTAAGATGGCCCTTCTGTCTACATTTATAGAATACTTCTTTTCCTTTCAGATAGGCACTAGGGTGCTTCCTTCCACAATTATCACAGGGTAGAAATTCAACTCTTCCCTTCTTCCCTGTTTCCTTATTTCTTTTCCTAGAGTGTTCAGAAGATCTATTCTTCTCTTTCTTTTCTTTAAAGTCTTAATACATAGAGAATTCCATTAATGTCTTGATAACACATGATACAATATCTTCATATGATGAGAAGGATTGTGAGACTAGTTCCCAATGGAGAAATGGTTTTAACCCATCAAATAAATGACCAATCTTACTTCTTAGGTTATATATATAGTATATAGCATGAATTTCTAACCTTGTAAAGTTATCCTCATACTTTGAGACATTCTCATCCTCATTTTTCCTCATACTCAGAAATTGTCTTTCCCTATCCACTCGATGGTCACGAGGAATGTATTTTTCTAACAAAATCTCTTTAAACTCTCTCCATTCCAAATTTTATTCTTCTTCATCCTCCTTTTTTTCTGAATTAATGACCACCATTGATCTGTATCTCTGGTGAGGCGATAAACGGCCATGAAAACCATTTCCCTTTTGCTACTCCCCAAATCATCCAATATTTTTTCTAAGGAACTTATTCATTTTTCATCTACAAATGGATTTGTAGACCCATGGAATGTTGGTTGTTGTTGCCTCATAAAATAATCTAACATTGATCCTCCGCATTGTGGATTAGGGTGCTCCATACAGGTAAGGTTATTATTCATAACCTGTGTGAGTTGTTCGAGTATAGTGATAAGCTGATCAACACCAGTTGCATCACCAGCTCTGCTATAATTATCTTGACCAGGAGGAAAATACCTACATGGATTATGTGCATTGATATAGTTTATATTCCTTCCACTAGGCTACATTTCTAAACAATGGCATACATTATATTAGTTTATGAACCACAATACATAATTACGAACATGTAAAACAGTTAACATATATTGAATAGTTTATAGATATAATTTATATTCATAAAAATGTTTTATTTGAGAAGGTATATACTCATAAATCATTCACAATGGTTTTTAATGAAAATGAGAATTTTCCTAAGCATATCCCCAGGGAGTTTGGTAACCAAGAGTGTAGCAATGCCTGTTGTCGTGCATCAATTCCCGTTCGAGTCTAGCTCAAAGATGTGTTTTCAGGTTTTGCACCTAGGTACATCTGTTCCAGAACCGCCTTTACCTACTCATATCCAACCATGGATGTATTGCTTGTAAAACCCACAAAATCTCTACAATACCAAAATTCTATGATGTTCTTCTATACTAATCCTCAATGTCTATCTTAGGGTAATGTTCTCTAATCAGATTTTTTCTAAATCTAGTTTCCAAGGTATTTACTAAACCTCCCTCTGATACAAATTGTAACACCCCGAACTTAGTTATATAGAGTCGGTGCATTATTAAATAACATTGGAATGATACAAGGAATCATGTCTCGAAAGACAGATCATTTTAGTATTATTGTAAACAAAATACATACATATGTTCAACATTACAACTTGAAAAGAAATACAACACAAATTTATTCCATTAGAAACATTCATGACTCCTAGATTATGCCTTCAAGTCACTCACAACTAACTTATTCATACCCTAGGAAAATTAAACATAAGAAATCAGTGAGCTCAATCACTCAGTAAGGATAGGTAATACAACAAACGATAACATAAACATTAGGCGTGATGAATAATTCAAAACAAATTCCTTTACAAATAATAAACATGAAAACATTATGCCAGGAATATGAGCTGATGAAATAATGGCATAATAAAACATAGTCATGGGTATTCTACTAGTTGAATAACTACCTAAACCATCATTAATATTTTCATAATGAGGGAATGTATAATGCCAGACATTATGAAACATTTTGTCAAGGCCTCATCCAAGATGTCTAAAAATGATTAAGGCCTTGGCCAAAAACATATATTAAATTGGGAAAGGCCTCATCTAGTTCCATGTCTAATTGTCTCATGAGACCAGCAGATGCACCGAGGAGCTATAGCGGGCTCCACCCATCACATACTAAGTCCAATACATTCCTTATATAAAAATTCTGAAACATAACATAAACATTCATATTAAAACTAGTATACAAAATGTCAACACTTTAACCATAAACCATGAATGGTATAAAAATAAAACATCCAGTGTCAAACATATCACAAAACCTTCAATACATTATGGAATATTTGAATCATAATAAATCAACTTCTAACAAGTTTAAAATCAATCAAGGGATGTTGACTTATATGGAATGAAATCTATTTGAAAGAAATACCTCTTTCTATTTTGAAACCATTTATGAGTCAAATAATTATAAAATAAAACAATTATTTTAAAAATATTCTTATAAGATTTTAAGGTAAGATTCTATGATGTTAGAATGGTGGAAAATATCCTCACCTGCTAAATAAGTTAATAAAACATTCTTACATTAATTCTGTCGAAAGGGTCATAAAGTACCTTATTTGGAAAATGACAGAAAGATTCCTTTCAAAACATATAAGGTCATATAAGGGTATAAATATCCTTAAACCATAGTGTAGTAAATAGGAAAAATGTTTTGAAATAAATTTTTAAGAAAACATGGATGTGGATGATAAATAGGTCACAGTAGATACTTACGTAAAAACAACCTCGGATAATAAAGACATTGTGAAATTAACCCTTACCTTGTAATTTTCCTTTGTAGAGGGTACTTTAACCACTTTTATAATAGTTAAATCATTTTTATTAAATTATAAAATAACTATATACATTAATATTATATCATATATGACTCTCTAATATTTCTTTGTTAATAATATTTCAGTAGTATCATCATTTTGGGTGTTAACTGATTCATTTTCCTTTATATGCTTGGTTATGTAAGCCATATTTTTCATGGATAGGATGTATTTTATTGATATAAAAAATTATATTATATTCTTAAATATTATTTTTAATCATTAAATGAAAATTATTCTTGAATGATTATGTTCGGGAATGAATCTCATTGCATTCATGGGGATGGTAATCTATACATACGCACGAGCAAAAATATCATTATACTGATGGTTAAATCATATGTAATTGGATGGTAAATCATATATAAAAAATAACTAAAATTTTATATTTATTATTTACATCAGATATATTCATTATTATACCCCTCCAAAATAATGAAGTGTTTGAATAACAAACCACACCACGACATGGAGACGGAAATCCGTACTTATGCATGTATGGCGACTTTTTTTATAGGATGGATAGAATAAAAAATATGGTTGTACCATATTTATAATAACATCATAGTATATATAATATACTCAATTTATAATTTTAGAATTGAAATAACAAATAAAGAGGATGTGGAAGAATAAAATAACATGAAAGAGGTGATGAAATATTTACCTCTTCTTCGAGTTCTTCCTTTTGATTTGATAAAAAGGGATCTTTAGGTTGGCTTTCTGCAAAAACTAAGTCCTCTATGATGAAGGGAAAAAAGTTGGGAGTATATTTGGGTAGGGTTTGGTCGAGCCAAATATATTTGGAGGTGTGAAATTAAGAAAAGGTTAAGTTCCCTTTTATAAGAGAGATGAGGGTCACTTTAGGAAAAGATTAAAATGTTATTTTATAATAAAATCATTTTCGGTTTCTAATGGCTCCGAAATGATTACTTTAGAGACTGATGTGGGGATGGGTTGGAAACCTCTCAAAAATAGGGTTTAGACAGGTATAGGTCACCATATTAACCTTATCTTTTAGATTTAACTCCTAGTTAAATAGTCTGTCATTTACCATGTCTCTTTTTATTTTTATATTGTATGGTTAATAAACTTACCATAACAAACCAAGTGAACCACAAGTGGTTCATTATTAATACATATAACCATATATATGTCCTTTGGATGTACCTTATATTTTTAGGAATATTATGTCAACTAATAATATAATATTTGTTTTAACAACTCAATTTTGTCAATTTTGACAATATTTAGTATTTGGTTTTTGTGAAAATCATAACAACATGATTAATTAAAATAAAAATTATTTAATCAATCCTGAAATGTATTATTATCCTCAAAAATTATTTTAATTCATCAAAAGTCTATAATTAAATTTATTTGGATATTTAGAATATCAATTATTTTAATCTTTCATTAATAATATAATTACTGCATCATCATTGTGTCATAAATATATTTAATTATTTAATATATAAATATTTCAAATAAAATACCATTACCTAGGAAATATTATTATATTTGTAATTAATATTTATAGTCGAATTTATCTTATGTATAACCCTATATTAAAAATGGTTTAGTTATTAAACGTTTAATTTAACACTTTTAACTCTTCTTTGAATAAAATAATAATAAACTTCCTAATATAATCCAAGTGGACCAATGGGGGTCTTATTTTATTACTAAGGTTTTTTTGGTCAAATTATACTTATTAAATAGAATTAGGACATGTGTTAGGGTAATTATGATATCATTTTTACCCTTAACTAACCGTGGTAAATAAAAGTCAAAATTTACGATTCACAAAAAATTACTTTCATCTTATTGAACCAAATTTTACTTAATGATATTAACCTTGTCTCTCGAAATTTTTAAATTCAACTCATAGAAGTGGTAAAATTAGGTTTTTTGAAAATTTTCAAATGCTCCTAGGAGGTGGGTAAAAGAGGGTAAAAATTTCATTAAAATTTATATATATGTAAACTTATTATATAATGAATCCAATAAATTACGTTGAACATATATAGGTATTATTTACCTATTTTTACCTAAAATAAATTAAAATAAAATAACTAATCATTTAAATAAAAAGTCAATTTTAAACAATAATGTAGTGTTTTTCACTATTCCTCAAAAATTGAAAGTTTTCATAAAAATACCAAAAATTCACCCTAAGCTAATTTTGATATTCTGAATCCAAAAATGAAGTCCATTTTGAAAAATAAAATTTATAAAATTTCAAAAAGGGGGTAATACTATTCATAACAACTATTTTGATTAGTTGTGGTGTGTTTGAACTCAAAGTTGTATACAACACAAGCTATTGTATTATTAAAAGGGAAACATACCGTGGAAGCTTGGGGTGTTACATCTAACATCAACTTCCCTAGTAATATACCATTTCAACCACCTACTACCATCATCACACCATATTACACTTCTCAAACCAACTCAACATATAGTTTTCTATTTTCCATAACACCCCCATAGATACATCATTCCTCCAATCATCCTACCGCCACATTGCAAACCGTTGGTACCATCACACCTCCCCATGTGTTACTATTGAAGAAAACCAAGCACTGCCAACCAACTATGACAAATTAAATCAAACTAAATCAGAAGAAAGACACAAATATATTATTCCTAAATCCACTATATAGATGACATGGAGTACCATCGCAAACCCTCACTATGATCGAGGTGTGAAATCCCTTTCTAGATTGATTTGAATAGCTATCCATTCACTCCCACTCCACCAATGTTGAACCATTGAAACAATTATGTAACCTGTTGCTACCATCATCCCGACATCAACTAGGTATGTATCCAGCCAAAATAAATATGAAAAAATGAGAAATCAAGTTGAGCTATGATAATTTTGGGTGTGCGGGCCCAAAGTGTGTCAAGTCCAAGAACATTGTTCGAATTTTCCTGTGGACCAAAATTGAATTTGGAGAAATAATTTTAGAAATAAGAGTTGATCGTATCTGATGTTACTTGAAATTTTTCATATTTTATTGGTTTAATGATGTGAAAATGATAGCAAGAAATGAAGATATGTGAACTAAATATTCGATCTACTCTACTAAATAATCACAACCCCTGAACTTTATATGTGGGAAACATATGGGTGTGCGATAATGATCACTACATGGAATAATAAATTAAGGACTTTAGAATTATTTTGGAGGTGGGTTTGTTCTTTTTTCACCAGGTAATAGAATAAAACATAGTGAAAGTAAAATATTGAGGTGAGAAAATCTTATGGGAGACCTGATAGGAGCTAGCAGCAGGGGACTGACAAAAAAAGAAGAGTCCAAACAATTAGAGTGTCAAAAAAATACACAACCCCATAATAGTATGAAGGAACACATGTTGATTTTAGATATTGTTTGGGATCTAATGGAGATCACAAAAAGAGATGGAGTTAGAGCTATGAGATTGATAAGATTCATTATCTCTTCCCCTATGTCTTAATTTATTTCATCATGCATTGTTTAATAACTAAATAATTGAATATGATAAATGAAATCATGTTCTTTGAATAAAAAATATTTGGGTAACGACTTAAGATGGTAAATAAATTTTAGTTATTTAATTCATTAGTAATACTGAACACATCTCACTATATAACATTCAATAGACATTTTAAAAAATATCAAATATCAATTAAAACAGATTTTGAATATACATAATTTCAAACAATTTTTCATTCAGAGGATTTCTCTAAAAATTTAATAAATATAAAAAGATAGTATCACACTGAGTTCAACTAACATATTGATATTATAGGTAACTTATTTTTTTCATTTTGTGATAAATTTATTTGTACAGTTGAAAATCTGAAGGATCCATTCAGTCATATGTTTACCTGAAAAATTAGGCTAGACAATTTCAATCATTTCTAGGTGTTTAAATTAAAATGCATGAATGATGGAAAATATTTATGAAAACCATCTAGTAAATCTCCCCCAAATTCATCAACTTACTTATATCACTTATTATTGATCTTTTATCTATTCATTATATTTTTGTCTCTCCTATTATTTTCTTGAACTCACAAAAAAATATTCATTCTGAGATTTGTTTCATCACAATTAACATTTTCATCTCACTAATTTTTTCATATTTTCTTTCTGTTTGTATACTAGGCCAAACACTTAAATTACACAATGTGAGACCTTCCATGTGGATCGACCTCCACTCATCACTAAACTAGCTTTATGTATATTTATAGAAAAACTTATTTTCAAGAGTCCAACGATCCATTGTAAAATTTTGGCACCATTTCCAGAAATGTAACGTGTTAAAAATGATAAAAAAATTACATATTACAAAAACAATGAAAACAAACAATATATATAAAAATCATATATACACAAAATGTTAAAAATTTCCTCAAGTAAATTAAAATAATACCGATTTTTAACTATTGTGTATAAGAAAAAATAATTCTAATACATAGATCAAAGATCCTTACATAATAGAAATTGAGATACACTTATGTTATTTGAAATATGATAGAAAAAAAATTAAAATAAGAGACTATAGAAAAGCTAAGAACCAAAATAATCAACAACATTGAAATGTGAATCCACCTAAAAATGTGATAATAGGGACACATAGTGTGAGAGAACTAGTGTTTCATGTTTTTTATAATAATAAATCATGAATTATTCTATCATAAAATTATAGGAATTATGAAATAAAACAATCCACATTTTCTCAGCTGCTTACATTCAATTGAATTCTTAGTGGAGACTCTCCTAAATTCATTAGGGACTTCTACTATACTGTTCATCAATTTCCACTGAGGGGTTTGAGTGAGGAGGATATTAAACTCATATTATTCACTTTATAACCCAAATTCAATGCCCAAGAATGGTTTTTAAAACTAAAATATTAATTTTTTAATACTTGGTATCAGTTTCATAATGTTCTCATCATGAAGTTTTACCCTCTCAGTGAATAAAATCATAAAATTGAAACAAGATCATTGATTTTGTTATAATATGAGAGATAAATATTCCATAAAACTAGGGATAATATTAAAATTTTAAAATACCAAGGAAATCACTAATTACTCATGGATTATTTCTATAATAGTCTCACCCCTTACCACCAAACATTGGTGGACCAATATACTAGTGGGGACTTTAGTGATAGAACTGGAGAGGAAACGAAACAAATCTTTATCACACTATCAAAAAACTGACAAGAAAAATTATATAGAATAATAACTATTGTAAGTAAATAATCCAATACTATTTTATAGTATGAGGCATGAAATACTATATTTTTCAATGAAAATACTAAAAACACTCTTTGGGTGAAATTCCAAAACTAAAACATGTTTAAGAATTGACAATATTTTTGTCCCAATTTTGACATGTCTATCCAAGCTATTGAGAATAAAATTTTCTTGAATATATTCCTCAAATATATCCTAGGGATGATCCATTATCAAACTCATATAATCAGGGTTATAGAAACCTACCAAATCTCTCTTGGAGGGAGCAGGGAGTTCTGAGACCTACTGCTCCCCCAAATATTTAGCAACCACCTAGGCAGTAGTTCCTGCCCTAATTAAAAGATAAATCATCTAACCCACACAAGGAATTAAATGGTATGTTCTAAAAGCTTATAGGTATATTTTATGAACAAAAGTCTAAGATTATTTTTTTAAAGTGAAAATGGTTTTTTGGATGAAAATTATGGTAATACAAATGGAGCGATTGGCTGGAAATTTGGTTACAGAGATACGAATAATATTCCAAGTTCCACCGAATTAATCCCTATAGAAAATTACATGGTTTTATAAACTATTATTGGTCTCCCAACATAACAGTAAACTATTAATGTACCCTAAAATACTTAAAAATAAAAACTGGCTAAATATAGAAATTCTAATCTAGAAAATGTTGAGTCTATAAATTTTGATAGAAACATTAAAAACACTATGAATCATATTATTCCAGTTTAAAGACAACAATAAAATCATTTAAAAACAAATAATATAAATGGAATAAATATATTTATGAATAATTTAAAGGGAATATTAAATTTTTGAGGAACTTTAATTAAAAAATTATTTTTCAAAAATAGTAAAAAAGAAAATCCAATATTCTAAATTGTTAAATATTCTCAAAGATATTAAAAAATGAACAATAACATTCCTTTCCGAGAATATAAATTTTAAATCTCATGTTAACATACATCATTTAAGAAAATATATTCAAACAAGAAAAATTAGGATGATTTTTCTAATTATAATCTCACAAAAAAAAGTGTAGTTTGGTGTTACATAATAGGTTACCTCCCAACATTCAAGAAATAGGAAACTTCATTATCCACTCAACTATTATATATATAGGTGTAAAATTAATTTCTATATTTGATCATGGATCCAACATCAACTTAATTACATTATCAAGAGACTAAGAATTGATATTATGATTTCCCTAAACCGTCATTATTTCTTTATAACATTCAAATCTATCCATTAATCACCCAGTTGGTAGGGTAGATGACTTGTTAATTAGATTATGATGTCTATTTTATCCTTATAATTTTATAATAATGTATATTAAATGTGACTAGAATGTACTTATAATACTTGGTAGGAAATTTCTAGAAACATGAGTAGCTATCATTAATATCTCAAATGGAAAAATAATTTTTAATTTAGGTGAACTGAAGGAGGAATTCAATGTTTTAAAAAAACATTAATGAACCGACCAAATACGTAAATTGTTATAGAGATGATATTTTAGGAGTTGAAAAATATATTGATGAGGAGGAATATAATTTTTTAAGGATATAGGTGTAATATAACTGTGTACCAAATTTCCCTTCTCAAACCAACATCAAAATTAGTTCTAATAATGAGACTGATACATTATGTGAGTTTTAGTTGGAATTCCTAGAACACCAAGATGAGTTTTCATTAGGTGTTATTTTAACACCGAACAACAAATCCAGATGTATGGAACACTTCACTAGGAATAATAGTGATGAACAAGAATCCTTCTTCACTACCTTATTTAAGAGGCAACATGAAGACCTCAGGACTCCCTGGCCTACGTTTCTTCCCCCAAACTAAGCACCATTGAATCTGTAACTCATTAACTTGCCAACACATTTGAAATTTTTATTTTAGGAGAGTTCTCAACATTATTAGTCATCATATAATACAAACATGAATAAAGCAAGAAATAAAATTTTTGAGCTCCTTGAGGAAGTATTACTCTGTTGTTGGATCGACCATTGATGATATCCTGGGTATATGTCCATCATACTACTTGCATAACATCTCCATGGAACCAATTTTTAAACAATAATTAGATGAAAATATATGGCATAACCCAAAAATGAAAAAAGTCGCCTAAGAGGAAGTGATTAGGTTTCTTGATACTAGAATAATATTTCCCATTTTAGAATTTCCATGTTTAATTCCATTTTAGGTAGTCCATAAGAAGGGTGGTGTGATTTTGAGAACAAGTGAAAATAATTATTAAATTCAAAAAAAAAATTAAACAAATGGAGGATCCACATATAATGTATAAATAACAATGTTTACACTATTAATTATTATTTCTCGATTCCATTTAAGGAACAAATTATAGAGAGGTTGACGGGTGTTGAATTTTTATACTTTCTTGATGGATATTCTAGTTACAACTATATTTCTATTGTTCATGATGATTAGGATAAGTCCACCATAAATTTTATATTTCATACATTTTCTACCATAGAATTACCTTCAGAGTGTGTTGTTATATAACCACTTAATTGAGATGCATGATATTAATTTTTTCAAACATGATTTAAAGGATTATTGATGTTTTTATTGATTATTTTTTAGTTGTTAGAAGTTAATTTTAAAACTATCTTGAAAATATGGAAACTGTTTTTAAAAGTTTCCAAGAAATTAATATTATTTTAAATTGGGAAAAGATTCAATTTATGTCTATAGAAAGAATTATATTAGGTGTAAGAACCAAGATCTTCTTTTTAGGTATGTTTTTCTTTTTCCTGGTGTTTTTGAGAAAAAAAGAGTTTCTGGATGTTTTCTAAGTACACATCATGTACTTTATGAGTACACACCGTGTACTGCCTTTCCGCATGAGGGGGTGTGCTGGTCGTGTCATGACCACACACAAGGTCATGTGGGGTGACGTGGAGGCCGCCTAAAGCGGAGTACAGAAAAGGAGATTACATGTCGTGTGCTTTAAAAGTACATGCTGTGTATTTTGTTTTTTTCATTAAACAGACCGGGGTTGCGTCTAATAGATATGGGTGTCTTCTTCTTCGGCCAAAACATCCTGAAGCACCCGTACGACGCCGAGACTTCCCTGAGCCCCTGATCGCGTGTCCTTTCTCTGAATCGACCGTCGTCGATTGCATTGGAACCACAGCGGTATGCCTTTCCTTCTGCTAGAGCTTCGTTTCTTGATTCCTCTTATTTTTCATGATACCATGGGTTGATGATTTTGTGTGTTTTCTTAGATATACAATGTTCTAAGGAGATTCAAGCCTTGAGGTTCAATTATATTGATCTCATAACCCCGAGGTAGGTTGTTTGTGTCGTTCAGTTCTATGTCATTGAATATTTTGGGAAAATTCCACCAATACCCTTGAACAGGGTATTTCATGGTTACCATTTTAGCCCTATTATTTTCCTTCATTGCTTATATGCTAGAGTAGAGGATACTAAATGTGAATAGGGTTAATTGTTATGCTTTAGATATTTTTTTCATGCATGTTTTCTCTGTATGGACCGTTGGGTTTAGTTTTCTTTTTTTGGCTGCTGTTTACTTTCCATGCCTAGTATTGTAGGATGGTATGACTGTAGTTATAATGTGTTGATATTCCATAGAATTATATCCAAGTATTTCATGAGGTTTACTTTGTCTGTTATGTGCACTATACTTATTTTACTTACATAGGGATGTCAGAACCTAGTGTATTAGACTATAGGGAGAATGGATATAAGGGCTTCTCTAGAGAGTCATTATAATTTTTATGGTGCGAGACCATAGGGGGAATTGACGTTGAGTGCTTCCTCAGAATGTATGTAGTTCCTCGACGTGGGCCACAAGGGGAATGAGACGTTGATTGCTTCCCTAGAGAACCTTTAGTATGATACGAGACTATAGGGGGAATTGACGGTGAGTGTTTCCCCAGAATGTCTATACTTTAGTTGAACCAGAGGGGTGAGACTGTGTGTGTCTCCTAGAGGGTTGCCAGTTCCTGTTGGTTGAACCCTAGATGGCCATGCTATGAGAACTACCCAGAGGGTTAAATTTTTGTTTCTAATTTCTTGAGTAGTTGATTACTTGTTTGTGAATTAAATGCTTAAAATTGTGGATTGTTTACTGTTGAGTACTTTCTTGTTTACTGATTTTTGTACTTTTACCGCCATATATTCACTGACTATTAGGAACATATCTCATGGTTGTGTCCTACTGAGATTTAGTATCACACCTTATTTGGGCCATGCATTTGGGACAAAATATATTATATTGAAGTAGGTATGGATAAGTTCAAGTTCCCTTCTTCTTCAGGTACTTGAATTTTTGTGGAGATGGAGAGCATGAGACCAAGCGTAGGCTTGAGATGTAGAAGAGTTGTTATCCATTTTCCTTGTATTTTTGGTTTAGTACTATTTTATTCAGCATTGGGACTTGTTTGGCTGCTTTCCTGGACATAAGTATTATGCATTATT
Organism: Viscum album; assembly: GCA_963277665.1. Lineage (NCBI taxonomy): Eukaryota > Viridiplantae > Streptophyta > Magnoliopsida > Santalales > Viscaceae > Viscum > Viscum album. Next base: position 1,368,704,483 of record OY728135.1, read on the forward strand.
TTATATGTATGTGCTCTAGATGATTATTAGTTAGTCTTCCACTGTTCACTTGTGTATGGATTGTTTACGGCTTCTCCTATTGTTTATTTTTTTCTTCTCCGCTGTGTACTCTGCCAATGAGGGAATAGTTTCCCCACTATCACACCCAAGGCCCTCGCTGCTAGTTGGTAGCCTCTGGCATTTGAGTAGATGTGCTTGATGCCATGTGACCAAACTGGTTCGGGGCGCCTCTAGGTGGCTTTCGGAACCGAGACATTACAAAGTGGTATCAAAGAGATTCTTTTCTCTTGAGGTACTATTTGGAGCCTATAGCCAGGGATAAGATAGAATAGGTACTTGGTAATAAGTGGTTCCCTGGAGTAGCTAACCCGTGTATGGGGAAAATCCAGACTACCTCATTTATTGCATTTTTACTAGTTTGCAATTTTCTATTGATTTGATTTCACCGTTGGGTGATTCACATGTTTTGTGATATTACCGTTGTTGTTATTGCTGTTTTACTTATGTCACAACCCGATGAGATGAGTGTATTCCATCTCATACATAATATAGGTTCTTTTTAGAAATCACTTTCCATGCATTTTTTCCATGCCGTGTAGGATGCATTAGTGATTGCATATTGTTGTGATAAATGTTGTGTAGAATATGTAGGGTGTTGTGATAGATGCCTTGATAGAAATACAAGATATTTAATAGGGAATTGTTTGTGTAGTGCTTGGTTTGGATGAATGTAAAACATTGGTTCTGTAACACCCTGAGATTTTAAAAGATTTATTCTTTTTAATTTCTTTCATATCTTCTGTTGTACGCTACACCAATAGTACCTTGCGCTATAAGAAAGACCGTATTATCTTTCAGTATACGCAACACTATTCTTGGACCGTGTTACACACAATTTCAAGTTCATTTGATATTATTTATTCTACACAACATTGAGTGTGTATATATATATATTCAATGTATTAATGAAAAATGGTCGGATTCTGTTACACGCAACAACAAAGGAGTCTTGCACTACACACAACCCTCACTTGGCTTACATTACACGCAATCGCGACCTTCCACGATAGCGTGTGTTGTACGCAATTCCAAGTTTAACTAAACAACGATATGTTATTAAAATATTATATAAACTAGCCATTATGAATATTAATAACCACTTTTTGAAATTTTATAAATTTTATCATTTAAAATGGACTTCAATTTTGGATTTGAAGTATCTAACTTATCCTGGGGTGAATTTTTGGTATTTTTCTGAAAACTTTCAATTTTTGATGAATAGTGAAACACTGGGTTACTATTTCAAATCTGACTTTTTATTTAAATAATTTTATTTAAATTTATTTTAGGTCAAAATTCATATATAATACCTATATAAGTTCAATTTAATTCATTGGAGTCATTTTTTTAATAATTTTAGATATATAAAAATTTTATTGAACTTTTCACCGTCTTTTACCCACATCCTAGGAAAATTTGAAAATTTACATAAAACATAATTTTACCGCTTCTGTGAGTGGAATTTCAAAATTTTGAGAGACAAGGTTAATATCAAGGAGTAAAATGTGGTTCAATAAGATAAAAGTAATTTTTGGTGAATAGTAACTTTTTACTTTTATTTACCACGGTTAAAAGTAAATAGGGTAATTAAGGGTAAAAATGGTATTATTAATACCCTGAGACATGTTATAATTATATTGGATAAGTATTATTTGACAAAAACAACATTAGGAATAAAATATTTAATTTTAGGTCCACTTGGATTAGATTAGGACATTTATTATTATTTTATTTAAAGAAGAGTTAAAATAGTTAAAATCAAAATTTAACAACTAAAACATTTTTAATATTGGTTTATATATAATATAAATTTGACTATAAATAATCATTAGAAATATAAATAGATTTCCTACCTAATTTAATTTTATTTATAATTTTTAGATATTAAATAATTTAATTTATTTATGACACAATGGTGATGCAGTAATTACCTAAATAATAAAATATTAAAATAATTGATATTATAAATACCCAAATAAATGTAAGTTCATACTTTTTATGAATTAAATTAATTTTATAGGTTAATATGACATGTTATTATTGATTTAATTATATTTTTTCGAAGTAATCATGCTGTTATAATTTTCACAATAATCAATTACCAAATAGTGTCAAAATTGACATAAAATAGTTTTTAAAACAAATATTATATTATTGATTGTAATTATTTTCATAAAAATATAAGGTTCAGAAAAATGACTTATATAAGGTCATATATATTAATAATGAACCACTTGGGGTTCTTTTGGCTTGTTATATTAATTTTATTAACCACGTAGTGTAAGAAAACAAGAAGACACGGTAAAAGTAAAATTGTTTAACTTAGTGTTAAATCTAAATGATAAGGTTAAAATAGTAACCTAAACTTGTATAAAACCTATTGTTTGAGAGGATTTATACCCATACCCACTTTATTTTCTAAATGAATCAATTTGGAGCTATTATAAACTGAATATGGCTTTATTATAAAATAATATTTTATGTTTTTTCAAAGGTTCCCCTATCCTCCCTTATAAAAAGGGAACCCCTTCCCCCCTCTCTTCACACCCTTTTGAGCCTTGAAGCTTGTCCATCCCCAGCCAATTGATCTTTTCAACCTTTCTAGTTACATCATATAGGTTATCGTCTTCTCAAAAGTCCAACTATAGTGCCTTTAGAAGATGATTAAAGGAGGTGCATCGAGGAAGAGGTAATCTCTTCTACCGACTCTTTCAAGTTTATTTCTTCTTATACTTCCTCTTATTTAGTTGTTTCATTATAATGTAATAACATAATTATTACTTATATACTTATATGTTATTATAAATATGAAACAACACTATTTCACCTTCTATCCATCCTACGAAAAATGAAATCCCCGCGCGTGCGTTCGTACGGAATACCGTCTCCACACAGTGGTGTAATCAGTTTTTCCACTACCACCTTACATGGATAGGTATAATGGTGTAAATAATAACTATATATAATTATTATAACATCAAATGGATTCTATTATATTATATCATCCACTCCAATACCATTCATCAAATATGGGAATAATATCATCGCTTGTGCGAACATACAGATTACCGTCTCCACGAGGCGATGAGATTCATTTTCCTTGTTAACAATTCAAAAATGATTATAAAGTTTATATAATAAGTAATCATGAATTATATGACATAATAATTCTACTATATTTATGTATATATATATTTATGTCTTCTACTTTATTCCATTCAATTCAATAGTGAAACAAAAAACATCGTTCATGGGTACGTAGGACCTACCATCTCCATGAACGGTGTATTTCCTTCCATTTATCAATCTATTATATATATGTATATTCTGAATATATATTATATATAAATCATGTTTTATATTCTGTAATTAATTAATCATGATCTAAGTAATCATATTAATAATTACAAGTCGAAACACGGATGATAAATGAAATGATTTTACACAAAACGCTGCTTTAACATGGAATTGACAAATGAAAAGATAATATAAAGTCGTAAGTGAATCATATATGATATCATAAATATTATTATGGTTGTGTTACAAGTTAATAATATGTTTAAACACACTATTGATTATTCTAGGACACATACATAAGAAATTGGACATAAGGTAAGGGATAACTATTCCAATCTCGTTCTTATCCGAGATTGTTATTCGTAAGTATTTACTGGGGTTATTGTTATCATCCATGCCCATGTTTTATAAAACAAATTCATGTATTTTTAAAGTCCTTTTTACCCATTTTTGAAATTTACAACATGTTATTAAAGGAATCTTACTTTTTCTTACCACACGGGGAACTTTTGGACTTTTCCAACATAAGTACGAGAAGAATGTTATATTTAACTTATACTACGTGAACGTATTTTCATAGTTTCATAACGCCTCATTTTCATGATTCTTACTATACAAGATTTTATGACTATTTCAACAAAATAATTTTATTTTAATATTACATTGCATTTTGAGAAAAGAAAATTATTTTGAAGAAGAAAGGATATTTTCCTCAAGAATTCAATTCAAGTATTTTATCAAAACCATTTTCCATCTAAGATGACATTATTTCATCTGTGTATGATTCAAGTATAATGACTCTATGATTTACATGGTTTCAATTTTATTATGATGAAATATCCATTTGTTTTATATTGATTATGTGATGATGGGATGATGTTTATGAAACCCATTTTATTCTTTGGGGTATGATGAATGTTTTAAGTTTATTTTGTGGAAAAAGTAAGAATGATTTCATTATGAGATGGGTGGGACCTATATCTCCCTCCAATTAATTGGATAAATATTTATATCTCATGAGATAGACACGGAGGTAATGGTAAGTTAATCCGGTTCAGTGATAAAGGACTGGAACGAGGAGTGAACTTGATTCAGAAAGGGACTTTGTCCACTAAGATGGTCTTGGCAGCAATGCCTTGGCTACTATGGAAATCATATCATTTGATTAATGGTTTTCCATAATTAAAATGTTTTATTCCCATGATATTTTAGCATGATTGATGTTCCCTTATGATATATTCCTTACGTACTTCCAAGATTTATGTCTTTGATCAAGATTTTGATGTTTAGATTTTATGATCAAGTTTTTGCCTTCAAATGTTTATGGATTGTTTTAGTTTCTCTATTTTTATCCTTACTGAGAATTTGAGCTCATCCTTTTTATGTTTTTTCCCCAGGATATAATGAAAGGTTTTAGGTAAGAAAAAAAGGGGAAGATCTTTATGGGAGATGTTGAAGATCTTTCACCATGATTAGAAGATTACATTACGGGTTTCCAAGGACACTAAACTAATACGGTCTTTGGGCGTATGTTTTTGTCATGTATTAAGTATTCCGTAAAATTAATGTAATGTCCATGTATGTCAAGATTTGGGTCTCTACAATTGGTATCAGAGCGAAGGTTTAGTTAACCTTTTGGAAACTAGGATGCGAAAAATTTAGTGAAATCCCTAGAGATATTTCTAAGGAATGTCTAGGTATGTCCCTAACGATAAGTATATGTATAGGTTATAGTCCTAGAATTACGGTAATGATCTTAGAATTTAACCTAAGATGTTAGATATTTACGGTACTCCCCCTTTATTATGTTTTTTCCCTATTATGATTTTTTCCTCTCACACTATTCTTTTTGGGTTTTAGAGAATGGCTGGAAACAGGAAGATTCACAATAATGGAGGATATGATGTACAATGGAATGATATTCTTCATGAGAAACCGAATGAAATGGTATTTGGAAGTCCAAAAATCATTTTTATGCCTAATCAGAAATCTCATAATATGATCAATAATCTCAACTTTTCTAAGTTTCCAAACTCAGCTAATAAGAGAAAGATGGAGTTTCATGATGATTATAGAGGAAAGAAAGTTCAATTTCTTTCATGTAAATATTGTGGGAAGAGGCATTAAGGAGAATGTTTCAAAGGAACTAGAAGATGCTTTGGGTGCGGAAAAGAAAGACTCAAATCTACCAAGTGCAAAGGAAAAGGTTTAGTTAACACCATGGAGATGGATAATGGTATTTCTATGACATCAACAATGATTAGATGTTTTAAATGTGGAATGTATGGAATTATACAAAACAATTCCCTAAGGTAAAATCTCATGAAGAGAATCAGCATGGTCATATGGGTAGTATTTATGTGGATGATGATGGGGAGACTACAAATGATATATGAGATGAAAGAAGTGTTGAAGCTTGTTCAATGGTTTAAAAAGGTATTGGAATGATTGTATGTTTATCAAGAGTTATGTTGTATAGGTAATGTAATGGTACTATGGAATAAAGAAACATCTAGGGATTGTTACACTATTGTTTTTCCTAAAGTATTTGAAAGTATATGTTGAATGGTACTGGAAACCATGAAAGTTTATTTAGATATTTTTGGAAAGAAGATGATATATGCATAATGAAGGGATAAAGAGAAAATGAAATTTTGATAGTATTCATGAGCTCATGATTGATATAAGGACTAAGTGATATCATGGTTTGAGTATATAGAATTTTTGGCATTTTGGTATGTGGAAGGAGTTAACTTTTGACAGCACTCATGTTTTCACTAAGGTTCTATGGTAATTCATGTTTCAAAAGAATACATGATCAAGGTATTCACATGTTTGGAATGTGACCAACAAAATATATATTATGATATATGGGGGGTAAATGATGGTATCCATGTGCTTGTTATGTGACCTTTCAAGTGACCATTTTCTTTATACTATGAGATCAGACAGATGTATTTTGGAGAAGCCTAAAGATTATAATGGATTATGTTGGAAATAAGATAGTATTATGTAAGGATAGAACTTGTTTTTCGATATTATTTCTGGAATGTTAAAATAGTATAGTTTTAGAAAAAGGACAACCCATAGGACGAGTGACAACCCATCGCGTCAGACAATGCTGTGGGAATCAAACCCACAACTGAAGTACAACAGGCCTTTGTCGGATACCACTATCCTATAAGAAGTCCCTAGTTAGTATAAACTAGTTTTATTATATTAATCGGTATGATAGATGAAGTATAAGTATATTTTTGGAATAATATAAGATTAACCTAACCATAGATGGACTTATGTATATTTGATAACTTTTTCTAACCTTATGTTTGAGACAGATGGAATGACCTATCAATCTATCACATGCTCTTCTAACACTTCAAGGAAGAAAAATTCAACTTCATTTCTCTAAGAGATGATGTGTAAATTGTTCAAGTCACAAACAAGAGTGTGATTTTTCCAAAATCATGTAAGTATTTATTCTAATTAAAAAATTTCATCTTTAGGGAAATGATACTGAAAACCAAAAATTTTGTCCTAGTGCTCATATATCGAATGAATCAGATGGTACCATAGATAATAACAAATTTATGGCTTTGTGATTGTTGTATTTTTCATAGCCATGTCCTCTACCACTCTCCATCAGAACTTGATGGTTAGATTTCTCTTCCATATCCATATTTTCACCTATGTTATCCTATGTGTAAACCCAGTGATTAGTTAATTTAGGTAACTGTTAAATTTCATACTTTAGTTTTTAAAGATAAGTTTTGGTATTCATTTTTATGATGTGGGTTTCTATGAAAGAAACTCTCATGTAATAAACCATTTATAACCCCGATGAATTTCGAGGGTGAAATTCATTTTATGGGGGGTAGAATGTAACACCCTGAGATTTTATGAGATTTATTCTTTTTAATTTCATTCATGTCTTCCGTTGTTTGAAAAACCAATATTACATTGCACTATACGCAAGACTGTATTAGCTTGCAGTATACGCAACACTATTCTTGGATCATGTTGCACAAAATTTGAAGTTCGTTTGATCGTAGTTATTCTATGCAACATTGTGTATATATATATATATATATTTAGTGTATAAATGAAATATGGTAAGATTCTTGTATATGCAACAACAAATGAGTCTTTCAATACATTCAACCTTGACTTGGCTTACATTACATGCAATCGTGACCTTCCATGATAGCGTGTGTTGTACGCAATACCGAGTTTCACTAAACAACGATATGTTATTAAAATATTATATAAACTAGCCGTTATGAATAGTAATACCCACTTTTTGAAATTTTATAGATTTTATCATTTAAAATGGACTTCATTTTTGGATTCGGAGTTTCGAAATTAGCCTAGGGTGAATTTTTTGTGTTTTTCAAAAAACATTCAATTTTTGATGAATAGTGAAAACACTAGGTTACTATTTAAAAACCAACTTTTTATTTAAATAATTTTATTTAAATTTATTTTAGGTCAAAATTGATACATAATACCTATATAAGTTCAATTTAATTCATTGGAGTCATTTTATAATAATTTTATATATATAAAAATTTTATTGAACTTTTCACCGTCTTTTACCCACCTCCTAGGAGAATATGAAAATTTACATAAAACTTAATTTTACCGCTTCTGTGAGTGGATTTTTGAAACTCTAAGAGAAATTGTTAATATCAAGGATCAAATGTGTTTCGATAAAATAAAAATAATTTTTGGTGAATCATAACTTTTTACTTTTATTTACCACGGTTAAAAGTAAATAGGGTAATTAAGGGTAAAAATGATATTATTATTAGACTAACACATGTTATAATTCTATTTGATATGTATAATTCGACCAAATACAACCTTATGAATAAAATATTTCCCTTTAGGTCCACATGGATTAGATTAGGACATTTGTTATTATTTTATTTAAAGAAGAGTTAAAATAGTGAAAATCAAAGTTTAATAACTAATTTTTTTTAATATATGGTTATACATAAGCTAAATTCGACTATAAATATTCATTAGAAATATAAAACTATTTCCTACATATTGGTATTTTATTTATAATTTTTATACATTAAATAATTTAATTTATTTATGACACAATGGTGATACAGTAATTAACTAAATAATGAAATATTAAAATAATTGATATTATAAATTCCCAAATAAATGTTATTTGAGACTTTTTATGAATTAAACTAATTTTATAGGTTAATATGACATGTTATTATTGATTTATTTAACTTATTTCTTACTAATAATGCTGTTATGATTTTCAAAAAAAATCAATTACCAAATAGTGTCGAAATTGACCGAAAATAGTTTTTTTAAAAAATATTTTATTATTAATTGTTATTATATTCCTAAAAATATAAGGTTCAAAACAATTACTTATATAAGTTTATATATATTAATAATTAACCACATGGGGTTCTTTTGTCTTGTTATAGTTAGTTTATTAACCATGTAGTGTAAGAAAACAAGAAGACACAGTAAAAGTTAAATTATTTAACATAATGTTAAATCTAAATGATAAGGTTAAAATAGTAACCTAAACTTGTCTAAAACCTATTGTTTGAGATTATTTCGACCCATCCCCACTTAATATTTGAAATAATTAAATTTTGAGCTATTATAAACCGAATATCACGTTATTATAAAATAATATTTTAAGTTTTTCCAAAGGTGCCCCTCTCCCCCCTTATAAAAAGGGCACCTCTTCCATCTTCTCTTCACACCCTTTTGAGCCTTGAAGCTCTACCAACCCCTAAAAATTACTATTATAAACCTCTCTAGTTACATCATAGAGGTTCAGTTCTTCTCAAAAGGCCAACTCTAGTGCCCTAAGAAGAAGTTTAAAGGAGGTGCGTCGAGGAAGAGGTAATCTCTTCTACCGACTCTTTCAGGTTTCTTTCTTCTTCTACTTCCTCTTATTTAGTTGTTTCATTATAAAGTAATAAAATCAGTATTACTTATATACTGATATGTTATTATAAATATTAAACAAATCTATTTCACCTCTATATATCCTACAGAAAATGAAATCACGTGCGTGCGTACGTACGGAATACCGTCTCCATGCCATGGTGTAATCAGTTTTTCCACCACCACCTTACTTGGATATGTATAATGGTGTAAAGAATAACTATATATAATTATTATAACATCAAACTGATTCTATGATATTATATCATTCACTTCAATACCATTCAATAAATATGGGAACGATACCATCACCCGTGCGTACGTACAGATTACCGTCTCCACGACACGATGAGATTCATTTTCCATGTAAACAATTCCAGAATGATTATAAAGTATATGTAATAAGTAATCATGAAATATATTACATAATAATTCTACTGTATTTATGTATATATATATGAACTTATCTACTTAATTACATTCAATTCAATAAGGAAACGAAAAACAGCGTTCATGCGTACGTACGACCTACCGTCTCCATGAATGGTGTATTTCATTCCATTTATCGATCTATTATATATATGTATATTATGAATATATATTATATATAAATCACGTTTTATATTCTAGAATTAATTAATCATGATATTAGTAATCATATTAATAATTACAAGTCAAAACATGGATGATAAATGAAACGATTTTACCCAAAACGCTGCTTTAACATGGAATTGACAAATGAACATATAATATAAAGTCGTAAGTGAATCATATATGATATCATAAATATTATTATGGTTATTTTACAAGTTAATAATATGTTTAAACCCACTATACAAGATTCTCAGACACATACATAAGAAATTTGACATAAGGTAAGGGATAACTATTCAAATCCCGTTCTTATCCGATATAGTTATTCGTAAGTATTTACTGGGGTTATTGTTATCATCCATGTACATGTGTTATAAAAAATTTCATGTATTTTTAAATTCCTTTTTACCCATTTTTTAAATTTACCACATGTTATGAAAGTAATCTAACTTTTTTTTACCACACATGGAACTTTTTTTTCTTTTCTGACAAAAGTACGAGAAGAATGTTATTTTTAATTTATACCGAGTGAACAGATTTTTACGGTTTCATAACGCCTCATTTTAATGAAGCATACTCTATAAGATTTTATTACTATTTCCATAAAAATAATTTTCTTTTAAAATTTCATGGAATTTTGTGAAAATAAGATGATTTTGAAGAAGAAAAGTTATTTTCTTCAAGAATTCATTTCAAGTGTTTTATCAAAACCATTCTCCATCTAAGATGACATTATTTCATATATGTATGTTTCAAGTATAAGGTCATCATGATTTACATGGTTTAACTTTTATTATAATGAAATATCCATTTGTTTTATATGGATTATGTGATTATGGGACGATGTTTATGAAACCCATTTTATTCTTTGGGTTATGATGAATGTTTTAAGTTTATTTTATGGAACATGTAAGAATGATTTCATTATGAGATGGGTGGGACCTATATCTCCCTCCAATGAATTGGGTAAAGATTTATATCTCATGATATAGACATGGCTGGAATGGTAAGTTAATTCGGTTAAGTGATACAGGACCAGAACGAGAAGTGAACTCGATTCAGAAAGGGACTTTGTCCACTAAGATGGTCTTGCAAGCAATGCCATGGCTACTATGGAAATCATATCATGTGTTTAATGGTTTTCCACAATTAAAATGTTTTTTCCCATTCTATTTTATATGTCTTATGATATATGTCTTAGCTACTTCCAATATTTATGTCTTTGCTCAAGATTTTGATGTTTAGATTTTATGTTCAAGTTTTTGCATTCAAATGTTTATGGATTGTTTTATGTTCTCTATGTTTACCCTTACTGAGCATTTGAGCTCACCATTTTATGTTTTCTTTTCCACAGGATATAAATAAAGGTTTTAGTTAAGAAAAATAAAAGGGGAAGATCTTTATGGGAGATGTTGAAGATCTTTCACCGCGATTAGAAGATTACGTTCCGAGTTTCCAAGGACAATAAACTAATACTGTCTTTGGGCGTCTGTTTTCGTCATGTATTAGGTATTCCACAAAAGTAATGTAATGTTCATGTACGTCAAGATTTTTGTCTCTACATGTTCTTGAGGTGTTATGGTCCCTCATAGACCAGAATTTGGTGGATCATCACTTTTTTGCCTTGTTATAACTTGTATGAGATTCCAAACTTTGATTCATGGGGAGTATGGGCCCTCACGGATCAGAATTTGGCACCATCAATATTCGTTTTAGTGTTTTTTGGACTCCAAAGTAGTTTCTGAGGCTTACTATCTTGAAAAACCCAGAATACACACCGTGTAGTTTTGAATACATGCCATGTGTTCTTCTATTCAGGAAGAAAAGGTTTTTCAAAAGTACATGCCATGTACTTATGTACATGTTGTATACTTATGTACATGTTGTGTAGTCTCTAACCATGTCTTAGGCTGTGTGGGAAGGGAAACCTGATGGGGAAATCCTTGTGGGAACACGCCATGTACCATTTTAGCATGTCGTGTAGTCTAACCTAGGTACCCGGCCATGTCAAACACAACACTGGTCAGTGTTATCTTTTCACATACACACGGTGTCAGGATTATACATGCCATGTAGTCTGAACTAGTTACCTGGTCATGTCACGAACAACACGAGTCGGTGTTAGCCTTTCTTAGTATATGATGTGTTTTTTTGGAACATGATTTGTAGTGTAACCTGGGTACACAGGCCATGTCACGTACAACACGGGCCGGTGAAGCTTGTCTAAGTACATGTTGTGTCCACCTTGAACACGCTATGTAGTATTGTCTTAGAGATCCATGTGTCTTGACCATGTAAGGACTCAGGAATGGAATAGGATTCAACTACACTCCATGTGTTTGGAAAACACATCGTGTATTGTTGTGTTACAGGACCAGTTTTAGCTGAAGCACATGCCCATGTGAATGACTTAAGGGAACACACTGTGTAGGAAAAGTACATGTCGTGTCATCATGTTTTGAAGAACTTGAATGATTTCCTACTACTGTTCCTTTCTTGTCCTTCCTGTTTTCAGTCATTGATAATCTTGAATCTAAGGTGTGCATTTGACCTTGTAGATTCATGCCACTGATACATCCTCCTGTTTTCCGCCAGTTGCGTGGCAGTGATCCGACGCTAGGTATGGCTAATCAGGGACTTCTTGCAGATCTTCCTATTATGCCAGCCTTGGCACTATTAGTGATACTGGTTACAGGCGCTGATGCGCAGTTTAGGGAAGGCTTTATGTGGATGATGCAGACCTTCTAGGGAGCACCACCTCCTGCCTCGACTATGGTAGACTTGATGTGGGTTTTCTAACAGCAGCATCCTCCCACCTTCTTAGGGGAAGAAGGACCTTAGGCTGAAGAGTCATGGCTAGAATCCATGTTGATGATCTTTGAGCATCTAGAGACGCCTCTAGAAAGGCAGGTCAAGCTCATGCCCAACATGTTACGAGACTCTTCCAAGATGTGGTTGGATGTGATCTCACAGGCGTGTCATCATCAGGTTATGGCGTGGGAGGAGTTTTTGTGCATCTTTCAAGACTACTTCTATCTGGAGACCTTGAGGGCCGACCAAGCCCATGAGTTCATGAGTCTAGAGCAAGGTACACTTTATTTTATGGATTATTCCTCTCGTTTCACTGAGATTCAGAATTTCATAGCCCTCCTGGGTGGAGATGGGTTGTTCTTGGTAGGGAAGTTTGAGGATAGTCTCAAACCGAAGATCTGCTCGCAGGTGAATTTCTTCAGGTTGACTTCTATTGCTTCAATTAACAACTAGGCACTAATTTTGGAGCACAATCTGAGAGAGTCTATAGTTGATATCCAGGGCAGTTCTGCTTCCAGAGTTTGTGCTCCACCAGCTGACAGCTGGAAGCACTGTAGGGAGTCTACGCGTGGTGATTCGAGGCAGCGAGACACATCTTCAGGTACCCAGATTGTATGCTACCAGTGTTGAAGGGTTGGGAATACAAGGCCTCAGTTCCAGAGAAACCCAGTGGAGTGCCGATCATGTGGCATGTTGGGTCACCTTTAGTGCTTCTGACGTATATTTTCACAAACAGATGGTGATAGAGGTTCTTCTATGACTCCTTATTTGAGAGCAACACCACCAGTTTCTCACTAGTTATGGAACTGGAGTTCTTCTAGTTGTTCAGGCCGAGGTGGACGTTGTGATTATGGTGATCAGTCACTGGTATTTCAATGACAGTAAAGTGGATTAGCTCAGAGTGGTCAGGCAGGGTCACAGGGATGCGGTGTATGCCATACTTTTTCAGTGGAGTAGACCTAGCAGGATCAGAATCCCGGACCCTCTACAGTTCGATGTATGATCTTAGTAGCATCAGTTTTATCTTCTGCTCTTTTTCATATAGGGGCTTCCCATAGCTTTATCTCTATTTCTATTTTGGAGAGCCTTGGGATATGAATCTTTTATTCTATCAATGTTTTGACACTAGACACTCCATTGGGGACAATAACATCTGGTGTACATTAGTGCAAGGAGTGACCTCTAGAGGTTGGTGGTTATTATTTCTTATGGGACCTCTATATCTTAGAGATGACAAGCTATGATTCCATTCTAAAGATGGACTGGTTAGTTCCATTCTGGGAATTCATCGACTGTTATCACCGCAGGGTGAGTTTCATATCACCAGAGGGTGGATATTTTCTTCATAAGGGAGAGTGGGATGTCCAGGTAAGCAGAGCGGGTCCAGAGCATCATGGGTTCGGAGGAGTTACATCCCAGATTGCTAGTCTTTATCTAGATGACCAGGGGACTTCACAGTTAGACTTTCCTCCTATGGTGGATCATTTCAAGGATTTCTTTCCAGAGGACTTTTATGGTTTTCCTCTAGAGCATGAGGTAGACTTTTCAATTGATCTTGTTCCAGGAGTGATATCGTTGTCCATTACTCCTTATAGGATGGCTAAACATGAGTTACAGGAGCTCAAGAAGCAGTTGGAGGAGTTGTAGATAAAGGGATTCATCTGACCCAGTACATCTCCTTGGGTTTCGTCTTTCCTATTCTCTAAAAAGACAGACAATACCCTCAGGCTTTGTGTGGACTATCAGAAGTCAAACCAGTTGACGGTTAAAAACTGATGTCGCTTACCGAGGATTGATGATCTCTTTGATCAGCTTCGAGGGGCCCGACTGTTCTTGAAGATAGACTTAAGGTCTAGTTACCATCATTTTAGTGTTAGAACATCAGATATATCTCTTATATCCTTTCGGAGTATGTATGGTCTATACTAGTATACGGTTATTCCATTCGGTCTCACGAATGCGCCATTAGTTTTCATGGCCCTGATTAACCGAATGTTCCATCCAAACATTGATTAGTTCATAGTGGTCTTCATAGATGATATCTTGTTGTACTGTCACACTCAACATGACCATGCTACCCATATTGAGATTGTTTTGAGTACACAGAGGGAGCATCAGTTATATGTTAAGCTCTCGATGTACCATTTTTGGATGGATCAGATTCACTTCTTGGGTCATGTTATCTTAGAGACAAGAGTATCATTAGACCCAGATAAAGTGAGAGCAGTAGTTTCCTGGGAGCATCCGAGGATCATCTTTGAGGTGTGGAGTTTTCTAGGGTTGGATGGATACTACAGGTTCTTCATACATGACTTTTCGTGCTTAGTATCACCATTGACAGGTCTGACCAAGAAGGGTGTGAAGTTATTTTGGTCAGATTCTTGTGATCCAGCCTTTCAGGAGCTGTAAGGAAGGTTGACTTCAGCACCGATACTAGTCTTTCCAAAACCAGGAAATAGCTATACCATTTACTATGATGCATTAGGTATCGTTTTGGGAGCTGTGCTTATGCAGGGAGATGGATTCGTTGTGTATGGGTCTCGGCAGTTGAGGCCGCATGAGAGGAATTAACCAACGCATGATCTAGAGTTGGCAGCTGTTGTTCATGCCATAAATTGTTCGAGACATTAACTTTTAGGGGATCATTTTGTGGTTTTCACTGAACACAAGAGTCTCAAGTACATATTCACTCAGCGTGATCTGAATTGGAGTCTACGATGGTGGGATGAGTACCTACAGTCCTTTGACATTGAGCTTGCCAATACACCTGGGAAGGGCAACGCTGTGGCTGATGGATTGAGCAGGAGGACTCAAATACAGGCAGTTCAAGAGGTCAATATTGAGTGCCAACTTATGGCTCTATTCTCTGAGATGCATTTGGAGGTGCGAGACAGACAGGGTTAAACTTTTCTATCTTCTGTGGATGTTATCTCTACCCTCTTAAATCAGGTGAAAATTAGTCAACTATCAGAATATGAAGGCCTATTCCTATAGTAAATCATGTCAGGAGATGATCCTATTCCTGGGTGGACCATAGGTGAGTATGAGATCTTTCATTTCCAGGGGTGTGTGTTGGTGCCAACAGACATACGTGAGGAGCTGATGCGAGATTTTTTATTCCTCTATTTTGGCAGTTCATCCTGGCATCACCAAGTTGTATTGTGATCTACACCATCGGTATTGGTGGCCAGGTATGAAGAGGGATGTTGCTGGTTTCTTCATGAGGTGTCCTACCTATCAACAGGTGAAGGTAGAGCATCAGAAACCAGTAGGTCTTTTACAGCAGTTACCCATTCTTGAGTAGAAGTGAAACGATGTCGTGATGGACTTTGTGACAGGGTTGTCGAGATCACCTAAAGGGACTGATGCTGTATGGTTTTTCATTGATATACATACAAAGGATGATCACTTCTTGCTGATCAAGGAGACCTTCAGTGTTGATGAACTGGGATAGCTATACATCCAAGAGATTGTACATCTGCATGGAGTTCCACACTCCATTATTCAGTTAGGGATTCACGTTTTACTTCTCAGGTCTGGCAGGGGCTTCAAAATGCTTTGGGTACACAGGTACATTTGAGTACAACATACCATCCCTAGACTGATGGACAGTCCGAGTGTGTGATTCAGGTGCTTGAGGACATGCTCCGAGCATGCATTCTGAACTTTGGGGGTTCTTGGGAAAAGCATATACCTCTAGTGGAGTTCACCTAAAATAGTAGTTTTCATGAAATTATTCAGATGACACCTTATGAGGCTTTGTGTGGTAGGTCATACCGATCACCCTTATATTGGATGGAGTCAGGAGAGGCAGATTTTCTAGAACCTCATCTCGTTCAGGAAACCACATGGCAGATATAGCTGATTCTGAAGAGGATGGCTACTGCATAGTCTCGACAGAAGTCATATGCTGATCAACGGAGATGACCTCTGGAGTTCAAGGTCAGGGATCAGGTTTTCCTACATGTCACGCCGAGGTTAGGGTACATGAGGATTAGGAGATAGGGTAATATTTCACCGAGGTACGTATGTCCATTTAAGGTGTTGGACAGAGTTGGGACGGTTGCCTATCGGTTGTATTTATCTAAGAGGTAAGGGGATATGGATGACATTTTTCATGTTTCTCAACTCTGACGTTACTTTTCAGACTCGTCTCATGTCCTTCATCCCGATGTGGTTGAGCTAGATGTAGATGCATCGTTTGAGTAGCATCTTATCTGGATTGTTGATCGCAGTAAAAAGGTTCTCCATGGTCGGTATGTTTCTATGGTATGAATGATTTGGTAGAACGACAGGGAACAGGACGAGACTTGGGAGAGGGAGGATGATGTACGAGCACAGTGGCCAGAACTATTTTGGGTTTCTTCTTCTATGGTATCTTTCTAGAAAAATTCAGGGATGAATTTCATTAATGGGGAAGTTTGTAAGAACCTGAACATTATTTTTAGGTATGTTTTTCTTTTTCCTGGTGTTTTTGAGAAAAAAAATGAGTTTCTAGAAATTTTCTAAGTACACGCTGTGTACTTCCTTTACATATGAGGCTGTGTGCTGGTCGTGTCATGTCCAAACACACAGTCGTGTGGGGTGACATAGAGGCCACCTAAAGCGGAGTACAAAAAAGGAGTGTACACGTCGTGTACTTAAAAAGTACATGCCGTGTATTTTGTTTTATTCATTAAATAGACTAGGGTTGCTTCTAATGGATAGGGGTGTCTTCTTCTTTGGCATAAACGTCCCGGAGCACCCATATAGCACTGAGACTTCCCTGAGCCTTCGAATGCATGTCTATTCTCCGAATTTACCTCCACCGATTACGTTGAAGCTACAGCGGTAAGATCTTCCTACTCCTAGAGCTTCATTTACTGACTCATCTTCCTTTTCAAGTAACTGTGGGTTGAATGTTTTGTGCATTTTCTTAGATCTATGGATTTCTACGAAGATTCAAGCCTCTAGGTTCAATTATAGTGATCTCTTAACCCCAATGTAGGTGGTTTGTTCCTTTTTGTTGAAATTCATTTAATATTTTGTGAAAATTCCACAAATACCTTGAATGGGGTATTGCGTGTTTACTGTTTTAGCCCTATTATTTACCTTATTTACTTATATGCTAGAGTAGAGGATACTAAATCTGAATAAGGTTAATTGTTATGCTTTAGAAATTTGTTTCATGTATGTTTTTCATGTCTGGACCATTGGGTCTAGTTTTCTTTTTTTTTTGTTGTTGTTTAATTTCCATGACAAGTATTGTAGGATGGAATGACTGTAGTTCTAATGTGCTGATATTCTATAGAATTCTAGCCAAGTAGTTCTTGAGGTTTACTTTTGTAGTTATGCGCGCTATACATATTTGACTTACATAGGGCTGTGAGAACCTAGTGTAGTAGACCATAGGGAGAATAGACGTAAGGGCTTCTCCAGAGAGTCCTTATAGTTTTTAATATGTGAGACCACGGGGGGAATTGACGTTGAGTGCTTCCCCAGAGTGCCTTTAGAGTAATACGAGACTATTGGAGGAATTTAAGGTGAGTGCTTCCCTAGAGAGTCTATTGTTTAGATGAACTAGAGGGGTGAGATTGTGTGTGCCTCCCATAGGGTTGATAGTACTTGTTGGTTGAACCATATGGGCTAGGATATGATAACTACCCAGAGGGTTACCTATTTGTATGCTTTCATGAGTAGCTGATTACTTGTTTTTGAATTAAATGCTTGAAACTATGGATTGTTTACTGTTGAGTACTTTCCTGTTTACTAATTTCTGTACTTTTACCGCCATATATTCACTGACTGTTAGGCACATATCTCTTGGTGGTTTCCTACTGGGATTTAGTCTCACAAATTGTTTGGGATATGCATTTGGGCCCATACAGATTATATTGATGTAGGTATAGATAAGGGAAATCACCCTTCTTCTTCAAGTACTTGACTTTTTGTGGAGTTGGAGAGCACGAGACCAAGCTTAGGCTTGCGATGCAAAGGATTTGTTATCTGTTTTCCTTGTATTGTGACTTGTTTGGATACTTTCCTAGACATAAGTATCATGAATTATTTTATATGTATCTGCTCCAGCTGTTTATCATTTAGTCTTCCGCTGTTCATTTGTGTATAGATTGTTTACTGCTTCGGATATTGTTTATTTGTTTCTCTTCTTCTGTGTACTCTGCCAATGAGGGAATAGTTTCCCCACTATCACACCCAAGGCCCTCACTTCTAGTCAGTAGCCTCTAGCATTCAGGGAAATGCACTTAAGGCCATGTGACCAACCAGGTATGGGGCTCCTCTAGGTGGCTTCTTGAACTGGGATGTTACATTATGTCACAAGGTTTCTATGAAGGGACTAGATGTTGATAAATCCAAAATTGAGGTAATCCAAAATATTCCACCAATTGATAATTTCAAGGGGATTTCACATTTTTTAGGCTATTCTTGATTTTAAATGTGGTTCATTAAACATTTTTATAATATATCTAATCCATTATGTCCATTGCTTATTAAGGATGGACCTTTGTTTATGAGAAATTTCTTCATTCCTTTAACATTTTTAAAGAGAAACTCATAACTTCCCAAGTGATCACTTCCTCAGAGTGTAAATTCCCATTAGAAGTTATATGTGGTGCTAGTGATCTTGGTATATGATATATTACAGGGAAGAGGAAGGATAAAAGGATAAATATTATTTATCATTATAGAAAACCATTGGATGATTCTTAGAATAATTATTCCACCACTGAAAATGGTCAAGAAGATGTAATGATTACTGTTGAAATGTTTTGAAAATAATTTATAGGGTCTAATGTGATAATTTTTACTAACCATTCAGCCATAAAGAACCTTTATTCTAAGAAGCACTCAATGACAAGGCTCATGAGATTGAATCTTTAGTTGTAAGAGTTTGACCTAGTAATTAAGGATATGTCGGGGGTTGAAAATATTGTTGGAGACCATTTGTATTGGCTTCCCAAACACCAAAATTGCGGAACCAACGGAGATAAACACATCATTTCATGAATAATAAATTTTTTCTTATTTTGTGAGGAAATATTTTTATTTTTCATATTATTCAAGATTCCTAGATATAGGTGTTATGAAAAATGAAATTTCATCGAACTGAAGGAATTTAATTATTTTCAAGTTTATATAATACATATGGTATGATCCCCTTCTATTTATAATAATTGATGATGGTATTTTGAGGATGTTTATGAATGAGGAGGAAATTTTACCCATCTTTAATAGATTTCATTCTTCACCTTGGTGTAGAAACCATGGAGGGGAATAAAATTCTCTTAAAATTTTACTACTTGGTTTATACTAGACAACAATGTTCAAGGATTCTAGGAATTTGATGATTAGCTATTATAAGTTAACAATTCTTATAAATATAGGTATAATTTATGAGTTCCCACAAAAATGTAATACCAAAGGTTGAAGTTTTTTATGTATGTAGCTTGGAATTCACATTAAATTTCCCATCTTCTCATTGAAGTGGATATATTCTCATAGTTGTGGAACCTGTGTCCAAGTGGGTTGAGGCAGTGTCCCCTCCCAACAAAATTTCTTATATTCTCATTAAATTAATCATGAAAAACATCTTTTATAGGTTGGTAGTTCCAAGAGAGTTCATTATAGAAAATGGATCCCATTTTGAGAATTATAAGTTGATGAATTTAATAGAGAAGTACTAATGTTCCCAAAGAATTGCTTCCACATTCCACCCACAATCCAATTGGTAGTCTGAAGTGTCTAACATGGTTCTTAGATAGATTTTGGAAAATACATATCATGAAAGGATTAGTATATGAATTTGGATGAAGCTCTTTGGTCTTGTAGAACTTATTATTAGAATCACATAGGGATGTTCCTATAGAGGATTCACTTTGGAATGACTTGGCTTCTGCCTGTAGAAATACAAAAAAATTATTTTTTATATGTGAAGGCCATGAAGATTGACTTCAAGTATGCTGGTGAGAGGGGTTTAGTTGAGATAACCAAGCAAGAAGAAATTATGAGGGAATAATTTTAAAATTTTCAATTTTACAAAGAGTAAACAATTTTATTACATAAACCAATCATTTTCAATATATATTTCATAGATGTTAAAAGGGTACTATTATTAAATGATATGTTGAAAATTTTCATAACAAAACTAAAAGCCCAATGGTATGTACTCTTCATCATTCTGAGAGTTCTTTTTAATGGGGTTGTGGATCTTGTTGGATAGTAAATATAACAAATTTTTTTCAATAGACAGAGAATCAAGATCTTTTTTTAGAGCAACCTATAGTCTTTGCTGTCATCTCATTACTTGAAAGTTGAATGTGTCTCAAATATAACTAAGGAAAATAAATTAATTGTTTCATGATAACTAATAACGGATAATTTTCTATTTTCATTTTTATTTCCCTTATCTGATAATTTTTACATCAGTTTCATAATTTTTATATCTGCTACTGAATCCTATATTTTTTCATCACATGACATGTTACCCCTATAATATTACATCTAGAAACCCTAAATGGGAAAACCATAGGATAAACACACTGCATTATCTATATTAAACCTCCTAAACTATGTAATTTTTGGAAAATTTTATTATTATTTAAATTATGGATTCTTATGTTTATTCTTTTAACATTACAAAAATTTAATGTTCCAACCAGAGCACTTCACTCAGGGATACAGAGGAGGAACTTTTGAATAAAGTTAAATGATCAAAGCCCCCACATTTAAGGATGATTTTTTTTCTTTTTCCATTTAAATAATATAATTATCTATCTCATCATGCTATTTTCAACTATGTGTGGGGAATACCCCTAGATCTTGTGAAAACATGAAACCTAATTTCTTTCTTGTGTGTTTGATTTTTGAATTCTAGAGATTTGAAAGTTAAGTTGAACTATATTGTGAAACCATATTAAACCCATTGAAATCACTTAAAAAATTTTATACAAAATTGTTTATCAAGATACTGTTTGAACTCAATTGAACATTCATTTTATTGTGTACAACAATAAGAAGCACGTACATTCAAAAAACTATTTTGAAACGTTCTTTTAATATGTTGAGAAAGTGATTTTTAAACATTAATTTCACCCCTTAAATAATCTGATAAATAATTTATTGACCATTTATTTTGAATGAAACTATATCCCACATTAAAATTCAACATTTAGAACAATGTTGAGTTTTATTTTTATTGAAGAGGGATATTTATTTGTTAAATGTTGTGATTCAATTCTAGAAAGATCAAAAAAATATAGAAATGCTGCCAAATAATGAAATTATTTTCATTGGGATCATGCAAAGTATTTATTTATAACTCTAATTAAAAATAGTTTAGTGATGAGAAGAGGTTAATACTAAGGTAAGGACTCACAATGTTCAATTTTAGTATGTGAATAAGTAGAAAAATTGGACAAAAAATAAAATAAAATATAAAAATCAAGGGTGATGAAAATAATAATGGGGATGAAATAGTGAGAGAATGAAGAATTGTGTGAGTGTATGAGTTTCAGTGGGAGTGAAGGTAATAAAAAAGAGTGACATAAGAAGAAAAAAATAAATAGATCAAAAAATAGTGAGATAAATCTGTTTATGAAGTATGGGGAAATTGAATTGATAGTTTTTATATATATTTATCATCTTTGATGAATTTGAATTAAAATACCTATAATATATTGAATGTGGCTAACTTAATCTTTTATCAGTTCAACCTATGACTGAATGAATCAGACAGATTCTCAACTATACAAGTAACTCCACCAAAAAATGAGAACAAATCATGTATCACTAAGATCCATTTGTCAGTTGAAATCAGTGTGCTACTCTATTTTGTTCTTGATAAAATTTTTAGTGAAATACATAGATTGATAAATAGTGTGAAATTATGTATAATTAGGATCAAATAGATATCTGTTCACAATCCCATCTAAAAGCTTTGATCCTTAATATTTTCCTTTTGTATAAACTATGGTGGTAAAAGGTAATATTAGCTAAAATGGTTATCAAACTTTATCACTATATGATCACATTTTTGAAGAGTGTGAAACTTCATAAAAATTGAAAAAACCCATTATTTCTGGGTAAAACTAAAATGTATGGATTTAAATCCCTTCAATTCCAAATGCTCATGTAACTTTTCTAAAACCACTGAATTCCACCACCTTTTATTAAAACCTTTAATCTTAAAAACATCACACTTTACCTTAACATAATCCAGTGATTCCATGAAGTCATCAATCATTTAAAATTTTCTTAATTAGTACCCTTCTTCCTAAGGATCATTTATCCATTGAATGAATGGAAGTTCTGGGCAAATAACATGTTTAGATAAATTCCTTTCTGAATCCTTCTCTACATCCACAAATCTGACTTCAATAGGGACTAAAGCTACATCTTGTCTTATAGCATAGACCTTGTGCACTATAGCCTCCACATGATTCTGATCAACTAGAGTGTTTTCCCCTGAAAAATTATCTAAAACACCATATTAAGTATTTTAAAGAAGACTTCTTGGAGGATTTATACTACAAAACATCAAATAATGAGGGGATTTTTCAAATGAGGAAAAAACCTAAATCCAAATAATATAAAAATAAAAAAACTCAAATAAATCCAAAATAAAACTAAAAATAACTCAAGAAATCATATTTTTAGACATCCCATAAAAACTTATGGCTTGACACAATAAGATATTAAAACACACACACTAATAATATTCCCCTTATGTCCCAATATTATTCACTTCTATCTATGACGAAATACCAAATCTCATTAGCTAAAAACCTTGATTTGATACCTATTTTTCATGAACCATCCTGGGTTATCCCTAAGAAGGATACCCGATCCATACCATGGAAAGGACCAAAGGGAATTATCAATCCACATAAGCTAAAGATAGGATCCTATACATCAATGAATCACTTTTGGGAATGATTTCACCAACATGTAATATAAAAAATTGGATCTTTTAAGAAGAATGAAAATAAAAAACATAACAACATAGAACATAAAAAATGTATATTATCAAAAAGTGTGAAAAATGATTATACATATCCAAATACAATTAAATAATTGATAGCACAACCATAATAAAAATCTATATAATGGTTTAAGGATAAATAAAATAAGATAGAAGATTGAAAATATAATTCTATGGTCTTAAATATTACATAATATTAAGTTCAGTCAAGAATTTACATTCCCTCATATTGAGGATCTTTTCAGGTTTAGATTTTTAGGGAATTAGTAAATAGTTTATACATAACATCCTACTTTTATACAAAGTGGATACTTCTAAAATAGTAAATAATTCTTCCAAAATAAATCTTTAAAAAAATTGATTATTTTTCATAAAAAATATTAATTACATCCAACATGTATTCTTTATTAAAATCACCAATCTTTATAACATGTGAAAAACATTTTTAATATGTGGGATGATCACAAAAATGTTTAATAAGGGACACAAACAAAGAAATCATTAGTCCAGTGAAAACATGGAAATTATTAGAATCTTTTCTTAAAAACTCATTATCATGCATATAAAAATCATGAACGTTCCTTGGTAAATCATTAATATATCTCTATTAGATTCTCCCTTACAAATAAAATAACCTTCTGAATGGCTTTCATCTCTGGAATACCCAATACATTGGAGAGCTATAATCGGGCCTAGTCGTCATCTCTTGATATATAATGGGGATAAACTGGTCATATCATGAGATATATTGGGATTAAACCATAAAAAAATTACAAGGAACATATCATGAATAAAATACTTGAAAATTATTTTAAATACATTATCAAAATTCATTCTGATATCAAATTCCCCTTTTCTGGTAAAAATCACTTTTAAAATATAAAAAACGCAAAAAGAAATAATGAAATTATATTCTTAGAAAATAATAAAAAACAATTATAAAGAATATATTAAATTAACAAATCATCATGAAGTGGGAGAAACCATTCATGCCATATAATTTAAAAACATTCCTTTTGACATTTTTAAAAGAAACATTAAATGAGTTTTTTTAAAGAAATTCACTTACCATGTGTATGAATTGTCATGTAAAACATTTATCTTCATGAATAATAAAAATAGGATAATTTTATAAATTATTGTTAAAATTTAAATTTTTATTATTCAATTTATTTCACTTATTATAATGTCATAACAATTTTCTGGTTATTTATTTTCATATCAGGTGTTTTTAATATATTTGATACTTTAGTCCAAAATGAATTTGGTATAATGTCAATAGTAAAAGTTTTAATAAGTCCCTCATATCCAGAATAATATTCATGATATAATAATAACTTTTTTATATAAATTATACTTTAAAATCCAACCATTTATGTATTTTTATGAAAAATGAACAATGTTATAATCATGGAGATGATAGGTCATAGGTACGCATGAGTAATATTTTTATTTTTAAATAATCATTATGGAAGAAGGAATTTATTTTTTTTTTCTTGTAATGATAATAATATAATAGATATCATAATAATCATTTAAATATACATATATATATCATCCATGCAATATGATGATGAAAAATGAATCGCATCACTTCGTGGAGGTGATAATTCACACATATGTGTGGTTGGCATTATCATTTTTATGTGGATGGTAAGGTAAGAACATAAATGATATATTAATATATAATAATAATATATATTTCATGAATTTTATATAATAACATTAATTACACCATTATAACTAGTCTTTAAAGATGGTGATGGAAAACAAATTGTATGGTTTCACGAGCTAGTAGTCTGCCATACACACGAACGAATAATTCATTTCCCTTTTGATGAAATTAGAGATGAATTTAGGTAAAGATATTAAAATAATAACATATAAGTATATTTATTATACTGGTTTTATTATTATAAAATTATTGAAGAATATTTGGAGGAACTTTAAGAATAAATAAAATAGAAACACTTAATTAAAAATGATACCTCTTCCTTAGACTAGACCTCTTCCATTTCAAAACACCTTAAGACCATAATGGATGGTATTCTAAATAATTTAAGAGCTCTATAATGTGGGTATGAATTCATGGAAGTTATTTGTGCATATATTGGATAAACCAAATAGTTTTTTATGTTTATAGAAATGAGAAAAATGAATTCCCTTTTATAGGGGAGGGGAGGGGCACTCGTGCGATTCTTCAAAATATTAAATTAATATAAATTAATTTTCTGTTAAAAATTTGTCTAAAGTGACATATTATTAATATAGTATTACTATGGGTATAAATAAATTCATAAAATAAGATTTTTACACGTTATATATATATTTAATACTTATATATTTATTTTAACACTTATTTAATTCTTTAATTCTTACCGTAATATCATGTAATTTATATTTTGTGGGATATTATAATTAGTTTAAAATTATAAAATATCAATAAATTGGTCAATTATGAGATTTCAGAAGTATCCTAATAAGTTGGATGAAATTTAGATTTTTAGAAATTTTATATCATTTAATAAAACATTATTTATTTTAAAATACCAAAAACTGTCAATTTTTACACTATTCATATGTATCCTTTCAAAACGATCATAAAACAAGATAAATTCAAAAAAAATCTTCTAAAACACCAATAACATTTCAATGTCATTAAAAAATTCTTTTATGAAATTAATCATCTCAAATTATAATTATTTTAGTATTTTTAATATCATTTTTTGATATTTCATTTAATTAATAAATTTCTATATCATTATTATGGAAGACATTAATTTAATTATTTATAAATTAAAAATTAAATAAAAATTATCTTATTAATTATGCAAGTTTTATATTCTAAAATAATATTGATAGTGGAATAGAAACCCTATATAACTACTTATTGCAAAAATTTCACTAATTATAAATGAAAGTGTGATAATATAGACTTTTTATTCAATATGAAATTATAAATGCCAGAATCTCATAAAAGTGGATTAAAAATCTTATAATTTCATCCCTAGGATTATTTTTGTTAAAATTAATTCATAAAATAATATTAGGATACATTTTAGGGTAATCTTATAATCTTATAATATTAATTTTTACCTTTAATTACCCGATTTACCAAAACCATGATAATATAAATATTACTAAAGTTACTATTCATGTTGTAAAAATATTGGGACCTATTTACTAAATTTAGACCTTATTATTAAAAATATGGGATCAATTTTTCATAATTATAAACATAGAAACTGCAGTAATTAATTAAAAATTTAACTTATTGGCAGAATGAGAAAATAAGTTTTTACAGTGAAAACATTCTCAAACTTTTTATATCCAAATTCATTGTGATATTGATTAAAATGACCTTAATTATACTAACTATTAAAATATTTATCTAAATATATATTTAAAAAATATAAAATATAATTTAACAGTATAAATTTTTTAGAATAAAACTCTATTTTTAATTAAAAATGCATTATTTTTTCACTATCCGTCAAAACATGAATCTTATAAGAAAAATATAAAAAATTCCATCAAAGTAAATGTTGATATTTATCTTCCAAATAATAAGTTTATTTTTCAAAATAAGATTTATAAAAGTGAAAAAAAACATAGATTTAAAACAAGTTCTCCATCAAAAAGAAGAAAAACCACTTTTAGATAAAATTAATGTATTTAACCATGAAAGTTGATTTGTTGTATATGCTATTGAACATAGTGTCTATTTTAATTACTATTTAAATAATAAATGTTAATAAAAATAAAAAATAATTATTCTATCATTTTATGGTTTTTTTACATTCTTACCCCTATTAGAAATTGTATCCTAACAATTTTTATTAACTTATTAAATATATGGTGGTATATTTCCCACATATCATTTTCAAATTCCCATGTTGCCTCTTCTACGATATGTTTTTTTTTTCAAAAAACCCTAACCTGATGAATCACCTTTTTTTACAACACTTGATCTCTATCGTTATGAATCTTAATTGTTTGTTCCTCATAAGAAATATTCTCTTCCAACTAAACTAATTTTGGACACAAAACATGAGATGGATCCAGCATATACATTATTAACATTAAAAAATGAAAAACATTGTGTACCCATGGTAAAATTAGAGGCAAAACCACTCGGTAGGCAACTGATCCAACTTTTTAAAATATTTCATAGGGTCCAAAGAACAGTGGACTCGTCTTCACTTTCTTACTAAAATTCATCAAATGTTCCATAGAGAAAATTTTTGAAAGACATGATGGCCTACCACTAAAGAAAGATTCATCCTCCAGTTATACACATAACTTTCCTCCCTTCTTTGAGCTATTCTCACATGTCATTGAATCAAATGAAATTTCTCTTCTATTTCCTCTACCAAATCAGGTCCCATCAACTTCCTTCTTCCAACTTCATCCCAAAATGAGAGATTTTGACATCGATTTCAATATAATTACTCAAATGGTTCTATTTGAAACAACTACAAAATTAGCCTTTAATAGTGCTTTAAATGGACATTATCATTGATAGAAAATTTCTTACTAGATATGAATGATTAAAATCCCTGGTCATTTTATAGTGAAAAAAATTGATGGTAAAGGGGACCTTTATCGACACTAAAAAAGTGCTAATAAAAGACCCATTTTCAATTTTTTAGCACCGCCAAATGCCTCATTTATTAGATCTTATAAAAGTGCTTATAAATGGGTTTTCAAAACTTTTAGAAGTAATGATATTTTGTACCTTTATAAGTTCTTTTAAAATCACTAAAAACAATTTATTTTAGGAGCACTGATAAAGGGCCATACTATAGTGTATTGCAACAACACACTACAACACCAGTAGAGTGTGCTATAACAGGACACGACAACACCAAAAAAAAATCATATATTAATAAAAAAAACTCCAAATATACGATTTAAATGAAATGAAATTTACAACACTAATATAAGAAAAAATACAATATTATAGTCATTTCAAACATTGGTTTATACAATTACATAAATACAAATTATTACATACAATAAAAACATCAAATTTTGTTTGTATTTTAATCTATAAACCGAATAAGGATATTTACAAAAAAACCCATTATTTAGTAAAATAATACACCTATATAAGAAAAAAATTATTATGTTAGTAATAATATGAATAAATATATTAATAGAAAGTGTTAATTTTACTAAAAATG
This sequence comes from Viscum album, assembly GCA_963277665.1. NCBI lineage: Eukaryota > Viridiplantae > Streptophyta > Magnoliopsida > Santalales > Viscaceae > Viscum > Viscum album. The sequence continues at coordinate 1,368,733,337 of OY728135.1, forward strand.
ATGTCAATTTCAAATAAAAAGATGAACATAGAGTTATAACGATTTCAATGTCCATAGGAATGAGGTGTGTCTGATTATAAAACATCTAAAATGACTTGTGGATCATTATATATAAGCATCAAAACAATATTTATTCATTTTCATAGTTTTCAGTACGTTAGTTATCTTTTTTACTAATATTTCATTTAAAATTAGAAACACACACTTAACTCATTCTGATCACATTGTGACTTTTTTTGACATGAAACTGATTCTTACACATAAAAATGACTTATTAATCATTTTCTTAATTTATCAGGAAAATCCAAGAACATTTGATCAGTTTTTAGTGAGTGAAATGTTTTCACCTAAAATATCGATTTTAAATTGATAATAGAAACTTTGAGTCATACCGGTCAGATCATGTATTGGATTGATGTGTAGATAATTTCTACTTTTCAAAATCAAATTATGGATTATTTTCGTAAAGTATAAAAACAATCCAAATTCATTTACTCAGTTTTGAGTAGGTCAGTTATCCATCTTACTAAAATTGATGTTAATTATAAATAAAAATACGTATTTTGAGTTATACCAGTCACACAATGGGTCAGATTGATGTTATTATGATTCCTACATGTATCAAATGACTTATTAATCATTTTAATAAACTATCAAAAAAATTCAATTATTTTTTATCATTTTTGAGTAAGTTAGTTGTCTTTTTTTACTAAAATATCATTTTAAACGAGAAGCGCACACTTGTAACTCATTCTGATCACATCATGTATCAGTTTTATATGAAACCAATTCATGCATGTCACAAATGACATATGAATCATTTTAGAAAATTATCCAAAAATTCTGAGAGCATTTGACTAGTTTTAGTGAGTGACACTATTTGTACTAAAATGCCAATTTTCTACCGATAAGGGACACTTTTAGTCATACCAGGTAGATCATGTATCATATTGAGTTGTGGATGATCCCTATATGTTGAAAATTAGGTATGGATTGTTTTTTTAAAGTATCTAAACAATAAAAATGCATTTTCTTAGTTTTGAGTAGGTCAGATTTCTATTTTACTAAAATATATGTCAATTTTAATTAAAAATACGCACTTTGAGTCATAACAGTCACACTATGGGTTATATTGAGATAAAGATGATTCTTACACATCTAAAATGACGTATGGATTATTTTAATAATATATCAAAATAATTAGAATACGTTTTCTTATTTTTGAGTATGCTAGTTGTCTTTTTTACTAAAATTTCATTTTAAACTCGAAATACAAAGTTGTGACTCATTATGAGCACATCATGTATCATTTTTATGTCAAACTGATTCCAAAATGTCATAATTTAATTCGGAATCATTTTACTAAATTATCATGAGAATATGAGCACATTTTATTGATTTTTGTGATTGAAACTTTTTGAACTAAAATGTTGATTTTAAATTGATAACAGACAATTTTAGTCATACCAGGCACATCATATACTATATTGATCTATGGACAATTACAAACAATAAAAAATGACTTATAGATAGTTTTTATGTAGTATAAAAATAATTTAAATGCATTTCAACAGTTTTTAGTAGGTCGGTTGACCATTTTACAAAAATTGATGTCAATTTTAAATTAAAAAAAAGCACTTTGAGTAATATCGGTCACATCATGGGTCAGATTGAGGTGAAAATGATTACTACACATCTCAAATTACTTATGGATAATTTTATAAAGTATAAAAACAATAAAAATGCATTTTATCTGGTTATAGGTCATCATTTATCTTTTTTACTGAAAAGTCATTTAAAAATTGAAACACACACTTTTGAATCATTCAAATCACATCATATATCTGTTTGATATGAAATTGATTACTAAATGTCATAAATTTATTTTGAATTATTTTCCTAAATTATCTATAAAATATGAACATGTTTGATCAATCTTCAGTGAGTGACACTTTTTGAACTAAAATGATGATTTTAAACCGATAACGGACAATTTCAGTTATACTGGAAAAATCATGTATCAGATTGAGTTGTGAATAATCCATAAACATCATAAATTACATATAGATAATTCTTGTAAATTATCAAAACAATACACATGCATTTGATCAGATTTGAGTTGGTCAGTTGTCCGTTTTACTAAAATTGATATCAATTTTAAATAAATATACACACTTAAAGTCATATCGGTCACACCATGAGTCGGATTGAGGTTCGATTTATTACTACACATATCAAATGACTTATAGATAATTTTACTTAAGTATGAAAAATATAAAAAATCATTTTCTTAGTTTTGAGTACGTTAGTTGTATTTTTTACTAAAAGGACATTTTAATCTTGAAGCACACACTTTTGACTCATTACTACCACATCGTGTATTAGTTTGACATTAAACTAATTCCAAAATGTCAAAAGTGAATTATTTTTTTCTAAATTATAAATAAAATATGAGTTCATTTGATTTATTTTCATTGAGTGACACTTTTTGAACTAACATGTCAATTTTAAACTAATAACAGACACTTTCATTCATACCAGGAACATCATTTTTCAAATTTAAGTTCATCTGATCTATACATGTCAAAAATGACTTATGAATCATTTTCGTAAATTATCAAAACAATATAAATGTGTTTTCCAACTTTTTGAGTAGGTGGGTTATCCATTTTATAAAATTGATTCCAAATTTAAATTAAAGTATGAAATTTGAGTCATACAGGTCACACCATGGGGTGGATTGAGTTGCAACTGATTCATAAACATCTCAAATGACTTATTTATTGTTTTTACAAAGTATAAAAACAATCTTAAACAATTTTCTCAACTTTGAGTATGTATGTTGTCTTTTTTATTAAAATTTTATTTTAAATATGGAAGACGCACCTTGACTCATTCTGATCACATCATGTATTAGATTGAATTGAAACAGATTCATATGCATCACAAATGACTTATAAATCATTTTACTAAATTATCAGAAAAATTTGTGTGTGTATGATCATTTTTTAATGAGTGACACTTATTAAAATAAAATATTGATTTTAAACTGATAACAGATACATTGAGTCAAACTGGGAACATCGTGAATCAGATTGAGGTGAGGCTGATTCCTTTATATCAAAATGACTTATGGAAAAGTTTCTTAAAGTATAAAAACAATATTAACCCGTTTTCATATTTTTTGAGTATGTTAGTTTTTTATTTTATTAAAATTAATTTAAATTTTAAATATAGAGAGTACTTGAAGTCATACCGGTCACACCATGTGTCATATTGAGCTGCAACTGATTTATTACACATCCCAAAGTCTCAAAAAAACATAACTATCAATGTTAACATGATATAAATTGACATTATTTGTTGAAATGTCAACACTTCATGATAAAATTCTAATAAAACAACCATACTTGAAAAAAAATCAATTTTATAAGAAAACAATTGTTATATGAGTAACACTAAAATGAAATAAATTAAACATAACATTGAAATAATAAATTAATTCTATGGAAAATGATTTTACTATGGAAAAATAAATATTAACTCTTTGATTGAGAAGTGGAAATAAATATAATGAAAGTGATAAATGTCAACATTTTAGTGGTGAAAGGTTTTGAGGTAGAAGAAGCCTGTAAAAGTTTTGGTGAAAAAAGGCATAATAGATGGGCCGATCACCCTAACTCAAAAAAAATAATCCAATAGTAAAAGAAAAAATTTATGATGTGAGTAATACTAAAAAGAAATGAATTAAACATAAATATGAAACAATACATTAATTATATGGAAAATTATTTTACTAGAAAAGAATCAAGATTACCTATGTGATTTAGCAAAGACAATATCTTTGATCTTTCTACAAAGGCATGACAGATGGATATGAATCTTCTAAAATAAATGAACACTGCATGGAATAATGAAAATTAAATCAATGTTCCATTATATTTTTTCTCAGAAAAATAGAGAATGTTTATCGTAACATTATCTTAACATATTTCCAAATAGATTCCTTCATTATTGTTTGTTCTTTCGAGGGATTGGTGACATCATCATGTGTAGAAGACATTGTTGGTATGAGTAGTCAAAAATTTAATTTAGATTATGTTAATAAATTAGAGTAAATATAATATTATAATAAAATACATTGTATATTCAAAAAATCTTTTACCTTATCATTAGAATCTATTTTTTAATGGTTTTAGGGATTTGGTTACCCTATCGAGAATCAAGATCCCATCTTTTTGGTCCCCTCTAATGTACAAGAATTTTTATACATTGTGACTGACATAAAGTTATTGTGATATCCAAATAAAAAGGACGTCCTCAATTGAATTTCCATATGACCCAACATTTTCTTTGATCCCCAGTAGGATGACCGGCCAATCATTATTTGTTGTATTAGAGACATAATGTACTTGCACTTATTGAGATGCCATTATGAACGACACATCCTTTCCAATTCCATGCTGAAATTCACCTTTACAAATCCCATTTAATCAACTTTCACTATAATGATATTGTCAACCCATTTTTTGTGGAAAATAGAAACTTGAAATGTTGTATAACCCAACTAGTAAATCTGTTTGATAATACCAAAATATGACATATTTTCATAATTTGGATATATATCCTGGGAACCAGATATTTTCATCACTTCATCCACCAGCATAACACCAATATGTTTCATTTTACTACTATAATCATGTTATTTTTTATTGAATGTATAACCATTGTTTACAAAACAGGTGTAAGATTAAAAAAATTTCATTCTATCCTCCCTCAAACCATTAAAGTCATTCAACAATTGAATTTGGATTTTTAGATAACTCTTTATAAATTTGATCTCAGATCCATCCTATAAACTATTGATTATGTGTATTTGATATCCATACTTCATCCCTTGATGGATTCAAATCTATAAGAATTTATTTTGTGGATTCATTATGTGGATCAACATATTCACTATTATGTAAAATGTAAAGGTGAGATTCCTCTTTCTCTATCAAGGTAATTGTAAAAGAATATATCTTGGAATTACCTTCACCCATAAGGTGTTCGCTGTGATGAGACTTTGAGAGACCGATGCAATCAAAATTTTATAGGTAATTGGTACAAAATTCAATATCTTCTTTAGTAATGTATCATTCCTAAATGAAAACATCTAGATGACATCAATTATTGACATACCCATTCAAAATCATCATATACTTTTCAATGAGGTATATCCATCTACAATGGACAAGACCAATAGTAGAACCTCTAACCAAATGAACCATTAGATGGTCCATTATATCAACGAATTATGGAGGGAAGAACATATATAATTCAAATAATATGACTTAAACCTCCTTATTCAAGATGATAAACTTCCCTGGGTCTATAAATTTACTGCATATGGTTTTTGAAAAAGAATAAAACTCAGGTTAATGTATGTCGTGAATTTTGAGTAAAAATGTAATGGAAACTAGCATGCATTAAATCTTTCATCAAAACATGATTTTTTTTTATTTTAGTCCTTTTAACTTCAAATTATCCATTGAAATGGCATTCTTGATATTTTATGAATACCCTTATATAAATTTTACACTATCAAGGAAAAAGTAAAAATGTAATTTTTATTATTTTTATAGAGTGTAAGATGCTGGAGGAAGAAAAGTCCACCTTTTACCCTTCACTGATGCCAACACTTCCCTTATCCCTTTTTCAATCATGTCCAGCATATCATTGATTCCATCTTTAGTTTTTCTAGGAAAATTTAGTAACATTCCAATAACTCAATCAAATATTTTTTATACATGAATTACATCAAGAAAATGTTTGACATACAAAAAATTCCAATATGGTAATTCAATGAAACTTGTTATCTTCTTACAAACTAATTTTTTATGGTTTTTTAAAAATGGTTTTCCAAGAAATAGTTTCAATAACTTTTACTTTATTTTACAGTTGATTGTCCATTACTGGAGACGGTGTTGTACCTTGTTCGATCTTTCCATCTAATTTTGTCATCTAGGATCAGTATTTATGTCATCGAGGTAAACATTTCAAATGTCCTAAAAATAAAGTCTTCGTGGAATTTTTCAATCAAAATAATTATGTGTGTTATTCACATGTATAACACCAGAACATTCCTTCAATTCTATAACCTGAAAAATTTACATAAGCGAGGAAGTTATTAATCATTCGATACAACATAGAACTCAATCTGAATTATTCAATTGTGTGAGCATCATACATTATTACACTTGTATCTCATATCAATTTCAGATTATTGATCACTAGAACCAAATAAACATTAATATCATTATTTTGTTTCTTTTTTCCATATATAAGTAGAGACATTATAATGTATTTGCACTTTATGCATAACGATGGCGGCAATTTATAATTTATCAACATGAAGGGCCATGTAATGTGAGTATTACTCTATACACCAAAAGGATTTATTTCGTCTATAAATAATTCATGAAAAAAGTTTCTCAGCTCATTTCCAAATTCAAGGTACTCATAATCAATTTTATTCCACTGAGGAGAATATACAAGATGACATAGGTTCCCATCTTTAATTATTGCATCTATATGACATGTAAATTGTTTCATGGTTTCCTTATATATATATAGTCTTGTTAATTGAGGACTGAAAATATAGTACCATACTAATTTCAAAGTACTTAATTCATTTTTATTGTATCAATATGTGCCAAACTTGGGTCAATTTATGAGTGATTCATGGCCCTTGTGAAACAATATGTAATAATTTGTACAGGAATTATTTTTTTAGAGATCACACCCATTGAAAATAACATTAATTTATCATCATATGTTTATAATGGTAGTTCATTTTCTTCTCGTAGCATATAATTCAAGAGACCAAGTATTTTTGTAAAGATGGGGTCACTTCATCTGCTGCCATATTTCAAATTATATAACTTCAATACAGATGAAAATGTTGTGTATTTAGTACAACCGATATACGATGGTTTCTTGGAAGAACTATTTAACTCCAAGAAAAAGTTGGAAAAGTATGGAGGTCATATTCAATGTCCATTTCCATTTTTTCTATGCGATCTCCATCATCCTTTACATGGGTATTCATATCAAATGATCCATAAAGAAAAATATCATCCCAATAAGTGTTCAAATTCAATTTTTTTCTATGTTTAGTATAAAATATAAAGCTATGATCTATTCCATGAGAAATCAAATGTTCTTGCAACTCTTCCAGACTAATTTTTATTGAATAAAAAAATGCAAACATAGATAAAGGATTTGATAAGGGTCGTATTCATGCTCTCTTGCCAACATGATGAACAATTTAACTCCATATTCATACTCTTTTATCAAACGATTAGCATGAATCCATTTTCAATTAATATCCATCCTATTATATTAATAAAATCAAAAAATTTTATAATAAATAAATAAATTCACATAATATATTCATTATCAAAGTTTATAGTTACTGGAAATTATAATAAGGGATACTCAACATTTTATTATTTAAAATAATTTCAGTATGTTGATGAAAATGAGTAATTTAATTTAAGAAAATAATTAATCCACCATGGCAAGTGTTATCCTATATCTTCATTCAAAGGTAAAAGTTATAGAAAACTCATCCTAATCAACACACCTCTTGGAAATTTATCATTTCATCTCATTTTTGAAACATCAATTATCACTTGTGGACATGCACCTATGTTGCTTGAAATAATATAATTAGTATTCATCCATGGGATGAATAATGCTCAGAGTAGTACAAGAAATATAAAAGAGACGGGGGATGATTTTCAAGAAACAAATTGCAATAATGGATATTTGGGAGATGAATTAGATGAGGATGATAGTTATCTATAGAAGATATGGGGGATTAGTCTCAAGAAAAAATTACAATAATAACTATTTTTTGACACACATCATGTTTTTCTTAAGTCCCCTAAATGAATGATAATATATAATAGGTAGTTAAAAAGAAATAAGAAACCCAAATATGATAAATAAGAATAATAAACTCTCTTTCAATCCACTAGAGTATATAAAAATGTATTGATAAATCATTTTAAAATATAAATAGTTATTCTATATACATAGATAGTAATAAGAGATTCCTAGGGGTGGAACCAATATATGTAGATCTAAAATAATGAATACCTAAAAATAATTTCTAATATATAGATTTTGATATCTTTCATTATTTTTTTTGGAATAAGTGATGTAGAAACCTAATAAATTATTATATTTAAAATTAATGGTATATCATATATTTGAAAACATCTCAAGACACTTGGGATGTCATATCACCACACCAGTAGATCCCAATGATTCCAGAGAGGTCATCACATCAGATCTACCCATATAAAGGATTCAAGGGAGGTCATCTAATACACATTGACCCATCCTTGATATTATTTGGAGGTCTATGAATAATTTGGCATAAATAAATAATACACATCAACTAGATATATCACAAATAAGGGAGGAAAACACAAAAATCCTTGCAACATATATAACATATACATTTAGACACACATATATATATATCATGGAATTTATAATCATCATAATTTCAAAACAAATCCACTTTTAGACATAATTTTTAATGGAAATAAATATAATCCCTTCCTAATTTAGAAATTCAAAACTATAATTTGTGATTAAATAATTTTAAAATCACTCAAACATTATATGTTCTAAAAATGCATATAAATAGATAGAAATATATATATTTACATATATATATATATATCTTTATAAATTAAACATAAATTCATAAAAATATATGTAAACTTTATAGTAGAATATCACAACATAGTAAAATAAATACAACGCATACTAATTTTGAAAACAGAGAGCCATTGAAAATAAATAAATATAGTATCACATTTACAATGATTTCTCTTAAAATAAAACATCAAAATTCTGAGAAAATAAAAATTTAAAGAAAAAAACATACTCCCAAATGTTAAAAAAAAATTAAATAAATAAATTCCCTTATATGAATTGTATAAAACTAGCTCATGTTGTTACTTCTCACCATCACTAGACGGAGAACTGGATTTTTAAATAAATTTTCTCATTCATTTAGGGTTTTTATATCCAAAACCTCCACTATTTATATAGTGTCATAAATATTTATTTAATTGGTTTATCTATGGACTAGAGGTTATTTCTTAAGATTTAAAAATAGTGAAAAAATTAATCTTGTGGAGAATGATGGGGTATAGATTTAGATAGATTATAAAATTGATTTAAAACAACAATTTATAAAGACCAAAACCGGATATCCTAATCAGTAGAAAAGTAAATAACTTATCATAAACAAAAGAAAAATAGTGTACAGAGACCAAAGAACAAATAATTGATGACATCATCGAATAATAAATCAAAAATTAAATGACAAATACAGAAAGAACATCAGAACCTACAAAGAAAAATACAAGCCTACCTCACTAGGATAAAGAAAACCTGAGACCCTTAGATCCAAATCATTATGTTTTCTTTGGAAACCCTAACTTCAAGTAAACACCAGATGTAGGACAATGTTCAAGTGACTAGAGTCTGCGGGTTTTGGTGATTCGAGTGGGTTTGTGTGATTTGACCTTCGATTCATTGAGGAGGAGCACCGATAGTGAGTGGCTTCCACAAAAAGCTTCTCAAATCGCGATGAGTTTTAAAATGGTTAGGTTTTTTTAAATAAATGAAGAAACTTTTATTAGCTCTTAAAAAAAGCATTGATAAAGAGTTTGTTTATCAACTATTAAGTAATAATCACTGATAATGATTTATTTTATGAGCACTTATAACTTAAGCGTTGATAAAGGATTTATAATTATAATTATAAACAATTTTTTAAATATATATATATACTTAATAAATAAATATAAATATAAATTTTGTAAATATAATCCTTTTTTATATATATTTGTTATAATTTTATAATTAATTAAATATATAATTGTATATTTATTTTTAAAAAATAATACTTATATCATTATATATATTTATTCAATATTATATATATATATATATAATATTTATATATAATTATAAATATAGTAAATATATTCATTATTTAAGTAAATTTATTATAGATTTGATATTTATTTAAATATATATAATTATTTAATAACATATAATAATCTATTTATAATTATATAAATAATTTAAAAAAATATTTATAATTATAAAAAATACTTTTATAAATATAGTATGCACATTTATAAATATTATGTAAATTTATAAATATAGTTTGTATATTTATAAATATTTTTATTTATAAATATTTTTCTATAAATATTTTTTTACAAATATTTGTTTACAAATATTTTTTTTACAAATATTCGTTTAAAAATATATTTTTAACATGATTAATGTATATATAATATTAAGTGCATGTGTGTTAAAAATGTGTGAAATTGAATAAATTTTAAAAAAGTGCACTTTAACGATATTGAAAAAATGGATAAATTAATTGTGTGTGCATTGTATATAAAAATGCATTAATTATGTATATGTGAAATCAATATATCAAACATTTGATCTATGTTAAATTGAAAAATCAAATGAAATTCAATTATATGTCCATTACTGTATGTAATTTATTTGTATTTTTAATTTATAATAATTTTTAATTATAAACCATTAATCACTAAATATATGACTATTTAATGTAATGTGCATAAATATTTTGTAGTATATAAATCATATTTATATACATTAATATATATATATATATATATATATTTAATATATACTATTTCTTAACATTATAAATAATCATATAATTAATAAAATGTTTAATATTTTTCTCAATTTAATTATTTTTAATTTTAATTTGTTTAATATTTATTTTGGATATATCTATATATTGAATACATACTATATATTAGTATATATAATTTATATATAATATAATAAATTTATTCATTTTTATAAAAACATTATTTAATTAATAAAATTTATAATATTTTTTTAATAAACTAATTTGTTCAATTTTTTATTTCATGTAATTTATTCATACCTTCGTCAATGATAAAAAGAGAAGATAAAATACTCTTTTAGGAGTGCTAAAAATATAGAACTAATAAAGGGTACCATTTATCAGTGCTAAATATAAAGCACTGATAAAGGTTACCCTTTATCAGTGTTAAAAATAAAGCGTTGATAAAGGGTAATCTTTATCACTACTAAAAATAATGCACTGATAAAGGTACCCCTTTTCAGTGCTGAAAAGAAAGCACTGATAAAGGGTTAAATTTATCAGTGCTTTCTTTAGTGCTGAAAAAGATTCCATTTATCAGAACTTTTTTCTAATGCTGATAAACACCAGTTCTGTTAAGTGCCTATTTTTTAGTAGTGTAAATATTCGAATGAAAACTGTTATTTTAAGAAAACACAGCCAAAGAAATATTTTGAACCCAACATCCCATGAAATACATTAAATAATCATGCAACTTATCCTCCAAGGTCTGAATTGTTCATTCTTACTATCAATCTAATAGATGATGAGAATCAATGCTGAAATTTAATTTTGTTCTTAATGACTTCTGAAGGCCTATCCAAAAATTAGAAGTGAACCTGGAATCATGATAAAATAAAATATAGAGGGGAACTACATTTAACCTAATTATCTCATTAATATACAATCAATAAAGTTGATCAGAGGACAAAATTTCTCTAGTAGGATTAAAATGAGATGTTTTATTCAGTCGATCAATAATAACCCAGATCACATTGTTACTTGAAGAAGTATTTGGTAATCCCACTATAAAATCCATGGATATATTTTCCCATTACCAATATGGCACTAGAGAAGGATGAATAATAACATTGAGAAAATTTTGTTTTAATTTAACCTATTGAAAAGTCAAACATATCAGGGTAAAGCCAGTACTATTTCTTTTTATTATATCCCACCATAAATACTCTTGAATGAATTTGTAAAAATTAGTACTGGTAGGATAAAATGAAAATGGAGTACTATGAGATTCCAATAATAACATTTTTTTCAACTTTGAATCACAAGGAATAAATGTTATCTTCCCAAATATAAAAATAAAATCTTTATCAATGTTAAATTCAGGAAACTTACCCTCTAGAAATAATTCTACCTTTTTATGCAACACACGGTCTTCCTTCTATGCTTACTTAATTTTGTATGATAGTAATTATTATACTGACACCTGAAATAAAAGAGAGGGATTTTATACACTAATAACTTCCAAGAAAAAATTCATCAAACCATTAACCAAAGGTTCACATTCCAAAAATTTCATTATTATCGAATAATTAATTTTTCATTCCAATGCATCAGTTACATTGTTTTCTTTTCGAGGATGGTAATTAATCATGTATTCATAATTCTTGATTAGTTCTAACCATCTTTTCTGCCTCATGTTTAGTGTTTTCTGAGTGAATATATTCTACAGAATTTTATGACCAATATACATTTCACATTTTAATCCATTAAAATAATGCCTCCAAATTTTTAATTAAAAAAATAGCAGCTAATTCCAAATAAGGTGTAGGGTAATTTAAGTCATGTGGTTTAAACTATCATTAATTACAATCAATTACATAATCATTCTACATTAGGACACAACCCAATAATTTCAATGAAGCATCTATAAATATAAAGCAATCACCACCTTTGGAAGGTAGATCTCGAACTGGAGTAGTTAGTGATCTAATTTTTAAATCCTAAAAAAATCATTATATTATTTTATCCAGATGAACATAACACTTTTCTGAGTTAACTAAGTCATTGGAATAGATAACAATTAAAATTTTTCCAAAAACCTCTGGTAATATACTTTTAAACCTAGAAAACTAAAAATATCTATTATATTTGTGGGTCTTTTCCATTCTTCAACAACTTTAATTTCAGAAGGATGAATAGTTATCTCATCTTTAGAAATAATGAGACCAAGGAAAGAATTTTTTTTCAACCAAAATTCACACTTTCTGAATTTCCCAAATATTTTTTATGGTTATCAAAACAACCCTTAACAATTCTTTCAAGTTCCTAATTAATTTTAGAAAGTACCTAAATTTCATCAAAAAAAGAAACTAAAAACATATCCAAGAACTCATGAAATATTCAGTACATAATATCCATGAATAAAACAAGTGAATTAGTTAAACCAAATGGAATAACTACAAATTCATAATACCCATATCTAGTTTTAAATGCAGTCTTCAAAATGTATGTTTCCTATAAATTCAACTGATGGTACCCTGACCTCAATTCATCCATCAAAAATTATTGTGCTCCCTGAATCTGATCAAACAAATCATAAATATGAGAAAAATGATACATTTTATTAACTGTGATGTTATTCAAGGACCTATAATAAATTAAAATTATCATCGTACCATCTTTATTTTTAAAAAAAGAACATGATCACCCATAGTGAAGTGACAATTCGGATGAAACCTTTATCTAATAACTCCTATGATTGATTCTATAACTCTAAAAGTTCTAGTTGATCCATTTGATAAGGGGGTTTAGAAATTGTCTTAGCATCAGGAACAAAGTAAGTAGTAAATTCAACATTCTGATCGGGTATAATACCTATAAATTTATCAGGAAAACCATCTAGATACTAATTTACCAGCAGCACATCATTAATCTGGACATTTACTTTTTTCAACAATATTGACAATAAAACATTAATTTCCATATTTTAATAGTTTCTCAGCTTCCTAATAGCTTATTAATTTTATGAGTTAATTCTTGTAAAAAACTAAAACACCTTATGAAAATAAAATTTATAGCACTACAATATGTCTTATTATGGTAAAAATAAATCCAATCCATGCTCAGAATAACATCAAAATCTTTTAGAGTAAAAAAAGGTTTCTACGTAAATAATTTTCCTAGAATAAAATATAAATATTCTTATAAATTATTTTTTACCTTAATATTTCCCCTAGTGTTCTTACCATGAGAGTTGTCCTCATTTCATGGGGTGGAATTTCTAATTTACTATAACATTTATTAGAAATGAAGGAATGTTCAGAACCAGAGTCAAACAACACATTGAATTTTTTTAAAAAAATAAAAAATATACTTGATACCACTTCATTTGATGGATCAATATATACTAAAGTAGCTGAAAATGATTTTCCACAGCATTATATTTCCAATCTTATTGATTTCCCCTATGAGTATCTAACTTTGGACACACATTAGTTAAATGATCGAACTACTTACTATTAAATCATATCACCATTGGCTTATCATTATTTTTTTCATCGTTTTACATGCACTAATGAGATATGTTTCGAAACATTACACATCAGTAGCACTTCCCAGAATTTACAAGACATTCTCCAGGATAGTTTTTACAGCAATTTTCACAAGAAAGATATTTGATTTTATTACCTCTAGATTTCATTGATTCCCTAATTCCTATAATCCTTCTTTCTTCTTATTATTGTCATCATGAGTTATATACATGTCATTAAACTCCATCTCAAATTTTTTAACACAAAAAAAATTATCATCACTTTTAAAATCTCATGAAGCCAAATATCTTGGTAAAAATGCATTCAAATGAGTGTAAAATATATTAATTTTACTATTAAAATATATAATAATATCTATTATGTACCTCTCTTGTTTTGTAAAATTGGATTTATATATATCCACAAAATCATCAAATTTTTCCCTTAGTTCCAAAAATTTCTTCTCCATTCAGAGTTGAATAGTATTAGTAAAATATTTTTCCAGTAAGAGACCCTTAAAATCATCCCCTTTAAGAGTTTCCAGATCATTTTTTTTCTGGTATTCATAATCAGATAAAAACATTGATCCACTTCACCTTTAAAATTATAAATATCTAGGGTTATCTTTTGGTATTCTAAACATCCCATGGCTTCCAATATCTTTTCAAGAGGATCCATCCATCCATCAGCTACCACTAGATATGAGGTTCCATTGAAAGTTGGCAGTTGTTGCCTCATAAAATTCTCCACTATATACATATTCATCTATTGTTGATCTTGTTGATCTCCTTCATGTATTCCACCACCATTTATAACACATGTAAACTAATCCATTATAGAAACAAATTGTTTAGTTTTGATTCTGACTATCCTAGGATACTGATCTGGAATTTTGTTTTCCTCTTGATTCCTTCCCATCATAACTACCCTATTTCCACTATGGAAAACTATTCCGAATAGACTAATATTATACAAATAAACATAGTAATCTTTAAATTATATATCTTTTCAAAATATCCATAAATTAAAAATCATATATGGACATTCTATTTACAATATACTAACCACTACTGTTATCTATACTAAACTTTGATACCAAATATAAGGAAATAACCTTAAACATTAACTAATATTTAGTCTAGTGAAGAATTTAAATTCTATTATATTGAGTATCATTTCAGTTTTAGTGTTTTAGAGAATTAGGAAATAGTTCATACATAACATCCTACATTTATATAAAGTGGATTCTACTAAAACAATACCTACTTATCCAAAATAAATCAGGGATTCTTATTCATGAGAAATATTAATAACATTCAACTTGACTTAATTGTTTCTCTTACCCATACTTATACTTTGTGAAAAAAAAATTCAAACAAGGGATGAGAACAAAAACCCCAGTAATGAACATAAAGAAAGAAATCATTAGTCTTTTGAAAACAAGAAAACCATTAATATCATTTTCTTAAAAACTTATTTTCATGAATATAAAAAAAATACTGAAAGTTCCTTAATAAATCATTAAAATATAACCATTACATTCAACCTTAAAAGAGGAATAACTTTATGGTCGAATTCTTTCTTCGGGGTACCCAATTCATTATAGAGATATGATGGGGCTCACCCATCATATCTTGAGCTGTAATGGATCTCAACCCATCATATCATGAGATATATTAGGATCAAACCATAATAAACAATTTCCATGGAAAATATCATGAATAAAACCATTGAAAACAATTTTAGACATAAGATAAAAACACTTTTAGATATCAAAATTACATTGTCATTTAAAAATCACTTTTAAAATTAAAAAAATTCCATATAATAATGAAATAATATTATTAGAAAAGAATTATAAAAAATTATAAAGAAAAAATTATTTTAATAAAGAAACATAAAATAGGTATAAACCACTCATTCTATATAAGTTTAAAAAAATTACCTTTTACTTTTGTAAAAGGACCTTTAAATAAGTGTTTTTAAAATAAAATTCATTACTTTAGGTCTAAATCATCATGTACAATATTTATTTTGAGGAATTACAAAATTAGGTTAATTAAATACATTATTTTCTAAATTTAAATGTTTATTATTCATTTTGTTTCACTAATTATTATGTCATAACAATTACTTAATTATTTATGTTCATATCAGATGTTTTGACGATATTCAACACTTTAGTCCAAAATGAATTTGGTATGTTGTAAATATTAAAAGTGTTTATATGTCCATCATTTCAAAAATATTATTAATGAAATAATAAAAAAAATATTAATTATGATTTCAAATTAAACCATTTATGTATGGTTATCAAAAAATAATAACGTTATAATCATGGATACGGTAGGCCATATGTACGCATGAGTAACATTTCCAATTTTCCATAATAAGTATAGAATGAAAGAAATTATTATTTTATATTTGAATAATGATCGAAATTTAATCAATATCATATTAATTATTTAAATATACTTATATATATCATACATGTGATGGGGCGATGAAAAACGGATCACATCGCTTCATGGAGGTGACTGTTCACACATACACATGATCGATGTAGTAATTTTTATCTGCATGGGAATGAAAGAATGTAAATAATATAATATTGTTTAAAAATGATAAATATGTAAAGAATATAATATATAAACTCTATATCTATTATTATAACTGGTCTTAAGAGACGGTGGTGGAAGACAAATTAAACAAGTTTAAGAGGTGGTAGTCCTCCATACACACAAACATATAATTAATTTCCCATTTGATTAACCTAGAGATTGATTTACATAAAGATATTAATATAATGAAATCTTTGTATATTGAGTATAAATGAGTTATTATTTGATCATTACTAAGGAACATTTTAAGGAATTGGAATAATAAATAATATAGAAACACTTCATAAAAAATGATACCTTACCCTCAGACCTCCGCTTTTACTTAACACCTTAAAACAACTAAGGTGGAGTTCTACATAAAATTAGAGCTTTAAGATAAATGTATAGATTCTTGGGAGGTATTGTTTAAGAGTTTTTTGAACCAAATAGGGGTTTAAGCATATTTAAATGATAAGAATGGGATTCCTTTTATAGGAGAGGGGAGGGGCAGTCTTGGAATTCATCAAAATATTAACTTAATATAAATAAATTTTCTATTCTAAATGGAGAAAAAGTTATTTTTTAAGAATGTAGGATAATTATTTTCATAAATTCACTCACAAAACAAAAATGAGATTGGTTTTGAATATTTTTAAACCCTTATCTTTTTGTTTTAACCTTTATTTAACCTCTTTAATTCTTACTGTGATACCTTGTAATTTACACATTATGGGTTAATATAATTACTATAAAATGAAAAAATACCAATAATTGAGTAATTAATGAAATTTTAATACTTATTATAGTCATTAAGATAATACAGTGATTTTTAAAAAATTTATATCATTTAAAAAAACATTATTTATTTTAAAATTTTAATATTGTTAATATTGACACAATACATTAATTAAATTTTTAAAAATATCACAAAAATAAGATAAAAACAAAAAAACTTCTTAAAACGAAAGAACTTTTCAATTTAATCTAAATTTTTTTTATTATAATAATCATCTAAAATTATATTTATTTTAGTATTTTTAATATCATTTATTTGATATTTTAATTAATTAAACAATTACAACATCATTATTGTGAAAGCATTTAATTTAATTATTTATTTCATAAAAATTTTTAAAAAAATTATTATTATAAATGTAAACATTTTATTTTTCAAAATACTATTTATAGTCTTATATATCCCATATATAACCCCTTATAAAAAATATTTGACTAGTTAAAAACAAAAGTACGACAAAATTGAATTTTATTTGAATATAATGTTATAAATGTCATAATCTCATAAAATTGGATTTTAAAGGTTATAATTTTTGTCCAATGATTTTTTTGTTAAAAACAATCATCCAATTAAATTATTACAAGTTTTAGGGTAATCTTATAAAATTATAATATTTTTTTACCTTTAATTACACGATTTACCTGTAACTATGCTAATAAAAATATTATTTAAATTACTTTATATATTTTCCAAAAAAAGGATCCAATTTACTAAATTGGGGAATTATAATTCTAGATGAGGAATCTATTTTTCAAAATTCAAAACATAGAAATTTTAGAGACTAATTAAAAATTAATCCCATTGAGGGAATGAAAAAACATGTTTTTAAAGTGAAAACATTCTAAAGTTCATAAATTTTTTATATCCAATTTCAATGTGAAATTTATTACAATTAAATTATTTGTTTTACCTATTAAAACATTGATCTAAATATATATTAAAAAAATTAAAACTATAATTTAACAATATAAGTTAGTTATACCAAAAATATTTTTTTCAATTAAAAATTCAATATTTTTTTTACCAATTCATAAAAACATGAAATGTATCAAAAGAATATCAAAAATTAAATCAAAGTAATTTTTGATATTAATATACCAAATAAAGAGTTTATTTATTCAAATAGTATTTATAAAATTGAAAAATAACTATATTTAAAATAAGTTTGTCATCAAAAGCCACCAAAACTGCTTTTTTAGGAAATTATAGTTTTTAACCATAAAACAAGATTTATCATATATGTTATTGAAGATAATGTATATTTTAATTAAAATATGAATAATAAATATTCATAAAAATGAAAAATACTTATTCTATCATTACCTAGGTTGTTAGAAAATCATATCTCCACATGTAAAGTATAACGACCCATACTTTACATACATTGTTAGTACATCAAAATTGAAGTACACTTATTTCAACATATAACAAAACCATGAAAGGACCGTATAGGTATAGTGTCATTAGAAACTGGGAAACATAAAAAACTGGTTCATAAAGCGTCTGAACTGTCTCCCATTTATTTCATCACATCTGTAGTCCCTTTTGGCATATCTTACATAATAACCTTCTTCCTGACCTGGGGAAACAAAAAATACAAAAGGGTGAGCTCAAATGCTCAGTAATGGTAAACAAAAGAAATATCAATCACCTCATATTCATGAGAACATAACATTTTGGAAATCTTACCCTGCAAAAGAGATCATCATTTCATAACATGGGATAAATCATGGCAGTGAAATGTAATCACAATAATCATAACTTAAAACATGAATCTTTGTGGAATACACACATAGTCATAGAGAATCATTTCTTATTAGTCAAGACTCATTTCCAAGACTATCTTAGTGGAAAAAGTCCATTTCTGAACCCAGTTCATTCCTCATTTCAGTCCTGTTTCACTGAACCGGTTTAACCCGCCGTTCCAGCCATGTCTATCTCATGAGATATAAAATCTTTACCCAATGCATTGGAGGGAGATATAGGTCCCACCCATATCATAATTATACCATTATTATGTGTGCCATAAAATCATAAACCATACATCATAGCATAACCCATGTAATAAAAATGGGATTCTTAAACATCGTGACATCATAAAAAAATTCATATAAGATAAAGTAATTCATAAAAATAATTCCATCACAACATAATCAAATCAATTTAATAATAGGGATATAAACAAAACCATTTATTATCTTATATGGAAAATAATTTTGATAAAACTCTTGAACTCCATTCTTGAGGAAAATATCCTTTCTACTTCAAAAACAGTTTTCCTTTCTTAACATGTCATACAATTCTAAACTAAAAGAAGTTGATTAAACATAAACTTGAAATCTTGTAAAGGAAGATTCTTGGAAATAATTTTTTAAAAATCCATTCATGCCGTATAAGTTAAAAAAACATTCTTGTCGTACTTTTTTCAGAAAAGTCAAAAAGTACCTCGTACGAAAAACGACAAAAGATTCCTTTCATATCTTTTACTAAAAATTCAACGAAGTGTAAAATTGGATTTTAAAAATTGTAGGAGGATAGAAATAATATTACATATTGAGGAAACATGGATGTGGATGATAAAATACACCCCAGTAAATACCAAAGTATAAACAAACTCATATAAAAATGAGATTGTGAGATTTTCCCTTACCTTAAGGTCCAATTTGCTTCGTAAGTTTCCGAACCTCCTGTATAATGATTTAAATAATGTCATTGACTTATTCCAGATTCATACTCATTGTTATGATATCATATATGGTCATATTCTTAGCTTATTATTTGTAATATTTCATTGCTACTTGTTATTCAGGTTTTTATTACTTTTTGTTCTTATGCGTGTTTTGTCTAATAAATTATTCTACTTCTTTTTAGGTTATAGATAACTCATTTCCAGAATGTTATTAGTGTAATATATATCATATTTATTCACTAAATGCATTTATGTAATCAGTATGCAATGAAAATCATGTAGAACGAGTCACATCACATCGTGGAGAGGGTATTCCGTACGTAGGCACGAGCGATGATATCATTCCCATGGTCATGGAATTGTATTCGAGTGTATGTATAATATTTCAGAATCAATATCACTTTAAAATAATCATATATATTCATTCTTTACACCATTATACCCATCCACGTAAGGTGGTGGTGGAAAATAGATTACACCACGGCGTGGAGACGGTATTCCGTACGTACGCACGCGAGATGATTTCGTTTTCCGTAGGATGGATAGATGGTGAAATAGGGTTGTATAGTACTTATAATAACATATTAGTATATGATTTATACTTATGTTAATAATTCATAATGAAACATCTAAATAAGATGAAGTGGAAGAAGAAATAAAGTTGAAAGAATCGGTAAAGGACATTAACTCTTCTTTGAAGCGCGTCTTTCAGACCTCCTTTTAGGGCAATAAAATTGGTCTTTGAAGAATACCAAGACCCTTATGATGTTTATAGGGAAGTGGAGAGGAGAAATTTTCAGGGTTTGGACGAGCTTTAATGCTCAAAGGGGTGTGATGAAGAGAGGGAGGAGGTTCCCTTTTATAAGGGAGGAGAGGGGCACCTTTGGAAAAACTAAAAATATTATTTTATTATAAAGCCATATTCTATTTTAAATAACTCCAACTTGATTTATTTAAAAGATAAGGTGGGGATGGGTCAAAATACTCTCATCAAATAGAATTTGGACAAGTTTATTTTACTATTTTAACCTTATCATTTAGATTTAACTTTAAGTTAGATAATTTTACTTTTACCATGTCTTTTTGTGTTCTTACACTATATGGTTAATAAACATACTATAACAAGCCAAAAGAACCCCAAGTTGTTTATTATTAATATATATTACTTTATCTAAGTCATTTGGCCGAACCTTAGATTTTTAGGAATAAAATAACAATTAATAATATAATATTTGTTTTAAAAACTATTTTATGTCAATTTTGACACTATTTAGTAATTGATTTTTTTTTAAATCATAACAGAATGATTAGTTCGAAAAAATTTAATTAAAACAATACTAACATGTCATATTAATCTCGAAAATTAGTGTAATTCATAAAAAGTCTCAAATTACATTTATTTGGGTATTTATAACATCAATTATGTAAATATTTCATTAATACGATAATTACTGCATCATCTTTGTGTCATAAATAAATTAAATTATTTAATGTCTAAAAATTACAAATAAAATACCATTATGTAGGAAATATTTTTAGGTTTATAATTTATATTTATAATCTAATTTATCTTATGTATTACCCTATATTAAAAATTATTTACTTATTAAACATTGATTTTATCTATTTTAACTCTTCTTTAAATAAATTAATAATAAATGTCCTAATCTAATCCAAGTGGGCCTAAATGGTCATATTTTATTCCTAAGTTTGTTTTTGGTCGAATTAAACTTATCCAATAGAATTAGGACATGTGTTAGGTTAATAATAATATCATTTTTACCCTTAATTACCCTATTTACTTTTAACCGTTGTAAATAAAAGTAAAAAATTACTATTCACAAAAAATTATTTTCATCTCATTGAACCACATTTTACTTAATGACATCAACCGTGTCTCTCATAGTTTTGAAATTCCACTCACAGAAGCGGTAATATTATGTTTTATGTAAATTTGCAAATTCTTCTAGGAGGTGGGTAAAAGACGGTGAAAAGTTCAATAAAATTTTTATATATCTAAAATTATTTTAATATTACTCCAATGAATTACATTGAACTTACATAGGTATTATGTATCAATTTTGACCTAAAATAAATTTAAATAAAATAAATAACTATTTAAATAAAAATTTGGTTTTTAAATAGTAACCCAGTGTTATCACTATTCATTAAAAATTGAAAGTTTCTGGAAAAATACCAAAATTTCACCCTAGGCTAATTTCGATATTCTGAATCAAAAATGAAGTCCATTTTGAAAAATAAAATTAACAAAATTTCAAAAAGTGGTTATTACTATTCATAACGGTTAGTTTTAATAATATTTTAATAGCATATTGTTGTTTAGTGAAACTCGGTATTGCTTACGACACAAGCTATCGAAGAAGGTCGTGATTGTGTGTAACGCAATCCAAGATAGTGTTGTCTGTGGTGAAAGATTCCTTTGATGATAAAAACAAAATATTTCTCATAAAAGTCTCGAGTTTTGCATTCTACACCCCTTAAATGAATTTCACCCTCGAAATTTATCACTTTGTAACAAAAAGATGAGGATACCTCTCCCTAATCATATCCTCAAGCTCCCATGTAGCTTCTTCTAATTGGTGGTTCCTCCATAAAACTTTCACCAAGCGAGTGGTCTTGTTCCATAGGACTTTTTCACTATGATCGAGAATCTCTATCGGCTGTTCTTCATAAGAAAGATATTGTTCCAAATGTACAACTTCTGAGCTGAGTACATGTGAAGGATCGGGTATGTACTTTCTCAGGAGAGATACATGGAACACATTGTGAACTTGAGAGAGATTCGGTGGAAGTGCCAATCGGTAAGCTACCTTCCCAACACGATCCAGTATTTCGAAAGGACCGATATACCTGGGGATCAACTTTCCCTTCTTTCCAAATATCATTACTCTCTTCCAAGGAGATATTCGTAAGGACACTTTATCGCCCACTTCAAACTCTAAGTCTTTTCTTCGGTTGTCGGCATAACGTTTTTTGTTGACTTTGAGCTGCTCTTATGTGTTTTTGAATAGATCTTACCTTTTCTACCATCTCATCAATAAGATCAGGTCCTAATAGATTTCTTTCCCCAACTTCATCCCAGAAAGTTGGAGTCCTGCATTTCTTTCCATAGAGAGCTTCATAAAGATCCATCTGAATACTGAAGTAAAAGATATTATTATAAGAAAATTCCACCAAATATAGGTGTTGATCCAAACCACCGTTGAAATCCATAGAGAAAGCTCTCAACATATCTTCTAGAGTTTTAATTTTTCTCTCAGACTGACCTTCTGTTTGAGGATGATAAGCAATGCTGAAACTGAACTCTGTATCCAGTGTATGCTGAAGACTTCACCAGAACTTAGAGGTAAACCTTGGATCCCAATCAGATATAATAGAATGTGGTACTCCATGCAATTCTACCACTTCCTTTACATATATCATGTCAAGATGATCCATAGACAAATCCTCTCTAATAGCAATGAAGTGTGCAGACTTTGTAAGACGATCAACTATGACCCAGATAACATTATTTCCATTGGATGTTTTAGGATGTCCTGTGACAAAGTCCATAGTGATGTTTTCCCATTTCCATTCGGGTATGGGTAATGGTTGTAACATCCCCTTAGACTTCTGTCTCTCAGCTTTAACTTGCTAACAAACCAAGCATCGAGAGACATATTCAGTAACATCCCTTTTCATGCCATCCCATCAGAAGTACTCTTTCAGGTCCCTATACGTCTTTTTGATTCCAGGATGAATAGAGAATGATGAACTATGAGCCTCATCTAGCAGATCCTTCTTTAATTCTGGGATGGGAGGAACACAAACCCGGTCCCTGAACTTTATTATCCCATCACAGTCAAGGTTGAATTTACAAACATTTCTCAGCTTCTTTTGTAACTCGACATCTTCTTTCTGTGCCTCTTTAATCTTCACATGTATATATGGTTGAACATTCATTTGAAAAAGATACGATTTTCGCCATTCATTATAATTCCAAGATCCATCCTTTTTAAATCCATAAATATTGGATCTTTTGTGATCGTCATCATGGATAAGCTAGCATGGTCTTGTCGACTTAATTCATCTGCCACCGTGTTTGCTTTCCCAGGGTGGTAATGAATTGAGCGGTCGTAATCCCTAATCAGCTCCACCCATATTTTTTGGTGCATATTCAGCCCCTTTTGTGTGAAAGTATACTTTAAACTTTTATGATCAGTATAAATATCACACCTTTCTCCATAAAGATAATGCCTCCAAATCTTTAATGCAAATATTACCAGAGCTAACTCCAAATCATGAGTTGGGTAATTTTGCTCATGTATTTTCAACTGTCATGAGGCATAAGCTATCACCTTATCATTTTTCATGAGAACACACCCTAATCCCTTCTTGGATGCATCACTGTAGATCACAATCATTTCTCCACTACAAGGCAGTGTGAGCACAGGTGAACTAGATAACCTTCTTTTAAACTCTTTGAAATTCTCTTCACATTCCTCCATCCACATGAACTTAACTCCTTTTCGAGTCAACCTGGTGATTGGATTAGATAATCATGAAGAATCATTCACAAAACATCGATAATATCCTGCCAAACCAAGAAAACTTTGGATCCCAGTTACTGTTGTTGGTCTCGACCATCTTTCGATAACCTCTGTTTTTGCTGGATCCACAGATATCCCCTCTTTTGAGATTATGTGACCGAAAAATGCAACTTTTTGAATCCAAAATTCACACTTGGTGAATTTTCCATAATGCTTCTCCTTTCTCAGGGTCTTCAATATAATTCTCAAGTGATCATCATGTTCTTCCTTGCTCTTTGAATAGACAAGAATATCATTTATAAAGACTACCACAAACTAATCAAGATAGTCTCTAAAGACTCTATTCATCAGATCCATGAAGATAGCAGGGGCATTAGAAAGACCAAATGGAATCACTATAACTTCATAGTGTCCATACCTTGTACAGAAAGCCATATTTGGTATATCCTCCCTTTTGACCCCTAATTGATGATACCCTGAACAGAGATCAATCTTGGAAAAGTATTGAGCTCCACATAGTTGGTCAAATAGGTCATCAATGCATGGGAGAGGATATTTGTTCTTGATAGTGATCTTGTTAAGTTCTCGATAATCAATGCAGAGTCTCATTGATCCATCTTTCTTCCTAACAAATAGAACATGTGCTCCCTAAGGTGACGCACTAGGGCATATGAATCCCTTATCAAGATTCTCTTGGAGTTGGTTCTTCAATTCCTGCAACTCAATTGGGGCCATTCCATAAGTTGTCTTTGAAATAGGCAAAGCACCCGGTACGAGTTCTATTGAAAACTCAACTTCACAATTTGTTGGAAGACCCGGTAATTCCTCTGGAAAGACATCATCAAACTCATGTACAATGGGCATATTCTTAATCATGAGTTTCTCACCAACCATTTGAGATAAATAACCTTCATTTAGTGGAATCAAGACCCATAAGATGGAAGAAATTTCCACTGGAAGGTTATGTTCATCCTTGCATCGATAGACGTTCATAGATTGATCTGGAATATGAAATGTGACTTCCCTTATTTGGCAATTGATATGAGCTCCATATAAAGAAAGCCAATCCATGGAAAGAATCACATCAAATTCCACTGTAGGAAGGATCACATGATTTTCAGGAAGCACTTTCCCACAAACTTCAATCGGAGAAGAATTATAAATGTTTGATGCGACTGTTGTGCCATTAGAGGTTGTCACAGCTAACTCAACATCTAATTGTTGAGGTAATATGGTGATACCCTTCGAAAATTCTTCAGAAATAAAAGAGTGAGTGGATATAGAATCAAATAAAACATTTGCTACTTTAGAGTGGATGGTAATTATACCGTTTATCACATCTTTATCGTACTCCACATCACTGATAGAAATTTCATGTGACTTTCCTTTGTCTTTATCCTTAAGAGTTTCTTGATGTCGAACATCATCATCAACCCTTGGATTTGGGCATTGATTGGCATAATGCCCCATCTCCTTGCACTTGTAACAGTGAAGTGTAGGAGGTGCACTCTGTGTATCCTTTTCATTGTTCGCATCACTATACATCTTCTTCCCATCATTGTGACATTCAAATTCCTGATGAACTTATTTTCCACATTTGAAACATTTACTTGTCCCTTTAAGACAACCCCTCTATGTTTCTTTCCACACATTGAGAATAAGAGAAATATCATCTTCCTTTCAGTGTGCTCTTTAGATTTTCCTTTGAATTCCATTTTCCTCTTCTTATCAAACCCATATGACTGATGGGTAACTCCAATCTCCATCTCAACTTTGAGAGCACATCGAACGATTTCCTCGTAGCTATTGAAGTACCTTATGGCTAAAGCCCTTCGAAGACTTGATTTTAAGCCACTAAAGAATCGATCGATCTTACTCTCAGGTTGGATAATAATACCAGAAGCGTACCTTGTAATCTTGTAAAATTTTCTTCATAGGTACCAATAGATTCATCATCCTTTTGCTTCCGTTCAAGAAACTTTTTCTCCATATTTGTTCGGAGAATACGAGGGAAGTACTTATTGAAAAATAAGTTCTTGAACTCGTCCCATTCCATGGACTCAATTTCATCCCTTTACCTCGTATTCTTAATAAGATTCCACCATTGATCAGCATCACCATCCAAATGATACACTGATAAGATGACTTTATCATGTTCTGAACATTGAAGAACTAAAAATATCTTTTTGGTAGTACTAATCCATTGTTCAGAAACTAATGGATCAGTAGACCCGCTTAATGAAGGTGGATGCTGTCTCATGAAGGATTCAACAGAATGTTGCTCCATCCATTGCTCGTTTGGAAGTCCTACATGATTCATATCTTGAGAAAGTTGTGTGAGCATGGCTACAAGATTTTTCATTCCATCTCCCATAAATTTTGGTTGATCAGGGGGAAAATCATTGCATTGCCCGTCGCATTCCGAATTAACACGTTTCCTTTGGGTTCCAGCCATTGACTAAAACCAAGAAGAATAGTGTGAGCAACACTAATTATAATAGGGAAAAACACATAATCAAAAATAAAAATTTCACACTTAAGGTCTTAACCTATGTTATTCATGGCCATTTCTAAAACACCAAGATTGTGTTATATGCTTAGACTTATCCTTAGGATTCTTACTAAGGCTTTCACATCCTAGTTTCCAGAGGTTGACTATACCTTTCCTCTGATGCCGACTATAATGACCCATACTTTACATAAATTGTTAGTACTTCAAAAATAAAGTACACTTATTACAACATATAACAAAATCATGAAAGGACCGTATAGGTATAGTGTCTTTAGAAACTGGGAAACATAAACAACTGGTTCATAAAGTGTTTGAACTGTCTCCCATTTATTTCATCATATCTATAGTCCCTTTTGTCATATCTTACTGAATAACCTTCTTCCTGACCTGAGGAAAGAAAACATACAAAAGGGTGATCTCAAGTGCTCAGTAAGGGTAAACAAAAGAAATATCAATCACATCATATTCATAAGAACATAACATTTTGGAAATATTACCCTGCAAAAGAGATCATAATTTCATAACATGGGATAAATCATGGCAGTGAAATGTAATCACAATAATCATAACTTAAAACATGAATCATTGTGGCATACACACATAGTCATAGAGAATCATTTTTTATTAGTCAAGACTCATTTCCAAGACTATCTTAGTCGACAAAGTCCATTTCTGAACTGAGTTCATTCCTCATTTCAGTCCTATTTCACTGAACCGGTTTAACCCGCCGTTCCAGCCATGTCTATCTCATGAGATATAAAATCTATACCCAATGCATTGGAGGGAGATATAGGTCCCACCCATATCATAATTATACCATTTTTATGTGTGCCACAAAATCATAAACCATACATTATAGCATAACCCATGTAATAAAAATGGGATTCTTAAAAAAGTTACATCATAAAACAATTAATATAAGATAAAGGAATTCATAAAAATAATTCCATCAAAAAATAATCAAATCAATGTAATAATAGGTATAGAAACAGAACCCTTTATTATCTTAGCTGGAAAATAATTT
Source organism: Viscum album (assembly GCA_963277665.1). Lineage (NCBI taxonomy): Eukaryota > Viridiplantae > Streptophyta > Magnoliopsida > Santalales > Viscaceae > Viscum > Viscum album. The sequence goes on from OY728135.1 coordinate 1,368,761,734, forward strand.
TGATAAAACACTTGAACTCCATTCTTGATGAAAATATCCTTTCTACTTCAAAAACAGTTTTCTTTTCTTTACATGTCATAAAATTATAAACTAAAAGAAGTTGATTAAAAATAAACTAGAAAACTTGTAAAGGAATATTCTTGGAAATAATGTTTTAAAAATCCATTCATGCCGTATATGTTAAAAAAACATTCTTCTCATTCTTTTGTCAGAAAAGTCAAAAAGTATCTCGTACGAAAAACGACAAAAGATTCATTTCATATCTTTTACTAAAAACTCACCGAAGGGTAAAATTGGATTTAAAAAATTGTAGGAGGATAGAAATAATATTACATATTGAGGAAACATGTATTTGGATGATAAAATACACCCCAGTAAATACCAAAGTATAAACAATCTCAGATAAAAATGAGATTGTGAAATTTTCCCTTACCTTAGGTCCGATTTTCTTCGTAAGTGTCCGAACCTTTTGTATAATGATTTAAATAATGTCATTGACTTATTCCAGAATCATACTCATTGTTATTATATCATATATAGTCATTTTATTAGCTTATTATAAGTAATATTTCATTGTTACTTGTTATTCGGGTGTTTATTACTTTTTGTTCTTATGCGTGTTTTTTCGAATAAATTCTTATTCTTTTTTTTAGGTTATAGATACCTCATTTACAGAATTGTATTAGTGTAATATATATCATATTTATTCTCTCAATTCATTTATGTAATCATTATGCAATGAAAATCATGTAGAACGAGTTGCATCACATCGTAGAGAAGGTATTCCGTACGTACGCACCAGTTATGATATCATTCCCATGATCGTGGAATTGTATTGGAGTGTATGTATATTATTTCAGAATCAATATCACTTTAAAATAACCATATATATTCATTCTTTACACCATTATACCCATCCAAGTATGGTGGTGCTGGAAAATATATTACACCACGGCGTGGAGACGGTATTCCGTACGTACGCACGAGCGGTGATTTCATTTTCCGTAGGATGGATAGATGGTGAAATACTGTTGTTTCATACTTATAATAAAATATCAGTATATGAGTGATAATGATGTTATTAATTCATAATGAAACAACTAAAGAAGAAGAAGTGGAAGAAGAAATACAGTTGAAAGAAACGGTAACGGACATTACCTCTTCTTTGAAGCGCTTCTTTGAGACCTCCTTTTAGGGAAATAAAATTGGTCTTTGAAGAAGACCAGGACCTCTAGGATGTTTCTAGGGAAGTGGAGAGGAGAAACGTTCATGGGTTGGCCGATCCTTAAGGCACCAAGTGGTGTGAGGAAGAGAGTGAGGAGATGCCCTTTTATAAGGGAGGAGAGGGGCACCTTTGGAAAAACTAAAAATATTATTTTATTATAAAGACATATTCGGTTTTAAATAGCTCCAAATTGATTTATTTCGAAGCTAGGGTTGGGATGGGTCGAAATCCTCTCATCCAATAGAATTTGGACAAGTTTAGTTTACTATTTTAACCTTATCATTTATATTTAACTGTAAGTTAGATAATTTTACTTTTACCGTGTCTTTTTGTGTTCTTACACTATAAGGTTAATAAAATTACTATAACAAGACAAACGAACCCCAAGTTGTTTATTATTAATATATATAACCTTATATAAGTCATTTGGACGAACCTTATATTTTTAAGAATAAAACAACAATTAATAATATAATATTTTGTTGAAAAACTATTATATGTCAATTTTGAAACTATTTAGTAATTGATTTTTGTAAAAATCATAACAGAATGATTAGTTCGAAAAAAGTTAATTAAATCACTACTAACATGTCATATTAACCTAGAAAATTAGTTTAATTCATAAAACATCTCAAATTACATTTATTTTGGTATTTATAACATCAATTATGTCAATATCTCATTAATAAGATAATTACTCCATCATCTTTGTGTCATAAATAAATTAAATTATTTATTGTCTAAAAATTACAAATAAAATACCATTATGTAAAAAGCTTTTTAGATTTCTAATGAATATTTGTAGTCTAATTTATCTTTTTTATAACCCTATATTAAAAATTATTTACTTATTAAACATTGATTTTAACTATTTTAACCCTTCTTTAAATAAATTAATAATAAATGTCCTAATCGAATCCAAGTGGGCCTAAATGGTCATATTTTATTCCAAAGGTTGTTTCTGGTCGAATTACACTTATCCAATAGAATTAGGACATGTGTTAGGGTAATAATAATATCATTTGTACCCTTAATTACCCTATTTACTTTTAACCGTGATAAATAAAAGTAAAAAGTTACTATTCACCAAAAATTATTTTCATTTCATTGAACCACATTTTACTTACTGACATCAACCGTGTCTCTCGGATTTTTTAAATTCCACTCACAGAAGCGGTAAAATTATGTTTTATGTAAATTTGAAAATCCTTCTAGGAGGTGGGTAAAAGACGGTGAAAAGTTCAATAAAATTTTTATATATCTAAAATTATTATAAAATTACTCCAATGAATTAAATTGAACTTATATAGGTATTATGTATCAATTTTGACCTAAAATAAATTTAAATAAAAAGTCGGTTTTTAAATAGTAACCCAGTGTTTTCACTATTCATCAAAAATTGAAAGTTTCCAGAAAAATACCAAAATTTCACCCTAGGCTAATTTCGATATTTCGAATCCAAAAATGAAGTCCATTTTGAAAAATAAAATTTACAAATTTTCAAAAACTTTTCATTACTATTCATAACGGCTAGTTTTAATAATATTTTAATAGAATATCGTTGTTTAGTGAAACTCGGTATTGCGTATGACACAAGCTATCGAAGAAGGTCGCGATTGCATGTAAAGAAAGCCAAGCTAGTGTTGTGTATAGTGAAAGATTCCTTTGATGATAAAAACAAAATATTTCTCATAAAAGTCTTGGGTGTTACATCAAGCATCCCATCATGACACCACCATAACTTGAACTCGATTAACATCAGAATACACTATGTCCACATTATCCAAGTGGTGCCTTTACCTTTTCTATATTAGAAATAAAATAATACATATAAAATAATTGGTTGTATGTAGGGTGTGTGATGAAAATTATATTAGGGCCCCATCATTTTCTATATTAGACGACTTTATTATATAAATCAATTATACTAAGTTTAAAGGAATTAAATAGTATGATATTATATTTTCATAATATTATATACAATTAGAATAATGGTAACTATACAGTTATATTAAATAAATGACATGAGAATAAATTTTCATAGTAAAAAACAAAAAAATCAACCATTACATAATATCCCTAAAAGAAAAATTACATAAACCAATTTAAAAACATGAATTAACAGAAACTGTTAATAATAAAACAATTCCTCACTATAATATGGAGTATAAAGGTATATCACATCAATTATATCTATGATCCTCAAAAATTTAAAGACTACGGTAAAATAATTGAGTCCAAATTCACATCCTTAGTACTCATACCTAGGGATTGGAGATCACCATTATGTGTATACTTCACTTACCAATGTTTAGTTAGTGTTGTTATACATATATGTCCAATTATAGGGATGCTAAACATACTTATCCATTGTCATCCAAGACTACCCACATAATATTTAGGATCCCATCTGTTGACCTCCTCTATAGGAGGGTTCATTTTCACAATTTAAATCATTTTCAAGGGGTGTTTCATCCATAAAAAACATATTTAACAAATAAATACAAAATTCCCCAAAACTATGGAAAAAATTCATGTAATTTATTTTCAAAATCAATTCATTTTCCAAATTCAAAATGGATTTAATGGAATCAAAATCTGGACATTAATCATTTTAAAAACTATTTTTAATTCAACTATGTAATAAAGATTTATATAAAAAATCTATTTATAAAATCATCTTCCTCAAACACATAAAACTACCAAAAAATGGATGGAACTCACAAGACAGTTGAATAGATGAATATTAAAATACAAAAAAATATATAATCCATAAATCCCAATCAAAATGTTTTGTTTTAATATATCATATGATTCCATATTCCACTATTGGAGTGAAAACCTGTAAAATAATGAGTAAAGATCAATAAAAGATGATGGAAACCACTTACTGGGATGACCCTAAAAATTCATAAGTGAAATCCTATAAAACCTTCACCAAATATGGAGGGAGGAAAGAGTTAATATAATAGGGACACTACCAGGTTCAAGACCTAAAAAAGATTGTTGAATGGGATTAAATCATCCTTGGGAAAAAGGGAAAACCAGAACATTGTTAGATGGGATGATGGTTCAATTTTAAGGAATAATGATTCATTTTAAGAATAAATCACTTTTTACTTAAAGGTTTAATGAACCACTAAATTGTTTATATTAAAAATAACACTATCAGGATGTTCAAATCAATCAATTGAAGCTTTAACAATATTTAAAACTCTATTAATCCACTGTAATTCAAGATGCAAAACCTATTTGAGCTTCATCCAGATATCTAAGGATGGTGTGTTCTGCGCACTTGTTAATAATGCCCAATAACCCTGTTATTACACTTATAGATGAATCTCAACAAATGAGATCATCAGATTCAATTTCTTTCTCGTCTCTTTCACGCCGTGAGCCTGCAACTTATGTTGTATAGAATCCAATACTATAGTTTTGTTACATTAAGTATAGTGAAAATTGAAATCAAAATTCTAGAGATACTACACCCATAACCTCTGTTTAAGATTCAAAGCTATTTTACTGATTATATATGTTATACATTTATTATTTGAGTAAATTATGAACCTCTCCCCAAAAATATAGTTTCTCTATTTTTTTGACAATAAATCACAACCATTAATTCATGTTCATGTGTGGGGTAGTTTTTCCCATTAGTAAAAAATTGATGAGATCTATATAACACAACATGATCACACTACATTGACACACAGCCCAACCCTGTACCTAAAATATTACAGTAGAAAAAATAACCCAATATCAACTTTTAAATAATCAAAACTGGAGAATTCATCACTCTAAGCTTCAACTCCTTGAAGGATCTATATAACTTTTCTTGAAAATAAAATTTATATCTCTTTGGAGTCAAATATATCTAGGGTATTATAACCTATATAAGTCTTGACCAAATTTTATGCAGTATCTTGATATGCCCAAAAATATTCAAATATCAGAAACAATTATGAGACTTTTCGATGATATTATTTATTTGATCATATTATGTTCCACAAAATTCCTTTTCTAATAAGACATTACCATAAAATTTTAATTATTAGAATGATAAAAATCATTTATAAAAATTTTCAAACATTTCATCATCCCTTTTGATTCCTAATATACTATCTAAATGGGCTACATACTCTTCCTTAATCTTGGAATAAACAAAGATTCCATAAAAAACACCACAAAAATGGTGTTGAAATATCAATATATGATCTAGTTCATCAAGAATATGAATATTCCATGAAAAATTAAAATTTAGAACAATATAACTAGATACCCATAGTGCCTATACCTACAACGAAATTTGATCATCAGAACATTTGGTACCCTCACCCACAGTTGGTGGAATCTAAACCAAAGGTAAATCTTAAAAAACTATCTTTCTCCCTTGATCCATTCAAACACATCTTATATCTCTGGTAGTAGTAATTTATTCATAAGAAACTCTACATTTATATTTTTTTAATTAGTGAAAATTTTTTGTCTTTCATCCACCATATTTACAATAAGAACTATAGTTACCCATGATAATCAACTCATATGTATAAAACCTTTTCCCTCTATATTCTCTAATTGGACGATAAATTCATTAATCTCATTAGGATGTATATTATAAGGTGTAAAAGATATATATCTCACACCTTGTAATATATTAAGATAGAAATATACCTCTTATTAGGGTGGTAATATGGTGAAATAATTATGAAAAACATTAGGATAAATGATTAATTATATAGAAGATAGCCATAAAAACCAATCAAAAGTGTGAAGAAAAAAATAAGATAACTAGTAAAAGATTAAACAAACATAAAGAAGAATATGACCTACCCTACATGATCATAGATCACAATAAATATAGAATATTTTATTTTCTACAACATGTTTAATTAATAGAAAGTTATAATGATAGTTTTTAATTTGAATATTAGATCTATCCATCTAAACCCTTCTAAAAATAATACCAAAGATATATTGGTCAATAACTATAGAATCTCAAATAACCTCAATGTCAAAAAATCATTATACAAAACTTTTAGCACATAAAAACATATTGTATCCTCAATAAAAAATGAGTGGAGGGGCCCATAATATATGTTATTATTTCAAATTGAAACACTAAATCTTCAATAAACTTAAATAAAAAAATAAATGAGATGCTCATATATCATATATACCTTATGCCATAGAATATATAACAACTACAATACAACTAGATTTCATTAACCTCTCCTGTAAATCCTTATCCACCCACTACACCATATATAATCATCCATATTTTGGCCCACAAAGATATTTCCTATTAGGATGAGTCTTCTTTTATTAGGGGATGAGATCTTTGTCAGTTATACCTGTGTAACTACACTTGAGAGACAAAATATTAGGACTCAATTTACTATTATGGGGTGGTTTTATACAAAAACACTATAGATTCCCTAAGTATCCACACTTATGGAAGGTATTTAGAGTTTCATGGAAAATATTATTGGTGTTTTTAACCTCCCCGCACTAATAACACAATACCAACCACCACCCTAAATAATCCATGAGAGTATGATGATAATATCGCTACAAACTCAAATTATAATCATATCGAGACTCATTACACTTCTTCTTATTATCAGAAGAGGAACTATATCTTCCTCTTAAATTATTAGGGTAAAAAGACAAACTAATTAACCCAACAATATCTTTTTCATCCGTCGCCTCTTTCTCAACTATGTCACAGTAATTAATGATGTAGAAAATAATTATCCTCAATTAAAAAAAGGTTCTTAGGACTATATCAAAATAAAGATCCTTAAAATAGTCATTCATAATGAGCCCAAGGGTAAGGTGAACTAAATAGTAAATGGAATACTCCACCACATAATGAACTCATACTCTAATACGACAAACACCCAAAACATTCCTAACCTTAATGTCTAAGGGTATATTTTATAAATGAACAACACCTTGAACATAGATTAAGTGAGATCATCCTACATCTTATCTAACATGATAGACTCCAAAAAATTAGATTATTCCTTCCAACATGTATGCATAAAATATAACCTTTCATGTATTAATAGATTAATGTAAAAAAAATATGTTCTTGATATTTTCCGTACACTCTTTGGGTTTCTTGGATCCTTTATCACCACAAAACATTGATATATTCTACGTGGTATATTATTGAGAATATTCTATCACCCAATATTTCCCTTATTCACTAATTTATCCCATATACCAGATGTTTCCAGTGAAAAATTAATTTATAATGATATCCGTAGGAGAGTTATCCTATGATTCATACTCTATTATCCCTTTATATGACTCATAGTAGCGTTTTTAGCCAGATTCATCTCCAAAACTTGAAAAAAAATTCCCATCAATACATAACTCACCATGGATATCATGTTTGATTCTATCCAATTAATAATAACAATTGTATATCACATTAAAATATATCAATATTAAAAATAACAAAACATAATAAAGACATAATTCTTGAAAACCACTGGTAACTCGAGGATTGGTAAAGTGAAGATTCATCCTGGCACTCTTCTATATCTAACTATCATTCTCTAATGGTCCTATCATCATACTACCAGTACTAATCCAATAACACGAGAGATCTAATATAACTTTTAAATTAATTGTACTTGGTCGACGAAATACATCAGTTAAGAAACCACATCATAAGGGCCAAAGTACATTTTTTTATTGGTTAGTTAACATCAAAAGGGAATAAAACAATAATAAAGTGGGAATAATTTCACCCTTAGAATCCAATGAACCAAAACAAGGAATCCACATAATATTTTTTCATGATGTATATATACCATGGACATCCATAAAAAAAATTAGTAGATAAAAGTAAAAAATAACAACTAAATAGACCATAGTGGAGTGGAAAAAATAATAACACACATCTAACAACACTTTAAAAATTAAAAATAATTTTAGATTAAAACTTACGTGAACATATGATATCAAAAATAATGGTGAGGAAGAAATAGATAATTCACTATTTATATACAAGTCCAACAGCAAAGGATCCCAAGAATGATCCTACTAATCTAACTCTATGTGACCCATGTTTTACACTAAGCAATTGGTGTCAATCCTTTACCATTACTTGTTTCATAAATAAAAAAGTCTTTATATTACCAATGATATATTTATAGTGCGAGTAAAATCATAATAGAGTACCCCCATGAATTTATATGATATATGTCTCAGTTAAAACCATGTGTTCTACTTTGAAAAATATATTTTATAAATACCCTTTTATTTCATAAATCATTAGTTGGAAATAATTTTCTAAATACATTGGTTTTATAAATTCAATCCAATATATTAATAAACATGAACAAGAAAAATATAAAATATTACCCGGATAAGTATGCCATAATTATAATCACAAGATCCAAATAAATATGTGATGTAATAAAAATTCACATAGGCTAATAATTAATAGAGAATGAAACATAGGATTAAACCTTGGTTCCAACTAACTAGCATGAATATGATAACATATATTTGGTTGAAACAAACCAGCTAGACTATGTGAATATGAAAAAAATGATGAATCTCTAGGGGTTCTCTTGATCTGACTAGAAATGAACCATATCTAGTACACAAATTGTTAGATAAAAAAATTTCAATGTTGCACAAGCACATACCCAAAGTCTTCATATGTGATACCAAATGAATAATATAATAAAAAATATTAACATAATATTAGGATTACAAATCAATAAAATTTCATTCATAAATCAATCCTATATGAACAAAATTTGAATAACCATTTAGAATTGGAAGCTTCATTATAAAATTTTACCAAACACCCCATGGGTATAAATATCTTTTTACAATATAACCCTAATGTAACCATGATTTTTTCCAAACCAAAGCTAAGAATGAATAGGTATATGAATAAATCAGTCATTAATCCTAAATTTTAAACATAATATATGAAAAAATTAAGTAAATCTAATCAATATGTGTATGAAAAAGTAATGAACCAATATATAGATACTCCAACCTCATACGTGATGAAAAATCATCACCATCACTAAATATGTTAATAATAGATATGTAGAGAACCTAACAAGATTATTACCTAATAAAAATCACTATTAAATCTAACTATTGTCAAAAATTTGGTCTTTATGGTAGGAAAGGATGAAAAAATGAATTAAATAAGGGAAAAATGAACTAGAGATAGAGAGGAAATGGAATCCACAAGAATAATGAGTTTCCCATAAAGATTCTGTAAAAAAAATGGGGAAACACCAAATAAGTAAGAAGGAGGATGAAATTCATGGTTAGGATACCTATATTGTGTGGATCAAATGAAAATATATGGGATATGGGTTAATATCAGATAAGGGATAATAGTAAGTTCACAATTTTAAATTATGGGCATGCCGGGTCGAGGCACAACAATTTCCTATCACAAAGAGACGTTCCACCTAAAAAAATATACCATATACTTGGATGAATCAATGGTAATACCTAAACTGATTTTGTCTTGATGTACTCCCCTAGATAACACCCCTATTTCATGGGTTACAAGGTGATGTCACCTCCCTTTATCATGACAAAGCATATCTTTCTAGGAAAACACCTCTAATACATGGTTGGGTTGTGATATGATCTCTATTGGCCATAGTGAGAACTATTTCAATCTAAAACTATAACTAAACAATTATTTCAAAAAATAACTAGAAAAACAAATGAAATAGAAAAAAATGAATAAATTGAAAATTGTGTACCTGAAAATGACAATAAGCATGTCACAATAATCATATTAAAGTTAGGGCTAAAAATTTACTAATTCTAAGATGGAGAAAAAATAAGGACATGTATATGGTGGATAAAAAGGATAATCACTATTTTATTACTATATAAGCGGTAAATAATTTATGGTAGCATATACGTTTCCAATTCCATCAATATAGAAGAAATATATTTTAAATTTAAGGGGTAATTATGGATGTCCCTCACCTGAAATGGGATAGGGAATAGTTAATAAATACTTGGTTAAACTAGAAAATTTAATGTAATTTTTCATAAGAAGAATAATAGTTCAAAAATATACTTGATATGGTCTATATAAATTTATATGATCCAATTAATCTGTTCATAACATGACGTGAAAGTATTTCATCTTATATTTTGATGACTAAAATATGGAAGGATGTATTGTATTCATGAAGTATAATAAAGAAATTTTGAATGCATTAAAATATTTTGGAAGAGTATAGAGAATTAAATTAGGAGAATAATAAAGATCTTATATTTGGATAATATAACATAAAAAACATTTATTAATGTAAAAGTTATTTTAAAAAACATGGAATAAAAAATGAGGTGTCTTTGTTTAGGTCTCTCTAAAATAATGGAGTTGTGGAAATGTGTAAACACATTATAAAAACAAGAAAAATACACTATACATTGAGAGTGTAATCTATCATTAATATTATAAATATGTTTTACATGTGTATATATAAATCAACAACTATGAATTTCTTATCCTGAGAGAGTATAGTATATTGTTTGAGATGAGGCATAGAAGGTGTAGCACCTCAAGATTTTATGATATATTTCTTTTGAAATAAATATAACTTCTTCACAGATTTTGATACATGAAACACTGATTATATATAAACTATAATATATCGTACCATTACAAACAATATATTAAATTGGATGTATTAATATTTATAACAAAATTTTAAAAATATCCATAAATATATTATATAATGAAAATATATTTTTGGTAATGTATATATATGTTTCCTAAAATAGTTTTTCTTAAAAATATTTATTTATTTATTGTGAGAAAATAAGATAAATAGGGTTTTTTAATTTTAGAAAATATATTTGACAATTTTAACGTCTTTTTTTAATTTATCATGTCAAAATTATCTTAGAATGAATTTTTTATTTATTTCAAAAAAATATTATTTTTTTGATGAATAATGAATAATATTAAATTTTATTAAAAATAATCTCTTCATTGAATTAAATTTCACAGTTCTATTTTATATTAATGTGGTTTTAAATTTAAAAAATTTTCATTTACGTTATGAGTTATTCAATTATGTTCTGTTTATTTAATTTTATGTGTATTTTTTTATAAAACATTCTATACATAGAAAACCATTTTATTGAAAAAAATTCATTTTTTTCTCAAGTTTATATTAAAATTAAGTTCTAACATATTTTATATTGGATTATAAAAAAAATATTCTATATTTTTAATCATTATTTATATTTTTTTAATAATTCCACTATAATTTTATATCATAATAAACAGTAAAAACACTAAAAAAGTGTCACCATAGTTAATGTTAAAACAGATTTAGCAAATTTTAAAACAAATAAATAATGGATAATTTTATAGTTAAACTTGTTTAAATCCTATTGTATGTACATATTTAAACCTAAAACTATCCCAAATTAAAATCTATATCCATTTTGTTTCATTTTTCTTGACAATGACTTATAATTTTTTATTCTTTCACGTGTTCCCTCTCCCCCGCGTATAAAAGGACACCCCCCCCCCAATTTCTATTATTAACATAAATTTGTACCATATATCATAAATAAACCATGACCAATTATCTTACCAATTCCCTATCCATTAATTATAACTTATTTCTTCTTAAAATACCATTTGAAGTGTTCTTATGCAAGGATCTAATATGGGTATACCAAAGCGGAGGTAACTGTATTACCAGTCCTATTTCAATTTTTTTATTATACCTACTAAAAATTTGTTGTATAAATCATAGAATAAAAAATAATTATCCTAAATATACTAAAATATTATTATGAGTATTTAACCACTATTTCACAATTTTCCCAATAAATAGGAACTGAACGTATCACTTATGCATTTGTGTGGACTAACACCTCCATGTAGTGATACAATTCAATTCCATCATCATATTAAATTGATGGTTATTATTACTGGTATAATTTTTATATATTATATTTAAGATATAATTATTATTTTTTAATTTTAATATCATTTCATCCACCTTATCTTTCTATACATTATAAAATGATAATGTCGCTCATGTGTACGTGTGGAATACCACCTCCATGAAGAGATGTGATTCGTTTTTCAATTATTCATTAATTGGTAAGTAATAAACACATATTTAATGAATATATATGATATATATAATATAATAATGATTATATAAAGGTGATTAATTTTTTATATTTCAGTAATTTTATTCATTGAAATGTGAAAATAATGTTCATGCATTCATACGGCTCATCGTCTCCATAAATGGTGTAATTCATTTTTCTATCTCAAGCTTTAATGGATTAATCTGAATATTTATTTAATGTATATATATTATATTTTTATCATGATTAAAATTATGGATATGATTAATTTATTATCAAAGTATGAGTACTAGAACTTGAAAACTGAAATTCTCATGAAAAAATGAAACATTTAACCTTCGAAGATGGTGATTTTAATAAATAATTATTAATAAATGTGTGTCAAAATTTTACAGGTGGATCATATATGATATTATTAGTATGTAAATAAATCTAGTATAAAATTATAATAAATATAAATTTGTTATACCAGAATTCAAATACCCATCAAATAATTTCAAACTTGAGGTTGAGGTTTTATGTTACAATCTCATTTTTTACTAAGATTTTTTATGATTGAGTTTATTATTATAAAATTTAATGATCTAAATCGTAGTAATTTCATTAAATTTAATAACCTATTTTTATTCTTTGTGATTATATGATTTTGTTTTATTTTCCTCCCTTTATGTATTCAAGATACAAAGAGAGTATTTTTAAGGAATATTGAATTCACTTATATATTTTGTTGAACATAATTTTTCATCTATGTCCGTGTTTTCTAAAAATGTTTCAACGAATGATTTAATATTCTATTAATATTATTTAAAGTAAATTTTTCTCCTTTTTTATTTTTTATAAAATGGTTTAAAAGTTAGTTTCTTTTATTCTTCTTGGAAAGTTATTTTTAAATTTTATTGGAAATATGAAATGGTCTTTGTTATAACATACATGACTTGAACAGAATTTCCCACTGTCACGACTGATCAATGATTTGAATATTCTATTAAAAAATTTGATGATCTATTCAAAAAAATTATTAATATTTAGATTTTTTTTATTTTAATTCATTAATTTAAATATTAAAATGGAATTTTCATCAAGAAATATTCCTGTGATCTTTTGAAAGTCCTTTTCATCTACTATTATATCCTTTAATGTTACTTTTGATTTATTAGGGTTATATTCCAATAACACGATATTATTTTTTATTCATTGGATGAATTATGGTGATGATGATTTTAGGATGATTCTATAAAACACGTTTCTTTCCCAATGGTAAATTATGTTTTGAAACTCATTTAGCTTCCATGAGTTATGGTTTGAGGAAATGATTAAAATATTTTAAAACATATTTCCATAACATGGGTAATAATATGTTGAATATTTTATAATGTTGTGGAAAAACATTTATCATATTTATTATGTGACATATGGTCCCAGAATTGTATATTAATCTAATGAATTTGGTAAAAATTGATATCATATTTGATAATAATGAATAGAATGGGGAGTGGACCTAGTTGAGTAATGGATTATGTCCACTATTATTCTCTTGGGAGTGAACCTTGAATAAGAATATAATGGTTTGGGTAGGGAGCCCAATCCACTATTATAGTATTGGAACCGATCCTTGACTACTAAGGAAATAATTTTCTATGATTATGTGTATTCAATAAACATATGGTGTATTTAAAATGTATCACTCATAGTTCATGTTTTTTTATTCCTTTACGATTCTTGTCTTATGAACTATTATGACTTATGTAATAATTCAAGGTTATGATATATGATACGTTGGGTATTGTTTTCAAATTTTTATCTCGTGTTCTAATACCCTTATTATTATGTTATGATTTAGTGATTATTGGTATCTCCCCTATTTATCCATATTAGGTGTTTGAGGTCACACAATCTTATGTTTCCTTTCCCTAGGTTACAAAGAAGTAATTTAAGTATGATACTTATAAGAAAATTATAGTATATGAATCACTTAGTGGGAGATTATTTATATTAATTATGAGAATGTTTTTTATATATATAGGTTTCCAAATACACTACAACAAAAATATTCTAGCATGGATTATATTGTTATATAATTAATATTTTTTAATTGAGGTGTAATATATATTTTATTTACTTGGAGGAACATTTACATTCAAACACACAAACACACACACCTCACACACAAGCTGGAAAGGTGGGAAATAGCCCCCCCCCCCCAAGAGGATATCCCACCCATCAAGACTTATCTAATCATTACATAGCCCATGGGTTTAGTTGGAATGAATCCCATTACATGTCATATAGGCCCTGTGGACATGAAGCCCATATTTTTTTAGCACAAAGGCCCTTTGGTGAATAGTGATGCTATAGTACTGGAGATCCTATAGTCTCTTTTACACTGCCACCACTGCTATAGTTCCATCAATAATGACTACCACTGATATAGTGTCACCGGTGATACAGTCTCACCACTACTACAATTCTTCTATAGTACCACTATTGTGCTTCAAAAATACCTATTCCCAATGGGTTTTTAACCCACAACTTCGATGTTGTATTACAGGGTGATTACCACTAAGCCCAAAAAATACGATTAAGATATAATATCTATGTATTGAAATTATAGTTTTCTATAGTATGTATCATAGAATGTTTTTACCTTTAGAAACCTCAATGAGAAAACTTTAGTGGGAACCCTTATAGAAATATTATTTATAAGAGAATATCTTATGTTATGGTAAAGAAAGTAATGTGGTTTTCCTAGAAAAACAAACCTTCCTAGTTACAGAAAGTGGACATGGTTTTGAAATAGATTTATCTAGGTGTAATAATACTAAAAGGAGTTAGTCGAGTATATCATGACCTTCATTCTAGTTCACATTTAGTGTTCCCTTAGTGTGCACCTAGTTTGAAACTCTTGAGAGATTTTCTTGGTTTAATTCAAATTATCTTTTTAAACCATATTGATGGATTTGAATTGACAATGATTATGGATGATCTAGGTTAAACATAAGGTTTCATATATTGAAAAAAAGTTTTCATGATTTACACATCCTATGAATGATATTTCATTATCAACTATTGTGATTAATGAGGCATGATGTTCATACTAACCATTTTTGTTTTATTTTAGGATTGAAGATAGAATGATGATTTTGAGGTGATAATAAGTAACCTTGAATTCTTATGTACCCTATTTTAGCATAGTTATATTAATTCTTATATATTAGGAAAAGTCTCTCGGAATTTTAATTCCAATCCTCAATGACTATATATTAAATTAGCAGTGAAACCCCCAATGGTGTGATTCTCACATCTCAAGTCTATGATTCCTATTAAATTGATGTTTATGGTAATATTATTCTTTAAAATATTGTTACACTACCTCTGGTTGAATTTTATGTTATCCTAGGAATTGATTATATTTATTTACATAAATACAACCTCAATTTTAGAGGACTTAAAGTCACATTTGATATTATGAAACAACCTATGATCTTATATCAGTTTAATGAAAAATATGAACATATTATAGAAATGAAATCATTTATATAGGTCTTTATTTAAATTAAAAAGTAGAGTTCATCTCAAATGGTTAGGAAAAACTCAACATCGATGATATGCCTATTTTGTGGGATTTTTTTTATGTATTTCTAGAATTTTTTATTGGACTTCCACCAAATTTTGAAGTTGAGATTTCAAAAGTAATCATACCTAGTGATAAACCTACTTCAAAGAATCCATATGGAATATCCCTAATTATGATACATGAATTGGAGAAGAAACTCTAATAGAATCTAGAAAATTGATTCATTTATCCATGTACCTCACCATGAGGTTCGCATATTATTTTAGATAAGAAGATATATGGATCGATGAGGCTCTAAATTTATTATGAAGAAACTAATAAGATCAAAATAAACAACAAGTATCCACTACCATTAATTGATGACTTATTTGATAAAATTCATAGAGATCAATAATTTTCTAAGACTTTTTATCATTTAGAACATCATTAATTGAGGTCCAAAAAGGAGGATATATGAAATACATCATTCCGTATAAGGAATAGACATTGTGAATTTATTGTAAATCCATTTGGTGTTACTAATTACCCATTTATATTCATTCATTTAGTGAATAGAGTATTTAGAGATTACTTTGATTAGTTTATGGTTGTCTTTATATAAGATATTATTATATATTCAAATAGTAAGGAAGACAATGAATATAACCTAATTATTGTACTATGGAATCAAAAAAGGATATTATTTTTGGAAAATTTAACAAGTGTGAACTTTTTCTATTTAAAGATTCATATTTTGGTGATATAATATCAATAGAGGGTATATTGGTGGATCCCTCAATGATGAATATTAATAAACATTTTCCCTGACTGACCATTGTGACTGAAATTCAGAGTTTCATTGGTTGGGATTGATATTATTGAATATTTGGGGATAATTTATCATGATTATTTAATATAATCACAATGTTTACTTAGAAGATATCCAAGCCCCTTTGTAATTTGAATTTGAATAAAATACCATGAAATTGAAGAGAAGGATAGTCAGAACACCTATACTTACGCTGCCCTATATTGTAGAAGGGTTTGTGAATAATTGTGACATATCAAAGAAGTGATTGAGATGTATCCTCATGTCAAATGATATGGTAATATATTATTTACCATTCCAATTGAAGGTTTATGAGAAATATTATCCGACTTAGGATTTGGAGTCAACTATAGTAATTTCTATATTAAACGATACTTTTAGTTAATTAAGGAATATGAGTCCTCATTACATTACTACCCAAAAAATAGAAAAAGGTGTAAAATGATTTGGTTTTAAAGAATCATGCAAGATTATATATGACGAGGATCAAAAAAGATCTATCATTCCCAGATTTCTAAATAACATATATATAAATCTTGATAGAAGGGGATAACTCTTATCTTACTCAATTGATTATTCAACCATTTAACAAAGTAAATATTTAGGAGGATTATAAAGACATATTAAAACTAAAAAATAAGGTGAGAAATGTTATTAATTTTAACCTTGATTTGGACAGAATGATATTTTTCTAGAACTATGTGTGTCTCATTCATACAAAATTTTAAGAAGCTATTGAATGAAGCTCATTGTTTATATTATTTTTTCATTTGGGAAGTAATAAGATGTATATATATATGTATGAAAGACTGTTTTTGATGTCACAAAATTAAAGAGAGATATAGAAGAGTATGTATATCAGTTCTTGGTATGTTATCATGTTACGGATTAGAGATAAATGTGTAAGGGTATTTTAAAATAATAACCTATACAGAAATGATAATGAGAAAACATCACCATGTATTTCGTTATTGGACTCCCCAATATTTATAAAGGACATAATAAAATTTTGTTTTATATTTATTTAATTAAGATGTTATTACACTTAATCTCTATCAAATAATATTTCTATCTTGATTATCTTTCCAGAATATACATTAATAATGTTGAATGGTTTAATGGAGTACCACATTCTATTGAATCCAATCAGGATCTGAGGCTTACCTCAATGTTATAGAGAAGTATTCAATAGTATATGAATATAGAGTTTATTTTTAGTACTATTTTTCATCCTTAGACAGATATTCAGTATAATGAAACCATTCAAAACCTATACGATATGTTTAGAAATTGTTCTATGTATTTCAAATGTGGTTGGGATCAAAAACATCCTACTATTGAGTTTTCTTGCAAAAAAACTATTTCATTGAAGAATTCAGATGGATCATTATAAATCCTTATAAAGAAATGTGTGTAGAACTCAAATGTGATGAGACGATATAGGAGAAATAAATTTATTTAGATATGATTCAGTTGAGAAAATATCAATGAAATTCAAATTAATTCATAAATATATTAAGGTTGCTCATAGCCGAGAGAACATTTATATTGACAATCATTAGTGAATTTATAATATGAAGGTAATGAGAAGTTATTTAAATGAATTTATCTATGAAATTAGTTTATGATATTATAAAATAATGTAATGGTAATCCCTATGTATAATATACCATTATTTATTCTTGATTGAGTATGGACAACAACATATTACTTGGCAATTCCACTTAACATCTCCCATGTTCAGAATGTGCTATATGTATCATTCTTACGGAAGTAAATACCTAATCCTTCACATTTAATGAACATAGAGATAGTAAAATAAGATAATGACCATTCTTATGAATAACAAAAAGTTGAAATCTTGTATCATAGTGATAAAGTTCTGCAGAACAAGACTACTCACCTTGTTGAAGTTCTCCGGAAGAATCAGAAATTTGAAGGATCTACATGGGAAACTATGTCTGTGATGAAATATAGATATCATCATTTTTTGTATTAGAGTGATTTAATTTCATAGTTGATATTACTTTTATGTGGGTTAGAATATAATAAATAGATTTTATGATATATTTATTTTAAAATAAACTTAATTTATTTGATAGGTGGAGATACACGCAACCCCAGGTCTAAATGAACTGTACTATAGTATACCATTATAGCTAAGCCATTAAATTGATGATATGAATATAAATAATCAATTTCAATATATATATATATATAAAGGTTTTGTATTAATAAAATATACATTTTAGTAGTCATTATGTGATTTAAAAAATAATTTTTCCTTAAAAATGGGTTTTATTTCATTTCATGAGAAAACATTATAAATATATTTTTTCCACTTTTTTAAAAATTATTCGAATAAATAAATTTAATTCTTTTAATTCATAATTTCAAAATTATCTCAATCGTATTTTTTGATAATTTTTTGAAAAGAATAATTTTTCAAGGAACATTGAAAAATACTAATTTTTATTGATTTTTTTTTGTTTTAAAATTATAAAAAAATATTTTTTTTAAAATGGTTTATATAATAAAAGTATTTAATTTATATCAATAATAATCCAATTATGTTCATTTTAATTAATTTAATTTGTATTTTTGTATAAAATATTGTATATATTAAAAGGCATTTATTTCTTGAAAATTATTCTTAGTCTAATTTTGTGAGATTATATTAAAAGAAATTGATGCCAATTTTAGTGATTGAATTTTATAAAATGGATTTAATATCTAGAATAATAATATCATAATTTTTTAGTTATTTTTCTTTATTGTTTAGTTATAATGAACAGTGAAACTATTAAAAATTTGTCGTCATTATTAAGGTTAAAATTGGTTTACCAAAGGGGGTAAACCCAGAAATAAAGATAAATTTTCCAATTAAACATTCCTAAATACTATTTCCCATACATATTTGAACATCATAATATAATATCTTCAAATAACTATCTATATGTAAACATTTTTTTGAAAAAATATTTATTATATTTTAATCTTTTATGAAATTCCATGTGTGTCCTCTCCCCCCATTATAAAAATTCACCCCTCACATATCTTCTTAACACCACATTGAGCTATATATCTCTAAAAACCATACTTAATTATATTTTTAGCATCCCTATCCATTAATTATGTGATATGGTCTTATTAAAATACAATTCTAATCGTCCTTAGATAATTATCTAAATGAGGGCTACTGACGAAGAGGTAACCATCTTACTCAGCCTCATCCAATTTAAGTATTATTATAAATATTATAAATATATTTTATTCATAATAAAATAATATCTTAATTATCCTAAATATAATTTATTTTTTTTATGATTATATAACCATCATTATTCACCATGTTTTCCATCAAATATGAAGTGAAATTAATGATCATGTGTACATGTGGACTACAACCTCCACGTAGCGATACAATTCATTTTCAATCCACATATTTCATAGATGGTAATTATGATGGGTTAAATGGTTATAGATGATATTTATGATATAATTATACTTCAATAATAATAATAAAATATCTTCTTTCTTACATTTCCATCCATTGGAAAATGATAATTTCGATCGTGTATACGTGTGGACTACCACCTCCACAAAGTGATGTGATTCATTTTTTATTTCATCTTTACATGGGTGGTAGTAAAGATATATTAAATGAATATATATAGTATATATAATGTAATAATTATTCTATAATGTTTAATTTTTGTTTATCTATCTTTCATTACATCCATTAAAAATTGAAAACAATGTTAATCCTTATGTTCGGACTACCATCTCTATGAATGTTGTAATTGATTTCTCTATCTCAACCATTTATGGATTAATATAAATATTTTTTTATTGAATATATATTAATTTTAAATAATTATTATTTTTTGAAATGATGTAACCCTCATAAAAGTACATGTATTGTAACTAATGAAATGAGATTCTCATGAAAAATAAAACAATTAACACCCAAACATAATGATTTTAATAAAGAATTATTAATAAATAGGTGTTAAAATATTATAAAAGTCTCATATATGATATTTTAAGTTTTTAAATTCCTCTGGTATAGATTTATAATAAATTTAAATTTATTAAAAAGAGTTAAATAACCTTAAAATCAAGTCATACTCATGGTAAATATTTTATGTTACAATCTCATTCTTTATCAGGATTATTTATGATTAAGCTCCTGATAGTGCAATTTGAAGATTTAACTCTCAATAATTTCATGAATTTTATTAACCTCTATTTAATATTTGATATTATATTTTTTAATTTTATTTTACTCTCTTTATGTACTGAAACGACCTAAATAATATTTTTAATGGAAACACACTTTATTTCAATCTTTCATCGAAAATACCTTTTCATCCATTCCCATGTTTTCTGAAAATGGTTTAAAAAATAAATTACTTTTCTACTATGAATTTTTTAATAATTTTTTACAATTTTTTATTTAAAAAAATGTTTTAAAATAAATATTATTATTTTTTTATGAACGATGTACTTTTTAAATTTACTAAAAATATGAAAGGATTCGTTATTTTAACATACATCGAAAGAATTGAATTTTCCACCATCATGAACAGACAATTAGTTGAATCTTACATTTAACTTTTTTCAATTATATTTTCAAATTAAAATATTTCCTTAATATTTGGGATATTTTGAGATTTTTAATAATCCATTTCAATGTTGAAAAATGGTATTTTCCTAAAAACGTTTCATTGATCTTTTATAACATCTTAATATATGAAACAATCATTTGATTTTACCTATTATTTAATTAGGATATTATCCAATTATACAATACAATTTAATTATTTGTTTGGATTATAATTATGATCATCTAATGGTGACCCAATAAAACCTATTTCATTTCCCTAGGTTAATTATGATATGAAACACATTTATTTTCTATAGGTTATTCTATAATAGAATGATATTTTTTATATTAAGGCCATTTTACTTTCACGAGTTATGATATGATAAATTTTTAATGATCTTTTAGCATACATATGTTTGATTTTCATTATGGGATATGTGGACCTAGAATTATATGGCCCTCTAAATCATTGGGTAAAGATAGATATCTAATAAGGTAATAAAGATAGGAATGGGGAGTAAAACTAGTTCAGTAAGGGAATATTACCACTATGATAGTATTGAGTGTGACCTTTGATTATGTATATAATGTTTTCGAGAGTGAAACCAATCTATTAAGATATTATTTTTAGTGATCCTTGTAAAAAATAAAATGGTTTTATTTGCTTATGTGCATGCCAAAAATTTCTATCTTATGCCAATTTTACGATCTAAGGGTTCATGTTTGTTTATTAATTTAGGATTCATATCTTGTAGATGACAAGCTTCATTCCATGATTCAAGATTATGATCTGTGATATGATGGGTATGGTTTTCAAATGTTTCACTTGAGTTATTATATCATTATGCTCATGTTATGATTTAGTGATCATTGATATCTCCCTTTTCTACCCTTAATAAGAATCTAATTTCTACCTTTATTACTACTCCTTTCTACATATTATAAATAAATTTTTTAATTATTATATGTCTAATAAGGGTGATAGTTTTGAATAACATAGTGGGAAATGATATAGATCTCTTGCGAAAAAGTTTCTTATGTAATCATGTTTATAAAGACACTAAATATATATTATTATATTATGGATCATAATGTTATGAAATGATTATTCATATAATAACATGTAATATTTATCAATGGAATTTATGGTTCATTGTAGAAGGAAACCCTCTATGATGAATTTTAATGTTTTTGGAAGCATATTCATTATTTGAAATAAATATTAAAATTATATTATACATATAATTCCAACTAATGATGGAATTTCTAAAGGATACTCAACTATGATTAATGCCTATAAATTTTTCAAATAATTATATAAGAATTTATTTAATGAATTAATGTATAATTCAATAAAAAAAGATAATAAAATCATAGAGAAACTACATTTTAATAAATAATTGAATAATAATGAGATATTTTAGGGACCCCATAATTACATACATAAATATTAAATAATATTAAATTAATATCCATTACATATCATTATGATCCTTTTGAGTACCATAAGGTTTTAGTTACATTTTAATCCTTAAAACATAAACAATTGAACATTAATGTTCTAAATCATCTCACATTATGTTCTACAAAACTAGAAACCTTCTTAGATATGTCATACATTTAAAAATTCTTCATATACAATGGAAAAGTCAAAATAGTAGTGTATGATATCATATAATTAGTAAGGGTAAACAAGCAAGATATCAATAAATTATCATAAGTGTACATAACATAAGAATAATGGTAATGAAAGGTGTAACAACCCAAACTTTTATTAATGAAAATTACTCTTGATATAATTAAATTTCTTATTATGTAAAATGGTTATATAAAACATATGAACATACTTGGATTTATGTTTTTTGATTTTAACATACTGTTAAGAATTTTTACCATTGTTAATATAGCTGTCAAATAGTGATCACATGATTTGTATAAAAACAGGGCTTTAACAAATCCAGTTTACTCAGACAAAGGAAGTGATGGCCTCATTCAATAGAAATGCCCCATACAAAGCCCATTTTTTCGAGCACGAAAAAGAGGAAGAGTCACTGTGCTTCACTCTTCACCAATCCCAATCTGAGCTTTAACACGTTAAGCTTGAACAGAATCGTCTATGGGAGAAGTGAAAGTTAATAAAGATTACAACCTGAGAAATGTTATCTAAGCCACCCCAAGAGTCTGCCACCATATCACACCATACCTTTATGTCTTATGAGGGTCTTATAAGGGGTCATGTAATAGGACCCAATCACTATTATTATGTGCATTAATTTTGTATAAATAACAGACATTTATTTTATTATAGTTATTTTCTAAATGGCTTCTAAATAACAAGTACATTATTTAGTTAATATTCAACTAAGAAAGCTAATTTTAGGAAATAATGGGTTTTTGAATTAAATAATATTTTTATAAAATATTATTACCAAATTAATTTTTATTAAATATAAATGATCTTATATTTTTTTATGAATAAAATTGTAAAATTTATTAAGGTTTAAAAGCAATTTTTATCAAAACCCATAAATTTTTAATAAAAGTCAATTTTTATTTTCAAAGATAAAATTAACATATTTATAAAATTATTTAGATACAATGAATATTATTTTTGGATTCGGGAGATCCAAACTATCCAACGGTGAATTTTCGATAATTTTCTGAGACAGTTGAATTTTTAGGTAAAAATTAAATACCGTTTAAATATTTAATGTGTTTTATGACATCATAATGACCCGATAGTGTTGTAATAAAATACTATAAAAGGTATATTCGTCCAATATATTTTTAAATTTAAAATAATGTGATTTTATATTTTTTTGATTAATTTTTGGGTGCCTTGGTGGATCCTCCAAGACTAATAAAATACATTATCTTTTTAAAATGATTTCTTGAGAGTGTGACTCACCTCTACATAAGAAAGACTAATTTTTTAATATGTTCATCCATTTTCCTTATAAAATATTGTTTTAAACTCCACATTTTAAAAAACCATTGGAAAAAACCCATGGTATGGTTTGTGGTTTTGATTAGTTTAATGTTTATTTTCCAAAACCAAAATAATAAAGAATTCCCTCTCTTTTCCGATATAAACCCACTCAATATACCATTAATCTTCACTAAAAACCTTTAGATATTGACCAAAATAGTTGCTCCTCCAACAATAATATTCCCAAGTCTCCCTAATCTCCCAAGAATCCTCTTTTAAGCCTCTCCCAACACTTTAAGATCACACTTCCAAGTAAGGGATCCTTACATTCCTTCCTTCCTTAACTATGTCCAAGTTTCCTTATATCGTTAGGACCTTTTATTTTCAATTGTAAATAATGGGGTATGATTTCTAACCTCCCATATACTTCACTTCTTATCTTTTAATGATGAGATACCCCTTTTTATCTCATTAATTCCCCTCATTTAAACCCATTACCATGCTGTAATTTCATAAGGGGTTTTTTCTTTTCTCATTTTTGTCCATAATTTTTATGTGGTTATATCCTTTTATTTTCAATTAAAATTTTTTGGTATGATTTTATCATCCACCATACTTCACTTATTATTTTTTAATTTTGAGATACTTATTTCTCTCTCATTAATTCCTCCCATCTATTACCATGTTGAAATTATGTAAGGAAATTTTCTCTTCTCATTTACATTCAATAAATTATTTTATATTATGAATCTAAATTCCATTAAATATGATGGGATATTATGTTAAATTACCCCTTTAAATTCTATTTCATGTATAAATAATGAGATAACCATTTCTCTCTCATCAACGCATTTTATGATTTCTATTTGATGTCGTTATGCTGCCAAAATTTCCTATGAAAAAATCATCATGTTTGTGAATACCATATCCATTTCTCTATCAAGGGTATTCACATTTAAGAAAATATACTTATTTATTATAAATTTTAATTTATGTATTCCAAATTCCTTTATTTTTTAATATATTATGATGTTAATTGATTCCATGTTATATGATCCATGTGGAACAAATATGGATGAAATGAAATGTTTATAAAGGGTGCGCCCAGATAGTGCTACAATGGATTGGGTAATGAATTGTATCATGATACACCAAGTGCAATGAGGGTTTACTCTTGATAATTAAAGTGAAATGAGGGTTTAATAATTCTAATTTAAGTGTAATGAGGGCTTAATGATGCTCCATGTGCAATGATCCTTGGTTCCTGCTAATATCATGTTAAATGTTGTTTCCACATTTCCATGTTATGATACTTATGCTATATAATTACTTTATGTTCATGTATATCTTGTGCTTCATTGATATTATTATTTTATAACATGTAATATATTCTTCATGTTATTCCTTGTTTACTCCCTTACTGGGCTTTAAATATCACCATTTTCTTATGCATGTTCTCAGGTTATCCCATGCAATGCTAAGTATGAAGGAATGTCGTGATCATGTAAAAGATGTTTCCAATAAAGATGTTGTGTTTTATGTTACAAGTTGTTATGTAATGTTACTAATTTCCCAAGACAATAGAACTATCGATATTAAGAGTTTTATTAGGTGCATGTTTATGTAATAAATCATGTTTATGTGTGTAATAAAGAGCAGGGTTGTTATAGTTGGTTTTAAAGGATAGGTTTAGTTTTCTTTTGGATTAGGATTATAAAAACCTAGTTAATGACTTAGGTATAATACTATGTAGTAAAAATATCCCTAAATTTTGGTGAGTGTATATTAACTTGTATATCAAGAAAATAAATCCATGTATGGATACGAACATGTAAAGGCAGCTCTGACACAATTGTATTTTGCAGTAAAACCCAAAGACATCGCTTTGAGCTAGATTTGAATGGGAACTGGTGCACAACAATGGGCATTGCTGCACTAATGGTTATGACCCTCCATGGGGATATGATTTTATGAATTCATAAGTTTACTATGAACCATTATTAAGTTAATAAAAAAATCCCCTAGGAATATTTTTTGGAAGTAGATCATGGATAACATAGATTGAAGCCTATAAATTCATAAGATAAGGAAATAAATGTAATTTATAATTTATCACTTCTTGTATTTGGATTCCCCTTTATGTGTACCATTAAAATTCCTTTTATTCCATCCATTTTCCGGTAATAGGAGGACTCAGGATAACAACCGATGTGAAGATCAATGTGATGAATGTTCTAATGAGATACCCAATCCGATGGGAGCATGAATCACAAAATTTTTCATGATACTCTCTCAGTTAAATCATGTTTTTAATACAAACATGGGTCAAGAGTGATTTCCACCCCCCCTAAGAAATAAAAATCTACAATTTAGAACTTCATGAGACAAAGGCTTCCTACTTTTAATGGATCATACGATCCCTCAATTGTAGATCAATGGATCAACTCCATTGAAAAGATCTTCTCCATCTTTAAATGTTCTGAACAAGATAATGTTCTTGTGGATGCTTATTATATGGAGGGTGAGGCTGAAAAATGGTGTACATTGATCAAAAATAAAAATCCTAAATAAGATATTAAGGCATTGGAATGGAAGGATTTCCAAAAAAAGTTTTCTGATAAATAATTTCCACACACCCTGCAAATTAAGATGGAAAGGGACTTCCTTGACCTCAAGAAAACAGTAAAAAAATAAATTGTAACATATGAAGAAGATTGTACAAGGCTTTCGGGATATGACTCCAACTTTTTCGTTACCCCAAATGTAAGATTGACCGCTTATTTGGTGGGATAAAACCTAGCCTACAAAAATGCCTATAGATTTGTGACTTCAATAGCTATAAGGAAATTTCCCGATGTGCCCAAAAAATCAAAATGGAGATTGGAAACTCTCATGGGGTATCATGGGGATAAGAAGAAGATAGTGGACTTTATTTCTGGTAGTTTGATGGATAAATCCAACGGTGCTATGATATTCTAGCACCCCACTTTCCAATGGCATGGAAAGAAGTACCCTATAAATTTTCTGTAGGGGACAAAGTTATGATTTATATGTGGAAGAGAAGGGAAACTGGCCATTAACTGCCAAAAAGAAAAACATCATGATGTGGAAGAGGAGAAGAATGCTCTATTAGACCCTGAATGAATTGTCCATTGCTTCAATTTCAAAGAACAAAAGAACTTTGCAAACCAGTTCCCTAAACCAATGGTTTTTTGAGGCAACTAACAACCTCCAAGGCATCAATGGAGTTATTTTTTCATCACTAATGCCAAAGAAAACCCCAAAAATGAACTGGTGTTAGATATTATAGTTTTTCATTCAACAAAAGAGAACATATTTTTTTATTATGGTTTTATGCATTCTTTTGTTTCATAATAGTTTAGTAGAACAATCCCAACACAAACAAAAAAATGAAGGTAGAGATGTTGGTGAGAATGAAAAATGGGGAAATCATTGCATCCTATGAATATAACACCTCCCGGATCACAATTTGTGGTTGTAACTTCCCGAAGAACCTCCTTATAATCCCTCTTGTGGAATTTGATGAAATTCCTGGCATGTATTGTCTTTCCCTATATAGAGCCAACAAAAATTACCTTGAGAGGGAAATAACTCTTCATATTGTGAATCGACCCCCGGTTCTATACAAGTGAATGGTGGAGGATGAATATTCTTTAAAACCATCATCTCAAGTGTGGATATTACTAACATATGAGCATTCATATCTTGATCAGATGATTGAGTCTACGGAAGCAACCATCCTTGAAGAAATGCCTATTGTGAGGTAATTTTCTAAAGTGTTTCCAGAGGAATTGTTTGGTCTTCCTCTAAGAATATATGTTGAATTATCGATTGATATTATACCCACAATGTTTCCAATATCCAAAACTCTATATAGAATGTCTATTGTGGAGATTCAGGAGCTTAAAAAACTACAGGATAATCTGGATAAATGGTTTATACAACCAAGTGATTCACCATGGGGTGCACCAGTCCCCTTCATCAAGAAGAAGGATGGGTCAATGTGCCTTTGCATTTATTATCATGAGGTCAACAAAATCATGATAAAGAACAAGTATCCTCTGCCATGAATTAATGACTTGTTCGATTATCTATGTGGATCACAATAACCCTCCATGGTGGATCTGCAGTTAGTATATTACCAGGTAAGGGTGAAGAAGGAGGATATCTCCAATACTTATTTTCGTAAAAGGTGCAGGCACTATGAATTCATAGTAATTCATTTTGGACTCACTAATCCTCCAGAAACCTTTATGTACTTGATGAATAGAGTCTTTAGATATTACCTCAACAAAATTTTCGTAGTCTTTATAGAATATATTATGATATACTCTAAATCCAAGGAGAAGCATGAGGAGCATCTAATCACTGTACTAGAGTCCTTGAAAAAGTATAATCTCTATGAAAAGTATAGTAAGTGTGAGTTTTGGTTGATGTATGTCTCATTATTGGGTCATATCATCACAAGCAATTGGATATCTATAGATCCCTTCAAGATAGCTGTAATTGAGGGATGACTGAGACCAACATCAGTGATAGATATCTGTATCTTCCTAGGGTTATATAGATATTATTTATGATTTGTGAGATATTTATCATGATTTTCAAACCCTCATACCAAGATAAATTGGAAGGGATTCAAATTTTCTTGGAGTGATGAATGCGATGATAGCTGTAAGGAGTTGAAAAGGAGGCTTATCAATACACTCATGCTCACACTACCCAAAAGTAGATAACTTTTGTGGTATTAAGTGATGTTTCAAAGAAGGGAATGGTATGTGTGTTGATGGAACATGAAAAATTTATTTCCTATGCTTTAAGGAAATTGAAATTTCATGAGAAAAACTATCCAACACATGATCTGGAGTTGGTTGCAGTAATATTTGATTTTAAAATTTAGCAACATTAACACTTTGGGTAGAAGTGTGAAATATATATGGATCACAAAAGACTCAAATATATATTCACACAGAAAGAGTTGAATATGCACCAATGAATATGGTTAGAGATGATGAAAGACTATGACTTCTCAATCCATTACCACCCTATGAAAGCGAAAAAGGTGGAAGATGATTTAACCAGAAAGGACCCAACAATTCTATCATTGATGAGAATTTAAAATGATCCAATCTTCTTAGATTTTTTGAAGATGGATATGGGAATCATAAAGAATGGAAAATAATCAATCCTTTCACAAATGATTGCTCAAACGTCTCTTTTGGAAAGGTTAAAGGATGATTTAGGAATTTATAAAAAAGTGGAAACTATCAGAAAAGGGAAATACTCAGAGTTCAGTTTTAATGAAGTAGGAATTTTGTGATTCGGGTCAATACTATATGTTCCATTAAATATGTAGTTTAAACATGAGCTTTTGGATGAGGAACATAGTTTGAATTTATCCATTCACCAAAGAAACACAAAGATGTATCGAGAACTATGAGATAATTATTGGTGGGATAACATGAAGAAGGAGGTTTCTTAGTATACATCAAAGTGTCCAGTATGTCAGCAAGTGAAGGCTGAGAGGAATAAGTCTAAGGGAATGATGCAACCATTACCCATACCAACATGGGAATGGGAGAACATTTCCATGAGATTTGTCATCATACTTCTAAATAAATCCGTTGGAAACAATGTTATCTAGGTTGTGGTGGATCATCTTCTAAATACTACACACTTCATTGCAATTCAGGAGGAATTTTCATTGGATCAACTTGCACAAATATACATCATATAAGTTGTAAGGCTTCATGGAATACCAATATTGATTATATCCGATCAAGATCCAAGATTCACCTCTATGTTCTATAAGACTCTCCAACATGCTCTAAATACTGAACAGAACTTTAGTACGGCTTATTATCCTCAAACTGATGGGAAATCTAAGCGAAATATCCAAAAACATGGGGACATGTTGAGATCATGCTCAATGGACTCAAAAGGAAGATGAGATCAACATCTTCCCCTAGTTGAGTTCTCTTACAATAATATTTATCACTCAAGAATCCAAATGGATCCTTATGAAGCCTTTTATGGGAAGAGGTGTAGAACACCGACATGTTTGGATGAAGTTGGGGACTAAAAACTCCTAGGTCCAGAAATGGTCGGAGTAATGGTGGAGAAGGTTAAGACCATCCAGTAACACATTAAGGATACTCAGACTCGATAAAAGATCTATTCTGATAATGATTTATGAGACCTAGAGTTTGATGATGGAGATATGGTATTCCTCCATATATCACTATAGAAGGGAGTTATGAGATGTGGGAATAAGGGAAATATTAGTCCATGGTATATCGACCCTTTTGAGATCCTTGATATCATTGGAGCAGTGTCCTATCAACTAGTACTCCCACCGAACCTATCTCAAGTACATGATGTATTCCATGTATCACTCTTTAGGATGTATATACCTAACCCATCACATGTATTCAATCTATAGGTGGTAACATTGGAGAATGGCATTTCCTATGAAGAGAATCTAGTTGAAGATCTTAGATACTAGGGAAAAGTTCTACGAAATAAGACAATTCCCCTCATCAAGGTGTTGTGGTGAAACCACAAGTTTCAAGAAGCAACTTGGGAATTAAAGTAAGTGAGGAAGCAGAGTTACCCTTATCTATTTTAGTGTGGGAAAAGGAAATTTTGTGGGAGAAATTTATTAAGCGGGGAAGATTGTAACTACCCAAAATTTTATTAATGAAAATTCATCTTGATCTAATTAAATGTCTTATTATGTAAAATGGTTATATAAAACATATTAATTTCCTAGGTTTTATTTTTTTGGATTTTAAAATACCGTTATAAATTTTTACCATTGGTAATATAGCCATTGAACAATGATCACATGATTAGTATAAATATAGGGCTTTAACAAATTCAATTTACTCAGACCAATGAAGAGATTACCTCATCTAGTATAATTGCTCCATAAAAAGACAATTTGTCAGAGTTTGGAAAAGTGGTAGTGTCACCGGGCTTCGCTCTTGACCAAACCCAATCCTAGCTTCAACATGTTATGCTTGAACAGAATCTCCTATGGTAGAAGTGGAAGTTAATAAAGATTACCACCCGAACAATATTATCTAAGCCACCCCAAGAGTCTGTCACCATCGCACACATTACCCTTAGGTCTTATGTGAGTGTTATAAGGGGTTATGTAACAATACCCTAGAACTATGATTATGTGCATTATTTTTTATAAAGAATATACATTCATTTTACTATTGTTACTTTGTAAATGTTTTTTAAAGAAAAAATAATATTTTTGGTTAATATTCAATTCAGAAAGCTATTTTGATGAATTAATGGATTTTTTAATTAAATAATATTTTAATGAAATATTATTAATAAATTAATTTTTATTAAATATAAATGATCATATAATTTTTTTGTGAATAAATTTTTTATTTTTATTAAGGTCGGTAAGCTATTTTTTTCAAAACCCATGAATTTTTTATAAATGTCACTTTTTATATTAAATGTGAAAATTCACATATTTAGAAAATTATTTATATAAAATGAATATTATTTTTGGATTCAGTACGTCAAAATTATCTAATGGTGAATTTTTCATAATTTCCAAAGAGAGTAGAATTTTTAGGTAAAAATTAAATATTGTTTAAATATATAATGTGTTTTATGACATAATATTGACCCAATAGTGATGTAATAACATAATATAAAAAGTATATTCAGATAATATATGTTTAACCATTAAAATAATGTTATTTTCGATTTGTTTTATTAATTTTAGGGTTCCTTAGTAGACCCTCTATGACTTATAAAATATTTTAACTTTTTAAAATGATTTCCTTGAGAGTGTGACTCACCTCTATATAAGAAATCCTAATATTTTAATATGTTTTTCCATTGACCTTATAAAATATTTTTTTCCACTCCAAATTTTCAAAAACCATGGGATGGTTTGTGATTTTTATTTGTTTAATGTCAAGTGTCCAAAACCTAAATGATAAATAATTCCCTCTCATTTCATATATAAACCCAGTCAATCTCCCATTCCTCTTCACTCAAAACATTTATTGATAGATCAAAATCTACCCTCTTCTCTCTAGAATCCTCCCAAGTTTCCCCAAGCAATGAAGAATCATCTCTCAAGCCTCTCTCAAGCCTTTGGGATCACACTTCCATGTAAGGGATCCTCATTTTCCTTCCTTAATTATGTCCAAGTTTACTTATATTATTATTCCCTTTTATTTTAAATTAAAAATGTTGGGGTATGATTTCTCACCTCTCATATACTTCCCTCCTATTGTTTCAATGATTATAGATGACTTTCTCCGTCATTAATTCTTCCCATGTAAACCTTTTACCATGCCAAAATTTTGTAAGGGATTTCTTCCTTTCTCTTTATTTTCCGAGTTCCCTTATATTGTTACAACCATTTATTTTAAATTAAAAATATTGGGGTATGATTTATCACCTACCCCATACTTCCCTCCTTCTATTTGAATAATGAGATGCATCCTTATCTCTCATTAATACTTCCCATGTACACCCATTACCATGCCAAAATTCCATAAGGAATTTCCATCTTCTCATTTACATTCAACCAATTATTTTATATTATAAATCTAAATTCCATTACATATACTGGGATATTATGTTACATGACCCCCTTACTATCCAGTTCATTTATAAATGATGAGAGATCCATTTCTCTCTCATTATCCCGTTTTACATTTTCTATTAGATGTCATTATGCTTCAAAAATTTCCCATGCGAAAATTATCATGTAAGTGAATACCATGCCCATTTCTATATCAAGGGTATTGACCTTTATTCACATATACTTATTGATTGTAGAGTTTTATGGATGTATTAATCATTCATTTATCATGGAATAAATGATAATGTTGAATTATTTAATGTTATATAATCCATGTGCCACACTTTTACATCAAATGAAATGTTTATAAAGGGTGTGCCCGGATAGTGGTCCAATGCATTGGGTAAAGAATAGTATCATGATACACCATGCACAATAAAGGATTTATCATGGTAATTCAAGTTCATTGAGGGTTTAATCTTGCTAATTAAAGTGAAATTGTGGTTTACTCATGATCCATCTCCATGAGAGTTGGCTTATGATAATATCATGTTAAATGTTGTTTCCACATTTCCATGTTATGATAGTCATGCTATATCATGACTTTATTTTCATGTTTCTCTTTTATTCCATTGATATTCCAATTCCCTAACATATACTTTATTATTTATGTTATTCCTTGTGTACTCACATACTGGTATTTATAGCTCACCCTTTTTATGCATGTCCTCAGGTTATCCCATGCAATTATATGTACAAATAAATATTGTGGTCATGTAAAAGATGTTTTCAATAAAGCAGTTTTTTTATATTCAATATTGTTATGTAATATTCCCAATTTTCCAAGACACTAGACATATCAATCCTCAAAGTTCTCTTAATTTCATGTTTATGTAATAAATCATGTTTATCTGTGTAATAAAGGGCATGGTTGTTATAAGAGGATTCACTTAACATTATAAAATCACACCCAAATATTCCTAGATAAATATCATAGGTCCGGGCATAATGATTTGGAAGTTCATTAGACATAAATAATAAGTTAGTTAAAGATAATTATCTATGAGAATAAAATATTAGAATATAAAATTTTCATAATTGACTAGAATAAAGTATTGCATAATTATAATCATATAAATCTTTAGTCAAGGATACACACTAAGAAAATCACCACATGTTATGCTTAGGCTAACCGCCCATGTACCTACTTAAATATTGGTTGAGATTCTAGTTTATCCTCTTTTAAAATAGGAATAACCTAACATGTATTCTATTTTGTGCTTAGGATAAACTCATGTTTTCCCTTTGAAATCAAAAAATATTATTATTTACCCAGTTAATTAGATTGATATTACTATCCCACCTTTTACATAATCAAAATCAATTCATAATTATGACACAAGATAATGAAAACATTTACCATTACATTAGATCTTAACCAAGGGAAAATAAAATATATTTTACCAATATTTCATCATTATAATAAAAAACCATCTAGATAATGAATAAATATGAAAAAATTGGTTCATATTCTTCTTAAATCATAAGAAACATCAAATTTATGTTCTTATATAAGTAAATACTTTTTAAACATCATTGAAACATTTATTAATAAAAACACCCTTTTAATTTTGAAATCACTTATTTAAAATCAAAAATTCAATATATTAAAGAAATCATATTCTTGTAAAAAATGAAAAACTATTAAAGAGTTTTTAAATAAAATAGAATTTATAGTCGTATGAATAACCATTAATGAATTGTACATTAAAATGGTGATTCCTTTCACATTTTCATAAAAAACTCAAAATTAAATCAATGAGAAAATGAATAGAAGATTAATTTTAATCTAATTTATATTAACTGAAATGGTAAAAATTATTTTATACACTATTTTTATAATATTAGAAAACTTCTTGAAAACAGTTTATATAATATATGGATATGGAAGAAACAGATTCCTGATGATGGTGATAAATAATGTCGACTTTAATTAAAAATTATTCTCTTGACCTCTTAAGTACATAAAGAGATGAAATTATAGAAATAAGGGTAATATAAAATATAAAAATATTATAATAAAATTGTTAAGATTTATGAGAAATATATCCTATATTCTTATTATAGAAAATTTAACCATAAGCAATCTTAATAATAAGTTAAATTGTAACATAAAACCGTGAATTCTTATGTAATGTTCCATTCATATATTCCATGAAATAAATAATATACATATAAATTTATAATACCATTAAAATATATAAATTCTTGATAAATCATATAAAAGGGGTAGTACATACACCTCTTAAAATAAGATAGGTGTATAACATAACATATATACCGAAGAAGACAATTTGAGACGATAAACCCTAACCAATTTTAAAATATTTAAATAAAAACCACATGGATGAAATAATTTAAATTGTAACATTAAATTTAATTTATTTATAAGGATACATTATATTACATTTATAATAATCTATATATACTCCTCATAAACATAAATAGGTACATAACATAAAATATGTCTCAATGAAATAATATTGAGATGAAGAATATTTATCTCAATTATGTCTTGCTTAGTATGTGCTCTAACCACATGTAATATAAATTTAAATTTATTATAGTTATATAAAAAAACATATTCATACCTATAATATATATATGTCCCACTTATAACATTTCAACACCCATTTATTAAAAATTATTTGCTAAAATCATCATTTCTTCGTGTTAATTATTATATACACATTTATTAAAATTCATTGAAATGTGTGATGAAATATTAATTACATCACTTTATAGAGATAGTAGTTTTTATATATGTATGAGTGATGTTTCACTTTTTGATTTTTGGAAGAACATAAAGATGACAAATAATCCACTTTTATCAAATAATTGTTATATCATACTTATATTATATATTCATTAAATCAACCCTTTTTTATTTTAAATTAAATTTTAAATTAAGATGAATCAAATCCTGTTGTAGAGGTGGGAGTCCAAATGTACGCATGAGCGATATTGTCATTTTCCAATGGATGGGGTGGTAAGACGGTAGATAAAATAATATAATTATAAAAATAAATATTTAGTATATATCATATATTAATATTGAATCACTCATAATAACCATTCATAAATTATGGTCATGGAAAATGAATCATATTGCTACACGGAGGTAGTAATCCACACGTACGCATAAGCGATACTTTTATTTCATATTTGATAGAGAAGAGGTGAGACATGAATGATAAATAATAAAAAAAAATTATTAATAATTTTATTTTAGACATAATAGGTTTAGATAATGTATAATAATAAATAAAATTTAAAGGGAACATTTGAGATTTATAACTCTATGTATGAGGGACCTCATTTATCTTACACCTTAAGCCCTGAAAGATTGGTCATAAGAGAAAACTAGGGGATCAAATATGAAGTGAATAAATCTATAAGATGTTGTTGGGTAGGTATTTTTTGATATAGAAGGATCAAATTTTGTGATTAATAAATAATAAGAGGTTCCCTTATATAATTGAGGGGAGGGACACACATGCAATTACTTATGATATTTCAATAATACATGTTCATTTTCTTGAGAAGGGGGAAAATTGATAATTACTAGAACATAAGATAAAATAAATATTAGATATCTTGAAAAAAAATAATTAGAATATATTATGAAGAATTATTACCCATATCTCTTATTTTAAACCCTGATAAACCCGTATTAACCTTAACCCTGGTAACAAAATTTAACTCCTTACTATTCATTATGATAATAAAATTAAGTTGTACCTATTAAATTATGTTGGTTATACTAATTACAAATATATAATATATTTAAATATATTCAACTTAAATAAGTGTAAGAATTATAGTTTAAATAAGCATTAAAATTTAATATATACACGTTTTTAGAAAATTACATTCTTTAGAAAAAATTAAATTTACTTCCATTTAATTACTTGAAAAAAAATTAAATGGGTGATAATATATTTTATTGAGTATATAATATAAAAAATTCATTAAACCCACTAATATATAGAGTTATATATTTTATTAAGATGAAAATATATTGTGTAATTTTTTTAGAAAAATATATTTTTATGCCAAAAAATGATCTTATACCAAAGACAACTATATTGTTAATTTCTGTGTAATTAATTAGATTATTTATAATAAAAGAGAATTTTTTTTAATTAATATAACCTTCAAAACATAATGGAATATAAAATTACACAATTTAATGAAATGAAAATATAGTTTTGCAAGAATCATTATTTCACATTATTCACTAAAAAATTATTTTTTTAGTAAAATAATATAAAATAACCCTAAGGTGATATTAAAATTAAAATTTAAAAAATAATATTAATTCCCTTGTATAATATTTATAAAAAGTATATATATTTATTATAATTTAAACACAAAAAATGTAATAAAACCTATTTTTAAGGAATCATTTTTTTTAATTATAAAATGGCATTACTAAAAATTGATTACAGATTAATTATTTATTAATAAATAAATTTTAATTTTATAAATACTCTATAAAAAATTTTCATAATATTTTAATTTTTATTTATACATTACAGTTTAATGTCTAGTTTATATAGGTGTACTATATCATAATTTTTTAGAATCAGGGTTGTGTGTCAACAAACGGTATAGGGACTGCCCAAGCAGAGATAGAGGTTCGATCGAGGAGGTCCATAGGGAGCAGGTGGATGTGGAAGAGGAGATGGTCATGCAGTTGTCAGTGGGTGACGATTTGAGATGTTACCACCACCACCACCAGGAGTTCCACCCCAACCATAGGGAGCAGGAGGATATGAGCGAGCTCAGCTCTAGGCAGTTGAGGCCTATGATCACGACGCTCCAGAGATGATATGACACACAATCTGTGTCTACTCCACCTTAGCTGCAGTACTTATAGACACAAGTTCCAGTCATTATTTTATTTCCAATTCTCTCGTTCAGAGCTCGTATATTCTGACGGAGTGGTTGGCTCGATCCTTACAGCTAGAGATGCATACAGGAGCAGATTTGACAATTACTCATGGGTGTCAGCAGTGTGAGCTTACTCTAGAAGGCGAGAGATTCGGCTGGGATCTCCTAGTAGCAGCGTCGAGTCCTTACGAAGTAATCTTGGGTATGGACTAGTTATCTACAGTCCATGATTTATTGTATTAGGAGCAAAGTGCAGTATGTCCGCACTGATGGGACTAGGTTTACCTTCACTAGCGAGAAGGGAGCCTTTGCAGCATAGGATGGACTTACCTGAAGGAGAGTGCAGCTGATCACTCATAAGTTGGCTAGCCATACCCTCAAAGTGGTTGATGTGGAGAGTCTGAGATATCTTGTATTGGTGGACCAGTATGCGGATGTCTTCCCTGATGATGTTTTGGGTCGACCTCCTCGCTGAGAAGTGGAATTTTACATTGACTTGAACCCTGGGACGACACCGATATCTACTCCAGCGTATTGGTTGGCTCCCACAGAGCTTTGTGAGCTACAGATACAGCAGGAAAACATATAGGGGAGTCATCACTCATGGGACCAGAGATGGAACGGGCTACCACAGAGAAAGTGTAGACCATCCAGGAGCGGATGAAGATTACACAGAGTAGGTAGAAGTCTTATTCCGGCGGGAGACGGAGACCTCTGGAGTTCGAGGTGGCGACCACGTCTTTCTATATGTCTCACCCCAACGAGGTTTACAAAGATTTTGCTAGGGCGACAAGTTATCTCTGAGTTTCATTGGACCCTTCCAGGTCATCAGCAGAGTTGGTTAGGTGGCATACCACTTAGTATTTCCCACTCAGTTGCACCGGGTATATAAAGTCTTCAACGTATCCCAACTGAAGAGATACATGCACGGCCCTTATCACAACATCGACCATGGACAATTGGATGTTGATGATGGGGAGACTTTTATGGTGGTTCCAGTAGATATTGAGGATCGATAGGAATGTGTCCTTAGTGGGCAGTCGATACCTCTGGTGCTTGTTCGCTGGTAGCACAGGAACCTCCAGGAGAGCACATTGGAGTGGGAGGCTCAGATTCATGCTCAGTACCCCCACTTTCTTTCCTAGATTTGTGATTGTCTTTCAGGGAAGCAAAGACCTGAGGTTGGGAGAATGTAATGAACCGAAATTTCCATGTATTTTTTTCAATTATATGGGAATTTTATGAGTCCGTGAAAATTTACGTCGCGTGATTCCGAGGCTCGGAGTGCCCGGAATGAATTTCTGAACTTTTTTTAGGTACGTTCAGTAAACATGAGAGTGGACTTTTGTAACATTTGAATCGGTGCTCGGAATTGAAATCAGATGACACCGTTGAACTCATAACACCAATATTCACTAAAGGGGACTTTCACCTCAACGACAGTTGGTTGAGGGTTAAAGTTAGTTTTTCTGTTTTTTGTGTAAGAATAAAATAAAATAAATTTTTTTAACATTTTTATTTGTTGAAACCTCCCATGTAGATGTTATAAAAGTGGGGACCACCTGAACTAACACCTCCCACATGTTTTTTAGTGAGGTGGGGACCAACGAGCCTCAAACCCCCATTTTGAATTCTTAAAGGTGGGGACCACCCGAACCCTCTTAATGGGAGAAACCCCTTGAACTCCCCAATTAATTGTTCGAGCCAACTAAGAAATTAATTAAATGTGTCAAAATTTAATTATGAAAACTTTATTTTTTGTGAAAAATTAATTTAATTTGATAAACAAAAATTAATATGTTCGATATTTCACATTTTGGTGCAATTGAGAGGAAAGGGTTGGAAAGGGGAGAGCTTTTGGAGGATTATTCTCTCCAACTAAGAACACCTCCCAACGAAGATATTCTTTGAAGAAGAATGTGCTATCTTATCCAAAATATAACATGCCACCTCCAACATGAGACATCATCACAAAAGACCAACCGATGTTCATCCTTTATTCCTCTCTAACGTCAACAATTCTTCAAGGTAGGGTGGTTGTTTGAATTTTTCCCCCTTACCCATTCTTGACGACTCTTTGTAATTCAAGAAGGAATCACATCCACTTGCTACCAGTCTAACACAGAGAGTGTGAGACAAACGAACATGGCCTGACCTCTCCAAATTTCTTTTGATTATTTGTTGTGTTATCCGCGGCGAAGGTGACAGCGCGACCACGCTACCCGATGGAAGAGAACCGCAGCTTGTGCCACTGTGGTGAAGAAAGGGCACCAGGGCGAACCAGTTGCCGACCAAGGCGCGACGTGCAACCGCGTAGCACAGAGAGGAAGGCGGGCCATCCGGTCAGCTATAAAGGACCGATGCACCATGAGCGCCCCACCGCACTTCGGCTTCCCCACCACATCGCGGCCCCCGTGCCACACTATGGCCCCACGTCGACTTGTGGACCCCACGAAGCCCCATGGCCCCCGCGCCGTACCGCAGCCCTTGTGCTTGCCTACAGGCCCCCGCGCTGCACCGCGGCTATCCCGCTGCTAGACCGGGCCCCCCAAAGCGGGCCAGGTTAGAACCAACAGGCCGGGTCGGGCCGATTCGGTTCAGCCGGGTCGAACCTGACCCGGACCAGCTTCGACCCATTTCCCCTCATTTGTCTAGAACTTTGGCACAAAGTGTCTGTTTGATGAACCATATAAGGTTTTGGAAACATTGGAGTGAGATGGTCCCTTTGGTATACCCCACTATATATTTTGATAAATTTGGGGAACGGTCGGGTTGGATCGACATGAATTTAACCAGGCCCTTGGGACTAAAAGACTAATGACTTACAGACCAGGCATCTGTTTGACGCACCATCTATTGCATTGAGACCCATATGTCGTGGTAGTTTTTTGGGATACGTCTTCTTGGGACTTTGTGGAGTTGTAGTATCGACTAGTTGCTTGAGGAGATGACCCTCCTAGAGACGAGAAAGCTTAGTGTGGGAATATTGTAGCTGGATGTGGCAATGTATTGAGGATATACTAAGATCATGGGTGGGTCTGACAATGTACTGAAGATGTACTAGGATCCTGTGTGGGTATGATGACATACTGACGATGTACTAGGATCCTGTGTGGTTCTAACGACGTACTGACGATGTACTAGGATCTTGTGTGGGTGTGACGACGTACTAGTGATGTACTGGGATCTTGTGTGGGACTGATGATGTACTGATGATATACTAGGATCCCGTGTGGGTCTAATGACGTAATGACAATGTACTAGGATCCTATGTGGGTTGGACGATGTACTGGCGATGTACTAGGATCCGGTGTGGGTCTGAAGATGTACTAGGATCATGTGTGGGTCTGACAAGGTACTAGGATCCTGTGTGGTTCTGATGATGTACTACAATCCTCTGTGGGTCTGATGATGATTTGGGATCCTTATTGGGTCTGCCTTTGAACAGAGTAAGATGATTCAGCAGTTACATCTAATCATCTTTACTACTGTACCTAATATATACCTGGTGTGCGCTGAGTCTGTACCTGTGTGGTACTTTCCCTTTGTGATAATACCTTGCTGGTAGTCTTCTGTGTGGCGTACCTATGTGGTACTTACCTCCGTGGTACTCTTTCCTTTGTGGAACAGTTGATCATGGTATTTTGAGTTGGACTCTGTGTTTCCTCATGATTGAGATGGGCATACTTGATAACTTAGGTATATGTATGGGCATATACCTAAGTAGGGTTTTCAATTGTTTTAATGATTTTTGGTTTATCCATTGTAGATTTTTTGAAATCTTTGAGGGTCTCGGGGTCCCTACTAAGTATCATTATACTCACCCCTACATGGGTTATGCTCGTACCTTGTTGTGTTTGGTGTAGATGACAGAAAACACTAACTGAGGATGAGAGTACCAGGATTGGAGGTAGCTCAGAGGTAGACCTTAGACGAGGTTTACCGTAGAGACAACCATTCGAAAGCTATACCTACCCTTCAGGTAGGATCCTTGGTGAGTTTTCATAGGAGCAATTTATGCTTACTTATAATTTTGTAGTTTTCTTGTACTTTCTAGTTGGTATTGTATTCTGGCCCCCTTTTACTGTCTGTACACACACTTTTTACTATTATGTTTACTTGTTTTCATATCCTGTTGTGTGCTTGGTCATGTGTGTTTACAGGATATAATGGCAATTCCTTCTTGGTTTTCGGGGAATACTCTTTCTATGCTAGTCTCCAGCCCCTGGCCTATGGATTTCAGTCTTAGGGTATTCATGGCATAGGCCCTCGGGGAGGGTTCATGACAACCTAGGTTATGTTTTCTTGATATTTATTTTAAAAATAATTTAATAATATGGTTAAAATAATTGGGTAACTATAATTATGGTGGTCACCCTTGGATTGTTAGGTCTATGGGTGTTACATGCTTAGGATGTGTTGGTTGTATACAGTTTTTCTATTGTACCTAATAATTATGTTATATTTGTTCACCTTTTACTCTAGTGGTTTCTATTGTATTAATCACATTGTATCATTTTATATTTATTACATATGAATTTATTTATTGTCTATTTTCGAGTAGATACCTCTTGGTTTCTATTATGAATGATAGTAGATGATAGGTTAGAGATATAGGTAATGCCTCACATCGTATTGTGTGGATACCACAGTGTTAGTTATTATCCCCTATCCTAGTGGAGGCAAGCTTAGTGAGTTTACATAATGGTGATTTGGGTCGGGATATATTTGTATCAGATCCATGGGATATATTATAGAGTTAGGCATGTTCATGGATTGGTTGGGATAATTATAATGAGTGATACTAGGTATCTCTAGTAATTGATGTCAAAGTAGAGGACATTGCAAAGGATTTTGTGGCTAATATATTCCTTGGCATGACTCTTATTGATGACAGATGATTGAAACCGTAATATATTAAATAGTATTATAAAGGAGGGTTCATTCATTATATAGATCAAAGACAATTTCATATTTATTGATTGGTTTTTTTGAATCAATGGATAGATTTTATAGTCATACTAGTGTAGTAGTTCTTTACATACTTATCTCTTTCCAAGAGTTTTAGGTTGAGGTACTATATATGATATGGTGGGTCGGGATTCTTGATATTTATTGTTACATTATGTATCATTGGTTGTGATGACTACATGATATAGAGACAATAGATGATATTTTATGGTATATCTCAAGATAAACAATTTAAACGGACCTCACAATACTCAGAGGGTTGTTTTTCTATGTGGTATTATTGTTTACCTGCGGTAAAGAAAATAAATTCATTAATATTTTTCAAATTCCTCTCTATTTTTTTATGATTTTATTAGATTTTTTAATTCTTTTTGTGTGATGATTGAGACTATATAGACATTTTTTTAATTCAAGAGTTATACCACTAGTTTTTTACCCATTATAGTTCCATTAGTGGGTGTTTTTATCTTATTGTATATTAGTGATCAAATTAGCACAATAGAATAAATGTGGGAGTAAATAGAACTAATGGTAATGAATTATATTATGACAAATTCCTTACATAATATTAATTATTATATATAATATTATTATAGAATTACCTAAACAGAATTAAATTGTGTATTTATACTCAGTTTCTAGGTGAAGGGACTCCATAGTGGGATGTATCATGATGATCCTTATTCAAGATAATATTATCAATTGTGTTGGGATCAAAGAAAGCTAATTCTTACAAATACTACTCATATCATCCCAAACTAATGGTAACTAGATCCTCAGGAAAGGGTATTTTTGTTAACAAAAACCTATTTGTATTTCCACAAAAGGTTTTGTGAATGTTATAGAACACGATTAAATTCCCACCCATCTATAGATAACCCCTAAAAAGAGGCTTCCATGGAAATCACATCAGTGTAATTAATAAATGGTTTGAACCTAGAAGTATTTATAATGGAGAAAGACAATAATTATGAAAATACTGATAGTTGAGAGGCACTTGGACTTTTGTAATAACTATTATTTATCAAACCACCTATTATGATCCTCCTCATGCACTATAAAGAAAAAATGTTGGAAGGTTATTTCACCATCTGATCTTCCAATCAATACCAATTACTGATGATGGCAAGAGTTTTGAAAGCCAAAACCTAGAAGAAAATGGCAATGATTAATACTCATGACCACATTTTAATTTGTGGATTTAATGAAAGGAAGATCATATGGAGGAGTTCATTAAGATTTATTATATGTTGGATTCATTACATGAGGAGATGTTATCTGAGTATCCTAAGTGGGATGAATTCCCCATCGTCTAGAGTCATTTCTAGTTTCTAACAACCTAATATTTCATTTGGAATGGAATGCATTTCCTATTTTGGGATAATCCCACACCTAACTTGTTTATTTTCCCCCTTGTTGGGTGAGAATTCCTTCCCATAAAAACATTTTTCA
This sequence comes from Viscum album, assembly GCA_963277665.1. Classification (NCBI taxonomy): domain Eukaryota; kingdom Viridiplantae; phylum Streptophyta; class Magnoliopsida; order Santalales; family Viscaceae; genus Viscum; species Viscum album. The sequence continues at coordinate 1,368,805,981 of OY728135.1, forward strand.
GGTTTTTTTGTAAGGACTTGACCTTATACATAATATAATATTTAGTTTTATTAAATAATACAATTTATTTCACTTTGAGAATATTTTGTGGTTTATATTTTTATATAATTCGATCACAAATCATACATAACAAAACCATAAAATACAAAGTGGTCACTTTTGAACAATGACCATTTTTTTCGTAATATAAATATTTTAAAATAACACATTCTTTATTTTCATGAAAAATATTCACAAATTCCAATTTGACTTTTTATTTTCCCTAAACCATCTTTAAATCACATGAAAATATTTTAAAAATGTGGGATGATCACAAAATTATTAGTAAAGGAAAAATAATAATAAAACAGTTATTCTTGTGAAAAATATGAAATCCTAGAAAAAAATATTTATCTTCAATGTTATTGAGTGTATGTAACAAAAAAATTTCATATGAAAACACCCACACATTTTTCTCAATGAATTATTTTAAAACCCGTATAAAGCTAATGAAAAACCCTTTAGGAATCTTTGAGGATCATATTCATAAAACTATTTTAATTGCAATAACCATACGACTGACTTTCAATATAATTCTACAAAGAACATAATCATTCAAAAATTCATTAGAGATCTATAATGGTAATCATTTTTCATATAATCTTTATCATGATCACTTATTTTTTGTTATATATAAGTGGGATCAAACCTTCGTATATGTTATATCAGGAACCCCCATGAGATATAATGGATATCAACCAGTTGTATAAGTTTTATTGAGCTCAACCACTTTTAATATAATGATCATGTACCATATCCAGAAAAAAAAAATTATGTTTCCACAATTTCATCATAAATCATTTGGACAACTCTTTTAAACATTTTTTAAATCACATTCAGATTATTGAGTCTGGTAGTTTTAGGACAACTAATCCTATATCACATTGTCATCCTCTTTAAGAATGAATATGACATGGCTTGAGAATGCTCCAAGACTCCTCAGTCATTTAATTAAATTTAGTTATACATATTTTAGTGGTCAATAGATTTTCACATTCATTGTGATCAACCCACTTTGGTCATTTGGGTACATCTTCATGACATACCCCTTCCCTGAAAGAATCTCTCCAACCATAGGTTGATATGTAGGACTCTTGGGTGTTTTATTTGTGAAGACTATTGAACTTAGCCTTTTTTCTATCCTTTAGAACCTCATATTTTATTGGCGGTGATTTTTTGAAACACACCAGTGGATTTATTCTAGATTGAAATAGAAGGGGATTCCCACTTATGGAAATAGGTTTCATACAAATCATGGACCGATTTCTTTGTTTATTGTTTCTGACTGGGACATATGTTTCAAAATTAAATTAAGGGTATGTGTGAGGATCTTCCAATAAACTTTCTAATAACATTAAACCCTAGTTCACTGGGATTCACTGAGGGCCTGCGGAATGGTAATGCTGGTAATCGAAATGATGATGTTGGGTCTCTACTATCAACATATCTTTGGGCTTCATATCATACACCTATATCTAAATAGGATAATGATTCATCCCAAGATGGAGATAATGATATAATAATGGATTTAATAATTTGTAATTTCAATCTGATAAAGGGACCTATAGATAAGAAAGGCAATGTAGTTCCTACTAAATGTGTTACAGTTTCCATTCCACAAGTGGGGAACTGGGTAACAGCGGAGGCCAATGTGAATCTTCTAGAAGGGTTCGTAAAGCCTTCATCCCATTGGGTTTATGATTTATCTAGATTCTAATAGGCCCATGGTGAGCTCATGTAGGGTAGTGTTAACATGGATTCAAGGGTTTATTTACCTCTAAATAACTAGTTATTCTGATTTACTAAACTCTCCAACATTCCCTTGAAAATGGGAGGGTGGATGATAGTTGTGTCAATGAAGAATTGTTCTGATAATCCAAATTTAAGGAGTCAATATTTTGATATAGTAGAGATGAAATCTCCACCAACATCATTACAAGTACTATAACTGAATAGGTTGATCGTAGAGAGCTCTGGGATTCATAATGAATCTGAGAAGGAGGAATGGGAGTATACCTAAATTTCACTAGGCCTTAAGAATAATCATGAAGTTTTATATTAAATAAAAATTACTTTTGTAGATTTAAGAATTCACTCTATGAATTATGGGATTTACCAGTGCTTCCTAGGAAATTCTTTAAAATATAAAACTTCTCTTCCCAAGCTAAGGACCACAATATATTCAGGAAGGAAATTAAGAGCCAATGATCATAAAGGATCCCCTAAAAAGTAAAAGGCATACATGAGGTGAACCAAACCTCTATTGGTGAAACTCATGAAATTGTTTAAGAACTTGTATCTTCTCTGAAGCAATGCAAGTCTAGGAACATCACAACAAACTGATATTCAAGGTCAGGATCTTGGTCTTATTGTTATTCTTGTTCTATAAAAACCAATTATATGGGAGTCCATTGTGGAGGTGAATAAATAGTACTTAGTGGCCCTTAAAGGGTTGTCTATGATCCAAAAATCCTTCCCCTATATTTTTATGAGTATAGGAATAATTATCTTATCACTAAAGCTCTAGCATGGAAATATCGACAAGCACCCTCAAGCTAGAGACTAATTGTTACGTAAGTTTTTATTTTCATATGTTTGTGATTATATTTCCCAAGATGTCATCTTTATAGTTCCCAGTCAACCCAAATTTTTATTCTTTAAAATAAATATATTTTTATTTAAGGTAATTGGGAAAAGGAGAGTTTTTAAAAAACCATTAAAAGATAATTTTTTAATGAAAATTCCCTTATCACTTTGGATACATCTGAAAAATAATCCCCCTGAAATAATGAAATTGATAAAACATTAAATACCATTAGAATAGATATATTCATGATATAAAACGTAAAATTGGTTTTATATACCCCTCATAAAATAATATAGGTTCATAACATCAAAATATGCCTCAACAAAATGAAATTGAGACAATGTCCCTTGCCTCAAGTTTGATTCATCATGTTCGTTCTTTATCCTCTTAAATAATAAAATTATGTTAACTATTTACTTGATTAATAACCTTTTTCTTGTTTAATATTCATTTATATTTCAATTATTATCGTGTTACATACAATTAAATAATCAATTAAGGTCATATAATATGTTTTGATGATATTCGGTTTATATGACCAAAACAACTTCTGTAGGTTGAATATTGGTCAAAGATATCATTATTAAAAATATAAAAAATAATAATTATGAAATAATTATCATATATATACTATAATTATACTGTTAATACCAATCAAGAAAAATTCTTAGAAAAAAATAGTGTTATAATCATAGAGAAGTAAGGTCATATGTATGCCTGAGGAACATTTCCATTTTTAAATGATCATTATGGAAAAAAGGTATATATTTTCGTTCATGAATTATAATAATATCATAAGGTCCATATTATTTAATTAAATATACTCATATATATCATCCTTGTAATATCCCATTACTATTTTTATTTATTATTTTACCCCACTTTTAATTGAGATTTGGTTGGGTTTCATTTGGGGTTGTTTTGGGTTGAAATTATATAAATCCTGAAAATTATGGGTTAGTGCAAGGTTGGATCATAGTCTACGCACATTTTACCAAACTATGTGCCCTTATATAGTAAAATGGAATGTTTTCTATATAAATATCTGAATGGATTCTTCAAGCTTATTAATTTATGCACCCTCTTTGGAGAAATCATTCGGCCCATTTATAATGGGTGTCATCCTGTACACGGTTTAACGAAATCATGTGTCATTTCCAAGGAAACTATGCAGATGGGATTTTATATAATCTTATTTTTAGTTACAAATTCACAAACCCCATTTCTGGTCTTGAACAGACCTCCTTCTAACCAAAATCAATTATCTATTCCTTGGACCTCCCAAGAAGGATTCTTGGCTATTCGAATACCTTCTAAAGGTGATCTGAATCTAGTGGAAAGCCCTTCAATCTTTTTGTAGTATGTTTCCACACCGCAATCTCATTATCACATGGTATCCTTTCTTCTCCCTAAGTTTCCATGGATATTTGTTTTTATTTAAGAATCTAATACCTTTTTGGGTCAATGAAACTAGGTTTGATCCTTGTTTCCCAGATTCTACTTTTTTTGTTCTTTATTGATGAATCTTGGATGAGATTTGGTGATTCAAGATTCAATGATCCCGAGGTAGCTAGTTCCCTTACGATGCCCAATTTTTTTTAACCCTAATTTATTTTTTTAATTTCTATTGGTTGAATTAAATTCTATTGTTTTATTTTGGATCATTTTGTTGGAAATACAACATTTTAATGAATTGGTGTTTTTAAGAAAAATTTGTTTTTGGAAAAATAAATAGGAAAACCCCATATTCCATTGAGTTGGGGTGTGTTTATCGAATTTTTAGTAATTTAAATTGTTTAATTTTAATTATGGTTTTGTTGGAAACTTATTTAACTAAATTGTTAGATTTAATTGTGAAAATGGTTTTGAGGGAAAAACTTATGTAAAACCCCATTTCTAGTTAACAAGGGGTTCATGATGAAATTAATAGAATTGTTTGAAAAAATAATTTTTTTGAACTTAATTATATAATGGATTGTGAAATTGTATGAATTTATTTCAAATCCTTGTTTATAAAAAATTGATTGAAAATTGATTTAATGGAAACCTAGTGGTTTTATCTTTTTTAAAAGGCGTGTTTTTTATTAAAAACCAATTATGGTTTTTAATGTGAAAATTGGCTTATTGAAATGGATAATGGGATTTAATTGTATTTTAATCAGTCTTAAAATAAATTTCTGATATATTATTATTTTAGAGAATAAGAAAGAGTTAGGTAGATAGTGAGTTATTTTGGGTGACACTATGATTTTTCAACGTTCTAAAACATCATATCAGTACTCACAATCCCATAGGTTATGGTGATGAGTCGTCCAGGCATTTGTTCAAGGGATGTATTCACATAATTTGTTGTATTTATCGTTTTAGGTCCCTATTTCCTAGAACTATCGCAACTATTTGGCACATGACCATGTTGCTCGATTGATTTTATTTTGGATATATACAAATGTCATTGTTGTACAATATTTTACATACCTTTTGAATTTATATAAACTATTTTATATAAAAGTGTATGTTTAATCCATTTTTTGAAAAGTTCCATTTGAGTAAAGCTCCCTTTGATTAAAGGAAAATACCATAATCTGAATTTTTTTTCAATTATTTGAAATGTCAAGCATGAATTGATAATGTATTTCCATATTTTAAATTATAAATCATTATTTTTTAAAATATGATTTTGTAAATACCAAACCTATTTATTTGAAAATTGAAATCACATTCTTTGTAAATATGATGTTGGTATCTTGTTATGTAATCTTTGGTGAAATACTACTAGGCTTTGGCTCACACCATACTTGTGTCATTGGGTGTTTTTAGATTATCTCTTTCTGGGTTTGAGCAAAGGGAAAGGATCTCTTGGAGGTGTTTCTAGATATTGAACCATGTACTTGGAGAGTGGTGTCCTTAGGGACGTGGTATGTTTCAACTATTTGATACTTAGGTTGAAGTACTTGATGATTTAATACTTGTTGGACTATTGGTACATTTCTCATGGTGGAGTTTATCTTCATATGTAAACTATCCTATCTCTTTTACTTTTGAATTGTTAGTTAAATAATTGTTCCCAATTTCATACTATATAATGTTTGGTGTTTGTCACTGAACCATGGGGATAGAGAATTCCCTTTCGGGCTATGTCAGAACCAGCTCACCAATCTAGTTACTAGGGTACTCGTGGTAGTTCATGATAAAGTGGTATCAAAGGTCCATATTGAGCTTTTTTCTTGAAATCACTATGCATCTATGAAATATTTTTAGGAAATAGGAGGTAATTTTGATTGAGTGCTTGGCCAGATCTCACCACAATGAACCATATATTTGTAGGGATGGTTAGCGAAAGAAATCTAGTGGATTATTTCTAGTATTTTCCTTTTTTTTATTTAGATATGGTGAATTGAAAATCTTTTTTGTTCTGTATTTTGCAATTAATTTCCCTCATTCGTCAGTTTGAGCATTATCTAATGTCTTCCTTGTTGTATGCTAATGTTGTGTAGAATCATCCCTCAAAGAATATGTTAAAATAAAATATAGGAGGAAGATGTTGGTGAACATCAGTGAGAGAATACTGTTGTTGATCCAAATATGATTAAGGTGATTGTGTACATTTTCCAAGATTTAGGATATGAACTGCCTCCAGTTCTCATCCGAGCTCCAGCTATGAAACCTTAGATGAACATTTTTAAAGTTACTTCTCCAGAGTTCATTCACCAGAAACTAGTACCGTTTAATGTCTCAAATGATCTTTAAGTTGATGAGTAAAGGTTTAGTGGTTTGGAATGATTTTTTGGGATCCTATAAACACCCAATGAGATAAAACTGACGTGTTCCACCTTTATGATAGAAGGACCAAGTAGGTGATCATGGGACAAAATGGGAATGGTAAAGATGTGTGTAGGGTTAGATTTGAAAGGCTTTTAAGTTATTTTCACTGGCCATTTATATCTAGATTCAATATTTTTATCCAAGTCCATTAAGTTTTCCAAACTCGAGTAGGATGATTAACCATCACTAAGTATACAAACCATTTTATTGAGCTCGTGCACTTCTCACCTGAGATAGTATCGAATGAGAGGATGAAGTCAAGAAGGGTAGAGTTAGGACATTTTCCGGATATTCATTATCGGGTTTTCGTGATGAAGTTACCAACTTATGCTGATGTGTTGGATAGGGAACTAATGGATGAACTTGACCTGGCATGCAAGTCAAGGTTATCAAGAGTTTATTTATCTTGTAGTGGTAGTGTGAGTTCCATCAAGGGGAATTGGAATCATAATGATTCTCATGGTAGTTCTTGATTTAAAGGATGTTCTATACTTCCTACAGTAACTGGAGGAGGTCTGTTGGTTTTCTACTTGTGGTTCAAGGTAGGAAATTCGAAAATGGACTTCACTGAGGCACCCAATTACTGTGGATCATGAGGAAATTCTTGGAACTTGCAGTGATTATTCCATATTTATTCCAATCCATATAGTGGAATGGGATCATCAGCTCACTATAAAACTAAGGGGTGATCAGATGATTCATGTGAAAAATGTTTCATCCATATGTATCTGGAACAAAGCTTCTTCATGCAGAGGAAGAGTCTTTAGAGGAATTGGATATGGGTCCAGCAACCATAAGAAAAACCATTACTATAGACTTGTCATTAGTGACTACTCTATCTGATACTGGTGTATCTCATTTGTTTATTTCAACCTGTGTTGTTAATATGCTTAATCTGCCTATGGAACATTTATATGGTGCAATGGATATTACTATGCCCCTTGGTATGAAGAGAGAGTAGGGTCTCCATATTCCTACTTGTGTTTTATCTCTATCACATGTTTACACAGCTTGTACTTTTCTAGTTCTCAACATGAAATCTCTTACTGTCATTTTTGGGATTGATTGGATCATTTCCAATAAATCCCATATTGATTATTATCTTTGATGGGTCTCCTTTACTACACCCAGTGGTGCGTCTCGTGTCTTTTAAGGAGAATGGGACCCGTGGTAGAGTATTTATGAAGCTTCTTATCCAGATTTGGGGAGAGTGATATCTATTTTTTCCTTTTATTTTGGGAAAGAATCGTTGAGTGGTGATATTCCTCCAGTTTTCATTGATTTTACTGATGAGTTTCCTTATATATTCTTTGGTTTTATGTCGGTAAGGGATGTTTATCTCTATATTGAATTAATTTATGGTAATCAACCATTTTATATGCCGAATTATAGCATGGAACCAGCTGAATTGATGGAGTTGAAGTCCCAACAGGATGATCTTCTTGAGAAAGAAATTATACATCCAACTGTTCCACCTAGGTAGGAACCAATTCTCTTTGATAAGAAAGTTGATGGTCCACTTTGCCCATGTGTTCATTACTGAAATATTAATCGAGTTATGGTAAAGAACATTTATCTATTTCCACATATTGATGACATGTTTGATCAGTTTAAGGGGGTGAAGTGGTTCCCAAAAATTGATCTTTGTTCTGGTTACCATTAGTTAATGATAAAAGAATATGACATTCATAAAACCACATGTCAGACTAGGTATAGTTATTATGAGTACCATATCATGTCTTTTAGTCTAACTAATGATTCTACAGTTTTCATGGATTTGATGAAAAATATTTTCCATGAGTATCCTAACTATTTCATGGTAGTATTTTTCAATGACATACTTATTTACTCTAAGTCTGAGTAAGGTCATTTATATCATCTAAGAATAGAGTTTAGTATTATGATAAATCACTAAATTTATTTCAATATTTCAGTGTTTGATTTCTATATTCTAGAAGTGAATTTCTTGGGACATGTGGTGTCATGAACAAAGACTATTAGTTGAACCTGAGAAGGTGAAGGTTCTTATTACATGAAAGAAACCACAAAATGTATTAGAAATTAAAAGCTTCTTGGTATTATCTTGATATTATCATTGGTTCATTATGGACTTCTCAAAGATGGATTCTCTAATGATTTCTATAAATTTAAATGGAGTAAATTTTTCATGGAATGATAAATTTGAGAGTTCTTTAGTTGAGCTAAAACGCCTTCTAACTACTACAATGGTGTTGTATCTTCTAGATATCGGGCAGGACTTTGCGTTCTTTTATGATGCATCGATTCCTGTCATGGGATATGTTCTCATGCAAGGTAACAATGTCATTTCTTATTCATTTCATCAACTTAGACCACATGATAATAATTATCCTACCTAGTACCTTTAACTTGCATGTATGATACACATGCTTAAGATTTGGCGGTATTACCATTATGGAGAAAGGTTTACCATGTATTCATACCACAATAGCTTTAGTTATATCTTCTTTAAAATAGATTTGAATTTTCAACTGGGGAATTTGGTGGTGAAAGGGAATTTCATTGTATATTCTTTGAGTATGAAACTTCCCACCCAGGTAGTGAAAGAATCATCAAAAGTGTGGAATTTGATGGTTCTCTTTACACATTTACATATTAGAGTCATGTAATTAGAAGCTGAGGTTTCCTTTTCTAAAATCCAATTGAAATCATATCTTCTTGAGATTATTCTTCATGATCACCAAAATGATGATGAGTTATGTAGAATAAGATACTCTATTTATGGTCGTGAGGCATTTTCCAAGTGGTTGTTATCCAAAGAGGTCATTCTATGCTATTAGAATCATTTTGTGGGGTTGTCATCAGTAAGGAAATTTTTTATACATGATTAACATTATTCCTTTTAGGTAGTGCAACCAAGAACCATGAATATGTTCTATGAAATGTGGAAAAATTTTTGGTGGACATGTATGAGATAGGGAATTGCTGAGTTTGTTTCTCATTATTATACATGCAAGCTGGTTAATGCCAAGCACCAGAAACATTCAGGTTTTCTTATGCCACATCCATTATCTACATTGAAGTCAGATGAGATATCTATGGACATTGTGGTTGGGTTTCCACATACAAAGATAAAGAATAATGTGATATGGGTTGTGATTGATAAGATGAATAAATGGGATCACTTCTTACCCATTTATGATACAACCAAAGTAGAGGAGTTGGTAAATCTCTATGTGAAATAGATTGTTCATTTGCACAGTGTTCCTTCTATTATAGTCTCAAATAGGGATCCTTAGTTCAATTATCGTTTTTTATAGAGGCCTTTAGGATGTACTGGGATCTCATATCTATTTGATCGCGGCATACTATCCACAATCATATGACCAGACAGAAGGATCTATATATATTATTGAGTATATGCTTCGCGTTTTAGTTCTCGACATTAGTTGGGATTAGGATGATCATTTGGGGGTGATTTATTTTTCTTATAACAATAGTTACTAATCCATGACTAGGATGGACCATTTTGAGGCCTTGTATGGTCAACCGTGCAAATCTCTGTTGTTTTGGTTGGAGGTTAGTGAAAGTTTCTTGGTTGGTCCATTTTTAGTGTAAGAGATGACAACAAAGATCTAATTTATTCCTCAAAGTATGTTTAAGGCACATATATAATTAAGTCATATGATTTTCATTGTAATAGACCTTTGGAATTATTATATAGTGACCAGTTGTTCTTGATATTTTCACCCCGATTTGTCATCAATGGATTGAGAGGTAAGGGAATCTTTAACCATGTTTTTTGGGACCTTTTTATTTCATTGAAATGGTGGGGAAAGTTATGTATCATTTGGAACTTCAAAAAAAGATTATATTGATACATAAAATGTCCCATTTTTCATATCTAATAAAGTATTTATTTGATAAATCTCATGTTCTTGAGTTTGTGTGATCCTGAATTTGAACCTGATTTATCTATGACTAAACATCCAATCAAGATAGTTTATTATAAGATAAAGTTAACACATGGGAGGAAGATAAATTTCATTCGTGTGCTATGCTAGCATGGATCTAATTATTATGATTCATGGGAGAGGGAGGAACTGATGATAGATTAGTGACCTCATCGTTTTGACATTGAGGATTTTTTCTAGGCTCTCTGGGGAAACAAATATTCTATGGTGGGGAGGTTTTCACATCTTGTTACTATTTTAAAGTATTCTAAGAACCCTCTATTAATCGAAATTGGTTGGGTTTTTTTGGGGTTGTTCTGGATTGTGAATTTAAGAATCATGAAAATTATGGGCTGGTTCTAGGTTAGCGCACAACCTATGCATGGTTTTCTAAAACATGGCCCTTATATAGGAAAATTGCATGTTTTGGTCAGAGAGAAACACATGGATTGCACATGTTCAGTAAGTTGTGTGTCCTATTTGGAGTTACCATGCAGCCTATTTATAAGTGGTGCGAAAATTGTGCAAGGTGTAACCAAACTGTGTGTTGTTTTTAAGGAAACTATGAGGATGGGATTTTAACTAATCTGATTTTCTGTTAAAAATTCTCAATCCCACATTTTTTGTCCCAGATGGACCTCCTTCAACCCAAACTCAGTTCTCTATTCCATAGATCTCCCAATAAGTATTCTTGGTCTCTCATATCCCTCCCAAAAGTAGTCCAAATCTAGAGGAACTCCCTTTGATCTTCTTACGGTTATTTTCCTCACCCTAATACGATTCTCCCATGGTCTCATTTTTTATTCCTAGGGTTACATGGATATTTTTTTTGATTTATTAATATAATACCCTTTGTTTTGGGTCAATATCTCTAGGATTGATCCTTATTTCCTAGATTCAGTTTTTTCATTCTTCATTGATGAATCTCATTTAGGGTTTTTTGATTTGAGATCCATTGATCTCGAGGTAGGTGGTTCTATTACGATGACCAATTTTTATTAACCCTAATTTCTTTTTTTAATTTCAATTGTTTGAATTAAATGATATTGTTTGTTTTAGGATCATTTTTTTGGAAAACCCCAATTATTCTGAATTAGTGATTTTACGAAAAATGGATTGATGGCATGAAATAGGAAAACCCCCATTTCCATTGAGTTGGGGTGTGTTTAGGGAAATTGTGGTTATTTAGATTGGGAAATTTAAATTATGATTTCTTTTGAAACATATTAAATTTAATTTTTGTATTTAATTTTGAAAATGGTTTTGATGGAAAAATTTTGTAAACCTCTAATTCCAATGAATTGAAGGTTTGGGATGAAATCGAAGGAATTATTTGAAAAATTAAATTTTTCTTATTTAATTATGTAATAGATTATGAAATTTAATGAATAGGTTTCAAATATTTGTTTATGAAAAATTGATTGGAAATAGTTTTGATGTAAACCGAGTGGTTTAAACTTTTTAAAAAGGCATTTTTTCCATTAAAATTTTATATGGTTTTTAAAGGGAAAATTGGCATAATTAAATAGATAATGAGATTTAATTTCATTTTAAGAATTATTTAAATAATTTCCCCATCATTATTTTGTTTTAGAAAACATGAAAGCCTAAGGTATTTAGTGAGTTATTTTGGGTGACAATTTATGATTCTACAATGTTCTAAAACATCATATCAGCACTCACCATCCCATATAGAATGGTGATGAGTCCTCTTGGCCTTGGTTTAAGGGAAACAGGTATATACTTTACCGTATTCATAATGTTGGGTCCCTATATCCTGGAACTATTGAAACTATTAGGAAGATGACCATGTTTCTTGGTTATTTTTTTGGAATGTATACATATGACATTATTGTAAACTATTTTACATGCCTTGTGAATTTATATAAACTTTTTATATAAATGTGTTCATTTAATCCATTTTGTGAAAATTTCCATTTGAGTAAAGCACCCTTTGATTAATGGAAAATCACTTCTTTTGAAATTTAATTTTATCATTTGAAATTTGAATCATGGATTGTTAATGTATTTCCATTTTTTAAATTATAACGAATAATTTGTTTAAATTATATTTTGTAATTAAAAAAACCATTTATTTGAAAATTGAGTTAATATTCTTGGTTGATATTGGAATCGTGTTAGGGAATCCTTGTTTAAATCCAATTGGGCTTTGGATCACACCCTACTTGTTCCTTCAGGTGTTTTTAGATTATCCTCTTCCAGGTTCAAGCAAAGGGAAATGATCTCTGGGAGGTGGATCCAACTATTGATCCTTGGACTTGGTGAGTGGTGTCCTTAGGTATTTGGGCTCATTTCCATATTTGGTACATGGGATGTAGTAATTTTTTCATTAATTTATATTTTACTTCTGGTAAATTTCACCTATAAGAGTTTATCTTGATATGCTAACTATCTTGTTTCTTTTACTTATTCATTCTTAGTGGAAAAATCATTCCTACTTTCATATTTTATGATGTCAGGTACTAGTCACTGACCCATGTGGATCAAAAACACCCTTCAAGCTATGTCAGGATCGTATCGACTATCATGTTACCAGGGTACTCGACCTAGTTCATGACAATCCATGTGATTTTGTGATGTAAAAAGAGTCACATCGCTCTGTGGAGGCGACAATCCATATGTACGCACGAATGATATTATCATTTTTTATTGTAAGAAATAAAATGATATATTTTAATTTTATAATAACAAATATGTCATTAATATCATAATTATTTCGTTTATATCACATATATTTATTTTATTTATCCTTATTACCTTCCATGTAAAGCATTAGTGAAAAAATTCGCATCACATCGTGAGGCGGTGGTCCACCATGCTGACGAGTAAAGTTATCGTATCAATCACAAAATGGAAGTTAAGAAGAAATATTTGAAATAATAAATCCAAAAATATAAATATATTAAAGTTATCATATAAATAGTTTAAATATATCATTATAACAATATGTGATAAGCGGTGATAGAAAACGAATGACATCAATTCGCGAGGTGGTAGTCTTCCGTACAGACGAATGATGATTTTGTATCTCGTTTGATGGAAGAGGAGATGGATTTAGGTTATTATACTAACATAATAACTTATAATTATATTGTAGGTATGTTTTTATTATATAATCATAATTTAATAATATTTAAAGTAGGTGGAAGAAGAAATAAAATAAAACTCTTTGTTAAGAAAGATACATCTTCTTCTAAAAACCTCTTTAAGTAAGAACCGAAATCCTTCATAGGAAAAATTTATGATCAAAATAATGGATATAGTTTACAGGGAGGGAAGTATTTAAGATATTTTGGAATTTATTTACCAATCTAAATTGATTATAATGTGTTAATATGAGAGGAGATGGGGTGGAATTTTATAAATGAGGTGAGTCTCACACGTGCAATTTTTAAAAAGAAAACATTTTACCCACATTATTCAAGTTAAAAAAGAATAAAAAATAGACCATTATAATATATTATAAATTATAATCCCTGAATATTGCCATAAATAGAATTTAAAATGGTTTTTAGGTAATTTAAACCCTTATCTTTTTAGTTTAATCCATTCCCCGGTAAACTCGTTTAAACCTTAACCATGGTAATTAATTTTTACAAACATTACTATTTATTATAGTAAAAAAATATAAACATTATTATATTGTATAAATTATTCTCATTGAAAATATGTAATCCATTTTTCCAAATTCAAATCACAATAATTTAAAAAAAAACCCACAGACGCGATGAAAAAGTAGGTTTTCAAGATGTGTATTTTTCAAGAAATAGATGATTTTATATTAACTATGTAACAAATAATAATCATTTTATGAATATAAATTAATATTTATTTATATAAAATATATATTTCTTTTATAAAATTTATAATTATATGTTATTTTAATTAATTAAAAAGGATAAATATTATGCACCTTAAACTAGTTCTCAGAAAAAACCCTTTTTTAAACCCTAACATAAACTTATACTAAAATCCAATATAATGTTACTTAAGAAGTAGTTAAGTGGATTAATTATAAATTAAACTACTTATTTTAATTGAATTTCTATTCAAAACAAAATTTTAATTTTAAATTACTTAATTAATTTCAAAGAAAATACATTTTAACCAAAATCATTATTTTCCATTATTCACTAAAAAATGGAAAAATCAAGAAAAATCCCAAAATATCATCATAGGTAAATTTTGATATGGTGATTTAAATAATTACATTAATTTTATAAATTAAATTTTCTATAATACCTAAATATTATTTATAATATTTTCTCCAAAAAACAGTAAAAATTATTTTTGAAGAAAACATACTTTTGAAAAATAAAATTACTTTACTAAAACTTTATTGATTATATAGTAATAAATTATCAATAATTTATATCCAGTAGTAAATTTATATATATATATATTAAATTAGTTAATATTATTCATATTTTTCAATTTAATGGCTAGTTTATAATGGTTATATATTTCTCATGTCATTTAAGTTCGGTGTTGTGTGTTGAATACGCTATCGAATATGGTTTTCTTATAAAATATCATGTTGTTGAATTGTTGTAAGGGTGGTATATTAGTGTGAAATAGGTAATGTATTCTATGGTTATGATGACTTTTCTGGAATTATTTCACATTCTAATGTTGGTTGTACTGATCAACTACATTGTTGGTTTATTGTCTTTGCTTTTGGTCTGAGATTCAAATCACTGTGAGTTTTTATGGTCTTTTGTAGTTGGTGTTTATTTATTTTCATGGTGTATAGGGATCTAGTAGGGATATTTTTCAGGTTCTCACTTATTCATTAAAATTAATTTTTGGAAAATAAAAAATAGTATTATCATATTGTATCTAGAGTCTGGAGAGTGCCTTTATCTTAGTATCAACGAATTATGATTATACTGCGTAATTAGTGGATGGGTTATGAAAAATTTGAATGGATGATATGATAATTTCATTTAATTATTAAAGAGTTAGTGTGATAATAGTTAATAGTTGGTGTGTTCATTATTTTCTCTTTAATTGTAATCAGGATATGTGATACAATAACATTCTTTGGGTGACATGTGGCTCTGAGTAGCTTGAGGAATTTTTTTAGTGACATATAATGTAGATGTGGTGTATCCTAGTGTGGTTATTAGTATATATATTTGATTTACATGGAGAGGAAATAATCAATGTTTGATAGGATTATTTTGTATATTCGAGCGATGTCTCATGGATATAAGAAAAAAATTACGGATGTTCTCATTGGCCATAGTGATGATCATAGAAGTGAGTAGTTCATCATTTAAAGTAACAATGATGTAGAAAAACATAGGAAACTATTTTTTATTATTATATAGTTAATCATCACCACAATGAATTGAATTTTTCTATGGTTTTTTGGTCCCTTCATTAGTATTTTCATTGTATGATTTACTATATCATTTTTTGTTTCTAGGAAAAACCTTGGGTGAATCCTTGGATACCCTTAGAGTTGGGTTTTGGGGTAGGATAAAAGTTTTAAGTGTTTCATTAATGGTAGACTGAGATAGTACTAACATATTTTTAGATCTTTTAAAATATCAATTGATGGTTTTGTTAGCTATCAAATGGTGAAATGTTCGTGGTATTGTTGTTTAGCATACGAGCCTTGGTGAAGATTATATTGTGTTGTTATAGCAAGCCAGTTATTACCAATTATCGATGATTCTGGAGTTTTATGTCGACTCATAAAAAATGATTGATAAGAGATTTGGTTATGATCAAATGTGATTTCATGAGAATCCTATGACCTTTATTTAAAGGTGGGGAGAATTACACTATTTTCAGGAGTGGATGGTAAATATTGTTAAGTTGTGGAAGAATTTATTTGGTAAGTCTCTCACATAAAATGATGATAGATTGAATATATAGGTTAAAAATTCGGAAGATGTATAAGTTAATCCTTTTAGTTGGTCATGTGGGAGAATTGATGCAGTTGTGTCTCATGATGGATATTCCCTGTTATGGGCATGGTTTTAGGAAGATGGTGGGTGTTTCAAGTTTATTTACTTAAATGAAATTTTATTAAAGGAAATCCTTGAATTGGTTAGTGGATATTCTTGTTGACTTCCAGAATGCTCCTTGTTTTCCATTTATTGGTTTGCAATTATTGGAGGGTTCCTTCTGCTAAGATAAAATATTGGTGAACATACTAATTAATCTTATTAGGTTTTGTTTCTTTTTTAAGATGGAATTGTTTATATTTGGTATGATTTAATATCACAGGTTTCACCTTAAAGTACACTTCAAAACTTATGGATAAGTTAATTTTTAAAGAAACCTTTTTAATATATTAATTTTTTATTGAAAAGGGTAAAATAAACAATTAGAGAACTTTAGAATACCAAATACGAAAACTAACACTGATGTTGAGTTTATAATGGGATATTTACCTTGTGTAGTCTATTTTATAATTTTTAGGTGACATTAGTGAAGGAATCCGGTCAATGAGGAAGCATATATTTCAAACAAAATACATTGAATCATTCATTAAATGACATGTTCAGTGAATCTCATCTTGATTCAAACCATGGATCACAAGTAACTAATTCAGGAAAAAATAAATAAAACTTAAATGGTACAATTTTTTATTCAAGAAGCTATCAGATGCTATGATTTTTGTTCATTTCATGGATTTAAACTTGATTCCTTCTATGTCACTATTATCACTGAGAGATTCCAAACTATAAATTATCTAAACATATCCACATAGGCACTACAGAGCTCTTGTAACATCAATATAAAACTATTGTGTTCTTGAAAAAATAATAATATCAGTTATGGTGTTCTTTAATCAGGTATAGAACCTCTCACTATATCTTAAGAGTTGAGAGGATAAGAGCTTGATATTTTCTCTCTCTTGGTCTTAAGATAATAATTCAACTTTATCTAATTGGTGAGTCTCTAAAATAAGACTGATCTAATGCCTATAAATTAACACAACATAAGTCTTTATTTCTTGGTTAAATAAATTTATTTGTATAAAAAGGTCCTTTTATTTTATTTAATCACACTAAATACTCAATGCTTCAAACATTTAAATAATAATAAAACTATTATTTAAATGTGACATAAGTTATATGTAATTTTATTAAATACATAAATTTTTATTTATTTAAATGATATTATTTATCCAACTAAATCATTTTAGTGGAATTGTATACTCTTATAAAATTACATGTCTTAAACAAACAATACTAATTTTATTAAAATAAATATTATATTCCCGCAACTTGTGAGTAATTTTTATTTATTAATATGATGAATATATTTTTAAATAAATAATATTTATATACCTTATATATATATATTCATTTATGAGATTTTGTATACACTTAGTTTGTGACACTCTAAGCCTCTTTCTCAATGGAAAGAGGTTGGACTCACCTAAATTCCAAGATCAAATTTTTGTAACATGTAAAGCCACCCATATAGAAAAAATTTAGTTGAAGTGAAAATAGAAATAACCTTTCCTATTAATGATACTATGTAATTTAATCAATTTTCTACTGATATCCCATAAGACAATATGTATAATTGTGTCATCACCCCATATTATTGATTTATATTTCTTTGATTTTCCCAAATGGGCTTATTTGTGAACTACCATGACCTTGGATTTATCATAGTTCCAATTTAATAAAACTTTTAGAGATATAAAACTTCATTAACTTAAAAGGGAAAAATCATTCTTTACATATTAAATTAATGGAATATTGCTTATAACACACATAACATATACTACCTCACCGTAAGCATATGTTGTCATATTTTTAATTCATACATCAAAGTACATGATTCATGATATACATTAAGAATAATCAACATAACAAGTACCAATACAAATGTTTGTTGATAGGAAGGTCTTTCCTTATGGAATTCCTTTCTGGAGATCACTAGGTTTAATCTCCATAATAAAAAATATCAATGTATTATGAACCTATAATACTTGATAGTCAAAAATCATCTATGTCTCGTCATAAAAATGTATCTATAGAATAGGTAATGAGGTTAGAAATATCATCATATCTGAAATAGGTTATCATTATAGAAAATAATTAATATAATTCTTTAATGAGACAAATAATATATGGATATTATTATCACATTAATGTTATATATAAGAACACTCATAATGTGATAAAATATTTATTGATATTTGGATAATTGAAAGTATAAATCAATATATTTCTAGGGAACTAAGTCCAATGGACTCCCACATGAACTTGAGAAATTTATTATCACTTTTAATCTTTTAGTAATCACATGATATTAATGCTTCTACTAAGATAAGTATTTAATCAATATGTTTTCCACATTTTCCTCTTGGGATGCTCTATTTATTGTGAATTAACCCCATTGAGAAAAATATCTCAACAAGTCATTCTTCTAAAGTATATAATTCATTTTTTGATATTACCTGGGCTCTTTATCTAGAATCATTATTTTAGTATTAACATATTAAAGAAAGATAGGATAATTACTTCTAAGTACAACCCCAATCACTTGGTTGAAGTTTCATATCAACATTGCCTATTTATCTACATCAAAATTCAAAATATTCTTAGACTCTTCTATATAATTACTAACCACTTATAGAAAATAACACTTCTAGATCACATCTCCTCCAAAGAGGAAAAACAACTTATCCAAACGTCAATTTTAGATCATTATAATTCATTTAGAATGTAATGTCTATTTATCCCCTCAAAACTAGTTCTTAATATACCCTATAAAACGAGAACATATTAGTTTTATTCCTCAAGTACTTCGAGATAGTCCTCAGGACTAACTAATATAGCTCTCTTGGGTATTCTTTGAAGGATATATGCCTTAAAAAGTTATATAATAATGTATGACATAGTAATTTTATATGGTACAACAAATATAAAACGAGTTCATTTTTCATGTTAGGGTTGAGAAATTTCAATGGCCATGATAAAATGATATTTTAAACACTATCAAGGAATGAAAATATAATATTAATGTATAATTTATGTTACTTTCCATGTTTGTTATAATTAATTAGATATTTTATAAGATAAAATGTATGGGAAAATAGAAATAGTAAAGGGTTACAAACCTATTTTGTAACTACATGTATAACATACAATGTAAAAGTTTATGAATGAAGGATATATGAATATATAAAAGGATGGATGAGGAATTTAAATTTTAACGACCCAAACATAATTATATTATAATTAAATGATTTATAGTAAATATTGTTTCAATTATATAACCTAGACCTTTTAAGATTATAGTTTTAGAGAATTGGAAAATTCATTTAAATAATAAAACCCATATTTATATTATCAAGTGGATATTTTTTCACAAAAACAAACTCATAAAATTATACACTTGTTATATTCAATGATATATTATATAACTATAACTTTCTATTTGAAATCCTTCCTACCCAACATTAATCACTATCAAAATCATTTCAAAACATGGGGTGGGAACATACAACTTAGTTAAGGGGTATGAAAGAGAGATAAAACATTTATTCCATTAAAATACATGAAAGCCTTTGAAAATGTATTTATTTAAAACATGTGTCTTTTAGCTCAAATAAAAAAAATCAATCGTATAACTAGATTCTTTCTTCGAAATGGTTCCATAAATAAAACTCAAAATCATTCATAAGAATATAAAATTATTTTGAATGTTCCTTAAGAAAAGATGAAATAATATTAAAATTGTAAATCTTTAAAAGGTAAAAAACATTCCTAAAAATACAAAATATTACCTTTGAGAATATCAAAATATTCCCTCTCATCATAAAACCAACAAATTATTTTATGAAATCCAAATATTTCTATTTAAAATTCAAAATAAATAATATCAAAATGATGAAGGGATATTAAATATTTATATAAATATAAATATTTAAAATAGCTCTTATTATCACCCTTACAATATTGTTAGGGTATTTTAAAAGTGGTAATGTTAACCCATAATTATGCATATCACTAGGGTTCAAATCTTGGAAACCTCCCTTGAGAGGAATTTCTAGGCTATATCAAGATTGCCCATTGTTAGGCCCAGTAGGCTGAATACCCTGAGAGGGGGGGTGAATCAGGGTATGACTAATTAAAAATTAATGATTGTTCTGATCTTGATTCGCGGTTAAGCAAAACACTCTTCTCTCTCTTTCCTGCTACACAATATAAACAGAAAGTAAAGCAAGCACAGGACACAACAATTTTACTTGGTTCACCGCTAAGGGCTACGTCCAAGGAGCATACGCTGATAGGTTGCCGGTCGTACCAAATTCCACTAATCATCACTAGTTGTGGATTACAAGGTTCGGGCTAGATCACTTCTATGCATAGGCTGACTGCCTTTACAATGTTTATGGTCAGCTCACTGCTTTCCCAAGGGTCACTCCCTGTTTCTCTCTCTCTAGATCACTACAGGTGGAGAGGATCACCTTCTTCCTCTTCCTAAGCTCACTGCTCTTGGAAGGAATCCACTCACAGTTTATAGACCTGTAGGTCTCTTCATTTTCATGAATGAATGCATCTTCTCCTGTATGTAGATGCTCTGTTGAAGTTCAACTTTCATCCATAGATGAATCTCTCTTTGCACCGAATGTATCGGGCAAATTTCCAGCTTCCACGCAGCCTGAAAAACACTGCAGGAACAAAACTTTACTTGGCGCGCAAGTCAAACTCAGCACGCGAGTATCAGCGCGCAAGTCACAACGGGCGCGCAAGTCCTCCTCTGACACTTGTGCGACATAATCTTCCTCAACTACAAACTTGTGTGACTCACTTCCTTTTATGCCCAAACCAATATTAGTGCGCAACTCCACACTGGCGCGCAAGTTCTAACACTAGCACACAACTTCTACTACTGGTGCGCAACTCCACCTGCGCGACCCACACTCACCACTTGCGCGCCCACCACACCTGCGCGACAGGAGCTCTGATTTATCAAAGTGTTGAACTCCGGTAAGAATGAGGAGGGGTAGTCTAGTATTTATAGGCAATCTGACCACCCTGCGCGATGGCACGCAAGTCACCTGTGCGACCCAGTTTTGGCGCGGAAGTCTTATGTCCTTTTGGACACTTGCGCGACCAACTCCCAAACTTGGGAGAACCTACTTTCTTTTCCATATTTTGATCTTCTGATCCTGAAAAACATATGGCGCGCAAGTTCCCTATACTCCAAGTCCACGGAGCGCAAGTCCCTTTTCCAAAAACACTTTTCTTCATTTGCCGATTTTCAGGCCCTAAAATTTGGCAAACACAGGAAAACGGTGCCACCTTGTATCTGTTCTCTTGTACCGCCTCCAGATCATCCATTCCTTTTATCGACGTTCTTGAATCAAACATGGATCGTTGACCTAAGCTCTTGAACTCTACATTCCACCATGAAATCCTCTTTGTCAACAAATTTGTATGTCATTGTTTTACTTTGTCAACAATCACTACTCAGATGTCCACTTTGTCAACAAACACAATCACCTCAAAAATGCTTCAATGATACCATGAGGGATTTTTGCCCAACTCCCATAAACTATAATGAATATAAACAATTGTTTTTAATTTTTATCAGTCTCTAACAGTTTTAATATGATATTCAAGTACCATATAATTAATAAAAAAATATGCCTCCATTATTTCATCATTAAACATTTGAAAAACTGTTTTAAACATTTTTCAAAATCACTTTAGACATATTGAGTCTAGAATTTTTAGGACTACTTTACCTAAGTCACTTTGTCATTCATTTTATGGATGAATATGACATGGATTGAGCATGGTACATGGATCCCTACTATATTAATTCAAGGAATTTTTACCTATTTTACTGGCCAATGGATTTTCAGCTTTATTGGGATCCACCCTCTTTAGTCGTTTGGGTGCATCTTTATTACTTACCCCTTTCATATTAGAATATATCCATCCTTGGGTTGATGGGTAGGACTCTTGGGTGTTTTCTTTATGAAGAATAATAAAATAAATCTTGTTTCCATCCTGTATAACCTCATATTTTTTTGGATATAATTTTTTCAAAAGCACTAGTGGATTTCTTCTAGATTGAAATAGAAGGGGAGTGGAACTTACAGAAATGGGTTTCTTATGAATCATAGACCAATTTTTGTGTTAATTCCTTCTTATTGGGATGTATTATTTAGAATTATTATAAGGGTATGTTTGAGGATCATCTTATCGACTGTCCAATTACTTTGATCCCTATTTCATTGGGAGTCACTGAAGGCTAGTGGAATGGTGATGCTGGTAATAGAAATGATGATGGCCATTCACTGAGGGCCAGTGAAATGGTGCCCAGTGGTAAGAACCCTATAATAATACATCAAAAATGGGGTTTAAAACCCCATTGGGAACAAGGTACTATAGTAGTACCTTAGCATATAGTAACAGTGTAGGAACTCTTCACTGGCGGCACTATAGGAGTGGTGGCCACTATAGCCAGAATTATAGTGGTGATGGGTACTATAGAG
The DNA here is from genome assembly GCA_963277665.1 of Viscum album. Taxonomy (NCBI): domain Eukaryota; kingdom Viridiplantae; phylum Streptophyta; class Magnoliopsida; order Santalales; family Viscaceae; genus Viscum; species Viscum album. The sequence goes on from OY728135.1 coordinate 1,368,828,872, forward strand.
GTATTAAAGTAGTGGGGGTACTGTAGAAGGTATTGTAGAGGGTACTATATCGGCTGAGTTATTATTCATAGAATGGTACATGGGCCAATAATGTAATGGGATTCATCCCCACTGGGCTTTTGGGTAAAAAATATTATGTGATAAAGCATCTTGTTTGGTGGGTTATCCCTTGGAGAGGCTACGACTTTCCTTTTAAGGAATTACAGTTCTTACTGAAGGTGTTTTTGTTTCCTTTGTGAAAGTGGAGAATCGGGAAGTAGCAAAGGCCACTGTGAATCTTCTACAAGGGTTGGTAAAGCCTTGAAAAAATTGAATTCCTTATTTTTCTGGATTCTAATAGACCCATTTTGAGCTCATCTAGGTCATAGTTAACAAGAAAGAAAGGGTTTCCTTACCTCTATAGAACTAGTTTTCCTACTTGATTCATATCTCCGACATTCCCTTAAAGGGAGGAGGGTGGATTAAAGTTGGGTCCAAGAAGATTAAATAATTTTGATAAATCTAATGGAAGGAGGGAATATTTTGAGATAGTGGTAATGGAATCACCACCAACATCCTTACAAGGAGTATAACTGAATAGGCTGATTGTTGAGAGATTGGGGATCCATACTAAATCTGAGAAGGAGGAAGGGGAGTATAACCAGATTTCCATAAGACTTTATGATCTTCATGTAGTTTAGGATTAACCTATAATGATTGTTGGTTGAGTCAATAGGGGTCTCTATAAATCATGGAATTTACCTGTGTCTCCTAAGAAAGTCTTTAAAATACAATTCAGATCTTCTTGAGCTAATAACCACTAGATCATTGGGCAGAAAATTAGAAGACATGGGTCATAAAGGATCCCCTAAAAAGTAAAATTAATACAGTAGGTAAACCAAACAACTATTTGTACAACACATGAACTTTTTTAGGAGCATGTATCTTCTTTAAATCTATACATGTTCGGTGTGTCACAGACAACTAATATTGAAGGTTAGGATTCGGCTCCTACTATTATTCTTATGCCGCTAAACCCATTATCTAGGGAGTCACATATAGAGGTGAATACAAAGGACCTAGTGAAATTTTAAGGGTTGTATATAATCCACTAATTCTCCCCCTACATTTTTCTGAGTATATGAATAATTATCTTATCTCTAAATATCTGTCATGGAAATATTGATATGCACCCGTGGTCTAGTGACTAGTTATTTCAGAAGATCCTATTTTCATATGGTTCTGATTCTATTTCCTAGGATGTAATCTTTATATTTCCAACTCATCCCAAATTTTTATTCTTAAAAATTAATAAAAGTGTATTTTAAGAAATGAGGAAAAAGTGAGTTTGAATATAACCATCAAAAGAGATTTTTTTAATGAAAAGTACATTATCACTTTGGAAAATTGTGGATAATAATCCCCATGAATGTAAGACTTTAGAAAAACATTAATTACCACTATAATATTTAAACTTCATGATATAATATTTCAATTTTTTGTATATAAACCTCATAAAATAATATTGGTTTATAACATCAAAATATAACTCAACAAAAGGAACTTGAGGCAAAGTCCCTTACCTCGAGTTCGATTCATCATGTGCATTCTTTATATTCTTGAATAATAAAATTTTGTTAATTATTTACTTTATTGAGAACCTTTTTCAAGTTTATTATTCTTTTTTATTTCACTTATTACCATGTAACATACAATTACATATTTAATTATGTCAATGTCACATGTTTTGATGACATTCAGTTTATATGACCAAAACAAATTTGGTAGGTAGAATATTGGTCAAAGAGATAATTATTCAAAATATAAAGAATAATAATTATGAAATAATTATCATATTTATACTTTAATTATAATTTTAACACCAATCATGAAAAATTGTTATGAAAAATAAACTATGTTATGATCATAGAGAACTTAGGTCGTTTGTATTCATGTGTAATGTTTCCTTTTTTCAATGATCATTATGGAAAGAAGATATATTTATTTATACTTCATGAATGATAATAATATAATATGTATCATAATACTTCTTTAAATATACTTATTTATATAATCCATGTAACATCCCAATACTATTTTCAGGTATTCTTAGACCCCTCTTTTAATTGAACTTTGGTTGGGTTTCATTTGGGGTTGTTTCAGGTTGAGAATTAAAGAATCTGTAAAATTTTGGGCCGATGAGAGGTTGTCATATACTCTATACATGGCTTACCAAACCATGTTCCCTGAAATAGGAAAATGGAATGTTTTTGATAGATTTCTCCACACTTCTTGTGCATTGTTAGTAAATTGTGGACCATGTTTGGAGAAACCATGTGGCCCATTTATAACAGTTGTCATCTTGCGCACAGTTTAACCAAACCATGCACTGTTTCCTTAAAAATCATGAGGTTGGGAATTTAACTAATCCTATTTTATATTAAAAAATGATGAACCTCCTTTTTAGGTCTTGGATAGACCTATTTTGACACAAAATAGGTTCTCCCTTAGAGATCCCAAGAAGGATTCTTGTCTTCTTAGATCCCTCCTAGATGTGATTTAAAGCTAGAGGAATTATATTTGATATTTTTATGGTAAGTTTACTCACCTCAATATTATTCTCCTATGGTATCCTTTCTTCTCCCTAGGGATCCATGTATATTTTTTTGATTTATGAATCTAATACCCTCTATATGTGTTCAATAAATATAGTTTTGAACCTTATTTTGTAGATTCACTTATTGTCACTCTTTATTGATGATTCCCAATTAGGGTTTGGTAATTCAAATTCTATGGATCCGGAGGTAGGTGGTTCCATTACAATGCCTGATTTTTGTTAACCCAAATTGATTATTTTAATTTTAATTGTTTGAATTAAATTATATTTTTTTATTTGATATTGTTTTGTTGAAAAAACCCAATTCTGGTGAATTGGGGTTCTTAAGATAAATGGGTTTTTTGCAAGAAATAGTAAAACCCCCAATTCCATTGATTTTGGGTGAGTTTATGTAAATTTTGGTAATTTAAATTCTTAAATTTAAATTTTGGTTTCACTCGAAACTAATTCAGTTAAATTTTTTTGATTTAATTGGGGAAATTTTTTGGATGGAAAAATTGTATAAAAACCCAATTCTAGTGAATTGGTGGTTTTATGATGAAATTTATGGAATTGTTTAAAAAAATAAATTTTTGGAATTTAATCGTGAAATTTATTGTGAAACTGCATGAATTGGATTCAAATCCTTTTTTATGACAAATGACCTGAAAATGTTTTCTATGGAAACCCAGTGGTTTCAACTTTTGAAAAAAGCATGTTTTTGATTAAAAATACAGTATGGTTTTTAAAGATAAAAACTTGATATTGAAATAGAGAATGGGATTAAATTATATTTTAATCTGTCTTAAAATAAATTTCCCATAGTTTATTATTTTAGATAACATGGAAGACATAGATTTTTAGTGATTGATTTTGGGTGACACTTTACGATTCTATAATATTCTAAAACATCATATCAGCACTCATCATCCCATAGGTGATGATGATGAGTCCTCTTGGACTTTTTTCAAGGGACTTATGTACATAATTTTCTAAATTTTTAGTGTTGGGTCCCTATTTCTTGGAACTATTGTACCTATTTAGCAGATAATAAAGTTTCTTTCTTCTTTTTATTTGGAATGTATACAAAAACCATTGTTGTAAATTGTTTAACATTCCTTGTGAATTTATATAAACTATTTTTTATAAAAGCATTTATTTAATAAATTTTTCAAAAACATCCATTTGAGTAAATCACCATTTCATTAAAGGAAAATTTTATCTTTTTAAATGTATTTCCATCACCTGAAATGTGAAGTATAAATTGCTAATTTAATTCCATCTTTTTAATTGTAAATCATGATTTTTTAATATGATTTTGTAAATTTCAAATCAATTTATTTGAAAATTACAAATACATTATTAGTAAATTTTATATTGTCATATTGTTATGTAATATTTGGTGAAACATTTTTGTGCTTTGGTTCACACCTTACATTTTTATTTGGGTGTTTGCAGATTATATCCTTCTAGGTTCGAGAAAAGGGAAAGGATATCTTGAAGGTGGATCCAACTATTCAACCTTGGACTTGGTGAGTGGTTTCCTTAGGGACTAGGGTTGTTTTCCCTATTTGGTACTTGAGTTTTAGTACTTTGGGATATAATTCCTATTTTAATTCTAGTAAATTGCTACCAATAGAGCTTATATTCACATTCATATTTTCTTTCCTCTTTTACTTATTCATTGTTAGTGGAAAAATCATTCCCATATTCACATTGTATGATTCCTGGTGTTAGTCACCAACTCAAGATGATTGGGAATGGCCTTCAGACTATGTCAGGATATGCTCATCTATTAGGTTACCTGGGTACCTAGGATTGTTCATGACAAAATGGTATCAGAGGTCCAGGTTGAGATTGTGTTTTGAAGTCATTGTGCATCTGTGAAATATTTTCGGGACTTAGGAGGTAGTTGTAATTGAGTGCCTGGATAACACTCACCATAATGAAACTTATGTCAGTAGGGGTAGTTAGGGAAAGAAGCCTTGTGGATTATTTAAAGTATTTTCCTTATTTTTATTTGGATATGGTGAATTCCAAATATTTTTTGTTCTATATTTTTCAATTAATTTATCTTTTTTCTCGGTTTGATCATTATCTAATGACTTCCTTGTTGTCTGTTGCCATTGTGTAGCATCACACCTCAGAGAAGACGTGAAAAATAGATCTAGGAGGAAGTTGCTACTGAACCTCATTGAGAGAATCCTTTTATTTATTTAAATATTAATAAGGTGATCATGCACATTGTTGAAGCTCTAGGATAGGAACCACCTCCAGTTCTCATTTGATATCCAACTATGGATCCTCAAAGGGATATTCTAAAAGTTAGTTCTTGAGAGTTCCTTCACTAGAAACATGCACTATTTAATGACCTGAATGATCCTCAAGAGGCTGATGAATGTTTGAGTAGTATGGAATGATTCTTTGGGTTCTTGGACTCACTCGATGAGATCAAAGTGAAGTGTCCAACCATCATGCTAGAAGGACCGATTAGGAGATGGTGGGAAATGATGATAGCAATGAATAAGTGTGAGGGATTAGCATGGAATTTCTTCAAAGTTGTTTTTGCCAAGATTTTCTATCCAAATGAAATGTGGGGATCCAAGTCCACTTATATTTTCAAACTTTAGAAGACTAACATGACAGTGATTGAGAATAAAATCCATTTTTCTGAGCTCATGCACTTTTCACCTGTGACAGTACCAAATGAGAGGATAAGGCTTGAATGTTCCAGTTAGGAAATCATTGGGATGTTAATTATCATGTTTTCTTACTGAATATTCCTACATATATTGATGTGTTTTATAGAAAACGTATTGTTTAAATGGACTTGGATGGAAAGTTAGGGTTATTGGGAGTTTCTTTCCCTTCTAACGGATGCATGAGTTCCTTCAAGGGGATGTGAAAGCATGACGATTTTTAGGGTAGTTATTAATATTAAGGTCATTATAGACTTTATTCCATATATCAAATATGTCCTTTTTTTCTACTAGTGTGGCATGGTAAGACATTCAAAAAGGGTATTCACTAAGGCACCCAAGAACTTTGGATCTTGCATACATTCAGTTCACTTAAAATGATTCTTACTTATTTATTCCACTCCTTATAGTAGAACAAGATAATCCACTCCTACTAAAACAATAGGGAAATCAGATACTTCATGTAAAGAAGGATTTCAGCCATAGGTATCTGCAATTAAGCTTCTTCACGTAGTGTAAGAGTCTTTAGTGGAAGCGAATATGGGTTCATTGATCGTAAGAGGTACCATTACTATAGCCTCATTATTAGTGACTAATCTATCTTATGTGGGTGCATCTCATTTGTATATTTCTACTCATGTTGTTAATATTCTTAATCTACCAATGGAGTTATTATCTTTTTCAATGGATATTACTCAACCTCTTGGTATGAAGAGAGATCAAGGTCTTTATAGTCCAGCTTATGTTTTCTCTCTATAAGATGTTGGGCTAGCATGTACTTCTCTAATTCTCAACATCAGATCTCTTAATGTCATTTTCGTGATGGATTGGAACATTTCCAATAAATCTCAGATTTATTATTATATTTGATCTGTATCCTTTTCTACACCTAGTGGTGTGTCTTAGGTATATCAAGTAGAATGGGACCCAAGGTTGAGGAGGTGTAGACCTTATCATCCAAAGTTAGGGAATGTGATATCAGTTTTTTCATTTGATTTGGAGTGGTAATATTTGAGTGGTGATTTCCCTCCAATTTTCATTGTGTTTCCTAACATGTTTCCTTCTAAAATCTCTAGTTTTCTTCTAGTAATGGGTTTTTAATTCTCTATTGGATTAATTCCTAGTACTCAACATGTTTCTATTACCTCTTAACACATGGAACTAGATGTATTGAAAGAGTTTAAGTACTAATTGGATGATATTCTTGAGAAAGGATTTATATATCAAAGTGTGTCACCTTAGGTGGAACCAGTTCTCTTTGATAAGAAATATAATGGTTCACTCCTCCTATGTGTTGATTACCGAAACCTCAATCAAGTGACGGTAAATAACATGTATCTATAGCCACATATTGATTACCTATCTGATCAGTTGACGGGGTGAAGTGGTTCTCAAAGATTGATCTTTACTCTTGTTACCATCTATTAAGAATAATAGAATCTAAATTTCATAAAACCACATTTCAGAGTAGGTATGGTCATTATGAGTACCTTTTCATTCCATTTGGTATAACCAATTATTCTATTGTCTTCTATGGATTTGATGAAGAAAAATTTCCACAATTATCTTGAGAATTTCATGGTAGTATTTGTCAATGGCCTCCTCATTTACTCTAAGTATTTGGAGGATCATGTACATCATCTGAGAACATTTTTGAGTTTTCTGAGATATCAACAACTTTACACTAATATTTTCGAAGTGTGATTTCTTGATTTGGGAAGTGAATTTCTTGGGACATGTGGTGTCAAGAAATAGGAATATTAGTTGATCTTAATAAGGTGAAGGTTTTTAATTACTTGGGAGGAAACATGAAATGTCTTCAAATTTAAAAGCTTCTTGAGATTAGCTAGATATTATCACAGGTTCATGATGAAATTATCAAATATTTATTCTCTAATGACTGCTCTAAATTGGATGGTAGATATGTTTTCTTGGAATGATAAATTTCAGGGTTTTTTTTTATCTGAAAAATATTTTGACTACTACATTGGTGTTGACTCTTTTATAGACTAGGCAAGGCTATGTGGTCTTTTGTGAGGCATCAATTTTAGTCTTGGTCTGTGTTATCAGGCAAGGTAACCATGTAGTTCCTTATTCATATGATCATCTTAGACCACATGAGAAGAATTATCCTACCCATTCCCTTGAACTTATAGCTATGATGCAGGATCTTATGAGTTGGAGGTATTACCTTCACATAGAAATATTTACTTTGTATTTTGACCACATGGGTTTTATTTATGTCTTCTCCCAAAATGATTTGAATGCTAACCAGAGGCATTGGCTGGAATACATGAAATATTTTTAATTTGAAATCTCGTATACCCCAAGGAAAGGGAATGTCGTTAAAGATGATTTGAGTAGTAAAATTCATAACCATGCAATGAAAGAATCTTTTTAGGTGTGGAATTTGATGGATCTCTTTATACAGTTGCATATTAGATTCTAGGAATGAGAATATGAGGATTACATTACCATTTTCCAATTGAAATACTCTCTTCCTAAGATGATTATTCAGGACTAGTGGCTTGATGATGATTTATTTATCATAAGATACTTTGTTTATGGTAGGGAGGTAGTTGCCCAATGGTTGTTCTCTAAATAGTAAATTCTATGTTATCAAAATCATTTTGTGGTGTCGTCTTCAGCATGGAAAGTTGTGATGTGTGATTTCCATAGTTCTTAGTGGGAAGTTCAACTAGGAACCAAAAATATGAAATATGAAATGTGGTAGTAGTTCTGGTAGACATGTATGAGATGGGGCATTACTGTTCTTTTTTTCATTGTTATACATGCAAGTAGTTTAATGTCGATCACCAGAAACATTCAAGTTTACTTCAGGGACTTTCGGTCCATACAAGAATCTGGGATGAGATGTCAATGGACTTTGTGGTTGGTTTTCCACATACCCATAGAAATAATAATTTGATATGGGTTGTGATCAAAAATCTTTTTAAATAAACTCACTTCATTCCCACTCGTGATACAACTAAAGTAGAGGAATTGGGAAATCTCTATATGAAATAAACTATTCATTTTCATGGAGTTATATCGGGTATAGTCTCTTATAGGAATCCTCGGTTCACTTTTCATTTTTTGGAGGGGATTTTAGGAGGAATTGGGATCTCACATCTATTTGAGCATGACATACCATCCACAATAAGATGACCAGACAGAAATAGAATTATATATTATTAAAGATATTCTCCGTGCTTGTGTTCTTGACTTTTGTGGGGCTGGGGATGATCATTTGAGGCTATTTGAGTTCTCTTATAACAATAGATACCATTCCATTATTAGGATAGCTCGTTTTGATGCATTGTATGGTCAACCATTCAAATCTCTATTATATTGGTCAGAGGTTGGTGAAAATTCGTTGCTTAGTCCAAGTTTGGTGCAAGAGATGACAATAATGAACTAGATTATTAGAGTATTTTGAAGGCACAGATCTGATATAAATCATATGTTGATTTTTGTCATAGAACATTTAAATTCTTAGTTGGTGACTAGGTGTTCTTGATGTTTTCACCCTAGTGGGGTCATCGATGACTTGGGGGATAAGGGAATATTTCTCCTCATTTTTTGGGACCTTTTGAGGACACAGAAGTAGTGGAAAAAATTGTGTATCATTAGGAACTTCTACCACAGTAAACATTAATACCTAACGTGTTTCGTGTTTCATAGCTTTGAAAGTATTTATCTAATCTATCTCATGTTCTGATTTTTCATGATCTTAAATTTGAACCTGATATATTTGCAACTGAACGTCCAATCAAGATAGGTGATTCTATGATGGAGGTAATTCATGGGTGGATGATACCTTTCATTCATATGCTATGGAAGCATGGATCTGATTAATATGATACATGGGAGATAGAGGCACTTATGAGATATTAGTAGCCTCATATTTTTTACATGGATGATTCTTCACAGGCTTTATGAGGATAGAATGTTTCTATGGTGGGGAGGTTGTAACATCCCGTAACTAGTTTCAGGTATTCATAGACCCCTCATTTAATTAATCTTTGGTTGGGTTTCATTTGGGGTTGTTTTGTGTTAAAAAAATTATGAATCTTGAAAATTATGTACTCGTGCTCAGTTGGTGATCAGTTGGTGCACAACTTCTGAACTACTTTCCAAATCATGCACCCTACTATAGGAAAATGGAAATATTTTTAAAAGAGGGCTCGGCATGGATGGTACATGGTTCTTAATTCGTGTACCCTATCTGAAGTAACTATGCTACCTATTTATAATAGGTGCACATCCAGCGCACAGTTTAACCAAAATATGTTTCGTTTTCTAGGAAACTATGGAAATAAAATTTTAAATAATTTGAATTTTTGTTAAAAATTCATGAACCCCCATTTTAGGTTTCGAACGGAGCTCCTCTAACCCAAAATATTTTCTCCCTTCATTATATATCCCAAGTAGGACTCTTGTCCCCTCGAATCCTTCTGAGAAGTGATCTGAACCTAGAAGAATTCCCTTTAATCTTAATACGGTATGTTTTCTCACCCCGATCTCATTCTCCTTCGGTCTTGTTTCTTCTCTCTAGGTTTCCACAAATAATTTTTTATATTTATGAATATAATACAATCTATTTTGAGTCAATAAATCTAGGTTTGATCATTTTTTTCCAAATTTGTTTTTTTATTCTTGACTGACGAATTCAGGCTAGGATTTAGTCATTCAAGATCCATTGATCCTGAGGTAGGTGGTTTTGTTACAATTACCAATTTTTATTAACATTAATTTATTTATTTAATTTCAATTGGTTGAATTAAATTATATTGTTTGGTTTATGATTTTTTGTTTTTGGAAAACCCCAATTCATATGAATTGGGGTTTTCAAGAAAAATGGGTTTTGGCATGAAATTAGAAAACCCAAAATTCATTGAGTTTGGGTATGATTATTTAAATTGTGGTAATTTAAATTGTTTAATTTAAATTCTGGTTTCATTGGAAACTTATTCAATTAAATTATTGGATTTTATTGTGAAAATGGTTTTGGTGGAAAAATTGGGTAAAACCCCAATTCCAGTGAATTTTTTGTTTGGGATGAAATTAATTGAACTGTCTGAAAAATTAAATTTTTTAATTTAATTGTGTAATGGATTGTGAAATTGAACGAATTGGTTTCAAATAATTTTTTATGAAAAATGGATTGAAAATGGTTTTGATGGAAAACAAGCAGTTTTAAATATTTGAAAAGCTATGTTTTTTTATTAAAAATAAGTTGTGGTTTTTAAATGGAAAATGGAATATTGAAATAGAAAATTGGATTTAATTATATTTTAAGCAGTCTTAAATAAAATTATACTTTTTTAGAGAACATGAAATCCTTATGTATTTAGTGAGTTATTTTTGGCTGAAACATTATGATTCTTAAATTTTATAAAACATCATATTAGAACTCACCATCCATTACCTCTGGACAAATAATTTTTTTCATAAAATCCACTTCAAGGATAAAGTGGGAACTATACTTCACCAAAACACCATTCAGTAGGACACAGATATGAAATTAAAAATCAGTCCACATATTTAAATTTTGGAAGAATCATCACCATGGGAACCACCACACCACCAATGGATTCTATAAATCATGCAGCCACTACAACAAGGATGGCTCATAAAAATCGGATTATCACCGTCATAATCACACGTTGTCATCATCATGTCAACATTTCCACTCCAAACACCGTCGTCATAACCATCACTGCCAAAGTCACCACATCGTCGATGGCATAACAACTTCTACCATAGAACTCCCAAAAATTGACATTGTGAAAGAAACATAAAAAATTAGCACCATCAAAAAACACCCGCCCGAGACAAAACCTTTTATGACACCGGAACCACTTCATCCATGACCGCAAAAAACATCATATCTTCAGTCACTAAAAACAATTCAAACATAACTAAACTGAACCAAAATAACCATATTCACTACACCCTTCTCATCACCATCAACGTCAACTCCATCACGATATCAAAAATTAAAATCACTGAACAAGAAACCCAAATTGACACCTTTATCAAGTGAGCATAAAAAATAAATCATGAAAAAACACAAAATCCATCATCGATAACTAAGAAGATGAAAACCCAAGAATATTATTCAAACCAGTACCCAACATCACAAGAGAATATTGACTCATGAAACACCAAGATTACTGACACCATTGCACCATAGATCCCAAAACCTCAAAGAAGCCATTACACCAGATCCAAATAGGAAAGGTGATGAGGAACATGAGGTCATAGTATTTATTCAAGTGACAGAGGTCTTTGAGAACTACCATCATCGAGAAATTAGAAACCCATAAGCATAGAAACAAAAAAAAATAACTGACTCTTGTAGCACTAGAAGCTTATCCTCTGTCAAACCAAAAAACCCAAAGCCTCATTGTAACCACCACACTAACTCCAACCAAGAGAGGCGTAGAATCACTTGAGTCCAGATCTGGTTTACCTCAACCAATACCATCCACATCACAAAACCATTGATGGGAATAAAAATTCCAAGTAAGAAACGTTGGGTAGAAAGTGGGCATGGGAGAGAAGAACAAAAATAGAATAGGGGGATGCCAAATAGAAGGACCATCGTCACTAAAGAGGGCCCTGAAATCCGAGGGAGAATATAGTAGTACAGAGAGCCTAGAGAACGCGCCGACATTCCCCTCACCATCCATTAGGTGATAGTGGCGAGTCCTATTGGCCTTGGTTCAAGGGACATATGTACATACTTTTCCATATTCATGGTGTTGCATCCCTATATCCTAGAATAGTCATACCTATTTTGAACTTGACCATGTTGCTTTCTTTTTTGTATTTGAAATGTATACATATTCCACTATTGTAAACTATTTTACATTCTTTGTGAATTTAAATAAACTATTTTATATAAAATAATCTATTTAAGCGATTTTGTGAAAAGAGATTTTTATTAAAGATATCATTGATTAAAGTAAAATTACATCTTTTGAAATGTACTTCCATTATTTGAAATGTGAAGCATGAATTGATAATGTATTTCCATAATTTAAATTTCAAAGAATGATTTGTTTAAATATGATTTTGAAAATTACAAGCCTGTTTATTTCAAAATTGAAAGAAATTTATTGGTTAATTTGATATTGGAATATTTTAATGGAATCTTTGGTGAAATCCAACTAGGATTTATCTTAGAACCTAGTTGTACTTTTGGTTGTTTGTATATTATATCTTTCCATGTTTGAGTAAAATTAAAGGATCTCTTGGAGGTGGATCTATCTGTTGAACCTTGGACTTATTGAGTGGTGCCATTAGTGACTTGGGTTGTTATACTTTTGGATTTAATTACTATTGGAATTATAGAAAATTTCTATGAGATATGTTTATCTTGATATGCATACTGTCTTTTTTCTTTTACTTCTGCATTGTTTGTGGAAAAATCCTTCCAAATTCCGTATTGTATGATGCCATGTTCTAGTCATTTTCACATGGGGATCAAGAAAACCCTTTGGGATATGTCAGGATTGTATCTTCTATCAAGTTACCAAGGAACTCGAGCTATTTCATGACAATCCATGTGATTTTATGATGTAAAAAGAGTCACATCACACTATAGATGTAATAGTACACACATATGCACGAATGACAATATCATTTTCATTGTTTGAAATAAATAATATATTATAATTTTAGAATGATAAATATTTCATCAATATAATAATTATTTCTTTTATATCACATATGTTAAATTAATTTAAACCTATTACCTTCCATGTAATGAATTAGAGAAAAACAAATCACCTCACTTCGTGAGGCGGTAGTCTGCCATACACACCAGTGGCATTATCATATCCCCCACAGAATAGATTTTAAGAACGAATATGTGATATCCTAACTCCAAAAGTATAAATATATTAAAAAAATCATATAAATAATTTAAATATATCATTATAACAATCTATGAGAGGCTGTGATGGAAAACGAATGACATTAATTCTTAAGGTGTTAGTTTTCAGTACACACAAATGATGATTTTGTATCTCATTTGATGAAATAGGAGATGGATTTAGGTTATTATACTAAAATAATAACATCTAAGCATATTTTAGATAATTTTTTATTATATAATCATAAATTAATAATATTCCAAGGATGTGGAAGAAGAAATATAATAAAACACTTGGTTAAGCACGATACATTTTCTTCAGAAAACCTCCTTAGGTAAGCCCAAAAAGCCTTCTAAGGATGGATTTATGATCAAAATAAGGGATCTAGGTTATTGGGAGGGAATTAAGTAATATATTTGGGTAGTAATTGGATAATACAAAGGGGTTTTATTGTGTGAATAGGAGAGGATATGGGGTGTCATTTTATAATTGAGGTGAGTGACACACTTGTAATTTTCGAAAAAATAAAGATTTACCAACATTTTTTACATTCCAAAATGATAAAAAATAGACCATTATCAAATATAATACCTTATAAGGCATAAATATGGTCATAAAATAATATTTATTCAACTTTCAAGGTTTTTTTAACCCTTATCTTTTTAGTTTAACCCCATGGTAAACCCATTTTCACCATAAACATAGTAAATAATTTTTACTACTTTCACTTTTCTTAATGGAAGAATATATTTCAACCTTATTATATATTATAAATTATTATAATTATAAATATATAATCCCTATTTCCAAATTCAAATCCAAAAAAAATAAAAAATAATCCCATTGGTGCAGTGAAAAAACTGGTTTTCAAGATGTGTATTTTCTAAGAAAATGATGATTTTATATTAACTATATGACTAATAATAATACTTTTATGAAACTAAATTTATACTTATTAATATATATTATATATATTTTATTTAAAACATTCCTAATTAGTTATTATTTTTATTAATTAAAAATAATAAACTTTATTCACTTTAAAACAATTCCAGTAAAACCCCATTTTTAAACCTAAATATAAACCAATACTAAAATCCACTATAAAGTTGATTAATAAGTTATTAAGTAGATTAAATATAGATTAAAAAACTTATTTTAATTTAAATTATATTCAAAAAATAATATTAATTTTAAACTAATTTATTTATTTTTAATAAATGACAATTTTTTTAAATCGTTGTTTTTCACTATTCAGTAAAAATAAAAATTTTATGAAAAATACCAAATTTTCAACCTAAGTAAAATTTGATATGATGGTTTTAAAAATAATATTCATTTTATCAAATAAATTTTTTATGATATCTAAAATGTAATTATAATATTTTCTCTGAAAACGAAAAAAAAAATCTTTTTTTGGAGAAAATACACTTTTGAAGAATAAAATTAATTTACTAAAAATTAATTGATTATAAAATAATAAATTATCAACAATTTATATAAATTATTAAAATTATATATATATATATATATATATATTAAAGTATTTAATATTATTCATATTTTTCAATTTAATGGATACTTTATAAAATTTATATATTCCGCATGTCATTGAAGCTCGTTAGTGTGTATCGAATAGGTTATCGAATATAGTTTTTTTATAATATCTCATGCTGTTAAATTGTAGTCCCAATGGTATCTTGTTGTGGGATAATTGATGTATTCTCTGGTTTTAATGATTTATGTGAATTATTTCAAATTCTAATATTGGTGATAGGGATCAACTCTGCTATTTCTTAGAATAGTGTATAGGAGTCTATTAGTAATATTTTTTAGGTTCTAACTCATTCATTAAAAGTTGTTTTTTGAAAATAAAAAATAGTATTATCATATTTTATCTGGAGTCTGGATAGTACATTTCTATAAGTATCAATGAATTATGACTAGACTAAGTAATTCGTGTATGGGTTCTAAAATAATATAATGGATAATATGATTATGTAATTTTAGTATTAAAGTGTTACTATGATGATATTGAATAAGAATGGTGGTAGGTATTTTCTATTTAATTGAAATAAGGATATGTATTACAATCACCTTGAATGGGTGAAATGTTGCTTTGAGTAGCTTGAGGAATTTTTTCTAGTGTTTCGTAATATCGATGTGTTATATCCAATTGGGTTTATTAGTATATGGAAGTGATTTTTATGGAGTAAATAATCCTAGTGTGGCGAGATTATTCGTTATAGTCAAGAGATGTCACATGGATATAATAAAAAAATTTATGGATGTTTTCATTGGATAGAGTAATTATATTTTCAATGATTATTTCATTACTTAAAGTAACAAGGATTTTAAAAACATATTAAATGATTTTTTATAATTATATCATTAATTACCCTCACATGGAATTAAATTTTTCTTTTTTTTTCTTGGGCCCTTTTATTATTATTTTCATTTTGAGGTGTATAATATCCTTGTTTCTTTTTAGTTTAACCCTTATGGGACTCCTTGGATATCCTTAGAGTAAGGTTTTAGGGAATTTTGAAAGTTTTATTAGACTCTTTAAGGGTATACTAAGATAGTGATGACCTATTTTTGAGATATTTAATAATTTCAATTGATGTTTTTCTTTGGTATTAAATGATGATGTTTTTGTGGTATTGTTTTCTAGCTTATGATCCTTGGTTAATATGAGATTATATAGTTATATCAAGCTATATATCATCAATTATCGATGATTCTAGAGTTTTAAGTAGGCTGATGAAAATTTATTGATATAAAAGATTAGTTATGATCAAATGTGCTTTCAAAATAAACCTATATACTTTATTTAGAGGTGGGGAGAATTAAACTATTATTAGGAGTGGATGGTAAATTTTGGTAAGTTGTGGAAGAATGTATTTATCAAGGCTCACACTTAAAATGATAATAGATTGATTATATAAGTTAATGATTGGGGTGTTATTTAAATAGATCCTTTTAGTTGGTCATGTGGGAGAATTGATGTCATTGTGTCTGGTGAGGGATATTCTCTACTATGGGCATGGTTGTAGGAAGATGGTGGGTGTTTCAAGTTTATTTGCTTAAATGAATTTTTCTTGAAGGAAATCCTTGAATTGGTTGGTGGAAATTATTGTTGATTACCAGACAACTCCCTATCTTTCATTCTTTGGATTTCAATTATTGGTGGATTCCTTCTACCCGAATAAAAGATTGATGAATGTTTTGATTAAGCTTATCATGGTTTATTTTTTTTTTGTAATGAAATGTTTTAAGTTTGGTATGATGTAATATCTCATGTCTCACCTTAAAAAATACTTCACCACTTGTGGATAACATAATTTAAAAGGAATGTTTTTTAATATATTATTTTTTGATTTAAAAGGTAAAATTAATAAATTAAATATATTTTGAATATAAAATAGAAAAACTAATTGTAACATTGAGTCTATAACGTGATATTTATGTTCAGGTGTACATTGCGTAATTTTTAGGTTACATGAATGAAGGAATCGGGAAAATGAGGATGAATGTACTTAAAAAAATACATTGAATCCTTCATGAGAAGACATGTTCAGTGCATCTTATCTTGATTCAACCCATCTATCACTTGTAATTATCTCAAGAAAAAATAAATTAAAATTAAATGGTACATTGTTTGATTCATAAAGATATTAGATGTTACTCTTGATTTCAATTTCACGGATTTAAACTTGAATCCATTTTTTTCAGTGTTATCACTGAGAGAGACCAAACTATAAATCATCTCAGCATATCCACACATTCAATACAAAGCTCTATAAACATTGATATACCACCATTGTGTGCTATAATAAATAATCATATCACTTATGTAATTCCTTAATCATATGAATAACCTATATCTATGTCTTTATAGATGAGAGGATAAGAGTTCATAATTTTCACTCTCTTGTTCTTAAAAAATAATTCAACTTTCTCTCATTTGTGAGTCTCTAAAATAATAATGATCTAATTCCTGTGAATTAACACATAATTTGGATTTGTATATTGGTCAAATAAAATGATTTTAATAAAGGGTCCTTTCATTTTATTTCATCATGGTAAACACTCCATGTTACAAGCATTTAAATAATAATAAAACTATTAATTAAATGTTACATAAGTTATATGTAATATCATTAAATAAATAAATTTTTATTTATTTAAATTATTTTTGTTCTTTGAATAAATCACTAAAATTGATTTGTATCCTCCTATAAAATTAATAAACCTTGAACAAATAATATTTATTTTATTAAAACAAATATTATATTCGAGAAAGTTGGGAGTAATATTTATTTATTAATATGATCAATAAATTATTAAATAAATAATATTTTCATAATATAAATATATATTCACTTATAAGATTCTAGAGACACTCAGTGTGTGACCATATATGCCTATTTCTCAATGAAAATAGGTCGAACTCACCTAAATTCCAAGGTCAAATTTTATTAACATGTTAATCCACCCATATGTAAATATTTTTTTTAAAGTGAAAATAAATGCAATATTTCTTATGAATGATACTATGTAATTTAATCCATTTGTCTACCAATATCCCATCAAACAATATGTATTCTTGTGTCATCATCCCATATGCTTGATTTTCCTTTCTTTGATTTTCCAAAATTAACTTATTTATGAACATTGACCTTGGATTTATCCAAAAGTTCCATTTTAATAAAACTAAGAGAGAGATATACTTTCATTAACTCAAATGTGAAAATAAATTTCTTTACTTATTGAATTAATGTTACATTTCTTAAAATACACAGAACATATACTACCTCACCACAAGAATGTGTTTTCACGTTTTAAATCCATACATCAAAGTATATGATTCATGATATACATTAAGAATAATTGCAAGCATAAAGACCAATGCACATGTTTTTGGATAGGATGGTCTTTCCATATGGAATCAATTCTTTAAGATCACTAGGTTATAAATTCATAAGAATAAATATCAATATCTTATGAACCTATAACACTTGATAGTCAAACATCATATATGTATCCTCATAAAGATGTATCTAGAGAATAGGGCATGTTTTCTGGATTTTCATCATAATTTGAATAGGTTATAATTATAGAAAATAACTAATATAATTCATTAATGTGATAAATAATCTAAGGATATTATCACATTAATGCTATATAAGAGAACACTCATAATGTGATATAATATTTATTGATATTTGGATAATTTAAAGTATAAATCCATCTATTTTTCGGGAACTAAGTCCAATGGAATTCAACTTTAAATATAGAATTTTCTTATAACTTTTAATATTCTAGGTCTCATATGATATTCATTCTTCTACTAATATAAGTATTTAATCAATAGGTTTTCCTTATTTTTCTCTGGAGATGGTCTATTTACTATAAATTAACACCTCTGAAAATAATATCTCAACAATTTGGGCTTCTAAACTATATATGTCAATTGTTTATGTGACTTATTCTCCTTTTCTAGAATCACTATTATATTATTATCACAATAAAGAAATATAGGATCATTACTTATAGGTACAACACCAAGCACTTCAATGAGGTTTAATATCAACATTTTCTATTTAGATACATCAAAACCCTCAAGATACTCATACTCTTCTATATAATTATTTACCATAGGCTTCATACAACTCTTCTTGATCACATTTAACCTAATGAGGAAAAAATATCCCAACTGTGATTTTAGAGCATTGCAATTCGTTTAGAAAATAATGTCTATTTATCCCCAAAAATATAATTCTTTATCTCCCCTATAAACCAAGAGCAGATTCTTTTATGCCTCTAGTTCTTCAAGATGGTCTTTAAAACTGAACAATATAGCTCTCTCGGGTCTTCCTTGTATGATATGCACCTTACATATTTATATAATAGTGTATGATATATTAATTTTATATTGTAAAACATATATAAATTGAGTTCATTTTTCCTGTTATGGTTTTGAAATGTCATTGGCTATGATAAAATTATATTATAACCACTACCATGGAATGATAGTATAATATTAACGGATAATTGTTTATACTTCCCTTGTTGGTTATAATTAATCAAATATTTCCTTAGATAAAATGTATGGGAAAATATAAATAGTGAAGTGTTACAAACCAATTATGAATCTACATACATTACTCATAATATATGAGTTAATGTATAGAGAATATATGAAGATATAAAATGATGGTTGAGGCATGGAAATTGTAAATACCCAAACATAATTATCCAATAATTAAATGATTTATAGTAAATATTTTTTCAATTACAAACCCATGACCTTTTGAGGTTTGTAGTTTTAGATAATTAGAACATTCCCTTATTTAATAAAACCCATATTTATATTATCAAATGGCTATTTTTTCACTTAACTAAACTCATAAAATTATACACTTGTTATATTCAAGAATAAATTATATAACGAGAACTTTTTATTATAAATCCTTCATAACTAACATTAAGAACATTGAAAATCATTTCAAAACATGCCATGGGAATATAAAAATTAGTTTAAGGGATATGAAAGAATGATATATCTTTTTATTCCATTGAAATACCTGAAACCATTGAAAAATTATTTATTTTAAGCATATAAATTTTAGCTCGTATAAAACATATTTTCAAACATATAACAAGATTATTTTTTCAAAATGGGTCCATAAATAAAAATGAAAATCAATAATAAAGATATGAAATTATTTTGAATATTCCTTAAGAAAATATGAAAAATATAAAAATTGTAAATATTTGAAAGAGCATAACCTTTCCTTAAAATATAATCCATTACCATTGAAAAGATCAAAATATCCCCTCTGATCATAAAATCAAAAAATTATTCCATGAAATCCAAAAATTTCTATTTAAAATCTTTAAGAAAGAATATCAAAACAATGGAGGGATATTAAAGCATTATATTTATATAAATAATAAAAATTACACTTATGATCACCCTTAAAACATAGTTAGGGGCTTTCATAAGTGGTAAAGTGAACCTATAATTCTACATATCACCAGGTTTTAAATCTTGGAAACCTCCCTATAGGGGAATTTATTGTCTATTTGTGGCTGATAAGGCTTGTAATGATGTAGGTACGAGTGCAGATCCAGGTATATGTTGGAATGTCATAAGATATATGAAGGAGGACTTTTTTCCAGAATGAATGGCCCTCATGACCATAAAATATTAGGCCTTATGGCTTTAAAATTTTAAATAGATTTCTATGAAGTGGGTCAGCCATTTTAGGTGTGTGTTATCTTAAATTTTTATCTCAAGGGTGTGTGTATTGTTTCATTTAATATAATCTTTTTGATATTAAATTATAAAGACAATCACCCTTATAATTGAACAACTTCATCAGTTAATTCCAACATCATTTCTAGAGAGAATAAATCAATATTCAGTGAAATTCAGAGTTATATCTCAGGTACACCCATCATAATATACAATTACCATATACCATAATTTGACCAAATAATTTATAAGATTTAAATGTTCATCATAAAAATATTAAAAACTATTTTTAAACTTGGAAACAAAAAATCATTGATCCAACCCCTGAAGTAAGGTTAACTTTAAAACAACAAATGAAAAAATATTTAAGCAATCTTGGGTGAGAGTAGTACTAGGATGGATAATCTCCTGGGAAGTACTAGTGTTGTAATTTAATTTTAATTTATGGAGAAAATATAGAAGAGAAAAAGAGATAAATTCATGTAATATAGTTGAAATAATGTAGACAAAAATACTTTAAAACTAAAGTTGTATAATTTGTTTAGGAAAACCCCCATTACGTTATAAATAACTTTTATTTAAAATGAAATAATTTATAAAAATTGAGAATGAAAATTATTTTAGAGTAATATGTAAATATACATGAGAGGCTTTGTAAAAAAATCCGAAAAGAATAGTGGGAAAATGAAATCATGTGGAAAACATTAATAAATATTCATTTAATGATTTTTAAAACAAGTCAAATATAATTGAAACTAAATTTAAAAATTCATATAATTATATATAATAACTTGCATAAATTAAAGGGTATTTCCAAAAAAGAGAATAAAATAATTCTTTTTTAGAGATAAATAACATAATATCTCTATAAATAAGTATTTATATATACAAAATCCTTATTCAAAGTGATATTGGAAAAGAAATCCTTTCAAGTATCATCACATGTGATGTAAGAATATATCAAGTAATAAACTATGTGAAATAAATTTAAATCCACATAAAATAATAGATAATAAAATATAAAACAATCATGGGTTAAAATGGAAATAATATTAGATTAATATAGTCAATTAACAAAGGATTTGACCTAATAAAAGGAAATTGAGTCAATAATCCTCTTTCCTTGAGTCTTGATTCATCTCAAAATCCCTCTAACCACCTAAATAATAAAATTATATTAATTATTTAGTTGATTAGAAAATTTTTTATTTTCATTTTTATATTTTATACCTTTTATTTAATTGATTATCATGTTTCATTCATTTACTGAATTGGTAATATTCACATCAGTCATTTTGAGGTCTTTTAGTTTACAATATTAAAAGCTGAGGTTATATAATTATAATGGTCAAAGATCATTGAAAAATGTTTTCATAATCTTTATAAGTGTAAAATTTATTATTTAAATATCATTCCATAAGAAAAAAAGATCAATTTTTTATGAAATAGTCACTGTTCAAAGAATTTTCTTGGACAAGCCTATTTTGTATGGTTTAAAATGGCCTGTTTGCATTTAATTTCACTATTATGATTGATATTTTTCCATTCCATAATTATGATTATGAAATTAATTAAATATAAATTTTAAATTCAACCATTAAATCGATCATTTTATATATATTAAATATATATGTTTATAACAACATCATTATTTACTTAGGTAGCATAAAACTATGATATTAAGCGGTGTTTTTCAAATGAGTTTAAAAGAATGGAAAAAAATATTTTATTTTTCTAAAAAAAATTAAAATTAAAATAAAATTTCAGTTTTACTATTAAATATTAATTATGTTATTGAAATGATTAAAATGAGGTTTGAAACAAAATGACATATTTTGGAAAAACTTATATTTTGATATAGTAACATCTTATCAAAAAGTGTTTGGTGAGAGGTACTAGATGATATATCATAATTTATATAAAAACATTATTTTGATTCCATTATAATGGAATCATGTGATCAAAATAATAGAAGTTCTAAAATAATTTTTACATAAATAACATTAAAAGTATAGGATAAAGAGGCTTGGCAACCCATATACTTCTCTTAGAAAATCCTCATTTGGATTGAGTCCAAAACCCTTAAAGAAAGTACTTATGGTATAGTTTTAGCCTTATTAACATGGAAATAGATGTTTATGGAGTTATTTTAGCATTATATATTGACAAAACCAAACTTGATATGTGTTTTTGTAAGGGTAAAATGAGTCCCATTTATAAGAAAATTTGATGATATTTTTTGTAAATATTCACTCTTTAAGGGCTAGGAATGTAATTATAAAATTACAAGTAGATAATAAGTTGATTATAGATTATATTATAGACTATTTCACATCCCCAATTTATTCAATATAGAGTTTTATTATTTTTTATTAATTTAAAAATAAGTCTTACTAACAAAAAACCCTTTAAAGTAATTTTAAGATTATTTTCATAGTTTGACATTAAAAATATACAGATAAATCAATAATTTATATTAAAACATTTAAAACATTTATTAACTACCATTTAAATCCTCAAAAACATTTAAATATTACAATTCATCTAAATCTTATCACTTTTAATAATTTGAACACCATTTACTTTGAATTTTCTTCTACTTTCACAAGTGTTGCAATGATGTTGAGTAAGTGTTTTGTATAATCATCAAATTATTTAATATTAAAACAAAATAATTATCATTAAAAATATTTTATTATTCAAAAATATAATAATATAAGACTATTCCTAATACTATTTATTCTCATTTATATAATGCTAAAAATATTTATGATAATAATTTATAAGTTTCTTAACATGCGCAAGCATTGGGTAAGAATTTGAATAATTACATTATTATATAATTATAATAATCAGAAATATATGTGAAAAAAATATACTATTAATAATTTAATCCTTTAAGTTAATTATATCTTTATTCCATCTACATATAATCTCAAATAGCATAATTTTAAATTTCCCAATATCGTGTACGCATAGTGTGAGCACCAATACATTTTTTCGTATTTATATTGAAACTAAACCTCTATTTTTTTAATTGAATAATATTTAAATGATATTATTAGTAAATAATAATTTAAGATTAATTCATAAATTTTCATAAATTTTAGGTCATATTTATATCAGGATGGTGTCACAAAAAGTACGGTATTCGTAAAAATGGTATTTTTAACTATTCATAAAAAAAATCAACATGTCTAAAAAAATAATAAAAAATCAACTTAATATAATTTCAAAATTTTTATAATATAAATGAAATAAATTTCATCAAATTAAAATTATGAAATTTCAAAATTTCACTTTTAAATAAAACCATATAGTATTTGTAAAAATAATTTATTTATAGATAAAACAATTTTTCCAAAAATAAATATTCTTATTCTTATTTTATATATTGATACATATTTTAATATTAAAATGAATATAAATCCATATAACTAACATTTATATCAATTTATTAAATGTAAAGTAATTAAATAAATATTTTAATAATTCATAATAAGAAAACATTTTAATAAAATAAAGTTAACCCTTAAGTAAAACATATTTCTATCATAAAGTAAACATTATAATTTCCAACATATAATGAGAATATGATTTTATTATATATTATATTTTGTGAAATGTAGGAAAATTTTATATACATTGTAAAATAAATTTTTTTTGATAAATATAAATTCATAGCATGAATATTAATTAAACATAAAACTGATATATTATTTAAAAAATAACTTAGTTGAAAAATTTTCCCCATAAAGAAATTTTATCATTCAAAGTTTATCTTCTTTAAAAAAATTCACTACTTTCTCCTCTTAAGTTTATAAATCCTTAAAAATTTAACCAGTCTTTGGTGTTTTATTCAATAATACTTCCTTTCTATAATGAAGAATAATATTCTATAAATCTAGATCTAATAATGGTTGTGAAATTAAAATATAATGTATTTGTTATTAAAAAAAACTTATACCTTTACCATAATATCTAATTTCTATTTTTACAACTATCACAATAAGTAAGGGTGTATGAAGTGTAGAAATATATGAAATCATTTTCAAAACCCATTTCAAGGTGTGAAAGAAGACTTTGAAAAACATAATTTTTAAAATAATCCCCATTAATGGAACCTTGAAATGAAATAACACTAAAGAGAAGAAATATCGACTAGAAGATAAAATAAGTATACAGAAGTGGAAGGAATTATCATTTAGGATTTTTACACAGTTATAAGGAAAACCATATTGGTAAAAGAAATATAATATTTCATTTTGAATAGAGATAATTCTAAATTTGAATATTTTTATACTTGTGTATAAAATGGTTTTTCTCATTGGTTTTTCTTTATTTTTAACATCGGTTGGTACGCAACATTATTGCAGGTGATGTTGTAAATTAATTTTTTACATTATTAAAAATAACTGATTTTGTAAATAAATTATTTTATTGGTTTTTCATATTGGTTATTTTATAAACAACATGAAAACCCATCATGTTTATGATTTTGTTTCTTCATTCATCACATAACTGACATGAAAAACAATTTTTTATAACAATTTTATTTTTATCCCTCCTCTCCACTAGAGAAAATAAGAGAAACATAAAGAAAAACCATTAGAAACCAAGTAGAACAAGTATAAGTAAAACAAACAAAAAACCCATTTATAATTACAACTTTCAAAATTAAAATATATAGTAAAAACAAGCTAAAATCCAACAATAACAGTATAATGCTTTTCCCATCCAAACACATTACAACTTTAAAAATTAAAATATATAGTATATATAAAATAAAATCTAACCACACCTGTAAAATTATTTTCCCATTCAATTTTTAAGTGCTTCAGCTCCTGTACACTATAAGTACAAGGGTCATAAAAAAGCTACAAATTAAAAGTAAATCATTTAATATGTATTTAGAATAAAACTAATGAAATATTAAAGAAAAATATTATAATGAAATCTAACCTAGTGTTACTTCATAAATATCCTAGTTGAAATTATTTCATACATAAATCTTAACACATAACATTTTAATTCTTTTACACCATATTGTTTTGGAAAATTCTATTAAAATGAGTTATTTTATTCAAAATAACATTATTGAGTAGTATATCCAAAATTTACACATAATAAATGAAAATTCTCATTTTCTTTTACATATTTGATCTTGGATCTCTTCTTTCTTATGGTCTCTAGAAATAAATTTCATACCCTGTTTGAAGATAATATAAATGAAATAAATTGAGAATTAATTATAATATAGACATGTATTAAAAAATTCAGACTTACATGTCCAATACATTCATAAATTGTTTTTTCACTACACCATGGACAGACTATAACTAGTAAAGTGCCTTCTCTCTTGGATGGAAAAAACTAACATCGAATGGCCACTTATATAAAATAAAATTCTATGTTATAGGTCATTATGTTGAAATATATATACTACTTTTTGCGACATATGTTTCATACACTTTATTATAATGAAACATCCCGCACTCAATAAATTCGTTCTTTTGAAATATTTCAATAATAGAAATTGTTCTATCTCATTTAGTCATTTTCATCACTATAGGTGAAATAAATTGTGGGCCCATAAATCCATATACATCTATCTTTTCATACTCCTTACACATTGTATAAATATACCTAATAAAAATACTAATTAAAAATTCTCAATAAATTAAATGTATAAAAATATTTGTGTTAATAATTATATGAAAAAAATTTGTATCGTGTTGATTCCCAACTAATCTTTAATTAATAGCTCTAGAATATCATTTTTCAAAATCACTGTATTCATTAAATGCCGATAAACACAATATTAAATTTTAATCTCATAATCATCATACCAAAAATATGAATAATTTGAACATATATCAATGCTACTAGAATTTGTATCTGAAATCATAACACTTTGTATTTTTTGTTGTATATACAGTAATCATTTACCTTTAAAATATTCCTATAAATAATAGATTGATATATAATATTTAAAATTTAAAATGTATTGATACCAAAATGAAATAAATGATATAATATACACATACCTCTATAGTAATATGTCTAAGACGTCAAGATGGCCAAACTAAAAATTTGTCGATACTTTATCCAACAGCACTCAACTCATATGTGGGTAATGGTACTCCAACTAATCTATTTATAATATCTTGTACAATGACCTTACGAAGCTCTATCTCTATCTCTAGTGTAACACCACAAGCTTCCGCGACACGTTTCCCTTTGAATAATGTAGTATTGTGTGTTGTACGCATCTTCAAGTTCTAAAAAACCACAACCAATCAAACTAGCCGTTATGAATAGTAATACCCACTTTTTGAAATCTTATAAATTTTATATTTTAAAATGGACTTCATATTTGGATTTGGAATATCAAAATTAGCTTAGCGTGAATTTTTGGTATTTTTATGAAAACTTTCAATTTTTGATGAATAGTGAAAAACACTGAGTTATAGTTTAAAACCAAAATTTTATTTAAATAATTATTTATTTAATTTAAATTTATTTTAGGTAAAAATAGATACATAATACCTATATAAGTTCAATGTAATTCATTGGATTCAGTTTATAATAATTTTAGATATATAAAAATTTTATGGAACTTTTCACCGTCTTTTACCCACCTCCTAGGAGAATTTGAAAATTAACATAAAACATAATTTTACCACTTCTGTGAGTGTAATTTCGAAAATTATAGAGACACGGTTAATATCAAGGATTAAAATTTGGTTCAATAAGATAAAAATAATTTTTTGTGAAAAGTAACTTTTTTACTTTTATTTACCACTGTTAAAAGTAAATAGGGTAATTAAGGGTAAAAATGATATTCTTATTACCCTAAGAAATGTCCTAATTCTATTGGCTAAGTATAATTATACCAAAACCAACCTTAGGAATAAAATATGAACCTATTGGGTACACTTGTATTAGATTAGGACATTTATTATTATTTAATTCGTAGAAGAGTTAAAAGAGTTAAAATCAATGTTTAATAACTAAAACATTTTTAATATAGGGTTATACATAAGATAAATTAAATTATAAATATTCATTAGAAATATAAATATATTTACTAATTAATAGTATTTTATTTATAATTTTTATAAATTAAATAATTTAATTTATTTATGACACAATGGTGATGCAGTAATTATCTAATTAATAAAATATTAAATTAATTGATATTATAAATATCCAAATAAATATAATCAGAGACTTTTTATGAATTTAATAAATCTAATAGGTTAATATGACATGTTAGGATTACTTAAATGAATTTTTTTATAATAAATAATGTTGTTAGGACTGTAAGAAAAATAAATTATTAAATAGTGTCAAAATTGACATAAAGGAGTATTTTAAAAAAATATTATATTATTAATTTATATTCTATTCCTAAAAATCTATGGTTCGACAAAATGACTTATATAAGGTTATATATATTAATAGTTAACCACTTGGGGTTCTATTGGATTGTTATAGTAAGTTTATTAACCATATAATATAAAAATACCAAGAGACATGGTAAATGTCAAACTATTTAACTAAGAGTTAAATAAAAAAGATAAAGTTAATATAATGACCCAAACCTATCCAAAATATATTGGTTGAGTGGATTTCCACCCATACCCACCTTATCCCTTAAATAAGTCACTTTTTATCCATTATAAACTGAATATGAATTTATTATAACATAATATTTTAAGTTTTTTCTAAGGTGCCCCTCACCCATCTTATAAAAGGGAACTCCCCCTTCTCTCAAATCCATACCTTCAAAGCCTTTTGGTTCGGCCAAACCCTACCAAATATCATCTAACCTTCCCTCACTTCAACTTAGTGGACTAATTTTGATCAGAAATATAACCTAAGGATCCCTTTTTATCAAATCAAAAAGAAGAACCTGTAGAAGAGGTTGTGTTTTCACCACCCTCTTTCAAATTACTTTCTTCTTCCACTTATTCATTATTTGTTATTTCCATTATAAAATAATAACTCCATTATATTCTATATATTGAGATTTTATTACTAATATGGTACAACCATATTCAGTATTCTATCCGTCCTTTTAATGACATGTCACCATATGTGTGTACGTACGGCTTACAGTCTCCACGTCGTGGTGTAATTGTTATTCAAAACATTATTATTCGGATGGGTATAATAATGATGTGTAATTGAAGAAAAATAATAAATATAAAATTATAATGATTCTGTATATATGATATACCGTCCAATTATATATTATTTTAATATAAAAATAATGATATTGTCGCTCGTGCGTACGTACGGACTACTGTCTCCATAAACACGACGAGATTCATTCCCCATTGTATCCATTCAAGACTAATTCTCATTTGATGGTTAAAAATAATGTTTAAAGACTTGATATAATTCTGTATATTAATAAGATACATCCCATAAACAAAAAAATATGACTCACATAACAAAGTATACAAAATAAAATGAGTTAGTTAACACCTGAAACAACGATAATAGTAAGATATTTTTAACAAAGCAATGTTAAAAGATCATATATGATATCATATTAATATAAATGTTTCTTTTATAATTTAATAACAATTATTTCACCATTATACAGGAGGTTAACCTACCCTCGACCAAGGAAAAGTACAAGGTAAGGGTTTATTTCACAATCTCTTCATTATCCAAGATTGTTTATATATAATTGTCTACTGGGACCTCTTTATCATCCACATCCATGTTTCTTAAAAATGTATTTCAAAACATTATATGTATTTTATAGACTATGGGTTAAAGTCATTTATACCTTTTTTTGACTTTTATAATATGTTTATAAATGAATCTTTCTGTCATTTTCCAAACAAGGTCTTTTTATCCTTTTCGACAGAATTAAGGAAAGAATGTCTTTTTTAACTTATATGGAGGGTGCGGCTATTTTCCACCATTATAAAATCTTCAAATCTTCTCTTAAAATATTATAAAAAATATTTTCAAAGTAAATGTTTTATTTTATAATTATGTGACATTTAAATTAATTCAATAAAATATATTTCTCTCAAATAGTTTTGATTTCATCTATGTCAACATCCTTTGATGGATTTTAAGCTTATTTAAAGCTGATTTATTATGATAAAAAACTTACATATTGTATTTATGGTGTTGTGATATGTTTGAATATGGATGTGTTATTTTTATACCATACTTGATTTATGGAGAAAGTATTGACATTTCATATACTAGTTTTAATACGAATGTTTTTGTTATATTTAAACCTATTCATATGAGGAATACATTGTACTTAATAAGTGACGGGTGGATCCTGCTATAGCTCCTCGATGCATCAGTAGGTCTTATGAGACAAACTATTGTCTTGGAATAAGGCCTTGAAAAAATTTTATTTGTAGTATTGGCACAAGGCCTTGACTATGTTGTTATGATAGTCTGACATTATGCATTCCATCATTATGAAAGTGGTTATTGATATTGCATGTGATTATTTGATTTGTAGAATATCCATGTGAATAACTAAATGGAATTATTTCACTTTATTTCTGCCATATTATGCTGAAGTTCAAGTTTAAAAGGATTTTGTTTTAGTTATACATTTCCTTAAATGTTCATGCTCATTTACGAAATTTTCTGCTATATTGTTATCCTTACTGGGCATCTAAGCTCACCCCTTTCTATTTTTTATTTTTCCCAGGGTGTGAAGAAGTATTTTCTTAATGACCTATAGGGATAGTATGAGGGGATATGAGTGTTGTATATGGATACAAGATGTTGTTGTATTTTTTCATGTTATGATGTAATGTAAACTTTATTAATGTATCTAGTGATGCCAAGGCTACTAAACTAATTGGTCATTCGAGACATGATCTTTTGTGATCATGCCAATGTTATGTAATAATGCACCGACTCTGGGTAACTAGTGTCGGTGTGTTACAGTTGGTATCAGAGGATGTTTAGTACAATCCTTGGAAGCTAGATTTAGAAAAACTCTGATTAGAGCACATAGCCCTAAGATAGAATTTTAGGATTAGTATAGAAGAATTTCCTAGAATTTTGGTATTGTAGAGACTTTGTTAGTTTTCCGAGCAATACATCCCTATCTAGATATGAGCAGGTAGAGGCGGCTCTGGAATAGATGTACCTAGGGGTAAAACCCGAAAACACTGCTTTAAGCTAGACTCAAACAGGAACTGGTGCACGACAATGGGCCTTACTACACTCTTGGTTACGACATTCTGGGGTGATATACTCAGGATAATTCTCATTTTCTATACAAACCATTATGATGGATTTATGAGTATATACTTCTTTAAAAAAATTATGATTGTGGATTATATCCATAAACTGTTCAATTTATGTTAAGTGTTTTACAAGTTTGGAATTATGTATTTCGATTCATAAACTAATCTATTTTATGCCATTGTTTTGAAATAGTGCCTAGTGGAAGGAATGGAAACCATATCAATGCACGCACTCCATGTAGGGATTTCCATCCTGTTTAAGATAATTATAGTGGAGCTGGTGATACAACTGGTGCTGATCAACTAATCACCATACTGGGGCAACTCACTCAGGTTATGAATAATAACCTTACCCGTATGGAGCACCCTGATCCACAGTGTGGAGGATCAATGTTAGATCGCTTCATGAGGCAACAACCACCCACATTAAATGGGAGTACAAATCCATTGGTAGCTGACAAATGGATAAATTCTTTAGAGAAAATATTCCACGCCTTAGGTAGTAGCGAAAGGGAAAAAGTTGTCATGGAAATTTAACGCCTCACTGGAGATGTTGATCAATGGTGGTCGTTGATTCAAAAAACATAAGAAGTTGATGAAGTATCAAATATGGAATGGATGTAGTTTAAAGATATTTTCTTAGAAAAATATGTTGCTCGTGACCATCGAGTAGATATGGAAACGTAATTTCTGAGTCTGAGGCAAAAGAAGGATGAGAATGTCGCAAAGTATGAGGCTAACTTTACAAGGTTAGCAAGGAATGTTGCCGATTATATACATAACCCAAGGAGTAATATTGATCATTTCTTTGATGGGTTAAAACCATTTCTCCGTCGAGCATTAGTCTCACAATCCTTCTCGTCATACGAAGATATTGTCTCATGTTCTATCAAGACAGAAAAGGGATTATCTATGTTTTATGACTTTAGAGAAAAGCAAGAGAAAAAGAGATCTACTGATCACTTAGGGAATGGAAATAAGGGGAATAAGGGAAAAGTTTAATATCCATATTGCAGTAAATGTGGGAAGAAACACCCTGGTACTTTCTTGA
This sequence comes from Viscum album, assembly GCA_963277665.1. Taxonomy (NCBI): domain Eukaryota; kingdom Viridiplantae; phylum Streptophyta; class Magnoliopsida; order Santalales; family Viscaceae; genus Viscum; species Viscum album. The sequence goes on from OY728135.1 coordinate 1,368,860,597, forward strand.
AGGGAATGGGAGTCTGTTACAAGTGTGGTTAAAAAGGCCACCAAGCTCATGATTGAAAGGGGAAGAAATAAGCTACCTATGTTCAATGCTACAATTGCAGGGAGATGGGAGATTATGCAAATGAATTTACTAATAATCAGGGGAACTTACCTCAGAAAAGTCCAAGGGATCAGGGCCAAGATTATGCTATCACTACTACTAAGGTAGAAGCTCTTAAAGACGTTATGGCATGTAATTTAATGGTTTCCTCAAGTTTATCAAATGCTTTATTTGATTCTGGATCATCGCATTGTTTCATATCTTCCCAGTTTGCAAAGAAGATTAGAAATTTCCAATTTGATTTTACAAGGGAGTTGTCAGTTAAAAATCCTAAGGGAAGTATCATTGCAACATTTTTTTGTGAATCAGTCACCAATAGAGCATATAAATGATATTTATTTGTCGTTCTCATCATTATACCTATGATTGAGTTTGATATAATCCTCAGTATGGATTTTCTTTCGGACCATGATGCAAAGATTTACTGTAAGAAGAAGGAGGTTATGATTTTTTATGATGATGATAAGGAACACCTTATCTTTAGAGCATAAACTTCACCACCTGATTCTTATCTAGATCCACCCCTAGTAGCTCAACTAAATTAAATTATCGAGGAGGAAGAGAATGAAATAACTATGGGTGAGGAAAGGAATGTTCAAATAGAGGATGTACCTATTGTGAATGAACATGTAGATGTGTTTCCGGAAGATTTACATGGACATCCTTCAGAATGATAAATTGAGTTTTTCATTGATTTAATTCCTGGTTCAAGGCCCATATCAAAGACCCATTATATAATGGCCACTGTGGAATTAGTGGAACTAAAGAAACAACTAGAGGAATTGTGTAATAAGGGATTTATTCACCCTAGTGTTTCTACATGGGGAGCCCCTGTTCTTTTTGTTAAAAATAAAGATGGATCTATGAGGTTATGTATCGACTACAGGGAAATCAATGTTATAAGAATAAATAAAAAGTATCCCCTACCTCACATTGATGATTTATTTGACCAAATTCATGGAAATAAATACTTTTTAAAGATTGACCATCGATCTGGATACCATCAGTTGTTTGTGAAGAAGGAAGACATTCTGAATACAGCATTTCAAACCAGGTACGGGCATTAAGAGTTTACAGTAATGCCTTTTGGGCTGACTAATGCACCCTCTGTTTTCATGTTTCTAATAAATAGAGTTTTCAAGGAATATCTTGATTATTTTGTAGTGGTATTTATTGATGATATCTTGGTATACTCCAAAATATATGAAGATCATGAAAATCACTTGCGCATTATCTTGAAGACTCTGAGAATACATGAATTATATGGGAAGTTTAGCAAGTGTGAATTCAGGATTTAGGATATTTATTTTCTTGTCCATATTGTCTCTAAGGATGTAATTTCTTTTGATCCTTCTAAGACAAGAGAAATCCAAGAATAACCATCACCAATGAGTATAACCGAGGTATGCAGTTTTATTGGTTTAGCAGGTTATTATTTGGGTTTCGTATAGAATTTTTTCAAATTAGCTAACCCATTAAAGAAGCTCACACGTAAAGGGGTTAAATTTATTTGGACAAAATAGTGTGAAGAATATTTTTTAGAACTGAAGACAATATTGGTAAATTCTCTTATATTGACTCTACCATCGGGAAATGATGGGTTTGTTATTTATATTGATGCATCGAAGAAAGGACTTGGTTGTGTCCTTATGCAGAATGATATGTTTATTGCCTATGAATCAAGACAGCTGAAAATTCATGAGGAAAACTATCCCACTCATGATCATGAGTTAACAATTGTAATCTTTGCTTTGAATATTTTGAGACACTATCTATATGGTGAGAAATGTGAGATTTATACTGATCACAAGAGTTTGAAGTATATTTTCTCACAAAAGGAACTCAACATGAGGCCAAGGAGATTGCCTGAACTACTCAAGGATTATGATTGCACGATACAATACCACCCGGGGAAGGAAAATAAGGTGGTAGATGGTTTGAGTAGAAAGTATCATGGAGTTTTGAAAATGATGAGAATTGAAAGGGATCTTATTTTCATTGATCTAGTGAAGATGGACATGGGAATAACCATGGAAGGTGAAACATTAATTCTTTTTCAAATGGTTGCCAAACCATCATTACTAGAAAGGATTAAGAGTTCTCATACCGATGATGAAGAGTTTCAAAAGAAGATTAAAGTTGTGAATGATGGGAGATTCAGTGACTTTGTGTATGAAGATGGAATTACAAAATTTGAGAAGAGACATTGTGTTCCCGATATACCTGATCTAAAAAGGGAATTTTTGGAAGATCCTCATAGTTTCAATTTCTCAATACACCCAGAGATCACCAAAATGTATAGAGATTTGAAGGAATATTTTTGGTGGGACAACATGAAGAGGGAGATTATTGATTTTGTGTCAAGATGTATGGTCTGTCAGCAAGTGAAAGCTAGAAGGCAACATCCTGGAGGAGTCATGAAACATATTACCATACCTGAGTCGAAATGGGACAACATCACGATGGACTTTGTCATGGGACTACCAAAGACTCCTAGAAGGAACGATGCTATATGGGTCATTTTTTATCATCTTACCAAGTCAGCACATTTTCTTTCTCTAAGAGAAGATCTATCACTTGAAAGTCTAGAAACACTATATATTAATGAAGTTGTGAGACTTCATGAATTACCCCTATTGATTCTTTCTGATCGTGAGCCCCCTTTTTACTTCAAGATTCGGGAAAAGTCTTTAGAAATCCCTGGATACTAAACTTTTTTTGAGCACTGCCTACCACCCCCAAACTGATGGACAATCAAAACGGACTATTAAAACCTTAGAAGACATGTTGAGACCTTGTTCACATGACTTTTAGGTTATGTGGGATCAATATTTACCGCTGTTAGAATTTTCCTATAACAATTGATTCCATTCAAGTATTCAGATGGCACCGTATGAAGCGTTATACAGAAAGAGATGTCACACGCCAACTTGTTGGGATGATGTTGGTGAAAGAAAACTTTTAGGCCCAGAACTAGTGGAGGAGACGATGGAAAAGGTGAAGGTAATCCAAATCCACATCAAAGCAGCTCAAAGTAGGTAGAAGAGCTATGCTGACAATCGAAGGAAGGATTTGTAATTTCAGGTAGGAGATCAAGTTTTCTTGAAGGTATCTACATGGAAGGGAGTTATACGTTTTGGAAAGAAAGGTAAATTGAGTCTCAGGTACATAGGACCTTTTGAAATTCTAGAATGAATTAGGGTTGTATCTTACCATTTGTCAATTCTGCCAAGTCTCCACAAAGCTCACGATGTGTTCCACGTATCACTATTGAGAAAATACATGCCTGACCCAATGCATGTACTCACCTATGAGGATGTAGAAGTAGAACCTGATCTGTCTTATTGCGAAGAGCCCATCCGGATTCTTGATACTAGAGAACATGTTCTGAGAAACTGGACAACTCGTCTGGTAAAAGTTCTATGGAGAAACCATAAGATGGAAGAAGAAATGTGGGAACCTGAGGAACTTATGATGAAGAACCACCTGAGTCTTTTTTACGTAGTAATATCCTAGAAATTTCGAGGATGAAACTATTTTAAGGTGGGGAGAATGTAACACCCCAAGCTTCTATGGTACGTTTCCCTTTGAATAATGCAGTAGCGTGTGTTGTGCACAACTTCGAGTTCTAACACACCACAACCAATCAAACTAATTGTTATGAATAGTAATACCCACTTTTTGAAATTTTATAAATTTTATCTTTCAAAATGGACTTCATATTTTGTTTTGGAATATCAAAATTATCTTAGGGTGAATTTTTGGTATTTTTCTGAAAACATTCAATTTTTGATGAATAGTGAAAAACACTGAGTTATAGTTTAAAACTGAAATATTACTTAAATAATTATTTATTTAATTTAAATTTATTTTAGGTCTAAATTGATACATAATACCTATACATATTCAATGTAAATCATTGGAGTCGGTTTATAATAATTTTAGATATTATAAAATTTTATGGACCTTTTCACCGTCTTTAACCCACCTCCTAGGAGAATTTGCACATTCACATAAAACATAATATTACCACTTCTATGAGTGGAATTTATAAAATCAGAGAGACACGGTTAATATCAAGGAGTAAAATGTGGTTCAATAAGAGAAAAATAATTTTTGGAGAATAGTAAATTTTTACTTTTATTTACCACGGTTATAAGTAAATAGGGTAATTAAGGGTAAAAATGATATTATTATTACCCTAACACATGTCCAAATTCTATTTTCTAAGTATAATTCGACCAAAAACAACCTTAGTAATAAAATATGAACCTCTTGGGTCCACTTGGATTAGATTAGGACATTTATTATTATTTAATTCAAAGAAGAGTTAGAAGAGTTAAAATCAAAGTTTAAAAACTAAAACATTTTTAATATAGGGTTATACATAAGATAAATTCAATTATAAATATTCCTTAGAAAGCTAAAATGATTTTCTACATAAGGGTATTTTATTTATAATTTTTAGAAATTAAATAATATAATATATTTATGACACAATGGCGATGCATTAATTACCTAATTAATAAAATATTAAAATAATTAATATTATAAATATCCAAATAAATGTAATTTGAGACTTTTTATTAATTTAAATAATTTTATAGGTTAATATGACATGTTATTATTACTTAAATGAATTTTTTTAGAATTAATAAAGTTGGTAAGAATTTAAAAAAAATCAATTATTAAATAGTGTCAAAATTGACACAAATGAGTATTTAAAACAAATATAATATTATTAATTGATATTAAATTCTTAAAAATCTAAGGTTAGACCAAATGAGTTAGATAATGTTATATATATTAATAATGAACAACTTGGTGTTTTCTTGTCTTGCTATAGTATGTTTATTAACCATATAATATAAAAATACAAAGAGACATGGTAAATGTCAAACTATTTAACTAAGAGATAAATCAAAACGATAAAATTAATATAATGACCCAAACCTGTCTAAAATATATTTTTTGAGTGTATTTAGACCCATACCCACATTATCATCTAAATAAGCCACTTTGGAGACATTATAAACCGAATATTAATTTATTATAAAATAATATTTTATGTTTTTCCTATGGTGCCCCTCACTGCCCTTATAAAAGGGAACTCCCCCTTCTCTCAAATTCATACCTTCAAAGCCTTTTGGTTCGGCCAAAACCTGCCCAAATATCCTCTAAACGTCCCTTAATTCAACCTAGATGAATTATTTTGGTCAGAAAGCCATCCTAAGAAACCCTTTTGATCAAATCAAAAGGAAGAACCCGAAGAAGAGGTAATGTTTTCACCACCCTCTTTCTAGTTACTTTCTTCTTCCACTTCTTCTTTCTTTGTTATTTCCATTCTAAAATAATAACCCTAGTATATTATATATAATTTGATGTTATTATAAATATGGTACAACCATATTCAGTATTCTATCCATCCTTTTAATGACATGTCACCATACGTGTGTACGTACGGCTTACCGTCTCCACGTCGTGGTGTAATTGTTATTCAAAACATTATTATTTGGATGGGTATGATAATGATGTGTAATTGAAGAAAATAATATATATAACATTATAATTATTCTTTATATATGATATTCCATCAATTTATATATTATTTTATTATAAAAAAAATGATATTGTCGCTCGTGCGTACGTACGAACTACCGTCTCCAAGAACGTGATGATATTCAGTCCCCATTGTATCCATTCAAGACTAATTCTCATTCGATGATTACAACAAATGTTTAAAGACATTATATCATTCTGGATATTAATAATATACATCCCATACATAACAAATATGACTCACATAGCAAAGCATATCAAATAAAATGAGTCAGTTAACAACCGAAACGACGATAATACTAAGATATTATTAACAAAACAATGTTTAAAGATCTTATATGATATCATATTAATATATATCATTCTTGTATAATTTAATAACAATTATTTAACCATTATAAAGGATTTTAACCTACCCTCGACCAAGGAAAGGTACAAGGTAAGGGTTTATTTCACAATCTCTTCATTATCCGAGATTGTTTATACGTAATTGTCTACTGGGACCTCTTTATCATCCACATCCATGTTTCTTAAAAATTTATTTCAAAACATTCTTAATATTTTATAGACTATGGGTTAAAGTCATTTATACCCTTGTTTGAATTTGATAAAATTTTTATGAAGGAATCTTTCCATCATTTTCCAAACAAGGTCCTTTTTATCCTTTTCGACAGAATTAAGGTAAGAATGTCTTTTTTAACTTATACGGAAGGTGCAGCTATTTTCCACCATTATAAAATATTTAAAGATTTAATTAAAAGATTATAAGGATATTTTCAAAGTAAATGTTTTATTTTATAATTATGTGACTTTTAAATGATTTCAAAAATATATATATTTCTCTCAAATAGTTTTTGATTTCATCTATGTCAACATCCTTTGATGGATTTTATGATTATTTGAAGTTGATTTATTATGATACAAAACATCCATATTGAATTGAAGGTTTTCTGATATGTTTTACTGTGTATGTTTTATTTTTATACAATTCATGATTTATGGAGAAATTATTGACATTTCATATGATAATTTTAATATAAATGTTTATGTTATGTTTAAACCTATTCATATGAGGAATGAATTGGACTTAATAAGTGATGAGTGGAGCCCACTATATCTTCTTGATACATCGGTAGGTCTCATGAGACAAACTAGTGACTTGTAAAAAGGCCTCGAAAAAATCATATTTGTAGTCCTGGCACAAGGCCTTGACTATGTGGTTATGATAGTCTGGCATTATGCATTCCATCATTATGAAAGTGGTTATTGATATTGCATGTGATTCTTAGATTAATAGAATATCTATGGGAATAAGTAAATGGAATTATTTCATTTTATTTCTTCCATATTATGTTGAAGTTCATGTTTTATGGGATTTTGTTTTAGTTATACATTGCCTTAAATGTTTAAGCTTATTTACGAAAGTTTCCGCTATATTGTTATACATACTAGGCATCTGAGCTCACCCCTTTCTATGTTTTATTTTTCCTAAGATGTGAAGAAGTATTTTATTAATGACCTACAGGGATAGTATGAGGGGATATGAGTGTTTTCTATGGAGACAATATGTTGTTGTAATTTTTCATGTTATGTTGTAATGTAAACTTTGTGAATGTATCTAGTGATTCCAAGGCTACTAAACTAATCAGTCTTTCGAGACTTAATCTTTTGTGATCATGCCAATGTTATGTAATAATGCACCGACTCTGGGTAACTGGGGTCGGGGCGTTACGTCTGGATTATGAATAGTATCTTAAATATAAAATATCATCTCATATGCAATAATATTATAAGGACCCAGCCTTAAAACATTACATAATCATGAATTAAATGAATAATTCACATTAAGGATCTTTTCAGGTTTATAGTTTTAGAGAATTAGGCCATAACTATTACATTTCAATTAAAAAAATACACTGTAGACACTTCTACTCAGTTTCTATTTTTGTCATAAAACAAAAACTCTTGAAAAAAAAGTGTCAGGTCTAGTCCCATTTTTAAAACAAAATGACTTTTCCTGGATCCCATCCTTGACCCTATTCCACATTATGTCCTGTGAAAAGAATTTCAAAAACTTGGGATGAGAATAAAAAATCTCAATAAGGGATACACAAAAAAGGAAAACTGTTATTTTTTTCAAAACAAAAAGTAAACCCTGAATACTTTAACATAAGTAATACTTTTCACCTTTATGAAGTTGTAAATACTATTCACTGAATAAAAGATCACTAATTACGATATTGTAACAACAAATTACCATAAAACCCATATAAAGAACACATAACATATAAAGGAAACTTGGAACATAAACATACTTAAATGGAATAAACATACGGTCGACTTCCACACATATCACTAAATGGAATAGCCATACGACTGACTTCCATACCCAATGCATTGGAGGTTATAACGTAACCACCCATCCAATTTTATCACAGAACCACATGTCATTTGGTTAATCACGTAACCACCCATCAAATGTCAAAGTACCATTATAAAAACATAACACATAAAACAAATATAAAGGAAAGAAAACATTTACATATTTCAATCACAATATATCACTTAAATATATTGACATAACGAATAAATTATAAAAACCATTTTCAATACCAAAATACATAAAAGAGTAAATGGTATTTATTTTCCTTGAAAAAAATATTACGACTTGTTAAGGAAGCCAAATAATAAATAATACTCACAGCGGCGAAAACTTCGATGTCACCGCTTACATTAAAAGAAACATTATTTTTTTGTCGTTTAGTATAATGCTTTGTAGATAAATATTCCCTTTGAAAGGTCAAGGGTGTTTATATAGTGTATAAAAGAAAGTCATGTATTAAAACAAAACATGCCTCAATAAAAGGATATTGAGACGAAGTCCCTTACTTCATGTCCGACTTGACCCATTCGTTCTTTAATATCCTGAATAATAGACTAAAGTTAATTTCTACTTGCTTAATAACCTTTTTAAATTTTATAATTCCTTTTATATCACTTATTACTATGTTATAAACATTATTTAATCATTCAAGTTCATAATGTTCGTTTTGTCAATATTTGGTACTTGAGTCACAAATGAACACCATATAGTTAAAAGTTGTTCACATGGTCATAATTTCATTATATTCAGAATGATATTCATGATTTAGATATCATATATATCATATATATCCTGTATATACATGTATTTATAATAGTACATAACATTTGGAGGTAATAAATGAAATTCACCGTTCATGGAGACGGTAAGCCGTACGTACGCATGAACGCTACTTCCATTTCTATTTCCTATTTTAATGGAATTAAAACATAATGATAAATAGGTATATAATAATTCTAGTATAATATCATATAATATAATTAACTCCATCCTTTATACGTCCCACATCATTAACGATTCATATAACTTTGAGGGGGCGGTAGTCCGCATTTCCTCAAATGAAATTATCACGTTTACCCATTATGGAAACCATAAAGGAATGATATAAATGGAAAATACAGTATCATAAAGAAAAAATAAGCATAATATATATCATATATAAATATAGTTTCATATTAATGTCCACCATGAGAGGCGGTAGGAGATAATCGAACAGTCGTCATTTTGTGAGGCATTAGTTTTCTATCCACAGAAACAGTGAGCTCTTCTTCCATTAGATGGAGGTGTGTGTATGTGTAGTTCGAATACTTCACATAACAACATCCTAGTATATTGAGGACATTTGTGTTGTTATAAAATAAAGGAATAAAATTATTTTATGGGTTGGATAAGTAAATTAAATGAAAATAAGTTAAGAGAAACTGTTACCTTTAATTTGGGTAACTCCCTTTGGTTTGAACCAAAATTGTTTGTAGAAGTTCCTTCAGCCTAAGGTAAGGCTTCAAGATGGAAGAGAGGGATTTAGAGAGCTTAACTGGGCTGAGGATTGATGAGCCAAAAGTCATAAGAGGTGTGTGGAATTGGTTATAAATGGACTCTTTTTATAAGGGGGAGGAGGGTCCCTTTAGGAAAGTGTGAAAATATTATTTCATTATATAATGATATTCAGTTTATAAAGGTCCAAAAATAATTAAATTCAAAGATAAGATTACTCATGGTAGAAATAAAATCATAAAATAAGAATTGGACAGGTTTTGGATGTTATTTTAATATTTATAATCTTATTTATTTAAATGATTTATTAATGAGGTAAACACTGCATCATTATTGTGTCAAAAATAATTTAATTTATTATATGTCTAAAAATTATAAAAAATACCATTATATAGAAAATATTTTTAGCTTTTCAGTAGATATATATAGAAAAAAAATTACTTATATAACACCATATAAAAATTAATTTACTAAAAGATATTTGTTTATGTCATTTTTGCCTTTAAATTAATTAATCTAAAGTGTCATTATCATTCATAAGTGGCTTCATGGGGTCCCAAAATCAACCCAACGATGCCCATGGTTGGTAATTACTCATCCAATAAGGTTAGGAAAAGTTTTAAGGTAATTTTGAATTATTATAATATTCTTTTTACCCTGAATTACCCTATTTACCTTTAACTGCAGTAAACAAAAGTTAAAAGTTACTATTCACCAAAAATTATTTTCAACTTATTGTACCAAATTTTACTTACTAATAATAACTATGTATGTCGGATTTTAAAAATTAAATTTATAGAAGTGGTAAAACATCAATTAAATGAAAAGGTCTGTTTGTTTAACTACTACTAAATGGTTTCACTATTCATCAAAAATTGAAATTTTCCAAAAAAATACCAAAAATTCAGCCTAAGATATATTTGATATTCCAAATTAAAAAATGATTTCTATTTTTCCAAATTCTAAACATATAATTATCATTAATTAATTTAAAATTAATACCATTGTAAAAACAAATAGCGTGTTTTTAAGAAACAATAGCTATCAAAAGATTGACACTTATTTATGTCCAAATTCAAAACGAAATTAATTCCAATGAACAAAAGTGGATTAAATTATAAAAATATATTCTAATTAAACTTAAAAACCATTTAAAAAGACAATATAACCATATAAATATATTAGATTAAAATTCCATTTTGAATTAAAATACAATATTTTTCACTATTCATTAAAAAATGAACTTTATCCGAAAAATTCCAAAATTTTACAGAAAGTAAATTTTGATGACCCAATTATAAATAAGGATTTTATTTGGACAAATATAATGTATTAAAGTGACCAAAAATAGATTTTTATAGGGTTCTCCATTAAAAGGTGGTAAATCGACCTTTTAAAGTAAATTATGCTTAAAATTAGATTCATTTACATTTTAAGCCTCTAACATTTATTGGATAAAAGTAAATACATTTAAAAACATGTATAATCATATTTTAGTTAGTTTGGTCCATTACCTCAAATACAATGGCTAGGAGTTAACTTCCATTTAAAATAATAATATTATATTATTAGTGTGCAATGTAAGATATCAAGGAAACCCATTGTTGTGTATCAGGTACGCTATCGATCATAGCAACCCTTTTAATGTAAATTTTTTATTTAATTCAAAAATATTAATAAGTATTAAAATATATTATTCTTCATTTACCTAGGATGTTACATCTTTCCCCCCTTTTGAAAATTGCGTCCTCACAATTTTTATTCACTTATCAAAATAAGTGGGGGTATTTATCCCTCATAGAATTTTTAGATTCCCACATTGTCTCTTCAACCATATGATTTTTACACAAAACCTTTACCTAGTGAATTGACTTATTCCGCAAAACATGCTCTCTATGGTCAAGAATCTGGACTATTTGTTCTTCATAAGAGAGATTCTCTTCCAACTGGACTACCTCTGGACTCAAAACATGAGATGGATCTCGCATATACTTTCCCAACATCGAAACAAGAAAAACATTATGTACCTAGGATAAACATGGAGGTAAGGCCACTCTGTACGCAACTGATCCAACATTTTATGGGATTTAATATGGTCCAATGAACCTCAGACTCAACTTTCCCTTATTACTAAAACACATCAAAATTTTCCATGGAAAACGTTGATGAAGACATGATCAACTACCTCAAATGAGAGATCCTTCCTCCAGTTATCCGCATAACTTTTCTGTCTGCTCTGAGTTGTTCTCATGTGCTTTTGAATCAACTGAAATTTCTCTTACATCTCTTCTACCAATTTTGGTCCCATCAGCTTCCATTCACCTACTTCATCCTAAAAAAGCTAGAGTTCGACAACGCTTTCCATATAATACCTTAAATGGAGCCATCTATATACTGGAATGGAAACTGTTATTATAAGAAAATTCAACCAAATAAATATGTTGGTCCCAAATTCCCTCGTAATCCAGTGAACAAGCACATAGAATATCCTCCAAGTTCTGAATTGTTCATTCTGACTTCCCATCTTGTTGTGGATGAAAAGTTGTACTAAAATTTAATTCAGTACCCAATGACTTATGAAGGACTTTACAAAAGTTACAAGTAAACTTGGGATCACGATCATATACAATGGATAGGGGAACTCCCTGAAACCTGACTATCTATTTAACATACAACCGAACAAATTGATCTAGAGACAAAGTATCTTGAATAGGAAATAAATGAGTAGATTTATTCAATCAATCAATTATAACCCAGATCGCATTATTACCTCGATATGTCTTCGGTAATCCCATAAAAATGTCCATGAATATATTTTCTTATTTCCACTCTAGCACCGGTAAATACTGAAAAATCCATTTCGGTAACTGCTACTCTTCTTTAACCTGCTGACAAGTCAAACAATTCACAGTAAAACCAGCAATATCTCCTTTCATTCCATCCCAACAGTAGTACTCCCAAAGATCTCTGTACAACTTAGAACTACCAGGATGAACTGAAAATAGAGAACTATGCCCTTCACATAACAAATCATTCTTCAACTGTGAATCACAAGTGTAACACCCCAAGCTTCCACGATACACTTCTCTTTGAATAATACACTAGCGTGTGTTGTACGCAACTTCGAGTTCTAACACACACCACAACCAATCAAAGTAGCCGTTATGAATAGTAATACCTACTTTTTGAAATTTTATAAATTTTATCTTTCCAAATGGACTTCGTTTTTGTATTCGGAATAAAAAATTATCCTAAGTTGAAATTTTTGAAATTTTCTGAGAACTTCCAATTTTTTATGAATAGTGAAAAATACTTAAAAATTTTTTTTAATAAAAATAATTTATAGTGATAAATTATAAAATTGAGTGGTTTTAAAGTGTAATTATAATATATTTTTACCATTTTATCCAATGGTGGTCATTAGAATTAATTTCATTTTGAAATTGGACATAAAAAATTGTCAATCTTTTGATATATATTATTTCTTAAAAACACGCTATTTGTTGTGACAACGGAAATTAATTATAAAATTAATTATTGAAACGTATATGTTTGGAATTTTTTAAAATATACATCATTTTTGAATTTGGAATATCAATTATAGCTTAGGGTGAAATTTTGGCATTGTTCTGAAAAACTTCAATTTTTGATGAATAGTGAAACCACTAAGTGGTAGTTAAAAAACTGATTTTTAGTTTAAATGAAACATTACCACTTCTGTGATTTGATATTTAAAAATCTGACATACATGGATTTCATTAATAAGTAAAATGTGTTTCAATGTGATTAAAATAATTTTTGGTGAATAGTAACTTTTAAGTTTAATTAATCATGATTAAAGGTAATTAGTGAAATTTAAGGTAAAAATGGTATTATAAAAATATGAAAATATCCTTACACTTGTCCTACCCCTATTGGATGAGTCATGTCCGACCAAGAAAATCCATGGGTCAACTTGGGGACCCCATGGAGCCACTTTGGTAGAAAAATGACATTAAAAACTTTTTATTTACTGTTAAAATAGAAATGTCACAAACTTGAGTTGTTTTACTAAAACAATTTTTAAATGGGGTTATAAAAGTAATATTTTTTACTATAAATATTAATTAGAAATATAAAAAGATTTCCTACATCATGATATTTTTTTTTATAATTTTTAGACATTAAATAAATTAAATATTTTATGACACCATGATGATGCAGTGATTACCTCATTAATTAACAATTTAAATAAAATAAAATGATAATGTAAAATCTAAGACTTAAACTTGTCAAAAACCTATTGTATGAGTATATTTAGAACCCTTATCACCTTATAATCTAAATATATAAGTGTGGTACCTTTAAAATCCGAAACATATTATATAATAAAGTAACATTTCATGACTTTCCAAGAGTGCCCCTCCTCTCCTCTTATAAAAGGCCCCCACCACTACCACCTTACTCACACCTTCAAAGCCTTTTGGTTCAGCCAACCACTGCCCAAATACTCTCTCAACTTCCCTATCTTTCTCCTAGAAGCCTCACTTTGGGCAGAATTTTTCCCAAGGAATCCTTTGGCTCAAATCAAAAAGAGTTACCCGATTTTAAGGTAATGTCTTCTCTTATTTTATTTTGTTTTATTTTACTTATCCAACCCCTTAAACTCTTTTTATTATTTTATTTTGTAACAACACCAGTATATTCAATATACTAGGATGTTTTGATGAGATTTATTTGATTTACACTTACACACACCTTCATCTAATGGTTAAAGAACATACTATTTCTGTGGTTGGCGAATTTCTGCCTCACGAAACGATGATTGTTCAATCCTCTTTTAACACCTTTCATGGTGGCCATTAAGATGTCACTATATTTATATATGATATATATTATGTTTATGTTTTTCTTATTCTTCTTTATTTCTCATTTATGTCATACCATTATGATTTCCATTATGGATAAACGCGACAATTTCATTTTAGGAAGTGCGGACTACCGCCCCCTTTAAGTGATTTGAATCGTTAATGCCATATGTGGGATGTATAAAGGATGGAATAAATGATATTATATATTATATTATACTGGAATTATATCATACATTTATATAATTATGATTTCATTCCATTAAATACGAAATAGAAATGAAAGTAGTGTTCATGCGTACATACGGCTTACCGTCTCCATGAATGGTGCATTTCATTTCTTACCTCTAAATGTTACGTAATATTATGAATGAATGTATATACTGGATACATATGATATATATGATATTGACAACCTGAATATAATTTTGGAGATAATGTATATTCTACCACATAAACAACTTGTTATTATAAGAAGTTTATTGTTGACTCAAGTAACAAAGATCAACAAAACGACCGTTATTAACTTAAATGACTACATAATTTTTGTAACATTGTAATAAGTGATATAAAAGGGATTATGAACTTGAAAAATGTTTTTATGAAAGTATATATTAACTATAGTTTATTATTCATGAGGTTAAAGAGCGGTCGAGTCAAGTCGGACATGAGGTAAGGGAATTTCTTAACCCAATTTCCATTCTTTCGGTTAATCTCCTACATTCAAATTATGTCATGATATTATTATGTAATATATTGTATTTGTAATTTCTTTATGTGTAATTACAGTAAATACAAAAAATAGATCTATTTTATTTTAAAAATGTTCTTTTTAAGGACTTCATCTCAATCTCCTTTCATTGAGGCATTTTTGGTTTTATACACAACTTTCATTTATACGGTGTATAAACCCCTTTGACTTTTACTTTTATTTAAAAAGAATCTTTTTATACGAAGCGTTTTTACTAAATGACAAAAGGAATGTTTTTTCTTACGTATACGGCGACAATGACTTCTCTGTCGCCGTGACTATTATTTGAGATTCGGCTTCCTCTATAAGCCATAAATTTTTTTTAAAACCAAAATAAATACCATGTTTTAATTTTCTTTTATTTTGGTATTGAAAATGGTTTTGATAAAGTTATTATTATATCAATGTGTTGTATTGATATCTTGTGATTGAAGTGTGGAAATCTTATGTTTCCTTTATGCATGTTTTATGTGATATAATTATGTTATGGTTTATGATATGTTTAAACCTGTTCATTTGAGGAATGCATTGGACATAATAAGTGACGGGTGGAGCCCGCTATAGCTCCTCAATGAATCGGAAGGTCTCATGAGACAAACTAGTGTCTTGGCATGAGGCCTTCACAAAATCTTATTTGTGGTCTTGGCACGAGGCCTTGGCTATGTGGGTATGAAAGTCTGGCATTATGCATTCCATCATTATGAAAGTGGTTATTGATATTGCATGTGATTATTCGACTAGTAGAATATCCATGTGAATAAGTAAATGGCATTATTTCATTTTACTTTTGCCATATTATGTTGAAGTTCAAGTTTAAAAGGCTTTTGTTTTAGTTATACATTGCCTTAAATGTTTATGTTTATTTATGAAAGCTTCCGCTATATTGTTATCCTTACTGAGCATCTGAGCTCACCCCTTTCAATGCATTAATATTTTCCAGGATGTGAAGAATTATTTTATGAATGACCTACAGGGATAGTCAGAAGAGGATATGAGTGTGGACTATAGAGACTTTGTTATTGTAGTTTTTCAATTTATGATGTAATGTAACATTTATGAATGTATCTAGTGTTTCCAAGGCTACTAAACTAATCGGTCTTTTGAGACTTGATCTTTTGTGATCATGCCAATGTTACGCAATAATGCACTGACTCTAGGTAACTGGAGTTGGGGAGTTACAGTTGGTATCAGAGGCAGTTTAGTACTAACCTTGGAAGCACGATTTAGATAAACTCTGATTAGAGCACATAGCCCTAAGATAGACTTTGAGGATTAGTATAGAAAAACATCCTAGAATTTTGGTATTATAGTGATTTTGTGAGTTTTCCGAGAAATACATCCCTATCTGGATACGAGCAGGTAGAGGCAGCTCTGGAACAGATGTACCTAGGGGTATAACCAAAAAACACAGCTTTGAGCTAGACTCGAACGAGAACTGGTGCACGACAACGGGCCTTTCTGCACTCTTGGTTACGACACTCTCGGGGGATATGCTTAGGATAATTCTCATTTTCTTTACAAAATATTATGAATGTTTTATGATTATATACTTCCTTAAAGAAAACATTTCTTTTTATGATTATGGATTATATCCATAAATAGTTCAATTTATGTTAAGTGTTTTACAAGTATGGAATTATGTATTTTAATTCATAAACTAATCTAGTTTATTCCATTGTTTAGAAATGGCGCCTAGTGGGAGGAATGGAAACTGTATCAATGCACACACTCTGTGTAGGGATTTCCCTCCTGCTCAAGATAATTATTGTGGAGTTGGAGATACAACTAGTGCTGATCAACTTATTACCATACTGGGACAACTCACTCATGTTTTGAATAATAACCTTACTCGTATGGAGCACCCTGATCCTCAATGTGGAGGATCAATGTTAGAACGCTTCATGAGGAAACAACTGCCAACATTTAATGGGGGTACAAATCCATTAGTAGCTGAGCAATGGATAAACTCCTTAGAGAAAATATTCCACTCCTTGGGGAGTAGCAAAAGAATGAAGGTTGTCATGGCAGTCTACTACCTCACTGGAGATACTGATCAATGGTGGTCGCTGATTCAAAACACAAAGGAAGATGAAGAAGTATCAAGTATGGAATGGAGGGAGTTTAATGAAATTTTCTTAGAAAAATACTTTCCACATGAACATCAAGAAGATATGGAATGACAATTTTTGAGTCTGAGGCAGAAGGAGGATGAGAATGTCGCAAAGTATGAGGCTAACTTTATAAGGTTAGCGAGGCATGCTAAAGATTATATACGTAACCCAAGAAGTAAGATTGATCCTTTCTTTGATGGTTTAAAACCATTTCTCCATCGAGCATTAGTCTCACAAACCTTCTCGTCGTACGAAGATATTGTCTCGTGTGCTATCAAGATGGAAAAGGAATTCTCTAAATCTTATGACTTTAAAGCAAAGCAAGAAAAGAAGAGATCTTTTGATCAATCTGGAAATGGAAATAAGGGGAAGAAGGGAAAGGTTGAATATCAGTCCTGCAGTAAATGTGGGAAGAAACACCCTGGTACTTCCTTGAAAGGAATGGGAGTCTGTTACAAGTGTTGTGAAAAAGGCCACCAAGCTCATGATTGCAAGGGAAAGAAAGTTTCTATCAATGTGGAATGCAATAATTATAGAGATATGGTACATTATGAAAATAAATTTCCTAAGCATCATGGGAACTTACCTCAGAAGAGGCCAAGGGATCATGGCCAAGCATATGCTATCACTACTGCTGAGGTTGAAGCTCCGAAAGACGTGGTGGAAGGTAATTTAATGGTTTCCTCAAGTTTAGAAAATGCATTATTTGATTCTGGATCATCTCATTGTTTCATATCTTCCCAGTTTGCTATGAAAATTAGATATTTCCAATTTGATTTAATAAGAGAATTGGTAGTCAAAACTCCTAAGAGAAGTATTATTGCAACAAAGTTTTGTGAATCAGTCCCCATTACAGCACATAATTGTTCTTTATCCGCTAATCTCATTTTCATACCTATGATTGAGTTTGATATAATCCTAGGTATGGATTGGATTTCGGACTATGATGCAATGATTTATTTTAAGAAGAAGGAGGTTATGATTTTTGATGATGATGATAAGGAACACCTTATTTTTAGAGCAGAATTGTCACCACCTAATTCTTATTTAGATCCACCCCCAGTAGCTCTACTAAATTCAATTATTGGGGAGTAAGAGAATGAAATGACTAATTGCAAGGAAAGGATGTTCAAATAGAGGATGTGCCTATTGTGAAAGAATACGTAGATGTGTTTCTGGAAGATTTACCTGGACATCCTCCAGAATGATAAGTTGAGTTTTCTATTGATTTAATTCATAGATCAAGACCTATATTGAAGACCCCTTATAGAATGGCCACTATGGAATTAGTTGAACTAAAGAAACAACTAGAGGAATTGAGTAATAAGGGATTTATTCTCCCTAGTGTTTCTCTATGGGGAGCCCCTGTCCTCTTTGTTAAGAAAAAAGATGGATCTATGAGGTTGTGCGTTGACTACAGGGAGATCAATGCTATAACAATAAAGAACAAGTATCCCCTACCTCGCATTGACGATTTATTTGACCACTTGCATGGAGCTCAATACTTTTCAAAGATTGACCTTCGATCTGGATACCATCAGTTGTGTGTGAAGAAGGAAGACATTTAGAAGACAGCATTTCAAACAAGGTACGAGAATTACGAGTTTATAGTAATGCCTTTTAGATTGACTAATGTACCCTCTGTATTCATGGATCTAATGAATATGGTTTTCAAGTAACATCTTGATGATTTTGTGGTGGTATTTATTAATGATATCTTGGTATACTCCAAAATCTACGAAGATCATGAAAATCACTTGCGCATTGTCTTGAAATCTCTTAGAAGGCATGAATTATATGGGAAGTTTAGCAAGTGTGAATTCTGGCTTCAGGAGATTTCTTTTATTGCCCATATTGTCTCTAAGGATGGAATTTCCGTTGATCCTTCTAAGACCAAGGCAATCGAAGAATGGCCAGCACCAACGAGTATAACTGAGGTACGCAGCTTTATTGGTTTGGCAGGTTATTATCGACGTTTTGTCCAGAATTTTTCCCGATTGGCTAACCCATTAACAAAGCTCACACGTAAAGGGGTTAAATTTGTCTGGACAAAAAAGTGTGAAGAATGTTTTGAAGAACTGAAGAGAAGATTAGTCAATGCTCCTATATTGACTCTACAATCAGGGAATGATGGGTTCGTTATTTATAGTGATGCATCAATGAAAGGACTTGGTTGTGTCCTTATGCAGAATGATAGGGTTATTGCCTATGCATCATGACAGCTGAAAATTCATGATCATAACTATCCTACTCATGATCTTGAGTTAGCTACTGTAATATTTTCCTTGAAGATATGGAGAAATTATCTCTATGGTGAAAAATGTGAGATATATACCGATCACAAGAGTTTGAAATATATTTTCCCACAAAAAGAACTCAACATGAGGCAAAGGCGATGGCTTGAACTACTCAAGGATTATGATTTCACAATACAGTACCACCCAGGGAAGGCAAATAAGGTTGCAGATTCTTTGATTAGAAAAGATCATGGAGTTTTGAACATGATCAGAGTGGAAAGGGATCCTATTTTCATGGATCTAGTAAAGATGGATATGGGAATCACCATGGAGGGTGAAACATCAAAAAAATTTCTAATGGTTTCCAAACCATCTTTACTAGAAAGGATAAGGTGTTCTCAGGCCGATGATGAAGAGTTAAAAAAGAAGATTAAAGCTATGAATAATGGGCGATTGAGTGACTTTGTGTATGAAGATGGAATTTTGAAATTTGGGAGGAGACTCTACATTCCCAATATACCTGATTTAAAGAGGTAATTATTGGATGATTCTCATAGTTTCAATTTTTCTATACACCCTAGGAGCACCAAAATGTATAGAGATTTAAAGGGACATTTTTGGTGGGACAACATGAAGAGGGAGATTGCTTATTTTTTTTCAAGATGTATGGTTTGTCAACAAGTGAAAGCTGGAAGACAATGGCCTGGTGGAGTATTGCAAACTCTTCCCATACTTGAGTGGAAATGGGATAATATTACAATGGATTTTGTGATGGGACTACCAAATACTCCTAGAATAAATGATGCAACATGGGTTATTGTTGATCGTCTCATGAAGTCAGCACATTTTCTTGCTATAAGGGAAGATCTACCACTTGAACGTCTAGCAAGAATATATATTAATGAAGTTGTGAGACTTCATAGAGTACCCCTGTCGATTGTCTCGGATCATGATCCCAGTTTTACATCAAGATTCTGGAAATGTCTTTAGAAGGCCTTGGATACTGAACTTCGTTTGAGCACTTCTTACCACCCTCAAATAGATGGACAATCAGAAAGAACTATTCAAACCTTATAAGACATGTTGAGATCATGCTCACTTGACTTTCAAGGAATGTGGGATCAATATTTACCTCTGGTAGAATTTTCTTATAACAATAGCTTCCATTCAAGTATTTTGATGGCACCATATGATGCTTTATATAGAAAGAGATGTCGCACACCAACCTGTTGGGATGATGTTGGTGAAAGAAAACTTGTAGGCCCAGAACTGGTGGAGGAAACAATAGAAAAGGTGAAATTAATCCAAAACCACATCAAAGCTGCTCAAAGTAGGTAGAAGAGATATTCCAACAACTGAAGGAAGGATTTGGAATTTCAGGTAGGAGATCATGTTTTCTTGAAGGTATCTCCATGGAAGGGAGTTATACGTTTCAGTAATAAGGGTAAATTGAGTCCCAAGTACATCAGAACCTTCGAAATTCTAGAACAAATTGGGGCTGTAGATTACCGTTTGGCAATGCTGCCAAGTCTCTCCAAAGTTCATGATGTGTTCCACATATCACTGTTGAGAAAATACATGCCTGACCCAACGCTTGTACTCACCTATGAGGAATTAGAACGGAAACCCGATCATTCTTATTTCAAAGAGCCTGTCAGGATTCTTGATACAAGAGAACAAGTGCTGAGAAACCGGATGACTCGTCTGGTAAAAGTTCTATGGAGAAACCATAAGATGGAGGAGGAAACGTGGGAACCCGAGGAACTTATGATGAAGAATCACCCGTGTCTTTTTATACAGTGATATTATATGAAATTTTGAGGAAGAAATTATTTGAAGGAGGGGATAATGTAACACCCCAAGCTTCCACGGTACCCTCCTCTTTGAATAATACAGTAGCGTGTGTTGTACGCAACTTCGAGTTCTAACACACACCACAACCAATCAAAGTAGCTGTTATGAATAGTAATACCTACTTTTTGAAATTTTATAAATTTTATCTTTTCTAATGGACTTATTTTTTGTATTCGGAATATCAAAATTATCCTAAGTTGAATTTTTTGTAATTTTCTGAAAACATCCAATTTTTAATGAATTGTGAAAAATACTTAAAAATACTTATTAAATCAAAATTATTTATAGTGATAAATTATACTATTGAGTGGTTTTGAAGTTTAATTAGAATATATTTTTACTATTTTATCCAACGGTGGTCATTATAATTAATTTCACTTTGAAATTGGACATAAACAATTGTGAATCTTTTGATATATATTGTTTCTTAAAAACAGACTATTTGTTGTGACAGCGGGAATTAATTATAAAATTAATTAATGCAACTTATATGTTTGGAATTTTCTAAAATAGACATCATTTTTGAATTCAGAATATCAATTATAGCTTAGGGTGAAATTTTGGCATTGTTCTGAAAAACTTCAATTTTTCATGAATAGTGAAACCACTAAGTGGTAGTTAAAAAACTGATTTTTTGTTTAAATGAAACATTACCACTTCTGTGATTTGATTTTCAAAAATCTGACATACATGGTTGTCATTATAAAGTAAAATGTGGTTCAATGGGATTAAAATAATTTTTTGGTGAATAGTAACTTTTAAGTTTAATTAATCACGATTAAAGGTAATTAGTGAAATTTAAGGTAAAAATGGTATTATAAGAATATGAAAATACCCTTACACTTGTCCTACCCCTATTGGATGAGTCATTTCCGACCAAGAAAATCCATGGGTCAACTTGGGGACCCCATGGAGCCACTTTGGTAGGAAAATGACATTAAAAACTTTTTATTTAATGTTAAAATAGAAATGTCACAAACATGAGTTTTTTTACTAACACAATTTTTAAATGGGGTTATACAAGTCATATTCTTTACTATAAATATTTATTAGAAAGATAAAAAGATTCCTACGTCATGATATTTTTTTTATAATTTTTAGACATTAAATAAATTAAATATTTTATGACACCACGATGATGTAGTGATTACCTCATTAATTAACGATTTAAATAAAATAAAACGATAATGTAAAATATAATACTTACTCTTGTCAAAAACCTATTGGATGAGTATATTTCAAACCCTTATCACCTTATCCTCAAAATATATAAGTGTGGGACCTTTAAAATCAGAAACGCATTATATAATAAAGTAACATTTCATGACTTTCCAAGAGTGCCCCTCCTCTCCTCTTATAAAAGGCCCCCACTACTACCACCTTACTCACACCTTCAAAGCCTTTTGGCTCAGCCAAACTCTACCAAAATACTCTCTCAAATTCCCTATCTTACTCCTAGAAGCCTCACTTTGGGAAGAATTCTTCCCAAGGAAGCTTTTGGCTCAAAACAAAAAGAGTTACCCGATTTTAAGGTAATGCCTTCTCTTATGTTATTTTGTTCTATTTTGATTCTCCAACCCCTTAAACTCTTTTTATTATTTTATTTTGTATCAAAAACAGTATACTCAATATACTAGGATGTTTTTATGAGAATTATTTGATTTACACTTACACACACCTTAGTCTAATGGTTAAAGAACATACTATTTCTGTGGTTGGAGAATTTCTGTCTCACGAAACGATGATTGTTCAATCTTCTTTTAACACCTCTCGTGGTGGCCATTAAGATGTCACTAAATTTATATATGATATATATTATGTTTATGTTTTTCTTATGCTTATTTATTTCTCATTTATGTCATACCTTTATGATTTCCATTATGGGTAAACGCGATAATTTCATTTTAGGAAGTGCGGACTACCGCCCCCTCAAAGTGATTTGAATCATTAATGCCATATGTGGGATGTATAAAGGATGGAGTAAATGATATTATATATGATATTATACTGGAATTATATCATACCTTTATATCATTATGATTTCATTCCACTAAATATGAAATAGAAATGAAAGTAGCATTTATGCGTACGTACGACTTACCGTCTCCATGAACGGTGCATTTCATTTCTTACCTCTAAATGTTACGTAATATTATGAATTAATGTATATACTGGATATATATGATATATATGATATCTATATCCTGAATATAATTCTGGAGATAATGGATATTCTACCACATAAACAACTTGTAACTATAATAAGTTTATTGTTGACTTAAGTACCAAAGATCGACAAAACGACCGTTATTAACTTAAATGACTACATAATTTTCATAACATTGTAATAAGTGATATAAAAGGGATAATGACCTTGAAAAAGGTTCTTAAGAAAGTAGATATTAACTCTAGTTTATTATTCAGGATGTTAAATAGTGGTCGAGTCAAGTCGGACATGAGGTAAGGGAATTTTTTAACCCAATTTCCATTATTTGGGTTAATCTCCTACTTTCAAATTATGTCATGATATTATTAAGTCATATCTTGTATTTTTACTTTCTTTATGTGTACTTATAGTAAATACACATAATAGATCTATTTTATTTTAAAAATTATCTTTGTAAGGACTTCGTCCCAATCTCATTTCATTGAGGCATATTTGTTTTTATACATAACTTTCATTTATACGGTGTATAAACCCATTTGACTTTTACTTTTATTCAAAAGGAATCTTTTTATAGGAAGAGTTTTTACAAAACGACAAAAGGAATGTTTTTTCTTACGTATGCGGCGACAACGACCTCTCCTCCGCCGTGACTATTATTTGAGTTTCGGCTCCCTCTATAAGCCATAACTTTTTTTTAAAAGAAAAATAAATATAATGTTTTACTTTTCTTTTATTTTGGTATTGAAAATGGTTTTGATAAAGTTTTTATTATATCAATGTGTTGTATTGATATCTTTTGATTGAAGTGTGGAAATCTAATGTTTCCTTTATGCATGTTTTATGTGATACAATTAAGTTATGGTTTATGATATGTTTAAACCTGTTCATATGAGGAAAGCATTGGGCTTAATAAGTGACAGGTGGAGCCTGCTATAGCTCCTCGATGCATCGGCAGGTCTCATGAGACAAACTAGTGTCTTGGCACGAGGCCTTGACAAAATATTATTTGTGTTCTTCACACGAGGCCTTGGCTACGTGGGTATGATAGTCTGGCATTATGCATTCTATCATTATGAAAGTGGTTATTGATATTGCATGTGATTATTCGACTAGTAGAATATCCATGTGAATAAGTAAATGGAATTATTTAATTTTACTTTTTCCATATTATGTTGTAGTTCAAGTTTAAAAGGCTTTTGTTTTAGTTATACATTGCCTTAAATGTTTATGTTTATTTATGAAATCTTCCTCTATATTGTTATCCTTACAGAGCATCTGAGCTCACCCCTTTCTATGTTTTAATATTTTCCAGGATGTGAAGAAGTATTTTATGAATGACCTGGAGGGATTGTAAGAAGAGAATATGGGTGTGGAATATGGAGACTTTGTTATTTTAGTTTTTCACTTTATGATGTAATGTAACATTTATGAATGTATCTAGTGTTTCCAAGGCTACTAAACTAATCGGTCTTTCGAGACTTGATCTTTTGTGATCATGCCAATATTACACAATAATGCACTGACTCTAGGTAACTGGGGTCGGGGCGTTACCACAAGGCACACATAATATTTTCCCAAACCTCAAAAAATAATGATTATCAATGTTAAAATAAGGAAACTTACCATTCTGAACCAACTCTACCTTTTTTTGCAACTCACTGTCTTTTTTCTGCACTTTCTTTATTTTGTCTGATAGAGATGATTTCACTAACACCTGAAACAAAACAGAAGAATTCCCTGCACCAACAACTTCTATGCCAAAGTAAATCAAATAGAAAACCAAAGGATTTCATTCCAAATGTAGCATGGTTAATGATACATTACTTTTTCGACTCAAAGAATCATCCACTTTAATTGCTTTTCCTGGATGGTAATGGATTATGCAATCATAATCCTTGATTAATTCCAGTCATCTCCTCTGTATCATGTGCAACGCTTTCTAAGTCAATATATACTTTAAACTTTTGTAGTCTTTATATATTTCACATTTTACTCCATACAAATGATGCCTCCAAATTTTTAAAGCAAAAACAGTAGCAGCTAATTCCAAATCATGTGTTGGGTAATTTAACTCATGAGGTTTCAAATGAAATGAAGCATAATAAATTACTTGATGATTCTATATAAGGACACATCCAAGTCCTTTCAATGAAGCATCGCTGTAAATAACGAACTCACCATTTCTGGAAGGTAGTGCCAAAACTGAAGCATTCACCAATCTTATTTTCAATTCTTGAAAACAATCATCACGTTAATTTGTCCAAATCAACTTAATACCTTTTTGAGATAACTTATCCGTTGGACAAGATAATCATGAAAAATTCTTAACAAACCTCCAGTAATAACCTAACAAACCAATAAAACTATGGATCTCGGTTATATTTTTGGGTCTTGGCCATTCGTTAACAACTTTTTTTAAGCAGGATCAACAGTTATGGAATTTTTTGAAACAATGTGACAAAGGAAATAAATATTTTGTAACCAAAACTCACACTTTCTAAATTTCCCATAAATTTTATTTTCTTTTAAGTTTTGCAAGATGATCCTTAAATGAATTTCATGCTCCTCTTTACTTTTATAATAAATCAAAATATCATCAATGAACACAACCACAAACCTATACAAGAACTCACGGAAAATTCTATTCATAAGATCCATGAATACAACAGGTGCATTGGTTACCCCAAAATGCATAACTACAAATTCATAATGGCCATATCTAGTATGAAAAATGGTCTTTGGAATGTCTGATTCCTTTACTTTCAACTGACGGCACCCCGATCTCAATTCAATCATCAAAAAATACTGAGCTCGCTGGAGCTGATCAAACAAATCATCGATATGAGGAAAAAGATTCTTGTTCTTAATAGTGAAGTTATTCAATGCTCTATAATCAATAAAAAGTATCATTTAACCATCTTTCTTTTTAACAAAAAAGATAGGAGCACCCCATGGTGATGTGCTAGGTTGAATGAAACCTTTATCAAATAACTCCTGAAATTGCTTCTTTAACTCTAAAAGTTCAATTTGAGCCATTCAATAAGGGGGTTTTGAAATTGTCTTAGCATCAAGAACTAGGTCAACAGTAAATTAAACTTCCCGATCAGGTATAATACAAGAAAACTCATCAGAAAAAACATTAAGATACTCATTTACCACTAGCAAATCATTAATCTGAACAGTTCTTTTATTTTCAACAATATGTGCAAGGTAACATTCATTTATATATTTTACTATTTTCTTAGCTTCCTGATATGTTATCAAAATCAATGGTTCATTCTTGTACACAAACTGTAAATCTTTCTGAAATGAAACCTCTTTATCTCTGTAGTCAATCTTAGCATGATAAACAGACAGCCAATAAATTCCCAAAATAACATCAAACTCTAATAGAGGAAAAACAATAAGGTTTTCAGGTAGATTCTTCCCACACACAAGGACAAGAAGGTTCTTATATTTTCTTTTTGTCTCAAAATTTTCTCCATGTGTTTTTACCTTAAGTTATGTATTCATGTCTTGAAATGGAATTCCCAATTTATTAGAAAACTTCTCAGAAATGAAAGAGTGTGTAGACGCTAAATCAAAAAACACATTGGCATAATTTGAACAAACAAACAATGTGCCAGATATTACTTCGTTTGATGGCCCCGCATTAGCTGAAGTAGTTGCAAAGGATTTCACCACCCCTTTCTTCTTGTAGTCTGGATTCTTTCCCTCATTTGAGTTCTTCACTGGACACTAATTTTTATAATGACCCATTTCATTACACTTAAAACATCTTACTGATGGTATTTCATTGCCTTCTTGATCATCTTCCTTACAGTTACAAGCAATATGACCAGACTTACCACACCGGAAGCACTTTCCAGACTTTGATAAACATTCTCCAGGATGATTTTTACCACACTTCTTACAAGTTGGATATTTAATTTTCTTACCTCCAATTTTCTTTGATGAATTCTTTCCCTTTTCCTGCCAACTAGACCTCTTTTTTAGTGGTTTGTAAACGAACACCTAATCATCTAAAAAATCCATTTCCACCTTCTCCACACATCAAACAAGTTTTACATAACTTTTGAACTCACAATATGCTAGTGCTCTTCAATATCATGGCTTCAGTCCTGATTAAAATTGATTTATCTTACTATCAAGATCTCAGATGAAATTTGGAGCATACCTTTCCAGTTGAGTGAATTTTTCTTCATAAGCATCCACTGAGTCATCCTCCTGCCTTAATTCTAGGAATTATTTTTCCATCTTAAGATGAACTACCTTAGGAAAATATTTCTGAAGAAACATACATTTGAATTCATCCCAACAAGAGCATCAATATCCTCACTTTCCCTGATATTTTTCACCATCGACAACTGCTGATCGGCTTCACCTTCAAAACAGTAAATAGAGAGACTAACCTTTTAATGTTATGAACACCCCATGGAATCAAAAATATTCTCCATTACTTTAATCCACCCTTCAGCTTGAACAGGGTAAAATGATCCTCTAAATGATGGGAGATTTTGCCTCATGAAATGATCCACTACTGACATGTACTTCTTCGGTTGATATGGATGATCTCGTGCATGGATACCACCACCATTTATAGCCTGATTCAACTATTCTATCACTGCAACAAATTGTTTAGTTACGATTCCGACCATCTCAGGTTGCTGATTTGGAAGGTTGTCTTCATCCTGATGTCATCCCAACATATCTGCCATGTTTCCTCTGTGGAAAACCATTCTAAACACATAAATATCTTAGGAGAAGAAACATAGTAATCTATAAATGCTATATCATTTCAATATTACCATAAATCAATTTATGGACATTTATTGAACCATACTCTAACTCATAAAGTTTTCTAAACCGGCCTATGATACCAACTATAAGGAATCGGCCTTAAAACATTAAATAATCATAAATTAAATTAATAATTCACATGAAAAATCTTTTCAGGTTTAGATTTTTAGAGAATTAGGCCATAACTATTACATTTCATTTCAAAAAAAATACAAATTAGAAACTTCAACTTAGTTTACATTTTTTTCACAAAACAATAACTCTTGAAAAAAATAGTCATGTCTAGTTCCATGTTAAGAAAACATGAATTTTATTTGAACCCATCCTTGAACCTATTCCACATTATGTCCTATGAAAAACATTTCAAAAACTTGGGATGAGCATAAAAAGCTCAGTAAGGGATACACAAAGAAGAAAAACTATTATTTTTTCAAAACAACAAGTAAGCCATGAATACTTTAACATAAATAATACCTTTTACATTTATGAAGTAGTAAATACTCTTCACTGAATAAAATATCACTATTACCCTTTTGTAACCATAAGATTACCATAAACCCAATATAAAGAAGACATAACATATAAAGGTAACTTTGGACATAAACATACTTAAATTTTATAACCATACAACCGACTTCCACACATATCACTAAATGGAATAAACATATGGTCGACATCCATACCCAATGAATTAGAGGTTATAACGTAACCACCCATCCGGTTTTATCACAACACCAACCGTCAGTTGGTTTATCACGTAACCACACGTCAAATGTCCAAGTACCATTATAAAATCATAATACATAAAATAAATATAAAGGAAAGAAAACATTTCCATATTTAAATTACAATATATCACTTAAATATATTGGCATAAAAAATCCACTATCAAAACCATTTTCAATACCAAAATACATAAAAGAGTATATGGTATTTATTTTCCTTGAAATAGAAACGTTTCAGCTTGTTAAGGAAGCCAAAGAACAAATAATACTCACAACGGCAGAAGGATCGTTGTCACCGCTTACGTTAAAAGAAATGATCCTTTTTGTCATTTAGTAAAACTTTTCATAGAAAAATAGTCCATTTGAATATTCAAGGGTGTTTATACAGCGTATAAAAGAAAGTCATGTATTAAAACAAAATATGCCTCAATGAAAGGTGATTGAGATGAAGTCCCTTACCTCGTGTCCAACTTGACCCGTTCATTCTTTAATATCCTGAATAATAAACTAATGTTAATTTATATTTTCTTAAGAACATTGTTCTAGTTTACTATTTTTATATCACTTATTACCATGTTTTAAACATTATGTAATCATTCAAGTTAATAATGTTCGTTTTGTTGATATTTGGTACTTGAGTCACAAATAAACATCATATAGTTACAAGTTGTTCATATGGTCAAAAGTTCATTATATCCAGAATGATATTCAAGATTTAGATATCATATATATCATGTATATCATGTATATAAATGTATTTATAATAGTATATAACATTTGGAGGTAAGAAATGAAATGAACCATTCGTGGAGACGGTAAGCAGTACTTACGCATGAACGCTACTCCCATTTCTATTTCTTATTTTTATGGAGTTAAAACATAATGATACATATTTATATTATAATTATAGTATAATATCATATAATATGATTAAATCCATCCTTTATATATCCCACATTTGGCATTAACAAGTCATACCACTTTGAGGGGGCGGTAGTCCGCACTTCCTCGAATGAAATTATCATTTTTACCGATTATGTAAACCATAAAGGTATGCTATAAATGGTAAATAAAGAAGAATAATGAAAACATAAAAATAATATATAACATATATAAATATAGTACCATCTTAATGGTCACCATAAGAGGCGGTAGAAGATAATCGAACAATCATCGTTTCATGAGGCGTTAGTTTTCCATCCACAGAAACAGTATGTTCTTCACCCATTAGATGAAGGTGGTTATAAGTGTATTTCGAATAATTCTCATAAAAACATCCTATTATATTGAGGATACTTGTGTTGTTTTAAAATAAATTAATAAAAATAGTTTAGGGATTTGATAAATAAAGTAAAAAAGAAAATAAGTTAATAGAAACTGTTACCTTTAATTTGGGTAACTCCCTTTAGTTTGAACCAAAATGGTTTGTTGAAGTGCCTTCTGCCTAAGGTAAGGCTTATAGGTAGAAGATAGGGATGTATGGAGCTTAATTTTTCAGAGTTTTTACAATCAAAAAGGCTTTAGAGGTGTGTGGAATTGGTTAGAAATGGTATCCTTTTATATGGGGGAGGAGGGGCTCTTTAGGAAAGTGTGAAAATATTATTTAATTATATATCGATATTTAGTTTCTAAAAATCCAAAAATCATTAGAGTCTAAGATAATATGACTCATGGTAGAAATGAAATCATCCAATAATAATTTTAAAGGTTTTGGATGTTATTTTAATGTTTATAATCTTATTTATTTAAATGATTTATTAATGTGGTAAACGCTGCATCATTATTGTGTCATAAATAATTTAATTTATTCAATGTCTAAAAAATATAAACAACTACCATGATGTATGAATGATTCTTATCATTCCAATAAATACTTATATTCAAAAATATTACTTATATAGCACCGTATAAAAATTATTTTACTAAAATATTTTGGTTTAGGTCATTTTTTTCCTTTACTTTAAATTAATTAATCTAAAGTGTCATTATAATTCATAAGTGGCTCCATGGGGTCCCAAAATCTACCAAAGGATTCCCATGTTCATAAATTACTCATCCAATAAGTCTATTACAAGTTTTAAGGTAATTTGGAATTATTATAATATTATTTTTACCTTGAATTGCCCTATTTACCTTTAACTGTGGTAAATAAAAGTCAAAAAATTACTATTCACCAAACATTATTTTCATATTATTGGACCCCATTTTACTTACTAATAATAACCATCTATGTCAGAGTTTCGAAATTCAATTCACAGAAGTGGTAAAATTTCATTTAAATGAAAAAGTCCGTTTTTTAACTACTACTAAGTGGTTTCACTATTTATCAAAAATTGATGTTTTTCAAGAAAACACCAAAAATTCATCCAAAGATATATATGATATTCTGAATTCAAAAATGATGTCTATTTTACTGAATTCTAAACATATAATTTTCATTAATTAATTTAAAATTAAGTCCTTTTGTTAAAACAAATAGCGTGTTTTTAAGCAACAATAACTATCAAAATATTGACACTTGTTTATGTCAAAATTCAAAGTAAACATAATTCCAAAGACCAAAATTGGATTAAATTGTAAAAATATATTCTAATTACACTTTAAAACCAATTAAAAATATAATATAACCATATAAATAAATTATATTAAAACACAGTTTTGAATTAAAATACAATATTTTGCACTATTCATTAAAAAATGAACTTTATCTGAAAAATTCCAAAATATTACACAATGTAAATTTTGATGTCCTCATTCTAAAGAAGAATTTTATTTGGTCAAAAATAATGTAATAAAGTGACAAACCCTAGATTTAAAGATGGTTCTCCATTAAAAGGTGGTAAATCGACCTTTTAATGTAAATTATGCTTAAAATTAGATTCATTCACATTTTAAGTCTCTAAATTTTATTGGATAAAAGTAAATACATTTAACAAACATTTATAATCATATTGTAGTTAGTTTTGTTCATTCCCACCAATAAAATGTCTAGGAGATAACTTCCATTTAAAATAATATTATTATATTATTAGTGTGCAACGTATGATTTCAAAGAAACCTGCTGTTGCGTACCGGGTACGCTATCGAACATAGAAACCCTTTTAAAGTAAAATTAATATTTATTTTAAAAATATTATTATGTATGAAAATATCTTATTCTTCATTTACCTGGGATGTTAAAAATATGATGTCGGTTTTCATCAACATATTACTCACAACAACTGGTAATATAGGGGATGGGTGTATGAGTAAGATAAGGAGTGGGGTCTGCAGAAAGAGGTGGATGAGTGGGAGATGTTGGCAGAGGTGGAAGAGTGGGAGCTGCTGGAAAAAGTTGAGGAGTGGGTGCTATAGTCAGAAACTATATTTTCATGACTATAAACATCTACTATACTAAGGCTCTGCTCCTATAATCAATCTTTACATGAATATCCTGAACTTCATCTTCAAAAGATTCTAATTTTTTTATAAACACCCTCCATTGAAGAAGTTTCAGAATATGGAAGCACTTCTTCCACAAATACACCCACCTGGTATCCTTGTACATAACTTGGGTGTCTGAGCATTCCCAATGTTGTGGCTACAATATCCTTCCTACCTTCAGCTAAAAATACCCCATGTGTGATCTTATCGCCAAGGGAATCCAGTATGAAATATCTAAAAAATATTTAATGAATCACAATATAAAAATAATTGAATTATCTTAAATAAATAAATAAATTAAACATATTCTAATCCTCTCAGCTAGAACCCTCAACTCTTCTGTTAGATATTTTATTTTTTTCTTATATGATCCCTCTTCTATTTTTCATGTCTAGCAATTGGGTAGAGGGGAAACCTTTTTAGAGACTGAAGACTTAGCTCTCTATTATTAAAATTTTTCAACCATTATTTGTTCTTCCAATAACTTATACCCTCATTGGGATAAATTATAAGGGTATACATTTCTATATTGGATCTCTTAATGTTATCTCCTCGGTTGTTATAAATTAAGAATGAAGAAATAAATAATAAATAAATAATATGATCATTAATATAAAAAAATTATAAAATCTAACAGTGCACTTACTAAAACCACTTCTTGTCTTCTACTTTCAACAAATTGATTTCATGTATCTTTATATATATAGGGATATATATAACATGGATTATGATGTTTCCTGGGGTTGATTTAAAATCATTATGTATCCTAAAAACTAATGATAAATATTTCCTTTGGATTCCTCTAGTATGAGGTATATCATATGTAATCTGATAATAATAGATAAAACATATATTAAAATAAAAATTTTACAATAATTAAAATAATAACATATGATGATACTATAATGGTCTACCATGGGTTATACAGTGTTAATTTTTCAAGACTTCTCCAATCATCAATCAAAATAATGACTTTTATTTTAGTCATGGCTGATATAAAAGACTTGAGTTGTTTTGAATTTTTACCTCTTGGAATATCATTATAATCAAAGTCTATTGGCATCGACTGGTCCTAGCCATAGGAAACTAATAATTCTGGTAAATGTTTACTACCATGTTTACCTTCCCCAAAACCCTTCTTTTTCCCTAGGGGAGAAGATGTCTCTTATAAATAATGATAAGGCTAATTAAGAGTATCATGTAAACATTCCTACCAAAAAGTATGAGTATGATAATCTATAGAAGTATGTGTTTGATGATTTGATTGATCTTTCATTATCCTAAAAATCAAAAAAACGAAAAATTAGTACACAAATATAAAAATTAAGTAATTATAATACAAAAGTAAATAAGAAAATAAAAAATATCAAATAAAAATGTAAACTGAATTAAACTTAACACTTTCCTATATTATTTTGGAATAGTTGACTAAAATACTGACAATAGTAATGAGATATAGAATGAAATATAAATGAAGAAAAACAAATACAAAAATGTTGTGTGACTAGTAAAAATTATCTAACCTAATAAATTATCTTTCACACAAAAAAGACTATTTTTTTTCAAAGCAATATTATACAATATTTTAATTTCTATATAAAATATTATATTTAAAATAATTTTTTTCAAAAAAGTCAATTAATAGTTATGTTACGTAAGGGTAAACATGGTAAAATAAAGAAATTAAACTAATATAAACAAACAATTTTAATTATTATTTATAATATCTTTTTTAATAAAGAAAATAAAATTATAATATCTAATGTTTTATGAAATTTTAAAAAGGTAATGAGAAATAAACATATAATACATATAGTATTAGGAATGTAATATAGGAGTTTTTTCCCAAATTCCTTTCTCATTATCATTCTATATGGCACAAACCATGTCTACGATAAGCTCATTAATATTATCTATTGATATTTCCAAGGAAGTGTGTATCTCATATAAATTAGTATCTTCATCAAGATTATTATCACCAACATACTATTTTTTCCTGGTAAAAAAATAGAACACTGCATATCGTATTGATCAAGAAAAATAAAAAAAATCAGAAGTTTCCATTATAAAAGGATCAATTATGTATTACAATCTATTCATATTAACTAGTTTTATTCCTAATTTATCAGATCTAAAACTATTGTTACCAATAAATCATTTGTAGATAAACACTGGAAATTAAAATTTAATGTAATAAACCTCTCATATTTATTCAATAACATCATAATATGAACATGATGAAAAAAATTGAGTTTTTTTCTTTTGCACTGGAAAAATGAATTGCTTCTATGAATACAAATACACTACTATTCTAAACAGCACTTCTGTTGTCCTCGTCTTTTATATGAAATTTATTTCCATTAATTTCCTACCTAGTCCATGTTATCAAATCTAAACTTAGACCACCCACTAACCATATCAATGTTTTTTATTCATCTGATTTACCAAGAACTGTATCATTAAACACTGGAAAAAAGTTTTGTTATACTCATTCAAAATCCACACATATTTTTTCTTTGTATAACATTGTTTCAATTCATTAATATGAAATTTTATATATGTTTAAGTGTAATCAATGTTATTCAATATGTATAAATGTACCTTCTTTATATATTAACCTGTAAAATGTTTGAATTTTATTACATGAATCCCCTTTACCCATAATTAACTCATTCATAGTGATATGGAGGCAAACCAATGTGCTCTACTATAGATAAGTAGCTTATAAAAAATGCAACGTCTTCAAAAATAAACTTCTAAATAAAGGATACTTTAGGTCGATATGGATTCTTAATATACTGGTTTAATATATTTATATAAATTTCAAAAGCTTACATGAAACATAGATATACAGGTCTGTAAAGATTTATTTCTCATACCAAATGAACCATTAAATGTACCATGATATCAAAAAAATATGGAGGAAAATACATTTCCAATTGAAAAAGTATAGAAATTTCTCCTTTCTCCAGATTGATCAAAGCTTTTAGATCAATCACCTTATTAAAAATTGAATTGAAAAATATCAAACCTTTAGGATAGTAATTCTAAAATAGATAAGAAATATTCCACGCAATGATACTGGTAAGAGTTATTTTATCATTATGTGATAATCATGATATTTATTACATATCAACTATAACTCCTTTAAAGACAATTTTTTTACAATTGAAGAATAACCCTAGGGAACTTTGATATCATTAAGACATTGAAAAAATATAATTTTCTCCTTCTTGGATACTATATCACAATCTAGGGGTAGTAATGTTCACCTTCCATTAGGAGTTCAAGCTAACTCCAAACATATTCCCATTGAGAGTAAGTATAATCTTGCATTCAACCCATCATTAGTCTTTCCTTTAATATCTTACAATGTTCCAATACACCTATCACAAATATTCTTCTCCACGTTCATGATATCAATTTTATGTTTGACCTCATGATATATCCATTATAGTATCTCAAAAATTATTGATTTCTTCTTCCAAATATTTCTATCATTACTAGATTTATGTGTCTTTATTAATGTCACATCAATGTTTTTCACCCTCTCAATATAATAATTAGTGGATAATGTTTTTTGAGAAATATAAAACTATTATGATCCATTGAATGAATTTTTTAATATTATATAAGATTGATTCATAGGCAAAAACTTTCAATGACCAATATGTATTTATTTGTCCCTTTATGCATTTGATAATATGAAGTCTATTTTTCAAAAAATGGACATGCTTTATGTCCCTTAACACTATATTTAAAAAAAATCTAGATACTGGGAAGTCATTTGTAGTGCATAAAATCATTTCATGTAGTTAAAAATATTCTATTTTATAATAATAATACACCATAATACCATACTCACATACTATTTTTAACTCATCAATTAATTGTGACAATAAAACATCTCTATCATTTTCAGTCTATTTGGTCAAGATATTATTAAACTCAACATGAAATAATTTCTCTTCATAAAAAATTCTAGAGATAAGTTGTAAATTACCAATAAAATAGGCCCTGAACTATGTGTGCTACTAAGGATTCGATATGGATTCATTTCATCCGAGAACAGTCCAAGTTTGGTATTTCTAACTTCATTTTACAATGTAAGAAAATGATGATCAATTCTCTTCCACTATAGAAAATCAGATATACATTGTAATTTTCCATCACATATGCACTCATCTTCGTTCCATCATAACCATTTGGATCATGTGAATTTTTAAATACACTTTTTATATTAGGAATAATAGGAAGATACCAAAATTCCTTAGCAGGGGTATCTCTAACAATTAAATCAACATGTTATTTTTCTTTCATCTTATACAGTGACATCCCACATTTAGGAAACAATGGCAAAAATTTGTATTCCTTCTTATATAACACATATTCATTCATGCAGACTTGTATTTTTTTAACCTTATCCCATCAATAAGAGTATTTTTTCACTCTATAATTTGAATCTAGAATATCATTAGAATTAAAAATAATATCTTTCAACAATTGTATTGAATCTGTAAAAATCTTTTCACTCCAACCATGTTTTAACTTCAAGTTAATCAATCATAACATAGATGATAAAACCATAAATTTATTACAACCCAAATATAGTGATTTTTTATCATTACTATATATATGCTAAATTATTAGTAATTTCTCAATTTTATCTACTTGAAGATCATGAATCATTTCTTCAATTTCATCAAAGTTGTCATCTTGCAAAGCATCTTCATAAATAGATCTTAAATTATGCTTAGTTTCACCATACCAAATACAAGGGATATAACTCGAATTAAAACCATGAAAAGTAAATTTATTCATAAACTCTTTTCTTTTCAATATCATATTTAAATATTTCAGGCATGGACTAAAAAACCTATCATTTTTTGGAACATTTCATTTAGAAAATAGTAAATAAGCATCAACTACTTCCTCATATTCTTCACTTATTTGAAGTGTCATAATCTAACTTCCACTCATTATTATAAAAAATATCAAAAATAAAAATCTTTTCAAAAGAATATATTTGTGATAAAATTTAGAATAAATTATTCAAGTCAAACTAGGTTTAAATTTGTATCCAAGATGTAATAATTTAAAAGTAACAAAACATTGAAATTTTAAAAAATGGGTATTTGGAAAGTATAATTATAAAATCTAGAAAATAATGGAATATAAGTTTAAATATAATTGATAATTCATAAAAATAAATGCATAGAATTAATTTATAAAATAAAATATAGTTAGAATAATCTATCATTTTTTATTTTCATCTAAATGAAATTCAATAAAACATGATGTTGAATATTATTGACCAGAATATAAATCATGTGTGCATTTTCTATTTTTATTTTAATCATTATCATCAATTTTTTAATAATTTTTTTATGAAAAAAACAATCAATTATTAAAAGAAAAATTAATCCAAACTATAATATAATCATACAATATATTTTAAATAAAATAATGATGAATTTGTAAAGTAGTATATATATATATGTGTGTGTATAGAATTGATATTGCATATTATTTATTCTTATTGTAATATGAAAATCATGAAAAATATATTATGTACTATGTATTCTATGAAAACATGTTTAATGTGAATATACCATACTAATAACCCACATTTTAAATATTTTTTTCTACTTCATTTGAGACAAAAAAGATCAAAATTTATGGGGAGAAAATGATTTTGAATTGAATACCATGTGATGTATGTGTAATTACATAAAAATATAAAATAGAAAAACTCTAGATATGTAGTGGGATAATCCTTTAAATTTAAAAGTTAATGTAACCTAAAGTTTGAATGGGGATAAAGTATGACTGGGGATAGGCAGTGCATCAATATCTATTATTATTTGTACCAAATGGGTTAATTAGTCCAAATAGAGACAAAACCTAACATATATATATATTCGAATATTATAAATATAGGTAAAAAACTAATTGATAGTTAATATTGTGTATTACCCAATAATATCAACATTATATTGATAGTAACTCGTAATATGTAGACTACATATTTAATATATGATTTTTCATTATAATAATATGCTCACATTACATGAAATGTGTTGATATTCATATACACAACTTATAGAATATTGAATATTGAGCTGTATGAAAATTTAAATGTATTTATACATAAAATTTTAATATTACTATGTCACTAATAAATTCATAACCCTAATTAAAATTTATCCATATACATGGATGTGTATGCATAAATGATGAATGATTCAGAAACTCCATCCAAATAACAAAAATTTCAAGATTTAATAAAAAAAATTATGATGATATGATGTATAAATATCACTGAAAAAATTTAGTGAAAACCCCTTATTTATATTTAAAGGACCAAAAAATTAAGATATAAGGCCAAAATTTATGATCTAATATATAACATTATGATATAATGAAATCTGCACCTTTTCACTTGAATAAACAGATAACTAAGGTATATAGATATGGTAATATGAGATTCATGAAGAGAATATATTTATATGAATGTTCAATGATGAGTCCAATGAAAATTTAGGGTTTATAAATATTGAAATGATATATTTTAGTAAAAAAAATCGAAAAAAATACGAGTTAGAGAATCTGCAACATTGAGCGGCCAAAAGAAAGGATCGATGTGTGAGCGTAACATGAGAGTTAAGAGGTGAACAGATCGAATGAGCAACAATGAGTCCAATGAAACCTAAGGATGTATGATGATGGAAAACCAATATTGGAGGACACTAGATCAATGAAATGAGGTTAGGGATTCTACATGAGAGAAACAAGTTTTCCTTCATGAGATCGAATAACAATGAAATGATTTAAAATGGAAATTCATGAAATTTTAAATGGTATATCACATTAGTTGTTATATTACCGATGTGATAATGAAATTTTATTATTTTATAATTTCGGTTATATAGAAATCAAAGTAAAAAAATATACTTTATCACATTGGTTATAAAATAACCAATATTATAAAATATTAAAAAAATTTGTGTCACATTGTTTATTACATAACTGATGTGAAAAACTACTTTATCATGTCAGTTATTATATTAATAACAATAATGACAAGATCCCCAGTCCAATTCCTACTCTGACATTTAAATAAAATCTCCTAAATGATTAGTCTAAAACTTATTATACTTTCAAACAATAGTTCCCAGAGCATCATTCCATCCCTTTCAACCACAAAAATAGAGTACAAGTCTACACTCAATTTCTATTTGGTATATCAGCATGCCTAGAGCCTTAGTCTAGTACATAACCCACAAAGCTTACTATCAATTTCTAGAGCCTAATTCTAACACCTAATTCTTATAATATACTTCAGGTGCCTAGATCATTAGTTTGACACCTGACCCATAATGTTTATTATCTGTTCCTTGAGAATTAGTATGGAAGCTAGGCCATTTCATCATTTATAAAAATAAAAATGGTAAAAATCTAAACCTTATAAAGCATTTTAAAACCCCCAAAAACCCCTTTTAAATGATTATAATTTTCCAAGTTACCTATGGGCATTAAGACCTAAATGAGGGAAAATACATACTTTCCATCAAAATCATTACGATATCCATCAAGCCATCTCACCACGGGAAAACCACACACCCATTTTGAATCAACATATAAAATTCATTTATAAAACCATTTTTATTAACCACTTGTAGGTCAACATATAATTTCAAAGCAAGAACCACTTCAAAATGTATCATTCCCCATTGAAACCCAAAATTGGGTCAAAACCAGATTTACATGATTGCAACCATTTCAAAAGCCTCATAGGAATTTTACAAAACTCAACACATAAAACATTTTGATTTTCAAGGTTGGACACCCCATGGGTGGCCATAGGTTTTTTCTCATAATAACTAATGAATCCAATTGGTTTTGTGGATGTTCTAGGTAGAAATATATAAGCTAAAACTAACAACTTAAACTATGGAATAAAACCCAACACGCATGGGATTTAAGGAAAACATCACATACACATGTAAATAAATTATCATAAATGTGGGTAAAGATCAGAAAAACCCAACCTATTTAATGAATATTTCCATAACATTTACAAATAATGACAGCCTTTCCAAGGCCCATCCATTTCCCTTCCCAACTCCTCACTATCCAAATTATCTCATATCAACCACCTAATCTATAAACTCATTTCAAGAAACAACAGTTAATTAATTATAACAATTATAATGAATTAATGTACTAAACTCCAACCCAACATAATGCCTGAAAATTCACATGGCCCTCACCTATTATTGAAACACCATCAAACCACCATAAGTTGTCCATAATGGACTCCTATCACAATTCTTAGGAAAATAGCTAATATGTGATACCATTTCAACAATTTATTTATTTATTTTATTAGAGAAAACATAATAAAATTCACCATAGTACCATACCATAATTAAAAATCATGAAATGAAATTTCAACATCTTCTTAGTATCTCATCTATGTAATCCAACCAAAATACCCATGAGAAATAGACAATTCAACTATGTTGTGGTGGAATATTCAGCATAACCTAAATCAAAGAATTCCAAATTAGAGATGAGTAAAAAGAAGTTAAAGAGAAGTCACTAGTGGAGAATAAATCAACTAAATCCCAGTGAACACAACCAATATAGATGTTTGAAAAAATAATAAGGGTTCGGGAATACCACTAGTTCAAGCACACCAAATGGGAATAAAAGTGGTGGAGTGGCCTAAAAACCCATGGGTGAATTTCAGTAAAATCCCATTTTATTGGGGTTCTGGGAAACTGTATATTTTTCCAAACCAGTTGGTTGGATCTATCCTAACCAAACCCACCCACATGATTTAGTAGCATATTTTTCAAAACTATATTTCATCTAGGAAACACCCTATTAAACCCCTCTACAATTTGACACATGGTTTTTTTAAA
This sequence comes from Viscum album, assembly GCA_963277665.1. Lineage (NCBI taxonomy): Eukaryota > Viridiplantae > Streptophyta > Magnoliopsida > Santalales > Viscaceae > Viscum > Viscum album. The sequence continues at coordinate 1,368,901,977 of OY728135.1, forward strand.
AAATTGTGCATAGTTCATGCACTATGTACCAGACTCTCATAAACATCACATGTTTTATTATTTGAATAAAATGTTTTACTCTAAATAATAATCTATCATTGAAAATTACACATTATTACTTCAAAATAAATATAAAACCCTCTGATCATCAAGGTATTGTTTAATTTCACCTAAATTGTGCACACCAAATCATACACCCTAACTAAACAAATACTAAACTTTTGAAACTTAACTTGAATTCTATAAGGATCATCCAAACACCTAGGATAACTCCAAATCCCTATTCTTAATCCAAAACACCACATTTAATCATTACAACTCTTATAATTCCATTCCAATTCCGTTTCCAAAATTTGACCCATCTAGTAAACTAAAATCTAAATTCCTTCTAAATTTTATAACTCGTATGGATATGGGATCTTACAACCTCCCTTCTATAATAACTCTAAAACCCAATATTTCTTGCTGGTAATTCATCTACGCCACCTACCATACATCATTCACTAGTATATGTCACACCCCAACCTTTGGAATTTTTTTTTCTTTTCTTGATCTTGGATCCTATGATTATGGTTCAGGTTGAGCCCCATTTTGAATTTTTGACTTTTCATTAAAAAAATGGAAGTTTTTTCTTGTTATAATTTGGAACATGGGTAGAACACATTTAAGATAAGTCATGTGTATTTTACCAGGTAATCATACAGCCTGTGTTGGGTTTCCAGTAGAGAGCCACATAGGTTGTGCATAGTTTGGGACATCATGAGGCAATCGTGTGGTTCAGTTCTAGAACCAAATAGAGGCGTTCAGCATGGTTGGAACAAGGTTTGGAAATAGTGAATACAACCCATTAGGGGTTCCCCTTTCATCTAGTGGAGGTCTCACGGTTGGAGTACGGTTTAAAAACTTGTGCATCCAAACAATGTGATCTACTAATATTTTTTAAATCTTGAAATTGCAATCTTTCACCCCCTGACCCTTTTAGGATTTACTTCCCTTGGATAATTTATTTTTTCATTAAAGGAGTCCCTAATCCTTATCCTTTTGATCCTAATCCTCTATGTATTCTGCTCCTTTGAATGTAATGTGATTTTCTAGGGCTTTGGACATTTTTTCCTTCTTTTATCTTCTCATCTCCCTTCTCTCTCATGTTCTTGGTTATTCTAGATGGGGTTTATCTATTTTATGAACCTTAATTTCTAGGTTATATGTGTGGGTGGTTTTCATGTATATTAGAGTTTTTGGATCATGTCTCGGGCTTGGATCTCCCTTCCCCTTAATTTTAGTTCCATTCACATAACGTTGATGTAGGTGTTTCTATATGTTTTCTTTCTGATGAATTCCATTTGATGCTTGGATATTTTTAAATAATATCTAAATGTTTTTATCATTCTTTTATTGTGTTTTCTTGTCTTATCATGGTGTTTTTATGTTGTAAAAAATTTGTGGAAGTTGTTTTAACAGGGTTTATTTAGTAATGTTATGAATTTATTCACACAAGGTGTTTGTTAAAATTCCAATTGTTCCTCTAAAATGAAATTTTGTGTTTTGAGTAGAGTTAATCCTTTTTTATGTTATGATATCATTGTTTTATTTCATGTTTTATATTTTTTGTGGAATTTGGTGGCTTTTGTGTGTATATCTTACATGTGGTTTGTTGTATTGGTTTGAAAACATGCAATGTTCCATTAAAGATAGTCCATGGGTGATTTCATGAAATACTTGACTTGTTGCATTAGATGTGGGAAAATACATATGTTCATGGGGTGAACACAAGGATGGGAAAATCAAATATGATGGTCTTGGATAAAATTTCTCAATATAAAAACTGGATTTCTAAATACCTATCCCTCCCTCTTATTTCTTTCTTTAAAATATTATCATTTCACTAATGGTTCCTTGGTTTTATAATGAAATGAAGATGGTTTCAAATTATATTCAAAATTGAAACCCATTTCGTACTTTTAAATATGGTTTTATTCTAAATCGTTTGAAAGACCTTTTGTCATCTTTAGATATTTTTCATTTTTTCATCTTTTTTTTTAAATAGCTCTAGAAGTAGAGTTGGATTTGTAATGTAAAGGATTTTTTTTATTATAATCATGAAATTTGTGTTTTATGTTGTTTTGGAAATGGTTTGGATCATTTCATTAACATATCATAATTGATAGTGTCGAAGGCCTGACCAAAACTTAGTAATGCTTTGAAAATGATTTGAAATTTTGGAACTACAAATGCCCAGTTGGTATCTTAACATATTTTGAGAAATGTTTTGAAATATCATATGATTTGATGGCCCAATTGGCACTTGTGCATGTATTATTATTATATGGGAACCCCTATATATAATTTCCTGATGTGGGTTATCATGTAGGGTGGTGTCGGTGTTTGGGGAAGGAAAGTGTAGTGGTTGTAACTATGGTGAGTTACACATATGAGGGCCCTCTCCATTCATCATATACTATTACCATGGGTTTTCTGGGCTTCTTTCAGATGGATGAATGATGATTTTTTTATCCCTAATTAGATGGGTTGGTACCCCCTTGACTTTAAAGGGATTTGTGGGATGTTCCACTAGATTGGCATTTGGAATGGTTAGTTGGTTATAGACTATAGATATTCACAATATGTTGGTAGGTGAGTCTAAACTGGGTATGTCTTGGGATTTCTATATAGATGTTTAGAAAATTATCATGGTTAGTATATGTATTTTCTTGTTTATATTATACTATAACTTGTTTCCAATTTACATTATTCAATTATTTTCAGCATGGCTTGGTATTATCTTATTTGGATTTTATATTTAGAATCTGATTTTAAAATGATGGTCCATTATAACAATGGAAATGTGGTGTGTGTTGTTTTCAAAAACAAAAAATTGTGTTTATTTATTCAAAATGCGAAAAAAAATATTTTTTTATATGTATTTGAAACTAGTGTTTTTGGATTGTCTTGCGAAACGAAATGTATGGATTCAGTGGTGGTTTCCTACTAAGTTGTTAAGCTCACACCCTACTTATATTATTCAGTGTTGGTATACTTGAGCTGTTTTAGAGGTTCTGGTTTTTGGTTTGCGTTCTAATTGTTGGAGTATGTTGTTCTTGTGACAGGTTGGCTTTGTGGATAGTACTGACCATGAGGTCACATGGATATCATGTTAGTGGTAGTTTGATTTGGTTTTGTTTTTGTTTTAACTTTGTTAAGTTTTATTTTTATATGAGTTAATTCTTATATTTTATTATGATCAGTTCTTGTAATTTACTACTTGTTCAGTTTGTTTTATTTGACCTAATTCTATTGGTCTGAAATCATTACCATGGTGATTTCTTGGATTCTCAGCACTAGTTACTATCCTATGGGGATCAATAATGACCTTTAGGTCATTCCACGGATCGATTTGGGTGTTACCTCGGATGACATCCTAGCCTAATTCTTGAAAAAATGAAATCAGAGTCTGGTTCTTTGTTATTTGGGGTGTCAGATAAATTAAATATTAGGACTATTGGGACTTGAGAGGTAGGTGCAGGATGATAATCACAAAATCCTTTTCATTCTAAACCTCGTGTTTATAGGGTTTGTATTTGTTTTGAGTATTTGTTTTGGTTTTTGTACTGTTTTGGATTATGAATAAAAATGGAGGTGAGATGATGTTATGACGTGATATCACATAGAGTTGTGACCCATGTGGAGTCTGAGTACATGGTTTAAGCTCCTTCTAGTTATTGATTCTTTCTTAGGGTATATCCCACTAACCATGTCATTAGGTTAGGCACAACTACTAGTTCCACACTCTGTTTGTTTGTTGTGAGTTATGTTTTGTTTAGGTCTTGGTTGATGTGAGTATGATTTTAAATTTGAATAGGTTTTTTAAATTGAAATGATTTATTTCAATTGTTTTTTAAATTGGACATAATGGGTTTTAATGAAATGTGTTTTGGATTGAATAATTTGTAAAATTCTTGGGTGTGATAGGGAAATGGAAATTGTGGCCCTTAGTATTCCTTATGAACATCCACATATGTGTGGGTATGTATGTGATGTTCTTGTTGAAACATGTGCATGGAATAAGTTGGAGGGGATGGGAACATATGTGATATTTCATAGGATTCCATGGGTGAGCATTTGAAATTAAATATTTATTATGGTTTTTACAAGTGGATTTTTGAAAGAGAAAATTGTTTCTGAAATTTATATTTCTTTAAAATTGAATTTGGTTTTTGGATAATGGCCTTGGAAGAAGGAAGTTTTGAAGTTGAAATAAAAAAGTGAGGTTTTTGAAAATAGGCTTTCTGGTTGTGCTTGTGTGTGTTTGTCTTGTGATATTGTTGTTTTGTCTTTATATGTTCTTTTTTGTTAGGTTTCTGGTTTATATTGATTCTGTTTTTTCGTTTCTTATGTTAATTAGAATATGTTGCCCAGAAAGGTTTGTAAATTTTCTAGTGAGTCTTTAATAGTTTCTATTTCTTCTCCATTTTTTCCTATCTTTTATGGTGATCAAGGTCTTTTAGAGGCAATTTAATGGATTTAGGGAGTTGAACATGTCTTAAAATCATCAGTAACTCCTGAAGATGTTAAAATTTGTGTTCTCTTGGGTTCATTTGAGAGTTCATCTTTTGACTAGTATATGTTGATTTTCACATCATCATTTAAAGTTAGGATCACATGGGAAACCTTTAAGAACATTTTTTTCAATGTTTCATACCTAAGGAGGTGAAGGTTGGGAAGGTGGAAGAGCAATGGGATGTTAGGAAGGTCCAGCGAAGAGTGAAATATTAATTTTTTGCAATCTGAAGAGTTGGTTTCCTTCTCTTGGGAGGCGGTGTCAGAGGATAAGTTGAAAGTTACACTTTTTGTTTGGGTTTTTCTTCTAGAGATCGTAGAAAAATTTTCTCTCATAAGACCAATTCTATTTTGATAGGTTGTTGTATGATTCATTTTTAGTTGAGTTGGTTCTCAATGCATAGTAAATGGTGGTAAGATCTCATGAGGGTTCCCCAACTATTGAGGGGTGTGTGCCATAGGTACCTATCCTCAAGGAGTATCCCTTGTTGGTTTTGACTTCTCATTCATTGGACCATTCATTTTTGTGCCACCAGTGTGGCTGTTTTGGGAATTCAAATTCATCTTGTCATGATCCTCTAATTAATTGATATCATTGTGATCATTTTGATCATCTGGAGAAGTTTTTTAAAACGTATTTCACAAATAATAACTTTTGATTGGAGGATGTCAGCTTCTGGAAATGAGGCAGTAAATGATTTAACCATCAGGGATCCAACCATAGGCCCCAGAGTAAAGCTCACGCACAGTCAGGGAATTTGTGGGGGTGTGTGAGGGAACCTTATCCTAGTTTTTATCTACCACATTGGGGTGGGGACATTTAAATATCCCTTGTTTTAGTCTTTATGTTGTTGTAAGTTCATTTTTCATTGTAAAAGTTTGATTGATTCTTTATTTCATGATATGAGTGGTTAGGTTTTTTCTAAATTTGTATTTTTTTAAGGGTTATCCCATTGTAAGTCTAATTTAGTTTTCATTCGTGCTTATTTGGAGATATTTGTTTCTTAGAAATCGATGTTTTAGGATTGTGTTCAAGTTTTTGTCTGGTTTGGGTTTCTTCCATGGGTTTCCCCATGTGTTGGGGGTCTGGATTATGTGAATAATTTTTTGTCATGGTGGTGGTGTTGTTTAGTTCATGTGAAGAAGTTTGGGTTATTTTTTGTTTTATTTCCCTCTTTGGGCTTATCCGAAGTCGTGATAATGTGGAAGTTGAGTTATTGTGGTGGGTATAACCCTCCCATGTTCTTATATTGTTCCTCATGTTGTGGTTTTCTCCAAAATTGTTCATTTTTTATTGGTAAAGTGAGAGATATTACCCTGAGGTTTGTGGTTTTATTCAATTTGATCAGGCATGGAATCATGTTTTGGTTAACATTCATCTAGGTGACTTTTTAAGGGCATAAAGTGTGTTTTGTGGTGAGAATTGTCACAACTCAACCTTTGGAATTATTTATTTTTTCCTTTTCTTGATCTTGGATCTAGTGATTAAGGTTCAGGTTGATCCCTATTTTGAATTTTTTAATTTTAATTAAAAAATAATGTTTTGAATTAGGAATCATGGGGTGCATGGGTAGCACACGGTTAAGGTAAAACATGCGGCTACGACCCGGTAACTGTGCGGATTATGTTGGGGGTCTAGTTGTGAGGTGCACAGGTTGTACATGGTTTGGGAAACCATGCAGCAACTATGCAGTTCGATTTTAGAACTGTACAAAGGTGTTCAATATGGTTGGTGCACTATTTGGTAACTATGTAGCTAGCCCATGCGGAGTTTCCCTTTCGTTCAATGGAGGGAACATGGTTGGTGCACAGTTTACTAAACCGTGTATCCATACCATGTGAGCTTCCCAGATTTTTAAAATATTGAAATTCCAATATTTACCTCCTCTAGTTTTATACCCTTTCAGGATTTCCTTACCTTGGATAATTTTCTTCTAATGAAGGGATCCCCCAATCCCTCTTCCTATGATCATACTCTTCCACATATGTTCCTCCTTCAAATCTAAGGTGTGTTTCTATGATTTTTGGCCATTTTCCCTTATTTTCTATTCTCTTCTCTATTCTCTCTCAAGTTCATGGTTATGTTTTGTGGGGTTCTCTATTTTTAGATCCCTAATGGAATGGATTGATGTGTGGGTGGTTTTTTTGGATATTAGGGTGTGCCAATCATGTATTTGGCTCGGATCTCCCTTCCCTCAAAGTTTAGTTGCATTCCCACATTGTTGAGGTAGGTATTTCTTTCTGTTTCCTTTTTGATACATTCCATTTAATGCTTGGTTATTTTTAAATAATACTTAAATGTGTTTTACATGATTTTAGTGTGTTTTCTTGTCTTATCATGGTGTTTTTATATTGGAAAAAATAGAGGAAGTGGTTTTAAAGGGTTTTATTTAATCGTGTTATAGTGTTATGAACACAAGGGGTTTATTAAAATGTCAATTATTCCTTTAAAATGAAATTGTGGGTTTTGGGTACTGTCAAACCTTAGTTATGTTACGATGTCATTGTCATATTGTAAATTTAATGTTGTTTGTGGAAATGGGTGACTTTTGTGTGTAAGTCTTACATGTGATTATTTGTGTTGGTTTGAAAACATGTGGTGTTCGTTTAAAGATAGTCCTTCAGTGATTTCATGAAATACTTGAATTTTATCATTTTTTGTGGTCACATACATGTTTTCACGGGGTTAAAATAGAAATGAGAACACAAATGATGATGGTCTTGATAAAATTTAGCAACATGAAAACCAGATTTCAAAACACTTATCCCTCCCACTTCTTTCCTTCTTTAAAATCTTAATGTTTCACTAATTGTTCCTTGGTTTTTTAATGAAATAAAAGTGGTTTCAAATTATATTCAAAATTATGGAACTTTTTTTACATTGAAATATGGTTTTATTCTAAATGGTATGAAATCCCGTTTTGCATCTTTAGATATTTTTCATTTTTTCATCTTTGTTTTAAAATGGAATTGGAGATGGAATCGTATTTTAAACATAAAAGCTTGTTTGGAATTGTAAGAAAGAAAGTGGAATTTTATATTTTTCTTATAAATGGTTTAGAACATTTTTTAACGTATTATAATTGATAATGTTGAAGGCTCAATCAGTACTACATAATGTTTTCAAAATGAGTTGTGATTTTTGAAGTAAAAATTCTCAGTTTTTATCTTAAAATGTTTTGAGAAATGTTTTGAAAGATCACATGATGTTTCGGCTCAATTAGAACTATTAAAAGTCATGTTATAATATGGGAACCCCTATGTGGGTTTTTCTTATGTGGTTTATCACGTGGATGGTGTCATTTTTTGGGGTAGGCAAGTGTGGTGGGGGAAGGTAAGGTGAGTTGCTTGTGCAAGGGACTCCTCATTTCACTATTTACTATTACCATGGGTTTCCCTATATTTTTTTAAAGGGTCAAGTGGTGGTTGCTTGTTAACCCTAATTAGATATTTTGGTACCCCCATTGAATTTATTGGACTTTGTGGGACATTCCACTAGATTAGAAGATAAAATAGACAGTTGGTTATAGACTATGGTGTTTCAACATACTCCAATAGGTGAGTCTGACCTAGTACATCAATGGATCGCTCTATGGATGTTTAGGAAACACCCACGGTTACTATATTTATTTGATTTTTTATATTATGGTGCACCTTTTTTCCAATTTACACTGATCATTTTTTTTCATCATGACTTGTTATTATCATTTTTTGGATTTTGGTTTGCGAATTTGATTTTGAAATGGTAGTTCATTCTGAAATGTGGTGTGTGTTATTTTGGAAAAGGCCAAGCATTGTTTGTTTATTTAAAAGGAGAAAACATATTTTTATATAATTATTTCAAACTACTGTTTGTGGACTGTGTCAGGAAAGTAAATATATGGATTCTAGGCTGGTTTTCTACTAAGTTGTTAAGACCACACCCAACTTATACCATTCATTGTCGGTAGACCTGAGCAATTTTAGAGGTTTAGGTTTCTGGTTCAAGTGCTCATTGTTGGAGTAGGTTGGTCTTGTGGTCGGTTGGTTTTTTGGATAGTGGTGACCATGAGATCACATAGAGACCTTTTTGGTGGTGGTTTGATTTATTTTAGTTTAATTTTCACTTTTTTTAGTTGTATTTGAATATGGATCAGTTCCTATATTTATTTATGATCAATTTTTGACTTTTGATTCTTATTCGGTTTATTTTATTTGATCCTATTTTATTGGGACTAAATCATTACCATAGTTATTTCTTGGATTCCTGATCCTATTTTCTTGGCCATGGGGATCAAGAACGCCCTTCAGGCTATGCCACATACAGGATTGGTTGTCGGTTCAGATGGAATCCAATCCTGGTTTGTGATAATAACCAATATCCTTATTCATCTTCTATGAGCCCGAAACACTAGAAAGGTACAACCTCCAACTCAAGGAACTCAAATAGAAAAAATATGAGGCAATTTTCATTATCAAAAAGGGAACACTATAATGGGACTTACCCAATCCCACCCAACTGAAACACTGAGTTTTTTCATCTCTCAAAAACTCATCGAGACTATGGTTCTCTTCACTATAAACTTTAACTTATAATTTCTAACTTCCCATTATTATCACCTCTTCTATAAAAAAGTACAATGGGAGAATAAATTAATTCTTCAACAACATGCCTAGAATGGTTCACTTCCTACCACACCCAAAAAACCCCTGATAAATCCAATCAACATTAGCACCTGTCTTCATCTTCGAAAACCAAACATAGTAGATGCATATCTACCGACAAAGCACAAACTAAGAAAAAACTGGCTCTTCCTCAAAAACCTAATTATATTTCGAAAATACACCTATAATTTCAAAATGACAGCCTGTTTTTCATTTTAATATCATTGTATTAATCCCATGTACTTACCCAAGTTAGATTATCCTTATATGAATTATCCCAAAAACACATGCTGACATCCAACAATATGATACCACCTCACCTCACTATGCTTTTGTTACACCCAAAGTCATTACATAATAATCTTAATATACACACTATATTCCATACCAATTCTTGGTTAGTATACATAGTTATATCCTCCACAGACCAAAAACATCATCATTACTTACTTCACCACAAAATTACCTCATACATAAGCACCTCATATTACTTTTTCGAACCACTTGAGCTCAAAGCCAACGCCTTAATCTTTCATCCACCACAATTAAATAACTATTGTAATCCCATATTAAAATATAATTATTCAACTCATTTATTATTTACTAGCATCACAATTCCCCCGTGATATATCCACAGTCAATTCTACCCACCTGTGGTCGTTCCATTCCAAGGGAAGTATCTCTATGACTGACAAATCACCCCGAACTATAGGAGTGTTGTTTCCACTATCTCACTCAAGCAACTTCAACCACCACTAACCATGATATAATCACTACTCAACCAAAGTATTGGAGGTGGTTTTCTCACTCTCAGCCAAGAGATGAAATTAAATGTCAACTACTGATCATTCCCAGCTTTTGGGGATCGAATCCATGGAATTTTTCGGCACCTGATCCCTTACAAGGACCTCTCTCATAGATTAAATGTGGTTCACATACCACCATATGAATTCACTTAAAGTGTTATAGGAGTTTTAATTATAATTAGGCCCTCTATAAAACCATATAAAACCTTTATATAGCTAGCCATATAGTAATTTTCCTCTTAGTATATTATTTCTGATGCTTTTGTAGCAGGGGAACACATCATCATGGCGGTGTGTGTTTATTTCCATGCATTCTTACTTTCCAAGGGTGGGTGGCCTCTACCACCTTTGGTGGTGATTTCATCTCCTTTATTGGAATGGGGTGATGGGATTTTGGTTTCTACATCCATAGATTCCTCCTTGGAGATATTTTCCTAGTCTGGGTCTCCCTCATATTTTTGATTCATATTCATGAAACTTATTCCTAGTGTCCTCTCTTTTTGGACACTGGTTAATTATGCTACTAATTTCGGGTAGGGAAACAAGCTTTCATCATATTATATTTTAACTTCATCAATGTATGGGCATCACTGGACACTAGGTGCATTAGGTATCTATATTCTTCCTTGTATGAGGGAATTTCATAGAGGAATCTTGGGCATTGAACCCAAGGTATTCTGTGTTGATCATCGGGTATCTAATTCCAAACGGATATCTTCCAAGGATTTCTTCTTAGGCATCCCACATTTAATATGATGTATAAGTATGAATTGGGTTATGGTTTTAACATATTATGGATATAAAATTAGTTTGATTAGAAAACCCTATAGAGGTGGATTAGGGAGGTAAATATCTAGTAGGGAGCACATGGAAGGTTTATTGATGGATGGATTTGAATGACCGTGGGGGTGGACCCAGGAGGTGTAGTCCATAAAGGGTAAGATATCACACTGTGAAGGTAGATTGATCATAACTCCATTAGAGGTGGACCCTAGAGGTGTTTCCCATAAGGGGAAGAGATCACACAATGATGTTTGATTTAGACACCCTTCGAGGTGGATCAAGGAGGTACTCCCCAAGGCGAGGGCACAAAAGTTTACCATTGTTTTGTATTGAACCTAAAAGATCCATCCTACATACCCTCTTTAGAATATAGATATAAAACCCAATATAGTTCGATGGATGGTGTGGGGACTACACATGGGATATTCACATTGTAAGAGGATTTCTCTAGGTTAGATTGTAGGGGGATTACATATGGGAGCTACCTAGGTGGGTGGAATTATTTCACTGATATGTGGTGTTTGGGTTATGATCAATGTGGATTTTTATGAAGTGTTGGGTGGAATGTATGGGGTGAATGAAATTATGGGTTTGGACCTCATATGGGCTTCTTACCTATCCTGGTTATTCAGGAATCAAAATATCATGTAGTTCGAGAAGGGGTGTTGGGGATTACACATGAGGAGGAGGCCCTTTTTTGGGGGGGCTTACTCATGAGAGAAACTGAGGTGCTGATATTGTGCAAAAAATATGTGAATGGGGATTACACATGGAAGATACTAGGGTGATTATATGCAGTGAAAAAGGATTTAATGGAGATTATGTATGGAAATTTCTTGGGTTCCACTATGGAACGACAATGGTGTGAATGGGGATTATACATGGAAGATTACTGGATTCCTCTATAGAGTGGTAATGGTGTGAATGGGGATTGCACATGGAAGCTTCCAAGGTACCGCTATGGAGAAAAAATGGTGTGAATAGGGATTATTCATGGAAGATTCTTGGGTGCCATTATGGAGAAGAAATTGTGTGAATGGGTCTTACACATGGATGTTTTTTGGGTTACACTATGGAGTGGAGAGGGTGTGAATGGGTTGTAGGAATGGAAGCTGCCTTAGTGCCTTCCTCATGTTAGGTCATGAGGGAATCCCATATACATTTCATGAGGTAGGATTATATTTTAACATCATGTGAATGGATGAAGTGTGTGTGGATTATGCAATAATTTTCCCATAATTTCTTCCTCATGTTAGTTCATGAGGGAATATTTATTTTATAATAGTCCGAGGAATATTGTTTGGTATTACACTTAAGATGGAGGCCCATGGGGACTGCTTAGGAGAAGTAAGTATACATATGGGGCCTTCACTCTAGGTCTGCCAATTCACTTTCCTCGTGTAAATTCATGAGGTAATATCAACTCATTGGTGGGTTGAGGTATATGAATGGGGCTTAAACCTAATGAGGAGGACCATGGGGGTTCTTGGGGGATGTAAGTACACATATGGGGAATGCACTCTAGGGTTTTCCATTCACCTTTCCTATGTAAATTTATGATGGAATCTCAACTTATTGGTGGGTTGAGATATATAGATGGGGATTACACCTAATGAGGAGGCTCATGGTTGATATTTAGTGTTATTCTCATGATCATGGCATGAGCCATCTTATTCTTGGTGCATAAGTAATATCATTTTTTTCACAAGAGGAATCCTATTATTTAATGATAGGGTATGCTACAGTAAGTCATGCAATGAGAAATACTCAACATAAGACACGTAGAAATGGATACTGTGGGATTTATGCATGAGAAACCCTATCTAGTTCAACTTGGTATTGGATCTAGGTGGAAAGTTAATGCGAGTTGCATAAGGAGCAGTCTGATTCAAGATAATCAGGGAACTATAGGAGAGATTATGGAATCATAAAATAGGAAAGGGGTGAAGAAGATTAGGTCAACACAAGGTATTACATGCAGTTTAGAGTGGTATCTTGAATCATAGTATTTTGTGGGTGGACATTAGGGCCACAAAAGGGAGAAAGAAAAAATTTCCTAGACTCGGCTCGAAAAGTTTGTGGTGTGAATCTCAATTTTTCATGAGGGATAGTGATGGTAGCAAACGGACCAGGCTAGAGGCCTGGGACCGTAGCCCAACACTAATCATGAGAGGAGGTGTGGCGGTGACTCCCCCAGGGAATAGACTAGTGGGAACATGTCTGAACACTTTTGTGTGCTAGATGAGATACATTTAAGATGGGTCATGCACAAGATGCATTACGTGCAAGATGGGATGTGTGCAAGATGACCTACGCACAAGATGACCAATGGGCATGGTAATGGGTGTGTGTAAGAGAATTCTTTGTGTGCACTTGACTAGGGTTGAAAGAAGTTGGGAAAGGATTACAGAATTTTGTCCCCACTTGAGGGTGGACCCACAGGGAACCTATCACACATGATCTCTACCTTGAGAGTTCTATTATTTCATGATATCATGGAAGATCATTCATACACAAAGTAGAGAAGTGGTTCGACTTCTGGATGATCACCCTAAATAAGGGGCTGAATTTAAAATATATATGAGGCCTTAAGTGATGGATTATATGATTCTAGTTATTAAAGACATCTTTTTCACAACTTCTTCATTTTATGTGACATGCGTGTTCTCAAGGGACAGATTGACGTTGTATTTGGCGCACAGGATTCTTGCGTGTGGATTGGTTTCTTACATATGATGTAGAAATCTTGTGTGTGGTTTTCTTAGCTATTTGAGTGGAATGTGTGGAAGGAGATTATTGACATCACATTTGGTGTGCAAGAGTCTTCCACACTGATATCAATCTTGATCACATTCCTTGAAACTTGTGTACACCATCCTCGGCCTTCCCAAACTACTCCGTTGAGTTGGATGATGGATTGGGTTTGGAAAAATTTGGCCATTTTCTACTTCATGTGAAATTCGATGCCAAAATATACTCAAGACAATGTCAAGATATTGGTTATAATCGTCTCCGGATTAAGAGTATACTAAGATGTTGTTGACTAATACCACCACAACTCATCAATTTATGGTATCACTTTTAACTATAGGGACATGTCAAACCCATACAAAGGCATTAGGCCACCCTTCATGTGAGTGTCTCACCATACCCACATCAGCTCTCAGCCAACTCAAGACTACCTACTTAACTCAAGAACCTCATGTGTATGCTCCCATAACATATAATCCATAATCCAAATGACATACCGCATCAGAAAAAATCATATCTCCAAGATATAATTAACTCGTATCCATTACATTATCTTATGTAACTTAACCATATAGCCTATTTAAAACACTAATGAGTCACATATCATGAAAACTCAGCTCACAAACCCTAGCCACTATCTATTCCTTCCTTAAATGCACATCACACTCAACGAAGTTCACCCTTGGTTATTTTAGAAACCAAAGCCACCCCATCAATCCAAAAACACTTTCATGACCACTTAACTACCAAAATGAAATTAAAATTCTCAATTATATTCATTTACCCTCACGAAATGTTCCTAAAGATGCATCAAGAGATAACTAGGATAGAAACCTAACTGGTATTTCCCTCAAAACGCACATGTTCCATCAAACCATCGTCAATCCAAATTATTTTCAACTCAAGGAAACCAGGTGTTACCAGATTCCTTACACCAAAACCCCCTTTTAAGGATGATATTTTCCATATGTAGTACATGTTCTCCCATCCTCATACACACCAAGTCTACTTCACCTATATGATTTATGTCTAAGTAAAATCATGTGCTTGAAACCAAATACTACCAAGAACTTCTTGTTCATCAGGTCTATCTCAAAACCATTTGACGCCATCCTTCTTAGGCATCCGTTACATGGGTTAGGAACCCAAATGAGTTTAACCCTCTAGTTACCAATCATAATACTAAAACACTAGAACAAAATTTATCCTTTACTAAAACAAAAGGCACCAAATGTTCCTAAACCCATAATAGGATGAACCATTCATGCACTATTTTTAAAAGTCCCAAAATAGACACCCATTCCTCACACACCCAAAGTCACACACAACTCGGTTGACCCCTCACAAGGGTTACCCTAGAAAACCATAAGGAATCAATTCCTTAAACTATAGTCACGTTGAAGAAGGTAACTAGGATCTCATACATAGTTCTAGGATAACTCATACAAGGATACCAATTATGAGGTTTCCAAAATTCTCTCACAAAAATATTTCTTGACATAAATATGTGAAAACACCCATATCTAGGGGCTCATATACAAAGGACATCAAAAACTGAACCAACCACCCACAAATTGGGCATTCATCCTCTCTGAGAATCTACACATTAGACCTATACTTGGTGAACCACGCCACAGAAAACCCTGAATAAGAACCAAACATAAGGGTCCAACATTCATATTCTTATAGCATACTGACCCACTAGGTTCACTACACCTATTATTCACAAGAACCATAAATCATCCTCATCATCAAGAATCTCACCATAGATCCAAAAAACCTTCCATAAAAAAGAAATCCCTAAAATCTCCCACTAACATGCCTATAACATGTGGATCCTACATGCCTAATATATTGCATGGGATGCCTCTTTCCACTACAGTCCTAGAGTCAAAAACAAACTACATTCATCATAATAACGGTTCAAAAGAGGAAAATCCTTCATAAACCATCAAATACAAACCATATATTCATTAACCAAGGGGAAAATCATATGCAACATTAACATTGATAACCAGTAACATCAATCTCAACCCCTAGTGACATGGACATTATACTGAAACAGGTTTTCGTGACTCACCAACCTGATATACATAACAAGATTTGAAACATTACTATATATCCAATATATCAAACCCCAAATAGTAAAACATGAAAGTAATGATCTGATAAAACTTTTTAAAGTGTTGTCTCCAGATCCATTGAACTAGTTTCGTAATTCGGTATACCACATGACCTCAAGCATGCCTCCTTGTATGATAGCATCTTCTAACTAACATAGGGGGTCTAAGATAGTGTCGTGAGGATAATATACCCCCATATTAGAGTGTGAAATAATAATATAGCTAAACAATAATCATATATATCAGATTATATATAAATAATAATTAAAATAAACATAACATGGTAAAATAAAATTTAGTAAAGGTCCGACAAGACAATTAATACCTATAAATGACTACCCATTGGCCTTGTTACATAATATACCCAAATAAGATAAACCAATAAAAATGGATCTAATGTATCTTCAAGACTAATATCATCATTTATCTCAATACCATTCAATATTTCCTTCCAGATATTGAAAAATACAACATGGGCATCAACCAAAACTTCTATCTGTAATAAACATACAAGGGATGCTCGGGTACCCATGTGTAGTGGAAGCCTGAGAAGGTTGTCAATACAACATAGAGTCCACCACAAATGGTGTCTAAATAAAATACAAGTTGGTATAATAGTTCATTAAGATAAAAAAAATTGATAAAAATAGTACATAAAGGTATATGCATCTCAAAAATAACAATTTATTTATTGACCCATTTTCCCTCAGGTTCATCACAACACCCTGGATAATCAAACCTTCATTGACAAAAATTGATCGTCTAAGTCATAAAACATTGTGTGACGTATATCATAAATAAAGGAAATGGAATTTTCATTTATCATTTATCTTGAGAAATCATAAAACATCAATATGGTTCTCTAAACCATAGATGTGGGGTACCATGTCACATACTTAGAACCATAAATCATGAAAATAATGCTCTGATCCTTAGTCTAGTGTATACTCATACATTTAAAAAAAAGATCCCAAAGGATCAGTCCAATGAAAACTCATACTATTAAACAACTATTCTTAGATCATCCGTAAAACACTTTAAACCATGGATATAGAGCATCATTCCATAATCTATTTCAATCTGGTATACCAGTGTTCCTAGAGCCTTATTTTTACACCTAAACAGTAAACTATACTTTCAGTGTATAGATACTACGCCTGAATCATGTACTATACAGTATACTACATGTTCCTAGTGCATCAATCTAGATCTTGGCCCATATAGTTTATTTTCCATGACTGGAGTATCAATTTGGTACCTAAAACATTTAATCATTTTTAAAAATACTAGGGACCAAAATGTCATCCTTACAAAGAATAATAAAAACCACAATAACCCATTTTTAAACCATTATCATTTACTAAGTTTCTTCCATCCATTAACACCAAAATAAGTGCAAACAATTTCTTTTTATCAAAATCATTAAGAGTTCTATCAAGGAATTTCCCTAAGGGGAAACCACACACCAATTTAAAATAAACATATAAAATTCATTTATAAACCCCTTTTTATAATCCACTTGGTGATAAACATATCATTTCAAAATAATAACCACTTATTAACATAGGTCCCCCCCCCTGACAACCAAAATTGGGTCAAAACCTCATGCACACAATTAGAAACATTTAAAAATACTCATAGGCATTTCAAAAAAACTAAACAAATAAAAAAATTCCATTTCATAGGTTGGGACACCCCTTGAGTTGTTGTAGGTTTAGTCTAATAATAACTAATGAATCCAACAGGGTTCGTGGAAGGTAAATGTATCAATCTAAGAACTATAACTACAAACTTAAACCATAAGATAAAACACTAAACACATTGGATTTAATAAACATGTCACAAAAACATGTAAATAATTTATCATCACTCTGGATAAATATCATAGACCACCTACCTCATAAACAATATTTTTCATAACATTTATAAAGCATAGAGGCCTTTATAAGGCCCATCCAAGTCCCGTCCAAACTCCTCCACATTCAAAAAATCTCATCTCAATTACCCAATCCCTTACCTCATGTCAAGAAACAATAATTAATTAATTATAATAATTGTAATCAATTAATATATTAAACCCCAAATCTACATAATGCCAAAAAACACATCAGGCACTCAACCCTTATTGAAACTTCATGCAACTACCACAGGTGGTCCACAATGGACTCCTGACACCATTATTGGGAAAATATTTAAGAGGTGATACCATTTTAATAAATAATTAAAAATTTTCATTAGGAAAACCTATGAAACTCACCATGGTCTCATAAATTAACAAAACATCATGAAATTATTTGTGGAAGTTGTCTTGGGATCTCATCTACATAATTCAGCCAAAATACCTTTGAGAAATAAGTGATTTCACCAAGATCTTGTGGAATCATATAAAAACCTAGACTCGAGAACTCCAAATTAGAAAGAAGTATGAATAAGTTGAAGAGAAGTCATCAGAGGATAAGAAATCACCTAAATGTTTAATAAATCCCCATGAAAATACACTAAATTTGTGGTTAATGATGGAGAATGGGGTTGATAATACACCTCGTTCATAACCACTAAATGGGGAAGAAAAGAGTGGAGTGGCCTAAAAACCCAATGGGGAACTTTGGTCAAAACTCTCTTTTAATGAAGTTCTAGGTAGCTATATGGTTTTTCCATAAGGTTTTCCAAAATTTGTGACAATGTTGTAGTTGGAATTAACCAAAGACAACCCACCCATATGGTTTGGCCATGTAGTTGGAAAAACTATACACCAAATGTCAAACACCCCATTGTACTCCTCGATAACTCGGTATATGGTTTGTCTAAAATCATGTGTAGTTCATGAACCAAGTTCCAGGCTCTCATAAACCTCACATGATTTCATCATTGAATCACATGGCTTATTATAAACTATTCACTAATGATGAAACTTTCTTATTCTTCATTCAAATTGAACTGAAACCCCTCTAAGCATCAAGGTTTTGCATAGTTTCTCTGAAATTGTACACACAAAGACATGCACCTAGCCTCTAAAACACCAAAACTACTAAAACATAACCCAAAGCCTCCAAATATCATCCAAACACATGGGCTACCTATTGAGCATTATTTCTCATCACAAAACACAAATTTGAAGCATTATAACTCTCCAAATTCCATTCTAAGTCTTTTTAAAAAAATTACCCACCCAATAAATCAAAATCAAAATCCTTTTTTAAATTTTCATCAAGTATGGATGCATGATCTTATAAGATAGGTGTAATATATCAATCATTGAATAACATGGTAAAAACATATTATGACTCAATTAAAATAGATTGATTCAAGAAAATCCCTTACGTATTTGGTAATGTATAAATCAAAATCCAATGATAGAGATAATATAAATTGAAATTTCAAATACCTTAAATCATATAAAAATTATGATAAGATATTTAGATTGAGAAATAAGGGTACCATGTGAAATTTAATTGGTTTATAATATAAAATATAACTAGAAAATGATAAATGATAAAAATAAACCATTAAAACATCATAATTTATAAATTAAGAATTAGTCGAAAATTAAATTATGATAAATAAATATAAATCATTATAAAATAAAAAGGAAATTTAATATAGTTCAATAATAGGATAGAATAAATCAAATATATTGGTTGATATTCAATAAAGAGGGTATATGACTGAAGGAAAGAATATTGAGTCAATAAAAAACCTTTCAAACTACACAGTGTGTGAAATGTAAATCCATAAGAGAGGATAAGAGCCCATAAATTCATTTAAAACTAATATAAAATATAAAATATTCATTTCAAGATATTTTATTTGAGATATATAGGAGGAAATATGAAATATAATAACAATACTTAAAAATAATAGATATTTTTAAACAATACCCAAAAAATAAGAAATCATTTTTTAAATGTTATACTAAAAAATCAACTTAATATATCATAATATTATTAAACCCAAAGAATAATAAAAATGTATCTTACTTAATTCATAAACCCAAAAATCATGATCACTATGATTACATATGCTCTCAAAAATTAACTCAATCTTTTTCCCTCAAGTAACATTAAAAACTTGGAAATAAAATCGTACACTAGAGAATGTATACCCTAATCCCAAAAAAATAGTGAACATCTCCCTAAGTCATCAAATCACCTACAATTCCAATGTTATATATACACATCAACTTGTTTTTTCCAAAATTAAGTAATCCTTTTCACTAAATAACCTTAATTACATGAACATAAAATCATATAAAAACCCTAACTTCTGTTCCAAAAAATAGAATAACATTATTTATAAATAACCTTAATTCTAAATCACAAACTAAACCTAAGGGTTATCTATAACTCAATCATTTACTCATCCTAAAAAAACAAAATCCCCCAAAATTTCATTAGTCACGTTAAAATCCAATCACATATGACCTTAAAAGATTAGTTTTGGATTTGAATTTTTTATAAATATTAGACTTATTAACCAATGTTTTTATTTTCAATCCTTAAATTATCCTCAAATAAAAATACCCTAACCTCTAAAGTTATTAAATATATTATCTGATTCCAATTGTGAATACTTGAACATAATTTTCCTATTATTAGATGATTTATAGAAAATATTTCTTCAATTATATTCAAAATACCTTTTAGGTTTGAATTTTGAGAGAATTAGAAATTATTTATCATAGAAATACCATGGTTATCCCATCCAATGGATATTTTTTCCACTAAACGAAACTCTGAAAATGATACACCTTCTATATTAAATGTTACAACACATAAACTAAACTTGTTATTCATAATCATTCATATCCAACATTAAACCATGTGAAAAAGCATTTCAAATTGTGGTATGAGCACATAAATCTTATTAGGGGGTGTGAAAAAAATAGAAAAACCATTACAAAATTTAAATAATTTAAAAACGTTGAAAATTTATTTAATTTAAACACCAAATCATTGTGATTATATAAATAATATTTTCAATCATATAGCCAGGTTCTTTTCTCAAAATAATTACATAAAGAAAACTCAAGATCAAGTATATATAAATTAAAGGAAATATAATGTTCTTTGAGAGAACATAAAAACATATAAGAATGTTAAATATATAAAAGAGGATAACATTTCCTTCAAATACAGAACTTTACCTTTAAGAAGATAAAAATCATTCCTATTCCCATAAAAACAACTTAATGTTTTATGAAATCAAAATATTTCCATCTAAAATCCATAATCAAGTACAAAATACACATAAAGGAATATAGGGACATTATATTCATATCACCATTAAAAATCACCCTTAAAATGGAATAACTTCATCAGTTAATTCCAAAATAATTTCTCTATAGAATAAATGAGTACCTAACGTATTAGAGTTACAAACTACGCTCATCTATAATAATATACAATTTACAAGAAATATAATTTGAAAAAAAATAGAATCTTACACATTTCATAATAATAGTCTTAAAAATGTATTATTCTTTCTAAAGTGTGTGACTCCAAGTCCACATGTCTTCTATTATGCTTCCCTTAACCCCCTCACATTTTTTCCTTCCCCACTAACCCTTTGTCTCTCCATCCCCACCTCCCTTCCTAGATGACCCTTCATATCCCCATCCCCATCTCCCTCTCTACTCCACCCACTCCCCCTACTCCCACATCTCACTCCTCGTATCCATATCCCTATCTCCCTATCCACTCCCTCATTTCCCCTACCAATCTTCTATTCCTATCTAGGTATCTCATTTTCTAGAGTTTATATATCTCTCTCCCCATCTATGTGTCACACTCTCAAGGTCCTATCAAGGTATATTCTGTCCATTGGTCCATATTCTTCCAAAGTTCCCATTCCTACCATTTTTCTTCAATTTCATTGACTCAAGGTCTTCTTTGCATCCCTCCACTCCCATGGTCCCCATTACTCCGCTCTATATATCCTACCCTCACATATCTCACCCTCTTTTATCTCCTAAATACAGTCACTTGGGGATGCATTTTTGGAAATATTTCTATTTTTCATCGATAGATTGATGAATCTTCTCTCTTACACTTAGAAGATGACCTCTTATCCACAACATTGTCATAATTGGTTAAGGTGGGCCATAAATTTGGAATTTTATACTATTGTAAATAAGGTTATTATCTCCTACTATCAATGAATTACTCTTTACAAATATGTAGGTTTGAAAAAAAACTATAACATATTTGTATTAGGTCTTTACATTTTGAATTTTCAATGTTTTGTGCAACTTATATGTGTTTGGAAATTGAAATATTATGGTTCATATTTGTTAATAATATTAAAACTTCACTGCTGACATTTTATCCAATAGGTTTTTAATTCATAGATATTGAAATGGTGTTCATTCAAAATATAGTATGTTCTCCTCATGCCATTTAAGCAGTGTGCAACTAATCTATTTGAGAATTAATGAAATGGTTTTTGTTACATCATTCTAGAATTTTATTGATATTGTTTTAAGGTGATGAATTACAATGGAAGTGAGATGATTATATGAAATAATTTGACAGAGATTAGTGACCCATGTGGAGTCCGAGTACAAGGTTTAATATCTTCCTAGTTATTGATTCTTTTTTAGGGTATATCCCGCTAACCATGTCATTAGGATAGGTATAACTACTAGTTATGCACTCTGGTTGTTTTTTGTGAGTTATGTTTTGTTTCTGTCTCAGTTAATGTGAGTAAGATTTTAAAATGGAAGGAATTTTTGAAATTGAAATGACTTATTTTAAGTGTTTTTGAAATTGTAAAGAATAAGTTTTAAAGGAAAGTGTTTGAATTTAATAATTTGGAAAATTCTTATGTGTAATGGTGAAATGGAAATTGTGTCCTTCGTTATTCCTTATTAATATCCTCATTTGTGTGGGTATGTTTGTGAAGTGCATGTTGAAACATGTGCATGGAATAAGTGGGAGGGGATGGACAAATATGCGATATTTCATTGGATTCCATGGGTGAGTATTTGAAATTAAATATTTTATATGGTTTTTACAAGTGGATTTTTGAAAGGGAAAATGGTTTCTAAAATTTATATTTCTTCAAAATTGAATTTGGTTTTTGGATAATGTCCTTGGAATAAGGAAGTTTTGAAGTTAAAATGAAAAAGGTGATTTTTGAAAATAATATTTTAGGTTGTGCTTGTGTGTGTTTGTCTTGTGAGATTATTGTTTTGTCTTTATATGTTCTTTTTTGGTATGTTTCACTTTATATTGATTCTATTTTTTTATTACTTATGTTAATAAGAATATACCACCCAGAAAGGTCCCTAACTTTTCTAGTGAGTCTTTACTAGTTTCTATTTCTTCTCAATTTGTTCCTATCTTTTGTGGTGATCAAGTTATTTCAGAGAAAATTTAATGGATTGATGGAGTTGAACATGTCTTAAAATCATTAGGAACACCTGAAGATGTTAGAGTTTGTTTTGTCTTGGGTTCATTTGAGAGTTTAGCTTTGGACCGGTAGAAGTTGATTTTACTATCATCATTGTAAGTTAGGATAACTTGGGAAACCTTTAAGAACACTTATTTCAAAGGTTCATACCTAAGGATGTGAAGGTGGGGAAGGTGGAAGAGCAATGGGATGTTAGAAAGGGCCAGTGGAGAGTGAAAGCATATGTTGACCAAGCCAAAGAGTTGGTTTCCTTCTCTAGGGAGGCGGTGTGAGAGGATAAGTTGAAATCTCAACTTTTCATATGTGTTATTCTTCTAGATATCATAGAAAAATTCCCCTCATACGATCAATTATATTTTGATATGTTGTCATATGATGCATTTTTAGTTGAATTAGTTCTCAAGTAATAGTCAATGGGGGTTAGATCTCATGAAGGTTCCCCAACTATTGAGGGCATGTGCTGGAGGGGCCTATCCCCAAGGAGTATCGCTTGTTGGTTCTAACTTCTCATTCATTGGACCATTCATTTTTGAGCAACCAGTTTGGCTGTTTTGGGCATTCAAAGTCATATTGTCATGATCCTTTGAAGAATTTCCATCATTGTGGTTATTTTGATCATCTAGAGAAATCTTTTTAGAAATAAATTTACAAATAATTATTTTTTATTAGAGGATGTACGCTTCTGGCTATGAGGAAGTAGATGTTTCAACCATTAGGGATCTATCCATAGGCCCCATAGTAAAGCTCATTCCCAGACAGGGAATTTTTGGGGGTGTGTGAGGGAACCATGGCCCTGTTTTTATCTACCATGTTGGGGCAGGGACGTTTAAATATCCCTTGTTTTAGTTTTTATGATGTTGTAAGTTCATCTTTTAATTGTAAAAGTTTTATGGATTTGTTATTTCATGATCCAAGTGCTTAAGTTTATCTGAATGTCAATTTTTTTAAAGGGTTATCCCATTGTAAATCTAATTTAGTTTTCAGTCATGCTTTTTTGGAGATATTTTTTTTAGAAATCACTATTTTTTGGATTGTGTTCAAGTTCATTGTTTGGTTGGGGTTTCTTCCATGGGTTTCCTCATGTGTTGGGGGTCTAGATTATGTGGAGAATTTTTGGTTTTGGTGGTGGTTCTTTTTAGATCATGTGAATAATTTTGGGTTTTTTGTGTTGGTATTTCCCTCTTTAGGCTAATCCAAAGTTGTGAAAAGGAGGAAGTTGATTTATTATGGTGGGGAGAACCCTCTCATGATCTTTTTTTATTCCCCACGTTGTGGTTTTCTCTATAATTGTTCGTGTTTTAATGGTGAAGTGAGAGATATCCCTATGAGGTTCATGGTTTTATTCAATTTTGATCATGAATGGAATCAAATTTTAGTTAACTTTCATCTAGGTGAAATTGTAGGGGCATAAACTGTTTTTTGTGAGAATTGTCACACCTCAACCTTTGGAATTATTTATTTTGTTCTTTTCCTGATCATTGATCATGTGGTTAAGGTTCAAGTTGATACATATTTTGAGTTTTTGAATTTTTATTAAAAAAAGAAATTTCGAACTAGGAATCATGGGGTGCATGGGCATCACACAATTAAGGTAAACCATGCAGCTATGCCAAGGTAATTGTGCAGCTTGTGTTGGGGGTCTAGTAGTGAGGCGCACAGGTTGTGCATGGTTTTGGAAACCATGCAGCAACTATGCGGTTCAATTTTCGAACTAGACAAAGTAATTCAACACGGTTGGTGCACTATTTGGTAACTATGTATCTAACCCATGAAGAGTTTCCCTTTCGTTCAATAGGGAGAACATGGTTGGTGCACGATTTACTAAACTGTGTAGCCAAATAGTGTGAGATTCCCAGATTTTTAAAATCATGAAATTCCAATCTTTTCCTCCACTATTTTTATACCGTGTTAGTATTTCCTTACCTTGGGTAATTTTTGTCCAATGAAGGGATCCCCCAAACCCTCTCTCTCTGATCATACTCCATCGTGGATTCTCCTCATTCGAATCTAAGGTGTGTTTCTATGATTTTTGGCCATTTTACCCTTATTTTCTCTTCTATTCTCCCTTCTCTCTCATGTTCTTGGTTATTCTTGGTGGGATTTCTCTATTTTTAGATCCCTAATGGAAATGATTGATGTGTGGGTGGATTTTTTTAATATTAGGGTGTCCCAATCATGTCTTTGGGTTGGATCTTCCTTACCTCGAAGTTCAATTACATTCACACTTTGTTGAGGTAGTTATTTTCATCTATTTCCTTTTTGATCTATTCCATTTAATTCTTGGGTATTTTTAAATAATACATAAATGTTTTTTACATGATTTTGGTATGCTTTCTTGGCTTATCATGGTGTTTTTATATTGGAAAAAATTAGTATAAGTGGTTTTAAAGGGTTTTATTTAATCATGTTATAATATTATGAACACAAGGTGTTTGTTAAAATGTCAATTGTTCCCTTAAAATTAAATTGTGGGTTTTGGGTACCATCAAGCCTTATTTATGTTACTATATCATTTTATGATTCTAAACTTGATGTTTTTTGTGGAAATGGGTGACTTTCATGTGTAAGCTTTACATGTGATATTTTGTTTTGGTTTGAAAACATGTGGTGTTCCTTTAAAGATATTCCTTCAGTGATTTCATGAAATACATGAATTTTACCATTGTATGTGGTCACATACATGTTTTAACGGGGTGAAAACATCGATGAGAACCCAAATGATAATGTTTTTGGATAAAATTGATCAATATTAAAACTGGATTTCAAAACACTTATACCTCCCACTTCTTTCCTTCTTTATGATCTTGATGTTTCACTAATGGTTCCTTGGTTTTTTAAGGACATGAAAGTGGTTTCAAATTATAATCAAAATTATGGCATGTTTTTTGGTTGGATTATAAATGGTACGAAATTCTATTTTGCATATTTAGATATTTTTCATGTTTTCATCTTGGTTTTAAAATGTCATTGGAAATAGAATTGGATTTGAAACAAAAAGGATTTTTTAGAATTATAAGCATGAAAGTGGAATTTAATTTAGTTTTGTAAATGGTTTAGAACATTTTTTTAACATATTATAATTGATAGTGTAGAAGGCCCAATCATTACTTTATAATGTTTTCAAAATGAGTTGTGATTTTTGAAGTAAAAATTCTTGGTTGTCATCTTAATATGTTTTGAGAAATGTTTTGAAAGATCACATGATATGACAACTCAGTTGGAACTTTTGAAAGGCTTGTTATAATATGGGAACCCCTATATAGGTTTTTATGATGTGTGTTATCATGTGTGTGGTGTCAGTTTTTTGGTTAGTCAAGTGCGGTAGTGAAAGGTATGATGAGTCGCGCGTGCAAGGGACTCCTCATTTAACTATGTACTATTACCATGGGTTTCCTCACATTCTTTTAGAGGGTTGAGTGGTCTTCTATTATTATCCTTGATTAGATAGTCTAGTACCCCCTTGAATTTATTGGACTTGGTGGGACATTCTACTATATTAGAAGATATAATGGCAAGTTGGTTATAGACTATAGTGTTGCAACATACGCCAATAGGTGAGTCTGACCTGGTACGCCCATGGATAACTCTAGGGATGTTCAAGAAACACCCATAGTTACTATATTTATTTTATTTTTTATATTATGTTGCACCTTATTTCTTATTTACACTGATCATTTATTTTCATCATGAATTTTTATTTTCGTGTTTGGATTTTGGTTCGGGAATCTGATTTTGAAATGGTGGTCCGTTCTGAAATTTGGTGTGTGTTGTTTTGGAAAAGGAAAAGCACTATTTTCTTTTTTAAAATGAGAAAATATATTTTTATATAATTATTTAAAACTATTGTTTGTGGACTTTGTCAGGAAAGTAAATGTATGTATTCTAGGCTAGTTTCCAACAAAGTTATTAAGACCACACCCTACTTGTACCATTCGGTGTTGGTAGACCTAATCTATTTTAGATGTTTAGGTTTCTATTTGAGTGCTCATTATTGGAGTAGGTTGGTCTTGTGGTCGGTTGGTTTTTTATATAGTGGTGACTATAAGATCACATGGAGACCTTGTTGCGGGTGGTTTTATTTAGATTTGTTTTATTTTTCACTTTGTTTAGTTGTATTTGAATATGGATCATTTTCTATATTTATTTATGATCAATTTTTTACTTTTGATGCTTGTTCAGTTTATTTTATTTGATCCTATTTTATTGGGCCTAAATCATTACTATGGTGATTTATTGGATTCCTAGCCCTATTTTCTAGCCCATGGGGATCAGAAACGCCCTTCGGGCTCTACCACGAACCGCGTTGGGTGTCGGTTCAGATGGCATCCTAACTACGTTTGTGATAATACCCAATATCCTTATTCATCTTCTATGAGCCTAAAACACTAGAAAGTATAACCTCCAACTCAAGTAACACAAAGTGAAAAAATATGAGGAAATTCCCATTATCAAAAATGGAACACCAAAATGGGACTTACCCAATCCCATCCAACTAGAACACCAATTTTTTTCATCGCTCAAAAACTAATCGAGACTGTGGTTCTATTCACTATAACCATCAACATATACTTTCTAACTTCCCATTATTAGCACCTCTACTATCAAAAAAAGTAAAATAGGATATTGAATTAATTCTTCCACAACGTGCTTAGAATGGTTCACTTCCTACAACACCCAAAAATCCATGAGAACCCCAATCAACATTAGCACCTGTCTCGATTAATGAAAAAATTGGATCTTTCTCAAAAACCTAATTCAATTTCCAAAATACACCCATCATTTCCAAAATGAAAAGTTGATTGTGATTTCAATATCATTGTATTCACCCCATGTACTAACCCAAGTAAGATTATCCTCATATGAATTATCCCAAAAACACATGGATCTATCCACCAATATGTTACCACCTCACCTCTCTATGCTTCTGTTACACCCAAAGGAATTCCAGAATCATCTAAAAATACTCACTAGAGTCCATACCCAATTCTTGTTCAGTCTCCATAGTTATATCCTCCACAAACCCAAAACATCATCATTACCTACTACACCACAAAATTACCTCATACACAAGAACCTCATATTAATTTTTTGAATAACTTGAGCTCAAATACAATGCTTTACTCTATCATCCACCACAATTAAATACCTATTGCAATCCCATAGTAAAATACAAGAATTCACATCATTGATTCCTTACTAGAATCGTGATTCTACAATGATATATCCACATTCAATTCTACCCACTTGTGGGCCTTCTATCTCAAGGGTCATATCTCTATGACCAATAAATCACCCCTAACTATAAGAGTGTTGTTTCCACCATCTAACTCAAGCAACCTCAACCACGATAGACCATTAAATAATCACTACTCAACCAAAGGATTGGACTTGGTTATCTCACTCTCACCCAAGAGATGAAATTAAATGTCAACCACCGCTCATTCCCTGCTTTTGGGTATGGAATCCATGTCATTTTTTGACACATGATCCTCTACAAATACCTCTCTCATAGATAAAATATGGTGTACATACCACCATATGGATTCACTTACACCGTTATAAGAGTTTCAATTCTAATGATTTCCTCTATAAACTATAAAAACCCTTTATATAGCTAGTCATATAGTCATTTTCTTCTCATTATATTGTTTCAGATGCTTTTGCAGATGGGGCACACATCATCATAGAGACATGTGTTTGTTTCCATGCATTCCTACTTTCCAAGGGTGGGTGTAATCTACCACCTTAGGTGGTGATTTCATCTCCATAATTGGAATGGGTTGATGGGATGTTGGTTTCTCCTTACATATATTCCTCCTTGAATATATTTTCCTAGTCCGGGTTACCCTCATAGATTTGAGTCATATTCCTGAAACTCATTCCCAGTGTCATCTCTTTATGGACACTGGTAAATTACGATGCTTCTTTCGGGTATGGAAACAACCTTTGATCATATTATATTGTAACTTCAATCATGTATGGGAATCACTAGAAACTAGGTGCATTGGGTACGTATATTCTTCCTTGTATGAGGGAATCTCATGGATGAATCTTGGCACGTTGAACCCAAGGTATTCTTTGTTGATCACGGGTATCTAATGCAAGGGATATCTTCCCAGGCTTTCTTTTTAGGCATCCCTAGTTTAAAATGAGGTAAAAGTATCAATCGAGTTGTGGTTTTAACATCTTATGGATATAGAAGTAGGTTGATTATAACACCTTGTAGAGGCGGATCAGGGAGGTAAATCTCTAGGAGGGAGCATATATAAGTTTTATTGATTGATGGATTTGAATGCCCATGGCGGTGGAACCAATAGGTGTGGTTCATAAAGGGATTGATGTCACATTTTGAAGGTAGATGGATCATAACTCCCTTAAAGCTGGACCCTAGAGGTGTGTCCCATAAGGGGAAGAGTTCACACAATGAAGGTTGATACGGACTCCCTTAGAGGTGGATCAAGGAGGTGCGCCCCTAGGTAAAAGCAAAAAGGTTTACCATTAGTTGGGATTGAACCTAAAAGAGGAATCCTACATACCCTGTTTAGAATATAAATATAAAAACCCATATAGTTCGATGGATAGTGTGGGGATTATGCATGGGATCTTCTCATTTTAAGAGGATTTCTCTAGGTTTTATTTTAGGGGGTTACATATGGGAGCTACCTAGGTGGGTGGCATGATTTCACTGATCTATGAAATCTCTGTTAAGATCAATATAGATGTGGATGATGTGTTGGGTGGAATGTATGTGGTGAATGAAATGAAGGTTTTGGACCTCATAAAGGATTCCTATATATCCTGGTCATACAGGAATTAAAACACCACGTAGTTCGAGAAGGGGAGTTGGGTGTTACTCATGAGGAGGAGGCCCATTTTTTGGGGCTTAATCATGAGAGAAACATGGGTGTTGATATTGTGAAAAAAAATATTTGAATGGGGCATACACATGGAAGATACCCAGGTACTGCATTAGAATTAAAATGGTTTGAGTGTGAATTACCTATGGAATTTTTCTGGGTGCCGCTATGGAGTGGAAATGGTGTGAATGGGGATTATTCATGGAAGATTATTGGGTTCCTTTGTAGAGTGGTAATGTTGTGAATGGGGATTACGCATGGAATCTTCCAAGGTACCACTATGGAGAGAAAATGTTGTGAATAGGGCATTTGCATAGATGTTTCTTGGGTTCCATTATGGAGTAGAAATGGTGTGAATGGGGCTTACACATGGATGTTTCTTGGGTTCCACTTTGGAGTGAATATGGTGTGAATGGGTTGTATGCATGGAAGCTTCCTTAGTGCCTTCCTCATGTTAGGTCAGGAGGGAATCCCATTTACATTTCATGAGGTAATATTATCTTTTAACATCATGTGAATGGACATAGTGTGTTTGGATTATGCAATAAGTTTCCCATTATGTCTTCCACATGTTAGGTCGTGAGGGAATCTCGATTTTATAACGGTCCGAGGTATATTGTTTGTTCTTACACCTAAGATGGAGGCCCACGGGGGATGCTTAGTAGACGTAAGTATACATATGGGGCCTTCACTCAAGGTCTACCTATTCACTTTTCTCATGTTGATTCATGAGGTAATATCAACTCATCGGTGGGTTGAGGTATATGAATTGGGGTTACACCTAATGAGGACGACCATGGGGGTTCTTGAGAGAAGTAAGTATACATATGGGGCATGAAATCTAGGGTTTCTCATTCACCTATCTTATGTAAATTCATGAGGGAATATTGAGTTATTGGTGGGTTGAGGTATATGGATGGGGATTACACCTAATGAGAAGGCCCGTGGTTGATATTTGGTTTTCGTATCATGATCATGGCATGAGCCATCTTATTCTTTGTGCATAAGAAATCTTGTTTTTTACAAGAGGAATACTATTATTGAATGATAGTGTATGATATATTAAGTCAATAAGTGAGGAATATTTGACATAAGACGCATAGAAATGGATGGTGTGGGACTTATGCAAGATAATCCCTTTCTAGTTAAAATTGGCAATGGAGCCATATGGTGAGGTAACGAGAGTTGAATATGGAGTAGTCTGATTCAAGATACTCGTGGAACTATAAGAGAGAATTTGAAATCATAACATGGGAAAGGGATGAAGAAGATTAGTTTGACTCAATGTATTCCTTGCAGTTTAGAGTAGTATCTCAAATCATAGTATTTTGGCGGTGGATATTGGGTCCGTAGAAGGGAGAAATTTTTTTTCCTATACTCAGGCTGAAAAGTTTGTGGTGCGACTCTCAATATTTCATGAGGGATAGTGATGGTAAAAAATGGACAGGGCCGGAGGCCTGGGACCATAGCCTAACACTAATCTCGAGAGAAGGTGTGGCGGTGAATCCCCCATGGAATAGGATAGTGGGCGCATGCCTAAACACTTTTTTCTGAAAGATGAGATACGTTGAGGATGGATCATACGCAAGATGGAGTGCACACAAGATGGGATGTGTGAATGATGACCTATGGGCAAGATGACTAATGTGCAAGGTCATGGGTGTGTGCAAGAGCAGTATTTGTGTTCACCTAACTAGGGTCAAAAGAATTTGGGAAAGGATTACATAATTTCAAGCCCATTTGAGGGAGGACCCATAGGGAACCTATCACACACGATCTCTAACATGAGGGTTCCCTTATTTCATGATATCATGGAATATCGTTCTTACACAAAGTCGAGTAGTGGTTTGACTTCTAGAAGATCACTCTAAAGAATGTGTGAATTTATATATATATATATATATATATGTATGTATATATATATATGTGGTTTTAAGTGATGGATTACAAGATTCTGGTTACTAAAGACATCTTTCACACAACCTTTTAATTTGATTCGATAGGAACGTTTTCAAGGGATGGTTTGACGTTGTATTTGGTGCACAAGATTCTTGTTTGTGGATTGTTATCTTACATACAGTGTAGAAATCTTGTGTGTGGCTGTCTTAACTGCTTGAGTGGCCTATGTGGAGGGGGATGATTGACATCGCATTTGGTATGAAAGAGTATTCCGCACTAATATCAATCTTGAGCACATTAATTGAAACTTGTGTGCACCTTCCTTGGCCTTCCCAAACTACTCTGTTGAGTTGGATGATGGATTTGGCTTGGACAAATTTGACCATTTGCGGATTCATGTGGAATTTTGCACCAACATATACTCAGGAAGATGTCAATATATTGGTTATCATCATCTTTGGGATAAGATTATACTAAGATGTTGTTGACTAATACCACCACTACCCATCAATTTATGATATCAGTTTTAACTATAGGGACATATCAAACCCGTCCAAAGTCATTGGGCCTCCCTTCATGTGAGTGTCTCATCACACCCACATCAGCTCTCAGCCAACTCAAGACTACCAACTTAACTCAAGAACCTCATGTGTATGCTCCCATAAGATCTAATCCACAATCCAAATGACATATCACATCACAAAATATCATATCTCCAAGATAAAATTAACTCTTAACCATTACATTCTCTTATGTAACTAAAACATGTAGCCTATTTAAAACTATAATGATTCACATGTCATAAAAAATCCGCTCACAAACCCTAGCCACAAGTAATTCTTTCCATCCATGCCCATCACACCCAAAAAGTGCACCCTTTGTTATTTCAAAAACCAAAGGTATACCATTAATCAAAAAACCCTTTCATGACCACTTAACTACCAAAATATAATTTAAATTATCTATTATATTCATTTACCCTCACATCAAGTTCCTAAAGATATATAAAGATATAACTCGGATAGAAACTTAATTGTTCATTACCTCAAAACGCACATGTTCCATCAAAGAATCATCACTCCAAATGATTTTCAACTCAAGGAAACCAGGTGTTACTGCATTCCTTGCACCAAACCCCCTTTAAGGATGTTCTTATCCATATGAAGTACATGTTCTCCCATCCTCAAACCCACCAAGCCTATCTCACCTATATGGTTGATTCCCAAGTAAAATCATGTGCTTGAAACAAAATATTATCAATAACTTCTAGTTCACCGGGTCTATCTCATAACCATTTGACACCATTCTTCCAGGAAATCCGTTACATGGTCTAGGAACCCAAATGATTCTAACCCTCTAGTAACCAATCATAATACTAAAACACTAACACACAATTTATCCTTCACTAAAACAAAAGGCATCCAATGTTCCTAAACCAGTAATATGATGAACCATTCATGGACTATTTTCAAAAGTCCCAAAATAGAAACTCATTCCTCACACACCCAAAGCCACAAACAACTTAGTCGGACCCTCACATGGGTCACCCTCCAAAAACCATAAGGAATCAATTCCCTAAACTATAGTCACATCGAAGAAGGTAACTAGGATCTCCCACATAGTTCTAGGATAACTCATACAAGGATATCAATTATGAGGTTTCTAGAATAATCTCACCAAAATATTTCCTGACATCAATATGTGAAAACACCCATATCTAGGGGCTCATATACAAAGGACATCAAAAACTGAACCAACCACCCACAACTTGTGCATTCATCCTCTCCGATAATCTACACATTAGACCTATACTTGGAGGACCATGCCACAAAAAACCCTGAATAAGTACCAAACATAAGGGTCCAATATTCATATACTTATACCATACTGGCCCACTAGGGTCACTGCACCTGTTGTACACAAGGACCAAATTAGCATCCTCATCATCAAGAATCTCACCATAGATCCAAAAAACCTTCCATTAAAAATAAATCCATAAAATAAAACAATAACAGTCTTATAACATATGGATCATACATGCCTAATATAATGCATGAGATGCATGTTTCCACTAAATTCCTATAGTCAAAACCAAACCACATTCCTCTTTATAATGGTACAAAAGTTGAAAATCCATCATAAACCATCAAATAAAAACCACATGTGCATCACCCAAAATGAAAATCATAAAAAAGAATAACATTGAATACCAATAACATCAATCTCAACCCTTGGTAACATGAAAATTCTACTAAAATAGGTGTTCATGACTCACCAACCTAATATACATAACAGGTTTCGACACATTCCTATATATCCAATCTATCAAATCCCAAAAAGTAAAACATGAAAGTAATGCTCTAATAAATCTTTGTAAAGTATTGTATCTAGATCCATTGAACTGGTTTCATGATTTGGTATACTACATGAACTCAATAATGCCTCCTTGTGTGATAGAGTCTTCTAACTAATAGAGGGGGTCTAAGATAGTATTGTGAGGATACTATAACTTTATATCAGAGTGTCAAATAATAATATAAATAAACAAGAATCATATATATCAGAGTACATATAAATAATAATTCAAATAAATATGACATGGTAAAATAAAATGTACTAATTTCCTGACAAGACAAGTCATACATATAAATGACTACCCATTGGGCTTGTTACATAACATACCCAAATAAGATAAAATAATAAAAAGGGATCTAATGTTTATTCATGTCTAATATCATCCATTATTCCAATACCATTCGATCTATCCTTCTCGTTCAGGAAAAATACAACATGGGCCTCACCCCAAACTCCTATCTGTAATAAACATATGAGAGAAGCTCGGGTACCCATGTGTAGTGGAAGCCTGAGAAGGTTGTGAGTACAACTTAGAGGCCACCACCAATAGTGTCTAAAGAAAATACCAGTCAATATAATAGTTCATGAAGATAAGAAAGCTGATAAAAAATAGTACATAAAGGTATAATCATCTTAAAAATACCAATTTAGTTATTGACCCATTTCCCCTCTGGTTCTACACAACACCCTGGATAATCAAACCTGTATCGACCAAAATTGAACATCTAATTTAGAAAACACAGTGTGACACATATAATAAATAAATGAAAGGGGATTTTCATTTATAATTTATCTTAAGAAATCATAAAACATCAATATGGTTCTCTAAACCATAGATGTGGGGTACCATTTCAGACACCAAGAACCATAAATAATAACAATACTGCTCGGAGCCTTAGTCTAGTGTATACTCGTACATTTAAAAAATATATCCCATAGGATCAGAACAATTCCTACTCGTACTTTTAGAAAATAGTTCTTAGATCATTCGTACAACACTTTATCCCTTGGATATAGAGAATCATTCCATAATATATTTAAATCTGGTATACCCGTGTTCTTAAAGCCTTAGTTTTACCCCTAAACCGTAAATTATACTTTTAGTTTATAGAGCCTGAGCCTGAAACATGTACCATATAATATACTGCATGTTCTCAGAGCATCAATATGGATCTTGGTCTATATAGTTTATTATCCACAACTGGAGTACCAATTTGGCACCTAAAACATTTAATCATTTTTAAAAATACTAAGGGTCAACATCATGAACTTATAAAGAATTATAAAAACCACAATAACTCATTTTTAAACCATAATCATTTACCAAGTTTCTTGCATCCTTTAACACCAAAATAAGGCCAAATCCTTTCTTTTTATCTAAATCATTAAGAGTTCCATCAAGGAATTTACCTAAGTTAATACCACACACCTATTTAGAATAAACATATAAAATTCATCTATAAATGCCTTTTTATAATCCACTTGGTGATCAACATCTCATTTCAAAATAAGAACCACTTCAAAACATAGGTCCCCCTAAAAACCAAAACTAGGTCAAAACCTCATGCACACAATTAGAACCATTTAAAAATCCTTATAGGCATTTCAAAAAAATTCAACACACAAAAACATTCCATTTTCAGAGTTTGGGACACCCTATGAGTAGTTGTAGGTTTGGTCTAATAATAACTAATGAATATAACGAGGTTCATGGAAGGTAAATGTATCAATATAAGACCTAAAACTACCAACTTAAACCATAATAGAAAACACTCCACACATTGGATTTAATAAACATATCACAAACACATGTAAATAAATTATCATCACTCTGGATAAACCTCATAAACCACATACCTCATAAAAAAAGTTTTTCATAACATTTATAAAGAAAAGAGGCCATTCTAAGGCCCATCCAAGTCTCGTCCAAACTCCTCCACATCCAAAAAAATCATCTCAACTACCCAATCTCTTACCTCATGTTAATAAAAAACAATTAATTAATTATAACAATTATAAATAATTAATATATTAAACCCTAAATCGACATATAGCCAAAAAAAACTAAATGGGCACTCACCCCTTATTGAAACTTCATACAACTACCACAGGTGGTCCACAATGGACTCCTGACACCATTATTGAGAAAATACATAAGAGGTGATACCATTTCAATAATTAATTAAAAAATTTCATTAGAAAAAACTAAGAAACTCACCATGGTCTCATACATTAACAAAACATCATGAAATTATTTGTGTAAGTTGTCTCAGGATCTCTTCTATGGAATTCACCCAAAATCCCTATGAGAAATAAGCAATTCCACCAGGATCCTATGGAATCATCAAAAAAACCTAGACTAGAGAACTCCAAATTAGATAGGAGTAAGAATAAGTAAAAGAGAAGTAATTAGAGGATAAGAACTCCCCTAAATTTATAAATAATCACCAAGAAAACACACCAAATTGAGGGTTAAAGAATGATTATGGGGTTGAAAATACACTAGGTTCGTACACACTAAATGGGGAATAAACGAGTGGAGTGGCCTAATAACCCAATGGGGAAATTTGGTCAAAACACCCTTTTAATGATGTTCTCATAAGCTATACAGTTTTTCCATAATGTTTTCAAAATTTTGTGCCAACTTTGCAGTTGGAATTAACCAAAGACAACCCACCCATATGGTTTGGCCACATTGTTGGAAAAACTATACACCAAATTTGAAACACCCCATTGTAACCCTCTGTAACTTGGTATATGGTTTTTCTAAAATCATGTGTAGTTCATGAACCAAGTTTCAGGCTCTCGTAAACCTCACATGATTTCATCATTGGATAACATGGCTTATTATAAACTATTCACTAATCATGAAACTTTCATATTCTTCATTCAAAATGAACTGAAACCCCTCTATGCATCAAGGTTTCGCAGATTTTCTCTGAAATTGTACACAAAAAGACATACACCTAGCCTATATAACACCAAAACTCCTAAAACATAACCCAAATCCTCCAAATTTCATCCCGACACATGGTCTACCACTTGAGAATTATTTCTCATCTCAAGACACCACTTTGACTCAATATAACTCTCAAAATTCCATTCTAAGTATTTTTAACAAAAATTACCCACCCAATAAATCCAAATCCAAATCCCTTTTTAAATTTTTATCAAGTATGGATGCATGATCTGATAAGAGTGGTGTAATATATCAATCATTGAAGAACATGGTCAAAAAAAATTATGGCTCAATTAAAATATATTGACTCAATAAAATCCCTTATGAATTTGGTAATGTATGAATCAAAATCCAATGATAGAAAGAACATAAAATTAAATTTTAAATACCTTAAATCATATAAAATTTATGATAAGATATTTAGAATGATAAATAAGTGCACTAAGTGAAATTGAATTGGTTAAATATAAAATATGACTAAACAAATGATAAATGATAAAAATAACCCCTTATAAACATCATAATTTATAAAGTAACAATTAGTTGAAAAGTAAATTATGATAAATAAATATAAATAATTATAAAATAAAGAGTACATACAATATAGTTCAATCATAGGATAGAATAAATAAAATTTATAGGATGATATTCAAAAAATAGGGTATATGGCTGAAGAAATGAATATTGAGACAATAAAAAACCTTTCAAACTACATGGTGTGTGAAATGTAAATACATAACACAGGATAAAATCCCATCAATTCATTAAAAATTAATATAAAATATAAAATATTGATTTCAAGATATTTTATTTGAGATATAGAGGATAAAATATAAAATATAATAACAATACTAAAAAAGAATAAGTATTTTTAAACGATACCCAAAAAATTAGAAAATCATTTTTTACATGTTCTGCTAACAAAATAAACTTAATATTTATCATAATATTATTAAACCTCAAGAATCATCAAAATGTTTCTTACTAAATTTATAAACCCAAAAATCATTATCACCATGATAACATATAGTCTCAAAAAGTAACTCAATCTTTGTCCCTCAAGTAGCATTAACCACTTAGATATAAAATCACACACTAGAGAATGTATACCCTAATCCCAAAAAAAATTGTGAAATTCTCTCCAAGTCATCAAATCACCTTCAATTACAATGTTATATATATATATATCAACTTGTTTTTTTCAAAAATTAAGTAATCATTTTCACTAAATAACCATAATTACATGAAGATAAAATCATATAAAAACCCCAAATTATGTTCCAGAAAATATAATAACCTTATTCATAAAAAACCTTAACACTAAATTACATACTAACCATAAGGGTTATCTAAACCTCAATCATATACTCATCCTAACCAAACAAAATCCCCCAAAATTTCATTAGTCACCTTAAAATCCAATCACTTTGTACCTTAAAAGAGTAGTTATAAATTTTAATTTTTTATCACCAATAGACATATTAACCCATGTTAGTATTTTCATTGCTTAAATTAGCCTCAACTAATAATATCCTTACCTATAAAGTTATCAAATATATTATCTGTTTCCAATTGTGAATACCTGAACATAATTATCCTATAATTAAATGATTTATAGATAATATTTATTCACTTATATACCAGATAATTTTGAATTTTTGAGTTTTGGATAATTATAAAATTAATTTATTGACATAGAAAACCCTATAGTTATCCCATCCAATGGATATTTTTTCCACTAAAATAAACTCTTAAAATGATACACCTTCTATATTCAATGTTACACCATGTAAACTAAAATTTCTGTTCATAATCATTCCTATCCAACTTTAAACCATGTGAAAATCTTTTCAAATGGTGGTATGAGCACCTAAATCTTATTAAGCGGTATAAAAAAATAGAAAAACCATTAGGAAATTTAAATAATTTAAAAACTTTGAAAAATTATTTCACTTAAACATAAAAACGTTGTTCTTATATAAATTATATTTTCAATCATATAGTCAGGTTCATTTCTCAAAATAGTTACATAAAGAAAACTCAAAATCAAGTATATGTAAATTAACTCAAATAAAATGTTCTTTTAGAGAACATGAAAATATATAAGAATGTTAAATATTTAAAAGTGGATAGAATTTCCCCCTAATACAAAACTTTACCTACAATAAGATAAAAATCATTCCTTTTCCCATAAAATCAACTTATTGTTTTACGAAATCCAAATATTTCCATCTAAAATCTATAATCAAGTAAAAAATACAAATAAATGAATCTAGGGAAATTATAATTATATCACCATTACAAATCACCCTTACAATGGAATACCTTCATTAGTTAATTAAAAAACCATTTCTCTAAAGAATAAATGATTGTCCAATGCATTAGAGTTATAACCTATGATCATCTATAATCTAATACAATTTATAAGTAATATAATTTGGGAAAAATAGAATCTTACACATTTCGTAATAATATTCATAAAAATATATTATTCTTTCTAAAGTGTGTGACTCCAAGTCCACATGTCTTCTCCTCTACTTCCCTTAACCCCCTCACATTTTCCCTTTCCCCACTAACCCTTCGTCTCCCCATCCCCACCTCCCTTCCCAGATGACCCTCCGTCTCCCCATCCCTATATCCCTCTCTACTCCATCCACTCCCCCTTCTCCAATGTCTCACTCCTCATATCCATATCATTGTCTCCCTCTCCACTCCCTCATTTCCCCTACCAATCTTCTATTCTATCGGGCTACCACATTTACTAGAGTTCCTATATCTCTCTACCCATTGTTGTGTCACACATTAAAGGTATTATTAATGTCTATTTGATCCCTTGGTCCCCATTCCTCCACAGTTCCCATTCCTATCATTTTCCTTCAATTTCATTGACTCTAGGTCTTCTCTGTATCCCTCTACTCACACAGTCCCCATTCCTCCGCTCCCTAATTCCCACCCTCACAGATCCCCCCCTCTATTATCTCTTAAATAAAGTCACTTTTGGATGCTTTTTTTGAAATATTTTTATTTTTCATCAATATATTGATGAAACATCTATATTACACCTAGAATACAGCCTCCTTTCTACAACGTTGTCACAATTGGTTAAGGTAGGCCATAAATTTAGGATTTTTTAATATTGTAAATAGAGTTCTTCTCACATACTATCAATGACTTACTCTCTACAAATATGCAGGTTTAAAGTTTTTTGTAATATATTTGTATTAGGTCTTTAAATATTTGGTTTTGAATGTTTTGTATAACTTTAATGTATTTGAAATTGAAATATTGTGGTTTATATTTTTTAATAATATTCAAACTTTATAGCTGTCATTTTATCCAGTAGGTTTGTAATTCATAGATATTGAAATAGTGTTCATTCACATTATAGTATGTTCCCCTCATGCCATTTAAGCAGTGTGTAACTAAACTATTTGATAATTAATGAAATGGTTTTTGTTACATCATTATAGAATTTTATCGATGTTGTTTTAGGGATCTATTTGTTAATATATATATTTATATATATATTCATATTCCACATCATTATTCATATCTTTTAATTTTGTTATTTAAGATACATTGATTCATATTTATTAACAATATAGGTTCATTTTTTAACAGAAATTTATTCTAATATACAGATTTGTGAATATTCAAGTTTGAATATTTTTTTAACTTCTATGTTTCAGGAAATGAAATATATTTTTTTCATATTTTTTAATATTATTTTTTATTTTTCTAAACTAATTTAT
The DNA here is from genome assembly GCA_963277665.1 of Viscum album. Classification (NCBI taxonomy): domain Eukaryota; kingdom Viridiplantae; phylum Streptophyta; class Magnoliopsida; order Santalales; family Viscaceae; genus Viscum; species Viscum album. The sequence continues at coordinate 1,368,942,873 of OY728135.1, forward strand.
TTTAATTTAAATGACTATAAATATAAAGGTTTCAATTTTTCTGTAACTTATATGAATCAAGTCTGTAAATATGCAGGTTTGAATATTTTTTATAAAATATATGTATCAGGTATGTACATGTTCAGGTTATATGTATCAATAATTTAAATAGATCTATTCATATTTGTTAAAAAATATTAAAACGTGACTGTTGTTATTTTATTTAGTAAGTTGGTGATTTAGAGATGCTAAAATTGTGTTCATTCAAGTTATAGTCAGTTATCCTCATTCCATTTAAGTAATGTTAACTGATCTATTTGAGTAGTAAAGAAATGGTTGTTACATCATTCTGTAACTTTATTTAAGTTTATTCAATGATTTATTTGTTCATATTTTTTTATATAAAGTTACATAATCTGATTCTTTGTTCAAATATATTTTTATTTTTTAACTAAAATATATAAGTTCATATTTTTTAACAATATATGTTCATTTTTTAATAATATTTTTTTTCTAATTTATAGGTTTGTAAATATTCAGGTTTGAGTATTTCTTATGTTGTATTTATGAGGAACTAAAATATATTGGTTCATATTTGTTAAAACTTTTTGTTCTTTTTTAAATAGTATATTCTTCTAATGTACATGTTTGTAAATATGCAGGTTTGAATATTTTTTTATAACTTATATGTATCATTTCTATTAGTATTTAGGACTGAAATTTTTTTTAATCATATCTATTAGAAAATAAAGTTTAACAATAATATTTTTTTGACATAATACTAATTTATACTTCTAGAAATTATTGATGAAATTAAAAATGCACATCTTTTGGAATATGGAAAATATTTAGGTAATAATTCATATAATATGTGTTACAAATAAAAATAAAAATAAAATTTTTTTTCTACCTCCTTACACTTTTACATTAAACTTCACTACTATAATTTTATCTAGAAGGTTTGTGATTCAGAGATTCTAAAATGGTGTTCATTCACGTTATCGTGTGTTTACATTTCATTTAAGTAATGTTTGACGGATCTATTTAAGAAGTAATGAAATTGTTGTTGTTATATCATTTTATAATTTTATTTAATTCATTTCAAGAATCTATTTTTCATATATTTTTTATATATAGATTCATATTCTACTTGAATGTTCATATCTGTTCGTATTTGTTTCCACGTGATGATTTTCTTAAGAATCACATAATAAGTTATTTTTTTGTGAACTAAATAGAATAATGAGTAACCTTCATATGCATGTTTTCATTATTATATATAGGTTTTATCTTGAGTAAGAGTGTAAGATGTCCATTTAACCATTAATTTCAGGTTTCTATAATTTTTTACATTTTTCTCTATAGGTTCAAAATTATAATGTTCATCATAAACTTGCGAAGCATGCAGAAAATGAATCATGTGCACCTTTTATAATAAATTTTGATCATAGGTTGTGACCTAATGTCCTATCTTTTCTTTATATCCCCTATAACTCATAAACTAATGATGTTCCTGATTTGATCCCTCTCAACACACACTTTACGAGGAAAAAATTATAACTATTCATGGACACTTTTTTATTACTATTTATTTTAAGCTACCTCATTTTCTTAATTGAACACACAACAAATATTATATATATATATATATTGATCTTAATATGTCCTTTCAGTTTTTTCATTGATGGTTTAGTGTTTTTATTTTAGTTTTCTTCATGTAATTATGAGTTTCGATTATTTATATTGTAGAATACATATATCCATTGCTACAAAAGATTCAAAATGGTATGGATTAGTATTAAAAATTCTACAATTGTGAGGAGACAATTAAATTTTAAGTGGATCATTTTGACACTGATCGATAAGTTATTTGCTATTTTTTATGAACTTATATTATTCTATATTCTTTTATTTATATTTTTAAACTCTTTCCTATGAATAATTTTCATAATAATAATACTTGATAGATATATAGTCCTTATGTTGATTTTTAGTTCTATGAATTTTTTTATGTTTAAACTTTATATTCAACCACCTCAATAGTATATTGATGTTAATCTGTAGTTGTTATATTCTATTTGATATTAAGATTCTATATAGAATTAAACATTGTATTTTTTATTTATATTATTTATAATTTTGAATATATTACATGTTAGACTAATAAACTTTTTTTACTTCATGGTTTCAGAAATTAATCAACAAACCAGACAATGTGATATTCAATTTGGACAAACGTTTTCTTCATACCATATTACGTTTCAAGTCATCTTTGGGGCATTAGTTCTCTTAATAAGATAGTTATTATTTCATAATTTATTTATCTTTTGTTCATTCATATGAGAGGTTTATACATTTTTTTATTAATCTAATAATAATATCTCTAGTTTTATATGATTTAATTCAATTAATATTTAGAAAATATGTGAATCATTGTTGAATAGTATCATTTTATAATAATTGCTTTGTATTCGATTTTTTCATTCAATAGATCAATTATTTTGTAAAGTCAAAAAAAATTAGCAAAACTAACTATAATTTGTTAACATTTGTTTTGAAATTTTCCAAGGTTTTATTATATTATTTTCTACTCATGGTGTCAGGTGATAAGTGGAGTGGGGTCTTGTCATCCTCTATTATAGTGGGTGTTTGGCATCCTCTATTAAATTTCTGGGTAGTGGGGGTTCACTATCCTTTATGACCTTAATTTTTATTTTTTTGGATCTGAAGATGTGTTTAATGATTCCATTTGTGGTGGTTCTCATATATTACTATAATTTTTTATGTTTTTTTATGTTTTGTGAGAACATATTTATGGTTACATTTGTGATGTTTTATAACTGAATATTTTTTCACTGATTCTATATCTGGTTTTTTGGTGTCTTTTCATTATATTAATTCATTTTAATTCCAACAAAATGTGTGTGAATGAATGTTTTCATAGGCAGAATATTAGTTATTTTTAAAATTATAAACAAAAACCATTGATCAAACCCATAATGAAATTTCAACTTTAAAATAAAACACGAAATATTATTTAAGACCATAGAGAATATAAATTCTTAGAGCATAATTAAAATGGTGTGTAGAAAAATACTTTTAAAATAAAAGTATAAGTTTTATAGGAAAATACCCCCATTAAATTTTTATTAGATTTTATTTTTATGTAATTAATTTATAAAGAAATGTGAATATAAATTAAATAGGAAAACTTTGAAAACCTATATATGATTCTTAGAAAATAAATCTAAAAAATATGGTAAAAAATGTTATCATGTGGAAAATGTTAAAAAATAGATTCATTTTGCACTTTTTAAATAAATAAAAAGTCAATTAAAAATAATTTATAAAATCATATAAGTATAGAAAAAGGATTCCCTAAAATAAATAATATAGATATAAAAAGAATAAAATAAGAATAATTTTTTAGATAAAGTTAATATAATCTCTCTAAATATGAATTCAGACTTAGAAAATCTTTATTCAAAGTGATATTGAAAAAGAAACCCTTATAAAGATCACAACATGTGAAGTAATAATCTATAAAGAAATATAAAAGGAAAATAAATATAATTAAAAATAAAAATATGGAAATTAAATATAAAATAATCAATTTTTATAATGATCATAATCTTAGAATAACAAATTCAATGAAGAAATGATATGACTCAATGAAAGGAAATTGATTCAAGAATCCCCTAACCTTGAGTCATGACTCACCTCATATGTCCTCTAACCTCATAAATAATTAAATTATATTAATTATTTAATTTATTGAAAACATTTTAATGTCCATTTCATTATTTTTATCCCTTTATTTTATTTATTATCATGTTTCATTCGTTTACCAAATTGGTATTTTCACGTCATTCGTTTTGAGGTCATTCAATTTACAATCTCCAAAACTATTATGGTATAATTGTAATACTAAAAGGTTTTTATCCAATGGTTCTATAATCTTTAGAAATATAAAGTTATATTTTAAATATCATTATAGAATCAAATGAGATCAATGGGTCATGAAATAGTCACCATTCATAAAACCATCCTTAAAAATAATGATGTTTGATGTTGAAAAAGGTCTATGATTGTTTACTTTTAATTTAATTGTTATAATGGATATTTTACTATTATATAATCAGAATCATGAAATTAATTAAACATTACTATTATATTCCATCATGAAATAATTGTTTAATAATATCCATTAAAAAATAAATTTTATAAAAACATCATTGTTTACTTAGGTAGTGTAAAACTACAATGGTAAGTGATTTTTTAAAGAGTTTTAAAGAAGAAGAAAAATATAAATATTTGAGTTTTATAAAAAATTAGTTTATAATTTTACTAATATGTTAGGCTTTATTTTAAATAATAATTTTTTGTTGAAAATAATTAGAGGATATTTAAAATGAAAAAATATAATTTTGGAAAACCCCATAATTTGATATAGTAGGAATTATGAAAATGTTTTTGATGAAAGGTAATAGGTTATCTCTCATAATTTATGCATAAAGATTATTCTAATAAAATGATAATGTGATCATTATAGAAAAATAATATAAGTTTAAAAATACCTTTAAGATAAACAATCATAAATTAGAAACGAGTAAACAGTTTGGAAACCCTTACCTTGCTCTTGGAATCACCTCCTTTGGATTGAGTCTAAATCCTTTTGAATGGGAACTTTTAGTTAGGACAGAGCGACATAAATTTGTAAAAACAAATTTGTAGAGGGATTTGGGTAAAATATAGAGATAAAATGTAACTTTATAATTTTTTTTTTAAATATTATAATGAGACCCCATTTATAGGCAAATTATGATTGCATTTTGGAAAATATTCGGTTTTTAAGGGTTAATAATATAATTTAGAAATGGAAATTGGCTCATAAATGGAAAATTTATGATATTATAAAACATTAAACACACCCACTAGACTCAAAATAATGTTTGTTTGTTTTTTTATAATTTATAAATAAGTTTTAGAATTACATACCCTTTAAAGTCATTTAGAGGGTCATTTTCATAATTTTACTTAAAAAATATCTAGATGAAAATGATATTTAGATTTAAAAATTCTAATCCTTTAATACCTTTCATTTTCATCCCCCAATATTTTTAAAGAATTTAGTTCATCTAAATATTTCTCTTTTAATATTTTTCAAATCATTTACTTTTACTTTTCTCTTGCTTGAACAAGTACAACATCAACGTTGTGTAAATATTTTACATGAAAATCCTATTATTTAATATTAAATAAAATTTAATAAAGTATATATTTTATTATCAATAAATATATTCATATAAAACCATTCATAATATTATTTAATCTCATTTATATCATGATAATATTTTTATGATTGGAATTTTTACTTTTCTTACCTTACACAAATGCTGGGTAAGAATTTTGATACTTACCTTGTTATATAATTATAAAATTAATAAATATACATCAAAATAGATTATTAGTCATAATTTTTATCCTTCAATTTTTTCATTTCCTTATCCACTCTTAAATATTTTCTCAAATACCTCAATTTTAACTTTTCCAATGTTCTCTAGACACTACGTTAACACCAATAAATGTTTTCATATTTGTATTCAAATAAAAATTAATTTTTATTAATTGAATAATATTATACAATATTTAGAGTAAATAAAAATTTCAGATATTTTATATAAGTTTTATAATTTTCAATGTCATGTTTATATTATGATGATGTCATAAAATATACGGTATTCATAACAATTTTATTTTTATAACTATTGACGAAAGAAATCAATTTCTTCAAAAACTACCAAAAAAATCACCAGAAGATTATTTCAATATGATGATAAAAAAATAAATAAAATTTAATGAAATTTAAATTATAAAATTTATAAATTTATGTTTAAAATAGAACCATATAATATATGGAAAAATAATTTACTTAGAATTAAAATATTCTTTTCTCAAATGAAAACCCATTTTTTTGTTTTATACATTAATAAAATTATTTATATAAATATAAAAATAAATCCATATGATTAACAGACATATCCATTTATAAAATATATGATAATTAAAGAAATATTTAAATATATCCTAATGATAAGTTATTTTAAGAAAACATATTTAACCCTTAAATAAAACAAGTTTTCAGTCATAACATAAACATTATAATTTTAAATTTATAATGAGTATATAAATTATTTATATAATATTTTTGGTGCCATGGAATAATTATATATATACATTTTAAAATAAATTATTGAATAAATATATATTCATAACATTAGTATTAATTAAAAAATCATTATTTTATTTTAAAAAACTGTCTGGGTCATCATAGAAATGGGTTTATGCTTCTATGAACCTTATAGAAGCTCCTTCCTAATTCTCCCCAACTTCATCATCTCGTATTCTTCCCCATTTTATTGTGCTTTACATTATAATTCAAAGAATTTAAGGAGATTCTTCCCTTATTATGTTCATTTCATTTCATCTCATGGATTCACCATAGAGGAATGATTCATTAGGTTACTTTTAAGGGATCTTTAACAGACACTTATATGGATAAAAGAGTAGTGTCCAATGAATAGTGACAGGTAAATTTTTTCTTCCCTTTAGTTTAAGAATGTTTTTGGTTTTAATACACGGTAGATCTTGGGTTCTTGGGTTTGTAGTTGTTTCCACTTTGTTGATTAAGAGTTAATTGATCCTTATAAACCTACCAGTGGTATTAGAGATTTATCATGTTTAAAATTCTGAATATACGATATGGTATTCATATCATAATGGTTGTCATTAAAATTGATTGAAAATTTTTTTTAGTGATTTGGGTGACGGTATATGATATAGGTTACTATAGGTCGCAACATGGTTTATATGATTATTGTTTCATTATATTATAGTGTATGATATTGCTAGTCGTAGTTTATTATGGTTCAAATGAAGTTCCATAAAAAAAGAGAATTGAATCAATAACATGATATAACATATATCATATTACATGATTTCCATGTATTATTTTACTCATTTAAGGATTATCATAATCCATGACTGTGGTGGGCCCTTGGTTATTTCTACGTAGGTCATAAAGCATAAGATTAATCATATATAGCTCCTTTATCATAAGCAATGATGGTTAAACATAACAGGTTAGTCCTGCATTGGCCCACAAGTGTGTATTAATATTAAAAAAGGGGTATATCATAAGTCTTTATACCTTTTACAATGTGTTAGTATTACACAGCCAACCCATCATTTGTTTTCTATTACATGAGTTGCATTATCAATCATATTTTAATATTGATATCATCTAAGGAGTATTGGTGTGTTGTAGATTAACAATTCTTTTGTATGAGATAGTTTATATCATTAAAAATGATATACTAAGAAAAAATATCTTTAATAAAATTTAATTTTTAATTGAGTTATATAATTTATAAATTGATTATAAATTATAGAAAAATTATTTTTCATATTTAATTTATTTATAAATGATTTTATAAACAAATTAATTGTATGCATTTATAATTAATTAGTTTTTTTTAACATTTATTAAATAAATATACCATAATGCTAAATGTTAATATTTAAATAAATTTTTTAAATTATATTCCATTCATTTTAATTAAGAAATAATGTTTTTATTTATAAATTATATGGGTAATTTATAACATTATTATAAATTATATAATAATCTCAAAATATATAAGGTTTATATTTAAAAATTTAAATTATTCATAATTATTTCATTTTAATTGATCAATTTAAAGGCCTTATTTAAGAAATTATTTAAAATGTATCAAAATGAGTTTTGATTATTTATTTGATAAATTTTTAAATAATACTGAATATATTATATTTATATTATGTAATTTTTTAAATAATAGAATTCAAATATAAAATGTTTCTATTTAATATAATAGCATTTATTTAATGTAAAATTCAATATAATGTATAATATAAAATAGTTCATATTAAAAATAAATATAAACTGCTTATATTTATTTAATTTGGTCATATTCATAAATTATATTTAATGTATAGTTTTTATAATTAGTTTTAATTTAAGAATTGTTCATAAATTATTTATCTCATGCATTATGATGTAAATTATTCATTTATTTTAAATATATTCACTAATTTATTCATATATATAATTATAATATAATGTATTGTGATGTATTATTTTGTTTAAATGTTTTTAAACTTCTATTAGATATTATCATATATACATCTAAGGGGATACATACGAGGAATGATAATATATTTAGTTTTCTTCTACCTTGGCTTTGATTATTTTTGAGTTATGACCTTGATTTTAAGATTTTATTATAGTTTTTTCACATTATATGTTATAATTATGATGGAATTAATGTCTATATTGAGTAAATTATCTCTCTATAGATGGGATTTGGGTTATATTTCTCAATGTCATGGAATCTATTGCCTTGTCTAAAAAGTAAGGGTAGGATATATGTAGATTCAATATTATTCAAGGGGTTATTTTTATTTAATATAATTCTAAAAAAATTCATGAAAGGGTTTCATATACTTTATACATGGGTTGAATTGTTGAATGTAAGAATATAATTGGGTTTTAATTATGTTTAGTAATATATGTTTTATGTTTTGTAAAGAGTTGTACATCAGCATGGTTTAAACATATTGTTTTTGTGGAAGTATTATTATTCCAAAATAAATCATGACAAGAATACATTTAAAGGGAATACATGAGATAATATGGAAAGATTAAATTCCATTTAAAATACTAAGTGTTATATTCCTTCCATAGTGAAATCTTTTTAAGAACTCGATCATTCAACTGGATGGGTTCTTTAAAATTAGGGTGCCCCTAAATTATCTTATATAAGGAAAGAAAGTAATTAGGTGTACCTAAGAATTAGGTGACTCATTTTTTGGAATTTTCTTTGGGTTATTCTTATCTCAGAAACCCTTATGAAGGATACCAGAGTAATAGTTTTTATTTTATCTATAAAATGGATAGGTTAAATATTTTCCACTCAACTATCAAAGTTTAATATATAATATGATTGTAATTATTTCCTACCTAAATTACTATGTGGTGATAATAATTACATATCACACTCATTACATTGTAAAATATTGATCTTGGACCACTAATGGATATGATTAATTCAAAATAGATCATCATTTTAGTGGGATAACATTTCATAAAAGTACTTGTGAAGTAAATGTAAAACATGATACTCATATGATAAAATCTTTTATTGTAGATAATATAATCATCGTCATCAAACCTAACTTTGAGGTAAATCTTATCGAAATAAAAATATAAATTTAAGAAAATTATTATACTCATAGAAACCTTAATAATTATTCTTATGAAAGGAAACATTCAACATATTATAGAAACACCTTCTTGGGTAACCAACTATCGATGTTTTTAAACACTTAAATCTAGGTTCTTATTAAAATAATTTAATGATTAAATTAATATTTTATAATTCATATTATGGTTAAATAATTCATTATATTATCATAATTATAAATTTTTTGATAATTTGAATGGTTTAAGGAAATGTTTACCCTGTTTTCTCAAAGTTTTGAGAAATATGAATGTTACAACCAAGAGGTTTTATGTTGGATATGTTTACAATAACTTATAGTTTGTATGATGAAAATAATAAATAGTTTGAATATTGGATTCAATGAAAACAGGGTTTGAGTATGAATATATAGTGAAGTCAATGATGGTTATTTTAAAAGAAGTGGTGAACATAGAATCACTTACTATGAGATGCATATAGATACCTTGATATATCTATATATCAAGGATTTTAATTTGGAAAATTTATATTGATGTGGAATGTGTAATCAAAATGAAATGGAAATTTTATTATGTTTAATATGATTAGTAAATTATATTCTAGATTTGGAAAGAATTATATCTTAAAAAAATATTTATTGAGGGTATAGTGAATTTGTATAAGAATTAGTGTATCAATAAATGGTTGTAGTAAAGTATTTATGGATATTTTTTCACCATTTTAAAGTGGAAGGTTTTTGATATAAAATAAACAATATGGACATGTGGTGGTTGAATTATTTTTAGTTACGTACATTACCTATGGGAAATTGAAAGGCCCATACACACCATAGTAAAAAAATTAGAGTAATTTGAGCATAATATTTCATTAAATATTTAGAGACTTGTAAATTATAATAAAACTATTTCACCAAACATTTTTTAGATCATAGTGGATGAAGACTAAAGTGGAAATGGGGGAGATGGTGGAAACATTGAATCATAGGTCATTTTGGGATTAAAAATCCTATAAAAAATATGGATACCCTAAATGAGGTTTTAAAGTCTATTGAAACCTATATATAATAATTTTTGAAATGGGTAATTAAAGAGAACCACGTTGTGGAAGTATTTGTGTTTTTTATCGGAATTTATAAAGTAGAATAAATATGGTAAAGTAATTTCATTTTCAGTCATGTTGAAGGGTGTTTTGTGTGGAAGTAATGTTATGTCATGGTATTTTGTGCAACATATCATGGTTTGTCACCTCAACAACTCAATAAGAGTGTTTTAAGAATTTTTCTCATTGTGAAGTTTTCTATTTTAAATTTATGAATACATTTTTATGTTTGGAACTTCTACAATATCTTGGGATTTATTTTTTAGATTTAACTACTCAAATGTATGTCAATAGTGGTGATTAAATAGAAGGAAATATAATGGTCAGATTTTAAGAAATAGAAGTTAGATGTTGATTGAGATTTTAATTTTACATTTGAAATTAAAAGAACAACATGGATATATAAAGATAAAATATAAAAAGAAAAAGGTAGGAGAAACATAAGGGGAGAATAAAACCGATAATAGAAACTATGTGTTCTTAGGATAAATAAAATGGATTATATAACATGGGATTTAATTCATGTATGAATTATATTGAAATGTTGTTTAAGAATATAATCTTATTAAAAATTACATTTATATGTTTCCATGTATATTATTGAAGGTCAAGAAAAGAATAATTCAAATAATGGAATCATTATTATATTTAGAGTAATTTTTTTATGTGAATTTAGATTGAAAATTAAAGGCTCAAATCTTCACATAAGGTTTTTTTTATATCTAGAAGTGAATTTTAGAAGTAACGCACTAGTATTAACTAGATAATCATGATCTATAGTTAATGATTCAATTTTTATTCATAACTATATGTTGAAGATGGAGTGATATTCGTGTCATTAACTAAGAAAATACCAATAATTATATAAACTTATACCTTCAATAATGTTGTGTGTGTAGCAAAAGAAGTGTTAGTAAGCCTTTGGATGTAGTGAAAACATATTAAATCAATATACAGATTTTTATCCTTGGAAATTAGTTATACTTTCCATAAACATTTACAAGAAATGAGACTTGGTGAGGTGTGGCCTTACCTAAACTTCATTACCATACAAACAAATAGTTATAATGTATTTTGGAACACCGGAATAATTCTTAGTGTATGGTCCTTGGATGTAGCATGGTTTTGGTGAATAATGTAAATCTTTGCATGCCTTTTATTTTATACTTCTATATCTTTTATTAAAATTTTATTTTATTGATCAATAAGTTAAGAAGATATTTAATAAGTGTTCTCTCTAATAAGGTAACAAGATCCAAATGGAATGAGTAGTATTGAAAAAGTTTAACTCTTAATAAACCCTAATTCACCCTCCCCTATTGGGTTGTCTTGTGTTCTTCTAAGTGATAAAAAATACAATTTTTAACCTAATCCATTTTAGAATTTCAATCTTAAAATATCAGTTATAAATTTATCATGGATCATATTTATCAATATGAGAATCACCCGGAGGGATTTGTTGAACCAAAATTAGATCATAAAGGTTTTCTTGAATAATTAGATATAAAAATAAATAAGAACTAAAAGGATGGGGGAATATAAAAATATTCCATTAAGTATGTTTAAAAACATGAGGTTGAAGTTTCAGAATTTGAAAAAATAATTTAAGATCATAAATAAATCCATAAATAATTAAAACTAGATATTTATTTGAATAAAGAGGAAAATGTACAAGCCTATATAATTTAATTTCAAGTATATTCTATTGAATAACAAAAATATATAATTTTATGTCTTGAAAAATAAGTTATTTTGTTTAAGAGGATGACTTTTTTGGATCCCTCATATAATGATTTATTTAGAAGTAAAATTTTTGGGGGATTTAGTTATGAGGATGTGTCATATATGTATGATAAGAGAACATATAAAGTAGATTTGGATAAAGTTTCAATTAAAGGAAGTGAGTAAGTGATACAAAAAATGATTAAATCTTTGTATAAAAAATAAGATAATATGATTATATTATTTTAAGTATTTAAAAGGATATCTTATTATAAAAATAAAGGAATATTCTAGGAGTGAAATCAGTGAAAAGATTTCCAAACAGGTTATGTACATCAAGTTAAAAGAAAAAAGTGTGAGAAAGTGAAAACATATAAATAATAATTCGTAATTGGTATTAAACACTCTTTTAGAATGTTGAATTGGTTTAATACGTTGGATGATTTGAAATTAGGTACTCGTAAAGAAGATTGTACTAGTGGTAAAAATAAAATAACAATCATTATGAATTCTTTGAATAAAGTTAAAATAAATGGTTTGGAATTTAATAGCCAACCATAATCCTCAACTGGAATATGATAACTGATACCCCTCTCCTAGAGTTTTATATAATGTTTATTGATGTAGGATTAAGGGGAAGATATGTTCCATAAATAATATTCCTTATGTTTACATTTTCAAGAATATGTGAATGCATTTTGTGTGAATTTAATGAAGATAATTTCATTGATAATAGACAAAAATAAAACATGTGGTTTTGTGATTAGATATTTTGGATATAAAAGAAGAAATATAATCTTACAAGTGGTATTACTAGTGACTAAATAGTCAAAATAAATCTATAGACATATGCATTGATAAATAAATCAAATTTATTTCTAGGGAAAACATTATTAGGAAGTGATATAAATAAATAGCCACTAATAATCATTGATAAATCTCTTTATTCATTCTTTAATGATGAAGTATAAATGGTACTAAGCCTGATTTAGGGTAAAAATAGTGTCAAAACCCATATCTGATTTTTCCAAAATATATCAATTCATTTTTTTTCAATTCTAATAATGGTATCATCTCTTATCAAGTGGTGTATATCCTTGAAGAAGAAGAGTTAAGGATTGCTGATGTAGCATACACAATCATGAAGGAATATTTTTTATATATATTTATGAATAACAATATAGTATCATCAAATTTTTTTAAGATACTAAAATTACAATAAATTAAAATTTATTATAAAAAACAAGTTTTTGGGTTTCTATAAGTTGTAATGGTCATAGAATAATGGATAATTCCTATTAAGAAAGAAAGATCATGGATATCAAGAGGTATCATTAGTTTTCCATTTACAAGTGGTATCAATTTATTAAATATGTGGTATGTCTCACACTCTTGTGCATAATTGGTAATAGGATAATAGTTTGGTGTTAATGTGATAGAGATCAAAAATATATTTTTTTAAATGATTTAAATTTTATAAACTACAAGAGTTTGATGGAAATTAGTGAGTGATATGGAGATAATTAATTTTATTTAGAAATAATCTATTTTTCTATACTTAGTTATAACTTAATAGTTTTATAGGATAAGTGTTAAATTCACTCAGTAGATTTATTGAGAAGAATACAAATTGATGTGAAAATGTATTGAAATATGTTATATTGAAGGATGAATAAAATAAGTTTAAAAGTTCTAATAATATACTTATATATTTTTTTGAAAAGAGATTTAAAATTAAAATGGTGGGGATATAGTCTCTCATATTCTGGAATTCTTAGAGTTATGATAGAATGTTGATTTATCATAAAAATATGGTACAAAAATTTTCTTAACAAAGAATAAGTGATGATGGTATCAATACCGTATTAAATTTCCAAAGGGGGGGGAAGAAATTTTTAAGGAAATAACCCTTAAATTTTTATTGTAAAATGAGGGGGAAAATAATTCCATAAAATCTAGAAGTTTTGAGGATCACTGATTCAAATATAGGGAGAGTTATTTATCTATTATGGTTGTTGGATTTTATAAATTATTTTAAACACAATCCAATGGGTTATTGTTAATTAATAGGTTATATGTTGTAATTTTTGATAATAACCAAGGGTTTGTATGATAAAAATAATTAAGAGGTTAAAATATGGATTTCCTGAAAACATAGTTAGACTATGAGTATATATTGATTTCAATGATGGTGGTTTATAATTAGATGTGAATATATAATCACCTATTGTAGAGATTAATATATATACCTTGATATCTCTATATATTAAGGAATTTAATTTATAAGATTGATATTGAGGTGTAATGTGTAATATTAATCAAATATATATTCAGTGATGTTTAATATTCTTAATCAAGTATATTCTGGAATTGGAATTAATTGATACTTACAAGTAAATATTTTGGACATGAATATATAAAGTTTAGTGAAGTAGGTATTCACCACGCTAATCACCAAGCCATGAAGAGTTTGGATAAGCTTTAGTAGATCAGGAAACAGATGGATTTAAGTGTATGTGGGTATTTTTTACACAGTTTCAAAGTAAAAGGATATTGGTATAAAATATATAATATGTCTATATTTTAGAGGATGAAGTTTTAGTTGATAAATTTACCTTTTTTAAAAGTCTGGGCCTATAAATTCCATGGTAAATAATATTTCATAGTAATTAGAACTAATAATTTCACAAAAAACTTGAACATTTTTAACCAGTATGAAAACCATTTCATTTAACGTTTTATAAATCATGGTGGATGATAAAAAGGCGAAACATAGAGGTGATGTTAGAAAAAATAATGAAAATGATGTTTTGGGATTAAAAAATCCTTTTCTAAAAGGGGGATACCCAATATGAGCATTTTGAATTCCATTATGTGAAATATGAAAGAATTTTCAAAACAATCACTTAAAGAGTTCCACATCATAAAGGTAGATTGTTCTTTATGAATTTGAAGCAACATGGGAAAGTAATTATGGTGTTTGATGTGTAGAATGGTCTTTTTATATAATTTGCACTATGTCATGGTATTTGGTGAAACATGCCATATTTGATCAAATATAGAGCTAAATATGGATTTTTTTATAAGATAAAACACTATGGAGTTTGCAATTTTGATGTTGTTTCCATATTTTAACGATTGAAACTTCTACAACTACTTGTAAGTTATAGTTTGATCTTTAACCAGTTAAATGGATTTTGATGGTGGTTATTTGATGGAAGATGATCTAAAGGTAATATTTAAAAGAATGAAATTATGAATTTGAGTGATATTTGAATTTCAAATTTAAAATGAAATTAATTATCAGGATATATATAGATAATACATTAAAAATAAAATAAACATAGCGAAATATGTCAATAGAGAATATAAAATATATGTTCCAATAAGAAGGAAAATGGATTCAGTAACATGGTCTTTAATACATATCTAAATTATAATAGATTTTTGTTGCTAAAAATAATCTCATTGAAGATTATATTTGGAAGTTTTTTTTATTTTTAAATATTCTTAAAAGAATAATTCCAAATATTGAATTGTTATATGTGGGGTAATTGAAGTTGTGTGAAGTTATATTAATGATTAAATACTCAAAACTCCTTAAAAGGAGTTTTTTAATCTGGAAGAAGATTTGAGAAGTAGCACACTTGTATTAATTGGTTTATAAAGATCTATAATTTATGATATAGTTTTCTTCAAAACCATGTATTGAAGATAGAGTGACCTTTATGTCATTAAATAGAGAAGAAACCTATAAATATATATACTAAAAAATTCACCAAATTGGTGTCTGAAAGAGTAATATAAGAAATGTGACTTGGGAAGTAGTGAGTAATTCTTAATTCAATTTGCAGGCAGTAAGCATTGGGATGTAGTGAGAATTTCCCAAAACGTGTATTGTAACTAGCCCTTGGCGAGGAGTGACCTTATCTAAATATTGTATCCACACAAACTGTGAGTTATAGTGTATTTTAATACACTAGTATAATTTTTATTGTATTTTCATTAGATGTATCCTAGTGTGGGTAAACCAAGTAAATCCCTATGTTCCTTATATTCTATGTTTCTATATATGTTATTGTGATTTGATTAGAATAAGTAATAAGATAATAAATGGTTGAATAAGTGTTCCTTATAACAAGTAAATAATATTCAAATGTAAATAGTATAAGTGAAAATGTTTAATTCTATCTACACACGGATTCAACCCCCCCCCCCCCCCCAGTCAAGGTTTCTTGGGTTCCTATAATTGGAATTAGTTTCAATAGGTTCTATTATGAAGTTAACCTAATAGAATATTTTGTATATAATCCATTTGAGAATTACAATATTAAAATATTAGTTGTAAATTTATCATAGATCCTATTTGTCAATATGGGAATGAACTAAAGAGAGTTTTTAATCCTGAATTAGATCTTAAAACTGATATTTAAGAATTATATATACTAGGAAATAAGGAATAAAATATTTTAATACCATTAAAATAGTCCTTCGAGTATGTTGAAAAAATGAGGCTGAAGCTTCCAAACAAGAAAAAGTAATTTAATATTAAGAATTAATTAATAAAGAATAAAAATTAGGTATTGATTTTAATAAAATCATAGATGAAAAATAAAAAATAATTTAAAGTCTTTGTACTAGAATGAAATAAGGGAATTATATCTCTTCAAGTTGAATTTTTTGTGTTTAAGAGGAATACTTTTGATAATGTTTCAGATAATTATTTATTTAGAAGTAAACGTTTTGAGTTATTTAGTGATGAATATGGGTAATATATGTATGATGAAAAAATTGATGAAGAAGAGTTGGATAAATTTTCAATGAAAATAAATGAGTAAAATATTCAAAAAAATATATTGAATATATAGATAAAATACTAAGAGAATCTAATAATAATAAATCAAGGATTTATAAGGATCTCTTGTTATAAAAAGAAAGAAATATTGGAAAGGATTTCCACATAGGGAATGTATATCAAGTTAATGGGGAAGAAGATTGCAAAATCATAGACTTATGAAGAACAATTCATAAGTGGAATTAGTCCAACTTTTAAAAGGGTGTATCAATTGAACAAGTTGGATGATTTAAAATTTGGTAGTTGGAATGAAGTTCGTATAGATAGTGACCATAAAAGAACAATCACTATAAAGACATTGAAGGAAGATAAAATAAATGGGGTTTCTTGTCATGGCCAACCAAAATCCTCAACTAGAGGATAATGGGAGTTACCCCTCTCCCTGAGGTGTATATATTGTTTATTAATGCGTGATTAAGGGAGATGAGGAATATTCATTATGTGTGCATTTTATAAAATATATTTATGAAAAATGTGTGAATTTAATGAAGATAATTTCATTTAGAACACATAAAACTATAAAAAATTGTGTTGGAATTAACCATTATGGATGTAAATTTAAAAATCTATTTTTATAAGTGGTATCACCAGTGCAGTTCCTAGAAAGTTAATACTCCACTAACAGGGGGGATGAATTCATGGAGACCTTTTTTTTAATTTGTTACCATTAAAAAACATTTTAAACCTATTAATACCAAATCCATTAATATTTAAAAACTCATACCACTCCCACATGTAGAAAATAAAAGGGAAAGTAACACTTAATGTTTATATGGTTCGGCTCCTTATCGAAAGGCCTACTCCTTTTCATGTTTGTCTAGTATCCATAACAATGGATTATTCATTAAAATAACAAATTAATTCATATTACTTGCATAAGAATATCATTTCACAATCCCTTTATATATTTGTATTGGACTATACAATTTCACACTGTAAATACAATGATATTGATCCAGTTTGAAAAATATCACTTCAAAACATGGTTTTCTTTAGTAAAAATGGATATGATATTCCTATATGAGCCTAGAAAATATTTAAATATATATTGATCATGCCACATAAAATATGATACATATATAATTCGCAATGGTCTTCTAAACCTTGATTCACTGAATACTTGTGATTCTGTAAGTTTTCTCTTCTTCTCTAGACATTGGTTCTAGGCTCTGCTTTTCATTCAATATCGATATACCACTTTATCTTTTTCGGTTTCAATATATAAATTTATTTTTATGAAATACTCTACATATTTAAGAAAAATCATAATTATATAATTAATTTAATTTGATATATTAAATTTTATCTCGCCCTACTCAAGAATTCTCTCAACATAATCATCCAAATGATCCTTTTCATTTCCTCATTCAATTAGCCTCAAAATCATGCCCCAGGATCTCGATATATTCTAAAATTTAATTAGATTCACGTATCTATTAGAATATCATTATTACCCTTAATTTCTTCCATTATAATTAACCAATAATTATTATTATTTAAAAAAATATCCAACTATATTCTTTTAAAAAAATGAAAATATCAATTTTTAAATTCCATAAATACTCATATACTTCATTTCACTCTACAAACATAGGTGCTCATATTATTCATTTGGGTCATGGAATAAACCATTGCATCCAAAAATAGTACTCAATATAATGAACATTTAGACACAAGGAAAAATGGCTTTTATCACTACAATACTAGGTTCAATAGATTATTTGAACTTTATAATAGTACAACATCTTCACAATAATTCTCATGAAATATTTGTTTTGGAAATTCTTCAAGAAAAGACTCAGCTTCAATAAAATTAAAAACATTCAATCAAATATCACTTGAAAATCACAAAAATATGCATATAGATCACCCTTTTCAAAAAATCACATGAATCATTTTGGAAAAAAAATTAAATTTTTAGTTTTAACTTTTTAATAAATATATTGGAATCATTGGGATAAATTTCTTTCATAATTTTAAATTCTTGATGTGAAAAAAGGTATTTTTTTAATAATATATCACTTTATGGTCTATTAATATTAATGATTATGAATTTATAAATATGATTTAAACACTAATATATTTTTATATCATTCTCAAAATATATTATATAATCATTCAAATAGAAATTTTATACATAAAATATTTATGTTTACTTTGTGATAGAAATAACCTCCAATCCATATTGGTATTTTCAAAAAACACTTTTAAGGGAAAAGTGTGAACCCTAAAATAATTCAAACCATAAATATTTCAAGAATGAAATCAAACATGTTCATGCCAAAAGCAATTAAACACAAAAGGAGGTGACATATTCATTGAAAACGAGGCTAAAATTGGTAAAATTACTTACCCGATATAATCCCCATTGAAAATCATGAACCTATGAATCCAGATCATATCTGATAAGATCCTCAAAATGAGTGGCTAGCTTATCCCATGATTTTATGTATTCCTCTACATTTATATTCTTTTCATTGAAGTCACAAGCTAAGATCTAGTCTTGTTTTCTGATCCAACCTGTTTGAACATTATTGGAATTAATAAAAAGTTCACTCTCTAAAAATTTTTCCATATCCTTATATGAATCCTTGAGATCCATGGTATGAACCTAAATTTCTTCATTTGAGTAAATAACAGGCTCAAGATGTTTCTATGGTTATTTAGAAGCAACGTGTTCAACCTGTTGCTTTTCCTTTTGAGTGTCCACACACTTCTTTTTCCCCAAGGTTTGTCTACAATCATGTTATTATTTTTCTTGCTTGAAGATCTGGTTACAATTATTTTGGGGGTATTTGAGTAGTCCTTTTGAGTTCTTGACTTCCCCCCCCCCCCCAAACCATTTGAATCAAGAAATATCCATAGAGATTGTTTCCTTGCATCCCCTTTCTTGAGAGATCCAACCAATGTGTGACCATGAGATTGCTAATGATCCATTATTAGTTGAGAATGAACCTCACTATCACTTGATTCTAGAGATCAAGACTGGCCCTACTTTCTTTTCCATCTTGGGATGACGGTTTTCCATCCTTCATGATCCACATTCTCCTTTCCAAATCCATCCAAAACATTGAAACGAATTTGGGACTCAAAATACTTTGATGTTTTACATTGTACAATCACTCCTTGACCCAGAGACATCATCACATTCAGATCATGGGAGTTAATATTATCTTTAATCACTCTTACTTCAGAGTGAATACTTCCATTATTATGAGCAGCCACCTGCTTATCCACCTGACCATTAACCAGCTCACTGGGATTTACTAACTCAGCAAAGGAGGGATCCATCAAGGACGAAGAAACATCTGAGGATGAAATTGTCAACATAGAAGTACCCAAATCATGATACAACATTAAAAATATGTCCTTCACTCTTGGATCCTGAGACACTTCCATCGGCTTAAAGGATGAACTAGGAATTTGTTTTCCAAGGGGGTGCCTACACCCCTAAGCTTCTACAGCCAAAAGAACCTCCCCAAATCCTGGTTCGCACCCCCCCCTCTAGGTTGAGGTTTTAATTGGCATTGATATATATGTAATTTGGGTCCATAGAGACCACTTGATTCTGAGTGGGGGTGTCCTTAACAAGACCACATGAATTTTTCTGATCAATAGTGTTTCTAAGGAGTAGCTTTGTCCCAACCAGATCCCCACCCATATGGGTTTTCATTCCTTCATCAATGCTCCCCGAGCACATCACCGATGTCTGATAGAAAGTCGGCCTCCTATGCCTACACAATGTCAATGAATGTCCCATTTTCATGAAAGCAGAATAGAACTCAAAACATGATTCAAACAGAACAGATTTTTTGTAATGAAACTGATCTCCTACGACAACCTAGATAAACTCAGTAGGAACCTTTGAAACATAAACTTTGACACGGATTCGCAGAGAAATTGGGTGAAAAATTGCTCTATTCCTTCTATTAGAGCACAGATAGCGACCCATGAGATTTCCCAACATTCAAATGATGGAAAGATTTTGAAATGGAAGAAGGAGTTCTGGGAATCTTACCCAAATAGCCATAGTCAGTGAATTGTGATTCATATGGAAGTCATAAGACCTCTTGAAGAGGAATAATATGGAACCATCACAGATGCGGGGAGCACTAGACCAGGCCAAAATCTATTCTTCCTCAGATGAAAACCTAACCATGATGTTCTTGTAATCGAGAAGTCCCACCGTAGCCCGGTCCTGTAAACCCCAGGAATGGAATACATGATGGTTGAAAGTGTCCACCGGCGGATGTCGGTGGTTGAAACGAGCTATCAGTGTCAAATCCAGTAGGTAATATATGACCATGAACTCTGAGGAAGTGATTGATAGTTACAAGAATCCTTCAAACAACTCAAGGACTTTAGGGCAAACTGAAAGCTAGGGGAAGGGGTGAATAGAGTGAAATATATTTTTTACAAATTATGTAACTTTTATGGCATCATCACGATATAATCATGAATTAATATTTTATATAACCTTTTTTTCAACCAGAATATTATTTATGGGGTAAAATAATTCTTTTAAAATTGATATTTTGAATTTAGAAAACTATGATTGACTTTTTCTAACCCAAGTTATATTGTATTCTAATAAAAAACTATTTTGGTTATCTTCCTTTAATTAGGAATTCACAATGATCCATTCAATTTTAGATTTATTTTAAATTAAAAAAACTTATTTATTTAATCATAAACCATTAAATATCTTGGGAATCGATAATATACAATTATTTTATGTAAAATAATTTTTGTGCTTAAAAATGACTTTTTTATAGAAATATTATTTTATTGTGTTAAACGTACTTTATTAAAATTAATATTTGCCACCAATAGAAATTGAATCACATAGAATTATTTTCAAATTTGGAATCATAATGTTCAAATTAGTTAATAAGTTCCATTTTTTATTCATAAAAATAAGTTACCATAGTAAAAGTTAGTCACCTCAGTAAGGGTTAGATACGGTAAAATGGTTAAATTAAAGGAAAAAGTCATAAAATGTCACAAAACATTATCCTTAAATGAATTTATATTGGAATTATAGACCTATATTTTATATATTATAAATTTTATCGATTATTAATCTAGTTTCCTTTATAATTATCTACATCGATTCCATCCATTGGAAAATGAAAATGTCACTCGTGTTATCCTCAGACTATCGCATTCATGAACAACATTTTTCATTTTTCATAACCTCCTTATATAGATGGTTATAAAAATGGATGTAATGAATTAAAATGACTTTTATAAAATGATTAATCTTATGTATAGATAGTTTGTTCATTCTATTAAAAATATTTAAAATAAATGGCCTTCAAAAAATTTAACTGCCTCAAACAAGCATATTGAGACACATCATAAGTAATAACTTCTTACCTTTATATTTAATTTATCTTACTCATATAACACTTATGGAATATGAATTATCACTTAAAAAGAATTTAAACCATTAAGATATTATAAAATATATATTATCACTGTACAAGAATATTCATCCACTCATTCAACAGTTATAATGTGCTCTTATTTTTTGTTAATATTACTACCTATATGAACATTATTATAATGTTTATATCATGAATAACTGAGAAAAAATAAATATGGATAATAATACACTACAATATAACTTGGTTTTAGCGGTGGTTTATTAACGGTGGTTCTGGTAACCGCCGCTATATGTTTTTTAAAAAGGTTTCACAGCGGTTTATTATAAACCGTCGTGAATCAATTTTTTTTTAACACAGCCAACCCTTCCCCCTCCAGCCCCGACCCTGCTATCCCCACTTCCTCTGATTCCCCCGGCCCCCTGTTACCCCCGCGACACCGGCGACCCCACGACCCCAGCAAGCCCAACCCCCCGCGACCCCGGTGACCCTGCGACTCCGGCGACCCCACAACCCCGGTGACCCCGGCCCCCTGCGATTCTGGCAACCCCATGACCTAAGGTGGTATTGAATATTTTTCTCCTAAAATTTATGTATTATATGTTTATGTGGTTGTTCCAATTTAATTATTTACTATTTTATGTGTTCCTTAGTAAGAAAAGTGAGATTAAGACATGGATTGTTGTATGAAACCCTCTAAGGACTTTGTTTGGTCCATTGATGTTTGAGATCGTACCTAGGTCTACCCCTGGCTTATGAAAACCCCTTAATGTTGGTGAAATATTTTTTAAAATGTTGCAATAATATAATTATGAACGTGAATGTGTAGAGAATTGTAAGTTGGTATGTCGTCAAGGTTAATGGGATATTTGAAATATGGGATTGGTATTTTTTTTGAAATGGCTTGTTGGATTCTGAAATGGATTAAAATAATAATTTTTCATGTTGATTTGGTTATGGTTTTCTGTGAAGGACAAGAATGTTTTGAAAGTGGTTATTGTTTTGAAAAGGAGGTTTTGACCTCAATGTTATCGGAAAAAAGGGGGTATCTTAAATGATTTAAAATGGTGATTAGAAATGAGTGTGTGGTTCCCCTTTTTTGAAAATGATTTAAAATCCACTTTGATGGTTGTAAATAGAAATGAAATTCTTGGGACATGTTGAGTTTTTAAAAGAGGAAGACTCGTTTTTTGAAGGGTGGATTCAAGATTATTTCAATTGAGAATCTTGAATTGTGTTTTATTCAATGATTTGATTTTAAAGATATGTTGAGAACATAGTCATTTAAATGATATATGGGTTAGTGAGATAGAACCCCTGACAATTAGGTTGTCAGGTTACCTTGTTTTATTAAATGAAATAAGTTATAAATGTGTTTTGTTGATGGAAAACATAAGGGGTCATTTGATATAATGTGATTGTGTTAAATGGGTTAAGGTATGGAATTGATATATGTGATAAATGAGTTGCGATTGTAAATGGAATATATGTTATTGGGCTATTCATTATAAATGGGATATAAATAGTTAGTTATGGGAATGATCATTAAAGTAGATTGATATAATATATTATTTCATTCATGGATGGTAACCTAGAGAAATCATTTGGAATGATTTTTGTGTGTCAATCCACTATTATGGGAAGAGTTACATTTCATGTTTCATTAGCAGTAATCAAATTTTTTGACAATAACTAGTCCTTGATTTTTAAAACCACAATTAGTATATCATTAATTATAACTGTATTTAGAACTAAATACCTAGTGAATTTATGAAGATCTCTATATAGAGATGTGAACACTACCTAATAATATTGTTGGACTACACCAGCTTTAAATCCCACCATGTAGTTCATACAAAAGATTACATCAATGAAATACATGTATATGATCTGAATAAACTAGATAAATTATACTGTAATAATAGTCACGTAGAATTCTATCCATTTCATTCCTCCTCACTACCACTATCTATGAGGTGTGTTGACACTGATGGTATGAGGAATAGTTTCCACATGTTGATTAACAATAGAAGAATAATAGATGTATCCAATACAAAAATATCATATATGATATCCATAATTTCCATATTTAAACAAATGGTACCCCAAACCATATAGAAATTATGTTTCTTGTTCCAGATATCCTTCACTTATGTATAAATATACTTCTCAAATGTCACAAGATAGTTATTTATTCTCTAATGAGGCCCATCCTAATAAAATTAATTGTTCCTAGATGCCTCTTAGTTTTCCTAAGTCTTTTATTAAGAACTAGTCTAATAAGACTATTCCATCTGAGCATACAAAACCATAGGTAGAGTTCATCTTGTTGCACCAACTGGAAATAGAATTTTTTGAAAATATTTTTTAAGATTTCCATTCATGGAATAATGGTGTAAATTATATAGTGGTGATATGAATTAATTATTCATGTGTAAATTAAGGATGCACTATAAAAAAACCTGGTCAATTTATGTGATATGGATTATAAGAAACTCATCCCATTGATTGATTTTCTCTTACATTACTATCATAGGACTGACTCTATATATTGTGTTTAAATCCCATGTTGATGCTCCTAGTTTCACATAGTTGAACAATGGTGTCTCCTGCACTAATATTCCATCGAAAGTCTCTTCCTCCAACCAACTCCTTATTATCAATTTCTAGGTGGCATGTAATATAGAACATTAAAAATATTGATAGATCCTTAGTTTGGATACCTTAAATAATGATCTATTCATTCAGTCCTTTTCTAGGAGTTTACTCTAATGAACAGTAAAAAAAGTGGGTGAATTTTGAAGTATATTTAATCTATTATACACATACATGTTCAAATTTAACAAATTATTCTAAATTTATTACCCTAATGGTTTTGAAGAATAATTATTTTACATTAAAAGTATACAAATCCTTTCTAAGTGAGGTATTGAAACAACATATCCAAAACATCTATGTCTAATCATTTTATCATCGGGTACTCAAGAATATTCATTCCAACTTTGACGTTTATCTCATCTGGTTTCCCATAAATGTTAAAAAAACAAGACCTCCTATACGAAAACACATCTGATTTATTGGGTATAAAATCCCCTTAAAATGTCAGTGGATTCTATTTTAGAAGTTCTATTAAGTGATTTACCTAAATGAAGTTCCACATTTACAGGTCCCTTAACAACTTCCACAAAATCATGTTGGACTCTTGGAACAATATCCTAGTTTACTTATTGTCCTAGAGCATCTACATTCATAGTTTCTCTATCTTTTAGAAACATTATTTTTTTCCTCATGAACTATGATTCCAACCAAGTTATGATTATGTTACTTTTTGTTATCTAATATTATATTTTGATTCTATAAAGTATTTCAAAATTCAATGGTTGAAAATTTGGAGATTTGGGAGAAACATGATAGGAATACTATTTAGCATAACTTTTAGTGTTGACCATGTGGTAATTGAGTAATATGGTATTGTTAGAACACTATTTCTCTTTACAAAAGAAACTCCCCTTATCCCAAACACTAGAGGGTCCATAACTAACTCAGGGGATCATATATGTTATATTATGTTTCTGTAATCTTACACTATCATATATATGAATCTCTTTCTCTATTTAGTAGTAACTATGTGTTTTAATTTTTTTGATTATTGTGTAGGAACATTGTGATATACATGGATAAAATCTAGATCACATTACCGAGGAACACTCCTCAGTATGTTAAGGGTTTGAATGAGTTTTTAGATTTTGAAATTTCTAATCGATCCGTTGAAGGGAGAATAAGATGTCCATGTCCTAAATGTAAATTTAGAACATGGTTGAAGAGAGTTGAAGTTTATGAACATATAATACTGAAGCAGTTCCCTGGTCAATATTTGTGTTGGGTTTGGCATGGATAATTGAACGTTACAGAAAGATTGAGTACTAATGTTAATCCACAGAATGAGGTCCCAAGTTCTTCGACAATGGAAAATGAAATGCAAAACCTCATAAATGATGCATTTGGCACTGCAAGACACCACTATCAGCATCAAAACATATCAGAACAACCCGAAGAGGGTGATACAAATTGCAACGTGAAAAGTAATGTTTTTGAGACTGTAACACAAGCATATCAAGATTTTAACATATCATTGGATCCTCCTATTGATTCTATGGAGCCAAATGTAAGAGAAAACCTCACTGAGAAAAATGTGTTTCATGATTTTTTTGAAGATGGAAATCCAGAGTTGTATAGTGGGTGTTTGAAATATTCAAGGCCTTCATTTCTGCTGAAGTTGTACCATATCAAATTTCTATGTGGAATTACAAATAAGGCAATCTCCATGATATTGGAATTGATTCGTGATTCATTTCCTGAAGAAAAAATCACAGAATCTTTTTATGATATGAAAAAAGTTGTTAACAAGCTTGGTCTGAATTATACAAAATTATATGAGTATTTCAATGATTGTATGATTTATTAGGGAGAGGATTGAAGTAGACAGAATTACAAGAAATATTCTTCTTCTAGATGGTAGTCAAAGGGTGATGTTGGAAGTCTGAATGAACATAATTTCATGGTGAAGAAGAAAAAGAACACACCTGCAAAGGTTTTGTGTTACTTTCCCTTGAAGCGTCGATTTCATATATTATTCATGTCATCGAAAACCACTGAACACATGAAGTGAAATTCTGTAGATAAAATAAATGATGGGTTAATGAGACATCCATGAGATTCCCAATCGTTGAAGAAATTTGATTCATTACATCTAGATTTCTCAGATGATTCTAAGAATGTTCAATTGGGATTGGATGTCGATGGATTGAACCCATTTGGGACTTTGAGTACCAGTTATAGCATTTGGCCAGTTGTTTTGATCCCTTATAATATGCCTCCGAGGATGTGTATGCAAAAAACATCTTTTATCATTTCGATGATTATTCCTGGAAAACAAATTCCTGGAAATGATATTGATGTATACTCACAGCCATTGATTGAAGAATTACAGGAGTTATGGAGAAACGGTGTTGAGAAATTTGATGCTTCATGTAAAACAATGTTCAAAATGCATCTTTCTATAATGTGGACCATTAGTGACTTCCCTGGGCTTTGGAATTTATTTGGTTGGAACACATACACGGGTCTGGCATGTTCTCTTTGTAACTTTGATTTTGAGCCCAAACGGGTACCTCACAGTAGAAAATGGTTCTTTCTGTGCCATCAAAGATTTCTCGATGCATCTCATAGATTTCGGCTGAATAGATCAAAATTTAATGGATACATTGATCATAGACCACCTAAAAAGTTGTTAACTAGTTCTGAAATATTGACATAGCTTGAAGATTTTGAAACAGGATTTGGGAAGGTTCATCATTTGAATGATAGCGGAAAACGGGTCTGAAGTGCATCGTCAGGTGAAATCAGAACACAACAATGGAAGAAAAAAAGTATATTCTTCAAAATCCCATATTGGGAATTTAATTTGTTGCGGAACAATATTGATGTGATTTATATTGAGAATAATTTAAATGATAATTTTATTTTCACATTACTAAATGACCATGGAATGTTGAAGGATCATCTCAATGCTCACAATGTCTTACAAGTAATTAACATAACACGTGATCTCTGGCCAGATGAAAATGAAAAGTATGCTCTGGCCATTTTTGCATTGAAAAATAGGGATAAAGATACATTCCTTAGAATTTTAAAGAATGTGGAGGTATCTGATGGGTATTCGAGTAACATATCAAGGTGTGTTGCCTTGAATAATCCTAAGTTACATGGATTGAAAAGTCATGATTCACATATTTTGTTACAACAGTTACTACCATTGACATTGCATACATTATTACATGAAAAAATTACTGTTGTTGTACTCCAATTCTGCACATTTTTTAGGAAATTATTTGAGAAATATCTACATCCATTTCAGCTTGAAAGTCTCCAGGAGAGGTTTGTATTGACCCTTTGTGCAATGGAGATGATCTTTCCTCCATCATTTTTTACTGTCATGATGCATTTAACTGTGCATTTGGTTGAAGAAGCTAAATTAGGAGGTCATGTTCATTATCAATGGATGTATCCAATTGAGAGGTATTTTATTTATAATTTTTTCATTTATGTAAAAAAAAATTGGCATTTAAATAAATGCAAAATATTATTATTTTATTTCACAGATATCTTGGGCATTTGAAAGCATACGTGAGAAATAAATCTCAACCAAAAGGCTCTATTGCTGAAGGCTATTTGGATGAGGAGTGTCTTACCTTTTGTTCCAGATATTTGGATGATATTGAGACAAGATTTAATCGAGTTGGACATGTTGACGACACATCAACTCAATCTCAAATGCATCATAAATCAAAAATATTTCCTGTTATTGGCCGATCAGTTGGGAGGACCTCAAATGTGATACTGACAGAATTGGAATTATTACAGGCACATAGATATGTGATGCCGAATAGTCAAATTGCAGATCCATTTATTGAAGAGTTGAAGATAAAAACAAAGAGACGAATGAGAGGACAAACACAAAATGAGAAAGATATAACAAAAACTATGAATAAAGAGCTTGTAGAATGGTTTGCATGACGTATAAGTTCATAAATATTGCAGTAAATATGAATATTAGTTTGACAGATACATTTTTTAAATCTATTAAATTATATTTCTTTTTTTAGATCATGAATTCGGATACTCAATCAGACTTTTCAGAAGATTTGAATTTTCTTGCTAGAGGTCCTATAAAACAAGTTAGAAAGTTTTACACTTATAATGTGAATGGCTTTAGATTTCGTACAGTCGATTGAGAATTCGGTTTGAAAACACAAAATAGTGGTATATTTACATTTTTTGGAGTGGGATACTATGGAAATATGCATGATATTATTTAATTAAACTACCAAGGACATTTTTCTATTGTTTTATTCCATTGGAAATGGGTCTATATTATAAGAGGTGTAAAAATAGATTCCTTGCAATTTACTTCTGTGAACTTCTCTCACTTGATGGATGTTGGTGATCATGAACTGCATGATCCATATATTTTAGCATCGCAAGAAAAAATGGTATATTATGTTAATGATGTTGTGGATGAAGGGTGGTGTGTAGTTGTTCACGTAATACAAAGAGATTTGTATGATATGGGTGATGAAGTGGAATATTTGACCTCTGAAATTGAATTTCATCAACAACAAGAAACAAAATTATTTGTCCATCGTGATATTGAAAATATTTTTCTAGCAAGGATGAATGAAGTGGATGAATAAATAGAGCAGGAAACCGACATGATTGAAGGGGAAAATGATTGTATATACAATTATTTATTCATTTAGAAACCACTTGTTTCATTTCTGCAGTCATTCATTATCATTGTTATATATATTTTTTCTATTAGTACTGGGAATCTATTATCATTTTTAATTTTTTTTCTTCATAATTTTTTTGAAATATATATTCTGAATTCAATTTTATTTGATTAAATTACATGAATGCCAAGGATAAAGCGGTACACTATTTCATCTAGTTCTGTTACAGATAACGATCCATCTGGCTCCCTCCCCACGGCATCTGAGGAACCAGCCGCCTACACCCCTACACCATCTCCCCATGCACCATCTCTCACACCATCTGTGGGTGTCCCATTTGAGTTTGAGTCGTCGACTCCCCCTTCAGAGGCCTCAGTAGTAGGCGGCGACACGCCCCTTCCAGTTCATCACGGACATACTAGAGTTTCACTGTCATAAGTACAAATTTTAATTAAATAAATTTATTGAATTTTGTTTATACTAATTGTTTTCTCATTGAAGATGAGAAAAATGCAACCGTGAAGAAAAATTTAAGATTTTTAGATGTTTGGAATATGAATGTCGAGAAGATAGTTGTGCAATTTGATTCTTATGGGGTCCCTACGGATGACGTTGCAGGGTTACTTGGAAAGATTCTAGGCCAGCTGGCAGTGGAGCCCATTTCCCTTCCTATTTCTTATGATGATTGGATACATATGCCTCCAAGATGGAAAAATAAAGTTTTTTATTCCCAAATAAAGGTAATTTTATTACATTATGGTGTAATTTAATATCATGTTACTAATATTTTCAAAATGAATTTCTGTATACAGATGTTCTTCCACTTTATAGTTGCTGATGTGATAGCACTAAAGTGGACTTTGAAAAATCTTGGTAAGAAATAAAAAGATTTCAAATCGAGATTGTGGTGTGATGTCAATGATACTTTGTTGACCATGCAACAAATGTATGAGAAGCTACCCAGTGGGGTACCGAAAGAACAGTGGAAGGTTTTTGTTGACAGACATCGTGATGAGAAGCAGATGGTATTGAAATATATATTATTATATTGTCCTAATTTTACATTTATACATGTATATGATTAAGAGATGAAATTGAATACTTTACTGTTAAATTTAATTTTGTTTATTTCAGGATCTCTCAAGAATGAATGCGTTAAGTCGGACTAAGAAAGTCGTCCCTCACACTACAGGCTCAAAAACCTTTCTAGAAGCCTAACGACATTGGTAATCTTTTAATTATTTTAAATATTTATAAGACAATATTATCTTTTTAATATATTAAATTGTTGATTTATCATTTATTAATACAGTCACAGAGTTTAGGGCACAAAGCATCCCGGACTGAACTATGGTTGGATGTTCACAAAAAATCAGATGAAAGATTTGTTAATGAGCCTACCAAAGAAGTTGGGGTATGAAGTCAATTTTTTATGATAATAACTTATTTTCATTTTTTACTATGTTAATATATATTGATATTTTATTTATAGGTAAAAATTAAATAACTATGGGATGACAATCCTGGGCGGTCCTACTCAGTCTCCCAGGATGACCCAGTTGCTAAAGTCCTTGGGAAGTAGCATCCTGGTAGAGTGTGCGGGATGGGTTTTGGACCCATACCATCTGAGGTCTGTGTCATGCCACCAGAGATTCCAGCTGCATCTACTCTTGGTTATAGTCATTCTATACCCAAAGATTCTCAGAGGAGTATTTCTTCTCTACAAACCATAGTTCAAGATCAGGGTGCTCAGATATCTGCTTTTCAGCAAGCGATGACTACTATACATCAGCAGATGAGAAGATATGCCCCTGGTGGTAGTGCATCGACTGGTGGTCAGCATGTAAATCACAAAAAATAAAAAACATTTAGTTTGAAAACATTCATTGGTTTTATGATTTAATATAAATATGTAACAGTATTTTATTTTCAATATAATGTTCTTACAGGTGACTGCAGAAAGTGGAGATGGAGTTGGATAGGGTGACGATGCATCATCAGACTATGAGTAGAGTTGTATTGTTGATGTTTTGAACAAATATGGCAAAATTTGGTTTGTATATGTACCATGTGTGTCACATAGTCTCCACCACACATTTTCATGTCCGAACATTTTCTTGTTTTCTCATGTTTCCTTTTATGCATTTTATTGATTTCTGATGTTTCCTTTTATGTCTTTATTTCTTGAGTGTGGTATACATCATTCTAGTTAGGCCTGTGTTTGAATTGGTAGTTGATATTTTGGATGACTAGGAGTTAAACCCATTGTTTATGTGTTGAATAAATTCTCAATGCTTAATATTATAATATGTAATTATACAATAAAATAATGAATTTATTACATGTTGATACAATAGATGTGGTCTGAAATTGGTACTGGGGTAATTAGGTACATTGTTCTACTTTAATTAATATATAAATTCCACAATACTGTTACATTTCCATTGTATTGGCCAGATGTTATAAACACTGTTGTTTGTGGCCCACTGAGATTTATCTCACACCCTATCCAGGTGTCGTTTGGTACAAAGAATATATTACATGGTTGAAGGTGTTGTCAACGGAAATCATACAACTTCAAAAACATGTTTTCTTTCTATTTAGTAGGGAGCTTGAGAGAAGAGGACTGATTTGGAACTTAGTACGCATGGGATAGTCTTTTTATTTTATTTATACTTTAATGTAACATGTTAGGCCTACTGTATTGTATCCATGTTTTCCAATTTTTAAGTGACAATACAAATTATCATCATTTTTTGAATGTTATTAAAGTTATTTTAGTTATTGGTACTATTGTCTCTATTTTTATATAGTGCCTTCTGTTTACTTATATTTATTTCACTATTTACCTATGTTTACTTTTATAAACTACGCTACACATTAGTAATGATTGCATAATCTCCCCAAGAACTCACCATAGTCCCTTGTTTCTAATTGTAAGCCTCTAGAGTTTTGGGAATTGGGCTTGATACCTCATGGACCACTGAGACTAGGCTACCCATTAGGTGGCACCCAGGTCTTGGATGTCACAATCACGAAGTCTCTCCAAGGCATTTCAGTTCCTTTGGATTCAGTGATTTGGATGCATAGATGCCTACATAAAAATACATTAGAGTGGGAAGTATATGTGAATTCATTGGGGCCAAGACGCTTCTCTGATTATGTTCTACTAAAATATGAAGGGAAAGTAGTGGAGTAATTTTCATAAGGAGGGGAGGTTGTAACATCTTAGATTTTTTTCCAAAGGTACACACAATTGATTATTTATTCTGATTCCTTCAAAATGACTCATATGTGATGCCTAAATGGTTCAAGGATGTCTCGAGTGCATCCAGGACTAGTTTATATCCTATATACATAAAATGGGAATGAAATACTAGGCCACACCATCTAAGGAAACCATGATTCCCATCCTACATAGTTTCCCTGAACCGTGAGGCTATAGACAGTGGACTAGAGGTGGCCACATGGTTTGTCTAAAAATGTGCAACCCCAGGAGATCATCCATGTAACAAACTATAGGTCTTGTAAATTGGAATTTAGAATTTTATACACACGGTTAGATAAACAATTCACCTAATTGGGAGGGTTCACCCTTTATAGAAGTGACTACTGAACAGTTATTGGCCAATTTGGACAACCGTGCAACCAAAACATGTGTACTTGTGTTTGAGGACAGAATTCATAAACAACCCATATTAAATTATTTTAAACAATTTTTCTTCCTTCTTATTTATAAAGTAGTTTTCTCCTCTCCACTTCATGCATGGACATTATCCTCTCTTATCCATAAGTTTTGAGAAATATTCCTCCACTAGGGTCAGAATCCTTCATCATCAGAAGCAATGAAAAGAACTTAGTAACCACATCCATCGAATCAAATATTTTTCACGGTTCCTTTATCAAATGCTATGAAATTTATGTGAGAATATATTCACATTATTTTTGAGTATTTTTGGTAAATCATTCAATTTTCATTCGTTCTAGGTCCATTCAATCCTCGATAATTGATGAATGGAGTGATACAACATCAAGGAAGGTGGTTTAGGGCATGAACATTTTTTCAACCGAATTTAAATAACTTATCATTGTTTTGCTCGCCGACCCCTTTTGGAGATGTTAAAATTGGTTTAATAAATTAATTTAAAATGTTCTTTGTGACCATTGTGACATTACCATATGATAAAAGCCATTAATTGTTCACCTTGAAATTTGGGCACTAACTTGATTTGTTTTGCAGGGTAGTGGTGTAGTGGAAGCATCAATATTTTTTTGTTCATCTTTTAGTAGTGGTTTTAACTACCAAAAATAGTCTATAGGTAAAACTGTAGCGGTTGTTAAAACTGCCGCTACACGTCACTTACTTACGTTTCGCGGTGGTTTGAATTGCCGCTAGAGAGCCGCATCCCCCGCCTGCATACTGCGGCGGTTCACTCCCCATTAGCAGCGGATTTTACGAAACCAAGATTTTATTTTATTAGCAGCAGTTATAACCACCGCTAATAAAATAAAATCCTGGTTTCGTAAAAACCACCGCTAAAGTGGAGAGAACACCCGTGAAATGCAGTCCCTACGATGCTTTTTTAAACCCATCTCTAAATGGAAAAAACTGCTACAAATAGTTTTCTAATGCCAAATTTAGTAGCGGTTTCTATAAACGGCCACCAAAATATGTAGCAGCGGTTTAAACTGCCGCTAAATGCCAAAAAAAACTGCTGCTACATGGCGGTTTTCTTGTATTGATATGTAATAATTATGAATTTGTTTTTTTAATAATTTTATAGCGGTAATATTCAAAAAGAATATTTAGTAATAAATTAAATTCTATTGTTAATTCAATAATCATGAAAAAGGGTAATTTTTTAAACATTCAATGTGAACCGTAAACATGAGTTCCATGAAATTCATATGGGAGTACAAATCTATTTAAAACACATGTATTACCTTATCATGATCATTTTGGAGATAATGATCCAATGAATAAGACTCAAAGACCCGAACCATCGAACCAATGCATGTTAGAGAAATAGAATAGTTAACACTAGAATGTTAATTTTGAAAATAAACAGTTAATATATGGGTATTAAGGAATTACAAATAAATTGCGTAATGTAAAATAAATACGAATAATTTTCTCATTAATATTAATAATAAACCTAAATTTAATATAGAGGGAGTTTATATCATGTCCAACAAAGATAAAGTATGAGGTAGGGGTTTCTTTCGCTAAATTTTTATTTCTTGAGACATGTTTCTTATTATGAACCAATTTAAGTTTATGTGGTGTAAATATTACCCAAATGACTTATTATATCTTAAATAATTTTTTATACTTGTTATTTTCACTTTCATTTAATCTCTACATTTTCCTTATTTCAATTAATACATTACCCTAGCCATAAGGGTTCTTGTTAACTCATTTTTTCACACTATGATTGTATTATATAGTATTCCCTCTTTATTTTATGTATTTTATAAGTCTTATTGACATCACACCTCCCTTTGTTTCAAAATTTAACCAAATATTTTATTGTATATGGAATTGACCATATAACTTCTTTATGACTGGTAATATGTTTCCACAATATTCATATTTTTTATATTGTTTCAAAAAAATTCTTAGCTATAATTTAAATATTAATTAGAGTAATTTTCTGGTATATTTTATTTTATATCCAAAAAACTGAGAGAGATCTTTTTAATTTTCTCTACATGAGTCATTTTTTTCTTTATTTTAAAAAGTGTGAAAAAACATTTTTATTATCATCATTTAGGTGAACTCATTTTCTCTTCATTATGATAATTATTCATATTTAATCTCTTTTTAAAGTTTCCATGTTTTTAAAAAAAATATTATTCATATTATTCTATTATTTTTTTCGTAATATTAAATATTAATTTTTTATAAAAATAAATGAAGAGACTTCATTCTATTTATGAATATTTTTATCTCCCAATCCAAAATTTCCATTTTCAACATCATATATTTTCATGATATCAATATTTTGAATTCTTCTTCAATTAAGGTCTCAAATATCCTCTTTCCTTCTCTTAGAAATGGATTTTTGAAACCACTTATATGTTGGTTTTTTGACATCCATGTTATAAAGGATTTATGAATATTCATCCACTTCCATTTTCCTCTCAAATATAAAAGGTAAAACTCTTTTGGAGTTATGTTTCATGTATTTACCTATAAAATATATTTTTAATTTATAGTTCACACCTAAACTTGTTCATAAGTTATATATTATGTATCACTATTAATCTCTTTGTTGACTTTTTTTATCCTTCATGTACATATTTTCAATTTAATGGATATATTCTATAACAATTACACTATTTCTATATTATATTTTCAAATATGGACTTAACCATGTACGCATTACTCTATGTGGTGTTAGATTGAAGGATTTATACTAAAAAATTTATTTTATTTATTTATTGGGGATATATTGACATTTTGAATAAATTTTATTCTAATATGGATGTTTATTAATTACTAGGTAATATTTATTATTTCTTTTAGTTTTTATTGATTCCTTTTATATAATGAATTAATTTGACTTATTTAGTGATTGGTTAGCCGAGAATTATATAGAACCTTGATGCAATATATATCATGATACAATCCAATATGGGTATTTGGAGTATGTCTTACGTATTTGTGTGTGTTTCCTTAGCATGAGTCCTTGACTATAAAATTAAGACATTTGACATTATACATTCCATTGCTATAATTTTTTTATTATTTTCCTTATGATTATTTATATTGTTTCATTTTAAATGGATATATTTTATACTCATGTTACAAATTATATAGGATATTTTATTATTAATTATTCAATCCTTATTATTCATGTCTTGTTTATGTAAAAATATTTATTTCATGACCCATAATTTATAGTATATGTTCAATTAGGTATGATTTTCTTATGTTATGTTCTCATACCCATATGTTCATTTTATACACACTTATGATTTTTTATTATTACTGAAAATATTAACTCAAACTGAGTATTTGAGGACACCTTTATTATGATTATTTTTCCCTAGGTTATAAAGGCTGATATTAAGTAATATAAGCCTAGAAGGGAATCATATGTGGATAATTTTATGGGATCTATTTAATATTTACAATAATATAAGAAATTATTGGTATAATGGAAACAAAATCCATTGTAAGAGAAAAATGTGGCTTTCATTAGTTAAAAGGTTTTCCTAAATCTATAAAACTCTAAACTTAAAAAGTCTTGGGTATGTAAGTGATTTAATGTAAATTATTGATAGGTTAATTATGGATAGTTATGTTTTTGTTACATTAGATAGTATTAAAGCCATTATATAAAAAAAATATTACTAGATCTGAGTTTATAAGTCTGGGTGTCTCATTAGTTATAAAAATAGGGTTTGCATTAATTTATAGGTTAGAAAGTTATCATATTAGGATAATTTTAGAGTTTTTTGTACCATCACGAGTTAATAATTATATGGATGATCATAACTAAAAGATATATAAATTATTTTGGGGTCTTAAGTGATTGGATTTTAAGGTGATTAATTTTTTAGGGGATGTCTGTTAGGTTTTTAGGAAGAATACATGATTTATGTATTTATAAACTTTAACATTACTATGTGATATAAATTCAAGAAATTATATTTATTTAGAAAAATGATATTATATTTTTGGGGATATGTGTTGAAATTTATAGATAACCTTAGGGATTGAAAATTGATATTGGTGACTAGGTGATTATATATATTTTTAAACATGCTTACTCTATTTTTGGGAACATTATATGATTAAGGTATATATAGGAAGTTAATGGATAGTATATGATTTTATATCAAAGTTTTTTTATTATTTTAGGTATAAATATGAATTTACTTTTTAGAAAAATATATAATTTTATGATTTTATGTCATGGTGATTCAGGTTATTTGGGAAAAAATAGTATATTTTGAAGAATATATTATCATGATATATATATTTGGATTGTGAATTTATGAGTGACGAATGTTGTTTTTGGATAAAAGTTATGTTGATTTTGGAAGAATATGTGATCTATATTTTCTAATTTTTGGGTATCTAATTTGGTCAGGAATATCATAGAGATTTTTATGTTTTAGTAATCTATTTAATGATATAAGTTAAACTTAGAGTGTTATTATTTGTATTGAGGTTTTAGATATTAAATTATTAATTTTTTATGTGATGGTTTATCCCTATTTTATTTGGTGTTATCATTACTCTTACTAACCATTTTTGGTTTTTTATAGTTAGTTAGAAATAGTAAGTAAAACTTATTATAAAAAAAATTCATATAATGAGAAAAACTATCTTTCAATGGATCTCATAATCCATTAAGAGTTTATTTTTATACATCAAATATTAAAACTTCATTCTAAATATTCATCATTTAGAATGTGATCTGTAATAGAGGTGGAAACTGATCGAATCACATAACCTAAAGATGATATTCTTCTTATGAAAATGGGATGAAATTAAGTAATTATATTTCTTCATATAATATTTATAAATATAAATCCTCCAAATTGAGAAATTTTAAGATGATTATATCAAATATTATGTATTAAACATCACTCAAGTATCAAGGAATTCCTTTTTAAACTCATCCCAAGTATGTGTCTTATGAAAATATATACATGGTTTAAGAAATGATTTTTTTAGAAATAATAAGATTCCTTTTATTTACATAAAAATTAATGTTTTTAATAAAATATACACATAGTATTATTCCTATTTAAAATTAGACACATTTTTTTAGAACAAATTAAAATTTTGAGGATGTAATTTCTATAAATGAAATAATGTTACAACCTAGTTATTTTAAATAAGTTTTCACCTTTCTGATATATTAATATTCATGATTATAAATTTAAAAATATTTTTAAACACTCATGTATATTTATATAATCTCTCAAAATATATTATATAACCATTTATATGAAATCATACTTTTAAAATTATTATGTTTACATTGTGATAGAAAATGTGTTTTATATATCTTCATAATATGATTTTTAATTTTATCTATATAGAAAATTATTTAATTGTTGTATATTTATTTTATTTATATATATTTAGATTAATATCTATTATTATGATCATATAAATAATTTTATTATGTTTTATAATTAGAATATGATATTTCATTTGAAAATAAAATACTTTTTATTTTCAATAAATTGTTTTTCCCTGTATAATAAGATTTAATTTAAAAATAAAATTTCTAAATTTTATAATTTGAATTTGTTATAAAGATTTTTTCATTAAAAATGTAAAAATTATATTTGGGTGATTTTTCCGATTTTTTCTAAAATGGTTGAGTTTTAGTTGAATAATTAAAAATATTTCTTTTATAAAAACTATAACTTTTATTATATCATCATGATATAAGAATAACTTAGAATTTTATTTAAAATTTAAAAAAAATTGGATTAAAATAATTATTTTAAAATTAATATTTTTAATTTATAATCAAATACTTTATTTTTGAGAACCTAAGTTATATTTTATTCTTATAAAAAACTATTTTGGTCATTTTACTTTAATTAATTATTCATAATGATCCATTTAGTTTTTGATACTTTTTAAAGTAAAAATAAATTTAATTGCTTAATAATGAACAAATAAATATAATTGGAATCAATACTATAAAATATTTTTATATAAAAGCATTTTATGCTTAAAATGGAATTTTTCTAAATAGATATTTCTTTTGAATTAAACATACTTTATTAAAATTAATATTTACATCATATAAAATTTTAATCCTATAAAATTGTTTTAAACCATGTAAATATAGTGTTCAAATTAGGTAATGAGGTCTATTTAATTTTTAGTCATAAAAATAATTTATTATAGTAAAATGTAATCACATTGGTAAGGGTTAAATGTGGTAAAATGGTTAAATTAAGGGATAAGGTCACAAAATATCACAGAACCCTATTATTAAATGAGTGGATATAGGTTTTATAGACCTAAATATTATATATTATCCATTTTTATCCATTTTGATCCAATTTCATTGATAATGACTTCCCCTGTTATATTATGAATTTAAAATTACAAAAATATCACCCCTCTCACCAGTAAAAGGATCCCTTCACCACACCACTTCTCTTGACTCATAAACATTTTAATATCAAAAAAAATATACCAATATATCTCCTTAAATCTCTTTAAAATATCCTATAGGTTCTTTTATCACTAAAATACTAACATTATAAGGCTTAAGGTTTGTTTTAAAGGAGGATATCCAAAAAAGAGGTAATTGTTTTAACTGAGTTATTTCACATTTATTTCTTCTTATACCAACTTCAAATGTATTATAATCATACTAATATATTTAACTTATTATAATTATTATACATAAATGTTATTATGTTTTTTTAATTCCCATTATCTACCTCACTTCAATCCATTGGGAAATGAAAACATTGCATGTGTTACATGTGTACTACCACCTCCATGAACGGTGTATTTCATTTTTCATCATCGCCTTAAATGAATGGTTATAAAAATGAATTTAATGAATAAATATGATATTTATAGTATTATTATTGTTTTTTAAATAAAATATCTCCATTATATTAATAATACTAACAATAAATTCTTGTCGTAAAATTTAACCACTTAAGATGAGCATATTGAGACACTTCATAAGTAATTACTTCTTACTATTATCAGAAATTTATATTATTCATATAACTATTCTTGAATTTTATTTATCAATTTAAAAAAAATAGAACCATTAATCTTTTATAAAAGTTATATTATCCATATACAAGAACATATTCCTACTCATTCAACTGTTATTCTTGTTTTGGTCACTTTTACAATCTTTATGAAAATTTTTATAATGTTTATCTTATGAATGACTAAAAAAATAAAATACTTTTAATAATATTTAATAATTATGAATTTAATATTTTTATTAATTTTAGACTTGTAATATTAAAAATTATATTTAATAATAAATTCCAATCTTTTGTTAATTCAATAATCACCGAAAACATAGAGTTTTTTAAACATTTCATGTAAACCATCAACATAAGTTCCATGAAATGGATATGGGACTCAAAAACTATGTCTAACACATGTAGTACCTTATCATGAAAATTTATTAGGTAATGAATCCATGAACAAGACTCCAGGACCGGAACTGACAAATCGAATCATGTAAGGGAAACAGAACAATTAACACCCAAATGTTAATTTTAACAATAAATAATTAATATATGGGTAATAATGAATTATAAATTTGTGGTATAAAATAAGTTTAATATAAATAATATTATTATTAATTTTAATAATATATTTAAATTTATTATACATGGAAGTCAATGTGAATAGGGAGAAGAGGAAATTTGAGGTAAGTGTTTCTTGGTCTCAATTTTAATTCCTTGAGACAGGTTTATTATTATTCACCAATTTATTTTTATATAGTTTAAATACTGACAAATAAAATTCTTTTTTCTAATAAAACATTATAAAATTATTCATGGTAATTTCAATTTCGTTTAATCTCTCTGTTTTCCTTGACCTTCAATTCATACATTACCAAAGTCATAAGGGTTGTGGTTAACTTAATTTACTTTAATTAAGTTACCACCTTTATTATTTAACTTCATCCTTATAAGTTTTTTTCCCCATAATATGAGTGTATTATATATTATTAAAAATTTATTTAGTGTTATTTACTAGTCTTATTGACATTACACCTCCCTTTGGTTCATAATTCAACAAAAAGGTTTCATATATGTGGACTCTATCTTTACACTTCTTTATGGTTGATAATATTTTTCTTATATTTCCAAACTCTTTATATTGTTTCAATAAAATTATAATATATACTAAAAATGTTGATTAAGTTTATTTTATACTATTATTGACCATATTTACAAATGTTTTGAAAGGATATTTTTTAATATTTTATACATGAATAGTTTGTTACTTTCTTTGATAAAGTGTGGAAAGAATGTTTTTATCAACATCTTTTTTGTGAATGAATTTTTCATTTTTATGACTGTTATTTATGATTAATCTTCCTTTTAAAGTTCCCATAGAATTTCAAAGAAAATATTATTCCCATTTTTCTAT
The DNA here is from genome assembly GCA_963277665.1 of Viscum album. Taxonomy (NCBI): domain Eukaryota; kingdom Viridiplantae; phylum Streptophyta; class Magnoliopsida; order Santalales; family Viscaceae; genus Viscum; species Viscum album. The sequence goes on from OY728135.1 coordinate 1,368,984,635, forward strand.
GAATTTCTCATTTTTATAATAAATATTAATGTTTTAGAAAAAATAAATAATGGGATTTCATTCTACTTATATATATTGATTTATTTTATACTTCATAATTCCTATTTTTTACTTCCTATATTTTCATTGTTTTAATTTTTCAAATTATTTCTAAATCAATATTTCACATAGGAAAATTTCTTCCCTTTGAAGTGGATTTTTAAAATGACATATATGTTTTTTATAACCATTTTACAAAGGATTTATGAAAATCATTTCACTTCTATTTTCCTCTCAAACTCTGAATTGTCTGACTCTTTTATAGATATTTTTCATGTATTTCCATCTAAACTATTTATTTTATTTATAGTTTATACCTCACTTTTTTTATAAGGGATGTATTCTTTATCACTCTTCATCTCTATATTGACTTTATTTTTTCCTTAATCTCTATATTATTTAATTTATTGTATATATTCCATATCACATCCACTATTTATATAATATGTTTTCATATATTGACTTAACTATATACCCATTAATCTATACAGTGTCAGTTTTAAGGATGATTACCAAGAAATTCATTCCATTTATTTATTGGGTAAATATTAACATCTTTTATACTTGGTATTCTAAAATGAATGTTTATTGATTACTAATGTATATTGATTTATTATTGTTTCATTATTTATTCCATTCATATAATTAATTCATTAGACTTATTTAGTGATTTTAGGGGCCTAGAATTTTATATCCCCTCAATGTATTGGTAGGTATTATGAGACAATCTAGCTTGGGTAGATGGAATATGCCTTACCTCTTTGTGTATGATGCCTTTTAATATGGCCTTAATGGTAAGAGTATGATTTTTTACATTATGAATTTTATTACTATGAAATCAGTTATTATTTTCTATATGATTAATTGTGTTTTTAAGTAATCCATAGATATATTTTATACTCATGTTTTAAATTATATAGTATATGAAATTATTAATTCTTCCAACCATTTTATTCATGCCATGATTAACCCAAAAATATTTATTATATGATCCAAAATTAATATCTTATGTTCTCTTATGTATGATATTATTATGTTATATTTTCATACCCATAATTTCGTATTAGTCTACCTTATGATCATCGATTTTTGATTTCTATGTTTACACTATGATATTCTGAGATCACCCTTCTTATATTTTCATTTCCCTAGGTTTTGAGGAATGATATTAAGTAAGATATGTCTTGAAGGGTATCATGTGTAAATATTTTTTTAGTATATGTTTAATACATTATATACTATAATAAATTAGTATTATAAGGAAAACATTTCTCACTGTATGAGAAAGATATAGGTTTTTTAGTTAATGGTTTTTCATAAACCTCAAAAACTATAAACATAAAATGTATTGGGTATATAGAAAATTCAATATTGGTTATTGATATTTTAATTATGAACGGTAAATTTTGGATCACATCATATGGTATAAAATATAGTATATAATTAGTATTTTAGCACCAATTACTGTTTTATGAGTCTTAGTTGTATCACTAGAAATCCATAATTTTCACTTGGAATAATTCTTAAATTTTATGAAGGAAAAAAGTCATATACATATTATTAAAGTCATATATGGGCATCAAAGTCTTACATGTCTTTAGAAAAGTTTTATGTTGATTCTAAAATTCATGTGTGGATATAAAGTCATATGCTTAGAAATATAAAGTCATAAATTCATCCTACAATTATTAAGGGATACCCTATTTCGGAAAACACTAAATTCTTATACGACGTACAAAATTTTTATGCAGAGAAAAAATTCAAAAATGATTCCAAAAAGTTATATAGAAAAGAAAAAAGTCATATGTGATGATTAAAGAATCTTACATGTATGAATTTTCCAAATTTAAGCTTCTAAAAATAATCCTAGATTCATATATAATGATTATTGAACCTATTTAAACTTCCTTAAAACCCCTCAAACAATCTCAAAAACATTCCATATAGCTTTAAAAACATCTTAGAAACATCCAATAATTCTCAAACATGATTGAAAACAAATAAAAACTATCAAAAAATCCAAAGGGAACTTCAATAACCCCATTTGTATTTTTTTGAAACTCCATTAAACTCTTTCAACTTAACTTAAATCCTTCCAAAATTCAAAAATCTCATAAGAATCGTTGAATTTAAAAAAAATGTCTTATAAGATGTTTTTTTCATGACACTACCGTATAAGATAATGTTTTGAGATAATTCTATCCTTGGTAATAAAAAATTATGGCCAAGTAACTTATATTAACTCATCCATCAATACATAAATCAATTTATCACTTCCATAAATTCCCCCATTCAGTATGATCCACAATTTTAATCTTAATAAGGTAGTGCACACTCCCCCTATTATCAAAGATTATCTACCCCTTTAATAAAGCGTTATGTCACTATTTTACCTCCTTTTCAACATAATATAAATCATAATGGGAGTATATATTCCATACATCGTCAAGTCGGAGGAGTGGGATGAATATTGAGTTCCAGCCTTAACACTTCAAATTGTTCTCTTGTTATAGCTTTTGGGAAGATATTTGCAATATGATTTTTTTATAAATATATTACAACCCAAATGATATTTAATGTCTATATTCTTTGATATATAGTGTTTCATATGGTTCTTAGATAGATCAATGAAAATGTGGTCATAAAAATTTATCTTCAATGGGCTCTCAACTATAACAATAAAATGTGAAAAATAAGCATTTATCCATAAAACATGTGTACATTCCTAAGTAGTATCCACATGCACTAATTCAATTGTGCTATGTGTCACCAAATTTTTATTCTTATTGTGTCATATAACACACCCCTCTCTAATAAATAATTTCTTTCCTAAATTGGATTTTTTTCTATACAATCATCTTCATAATTTACTCCAGTGGATCCTTAAAAATAGAAATCTAAAAAGCATTTGCATAACATCCCATAGTTCACCATTCCCTTCACATATCTCAACACTATTTTTTATTCAAGAATATGTGAATCCCTTGTGTCACTCTAATATCTTCCAAAAAGTGACATTGCCTGGGATATGACATGTGTTGAGGCTATCAAATAAAAAAATATTCTAAGGACTCTTATGAAGTATTTTTTATTAAACTTTCTTCTATTCACATCCTTAAATAGTTTTTTTCTAACTAAAATGGGAGTAAAAAATTCTATTGAATCTTTCATGAAAAATCTTTTCAACCAATATCTAGTATTTTTATCTTTGGATAAAAATATACTTCCAAATTTATACTTAACTTGTAATCCCAAAAGTATGTCAATTCTACCAAGAAAGATGTCTCTAATTGATTTTTCTTCTTCTCAGAAAACTCTTCATAGTAATTCATATTCTAATTATAAAAAACTATATCATGATTATATACTATATCAATTGATTTACCTATGTATATCCTTTTGACATATATATTTATTTAAAATTTTCCTTCTAAAAACTTCATTTGTCTTAAAAATCCATCAGGTTTTGAATACCAGACTCTTAGAGCCTATTTTAATCAATAAAAATATTTTTTGAGTTTATACATTGTCGTGCCATCTAACTCAATAATTAAACCATATGGTTTTTTAACAAACACTTATTCTTAAATTTCTCTATTTAGAAATGATAATATTACATTCCTTTACTTCACTTTATAATAGGTGTGTGCATGTGACGTCCCAAACCTGGGTGCCAATCAAAGGTGCCTCAAGCTCAATTGGTCACATGGCCTCAAGTGCACCTCCCTATATGCCAGAGGCTTCCAAATAGTATTGAGGGCCTAAGGTGTGTGTATGGGGATAAAATTTCCTCCTTACTAGATTATATCACATTGAATATAATAACAGGTAAATAATGGAAGTGTAATAATGAGTAAATACCTTGAAGAAAAAATATGGTTAAACATCCAAGTACTAATTAGTAATTAAAATATGGAAACTAAATAATATAAAAAATTATAATGATACATGTCATTTATCTATTAAACTAGAAAACATGGATACAAAGAAGTGTTAAATACATGTTATACAAAAGAATAAAAAAGAATCCAAAAATTATACAATAATCTCGAATGTTGCACCATTCATTTTCTACCAAGCACCATACTAAATCAATAAATCATGATCTAGTGTCCAAAGCATGATGCTTCCCCTTATCAATACCTGTATACATAAAATTTTATCACATACCGTCAATGGAGCAGATAAGGAGTGATGTAAATCTTAGTAGGCCACCTCTAATGGTGTTTATATCATCTTGTAGGAAAAATATAAACTAATAGTGTGTAGGTATATATAAAAGTAAAGTAGTGAAGTTATATAAATACCCCAATACCTTATTCATCCCTAGCCGGTGTATGAACATGTGATAATTTAGTTATCTATGTTTCAATTTATAATAAGTAAAGTAATAGGTTCCAAGTTACGATCAAGGAATCCTATGATGATAATAATAATAGAGGGTCCAAGGTAATACTCAAGGAAAGTTTAATGATGATTATAATAAATAAGATCCAAGGTAGTAACCAAGGAATATTTGACTTCATGGGTATATCTATCTTAGTAACAACCTATAACTTGGCTATAAGGTGTCTTAGTGTAATCCAAGGGGAGTCGCTGAAGGAATTTATCCATAATATTTTTTTAACCATGTCCAAGGATCTCATCCAAGGTAAACAAGGGACAAGAAGGAATGGGCCCAATGGAGTGAATCCATGGAACCATGTGTCTGAAAACATCAAACTGGGTCCAATGAGTGTATCCAATGACTCCTAATATCCAGAAGATAGTGAATGGATCCTAAGGCATCATTCCAGTCATCTTCTAGTAGACAAGGATCATGTTATAAGATGTTTATGTCCCTTGGAAATGGACCACTTAAATCAGAATAGCATCATATGATTGCTCAAGGCATTCCCTCGGGAATCTAAGGTGGGCTCAAGTTTGACCACTTCTATAAATATGAAAAATTCTATATGAAATAGGCACCTTATACTTAATTCATTATTTAATTTAGGTTATGTAAAAATCATTCCATTTAATAAGTCAATTGGTTCATTCCATTCCTTTCATTAGTTTAACAAGGTGTAACAAGGTCATGCAACCATTTATTACTTTTATTACTTAATCAATTATTTTCTTCACTTATTTACCTTTCATAAGAATAAAAAGGTGGGATAAGGGATTGCAACCATATAAAAGTCAATTATAATTAACTAGGACAAGTGATATATATATAAATATACTTTACATTTACCATTTAAATATTAATTTAATTGATTTTAACACTTACAATAGAATGTTCAAGTGATAATATAATGTAATATCCATTAAGAACTCATTAAATTTAGTACAATAATTACCTTTATGAAGGCCAAGTCAAAGAACAATTGAATGGTGGCTCAAATAGACCTACATGGGTCACCAAGTCATAATTATGGAAACACCCTACTTGGGGTTGTCAGCATTGAGGTCATAACCTCCAATGAAATAAAGAAAAAATATAAAAAGGGCTCTATAACACAATCATATTAATTATAAGAATGGAACATGAATTCATTATACACTGCCTAATGATATCATCATGTTCATGATGGTGGAGGTTTATAAAATGGAGAGACTTGAGGGATTAGTAATAGACCACATACCTCGATCCTATAACACTTTCCTCATCCAGTATCAGCCCTTAGTTTGTCCAGGATCAGAAAAAATATGAATAATGGATCAACGCTCAGAAAATAAGGCATATGAGCCTACATCAGGATATCATCAACAATAGAAAGACAAATGAATAATGTATCAAGAGGAATAAATATATTACTGGTGTACATCCAACAAGGTAGAAGGATCTAAAATCGGAGTTCAGATTGGTAAATAGCACTAAATCCTAGCTTAGGGCTTCCCTAGGTGCTCTTTTGTGAGAGATAATGGAGGGGTGAGGTTCTATCTAAAAAAAGAGTTCTTTACTCCTATTTTAAACACTAAAGTTTGGAATTTACATGGAATGTAAATTATCTACACATCATGTAAATATCGGGGTATCCTATCTTGGGAAAACCATATACACATCATGAATTATCCTACCCAATAAATTACACATAATGTATTAAATATTCACCATGTATTCCAAATACACATTGTCTACTTAGCCTACAACTCGCCTTCAACCCCCCATGTTTCCTTCTTCTCAAGAACAAACCAATCGTCCTAAAGGCATAGTGTAAAATTTGAGTCATGATTGAAATAGAACATATGTTTTAACTCATAATTAAAAGGGTCCATACCTAATGGAAAACCCAGGTTCGTACAGTCTTACCCCTTAAATTAAAGCATCCCTAAGTTTACTTTCTAAGGGTGGAAAACACTATCAGAGAACAACTCTAGCCACTGAGCATGTACACTGGCCTCCTACTCCCAAGTCTCATCTTGTACCCATCCATCTTACTATAACACCTATACTAAAGGAATAGACCACCCTTTGAGAGCCTTTATGCTCCAATCAATGATTCATATATGATGTTCCTAAAATGAAGAATTGGTATCTAACTCATCCTCCTCAAGATCAAAAGTATGATATGGGTCAGCATGAAAATGAAAAATCTATGAGACTTGGAAGACATCACGCATGGAAATATACCTATGAGTTAATATAAACTTTTAGGATACCAGCTCAACTCTATCCAAAATATCAAAATGCCTGACAAAGTATAGTGCTACCTTCCCTTACCTTTGTATCTGTCGATTCCCAAGTCCGGGTGATACCAGCAGAAAAACCCGATCCTATACCTCAAACTTTAGAGGTCATTGATAGCAATCAGTGTACAGTTTATATCTATAATGAGTAGTATATATACACTTTATAATCAAATGAACATGTTATGAAGTATCCTTTATAAGATAAAAACCTAGTAGCACTGCCTCTCCAACCTCTAACTGCCATATGGGTGAATAACATAGCCTACTGTAACACACTGACCCTATAAGCCTAGATCTGGTGCATTATTTCATTACATTAGCATGATTACAAGTAATTAAATCCTAAAGTACCGATCAGTTTTCCAGTTTGGAAAACCAAATTACACCCATGATACCCATAATAAATTTGGAAAAAAGTAAAACATGACACAATATAGAATGAAATAAATTGCATCCTTGAAATCATATACAATTTCTTCTTCTTCATAACCTATGGAAAACAAACATAAGAAAGGGCTGATGTCAGATTCCTATTAATGGTAAGTAATATATCAGAATATATCATAAACATAAACATTAGGCTTGGTGAATAACAATAGACACATGCCTTTAAAAAGAAACTTGAACATAATATGGTAGGAATAAAAGTTGAATAAATAATTCCATAATAAAGCATAATTATGGGTATTCTACTAATAGAGTAACCACATTAACTATAAATTACTAGCTTCATAATGAGGTAATGAATATTTAGAGAATTATGAAACATAGTTTCAAGGCCTTGACCAGGACATCCGAAAATGATTAAGGCCTTGGCCAAAACCATATCTGAAAATGGGCATAGCCTCAACCAAGTCTATATATGTTTGGTCTCATGAGAACTACTGATGCATAAAGGGGATATAGAGGGCCCCAACCATCACATTCTAATTCCAATTAATTAATCTTATTAATGGGGTTATACATAAATAGTATATACATATGCAATGTAAATAACTTTCCCCGGTCTATAAACATAGTTTCTAGCCATTCATAGTAATATTGTGAATAGAATTAGGATAACACATCCATAGTCAAAATAATTAGAAACCGTTCAACAACATATTTAAAATGAAATCATAAGAGGTAAACCTCAATTAAGTAAAATATTAGAAAAAGGATGTTGACATATATGAAGATACTTTTAAATAACACATTACAAAATTCTTGATGAAATAATCCTTAAACATTCCAAAGTGTCTCATACCACTTTGAAACATCAAAAACATAATCCCTTATAATATAATGAGAATAATGATACTATTGATATGATATATAAAATGTAATTACATTTCCCACATTAAATTAATGTGCGGTGAACAAGGCACATATCTCATAAAAGTTAAAGTGAGATGAGAAAGAGCCTTTTTACTTTGGAAAAAAGAGTTATTTTTGGAAAATAATTTGAATCTTTCTTAAAATAATTTTGTAAACATTTATATAACATATAATAAAAGGTAAGGAAATTGAAATTATATTTTAGGAATAAATGATGTCCCACTAAAGATAAATCATGTAAAAAGAGTTTTTATGAAGCTTTATAAATAAAACATTTTAGTGCGGTTTAAGGAAGATATTTTAGAGCTGAAAGTCTTGTTTGTTTTCATAAAACCTGAAATAAAACAAGAAATTTTTCATGATAAAATTTTTTATTTTGAAAAAAATAATGATATCTTAAAATATATTATATATAGCACTTGAAAATGGTTATGAATTTGAGAAGTTCCCTTGAATCGAGCTTGTTTATAAGGAATAATTGAGAAGGAATCGATTTTAAAACATGACAATCACCATAAAATAAGGTTGATAGGATCTTTATATATGATTTTGGAAAATATAAATAGAATTTATAATAATTATACTAAAATAAAGGAGTATTACATTTGAGTAAGGGTAGAGAAAGAGTAACCTGAAGGAAAAACGGGGGTTCGGGTAGAATTCCTTACCACTTTGTAATCAATTGAATTATATGCCCCAAAATTAATAATCATAAATTTATAAGTTTAATACCATGAAAAGAAATATATTATTGATATGATACATAAATGGAAAGTATACATACACCATACACAAGAAATAGTGGTAAATAAGGAGTATCTCCCAAAAATGGAAGTGAGATGAGGTTATGTCCGAATGTATTATGCACTTGATCTTAATATTCTAAATAATAATATTATATAGATTAATTAAAATTTAAATAACCTTATATACATGTAATTGTTTTATTAAATCTTTATTAAGTTCATTTATTTCCTTTTATATGGGTTAAGAGATTAAATTTCATCATTTGGGAGTGCACGTTTTCTTAGTTTTCATTATCAGTTTGTTGTTATAAGAGTATGGAAGTTAATGTAAAATAGAAATTGAAATATTTATGAGTTATTAATGATCATATATAATTTTAAATGATCATATAAATCCTTTGGTTATTTTGGTAGAGTATTAATCAATAGATAAAATTTTAATGATAAACGCTTGGATAATTTGATGGTATTTTCGATCACCACAAACTCATTTTGTTTTATAATTTAATACCATGTGTAAAAAATGATCTCAAAAAATTAAATAGGATCTATTAGATATATTATGATCTGGTTCAACCACAAAAATGTTTTCATGACCATAATTGAATATGGTAGTAGAAATTGAAAACCCATCGTCCTTGAACGTGATAAATTAACACATCTCGGATGGTGTTTCCATTTTTAATATAGGAGGGGGAGGAAGAGAGATGATGATGAAATATTACATTATCATAATAAAATTATAGTACATGTAAGGTACTATAATTATCATAGAATTTGGATGAGTTTGGGTGAGTAGATATAAACAAAAGAATGGAACTTGAAAAAGAAATTGAAAGAAAAAGGAAGATAGGTTTTCCACTTGAGTACTTATCCTTGAGAATCTCTTTAAGGACTTTGGTTTTGGTATTTTAGTCAGACCAATAAGTCTTGGATGTGGGGAAGGGTCTTGGAAAGATTATTTGGTATAACTTAGGAAAGGCTCAAATATTTAGTGGTGTGATAGGAAGAGTGGGTGAGGGTGGGTTATATAATGGAGGAGAGGAGCATTTTCCCATTATTTTAATAATTATTTAATTATTTTGGCTCAAAACTATGAATAGTCCTGATTCATGTGACTAGAAAGATTAATAAGTTCATTTTAGTTCAATCCAAGTGTGCTTACATCATCCTTACATCACCTATGACTCAATAAATCATGTATTTAACATTTAATGTAAATTAATGTGTTTTCACTATTCACTAAAAATTTAGTTGATTCTACCAAACTCTAAATATCTAGTTGAATGAAATTGTGTATGTCTAGATTTCGAAATTAGATACACAAAAGTGGAAAAATTAATTTTAACAACTAGGTTATAACAAAGTTTTGTTTCACAAAGACTCAATGTTGCATGCATATAAGTTATCTAGTGAATTGAAATTATTTGTGAAGAAGGATAGTATAAAATCATGGGGCATCACAATAATAGTGAATATATTCATAACATAATTTTTTATTTATCAAAATAAATATAATAGTCAATATGTATTATAATTTATTGATATAAATTAATTTTTTAATATTTATATAAAAATATTCTTTTACACGGAATAATACTGTAAAAGGGTATTTGTTTTTAGAACAGTAATTTAAAATTAGTTTAAAAGATAAAAATTTTAAATATAAGAATTTTTAATTAAAAAACATAAATATAAATTATTATTTATCATAAATTATATAATAAAAATTATAAAAAAAATTATTGGGGTGTTACATTATTCCCCCTTAACAGAAATTCACTTCAAAAGTTAAAGTTTGATACTTAAAAATTATCTTGTGGGAAACCCACATTGGCCACATGGTTAATAAAATATTATCTTAATAAGGGGGAAGTAAAATGAATAGGTTACTACAAAACTATGCATTATAGTAGGATATCATTAGTGTGAATTTAAAATATAGACATAGAAGAAAAATCTAACCATCATGTTCTGATGGAAAGTGATAGATTACATGTTTCATATGAAATTTGATTACCACAAAACCATACACTACAGTTATGAAAAATTTCATTGATGTCACTAAAAAATTTGATAATAGGACCCCATTTTTAAAAACCCTTTTTCTAAAGTTGAATAATTATTACACTCAATAAGAGTACAAATATACATTTATATTATCTAAATACAAACTTATCCTTTCATTGCACCTTAAATTATCTATACTTCATCACTTAGCACAGGTTACGCTATGTGGTGAAGTAATACACTAACATCTAAAATCCTATTCAATGATTAACTAAAACCATTTCATAAATGGTTAAACATTACAAAATATAACGATTCAACACTTAATAATGAAGGTATCTGAATTTCCAAGGTGAACTTATCATTAACCCTTAATCAACATGAAGCAGCCCTAAATTTTCACATTCAAAACATATGAATAAAATCATCATGATTCCTCTTATAAAATTTTAATAACTATAATTACCATAATACCTTATTAGAAAGAAGAATTATTAAACATTATTTAAGTAATATACATGTTATCTGATATATTACTTAAATCTAAAAGTGTTGTCGACTCCATTGATGATAGTACAGACCACTCGTCAAAAAGTCAATAATCAGTTCCATGGTTGTCAGTACTTATCCAAATCAATCATTTCATTATCATTATCTCAACATCAAAAATATTTTAAAAGTTGTACTTCCCTAAATCAGGTGTTTTCCAAAAGGTTTAAATTTCCACTGAATACCTTATCTTGGTAAAATTCAACCTATAGTCGCAAATTCTTAATTAAAAACTAATGCAATACAATCCTCATATATTCCATAATTCTTATAACTAGGACATTTCCAATAAAATACTCAAATGAAATAATTTGTGAATAGTAATATTATTCATTAAACTTCATCATTGAAAATATCAAAACTTAATCATTATCCAGTAACATCATTTGGGGTATATTCCTTTGATGCTTGGGACATTGATTCGCATAGTGTCCCATATCCTTGTAGTAGAATCATTGTACATTGGAAACCTTTTTCTTACACTTTCAGTCACAAACATAGTTTATTTTTTCTCCACACTTATTACAAACTCCCATTCCCTTCAATCATTCATCAGGTTGATTCTTTCCATAGTTATCACATGTGGGAAAACCCTTATTTCCCTTATTCACTTTATCCATAATTTCCTCTTCCATACTCTTCTTATCTTTCTTCTTTTCAAAGCCATAGGACTCAGAGAAATTTCTACGCATACTTTTAACACCTGATACAATTTCTTTACATGATTAGGATACTTGGGAGACTATCTCCCTTAAAAAATATGGCTTAAGACCATGATATATATGATTATTATTACTCTTTTAATCACGTGTATTATGAAGTTCCCATTACTTATACTAGTATTCATTTCTAAACAATTCCATATACTATATTAGCTCATAAAATTGTGATCTTTCAATAACTCTAAATAAGTTATAACACATAAAAAAATGTATGCATCATAAATCTTAGTAACATATACTTTGGTTACTTTGGAATTATAAATCCTTTATAATGGTATGTAAGAAAAATGTGAATTATCCTAATCATATCCCTTGGGGGATTCAAACTAGGTGTGAAGTAAGGCCCATTATCATTTACCATGTTACACTAAGTTAGGTCGGTAACATCTTGTCAGAGTTGTTAATCCTAGGTACATTTGTACTAAAACCACGTCCCCTTGTAATATCTTGATAGGGATGTACTTTTTAGTAATATCCACATAATATATAACTGAACATAATTATATGATGTTCTTTTATTCTTATACTCTAATTATATCTTAGGGTTAAGTTCTCTAAAATATGTTTTCTAAATCTAGTTTCCAAGGTTGCTGGTAAACTTCCTCTGATACCAACTATAACACCTCGACCCTAGAAGCCTAGAGCAGATGCATTATTTCATTAAATTAGAATGATTACAAGTAATAAATACCTGAAGGATCAATTAGTTTACTAGTCTTGGAAAACTATATTTCATTCATGATACCCATAATACATTTTTAATACCAAATAAAACATAACACAATATAAAATTAAATAAATTTCATCCTTGAAAGCCTATAAAATGTTTTCTTCTTCATAACCTGAGGAAAACAATCATAAGAAAGGGGTGATATTAGATTCTCATTAAGGGTAAGGAATACAAAGGAAGATATCATTAACATAAACATTAGTCATGGTGAATAACTATAAACACGTTCCTTTAAAAAAAATATAACATTATATGGTAGGAATAAGAGATGAATAAATAATTCCATAATAAATCATAATCATGGGTATTCTACAAGTCAAATTACCACATTAAATATAAATTACTAGCTTCATAATTAGTTAATTCATATGTTATAAATTATGAAACACACCTTTAAGTCCTCGGCTAAGACATCTGAAAATGATTAAGGCCTCATCCAAAATCATATCTAAAAATGGGCATGCCCTCGAACAAGTCCTTATCTATTTTGTCATATGAGACCTACCAATGCATCAAGGGGCTATATATGTCCTCAATAGTCACTTTATAATTCCAATTCATTGCTCATATGAATGGGGTTATACATAAATATCATATACATGTTCAATTCAAATAACATTCCCCAATCTATAACCATAATTATTAACCATTCAGAGTATTATGGTGAATTGAATAAAGATAGCACATCCATAGTAAAACTAATTATAAACCCTTCAAAAAAATATTTAATATGACATCATAAGATATAAACCTCAATTATTTACAAGATTCGACAATGTATTTTGACATAGATGAAGATACTTTTAAATGATACATTACAAAATTCTTGAGGAAATAATCCTTAAACATTACAAAGTTCCCTATAACACTTTGAAACATTAAAATCATAATCCCTTAGAATATAATGAGAATAAGTAGATTCTTGATATGATATATTAAAGTTCATTACATACACCACATGCAAGGAATAATTTTTGAACAAGGTATATATCTCATAAAAGTTAAACTGGGATGAGAAAAATCCTTTTTACTTGGGAAAGAATAGTTCTTCTGGAAAATCATTTCTATGTGTCATAAAATAATATTTTAAACATTTATATCCTAAGAAAATGGAATTATTATTAAATTATATTTGAGGCATAAATTATTTCCTACAGAATTTAAATCATGTAAAACGATTTTTTGTGATGCTTTAGAAATAAAACATTCTAGGGCAGTTTAAGGAAGTAATTTTAAAGCAGAAAGGCGTGTTTGTATTCATAAAACTATAAATGAAACAAGATATTTTTTAAAAAAAATGTTTGATTTTATAAATATAATTATTTCTTAAAATGTATTAAATAGTGCACTTGAAAACGAGTATGAATTCGAGAAGTTCCCTTGAATCAGACTTGTTTATCATGAAGAATTGAGAAGTAACCCATTTTAAAACATGAATATCCCCATAAACTAAAGATGATATGATCTGGATATATGAGTTTGTAACATATCTATATAATATATATGAATTATATAAAAATAAATAGGCATTAAATTTCAGTAAAGGTAGATAAAGAGTAACCTGAATGAAAAAACGGGGGTCCGTGTAGAATTCTTTACCACTTTGTAATAAATTGAATTATATGCCCCAAAATTAATAATCATAAATTTATACATTTAATACCATTAAAATAAATATATTCACAATATTATACATCAATGTCCAGTATAAATACACCAAACACACGAAATAGTTGTGAATAAGGAGTATCAAACAAAAATAAAAGTGATATGAGGTAACCCTTACCTTATGTTCGAATGTATTCTAAAATTGATCTTAATGTACTGAATAATAAAATTATATTCATTAATTAATAAGTAAAAAACATTATCAACGTGTAGTTTATTTATTATATATTTACTAATTTCATTTATGTCCTTTTATAGGGGTTAAGATATTCAATTTTATCATTTTGGACTGCACATTTTCTTAGATTTCATGATCAGTTCGCATGTATAAGAGTATGGTAGTTTGTGTAAAACGGAAATTGAAATCCATAATTGAAGTTATAAGTTATTAATGATCATCTAGAAGGGTAAATTATCATATAAATTGTTTGGTTATTTTTTGAGAGGATGAATCAATATATAAAATTTTAATGATGAATGCTTGGATTAATTTGGTGGTTTTCGATCACCACGAACTCATTTTGTTTCATAATTTAATAAAATGTTTAAAAAAATTCTAGAACATTAAATAGAATATATTACATATATTATGATCTGTTTAAACCATAAAAATGGTTTTATGACCATAATTTAATATGGTAATAGAAATTGAGAACTCGTCGTCCTTAAATGTGATAAATTAACACATCTCAGATGGTGTTTCCGATTTTAATATAAGAGGAGGGGTAAAGAGAGATGATGATGAAATATTCCACGAGAATAATAAAACTAAATTAAATTTAAGGTAATATAATTATAATTTCATTTTTATGAGGGGGGTAAGGTGATAGAAACAAAAGAATGGAACTTGTAAAAGAAATTGAAAGAAAAAGGAAGAGAGGTTTGCCTCTTGAGTACTCCTTATTGAGAACCTCCTTAAGGCCTTTTGTTTTGTACTTTTGATGAGACCATCAGGTCTTGGAAATAGGGAAGGGTCTTGGTAAGATTATTTTGTAAAACTTAGGAAAGTATCAAATCTTGAGTTGTGTGATAGCAAGAGGGGGTGAGGGGTGGTTTTATAGTCGAGGAGAGAGGGTTTTATCATTATTTTAATCATTATTTAATTATTTTGGCTCAAGAATTTGAATAGACTTTATTATTATGACTAGAAATAGTAATAACGTCATGTGAGTTTGAACCAAGTGGGGTTACGTCAGCCTTACACCACCTATGAATAAATAGATCACGTATTTATCATTTATCCTAAATTAATGTATATTCAATATTCACTAAAAATTATGTTGATTCTATCAGAATGTGTGTATCTTAATAAAAACAACCATGTAAGTCCATTTTTTCAAATTTAAAACACAGAAGTGGAAAAATTAAGTTTAACATCTTGGTTATAACAAAGTGTTGTTTCACAAAGACTCAATGTTGTGTGTATATAAGCTATCTAATAAATTAAAATTATTTGTGAAGACGCATACCATAAAATCTTGGGGTGCCATAATAATAGTGAATATATTCATAAAATAATTTAGTATTTATCAAAATAATTATAATGGTAAATATGTATATTATAACTTATTGATAAAAATGAATGTTTTAATATTTAGATTAAAATATTCTTTTACACAAAATAATACTGTAAAATAGTATTTGTTTTTATAAAATTAATTAAAAATTAATTTGAAATCTATAAATTTGAAATATAAGTATTATTAATTAAAAAAAATAATTTTAAATTATTATCTTTCATAACATAATGTATTTAAAATTATAAAACAAATTACGGGGGTGTTAAACCTACCATAAAAGACCTCATAGGGAGACATCTGAATTGTCTCCCAATGGTTGTTATTATATGTGAACTAGACTGTAGGGATATTTTTTTTATAATAAATAATTAAATCAAGGAAACATGATGAGAAAATTTCTTATAAAACTTGTATCATCTGTTCTGAATAGCCATTGGTATGTGGGTGAAAAGCTATGCTCAGAAGCACCTATGTACACATATATCTTTGTAACCCCTGCAAGAAACTCAATATGAAATGAGAATCCCAATCTAAAATTATAGTATAAGGGCCCTATTGGTTCTGTATGATCTCATGGATATACATTCTTCCCATCTCATCAACTGATAAAGTATCTCAGATAGGAAAAAAGTAGGATACTTTCCTCAATCGATCCACAACTACCCAAACTACATTGATACCATGAATTTACCTTGGTAAGATGACTAAAAAATCCATAGAAACATCTTCCAATTTCCATTATATGAATTAAAGAGGTTGTAATAAGCTATCAATGAACTAGTTCTCCACCTTCACATGCTGACAAGTGGAATACCTAGTGATAAAACCTTTTATCTGATATTTCATTATAGTCCACCAATACTTGCATCGCATATCTCAATACATCTTGGAGATTCCTAGATGAACTACCCACTGAGAAGCATGGGACTCACAGATCAATTCCTATCTCATATCTGTAGGAACCCGGATACACCCATGTAGATGTAGGATGTCATCTCCATCAACAAACCAATCTAGATGCAAGTCATCTCCTGAAATACTCTCCTAGAGAACTAAGCCTTCAGGATATGAAAACTGCCTTCTCTTCACCATATCTTGGATGAAAGAGGTAACTTTCACGGCTAAGAGATAAGTATTCTCATGACTCTCATTAAATAACATATGAATCTTAGAAAATTGGTCCATTAATTTTGATTTATCACTGGTTCCTTGTACGTCATGTTCTTGGGTTTTTTTTCTCAACACATCTTCTATTACATTACCCTTTACAGACATATCGGAAAGCTCAAAGTTAAATAAATAAAGATATTTGACCCATCTTAACTATATAATATTCAAGTCACACTACATAAAGATAAAATTGAGTCTATTTTGGTCCATATACCCCACAGAGTACTCACACATCATATAGTTTATCCAGAAACATAAGGCATGGACAACTGTTTCTAGCTCAAGGTTGTATGTCAGGTAATTTCTCTCATGAGGCCTCAAATCTTGAGATCCGTATATAGAAACTATATCCTCCTACATAAAAACCTTTCCTAGTAAAATGAATGATTCATCACAGAAAATTATATCGCCTACTCCAGGATTTGGAAGAATCATAATCAGTGCTGAAACAAGCCTTCTTTTTAGCTACTAAAAGTATTTCTCACACACTTTTGACCATAGAAACTTAACCCCCTTCTTTGTAAGACTATAAAGATGTGAATAAATTAATGATAATTCCTATATAAAATTAATTTAATATCCTTACAACCCCAAGAAACTCTATATATCAAACATGTTCCTGGGATACTCCTAAGAAACCATTACACTCACCTTCTCTAGGTCAACTGATATAACTGATTCACAGATGATATGACCCAAGATGTGAACTTTTTTGATCTGTAAGTGGAAGTTATAAATATTTTCATATAATTTATGTTATCTCAATGTATTATAAATGATATCAAGATGTAATGAATGGTCACTTTGAGTATGAGAATACACCATGATATTGTCCACAAAGACTGTGACAAAAGAATCTAGAATGGGGTGGAAAAATATATTCATAAAATCCATGAAAATGGAAAGCACGTTTATAAGATTTAAGAAAATAATGAGATACTCATACATACCATAACTTCTATAGAAATTTGTATGAGGTATTCTTGAAGTTCTGAATCACATATGATGATAGTCGAATCTCAAGTAAATCTTCAATAATGCCATAGCTCTTCAGAGCTAGTCAAAGAAATCATCTATTCAAGGTTGTGGATACCTATTTTTAAGCTTAATCTAGTTAAAACCTTGGTAATACACACATAAACGAAGGTTACAGTCCTCCTTCTTGACGAAATCATGGGTGATTACTATAAAGATGTATTAGGTCTGATAATTCCTTTAGAATTTTGATATTCCAACTATCTTATGAGCTCCTATAGCTTAGTAGGTGTCATACTTTATGGAGGAATGGTCACTGGATCTACTCCTAGAACAATATCAATCATAAATTATACCTCTATTTTAGAATTTAACCTTGTAAAATAATAAGTAAATACATCCTTGAAATGATATACTATGAGAGGATAATATACTAAGTGTACTCCTTGCTCCTCCATGAAGAGAATAGAAATCTTGGCAATCACTCCAACAAGCCAATGATGATTTGGTCTAGATCTACCAGCCTAGAAATCCACCTCACCCTTGTGGAGAAAACTTCTTCCCTCTGTTGATGTAAATTTCACCCGGTGATGATACCCGTCTAAATTGGTGTGATATAGAACCATCCAATCAATCTTGAGAATGAAATAAAATCTCATCATCTCAAGGAAAAAGGTCTCATAAGAAGGGATAATTGCCTACCTCTAGAGGGTAGTCCCTAAATTAGAATACCCACTCTAATAAAACTCTTCATATTGTATCTAGGGTCATAACACCACAGTAGTATAGAACATCAGGCCCAAGACATTCCACATTCGATAAGGATATAAAAGAGTGAGAAGAACCTATATCGAATAAAGAAGATATAATTGTGGAGGATACTTGTAACACCCCAAGAAATTACAATATATTCATTATAGAATAATTTTTATTGATATACTTCATTTTACATACCACCATGTTATCTTTTTTTATATGCAATAATGATTTCCTTTGATAGCTTGTGTTACACATAAGACCGAGTTTTACCAAACTACAATATATTAGTAATATTATTATTTAATATAATAGTTATCAAATATACATTGTAATGAAATTTACGAAAAGGTTTAACTAAATTTTTAAAATATAGTTTATATAGGTTTATATAATTTTTATAAGATAGAAATTAATATATAACCCAATTGAATATAAAGGATGTGTTTTTATGAAAAAATATTTTATACTCACCAACGTGTTTCATCATAATAAATAAAATTAATCACTATTAGTGAATTATATTAATGAAATTTATATTTTATATATTTGAAAAAAAAAATTACATTCATCCAATTGGTTTTATTGTAATAAGATAATAACAAATCCATTTTTACGCATAAAAACTATATTATTCTAAATACAGTTTTCCTGTATTTTAATGGTGAACCAATTTTAAAAATAAATTTAGGAAATTTTATAAAATATATAATTCAAAAAACATCACTTTTTAAATCATAATTTCAAAAATATATAAGGGCAAACTTTTCGTATTTTTCTATGAAGTTTCATTTTTTTTATGAATAGTGAAAAATACTGAATTTTAATTGAAAAATTACTTTTCATATAAATAAATTATAGTGTTAAATTATATTTTTAAATGGTTTTAAAGTATTATTACATTAATTTAACATATATTTATACAATATAGGTTATTTTACTAATTTATATATTTAATTTAGATATAAAAAGTTAGTGAACTTTTGACCTTTTGAACATTTTCACTTTAAAACCCCGCTTTTCCATCCCATCTACGGGGTTAATTTCAAATTAATTTATAATACTTATTTGACTGGAAATTTTAAATATGTATTATATATATTAAATTATAATATTTTATAATTTATATTATTTCCAACTTATTTTTTGACCAAAAAGATTAGTAGAAGTAATTAAAATTAATTACAGCAATTAATGTAAAAACGAGTTTACTTAGTGGTTAGATTTTATCTTAAGGAGAAAAATAACCTTGAAACATGTAAAAATATATTTTATAGAAATATTTAGACCATATAATCCTTTTTATATAAAATTTACCAATATTTTAGGTACATGATGTAATGTAGACCACCAAATAGCGTTTACCTTTTTATATTTACAAGAATATCAATCCTCCTCCACTAAAAAAGGCACTCACCCCCATCACTTATTCAAACATATAAAGCCCTTGGTCTCATTAGAAATCCTCCCAAATAATCTCCCAAAATCACTCCTCTCATCCTATATTAAATAATTTTTAAATAAATATAACCAAGGAAGTATTTTGGTATAAACCAAAAGGATTTACCCAAAAAAAGTAATGTTCTTCCACGAGCACTTTTTTCTGTTTATTTTTTATACTCCATAAATTATTATTATATAATAACCTATGTATATTAAATATACTAATATGTTTTTATTTAAGTGTTTTACCTAAAATTTCACACAATTCTGTCAAATGGGATATGAAATCATCATTCATGTGTACGGCGGACTACCGCGTTGTGAACTAATGTCGTTCATTATTCCATTTACACCTTTAAAGGTTGGGAATAATGATGGATTTTTAGTTTATATATGATATTTATAATTTAATTTATTATTATTTAATTATTTTATAATACATATTCTCATTCTTCTCATTCTGTGGGAGTACAATAACATCGTTTGTGGACATATAGACTACCGCCTCCTCTAAGTGATGTGATCCATTCACACATTATACGGATGTGTTAAGGGTGATTTTAATAAATAAATATGATAATGGAATTATAATATACCTATATATCATTTCTGTTTCATTATTTTAAAATTAAAAGAAAATGGAAACAACTTTCATGCGTACATACGGCTTACTGTCTCCATGACCGATATACTTCATTTCCTATCTCCAAATTATATGGATTAATATAAATACATATAAACTTAATATATATGATATTAACATAATTATTTACATTATTTATATTATTAAATAATTATATAATTAATTGTAATGAAAAATAACAAGTCAAAACATACTCGAAAAACAAGGCAATTAACACCCAAAAAGTGAAAATAATGAAATATTATTAACAAACAGGTAATGTGATTTTCTAAAAGGTTCATATGTGATTTTATAAATATTAATATGGTTATTTAATAAGTTAAAAACATTATTAAAACAATTATATATGAGATTAAATGATATTTACTGAAAAGTATATGCAAGGTAATAGATTTCATCTCAATTTACATTCCATTGAGTCTTATTTATTATTATAAACCAATTCACATTCATGTGGTCTGTATACTACCCCTTTGACATGTAATATCATTAATACATAATTATTCATGGTATTTTAGGTTTCAATTTTAATTATTTCATCCATGGGGATTGGATTTGAAAATTTACAAGTGATAAAGTTATTATGAAATCTTTTTTAGATTGTTAGCTTTCTCTTGAAACAATCGTTTTATTTTAATAATTTTTCATTTGTCATTAAATTTTTCTTAAATATTCATATTATTGTGTAATTTATATTATTATTTCCTAAATTTTATACCATTTTTAAATTTTTTGTTTACTTTGAATTTTATTTTATTAGTTTTCAAAATATTTATTAAAATGTATCTTTTACTCAATATAAATATTTGATAGGTAACATTGTTTATCAACTTATTCGGTATATAAGGAATGTTTTTTACATGAATGAAATGGGATGGGGACCTGTTAATTCGATCCCCTCGATGCATCGGTAGTCTCATGATATGAATCAATTTTCCAAATCAAAGTTTTTTTAAACTATCTTGAGAATATATCTTGGTAGTAAAGGTTCCTTGTACCTGGGAAACATAACATCCATTGTTTAAGAATTTCCTTCATTCAGTATTTAAGTATTATTTTACAGATTATTTTCACTATAAAAAATCTATGTATTCATTTCATTGTCATTCTACTGATTGGAATGAAATGAGATTTCAGTTATCTACCTTTACATATTGTTTATACCTTATCATCTCAAATTGGAAAGGAGATGGCTCATTTTGAACATGTGGCACACACCTTCATTGATTCAAAATTTTATACCATTTCCTCTTTACCGCTCATCTTAAGGATAGCGGCATGTCTTCTTGAGACATCCTTCTCTACCCTCTCATATTCACAAGATCTCCCACTGTACATCTCCTCAGGTTCCCCCTCTAGTCCCCCTTGGGCCCCAGCTCCATCGAAGGCTCCTATTAGTCCATCTCAAAAATAAATCCTTCTCCAGCCAGTGACCTATTCTCTTGTTAGGATTACACCAATCTATGATATTCCTACATATCCACCTTACCTTGGCATGTTTTATGGTTAGCAGATGATATAGTTTTTAGAGTATTCTTTCACAGGTGCTTCTGTCCTTCACAAATGGACTCTAATCACTCACTTCAATCAATATTAGTTTCCACTTTCCTACTTCCAAAAGGAAGTAGCTTATGGGGGACTATTTTTTCATGATTTCATCTCCTATATCAATCATAAGGCCTTATGAATATCCATTTCATCCAAAAAAGTCTTTATGGAGGTTTGTTCATCCCCTTCTAGATCATGTGGAAATCATCGCTTCAATATATTTAGGTGGTTTCTAGGGGTTCACTCTAATCAGGACCCCAGCAGGCTTCTATGTTGATCTATCTCCCTGGACTTCCTTTTCCATTCCACAACTTAGATCTACTTCGGTCTATTGGTGATTCAGTGGGTTCCTTTTTTCAAGCTGATGACCACACATCAAGATTACTTGAAGCTTCAGTAGATTTCATTTACATGGAAGTCATACTCTCCTCTCCTCTACCTGACTGAAATATCCAAAGAGTGGGACCATTTTCATTGTGGAATAAGTTTTCTTGTTTATAGATGATTCTCTATTTTCTCTTTTATAGCTTCAAGGAAACTTTACCCCAACATAAATGAGATTTTTTGCTACCTAATAGGACTCCTAGGGCGAAGCTGGTCCCCATTCTCCTAGCCCAGATATACCTATCTACTTAAGGGTGACCAACTACACTTCTCCCTTTTCCCATCTTCTCTCCCACTATCCTAACATTCCAAACCCAAATATTCTCCTATTCCCTTTCCTAGATCTCCCCCACTATCTTACCCTAAGATCTCCAGAGCTCTTTTAATCATATGGGCTTCTCCCTCCCTTCCACCTTCACCCTCCAACCCTTCACGCTGCATGGTTATGGTGGTTTTCAAGCTCCCAAGGCCCGATCTATCCCAATCCACCCCAAGGATCTTTTAATCATAAAATAAGGATAAATAGGTGATGTTATCCACCTATATGATATTATTATTCAAGGAAGGATAAATTGGTGACGTTTTTCACCTTGGGGTTCGATTTCATGGAAGACCCATATACATTAGAGGTAAATTTAATCCCTCTCTTTAATAATTTCTCAGGTCTTCCTTCCCCTAACCAGCTTCTCCCACCCTCAGAACTGGAGACCCCTCCTCCCCCTCTCCTCCCCTTCCCAAAGTGTATTTGAGACCAGATCCCAATCTAAACTACTATACTCTTCGAGATCCATCTCCAAAAAATCCCTTATATCAGCATCCAAATCCCTCTCTACCCTTTAATCAATGTATTCCATCCAAATTTGTAATTCATGCAACTTAAGAGCTCAGTTTAAAACTAATTTTCTAGATCATGAACTTCAACAAAACAATTCCTCAGTTTTTGTGGTGATTAATCCAAATAAAATTTCTTCTAATATAGATTAATTTTCTCACAAGATGAGAGTCCGTAATTACATGCAGTCTAACCCCCAAAATCATCACATTTAGGTTTTTTGGAAACCTAGAATCTCTATTAATCTCAAGGAGGCTTCAAATCATTTCATCGTTATATATGTTACCATGGGTAGTTTTCCCTTGTTTATGACCTTTTTAAATGCCAAGTGAGACATGCATGCAAGAGAAACTCTTTAGTATGACCTTTTTTTCATTCACTTCTAGGGACATTGTGTTTCTTGTTAGAGGATACTTTAACATCATCTTGGACCCATCAAAAAATGTATGAGCCTTTTTTCATGGAAGGATAGCCAAGAGTTATCCTATTTCTTATATATAAAAGTACATAGGGGTCTAGGATATAATGGGGACCATTTCACTTGGTGTAACAACCAGAAGGGGAGGGAGTGAACCTGGTATAGACATGATAGATGCTTATTCTATCTCAATGCCATTTACACACCCCCTAATTCCAAATTCTCTCACTGGGCTCGCACCCTTTATGATCACTCCCCAATTTCAGTGTATATATCTTCCCACAAACCCACAAGTGATTGGTTCATCTACTCCAAAAGATTCATTTCTAACCCTAGATATCATCATACCATAGTTGACTCATGGTCAAAGCTGGCCCATGGTGAACTCTGGATAGGCCTTCACAATAGGCTGAGATACCTGAGGTGCGACCTTTAAAGATGGAAGGAGAACATTCCTCCCCCTTTCCACAACTTGGATACTCTACAAAATGATGTTTATTAGATCTAGTTAAACCTAGATAATGGTTATAATGATGGTATTTTCAACAACATGGTGTCAAATAAGAAAGTACAGGAGGTATATCTTCTTGAAATAGAATTCATGGAGCATGACAAATAAAGAATCAAATGGCTTCATAAAGGAGATAAAAATACTTCCTTCTTTCATGCTTACATCAAGTAGAAACAATGGGTATGTCAACTGAATATTCTTTGGGAATATGGATCCTACACTGACGATCAGGAAAAGGTCAGAGGTATGGCCCTTAACTAATTCAAGTTACTTCTTTCAGGTCTAAAATCCTTCTTGGTTGAAGGTTACCTGAGGGCACACACTCTCATTTTTTTTATATCCATCACTTTATCTCAGTCAGTGATAACTCAGGGATGGAATCAATCCCTTCTGCCCAGTAGATTTACATAGCAATGTTTAACCTCCACCCCTATAGTGAACCTAGGTCAAATAGATTCCTAGGATCTTTTTATATTACTCCATGGGATATACTCAATAACTCATTAGTAAGTGTAGTGAAAGAATTATTTTGTGGTTGAAACATATCTCGAGTATCCATCTCAACCTCACTGGTACTCATCCCTAAGATCAAATACCCCTCCTCATTTAATCACTACAGGCCGATAATCCTTTGTAATTTTTCTTAAAAAATACTTTCCTGTGTGATTAATAAGAGATTTTCCCCTCATTTTCATCAGTGAATATATGAGAAATATAATGGGTTTTTCAAAGGCATATCAATCCAAGGTTTCATTTTCTTAGTGAAAGAAATGATTAGTGATTTAAACCAAAAGGCCCTCGGCTCCAACAATGTTATCAAGTTTGACATGGACAAGGCCTTTGACTACATTGAATGGTATTTAATATTAAATGTACTCACTTTCATAGGTTTCTCTATTTATATGATCAACATCATATTTATGTATTTTCGATCTCCATGGATAGAAGTATCCTTCATGGGAAAGAACCACGGTTTCTTCAAATTAGTTAGGGTTGTATGCCAGGGTGATCCTCTAGCCCCCACTCTTTTCATCTTGATGTATGTCACTTTTAGGAAATTCATTAACAAAAACCTACAAGAAAACAATATCATCGTGTTTCAGTGTAGGAGTGGCATCCAAGTTCAATGTCACCTTATGTCTGTTGGTGACACAGTTCTCTTTGATAATGGAAGCAAACGTTTGTTGTGTGTAGTTACCAGGATCATTGATGAATACTATAAATGGATTGGTAGTTGTGTTAATAATGAAAATAACAATATATTTTCCCCAAACCAATGCCCATAAGGGAGAGTGAGGTCCATGGAATCATTCCTGGTAATAAATAGGAGGATATTCCATATAGATTATCTTGGCATCCTGATTTATTTGGGTTGAATTTGGGTGCATCATCTTGAAACTTTCATGGAAAAACTGACTGGCCATATCAAAAACTAGAAGTGTCACTTATTATACTTCAGGGGTAGGATAATCTTGGTCAATAGTGTTCTTTAATTTACTCCTATTCACATGATTTCTACTCTCAATGTTCTTAAATCAATCATTTCGATACTGGGGAGCATTATGAATGATTTTATTTGGGATTCCTATATTGAGGGAGAAATCATTGGTCCTCCTAGGCTAGGTTTTATAGTTAGGTGTGGGAGGTGGGATAGGCATCTATAATATCTCTCTAATTATTAATGGGATGCATGCCAAGCTGGCATGGGAAACCATTGAGGGGAAAACTAGTTAGGGTAAATTCACTACCAAGAAATACTGAACGGCTTTGGAATCTCAAAACTGTAAAACATCAGAAATATATAACTATTTTAATCCTCGCATATCGTAGATTTAGTCTAAAGAGTGTTGTATTATATGTTAGGGTGATATTAGCTTCTGTAATAGTAACTAGTGCGGTTATAAACTCAGTTTTTCAGGATTCACCACTCACAATATATCTTTTAGAAAAGCTAGTGATTATTTAGTATTAATTTATACAATTATTAATAGAGATCAATGCAGGTTATTTTATTTAGTTTATCTCTCTTCATATCTCAATAGGTGTGTTTTTACTGGCTCTGTCTATGGAACCTTCTTAGTTAAAGAGAACATTTATATGCTTCGTTCAACTGGGGATCATGATGGTTGGGTGAGAGACTTTGGTGCATAAAAATTCCTTCCAAGATCAAATTTTTGATGTGGTAAATCCAAAACAAATCTCTACCCATGGATGATATTATTAAGAAAATTGGTATTCTCCTTTCTTCGAGATGCAACTATTGTAGATCGCCTAAAGAAAAAACCATGCAGCATCTCCTATTAGAAGGCCAATGGGAATGGAATCTATGGATTAGCATTGGAACAGTCATTGTATTGGATTCTTATGATTACATGGGGTCTAAATTTCTTATGTTTTGGTTTCAAGTAATATATTTTAATAGTACTGAATCAAGAGCTTGAAATAATCATCCTCGCTACATGGTGATAGATTTTATGGGTTGTGAGGAATAAATCTTGTTATGAGGGCCTCTTATGTTTGATGGTGGATATTTATTTTAGAGATAAAATATTATTAATTGACCTAGTTCAACTATCATGATCTAGAAGTATTCTCCATCCCTCTGGTCTCTCATTCCTTCACATACTCCTAGTGGATCTTCTTAAGCGCCTCTCCCAGTTCGATGGATTCATTGGGTACCTCATTGTTTGGGTTGGAAGTTAAACACAGATTGCTCCTGCACCTTAGGGATGATGCTTGGATAAGGTCTATTGTGTAACACCAATGGATCTGTTGTGATAAAATTCATGTCCTTATTTGAGTAGGGGGACTCTCTCCAGGCCGAAGCAAACATTATGCTAGTTGGCCTTCATCTGTGCAAGAAAGAGAATATCATGCTATCTGATGTGGAAGCGGACTCCCAACTATTTTATAATGCTCTACATGGTCTTGGTTCCACCCCATGGTCAATTTTGTATCACTTAAATGATTGAAATGATATAATCTCACAAGGCATGGATATATCTCACTCCTGGAACAAGGGGAACAAAGCAGCAGACTATTTAGCCTCCAAGGTTCATCTAGATGATATCTTTTCCTCTTTCTCTTGTCTAGGATCTTTCCCTTGCAAGGGTGTTAATATTGTTATTTGTGATGAACTCAGGCTCCACCATTATAGACCCCTATAACGTTATATCTCTTTTCCTAGTACAAATTTTTTTGTCTAGGCTTTCAGTTAAAAAAATTATATTTTTGTGGGTGTTTATGCCTTATCCATTTATTTAAATGGTAGGTATATTTTGTAATTTACATTTCCTTATTTATTATGGTAATTGATTTATTATTTATTCTACTATACTTTTAAGTTACTTATCATTTTATCTCACTCCAATTTTTTTTCCTTTCCCCAGGATATGCAGATGAATTCTTGGAATGAGTTTCAAGGATGTTGAGCTTTTAATTTTTTTATGCTTTATTTTCTTTTCCCACTGCAATATAGATATCATATATTTCATCTATTTTTTCAAACATGATAAACTTTTTGATCATTTGGGATTTTAATCCTTAATCTATTCCAATTTATTTAAATAAGGCACCATCTCTAGGCTACTAGGGTCAGGGTTAATGAAATTGGTATCATATATAGTTCAGTAGAAACCTTGGGAACTAGATTTATGAAAATAAGGATTATGTCACATAACCCTATGATATAATTTGAGGATAATTATAGAATAAATTCCTTAAATCTCAAGTGTAACCTGGTATATGACAATGGGTCTTACTATACACCAGGTCTAACATTCATGGTGTATAAGCTTAGGATAATTCACATTTTCTTTAAAAATCATTTTGATGTATTTTAATTTAAGTATATCTCCAATGAAACCAAATTTTATGTTACTAATATTAGAAATTCAAGAAATGTTAATTTATATAATTATACAATATAATAAATTTTATGAACTATTCTAGTGTATACCATTTTTTAGAAATAGAACATAGAAATAAGAATATTATAAATTCTCATGGATGATGTAGAGATTTCCCAACTAAGGAAACTAATACAAATAGAATTAGAATGAATACAATTATGGAAATATTAGGGAAACTTAATCAAGTTATGAAAAATAACCTTGCCTAGATGCATACACCTATTTCACAATGAGATTCTCCCATTTTGGATTACATTATGCAACAAATCCCCAATAGTTTACTAGTACTACTATGCCTATTGTATATGAGCATTGGATTAAGTCTTTGGAAAAGATATTTCTGGCCTTGGGATGCAGTGAAAAGGAAAATGTTACTCCTGAGATGTATTATCTCAAGGGTGATATTGATCAATATTGGTCATTGATCCAGAATACTAGGGTGGAATAACAAATAGAACTCATGGAATTGGAAGATATTAAGGATACATTATTTGATAAATATATCTCTCATGAACAACAAATTGATATGAAAATGAGATTCCTCTTCTTAAAGAAAATGGAAGAAGAGGGTGTTTTGGACTATGAAGATACCTTTACAAGGTTAGCTAGGTATAAAACAGATTAAATACATTATACGGAGTGTGAGATCAACCATTTATTTGAATGGATTGATCCAAGTCTCTAATAGATTCTAGTTTCCCAAAAAATTTCATCATATGATTAAATGGTTTTATGGACCTTAAAAATAGAGAAGGAATTCTCAAGATCTTACTTATTCAAGGGAAACCAAGAGAAAACGTGGTCCTCCAAACACCATGAAAAGGGAATACATCAAAGAAGAATAAGGGAATGAAGAAATTCCAACATTGTGATAACTATTGTAAAAATAACCCTGGGAAACGTCTGAAGGGATTGGGAGTTTGTTATTAGTGTGAAGAAAAGGTTCATCATGTTAAATAATAAAAGGGGAATAAAGAAAATACTGATATTTAGTGTTTCACCAATAAGTATATGGGGAACAATGAAAATTAATACCCCTTGTATGAAGTTAATCTACCATAGAATAGTTCAAGGAGAGTTGACCAAGAATATTCAATCACAACTCCTGAGGTAGAAGTACCCAATGTTGTAGTGGCAGGTACATTAAATCTATCTTCAAATTTAGCCAATGAATTATTTGATTTTGGATCTTTAAACTCTTTTATATATACCCAATTTTCAAATAAAATTTGACATTTCCCATTTAATTTAATAAGAACATTGATAGTCAAATTTTCAAAGGGAAGAATCATTGCAAAAAAGATGTTTTGGGGAGTCCCCATCATCTTTAAGTATTTACTTATTAAAGATGGAAAACAAAGTACAAATAGTAGAGAACATGGTATAAGAAAAGAAACCTTTCTATGGAGGTCTAAAGAAAATAAAGTCCAAGGGAATGACCTCTAATTATATTGACCCCCTCAAGGCTTAATGATTTGATTCTAGAAGGACAAAAAATGTTGCAAACCTAGGATGTCAAAGAGGTAAGGTGATCCTCAGCCCAATTTCCTTCACGCCAACTATGGGACACTTGAGTATTGTTGATAAATAAATGGATGCATCTTCCGACAATGTAGTATATTTGCCAAGGGTTCAATAATTTAAAACGTATATAATTATAGAGAATAATGGAGTCATTTTCCACATCTACTAGTTTAATTGACCTTTGTCTGTAGAGATCCAGCCCTGTGAGTATCACTTTATCTTCTGTCTATAAGGAGTTCCCACAACCAAAGTGTGCATTAAATGCCATGATGAGAGATCTACTAAAATCACATACCACTTTCCCACCTTTCATGACACATTCCACACATGATCCATTCATGTTGAGCTTGATCCCATTCATGGGAGGAAGCCATCGAACATAATGTCCCTGGGATCCATCCAGAGTACTATCACCCTGATAATTATACACCTACAAAGGCCTGAGAGTGGGGGAATCCCTCCGGTTATTGAAAATACACACCATATCAAGTATAAAATATTTAGTTCGGATGACAATTTTCTCTGAGTATCTCAGGTATTCTCATATAATTCCTTTTTTTTGTGCTTTCCACAGTCACCAACACCCATCATTAAACACCGGCACCCTTGCCCTTCTCTCCGCCCCTTCATTACCTACACCATGAAAATATCATTCCAGGAAGGAACCAGCAAGAAAGTTATGAGAGGATAATGATGTGAAGCTGCCAAAGGATTTCTAGATTGTGCACGCCTATCCCCATTAAAGATCAAGTGTTGTGTGCTCTCTTCCTTGTGAGATCTATAATAATGGAAGAATGAAACAACATGGATACCAGTTCTTCGGATCATATCATCAGTAGGAGCATCACTGTTCCTTATCCTCCATGATAGAAAGTTGATCTTAGTTGGAATTTCTTCACATCATAATAGTTCATTCAAACTGTCATGAACACCTTTAGATATTGTAACCATACATAATTCTATAGAGTTGATGTTTCCAGAAGAATAGGGGGTAAACATGCATTTATTGGGTTCAGAATTTTCTTCAATAATATTAAATATATCTTGTTGTTCATGGTTCAGAATGGACTTTATAAAATCTAGATGAAGGATGGCCTCTTTGAACATTATATTGTACACTCGTAATCTGTGAAAACTAAGTTGTAGGCCTTCCCAATTATGATACCAGAACAGGATCTCACCACTCCCAATAATCCACGTCATGAGGGGATGCATGGTCAGAATGAGGGCTGAGAGCATAGACCAGAAGGGGTTATGGTTATGCATTAGCTCCATATTACCTCTGCACTGGATGGACATGGTTATCCCCCATAGGGTACATTCTCAAAAGGCTTCCCATATCAGATTTTCATGCATGCAGTGAATCATATCCTAGGGACCCCTCACATTGATCTCCCCTTCTAAAACATGTTTATCCATTCTGGACCACCGTACCCAATGACGATTTCTTTAAGATAGGGAATCCCAAATAAACTAGCAAGAATATTCTCAATAGTATTAACAAAATCCTTTTCAAATATGATAGGATCTAACACATGAACATGGATAGCAACTAACACATTGTTTACCAGAGTGATCTGACCTCCGAAGGAAAGAAAAAAAAAATTCTAGTCAATGTTCCTACTCGTAATATTTATTACAATATGATCAAAATCATGAATGTGAAGCCTCAAAAAGATTTATAAATGCCCAATTACTCTATAATAAATATACCTCTCTAGATGTACTGATTCTGAAACACTGAAGAGACCATATTGGCCACGCATCTATTAGATATAAATAGGTTTCTTTTTTCCTTATTTATGACCTTCTCGCTCCAGTAGTAAAAATCCTCAAAGATCCAGTTGATATATCGTACTCATTTTTTCCTAGAATTTGTGAAAATAAGGGTATGATCAGCAAAAATTATATGGGAGATGGATGGGATATTGGTATTGTTCTGGAAAGGTGTGATCTCTCCATTCTGCAAACTCCTATTAATCAGTCTACTGAGGATATCCTGGGAGATGGTGAAGATAATTGGGGAAATACTATCACTTTTTTGTAGCCCGTAGGTAGCTTTGAAAAAGCCTTGAGTCTTCCCCATAAGGAATACTGCCAACCATGATGATTTGAAACACCTTAAAACAAGATTTGAGGTCCATGGGGAGAAATGCATACTGAAGAGTACCCGCAGGATGAAACTCCACTTGATCCTATCATATGACTTTTTCATATCCAACTTGATAGCCATGTTAGAGAAAAGAGTCCTGAAATTAGTGTCGGGGATCATTTATTGGGCTAGATCCATGGAACAATAGATGGACCGGCCCTTAACAATCCCATGTTTTTACAAGGAAAGCCACTAAGGGAGGTGAATAGAAAGCCTTCTGTTAAGGATACTTGCCAGAATTTTATAGGGGAAATTACACAAACTCACTGGTCTTTAGTAAGAGAGGGAATATGGAACCATGATCTTTGGTATGAGGACGATAGTATTTGCACATGCTGCACGTGGTAGGCTCCCCCCATGGAATAAATCCAAAATTTTCATAACATTGTCATTTTTAATCACAAACTAAGAGGCTTTGTAGAAAGAACCAGGGAAACTATCAAGGACTGGGGAAATCTCAGGGTTAAGGCCTTGCATAGCTTCAACATTTTCCTCATCATCAGGGACCTTATCCATATCCTTGTTCTCCTAGATGGAAATAGTATTCATAATCACATACAAAATCTCAGCATACCTTCTTGGATAAACATCTAGCATTTATAAAATGAATTCATCTAGGATATCACTAAAATAAAGATGGTCCATTTTTACCACAATATCACGGACCACCGTAAAAGAGCCATCATCCAATAGAAGATTAAGTTTCTCATAGCACTTATCCAATGTAATATAGGAAAGTAAGTTTTTTTATTACTTTCTCCCTCACATATCCATTTTTCTCTAGAAGCCTCCTGGTCATGTGTTCTTGTCTAAGGAGAAAATCGGCTAACCTATCCTTCATGAGGCCACAGTTTCCAAATTTCATATCATTCCACTCTTCTTCCAGACTAGAATACATATTATCAGTCCCCTTAATGGTCTCCTCTATCTCATGGTCATCTTGAGAGTAGATTTTATCCCACGTTTGAAGGTCACTCTTGATACACCTCATATTTTCATGCAGCCCAATCCACGGATTCACTTGAGTGTGATCCCTCCATGAGTTGTTAACAACATGGTGGTAGCCTAGTAAATTGACCCAATTCTGATAAAACCTAAAAATCTCACACTTCTCCTATGTGGGGTAGAATGATCAATAGCAAGGAGTGCTTAGAGAAGCCCCAAACCAAATGATTAACCTTCGCATTTGGGAAGGATGACACTACATGAATATTGTCCAAGCAACAGTCGAGGTGGTTGCATGAAAATATTCGACCTATTTGGTTGTTTAACCAATTAAAACAATCCCCTATGAACCCCATGTCCTGGATCCTTTTTTTATCCATAAAATGGGAAATGTACAAGATAACCTTCCATTAAAATGCCCTTCTACCTTTCTTCACCAATGAATATGTGATTATGTTGAAATATCGTTTGAAAACCCAAGGGGAGTCCCCCGGATCAAAGACGCTTTGCCTAAGCCATAGACATTCTATCCTTTGGGAATCACAACTTCTATAAAATAATTATAAGATGATGATACTTCCACCTTTGGTCACTTTGGTAGTGATATATTTCTCATCAATATGACCCATGTCCTCAAAAATGGACTTTCACCAGAAAATCCAGATATGTCGATTGATAGGGTTGGAATGCATGCAATTCTAAAGCATCATCCTTTGAGAAAAATCCTTGATTTTGGATGGGTTTTGTTTTTGTTAAATGACATCAACAAGATCAGCCTTGTTCCTTTTCATCTCCATAGAAATGAAATTTTTCTTAACCCTAGCACAAATTCCTTGGGAATTCCATAAGAATATAGGACCCATCTAAAAGAGGGAGGGCATGGCTTTGGGCCCAGGTATTTTGAGTACTTACATGCTAGGAAACAAACCCTCCCAAATTTGTCTCGATATGGATCTCATTTGGATACCATTTTCCTCTCTTGGAGAACGAGATATTGGAAAAGTGTAGAAGGGTTGCAGAGGAACCTTTTTCCCTTTCAGCTTACTACGAGGTGTATTCTGGGAATGGCTAAGGAGAGAAGTTGGGCTCCCATGGGATACTAGACTAGTGGGCCATATGGTGGAGATAGCTTCTAGATAGAGAGGTCCAGTGAGAGCCACCAGTTCAAGAGGCATGCACTCTTCTCTAGGGATCTCCTGACTTCCAAAAGTAACCAAGAAGAGGGGGACGGGAGGAAGAGGCTGAGAAATATGTCAATGGATCTTTAAGGAAAAAATTAAACTAAACACTAACTCTAGATCATCCAAAAAGTGCGGAAGAAAGGATCCATAGTAGGTATGGGAGCTAAAGATTCGAAGCGAGGAGTCCTCGGAAGATCCAGCAGTAAGGTCAAGGATTAAGAGCCATCCTCTTCTAGAAGGGAGGTAAGGGAGAAGTCCACACCATACTTATCAGGTCTGGGTTGAGGTCCCTCTGCATTTTCATCATCCTCTTGGAAAATATCCTCCTTTGAAGCCATTATAGGATTGATAGGAGGAGTTGGACAAGCCATATCCCTTTCCAAATCCTGACGGTTCCTACTAGGCCACCTCTTCCTGCATACCTGGAAGGAGTGACCTTGGGTTTATAAGAAGGATAAGTACCTGGCAAACATCGGGTAAAAAATCTCCTAATCTAATTCAAGCACTTCCTACACCCATAAGGACATACGGTCTAGCAGTGGAGATGAAAGGTCCAGCTCAATGCAGATATGAGAAACTATGGCATCAGAGCAGCACCGGGTATGATCATTCGCACATAGAAATATTCCTAGGGATTCAATAATAACCTTGATAAACCCATATTTTGAAATGGGTGGGGAAGGATGGGGAGGCTAATTCAAACCACTACATGTGTGCCCTTTCTACCCTTATGAGAAACCAATGATCAGTGAGAGATATTGAATCTCTAACATTCTAAGGAAAGAGGCACCTTGCACCAAGAATGAACAAAACCCAGGTCTGAGGATAGAACAAACCAAAAGGATTTGCGGTGCACCACTGATACCCGGGATGCATCTCTAAGACCCCAAAAGTTCACAATGAATTGGAAAACCAAGAGTGGAGGAATCACCATGTTGAACCATGTTATTAGGGCCCTTTTGAGATAAGAGACTACCTCATAAAAATCCATGGCAATAATTTCTAGGGAAACATGATATCCTACCCTTAAAGTGTCAGAGGAACAATTGGGACATTCAGAAAGCTAGAGGGGGAAGCCCCAAACACCGAACGACAAGACACATATTTGAAAGATACTCCAGTCCATAGATCCAAGGCTGAAGAGCAGAAAGCACCAAATTCAAAAATGGTAGTAGAGAATGAATCAGGGTTGAAGGTCATCAGATCAGAGAACTCTGGCTGGGAGCATCCAGATGGTGGTGGAGGAACAATTGGGAAAATATGAAAACCCTCAGGTGCGTGTAGTGCATTCTTCTGAGCGGGAGCCATTAGTTTCATCAGGCAGTCCCCATTATGAAACATAAACATGATATATGTGTTGAACTTATTATCATACCTATGATTGAAATTGATATGATCCTTAGTATGGACTATCTCTCAAAATATGATGCAAAAGTTTATTGCTATAGGAAGCAAATTACGATTTTTGTGGAAGATGTAGAATCTATTTTTTTAGAGAAGAAAATTCATCATCGGATTCTTATCTAGATACACCCTCAATATCTCTACTAAATTAAATTATTAGGGAAGAAGAAAAAACAACATATAGGGTTGAAGAATGTAATCAGAAAATTTTGGATGTACCTATTATATTAGAATACATTGATGTATTTCCTAATGAATTACATGGACATCCCACATAGTGTGATTTTGAATTTTCCCTCAATATATTCCATGATTCAAGAGCAATATAAAATACTCCCTATAGAATGCTCATTATAGAATTAGTGGAGTTAAAGAAAAAACTGGAGGATTTGGGTAATAAGGGATTTATACACCCTAATATTTCACCTTGGGGATCCAATGTTCTCTTAGTTAAGAAGAAATATGGATCCATGAGGATGTTCATTGATTATAGGGAAATAAATTCGATTACATTAAAGAACAAGTATCACCTTCCATGCATTGATGAAATTTTTGATCAAATTCATGGAGAGCATAATATTTAAAAAATTGATCTTCATTCTTGGTATCACTATTTGTGATTAAAGAAAGAATACATTCAGAATATAGCTTTTCATATGAGGTATTAGCATTATTATTTTACATTAATTCCATTTGGATTGAATAATTCATCTACTATTTTTATGGATCTCATTAACATAGTGTTCATAGAATATATTGATGGTTTTTTTGTGGTGTCCATTAATAATATTCTAGTGTATTCTAAAATATATGAGGTCCATGAGAATAATTTTAGGATCATTATTATGACTCTTATAAAGAAAGAGTTATATGGGAAATTTAGTAAGAGTGATTCATGGATTCAAGAAGTTTCTTTTCATATACACATTTTCTCAAAAAATGGAATCTCAGTTGATCCTAAAAAGAAAAAGGCATATAGATAATGTTCTACACCATTGGAACCCAACACATGATCTTTAGTTCACAACTGTAATATTTTCTTTGATGATATAGAAACATTATCTTTATGGTGAAATATGTGAGATATATATGGATCAAAAAATCCGTAAATATATCTTTTCACAAAAAGACCTCCATATGAGCTAAATGTGATGGCTCTAGATACTCAAAGATTATTATTTCTTTATACATTACCACCCATGAAATGTAAATAAGGTAACAGATGCATTGAGTAGGAAGGATCATGGAGTTACGACCCAAATAAGGATTAAGAAGGATCATATCTTCATGGATCTAGTAAAGAAGGATATTGGAT
Source organism: Viscum album (assembly GCA_963277665.1). Lineage (NCBI taxonomy): Eukaryota > Viridiplantae > Streptophyta > Magnoliopsida > Santalales > Viscaceae > Viscum > Viscum album. The sequence continues at coordinate 1,369,021,723 of OY728135.1, forward strand.
TTACTAATGAAGGGGAGACATCAATAATTTTTTTAATTAGTGAAGACAAAAAAAATTCAATCTAATGATGAGAATTGTTATAAGAAAATTAAAGTTGTGAATGAGGGAAAATTAACAGATTTTATTTATAAAGATGGTATCTTGACATTTTAAAGATATTATGTGTTTCATCTATAAATAAGATATAAATTGAATTATTTTATGATGTTAATAGCTCAAATTTCTCTATAAACCTTGGTGGAAAAATTATGAATTGTGATTTTAAGAAACAATTTTTGTGGGATAACATGAAACGTTAAATTTCTGATTATGTTTCTAGATGTTTTGTTTTTCAACAAGTGAAAGTTGTGAGGTATTATCCTAAAGGATTCCTTCAACATATTACTATTCTTATGTTAAAATGGGATTATATCACTATGGAATTTGTCACGGGACTATCAAAGACTCCTAGAAATAATGATTCAATATGGGTTATCATTGATCACCTAACCAAATCGGCACATTTCCACCCTATAAAATAATATTTACCTCTTCGAAACCTCAGAAGGATCTATATTAATAATTTTTTGATACTTTTTGGGCACCTATATTAATTATTTATAATTTTAATTTCTTATTTACATCTAAATTTTGGAAGAGTATTTAGAAGGATTTTGATACTAAGTTTCATTCGAGTATTTTCAACCTTCCTCAAACTTACTAAAAGTCTGAAATAATGATTCAAACAATGGAAAACATTTTGAGGTCATACTCACTTGACATTAAAGTTATGTGGGATCATTATTTACCTTTTTTATAGTTTCACTATAACAATATTTTCCATTCAAGTATTCAAATGAAACCATATGAAATAATATATGGATAGAGATTTCACACTCAAACTTATTGCGATAAAGTTGGTGAAAGGAAGCTTATACGCCTAGAACATGTTGAAGATACAAAAATAAATGTAAAGGCTATTTAGTATCACATTAAATTATCTCAAATTAGGAAGTATATTTATGTCAATAATCATAAGAAATATTTGGAATTTCATTTCAGAGATCATGTTTTCTAAAAATTATCTCTATGGAAGGGCGTTATAAGGTTCATTAAGAAAGGTAAACTATGCCCTAGGTACATCATACCATTAATTGTTTTTGAAAGAGTTGTATTTTTTCCTTATCATTTTTCAATGACACCAAATATCTCAAAATTACATGATGTGTTCTATGTATATTTTCTAAGGAATCACATTTTAGATCGAATGCATGTGCTCACATCTAATTAAATATAGATGAAACTTGATCTATCTTACTGTGAATAACCCATTTAGATTATTGATATTATATTGAAAATCTTGAGGAATTGGATGAATCATCTAGTAAAGGTACTCTGGAGGAGTCACAAAATAGGAAACCAACATGAGAATGAGAGGGTATTATGAACGAGGACCACCCTCCACTTTTTAGAAGGTAATATCCCTAAAATTTTGAGGGTGAAATTTTTTTTGAAGGGAAGAATGTCACACCCTAAGAAATTAAAATATATTCCTAATAGAATATGTTTTATTGATAGATTTTATTTTAAATAGTACTTTGTTATCTTATGTTATATGTAAGAACGACTACCATTGATAGCTTGTGTTACACACAATCGGGAGTTTTTTCAATCTATAATATAATATCAATATTATTATATGATATGATAGTTATGAAATAGTAGATGTATTGAAATGTAAGAAAAAAGTTAACTAAACTTGGAAAATATTCTTTACATATTTTTATATAATTCTTTATTGTTAAAAATTAATATAGAACCTAATTAAATATAAAGGATGTGTTTTTATGAAAACCTATTTTACGCCCACCAAGGTTTTTTATATTAATAAGTTAATTAATAATTATTAGTTAATGATATTAATTAAATTAATATGTTATATATTCAATCAAATATTTTTACATTCATCTAAATGGTTTGATAGGAATAAGATAAGAATAAATCCAATTTTATGAATAAAAATTTATATTACTCTAAAGGAAGTTTTGCCTCTTTTTAATGGCGCACTTATTTTAAAACTAAAATTTTGAAATTTTATTGAAATTATAAGTAAAAAAATAATTATCATTTTTGAAATCATTATTTCAAAATTATATAAGGGTGAACATTTCGTATTTTTCTATGAAGTTACATTTTTTGATAAATAGTGAAAAATATTGAATGTTAATTGAAAATTGTGTATTCATCTCAATAATTTTTATGTTAAATAACATTTTTAATTGGTTTTAAAGTATTATTATATAAATTTTACATATATTAATACAATATAGATCATTTTTATCATTTATATATTTAATTTAGATATAAAAACATTGTGATCTTTTGAACATTTTTACTTTAAAACCATGTTTTTACATCCCATCTCCGAGATTAATTTTAAAATACTTTCTATCGCTTTTTTGAGTGGAATTTGAAAAAATGGATTATATTTTTTAAATAATTATAATTTTTAATTTATTTTTATGTAAAATTAGGTTTTGACTAAAAATATCTATGAATTTAATTAAAATTAAATACATCAATTAAGGTTGAAATGAGTTTACTTAATGGTCAAACCTTAACTTAAGGTGTCAAATAACATAAACATGTGTCTGAAATCCATTGGATGGAAATAGTTTTACCGTAGAATTAATTTTATTAAAAATAGATCATTATTTTTTGGCACATTATGTAAGGGAGACCACCCAATAGTGCTTACCTTTTCATATTTACAAGAATGTAACTCCTCCTCCACTATAAAAAGGAAATCACCCCCCCCCCCTCACGTAATCACACATATAAATCCCTTGGTCTTATCCAAAATATGCCTAAATAAGCTCTAAAAATTCAACTCATAATACTAGAGGCCACACTTTGTTCATAAATCCAACCAATAAAGAATTTTGGTATAAACCAAAAGGAGTTACATGAATAAAGAGGTAACGTTATTCAATGATCACTTTTGTTTGTTTGTTTCTATACTCCATAAATTATTATTATATAAATATTATATAATATCATTAGTATATTAAATATACTGAGATATTTTTATGCTAATATTTAAACTTACACATGCACACACTTCCATAAAATGGGATATGCAATCATCGTTCATGTGTACGGTAGACTACCGCCTCGCGAACTGATGTAGTTCGTCCTTCCATTTTCACCTTTTAAGATTGGAAATAAAGATGAATTTATAGTTTATATATGATATATATTATATTTATAATTTCTTTATGATTATTTAATTATATTATAACACATAACTTCAGGCTTTCTATTTTGTGGGAATATGATAACATCATTTGTCGATGTGTGGACAACCATTTCCCCAAAGCGATGTCATCCGTTCACATGTTACATGGAATTTATTAAGGATGGTTTTAATAAACACGTGTGATTAATATGAAATAAATTTGATGATAGAGTTCTAATATACATATATATCTTTTACTTTTAATTTTCTTAATACAAAAACAAAATGAAAACAAAGTTCATGCGTACATACAGCCTACTGTCTCTATGAACCGTGTGTTTCATTTCAAATATACATATTTTATATATTACTATAAAAACATATATAATTAATATATTGGTTATTTCAATAATTATTTACATTTTTTTCTATTATTAAATCATGATCTAAGTAATAATAATGAAAAATAACTATTCAAAACACACTAAAAAACAAGGCAATTAACACTCGAAACAGTGAAAATAATGAATGATTTTTAACAAATAGGTAATAATATATTATAACAGGATCATATATGATGTTATTAATTTTAATATAGATATGTGTTAATTTAAGAACATTATTACAACCATTATATATAAAATTAATGGACATTCACCCAAAAATAAATTTAAGGTAAGGGATTTCATCTCAATTTACATTCTATTAAGACTTATTTATTATTATCTCCAATTAAAATTTATGTGGTGAAATAATGACCCTTTGACAAGTAATATCATGAATACATTATTTTTATGTAATTATAAGTTTCAATATGAATTATTTCATCCAAGGGGGTTTTATTTGAAATTTTCCCTGAGATAAAGTTATTGTGAAATCTTTTATTATTGTTAACTTTCTCTTGAAACAATCACTTTATTGTAATCATTTTTCATTGGCCATTAAATTTATATTAAATATCTATATTCTTGTATAATATATATATGATTATTTAGTAAATCGTGTTACATATTTACATATAGTGTTTACTTTAAATTTTATTTTATTAATTTTATAAATATTGATAAATCAACATCTTTTACTCAATACAGATATTTAATAAGCCACATTGTTGATTTATTCAATATATTATGAATAATTTGGAAATTCATGAAATGGTTTGTGGACTAGTTAATGAAATCCCCTGGATGCATCGGTAGTCTCATGATATGAATGAATTGGCCAAATTGGACTCATTTGAAAATGTCATGAGAGAAGATCTTGATAGTAAAGGTTACATGTACCTGAAAACATGGTGTCTAATATTTAAGAATTTTCTTCATTCAATATTTAGTTATTATTTTCTAGTGGATTTGAACAATTAAAAAATATATGGATTAATTTCATTTTTATTCTATTGATTAAATGGAATGTGTTTTTAGTTATCTACATTGACATATTGTTTATGCATTATCTATTCATTTAAATGGCATGTGTGTTCAGTTATTTACGTTTCCTTATTGATTATTATCATTAATTAATTATTTATTACATTGTACTTTACCCTTATATACCATTTGATCTCACCCTTATTTTTTTCATTTCCCCGAGATATAAAGATGAATTCATGGAATGATTTTCAAGGATGATGAGCTTTTACTTTTGTTATACTTTATTTTCTTTTAAAAATGTAATATGGATATCATTTATGTAATCAAGTTTTCCAAAACCACTAAATTTTTTGATAATTTAGGATTTTAATATTGTATCTATGAAAATGTAATAAATTAAGGCATCATCTCATTGTTACTAGGTTCAAGGTCATTACACTACTAGAATAATACCATGTACTTTAGACATCACTTCACTTGGATCCTCAGGTATCGGTTTCAATGCATGAAACTAACTCAATCTATAACCTTGTTCTATAGTTGAACTTCCTAAAGTATTTATACTCTACTAACACTAATAATGTGAAGTTTGGATACCACGTCGATGACCTCCTCCTTGGCATGTCCTTTCAGTGCTTCTCCAACTCCCTATCTAACACAGTGTAAAAGATCATGCCCTTGAAGGTGGATCTGGTATGGATCCTCTTCCATTGGAAGTAGATGGAAGGGACCACAAATATCTTTTAATATTACCCATATTACCACAATCATGGCACTCCAATCGGTCTCTATCACACTAAGGCTTTAGATTCTCCTTCCATCAACATTGATGGCATACCACAGAGCTACCATTATGGGTACTCTGGCTTCCACTTCCCAAATGAGAAACCTCTAAAGAATTCTTACTACAACTATTAGAACTACTTCCCTACCTTGTAACTAAACCTTTGTTCCCAAAATTATCACCTTACCTTAGGTTGTGCTCAGTGATAATACCCTATTTGAATATCTCAATGAAAGTGGGTAAAAGAAATACATTCACCTGAGTATGAATGAAATAATTAAGCTCATCCTCAAACACTACTAGAAAAATGATCTACATCCATATAACTATAGCCATGGTTCTATATTTCCCTGGATAGAGTGTAATTTATAGCCAACACGTAATTAAAACTATGGTTATTTCGGTATTTCAAGCCATGTTTTTTATAAAACTATAGAAATAGGGTTCACTCAATCAATATGCTTCATGAGACCCCCTCTAGTTACCTTCGTGAGATCATATTATCCTCATTCATACTTGTAACACCCAATGCTTCCATAGTACGCTTCTCTTTTAATAATGAGATAGCTTGTATTGTACGCAATTTCGAGTTCTAACACACCATAACCAATCAAACTAGCCATAATGAATATTAATATCCACTTTTTGAAATTTTATAAATTTTATATTTCAAAATGGACTTCATTTTTGGATTCAGAATATCGAAATTAGCTTAGGGTAAATTTTTGGTATTTTTATGAAAACATTCAATTTTTGATGAATAGTGAAAAACACATAGTTATTGGTTAAAAGTGAATTTTTATTTAAATAATTAGTTATTTTATTTAAATTTATTTTAGGACAAAATAGATTCATGATACCTATATAAGTTCAATTTAATTCATTGGAGTCACTTTATAATAAGTTTAGATATATAAAAATTTTATTGAACTTTTTACCGTCTTTTACCCACATCCTAGGAGCTTTTGCAAATTTGCATAAAACTTAATTTTACCACTTTTATGAGTTAAATTTAATAAATTCAAGAGACATGGTTGATATCAGTAAGTAAAATGTAGCTCAATATGATGAAAATAATTTTTTGGTGAATAGTAACTTTTTACTTTTATTTACCACAGTTAAAAGTAAATAAGGTAATTAAGGGTAAAAATGATATTATTATTACCCTAAAACATGTTCTAGTTCTATTTTATAAGTATAATTCAACCAAAAAAAACCTTATTAATAAAATATGAACCTACTTGGTCCACTTAAATTAGATTAGGACATTTAGTATTATTTTATTTAAAGAAAAGTTAAAAGTGTTAAAATCAAAGTTTAATAAGTAAACAAATTTTAATACAGGGTTATACATAATATAAATTGGATTATAAATATTCATTAGAAATATAAAATAATTTCCTACATAATGGTATTTTATTTATAATTTTTAGACTTTAAATAATTTAATTTATTTATGACACAATGGTGATGCGGTAATTACCTTATTAATGAAATATTAAAATAATTGGTATTATAAATATCTGAATAAATGTAATTTGAGATTTTTATGAATTAAAATAATTTTATAGGTTAATATGACATGTTAGGGTAGGTTACATGAATTGTTTTCTAAGTAATAATGCTATTATGAATTTAACAAAAACAAAATACCAAATAGTGTTAAAATTGACATAACAGAGTTTTTAAAACAAATATTATATTATTAATTGATATTATATTCTTAAAAATCTAAGTTTCTTCCAAATTACTCATATAAGACTATATATATTAATAAGTAACCACTCGGGGTTCTCTTGTCTTGTTATAGTAAGTTTATTTACCATATAATATAAAAATACAAAGAGACATGGTAAATGTCAAAATATTTAACAAAGTGTTAAATATAAATGATAAGATTAATATGGTGACCTAAACCTGTATAAAATCTATTTGTTGAAAGTATTTAGACCCATACCCACCCTATACTCTAAATAAGTCACTTTGGATCCATTATAAACAGAATTTGAATTTATTATAAAAAAATATTTTAGGTTTTTCTTAAGGTGCCCCTCACTCCTCTTCTAAAAGAGCACTCACCCTTCTCTCTACTTCACACCTTAAAAGCCTTTTGGCTTGGCCAACCCCTGACCAAATATCCTCTAAACGTCCCTAAATTCATCCTATAGGCCTTACTTTAGTTAGAAATCCAACTTAAGGAGCCCTTTTGATCAAATCAAAAGAAAGAACCCGAAGAAGAGGTAAATATTTCATCACCTCTTTGAAGTTATTTTCTTCTTCCACTTCTTCTTTCCTTTTTGATTCCTTTATAAAATAATAACTCCAGTATCTTCTATATACTTCGATGTTATTATAAATATGGTACAACCATATTCATTATTCTTTCCATCCTTTGAATGACATGTCACTATACGTGCGTACGTACGACTTACTGTCTCCACAATGTTGTGTAGTTGTTATTCAATACATTATTATTTGGATGGGTATAATAATGATTTATAATTGATGTAAATAATAAATATAAAATTATAATTATTCTGTATATATGATATACCATCCAATTATATAAGATTTTAATATCAAAAGAATGATGTTTTCGATTGTGCGGACGTACGGATTACCGTCTCCACGAACGCGATGAGATTCATTCCCCATCGTATCCATTCAAGAATAATTTTCATTTAATGATTAAAAATAATATTTCAGGACTTTATATCATTATGTATATGAATAATATACAACCTATAGATAACAAATATGTCTTATGTAACAAAACATATAAACTAAAATGAGTAAGTGAACACACTAAATGACGATATTACTAAAATATTATTAACAAAGCAATATTAGAAGATCATATATGATATCATATTTATCTATATGATTCTTGTATAATTTAATAACAATTATTTAACTATTATACAGGAGTTTAACCTACCCTTGATCAAGTAAAGTACAAGGTAGGGTTTATTTCACAATCTCTTCATTATCTGATGTTGTTTATACGTAATTATCTACTGGGACCTCTTTATCATCCACATCCATGTTTCTTAAAAATGTATTTTAAAACATTCTTACTATTTTATAGACTATGGGTTAAATTCATGTATACCCTTGTTTTACTGTTATAATATGTTTATAAAGGAATATTTCCACCATTTTCCAAACAAGGTCCTTTTTAACCTTTTCGACAAAATTAAGGTAAGAATGTCTTCTTTTAACTTATACGGCGGGTGCGGCTATTTTATACCCTTAAAAAATCATTGAAGAATACCTTAAAATCTTATAAGAATATTTTTAAAGTAAATTTTTTCTTTTATAATTATGTTCCTTTTAAATGATTTCAAAAAAAGAGATATTTCTCTCAAATAGTTTTGATTTCATCTATGTCAACATCCTTTGATAGATTTTAAGATTATTTGAAGTTGATTTATTATGATACAAAACATACATATTTTATTGAAGGTTTTTTGATATGTTTGACTATGGATGTGTTATTTTTATACCATTCATGGTTTATGGAGATATTATTGACATTTTGTATGCTAGTTTTAATACAAATGTTTATGTTATGTTTAAACCTGTTCATATGAGGAATGCATTGGACTTAGTATTTGACGGGTGGAGCTCACTATAGCTCCTTGATGCATTGGTACTTATCATAAGACAAACTAGTGTCTTGGCACAATGCCTTGACAAAATCTTATTTTTAGTCTTGGCTCAAGGCCTTGACTATGTTGTTATAAAAGACTCGCTTTATGCATTCCATCATTATGAAAGTGGTCATTGATATTGCATGTGATTATTAGAAAAGTAGAATATCCATGTGAATAAGTAAATGAAATTATTTCATTTTATTTTTTCCATATTCTGATAAAGTTAAAGTTTAAAAGTATTTTTTTTAGTTACACATTGTCTAAAATGTTTATGCTTATTTATTAAAGTTTCTGCTATATTGTTATCCTTTCTAAGCATATGAGATCACCCCGTTCTATGTTTTATTTTTCCCTCGATGCGAAGAAGTACATTATGACTGACCTGTAGGGTTGTCTATGGGATCTAAATGTTTTATAAGGAAAGAATTTTTTTGTAGTTTCATGTTTATGATTTAATTTAACCTTATGAATGTATCTAATATTTCTAAGTCTACTAAACTAATCGGTATTTTCAGACTTGATCTTTTTTTATCATGCCAATGTTATGTAATAATGCACCAACTCTGGGTAACTGTGTTCGGGGCATTACAGTTGGTATCAGAGGAAGTTCAGTACAAACCTTAAAAACTAGATTTAGATAAACTCTGATTAGAGAACAGAGCCCTAAGATAGACTTTGAGGATTAGTATATAAGAACTTCCTAGAATTTTGGTATTGTAGAGATTTTGTGAGTTTTCCGAGCAATACATCCCAGTCTAGATACACGCAGGTAGAGGATGCTCAGGCACAGATGTACCTTGGGGTAAAACCCAAAAATACTGCTTTGAGCTAGACTCAAACGAGAACTGGTGCATGACAATGGGCCTTGTTGCACTCTTGGTTATGACACTCCTGGGGGATATGCTTATGATAATTCTCATTTTCTTTACAAACCATTATGAATTTTTTATGAGTATATACATTCTTAATGAAAACATTTTTATGATTATGGATTATATACATAAACTTTTCAATTTATGTTAAGTTTTTTTCATGTTTAGAATTATGTATTTCAATTCATAAACTAATCTAGTTTATGAAATTGTTTAGAAATGGATCCTAGTGTAAAGAATGGAAACCGTATCAATTCACATAATCCATGTATGGATTTCCCTCATACTCAAGATAATTATAGTGGAGCTGGTTATACAACTGGTGTTGGTCATCTTATCATCATACTGGGACAACTCACCCAGGTTATTAATAATAACCTTACCCATATGGAGAACCCTGATCCGCAGCGTGGAGGATCAAGGTTATATCGCTTCATGAAGAAACAACCACCAAAATTCAATGGGGCTAAAAATCCACTAGTAGCTGAGCAATGGATAAATTCCATAGAGAAAATATTCCACGCCTTGGAGAGTAGCGAAAGGGAAAAATTTGTCATGGCAGTTTACCACCTCACTGGAGATGTTGATCAATGGTGGTCATTGATTCAAAACACGAAGGAAAATGATGAAGTATCAAATATGGAATAGAGGGAGTTTAAAGATATTTTCTTAGAAAAATACTTTCCTCATGACCATTGAGCAGATATGGAAAGACAATTTCTGAGTCTGAGGTAAAAGGAGGATGAGAATGTTGCAAAGTATGAGTCTAACTTTACAAGGTTAGTAAGGCATGCTGAAGATTATATATGTAACCCAATAAGTAATATTGATAATTTCTTTTATGGGTTAAAACCATTTCTCTGTTAAGAATTAGTCTCACAATCCTCTTCATATGAATATATTGTCTCATGTGCTATCAACATAGAAAAGTAATTGTCAAAGTCTTACGACTTTAAAGAAAAGAAAGAGAAGAAGAGATCTACTGATCACTCTAGAAATGGAAATAAGGGGAAGAAGGTAAAAGTTGAATATCTGTCCTGCAGTAAATGTGGTAAGAAACACCCCGATAGTTGCTTGAAGTGAATGGGATTCTGTTACAAGTGTGGTGAAAAGGCCACCAAGCTCGTGATTGCAAGGGGAATAAAGAAGCTACTGATGTTCAATGCTACAATTACAGGGAGATGGGAAATTTTGAAAATGAATGTCCTAAGCGTCAGGGAAACATACCTCAAAAAAGTCCAAGGGATCAAGGCCGATCTTATGTGATCACTGCTGTTGAGGTTGAAGCTCTGAAAGATGTGGTGGCAGGTAATCTAATGGTTTCCTCAAGTTTAGATGATGCTTTATTTGATTCTGGATCATCGAATTTTTTAATATCTTCCCAGTTTGCTAAGAGAATTAGATAATTATAATTTGATTTAACAAAGGAGTTGTCAGTCAAAACTCTTAAGGGAAGTATCATCACAACAAATTTTTGTGAATCAGTTCCCATTAGAGCATATAAATGTTCTTTATCTACTAATCTCATCATCATACCCATGATGGAATTTGATATAATCCTCGGTATGGATTGTCTTTCGGACCATGATGTGAAAATTTATTGTAAGAAGGAGTTTACAATTTTTTATGATGATAAGGTGTACCATATCTTTAGAGCAGAAACATCACCACCTAATTATTATCTAGTTTTACCCCCATTAGCTCAACTAAATTCAATTATTGGGGAGGAAGAGAGTGAAATAACTGTGGGTGAGGAAAGGAATTTTCGAATAGATGATGTGCCTATTATGAAAGAATATGTTGATGTTTTTCCATAGGATTTACAAGGACATCCTCCAGAATGAGAAAATGAGTTTTCCAGTGACTTAATTCCTGGATCAAGGCCAATATCAAAGACCCCTTATAGAATGGACACTGTGGAATTAGTGGAACTAAAGAAACAACTAGAGGAATTGAGTAATAAGGGATTTATTCTCCCTAGTGTTTCTCCATGGGGATCCTCTGTCCTTTTTGTTAAGAAGAAAGATGGATATATGAGGTTGTGCAATGACTACAATGATATCAATGTTATAACAATAAAGAACAAGTATCCCCTACCTCACATTGATGATTTATTTGACCAACTGCATGGAGCTCAATAATTTTCAAAGATTTACCTTCGATCTGGATACCATCAGTTGTGCGTGAAGAATTAAGACATTCCGAAGACAGAATTTCGAACCAGGTATGGGCATTATGAGTTTGCAGTAATTCCTTTTGTATTGACTAATGCACCCTCTGTCTTCATGGATCTAATGAACAGAGTTTTCAAGGAATATCTCGATGATTTTGTAGTGGTATTTATTGATGATATCTTGGTATACTCAAAAAGCTACAAAGATCATGAAAATCACTTGCGCATTATCCTGAAGATTCTTTTAAGAAACGAATTATATGGGAAGTTTAGAAAGTGTGAATTCTGGCATCAGGATATTTCTTTTCTTGTCCATATTGTCTCTAAGGACGTAATTTCTGTTGATCCTTCAAAGACCAAGGAAATACAGGAATGGCCTGCACCGATGAGTATAACTGAGGTATGCAGTTTTATTTGTTTAGTAGGTTATTATCGACGTTTCGTCCAGAATTTTCCCGATTGTATAACCCATTAACGAAGCTCACGTGTAAAGGGTTAAATTTGTTTGTACAAAAGAGTGTGAATAATGTTTCCAAGAACTGAAGAGAATATTATTCAATTCTACTATCTTTACTCTACCATCGGGGAATGATGGGTTTGTTATTTATAGTGATGCTTCAAAGAGAGGACTTGGTTTTTCCCTTATGTAGAATGATAGTGTTATTTCCTATGCATCACGATAGCTAATAATTGATGAGCAAAACAATCCTACTCATGATATTGAGTTATAAGTTGTAATATTTTCTTTGAAGATATGGAGACATTATCTCTGTGGTGAAAAATGTGAGATATATACCAATCACAAGAGTTTGAAGTATATTTTCTCACAGAAAGAACTCAACATGAGGCAAAGGAGATGTATTGAACTACTCAAGGATTAGGATTGCATGATACACTACCACCTGGGGAAGGAAAATAAGGTGGTAGATGCTTTGAGTAGAAAAGATCATGGATTTTTGAACAAGATGAGAGTTGAAAAAGATCCTATATACTTGGATCTAGTAAATATGGATATGGGAATAACCATGGAAGGTGAAACATCAATGCTTTTTAAAATGGTTTCCAAACCATCTTTACTAGAAAGGATAAAGAGTTCTCAAACCGGTGATAACGAGTTTGAAAATAAGATTAAAGATATGAATAACGGTAGATTGAGTGACTTCGTATATGAAGATGGAATTCTGAAATTTCGGAAGAGACTTTTTGTTCCCGATATACCTAATCTAAAAGGTAATTTTTGTATTATGCTCATAGTTTTAGTTTCTCTATACACCCTGGGAGAACAAAAATGTATAGAGATTTGAAGGAACATTATTAGTGGGACAACATAAAGAGAGAGATTTCTGATTTTGTGTCAAGATGTATGGTTTTTCAACAAGTGAAAGCTAGATGGAAATATCCTGGAGGAGATATGAAACCTCTTCCCATACCTGAGTGGAAATGGGATAACATTATGATGGACTTTTTCATGGGACTACCAAATACTTCTAGAAGGAACGATGCAATATGGGTCATTGTTGATCATCTTACCAAGTCAGCACATTTTCTTACTATAAGAGAAGATTTACCACTTAAATGATTGGAAAGACTATATATTAATCAAGTTGTAAGACTTCATGGAGTACCACTATCGATTGTTTCTAATCTTGATCCATGTTTTACATCAATATTCTAAAAACGTCTTCAGAAAACCCTGGATACTGAACTTCGTTTGAGTACTATCTACCACCCTCAAACAGATGGACAATCAAAATGAACTATTAAAACCTTAGAAGACATGTTGAGATCATGCTCACTTGACTTTCAAGGTATATGGGATCAATATTTACCTCTAGTAGAATTTTCCTATAACAATAGCTTCCATTCAAGTATTCAGATGGCACCATACGAAGCGTTATATGGAAAGAGATGTCGCACACCATCCTGTTGGGATGATGTTGGTGAAAGAAAACTTTTAGGCCCAGAAATTGTTGAGGAAACGATGGAAAAGGTGAAGGTAATCCAAACCCACATCAAAGCAGCTCAAAGTAGGCAGAAAATCCATGCTGATAACCGAAAGGATGAATTTCAAATTTTAGGTAGTAGATCATGTTTTCTAGAAGGTATATCCATGGAAGGGTGTTATACGTTTCGGTAAGAAGGGTAAATTGAGTCCCAGGTACGTCGGGCCTTTCAAAATTCTAGAATTAATTGGGGTTGTAGCTTACCGTTTGGAAATTCCGCCAAGTCTCTCCAAAGTGCATGATGTGTTCCACATATCACTGTTGAGAAAATATATGACTAACCCAATGCATGTACTCACCTATGAGGAATTAGAACTGGAACCCGGTCTATCTTATTTCGAAGATCCTATCAAGGTTCTTGATACAAGAGAAGAAGTACTGAGAAACCGGATGACTCGTCTGGTAAAAGTTCTATGGAAAAACCATAGGATGGAAGAGGCAATGTGGAAACCTGAGGAATTTATGATGAGGAACCATTAAAGTCTTTTTATGCAGTAATACTCTATAAATTTTGAGGAAAAAATTATTTGAATGAGGGGAGAATGTAACACCCCAAGCATCCATGGTATGCTTCTCTTTGAATAATACAATAGCTTGCATCGTATGCAACTTCGTGTTCTAACACACCAAAACCAATAAAACTAGCCGTTATGAATAGTAATACCCACTTTTGGAAATTTTATAAATTTTATCCTTCAAAATGGACTTCATTTTTGGATTTAGAATATCAAAATTAGCATCGGGTGAATTTTTGGTATTTTTCTAAAAACATTCAATTTTTGATGAATAGTGAAAAACACTAAGTTATTGGTTAAAACCAAATTTTTATTTAAATAATAATTTATGTTATTTAAATTTAGTTTAGGTCAAAATAGATACATAATAATTATATAAGTTCAATGTAATTCATTGGATTCACTTTATAATAATTTTAAATATATAAAGCTTTTATTAAACTTTTTACCGTCTTTTACCCACCTCCTAGGAACTTTTGAAAATTTGTATAAAACATAATTTTACCACTTCTGTGAGTTGAATTTCAAAAATCATAGATACACGGTTGATATCAGTAAGTAAAATGTGGTTCAATAAGATGAAAATAATTTTTGGGGAAAAGTAACTTTTTACTTTTATTTACCACGGTTAAATATAAATAGGGTAATTAAGGGTAAAAATGATATTATTATTACCCTAACACATGCCATAATTATATTGTATAAGTATAATTCGACCAAAAACAACCTTAGGAATAAAATATGAACTTCTTTGGTTCACTTGGATTAGATTAGGACATTTATTATTATTTTATTTAAAGAATAGTTAAAATAGTTAAAATCAATGTTTAATAACTAAAACATTTTTAATATAGGGTTATACATAAGATAAATTCGATTATAAAACTTCATTATAAAGATAAAAATATTTCCTACATAATGGTATTTTATTAATAATTTTTAGACATTAAATAATTTAATTTATTTATGACACAATGGTGATGCAGTAATTACCTTATTAATGAAATATTAAAATAATTGATATTATAAATATCCAAATAAATGTAATTTAAGACTTTCTATAAATTAAACTAATTTTATAGGTTAATATGACATTTTAGGGTTGGTTACATGAATTTTTTTCAACATAATAATTCTGTTATAAATTTAATAAAAACAAAATACCAAATAGTGTCAAAATTGACATAAAAGAGTATTTAAAAGAAATTTATATTATTAATTGATATTCTATTCCTAAAAATATAAGGATAGGACAAATGACTTAGATAAGGTTATATATATTAATAATGAACCACTTGAGGTTATCTTAGCGTGTTATAGTAAGTTTATTAACCATATAATATAAAAATACAAAGATACATGGTAAATGTCAAAATATTAATTAAGAGTTAAATATAAATGATAAGGTCAATATGGTGGCATAAAACTGCCTAAAATCTATTGGTTTAAAATATTTAGACTCATACCTGACCTAGACTCGAAATAAGTTACTTTGGAGCCATTATAAACTGAATATGGATTTATTATAAAATAATATTTTAAGTTTTTTCTAAGGTACCCCTCACTCCTCTTGTAAAAGGGCACTCCCCCTTCTCTATAATTCACACCTTCAAAGCCTTTTGGATCAGCCAAACCCTTCCCCAGTATCCTCTAAACTTCCCTTAATTTATCCTGGAGGCCTTCCTTTAGTCATAAATCCAACTTAAGAAGCCCTTTTGATCAAATCAAAAGGAAGAACACAAACAAGAGGTAAATATTTAATCACCTCTTTCAAGTTCTTTTCTTCTTACACTTCTTCTTTACTTGTTTTTTCTATTCTAAAATAATAAATCCAGTATCTTCTATATACTATGATATTATTATAAATATGGTACAACCATATTCAGTATTTTATCCATCCTTTGAATGACATGTCACCAAACGTTCGTACGGAAGGTTTACTGTCTCCAAGTTGTGGTGTGGTTGTTATTCAATACATTATTATTTGGATGGGAATAATAATGATGTATAATTTATGTAAATAATAAATATAACATCATAATAATTCTTTATATATTATATACCATCCAATTAAATAAGATTTTAATATCAAAAGAATTATATTGTCACTCGTGCGTACGTACGGATTACTGTCTCCACGAATGCGATAAGATTCATTCCCCATCGTATCCATTCAAGAATAATTTTCATTTGATGATTAAAAATAATGCTTAAGGACAATATATTATTATTGATATGAATAATATACAAACTATCCATAAAAACATGTCTTATGTAACAAAACATATAAAATAAAATGAGCAAGTGAAAATTGGAAACGACGATAATACTAAAATATTACTAACAATGAAATATTAAAAGATAATATATGATATCATATTTATGTATATGATTCTTTTATAATTTACTAACAATTATTTAACTATTATACAGGAGGTTAACCTACCCTTGATCAAGAAAAAGTACAAGGTTAGTGTTTATTTCACAATCTCTTCATTATCTGAGGTTGTTTATACGTAATTATCTACTGGGACCTCTTTATCATCAACATCCATGTTTCTTAAAAATGTATTTCAAAACATTCTTACTATTTTATAGAATTTGGGTTAAAGTAATTTATACCCTTGTTTTACTTTTATAAGATGTTTATAAAGGAATATTTCTGTCGTTTTCCAAACAAGGTCCTTTTTAACCTTTTTGACAAAATTAAGGTAAGAATGTCTTTTTTTAACTTATACAGCAGATGCAACTATTTTTTGCCATTATGAAATTGTCGAAGCTTACCTTACAATATTCTAAGAATATTTTCAAAGTAAATGTTTTATTTTATAATTATGTGACATTTAAATGATTTCAAAAAAGAGATATTTCTCTCAAATAGTTTTGATTTCATCTATGTCAACATCCTTTGATGGATTTTAATCTTATTTGAAGTTGATTTATTATGATACAAAACATCCATATTGTATTGAAGGTTTTGTGATATGTTTGACTATGGATTTGTTATTTTTATACAATTCATGGTTTATGGATAAAGTATTGACATTTCATATGCTAGTTTTAATACGAATATTTATGTTATGTTTAAACCTGTTAATATGAGGAATGTATTGGACTTAGTAAGTGACGGGTGGAGACCGCTATAGCTCCTCAATGCATTGGTAGGTATCATGAGACAAACTAGTGTTTTGGCACAAGGCCTTGAAAAAATATTATTTGTATTCTTGGCACAAGGCCTTGAATATGTGGTTATGAAAGTCTGGCATTATGCATTCCATCATTATGAAAGTGGTTATTGATATTGCATGTGATTATTAGACTAGTATAATATCCATGTGAATAAGTAAATGGAATTATATCATTTTATTTTTTCAATATTATTATGAATTTCAAGTTTAAAAGGCTTTTGTTTTAGTTATACATTGCCTTAAATGTTTATACTTATTTATGAAAGTTTCTGCTATATTGGTATCCTTACTGAGCATCTGAGCTCACTCCTTTCTATGTTTTATTTTTCCCAGGATGTGAATAAGTATATGATGAATAACCTGCAGGGGTAGTCTATGCGATCTCATTGTTGTCTATGGAAACAATGTCGTTGTAGTTTTCCATTTATGATGTAATGTAAACCTTATGAATGTATCTAGTATTTCCAAGTCTACTAAACTAATCGGTTTTTGAGACTTGATATTTTGTGATCATGCCAATGTTATGTAATAATGCACTGACTTTGGGTAACTGGGGTCAGGGCATTACAGTCCTCCCCTGACACTTCCCCTCACGACCACTCCTATCTGCAACCATCCTCCCCTGATACTACCCCTTGTGACACTTCCCCTCACTGCCACCCAACACTGCCACCCCACTACGAGATCTCCTCTCTAAGACCCTCCTCCTCTAACACTACCACCCAACACGTCCACCACACTTTTCCACTGATGTTCCTCCTAGGAATCCTCCCCACCACCTCCTCTAGTGTGCCTCTAACACAGCCACCCCACCTCTTAGTGATTATCCACCTCTTCATAGATCTCATCTAGTCACAACTTCTTAATTTTCCTACCCACCAAAGGTATTTAGGGTTTTCCATTGTCATGTTGGAAAAATTATTCATTACTCTTATTTAATGCACAATGTCTCCTCTATCTCCAACCTCATATTCAATTAAAATTTTCTCCTAATGGGTAAAGTTTTTCAATTTACTAAGGTATGTTCTGCTTTTAATAGTGCCTCTTATGTTAATAATTTTTTGAACCAGTTTTATTCTGATTTTATACCTTAACTATATTAATAGTTTTCCTTCTAAACCATTGATCCTATTTTTACCATTCTACTCTAATTTTCCCCATTTTATTTTTTCATTACAGTGCTAGAATTGTTTTGTGGTATATTCAGCCATTTAAATTATATGTTGAATGATATAGGTCTAGGTAATACATTGTAGTAGTGTGTAAAGAATTTGGTTTTCAAAACTTTAATAACTTATTTGTTTCATAATTAATTATGTGTCATAACACTTATTATATATTAGACTTCTAATTATTGATAAAATAAAAAATCTTAATTACCTTCAATTATAACTCCCTGATCATTCTCTAAAAGATCACAAATTAATTCATGTGGGTGTTACATAAATCTATCTACATCCATTAAAATATATCATTTAGAATAATTAAAATATGTAAAAAATATAATTACCAAATATATTTCTATAATAATTACATTTCTAATCCCTATAAATTGATTAATAATTCTATATTTATCAATAAAAATTAATATTTAATTTAAAATTACATTATCTATAATAGTAAATATTAAACGCTTTGAATTGTATTTACAAACACATGTGATGCTTATTTTAAAAATAAAACCAATAGAATTTTAATATAATTATTTGTCCCCAAATTATCTACCATAGACTACAATTGATAAGCTATTTTAAAATGATAAACAATTTATCAGCAGTAGTTTGAGAGTACATAAGCGTGTCATTATATGTAAGTTTTTCAACTCCCAAATCCATATGTAAAAAACTCAAAATCCTCCGGAATGTAACTTATGAATATTTAAATTTTTAAATACCTTCACCATAATATTTAAGAGTATCTTCTTTGAATACTTAAAGGTTAATCATTTTCATGTAAGAGTACTTTCCAATATGTAAGAGTTCAAACTTTTCCAAATTTCTAGAGTCTTGAATCACATATATGGGTTCTTCAATATATAATATTAAAGATAGGTAATATATTTATTTTTAAAATTATCTAAATAATATATCTTATATAAGGGTCCATTAATATATTAGAGTAAATTATTTTTCCAAAAAACATTACATAAGAGTTAACTTCAATTCTTTTGTAAAAATTTATAACTGAAAAAAATTATATCAGTGTGATCATATGAAGGATTTACTCCAATATTATGACTTAATTATAAAAAAAACTATAATACCTCAATATTATGACTTTTCCAAATATCAGAACATAATGCTTAATTATAGAACTTATTATCATAGTGTGCATTTCTATTTGATAGAATTGACTCACGAAATCGCTGAATAATTGGTACCATATTTCAAAAATCACTTCATCCATTTGATGGAACCAAATACTATAATTCCCCTTAATGAAAATTGAGAAAACACTCAGTTTTATTTTAGGTTCTCTAAACCTCCTATGTTGTTTTTTTTATGCAACACACTATATAATAAACGAATTTATTTAGGAGAGTGTTCATTAGGTAATACATTATATGATGCAATTATAGAAAAATGTGATTGTTTGACCTCATAATTTCTATACCTAGGGGATTTCAAAATACATGATGGATTGCTATAAATTATAGCCCAAGAAAATCTTTAATCCTTGATTACTCTACTAAATCATTGATAGGTTAAGGTGGATTAATGATTATAAATTAATTATTATTCAGATTTTCCCAATTATCATACTTTTTTCTTATCTTTTATTTTATCGAACTTATATGTCTATAAATATCAGGAGTAATGGGCCCCAATATTTCGGTTTTCACCAAGCTTTCCTTCACACAATATATTTATTTAATTAATGATTTTGATATCCATTTAGAATATATTTGATCATTGTTTTTTTATTTCTATACATAATTTATTAATTTTTCATGTTCATATGTTCTTTCCTCCACAATGGTGCAAAAATAAGACTGATCATGTATCTAATTCTCAAGAGGTTAATTATTTATATTTTTGATCAAAATCTTGTATATTTGACATAAATTTATATCTATAGTGATGTACATAAAAATGTGTTCATGTGTGACAAAGGAAACAAATAAGATCTCACACAAGATAAATAAAAACATTGAAATAATTTTATATGAGGAAAGTGATTATTATGATAAATTAGTATGGGATACGGTGAGATAACGTAATAAAGAGATAAAAATCATGAAGAACTTATAAACAATAAATTGATGAAATACAATAATTAAATTCAATGGTTTTATAAATATTTTCCATTTTTTATGCACAAATATAACTAGATATTGATAAATAATGGTAGACCAACTATGTCAATAGATCATCCTATGAGTGGGTGAATCTCAACATCCTTCAAAAATAAAACCCACTCGATGAAAAAAATGATAAACAAAACATCCTCACTATAACCAAATTGTAGTTTTGTATTAGTTTATGAATATCATATGTCGATAATATATTAGATTAATTCATAGATGATTTAGAAATTTAAATTTCAATTATATCATGAACAGCTATATTTGATTCTCTATGATTTATAGAAAAATAAAACTAGAAATTAAATTGATTTTGATAGAAATATAGAGAAAAATAAGGCATAAATGATGTAAATAGATTACCTAAACAATCCCAATCCCCCAATAAGGTTTTAGATGATGTTCATATCTTACTTAAAAACATTGTAGAAATTTCTTATAATTAATATAGAACTATTGACATTAAGATGTTCTTAAATAGATATTTTATGTGTTTTTTCTGGTTTCTCGATTAATGGACTTCCTCAGCTAATCATTCCATTTCCACTAGGAAAAAATTAGTATTTCATAGATAATATATTTTGATGATGTATAATGGGAAAAATTTCAAACTTCTGTCACGTATAATAGATGAATTTAGAAACATTTCATTGAGAGACAATTCACGATGTCTTATAGAATAGGTAATGTAGTTATAAATTGTAATTCATTATTTTGATGTGTTTTATATATCAAATGATTAGAACCCAACATTGTTAGGGTTAATCACTTCTACAATGAAGGATAGTTTCTTAAAAAAATTAATAACAAATGTTCTAAAAAATGTACAATTGGGGTTATCATATTCTCCACCAATAAATAATTTTTTATACGATAGTCATAGAAGAGATATTATACTATAAAATCAAATTCATTAGTTCAATTTAAAAAGATTCTCTGCATTAACATATAAGGAGAGTAAATTAACATTTTCATAACATGACTAAAATCTTTAAAAAAACAACCATCGAATGACTTACTAGATATTATGTTTGATTAATGTAAATGTTTTATCTTGAATAATATAAAATCAATATAAAACTAAATTTAAACAAGAGATTGAAGTAAAAAAAATAAAAACCTATATAATTTATACATGTGGATAATTTTGGATCAACTGATTTAACTTGAATTTGAGGGACAAAATATATGTATATCCTAGATGATAACTATTATAAATGATTTTGATTTTAATTATTTATAAAAAACTATAGATAATATTAGTGTGTATTTTAAGTTATATTACTCGAATGTCCCTAAGGCCTTCTTTTTTATTTGTTGATTTTTGATAACCCCCCTTTCAAGGGATGAGGGGTAACCCTTACAAGTCCTGTAAGGTTAAAGATTACAAGACATGTTGGTCTTAGGAAATATATAGACTATACTTGAAACTGCTCCTCCCCAGCTTCTTCATCGTGAAATCATCTCTCCACCTTCGCATGGCTTGTTCGACTAGGCTTCCCATGCATGCACAGGCTAGTCCTAATGGCAATGTTATACCCTCTATTTTTGAAAAATCAGCTTAGCTTCTAATATGGTGAATGCTCCTTCTCTGAATACTTGTCTCTAGTCTGCTCCTTGTAGATTCTTCCTTATCATTTAAACACAATTTCAGGTGGCCCAAAGGCCTTAATGTGGTCCAAAGGCCTTGAAGTGGCCCGAAGGCCTTGAGGTGGCCTGGAAGCCTTACTGGACCGAATGCCTTGGGTGTCCCAAAGGCCTTAAAGGACTCAAGGACCAAACCGATGGCCTGAAATCCCAAATGGATAAATAGTTCTGGCTACTACATTACCGAACATTGTCTGCTACAGTACCTACTACATTATTGCTATAGCACCCAAAAATTATGTCGCCACCCAGTTTTGAACTTTGGTCTCTTGGATGCATTTTTTGATTCCTCGCCAACTAGGCTGAGGCTCTTGTGCCAACATGTTAACGGATAATGTGTGTATGTGTCCTTACACCAACCATGCACCACACATCCCCAGTGAGGCCCAATGTGGCCAGCCTTGGGCTTGGGCCAGTTCACATCGGGGTGGAGGGGGGTATGAGAGGTTTGTTAGCATATATTGTAGGTTGCCTTGTGAGGAATTGAACCCAGAACCTCCAGGTCAGGATGGCACCACCTTTAACCAACTCACCTGTGCCCCATGGGAAAATGTGTTAACGGTTAATGTGTGTATATGTACGGCCTTACACCACTCGCATGCCACACATCCCTAGAGAGTTCCAAGGTGTCCAGCCTTGGGCTTGGGCAAGTTCCCATCGGGGTAGAGGGGCCCCTGAGAGTTTTTTTAGCATATAGTGCACGTTGCCTTATAAGGACCCAAACTCGAAACCTCAGGTTCAGGACGCCACTGACTTTAACCAACTCACTTGTTCCCCATGGACATATTTTAATTTATATTAATTTACTCAAATTTAATTTTTTTCCTTTAAAATATAACTGTGATTATGTTATTTTTCTTGTTTTGTGCCTTTAGTTCAAGTGGTGTGCACCTCACGCCACATACTCAAGTAGATTCTTCATCTTATTATGCCATGCACCTTTGAAAACTATGAAGTCATCTATACAAAAAATAATAACCAAAATATTTTAATGACAAATAAAATATTCCAAATAGTCATAGCAATTAATGCTGTGTAACATGACTAGTGCCAGGGATCATTATGTCGTGCAATGCTTGCCTAATTTCCTAGTTGATATGGTGTGTTGTGGTGTGCACTATGTTTCACCATGGAGTGGTGTGGAATTATGTGATCCATTGTTCCATCATAATTTTTCTCACCTTTTTGAACTGGTTAACCCACCTCTATTAAAATACTTTATTAAAACACACTATTGTAAGTCAAGTGATGTCCCTCCCTCAACCCTCGACTCTATGATTCATTGATCGGGTGCCATGACCAAGCACAACTAGCAAGCCTTCCACCTACTAATTATCCTTTAAACAATCGAAATATAATAATTTATTATTTGAATGGCTAATTTTCAATTATTAAAGATCTATTATTTTTAAAAATAAATTTTTACAAAAAATTATAAATATTTTTATATTTTTATATCGTTATTATTACTGATAATTTTACCATCTAACTTATAATTTTTTTATTTCAATGTGATTATATTCTCTTTGTGCACTGCAAGTTAATATTCCCACACATTGTGTTCTATTCCTGATCTTCTGCATCAAAGGCCCTTGTCACTATTGTGCACTATGAACCATAAATAAGCATGTCAATAGGGATCCCATAATTCAAGAAACATAACTATTACATTATATAAATATATAAATTATGTAATACATAAGACAAATAGATTGAGCTCAACAAAATATGATATCTCTTAGGAGTGTATATATGTATTATTTTACTCTCTATTTTAGATATTTGTTATGATTTTTTTATAAAAATGTTATTGATTATTACTTATTATCTTACAAAACAATAAATATAATTTTAATCCATTTTATATATTATTTATTTAAAGTATGTTTATTTGTTTTAGGATGGATAGAATTTGGATGTACAACATTGATCATATCACTGATGAGTTTTAGAATGAGTTATCATATTTTTTGGACTTTTCATTCAAAAATGATTCAAATGGTGAATTGACTCAATGCTCTTGTTTTGATTGTGTTGAAAGACCATGTTTAAATCATGAGGAAGTGAGTTACCATATCACTAAACATGGTTTCCAAAAAACATCACATGTGGTATCACAATGGAGAAAATGATCAAGTGGGGAATGTCATTGATTCAGCTTAAAGGATTGGTATAGAAAATTTGATTTTTGATCAGTTTACATTTGTTTCTGAAGCTAGATTCTCATGTAGACTAATGTAAGAGGAAATGAATATCAGGAAATAGTTTACCTATACTGATAATAATGATGACATTGAGATTGTAAGAAATTTTATGGGAGATGTGAATACCCCATTATATCAGGCATGTGTAAAATTGAGTAAACTTGAGTTTTTAATACAATTATATAATCGAAAAGAAATTTATGGACTCAGTAATACTATGGTTGACTATATATATACATTTATTATGGATTTACTACCTGATTATTCGTGTATTAAATAAAATGATTACATGGAATCAAATTTTCTTGAAATTCTTTGATCTTCATCTACTAAGATTCATTCCTTCCCCAAATATTATTGTCTATTCTAGAAGGAAAATATAGAGTTTAGTTAGTGAAAATAGTGTGGCACATTAAGGTGGAAGACTAAAAAAATATGGAAATCAATCTTGTATAATACAGAAAGTGATGAAGCACTTCCCATTATTTACTAGGCTTCAAAAACTTTTTATTTCAGAACAAATAGTAGGGAATATGACATGGAATAAAGATTAAATAAATAAGGATAATGATGAAATAATACATCCTATAGATGGGTTATCTTGGAAAAAATTTGATTGGTTACATCCTAAATTTTCAACTGACCCATGAAATGTTATATTGGGATTATCCAGTGGTGGTTGCAACACATTTCTTTAAATACATACTACACACAGTCCTTGGCCAATTTTCATTCACATTTATAACTTTCCTTCATGGATTCGTTTGAAGTATCAATTTACTATCATGAGTATATTGATATCTGGTTCAAATGATCCTAGAAATGATATTGACATATACTTGCAGCCATTAGTAGATGAGTTAAAAAAACTTTTGATTGTCGGTGAATAAAAATATGATACATTTAGGAAGAAGTACTTTATGTTTCATGTATATTTATTATGAATGATAAATAATTTCCATTCTTGTGGAATAATGTATGGTTGGATTAAATAATGGAAATTATCCTACCATATTTTTATGAAAAATAAATTTTCTTAGATGTTAAAGTTTCAATGAACTTTCAACTTTATAAGGCATCAAGGATTTCAACTAATTGATCATCCATAAAGGAAAAATTGGAGAGAGTTAGAAAATTATGTCAACAAAGATGAAAAACCTCAAAAAAATGTGGGGGAATGATATTGTTAAATAATTTTATTGTTTAAATTATGTTCTTGTAAAAATTCAATCAAATATCAGAAATTGAAAGAATGATAATTAAAATTCCAATAGAAATTGGAGAAAGAAATCTATATTATTTGAGTTTCTGTATTGGTCATCGAATTTATTGCATCATTGTTTAGATTTAATGTATATTGAGAAAAACATTTTTGAGATATTACATGATACTATTTTAAATTTCAATGGGAAAAAATATGATTTGTGATCACTTCAGGATTTAATGGATTAAGGTATAGGAGAAAGACATCATCCTGAGTTAATTTGAAAAAATAAGTGGAAAGTCCCTTATTCCAATTACTCGATGAAAAATATGGGTAAAAAATAATTCCTTCAGGTCTTGGAAATTTTTAAGGTTCTAGATGGTTATTTAAGTAACATTTCAAAAATGGTGAATACATAAGATGTTAAAATAAAATATCTTAAAACCCATGATTAACATTTCTTATTACATAAGTTGATTCCAATTTCCATGCGACATTTAATTTCACAAAATTTTAGAATTGTTGTGATTAAGTTATGACATTTTTATTGATACCTTTACGAAAAAACATTAACCAGAAGGTTTGTTCATAAATTGTGGAAAGATGCATGGATTAGCCTTTACAACTTGGGGAAAAAAATTCACCATAATGTTTTACATGTATGTTACATCTGACTTTGCATCTTCCCATAGAAGTTCTTTTTTCATATTCTTTTGAGTATTATGATCTATCTAACATAAATAATGATGTTCACATTGAAATATTTTGTGAGAAATTAATATCATCCCAAGGGATCTATTTTGAAAGACTGTTTAGCACAAGAATGCATTGATTTATGTTCATCGTACTTAGTTAACATCACTATGAGGTCTAATAGACTAATGAGAACTGATTATGAGCAATATGATCTCATTCATCATATATTTTATACACTTAACCAAATAAGGGGATATCTTGATCATAATCATTGTGTAATTTAAGTATGGAAGAGTGGTAAAAGGATCATTGTATAGTATTATTCAACTGTGGTGTTCTTGATGGTTATATTATGTAAGTAAACTAATAAATTTGAATTTTTTTCATTGTGTGATTTCTTAATATCTTCTAAAATTTTAAATATTTCATATTTGTAGATAAAATATACAAATTATAAAATTTAGACATCTTTCTCTATGTATTAAGAAGTAGGAACAATTTCACAACAAAGATGTTACTTCTTGGTTAAAGTAAAAGGTAATAGATTATATTTTTTCTCATAGAATAATCACTGGAATTTAATGAATATTAGATGTTGGTATCTTTTAGTCTTTAAATTTACCGATTCATGATGTAATAGATGAAATAATAATGTTGTCCATTGGTCCAAACAATATGATACGTGAATGTGAGGTAATAGTTGTAAATGTATTTAAATTAATTATAAATAGATGTGAAAAAATGGAAATGTAGCATAAAGGTTTCACGATAAGTTCCACAAAATATTATTCTACGATTAAATCAGACAAGAAACCTTGATCATAAAATATATCATATTATGGGGTTATCAAGAGAATCATTTTATGATATTACTATACACATGGTCATGTTGTAATGATGATATCCAAGTGGTTTGATTTAATGATATGTAAATTCATGAGTATAGATAACTGTGTATTTAGAGTGAATGATATGAACCACCAAATTCATAAAAATTCACCTTATATTCTTTTATAATTGGCTAGGTAGGTATTTTATACAACTAACCCATTAAAACAGTAATTTGGTGTTATTGTTTATTTCATTCCTAGACATATTTTTAATGAATTCATGTATGATAAATATATTGTGGATGAACCTATCATTATTGATTTAAATATTTAATTTTTTGACCAAAATGATTCAATTGTTTGAGCAGATTGTAAACCACACATTTTCATAGAACGCACGTAGAGTTGGCACATTTGTAAGTATTTACCTAATATTATTACAATATTGTATGTGTTTTTTTATAATTTCATACTTGATATTAAGTAACTAGTATTTCCCATGTTCAATTTCATGAGATGTGATGTGTTTCTTTAAATAAGGTATTGATTATGAATTAAAAATATCAAACATTAAAATATACACAATACTTTTTGAAAAGAAATACTGATTTGTTTATGTTTCAAAATATCCTTTTTTAAGAAAAGTAGAGTCTGGATATATTACTAAAAATGTATAGGTCATGTACACAATATTCCATCTAACTTCATCATATATATGTGGTTTTACAAGACTATAGACCACTGAACCTAGGGATTTTTTTAGCTTAAATAATTAATTAGATTCAAACATCTCAAATACTAATATTCACTAGTTACCCTTTTGGAGTGAACCTAACATCAAGATACAAAACTCTGGAATATGGTATTCTGACATAGCATGCTAAAAGAAATATCTAGGATATTACATCCAAATTTCTTTCCTTTAGAAATAACTGAAACCAATACATATATCTTCTTCCATCCCTTGAAAATTCTTTAGTTGGAAGTAGTGGTTATTCTTTTAAAACACACGTAAAACCTACTATTTTTAACAAAGTATAGTTGTACATATTAATAATCAGGATATTATGAGTGAAAAAACTTTCATTTTAGTGAATCCTTCTATACTAATTAATGTTTTGATCCTTCCAAACCAACCCCTGTTCTAACCTCTGTTCATGTCCTTATAGTTCCTTTTCATGTTGAAGTCTGAAATATGCTTTTATTTATTGTTGAAACTATTGTTGTTTCACTGCATGTTTTTGTCCTTGTTGTGTGAACTTATTGTTTACTAAAATAATGAATCAAATTCATCTTAATCAACCCATAATAAATCAATTTTCTAAAAATCAACCTTACACAAAACAAACCATCAGTGAACTGACATTTTATAAAAACCCTACTCCTAATAACTTTAACTAAAAAAACTTAATAAAAATAACCAAAATCCAAGTGACATTAACCAAGGAAATTATATTAATTATAATAGGGCATAATCATCCAGAAAACCATTGGAAAATGATTGTGAGAATCAAAATTCTTCCATCAAAAATCATTGATGTTATAATAAACTTATAAAACCAATTATGAGAAATGAATTCTCAATAAATTCAAATAAATTACTTCATTCAAAACATAAATCAAAAATCACCTTCATAACCACTTATAAATCCTAAAGATAGTGTGAATTAAATAGAACATAGGTATGGAAGTTTATTAATTCAACCAAAAATATTTGATAAAAATGATTGAATTGGTAAAAATAGAGCAGAGAATATTAAAAATAAATAACAACAATTTGTCCACCCATAATTTAAATAATATTTAATAGGAAGAAGTGAATATTCTCTTCAAACACATAGAAAGCCTACTATTTTTAATGAAAATGTTTTTTTAATATTGATAACTAAGCATTTATGAGTGGAAAACCTGCTCATTTAAGTGAATCTTCCTCTGCTAATTCATGTTTTAAACCTTCCAAATTATACCATGTTTTGGAATATGTTCTTGCCCCTATATTCCTTTTACTCAAGATTCAAACAAGGATAAAAATACCACTAAACATGAACCTAAGATGCTTGATACCAAGAAAGCTCAGTCAGAGGGCTAAGACACTGACCATTTATTAAAAGAAAGAAAAAGTACAATAGCAAACAAAGCATGATAGAGAAGCAACTACAGATCATAAAATTCATACCCATCACCACATCCAAGATTGAATGATTCTTTCGCAGTAACTGATTCCCTCTCCGAACATTCATAATGCCTCAGGATCCTGGCATATTTCCTTCAATGATTCAACTTCTCCAAAGAAATGAACTCCTTAGAAGACTATTTATTCTTTTTCACACCCGAGGTTTCCCCACATTCCTTCCCAACAGTAGAACTGGTAGACACTGGCTTGGGCAGATATTAATAATCATTCCTTGACCGTCTTCATGGTAGGACAGACTTGGATCCCTCACTCCTAGATAACTTCTTCTTCCCACCCTGCACAATGTCACTATAGGAGGGTCAGATCAAGCTGCCAACATTCTCATTGCCACTATCAGAGAGGTCTCCCCATTTTCCAGCAATGTGCACCTCTTGATATCCCCCATTCACTCCCCTATCTTGCTGAGAAAGATTTTAAGCATCAATCATAGCCAAACAAAGTGGTTGTTCTGCAAGTTCCATAGTGTCATGGGTCCCCTTCTCCATTGCAGTTTCACTAGAAAATGAATCCTTAATTCCACTTTCATTCAGAGAACTACTTCCCTCAGCATTATAGGCCTCCCCATGCACCAATTCTTGAAAGAAATTACCAGTGGGAACATTGAAAACCACACCTCCAACACCATCTTCCTTCCCTTTCAACTCCTCAACAGAGGCGTCTAAAACTCCCAAAGTTGCGCTATCTCTAGAAGTATCAGGGTCCAATACTGGATTCTTAATAGGTTCTATCCGCAAATAACTTCCAAATACTTCAACTGATAGATCCTTATAAATACCAAGATCATGACGTAAAGTATTGAAAACCTACCTCCCCATCATATTTTACTTCCTCTTCTGCTCCTCCTTCCGAATAGCACCACCATTGATCACTGAAAGACCAGGCTACCCCACTGCCTCAACTTCCTTCACCACAGGTTGCATCCTAGCCACAATCTACTCCATGGAATTCCCTTCCACACAAGACCCCTACTTCCAAGAGCCTTCAACAGAATCATGTCTTGAAGGCAGGCTTTCTAGTGGAACCTTCAACAATGGCACAGCCAAAGCTGGTGCATCACTGCCACTGTTACTCTTCCTCATTTCCCTTTGCGAAACCCTAGCCAATCTACTACTATGAAATACCGTTTCCATATGTTTAAGAACGAATATACTTGATATTTTTAAGAAAAATAAATTAAAAATTCTATTTCACGAGGTTTTGAAGAAAATCCTTAAACATGCTATGTTTTTAAAGGAAATTTACACCAATCAGAGGAAAATAAAAATGGTTCAAAATATATCTCATTATTTTATGTTACAATTTTATTATTTAACATTTTCATTGTTTATATTTATCTTATAATATTTTTTAAAATTTCTAGGTCAAAATTTCTGATTATAATGAAGTTAGAAGAAGAAGAATATAGAAAAATGAACAAAAGATTAGAGATTTAGGCATGTCTCCTCTGGTCACCATAGTAAATACAATTGATGTTTGAATATTATTTTCTTTAATATTATTAATATTGTTATCATTCATTTTATTTTATCATCCATATTATTTTATGATACATCATCATGGAGATGGTTGGATTATGTTGTGGAGGATGATTGTATGGTGGGGGTAGGTCTATGACCGATTCCACATTTCCACCTACCATTATACCGCTTCATTCACCTAGAGATCATTTAGATCATCCTCCCTTCATCCCGATTCAGTCACTAGGAGGTCATCCTCCAATTATGGAATCTTCATATTTTCCATACCCACCTCTCCCATATCCCTTTCTGCTCGCACCCACACAGGATGGAAGTTATCATGCTCTTATCCCTCTTTATTACCCATTACCATCATCCATTGTATAGGGAAATACTCCCCCATATATCCCACTTCCATATCCATAACCATATCCACCCTCATTTGTATAGGGTTATCCATCAGGTTTTCTCCCTCTATCGGTACACTTATCATCATCAACTATTCAAAGTGCTCCCAATATAGATATCCCACACACCATAGAGGCCACTCCCCATCCACTAGATATAAGACTTCAAGAGTTAGGAAATCCCCCATCTACTGATATATGTTTATATATTATTGATAGTTATTAATGATAAATTCACATATATTATTTTCATTTACTAATTATTTTTCATGATGAGATACCATCTCCACCAAACGATGAGGCCATACAAAAATGAAAGTGGTATGGAATCAACTCATGCAGATCAAGGTTCAATACAACGAGGATAGTGATATAATTGGATGAAATGTTAAGGAATATTAAACTTTTATAGTAACACTTTCTAAACACAATAATATCATTCCAGTTTAACCAATAAATTTGACGGATGTTAGAGAAAAAATAAATAACAATTCCTGGGACGATATTTGGGTAAGTAATGTTAATAAACTTATATATATATATATATATTAACTTATAATATTTTATTAACAAATATTTTTTCCAGTGCAACTTTGATATAATTTTCCCGATGGAAAAAAATTCAAGGCTGTAATGTAAATGGAATTAATTGATATGTTGGGAGCATACAATCATGACTTGTATGCTGGTTGGAAATTTAGAGTTGATAAGGATCTTGAAGAAATACCAATAATTCATTATTTGACAATATATAAATGTTGAGAGATGACTATCTATTGGAAGAGTCCAAAGATTAAGGTATTAGTTATACTTTTATATATAATAATTTATTTATTTGAAAATTATTTTTAAATTATAAATTAATTATTTTAGTTATGTTAATTGAATTAAATAATTTTTGTTTACAGAAAAAATTATACATAAATAAAATAAAAAAAGTGCAATGAAATACATTCATATACTTGGACGCACTTTACTCCCATATCATGAGCATACATAAGTAATTTAACATTTAAAATATTCAAATGGTCTTCCATTTTTCATTTATGATTTATGGATTAATTAAAAAATCCAATCTATTATGACTAAATATTTTATATTATCAATAATTCCCAACAAACCATGTCCTTTTTAATTTTTAGTGATATGATTTTATAGATTTGAGAGAATTATATGATTGTGCATCATTTCGGCTGGTTGGGCCTCTTTTTGGTAACTAAACATCAGTATCCGTATGATACCACATGTTATCCTTGCACAAGCTCAATATCATGAGGGGGTGGAGGTGAATCGAGTTTAATCTATTTTATTCTATCCTCTCCATTAATATTTCCCTTTAATTTTCAATAATTATTTTTATCCCTCAAAATTGATATAAAGCATTTAATAAGTAAAATAAATACACATGAGAAAATTTCATTCTTCATAGTGATTTTAACCTAGGAATCCATTGATGATGCCAACCATATTCTATAAAATTTCATTAAGTTCTATAATAATAGAATGTAATTTTATAAGAATGGGGGTTTCGAGACTGGAAATGTGGATGATCATACCACTAAAAGAAAGAAATAATCTCTTTGTGTTAATCCTAGATGAAATATATGACCAGATTTTTTATGACCCACCAAACAATAATATAGAAGAAGCAGAAAGATCCATTAGTCCTTTGATCACTATTAAGATTTAGATAGTTAATAGCACCCATGATCTCTTTATCGATATTCATGTCATCAATTATATCATTAATTTAGTAACCAAATAAAAAATGACTATTATTGAAAATGGATACATATATATCCTCTCATATATATCTACTCTAATCCACCCATAAACATAACAAAATAGAGGATATGTAAGAGATAAAAAAGGCTTGGTGACCACAATATCATTTATATATTAACAATATTCAAGTTTCATATTATGGGTCCCAGTAAATTTCTTCTCATTGATATAGTTTTTGAATAAACCTTTATTCCTATAATGATATTTTATCCATAGAGACCAAGATTTTTTATAAAGAATCATTAATTCCTTTGAAAATATTTCAACCCGTAATCTCTGTTTGTTTGAAAGAACA
This sequence comes from Viscum album, assembly GCA_963277665.1. Classification (NCBI taxonomy): domain Eukaryota; kingdom Viridiplantae; phylum Streptophyta; class Magnoliopsida; order Santalales; family Viscaceae; genus Viscum; species Viscum album. The sequence goes on from OY728135.1 coordinate 1,369,055,524, forward strand.
ATGAATTTATCATCATCAAATGTATACTAATGTTTGGTGTAGAAATTATTAATATAAAACCTGAGATCATTAAATATATATCTTCTTGAAATTAAACTCATGGTTATTATTAATATATTTTAAAAATATAATAAAAAAAAATTGCATGTATACATTCCATGATTTCACTTATTACCCATGCTATTTTAGGAACATTATTCCTACTATTTTAGCATCTAATGAGAACACTTACATCTCTCATGGTGTATAATTTCAATTTATTTTCATGTAAAATAGGATTTTTTATCTTTAGAAACCTAATACAATATCTCTTTAACCCAACTCAAGTCAAATCACTATTAAGAAATAATGTTTTTAGAATTTTATTATAATATTTTTTTGTTATAGTATCAATAATTTTATAATATAGAACTTATTCAGAGAAGGGTAGTGTCTTGGATAAACTCAAATTATTACAGTTTCTACATTAGGGAAGTATTTGTTTTAAATTGTGTACTTTAAATTCTTATCACTTTTTTATTTTGTTACTAATTTTATATAATTCAATGATAAATTAATCTGAAATTATGTTGAAATGTATGTTGGAATCATCTAAGAAATTATATTATTTTCTTCTACTATATTTAATGATTGTTCTACTTAATCCAACTCATTTTCTATTAATATATGATTTTATTAAATGTAATTTTGAACCTATAATGTTTTACCATTCATCTTTATATTTTCTTCTTTTCTGTTAATGATGTTAAGTAGTGTATAACTAGAAAAAAAAATTATCTTAATATATCAGATGAATAATTATTTTTTAAAATATGTTCTGTGAATTTATCATAACACATTGAATAATATTATTCATTACATAATTACCAAACCTTTTTGAACCATACCTCCCCTACCAGTTTTCCAGGATGTTTGGATGCCTTCAACAGACTGCGTTGCTTCTGGTTGTTCCACTAATGGGAGAATATTATCCTGCAATTCTCCACAAATTGTGGCTTATGATGATTCATGAAGGTGATTCTAGAGAGATTAACATTCTTAACATGATGGCACCCACCTTCCTATCTCTGGAGTATTCCCAACTATGGGCCTATTGTTACACTATGGGGATGTTGAAAGAACCAATTACGCTAGTACAAAAACCCTTGACTATTTCATATAATGTTCTCACCCCAAAAACAACACCACACATTACTTTTATCCGAAGAGGTGAAATAGCCACACCTTCTACTTTCATCCCTTCAGCAACCAAGATGGTTACACCTCCTTCTCTTATTCTCATGGTGAGAAGGTGCTCGATCCATCGTCAAAATAATCTAGGAGGGGTTTCATCAGTATAACCCATTGAGGTGGGGAGAGATTTAGACTAACCCCTCCTATAGATATATCCCAAGATATTCATGAGACTGCCACCAGCTGAGCATTTCTAATCATCCTGGAATCTGTAGTTAGTCCTCCACATTCGGCTCTAGTGGTTGGGCCATCTGAGGGAAAAGAGAGTCTCCCACCTTGGGTGATTAGCCTTAGGTATATATCCACTCCTATGGTGACGCTTCCCGCTTACAAACATATGGAAGTAGGATAGTATCGAAGAGTCGGTGCTATGGAGAGACACCAGGTAGTGCGTAAAGAGTCATGGTTCTAGTTGCGTTTTCTTATCGCAGAGACACTCCTGGACAATTTCTCCGATGAGAGTGATAATTTTCAATGATTATTTACTGGGCTAGGTTTTGGAATCTTTGATTGTTATCACCTTCACTTCCTTATTTACCAAATTTTCATTTCCTAAGAAGACATTGCCTCCTGCGACGAAAAGATGGCTACGTTTAATTTTTCCCATCACCAGGTGGAAACATTTAGAGATATTTCAGGAGAATTTGATCATCTGATGGAAAAGGAGGTGAATACCCGTGATTTGGTGGTAGCTCGAGAGGAGGAGATGCAGGAGTGTGAATCCCACGCAGTTAGGTTGAGGGATCAATTGGATTCTTCACACGCCAATTATGAATTCATCCAGAAGAAAGGGAGGGGCCTTAAAGTTGTCCTAAAGAGGGTGCATCGAAAGGTTAATGCCAAAACGGAGGAAAGAACGTCTTTAGAACAAACCATCGATGGCCCACTAGAAATAACTCTCCATCCTTTTGTAAAGGGAGAAAAGAGCCCTGTTGTAGTTCTTTCCCAAATTACAGCATGTACTTTCCCCTTTTTTGACTCTGGAGAGACTCCAAATTGGGGGTGTTCCTCCATTTTTTCTGAACCCAATGAAATTTATTTGGCTTTTAAATATCTTTTCTCAATATTTTCCAATTATCATCATTTCAATCTAGTGTTAATTTTAAACAATGACTTGAAATCGGTAAACTGAGATAACTGAATTGAGCTCTATTTTTTTCCAGAGCTAAGGGACTCAGTGAGCGTAGTTTGACAATTGATGAAGTTGAATGGAATACCTCATGAATGATTATGTAGTTTTCATTATTACCATAATTTTTACCTAATACTTCTTATAAATGGTCTTAGTAGGCATAACATGGATTTTTCTTAGGCCATCCTTTGTCGTTTTCCAACCTAACAAGCTTTGCACCTTTTCTGATGGCTCAATGTGATTTTTTAGAAAACTAATACTCGACTTTCACCCAGAGGTTCCATTGGTGGATTTTCCCTCTAGCGAGTATGGCATGTTTTTTATGGAAGTTAATAGTCCTACCAATCAAACTTAATACAGATGTTTTAGGTCAAACATCTTGACCAAACTTAATGGGGTAGGTCCCCGACTTAGGACTATTAGTTAAGAATTTTCTAGTATCCTTCAGACATGGGTTATGGATTTTTCTTTCCCCGAGATTTGTAGAATATGGATATGCATGAGGCTTATGAGACACTTTTGGTGTAAATAGGTATTAAAGGACTCTCCTAGAGACTAATTTTTCCTTGATTGACGGTTATTTTTTTGTTCGACATATGCAAATCCACCAGGGAATAATGTGAATAGTCAATCAAAGGTGTCCCTAGGACTCTGGACTTCCATTTCTGATGGCCTGGTGGTATTTTCAACATTTTTTATTTATCTTGATTTTGGGATCCACAATAGATGGCTGGCATGAGTAGTGTTTTTTGAGAACATTAAGAACATTCATATCGGCCTTGAGTGGGAAATTGTTCCAGCACATTTCATACATGCATGAGATAGAGATGGTAAGTGGTAAGTTCAGTTAAGAGTCCTTTCTATGTTAGGGGTACTTGGGAAGAAGGAGGTACATAAGCCGTCATCCAGGTGTGTTCCAAATCTAGGGGTGTGACAAGACGTGAATTTAATTTGAGTGTACGGAGGCTGGAAACGACTTTCCTGGGGAAGAAGTTGCCTTTGATTGATGGCCATTTTTGTGGGTGACATATGCAGAGCCACTAGGGAATGATATGCATATTCAAGAAAAGTTGTCCACATGACACTGGACTTCTGCCTCTGATGGCCTTTGAGGACTATTGAGATTGGGAACTTTCTAAATATGGTACATGACTTTTGACTAGGGGTGCCCCTAATCACAAAAGGAGGATTTTTAGCTGAACTTATTTAGGAAAACCCTGGAGAGAGTGGGGGAATGCTTCATTTTCATGCGGATCAACTTCATGCATGTGGATGGGATATCTTTTAGAGACCTCAAAAGAGACCAAAGATGAACGGGGCCCATATGTTCCGATATATCCAGGATGTATGAAAAGAGAAAAATGTAAACCATGACATTGAGGGACCTTAAATCAGGAGGGATGTAATGAGGCTTGGAAGCCATTGAGAGTACTAAGATAAGAGAGGACTCTCCTGGGGATGAATTTTCCTTTGATTGATAGTCATTTTTGTGGGTGACGTATTCAAATCCACCAAGGCATGATATGTATATTCAATCAAAGGTGTCCGCAGGACACTGGACTTCCATACCAGATTACCTTATAGGGTTATGGGGATTCAATATCTATCAAAGCATGGAGTTTGGAATATGGAAAGAGTGTATTTGAACATATTGGGGACATTTGGGCAATGATTTACACATGGAATGGTGTCCCTTATGTAGATCTGACTTGTACACAGGGTGAGTCATTCATTCTATCGTTGGGATACCCAGTCGTTTAACATCGCATGGCCAGGACATGGGGTTCCTATAAGGGTAGGGAACCATGACATGCCTTTTAGGGTTATACTACTATGACTAAATCCCTAGGTTGTTTTTTCATAATGTCATAGTGGATATCTTGTTAAGATCCCTAATCTCACATGATCTATACTCTGTGTGAGAAAAAAGGGATCACAAGGGTTCCATGTCACCATCTAGGAATACTGAATTCAACATTAGGGGGAATTTTCAGGCTAAATCTATTGCCTTGCAGTTTAACATCGTGCGGTGAGAACAATTTTGGCCTTGTAGTTTAATGTCTTGTGGTGAGGATGATTCCGTCCTTACAGTTTAATGTCGTGTGGTCAGAACAATTTTTTCCTTCTAATGGTCTTCAAAAGTTTTAGTTTAATCGTAGTTAGTGTGTTCTAGAGTTCTTTAGATGTGAGTGATGATAGAAGGTGTAAACCATAGTCCCGGTGGAGACATGAATCAGGAGGGATGACATGCATCTTGAAAGCCATTGGGAATACTGAGATAGGAGAGACCTCTCCTGGGGATGAATTTTCCTTTTATTGATGACCATTTTTGTGGGTGACATATATAGAGCCACCGGTGCATGATGTGCATAGTCAATAAAAGGTGCCAGCAGGACACTGGCCTTCCATCCCATATGGCCTTGGATGATTATGGGGATCCAAGTTTTCCCGAGGTATGGAGTGTGACAAATGGGAAAGGTGTGCCTGGGAATGTGAGAATACCCAGACCATAATTAACCATGACCTTCTTGGAGCACCCAAATAGGTCTGACCCACGCATTGGGGAAAGGGGCATTTTCATTGGTGGTTGGGCCAAGATGTCCAATATGAACATCACTTCGTATCCCATGAGGGAAGGAATCCAGCCACATGTAGTTCTAGATGTTCCCTAAAAATGATTTTTCAATGTGTTAGGGACACTTGAAGGCATTTTGGTTTTACTTGATATAGGTGACAGGCCTACCGTACTCCCCTATGGTTTATTTGAGTAAGATAATCCCTACCATTAATCCTATGCTCACATGAGTTATACTCGATGTGAGAAACAAGGAGTGGTTACAGATTCTCCTTCAAAAGTGTAAGGAGATAGAGAATATGATAGAGGAATTTTTATTTTCTTTCCTGGTGGGGTTGAGCTTGGATTGAAGATCAAGGAATCACTACATATCCTATGAGGTAAGGAATCAAGTCGTATGTAGTTATGTGTGTTCCCCGTACTGGTTTGTCTTAGTCCAAAGGGTGGGGGAATTTTCGTTCTACCCATTATGGTTGTCAGGTCTTCCATGTTACCCCATAGTTGACCTTCGTAAGAGAATCTCTATCACAATTACTAAGATCATGGGATTTTTACTCAATGTGAGAAACAAAGAGTGATAAGGGTTTGTTTTATGAATACGGGTAGATAGGAGGAATGATGGAGGAATTTTGGTGTATGGGGGATGGTCCAAAATTGATGATCGAGGTGTTTCTACATATTTTTATAGGGTAGGAATCAAGCCAAACATATTTCTGCGAAAGATCATGCAGTTTATTGTCATCCAATTAGGACGTTTTATGCTATGTAGTTTAACGTATTACAGTGATGACATGTTCCTTACAGTTTAACTTCATGTGGGAAGGAAGATGACTCATAGTTTAAGGTCTTAGAGTTTGGATCATGATATTGGAGCAATTTTAACTCATAGTTTATGGTCATAGAGTTTGGACCTTGATATGGGTACTTTTTTAACTCATAGTTTATGGTCTTAGAGTTTGGATCATGATATCTGAGCATTTTTAACTCATATTTTATGGTCTTAGATTTGGACCATGATATGGGTATTTTTTTAACTCATAGTATAAGGTCTTCGAGTTTGGACCATGATATTTGGGGAATTTTGAAGTCATATTTTAGGGTCTTAGAGCATGGACCTTGATATAAAGGTGATATAACTCATAGTTTAGGGTCATTGAGTTTGGACCAAGATATGGGGAATTTTTATAAGAAGTATTTCTTCAAGAACTTCACATTTGTGGGAGTCGTGATGAGATCTTCGTCCATTGATATTTGGGTGTATGATCCATTGAAATAGACCATATATATGACATATAGTCCCTCCCACTATGGTTCAAGCTTCGAGGGATTCTTCCCTAGTATCATCGGGGTTCTGAGGACTAACATTATTTCTCCTTCAAAGAAATATTGAAGGAAAACCTTTTTTTTGAAGGTTCATACAATCTGATTTTGGTAGATTTCTAAATAGTGCAGAGTGTGCAGCCTTTTTTGGTCTAACTGCTCCAACTCGTCAAACTATCTCTAGTATTGATCACCCGTGGACAGTTGATATCAAATGGCCACACAAAGTGATGACACCTAGATTTTGATAGGTTACAATGCCTCTTCCCCATATACTAGTGAGTACGAGGTTTCTCGAGTGGCGGTGTGGGTTGTGGTCCAGTAATCCCACAAAGCATGAAGGAGATTGTCTGGACATTATTTCTTATCCTTATCGACCATATTTTGAATTATGTTGGACATAGTCTTGTTGAAAGCCTATACCTTTCCATTGGTCTCCGCGTGGTAGTGGGATGACCAGTTTACCTTGATTCTATATTCCTAGTACAACTTATCCAGCTTAGCAGAGCATAAGTTAGTGTTCTTGTCTGTTAGTATTGTCTGAGGGGCACCAAATCTGGTGATGATGTTGGAATTCACAAAGCTAACGATTTTTTTCGTGCTAAATTACTTAAGGGTTATGTATTAATCCCATTTATAAAATAATTCATTTTCTATGAGTATGAACTTGAATTGTCTATCTATAGAGGGAGGATATGGTCCCACAACATCCATCCCCCAGGTGACGAATGGACAAGAGTACTTGGACACATGAAGCAACTCCAAGGTAGGTGTATGAAATTATCATGAACTTGGAAGTTATGAAATTTCATAGTGAATATGGTGTAATCTAGTATCATGGTGGGCTAGTAATATTCAAGCCTATGGATTTGGTCAGAGATCTTGGTTACTGACTGGTGTTCCCCACAATCTCTAGTGTGCACTTCTTTCATGATGGCAGCAGTCTCTTCTCTATCAATTCACCTGAGAAGGACTCCGTCAAGGCCTCGTTTGTAGAGAACCTTCTCTTGGTTTGTCCCATTGTACAAGTTAAAATTGAATGCCCGTATTCAAACCTGCTCCCTTTCAACCCTAACTGGTTGGATTTTCCTATTTTCAAGGTAATTTGTAATGGGCATCATCCAATCGGTGGTATGACCATAAGGCTCAAGAATGGGGCTAATTTCATCAGTTTCCCCTTTATTTCTCTAGATGAATGGAAAGACCATATGACGATGAGAAATGCTAATGACTGGTTCCTCCTGGTCAATATCGGCTAGGGTTGTGGCTACATTTTCTAAGGCATTGGCCTGAGCATTCTGTGACTAGGGGTCATGAGTCAACATTTGATCTAATGGGAATTATGCCATCAGTGCTCAAACATGGTTCATCAAGAGAACAAATACTTATTTTTTGATAGTATAGTCACTGTTGACCTGTTTGATGAATAGCTCCAAATCACCCTCTATTTTTAAGTGTTTAGCTTACACCTGGACTTCCAATTCCATGCCTGCAATGAGGGGTTGATACTCTGCTTCATTGTTCATACACCCTTCCAAAAGTAGGAAAGAGTAAGACAAGGTGGCCTTTTTGGGAGATACTAGTATGACTCCCAACCCCACTTTTTTGAACATGTGATCCTCCATCATTTTTCATATTGGGCTTTGAGAAGCACCATCGAAGTACATTTACCACGTTTGGGGGTTCCCTTGGACGGAAAACACTTCTTCATCTAATAGTTCAGTATCCAACGGTGTTGTTTCTTCTGAGGGGTGCTCGTTCAGGAAGTCTACTAACACATGGACTTGGATGGCCTTTTGGGGAATGTATTGTATGTCAAACTGTTGCAGGATGACTGCCCATCGTGATAGGCACCCATTTTACATGGGATAGTTGAGAATATACTTGAGCGGGTTACAGAGGGACACCAGGTGGACGTCATAGTGCTATAGGTAATTCTTGAGCTTCTAAACTATGAAGATTAGGGCTAATTAGTTCTTTTCAATCTTCGAATACCATGTTTCGGCATCAATCATTATCTGGCTGAGGTAGTAGAGGATTTTCTCACTGTCAGCATCATTCTTCTGCATGAGAAAGGCAACTAATGACGACTCCAAGGTAGTTACGTATAAAATGAGCGATCTCCCCTCAACTAGTGGAATTATCACCAGAAGGCTTAGAAGATATCTTTTGAGGTTGTCAAAAGCTTTTTGATAATCATTATCTCATTCATACATAAATCCTTTCTTCATGAGCATGAAATTTACCTACTAGGTTGGATATGAAGCATCGAATGAAGGTGAGGTGCTCATGGAGACCTCTTAGCTTGGTGAGGTTGCAAGGTGGGTACATTCCAAGAATGGATTTCATCTCAGGGTTGACTTTGATTCCAAAATAGCATACGATGAAGCCAGGAAATTTTCCCGAGGTAATGCCAAAGGCGTATTTCAAGGGATTCATCTTTAAAATATGCTATCTCAATTTTTAGAAGACATTTTTAAGGTTGGTCAAGCTGTTTCAATGCTATCGCAACTTAACCACTAGTTCATCAACATAATACTCAAAAAAATTTCCCAAAAAGGTCTTGAAGATGCGATGCATGGTACACTAATATGTGGCGCTGACATTCTTTAGACCGAAGGGAATCACATTATAACAGAACACTCATTAAGGGGCCCTAAAAGAGGTATATATTTCATATTCTCAGGCCATCTAGATTTGATTATATCCAGAATAGCCTTCCATGAAGGATAGGGCTTCGTATCTAGTTGTTGTTTTGATCAACAATTCTATGATCAGGACCAGGAATTCATCTTTTGGGAAATGCCAATTAAGGTCCTAAAAGTCAACGAAGATCCTCATATGTCCATTCTTTTTTTTTTTGACAAGAACTATGTCTGTCAGCCAGATTAGATATTGGACCTCCCATATGAAGTTGTATTTGATCAGTTTGTCAACTTCAGCCTCTATTTTGGCACCATGTGTCGGGTGGGTCCTTCAAGATTCCTACCTATAGCCTCGGTGATCTTTTGGTAAGCCCAGATGATGGTTGGAGACTTTAGGATCATGGCATGGCATCTCCATGTAATTCCAGGCGAACACATCTCGATTCTTCTTTAGGAAGGATGCATAAGCCTCCTGTTCCTCAACAGGAATTTCCACACTGATCAAAGTGGGATGCTGGTTGTTTTCAGTACCCATATTTATCTTCTTAAGTTCATTGATGGTGGTGGAAACACCTTTTTCAAATGTAGGAAGGGCATCTTTGAGGTCTTCTTCCTCTTCTTTCTCCTCTTCATCATCGTCGTCATCTTCCTCTTCTGATGGATAAAGGATTTTTGAGATAACTTCTCCAATATTGCAAAAAATAATCTTTGGATTTAATGTGGGAGGAAAGGGTAGTTTGATGTCCCAAGGATGGGCTGGGAGCATATTTAAGAGGAATTTTCCTAACAACATGGGAGTCATCCCACTCTTTCATGTCTTCAGACTTGGTGGCCGTAACAGAGACCATGAAGACAACAGAGTCTATATATAAACTTTTATTTACACATTCAACTTGTTTGATGGGTATTACTTACTCCTCCCCAAGCTACTAGAAGGGGTCGGTGGGATCCATCTTCAATCCATTTGGGGCATTGATCCAATCAACGTCATAGGCCGAAATATGTTTTTCTTCTGACTCATAGAACCCTACATCGATGTAATGAGACTCACAACACTCAAACAGGGATTTATTGGTGTGAAATGTCCCATTTTTTCCATTAGTATAGTATTTAATGCACTGATGGTATGAGCACAGAATTTCAGCATGTTGATGCATCCAAGGCCTCGCTAACAAAACATTAATGTTCATACCTTATTGCACCACCAGGAACTTGGAATCTGATATAAGATCTTTGAGCCAAGTTATAATATTGATTCATCCCAATGGTTTCTGCTCACTTTTGTAGTATCCTAGAAGATTTTTAGTGTAGGGTGTCAAGCAATATTCATCATATCCCAGTTGACAAATCGTTCTTAGTGGGAGGAGATTAAATCCAGAGGTGTTGTCGATGAAGATCCTTCAAAAATCAATTTCATTTATCTTTCCAGACACATATAAGGGTTTTATGTTCCCTTTCATGATATAATTTTCATCCCTATATGTGAAGGATATGACATTCTTTGGGATTGGTCTCCATCCACTATACATCATCCGATGCTACTTTAGCCTCAAACTTCAAGGGACTTAGTAAGGATTTGATGAGTGCCTCCCTAAGACCTACAGACAAACTCAATTTGTCCATGATTAATAGATTTGCTGGTACTAAGGCCAGCTTCATTAATAGATTTGGATGTAGATGGTTCGGCCTCTGTAGTAGAGACTGGAAGTGCTGCAGTCCTTTCCACATTTGATCAGACCAGCCTGCCTGTATACCTTGGGCAGTTTGGTGTTTTTTCTTCCCTTGATAAATACTCCAAGATAACTAGTCTTTTATTTCTTCATATGGGGTGAAGGACCATTATGGTTCTCATTTCATTTGGAAGAGGGTCCTTATGTGAGTTTCTGTGATGTTAATGGTTTGACTTGTGGCGTGGCTAGGAATTTTAATCCTACCACGATCATTCCTTCTGGGGAACATCTAACCTTTGTAGACTCTTCCTCCAGATCTCCAATTGGGCATAGAGAATTTGGGTTTGTGTCCATATTCTTCATCAAAGAAGGGGTCCATCTAATGAATTGCATTAATGGAGCCGAAGATCAGTTCTTCATCCACTGTCGGTCTTGTCTGACTGCCTCCTTCTAATGGTACTGTTTGGCAGGGTAGTTCCTATTATACCATTTTGTAGGGGTAGTGCCCGTTGTGCCAAGACTATTGGCATAAATTCTAAAATTTTCAATACTGACTTCAAATTTGGTACCAGATCATCTTCTTTCTCTTTCTTTCCACCCTTCTGGCCTTTAGAGAACCGCGAGGCCAAGGAGGATGGTTGTTCCATATTAGAATTTTTTTGGGCATAGTAGGTTGTTTCAACTGTTCCTGGATGAATTCATGGACACGGTTGATGGTTTTATAGGTCATCCAGTTTTCAACCTTTTTCTCCTTCTTTTTGGTGATTGTTTTTCATTCCTCTTCCTCTCTTGAGTCCACAGTGTAAACATACGCTAGTTGTGCTGGTGGAGGGAACAACTTCACATTCCAAAAATCCACCATATTTTGCAGTAAATCCTTGAAAACAAATCATTCATGGATGGTGTGTCCTAGTATCCAGTGATATAGACAATAAATTGGATTGTCGTCGAGACCCACTTCATTGGCTTGCTTTAGTTCTAGCAGCCGAAGCATATTTTAATTCATAGAGGCTATGAAATAGTTGCAAACATATTATTCTTAGAATGAATAAAATTTATTTAATAATTCTTTAAAATGATTTCTTTTAGCACCCCATCACTCATCTTTCCATGTTGTGGGTGGTTTTTGGCATCCAAGGGGTCCTGCACGGTTCAGTGGGGGCCGCGCAACTGGGGCTAGTGCTGGGGTGGCTTAAGTGTGACAGAAGCTGCTTCAGCTTTTCCCATTCTTTTCCTGTGGGACAGTGGAAAAAATGGGGACTTAATATTGGTCCTTTTCAAATAGTCTTCTATCCTTTGGTCAATGGAAGAGAATTATCTCAATTCAATGGTGTACTTCACCAGGATAAGCAGCATTCGCAATTCATCCTGAAGGTTATCTATACACATGGAGAGCATCTCATCTTGGGGGAGTGGCTGGATCAGGGAATATGTCAGACCTTTCCATCTAGAAGTGGAGTCTGATAATTAATTGTTCTCTCAATGCTTTTAGTTCTTGAGGTCACTGACCATAGTCTTGAGGATGGTCGAACTAAACTGGAAGAGAAACTATCGTCGGAGGTCCTCCTAGCCAGTGATTGAATTGGCTAGCAGGCTAGTATACCAAATGAAAGTCGAGCCCTGTAGGGTTCATATAAAACACCTGAGTTTTACGGATTCTTGCTACTCTGGAGTGCCCATAATGGGGTCAAAATAAGAGGTATAGTGCATTAAATTCTGTTCTAGGTCCCCTGAACCATTGAATACTGGGAATGCGGGGTTCTTGAAGTTTGGTGGTGGCGAAACATTGCTCACCCACTCGGGGTAGGGTTTGCGCTCTAGTTTTATCAGAGTGTGTCCCCCCTCCATGGTATCTAGTTAAGTTTTTAGCTACTCAACAGTGTTTAAGATCCCTTTATTCATATCCTATCGGGCTTGATCTTGAACTAGTGTGGAAGGGGCCAAGATTGGGCATGCTGGCGCTGCTGGAATTTGGTGTGGATTTCTAGCTGGGGGAATCATTTTTGGGTTTACTTGGGTATATTTCAGCTTCCTTCCCAATGGGGGGAAGTCTTGATGTCCTTCCAATACCAGGTTAAACGGTTCTCGGGGCTTGTCTTCATTCACCGGGATGAGTGCCTATGGTATGGGAACCTCTTTTAGGAGCACTTATTGACGTTCCATATAGGGAACGCATCTGGTGATATAACTCCCTCTACGTAGCTCAACATTAATTCATATGATCTCTTTTATTCCTTCATCTTTCTTAGCGAACCTTTCCTCTAGGGTGAGGGACACACTCTCATGGGGAGGAGGCAGTTCATAGACGACCTTAGATTTATTTTTCTCTTTTTTGGAGTTTTACGGGGGAAGTAATGTTTGATTGACTAAGGGGTAACCCGATTTAGAAAATCCCTTTAGTTCTAGGTATGAACACCACCACGCTCAGTTTAGAATGCCTCTAGGAGGGAACCATCTTTCTTTGCATCTTCTCCCCTTGCATCACTTCCTGCGAGATCTGTGGGGTTGACGTTCCGAACGTTCACTGAGGCATACCACATTTGGGGAGGTGTACCTAGTGATGAATGGTATGATGGTTTCTTAAGCCCTTTATTGGAATTTCTCCTTCAATTATATGGAATTATTATGGATTCTTAACAAATATTTACCAGAAGGGATCCCTGATCTGACCTCATAACGTGCCTTTGTCTCGGAGGGTGTGAACCACGAGAAGGGGTGGAATAGGTAACTCCTATGTCCATATTTCTTCCTAGAAGGTGGAAGACAGACATCCGTCATGTAGGGATTTGAGGTAAAAATTCCCCCATCCCTATGGGATGAGGCTATTCATGTTCTCTTGTTGATGCGCTAGGGGATAGATTTTTTGTTCTTATAGAGGAATTTTGATTTAAAAATTCCCCCAGCCTTATAGGTTGGGGTAGTTCTCGTATCACGGTGATAGCCACTGCTATTTCCACCCTTTCAATTTCATGTACTCTCCCATAGGTGTAATATGAGTGTGGAATTAGGCCTACATGGTGTCTATGGTATTTTGAAGGCATGATCACTGCTTTCTAGTTAGATTCCCTTAGGCAGGAAGCCTGCAAGATGTTTCTGGTCTCCTGACTCAGAAGTTTTTCAATGGATTGATCTCTTCATCCCTAACTATTTTAAGACTTACTTTGGGCCAGTTTTTGTTGAGTATCCCATCTTTTTTGATTAGGGGTTTAATTTTATTGTGTCATATGGGTGATGAAATTGTAGGATGTTATTTCCAATGGGGTCTACTGTACGAGACGTGGGGTGAAGTGTAGAGCTCCATGCTCTCCCCACCCTCGAATTTGAACTCCAACTAGGGTGTTGCCAATGTGGTGATGCAATTTATGAAGTTCTTGGAGGCATGATAGTTCAAGTTTTTTCTTTCTCCTTTTTTATTGTGGCTGCCTCGCAGACAGGAGGGCTTCCAAGTCGCTTAGACGGCGAAGCTCCTCTATTGTGTGGACATGGTCTGCATACCATTTGTAGGGAAGGAATGTTTCTTTTGGATTTATAATAGTTGTCCATATATTGATTTGAATGTCATGTGTTCATTCCTCAGATAATTCTCCCATTATTTCTAAGTGAGAAGTGGTCTTAGGACAATACATCACTTTTATATTATCCCTAGCTAGTTGTCTTCTCACAAGCAACATATCATGTTGTTATTCTTCCAAAGTATCCTCTACTTGATATGCCCAACTTGACTACTTCTTAATGATTTTGTTCTAAGAAATCGGGCTGGTGGTAGCCTTATTGATTTTCGGATGGTGTATGGGTTGCTTAGAAGATGAGTGTGGCCCCAAGACATCCTCTGGCTTGGAAAGAATATTTCCCATTATAGAAGGAGTGCATGATGTGTCTAACTCCCTTTCGAGTGCTTCTATATAGGAGGGATTACTCATATTTGTTCTGATGAGTGGAGGACCTTCATTCCAGCATGAATTTTGTTTGCGAGGAGGACCTTTACATGTGGTGCTGCGATGGTGAGGACTACCATGGAAACTTGATGCCCAGCTGTGGGAATTTTCATGTCAGTGTATACTTTGGGGAGGATGTAGTTGGGTTTTGGCATAGTGGTAAGCACCCCGTAATCCAGCATAAAAATGGGGGCTCAAAACCCATTGGGCGCAGGTGCTATAACAGTACTGTAGTGGTATTGTAGCGGTGGTGATATTGTAGCAGTGGTGGGTACTATAGTGGCGGAAGTGCACTGTAGCAGCGGTAGGGCACTGTTGCAGTGACGAGTACTGAGCGGTACTGTAGAAGGTGGGTATTGTTGCATTACTATTCACATAATAGGCCTTGGACCAAAAATTTGGGCCTACGGGCTATGTAATGGCTTGTATTCCCACTGGGCATTCGGGCTATGTAATGGGTCTCCCTCTACCCATTTAAAAGAATTTTTTACTTTGCATTAATAATAAAATGAGTCTTTGGCCTTAAAATTTAAAAAAAAATACCCTGATGAGACCTTCAGGGTGGGCTGTAGTAAGGGGAGGACCTCTTTGCTGCTCGATGTCACTGTGGAGAGGGCCTTCACAGTAACTTTCATTTCAGGGAGGGCCTTCGCAATGACTGTCATCATGGAAAGGACAACCATCATGACTTGATATCTGGTTGCAGGGAGAATTTCTGTAGTGTACATCATGAGGAGGACCTTCAGGATGTACTGCAATGAGGGGAGGACCTTCTCATTTCTTGGTGTTACTGTGGGGAGGACCTTCAGTGTAACTTCTGTCATGGGGAGGGCCTTCGCAATGACTATCATCGTGGAGAGGACTACCATCATGGCTTGATGTCCGACTACAGGGAGAATCATATCTATAGCATATACCCTGGGGAGGACCATGAGGGTGGACGATAGCAAGGGGAGGACCTTCTTGTTTCCTGATCTTCAGTCCAAGGGGAGGGATACCTCAACATGCATCAGGAGATAGGCTTTCATGGTCGATCATTCTTTACCTATAGAGTAAGCTCTCATGGGTGCTTTGTGGATGACCTTCAGAGCTGCTGGTAGCGACATTGTGGGAAGGTCCTTCACAACTTCAACTGCCACTTCCATAATTTGGTAATGTAATGATAGGTTTTGGAGCCTTTATTGAAATATGTTTGAGGGATTCAAGAACCTCAGCTTCCGGAAGAGCTTGATCATGTATGTGCTCTTCATGTTTCGGTTGCCTTTGGCACTTTTCATTTTTGGGTGCTCTCTTGTGTGTAATCGAGGCCATCTATTGTTGGTAATGGCCTTTATATATGGTTCACTATCTTGTTGGGTCCTTTGATATCATCGGGATATGCTGACGAGCATCATGAGTTTTGGCCGGTATATATGCCTGCCCTGGAGCATCCACCACGTTGGACAAATGTCCCCCAATTGGAATGGGTATTTGTTCCCAATCTAGTTGTCCGTATGTCTTAGGATATTATTTTTTACCCTCCTGGACTAGAGTAGGGATTAATAATTGCAACGGAGTGACTAACTCATTTTGCGAGTGAGTCATTCCATTTGAGGAAATTGGGTCATGGGCCCGATTTCTCACATTTTCCACTGATGTAATGATATCTTGTCATGTTTGGAGGATATGGTATGGAATCTACGTCTTCTCCTCCATCATTTCTAGGATGTGTTGGGATACATCTTTGTCTAGAAAGGGTATGAAGGCTCGTTCTGATGTTGTAGTAGGAGTTTGTGCATGCTCCGGTTCTCCATGAGTTTCTAGTAGATACTGTAATTTCTCATGTGTTGGGACAGGGGAATGAGTTTTTCACCAATTGTCTTCTCTGGTTGCCACTGTATTTGACTGGTGGTCTTCATGTTCATGAGCGAGTATTTTTATCCCCTCACTTGCCACTATATTTGTCTCACAAGATTTGTATGCATCCGCAAGAATTTGACACTGCTCATATTTTATTGCCTCCCAATTTTGATGGTGGTCTTGATATGAATTAGCAGGTATTTGTGCCGGTGTATATCATGTTGTTTCCCTATTTTGATAGAAGGCTTGAAATGCGTCAATAAATGTTTGTGCATGCATGGTGCTGAGTTCCGCCCTATTTTAATGGAAGGTTTATTGTGTGTCGGTATATATCTGCATATTCATATAGCTATTTTCTCTGTCTTCATGGAGGGACTAGCGAGCACTAGCAGAAATTTGTGTGTGCTTGTATGGTTCCACCCTATTTCCATGGTGGGCATGAGTGGAGAGGGAAAAGGGAAAATTTGCATGTCTTCTCGTTGACTGCCACCAAATTAGTATGATGGAGATTATCCTCAGGAACCAGGGTGATAACATGGTCCTAGTCATGTATTCACTGCCCTTGGCGAGCATCCCGAGGGGCCCGGGTCTCTTGGACTTTGGCAGGTGCCCTCGGCATAAGGTCCTCCTCAGTGGGAGGAGATTCGGTCATCCGGTGTCGGCGGCGACGCTCTCTGGCAGGGGCCCGTGGTTATGGCCCCTGTGAAGCTAGGATGAAGTCATCAACATTGACTTAATCTGCCTACCTGAGGTAAGGGAGGTAGTCATTGTGATGCTCTAGGGATAGGCTCCAGAAACAGTTTGAGATGACCAATGAGGATTCCTTGTGCTGAGGTACCGGTAATGATTGAAGAGGCGGCTGGCAGACCTTTGCAAACTAGAGGGCTTGTCTTGTGGCCTCTAGCGTGGGGAGAGTACCATTTTGGTGGTACTCCTAGATCAGCATATTGGACACCCAACGTTGAAGATGTTGGGTAGGTGAAGGGGTCCTACTCTTCATTGAGGCCCCGAATGCCCATGGGATCGCTAATGCATGCATATTCATAGATCATGAGGACATAATTTGGATATAAGGTCACTTTACGGGAACCTGTAATACATGTATATGACACTCAGACCACAAAAACTTTTCAAAGTATCATTACATTAAACATATTCATATTTGGTGATTTAGGATGTCTCCCTTCCCCTTTTCATTTTCTGCAGGGCGAAGGGGCCTAAGTAGGGTGAGACTGCCACCTGAGTTAAGGATTCACGTCAGGTTCACCATTTTTTTTCTTCCTCCAGGTTAGTGCATTTACAGGTGGTGCGGAAATGGCATGATGAGGATCAGCACCCTTCCCATATTTCATAGAGGCAAGCTCTTGCTGACTTTACAATTCCTTTGGTTCGACCCTTTCAACATCATTATCCTTTAAATAAGGTTTAAATAACCATGTGGGGAACTGTTGGTCCCAACGGGTGATTGCAATGGGGGTCAAGAACTCATGAAATTAATCCTTCTCAAATATAACTTCCTTGGATGGTCTCTAACAGGTTTATTAGTGGAGCCAAGAATTCCTAACGGCCCTAGTATCCATGATTCATGGACCTTCTTTCCAAAGGCATGTGCTTTTCGGTTAATGATTTGGCCAATGAAACTTAAGGACTCCATTGGTTGAGACGATGGGAGGTCAGGCTCAAAAAACCCTTATGGGGGAGGATTTTTTGCTATTCTAGGACTCTCTTGTAGATTTAATTTATGTTCATACATTCATGAATCCATAGTTCATTCTCGAAGAGTGTGTCCATGGGATACCCTTAGTTTCCAAGATCATTGTGAGCATGCATATGTTTGATATTATGGAGTTGATGCTGAATTATCCATATTATGAGGTTCTCTAGAGTTTATCATCATCTAGGGGGGATGGAAGGTGACTTGATGTTGGGATCGGGCCCACAAGGAGGGTTTCCTACCTATCCTCGGGAGAGGAATCATAACCAACATAGTTTGGATTTTATGGGGATTATGCATTCCAGATTCCCATTTGATAATCATGATTGGGTGGAACCAATATGGATGGGCACCCTTTTGAGTTGGGGCCTTCTGGTAGGCATCATACGTATCTTGATTTTATTAGGAATCAGAGTTCTTGTAATTCAGAATATGTGGGGCTTACGCATGGAAGCTGCCCATTTGATAATCATTATTGGGTGGACCCTTTATGGATGGGCACCCTTTTGAGCTCGGGCCTTCTGGTATGTTTCCTATGTATCTTGATTTGATCATAAATCAGAGTTATCGTAGTTCAGAATGTGTGGGGATTATGCATGGAAGCTTCCCAATTGATAATCATGATTGGGTGGACCATTTATGGATGGGCCCCCTTTTGAGCTCGGGCCTTCTGGTAGGCATCCTACATATCCTAATTTGATCAAAAATAAGAGTTCTCAAAGATCATAATGTGCGGGAATTACACATGGAATCTTCCCATTTGATAATCATGATTGGGTGGACCCTTTATGGATGGGCACCCTTTTGAGCATGGGCCTTCTAGTAGGCATCCTATGTATCTTGATTTTATCAGGAATTAGAGTTCTCATAGTTCAGAATGTGTGCAGTTTACGCATGGAAGCTACCCATTTGATAATGTTTATTGGGTGGAACCTTTATGGATGGGCACCCTTTTGAGCTCTGGCCTCCTGATAGGCATCCTACATATCCTGATTTTATCAAGAATTAGAGTTCTCGTAGTTCAGAATGTGTGGGGCTTACACATGGAAGCTTTCCCTTTTATAATCATGATAGTAAGGACCCTTTATGGATGCAAACCCTTTTGCGCTCAGGCCTTCTGGTAGGCTTCCTACGTATCCTGATTTGATCAGGAATCAGAGTTCTCATAGTTCAGAATGTGTGGGTCTTAGGCATGGAAGCATCCCATTTGATAATCCTAATTGGGTGGACCCTTTATGGATGGGCACAATTTTGAGGTTGGGCCTTTTGGTAGGCATCCTACTTAACCTAATTTGATCAGGAACCAGATTTCTCATAGTTCATAATGTGTGGGGATTACGCATGGAAGCTTCCCAATTGATAATCAAGATTGGGTGGACCCTTTATGGATGAGAACCCTATTGAGCTCGAGCCTTCTGTTAGGTGTCATACCTATCCTGATTTGATTAGGAATCAGAGTTCCTATAGTTCATAATGTATGGGTATTACACATGGAAGCTTCCCATTTGATAATCATGATTGGGTGTACCATTTATGGATAGACACCCTTTTGAGCTTGGGCCTTCTGGTAGGCATCCTGTGTATCCTGATTTGATCAGGAATCAGAGTTATCATAGTTCAGAATGAATGCTGATGTTTTGTTCCTCAAAAAACTCTAAGCTCTTGTGAGTCATGCTCAGTGTGAGAAGTAAGAGGATTTGAAAGATTCAACAATGCACATGCCTCTTCCCCTTTTGGTTGGGGAGGAAGAGCCTGCGACAGAATAAGTTGGGGCGACTGTGGGTGAGGGCTCGAAGTGATGAACCTTTCCATGTGAAATGTAATTAAATGTCACGTGTCCCTACCTCAAAATTATGGAGACCTACCTCAATGGGATGTCCCCAGAGTATGTTCTGGTATGGGGAGGAGTTTCATCCTCATAAAAGGGGGGAGAGAACATAAACCCTTTGACTAATCACTGTTCCTCATTGAATGGAAAAGCAAGTGATCATCCCTAATCCCCAAGAACAGAGAGGTACACATCGGCATACCAAGGTTTTTCTCTGGGTTACCATGGGAATGTAGCCTTACAGGAATTCCCAAATCCCACACCTTTGTTGGGAGGGCCTTTGTGACTCCTCTTACTATGGGTATGTTGACTCAATAGGGCATGTCGATGCACCTGATAGTCTAGTCATACAAGTTTGGTGGATTTGGAGGAGGTTTTGGCCTAATTTTGGAGGACTAGTTTGTGGACGGATTATGAAGGAATAGACGGTAATGGAGGTGCGAGGTTGGAACTAGAAGGAACAATACACGAAAACACCCCATTTTGTGTAATGGTTTCTCATGCGGGATGGGGAAGTCTCCACATACCATGGTGGTATGGGGGTTGGAGGGCCATCCACATAATAGTGTGGTACACAGGCATGGGTATCACCAACCATGTACCAGAGTGTTACACGGCTCACTAATCCACTTTGAGTTACATCCACATACTGATTGGGTACGCGACACTGGGTTTAGTCCATGTAGCAGTATGCTACGTGGAGCATCGTACTGAAGGAGGGTCAGGGGGATTACCGTTTGTGGGAAATTAATCTACAATAAGTCTTTGGTTCATAGATTACCCGTTGGGATTTTGGTTCAATTATTATTATTCAATTCCCCCATTTTATGGTTTGTGGCCGGTTGTACCTGTAGAGAAAGTGGTTTGTGTTTCATTCTTCGCCGATGAAACAAGACTTAAGCCGGAGTGCAACATCTGAGTCTTCCTCAAGCCTTCATCTCCCATCTGTCTCTCTATATATCTACCTCTTTCTCCTATTTCTACTATGATACTTGTATAGAGAATCAAAGTGATCGTATCTACTGGGCACACAACACCATTTGCGAAGGCCCATTGATGCAATATCTTGATCCACGAAAGACCCGGTCAACCGGGGTTTGCGGAGGCCTTGGTTCACGAAATGGTTCACAGAACCCAGCATGTCTACTTAGTCTACAAACTGAGGGGTTTGTGACATGGTATGAAGATAATATTCTACATAAAACTTTTTCAGTTGACGTGGTTCGCATTTTTCCTTGCTCGCTGACCATCACTTAGTGGGCCAGCGGTTCGTGTACCATCCCACATACCCGGCGGTTTGCGATCCATCTTCTTCGTGTACCTTTCCCGGTGATGGTATGTGGGGAACTCAAAAACATGAATTCCTCCTAGTTCCTTAAAATAAATGCAACTCAATTTGAGTCCCTTCTCCTTGATAAACTTATAAAAGTGATTTATTTCTTCTGGAAAGTGATTGAGGGGGTATTTCTTCTCCTAGGAGGAATTTTCAGGACCCTACACACATGATCCTTCGATGGTGGTGGTTTTTCTTCATCTTCTTGGCCATCCCCTTCCATTATGGAAACTTGTTATAATACTTATTAATATCAAATGAAATATGTCATTGAATC
Organism: Viscum album; assembly: GCA_963277665.1. Classification (NCBI taxonomy): domain Eukaryota; kingdom Viridiplantae; phylum Streptophyta; class Magnoliopsida; order Santalales; family Viscaceae; genus Viscum; species Viscum album. Next base: position 1,369,077,025 of record OY728135.1, read on the forward strand.
TAGATAATCCTATATATTTGAATCCAAGCCTATACTTGAGTATTATTAACAATGATTGGATTGAATTTTTGAACTAATTATTTAATAAAAAATCAAACAAGATATACTTGAATATAAACATACCTCCATGTTCTCTACTTGATATCATTATGTTGTGCATAATTTCATCATGTCACTCCCCGGCCTAAGATGTATTAGTTTTAAAAAGAGAATGAAAATAATTTCTTTATGATCCATGATAATAAATTATTATGACATGATCACTTTATATACATCATAACCAATGTTATTTGGATTTAGAGAAATATTTCACTATGAATTATAGATCGATGGTGCACTGTGGAATTAGGAAATCAATCATGTCATTATTATTTACATTTATAACATGATTATAAAATGAATACATGTTTATAATTATCACTTATTTCATCAACTTCCTCTAAACACCAGTTGAAATGTTTTGTTCATTTATATATCCTTATTCTTTCATTGATTGGTTTCTTCTGTTAACATTAAGAATTAACCTCATTGTGATCCAAGATACTTTCTATTATTCTATATTATTTTAATATTTTCTATTAATGTTACATCTTTTGGGAGAAGTTGATTGTGAATAACATGATCTTTTTATTATATATAAACAGCTCAAATGATTTCTATTTTGTATTTGTTTTCTTGGGACCAGATTTTTAATAAATTGTATTAAATTTAACTATATATTAATATCAATTTTATTCTATTTAGATTATTTTATTGTAATTTAATTGTATTCTAATGTTTCTATATTTCATTGTTTTATCTAAAAAAGGAATTGAATATTGAGGGCCACTTTCCTCGCTCAACCATATTTTGTACAAGAAGGAAAAATAGAGATGGTATTGTGGTAAATAGAGACACCCATGAGATGATTGTAAGTGTATTTAAATTTATTTTGTTTTGATTGAATTTAATTCTTTATATTGCTTTATCATTTTAATTTATGTTATATATGTAACGCCCCGACCCTAGTTACTCAGAGTCGGTGCATTATTACATAACAATGGAATTATCCCAAGGGATCAAATCTTGAACGACCGATCATTTTAGTATCCTTGGAAGTATAAGATACAAACATAAGCTTTACATTACATTATGAAATGAAAAACAACAACATTATGTTTCCTTTTAACACATTTATATCCCTTAAACTAACCTTGTAGGTCTATCATAATATATTTCTTTGCATCCTGGGAAAAAATAAAACATAGAAAGAAGTGATCTCAGGTGCTCAGTAAGGATAACAATATAGCGTAAACTTTCATAAACAAGCATAAACATAAAGGCAATGTATAAGACTAAAACACAAGACTTTTAGTATTACACTTCATAATAATATGGAAAAGATAAATCAAATAATGACATTTACTTATTCACATTGATATTCTACTAGTCGAATAATCACATGTAATATCAATATCCAATTTGATAATGATGGAATGCCTAATTCCAGACATCAAAACCACATAATCAAGGCATCATTCCAGGACTAAATATAAGATTTTTTCAAGGCCTTGTTCCAAGACACTAGTTTGTCACATGAGACCTACCGATGCATCAAGGAGATACATCAGGCTCTACTCGTCACTTACTAATTCCAATGAACTCCACATATGAAAAGGTTGAAACATACATAAACATTCATATTAAAAATATCTTACGAAATGTTAATACTTTAACCATAATCCATGAATGGTATAAAAATAACACATCCATAGTCAATCATATCACAATACCTTCAATACAATATGTAAGATTGTATCATAATAAATCATCTTCCAACAAGTGTAAAATCCATCAAAGGATCTTGACATAGATGAAATCAAAACTATTTGAGAGAAATATATCTTTCTATTTTGAAATAATTTAAAAGTCTTGTAATTATGAAAGAAAAAAATTATTTTTAAAATATTCTTATAAGCTTTTAAGGAAAGCTTCTAAGGTGTTATAATAGTGGAAAATAACCACACCCACAGTATAAGTTAAAAAAATTATTTCCATAATTTCATCGAAATCGTTGTAAAGGACCTTGTTTGAAAAATGATGGAAAGATTAATTTATAAAAATTTTATAAAAAGTAAAACAGGGGTATAATTAAATTTAACCCATAGTCTAGGAAATAGTAAAATTGTTTTCAAATACATTTTTAAGAAACACGGATGTGGATGATAAAGAGGTCACAGTAGATACTCACGTATAAACAACCTTGGATAATGAATAGATTGTAGAATTAACACTTACCTTGTACTTTTACTTGATCAAGGGTATGTTATACTCCTTTATAATAGTTAAATCATTGTTATTAAATGATAAAAAAACCAAATACATAAATATTATATCATATATGATCTTCTAATATTTCGTTTTTAATAATATTTCAGTAGTATCATTGTTTCAGGTGTTAACTGATTCGTTTTCCTTTATATGCTTGGTTACGTATGCCATATTTGTTATGGATAGGATGTATTTGATTCATATCCAAAATTATATTAAGTTCTTAAACATTATTTTTAATCATAAAATGAAAATTATTCTTCAGTGGTTATGATGGGGAATGAATTTCATCACGTTCGTGGATATGGTAATCCGTACATATGCACGAGCGAAAATATCATTCTATTGAGGGATAAATCGTATGTAACTGGATGTTATGTAATATATACAGAATCATTAACATGTTATACTTATTATTTACATCAGTTATACTCATTATTAAACCCATCCAAATAATGAAGTTTTTGAATAAAAAATTACACCACGACATGGAGACGGTAAGATATATGTACGCATATATGGTGACTTGTCATTCATAGGATGGATAGAATAATGAATATGGTTATAACATATTTACAATAACATCACAGTATGTATAAGGTATTGGATTTATTATTTTTGTATGGAAACAACAAATAAATAGGAAGTGGAAGAATAAAATAACTTTGAAATAGTTGGTGAAATTATTACCTCTTCTTCACGTGTTTCATTTTGATTTGATCAAAAGGGCTCCTTAGGTTGGATTATGATCAAATTAAGGCCTCTAGGTTGAATTGAGTGTAGTTGGGAGGATATTTTAGTAGGTTTTGTCTAAGACAAATGGCTTTAGAGGTTTGATTATGAGAGAAGGAGAAGTACCCTTTTATAAGAGAGGTGAGGGTCACTTTAAGAAAAGCATGAAATGTTATTTTATTATACAATCATATTCAGTTTATAATGGCTCCAAAAGGATTTATTTTGAGGATAAGGTGGGGAAGAGTTGAAAACCTCCCAACCAATAGTTTTTAGACAGTTTTAGGTCACCATATTAACTTTATATTTTATATTTAACTCTTAGTTAAATAGTTTAACTTTTTACCATGTATTCTTGTATTATTGTAATAAATGGTTAATAAACATACTATAAAAACACCAGGGAACCCCAAGGGGTTTTATATTTATATATATAACCTTTTCTAGGTTTTTTGGCCGAGACTTGGATTTTTAGTATTATTATATTAATTAATAATATAGTATTTGTTTTAAAAACTAATTTATGTCAATTTTGAAACTATTTGGTATTTTGTTTTTGTGAAAGTCATAACAACTTTATCACTTTGAAAAAAAATATTTAATCAACACTAACATGTAATATTAACATATAAAATTATTTTAATTCATTAAAAGTATCAATTTACAATTATTTGGATATTTATAATATCAATTATTTTAATCTTTCATTAATAAGGTAATTACTACATCATCATTGTGTCTTAAATAAATTTAATTATTTAATGTCTAAAAATTATAAATAAAATATCATTATGTATGAAATATTATTATATTTCAAATGAATATTTATATTCTAATTTATATTATGTATAACTCTATATTAAAAATGGTTTATTTATTAAACTTTGAATTTAACACTTTTAACTCTTCATTAAATAAAATAATAATAAATTTTCTAATCTAATACAAGTGGAGAAATAGGATCATATTTTATTACTAAGGTTTATTTTGGTTGAAATAAACTTATCCAATAGAATTAGGATATGTGTTAGGGTGATTATAATATCATTTTTACCTTTAATTACCCTATTTACTTTTAACCATGGTAAATAAAATTCAAAAGTTACAATTCACCAAAAATTATTCTCATCCTATTGAACCACATTTTACTTACTGATGTCAACCCTATTTCTAGGATTTTTTAATTTCAATTCATTGAAGTAGTAAAATTATGTTTTATGCAAATTTTCATATGTTCTTAGAAGGTGGGTAAAAGACGTTAAAAAAATTCAATAAAATTATACATCTTATCTTATTATAAAATGAATCCAATTAATTAAATTGTACTAGTATAGGTATTATGTATCTATTTTGACTTTAAAATAAATTTAAATAAAAATAATTATTATTTAAATAAAAGTTGGTTTTAAACAATAACGTAGTGTTTTCACTATTCATTAAAAATTGAAAGTTTTTAGAAAAATACCAAAAATTCACCCTAAACTAATTTTGATATTCCAAATCCAAAAATTAATTCCATTTTGAAAAATAAAATTTCTAAAACTTCAAAAAGTGTGTATTATTATTCATAACTGCTAGTTTGATTCGTCGCGGTGTGCTTAAACTTGAAATTTTGTATAGTGCAAGCTATTGCATTTTTTAAAGAGAAACTTACCGTGGAAGTTTGGGGTGTTAAATTATTCCATCCTTTAAAAAATATTGTCCTAAAAATTTATAGAATACTACTGTATAAAAAGATTCAGGTGGTTCTTCATCATAAGTTCCTCAGGTTCCCACATTGCCTCTTCCATCTTATGGTTTCTTCATAGAAATTTTACCATACGAGTCGTTCGGTTTCTCAACACTTGTTCTCCAGTATCAAGAATCTTGACAAGCTCTTAACAATAAGACAGATCAGGTTCCAGTTCTATTTCTTCATAGGTGAGTACATGCATTGCGACATGCATGTATTTTCTCAACAATGATACATGGAACACATCATGAACTTTGGAGAGACTTTGTGTTATTTCCAACTGGTAAGTTACAACTCAAATTAGTGTAAGAATTTTGAAAGGTATGATGTACATGGGACTCAATTTATCCTTCTTACGGAATTGAAAAACATCCTTCCATGGAGATACCTTTAATAAAACATGATCTCCTACTTGAAATTTCAAATCCTTCCTTCTGTTATCAGCATTGCTCTTTTTACTACTTCGAGATGCTTTGATGTGGGTTTGGTTAATCTTAACCTTTTCCATTGTTTCACCAACATGTTTTATGCCTATGATTTTTCTATCACCAACATCATCCCAACAAGTTGGTGTGCGATATCTCTATCCATATAATGATTCATATGGTGCCATCTGAATACTTGAATGGAAGCTATTGTTGTAGGAAAATTCTACCAGAGGTAAATACTAATCCCACATATCTTGAAACTCAAGTGATCATGATCTCAACATGTCTTATAAGGTTTGAATAGTCTATTCTGATTGTCCATCAGTTTGAGGGTGGTAGGAAGTGCTCAAATAAAGTTTAGTATCCATGAATTTCTAAAGACTTTTCCATAATCTTGATGTAAAACGGGGATCACGATCCGAACCAATCGATATGGGTACACCGTGAAGTCTTAAAACTTTATTGATATATAGTATTGATAAAGTTCAAGTGGTAAATCTTCTCTTACAGCAAGAAAATGTGCTGACTTGGTAAGACGATCAACAATGACCCATATTGCATCATTCCTTCTAGGAGTCTTTGTAGCCCCATCACAAAGTTTATCATAATATCATCCCATTTCCACTCAGGTATGGGAATAGGTTTCATGAATCCTCCAATATGTTGACATCTAGCCTTAACCAATTGAAAACCCATATAACTTGACACATAATCAGCAATCTCTCTCTTCATGTTGTCCCACCAAAAATGTTCCTTCAAATATCTATACATATTAGTGATACCAGGGTATATAGAGAAATTGGAGCTATGATCATCATCCAAAAATTCCCTTTTTAGGTCAGGTATATCATGAATACAAATTCTCTTCCCAAATTTCCAAAATTCCATCTTCATATACAAATTCAATCAATATTCCATCATTCATAGCTTTAATTTTCTTTTTAAACTCCTCATCATCAGTCTGAGAACGTTTTAACCTTTATAGTAAAGATTTTTTGGCAACCATTTGAACAATTATTATTGTTTCACCTTCCATGATTATTCCCATATCCATATTTAATAGATCCATGAACATAGGATCCCTTTCAACTCTCATAGTGTTCAAAACTCTATGATCCTTTCTGATCAAAGCATTCACCACCTTATTTTCCTTCCCCAGGTGGTAATTTATAGTGCAATCATAATCTTTGAGTAGTTCAAGCCATCATATTTTCCTCATGTTGAGTTCTTTTTGTGATAAAATATACTTCAAACTCCTGTGATTGGTATATATCTCACATTTTTCACCATAGAGAGAGTGTCTCCATATCTTCAAAGCAAATATTATAGCTTCTAACTCAAGATCATGAGTGGTATAGTTTTGTTCAAGAATTTTTAGTTGTCGTGATGCATAGGAAATAACTCTATCATTATCTATAAGGACATAGCCAAGTCCTTTCTTTGAAGCATCAGTATAAATAACAATCCCATCATTCCCCGATGGTAAAATCAAGATAAGACCATTGACTAATCTTCTCTTCAATTCTTCAAAACATTCTTCACACTCTTTTTTCAAAAAAAAAACCCCTTTAAACATGAGATTGGTTAATGGGTTAGCCAATCAAGCAAACTTCTCGACAAAATGTTGATAATGACTTACTAAACCAATAAAACTACATAACTCAGTTATACATGTCGGTGCTAGCCATTCTTGTATTAATCTTGTATTTGAAGGATCAATAGAGATTCTATCCCTAGAGACAATATAGCCACAAAAATAAATCTTTTTAAGTAAGAATTTACACTTTCTAAACTTCCCATATAATTCATTTACTCTAAGAATCTTCATAATAGTGCACAAATGAATTTTATGATCTTCGTAGATTTTAGAGTATACCAAGATATCATCAATAAATACCACTACAAAGTAATCAAGATATTCCTTGAAAACTCTATTCATTAGATCAATGAAAATAGAGGGTGAATTAGTTAGTCCAAAAGGCATTACTGTAAACTCATAATTCTCATACCTGGTTCAAAATGTTGTTTTCAGAATGTCTTCCTTCTTCACACACAATTGATGATATCCAGATTGAAGGTCAATCTTTGAAAAATATTGAGCTCCATGAAGTTGATCAAATAAATCAGCAATGTGAGGTAGGTGATACTTGTTCTTTATTGTTATATCATTGATCTCCCTGTAGTCAATACACAACCTCAAAGGTCCATCTTTATTCTTAACAAAAAGAAAAGGGGCTCCCCATGGAGAAACACTAGGGATAATAAATCCATTATTACTCAATTCCTCTAGTTGTTTATTTAGTTCCACTAATTCCATAGTGGGCATTAAATAAGGGGTCTTCAATATGGGACTTGAACTAGGAATTAAGTCAATGGAAAACTCAATTTCTCGTTCTGGAAGATATCCAGGTAAATACTTCAGAAACACATAAACATATTATTCCACAATAAGTACATCATATAATTTAAAAATTCTTTTCCTCACCCTTAGTTATTTCATTCTCTTCCTCCCCAATAATTTAATTTAGTAGAGCTGCTGGGGGTGGATCTAGATTAGAATCAGGTGGTGATATTACTACTCTAAAGATAACGTACTCTTTATCATCATCGAAAATTGTAACCTCCTTCTTCTTGCAATAAATTTTCACATCATGGTCTGAAAGCCAATCCATATTGAGGATTATATCAAATTCAATCATGGGTATGGTGATGATATCAACAGATAAAGAACATTTGTATGCCTTAATGGGGACTGATTCACAAAACTTTGTTGTAATGATACTTCCCTTAGGAGTTTTGACTAACCAATTCCTTGTTAAATTATATTGGAAATATCTAATTTTCGTAGAAAACTTATAAGATATGAAACAGTGCGATGATCCAGAATTAAATAAAGCATTTTATAAATATGAGTAAACCATTAAATTACCTTCCACCACATCATTCGGAGCTTCAAACTCAGCAGTATTGATTTCATAATCTTGGACTTTCTCCCTTTTCCTTTTCTGAGGTAATTTTCATTGATGCTTAGAACATTCATTTTCATAATTCCCCATGTCTATACAATTTTAGCATTCAACATTGAAAACATCTTTCTTTCCCTTGAAATCACGATCTTGGTTCACTTTTCACCACACTTATAATAGAATCGCATTCCCTTCAGGAAAGTACTGGGGTATTTTTTCCTATATTTACTGCAGGATGAAAATTAAAATTTTCACTTATTCCCCTTATTTCCATTTCATGAGTGTTCAACAGATCTCTTCTTCTCTTCCTTTTCATTAAATTCGTAAGACTTAGAGAATTCCTTTTCTATCTTGATAGCACCTGAGATAATATATTCATACGATGATAAGGATTTTAGGACAAATTATTGACAAAGAAATGGTTTTAACCCAATGAATAATTGATCAATATTACTCCTTGGGTTATGTATATAATCGGATGCATGCCTTTCTAGCCTTGAAAATTTATCCTCATACTTTATGAAATTCTCATCATCCTTTTGTCTCAAACTCAGAAATTGTCTTTCCATATCCACTTGATGGTCAAGATGAAATTATTTTTCTAAGAAAATCTCTTTAAAATCCCTCCATTCCATATTTGATACTTCTTCATCATTCTTTGTTTTTATAATTAATGACCACCATTTATCTGTATCTCCCGTGTGGTGATAAACTGCCATAATAACTTTCTCCTTTTTCATACTCCCCAAAGAATGAAATATTTTCTCTAAGGAACTTTTTTGTTTCTCAAATAAAAATGGATTTGTAGACCCATTGAATGTTGGTGGTTGTTTCCTCATGAAGCAGTCTAACATTGATCCTTTACGTTGTGGATCAGGGTGCCCTAAATGGGTAAGGTTATTATTCATAACCTGAGTGAGTTCTTCTAGTATGGTTATAAGTTATTTAGCACTGGTTTCATCACCAGCTCCACTATAATTATCTTGAGTAGGAGGGAAATCCCTAAATAGATTATGTGCATTGATACAGTTTCCATTCCTTCCACTAGGAACCATTTCTAAACAATGGCATGCACTATATTAGTTTGTGATTCACAATACATAATTCCAAACTAGTAAAATACCTAACATAAATTGAACAGTTTATGCATATAATCCATAATCATGAAAAAATGTTTTCTTTCAAAAATTATTTACCCATAAATCCTTTATAATGTTTTTTAAAGAAAATTTGAATAATCCTAAGCATATTCCTCAAGAGTGTCGTAACCAAGAGTGCATCAATGCTCGTTGTCGTGTACCAGGATACCTCAGGTCAAGCCTGAAACTCCTTGTTAGAGTTTTCACTCCTAGGTTTATCTGTGCTAGAGATTCCTCTACCTGCTCGTATCCAGATAGGGATGTATTGATTGGAAAATACACAAAATCTCTACATTACCAAAATTCTTGGAAGTTCTTTTATACTAATCCTCAAAGTCTATCTTAGGGTAATGTTCTCTAATAAAAGATTTTCTAAATATAGTTTCCAAGGTCTGTATTTAACTTCATTAGATACCAACTGTAATGCCCCGACCCTAGTTACCCAGAGTTGGTGCCTTATTACATAACATTGGCATTATCAAAAGGGATCAAATCCCAAAATACCAATCAGTTTAGTAGCCTTGGAAGTACTAGATACAAACATAAGTTTTACATTACATTATGAAATGAATAATAACAACATTGTGTCTCCCTTTAACACATCCATCTCTCTTAGAATATCCATGCAAGTCAGTCATAATATACTTTTTTTCATCCTACTAAAAAATAAAACATATAAAGGGGTGAGCTCAGGTGCTCAGTAAGGATAACAATATAGAGGAAACATTCATAAATAAGTATAAAGATAAAGGAAATGTATAAGACTAAAACACAAGACTTTTAAACATACACTTAAGAATAATATGGAAAATATAAATCAAATATTTCCATTTACTTATTCACATTGATATTCTACTAGTCGAATAATCACATGTAATGTCAATAGCCAATTTCATAATAATGGAATGCATAATGTCGGTCATCATAACCACATAGTCAAGGCCTCGTGCCAAGACTAAAAATAAAATTTATTCAAGCCCTTGTACCAAGACACTAGTTTGTCTCATGAGACATACTGATGCATCAAGGAGCTATAGAGGGCTCCACCTATCACTTACGAATTCTAATACATTCTTCATATGAAAAGGATGAAACATAACATAAACATTCATATTAAAACTAGCATATGAAATATTAATACTTTAACCATAAACCATGAATGGTATAAAAATAACACATCCATATTAAAACATATCACAAAACCTTCAAAAAAATATTGAAGATTGTATCATAATAAATCAACTTCAAACAAGTGTAAAATCCATCAATGGATATTGACATAGATGAAATAAAAAAAATTGAGAGAAATATCTCTTTATATTTTTAAATAATTTAAAAGTAATGTAATTATAAAAGAAAACATTTATTTTTAAAATATTATTATAAGCTTTTAAGGGAATATTTTAATGTGTTATAACAGTGGGAAATAGCTGCACCCGCTGTATAAGTTAAAGAACATTTTTTCCTTAATTTTGTTGAAAACGTAATAAAGGGCCTTGTTTGGAAAATGACGGAAAGATTCCTTTATAAAAAATTTATAAAATTTAGAAAAATGGTGTAAATGACTTTAACCCATATTTTAAGAAATAGTAAAAAAAATTGAAAAACATTTTTATGAAACACGAATGTGGATGATAAAGAGGCCCTTGTTGATACACACATATAAACAACCTCAGATAATGAAGAGATAGTATAATTAACCCTTACCTTGTAATTTTCCTTGATCAAGGTTACATTAACCTCTTGTATAATAGTTAAATCATTTTTATTAAATTATATAGAAACCAAATATATAAATATGATGTCATATATGATCTTCTAATATTACTTTGTTAATAATGTTTCAGTAGTATCATTGTTTCAGGTGTTAACTGATTCATTTTCCTTTATATGCTTGGTTACGTAAGAAATGTTTGTTATGGATAGAATTTATTTTATTCATATACATAATGATTTTATGTTCTTAAAAATTATTTTTAATCATAAAATGAAAATTATTCTTGAATGGTTATGATGGGGAATGAATTTCATCAGGTTTGTGGAGACAGTAATCCGTATGTACGCACGAGCGACAATATCATTCTATTGATTGTGAAATAATATGTAATTGGATGGTATATCATATATACGGAATTATTAACATGTTATATTTATTATTTACATCAGTTACACTCATTATTCTACCCATCTAAATAATTAAGTGTTTGAATAACAAACTACACCACGACGTTGAGATGGTAAGTCGTATGTATGCACGTATGGGGACTTGTCATTTATAGGATGGATAGAATAATGAATATGGTTGTACCATATTTATAATAAAATCACAATATGTATATGTTACTGGAGTTATTGTTTTGTTATGGAAAAAACAAATAAAGAGGAAGTGGAAGAAGAAAATATTTTTGAAAGAGGTGGTGAAATTATTACCTCTGATTCGGGTGTTTCATTTTGATTTGATAAAAAGGGATCCTTAGGTTGGATTATGATAAAAGTTCGGCATCTAGATTTAAGTTAGTTTAGTTGGGAGGTTATTTGAGCAGGGTTTGGCTGATAAAAATGGCTTTGGAGGTGTGATTTGGAGAGAATGGGAAGTACCCTTTTATAAGAGAGGTGAGGGTCACTTTAGGAAAAGCATGAAATATTATTTTATTATACAATAATAATCAGTTTATAATGGCTCAAAAAGGACTTATTTTGAGTATAATGTGGGTATGGGTCTAAAACCTCTCAACTAGTAGGTTTTAGATAGGTTTACATCACCATATTAACCATATCTTTTAGATAACTCTTAGTTAAATAGTTTAATGTTTACAATGTATTCATGAACTGTTATAATAAATGGTTAATAAACTTACAATAAAAACCCAAGAGAACCCTAAGTGGTTAATTATATATATATATATATATATCAAAGTTATTTGTTCAAACCTTATATTTTTATGATTATTATATCAATTAATAATTTTGTATTTGGTTTAAAAACTCATTTATGTCAATTTTAACACTATTTGGTATTTTTGTTTTTCTGAAAGTCATAAAAGCTTTATCACTTAGAAAAAAATTCATTAATCAACACTAACATGTTATATTAACCTATAAAATTAGGGTAATTCATCAAAAGTCTCAATTTACATGTATTTTTATATTTATAATATCAGTTATTTTAATCTTTCATTCATAAGGTAATTAATGCATCATCATTGTGTCATAAATAAATATAATTATTTAATATATAAAAATTATAAATAAAATACCATTATGTAAGAAATATTTTTATCTTTATAAATAATATTTATAGTCTAATTCAGCTTATGTATAACCCTATATTAAAAATGGTTTAGTTACTAAACTTTGAATTTAACTCTTTTAACTCTTCTTTAAATAAAATAATAATAAATGTACTAATCAAATCCAAGTGGACCAAAATGATAATATTTTATTACTGAAGTTGATTTTGGTAAAAATAAACTTATCCAATAGAATTAGGACTTGTTTTAGGGTAATTATAATATCATTTGTACCTTCAATTACCGTATTTACTTTTAACTGTGGTAAATAAAATTCAAAAGTTACTATTCAACAAAATTATATTCATCATATTGAACCACATTCTACTTACTGATGCCAACTATGTATCTCATATTTTTTAAATTCAATCCACAGAAGCAGTAAAATTATGTTTTATGAAAATTTTCAAATGTGCTTAGAAGGTAGGTAAAAGACGTTAAACAAATTCAATAAAATTTTATACATCTAATCTTATTATAAAATGACTCAAATGCATTAAATTGAACTAATATAAGAATTATTTATCTGCTTTGACTTTAAAAATAAATTTAAATATAAATAATAATTATTTGAATAAAATTTGGTTTAAAACAATAACGTAGTGTTTTCATTATTCATCAAAAATTGAATGTTTTCAAAAAAATACCAAAAATTTATCGTAAGATAATTTTGATATTTCGAATCAAAAAATAAAATCCATTTTGAAAAATAAAATTTATAAAATTTCAAAAAGTGGGTGTTACTATCCATAATGTCTGTTCTGATTGGTCACGGTGTGCTTGAACTTGAAGTTGCGTATAGCGCAAGCTATTGCATTATTCAAAGAGAAACGTACTGTGAAAGTTTGGGGTGTTATAATATATCACTAAACATATTGGTTTGGAGGCATTGGAATAAAAAGAACCTGACAATTTTGGCCTGAACGATCATCTACATCAGGTATTATTAGATGAGCATCATGGAAGAGTGCAGTGTAGACCTATGAATAAGATTATACCATCAAGATACTGGTCTTATGACAACTTTTATTTGATTATTAGTTCTATAATGGTTATAGTAGAAAAAATTAATTCCATAATAAAATAAAAATCTCAAAATACATCCCAAAAATTATACTAATATACTCAATGTCAAAGGAGGATAATGAACATATAATGAAAGTTATGTATGTTCTTTCTTATAAACTTACACCATAAGCTTCTGCAGTGGTTGATGCATGTTTGATGTTGATACATTCTATTTATGTAGATTTATTTTCTCTTACTGGTGTCATTTTTGGTGTTGATATCAATGTTGATGTCAATTCCAACACTGATATTGATGTTGATGTTGATTCCAATGTCATTGATGATGCTAGTGGTGTGACAGGTGGTGATTGTGTTTCTATAGGAGGTGTAGATGAGGGTTATCATGGTTCTAATGATAATAATATTGATACTCACTTTTGATGTAAACTATATTTTTGGTTTTATTGTATGTTAAATTTTATTATATAGTGATGTTTTATAATTGTTATATTGAATTGTATTATGGTGTAATTATTTGTTTCTATATATATTGAATTAATGTATTATGGTGTCTATTTGTTTCTAAAATAGTTAAGATTTATTATTATTAAATTTAATTATATCCTCCTTTGACATGGCCACTGCACCACCCCACCGACACTGCTTTGAGGCGGCCTCCCTACCTCCTCCTTCGGCATGCCTCTGACGGTATGTGTTAATAAATTTTTGAACCAGTTTTTCTTCTTTTTTTATGCTTAATATGTTAAATGTTTTCTCTCTAAACTATTTCAACTTTTACTTCTACGAGTGGACTGTGCAAAAATGTTACAGCCAAGACCATCCATGAGTGGGATCCACATGATCATACCCATATCCTATCAACTAACCATGCTCCTCTTACTCACATTTCGTATTCTTCTTTTATCTATGCACTTTTGTTGAAGCATTCTCATTTTTGTTGAATGGTCATCTGATTAATCTTATGTTCTATTTCATTTTGGTTTGTTCATATTCTATTCATGTTTTTGTTTATTCCTATGTTTTTTTTCAAGTATCAAGAAACTTAAATTATGTTCAGTTTCTCTGTTATCTCTGTATTGGTTATAATTTTAAGTTTTTTGTTTAACATATGTTGTTACTTTCCATCTCTAATGAGCTCAATAGTGATATTTTGGATTTTTATAAACATTTATTGTTCTTTTATATACAGCTACATAATATTAATGTCGACTAGAAGGTTAAAATTCACAAAACTGGATGTTCTCTTCAAATAGTCTAGGTTATTGATCCCCCCCATCATGTTACTATTATAAAATGATGTATGTAGGTTCATGGTGTTTAAGTTTTTTCCCATTTTATCTTTCAAGTATAATTGATGAAAGAAAATTTTGAGGAAATTTATAAAACTAAATAACTATAAGAGTTTCATTGAAGAATCTTTTTTAAAATTATCATTGATGAAATATTTATATTTTCTTTTCTTGTATTTTTCTTCTCTGGGGTGAGGAAAGGTGGATCTAGAGGAAGATTTTTCATATTAACATTATATTTTAATCCATTGGTTTGTGAATATTTTCTAATACTAGTTTTCATTCATATAGAATAGTCCTATTTTATATTATATGATTATTTTTCTTGAATTAAGGGTATGATTGAGGATGAATTTCTATTATTCACTAGTGTAAGAGTGAGGATCTTCTTGTAAGAGCGAATATTTTTCCTAAGAGTATCTAATAATTTTTTTCATCTATAATTTACTTATATATTAAAAACTCATTCAAAGAGATGTCTTTCACTTTATATTTCTGTTTAGTTATTGATGTTTTATTGATACTATTTTAATTTAGTTTTGATGTTTTTGGTCATATGATATCTGATAGTAGTGCCACCCCTACCTTAATCCATGTAATTGTCAAAGAATCATAAATCCACAAAGTCACCAAAATCCTATGAGATCAACACACCTACTCACTAACCACTAATGTTAACCTCTATCCAAAACAAATTTTTCATTGTTGGAAGAACCAGATCTATCATCCACACCAATCCAATACTAAAAAACACAACTAGAATATAAAAATCAAGCCACAGGACTAGATAACCATCATTAAACACTACCTATGAACCATCATACTATTAACCTCTAATAGAGGTCATTACTGAACAAACAAAATGATGCCTCCACTAAGGGAAAAACCTTGAGAAAAATAAGGTTGTACAAAATCCCTAAATTCTATAAAAAATAGCTACTCTGAGGATACCACACCACAACACTAAGGGATGACACCTATAACAACAAAGAACTAAGTTATAAAAGAAAATATCTTTTCAAAACATTACACATTTAATATATTCTCTAAAATTCAATAACATGATCAATAAATCACTACCAAGAAACCCCACAAACAAAATACTAGAGACTCTCAAGTCCAATACAAAAACCTCACCACCATAGTGGAATTGTTCTATGAGTTTCTGGTGGTGGTTTAGAGCTTATGGTGTAGTCTATTTTGTGTATATATTTTCAATTCATGTGGTTTTGGTTTTTTAGGTCATCATTTGGTGGTTTTACCAATAAAAACATTGAGTGATGTTGGAAGTGAAGGGGCTTAAGTGAAGTATGTTGGTTTATAAATTGTATTCTTTGTAGTTATTTAAGTGTTTGAATTTTTTTTATACATTATATTATTGGTAGGGATTTAAGTGTTTTAATTCTTGTGATATATTCTTATTTGAGATTTCGTAGGGAATTAATTTAATTATAGCAGGGTAAATCTTTTTGAGTTCTATTTTTGGTGTTGTGGGCAGGGTTGGTATTTATATGCAGTAGGTTTTGATAGGATATTTTTCCTAGGATAGTCAATCTAGAAATTTTTCTGATATCTTTTAAATTTATCTTTAAATTACACTACAATATTAATAAGATCTTTGATTTATTTTTAAAATATTTTCATTTCATGTAGGAAATTCAATGTGAATTCATGGACTAAAATTTATTGGGACTACACCCATGTGATTGGTTATGTGTTTCTAACAGTTATAGAGAATACCTTCTGATGGGATACGACTCATCTATGTATTTGAGTTCATACCTTCTTTATTATTATTATTTTTTGTTATATTGGTTTTTATAGGGTATGAGTTATGTATAAGCTGTAGGGTGGGAGTATTTATTTTGTGTTTTAAACTAGAGGAGATTAAGGATATGAGTGGATACAATTAAATTCTAATTACGAAAAAAAAATTGGGAAGTAAACTATGTTAAAAAAATGTTTTAAATTCTGTACTTACACCTATTTAACATGTAAAATTGGGATTCTTTTAATATATATTAAGAACATGAATAGTAATACACGTGGTCCATCACTTGGTAATATTATAGTACATCTTGGTTACTACACATATATAACTAAATCCTTATTTTCATTGGATTTTAATGAACCATAAAATGGTACATACTTCGTGTCTTGAATCTGGTATGATATTCTAATAGAATAACATCAAAGCATTCCATATCTTAAATTGTTCCACATCTTTATTGATGTTGTATAACTTTTTGGATCATATGATGTGTTATTCAAGGGTTTACTATGTTATGTTAACAATATTATCTGACATGGAATTTCATTTAATTGATATGATATCAAGGGTATCTTATGTTTGTATGGTTTTATTTTCCCATATTGAGCATTATATTTATCATGATATAATTTTGACATGAGAATGATTGTTACCTTGTTATATTTATCATGATTTATACTTTGTTTTCTTATCGTGTTAATTTGGATAACTATAAATTTTCATTGAGCTTATTTTACAATTTGATATCTAGTATTTTAATTTTGTAGCTATATAGGGGTATATCATTGTATAAAAAGGTGATCAAGTACATCGTTTATTGGTATCATAGTTATATTAAATGTATACAGATTCAAAATTTGTGGTATTATGATTAAACACATGAGAAGGGATGAAATATTTCTTTGAATATACTATTTAAATTCCCTTATACTAGAAGGGGCGAGCTGTAATATTTCATTTCTTGAGTACACAAAAATTCATATCCTCTATGGAATAAGTATTGAACCCGGACTGATTTATGCTTATCTAGTTGAAATGGTTGCATGATTTACCAATCCTACTCTTCTATAATCTTGATACAAGGTTCTAAGTTGGTATAATATGTATAGATATTTCTGGTATAAGGAGTTTTTATTTTTTATTATTTCTGGTATGTAGAATAGAAATTTATTTTTCTATTAATAATTATGTTTCTTTATATTTTTATTTACGTTAAATGAGCATACTAATCTTAAGAACACACCTGAATGTTCTTCATATATTCTACAGCATTGGTTATTTTATAAAAAAAATTCCTTATCAAGCCTGATATGTTCACTCTGATGTACATGTAGTGCATGGTGTAGGGTGTCGGATTTGGGGGTTCAGGGGTCTGGGGGTGTTGGGTGCAAAGTGTGTGGTGCGGGGTATAGGGTGTTGAGTGTAGAAATGTGTGGGGTGCGATAGGGTGAAGGGTATGGTAGAACTATTTTTTCTAGAAACTAATATGTATCCACGATTTAAAATAATGGCAGTATAGTTTTTGCTTCTTATAGAAAGTGCATGTTGTAGCCACAGTTGTACACCGTGTCATTAGCCCTATTTCCATGGTTTGAAATGTGGATATTTGCTTATTTACATGGTTTCAAACCATGGAAATAGATTTCAATTGAATTACCTACAACCACGATTTACAACCATGGTTTTAGGTCCACTATCATGGTATGAAACTTTGGCTATTGAACTATAGCCACAGTTTTAAATTTTTGCAATAAGTTTAAACGGAATTAGCCATAGCCACAGTTTCCAACCATGGCTATAGTCATGGCCCTATTTTCCTCCCAATAGTTTCCATAGTTCCCCAAACTGTGGCTATAACCTATATCCACTATTTTAGTACCTATTTCTACAATTATAAAATGTGTCTATTGCTTGAATTTCAAGTAGTGGAACCATCTAGTACATGATAGATCATCATCTTCTAGAAGTGGTGAAAATCAATGTAACTCTGTGAGACACACTAAATAACCCATAACTAATATAACACCCTACTCTAGATGCATGAACTCTCTGGCTTGGTTAGCTCTTAGCATCTGAGGAAAAAAGTACTCATAGAAGAGAGTCCAAAAGTTTTCCCATACCATACCGTGATGAGGACCAGCCTATGAAATAACCTCCCACTAACGCTTGGCTAAATCGCATAGCATATAGGTGGAAAGATTGACCCTCATATATGGATGCATATCTAGATTATCAATGATAGATAGAGTGGACTCCATCTAATACTCAACTACCTATAGACTGCCATCCCGATAAAAAAATGGAGGAAACTACTACTGGAACTCATGTGTCAGGTCATCCATCCTAGGTGTAGGTCATGGAGAAACCTTTATGTCCTGCATCAAATGTAGTAAATCCTTTCGAATCTAGGAATCAATGCATAGTTTGGGTATATTAGGCTTTTCCTCATGTGGGAATCCTTGCGGTAAGACAGTCGGCTCAAGGTCCATCGTCTCTGGAGCGTGGTCACTGCCACCCTCCAAGAGCACTAAATGATGACATCATAGTGTCATAACTCTTGAAATTTCAATCACATGCCACAAATAAATATTTTTAAGTAGAAAGAATAACTAGAAAAATCATATCATAAGGATAGGGTTTTACTAACCAAGGGGTTACCCCAATGACCATCACAGGATTCCAATTGTCGGTAAGGGTTTAAGTTTGATTTATAGGGGTTCTAGTAAGTGAAAGGGTCTACCACACTTAGCCTCTTCATTTATTGAAAATTGTTCCATTTTTATAAGCCAAGATTTACCTTTTAAGTTTGTATTTTATTATTAACATATAATAAATTTGATTAAATGGATCGCCATTCCTAGTGAATAAGGTTCCATACACCTTTTCATTGAAATCAACACCCATTCAATTTCTATTTAACCCCATCTACATTCAGTCTTGGAATGTAATGGTCAATATATGATGGATCCACTCAATAAATCACCCATTCTAAACCACGAGGTCCCATGAACCTCATGAATTGAAACTAGAAATCACTTAATCATATCCAAAGAGCATCTCATGTAACCAGAGGTACATAGTTGACATGAGTAGAAACTAGCTATTTAAGAAGACACCATCAACCAATATATGATAACACTATTAAGATTGATTCTCAAACATTAAATAACCAATTCCCTTACCTTGTAAAATATGTTAGAATAACCGGAATATATACAAAAATCATGGATCACTCAATAATCACAGGAAACACAAGCAATGAAAATAGTTAAATACACTTATATGGCATAGAATATACATGTAATGTGAATTATATGTGCCTATAATGATGCATTATTGATGATTATTTGTCCTCACCTCATTGGGTCAAGGATAAAATTAAGTACTCAATAATAATAATAATAATAATAATAATAATAATAATAATAATAATAATAATAATCACATTGCGTGTGTGTCACCCAATGGTGAAAGTATATCAACTATAATAAGAAGAATTAGAACAACAATTTCCCATTCCTAAGAAACTCTATATTTATCCCAAACATAGATTAGCTACACCTAGGAATGTTTTATAACCAAGTTTCAAAATATTCTTAATATCCTATATATATTCCCAAATAAAATGAAAAACAAAAAAACTCGCTCTGATGAAACTTTGTGACGTCCCAAACACGGGTGTCACTCAAAGGTTCCCCAAGCCTAGTTGGCCACATAGACTAAAGCATGCATCCCCGTATGATAGAGATTTATGAATAGTAGTTAGTTACTAGGGTGTATCTATGGGTGGACTATGAACTAATTACCAGATTATAGCACAACATATATAATAACAGGTGAATAAAGAAAGCATAATAATGAATAAAAAACACATAGTGGAAATAAGTTTAAACATCCAAGAACTAAATAATAATTAAAAGCTAGAAACTGAATCATATACAAAATGATGATGATACATTTCATGTCTTTATTAAAATAATAAACATGGATAAATGAAAAAAGTAATACATGATATAAAAAATAAAAAAAAAATCCAAACATATCAGGTGTTGGCCCAGTCATATGCTACCAAGACTTATCCTAAATAAAGAAATCAAGATCAGGTATCTAAAGAGGGACACTTCCCCTTATCAACACCTATATACATATAATCTTCCTAGGTTCCATTTGAATCCTATATAGGGTATGAGATAAATTTCAATAGTCCACCACCAACGACATCTATACCATCAAGTCTAACAAATATAAACTAACAGTGTGTAGGTATAAATAAAAAAATCAGTATAGTAATGTAAATACCACGATGCTCACTTCAGCATTAGTTGGTGTCTAAACAGGAGATCATTTAGTTACTTATGTTCCAGTTTATAATAAGTTAAGTAAGAGGGTCCAAGGTATGATCAATTCCTCCTATAATTATAATAATAATAGAGGATCCACAGTAATAACAAAGGCATCCTTGATGATGATGATAATAATAGAGGATACAAGGTAGTAACCAAGGAATCCTTGACCCCAGGGGTCAAGAGCACTCAGTAACAACCTATATCCAAGATATAAGAGATTAAAATGTAATACATGGGTAATAAACTTGGTAATTACACCATAATATGATTATAATGAGTCCAGGGATCTTATCTAAGGTAAACACAGGATAAGCATGACTAAGACCAATTGGGTGAATCTATGGAACCACATATCTGAATACAACATCAAGATGGATCCAAGGAGTGTATCCAAAGCATCCTAATATCTAGAAGATAGTGAATGGATCCTATGGAATCTTTTCAGTCATCCTTTAGTAGACAAGGACCATGTTTTGAGGTGGGTATCTCCCTTGACAATTGACTCCTTGAATCAGAATGGCACCCTCTAAGTAATCAGGGAATCCCATAAATAATATAAGTCGGTCTCAAGTCCGGACACTCTTATAAAGAAAAACATGTTCATATAAAATAGGTACCTTATACTTAATTTATTATTTAATTTAGGCATGTCATCCTCATTCGATTTAATAAGTCAATTGGTTCATTTTATACCTCTCATTCGCGTGATAACGTGTAATAAAAAAATGAAACCATTTATTAATTTCAATACATAATAAATTATTTGTTTCACTTATTTACCTTTAATAAGCATTAAAAGGTAGTACAAGAATGTGAAACTAAATAAAATTCAATTATAATTAACTAGGCCAAGTGATATCTACAAATATAATTACCATTTACCATTAAAAGATTCATTTAACTGATTTAAACACTTACCTTAAAAGGTTTAGGTGATACTATAATGTAATATCCATTAACAACTCATTAATTTAATTATAACACTTACCTTTATGAAGGAAAAGTCAAAGAAAACTAGAACAGTGGTGTGAATAGACCCACATGGGTCACCATGTCATAATTATGGAAGCACCCTATATGGGGTGGTTGACGTTGAGATCATAACCTCTAACTATATAAAGAAAAATAATGAAAACTCTCTAGAACATGAGAACATTAATTATAAGCATGGAATATGAACTTATTAATAATCTCCCAATAAAATCGGTGTGTGCACTATGGAAGTAGTTTATAAAATAAAGAGACTTGAGGGACAAGTAATAGGTCACCTAACATGATCCTACATCACTCCCCTCATCTAGTATTAGACCTTAGTTTTTCCAAGAACATAAGAAATTTGATTAATGGATCAACAACCTAAAAATAGGTTATATAAACTTTCATCAAGATAGCATCACTGAGGGAAAGAAAAATGATGAATGGTGTAAGAGTAATAAATATATTACCCTTGCTCATCTAATGAGACAGATCGATCTGAAATTTGAGGTCATATTGGGAAACTACTCCAAAGTCTTTCTTAGGGATTTTTTGGGTGATCATGTGTGATAGATAATGGAGGGGTGAGGTTTTATCTGAAAAAAGAGTCCCAAACTCCTATTTAAAAAATAGAATTTGGTCATTTTCATGACAAGAAAATGATTTACACATCTTGTAAATCTTAGGGTCTTTTATCTTAGAAAAACCATTAACACATCATTAATTGGCCTACCCAAAAAATTGTGCATCATTTATTGAATACACATTGTATATTCAAAATACACATTGTGTATTTAGCCTGTAGCCAGCCTTTAATGCCCCTATTTACTTCTTCTAAAAAACAAACCAACCAGCCTAAAGGCATGGTTTCAAATTTATGAAAAAAACATAACTGAAACACTGGTTTTAACCAAAAAGTAAAAGGATCCATAAATAAAGTAAAAAACTGGGTTCTTACAGCACATCCACTACAAAGAACATAATTTTGGTTTCTAACCTTTCGACTAGGTATAAGGTTTCTTCAAAATATATTCCCTAGAATAGAGAATGTCCCATATAGAACAGTCTTTTCTTGTTTCTCATAACATCACCATTCTTGATCAGTTTATTTTTATACAGTCATTTGGTACCAATGAAATTTTTATCTTTTATCCTTGGGATGATCTCCTAAGTTGATTTTTTCATAATTTAACTTAGCTCATAATTCATAGCTTATATAAAATATCCATGTTCAAAATATTTAGTCACAATTCTTAGTTTAACATATGATATAAGGGTAATTTAACTTTCTATTCTCAACCTTTTTCTTATTGCCTTAGGATCTTCTTGACTTCAAATGATATTTCTTGTTTCAATAAAATCTTTCAACTTATGAAATAGTTTTATATCACTTCCAATAGCATGATCTGCATCAATTTTATATTTTTAATCAATATCTATAAATTTTGGTTAAATTATAAATTCATTTTCAACCTATTGGTTTGAAATATGATTGTTGTTGGCTCCAAAAATTTCAAAGTCCACTTCATTTTTTTGACTTGATGTGAAGTATTTTTCAATAATTTTAACATCAAAACAATCCATTAACATGTAAAACCTCTTATTAAAAAATATATACTCAATTTTATCAATTAAGTATCTCATAAATACACCTTCATTAGCTTTATCTTCAAATATTCTCAAATTATAGTATATTGTCTTTATAAAGCATGAAATACCAAATATTATTAAGTATTTTACAGTTGGAATATTCTTTTACCACATTTCATAAGGAGAAAAATTTGTATCACGTCCTCAAATAAATCTATTCTAAATTTTTATAATAGTAAAAATAACATCTCTCCAAAAAAATTAGATTTTTTTCAGCTAGAATTGTCCTGCCCATCTCAAAAATGCTTCCATTTTTCCTCTTAGAAACACTATTATTTTGGGGATTATATGGTGTGTTTACTTGATGCTTCATTATTTGGTTAATAAGATAACTTTAAAATGTATGACCCATGTATTCATTTCCATTATCATATATCAATTTCTCTATATAGAGTCCCATCTCATTTTCAACTTATCACTTGAAAATTTTAAACATCTCAAAAACTCTTAACTTGTGCTTTATGAACATCACATTTTTCATTAAAGTGTAATATTCCATACATTTCGTGAAATAAAAATCACTTATGGTGTAATTTTTTTCTATGGGACCACATAAATCAGTGTAAATGAGTTCCAATGGTTTGGTGGAATGAATTTCAACCTTTACTGAAACTTTTAAGCCATATTTACTTTTGACAGGTTTCAAAAACATTATCAGTTTCTCTTTTAAGGTTGGGAAAATCTATTATACCATCTTATTTTTGAATTTTTCTCAAGATTATCTTTTTAATATGATAAAGTCAATTACAGAAACTAATACTCTTATATTTTACACTCAAATAATTGGAATTGGTAGAATAACCAATTAAAAAATTCAATTAATCATTTTTACTTGAGATATGATCCATATATCCTTTAATATTTTAATGATTCATGATTTATTCTTTAAAAAAACTTCATTAAAGTCATCATAGATCTAACTAACTAATTAAGCTCACATTTTCATATATTTTATACTATAAATCATTGTATATAATCCCACTATAGTGTTATTGGATGGTAAATTGTCACGTTTTTAGGTTTTAGTGTTATTTTGAGCCTAAATGTGAAAAATGACTAATTCTGGATTTTTGAAAGATTTTTACGTCAATGGTATTTTGGTCATTTCCTGAAAAATATTATTCCGAATTTTATTATTCAAATTTTTTTAGAATACTTATATTATTTCCTCCACTTTTGTCTTCTGGACTAGAAGTTTATTCGGCCATATAAACAGTCTAAAAATTAATTGAAGTTGGACATTTTTTCGGGCGGACAGCGTGGACCCTACAACTGTAACGGAATCACAACTCGGCATACACACCTTAAAATGCATTAATTTAACTCGGAGATGAACTAGGGAATCTAGGACCGACTCTAAAAAAATATGGGGGAGTTTTAAAGTCATTAACACGACCATTAAAAGACACACTTTTGCAGGAACCATCTTGGAAGCTCCGCCCAGAAACAAAAACCGAGATTGAAAAAATCATAAATCCTGCATACAGTTTCCCAATTAGCTGAAATTTTTAG
The DNA here is from genome assembly GCA_963277665.1 of Viscum album. Lineage (NCBI taxonomy): Eukaryota > Viridiplantae > Streptophyta > Magnoliopsida > Santalales > Viscaceae > Viscum > Viscum album. Next base: position 1,369,102,194 of record OY728135.1, read on the forward strand.
GAGGGACGTCAAAGATATTTATGAACAACATTAATGAAGGGTGAAACGCGTGAAGAGGTCATTAATGGGGTATACAACGCATCGACATTTGAGGTACGAATTCTGCCTATAAAAGGAGGCCCTCACCTCCTTCCCAAATCATCTCATTCTCCATCCATTCCTTCAACGCACCAAGGAGGAGATCTCCACCGAGGGAGGCCGGCCACAAATCTTTTCCATTTCATTTATTTATTTATTTATTTTTCTTATCTTTGTTTTAGTTTTCAATTGTAATTGTGATTTCAAATAAATTCATGCATTGTTTTTATTATTGTGTCCACCCATCCACCATATTTTCTTCTTCATCTTTTCTCATTATTTTCTTATTTTATTCTTCTAATATTATCGACTGTGATCTCTTACCCTTGTAAATGAGGGTTTAACCCGAGACTTGGCCCGGGGGAGGTATGCGGAAATTTAATTTATTCTATGCTTAAATTCTAATGTATTATTAAGTTTGTGATGAGCAAGAGTGACGTGCACGGGTGTGGCGATCGTCCACCACGACACTGATCTCAAACTAATTTCTCTTCTTTTATTAAATATTTCCCATCCCTTCTACTAGATATAATATCTTCATACGATGGAGTTGAGCCATTTAGTGGTTGAAATGGCATATGATGGAGCCAGGTCTTGGAAGATGTCACACTCTCGATCAAGGTGTGTCATCAACCTTGAATATAGGAGGAGTTGAAGTTAAGATTGCTAAATGAATTCAAGATTTCACACCAATAAATAAAAGAATAGTAATTAATGAATGAGATCTAATAATTGAATTATCAAACTTAATTTTAAATTCCAACAAGAAGAATGATGGAACCCATAAACCAACCCATAAAGGCCACGTTCTTTTTTCATTAATTGCACTCTGTCATTACATGTTAGTTTTATCTGTTATTTAAATTGAACTGCATTACATTCCTAGATTAAATAAAAATCACCTAAAATACGTAGTTTAGGTGAATTAGATTACTTAGGTGAACAAACTGAGAAATCTCCTCAAGTGAGACGACCCTGGTCAGCCTCTATGCTGCACTAGGAAAATTAAATTGCTTTTTCCAAGCCCTACGATAGGCGTGTGTCAAAACTGGCACCGTTTCCGGGGAGCTAATAAGATGTTTACTTTAATTTTTCTATTTCAAAATTTTATATAGTTTTCATTATTAAAAAAATATGCAAATTTTTTTTTCCATGATGCATTTGAATTACAATTATTATGCATGGAATAATTACTCACAGGATCAGGAAGAAGAAACTGACTACACTGAGGAGGCCCTCCAACGAAGGGATGATTCTCTAATGATAAGGTTCAAACAGAAGGAAAGAGGACTTTCAACAAGGATCTCACTTAATGATTTGATATCCATGGCTGATGAAATCAAAACTGACATTGAAAGATTCAATGCTAAGAAGATATTTCCAAAGGTCTTCCCTAATTTAACTAATGAGATCCATGAAGTTGAATCCAAACTCAAGGTGGAGGAACATGACAACCTACCTCCATCTAGTGATAATCAACTCCAAGATGAACTTTCAAATCAAGAAGAGATTCAAGATGAACCAACTCAGGGAGATGATACATTCTTGAACTGAAATTATTTTGATTTTGTTGAAACGTATTTGAGTATAACTCCCAATTGTTTTGAATTTTCAGAATTAGATAACTCCTATTATGCCCTAGAGGATGATGATACAAAAGAATATGCACCTTTTGAGGAACACCTAGAGCTCCCGGAGGTCATGGAATATCTACTGGAGGAGCCCCATCAAGAGATCCAGGTAGCTGAGCCTAAGAAAATCAGACAAGAGGCTTCTCTTCATGCAGCCCCCATGAAGCCAACACTGGAAGATAAGAAGGTTGCACAAGTAGAAATCAAGGAATAGGATGGTCCATACTTCATCCTACCCCCACAATGAAATCTATACCTCATTGTGAAGGGGGAGGATATGGTATACTCTATCCATGGATTATCCCTCATGAACAAGGATGAAGCACAAGCTAGGAAAAGCCACATGTGGTGGTTCAAATAAAAGAAGATTCATCCACTGAAAGATTATGTATAACAGCTGGTACTTCCCTCTGGAGGCAGTAAAAGATTCCAGGGCCCACTTGGGGGATCATACCGAGTTTAATCTTTACATACTTTCTAGTAATTTAAATTTAAAATTTAGTATTGGGAAATAGTCTAGAATGTGTCCCCATCCCTATTTTCATTTTGAGCTTAATGAAATGATCCTTGTGATTAATTGAGTAATTTTTCTTTTGTGGGATCATGAAGGCAGATGGAATCCCCAAGAATTAGAGTAAGGGGACTCAATCATTTTTTCAAAAGGGAGTTAAATTTTTACTATTATCATTTAAACTCTTTAATTTTTTGGTCCAAAACATATTTTGAGTGTTAATAAATATTCTTATCACTTTTCACACATCAATTGATTTTGAAAGAGTTGAAATGGTTTTTGAAATAAGGGATTTTAAATGATTGTTGATATGAATTATTTTCCATTGAAATGGATTTTCAAGTATTTTCATGAGTTTGAATGATTTTTGAAATCCATTCCCATGAAACAGTGACTCAAAATATTTTTCCAATCATGTGAGGTATTCAAAACCACTTTTACGTATTCTTCCTAATACCCACACTTTCTTGAGGGAAACTTGAATTTTGTGTGAGAACCAGAATTTGTGAATAATTCTCTTTCGAAGCATTGGATTTCATGGAATGTATTTAAAATGATTGAGGAATATCTTTGGCTAGCCATATTTTATCTTGAGACCCACCTTTACATTTTTCCTTCATAATCCCTTAGATGCCATGAATTTCCTTATAGGTTTAAGCCACATTACAAGCCAATTTTTCCTTAACTACTCGCACTTTTAGTATTTTTCCATGGTTATTTCAAGTTTGAGTGTGGTGGAAGGGCCTTTCGTGTGCGTTAATTGGGATATGTATCATTTATGGGTGGTTCGAGGAGTGTTTCAATACTTTGGGCAGTGGATAATAAGAGAATTGGGCATGTGTCGTCATTTCATTGTGCTTTATTTGTTTCATCCATTTCTCCTTCAATAAAAGAAAATAAAAAAAATGGAGATGATCTTGAATTCCTCATTGTACATTCTTTTATGAATAATTTCCCTCTCAAAATACAAGGGCATGAGTTTCCATTCATTAATTGTATTCAATTTTCATCTCATCCTCCATGAAAAATATAAAAAGAAAATAAAGTTGTGCCTTTCTAGAGTTTTGAAAAAAGGAGAACTTAGATGATATCATTCATTATAATCACTTCTTGGATAATGTACCATGTCATAAAAGGGTGTGGTTTTGTTTTTCATATTTTCAAGTGGGATTGAGTGAGGATTTTCCTGTGTTTTCACTTGAATTAATCGTGCATTGTACTTAAAAGTCCAACCTCCTCTTTCTAGCCTGAAACTTTTTCAATCATTTTCACACCAACCCTAAGCCACAGAATAATTTGAACCTTTAATTAAAGACCTCATGATTGAATTCATTTTCATGTTTTACTCCATGGAGAAATGATAATTTTCACATGCCTATGGTGATACATGCGATTTCCAAGTATGAGCGTAACTCTAGAATCAATTTCTCTTGAGTGAAGAGTGACATAAAATTCAATGTGAGGTAGGTTGTGATTGGGACATGGATTGATTTATGAGGTTGAACAAATTTTATTTATTGAAATGAAAATAATAGAGAATTATTATTCATATATGAGACATGATAGAATTATATTTTGTATAAGATCCTTGATATTTTCTCATTTCTTATTGTTTTATGTAATTTGATTTGGATGTAAGATGATTTCCCATGAGTGTAAGGTTTAAGTGTGGGGGAGTGATGATTGCCCATGAGTGTAATGTTTAAGCTCAAATTTTCATGTATCTATGGGTGGAATATGAACTAATTACTAGATTATAGAAAAACATATATAATAATAGGTGAATAAATAAAGAATAATAATGAATAAACAACTCGTGGTGGAAAAAAGTTTAAACATCCAAGAACTAAATAATAATTAAAAGCTGGAAACTGAATCATATAAAAAAAGATGATAATACATTTCATGTCTTTATTAAAATAATAAACATCGATAAATGAAAAAAGTAATACATGCTATACAAAGTAATAAAAAAATATCCAAACATCACAAGTGTTGGCCTAGTCATATGCTACCAAGATTTATCCTAAATAAAGAAATCAAGATCAGGTATCTAAAGAGGGACACTTCCCCTTATCAACACCTATATACATATAATCTTCCTAGGATCTATCGGAATCCTATATAGGGTATGAGATAAATTTCAACAAGCCACCACCAACGACATCTATACCATCAAGTCTAAAAAATATAAAATAACAGTGTGTAGGTATAAATAAAAGAAAATCAGTATAGTAATGTAAATACCCCGATGCTCACTTCAGCATTAGTTGGTGTCTAAACATGTGATCATTTATTTATTTATGTTCCATTTTATAATAATTTAAGTTAGAGGGTCCAAGGTATGATCAATTCCTCCTATAATTATAATAATAATAAAGGATCCACAGTAATAACCAAGGCATCCTTGATGATGATAATAATAATAGAGGATACAAGGTAGTAACCAAGGAATCCTTGACCCCAGGGGTCAAGAGCACTCAGTAACAACCTATATCCTAGATATAAGGGATTAAAGTGTAATACATGGGGAATCAACTAGGTAATTACACCATAATATGATTATAACGAGTCCAAGGATCTTATCTAAGGTAAAAACAGGATAAGCATGACTAAGCCCAATGGGGTGAATCTATAGAACCAAATATCTGAATACAACATCAAGATGGATCCAAGGAGTGTATCCAAAGCATCCTAATATCTAGAAGATATTTAATGGATCCTATGGAATCTTTTCGGTCATCCTCTAGTAGACAAGGACCATGTTTTGAGGTGGGTAGCTCCCTTGACAACTGACTCCTTAAATCAGAATGGAACCCTCTAAATAATCAGGGAATTACCTCAAGAATATAAGTCGGTCTCAAGTCTGGACACTCCTATAAAGAAAAACATGTTCATATACAATAGGTACCTTATACTTAATTTATTATTTAATTTAGGCATGTCATCCTCATTTGATTTAATAAGTCAATTGGTTCATTTTATACCTTTCATTCGTGTGATAACGTATAATAAGGAAATGAAACCATTTATTAATTTCAATACATAATAAATTATTTGGTTCACTTATTTACCTTTAATAAGCATTAAAAGGTAGTACAAGGATGTGAAACTATATAAAATTCAATTATAATTAACTAGGCCAAGTGATATCTACAAGTATAATTACCATTTACCATTAAAAGATTCATTTAACTGATTTAATCACTTACCTTAAAAGATTTAGGTTATACTATAATGTAATGTCCATTAAGAACTCATTAATTTAATTATAACACTTACCTTTATGAAGGAAAAGTCAAAGAAAACTATAACGGTGGTGCAAAAAGACCCACATGGGTCACCAAGTCATGATTATGGAAGCACCCTATATGGGGTGGTTGACATTGAGATCATAACCTCTAACTATATGAAGAAAAATAATGAAAACGCTTTAGAACATGAGCACATTAATTATAATCATGGAATATGAATTTATTAAGAATCACCCAATAAAATCGGTGTGTGTACTATGGAAGTAGTTTATAAAATAAAGAGACTTGAGGGACAAGTAATAGGGAACCTAACATGATCCTAAATCACTCCCCTCATATAGTATTGGACCTTAGTTTTTCCAAGATCATAAGAAATTCGATGAATAGATCAACACCCTAAAAATAGGTTATATGAACTTTCATCAAGATAGCATCACTGACGGAAAGAAAAATGATGAATGGTGCAAGAGTAATAAAGATATTACCCATTCTCATCCAATGAGACAGATCGATCTGAAATTTGAGGTCATATTGGGAAACTACTCCAAAGTCTTTCTTAGGGATTTTCTGGGTGCTCATGTGTGAGAGATAAGGGAGCGGTGAGGTTTTATCTGAAAAAAGAGTCCCCAACTCCTCTTTAAAAAACAGAATTTGGTCATTTTCATGACAAGAAAATGATTTACACATCTTGTAAATCTTAGGGTCTTCTCTCTTAGAAAAACCATTAACACATCATTAATTGGCCTACCCAAAACATTTTGCATCATGTATTGAATCCACATTGTATATTCAAAATACACATTGTGTATTGAGCCTGAAGCCAGCCTTTAATGCCCCTATTTACTTCTTCTCAAAAACAAACCAACCAACCTAAAGGCATGGTTTAAAATTTATGAAGAAAACAGAACCAAAACATAGGTTTTAACCAAAACATAAAAGGATCCATAACTAAAGTAAAAAAACTGGGTTCTTACAGCACATCCACTTCCAAGAACATAATTTTTTTTTCTAACCTTTAGACTAGGTATAAGGTTTCTTCAAAATATATTCCCTAGAATAGAGAATGACCCATATATAACAGTCCTTTCTTATTTCTCATAACATCACCATTCTCGATCAGTTTATTTCTTAACACTCATTTGGTACCAATGAAATTTTTATCTTTTATCCTTGGGATGATCTCCTAAGTTGATTTTTTTATAATTTAACATAGCTCATAATTCATAGCTTATATAAAATATCCATGTTCAAAATATTTAGTCAGAATTCTTAGTTTAACATATGATATAAAGTTAATTTAATTTTCTATTCTCAACCTTATTCTTATTGTCATAGGAGCTTCTTGACTTCAAATGATATTTCTTGTTTCAATAAAATCTTTCAACCTATGAAAGAGTTTTATATCACTTCCAATAGCGTGATCTTCATCAATTTTATATTTTTAATCAATATCTACAAAATTTGGTTAAATTATAAATTCATTTTCAACCTATTGGTTTGAAATATGATTGTTGTTGGCTCCAAATATTTCAAAGTCCACTTCAATTTTTTGACTTTATGTCAAGTATTTTTCAATAATTTTAACATCAAAACAATCCATTAACATGTAAATCCTCTTATTCCAAAACATATACTCAATTTTATCAATTAAGTATCCCATAAATACCCCTTCATTAGATTTATCTTCAAAAATTCTCAAATTATAGTATATTGTCTTTATAAATCATGAAATACCAAATATTAGTAAGTATTTTACAGTTGGAATATTCTTTTACCACATTTCATAAGGAGTAAAATTTGTATCACGTCCTCAAATAAATCTATTCTAAATTTTAACAATATTAAAAATAAAATCTCTCCAAAAAAATTATATTTTTTTCAGCTAGCATTGTCCTGCCCATCTCAACAATGCTTCCATTTTTCCTCTTAGAAACACTATTATTTTTGGGAGTATATGGTGTGTTTTCTTGATGCTTCATTATTTGGTTAATACGATAACATTAAAATGTATCACCCATGTATTCATTTCCATTATCATATATCAATTTCTCTATATAGATTCCCATATCATTTTCAACTTGTCACTTGAAAATTTTAAACATCTCAAAAACTCTTAACTTGTGCTTTATGAACATCACATTTTTCATTAAAGTGTAATATTCCATAAATTTCATGAAATAAAAATCACTTATGGTGTAATTTTTTTCATGGGACCACATAAATCAGTGTAAATGAGTTCCAATGGTTTGGTGGAATGAATTTCCACCTTTAGTGAAATTTTTAATCCATCTTTACTTTTGACAGGTTTCAAAAACATTATCAGTTTCTCTTTTTAGGTTGGGAAAATCTATTATACCATCTTATTTTTGATTTTTCTCGTGATTATTTTTTTAATATGATCAAGTCATTTGAGGAAAATAATACTCTTATATTTTACACTCAAATAATTGGAATTGGTAGGATAACCAATTAAAAAATTCATTTAATCTTTTTTACTTGAGATATGATCCTTATATCCTTTAATATTTTAATGATTCATCATTTATTCATTAAAAAACATCATTAAAATCATCATAGATCTAACTAACTAATGAAGGTCACATTTTCATATATTTCATATTGTAAATCATTGTTTATAATCCCACTATAGTGTTATTGTATGGGAAATTGTCACGTTTTTAGGTATTAGTGTTATTTTGAGCCTAAATGTGAAAAATGACTAATTTTGGTTTTTTGAAAGATTTTTACATCAAGGGTATTTTGGTCATTTCCTGAAAAATATTATTCCAAATTTTCTGATTCAAATTTTTTTAGAATACTTATATTATTTCCTCCACTTTTGTCTTCTGGACTAGGAGTTTATTGGGCCATATAAACGGTCTAAAAATTCATTGAAGTTGGACATTTTTTCAGGCGGACAGCGTGGACCCCACAACTGTAATGGAATGGTAACTCGGAATACACACCTTTAAATGCATTTATTTAACTCGTAGATGAACTAGGAAATCCAGGACCGACTCTACAAAAAATATGGGGGAGTTTGAAAGTCATTAACACGGCCATTAAAAGACACACTTTTGTAGGAACCATCTTGGAAGCTTCTCCCATAAACAGAAACCGAGATTGAAAAATTCATAACTCTTGCATAAAGTTTCCAAATTAGATGAAATTTTTAGTAGGGACTTCCAAGATATTTATGAACAACATTCATGAAGGGTGAAATTCGTGAAGAGGTCATTAATGGGGTCTACAATGCATTGACATTTGGTGTACGAATTTTGCCTATAAAAGGAGGCCCTCACCTCCTTCCCAAATCATCTCATTATCCATCCATTCCTTTAAGGAACCAAGGAGGAGATCTCCACTGAGGGAGGCCGGCCAAAAATATTTGTCATTTCATTTTTTTATTTATTTCTTTTATTTATCTTTGTTTTAGTTTTCAATTGTAATTTAGATTTCAAATAAATTCATGCATTGTTTTTATTATTGTGTCCACCCATCCACCCTATTTTCCTCTTCATCTTTTCTCATTCTTTTCTTATTTTATTCTTCTAATATTATCGACCATGACCTATTACCCTCGAAAATGAGAGTTTAACCCGAGATTTGTCCCGGGGGAGGTATGTAGAAATTTCGTTTATTCTATGCTTAAATTTTGATGTTTTATTAAGTTTGTGATGAGCAAGAGTGATGTGCACGGGTGTGGCGATCGTCCACAACGACACTGATTATAGACTAATTTCTATTCTTTTATTAAATATTTTTTATCCCTTCTACTGGATACAATCTCTTAATACGAAGGAGTTGAGCCATTCAGTGGTTGAAAGGGAATACGATGGAGTCAGGTCTTAGAAGATGTCACACTCTCGATCAAGGTGTGTCATCAACCTTTATTATAGGAGGAGGTGAAGTTAAGATTGCTAAATTCATTCAATATTTCACACCAATAAATAAAATAATAGTAATTAATGAATGAGATATCATAATTGAATTATCAAAATTAATTTTAAACACCAACAAGAAGAATGATGGAACCCACAAACCAACCCATACAGGCCAAGTTCTTTCTTCATTAATTGCATTTTGTCATTGCATGTTAGTTTTATCTTTTATTTAAATTGAATTGCATTAAATACTTAGATTAAATAAAAACCACCTAAAATAAGTAGCTTAGGTGAATTATCTTAATTAGGTGAACAAACTGAGAAAGCTCCTCAAGTGAGACGACCCTGGTCAGCCTTTAGGCTGCACTAGGAAAATTAAATTGCTTTTGCCAAGCCCTACGATAGGCGTGCATCAAAACTAGCGCCGTTTCCAGGGAGCTAATCGGTTGTTTACTTTACTTTTTCTATTTCAAAATTTTAGATAGTTTTCATTTTTAAAAAAATATAAAAAAAACTTTTTCCATGATGCATTTGAATTACAATTATTATGCAAGGAATAATTACTCACAGGTGTAGGAAGAAGAAACCGACTACACTAAGGAGGCCCTCTAACGAAGGGCTGATTCTCTAATGATAAGGTTCAAACAGAAGGAAAGAGGACTTGCAACATGGATATAACTTAAAGATTTGATATCCATGGATGATGAACTCAAAACTGACATTGAAATATTCAATGCTAAAAATAAATTTCCACAGGTCTTCCCTAATTTCAATAAAGAAATCCATGAAGTTGAATCCAAACTCAAGGTAGAGGAACATGAAAACTGACCTCCATCCAGTGATAATCAACTCCAATAGGCACTTCCAAATCAAGAAGAGATTCAAGCTGAACCAACTCTGGGAGATGATACATTCTTGAACTCAAATTATTTTAATTTTATTGAAACTAATTTGAGTATAACGCCCAATTTTTTTGAATTTTCAGAATCAGATGACTCCTATTATGCCCTGGAGGATGAAGATACAAAAGAATATGCACCTATTGAGGAACACCTGGAGCTCCTGGAAGTCATGGAATATCTACTGGAGGAGCCCCATCAAGAGATCCAGGTAGCTGAGCCTAAGAAAATCAGAAAAGAGGCTTCTCTTCATGCAGCCCCCATGAAGCCAACACTGGAATATAAGAAGGTTGCACAAGTAGCAATCAATGAAGATGATGGTCCATACTTTATCCTACCCCCACAATGAAAGCTATACCTCATTGTGAAGGGGGGGTATATGGTATACTCTATCCATGGATCATCCCTCATGAACAAGGATGAAGCACAAGCTAGGAAATGCCACATGTGGTGGTTCAAATCAAAGAAGCTTCATCCACCGACAGATTATGGATAACAGCCGGTACTACCCTCTGGAGGCACTAAAAGATTCCAGGGCCCACTTGTGGGATCATACCAAGATTTATCTTTACATACTTTCTAGTAATTTAAATTTAAAATTCAGTGTTAGGAAATAGTCTAGAATGTGTCCCCCTCCCTCTTTTCATTTTGAGCTTAAATGAAATGATCCTTGTGATTAATTGAGTAATTTTTCTTTTATAGGATCATGAAGGCAGAAGGAAGCCCCAAGAATTAGAGGAAGAGGACTGAATCATTTTTTCAAAAGAGAGTTAAATTTTTACTATTATCATTTAAACTCTTTAATTTTTTGGTCCAAAACATATTTGGAGATTTAATGAATATTCGTATCACCTTTCACACATCAATTGATTTTGAAATAGTTGAAATGATTTTTGAAATAATGGATTTTAAATGATTTTTGATATGAATTATTTTCCCTTGAAATGGATTTTAAAGCATTTTAATGAGTTTGACTGATTTTTGAAATCCATTCCCATGAAACACTAACTCAAAATATTTTTCCAATCCTGTGAGGTATTCTAAACCACTTTTACATATTCTTACTAATACCCACACTTTCTTAGGGGAAACTTGAATTTTTTGTGAGAACCAGAATTTGTGAATAATTCTCTTTCGAAGAATTGGATTTCATGGAATGTATTTGAAATGATTGAGGCATATCTTTGGCTAGCCATATTTTATCTTGATACCCACATTTACATTTATCCTTCATAATCTCTTAGATTCCATGAATTTCCTTATAGGTTTAAGCCACATTACAAGCCAATTTTTCCTTACCTACCCGCACCTTTAGTATTTTTGCATGGTTATTTCAAGTTTGAGTGTGGGGGAAGGGCCTTTTGTGTGCGTTAATTGGGATGTGTATCATTTATGGGTGGTGTGAGGAGTGTGTCAATACTTTATGTAGTGGATAACAAGATAATTGCGCATGTTTCATCATTTCATTGTGCTTTATTTGTTTCATCCATTTCTCCTTCAAAAAAAGAAAAAAATGGAGATGATCTTGAGTTCCTCATTGTACATTCTTTTATGACTAATGTCCCTCTCAAAAATCAAGGGCATGAATTGTCATTCATTAATTGTATTCAATTTTCAGCTCATCCTCCATGAAAAATATAAAAAGAAAATAAAGTTGTGCCTTTCTAGAGTTTTGAAAAAAAGGATAACTTAGATGATATCATTTATTATAATCACTTCTTGGATCATGTACCATGTCATAAAAGGGTGTGGTTTTGTTTTTCATATTTTCAAGTGGGATTGAGTGAGGATTTTCTTGTGTTTTAACTTGAATTAATCATGCATTGTACTTAAAATTCCAACCTCCTCTTTCTAGACTGAAACTTATTCAATCATTTTCCCACCAACCCTAAGCTATAGAATAATTTGAACCTTTAATTAAAGCCCTTATGATTGAATTCATTTTCATGTTTCACGCCATGGATATATGATAATTTTCATAAGCCTATGGTGATACATCCGATTTCCAAGTATGAGCGTAACTCTAGAATCAATTTCTCTTGAGTGAAGAGTGACATAAAATTCAATGTGAGGTAGGTTGTGATTGGGACATGGATTGATTTATGAGGTTGAAAAAAATTTAATTATTGAAATGAAAATAATAGAGAATTATTATTCATATATAAGACATGATAGAATTATATTTTGGATAAGATCATTGATATTTTCTAATTTTTTATTGCTGTATGTAATTTGATTTGGATGTAAGATGATTGCCCATGAGTGTAATGTTTAAGTGTGGGGGAGTGATGAAGCTCAAATTTTCATATATTTCTGCCTATAAAACGAGGCCCTCACCTCATTCCCAAATCATCCCATTATCCATCCATTCCATCAAGGCACCAAGGAGGATATCTCCACCGAGGGAGGCCAGCCAAAAATCGTCCCCATTTCATTTTTTTATTTATTCCTTTTCTTTATCTTTGTTTTATTTTTCAATTGTAATTTAGATTTCAAATAAATTCATGCATTGTTTTTATTATTGTATCCACCCATCCACCCTATTTTCTTCTTTATATTTTCTCATTCTTTTCTTCTTTTATTCGTGTAATATTATCCATCGTGACCTCTTACCCTCGAAAATGAGGGTTTAACCCGAGACTTAGCCCGGGGGAGGTATGTGGAAATTTCATTTATTCTATGCTTAAATTCTGATTTTTTATTAAGTTTGTGATGAGAAAAAGTGATGTGAATGGGTGTGGAGATCATCCACCATGACACTGATCTCAAACTTATTTCTATTATTTAATTAAATATTTTCCCTCCCTTCTACTGGATACAATCTCTTCATATGATGGAGTTGATCCATTCAGTGGTTGAAATGGAATACGATGGAGCGAGGTCATGGAAGATGTCACACTCTCGATCGAGGTGTGTCATCAACCTTGATTATAGGAGGAGGTGAAGTTAATATTTCTAGATGCATTCAAGATTTCACACCAATAAATAAAAGAATAGTAATTCATGAATGAGATCTCATAATTGAATTATCAAACTTAATTTTAAATACCAACAAGAGGAATGTTGGAACCCACAAACCAACCCATAAAGGCCAAGTTATTTCTTAATTAATTGCATTCTCTCATTGCATGTTAGTTTTATCTTTTATTTAAATTGAATTTCATTATATTCCTAGATTAAATAAAAATAACCAAAAATAAGTAGTTTAGGTGAATTAGATTAAGTAGGTGAACGAACTGAGAAACCTCCTCAAGTGAGACGACCCTGGTCAGCCTCTATGCTACACTAGGAAAATTAAATTTCTTTTTCCACACCCAACGATAGGTGTGCGTCACTAACACTCTAAAATTTGTTCTTCAGCCCTTCCTTATACAAAAATAATTTAATTTATAATATTTATCTTTAATTTCCACAGATCCAATCCCATTGATTTTTAGAGAAAAATCATTAATAAAATTGAATAATAGTTCTACATGTTTCTCAATATTTTTTAGAATCTCTAGATCACATGTCATATGGTAAGATAACTCACTATCAAGAACCCATGACTTTTTTCTTCTATTTTCCTTCAATGAAACTTCAGCTACTTATGTTTTTTAATCTTTGGGATTCTGAGTAACCTTTACTATCTCAACATAAGAAACCTATCTATGAAATTTTTCATGCACTTATCTTAGAAATTGACTTTCAGTTCAAACCATATATATATATTTATTCAAGTCACTCACAATGTTTTTCAGTTGGAAAATTAGAAATATTTCTCTTTACTATTTTCCTCCTCTAACAATCAGATTTCATATATCATGACTAACTCACCCTAACTTCATGCCTCATTCCAGGTAGTGAAATATTTCATCGATACATGTTGGAATTTTTCCTAAACACTCCAAAACACCAAAATTATCCTTAGAATGTGAAAATTCTAGGATCATAAAAAACACACCAGAAATATTATGGAGGTTTTTATTCTATCTACATTATATGGGTCTGAATTTGATTCTTATTGGGATCTGAAGGAATTCTTAAGTTCTTATTTTATTTTTATAGTGTGGTAAAATATTTATAGTCATTTATCATAGTCTAGAAATTACCATGTTTTTATCTTTTACCTACATTATTAGTAAAATAATAATTGAAAATAGTTTGATCAGGTATAGATTAACCATGATTACTTTTTAAAATCCCTTAAAACACATTAGGGGATTAAAACTTGGCTAAAATAGAATTTTTTAGCCTTATGTAATTTTATTTAGATCAATTTTAGCTAAAATACCAATATATTCTAACTTAGATAAATATTCTTTTTTAGAGATATTTTAGCTTCAAGATCATTCACAATTTTTTCATGTCCAAATAATTTCAAATTGAACTTTATGATTTTATCATTATAGAATGATTCTTTATTGAGTAAATTATTATTCAATTTTGTTAGATTCTTATTTTATTTCATAAAATTTTTCTTTTATTTCTTTATCATAGTATTTTTTCAATATAATCTTTAAGTTCATTTTTCATCATGTGTTTCAGCTTAGTTGGTTCTGATTTTTCTTTTTTAATACTTGAGGAATCAATTTTTTTAAAATTATCTATGAAGTTTTTAGTCTTCTCATCATCATCATTTTATGAATCGTTAGTTGATGAATGATCAATTTCCTCTTCTTTTCACATCATATTGCTTCACTCTCTTTTAGAAAATATATTTCTTCCTCTTCCATACTTGGATGCTTATTTTGTGATTTTACTCCACTTATTTCCTTTAGGTTTATCATCATTTTTAGATTCATAATATTAACCTTTATTATTTGGATAGTTTATATAAAAATTTCCAATTCCATTGAATTTGTAACATCTAAGTGTAATTTTTCTTTTGATCTATATTTTACCATTATAGAACTTTTTTTATAAGAGAAATGATTCTTTGATAGTATTCATCCACTTTTTTATTCTCATATTCACTTGGATTCACATAAATATAGTCTTTTGTTTTTAACTTTCTTAGTTACTTGAATATAATTTTATTTTTTTATTTTACTTTAAGTCTATGATTTTTATAATTTCATCAGGAATGAGAATATTATGTTGTTAATCAGGTGAATAATCTTCTTGGTATTCAAGATCATAAATTTTAGGATCAAACCTATCTATAAATTATATCATTAGCTTATTCGAAATTATTTTTTCATCCATATTTTAACCAAACCCTTGAATATTGATAATAATTTCATTCACTTGAGTAAATTAATGATCGATGTTTTCTCCCTCACCTATTTTTATTTCTCAAAATTGGCTTCTCTAAATTGGTAACTTAGTCTCCTTAACTTTCACATTTAGCTCGTAGATACTTTCCTATATCTTATTAATAGTCTAAAGTCATATTAAATTATTAGTAACCTTTTATAATAAATAACAAATAATAAAATTATAATATTTTCCAACTACCTCCAAATTTCTTTTATCAGAAAGGGAGATTTGAGAATTCCTTTTAATGGTTGGAAACCCAAAAACTGTTGCATCTCTCACTTCTAGGAAAATATCCAAAAAATATGGAAACTTCATATTCTTCTAACAATGATAGTCATTATATTTATATGTATAAATTAACTTTATATTAATAGAATTTAGATTATCCATTCTTAGTGCCATATTGGATCTAACAGAGGGGCCTAGATTTGATACCATTTAAAGTGCATAAGAAATTGATTATGTATTGAGAAAGGGGGATTGATCAATAAAAAATTATTTTTATGATTTTTTATTAAAAACAACCTTGTTCACCTATTAGGATCCAATCCTCTAAAATTGAAAAACTCATCCTCACTCACACATGTAGAAAATAAAATAATAGTTAACACATAATTTTTATAAGGTCTAGATCCTTCCCATAAGTCTTACCCCTTTCCAAGGTTGGTTAGTCACATAAACCATGGATTAATTATTATAATCATAAGATAATTCATATTACATGCATGAGCATAGCATCACACTTTCCCATTCTAGAGATATAATGATATAGAACTTGAATGAGAAAGATCTCTTTAGAAATTTAGTTTCTACAGGAACAATAGATGTAATATTACTCTACATAAATAGAAGATATTCAAATACATTATTCTCAATATATACAGAATCTAATGTAGATATACTTCTCAATGATCTTATCAATATTGATTCATTGAATACATATAATTCATGAAGTTTTATCTTTTTATCAAAACACTCATTTCAGTCTCTGGTTTTTAATTAATATTGATATAACACTTTAACTCTCTTATTTTGGATATATAAAAATTAGTTCATGGGATAATCCCCATATTTTGGAAAACTCGGAATTATAAAATTAATTTAATTCAAAAAAAAATTCTTTTCTAGCTCATCTTATTAGAGAATTATCTTAGTGGAATCGTACCAGGAAATATTTCTCATTTCCTTATTCAGTTAGCCTCAAAACCGTACAACACAATCTCATAATATTATCAGCTTTAATTAACTAAAAATATCTAGTAGAATACCACTACTACCATTCCTTTCTTCCTTTATAATTAATTGAGAATATTTTTTTAAGAAAACTCATTAACTCAGTTCATTAAAAAATAATTCAAAAATAATCCACTTTTGAATTATAAGAATATCCATCATCATCATTTCACTTCACCAACATCAGTGCTCATTTTCTTTAGTAGGATCATATAATGAACCACTATATCATGAAACAATAATCAATAGAATTAACATTCAGATTCGTGGAAAATCATCTAGAATCACTGTAAGATCAGTTAAAAGTGATTTTTCTAAATTTAGAATAGATTTTTCTATTTTAAAATTAAATGATTACATTGTCAAAAAAATTTGATGTTAGAATAATTACAATCCTACATTACAAAAGTAAGACTTCACTAGGGTTTCTTACCAGCGATGCTTCAAAATTTGAATTAGTTAATAGGATGAGAGGTGACCATATGTCAAAGTATAATTCAAGTTATTATTTATTTTCCCCCCTACTTAACTCTAGTAATGTAGTAATACTGGGTCAAACCCACAAGGAATGTTGTCAAATATCCATGAAAATAGAAAAATATCAAGATAAGATCACAA
This sequence comes from Viscum album, assembly GCA_963277665.1. Taxonomy (NCBI): domain Eukaryota; kingdom Viridiplantae; phylum Streptophyta; class Magnoliopsida; order Santalales; family Viscaceae; genus Viscum; species Viscum album. The sequence goes on from OY728135.1 coordinate 1,369,119,543, forward strand.
GAAATACAAATAAAAAATGTAATTGTGAGTTGGGATGTATAGTATGAGATAAGTGAGTAGTGTGGTGATGAGGAGGATGCAATTAAGACAAAAAGAAATGATAAAAACCAACATAATAAGTCGTTAATAAATGAGTTAGGGGTAATTACAACTGCATTCATTTTAAATTTATAATACATATCTCATAAATAAAGAATTTTCATAATTTAAATTAGTCAATAGGATGAGAGGTGACCATATTTCATAGTATAATTCAAGTTATTATTTGTCTTTCCCCCTACTTAACTCTATTAATGTAGTAATAAGGGGTTAAACCTACAAGAAAGGTTGTTAAATATCCATGAAAATAGAAAAATATCAAGATAAGAACACAAGAAATACAAATAAAAAATGTAATTGTGAGTGGGGATGTATAGTATGAGATAAGTGAGTAGTGTGGTGATGAGGAGTATTCAATTAAGACTAAAATCAATAATAAAAAAACAACATAAGAAACCGGTAATAACTGAGTTAGGGGGAATTCCAATTGCATTCATTTTAAATTTATAATACATATCTCATGAATAAATAATGTTCAGGATGTCCATTTTAAAAATGATTCAAAATATAACTATCTATAAGGTTTTCTTTATACTAAAAATGAGTAGTAGTTTGTCAACTGCTAAGTATTCTAAGTGATTGAAAATGAAAAAAACTACTCCCACCAAGATCAAATTTTTATTAATCTCTGTGTTCTATGATTTGATTCAAAACCCCCTTTTCAAAATATTTTGAGAATAATTTCTTAACAACTTAAAATACAATCAATATCAAGGGTATAAATTCTTATGTTTTTGAAGAAAATTGATTGTAAGATAAAGTGAAAGAATAGAAACCCAGTAATGAAGATGAGATAACGAAGTGGAAAGAGTCAAGGCAGAACAATTTTATTTCCCCTAAAATGTATTTAGAATAAAATAATGTTTTATCTATCAAAATAAAACATTTAATTCATAACAACACCATAGAAATGAAGAAGAAAATAGGAAGAGGAATTTATCTTGAGAAGTTCCAACTCCTACTCCAGTTGTCACTTGAGTCGCCTAGTTCTCCTCTATTTCTATTGATTTTTGGGATTTCATAGATACTGATTGATCTGGGATTCAATTTTTATTTTATCAAAAAATTCCTTCTTTTTAATATATAGGCCAAATCTAGCTTTGTGACTCGCACTCTAGAACTTATAGATTTTCTCCAAATTCACCATGTTTCACAGGTTTCTATGGATCATCATCAACCTCCAGTGACTCGACTAAATTATTATAAATGAATATAGATACCCCCATATAGGATTTATTGATTAATAATTCAATATTTTCCAATCATATTTGAAGTATTCATAGTTTTCTCCTTCTAGGTCTTGATCTCCCCTTTGATTTAGAATTTAGTATAGAGTTTTATGGCACATATGTGTTTTACTCCTCCTAAACTTTATATATCCTATGTGTGGCCTTGGGTACATTTTCATAACATCATGTACATGTTATTACCTTTATGGGTGTGGTGTTTGGGTATTTACCCATACATGGATCATTAAGTGTGGGATGTTACCTTTCTAAGGCCTTTAAGACACACATGTTACCCTTTCTTAGTGCATTTCCAGTCAATTTTATCCTTATGTGGTGCTTCACTACCCACTTGTAGGTCCAAAAATTAACATTATATACTTTTATAGATTTTTGATACATAGAAATACCATTCTATAGTTTGATAATCAAACTGATATCTTTTTGTAACTCCTCATCTAGGGATTCATTCATTCATTAGTTCTATATAGTAAACAAAATTCCTTACACAATCAGATATGTAAACTAATTTCCATGAGATATTTCATCAATCAGATAGAGTTCATCCTTCTTCATCCCCAAAAACCATTTCATTAGGGAAAAAATAATGCCCCTCCATATTCAATAAAACCTACATATGGATCACACCCAGCAAACAACAAATCCTCATTCTCAAATTCAAATATTTTCATGAATCTCCTTCATCAAACTCAACTTTAACTTCATCAAAATATCCTTTAGAAGCACATAATGACCTTATTGATGTTGTTAAATTAGTTCATTTGGATCTAATTATAATCAATATTTAAAAATTTATCCATCAATTTCATCAAACATCACTAACATAAGACTTCCCATGTTTTGATATGGCACTTATTCGATTCATTTCATGGAATCCACATTCAGTAGACACAAATTCCACTTCAACCAAACTCCATTTGAGAATCTTCTTCCTTGAAAAAGGTATGGTTATCCTCCATTATGTTGAAAAATTATTTATTCATAGTAAATAAATATTAGTTTTATTCATATTCGTTAAATATCACATTCAATATTTAGGCTTCACTCACAAAATTTATTCACCATTTTCCAAAGTTTCAGGCTTAGTTGATTTCCTTCAGTTTAGCTCGATATTTGTCACTAAAATTAATGAATTGAATATTTAGTATTGTTAGGTCTCATTTTTACTTTGAACAAATCTCATATTTTTAATTCCCTAACCCAAACCACTAGGTCTGATCTGGAGTGCTACAAGGCCTCATGCACACCTCCTCATATGCAAGAGGCTGGTGACTAACACCAAGGGTATGAAGTCTATCAGTAGAGATACTATAACCTAAAAATCATATCATTGAACCAATAATATAAATATAATTCAAACAACATATATTAACCATGAATAAGAATACAATATCATATGGAACACATTTCATGTAGTAAAAAATGGGCTCTCGATGTTTCAATCCAAACCAGAGTAATAAAGACGATAAATAAAAATAAAAGTAACACTAATAGTATTAAGTGTGTCCTTAAATCACCTCCAAATCCAATCCTAAATCTCCTAAACTCCCCATCATAGAGACATTTACCTTCACTGGATCTATGGTAATGAATTTTGCACAGTCACCATGATTCTCATGTAGGGAGTGACTAATAAACCAATTAGGACACCACCAATGTGTCCTTAACATAAATGAACATAATATATAAAAATTCATTTCATGAAATAATTAAATTATCAAATAAACATACAACCACGAAATTATCAATTCATCACATGATAACTAATCCTCCATGAACCCTGACCCCACCTTCTTTAGCATGATGCTGGTAAGGATGTCAATGTTTATTAAAAATACTACCTTTAAGGAAACACTACATGCCCCACCCTAATGATGATCGTTATTTGGTTCAATAATTTCCCCACCATAATAGTTTTCATTATCATGAATACTGCATTCCCTACTATAGTTGTGGTCATTATTAGGGCCACTAAATGCCCCGCTATAATAGTGTCCATTATCTGGAACTATGCACACCCCACCCTATCCATGGTCATTATTATTAGATGATGGTAAGTCCCACCTGACATGTTTTACATAATTGGATAACATATGAACACTATATGGAATTATCTCACTTCATATAATATCTATTGGATTCTCATCCCTTGCATTATCTAATCTCACTTCAATAAGCATGTCTATGACATGACTCATACCATCACATGATCCATTGATTGTATCCATCATCATGTCATCATGCATCCCCTATAAGGGTCCATCTAACAGATACTGACTGACCTAATCAACCTGATACCTAGAAAAAGGTTCCATAGGATGTGTAATACCATAAAAAATATGTATTATGGAAAGGACCATTAATTCATATGAAGAAAAATTCTCGGGATTCCACACATAAAACACATGGCCACAAGTATGGAAGGTCTCAAGGCCACATACATAACCACATGTGAAAACATAATAAGAATGATTTATAAAGCTTAAACAACATATCATTACTATGTCATATACATGGTCATGTATAGTAAGGAACTTCCTACCTCAATATATTTTATGAAGAACTCCAAGGTTCCTTAAGGAATCGACACAAAAATGAAGTCTTTATATTAGTTAGTTCAAACCACTCAACAAGGATTTCAAGAACTGGTTCTAAATATTTTATTTTGAAAATAAATAAATAAAACCACAAGAAATAATAGTTTCTCTCTTCCAGAAAATCTCCAAATAATCAATTTAAGTCATGGAATGCATTAACCACTTCTTTATTAAGGAATAATCATAATTCCCTATGCGATGACAAGTTATATCTCTTTAATCATTAGAGACAATCATGATACATCTTTATTATTCTTTTATAATTCTAGGTTATTATCATTTAGTTATTTTCTGTCATTTTTCTCTAGAATTAATGGAAAATATTATTTTAAAATTTTAACTTAATATAATACCTAGAAATTATACCCTTAAAAAGAAGTACTCAAGAATAGAGAAGGGATAGAGAGGGTTTTTTCATGCCTATAAATATGATAAAGAACTTGGTTCGATCAAATATTACTTTTCAAATATTTGGTTTAGAAATTCTATACTACCCAAACTCATAAGAATAACCAAAAATAAAGGTATAAAAGGCCTGAATATTTTTAAAAGGGATTATATGGTGTTCAAGATCATAGCATTGAAAATCCAAGTTAAATAAACTATTTAATTTGTATTTTAATTTAATCTTAATAGTGGATAATTTAAAATATTTAATAATATGATTTATGAATTTAAAATGGTAAATGAATTGATTTTCCATGATTTTAGGCTTTAAAAATCAACAAAACATATTTCAAACTTCCTTTGGGCAAGGAAAATAAAAATATAGGGATAAAAATTACATTTTCCTCAAAAATTATTATATGTAAGTGTAATATGATTTTAACCTTATGAAACACATTGAAATAGCTAGTTACCCTTATTAAAGAAGAGATTTAACATTACATAGCCTCTGAAAACTATGGTTAACCGTTATACAAATCATCTTCACCATTACACAAGGTTTTTTTACCCTTATGCAAACTTTTTAAATTTTAAATCACCTTTATGCATCTCATTGGTTACCCATACACATCCTTTATAAATTCTAGGTAGCATTTATGTAACCCTTGAAAATAAGGGGTTACCCTTATATAACCCTTATAAACACCTTATTACCTTTATATGGAACCATAAACCCCTATTGAATTTAGGTAGAATACACATGCGTTTATATAATCCCTATTTCATACATAAGAGTAGAAAATAAAATTAAAAATATTAAATTTTTAGAAAAAAAATAAGTCATAAATTATAACCAAAAGAGGAATTAAAGATCATTTAAAAAATAATAATTTTAAAATTATCCCCCTCTAACAACTTCTCATCCTCAATCAGTGTCTATAGTGGTCTTGCTAAAAAAACAGGCCACTGAACTCAAAAATCAGACTCCTACTCCCAATTCTCCTGTTTGATCCATCAAAGATGTCATAATAATCAAACAAGTGGCATCGTATTTCCCCAAAACACCTCTATCTCCCATCTATAATTTTCATTGGGCACTATTCATAAGATTCATCTATCTCCAAATCGACTTCCTTATAGTCTATAACATGCGTATTGTTGGGAAAGTACCTCAAAGGTTAAGAAATTTGGAACATATCATGCATGACTCGATAACATGGATGAATTTCTAGATATTACACCACTATACAAACTCCTTTAGTGATAACGGGGTACTCGACGCCTGTGAGAGGTGTATCCCCTTCTCTCTTGGGGTTTAGGGTATACTCCATCAGCCTCATTCCCTCCCCTCCTTCGGCTTCTCGATCATCTCGGCATCGACATCCCCTTCGTTGGCAGTTCCCAGTCGGCCCGCAGGTCATCGCCATCTCTCAGCGAGTGGTGAGTCAGGTTCTGGGCGGGTGGAGACTGGCTTGGCGGGTACGGGAGATGACCCCTATCCTGAGCGGCTCGACGTCGAACTCGTATAGGTGCGGAGGGGGGAGGGCTCTGCCTGTTCTGATGTTTTCAGCTTTGCTGGAGGTTTTGAATCCGGTTGCTTCACTGGTGTTCTTGCAACATCTTTGGTAGGCCCCCTCTGCCTCATTGGGTCCTTCTTCTTTCTACGGTTCATCCGATCTGGAATCTGGTGTGGGTTCTTCCTTGGTTCGATCGGTCCGGTTCTAGACTAGATTGGCGTTACTGGCTCTGTCTGCTTGGATCGCTTCATCAGAGAATCTCCCTCAGTTTCATGCACCCTGGATCGTCTTCCTCGTCTGGCTGTTGTGTATGAGGTTGGAGATGCTTAGTGATTGCGGTGGGGTGCTTCCAGCTTCGTCTTTGGCGCTTGGTTTACGGTTTGCTGCTTCTTGATGGTTGTTTCTCAAGTTGTTTCTGGTTAATTGGATCTTTGAATGTGTAGGGATTGAGGTTTGGTTCTCGTGATGCTTCTGATTTTTGGCTTAATGGATGTGTATGCTGTTTGTGTAGGAGATTCATGGTCCTGGAAGGTTGGGGGACTCTGCTCCCAGCCGTCTCATTCTGGTCTTCGGGCATGTGGGTTGGTGCTGCACCTGGACTTGACTGCATAGAATATTCCCAAAGGATGATTCAGAGATGGCGGTTCATCTTTGCAATGATTTTCAGATTTGGTTGTTTGAGAGGGTATGGCTTTATCCGTCGGATCAGGCATGTGATTTGACACAGGACACTTGCTAGCTGAACTGTCTAGAAAAAGTGGAGAGCTTTATTTTGAACATATATTGGGGTGGGGCATCTCCATGTTATTTGTCTAGTTTTTTATCTCATTGACCTTCGGGTCCTTTAATTTCCTAAGTCCTTGATGTTTGGGTTCTCCCCTTATGCTTTTAAAAGGTGGTATATTTTAATAAAAATAAAAATTTTAAGGCCTTCAGGTCGTTGGAGTGGTGGAAGGGTCCAAAAACCCAAGTTTCCAACTACCTCAACTTCCATAAATGACAATGCCCCAACTGTTGTGGCAGCTGTAAGAAATAAATTCACCAATACTAGACTTCAAAGGTTGTATTCTCCATTATACATATCATTATTTCATACTCCGAGTGGTCACCAATTACTTCCTAATCAACTACGCCCTCTTTGAGGTATCCTTCACCATACTAGGCCCAACAACTGTTACCTCACCTGCCACATTCCAAAATAGAATTGAGTGGAATGGCCATCTATAGAGACCCATAATCAGTTTCATCTATATATAATCCTAGAATTTTTGGGTTGTAAGCAATCTCCTACAAGGATTGATTCTATCCCATTATCCAGCAATGTCTAAAGAACAATCTTAGATCATATCCTCCAATATGAGAATCTTCCACTTTGGTTTTCATCTATATGAGGATGGTACATTGTGCTCCATCTCATCTGAGTCCTTAATGCCTTCTAAATTCCCATCCAAAACCATGGAATGAATCATGAAACTTTTTCAAATAAAATTCTCAATGAAACTACATGTAAGAATATGATCTCACAGAAATAAAACTTTTCCATATTTTCTACTGAGTGAGTCTCATAGATCATCAAGAAGTGATAAATGTTATTTAATTGATTAAAAACACCTAGAAAGTGTCATGAATCCATAGGATCCTGGGTAACCCCATTAAAAAGTCTATCATGGTGTCCTCCCACTTACACATGGGAACTGAAAGTGGCTATACCAAACATCTAGTATACTGGTGGTCAATATTTATCATATGATAGGTAAGGCATATGGAAACAAATACCACAATTTCTCCCTTTATCACTGGACACTGGAACTATGGAATGAAGTCATGGTATAACTTTTTCACTCTAGGATGAACCATATACTCATAGGTATGGAATTATTTCATCATTTATTCCCTAATGGAATTAGTGACTATAAATATTCTTTATATAAATATCACATTGTCATCGTCCAAAGACCACCATAGTATCGGTTCGCCTTTAGTGTAATTCCCCAACCCTAGAAGCTCGGATCTGGTGAATTATTTTAATAAATTGGCATTATTAAAAGGAATCAAATCTGAAGGACCGATCAATTTATCACTCTTGGAAAATATATTAAATACACAAAAATTACATTAAAATTAAAAAAATAATATAAAACATAGATATTCCTTTTAGAATCCCATTATTCCCCTATCTTAACCATGTATATCAATCATAAAACACTTCTTAGAATCCTTGAAAAATAAAACATAAGATAAGGGTGAGCTCAGATTCTAAGTAAGGTTAAACAATACAGTAAAATCTTTCATAAATAAGCATAAACTTTTAAGGAAAAGTATAAAAATGAAACACAGGCCTTTTAAACATAATATTTAGCATAATATGGCAGGAATAAATAAAATAATCACATTTAAAAATTTACATGGTTATTCTACTAGTCCTATAATCACATGTAATATTAACAACTAAACTCATAATGAGGGAATGCATAATGTCATAAATTTTCACTATCAAGATATATCCTCAAGAAAGATACTGTCAAGATCTATACTCATGAAAGTTTAAGTCTATGGGAACAAACAGGTTTGATTTGTGTCAATATCTATCCACCGGAAAAGATAGCTACTATCATGATCTATCTTCATGATAGTTTATTTTTGTGGGTAGAAACTCGTTTGATTTGTGTCAAGATCTATCCTTCTGACAATTTAAAACTACTTGGAAACAAACATGATGGGTTTTCCACTATATAATTTCACCTCATTAGACCTACTGATGAATCGAGGGGCTATAGTGGGTCCCACCAATCATTTGATAAGTCAGATACATTTCTCATGTTAAGATGATGAAATGTAAATTGCATAAACATTTATATTAAAAACTAGCATACAAAATATGAATACTTTAACCATAAACCAATAATGGTATCTAAATAGCACATCCACATTCAAACTAATCATAAACCATTCAATAAAATATAGTAAATTATATCATAATATATCAAACTCGATTAATCATGAGATCCAAAAAAGTATGTTGACATAAATGAAAATACTCTATTAAAATGATTAAAAATATCTTGAGATAAATTCTCTTTTTTCAATGAAATCATTTATTCAAAAGATGTGAACTTAAAAAAAGACATTTAAGAAGAGATTTTTGAATCAAATTGTCCCATACAAATTTGAAAATTTGTAAATGAATTAAAATTTTAAAACATTCATGTCCATATAAATAAATCCTTAAAACCATTTTTTAAACATGGGCATTAACGATAAATATTTATAAAAATAAATATTTAAAACATTTTAAATGATATTTTATTTAAAGAGACCCTTACATAAAACCTTAAAAAATATTCCTTTTGAAAACATTTGAATGAAATTAAAAATAAACATAAAATTTTATTTATAATCTTTTATATACATATAAATAAATATGTATGGTAATATCCAGAATATTGTAATGGAGAAAGGATTAATTCTTTAAATATTCAAACCATCCCAAACCACTTTGAACATTTGAATAATAAGCCCAATATCTTCACATTAATATTTAAATTTTATATAGATAAATTTATTCATCATATCAAGTACAATAGTGGCAGTTCATACACCACACACAAGATATAGGGTTGAACATGGCTTATATCTCATGAAAATTAAAAGTGAGACAAATTTCCCTTATCTTAGGTCTGATACACTCTGTACATGTCTGAAACTATTGTATAATGGTTTTAAACATATTATTAACTTCTACCAGAATAATAATAATATTTATGATATCATATATGATTCATTCATGACTTTATATTACCTATTTATTAATAATTTCCAAGTTAAACCAATGTTTCGGGTAATAATCACTTTTGTTTATCATATGTGTTTTGACTTGTTATTATTGATTGTATTATTTAGATCATGATTTACTTATTTATATAATGTAAAACATGATTTTTATATCATTTATATTCATTATATAAATATATGTAATAGATGGATATATGTAATGAAATACATCATTCATGGTGATGGTAGGTCGCACATACGCATGAATGTTGTTTCAATTTTCTTATCTTATTGAATAGAAGTGAGTAAATGAAAATAATGTGTATATATATATTATTCCTATAGAATTATTATGTCATATATTTTATACTTTTTTATTATATATATTTTTATAATCATTCTTGAATGGTTAGCGTGGAGAATGAATCTCATCGCGTCGTGGAGACGGTAGGTCGTACGTACGCACGAGCGACAGTATCATTTCTTTAATGGTAAATGGGTAAGAAAATGGATGGTGTGTTAATTATACATAATCAATATAATGTCATATTTATTATTTATATCCATTATATTAATAATTATATCCATTTAAATAATGTATAGATGAAAACGGTTTACACCACAACGTAGAGACGGTAACCCGTACGTACCCACGCATGGTGATATTTTTTTGTAGGATGGGAAAAATAAGGAATATGGTTGTATAATAAAAATAATAACATATAATAATATATTATATTCTCTATTTATTACTTTATTATGGAGAAACTTAGTAATAGAAAGTAGAAGAAGAAAAGAACTTTGAAATTGTTAGTAAAACAACTACCTCTTCTTCAAGTGTCTCCTTTTGATTTGCACAAAAGGACTCCTTAGGTTGGATTTCTTACAAAAGTATAGCCTCTAATATGAAGTTAGAGAAGTTGGGAGGATAAATGGGCAGGTTTTTTATAAACTAAAGGGCTTTATATGTGTTAATAAAAGAGAATGATATGTTCCCTTTTATAAGAGAGGGGAGGAGAACTTTAGGAAACTCCAAAACTATTAATTTATTATAAATTGATTTTCAATTTAAAATAGCATAAAATTGAGTTATTTAGAATATGAGATGGTTATGGTACTAAGTCCTCTCAACCAATGAATTTTATACATGTTTAGGTCACAAAATTAACCTTATCTTTTGGCTTTAACCCTTAGTTAAACAATTTAACTCTTACCATGGAAACTTGTCTTTTTACATTATAGGGTTAATATAGTTACTATAAAATTAAAAAAAACCCAATTGGATATTATATGATATATTTAACATTATAATAATTGATTTTCTAAATTATACATTTTTATTAATTTTTCATAATTTAAAAAAAATATTATTTATTTTAAAATCTCATTTATGTCAATCTTAACACTATTTATTATTTGACTTTTTAAATACTCATAACAACTTGAATCCTTCTAAAAACTACATTAACTCATCTATAATATTTCAATTTCATCCAAAAAATGAATGAATTTCATTAAATGTTTCATATAATATTTATTTTAATATTACTAATATCATTTTAAATAATTTTTCCTATAATAAATCAATTACCACATCATCATTATGTCACCATTTAATTGAATTAATTAATATATAAAAATTATAAATAAATTATCATGATTTATATAAACATTTTATATTTCTTAATAATTATTATAGTTTAATTTATCTTATATATAACCATATTTTAAAAATAATTTAGTTATTAAAATTTGAATGTGACATTTTTAACTCTTTTATAAATAAAATATAATAAATGTCCTAATATAGCACAAGTGGCTTAAAAATGATCATATTTTTACCTAAGTTTGATTTTGATCAAAATACACTTATCTAATGAAATTAGGACAAGTGTTAGGGTAATTTTATGTTATTATACTATTATTTTTACTTTTAATTTCCCTATTTACCTTTAACTGTGATTAATAAAATTAAAACGTTACTATTCACCCAAAAAAATTGATCCAATTTGACCACGTTCTTCATACTAATTACAACCATATTTTTTTTTCTAAATTCAATTCACAGAAGCGGTAAAATTATGTTTAATGTTAATCCTACAAATGTGGTTAGAAGGTGGGTAAAAAAGACTTTCAAAAGTTCAATAATTTTTTTATATATAATTATATTATAATAATGATTCAAATGACCCAAATTGGATAAACATGTGTATTATTTATCTATTGAGAATTTAAAATCATTTTAAATTAAAATAATTATTTAAATGAAAAAGTTGGGTTTTAACAATAATGTAGTATTTTTCACTGTTTGTCAAAAATTAAAACTTTTCAGAAAAATAAAAAAATAACCCTAAACTAATTTTGATATTATGAATTCAAAAATTAATTCTATTTTTAAAAATAATATTTTTAAATTTCATAATTTGGTTAATATTATTCATAACCTCTTTTTAAACGGTTAATTTAGTATATCGTGGTACGCTCGAACTCGGTGTTCCGTGTAAGGAAAGCTATTGAAGATAACGCACCATGAAATAATGGGGTGTGACATCCAACTAGTCATTCCCACGTCACATAACACTCTGGTTCAGTCACCTAACTAAACGTTACATGGTCTAATAAAGAAGTTGTGACCTCTAATGGATTATAGGTCATCAATCCTTGATCCATAGAAGAGTTTTTCCTCTAATTGGACAACAAGATTTTAAAAACCCATTTTTCGTCTAAAGTCTATTCACCAAGCTCCTTGGATACCCATGATTACAGCTAAGATAATCTACAACAAAATTTCATTTCCCTAGTGAATAATCCATCACAAATTGGAACAACTATAGATAATCTACATAGTGCCTCTACCACAAGTTTAGGTCTCATTGTATAAAGATAAAACAGAGACACATGTGGTCAGTGTAGACAACAAAACTCACACCAAAGAGATGTTTTCATCAAAACTTCAATTCATGGGTCATCACTACCATATACATTTCATGATTAATATAATTCTACTCATGGGTAACTTTTGATGTAACCCATAAGAAACTAACCACTCCCTCTACATCATCACTGCCCCCAAACCAATGCATGATGCATCATAGAATATAGCATAATTGATCCATGGATAGAGAAGTATAACTACGGGATCTATAGTTATCCGTCTATTTAGATTAATAAAATCTTTTTCACAATTTTCCTACCACTTTAACATCACTCACTTCTTCATCAGTATGGTCATGGGTTTAGATAAATGCGTGAATTCCTGCATAAAACATCGATAGTACCCCCACTAAACCCATAAAGATCCTAACCTCAAATAGGTTATGGGGACCTATCTAGGAAATTAATTCCTCCACTTTCTCTAGGTACATGGATAAACCTATATCAAACATTACATACCTCAATAATTTCACCTCTTGAATCCAAACATTAAACTTTGATAGATTAGTGTAAAGCCAATGTGCTCTAAGTGTACTTCAAACTATCTCAAAATGTCTATAATGTTACTTTGGGGTTAGTGAGTATATGGGGATGTCATCAGTGAACACCATAATTAATAGGTTAATATATGGGTGGAAGACCTTATTGGAAGATTCTTCAATCCAAACAGAATCACTAAGTACTTGTATAACCCATACCTACTCTAAATGTCATCTTTGGAATTTCCTCCTCTCAAACCCACAACTGGAGATGACCTAATCAAATATAAATCTTGTATAACCATTAGAATCATAATAAATTATCAAAGAGATCATCAATCTTAGGAATGGGATATCTATTATTCATCTTCACTTGATTCAAATTTCGATAATCTACTCAGAGATGAAGACTAATATCCACCTTCTTGGTGAACAATACAGGTTCACCTCAAAGTGAAGCACTCAACCTGATAAATACCATCTAATATAAGTCCTCAAGATTTACCTAGATATCCTTTAAATCGACTGGTTCCATACAATAATGGGGTATCGAAATTGTTTACAAGCTCAGTTTATGATCTATCTCCAATTCAAGTCCTTTATAAGGGCTAATTATAGTGAATTAATCTAGAAAGTTGTTCTGATAGAGATCTAGAACTAGCGGAAAAGATGATGAAGCTTCCACATATCTTATTGAAAGAGCCAAACCTACAATCTGAACTATGATTGTCCTAATATAACTCAAGTATAGACCAACTATACCTACTCCAAACTCCAACTATATAGTTGTTGTGTGCTTCTATCCCTTTGATGATATAAACAATAACCATATTTAATATAAATCAATGTGAGATCAGAATCTAGTCAACCAATATATGCCAAGAATCACATTTAAGTTCATCATCTCTTGAATAAGGAATTCCAAAAAATAACTATAACTGAAAATGAATAAAATACACTTTGGGAATCAATAATGATGGCCGACTTTCATTCCCAAAGATGTATCAATAAAAATTAATTCAGAAGAAAAAATGTTTGATAAATCTATCCCAGCAACAACTTGGGAAGATATAAATGTATGGAAAACTCTGAAACTATGAAAGATGCTAGCTCAACTTGTTGATCTTTTAGAGTCTCTACTAGGCCAATGATTTCTATAATGACTTCAACTCATTCCTTAGTATCATGAGGGATTACATTTCCCTAGAAGGATATAGAATACTAGAGTTGAATGTCTTGGGGATAATCCACCAAAGTTTTGGACTCCTCTACCTTGGATAGACACTAAGAGAAAAAGTTTTGGATGAAGCAGCTCTACTGTCTTAACCACATAGCAATTTTGGGACCATACTCAGCTATATAATTCTGCACATCTAGTGGTAGAGCAGGAACATTATTACTTATAGTATAATTCTATCCCCACATAAAAAGTAATCTCACAAGACTACATTGATGAACAATTATCTAAAAATGAAAGAACATTTAGAAAATATGAATCTATTAAGTTATATCCTAATATGACTCTGGGGTAACACAAAGTTTCTCTTAGGAGTCTACCCATAACCCAAGTTATATCCATCATAGTAATAATCAAGTTCTCGATCCCTACATGTTAGTCACAATAATATATATACAAATAAAATATCATGCTTAGGTTCTATTAATTAATTTCAATACAGATATATCAATATAATATGTAAATGGATATATCACACAACAGAGAATACAATTTTATCCCAAATAGATATCATAATTCAATGAATTAAATTATATAACTAATATGATGCCCAAAAACATGTATATATATGAAATGTGATCCAATATGCATACTTGATATAAATAAACAGACCTAAATCCTCATAAAACTATAATTTTAATCCCTTCAATGGTAACTCAGAGGTCTATTACACATGAGTTTTCTAGGAACATGGAAACTCCCATACCTAAGTCCCACACAACTTATCTCATTTCTACCATATCTCAAGTAAGTCAAAAAATAAAAGAATAAAACTATGCTATGATACAATTTTTTAATTCCCCAACCTAAACCATTGGGCTTAAGATAGAGAGCCACAAGACGATATGCATTCCACCTTTTATGCAAGAGGCTTTCAACTAGTAGTGAGGGTGTAATGACCCAAAATTTTATCAATGGAAATTCCCTTCTTATAATTACTTCATATAGTATAAACCACATAAAATCACTTTGAGAACACAATAAAAAAATTATTAATTAATAATGAATGAAATAATAAGTGTTTCTATAATTTAATGAATATATAACATTGAAATTGTAACTTGACCTTAGGAATAGTAGTATAACCCTTGTGAATAGTAAACCAACAAAATGAAAAGTTACCTCACCCATGAAAGTATAAATAAAATTTAGGCACCTTATAAATGATAATATGATATAATTATATTTTACTATTAGTGTATAAATATTTTAAAAATTATTGATTAAGTGTTGGTATTTTTATAAAACATAAATATTTATTTATAATTTTATAATTAAAATAATTATTTAAAAGAAAATTTATATTCATAAAATAGAATCATAATTTAACTTTCTTTTTTCTTATTAATATAAGATAATTTTATGAGACCTTTCTTAATTTTTCAAAGTGTTATAAAATTAGTTATAATTTTAAAATCGATATTTTCCCAGTAAATGATAATTTTAATTAAAAAATTAAAATTCTCATATGTAGAAAATTATTCTCATAAAATGTTGTTCATTTTTAAATTCCAAATTTCATGAATTGTTTTGGGTGAATTTTTGGGAATTTTCTTAAATACTTGAATTATAGGAATAGTAAAATATGGTCATTTACGATATATATACATTAAAAGTTAAATACACTATTAATTGATTCATAACTAATGTAAGAACCATAAAATATAACTCCACTTAATTATTTTAATATATTTCATGATAGTTCTCAAAAAATTTATATACTTGAACCAAAATAATAAACTAATTAATAGAATAATGAGAAAACACCCCTCTCTTCCACTATAAATATCACCCCTCACCAACTCTTCTCATCACACCTCTCACGCTTTGTGCCTTGTTCAAATTATACTCCAATCTATTCCTAATCACCTCCCTAGAAACAATAGGCCTTTTTTCTTAACAAAATATCAAAACCAATACCCCTAAGGAGGTTCTCAAGGAGGAGGATTCAAGAGGTAAAATCCCCTTTCTTTTCTTTTAATTTCTTATCAAGTTTTTTTCTTTCTTAATTATCTCCTCACCTCCCCACATATAAATGGTATGATAAATCGAGTACCATACTTATACTTTAATTTTATTATTCTAATGTAATAATTTACCATCAAACCCCTTTTCCTCTCCCTTTTATTCTAAAAAAGGAAACGTCGTCTATGAGGTGTTGTTTTATCACCTTCAAGGATGACATGTTCGTAGGATTGAAATAAGGAATATAGATGCTCAATTACAAGAGGGGTGAATTGTAAGTTTAAAAACATTCATTTTTAACCTTAAGGAAAACTATGTTTAACAAAGTTAAACAAGGTAAATTCCCAAACCCTAAAATAGTTTTATGAGACAAACTTGCTTAGGTTCTGGAAATATTGTTCTCGAATAGAAACATAGGAAAAGTTTACTTAAGAAAGATTCTAAATTAAAGAGTATAGAATCTGTAATATCAGATTTAATCAAAGTACAAGAAAGTATAAGAAGTTTACACTTTCTTCATTTAACAAAATACAGATATAATAAAATTTAAAACAAAATAAGTAACACGTAAGAATTTTTTTCACCCAAATAGTAGTGTATCCGACAACCTTGGATAAATGTCCCTTGATTTATACTTTCATGAAAGTCTATCTTACCCACACCATGGTAAGACCTTGATAGGAATATTTAAATATGTCTTGCTATCCCCATAATCCCTTGATCTTTAAGGTAGTCGGAAGCTCTGTCTTCTTATCCCTGGAAGCCCTCAATTGTACTCTACAATAATTAGAGTCGCACAAAGCAAGGATGAACAAGATGTTCAAATCTATACAAATCATGAGCATCTTTTATTCTCTAGAAACCACTTCACAGCATGTAATCTCTATTTCAATTAACAGATAATGAGCTTCTTTAAATGATATCATATTTATAGGCAAGAAATCCAACGGTCGTCTCCCTCCTCTAACAGTCATATTTTTTCTCGAATCTTGGAGGGACCTATACAAATGTCACTCAACCAACGGTTAGTTAGAAATAGATCGTATGAAATCATTTTATAACAATAAAAAGTGTAAAGAAAATGATGTTACTAAACCAAATCTATTTTTTAAAGTCTAAGGAAAAAATATAATTTAGAGTCTAACCAAATAAACATTGAGAATCTATAAGACATGGATATTTGGATTCTGATTTCAAAAAGGGGTTGGAATCTAATTTCTATATATTTCAGAGTCTAAATTCTAATGAATTTGGAATCTTAATTCTGAGGAATTCAGAGTTTGAATTATGCGGAATTCAGAGTCTAAATTTTGAAGAATTTGGAGTCTAAATCCTGAGAAATTTAGAGTCTAAATTCTGAGTAATTAGAAGTCTAAATTTTGAGAAATTCAGAGTCTGAATTTTAGAGAATTGGGAGTTAGAATTTCAAAGAATTATGAGTCTGAATTTCAGAGAATTCAGAGTATGAAATTTATAGAATTTGGAGTTTGAATTTTAGAGATTTTTGATTCTGAATTTCAGAGAATTAAGAGCCTGAATTTCATAGAATTCAGAGTCTGAATTTCATAGAATTCAGAGTCTGAATTTCATAGAATCCGGAGTTTGAATTTTAGAGAATTTAGAGTCTGACTTTTATAGTATTAGGAGTTTGAATTCTAGAGAATTTAGATTCTAAATTTCAGAGAATTTGAAGTTTTAATTTCAGAGAATTCGATGTCTGAATTTCAGAGAATTCAGAGTCTGAAAACAGAACCCTCTATATCAAAGGAATTATAATATTCTAAGGTTTTACATAAGAATCCTAATTTCATACCTATTAATAAAATGAGTTTGATTTAAAGATATTATAAAATGAAACAATGAAAACAAAGGTAAGGATACAAATTTACTTATAGAAGGAACATTTTACTTATAAAAATAATCCTTAGGGGGAAATAATTTGTCTTAAGAGAAAGTTTTTGTGATTTTCAAAACATAAGGGAATATAAAATTCATAAGGAGACCTTATTGACTCAATAATCTCTACCTTTTTGGAAATCACAAGCATCCTTACAAAAAAGAATATCAGGACTAGGAATTTTTATTTAAAAAATATCTCCCTTTAATTATGAATCATGGTGAATACAACTAACTCCCCCTTAGGTTTTGAAATCTATAAAGACCATATTATTGACTTCCATAAAGAGATTTTTCTTTTTCTTTCATAAGGAAATATTCTTTGAGTAAGCTCCCCCTTAGATAGACTCCCCCTTACTTAGGGCATTCTCTTCTTTACATAGTATTCTTTTTTATCATTCCTTTCATCCCCTTTTTGGTTTTCAAAAAGGAATAGAGATAATGGAAAAAAAATATGGTACCTAAAAGATTAGAACTATATACAATAAGAAAAATAAAGTACAATAAGAATTTTCATTATGTTTGGAAATATTGATATAAGGAAGGAACAAAAAAAGATAGGATTTGAAAAGAAAAATATTTATCCTTTATTTAATTCAGCATAAACTTTTACATAATGGTCTTCAACTTCTTAACCTCCTTATGATCTTCTTCAAAGTGCTTGAGCAGCTGTTTCTAATCCTCATTTTTCTTCTCCAGAGCTTTGATATTTTCATCCTAAGACTTTAGTATTTCTTCCTGAGACTTCAAAAGCTCTTATTTATTGCTGAAATTCTCTTCAAACTCAATTCTGAGATCTCTTTCCCTTTTTAAATTTAAAGCAGTAGAATTGAGCTTCCCATTCAGATCTTTTGCTTCTTACTTCCAAGGTGATTTTTCTAGGTTCATATTTTCTAAAAAACTTTTTGTAAGCTCATTCATCCTATTATCTTCTCTATCAAAGTAATCCTTCACATAAACTTGAAATTCATCAAGAATTATCATATCTTCAATCGTCTTCTTAAACCACTTAGTGATTTCCATGCATAACCTCCTATGAGCATCATAACCAATGTAGAAGGTTTTAAATTCAACCAAAGTCCTGATGAATTTCTCCTTATGAATGTTAATAGAATACGATTTATGATTGAATGGGTGTTTAATTATTTGACACCTTGAGTCAATACTCAAAATCAAAGGAATTGTATCAAATAATTTCCTTAGGGACTGAACCACAATGTTCTAACCCACAAAGGACGATTCTGAATCTGATTCCCTCATTGGTGAGGATTATTTCTCTATCTCAACAGATATTCTTTTTGATGAACCACCAATATCATTCATAGCTACAAAAACTTTCTTAGGTGTATCAAATATCACATGTTTTCCTTTATCTACTTTAGAAATTCTCTCTATAGCTTTTGGGGATTCATGTTCACTATCTGATACTTGAACGATTTTATCTTCATCAACCTTTTCCTTCTCAACATATGACACACGATCATCTGGTTGAACAAAATCATGATTTCTACTTTCATCATCAAATGGTTTATAAACCTCTTCTTGACCCTCATGTTCTTTTATTAGGGAAGAAATTTTTAAAGATTCAACCTGGGAAGTCCGGATCGACAAATTTTAGGAAGGTCTTACCTTCTCATTATATTCTTCAAATTTATTTATCACATCATCAGTGTCATCTCATTCTTCCTCTTCTTGTCCTTCCAATTAATCTTCCTAAACAATCTCTTATTATTCTTAATCAGGTTCTAGAATTAGTACCTTATTTCATGGAGTCATTGGAACAGATTCTTGTAAAAAGAATTCTAGTACCTGAATTTGTTCGAAATCTTTCTCAGTATCTTTGAGAATATCTTGAACAATTTCTACCTCAAACATCTTCTTCTTCTTATTCTTTTACTATTTTTCATACTCCTCAGTACCCTTAACCTTCAAATATTTTTCCTCAGTAGGATCCATGCCAAAGTTTATATCTCCTTCATTCCCATTATTCTTATCTTCCCTCCACTTGGAAATCACTTCATCAGGATAGGTTTTTTACTTCTTATACTTTGGGGGTACTGATTGAGTTTCCTAAAATGTAGGTTTTTCAATGACTTCTGGTTCCTTCTGCTTTCTCTTATTTAGTTTTTCTTAGAAGTCTCTGATACTTACACTTTCTTAGATTATTCTTCAATCTCACTTTCTGATAAGTCATGAAATTCTTCGGACTTTATATTTAAACTAACTTTCATCCTCCTCAAAGTCTCATCACTTAAAAACAAAATCTTGAAATTTCTTAGCTTAGATCTATAAGGGATCTTAAATTATTCTAGGAATAACAAAATGATATGGGATATGATTTTTGTATACATAATAATTTGAGATTTTAGGGACTCATTTTTTTATATTTGTGATCATCATCAAGATATACTCCACTATATTTATCTTCCTCAAGTTCACCAGGAAATATATGATGAAGATAACACTCTTCTTCAAGTTGTACTTATCTCATTTTCTCAGAATTAAGAAACCCTGAAACCATAATTCTAGCAATAAGAAGTTTATTAAGAGATGTTTTATCTTTGATTTTTTCACTCCTTTGATTCTGAGGTACTCTAATACCTTCTCCTTTTCAAATATTTCTGATTCATCTAGTAGTTTGTGAGTGAAAAAAATGGCTGCTACTTCATAAGGTATTCCAATGACATTAGCTTCCATGTTAAAGGAAAGGTAATAGATTTTCCTATAACTTTTGAACAAGAATTTATCTCTCCTACCTTCATTAAAAAAACTTACAGACTCATAAAACTCAACAAGAAACTCCAGATAAACTGGATCATGTCCTTTTGGTTTGGCTACACATAGACTTTCCCAGCCATTCAACTGGATATTTTTCATAATGATAGAATTATACTTCACAAAGAAATTTGGATCTACTAACCTTTCTCTATAGATTTTCCATTCTGAAATTTCCTTAACTGAAGATGTTTGATTCTGAGGAGATTCTTCCAAAGACATTTGTAGTTAAGAAAAACTAGAAATCCATAATGACCCTTTGGAAAAGAGGCAGAGCTTTGGCACACAAATTATTAAAACCAATGTGGGATGAGAAATAGGGGCTATATGTAGGCGTTGAAGTGGTGGTTCATATTTCAAAATTTATCCAATGGATGAAACAAGCATGATTTGATCTGACATTTGAGATGAATGCCGAAGAAGGATTTGGTAGGTTCCGATCTTTTGAGGTTTTTAAGGTAAAATTTCAGATTTAAGGAAAGTGAATAAAAAAATAAAATCTTAAAACCAGATAAAAATACCAACAAGTAAAAAATTAAATTACAAAAACAAAATTAAGGAAACATACCTTACATATGTCTAGGAAACTGACAGTGAAGAAAAATATTCTTCTTGAGAAATTTTAGATTCCATAAATTTTATTAAGGGAAAAAATTTTGATTCTTGATTTTTTAAAGGAAAGGAAAATATTTGATTCTGTATTTTTGTTAAGGGAAAAAATTTGATTCCGAAAAATTTTATTAAGGAAAATTTTGTATTCTGAAAAATTTTATTAAGGAAGTAAAATTTTGGATTCTAGAAAATTTAATTAAAAAAGGAAAATTTTGGATTCTAGAAAATTTTATTTTAAAAAAAATTAGTTCATGGGATAATCCCCATATTTTGGAAAACTCAGAATTATAAAATTAATTTAATTCAAAAAAAATTCTTTTCTAGCTCATCTTATTAGAGAATTATCTTAGTGGAATCGTACCAGGAAATATTTTTCATTTCCTTATTCAGTTAGCCTCAAAACCGTACAACACAATCTCATAATATTATCAGCTTTAATTAACTAAAAATATCTAGTAGAATACCACTACTACCATTCCTTTCTTCCTTTATAATTAATTGAGAATATTTTTTTAAGAAAAATCATCAACTCGGTTCATTAAAAAATAATTCAAAAATAATCCACTTTTGAATTATAATAATATCCATCATCATCATTTCACTTCACCAACATCAGTGCTCATTTTCTTTAGTTGGATCATATAATGAACCACTATATCATGGAACAATAATCAATAGATTTAACATTCAGATTCATGGAAAATCATCTAGAATCACTACAATATCAGTTAAAAGTGATTTTTATAAATTTAGAATATATTTTTCTATTTTAAAATTAAATGATTACCTTGTAAAAAAAATTGATGTTAGAATAATTACAATCCTACATTACAAAACTAATAGTTCACTAGGGTTTCTTACCATCGATGCTTCAAAATTTTAATTAGTCAATAGGATGAGAGGTGACCATATTTCAAAGTATAATTCAAGTTATTATTTATTTCCCCCCTACTTAACTCTAGTAATGTAGTAATACTGGGTCAAACCCACAAGGAATGTTGTCAAATATCCATGAAAATAGAAAAATATCAAGATAAGATCACAAGAAATACAAATAAAAAATGTAATTGTGAGTTGGGATGTATAGTATGAGATAAGTGAGTAGTGTGGTTATGAGGAGGATGCAATTAAGACTAAAATAAATGATAAAAACCAACATAATAATCCGTTAATAAATGAGTTAGGGGTAATTACAATTGAATTGATTTTAAATTTATAATACATATCTCATAAATAAAGAATTTTCAGAATTTGAATTAGTCAATAGGATGAGAGGTGACCATATGTCATAGTATAATTCAAGTTATTATTTATTTCTCCCCCTACTTAACTCTATTAATGTCGTAATAAGGGGTTAAACCCACAAGAAAGGTTTTCAAATATCCATGAAAATAGAAAAATATCAAGATAAGATCACAAGAAATACAAATAAAAAATTTAATTGTGAGTGGGGATGTATAGTATGAGATATGTGAGTAGTGTGGGGATGAGGAGTATTCAATTAAGACTAAAATCAATAATAAAAAACCAACATAAGAAACTGGTAATAAATGAGTTAGGGGGAATTCCAATTGCATTCATTTTAAATTTATAGTACATATCTCATGAATAAATAATGTTCAGGATGTCCATTTTAAAAATGATTCAAAATATAACTATCTATAAGGTTTTCTTTATACTAAAAATGATTAGTAGTTTGTCAACTGCTAAGTATTCTAAGTGATTGAAAATGAAAAAAACTACTCCCACCAAGATCAAATTTTTATTAATCTATGTGTTCTATGATTTGATTCAAAAACCCCTTTTCAAAATATTTTGAGAATAATTTCTTAACAACTTAAAATACAATCAATATCAAGGGTATAAATTCTTATGTTTTCGAAGAAAAATGATTGTAAGATAAAGTGAAAGAATAGAAACCCAGTAATGAAGATGAGATAACGAAGTGGAAAGAGTCAAGGTAGAACAATTTTATTTCCCCTAGAATGTATTTAGAATAAAATAATGTTTTAATTATCAAAATAAAACATTTAATTCATAACAACACCATAGAAATGAAGAAGAAAATAGGAAGAGGAATTTATCTTGAGAAGTTCCAACTCCTACTCCAGTTGTCACTTGAGTCACCTAGTTCTCCTCTATTTCTATTGATTTCTGGGATTTCATAGATACTGATTGATCTGGGATTCAATTTTTATTTTATCAAAAAATTCCTTCTTTTTAAAATATAGGCCAAATCTAGATTTGTGACTCGCACTCTAGAACTTATAGATTTTCTCCAATGTCACCATGTTTCACGGGTTACTATGGATCATCATCAACCCCTAGTGACTCGACTAAATTATTATAAATGAATATAGATACCCCCATATAGGATTTATTTATTAATAATTCAATATTTTTCAATCGTATTTGAAGTATTCATAGTTTTCTCCTTCTAGGTCTTGATCTCCCCTTTGATTTATAATTTAGTATAGAGTTTTATGGCACATATGTGTTTTACTCCTCCTAGACTTTATATATCCTATGTGTGGCCTTAGGTATATTTTCATAACACCATGTACATGTTATTAGCTTTATGGGTGTGGTGTTTGGGTATTTACCCATACTTGGATCATTAAGTGTGGGATGTTACCTTTCTAAGGCCTTTAAAACACACATGTTACCCTTTCTTAGTGCATTTCCAGTCAATTTTATCCTTATGTGGTGCTTCACTACCCACTTGTAGGTCCCAAAATTAACATTATATCCTTTTATAGATTTTTGATACATAGAAATACCATTCTATAGTTTGATAATCAAACTGATATCTTTTTGTAACTCCTCATCTAGGGGTTCATTCATTCATTAGTTCTATATAGTAAACAAAATTCCTTACACAATCAGATATGTAAACTAATTTCCATGAGATATTTCATCAATCAGATAGAGTTCATCCTTCTTCATCCCCAAAAACCATTTCATTAGGGAACAAATAAGGCCCCTCCATATTCAATAAAACCTACATATGGATCACACCTAGCAAACAACAAATCCTCATTCTCAAATTCAAATATTTTTATATGGTACATTGTGCTCCATCTCAGCTGAGTCCTTACGGCCTTCTAAATTCCCATCCAAAACCATGGAATGAATCATGCATATTTTTCAAATAAAATTCTCAATGAAACTACATGTAAGAATATGATCTCACAGAAATAAAACTTTTCTATATTTTCTACTGAGTGAGTCTCATAGATCAGAAATAAGTGATAAATGCAATTTAATTGATTAAAAACACCTAGAAAGTGTCATGAATCCATAGGATCCTAGGTAACCCCATTAAAAAGTCTATCATGGTGTCCTCCCACTTACACATGGGAACTGAAAGTGGCTATACCAAACATCCAGTATACTGGTGGTCAATATTTATCATATGATAGGTAAGGCATATGGAAACAAATACCACAATTTCTCCCTTTATCACTGGACACTGGAACTATGGAATGAAGTCATGGTACAACTTTTTCACTCTAGGATGAACCATTCACTCATAGGTATGGAATTATCTCATCATTTATTCTCTAATGGAATTAGTGATTAGAAATATTCTTTATATAAATATCACATTGACATCGTCCAATGACCACCTTAGTATCGGTTCGCCTTTAGTGTAACGCCCCAACCCTAGAAGCTCGGATCTGGTGAATTATTTTAATAAATTGGCATTATTACAAGGAATCAAATCTGAAGGACCGATCAATTTATCACTCTTGGAAAATATATTAAATACACCAACATTACATTAAAATTAAAAACATAATATAAAACATAGATATTCCTTTTAGAATCCCATTATTCCCCTAGCTTAACCATGTATATCAATCATAAAACACTTCTTCGAATCCTTGAAAAATAAAACATAAGATAAGGGTGAGCTCAGATTCTAAGTAAGGTTAAACAATACAGTATAATCTTTCATAAATAAGCATAAACTTTTAAGGAAAAGTATAAAAATGAAACACAGGCCTTTTAAACATAATATTTAGCATAATATGGCAGGAATAAATCAAATAATCACATTTAAAAATTTACATGGTTATTCTACTAGTCCTATAATCACATGTAATATTAACAACTTAACTCATAATGAGGGAATGCATAATGTCAGAAATTTTCACTATCAAGATATATCCTCAAGAAAGATACTGTCAAGATCTATACTCATGAAAGTTTAAGTCTATGGGTAGAAACAGGTTTGATTTGTGTCAATATCTATCCATCAGAAAAGATAGCTACTATCATGATCTATCTTCATGATAGTTTATTTTTGTGGGTAGAAACTCGTTTGATTTGTGTCAATATCTATCCTTATGACAATTTAAAACTACTTGGAAACAAAAATGAAGGGTTTTCCACTATCTAATTTCACCTCATTAGACCTACTAATGAATCGAGGGGCTATAGTGGGTCCAACCAATCACTTGATAAGTCAGATTCATTTCTCATGTTAAAATGATGAAATGTAAATTTCATAAACATTCATATTAAAAACTAGCAAACAAAATATGAATACTTTAACCATAAACCAATAATGGTATCTAAATAGCACATCCACATTCAAACTAATCATAATCCATTCAATAAAATATATTAAATGATATCATAAGATATCAAACTCGATTAATCATGACATCCAAAAAAGTATGTTGACATAAATGAAAATACTCTATTAAAATGATTAAAAATATCTTGAGATAAATTCTCTTTTTTCAATAAAATCATTTTTTCAAAAGATGTGAACTTAAAAAATAAGACATTTAAGAAGATATTTTTGAATCAAATTGTCCCATACAAATTTGAAACTTTTTAAATGAATTAAAATTTTAAAACATTCATGTCCATATAAATAAATCCTTAAAACCATTTTTTAAACATGGACATTAATGATAAATATTTATAAAAATAAATATTTAAAACATTTTAAATGATATTTTATTTAAAGAGACCCTTACATAAAACCTTAAAAAATATTCCTTTTGAAAACATTTGAATGAAATTAAAAATAAACATAAAATTTTATTTATAATCTTTTATATACATATAAATAAATATGTATGGTAATATCCAGAATATTGTAATGGAGAAAGGATTAATTCTTTAAACATTCAAACCATCCCAAACCACTTTGAACATTTAAATAATAAGCCCAATATCTTCACATGAATATTTAAATTTTATGAAGATAAATTTATTCATCATATCAAGTACAATAGTGGAAGTTCATACACCACACACAAGATATAGGGTTGAACATGGCTTATATCTCATGAAAATTAAAAGTGAGACAAATTTCCCTTATCTTATGTCTGATACACTTCGTACATGTCTGAAACTATTGTATAATGGTTTTAAACATATTATTAACTTCTATCTGAATAATAATAATATTTATGATATCATATATGATTCATTCCTGGCTTTATATTACCTATTTATTAATAATTTCCAAGTTAAACCAATGTTTCGGGTAATAATCACTTTTGTTTATCATATGTGTTTTGAATTGTTATTATTGATTGTATTATTTAGATCATGATTTAATTATTTATATAATGTAAAACATGATTTTTATATCATGTATATTCATTATATAAATATATGTAATAGATGGATATATGTAATGAAATACATCATTCATGGTGATGGTAGGTCACACATACGCATGAATGTTGTTTCAATTTTCTTATCTTATTGAATAGAAGCGAGTAAATGAAAATAATGTGTATATATATATATTATTCCTATAGAATTATTATGTCATATATTTCATACTTTTTTATTATATATATTTTTATAATCATTCTTGAATGGTTAGCATGGAGAATGAATCTCATTGTGTCGTGGAGACGGTAGGTCGTACGTACGCACGAGTGACAATATCATTTCATTAATGGTAAATGGGTAAGGAAATCGATAGTGTGTTAATTATACATAATCAATATCATGTCATATTTATTATTTATATCCATTATACTAATAATTATACCCATTTAAATAATGTAGAAATGAAAACGGTTTACACCACAACGTAGAGACGGTAACCCGTACGTACCCACGCATGGTGATATTTTTTTGTAGGATGGGAAAAATAAGGAATATGGTTGTATAATAAAAATAATAACATATAATAATATATTATATTCTGTATTTAATACTTTATTATGGAAAAACTTAGTAATAGAAAGTAGAAGAAGAAAAGAACTTTGAAATATTTAGTAAAACAACTACCTCTTCTTCAAGTGTCTCCTTTTGATTTGCGCAAAAGGACTCCTTAGGTTGGATTTCTTCCAAAAGTATATCCTCTAAGATGAAGTTAGAGAAGTTGGGAGGATAAATGGGCAGGTTTTTTCTAAACTAAAGGGCTTTATATGTGTTAATAAGAGATAATGATATGTGCCCTTTTATAAGAGAGGGGAGGAGAACTTTAGGAAACTCCAAAACTATTAATTTATTATAAATTGATTTTCAATTTTAAATAGCATAAAATTGAGTTATTTAGAATATGAGATGGTTATGGTACTAAAGCATCTCAACCAATTAATTTTATACATGTTTAGGTCACAAAATTAACCTTATCTTTTGGCTTTAACCCTTAGTTAAACAATTTAACTCTTACCATGGAAACTTGTCTTTTTACATTATAGGGTTAATATAGTTACTATAAAATTCAAAAAAAAACCCAATTGGATATTATATGATATATTTAACATTATAATAGTTGATTTTATAAATTACACATTTTTATGAATTTTTCATCCTTTAAAAAAAATATTATTTATTTTAAAATCTCATTTATGTCAATCTTAACACTATTTATTATTTGACTTTTTAAATACTCATAACAACTTGAATCCTTCTAAAAACTACATTAACTCGTCTATAATATTTCAATTTCATCCAAAAAATGCATGAATTTCATTAAATGTTTCATATAATATTTATTTTAATATTACTAATATCATTTTAAATAATCTTTCCTATAATAAATCAATTACCGCATCATCATTATGTCACCATTTAATTGAATTAATTAATATATAAAAATTATAAATAAATTATCATGATTTATATAAACATTTTATATTTCTTAATAATTATTATAGTTTAATTTATCTTATATATAACCATATTTTAAAAATAATTTATTTATTAAAATTTGAATATGACATTTTTAACTCTTTTATAAATAAAATATAATAAATGTCCTAATATAGCACAAGTGGATTAAAAATGATCATATTTTTACCTAAGTTTGATTTTGATCAAAATACACTTATCTAATGAAATTAGGACAAGTGTTAGGGTAATTTTATGTTATTATACTATTATTTTTACTTTTAATTGCCCTATTTACCTTTAACTGTGATTAATAAAATTAAAACATTACTATTCACCAAAAAAATTGATCCAATTTGTCCACGTTTTTCATACTAATTACAACCATATTTTTTTCTAAATTCAATTCACAGAAGCGGTAAAATTGTGTTTAATGTTAATCCTGCAAATGTGGTTAGAAGGTGGGTAAAAAAGACTTTCAAAAGTTCAATAATTTTTTTATATATAATTATATTATAATAATGATTCAAATGACCCAAATTGGATGAACATGTGTATTATTTATCTATTGCGGCTTTAAAATCATTTTAAATTAAAATAATTATTTAAATTAAAATAATTATTTAAATGAAAAAGTTGGTTTTTAACAATAATGTAGTATTTTTCACTGTTCATCAAAAATTGAAACTTTTCAGAAAAATAAAAAAATAACCCTAAACTAATTTTGATATTATGAATTCAAAAATTAATTCTATTTTTAAAAATAATATTTTTAAATTTCATAATTTGGTTAATATTATTCATAACCTCGTTTTAAACGGTTAATTTAGTATATCGTGGTACGCTCGAACTCGGTGTTTGCGTGTAAGGAAAGCTATTGAAGATAATGCACCATGAAATAATGGGGTGTGACATCCAACTAGTCATTCCCACGTCACATAACACTCTGGTTCAGTCACCTAACTAAACTTTACATGGTCTAATAAAGAAGTTGTGACCTCTAATGGATTACAGGTCATCAATCCTTGATCCATAGAAGAGTTTTTCCTCTAATTGGACAACAAGATTTTAAAAACCCATTTTTCATCTAAAGTATATTCACCAAGCTCCTAGGATACCCATGATTACAGCTAAGATAATCTACAACAACATTTCATTTCCCTAGTGAATAATCCCTCACAAATTGGAACAACTATAGATAATCTACTTAGTGCCTCTACCATAAGTTTAGGTCTCATTATATAAAGATAAAACAGAGACACATGTGGTCAGTGTAGACAACAAAACTCACACCAAAGAGATATTTTCATCAAAACTTCAATTCATGGGCCATCACTACCATATACATTTCATGATTAAGATAATTATAATCATGGGTAACTTTTGATGTAACCCATAAGAAACTAACCACTCCCTCTGCATCATCACTGCTCCCAAACCAATGCATGATGCATCATAGAATATAGCATAATTGATCCATGGATAGAGAAGTATAACTACGGGATCTATAGTTATCCTTCTATTTAGATTAAGAAAATCTTCTTCACAATTTTCCTACCACTTTAACATCACCCACTTCTTCATCAGTATAGTCATGGGTTTAGATAAATGGGGGAATTCCTGGATAAAACATTGATAGTACCCCACTAAACCCATAAAGATCCTAAACTCAAATAGGTTATGGGGACCTATCTAGGAAATTAATTCCTCCAATTTCTATAGGTACATGGATAAACCTATCTCAAACATTACATACCTCAATAATTTCACCTCTTGAATCCAAACATCATACTTTGATAGATTAGTGTAAAGCCAATGTGCTCTAAGTGTACTTCAAACTATCTCAAAATGTCTATAATGTTACTTTGGGGTTAGTGAGTATATGGGGATGTCATCAATGAACACCATAATTAATAGGTTAATATATGGGTGGAAGACCTTATTGGAACATTCTTCAATCCAAACAGAATCACCAAGTACTTGTATAACCCATACCTACTCTAAAATGTAATCTTTGGAATTTCCTCCTCTCTAACCCACAACTGGAGATGACCTAATCAAATATAAATCTTGTATAACCATTATATTCATAATAAATTATCAAAGAGATCATCAATATTAGGAATGGGATATCTATTATTCATCTTCACTTGATTCAATTTTTGATAATATACTCAGAGATGAAGACTAATATCCACCTTCTTGGTGAACAATACAGGTTCACCTCAAAGTGAAGCACTCAACCTGATAAATACCTTCTAATATAAGTCCTCAAGTTTTACCTAGATATCCTTCAAATCGACTGGTTCCATACAATAAGGGGGTATCGAAATTGTTTACAAGCTCAGTATATGATCTATCTCCAATTCAAGTCCTTTATCAGGGCTAATTATAGTGAATTAATCTAGAAAGTTGTTCTGATAGAGATCTACAACTAGAGGAAAAGATGATGGAGCTTCCACATATCTTATTGAAAGATCCAAACCTACAATTTGAACTATGATTGTCCTAATATAACTCAAGTCTAGACCAACTATACCTACTCCAAACTCCAACTATATGGTCATCGTGTGCTTCTATCCCTTTGATGATATAAACAATAACCATATTTAATATAAATCAATGTGGGATCAGAATCTAGTCAACCAATCTATGCCAAGAATCACATTGAAGTTCATCATCTCTTGAATAATGAATTCCCAAAAATAACAATAACTGAAAATGAATAAAATACACTTTGGGAATCAATAATGACGGCCGAATTTCATTCCCAAAGATGTATCAATAAAAATTAATTCAGAAGAAAAAATGATTGATAAATCTATCCCAGCAACAACTTGGGAAGATATACATGTATGGAAAACTCTGAAACTATGAAAGCTGCTAGCTCAACCTGTTGATCTTTTAGAGTCTCTACTAGGCCAATGATTTCTATAATGACTTCAACTCATTCCTTAGTATCAAGAGGGATTAAATTTCCCTAGAAGGATATAGAATACTAGAGTTGAATGTCTTGGGGATAATCCACCAAAGTTTTGGACTCCTCTACCTTGGATAGACACTAAGAGAAAAAGTTCTGGATGAAGCAGCTCTACTGTCTTAACCACATAGAAAGTTTGGGACCATACTCAGCTATATAATTCTGCACATCTAGTGGTAGAGCAGGAACATTCTTCCTTATAGTATAATTCTATCTCCACATCAAAAGTAATCTCACAAGACTACATTGATGAACAATTATCTAAAAATGAAAGAACATTTAGAAAATATGAATCTATTAAGTTAGATCCTAATATGACTCTAGGA
Organism: Viscum album; assembly: GCA_963277665.1. Classification (NCBI taxonomy): domain Eukaryota; kingdom Viridiplantae; phylum Streptophyta; class Magnoliopsida; order Santalales; family Viscaceae; genus Viscum; species Viscum album. The sequence continues at coordinate 1,369,151,463 of OY728135.1, forward strand.
TAACACAAAGTTTCTCCTAGGAGTCTACCCATAACCCAAGTTATATCCATCATAGTAATAATCAAGTTCTCGATCCCTACATGTTAGTCACAATAATATATATACAAATAAAATATCATGCTCAGGTTCTATTAATTAATTTCAAGACAGATATATCAATATAATATGTAAATGGATATATCACACAACAGAGAATACAATTTTATCCCTAATAGATATCATAATTCAATGAATTAAATTAAATAACTAATATGATGCCCAAAAACATGTATATATATGAAATGTGATCCAATATGCATACTTGATATAAAGAAACAGACCTAAATCTTCATAAAACTATAACTGTAATCCCTTCAATGGTAACTCAGAGGTCTATTACACATGAGTTTTCTAGGAACATGGAAACTCCCATACCTAAGTCATACACAACTTATCTCATTTCTACCATATCTCATGTAAGTCAAAAAAATAAAAGAATAAAACTATGCTATGATACAATTTTTTATTTCCCCAACCTAAACCATTGGGTCTAAGCTAGAGAGCCACAAGACGATATGCATTCCACCTTTTATGCAAGAGGCTTTCAACTAGTAGTGAGGGTGTAACGACCCAAAATTTTATCAATGGAAATTCTCTTCTTATAATTACTTCATATAGTATAAACCACATAAAATCACTTTGAGAACACAAAAAAAAATTATTAATTAAGAATGAATGAAATAAGAAGTGTTTCCATAATTTAATGAATATATACCATTGAAATTGTAACTTGACCTTAGGAATAGTAGTATAACACTTGTGAATAGTAAACCAGCAAAATGAAAAGTTACCTCACCCATGAAAGTATAAATAAAATTTAGTCATCTTATAAATGATAATATGATATAATTATATTTTACTATTAGTGTATAAATATTTTAAAAATTATTGATTAAGTGTTGGTATTTTTATAAAACATAAATATTTATTTATAATTTTATAATTAAAATAATAATTTAAAAGAAAATTTATATTCATAAAATAGAATCATAATTTAACTTTATTTTTTTTTATTATTATAAGATAATTTTATGAGACCTTTCTTAATTTTTCAAAGTGTTATAAAATTAGTTATAATTTTAAAATCGATATTTTCCCAGTAAATGATAATTTTAATTAAAAAATTAAAATTCTCATATGTAGTAAATTATTTTCATAAAATGGTGTTCATTTTTAAATTCCAAATTTCATGAATTTTTTTGGGTGAATTTTGGGGATTTTTCTTAAATACTTGAATTTTATGAATAGTAAAATAGGTCATTTACGATATATATACATTAAAAGTTAAATACACTATTAATTGATTCATAACTAATGTAAGCACCATAAAATATAACTCCACATAATTATTTTATTATATTTCATGATAGTTCTCAAAAAAATTATAGACTTGAACCAAAATAATAAACTAATGAATAGAATAATGAGAAAACACCCCTCTCTTCCACTATAAATATCACCCCGCACCAACTCTTCTCATCACACCTCTCACGCTTTGAGCCTTGTTCAAATTCTACTCCAATCTATTCATAATCACCTCCCTAGAAAAAATAGGCCTTTTTTCTTAACAAAATATCAAAACCAATCCCCCTAAGGAGGTTATCAAGGAGGAGGATTCAAGAGGTAAAATCCCCTTTCTTTTCTTTTAATTTCTTATCAAGTTTCTTTCTTCCTTAATTATCTCCTCACCTCCCCACATATAAATGGTATGATAAATTTAGTACCATACTTATACTTTAATTTTATTATTCTAATGTAATAATTTACTATCAAACCCCTTTTCCTCTCCCTTTTATTCTAAAAAAGGAAACGTCATCCGTGAGGTGTTTTTTTATCACCTTCAAGGATGACATGTTCGTAGGATTGAAATAAAGAATGTAGATGCTCAATTACAAGAGGGGTGAATTGTAAGTTTAAAAACATTCATTTTTAACCTTAAGGAAAACTATGTTTAACAAAGTTAAACAAGGTAAATTCACAAACCCTAAAATAGTTCTATGAGACAAACTTGCTTAGGTTCTGGAAATATGGTTCTCGAATAGAAACATAGGAAAAGTTTACTTAAGAAAGATTCTAACTTAAAGAGTATAGAATCTGTAATATCAGATTTAATCAAAGTACAAGAAAGTATAAGAAGTTTACACTTTCTTCATTTAACAAAATACAGATAAAATAAAATTTAAAACCAAATAAGTAACATGTAAGAGTTCTTTTCACATAAATAGTAGTGTATCCGACAACATTGGATAAATGTCCCTTGATTTATACTTTCATGAAAGTCTATCTTACCCACACCATGGTAAGCCCTTGATAGGAATATTGAAATATGTCTTGCTATCCCCATAAGCCCTTGATCTTTAAGGTAGTCGGAAGCTCTGTCTTCTTATCCCTGGAATCCCTCAATTGTAATCTGCAATAATTAGAGTCGCACAAAGCAGGGATGAACAAGATGTTCAAATCTATACAAATCATGAGCATCTTTTCTTCTCTAGAAATAACTTCACAGCATGTAATCTCTATTTCAATTAACAGATAATGAGTTATTTAAATGATATCATATTTATAGGCAAAAAATCCAATGGTCGGCTCCCTCCTCTAACAGTCATATTTTTTCTTGAATCTTGGAGGGACCTATACACATGTCACTCAACCAACGGTTAGTTAGAAATAGATTGTATGAAATCATTTTATAACAATAACAAGTGTAAAGAAAATGATGTTACTAAACCAAATCTATTTTTTAAAGTCTAAGGAAAAAATATAATTTAGAGTCTAACCAAATAAACATTCAGAATCTATAAGACATGGATATTTGGATTCTGATTTCAAAAAGGGGTTGGAATCTAATGTTTATAGATTTCAGAGTCTAAATTCTAATGAATTTGGAATCTTAATTCTGAGGAATTCAGAGTTTGAATTATGATGAATTCAGAGTCTAAATTATGAAGAATTTGGAGTCTAAATCCTAAGAAATTTAGAGTCTAAATTCTGAGTAATTAGAAGTCTAAATTTTGAGAAATTCAGAGTCTGAATTTTAGAGAATTGGGAGTTAGAATTTCAAAGAATTATGAGTCTTAATTTCAGAGAATTCAGAGTATGAAATTTATAGAATTTGGAGTTTGAATTTCAGAGATTTTTGATTCTGAATTTTAGAGAATTAAGAGTCTAAATTTCATAGAATTCAGAGTCTGAATTTCATAGAATTCAGAGTCTGAATTTCATAGAATTCGGAGTCTGAATTTTAGAGAATTTAGAGTCTGACTTTTATAGTATTAGGAGTCTGAATTCTTGAGAATTCAGATTCTAAATTTCAGAGAATTCGGAGTTTGAATTTCAGAGAATTCGATGTCTGAATTTCAGAGGATTCAGAGTCTGAAAACAGAACACTCTATATCAAAGGAATTATAATATTCTAAGGTTTTACATAAGAATCCTAATTTAATACCTGTTAATAAAATGAGTTTGATTTAAATATATTATAAAATGAAACAATGAAAACAAAGGTAAGGATACAAATTTACTTATAGAAGGAACATTTTACTTATAAAAATAATCCTTAGGGGGAAATAATTTGTCTTAAGAGAAAGTGTTTGTGATTTTCAAAACATAAGGGAATATAAAATTCATAAGGAGACTTTATTGAGTCAATAATCTCTACCTTTTTGGAAATCACAAGCATCCTTACAAAAAAGAATATCAGGACTAGGAATTTTTCTTTAAAAATTATCTCCCTTTAATTATGAATCATGGTGAATACAACTAACTCCCCCTTAGGTTTTGAAATCTATAAAGACCATATTATTTACTTCCATAAAGGGATTTTTCTTTTTCTTTCATAAGGAAATATTCATTGAGTAAGCTCCCCCTTAGATAGACTCCCCCTTACATAGGGAATTCTCTTCTTTACATAGTATTCATTTTTATCATTCCTTTCATCCCCTTTTTGGTTTTCAAAAAGGAATAGAGATAATGGAAAAAAAATATGGTACCTAAAAGATTAGAACTATATACAACAAGAAAAATTAAGTACAATAAGAATTTTCATTATGTTTCAAAATATTGATATAAGGAAGGAACAAAAAAAGATAGGATTTGAAAATAAAAATATTCATCCTTTATTTACTTCAGCATAAACTTTTACATAATGGTCTTCAACTTCTTAACCTCCTTATGATCTTCTTCAAAGTGCTTGAGCAGCTGTTTCTAATCCTCATTTTTCTTCTCCAGAGCTTTGATCTTTTCATCCTGAGACTTTAGTATTTCTTCCTGAGACTTCAAAAGCACTTACTTATTGCTGAAATTCTCTTCAAACTCAATTCTGAGATCTCTTTCCCTTTTTAAATTTAAAGCAGTAGAATTGAGCTTCCCATTCAGATCTTTTGCTTCTTGCTTCCAAGGTGATTTTTCTAGGTTCATATTTTCTAAAAAACTTTTTGTAAGATCATTCATCCCCTTATCTTCTCTATCAAAGAAATCCTTCACATAATCTTGAAATTCATCAAGAATTATCATATCTTTAATCGTCTTCTTAAACCACTTAGTGATTTCCATGCATAACCTCATATGAGCATCATAACCAATGTAGAAGGTTTTAAATTCAACCACAATCCTGATGAATTTCTCCTTAAGAATGTTAATAGAATATGATTTATGATTGAATGGGTGTTTAAGTATTTTACACCTTGAGTCAATAATCAAAATCAAAGGAATTGTATCAAATAATTTCCTTAGGGACTGAACCACAATTTTTTAACCCACAAAGGACGATTCTGAATCTGATTCCCTCATTGGTGAGGATTATTTCTCTATCTCAACAGACATTCTTTTTGATGAACCACCAACATCATTCATAGCTACAAAAACTTTCTTAGGTGTATCAAATATCACATGTTTTACTTTATCTACTTTATAAATTCTCTCTATAGCTTTTGGGGATTCATGTTCACTATCTGATACTTGAACGATTTTATCTTCATCAACCTTTTCCTTCTCAACATATGACACAAGATCATCTGGTTGAACAAAATCATGATTTCTGCTTTCATCGTTAAATGGTTTATAAACCTCTTCTTGACCCTCAGCTTCTTTTATTGGGGAATAAATTTTTAAAGATTCATCCTGGGAAGTCTGGATCGAAAAATTTTAGGAAGGTCTTACCTTCTCATTATATTATTCAAATTTATTTATCACATCATCAGTGTCATCTCATTCTTCCTCTTCTTCTCCTTCCAATTAATCTTCCTAAACAATCTCTTGTTCTTCTTAATCAGGTTCTAGAATTATCACCTTATTTCCTGGAGTCATTGGAACAGATTCTGGTAAAAATAATTCTAGTACCTGAATTTGTTCAAACTCTTTCTCAGTATCTTTGAGAATATCTTGAACAATTTCTGCCTCAAACATCTTCTTCTTCTTCTTCTTTTACTATTTTTCATACTCCTTAGTACCCTTAACCTTCAAATATTTTTCCTCAATAGGATCCATGCCAAAGTTTAGATCTCCTTCATTCCTATTATTCTTCTCTTCCCTCCACATAGAAATCACTTCATCGGGATAGGTTTTTTACTTCTTATACTTTGGGGGTACTGATTGAGTTTCCTAAACTTTAGGTTTTTCAATGACTTCTGGTTCCTTCTGCTTTCTCTTATTTAGTTTTTCTTAGAAGTCTCTGATACTTACACTTTCTTAGATTATTATTCAATCTCACTTTCTGATAAGTCATGAAATTCTTCAAACTTTATATTTAAACTAACTTTCATCCTCCTCAAAGTCTCATCACTTAAAAACAAAATCTTAAAATTTCTTAGCTTAGATCTATAAGGGGTCTTAAATTATTCTAGGCATAACACAATGATATTGGATATGATTTTTGGATACATAATAATTTGAGATTTGAGGGACCCATTTTTTTATATTTGTGATCATCATCAAGATATACTCTACTAGATTTATCTTCCTAAATTTCACCAAGAAATCTATGATGATGATATCACTCTTCTTCAAGTTGTACTTATCTCATTTTCTCAGAATTAAGAAACCCTGAAACCATAATTCTATCAATAAGAAGTTTGTTGAGAGATGTTTTATCTTTGATATTTTCACTCCTTTGAGTCTGAGGTACTCTAATACCTTCTCCTTTTCAAAGATTTCTGATTCATCTAGTAGTTTGTGAGTGAAAAAAATGGATGCTACTTCATAAGGTATTCCAATGATATTAGCTTCCATTTAAAGGAAAGGTAATATATTTTCCTATAACTTTTGAACAAGAATTTATCTCTCATACCTTCATTAAAAAAACTTACAGACTCATAAAACTGAACAAGAAACTCCAGATAAACTGGATCATGTCCTTTTGGTTTGGCTACACATAGACTTTCTCAGCCATTAAACTTGATATTTTTCATAATGATAGAATTATACTTCACAATGAAATTTGGATATACTAACCTTTCTCTATAGATTTTCCATTCTGAAATTTCCTTAACTGAAGACGTTTGCTTCTGAGGAGATTCTTCCAAAGACATTCGTAGTTAAGAAAAACTAGAAATGCATAATGACATTTTGAAAAGAGGCAGATCATCGGCACAAAAATTATTAAAACCGATGTGGTATGAGAAATAGGGGCTATATGTAGGCATTGAATTGATGGTTCATATTCCAAAATTTATCCAATGGATGAAACAAGCATGATTTGATCTGACATTTGAGATGAATGCTGAAGAAGGATATGGTAGGTTCCGATCTTTTGAGGTTTTTAAGGTAAAATTTCAGATTTAAGGAAAGTGAATCCAAAAACAAAATCATAAAACCAGATAAAAATACCAACAAGTAAAAAATTAAATTACAAAAACAAAATTAAGGAAACATACCTTCCAGATTTATAGGAAACTGTCAGTAAAGAAAAATATTATTCTTGAGAAATTTTAAATTCCATAAATTTTATTAAGGGAAAAAATATTTATTCTAGATTTTTTAAAGGAAAGGAAAATATTTGATTCCGTATTTTTGTTACGGGAAAAAAATTTGATTCTGAAAAATTTTATTAAGGAAAATTTTGGATTCGGAAAAATTTTATTAAGGAAGTAAAATTTTGGATTCTAGAAAATTTAATTAAGAAAGGAAAATTTTGGATTCTAGAAAATTTTATTTAAAAAAAATTGTTACAGGAAAATGTACTCTCCTTATGAAAAGGAGTTACTTAATGTATGGATATAGGTTTAAACAAAACGTTAATATGGAATATTATCTTATGTTTATCATTCCTAACTTCTATTTAATGTATTAAAATCTATAGTAGGGTAAAGATTTTGTGAAAATATTAGCAAGTTGATCTTGCGTTCTGATAAATTGAAAAATGATATCTTCTTTTAGTGTGTGATCCCTAAGAAGGTGATTCCTAATATCTATGTGTTTTGCATAGAAGTGATGTGAATGGTTTTTTGTTAGGAAAATGGCACTATTATTATCAAACAATATCTTAGTTTTGATAAAACTCATGTTATATTTTGTGAGTGTGTTTTGCATCCACAACACTTTGGCACAACAACTTTCAACTGCTATATATTTAGCTTCAGCAGTGGAAAGTGCTACTGAGTGTTTCTTCTTGAATGACCAAGAAACTAATGAATATCCTAAGAAATGACATGTTCTAGATGTAATTTTATTATCCATTCTACTTCCACCAAAATCAGTATCTGAAAAAGTTTTTAAAACAAAATCCTTTTCAGAAGTATAGAAAATTCTTAAATCCATGGTTCCCTTAAAATAGTGAAAAATTATTTTCACTAATTTTAAATGAGATATATTTGGATTCGATTGATATATTGAACATAATCATACTGAAAACATTAACTCTAGATGAATAGCTTCAATTACAATAAACTTCCTATCATACCTCTAAATGATGTTTGATCTACTGGTTTCCGAACTTCATCAAGATCAAGAGTTTGAGGTACCTATTAGAGTACTTATACTTTTAGTGTTGTCAGGACCATACATTTTGAGAAGACCTTTAATATAATTATGTTGATATATATAAGTTCCTTCTAGTTTTTGATAAATTCTAAAACCTAGAAAAAATGTTAACTCACCCATCATACTCATTTCAAACTCTGATTTTATTAAATTTGAAAATGACTCGGTTAAAGATTTCTGAGTTTAACCAAATATAATTTCATCAATATAAATTTGAATATTCAAAAAAAAAATCTTATCTTTCTTTATAAAAAGAATTGGATCAGCAGTTACCTTAACATAATTTTTTGGTAACAAAAATCATGTAAGTCTATCATACTGGGATATAGGGGCTTGTTTAAGTCCATAAAAAGATTTGGTAAGTTTGAAAACATGTTTAGGATGTTTTGTGTCTTCAAAAATAGAAGGTTGTTCAACATAGACTTCCTATGGAGCATATCCGTTAAGGAAATCACACTTTACATCCATTTGAAAAAGTTTGAAATTAAATAATGCCACAAAGGCAGGTAGAAGTCGAATAGATTCAATTCTAGCTACTAGAGAATAGGTTTATTCATTGTCTATTACTTCTTGTTGATTATAGACTTTAGAAACAAATCTAGATTTATTTCATACTATGATTCCATTTTCATAACACATATCTCTATAGACTCATTTTACTTTAATTATAGAAGTTTCCTTAGATTTTTCAACCATTGTTCAGACTTTGTTTCTTTTGAATTCTTTTATCTCATCTTGCATAGCTTTAATCCAATCATCATCACCTAAAGCTTCATCAGTGATTTTTGGTTCTAATTGGGAAAGAAATGATATATTTTCTACTTCATTCCTTAAGGAACCTCAAGTTCTTACAGGTTTATTTACATTACTAGTGATACTATCAATAGGTTGATTCTTAAGAAACAACTGATTTGGGTTTTGTAAAACGTGTTCATCAATATATGGTAGAAAATATTTTGGGGTAAATGCTTCAGAAATATTTTCATGAGCATATTCCTTATTAAGAGAATCTTTTATTAAATGTTGATAATCAGTTTTTGAAAACACATATGAGGATGTAGGTTGGGGTTGTTTAAAAAAATGATTAGTTTCATCAAATTTAACATGCACTATTTCTTCAATAGTATATGTGTTTTTCTTAAAAACTCTATAAGCCTTAGAAGTGGTGGAGTAGCCTAGGAAAATTCCTTCATCATACTTGGGTGAAAATTTTTGTAAATTATCTTTAGTATTCAATAGGAATACTTTGCAACCAAATACTTTGAAGTAAGAAATTCTAGGTTTTCTTCCATTCTATAATTCATAAGGTGTTTTATTAAGGAAAGGTCTAAATAAGACTAGGTTTATAGTATAGAAAGCTGTACTAACAGATTCAACCCAAAAGAGTTCAGAAATATAATATTCACTCAACATGGTTCTAGTTATCTCTTCAAGAATTAGATTTCTCCTTTCAACCATTCCGTTGAGGAGTTCTTAGAGATGAGAAGTTATGATTAATTCTTTTATTACTATAAATAATTTCAAAATATGAATTTTGAAATTATCCTCTATTATCATAATGAATAGTTATCAAAAGAAGGTTTTTCTCATTTTTAACTTGGGATCTAAAAGTTTTGAAATAATAAAAAACTTCAGATTTTTTATTGAAAATAGACCCAGGTAAATCTAGTGTAATCATAAACTAATACAAATACAAAATATTTGCCTCCAATACTTTCTGTTTTTTGTCGAACCAAAAAGATTAATATGCACTAACTATAATGAATCAGATGTTGATACTTCACGGATTTATTTAAAACTTGATTTTTGATTCTTTTTATATTGACAAGGATCACAAAATTTTGAAGAATAAATTCTAAGCTCTGGTAGATACTTAAAAAGTTTTTTATTTGAGATTTTTCATAGATTCCTAAGGTTATAGTATCTTAACCTTCTATTTTATAACCAAGATTGATCTTCCATTGCACTATGACAAGGTAGATTATGTCTATTAAGTTCTTCTATGTTTAGAGTGTATACATTATCTTACCTGTGGGAAGAAATAATAAACTCTTCCTTATAATTGTGTCCTAAGAATTTATTATTCCTAAAATTCACAATGGAACCTTCATCACATAATTGACTTATAATGATTAGGTTGTTCTTAAGACCTTTAACAAATAAAACATTTGAAATTAAATTTTTTCTAAGAATAACAATGTTACCAATACCAACAATTTCTCCTTGAGAATTATCTCTAAAAGTTACTTTTCCTCATTTAATCTTGATAGTATAATCAATGTTTTTATTACCAGTCATATACTGAGAACATCCTCAATCCATGTACCATGTATTTCTATTGGTATTATCTTTAATTTACTGAAAATAAAAGAGTTAGAATTTCAGAATCCATACTTTCTTTGATCTGGAAATTTCAGAAAGTAAAATTTTAGGAACCCACATTTTCTTAGAAAAATAATCTTTATGAAATCCTAAAGACTGAATTTTGTGTAAAGAAAAATTTTTCTCCAAATATCCCCCACACTTACATTATGTACAAAATGGATCACTTTGGGGAACAAAATAGTTATTACTAAAAACTAGTTTCAAATGAGTATAACCAAATATAGAATTATTTCTTAGAGGAAGAATTTGGGAATACATATTGTCAAAGTTTTCCTTACCAGAGGTAATGTTTAATAGGCATTTCTTTAAATAAAATATTTCTGACTTTAGTGTAATAACCATGTTTTTATCCTAAAGGTTATAAGTTTTAGAACTATAGTTAGCCTCTAAAATATTTTTCTTGGAAATAAAATTTTCAATATTCTTAGAAAGTTTATCCTTCTCATAGTTAACTTCCTCAAGGTTTTTAGAAAATATTTCCAAATCAAAAGTTTTCTGATCAAGATCCTTAGAAAGATCTGATACTTCATTAGTTAAAAGATAAATTATAGAATTTTATCTCTCTAACTTCTTTTATATATTACAATTATCATTCTCAAGAAGTTTAGAAAATATAGAAACTTCTTAAAATGAAGGTAAGGTATTATATTTTGATGAGGAAGATTCATCATCTAAAGATTCATAATACTATTCATTAGAAATTTTTGTATTAAAAGACATATTGGTTAAAGATTTATCATTTTGTACCTTAGCCATAAGACTATGATTTTCAGTAAGTAATTGGGCTATAAGACCAATATTCTTCTATCCGGAAGATTCAAACTCTGTTGATTCATCTGAAGAGTCACCACCACAGACACTCCAGTTGTCATTAGCTTTTAAAACTTTCTTAGACTTAGTATTGTAATACTTCTTCCTATTTCTCTCAGAATGCTTTTTCTTTTTATCTATTCTTTTAATCATGGGAAAATTTGGCCTGATGTGTCCAGCTCTTTTGCATTCATAGCAAGTGAATTCAGAATCTTTCTTGTATTTTATTTCTTTCTTCCTATATCTATACTGAAAGTCTTTATTTCCCACTATCTTGTTCATACTTCGAGCAAGATTAGCTAATTCATTTTCAGAATGTTCACATTCACTAGACTCAAATAGAACAATGACATTATTAGAATTAGATCTTTTAACCCTTTCTAGAGTATTGGATTTAGTATTAGTAAAGTCTACACTTCCATTTTCATTCATCTTCTTATTCATATCAACGTTTCTTTTAATTATAGTCTCATGTTGAATAAGTGTTATGAATATATCAACAAGAGTAATTTGAGATACTTTCCTAATCCCATCAATAACTATCCTTTTTTATTGCCACTCATTTGGAAGGATATCAATTATCTTGTCCACAAGAGATTCATCATCAAGACCTTTCTCTCCCATAGATTGAAGACTGTTGACAATAGTCACAAATCTTTGTTTTACTTTGCAAACAGGATCTCCATAAGGAAATAGAAATCCATGATATTCTTCTCTCAACGTAGACTTTCTAGTCACTATCACTTTTGAAGTCCAAAAATTAGTAACCACAAGTTTCTTCCAGATACAATTCGCGGCTTCATAAGAATAAATTTAACTATATATATTCTTGTTCATAAAACATAACAAAGTATTTTGTACCTTGTAATTTAGTTGATATTCCAATTTTTCTTGATTGGTGAAGGTTTGGACTTCCTTGTTAGGGATTTTGTAATATCTAGTAAGCATGAAAAAATTACCTACTCTAGTGTTAATGACAAATGTATTCATTCTATCTCTCTAGTAATCAAAATCATTACCATCAAAAATTGGTGGTCTAGTAAGATTTATATTTTCAATAGAACCAATATTCATTCTTTCCATTTTATAAGAAAATAAATTTCCACAATAACTTTTAAGTAGTAAATTTTTATAAACAGAGATAAAAATATCTAAGAAAAACTAAAGCAAAAAAAGTTAAGCAAAAAAATTAGAACAGGGAAAATTTGAGCAAGAAAACATATAGGTGAGTGTAAGTATTTCAAAGACCATCTATGATACCAATTTTAGGATCGAAATAAAGAAGGTAGATGATCAATCACAAGTTGGGGTTGAATTGTAAGTTTAAAAACATTAATTTTTAACCTTAAGGAAAATTATGTTTAACAAAGTTAAACATGGTAAATTCACAAACCCTAAAATAGTTCTATGAGAAAAACATTCTTAGGTTCTGGAAATATAGTTTCAAAAAAGAAACATAAAAAAATTTACTTAAGAAAGATTATATCTTAAAGAATATAGAATCTTTAATATTAGAGTTAATCAAAGTATAAGAATCTATAAGAATTTTACACTTTCTTCCTTTAACAAAATACATCAGAAATAAAACGTGAAACAAAATAAGTAACAAGTAAGAATTATTTTTTCACCCAAAGAGTAGGGTATCAAACAACTTTGGATAAAGGTCCGTTGATTTATACATTCAAGAAAGTCTGCCTTACCCACAACTGAGTAAGCCCTCGATATGAATATTAGATTATGTCTTACTATCTTTGCAATCCATCGATATTTAAGGTAGTCAGAACCTCTGTCTTCCTATCCCAAGAAGCCCTTGATTGTACTCATCAATAATCAGAGTCACACAAAGCAAGGATAAATAAGATGTTCATATCCGCACAAAGCATGAGAGTCTTTCTCTCTCTAGAAATCACTTCATAACATGTAATCTCTAGGTCGATCAAAAAATAATGAGCTCATTAAGATGAGATCTAATTTATAGGAAAAATTCCAATAGTCGGCTCCCTCCTCTAACAGTTATATTTTTCCTAGAATCTCATAGGGACCTATACAAGTGTCATTCAACCAACAGTTAGTTAGAAACCGATTGTACGACATCCTTTCATAATAATATCATGTGTAAGGAAAATTTTGTTACTAAAACAAATCAATTTTTCTAAGTCTAAGGAAAAATAGAATTCAGAGCCTAACCAAATAAACATTTCTAATCTATAATACATGGATATTTAGATTCTGTTTTTCAAAGGTTTTGGAATCTGATTTCTATTGATTCAGGAGTTTAAATTCCAATGAATTATAAATCTAAATTTTGAGGAATTTTTAATCTTAATTCTAACGAATTCAGAGTCTGAATTATTAAGAATTTTTAGTATAAATTCTCATGAATTTAGAGTCTAAATTTGGAGGCATTAGGAATATGAATTCTAAGGAAATTGGAGTCTGAATTTCAGATAATTCGGAGTCTGAATTTTAGAGAATTTGGAGTTTGAATTTTTGAGAATTTAGATTATGAATTTTAGAGAATTTGGAGTCTACATTTTAGAGAATTCAGAGTCTGAATTTCATATAATTCAGAGTCTAAATTTCAAATAATTTTGAGTTTGAATTTAAGAGAATTTTGAGTGTGAAATTAAGAGAATTCTAAGTCTGAATTTTAGATAATTAGGAGACTGAATTTCATTGAATTTGGGTCTAAATTTCATAGAATTTGGATTCTGAATTTCATAGAATTCAGAGTCTGAATTTCAGAGAATTTGGAGTCTGAATTTCAGAGAATTTAGAGTCTAAAAAAGAATACTCTATATCCAAGGAATTATATGATTCTGAGGTTTTAAATAAGAATCTAAATTTTATAATTAGTAATAAAATGAGTTTGATTTAAAGAGATTATAAAATGAAACAATGAAAAAAAAGGTAAGGATAAAAATTTCCTTAGAGAAGGGAAATTTTCCTAATGAAAATAATCATTAAGGCAAAATAATTTTCCTTACGATAAAGTGTTTGTGATTTCCAAAACAGAGTGGAATAGAAAAGCCATAAGGAAACCTTATTGACTTAAAAATGTTTTCATTTTCCATTATCTCCTTCAAGACTGGTCAAAAAACCATTATAATTTTCAAAAAAAGTTTAAAATTTATGTTATAAGCCTTTTTATATTCTATAAATAACATATATACATAATACTAAATGATAAAACAAAACGAGTTCGTTGTGATCAAAAACCGCCAAAATTAACTTAAAATTATTATCATTAACGTTTATCTAATGATTCATCCTCACACCATATAAATAACAATTTATAATATCATTTAAACTACAATAATTTCATTAGTAAATTATAATTACAATTTTTGATATTTATTCCCATTTTACACAAACTTCCATTCATGTATACAAGTGAACCGATCATGAAAACCAAGAAAATGAACTCTCCTAAACAATGAAATTAAACTCTATAACTCATCAAAAATTCCGTAAATGAACTTAATAAAAAAATAATTAATAAAATAAATGTATAGAATGTAATTTATTTTTAAATTAGTTAATTTAATTTTATTATCCAAGATATTAAAGTGAATAAATCATTCGAACATAAGGTAAGGGGATTCTCAAATCCAAATCTCTTTTTTTGGGTTTTCCCTATTTTACTCCATTTTCAGTATTGAATTTCCTTTAATGTTTCTTAAAAATAATTAATTTTTCCTTAAATTTTATTTTTTGGGATGTACATGTTTCCAATATGGTTTTCTGAAAACTGAAAATATTGTTCCAAAATATATCTTCTTTTAAAAAACACATCTTTTACTTCTCATGAGATTGTCTCTTCTTAAATTACAATTGATTCCAAGAATATTATTCCTTTTATTATCTTGGTAACTCCAAATTTTATGAATATATTCTTTATTAAATGAAACTCATTCTTTTACAGATGTTATTTTATGTCTAATATTGATATACGTTCTATGTGGAATTCATGATAATGTAAATATTATTATGTGGTGGGTGCGTCTAGAATTATATAGTGTATGTAAATGTTATGATGTGATGGGTGTGATAAGAATTACATATCACTCCAATACATTGGGTAATTTGATTAATCTAATCAGATAAAGTGAAATATGCATGAACAAGATGCTATCTTTGTTCAAAACTATGTGATGTATTTGACTACTAAGACTTGATGTTTCATTTTCATACATTTCAATATTTCATGGATTTATCTAATGTTTCCTCTCATGATTTTGAATATTATCCTTTTCTTATATTATGATGATTATTATTATGCTCACCCAATTTTCATGTCTCTTATTTATCCTCTTACGGGGATTTTAGATCACCCTTTTCATTGATGTATATTGTCTGTTGATTACTTGTACTAAGGAGAACACATGGGACAATAATAAGCTAGATAAGAAGTAATTAAATGATATTTTATGTTTTATTTTTTTAATTTTATGTATGATCTTAATTTTATCAAGACACAAAACCTTTGGATCCTAGTTGTGTAATGATTTTATGTTATTTATCTTTAAAATTATGTAATAATCATGTAAGAAAAGTAGGGTATCTATAGAGGATATGAAGTTCTGTAGTGGGGAGACTATATCCTTAGTGTTATATCCCTATACTAATAATATAAATAAAAATAAAACAACTCAAATTAATGATAATAAATAATGTAATATCTGATGTCACACATGTCATGTAGTAAATAAGCAGTGTCCCGGTATGGACTGGAAATTAAATTTTCTATTTCAAAAGAAAATTTGAGGAATAAGTGTGAAACCCAAAATAAAATCATACAAGAGTTAACCCATATCTAGACTATTAGGAACTGCCCCTCTGTAGTGACTACATCATTATGTCCAGCATCTACCCTACATGACCACTCAGCAAGCTGTGCCACGCATATTTTCATGGGCCCGGTATGGAAATCCAAACCAGAGTAATAAAGATAGTAAAAAATATATAATTAGAAATAATATTATGGAGTGTGTAATGATATCACCTTCAACTTCAAGCATTTATCTCATCAGCTACCCATTATAGGGCCATTGTTTTCACTAGGTATTTGGTCATGAAGTCTATATGGCCACCAAGATTCACATGCAGGGTGAGAGTAATAAACCCGATAGGAAATCATCAATGCAACCTTAACATAAGTGCACAAAATATATAATAGTTTATGTCATGAAATAAGTAAATTTTTAAATAAAAATACAACCACACAAGTATATATTCATCATGTGCTGACCAAGATACCAAAAACCCCATCCCCAACTTCTTTTTCATGATACCGATAAAGATGTCAATTTTTTTCAATAAGTACCAACATTAAAGAAACATTGCATTCCCCACCCTAATGGTAGTCATTTTTAGTAACACCACACACCCCACCCTAATGGTGGTTGTTATCAGGAACACCACATGCACCACTTTAATAGTGCTCATTATCAAGAACATTGCACACCCCACCCTGATAGTGGTTTTTATCTGAGACTCTATTTGGCCCACCTTGTTAGTGGTCATTATCCTTGAATGATGGTAAGTCCATCCCAAAATTTTTTACATAATTAGATAACACATAACCCCTATATGACATTCTCCCACTTCAGCCAATAGTTGATGGATTCTTGTCCTATACATGTTCTACTCTCGTTCCAGTAATCATGTTCATGGTCTAACCCATACCATCAAATGATCCATAGTATGTAGCCATATTCACATCATCTCACTCCCACTTTGATGGGCTATATAACCAATACTGAGAAACATAGTCTTCTGGATACTTCATGCATGGTTTGACAGTCTATAAAATACCACAAGTAATACTTATCATATCAAGGAATAATAAGTCATATCAAGAATAGTTCAAATGATTTTACACACAAAACATATGGTCACAATCAAGAAAGTTCTCAAGGACGCACACACACCCACATGTGAACACATAACAATTATGGGTTATCAATCATAAAAAACATATCATGACTATTTCATTTTAAAGTCCATAGCACAAGAGCCTCAGCCCAGTTAGTGAGGACTTGGCAAGTGCATCCAAGAGACCCGAGTTCAAAACTGGGTGGAGACATATTTCAAAGTGTTGTATCAGTATTGTAGTAGGTACTGTAGCATACGCTATTCAATAATGTAGCAGACAGAACTATTCATCAGTTTGGGCATTTGGGCCACCGGTTTATGCCTCAGGTCCTTTAAGGCCTTCGGGCCACCCAAGGCCTTCGGGCCAAAAAGGCTTTTGGGCCACCTTAAGGCCTTCAGGACACATCAAGGCCTTTGGGCCACCTCAAGGCCTTCAAGCCACCTCAAGGCCTTTGGGACACCTTAAGGCCTTCGATCCACCTGAAATTGTGCATAATGATCAGACAGATTTTATAAGGAACAGACTCTAGATGGGTATCAGAGCATGCGCATTCACTAGAGTAGAAGCTAAAGATGACTTGTTAGAAAGAGAGGGTATGGAATTTCCATCAGGACTAGCCTGTTATTACATGGGAATCCTAGCCAAACAGCCATACTAAAGTGGAGAACTGATATCACGATGAAGAATCTAGTACGAGGAGTTCCAATTATAGGTTTCATAACTTCCTAAGGCCTATGGGTCATGTAATCTCTAAACCTATGGGCCTTGTAATGTTTTCCCCTCATCCCTTGAAAGGGGGTTATCAAAAATCAATAAAAAAGAAGGCCTTCGGGCCATTAGGGCATATAAAATTTCCTATATGGTAAGTAACTTCCTACTTCAAGATTATTGATGAAGATCTTCAAGGTGCATCAAGGAATTATCACCTGAATCATGTATGTATATTAGTCAATTAAAACTACTTTCTAAGGATTCTTATAACTAATTCCAAATATTTTATTTCCAAAATAAATAAAACCACCACATGCGATTAGAGTTTATCTCCCTTGTATACTTTCTAAATTATCAATTTAATCCATATTATGCATTAGCCATTTATTTTTTAAGGAATAATTATAATTCCCCATGTAATGATAAATTATCTCTACTTAATAATCAGAGATAAACATGATAAATATTTATTATTCTATGATAATTCTAGGTTATTACCATATAAGGATAATCTATCATTTTTCTCTATAAGTATTAGAAAATATTATTTTACAAATTACACATAAAATAATACCTATAAATTATCCCTTTAAAAAACTCAAGAAGAGAGAAGATATAGAGAGAGATAAAGGGTTTTCCATGCACTAATACTGGATGAAGAACCCAGTTTGATCAAATAGGACTTCATAGATTTTTGGTTTCAGAATTATGGACTACCTAGACTAAATAGGATAACCAAAAATGATGGAAAAAATGTCTTGGTATTTTTAAAAAGGATCATATCGGATTCAAGCTTATAGCATTGAAAACCCAAACTAAATTCATAATTTAATTTTTATTTTCATATAATCTTGATATTGGGGAATTTTAAATATTAAATAATATGATTTACATATTTAAACATGTCTAAGAATTGATTTAACTTGATTTAAGGCTTTAAAAATTCAGAAGACATATTTTAGGTTTGTGTCGGGCAAGTAAAATTTAAAAATAGGGATAAAAATCACTTTTTACTCAATAAGGGTGTCGTATAAGGGTAACATGGTTTTCACTTACAAATATCATACCCTTACACAACATATAGAAACACTTTCTTACCCTTTATCAATCAGAGAACTACCTTTATGTAGCCTTTGAAAAGTAAGGGTTACCTTTACACAACTCATATTTACCCTTACACAGGGACTATTTACCCTTATATAACATTTCGAAATTCGAAATTACCTTTACACAAAAAATAGTTTTCCACTATGAATCCTTTTTAAATTTTGTGTTAACGTTACATAACCCTTGAAACAAAGGGGTTACCATTAAATAACCCTTAATAACTCTATGTTACCTTTACACATAACCTTAAAACCTTCATGTGTATATGTATAAGACGCATACCTTAAAGTAGGCCCTATTCCATGTGTAAGGGTAGAAATTAAATTTATAATTATTAAATTTTTACAAAAGAACTTATAAATTATAACAAAAATATGGATTAAAGATCATTTCAAAACTAAGAATTTTACATGGCTTATCAATTCTAGTTTGTTAAATCTTCATCTCCTATTTTCTTAGGCATGATCGATTAGATTTATTTATTGTTTTTAGTTCATACAGTAGGTTTTTACTTCACCTTTTGGTCAATTGGGATGAAAGGTTGGTTGAAGAACACCTTTCTATAGAAAATACAGTATTAAGTGAGAATTAAAGATGAAAAATTAAAAAAATAATCAATAAATATCTACATTATAAATTAAGTAATTCCAATATTAAAAGTTTAATTTAAAATAAAATATTCCAAAAATTATATTCAAAATTAAATTATTATAATATTGAAATAATTATCCATAAATATGAAACACTTTTAAACTTAAAAAAATTAATATTTTAATTGAAATTCACAAAAATCAAGACAAGAGTTTATTCTTTAAGCATAAGAAAATTAAATTAAAAACAATTGATTAATTTCCCACCCAAAAATCAACATTTTCATGAAAATATTCAAATAATTAAAAAAAATTCCAAAAATGGATGTGAATTCCAATTATTAACAATTAAATGAATTTTTTAATAAAAATATTGAAATTTATATATAAATTATGTGGAAAACATATCGTAAAATGTGACATCATAAAATTCTCCCGCACTTAAAACCTTTCTTATCCTCAAGAAAATAATTCATTAAATTTAGTGGAAGTAAATTAATCTTTAAAATGAATACACTATAATGCCTATAGAGAGATGATTTCCAAAAATGTTTTCCCCCATCGATTTTCTCAAGTAAAAAATGGATTATTTCTCAAATCAGAATAAATTTTTTATCTAATAGTTGGTTTCATCTTTACAAAAGTTATTGATTTTGAAAATTTTCAGAATATTTATGTAAACTTCAACTTGAATTTATTTAACTTCAAAACATTTAATTTTCTCCAAGTGAATAGAATAATATAATTATCACACATAAAATATCCACAATTAAAGGGGTGTGTATGGTTAATAATTAAAAAGAATAAATAATTAACTTAACTCATCCATTAGTTTCATATTAAATAATAAAAATATCATCCAGGATTAAGATCTCATTTCATAGTCTATTTATATGAAAGGTTTATGATTTTAAAATCCAATTAAAATGTTTAAAATCAATTAATATTGTTAATTTTAATCCCAAAGATTCAGAAAAATCAAAAAAATAAAGAGAAAATAGAAAATATGTTACTAGGTTGAATCCATGGTGAAATAAAAATGATTAATAAATAAAAGTAGAAAATAATTCCTCGAATTAAATAAAATTTTACAACCTCTAAAAATGAAAAGTTATGTTTGAAAAAACATTCAATTTTTAAAAAAACTATTGATATTTTCTCAATGAAGTACAATAATTGTAGAGTGAAAACCCCTCCCCAAAAAATTAAAACTCAATATTTTACCCTATGTTAAATATAAGTTGGGATAAACATATAAAACAAATTTTTATTAAAAAAAATTTAAATTTAGAAGTTCAAAATTAAGATTTAGGGTCATAAGTCAGTTCAAAACAATAAGTTTCCATAACTCAATCACTTTTCCGAAAAATAGATTTTAAATTGAAAATGTTTTTTCCTTAAGGGTGAAAAATAATAATTTAACCTAAATTTTATAAAATGGAATGTTTATTTAAGGATTATAACAAGTTACTAAATTTTATTATAGATTCTAAGTTCAATTAAGGTCTAATAGACATGGAAATTTCGCCTAAACTTAGTTTCATGTTGGGGGTAATCTTTAAATAGTTTGAAACATTTTTTTATAATTTCAATAAATCAAAAAATAAGGTTAACAGGTTTTAATAGAAATAAATATTAAGAAATAAGTGAAAAAAATTAAAGCAAAAACTCCCCTAATAAGAATATTTCTTTAATTGCAGCTCATCTAAGGGATCCTTCCCTCTTGGTTTTAATTAAGATCCATCATGGTTGATTAGTTTGTAGTACCTAAAAGTTGAAACAATTTATCATTAGATTATAATAGTTTAAATATTAAAATAGATAAAACCAGAGTCTGATTTTATAGTATAAGTGGTTTTGGAAGTTCCATCATGTAGCACCTTCTTATAGAAGATTACAGTCAGTCTGGACTTTGTGTGGTCGATCAACTCTTTGTGTGATTGATTGTACTTACTGCAAGTCTGGACCATTATGCTTGTATTTGATTTTACCTTTTCACTAATTAGGTATACTTGGTGTTGTATTGACCAACTTGGGTACAATTACATTTGATACCAAAAAATAATCCTAAATCCTTAGAAAAAGTAGTAGGAAAATCTAAGAGTAAGGAAAATAAGGAAGAAGTTATTTTTATTAAATAAAAGGAAAACACAAAAATAAAATGACTATAGGTTGAATCACATGAATCATTAAGTTTTAATTCCTCAATTAGGCTTAGTTTATGCTAAATTTTCATGTATGGAGATGTTATCTAAGCCCTCGGTTAGCTCTTAAAATTAATGCTTAAACATTTCTCCATTAACTAAGAATGGCTTATTCTCTTCTCTTAATAGCTCTACAACTCCATTGGATAACACTATAAGGATTTTGAATGACCCAAAACAATTAGTTTTATGTTTCCCAAGAATAATATTTAGTTTTGAATTAAAAAATAACATTATTTTTTCAACTTTTAAATCCCTATTTTGGATGATTGAGTCATGGAAATCATTTGTTCTATCCTTATAAATCCAAAAAAAATCATATTATTCTCTTTTAATATCTTCTACCTCACTCAACTATAGAAAACATATCACCCTAGTAGTTTTGAAATCAAATTCTAGGTATTTCACTATCAAAAATGAATTTTTTTAAGCTACAATGGTAGATTTCATGATTTTCCAAAGATTGTCCTATAAATAGAATATCCTATTGGAGTTTTAAAAAATAGTCTTATTGGTACAAAATTACTCATCTAAATTTAAGTACCAATCCTTCCTTAAGAAACTCACATTTTTCTACAAATTTTTTTAATTATATATTGGAAACCTCATCTTATCCACTATATTGGGGATGGAATGTAGTACCATTTTTGTTAAAACACCCATATTTTACCATTAAGTTTATGAATTTAAAGTTATTGAAGTGTGTCACATTATTATTAATAAAGGAGTTGGGAATCCCAAATCTAGAAATCATATTCTTTCTTATGAATTTCACCACACTACTTGTTGTATTATCTGGTGGATACATGGATATAACCCATCTAGACACATAATATATTTCAATTAAAAAATATTCATTTACATGGAAATATGTTAAAGGTATCTTAAAATCCATCCCCTATAAATAAAAAATCTCAACCTATGGAATTCCCTTTTGGGGAGTCCCTTGTTTTACACACACATTACACATTCTATCATTTTTAAAAACTAACATTAAGTATTATATAATCTTTAAAAAGTGAAATCCAATAAAAACTATCTTGAAAGGATTTATGGGAATTTTTTTCTCCCCAATACTATCCTCCCCTTAGTGAAGAATGAGAGCTTTATGGGATAGGTTACATTTTATTCATGAGGAAACAGCTCTTTAAAATCCCATCATCACATCTTCTAAAGAGAAGTGGATCATCCAAAAAATATTAATTTAACTCAAAAATGAATTTATTTCTCTTGTTTTTAGTAAGACCCTTATGTATCACCACTTTAGAAAAGAAATTTTAAAATCTTGTATACCAAGGAGTTTTCTCTACTCAGACCATAAGAAATTTTTCATCAGGGAAAAAGGAATTGATCTCCCTTAGGTTATCATTTGAGGTATTGAGAAGCCTATATAGATTATAATCCAATAAATTCCTAGCTCCTTACTTATCTTTATTTTCCAAATAAAATTATTGTAACAAAATTATTCATCTCATTAGACTTTCTTGAGCATCTTTTTTTTGAAAGAAATTAATTTAGGGTGGTATGTTCATTAAATTTTTTTACTATAGATCCAATAAAATACTTCCTGAACTTTTCTATTGAAAAATAACTATTAATAACTATTTATAAATTTTGGTGTAATTAATTTGGGCATCATCTATTAGTCTACTAGATTAATACACCGTATAAACTCTCTTTTCCTTCCTCTATCCCAAAACATATCCCATGGAGAGATCGCTAGCATCACAAATTAATTAAAAAGGTATTTTCCCATCTAAATAAGTGATTATGGGTGAGGTGGTAAGATTTTCCTTGATCATATTAAATGATTAAAAATATTTTTCATCAAAAATAAAGGACACATCCTTGACTATAAGAGAACAAAGAGGTCTAGCGGTCCTTGAAAAAAACATAATAAATCTTTCATAAAATCCAACATGACCTCGGAAAATATTAACCCCCTTGACATTTTCTAGAGGGGGAAGTTTTTTAATCACTTATATCTTATAATTTTCTACATCTATTCCCTTATTTGAGACCTTATGTCAAAGAATAATTCCTTTAGTGACTATTAATTAAAATTCTTACCAATTTATAACCAATTTGTTTTCTTGACACCTTTATAAAACTAGATCAAGATTTTAAAAATAGTTTTAAAATGTGATTCCCACTATATAAAAACTATCCATAAACACCTCTATATTATATTTAATCATGTATGGTAAAATATCCATCATACATCTTTGGAAGTTATTCGGGGCACCCTAAAATCTAAAGGTAATTCTCAAGTAAGAAAATGTCTTGAAGGGGAATGTGAATGATGTATTATCCTAATATTATGTAGATGTAGGGATATGGTTTTAACAATAACAACCATATAGAATATAAAATAATTTGTTCCTAGCTAGACCCTCAATAATTTAGTCTATGAATGACAAAGGAAATTGATCTTTTCTAGTTGTATAATTAATATTATAAAATAAATTCACACCCTACACTTAAATACCTTTATAACATGAATTTTTTACATCTTTTAATTAGTCACAATATTGACACCTCCATTATTTAGAACTACTTGGACTATACTAGGACAAGTGTTGTTTGAAATTGGATAGATAATCCTAGCATTAGGTAGATTTATCACTTATTCTCTCTCAAATTCTTTCATGTTGGGGTTGATCCACATATGGCCCCAAACCCTTAGCTTATAATGAGGTTCTATAGGAATTCTATTCATTCATAATGAAGGGATAATCTCATTGATGTTTAGAATAGAAAAGCATATGGTTGATTTGTGTAACAACCCAAATGATAAAGGGATAAATGACTAAATGATATGACTCATGTCAAAAAGGTGAACCTTCCTTTTCGGGAGCCTACCTGATTAAAACTCCATAGTTAAGCATGATTGGCATAGAGTAGTGATCAGGATGGGTGACCTTCTAGGATGTTTCCCGGGGTGTGTGTGAGTGAGGACAAAACACACTGGAAATGACATGTTTTGGCCTGTGGGGACTCTCATTAGTCAGATGATCCGTTCATGCATGTGGGTGGACTCTTGGGTGGGGACGACGTGTCTGCGGGGCAACTGGTGGGTGTGGATTAGTTGTCACATTTGGTATCAGAGGTGGTACACAGCCTTAAGTGTGGTGCACTGCCTAGGTTGTGATGTAGGGCCCACAATGAGGACGTTGTGCTCTAAAGGGGTGTGATTGTAACACCCCCAAATGATAAAGGGATAAATGACTAAATGATATGACTCATAACAACAAGGTGCACCTTCTTTTTCAGGAGCCTACCTCATTATAACTCCACAGCTAAGCGTTTTTGGCTTGGAGTAGTGATCAGGATGGGTGAGCTTCTTGGAAGTTTCCCAGGGTGTGTGTGAGTGAGAACAAAACACACTGAAAAGGACATGTGTTGGCCTGTGGGTACTATCATTAATCAGATGACCCGTTCAGGCATGTGGGTGGACCATTGGGTGGGGATGATGTGTCTATTGGGCAACTGGTGGGTAGGGCCTGGTTGTCACAATTTTTATCTTTTTAGAATATTTAATAGTTTTCTTCTTTACTTTTCCCAAGTTCATCAGAAATGATAAGAGGAAATGAATATTTCTAACATATAAATGAGTATTTTATGTGATAAATAAGTGGTTTGAGCTATAAATGTGGTTTCTCTTATCTTGAAGGTAGATTCTTCAGTCTAGGTTTCCAAAAGTCCTAAATGTGTATTAAATAATGATTTATAGATAAATAAATATTTTTCTTTAATGATATCTAGAATGGGTAGCTTCTCACATTCAGATTCTATATTTTTTTTAAGATATTATTATTAGAAAATTGATCAATAGTTTCTAAAACAATCACCCTCATAAGCATCACATTTCCCTTTCTCATTTCTTTAAACGATCCCCATACAGGTTTTAATAGGTGTAGATCAATAATTAATATGTTTAATCATTCATAAAAATTATTATTCTTTATCATCAAAAGGCTCTTCAAATTCTGTAATCTTATCTTTAGAGAATTATATAATTTATAGTGGAATATTATATATCTCAAAGGCATTAAAATCTTCAATTTTTTCACCCAAACTAAAAATTATCTTCCCTTTAAAAACATTTATAATTTATACTCTTTTAGAAATGAATATATTACCAAGAACGCCCTGAATTCCTTGTCACATTCCATGTCTAGGATAATAAATTCATCATGTAGAAATATTTTTCCAAATCCCACTATCAAACCATCCACTCTTCTTATGGGATGTATGATTGAGTGATCAGCCAATTGTAAGAATACTATGGTGGGAAACTGGTCTCCCAATCTCAGACATAAAATAGATATTGAGGAATCAGATTTATGTTGGATCTATGGTCGTAAATAAAAATGACCTTTATTCTATTTCCAAAGGCGCATGGGATGAAAAAACAACCCAGAACATTGATTTTAGTGGTTTTTTTGTTGGAACCAAGGGTGTTATTTATTGGAAATGGAGTATGGTTTGTGTTTTTTTAAACCACATTGGGTTGATCAAGTATTTTTCAAGACAATTATTCTTACAATACAGGCCAAATCAGGTGTGTAACGTGGCACAATTCCCTATTGTTTTCTAATTTTTTGGGCCTGAAAATCGAGAGATTAATGTTTTTGTAAATGAAGGTTTCATATAAAGGAGTCTATGAAGCATGTTTTGTAGACTATGAAACAAAATTTGTAGACCACTAAGGGAGGTATGTGGAATGGTATTTCTACATAGAATCATGGTACATGGACCATGATTGAAAAATGGTTTGCGGGATGAATATGATTCGTTGGAAGGTTCACAGTATGCAGAAGGAAAATGGTTCGTGGGATGGATTGTTGTTTGAAAAAATGTGGTGGTGATTTTTGAATCCAAAAAGGGAGAGGGGTGGTAAGTGGACCACGTAGAGAAATTGGTTCATGGGATGACTTAGTCTTGCGGTAGATTCATGGTATGCATCAAAGGCGGTGCAATATTGAATATTTGGTAAATCTCAAATTAGTGGATTATACGGATCTATTATCCTATATAAGGAGGATTAATCCATTTATTAAGGTGCTTCACTGAGATTTTAAATCGGGTGGGAATTTAGTGAAGTCTAGAGTGGCTCAAGGGAAGACAACCCCACAAATGAAACTTTGATTAGAAATCCAGAATGAATTCAGTGAATTCTGAAATGGCCCGTAGAAGATGGTTCGTGGAATAAGGTCAGAAAAAGACAGTTCATGGAAGATAGTTTACAGTGGAGGAGTTGTTCTACAGAGAAGGAGGATTATGTTTTCATAGTTTTCAAAGGTAGTATACAGTTATGGTTTTCAGAGGTAGTATGTGGAGGTGGTACATGGAGAAGTGCAGTTCGCAGAGGAATAGTTTGTGAACAAACAGTGCATGGAAAAGTGGATTAGATCTATGGGTAAAACATGACTTCAATAGATTATCTATATATAGTTGAGGATGAATGATTTAATGCCAACCCATTTTAGAGATCTTCAATTTAATAAACTGAGTTTAGATTCTTCCCAACATAGTGAGAAAGGGGGAGTCGGCAGAAGTGATATGAGGGACACATTGTGTTATCCCCAAAACCTTTTAAAGGTAGTGTGCTTGGCACATATTGACTATGTTAAACTTTTTTAATCCACAACTAGTGAAGATTAGTGGAATTTGGTATGATCAAATATTTTTCTATGTATTATCCTTAGACTAAGTATTAGTGATGAACCAAGTAAAATTTTTGTGTTTTCATTCTGTCTGTGAATGTTTAAATTACTGAACATTACCAACAGATAGATTTAACAAGTTCCTACCAACATGGTAACAATATTAATCACTTTAAAATAAAAAAATTTAAACCCTGATTCACCCCTCCCCTCTCAGGGTTTTTTGGGGTCCTTAAATTGGTATCAGAGGATAAATGTTGTTGGTGTTAAATATGCCCTTCATTTCTGTCATTGAGAATACGGTGAATGACAAGGGAGTCCCCCTATTTGAAGGAATCAACGTTTAGATATGAAAGAATAGGTTACGATATCATCTAAGATCTCTTGTAAGGGAAGTCTTGTTTTCCACTACTCAAGGAATACAGGTCATTGATCCAACCGGGCTATCTATAACTGATAAAGACCGGAAAATGCTTGATGAAGATGCAAAATCATAGAATTCTCTTACTACATCACTTTTTGATAAAATATATCTAAAGGTGATGAGTTTTACTTCTAAAAATAATATATTGGAAAAACTAGATAATATATATATGAAGGTAAAAACCAAGTAAAGTAAGAAAAACTACAAGTTTTTCACAATAGTTTTTATAATATAAAGATACATTCTGATGAAAATGAAGATACATTTTTCAATCGAATTACTAAATTTGTTCAAGCAATACAAGGACTTGGTGAAGATATCAAAGACATTGATATTTTAAAGAAAATATTGAGAAGGATTTCAGCTATTTAAAATTCAAAGGTTTCATCCCTTGAGGAAAGTTATATTTCCAAACTTTCTTAGGATGATCTACTGAGAATCCTGGTGGAATATGATATGAGAGTCAAACCTGAAGATACAATGACTCGATTAAAAAAGAAAATGGCATTCAAACCCATGGAAAAAAATTAAATTTTATGAGATATTATTGTTAAATATAATTAGTAAAAATAACTTCTTTCTCTAATTTCAAAAAAAATTAATAAGGGAAAATTGAAATTTGAAGGCAAGTAACCTCTAGCTTGTATTCATTGTGGAAGAGTTGGGAACATTTCCTCTCGATGCACAAGAAAGTTTTATAAAGAAGAAAGTAAAGTTAGGGACATACAGAAGCCTCAAAAAAGGGTTTTCAAAAAGGGATACTTCAATTCTGGTAAGAAATTATAGAGAAAGTTTTTGTTCTGTATAGAAGATGATGATGATAGTGAATTATTTGAGGAATAAGAACCATCATTTAAATCTAAAACCCTTGCATCAATGATGGATAATGTTGAAAAGTTAGAACCATCAAGAGATAAATCTAGATATAATCATTTAATCACTGATGTCAATCTCAAGTTGAAACTTAAGGATACTTTTGGTAATCCTGAGAATCAATGCAAGATATGAAAAAAGTGCAGAAAAATTATAAGCCCTCAGCCTTAAACATTACTTAATCTTGAGTTATTTCAAGAATACACATTAAGGATCTTTTTAGGTTTATAGTTTTAGAGAATTATATCCTAAATCATGCATTACATTCCATATTTAAACAAGGCAGTTACATACAAGACAATATTCATTTTTCCCATCAAAGGAGACATATTTAAAATAGACATGGATTCTTTCGTGACACTTCCTCGACACTATCAACACATCATGTACTTTTCCCTTGACCTGTAAAAAACATTTCAAAAACTTGGGATGAGCATAAAAATCTCAGTAAGGGATATAAAAGTATGGAATGAAAACAATAGTCCATGTATACATAAGAATTAATGAAATCATACTTTACTCATAAAACATAAGCACCTAAACATACCTCATGAAATCATATGGTTTATGGATAACTCATAGAAAACATAAGACATAAAGGTAACTTGAGGCATTCATAACATTCTTATGTTGGGAGTAACCCTCATGGTTATGTTTGGAATACCCATCACAGTATATTCCTTAAATGTCGTCGGAGAAACCTTAGCGTTTAACTCCTTCGCGTTACCCAATGCATTGGAGAGCTATATCGGGCTCACCCACCCTTAGTTTATCACGGAACCACCCATCTTCATAAACAATTCCCAAGAACCATAACATAATCGTATCACATAAAACATGCATAAAGGAAACATAACATTTCCACATTTGAATAACAAGATATCAATACAACACATTGATATAATCAAAAAATTATCAAAACCATTTTCAATACCAAAATAAAAGAAAGGTAAAACATGGTATTTATTTTTAATTTTAAAAAAACGGTATGGCTTGTATAGGAAGCCGAAACTCAAATAATGGTCACGGCGGCGGAGAATTCGTTTTCACCGCATACGTACGACAAAAACATTCCCTTTTGTCATTTAGTAAAACACTTCCTATAAAAAATATTCCTTTTGAATAAAAGTAAAAGTAAAAGGGGTTTATACACCATATAAAATAAATTCATGTATAAAACAAAATATGCCTCAATGAAAAGAGATTAAGACGAAGTCCCATACCTCGTGTCCGACTTGACTCGATCATTCTTTAATATCCTAAATAATAAACTAGAGTTAATTTCAACTTTCTTAAGAACATTTTTCAAGTTCATTATTACTTTTATATCACTTATTACCATGTTATGAACATTATTTAATTACTTAAGTTAATAACGGTCATTTTTTCGATCTTTGGTACTTGAGCCAAAAATAAACTTCTTATAATTACAAGTTGTTCATGTGGTAAAATATCCATTATATCCAGAATTATATTAATGAAGTAGATATCATATATATAATATATATCCAGTATATACATGCATTTATAATATTACATAACATTTAGAGGTAAGAAATGAAATTCACCATTCATGGAGACGGTAAGTCGTACATACGCATGAACGCTACTTTCATTTCTATTTCATATTTAATGGAGTGAAATCATAATGATATAAAGGTATATTATAATTACAGTATAATATCATATATAATATCATTAACTCCATCCTTTATACATCCCACATATGGCATTAACAAATCAAATCACTTTGAGGGGACGGTTGTCGCACTTCCTAAAATGAAGATATCGCGTTTACCCATAATGGAAACCACAAAGGTATACCATAAATGAAAAAATACAGAATCATAAGGAAAAAATATACATAATATATATCATATATAAATATAGTTAAATCATAATGGCCACCATGAAAGGTGTTAAAAGAAGATTGAACAATCATCGTTTCATGAGGCAGAAATTCGCCAGCCACGGAAACAGTATGTTCTTTAATCATTAGACGGGAGTGTGTGTAAGTTTAAATAAAATACATCTTATAAAAACATCCTATTATATTGGAGATATTGGTTTTGTTACAAAAGAAAATAATAAAAATATTTTAGGGGGTTGTAGAAGCAAAATAAAACAAAAGAACACAAGTGAAGACATTACCTTTAAATCGGGTAACTCCCCTTGGTTTGAACCAAAAGGGTTCATTGAAGAGATTTATGCCTAAGGTAAGGCTTCTATGATGAAGCGATGGATATGTAGAGATAAAATGAGAATATTGTGTCCAATACAATGGATTTAGAGGTGTGAATAAGGTGGTAGATGTGTGGGCCTTTTATAAGTGGGAGGAGGGGCACTCTTGGAAAGTTAAGAAATGTTACTTTATTTTATAATGAGTTTCGGATTTTAAAGGTCCCAAAATTATATATTTAGAGTATAAGGTGATAAGTGTTTGAAATAAACCCATAAAATAGGTCTTTTACATGTTTATGTCTTAGATTTTACATTATATTTTCATTTTATTTAAATCGTTCATTAATGAGGTAATCGCTGCATCATCATGGTGTCATAAAAAATTTAATTTATTTAATGTCTAAAAATTATAAAACAAATATCATGATATAGGAAATATTTTTATATTTACAATGAATATTTATAGTCTAAGATATAATTTACACATACAAAACTAAAATTGTTTTACTTGGGTGATACATACTTTGGTTATACTTTCCCCTTAAAAAACTAATATAATAAAATGTCACTATCACCCAAAAGTGATTCCATGGGGTCCCAAAGTTTGGTACAAGGAATCCCATGGTCGGCCATGAGAAACCAAGTAACATTAGAACACATGTTGGGGTCATTTTATATTATTATTATTTTATTTTATTACCCTTAACTACCTGATTACTAATTAATCACGATAATTAAATATAATTATCGTCGTTACTATTCATAATGTCCAAAAACAAAAGAGTCCAAATTACATAATTTGGACCTTATGACGCCAAATATATATTCCATTTTACGAAATTCCAAATACATAAATTGTAGTAATTAATTTAAAAATAATTCCCATTGTCAAAACCAATAGCGGGTTTTTTAGAAACAATATCTATCAAAAGTGTGACAATTGTTTATGTCCAACATCAAAGTGAAATTAATTCCAATTACCACCATTGGATTAAATGGAAAAAAATATTATATTTAATCTTTAAAACCAATTAAAAAGATAATCTATGAATATAATTAAATTAGATGAAAAAGCAGTTTTGAAGTAAAATGCAGTATTTTTCTCTATTCATTAAAAAATGAACATTGTCTGAAAAATACAAAAAAATTATCCAAAGTAAATTTCAATGTCCCAATCCTAAAGAATAAGTTTATTTTGAAAAATAGAGCTTATAAAATTGTCAAAATATAGATTTAAAAATGGTTCTCCATCAAAAGGTGGTAAAACAATCTTTTAAAAATATTAGAGAATTTTTTGCTTAAGATTAGATTTATTCTCATTTTAAGCCTCTAAAACACTATCTAATTCATAAATAGAAATAGAGATTAAAATCCATAATTATTTACTTACTTGGGATGTTACATCCTTCCCCCCTTTAGAAAATTGTGTCCCCGTAATTTATTTACTTATCAAATAAGTGGGGGTATTTATCCCTCATTGCATTTTCCGATTCCCATGTTGCCTCTTCAATCATGTGGTTTTTTCAAAAAAACCTTTACTTGATGAATCACCCTATTCCACAATAATTTCTCCCTGTGGTCAAGAATCTGGACCAGTTTTTCCTCATAAGATAGGTTCTCTTCCAGCTGAACAATCTCTAGACTCAAAACATGAGATGGATCTGGCATGTAAACATGAAAAACATTGTGTACCTGAGATAAACTCAGAGGTAAAGCCACTCGGTAAGAAACTGATCCAAATCTCTCCATAATTTAATATGGTCCAATGAACCTTGGACTCAGCTTTCCTTTCTTACCAAATAGCATCACACTTTTCCATGGTGAAACTTTGAGGAAGACATGATCACCTACCTCAAAAGAGAGATCCTTCCTCCTATGTCTGCATAACTTTGCTGACTACTCTGATCTGTTCTCATGTGTTTCTGTATCAGCTGAACTTTTTCTACCAAATCTTCTACCAATTCTGGTTCCATTAACTTCCTTTCACCCACTTCATCCCAAAAATCTGGAGTTCAACACCGCTTCCCATATAATGCCTCAAATGGTGCCATCTGTATACTGGAATGAAAATTGTTATTATAAGAAAACTCAACTGAAGAAATATGTTGGTCCCAACTTCCCTAATAATCCCTCAAACAAGCACATAGCATATCCTCCAAAATCTGAATTGTTCATTATGACTACCCATCTGATTAAGCATGAAAAGATGTACTAAAATTTAATTCAGTGCCCAAAGACTTCTGAAGGCCTTTCCAAAAGTTAGAAGTAAACCTGGGATCAGGATCAGATACAATGGAGAGGGGAACTCCATGTAACCAGACTATCTCTTTAAGATACAAACGAGAAATTTGATCTAGGGAAAAATTATCTCGTATAGAGAGGAAATGAAAAAATTTATTCAAGCGATCAACAATAACCCATATTGCATTATTACCTCGTGGTGCCTTTCGAAATCCCACAACGAAGTCCATGGATATATTCACCCATTTCCACTCTGGCCCTGGTAAAGGCTGAAGCAACCCTTTTGGTAACTTCTGCTCTGCTTTAACCTGTTGACAAGCCAATCACTTCACAGTATAAACAGAAATATCTCTTTTCATTCCATCCCACCAGTAATACTCCTGAAGATCTCTATACATCTTAGTACTGCCTGGATGACCTGAAAACGGAGAACTATGAGCTTCACATAACAACTCTCTCTTCAACTGTGAATCACACGGCACACACAACCTCTTCCCAAATCTCAAAACACAATCATTATCAATGTTGATTTCAGGAAACTTATCCTTCTGAAGTAGCTCTACTTTTTTCTGAAACTCGTTGTCTTGCTTCTGTGCTTGCTTAATTCTGTCTAATAGATAAGATTTCACTAATACCTGAAACAAAACAGAAGAACATCCTGCACCAACAACTTCTATAATAAAGTTAATCCAATCCTTAACCAAAGGATCACATTCCAAACATAACATGGTTAATGAAGCATTACTTTTTTGACTCAAAGCATCAACCACTTTATTTGCTTTTCTTGTATGGTAATAAATTGTACAATCATAATCCTTGATTAATTCTATCCATATCCTATGTCTCATGTTCAATTCTTTCTGAGTGAATATATACTTTAAACATTTTTGATCTGTATATATTTCACACTTGACACCATATAAATGATGCCTCTAAATTTTTAAAGCGAAAACAATAGCAGCTAATTCCAAATCATGTGTAGGGTAAATTACCTCATGAGGTTTCAATTGTCGTGAAGCATAAGCAATTACCTGATCATTCAACATTAGGACACAACCAAATCCTTTAAATGAAGCATCACTGTAGATAACAAACTCACCATTCCTGGAAGGTAGTTCCAAAACTGGAGCATTCACCAATCTTCCTTTCAATTCCTGAAAACAATCATCACATTATTTTATTCAGGTAAACTTAACACCCTTTCGAGTTAGCTTAGTCGTTGGACTAGATAACTATGAAATTGTTTTAACAAACCTTCAGTAATAGCCTACCAAACCAATAAAAATACAAATATCGGTTACATTTGTGGGTCTTGTCCATTCTTCAACAACCTTTGTTTTTTCAGGATCAACAGTTATTCCATCATTAGAAAAAATGTGACCAAGGAAAGAAATTTTTTGCAACCAAATCTCACACTTACTGAATTTCCCATACAATTTATTTTATTTTATGGTTTGTAAAATAACCCTTAAATTACTTTCATACTCCTCTTTACTTTTAGAAAACACCAAAATATCATCAATGAAAACAACCACAAACTTATCCAAGAACTCATGGAAAATTCTATTCATAAGGTCCATGAATACAACAGGTGAATTGGTTAGACCAAAAGGCATTACTAAAAATTCATAATGGCCATATCTTGTACAAAACGCAGTCTTTGGAAAATATGATTCCTTTACCTTCAACTGATGGTAACCTGATCCCAGGTCAATCTTTGAAAAATACTGAGCTCCCTAGAGTTGATCAATCAAATCATCGATATGAGGCAAAGGATATTTGTTATTAATAGTGATGTTATTCAAGGCTCTATAATCAATGCAGAGTCTCATAGAACCATATTTATTTTTAATAAATAAGACAGGAGCACCCCATGGTGATGTGTAGGTCGAATGAAACCTTTTCTCTAATAAATCTTGCAATTTCTCCTTCAAATCTAAAAGTTCAATTTGAGCCATTCGATAAGGGGGTTTTGAAATTGGCTTAGCATCAGGAACTAAGTCAACAGTAAATTCAATTTCTTGATCTGGTATTATTCCAGGGAACTCATCAGGAAAAACATTAGGATACTCATTCACCACTGGCACATAATTAATCTGAATGGTTCCTTTTTTTTCAAAAATATGTGCAAGGTAACATTCATTTTCCATCTTTTACAAGTTTCTCAGCCTCTTGATATGTTATCAATATTAAGGGTTAATTCTTGTATACAAACTGAAAGTATTTCTGAAAAGAAACTTCTTTAGCTCTACAATCAATCTTTGCATGGTAAACAGAGAGCCAATCCATACTCAGGATAACATCAAACTCTACTAGAGGTAAAACAATAAGGTTTGCAAGTAGGTTATTTCCACAGATAAGGATAGTAATATTATTATAAATTCTTTTAGCCCCAACATTTCCCCCAGGTGTTTTTACCACAAGTTCAGGAGTCATTTCTTGAGATGGAATTCTCAATTTACTAGAAATGTTTTTAGAGATGAATGAATGTGTAGACCCTGAATCAAACATCACATTGGCATAATCTAAAAAAACAAAGTACTTGATACCACTTCATTTTATGGCCCAACATCTACCTAAGTAGTTGCAAAGGATTTTACCACACCTTTCTGTGTGTAGTCTAACTGCTTCCCATCATTTGAACTCTTTGTCGAACACTCATTTTCCTAATGACCCATCTCATTACACTTGAAACATTTCACTAACTATAAATCAAATTTGATCTTATCATCACCCTGATCTTTTTTAGTGCAATAACGAGCCTTATGTACCATCTTAACACATCAGTAGCACTTTCCAGAATTCAGAAGACATTCCCCAGCATTCCTTTTACCACATTTATCATAAAATAAAAACTTAGTTTTCTTACCATCATACTTTTTTGAAGGATTCTTCCCTTTCTCCTGCCACCTCGATCTCTTCTTTTGTTGGTTGTTATAGGACACTTGATCATCGAAAAACTCCATTTCCACCTTCTCAGCACATCGAACAAGATTTTCATAACTTTTGAACTCATGAGAAGCTAAATCCATTTGATATTTTGGATTTAATCCTGAGTAAAAACAATTGATTTTACTATCAAGGTCTCGGATAAAATTTGGAGCATATCTTGCCAATCGAGTGAAACTTTCTTCATAAGCAGCCACTGAGTCGTCCTCTTGCATCAATTCTGAGAATTGTTTTTCCATCCTAATTCGAACAGCCTTATAAAAATATTTCTCAAGAAACATTCCTTTGAATTCATCCCAGTCAAGAGAATCAATCTCATCAGTGTCCCTGATATTTTTAACCATTTACCACCACTGATCTGCTTCACCCTCCAAATGGTAAACAACAAGACTAACCTTTTGATTGTCGGAACACCCCATGACATCCAAAATCTTCTCTAGTGCTTTAATCCACACTTCAGCTTGCACAGGGTCAGATGATCCTCTGAATTATGGTGGATGTTGCCTCATGAATTGTTCCACCACTGACATGTTCCTCTACGGTTGTTCTGGATGATCTCGTGCATGGATACCACCACCATTTATCACGTGAGTCAACTGTGCCATTACTGTAACAAACTATTTAGTTCCAATTCTAACCATCTTGGGATGCTAATTCAGAAGGTCATTTCCTTTTGTATGCCTTCCTAGCACTGCTTCCCTGTTTCCTCTGTGGAAAATCATTCTGAACAAACATTTCTTAGATGAAGAAACATGGTAATCTTAAAATGCTATATCATTTCAATTTGACCATAAAAAATATTTTTGGATAATCATTTAATAGAATTCTAACTTTTAAAGTTATCTAAACTGACCTCTGATACCAAATATAAGGCACCAGCCTTAAACATTACTTAATTTTGAGTTATTTCAAGAATACACATTGAGGATCTATTCAGGTTTAGAGTTTTAGAGAATTAGATCATAAATCATGCATTACATTCCACATTTAAACAAGGCGGTTACATAAAAGACAATATTCGTTTTTCCCATCAAAGGAGACATATTTAAAATAAAACATGGATTCTTTCGTGACACTTCCTCGACACTATCAACACATCATGTACTTTTCCCTTGACCTGTAAAAACATTTCAAAAACTTGGGATGAGCATAAAAACCTCAGTAAGGGATATAAAAGTATGGAATGAAAACATTAGTCCATGTATACATAAGAATTAATGAAATCATACTTTACTCATAAAACATAACCACTTAAACATACCTCATGAAATCATATGGTTTATGAAAAACTCATAGAAAACATAATACATAAAGGTAACTTGAGTCATTCATAACATTCTTTCGTAGGGAGTAACCCTCATGGTTACGTTTGGAATACCCATCACAGTATATTCCCTAAATATCTTCAGATAAACCTTAGCATTTAACTCCTTCGCGTTACCAAATGCATTGGAGAGCTATATCGGGCTCACCCGCCCTTAGTTTATCACGGAACCACCCGTCTTCATAAATAATTCCCAAGAACCATAACATAATCATATCACATAAAACATGTGTAAAGGAAACGTATCATTTCCACATTTCAATAACAAGATATCAATACAACACATTGATATAATCAAAACATTATCAAAACCATTTTCAATACCAAAATAAAATAAAGGTAAAACATGGTATTTATTTTTCATTTTAAAAAAAACTTTATAGCTTGTAGAGGAATCTGAAACTCAAATAATGGTCACGGTGGCGGAGAAGTCGTTGTCGCCGCATATGTACGACAAAAACATTCCCTTTTGTCATTTGGTAAAACGTTTCGTATAAAAAATATTCCTTTTTAATAAAAGTAAAAGTCAAATGGTTTTATACACCGTATAAAATAAAGTCATGTATAAAACAAAATATGTCTCAATGAAAGGAGATTGAGATGAAGTCCCATACCTCGTGTCCGACTTGACTCGATCATTCTTTAATATCCTGAATAATAAACTAGAGTTAATTTCTACTTGCTTAAGAACCTTTTTCAAGTTCATTATTCCTTTTATATCACTTATTACCATGTTATGAACATTATGTAATTATTTAAGTTAATAACGGTTGTTTTTTGGATCTTTAGTACTTGAGCCAAAAATAAACTTCTTAAATTACAAGTTGTTCATGTGGTAAAATATCCATTATATACAGAATTATATTAATGATATAGATATCATATATATCATATATATCCAGTATATACATGCATTTATAATATTACATAACATTTAGAGGTAATAAATGAAATGCACTGTTCATGGAGATGGTAAGCCATACGTACGCATGAACGCTACTTTCATTTCTATTTCATATTTAATGGATTTAAATCATAATGATATAAAGGTATATTATAATTATAGTATAATATCATATATAATATCATTAACTCCATCCTTTATACATCCCACATATGTCATTAACGAATCAAATAACTTTGAGGGGGTGGTAGTCCGCACTTCCTAAAATGAAGATATCGCGTTTTCCCATAATGGAAACCATATAGGTATTCCATAAATGAAAAAATACATAATAATAAGGAAAAAAATAGACATAATATATATCATATATAAATATAGTGAAATCTTAATGGCCACTATGAAAGGTGTTAAAAGAATATTGAACAGTCATCGTTTCGTGAGGCATAAATTCACCATCCACAGAAACATTATGTTCTTTAACCATTAGATGGGAGTGTGTGTAATTGTAAATCAAATAATTCTTATAACAACATCCTAGTATATTAGATATAATGTTTGTGTTACAAAATAAAATAATAAATAGAGTTTAGGGGGTTGGAGAAGCAAAATAAATCAAAAGAACACAAGTGAAGACATTACCTTTAAATTGGGTAACTCCCCTTGGTTTGAACCAAAAGGGTTCCTCGAAGAGATTTCTGCCTAAGTTAAGGATTCAATGATTAAGAGAGGGATTTTTAGAGATAAAATGAGCCAATTTTTTCCAAGTAAATGGCTTGAGAGGTGTGGTTAAGGTGGTAGAGGCGGGGGCCTTTTATAAGAGGGAGGAGGGGCACTCTTGGAAAGTCAAGAAATGTTACTTTATTATATAATTAGTTTCGGATTTTAAAGGTCCCACAATTATATATTTCAAGTATAAGGTGATAAGGGTTCAAAATAAACCCGTTAAATAGGTTATTGACATGTGTAAGTTTTTGATTTTATATTATCTATTCATTTTATTTAAATCGTTCATTAATGAGGTAATCGTTGCATCATCATGGTGTCATAAAAAATTTAATTTATTTAATTTCTAAAAATTATAAAAAAAATATCATGATGTAAGAAATATTTTTAGATTTCCAATGACTATTTATAGTCTAATATATCATTTACATAGAAAAAACTAAAATTGTTTTACTTGGGTGATACATACTTTGGTTATACTTTTCCTTAAAAAAACTAATATAATAAAATGTCACTATCACCCAAAAGTGATTCCATGGGGTCCCAAAGTTTAACACAAGTAATCCCATGGTAGTCAATGAGACAAAAAGTATCATTATGACACATTTTGGGGTCATTTTATATTATTTTGATATTATCTTATTACCCTTAACTACCCGATTACTATTTAATCATGATAATTAAAGATAATTACCGTCGTTACTATTCATAATATCCAAAAGCAAGAGTCATAATTACATAATGTGGACCTTATGATTATAAATATGGATTCCATTTTATGAATTTCCAAACACAGAAATTCTAGTAATTAATTTAAAAATAACTCCTGTTGTCAAAACAAATAGCGGGTTTTTTAGAAACCATATCTATCAAAAGTTTGACAATTGTTTATGTCCAATTTCAAAGTGAAATTAATTATAATGACCACCATTGGATTCAATGGTAAAAATATATTATATTTACACTTTAAAACCAATTAAAAAGATAACCTATCCATATAATTAAATTAGATGAAAAAGAAGTTTTGAAGAAAAATGCGGTATTTTTCACTATTCATTAAAAAATGAACATTGTCAGAAAAATACCAAAAATTTATCCAAAGTAAATTTCAATATACCAATACTAAATAATAAGTTTATTTTGAAAAATATAGCTTATAAAATTGTCAAAATATATATTTAAAAATGGTTCTCCATCAAAAGGCGGTAAAACAATCTTATAAAAATATTAGAGAATTATATGGTTAAGATTGGATTTATTCTCATTTTAAGCCTCTAAAACACTATCTAATTCATAAATATACATAGATATGAAAATCCATAATTCTTTACTTACTTGGAATGTTATATAAATTGTGGAAGATTCATTAGAATATATTGATACACTGAAAGCTAAAATTGATCAACTTGAGGAAGTAGTAAAGGAACATTCAACAAATTTTGAAATATCATAAGATATAGTTTAAATAAAGCTCAGAATTGAATAATATACAAATTTCATTAATGAAATTAAATATATATTTG
This sequence comes from Viscum album, assembly GCA_963277665.1. Classification (NCBI taxonomy): domain Eukaryota; kingdom Viridiplantae; phylum Streptophyta; class Magnoliopsida; order Santalales; family Viscaceae; genus Viscum; species Viscum album. The sequence continues at coordinate 1,369,191,972 of OY728135.1, forward strand.
AGGATATGTCCAAAACTATTGGGGTACATAAAGAAGAAGTTATTACTATTAGGAGTAAACAAGAAAGTCAATCAAGTACAAAAGAAAGAAAGAAGAAAATTTTGTTTGGAAAATTATCAAATACTGATCTTATAGAGAGAGTTAATCATGGTTTTTATGGAGTTTAAATGGTTTTCAATGATCAAATGCCCTCATGCATGGGAAACATAGGAATTGTTTGTGATGCTGAAACATCGAATGCTAGAAGTAAAATGGTCCAAAATAAAGGCAAGATAAAAGTCTTACATATCACCAAGCCACATGAAGTTCAAACAAAGAAAGTATCAAATCATACTGTGTAACACCCCAAGATTCCACAATACATTTCCCTTTGAATAATGCAATACCTTACACAGTACGCAACTTCGAGATTCTAACACACCCCGACCAATCAAACTAGCCGTTATGAATAGTAATACCAACTTTTAAAAATTTTCTAAATTTTATTTTTCAAAATGGACTTCATTTTTTGATTTGGAATATCAAAATTAGCTTAGGGTAAATTTTTAGTACTCTTCTGAAAAATTTCAATTTTTTTTGAATAGTGAAAAATACTGAATTTTAATTATAAATTTATTGTATTAAATTATACATTTGAATGGTTTTTAAGTATAATTAGATTATATTTTTTCATTTAATATAATTTAGGTACTTGGAGGTAATTTCACATTTAAACTAGACATAAACAAGTGTCAATCGTTTGATTGTTATTATTTCTTAAAAACACGCTTTTTGTTTTAACAATGAAAATTAATTTAAAATTAATTTCTGCCACTTCTATGTTTTGAATTTGGAAAAATTAATTCCATATTTGGAATTAGGAGTCAAAATTGTGTAAATAGGTAACTTTAATTTTTAGAAATTATGAATATTTACTTCAGTAAATATTTTATTTACCATGGTTAAAGGGTAAATATGGTAAATAAGGGTAAAAAAATATTGTTATTATAATATTAAATTACCATAACATGTTTTATATTCCTATTTATTGATACATGTTCGACCATGGGCATCCTTGGGTCAATTTTGGGACTCCATGGTGCCACTTGAGAGTGATAATGGCACTTTATATTAATTAATTTAAAGTAAAGGCAAAAATGACATAAACATATATCCTTTAGTAGAATAATTTTTACAAGGGTTTATATAAGTTATATGTTAAACTATAAATATTAATTTGAAATATAAAAATATTTCCTACATCATGGTATTTTTTTATAATTTTTAGGCATAAAATAAATAAAATTATTTAAGACACAATAATGATGCAGTGTTTACCTCATTAAAGAATGATTTAAATAAATGAGATTATAAAATTTAAAACAATATCCAAAACCTTTCCAATTCTTATTTTATGGTTTTATTTAGAACATTATCCATATTATCTTTGACTTTAATGAGTTTTTGACCTTTATAAATTGAAAATAATTATATAATAAAATAATATTTTCAAACATTCCTAAAGAGCCCCTCCTCTCTCTTATAAAAATCCCTCACCTCTAACCCATTTCTAAAACCTATCAATCCCCTTGGATCATAAAATCTCTACCCATTTAAGCTCCCTATATCCCTATATTCCTCTTAGAATCCTTACCTTACGTAGAAGGCACTTCAAAGAGGCCTTTTGGTTCAAACCAAAGGGAGTTACCCGATTTAAAGGTAACATCTCCTCTTAAGTTCTTTTATTTTATTTTACATTTGCAACCCCATAAACTCTATTTATTCTTTTATTTTATAAAAAAAATAGTATCTCAATATACTAGTTTTTTTATGAGAATTATTTTAACTACACTTACACAAACCTCCATCTAATGGGTATAGAACATAATGTTTCTGTGGATGGCGAACTAATGCCTCACAAATCGATGATTGTTCAATCTTATACTACCACCTATTATGGTGGCCATTATGATGGAACTATAATTATATATTATATTAATTTTATCTATAATATTATTTAATTATCTTATATAGCATAACTTTATTCTTTTCATGTTGTATATATACGATAATTTCATTTGAAGAAGTGTGAACTACCACCCCCTCAAAGTGATATGACTCGTTCATACATGGAACGTATAAAGAATGGTGTTAAGGAACTTACATAACATATATAAAATATTATATTATACTGGAATAATAATATACTTATGTATCATTTGGTCTTATTTCCTTTTAAAATAAAAAAAATGAAATGGAAGTAGTGTTCGTGCGTACGTACAGATTACCGTCTCCACAAACGCGATGAGATTCATTCCCCATCGTAACCATTCAAAAATAATTTTCATTTTATTATTAAAAATAATATTTAAGAACAATATATAATTTTTTATATGAATCAAATACATCATATCCATAACAAACATGACTTACGTAACAAAACATATAAAGGAAAATGAATCAGTTAACACCCGAAACAATGAAACTACTAAAATATTATTAACAAAGAAATATTAGAAGATCATATATGATATCATATTTATGTATGTCATTCTTGTATAATTTAATAACAATTATTTAACTATTATACAAGAGGTTAACTTACCCTTGACCAAGTAAAAGTATAAGGTAAGGGTTAATTTCCCAATATCTATATTATTTGAGGTTGTTTTTATGTAAGTATCTATTAGGACCTCTTTATCATCCACTTTTGTGTTTCTTAAAAATTTATTTAAAAAAAATACTATTTAATAGACTATGGGTTAAATTCATTTATACCCATGTTTTAATTTTTATAATTTTTTTTGAAAGGAATCTTTACGTCATTTTCCAAACAAGGTACTTTATGTCCTTTTCGACAAATTAAGGTAAGAATGTTTTTTTAACTTATATAGAGGGTGCGGTTACTCTTCGCTGTTATAACACCTTTGAAGCTTCCCTTACAAGATTATAAGAATATTTTCAAAATAATTTTTTTCTTTTATAATTACATGACTTTTAAATTATTTCAAAATAGAAAGATATATTCCTCTCAAATAATTTTTATTTCATCTATGTCAACATCCTTTAATGGATTTTATACTTGGTTAAAGTTGATTTATTATTATACAAATCTTTTATATTGTATTGAAGGTTTTGTGATATGTTTAACTGTGGGTGTGTTATTTTTATACCATTCATGGTTTATAGCTAATGTATTAACATTTTTTATGCTAGTTTTAATACAAATTATTATGTTATGATTCAACCTTTTCATATGAGGAATGTATTGGAATTAGTAAGTGACGGGTGGAGCCCTCTATAGCTCCTCGATGCATCGAAAGGTCTCATGAGACAAACTAGTGTCTTGGAAAAGTCCTCGACAAAATATTATTTGTAGTCTTGGCATGAGGCCTTGACTATGTGGTTATGATGTCCAGTATTATGTATTCCATCATTATGAAATTATTTATTGATATTACATGTGATTATTCAACTAGTATAAAATCCATGTGAAAAATTAAATGGAATTATTTGATTTCTCTTTGTCATATTAGGCTAAAGTTTATGTTTAAAAGGCCTATGTTTTATTCTTATACATTGCCTTAAATGTTTATGCTAATTTAAGAAGTTTCCGCTATATTTTTATCCTTACTGAGCATCTGAGATCACACCTTTCTATGTTTTATTTTTTCCAGGATGTGAAGAAGTATTTTATGGTTGACCTACAGGGATAGGATAAGGGATATAAGTGTGTTCAAAGGGGACAAAATGTTGTTGTTGTTTTTATATCATGATGTAATGCAAAACTTATGTATGTATCTAGTACTTCCAAGGCTACTAAACTAATCAGTCTTTTGGGACATGATTCCTTGTATCATGCCAATGTTATGTAATAATGCACTGAATCTAGATAACAATGTTTGGGGAATTACATACTGAAAGGAGGACTAAAAACTATCCTTTAGTTTCCGGAGATGATAGGTAATCAAAATATCCTCCTAAGGAAGTGACATGAGGATGTATAGAAGTAAAAATACATTTCCACTTATGAAATGTCAATTCTCTGGCTATTTGGGCCATACCATGTTATACTTTGAAGAGGCAAGAAGATATTTTAATGGGGAAGAGCTAGTAATTCAATGGAGGATAACAAATTCATATCATAATTCTTATATAATAAACAATTTATATGGATATTTTTTCATTGTTCTAACATTGGCCATAAATCTATTGATTGCAGGAAGAGGAATGGTAGTAACAATTCATATAGAACTCGTATAAAAGTCAATACTCGCTAAAAATATTGTGTTTTTCTTACAAATAGGTTCTCTCCTTTGGAAGAACAGTGTGAGTATGATGAACCTATGCATGTATAAAATAGATTTTAAAATTCATATTTATCCTTCACTCAAACTAATATTTCATGGAAGGAAAAGAAGAAAATTTAAAAATCCAACCTTGTAGAAGTAGCTCTAAAAGCTACTAAGAATATAAACACATGGATTCTTGATAGTGGATGCTCATCTAATATGATGGGAAATTAATACCTATTAACGAATGTCAAGAAAAATATCAATGGAATAGTGAGATTTGGTAATGATGGTGCATTGAAGATCAAAGGCAGTGAAATTAATAAACTAGCCAATGGAGAGTTGAATAAGACCGAAGTTCTTTATGTGGATAGGTTTCATCACAATCGCCTGAGTTTGATTCAACTCTATGACTCAGGATGTAAAGTGGAATTCAAACAAAAGGGGTTCACTATAATAGTAAGAACATGGAATTCTCTCATGAAGGGATAAAAAAATGACAACTTATATCTAGTTGATAGTAAAGAGAATATTTGTGACATGATAGTTGAAGAAGAGAACAACTTGTGGCACCGGAGGTTGGTTCACATTAATCAAAAATATTTGAAAAATATATCTAAACTAAATATTTTAATTTATATCCCAAATCTGAAGCGTGAACGGGAGAAGAATTGTAATGCTTTCATGTGAGGAAAGTTGGTGTATAGTTAATATCATCCAAAGAAGAAAAGAGAATTAAATCTTATTGATCTCATCCATATAGATGTATGTGGTCTAATAAATGTTGTTGGAATATATAGATAAAGGTACTTTTTCATTTTCATTAATGATTATAGTAGAATATCTTGTGTGATGGTTATACATAGGAAACAACAAGTGCTTGATTGCATGAAAACTTATCGTAGAATAGCCAAGAATGATACTAGACGGACAATAAAAAAAATTTGGTATGACAATGGAGGAAAATACACATCCATTGAATTTAAAAATTATCTAGAGAAACATATAATAGAAAATTAGGTGGCTGTTATGAGAACTCCATAGAAAAATGGATTGGTTGAGCACCAGAATCGATAGATGAATAATATGTCTAGAACTATGCTGATTGATAGTTGTATCTCTCACCACTACTAGAAAGAGGTTATTCAATATGTAGTTTATATTCAAAAGAAAATATAGCTTTAGGGCTTGGGAGAACCCTTGGATGATCCCATAAGGGGCTTCGTGATGGTAGGGTATCCCTTGTCACCGCCTTCCTATCCACTATCACAGATTGGCTGCAGATCTCTCCTCAGTGATTCTTCTTGGTACATTTATAGTGTGTGACCTACTCTAGTATCAGCATCGTGCAGGCTCATCACACTTAGAAAATCCCATCATTTGTTTCCTTCTTCTTACCCTATCCTTTGAGATGGCTAGGGATTTCATGGTGGTGCGGGGATGGTCTAGAGTTTGAGCTCCAGATGCTGCATCTTTGAGGTTTCTATTGCATTTTGTGTTAGTTATGGGTGTGGTGGGAGGATTTGGTCTCCATGTGTGGGTTTGAAGGTGGCTATGGGATTTGCGACTCTAGATTTCGGTGAGGTCTTCTTTCGGAAAGATTTGGGAGGTCCTCAATTTGGGTGGGTTCGTGTTTCTTGATATTCCTCTTTTTTTATGTGATAGTTCGATGTTATAGGGTAGAGGGGTTTTGATTCTATGCTGATTCTTTTTTGTTTTGATTCCGGGTAGAGGATGATGGTTTCTTATTTTTACTTAAATTTAATGTTTTGTATGAGTTACTGAAGGCGAGGGAGGAGAAAGTACTAGTCCTATGAAGGTTTTATATGCTTTTGTTTTTTTCTTCATGGAATCTAATTCCTGGAAATGTTTTTATTGTGTCTGTGTGGTTTGTGTTCAAGTGAATTTTCAACTAATTCAACTTCAAGGGGGGTTCTCCAGAGGAGGTGCAGAGAAAAGAGTTTTCACCTAGAATTACATTAATATTCAGACATTTGAGAGGTTGTGGAATTGCCATCAGTTTCAGGCCCATACATTCTTTAATGGGACAGCTTCATGAGCTGCGATGTGAATATGTAAGATGGTTTTGATGGATTTCGTGCTGGGTAGGGGCCTTGATTTAAATATTTGAATAAGTCTTTTTGTCTTGAAATAACTATGGATGCTTGGTTGTTTTCTAAGTTGTGGATTTCATGTTATGTTCCCCCTCATCTCTTAAAATGGGTTTATAATAAAAACAAAATTAATTTTCAAAAAAATTAGGGCTTTATATGGGGGAAACCAAGACACCCTATGAGTTATGGTATTGAAAGAAGCCCTCTTTAAAGTATTTTTGTGTTTTTAGAAGTAAATACTTTATCCTAAATAGAGTAAATCAAAGAACGTATGGTGATTCTGCAAATGAAGGAATATTCCTCGAATATTAAATGAATAGAAAAGCCTAAAATGTTTTTAATAAATATCTTGGAAAAATTGTGGAAAGCGATTATGTGAATATCATTGAAGATAAAACCAAAAATGAATTGAGGAAGCCATCTGCTAATGTGATAGAATATGAGGAAGAATTTGGACATAGAATTGATCCAAATATAGAAGTAAGGTAAGGTGTTAAAAAACTCAGGAATCACATCATGATGTTGACTTAGAATAAGAATTGGAAGAGGAAACCATGGATGAATAAAATTCTCCTAAACCTCACATGAGGAATTGAATAGAAGAAATTGATCAATCCAACATTATTGGGCATTGTACAACTCCCATACAGACAAGGAGAATGAGGAATAATTCACAATCTGCAATCCTATTAGTTGTGACACCATCCTCATTTGAAGAAGTTGCAAAGGATGAATCATGGGTTAAATCCATGAATGAAGAGTTGGATCTAATCGATAAGAACCAAACATGGGATCCAGTTAAGAGACCTGAAAATCACAATGTGTTTGGTATGAAGTGGATTTTCAAAAATAAATTTGATGAGCATGGAAATGTGATCATAAAAAACGCACATTTGGTGTGTAAAGGATATTCACATATTCAAGGTATTGATGTTGAATAAACATTTTCTCTGGTGGCTAGACTGTAATCAATCATACTATTTCCTTCCATGGAAATTCAAAGGGGATACAAAGTGTTTCAAATTGATATCAATACAACTTTATTAAATTTTGTTCTTGAATAAGAAGTCAATATTGAACAACCAGTGGGCTTTCTTCTTGGTAATGATGAAATGAAAGTTTGCATATTAAATAATTCTCTATATGGTCTGAAACAGGCACCATGGGCATGGTACTCACTGGTGGATTCTTATCTAAAGAATCTTGAATTTAAAAGAGGAGTAGTGTATCACAATCTCTATGTAAATAATTCTTAGAATGATTAGTTCATGGCACTAGTGTATGTAGATGATATTATACTTGCTGGAAATAAGTAGGGATCAGTGGATGAATTTTCCAATCACATGAAATCAGAATTCAAAATGTCTATGATTGGGGGACTCACATACTACTTAGGGATTCAAGTGATATAGAGGAAATATTACACTGTTATCTATCAAGAAAAGTATGAAAGGGATTTGATAAAGAAGTTCAATATGCATGAATCCAAACCAATTTCGACTTTAATTGTGGTTGGAACTAAACTTGTAAAGCATAAGGATGGGAATTCTATATATTCCACCTTGTAAAAGATAATAATCGGAAGCCTACTGTACTTAAATGCAACATGGCCAGATATTGTATTTTCAACCTGTTTAGTGGTCCACATTAAAAGTAATCTGAAGGATGATCATATGATAGTAGTTAAATGAATCATGAGGTATATTCAAGGTACTCACAATTATGGACTATACTTTTCTGTAAGAAAATATAATGAACAATCAGCATTTTCTGATGTTGGCTAGGCTGGAGATGTGGTGGATAGAAAACCAAAAGTGTTGGAGCATTCTTCATTGGAAATAATTGTGTAGGCTGGTTGAGTATGAAATTGGAAATCACTTCTCTCATTACTGCTAAAGCTAAGTATATATCCTCTATAAATTTTTTCAATCAACTAATTTGGATGAAGTAATAAATGGTTGATATTGGTGATGTGCTAAAATAGCCAATGGTGATTCACTGTGATAACAAGAGTGAAATGGATCTTATGAAGAATCATTTTCAGAATTCTCATATGAAACACATTGAAATCAGATATCACTTCATTAAGAAAAAGGTGGAATAATGCATGATTAAAATGGATCATGTTGGAACTGATGATCAAGTGGCTGACATACTGACCAAGCCATTGTCAGCACATGTGTTAGAGAAACATCGGTTGAACCTTAGTGTTCAACCACCTCCTAGCGCATGAGGAGGTTTTGGTTTTTCACCACTCCCTGTTTGTGCTAAATGTTTTAATTTTTTTATTGAATTATTTTAGGTTTATAGGTGAGATATGATCTAGGGGGAGTGTTATTTGAGCTCTACCAGTCAAACTTTTATTATTTGGTTTTACTTAAAATGGGGGAGAATGAATAAATTCAATGTTTTATGGTTTAAACATGTAGGATGAAATATGAAATGTTTTTCCAGTGGTAGGACAATTGATAATAGAGGAATTCAAAAATGTTACAATAGGGGGGAATGGTGAGTTACAAAGGGGTAAATAGTTTGGATAAAATGAGAATGGAGAAAACAATTCGGTGTTTGGTATCAAGAGAACCCAATTCATGATTCCCCTCTTTTTTTCTACATCGAACATCGGTCATGTAGAGTTAAAGAGTTGTATGAGTTTTTTCTCATTTTTTGGATGAGTTATTTTCGATTTATCAGGTTTTGGATGGTGCTTCAATGAATTTATCTATGGATAGCCAACAAACCCAAAGGGGGAGATTGTTGGAACCAAGGGTGGTTTTTGCTGGAAATGGTGTATTGTTTGTGTTTATTTTCAATCTACATTGGGTTGATCAAGGAGTTTTCAAGAAATGTATTATTACAGCACAAGGTGATGTAGGTGTTTAAGGTGGCACAGTTTCCCAGTGTTTGTCATATTTTTGGGCCTTAAAATCGGGAGATTATAATTTTTTGAAAAGGAAGGTTTTATGCAAAGGAGTCTGCAAATCATGGTTCACAGACCATGAAACATAGTTTGCAGACCACTAAGGGAGGTATTCATAATGGTATTTCCACGAAGAAGCATGGTATACATACCACAATCAAAAAATGGTTTGTAGGATGAATATGGTTTACGAGAAAGTTCACAATATGCTGAAGGAAAACGGTTCTTGGGATGGCTCGTTTTTTGTGAAAACGAAGCAATGATTTGTAAAGATCTGAAGGGAGAGAAGTGGTATGTGGATTAAATCAAGAAAATTGTTTGTGAGGTAATTTTGGTTCTTAGGAGATGCATGGTATGTGGTAAAGGCGGTTCCTTATCAAAGATTTGATAAATATAGGTTTAGCATATTATGCGGGTTAATTTGCCTATATAAGGAATGATAATCCCTTCATTAGGGTGTGGAACTAAGACTAAAAATACAGGAGGAATTAAGTGAAATATAGAGTGGTTCGTAAGAACACAGCCATGAAAATGAGATTTGATTAGAAATCTAGAAGGAATTCTATGAGGTCCATAATGGTTTGTGGAAGACAGTTCGAGGAAGACAGTTCACAGAGTAGGAGTTGGTTCATAGAGAAGGATCATTATGTGGTCACAGTTTGTGAAGGAAGTATATGGTCATGGTTTTCGAAGGCAATATGTGGAGGTGGTATAAGGAACAATGCAGTTTTTAGAGGAACAGTTCACGAACTAACAATTCATGGAAAAGTGGATTAGATCTATAGGTAAAAAAAATACTTCGATAGAGAATCTATCTATATTCAAGGATTGATGATTTAATTCCAACCAATTTAAGTGACCTTCAAATCGATAAACTAAGTTCATATTCTTCCTACCGTAGTGAGCAAGGGGGGGTCAATATAAGTGATCCAAGGGATGCATTGTTCTATCCCTAAAACATTGTAAATGTAGTGAACCTGGTACAGAGTGATTATGCTAAACTTTTATAATCCAAAACTAGTAAAGATTAGTGGACTTTGGTATGACCAATAATATGCCAGTGTATGCTCATTGGACTATCCCTTAACGGTGAACCAAGTAAAATTTTTGTGTGGTCCTTCTACGTGTGAATGTTTAAATTACTACACATTGCCAATAGAAATATTTAACAAGTTCTTATCAATGTGGGAACTAGATTCGTTACTTTAAAATAAAATGTTGAAACCCTGATTCACCCCTCCCCTCTCAGGGTGTTCTGAGGTCCTTAAATTTTAATATGAACTATAATATTTTACTTCTTTGTTAATCTATATAGAAAACTCCTTAATAGTTTTTTAAAAAAATATTTTTTTATAATTTTTAGATATGATGGGACCAAAACTAAGGATTTAAGGATAGAGATATTAATGTGAATCTTTTTAAATGGTTCAATGAATCTAATCAGTTCATATTGTTGGTTATTTTTCTTAATTATTTAATGAAAATGGATTTTTGTGTCCAGATTATTCATAATTATTTGAATCCACTCACGTTCTTCCTCACAAATTTCTTTTTAATTTTTCTTTATTAATTTCATACCATTTTCTTATTGCCTTTTAGCTTTCATAATAAGTTTTATCTCAATTTCTTCAAGTCTATCTAGATTTCCATATTTTGAAAATTATAGAATTTGGTTTCTAGGTCCATTCAATGTTTTATATTGGGAAGTTCTAGGTTTATTTCTTTTATATTAATAGGTTTTTAATCCACTCCTAGTAGTGAAAACCATGGAATTTTCCTTAGGTTTATTTATATTATTCTAGGAATATTCCTCTTATATATATTTTTTATTCCCCTATCTAATTATTGAATTTGAATTTCTATATTGTGCATCCTAGCATCTGATTGGGATTTTTCATACTCATATTGGTAATTTTTCCTATTAAGAATTCATCTGACTAAACATTTTATGTATGATCCCTTCTAGATTCCCTAGGGAATTTTAATTTTAATCCCTAGGTTGATTTTGTAATTATTGTATGGGATACTATGGAAATCGAGTGGGCGGTTATTTAAACACTCATTACTCTCTAAATGAAAATTATAGTGGTTCTTATACTCTTTATTGTATTCTTTGGAAAATGGGTCATATCTATTCTTTATCATATGACCATACCCTAAAAAACTTTCATCTTCTAAAGGTTTGGATAGCATATAAAAATTGTGATAGTGGTTACTAAAATAGTTAAACGTACCACATTATTAGAATTTATCACTAATGATTTTTTTTATTTTACTTCTTATTTTGTTTAAACTTTATAATGAATTTTTATTCATTAAATAATATATTTAGTCTTTTATTTGAGTAATTTTATCATTAATTTCTAACCCTAATCCAGTGGTGTAATCTCCCATATTGACTCATCTTCTCCCAGAATATTTATGTGGTGAATTAATGGAAAGAGTGTTATAAAATTTTATAATTTCATCATTGGTCTTATATGTGTAATTTCCTTAAGTATATTGTTCTACCAATTTCTAACATGAAGGTTTCAAACCATCATAGAAGGCATTCATAAGAATATAGGATGGAAGCTAGTGATGTGGACTATAAAAACACATGTCTTTAATACATGTTATTTCATGATGTATTACATAAAGGTACGCATAATAAAACCCTTTAAGATCACGAGGACTGGTTTTTTTGGAAAATTAGGACACAATTACTTAAAACATGGTTATAACATCATTACTTAAAAACTATGAAACATGCATTTATATTCCATTGATCTTCTAAAACTTCATGGGATAACTCGGGGATGTATATAAGAAATGGGTGAGTTATAAATCCTTGTGAGGGAATAATAAATGAATAAAATGATGAAATTAATACATGTTAATCAATAGGCATATCAAGGTGACATAAAAGGGGTGATAATCATGATCTTGGACACCGAATCGTGATATAAGATGATAATATAAAGGTGATATAGGAACATGGGAACAACAAAAAACATGAAATCACAAACATAAGTCAAGGATAACTTCCAAGAAAATATAGCATAGTGTTCTTAGGATAACCTCTTTTATACAATACAAGGAATATCATCAGATAAAAACATTACCTAATTCATTGGAGGGCTATATAATTTTGAGCCCACCCATCACATTCATATCATGTACATGCCTAAGTGTGCCACATAGATTATATATCATATGGATGTCTTTCATCAATTTTAACCTCACAATTAAGGATTCAAGGGTATATACATGTAAAGCCCAATCAATGAAGGGTAGGTACAACGATGTGGCATTGTTTTCACACTCTTTGCCACATCCTTTTTTTTATTTTTTATTGATTTTTTTATATCAAAATGTTGTTTTTTAATTAAATAATTGATAATTAATGTGATTTTTTTACTTTGCTGTGTAAAATAACCAATTTTGGTTTAAATAAATTGTTTTAATATTCATTATTGTCTTTTTAAATAATTATTAAATTAATTTAGCCTTAAGAATTAGACTTTTATTTATTTATTCTTTTATTTTTATATTTTTTTAGTTAGTTTATTAATTCATTAATTAAATTAATAATTTTTTTATTCTATAAATTTGAAATAAATAACTATTTTTGGTTTTTAGTCTTTTAATAATTTAAATTAATTTTAAAATTTTAAGTTTATAAAATTAATATTTTTATTCCTTAATTTAATTAGTTCTTTAATTAATTGGTTAAATAATTTAATCAAGTAACAATATTATTTTAATGTGTCTTAAATTATTAGACCCAAATAAATTCATTCTTTTAAATAAAGCATTATTAATTTTATTATTTAAATTTGTTTTATTTATTTATTTATTTCAATTCCATTTTATTTAATTTAATTTATCAATTGTTTAATATAATTTTAGGTTTATTAATTTCTTTAATTTGTTCTTTTTAATTTTCAGGTACTCACGGTGGCACGTCACACTGTTTCCATCATGGTACCTCTGTTACTATCCCACCATTTTCACCCCTCACTGCCACTGTATCGCTAACAGTGAGACCGTGAGCATCACTCACGGTGCCACTGGTTTTCCCTCACACCACCTCATTTACTATGTCACATTTTTCCTCAGGGTGCCACCGTATTCCCAGATTCACTGTCTCGCCGTTTCTACCCAGACACTGTTTCACACTCACAGACTCACCATTTTGTTCACAGTGTCGCAGCCATAAATCTCCAGCACCGTCCCCTCTTCCATAAACCACACCCTTATTCATGAATCACCACCACAATCACTAATCAACATCGCAACAAAGAATTCCAAATCCTCAATAGTAGAAATCAATAATTATAACACTGAATTCGAACCAGAAAAAATCAACAACACACTAGTAAACTCAAGATTTGAAGAAGAATCACACAACCAGGTCTCAGCAAAATTAAACCCCCAAATCGTACCCTAAATGAACCTCACCCTACCTTCTTTGTACCTCTATAACCCCTACCTCTTTGTGCCGCAACTCCGCACCACCTTCGTCACCACACTTGTTCTCATACTTCCATGATCCTGCTTCAAATCACTACCCACATCTCCCTACCCAAGTCGTGCCACTATCATCGAGCTCGCCCGAGCCTCCGACTCGGCCACACCTCCACTCCGCATCGCTTGACTCCCCTGCCTCCTTTATCCCCGCACCGAACAGACCCGCACCCCTCCCCTATTTCTTCTTTCATTTTCTTTCATATTATTATTATTTTATCTTTATATTATATTATAACATATAATAACATACATATATAATATAAAATAATATTGATATTAATATACATAATAAATATAATTAGTATACCATTAATAATATATAATTTTGTACATTATTTTATATATTATATGTATTATAAAATTTAATGATAATAATAATAGGTATATAAGCTTTTATATATATATATAATTTCTTATAATATAAGTTATTATTATATTAATTGGTATTATTATTAACTTTAAGTAGTGATATTAATATATAGTGTATACATTTATTTAGTTATACATGGAAGTTACTTTTTATTGGGCTCACATGTGTTTGTTGTTGTTTCGTTGCAGGGGGGATGCACTCACTTGGAGTTCATTAAGAAGATCGTGACATGTACATAAAATCACGCCACATGGATTTTTTGTTTCCAGGAAAGATTGTAGCTCACCGCACACGCATATTTTTCATTAGGTTAAGAGAAACTGCTCCGGTGACCAACGCGGGAGGAGCAGCACAGTGAAAGCTCCGAGTGGAGGCCAGGGAGCTCCTCGATAGAGATTCCAGAGACTTCAACGGGGTGATGAAGGAGCAGGAGGCGGGAGAGTCATTTAACTATCCAGCGGAGCAGGAGCATTAAAGAAGATCATTCGGGATAGAGGGAGCTAGAGACAAAGTGGTGAGGCTTTGATCAAGACCAGGTAGCATAGCAAGAGGTACATTGAGCATCTTCCATCACGAGTAGATTGGAGAAAAGAGAGCTACAGATCAGAGAATTTTCATACCTCGATTCCTAGGGTGGGATATCGAGCAGATTCTAGAATTGCATCTACCTTCAAGCAGTAGGAGTTGGAAATTCCGAGAGCTCGATCAGGGAGACAAGCATCCTTATTTGTCTTGTGCCCTATTTTTCTGCATATCATTTCAATATGAACTAAATTGATTTTAATTCTATTATTCCATTAAAACCAACCATTATGTCCAGCTAAATTTATTCAGGGAGAATAAGCTGGTTGATTTGATTTGTTTAGTCTTATCCATGTGTTGCATCATTTTATTGGATTGTCTATCTCATTGATTATAGATGATTTTATTTTCAAAACAACATGATCGAGTGAAAACCGATCTTATTTTCACTATAATGAAAACTGTTTCAATTTGAAGAACTCACTGACAAGTGATTTATGCTCGAATGATAGAGACACACCAAAATCAACTGACAAGTTGAGCCCGGTGACATCTGACTTATTTTCACCATTGGATGGAATGAATTTTACAGTCGAAGTAATTTAAGAGCTATTTCATCAAAAACTAACCAGATGACAAATTTGGTCAGTTAATTTTAGTCAGATCCATATTTTCAAAAATTCAGTGCATGAATGAGGCTGATCAATATCGAATTGGCCAGTGGACTTTCCCTCCAATTCATCTATTCATTTTTTACATCACAATTTCTCTTGCTGCTCTTTCTACTCCCCTAGCACTCACCATCTCACCCTCACTTCTCCACACACTAAATCTCATTCACTCCACTTCACCACCACCAATTGTTTTTTCTTTTTTCTGCATGTGTGTTTTTGTTTAGTTTTTTTTAGATCTCCAAACACAACATGAGGCCTCCCTGTGGTTCAACCCTATCTTTCCACTGTCCTAAGTAGTAAGTAGGTTATAAATTTTAGTTTTTCACCTATGCCCAACGACACACGAGCATGCAATTTTTGGCATCGTTCTTGGGGAGTCTAGGTGCGTTTAAAAAAACAAACAAAAATTCACATATAAAAAATCAAAAAAAAATCACTAAAAAAATCTGTAAAAAGAAGAAAGAAGAAAAAAAATTAAAATTCAAAAAAATTTGTGAACCTGCTGCATGAAAACCAGGTCTAAGTCTGAACACTTAGTACCTGGTAACCCTGAAATGGATAAACACCTTAATGAAGTGAAAAAGAAAAAAGACAAGGTCAAAATGGAAGATAATGGAAATTAAATCTTGAACAACCCACTTCCTAAGAATTTGAACCAACATGGAATGATGAACCCACCTGGGAATGAGATAGCTGAGAGGCATAGATTGAGAGAGTTCTCGTTACCGTCAGTGTCTAGAAACCCTTCGTGCATTAAAATCTCACCTAGATCTAGGAATTATGAGATAAAGCAATCTATGCTTAGTCAGCTATCTACCTTCAATGGAATGCCTAGTGAAAACTCTCTGGACATCATTAGAGCCTTCTATTGTAGTGTCTAGAAGCTACCACTTAGGGGTCTCACTAAGGAAGAGCTTAAACTGAGAGTGTTCCCCTTCTGCCTCAAGGGCAATGCTAGTTCTTGGTTCCAACAGTTATAAGAAGAAATATTTGTCACCTGGGATCAATTTTACAATGCCTTTACAATGAAATTCAATCCTAGGAGGTTGACATTTGAGATTAGGCACAAAATCACTGGATTCCTTCAAGATGAAGGAGAACTATTTCATGAATCCTGGGATAGGTTTAGAGGTTTTCTTAGGCAGTGTCCAAACCATCAATGTACACCCCAATTCCTTATGGACACCTTCTACAATAGTCTCACCCCTTACCACCAAACCTTGGTGGATCAGTCTTCTGGAGGAGACTTTAGTGATAGGACTGCTGAGGAGATCAAACAGATCTTTAACACATTAGCTCAATATTCCCAACACAAATGCTCTAGGAGGAGAACCATTTTGAGAAAAGAAACTGCCCCTGCTCCTCAAGATGAATCCCAAGCTACTGGGTTATTTAATGAGAACCCACATCAAATCCTTAAGGAGAAGTGCCACTACTATGGCATGTATGGACATTATCAAACTTGTTGTCCAAACTTCGATATGCCTGTCCAGCCTCATGAGAGTGTCAGCTTTGCTGGATATGGACCTCGGATGTAGCCTAGGGATGATCCTTTTTCCAACACCTACAATCAGGGGTATAGGAACCATCCAAACCTGTCGTGGAGGGAGTAGGGAGTCCTCCGACATACTGCCCCTCTTGGATTCTAGTAGTCGCCTATGAGTAATTCCAACCCCAATCCTAACCTAAGGTTGAGTCATCCAAATCAAAATATGAGGTGAGAGACATGTTCCACTAATTTATAGGGAGTTTTGATGAACAAAAGACGAAAAATGATTTTGATAAAGTTCAAATAGATGCTAGAATGAAGAAATTATAAATTCAGATGGGCAATTAGCTAGGTATGCTAGTAATAAAGAAAAGGGTAGGCTGCCTGGCACCACTGAAGCCAATCCTAGGGAGAATTCCATGGTTGTGACCACCAGAAGTGGTCTCCAAACTCACCAAGATCCTAGTAAAGAACACCAAAATGCTGAAAATGAGAAACTGGATGAAGCTGGAAACTTAAATCTGAAAGAACCTGAATCTGGAAAACTGAACAGCACCACTAGAATCCCTCCAGTCCCTGCTGTTCCAACTCGAAAACCCAAAGAAAATGGCTTGAAAAACAAATAAAATAAAGAGAAGAAATTTTTTGAAGAAGAAGTTGTAGAGATTACCCCAATTGTCAGGAATTTTTCCCCTACAATCCCCTTCTAACAAAGAATTTAGAAACCAATTCATGATTCTAAACTGTTGAATTTTTTATAGTGGTTAAAAACTAAACATTGATATCCCATTCTTGGAAGAATTGATTTAAAGAAAATTATATCTGAAATCACTCAAGAAAATCTTTCCAAACAAAAAGACATAAGAGTAATTTTCCACCTATAGCTTAATAGAGGAGTGTAGTACAGTTTTGCAGAATAGGATGCATCCTAAGCTTCAAGACCCATGAAGCTTTGTCATCCCTTGCACATTTGGGGATAGAGGTGGTAAGTTCGACTCTTTGTGTGATCTGGGTGTTAGTATTAATCTTATTCCATTGTCACTTCTTCAACACCTGAGATTAGGAGTTCCCCAACCCACCACTGTTGTGTTACAGCTTCCTGATAGGTCCATTACTCATCCAGTGGGTAGGGTCGATGATCTGTTAGTGGGAGTAAGAAAACTCTTTTTGCTTGTTGACTTTCTTATTCTTGATATGGAGTGTGATCAGGAGGTTCCTATCAGTCTTGGTAGGCCCTTCTTGGCCACAGGCGGAGCTGTGATAGATGTGTCTAAGGGGAAACTAATTTTTAATTTGGGTAAAAAGAAAGAAGAATTCAATGTGTTTAAGAAAATCCAAGAAACCACCCACCCATTTGTCCCAAAATATGAGATGTTAGTTGCTGAGAGTAGTGTTGATAAGGAGGAAGAGGAGTTTCTCATAATGATAGATGAAATCAATAGTGAACCTGAAATACATGTTGCCTCTTGCATGGAGATTATCTCAAGTAAGGAGAGAGAGTTTGTTGATGAGTATGAGGGAGAACTCTTGGAGAACATAGATGAGTTAGTTTTGGAGCACATTATTACCCCGAGATAGGAGTCTAAGTTTGAGGAGATATTTATTGGAAGCTCTTGCACTGAGGAAAAAGCCTTTTCTACTGCCTTCATCAAGTGGCAGCATGAAGACCTTAGGCCACCTAGGCCCAAGTGTTTTCCCTCAAGCCAGTCACCACCCACCCTTGAAATCAAGCCCCTCCCTTCCCATCTTAAATATTCCTTTTTAGGAGATAATTACACCCTTCCTGTGATCATTTAATCCAACCTAGAAGTGAGTCAAGAGTAAAATCTGCTTACTATTTTGAGGAATTACAAGTCTGTCATAGGCTGGTCAATTGCTGATATCAAAGGAATAAGTACAACCTTTGTATGCATAAAATTCCCATGGAACCCAAGTGTAATACCAGAGTAAAATCCCAAAGAATACTCAAACCCAACATGAAGGAAGTTGTGAGAGAAGAAGTGACTAAGTTGCTTGATGCTGGAATAATTTTTCCTATTTATGATAGCCCCTGGGTCAGTCCTATCCAGGTGGTACCCAAAAAAAGTATAGTGAAAGTGGTCACTAATGAAAAGAATGAGAAAATCCATACAAGATTAGTGAATAAATGGAGAGTCTGTATAGATTACATAAAATTGAATGATTTCATGAGAAAGGATCACTTTCCCATTCCATTTTTGGATCAAATGTAAGAGAGATTGGTAGGAAATGAATTCTTCTTATTTCTTGATGGTTATTCTGGTTACAACCAGATTTCCATTGCACCTGAGGACCAAGATAAAACCACCTTCACCTATTCATTTGGGACATTTTCCTACCGGAGTATGCCCTTTGGCTTGTGTGGTTCTCCTGCCACCTTTCAGAGGTGCATGAAGGAAATTTTTTTAGACATGATTGAGAGGATTCTTGAAGTGTTCATGGATGATTTTTTTGTTGTGGGAGATAACTTTTAGAACTATTTGAAAAACTTGGAACTAGTGTTAGAAAGATGCCAAGAGACCAACTTAGTCATAAACTGGTAAAATTTCCAATTCATGCCCACTGAAGGTATAGTTTTGGGACACAAAGTTTCTAAGAAGGGGCTAGAGGTCAATAATGCTAAAATTGAGGTCATACAAAAGCTACCCCCACCTGAAAATGTCAAAGTAATTAGAAGTTTTTTGGGTCATTCTGGGTTATACAAGAGGTTCATTAAGTACTTTTTTAAGATTACTAGACCAATGTGCTCCCTGCTAGTTAAGGACACACCCATTTTCTTCGATGAGACATGTCTAGAGGCCTTTAATTTACTCAAGGAGAATTTGAATACTTCACTTGTAATCACTGCTCCTAACTACCAGCTTCCCTTTGAGGTTATGTGTGATGCTAGTGACTTTGCAGTAGGAGTTGTGTTAGCGCAGAGGAAGCATAGGAAATTACATGTTATTTACTATGCAAGCAAGCTACTAGATGATTCCCAGAAGAATTATTATACCACTGAAAAGGAGTTGGCTACTGTGATGTTTACTTTGGAAAAGTTCAGGCAGTATTTGATAGGATCAAGGATCATAATTTTCACAGATCATTCAGCCCTTAAGTATTTTCTGGCTAAAAAGGACTCAAATCCCAGACTCATGAGGTGGACCTTGCAGTTACAGGAATTTGATTTAGTGATTAAGGATAAGAAAGGGTCTGAAAATGTAGTTGCGGGTCACTTGTCTCGATTGTCCAATTCCCCAAGTAAGGAACCAAAAGAGATCAACACTTCTTTTTCTGATGAAGAAATGTTTGCTGCTTTTATGTACAGTCTGCTTGGTTTTCAGCCTATGCCAACTTTTTGGCAGCTAGACTCATGCCCAAGGATCTATCACGCAACCAGAGGAAGATGTTTATATCTAAATTGAAATATTATTTTTGGGATGACCCTCTTCTCTTTAGAAGGTGTGATGATGGGATTCTGAGAAGATGTGTGGTTGAGGATGAGATTTTACCCATACTTGAGAGCTTCCATTCATCACCTTGGGGTGGCCACCATGGAGGAGAAAGTACTGCTCAAATGGTCCTCTAGGCTGGTTTCTACTGGCCAACACTGCTTAAAGATGCTAGGAGTCTGGTTATTGGCTGTGAGAAATGTCAAATGTTGGGAAATGTTAAAAGAAGGCATGAACTACCCAAAAAAGGTATTTTGGAGGTTGAAATATTTGATGTGTGGGGCTTAGACTTTATGGGACCATTCCCATACTCTTATGGGAATGAGTAAATTTTAGTTGTTGTGGACTACGTGTCCAAGTGGTTTGAGGTAGTAGCTTTTCCCAACAATTCAGCTGCTAGTGTTGTGAAATTCATCAAGAAAAACATCTTTTCCAGATTTGGTGTTCCTCGAGCATTCATCACTGATAATGGGACTCACTTCAAGAATTATAAGTTCAAAGTTTTTATGGAGAAGTATGGGTGCTCACATAGGACAAGAACTATTTACCACCCACAGTCCGGTGGGCAAGTAGAAGTTTCAAACAGAGAGCTCAAACAAATTTTAGAGAAAACAGTGTCTAACTCTAGGAAAGATTGGTCAAGGAAATTGGATGAGGCCCTTTAGACCTACAAAACTACTTATAAGACTTATATAGGGATTTCACCATATAGGCTACTCTTTGTGAAAGCATTCCATCTACATATTTAGTTACAGAAGAGATCTTATTGGGCATTGAAGGCTCTTAACTTTTATTTTAAGTCTACTAGAGAGAGGAGACTGCTAGAGCTAAGTGATCTGGATGAGATTCTAAGAGAGTCCTATGAGAATGCTAAAATTTACAAAGAAAGAACAAAATATTTTCATGAATCAATCATTCAAAATAGGAATTTCAAGGTTGTTGAGAGGGTCCTTCTTTTCAATTCAAGATTGAATCTGTTTCCAGGAAAGTTGAAGTCCAAGTGGTCAAGACCCTTTACCATTGTTATATTTTTTGTTAATGGAGCTATTGAGTTGTTTGGAGAAGAGAATCGACCTTTCTTAGTTAATATTCAAAGAATAAAGCACTTCTTTGAATGGAATCCAAAGGTCATGGTTTCCATATCTCTATTGGAAGAATGAGCTGATTCAAATCTAACTGAGGACTATAAACTCATTGTTGCATGGGAACTAACCCATGGTTTCTTAGTAGGGTCTCTTTTATTTTATGTTTTTCAATAAAGTTAATCCCTACTTATTATTCTCCAGTTCAAGTTCTTAATTGTTGATGGTGCCTTATGATTTGTTATTGTTTTAGAGAGAGTTGTTTCTGCTAGAAACATGGCCAAGAAACCCCAAGGGAGCAATCCATTGCATTTTATGGATTCCATTTCTTTATACTCGCTATCTTGGGTTAATTATCTTTAACTTTAAACTCAAAAATCTTATTTTTCTTATTTGAACTCCCAGTGATGCTAAAGAGGATCTGTTGAGGAAAGCCACTGCTAAAGGTCCAATAATTCAGGGAAGTGTTGTTCTTCCTTTTTCGATTTCAATTACTTTCTTACTCTTCACTGTGAACTAAGTGTGGGGGACTTCCTCCTAATCTGTGAGAAATGACTGTTTTTCTTGCATGTTTGTTAGCTACTAGTATTTAGAGAGTTCAAAATTTATTTTGAGCTGATTTACTGAAACATGCTTCCACCCACTGCTTTCAATTTCATTAGGTTGTTGTTGCACATCACTGTTAATCATGCTACTATTCAAAGTAAATTGATACAATATTTTGTCTGCTCTTTAAAAAAATCACAGCATGAACATATTAGGAATAGAACTGTACTTGGTTACTGGTGATAGTTGGTGGGGTTGGGTTCTTTTGTTTTTGTTTTTGTTTTTATGTTATTTCTATTTTTGTGTGGCAAAGAAAATTTTTGAACCTCATTTGTACTCGTCCATATCCTATTTAAGTTGAACTATCCATCAATCATGAACTTCAACTGTCTCCCAACTTGAGATACAACATTGGGTATAATGTTGGGTTTTAAGTGTGTGGGAGAGGGGTCATTCAGGTGTCATGTTAAATTCCCACTTCTTGAACCTGAGTTTGTAGTTGTTTTAAAAAATGGTCAATTTTTTTCATTTTTTTCAAAAAAAGTTCAAAATTCCTTCAAATATTTTCAAATTCTTTCATCACATAATGGTCATTGGAGGTTTAATGGTACTTCATTTTTTACTTGTTTAGTAGATAAGTGTTTGTTGGATGTTGAGAGTGGCACTTAGTCAGAAACTGTTAAGTATGAATGATTACTGAGTGCAATTGTTCACTGTCTCTATGGATCTGTCTCTATGGGATCCCACGGTGAGTATCTGAGACAAGGTACATTGGGTGCATTTCTGTGAATAAATAAATCCAATTTCAATATTAATAAGTGCTATGCACAGTGCTCTGCACATGGAATATGGCTGGGAAAAAGTAAAATAGAGTTCCCTTGTCAAAAATGAAGTCATTAAGGTGAGGGGAATTTTGAACCCAGATGAAGAAGGGAGTAATTGACTTGGTAAATTTTCATTTGATTTGAGTCAATAAAGTGATGAAATTAATGGACTTTAATTTCTATAACCTGGAGGAAGGTGAGAATGGAAGGTGCCCTTGGTTAAGTTTTGAGTTCCACTTCATCTAACCTGTCAACACTCCTTGAATTAGTACTTGAATCGGAAGGTGAAGTAGGACAGTTAATGAATAAACATAGGAGGCATGACATACTTGACAGTTTATGAATTTGTGATTATCTTGATTTATAGTGGGTTTCTGAAGCTAAGCATGACATTATTTTTTAACACCTTTGGATACCCTAACCCATTGTTTGGTCCTGCTTCTCTTAATGCTTAATTAAAATCATGCACTTTTTGAACTGAAACTCACAAATCATATGTTTGTATCAATGTCAAATACATGCATTTGTTTGAGGACAAACAAAGCTTTAAGTGTGGGGGAGATTGATGTGGTAGTGTTTTCACACTCTTTGCCACATCCTTTTTGTAATTTTTATTGATTTTTTTTATATAAAAATGTTGTTTTTTATTAAATAATTGATAATTAATGTGATTTTGTACTTTTCTGTGTAAAATAATCAATTTTAGTTTAAATCAATTGTTTTTAATATTCATTATTGTATTTTTAAATAATTATTAAATTAATTTAGTCTTGTGAATTAGACTTTTATTTATTTATTCTTTTATTTTTATATTTTTTTCTAGTTAGTTTATTAATTCATTAATTTAATTAATTAATTTTTTATTCTATAAATTGTAAATAAATAACTATTTTTTGTTTTTAGTCTTTTAATAATTTAAATTAATTTTAACAATTTAAGTTTATTCAATTAATATTTTTATTCCTTAATTTAATTAGTTCTTTAATTAATTGGTTAAATAATTTAAGCAATTAAAAGTATTATTTTAATGTGTCTTAAATTATTAGACCCAAATAAATTTATTATTTTAAATAAAGAATTATTAATTTTATTATTTAACTTTTTTTTATTTATTTATTTTTTTCAATTCCATTTAATTTAATTTAATTTATTAATTTATTAATCTAATTTAAAGTTTATTAATTTATTTAATATTTTATTTTTAATTTGCAGGTACTCACGGTGGCACGTCACACCGTTTCCATCACAGTGCCTCTGTTCCTATCCCACCATTTTCACCCCTCGCTGCCACCATATCGCTCACAGTGAGATCATGAGCATCACTCACAGTGCCACCAGTTTTCCCTCACACCGCCTCACTTACTGTCTCAAATTTTTCCTCACGGTGCCACCGTATTCCCAGATTCACTGTCTCACTGTTTCTACCCAGGCATTGTTTCTCACTCACAGACTCACCGTTTTGTTCACGGTGTCGTAGCCATAAATCTCCAGCACCAGCCCCTCTTCCATAAACTGCACCCTCATTCATGAAGCACCACCACAATCACCAATCAACACCGCAACAAAGAATTCCAAATCCTCAACAGTAGAAATCAATAATTCTAACACTGAATTCAAACTAGAAAAAAATCAACGACACACCAGAAAACTCAAGATTTGAAGAAGAATCACACAACCAGGTCTCAGAAAAATGAAACCCCCAAATCATACCCTAACTGAACCTCACCCTACCTTCTTCGTACCTCCATAACCCTTGCCTCTTCACGCTACAGCTCCACACCACCTTCTTCACCACACCGGTTCTCCTACTGCCTTGCTCATGCTTCGAATCGCTACCTGCATCTCCCTACCCAGGTCGCGCCACTGTCTTCAAGCTTGCCCAAGCCTCCAACCCGACCACACCTCCCCTCCGCATCGCTCGACTCCCCTACCTCCTTTCTCCCTGCGCCAAACAGACCCACACCCCTCCCCTATTTCTTCTTTCATTTTCTTTAATATTATTATTATTTTATCTTTCTATTATATTATAACATATAATAACATATATATATATAATATACAATAATACTGATATTAACATACATAATAAATATAATTAGTATACCATTAATAATATATAATTGTGTACATTATTTTATATATTATATATCATATAAAATTTAATGATAATAATAATAGGTATATAAGCTTATATATATATAATTTCTTATAATATACATTTTTATTATATTAATTGGTATTATTATTAACCATATGTAGTGATATTAATATATAGTGTATACATTTATTTAGTTATACATAGTAGTTACATTTTATTGGTCTCACGTGTGTTTGTTGTTGTTTTGTTGCAGGGGCGAGGTGCACTCACTTGGAGTTCATTAAAAAGATAATGACGTGCACATAAAAGCATGCCACATGTATCTGTTGTTTCCAGGAAAGATTGTAGCTCACCGCGCGAGCATATTTTTCATTCGGTTAAGAGAAACTGCTCAGGTGACCAACGCGGGAGGAGCAGCGTAGTGAAAGCTCCATGTGGAGGCCAGGGAGCTCCTCGGGAGAGATTCCAAAGAATTCAACTGGGTGATGAAGGAATAGGAGGTGGAAGAGGCATTTAACTATCCAGCGGAGTAGGAGCATTAAAGAAGATCATTCGGGGTAGAGGGAGATGAAGACAAAGCAACAAGGCTTTGATCGAGACCAGGGAGCAGAGAAAGTGGTACATTGAGCATCTTCCATCACGAGTAGATTGGAGCACCGAGAGTTGTAGATCAGATCATTTTCATACCTCGATTCCCAGGGCGGGATATCGAGTGGATTCCAGAATTGCATCTACCTTCAAGCAGCAGGAGTTGGAATTTCCGAGAGCTCGATCAGGGAGACGAGCATCCTTAATTGTCTTGTGCCCTATTTTCTGCATATCATTTCAATATGAACTAAATTTATTTTAATTCTATTGTTGCATTAAAACCAACCATTATGTCCAGCTAAATTCATTCGGGGGGAATAATCTGGTTGATTTGATTTGTTTATTCTCATTCATGCACTGAATCATTTTATTGGATTGTCTCTCTCATTGATTACAGACGATTTTATTTTCAAAACAACAGGATCGAGTGAAAACTAATCTTATTTGCACCATAATGAAAATTGTTTCAATTTTAGGAACTCACTGACAAGTGAGTTATGCTCGAATGAGAGAGGCACACCGAACTCAATAGACAAGTTGAGCCCGGTGACATCTGACTTATTTACTCCATTGGATGGAATAACTTTTACAGTCGAAGGACTGTAAGATCTATTTCATCACAAACTGACCAGACGACAAATATGGCTAGTTAGTTTTAGTCGGATCCATATTTTCAGAACTTTGGTGCATGAACGAGGCTGAGCAATATCGAATCGGCCAGTGGACTTTCCCTCATATTCATCTATTGGTTGTTTACATCACAATTTCTCCTGCTGCTCTGTCTACTCCCCTAGCACTCACCAGCTCACCCTCACTTCTCCACACACTAAATCTCATTCACTCCACTTCACCACCACCAATTTCTTTTGCTTTTTTTTAATGTGTGTTTTTGTTTAGTTTGTTTAGATCTCCAAACACAACATGAGGCATCCCTGTGGTTCGACCTTGTCTTTCCACTTTCCTAAGTAGTAATTAGGTTATAAATTTTAGTTTGTCACCTGTTCCCAAAGACGCGCGAGCGTGCATACAGCTATATGAATAACCTTTAGTGGAAATGGAGATGGGTATTCACTACACAAATATTTTTCATGGAAAACACAATATAATTTTGGTATCATAATGGGTGTACATAAAGGTTTATAGAAGAGGTAAATGAGAGCTAAAAAGGTATCTCTTTACCTAGGAATTAAAAGTATCATAATATAGATGCGTAAAAACAAATATAAACATGAACAATTGGATATAAAAATGCATAATATAAAAGTGGTTATTGAATATTGAGGACAAGGAATTGATCCCTTACCTTGATAAGGTGCTTGTAAAAGCTTTGGAAGATCTACTTAAGAGATTAGGGAATATTTGGAGTACTCTAGAGAGGAATTTAATAGTAACTTCATGTTCTAAGAGTTTTGAGTGAAGAGGAATTTGAGGTTAGGTGGGTTTATATAGAAAAAGAGATGAGAATTATTTATTAATTTTAAAACTTAAGTTTTAGAGTCTATATGGTAAATTAATCAATACAAAAAAACTTCCCATGGTTTTTTCCAAGGAGGTGTAGTTTACATTATTTTATAAGGCTAAGTGAAGGATACCAAGGCACATCGGAAGTGTGAAATACATGAAAAATAAAAATTTGGTTTCAAATTCATATTAAAAACATTGAATATATAAAACCCCTTGGCCATATTTCTGAAATTATCATTTGAAAGTTAATTTAATCATTAAAAATAAAATCAAACAAAAGTGTAAATGGTACCTTGTTTGTTTGAATTTGATGATTTTATTCGCTCACTGTCAGAATGTCGTGGCTCAAAGGCACCAAGATATGAATCCTCTAGATCATCCACACATGCACCACAAATCCTAGATCATAAATCTATGATTCCTAGATGCTATAATTGAAATTTTAAGAGATTTATGATGTCCCTTCGATCGTGTGAATAATGCAAACTCAATAGAGAAGAAAGGATCAATTTGACCTTATTCTTCCTTTACAATCTCTCACAAAGGGCTTAAGAGGAGTGGAGAGGAGATATTCTCTCTATAAATTATTCCAAATTATATATATCAATATTAAAGAGGCTAAAATGAGTTTTTATGTCTATGTTATACTTTCCAAAATTTTAATTTTATCCTTGGAAAATAATAACCTTTATTTTATACCTTAACGCACAATTAAGGTTTAATAAACTTGTCATAATTGTTATAAATATTTTATCACTAGATAAAATAAAAACCATTTACTTAGCCCTTAAGATCCATAAAAAATTTAACAAACCATGAACATGTTATGTACATTTGAAAATTATATTTTCTCATATTCACTATTAATGATAAATAAACTTCTAAATACCTTGAGAAATAAATATAATAATCATTACACTATATATTAATCATATAAATGAATTATTTTTAAACATGATTGATCTCACTTGTATGTTCACTAGCCCCTTCACATGGGTCCCACTTCATCCTAACTCCTATTCAATAAAATAGGTGGAACTTATAGATACACTTAGTGTGTGACCCTCTGGGTCCTTATCTCGATAACAATGAGTCCATCCCACAAACAAAGAGCAGAGTCTAGAAACCCATCATAGACCCTAAGAAGATAAGGTATTTCATAGATATAAGCACCTCCTATGAACATTTTCTATGTGATATAATCTCTTTGACTCATGATATCGCATAAATCATGATGCACACTTATGTTATCATTATTTTGTTTCTTTATATATTTCATAACCTTAATGGACAGAAATACCTTCTTGTACCATGGCCATGGATTTGATGAAGGTACTGTCATCTAATCAAACTAGGCCCATGAGATATATCTTCCTTAACTTGGAAGAAACAAAATATATCTTCATCATACAACCAACTTCATACCACCAAATACGTACCTAACACCAGCTACCTCTCCATGACTTTAATGTCATGGTTTTTTATTTACGTCAAAGTATATGATAAAATGGTACAAATTGATGAGGATCTCAATTCCAGAGACCAATACACATGTTAATATATAGTAAAACCCAATTAAACCCGAAACATGTGATGTTACTACTGTAAGGTTAGTCCCCATGATCTCATCTACTCGAGATCACCAAATGTGAACTTCATGAGTAGATTTCTCAATCCTAAGGAGCCCCGGACACCTGATAGAAAGACATCATATGTGTCCTATCAGTATGGTGTATCTAGACCATATGAAATATATTTAAGATTACTTTAAAAGTATATTGTGGTTCTAATTATAATTTATAACTCCTATAACCTATTAATATGACACATAATGTAAGGATAATACCATTTAAACAGTGGATATATAAGTATCAACACTATTATGGTAAGAATAAACACATGTGTATATCAAACTGTATATATATAATGGTAAAAAAATCACAAAAATTATTTGGGTCTATTGCACCCACTCAATACACTAAGAATTTAAATCCTTAAAATAATACCCTTGGTGATGTGGAAGTGATTCATGTTTATAATGAATTGATTTTAAAACCTTAAAACATAAAATAAGTTGTATATTATTCATTAAGGGTTTATAAAATTAATCAAAAAACTTAAACAATACATTATTTAAAATTTTAAATATAATTTTGGTTATGGATGCTATTTATTTTATTTATTACATCACTTTTTGCATTTTATGTTGTCATAATACATATCATATAATTATATTGTATTGAATTTTTACCCAAAAATTTGACTATCTCAGAAAATTATAAAAATTCACTATTGGATAATTTTGACATTATGATTTTAAAAATAATATTTATTTTACCAAAATAATTTTTTAAATATAATTATTTACATTTTTAAATGGAATGTCTCCATTTTTTTAAAAATACTTGGTTTTTTTACAATAATAGTTTTTTAACCCTTATAATAATTACATTTGAATTCATAAAATTATATAATCGTTTATATTTAATAAATATTATTTAATATTAATATTTTATTAAAATACCATTTATATCAAAAATTATTAAATTCATCAAAAATAGTGTCGTGATTAAAACTATATATTTTCCGAAAATAAAATTTTTGATTAATCGTATCAAAATATAATTTTTATCAAACTCATTATTTAATAATTTAAAAAGTAATATTAAAAGGGATAAATATAATCATTATTTTATTAGATATAAAATATATAAAATCATATTTTTATTTTCAAGATATATATCCTTTTATTACACCAATGAACTCTCTAAGTGTAAGGTGTATAATGGTAATATTTTCTTGGGGTGGTTTAACGTGTATAGTTCGGGCCATGATCTTGATGAGCTTGAAATTCTCCTGTAAATAGTTTCAATCAAACTTTAGTTGTTTAATATCACCTTAGTCTTGTTCAAGGGAAAATTCCAGTAATTAAATCTCCCTCATATGCTCCAATAAATGGGATTCATTGGATTTGACCCTATTAGTCGAGGATATCACTCCTTATGTTTGTGTCAGCTATAATTTATCATAATACTTAATATAATAATATTAATGGTCACTTTATAATGGATATATTATCAATGGATATGTTGTTTAATGGTATTTTATATCTAAAATATTATATAATGGTCCCAAAATAATCAAATTATTTTCCATTTTTTCTATAACTAAATTACTTGATAAATAATTTATTTATTCAAAAAGGGAGTTTCATTTATAAATTTTTTTTCGTTACATTATTCTCCTATTAAGAAATTTAACCCTTGAAATTTTTGTTTAATACACTAAAATAGATGAGGGTATTTATGTTACATCGCCTCTTTTGATTCCCATGTTGCTTCCTAAAAATTTTAGTTGTGACACAAAACATTTACCAAGTGAGTTTCTTGTTTTGCATAACTTTGCTCTATGATCTAAGATCTTCACCAGTTGTTCCTCATATGACAGTTAATTCTCCAATGGAACCTCCTCTATATTTAGTACATGTTAGGGGTCTGGTATGTACTTCTTCAAGAGGTATATATAGAACACATCATGTACTTGACAAAGGTTAAGTGGGAGTGTTAGTCTATAGGCCACCGCTCTGATGTAATCAAGGATCTAAAATGGGTAGATTTATCTAGGAATAATAGTTCCCTTATTCCAAAACCTCGTGAATTTATTTCATGGTGATAAATGAAGAAAATATACCTCCAATATCAAACTCTAGGTTCCACTGATGATTATCTACATAGCTTTTCAATTGAATTTTTTTAGACTTCATATGACACTGAATAGCTTGAACCTTATCTACAATTTCTTGGATAAGATCAAGTCCAATAATATTATACTCTGTAACTTTATCCCAACATGTTGGAGTATGAAACCTATTCTCATATAGAGCCTTATATGGTGTCATTTGAATACTAGAATGTAAACTATTATTATATGATAACTCTACTATGGGAAGGTTTTGATCCCAACATACTTGGAAATACATTGAACAAGATCTTAACATATCCTCTATAATTTGAATGGTTATTTCAGACTGACCAACTATATGAGGGTGATCATTTGTGATGAAGCTCATATCTATACCCAATGTTTGCTGAAGGATTCTACAGAACCTCAAGGGGAACCTTGGATCTCAATCAGATATAATAGATAGTGTAACTCTATATAGTCTTACCACTTCTATTATGTATATCTTGGAAAGTTGGTTGAAATAGAAATATTCCTTGATAGCAATAGAATGTGTTAACTTTGTAAGGTGATCAACTACCACCCTGATGGAGTTATTTCCATTAGGGTTCTTAGATTGTATTATGATGAAATACATGGTCATGTATTCCTATTTTCATATTGGTATGAGAAATTATTTCATTATACCCTTAAATTCTATCATTCGACCTTGACTTGTCAGTATACCAAGCATTGAGATACAAAATTAGCATTAACCCTCTTCATGTTATCCCACCAAAAGTTTTTTCTTAAAATCTCTATACATTTTAGTACTTCCTAGATGAATTGATAATGATGATATATGCACATCATCCAGAAGTTCCCTCTTCAGTTTTGGTTTTTATGGGACACATATCCGGGGTCCAAACCTTATAATTCAATATTTAGAAAATTTGAACTCTATAATATTAACTATTTTTTGTTGAACCTCGTTATGTTTATGGGAATCCTTGACCCTCTCAAGAATTGATCATTGATCAGTTATTTGATAAAGGAAAGATAAAGACCATTTTATTATTTTCATGTCCATACTTTGAATGTCTAAGAATATTATATCCCGTGCAATCCTCTTCATGGATAGAGTTGTGTGATCATTTTTCAAAGACAATCTACCACTTTGTTTTCTTTCCCAGGATAGTAGTGTATAGAAAAATCATAATCCATGATCATCTTTAACAGCCTTCATTGGATCATATTAATATCATTTTGTTTGAATATATACATAAGTATTTTATGATCTATATATATTTCACACTTTACTCAGTAGAGATAATGTATCTAAACACTACCACAAAACGGGGCAGGGGAAGAACTACCCCTTTAACAGCGCTAGTAAAAAACACTGATAAAGGGGTACCATTATCAGCACTAAGAAAAGAGCTGATAAAGGGGTACTTTTAACAGTGCTAAAAAAAGAGCTGATAAAAGTGCCGCTTTATCATAATTTTTTTAGCGCTAATAAAGGTACCCCTTTATCAGTGCTTTTTTACTAGTGTTGTTAAAGGTGACCCCCTTTATCAGCGCTTTTATAAAAGTGAGGATAAAGACCCCCCCCCCCATCAGCGCTTTTATAAAAGTGCTGATAAAGGGTCAATTTTGGAAAAAAAAGACATTAAAAATCATATATTGATATATAAATATATAAATATATTTTATATTAATATAAATATAATATATATTTTTTAAATATGTTTTAGATAACGATAAATGGAAATCTAAAATTAATGTATAATATATTTAGTATAAGAGGCTTATAAAATTTTTTAAAAATATTTTTAATTAATAATTTTGTAATTTTTATCTAGTAATAGTCATTTAATAATAGTTTGAATATAAAAAAAATAAAAAAAATTAATAAAAGATCAAAAATAAGTTGAAAATGCAACTCGAACTTCAAACAGCAATAACTTTTGATTCGGGTTTCTGTTTGAGCTCTATAGTATATCAAATCAAATTCTGTGATGAGCTCTATGTGCTAATGACCCAATGAAACCTTCTGTCACATTTTTCGAGGCCCAAAAAGGCCTATAAGGCCTCCAAAGCTAATTTTTTAGTCATTATATACTAATTTTTTAACATTAAAACAACTATAAATTCTTATCTGAATGTCTGTTAGGACTATACAACATATCATATCAAATATTGTTTCATGTTCTTCGATTTGAATGGTTTTAGAGTTGAAATAGACTTTCAGATTAGAATTTATGGTCATTTTAACATTCTATGACTTTTTAGATACACATATATTTGTATTTATTCATAAATATATATATATATATATATTTGTTTGTGTGTTGTATATATGTATGTATGTATTTATTTATAAACACACATAAGAAAACATATTTTATAAATGTATTTAAAACTAATATTATAAATATATATTAATATACAAATAAATATACGAATAACAAATTATCACTATATATATATTAATATATGAATAAATAAATATATATATATATTAATATAACTAAATATATTTATATTAATATGATTCTATATTAATATATTAATAAATATAACTATATATATACAGATAAATAGATATATCATTAAATTGAAAAAAATGGATTTGTGGTAAAGGTGTAGGTGTTCAAGGGGGAGGTCTTGGGTTCGAGTTATAGTGGAAGTAGGGTCGCACGCGGGCAAGTTCATTGGGGGATAGTGTTGTTAAAAGGAGGGCGTTGTCAGGAAACTGCACCGTGCGATTAGAGGGAGGGGGCTTCACCTAGCACTGATAAAATGGGGGAAAGTGCTGATAAAAGCGGGGGTCAAGTGATATTAAAATATCCTTGGATTATATATTTCTTTTTATTTTTTTTAATTTTTTTTTTCTTTTATCAGCGCTAAAAAAAGTGCTAATAAAAGACCTTTTTATCACCACTTTTTTTAGCACTAATAAAAGGGGTCTTTTATCAGTTATTTTTTTATCACTAATAAAGGGTACCTTTATCAACACTTTTCTTATCCCTGATAAAGGGTACCCCCCATCTTTTTTGTGATTAACAGCGCTTTTCCAGCGCTGTTAAAAGTGGTTACTAGCACTGATAAAACTCTGTTTTTTAGTAGTAAAATCTTCAATGAAAATATCACTACACCCAATTATATATCATTAATTGGGTAGTTATTCTCATTGATATTTAATTGGTAAGAGATATAAGCTCTCACTTTTTTATCTTTCATGAGTACAAAGTCCAATCCCTTTTTGGATGCATCGTTGTAGGTCACAAATCCTTCCCCATTGGTGGGTAATGTGATCATAGGTTATGTGATTATCCTCTTCTACATCTCTTTAAATATTTCTTCACATTCATCAATCCAGACAATCTTTTCACCCTTATGATAGAGCTTGGTTAGTGGGCTTGATAATTGTGAGAAGTTTCTCACAAATTGACAATAGTGCCTATCTAATCCAAGGAAACTATAGATTTTTGTCATATATGTTGGTCCAGGACATCCTCAATTTGCATAAATTTTTAAAGGATCCATAGATACCCCTTTATGGCACTAAATTCCCTAGAAAGGTTACTATATCCATCAAATAATATTTACTACACTTCCCAAATAACATTTCCTTCTGTAAAGTCATTAGTATAGCATCCAAATGTTCCTTATATTCCTTATTAATTTAAGAGTAGATAAGAATATCATATATAAATACTTCAAAAAAAATTCTAGGTAGTCCCAAAATACTCTATTCATTAATTACATGAATATTTATAGATAAATAGTGAGTCCAAATGGAATTACTATGAACTCATAGTTCCCATACCTTGTACAAAAAAACTATTCTTGGGGATATCCTACTTCATCACCTTTACTTGGTAATATCCAAACCAAAGATCCACCATGGAGAAGTATTAGGATCCATGTATCTGATCAAAAAATTCATTAATCCATGGTAAATAATACTTTTTCTTTATCATGATCTTATTAATCTCATGATAATCGATACAGAGGCACATTGACCCATCCTTATTCTTGAAAATAGGACCGGTACACCCCATTGTGAAGCACTTGGGAATATAAACCCTTAATCTAGATTCTCTTATAATTGTTTATTTATCTCATCAAGTTCAAAAATAGACATTATATATGGATTATTGGATATTAACATGGATCTGGGTATAAAACCAATCAAAAATTAAACCTCTCGGCTAGGAGGAAGACCAAGAAATTCTTTTTGAAACACTTTATTATATTCCCTCACAATAGGCATGTCATAAATGACATTATTTTTTTAGTCATAACCATTTGATCTTGATATTCTTTCTCATAAGGAAATAATATCCATTCTTGAAATAATTATTCTAAATAAAATTCATCCTCCTCCTTGCACTTGTATATAATCAGAGGGTGATTTTAAATATGTATAGTAATTTCCTTTTCTTGGAAATTTAGGTCGGTTCTATACAAGGAAATCCAATTCATTCCTTGAATAAAATCGAATTCCTCTAAATAGATCATAAAAATGTTTTTGGGAAATTTATCCCAAAAAAATTAATATGGGGTGAGTAATATACTTGGGATGCAATAATTGATCCATTAGCCATCTTCACCTATAACTCTACTTCTATGTTTTGAGGTGGTGTTTTAATATTTTACTAAACTTGTGTGATATGAAAGAATGTGTATAACAAAAATTAAAAACTATGTTAATTATTATTTAGTGAATAACTAGTGTACCTATCACTATTTTTTTTAGGATTAATCACAACGGTTTTGATGGAATAAGCTCATCCATTCTCTCTAGTCCTTGGATTTTTTTGTCACTGATTATCATAAACAACCCTTGTATTGGGTAATTGATTCATATATTTTCATGGTTCCTTGAAGTTAAAATACAAGACAATAGGGTGGGGGTTTACTAGAGAATTCCCTTCATTCATAACATTGGTGGGTTTCACCCATCAACAATCGATGTCTATGTGCCCTTCCTTCTCACTCCTAAAACATTTCCTTGTCCCCTTTAAGAATTTTTCATGATGCTTCTTCTCATGCTTTTGAAAAGTGGGGTGATTTAATTTCTTAAGCCCATGATATTTATCCATTACACCACCATAATTAAACTCCTTTTTTATCTTCCTATCCTTATGAGAACCTTGAGATTCATTGATTTCCATTGTGAATTTTAGAACACATCATAGATTTTCCTAATTGTTTTCAAATTCTTAAATGGATAAGGATTTTCAAATACTCATCTTTATCCCACCAAATAAGTGGTCTACATTAATTTTTAGGGTAATGAAAAATCCATATGAACATATTGAAAATCTTGGGAAATTCACTTTGTATTCCCTTATGGATTCATAATCCTTTTTCTTGAGGCTAAATAAATCCATCTCCATTTTAAGTCTGAGAGTGCGAGGAAAATACTTCACCAAAATTTTTTCCAAAATTCCTACAAGTCCATCACTTTGATCTCCTAATTGGGCTTCGTATTATTGAGAAATTTCCACCATTGATTTGAATCTCTTTCCACACAATAAACAAATAGAACAGACTTATCTTACTCAGAGAATTTATGGATTGAGAGGATATTTTCAATGGATTTGATTTATTATTTTATTATTAAAGGATCAGAAGATCCACTAGAAGCTGTAGAATTTTTTCACATAAATTTATCAATTAAAACTTTCACATTCTTGGGGGGATTAAAGAATTACTATTGACTAAATATTAGATTCAAAAATTAGGTTAACTAAGAAAATATTGTGAAGAAGTTATCAATACATACTATTATTAGGTTGGGTATCTCATTTGGGTTCTCTTCACATTTCCCATCACATTGGTTGTTGACCTAGTTTCTCCTATTTCTAGTCATTAACTAAGAATAGAGGGAAAATTAGGGATGATTATTTTTAAACTATTAAACACATAAATAGAAAACTATAAACATTAAAGTGATTACTCATAAATGAAATATATTCCTTAACCTGTGAATTTATAGGTTCCAATCTAATTTATCCATGTTATGTTTCCTAACACAAATTCATATGGTATTTTTTACCTTTAATGATTGTTCATAATGATATTGTGAATTTACCAAAGCATATCCCCTATGAGTGACAAACTAGGTGTGTATAAAGGAATGTTGTTGTGAGCCATATGAAAATATAGTCTATCTTAATGCACCATTTTTAGGTTAATTACCACTACATACAATTCTGTAAGATCCACATCCACTTGTAGTATTCGGACAGTGATTTATTTTAGAAAATAGTTAATATATACATTACCAAAATTTTGGATATTTTCTTATGTTTATTCATAACGTAAGGATTTCAATAGATTTTTATAATCATAATCCCCAAAAATAACTATACTTTTCTCTAATACTAACTATGAAAATTTATATCTTTAATGCACTTTAGTTCATTGTGTATTATATAAAGGTACAGATAATACTACCCTATAATATTTTGATTTCAATTGTCTTTGGGAAATTAGGTACATTATCTAAAAACTTAAAACATGGGTACAACATCATTATTTAAAAACTTTAAAACATTTCCTTGTATTCCTTGGATTTTCTAAAACATCATGGGATAGCCTGGAAATGTACTTAAGAAATAGGTGATCTATAAATCCCTGTAAGGGAATAATCAAATAATAACATGATGAAATTAATACATGTTTGTCAACATTTTTATATGTGATATAAAATTTTTTGGAATCATAATCTTGAACATAAAATCATGATATAAGATGATAACATAATGTAAACATGGGAATGTGGAAACAACATAAAACATAACCTCATAAAAGTAAGTAAAGGATAATCACCAAGAGAACATAACTTATTGTTCTTATGATAACCTCTTATGCACCATAAATGGTATATTATTGGATAAAAACAATACCTATTTCATTGAAGATCTATATAATTCTAGGCCCACTGGTCACTTTCATATCATCTATATGCATAAGTGTGTCACATAGATCATACAACATAAGGATGTATTTTATCAGTTTTAACCCCATGATTAAGGAGTTGCGATTAGATACATGTAAACCCCTAATAAATTAAGGGTAGGTATATCTATTTTAATACCCTTGAGTAGAAATTTATATAGGTGTTCACTATACAAATTTTTCACAAGGAAAATCATAGGATAATTTTAGTAGTATAACAGCTGTACATAAAGATCTATAGAAGGGGTTAATAAGAGTTAAAAGGGTCTATAATTACTTGGGAATCATAATTAAATTAATGTGGATGTGAAAAAAATATACCAACATGGAAAATTGTAAATAATAAAGGCATAATATAAAGGAGGTTCTTGAATAAAGAGGAGAAGGTGAGGATCCCTTACCTTGAGAAGGGGCTTCTAAAAGATTTGGAGGAGCTTATTAAGAGCTTGGATGCACCTTATGAGGTATTTAGAGAGATAAGGTAAGAGTAAATTTGTGATCCAAGAGTTTGGGGTGAAGTGAAATGGTAGGTTTTATGATTTTATGTAGAAAAATATATGAGATATATTTATTAATTTCCAAACATAGGTTTTGGACTCTATATGATAAAGTAATCAATACCACAAACCATACCATGGTTTTTCCTATACCTTACCATGGTTTTGACCCTTTATTTCTACCAAATAGGATTGTTTTCCATTATTTTATGATTCAAAAAACCAAAACCCTTAAAATAATATGCTTGGTGATGTGGAAGATAGTCATATTTATAAAGAATTGATTATAAAACCATAAAATGTAATATAGGTTTTGGAGGATTCATTATGGGTTTATAAAATTATAAAAATAAATTAAAAAAATAAATTATTTAAAATTATAAACATAATTTTGGTAATTTTTACTATTTACAGTATTTATTACATCACTTTTGGGCTTTTATGATGTCATAATACATACCGTATAATTAAAACATATTAAATTTTTACCCAAAAAATTTGACTTTCTCAGAAAATTATGAAAAAATTTCCACTGGATAATTTTGACATGATTATTTCAAAATAATATTTATTTTATCAAAATAATTCTCTAAATATAGTAATTTACACTTTTAAATCAAATATTTCTATTTATTGAAAAATACAGGCTTTTCTTACAATAACACTTTCCTGGCCCTTATAACAATTACATTTGACTTCATAAAATTATATTATCATATATATTTAATAATATTACTATATCAAAATATCATTTATTTTAATAATTCTTAAATTCATCAAAAATAGTGTCTTGATTGAAAATATATATTTCCCAAAAATAAAAATTTGTGTTTCATCGTATCAAAATCTAATTTTTATCAAACACATTTTATAATTATTTAAAAAGTAATACTAAAAATGGATAAATATAATAACTAATTTATTATAAATAAAATATAAAAAAATATTTTTAGGGTCTAAATACATATCTCTTTATGACACTAGTGAATTCCCTAAGGGTAAGGCATGCGATGGAAGGATTTTCTTATGGTGGTTAGGCATACATGGCTTGGGTCATGATATAAATGATCCTGAACTTATCTAGTAAAGGATTTCACTCATGATTTAGTTATTCAATCTCAACTTAGGAGTGTCCATGTTAAATTACAAGTGTTATTATCTCCCTTAAAAGCTATGATAAATGGGTTTCATATGGTATGATCCTATTGTTTAGGTCATCGTTCCTTCTGTCTTTGTCAATTAGACTTTATCATAACCCTTAATATAAAAATCTTAATGGTCACTATAAAATAGTTATATTATCAATGGATATTATGCTTAAAGTTTTTTTAAATCTATAATTTTATATAATGGTCTCAAATAACCAAATTAGTGCATGTGTTTTCTATAACTAAATTACTTAATAAGGAATTTATTCATTCAAAAAGGTTGTTTCATTTATAAAAGTTTGAGTCATTATACTGAAATTACCTGAGAATTTCCTTAAATCTATCCCAAGACTCATGGAAACCATCTCCATTATCTTGGTAAAAGATGGTAATTTTTCTTCTAAATTTTCATTTATGTCTTATAGTATATAATTTCATGAAAAGTGATTCAAATATTTGTTACCATGTTTCAAAAAAAATTCATCTAAAGAAATAAACTAGTTCCTAGTATTCACCTTTAAAGGGAATAGTAAAACTGTCATTTTATGTCTAGCCTCACGAGACCATTGAAGTATAAGTTGGTTCACTAAGCTATTAAAGACCCCATTGAGGTAAATAGAGACCTCATTAGGTATTCAATTGAATGTGGGAAACCGTGAGATGTTTGAGTGTTTTAGTTTATAGTTTCAAGATCTTGGGGATAGCCAAATGAAAGATGGGTTTCCTTACACTTGAAGAAGTTTAAATTCCCTTATTATAAGTATCTCTATTTTTTTGAATGATGTTGTATTAAATAATTTTTTATTTCCCCATAGGGACACTCTCTCCCATATCATAAATTTTAGATTTATTTTCCCTTAAAGTTCTGAGGTGTCTGTGAATTTCAAGGATTATGGGATCTAGGTTTTTTAGTCTTAGATCTAGTTCATATGCATTAAATATTTTTTTATTTTGACATATTTGAGTTTTAAATTTTTTTAGGGATTATTTTGAAAATATATTTGTATTTTTTTTAATTTTTTTTATATTTTCTTGGTTTTGTGTTCCTTCCCTATAAAGAGATCCAAAATTTGACCAGATGTCATTGAAGAAGTCAAAATTATATTTACTGTTTACCCTAATAAAAACTAGTAAAGAAGTAAAAAGGGGTCAAACCCAAAAATAAGGTTATGTAATATCTAAGAAAATAGAAAAATAATAATATAGAAAAACAAAAAAAACAAAAATAGATGTAATAGTGAGTTGGTGTGTGTTGTAACTGATTAGTAAGTTATATAGTGATGAGGAAAAATCAATTGTGACTAAAGTCATGGACAAATATCCAAAAGAAGAACCAATAATGAATGAGTTAAGGTAAATTCTGATTTATGGAATTTTAATATGATAATACTTCATTAAAATATAAATAATATTCTGAATGTTCATTTAATAAATGAATCCAAGACCAACTGTTAGGGGTTTTGGATATTTACTAGGAATGCTCAATATTTTATCAACTTCTATGTATTTTTAATAACTGAAAATAAAGAAACTTGTCTCACTAAGATAAAATTTTTATGTATTTTGGTGTGTTATTATTTGATTCAAAAACCTCTTATCAAGATATTAATAGAATTATTTCTTAACAGTTTAATTTATAATCAAGATCAATAGTATTGATTCTTTATGGTTTGGAATAAAAGTGACTACAAGTAAAAGGGAAAGAATATAAACCTAATAATGAAGATGAGAGAATAGAGTAGAAAGATTTTAGGAAAAATAATATTCTTTACCCCAAAATTTTTTTAGCTAAAAATCATTTTTAAGTTAACAAAATACAACATTGAACTCATAACAACAATATAGAAATGATGATAAAAAGAGGAAGAGGATTATTTATTGAGAAGCTCCAACTCTTTCTCCAGCTATCTATTGAGTCACCTGGATCTCCTCTATTTTCCATTATTTACAAGTGCTCCCAATAGTGATTAAATGGTCATATTCCTTTTATTTTATTACATAGGTCCTCCTTTTTAAAATGTAACCTTTCACTGACTCCAGCTTCATGACTCATATCTCAAATATCCAAGATTTTATTCTATGTTTTCACATGTCTTGAGTCATTGTGGATCGTCACCAATCTCAGTTGACTAAATTAAATGCCTCTAACCAAATTTTTACACCCCCATGTGGGATTTCTTGATTTATTATTAAATATTTTTCAAAAGGATTTTAATTTTTCATAGTTTTCAGGTTGATGTTGAAAAATGCATGTTAAGGGAGGGATCTAGTATTGTAACAACCATTCAAGGAAAATGAGGACAAAAATAGGCTCACCCCCCTCCCCACCAAAGGTTCTAGATTCATAATGGTATCTTCCTTCATAAAAGACCAGAGTTTCATGAAGGTGCATCGGAGTGTCAAGAATCTTCATTTGATGTGAATATGGTAATATGTTATCCAACATATGTATAGACCTCCAGGGTACCTATAAATAGAAACTTCACCCATAATTTAATGGGGATCCAACCTTTGTACTTCCCACTGAAGCACCCAATTCCTGAAAATCTAACCTCCATGCACAAAATGGGACATGGATTACTACAGGAAGTGATCCCTCATGAACAACCTACCATGGGTCCTTTAGAACCTAGGCTCATGGTGGAGATGAATTTCATGAAATACCACACCCTTCATGCAAGAAATGTATTCCTCATGCCTCTTAGCATCTCATAAGGGATCCATATTTCTCGAAACCCCATCCATGGGAACCAAGACACGTGTTTTATGTTCTATAACTATACCTTATGAAGTTATTGGATTTTTTAACCCCGTAACCTTTATGAACCTGATCTTATAGTACCCTACATGATTCCTTATTTCATAATACATAACTTCATTAAAGTTTATTGCTCATGGGACTTGTACCCTTCCAAACTGGATTTACTCATTCCTCAACCATATACCCAACTTGTATTATAGACCTAATGCATAGTCCCTTCCCTCTAATCATGGGTTGTCCAGCCTCATTTCTTTTTACTCATAGGAATAGGCACCCTAATTTTAGGACACCTATGTTCTTCCTAAAATGTTCAGTGTCCACACCTTTTTCTCTCCAAAAGAATATACATAATGGCATGTAACCCACAAAGGTAGAATCATCCTGGGAGACCAACAACAGTTCCCATCCATGAGCATAGGCAGGACCCCTATATCCTTCTCTCCTCCCATTATAATTTGGAATGGTAATATATTTGTGTAATCCCCACCAACGTCTGAGATGTAAGGATTTAAACAACATAACACCAATGTCCTAGTCACACAACATTAAACTATATGACAACTTCTTTTCAATAAAATGTTAAACTGTATGACAATGTCCTCAACACATGATGATAAATAGTAATTTTACCCTATGTGATGAGAACAAGAATCCTCATGTGACAAGAATGGGATAAAACACCCACCTTATAATTATCTTTTACACATAATCCCCCACATCATACCTTGTTTTCATTCCTTCATGATTGAAGAATCCTTACTTCATGATGTTGAAATGCATGGACCATTTCTATCAGGTGGACTTAAATTGTTTATTCAAACTATGTGGGTTTTTATCTATAACTCCTAATAATAATTTTGAATGCCTCCCTAAGGTTTAGTCTTGATATAATAAAATTACCTCAAATCCATTTTCCCCTTGGGAAGTGGTGACCCCAAAGCATGATCACCTCATGATAATATACTAAACCCTACCATCCAAACCTAAGTTCCCTACTAGATCTTGTAATCTACATGAGATATTAATTAACCTATCTTAGTACATGATAAACATAAATGGGAAACATCCCCACTAGACTTTAAACCTTTGACCACTCATATATGATGAGTTTATGTAGAATTTTCTACACTGGACTCTAAATATGTTAAATTCAATCACTTGGATTTAAACCTGTGACCACTTCTTATGTATAAAAACCCTATTTATTAGTGATAATCCTATATAAACTTAGGTTAAAATCCTAAGAAGTGTATTTGATAAGTATACAACCTCTATCCTTACTTAGGTGATGATCATGATCCCCTTCCTCAAATGATGTGCATGGGATGCCTTAAGTGATGCTCCTAATAATACCTATGTTATGATCATAAGTTTCATGTCATGGTGAGTTTAATATGCCTCACATAAAAAAAACATGAGTTACCTTGTGTGATAAGCATATGATGCTCGAGGTGCTGAACCATAGATTCCTTACATACTCAATGTAAGTTTTCCTAGGGAGATCATGGGATGCCTCAGGTTTCTCAACTAATAATCCTTATTTCACAAAAATAAGATGACCTCAAAACCCAATGAGGATGAATTTAAAGATTCCTAACACACCCAACATAATATGTACAGATTCAAGACATACTTGACATCATCATCAGCTCTGACTACAGGAAGGCACTCTATCATGGTTTTAAGAAACATAACTATCCAAAGTCCACTAGAAGATAGAATCAAGAATGAGATTCATGAACATGTATCGAATATATGAGGGATAACTAGAATAGTAAACAAACTCTAAAGAGGAATATAAGGAAAGAAGAGTTGACATCCCCTCATCTCCTTCCGATCAAGGATCCAAAATCATTAGCCACACCGGTGAAGGTATCATGCCTTTATAAACTAGGAATGAAAGGCAACTAGAAAGGGGTGTGTGACCATTACAAGGATGTGGGACACTCTAAGATAGATAAAACTATATGTTTTCCTTAATAGAATCATCAAAAAACAAAATGTTGAACCTTAAATGAATTTTTTATCCTATAACTTTGAGCACATGAAGGATATTGGGTTTCTTCGGTTCAATGCATCATTGAAATGAATCCATTCTCCACATAGGAGAGGATGAGTAAAATTGGGAACATTGAGAATAACCTTAAACAGATACATAATAACAATTTGTTCTATATGTTCTATAGCAAAACTGCAACTATAAATGTTTGATAGCTTTCCACAAGCTGTCATGGGGGAAGAAGAAATGATGGTGTATAAATCACACCCAACTAAGCTTCTAAAGTGATGACCACCACTCCTATATCTCATGGGCTCCCTTGCCCCATATCCCCCGCATATATCATTTATAAAAGGATGATTAATTCCCTTGTTCACCTTTATAAACAATAAGGGGTTATCCATACTAGGTATATAGCCCATCAAGACTAGGAAGCTGCAGTTCCACACCAAAACCACTACCCACAGAGACCACATAGGTCCCCCTCCCCCATTAACATAGCTAAACATTTTTCAAATATTTCCCAATAATTCTTTGAAAACTATCTCCCTTTCACTGAGGATATATGGGATTCATTGGTCACACCTATAGAAACCTCCACCCATGAGTCAACTAGGGGGGTCCTACCAGCAGATGTCCCTGAAAATATCGATCAACACCATAGTTTTACCTGTAGAGGTTTAGTTCTCATTACTCTGAATGTCCATTTATAATCAAAGACTTATAGATGAGAGGTATGGGATCCATTTTTCCATTTTATAATCCCTTGATGATAATAGACTCCAAGTGTTTCATATCCTTGAATCTCATGAGAATCGAGTATCATAAGATTTCAATAAAAAGGTTTGTCTATTATCCTTCCATTAGGATGACATAGTGTTCTCATTAA
Organism: Viscum album; assembly: GCA_963277665.1. Taxonomy (NCBI): domain Eukaryota; kingdom Viridiplantae; phylum Streptophyta; class Magnoliopsida; order Santalales; family Viscaceae; genus Viscum; species Viscum album. The sequence goes on from OY728135.1 coordinate 1,369,236,827, forward strand.
GGACACTAATAATACTCTGAAAGAAGCTACCAAATCTAGATCCAAAATGGGAGGGGCCTTATATAATTCATAATTTCTACTCCAGTAATGCATATTCATTGGTCACCATGTAGGGGGAATGCATCACACCTCCCACCAATTCTTGGTTCCTTAAAAATTACTTTGTATAAATGACATTTCATTCTATTCCCATGATTTTAAACTATAGAAAATTTCATGTTCCTAGGACATAAAATTGTGGGACAAAGTCCCAGTCATAAGAAATTAAACCATATAACATATAATCCTCGTTGTATGATGGTAAACTATACATCTAATTCCCTTGATAAAAGACTTTAAACTACATGGTTCATATCCACATCACATGATATAAAATTGTGTGATTTTTTGGCCCTCATATGATAGGACCTCCCTTTTTTGGAATTTTTTTTCTACTGCACCACTAACTATAAATACATATGGATTGATCCCTAACTTTTTGGGATATTTATATATGCTCAGATATTGCATCATGGGTCTAGCTTAGCCACTCAACTACCTTGGGGAATTCCCCATGGGAATTAATTCAAACCTCACTATTAGATACACCCATTAGATGTAATCAAAAGAACATGGTGTAATAGATCTTAGAGTGTTGAACTCTCCTTAAACATCCCCTCATCTTCGCCTCCACACTTAGATTCCTCCTCGATTTGGATCCCTATCACCCTCAAAATCCAAATAGGTTCCACTAAAATGATGGTGAATATCTAAAATAGGTTCTACTCCCATATAAGGCATACACCACAAAGGAATCCTTGAAAAAATTGGCAATTCTCATGTTTAGAACATGGTCAATAGTCGATCCGGAATTTTATCACCCCATTCTTCACTAATGTAGTTGTGAAACCAATTTATAGAACATGGTCGAAAAATCCCACCCATTAGTTTCCCCACATTCATGTTTTGGATCTTGGAATTTATGATTTACTTCCATTTCACCTCCCCTTATTCTAGTGGAGTTTTAACACCCTTGGTGTTACCTCTATGTGCATTCATTATTGTTTATTAATAAAGTTGGTTTCATTGGGACCTTCACAATACAGCTTCTCTTTTTCCATTTTAGGAACTCCCATGTGATGGGAAAGACTCCTAAACACTCATTGTTTCTCACACTGGGCATGGTTTATGTGGGATTCATGGTAATTGTAGGATTTCTTCCACATACTTGAGACACAAAAACACTCCCAAGTAGGTAATTTATTGGGTATGAGAATCATGACCTTAAAATATGTGGAAGTCATCTCGGGGATGTTTTTTATGTGAGGCATCTTTATCCCTTTTTTCACATTAGGTTCATACTGTCTTTAATTCCTCATGAACTTATTTAGAACACCACTTTCTGGTCCAATATCTATGACTTTAAATAATAAACCCCCCTCCCTATTTGAGATCCATGAATATAAACTGGTAGTAACCCCCATGGTCTAAGAATAATGACCTTAAACTGTGTGAAAGAATCTACACATATGACCCTAAATGTGTTCCCCCTATTTCCATGAGACCACTTATTTTTATGGAAATATTATGGGCCCCTCTATTCATTTTAGATATGTTCCACTCTAGTCCAATGAGTTGTCTTTCTTCTTCCAGTCAGCGCATTATGACCTTAAAATTTTATGCATATGGACACTTTATTGCATCACTCACATATGGTTTTAAACACTTTAAATGCTTCATAGACTAATGTCCCCCTATATTGAGACCTTACACATAATTTTAAGCTGCATGGAATAGTCCCTGACACATGACTCTAAATGGTGCGGCATATTAGGCCCTCACTCGAGAAGATGTCACCCCATTTTCAGCACAGGTATCATACAATGATACTTTATAGAACTATGTGTGGCTTGATTACCACTCCATGGAATCTATAGGGATTCTTGGATCTCTTATTTCAATATTATTCACAAATACTCCCCTTATAACACCTTTTTTCACCACTCTTCATTCCGTTTTCAAACTATAGTGCCTATTTATACACCAAGGAGAAGTGGAACTTAGTCAAAAATGGTATAAGAATTATGAACTTAAACAATCTATGAATACCTAAGGGAATATTTTTCTGGTGTAGGGCCTCTCATTGAACCTATATTCACATTAGTTTCATATTCCCTTTTTACTACAAAAGCTTCCTCATTTGGTCAAATTTGTATGACCCTAAACTTCAACCCCCCCCCAGTGGTCTAACTGGCATGACCTTAAATTTCCATAGGTAGTCAGAGAAAATTATTGTTAGCTTTAAAACTCATAATGTGAATCTTGAGAAAAATTCAAGCTTTCTCCCACCAAGTCACACCTAGGACTTGGGAAAAAGTAAGGGCCCAAGAGGACCTCCACTTCTGGCACTAGTCTCCCACCACACCACTCTACAAAACTATGTGTGATTTGATTCCCATACCCGGGGTAAGTAGTGAAACCCAAGCCTCATATCATGGACTTATTTAGGAATTTATTCCCTACCAATGAGTTTACCTATGCTAACATTGGATTGATATGGGTCCCCCTTTTATGTTGGATTTTTTTCCTTGGGAAACAGTCTCACCTCCCAAGTACAAACTATATGACCTTAAATATCTACTCCTTGTGATCTTAGCTACCCAACCCTAAACCATAATGCCCCTATTTTTCATCATTGTATAACCTTAAAAGGTATAACCTATAGTCCAGGTTGCATGATCCTAAATGGAATTCCCCTTAGTCAAAGCATATGAACTAAAATTAAGAAACCTGGAGGACTACCAATCCCCTCCTTGGAACATGATCATTACTCACTATTGTAGACATTTTTGGGTTCCCCAATATATTTCATACTAATATATTGATTTGTTATTCTCCCATCACTGTTCCAAACACATAACGGTGAAACCTTTAGAGTTATTTAACTATTATTGAGGATCCTACTCTTCCATCAACATACTTTCTATCCACTTGATATGGATTGATATTAAACTTTATCATCCAAATAGGATCCCCTAAGGTGATGGTGAATAGAAAAAATAGGCTCTCCTCATATCCATGGAATATTTCTTAGAGGATCTATTCCCATCATTTCTGAATGGACTTCCCTATAGTAAAGGTGCACTGCAAAAATAGGCTCACCTCAAATCCAGGGCGCACATCTTAAAAGAAACACCCTAATAAAAATGGTTGTGGAACCAATGTTTCAAACATGTTCAATGGTTATCCTCAACCCACTTTCATACACCATTTTTTGATATAGACTCTTGAGGTCGCAATTTAACTATTTTCACTTCCCCCTTGCTCATAAAGAATTATAACACCCTTCAGGTTAAACCCTTGTACACTTTTCACGTTGGTAAATGAATCAAACCCCTATAATCAAACCATAATAGTTCCAAAAACAATTTATATCAAAGGAATTTTATGAATCATTATGGTCTCAACCCTCCATTACTTTTCTAGAACTCCAATCAAAATGAGAAGTAATTTATTTCTATTTTTTCTCACTCAAATCATGACTAATGTGGGATTAGAGATTTAAAGTTGGTTGTATTATTAACATGATGAAGATTCAACAAAATAAAAACAAATGTAAATGTGGATTACAAAAATTTTATTTCCTTAAATAAACAGTGATGAGGAGGGTCACCCACAGGCTAAAGCCTCTCCCATGGTACAATATAAAATCACCTACAGTTAGGAATTGTCTATGGATTTATCAGGTTCATCTAGCCCATGTTGATTTAATTATATTATACCAAATAAAATGTAAAGCTCTAATATATCCTCTATATCCCAAGTATGTACTTCTTCCAACCATAAATGTATCCAACCTAGTTCAGCTTCACATCCCAATATCAGGGAAGTCGACTGCGACAGCTCAGCTCGAGCTATAGTCAGTTGAGCCCCTATTTGATACACTATCTCCTCTCTAGAAGAAAGAACAACACATTTTTGATACACCTAACCCTCCATCTAGGAAAAATATTACTCAGGTTTAGGGATACTAGTAATGCTTGTAGCTATGGACTCATATTGGGCGATGTCGATCTATTTCCACTCCAAGAATACCCACTCAACTAGGAAGTCTTGATTCAGGGTGTGGAATGCATGGTAGTCCACTCCACCAATCCCCAGGTTCACCATCTAGTGGTGGAGGGATCCCATATGACCCAATAAATAGATACACTGACCTTTTACGCATATTATTACATGATTTTAAGCATTATTATCCATTAAATACAAACCAAGGATCGATAATTATAGTGTCATTGTAAGACTAGGTACATAATTAGAAAACATGAAACCAAAATAAATAATCTTTTTATTAATATTCATAATGAGATCATAACATCATTTGATCTTCTATATCATTATTAGATAACCTAGGTAATACATAGAGAAAAGGGATAAGCTAAAAACCTAATAAGGTAATAAACATGGGAATGAAGCATAGAACATGAGTTAGAAGGCATAACATGATAACATAAAAATCATGGATCATGAATAAACATATGAAATAATAACATATAGAACATGTAATCATATCATCATGTAAATATAGGAAGGTTTCAATAACATATAATAGGACATACACATGAGTCAAGGCTAAATTCCAATACTATATCACATGGTAGATAGAGTCCCATAATGGACTAGGTTTACTCCCTAATCCCACACATAATCTCTCATGATACTAAAACATTACCCAATTAATTGTAGTTCTATATGGTAACACCCATCATAACCTATACATGTATATGTGTGCCACATAAATAAATCAAACATAAGTAATGAATGTAATAGTTACCCATGGAAAGAAATCGGTTTTGTAATCATGTTATAAAGCATAACCAAAGGTCATATCATAATATTTTATGTAAAATAAGGTTTTTAATAATTATTATACATTAATAAAGGGAAAATAAGAATATATTATGATAAATTATGTCCAAATAAAGTTTAAACATGATAAAATGTTTGTTAGGTAACTTTGGAAATGTGCCACTTAAGCAGGGTTTTAAGGAAAAGGGTAAAGAGTATTTAAAAGGGGGTAAGAGCATAATAATTTCCATAAAACCAAAAGTAAAATAAAAATTATTTTTCATGATAAAATGAGTGATTTTAGAAAATATGGGTGGCTTAAAATATTTTATGGTGTGTACTTAAAGAGGGGTAAGAAAATGGAAAAGTTATCTTTAATCAGGTTTTCTTATCGAGAGGATTTATTAAGGGAACCTTTTAAGGCATATGTATCCCCATAAAAGAAAGATTAATAGAGATGGAAAAATATGTATATAACATATAGAGATAATATAGGATAATTATACAAGAATAATTAAGAAATACATTAGGGAAAAGTGAGAGTAATTGTAACCCAAATGTAATAAGAAAGTTCAAATATATCCTTTATCATATGTCTGAATGTGTTGTGATCTTTCACTTAATGTCCTAGATAATAAAATTAGATTCATTAATAATTTAATTCATAACCTATTACACATATATTTTATTTATTATAATTTTATTAAGTTTATTTTTGGCCATATTTATGAGTTATAAATTTCAATTTTTTCATTTCAGGAGCATTCGTTTCATGGTTTCATAATTGGTTCACTTGTGTATAATTATGGAAGTTCTTTTCAAATTACAATAATTCTCCAAAAGTTAAATTATATGGTATTAATTCACTTAAAAAAGTTTATATGGTTCCATATATCATTTTTTTAATTAGTATTATTCTTTTGATAAAATTTTATTGATAAATGTTTAGTTTATTTTGGAGATTTTTACAACCATCACAAACTAGTATTTTTTTATTTAACATTTTGTCTATATATTTGTTACAAAACATGAAATAAGTTACAATATACATATGAAAATATTATATAACCATAATAATGGTTTTATGACCATCCTTTATGGTGTTAATGGAAAACAAAAACTCGTCATCCACAATGGCAGTGAACTGACATATTACAGATGATGTTTTTACTTTTACAATAAAAGGAGGAACTTTTACAATAAAAGGAGGGGAGGGGGGGTTTAATGATGGATATCCCATTAAAAAAATCCAATATATATATATATTAGAGCTATCATGTCAGTTTTTATAGGGGTGAGGATAAGGTAGAATAAAGAAAAAATTTAAAAAAGAAAGAAGCGGGATTTTACCTCTTGAATGTCATCTCTTTGAGAACCTCATTAAGACACTTGGAATTAGGCTTTTGGTGATACCATAAACACTATAAAGTCATATAGAGGATTGGTAAGGTATTTGAGAAGAATATTGGCAAGATCAAAATCTTATAAGTTGTGAGGAGAATGGGTGGTGAGGGGTGGTATTTATAATGGGAGGAGAGTGGTGTTTTTTATTATTATATTCATTAGTTTATTATTTTGGCTCAAGTATATCAATATTGCTGGTTCTTGTGGGTATATAAATTAACTAGTGCATGTTTGTTCAAAATATTGGGTGCTTACACCTTTCATGACTAAAAAATTATTATATTTGTTTTATAATGTTAAATACTATATATTACCGTATTTCACTATTCACAAAAATTCAACTATTTTAGAAAAATTAAAAAAAATCACCATAAAATTTTTAAAAAAATAGATTTAAAAAAGTACATGATTTTATAAAAATAGTTTTCGAAATATTATAAATTTAATTTTTAAATAAAATGATCATTTATTTATAAAATATTGATTTTAATATTATAATTGATTTTATGACCCTTTGAAAAAAGAATTATGGACTCATAAAATTATATTACCCTTATAATAAAAATTATTATTAAATTATGAATCCATTTAATGAAAATAAATTTTATTTTAAATAATTATATTCATTATAAAATTAAAAATAAAATATTTACATTTAACAAAAATACCAAAACATAATTTATAATTTTTAAAACATTTATTTACTTATACCATGATATAAATATATCATATTTTCATTTTATAAGATTCCAATATAATTTTTTACAATTACATAGGTGAGGTTACTATTCTATCGATCATATTACTATTCCTCATGGTCAGTTTACTATTTCAATGTTCAGACTATTATGAAAACGGTTAGATTACTATTCCAACAGTCATAAGGGTTTACTACTTCTTATAAATACCTCTTATCACATTCATTCTCTATTCACTTATATATTATATCAAGGTTATTTATACTTTCATATTCAAAATTAATATTTTAATATTAACTATTTTTGATGAAGATGTTGCTGATGAGGAATAGAATGATCTGATGGGGACTAAGTGTAGGTTCCGGGAATAGTAGAAGCATGTGTATGGGTGTACCCAACTTTAATTTTACTATTAACAATGATCAATATGAGATCCGTCGTGATGATAAAATATTAGATCTTCGAAATAGAACACTGAACAAAAAAAATATGGAATTATCAGAACCATAGAGAGGATCATAATATGTTGGTTACAATTAATTTAACTAAAATACATGAATTACCTTGAAGGAATTATCTCTCCATTGATGCTTCCGGTCACGATATGATATGATCCATCGTTGCATCACAGAAGCCAAGTATAGGCTTCCTCTAGCAGTGATCCACACATGCTTCATGTATCTCTGAAAATCACCGTAGGAATATTTGGGTGCAAGCATGGAAGAGCCTTCACTTGTGATGTCCGCCTTTGATCACCTTGAGAACCGCTTCTGAAGTTCTCTCCTTGATCCGGTGGAGGAGGATCACTCTCGTAACTTGAGAGCATTCTTGGAAGAAAGGAATTCTCTCTTAGCTTAAAAGGTTTCTCCAGATCTTTTGTGCACAACCACAAAGAAAAATGTCTAGCTTAATGAGAATAATGTAATTAGGATTTAAAATACATAGAATAATAAAATAAAATAATTACACATAGGTATTTATTTATTTAATTTAATTATTAGTAATACCCCATGTATAATAATAGCATTTGACTATTATTATTACTTTACATGCACCCAATAATTACACCAAATATTATTTAATTTATTAAATAATATTATTTCTCAAAAATTCCAAAAAAAAACCACACAGCGTGTATATTAATATACACGGCATGTAATTTTTTTTCCATTTTCCTTTATTTAGTCCACCACATTTATTAGACCTTGAATAATGACTATTTATTTCTTAAATAAATATCACTGTATTATTCTCTAATAAATATATATTATTTCTCCCATAATATATTCTCTTATAATACCAATGTTGAAATAAATGTGATCAAGAATCCTTGAATAATTATTAAACCACAATAGAGAATATTATTTATTCAACTTGTTAAATGAATATTTAATTGATATACTTGGATACAAATATTGTGTGAACCTCTAGTCCTCTTTCTCAGTGGCATTAGGCAAAGCCTGCCTAAAGTCCAAGGTTAGTGTCTAGAAAAATGTCAAGGCACCCATAGATAATGAAGTTAACAACGCAATGAAATTTCACCACCTACAAAATATTATCATGTAGTGTAATCCATTTGTATTGATATCTCTAATAAAATGGGTTTCAATCTAGTTTCATCAACCCATGTGCTCAATTATTTTTTCTTTGACTTCCCAGAATTGAAATTTCCCATTCCTCACTATGGACATGGATTTATTTAGGCTATATCAATTTTATCAAATGGTCTGCCTGAATGGCCCGAAGGCCTTCATTTTTATTGATTTTTTAAATTTTATGAAACGGCATGTGATATAAACTTCCATTGTGGAACAGAAGGGGAAAATCTTTTCTCTCATTATCTATTAATGTGGTATTACTCATGACTCACCCAACATATCCTACCTCACTACAAATAGTGTTTCTGTAGAGACCCAAATGTTGACGTACATAGACATTACATTACTTTTTTGTAATACTTAATACATGACAAAAACAGATGCCCAAAGATCGTATTAGTTTAGTGACTTTGGAAACTCGGAACATAATCTTCTAATCACGGTGAAAGATCTTCAACATCTCCCATAAAGATCCTACCCTTTTTTTATTACCTAAAACCTTTATTTATATCTTGGGGAAAAGAAAACATAAAAAGGGTGAGCTCAAATTCTCAGTAATGGTAAACATGGAGAACATAAAATAATCCATAAACATTTGAACATAAAAACATGAACATAAAACATCAAAATCAAGAGTAATGACATAAATCTTGGCAGTAGATAAGTAATAGATCACAAAGGAACATTAATCATGATAAAATAACATGGGAATAAAACATGTAATAGTGTAAAACCATTAAGCACATAATATGATTTCCATATTAGCCAATTCATTGCTTCCATGACCATCATAGTGGACATAGTCCATTACTGAACTGGGTTTACTTGTCGTTCCAGCCCTGTATTACATAACCAGATTTACTTGTTGTTCCAGCCATTTCTATATAATGAGATATAAATAATTACCCAATTAATTGGAGGGAGATATAGGTCCCAACTATCTCATAATAAAATCATTATTACGTGTTCCACAAAATAAACATAAATCATTCATTATAACCCAAATAATAAAATGGGTTTCAAAAACACCATCACATCATAACATAATCCATATAAAACAAATGGATATCATTTAATCATAAGAAAAATCACACCATGTAACTAATATAGACATTATACTTGAAACATACACATATTAAATAATGTCATTTTTGATGGAAAATAGTTTTGATAAAACACTTGAAATTAATTCTTGAGAAAAATATCCTTTATTCTTCAAAATTATTTTCTTTTCACAAAATGCCATGCATTTTAAAAGAAATAGATTTTGATGAAAGTAATAATGAAATATTGTAGAAGAATAATTATTAAAATAAGGCTTTATGAAACCGTAAAAATCTATTCATTCCGTATAAGTTAAAAAAACATTGTCCACGTACTTTTTATGGAAAAGTCAAAAAGTATCTTGTATGGTAAACAAAATAAAGATTACTTCCATACAATGTGGTAAAAGTCATCAAAGGGTAAAAATGAATTTAAAAATACATGAAAGAATAGTAAATATTTTATGAAAATAGTTTTAAAAGACATGTACATAGCTGATAAATATTACCCCAGTAAATACTTACGAATAGATAATCTCGGATAGAAACGAGATTGGAAAAGTTACCCCTTACCTTATGTCCAATTTCTTTTGTATGTGTCTGAGACTCTTGTATAGTGGGTTTAAACATATTATTAACTTATAACTGAACCATAATAATATTTATGATATCATATATGATTCACTTACGACTTTATATTACCCGTTCATTTGTCAATTCCATGTTAAAGCAGCATTTTGGGTAAAATAGTTTCATTTATGGTACGTGGTTTGACTTGTAATATTTAATATTATTACTTATATCATGATTTATATATAATATATTCTCAGAATATATATATTATATATTGATAAATGGAATGAAATACATTGTTCTTGGAGATGGTAGGTCGTACGTACGCATGAACGCTGTTTTTGTTTCCTTATTAAATTGATTGGAAGTAAGTAAATAACATATACATAAATCCAGTATCATTATTATGTCATATATTTCAGGATTATTTATTATATATACTTTATAATCATTCTGGAATGGTTAACATGGAGAATGAATCTCATCGTGTCGTGGAGACAGTAATCCATACATACGCACGAGCGATGATATCATTCCCATAATTATTGAATGGAATTGGAGTGGATGATATAATATCTCAGAATTAGTATGATGTTACAATAATAATATATAGTTATTATTTCCATAATTTTACCCATACAAGTATGGTGGTGGTGGAAGAGCATATTACACCACGGTGTGGAGACGGTAAGCCGTACGTAAGCACGCGCGGTGATTTCATTTTCCATAGTACGGATATAAGGTTAAATAGGGTTGTTTCATATTTATAATAACATATCAGTATATTATTTATTCTTATGTTATTAATTTATAATGAAAAAACTAAATAAGAGGAATTAGAAGAAGAACGAAACTTGAAATAATCGGTATAAGAGATTACCTCTTCCTTGACGTGCCTCTTTTAAACATTCTCTTAGGGCACTAGAGTTGGCCTTTTGAGGAGACCATAACATCTATAATATAACTAGAGAAGTTGAGAAGATGAATTTTCAGGGGTTTTCCAAGCTTGAAGTCTTAAAATCCAGTGAAGAGAAGAGGGAGGAGGTGCCCTTTTATAAGAGATGAGATGGGTACTTTTGGAAACCTCCAAAATATTAATTTATAATAAACACAAACCCCACTTAAAAACATCCAAAATGACTCAAATTAGAAGATGTGATGAGATAGGGTTTTAATACCATCATCCAATAAAATTTATACATGTTGGGAAATTATTTTAAACCTTATCAATTTGATTTACCCTTATTTAAACTATTTAATTTTATTTGTGGTAATAATATTCTAAATTTTAAATTGTTATAAATACTTAATTATGTGTTGTTAATTGTCTATAATTAGATATTTTATGACATTTTAGACCATATAAAATTTAATTTATTATTTTTAAATATTTTTGTCATTTTTAAACAATTTAATAATATGTTATTTTTATAAAATATCAATAGTGTCAATTTTGACACTATTCATTTATTTGAATTTAAATAAAATCCACACAGAATATATGTTCAAAAAAAATATTTAATAGATTTATAACATTTCATATGAATTTAAAAATTTCATGGATCACTTTAATTTGTTCATATAATATTTATTTTAATGTTTTTAAAACCATTTATTTTATATTTCTCTTAATAAAATAATTATTACAACATTTATGTATAATTATTTAATATAATTATTTTTACATAAAAATAAAGAATAAAATACTATGATAAATATAAATATAATATATTTTATAATAATACTTTTACTTGAATTTATCATCTTAAAATCACAACATTTAAATTTTTATATTTATTAAATTATGAAGGTGACAACTTTGACATCTTTTAAAATAAAATAATATAAGTGTCATAATCGCTTTTATGAGGCTCCAAATGGCCCAAAATTAGACAATTTTATGATTATGGTTTCTATATACACTACCAATACGTTTTGGTCAGGTGTTTGGTACTTTTATGGGTATTATTATTTGAATAAAAACTATATTATTGATTTTTCACTAAATAAATAATTTCCGCATCATTAATATATAAGCTATTTAGGTAATTAAATATTTCTTAAAAATTAAAAATAAATTAACATAATAAAGAAACACATTTTAGATTTCAAATGAGTATTTATAATCGAATTTATATTCTGTATGACCTTATATTAAAAATACTTTAATTATTAACGTTTGAGTGATACATATTTCACTTTCCTTTATATAAAATAAATTAAAGGTTTTAATCACATCCAAGTGGGTTACAATAGATTCCATTTAGACCCAAGTATTTTTTTGGGATAAATATAATCATCCAATTATATTAAAACAATTTTTAGGGTAATTTTATAATATCATTTTGACCCTTAGTTACCCGATTTACCTTTAACAGTGGTAAATAAAATTTACCGAAGTTACTATTCATAATGCCCAAAAAATAAAAAGTAGCCTATTAACATAATTTAGAATTAATGATTCAAAATATGGAATCCATTTTTACAAATTAAAAACACAGAAGTTGCAGTATTTAATTTGAAATTAATCCCACTGTTGATAAAACGGGTTCTAAAAGTTAAAACATTACAAAATATTGAAATGTTTTTACCTATGAATTCAATGTAAAATTAATGATAATGACATACATAATATTAAATGTTAAAAATATATTCTATTTATAATTTAGAACCATTAAATATTATAATTTAACCATATAAATTATCTTGATGAAAAATTTTGTTTTTAATTCAAAGTTAGCATATTTTTACTATTCATCAAAAAATGAAAATTAACAGAAATATATTTTAAAAATATCCAAAGTTAATTTTTATATCCTTATTAAAATGAATAAGTTTATTTAGTCGAATTGAAGTTATAAACGTGTCAAAAACTAGATTTAAAGTGGGTGCACCATCAAAAGGCGGCAAAAATGCATTTTTTGAAAAATACTTATTTTACTCAAAAATTTTATTTTGTTCTCATACCATGTTCTAGAATATGTGTAAGATGAATGATATTGTTAAAAAATTTAAAATGTGGTTAATACTATTCATAATGGCTAGTTCATAATAATTTTATAACAATATATCGTTGTTTAGTGAAACTCGGTATTGCATACAACACACGCTATTGAGGAAGGTCGCTCTTGCGTGCAACACATGCCAAGAATATTGTTTGCATATACTACAAGATAATATGGTGTTGTGTATATCACAAGCTAATCTTGGTGTATTTTACAACACAAGATATCAAAGAAATTAAAAATAATATTTCTCATAAAATCTCAGGGTGTTACATTCTACCCCCCTTAAAATGAATTTCGCCCTCAAAATTCATCGGGGTTATAAATATTTTACTACTTGAAAGTTTCTTTCATAGAAACCCACATTGTAAAAAGTTATACTAAAATTTAATTTTAAAAAGTAAAGTAAGAAATTTTACGGTTACCCAAATTAACTCATCACTGGGTTTCCACATAGAAGAACATAGGTGAAAACTTGGATATGGAAGAGAAATCTAACCATCAAGTTCTGATGGAAAGTGGTAGAGAAAATGGCTCTGAAAAAACCATAAATTATAGAGCCATAAATTTTGTGATGATCTAAGGTACCATCTGATTCATCAGATATGAGGGTACTAGGACAAAAGTTTTGGTTTTCAAGATCCTTTCCATAAATTTGAAAATTTTGAATTAGAAGAAATACTTACTTGATTTTGGTACAATCTCACCATTGGTCATTCCTTGAACAATTTCCACTTCATATATTAAAGAAATTATGTTTAATTTTTCATTCGTGAAGTCTTATCAGATCATGTGATAGAATGATGGGTCATTCCATCTATCACAAACAAAAGGTTAGCAAAAGGTATTAAATATACATAAGTCCATATATGGTGATATTAATCATATATGGCTCATATATCATACCACTTAATAAAATAAAACTAATTTCTACTAACCAAGGACTTCATTTAAGCCATTGGTAGGTGATAAAGTCCTGTCACACTTCAGTTGTGGGTTTGATTCCCACATCCTTTTCTGACGCGACAGGTTGTCACTCGTCCTACAGGTTGTCATTTTTCTAAAACTATACGATTATAATATTTCAGAAATAATATAAAAAAAATGTATCCTTAAACAATACAATCTGATGTCTAACTTAATCCATTCTAATTTTTAGGCTTATCCAAAATACTTCTGTCCAATCTCATAGTGTAAAGAAAAATATTACTAGAGAGGTCATCTACCAAGCATGTGATTACCATCATTTATCCCCCATATATCATAATATATATCTTGTTGGTCATATTCCAAACATGTGAATACCTTAATCATGTATTCTCTTGAAACATGAATTACCATAGAACCTTAGTAAAAGCATGAATGCTGTAAAAAGTTAATTATTTCCACATACCAAATTCCCAAAATTTCTATATACTAAAACCATGACGTCACTTTGTCCTTATATCAGTCATGATCTCTTTAATACTATCAAACATCTCATTATCCCTTTAACCCTTCATTATGCGCATATCATCTTCTTTCCAAAAATATTTCAATCACTTTTCATGGTTACTGGTACAATATTCTTATGGAAACCCATAATGGACCAATACATAGATATTTCAATATACCATAAAAGTACCTCAACAACATTATTCTTGAATTACAATAAATAATCCCTTCAATACATCCTCTTCAATGATTGGCATGGAATAGGTCCTTCCTTCATTTAGAAGTAACCTCTTAGGTCAAGGCATTGAGTTGGGTAACCCCCATGTTCTCCACAGATAAGACATTGAACTCCATAATAGTGTCACTCTATGCCCCTTTTCCCCACACAGATAACATCTTCCCCTCAATTTTAGGTATTCCTCAAGGTTCTTATTCCCTTCTTCTTGATATGTAGAAATCTTAATCTTATTTCCTCTATGTTCCTCACCATTTGAACATGCATAAAAGTTCATCTTCCTATTATTTGATGACATAGGAATACAACTAAAGTTCTCCTTGTTAATCATATATTGCGATGTTTGATTCGGCATAATCATAATATCTTTCTCTCCAAGCATTACAAAATTTTGTAGTTTAGAGTCACCAATTTGTCCATTGGAATCAATGTTAACTGAATTCATTCTTGTTCCCTCCATTGACTAAAACCATAAATCATAGTGTAAGAAATAGTTAAAATAATGAAGAAACACATAGTCATAAAAAGTCACTTATGGGATGTCTAACTTATCACACATTATTTAACCCATGACACCTTATGTTCACCCTAGGTTATTTCATGATCATAAAAATAATTCTAGGACTCTAACCTATAGTTATACTAAACCTTAGAGACATCCCTAGACATACCTTAGAAATATCTCTAGGGATCTCACTAAAGTTTCTGCATCCTAGTTTCCAAAGGCTAACTAAACCTTCGCTCTGATACCAACTGTAGAGACCCAAATCTTGACATAAATAGACATTACATTACTTTTTCAGAATACTTAATACATGACAAAAACAAATTCCCAAAGACCGTATTAGTTTAGTGTCTTTGGAAAATTGGAACATAATCTTCTAATCATTTTGAAAGATCTTCAACATATCCCATAAATATCCTCCCCTTTTTTCATACCTAAAAACTTTCTTTATATCCTGGGGAAAAGAAAACATAAAAAGGGTGAGCTCAAATGCTCAGTACGGGTAAACATGGGGAACATAAAACAATCCATAAACATTTGAACGTAAAAACATTAACATAAAACATCAAAATCATGAGTAATGACATAAATCTTGGTAGTACATAAGGAATAGATCACAAAAGAACATTAATCATGATAAAATAACATGGTAACAAAACATGTAATAGTGAAAAACCATTAATCACATGATATGATTTCCATAGTAGCCAAGTCATTACTACCAAGACCATCATAGTGGACATAGTCCATTACTGAACCAGGTTTACTTGTCGTTCCAACCCTGTATTACTGAACCGGATTTACTTTTCATTCCAGCCATGTCTATCTCATGAGATATAAATAATTACCCAATTAATTTGAGGGAGATATAGGTCCCACCCATCTCATAATGAAATCATTCTTACATGTGCCACAAAATAAACATAAATCATTCATTATAACCCAAAGAATAAAATGGGTTTCATAAACATCATCCCATCATAACATAATCCATATAAAACAAATGGATATCATTTCATCATAATAAAAATCACACCATGTAAATAATAGAGACATTATACTTGAAACATACACATATTAAATAATGTCATTTTAGATAGAAAATAGTTTTGATAAAACACTTAAAATGAATTCTTGAGGAAAATATCCTTTATTCTTCAAAATCATTTTCTTTTCACAAAATGCTATGTATTTTACAAGAAAAGGATTTTTTTGAAAATAATCATGAAATATTGTATAGGAATCTTTGTTAAAATAAGGCATTATAAAACCGTAAAAAAAAATTATGTCGTATAATTTAAAAAAAACAATCTCCTCGTACTTTTCTAGAAAAGTCAAAAAGTACCTTGTATGGTAAACAAAAGAAAGATTCCTTCCATACAATGTGGTAAAAGTCAAAAAATGGTAAAAATGACTTTAAACATACATGGAAGAATAGTAAATATTTTATTAAAATAGTTTTATAAGACATAGACATAGATGATAAATATTACCCCAGTAAATACTTACAAATAAGCAATCTCAGATAGAAACGAGATTAGAAAAGTTACCCCTTACCTTATGTCCAATTTCTTCCGTATGTGTCTGAGGATACTGTATAGTGGGTTTAAACATATTATTAACTTATAAATGAACCATAATAATATTTATTATATCATATATTATTCACTTACGACTTTATATTACCCGTTCATTTGTCAATTCCATGTTAAAGTAGTGTTTTGGGTAAAATTGTTTCATTTATCATACATGTTTTGACTTGTAATTATTCATATGATTACTTATATCATGGTTACTTACTTCCATAATGTGAAACATTATTTATATATAATATATTTTTATAATATATATATAATATATCGATAAATGGAATGAAATACACCGTTCATGGAGACGGTAGGTTGTACGTACGCATGAACACTGTTTTCGTTTCCTTATTAAATTGAATGGAAGTAAGTAAATAACATATACATAAATCCAGTATCATTATTATGTCATATATTTCATGATTATTTATTATATATACTTTATAATCATTCTGGAATGGTTAACATGGAGAATGAATCTCATTGCATCGTGGAGACGGTAATCCGTAAGTATGCACGAGCGATGATATTGTTCCCATAATTATGCAATGGAATTGGAGTGGATGATATAATATCTCAGAATCAGTATGATGTTATAATAATAATATATAGTTATTATTTTCACCATTTTACCCATAAAAGTATGGTGGTGGTGGAAAAACAGATTACACCACGGCGTGGAGATGGTAAGTCGTACATACGCACGCACTGTGATTTCATTTTTCATAGGATGGATATAAGGTTAAATATGGTTGTTTCATATTTATAATAAAATATCAGTATATCAGTGATACTTATATTATTACTTTATAATGAAACAACTAAATAAGAGTAAGTAGAAGAAGAACGACACTTGAAAGAATCGGTAGAAGAGATTACATCTTCCTCGACATGCCTCTTTTAAACTTTCTCTTAGGGCACTAGAGTTGGCCTTTTGAGAATACCAGAACCTCTATAATATAACTATATAGGTTGAGAAGAAGAATTTCCAGGGGTTTTCCAAGCATTAAGGTATAAAATATAGTGAATAGAATAGGGATAAGGTTCCCTTTTATAAGAGAGGTGAGGGGCACTTTTGGAAACCTCCAAATAATTAATTTATAATAAACCAAAACCCCACATAAAAACTTCCAAAATAACTCAAATTCTAAGATGAGATTATATAGGTTTGTAATCCCATCATCCAAAAAAATTATACCTGTTGGAAAATTATTTTAAACCTTATCAATTTGATTTATCCTTATTTAATCTATTTAATTTTATTTGTGGTAATAATATTCTAAATTTTAAATTGTTATAAATACTTTCTTATGTGTTGTTAATTGTCCATAATTGGATAATTTATGAAAATTTAGACCATATAAATTTAAATTTATAATTTTTAAATATTTTTTTCATTTTTAAACAATTTAATAATATTTTATTTTTATAAAATTTCAATAGTGTCAATTTTGACACTATTCATTTATTTGAATTTAAATAAAATCCACACAGAAGATATGTTCAAACAAAAATATTTAATATATTCCTAACATTTAATATTCATCTAAAGGATTCATGGGGCACATTAATTGTTTTATATAATATTTATTTTAATGTTTTTAAAACCATTTATTTAATATTTCTCTTAATAAAATAATTATTACAACATTTATGTATAATTATTTAATATACTTATTTGTTGCATAAAAATAAAAAATAAAATACTATGATAAATATAAATCTAATATATTTCATAATAATACTTTTACTATAATTTATCATCTTAAAATGACAACATTTAAATTGTTATATTTATTAAATTATGAAGGTGACAACTTTGACATCTTTTAAAATAAAATAATATAAGTTTCATAATTTCTATTATAAGGCATAAAATGGTCCACAATTCCACCATTGGATGATTATGGTATAGATATACACGACCAATGAGTTTTGGTTAGGTTTTTGGGCCTTTTATGGGTATTATTATTTGAATAAAAACTATATTTTTTATTTTTCACTAAATAAATAATTTATACATCATTAATGTATAAGCTATTTAGGTAATTAAATATTTCCTAAAAATTACAAATAAATTACCATAATAAAGAAACATATTTTATCTTTCAATTTTGTATTTATAATCGAATTTATATTCTGTATAAATTTATATTAAAAATACTTTAATTATTAATGTTTGAGTGAGATGTGTTTCATTTTCCTTTATATAAAATAAATTAAAGGTCTTAATCAAAACCAAGTGGGTTCCAATATATTCCATTTCGACCCAAGTATGTTTTAATGATAAATATAATAATACAATTATATTAAAACAAGTTGTACTGTAATTTTATAATATTATTTTTACCCTTAATTACCTGATTTACCTTTAACTATGGTAAATAAAATTTACCGTAGTTACTATTCATAATGCCCAAAAAATAAAAAGTATCCTATTAAAATAATTTGTACCTACTGATTCCAAATATGGAATCCATTTTTCCAAATTCAAAACACATAATTTTAAGTATTTAATTTAAAATTAATCCCACTGTTGAGAAAACAGGTTCTAAAAGTTAAAACATTGCAAAAGATTGAAATGTGTTTACCTATGAATTCAATGTAAAATTAATGATAATGACATAAATAATATTAAATTGTAAAAATATATTCTATTTATACTTTAAAACCATTTAATATTATAATTTAACCATATAAATTATCTTGATGAAAAAAGTTGTTTTTAATTAAATTTTAGCGTATTTTTACTATTCATCAAAATATGAAAGTTAACAGAAAAATATTAAAAAATTATCCAAAGTTAATTTTTATATACTTATTGAAATGAATAAGTTTATTTTTTCAAATTGAAGTAAAAAATGTGTCAAAAACGATATTTAAAGTGGGTGCGCCATCAAAAGGTGGCAAAACTGCATTTTTGGAAAAATACTTATTTTACCCAAAAAAAATATTTTGGTCTCATAACATGTTCTATAATATGTGTAAGATAAATGATATTGTTATAAAATTAAAAATGTGGTTAATACTATTCATAACGACTAGTTCATAATAATTTTATAACAATATATCGTTGTTTAGTGAAACTCGGTATTGCGTACAACACACGCTATTGAGGAAGGTCACTCTTGCGAGCAACACATGCCCAGAATAGTTTTTTCATATACTACAAGCAAATACAGTGTTGTGTATAGAACAAGCTAATCTTGGTGTAGATTACAACACAAGACATCAAAGAAATTAAAAAGAATATTTCTCATAAAATCTCGGAGTGTTACAGTTTCATCATAATTTTCATCAATACATTTAAGTGCACGAGTTATAATACACATTAATAATAATCTTAAAGTATGAGGACTAATATACACATCTGCAGATAGGAACATCCAATGACACTACAAAATGTGCATTTCCTACTATCGGGCCTCATTCTTATAATATCCTTCTAAATATTACCAAGGGCCCACACTATGAGAAGGTGCTTCAAAGTTTTATGAGTCCTCACACCGAATGTCCTATATTATTTGTGTCCCTCAAATAAAATACTTCAGCCATAGAAAATATATTCAAGAATAGTGTTATGGAACTTCTAGATTCTCATCATAGCGGGGATCTGATATGACCCGTTAGTATAAAAGTTATCCTTAGGACATTATCACATGCATTGTCACAGAGAAGAAAAATCAACATGTTATAAGGTATTTATTAATATTAAAATCCATGAATACTAGTTTATCATAAAGTACAAAGTAGTTGGTTCTAGGCCACTAAATCCAACATACTCCCACTTGTACTAGAGCCAACTGCTAAAAATCTTTAATCTACTAACTATCGCATGATATTTATGCTTATGCTGAGATAGGCCTTTAGTCATAGGGTCCGCCACATTCTCTTATGTGGACACTCAGTTAACTATGAGAAATCCCTCAAGATTTGATACTTTTGTAGGATGTTCTTTGTCCATTGATGTGACCCTGGTTCTTTTTCAAGAGTCACTGCTTCATTATTATCACAATAAAATGGGATAGGATCTTTACTTCTAGAAACCACATTAAGATCTTGGATAAAGTTATTAATCCAGATGGCTTACTTGTCTGCATAAAAAGCCGATATATATTCATACTCTACTTTATAATCAGTGACAACTGGCTTCTTTGAACTATTATAGCTCACAGCTCCTCTGTTGAGACAGAAAAATATCCTGATTGTGACTTCAGATCATTCTGATCTATCTGAAAACCAGCATCAGCATACCCTCTAATGAAAATCTTCTTGTCTCCTCCATACACCAGGAACATATACTTAGTTATTCTCAGATACTTAAGATTATTATTAACAGCTTTCCAATGCTATTCTCCTGGATTTTCTTGATATCTGACTATCATGATCAATTCATAGGGAACATCAAACCTGGTACATAACATGGCATACATTATGGTTCCTATATCTAAAGCGTATGGGATCTTACTAATCATATCTTTCTCTTTTTGTTTATAAGGACACATTCTCTTAGAAAGATATAGGCCATGTGACACTAGAACCAATCCCCACTTAGATTGTTCCATAATAAACCTCTTTAGTGTATGGTCAATGTATGTACCATGACTTAGTCCAAGCATCCTCTTAGATCTATCACGAATGATCTTGACACCTAGAATGTAGGATGCTTCACCTAAGTCATTCATGGAAAAACGCTTGTTTAACCAGTTCTTAACTGATTATAAGACTGGTAAATAGTTTCCAAAAAGTAATATGTCATCAACATATACTACTTGGATAATGACCGCATTACCATTAACCTTTTATAAACACATGTCTCTCATTATTTCATAATGAAACCAGATTCCTTTATGGATTCATCAAAACAAATGTTCCATGACCTAGATGCATTATTTAATCAATAAATGGATTTTTGCAACTTGAAAACCCATTTGGCTCCACCTGGTGTCACAAACCCTTCTGGTTGTGTCATATATACATATTCTTCAAGGTTTCCATTAAGGAATACTATTTTGACATCCATTTTTCAAATCTCATATTCATGGTAATCTATTATGGAAAATATGATTCTTATGGATTTAAACATGGAAACTAGCGAGAAGGTTTCATTATATTCAATTCCCTGACATTGTCTGAATCCTTTATCCACTAACCTTTATTTATAGGTACTAACTTGACCTTCCATGTCTATCTTTATCTTTAATACCCATTTTCATCCAATAGGCTATACATAAACTAGCTCATTAACTAGAATCCATACTTGGTTCTGATACATGGAATCCATATCAGAATTCATAGCTTCTAGTCATCTTGCATCTTCTGATCTCTCTACTATTTCCTTTTAGGAGAGAATTTCATCTTTTTCCAACAATTTTGATTCACCATCCTCGGTGACTAGGAAACCAAATCTCTCTGGTTCCCTTACCTCTCTTTATATCCTACGTAGTACTTTTATTTCTATAACCTCTTCCATGGGGACCAGCGGAACCTGTTCCTGTACCAACTCATGTGTATCTTTATCATCAACTAAGTCAAATTAAATTGTGCTTCCACTATCCCTTTTGATGATGTGTTCCCTCTCAAGAAAGATGGCTTATCTGGCTGTAACGACCCAAACTTTCTTTAATGGGAATTCTTCTTGATCTAATTAAATGATTATTATGGTTATATAAAATGTGAACTTCATTGGTTTTATGTTTCTAGATTTTAAAATACCGTTATGAATTGTGACTGTTTCTAATATAGTCGTTGAACAGTGATCATATTATTAGTATAAATATAGGGCTTTAACAAATCCAATTTACTCAGACAATAGAAGAGATGACCTCATCCAGTAGAATTGCCCTGTACAAAGCCCATTTGTCAAAGATCGTAAAGGAGGTGGCGTCATTGGGCTTCGCTCTTGACCAATCCCAAGCTGAGCTTGAACACTTTAAGCTTGAGTGGAATGACTATAGGAGAAGTGGAAGTTAATAGAGATTACCAACCAAGCAATGTTATCTGAGCCACCCTAGGAGCCTGTCACCATCGCACACCTTAACCTTTGGTCTTATGTGGGTGTTATAAGGTTTTATGTAACAAGACCCAAGAAATATGACTATGTACATTTTTTATATAAAGAATTTGCATTCATTTTATTATTGTTACTTTGAAAATAGTTTCTAAAGCACAAATTGTATTTTTAGTTAATATTCAACTAAGAAATATATTTTGATAAATTAATGGATTTTTGAATTAAATAATATTTTAATAAAATATTATTATTATTATTAAATTATTTTTATTAAATATAAATTATCTTATAATTTTATGAATGCAATTGTAATTTTTATTAAGGTTTGAAAGCTCTTTTTGTCAAAACCCATGAATTTTGGATAAATGTCAGTTTTTATTTTAAAAGTAAAAATTCAAATATTTAGAAAATTATTTAGATAAAATGGTTATTGTTTTTTTAATTAGGACATCAAAATTATCCAATGGTGAATTTTTCATAATTTTCCGAGACAATCGAATTTTTGGGTAAAAATTAAATATTGTTTAAATATATAATGTGTTTTATGAAATCATAATGACCCAATAGTGATGTAATAAAATACTATAAACATTATGTTCATCCAATATATGTTTTACCATTAAAATAATGTGTTTTTTAGTTTTTTTTTATTTATTTTACAAAGCTTTAGTGGACCCTTCAAGGCATATAAAACATTTTGTCTTTTTAAATTGTTTTCCTTGAGAGTGTGACTCACCTCCACATAAGAAACCCTATTATTTTAAGAAGTTCGGATATAGGAATTATAAAATATTTTTTTCCACTTCCCTTAGGAAAAAACGATGGGCAAAAACCATGGTCTGGTTTTTGGTTTTGATTAGTTTAATGTGAGGTGCTCCAAACCAAAATAATAAAGAATCCCCTCTCCTTTCCTATATAAACCCACCCAATATCCCACTTCATCTTCACTCAAAGCCTTTTGATTTCGACCAAACCCTTACCTCCTCTCTATATAATCCTCCCAAGGTTCCCCAATCTCCCAAGAATCCTCACTCAAGCCCCTCCCAAGCCTTTGGGATCACACTTCCAAGTAAGGGATTTTTTCCTTTCTCATTTTTGTCCAATTTTATTTAAGTTGTTATGCCCTTTTGTTTTCAATTACAAATGTTGGGGTATGATTTTTCACCTCCCCCATACTGTCCT
Organism: Viscum album; assembly: GCA_963277665.1. Taxonomy (NCBI): domain Eukaryota; kingdom Viridiplantae; phylum Streptophyta; class Magnoliopsida; order Santalales; family Viscaceae; genus Viscum; species Viscum album. The sequence goes on from OY728135.1 coordinate 1,369,260,930, forward strand.
ATTTATTTTTGTATGATGGTATACCCCTTTCTCTCTCATTAATTCCACCCATGTACACCTGTTACCATGCCGAAATTCCTTGAGGGATTTCTCTCACCTCTTTTACATCCAAGTAATTCTTTTGTATTATGCATCTAAATTCCATTACATTTGTTGGGAAATATATCTATATGACCCCCTTAATGTCCATTTAATGTATATATTATGAGACATTGTTTTATATCTCATCAACTATTTTCATTAATCCTTATGTCACGTTGTTATGATACCGAAATTGCACTGCGTTTTTCCAAGCCAAGATCATTGTGTAGTGAATACCATAACCATGTCTCTATCAAGGGTATTAAAATTTATAAACATATACATATTGAATGGTAATTTCATGTATTTATTCCAAATTACTTAATCATGTAATAAATTACGATGTTGATTGATTCCATGATCCATGTGGAACACTTATGCATGAAATGAAATGTTTAAGAAGGGTGCACCCTGATAGCACTCCAATGCATTGGGTAAAGTATAGTATAATGATACATCCTTTTTAATGGGTTTTGACTCATGATAATTCAATTGCAATGATTTTTTACTCTTGATTCATGTGAAATGAGTGTTTTCTCATGCTCTATGTGCAATGAGCCTTGGCTCGTGCTAATTCCATGTTAAGTGTTGTGGCCACATTTCCGTGTTATGATTATCATGCTTTATCATGCCTTTATGTTCATGTTTCTCTTGTGCTCTATTTATGTGCCTATTTTCTAACATGTATTTTATTCCTCATGTTATTCCATGTTTATTCTTTTACTGGTCTTTATATCTCACCCTTTTCTTATGCATGTACGAGGGAATGCAGTGGTCATGTAAAGGAAGTTTTCAATAAAGATGTTGTGTGTTTTATGTTTTATGTTGTTATGTAATGTTCTTAATCCCCAAATACACTAGTCCTCTCTATCTTCTATGTTGTATCAATTGAATATTTTTTGTAATAAATCAGGTTTAAGTGTGTAATAAAAATCAGGGTTGTTATAGTTGGTATCAGAGGATAGGTTTAGTTATTTTTGGGATTAGGATTAGAAAAACCTAGTGAAGAATTAGAGACAAGAATAAGTATAATAAAAACATCCCTAAGTATTGGTGAGTATTGAGTAAGTGGTTTATCAAGAAAATACATCCCTGCCTGGATACGAGCAGGTAGAGGCGGCTCTGGCACAGATGTTTCCTAGGAGTAAAACCCAAAAACACCACTTTGAGCTAGACTCAAATGGAAACCGGTGTATGACAATGGTCTTTGCTGCACTCTTGGTTATGACACTCCCAGGGGATATGCTTTGGTAAATTCACAAGCTTAGTATGAACCCTTATTAAGGGAATGAAAAAAAATCCCCTAAGAATATATGTTAGAAATTATATCATGAATATCATAGATTCAAGCCTATGGATTCATAATTTAAAGAAATAAAATTTATTTATAAGTCATCAGTTATGTCCTTGGATTACCCTTTATGTGTCACCCCTAACTTTCCTTTTATTCTATACAATGGCCAGTAATAGGAGGACTCGAGCTAACAACTGATGTGAAGATCAATGTAATGATTGTGCTTATGAGATGCCCAATCCGATGGGAGAGGGAATCACGAACTTTGTCATGCTTCTATCTCAGTTAACTCAAGCTTTGAATAGAGACATGGGTCAAGAGTAATGTTCAACCCCCCCTAAGAAAGAAAAAGTCACTATCGAGAGCTTCATGAGACAAAGGCCTCCTACATTTAATGTATCATATGATCCCTCAATGGCCAAAAAATGAATCAACTCCATTGAAAAAATCTTCTATATCCTTCAATGTCATGAACAATAGAAGGTTATCCTAAATGCTTATCGTATGGAGGGTGAAGTTGATCAATGGTGGAAGTTGATCAAAAATATGAAGCCTGAGGAGGAGATTGAGTCATTGGAATGGAAGGGATTTCTGGAAGATGTTTTTCGATAAATATTTTCCACGCACCCTCCGACTTAAGATGGAAAGGGAATTCCTTGCCCTCATGCAAAAAGACGATGAATCTGTTAGAGCATATGAGGAAAACTTCACAAGGCTTGCATAATACACCTTCGTCTTTGTCATTACCCCTGAATAAAAGGTTGACCGCTTCTTTGGTGGGCTGAGACCTAGCCTATGGAAAGTGTTGGCGATCCGTGACTTCGATATCTATGAGGAAATTGTCCGATGTACCCTCAAGGTCAAAATGGAGATCAGAGAATCTCAGGGGTATCATGGGGATAAGAAGTGTAAGGTGGAATTAAATTTTGGCAGTCCGATGGATAAATCCAATGGTTCTAATAAGATCCAGCACCCCACTTTCCAAAGGTTCGGAAAGAAGCACCCCATAAATTTCCTAAAGGGGATAAGGAAATTCTTTAGGTGTGGAAGAGAAGGGCACCAATCTGTTAACTATCGACAAGAAAAACTGATGGTTGTAATAGAGGATAGGAATGCTCCATTTAAACCTCAATGAATTGTCCATTACTACAACTTCAAAGAACCAGGGAATCTTTAAAACAGTGCCCTAAACCAAGGGTTTTTAGAGGCACCCAACAACCTCCAAAGAAACAAGGGAGAGATTTCTCCATAACTACTACCGAAGTGAACCCCAACAATGAAGTGGTGACAGGTACACTAGTTATTCATTCAAGAATAGTGAACTTACTTTTTGATTCACGTTCTAAAAATTCTTTTATATCACAAAAGTTTAGTAGAATAATCACAGCACCACCACAAATCATGGAAGTAAAGATGTCGGTGAGTATGGAAAATGGGGCAATCATTTCATCCCATGAATATAACTACTCCCCTATTATAATCTATGGATTTAATTTCTCGGAGAACCTCTTCATACTCACTCTGGTGTAATTTGATGCAATTATTGCCATGGATTTTCTTTCTTTATATAGAGCTAACATAAATTTCAGTGAGAGGGAAATCACTCTCCATGTGGAGAATCGACCCCCGATTCTATACAAGTGCAAGGAGGAAGATGAGTCTTCTTTAGCTCCATCATCTCAAGTGTGGATATTACTGCCCTATGATCACACATATCTGGTTCAGATGATTGAGTCTAATGAGGTAAACATCCTTGGAGACATGCCTGTTGTGAGGGAGTTTTCTGAAGTGTTTCTCGAGGAATTGGCTGGTCTTCCTCATAGAAGAAATGTTGAATTCTCAATTGATCTTATACCTGGGGAGTTTCAAATATCAAAGACTTTGTATAGAATGGATGTTGTGGAGCTTGAGGAGATGAAGAAATAACTACATGAGAATCTGGATAAAGGTTTTATACGCCCAAGTGCTTCACTATAGGGTGAACCATTCCTCTTCATCAAGAAGAAATATGGGTCAATGCGCCTTTGCATCAATTATCATTAGCTTAACAAAATCGTGATAAAGAACAAGTATCCTCTCCCGCAAATAGATGACTTGTTCGATCAGCTGAGTGGAGCACAATACTTCTCCAAGGTGTATTTTTGGTCTCGATATTATCAAGTAAGGGTGAAGAGGGAAGATATCCCCAAGACTGCTTTTTGTACAAGATACAGGCACTATGAATTCATAGTAATGCCTTTTGGACTCACTAATGATCTATAAATCTTCATGGACATGATGAATAGAGTCTTTAGGGATTAACTTGATAAATTTGTGGTCGTATTTATAGATGATATTCTCATGTACTCTAAAACCAAGGAGGATCATAAGGAGAATCTAAGAATTGTACTAGAGACCTTGCGGAAAGATAATCTCTATGAAAAGTAAAGCAAGTGTGAGTTCTGGTTTAAGGAGGTATCATTCTTGGGCTATATCATCACAAGTAATGGGATATCTGTGGATCCCTCCAAAATAGATGAAATTTAGGGATGGTCGAGGACAACATCGGTAATGGATATCCATAGCTTCTTGGTTTTAGCTGTATATTATCGATGATTTGTGAGAAATTTTTCATTATTGTCCAACCCTCTTACAAAGCTAACTCGGAAGGGAGTAAAGTTTGCTTGGAGTGATGAATGAAAAGAAAGCTTCAAGGAGTTAAAAAGGAGACTTATCACTGCACTTGTGCTCAATTTACCCACAAGTGGAGAACTTTTTGTGGTATTCAGTGATGCTTTGAAGAAGTTCATGGGTTGTGTGTTGATGCAAAATGAAAAATTCATTGCCTATTCCCCAAGGAAATTGAAATTTCATGAGTAGAATTATCCGACACGTGATTTGGAGTTGACTGCAGTGATCTTCAATTTAAAAATTTAGCAGTATTATCTTTTTGGGGAGAAGTGAGAAATATATACAGACCATAAAAGCCTCAAGTATATATTCACACAGAAAGAGTTGAGCATGCACCAACAAAGATGGTTAGAGCTGATCAAAGACTATGACTTCTCAATCGATTACTACCCTGGGAAAGCGAACAAGGTGGAATATTCTCTAAGTAGAAAGGACCCGATGATTCTATCATTTATAAGAATTGAGAAGGATCTAATCTTCTTAGAATTGATGAAGATAGACATGGGAATCATAAAAGAGGTAAAATCATCAATCCTTTCACAAATTATTGCTCAACTGTCTCTTTTGGAAAGGTTAAAGGATTCTCAAAAGGATGATGTGGGAATTCAGAAGAAAGTTGAATATATTAAAAAAGGTAAATCCTTGTAGTTAAATATTAATGAAGAAGCAATTGTGAGATTGTGGAAAAGACTATGTGTTCCATCAAGTCCAGTGCTGAAGAAGGAACTTTTGGATGATGCACAAGTTCAAATTTCTCTATTCACCCAGGAAACAAAAGATGTATCAAGATCTCCAAGATCATTATTTGTGGGATAATATGAAGAAGAAGATCACTGAGTATACATCAAAGTGTCTGGTGTGTCAGCAAGTGAAGGCAGAGAGGCAGAAGTCTAAGGGGACGATACAATAATTGCCCATACCAGTATGGAAATGGGAGAACATCACCATGTACTTTTTTGCCGGACTTCCAAAGACATCCAAAGGCAAAAATGCAATCTGGGTTATTCTAGATCATCTTATAAAGTTTTCACACATTATTTCAATTTAGGAGGATTTATCATTAGATCAACTGGCATGGATATATATTAGGTAAGTGGTAAGGATACATGGAGTACCACTATCTATTGTATCTGATTGTGATCCAAGATTCACCTCTAAGTTTTAGAAGATCCTTCAACATGCTCTGGATACAGAACTGGACTACAATACGGCCTATCATCCTCAAACTGATGGCCAATCTAAGTGAACTATTCAGACACTAGAGGATATGTTAAGATCGTGTTCTATGGACTTCAAATGAGGGTGGGGCCAACATCTTCCACTCATTGAATTCTCCTACAATTAAAGTTTCCACTCAAGCATCTAAATTGCACCTTATAAAGCCCTATATGGGAAGAGGTGCATAACACCGACATGTTGGGATGATGTCGGTGAGTGTAAGCTACTAGAACCAGAAATGGTCGAAGAAATGGTGGAGAAGGTGAAAACCATTCAGTAGAATATCAAGGCAGCCCAGAGTCAACAGAGGAGTTATGCAGATAACCATTAATGAGACCTTGAGTTTAAAGTTCAAGACATGGTATTTCTACACATATATCCATGTAATAAGTTCATGAGGTTTGGAAAGAAATGGAAGTTAAGTCCTAGGTACAACGACCCCTTCGAGATTCTTGATCGTGTTGGGGATGTGGCCTATCGACTAGCACTTCAACCTACTATGGAAAAAGTACATGATGTCTTACATTTATCCCTCTAAAGAAAGTACATACGAGACCCTTCACATGTACTCTCTTCATAGGTAGTACATCTAGAGGATGATCTTTTTATGAGGAGCAACCAGTGAAGATCTTAGATCATAGAGAAAAAGTTCTACGAAATAAGACAATGCCCCTCGCCAATGTGTCGTGGAGAAGCCAAAAGTTTGAAGAAGTGACATGGGAATTGGAGGAATGGATGAAGCAGAGTTACCCGAATTTGTTTTAGAGTGGGGAAAGGAAATTTTGAGGGCGAAATTTCTTAAGGGGAGAATATTGTAACGACCCAAACTTTCATTAATGAAGATTCCACTTGATCTAATTAAATGTTTATTATGGTTATATAAAATGTGAACTTCATTGGTTTTATGTTTCTAGATTTTAAAATACCATTATGAATTGTGACCATTTCTAATATAGTCTTTGAACAGTGATAACATGATCAGTATAAATATAGGGCTTTAACAAATCCAATTTACTTAGACAAAAGAAGAGATGGCTTCATCCAGTAGACTTGCCCCGTACGAAGCCCATTTTTTAGAGCTCAAAAAGGAGGTGGAGTCATTGGGATTCTCTCTTGACCAATCCCAAGTCGAGCTTGAACACGTTAAGCTGGAGCGGAACCGACTACGGGAGAAGTGGAAGTTAATAGAGATTACCACCCGAGAGATGTTATCCAAGCCACCCTAGGAGTCTATCACCATCGCACACCTTACCCTTCAGTCTTAAGTGGGTGTTATAAGGTGTTATGTAACAAGATCCTAGCACTATGACTATGTACATTTTTTTTTATAATGAATGTGCATTCATTTTTTTATTGTTACTTTGTAAATAGTTTTTAAAGCACAAATAGTATTTTTAGTTAATATTCAACTAAGAAATATATTTTGATGAATTAATGGATTTTTGAATTAAATAATATTTTAATAAAAAAATTTATTATTATTAAATTAATTTTTATTAAATAAAAATTATTGTATAATTTTATGAATGCAATTGTAATTTTTATTAAGGTTTGAAAGCTCTTTTTGTCAAAACCCATGAATTTTGGATAAATGTCAGTTTTTATTTTAAAAGTAAAAATTCACATATTTAAAATATTATTTAGATAAAATGAATATTATTTTTGTAATCAGGACTTTGAAATTATCCAATGGTGAATTTTTCATAATTTTCTTAGACATTTAAATTTTTGGGTAAAAATTAAATATCGTTTAAATATATAATGTGTTTTATGACATCATAATGACCCAATAGTGATGTAATAAAATTATATAAACCTTATGTTAGGCCAATATATATTTCACCATTAAAATAATGCCATTTTGGGTTTGTTTTATTTATTTTAAAAAGCTTTAGTGGACCCTTCAAGGCTTATAAAACATTTTGTCTTTTTAAATTATTTTCCTTGAGAGTGTAACTCACCTCCACATAAGAAACCCTATTATTTTAAGAAGTTAGGATATTGGACTTATAAAATATTTTTTTCAATCCCATTTGGAAAAAAATTGGGAAAAAATCATGGGTTTGTTTGTGGTTTTGATTAGTTTAATGTGAGGTGTCCCAAACCTAAATAATAAAGAATTCCCTCTCCTTTCCTATATAAACCCACCCAAGATCCCACATACTCTACACTATAAGCATGTTTAGTTAGACCAAACCCTACCCTTATCTATCTATAATCCTCCCAAGGTGCCCCAAGCTCCCAAGAATCCTCTCTCAAGCCTCTCCCAAGCCTTTGGGATCACACTTCCAAGCAAAGGATTTCTTCCTTTCTCATTTTTGTCCAATTTTATTTAAGTTGTTATGCCCTTTTTTCAATTAAAAATGTTGGGGTATGATTTAACACCTCCCCCATACTGTGATTTTTATGTTTTGATGATGTGATACCCCTTTCTCTCTCATTAATGCCTTCCATGTACACCTTTTACCATGCTGAAATTTCTTGAGGGATTTCTCTCTCCTCTTTTACATCCAAGTAATTATTTTGTATTATGCATCTAAATTACATTATGTTTGTTGGTACATGTATCTATATGAACCCATTACTGTCCATTTCATGTATATATGATGAGACACCATTTTCTCTCTCATCAACCATTTTCATGAATCCTTATGTCACGTTGTTACGCTGCCGAAATTGCACCGCATTTTTCCAAGCCAAGATCATTGTGTAGTGAAAACCATACCCATGCCTATATCAAGGGTATTAACCTTTATAAACATATAAATATTGAATGGTAATTTCATTTATTTATTCCACATTACTTAATCATGGAATAACTTATGATGTTGATTGATCCCATGATCCGTGGGGTACACTTATTCATGAAATGAAATATTTAAGAAGGGTGTGCCCTGATAGAACTCCAATGCATTGGGTATAGTATAGTATCATGATATGTCATGTGCAATGGGTGTTGATTCATGATAATTAAAGTGAAACGATGTTTTACTCATTCTTAATGTTCAATGAGGGTTTACTCATGCTTCATGTGCAATGAGCCTTGGCTCATGTTAATTCCATGTTAAGTGGTGTTGCCACATTTCCATGTAATGATTATCATGCTTTATCATGCCTTTATATTAATATTTATCTTGTGATCCATTGATATGCCTATTTTCTAACATGTATTGTATTCCTCATTTTATTCCATGTTTATTCCCTTACTGGGCTTTATAGATCACTATTTTCTTATGCATTTTCTTAGTTTATCCCATGCAATGCTAAGTACAAGGAAATGTAGTGGTCATTTAAAGGAAGTTTTTAATATAGGTGTCGTTTGTTTTATGTTCTAAGTTGTTATGTAATGTTCCTAAGACCCTAATACACTAGACCTCTCGATCTTCAATGTTGTATCAAGTGAATATTTTATATAATAAATCAGGTTTAAGTGTGTAATAAAAAGCAGGGTTGCTATACTGGCGACATTCACTTTCTTTTATAAAGGGTTATATAGGTAATATCCTTTAATTTCCTTGGGATATCCTATAAAGACACACCAAGTACCCCAGGGTGCTAGTTTTTTTTTGATAAGGCCTTAACAAACACCTCACATCTCCATACATGTGTGTTTGAAAAAATGGGTTTCTTTCCATTCCATAACTTGGATGGAATTCCATTTTCCACCTTAGTGAGTACTCGGTTTAATGTGTATGCTGTAGTTTGTAGTGAATATCCCCAAAAAGATAATGGAAGATCTTCATGACTCATCATAAACCTCACCATATCCAATAAGGTTTGGTTCCTCCTTTTACTAACACCATTCCACTATAGTGTATAAGGAAGAGTGATTTGAGATAGAATCCCAGACTCCCATAAAAGGTCGATGAAATCTTGGTTCCAATATTCTCCACCTTGATCAAATCAAAGATTCTTTATCTTTTTACCAATCTGACTCTCTACATAATTCTTTAATTACTTAAAATTCTCCAAGTACTCTGACTTATAACTCATTAAGTAGATATATCCATATCTTCTCAAATCATCAGTAAATGTAACGCAGTAAGAATATTCGCCTCTAGATTCTACTAGAAATGGTCCACACACATTTGTGTGTACCAATCCTAGAATCTCTATGACCCTTTCACCTTGTCCACCAAAAGGAGGCTTAGTAATTTCACCTTTTAAACAAGTGTGACATCCATCAAGTCGTTTTAGCTTAGTAGAGTCTAAATAACCATCTTAGAAGAGCTTTGTCAAGAGCTTCTCATTTACATGACTGATATAGTGATGCCACAACTGGGTGTCGTGTGATTCATGTGAGTTTCTTTCATTATTGATTGTCAACACTTGTTTTTCATAATTTAATATATACAAATAATTATTTAAATGCTCCATACCATAATATACACTGTTCTTATAAAATAAACAACCCTTATTTCCAAACTTGAAAACAAATCCATCCATATCCAAACATAATACAAAAATTGTGTTCTTGGTAACACTAGGTACATAATAACAGTTATGTAAAACCAAAAGCATTCCAGTTGGTAATGAGAGAAGGTAATCTCCAATGGCTAATGCAGCCAGCCTCATGCCATTAGAATCTCAAAGATCCACCTCTCCTCTGGAAATATTTCTAAATCTACTTGGTTCTTAAATTTTAATAAATATGTGAGTCCCACATACTATATCTAATACCCAAGGTTTATAAATGGAAAGATTACACTCTATAACAAATACACCTTTAGCATCCCCACAACTCTGGGTGTAGTTTCTCTTTCAGTGGCCTGGATTGACACATGAAAAACATACTTCCTCCCATTCCTTTCCCTTCCTCTAGATCTTCCCCTTTTTAGAGGGATGGTTCTAAGTGGATTTAGATGGTTTATAAATCCTTGGACCCTTTTCCTTGTCCTTCCTCTTCCTATTCACAATAAGGATTACTGGTTTTTCACTCCCCATGTCCTTATCTACATAGTGAATCAAGGTTAGAAGTTATGATAGACTCTTCTTGTTGTTTCTCATGTTGTAATTGACAATAAAGCTAGATAAGGTCTTGAGTAGTGATGATAGGATGATACTTGTACGCAAATCATCTAGGAACTTAATCCCTAAGATGTCTAGGAATTCAATGTAGCTAATATGATTGACTACATGAGGCCCAGCTGACGCATAATCTCCAATATTAGTTGTGAACAAAGAATTAGAAATACCATATCTCTCTTGTCTCACCTTCTCTTTATAGAGATATTTAATGTGAGACATCATGTTGTATGTGTCCATGTTTTTATGTTGATTCAAGAGCTCATTAGACATGGATGATAGCATGAAACATTGGTCATTTGTGACATAATCCAAAACATTCATATAGAGAGATATTTTCTCATCACCATTCTCATTTTCAGGTGCAACTAGAAATGGTTCCTCCATCACATATAATTTCCTTCCATGGCAAAGGATGATGCGTAAATGCCTCTTCCACTCTTGGAAATTGGTGTCGGTGAGAAGGTTTTCCTTCGAGAGTATGGTTCACAATGATATGTTTGATGTAATTTTTCTTTAAATTTATACAAATTAAGATGATAAAAAATGTAGTACTTTATAATGATAAAACTGAGACAAATAAATTAATAATTGTTAGTCTCTCACTATTTTATCTGAATCCAATATCCCTCACCATTGACTTCAGAATATTATGTTGCCTTAATATTCTAGTGGTAAGAATCCATATTTCCATTCACATTACCCCAAATAGGTTTGTTTAAGCAACTTGAAAGGTTTTAGGTAGGCATTCCAAATTCTAATGTAATCAAGTCTTAGCTCCTTGATCCGCTGAGTGGACTCTCCAATCCAAAAATCCTTTTATTTTGGATTTCCTCAAACGTTTCCACTTTGTCACACCAAGTCCTGTTATGGAAGTCAACCCTTGATGTGAACCAATTCAAGTCAACCCAAAAACTTGAATTATAATTCCTCAATAATTTAAAGCACCCTAACTAGGGTTGGTTAAGCACTTTGAACTATGGTTTGATTCTAACCAAGATTATAGAAGGCTATACCGACTTAATATTTCCTTGAGAGATTTTATCCTTATACATAAATTTCCATTTTATTATCTTTATTACATGTTTGTTAATATTAAGTGGGATATAATTAATAGATTAACCATGTCTAAGATAATATTTACACACAATCTGGTCTTATTTTAGTTTCATCTTGCATGCTTGTTTAATTCATTAATTGTGTGATCGTGAAAGCACACCCACAATAAATAAACCATGAAACTGAAAAAAAAAATGGCATGATCATGAGATTGTTCTATTGTTTAGTTTATCAAGAAGTTGATAAAATAACCCAAGACCCAGGGGAAAACACCTTGAACCTTTTGGGTTCATGTTTATAGCATTCCACATGTCCTCCTTTGTATCTCCTTGGGTTGGTTTCACCTCGGCTTCTAACTTGAATCACCTCCACTAGATTGGGATCTTCATTCATTACATATGCTTTTATATCACACTTAGGTGATGGGTAAAACGGGGTTTTACATAAAAGAAACCTTAGGCATGTAGGCCATACATATTAATGAGGAGAAGGCTCACAAGACAAAAAATTTAATTTAAATAAATTAATTAAAAGAAACCATCCACATACAAATTTCATGGTCTAGCTCATGATCATCCATACATGCAACGATATTTATACATAAAAAACTAGAATTAAATTCTTTAATCATTATTGTTTAAGATAAATCATGCTCGAATCAATTAATTATCATCTTTAATTAATCAATAATTTTTTCCTAAACCCTTTTCTAAATTTCCTTGAGATTATAATCCATCATAATTTTAAACAAATAAATTTATTTAAAATTATCTTTGTACATAACTTGTACCTTGGAGGCAACCCGTTGAATTCTTGTTCATAAATACAAAATGAGTAGAAATGAACATTATGAAGATGTTAAATTAAACATATATATATATATATAACACCTAGAACATGTTGTACCTCAGCTTTACGCCTACACCATGGTACACATATCAAGGGTTTGTACAATATAATAATAAATTTTAATAAATCTATGTCATTTGGATGAGTACATGGCATGTAGTTCTGACTACACGACATATATTATCATTCACCATCCATCTGAAGTACATGCCTAGAGATATGTCATGTATATGTAATTTGAAAATATACAGAGTGCACAACGTATCTAGTGGGCCACAGGCCATGTAGTATTCACATTACATGGTCTCCAGCTGAGAAAGCCGTGTACGGGGTACATGGTCCAACCCTAACCCGAAGGGACTACATGTAGTGTCCAGTGGGCCACATGGTGTGTAATCTAGAAACCATGTGCCACCTATTCCTAGTCAACACAATGAGTCATAAAGACTTAGATAAACTCCAACACATGGCTTGGTTTGGCAGACTAATCCTGATGCATTGAACCTTGACTATAATGTGTGTGAGGCAGAATACACACCGTTTGAGTCCAACTACACAGCTTGTGAGTCTAACTTACATGTCGTGTGTTCTGTTGTTTTATAGATAACGAAGTTTGGAACCTACAAATGAGATCCTCTGTTTTTATTTTAATCAAAATTAAAATAAAGGATCATTTCTGTATGGTGAATGAGAAATAAAAGAGGAGGAATAGATATCGAGATTCAGAATTATAGAATGATTAACTTAAATTTAAACAAATAAATTATAAAATTTGTAAATCATGAACGAAAAACTAAATAATTATAATCAATGATATGACTACCCCGATACCACTTCTAGGTTTTGGGTGCATTGGAAGCGTGTGGATGGGTGTACCTAACTTTAATTTTACAGTTAAAAACGATCAATCTGAGATCTGTCACAATGATAAAATGCCAGATATTTGGAATATAAAGATGAAATAAAAATAAATAGGGAAGTCCCAGAACCATATAGAAGATCATTATATGTTGGTTATAATTAATTTAATTAAAATACCAGAATTACCTTGATGTAATTCTCTCTTCGTTGATGCTTCCGGTCATGATCTGATGTGATCCGTTGTTACGTCACAGATGCCAAGTATAGGCTTCCTCTAGTGGTGATCCACACATGCTCCACATATCTCTGGATGTCACCAAAGGAATCTCTAAGTGATAGCATAGAAGACCCTTCTCTTGCAATTTCCACCTTTGATTGCATTGGGAGCTGCTTCCAAAGTGCTCTCCTTGATCTGGTGGAGGTGGATCTCTTTCGTAACTTGAGAGCGTTCTTGGAGGAAAGGAATTCTCTCTTGGCTTGAGAGATTTCTCCAGATTTTTTGTGCACAACCATAAAGAAAAATGTATTTCTTAATGAGAATAATATAATTGGGATTTATAATAATTAGAATAATGAAATAAAATAATTACCCATAGGTATTTATTTATTTCATTTAATTCATAGTAAGACCCCATGTCTAATAATAGCATTTGATTATTATTATTACTTTACATGTGGCCATTGAATTAAACCTAATATTATTTAATTGAATAAATAATGTTATTTATCAAAAAATCCCAAAAAAACCAAACGGAATGTATATTAATATACACGGCGTGTACTTTTGTTTTTCCTTTTTCCTTAATTTCCTCCAACACACTTATTAGACATTGAATAATGAATATTTATTTCATAAATAAATATCACTACATTATTCTCTAATAAATATATAGTATTTATCCCACAATATATTCTCTCGAATAACCAGTGTTTAAATAAATGTGATCAGGAATCCTTGAATAATTATTAAACCACAATTGGGAGTAATATTTATTCAACTTGTTAAATGAATCTTTAACTAAGATACTTGGATAAACTTAGTGTGTGGCCCTCTAGGACCCTTTCTTAGTGGCATTAGGTGGAGCCTACCTAAAGTTTAAGGTGAGCATCTAGAAACACACCAAGGCACCCATAAAAAAATAACTTAATGATGCAATGACATGTCACCTCTTACAAATGCTTACCGTGTAATGTAATACATTTGTCTCGATATATCTAATCAAGTAGGTTGCATGCTAGTTCCATCAACCCATGTGCTCAATTATTCATTCTTTGACTTCCCAGAATTGAACTTTCTCATTTCTCACCATGGACATGGATTTATTTAGGCTATATCAATTCCATCAAAGGGCCTGAGATATCAACTTTTATTATGGAACAGAAGGGAGAAATCCTTTCTCCCATTATCTATTAATACAGTATTACTTGTGACACACCCAAAATATCATACCTAATTGAGAATAGTGTGTCATCACAATTTTCTTCAATACATCTATGTGCACGATTTTTAATACCCATTAATAGTAATCTTAAAGTATAAGGACCGATACAAATATCGGTGGATAGGAACATCCAATGACATTATAAAATGTGGATTTCCTACTGGCGGGGCTTGTTCTCATAATATCCTCTCAGATATTACCAAGGGCACACACCATGAAAAGGTGACTCTATGTTATATGAGTCCTAACCCCTAATGGATTGTATTATTTGTATCCCTCAAATAACAGCATCCATCTATAGAACATATATTCAAGAATAGTGGTATGGAACATCCAGGTTCTCATCATAGTAGGGATCTTCTATGACCCTTTAGTGTAACATCTATACTTAGGACATTATACATGCATTGTCACGCAGAAGAACAATCAAGATGAAATAAGGTATTTATTAATATTCAAAAACATGAATAAAATATTATCATAAAGTAAAAATTAGTTGGTTCTAGGCCACCAACTCCAACACTAAGCATTATATACTTTTTATCTTGTAAAGGAGGTACCATAGTCTAAGTCTCATTCATGTATAGATCACCATTTTTGTTTCTGGAGACAATGTTTCACCCAACAATTGATTGCAGGGGGTTGATTTTTGTGCAATTGCTAACATCAAATGCAATATCTTCAAATGTCCTCTAGTGGGTTTGTTTGTGAATCCAGAAACATCCAACGGTTCTCACATCCAAGATTCATGGACTTTATTTCCAAAGGTAGGCAGTCATTGGATGATTTGTCCAACGACACTTAAGAACTCACATTGTTCGAGAGGATGGGAACTCGGGCTCATCACAACCTTTTGGGGGAATATATTTCCTATGTTGGGACTCTCTTATATATTTAATCCATGTTCATATGTTCATGAATCCTTGGTTTATTCCCAATCATGTGTCTGCAGATTACCCCTAGGTAAGATCAATCATAAATACACATGGTTTCAGAATTATCTATATGTATCCAAGGTTCTCCATTAATGAATATGCCTATATTTATCTAAGGTTCTACATCAATGTTACCATTTTGTGGATAGATCAGTAATTCCTTAGTCATTTACTTGAGATAATGTTGGTTCAAACCACACAATAAGGCACTCTGGAGTTTATCTTCATCCATAGGGGACCTCAGGGAGGCTTCCTACATATCCTGGTTAATTGGGAATAAAATCTTATGTAGTTAAGAAGCCCATGTAGTTTAACATCATGTGGTAAGGATGAGAGTAAACTGTCGTGAAAATGATGGTGTTAGGATTGAATCTCAGGAAGGTTTCCTACGTATCCCAGTTAATTGGTAAACAAATTCCACGTAGTTCTGAATGTCATGGATTACACACAGAGTCTTCACATTAAAGGGGGCATGATTGGGGCTTACATCAAATAGGAGGCCCATTTCAAGAGGATTTATATTAGTTAAATTCAATGTGGGGATTATGCATGGGAGCTTCCAATTTAGTTTATGGTTGAGGATTTACATCTATAGGGAAGGACCGTTTGAAGTTTTGGGTCATGTGGATGTCATCAACACAACTAATATCTAAGCCTAAATTATTCATGCTCAAGGTGATAAATAAGAAAAATCAGTAGATCTAACGATCGTGCAACCCTCCCAATTCACTAATGGATAGTGCTAGAGCCCAAAGGTGAAGAGAGAAGGGTTTTGAGTGTGCATGTTTTCTCTATTGTCTTCATATCCAGGATAGTACTTTTTGGTGCTCTATCTAGATAAATTCTAGGATTAGGCTAAGAGGAGAAAGATCTCCACATCCTGTATGAAATTCTAGGGGATTACCTTGGGATTAATGACCTAAAATTGGTTCTAGTAAAGGGGAGGAGCATCATTCCTTATCAAAAGGAAACTCAAGTGTGATCTCCTTTGTTTAAAACTAGACCTTGTCAAAGGGAGAGGCCGGTGATTTCCATTAATCTCTAGAATGGGGAGTTTCATGTGAGTATACGATGGTTAGATCCTAGGTTACCTTGGGAATATAAACTTAGTAACATTTCAGGGGCCCGACCTATTGCAGAGATTACCCATGTGACTCTTCTTACCATGGGTATGTAAACTTAGAAGGGTGAACTGATCTTCATGATGGTCTCATCATATATGTTTGGTGGCTTTGGGAGAGGCTTTGTCCTAATATCATTGGACTGGCTCACGGAGGTTCTGGTGATGATATGACTGGAATGGAAGGAAATGATTAGATATAGAGGGCAGAACACCCTGGGATATCTCATTCCTCGTATCATATCATTACGTGGGATGAGGTTTCCTCTGCATAGCGTATTTTTATGCGGGTAGGGGGACCGTCCACATACCATGGTTGTAAGTGGACTTGGGTTCGATCCACGTAGTGATTTGCTACATGGGGCTAGGTTCCATCCATGTAGCAATTTTCTATGTAGGTAAGGGTTCTACCAGCATAGATCATTGCTATGTGGGATGCCTGATTTCAAGGGGTAATTGGTTCTATGCCTTTCAAAAAATATATCTTCAATTGATGTTGGGTTTTTGGTTTTACAATTAGTTGATTTCTCTTCCTAAATTATATGCAGTGGGTTTTACTTGTAAGGAATCATAAAAGGAGTTTGTCTTTTACTATGATCTCTTCTTACATGTCTTCTTTAATCAATATGTCTTTCGATCTCTCAATTTTTTATCCTCCTTATATTCCCCTTGGACTCTATTTATAGAGAATTAAGGAATTGGATATTGTTGTAGTCGATCGGTTGTGACGATGCCACGATCACTCTTTTTCAGAAACCCATAGAAGAAACTTGACCCATGGATGACTTGGTCAGTGAGGGAACAGGGTCATCACCAATGGAGGTGAGAATCACCACCTCAGTCCCGTTAATGACATTGTTTCATTTGTAGGGAGCCGATGGCTTCACCATTTCTATGAACCATTTTAGTTCACAGGGAATGTCGTTTGTGTAGTGAATATCTCTGCCTATCTCCCACAATAGATTTTATTTCATTTGTGGGAGCTAGCACCGCCGTATTTTTACTCTGAACTGCTTAGTTCACAGATTCCTCATAAATCAGACCATCATGCAGAGCGGTGGTCCAAAAAGGATTTATACTTCATAGTTCCATTTATTCCTTTTCCATTTTTTGTGTCTTCAAGCATATTTCCTTCAATTATTCATTCAATTATTTTTTCTTCCTTTTCCAATTCCACATAAGTATTTAATTTTCATTACAAAGTTTCCAGGTTCTAACAAATGCCCTCTATTGGAATGGGTTCCAATCAGGATGAAGAGGAGGCAATTCAAATGTAGAAAGCAGTCCTCACTTGAACTGGTTTGTGGTATGTGGGTGGACCCATAGAAGGGGACCACACCTATATGTATAGGGGCTAGCTCATTTTTCCCTTACTGTGTTTCTCGGTGCATTTGATGCTCCGGTGGATCTCTCTTGACTGCCTTGCTTCCTTGAACTAAGACTTTGCATCCATAAACTAAAATACTTCATCCAGGAATGGTGAGTTCTACCTTCCACACATAGGGGGTTTGGTGTGTGGTTTGCTCGTTCCATAAACTATCGATTCTCTAGAAAACTCTTCATGGGATAGTGCTTCGTAGACCAATGGTTTGTGGGATGATGTCATATGCGTACCATCAGTTATGCTGACAAGTTTTTCAATCATTTTCTAATTTCATTAAAAAATAACTTTTATTGATCCATTGGAGGAACGATAATGTCTCTCCCTATCACATCAATGAATGTGACCAAAATAAGGGAGGATATGGTCGAGAACGTTGAATACAATATTTGGTCTTGTGTTGTCCCTATGAAGAGTACCCCAAAAGATCTCCTTCCACTAAAACTTATGGCCTACCCATTGTCCAATCGATTTCCATTTTATAAATTTGGACTCTAAGATGATTCTCTTTTTCCACCGGTTGACAAAAAAATCCTTACTGTTTGTCTTGAGACATCTCAGGGGCATGATCGAGAAAATGTTTCTTCCATGGGGGAGATCGTATCTGATTTGATCCAAGTGGACATGTTTATTCTGAATGGATCCATGTTCATGTAGATTAATCAAAATAGTCATAATACATCCTTTGAATATTTCATCCATGATTATTTGTCCATATTCAACTTTTTGTGAGGTAATCCCAATTGAGGGTGGAGCTTCAAATGGGATTTTCAGTTTGGAGGGTTCTTCTCTAATGAGTGGGCTTGGGCATTCTGGGTACACCAAAACTGCTTGGAACTTCCCGACCTATTGGAGGTCATTAACTTGTATCAGTCAGTGTGGGTTTCTCAATTTTAAATCTATTCACCAGGTAAGATTCTGGATAAATTAATTATTTTTTGTTGTTTAAGAACCAACCCCTTCCACTTGTCACATGGGAAAGTGGTAATTAGCTTGTGGGGAATCTACCATCTAGGGGCTTCCCATCCTTGGTAATGTGTATGATGAATTCTTACTGACAGTTAATACCTAGAAGAATGTCAAGTGTCCCCACTGGTGAGAGATTTGTTGTCCGCGGTCCAGATATTACTTGGTCAACCCCTCCATACTCACTCCCTCATTCCATTTAAAGCTTAGATAAAGTATTTTTTTAGGTGAACAGAATGAGACCAAATTTCTATCATAGCCGAGTACATCCAACCCAACAATCACGATCATTCTAATCTCATACTATGCTACCCTTGAGGTAGTCCAACACACCTCATGGGTTTACAAGGTTTGATCAAACATAACATATGAACTCAAACTAGCATGTTTCTTTTCCATGTTCATGTGTGGATGAATTTTTCCCTCTTGTGATGCCTATACTGGTGTCAATGTTTCCACATTGATAATGGCAGCTATATTAGTAGAATTAAATCCCATAAACTTAGTTATCCCCACTTCTTAACATATTTATGAATTACTAGGGAAGATACAGGAAGGGATATCTCTTCATAATCTTAGTAGACCATTTCAATTGTTGTACAGCTGGATGGATGATCATTTCCCATGCTATGAGTATCAACATACCACAATGGTTCCTTATTGTGACTTTCGTTCAGCCTTACTAAACATCACTTTTTTTCATCCCAAATCTTTGAGTGCTAATAGCATAATTGAATTTTTGATTTATTTTTTTCATTTTTCTTTTACACCTCACCTCGTGCCTCATGGAGTAGTAGTAAATAATAGAAGGGGTTCCTCAGAAGAATGTTCCTACATCATTGAACTTCAGGATGTAATATTGACCACTCACATAAACAGAATAACCATTTGTGAACCTTAAACTCCGTATAGGTTTTATAGGAAATTTTGATGCCTAAAATAGGTCTCATTTCTCCCAGTTACTCGGGTTAATAGAGAATATCACTCAGTAATCCTTCGCCAGTTATGTCTGTTGATGATGCGTTAAGACTCTAGAATTCAAGTCCTTATTCCAACCACAGCGGCTTCAACCTAATTATCATGGGAGTATACTCAAATGTGGGTGGATTGATATCCCAACAGAGTGTTGTAAAGGTTAGTTCAATGGGTTCAAATAACATTGTTTGCTTCCATTCCTATGCCAGTTATGCGATCTTCCTCCATTCATAAGGGACTTCATCTTCACACCCTATCTCTGTGGGGAGTAACTTAGACCATGTATCCTTGAACAATATGAACTGTGATCCTACTGAGGTCATCCCAAGTGTAACATCACCAGGCCCCCCTGAAATCATATTCAACCCCATACACTTAGCTTTAGAGAATGAACCGCCTACATAGAGGGAGGGTTCTCTGGAATGGGTAAATCAACATAAGGAATCTCCCTCTACCATGATTTCACTTCCTAGTTATATACCTATTGTGGTGGGGAAGCAAACCCGAGATCTCAATGCTATTATGGAACACCAGGTTGTGTGGAGATAGACATGGCATCAAATTTGTACTATTATTATATAAACTCCCATAACATAATTTTCTAATAAGTAGGAAACCCTTTAGCGATTGTTCATTGATTTTGGGTCAGGTGGATTTAACTATTAGCACTTTCACCTTCTCAAGTATAAAATCACCATAGCTCAAGAGGATATAGATACTTGTGAAGGCAACCTTGTTCAGTTCAATTCCTTCCATCATAAAATGACTGAATTTTAGAATATTATCGAGGATTTTTACCATCTAGTGGTTGAGGAATAAAATTATCACAACCAAATGATTTACCAAATAGAGGAGCTATAGGAGTGTGAGGATCATGTTGCCAAGTTGAAGGTACAACTTTCATTGAAAAGTGCCAATTTGGAGTTTATTAAATATAAAGTATGAGATCTTAGGCCCATCATTAAATAGGTGTGTCCCATGTTTGAAGATAAATCTGAATATAGGATTAATTTAGAACATTACCTTGATGGCCCGCTTCATATGTTGGTCAATTTTCAAACCCAATAAATCCATAATTCATTGTAATAATTTTATTCTATCCCCCCCCCCTTTTATCATTAGGGAGAGGCTCCAAGGTGTGGATTCTCCTCCATTATTCATTAATGGAATGAAAACTTACTTACTCTCCATGTTTGTCCTTTATCTTTTCCTACAATATAAATCAATTATTGTTGACTACAATTCGAATGATGATATCCACTACATATCAATTTGAATAATGATTAGGGAGAATTAAATTGAAATAATCATGCTAAGCTCTAAGTTTTTCCTGAATCGAGGGATCGAGTGAGCACAGTTTAACTATTTCTCAGGTTATATGGAAAAACCTACCAACTTTGTGTCATTTTTCTTAATACCCTAATTTTTTACTAAACCTAATTTTGTATGGGCTTAGTGGGTATAACTTGACTTTTTTTTAAGACATTGTTTGTGGGTTTTTGAGCTAACCAGCTTTGTGAATTTTTAATTCTAGATTTCTTGATATTTTTTCTAAACCATAAAATTTTTATATTTAGTGATCTAGTACTCAAATTTTTTATAGGGTTCCCTTTATGAGTTTTCAACCTAATGAGTTTTGTGTCTCTTTCTATGGAAATTTTAGAGTCTTGAAGACTTGGACTAACATTAATAAACTTTTAGGTTGAACATATTTGACCATGAAATGTGGGGTGAGGACCCCTATTTGGACTCACTGACCAAGTATTTTATAGTAATTTTCAGACATAAATGATGGATTTTTATTGACACTTATTTTTTTCTTTCTATATATAGGATAGGATATGGGGCATGGAATCCTTGGGGCGTATGGTGGTAGGAAAATCCTCTCCTGGTGAATAATTTTCATTTGGTTTATAGGCCCCCTTTTTTGGGAGACTTATGTAGATCCACTGAGTAATATTGTACATAGTCGAACAAAGTTTTCCTCATGACACTAACCTTCCATTTCCGATGGCCAGGTAATTTTATGGAAATTTGGATTTTTCTTTCTTTTATTTTTTTACAAGACCATGGTGGGTTGTCTATTGAGGGAATGATGTTTGAAAATAATAGGGGAATATATCTTGACTTTGAATGGGTAACCTATCACATAAAAATTTGACTTGTGTAAAGAAGGGATGAAGCATGGTGTAGTTTAACGTCATACAACTAGGATTTTTGAGACTTAGGATTTAAATTAATTTTACTCTGACCAAGGGGTAAACAATTCACCCTTATCACAGTAGCCTGACCAGGAATGTTCTATAATCTTATGGAATTAAAGGGGATAAAATATGTAAACTATAATCCAAAGGGTTTTTTAAACTAGGGACGAAGGTGGGATGTAAATTTCATAAGGGCATACAGAGGTAGGAAGAGCCTCTCCCAAGGAAGAATTTTCCTTCAATTGACAAGCTTTTTTTGTGGGTAGTTTATGCAAAAACACCAAGGAATATTGTGAATAGTCAAACAAAGGTTCCCTTTGGACATTTACCCACCATTTACGATGTATAGGGAATTTTATGGTGATTCAAAACTTTCTATACATAGAGTATGGCTTTTGAAAAGGAAGTTCCTGAATATTATAGGAGAATTTTGAGCCAAAATTTCCCAGTAATAGGTAGAGATGTTCTCCCCATACAGATGTGAGGAGGTTACCTATGTAGGCTTGACCCGTGCACAGGAAAGGAAGGAAAAATATTGCTTCATGGATGGATCCAAGATATGAGATTCGGGTGTCTCTATGTATCCTGTGATGATAGAAATCAATATGGATGTAGTTATCCTAAAGTTTCTCCATATATGTATCTAGTTCACACATAGGAGTGGGGGATTTTTTTTCTTGTATACGAGATCACCAATGAGTTGGGAACCATATTATACTTTCTTGTGTAGATTTATTTCATGCATAGGAACATAGGGGGAATTATTATTTTATTTGTCTTGAAATTTACCACATTGGTCTGACCCACATATCTAAAAAGTGGTATTTGCAATCTTTACTATAGGTAAACACAAATATAAATAGAGGGTATCAGTCATCATGTGTTATGATACCATGTGATTAGTACATTGATATAGAAGCCCTGATTAACTAGAGGATAACTGGGCCTTAATGTCCTGACATGCCCAAGATGTGAAGAGGAAGGAGAGCATAAACCATGATTTTGGGGGTTCTCAGATCAATAGAAATGATACGGTGCATGGAATCTATTGGGACATATAGAGGTAGTAAAATCCTTTCCTGATGAAAATTTTACCTTGTTTAATCGTACTTTTTCATGAGAAATGTATACAGATACACCAGATCATATTGTGCATAGTCAAATAAAGGTGTCCTCAAGACACTGACTGTCTATTTCTAATAGCCTTGGGGGTTTTGGAGATCTGAAATTTCTTATGGCATGGAGTTTGATAAATAGAAAGGGTACGTCTGGACATATTAGAAACATTCATGACAAGATTACCCATGGATATGGGAACTCCCTATATAGATCTACCTCGTATATAGAGAGGGGAATTTTGATTCTATTATTGTAGCTTCATGGGGAATCCCATACTAAGGTCCCTAAGCCCACGTGAGTTATGCTCAATATAGGAAATAAGGGGTAGAAGAGGTTCGATCCACCACCTAGGAATGGTCTAACCAAGGATATGAGAATTCTATGTTTCGGGTGGCTAGACCAGGATGAAAATCCAAGCATCACTACGTATCCTATGTAAAAAAGAATCAAACTGTATGTAGTTTTTTAGCATGGAATGGTAGGTGACCAATGCCATAGGCAATGTCCACTTGAGTGATAAACCAATGATTTTATGTAATTTAATTTCATACAGTAAGGAAATTTTATCACATAGATTAACATCATACTATTAAGATAATTTTTGTACAGTTTAGAATCATGAAGAAAGGTTTTTGATGACATACAGTTTATCATCATGTAGTAAGGATGTTTATAACCTGATGTGAAAAGGGGGGAATGTTCTTATTCTTGAAATGTTTCATAAAATAGAGCATGTTTGGGAACCCCCTTCTTTTAATTATTTTTCATGTATATGATGGGACATTTTTACGTGCTCCATGGTTGGATATGGGTCATGGGATCTGGGTGTAACTATGTATCCCATGAGATGGGAATCAAGCCATGTGTAGTTCTTAATGTTCCCTGTGCATGTTTGACCCATACACAGGGAAGGGATATTTTTTGTTGGGGAAGATAACTGGACTCAGATGAAGGTATGTACATCACTACATATCCTACCTAGGTAAGAATCAAGTCATACATAGTTCTGTGGCATGGCATGGTAGGTGACCAATACCAGAGGCAATGTACTCCTAGGCGAGAACACTGTTATGCTATACATTTTAATGTCATATGGTAAGTAAATTTCATCCCTTCAATTTAACATCATGTTGGGAGGATATTGGAAACAAATTTTAATTTCATGTTATGTGGATGAATTTTCATAGAAACCATGAGTTAATATGGGTTAATTGGGCTAGGATACTCTAAAATAGCTTGGATATAAAGGGGAAAGAAAGTTTAAACCATGGTTCTAGAAATTCTTGGATTATGAGAAATGGTACGGGGCTTGGAATCCATTGATCATATAGAGGTAAGAAAATCCTCTCTTGAGGATGAATTTTCCTTTGGTTGATGGACATTTTTCATGGGAAACTTATGCAGATATATCGGGGTATATTGTGCATAGTCAAACAAAGGTTTCCTTAAGACACTATCTGTCCATTTTCGTTGGATAGGGAGGTTTATAAAGATCTAAAATTTCCCGAATCACATATTTTGATAAATGGGAAGGTTGTATCCCAACATGCAAGAAATATTCAAACCATTATTGGCCCTGAGGTATGTACTTCCACACATAGATCTGACATATATGTCGGGGTAAATGATTGTTTGAAATATCCTTATTGTGGGATCTAGGGTTTGGAATCTTCATCATAGAATTTCATTTGTGTGTAAAAGATGGGGGAATTTTTATTAGCATGGCTGGACTCGGGCACAAGGTACAGGAATCACTACATATCTCATTATACTGATAATCAAGACACATGTAGTTCTTGAAATACCTTGTAGTTTATCATTGTACAGTAAAAACATAGTCTCCCTATTGTTAATGGGAGGTACTTGGTGTGACTTTTAGGCCTTACTACTAGGACCATGGAAACCCTAATACAAATTGATATTCCTTGACCATGTAGGAAGTCCCCAACTAAAATGCCTAATCCCATGTGAGTTGTGCTCAGTGTGAGAAACAAGGGATGAAAAAGTATCATTCTTCCACATAGGGATGACATTACCAAGGATAGGGTCATTTTAATTTTGATCCATTATTTTAGTTAGGCATGGGTTTGGAGATATTGGTGCCACTAAATCTCTTTTTTGGATGAGAATCAATCTAGATGTAGTTCTATGAATTTCCCTGTGCAAGTCTGACCCATATGTAGGGAAGGAGAAATATTTTTTTCTTGATGGTGGTAGCTAGTCTGGGATGTAGAATTCAGATGTCACTACATATCCCGCGAGGGAATAAATCAAGCCACACATAGTTTTAGAAGTGTGTTCCTTATATCGATCTATCCCATGAATAAGAAGCAGGATTTTTTTACTATTCTTTTGATATGGACCTGTCATATACCTTTTACTCTTTTTTATGTGGGGGAATCCCATACTACAATTCCTAATCTCACGTAATCTATGATTGGTTTGAGAAACAGTGATTATTAAGGTTTTACATTTCCATACAGATGTAGTTGAGGGTAAATTAGAGGCATTTTGTATCATGCGGTGGTTGTATCAAGATATAAGATCAAGGAATCTCTATGTATCTCATTGAAAAATGAGAATAAATTCATACGTAGTTCTGTGAAGAAACCTCCCTGCATTGGTTTGGTTCATGTGCAAGGAGGAGGAATTTCTTATGGTGGTGGGGCCTAGGACATCGGGTCTAGGAATCACTAAATATCTCTCCGGAATGAGAATCCAGACACATGTAGTTCTATAGAAATAGATTTCCCATGTGGATCTTAATCTCATGTAGGATTAGGGGAATGTCCTCTTTCTCCCACACAGATTTGACTCATGTGTGACAAATCATTGATTAGAAAAATGTTCTCTGTACAGTTTAATTTCATGTGGTTAGGAATATCGATGTCATGTAGTTTAACATCTTAAGGTAAGCATGATAACTTATAGTTAAAGGTAATAGGGTGTGGACCATATGAATATTTTATCATCATGTAGTGAGTATGGTGACTGATATGTAGTTTAATATCATATAGTGAGGAATTTTCATTCTATAGTTTAACGTCATGTGATCAGGGAATTATTCCACCTATATGAAATATTTCTTCAAGATCCTTACATTGGTATGAGATGTAATAATATGTTCATCCATTGAAATTAAGGAATATGACCCATTTTAGTAGACCTTGTGTATGACATATGGCCCTTCCCATTTTGGTTCCAACTTTGGAGGTTTCTTTTCAAGTATAATAAAAGTTTTAAGGACCAACACCAATTATCCTTAAAGGAAAGACCAAAGTATATCCTTTTTGTAAAAGACTCATGTAATATGGTTTTTGTAAATTTCAAAATGGTGAAAGGTGTGAAATATTTTCTCATCCAGTTGGTCCAACTCATCAATCCATTTTTGGAATTGATCATCTATGGATAGTTGGTAACAAATGGAAATGAGAAGTGAGTGTAATTGAACTCAGATGGGTAGATCTACCTTTGTCCTGTATACTAATGAGTATGGGGTTTCTTGAGTGGTGTTTTGGGTCGTGGTCTGGTAATCCCACAGAGCATGTAGGATCTTTTCTGGCCATGATTTCTTCTCCTTCTCTACCATATTATGGATTATATTAGATAGTGTATTGTTGAAGGATTATATATATCTTTTGGCCACTGCATGGTAGTGGTATGAATGGTTGGTCTTGATACCATACTCCTGATATAATTTCTCCAATTTAGCAGAACAAAAATTGGTGTCGTTGTCTGTCAGTATTTTATGAGGGACACTAAATCCGGTGATGATATTGGCTTTTCAAAGATGAAAATGCTTCTTACCCCAACCTCTTTGAGGGGTACATATTCTTCCCATATGGAAAATAATTTGGTTACTATAAGAATATACTTTAATTTCTTGTACATAGTGGGGGGGATACGTTCACATGATGTATGTTCCTCATATGAAAAAAGGCCATGGGTACTTGGCTGTGGAAGTAACTCTAGGGGTTGGTGGATTAAATTGGCATGAACCTGACAGGAATGGAACTTCTTGGTAAATTTAGTGCAATATTTCATCATAGTGTGCCAATAGTATCCAATCCTTCAAATTTTATGATATAGATTAGATATTGATGGATGGGCTCCACAATCTCTGGTATGCACTACATTCATGATGGCAGCAGTCTCTTCTCCATTAATGCACGTGAGAAGAACCCCATAAAGGCCTTTATTATAGAGGGCCTTTTGTAGATTTTTTCATCATACAAAACAAATTTTATCACTCATTTATAAGATTAATTCTTATATACTTTATTATTTTCATTTACTTAAGGATTTTCATAGATTTATTTTATAATTTTCTTGGTGTGTGTTCAATTTTGTAGGAAGGAGGCTTCACATGATTCAAAGGAAGAAATGTAGAAAAAGGGTATAATTAACCTATTACATGTCGTGAACTATCATTACACATCACGTAATATGATTTCACAGCATGTTACAAGCCATGATCTAATTTGTGAACCAATTCTTTAAGTGTACAGAAAAAGTAGCGAGTACACATCATGAGTCCTTAGTACACGACGTGACTCCAATAAAAACTATTGAATAGGAAATCCACTCTAGTATAGGTCGTGAGTCCTCAGTACACGATGTGTACACATTCAAACCTCATAAATCAGTCCATATATGCACGAGTCACCCTGAGGATCCAAAAAACATGGAGATCTACATAGCTCAATAGTACATGATGTGTACCACCAATACACTTCATGACCGATTTCACCTATATAAAGAGAACCCCGATAGAGCATTTCATAGCATTCTAGGATGGTATTTCTATCTATTTTCCATCCCCTTATATTTCCATCATCCTTTCCCTCTCTTAAACTCAATTCTATTCTTTGTTTTACATTTTATTTCAATTCAATAGTTGTGGATCATGTTTTCTTCAACATCTTCAATTACTGTTGCAGCATTTTTCGACATTCATCTTCTCTTACCAACGAACATACGCTAGATTCATTTACCATTTCTATTTCAAGTAATCATTTTATTAAATTTTCAAGATATATTTCATAAAACTCTGATTTCATCTTTATTTTTTATTTTAGTTAATCCAAATCATTGCATGATTAGAAATTGTTCCCTTTAAAATTCAAATAGCATGTCAAGAATGAATTTATTTATTTATTTAATTGCATTTCCACCCATTAGGAGTGGATAAACCTCTTAGGGGTAAGGATCAGAAGTATATGTATTAGCACTCATAATCAATCCTTAAATATAATTTTGGAAACACTAATCGATTATTAATCAAGATAAATAACCAAAGTCTACCCAATTTGTGCGAACATCCTTAACCACGGGGTATTCAAACAGAATAATCTATAATAATTAAAGTAGACTACTCTACCATCACTATAGTAGGATAATTTCTTCCATATAAACCAAAATTAATGCACTTTTTCTAATACTATCTCCTAATCAGGGAATAGTCACTTCCTAGGTAGAACTAGGTGAATTGACCAAAGTCAACTAGTGATTGTCATTTGCTTCGTAGCCTAAGTCTTAGGACCCTTTCAACATTAGAATTAAGGTCATCCATTCTAAAGATACTTGAAATTAATCCCAAACCTTCCTTAAATATTTGAAGTCATTTCTATATATAGAATTAGTACACTCCCAAACACCAATCCAATTTGAAAGGACTCCTACCTAAGGGTCTCAAGCCAGTAATCTCCAAGATTCAGCTTCCTTTTCATGGGATTGACCCCACATTTCTACTATGCTATTACCAAGTATTAAGTAATGTATGGGACATAATAATTATAATCTGACCATAGACCGTACAAACCCAACGACCCATATAGGCACATCAAATTTTGGCACCATTAGCGGGGAGAAATGTTATGCTTTTAGAACCCTCTAGTGAGAAACCTAGGATTACCTTTCCCTAATACCCTTTATTTCATTTTCTTTTAAGATGCCCTTATGTCCCTTTTTTTTACAAGATAGTTCATGCACCAAGGTCCCTTGACTCGTTCAAGGAACCTTTAGTCGGACGAACCTCTAACCTTCAATCCTGATATCGAAAGGTATCTGTTTTCACATCATAAGTCCGTAATAGCTGAGAAACATCATCAAGCGGCACCCAACCCACCAAACCATCTTCAAATAATTCTGGGAGATCATCTGATGCATCTAGAAAAAACAATCAAGGATTATGGATTTCTATCAATTCATGGTGCTACACCAAGAATCTTACACCCCCCCATCCAAGCTCACACATTCGAGATCAAACCTGTACTATTTCACATGATCCAAGATATGGTACAATTAAGTGGTCTCTATAGAGAAGACTCACATGATCATATTTCCAACATCCAGAAAGTATGTGATACCTTTCGCAACCAGGGAGTCTTCTATGACGCAATTAGATTGTGCTTATTCCCATTCTACTTGAGAGACAGAGCTAATAACTGGATCAAAATTCAATCTCCTGGGTCGATCACAACTTGGGATGACCTTTCCAAGAAATTTATAGACAAATGATTTCCACTTATCCGAACCTGGAAGCTCCGGAACAACATCCAGAACTTTTCTCAAGATAATGGAGAATCTACATGGTAAGCATGGGACCAATTCAAATATATCATGAGAAAGTTTACACATCATGGACTAGATACATGGAATCAGTTACAGTAATTTTATCAAGGACTCTAGCCAGTCACACAAACTGTTGTTGATGCTGCTGTTGATGGAGGGTTGATGTTTAAGACCCCCAAAGCCAGATGAGAAATTATCAATGAATTTTCTCATAATGTAATCCTATGGTAAAGTGATCATGGACCACCACATAATGGTATCCACCAAGTAGATGAGAGGACCAGATTATCAGTACAAGTGGAAGAACTCACAAAGAAGCCTGAATATTTTCAAATTTCATATTCACAACCTCAACCTCAACCTCAACCTAGTCATGCTCCTGTAATGGAAATTATATCATGCGAGATGTGCGGTGGCCTGAATTTTTACCAAGATTTCAAGGAAGGATGTGAAGAATAGTATGATTGTAATTGTGTTAATTATAATCAAAATAACCAGTCATTTCAATAGCAGAAATATTACCAACAGAGGCCTACTTAGCAGCAACCTTGAAGTAGTCAAGGATATTTTCAACCATGAAGTGGTCAATCACAAGTCCATAATCAAGGACCACCAGTGTATCCACTGATGAACCCAGTACTAAGACCGCAACAAAAAATACAACAACCCTTCCAACAAAGACCTTAGAAACAATTACAACCCACCCATCCAAGACCTCAGTAACCACCTACCCCACCTCCAAGTAACCTAGAAAACTTCATGGATACCTTTGTCCAAAAGTTAGATCAAATAATGATAACTTAGGAAATAGAAATTTAAAACAAAATAGATGCTTTGATTAATCTAGAGATTCAGATGGGTCAAATCTTGAAGACCTTATCTAATATATTACTAGGTACCCTACCTGGTAACACTATGACATACCCAAGAGATGAATCCAGGGTGGTTGTACTAAAAAGTGGGAAAGGTTTTTACTTTAAACAACCAATTGGTAAAGATTAAAGGAAATAGGAAGAGCTTAAGAAGAAATCATAAGAAGACAGAGAAGGAAATAAGACCATACCTCAAGAAGAAGTACCAGAAGAGAAGAACCAAACTCCTGAGTATAAAAAGGAACCTATTTATGTTTCACCACCTCCATAAAAGCAACATATTACCTTTATAGAGAGATTAAGAAAAGGTATAAATGAGTCACAATATAATAAGTTCCAATGGATGTTTAAGCAACTGCACATCAATATACCATTTGCAGAATACATTACTCAAATGCCAATTTATGAAAACTTTCACAACGATATACTATCCAACAAAAGGAAAATAGAAGATCTTGGAGTAATCTCCTTAAATAAAGAATGATCTGTTGTTGTATAATAGAAACTTCCCTAAAAATGAGATATTTGGAAAGTTTTTCCATTCTCTATACTATAGAGGAAATAAACTTTAGAAGAGCCCTATGTGATCTTGGATCCAGCATCAAATTAATGCTGATGAGTGTTTTCCACAAGCTAAGACTCCAAGAACTCAAAAAAGAGTGGCATTGTAGCTAGAGGAATAATCAGTGAAATATCCAAGATGCATTCTCAAATATGTTCTGGTTAAATTCAAAAAAAATA
This sequence comes from Viscum album, assembly GCA_963277665.1. Classification (NCBI taxonomy): domain Eukaryota; kingdom Viridiplantae; phylum Streptophyta; class Magnoliopsida; order Santalales; family Viscaceae; genus Viscum; species Viscum album. Next base: position 1,369,292,315 of record OY728135.1, read on the forward strand.
TCTTCCCACCAGACTTTCTAGTCTTGGACATAGAAGAAGAAGGTGATGTCCTTATTTTTCATGGAAGATCATTACTAGCCATAGGAAAGTCTTTAATTGATGTGAATCAAGGACGTCTGATTTTCAGAGTGGGGAAGAATAGGTACTGTTCAACCTAGTTAAATCTTCCCAACAATCAGATGATATTGCGGATTGCAATTCCATATCTCTAACCCAACAAGGAGATGAGTACATGGTAATTAAAGAAGAAAGCGAGGAATCACTTTTGGAGAAGGAATAAGAGTGATATTTTGAATAATTAAGCTTCATTGAACCACTCACAAGGTATACCTTTCCCCATTTCATCTCTTCCATAATTCATCCACCCCATCTGGAACTTAAACCTCTACCCATTATATTGAAGTACTCATACTTAAGGGTTTCATCCTCTCTTCCAATCATTATCAACTATGAACTATCTCAATTACAAGAAGATAAATTGGTTGATTTTTTGAAAATACATAAGAAATAAATTTTATGGGGAGTGGAAGACATCAAAGGGATAAATCCTACTAAATGAACTCATAGAATCATACTTGAAGAAGATGAAAAGATAAAACAACAACCTCAAAGGTGGCTCACGTCACCAATGAAGGAAGTTGTTAAGAGGTAAGTACTGAAACTTATAGATGCTGGAATAATATATCCTATTTCAGATAGTGAATGGGTGATCCCCCTATAAGTTTTACCAAAGAAATGAGGACTCACAGTACAAAGAACTGTTGAGAACGAATTGATTTCAACACGCATCATCACCGGATAGAGTGTTTGTGTGGATTATAAATGCATGAATGTGGGAACCAAAAAAGATCATTTTACCTTACCCTTCATGGATAATATGATGTAAAGACTTGTGGGGAATGAATTATATTGTTTATTGGATGGATATTCAGGATACAATCAAATTTCTGTTGACCCCACTGATTACCCAACAACCACATTCACATGCCCATTTGGTACTTTTGCATATAGAAGAATGTATTTCATAATGTAAAATGCTCCAAAAACCTTTTAGCAATGAATGACACACATTTTTCATGATATGGTAGAATAATTCCTCTAAATATTCTTGGATGAATTCTCAGTCTATAGAAGATCATTTTAGGTCTGCTTAAACAATCTAGAATTAGTCTTGCAATACTGCGAAGAGAAATTTCAGATCATGAATTTGGAGAAATTCCATTTCATGCTCCAATGAGGAATATTCCTTGGTCATAAAATCTCTAAGGAAGGCATAAAATTTGATCCATAAAAGATCAAATTTATCAAAGACTTTCCCGAACTTAATCAAAACAATTCTAGGACATTACAGGTTTTACAGACAATTCATGAAGGATTTTTTTAAAGTTTATCATCCATTGAAAAATCTTCTATCAAAAATATGTTTCATTTGATTTCATTTAGGAATTTCAGAAATCATTCAATACTTTGAAAATGATCTTGATAGAAACACCGGTCATCATCTCACCCAACTGGGATAAGGATTTTGAGCTAATGTGTGGTGCAAGTGACTTGGCTATAGGTGATGTGTTAGGAAAATGTATTGGTTATATATTTTGTCCCATATATTATGAATGACAGACACTAAGTGAAGCCTAGGTCAATTACACAGCTATAGAAAAATAAATCTTAGCCATCGTATATGCCTTTAAAAAATTATGATCCTATCTGGTGTTGTCTAAGGTGAGTGTTCACACTAACCATCCATCTTTAAGGTATCCGATGAGATGAGGCTGATACATTGGATCCTCCTACTATAGGAATTTTATGTTGTGATCAAGGATACTAAGGGAACAGAGAATGTGATAGCGGATTATTTGTACAGACTTCCTCTACCCATTATTAAACAATATGAGGAGGCTAACATTGAGATAGACTTTCCAGATGAAAATTTGTTCAGTGTTAAGGTTCTACCATGGTTATCTAATATTGTTAATTATCTTACCATGGTATTTATACATCAATACCTATCTTACAAATAGAAAAAAAATATCAAATTCCAAGAATTATTACTATGATAAGCCACTATTGTTCAAGCATAGTGTGGATGGTCTATTAAGATGTTGCATCCCTGAAGAAGAAACCCACAGTGTGATTGTGATGTATCACATGTCTCCAACTAGTGGAAATCATGGAATTGAGTGTAAAGTATCTAAAATACTACAAAGTGTATTTTTATGGCCCACACTACACTAAGATGCTAGGGGATTTTTCCAAATATGTGACAGATTCTAGAAGACCAAAAATATCATAAAAAGGAATGAGATGACACAAAATCCCATAAAAGAAATCAAAATATTCAAAATTTGGTGAATTGAATTCATGGGAATATTTCCCACATAACATGTAAAAACCTACATTTTGGTTGGCATTGACTATGTCTCAAAATGGGTTGAAGTTGAAGCTACTGCACATGACACGGAAAAAATTTTCATGAACATTCTAAGGAAGAATGTGTTTTCAAGATTTGTATTTCTAAGATTAATTATTATTTATAAAGGAAAAAAATTCAAAAACCATGATATGAGAGGAATTATAGAGAGGTATGGTGTCAGATACAATATAGAAACTCTCTACCACCCACAAACGAGTAGGCAAGTAGAACTATCAAATAGGGAGGTAAAGAAAATTTTAGAAAAAACTGTGAATACCAATCGAATTGATTGAAGCCTAAAACTATATGATGTGATATAGGCATATCAAACTATGTACAAGACACCCATAGGAACCACACCATTCATACTGGTTTATGGGAATCCATGTAATCTCCCGATTGTGTTGGAGAATCGATCATTTTGGGCGATAAAGAAATTAAATATGGATTCTAAGAAAGATAGAGAAGTCAGGATATTGTAATTGATTGCTTGGGGAGATATAAAAAGAGATGCATATAAAAATGAAAGAATATACAAGGAAAATATGGAGAAATGGAATGATCAGCATACTGCAAGGCATACCTTTGTACCTGGAAATAAGGTTCTGTTATTTAACTCAAGATTGAAACTATTACTGAGTAAGCTAGAGTATCAATGGTTAGGGCCATTCGAATTCACTCAATTCTTCCCTTATAGCACCATTGAAATCCAAATAGAAGGTGGACCGCCATTCAAGGTGAACATGAAATGGTTTAAAAAATCCAAGAACTATTCAAAGAAGGTTGTGTCATCAGCCTTAAATTCACTTATGTTTCAATGAATTCAAGCTCTCGACTTAAAAGGAAGTGATAACTGGTAGACAACCCAGGGTAGAACATCTTAGAATAGTTTAAATTAGGATAGTCTTATGAGAGTTTTGAGTAAACCAAGTGCTGAAGGAAATAATTGAAAAAAATGAGCTAAAATATTTCAGTACACATTGTGTACCAGTGGTTCACGACGTGTACCCTTTTGGCTGGAAATCCATTTTATTTACCAGTACACGACCTAAACCCATAGTAAAATTCATGTACCATTTTGGGTATGTTTTTAAAAATGCAGTTTGTTAACCCTTGTTTCATGACCCACGCCCTCCTTACCAACCTTTCATCTTCATCCCCATGCTTGTCTACACCAGCAACCCGCACCCCCCTCCCTTCTCCCTTCACCAAAATCGACCCATTTTCCCTCTTTCCCTTCTTTACTAGATCATCTCCTCCTCTCCTCTCTTCCACTCAAACCCACACCCCTCTCCTCACCCTCTCCTCTCTCACCCACACACTCCTCTTCACCACCCAAAACCACACCCCCCTACTTTCATGGATCACACAAAGAGACCCCAACTGTCTTCATACTCCTCCTCATCCTCCTCAGTTTCTAATGAATAGCCTCTATCCAAGAGCACCCAGGCTACTCTTACTGAACCTTCCACACAGCCTGTAGCCCGTGTATCACCTGGTCCTTAGAAGTAGTCCACCTCAGCCTCTACTTATAGTGGTAGCGACATTCACCTACACCTGATTCTATGTTTTTCTATCCCGCAACATCGGGTCATTCTCAAATGAATGTAGGCTAAGCTAATGCGTACTAACAAGACTTTGGATATAATCATCCTAGCCAAGATGAATATCGAGAATTCTATCCTTGACCTCTTAGAGATGTTGTACATTGACAGTATTCTCAACGTCCATTAGGAGACATTTTTATAGTTGTTTATGGAGTTTTTGTCCACTTTAGAGATGGAAATTTATATCCTTAACTTCCATAATGGTGGAAGGCCTCATGAGATTTCCTAAGTAGAGTTCAGTCTCAGGCTTGGAATTTACACAGATGAGTTTATCACTTCCTAAATTTATCCTATGATTCAGGTGTAGCCACTTGGAGAAGTTGCTCTGTAGTTGTGGCATATGATAGCCTACGACCCCCAGTCGCACCACGACCCTCGAATCATGAATTCTACTCAGTTGTAGGGTCTGGAATTTCATATCTTACACAAATACATGGCATATTGATGGTTTTCTTGAGTTGAGTCTCATGGTAGTGTCATCCAAGTGAAAGTGATTATTCTTGCAGCAGCCATGGGTGGAACATCCATCAATATGGATACTTAGTTTTCCTAGTACTACAAGACACAAGCATAGAGGCAGTGGGGTACTTTGATGGGTAGCTCTTTCATCGCTCATTTGAATAGGCACGTTGGAGTCTTATAGGTAGAACGTACCCTTACCTCCTTAGTACCTATTGAGCTTACTAATATTGTGATGCCTCACAAGATAAATTTGTTATTGAGGGAGGATGACACTTACTTTTGGGCATCAGACATCCAGGAGTCAGCACCTAGGAGCCACCACCACCAGCAGTGGTAGACAACCCACCCCTTCATCCACCCTACACCACCGCACATGTCCCACCCATTCCTCATCCCACCTCTACCTCCACCCCATCTCCCATTCTTACACCCTCACACCCCACTCTGAATGAGATCTGGGTCACCCAGTAGTGTATCCTAGAAAACCTACGCCAAATCTCCTCTCATATTCACCTAACCTTCATTGAGTCTTCATAATTCACTACACCACCACCACCCACCCCAGCTAGCCCCTCATCTTCCACCATTACCCCAACCCATGTAGTCCACCCTAACTTTCCTCCAGACCTTACTAACCCCGCTGCCCAGTAGAAGTACTTAGCGGAGCAGGCCCGTTGGGGCAAGGGGGTGACCATAGACTCCACCCTAGAGGTACCTTTTGTTGATCTAGTTTCCATACACATGGCATCATTACAAATCCAGACCTCTCCACCACCCACCCCATCCACTCTACCTAACTCCCTGACCCCACCATCCACCATTGTGGCCACTTCTCTTCATGCTCTTACTTCTTCCACAAAAACAAACCTAGATCTCCCTTCACCACTTTAGGGTGGCCTGACGATGGAGGATAACTTTGGCCCTAAGGCCTTATTTTTCCATTGTCTTTATTTTTAGGATTTAGTTTTTTTGTAATAGGTTTGGGAATGTATGTTTTCACCTATCTATGACCTCCTTGTTTACTAATTTTTTATATTAATATATGGGACTTGATTATTGAATTCATTTTGAGCTTGATTGACATTTGTGTTATTTTGTTACATAGGAATTTCTATCTCCTAAAAAACTTATATGATTGTCGATGGCCCAGTACCACCATTAATTCTAGAAAAAATGGTACTCCATCATGTCATAGAAGTTTCATATCAACTTCAGGCACTGCCCATTGAAATACATGCACAACATCAATCACTACGGCCAATGATTCCATTCCTTCCCCATCTAATTCATGTGCACGTTGCTACTCTTGAAGTCATCAACCTGTCCAAAAGAGGTCATGAACTAGAATACATGGAAACTAGTAGCTAAAAAAGATAGAGGAGCAACTGATCTGATGGACCCACTACAGGATATCTTGGTCTATCTGTTTGGATGACAACGTCTTATTAGCTCTTTATGGGAGTCAAATCATAGTTAATCTTTTTTCTAGATAGAATCATTATAGTTTCATCTTTTTTATTTTCATTTGAGTCTCGAATTGAACTAAATTGTAAAAATTGCACAAATTTGAATAAAAAACTAGTTACCTCTACTTGTTATCTCTTACACCAGCCTATTCTTCTATTATTACAATGTTTAAATTTATGGAATAATGTTTTATCTAGTGCAGGATATGTTATCTAACCCCTTTTGTAGGTAACCCAGAATTATCATACCAACATCCAAATTCCCTAATGGCATGACACTTTCTAGGGATCTCTTGATTCCCTCACTTTTTAAATTATTACATTCCATTACAATTTTTATGAGCTTTCATTGTTATAACACTTCCACCAGTATATCATGGATAGTACGAACACTATCTCTTACTAAGTGTGGGGGAGGGGGTTCTCATGATTTTCACTAATTATGCACTTGAATTTTTCTTTATACTCACCTTCCTATGAGACATTTTTTGAAATTATAATCATGATTTAAAATTTAAAAACATTATACACATATAAATTAAAGAAAATTTTAAGTTTGAAATTGTTAGAATCCATGTTTTTTCTTGGTCTATAAATTTTTATAATGATTGTTGTGTTTATAAATCTTATTCAAATTCAAAAGTTTTGAAATTATGATTAATTGAATCATTACTTAGTTTTATACCCATCTTAATTTATAGTTTCCATTTTATTCTCGTTACCTGAGAGGACTCTAAGCCTGCAATTACACATTATTTTCTAAGAATATTTCTTTAGAGATACCTGGGAAATGTCAACCTATAATAACTTACATTGAGATATTATTTAGGTGATGATTGAATAAGTAATAATTTAAAATGATTAAGGAAATCTTTATTATCCACTTTTTCTTAAGTCCCACCATACATTTTTCCTTTGTTTAGCATGTAGTTTCCATGAATAACCTTATAGGATGAAGATATTACAATCCAATATTTTCTTCCTACCCAACTCCTTGTATAATTCATGACTTAATTTGAACAAGTGTGGGGGAATCATTCATACAGCACTAGAAGATACTGTTTACATAGATGTATGGTGTATATATCATACTATTTTGTTGTGATCCATATTTACTTTACATATTTTCACTTTTATTATGTTCCTTTGAGAAATAAAAAAAATAAAAACAAAAACAAACATTGTTTGTGTACTAAGAAGTCCAAAAATCACCATTTACAACCTGATGAATCCCTTGAAGGGTCATATGTGGTTAGGGGATGGGTGTGAGATCTGTCCTAGACATGATTTTTGAAAAATATAAATGAAAAGGGAAAGGAATAGAATACTCATTTTGTACTCATTTGACACACATATATAGATCCAACCGGATCTTCCAGAATGGAAGGAGGAATTGTATTACATTTATCTTGACATTCATATATTGTACTTTAGAGATTACTCTCCTTTTCGGCTTTATTTTTACTTCTTACCCACCTACCCACATCCACAAATTCATTTTAACCTAATTTATAAATCCCTTGTGATTAATTTTGTACTTGTATTTACAAAGTGGAGATGGTAGAACCAATGCAAGCTTGTGTTTAGAAACATGTACTCAGGGTATGAGTATAACTCCAACTTCATTTTACCCTAAGTGATGAGAGAAAATTAATTTTGAGGTTAATTAATGATGGGTATAGGATTCGAGGAATAGTTAACATGTTGTAATTAAAAGATTATAATTTGTTTTAAATAAATAAACTGTGAGGCATGAAAAATTTTCTATACAGGGCTGATTCTGGAAACTACCTTTTTCTGCTTATACTTAACCTTAATTACCTAGACATAATGGATATTTCCTAGTTTAAAAATTTCTTATCTCTTTTTGAAATCATTGTTGAGACATTTTTTCTTGAGGAAAATATATTTTTCAAGTGTGTGGGGATTTGATAAGCTGGATTCATATATACTTTTCAATGTTATTTACTTTAAATATTTTCATATATTTATTCAATAATGCTCTTGGTATGCATTTGATTTTGTAGGAATGAGGCTTCACATGATTCAAAGGAAGAAATGTAGAAAAAGGGAAGAATTAACATATTACACATCGTGAAGCATCATTACACATCATGTAATAGGATTTCACACCATGTCACAATTCATGAGCCAGGTTGTGAACCAAGTCATGAAGTCTGTGGAAAAAGCAACCAGTACACATCATGAGTCCTTAGTACCCAACATGACTCTATTCAAAACTGTTGAACAGGAAATCCATTCCAGTACATGTCATGAGTCCTCATTATATGACGTGTATTCAGTAAAACCTCATAAATCATGCTAGATATGTGCGAGTCAAACAAAATATCCAAAAACCATAATGATCTATGCAGATCAACAGTACACGATGTGTACCGCCAATACACGTCGTGACCAATTTTTCCTATATAAAGAGCACCCCGATAGAGCATTTCAGAGAATTCCAGGATGGTATTTCTCTCTGTTGTTCATCCCCTTCAGGTTCCTTCATCCTTTCCCTCTCTTAAACTAAATTTTCTTCTTTGTTTTACATTTTATTTCAATTCAAGAGATGTGGATCTTGTTTTTCTCAACATCTTCAATTCTCGTTGCATCATTTATCGACATTCATCTTCACTTACCAATGAAAACGTTCTAGATTAATTTACCCTTTCTATTTTAATTAATCATTTCATTAAATTTTTTATTCATATTTTATAAAACCCAGATTTCATATTTATTTCCCTTTTTAGTAAATACAACTCATTTCATGATTAGAAACTGTTCCCTTTCAAATTAAAATAACATGTCGAGAATGAATTTATTTATTTATCTAATTACATCTCCACCCATTATGATTAACTAAAACTCTTAGGTTTAGGGATCAAAAGTATATGTATCTACAATCATAATCAATCCTTAAATATAATTTTGGAAACCCTAATGGATTAGTAATAAAGATAAATAACCAAAGTCTACCCAATTCATGTGAACATCCCTAACCATAGGGTATTCAAACAAAATACCATATCCTGATTAAAGTAGACTAGGATACTATCACTATACTAGGATACTTTCTACCAAATAATCCAAAATTAATTCACTTAACATGTTGCTATCTCCCGATCATGGAATATTCACTTCCTAGGTAGAACTATGTGACTTGACCAAAGTAAACTAGCAACTGCCATTTTCTTCACAACCTAAGTCTTAAAACCCTACCAAGATTAGAATTAAGGTCATAATTTCTCTAGATATGTGAAATTGATCCTGAACCCTCCTTAAATATTTTAATTCACTTCCAACCATAGAATTAGTACACTCCCAAACACCAAACCAATTTGAAAGGACTCCTACCTAAGGTTCTTAAGCCAGTAATCTCCAAGAGCCAGGTTCCTCCTCATGGGATCTACCATGCGCTTCTACTATACTACTCTCTATTAGTAAGTAAAGTTTGGGACACAATAATTATAATCTGGTCGCAGCCCGTATGAACCCAACGATGCATTTGGGTGCATCACTCATCTCCATATTTTCTTCATTTCATCCCTATATAGTGGGAGTTCTTCCTTTTGAAGGTAATCCACAATGGTAGTCATCCAGTCTGTGGTAGGACCATACAGATCAGTAATGGGACTAATCTCGTCGATTTCTTCCAATTTTGCATGAACGAATGGTGTGACCATCCTACTATGGGCAATGATGATGAAGGTTTCATGCCATTTTGGATCATTCAGAGTTGTGGCTTTATTTTCTAATGCATATTCCTATGAGTTTTGAGATAGAGGAACATGAGTTAATGTAGGATATGAGGGTAACTCTATCATTAGTCCTCATACATGGCTCATCAAAGGGATTATCTTCTCCTTCTTGATAGCATATTCATCATTGAATTTCTTGATGACCAATTATAAATCACTTTTTATTCTCATGTTTTTTATTTTCACTTGAATTTCATGCTCTATGCATTTAATGAGAACCTGATACTCTGCTTAATTGTTTGGGAATCCCTCTAATAGTAGGAAATAGTAAGGTAGGAATCACTTTTCTGGAGATATTATTACGACTCCTAGCCCCACTTTTTTGAGCTCGGGGTCTTCCATCCTTTTTTACTTTAGGAATTCTAGATGTGCCATCAAAATTCATCTCCCATGTTTGGGATTCCTCTTGAATAGAGAAAACCTCTTCATCAGGTATTTCAGCATCTAATGGAGTCATTTCTTCCGAGGGGTGTTCAGCCATAAAATTTTCTAACGCATAACCTATGACGTATTTTAGAGGTATGAACCATATATCGAACTACTAAAAAAAATTCCCACCATGATAGATTTCTAGTTAACATTGGACGACTGAGAATGTACTTGAGGGGGTTTCTATAAGAGACCAGGTGGATGTCATGGTGTTGTAGGTAGTGTCTCATTTCCCAGACCATGAATATTAGTTCTCGTTATCTCTTCTTGATATTTAAATAATGAGTCTCAACATTGATCATTTATCTACTAAGATAATATAGGTTTTTCTCACTTCCGGAATCATTCTTCTATGCAAGGAAGGTGCCTGGAGACCAATCTAAGGTTGTCACATATAGTATGAGTGGTATTCCTTCCACAGGTGGCATTAACACTAGTGGGCTTAAGAGGTAAGATAGCCCTACAGATGTCATTAATTCCCAAAGGATTACTGAATTTAGGAATTTATAACACGAAAAAAAGTGTTAAACAATAGGGTAATATAGGAATTTCAACTCTGAGGTTGAACCCATGGAGACAGGTTTGGAGAAAATATTAATTAAATAAAATAGAACTAGAATATTTTATGAAATAAATCTAACTATTTAATATGAAATAATATATAGTGATTGATTTATATTTAAATAAAATGGAAAAATGTGCTTGGAAATTGCAAATTTGGGTTCATGATTGATTGGGGTATAAAATAATTAAATAGCAGACATATAGTTTCAGAACTGATTTAGGTTGAATTCAATGATCATGGTAGACAATCCCCCAAATCACCAAAGTTCCCTTTTCACAATGGTAATGTTAATTTGGTTATTCATTGATATGATATATCTAAAAAAATAAACATAGCATAAAATCTACCCAATGTTCATGGTGTGAATCATTCTCTAGTCGAATGTGTTAAAAGAATCACTCCCTCAATGATCATGTAATGGTCATGAATGAAAAATCAAGGAATATAATTTAATAATATAGGGTTGAAAAAAATACCTGAATTAATTTAAATTAAAAAATCAAATACCTTAATACAATCAATCCCCCTTCAATACAATTTCTTCGTACAAGTTCTACCCCCTCATACTAGCCACAAAGGGGTAGGAAAATAAAAATCATATTCTAATCATCATAGAAGTGGAATTCCTTGATCCTGGTGGTGGAAACTCTGAATGAATGCTTTTAGTGGAGGCTTGGCCTCTTATTTATAGGCCTCCATGGTTCCTGGGTAGGTCCCTCATTGTAGATTTGGTAAAAAATCAAAGATGCGGTGAATCTGGAAAGTTGAATCTCATCCTGACAATTACACGACGTGTAATCCTTAAATCCTCATATCCTTCAAATATATTTTTTTTAAAAACTTTTCCAAAAAAAAGTTACATCGTGTAAATAAAATACACAATGTGTAATTTCTTTTCACAGCATGTAACATCTTCATGACTTTTCCTTCCAGTGCTGCTTCTTTTTATGAAGCCACAACATGTAAATCAATTGCACACCATGTAATCGTTCTGCTCCCAGTTTTGTAGCTCTGTTTTGGCTTCAAAAATCTAGTGACGCGCCTATTTTTTCTTCTCTCATGGTGTGAAGGTTATTTTTGTTTCATTATTCACCCCCTTTTCATTCTTTTTTTATAGATTCATTATTTATTTCCATAAAACATAAAACATGTCAATACGTTCCAAAATTTTCAAGATTCATTATCTAAATACATAAATAATTACAATAAAATACTCTAAAATGTATGTATGAAATACTTTTATCAAGGTACTTCTTAATACTTTTGAACTCTTCCAAACAGTCATCAGCCCATTTATATGCAAACCCTTTTTTCATCAACCTGGTAAAGGGAAAACATTTTCCTATAAGGTTTTCTATGAAGTGTTTAATGTAGGAAAAAGGGTCCTTAAATCCCTCTCAACTTGGTTATATTATGATGATGTGACATGTCAAGGATGGACTTTCTCTTCTTGGGGTCGACTTTAATTCTATGATGGAATACGACAAAGTTGAGGAATTTCTCTAAGGTAATATTGAAAGCACATTTCAAGGGGTTCATTTTCAAACTGTGTTTTCATAGTTTGTTGATGATGGATTCAAGATCTGACAGGTGGTCCAAGTTTTGTTGTGATTTAACCACCATTTCATCTATATATAATTTAATGAATTTTACTAGTAAGGGTTTAAAGATGTGATGCATAGTATGCTAATATGTGGAACCAGAGTTCTTTAGATTGAAGGACATTACCTGGTATAAAAATACTCCTTGGAGATCCATGAAGGTAGTGTATTCTTCATCTTATTAGGCCATTTTTGTAAGAACCCAAATCTTCTTTTTAGGTATGTTTTTCCTTTTTCTAGATTTTTTTATAAAAGATGAGTTTCTAGAAATTTTTGAAGTACACATCGTGTACTTTATGAGTACACGCCATGTACTTCGTTGTCATAGGAGGCAGTGTGCTGGCTTTGTTCTAGACATACACACAGTTGTGTGGGGTGACGTGGAGGCCACTTAAAGTAGAGTACGTAAAATTATAGTACACGCCGTGTACTTTCTTTTTATTCATTAAACGCACCGGGGTCGCGTCTGACGGACAGAAACCACTCCTTCTGGGTTTCGTTCGTCCGAGAGCACTGAGCATCTATGGATCTTCGATGATCCCTCGATCTTCTATCTGTCCTTAGATTCAAGCACTTTTTATTGCGTTGGACTCTCATCAGTGAGTTCTCTCTTCTTCTTGATCCTTGTTTTCCAATTCCTCTTCTTTTCCAAGTTATCATGGGTTGAACGTTTTGTCTGTTTTCTTATATCTATGATGTTCCAAGGAGATTCAAGCTTCGTGGTTCAAGTATATTGATCTCCTAAACCCAAGTTAGGTGTTTTTTTCCTTTCCTTTCGAAGTATTTGAGTATTATGTGCAAATTCCACCAATACCCTTGAACAGGGTATTGTGTGTTACAGTTTTACCCCTGTTGTTTTCCTGTCATATTTGTATGCCTATGTAGAGGTAAATTGGATATGAATTGGGTTAATTGATATTCCTTGGATGTTCTTCTAATGCTTTGTTCTGTCTATGACCGTTTGGTCCTGTTTATCCTATTAGTCGTTTACCTATTTTCCATGCCTTGTGGTCGTAGGATGGAGTGTTGTTTTTCTGACATGCGTGAGATGTTGTAGAATGGTTATCCAAGTAGTTATATAGGTTTAATTTGGCCTTATAGAATTAATATGTGTTGACTTAAACGGGGTCTTGAGAACCTGGTGTTATAGACTATAAGAGTATAGAATGAGTGAGCTTCCTTATAGAGTCATTGGAAATTGTATACTATAAGAGGATAGACCGAGTGAGCTTCCTCAGAGAGTCTTTGGAAATTATATACTATAAGAGGATAGACCAAGTGAGCTTCCTCAGAGAGTCTTTGGACATTATAGACTATAGGGGGATAGACCGAGTGAGCTTCCTCATAGAGTCTTTGAGATATATAGACTATAATGGGATAGATAGAGTGAGATTCCTCGGAGAGTCTTTGTTTTACTTAAATTAACTTGAACCACTCCAGGCTATAAGGGGAATTGATGGGGTGGGCTTCCTCAGAGAGTCTGTGAACGACCTGGGGCTATAAGAATAATTGATTGAGTGAGCTTCCCCAGAGAGTCTCTTGACCTTGGGGATATAAGTGGAATTGACCCTATGTGCTTCATTATATAGTCCTTGACTACCTTAGACTATAAATGGAATTGACTGAGTGAACTTCCTTAGAGAGTCTTATAATTTTCGTATGACCAAACCAGAGGGGTTAGGCTGAGTATACTGCCCATAGGGTTGTTGGTACTTGTTAGGTAGGACCATAGGGGATGGTTGTGAGTACTTCCCAGAGGTTACCTGTTTGTGTTTAGCTGCTTGTTAGCCGTTGTTTGATATTGGAACTATGGATTGTTTACTGCTGAGTATTTTACTGTACTTTTACCTGCCATATATTCACTGACTGTTAGGCACAGATCTTCGGGTGGTTTCCTACTGGGATTTAGTCTCACACCATATTTGGGCCATGATTTTGGGACCAAACATATTATATTTTTGTAGGTATAGATAAGGGCAAGTGCCCTTCCACTTCAGGTATTTGACTTGCTATGGAGCTGGAGAGAATTGGACCAAGCCTAGGCTTGCGATGCTGAGGAGATGCTTATCTATTTCTTTTTTACTTTGTTTTAGTACTATTTTTATTTATCATTGTGAATTGTTTGGCTATTTTCCTAGACATATGTATCATGCATCATTTATATATGTTCTCCATTTGTTTACACTTTTAGTCTTCTGTTGTTTACTCTTGTATGTATGTTTATTGCTTCTATTATTGCTTTTGTTTATCTTTCATTGTGTACTCTACCAATGAGGGCATAGTTTCCCCACTATCACACCCAAGTCCCTCGCTGCTAGTAGGCAGCCTCTGGCATATGGGGAAATGCGCTTGAGGCCATGTGACCAACCGGGTATGGGGCACCTCTGGGTGGCTTCTAAAACTGGGATGTTACAAAGTAGTATCAAAGGAATTATTTTCTCTTGACTTACTATTTGGATATTATATTCAAGGATATGATGGAATAGGTACTTGGTAATAAGCTGTGTCTGGGAGTAGCTAACCTATGTACAGGGAAAATCCAATCTATTGCATTATTTTAAATTTTATGGTTTTTCAATTTTACGGTTGATCTGATTTTCACTGATGGGTGACTCACATGCTTTTTGTTGTTACCGTTATTGTTATTAAGGTTCTATTTATGTCGTAACCCGATAATATGAGGGTATTCCATCTCATGCATCATATAGTCACTTGCTATAAATCACATGTCATGCATTTTTTTCCATGCCATTTAGGGTGCATTAGAGATTGCATGTCATTGTAATAGATGCTTTGTAGAATATGCATGTTGTTTTGATAGATGCTTTGATAAAGATACCTGCTGTTTGATAGGGCATGGTTGTGTAGTTCTTTGTTTGGGTGAATACCAAAATTTGGTTCTTGAGGTGTTATGGGCCCTCATGGATCGGAATTTGGTGGATCATCGCTTTTTTTACTTGTTATAACTTGTATAATATGCTAAACTTTGATTTGCAGGGAGTATGGGCCCTCACGGATCAGAATTTGGCACCTTCAATGTTCATTTCAGTTTTTTTCTGGGCTCTGGAGTAGTTTCTGAGGCTACTGTCTGGAAAAACCCAGAATACACAGCGTTTAATTTATGAATACACATCGTGTAGTTTTAAAACCATGTCACTGACTGTGTGGGCAGGGACATGAGGTTGTGAAAAATATTGTAGAAACACACTGTGTACGGTACGTACACGCCGTGTTGTAGTGATCGTATGTCTACCCGTGTGACTAACGACCCGGATGGATGAGACTTTGACTATACACGTCGTGTACTAATTTCACACTCCGTGCAGCATAACCTAGGTACCCAACCGTGTCATGAAAAACATGGTTCAAGGAAATCCTTCAAGTAAATGTCGTGTATACAAGGAGCACGCTGTGTATAGTGAACTGTGTAGCCAACCGTGTAACGAACAACACGGGTCACTGTTATCCTTTCTTAGTACACACCATGTTTGTTTGTAACACACCGTGTAGTATAACCTGGGTACACAGGTTGTGTCACTAACAACATGGTCCGGTGAAGCTTTTCTGGTACACGTCATGTCCTTCGTGAACATGTCATGTAGTCTAGGATTTAGAGGACTGTGTGGGTTAGCCGTGTAAGGAGACTCAGGTAGGGGGATAGAGTTCAAGTACACACCGTGTGTGGGGACAACACGCCATGTGGTTGGGATGTTACAGGACCAGTTGGGGTAGAAGTACACACCCATGTGAATGGCTTAAAAGAGCACGCCGTGTAGTGTTTATACACGTCGCGTATTCATGTTTTGTAAAACTTGAATGTTTCTTTCTCTTGTTCCCTTCTTGTACTCTTATGTTTTCAGTCCTTGATAATCCTGATCTAAGGTGTGTGTTTGACCTTTCAGAATTATGCCACTGAGACATCCTCCGGTTGTACGCCAGTTTTCAAATGGTGATCAGACACCGGATATGGCTGATCAGAGACCTCCTGTAGATCCTCCTACTGTTCCAGCCTTGGTACCAACAGTTATACCAGTTGAAGGTGTTGATGCACAGTTTAGGGAAGGCTTTTAGATTATGATGTAGGCTTTTCAGGGAGCATCGTCTCCTGCCCCGTCAATGGTAGAGTTGACGCGGGTTTTCCAGCAGTAGCATCCTCCTACTTTCTCAGGGGATGGTGGACCCCGGGCTGCAGAATCATGGCTAGAGGTCACGCTGACAATCTTCGAGCATCTAGAGATACCTCCAGATAAGAGGGTGAATCTTGCTACCTATATGCTCCAAGACTCCTCCAAGAGGTGGTGGGAGGTGATCTCACACTCAGGACGCCAACACAGTATGACTTGGGACAAGTTTCGGTGCATCTTCAATGATTACTTATACCTGGAGACCTTGAGGGTCAATCAAGCCCAGGAGTTTATGAGTCTAAATCAGGATACTCTTTCTGTTATGGATTACACATCTCTCTTTACTGAGTTTCAGCATTTCACACCTATTATAAGAGGTGATGAGTTGTTCCTTATGCAGAAGTTCGAGGATGGTCTGAGGCACGACATTCGGTCGTAGGTGAACATCTTCAGGTTGACTTTTATATCTTCCATCATCAACCAGGCACTGATCACTGAGCATAATCTGAGGGATTCTGGAGCAGTGAGCTAGGGCGGTTCGACATTCAAAGTTTGTATTCCTCCTACTGATAGCAGGAATCACCACAGAGAGACTGCATGGGGAGATCAGAGTAGGCGGGATTTATCTTCAGGCAGCCAGGTAGTATGCTACCAATGTGGAAGGAGTGATAATACTAGGACTTAGTGCCAGAGAGACCCGATGGAGTGTCGATCCTATGGCAATATGGTCCATCTTCAGTGTTTCTTCCAGATCTTCTCACCTTTAGCGGGTGGCAAGGGTTCTTCTATGACCCCGCATTCAAAAGAAGCATCGTCAGTTTCTCACCAGTCTGGGAACTGGAGTTCTTCCGGCCGTTCGGGCTGAGGTGGAGGTCACGGTCGTGGTGGTCAGTCACCAGGCTACCAGTGACAGTAGAGTGGATCAGTTCCGAGTGTTCTGGTAGGGTCACAAGGCCGTGGAGTAGGCCATACCTTTGCAGTGGAGCAGACCCATCAGGAGCAGGATCCCGACCCCTCTACAGTTTGAGGTGCGATCTTAATAGCCTCAGTTTTATCTCCAACTCTTTTCGATAAAGGGTCTTCTCATATATTTATATCTTTCGTTGTTGTGGAGAGTCTTGGTCTCTACATATTTTCTTCTTCCAACATCTTGAAACTAGACACACTGTTTGGGACTAGGATAACTAGTGTACGTCAGTGCAAGGAGGTCCTTCTAGAGATTGGTGGGTGTCACTTTCTATAGGACCTGTATGTCCTAGAGATGACAGGTTATGATGTCATTCTTGGGATGGACTGGTTATTTCCCTTCTAGGAAGTTGTTGATTTCTATCGCCGCAGGGTGAGTTTCATATCACCAGAGGGTGGATATTTTCTTCACAAGGGAGAGTGGGATGTCCAGGCGAGTAGAGTAGGAACCGAGCATATTGGGTTAGGAGAAGTTTCAGCCCATATTTCCAGTATATATCTAGATGACCACGGGACTTCACAGTTGGACTTTCCTCCAGTGGTGGATCGTTTAAGGGAAATCTTTCCAGAGGACTTATCAGGTTTTCCTCCAGAGTGTGAGGTAGACTTTTCTATTGATCTTGTTCCAGGATCGGCACCGATGTCCATTACTCCTTATAGGATGGATACACCTGAGTTTCAGGAGCTCAAGAAGCAGTTGGAGGAGTTACAGGAAAAGGTTTTCATCTGACCCAGTACTTCTCCTTGGGGTTCACCTATCTTGTTTGTGAAGAAGGCAGATGGTACCCTAAGGCTTTGTGTGGATTATTAGAATCTGAACTAGTTGACGGTCAAGAACCAATATCCATTTCCTAGGATTGATGACCTCTTTGATCAGCTTTCAGGATCCCGAGTGTTCACGAATATTTACTTGAGGTCTGGTTATCATCATTTGCACGTTAGACCATCTGATATACATCTCACAGCCTTCCGGAGTAGGTATAGTCTATACAAGTATATGGTTATGTCATTCGGTCTCATGAATGCTCTTGTAGTTTTCATGGAACTGATGAACCAAGTGTTCCATCCATACTTGGTTTCCTTCGTGGTGGTTTTTTTGGATGATATCTTGGTGTACTCTCACACTCCACACGGTCATGCTACCCATCTTGAGATCGTTTTTAGTACACTGAGGGAGCATCATTTATATTCTAATCTCTCGAAGTGCCACTTCTGGATGGACCAGATTCACTTCTTGGGTCATGTTATCTCAGAGATAGGAGTATTAGTAGACCCTGAGAAAGTGATAGCAGTAGTTTCCTGGGAGCAGCCGAAGAACGTGTTTGAGGTGTAGAGTTTTCTAGGGATGGTTGGATACTACAAATTCTTTATTCAGGACTTTTCACATTTAGCAGCAGCACTGATAGGTCTTACCAAGAAGGGTGTGAAGTTATTATGGTCAGACTCTTGTGAGTCATCCTTTAGGAGCTGAAAGGAAGGTTGAATTCGGTACCTATACTAGTCTTGATAGAGATAGGCAAGAGATATATCGTTTATTGTGTTGCTTTAGGTATTGGGCTGGGAGCTGTGCTTATGCTGGGAGATGGAGTCGTCACAAACGAGTCTCAGTAGTTGAGGCCACACGAGAGGAACTACCCAACGCACGATCTAGAGTTGGCAGCTTTTGTTCATGCCTTACATTGTTGGAGACATTATCTTGTAAGATATCACTTTGTGGTTTTTACTGACCACAAGAGTCTCAAGTACATATTCACTCAGCATGATTTGAATTTGAGACAATGAAGGTGGGTTGAGTACCTTCAGTATTTTGACTTTGAGCTTGCCTACACGCCTGGGAAAGGCAATGTTGTGGCTGATGCACTTAGTAGGAGGACTCAGGTACAGGTAGTTCAGGAGGCCAGCAGTGAGTGGCAGCTTATGGATATATTCTCTGAGATGCATTCGGAGGTTCACGATATACAGGGGTAGACTTTTCTATATTCTGTAGTTGTTACCTCTGACCTTCTTGACTTAGTATGAATGAGGCAGCTATCATATTCTGAAGGCCTAGTCCTATGAGAAATCATGTCAGGAGAGGACCCTATTCCTAGATGAACCATAGGTGAGGATGAGATCTTGCATTTCTAGGGGAGCGTATGGGTGCCAGCAGATATATGCGAGGAGATAATGCAAGACTTTCATTCCTCAGTTTGGGTAGTTCATCCTGGCATCACCAAGATGTATCGTTCTCTACACCGTCAATATTTGTGGCTAGGTATGAAGAAGGACGTTGTTGTTTTTGTCATGAGGTGTTCTAATTTTTAGCAAGTGAAAGCAGAGCATCAGTGACCAACAGGTCTTTTACAACAGTTACCCATTCCTGAGTGGAAGTGGAATGATGTCGTGATGGATTTCATGATAGGGTTGTCGAGGTATCCCTGAGGGAACGATACAGTATGGTTTGTCATTGACAGGCTCACGAAGGTTTCTCATTTCTTGCCGATCAAGGAGACCTTCAGTGTTGATGATCTGGGACGGTTGTACATCTGAGAGATTGTACGTCTGTATGGATTTCCACACTCCATTGTATCATATAGGGATGCATGTTTTACTTTTCATGTCTGGAAGGGGCTTTAGAAGGCTTTGGGTACATAGGTACTTTTGAGTACAACATACCATCTCCAGATAGATGTCCAGTCTGAGTGTACAATTCAGGTACTTGAGGACATGCTCCGAGGATGAATCCTGGAATTTGGAGGTTCTTGGGAAAATTATATACCTATTGTGGAGTTTTCCTAAAACAATAGTTTTCAAGAAACTATTCAGATGGCACCTTATGAGGATTTGTACGGTAGGCCATGTCGATCACCCTTATGTTGGATGGAGCTAGGAGAGGTAGCTTTGCTAGGACCTCATCTTGTTTAAGAGACCACAGAGTAGATAGAGTTGATTCAGAAGAGGATGGATACTACACAGTCTCAACAGAAGTCTTATTCTAATCAACGGAGACAACCTCTAGAGTTCGAGGTCGGAAATCAGGTTTTCCTTCATGTCACACTGAGGTTGGGACACAAGAGGATAAGGAGACAGGGTAAGCTTTCACTGAGGTACGTCGGGCCATTTGAGGTGTTGGAGAGAGTTAGTCTGGTTTCCTATCGGTTTCAGTTACCTCAGAGGTACCGGGCTATGCATGAAGTTTTCCACATTTCTCAGATTCGACGTTACTTTTCAGACCCATCTCATACTTTCCAACCCGAGGAAGTCGAGTTGGAGGTGGATGAATATTTTGAGGAGTATCCTATCCATATTTTTTATCACAGTACAAAGGTTCTCCAGGGCCAGTA
Source organism: Viscum album (assembly GCA_963277665.1). Taxonomy (NCBI): domain Eukaryota; kingdom Viridiplantae; phylum Streptophyta; class Magnoliopsida; order Santalales; family Viscaceae; genus Viscum; species Viscum album. The sequence goes on from OY728135.1 coordinate 1,369,313,032, forward strand.
TGTTCCTCTGGTACGAGTGTTATGGCAGCACGGGCGGGTGCAAGATGAGACTTGGGAGAGGGAGGCCGATGTACGATCATAGTTGCCGGATTTTTTCGAGGTTTCTTCTTCTATGTCGTGATAGGGAAATTCGAGGATGAATTTATTTAATAGGGGATGTTTTTAAGAACTTGGATCTTCTTTTCAGGTATGTTTTTCCTTTTTCTAGAGTTTTTGAGAAAATAGGAGTTTCTGGAAATTTTTTAAGTACACATCGTGTACTTTATGAGTACACATCGTGTACTTCATTGCCACAGGAGGTCGTGTGCTGGCCATGTTCTGGACACACACACGTTCATGTGGAGTGATGTGGAGGCCACTTAAATTGGAGTACGGAAAAGGCGATTACATGTCGTGTACTCCAAAAGTACACGTCGTGTACTTTATTTTTTCATTAAAAGCACTGGGGTCACTTCTGACGGATAGAAACCACTCCTTCAAGGTTTCATTCGTCCAAGAGTGTCGAGCATCTAAGGATCTTTGATTATCCCTAGATCCTTTGTTCTACCTCCAATTCAAGCACCGTTGATTTCATTGGACTCGCATCAGTGATTTCTCTCTTCTTCTTGAGCCTTGTTTTCCAATTACTCTTCTTTTCCAAGTTATCATGGGTTGAACGTTTCGGATGTTTTCTTAGATCTATGACATTCCAGGAAGATTAAAGCTTAATGGTTCGAGTATATTGATCTCCTAAAACCGAGGTAGGTGGTTTGTGCCTTTCCTTTCAAATTATTTGAGTATTAAGTGCAAATTCCACCAATACCCTTGAACAGGGTATTGCGTGTTACCGTTTTACCCCTATTGTTTTCCTGCCATGCTTGTATTTCTATATAGAGGTAAATTGGATATGAATTGGGTTGATTTCTATACATGCTCATGATTTGTTCTGTTTATGACCATTTGGTCCTGTTTAGCATATTGGTCATTTACCTGTTTTCCATGCCTTGTGGTCATAGGATGGAGTGTTGTTTTTCTAATATGCGTGAGATGATGTAGACTAGGTATACAAATAGTTATGTAGGTTTACTTTGGCCTTATATCATTACTATGCATTGACTTACATAGGGTCGTGAGAACCTGGTTTTATAGACTATACGAGGATAGACTGAGTGAGCTTCCTCAGAGAGTCTTTGGAAATTATAGACTATAAGAGTATAGACCGAGTGAGCTTCCTCAAAGAGTCTTTGGAAATTATAGACTATAAGAGGATAGACCGAGTGAGCTTCCTCAGAGAGTATTTGGACATTATAGACTATAGGGGGATAGACCGACTGAGCTTCCTCAGAGAGGCTTTGAGATTTATAGACTATAAGGGGATAGACCGAGTGAGCTTCCTCAGAGAGTCTTTGTTTTACTTCAATTACCTTCAACTACTCCAGGCTATAAGGGGAATTGACCGGGTGAGCATCCTCAGAGAGTGTGTGAATGTCTTGGGACTATAAGAGGAATTGACCGAGTGATCTTCCTCAAAGAGTCTCTTGACCTTGGGGCTATAAGGGTAATTGACCTTGTGTGCTTCCTCAGAGAGTCCCTGACTACCTTAGACTATAATGGGAATTTACCGAGTGGGCTTCCTCAGAGAGTTTTATAATTTTCGTATGACCAAACCAGAGGGGTTAGGGTGAATGTACTTCCCATAGGGTTGTTGGTACTTGTTAGGTAGGACTAGAGGGGATGGCTGTGAGTACTTCCCAGAGGTTACCTATTTTTGTTTAGCTACTTGTTAGTTGTTGCTTGATATTGGAACTGTGGATTGTTTACTGATGAGTATTTTCTTGTAATTTTACCTGCTATATATTCACTGAATCTTAGGCATAGATCTTCGGGATGTTTCCTACTAGGATTCAGTCTCACAACCTATTTGGACCATTCTTTTGGGCCCAAAAAGATTATATTATTGTAGGTTTAGATAAGGGAAATCACCCTTCCACTTCAGGTACTTGACTTGCTATGGAGCTGGAGAGCATAGGATCAAGCCTAGGCTTTTGATACTGAGGAGCTATTTATCTTTTTCTTTTGTACTTTGGTTTAGTACTGTTTGTATTCAGCATTGTGACTTGTTTGGCCTTTTTCCTAGACATATGTATCATGCATCATTTATATATGTGCTTCATTTGTTTACACTTTTATTCTTCCGTTGTTTACTCTTTTATGGATGTTTACTAGTTCTGCTATTTCTTTTGTTTATCTTCTGTGGTGTACTCTACCAATGAGGGCATAGTTTCCCCACTATCACACCCAAGGCCCTCACTGCTAGTCGATAGCCTCTGGCATTTGGGGAAATGCGCTTGAGGCCATGTGACCAACCGGGTACGGGGCACCTCTGGGTGGATTTTGGAACTGGGATGTTTCAATTTGGGTTGGGTTATATCCTGAATATCCATCCATTAAAGAGATATCCTAATATTCATTAGTTTCATTGATCAAAAATTATGTGATTGGGACTAGGAAGTCATCTTTCAGACTGTGATGATTGAGATCCCTGAAATTGATACAGACTCTAATATTCCCATTCTTATTTTTTATGGGAACTATATTGGATATCTAGATAGAATATTATACCTCTTTAATTAATTTTTCTCTGATGATCTTGTCAACTTCAGCCCCTATTTTGGTAGAATGTGTCAGGTGCGTCCTCCTAGTGGCTTGCTAGTAGCCACAGTGGTCTTCCGACAGGGCCAAGTGGTGAGTGTTCACCTCAGGATTGTGGTCTGGAATTTCTGTATAGTACTAAGTGAAAACATATTGACTATGTCTTATTAAGGAGGTGTGTACCTCTTTCTCCTCAGAAGTCATGTCCGTACTAATCAGACTGGTCCACAGGTCTTCTTTGGTACCGAGGTTTATTTTCTTAAGTTCATCAATGGTGGTAGAGACACCCTCCTAAAATGATGTAGGGGCATCCCTAAGGTCTTCTCCCTATTCCTCTTCCTCTTCCTCATCATATTCTTCTTCTGATGGGGAAACAATTCCTGATATGAGATCTTTAGAGTTAATAGAAGAGTCACAATTTTGGAATTCGGAGTTTGAGGCGACTTCTTCTGACCCGACTGATAGTGGGGAATTTTCTAAAGAGGGTGGAGTGAGAAAATGAAGAATTTATTCTTTATATTCTGCCTTGTCTGGAGAGTCATGAATCATTTGGATATCTAAATATTTATTGAGGTTATTTCCTATTGATCATTCATCATTATTTTGGGGGCTATTGGATTTTTCTGCACTGTTAGGCTCAGCATCCATGATTGAAATCATGAGACCTACCAAACACGCATCTGGATTTGGACTCATACAGTCAACCTGATTGATGGGAAGTATGTATGATTATCTGAGCTACCTAATGGGGTTTGTGGGGACCATTTACGAACTATTTGGAGTGGTTACCCAATCAATAACATTGATTTAGGGTCACTTCCCTTTATTCTCATATAATCTTGGATTGATATAGTGTGACTCACAAGATTTGAATGGGGCCTTATCAGTATGAAATGTACCATTCTATCCATTAATTAAATATTTAATGCTTTAATGGTATGATGAGGGAATCATTGTATGTTGATGCAACCAAGGCCTTCCTAATAGGATGTTGAAGGCCATGTTTTTCTAGACCACTAGAAATTCAAAGTCGACTATGAGGTTTCCAAATAGAATTTTGAGCTTGATCTAGCCTAACGACATCTTCTCAATTTTTTCATATCCCAATAGATTTTTAGTGTAGGATTTCAGATTATCTTCATTGCATCCCAGCTGACAAAGTGTCTGCAGTGGGATAAAATTAACTCTAGAGCCATTATCAACAAAGACTTTTCATATTTCTATACCATTTATCTTTTTAGACACATATAAGGGTTTTATGTGTCCCTGTATAATGGCGTATTCATCTCGATCCATAAAGAAGATAAAAACATGGAATTATATAGGATCGTTCTCTGTCCGATAGACTTCAGTGGAAACTACTTCAGCTACAAACTCATGGGAGCTTAGAAAAGCTTTTATAAACACTTCCCTGAGATCTTATGACAAATTCAGGGAATCCATGATTGATAGATTGGCTGGTAAGAAATCCAATTGCTTCATAATATCATAATTCTGGTCTAAATTTTGATGCTTCCTAACTTGGGTATGCACTTTCATAGACACTTTAGTGGCTTAAGAATTGGATGAATATGGGTTGTCCCTCTGGATAGGAGATGATGATGCCTTTGTGCTTTGTGGGTTCAGTCGAGCAGGTCTGTCTACGGTCTGTGGGTGATTAGACATTTGTTCCTCTTTTGATTGATATTTTATGATGATTGGGGTAGAATGGATTCTAGTATGGGAAGGGAAATTTTCCTATTCCTGTTGGGTCCACTGAAGGTTTCTTCCATGATTTTCTGCAACATTAATGGTTTGAGATGGGGTATGGCCCGTGATCGTGCCTTCCCTGGTATCCTTAACCCCTATAGCCTCTTCATATTTTTACCCCAATGGGTATGGGGTGCTAGTGTTGTAATCATACTCTTCATTGGATAAGGATCTATTAAGTGAATGATATTAATAGACTTGAATATCAGTTCCCTATCTGATGATGATTCTTCATGATTAACTACTTCCAGTGGTTCCATTTTGTGGGGTGATGCTCATTCTTTCATATCTGATGGAATAAAATCTAATAGGGTAAAAGAAAACTTTTTCCTTGTTATGGTTTCATATTCTTGCACTTTATCTCTACCTTTCTGGTCAAACATCTTCTTATAAAGTTAGCTCTTAGAGGATTGTGGGGTTGAGGATGTTGGTTGTGTTGGATTAAGAGGTTTTGGGGGCACAGTCGGTTGCTTCAACTATTCTTGGAGTATTCTATGAGATTGGTTGACTATTTTCTAATTCGTATAACTATAAAACTTCTTCTCCATTTTGCTAAAAAAAAATCCACTTCTCTCCTTCATATGATTCAGTGGTGGAAACATATGCCACTTGTGTTGGCGGTGGTCCTAGTTTGACTTACCCTAAATATATCATTCTTTGTATGAGGTATTTAAATAAAAATAATTATTTGACAGTATTTCCCAGTATCCAGTGGAAGGGATAATAATTTGGTCGGTCATCGAGACCTACTTCATCATCACCCTTTTTCTTTGTTAGATAGAGAAAGCTTCAATTCATAGCGGCTACAAAGTATCCAAAAACCTGGTCATCTTGAAATGAGTAAATTTTATTCCTATGTTCCTTGAATTTATTTTTTCTAGGTCCCCTTTGCTCATCATGCCATGTCTGGGGTGGCTATTGATGTTTAAGGGACCCTACATGATTCAGTGCAGGCCTGGGAGATGGAGCAAGCATAGGGGTGGATTAAGTGTAATGCAGTCCACTTCATCTCTTCCCTCTCTTTTTACTGGGGCCAGTGGGGGAACCCAAGACTTGAAGTTATTCCATTGTAAGGAATATTCTATTCTTTGTGAAATGGAATAGAAATCCTAAAACCCACTTGTATATTTCACCAGGATGACTAGTGTTCACAGCTCTTGATGAAGGTTATCGATGCACATAGCAAACACCTCATCTTAAGGGAGCAGTCGGTTAAAATATTAGTTTAGACCTTTCCATCTATCAATGAAATCTGAAAATATCTCATTTTCATACCCTTTTCAGTTCATGAGTTCACTGACTATTGTTTTCGACAATGTTGAGCTGAACTAGAAAAGGAACTGTCATTAAAGATCTTCCCATCCTTTTATTGAATGAGCTGGAAAATTGTTGTACCATACAAAGGCTAAACCTTGTATATTTTTTACAAAGAATCTGAGTTTCATTACTTCTTATTTCTCTAGGGTTCCCATCATAGGATCACAATAAGATTTATAATGTATTAGATGTTGTTTTGGGTCACATGATCCATTGGATATTGGGAACATGGGGTTCTTGAAATTTGGTGGTGGTGGAGTGTTGCTCACCCAGTCTGGGTAAGCTTTCGATTCTGGTTGTATCAGAGTAAATAATCCTTCCATATATTCTAATTTAGCTAACAATGACTTGATGGTATTAATGATCCCTTGATTTTTGTCATGTTGAACCTGAGCATGGGAGGGTATAATAGGGGAAACATTGGATGTGTTGGATCTACTAGTACATGAGGTGGATACCTGACCGGGAGAACCTTTTTGGATTTTCCAGAATTTTTTTTGGTTATTTCCTTAATAGTGGTAAATCTTGATATCCTTTCAGGATTGGATTTAAGTATACTTATGGTATCAGCACTATCTTGGGTGAGCATTCTATCCTTGCTTCATTTTCCTGGATAAACCCTTGTGGTTGATGTACATCTGCTGGAAGTGTACGTTGAAGCTCTACTAGAGGAGAATATTCAATAGGATGGATTCCAAGGAGAATATCAGTGTTGATTCACCTCAATTATTTCATTTCCTCCTCCTATTGAGCAACTATCTCCTCAAGCGTTAGGGAATCATTCTCATTTGGAGGAGGAGGTGGATCGTATATGACCATGTTTTTACTCTTCTAGTTTTTAGGGATTTGTGAATGAAGTAATGAGGGATTAGTTGAGGGAATTTCCAAATTTAGGGTGTCCCTCTGGTTCTAGGTATGAAAACCTTTGAGTTCAGTGTGGATTAGATTCTGGGTGGAACCATCCTCTCCCTATTCATCTGTATTTGCATTATTTTTGGTATGGTCTATAGGATTGACATCTAAAAAGTTCACTGATACATAACACATTGTGGGTGTCATACCAGCTTCTGAGATTAATGTTTTTTCACATATTATTGAAGAAGAGGAAAATAATAATTATAATGTTGTAATTATTATATTTGGAGTAATTATTATTGTTTGAATAATTATTTGAGATTAAAGATTCAATTCTTCTCAAAATGAGTTGTTTATATATGGAAGTGTATTTGAGAAGATGGACACTGATATTTACTAGAGCATCAATATATGAAATTTGTTATGTAATGTTTCTTCATAACCACATACTGAAGATAGATGGATATTTATTGAAAAAAATCCTTCAAGATGTCATTTTTGTGTTTTTGGGTTGATTTTGTTAGTTAACAAAGATGTAAGACCTCAAATCAGTATGGTTGGTCTTTCAAAAGAATATATTTAAAGTGGAATAGTTTCCTAGTGTTTACCAAATTTTTGGGCATCAAACTTGGGAGTTTATTTTTGGAAAAGGAAGGTTTTCTGCAAAGGGTTTCATGGTTTTCAGACCATGAAGAATAGTCCATGAACCACAAAAGGAGGTACATAGAATGACAAAGGAAATTTGGGAAATCCAGATTTCCACATAGAAGCACTATGCGGACTACGAAGTTTGATATGTGGAAAGTATAGAAAAATTAGTTTTCAGGAAGTCTTGTAGTTCACAGGAGGATTGAAGTTCATGGGAGGCTTGATGTTTTCAGAAAGGGGTAGTAATTTTAGGATCTGAAAAAAAAATCATTCACAAAAGAAATCAACCACTGTAGAGGATCAAAGCACTATGTGGATCGCATATAATAGTTCACGGCAAAGGTTGTACCGCATTGATGTTTTGGGTAAATAGGACTAATGGGTTTTTCATATCTATTTTCCTATATAAATACCCATAATAATATGATTAAGGAGAGATATTTTCATTAGAAAACATTATTACTTTGGGAAGAATTCAGTGAAGTCTGAAAGAGTTCACGAGGAAGGATTCCATGAAGGGTGAAGTAGTTCATAGGAATAATTCCATGAAAGGAGTTCTGTGAGGCTCTATATCCCACAAAGGAAAAGTCATATGTAAAGTAGAGGTGGTCCACATAAGAATTAGGGATAGTCCGTGGAAGTAGGTGCGGTCTACGGAAGAGGATACATTCCATTAAAGAAGAGGAGATCCTTGGAAGCAAGAGAAGTTCGTGGAAGAAGAGGTGGTTCACAAAGCACTCACTCCATGAGGTGAAATACAGTTTTCATAGGACTCAAGGTAGTTCATGGAGGATTCAAAGAATCTATAAAAGGAACTAAAATAGTTTTAGAAAGTAATTTATGCAAACTAACAGTATACAAAAAATTGGTTTTCATATATAGGTGAAAATGGGACTTCAATAGAACATCTATCTACAACTGAGGATGTGTGCATTCATGAAAATTAAGGGACCTATAATTACACAAACTATGTGTTAATACCTTCCAGAGTAGTGAGAAAAGTAAGAGAAAGATGGTGATCCTTTCCACTAGAAGTGAGACAAAGAAAGAGACATAGGGATTGGCCCTTGGGAAATCATTAAGTTGGCCCTAAACCTTGTAAAGGAAGTGGGCCTGGGTATAGAAGTGATCTAGCCTGAAAAATATTTTTTCAGTGAACCTTAGTATATTTGATACATCAAAACATTATTGTTGTATTCTCCTTGGATGTAGCCTAGTGAGGGTGAACTGAGTAAAAATCTATTTGTTTGACTACTTGATTTCTTGAATTACATTCAAAGCATCTTCATCAGATAAATAAGGAAATAATAATATCATCATTTAAACTTAAGTGAATATAAAGTGACACTTATAATAAAGAGGTCAAGATCCATTGGGGAAAGAATAATTTTTAAAAGAATATCTATACCCTGATTCACCCCCCCCCCCAGGGTATCTAGTTCCATTTTAGACCTAAAACCCATCATTTCATTAAACTTAGAAGATAACTACAAGTCTATAAAATGATACATTCACCAAATCAGTTCATGGAGGAGGATAGGTAGTGATCCTTGGGAAGTTATGAGTTATCCCTAAATCAATACAAGAGTAGCGAACCTTTAGGGTAATGATATTTTCCCTAAAATTATATAGGAAATGAGACTTAGTGAGTATTGACCTTACCTATACTTTATATCCACACAAATAGTTAGTTATATTGGATTTTGGTATACCACTACAGTGTTAAGTGTATGCTCCTTTGAAGTAGCCTAGTGTGGGTGAACCAATTAAACCTTTGTGTGCCTTACATTTTACATTTATATATCCATTCTTTTCATTTTATTGGATTTAGTAATAATATAAGAAATGGTTGAATGAGTTTTCATTATAAAAAGGGAACAATATCCCAAGGGAAAGAACATAAGTGAAAATTTTTAATTATGTCTACACCCTGATTCACCCCCCTCCCCCACCCTAAGGGTGACCTATGTTCCTATAATGAACAACGAAATGTGATTTCCAAGTTCTTATATTAAATTGACAATACATATGGTTAAATTTTCAAATGATAAGAAGTAATAATTTAGTTATAAATTCCAAATATTTTTTCCAAGTAGCCAATTAGGGATAATGAAACCTGAATATAAAGTTAGGATGGAAGCACAATGTTCCCATATGATGGGATTATTTAGGATATCTTAAGGGGTTTTAAAAACTCCATGGAATTTAAATGTTAGGTATTGATGATATTAAAAACAATTCTTTAAATTTTAAATTTTATATTATACCAATTGTATGCTATTATAAGTGTTGTAAATATATATGAGTTCAAAAATCAAGTAAAGTATTGAGAGAGTCTTTAATTTTAATTTAAATAATAAAACAAAGAGTTGTTGAGTCATATATTTGAATATAAAAGAATATATATAACTTATATGTATTTAATTAAAGGATTTTTTGTTTCATATTTTTTCTCTTATATGATATGAGAGATGAATTTTATACACATGGTTTATGATTAATTATATTGTATAACATGTTTTGATAAGAAAAAGATAAAAAAAATCTAGTATAAAAGATTTTATCCAAATTTTTGTTAAAATATGAGGGATTTGATCCCATTATCAATATAATATTTTAAATAATAATATTATTTTCATAATAATCTTCCAAACACATAAAAAACTATATATGATATGGATTCAATAATTTATTTATTAAATATTCTTAATAATAGGAAATAAGTGTTATTTACTAACACAAAAGAGTTTGTGTATATTAGAATAATATTCTAAAGTGGATATAATATATAAGAGGCTAGTGGGGGTATTTTTGGACTTTTTTAAGTTAAAATTTAACAAATAAAATATTATGTCAATCAAAGTGAATGTCACTTAGATATTCTAAAATGTTTAGGGTATGTCAATTAAATGGTAATGTAAGTAATTAATTTAGTTACCATAAGATTCCAAGGGAATATTTTTATAGAATTTTCTAATATTAATGATGATTATGCACTTAAAAATAATTCTAAGTAGAAAATAGAAGCTATTAAAATTATAAAATTTGATGGTGTGGAGTTAAGGAGTTCAAATATGTTCAAGAAGTTGAATATTAGGGTTATGATTCTTATGTCTCGCTATTATTCAAATTTTATTTCTTCATAGATGTTACTCACTAAATTTTTTTAGTGAGAGTGATTTATTAAGTAGACACATAGGTATGTAATGATAATTTTATCGGGATGTAAGGAGTTTAACAAAACCAATGAAAGTGCAGTAAACATAAGGTTTATCTGAAAGTATATCATATGTTATATTATTATACAAGTGATTATGTATGGTTTTGTTAAAATTATTAAATTATTTTAAGAACATAAAATGTATCATGTTATAAAAAAGGAAATATCTACTTTATCATTCTTTCACATTGGTTGTATATGTGTATATATATCATGAATTAAAATAATAATTGACCTCTCAAAGCCTGACTTTGATTTATTCTTAATGATGTTCATCATGGAGTAGTATAGGTTATGATGAAATAATAATGTTAACATGAGTATTATTCTTGTATTGGGCTATAGAATATTTTCATGAGGCCCAAAATAGTTTTTATGCACTATATGAACCATTAAGGATACCACATGGAGTGTTATACATTATATCTTTAGTATAGTAAGGGTTCATGGTTCATATTTAGGGTATTCAATACCTGACATTGGTCAGATACATAGAATGAGAACCTAAAAACTTTAATATAATTCTTACATAATCCTTAAGGCTTATCTACTCAAGGTATGGTTGGGTATCTTGTTGAAAATGATGTTAGTTGGAGTTTAACCAGGAGGGAGGTTTCCACTCATATTATGAGTATACAATATAGGCCCTTGATTAAGATAGACTAAATGTATGGTCATACTTATATAATTCATATGATTTGATTATCTATCGAGTGAGGGTATGTGATGTACTCATCCATAAAGAGAATGACATGTGATATATTCATCGACCTGGTTAGTAAATATTTAGAGGATTGAGAACATTTGATTTGGCTATATGGGATTGATGTACTCTTTGTCCCATGTTCACTTTATTTCTTGTAAAAAGGGATCATTTGATAATGTATTAATGTATATGATGCAGCTGGTGTACATAGGTATAGAGACACATGTATTTTATAGAGATCACAATAGATCCCATTATAGCTTGAGTAACACTAGTTCTTTTCTAGAGGCCACTCTTTGTGTATATTTATGAATTCAGTTATTCATATTTTCCATCAATGATACAAATTATTATGGGGTCACAATTTATGGTTGACTAAATAAAGATTTATTTTGACTCAGATAGCTACTCTAAAAGTGTTTTAGAGAGTTTAGGATAGGTACTCACAGGGTATAGTATATGATATGATGAAAGATGAAATTAATTATAGATTTCCAAAACGTTTTTTGGAAGATATCCAAATGTATTTTTAGGTATTATTTCACAGGTTATTATATATGATATAATAAAGGGTCAAATGACATTAAATCTATGAGTAATTGGTGAAAGTGGGAGATTAAAGAAGATATATCCTAAATATTTGAATCATAATATAATATAGAAATGTCATATAGTATGTCATATAAAAATTGGGTTCATTTTTCATGTTATGGTTTTGATATTTCATTGGATAAAATATAATGATATCATATCCACTACCATGGCATAAAATTATAAAGTTAAATTTTAACATTTGATACTTCCCATGTTGGAAATCATTAATCAAGAATTTCATAAGATAAAACACATGGGAGAATAGAAATGGACAATGGTTTCAAACTTGTTTGGTAATGACTTGCATAACTCATAATGTATAAGTTAATGCATGAAGGGTAGTCAAGGCATGTAAATGGGTTTATGATTGTATAAAACTTTTGGAAACTTCTAGCAGATTATACATGCCATAAATCTCTCATATTATTCTTCCTTTTTTGTGTGAGGCATTATCATGTCATGGAGTGAAGGTGAGTCTGACCTATATGATAGGTGATTAATTTCATCGTATGGATACACACTGAAGGAAGAATTCATAAGGTCGCTTCTAAGATATCTTCATTAAATACTTAGAAGGATGAAGTAGGAGGAATGGTCATTGACTAGTGAAAGGTACATTGTTTCATCATTTCATCTTATGCATGGTTTCAGTTTCAATACATAGTTGATCTTATGTTCTTAGGTTTCTAGTTGTTTTTTCTATGTTGATTAAGTATTAACTAATCCATAGAAACCCATCATGCTTGACATCTTCCTACTATTATCAAGTAGAAGTAAATACCAAGATTGTTATATAACATGGAATATGTGATAGATCTAATCGTAGAATCATAATGGGTTCTACTCATCATTTTTATCTATTCTTATGTCTAATAGATCATTTTCTTATAGAGATGTATACTATATGACCTAAGAAATATTCCCATATTGGATTGTTCCATCATGTATATTTTCATTACTTTTTCAATGTATATACCTTGACATTGTATAATAATCATCTTAGATCTATCTCAAAGGATCTTGATCCAAATAACATAGGTTGTTTCACATAATTCTTTCATTAGAAATAATTTATTCAATCAATACTTAACTAGAATTAAGATTGGTATCTCATTTCCCATTAGTAATACTGGTATCTCATTTCCCATTACTTTTTTTCATGATAACTTCGTTTTTTTGTTCATTTCGTTGATTATCAACTCGTGTTAGCATGATTTTTTTAATAGTGTCCATCTCTTAACTGAGCCAAATAAACTTTTGTTCACTAGCACCTCATTTGGATCCTTCATGGATAAAGACTATCATCTTTCCATTCAGACTAATCTTGATAATGGTGCGGTCAAGATTGTCTAGTGTAATGATATCCCACATAAGCTTAACTTCATCATTTGGAGTATTTGGAATCACATTGTTCTAAATAATGATGTGATTCATAGAAAAGGGATTCATATGGTGTATAAGTGATTTTGTTTCCAAGTCTCTAAGGAATAATCAATTGACCATTTGTTCTTCGAAATCGAATGGGCATAGTCCATGTGGAAAGGCCTAAGAAGTTTGGTTGGATTTGATGTCCCAAAGAGCAATGGTATGGAATTTATTAATTCTTGGATCCGTGGGGTGGAGATGAATGTATTATAATTCAAGTATCAGTCCATCTTTCTTGTGGATGTCTATTGGTGTATTTGGAATTCCAAGAGTATAGAAAGGGTGGAAGGACCTTCAAGTTCTTGTCTATATTTGTAGATGTAGACCAGGTGATTAGTGGTTGATATAGATTCTATTTTGAGGCATTGGGAGAATTCCATCTTCTTGTAGAGGGTCATAAAGGGAAGAAGTATGGTACCTCCTTAACCTATTCTACTGTTGGGAAAATGGGTTTGGTAGAAACCCCCTGGTAATGGTTTCAAACTCAACTGGGACGGATCATGCAATCATAGAATCATTATAGGGGTGGATTTTTCCGTGAATCTAAGGTATCAGTGATTATTGTCTTCATAAGATTCTATGGAAAAGGCGATTCTCTTAAGACATAGGTAAAGGATTTTCTTAATGGATTGGAAATTTTTCTTTCATCTAACATTGCTCTAACTAAGATTGAAACTAATTATGTTGCCATCTTCAACTCTCTTCATGGGAAGATCAATTCTCCCTTGACCATTGTATATCTTATCCACATATGTAAGGATATCATTGGATGAGCTATCTTGAACCATACTTGGCATGAAGGTAACTATGACATAGACTGCCTTTCTTCAAAGGGAAATCAAATTAACCCCCCCCCCTCATTATTTATTCTATCATTGGTTCCCTACCCCCATAGTGTGTTAACTTTTTATATACATATTATATTAGTCTCCACTACTTCAGGCATCCTTGAATTTGTTGTATCCTTCTTTAAATGCTTAATTAAAAGAAAAATTTAACCAATTTATGAGCTACTTATTGCTTTCTTGTAGGAAAAAGTTTAATTATTTTCAACTAATAATTTTTAACATTCCTCAGTGATAAGAACCCATATCTCCAAGGTTATATAACCTCTCTAGCGCTCTAATGAAATACTTGTGTCTATAGAATAACTTATTCCATTATATCTTATGGAATTTATTTATCTAATAACTCTTGTTTATCTTGAGTATTAACTTCATTGAAGTTTATCATTCTCTCACTATCTCAATTAGAGTTAGTTTCCCTTTCTAGAAACATATCTTATCTCACCACAATTGATTTTCTATCTGAGGGTTAGAATAAGAAATATCCTCTTATTTATTTGGGATATCCTATAAAGATGCACTTTTTGCCTCAGTATGAAGGTTTTTTATTGTAATTATACTTAACAAATTATTCACATCCACAGACATGTTTGTACAACAAAAAATATTTCTTCTCATTCCATAACTCATATGAGATTCTGATTTCCTCTTTATTTAGGACTTTGTTTAGTGTGTATGTTATTGATTGTAATGCATATCAAAAAAAGGTTAATGGAATATTTGTAAGAATCGTTATCAATATCACCATGTTCAACAATTTTTGGTTCTTTATTTCACTGACACCATTCCTCTACAGTGTATTAGGATGAGTGAGTTTGGATAATATTCCAAAATCTTTTAGATAGTCAATGAAATCTTGGTTAAGATATTTTCTACCTCTATACAAGTATATTTTCTTTTTTTCCTATAAATTTGATTCATCACTTAATTACTGTACTCCTTAAATTAATTAAAGTAATCATATGTATACCTCATTAAGTGGATATATCTATATCTACTAAAGTTATTCGAGAAAGTTTTGAAGTAAGAGTATTCACCTATAGCCTCTACTGGAAAAGTTCTACATATATCTGTGTAAACTAATTATAGAAGCTTCATAGATCTTTTAAATTTTACATTTAAAGAAGATTTTGATATTTTACCTTTAAACAAGTGTGAAATATATTTATGTATTTCAACTCAAAAGAATCTAAATACCCTTCTTGAAATAATTTTTCCAAATGCTTCTCATTTACATGAAAAATTTAGTGATGCCATAATTAAGTGTGATATAAGTCATGTGATCTTGATTCATTATATATTTTTAATAATTTATTTTATATTATATTATGTAAATACTTTTATTAAAATATTTCATCCCATAACATATGTTATCTTTATAAAATTTGAAACTTTTATTTATGGACTTAAAAATAAATCCATTTATGTATAAACTAGACACAAAAATTATGTTCTTAGTTAAACTAGAACATAATAACAATTATTTGAAACTAAAATCAATATATTCAGTAATGTGAGATGGTAGTCTTCTATATCCAGTGCAGTTGTTCCTACTCCATTGGTAGCTCTATGATCAACCTCACCTTTAGCAATATTATAGAATATAATTGTTTCTTATATTTGGATACCAATGTTAGAACCAAAAACTATATATAATTACCAATTTATATAAATATATAGATTAAAATTGATAAAAAAACATACTTGAAGCTTTTGTTTTCTTCTCTATTAAGGGAAAATTCTTCTTCTAGTGGTCTTTCTTGCCACCATCAAACATGCAACTTCCTACCCTTTAGCCTTTCTTTGTATCTTTCACTTCTTGGAAAGGTGGTGAAAAGGTTCCTTAGGCTTAGAACATTCCTTATACATTTTCACTTTTCCTTTTCTCTTGTTCACCATAAGGATATAATTTTTTCATGATTTATACATTTATCTTCTTAGTGAGTCAAATTCAAGAGATCCACGAGCATATTATTTATATTTTTCATGTTTAAATTCATAATAAAATTTTAGAATATTAAAGGAAAATAGTATATGATGAGGTCTTTGTACAATTCCTTGGGAAACTTAAATCTAAAAATCTTACAACACTCAATGAAGACAATAATATTAAACGCATGAGGTCCAAAAGAAACTCCTTCTCCAAGCATGCATGTAAAGAGTGCCTTTTGGATTTCATACATCTCTTTTCTTTCTTTCTCCTAATAGAGATCACATAAATGAAACAACATAGAGTATGCATCCATGTATTCATAAATACTCTATATATCACTAGTCATGGATGATAACATGAGGCATTGGATATCCAATACATCATCCACGTGTTTTCAAAATATATTTTTCTATTCCTTACTTTCCTAATTAGAGGGATCAGAGGAACTGGGGACTCTGGTATATAAAATTTCTATGTGTGGAATATTATAATATGAAATCACCTATACCATTCCTAGAAGTTAGCATCGGTCAGATGATTATATTTCTCAAATATGAATCACAAGGATGGTGACGTGGTCAAATGGATTTTTATTTTTCTAAAATATATAAAATAATATATTTAGTACTTATCTTAATTTATGATAATAATATAATTAATTAATTTAACTATTCTCACTCTATTTTATCAAACCCCAAAATCCCTCACAATTTAATTTAAAATATACTATCACTTAGATATTCTGGATTAAAGGATTTATATTTCCCATTAAATAACCTATACATAGGTTTTATCAAATTATTGAAAGATATTTAAATATTATTTTATTACCAACTAAATTAACTCATAGATCCTTGATCTATTGAGTGGACTCACCAATCTTAAAATTCTAACTTGGATTTCATCAACTCTTTTCTACAAGTTTCACCAAGTATTTCTATGGAAATCAACCCTAGATGTTAACATGGTTAATTAAACCCCAAGAATTTCATCAGAACTCCCCAATAATTCAAAGAACCTTGATGAGGAACAGACAAGTATTTTGAACTATGGTTGCATTCTAACTCAAGTGATGGAATATGTTTTCTAACTTAATATTTTGATTTAGGTATTTTATTTAACTTATCAATAAACAAAATTTATTTTATTCTTCACATGATTGTTAATATTATATTGAATTTTTAAAATTAATTAACCATTTTTGATAAAATAATCTAGACATTTGTATAATATTTATTATTTTATCCTGGATAAACTTGTTTGTTTATTTATATGGAAACTTATATAAATAATTAACTATACCTAATAAAATAAACCTTATACAATTTATTTTATTTTTCATTAAGACTAAAATCTAATTCTATTTATGATGTTTATTAATATGTGATAATTTTCACAATATAACCATGCATAAATAGTAAACATTCAATATGAATTTATTTATTTTTATCTATGCATTCTTTCTAATCTATTATATGTGATTGTGTATAAACATGCTTCACAAAATAATTTACCATGCATCAAAAATAAATAAAATAAGGCTTGATCATGAGTTTTTTCCTAAAATTCGATCCATCAAGTAGATGATGGATCAACATAGTCCCTAGGGGAATTCCTAGAGTCATGTAATGATAGGAATTTTATCACCACGTCATCATCCTATGTATTTTCCATGTTTGGTTATGTGTCGTGTCTTTCCTTGAATCATGTCATTGCAAGATGCATATTTACATATGTATAATCAAACAAAGGTGAGGGGAACTCGAGTGTAGGTATTACTTTTAATAACATATGTTCACCATTATACATATTTAATATAGATGATTGATTCATAGACTACTTATTCAAATAATTAATAAATAATTATCATAAAAATTAAATTGTTATGATAATTAAATTAAATAAATAGGAAAAAAATATAAATGGGTCAATATCAGCTCATAGTAAGTATAGATAATTTATAATTCCACTCAAGAGAATTTTAAATTAATTATTATTACTTTAAAACATTTTATTAATTAATTAAATATACCACCCATGGGATTTAGAAAAAAATTTATTAGATTTTATATATTTTTTCATATTTTCTATAGAAAAAATTAGATTTTTAAAGAGTTTATTTGGGCCAAAAATATGACCCAAATGGACATATTGGCCTTTTATGAGTCAGGTCGGTTCAAGTAGGATAAGAAAATTCTTACCTAGGCCATCAGGGCAACCCCACTCTGTGCACAATGCATGAGGATTTAGGGGCGGTTCCCACATAGGCGTTGTAATTCATAAAAAATAAATAAATAAACCACCACCAATATCATGCACACAATTACTAGTGACACGACATTCCACAACCACATCGATTGTGTATGACATGGTGATTCCCTGAGACATTTTTTAAAAAAATTGATTTGATTATGTTACCCACCTACAGTGCCTTACAAATAATAATGATATTATTATTAATTAAATTTATTATTATTATTAATTTATATATTATAATAAAATGTTATTAAAAATAAAAATTAATAATTATTATAATAATAATAGTTTGACGTCGTATCGATGTTCATATGGCCATAACTCAGTTATCTGACATATGATTGATGCGCTGTCAGGACTGTTGGAACTTTATCATTTCCCTATAGTCAAATTTTAGAAAATTAAATTTAAAATTATATTCAAAAAATTATATGACTACTATAATAATACTTTAATAATCCAATCTAGTCCAGAATCATGTATTTAAAAAAAATACATTGAATCTATGATGAAATGATATTTTTAATACATCTTGACCTGATTAAACCCATGGATCACATGTAATTAATTCATGCATAAATAAATAAAACTCAAATTTTAACTTGTTTGATTCAAGAATTCAATAAATGTTATGCTCATTGTCTATATAGTGGATCTAAACTTAACCCATTTTATATCGATGTTGGGTGATTCCAAACTATAAATCCTCAATATGTATCCACACATGCACTACAAAGCTCCCGGAACTTCAATATACAACCACAGTGTGCTAGCATTAAGAACTATATCACCTACAACATACCTCAATAATATGAAGAACCTCTCTCTTTGCCTTAATAGATTAGGGGATGAGAGCTCTCAATTTTATATCACTTTTCTTGAGAGAATAATTTACCTTTATCTCATTGTCTTATCTCTAAAATGAGAATAATCTAACTCCTAATAATTAATATAACATATGTATTTATATCTAGGTAAAATAAAATGATTTTCACAAAAGTCCCATTTATTTTATTTAATCAAAATAAATATTCCATGCTACACAATTTTAAATAATAATAAAACTATTATTTAAATTTGATAAATGTTTTTTGGAATATCATTAAATAAATAAATTATTATTTATTTAAATGATAATATTTCACCAATTGGATCATTAAAATTTAACTACATGATTCCATAAAATAATTGAACCTTGAATAAAAAATATTTATTTTATTAAAATCAATATTATATTCACACAACTTTTGAATAATATTTATTTATTAATATGATCAATAAATCCTTAAATAAATAATATTTGAATAATTGAAATATATATATATTCATTTACAAACCTCTATATACACTAAGTGTGAGACCCTCTAGGCCAATTTCTTAATAGAATGGGTAGAATGAACCTAAAGTCCAAGATCGGTGTCTAGAAATAAGTCTAGCCACCCATAGAGAAAGAAATGAGTCAAAGAAACAATGATGAAAAACTTTCCTATGAATGTAACTATGTAATTTAATACGTTTTAAATATATATCTCATCAATTAGGATTCATTCATGTGTCATCACCCCATGTGCTTGATTTATCATTCTTTTACTTTCCAAAATGAAATAATCTATAAACTACCAAGGAAATGTATTTATTAGAAAGTCCCATTTTAATCAAAGGGTCAAATATATCTTTTTCCATTAACTTTGATGGTAAAAATACTTTATTAACTTATTCAATTAATGTCACATCACTTATGACACATATAATGTATACTACCTCACTACAAGCTTATATTGTCACGATTTTCATCAATACATCAAAGTATGTGATTCATTATATACATTAAAAATAATCTCAAGTCTAAGGAATAATACACATGTTCTATTATTGGAATATCCAACATACATAAGACATGTGGAACTCTTATTGGTGGGTATTTCCTCATAAACTCCCATCTTAGAGATCACCAAATGAAAAATTCCTAGGAAGAAACCTCAATTTCTTATGATCCTCCAACACCTAATAGTCAAACATCATCTATATCTCATCAAACAGATATATATATATACCATAGGAAATATGTTTAAGGATATCATCATATCTTCTATGGGTTCTCAATATATCGGGGAACTATTATAAACCTTTAATGTGACAAATAATCTAAGGAAATTATTATATTAATGTTATGTAAAAGAAAAATCATAATGTGATATTATATTTATTGATATTTTGGTAATATAAAGTAAAAAAGTTAGTAGTCTCTAGGAAACCAACTCCAATAGTGGATTTGTTACATCATAGATGGTGAGAGATTTTAATTAAATATTTAAAAAAATATAATAAATGTTTAATGTCATGCAACTCTAATTTACCAATTTATATATCATTTATTGGAATCTATAATTAAGGGAAGGGTTCCTTTTCCATGGAGGCTTTGCAAAGAATATAGAATCCATGTTGAAGATTGAAAAATCATTTAAGAGGTATGGTTCTTTATATGAAATTTATCACCATTTTTAAATTATAGCCTTAGAATCCTCTCTCCTTCATTTTTTACCTAAACTAAATAATTTTAAGATAAAATTAAAGTATAGAATATATAAAATTAGATCTAATAATTGGATTTGGTTGGTTTGAAATCCAACTTACTGATTTATAAAACAACTAGAGAGAATTTTGGATTTCCAAAATTTCAACCTAGATTTTGTAGGCTTGGAAATTAGAATCATAAACCAATATTCATGTATGTTATTATCTATATATATAACTTTATAATGTCATATTATTTATTAACTTTTAATTCTTATTTTTATAGATATTTAGAGAGAATAAATTTTGGTATTTTTAAATAATTTTAAGATGTGCTAAAATTAATAAATAATCAGTGAGAAAATAGTATACCCTTGGATAGATATTTTCAATACAAATCTAATGAAACTAGTTTGGAATTTATCACATGAACAGATTGAAATTTATCAAAGATAATTTTTCTACATTTTGAACTTCTCTGTATATTTTGGATTCCTTAATGATTTATTTTCAAGATACAATTTACATTTATGAGATTCTCCTAATGAGATTAAGTTGATGTTTTAGTTTTTTAATGAATAGGAAATTTCTATATTTAAAAACCCATAGTGTTTGATGATCAATGGTGGTGGGCATCGATGGTGTAGCGGTATGCAGTGTTGGAATCACAAGCATTTAGTGGCCTAGAGAGTGCCATATAGACCTAGTCATGGGTTGAGGTCATAATGACAGCGTGAGAAGATGAGGCATATTCCACCATCCAATCACCTCATCAGCCCTATATAAGGGTGTTTATGTGGGGGTGTTTGTAATTCCCTATGTACCATAAAGGTTTTTGAAATTCAGAGGAATTTTAAATTTTTCTCTGGTGGATGTGATGGTTTTCTAATTGGGGTCTAGAATGGAATTATAAAGGTTTTATTTATTAAACGGTTATTTTTATGGGTATTGAGACTTGAGAGGTTTCTGATGTTCCTATATAATCCTTGTGATCTTTAAGGTTAGACTTTTTTTAATTTTTGTGAAGCATAATAGGGTCAATGGTTCATGAAAGGTTTGTCTTAACCATGAACCAGAACCATGAAGGATAGATATGTAATGAGTTTGGTTTGTTAAAACATGTGAAAATGTTATACTATCTATTTATAATTCATAAGTAAACTTTATATCGATTTCTTAGGGTTGGTGCATGTTTTTCCAAACCATGCACCTAACCGTACGAGGTGGGGTGTCTTGAGGTAGTGCTAACTACATGTTTGGCACATGGTTTAGAAAGCCATGCGGCCAAACTATGGTCCCTTTCAAAATTGGGTTATTACCAAATTTCCATTAAAATTTTATAATCCCACACCCCTCCTTTTCTTCCGAATATCGGCCTAGTAGCCTTATATGCACCCTTCTTCTCCTCCTCTTCCTCCTACTCCTTGGAGTTTTTTCTTCCTTTCTTGTCTGATTTCACTTATTTTTTGGAGTGTTGTATAGTTTACAGTGCGGATATGACTCATTATTTTTCTATTTTTATTTTCCTATAATTTTTTTCTCCTCATTAGGGTTTTGGGAACTGATTCCTATAGAGTATGGTGGATTTTTCCCAGTATGATGTGGATTATTTACTGCCTATAAAGAGGGTCTCCCAAGACTACATCTACATGTTGCAACCCATCGTTTTTGTGGAGGTAAGTGTACAAGTGGGTTTTGTAAGGGTTTTAGGAAAAATTTCTTATTGTATCTTATGGTTATAGTTCTGATTGTTAGGGATTTTTCTAGGGTTAGCACTTGGAGGGTGGAAAGGACCTTTGGAGGGTGTTTGGACTTGGTTCTTGTGTGCTAGGAGCACCCGGTGAGTGAATTTTCACTTATACCTAAGTTGCTTATTTTGGTTAATTAGTTTTAAGAGGTTAATTAATTTTAATTTAATTATATTTGATTGATTTTTATTTTTTAGAGTGATATAGGATTGTGGGTGGTTTGATCATTGGTCACCAGTCTTAGATGATCTTAAGTGATGAGTTATTGGGCTAGAAATTAAAATGAAATCACATATTTGATGTAGGTAGTCCCTATATTTATCCCATATTAGTGATTAATTTTCAAAGTGAAAGGGTTTTTTATTGCATTGTAACATTTTGTGTTGGATCTAGAATTAAAAATAGAACATTAAATATAAATTCTCCTTGTCGTGTGCCCTTAGGAATGATTCTAAATGGTTTCTTTGAAGGTGATCCCTATGGGATGACTAATTTGAGACTTATACCCTATAAAATGATTGTATAAAAGTGGGAAACCAAAATTTTGTGATTAATGTAAAATATTTAGAGATAGTATGAGAAGTTATAGAATTATCCCTTGATTATAATATGAATTCTTAAATAATTAAAAAAAATGGGTTTAATATGACTTATGTGTTAATAAAATATTGTAAAGGATGATTCCAATGGAATGTCTTAGTTTAGTAATATAACTTTAAATGGATAATAGTAATGGATTAAAACAAATGGCCTTCCATGTAATGGAAAATAAGATAATGGTTGATATCAAAATGATAAATGGATAAACTATGTTTTAGGGAATAGAAAATAAATGTTATACTATAAATTGATGAATTGTAAAATAAATTGAAATTATAAGGTAAATTGACCTACTTTAAAGTGTGAGATGTGATAAAAGTGGTAAGTGAGATACTAAAATATTACATTCTTATTGATATGGAAAATTGATATGGACCTTGTTGAAATATTATTTATGTGAAATGTAACACCTTGGGGTGGTGATGGTACTTGAGATGGGGAATTTCCGGATAAGCGCTCGGATTCCAGGTGACTCTTGATGATTGGAAATACCATGATGAGTTTCTAGATTCTACATAGTACATGATTAAGAATTCCATGGTGATCTATGTGGATTCTACATGATACAATATGTTTGGGGATGATGTGATGAGTACTTGGTTTTTATATGGTACATGATATTAAGGAATGTTGACCTGAGTGATAAGATTCCATAGGAATTCTGAGATGATAAATTAGATTCAATGTGATAATTTATGATAATAGGTAATTATAGTATGAGAGATTGGATTTTGTGTGGTTTTTTATAGATTCATAGTCATCATGACATGCTCAGAGACACCCCAGCACTGGATGAAGTAGGTAAGTTTAACCTCGATCATCACCATAGATCATGGGACATCAGATTTTTATTAACTTATTTATTTTGTATCATCTTATTATTTTACTATACCTCGGTTGAACATGTTATCAAATTGTATTTTTAGGGATGTTGGTGGTGGTGGCCTATTGAGTTTTACTCACACACTACTCAGGTCTCCATGGCACTTGGGTACCTGAGTTGATGCAGTCAGTTTATAGGACTAGACTAGGGCAGAGGCCAAGAATTTTTATTCTAGTTGGGTTGATAGGATTGATAAAGGGATCTTGGTGTAAGTCCTAAGTATTTTTTTGGTTGTATTTATTTTCAATAGATCAATATATAGAAAGTTATAGAATACTATGAGTATAGAAAGTTTTTTAAGAAAATTCCCTAAGGAAATGAACTAAGAAAGTTGGGGATTTTAAATAAGAATAAATGGTAAAATGATTTTTAGAAAAACCTTCTATATAGGCCTTTCCAAACACAAACTTTTGAATAGAGAGTTAGTAAGAAGAACTAAAACTGTAAATTATGACAAGATAAAATAGGAAGATGTTGTTTTCTAGAAAAACTTTCTAGACATGCCTTTACAGACATAAAATATTGGATAGAGGTTCCATGTAAATAAAACTAGATAATGATTTTATAATCATTCAAAGTTACTAAATTGTGAAATTATTATGATACAAGATAGAGGTTGTAAAAGAGAAGAAGTGGATATTTGAATTCAGGATAGACTATCTATACAAAGAAGTTTGTACACAAAGTTTGAGAATAATTCAAGTGAAAAAAAATTATAAAGTTTATGGAAGTAAAGTGAAAGTAATATAAGGTTCTAGGCATAGATTTTCAGACACAAGTTTCTAGACAAAGATTTCTGAACACAATTTTTTGGATAGAGAAGAAGTTTCTAAAATATATCCCTATACAAAGTTCTCCGAACACAATATACCAGACGAACTTATGAATACATATTAATGGAAATATTTTTCTAGAAAACATACACTTAGAATTATATAATGAATAAATTATAAGTTATGAAGTTTGTAAAAAGAGATTGTTTAAGGAATGATTAATGAAGTTGTATCCCAACAAATTTTGAGTTATAAATTTATGTGATAGAATAATAGAGGTAGACCGACAGATAGATAAATATGTATAAATCTAAAATGGAAAAATCATTAGATAAATGTATAAAAATATCTAATAGACAATATATTGTGCATTCCATCAAGTAAATAAATTTAATCGAATTATAAGAAAAAATAGATAAATAAAATTTTTGATGAAGTTCATAGTATCGGATGAACATGTGGTGGACAAAGAATTCTAAATCAATTTTAGACAAAGAAGTCCTAGTAAAGAGAATGGACAAAGGAAAAATAAGGAACTTTACATTCTCTATGTAAAATTCTTAATTATGATAATTCCAAATCTGGTATTCAATTTTTGAGTAACATTTTGAGATTAACTAATCGGATAGAGAAAAATTGCTCCATTAGATGGAGAGTTATTAAAGAAACTCTAGATAGATATTTCCCAGACAAAGATAAATTGAGAAATTTCAAAGTTCTAGAGAATTCAAAAAGGTTATAGAAGACTCAAAATACTTGATAAGATTTTGAATGAAATCCAAATGTGTGAATAATTCAGAATTAGACATTTGAGTGAGTGGGAAAAAAATTCAGTTTCCCACCTTTAATATTTTTATAGAACCTATAAATAAAGGATGAAAATTTTATTATGCATGAATCAATATTCATGCATGCGGAAATTTGACACTCTAATGATTTTGTGATAGGATGAGTTTCCAAATAATCATGTTGAATTTGAGAAGATAATATATAATTCCATCGAATTAAGTAACCTTGATCAGAGATCTTTTGGACGTGGTTTCATCATATGAAGAAGAATGTGAGATTTGTTGACTGAGTTCCTACTCAGTTGAAGTAGAAATTGAATAAGGTTAGACTTTCTTCATCGAGCATAGATTCATTAGACAATATCATTGTATGAATTAACTTTGAATGTAGCAAAGTTGACTGAAGCATGGTGAAGAGTTTCAGTCAAAGTCAAACTGGATCAAGCAATCAGATAGAAGCAAACTAGATAGGGCCATTGGATATAGGAAATTAGATAGACCCATCAGATGTACATTTTCTAAGTTACTTTTTAGTGAATTTTAGGAAAACTCATATTGATAATATCAAGTTCTACTAAATATCAGGTGAAATTTTCAATACTAATATACTCTTATGAGGGTTATTGAATATCTTGAAGGTTGTATGTAATGAAAAATTATTCTATCAATAAAATTTTTCTTCTTATGTTAATTTTATTTAGTATATATCACATAAAATCACTTAGATAACATAATAAAAACTTTATAAATGAAGAATGAATGAAATAAGAGGTATTTATAGAAGTTAACAAACTTATACCGATGAAATAGTAACTTGACCTTCAGAATAGTAATATAACCCTTATAAATAGTTAAACATCCAAATGAATAGTAACCTCACTCATGAAAGTATAAATAAAATTTAGTAATCTTATAAATGAAAGTATGATATAATTATATCATACTATAGGTAAATGAATATTTTAAAAATTATTAATTAAGTGTTGGTATTTTTGTAAGTTATAAATATTTAATTGCAATTTTAATGATAATATAATTATTTAAAATAAATTTTATTTTCATAAAATATATTAATAAAATAAATTTTTTTATCTTATGATTTTAGTATAAATTTAGGAGATCTTAGTTAATTTTTCAAAGTGTTATAAAATCAGTTATAAATTTAAAATCTGTATTTTTCATGTAAATAATGATTTTAATTAAAAATTAAATATCACATGTTTATAAAATTACTCTCATAAAATAAAGTTCACTTTTTAATTCTACATGTCAAAAAATGGTTAGAGTGATTTTTTGGTATTTTTCTAAAATACTTGAATTTTTTGTGAATAGTAAAATATCATAATTTATGATAAATGCTAAATACATGAATTATTGAGTCATAAATTATGTATGGAAGATTTAATCCCATAATATCAAAATATCCCCCTATTATTTTAATATATTTGGTTATAATTATCAAAATATTCATAGTCTTGAACCAAAATATTAAACAAATGGATAAAATGTTCAAAAAACACCCCTCTCCTCCACTATAAATATCACCCCTTCTTCTCACACCTTTCAAGATTTTATCCTTGTAAAATTTCCACCCAATACTTATTTCAATCCCCTCCCCCAAATTCATGAGCTATTTGACTCATTAAAATACCAAAACCTATCCCCTTAAGAAGAATCTCAAGAAGTATAATTCAAGAGGTAAAATCCTCTTCCTTTTCCTTTTAATTTCTTTTCAAGTTCTTTTATTTTATTATTATCTCCTCACATACCATCATAAAAATATACTTATAAATCCAATACCTTGAATATACTAGAATTTTATTATTCTAATTGAATAATCCATCATAAATACCCTTCTCCTGTTCCTTTTATTCTAAAAACAGAAACGTTGTCTGTGAGGTGTTATTTCATCACCTTCAAGGATGAAAAGTTTTCATTTTCCTTCAGCATATTCAATTATATTAACAAAACAATTTTAATGGTTGAATAATATTTTAAAATTTATAATAAAACCCTTTTTATTTTCTGAAAGTAACATATTTACATAATAATAAATGATAAAACAAAAGGAGTTTGTTGTGATCTAAAACCGATAAAATTAATCTAAACAATTATCATTAACATGTTATCTAATGATTCATAACCATATATAGTAAAAAAATGATATATAAAACCAATTAAACTTATTTATGTTCATTAATAACACATAATTATGATTCTAGATAATTATACTCATTTTACATGAATTTCATTACTCATAAACAAGCGAACCAATCATGAAAACCAAGAAAATGAATGCTCCCAAACGATAAAATTAAACTCTATAACTCATAAATAAGGCCAAAAATGAACTTAATAAAACTATATTGAATAAAATACATGTTTAAAATGTTCTAAATCAATTAATTAATGAATTTTATTTGATTATCCAGAACATTAAGGTCAATTTCAGAACACATTCGAACATAAGTTAAGGGTTTCTTCCCGAACCTCCATTTTCATTCGGGTTATACTTTATTCCTCTATAAACCAATATAATTGTTAATTATTTTTATATAATTCTTTTATATTTTGTGTATAAATTAAAAACTCATGTTTTTTTATCATTTCATCTTTATTTTATAAGAAATACATGTTTTTCAAGGTTCTCTTCTCAATTCTTCCCAATACGCAAGCCCAATTAAAGGGAACATCTTGATTTCTTACCCATTTTCAAGTACCATACATGATCTATTTTAAGACATGGTTATTTTTATAAAATTTATAATTTTGACATGAAAAACTATATTTTTTTCACTTCTGGTTTTATCCAAATAAATATGAAAAATACAAATGATTTTTAAAAAAGAACCCTTCTTTTCAAACTAAAAAGGAGTATTTCTCTCAAAAATTCCTCAATGGTTTTATTAGAGTATTTTCATATATTTCAAAAACTCTATTTAATTTTATGATTTTTTGAGATTTATTTCTTATGATTATCAAATACCATATTTTATTAAATGGTTTATGATTACTTTGACTACGGATGTGTTATATTGTTACCATTCACCATATTACTCAGACTGATTAGTGATTATGTTTATAGATTGGGGAAAGTTATGTAAATTTCATATATATATATATATATGATGTTTATGTTAAATCCCATTAATATAAAAAATTAATTGAACTTAGTAAGTGATGGGTGGGTCCCTCTATATCCCATCGATGCATCTGTTGGTCTCATGAGACAAACTAGACTCGGTTTTTACCCATTATGTATGGTGTCATGGTCAAGGCCTTTGTGGTATGTTTATGATGTCCAAAATTATGCATTCCCTCATTATAAATGTAACTCCCCAACCCCAGTTACCCAGAGTTAGTGCATTATTACATAACATTGGCATGATCACAAAATATCAAGCCTCAAAAGACCGATTAGTTTAGTATCCTTGGAAACACTAAATACATTCATAAGGTTTTCATTACATCATAAAAAGGAAAACTACAAAAAAATTGTTTCCAAAGACAATACTGATATCCCATATACTATCCCTATAGGTCAGTCATAATATACTTCTTTGCATCATAGGAAAAATAAAACATAGAAAGGGGTGAGCTCAGATGCTCAGTAAGGATAACAATATAGCAGAAACTTTCATAAATAAGAATAAACATTTAAGGCGATGTATAATTAAAAAAAGCCTTTTAAACTTGAACTTCATCATAATATGGAAAAAATAAAATAAAATAATTCCATTTACTTATTCACATGGATATTATACTAGTCAAATAATCACATGCAATATCAATAACCACTTTCATAATGATGGAATGCACAATTCCAGACTTTCATAACCACATAGTCAAGGCCATGTTCCAAGACTACAAATAAGATTTTGTCAAGGCCTTGTGCCAAGATACTATTTTGTCTCATGAGACCTACTGATTCATTGAGGATCTATAGCTGGTTCCACCCGTCACTTACTAAGTCCAATGCATTCCTCATATGAAAAGGTTTAAACATAACATAAACATTAGTATTAGAACTAGCATAAGAAATGTCAATACTTTCTCTATAAACCATGAATGGTATAAAAATAACACATACATAGTCAAACATATCACAAATACTTCAATACAATATAGAAGTTTTATATCATAATAAATCAACTTCAAATAAGCTTAAAATCCATCAAATGATGTTGACATAGATGAAATCAAAACTATTTGAGAGAAATATCTCTTTTTTGAAATAATTTAAAAGTCACATAATTATAAAAGAAATCATTTACTTTGAAAATATTCTTATAATCTTTTAAGGGAAGCTTTGACAATTTTATAATGGCAGAAAATATTCGCACCCGCTGTATAAGTTAAAAAAAGACATTCTTACCTTAATTTTGTCGAAAAGTTTAAAAAGGACCATGTTTGGAAAACGACGGAAAGATTCCTTTACAAAAATCTTATAAAATTCAAACAAGGGTATAAATTAATTTAACCCATAGTCTATAAAATAGTAAGAATTTTTTGAAATACATTTTTAAGAAACATGGATGTTGATGATAAAGAGGTCTCAGTAGATAATTACGTATAAACAACCTCGGATAATGAAGAGATTGTGAAATAAACCCTTACCCTATACTTTTCCTTGATCGAGGGTAGGTTAACATCCTGTATAATAGTTAAATCATTTTTATTAAATTATACAAGAATCATATACATAAATATGATATCATATATGATCTTCTAATATTTATTTGTTAATAATATTTTAGTATTATCGTCGTTTCGGATGTTCACTTACTCATTTTCTTTTATATGTTTTGTTACATAAGACATGTTTGTTATGGATAGGTTGTATATTATTCATATACAGAATGATATCGAGTCCTTAAATATTTATTTTAATCATCAAATGAAAATTAGTCTTGAATGGATACGATGGGTAATGAATCTCATCACGTTCATGGAGACGGTAATCCGTACGTACGCACGAGCGACAATATCATTATTTTGATATTAAATTATTATATAATTGGATGGTATATCATATATACAGAATCATTACCATGTTATATTTATTATTTATATCAATTATACATCATTATTATACCCATCCAAATAATAATATATAGAATGACAACTACACCACAAAGTGGAGACGGTAAGTCGTACGTACGCACGTATGGTGACATGTCATTCAAAGGATGGATAGAATAATGAATATGGTTGTACCATATTTATAATAACATCACGGTGTATATAAGATACTGGATTAATTATTTTATAATGGAAACAACAAGTAAATAAGAAGTGGAAGAAGAAAAGAACTTGAAAGAGGTGATGAAATATTTACCTCTTCTTCCGGTTCTTCCTTTTGATTTGATCAAAAGGGCTTATTAAGTTGGCTTTCTGACTAAATGAAGGCCTCTAGGATTAAGTGATTGAAGTTTATAGGATATTTGGGCAGGGTTTGGCTGAGCCAAAAGGCTTTGAATGTGTGAATTTAAGAGAAGGTGAATTTCCCTTTTATAAGAGGGGTGAGAGGCACCTTAAAAAAACTTAAAATATTATTTTATAATAAATTCATATTCAATTTATAATGGCTCAAAAGTGACTTATTTTAATTATAGGGTGGGTATAGGTCTAAATCCTTTCAACCAATAGATTTTAGACAGGTTTAGGTGACCATATTAACCTTATCATTTATATTTAACTCTTAGTTAAATATTTTGACATTTACCGTGTCTCTTTGTATTTTTATATTATATGGTTAATAAACTTACTATAATAAGCCAAGAGTACCTCAAGTGGTTCATTATTAATATATATAACTTTATCTAAGTTATTTTTCTGAACCTTAGATTTTTAGGAATAGAATATCAATTAATAATATAATATTTGTTTTAAAAACTCTTTTATGTCAATTTTGACACTATTTGGTATTTTGTTTTTGTTAAATTCATAACAGCATTATTACTTCGAAAAAATTCATTTCATCAACCCTAACAAGTCATAGTAACCTAGAAAATTAGTGGAATGCATTAAAAGTCTCAAATTACATTTATTTGGGTATTTAAAATATCAATTATTTTAATATTTCATTAATATGGTAATTACTGCATCACCATTGTGTCATAAATAAATTAAATTATTTAATGTCTAAAAATTATAAATAAAATACCATTATGTAGAAAATATTTTTATATTTCTAATTAATATTTATAATTGAATTTATATTATGTTTAACCCTATATTAAAAATGTTTTAGTTATTAAACTTTGATTTTAACTCTTTTAACTCTTCTTTAAATAAAATAATAATAAATGTCCTAATCTAATCCAAGTGGACCAAAGAGGTTCATATTTTATTCCTAAGGTTTTTTTTGGGTCGAATTATACTTATCCAATAGAATTAGTACATGTTTTAGGGTAATAATAATATCATTTTTACCCTTAATTACCCTATTTACTTTTAACTGTGGTAAATAAAAGTAAAAAGTTACTATTCACCAAAAATTATTTTTATCTTATTGAACCACATTTTACTTACTAATATCAATCGTGTGTCTCAGATTTTTGAAATTCAACTCCCAGAAGCGGTAAAATTAAGTTTTATGCAAATTTGCAAAAGCTCTTAGGAGGTGGGTAAAAGACGGTAAAAAGTTCAATAAAATTTTTATATATCTAAACTTATTATAAAGTGACTCCAATGAATTACATTGAACTTATATAGATATTATGTATCTGTTTTTACCTAAAATAAATTTAAATAAAATAACTAATTATTTAAATAAAAATTTGGTTTTAACCAATAACTCAGTGTTTTTCACAATTCATCAAAAATTGAAGGTTTTCAGAAAAATACCAAAAAATCAGCCTAAGATGATTTTGATATTATGAATCCAAAAATAAAGTCCCTTTTGAAAGATAAAATTTATAAAATTTCAAAAAGTGGGTATTACTATTCATAGCGGCTAATTTTATTGGTTGTGGTGTGTTAGAACTCGAAGTTGTGTACAACACACGCTACTGTATTATTCAAAGAGAAGCGTACCATGGAAGCTTGGGGTGTTACATTCTCCCCTAATTCAAATAATATTTTCCTCAAAATTTATAGAGTAGTACTACGTAAAAAGACTTGGGTGTTTCTTCATCATAAGTTCCTCGGGTTCCAACGTTGCCTCTTCCATCTTATGGTTTCTCCATAGAACTTTTACCAGACGAGTCATCCGGTTTCTCAACACTTGTTCTCTTGTATAAAGAACCTTGACAAGATCTTCGTAATAAGATAGATCGGGTTCTAGTTCTAATTCCTCATAGGTGAGTACATGCGTTGGGTCATGCATGTATTTTCTCAACAGTGATATGTGGAATACATTGTGAACTTTGGAGAGACTTAGCCGCATTGCCAAATGGTAAGTTACAGCCCCAATTCGTTCTAGAATTTCAAAAGTTCTGATGTACATGGGACTAAATTTACCCTTCTTACCAAAACTAATAACACCCTTCCATGGAGATACCTTCAAGAAAACATGATCTCCTACCTGAAATTCCAAATCCTTTCTTCGATTATCAGCATAGCTCTTCTACCTATTTTGAGATGATTTGATGTGGGTTTGGATTACCTTCACCTTTTCCATCATTTCCTCAACAAGTTCTAGGCCTACAAGTTTTCTTTCACCAACATCATCCCAACAAGTTGGTGTGCGACATCTCTTTTCATATAACGCTTCATATGGTGCCATATGAATACTTGAATGGAAACTATTTTTATAGGAAAATTATACCAAAGGTAAATATTGATCCCACATACCTTGAATTTCAAGTGAGTAGGATCTCAACATGTCTTCTAAGGTTTGAATAGTTCATTCTGATTGTCCATCTGTTTGAGGGTGGTAGGAAGTACTCAAACTAAGTTTAGTATCCAGGTATTTCTGAAGACTTTTCAAGAATCTTGATGTAAAACGAGGATCACGGTCAGAAACAATCAATAGGGGTACTCCATGAAGTCTCACAAATTCATTAATATATAGTCTTTCTATATGTTCAAGTGGTAGATCTTCTCCTATAGAAAGAAAATGTGCTGACTTGGTAAGACGATCAATAATGACCCATATTGAATCATTCCTTCTAGGAGTCTTTGGTAGTCCCATGACAAATTCCATCGTAATATTATCCCATTTCCACTCAGGTATGGGAAGAGGTTGCATGACTCCTCCAGGTTGTTGCCTTCCAACTTTCACTTGTTGACAAACCATAAATATTGACACAAAATCAGAAATCGCTCTCTTCATGTTGTCCCACCAATAATGTTCCTTCAAATCTCTATACATTTTGGTGATCCCATGGTGTATAGAGAAATTGAAACTATGAGCATCATCCAATAATTCCCTTTTTAGATATGCTATATCAGGAACACAAATTCTCTTCCCAAATTTCAAAATTCCATCTTCATATACGAAGTCACTCAATCTCCCATTATTCACAGCTTTAATCTTCTTTTGAAACTCTTTATCACCAGTCTAAGAACTCTTTATCCTTTCTAGTAAATATGGTTTAGAAACCATTTGAAAAAGAATTGATGTTTCACCTTCCATGGTTATTCCCATATCCATCTTTACTAGATCCATGTATATAGGATCCTCTTTAACTATCATCTTATTCAAAACTCAATGATCTTTTCTGTTCAAATCATCTACCACCTTATTTTCCTTCCACGGGTGGTAGTGTATCATGAAATCATAATCATTGAGTAGTTAAATCCATCTCCTTTTCCTCATGTTGAGTTCTTTCTATGAGAAAATGTACTTCAAACTATTGTGATCGGTATATATCTCATATTTTTCACCATAAAGATAATTTCTCCATACCTTCAAAGAAAAGATTACAGCTGCTAACTGAAGATCATGAGTAGGATAGTTTTTCTCATGAATTTTTAGCTGTCATGATGCATAGGCAATAACCCTATCATTCTACATAAGGACACAACCAAGTCCTCTCTTTTAAGCATCACTATAAATAACAAACCCATCATTCCCTGATGGTAGAGTCAAGATAGGAGCATTGACTAATCTTCTCTTCAGTTCTTTGAAACATTCTTCACACTCTTTTGTCCAAACAAATTTAACCCCTTTACGTGTGAGATTCATTAATGGGTTATCCAATTGGGAAAAAATTTGGACAAAACGTCGATAATAACATGGTAAACCAATAAAACTGCATACCTCAGTTATACTCGTCGGTGTTGTACATTCTTAGATTGCCTTGGTCATTGAAGGATCAACGAAAATTCCATCCTTAGAGACAATATGGACAAGAAAAGAAATCTCCTAAAGCCAGAATTCACACTTTCTAAACTTCCCATATAATTCATGTCTTCTAAGAGTATTCAGGATAATGCACAAGTGATTTTCATGATCTTCGTAGCTTTTTGAGTATACCAAGATATCATCAACAAATACCACTACAAAATCATTGAGATATTCCTTGAAAACTTTGTTCATTAGATCCATGAAGACATAGGGTGCATTAGTCAATCCAAAAGGCATTACTGTAAACTCGTAATGACCGTACCTAATTTGAAATGTTGTCTTTGGAATGTCTTCCTTCTTCATGCACAACTGATGGTATCCATATTGAAGGTCAATATTTTCAAATTATTTAGCTTCATGTAGTTGGTCGAATAAATCATCAATGCGAGGTAGGGGATACCTGTTCTTTATTGTTATATCATTGATCTCCTTGTAGTTGATGCACAACCTCATAGATCCATCTTCTTAACAAAAAGGATAGGGGCTCCCAATGGAGAAACACTAGGGTGAATAAATCCATTATTACTCAATTCATCTAGTTGTTTCTTTAGTTACACTAATTTCATAGTGTCCATTCTATAAGGGGTCTTCGATATGGGCCTTGATCCAGGAATTATGTCAATGGAAAACTAAATTTCTCATTCTGGAGGTTTTCTAGGTAAATATTCTGGAAAAACATCAACATATTCTTGCACAATAGGTACATCCTCTATTCGAACATTTTTTTCCTCACCCATAGTTATTTCATTCTCTTACTCCCCAATAATTGAATTTAGTTGAGCTATTGGGGTTGGATCTAGATAAGAATTAGGTAGTGATGATTCTTCTCTAAAGATGAGGTGTTCTTTATAATCATCATAAAAAATAGTAACCCCCTTCTTCTTACAATAAATTTTCACATCATGGTCTGAAATCCAATTCATACTAAGGATTATATCAAATTCCATCATGGGTATGACGATGAGATCAGTAAATAAAGAACATTTATATGCTCTAATGGGAACTGATTCACAAAAATTTGTAGCAATGATACTTCCCTTAGGATTTTTGAATGACAAATCCCTTGTTAAATAAAATTGGAAATATCTAATTTTCATAGAAAAATGGGAAGATATGAAACAATGTGATGATCCAGAATCAAATAAAGCATTTTCTAAACTTGAGGAAACCATTAAATTACCTGCCACCATGTCTTTTAGAGTTTCAACCTCAGCAGTAGTGATAGCATAAGCTTGGCCTTGTTCCCTTGGCCTTTTCTAAGGTAAGTTCCCTTGGATCTTAGGAAATTCATTCGCATAATTCCCCCTTTCTCTAAAATTGTAGCATTCAACATAGACAACATCTTTCTTCCCCTTGCAATCACAAGCTTGGTGGCCTTTTTCACCACACTTTTAGCAGACTCCCATTCCCTTAAAGAAAGTACCGGGGTGTTTCTTCCCACATTTACTACAGGATGGATATTTAAATTTTTCCTTCTTCCCCTTATTTTTATTTCCAGAGTGATCAGCAGATCTCTTCTTCTCTTTCTTTGCTTTAAAGTTGTAAGACTTGGAGAATTCATTTTCTGTCTTGATAGCACATGAGACAATATCTTCATACGATGAGAAGGATTTTGAGACTAATTCTTGATGGAGAAATGGTTTTAACCCATCAAAGAAACAATAAATCTTACTTATTGGGTTATGTATATAATCTGCATCATGCCTTTCTAACCTTGTAAAGTTAGACTCATACTTTGCAACATTCTTGTCCTCCTTTTGCCTCAGACTCATAAATTGTCTTTCCATATCCGCTCGATGGTCATGAGGAAAGTATTTTTCTAATAAAATATCTTTAAACTCCCTCCATTCCATATTTTATACTTCATCATCTTCCTTCGTGTTTTTAATCAATTACCACCATTGATCAGCATCTCCAGTGAGGTGGTAAACTGCCATGACAACTTTTTCCCTTTTGCTACTCCCCAAGGTGTGGAATATTTTCTATAAGGAATTTATCCATTACTCAGCTACTAGTGGATTTTTACTACCATTTAATGTTGTTGGTTGTTTCCTCATGAAGTGATCTAACATTGATCCTCCACGCTGCAGATCAGGGTGCTCCATATGGGTAAGGTTATTATTCATAACCTGAATGAGTTGTCCCAGTATGGTGATAAGCCGATCAGCACCAGTTGTATCACCGGCTCCACTATAATTATCTTTATTAGGATGGAAATCCCTACATGTATTACGTGCATTGATACGGTTTCCATTCCTTCCACTAAACTCCATTTCTAAACAATGGCATAAACTAGATTAGTTTATGAATTGAAATACATAATTCTAAACTTGAAAAACACTTAAAATAAATTGAACAGTTTATAGATATAATCCATAATCATAAAAATTATTTCTTTAAGAAATTATATACTCATAAACCCTTCATAATGGTTTGTAAAGAAAATGATAATTATCCTGAGCATATCCCCCGGGAGTGTTGTAACCAAGAGTGAAACAAGGCCCGTTGTCATGCACTGGTTCCCGTTGTCATGCACCAGTTCCCATTAGAGTCTAACTCAAAGCGGTGTTTTCAGGTTTTACCCCTAGGTATATTTGTGCCAGAGCCACCTCTACCTTCTATTATCCAGACAGGGATGTATTTCTTGGAAAACTCACAAAATCTCTACAATACCGAAATTCTAGGAAGTTCTTCTATACTAATCCTCAAAGTCAATCTTGGGGTTATGTGCTCTAATCAAAGTTTATCTAAATCTAGTTTCCAAGGTTTGTACTAAACTTCCTTTAATACCAACAGTAACTCCCCGACCCCAGTTACCTAGATTCGGTGAATTATTACATAAGATTGGCATGATCACAAAAGATCAAGTCTCGAAAGACCGATTAGTTTAGTAGCCTTGGAAAAACTAGATACATTCATAAGGTTTTCATTACATCATAAAATGGAAAACTACAACAACATTGTTTCCAAAGACAACATTGAGATTATATAGATTATCACTTCAAGTCAGTCATAATATACTTCTTCTAATCCTAGGGAAAATAAAACATAGAAATCGGTGAGCTCAGATGCTCAGTAAGGATAATAATATAGTGGAAACTTTCATAAATAATCATAAACCTTTAAGGAAATGTATAACTAAAAAAAGACTTTTAAACTTGAACTTCAGCATAATATGGAAAAAATAAAATAAAATAATTCCATTTACTTATTCACATAGATATTTTACTAGTATAATAATTACATGAAATATCAATAACCACTTTCATAATGATGGAATTCATAATTCCAGACTTTCATAACCACATAGTCAAGGCCTTATGCCAAGACTACAAATAATATTTTTTCAAAGCCTTGTTCTAAGACACTAGTTTGTATCATGAGACCTACCAATGTATCGAGTAGCTATAGCAGGCTCCACCCATCACATACTAAGTCCAATGCATTCCTCATATGAAAAGGTTTAAACATAACATAAACATTCGTATTAAAACTGACATACGAAATGTCAATACTTTCTCCATAAACCATGAATGTTACAAAAATAACACATCCATAGTCAAACATATCAAAAATCCTTCAACAAAATATGGAAGTTTTATATCATAATAAATCAACTTCAAATATTCTTAAAATCCGTCAAAGGATGTTGACATAGATGAAATCAAAACTATTTGAGAGAAATATCTCTATTTTGAAATCATTTAAAAGTCAGATAATTATAAAAGAAAACATTTACATTGAAAATATTCTTATAAGATTTAAATGTAAGCTTTGACGATTTTAAAATGGTGGAAAATATCTGCACCTGCCGTATAAGTTAAAAAAGACTTTCTTACCTTAATTTTGTCAAAAAGGTTAAAAAGGACCTTGTCTGGAAAATGACAGAAAGGTTCCTTTACAAACATCTTATAAAAGTAAAACAAGGGTATAAATTACTTTAACCCATAGTCTATAAAATAGTAAGAATGTTTTGAAATACATTTTTAAGAAACATGGATGTGGATGATAAAGAGGTCCCAGTAGATAATTACGTATAAACAACCTCAGATAATGAAAAGATTGTGAAATAAACCCTTACCTTGTACTTTTCCTTGATCGAGGTTAGGTTAACCTCCTGTATAATAGTTAAATAATTGTTATTAAATTATACATTAATCATATACAAAAATATGATATCATATATTATCTTCTAATATTGCTTTGTTAATAATATTTTACTATTATCATCGTTTCAGGTGTTCACTTACTCATTTTCTTTTATATGTTTTGTTACATAAGCCATGTTTGTTATGGATAGGTTTTATATTATTCATATCTATAATTATATCAAGTCCTTAAATATTATTTTTAATCATCAAATGAAAATTATTCTTGAATGGATACGATGGGGAATGAATCTCATCGCGTTCGTAGAGACGGTAATTCGTACGCACGCACGAGCGACAATATCAATCTTTTGATGTTAAAATCTTATATAATTGGATGGTATATCATATATACAGAATCATTATAATGTTATATTTATTATTTACATCAATTATACATCATTATTATACCCATCAAAATAATAATTTATTGAATAACAACTACACCACAATGTGGAGACGGTAAGTCGTACGTACGCATGTAAGGTGACATATTATTCAAAGGATGGATAGAATATTGAATATGGTTGTACAATATTTATAATAATGTCATGGTATATAGAAGATACTGTATTCATTATTTTATAATGGAAACAACAAGGAAAGTAGAAGTGGAAGAAGAAAAGAACTTGAAAGAGGTGATGAAATATTTACCTCTTCTTCGGGTTCTTCCTTTTGATTTGATCAAAAGGGCTCCTTAAGTTGGATTTATGACTAAATGAAGGCCTCTAGGATGAAGTGATATAAGTTTAGAGGATATTTCAGCAGGTTTTGGCAGATCCAAAAGGATTTGAAGGTGTGAATTTGAGATAAGTTGAAGTGCCCTTTTATAAGATGGGTGAGGGGCACCTTAGGAAAAACCTAAAATATTATTTTATAATAAATTCATATTTGGTTTATAATGGCTCTAAAGTGAATTATTTTGAGGCTAGGGTAGTTATGGGTCTAAATCCTTTCAAACAATAGATTTTATATAGGTTTAGGTCACCATATTAACCTTATCATTTATATTTAACTCTTAGTTAAATATTTTGACATTTACCATGTCTCTTTGTATTTTTATATTATATGGTTAATAAACTTACTATAATAAGCCAAGAGAACCCAAAGTGGTTCATTATTAATATATATAACTTTATCTAAGTTATTTTTCCAAACCTTAGATTTTTAGGAATAGAATATCAATTAATAATATAATATTTGTTTTAAAAACTCTTTTATGTCAATTTTGATACTATTTGGTATTTTGTTTTTGTTAAATTCATAACAGCATTATTACTTCAAAAAAATTCATTTAATCAACCCTAACAAGTAATAGTAACCTATAAAATTAGTAGAATTCATTAAAAGTCTCAAATTGCATTTATTTGGGTATTTAAAATATCAATCATTTTAATATTTCATTAATATGGTAATTACTGCATCACCATTGTGTCATAAATAAATTAAATTATTTAATGTCTAAAAATTATAAATAAAATACCATTATGTATAAAATCTTTTTATCTTTCTAATTAATATTTATAATCGAATTTATCTTATGTTTAACCCTATATTAAAAAAAATTTAGTTATTAAACTTTTATTTTAACTATTTTAACTCTTCTTTAAATAAAATAATAATAAATGTCCTAATCTAATCGAAGTTGACCAAAGAGGTTCATATTTTATTCATAAGGTTTTTTTTGGTCTAATTATACTTATCCAATATAATTAGGACATGTTTTAGGGTAATAATAATATCATTTTTACCCTTAATTACCCTATTTACTTTTAACCGTGGTAAATAAAAGTAAAAAGTTACTATTCAACAAAAATTATTTTTATCTTATTGAACCACGTTTTACTTAGTAATATCAATCATGTGTCTCGGATTTTTGAAATTCAACTCACAGAAGCGGTAAAATTAAGTTTTATGCAAATTTGCAAAAGCTCCTAGGAGGTGGGTAAAAGACGGTAAAAAGTTCAATAAAATTTTTATATATCTAAACTTATTATAAAGTGACTCCAATGAAATAAATTGTACTTATATAGGTATTATGTATATGTTTTTACCTAAAATAAATTTAAATAAAATAACTAATTATTTAAATAAAAATTCAGTTTTAACCAATAACTCAGTGTTTTTCACAATTCATCAAAAATTGAAAGTTTTCAGAAAAATACCAAAAAATCACCCTAAGCTAATTTTGATATTATGAATCCAAAAATGAAGTCCCTTTTGAAAGATAAAATTTATAAAATTTCAAAAAAGTGGGTATTACTATTCATAACGGCTAATTTGATTAGTTGTGGTGTGTTAGAACTCGAAGTTGCGTACAACACGTGCTACTGTATTATTCAAAGAGAAGCGTATCATGGAAGCTTGGGGTGTTACAATAAAACTAGTAATTTATAGTCCATGTGATTATTCGGCTAGTATAATATCTATGGTTATGTTTTATTATAGAATTATTTATTCAACTTCTATTCCTTCCATTTTATGTTCAATATTATGTTTTATTGACCAATGTTTTTAGTTATTCACCATGCCTTATTGTTTATGTTTATGATAGATTTCATTTTATTTATTACTCTTACTAAGCATATGATCTCACCCCTTTATTATTTTTTATTTTTACCCAGGATGTGAAAATGTGTATTAAAATTGACTTAAAGGGATAATATATAAGTATATGGGTTTTTCCAATGGATTTTCTATGTTGTTTTTAATTTTGAGATGTAATGTAAAATTCATGTATGTATTCTAGCTTCCAAAATGACTAAATTGATCCATTCTTTGGGATTTCAGTCTTATATTTATGCCAATGTAATAATATAAGGCATCGGCTCCAGGATACTGGGGTCGGGGTCTTTACAATTGGTATTAGAGGAAGTTTTGTAGAAACCTTGGAAACTAGATTTATAAAACATATATTAGGGGAAATAACCTTAAGATAGAATTTGAGGATAATAATAGAGTAACGTACTATAATTCTAATATGGTAGAGATTATTTGGATCTTCCTAGTAATACATCTCAACCTAGATACTAAAAGTGGACGTGGTTCTATCATAGACGTACCTAGGGATAACAACTCTGACAAGGTGTCCTGGGTCTAACTCAAGGTAATCTAGTACATGACAATGGGCCTTATTGGGCACCTAGTTTGACACTCCCAGGGGATATTCATAAGATAATTCACACTTTCTTTGAAAACAATTATGAAGGGTTGAATATAAATATGTCCCCAAAGAAACCATATTTATGATTATGATATTAGATATACATAAAATTTTAGCTTATGTTAAGTGTTTTTCTAGTTCGAGATTATGCATTATGATTCATAAACTAATTTAATGTATGTAATTATTTATAAATGGTGCCTAGTTGAAGAAATGGAAACCATATCAACATGTGTATCCCATATAGGGATTTCCCTTCTTTGCAAGATAATGATGTTACTACTGGAGTTGCAATTGGTGTTGAGAAACTTATAACTATACTGGGATGGCTGATTCAGGTTATGAACAATAACCTTACCCGTATGGAGCATCCTGATCCACAATGTGGAGGAGAAATGTTAGACCACTTTATGTGAAAATATTTTTCATCATTAAATGGTACTATAACCCCATTTGTAGCAGAGCAGTGGATAGGTTCCTTGGAGAATATATTACACAACTACAATATTGGGATTTGAAGCCCCCTGACACGGGCGACCGCCTATGGCGGTCGCTGAGCTTTTCCCAAAAAAGCCCCCCCCCCCCCCCCCCCGCCCGCCCTTCGCGAGCCCTCCTCCCTCACCCTCGACCTCGCCGTGCGTCCTCCCCTGTCGCCGCCCTCCCCCGTGCCCCCTCTCTCATCGCCATGCGCCCTCACCACCCTCCACCGCTCGCCGCCCTTGCCTCCCTTAACCCTCCACCCTCCACCCTCATCAGCCTCCGCCCGCCCTCCACCCTCTGCCCTCCGACTCCGCCCGCCCTCCAGCCACCCTCCATCCTCCTGCCATCCTCCGTCCTGCCCTTTGTCCCCTATGGTGTCCCTCCTCCCTATGGCCTCCACCCTCCAGCCTCTACCCCCTCCAGTCTCCGACCCCTCTGCCCTCCACCCTCTAGCCTCCTCCCTCTACCCTCAGCCCTCCCCCCCCCCACCCCGGACAGCCCCCCACCCCGGGAAGCCCCCCCACACCCCGAACATCTCCCCCCCACCCCGGACAACACCCCCCACTCCGGACATCCCCCCCCCCCACCTGGACATCCCCCCCCCCCCACACACACCCCGGACAGGCCCCACTGCACCCTGGACAGCCCTCCCCACACCTCGGACAGCCCCCCCCACCCCAGACACCCCCCCTCGCTGCCCATCCCACGTCCCCTCAATGCCCTCCGCTCTGGCTCCCCGCCAGCCCCCGTCCCCTCCCTCTTCATCCCCCTCCCTCGTCGCACCACCGCCGCCCGTCCCCTCCCTTACCGCACCGCCACCGCCCGGTCCCCTCCCTCCCTGCATGGTCGCTACTCGTCCCCTCGCCGCTGCCACCTGTCCAATCTGGCTCCCCTCTATCCTTGGTCCCATCCCTCATCGCCCCACCCTCGATGCACCATCGCCACCTCACCGCCTCCTCTCCTTCGGCTCCCTGATGCCATCACTGCCCGTCCCCTCCCTCGTCGCACCGCCTCTGGATTCGGCTCCCCTTTGCTGCCTCTCCTCTCCCCCGTAGCACTGCCTTCGGCTCCCCTCTCTTCTAGGTTTGTAGCGCAATCAGGTATGACATGGGCTTTCACTAACATTATTATTTAATCAATGGTTCACAAAAAATTGATTAGTATTTATTTTAAATATAGTTGATTTGAAAAATGAAAATGTAATAAGTATTGTATAAATGTTTGTTATACATATATTATTAAGGATAAGAGTTGGATTGATCTTCCAAATCGAACATCTATAGAATATTTCAATTGAATTATGCAGTTTATTGACTTCACCAGAGGATTTGAAAGTGACTATATTAGTTGTCCATGTAGAAAATGTGCTAAAAGATATCAATTCACATGATATACTATGAGGGAGCACCTATTATTTAATGGTTTTTTAAAAAATTATAAGAGTTTGACTCATCATGGAGAAGAATATGTTCGTTGTCAAAATACGAATGCAGTTCAGATGGATGTTGATGCAAGGATGAATGGGCTAATGCATGAAATGCTTACTGAAATGGTATGTGGGTTGGATGTTGATGCAAGGATGAATGATCCAAGGTGTGTTTCTGTTTTTACTGGTGGGGTTGTTATTGATGTTTAGGTTGGTTTTCTAGTGATATTTTTTGTGATTTGGGGGTATCATGTGTGTTTTGGCCTGATGCAATGTTTGTGTGCATGAATTGAGAAGTAACCATGAAACTGATTAATGATTTGGATATTTTTTGTTTATTTAATTCTTTAATGTTTTAAATTGCATGTTCTGTAATAGTTTTGAAAAAACTATGTGATTCCTAATATAAACTATTAAAATATTTTTAGTCCCTAGACAGCCCCCCCCCCCCCGCACCCCCGCACCCCAGACAGCTCGCACCACCCCCAGACAGCCCCCCACCCCGAACAGCACCCCCACCCCGGACACCCCCCCCCCCTCGCACCCTTGAACAACCCCCCCCCCCCCCCCCGCACCCCCGCACCCCCGGAAGCCCCCCCCCCCACCTCCGGACAGCCCCCCCCCCACCCCGGACAGCCCCCCCCCCCCCCCCCAAAAGCCTACCCCACACCTAGAAAGCCCCCCACCCCCGGACAGCACCCCCCACCCGCGGACAGCCCCCCCCCCCCCCCCCCCCCCCCCGCACCCCTGGACACCCCCCCCCCCAATTTTGTAACTATACAATAGACCAA
The DNA here is from genome assembly GCA_963277665.1 of Viscum album. NCBI lineage: Eukaryota > Viridiplantae > Streptophyta > Magnoliopsida > Santalales > Viscaceae > Viscum > Viscum album. Next base: position 1,369,357,820 of record OY728135.1, read on the forward strand.
TTTGTCATTAGGATATTAGGACATTAGGGAAATTGACCATTTGGCCAATTGTTCAATTGGATGTTAGAACAAATGGCCATTAGGCCATTGTGCCATTATTCCAATTGTACAACTATACAATAGGTCAATTGGTCGTTAGGCCAATTAGTCATTATGCCATTAGCCCCTTCAGATAAAACATTCTCCGAATTACATGAAACCACACGAAAACAATAGGAATATTATTCAGGACATGTAGGAGGAGATGGTACATCCATCGGACGTGCGGTGCGCGCGGTACGACCGAATGTGTCATTTTCAGCAGTTCGGTGCGCTCTAAAAGGGTGTGTTGGGTGGTCAAAACCACCTAAACGACCTCAGAATGCCATGAAATCATACAAAAACAACCATGGTGTGAAATTTGAAATGGTCAGGTAGACGGAATGTCAATCAGAGGTGTTGTTTGACTACGGTGACCGGAAACGCGTTTCTGGAGTCATAAAAGACCAAAACGGCGTGTCACGGTCAAATTCAGAGAAAGTGTGCTCTGAATGATCTAAAACCACATGAAAACAATAGGAATATTATTCGTGACATGTATGAGGAGACGGAACATCCATCGGACGTGCGGTGCGTGTGGTACGACCGAATGTATCGTTTTCAGTAGTTCGGCGCGTTCTAAATGGGCATGTTGGATGGTCAAAACCACATGAACGACCTCGGAATTTCATTAAATCATAAAAAAACAACCATTATGTGAATTTTAAAATTTTCGGGTAGAAGGTATGTCAATTGGAGGTGTCGTTTGACCGCGGTGACCGGAAACGCGTTTCCGGAGTCATAAAAGACCAAAACGGCGTGTCACGGTCGAATTCAGATAAAATGTGCTCTGAATGACCTGAAACCACACGAAAACAATATGAATATTATTTGTGACATGTAGGAGGATACGTAATTTCCATCGGATGTGCGGTGTGCGGTACGACCGAATGTGTCGTTTTCAGCAGTTCAACGCGCTCTAAAAGGGAGCATTGGGTGGTCAAAACCACCCTAACAACCTTGGAATGGCATGAAATCATACGACAACAACCGTGGTGTGAATTTTAAAATGGTCTGGTAGAAAGAACATCAATCAGAGCTATCATTTGATCGTAGTGACCATAAATGCGTTTTCGGAGTCATAAAAGACCAAAACAGCATGTAACGGTCGAATTCAGAGAGAACATGCTCCGAATGACCTAAAACCGCACAAAAACAATAATAATATTATTCTTGACATGTAGGAGGATACAGAACTTCTATCGGACATGCAGTGTGCATGGTACGACTGAATGTGTCATTTTCAGCAATTCAGCACGCTCTAAAAGGGTGCGTTGGGTGGTCAAAACCACCCGAACGACCTTGGAATTCCATGAAATCATACAAAAACAACCATGGTGTCAATTATGAAATGCTTAGGTAGACGGCATGTCAATCGGAGGTGTTGTTTGATCGCGGTGACTGGAAACGCATTTCTGGAGTCATAAAAACCAAAACGGCATGTGAGGGTCGAATTCAGATAAAAAGTGCTCCGAATGACCTAAAACCACACGAAAATAATAGAAATATTATTCATGACATGTATGAGGATACTACACATCCATCAGATGTGCAGTGTGCACAGTACGACTGAATGTGTCATTTTCAGCAGTTCGGCGTGCTCTAAAAGGGCGTGTTGGGTGGTCAAAACCACCCGAATGACCTCGTAATTCCATGAAATAATACAAACACAACCATGGTGTGAATTGTGAAATGATCAGGTAGACAGAATTTCAATCGGAGGTGTCATTTGATCGTGGTGACCGGAAACGCGTTTCTCGAGTCATAAAAGACCAAAACGGCATGTGACGGTCAGATTCAGAGCAAAGGTGCTCCGAATGACCTGAAACCACACAAAAAAAATAGTAATATTATTCATGATGTTTAGGAGGAGAAGACACATCCATCGGGCATGTGGTGCGTGCGGTACGACCAAATGTGTCGTTTTCAGTAGTTCGGCACGCTCTAAAAGGGAGCGTTGGGTTGTCAAAACCACCCGAACGACCTCATAATGCCATGAAATCATATGAAAACAACCATGGTGTTAATTTTGAAATGGTCGGGCAGACATCATGTCAATCAGAGGTGTTTTTTGACCGCGGTTACCGGAAACGCGTTTCCGGAGTCAGAAAAGACCAAAACGGTGTGTGACGGTCGAATTCAGAGTAAACGTGCTCATAATGACCTGAAACCACACAAAAATAATAGGAATATTATTCATGACATGTAAGAAAAGACATTATATCCATCGGATGTGTGGTGCACGCGGTACGATCGAATGTGTCATTTTCAACATTTCAGTGCGCTCTAAAAGGGAGAGTTGGGTGGTCAAAACCACCCGAACGACATCGGAATGCCATGAAATCATATGACAACAACCATGGTGTGAATTGTGAAATTTTCAGGTAGAAAAAATGTCAATAAGAGGTGTCGTTTGACCGCGGTGACCGGAAACGCGTTTCTGGAGTCACGAAAGACCAAAACGGAGTGTGGCGGTCGAATTTAGAGAAAACATGCTCCGAATGATCTAAAACCACATGAAAACAATAGGAGTATTATTCGTGACATGTAGAAGGAGATGGAATGTCCATCGGACCTACGGTGCACGCGGTACGACCTAATGTGTCGTTTACAGTAGTTTGGTGTGCTCTAAAAGGTAGTGTTGGGTAGTCAAACCCATCCGAACAACCTCGGAATTCAATGAAATCATACAACAACAACCGTGGTGTGAATTTTAAAAATTTTGGGTAGATGGCGTGTCAATCGGAGGTGGGGTTTGACCACGGTGACCAGAAATGCATTTCCGGAGTCATAAAAGACCAAAACAGAGTGTCACGATCGAATTCAGAGAAAACGTGCTCATAATGACCTAAAACCACACAAAAACAATAGTAATATTATTTATGACATGTAGGAGAAGACGTTACATCCATCGGATGTGTGGTACGCGCGGTACGACCAAATATGTCGTTTTCAGTAGTTCGGCGCGCTCTAAAAGGGCGCGTTGGGTGGTCAAAACCACCCGAACGACCTTGGAATACCATGAAATCATACGACAACAACCATGGTGTGACTTTTAGAATTTTCAGGTAGAAATTGCATCAATCGGAGGTGTCATTTGACCGTAGTGACTGGAAACGCGTTCCCAGAGTCATAAAAGACCAAAACGGGGTGTCACGTTAGAATTCAGAGAAAATGTGCTCCGGATGACCTGAAACCACACAAAAACAATAGAAATATTATTCATGACATGTAGGAGGAGAGTTCATGTCCATCAGACATGTGGTACATGCGGTACGACCAAATGTGTCGTTTTCAGCAGTTCGGCGCGCTCTAAAAGGGCACATTGGGTGGTAAAAACCACCCGAATGACCTCAGAATACCCTGAAATCATACAACAACAAACTTGGTATAAATTATGAAATTTTAGGAAAGACGGAACGTCAATCAGAGGTTTCGTTTGACTGTAGTGACCGGAAACGCGTTTCCAGAGTCATAAAAGACCAAAACAGCGTGTGACGGTCGAATTCAGAGAAAGTGTGCTCCGAATGACCTGAAACCACACGAAAACAATAGAAATATTATTTTTGGCATGTAGGAGGAGATGGAACGTCCATTGGACGCGCGGTGCGCACGGTATGATCGAATGTGTCGTTTTCAGCAGTTTGGTGAGCTCTAAAAGGGAGCGTTGGGTGGTCAAAAGCACCCGAACGACCTCAGAATGTCATGAAATCATAAGACAACAACCTTGGTGTGAATTTTGAAATGCTCAGGTAGAAGGAACATCAATCGTAGGTGTCGTTTGATCGTAGTGACTGGAAACGCGTTTCCGGAGTCATAAAATACCAAAACGGCGTGTGACAGTCTAATTTAGAAAAAACGTGCTCCGAATAACCTAAAACCACACGAAAACAATAGAAATATTATTTGTGACATGTAGGAGGAGACAGAATGTCCATCGGATGTGCGGTGTGTGCGGTACGACCAAATGTGTCATTTTCAGCAGTTTGGGGCGCTCTAAAAGGGCGCATTGGGTGGCCAAAACCACCCAAACCACATCATAATGCCATGAAATCATACAAAAACAACCTTGATGTGAATTGTGAAATGTTCGGGTAGACATAATTTCAATCTGAGGTGTCATTTGACCATGGTGACCGGAAACGCGTTTCCAGAGTCATAAAAGTCCAAAACGGCGTGTGATGGTCGAATTCAGATCAAACCTGCTCCGAATGACCTGAAACCAGACAAAAACAATTTTAATATTATTCATGACATGTAGGAGGATACGGCACATCCATCGGACGTGCGGTGCGCACGGTACAACCGAATGTGTCATTTTCAGCAGTTCGGCGCGCTCTAAAAGGGCGTCTTGGGTGGTTAAAACCACCCGAACGACCTCAGAATGCCATTAAATCATACAACAACAACCATGGTATGAATTGTGAAATGGTCGGGTAGATGGAACATCAATTGGAGGTGTCGTTTGACCGTAGTGACCAGAAATGTGTTTTCGAAGTCATAAAAGACCAAAACGGCATGTGACGGTCGAATTCAGAGAAAACATGCTCCAAATGACCTGAAACCACACAAAAACAATAGGAATATTATTCGTGAGATGTATAAGGAGACAGAACGTCCATCAGACATGCGGTGCGCGCGGTACGATTGAATGTCTCGTTTTCCGCAGTTCGGTGTGCTCTAAAAGGGCGCGTTGGGAGATCAAAACCACCCAAACGACCTCAGAATGCCATGAAATCATACAAAAACAACCGTGATGTGAATTTTGAAATGGTCGGGTAGATTACATGTAAATCGTATGTGTCATTTGACCTTGGTGACCGGAAATGCGTTTCCGGAGTCATAAAATACCAAAACGGCATCTGACGGTCGAATTCAGAGCAAACGTGCTCCAAATGACCTAAAACCACACGAAAACAATAGTAATATTATTCTTGACATGTAGGAGGAGACTACATATCCATTGGAAGTGTGGTGCATGCGGTATGATCAAATGTGTTGTTTTCAGCAGTTCGACGCGCTCTAAAAGGTAGCGTTGGGTGGTCAAAACCACCCTAATGACTTCGGAATGTCATGAAATCATACGACAACAACCATGGTGTAAATTTTGAAATGTTCGGGTAGACGACGCATCAATTGGAGGTATCGTTTGACCGCGGTGACCAGAAACGCGTTTCCGGAGTCATAAAAGACCAAAACGGTGTGTGACGGTCGAATTCAGAGAAAACGTGATCCGAATGACCTTAAACCACATGAAAAAAATAGAAATATTATTCATGACATGTAGAAGGAGACGACACATCCATTAGACGTGCGGTGTGCTTGGTATGACCAAATGTGTCATTTTCAGCAGTTTGGCGCGCTCTAAAAGGGCATGTTGGGTTGTCAAAACCACCTAAATGACCTCAAAATACCATGAAATCATACAAAAATAACCATGGTGTGAATTTTTAAATGGTTGGGAAGACGACACATCAATCGGATGTGTCTTTTGACCGCGGTGACTGTAAACGTGTTTCTAAAGTCATAAAAGACCAAAACGGCATGTGACGGTAGAATTCCGAGAAAACGTGCTCCGAATGACCTGAAACCACACGAAAACAATAGTAATATTATTCGTGAAATGTAGGAGTAGACGACACTTTCATCGGACGTGCAGTGCACGCAGTACGACCAAATGTGTCGCTTTCAGCAGTTCGGCGCGCTCTAAAAGGGCGCGTTGGGTGGTCAAAACCACCCGAAAGACCTCGGAATGCCATGAAATAATACGAAAAAAACCATGGTGTGAATTGTAAAATGGTTGGGAAGATGTCACATTAATCGGAGGTGTCATTTGAACGCGGTGACCAGAAATGCGTTTCCGGAGTCATAAAAGACCAAAATGGCGTGTGACGGATGAATTCAGAGAAAATGTGCTCCGAATGACCTAAAACCACATGAAAACAATAGAAATATTATTCGTGACATGTAGGAGGATATGGAACATCCATCGGACGTGCGGTGTGCGCGGTACGACCGAATGTGTCATTTTCAGCAGTTCGGCGCACTCTAAAAGAATGCGTTGGGTGGTCAAAACCACCCGAATGACCTCGGAATTCCATGAAATCATACGAAAACAACTGTGGTGTGAATTTTAAAATGTTCAAGTAGACGGTACACCAATCAGAGGTTTTGTTTGACTGCGGTGACTAGAAATGTGTTTCTAGAGTCATAAAAGACCAAAACAGTGTGTGACGGTCGAATTCAGATCAAACGTGCTCCGAATAACCTGAAAACACACAAAAACAATAGGAATATTATTTGTGACATGTATAAGGAGATAGTATGTCCATCATATGTACGGTGCATGCGGTACGACTGAATGTGTCGTTTTTAGCAGTTTGGTGCACTCTAAAAGGGTGTGTTGGGTGGTCAAAACCACCCAAACGACCTCAGAATTCCATGAAATTATAAATACAACAAATGTGGTGTGAATTGAGAAATGGTTGGGTAGACGGCATGTCAATCGGAGGTGTCTTTTGACCGCGGTGATCGGAAATGCGTTTCCGAAGTCATAAAAGACCAAAACGGCATGTGACAGTCGAATTCAGAGAAAACGTGCTCTGAATGAATTGAAACCACATGAAAACAATAAGAATATTATTCGTGACATGTAGGATGAGATGGCACATCCATCAGACGTGCGGTGCGCACGGTACGACCAAATGTGTCATTTTCAGCAGTTCGACGCGCTCTAAAAGGGCGCATTGGGTGGTCAAAACCACTCGAACGACCTTAGAATTCCATGAAATCATACGACAACAACCGCGGTGTGTTTTCTAAAATGTTTGAGTAGAAGACATATCAATCGGAGGTGTCGTTTGACCGTGGTGATCGGAAACGTGTTTCTAGAGTCATAAAAGACCAAAACGGCGTGTGACGGTTGAATTCAGAGTAAACATGCTCTGAATGACTTGAAACCACACGAAAACAATAGGAATATTATTCGTGACATGTAGAAAGAGATAGAACATCTATCGGACATGTGGTGCGTGTGGTACGACTGAATGTGTCGTTTTCAGCAGTTTGGCGCGCTCTAAAAGGGCGTGTTGGGTGGTCAAAACCACCCAAACAACCTCAGATTTCCATGAAATCATACAACAACAACTATGGTGTGAATTGTGAAATGTTTTTTCAATCATCACATCAATAGGAGGTGTCGTTTGACCGCGGTGACCGGAAACGCGTTTCTAGAGTCATAAAATACCAAAACGGCGTGTGAGGGTCGAATTCAGTGCAAACATGCTTCAAATGACCTAAAACCACACGGAAACAATAGGAATATTATTCTTGACATGTAGGAGGAGACAGAATATTCATCGGACAAGCGGTACGCACGGTACGACCAAATGTGTCGTTTTCAGCAGTTTGGAACACTCTAAAAGGGTGCGTTGGGTGGTCAAAACCACCCGAACAACCTCAGAATGCCATGAAATCATACGAAAACAACCATGGTGTGAATTTTGAAATGGGAGGGCAGACGACATGTCAATCAAAGTTTTCGTTTGACCAAGGTGACCAGAAACACATTTCTGGAGTCATAAAAGACCAAAACAGCGTGTTACGGTCGAATTTAGAGAAAACATGCTCCGAATGACTTGAAACCACATGAAAACAATAGGAATATTATTTGTGACATGTAGGAGGAGACGTCACATCCATCGGATGTGCAGTGCACATGGAAAAAATTTCTTTTTAGACAACAAAACACTTTCAAAAACTAAATCAAAGACTCAAAAACAAGAAAAAAAACCTAAAATGATAAAATTTCTTAAATTGGGGGTTTTAAATTATTATAGAACCCATGAGATGTTAGATTTCATTTTATTATATGTATATAATAACTGAATAAATATGTCAAATTTATGTTTGTTTTGTTTAGTTGTTTTATTTGTATCTTATTGTAGGTTTCTAAAGTAGATGGTTGTGGATCGTTGAAGCACGTCTATCATTTATTGTTTATGATGATCTTGATGTTTATGGTGTTTGGATTTGTTTTCAATTTTTTATGATTTATATGCTGTTTTTTTTATTTTGTACCATGAAATTTTAAAAAATATATATTTCCAGTTTAGTGACCGCCGTAGGCGGTTACTATAGGTTTCCTGCTAACCTCAATAGTGACCACCATTGGCGGACGCTTCAGACAAACAGCGACCACCAGTGGCGGTCGTTGTAGGTCGGAATTTTGGCCATCTTTAGAGACCGCCAATAGAGGTTTATGTAGGCTAGCATTTCGTCCAGCTTCATCGACTGCCAATGGCGGTCGCTATAGGCTGAATTTTTAGTAGTTATTTCTCGCTTTGGGAAGTAATGAAAGGGATAAGGTTATCATGGATTTTTTTTATATTTAGGGAGATGAGAATCAATGGTGTTCATTAATTCAAAACAAAAAAGAGGAGAAAAAATCACAAATATGGAATGGAATTATTTTAAGGAAATTTTCTTGGATAAATATTTCCCTAGAAAATAGTGAGCATATATAGAGAGGAAATTCTTCAGTCTAAGACAAAAATAGGATGAAAATATTTCTAAGTATGAAGCCAAATTTACAAGGTAAGTGAGGCATGTTGTGTAATACATACATAATCCAAGGAAAAAATATTGATTAATTATTTAATTGTTTAAATCCATTCCTCTGAATGGAATTGGTCTCTTAAAATTTCTCATCATTTGAAGATAGTCTCATGTACTATCAAGACATAAAAATAATTCTCTAAGTATTATGATTTTAAAGGAAAGTAAGATAAGAAGAGGGTTTATAAACACTCTAGAAAAGGATATAAGGAAAATTGGAAGAAGAAAAGATTTGAATTTCCATCCTATGATAATTATGGGAAGAAACACCCTAGTACTTTCCTAAAGGCTATGGGTTTTTGTTACAAGTATGGAGAGAAAGGTCACCAAGCTCGTGATTTCAAGGGAAATAAAGAAGTTGTTAATGTTTAATGATATAATTTCAAAGATATGGAACATTATGAAAATTATTTTCCTAAGCTTCAAGGAAAATTTCCCCAAAGAAGGTAAATGGATAAATTCCAAGCTTATACAGACACAACTACTGAGGTTGAAGTTCCTAATTATATAATGGTAGGTACTTTAATTGTTTCCTCAAAATTATCCAATGATTTATTTGATTCTTTATCATCACATTCTTTTATATCTTACCAGTTTTTCAAGAAAAGTAATCATTTTCATTTTGATTTAATAAAGTAGTTTTCAATGAAAAATCATAAGAGAAGTATCATTGCAACAAATATGTGTTGGTCAGTCCCCTTTATAAAACATAAACATGTTTAATTACTGACCTTGTCATCATACCTATGATTTAATTTGATATAATCCTTGGTAGGGACTGGATTTCAAAATATGATGCAAATATCTATTGCAATAAAAAGGAAGTCATGATTTTTAAGGAAAATATAGAATAACTTATCTTTAGAGAAGAAATATCATCATATGATTCTTATTTGGATCCACCCCCAATAGCTCTACTAAATGAAATTATTGTGGAGGAAGAGAAAACATTATCTATGAATCTTAAAATTGAAGATGTGCCTATTGTATAAGAATATATTTATGTATTTCCATATAATTTACATGGACATATTCTAGAGTGAAAAGTTTGTTTATCTATTGATTTAATTTTGGATGTAAGATCTATATAAAATAACCCTTATAAAATAGACATTGTGGAATTAGTAGAGCTAAAGAAACAACTATAGTAATTGAGTAATAAATTATTTATTCACCCTAGTGTTTATCTATGGGGAGTCCTTGTTCTCTTTGTCAAGAATAAATATGGATCCATGAGGCTATCCATTGACTATAGGGAAATCAATGTTATTATAATAAATAACAAGTATCCCCTACCTCGCACTGATGATTTATTTGATCAAATTCACAAAGCTCAATATTTTTTAAAGATTGAAATGTGATCTTTAGATCATCAATTATGTGTGAGGAAGGAAGATATTCCAAAGACAATATTTCAAACCAGGTATGGACATTATGAGTTTGCAGTAATTCCATTTGGACTGGCTAATGAACCCCATATTTTCATGGATCTAATGAATAGAGTTTTTAAGGAATATCTTTATGACTTTTTTGTTGTATTTATTTATGATGTATTGGTATACTCTAAAAGCTATGAAGGCCATGAAAATCACTTGATGATTTTTATAAATAATCTTATAAGAAATGAATTATATGGGAAGTTTAGAAAGTGTGAAATTTGGATTAAATCAGTTTCTTTTCTTGGCCATATTATCTCTAAGGATGGAATCTTAGTTGATCTTATGAAGACAAAGGTCGGTCAATAATGGCATACACCAACAAAAAAAACCAAGTTATGTAGTTTCATTGGTTTAGTAGGTTACTATCAGTGTTTCATTCTAAGTTTTTCCTGATTAGCTAACCCGTTAACTAATATTACTTATAAAGGGATTAAGTTCATATAAGAAAAAGAATGTGAAGACTGTTTTAAAAAAATTAAGAGAATATTATTGAATGCCCCAATCTTGACTCCATCATCAGGAAATGGTGGATTTGTGATTTGTAGTGGTGCATCAAATAGAGGAATTAGTTTTTTACTTATTTAGAATGATATATTTATTGTTTTTACATCAAGGTAGTTCAAAACTAATGAATAGAACTATCAAACTCATGATCTTGAGTTATAAGATTTAATATTTTCTATAAAAATATGGAGTCACTCTCTATATGGCAAAATATTTGAGATATATACATATCACAAGAGATTGAAATATATATTTTCACATAAATAACTCAACATGAGTCAAAGTATATGGATTGAGCTACTCAAGTATTATTATTGTTCAATACACTACCACCCAGGGAAGGAGAATAAGGTATCAGATGCATTGAGCAGGAAGGATCATAGAGTTATGAAAAAAATGATGATTGAAAGGGATCCCGTGTTTATGGTTCTAGTAAATATGAATATGGGAATTATAAAATAAGGTGAAACATCACTAATTTTTCAATTGGTTTCCCAACCGGCTTTGTTAGAAATAATTAAAATTTCCCAGTCTGATGATAAGAATATTCAAAAGAAAATTAAAGTTGTGAATGATGGGAACTTGGAAGACATTATTTATGAAGATGGAATTTTGAAATTTTGGAGGAGGCTATGTGTTCCATATATACCCAAGATGAAAAGGTAGTTATTGGATGATTCCCATAGTTCTAATTTCTCTATACACCCTGGAATCACTAAGATGTATAAAGATTTGAAGGAACATTTTTGATGGGATAACATGAAGTAGAAAATTGCTAATTATGTATCATGATATTTTGTATGTAAATAGATGAAGGATGAAATACAAAATCCTAGAGGAGTCATGAAGCATTTTCCTAGTCCTGCATGGAAATGAGATAACATAACTATGGATTTTTTTTACTAGATTACCAAAAAATCCAAGAAAGAATGATTCAATATGGGTGATTGTTGATCAAATTACCAAATATGCACATTTCCTTTCTATAAGGGATGATTTTCCACCAGATCACCTTGCATGACTCTATATTAATGAAGTTATAAGACTTCTGGAGCACCACTCTAAATTTTTTCTAATCATGATCCATGATTTACATCAAAATTATAGAAAATTATTCAGAAATATTTGGATACTGAGCTTCATTTATGTACTTCTTATCACCTTCAAACTGATGGGCAGTCAAAAAGGACAATCTAAACTTTAGAAGACATGATGAGATCATGCTCACTTTATTTTTAAGGTATGTGGGATCATTATTTTCCTTTGGTATAGTTTTCCTACAATAAAATTTTCCATCCAAGTATTCAAATGGAACCATATGAATCATTGTATGGAAAGAGATTTTACACACCAACTTATTTGGATAAAGTTTGTGAAAGTAAGCTTATAGGACTAGATATTATGGAGGAAACAATGAAAAAGGTAAATATTATTCAAACAAATATTAAAGAAGCTCAAAGTAGGCAAAAGCTCTATATAGATAATTGAAGAAAGGATTTTGAATTTCAAATGGGAGATCATGTTTTTTAAAAGTATCTCTAGGGAAAGGTGTTATAAGATTTGGGAAGAAAGAAAAACTAAGCCCCAAGTATATTGGTCCTTTTCAAATTCTGGAGAGAATTTGAGTTGTGGCGTATCATTTGAAAATGTCTCATAGCCTTTATAAAGTATACAATGTGTTCCAGATCTCTTTGTTCAGGAAGTACATGCCATAAACAACACATATACTCACTTCTAAAGGAATATAATTAGAACCTGACTTATCTTACTATGAAGAGCCTATCTAAATTCTAGATAGTAAAGAACAGGTGTTGAGAAATTGAATGACTTGGTTGGTGAAGGTACTTTGGAAAAATCATAAAATTGAAGAGGCAACATGGGAGCCAAAGGAACTTATAATTAAGAACTACCTAAATCCTTTTATGAGGTGACACTCTAGAAATTTTGAGGATGAAATTTTTTGTAGGAGGAGAGAATGTAATGAATCATTACTCTATCAATTAAATTCCCCTTCTTATGTTTATTTCATATAGTATGGATCACATAAAATCACTTAGAGAACACTATAAAAACTTTATAAATTAATAATGAATGAAATAAGAGGTATTTCTAGAAGTTAAGGAACCTATACTGATCAAATAGTAACTTGACCTTAGGAATAGTAATATGACCCTTTTTAATAGTAAAACATTCAAATGAATAGTAACCTCAACCATGAAATTATAAATAAAATTTAGGTATCTTATGAATAAATGTATGATATAATTATAGCATATTATAAGTAAATAATATTTTAAAAATTATTAATTAAGTGTTGGTATTTTTCTAAGTCATAAATATTTAATTAAAATTTTATAATTAATATAATTATTTAAAATAAAATTTATTTTCATAAAATATATTCATAAATTAATATTTTTTAACTTATGATTTTAGGATAAATTTATGAGACCTTTGTTAATATTTTAGAGTGTTATAAAATGAGTTATAAATTTAAAATCTTTATTTTTCATGTAAATACTGATTTTAATTAAAAATTAAATTTCTCATATATATAAAATTATTCTCATAAAATGGAGTTCATTTTTTAATTATACACATCTAAAAATGGTTAGGGTGAATTTTTGGGATTTTTCTAAAATACTTGAATTTTGTGAATAGTAAAATGTGATAATTTACAATAAATGTTAAATATATGAATTATAAATTAATAGAACTAACCCTAATTATTTTAATATATTTGGTGATAATTCACAAACTATTCATCGTCTTGATGAAAAATATTAAACAAATGAATAAAATATTCAAAAAACACTCCTCTCCTCTATTATAAATACCACCCCTTCTCCTCACACCTTCCAAGCTTTGAGTATTGTCAAATTTCTGCCTAATACACTTCACAATACCCTCCCCCACATCCATGATATCTTGGTCTCATAAAAATACTAAATCCAATCCCATTAAGGAGGTTCTCAAGAAGGATAATTCAAGAGGTAAAATCCTCTTCCTTTTTCTTTTAAATTATTTTCAAGTTATTTTCTTTTATTATTTTCTCCTCACCTACCCTTATCAAAATAGAATGATAATTCTAGTAACTTACATATAATGTAATTTTATTATGCTAATGGAATAATACATCATCAATCCCATTCACCACTCCCTTTTATTCTAAAAATGGAAACGTTGTATGTGAGGTGTTGTTTCATCACCTTCAAGGATGACAAGTTTTCATTTTCCTTCACCATATTAAAGGATGTTCATGAAACAATTTTAATGGTTGAATTAGATTTTAAAATGTATAATAAAATCCTTTTTATATTCTAGAAGTAACATATTTATGTAAAACTAAATAATAAAATAAAACGAGTTCATTATGATCTAAAACTGCAAAAATTGATCTAAACGATTATCATTAACATGTTATCTAATGATTCATCCTCATATCTAGAAAAAAAATGATATATAAAAACAATTACACTTATTTATGTTCATTAATAACACATAATTACAATTATGGAGAATTATACCCCTTTTACTTGAATTTCATTACTTATAAACAAGTGAACCAATCATGAAAACCGAGAAAATGAATGCTCCCAAATGATGAAATTAAACTATATAACTCATCAATAAGGCCATAAATTAACTTAATAAAACTATATAGAATAGAATTCATGTATAAAAAGGTTTTTGATCAATTAATTAATGGATTTAATTTTATTATTCGGGACATTAAGGTCAAGTACAGAACACATTCAGACATAAGATAAGGGTTTTTTCTCAAACCTCTATTTTCATTCGGGTTATGCTTTATTCCTATATAAACCAATGTAATTATTCATTATTTTTATATATTTATTCTAAATTATATTAATACATTCCAAAATCTTGTTTTTGGATCATTTAATCTTCTATTTATAAGAAATACATGTTTTTCAAGGTTCTCTTCTCAATTCTTTCTATTAAAGGGAACATCTCGATTTCTTACCCATTTTCAAGTATCATCCACAATCTATTTTAAGACACTATTATTTTTATAAAATCACAAATTTTTTCATTAAAAACTATATTTGTTCACTTTTAGTTTTATATAAACAAATATGAAAAATACAAATGATTTTTCTAAAAGAACTCTTCTATAAAAGTAAAAAAGAGTATTTCTCTTAAGAATTCCTTGATGATTTTATTAGAGTATTTTCATCTATTTCAACACCTATGTTAAATTTTATACTTTATTGATATTTATTTCTTATGATTATCATCTAACATATTTTATTTAATGTTTTATTATTATTTTGATTTTTTATGTGCTATCTTTATACCATTCACCATACTACTCAGAATGATTAGTGATTATGTTTACATATTGGGGAAAGTTATTTACATTTCATATGTATATGATGTTTATGTTTAACCCCATTCATATGAGGAATGAGTTAGACATAGTAAGTGATGTTTTGGTCCCTCTATATCCCCATGATGTGTCTTTTTATCTCTTGAGACAAACTAGATTGTTTTTTACCCATTATGTATAGTGTCTTAGATGAGGCCTTAACGGTATATTTATGATGTACAGCATTATGCATTCCCTCATTATGAAAATAGTAGTTGATAGTCCATGTGATTATTTAACTAGTATAATATTCATAGTTATGTTTTATTATGGAATTATTTAATCAACCTTTATTCCTTCCATTTTATGCTTAAGATTATGTTTTATTGACCTATGTTTTTAGTTATTAACCATGCCTTATTGTTTATGTTTATGATAGCTTCAGTTGTATTGCTTACCCTTACTGATAATATGATCTCACCCATTTATTATGTTTTATTTTTTCCCTATATTTGAATATGTATATTAAGAATTACTAATAGGGATAATATAGGAGTATATGGGTGTTTTTAATAGATTTGATATGTTGTTTTTTCTTTTGAGATGTAACATAAAATTCATGTATGTATTATGGATTACAAAACTACTAAATTGACCAGTCATTTGAGATTTGGGTCTTGTATCTATTCTAATGTAATAATATAAGGCATCATATCTTAGCTACTGGGGTTTGAGTCTTTATATTATACACATGTAATGTTGATCCTTCTTACTAGTGGAGGAAGGGAAAAATTTTCTAAAGTGGATCAGAAAATAAGAATGAATAAGCTTGTATTTGGGGTGTAAAACTAGTTGTTGAAAAGGCTTGTTTGCTGGGGTATATAACCAGCTATAAAGGAACATGATATAAAAGGGATAATTGGGGATTATAACCAACTATAGAAGGAAATTTTACTACTAGGGTTTTATAATTGTTTGTTATTTGTACGTTTTTATTCCTAAAAGAAATTTAGTAAAATAATCCATGTTGGTGGGGATATCCAACATGGAAAGGAGTAAGACTTTGTAACAAACCTTTTAAATATTTTTTTTTCTCTCTATTTATATTTTTCACATACAAAAGGTGCGGATGAGATTTATATTTCAATGGATTATAACTCTAATAGGTTTTTAGAGGCTAATAAAATTTACTTAAGAAGTTAAGAAACTTTATAATAAAAATAAAAAGTGATCACTAATTCACCCCCTTCCCCTCTTAGTAGTATTTATCCAAGGTAACTTCAATTGGTATCATAGGAATGTTCCCTTTGAAAGATCCAACACTAAGAATGGATGATTTCAATTTAGTGAGCAATAAGGTTGTTCCTATTTTTTATGGAAAAAACTATCATGGTTGGAAGAATAGGATGTTACCCTATCTTTTATCTCACAAAATTGAAGTTAGAGAAGTATAAGTAGTGATATTTCCTCCCATTAATGAATTTTTTATGATAGATTATAATAAGAAAATTATAAGTTGATGGGAAATCTCATAATTTCATTTTGATGGCTCTTATATAAAATGTTTATAAAAATATCATGGGGTTACCAACAGCCAAAAAAATGTGAGATAAGTTGAGAAGTGTCTATAAAGGAAACGATAAAGTTAAGTAATCCAAGTTACAAGTCTAGATAAGTATATTTGAAGATATAAATGGATAATGATAAAAGTATTAATGATTAATTTACAAGAGTAAATGAGATTGTGAGCAATATCATAGGTTTTGGTGAGAAGCTGGAAGATTCTACTATTATTAAAAAACTAATTAGAAACTTTCTAAATATATTTGATTACAAAGTGTCAGCTTTATAAGATCATGAAGATTTATCTCTAGATTAACTCTAAAATATTCTTGTGTAATATTAAATAAGAAAATAATCAGTCTTTAAGAAAAATGGTGAGAATTTAATAGCCCTAAAAGTTTTGCTAAAATCTAAAATATAGATAAGGAAGCTAAAGAAAAAAAATTAATTTATTCTGAGGCATATAAAGAAGAAAAATATTTTAGCACTATTGTTTCTCTTCTTTAAAAAAATATTCAACAAGATAAATTGGAAAGGTAAAAGTTAAGATTATATTAAATGTTGGAATTGTGGTGGGAAAGGTCACTTTGTACAAAATTCTCCTAAAAATAAAAATTAATACTTTGAGTCTAAAAAATATTATGAGAATTATTGAAAAATTAAGTTGAATAAAAAATAAATAAAAGGTTCCTTATAATAGAAATAATAGTTTGTTAAATAGAAAAAGGTAGGATGATTCCTCGTCCATTGATGAATCTAATCATTATTTCAACTTCATTGATCATGTTAGAAAAATATGTGATGAATCAAGTAGGGATGATGATAGTGAAGAGATAATATAACTTGAGTGAATTCTAATAGTGAATTTGCAATCATCACTTAAGAAAAATACATAACTCAAAAACTAAAGGACTAAGTTGAATAAATATCTTGAGGAAATAAATTTTTAGAATTTTTATTGAATCAAAATGGAGGAGATAAACCTCAATGTGATTATATCTTAGAAAATAAAATTTTATTAACGATAAAGGAAGCTGAAAGTTTATGAAGAAAAATTATTTAGTGATCTCAACATGGTAGAAACTAAATTTATTGAATAAAATAAATAAAACTATTGAATATATCTAAACTCTAGAAGATTGTATATGTTCTTAATGAAATTTTGGATGAAATGAATAAAAAAATTTAAAAACACAATCTATGATTCTTACAACAAAAAGTTAGTTAAGAAATATGAGATAAGACTTCACTAAATTAGTTGATTTAAAGGGTGAAAATTTTAAGGATGGTGAAAAGAAAGGTTCATAGAAGTAGGTTGATTCAATTCCTAAAAGTATAAATATAAATATTTTTCTACTAAATCTATAGGTAAATGAGGTAATATTTATGAAAAAACCATCTTAATTTAAGAAAGAGTGGAATTTATTAATAAAGTATCTCCCTTATCAAAGTTTCCCATGGTTTTTGAAGAAATAACAATAACATAATTAATAAAAGATTTACTATCAGTATAAAAGATAAATATTTAGAGGAAATTGTTAGTGTTGTAGAATATTTAGACATAGAGATTATTTATGCTGGTGTAACATGTAACTACTAGGAATCTAGTATGAATCATGGGGGATCTATGATGATTAAATAAGAACAAATTTTCTTTAAAAAATTATGGATCTAGAAAATAAAGTTTAGAAGGTGGAGAATATTGAAGCCTAAGTAAATAAAAATGAAAAACTAAAGAAATTTGACTACCTTAAGAAAGTTGAGAAAATTAATAATGTTCGGTAGGTAAAGAATTAGTGTTTAGTTATTTTTATAGATCAATTGTCTATTGAAATAAAGTTGTAGGAAGTACAAAAATTTGCTGAAGAAAAAAGAAAAAACAAGATTTCTGATGATAAGAACAAAGTTGATAAAAAGCAATCAACCGACGCTAATTTGAAAATTCAAAAAATGAAAGAGATGAGAACAATATGGGTATGTTATAAAAAGTTTTCTGACTATCTTACCAGCACAAGAAGAAAGTATGAAAATGTTTTTATAAACTCAATGTAATGAAAGTGTTACAAAAGCTGAAGAAAAGGTGAAAGAATCATCTAGAGATTTTATAGATGAGAAAAATTATATTCTAAAATATGATAAAGATGAATAGAGGGAAGAAAACGCATTCATGTAAAAATCCAAAAAAGAATAAGAAGTCAATACTGAGAGAATATTATCAGTTTGAATATTTCTTCTATAGAAAACTTAGGTTTCTACTTATTCCCAAAATATTTTTTTATCTGTACTAACTTGTATTGAATTGAATGAGTAAAAGTAAAAAATATAACTGAGTGTTGTAGAAATTTTTTTATCAAAAAAACTTCCATCGCGTAACTTCTTCTACCATGATTAATAATGAAATCCTACCCTTTGGGGGGATAAAAAATGAAGTTGAGGTACAAGTCTCTTACTTTCTTAAAGAAGTAATGAGGTTAAGAGAACTGGGATTTTAGGGAATTTTATTTATACACTTGAACTCTTTTTATATACTTATTGAGATAGGTGTAGGTTGTTTTTATATTATCATATTTTCTCAGATTTCCAAAAATATGAGGATGTTGAAATAAGTAGGAGAAAATTATTACATGAAAATTAGGTTATGGATAACATTGATCGCCTTAATTATACACTCTTTTTTTATAAACCAGGTTCACCCATGTATACTTAGAGATATTTAATTAAAATCTATTTGTTAAGAAACTAATGTGATGCTAATATTCTTTTAAATAAAATTTTTAAGATTTTAAAATGAAGAAAAATAATCTTGAGTGGCCCCTTTGATTTGATTTTCAATAAGGGGGGAAGAAAAATACGGGAGTAAGAAAATGAAAACAATAGTTGGGGAGAAAGATGAGTATACATATTTATTATGAATAAGTTTAAAGTTTATTATTATTATTATTTAAAACAAATACAAATGAGAAGATAAACAGGCCTAAGTTTTGTTTTTGTTGTATTTGTTTTTAATAGATCAATATGTAGAAAGTTGGAGAATATTATGATTAGAAAAAGTTCATTAAGAAAATTCCCTAAGTAAATAATGTAATAAAGTTTAAGGTTTTAAATAATAATAAATAGTAAAATAGTTTTTAGAAAAACCTTCCAGAAGGACCTTTTCAGACACAAAATTTTGGACATGGAGTTAGTAAGAAGAACAGAAAATGAAGATTCTGATAATACAAAAGAAAAAGGTTCTATTTTCAAGAAAAACATTTATGAATACATAATATTGGATAGAGGTTATGAGTAAAGAAAATAAAATTATGTTTTTCTGATCATTCAAGAGTTACTAAATCATGAATTTTTCATGATACAAGCTGTAGGTTGTAAAATATAAGAAGTGGATATTTGACTTCCAAATAGACTATTTGTAAAAAAAGTATTTTGTACGTGGGAGTTAAAAAGAATTCAATTTTCAAACATTTTGTATGAATTTTATGGAAGTAAATTGAAAGGAAGATGAGGTTCAAGACATAGAGTTTTAGACACAAGTTTTTAGACATAGAGTTTCAGACATATGTTTCTGGATAGAGAATAAGCTGCTAAAAGAGGTCATTTTATAAAGTTCACTGAACACAATCTACTAGATGAACTTCTAGATGCAGATTAGTAGACAAATATTTCAATAAAATAGACTTTTAGACTGATATAATGAATAAAGTCTGAGTTATAAATTTTGGAAAAGTGGTTATACAAGAAATGATTAAGGAAGTTGCAGTCCAACAATGTTTGAGTAATAAATTTTTGCAGCAGACCAGTGAAGACAAACCAATAGATAGAGAAGTTTTTATAAATATACAATGTAAAAAATCCATTGGATGGATGTATGAAAATATCCAATGAACAGAATATTTTTAAGTCTATCAAATTAATAAATTCAATGGAATTCTAAGAAGAAATAGATAAATGGAGTTTGAGATGAGTTTAGAGTACCAGAAAAACATGCACCAGACAGAGAATGACAAAGTAGTTTCAAAAAAGGAAGTACTAGAAAAGATAATGGAAAATATAAAGATAAATAACTTTACGTTCACTATGTAAAGTTCTTAATTATGATAATTCCAAAGTTTGTCTTCAATTTTTGAGTAATATGATGATATTAACTGATCATACGGAGAAACATTACTCCATTGTATGGAGAGTTCTTAAAGAAACTCCAAAAAAATCATACTGAGATAAATTGATAAATGTAGTAGTTATTTAGAATTCAATAAGGTTTGATAAGACTCTATAATAATTGATAATAATTTGGATAAAATTAAAATTTGTGAAGAATTCCGAATTATAAATTTGATTGAGTGGGAAAATCATTTCAATTTCCTACCTTTAATATTCTAAGATCACCTATAAATAAATAATGTAAAGTACATTGTACATGAATCACTATTAATGTATATTAGAAAGATGACACTCTGATGATTTTGTGATGGGATGAGTTTCCAAATAATCAGGTCGAAGTTTATAATACTGTAAAGAGTTCCATAAAATAAAGTAACTTCAATTAGAGCTCCATCGAATGGGGTTTAATTGGATAAATAATGAAGTGAGATTTTTTGATTGAGTTCCAACTCAATTGAAGTAGAAAGTGCACAAGGTCATACTTACTTCATCAGAAATAAATTCATTGGAAGATTCCATCATACGGAGTAACTATGAATGTAATAAAGTTTAATGAATCATAGTTAAGAGGTTTGATCAAATCCAAACCCGATTGATCCATCAGACAGAGGTAAACTAGACAGAGCCATTGGATAGGGGAAATTCAAATGGATCTATCAGATGTACATTTTCTAAAGGATTTTTTGAGTAAAGTTTATGAAAACTAGGATTGAGAATGTATAGGTCTATCAAATATCATAAGAAAGTTTTTATAAAAAATAGACTCTTAAGAGTACTGTTAAAGATCTTAAAGGTTGTACACAGGTAATATTGATCCTACTTACTTGTGGAGAAAGTAAATAAATTTATGAATGGGATCAGAAAATATGAATGATAAATCCTGTAGTTGGTGTGTAGATTTAGTGGCTAAAAATTCTCATTTATTGGAGTGTATAACCAGCTATGAAGGAATAGGGTACAGAAAGGATAGTTGGAGGGTATAACCAACTATATAAGTAAAGTTGACTGTTGGGTTGTATAACTATTCATTTATTGTGCCTTTGTATTCCTAAAATAAATTTAGTATAAGAATCCATATTGGTAGGGATATCTAACATGAAAAGGGGTAAGACTTTGTACTGAATCTTGTTAATATCATGTGTTACACTCTCTTCATATTTTTCTTATACGAAAGGTGAGGTTGATATTTATATTTTAGTAGATCATAAATCTAATAGGTTTTTAAAGGTTAATAAATTTTCCTTCAGCAGTTAATAAACCTTCTTACAAAAATAAAAAAATGATCACTAATTCACCCCCTCCCCCTCTCAGTGATCTCGATCCAAGGGAACTTTACATGGTACCAAGATAGGACCCAATGCCTTTTTTAGGGTTTTTACTACTACGTTTTGGTATTCTAGGATATTTCATGTGTTCTTCAATTGTATACCTACCTGACATTGTATGTGGATCATTTTATTATATTATCAGTTATTTTAGTTTGTTTTTTACATGGAGATTTCTTGGATGTTTATTTACTACTTTATCTATATGTTGTATCTATTTCGTATTATTTCCACTTTTTATTTACTCTAATATGTGGGTATATTCTCTCAACTATATCACCAAAGACACACACCACTAGTCGATGGCATCTGGTGTACGAGGAGTTATACCTAAGGTCATGTGGCACACTAGATCAGGGTACTGGTTTAGTGGATCCTAGGTCGGGACATCATAGTGGTGGTGTGAGGATATTTTTCCAATCAAAAAAATCACATGGTTCCATTTTATGGTCATTTTAGAGCATGAAATCCAAATTATTGGGGTTTTCCAGTCAATCTAATCAGATAGAAACCCATATGGCCACATGGATCATGTGAGTGAAGGTGTAATTCTAGTAAATCCATGAGCACCAAACCATCTTGTCAAAGATCATATGATCATGATCTTTCCACGTGAGTGGCATGGTGTAGAGGAGTAGGGATGCAAGGGATGGAATGTGGGGGTGTCACATGGAACCCCTTGATTGGTTGCATTTTCAAGGACCATGCAGTGGCATTTGAGGGATCTGTTCAGGATGTTGAAAAATGGTTGGACTCCTTCAGACAGCCTGTACCCAATGGAACCTAGTTTGGATTATTTGGAGATCATTTTATGGATGCATTTAGTGAATGGTGATTGGATTTGTTATGAAAAAATATTATTATGAAAATAATAATAATTAAATTTTTATAAATTGTACTATTTGTGAAATTATCTATTACCGATCATTGAGTAATATCTAAATGTGGTAGAAGAACTCAAAGTAGTTTGAAATACTTGAAAGGGATATCATATTTTTCATGATTTGATTATATAAATATTATTATTATTGAATAATAATAATAATAATAATAATATATAAGAAAATTTTTTGGAGACTTAATAATTAAATTAAATTAACCAATGGGATAAAAGTCACAACTATGGGAAGTAGAGATTGGACTTATTAGGTGACTCAATGATTATGCAAATTTTTCAGTAGCTAGTAAATAATATCATTGATCATGGTAATATTCTTCATAATATATTGACATAAATTTTAATGTTCATTATGAAATAATAAACTTCATAGGATGGGTATATGAAAGTGGTTAAGATATTAAATAATGAAGTGAAGTTGAGGTTACTTTATTATGAAATAGGATAGTCTTGAAAATTAGATAAATTATGGATTAATTGTAACATAAATACTTTAATAATACTATAAATTTGAAAAGATTCAGTGAATTATTTAAATATATAATCGATAATAAAACTCTCTAGGTTTATATAAATGATATTAATTGAATAAATATATTAAAAAATAAAATATAATTAAATAGAATAATTAATTTTCAAAATAATTAAAATATAATGAGGGGTGGTAGAATAGACATTAGATTATAATATAGTGGAATATTTACAATGGGGATCCAGGTGGCTATTCAGTGATTTAAGAACTTAGTGAAGTACCTTGAGATGCTTTTGAAAACTCAAACCGAGTTGTCATTGAGAAAATTAATATATTTGGTGTAGTGATGTGGCTAGTTGGGTAATTAAATAACAAAATTTATCATTATTGAATTATCATTCACTTACTTTGGGTTTGAGAATTTAGATTCATTATGGAAAATATAGCGGCTAGATTGTTAAGAGGGAAGTCTTATATAACTCATAGGAGGGTCCCCTAGTTACGATTAAGTTTTTTATTATGTATACTCACTATCTTGAGATGTGATGTGGGTTTTGATAGATGGATATCAATGGAGACTGGATATGATGATGAATCTCTATGTCACTCACCCTCTATCTAGGGTTAGAGTTAAGTGATATTGATTATAGCCCGTCACACCCATTGATCTGGGTAGAGACTGCCAATGAACTATATATATATCTAATCCCACTCACCCAATACTATAGGATAAGATAGGCTATAAATTGTTTAGATATAGTTAGATATGAGTAAATCCTCCAACATCTTCAGCACGGGATAGATAGAGATGGTTAATTCCTTAAGTATCCTTGATATGAGAACACAATGGATGGGATAGGTAGAGATGAATATTTCCTTTAGTATCCCAATTACAAGAATGTAATGGATGGTGTTTCACCTAAGTGGTGACATCCCTTCTCTCCCACAATATGAAAATTGAGGTGAATGGTGATGATCCAGATATTATCTATTCTTATACCAAACAAATGAAACTTAAGAGGACCTAATATATTGATGTATCCCAAAAGATGCATATTTCCTCCAGTATTCTAATATACAAAATTATCCTCAGAGATGTCTATTTACTTCAACGTCCAAACATGTATACACTACTAAATTTAGAGATGTGTATTTACTCTAGTTGGAGATGTGTATTACCTTCAGTGCTTCAGAGATAGATAGATATGTGTATTTCTTCTGGTACTTCTGAGATAGGTGGATATGTGTGTTTCCTCTAACATCTCATGATTTGTGCATCTTGGGTGAATTATAAGGTTGGGAAACCTATGATGGGATGTTTGATTGGTTTTTATTCTCTAATATATTATATAAGTAAGACTTATTATTTAGAGAGAGTTATGGAAGTGAACTATGGGTATCTTGATAAGGTTTGATTATAATCATGTCTATGTTATTGATGATTTTATGTTAGATGTATACATTGTATTTATCATTTATGCACATTAACACTGATTGTTTCTTCAGTACGGTCTGCTACTTGGACGACTATACTTGGTATTGTTATACTCACCACTACACGGTAGTTATGTTTTTTGGCCATGCAAATCTATTGATACAGAGGATGTATAACCACATAGCCTAAAGATAGTTATATATATATATATAAGTGGTAGAGTAGAGATAATTTTGTCAAAAACCCTCAAACTGTCAGCTTTAGGGATGTTATATTCTTGGTATATGTCATTTGTATCCATTTTTTTAGTTTTACCTAATTATTATGTTGTATCATTTCACTTTATACTTTGGTGGTTTCTCTTGTATTAGTCACATTGTATCATTGTTTATTTTTCATATATGCATTTATTTATTATTCATTTTATTCTCGTATATTTCTTGGTGGATTTTATGCATGATAGCAAGTGACAAGTCATATATATAGGTAATGCCTCTTATCATATTATGTGTATACCTCAATGCTAGTTGCTAGGCCTTCATCTAGTGGGGGTGAGATTGGGGAGTTCAATTATCAGTGAGCTGGGACATGATAGTAATTCCATACTCATTGATTTATCTAGTTTAACTGTGTAGAGTAGTTTAGCATCATAGTGATTTTACCTAGTCCTTCATAAGGTGTATCCGGACCTAAGGTATGGTATCTACTTTAATGGGGGGATGGCTATGTTGGTAATGGAATTAATTATATTGGGGGTAAGATTTTTGTTCAAAAAAATAATATTGAATAATTATTCATTATTCATTGCTAACTATTAATGACTAATTATTAATAACTAATTATCACTTGTCATTTAAAAATTAGTATTAATTTTTATTGTTTTAATTATTAATTATTATTATTTATTAATTATTAATTATTATCTATTATTATTTAATAATTAATAATTAATAATTATTAATTATTAATTAATATAAATTAATAGTTATTAATTCATTATTAGTTATTATTTATTAATTTTTAATTTTTAATTTTTAATTTTTACTAATATATAATTCATAATTACTGATAAATAATTATTAATTATGAATTTATAGATTTGTAGATTAGTTATTTGATAATTTATTATGTTTTTAAAATAATTTGGATATTATACATAATATAGTAAAAAATAAAATAATTTTTTAGAGTGGTTGGTAAGAGATTATAGAGTTAAGCTTGTTTAGGTTAGAGTGATGTAAGGATGGGTGACCTCTTGAATATTTCTTATGACGTACACAAAAACAATAAAAAAATCTAATAAATTATAATTAAAAATAAAAAATAATAATTGATAATTAATTATTAATTATTAATAATTTGAAATTAATAATTTATAATACATATGTTAAATTTAAAAAATATATGTGACCACGACAACCCTACAGTTGTAATCACTGCCCAACTACCATGTCAAAATTAGTCATGGGTGCAATGATCATAGTCATAGGCTACAACCACAGATAAGAAGCTTATTGCTATAGTTTTGTCCCTTTTCAAGAAAAAAAATCTAACAGTGAATGGATCTGCTACATTATTTTTTATGATTACTCGACAAATATTTACATTATTCATCTCAATTATTTATCTAATGAAATGGTACTTGACAATAATTTGTTTGGTTCCTTGGTAAGATTGGTTTTCTTAGCATGAATAATAGCTCCATTGTTGTCACAATGGAATTATATTGATTCTGAAATATTAAGAACTACCCCTAGTTTAGTGATAGACTAATTAATATGAAAAACTTTATTCATAGCATCTGATGCAGTAATTTACTCAAATTTTATCACAAAATCTTTTACTGTTGGGTTTTTTGAACTCATTTATCTAATATCTCCACCATTGATGCATAACACAAATCTACAACGATATATTTAACCATAATTTTTGGTTTGGAAACTAATATTAGTGTAACCATTTAAAATGAACTCTTCATTACCTTCAAATACTAATAATAAATCCTTAGTCCTTCTTAAGTACTTAAGGATATTATTAGCAATAATCCAATGACTTTCAATGACATCTAATTGGCATCAACTTGTTATGCTCAAATCATAATAAACATCGATTTGAGTACACAACATAGCATAAATGATTGATCATATCACTAAAACATGAGGAATATCATTCATGTGTTTCATTTTCATCTTACTATAAGGTCATTGATCCTTTGTAAGATTAAAACCATAGCACTTATATAAACCACTTATTTAAGTTTTTCATGTTAAACCTCAAACACTTTACTAATATATATGTTCTAACATAGACCAAGAAACCTCTTATATTTATCTCAATAGATATTCATGACTAATATGTTGGTTTTTTACCCATATCTTTAATCAATTATCATTTTCCTAACTAATCTGATGATTAGTATATCATCCACATGCAACACCAAAAATATGATGATTCTCCCACTAGCCCACATATATACACAATACTCGTCTCTATTTTTTATGAAACCAAACTCTTTTGTTACACTATAAAAATGGATATTTCATGTTAGAGAAGTTTTAGTTCATTCCTAAATGGATCATTGGAACTTATAGACTATAGTGGTACCATTTAAATCCTAAAAAAACTTCATTTTTTATCATATACACATCCTTAAAAAATTCCATTAAGGTAAGCAGTTTTGAAATACATATAGTAGATCTCGTAATCATAATAATCTATCAAGGAAATAAAAAACCTAATGGAATTTATTATATCTACTGGTGAGAAGGTTTTATCATAATTATTACCATGAATTTATTTATAATACTTCATCACCATGTGGCCTTTATAGGTAAACACTCTACTATCCATGTATTTTTTCTTTTGGAAAACTCACTTACACTCATGGGGTATTAACCCTTTAGATGAATATATTACGTTCTAAGATTGATTTTTGTGCATAGAGTATATTTCATGGATTCTAACCATTTCTTGATAGATTTTTGATAAAATTTAGGTTCATAATATTGGGATTAAAAACCATTAATAAATAAAAGAAACCCACTTTAAGATTTAATAAAGGAATAAAGCTTCAAAAATTCTATAACCAGAAAAATCTAGGGAACCTAATTTACCAGAACTAAGAAGAAAAACTAAACCCCATTCACTACATTGGATCAGCACCCTCACAAACTCAATAAAAACACAACTCTTATAAATAAACACATGAGTGGAAATAAAATAAAACAAGGAATGACAACAAGATAATTTTACATGGTTTTAATTTTAGTCCTATATATATGGGAGAACATTATTGTATCCTTAAATTTAACAGAATATGTAAAAATTACAATCATGGTCAGAAAAGTAATTTAATATTATATTATTAAAAGTCACATAACATAACATACAAGTGGTCCCAACCTACCTATATAAAGTAAGGCCCAACTAGTAAATTAATTACTCCTCCCTCTAAAATAAAAATGGGAACCACCTTTTGTCTAGGTCACTTCCGATTTACCATAAGTAACTCAGAATCAATCCATCCAAATCCATTTTTTCATTTTCAGAATAACCCACTTTTTGGTTTAGTGGAAACCTCACAAACACAACTCCTAAAATTCCAGGATCCAACCTGATTAAAAAACCATCATAAAAATCAAGGAAAATATAAAATTCAAAATCAAACATAGAAAAAAAACAAGGGGAATAGACAGATGCCTCAAACCCCCCCCCCCCCACATCTGAAAAATGTAAAATCAAAGTGACAACATCATAACCACGCCACAACACGAAACAAGATTCAAATTTCAAATTTCAAAACCAAACCAAGTACTATCACACCTCATCAGTAAAAAAAATCTTGAACCACGTACACAAATGGAACCTCAAGCCCTAAACCAGCCAGAGCGAACCTTGCATCACTACCAGCACACCGTTACCAGTATGAATGTCATCCAGTATCCGAACCTTAAGAATAGAAATGACAGTACACTATTGAAGAACCTCAACATCAATAAGATCCCACAATCTAGAAAAAAACATCTTTCATCGCCATCTTAATTTCTAAAAAAACAAAAACACCTTGAAACAGAAGCACCAAAAAAATAACAAACACTGAGGGAACCTAGAGAAAGGAAAAATCACACCAAAAGATGTTCCTCTCAGAACACTTTTCCACTCACACAAACACATCTCAGAACCCCCTATAAACCCATCACACCCAACCAACCTGTAAATGAGTAAAGGATCTATAATCTATAATATATTACGAGAGGATAGGACCTCCATAATAAGCCTTGAAGAATCCAATACCCACATCTCTACAGAAAACATTGTCAATAAACCATCACTACCAAAAAAATCACACATAACTCCATCTAAAATCACCAATAAAGGATAAAAAATCATATTAACTGGAATGAAATATTAGGAAACTAAAACCCCAGTCCATATGATTTAACTAGAAAACAAATCGGTAGTCATCACCAGTCAAGACGAGCCCCCAAAACCAACTCACAACCACCAACATCGTCCCAAAACCACCACAAACACCCTAATACTGAAATGAATGAGATCAAGAATAAGAGTATGGAAAGAAATAGTAGAGTAGGTAGAATGGGATAAGGAGTAATTTTCTGAACCTAGCACTAAAAAAATCTCAGATCACCAACATGCCTTCATGACAAACCAATATGGGGTTTATTACAAAGGTATAGGTTATAAGAGTATAGTTAGGAGAGAAATATAACCAAGAAATTCTAGTGTTAAAACCACCAAAATAGAACCAGTTTAAGGGTTCAAGATTTCCTAAACACTTGGGAAAATTCAAAACCTCCCAACTTATGCCACAACAGTCAATGTCTCTATTCCACCTTCAAATCATCCTAGTACCACTAATGCATAATAATACCGTAGAATTTTTCAGACTAAAACTAAGATAAATATGTTATCCATATCTTGAATTCCAAAAAATTATCTTGAATTCTACAAATTTTAAACATCTCCATCTCTCTTTCCTCCTGCATCTTCAAAATTAAATGATACTTTAGCTCAATGTTTTTTGTGAGTGAAAAAACTAGATTTCTATACAAATGAATTGTGGTATGATTTTCATGGGACAACAACCCACTTTATTGATTCCTTTAAAGTTACTACAAAAAAAAGTCATCTAAATAAATTACTTCCCTACTTCTATGATAGTCACATAGTTTTATTCTATTTTTGATAGTACTAGAACCACATACAACCTCAATATCTAACTTTTGGTTTCCTCTCTAAAAGTAAATACAAAGATTGGGGAACAATTTTATGCATACATATCCCCTATAAAGCCCACATAAATATAACTCTATAGTAGAATAAACATTCTAAAACATCGGGATGCATCTTTAAAACCTTTGAGATATTGTAGAATTCACATCATAGCTTCTCAGTTCACCTTTCCTGGATTCTCCATAAACTAGATGATAACTCCCATCACATGTGCAATTTTCATCCTTGAAAAAATGATGGTGTACATCAATCTTCCTACTACTGACAAAAAAATCATGTACTTAGCCTCATGTTCTATTTTAAATGCTTTTTCTTTGAGTAATTTGAAGTGTCTAACCAATGGGGTATGTAAAAGCTTATATTTTTTCATTCTAAGCCTTTCAATGGCCATCAAGATGTACTCCTTCTAAGACAAAACCAATGTTTTGGTCTTCCTATCTATTTGGATCTATATCCTCAAAAAAAATTAGCTTTTATAAGATTCTTCCTCTAAATCCTTCAGGATAAATTATTTTTTACCTCCTAAATATGTCTCATGTTTGGACCTACTAAGATCATATCATCCATGTACATGAGATGAACGATGTGACTCCCATTATTAAACACATTCAGGTAGAAACATTGTTCTAAGTTTCTCTAGATTAACCCCATATCATCAATGAATTCATAGAACATTTAGTTCCATTTCCTTGGTACTTTATTTATACCATAAATCCTTATTTTCATCTTAAAAAACATTCTCTTGTTTCATTTGCCTAAAAAACTCTCTGATTACTTTATATAGATATCCCCCTCTAAAAAAACATAAAGGAATTACATATTCAAATCAATATATTATAGATTAAAACCTTCAAAATAAACCAGACTCAACATAGTATAGATATTTTTATTTTTAAGAATGAGAGAGAAAATTTTAGATAAGTACACTCTTTTTTTATGTTGAAACCCATTGAAAACCAACCTATCCTTGTACCTCAATCTACCATCTGCTTTATCCTTCGACTAAAAAACTCATTTTTTTAGAAATTTACTACCTTGTGGTAGTTCTATTATCTCCCAAGTTTTATCTGCATGCAATGAATCCATTTTATCTTTCATCACTAACTATAATTTTTTTGAAATTCTTAAGACTTTTTTCTTTTCTCTAGGCTCTCAAACTCTCCTCCATCCATAAGAAGCAAGTAGTGAAGATCAAATATGAACCTATGAAACAATTTCTTTTCTCATAGTATAACTCCATAACTCAACCTGTGGTTTTGATCTTTACAGAACTACTGATTATGAAATTTAATCTTATGTAACTCTTCCTTGATCTTCCATAGTTCCTAAGCATTTTGGTACTCCCTTCATCCCTAATGATCCTCCTAAGATTTATATGATATCCAAGCATTCTATAAATTTTATTCATATAAACTTGGATGTGGTTAGTTGATTTTTTTTCTCAACTCTATTTTATACCAAGTTTTTGTCTTTCTATAAGACCTTATCATTGAATAGAACATTCTAGATTCCAATCATCATTTTATTTTCATTGTCCCAAATCCAAAATCCAAAGTTTATGTCATCGTACCCAATAAAGAAGAATTATTAGGAATTTTCTTCATATTTGTATTGATCCTTAACATCAAAATGGATATAGGTTATGTAACACCCTGAGATTTTATGAAATATTTTTTTCAAATAAATTTTATTTCTTAGATTTCTTACATTACACACAACACCGAGTTTTAACGAAATATGATATAATATAAAAATATTATTATTTAATATGATAGTTATCTCATAGTCGTTGGAATGGAGAGAATGAATAGGATTAAATAAATAATTAATATATATGGTTTAAACTTGAAAATAAAATAAATTATTTAGAGACTTACTTAATTATAAATCAAAATAAATGAAACCATTTGAAGATAAAGGAATTTTTTTCTAAAAAACTACTTTTATGCGCACAAATGTATTTTATCTAAATAAATTAAATAATTAAATTTTTTAATTATTTTAATTAAATTTATATATTATATATTCAATAATAATTTAACATTTATATTATGTATTTTCTAGGCATTATATAATAATAAATCTAATTTTACACTTAAAAACTCTATTTCTTCTAAAAAGTAGTTTTGTCTCCTTTTACAAACATATTTTAAAATTAATTTTTACCAATTTTAAAAAATTTATTTAAAAAAATTAATTTCATTTTTTAAATCATAATTTCAAAATTATCTCAGAGTTAATTTTTTATAAGTTTTTAAAATGATAAATTTTTCAGTGAATAGTGAAAAATACTGGTTTTTATTAAAAATTGTCTTTTCATTCAAAGAATTTACAAGCTAAATTTTATTTTAATATGGTATTAAAAATTAAATTAGTTAAATTATATATATATATATATTAATCCTATTTATTTCATTATAATTAATTTCAAATTGATTTTTTATATAAAATTTTTTTCAACTTTTGAATATTTTCTCTTTAGAAAACCGATTTCTCATCACATTTACGGGATTAATTTTAAAATAAAATTTTCCACTTATATGAAAGGAATTTATAAAAATAGATTCTATATATTTAAATAGAATAATTAATATTATATAATAATTTCAAATTAATTTTTGGTCAAAACGAATAGTTAAAATAGAAAAAAATAAATGTTATGGTTAAGGTTAAAATAGATTTACCATGGGGTTAAACAAAAAATATAAGGGATAAAATGACCTATAAAAAGTAAAAAACCAATTTTATGGTTATATTTTGACCTTATACCCTATAAGGTTTGACAATGAACCATTTTGGTTCCTTTTTTCATGTGGAAAACATGGGTATACTTTATTCTTTTCCAAAATTTCATGTGTGTTCTCTCCCCCACTTATAAATGGCCACCCCCTCTACTCTCCTATTAACACTTCAAAAACCCTTTTATTTGGAAAATATATATCTAAATATCTTCCTTAATACCATCCCCATATCTTATAGGCCTTATTTTGATTAGTAATCCCTCCTAAGAAGGCTTTAGGTGTAAACCTAAAGCGGTTCTCCGAATAAGAGGTATAGTCCTTAAACATGAGTTTTCATTTTATTTATTCATATAACTCATTAAGATATTATTAAGATATTATTATATAATAACACCAATATATATAATATTATTTTATTTTATTATGTTAAATTAATAATCTATATTCATCTCCTCTTCTATAAAATGGGAAATGAAACTGTCAATCATGTGTACGATGGACTACTGCCTCACGAACTAATGTTATTCATTTTCCATCACTACCTCTAAACAATAGATATAAGGATGGATTTAATGATTATATAATATATTAATTATATTTTCATAATTATTTAATTATAATATCACACCATACTTCTTACCTTACAACCCTTTGGAAAACAATAACATCACTCCTGTGTACGACGGACTACTGCCTCGTGAACTGATGAGTTGTTTTTTTCATTTATGTTTTACTTGTATTGTAATAGGGATATATTAAAGTAATATATATGATATTTTTAATATAATTATACTTTTTAAATTATCATATCACATATACTTTCTTGATTTCTATTCTTTGTGGAATACGATAATGTCACTCATTTGTAAGGTGGACTACCACCATGCGAAGTGATGTGATTTATTTTTCACTAATGCATTGCATGGGAGGTGATTAGGAAAAATTTAATAAATATATATTGTATGTATGACATAATGATAATTTTTTAAATGTTAATTATTATTTAATTTTCTTTTTTTTCATCCGTTTAAAAAATGGAAACAGTGTTCATATGTACATATGGTCTACCGTCTCTATGAACGGCATATTTAATTTTATATCACTAACATTTATAGATTAATCTAAATAAATATATACTGAATATATATTATATTTATATCATGTTTAAAATTCTGGATATTATTTAACCATGATCAAAGTAAAAGTATTGAAAATACCAAATCAAAACATATATGAAAAACAAAGAAGTTATTACCCAAAACCTGATTTTAACAAGGAATTGTTAATAAATGGATAATAAAAAATAATAAGAAAATCATATATAGTATGATATATATAATTATGTTTATTTAAAAAATGTATAATAAACCTTTATTTATTATATAAGAGTTTCAAATGTGTATGAAGGAACTCAATACTTAAGGTAAGGGATTTCTAGTCTCTCTTTTATTTCTGGGAGACTTATGCCATATTCACCATTATTTTATTTTGTATGGTGTATATACTACCCGTTTGAAATGTTATATAATTAATATACTTATTTTAATGATATTTAAAGTTTAATTTTATGTTATTATTTAATGGGGTTTACAATTCAATAGATTTCCGAAGTAGTAAGGGTTTTTTATCTCAATTTATCTTGTTTAGGACATATGTTATTTTATGCACCTATCTTATTTTATGAGGTGTATATACAACCCATTAGACATGTAATGAAATTAATTTATTTATTATAATGATATTTTATGTTTCATTTTATTTTATTATTTCATGGGTCTTACGATTCAATGTTACCAAATTGGTAAGGGTTTTATGATACAATCTCGTCATTTATCAGGATTGTGAATGTTTATGATTCCAAAGATGAAATATTTTGATATATATTTAAATAAAATCGAGAATATTATTATCATATATTTATATAATTAAAATAAATGTGTTATTTCATTTTACTCTCTTTATGTACTCAAGATTTCAAAATATTTTTTTAATAAAAATTGACTTTATTTCTCGCTTCAATCAAAAATCATTTTTCTTTCATATTTGTGTCTTCTAAAAAATGTTTTAAAGAAAGTTTTTACTACTCTCCAATGATTTTTTAAATAAATTTCTACACATGTTTGAATTCTTAAAAATTGTTTTAAAATTATTATTCATTTCTTTTTAAAAACAATTCTTGTTTCACTTTTACTAAAAAAGTGGAAGGAATATTTATTTTAACATGTACCGCATGAATGGAATTTCCTGCTATCATAACCATTATTTTCTTTCAAGATTGCTTTATAACTTTTCAAGGTTGTTTTTAGAGAAAATTATATCTTCTTTATTTCATGAATTTATAATTTAAAAAAATGGAACAGATATTTTCCTTGATAAATGTTTTAAATGATTTTTAAATCTTTCTTTATAAGTTTTCAAGTTTATTTTCATATAAAAATATCACCAAAATATTTCATGAATTTATAATTTTTAAAAAGTTTTTCTCAAAGTGGAAAGGATATTTTCATCAAGTAATGTTTTAAATTATTTTTAAATATTTCTTTATAATTTTCCAAGGTTATTTTCAAATAAAGCGATTTTGAAAATGTTTTATGTTTTAAAAAGTATTTTTAAAAGTGTAAAGTTTATTTTACTTAAGAAATATTCCAAGTTATATTTCAAAATCACTTCCCATCTAAAATTAAATCTTTTGATGTTACTTATTATTTACTGGGGATATGATCCAAGGATAACATTCTTGTTTTTCTAAGAATGATTTATGTTTATGATGATATTATTATTATAAAACCCACTTCTTTTTCCATGGGTTATGCTATGATAAAATAGTGGAATGATTATGATAGATGTTTCTTTTACATAGGTTATTCTATGATTAAATGTTTATAAAACTCATTTCTTTTCATGGTTTTTGATATTATAAATGTTTTATGATCTTATGGAACACGTATGTATGATTTTCATTATGTGATGGGTGGGACCTATATCTCCCTCCATTGAATTGTGTATTGATTGATATGTCATAAGATATAAAATATTATAATGGGGAGTAAACCTTGTTCATTAATGTAATTTTTCCACTACAATAGTATTGGGAGTGAACCTTGACTACTAGGATGGTTTGATGAGTCAACCCACTCTATTATAATAGCCTTGGTAGTAATAATTGACTACTAAGGAAATGATATTCTATGCTTATGTGTATTCCACAATTTTATGTCTTATTTTAATGTTATGATCTCATGAATCATGTTATTTTATTTTCTTATGATTCATATCTTATGAACTACAAATATTTATTCCATGACTCAAGATTATGATCTTTGATATGCAAGGTGTGGTTTTTAAATATTATGATCATGTTCTCATACCCTTATGTTGATGTTATGATTATGTATATCCCTTTTTTACTCTAATTTAGCATCTAAGATTTCCCTTTCTTATGTTTATTTCCCTTGGGTTATTATGATAGGTATTACATGTGATATGTATAAAAAGGGTTATAGTTATAAGGAACTAAGTGAGAGATCATGTAGAATTCTTATGAACCAGTTATTTATGTTTCCATGTTTCCAAAGGAACTATACCTTTATGATCCCCATGTATGTGTTTATATGATGTAATGAATATTCATCTAAAAATATTTAATATCTATGTATGAAAATATTAGTTCTATATAGTTGGTATCCAAGGATCAGTTTAGTTAACCTTTGGAAACTAGGATAAGAAAACCTTAGTGAGATCCATAGGGATATGTTTATGGATAAGTTTAAGGATAATTTTAAGTATAGTAAAATATTATGGGATATTGGTGAAGGATAGAGAAATTGGTTACATATAAATACATCCTTGTTTGTATATTATAAGTAGAATTGGTTCTAGAACAGATGTACCTAGGGGTAATAACTCTGAAAAGGGCGTTTCAGGATTGAATAGAGTGTTACCTTGTATATGATAATTGGCCTTGCTATACACCTTGTTTGACACTCCCATGGGATATGCTTTGGAAATTCATAAACTCTTTACAAACCATCTTATATTATTCAAATAATGACCATGTATAACTTAAGTTAAAAAAATATATATCATAGATTGAAAATAAGGTTTCATGATTTAGGTATCCTATAAGTGATTTTTCGTGATTATTTAGTTTCTCAATATGAATATTGTTTCTTGTAACATGATTTTTGGTATTATCCAATGGAGGGAACCAGAAAAAACTAGGTTAATATTGAATATGGTAGAAAATGTGTTGATGAGAAACCAAATGGGATGATAAATGGAGTGAATGATATTATGATTATGCCTAATCAATTATCATGATATATAATTAACAACTTGAACTATAACAAACTCTTAGAATCACCAAATAATATATAGATAGAGTTTATTGAGATTTTATGTGTTTGAGTACATGGAGGAAATAAGATTCAGTTTTATATATGTTGAGAATGTGGGAAGAAGCACTCTAGGGAATGTCTCAAAGGAACTAGAAGATGTTTTATGTGTGGAGAATAAGGGCACAGAGTTAGTGATTGCCTAAGAAAAATGAAAATTTAAGTTAATGAAATGGATGAGAATAATAGTTTTCCTAAGGCATCATCAATGGTTTAATGTTATAAATGTGGAAAGAATGGGAATTATACAAATCAATGTACTGGGAAGAAAGCTCAAAAAGAGGATCAGAAAAGTGGTATAAGTAAAGGCTTTATTATTGATGATGAAGAGACTATAAATTTCATATGAAAAGAATGAGGTATTAAGGAATAAGATAGTGAATCACAGTAAATGTTTTGTGAATAAATTAAAATTATTTAAGTGTTTATGTATTGGAATTCAAGAATTATGAAATATATAAGAATTTTTTTCGTAGAATTTTTTCATTAAGGAGTTGCAAAAAATATGTTGAATGGTATTGATGACCTAGAAAAGTGATTTAATGGTAAGGTGATATTTTATGGAAAACAAAAGACTAAGAGAAAGATAACCCTCAATATGTTTCTAATGTTGAGATAATGGTGTTGGGATAAATAGATGATTAATATGGATAAAGAAAATTGGATAGTATTGATGACCTTGGTACTGATTAATGATTTATTGACAAAGTGGTATATGCTATCATTGATGGACTTTATAACATTTTTATATTTATGGAATATATTTAATAATATTTGGTTTTATTTAAGGAATGAGTAATCATGTATGTTTTAATTCAGTTTTTATGGTAATTTTTATTATTACTATGATTTATGAGAATATATGATCAAGTTATTCACATATTTGGTATGTTACCATTAAGAGATACTAAATTATA
The DNA here is from genome assembly GCA_963277665.1 of Viscum album. Classification (NCBI taxonomy): domain Eukaryota; kingdom Viridiplantae; phylum Streptophyta; class Magnoliopsida; order Santalales; family Viscaceae; genus Viscum; species Viscum album. Next base: position 1,369,395,946 of record OY728135.1, read on the forward strand.
ATTGGGGATTAATGTTAATTTTATTTCGGAAAATGTAGTGACATTATTTATAATTTTTTTATTTTTTAAGGGTCATAAGGTTAACCATTTATGGAATCATTTAATTTAAACATTATATGAGGTTTTAGAGATTAATTTTTTACTTCACTATAAGAAGATATATTCATATTGGATAACCTATGTTAACCATTTTGTTATGATTATAACTAGATAAATAAGGAATGAATTATAATTTTATTATGTATCTTATGATCCATTAGTGCTTTAGGAATAACAAATTCATCTTCATTTCTTAGAGTAAGAGATGAAGTGGAAATTGATCAAATCACAACAAAAAGATGAAATTTTGCTTATGATATAATGAAAATATAATCCCTAGGTATATTGGTCCCTTTAAAATTATTGATCATATCGGGATGGTAGCCTATTAATTTTCGCTTCAACTGAAACTCTCTCATATCGACGATGTATTTCATGTATCACTCCTGAGGAATTACATACTTGAACCTTTAAATATATTGAAATAAGAGGTCATACCATTAGACTATGATCTTTCTTATGAGTAATAATTGGTTGAGATTCTGGATCATACTGAGAAAGTCCAATAAAACAAGACCACTCACCTAGTTAAAGTTTTGTAGAAAAACAATCAACTTGAGGTAGATACATGGGAACATGAGGATGTAATGAGGTGAAATCATCCTCATTTGTTTTTATCAGAGTGAATAATTTTGAGGTAAAATTTATTTAAATGGGGTATAATGTCACACCCTGAAATTTTATGAAATATTTTTTCAAAAAAAATTAATTTCTTCAATAGCTTGAATCATATGAAACATCGAGTATTAAAAAAGGTGAGATAGTATTAAAATATTATTATTTAATATGATAGTTATCATCTGGCTGTTGGAATGGAGAGTATTATAGAAAATCTGACTCCTCATACATGGATATTACATCTTTTTAGATGAATATTCAATACATTACACAAACACATGCCTGATTACCATAATAGTTTAGTGTCTTTGGAGACTGGGTACATAGTCATCTAATTTGGTGAAATATCTTCATCATATCCCATAAAGATCTTCTCCTTACTATTATTCACACACATACCCTACTTAAAACCTTTCTTTATAATCTCTGGAAATGAAACATAGGAAAGGGTGAGATTAGATGCTCAGTAAGGGTAAACAAGGGAGACTCATAAGCATAACATGGACTTAAGGGTATGATAACATGATAATAACATATGAAAACCACACTATGCATAATAAAGATCGGTATCTTGAGTCATGTCATAAATATTGTCATTTCATAAGACATAAATCATAAGGAAATCAAAGAAAACGATTAATGATGGGATAACATTGGCATAAGACATAGAATTGTGGCATACTCATAAGCATAGAAAATCATTTCCATAGTAGTGAATAATCACTACCAAGGATATCATAGTGGATTGGGTTTACTCCCTAAACAATCATAGTAGTCAAGGTTCACTTCTAATACCATCATAGCGGACAAAGTCCCTTACTGAACAGGGTTTACTCCTTGTTCCAGTACTTTATATCTCATGAGATATAAATATTTACCTAATGCAGTGGAGGTAGATATAGGTCCCACCTATCATATAATTAAAATCATACATATGTGTGAAAAATGATCATCAAACATTAATAATATCATAACCTAGAAAAGAAATGGATTTTATAAACATTTCATCATGTCATAACCTATAGAAAAGAGACAAGTTTCATAATCATTTCTTCAATTTATCATATTATAACTCATGGAAAATAAGTGGGTTTAATAAGAGTTTTATCATGTTACAAACTATAGAAGAGAAATGGGTTTCATAAACATCACATTATCATAAACATAAACCATTCAGATAAATAATAATAATGGTATCCATGGATCATATCCCCAATAAATCATAATTAACCTTAATGGATGTTGTCTTAAATAGAGAATGATTTTGAAAGAAAAATCACTTGGAATGTTTCCTAATGAAAATAAAATTTTGTTAAAAATAAATTTTTTAAAGATAAACTTTATAAAATATTTTTTATATTCTTTTCTTTGAAAATATACTTGAAAACTTTTAAAGGAAGGTTTAAAAATAATTTAAAATATTTCTTGACAAAAATAAACTTTCCACTTTGAAAAGAATTTTTAAAAACATAAAACATTTTCAAAATAATTTTCTTTGAAAATAACCTTTAAAACTTATAAAGTAATAATTAAAAAAATTGAGTTTATGAACATGTAAAATTATATACATACCATGCACATTAAAAAATGATTCCTTTCACATTTTTAGTAAAAGTAAAACAAGCATTGTTTATAAAATGACATGATGATTCGTTTAAAAATATTTTATAATAAGTCAAACATGGGTAAAATTTTGTTTAATAAATCATTTGAATAATTTTAAAAAAAAATTTTAAAACATTTTTAGAAAACTTGGTTTTGGATGAAAGGGGGTTTTCGATCAAAGAGAGAAATAAATATTATTTTCTTAAAAACATTATTTTGAAACTACTGGGTACATAAAGAGAAGGAAATTAAGGGAAAACATGTATTATCATGAAATAACCATAGTAGAATAAAATTAAGGAATTTATTGAGATATATATCATAAAATTTATTCATTGGAATCATAATCATAAATAATCCTGATAAACGATGAGATTGTAACATAAAATTCTTACCACTTAGGTAACTTTGAATCTTAATCCCCATGAAAGAATAAAATTAAATGAAACTTATAATATCACAAGAATAAATAAATTCATGATATTAAATTTCAAATGGTTATTTATATGCACCTCATAAAATAAGGTAGGTTTATAACATAACATATGTCTTAAGGGAGGTAAATTGAGGTAAAAAATCCCTTATCGATTTGGTAATTTTTAAACTGTATACCCCATTGAATATAGATACAAAAATAAATATGTAAATATAATTAATTTTCATGAGAATAATAATAAAATAAATTAATGGTCATTATAAACACCACATAAAATAAATAGGTGGTGAATATGGCATGTGTCTTACAGAAATAAAAAATGTGACGGAAATCCCTTACCTTAAGTATCGAATTTATTCATACACATTTGAACATCATGTATAATAAATAGAAGTTTATTATAAATCTATTATAAAAAATAATTATATATATCATATCATATATGATTTAATTATGACCATTTATTATCCATTTATTAATAATTCCATATTAAAATCACATTTTGGGTAATAACCTCTTTATTTTTCATATATGTTTTGATTTGTTATTTTCAGTCCTCTTAATTTCATCATGGTTCCATAATTTAAAGAATAATAATAATTATTATATTATTATATTTATATATCAATTATAATTTTAATACAAATCATGAAATATAGTTTTGATAAATTTAGTATGTTACGATCATGGAGACGGTAGATCGTATGTACATATGAGTAATGTTTCCATTTTTCAACGATCATTATAGAAAGGTGGTAAGTAATATTTTATCTTTAAATAATTATAATTATATAATAAATAAAATATTATTTCTTTAAATATACTTATAAATATCATCCATTTTGTGTGGTGATGAAAACAGAGAGTCACAGCACTTTGTAAAAGAAGTAGTCCACAAGTACACGAATAATGTTATCATCTTTCAGTGGGTGAAAAGGTAGGAAATAAAATGATATATTATATTTTAATAATAATAAATTTTTCATTAATATAATAATAATATCATTTATATCACATATATTCATTAAATATATCCTTATTATTTTCTATTTAAAGCATTAGTGAAAACGAATCATGTTGCTTCATGAGGCAGTAGTCTATCATATACACGAGTGATGTTATTGTATCCCATAAAAAATGAAAATTAAAATTTATATATGATATAATAACTTAGAATTTATAATTATTTTGTAAAAATAATATATATACTTTATATCCACCATCATACTCATCCTTGATAGGTGGTAATGGAAAAATGAATGACATCGGTTCGTGAGGCGGTAATCTGTCGTACACACAAATGATGATTTCGTAACCCATTTGAATAAACTGGGGAAGTTTGTAGGTCATGAAATTAACATAAAAAAATACTAGTATATGTAATATACTTAGTTTTTTATATCATAATTTTTTAATTATAATTTATGTATGTGGAGGAATAAATAAAATAAAAATGCTCGTTAAAGAATGTTACCTTATCATTAGGTATCTTCCTTAGGTTTGTACAAAAATCCTTCCTAGGTTGGATTTATGACAAAAATAATGCTTATAGTATGATATTATGGAATTTTTAAAGTGATTTAGATATATATTTTTTGAACCAACGGGTTTTTAAGGGGTGAATAAGAGAGGAGAGGGGTTATCCTTTAATAAGTGAGGTGAGTGGCACACTTATGATTTTTTGAAAAGAAAACGGTCTACCCATGTTTTTCTCATGTCACAAGGACCCAAAATGGATTATTATGTATCCTTAGAAATTATAGGGCATAAATATATCCATAATATATATTTTAGAAAAGTTTTTAATTTATTTTAACCCTTGTCTTTTTAGTTTAACCCCCGGTAAACCCATTTTTACCTTAACCATGGAAATTAATTTTTACTGCTTTCATTATTCATATTGATAAATATTAAGTTGAAATTATAAATAATGTAAATTGTGATTATTATAAATATTTAATTATTTTTTTAAATTAAATTCACATAATTTTTAAAATTCAATTTAAAATTCATCATGTGAATGCAATGAGAAAGCGGGTTTTCAAAGAGAAAATGTTTAAAGGTTGATAAAGTTATTATATAAAAATAAATATTAAAAAATATTAAAATTAACTAAATTGGATTAATAGAAATATAATTGAACTAATTTTAATTTAAAAACAATTAAAAATATAATTTAACTTTATAAATAATTTAAAAGAAAATGCAGTTTTCAATTAAAATTCAGTATTTTTCACTATTCATCAAAAAATTAATCTCTTTAGAAAATTATCAAAAATTCACCCTAATATAATTTTCATATGATGATTTAAAAAATGAAATTTATTTTTTCATATAAGTTTTCAAAAATTTATATAAATTACTTTTAAAATATGTGCACAAAAAGGTGACAAAACTGTTTTTTAGAAAAATAAAATTTTTAAGCATAAAATTGGATTTATTCTTGTCTTTTCTCTAGAAAACACATAAGATGAATTTTAAACATATTATTGAATATATATTATATAAATTTTATTAAAATTATTTACCAAAAGTGTTTTGTTTAATTTATTGTGGTAAAACATGTTTTTTTTCATAAAAATAGATTTTGGAAAAAGATTTCCTTTATTTTAAAATAGCTTTTATTTTCATTTGTAATTAATTGGTCACAAAAGAATTCATTTTATATTAATTTTTAAACAATACAATTTCATAATTTAGTTAATCCTATTCATACCTTCCCTTCTAATTGCTAGGATATAACTATCATTTTAAATAATAATATTTTAATAGTATGTCATGTTTCATTTAAAATCAGTGTTGCGTGTAACATAGGCTAAAATCAATGTTGTGTATAATGAAAAATATTGAAATGATCAAATTCATTTGAAAAATATATATATTTCACAAAATCTTGGGTTGTTACATTCTACCCCTCTTAAAATGAATTTCTCCCTCAAAATTCATCTTGATAATCAATGGTTTGACATTTGAAAATTTCTTCATAGAAACCCACATCATAAAAAGGGTTAATAAATCATCCTATAGAAAAAAGAGAAAGGGATGTGTGAAATTCATCTGGAATAACACATACTAGGTTTCCAAAGAGGAGAACATAGGTGTTGAGTGAAATTATGGCCATGGAAGAAACAAATAACACCCAAGTACTGATTGAGGGTGATAGAGAACATTGATCACAAGAAAGTGCATGATCTAGACAAGGTTAACAACCACAAATCCATAAACAAAAGAGGCATGAAAAAGGTCATTAATATCATAAAAAAATTATGATAATTGGAGAACATTTTATTTCTTGATCCTCTTTCTAATGTTGTGGAATTCCTTTTCCATCTAGACTAGGAATATGCAGAAATTTACTTGATATATTTTTATTTCATAGGAACAATTTCATCCTTTGGTTGGGCCTTGACCAATTTACACTTCATATCTTACTTAAATAGATAAATTTTTTTCGTATCTGAATCACTAAATAAGATCCGTAAAATAGTGATAATTCATTCCTTCTATATCTAGTTAAAAAAAAGTTAACACTAGTTATCCAATATGTACAAATCTTCATATGGTGAAGTAATACATTAATCTATAAAACCTCATCCAAAGTTAAACTTTAACTATTACATATATGGTTAACCTTATGACCCCTCCAAAATATTAAAATCCAAAACTTTAAAAAGAAGGTCACTAAATTTCCAAAATCAACTTATCATTAATCCCCTATATATCATAAAGTGGTTCTTGATTGTCACATACCAAACATGTGAATACCTCCATCATGTATTATCTTGAAACATGTTAATAACCTAAATTACCATAAAATATTATTGAAAACATACATTCTTCCTCATTCCTTATATAAAACATAGATTATTAGATATATTCCTTAAATCCAAAAATGGTGTAAACTCTATCAATGATACCATAAACCACTTTATCAAAAAATCACTAATCAGTTCCAAGGTAATCAGTACTATCCAATTTAATTATTCATATATAACATCTCTTTATCCCAATATCATTATCTCAACATCTGGAACACATTAAGGGTTATATTCTCTTAATCAAAATATCACATAATCGTTAAATCACTTTTCTAGTCCAACGGTACCATTCAACATATTATTAAAAATCCTTAACAAAAAACTTCTAAAAACAATCCTTATATATATTATGATTTATATAACATAAATATATAATTTCAACACATAAACAATTCAATTATTCCCCCTCATCCTTAATCCATTAACTAGGATTCATAAACTCATTCCTTGATACATATTTCCTTTAATATTTCATTCATAGTCACTTCATCATCAATATAAAAACCATTTCTCATACAACCTTGATCATTCTCTTCAGGATTTATCCTCTCAGAACATTTATTTGTATAATGACCATAATTTTGACATTTAAAACATTTAATAGTTGATTATACCTTAGGGAGACAATTATTCTCATCTATTTTGTTTATCGAACTTTTTATTTTTCCTTTGAAGTTACTTGATTTTTTTCCTTATTTTCTATACCCAAAAAATATTCTCATCCCTCTAATACATTATATTGAGTGATTATTTCCACATTATCAACATATAGAAAACTAAATAGTGTTTCCTCTATGGTCACCACTACCTGAAATATCATAGAACTCTATCCTTATCTTCTTTGGTGAGTTTGAGAGTTGGTTAAGGTGTACATTATTAATCATGTTCTGTGATAACTAATTAGGAATAATCACAATATCCCTCACTCTAGTCATCATCCTAGTTGTATGCTCATCAAAAAATTATCCATCACATTCGATTTTAACCCAGTTCCTTCTAGTTCTAGACATTAACTAAAACCAAAATTATAGTATGAGCAACACTAATAATGGTGGAGATCCATCTAATCATGAAAAGTAATTTATAATATATCTAAATCATGAAACCTTATTGTTAATCAATGATTCCTTAGGTTCATCCTAGGTCATTCATATTCATCATCTATTTAAATCCTTCATGATGGTTCATAAATAATTAGTGAATTTCCAAAGTATATACCCTAGGAGTGTCAAACCAAGTGTGTAAAAAGGATCATTTTCATACACCAAGTGATGATCAAGTCCATCTCAATGCACCCTTTTTGAATTTATTACACCTAGGTAAATCTGTATGAGATCCAAATCCACTTGTAGTATTCATGCAGGGATGAAATTTTCCTATACTTTGAATCTTCCTTAGACTTATACTTAGAGAAATCCATATAAATATCCTTAGAAATGTCCCCAGGTATCTCACCAAAGTTTTCTCATCCTATTTTACAAATCTTAACTAAACATTTACTCTAATAATAACTATAGGGACTCTAGCTTCTCGTACATGGATATTACATATTTTTATATGAATATTCAATATATTACCCAAACATATGGTTGAGGACCATAATAGTTTAGTGTATTTGGATAATAGGTTAATAGTCTTCTAATTTGGTGAAATATCTTAAACATATCCCTTAAAGATCTTCCACTTAGTACTCTTCACAAACATACCCTACTTAAAACCTTTCTTCATAACTTGGGGAAATGAAACATAGAAATGGTGAGATAAGATTCTTGTTAAGGGTAAAAATGGAGATACATAAGAATAAAATGAACATAAGTGTATGAGAACATAATAATAATATATTAAAACCATACTTTTCATATAAAATATCAAAATTTTGAGTTATGGCGTGAATATTGGAAGTTCATAAGACATGAATCATAAGGAAATAAAAGAACATGATCTATGAGAGCATAACATTGGCATATGACATGGAATTGTGGAATACATATAAGCATAGAAAGTTATTTCCATATTAATCAAGGATCGCTATCTAGGTTATCATAGTGTAATGGGTTCACTCCCCAAATAATCATAGTAGTCAAGGTTTACTCTTAAGACCATCATAGAAGACAAAGTCCCTTATTGAACCAGGTTCACTCCCCTTTCCAATCATGTTTATCTCATGAGTTATAAATATTTACCCAATGCATTAGAGGGATATATAGGTCCCACCCATCACATAATAAAAATCATATGTATGTGTCCCATAAGATCATAAAAAAATTATCATATCATAACCCATGAAATGAAATGGGTTTTATAAAAATTTTATTATATCATAACCTGTCAAAAAGAGACAGGTTTCATAATCATTTCATCATTTCATTATAACATAACCTATGGAAAAATAACTGGGTTTCATAATAATTATATCATATTATTACCCATGGAAGATAAAAGGGTTTCATAAACATCATGCCATCACAAACATAAACCATTTAGATAAATAATAATAATAGTATCCTTGGATCATATCCTCAGTAAATCATAAGTAAACTCAAAGGATTTCATCTTAGATGGAGAATTATTTTTAAAGAAAAATCACTTGGAAGGTTTATTGAGGAAAATAACCTTTATTTGAAAATAAATTTTTTAAAAATAGACTTTATAAAATATTTTGGAAATAATTTTCTTGTAAAATATACTTGAAAACATATAAAAGAAGCTTTAAAAATAGTTTAAAACATTTATTTAGAAAAATATCATTTCAAATTTGAAAAAAAAATTAAAAACATAAAAAAAATTAAAAATACTTTCCTTTTAAACATATAAAATAATCTTTAAAACATTTTTATTTAATTGCAGTGAAAAATTCCATATATTTCATGCACTTTAAACAAATATTCCTTTCACATTTTCATTAAAATCCAAACGGGAATTGTTTGTAAAATGACATTAATATTCCTTTCAAAAAAATTTAAAAATTGAAATATGGGTTAAAATTTATTTAATAAATCATTTGAATAATTTTAAAAACATTTTTAGAAAACATGGTTTTTTAGGAAAAAGGGTTTTCGACCAAAGAGATAAATAAAGGTGATTTTCTTAAAAACATTATTTTGAAACTATTAGGTACATAAAGAGAGGAAAATAAAGGGAAACATGTATTTTCATGACATAACCAGAGTAGAATAAACTTCATGAGTTTATTGAGAGGTAGTTCATATTATTTTATCATTTTAATCATAATTATAAACAATCTCAATAAATGATTAGATTGTAATATAAAATCTTTAATACTTTGGTAACTTTGAATCATAAGCCCCATGAAAGAATAAAATTAAATAAAACTTAGAATATTATGAGAATAAATAAATTCATGATATTACATGTCAAAGGGGTTTGTATATACCCCTCATAAAATATGGTAGGTTCATAACATAACCTATGTCTCAAGGGAGGAAAATTGAGACAAAAAAATACCTTACCAATTTGGTAACTTTTGAACTATAAACCCTATGAAATATAGATCCTAAAATAGATATGTAAATATAAATAATTTTCATGATAATAATCATAAAATGAATTCATGGTAACTATAAACATTGCATAAAATAAATAGGTGTTGAATATGGCATGTGTCTCACATAAGTAAAAGGTGAGATGGAAATCCCTTACCTTAAATATCGACTTCCTTAATACACATTTGAACCTCATATTTAATAAATATAAGTTTATAATAAATATATTATGTAACCATAATTATATATATCATATCATATATGTTTTACTTATGACCCTTTATTTAAAAATTCCTTATTAAAATCATGTTTCGGGTAATAACTGCATTTTTTATATATGTTTTTATTTTTTCTTTTCAGTATTCTTACTTTGATAATGGTTAAAGAATATATATAATAATAATCATGAAATAATTATAATATTTATACATCAATTATACTTTTAATACCAATTATGAAATATGGTTTTAATAAATGAAGTACATTACGAATATGGAGATGGTAGGTCGTACGTACGCATGAGTAACATTTTAATTTTTCAATAATCATTGTGGAAAGAAGGTAAGTAATATTTTATCTTTCCATAATTATAATAATATCATAAATACTATATCATTTCTTTAAATATACTTATACATATCATCTATTTTCTTTGGTGATGAAAATAGAGATTCTTATCACTTCATGAAGGTGGTAGTACGCACATACATGAATGATGTTATCATCTTTTAGTGAGTGAAAAGTTAAGGAAGAAAATGATATATTATATTTTAATAATGAATAATATTTCATTAATATCATAATTATTTCATTTATATCACATATATTAATTAAATTTATCATTATTATTTTCCTTGTAAAGAGTTAATGAAAATAAATAACATCACTTCATGATGTGTTAGCCTAACATACACATGAGTGATGTTATCATATCCCCTACAAAATGGAAATGGAAAAATGAATTACATCGGTTTGTATGGAGGTAGTTTTTCATTCACATGAATGATGATTTTGTAACCCATTTGATCGAAGTGGAGATAGTTGTAGGTTAGTCCCTTAACATGAAAACAAATCAGTATATGTAATATATTTATTATATTATATCATCTATATTTAATAATAATTAAATGAGGTGGAGGAAGAAATAAAATTAAAATGCTCATTGAAGAATGTTACCTCTTATTCGGGTATCCTCCTTAGGTTCGCACCAAAATCCATCCAAGGTTGATTTTATTCCCAAAATTAGGATTCTAGGATAAGAGGAGGAAATTTAGGAATTTATTTGGATAGGCCTTGGCTTAACCAAAAGGGTTTGAATGTGTTAATAAGAGAGAAGATGGGGTGGCCTTTTATAAGTAAGGTGAGTGGCACACTTGTAATTTTTTTAAAAGAAAAAGGTGTACCCACATTTTTCTAATGTCATGAGGATATAAAATGAATTACTATAAATAATTAGGAATTATAGGGTCTAAATATTTCCATAAAATATATTTTAGATAGTTTTTTAGGTCAACCTGTATATTTTTAGTTTAACCCCCAGTAAACCCATTTTTTCCTTAACTACGGTAATTAATTTTTAATATTTTCACTATTTATTTTGGTAAAAAATTAATTAGAACTTATTATATAATATAAATTATTCTGATTAAAAATATGGAATCAATTGTTTCAAATTAAATTCATAGAATTATAAAAAAAGTAATCAAAATTATTCTCATATACGTGCCGAGAAAGCTGGTTTTCAAAGAGAAAATGTTGAAAAGATGATAAAGTTTTTATATCAAAATTCAATATGAAAAAATTACACTAACATAAATTGGATTAATAGATATATTTAATTAATCTAATTATACTTTATAAATAGTTTAAAATATAATTTAACTTTATAAATAGTTTAAGAAAATGCGGTTTTTAATTAAAATTCAGTATTTTTCACTATTTATCAAAAAAAATGATCTTTTTATAAAATTGTAAAAAATTCACCCAATGATAATTTTGATATGTAAATTTCAAAAATTAAATTTATTTTTTCAAATAAATTTTCTAAAATTTTAAAAAATTAGTTTTAAAATAAGTTTTCAAAAAGGAGACAAAACCGCTTTTAAGAAAAATATAGTTTTTAAGCATAAAATTGTATTTATTCTTATTTCTTATCTAGAAAAAACATAAGATGAATGTTAAATAGTTTATTGAATATATACTATATAAATTTCATTAAAATAATTCACCAAAATTATTTTTTTTAAATTATTTAGATAAAATTTGTTTTTTCATAAAAATAGTTTTATAGAAAAATGTTTCCTTTATTTTCAAATAGTTTTTATTTTTATTTTTAATTAATTGGTCACAAAATAATTCATTTTATATACCTGTTTAAACCATATAATTTTATAATTTATTTAATATTATTCATACCCTCCATTTAAATGGCTAGGAGATAACTATAATTTTAAATAATAATGTTTTAATAGTATATCATGTTTTGTTTAAACTCGGTGTTGTGTGTAATATAAGCTAAACTCAGTGTTTTGTGTGTTGAAAAATATCAAAAAGATTAAGTTATTTTGAAAAATATATATATTTCACAAAATCTCAAGGTGTTAAAAGAATTAATAGGATTAAATAAATTATGAAAATATATTCTTTACACTTGTATATAAAATTAATTCTCTGGTGACCCATTTAATTTGAAATAAAAATAAAAATAAACCATTTTAAGATAACGGAAATATTTTTCTTATAAACTATTTTTATGGGCACAAACATGTTTTATCTCAATAAATTAAATAAATCACTTTTTTGAATGATTTTAATGAAATTTACATATTACATATTCAATCAAATGTTTAAAATTCATATTATGTATTTTCTAGGCATGAGATAACAATAAATTCAATTTTACACATAAAAACTATATTTGTTCTAAAAATTAGTTTTGTTAACTTTTTTGAACTTATATTGAAATTAATTTTTTTCACTTTTATAAAATTTATTTTATAAAATAAAATTTATTTCTTAAATCATTATTTCAAAATTATATTGGAGTGAATTTTGGATAATTTTCTTAAAAGATAATTTTTTTAATGAATAGTGAAAATATAGGTTTTTATTAAAAAAGCGCATTTTTATTCAAATAACTCACAAGAAAAAATTTATTTTAATGTAGTTTTATAGGTAAAATTAGTTAAATTATTTATCTATTAATCAAATTTAGGTCATTATAATCAAATTTATATTAAATTTTGATATAAAAACTTTTTAAAATTTTGAACATTTTCACTTTGGAAAGTTGCTTTCTCATCACATCTGTGAGTTTAATTTTAAAATATTTTTTACAATTCTATGAATAAAAATTGGAAAAATGGATTACGTATTTTTAACCAGTATGATTAATATTATATAACAATTTCAACTTAATTTTTTTTTTAAATAAATAGTAAAAATATTAAAAATTAATTATTGTGGTTAAGATTAAAATGGGTTAACTGGGGGCTAAACTAAAATAATAAGGGGTAAAATGATCTATAAACTTCTCAAAAACCCATTTTATGGCCATATTTTGACCTTATAACCTATAAGGTTCTATAATAACCCATTTTGGATCCTTATGGAATGTGAAAAACGTGGGTACACATTATTCTTTTCAAAAACTCCATGTGTGTTTTCTCCCCCACTTTTAAAAGGTCACCCACTCTCTTCTATTATTCCCACTTAAAAACCCATTTTTTCAATAACTACCAAAATATCTTACTTAAATCCATAAAATCAACCTATATTACTTATTTTTATCAAGAATCATTCCTAATAAAGATTTAGGTGTAAACCTAATGAGGTTATCCGAAGAAGAGGTATAGTCCTTAAGCTTGTGTTTTCATTTTATTTCTTCCTCTAACTCTTTAAAAGATTATTCAAATATGATGATATAATAAAAATAGTATATAACATATAATTATATGTCATTATTTTAATTTCATGACCTATATCCATATCCACTTCCATAAAATGGTAAATGAAATCGTCGATCATGTGTACAGAGGACTACCGCCTCATGAACTGATGTTATTCATTTTCCATTACCACATCTCACAAATGGATATAATTATGGATTTAATTTTTATATAATATATTTATGATATTATTATACTTTTTAAATTATAATATCACACCCAACTTTTTACCTTCCAACCCATTGGAAAATAATAGCATCGCTCATGTGTATGGCAGACTACCACATCACAAACCGATGTGATGTGTTTTTCATTTATATTTTACTTGTATGGTAATAGGAATATATTAAATTAAAATATGTGATATTTTTAACATAATTATAATTATAAAATTACCATATAAAATATAACTTCTTAATTTTCATTCTTTGGGGGATATGATAACGTCGCTCATGTGTATGGTGGACTACCGCCTCGCGAAGCCATATGATTAGTTTTTCACAAATTCTTTGTGTTTAAGGTAATAAGGATAAAGTTAATAAATATGTGTGATACATATGAAATCATAATTATTTTTTAAAGTTGAATTATTATTTACCTTAATTTTGTTCCATCCATTTAAAAAATGGAAACAGTGTTCATGCGTACGTATGGCCTACCGTCTCCATGAATGGTGTATTTTATTTATATCTCTAACTTTTATGGATTACTATAAATACATATATACTGAATATATATTATATTTATATAATGGTTAAAAAAATTTAGATTATTTAACCATGATCAAATTAAAAGGATCAAAAATACCAAATCAAAACATACATGAAAAACAAAGCAGTTATTACCCAAAATGTGATTTTAATAAGGAATTATTAATGAATGGGTAATAAAAGATCCTAAGTGTATCATATATGGTATAATATATATAATTATGTTTTTGTAATTGATTTATAATAAACCTATATTTATTATAAAAAAGGTTCAAATGTGTATGAAGTAAGTCAATACTTAAGGTAAGGGATTTCTAGTCTCTCTTTTATTTCTGGAAGACTTATGTCATATTCACCACTCTTTTATTTTGTGTCATGTATATATCGACCCTTTGACATTTTATATTATGAATATAATTATTTTCATGATATTTAAAGTTTAATTTTATGTTATTATTTAATGTGGCTTATGATTCAAGAGATTACGAAAAAGGTAAGGGGTTTTTGTCTCAATTTGTCTTCTTTGGGACATATGTTATGTTATGCACCTGTCTTATTTTATGAGGTGTAAATACTACCCATTTTTCATATAATATCATGAATTTATTTATTCTCATGAAAATTTAAGTTTCATTTAATCTTATTTTGTCATGGTTCTTATGATTCAATATTACCAAAGTTGTAAGGGTTTTATGATACAATCTCATCGTTTATTAGGATTGTTTATGTTTATACTTATGATGATGAAATATTATGATATATCTATCAATAAAAATCTGAATTATATTATTCTATGGTTATTCTATGAAAATACATGTGTCCCTTTATTTTTTCTCTCTTTATGTAATCAAGAGTTTAAAATAATTTTTTTAAGAAAAATTGACTTTATTTCTCTCTAAGATTGGAAATATTTTTTCTTCCATATCAATGTTTTCTAAAAAAGTGTTTTAAAGAAAGTTTTTAATACTCTCCGGTGATTTTTTAAAGAAATTTTTAACCATTTTTTCACTATTTAGAAATTATTTTAAAAGTAATCCTCATGTTATTTTCTAAACAAGTCACATTAGGATTTTACTAAAAATATGAAAGGAATCGTTATTTTAACATGTACGATATGAATGGAATTTCTCTCCATCATGACCATTGTTTTATTTGAATCTTAATTTATAATTTTTAAAGGTTATTTTCAAATAAAATTATTTCCACATTATTTCATGAATTTATAATTTTAAAAAGTTCTTTTCAAATTGGAAATGATATTTTCTTCAATAAATGTTTTAAATTATTTTTAAAGGATTTCTTTATAATTTTTCAAGATTATTTTAAATAAAAGGAATTCCAAATTATACATGAATTTATAATTTAAAAAAAAATCAAAGTGTAAATGATACTTTCCCTAAGAAATGTTTTAAATTATTTTTAAATCTTTCTTTATAAGTCCCTAAGTTTATTTTCAAAGAGAATGATTTCGAAAGTGTTTTTAGGTTTTAAAAAGTTCTTTTCAAAGTGGAAAGATTATTTTCCTCAATAAATGTTCCAAGTGATCTTTAAAAAACATTTTCCATCTAAGATTACATCATTTTATGTTAATTGTGCTTTAATGAGGATATGATCTAAGGATAACATTCTTATTTTTTCTCTAAATTTTTTATGTTTATGATGACATGATTCTTATGAAACTTGATTCTTTTTCCATGGGTTATTCTACAATGAAATGATGAAATTATTATGAAACTTATCTCTTTTCCATATGTTATGTTATGATGAAATGTTTATAAAACCTATTTCTTTTCATGGGTTTTGATATGATGAATGTTGTATGCCCTTGTGGCACATGTATGTATGATTTTCATTATATTATGGTTGGGACCTATATATACCTATAATTAATTGGGTAATTATTGATATCTTATGAGATAAATAGGATAATAATGGTGAGTGAACAAAATTCAATAAGGGGCTTTGTCCGCTATGATATTCTTGGGAGTTAACTTTAAATGCTGTAATGGGTTGGGGAGTTAAACCTATTCCATTATGATTACCTTGTAATTATAACTAAACTAATAATGAAATGATATTATATGCTTACATGTATGCCACAATTTCATGTCTTATGTGAATGGTATGCTCTCGTGGATCATGTTTTTTGATTTCTTTAGGATTAATGTCTTATGAACTCCCAATATTTATGCCATAGATCAAGATTATGATCTTTGATATGTAGGGTATGGTTTTCAAATGTTATGATCATGTTATCATACCCTTATACTTATGTTATGCTTATATATCTCCCTTTTTTACCCTTACTAAACATCTGATCTCTCCCTTTGTTATGTTTCTTTTCCCCAAGTTATGATGATAGGTATTACGTGTGATATGTTTAAGAAGGGTGGTCATTATGAGGAACTAAATGGGAGATAATGTAAAACTCTTATGAACTGGTTGTTTATATTTCCAAATTTCCAAAGGCATTGTACCTTTATGATCCTCAGGTGTTTGTTTGTGTAATGTAATGAATATTCATCTAAAAGGATGTAATATTTATATATGAAAATGATGGGTCGCTATAGTTGGTATCAGAGGATAGGTTTAGTAAATATTTGGAAACTAGGATGAGAAAACCTTAGTGAGATTCCTAGGGATATGTATATGGAGAAGTGTAAAAATAATTCTAAGTATAAGAAAATATATTCACTATAAAAAACAGTACATTAAAGGGGGTTATTTAGAGAGGGTTATACACAACCCCCTCTAAATTCATTTTCTATAAAATTTAGAGATGGATTATATACAACCCTTGTTAATAATCAAATTTAGATGGGGTTATAGAGCCCCTTAATTTCTTAAATTAGAGGGGGGGTCTGAACCCCCCCCCCCCCCCCCCTTAATTTTTTAACATTATTTTTTTAATATCTAGTTGTATTTTATAGGGGGGTCAAAACCCCCTCTGATGTCTTAAATTAGAGGGGGTTCAACCCCCCCCCCCCCCATCTAATTTCTTAAATTAGAGGGGGTTAAAAACCCCCTTTAATGTCTTTAAATTATAGGGGTACAAAACCCCATCTAATGTCTTTAAATTAGAGGGGGTTTAAAAGCCCCTCTAATGTCATTAATTTAGAAGGGGTTAAAAACCCCCTATGATGTCTTTAATTTAGATGGGGTTCAAAACCCCCTCTAATTTAAGAGATTAAAGGGGATTTGAACCCCCACTGTTTAAAAAAAGAAACTTCCATAATATATATATATATATAATTAAAACACAATATATAAATGTATTTAAATACATTATATGAACACATTATATAAAATATTCATATGATTGTATTTAATTGTATTTATATGTATACATAAATATAATTGTATAATATTGTGTAAATTAATATATATTTATTTGTATAAAATGTATTTTATATAATATTAATTATTTATAATATAAAATCATAAACATATTATATAAATATATACATAAATATAATTAATCTAAAAAATATATCATATAAAAACTAAAGCATGTAGTTTTCAAAAATTATATTATAATAATAATAAATATATTTTTATCTAATAGGTTTATGCTTTTATATTATATATAATTAACATTATATGAAATAGAATTTATAAAAATAAATTTATATTAATGTATATTTATTGAAATACTAATATATATTAATGTATATAATAATAAATATATGTATTGAAATACATTATATAAATATTTTTATAAATTATATTTCATATAATATTAATTGTATATAATATAAAATTGTTTTTCATATAATATTGATTATATATAATATACATATTAATTATATATAATATAATATTAATTATATATAATATAATATTAATTACATATAATATTAATATTTGTATAAATTTTATTTCATATAATAATAATAATATATTAATTTTTTATAATATTATACAGTTTATAAAAATAAATATATTTATTAATATAAATAATAATAAATATATGTATTGAAAGAAATTATATAAATATATTTTTAAAGGCCTTATATAAATATAATAGGTAAATACATATATATATATATATTCTTTAAATATATATATATATATGTATTTAAGTATATAAATAATTTACATAAATATATAATATGAATGTATTTAATATAATATATATTTGATATAAATCATAAAATAAATTTATAGTATTTATAAAACTAGAATATAATTTTTATAGATTAAAAAATAGATTTTATAAGAAGAATAATAATTAATAATATTATTGTTATCACGCGCAGACACGCAGACACATATATAAGTACAATATATACATATATACTTGTGTAATATATTTAGGTGATATATAAATATATAATATATAATATCTATAATTTCATATATAAATAAATATAGTAAATAATATATATATATATATTATTTAAATGTATGTAAATGTACTATGATAATAATATTTATTATTATAAACAGTAAAATATAAATAAATATTATAATTTGTAATGTATATATTAAAAAATGTTTACCATAGTGGTTTGCAAGAGGAAATCCAGTGGAGTTATTCGGTGGCAGTGCAGGTTCAATTTCCTGACCCTGCCATTTTATGTGGGTGTGGGAATTTTAGAGGAGGCGGGAACTGGAGGGATGGGTGCTATGTGCGGAGGCAGGCTAGGCACTGTGCAGAGGTGGGATGGGGAGACGATGTGCAAAGGTGGGGTGGAGGGCGGAATGTGCGAGGCAGGAACCAGAGGGATGGGGCACTGTATGGAGGGATGGGGGCACTGTGCGTGGAAACTGGAGGGATGGGGGTGTTGTATGAAGGCGGGATGGGGGCATAGTGTGGGAGGCGGGAACCGGCTGGATTGGGGGAATCGGAGGGAGAGTGAACTGAGATGGGGTAGTCATTAAAAAAATATAAAAATCATTAGGGGAGGTTTTCAAAACTGCCCCTAAAGTAACCCCTTTATTAGGGGTGGTTTGAACTGCCCCTAAACCATTCTAACTAGTGGGGATTGTAGTTTATGTCAAAATTAGAGGTGGTTTATACCCCCTCTAATGTAACCACTGCTAATTCACCATGAATTTAGTAGTGCTAACTCAAAACTGCTACTAAAGGAAGTAGGAAGCCACATTAGTGGCGGTTCCTCACAATTGCCGCAAAGGTCATTAAAAGGGGTTATAACCCCTTCTAATGTCAAAAATAACCCCCTATAATGTGCCCATTTTTTCAGTGAATAGAATATTGGTAAAGTATAAAGTGAGTGTATTCCTATAAATATATCCATGTTTATATACTAAAAGTGTATGTGTTTCTGTCACATATATACCTAGGGGTACTAATTTCAAAAAATGCATGTCAGCCTTAACTTGAGTGTTACCTAGTACACAAAAATGGTCCTAATTGTGCACCTAGTTTGACACTATTGAGGGATATGGTTTTTAAATTCACAAAATATTTACAAACCATCTTGAAGTATTAAATAATGACCATGGATGAACTAGGTTAAACCCAAGGTATCATAGATTTAATATAAGGTTTCATTATTTTGATGTCCTATAAGTTATTTTTCATGATTATGTGGTTTTCCACTATTAATATTGTTTCTCATGATATTATTTTTGTTTTAGTTAATGGTGGAAACCAGAAGGAATCAGGTTAATGTTGAATGTGATATAAAATATGTCAATGATCAACCAATTGGTATGATAAGTGGAGTAATGGATAGTGTGATTATGCCTAATCATTTATCATGATATATAATTAAAAAATTTTAACTTAACCAACTCTTAGACTCACTAAAGAAGATAAGTATATAGTTTTTTGAGACTTTGGGTGGATGAGACCATAGATAAAAGGGGATTTGGTTTCTTATATCTCGATAATGTGGGAAGAAGCACACTAGGGAATGTATAAAAGTAATGAGAATATATTTTGGAGAATAAGGGAACTGGGTAAGTGATTTACAAGGAAAAATGAAAAGTTCAGTTAATGAAATAGATTTTAATAATGGTTTCTTTAAGGCTTCATCAACGGTTTAATATTATAAATGTGGAAAGAATGGGAATTATATAAATCAATGTTCTAGAGGGAAAGCACAAGAAGAGGATCAGCAAGGTGGTAGAAGTAAAGGTTTTGTTGTTGATGGTGAAGAGACTACAAATGAAATATAAAAGGAATGAGGTATCAAAGAATAAGATGGTAAAACCTAGTAAATTGTTTAAGAATAAATTATAATGATTTAAGTGATTATGTATTGGAATACAAGAATTATGAAATATATAAGAAATTTTTTATAGAATTTTTTCATTAAGTAGTTTCAAGAATATTTTGAATGGTACTGATGACCTAAAAAATTGATTTAATGGCAAGGTAATATTACTTATAAATCATATGATTAAGGTAAAATAACCCTTAATATGTTACTGATGTTGAGATAATGGTGTTGGTATAAAGAGATGATTGATATGGATAAATTAAATTAGATAGTATTGATAACCTTGGAACTGATTAATGATTTATTGACAAATTGGTATATGTTATCATTGATGGAGTTTACAGTATTTTTGTATTTATGGAATATATTCAATAATCTATGGTTTTATTTAAGGAATGAGGAAGCATGTATGTTTTCATTGATTTTTTATGATAATTTTTATTATTACCACACTTTAAAACAATATATGATCAAGGTATTAAAATATTTGGTATGTGACCATTTATATCTACTTAATGATATTTAGTGGATTAATGTTAAGTTGGTTTTAGTAAATTTAGTGACCTTATTTATAAATTTTTAATTTCGGAAGGGTCATAAGGTTAACCATTTATGGAATATTTTAAGTTTAACTTTGGATGATTTTTTAAATATTAATGTATTAATTTACCATATAAAGATTTATTCATATTAGATAACATGTGCTAACCATTTTGTTATGAAGATAACTAGAGATAAAAGGAATTACTTATAATTTTATTATGTATCTTGTGATCTATTGGTTGTTTAGGTATAAAAAATTCATCTTCATTTTAGAGTAAGAGATAAAGTGGAAATTTATAGAAGCATAATGAAAGGATGAAATTTTTCTTATGATGTAAAGGAAAGATGAGCCATAGTTATATTGTTCCCTTTGAAATTATTTATCATATCGGGATGGTAGCCTATTGATTGGTTCTTCCTCTGAAACTATCTCATGTTCACAATGTGTTCCATGTATCTCTCCTGAGGAAGTGCATACCTTGCTCTTAAAAATATACTAAACTCATAGGTCATACTTATAGAGAATGATATTTCTTATAATTAATCACCAATTGAGATTTTTGGATCATACATAGAAAATTATATAAAACATGACTTCTCGCCTGGTCAAAGTTTTGTGGAAAAACTACCAGCTTGAGAAAGTTATATGGGAACCTGAGGATGTAATGAGATAGAAGAATCATCATTTTTTTATTAGAGTGGTAAATTTAGAGGGATAAATTCACTTTAAGGGGGGTATAATGTTACACATTGAGATTTTATGAAATGTTTTTTTAGATAATTTTAATTTCTTTAATAGCTTTCATTACATGTAACACGGGGTTTTAATGAAACATGATATACTATTAAAATATTATTATTCAATATTATATTTATCGGCTAGTAGTTGGGATGGAAGGTATGAATAGTATTAAATAAGTTATAAAAATATATGTTTTAAACTTGTATATAAAATTACTTATTTTGTGGCCCATTTAATTATAAATGAAAACAAAAGATCATATTTAAAGATAAAGAAAATATTTTTTCTAAAAAACTTTTTTTATGTACCCAAAGTGTTTTATCTCAATAAATTAAATAAATAACTTTTAGTAAATTTTTTTAATAAAATTTATATATTATATATTTAATCAAATATTTAACATTCATGTTATTTATTTTAAAAGCATGAAATGAGAATAAATCTAATTTTACACTTAAAAACTGTATTTCTTCTAAAAAGTGGTTTTGTGGCCTTTTGTGCACTTATATTAAAATTAATTTTTTCCAATTGTAAAAAAATTATTTGAAAAAAATGAACTATGTTTTTGAAATAATCATTTCCATATTATCTTGGAGTCAATTTTTTATAATTTTCTAAAGAGATAAATTTTTCAGTGAATAGTGAAAATACTAGTTTTTATTAAGAACCTCCATTTTCATTCAAAGAATTTACAAGATATATTTTATTTTAATATGGTTTTAAAAGTAAAATTAGTTAAATTATATATATATTAATCCAATTTAGGTAATTTTAATCAATTTTATATTGAATTTTGATATAAAAAACTTTTCAAAATTTTGAACATTTTCTATTTGGAAAATTGATTTCTCATCACATCTGGGAGTTTAATTTTAAAATAAATTTTCCAAATTATGTGAATTGAATATGAAAAAATGTATTCTATATTTGGAACCAAAATAATTAATATTATATAATAATTTGAACATATTTTTTATTCAGAATGAATAGTAAAAATAGAAAAAAAAATCAATTACCACAGTTAAGGTTAAAACGGGTTTATAGGGGGTTAAACTAAAAATTTAAGGGTTAAAATGACATATAAACTTGTAAAAAACCCAATTTATGGACATATTTCAAAATTATCACCTCTAAGGTTTGATAATGACCCATTTTGGAGCCTTGTGTCTTGTGAAAAATATGGGTACACTTTATTTTCAATAATTATATGTGTCTCCCCCACTTATAAAAGGTCTCCCTCTCTTATTTCCTCTTCACACTTCCAAAACCTTTAGTTTCATCCAATACCTTCCAAAATATCTTCCTTAATTCTCTATCTATATCCTAGAGGCCTTATTTTTATTAGTAAACCCTCCTAAGAAGGATTTTGTTGTAAACCTAAAGAGGTTCTCTAAAGAATAGGTATAGTTATTAAACTTTCATTTTCATTTTATTTATTCATATAAATCCTTGAAATATTCTTCAAATAAGCTGATATAATAACACTAGGGTATACCATATACTTATATTTTATTATTTTAATGTAATAACTTATATTCATCTACTCTTCCATAAAATGGGAAATTAAACCATCGATCGTGTGTACAGTGGACTACCGCCATGTGAACCAATGTTAATCACTTTCCATCACCACATCTCATGTCTAGATATAATTGTAACACTCTAATATTTTGTGAAATATTTTTTTCTAATTAATTTTATCTTTTTTATATCTTTCATTTCATGCAACAATGATTATATCTTTTGTTACACAAAAACAATAAGCTTGTATTTTGATACACACAACACCAAGTTAAGTTTATGCTACATGAAACTATGAGTATCACTTGTGGTATATTAAACCCTTAGTTTATATTTTGTTACACAAAACATTGAGCTTAGCTTTAGTTATATACAACTCTGAGCTTAAATAAAATGTGACATATTATTAAAATATTATTATCTAATATAATAATTATCACATGGATATTGGAATGGCAGTTATGAATAGGATTAATTAAATTATGGAAATATGTTTTACACATTTATATAAGATGAATTATTTTGTGAACAATTAACTAGAAATTAAAATAAAACCCTTTTTAAAATATAAGAAATCATTTTCCAAAAAACTGTTTTTATAAAACAATTTTTTCCTTAATAAATTAATTCAACCAATTTTGGTGAATGATTTTAATTTAATATATATATTATATATTAAAAAACTATTTAATGTTCATCTTATGTGTTTTCTATACAATAGATAAAAATAGATCTCATTTTTCACATAAAGAGATGTATTTTTCTAAAAGGTAATTTTACCATATTTTAATGGAATTCCTATTTTAAATATAATTTTTGACACTTTTATAAATTCTATTTGAGAAAATAAACTTCATTTTTAAAATAATAAGGTAAAAATTATCTTAGGATGATTTTTTTTTATTTTTTTGAGACGTTTCATTTTGTGATGAATAGTGAAAAATATTGAATTTTAATTGAAAATTAACTTTTCCTCTAATTTATTTATATAGTTAAATTATGTTTTAAATTTTTTTAAAGTATAATTAGTTCAATTATTCATAAATAAATCCAATTTAAGTCATTGGAATCAATTTCATATTGAAATTGGATATAAAAACATTACTTTTGAACTTTTTACTTTAAAACCCCTTTTTTTGTCCCGTCTATGGGATTAATTTTGAATTAAATTATAACACTTATGTGATTGGAATTTGGAAAAATTTATTAAATATTTTTAATCATTCTAATTTATAATGTATAATAATTTAAACTTATTTTTTTACTAAAAATATTAGAGAAAGTGATTAAAATTAATTATAGCGATTAAGGTAAAAACAATTTTACTTAGTGGTTAAACTTTAATCTTAAGGGTCCAAATGACCTAAAAACTTGTCAAAAGCCTATTTTTTATACATATTTAGACTATATACACACTTTTATATAATTTGGTTCATTATTTTAGGCACATGATGTAAGGGATACCTCTCAATAGTGTTTACTTTTTTGTATTTACAAGAATGTTACTCCTCATCCACTATATAAAGGCACTCACCCCCCTCACTTATTCACACATCTTAAGCCATTTGTATCATCAAAAACCTGGAAAAAATAATCTCCCAAAATACCTCTAACCATCCTATAATCCTCAATTTGGTCATAAATCCATCCAAGAAAGTCCTTCAGTGAAAACCAAAAGGAGTTACCCGAAGAAGAGGTAATGTTCCTCAATGAACGTATTTGTTATATTTATTTCTTAAACCTATTAAATTATTATTATATCATGAATATATAATAAACAGAGTTTATTAAATATAATTATATGTTTTTATTTTAAGTTTATGACCTAAACTTTTACACACTTCCATCAAATGGGATATGCAATCATTGTTCGTGCGTACGGCGAACTACCGCCTCATGAACTGATGTCGTTCGTTCTTCCATTACCACCTTTCAAGGTTAGGAATAATGATGTATTTATAGTTTACATATGATATTTATTATTTTAATAATGTATTTATTCTTTTATAAATTTTAAATATCACATAACATCATGTTTTCCATTGTGTGGGAATATAATAACATAATTTGTGAACGTGTAGACAACCGCCTCCTCAAAGCGATGTGATTCATTCATGCTTTACATGGGATGTATTAAGGATGGTTTTAATAAAAATTTGTGACATATATGAAATAATAATTCTACTATAATGATAATATACATATATCTATGTGTGTGTGTGTGTCATTTATTTTCTTCCTTTCAATACGATAAGAAAATGAAAACATTGTTCATGCATACGTACAACATACCATCTTCGTGAACGGTGTATTTCATTTCCTACTTCTATATTTTATAGATTATTATAAATATATAATTAATTAATATATATATATATGATATTTATATCATTTTTATCATTCTTAAGGTTATGAAATCATGATCTAATAAAGAGGACCAAGAATAAAAGGTCAAAATATATACAAAAAAATAAAACAGTTATTACCTGAAATGTAACATTAACGTGGAATTGTTAATAAATGTGTAATATAATGTTATAAGTGAATAATTTATGGTATTATATATATGAATATGGTTGTATTTTATGTGTATAATAAACTTATATTTATTATATATAAGGTTTTAATGTGTATGATGAGAGCCAAGACTTGAGGTAAGGGATCTACATCACACTTTTCACATTCGTGAGACACATGCTATATTCACAACCTATTTATTCTATGTGGTTTATATAACTCCAATGAAATTTTTTTATTATTATTATACTTAAATTTATTTTTAATTATATATACATTTTATTATCTCCCTTTTATGGGGTCTACGGTCAAAACGTTACCAAAGCGGTAAGGGATTTCTCATCTCACTTGTATTTCTGTGAGATATATGTTATATTCACCACTTATTATTTTTGTGTGGTATATATAATTCCCTATAAAATTTAATAGCATTAATTAAATTTATTTCATGATATTAAAAGTCAATTGATGTTATTATTTCATGAATCTCACAATTCAAAAGTTACTTAAGCAGTAAGGGGATTTCTAGTCTCACTTTTATTTCTGTGAGACTTATGTCATATTCACCACTCGTTTATTTTTTATTTTTTATATAATACCCATGAATGTATTATATTATCCCTATAATTAAATTTAGAATTATTTACATATCCATTTATTGATCTCTCTTTTATGGGGTTTATAGTTAAAAATTTATCAAATCGGTAATTTTTTTTTGTCTCAATTTTCCTTATTTCAGACACATGTTATATTATGCACCTATATTATTTTATGAGGTGTATATAATGCCACTTTGACATGTTATATCATTAATATAATTATTATAAGGATATTTTAAGTTTCATGTAATGTTATTATTTCATGGGTATTATGATTCAAAGCTACCAAAGTGGTAAGAGTTTATTGCTACAATCTCATCATTTATCGGGATTCTTTACGATTATGCTTCCATTGATGAAATATTATGATCCATATCTCAAGAACTATCATGGGTTTTATTATACTATGTTTATTAATTATATATTCATGTAATTTTACCATTTTCCACTCTTTGGTACTTATAATAATTAATAAAATGTTTTTAATAAAATATGAATTTATATCTCGCTTCGGACAGAAATCTATTTTATTCAAAAACTAAATTTTCTAAAAATGTTTTAAAAAAAATTAAATGATATTTTAACCTACTTTTCAAGTAAAAGGTTTTAAAAAATATTTTATGTTTTAAAAAAATAAATTTTTTTCAAATCTTCCTTTATAATTTTTCAATTTTATTTTCAAAGAAAATTTTTTTTAAAATGTTTTATGATTTAAAAAGAGTTTTTAAAATAAAGTAGTATATTTTTCTCAAGAAATGTTTTTTAAATTGTCATTAAAACTTATTTTCTATTTAATATGAAATCTATTTGTGTTACTTGTGCCATACTGGGGATATTATCCAAAGGTACCATTCATATTGTTTCTCTGATGTCTTATGTTTTGAGGGCATTATGTTTATGAAATCTATTTCTCCTTCACAGGTTATATATTTATAAAACTCATTTCTATTTCATGGGTTATATGATTATTAAACCCATTTCTATTTAACATTTTATATGTTTATGAAACTCATTTCTCTTTCATAGGTTATATTCTTATGAAACCATCTTCTTTTCATAGGTTATGCTTTGATGAAATGATTATGAAACCTGTCTCTTTTCCAAAAAGTATGATATGGTGACACGTTTATGATACCCATTTCATTTCATGGTTTATGATATGATTATTTATTACCTTGTGTAACATGTAAGTATTATTTAATTATAATATGGGTGGGAACTATATATCCCTCCAATGCATTGGGTAAAGATTTATATCTCATGAGATGGAAATGGCTAGAATGGAGAGTGAACTCAGTTCAGCAAAGGAATTTTTCTATTAATATGGTATTAGGAGTAAACTTTGACTACTAATATGGTTTGGGGAGTGAAAACATTCTACTAAGATATCCTTGGCATTGATCCTTTACTACTATGGAAATGATTTTATATGTTTATGTGTCTTCCATAATTCTATGTTTTGTTCCTATATTATGCTTTCATGGATTATGCTCTTGATTCGCTTTTGATTCATGTATTATTAACTACCAATATTTATTCCTTGACTCTTTATTATTATCTTTGATATGTAGGTTATGATCTTCTAATGTTATGATCATGTTCACATACCCATATTCTCATGATTATACTTACATATCTCCCTTGTTTACCCTAACTGAGAATATGATCTCACCCTTTATTTTATTCCTTTTTCCTAGGTTATGAAGATATGTATTATGTTTGATGTGTCTAAGAAGGTTTTTATTCATATATAAATTATTTGGGTAAAATTTAGGTCACATATGTAACAGTTTTTATGTTTCCATGTTTCCAAAGGCACTAAACTAATATGGTGTTTGGGTGTGTGTTTGTGTAATGTATTAAATGTTTTGCAAAAATGATGTAATGTCTATGTATGAAAAGAGAGGGCTTCTATAGTTGGTATCAAAGAAAAAATTTAGCTATCCTTTGTAAACTAGGATGATAAAACCTTAGTGATATCCCTAAATACATGTCTAGGGATAAGTCTAAGGATGAGTCAAAGTATAGGAAAATGTCCTGGAATTTTGGTAAAGGATAGAGTGGGTGTTTTCCTAGAAATACATCCTTGTATGGATATTATAAGTGGATTCGGATATGGAATAGATTTACATAGGGGTAACAACCCTGAAATCACCATATTAATTTAGACTTGATTGGGAACTGATTCATGATAATGGTTTGTGCTACACACCTGGCTTGACACTCCCAAGGGATATGATTTGGAAATTCACAAACTCTTTAAAAACCATATTAAAGTGTTTAAATATAAAATTACTATGAATGAACTAGGATAAACCAAAGGTATCATATATTAAATAAGTTTTCATGATTTAGACATCCTATAAGTAATTTTTCATGATTATGTAGTTTTCCACTATGATTATTGTTGCTCACACTACACCTTTTAGTTTTAGTCAATGGAGGAATCTAAAAGGAACTAGGTTAAAATTAATTGTGAAGGGAAATTTTCTAATTAGAAACTAAAGGGAACGATGACAGGAGTAAAGGATATTGTTATCATGCTTAATCAGTTTTCACTGAACATGATTAACAACGTGTACCTTAACCAACTCTCAGACTCACCAAAGAATATAAGGAAAGATTTTTCTGAGAGTTTGGGTAATATATACCATGTGAGAAAGAAGATTCAGTTTCATTTGTGTCAATAATGTGAAAATAAAAACCCAATTGAATGACTTAGAGGAATGGGGGGATTTTTTTACTGTAGAAAAGACACAAAGAAAGTAATTGAAAAAGGAAAAATAAAAATTTTGGTCAATCCAATGGATGAGAATAATGGCCTCCCTAAGAAATCATTGACATATGAATTCTTTTAATGTGGAAATAATGGGCATTATGCAAATCGATTTCATAAGTCAAAACCTTGCGAATCAGAAAGGTGGTACAAGTAATGGTTATATTATTGATGATGAAGAGACTATAGACAAGATATAAAAGGAAATAGGTATTAAGGAATAAGATTAGGAAGCCTTGTTAATGTATTAAGGATGAAGTGGAATAATAAAGTTTTTTATGTATTTGGATTCAAGAATTATGTTATATGAATTGTGAAATATATAAGGATTGTTTAGTTTGTTTTTTTTCCTGAGGATTTACAAGAATATGTTGAATGGTTTTGATGAACTTGAAAAATTATTTAATGTCAAGGTTATATTTTATGGTAAATGCATGACTAAGGGAATTTAAAACTTAATATGTTCTTGGTGTAGAGAAAATAGTGTTTTTTTGGATAAGGCTATCTTGGATGAGAATAAATTAAATTGGATAGTACTGATTACCATAGAAATAGATTAAAGATTTTTTGACAAAGTGGTTTATCATGGATAGAGTTTCAGTCATTTTTTTATTTAAGGAATATATCCAATAATATTTAGATTAATAAATCATGAATTTTTTCAATAAGGATTTATGGTAATTCTGGTTATTACCATGTTTTAGGAGAATATATGATAAAGGTATTCACATGTTTGGTATGTGGAAACCAAGAGCTGCCTTATGATATCTGGGGGATCAATGTTAAGCTGGTTTTGACAAATTTAGTGACCTTATTTCTAAATTTTTGTATATTCATATTTTTGGAATGTTTATAAGGTTAACCATTTATGGAAAGGTTTGAGTTTATATATAGATGATCTTTTAGAGATTAACATATTATTTCACTATATGAATATTTATGAATATCGGATAACCTCTGCTAACCACTTTGTTTTTATAATAACTGAAGATATATGGAATGACTTATCATTATTCCTATGTATCTTATGATCCTTTAGTAATTTTATCATAATAAATTTACCTTTATTTTTTGAGTAAAAGATGAAATGGAACATGATCAAGAAACAACTAAAGGGTGAGATTATGCATGTAAAATTTAATCAAATCAAGTAGGTGTATCTTCTTTTGAAAACTCATAAACTTTAAGAAAAGGATATTGAAGTAAAATTTTGTATCATTATCATTATTTTTTATGATATCAGTGACCTCTTTCAAGAATATTTGGTTTTTTTATTATTAAATTTCTCTATATCACACACTTCTGCTGATCAATGTTATTTATCACTCTCCATCGATATTTGGGTGTTAGTTTTCTCTTTTATGTCTACATTTTCACTTTTCGCATTTGTTATCCTATGTGGAAACCTAGTTACGAGTTACTTTGGGTAACCTTTATGTTACCAACTTTCCATTTTTAAATGATGTTTTAGTATATAATTTTATGATGTGGGTTATATAAAAGGAACTTTCAAGTATTAAAACTTTGATGAACTAGAAGAATTTTGAGGGTGAATATAGCGACCATCTCTTTTTATACATAAAAATTACATAAATTTTACAGAATACTTAAAACATTATACAAACAAACACCTAAAGACCATAATAGTATAGTGCATTTGGAAACATGGAAAACATAAACATTGGTACATAAATGAGCCACGTTATCTCCCAATAAGTTCTTCTTGATTATCACCCTTCTTAGACACATAAAACATAATACGTATCTTCATAACCTGGGGAAGGAAACATAAAAAGGGGTGAGATAAAATGATCAGTAAGGGTAAACAATGGATATATGTAAGTATAATCATGAGAATAAGGTTATGAGAACATGAACATAAAAATAGAAGATCATACCCTGCATATCAAAGATCATATACATGAATCATGGCATAAATCTTGGAAGTTCATAAGACATAAATCATAAGGAAATAAATAATATAATCCATAAAATCATAAAATAAGAATAAAATAAATAATTATGGAAAACATATAATTATATAATAATGATTTCCATAGTATTCAAGGCATTGCTTCTAAGGTCATATTGGTGGACAAAGTCATTTACTGAATTGGGTTCACACCTCATTCCAAACTTGTATTACTAAACTGAGTTCGCTACCTATTCCATCCCTATAATACTGAACCAAATTCATTTCCCATTTCAACCATGTCTATCTCATGAGATATAAATATTTACCTAATACATTAGAGGGAGATATAGGTCCCACCCATCTTATATTGAAATCAACATACATATTTCATAAGATCATAAGTAACCATATCTTAATCCATGAAATTAAGTGCTTATTATAAACATGTAATCATATCATAACCTATGTAAAGAGACATTTTTCATAATCATTTCATCATAAACATAACCTTTGAAAAGAAGTGGGTTTCAAAAACATATAACCCATGAAAGAGAAACGAGTTTCTTAAATATCAAGCCATCAAAACATAATGCATTCAGAGAAAGAATATGAATGGAAACATTGAATAATTTCCCCATAAAGGCATGATTAACACTAATAGATGTTATCTTATATTGGAAATAATTTTTAAATATCTTTTAAAAACATTTCTTGAGGAAAATATCCTTTCTGCATTTAAAACACTTTTTAAAACATAAAACCTTTTTAAAAACCTTTTTATTTTAAAATAGCTTTAAAAATTATAAAATAATCATTTAAAACCATAAAATGTTTGAAAAAATACTTTTTCCTTGAAAATGGGCTTCAAATATCTTTTGAATATATTGTTTTTTAATACAATAGATTTCCGACCAAAGAGAGAGACGGTCAGATTTTACTTAAAAACATTGTATTAAGTACCAAAGTGTGGGAAAATGATAATAATACATGAGTATATCTTGAATAACTATATTATAATAAAATTCATTAGTGTTTTTGAGATATGTATCGTAATATTTTATCAAATAATCATAATCATTAACAATATCAAAATGCGGTGAGACTGTTTCAATAAACTCTTACCACTTGGTTACTTGGGATCATATTATCCATGTAAGAAAACTAAATTACATGAAGCTTAAAATAACATTAAAATAAGTATATTAATGATATAACATGTAAAATTGAATTATATACACCTCAAAAATAATTTATGTGCATAACAAAACATGAGTCTCAAAGAAGGAAAATTGAGACAAAACTATATTACCAATTTGGTAACTTTTAAAACTTAAACCCCATGAAATAAATATCATAAAATTGGTATGTGAATATCCATAAATTTAATTATAAGATACATATAATACATTCATGGTAAGTATATTCACTATAAAAAATGAATGGATGGTGAATAAAGCATGTATCACACAGAAATAAAAAGTGAGATGAAATCCTCTTACCTTACGTCTTGACTCTCATCATACTCATTCAAACCACATATATAATAAATATAAATTTATTATAAATATTTTAAAGAACCATATTATTATATATAATACCATATATGTTTTTATTATGACCTTATATTACCCTCTTGTTTACAATCCTATGTTAAGGTTTCACTTTGGGTAATATCTTCTTTGTTCTTCGTATGTGCATTAATTTGTTATATCTTATGTCCTTATACTTATATAGTGATTCCAGAGTTTAAAATATGATATGAATATAATTTATATTCATTATTTTTTTATTATAATTATATATATAATATAGAAGTATGAAATGGAATACAATGTTCATGGAAACGGTAAGTCGTACGTATGCATGAACGTTGTTTCAGTTTTTATTGTCACATTGAATGAAAGAAAGAAAATGAAATATATATATATATATATGTATATGTATATAATATCATTAAAGTAGAATTATAATTTTATATATATCATATAATTTTACTAATATCATTCTTAATACATTCTATGTAGTGTATGAATTAATCACATCGCTTTAAGGGGGTGGTAGTCCACACTTCCTCAAACAAAATTATCGTATTAATAAAAAATGGAAAGTATAAAAATATGGGTTATAAAATAATTATGGAATATTAAAGACATAATAAATATAATATATAACATATATAATCATATTTTCCATCATAATTTCCAAAATGAGATGCATTAAAGGAAAAATGAGCAGTCATCATTTAGTGAGGCAGTAGTTCGTCGTACACGTAAACAGTATGTTTGTTACCCATTAGATGGAGATGTATATAAGTGTAGGTAAAAACCTTAGTATAAAAACATCCTATTATATTTAGGATAATTTTATTTTATACAATCATTTAATAAAGATATTTTAGGTGGTTTATAAAGAAAATAAAATAAAGCATCTTGAGAGAAGACATTACCTCTTAATCGGGTAACTCCTTTTAGTTTGTGCCAAAAGGCTTCCTTGGATTTCTTTCTGCCCAAAGGGAGGCTCAAAAAATGAAGAAATGGATTTTTGGAATTTTATTGGTCATATACTATCTTAAACTTGTGTTTTGAGAATTGTGAAGAAGAGGGAGAGGTGGTGGCCTTTTATAGGGAAGGGAAAGGACACACTTGGCATTTTTTAAAACAAGTTAGGTGTACCCACATTTTACTTAAAAAATCATACCAAAAAAACACAATAATGGAATTTTAATGGATAATAATGTACATCCAATGGGTTTTGGACAATTTTATAAGTCATTTTGGGTCTTAAATATAAGGTTTAGTCCTTAGTTAAGCTTAATTTTACCTTAATTGATGTAATTAATTTTAATTACTTTTACTAATATTTTTGGTCAAAAATAAGATAAACTTATTAAAAATTATAAATTATTCTGATTAAAAATATTGAATCCATTTTTTCTAATTATAATCACATAATTATAAGAAATTAATGTAAAATTAATCTCGTAATCGGGTGGATAATGCGGGTTTTTAAACTAAAAACATTCAAAAGTTTACTAAGTTTTTATATCTAATTTCAATGTGAAATTGATCTCAATAACCTTAATTGTATTTATTGATAAAAATATTCTCTAAATAAAATTTTAAAATAATTTAAAATATAATTTAACCTTATAAATAAATTATATGAAAAATCAGTTTTGAATTAAAATCCGATATTTTTCACTATCCATCCAAAAATGATATTTCTCAGAAAAATTCCAAAATTTCACCCTAATCTAATTTTAGAATTAAAAATTAAAAAATTAAGTTTATTTTCTCAAATTAAATTTTTAAATGTTTCTAAAATTAATTTTATTGTTTTTCATAGAAGGATATTAAAATCAATTCATTTGAGAAAATAATATTTTTAAACATATAAGGAATTTACCAAAAATTATATCTTTCATCATCAATATGTTTTATTTATATAAAAACATTATAAAAAATATTTGAAAAGTATTTATCATTATTAATATTACTAATTTTAATGTCTAGATTATAATTATATCATTTAAATAAATATAACCATAAAATGTCATTTCATAGAAACTCGGTATTGTTGTAACATACACCAAGTCAGTGTTGCATGTTGCATATGCCAAGTCGGTGTTTCATTTTGCATATTCTAATTTGGTGTTGCATGTAACGTATTCTAAGTCACAAGCTAACCTCGGTGTTCCATGTAGTGAATCTAAAATTTATATTATGGTTAATGCATGATTAATTTGGTGTTGCATATAACACAAGACAAACATAGTTATTTAATATAAAATAAAATATTTTTAGTGTTAAGTGAAACGAAAAATATCACAAAGGTTAAATAAATTCAAAAAAATAATTCACAAAATCTTGGGTTGTTACATTCTACCCCCCTTAAAATGAATTTCACCCTTGAAATTCATCTAGGTTATCCAAGGTTTAATAATTGAAAGTTTCATTCATATAAAAACAAATCATAAATTTAGATACTAAAAATTCCCTTAAAAAAGGGAAAGTTGGAACCATGATAGTTACCCAAAGTAACATATAACTAAGTTTCCACATAGAAGAACATAAGTTGGGAGTAAATATTAGACATGGAGGAAAAGCGTAAATATTTATAGGTATTTATTAAGGGCATAAATCACAAATAAGTGAATGATCAGAGAAAATTTGAGGGCCTTAAAGTCATAAATCTGTGATGATTTATAATGGAATTAGTTAAACATAAATTAAGGTATTAGGATGACATTTTTTTATCATTATCCTATCTTTGATTAATTCTTTTATTAAAAAAGGATATAAGTAAATATACTTACTTGATATATTCCTATAAACAAAATTTAATTATTTGTTTTTTCTTTTAACTATTTCTAATTCATCCATAACTTCAAGAAGTGGATATCTAGAAATTAACTTTGATGTCTGAAGCACTAAAATACACTTTTATCATATATTAAGGCCTATAAAAGAATGAAAAGTATATATATTTATCTATAACTATTATTAAAAATCAATATGATTTATACATTAATCTATAAATATAAAAAGTAACAATACTATTTTGTCATAAATAATTATTTATCAAAAATAATTATACATTAACCAGGACATCGTGTAGGCCATTGGTAGGCATGAAACCCTTATCGTCCTTTGGTCATGGATTCAAGACCCACATCCTTTCCAGGATTGATTGGTTGTCACCCAACATATATGATGTCTGTTTTTGAAACCACGCTAATATAATTTCTAAAATAGATGGACATCCTTAAAATAAGGTTAATCAATAAATATCCTTTCAACCAAGTTTTTCAATACAATATCAATATATAAATACTTCCTCTAATTTTTAACATAAACTTTTCATGAATTGTTAACCTTATAACCCCTCTAAAATATGAAAATCTAAAACATTATAAATAAATTCATGAAATCTGCTTAACATTGATCCCCATACATCACAAAGTAGCTCTTGGTTGTCACATTCCAAACATGTGAATACCCTTGTGGTAAATTCTCTTGGAACATGGGAACAACCTGAATTTCCATAAATACTTTTGGAAAACATGAATTATTCCTTATTCCATAGATTACTATATATATTTAATAAATCTAAGAAACTGTAAAATTCATCTATGATAGAATGAACTACTTTCCAATAGGTCCTTAATTAGTTCCAAGGTAATCAGTAATGTCTAATTTACTTATTCATATCCTACATATCTTCATCTAAATAAATTATAATAACATAAGAAACATATTAAGGGTTATTTATCCCTTAATAATTTGTTTTCCAAGGACATCACCTTGCCATTATATCACTTTTATATTCCATTGGAACCATTCAATATGTTCTTGTAGATCCATAGAGAAAAACATTAACTGAACAATCCTTATATATTTCACCATTAATATAACATAATTCTTGAATCCAAATACATAAAAACTTTTATTATTCCACTTTATCCTTATTCTATTAACAAGGCTACCTCATCCTATTATACAATACCCCTTTCCTTTCATATTTCATTTGTAGTCTCTTCATCATCAATAATATAACCATTACTTATACCACCTTATTGGTGCTCTTTAGGAGCTTCCCTCTTGGGAAATTGAGTTTTATAATGATAATTATTCCAAACTTAAAACACTTAACCTTTAATGATGTCTTAGGGAGACCAATATTCTCATCCATTTCATTAACCAAACTCATCATTTTTTCCTTATAGTTACTTTCTTTGAAACCCTTTTTTCTGTAGTAAAAACATATTTTTTTCTCTAAGATGTTCACTTAGGTGATTTTTCCACATTCTTAAC
Source organism: Viscum album (assembly GCA_963277665.1). Lineage (NCBI taxonomy): Eukaryota > Viridiplantae > Streptophyta > Magnoliopsida > Santalales > Viscaceae > Viscum > Viscum album. The sequence goes on from OY728135.1 coordinate 1,369,433,299, forward strand.
ACAAAGGAAACTGAATATTTTTTCCTCCATGCTCTCTATTACCTAAACTCTCAGCGAACTCCTTCTTTCTCTTCCTTCATGATTCTAAGAGTTAGTTAAGGTGCACGTTTTTAATCATGTTCTATTAAAACTAATTAGACATTATCACAGAATCTTTCACTCTAGTGATCATCCCACTTGACCGCTCATTAGAAAATCATCCATCACATTCAATTTTAATATAGTTCCTTCCAATTCCCATCATTTACTAAAACAAAAAGAATAGTGTGAGCATTACTTATCATAGCATAAAACCACATATTCATGAAAATAATTACTTATATGATGTCTAAATCATGACGCCTTCCTTAATATATGACACACTAGGTTCATCCTAGGTTATTTATAGACAACTTATATTTAAATACTTCATGATGGTTCATGAAGAGTTTGTAGATTCCTAAAGCATATCCCCCAAGAGTGTCAAACCAGTTGTGCAGCAAGGCCTATTTTCAGGTACCAGATTACCCTGAGTCAGGCCCAAAACATCTTTTCAGATTTATTACTCCTATGTACATCTGTTCTAGAGCCACATCCACTTGTAATATCTATATGGAGACATATTTCTAGGAAACCACTCACTATATCCTTTACCAAAATCCCCTAACATTTTCCTATGATTTTCCTTATCCTTCGACTTATCCTTAGACATGTACTTAGGGTTTTCATTAATATTGTATCATCTTATCTTTTAAAGGTTAACAAAACCTTTGCTTTGATATCAACTACAATGACCCTTGCTTTTCATACATATAAATTACATAACTTTTGTGGAATAATTAAAACATTATAAAACAAATGCCCAAAGATAGTACTAGTCGAGTGCCTTTGGAAACATGGATAATATAAAAACTAGTACATAAATGAGATACATTATCTCCCCCTAGGTTCTTCTTGACTATCACCCTTATTAGAAACATCAAACATAATACCTATCTTCATAACTTGGGGAAGTAAACATAAAAATGGGTGAGCTCAAATTCTCAATAAGGGTAAAAAAAGAGATATATATATATATATATATAAGCATAATCATGTGCATAAGGGTATGATAATATTATCATGAAAATATAATATCATACCCTACATATCAAAGATCATATATATGAATCATGGCATAAATCTTGGTAGTTCATAGGACATGAATCATAAGTAAATAAAGAACGTAATCCATGAAATCATAACATAGGAATAAAACATGTAATTTTGGAAAATACATAATCATATAATAATTATTTATATAATACTCAGGGCATTTCTTCCAAGTCAATATTGGTGGACAAAGTCCTTTACTGAATCAGGTTCACACCCCATTTCAGCCCTATATTATTGAACCAAGTTCACCCCTTGTTCCAGCCCTATAATACTGAACTGAGTTTATTTCTTATTTCATCAATGTCTATCTCATGAGATATAAATCTTTACCCAATGCATTGGAGGGAGATATAGGTCTCACCAATCTCATAGTGAAATCATACGTATATGTGCCACAAGATTATAAATAACCATTTCATAACCCATGAAATGAAATGGGTATTATAAACATGTAATCATATCATAACCTATGGAAAGAGATATGTTTCATAATCATTTCGTCATAAATATAACCCATAAAAATAATTGTATTTCAAAATCATATAACCCGTGAAATAGAAACAAGTTTCATAAAAGTCATGCCATCAAAACATAATCCATTCAGAGAAATAATGTGAATGGAAACATTGAATAATTTTTCCATAAAGGTATGAGTAACACTAATTTATGTTATCTTATATAGGAAATAATTTTTAAATAACTTTTAAAAACATTTCTTGAGGAAAATATCCTTTCTGTATTGAAAACACTTTTTAAAACATAAAACCTTTTTGAAAACCTTTTCTTTTAAAATAGCTTTGAAAAAATTTAAAGGAAGCATTGAAAAGCATAAAATGTTTTTAAAATCCTTTTTCCTTTAAAATTTTATTCAAATATCTTTTGAAAACATTTTTTAAAACATGGTTTTTGAATAAAATAGATTTTAAACAGAAGAGAGAGACGATCATATTTTACTTAAAAATATTATATCAAGTACCAAAGAGTGGAAAATGGTACTTGTTCATGAGGATATATTGAATAACCAAAGTATAATAAAATTCATGATTTTTTATGAGATATTTATCATAATATTTCATCAAATAATAAAAACCATTAACAATATCGAAAATCAATGAAATTGTTTTAATAAAATTTTACCACTTGGTTACTTGGGATCATACTCTCCATGTAAGAAAAGGAAATTACATGAATCTTAAAATATCATTAAAATAATTTTTTTCATTATATAACATGTAAAATGGAATTATATACACCTAAAAATAATTTGGTTGTATAACAAAACATGAGTCTCAAAGAAGGAAAATTGATACAAAACTATTTTACCAATTTGGTAACTTTTGAAACTTAAACCCCATAAAAGAAATATAATAAAATAGATATGTAAATGCCCATAAATTTAATTATAAGAGATATATAATACATTAATGGTAATTACATACACCATACAAAATTAATGTGTGGTGAATAAAGCATGTGTATCATGAAAATAAAATATGACATGAAATCCCCTTACCTTGTGTCTTCACTCTTGTCATACTCGTTCAAACCAACTGTATAATAAATATAAATTTATTATAAATTTTTTAAAGAACTGTATTATTATATCTAATACCATATATTTTTTTATTATGATCTTATATTACCCTCTTGTGAACAATCCTATGTCAAGGTTCCAATTTGGGTAATATCTCATTTGTTATTTGTATGTGTCTTAATTTTTTATATCTTCAGTCCTTATACTTATATCATGATTATATAATTTAAAACATGATATAAATATAATTTATATTCATTATATTTTTATTATAATAATATATATAATATATAATTATGAAATGGAATACAATGTTCATGGAGACGGTGTACGTACTCATGAACGTTATTTCCATTTTTATTGTCGTATTGAAAGAAAGAAAGAAAATTAAATATAAGTATATATATAATCATTAAATTATAATTATAATGTTATATATATCGTATAATTTTACTAATCCAATCCTTAATACATTACATGTAGTGTATGAATGAATCACGTCGCTTTGAGGGGGCGGTAGTACACACTTCCTCAAACGAAATTATCATATTAACACAAAATGGAATTTATAAAGATATGTGTGGTAAAATAATTAAATAATATTAAAGACATAATAAATATAATATATAACATATATAAACATAGTTTCCATCATAATTTCCACCATAATAGGTGGTAAAGTAAAAAATGGGCAATCATCGTTTAGTGAGGTGGTAGTTCGCCATATACGTAAACAGTATGTTTATTACCCATTAGATGGAAGTGTGTGTAAGTGTAGGTAAAATAATTAGCATAAAAATATCCTATTATATTTAGGATAATTTTTTTATACAATCATGGAATAAATATATTATAGAGGGTATAGAAATAATATAAAAGAAAGGATCTTGAGAGAAGGTGTTACCTCTTAATCAGGTAACTTCTTTTGGTTTGTGCCAAAAGGCTTCCTTGGATTGATTTATGCCCAAAGAGAGGATTAAATGAGGAATTGGGGTATTTTTGTAAGTTTATTGGGAATATATTGGCTTAAACTAAGTGATTTGAGAGGTTTGAAGAAGAGGGATAGGGGGTGTCCTTTTATAGAGAAGGGAAACTACACACTTGGCATTTTTTAAAACAAGTTAGGTGTGCCCATGTTTTTACCTTAAAAAGTCATAAAAACAAAAAAAACTCAATAATTTAAGTTTAATGGCCTAATAATGTCCATCCAATGGATTTTTTACAAGTTTATAAGTCGTTTTGGGCCTTAAATTTAAGGTTTAGTTCTTTATTAAGCTTAATTTTACCTTAATCGATGTAATTAATTTTAATTACTTTCACTAACCTTTTTGGTAAAAAACTAATTTAAAATTATTATACATTATAAATTATTCTTATTAAAAATATGAAATCCATTTTTCTAAATTATAATCACATAATTGGAAGAAATTAATTTAAAATTAATCTCGTAGTCAGCTCGACAATGCGGGTTTTTAAAGTAAACAAATTCAAAAGTTTTCTAAGTTTTTATATACAATTTCAAGGTGAAATTGATCTCAATTACCTAAATTTTATTAATTGATAAAAATATTATCTAATTAAACCTTTAAACCAATTTAAAATATAATTTAACCCTATAAATAAATTAGATGAAAAAAAGTTTTGAATTAAAATCCAGTATTTTCGCTATTCATCTAAAAATGAAGTTTCTCAGAAAAATCCAAAAAATTCACCCTAAGATAATTTATACATTATAAATTAAAAAATTAAGTTTATTTTATTAAATTAAATTTATAAATGTGTCTAAAATTAATTTTATTTTTTTTCACAGAAGGACATTAAAAGCAGTTCATTTGAGAAAATAGAATTTTTAAACATATAAGGACTACCAAAAATTATATCTTTCATCATCAATATGTTTTATTTATATAATATCATTATAAAAAATATTTAAAAATTAGTTATCACAATTCATATTAATATTTTTAATGGTTGGGTTATAATTATATCATTTAAATAATTATAAAAATAAAACGATGTTTTGTATAAACTCAGTATTGCATGTAATGAATTCCAAGTCGGTGTTGTGTGTTGTATATGACAAGTCGGTGTTGCGTGTTGTGTATTATAAGTTGGTTTTGTGTGTTTAGTATACCAATTTGTTCTTTCATGTAACATATTTCAAGTCTCAAGCTGACCTCGGTGTTCTTTATAGTGAATCTAAAATTTATGTTGTGTGTAGTGCATGATTAACTTTGTGTTGCATATAATGAAAGACAAACCTATTGCTTTAATAAAAAATAAACTATTTTCAGTGTTACCTAAAATGAAAAATATATCAAAGGTTAAATAAATTCTAAAAAATAATTTACAAAATATTGGGGTGTTATAGTTAAATTCATTTTAAGGGAGGCATAATGTAGCACCCTGAGATTTTATGAAATATTTTTTTGAATTAATTTAATCTTTTTGATATTCTACATTTCATGCAACACTGAATATATATATTGTGTTATGTGAAATCACTAAGTTTGGCTTGAGATACACTCAAAATCAAGTTAAGCTCACGCTATATGAAATGTTTCATTTTGCTTATGGTACACGCAACCCTGAGTTTATATTATGTTACATGCAACACCAAGATTATCTTAATTTATACGCAACACTAAGTTTAAATAAAACATGGCGTATTATTAAAATATTATCATCTAACATGATAATTTTCACCTTTCTGTTCTAATGATGGTTATGAATAAAATTAACTAAATTATGAAAATATGGTTTACACATGTATATAATATGAATTCTTTGGTGACCAATTAACTATAAATGAAAATAAAACCCTTTTAAAAATATAGAAATCATTTTCTGGAAAACTATTTTTATCAAACAATTTCTACCTTAATAAATTAATTAAACCAGTTTTTGTGAATGATTTTAATTTAATGTAGATATTATATATTCAAAAAACTATTTAACATTTATCTTATGAGTTTTCTAGGCAAGATATAAGAATAGATCCAATTTTATGCATAAAGAGATGTATTTTTCTAAAAGGAAATTATACCACCTTTAAATGGTACATCTATTTTAAATAAAAATTTTGACACTTTACTAAATTAAATTTTATAAAATAAGATTAATTTTTAAATCATAATGTAAAAATTATCTTAGGTTGAATTTTTTGTAATTTTCTAAGAAGTTTTATTTTTTGATGAATAATGAAAAATACAAAATTTTAATTGAAAATTTACTTTTCATCTAATTTATTTATATAGTAAAATTATATTTAAATTTGTTTTAAAGTATAATTATTTTATATATATATCAATCAATCTAACTTAGGTAATTTTAATCAATTTTACCTTGAAATTTGATATAAAAATATTTCTAACTTTTGAACTTTTTACTTTAAAAACTCATTGTTTCATCCCTTCTATAGGATAAATTTTAAATTAAATTCTGCCACTTATGTGATTGGAATTTAGAAAATTTGATTTCATATTTGGAATCATAATAATTTATAGTTTCTAATAATATAAAATTGGTTTTTGACAAAAATTATTAGTGAAATTAATTAAAATTAATTATAATGATTAAGGTAAAAACAAGTTTATTTAATTGTTAAACTTTAATCTTAACGGGAAAATGACCTATACACTTGTCCAAAACCTATTGTATGGAAATATTTCAACCATATCCCCACTTATCTAGAATTTTTTTCATTATTGGATTCACTTGATGTAAGGGATACCTTTTAATAGTGTTTACCTTTTTATATTTATAAAAATGCCACTCCTCCTCCAATATATAAAGGCACTCACCCCCCCCCCCCCTCAACTCACTTATTCATCCCTATAAATCCATTTATCTCATAAAAACCTAAATAAATAAGCTACCAAAATCCCTCTACCCATCCTAGAATCCTTACTTCGGGCATAAATCCATCAAATGAATTCCTTTGGTGCAAAACAAAAGGAGTTACCCAAAAAAGAGGTAACATTCCTCAGCAAACATCTTTGTTTTATTTCTTCATTAAACCTATTAAATTAATATTATATAATGATTATATAATAAAATCATTATATATAATACACTTATATGTTTTTATGTTAATGGTATGACCTACACGTTCACACACTTCTATCAAATGGGATACACAATCATCATTCCTGTATGCGGAGGACTACCACATCGTGAAATTATATAATTTGTTCTCCATTAAAACCTTTAAAGGTTGGGAATAATGATGTATTTATAGTTTATATATGATATTTATTATTTTTATAATTTATTTATTCTTTTGAAAATTTTATATAACACATAACTTCATGATTTACTTAATGTGAGAATACGATAACGTTGTTTGTGGATGTGTGTCCTATTGCATCCTCAAAGCGATGTGATTCGTTCACGCTTTACATGAAATGTATTAAGGATGGGTTTAATAAAGATATGTGATATATATGAATTAATAATTATACTATAATGATAATATATATATATATATATATATATATTACATTAACTTTCTTCCTTTCAATACGATTAGAAAATGAAAACAGCGTTCATGCGTACGTACGGCCTACCGTCTCCATAAATAGTGTATTTCATTTCCTACTTCTATATTTTCTTTATTGTTATAAATATATATGTGTGTGTGTGTGTGTGATATTTATATCGTTTTAATCCTTCTTTATGTGATTAAATCATGACCTAAGTAAGAGTACCATGAATAACAAGTCAAAACATATATGAAAAAATAAATCGGCTATTACTCGAAACTGAACATTAACATGGAATTGTTAATAAATGAGTAATATAAAGTTACAAGTAAATCATATATGGTATTATATATATTAATATGTTTCTGTTTTAGGTTTATAATAAAATTATATTTATTATACAGGAGGTTTGAACTTGTACAATCAGAGACAATACTTAAAGTAAGGGATCTACATCTCATTTTTTTACTTTTGCGAGACACGTGTTATATTCACTACCTCTTACATATATGTGGTATATATACTTACCATGAACATATTTTATGATTCTTATAATTAAATTTATTTCTAATTACATATCCATTTGAGTATCTCCCTTTCATGGGGTCTACGGTAAAAACATTACGAAAGCGGTAAGGGATTTATCATCTCACTTTTATTTCTATGAGATATATGATATATTCACCACTTATTATTATTTTCTGGTGAATATACTACCCTATTACATGTTATATAATTTATTCACTTTATTTAATGATATTAAAAGTTTTAATTTATATTAATTTTTTATAGATCTCATGATTCAAATGTTATTCAAGTAGTAATAGGATTTCTAGTCTCACTTTTATTTCTATGAGACTTATGTCATATTCACCACTAATTTATTTTGTGTGGTGTATATACTACCCATGAATGTATTATATGATAATTATCCTTAAATAAATTTGTATTTACATATCCATTTATTTATTTATCTTTCATGGGTTTATGGTTCAAAAGTTACCAAATCGGAAATGTATTTTTGTCTCAATTTGCCTTCTTGGAGACACATGTTATGTTATGCACCTATATTATTTTATGAGGTGTATATACTACCCCTTTGACATGTTATATCATGAATTTAATTCTTATAATTATATTTTATGTTTCATGAAATGTTATTCTTTCATAGGTATTATGATTCAAAGTTACCAAATTGATAAGATTTTATTGCTACAATCTCATCATTTATCAGGATTGTTTATGATTATGCTTCCATTCATGAAATATTATGATACATATCTCAATAAATCTCATGAATTTTATTATACTCTGTTTATTCATGATATATTCATTTAATGGTACCATTTTACCACTCTTTGGTACTTAATATATTTAATAATAAAAATTAATAAAATATGACTTTATTTCTCTCTTCGATCAGAAATCTATTTTATTCCAAAACCATATTGTCTAAAAAAGTTTTAAAAATATTTTTAAATGATATTTTAAGCTCATTTCCAATAATAAGGTTTTCAAAAATGTTTTATTCTTTAAAAAAATTTAAAATTCTTTTCAAATATTAATTTATAATTTGTCAATGTTATTTTTAAAGAAAAAGGTTTTCAGAATGTTTTATGATTTAAAAGGTGTTTTTTAAAGTGAAAAGTTTATTTTTCTCAAGAAATTTCTTTTAAGATATATTTATAAATTATTTTCCATATAATATGAAATCCTTTGGTGTTTCTCATGTCTTACTAGGTATATGATCCAAGGGTTCCATTCAAATTCTTTATCTAAATGGTTTATGTTTTGAGTGCATAATGTTTATAAAACCCATTTCTCTTTCACAGGTTATATATTTATGAAAATAGTTTCTCTTTAATGGGTTATATTTTCATGAAACCCATTTATATTTCATAGGTTATATTTTTATAAGAATATTTTCTCTTTCATAGTTTATATGCTTATGAACCCCACTTCTTTTCATGGGTTATGCTTTGAAGAAATTATTATGAAACCTATCTCTTTTCCACAGGTTATGATATGATGAAATTTTTATGATACCCATTTCATTTCATGGGTTATGATATAATTATTTATGATTTTTTTTCACATGTATTTATTATTTTATTATGAGACATTTGGGACCTATATCTCTCTCCAATGCATTGGGTAAATATTTATATGTCATGAGATAGACATGGTTGGAACAAAGAGTGAACTTTTTTCAGTAAATGACTTTGTCTACTAAGTTGGTATTAGGAGTGAACCTTGAATACTAAGATGGTTTGGAGATTGAACCCATTCTACTAAGATATCCTTGTAAGTGATCATTGACTACTATGTAAATCATTTAATATGTTTATGTTTCTGTTATAATTCCATGTTTTATTCCTATGTTATGCTTTTATTGCTTATGCTCTTGATTCACTTTTGATTCATGTCTTATGAACTACCTATATTTATGCCATGAATTTTTATTATGATAATTAATATGCATTTTATGATCTTATAATGTTATTATCATGTTCTCAAACCCTTATTCTCATGATTATGCATACATATCTCCCTTATTTACCCTTACTGAGTATTTGAGCTCACCCTTTATTTTGTTCCCTTTCCCTAGGTTATGAAGATATGTATTATTTTTTATATTTATAATAAGGATTATAGTCATGGATAACTTATTGGGAGATAATTTAGATCACCTATATACCAGTTTTTATGTTTCCATGTTTCCAAAGGTACTAAAATAATACAGTCTTTGAGCATGTGTTTGTGTAATGTATTAAATGTTCTGAAAAAATGGTGTAATGTCTATGTATGAAAAGTGAGTTCCTCAATAATAATGATAGATTTAATGTTTATATAATATATTTATGATATTATTATACTTATTATATTATAATATCATGCATACCTTGTTACCTTCGAACCCATTGTAAAACAATAATGTCGCTCGTGTGTATGGCAAACTACCAACTCACAAACTGATGTGATGTGTTTTTCATTTATGATTTACTTGTATAGTAATAGGGATATATTAAATGAATATATATGATATTTATACAATAATTATACTTCTGTAATTATCATATCATGTATACCTTCTTACTTTCCAATTTGTGGGGGATATGATAATGTTTCTCGTTTGTACGGCGAACTACCTCCTCACAAAGCTATGTGATTCATTTTTTGCTAACACTTTTAATGAAAAGTAATCAGGATGAATTTAATAAATAAATTTTAAATATATGACATCATAATGATTAATTTAAAGTTGAATTATTATTACCTTTCTTTTTTTACTATCCTTTTAGAAAAGGAAGCAATGTTCATGTGTACGCACGACCTACCGTCTCCATGAACGGTGTATTTCATTTTATATCTCTAAATTTTAGGATTAAAATAAATATATATATATACTGAATATACATGATATTTATACCATGGTTAATATTTTTGAGATTATGGAACCATGATCAAATTAAAAGGATTTAAAATACCAAGTCAAAACAAACATGAAAAACAAATCATTTATAACTCGAAATGTAATTTTAACAAGGAATTATTAATAAATGGGTAATAAAATGCCATAAGTAAATAATATATGGTATGATATATATAAGTATTGTTTTTTAATATATTTATAATAAACATATATTTATTATATAAGAGATTTGAATGTGTATAAAGGAATTCGAGACTTAAGGTAAGGGATTTTTAGTCTCTTTTGTTTTTGGGAGACTTATGCCATATTCACCACTATTTTTTTTTGTGTATATACTTCATCTTTGACATGTTATATAATTAATATACTTATTTTAATGATATTTAAAGTTTCATTTGATTTTATTCTTTAACGGGGCTTATGATTCAATATATTACCAAAGCGATAATGGATTTTTGTCTTGATTTTTTTTCTTTGGGACATACATTATGTTATACACCTATATTATTTTATGAGGTGTATATACAGACCCTTTGATGTATAATATCATAAATTTATTTATTCTTATGATATTTTAAGTTTTATTTAATTTTATTCTTTCATAGTTCTTACGATTCAATGTTACCAAAGTGTTAAGGGTTTTATGATAAAATCTCATTATTTATTATGATTATTTATGTTTATGATTCTGGTGATGAAATATTTTGATCTGTATATAAATAAACTCATGAATTTTATTTTCATTTGTTTATTTCATTAAAATAAATTTATTCCTTTAATTTTCCTCTATTTATGTACTCAAGATTTCAAAAGAATATTTTTAAGAAAAATGACTTTATTTCTCTTTTCGATCAAAAATACCTTTACTTCCATATCTATGTTTTCTAAAAAAACCATTTTAAAGAATATTTTTACTAGTATAAAATGATTATTTAAAGACGTTTTTACCCATTTTTTACTTTTTTTTTAAAATAAAATGAATCATCGTGTTGTTTTCCAAACAAGGATCGTTTGGATTTTATCAAAAATGTAAAAGGCACTACTACAAATACGCCTTTTATCAGCGCTAAAAATGGCCTTTAACAGCGCTAAAAAATCGTTGTTAATGCTGGCGAAGATAAAGGGTGGGTCCCCTTTATCAGCACTCCAAAAAGCGCTGATAAAGACCCCTTTTATCAGTGCTTTATTTTTAACACTGATAAAAGACCCCTTTTATCAGCGCTTTTTTTAGCGCTGATAAAAGTAAAAAAAATTAAAAAAATTTAAAAAAAATAAAAAAATCCTACAAATCAGGGGGGATTTTATAGCACTTGAGCCTCCCTTTTGAGATCACTTTTCCAGCCCCTCCAACACCCACACACACCCCCTCCACCCTTTATCAGCACTAGCCCCCCAAATCCACACCCATGCGCGCACCCCTGCCTCCACCAGTTTTTGAACTCGAGACCCCCCTCCTACGCGCCTAAGCCCTTACCACTCCTCTATTTTGATTTGTTTTCCATTTCATTATATCTCTATTTATATATATATATATATATATAGTTATATTTATTCATATAGTAATATATATTTTTATTAATATATATATATAGTTATATTAATATATATTTATAGTGACATTAATATATATATTTATAGTTATATGAATATATATATATATGTAGTTATATTTATATATATATTTATATTAATATATAGGTATATAAATATTCATATATTTGTATTTCAAATAAAATGGATATTAGTTATTATTTAGATAAATCTAATATATTTTATATGTAAATATATTTTATTATTTATATTTATAATTAAATTTTTATGTGTGAATATATAAAAATATGTATATATTGTTATATATTTGAATATAAATAGCAGTTCATTATAAAAAATAATAAAATTTTAAAGACATAATATCAATATTAATGTAATACCTTGGAATAAATTTAGTCCCCATCAAAAAAAGCCAATAATACCCCCTTAAACGAGGCTGAAAATCCACAAAATCTTAAAAAATCAGGGTATCCTGACTAAAAACTCAGTTTTGGAGGACTTCTAGGCCTTTTCTAGCCTATAAAAATTTGATCAAGGATTTTCCTCAATTATTAGAGCGTAGATCACATCGCAATATTCGATTTGATATGCTGTAAATGTCAAACAGACACCCGGATCAAAAGTTATGGCCGTTTGAAGTTCGAGTGATGTTTTCAACATATTTTGGATCTTTTTTAAGTTTTTTTACTTTTTTAGTCTTCAAATTGTTATTAAATGACTATTACTCCATAATAATTAGCAAATTATTTACTAAAAATATTTTTTTGATTTTTTTATAAGCCATTTTCACTAAATATCTTATATATTAAGTGTAACTGTATATTTATACTTATCTAAATTATATTTAAAATTATATTTAAAAAATATATATTATATTTATATCAATATAACTATATCTATATATTTAAATATTAATATATTTTTTTAATGATTTTTTTTGAATTAGACCCTTTATCAGCGCTTTTAAAAAAAGCGCTGATAAAGACTCCCCTTTATCAGCACTACTAAAAAAGCGATGATAAAGGGGTACCCTTTAACAGTGCTAAAAAAGCGTTGTTAAAGGGTACACTTTTATCAGTGCTAAAAAAAGCGCTGATAAAGTGTTACTTTTATCAGCGCTTTTTTTAGCGCTGATAAAGGTACCCCCCTTTATCAGTGCTTTTTCGTTAGCACTGATAAAGGCTGGCGCTGGCCTTGCCCAATTTTGTGGTAGTGAGGAATCTTTATTTTAACATATATGGCATGAACAGAATTTCCCTCTATCATGACCATTATTTTCTTTTGAGATTACTTTATAATTTTTCATGGTTATTTTCAAAGAAAATTATTCCCACATTATTTCATGAATTTATAATTTTAAAAAAGTTTTTTTCAAAGTGGAAAGTATATTTTCCTCAAGAAAGGTTTTAAATGATTTTAAATATTTCTTTATTAGTTTTCAAGGTTATTTTCAAAGAAAGGTATTTCAACATTATTTCATGAATTTTTAATTTTAAAAAGTGTTTTGCAAATTGGAAAGGATATTTTCCTCAATAAATTTTTTAAATTAGTTTTAAATATTCCTTTATAAGTTTCTATGGTTATTTTTAAAGAAAAGAATTTTGAAAATGTTTTACATCTTAAAAGGTGTTTTTCAAAGTGGAAAGTCTATTTTCCTCAAGAAATGATCCAAGTGATCTTTCAAAGTAACTTTCCATATAAGATGACATCCTTTGATGTTACTTATTCTTTAATGAGGATATTATCCAAGGATACCATTCTTATTTTCTCTATAAATGGTTTATGTTTATGATGACCTGATACTTATGAAATTCACTTTTTTTAATGGGTTATGCTATAATGAAATGAAGTAATGATTATAAAAACTTCTTCTTTTCCACAGGTTATGAAATGATAAAAATTTTATGAAACCCATTTCTTTTCATGGGTTCTGATATAATGAATGTTTTATAATAATATGAAACCCATATGTATGATTTTAATTATATGATGGGAGGGACCTATATCTCCCTCTAATATATTAGGTAAAGATTGATATCTCATAAAATAAACAAGACTATAATGGGGAGTGAACCCAGTTCATTAAGGTTCTTTATCCACTATGATAGTCTTGGGAGTGAACCTTGACTACTATGATAGTTTGGAGATTGAACCCATTCCACTATTATATCCTTGGTAGTAATTTTGGACTACTAAGGAAATGATATTCTTTATTCCACAATTCCATGTATTATGTCAATGTTATACTTTCATGGATCATGTTATTTGATTTCCTTATGGTTCATATCTTATGAACTATCAATATTTATTCCATGACTCAAGATTATGATCTTTGATATGATGGGTATGGTTTTCAAATGTTATGATCATGTTCACATACACTTATGCTCATGTTATTCTTACATATCTCCATTGTTTACCCTTACTAGGAATCTGATCTCACCTTTTCTTATATTTCTTTTCCCCAGGTTATGATGATAGGTATTACATGTGATATGTCTAATAAGGGTGCTAGTTATGATAAATTAAGTGGAATATAATGTAGAACTCTTATGAACCATTTGTTTATGTTTCCAAGTATCCAAAGGCATTATACCTTTATAATACTCTGGTGTGTGTTTGGGTAATGTAATGAATATTCATCTAAAAATATGTAATATCTATGTATGAAAATCTTGGGTCCCTATAGGTGATACTCTAAAAAAATTCAGGTGGGAAACTTTCACTGGTTTTTTAGACCATAATTGTTTCAAAATATTTGGTATCAATAGTGCGAAAGGACTTTTGTTCATAAGATAAGATTTATAATTAACTATTTATACCCAAATATCCTTGGGAATTCTATAATGTATCCTCATAATATGAGTCTTCTCAGCCAATATATGATTCATCCACTCCACTGCATAATTTTATTTTAGTGTTCCAGGAATAGAATTCTCAAAACCCAATTCCTTTTCTCTAGAAAAACCTCTAAAATTGCATGTTATTATATTCTTTTCCACTATCATACCTTAAGAAGTTAATATTATTCTCAATATCTTCCTCCACCATGTCTCTCCATTGAAAAAACACCTCAGTTTTCTGTTTAAGTAAGTAAACTCAAAATTTCCTTATTGAATTGTCGATGAATGTAAAAATTTATAAAGATCCACCATGAGAATGGACTGGTGAAAGTCCCCAAACATATTTATGCACAAGCTCTAACTTTTGAGACTTAGGTATCCTTCTATTTTAAATTACACCTTTATCTACTTTCTGAGTATATAACTCTCACAAAATCTGAAATTCATATGACCAAGAATTGTTTATACTTGGTTGCTTAAAATGTATGTTCTTCTCAATTGGGTTCCCAAGACCGTAATTCCAAAACTCTAGAATTTTGGAAGTTTTCAATCTGGTAATTTTTTCTCCATCTAATCTTCCAGTCAGATACAACATAGTATCTTTAACTTCTCCAGCCAAAACCATGGAACTCTGAATAATATTCCATATATAATCTATGAAGCTTGTTCTAAAACCTCATTTATCCATATAACCAATAGAAATTAGATTCATCAGTAAACCAGGTATGTTCCAAACTCCCTATAACTATAATAAGTTATTGTTTGAAATTCATAATTTCAAATCACCCTTTCATATGATCTATATGACTATCATTGGCTAGATGAACCTTAATGAACCTTTTATACACATAATTCCCCATAGAGACCCTCTTGGTTGTTGAATATAATGAATCCCAGAAATTAATGATACATGATTCCAAGAGAATATTAATGCACGACAATAAAAAACTCTAACCTTCATCTATGGTATTTATAGAACATAAAATTTTTAAATCATCTCCTTTAGAATTCACCTCACAATCCTTATGATCTTTCTTCAGGTACTCATTCTTCCAATAACAATATATGGGTCTTGGAATAGATGAATTACCTCTAATTATTTCCCTTTATCTATCTTATGATTTATTTTAAGATTTCCATTGAACAGAACATCCTTTATCTTAAACATTGAGTGTATTTAGGATAATTTATTGGACTTCCTTTATCTTTATCTCTTCATTTAGAATGAGATCACAAATTTCCTCATACACTAGGTTAGTGTTTCCATAATAATTTCTTATGTTAGTTGACTTCGCTGTCATGAAACATCAATTTGATTATGTTTTTAAGGTTGATTTATAGTCTAGGGAAGACCCTAGGTCATCTATCAAGAAGCGTTGATAGGTTTTGAGTGTGTATTTTTTAATAATAAGAACAAAATAGGGGGTGATTTTGTAAACAATTTTAAGAAAGTAATTTAATTTAAAGAGTTGTAAAGTTGAAAGATAAAGTGGATTTTGAAAAATATGAGATAAATAAGTGATCATTGCTAAGTTACTACATAACTTTAAGAGTTCCTTGTTCTCAATTGATTATTATGTTTTTTTGTAATCCTTTGGTTGAGGGATGACCAAGATCTCGGTTCCCCTCTTTCCTCCTAAAATAATGCACAAAGAACCACCCCTTGACACAAAAATCGTGTTGTCATGGTATGGACCTCAAACATAAATTGATTCCTACCAAATCATACTGAAATATCATGTATTTTTAGAGAAAGAGGATGCTTTTTTTGTCCAATCAGAACAACCCAAGATTCCCACTTGAATCTCAACCCAATCGGTATTGAAATGAGAAATGTTTCACTTAATTGAACCAAATAAATGCATTCATATAAGAAGAATATAAAGATTAAACATAAGTAAAATAATTCAAACATAAATTACACAAAACCAGTAGAATATAAGGTGTTAGAACTCCCTCTTCAAGTGTGTAGCTCCCTCACAATGATCACCCACCGTTTATCTTGACATTGGGAGGAGGAGGAAGCTCGGGTGGAAATCCATCTTCATTATTGATCCATATATGAGGATAGGGGCCTCCAGAACTTCAAGGATGAGGATTAGACTCTTCCAGGACTCCAAAATGGCATAGCTTCACTTCTGGTTCGAACTCACAAATGGGGAGCCCAAGGTTCCATTTTATAGAAAAATGGGAAGGTGGTTTTGAGCACATAGATTTCTTAAAACCACTTGTAATATGGGTTTCAACATCCAGAAATCCTTATTTTGATTTGGAGAAAATAATAAAGTTGTATCCCCAGCTCTTTATTGTCTTCACCGAAAGTTTGGCACCATTTGGACAAGTAGATACCGATATATGGACAGATCACATCACACCACTTTTGACTTCGTGCAGATTTGGTGTGATGGACAGATCAGGTCGGTTGGGCCACCATATGGATTAATTAGTATTAAGTTTCTTAATATTAAATGTATCCCAATAAATTTTGGACCAGAAAAAAAACAATTCAGCCCATTTGGATGCACTATTCAAAGTGTGCAGATGAGTCCACTGGTGTGCATAGATCCTGCGCAGTTTGACCCATTTTTTTTGGACATCATCATGGGCCCTCCAAATCACCACCTCCTGCAATGGAATCATAAAAAAAGTAACATTTCACTTTTTAACAGTGATAAAGACAAAACAAATGATTCAAATATGAAATGAAATTTGTTATTATTTTTATAATTTTCAATATAAAACAAGTTTATCACAGTGGTGTGAGGGTGAAAATGAAACAGTGAATCGCGGTGCGATCACACTCCCACACCTAAACATTTGCACTCCTGGGAAAAGTTACATTTTCAGAAATTATGCATGTGGATATTTACAACTTCATAAATATTGAATATTCAATGAAAATTTAATTCTAGATATAAATTTGATAAAATAAAAAATCATACTGAGGAGTTATTATCAATGATCAAACAAAAAGATGTCTCAAAAATTGTATCAACATGAAATTCCAAGAGTTGAATGATAAAAATTTTAGAAAATAGTTCAAAATATAACAATTTTACTAATTCTCCACATGTGTGTGTGAAAACCATTCCATTCTATTATTTCCACTTTTTATCGAGTAAATATAAGTTATTTTAAAAATTGTCTACTTATATGATTTTTTTCCACCGAACCTTCCCTATATCCTTTGCAATCAAATTCCACGACCCACTCACTTAATAATTCCTAAAAGTCAAATCATAATCTCCCAACCTAGATATCCCTATATGTTGTACATTTCATTACTCCCCTCATTTATTAATTTTTCAAAAGTTACACTTGGAACAAATCTCACACTATTCTCTAAACCCATGTTTGATCTCCTCACGACACTAATTGTAATAGTTATAACAAGATCAAAGGTAGAGGAAGGGTGGTTTTTGACCTAACCAATATAAAACCCTTTTTTTAGGGCGTACAACAATCATATATAGGTACACATGCATAGGTCAATTTGGTACAGTAATGAAATAGATCGTATAAGGAATGAATGTATGGAAAAATGATTTTGTAAAGTAGAGAAAAATCAACCTAACTTATATTTACCTTCCATTAAGTAAGAAATTTTCACACATCATGGTTCGGTGAAAAAATGTGTGGAGAGATTATGTAACACAATTTTCCATTAAACTATTCAAAAAAAATGCACCATTCTTCTCAAAGGTTCCAAATTCATAAAACTATTTATATCATCGACAACAAACCAAATTTCGAAAGAAAGTCACACCATAGTATTGAATTCTAGCAGAAATGAACATTTCATCAAAAAAAAATTTTAAAGTTAAAACAACAAGAAATATGGAAATTCCACATGCATTCTCAATTACTTCTATGATTAAATGGGCATCATTTTCTATGATAAAGTGGGTATAAAAAAGTGATATTACAGTAAAAAGGTGTGGGGGATTGAAGGGGTAAAGTAACAATACAATTTAGAAAGATAAAAAGAGAAAAGGAAGAAAGATGATGAAAATTCCTAACTAACCCAAGAATATACCCATCCCCCCCACACCTAAAGTGTGCAATTTCCTTACTGTAATAAAATATAATGTGGTAATGAAGGATAAAACCTAGTGAGTTTTATTCATATATTTCTTCTTGAATATGGAGTTCCTCTATTGGGGACTTCAGAATGGATTCATGGAAGTGCTTCAGCCTCATCCCATTGACAGTGAAGGTTTGTTTGGTTTCTTCATTTTGAACCTAGACAACACCAAATGGAGAGACATTAGTAACAGTGTATGGGCCAAACCAACTGGAATGAAGCTTAAATGGATGAAAATTCAGCCTTTCATTGTAAAGGAGGACCTTATTCCCAATGTAGAACTGGTGATGAATTATAATACGATTGTGGGAAGCCTTGGTTCGCTTCTTATAAATCCTGGAGTTCTCATATGCATCTATTATCATTTCCTCCAGCTCCTGAATCTGTAACTTCCTTTGAGTACATGCACTAGAAAGATTATAATTTCATTGTTTGATGGCCCAGTAGTCCCAGTGCTCAATCTCAATAGGGAGGTGACAACTATTTCCAAACAATAGCCGATATAGTGACATGCCAATGGGGGTTTTGAAATTAGTACGGTAAGCCCATAATGAATCATCAAGTCTAAGACTCCAATCTTTTCTATTGGGTTGAACCATTTTTTCAAGAATCTATTTTACCTCTCTATTTGGCACCTCGGCTTGACCATTGGTCTATGGGTGATAAGAATTAGACACTTGATGACTGGCGCAAAAGTGACTACATTGTTCGGTTGTAGAAATGAGAACCCTAGTCACTGATGATGAACCTAGGTAATCCAAACCTATATAAGATTTGGGTTATAAAAAATTCTACAACTATATTACAATCATCAGTCCTTGTAGATCGTGCCTCTACCCATTTTGACATGTAATCAACTTCCAAAATAATTTACAAGTTGTCAAAGGAATTGGGAAATGGCCCCATAAATTCAATACCCCAAACATCAAAAATGTCATGAAAGATAAATGGTTGTTGTGGCATTTCATTTATTTTAGAGACATTACCTATTATTTGACAACGATGACAAGATTTAAAAAAATCATGGGCATCCTGAAAAATTGTTGTCCAAAAGATACCATAATCAAGGATTTTTGCGAGCAATCCATTGGGGTCCAAAGTGGCCCCCACAAGAAAGAGTTTGGCAGAATCTAAGGATGGACTAAAACTTTCTATTAGGGACACAATGCCTAAGGACTTGATCACTGCATGTACACTAGAGGTAGGGGTCATCCTAAATGTACCAATGAGACTCATGTTTTAGATGACTGGCTTGGTTTTTGTTGAAATCAGTGTGAATTCAAGATTCTACCAAATAATTTACAATTTCATCATACCAATGAATAGCATCTTGAACTCGGTACAATTGATCATCAGGAAACATGTCATTTATGGGAATATAGGGGGATGAGTTAATGTTTGAAGATGGTTGGATCATACTAATATGGTTAGACACCACATTCTATGCTCCTTTTTTATCTCTAATTTCTAAATTGAATTCCTGAAGGAGGAGCATCTAGCGAATGAGATATGTTTTTGCTTCTGGTTTCTTGAGGAGATATCAGAGAGTTTCATGGTCTGAGAACACAATGACTTTGGACCCTAAAAGGTATGACCTGAATTTTTCCAAGCCAAACACAACGGAAAGGAATTATTTTTCATTTGTGGTGTAGTTTTCTTGGGAAGCTTCCAAAGTACGTGAGTCATAGGCAATGACATGTAAAGCTTGATCGAACCTTTGTGATAAGACTTCCCCAAATTCATAGTTAGAGGCGTCACACATGAGCTCAAATGGTAAATCCCATAGAGGTGGTTAGATTACTAGGGGTGACGTGAGACTCCATTTTAACTTATTAAAATCATCCTCACATTCATTATCAAAAACAAATTACTTTTATTTTTAGAGTAACCGGGAGAGGGGGAGTGTAATTTTACTAAAGTCATGAATGACACGATGGTAAAATCTAGCATGACCTAGGAAAGACTGCACATCCCATACATTTTTTGGTAATATTAGGGAAGAAATGACATCCACTTTTCATTTATCTACTTAGATATCATCCCCATAAATGACATGTCCCAAAACTATACCTTGTCGCACCATGAAATAGAATTTCTCATAATTTAATACGATATTATTTTCAATACAGTGGCATAGGAATAAATAAAGACTACTCAAACATTCATCAAAAGAAGATCTATAAACAGTGAAATCATCCATGAATACTTCCATGAAATTCTCTAGGTAATTCGAAAAAATACTAACCATATATCACTGGAAAGTACTCAAGCATTGTACAGACCAAATGGCATACTTCTATAGGCAAATGCGCAAAAGGGGAAAGTGAAGGTCATCTTTTCCTGGTCATCAAGGGAAATATGGATCTGAAAGTTTCCAGAATACCCATCAAGTAAACAGTAGTGGGACTTACCTACTAGCCTCTCTAGAATTTGGTCAATGAATGGTAAAGGAAAATGGTTCTTCTTGGTGTTTTGGTTTAGTCGGTGATAGTCTATGCAGACACGCCAACTATTATTTATAAAAGTTGGAACCAATTCATTGTTTTCATTTTTGATTACTGTAAGGTCAGTTTGTTTAGGAACTACTTGAACGGGACTGACCCATTGGCTATCAAATATGGGGTAAATGATTCCACTAGCCAATAATTTTTTTACCTCCTTTTTCACAACTTCTAGGAGGTTTGGGTTCAGTTAACGTTGTGCCTGCCTCAGTGGTTTAGCCTCATCATTTAATAAAATATGATGTGTGAAAATTGATGGGCTATTACCAGGAATGTCAGTAAGTGTCTATACAAATTCTTGTTTATACTCCCTAAAAAGTTCAAGTAGTAACAACTCATGCTCAGGAGGGAGTGAACTAGTAATGATGACAGGAAACTTGTTTCCATTCTCAAGATATGAATATTTTAAATATTTAGTCAATTATTTTAGTTCCAATTCAGGTGGGTTTTGGATTAATGAGATTTTGTGTGAAAGTGAGAGGTCACTGATCTCATATAACTTCTAACTGGTATCATCCTCAGATGAGAAATGATATTTTACAATCTTTGTAGTATCGTCGATGGTCATTGGATCCTTAGTGTTCAAGAAATCATCAATTAATAAACATGCATGACATTTTTCTAAACCACTACAACAATCAATGAATGATTCATTACCAAGAATTTCAATCAGGGATGAAAACTTAGAAAGGGGATCGAGGGAATGTAATGAAGGGTTTTCAGGGGAAGTGAGTACATCAATTGAATTTACTGAGAGAGAGGAATGTTCTTCTGAGGGGTGGTTCATGGTATAAAGGATGTTGAAATGGACTATGTCACAACCAAATTCCATAGATAATGTACCATTATGGATATTAAGTATGGTTTTGGAAGTTTTCAAGAAGGTTCTACCCAATATAATTGGGGTGTGTCCATTAATCATATAATCTTCTATTTTAAGCATATAAAAATCAGTAGGAAATTTTAAATTTTGAACCCTCACAAGAATATCCTTTAACACACTATAAGGGTGTGTTGTACTCTGATTTTCTAGTTGAACAACTATCCCAGTTGGATTCAATTCTCAAACCTACAATGAAGAGTAAATGGATTGAGGCATCACATTTATAGAAGCACCTAAATCAAGCATAGAATTGAAAAATGAATACTCCCCTATGGTGCATGGAATCGATAAGGTTTCAGGATCATTGAATTTGGTAGGAAGTGATGGTTTTAGCAATGTTGAGACATTCCTCCCCAAGATTACCTTCTCATCACCTCAAAGTCTCCTTCGGTGTGTACAAATCTCCTTTAGAAACTTGGTGTATCTTGGAATTTGCTTCACGACATCAATCAAAGGAATGTTAACCTGTTCATTTTTTAAATTTTCCAATATTTCCTTATCAAGTTCAGTTTCCTTTTGTCTTCTTGGTTGGGTGGCCCTTTGGGGAAATGGAAGAGGAATGGTTGGTATATGAGACTCATCGACATACACACTCTTTCCTTTGGAAGGACTTCTCTCAGGATAAGGATTTTCTTCTCTTGGAACATTTTTAGTAGTGGTTGGGATGATGGTTTTCTTAGGAGGGGGTGACTCTATTGGAGGTTCATTTGGATTTTAAGTTGAGTTCCACTCCTAAGGGTGATGTCACTAACATTTCCTTTATCTCTAGGGTTAACTATTATTTGAGAGAGTAGTTTACCCGACCCATGACTTTGAATTTCCCCCACTGAGTTAGCTAGTTGGCCTAATTGGGTTTTGAAGTCTTGTATGGATGCCTATGTGGTTTTCTAGAATTGGATATTATTGGCATCCATTTGTTTCATCATATCTTCTAGGCTAGGTTCAAGTTTTGGAGGGGGTTGTTGGAAAGGCCTTTGGGGTGGTTGAGGATTTCTGGGTGGTATTGGTAGATGACTACTCTACCTTTGTTGGTTCCATGGTTGATGAGGTTGGTTTTAATACCCCCTACCTATAATCTTGGTTCTCTTTCCACCCAGAGTTTGATGGATAGTATGGTTCTTGCCTAAAGGGTTGGTTATAGGGGCATCCTGGGAAGATTGCCTCACAACTCTCAGAAGTTTCTCTCATTTAGGGTAATTATTTTGAATAATGGGTGTTAGAAGATCATATTCCATAATATATGGGAGTAGGAGATTGATATTTCCCTTATAAGAGAGTGATTTGTCGTAAAATGCCACTTACCTCTTCAAAATATATGTCCACCTTCTTCTAGAATTCAGTATTTTTCACCTCATGAACACCTCTAATGGGTATATTGGACCTTGAACCAAATTATTGAGTGTTTTGTGCCATGTTCTCAATTAAGTTCCTTGTAGAAATTGGGGTATTATCTACCAGCACACCACATGCACCAGCATCAATCATGTTTCTATCAATAGGGATTAAACCTCTAAAAAAATATTGTATTAGAAGTTGGTCACTTATTTGGTGGTATGGAAAACTTGAATATAATCTTTTAAATCTTTCCCAATAATCATGAAGTTTTTCTCCTTGAGATTGTCTTATAACACATATTTCCTTCCTTATTGTTTTAGTTTGAGAGGCTGGGAAATATTTTTCAATAAAAAGGAGTTTCATGTTCACCCAACCTATTATTGGGGAATTAACATAATATAACCAATATTTTGATGTATCTTTTAAATAAAAGGGGAATTCTCTAATATTTACTTGTTCATCATCCACATTAGTAGGTTTTAATGTTGAAAAAATAGTATGAAATTTTTTTAAATGATTGTGTGGATCTTTTCTAGTGATTCCTTATAATCTTGGTAATAAATGAATTAGACTGGATTTTAGTTCAAAATTGGGTGCCTCGCCTTGTATTTAAATGTATGTGGGTTGGATATCAACATCAGGTGAGGTTAGTTCATTTAATTTATGGTTATTTTTAGACATTTTGTGCAATTTTATTTTAGTTTTGATGTTGGTTTCAGAAGAAGAAGATGAAGGATCAAGAAGAGTGTTGTTGTCTTGTGTGTCCTCCTTCAAAGGGTTCTCTTGTGCGTCTCGGGGTCACTGATGTAATATCTTCTCCAGTTTGGGTTTGAAAGGTGGTAAATCTCCCAGATTAGAACAATTAATGCACAAAACCTACACCATAAATAAATCAGAACACAAAAATATAGGTAAAATTATAAGATAAAACAAATAAATATTCACAAAATTTATAAAAATCTTATCAAAAACACGAACTAAAAACCAAAGCGCTCCCCAGAAATGGTTCCAAAATTTGATTGTTCTTTCATGACACGTCAGATTGATTATTTTTTTAAGGTTGATTTATAGTATAGGGAAGACCCTATGTCATCTCTCAAGGAGAGTTGATAGTTTTTGAGTGTGTATTTTTAATAAGAAGAATAAAAGAGGGGGTGATTTTGTAAACAATTTTAGGAAAGTAACTAAGAGTTGTAAAGTTTAAATAAAAAGTGGATTTTGAAAAATATGAGATAAATAAGTTATCATTTCTAAGTTACTAAAGCACCTGAATATTTCCTTGTTATCAATTGTTTATTAGGTTTTTTTTAATCCTTTGGTTGAGGGATGACCAAGATCTTGGTTTCCCACTTTCCTCTTAAAATGATGCACAAAGAACCACCCCTTAACACAAAAATCATGTTATCAAGGTTTGGAACTCAACCATAGAGTGGGGTTTACCAAAGCATACTGAAATCTCACATATGTTTGAGAGAAAGAGGATTCTTGTGTTGTCCAATCGGAACAACCCAAGATTCCCAATTAAATCTCAACCCAATCGGTATTTAAATGAGAAATGTTTCACTAAATTAAACAAAATCAATGCATTCAGATAAGAAGCATATAAAAATTAAACATAAGTGAAATAATTCACACACAAATTACACAACCAGTAGAATATAATGTGTTGTAACTCCCTCTTCAAGTGTGTATCTCCCTCGCAATGATCACCCATCGTTTAGCTCGACATCAAGAGGAGGAGGAAGCTTGGGTGGAACTCCTTCTTCATTATTGACCCCTATGAGGATAGGGACTCTATAACTTCAAGGATGAGAAGAAGACTATTCCAGGAATCCAAAATGGCAGATCTTCACTTCTGGTTTGAACTCACAAATGGGGATCCCAAGGTGCCATTTTATAGGAAAATGGGAAGGTGGTTTTGAGAACACAAATTTCTTAAAACCACTTTTCACATGGGTTTCAACTTTTATACAGACTTATCTCACTATGGAAAAAATAAAAAATTTGTATAACCACCTATTGAATGTCTCCACCAAAATTTTGGCACCATTTATACAAGTAAATCCCGATATATGGACAGATCACAGCACACCACTTTTGACATCATGCAGATTCGGTGTGCTGGATAGATCAGGTCGGTTGGGACACCAAATGGACGAATCAGTCTTGGGTTTCTTCATATTAAATGTAGACTAATTAATTTTGGACCATACTAAAAAATTTTATCCCATTTGGATCCACAGTTCAGTATAAGTGTGCATATAAGTCCATTGGTGTGAATGGATCCTACACAGTTTGGCTCATTTTTCTTTGACATCATCATGGGCCCTCCAAATCACCTCCTCCTAAAATGGAATCATCAAAACAAGTAAAATTTCCCTTTTTAACAGTGATAAAAACAAAATAAATGATTCAAACATGAAATGAAATTTGTAATTATTTTTATAATTTTCAATATAAAACAAGTTTAGCACAGTGGTGTAAGGGTGAAAATGAAACAGTGAATTGTGGTGCGATCAGTAGTCACTATCATGTCCCATAATTCTAAAAGTTATGTAATTAGAAAAAAATCTCACACATATTCCATGAATTTTACTTTAACTAATTTTATCCGACTTCAAATCATGTTAAATTCATTAACATGATCATCCATTGTGCTTCCTTATGAAATTATCATGATAAATAACATTCACATCATGAACACTTTGTTAAAAAAAAATTTGGATTTCGATACATATACATTAGAGCCTTATCTAACTCCAATGTGGTATTCACCTCCTAGATGTTATATCCATCATTATATATTAGTTAAATTTGTATCCTTCCAAGTTTCTTCCTAAAAAGTCTTTCTCATTTTAATTTTTCCATCACTTTTGGTTTGACTACTTTCAACAAAACCTCAAGGTCCTTATGAAATAGATTATCCTTCATATGTATCCTCAAAAAATCTAAATCCATCCTTTTGAACTTGTATATCTTAACCTTTCCCTATTCTAATACTACTCCTTCTAAAATAGTTGGTTAAAACTGAAATGAAAAGTCACAAAGATAATAACAGTACCTAAAGATCCTAATGGAGAGTGTGTAAATCCTTGGTGAACCACAATCTCTAATACCACTTTTTAGTATTTGGAGCAACCAATCACTAAAATTAAACCATATAAAGCTTCAAGCATGAAAAAATTACACCCTGATCACCACATCAGATTAAAACCATTACACAATAAAGAAAAAAAACTCCCATAAAAAAATACAAATAAGAACAAAATCAAATAGAGAATGACAATAAGATAATTTTACATAGTTTGGAATTTAGTCCTACATCCATTAGAGAACACTTCTATTTACTTTCATTTCAATGAAGAAGAAAAAATTATAATCACAAATGGAAAATTTAGTTTATATTAGATCATTAAAACTCATAAATCATAACATAAAAGCAGTCCCAAACCGCTTATATAAATTAAGACCCGGCATATGAATTGATTCTTCTACCTTATAAAAATTATGGGGGGCTTGTTCTTGGTCATATTAAATTGTATATATGTCACTCAGGCTCGATTTGTTTCTTTAGATGAACTTTTCAAGTCATTCTCATGCATTCCTTTGATGATTCATATGTATCCTCTTTGAAAACCAACTGAGAACACCATATATAACTCCATCAAAGTGATTCTTATGTGATCTAGAGCTTATATACTTCCATTATACAAACATGACCACTTGAACTCCTAGTTATAAAAAATTTCACCCAATCTATCCAGCCTCATGCCTATCTCTTACTTCCATGAGACTCCATCGGTCTAAGCCTTATATTCTAGATTCACTCCTTCTGGATGCAATAAATGGATATTAAAAGTAGAATTAATGCATCCTAACAAAAATTATATGAACTTAACTTCATTATTATTTACTATGAGAAATATAGATCACTTGTGATCCTAATTAATCCTATTAGACCTAGTTTCTTATATTACCTCTGTTATTTTAATTTATACAACTTCTTTTGGTACTATCTTATATTTTATATTAGGAAGTATTCATGTTTTTTTGTCTTGAAATTTACTAATTTCAAGTTTTCTCCCACTAATTCATCAAGATATATTTTTTTCTCAAGAAATACACATATTCTTGTTATAAACACTTTGTACTAATTATGATGATAAAAATAATATCTCTTTATTTATTTAGTATATCTAACAAATAAGTGTTTTTTATATTTAGGGCCAAGTTTATTTGAAACATTACCCCTAATTCTCATAAATAAAAATTGGGACATTTATTAATCCATGTCTCACATGGTGAATTTACAAATACCTTAAATGGAATGTGGTTAAGTAGTTTAGTGTTAATTTTAAGAGCTTAGAACTAGAAGGATATACATCATTCCACTGTGAAGTACCTAATGGAGTTAATTGTGAACAATACCATAATCTCTCAGGTGATTGATAAATTCTCAACTTAGGTATTCTCCCACATCGATATGATTGAAGTATTTTAATATTTTTTACAAGTTTATTAGGTGCTTATTTTTTAATACCTTAAACATTTCAAAGATTTTAAACTTCTATTTCATAAGAAACACATAATCATATCAACAAAAATCATTAGTAAAAGTTATGCAGTAATGATAAATATCACTAGCTTATAAATTAATTAGATTATATACATTAGTGTGTATTAATATAGAAAGTTCATTAAAAATTTATCTATATCCTAAAAAATATTTGGTCATTTTTAATAATAAAAAATAATTTCATGTATCAAATGATTTATAATCAAACAATTTTAATAATTCATCCTAATGGAATCTTTAGATGTGTTTTCCATTTATATATCCAAGGATAAAATGTCAAAAGTAAGAGGATTTGAATCATTAACTTTGATCTTTTTATTTTTAATTCCATATATTATATTATTCATGACTAGAATTTATAAACCAGTAAAACATTCTACTCATATATATATAGAATAATTTTTTTATTAATAATAAAAGGAAATATTTTCTTATTAAAATAAGAAATGGAAATCAAATTTATATTTTTGGTTGGAACATAGTAACATTTATCTAATTTTAAAACTAATTTATCGATTAAATATAAATCATATGTGTTTACCTCCTATATAGAAACCCTTTCTCTATTTCCAACATGTAGATTTATTTCTCACTTATCTAATTATCTTTTATTTTTTTAAGTATTTTTACATCAACACATATGTATGATTCACTTCCAATATTCAATACCTATGATTCAAAATTTGAAATGTTGATTTTTATAACATTTAATTTGTTATAATCAGGAGTTTTTACTTATAACCAAGAAAATTTCTCAAGTTATAATTCCAATTTATAAGGTTATACAATGTAACACCTGGATGTTTTAAGGAAATATTTTCTTTAATTAATTTTAATTCTTCAATAGATTTCATTGCATGCAATCATGAGTTTAAACGAAACCATGATACGATATTAGTATAAAATGACCATTATAACCTAGACATTAAGTTATAAAGAATAAATATAACTAACTTATGAAAATTTATGGTTAATTAATTGGCTACCAATTAATTATGAAAAATATAAACTAATCAAATGTAAAGAAAATATTTGTATTTTGTATTAATAAATTAAGTGAATTGCAATTAGTAAATAAAATTAATGAAATATATATGTTATATATTTAATAAAATATTTTTTATATTCATCCAATAAATATTTTAGTCACAGGATATGAATAAAAAATATTTTATGTATAAAAAGCTATATTTTTCAAAAGGGTAATTTTATAGTCTTTTAATGGAAATCCCTTTTTAAATTAAAATTTTGACACATTCATATTTTTTATACGAAAAAATAAATCTCTTATTTTTAATTGGGATATAAATTTTTAATTTTGATGAAATTTTAATATTTTTCTGATAAATTTCAAGTTTTGATGAATAGTAAAAATATACGAAATTTTAATTGAAAACATATTTTTTCATCGGAATAATTTATCTAGTAAAATTATATTATTGAATGGTTATAAATTATAAATATATTATATTTTTATCATTTAATATAATTTAGGTCATTTTCAAATATGTAACATTGAATTTAGATATAAAAACATTTTGATCTTTTATAATGTTTTAATTTTTAAAACTCGTTTTATCATTCTGACAACGGGATTAATTTTAGTTTAATTACTTTAAATTTTGTGTCTTAAATTTTTAAAAATTAATTCCATATTTAAAATAATTAGTTCTAAATTATTTAAATATATTTTTTTTTGGTATTATGAATAGTAACTTTGTAATTTTTTTATTAATACGGTAAAAGGGTAAATCGGGTAATTAGGGGTAAAAATATATTAAAAAATTACCCTAAAACTTTTCCTAATATATTTGGATGATTTTATTTCGACCTAATTAATCCTTGGGTTGAAATGGTATCCTTTGGAATCCACTTGGATGAGATTAGAGCATTTAATTTATTTTATTTAAAGAAAAGTTAAATATGTCTTACTCAAAATTTTATAACTATATCATTTTAAAATATGGTTATAAAAAAATAAATTTGACTATAAATACTCATTTTAAATATAAAATGTTTTCATTTATCATGATAATTTATTTGTAATATTTATGAAATAAATAATTATCTTAAAGTCTTATACATTGATGATGCAGAAATTATTTAATTGATGGGAAATAAATAAAATAATTTTAATTAAAACGATAATAACCATTAAAAAACAAAAACACTTGAACACATCTTATTGGTAGATTAAATATTGACCATAATCATCCAAGGGTCTATTTATTGATTATTTGGAACCATATGTAAAATATTATGACACTTATAATATTTTATTTAAAGTGATGTTAAAGTTATCACATTCATATTAATAAATATTCTATTTTTAATGTAGGATTTTCTTGAAGATATATTCGACTATAAGTATTATTATGAAATATATAGGATTTATATTCATTATAATATTTAATTTTTAATTTTTATTCAAAAAATAATTATATTAAATAATTACACAAAACTAATGTAGTAATTATTTTATTAATGGAGATAACAAATAAATGTTATTAAAAATATTAAAATAAATATAATTTGGGATAATTAATATATCCAATGACTTTTCTAGATTACCTTTACCTCTTAGGAATATAATAAAATATATTTTTTGAATTTATCTTTTTATATTTATATTTTTAATAATCAATGAATTGAACAGTGTCAAAATTGACACTATTGATTGTTTATCAAAATAATATATTATTAAATTATTTAAAAATAATAAAACATTTTTAAAAATATATAATAATTATTATATGGTGTAAAATTTTGTAAATTATTTATTTATGGTCTAATCGACATAAAATAAGTAAATATTACACCCTTTTAATATTGAAATATCTGTTACCTTAGTTAAAATTAAATAGAATAACTAAGTGTTAATTAAAATGATAATGTTTAAATTGATAAAAAAACTTGTATAAAATTTATTAGTTTATTATATTACAATATTATCCTATATAATATTCTAGACTATGAAATTTTTCAGGTTTTTGGATGTGTTTTGATTTTATTATAAATTAATATTCTTGGAGATTCCAAAAGTACCTCTCACCTTAATTATAAAAGGGAACTTCATCCCTCATTTTTTCACAACTAATTTAGCCTTAAATATCGGCTATACCCATCTATTTTACATTATCAACTTTCCTGGTAACATTATAGAGGTTTTTTTCTTCTCCAAAGACCAACTCTAGTGCTTTAAGAGGAGATTTAGAGGGAGAACGTCGAAGAAGAGGTAATTTCTTCTACTGATTCATTCAAAATTATTTCTTCTTATACTTCCTATTCATGGGTTATTTCCATTATAATTTAATAAATATAGTATCACTTTTATAATTATATGTTATTATGGTTATGTAACAACCATATTCCACCTTATATCCATCCTACAAAAAATAAAATCACCACACGTACATACATACGGCTTACCGTCTCCATGCAGTGGTGTAATCTATTTTTCACCACCACCTTACTTGTATGGGTATAATGATGAAAATAATAACAATATGGGATTATTATAACATGATATGGATTCTTTAACAAAATATATACCATCCACATCCATACCATTTTACAATTATGGGAATGATATCATCGCTCGTGTGTACGTACGACCTATCGTTTCCATGATGTGATGTGATTCACTATACATGATATCCATTAAATAATGATTGTATAAATATATATAATAAATAAATTTGGTATATATTATGTTAATATCATTCTTTAATTATATAACTATGATCTAATAAGGATAATTGGGACTTATTTGACAAAACATGCATAAGAAAATGAAGCCATTAATACCCGAATAATGAGTAATAATGAAATATTATTGAAAATGGATGATAATATGATCATATATGATATCATAAAAGTGGATATGATTCTATAATAATTCAATTACATTATTTAAATCATTATATAGTAGTTTTTTATACATACAAATGATATCAGACCTAAGGTAAGCGATAATTTTTTAATCTCATTATTATCTGAGATTGTTTATATGTAAGTACTTACTTGGGTATATTTATCATCCATGTCCATGTTTCCTAAATATGTATTCCAAAATATTCTTTCTATCCTTCCACAATTTTTTAAATTCAATTTTACCCATTGGTTAATTTTTATTAAATGGTATTAAAGGAATCTTTTCTTGTTTTTGATACAAGGTACTTTTTGAATTTCTAACAAAAGTATGAAAAGAATGTTTTCTTTTAACTTATATGGAATGGATGTATTTTTAAGTTTTCATAATGCCTTATTTCCATGAATATTACTTAACAAAATTTCAAGTTTATTTTAAAATAAATTCTTTTCTTTTAAAATTTCATGGAATTTTGAAAAAAGAAAACATTTTTAAAGAAGAAAGGATATTTTCCTCAAGAATTAATTTCATGTGTTCTATCAAAATTATTTTCCATATAAGATGGAATTTTTTTAATAGGGTTATGTTTTAAGTATACTATCCCTATCGTTCCTATGGTTTTATTATGTTTATGATGGAATTCTATTTATGAAATCCATTTTGTTTTACATGGATTATGTTATAGGGGAATGATGTTTAAAGAAACCCATTTTATTCCTTGGGTTATGATGAATGATTTATATTTTTTGTGAAACTTGTAAGAATGATTTGTTTATGAGATGGGTGTGACCTATATCTCCCTCAAATGCATTGGGTAAATATTTATATCTCATGAGATAGACAGGGTTGGAATAGGAAATGATCTCAGTTCAATAATACAGGGCTGAAATGAGGAGTGAAATTAGTTCAGTAATGGAATTTATCTGCTATGATGGTCTTGTAAATGAGCATTAACTAATATGAAATGATTTTCTATGCTTATGTGTATGGCACAAAATTCCACGTCTTATTTTATGTATTTTTGTAATATTTTCATTATTTCTTTATGAACTTTTATTATTTATCCCATTACATGATATCACGATCTTTCATATGAAAGATAATATTTTAAAATGTTATGTTCTTATGTCTTATGATTATGATATTATTGATATCTACCTTGTTTTCCCTTACTGAGCATCTGAGTTCACCCTTTCTTGTGTTTCTTTTTCCCAGGTCATGAAGAAGGGTATTAAGTAAGATATGTCAAAATGGGTCTAATTATGAAGAAATAAGTAGGAGACAATGTAGATATCTTATTAACCAATTCTTTATGTTTATCAGATTCTAAATACACTAAACCTATATGGTCATAGTGTAGTTTTGTTGTATTTTTTAATGAATATTATTCAATTTTGAAGTAATATATATGTATTTAAATTATGGGTCTTTATATTTAGTATCAGAGAAAAGGTATAGTTAACCTTAGGAAACTAGAATGAGAAAACCTTAGTAGGAACCCTAAGGATATGTAGAAGTATAGATTACAATATTAGTGTTTTATAAATTATCATGAATAACCTAGGATAAAACCTAAAGTGTCCTAAATTGAAATTTTATCCTTAATTATGTGGTTTTTCTATTATTATTAGTGTTTTTCACACTATTCTTCTTGGTTTTAGTCAATGGTTGGAACCCAAAGGAACCACATTAATGCTTAATGTGAAGGGAAATGAAATGATTGTCCTCCTGAGTAACCAAATGTTATAGGAGTTGGAATGAAAAATATTTTATCTATGCTCACATAACTTTCTCAAGCTATGAATCATACAGGACTTTCAAATGAGAAAATGAGGGGAAAACGTTCTATTGAGTCCTTTATGAGGTAGCTTCCACCTTCTTTTAGTAGTTCTTCTGATCCACTAGTGGATGAAAAATAGATCAGTACCACTAAAAGTATATTTTCAGTTCTCCAATGTTTATAACATGATAAATTCATCTTATTAGTCTATCATTTGGAAGGTGAATATGATCAATGGTGGAACCTTATCAAGAATATAATTTAAAGAGTTAAAATTGAATCCATGGAATGGAATGAGTTGAAGAACTTATTTTTCAATAAGCAATTTCCTTATATTCTTAAAAAAAATATGGAGAAGGAGTTCCTTAAGCTTAACCAAAAGGACGATAAATATATTGGTACCTACAAAGAAAATTTTACAAGACTTTC
Organism: Viscum album; assembly: GCA_963277665.1. Classification (NCBI taxonomy): domain Eukaryota; kingdom Viridiplantae; phylum Streptophyta; class Magnoliopsida; order Santalales; family Viscaceae; genus Viscum; species Viscum album. The sequence continues at coordinate 1,369,467,737 of OY728135.1, forward strand.
AAGGTATTCTTATAGAATTATTATCTAACCTAAGATTAAAATTGATCAATTCTTTAGTGGATTAAAACCAAGTCTCTGAAGGGAATTATCCATAAGGGACTTCAATATCTATTAGAAAATCTTTTGATGTTCTCTCAATGTTGATATAGAGATTGTAGTAACCCATCAATCCTATTGGTTTTATAAGAAGAGAAAAATGTAATTCAAGGGAAAATCTAAAGACCACACTGAAAAGAATATGATTTTTTCCTTATACTCAAAGTGTGGAAAGAAAAATGGAAGAAATTTTCTTAAAGGGACTAGAAAATGTTTTAAATGTGGGAGAGAAGGTCATAGGGAATTTTAATACCAAAGTGATGGGAAAAATATGTCTAATGATGTGAATAGAGAAAATCCTGCACAGAATGCACCTCCTACACTTCAATGCTAAAAGTGAAAAAAACTGGGTCATTATGACAACCAATGCTATAATATATGGGTTATCAATGATGATCAACATCAGAAAACTCTTAATGCTAAAGACAAAGGCAAGTCACATACGATCACTATCACTGATATGGAATACGATAATAAAGTGGTGAAAGGTACACTTACCATACACTCTAAAGTAGAAAATGTTTTATAAGTTTATGGATCCACCCACTCTTTTTATTTATGAATAATTTTCTAATGATATCACTATATTAACTCAATAATTAGATGTTTAGTTAGTTGTGACAACTCCTAATGGAACAATGATCACATCAAAAGTTTATAATTCTTCTCCAGTTAAAGTTTGTGGTAAATTTCTTCCTAAAAATATTGTGATCCTTCATATAGTGTAATTTGATGTGATTATTGGCATGGATTGGATTTATCTATATGGAACTCATATAAATTTCCAAGGAAGGGAAGTCAAATTTCATATTCTGGATCAATTTATGATCATATATCAATGAAAGGATGAGTATGACCTTCTATATTATGGGTCTTGGTTTCTATAAATGAAGGTTATCTATCTCAAATGGTTGGGGATAAATTCACCATTAATAATACTCTTATTTTATGGGAGTTTTATTATGTCTTTCCAAAATAATTTCTAGGTATTCCACCAAATCGTGAAATTTAGTTTTCAATAGAACTCATACTGGGTTCTATGTCTATTTCAAATACACCTTATAGAATGGACCCAATTGAGCTATAGGAATTGAAGAAGAAACTCTAAGAGAATCATGGAAAGGGATTTATACACCCTAGTGTGTCACCTTGGGGTGCACATATTCTGTTGGTTAAGAATAAATATGGATCATTTAGACTCTGCATTGATTATTGAGAACTTAACAAGATCAATATCAAGAAAAAATATCTTATTCCTCATATTGATGACTTATTTGACCAACTACTTAGATCTCAATACTTTTCCAAGATTTATCTTCATTTAGGATATCGTCAATTAAGGGTCAAGGAGGAGGATATACCAAAGACGGCATTCCATAAAAGGTATAGACATTATGAATTTATAGTGATGCCTTTTGGTATTATGAATTCCCCCACTATACTCAGGGATCTAATTAATAGTCTTTAGAGACTATCTTGGTCAGTTTTTGGTAGTATTTATAGATTATATTATTGTATATTTTAATATCAAGGAAGGGCATGAAGATCAATTTATAATTATACTAAAGAACCTGATAAAGGTTAAGATTTATGAAAAATTTACCAAGTGTGAATTTTTGCTTCAGAAAGTTTCATTTTTGGGTCACATAATATCAAGAGAGGGGATAGTTGTTGATCTAACAAAAATAAAAGTTGTTTAAAGTTATCCTAGACTGACAACGGTAACTGAGATCCAAATTGTTTTTGGTTTTTCTGGATATTGTAGATTTTTTTTGAAATATTTTTCACAACTATCTAATCCACTCGACAAGTTTAATCGGAAAGGAGTTAAGTTTGTGTGGGTGGAGTAATGTGAAGAGAATTTCAAATAGCTAAAAAGAAGGTTAGTCAGTGCACTTGTGCTCACACTGCCTTGTAGTAGAGAAAGGTTTTTGATCTACATTGATGCATCTAAGAAGTGGATGGGATGTGTTCTCATGAAAAATTATATGGTTATAGATTATTCCTCATAAAAATTAGAAATATATAAGCAAAATTACACAACTCATGATTTAGAGTTAATTGGGGTAATATTTATTTTAAAGATATGGAGGAGTTATCTTTATAGTGAAAGGTGTGATATTTATATTAATCAAAAAAAATAAAGTATATTTCCACACAAAAGGAGAAGAATATTATCCAAAGAATATAGTTGGAGTTTATTAAATATTACAACTGCTTGATACACTACCACCCTGGGAAAGTAAAAAATATGGAGGATAATTTGATTCGAAATGACTATTCTAGCCTATCCATGATGAGGATCACAAAAGATACAATATTTATGGATTTGAAAGGGATGGATCTTGAAATTTTAAAGGAAGAGAAGAAATATTATCTTTCTCAAATGAATTTTTAACCATCTATACACGTGAATATTAAAGAGTCATATAATAAAGATGTATATCTACAAAAGAAGGTGAGAAATGTTCATGAATTAAACCTTGATTGTGATAGAATAATAAGGCTTAGGAACCGGTTTTTTATTCCTCTCATACCAAAATTAAAGAATGAGCTATTGGATGAGGCTCATAGTTCTTCATTATCTATTCATCCTGGAATCAAAAAGTTGTATAGGGACCTGAAAGAGTATTTTGGGTGGGATAAAATGAAAAGAGTTGTTGTTGAATATGTCTCTCGGTGCTTGGTTTCTTAGAAAGTTAAGGCTAGGAGATAGAATTCTGAGGGGATGTTACAACCATTACCCATACCAAAATGAAAATGGGAAAACATCACTACGGAATTTGTTGTCAGACTTCCCAAATAATCTAAAGGCCATAATGATATATGGGTTATAGGTAATCTCCTTATGAAGTTGGCACACTTCATTTATATTAGATAGGATTTTTCTCTTGATTATATTTCTAGGTATATATATTAAGTAAGTGGTAATATTTCATGGTGTACCATTTTCCATTATATTTAATTGGGATCTGAGGTTTAAATAAAAGTTTTGGTGAAGTCTTCAACAATCTCTAGATACATAGTTAAGTTTCAGTACTGTTTATCATCCTTAGATGGAAGTTCAGTCTGAGAGGAAAATTCACACTCTAGAGAAGACATGTTGAGATCTTTCTTTATGGATTCCAAAGGTGGTTAGGATCAACACCTACCTTTGGTATAATTTTCTTACAATAGTAGCTTTCACTCCAGTATTCAGATGGCTACTTATGAAGCCCTCTATGGAAAAAAAATACAGAAGTCCAACTTTCTGGGATGAATTTGGGAAAATAAATCTATTAGGACCTGATCTTCTTGATAAAATGGAAGAAAAGGTAAGATCTATTCAACGACACATAAGAGCATCTCAAAGTCAAAAAAAAAGTTATTTTAAAAACCAATGAAAAGACCTAGAGTTTGAAGTGGGTGATAATGTGTTTCTAAAAATATCTCCCTATAAGAGAGTAATGGTATTTGGAAATAAGGGTAAGTTGATCCCTAGTTATATCGGTCCTTTTGAAATTCTGGATCATGTTGGGAAGGTAGCATACTGATTGACCCTTCCACCAACTCTCTCTCAAGTTCATAATGTGTTCCATGTATCTCTCCTAAAAAATTATATACCTGGTCATTCACATGTACTAAAATCAGAAGTTGTTTTGCTGGAGAAAGATATTTTGTATGACAAACAACCGATAGTGATTCTAGATTATAGAAAAAAATTCTATGAAACAGTACAACTCCCTTGGTTAAAGTTTTATGATGGAACCACCAATTTTAGGAAGCTATGTGGGAACCTGAGGGTGTGATGAGGTGGAGGTATCCTCATCTATTTTTATCCAAGTGATGAATTTCAAGGGAAAAATTAAGTTTAAGTGGGTTATAATGTAACACACATATGTTTTATGAAATATTTTCTTTAAATAATTTTAATTCTTTAATAGCTTACATTGCACGCAATCATGAGTTTAAACGAAACCGTGAGATGAAATTAGTATAAAATGACCATTATAACCTAGTTGTTATGTTAGTGGGAATAAATATAACTAACTTATGAAAATTTATGGTGAATTCATTGGCTACCAATTAATTATTAAAAATATAAACTAATTAAATATAAAGTAAATATTTGTATTTTTGTATTAATAAATTAAGTTAATTAAAATTGGTAAATGAAATTAATGAAATATATATTTTACATATTTAATAAAATATTTTTGATATTCATCCAATAGATATTTTATTCAAGGATATGAATAAACCCTATTTTATGTATAAAAACCTATATTTTTCAAAAGGGTGATTTTAATTCCTTTTAATGGAGAACCCTTTTTAAATTAAAATGTTAACACATTAATAATTTTTATAAGAAAAAATAAAACTCTTATTTTTAATCAGGATATGAAAAATTACTTCGGATGAATTTTTGATGTTTTTTCGATAACTTTCAAGTTTTGATGAATAGTAAAAATATACTAAATTTTAATTGAAAACAACTTTTTTCATCAGAATAATTTATATGGTTAAATTATATTATTGAATGGTTTTAAAGAATAAATAGATTATATTTTTATCATTTAATATAATTTAGGTAATTTTCAATAATTTTATATTGAATTTATATGTAAACATATTTCAATCTTTTGCAATGTTTTAACTTTTAAAACTCATTTTATCATTCTGATAGTGGAATTAATTTTAATTTAAACACTACAACTTATGTGTTTTGAATTTAGAAAAATGGATTCTATATTTGGAATCGGTAGGTACAAATTATTTAAATATATTTATTTTATTTTTGGGCATTATTAATAGTAACTTCAGTAATTTTTTTATTAATACGGTAAAAGGGAAAATCAGGTAATTAAGGGTAAAAATATTATTATAAAATTATACCCTAACACTTGTCCTAATATCATTGGATGAGTTTTTTTTTACCTAAAACGTCCTTGGGTCGAAATTATATCCTTTGTAAGCTACTTGGATGAGATTAGAACATTTAATTTATTTTATTTAAAGAAAAGTTAAATATGTCTTACTAAAAAATTTATAAATATATCATTTTAATATAAGGTTATACAAAAGAAAATTTTTACTATAAATACTCATTTGAAAGATAAATTTTTTTAATTTCTTATGATAATTTATTTGTAATTTTTAGAAAATAAATAATTAACTTAAAGACATATACATTGATGATGCAAAAATTATTTAATTAATAAGAAATAAGTAAAATAATTTTTATTAAAATGATAATAACCATTAAAAAAGAAAAACACTTGACCAAATATTATTTTTTGAGTATATATAGACTATAATCATCAAAGGGTCGAGTTATTGACCATTTGAAACCATATGGAAAAGATTATGACACTTATAATATTTTATTTAAAGTGATGTTAAAGTTGTCACATTCATGTTTTAATAAATATAATATTATTAATATAGGATTTTATAGAAGATATATTTGACTATAATTATTCCTATGAAATATATAGGATTTCTTTTCATCATAGTATTTTATTTTTAGTTTTTATTCAAAAAATAAGTATATTAAATAATTACAAAAAACTAATGTACTAATTATTTTATTAATGGAGATAACAAATAAATATTATTAAAAATATTAAATTAAATATAATTTAGGATAATTAATATATACAAAAAAAATTATAGGTGATATTTACCTCTTATAAATATAATAAAATATTTTTTCAAAGCTAACTTGTTATCTTTATATTTTTAATAATCAATTAATTGAATAGTGTCAAAATTGACACTATTGATTGTTTATCAAAATAATGTATTATTAAATTATTTAAAAATCATAAAACATTTTTAAAAATATATAATAATTATGATATAATATAAAATGTTCTAAATTATTTATTTATGGTTTAATTGACATCAAATAAGTAAATATTTCACCCTTTTAATATTGAAATATTTGTTATGTTAGTTAAAATTAAATAGAATAACTAAGTGTTAATCAAAATGATAAGGTTTAAATTGACAGAAAAAACTTGTCTAAAATTTATTGGTTGATAATATTAAAATATTATCTCATATAATATTTAAAACTAGGACTTTTTAGAGGTTTTTTATGTGGTTTTATTTTATTATAAATTAATATTTTTGTAGATTCCAAAAGTGCCCCTCACCTCAATTATTAAAGGTCACCTCCTCCCTCATTTATTCACAACTTATTGAGCCTTAAATCTCATATATCCCCTAAATTTTTCCATTATAAACTTTCCTAGTGACATTCTAAAGGTTATGGTCTTCTCAAAAGACCAACTCTAGTGTTTTAAGAGGAGATTTAGAGAGATCACATCGAAGAAGAGGTAATCTCCTCAACTGATTATTTCAAACTTATTTCTTCTTCTACTTCCTCTTCATGGGTTGTTTCCATTATAATTTAATAAATTCATTATCACTTATTTAATTATATTTTATTAGAATTATGTAACAACCATATTTCACCTTCTATCCATCCTATGAAAAATAAAATCATCACTCATGCGTACGCACGGCTTACCGTCTCTACACCATGGTGTAATCTACTTTTCACCACCACCTTAATTTTATGGGTATAATTATGAAAATAATAACAATATGTGGTTATTATAATATTATATGTATTCTAGAACAAAATATATACCATCCACATCTATATCATTTCACAATTATGGGAATGATATCGTCGCTCATGTGTGTGTACTATCTACTATATCCATAATGCGATGTGATTCATTATACATGATATTCATTAAATCTTTAATATATAAATGTTTGTAATGAATAAATATGGTATATATTTTTTTAATATCATTTTGGAATGATATAACTATGACCTGAGAAGGATAACTGGAACTTATTCAACAAAACATGCATAAAAAAACGAAGCCACTAATACCCAAATAACGAGTAATAATGAATTGTTATTAAAAAACAGATTATAATATGGTCATATATGATAAAATAAAAATGAATATTATTCTTGAATAAGTAAATTAAATTATTTAAATCATTAAACAAGAGGTTCAGATACATAAAAAGATATCAGACCTAAGGTAAGGGATAATTTGTCAATCTCACTATTATCCAAGATTGTTTATATGTAAGTATTTACTAGGGTATATTTATCATCCATGTCCATGTTTCCTAAATATTTATTCCAAAATATTATTCATATCCTTCCACAATTGTTTGATTTCAATTTTACCCATTGGTTAATTTTTATTAAACAGTATGAAAGGAATCTTTTCACCTTTTCGATATGAGGTTCTTTTTGACTTTCCAACAAAAGTATGAGAAGAATTTTTGGAATAAACATATTATTACATTTTCATAACACCTTGTTTACATGAAACTTACTTTAAAATATTTCAAGTTTATTTTCAAATAAATTCATTTCTTTTAAAATTTCATGTCATTTTGAGAAAAGAAAATGTTTTTGAATAAGAAAGGATATTTTCCTCAAGAATTAATCTCAAGTGTTCTATCAAAATTATTATTCTTTTAAAAGGGTTATGTTTCCAGTATAATATCTCTATTATTACTATGGTTTGGTTTTTTTTTATTATGGAATTCTATTTATGAATTTCAATTGTTTTACATGGATTATGTTATGGTGGAATGATGTTTAAAGAAACTCATTTTATTCCTTGGGTTATGATGAATGATTTATGTTTTTATGGCACATGTAATAATGATTTAATTATGAGATGGTTGGTAACTATATCTCCCTCCAATTAATTAGGTAAATATTTATATCTCATGAGATAGATAGGTTTGTAATGAAAAATGATCTCAGTTCAGTAATACAGGGCTGGAATGAGGAGTGAACTCGGTTCAGTAATGGACTTTGTCTGCTATAATGGTCTTAGAAATGTTCCTTGACTAATATGAAATGATTTTATATACTTATTTGTATGATACAAAATTCCATGTATTATTTTATGACTAGTGGTAATATGTTCCTTATTCCTTTATAAACTTTTATGATTTATCCCATGACATGATATCACAATCTTTCATATGTAGGATAAGATTTTCAAATGTTATGTCCTTATGTATTATGATTATGATATGATTGATATCTACCTTGTTTAACCTTACTTAGAATCTAATATTACCCTTTCTTATGTTTCTTTTCCCTAGGTTATGAATAAGGTTATTAAGTAATATATGTCAAAAAGGGTTCTAGTTATAAAGAAATAAGCAGGAGACAATGTTGATGTCTTATGAACCCATTGTTTATGTTTCCCATTTTCTAAAGACACTAAACCTATACGGTCTTGGAATGGTTTTATTATTTTTTTAATGAATATTATTCAATTTTTAAGTAATATCTATGTATGTAAATTATGGTCTTCTATATACAATTAGTATAGAATATATCTTAATTTCATAAAGTTTTTTTTATTTCATTTTAATCTACAACATAAAATATTTACTAATTGAGTGAAATGTTTTACAAAGTTATCTTATAAATAATTTTATATAATATACTCCCAATAAAACTATGAGCTCTTATATCATATTTATTAGTGGTACATGATCCATATTTAACTAATATTTGAATTAGATTTGACTATTCTCTTATCACTTAACAATTTAAAAAGATAATCAAGTCAATTATATAAAATATAACTTTTGGATAATTGATTAGATGATATATTTTCTAAATTAATCTATTGAATTATCTAAAATTCATTTATATAGGTACTTATAAAATAGAGTATCCCATATAAGTATAATATTGGGATTGACTATGAAAACCATTTTCCAGGTTAGGAAGTGGAACTACTAGAAGGATAAATTCTAAAAGCTATCACTTCTGATGGTTTGGAAAGTGATGGTGGAATATAAGTGACTAGTGTTCAGGCATACAGATACAGGATGGCTTGAATCAGGTAGACTAAATAGTGTAGACATAAGATGCGATCATAAGTTACCCCTTGTTCACTTCTGATGAAGGTAGTGTAGAAGTCACTAAGGAATTGTATGGGAGTAACTTTTGGGAATGTAAGAGTCATTCTAGAGGATTACATTGTAAATGTTGTAGTAAAGTGGGTATGTAAGAATAACATGTCCATTTATAAGATTCATATTGTGAAGTTTACAGAAGTGGTCACTAAACACCATAACATGAAGTCAAGGTGGTGGGGGTCTTTGACCAAATGGATGTATTTATATGGAGATTGGATATGGTGGAATTCTCCCCATAAAGATTAGATGGAGGTGGAAACTAGGTTCACCAGCTATAATTGACTATTTTAGTAGATTAAAATCACTTTCAATGTGTGTACTTATACCATTGTAATTATCTTTTAATCTGTGGGATAATGCCATTATAATCATCTTTTGATTTCTTGAATAAACATAAATTAGTGTACCCGTATGGATTATGACTCAAGTTTAAACCACATAAAAACTATTTTTGTTCTTTTTTCCTTTTTTTCTTTCAATCATTGTCTTTTGGAAATATTTTTTATTTCATTCAAGGGTTTTTTGTTGAAGTGCAGTGATTCGGGTGTGTTTGTCTTCTAATTTATGAACACCATAGCATGGGATCATTCTTGGAATTTGTTTTACCCAATATGTTTTAGTGGGTATCTTTTGTGGGTTCAGTAGAAGATAGTCATGAGACCAACAAGTGGTATCAGAGATTTAGTTGAAGCATTTCGGATGGTTACACCCTGGTGAAGGTAATTCATAACTCGCTTCAATAGTGTGATTTTTTCCTTTTACTTATATAATATTTCTAGTAAGGAGTTTATGTAATCTATTAAATGTTCCATAATTTAGTGGGAGTTCACTATCTACTAAAAGGAATAGAATTGGATGAGGGTAAGGTCCAATTTGAGAAGTTAGATGGCATGGATTTTGGGTTCTAAAGAATGAATATTGAGTATTTTATACTATAGAAGGGCCCTAATATTTCATTAAAGGATACCAATATAGAATAAATTAATAAGAAATAATGGGATAGGATTTACAAGAAAGCACTAGGTTCAATACATATTTCATTATCATGAAATGTGACTTATAATATCCAGAAAGTAAAAACCACTTTGGATATTTTGAAGACACTCACTAACATGTATGATAATTCTCCAGCAATAAATAAGGTGTTCTTTTTGTGGAGTTTGTTTAGCATGAAGATATAATAAATTAAAATAGTGGTAAATCATATAAATTACTTCAAAATTATCCAAATTTGGTTGAACTTGATGAAGGTGAACTTTGGAGATCTAGAGTGGGTGATGTTGTTACTTTCATCACTCCCTATATCTTGGTATGTGATGGTGATCGTGAGGAGTAATTCAAGAAAAAATTATTACTTGGAATTTGAAAATTTTATGGAACTAATATTTAATGAATAAATTTGCTGAAAATGGATTTAGGTATCTTCCAAAAATGATTATAGCATGGAATGAAGGGGTGATCTGTAGTACAAAAAAAGTCCAAAGGATGGTAAAGGAAGAAGAAGTCACAGTATGAGTATCTTGGTGGAAGGTGACCTTATGTTTAATATTGTGTGATGAAAGGACACTTGAATAAATATTTTAATAAGTAGAGAGTGAATTATAGAATATATTCTTATGAAAGTCGATTTATGAATCTTTTATACTGAGTGTCATCAGTTCACTTGATTCATGGACTATAGACTCTGGACCTTCATTTCACTCAACATACAAGATGGGGGGGTATGAGGAACTATACTTCTTAAAGATTCGTCAATGTTTATATTTAATATGATGAATCCCTTGAGATTTTTGAAAAATGTGATTTTTTCATCTAAACAAGACATGAAATTTTTCTAGAGTTGCAAGGAATGTGACACATCCCAAGGATAAGTAAGAGCTTAATTTTTATTGGATAGTTAGATGATGTGGGTTTCTGTACAAAAATCATGGATGGTGAGTGAAAAATATCACATGGTTCCATGGTGGTGACTAAAGGAGTGAAGAATGAAACGTTTTACCACATGGGAATAATAAAAGGTGTGATGCATTCCAGAGAAGTAACTTCTGCAAAGTTTTGGAATATTCATCTAGGAAACTTGAGTAAGAAAGGGATGAATATCCCCAACACTAAAGGTATTTTTAAAATTGGAAGCATGGAGTACGAAACATGAGAATATTGTATATTTGGAAAGAATCAGAAGGTATCCTTCCAAATGGAAGGTAAGGCACTGAATAACCATAAGTTAGAGTTGGTTTATACCAATGTATGGGGGAATATTTAGTTCATTCTCATGAAGGGTAATTGTTCTATATGTTATCCATCGATGATGAAACACAAAAATTGTGGGTGTTATTTCTTGAACATAAGTATAAGGTGTCTAATGGAGAGACATATTGGAAAAGGAGAGTGGGAATAGACTTAAGTGTTTGAGGTCTAATAATGGTGAGGAGTATAAAATTAGAGATTTATAAAGGTTCTACTAGCAGAAGAGAATATGATTTGAGAAGACGAAATCATATATTATGGAACATAATAGATACATGAAGAGGTTAAATTAAACATTAATTGAATGGTAAAATATTGTGATAATTCACATGGGTTTCCCCAATGTTTTTTGAGTGGAAGTGATGAATTGTGTGGCATACTTGATCAATGGTAGTCCCTCTTCTCTATTGGGAAAAGAGATTTCAGAAGTCTATTGGTCTAGAAAGAATTATAATTCCACTCATCTCATGGTATTCAAATCACTCACCTATATCCATGTTAATTAAAAGGATAGGGGAAAACTTGAGGCTAATTCCTAAGCATGTTAATTTATTGGGTATGGAGTTGAAGAGTTTGGATTTCAACTCTAGGATAACAACTCTAAGAAGGTTGTTAAAATTTGAAATGTGATCTTCAATAAAGAGATCATGTATAAGGATTGGAACTTAGTAGAGATTTCTAATGAGATAAAAGTATCATCATAGGATGATGTTCAATTGAATGGATGTCTAAAAGTTATAAATATTTCAAAGGATTCAGGAAGTATATCAGTACCAAAAACACCAGATAGTCTAGAATATTTTCTGAAGGGGAGTTAAATTCTGATGGTTTTTCAAAGGTTAGAAGTACTAAAAGATCTATAATTGTGGAAGCTTGAGGAAGAGTTTCAGAAGGAATATATTTATAAGATAAAACTATAAAATTTGAGGCAATGAAAAAAGTTATCCCATATAGAGATTTATGATGATCTATCAAAGTTAAGAGTTAAGTGTGGAGGTATAAAAGTGGATTGCACTACTTACTAATCATGAATGATAGAGATCCCAAGAGATCGGAAGATACTAGAAATATGAAATAATCAAAATATTGGGGCTTAGAAATGAGGGTTAATATTGATTCCCTCTGTATATTTGGAACATGGAAGTTAATATAGAGGACTTCTAGGAGGAAATATCTTCAGAAAAAATGGGATTATCAATTGAAGGAGGATCTAGATGGTAGGCAAGAGTACAAGGCACAACTAGTGATTAAACGGTTTCAAAAAATGGAAGGTATATATTTATTTAATATTTTATTAGTAGTAGTTAAATGTGTGTCCATTCATATGGAACATAGTATGTTTTCCATAGAGAATTTTCATCTGGAGAAGTTGAACAAGAAGACAACATTTCTTCATGAAGACTTGGATGAGGATATATATAATGAGAAACAATATGGTTTTTGGATAATTAAATATAGGATCTTGTATATAAGCCAAAGAGGATCCTTTATAGTTGGAAGTAATCACCAAAGCAGTGGAATATGAAATTCAATGCTTTTATGGAAGATCAGAAGTTCATATGGATCATTTTTTATCATTTTTGTTGCCATAAGGTGTTCAATGATGTGAGTTCCATCATATTTCTTCTCTATATTAATGAAATTATTATTATATATATATTAAAGGAAAGGGATGGTGATCTTAATGATGAATTTTTTAGGTGATTTGAGATAAATGATCTCAATCCAATTAAATGAATGGTAGTGATAAAAATTGTAAGAGACTTGAATTTTGATAATTTGTACCTAACTTGGTCAGATTACATCCATAAAGTGGTGGGACACTTTTATATGATAAATGAAAAAATAGTGACTGCACAACTAGCTGGAAATTTTAAATTGATCAAATTGAATTCATTATGAATAGAAGTAAAAGTAGAGTACATGGAAAATATTCCCTATGCATTGGTATTTGGAAGCCTGATGTGTATGTGTTTTACTACAAAAGGAGTTGAATTATAGTTTATCAAATAAAACTTACAATATTACCAAACTATTATAAGAAAGTAATCAAACGTAGAAATGTACCAATATACCTTATAATTAAATTTTATAAAATTTTAAAATAAAAAAATATAAAATTTCTTTAATACATTCACAACATAAATAAGGGACTTGTAAAAGTAAGTTATAAAAATATTATACAAAGTAAATAATAAAAACTTAAAGAAACTTTTATAATAAGATCCACACTTTAACCTTAAGTGTTACGAAATTAAATAATACTAAATTTAGGAGACCATGGTTTTAACCAAACCATAAATGTCTATCTTCCATATATAATGAATCCCTCAATACATAGATCGGATGAACTTTCATTTCCCTAGCCTTAGGAACCCTCGATCAGAATATCAATAAACTTTGTATTCCTAAATCTCAAAATCCCTCGATCACACTAGATTGAAAAAATATCTATTACAAAATAAAAACTTATTAAGTCATTTTCAAAAGAATCCTCAAATATATTCCTTAATAAAAATACACTTTGAAAGTTACAATAAAGTTCACTTGAGTAAAAATATATTAAAAAAGCTTCACATCAACTTTAGATTTTTGATGATACAAAAATATCCCTCCTTAAAAAGTAACTCTATTTATAGGAATTTCTCTAACAATCATATTCCACATATCTTGTAAGTGGTTTTAATAAGGTCAGATAAACACCTTCTCTTGAAATTTTTAGCACAGAATATTCATCTGATGGTCATTTTATTGAATCACCATTATAATTATTTAAAGGTTTCTTTCAATAAAATGGAGTTTCTTCATTTGGTAGAATAGATTTTATTTATCTAGTATATTTTATAGAATTTCATATAGAAGGCATGTCTGCCTATTTCTGATAAAGTTTGTCTTGTAGACTTTCTAAAACTTCATCTTATGGGACTTTGTTATACATAATATTCTATAATTTATAAATCTTAGTTAGATGAACTTTGAAATCATTCATCTGGTGTACAAAGTACATGTATGTCCAATAGGAAAAATCTATCTGATGTAAAGGTATTTATTTCTCTGGTAAAATAGTTTATTTCCAATAAAAACATTCTTAAGAACTAGGTAACTATAAAAGTTAGTAAAGTATAAACTTTTAAGTAAGTGTATTGTGATTTTCAAAAGAAAGGATAAAAAGTGTTGAAATAAAAAATTTCAACTCAATAATCTCCCCTTTTTTGAAAAGTAAAAAACACAACATTTAAAAAGAAAAAATAAATTAAAAAACATTAAAAAAGATTACTCCCTTTATCTTACATAATATATCTTTTTACCTTTTTCTTGAAAAGTTAAAACTTTCTTCATTTCTCCCTCTTTTTCCAAAATTTCCTTTTCTTCCAAATCTGTAAATTCTTTCTTCCTAAAAGTTTATATCCTTTCTCTTTAAATTTTAAAATCTTTATCCCCGTTTTTTATTTTGAAAAAATATTTTTAGGAGGAATAAAGTATACCTAAAAATTTAGGGTGGAATTCTACACTAAACAATATTATATACGATAATACATCTAAAATTTTAAGAAAGATATTCATCCAAAAAATAAAGAAATATATTCATCCAAAGATATTATAAAACATCCATCAAAAAAATAAATGTAAGAACATCCATACAAAATATACATTCAAAAAGATTGATCTTGGTTTATCATAAAATATTTCAAGAGTTTGAAAAAAATAAATATTTATTTGATAATTTTTTTATGATCACTTTCATCTTTTTAACATCATCCTCATATTTTTCTAACTCAACAACTATTGTCATCATTCTCACTACTTATTCTTCTAGAAATCAAAACATTATTGGCATCAAAATGAACTTTTTCAGAGTTTTTAACAAATTTCTTCGACTTTGGGACTTCTTCTTTAAAGTATTATATCTTCTTCCCTTGGTTATATTTCACATCATCTTGTTGCATTGCAAGATATTTGAGATTATATATTTCTCTAAAACTCCCAAAAACTTCAGAATTGATGGAGCTCACAAATTTTGAAATTGAATTTATTAATATTCTTATCCCATCAAATTATTCATCATAAAGCTTGATATTTTTTCAATGTTTTTTATTCATTTGAGCACACTTTTCATATTTATTGAGTCCACTTTTGATTTTTATTTGAAATTATTCAATTTTCATTCATTCTAAATTACAATCTTTGAAATTTGTTTTAATGATCTTGAGTTTTACAAGACATAAATTCTTTCTTGGATATATTTACATCTTGCTTGTATATCCAAAAAAATATATATTATTCCTTTGAGATTTTTGATCACTTTATTTAAATAATTCATTTTCACCTCCATTATTTTGAAACCAATGCTTAGAGAAGTGTTTTTTGAGTTTTAAGAAACATCAGGAATAGATAGAGCAATGGGTCTAAATGGTTGGGAATCTTCTCTTATTTCACCAAATTTATTTTCAGAGATTTCCATAACTTCAACATATTTATTAGTTACTAATTTTTTTTATGTTTTTGTTTTGGAAATTTGATCTTCTTTATCTAAGGATTTTTGTTTCTCTGGAACACTAAGTTCATCATCTTTTTTATATTGGGTAAATAAGGAAGTAAAAGTATTGGAAGACATTTCTTTAATATCTTAATCTTTCTTTATATCTTTCACAAGTTCATAATCCTTTCTAATCTTGTTGTTTTTTGATTTTTCAATAACTTTCACAACTTCATATTCAACATTTTCTAAGTGAAAATCTTCAATAACTAATTATTTTTATTTTTCATTTTTTATAGGAATAGATTGAGTAGAAACTTGGGGAGATTTTTTTATTGGTTGATCAGACAAAGGTTGCTCTGATTGAATAGATAAAGGAACTTTTACCATTATTGAAACTTAAAATTTTGAATTCATTTGATCAATCCCTTTTAAGAATTCCCTGGACATATTTTCTTTTCTTTATTTTTCTTATTACCTTTTCTTATTATCCTATTCTCTTAGATTATTATATGTTGTATCCATTACATTCAAGGACTTAACTTTATATAAACCAAAATAAGAAATATCATCAATTTTCTCACCTTTATTTTTAAGAAAATCTTGAAAACCTTTATATAATAATGTTTTTCCTCTTTCCTGGGAATCAGTGGTGACTTTTCACCTACTTTACTCTTTTTTAAAACTTTTTATTTAATCTTTTCTATTTCAGCAATGGATGAAACTTTGTCTATTTTGTCAACAAATTTCTTCAGGGAAGAAACATAGATAAGATTTATCTTATTGATTGTCTCCTATCCAATATAGGATTCCTTCTCCCTAATTAGAGTTAATTAATTATTGATATTTTGAACTTCCATAAATTTAACCAAAAAAATTGTTAATAAAACTTGGATCAAAAGGATCTTCAGCTTTAGAGACCCAGCTTTCAATGCTTCAATGTAAGAGAATAAAAACTTCATAAGGTTGAATTTTCTCATGTTGAAAATAAAATATAAAACATAGATATCTTGAAAATTGAGAGTATATATATCCGATTTACTTAGAATAAGAACATTCTAAACCCATATGGAAATGATTCTTACATCTGGTGATAGGTGATGAACTTTCCTCACCTTTTCATATAAAGAAAAAAGAGGATTTTCAACTTGAGACTTCAAAACTGCCAAGTTTCTCTGGAAATTTGTCTGTTAGATGATTTTATTCACCTTCCAAAGGTATATCAACTAATTCAAAAACTTTCTTGATTATAATTTTTATAACTTCCCAAAATTATTGAATGAAACATTATTGAGTCCATCTATTTCACTGAACTCGGCAAAGGTATAAAACTCTCTAAAAATTTTAGGACAGTGTAAAACAAATTCATCTTTAGAGACAGTAAGGAATTCCCAACCTTGAAATATGATTACAATATTCATTAAATAATTATATTTTCATAACATTTCTTCTCAGTCAATATTTACTTGATATAAAATCTATTAGATAAATCACTTTAGGAAACAATCTATTCTATTTATATGGACATAAATAAATGGATGAACCATAAAGAAATGTATGAACTTGAAAATAGAGTAGTGAGAGCTATCCTCTAAAAATTTTTAGAGATAAAGATGTGGTGACCCACTTTGTATTTATATATACCCAAAGAGAGTTGGTTTATATTCATCAGAATCAATGACTCAAATTGAAACCCTCATATAGATAAAAAATTGATAATGTTTCTTGAAATATGAAAATAAAATGTATCAATTATTAAAATTTTATAAGTATTAGTTTTAGTTTTATCAAAAAAAAATAAATATCATAAAAAATTTACAAAGATATAAGGATTTACAATAAAATATGATAAAAAAATACACCACTAAAAGAATTTTTTATATAAAATTTCTTACAAAAGTGTGTCAAGTAATATGAACTTCTTAGATTTAAAAAAAATTATCACCAAAAAAATTATTTATACGAAGAAATTTTAAGGGGAAGAAATTGTTTGTCTAGAAAATTTTAAGGAAAAATTTTTTTCCCAAAAAACTTTAAGGGAAATTTCTTTTAATGAAAAATTTTAAGGAAATTATTTTTGTCCAAAAAAAATTTAAGGAAAATATGTTTGTTTAAAAATTTTAAGAAAACTAAAAAACTTCAAAACATGCTAAAAATGTTTTCCCACTTTCTTTATAAGTTTTTTACTATAAGAATATAGATAGATAAATGATCATTTTATGTTGATCATTATAAGATTTTATTTAATAAATTAAAATTTATTGGAATTTAGAAGTTTTGTGAAAATATCATCAAGTTGTTCTTGCATTTCGATGAATTTTAAAATGATATATACATTTTAGGTTTGATCCCAAAGAAAATGGTATCTTATGACTATATTCTTAGATCCTGAGTGATGTGTTGAGATTTTAATTAAATCTATAAAACTTGTGTTATCATAAAAAATAGTATTTTTTCTAAAACTCCTAAAAAAATCAATGAGTGTGTATTTCATACACAACACTTGGGCATAAAATCTTTCGGATACTACATATTCTAATTCAGTAGTGGAAAGTTATATTGAGTATTATTTCTTATAAGACCAAAAAGCTAAAAACTATCCTAAGAAATGACAAGTTATATATGTAAATTTTTTATCCATTTTATATCCACTAAATTCAATATACAAAATACATTTTAATTCAAAAACATTTCTAGAAGAATAAAATAATCAAATATTCATGGTCCCTTTAAGGTAATGAAAAAAATAATTTTACATATTTAAGATGGGATTATTTTGGATTAGCTTGGAATATCACACACAAGAACACAGAAAAAATTAAGTATGATTGAATAGATATAAGATATAGTAAACTACCAATTATTCCTGTAAAAAAAATTAATCAACTAGTTTCTCAAATTCATTAGGATCTAAATATTTTGAGGTTCTGATATGAGTACCAATACTCTTATCATTTTCATACCCAAAATTTTTTAAGTGAATATTTTATATACTTTTTATGATATACAAAAGTAACTTTTAATTTTTGGGAAATTTTAAAATAAAGGAAAAAGGTTATTCTAAAAAGATAAGTTTGCGATATGCCTAACTCTGATAGGGGTGAATCAGTCTTGGGGATATTTTAATCTAATTATAAATTTTTATACCTTTTCCTCTTTGACCTGTTAGGATCTCAATTCTCTTATTCTATTTTCCCTATCGCATGCATGTATATTAAAGTAGTAAAATATAGCACATAATATTTTAACAAGGTTCACTACTCAATGAGAGTAGTTAGTCCTTGTTGTGTATGGTTATGACTAGTACACGGATTATCCACTATAATATAGTACTAGTTTAGTGTGGTGTGGATAGGTATAAATCCTTATCCAAGTGTGAGTCCCTACACTTTAATATGGGGGAATGAGATAATAATTCTTCCCTAGACTGGTGATGACCTGGTCCAACTTGAAGCACCTCTCCAGTTCTTTATATTGCCTCTAAGTATAGTATTTACCTTATTTGTTAATTTAATTTGTAATATAGAGAAATTATTCCACCAGATGTAAATTCTGTTGGATTTCATAGAACTGATATGTTCTTCTACAAGCTTAACTTGTTACTTGCACAATAGTAGGCAAGAAACCCTTCTTCTTCCCAGTACCAAACTATAAGTTTCACTTATTCTTATTTTGAATTAAATCACAATAACATGAATATGGTGTGTAATGATAATCATAGAATTATTATTGGGACCAAATTATGATAAAATGATATCAATTTTTCACCAACTCTTCTTCTCTTTTTCTCTTTTTCTTATTCAGTGCAAAACTGACTATACTAAATCACCTTCTTCCAATATTGCTGGAATCACAAAACTCCCTTGTGATTACTGAAAAAATGAAATTCAACTCTTCTTGTAATCATCAGGATTAATTATTATTCTTTGATATAGAATATTAATCAGTGAATGTAGTATCGGTTCCATAATTTTTCACACATGTAATATAAATAATGTTCAATATCATCTTCTCAGTCAATCAAATGCTTGAGAAAATTCTTCTTCTTTATTCTAATGAAATCTTGTCTTTACTTAATTAATAAGAACTCACTATTTCATGTGATCACAACTTCATGCAATTTTTTCATGGAACTTTCATGTAAACCTTTAGCACATATAAATATTTGTAAATATAAATATTTTTTTCATGTGTTATATTTCTTCTGTTTGTTTTTTGGTTTTCTTTCAACTTCATGGTTCCTTACACCAAAACTAGGTTCAAGTATTTTATAATCATTTATATGATTGAATATGCTTCATACATGCATTTAATACACCCTACATTATTCTTCACACAACAGAGGTATATGCACACACTTTTTTTATGTTCGTTGCCTTATGTGAACTCCACCTTGTATTATCTTCACACAAACTAGGTGTCTGTGTAAGTTTTTAGTGGGAACCTATTTTTCTATTCATGCAAACCAAAATGTTCCATAGAACAACATAAAATATTATCTTTGTGTGTATACAAAATCACTATGTTTCTTATTCTTCACATAACTCAATTGGAGTATGATACTATAAGGACACAGCATTAAAACATTACATAATCTTGAATTTTATTCAAGAACTTACTTTCTTCCACATTGAAAATCTTTTCAGGTTTATATTTTTATAGTATTAGGACATAATATGTACATAACTATAAAGACCTATAATTTTCATCTAAATTTTTTTTAAAATAAATGGGAATTTTATAAGTCCGCGAAAATTGACGGCACGTGATTCTGAGGCCTGGAGTGCCCGGAATAAATTTTCAAACTTTTGTTCGGGTATGTTCAGTAAACGTGCAAGTGGGTTTTTCTAACTTTTGAACCAGTGCTCAGAATTGAAATCTAAGGGCACCATTGAACTTGTAGCGCCGGTATTTTCTTAAAGAGACATTCACCTCGACGGCAGTTGGTCGAGGGTGGAAGTTAGTTTTTGGGTTTTTTGTGAATGAATAAAATAAAAATAAAGTTGTGTAGATTTTATTTTTATTTTATTTGTTAAAACCTACATGTGGAAGTTGAGAAGTGGAGACCACCAGACCTTGACCTTCCATGAGAGGTTATAGTGGTGGGGACCACCCGAGCCTAACCTCTTATGAGAGGTTATAGTGGTGGGGACCACCCGAGGCCTAAACCTCTCAAATCCCTCATTAAATGTGGGAGAGCCTCTTCAAATACTCTAATATTAATTATTCCAACCCTCCTCCATAATAATTAATCCAACGCACCACTTTAATTATGCCAACCTATGAGATTAATTAACCCAATTTGAATTATATTCCAACAAACATAATAGATCACATAATCTATTATTTTGGGGCTACCATTTCATTTTGGTGGAATTGGGAGAGGAGGATATTTGGGATAAAAGCCCTCCAATGAAGAAAGCCAACGAAAAACTCCTCTCCTTTGATGATTTCATCTTCAAATTCCGTCGAAGGATCTCCATCGACGCACGAACCGAAAATCGAGGAAAACACCAACGACATCAACGTCCATATTTTCCCAACGATTTGTCTTCTTCCTTGCGACCTCATCTACATCATCAAGCGAATGAGGTAGGGGTTTGTTTCTATTTTTTTATCACTTCCCATGTACACCCCTTCTATTTCTTTTGTGGGTTGGGAACAATCATTGCGGGAGGATAGGATTTGACGTTCATGTTCATGTTCATGTTCTTGATGAGCCATATGATACCACCATAACGTGGAGGGTACAGGCCAAACCAACATGGACCGACCCTTCTGTAAATCTTGTGGTGTTCTTCGCAATAGAGGAGGATGGAAATCATCCATGGTTGGGGCATGAGAATGGCGGCCAACACCACCGTTGGCCACGATGAAGGCTATGGCGCAACGGCGCCGCCCCGCGGTCACTGTGGCCACCCCACGGCCTCTGCATTGACCGTGGCCACCAACGTCGTCCGTCGCTCCGCACCAGCCTACGGTCGAGGCACCGCCCCGCATCCAGACCCCCCCTGCATAGTCGGACTACCGTCCCACAGCCGGACCGTCGCCTCGCAGTCCGCGCGGCCGGACCGCCACTCCGTGCGGCCGAACCGCCGCCTCGCAGCCAGACCGCCGCCCCACGACCAGAGAGCTGCCCCATAGCCGAACCGTCGCCCCGTGTCCAGACTGCCGCCCTGCGGCCAAACCGCCATCCCCGGCTGAGCCGCCCTACGGCCTCGCACCCTCGCGGCACCCTCCGTGGCCTTGCGGCCACCCGCAGCCCTCTGCAACCCCTCACGACCTGTCGGGCCAGACCCAGCGGTTCAGGCTGGGTCAACCCAAACCGGGTCAGCTCAGGCGGGGTCAGGCTGAGTCGGTCCGACCGGTTCGGACCGGACCTGGGCCCACTACGACCCAATTACATTCCTTTGGCCATAACTTTGGCACCAAAAGTCCGTTAGACGAACCATCAGCGGTGTTGGGAACTTTGGAGAAATTCGGTCCCTTTGAGTGATACCCCACTGTGTTTTGGATTAAGATGGGAAATGGTCAGGTTGGATCGAGCATGAATCCAACCGCGCCCCCGAGGCTAAAAGGCTAATAACTCACA
The DNA here is from genome assembly GCA_963277665.1 of Viscum album. NCBI lineage: Eukaryota > Viridiplantae > Streptophyta > Magnoliopsida > Santalales > Viscaceae > Viscum > Viscum album. Next base: position 1,369,490,122 of record OY728135.1, read on the forward strand.
GATCGGGCGTCCGATTGACGCGTCATCAGTTACGTTGAGAACCCTATGACGTGGCGGTTCTTTGAGATACTACTTATTGGGACTTTTTGGTAGTTGGAGTATTGACCCGTAGCTTATGGAGCGGATCCTCCCAGAGACGAGCAAGCATAGTGTGGGAACCCAGTGGCTGGCAGAGACTTGACGACTGCTGACCGTTTCGACTCGGAGTGACTTTACAGGACCAGTGGGGAGCTCCTTGGTGACACGGCAGACCCATGGTGGGGAGTGCCTTGGTGACACAGCAGACCCACAGTACTCGATAGGATGAGTACCACAGCATGCCACGAGGGGGAGTGCCTTGGTGACGCGGTATACCCGCGGTGAGGAGCTCCTTGGTGATGCGGCATACCCACGGTACTCGACAGGAGGAGTACCTTAGCAGTCCAAGGTTAGTGGGAAGCACCTCTGTGTGACGCGGCAGGACCACTGTACTCAATAGAGGAGGATTTCTCCAGTAGCTGAGGTGTTCGACGTTGTGACTAGGAATGTTACTTGATATTACCCCTAGAATAAATCCTGGTGTGAGGTGAGTCAGTACCTCTGTGTTTTCCTCGTGATTGAGATGGATTACTTGATAACTTAGGTATATGTATGGGCATATACCTAAGTAAGGTTATTTATTGATTTTGTACTTTGTGATTTATCCTTGATGGATTTTGTGAGACCTAGAGGGACTCGGGGTCCCTACTGAGTATCGTTATACTCACCCCTGAACAGGCTACGCCCGCACCTTGTTGTGTTGGATGTAAATGACGGATAGCGCTGACTGAGGCTGAGAGTACCAGGACTGGATGGTACCTGTAGGTGGACCATACGACGTGTCGGTATGCAGAGGAGATGGGTGGATGTGGAGTGCTGAGGAGGCGATCTGTACCTACCCTTCAGGTAGGAACCTCGGAGGACGACCCAGCAGCTGACTTTCCCTTTTCTTCAGTTGTATTATATCACAGTTGTACTTGTAATTTCCAGTTGGGCTTGTATTCTAGCCCCTTTTAATTACTGCACTCACTCAATTTACAGTTCAGTTTACTTGTGTTCCTATCTTGTTGTGTGTTTGGTTACATGTGCTTACCAGTTATAAAGGAAATGCCTTCCCAGTTTTAGGGAATACGCCTTCGGTGCTAGTCGCCAGCCCCTGGCCTATGGAAGGCGGGCTTGGGGTAGTCAAGGCATGGGCCCCGGGGGACGGGTCATGACATTAACATTCCACATTCATAAAAAGTGTATAGTATTAAAATAGTATCCATTTATTTCAAAATATAAAATATTAAAAATAAAATGTGATTTCTTTGAGAAATATTCATAATATTCATAATGGATTCCTTATTTCTCTTACCCATCCTTATAACCTTTGAAAAAAAATTAAAATCTTGTGATTATCACAAAAATCTCAGTAAGGGGTATAAATAAAGAAATCATTAGTCCATTGAAAACACAAAAACTATTAAAAACCCTTTTCTTGAAAACTCATAAATATGCATGGAAAAATCATGAAGCATAATTGTGACATCATTAACATATCACTCTTACATTCACACTTACAAATGGAATAACCTTTTGGTCTACTACTATCTCCAGATTACCCAATTTATTGGATAGCTATAATGGGGATCACCCATCATATCTTGAGCTATAATGGGCTCAACCCAACATATCTTGAGCTATAATGGGGATAAACCCATCATATCTTTAGCTATAATTATATCAACCAAACATATGTTGATCTATAATGGGATCAAACCATAATAAATAATGTCTAAGTAAAATCTCATGAATAAAACTCTCAATAACTCATTTAAACCCTTGAGCAAAACACATTTAGATTATAAAATACCCTTTTTTCATAAAAACCACCTTAAAATTATAAAATCTATGAACATAATAATGAAATCATATTCCTAAAAAATAAATTTGAAAAAATATAATAAAAAAATTATAATAATAAATATTCATGAAATAAGGTTAAACTTCTCATTTCGTATATAAAAAACAATCTTTTTGAATTTTTTTAAAAGTGACATTTAAAAAGATTTCAAAAGGAAAGTCCCTTACATAACACATGAAAAGGATCCATTTTTTAAACAAATGAGAGAAATTAAAACATTAATACCCATATAAATACATTCATAAAAAACTATTTTTGAAAACACGGACCTTAAATATAAAGATCTAGAAGAATAAATCTTTAAAATATTTAAAATTATGTTTTAGTTAAAGAGTCTCTTACCTTAGGTTTGACTTCCTTAAAATGTGTTCAAAAATCCAATAAAATGGTTTTAATAGTGTTATTAATATATTATATAACTAAATTCATGTTTATAATTCCTTACATTATCTTCGTATAACATTTTCCACCCATTTATTAACAATATTTTGTTATTTTCATTGTTTTGGGTGTGTTCTTTTGATGGTTTCCAAGGTCGGTTTATTTATGGTCTTCCTTGTCGAAATGAAATAATAATATAGAAGTGATAATTTATATATATATATAGATAATTTTAAACAATTACATGTGAATTTAAACTTTCCATGATTTCGATAAAAGGGAAACTGAAAATCATTATCCACGAAGGCAGTGAATTGACGCACCACGGATGGAGATTTTGTTATTTAAGAATAAAAGGAGAAGATGAGAGATTTTATGATGAATATACCATAAACACAACAAAACTCCAAAATATATGTGATATTTTATTTTTCATGAAACATTGGATATGATGTGGGGATAAGGTATAAGTGAGAAATAATTTAAAAAAATGGAATTTCCCTCTTGAAAAATTATCCTTGAGAACCTCTTTAAAGCTCTTGGAAGTGGTCTTTTGGTGATACCAGAAGCGTAAGAATATGGTAAGGTATGAGGATGATATAATTTGGTAGAGTTTATATGAAAAATAAGGCTTAAGGTTATGAAAGTTTTGAATAAAGGAGCCCTTTTTATAATTGAGGTGAGGGGTAACTTAGGAATTACTCAAATTATTAAAATAATAATAAATATATTATAGGGTTTAAGACTTCCAAAAAGTATAAAAATCATAATATATTCCATTTTAAAATAAATATTATCATTTTTGGCCTTTTTGGGATTTTTTTTATTTTTAAATAATTTAATAAAATATTTTTTTCCGGGAAAAATAATTTTTTCAAATTAAAAACTATTAACAATCATGACTTTAAAAATATCAAAAAAAAGTTTAAAATTTGAATTAAATTTTTTATTATATCTTATAAATATTATAATTACCTATAGAAATGGTGAATTGACTTAAAAATATCAAATTATATTTATTTTACTATTTTTTTAAATCATTAATTTGATTTATTCATTAATTAAATATTTACTACATCATAATTGTTCAATACATTAAGGTAGTTATTTATTAACTAAAAATTATAAAAAATATGAAAAATATAATTTTATTAGATTTATAAGTACTATTATTTTATGAAAAAAATTCTGGAAAACCTCGTATTAAAATATTATACTTATTTAACGTTATAGTGTGAATAAGTTGTCTTTATTTTTGATAAAATAGTATAAAGGGACTAATGTGATCCATGTGAGTCCAAAATCTTCCAAATTCAAATATAAACATTATATTGGTCCAAACTTTCTTATATAAAAAGTTTTATCCCCAATTTAGGTTATTTAATAATTCTTATAATTTTAATAAAAATACTTTATTTATTTTTCGTATGCTTGTATAAGCACTGCATCAGCATTGCATAGGCATTAATGTTAATTATTTCATATATAAAATTTTTAAAAAATAATATCTTAAAAAAATTAATTAAGTTAAAAAAAATCTAGATTCATTCTTTATTTATATTCACTCATATTCATGTCTAGATAATATCTTAAATTTTTTATTTTGTCTTTTCATTCCCTACGCAAGAATTGTACAAAAATTTGGATAAGATTAATTTTATATAACTATAAAATTATAAATTAATGTCCAAAAACATAAATAATATATAATAATTAATAAATTAGTCTTGAAAATAATTTTTAGCACTCAATTATTATTGATAAAGAACTAAATTTGACATTTTCAATGCTGTGCAGGCACTACGTCGGCACCAACAATAATTTTTATACTTATCATGAATAGAATATAATTTTCATGTTCTGAGTTATTTTGTATAATATTTCTCTTATAATATCATTATTTAATTATTCAATAAATTTTATAAATTTTATATCACAATTATGTCTTCATGTCGTCAAAAAAAATATTGTATTTTAAAAAAAACTGTATTATTTACTATTCACCTAAAATTAAACTTTTTTAGAAAATTCTTAAAAATTCATAGCAAGATAATTTCAAAAAACTGAATTCATAAATGAAATTATTTTTTTCAAATAAAAAATCTATAATTTAAAAATTAATGCTTTAAATTAAATAACCATATAATAAATTCTTTATTTTAAGACTTACTATTTAATTCAAGAATTCTAAAAAACAAATTATTCTATAAATACCTGGGTTATTACATCCACCCCCACTTTTGAAATTTTATCCTCACAATTTTTATTTACTTATAAATAAATTAGGATACTTTTCCCTTATAGCGTTTTCAGATTCCCATGATGTTTCTTCAACCATGTGGTTTCTCCACAAAACCTTAACCTGGTGAATTACCTTGTTTCGCAATACCTGCTCTATGTGATCAAGAATCTGAATAGGTTTCTTTTCATAAGAAAGTTTATCTTCCAGTTGAACTACTTCTAGGCTCAAAACCTAAGTTGGATCTGGCACATACTTTCTTAACATCGAAACATGTAAAACATTGTGTACCTGAGATAAACTCAGAGACAAAGCTACTTGGTAGGAAACTGGTCCAACTTTATCCAAGATTTAAAAAGGTTTAATGAATCATGGACCTAACTTTCCTTTTTTAAAAAAATTATTAACACTTTTCCAATATGATATTTTAAGGAAAACATGATCACCTACCTCGAATAAAAGGTCTTTCCTCCTATTATCTTCATAACTTTTCTGTCTACTTTGAGCTGTCCTCATGTGTCACTGAATCAACTAAACTTTTTCTGACATTTCCTATATTAATTTTGGTCCCATCAACTTCATTCCCCCAACTTCATCCCAAAATATTAGATTTTGACACCGCTTTCCATATAATTCTTTAAAAGGTGCCACTTTTATACTGGAATGAAACTGTTATTCTAAGAAAACTCAAAAAAAAGATATTGATCCAAACTTCCCTAGTAATTTATTTAACAAGATTATAGAATGTATTCCAATATCTGAATTTTTCATTCTAACTGTCCATCTAATTGAGTATGAAAAGCTGTGATGAAATTTAATTCAATTCCCAGTGACTTCTGAAGGACTTTCCAAAATTTAGAAGTGAACCTGGGATCACGATCAAATATGATGGAGAGAGGCACTCTATATAACCTGAATATATCCTTTAGATACAACTGATAAAGTTTATCTAGAGATAGGGTGTCTTGAATAGGAATAAAATGAACATATTTAGTTATTCAATCAATAATAAACCAGATTGCATTATTACCTCGACAAGTATTTGGTAGTCCCACCATAAATTCCATGGATATATTTTCCCACTTCCACTCTGGTACTAGAAAAGGATGAAGCATCCCTTTCAGTAATTTCCACTCTTCTTTAACCTGTTGACATATCATTTATTTAATGGTAAAATATGCAATATCTCTTTTCATTCCATACCACCAGTAATACTCTTGAAGGTCTCTATACATTTTAGTGCATCCATGATGAACTAAAAATGGAGAACTATGAGCTTTACATAATAATTATTTCTTCAAATTTGAATCACAAGGAACACATGATCTCTTCCCAAATCTCAAAACACAATCTAAATCAATAATAAATTCAGTAAACTTACCTTTCTTAACTAATTCTATCGTTTTCTACAACTCACATTCTTCCTTCTATCCTTTATTAATTATATATGATAGAGATGATTGTACTGTCACCTGAAACAAAACAGAGGAATTTTCTACACCAAAAACTTTCAATCCAAAATTTATCAAATCATTAACCAAGGGGTCATTCTAAACATAAAATGGTTGATGTGGTATTATTTTTCTGACTCAATGGATCATCCAATTTTTTTTCTTTTCCAGGATGGTAATGAATCGTGAAATCATAGTCCTTGATTAATTCTAGCCATATTCTCTCTCTTGTGATCAATTCTTTCTTTGTGAATATATACTTCAAAATTTTATGATCATTAAATATTTCACATTTTACTCCATACAAATTATGCCTCCAAATTTTTAATGCAAAAAACAATAGAAGCTAATTAAAAATCATGTGTAAGGTAATTTAAATTCTGAGTTTTCAACTGACATGAAACATAAGAAATTACCTTATCATTCTTCATCAGAACACAACCAAGTACCTTCAAATAAGCATCATTGTAGATGAAAAATTCATCACTTCTGGAAGGTAGGGTCATAACTTGATCATTCACCAATATCCTTTTCAATTCTTAAAAATAATCATCATATTATTATTATTTTCTTGATGAGTTTAACTCCTTTTCAAGTTAACTTAATCAGTGTGCTAGATAATAGTGAAAAGTTTTCAGCAATCCTCTGATAATAGACTATCAAACCAAGAAAACTATGAATCTTAGTTATATTTTTAGGTCTTGGACATTATTTAACAAGTTTTATTTTATAAGGATCAATATTTATGCCATCTTTATAAAAAAATGTGACCAAGGAAATAAATTTGTTACAACCAAAATTCATACTTTCTTAATTTTCCTTACAGTTTCTTTTCTTTTAAGGTTTTAAAAGCAACCCTTAGATGTCTTTGATGATCCTATTTATTTTTATAATATACCATAATTTCATCAATAAAAATAACCACAAACTTATCCAAGAACTCATGAAATATTCTATTCATAAGATCCATGAATATAGTAGGTTCATTAGTTAACCCAAATGGCATAACAACAAATTCATAATACCTATATCTAGTATGGAACGTAGTCTTATGAATGTTTGTTTCCTTTAATTTCAACTGATAGTATCCCGACCTCAAGTCAACGTTCAAAAAATACCGTGCTTCCTAGATCTGATCAAACAAATCATCGATATGAGGCAAAGAATACTTGTTCTTAATAGTGACATTATTCAAGACTCTATAATCAATTCAAAGTCTCATTGAAAAATATTTATTTTTAACAAACAAGACAAGAGCACCCTATAATGAAGTGTTAGGTTGGATGAAACCTTTATCTAATAATTCATGTAACTACTTTTTCAATACTAAAAGTTACATTTGAGTCATTCGATAAGGGGGTTTAGAAATTGGATTAGAATCGAGAACTAATTCAATAGTAAACTCAAACTCTCGATCAAGAACAACACCAGAAAAATCATTAAGAAATACATAAAGATACTCATTTACCACTAGAACATTATTAATCTGAACCATCCCTTTTTTCAACAAATTATACAAGATAACATTAATTTCCATATTTTAATAGTTTCTTAGCTTACAGATATGTTATAAATGTTATGGGTTCATTATTGTACACAAAATTAAACTCTTTCTAAAAAACAAATTCTTTTTATCTATAATCTATCTTATCATGGTAAAAAGAAAGTCAGTCAATACCCAAAATAACATCAAACTCTAATAGAGGAAATACAACAAGTTTTACAGGTAAACTCATTCCAAAGAAAAAGATAGGTATATTCTTATAATTTATTTTTACCTAAATATTTCATCCATGTGTTTTTACCATGAGTTCTATCTTCATTTCATGAGGTGGAATTTCCAATTTAGTAGAAAATTTCTCATAAATGAATGAATGTGTAGACCCCAAATCAAACAATATATTGGAAAAATCTATAAAAACAAACAATGTACCTGATACCATCTCGTTTGATGGCTCAAAATCTACTAAATTAGTTGCAAAGGATTTTTCCACACCCTTATTTTTTCAATATTTTTGATTTTCTACCTGAGTGACTAGTTTTAGATACACATTAGCAAAATGAACCAACTACTTATAGTTAAAGCATCTTAACATCGTCTTCTCTTTACTTTTTTTATCATTTCCCTTACAATCACATGACATGTGTCTAAACATTCCACATTGGTAGCATTTCCTAGAGTTTACAAGACGTTATCTAGGATGACTTTTACCACACTTTTCATAAGAAGGGAAACTAATTTTCTTACCTCTAGATTTATTTGATGAATTCTTCCCCAATTCCTACCAAATTGATCACTTTTTATTCTTGTCATCACAATGAACATACATTTCAGTAAACTCCATATCAACTTTTTTAGCATAATTAACAAGTATCTCATAGTTTTTAAACTCTCATGAAGCCAAATATTTTCATAAAAATGGTTTCAAACTAGAGTAAACTCTATTAATTTCACTATAAAAGTCCAGAGTAAAATCCGATATGTATCTGGATAGTCACATAAAATTGGATTCATACATAACCATAAAATCATCATCTTTCTACCTCAGTTCTAAGAATTGTTTCTCCATTCTGAGTAGAATAGTTTTAGGAAAGTATTTTTCTAGAAAAGGACACTTAAAATCATCCCATTATAGAGTATCAAAATCATCTTTTTATTTGGTATTCTTAACTAGAGACCACCATTGATCGGTTTCACCTTAAAAATGATAAATGGATAGTGTTGCCTTTTGTCATCCCAGACATCCCATGATGTCAAATATCTTTTCTAGAGCATTGATTCATCCTTTGGCTACCACTAGATCTAAGGTCCCACTAAAATCTGGAGGATGTTGCCTCATAAAATGCTTTATAAAAGACATGTTTCTTCATATTAGATCAAGTTTCTCTCTATCATGGATACCACCACCTTTTATGGCCTAAGTTAACTGATTCATTACTGTCACAAACTGCTCAGTTCCAATTTCCACTATTTCAGGCTGCGTATTCGGTAAGATATCAACCTCTCGGTGCCTTCGTACTTGAACTTCCCTATTTATTATATGGAAAACCATTCTGAATAAACATATATTAGACAAAGAAACATGTAATCTTCAAATTCTATACCATTTTAAATAAACCATAAATTAAAAATAATTTTTTGTATTTTATTAACATCATCATATCCCCTAAGGTTATCTAAACCTTTATCTGATACTTACTATAAGGACCCAGCCTTAAAACATTACATAATATTGAATTTTAGTAAATAACTTAATTTATTACACATTTAGGATCTTTTCAAGTTTATAGTTTTAGATAATTATCACATAATACATAATAATATTCCACATTCATAAAAGGTGGATACTACTAAAAGAGTACCGATTTCTTTTAAAATATAAAACATTAAAAATAAAACATCATTTATTTGAAAAATATGTGTAACATTCATCATGAATTCCTTATTTCTCTTAACAATCCTTATAATTTGTGAAAAACATTTTCAAATCTTGGGATGAGCAAAAAAATCTCAGTAAGGGATATAAAGATAGAAATCATTAGTCTAGTGAAAACATAAAAACTGTTAAAAACCCTTTTCTTGAAAACTCATAAACATGCATAGAAAAACCATACAGTAGACTTGGGAAATAATTAACATATCACTCTTAAATTCATTCTTATAAATGGAATAACCTTTCGGTCTACTTGCATCTCCAGGGCACCCAATGCATTGGAGAACTATAATGGGGTTCAACCGTCATATCTTGAGCTATAATGGACTCAACCCAACATATCTTGAGCTATAATAGGGCTAAACCCATAAAATATTGAGATATAATAGGATCAAACCAACATATATTGAGCTATAATAGGCTCAAACCATAATAAAAAATGTTCAATGAACATATCATGAATAAAACTCTTAATAACTCATTTAAACCCTTGTTCAAAATACATTTAGATTTCAAAATACCTTTTTTTGTAAAAATCACTTTAAAATTATAAAATCCACACACATAATAATGAAATCATATTATTAAAAAATAACATTGAAAACATATAATAAAAACATTATAATAATAAATAGTCATGAAATAATGAGAAACATCTCATGTCATATATAAAAAACAATATTTTTGGATTTTCATAAAAGAGACATTTAAAAAGATTTCAAAAGGAAAGTCCCTTACATAATACATGAAAATGATCCCTTTCTGAAAAAATGAGAGAAATTAAAAAATTAATATCCATCCAATGGCCTAAAGGCCTTCATTTTTTATTGATTTTGATAATCCACCTTTCAAGGGATGAGGTGGAACCCTAACAAGGTCCGTAGGGGTAACCATTACATGGCCCATAGGACATAGAAGAATTCATTTCCCATAGGCTTCAAACATTACATATAACCCAGACTAACTACTTGGAATTGCTCCTCCCTAGCATCTTCATCATGAAATCAGCTCTCCACCTTCGCATGGTTGTTCGACTAGGCATTCCCATGCATTCACAGGCTTTTCCTGATGGTAGGTGTCATACCCTCTTATTCTTGCAATCCATTTAGCTTCTACTATGGTGAAATCTCCATGTTCATCCTCCTTATAGATATTTTTCCTTGTAGGTTTTCTGGTTTTCATATGCACTTAAGGTGGCCTAAAGGCCTTGAGGTGGCCCGAAGTCCTTACTGGCCTGAAGTTATGGGTGGCCCGAAGGCCTTAAAGGACTCGGGGACCAAATCAGTGTCCCGAAAGCCCAAACGGGGGAATATTCTTAGCTGCTACAGTTCTAAATAGTACCTACTACAGTTCCCGCTATGGTACCTGCTGCAGTACTACACAGTACCTGCTACAGTACTGCTATAGTACCTACTGCAGTACTGCACAGTTCTGCTATATAAATACATTCATCAAAAACTATTTTTAAAACACATACCTGAAATAGAAATATTTAGAAGAATAAATCTTCTAAACATTTAAAATAATGTTTTAGTTAAAGAGTCACTTACCTCAGGTTAGAATTCCTTTAAATTTGTTAAAAACTAATGTATAATGGTTTGAATAGTGTTATTAATATATTAAAGAACTAAACTAATGTTTATAATTCCTTACATTGTCTTCCTATAACATTTTCCACCCATTTATTAATAATATTTTGTTATTTTCATTGTTTCGGGTGCACTCTTTTCATAGTTTCAAAGGTCAGTTTATTTGTAGTATTCCTTATCAAAATGAAATACTAATATATAAGAGATAATATATATATATATATATTTAGGTAATTTTAAACAATTACATGTTAATTTAAACTTTCCATGATTTTAGTAAAAGGGAAAGGAAAAATCAGCATCCACAAAGGCGGTGAATTGACACACCATAGACAGTGATTTTGTTATTTAAGAATAAAAGGAGAAGTTGAGAGATTTTATAATGAATATAACATAAACACAAAAACTCTCCAGTATATATGTTATTCTAGAGTTTTCATGAAACATTGGATAATAGGTTGGGATAAGGTATAAGTGAGAAATAATTTAAAAGAGAAAAAAAAGGAATTTACCTCTTGAAAAATTCTCCTTGAGAACCACTTTAAGGCTCTTGGAAGTGGTCTTTTTGTGATACCAAAAGCACAATAATGTGTAAAGGGATGATGATGATGGAATTTGGTAGAGTCTAGATGATCAATAAGTCTTAAGGTTATGAAATTTGTGAAGGAAGGAGCTCTTTTTTATAATTGAGGTGAGGGGTAACTTTGGAATTACTCAAATTATTAAAATAATAATAAATCTATTATAGGGTTTAAGACTTCTAAAAGGCCTCAAAATTATAGGATATCCTATTTTTGAAGGAATATTATAATTTTTGGATTTTTAATGGTTTTTTTATTTTTAAATAATTTAATAAAATATTTTATTCATGGAAAAATAATTTTTTCAAATTAAAAACTATTCATAATCATGGATTTAAACACATCAAAACAAAGTTTAAAATTAGAATTAGATTTATTATTATATCTTATACATATTATAAGTACCTATAGAAATCATGAATTGACTTAAAGATATAAAATTATATTTATTTTACTATTTATTAAAATCATTAATTTGATTTATTTGTTAATTAAATATTTACTACATCATAATTGTTCAAGTCATTAAGGTAATTATTTATTACCTAAAATTTAAAAAAAACTATAAAAGAAATAATTTTTTTAGATTTATAAATACTATTTTTTTCGAAAAACACTTCTACAAAACCTCATATTAAACTATTATACTTATTGAACATTATAGTGTGAACAAGTTGTCTTTCTTTTTAATAAAATAATATAAAAGGACTAATGTGATTTATGTGGATCCAAAATATCCCAAATTTAAATCTAAAAATTATATTGGTAGACACTTGCTTATATAAAAAGTTTTAGACACAATTTAGGTCATTTAATAATTATTATAATTTTAATAAAAACATTTTATTTATTTTTCTTATACTTGTACAAGCATTGTATCAGCATTGCATAGGCATTAATGTTAGTTATTTCATATATAAAAATAAAAAATAAATTACTATTATAAAAAAGATTAATTAAGTTCAAAATAAAATTTTAGATTCATTCAGTATTTATATTCACTCATATACATGTCAATATAACATCTTAAATTTGTTATTTTGTCTTTTCTTGCCCTACGAAAGTATTGCACAAGCATTTGGATAATATTAATGTTATATAACTATAAAATTAGAAATTAACATTCAAAAACATCAATAATATATAATAATTATTAAATTATTCTTGAAAATAATTTTTAGCTCTCAATTATTATTTATAAAGAATCAAATTTGATAATGCTGTGCAGGCACTACGTCGGCACAGATAATAATTTTTATACTTATCATGAATAGAATACAATTTTTATGTTCTAAGTTTTTTATGTACAATATTCATATTATAATATCATTATTTAATTATTCAATAAATTTAATAAATTTTACATCACAATTTTGTCTTCATGACGTCACAAAAAAATACCGTATTTTAAAAAAACAGTATTTTTTACAATTCACCAAAAATAAACTTTTTCAGAAAATTATCAAAAATTTATACCAAGATAATTTCTACATTCTAAGTTCAAAAATGAAATTATTTTTTTCAAATAAAAAATCTATAATTTAAAAATTATTTCTTTAAAATAAATAACCACATGATAAATTATTTATTTTAAGAATTATAATTTAATTTAGGAATTATAATAAACAAATTATTCTATAAATACCTAGGTTGTTACATTCTCCCCCCCCCCCCACCATTTTTTAAATTTAATCCTCACAATTTTTATTTAGTTATAATCAAATGAGGATACTTTTCCCTCATAGTGTTTTCATATTCCCATGACGCTTCTTCAACCATGTGGTTTCTCCACAAAACTTTAACCTGGTGAATTACCTTGTTCTGCAATAATTTCTATATGTGATTACGAATATGAATATATTTATCTTCATAAGAAAGGTTCTCTTTTATTTGAACTACTTCTAGACTCAAAACATGAGTTGGATATGGAACATACTTTCTTAACATCAAAACATGAAAAATATTGTGTACTTGAGATAAACTTGGTAGGAAACTGATCCAAATTTCTCCAAGATTTCAAAAAGGTCCAATGAACCGTGAAATTAACTTTCCTTTTTTTACCAAAACGCATAACAATTTTCCAAGGATATATTTTAAGGAAAAAATGATCACCTACCTTGAATGAAAGGTCTTTCCTCATATTATCTGCATAAATTTTATGTCTGCTTTGAGCTGCCCTCATGTGTCGTTGAATCAACTGAACTTTTTTTTCCATTTCCTATACTAATTTTGGTCCCATAAACTTCATTTCCCTAACTTCATCCCAAAATTCTATATTTAGACACCACTTCCTATATAATTCTTCAAAAGGTTCCATCTGTATATTGGAATGAAAACTATTATTATAAGAAAACTTAACAAAAGAAATATGTTGATCCAAACTTCCCTAGTAATCTATTGAACAATCTCTTAGCATATCCTTCAATGTCTAAATTGTTCATTATGATTGTCCATCTAATTGAGGATGAAAATATGCATTAAAATATAATTCAGTTCCCATCGACTTCTGAAGGACTTTCCAAAAGTTAGAAGTGAAAATGAGATCACGATCAGATATGATGGTGATAGGCACTTCATGTAACCTAACTATATCCTTTAAATACAATTGAGAAATTTGATCTAGAGATAGGGTGTCTCGGATAGGAATAAAATGAGCAGATTTAGTGAGTCAATCAACAATTACCTAGATCACATTGTTACCTTGATAATTCTTTGGTAGTACCACTATGAAGTCCATGAATATATTTTCCCATTTTCACTCTGGTATTGGAAAAGGATGAAGCATCCCCTTTTTTAAATTTTTCTTTGCTTTAACCTTTTGACATTTCAAACATTTCATTATAAAATATAAAATATCACTTTTCATTTCATCCCCCCAATAATACTCTTTAAGGTCTTTGTACATCTTAGTGTTGTCAGGATGAATTGAAAATGGAGAACTATGAGCTTCACATAAAAAAACTTTCTTCAACTGTGAATCACAAGGCACACATAATCTCTTCCCAAATCTCAAAACACAATATCTATTAATAATAAATTTATTCAACTTAAATTTCTTAACCAATTCTTCCTTTTTCTGGAACTCACAATCTTCCTTCTATGATTTCCAAATTCTATATGATAGAGATGACTATACTGACACCTGAAACAAAACAGAGCAATTTACTACACCAAAAACTTCAAAAACAAAATTTATCAAATCATTAACCAAGGGTTCATGTTCCAAACATAACATGGTTAATGTAGTATTATTTTTTGGACTCAATTTATCAGCCACTTTGTTTGCTTTTCTTGGATGGCAATGAATTTTGAAATCATAATCCATGATTAATTCCAACCATCTTCTCTATCTCATGATAAATTATTTATTAGTGAATATATACTTAAAAATTTTATGATCAGTATATATTTCACATTTTACTCCATACAAATTATGCCTTCAAATTTTCAATGAAAAAACAACATATTCTAATTAAAAATCATGTGTAGGGTAATTAAACTCATGAGGTTTCAACTAATGTAAAGAATATTCAATTACCTTATCATTCTTCATCAGAACACAACCAACTCCATTCAAATAGGAATCAATGTAGATGAAATATTCACCACTTCTAGAAGGTAGGGTGAAAACTGAAGCATTCACTAATCTTCTTTTAAATTCCTAAAAAAAATCATTGTATTCCTTTGTCCAGATTAATTTAACTCCTTTTTTAGTTAACTTGGTCAATGGGATAGATAATCATGAAAAGTTTTCAACAAACCTCCAGTAATAGCCTTACAAACAAAAAAAAACTATGAATCTCGGTTATATTTGTAGGTTTTGGACATTCTTCAATAATGTTTTTAAAAAAGATCAATAGTTATGCCATCTTTAGAAATAATGTGGCCAAGGAAAGAAATTTTTTGCAACCAAAATTCACACTTTCTGAATTTTCCATACAGTTTCTTTTTTTTTTTAAGGTTTTCAAAACTACCCTTAGATGTCTTTCATGCTCCTCTTTATTTTTATAATATATCATAATTTCGTCAATAAACACAACCAAAAACTTATCCAAGAACTCATGAAATATTATATTCATAATATTCATGAATACAGTATGTGCATTAGTTAACCCAAATTACATAACAACAAATTCATAATGCCTGTATCTAGTACATAAAGCGGTCTTTAGAATGTTTGATTCCTTTACTTTTAACTGATGGTACCCCAACCTCAGGTGAACCTTTGAAAACTATTTTTATCCCTAGATCTTATCAAAAAAACATTGATATGAGGCAAAGGATACTTGTTCTTAACAGTGATGTTATTCAATCTTTTATAATTAATTCAAAGTCTCATTGAACCATCTTTCTTTTTAACAAACAAGACAGGAGCACTCCATGGTGAAGTGCTAGGTCAGATGAAGCCTTTATCTAAAAATTCCTAAAACTGATTTTTCAACTCTAAAAGTTATATTTAATCTATTCAATAAGGGGGTTTATAAATTATCTTAGTATCAGGAACTAATTAAATAGTAAAATCAACCTATCAATCATGAATAAAATCAGGAAAATCATCAGTAAATACATCAAGATAATAATTTACCATTGACACAACATTAATCTAAACTGTCCCTTTATTTTTAATAATGTATTAAAGATAACATTTATTTTAATATTTTAACAGTTTCTTAGCTTCTCGATATGTTATTAATGGTATGGATTCATTCTTGTACACAAACTAAAACTCATTCTAAAAAACAATTTCTTTTTCTCTACAATCTATCTTATCATGATAAAAAGAAAGCCAGTCCATACATATAATAATATCAAACTCTAATATAGGAGATACAATAATATTTTCATATAAACTCTTTCCATAGACAAAGATAGGTATATTCTTATAATTTATTTTTACCTCAATATTTCCTCTAGGTGTTTTTACCATGAGTTCTGGCTTTATTGTAAGAGGTGTAATTTCCAATTTAGTAGAAAATTTCTTAGAAATGAAGGAATTTGTAGACCCTAAATCAAAAAAAACATTGGAAAAAATATTTAAAAACAAGAAATGTACCTGATACCACCTTGTTTGATGGCTCAACATCTTCTAAATGAGTTTCAAAGGATTTTTACACACCCTTATCTTTCCATTCTTTCTAATTTCTTACCTAGGTGACTAGGTTTAGAAACACATAAAAAAATAACCCAACTCGTTATAGTTAAAGCATCTTTCCACTGGCCACTATTTACTTTTCTAATAATTTTCCTTGTAATCACAAGACGCGTGTCCAAACTTTCCATATCAGTAGCATTTCCCAAAGTTTACAAGACATTCTCCAAGATGATTTTTACCACACTTTTTATAAGAATGGAAATTTATTTTCTTACCTCAAAATTTATTTGATGAATTATTCCCTAATTACTGATGAAAGGATGGTGAGAAGAACAACTTGAGTGTAGGGAAAGCGGGGAAAGAAGTGTTATCTTGGTTTCACCCAGGCTGATATCCAAAACTCAGGACCAGGATGGCAATTCCACTTTAAAATCATGTTCCGGATATGAGGTGAGGCCTCTTCTTTGAAACCTTAATCTAAATATCTCCAATTCCCCTCCCCTATCCCCAAGGGGTCAGGCCAGAAAGAGAGTTCATGTGAACTCGGATAGTCTTGTTTACATAAGGAGTCGAACGAAAGGTTAATTCAATTGTATGATTCAATGTTTCCCAAGACCAAATCATGATCTATGGCTTGAACGAAGGTATGATTGTCTACTTCATAGGGTGAATGTCACTATTTATTTTATCTCTTATGGAACAAAGTGGTGATGTATTTTGAAGCTTTACTTCTTTTTTTTGGTTGTTTAGTGTTCAAGTTCTCACTCAATCCCTTAAAAGTGTTTTCTTTCTCAATAAAAAATTAATTTTCAGTCCAGTCCAATAAAAAAGTTTATCATAGATTTTAAACTCTTATGAATCCAAATCTCTTTATAAAAATGGTTTCAAACTAGAGTAAAATCAATTGATTTTACTATCAAAGTATCGAGTAAAATATGGTACGTACCTAGCCGATCTCATAAAATTGGGTTCATATGCAGCCATAAAATCATCATCTTTATGCCTCAATTCCAATAATTTTTTCTCCATTCTGAGTCAAATAGTTTTAGGAAAATATTTTTCCAAAAAAATACTCTTAAAATTATCCCATTCTAAAGTATCAAGATCATATTTTTCTTTGGTAATCTTAACCAGATTCCACCATTGATCGGTGTCACCTTCAAAATGATAAATGGATAATGTTACCTTTTGGTGTTCTCAACATCCCATGATGTCAAATATCTTTTCTAGAGCATTGATCCATCCTTCGGATACCACTAGATCTGAGGTCCCACGGAAATCTGGAGGATGTTGCCTTATAAAATTCTCCATAAAAGACATGTTTCTTCATAGTAGATAAAGTTTCTATCTAGAATGGATACCACCACCATTTATTTCCTAATTTAACTAAGACATTACTATTACAAACTGCTCAATTCCAATTTCCACTATTCCAGGTTGTGGATTTGGAAAGATATCAGCCTCTTGGTGTGTTCATACTTCATCTTCCCTGTTTATTATATGGAAAACCATTCTAAACAAACATATATTAGACAAAGAAACATGGTAATATTTAAATTCTATATCATTTTAAATACATCATAAATTAAAAATCATTTTTGGTATTCTATTAATATCATCCTAACCACTAAGGTTATCTAAATCTCCCTTTGATACCAACTATAAGGATCAATCCTTAAAACATTACATAATCTTGAATTTTATTCAAGAACTTACTTTATTCCTCATTGAGGATCTTTTTGGGTTTAGAGTTTTAGAGAATTAGAAGATAATACATACAGAACATTCCATATTCATAAAAATTGGATACTACTAAAACAGTATCTATTTCTTTCAAAATATAAAACATTAAAAATAAAACATGATTTCTTTGAAAAATCTTCATAAGATTTACCATGAATTCCTTATTTCTCTTAACCATCCTTTTAACCTGTGAAAAAAAAATTAAAATCTTGGGATGAGCACAAAAATCTTAGTAAGTGATATAAAGAAATAAATCATTAGTTCAGTGAAAATATAAAAACTATTAAAAACCCTTTTCTTTAAAACTCATAAGAATGCATAGAAAAATCATGCAGTAGCCTTGGGAAATAATTAACATATTAATCTTTCATTCACACTTAAAAATGGCATAATCTTTCAGTCTACTTCCATCTATGGAGTACCCAATGCATTGAAGAGCTATAATGGGTCTTAACTATCATATCTTGAGCTATAATGGGCTCAACCCAACATATCTTGAGCTATAATATGGATTAACCCATCATATATTGAGCTATAATGGGGCTCAAACCATCATATCTTGAGTTATAATGGGATCAACCCAGAATATATTGAGCTATAATGGGCTCAACCCATAATAAAAAATGTCTAAGGAACATATCATGATAAAACTCTTGATAACTCATTTAAACCCTTGAGTAAAACACATTCAGATTTCAAAATACCCTTTTTTGTAAAAATCACTTTAAAATTATAAAATCCACACACATAATAATTAAATAATATTATTAAAAAATAACTTTGAAAATTTATAATAAAAACATTATAATAATAAATAGTCATGAAAGAAGGAGAAGCCTCTCATTTTGTATATAAAAAACAATCTTTTGGAATTTTCATAAAAGGGACATTTAAAAAGATTTCAAAAGGAAAGTCCCTTACATAACACATGAAAAAGATCCCTTTCTAAAAAAATGAGAGAAATTAAAACATTAATACCCATATAAATACATTCATCAAAAACTATTTTGAAAATATGGTCCTGAAATAGAAATATTTATAATAATAAATCTTCTAAACATTTAAAATAATGTTTTAGTTAAAGAGTCCCTTACCTTGGGTTATAATTCCTTTAAGTGTGTTCAAAACTCCTGTATAATAGTTTTAATAGTGTTAATGATATATTAAAGAAATAAAATCATGTTTATAATTCCTTAAATGATCTTCTTATAACATTTTCCACCCATTTATTAACAATATTTTGTTATTCTCATTGTTTCAGGTGCGTTTATTTCATGGTTTCAAAGGTCGGTTTATTTATGGTCTTCCTTGTAAAAATAAAATAATAATATATAAGTGATAGCATATATATAAATATAGGTAATTTTAAACAATTATATATTAATTTAAACTTTCCATTATTTCAGTTAAAGGGAAAGGAAAAAAATCATCATCCACAAAGGTGATGAATTGACGCACCACGGACGGTGATTTCATTATTTAAGAATAAAAGGAGAAAATGAGAGATTTTATAATGTATATACCATAAAAACAACAACACTCTAATATATATGTGATTATGGAGTTGTCATTAAACATTGTATAATATGTGGGTATAAGGTATAAGTGATAAAGAATTTAAAATAGAAAAAAAAGGGAATTTACGTCTTAAAAAAATCTCCTTGAGAACCTCTTTAAGGATCTTAGAAGTGGTCTTTTTATGAGACACTAAGCACAAGGATGTGTTAAGGTATGAGGATAAGGGAATTTGTTAGAGTTTGGCTGAACAAGAAGGATTAAGGTTATGAAATTTATGGAGGGAGCCCCATTTTATAATTGAGCTGAGGGGTAACTTAGGAATTACTCAAATTATTAAAATAATAACAAATCTATTATAGGGTTTAAGACTTAAAAAAGGGATCAAAATCATAGGATATCCCATTTTCAAAGGAATATTATAATTGTTTTACTTTTTATGATTTTTTTATTTTTAAATAATTTAATAAAATATTTTATTCATGGAAAAAAAATTTCAAATTAAAAACTATTCACAATCATGACTTTAAACACATCAAAAAAAAGTGTACACTTCAAATTAAATTTCTTATTATATCTTATACATATTATAATTACCTATATAAATTTTTAATTGTCTTAAAAATATCAAATTATATTTATTTTATTATTTTTTAAAATCATTAATTTGATTTATTCCTTAATTAAATATTTACTTCATCATAATTGTTCAAGACATTAGGCAATTATTTATTACCAGAAAATTAAAATAAAATTATATGAAAAATATAATTTTATTAGATTTTTAAATATTATTATTTAAAAAAATTCTATAAAACCTCATATTAAAATATTATACTTATTAAACATTATAGTGTGAAAGAGTTATCTTTCTTTTTAATAAAATAATATAAAGGGACTAATGTGATCCATGTGGGTCCAAAATGTCCTAAATTTGAATCTAAACATTATATTAGTCAACACTTTATTATATAAAAAGTTTTATCCATAATTTATGTTATTTAACAATTCTTATAATTTTGATAAAAATGTTTTATTTATTTTTCTTATGCTTGTACAAGCATTGCATCATCATTGCACAGGCATTAATTTTAATTATTTAATATATAAAAATTAAAAATAAATTACTATCATAAAAAAGTTTAATTAAGTTCAAAATAAAATTCAAGATTCATTCATTATTTATATTCACTCATATAAATTTCAAGATAACATCTTAAGTTTGTTGTTTTATCTTTTTTACCCTGTAAAATCATTCCACATGCATTAGAATAATATTAATGTTATATAACTATAAAATTTTAAATTAATATCCAAAAACATAAATAATACATAATAATTAATAAATGAGTCTTGAAAATAATTTTTAACAGTCAATTATTATATATAAAGAACCAAATTTGACATTGTCAATGTTATGCAAGCACTACATTGGCACTAACAATAATTTTTATACTTATCATGAATAGAATATAATTTTCATGTTATAAGTTATTTCTATACAATATTCCTCTTATAATATCATTATTTAATTATTTGTTAAATTTAAAAAAAATTATATCACAATTATTTCTTCATGACGTCACAAAAAAATTTCGTATTTTAAAAAAATGTATTTTTTACTATTCATAAAAAATTAATCTTTTTCAAAAAATTATGAATAATTTATACTAAGATAATTTCAACATTCTGAATTCAAAAATGAAATTATTTTTGTCAAATAAAAATTCTATAATTGAAAAATTAAGGCCTTAAAATAAATAACCATATAATAAATTATTTATTTTAAGAATTACTATTTAATTCAAGAATTTTAATAAAAAAATATTCTATAAATACCTAGGCTGTTACAGATACTCAGCATTAGATCGTGGTACTATCATTTTCTCAAATCATGTTAAGGGTGTATAAACACCAATCATGTGTCTGTGTCACTTCTTCACAAGGATGTCTGTGGACCTCCTTCATTCAACCAAAATGGTTCATGGGACTCCCCTAGTCGCATATCCTAGAAGAATCATGCAACTTGTTGCCTTCTCACACAAAATAATGCTTCAGAGGTGCTCTATTTTCTAAAAAACAATATTACTTTAGAAATATTCAATTGGAAGCACCTTTAACAAGATCAATGCCTCTCATTTTATAGGCAAGGATCACACCTCCTTTACACTACCTCAAATCCTGGTCTTTATTCCATATAAATTAATTTTTAAATTCGTGAAGGACTTTGCTTTAAATTATTCAAATAGAGGATATGTGACGCCAAAAATGGTGGCATATTTACTTCATGAACAGGATTATCTTATGTGGGGGCACCTCATCATTATGCAGTCAATAGAATCTTCATGCATGTGAAAACACTAACTCCACCATATCTTTAAGTTCTTGATCGTATGAGCATCATAAAAAACCATCCATTCATGTTCAAATCATTTTTTCAGTGATATTTCATTACATGATTGACCTTAGCATGATCGAGGATGTTGGGTTCTCAGTAAGTAGAACTCCTGGAAAAAAACCATCCATTGAGTGTCGATGGGTTGAAGAAGATTGAGGGATTCAATCATGTGGATGAGATCAATCAAATCAGATGGTTAGATTTATGTCTATATTTTAAAAAACAAAAAGGAACAGTAGTGTGTGCACAATAATCCCACATCAAATCTAAACACCGTTGGGATCCACTATTTTATCCATCTTTTTCCCACCTCTTGCTCGAGATGGAACCGGGGTCAGAACCCGGATAAACAGCACACACCACATGCCTTGTCCCTATGAGCTATTGGCCCAATATATGCACGCCCTTCAAGCATGTGCTCTACGTGCCTTTTATAAGGTCTCTCCCAATTACTGTAGCCATGATGTATAGCCATATACACCTACCTCCATGCTTGGTGGCTTGAGATGACCTCCCATGGGCGTGGTTGACCCTTGAGTCCCACATAATCCTTGGTTGAGGTTGGATTGGATACTAAGTGTGTTTATCCATATTTTTAATAAAATCCTCCAATATAAATACTTAGAAAATATCTAAGTAAAGAATTGAATCCAACAAATTCATGGACACCTCTTCTTAAATATCCTTGAAAATTATATGATCTTATATTTTTTCATGGTCACCATTAACCCTTATTCAAAGTATCTTTATGAAATTAAAAACTTGTCGTGGCCTTTCTTTGATTCCTCTTTCTATATTATTTTTAGAATATAAATTCCAAAGAACTTATTCAACATCAAAACCACTTTCATCTTTTTTGTAAACAATATATCACCTTTGATACATGTATTTGACATAATGATCAGCTCACTAATATTTTGACTTACTAAGAGAATTTTTCAAGAATGAAATCAAATCTCATTTACTAAATCCATAAAAATTCTCTAGGCATCACCTTTAAAACTCATATTCTTCAACATATGTTTCTTGAAATATCAAGAATTGAGTACTTCATCCAAGCTCCATTAACTTTGGAACTTATTCACCATATTTACATCAATGAAATATTCATATTTCATTGATAATCATTTCCAACCAATAAAAATCATTAACAAAAAATAAAAATCCTACACAAAGTGGTCTCTTCAATATTCCCCTTTGTATTTTTTGGAAATACCTTTAATTTTATTTCCAAATGAATATGTCAATATGTTAATCTCTCCAATTTACTTTTCCAAACATTAATTTCACTTTATCTCCCCCTTATTAACAAGAAATACAATGTTCACGGGAAAAAGGTATCATTCCATACTTAGGAAATGTGTCATCCATAACTTCACTCTAAGTTTACTTGATTCATGCTCAGTGTAGAAAACATGAGGATTTGATTTAGAAAAAAAAAAGTTTTCCCTAACCAAATGATAATGATACCACATAAAATGAGAACTCATATACTTGTCTTCAATTATTTTCTACTTTAATTCTAGGATTAAGATTCTAAATGTGATATGAAACTTTTTAATAATAATCAACTTGAAACTCCTTCACTCACTTTAAAAAATAAATCAAAAACATTTGAGTGTAATAGGAAAGATAAGTGTCCTTGGGGAACTTCCACATTTCTTATGCCATTGATTAATCCAATTACTCCCCCTTTGTAAAATGATCTTTATCTTGAGTAGCCAAGGATCAGAGGTTAAGAAAAGTATACCATGACTAATGACATGATCTTCAAGAAATTTCTAGAATAATCAAGTTTGATACCAAATGAAATAATGATTTTGGAATCTTGTTAATTTATCTCCTCCTTAAGGTAAACACTCATCATCATATTTATAATAGTGAATCTCTTTAAGATATAATTTCAAGATCTTCCAACATGGAGAATACCTCATAAAAGATCTTCAACTTATGACTGTCTAGATTGAAAAATTTTATAACTTTACCAAGGATGGTCTTCTTGAACACTTTTTATTAAAGATACCAAAAATAAGATCAAGATAAGATGGTATCTTATTTATCCTAGTATTCCAGGATAGGACATCACATTATTCAACTTCATCAAAGATAATCCTCCATTAATTTTATATTTGAATATCAATTAAGGAATAATTCAAGGATGGTGACTACTTCATCTTTTCTACCAAGAATTGACTACACTCACTGCTTCTCATGTTCTCCATCTGAGAAATTTCTTCTCCTTATTTAAGGGAATAAGGTGGATCATCCTTGCTTCATCAAAATTAATAGAAAATTTGAGATCATTTTCTCAACCAAGTTTCTCCATTTACTCAAGTATTCATGCTTGCACATCTAAACATTTGTTCTAATTTATGTTTTGGTGGCATGGATCTCATCACATCCTATTCTTATTTGTTTGGAGAACTTTTATTCTTAATATAATTCATAGATGATTCATTCTTTCTCTTCTTAAGGATTGTTTATTTTTCTTGTAGAAATTTTAAACAACCTTTTGGAATATAACCATCTTTCTTACGTCTCTCACATATAAATTATTTAATAAAATAGTTTTATGTGGTTGAAAAACTCTCATGTACTTTTTCTTTATAATGTGGAATATTTCCTTTATATTTTGCAATGAACTTGGCTTTTGAATATTCAATTTTCCTCATTTTTTCCAAATATTCTAGCCAAATAAACAACATGTTATTAGAAACATTGGTAATATGTTTATATTTTTCACATGGATTCTTCTTAGTTCCATCCAAATTAGTAGTTCTTTTGGATGATTCACTTTTATTAAACTACTTGGATTTTGAATCAAAGGTCTTATTAGCTTCCTTACTAGAAATATTCTTGGGAGAATTTAGATTCACTGTATTCTTTTGATTCCTCCCAATGTAGCTTCTTCAGTCTTAGCCTAATTTTGTGGTCTTATTTTTTCATTAGCTTTGGATACATGTCGAGATGATCATGCACCAATATTGTGACCACTTCCATTTCATATATCACAAATGTTTTCAATATTTCCAAATATCTTTGAAGTATATAGATTTTTTTAGACCTATGGATGTTTCATCTTCATATCTGGATTTCCCCCCCTTGACATAGGCTTCCTTTTTACTTTTTCATTTTGATGATTGTACCAACAATCTAATGAAAAATTCCAAAATCTATTGCATCGCCAACATTGAACTACAAATATTGATTTCTTGATATCTTCTACATAGTTTTTTTTGTTATTCTTCATGAATTTTTATGATTTTTGTGAGGAACCAGATTCCTCACTCTTTTTCCTATCCACTCTAGTCATTCTGGTAGGTTTATTATTATATTTATTCATCCATACTTGTTCAAGATTTTTTTAAAACATGCACTATTCATGATAACAGGTTTAGAAGCATTAATATAATTTGGTATGGATGGTACCTATTTCTTATCAGTTGCATAAGATAGATAATAAAAAGATTTCATGATATTATTATCACATGATGGAGGTATTTAAACCTTAGAATCCTCCAGTGAGCATTGAGTGCTAGCAGCAAATTTTTACTTATTTTTTGGAGTATCAATATATGTATTCTCAAGATTTGAAAACTAATATTCAAAATATAGACATTTCATATTAAGGATTGCTATCTAATTTTAAATCATAATCATCTTCACTTCATAAGATCTCTTCATTCTTTCAACTTCAACTACATACAGATTTACTTTTTTTTAATCAAAGAGTCAAGTTCCTTGATATTTTTGGATTTTTATTCCAGTTGTAATCCCTTAACATCAGTGCTCTTCTTTAAATTTTCTTCAAGTGCATGGATATTTTATTCTAGAGTCTTATTGACTCCCTCTTTATCTTAAAATTATTTAATACAACTTGAGGAATATATTTCAAGTTCCCTCTTTTTTGTGTCAAAGGTTCCAACCTATATAGAGAGGTTTAAACATTAAAGAATTTTTCCTTGTAAGCCCTTCTCTGAAACATTAGTTTCTTCTTCCAACTGGGTGATGTCTTCCTACATAGATTTAAAGACTCCAAAAACAAGTGAGACTATTTATTTGGGAATACCATGCAGGATATCTCTTAATCTATTAATTGATATTTCTTGGAAAATTTTATATTGATCATCATCACCACTTGTGAAAAAATATTCATTTTGAGGATAATTTTTTAAGGTGATAACACATACCTCCTGGTCACTTGAATGTCTTGATTTACTTGAGGTAGGAATGTTTTCTTTATACTTAGTGGAAACTTGATCCACCATCTCTTTACTTTCCAATATTATTATTTCTTCATTGTCAACAAGTCATGGAGAAATAGATACTTCCTCTTCTTTATACATGAGGGGATTATTCTTTAACTTTTTATCCTCTTTCTTTATACTATTCATCATCATCTTGGTATATATATAATTCTACTCATAGATAACTTAATATTCACCAAAACTACACTTTTTTGTAAACAAATGAAATAAAATAAAATCTTAAAAAGAGAATAACATCATATTAGATAATCCAACAGAGGTAAACTTGTGCTCTAATACCACTTGAAAGGACCAATTTGGGATATGTATAACACTAAGAGGGGTGTGAATAAGTGTTGGGGACTTTTTAATCCAATAACAAATTTTTATCCCTTTAACTCTTTGACATGTTAGGATCTCGATTATCTTATTTTTTCCCCTATCGCATGAAAAAATGATAGCATATGATATTTTCACAAGGTTTACTACTCAATGAGAGTATATAGTCCTTGTCATGGATGGTTATAAACAGAGCATGGATTCTCTACTATAATATAGTACTAGTTTACAGTGGTGTGGCTAGGGATAAATCCTTATCCAAGTATGATTCCCTACACTTTAATAAGGGGTAATGAAAAAATCCTTCTTCCCTAGACTAATGATGACCTGGTCTAACTTGAAGCTCCTCATTAGTTATTTATACTACCTATAAAGACAGTATTCACCTTCTTTGTCAAGGTAGTATGTAACACCATGAAATTATTCCACCAGATGAGACTTCTATTGGATTTCATAGCATTGTTATGTTCTTCTACAAGATTAAATTGTTACTTGCACAAAAGTAGGAAAAAAACTCTTATTCTTCTTCCCATCAACAAACTATAAGTTGAACTTCTTTTTCTTCTGACTTCAGGAACAATAATGTGAATATGATGTGGACTGATAATAATAGAATTCTTCTATGACCCAAATGATGATTTACTGATATCAATTTGTTCACTAAATCTTCTTCTCTTCTTCTATATTTATTCTTTAGTTCAAAATGACTACATTGAATCACCTTCTTCCAATATTTCCATAATCATATAACTCTTTTGTGATTACTGAAATAATGAATTTCAACTCATCTTGGCATCATCGTAATTAATTCTTCTTTTTTTATAAACAATATCATTCAGTGAATGTAGTATCAGTTCTCTATTCTTTTACACATGTAATATAAATAATGTTCAATATCATAATCTCAGTCAATCAAATGCCCAATCAAATTATTCTTCTTTATTCTAATGAAATATCATATTAACTTAATTAATAAGAGCTCACTATTTCTTGAGATCTCAACTTCATGCATTTTTTATGGAACTTTATTGTAAACCTTTAGCACATATGCATACATACATGCATACAACTTTCATGTAAACCTTTAGCACATATGCATGCATGCATGCATGCATGCATGCATGCATGTATGCATGGATGTATGTATGTATGTATGGATGTATGTATGTATGTATGTATGTATGTATGTATGTATGTATGTATGTATGTATGTATGTATGTATGTATGTATGTATGTATGTATGTATGTATGTATGTATGTATGTATGTATGTATGTATGTATGTATGTATGTATGTATGTATGTATGTATGTATGTATGTATGTATGTATGTATGTATGTATGTATGTATGTATGTATGTATGTATGTATGTATGTATGTATGTATGTATGTATGTATGTATGTATGTATGTATGTATGTATGTATGTATGTATGTATGTATGTATGTATGTATGTATGTATGTATGTATGTATGTATGTATGTATGTATGTATGTATGTATGTATGTATGTATGTATGTATGTATGTATGTATGTATGTATGTATGTATGTATGTATGTATGTATGTATGTATGTATGTATGTATGTATGTATGTATGTATGTATGTATGTATGTATGTATGTATGTATGTATGTATGTATGTATGTATGTATGACTGTACTGTATGTATGTACTAGTATGTATGTACTGTACTGTCATGTACTGTATAAGTATGTATGTATGACATGTCTGTACAGACATGTCATACAGTATGTATGTATGTCATGTTACTGTACTGTACTGTACTGTATGTACTGTACTGTACTGTACAGTACAGTACTGTACTGTACTGTATGTACTGACATGTACTGTATGTCTGACATGACATACAGTCATACATACAGACATACAGTATGACTGACATGTACTGTACTGACTGTACAGTACTGTATGACAGTACTGTACTGTACATACTGTACTGACATGTAAGTATCAGTACTGACATACAGTACATGACATGTACAGACATACACTGACAGACATGTCATGTACTAGTACAGTACTGACTGTACAGTACTGACATAGTCTGTATGACTTGTACATGACAGTATACATACATGACATACATACATACATACAGACATCAGTACACAACAAACCATATCACACAAGCTACATGATAAAAAAGAACCCATACCCAAACCTAGGTTCCAACCCCCCCCCACGTACCGTACAAATCGCCACCATGACACTGCATTCATGTGCCATCTGCATCATCAGTACCCCCTTCCTTTTTCTTCACCCCACCTCGGTATCTGCACCCCACCATTTTTGTACTTTATTGTCTCATGTGTACTCCACCTTGTGTTATTATCACATAAACCAGGTGTTCACATGAGGTTTTAGCATGCACCTATTTCTTTATTCCCACAAGACAGAAGGCTTCATGAAACCACATAAAATGTTGGCTTCATGTGTATACAGAAGCAGTATGTTTCTTATTTTTCATGTGACTTAGTGTAAATATGATACTCAGCAATGGCTCACGGTACTATCATATTCGTAAAGCATGAAGAGGGTGTATAAACCCCAGTAGTGTACCCATGACACTTCTTCATACAAAATGTGTGCGGATCTCCTTCACGTAGAAAAAATGTTTGATGGAATCCCCTATTCACATAGCCTAGAAGGATTACAGAACTTATTGCCTTCTCTCACAAAAGAACACTTCATAGGTACTCTGTTTTCTATGAAATGAGAGAACTTAAAAAATATACAAGTGGAATCCCCTTCTATAGGCTTGGTGCCTCTCCTTTTATAGGTGAGTATCACACCTCCTTTGTACAACCTAAAATAATAATATGTATTCCATGTATATCAATTGTTTGAACGCCCAAAGGACTCAGCTTTGAATTATTCCAATGTGGGATACATGACACTGAAAATGGTGTTGTATGTGCTTCATGATCAGGATTATCCTTTACGGTGACACCTCATTATCATGCATTCAAGTGAAGTTGCATGCATGCACAAACTCAAACTCCTCTATGCATATTGGAGGTTAAAACAGCCTCTACAGCTTTGTTTACCATTGTACAGGCCTTTTTATTTGATTTCTTGGTATATGATCATCATACAAAACCATCCATGCATGTTCGAATCATTTTTTTAGTAAAATTGTATTATGTGCATGAGATCAGCATGATTGAGGGTGTCAGTTTCTCAATAAGTAGAACTTCTAGCAGACAAAACATTCATCAAGCATCGAGAGGTTGAATAGAATCAAGGTATTTGATCATGTGGCTGAGATCAATCGAATTATATGACAAGAGTTATGTCTATATTTTTAAAATAGAGGAACAGTATCATGTGCATAGCCATCCTACGTAGAATGTCAACATGGTTGGGCTCCACTATTTTTGTCATATTTTTGTTGTCGCTTGCTCGAGTTGGCATTTTGGTCAGCACCCTAAATACACACCACACACCATGGGCCTCAAACCTATGGGATACTGGTCTAATCTATGCATGCCCTTTGGTCATGTGCTCTGTAGGCTCTTTACAAGGGCCTGTCCAATTCTTGTGGCCACTATGCGCGGCCATATACACCTGCCACCATGATTGGTGGCTTGATCTAACCTCTCATGGGTGTGGTTGACCCTTGGGTCCCACATAAGCCTTGGTAGAGGTTGGTTTGGATACTAAGTGTGGTTGTCAATATTTTTAATAAAAGCCTCCAATATAAATACTTACAAAATATCTAATTAAATAATGGAATTAAACAAATTCATATCCACCTCTTCTTCAATATTCATGAAAATTATATGAACTTCTATTTTTTCATGGTCACCATTAACCCTTATTTAAAGTATCTTCAAGCAATTAAAGACTTTTATGGAATTTCTTCAATTCCTCTTCCTCTATTATTTTTATAATATAAATTCCAAATAACTTATTCAACATCAAAACTACTTTCATTTTTTTTGTAAACAATATATCACATTTGATGCATTTGTTTTACATGAAGATCAGTTCACCAATTGTCTGAATTTCTAGGAGAATTGTTCAAGCATGACATTAAATGTCATTTATTGAATCTGTAACAATTCTACAGGCATAACCTTTGAAACTGAAAGTCTTCAATAGATGTTTCTTGAAATTTCAAGACTTTAGGACTTCATCCAAGCTCCATTAACTTTGTGACTTCTTCATCATATTTAAATCAATGAAATATGAATATTTCATTGATCACCATTGATAACTAATGATAATCATTGAAAAAAAATAAAACTCATACAAAAAGTGGGCTCTTAAAAGGAATTAGTGAGTGATTTTTGAGTTAAGACAAATATAATTTCATTAATATAAATTTGAACAATGATGGTTTCTTTAATAACTTTTTTAATAAAAAGAGTTGGTTCTGCAGCTCTCTTAAAAAATTGTTTTGTAACAAAAATCCAGTTAATATATCATATCAGGCTCTTGAGGCTTGTTTAAATCTATAAATTTCCTTAGTAAGTCTAAAAATAATCCAAAAATTTTGTGCTTTCAAAACCAAGTGGTTTTCTATATAAAATTACTCCTGAACATATCCACTAATAAAATAACACTTTACATTCACTTGAAAAATAGTAAAATTTAAGAATGCTGCATAGGATAGAAGTATATGAATACCTTCTAGTCTAGCTACTAGAGAAAAACTTTCTTCATAGTTTATACCTTCTTGTTGATTATAACCATTTGAAATAAGTATGGTTTTATTTCTAACTATTACTCTATTTTCATCACACTTATTATAAAAAAACTATTTTA
This sequence comes from Viscum album, assembly GCA_963277665.1. Classification (NCBI taxonomy): domain Eukaryota; kingdom Viridiplantae; phylum Streptophyta; class Magnoliopsida; order Santalales; family Viscaceae; genus Viscum; species Viscum album. The sequence continues at coordinate 1,369,521,849 of OY728135.1, forward strand.
CTTTAATTACAAGAAAATATTTAGGACATTCAACTAAAGTCTAAAATTGATTACTTTTTAATTCATTGATTTCATCCTATATTTCTTTTATTCAATATTCATCACCTAAAGCATCATCAAGAGTCTTAGGTTTAAATTATGATAAAAATGCATAATTTTCACATTCATTTCTTAAAGAACTTCTTATTTTTATCGGTTTATCTACATCACTAATGATATTATTAGTGGGATGATTCCTTGATTTTCTAATTACTTATGTTTATGAAATATTTTTCTTAAACAATAGGTTGAATTTAACCTAGAGGTGTAACATTAAAAAATAATTCTTTAATTATTTTTACATGAGAAGAATTTTAAAACATTGGTTGAAAAATAGTTTAATAAAAATCATCCAAAGATATGGTTTTGGGTTGTTTAAAAATGAAAGGATTGGTTTCATAAAATTTTAAATTCACTGTTTCCTCAATAGTATTTTTTATTTTATTAAAAACTCTATAATCCTTATTAGTTGTAGAATATACAAGGAAAATTACTTCATCAACTTTTAGAGAGAATTTATGTAAATTATCTTTAGTATTCAATATGAATACTTTTCACCCAAAAACTATGAATTAATAAAGTTTTTTCTTTCTTCTTACCCACAAATCATAAGGGGTTTTATTAAGAAAAGGTCTTAGTAAAACTTGATTTATAGTATAGCATGTAGTACTAACTACTACAGCCCCAAAATGTTTAGAAATTTAGTATTCACTCAACATAGTTCTAGTGATATTCTAAATTACTTTATTTATACTTTCAATTATACCATTTTTATAAGAAGTTATAGGATCTAAATAGTTATGTATTATACCTTTTTTACTATAAAAAGTTTCAAAATTATAATTTTCAAATTCTTCACCATGATCATTGTGAATAGTAATCAAAGGTGTATTTTTATCATTTTTAACATGGGATGAAAAGTTTTTAAAAAAAATCTTCTGAATTTTTTACTAGAAAATAGACCCAAGTATATATAATGTAGTCATTAACTAACAAATATACATAGTATTTTCTACTAATACTTAAAGTTTGTATAGAACCAAATAAATCCATGTACACAAACTATAAAGCATCAAAATTTGAAACTTCACTGATAGATTTAAAACTTAACTTAAGTTTTTTTCCAAATTGATAAGGATCACAAACTTTAGGTTTAGCTAAATTTATAACATTATAGTGTCCAAAAATTTTATTCCATAACCAAGATTGATCTTCAATTTCACTAAAGTAAGGTAGATCTTGGATTCTAAGGTCTTATAAGTTTAGTGTCTATACATTCTCATTTCTATTAGAAAAAAGAATAAATTTACCTTCTAAACTTTGAACAGTACATTTATCATTCATAAAGTTCACAAGGTAACCTTTATCACATATTTTAATTATACTTATGAGGTTGTTCTTAAGGCCTAAAAAAATAAAACATTTTAAATTAAAGATTTTACAAGAAGAACAATATCACCTATACTGTATATTTCTCCTTGAGAATTATCTCTAAAAGTGACTTTACTACCTTTAATCTTGATAATCTTATGAAAGAATTTATCATTTCTATTCATATGTCAGAAAAATCCACTATCCATGTTCCAAATATTATTGTTGTTGGAAATTTTATTATTTCCATAAAAATACAAAAGTTAGGGTTTTGGAAACTAGACTTTCTTGGGTCCAAAATGGTTAGAAAAGGCACTTTTATAACCCACGTCTTCCCAACTATTTTTTGTTAAATAGCTGCTAATTCTTTGGAAATTTATGCTCTATGAAAACCAAAAGATTTCACTTTATTCAAATAACACTTGTTCTTCCATTGTCCACCTCTCTAACATTTCATATAAAAGGAAGTACTTTTAGGAACAAAATATTTATTTTGAGAAATGAGATTTAGAGTTTTTAAAACCCATTCTCGAAGTATTCTAATGGGGTCTCATATGTATGTACATGTTATCAAAAAATTTCTTACCATAAGTAAAAATTGATATAAGTTTTTTCAGAATCAAAATTTCAGAAATTAGTTTTATGAATAAATCATTATTATCAATAGATGATGTGGAACTAGATTTATTATCTAATTATTTAATAATATTTAAAATCTATAGGGATAGTTTTAAAATTATAGAATTTTTCTTTGGAAAGCCTTATAATTTTTATAGTTTTTGGAAACTTTGTTATTTTATTTTTCAATTAAATTGGCATATCTAGAAACTTCCTCATAACTCGGTAAAGTATGATCTTCATCGGATGAAGTAGATTTTCCTTATTCTAAATATGTATAACTATTATCATCATAAAAATATGGATAATTATATTTTAGAGTTAAATAGGTTAAGGATTCAGAAAATGACTTAGTCATGAGGCATTGATTAGTATTTGGAATTCCTGTATATAATCCCATGATCTTATGACTATCATTGGTGCCATCTGAAGAATTTTATGAAGAGTTGTCTCCACTAATAGCACTCCAAATGTCTAAAAATTTTAATATTTTCTTTCTTTTTTACTTATAAAACTTCTTAGAATTTATATCTTTTTTATCCTACTTCTTCAGTCTATGAAACTCTAGCCTAATGTTACCAATTTTCTTGTATTCATATCATATCATCTTATAAGTGTCTTTCTTATCACTTATTTCTTTATAATTATTCTTATACTTGTATTTAAAAACTTTCTTGAAAACTATTTTATTCATACTTTTTGTAAGTTGGTAAATTTCATTGTCACTTTGCTCAGAAGAACTAATTTTTGTCTCATCTTTCACTTTCTTCTTCTTAGAAGACTTAGTATTTTTTAAGTTGATCTAGCTTTCTTAGTTGTTGTAGATGTGGATACAAAAGCTACACTATTTTTCTTTCTCTTTCTCAGTATCTCTTTTCAGTCTACCCTCATACTTAATGAGAGTACCAATCAAATCATCCAAAATAAGCTTTATAAGGTGCTTAGTATCATCAAGATCTATTCTCTTAAATTCCCATTCATTGGGAATAATATCAATGATTTTCTCTACTAGCTATTAATCAGTTAAATATTTATCTCCCAAAGATTCACTACTGGAAATATGATCTATCCCAACGATTTTGGGAAAACCGTTGGTATAGATCACTAATTTGGACCTATACCAATGGTTTGGCCAAAATCGTTGGTATAGGTCACTTATATGGACCTATACCAATGGTTTTGGACAAACCGTTGGTATAGGGGGGACCTATACCAATGGTTTCGCCAAACCGTTGGTATGGGGTCTCTATAATGGACCTATACCAACGGTTTAACGTTTTGTCCAAAACTGTTGGTATAGGTCCCAAAATCAAAGAACCTATACAAACGGTTCTCAAAACCATTGGTATAAGTACATGTATTTTTAATGGAATCTTCTTACAGTGGACATTAAATAAATCAAAATTTAAAATACTTATGATAATACATATATATATTTATGAAATTATGTTCACAAAAGTAAGTTAGATTATTGGTTAGGTCGTTCAATCACAAACGGGAGGTGTTGGGATCAAAACCAACCAGATGATTATTTTTTGAATTACATATACCAACGGTTTATGGAACCATTGGTATAGATTTTCATATTACTTATACCAACGGTTTTCAAAACCTTTGGTATAGGTCTATACCAATGGTTTTCAAAACCATTGGTATAGGTCTATACAAACGGTTTTCCCAAAACCATTGGTATAGGTCTATACAAACGGTTTTCCCAAAACCGTTCGTATAGAACTATCCCCACGACTTACTTGGCAACAGTTCTCTAAACCATTGGTATAGGGTATTTTTTCTAGTAGTGATTGTAAACTATTAAAAATGGTCATAAATAGTTTATGCATTTATGAAACTGATTATCCATTCAGAAAATAAAAAAGTTATATAATCCTCTCTCAACATAGATTCTTTTGTTTCAACCACTTTGTTAGTTCCAAAATGTGTTACTTCTAGTTTAATCCAAATATTATTCATAGTTTCAAAGAAAGAAATATGACTATAGATATCTCTTATCATAAAACATAACAAAGTATTTCTGACTCAATAATTAAAATGATATTCCAAGTTTTATTCTCTGGTAAAAGTAGTAAATTTCTTCTTAGGAATTTTATAATCTTCTATAAGAATAAAAAAGTTGTCAAATCCAATATTTATAATGAAGGTATTCATGCAGTCTCTCCAATATTCATAATCAGCACCAACAAATATAGGTGGTATTCTTGGATTTATAATTTCAAGTGTACCAATGGAAAACCTTTCATCTTAGAAACAAAAAAAACTATTTTCTACAAAAACACATTAGTGTAACAATTTATAACATGTAGAATTTTCAATGATACCTAAAGTTCCAAAGGATCTAAGAACAATTGAGAAGGGGGGTGAATTAGTTGTTTCCTTTTTATAAATTTTAAACTTTAGGAAATATAACCCCTACAAATTGTTAGAGTTTATTCCTTATCAACTTTTAGAAAAATCAAATGCATGAAAGTATAGGAAAGTAAATAAATCATAAAAGATTTACAAGGTTCAGACTCAGTGTGAAAACTTACATCCTTTCCATAGCCACTCCCATGGGTCTATGTAAATTCACTATAATAAATAAGTGAATAAAAATTGTGTCAACTCTTATTCGGAACCTTATATCTCCTAAGAGGAATGATTATACTGACTCCCTTCAGTTTACAAAAAAATCTTACAATAATTTGATTCACAAAATAAAATGATATAAACGATTTTTTCTCCATAAAAGATCTATCTGGAACCTCAGTCTGATGTGCCTAGATCCCATTGCCTCAGTCTGATAAACTCAGTCCAATAGACTCAACTTGATTCACCTTTTCTCAATTCACACTTGATACCAACTTCTATTTTTTCGGATTAAAAACATGTTATTTTTAAACTTCTTCTCAAGACTTAGACAGATTCTCTCAATCTGGTTAACTCTGTCCAGTAATCTAAACTTACCTCAGTTCAATCATCTGATCAGAACCCTCTATCTATAAAAACACTTCTGAAATGAACTCTATAGAATTTAAATCTTTTTCACACATGAATATTGATTCATACCCCTACACTTTCCACCTATATTTAAAGGTGTCCTAGTAATAGTAGAGGAGAGAAACTATAATGTTTTTCCCACTCACCTAAATTCCAAAAAACTCCAAAGTTCACTCACATTTGAACTTCATCTTTCACTACTTCAAACCTTCTCATCTCTTTTATTTTCTTCTTGAAACTTCTTGATTCTTCACAACACTCCTCAAATTTCCTATCTTTAAAAAATATAGAAAACAATTTTGAAATAACAAAACTTCAAATTTTTATGAACTTCTCATTCCAATGGATTTCTCATTCCGATGGATTTCTCATTCCGATGGATTTCTCATTCTGATGGATTTATCATTCTGATGGATTTCTCATTTCAATGGATTTATAATTCTGATTAATTTCTTATTCTGATGATTTCTCATTCTGATGCATTTCTCATTCTGATGAACTTATCATTCTGATGAATCTCTCATTCCGATGAAGTTCCTATTCTGATGAATTTCTCATTCCGATGAATTTTCTGTAAAAACTATGACCAGAGAACTACAATGTCTCCCTTTCTTCAACATCTTCTATCATGATATTTTTTCATGATGTTCAGAACTTTAACATCAGCAAAGTATCATCTGACTCCTTTTGTAAATTTTTACAACTTTTTATCAAAAACCACTACTAGAAAACGAGGCTATAGCCACGGTTTTAAACAAAACCGTGTCTATAGGGTTTAATTTTCAAAGGCTATAGCCACAGTTTAGTGAAACCGTGGCTATATTTTTTTTTCGAAATCTATAGCCACGGTTTCACCCAAACCGTGGCTATAGGGTCTTTTTCAAAGGGTTATAGCCACAGTTTGGTTAAACTGTGGCTATAGGTTTGGTCTATATCCACGGTTTTGCTAAAACCGTGGCTATAGGGTATTTTTTTCATGAACTATAGCCACAGTTCATCAAAACCATAGCTATAGAACTCCCGCCCTTGCGCGGGAAAAAAATTAACCTGCAAAAAAATAGTGGGAAGGTTTATAGCCACGGTTTACATGCTATAGCCACAATTTTTAATAATATATTTAACAATATATATATATATATATATCCGCAAAGATGTCTGTGGAGTAGTGGAAAGGTGCTTGGTCTACATAGCGAAGGTACAGAGATCGAATCTCGATGGGCGAAAATTAATTTTGGGATATAGCCAAGGTTTTATTGGGCTATAGCCATGGTTAAAAACCGTGGCTATACCCATGTTGCAACGGGGGGACAACTGTGGCTATAGCCCAACTGCCATGGTGGACAGATATGGGGGCAATAGCCACAGTTTAATGAAACCGTGGCAATAGGGCTATAGCCACAGTTTTAAACTGTGGTTATAGCCCAATAAACCCGTGGCTATAGCTTTTAGCTATATCCACGCCAATAGGTGCCACGGCTAGCTGGAACCGTGGCTATAGGTTATAGCCACGGTTTTGAACCCTATATCCATGGTTTTTGACCGTGGCTATAGCCCAATTTTCCAGTAGTGAACTTTCATAACTTTCAGACTCATCAACATTATAACACCCCAATATTTAATGGTATGTCCTCCTTAAATAATTTCAACACATTAGATAGATCACAATGAATATAACACTGAGTCTCTGTGAAAAAAAGAACTTCACTATAACCTATAAATTAATCTTAATTTTTTCACTTCTGTGATTTGAATTTCAAAAAACAGACATACACGGTTGCGATCAGTATGATATTTAGAGTCTGATAGGATCAGCTTAATTTTTGGTAAATAGTAACCTACCCTTATGAATAGTAACATACCCTTATTAATAGTAATATGACCCTTATGAATAGTAAATCATCCGAATGAATAGTAACCTCACCCATAAGTGTATAAATAAAATTTAGGCACCTTATAAATGAAGGTGGATATTTTTAATTAAGTGTTGGCATTTTTGTGAGTAATAATTGAAATTTTATAATTAATAAAATGATTTAAAATATAATTCATTTTTATAAAATGTATCCATGAATAAATATTTTGTTTCCCTATAATTATAAGATAATTTTATGAGACCCAAGTTAATTATTCAAAGTGTCATAAAATCGGTTATAATATTAAAATTGCTATTTTTTGAGTAAATGATGATTTTAATTAAAAATTAAATTTAGAAAATTTAGAAAATTATTTTCATAAAATGAATTTAATTTTTAGATTCTACACATCTAAAAATGGTTGGGGTTAATTTTTGGGATTTTTTTGAAATACTTGAATTTTTTTAATAGTAAAATTTGATAATTTACGAAATATGCTAAATAAATGGATTTTTGTGTCATGCTTGAGTCATGGATGATGTAAATGGCCATTGTTTAAAAATCACATACAATTATTACTATTTTTTTACAATAATCAATAATATTCATAGTCTTTATACAAAATAATAAATTAATGATTAAAATAATGCAAAAAACCTCCTCACCTCTACTATATAAACCACCCCTCACCCCCCCCCCCCCCCTTCCTCTAACACCTCTCAAGCTTTGATCCTTGCCTAAGTTCTACCAAATACACTTCCCAAGTCCTCCCCCCACTTCCAAGACCTTCTGATCTCACCAAAAGGCAAAAAATAAAGTTCTTAAAGAGATTCTCAAGGAGGAGTACTCAAGAGGTAAACATCTCTTCCTTTTTCCTTCAATTTCTTTTACAAGTTCCATTCTTTTGTTTCTATCTCCTAACCTCCCCTCATAAAAATTCTGTGATAATTATAGTACCTTACATGTAATATAATTTTATTATGCTAATGGAATATTTCATCATCATCTCTCTTTCCCCCTCCTCTTATACTAAAAATTAAAACACCATCCGAGATGTGTTAATTTATCACATTCAAGGACGATAGGTTTTCAATTTATATTATTGTATTCAATTATGGTTATGAAACCATTTTTATGGTTTAAATATATCATAATATATGTAATATATCCTATTTAATGTTCTATAATCATTTTTTACACATGGTATTTAATTATAAAACAAAATGAGTTCGTGGTGATCGAAGAACCATCAAAATAATCCAAGCATTTATCATTAAAATTTTATATAATGATTCATCCTCAAACCATATAACCAAATGATATGTGTAAAAATTTACACTTATTTATGTTCATTAATAACATTTAATTCCAATTCTGGATAATTATATCAATTCCACATGCACTCCATTACTCATAGTCAAGCGACCCGATCATGAAAATCAAGTAAATGAACACTCTTGGACGATGGAATTCGATATTATAACTTATCAAGAATAACATAAATGAACTTAATAAAAATATAATTAATAAAATACATGTATATAAGGTTATTAATTCATTAATTAATGGATTTAATTTTACTATCCATAATTTTAAGATCAAAGGAAGAACACATCCGGGCATAAGGTAAGGGGTTTATCATCTCACTTTTATTTCTGTGAGATTTCCATTGTTTGCCACTTATTTCTTGTGTGTGGTGTATGTTTACTGAAATTTGATATATAATATCATAATTATCTTTATATTCAAGTTATTCAGTGATTTACTTGATGATTATTAACTCGATTGATTACAATGTTGTAAGGGGCTTTGTTTCGGTTTCCATATCATTGTGATTTACTTGGTATTATGAACCTAATCATTCTTATGTGGTGTAACTACTACCCCTTTGAGATAATTTCTCATTTTAATTTTTAATTAAATTATATATCCATATTTTTGTTACATGTATGTGATTATTTTCTAGTCGTGTACCATTTTACATACAGTGTTTATGTGGAATGTTGCTTTAACTGTGAAAATATTGATGAATCTATATCCTCAACTCAATACAGATATTGAAAAGACATATTGTTCTTGTATTAAATATTTTTATAAATAATTATATGTACTGGAAGTGATGGACAGGCCCGCTATTTCCCCTTAATGCATTGATAGGTCTCATGAGACAAATTAGTTGGCGACAAACCCTTCGAGTTTGTTTCCAAAAATCAGACAAGTTTCTACCCACAAACTTAAACCATCTCGAAGATATAATGGTTCATGTTCTAAATACATGATGTCCAAATAATAATAATTCTCTTTATTCCGTATGAAAAAATCTATGGATGCATTTTTATTCTCAACTTATTAATGGAATGTGTTTTTATTTATTCACCATTCCATATTAGTTATGTCTAATTGATTATGTTTCAATTATTATTGATTCATGATTCCGCTATGTGTAAACCTTAATAAGCATTTAGCTCACCCTTATTATGTTTCCTTTCCCCAGGTTATGAAGAAGAGAACCTTGAATAAGCTTTCAAGGAGATAATTTATTTCAGTTTATTATGTATCATGTTGTGTTTTCTATCTTTACCAATGTACTACGGGTATCATGTATGTAATGTGGTCTTCCAAAACTGCTAAACTAATCATTCCTTCAGGATTGATTTCTTTAAATCATTCCAATATAATAAAATAATGTGTCGGCTCCAGTTTTCTAGGGTTGGGGCGTTACAGTTGGTATTAAAGAAATTTTAGCAACAACCTTGGAAACTAGATTTAGGAAACATAATTTAGATAACATAACCCTAAGATAGACTTTGAGGATAAGCATAGAGTAACATCCTAGAATTTTGGTAAGGTAGAGACTATGTGGGTCTTCCTATAAAATACATCCCTATCTGGATAGTACAAGTGGACGTGGTTCTGGCACAGATGTACTTAGGAGTAAAAACTCCAACAAGGATTTTAGGGCTTGACCCTAGGTATCCCAGTACACGACAATAGACCTTATTACACACCTGGTTTGGCACTCTTAGGGGATATTCTTAGGATAATTCAAATTTTATTTACAAACCATTATGAAGGATTTAAAATTAAATAGAAACCATGTTTATGATTATGAGATTATCTTTGCATAAATTTTCAAATTATGTTAAGTGTTTTCTAGTTAGAAATTATGCATTATGACCTAATTTAGTGTATTACATTGTTTAGTGATGGTGCATAATGGAAGAAAGGGAATCAATACTCGTAGAAAATGTAGGGATTTCCCCACTAATAAAGTCAAAAAAGTTAGTGTTGGAGCAGATCAGATCATGACCATATTAGGAAAACTTACTTGGGCTATGATGAATAACCATGCTACACCTGTATTGGATCATTTCATGTGACATAAGCCCCCATATTTTAGTAGGACTACTAACCCAGTGGTAGCAAAGCAATAGATCAAGTCCCTTGAAAATATATTTCTGGTATTAAGATGCAATGAAAATGAAAAGGTAGTACTAGTAGTATATTACCTCAAGGGTGATTTTGATCAATGGTGGTCCTTGATCTAGAATACCATGGAGAAAGAAGAAATAGAATATATGGAATGGATAAATTTTAAGGAAATATTCTTTGATAAATATTTCCCTCGTGAGCAACGAACTAAAATGAAGAGAAAATTCCTTAGCCTAAGGCAAAGGGAAGAAGAGAGTGTTGATAAGTATAAGGATACCTTCACAAGAATATCTAGGTATGATATAGATTACATACGTGATTTGGAAGAAAATATTGATCATTTATTTGAAGGTATTAAGCTAAGTCTTCAAAGGGCACTAGCTTCTCAAAAAAATTCATCATATGATGAAATTTTATTAAGTGCCATAAAAATAGAGAAGTAATTTTCTAGATCAAATTTGTTTAAGGGAAACCAAGATAATAAGCAGTACTCTAATAACCATGGAAAAGGTGAAGCTCCAAAGAAGAAGAATAGAATGAAGAAATTCTCATTATGTGAGAACTGTGGAAAGAATCATCTTGGGAAATGCTTGAAAGGCATGGGAGTTTGCTATAAGTATAGAGAAAAGGTTCATCAATCTAATTAATGCAAGGGGAAGAAACAAGTCAATGAAGTCTAATGTTACAATTATAAAGATATGGGACACTATGAAAATTAGTGTCCTAAGCACCAAGGAAACTTGCCTCATAAAAGGCCATGAGAGTAAGGGAAAGCTTATGTGATTACAACCACAGAGGTTGAAGTTCCTAATGATGTGGTGGAAGGTACTTTAATTATTTCCTAAAACTTATCCAATGCATTATTTTATTCTAGATCATTTCACTCATTTATATCTTACCAGTTTTCCAATAAAATTATACATTTCCAATTTTGTTTAATAAAGGAGTTTTCAGTCAAAACTCCTAAGGGAAGTATCATTACAACAAAGATATGATGGTCAGTCCCCTTTGTGACACATAAATGTACTTTAGTTGTTGACCTTATCATCATACCTATGAATGACTTTGACATAATTCTTGGTATGAATTGGATTTTAAATTATGATTCAAAAATCTAGTGTAAGAAGAATGAAGTTACAATTTTTGAGAATGATTTATAATCCCTTATCTTTAGAGAAGAAACATAATCATTTGGATCTTATCCAGATCCACCTTCATTAGCTCTTCTAAATGAAATTCTTGGGGAGGAAGATAGAACAACATATATGGATATTCAAATTGAAGATGTACCTATTGTGTAAGAATACATTGATGTATTTCTATAGAATTTACCTGGACATCCTCCAGAGTGGGAAGTTGAGTTCTTTATTGATTTAATTCTTGGTTCAAGACCTATATTAAAGACTCCTTATAGAATGGACACTGTGGTATTAGTAAAACTCAAAAAACAACTAGAGGAATTGAGTGATAAAGGATTTGTCCACCCTAATGTTTCTCCATAGAGATCCCCTATTCTCTTTTTCAAGAAGAAATATGGATCTATGAGGATATGAATTGACTATAAGAATATCAATGCTATTATGATAAAGAACATGTATCTTCTTCCTTGCATTGATGATTTATTTGATCAACTTCATGGAGACCGATATTTTTTTAAGATTGGCCTTTGATCTGGATATCATCAGCTACATGTGAGGAAGGAAGATATTCCTAAGATATCATTTCTAACCAGGTATGGACATTATGAGTTTATAGTAATTCCTTTTGGACTGACTAATGCACCCTCTGTTTTCATGGATCTAATGAATAGGGTTTTTAAGGAATATCTTGATGAATTTGTTGTAGTATTTATCAATGATATCTTGGTATACTACAAAATCTATGAAGACCATGAGAATCACTTGTAGAACATTCTAAAAACTCTTAAAAGGAATGAATTATATGAGAAGTTTAACAAGTGTGAATTTTGGATTCAATAAGTTTCTTTTTTTGGCCATATTTTCTCTAAGGATGGAATCTTAGTTAATCCTGCAAATACAAAGGCAATCTAAGAATGGACCATTCCAACAAACATACCCAAAGTACGTAGTTTTATTGGCTTAGTAGGTTATTATCAGCATTTCACTCAGAATTTCACCTGATTGGCTAACCCGCTAACCAAACTCACACATAAAGGGGTTAAGTTTGTATGGACTAAAGAATTTACAGAATGATTTGAATAATTGAAAATAAGATTGGTTAATGCTCCAATTTTGACTCTTCCCTCTAGAAATGGTGTATTTGTGATATACAGTGTTGCATCAAAGAATGGATTGGGTTGAGTCCCTGTGAAAAATGATAAATTTATTGCTTATACATCAAGGTAGTTAAAGACTCGTGAGAAAAATTATTCAACTCTTGATCTTGAGTTAGCAGTTGTAATATTTTCTCTAAAAATATGGAGACACTATCTTTATGGTGAAATATATGCGATATATACAGATTGTAAGAGTTTGAACTACATTTTTAAACAGAAAGAACTCAACATGAGGTAGAATAGATGGCTTGAGTTACTCAAAGATTATGATTTCTCAATACACTACCACCCAGGAAAGGAAAAAAAGGTGGAAGATGCATTAAGTAGGAAATATCATGGACTTATGACCCAAATGAGGATTGAGAGAGATCCTATATTCATGGATCTAATAAATATGGATATGATAATTGTTAAGAAAGGGGAAACATCTTTCCTTTTTCAAATGATTGTTAAACCATATTTACTAGAGAAGATAAAAAGGCTCTCAATCTGATGATGAGAATCTATAAAAGAAAATTAAAGCTATTAAGGATGGAATATTGGTAGACTTCGTGTATAAGGATGAAGTTCTGAAATTTGGAAATAGGTTATGCATTTCATCAGTACCTGAGCTAAAAAGTGAACTATTAGATGATGCTCATAGCTCAAATTTCTCTATACACCCTGGAAGAACCAATATGTATAGATATCTAAAGGAACATTTTTTATGGGATAACATGAAGCGATAAATTTCTGACTACGTGTCAAGTTTTATAGTTTGTCAACAAGTGAAGGCTGAGAGACAACATCCTATAGGGTTCATGAAACCTCTAATTATTCCTATATGGAAGTGGGATGACATTATGATGGAATTTGTCACAGGACTATCAAGGACACCTAGAAGGAATGATGCAATATGGGTAATTATTGATCATCTTACAAAATTGGCACATTTCCTTACTATAAGAGAGGATTTACCACTTGAATGCCTGGAAAGAATTTATATTAATCAAGTTATAAGACATCATGGTATGCCACTATTGATTGTGTCTGATCAAGATCCCCAATTTATATCAAAATTCTGGAAAATTCTCTAGAAGGATTTGGATAATGAGATTTATATGAGTATTTCTTATCACCTCCAAACCGACGGATAGTCTAAAAGGACTATTCAAACACTGGAAGACATGTTGAGATCATGATATCTTGACTTTTAAGGTATGTGGGGTCAATACTTTCCTTTGGTGTAATTTTCCTACAATAATATTTTCCATTCTACCATTCAAATGGTACCATATGAAACATTATATGGAAAGAGGTGTCGAACTCCAACTTGTTGGGATGAAGTTGGCGAGAGGAAACTTATAGGCCCAGAACTTATTGAAGAGACAACTACAAAGGTAAATAAAATTCAGGCCCATATTAAAGCATCCCAAAGTAGGAAAAAGATTTATGCTGATAACCAAATAAAGGATTTTTAATTTCAAATGGGGGATCATATCTTTATAAAGGTATCTATGTGGAAGGGTGTCTTAAGGTTTGGTAAGAAAGATAAATTGATCCCCAAGTACATCAGACCGTTTGAAATTCTAGAAAAAATTGGAGTTGTAGATTACCATTTAGTAATGCCACCAAATCTCTCCAAAGTTCATAATGTGTTCCACATGTCATCATTAAATAAATACATGTTAAACCTAAAGTATGTAATCGCCTATGAAAAAATAGATTTGGAACTTTATTTGTCATACTGTGAAGATCCTATCAAGATTCTTGACACAATGGAGCAAGTATTGAGAAATCAGACAACTCAACTGGTAAAGGTTCTCTAGAGAAACCATGAGGAAGCAACATGGGAACTAGAGGATGTTATAAAGAAGAACCATCCACATCTTTTTAGAGAGCAATATACATGAAAAATTTTGAGGATGAAATTTCTGAAGGAGGGAAGAATATAACACCCCAATATTTAATAGTATGTCCTTCTTAAATAATTTCAACTCATTAGATAGCTCATAATGCACATAACACTGAGTCTCTATGAAAACAAACACTTCGCTATAACCTATCCATTAATCTTAATTTTTCCACTTCTGTGATTTGAATTTCAAAAAACAGACATACACGGTTGTGATCAGTATGATATTTAGAGTCCGGTATGATCAACTTAATTTTTGGTGAATAGTAACATAACCTTATGAATATTAACCTACCCTTATGAATAGTAATATTACCCTTATGAGTATTCAATTGTTAAAATTAATAGTAACCACACCTATGAGTGTATAAATAGAATTTAGGCACCTTATAAATGAAGGTGAATATTTTTTTATTTATTTATTTTTATGGATATTTTGATGTTGTATCGAATTACTGTTCCTAATATGAAATTTAAATTTAATATTATTATCAGTAACCATAATTTTGTATGGATATCAATAATAATTATTTTTATTTCTTAAATTCAAAGACATGAACAAGGACGGTGAGGAGACGAAACCCACTGGCCCTATAAGCAACAAGGCCAATAGAGCCAACTGAGTCAAAAAACAAAAAAGTTCAAGGGGGGCTGAAGAAGTGAAGCCCAAGATCATCCTTAATAGTGATGTCCACACCGGTCGGAGGAAGATACCCAAGGGAGTTGAACACTAAAAGAGGGTGTTCGTGGGATGCCATAGCGGCCAAAGCGTCAGCCAACCGGTTACCCTCCCGCCACGTGTGAAGGACATCAGTGTCACTAGAAAGCAACGCTCTGCATTTGCGAATGATGTAGGTGATCTTCCAGAGGAGGAGAATATCACCCTTGAGGGAATCCCAAAATATTTTAGAGTTTTTTTCCACTGAAGACAAGGGAAGAGCTTTTGAAAGACAAATTTTAAGGCCACTATGCATCGCCTTGGCTTCTGCCACCAGGGAGTCTCCTTCTCCGTAGAAAGCATTGAATTCTAGAATGACTGATCCTGAGGGGTCCCCAACAGCCCTGCCTCCCTTCATTTCCCCATTTCCATAGGCCCCATCAGTGTTAAGTTTGAGCCCATAAGAGGGGGGGTGCCATCTCACCCAGGCGCCACGCTTCGGAGGAGTAGAAAAGGCTGGAAGGCCCGCTCTATTAATGTAGCGACGGAGGGAGGGCGAGGCTTCATGGTGCTTATGAAGGGGGGCCAGTTCAACGATGAGAAATCTAGTCTAGAGAAGCAAACCATGGTGGGAGTGGTGAGACCCAAGGTGACGTGCCTGGTTGCGCGCCTGCCAGAGACTCCAGACACCCGCGGCAAGGAGGATTTCCCTACCATCTTCCTCATACTTGGTGGAGGCCCCATGGAACCAGTGCTGAAAGAACTCCTCCTGTGAAGTGACCATCCCTGAAGTATCCATAAATTCCCCAAGCTCATTCCACAGATAGCCCGCCCAGTCACTTTGGAAGAAGAGGTGGAAGGAGGACTCCTCTTTAGGGGCGGCGGAGCAGAAACATTTCGAGGCCAAGGGAATACCTTTGGATTTAATGGCCATCTCTGTTGGAATGGCGCTGGAGCGGGCTCTCCATATAAGGAAACTAAATTTGGTAGGGGTGTACTTGCACTAGAGGATACTTCCCCAGGGGTCGCTGGCCGACTGCCCAGGCCTGGTTTTCCTGTAGTCCTTTGTCGAGAATCTTCCTGAAGGGGAGGCATGAAACACACACATGTCCATGGATCCATCAAATCTGATCTCATGGAAAACAGCCTCCTGGGATGGGTTGAGGATGGCCTTGAGGAAGGAGGGTAGAAGGGAAGCTTCTTTGACTAAGAGGTCTAGTGTCGGGTAGCCTGGGAATCCCAAAATCCCACTGCCCCAATCGCATTCCCAAAAGTTAGCCTCCCCCTGCCCGATGATCCAAAGAGAGTGTTGTCGAAGGGAGGAAACCTGGCTGTGAAGAGAGCTCCATAGAGGAGAGGGTTTCCTGCCATTCTACCTTAAACCAAACCCGTATTTACCTCTGATAAAATGTCTCCACAAAGTCCGGACCTCGATAAATTCCCAAGCCAACTTACCTTGCAAGACAATCATAGACTCCCTCAGGCTTCGCACGTTAATACCACCAAGCTCTAAAGGCCTCGCCAGTTTTCCCCAAGAGGCCCATCTGCACCTCCCCTCACCATGGGCATCCCATAAGAAACTATTTAAAACAGATTCCAGTCGGATGATGACAGACTTGGGAACCTTCAGGACAGAGAGAATATGCATAGGAATAGAAGAAAACACGCTATTAATGAGGGTGATCCTCCCTCCGAAAGATAGGAATCAATTTTTTTAGTTATTAATACAATTCATGACCCTATTGGACAGATCCTCAAAATATTGCACCTGAATCCTCCCAGGAGAGATAGGAGCCCCAAGATAGGTCATAGGAAACTTCTTCTCATGAATACCGAGAATTGTTTCAATGGAAACTCTGTGGCGTCTTGGATATATCGAAGGAAAAAAGACGTCACTCTTCTCCCGGTTAATCACTTGACCACCCCATTTAGGATACTCATCCATTATCGAAACAAAACTTCTGATGGAGGGGCTTCGTCCATTGAGGAAAAACAATAAGTCATCCGCAAACAGGAGGTGGGAGATAATGGGGACCTGGGAGCTACAATGGAAGGGCTGAACTGTACCACGTTGCATGGCCAAAGAAAAGTATCTGTTAAGGGCATCCTGGGCCAGGATAAAAAGGTTCGGGTATAGGGGTCCCCTTGTCGTAAGCCTCGGACAGACTTGATGAAGCCACACTGCTTTCCCGCCAATATGATATTGAACCACGGAGAGCTGTAGCAGCGAAAGAAAATTTCAATGGCGGCCTCAGAGAAACCCATTCATCTCATGGTGCGAATGATGAAGTTACACTCAAGGCGATCATAAGCCTTATCCATGTCCAGTTTGACCACCACGTTCGAGCCCACTACTTTCCTGTTAATATCCAAGACCATCTCTTGAGCCACCCCAACAGCCCCTTGGATGGAGCGACCGCGGATAAAAGCGTGTTGCTCATCTAAAATCCACTGGTGGGTGAATCCAGCGAGCCTAATATTGATGATGGTAGCTATCACTTTGTATATGAAATTACATAGGCTAATGGGATGATAGTGAGAGATCACGGAGGGGGAACTGACCTTTGGAATCAAGACCATGGTAGTTGCACTAGCCATGCGAGGGAGAGAGTTGCCTTTGAAGAAATCCTGGATAGCTTCACAAAGATTCTACTTGATAATATTCCAAGCGGCAATGAAGAAAGAGCCCGAGAACCCGTCTGGGCTAGGCGTGCTGTCCGGGTTGAGATTATGCACTACCTCCCAGATTTCCTTCTCATTAGGAACACAACAGAGGAGTTCATTAACATGGGTGGGAACGCTGCATGGGATCGATTTAAAAAGATCCGCCTGGCCAGAGGGGTATCCATCTTGGAAGCAAGGATTTGGGTCATACAACAAATCTTTAAAGTGGGTGCTAACCATACTTCCAATCAGTTCCAAATCATTAGAGAAAGACCCATCTATAAGCCTAATGTTGTGGACCCGCACCCGCTGTTTCTCCTTCAGGAAGGCATGAAAAAAGGCGGTATTATGGTCCCCCTCTCTCAGCCACGAAGAGCGGGCGCGTTCCTAGAGGCGCTGCTCCTGTTCAAGAAGGACCTCATTCAGTCGTTGCTTCTTTATACACAAGGTTGTGAAAATCTCGTCATCCCACCGCTCTTCCAAACTAACTTCAGTATGCTCTACCTCCTTCATAAGGTCATCCATGGCCTAGTTATCGACAAGTTTAGAATAGGACCAGACTTGAAGAGCCTGTTTTAAGCGCCTAATCTTAGCATGGAGCCCAACCCAACTCCTCTGCTGATAGGGTAGGATCCAGGATCTTTCCATAGTCTCCAGAAACCCAGGATCGTGCATCCATAGCTTGGAGAAGAAGAAACGACCCGAACCCAAGGATCCCGGACTCAGATGAATTAAGAGTGGGGAGTGATCAGAAAAAGTCCGGACCAAATGAGAAACCTCAAGATTCTGAAAGGACATTATTGCATGGAGATTCCCCAGGCAGCGATCGAGCCTACACCAGGTTCTCCTGTTGCCCCGCTGGTTGTTGCACCACGTGAAACTGTCGTCGGTGAAGCCAAGATCAAGAAGCCCTTCCTGTGCTGCGAAGGAGGAAAAAGCAAGTCTATCGTTCTGAGGAAGAGAAGCACCACCTTTCTTTTCAGAAGAGTTCATGATAGTGTTGAAATCACCGCCCACAATCCAGGGTTCCTCTACCGGGTTGAAAGAACTCAGATCCATCCAGAGATTATCCCGCAGGCTAGCATCACACTTAGTATAAACAAAAGAACGGAAGCAGAATTGGGTCCCAACTGTCACCTTGACGGAAATATGTTGGTCAGATGAAGTCGGCAAGTCGATCTTTGCACTAGAATTCCAAAATAACCAGACATGGTGGTTGACAGGCTCGCCATGCATGAAGTAACCTAAGCCGATTCTTTTGGAAAATACACCGATTTTAGAGGCACACTGCTTGGGTTCCAAGACCACAATGACCGAAACTTTATGTTTATCCACCTCTGAGGAGAGAAAATCCATCTTGACCCTGGCACCTAGCCCACGGGCGTTCCAAATAATAATCAAGATCATTAAAACAGAGAATGCCTGGCACTGGCCCTAGGCGACGAAGGCTTCTGGTTGAGCTCCAATGAAGAGGCAAGAAGGGTTCTCACTTTCAATCTGGTAATCATCTTTGTAGAAGAAGACCTATGAGGAGAGGAAAAACTGGGTATACCTTATGAGGCCAGGCGGGCGGGGCGACCTCTTCTTCTGATCGATTAGCTAGGGAAGAAAAATCCTCCACCAGGGACAGTGCCTCAAAAGAATTGGTTGTGGGAAGCGGGGACAGCGCCAGGGCAGGTTGGCTTGTCCTGACCGAGGCAAGAGGAAAAATATCCAGGCCGGGGGGGTAGGTGGAAGAGGGCCAAGGGCGGACAAGGGAGTCGTTCCAGGTCGCATAGAGCAGGACAAGGACAAGGGAGGCAAAACGGGAACCAAGGTCGTGCATGGGGGTGGGAGAGGGGGAGAAAGCGGTAAAGGAGGAGTAGGGCTGGAGGGAGAGGAAGGAGGAGGGGGAAGGGAGGAAGGGCCAGGGACCAGAGGCGGAGGACATAAAGGAAGAGGGGCCACTGGAGGGGCAGGCGAATGAGGAGAGACCACCACAGAGGAAGAGGCTCCTTTTTCAAACTGAACAGGCCTCCTCAAAGGAGCGCGGTGGGAAGGACGGAGGGAAGAACTCATCCTACACTTAGAGGATGCATGGACATGGAGTTGACAGCAGCTGTAGAAGCGAGGAACCGTAGGAAAGAAGAGATGCTGGGACCACTCCAAGGGATCCCCAACGCGCAGAAGGAGCTGCGACGGTGGGGGCGACGAGAGATCCAAGGCCACATAGATCCGGGCTGTAGCAGAGTCAAGAAGCCAGTGGACAGACCTGGGACACCGGGCCCAAGCATGCACAAAGTCCCTATGAGATTCCAAAACAATAAGAAAGTATTTCTTGTTGAGCTCCGAGATCTTAGCCGGCAGATCCAGGCCCCATCCGCGCACAAAATTCTGGAAGAGGCCTAAGGGGGGTTTGTCGATCCCAAACCGGGAAACCAGAGACCAGTGAAGAGAGGATGAGGCCTAAACAAATGCCGCAGGTGGGAAGGAAAGGACCGGGGTGGCATTCCTCATTTCCACACTGATAGAATCCATCCGGACCACCGGGAACTGGAACGATGGTTGAAGGGGAGGAGATTTGAGCAGGATCTCCTTCAGCGAGGGAATCATAGGAGCAAAGGCCATGCTCGGCCACATGGAGGGGGGCCGATCCGTCGGCTCTGGAGAATTTGACGCCGTCGCAACGGTCGAAAATCCAGGAGGGAAGGGAAGAGCGTGTGGCGCATTCAGAAGACAATTTGAAATCATCCCTCTTTTCCTTACCTAGGTATATTTTTAATTAAATGTTGATATTTTTGTGAGTAATAAATATTTAATTACAATTTTATAAATAATAAAATTATTTAAAAGATAATTCATTTTCATAAAATTTATTCATGAATCAATAATTTGTTTCCATGTGATTATAAGATAATTTTATGAGACCCTAGTTGATTTTTCAAAGTGTCATAAAATCGGTTATAATATTAAAATTGGTATTTTTTTAGTAAATGATGATTTTAATTAAAAATTAAATTTCTCATATTTATAAAATTATTTTCATAAAATGGAGTTCATTTTTAGATTCTACACATCGAAATATGGTTAGGGTGAATTTTTGAGATTTTTCTGAAATACTTGAATTTTTGGTGAATAGTGAAATTTGATAATTTACAAAATATACTAGATGAATGAATTTTATGCATCATGCTTGAGTCATGGATGATGTAAATGGTCATTTATTTTAACTAACATGCAATTATTACTGTTTTTTTACAATAATCAATATTATTCATAGTCTTGAGCAAAAATAATAAACTAATGACTAAAATAATGCAAAAAAAACCTCCTCTCCACCACTATATAAACCACCCCTCACCCCCACCCCCTCTTCCTATCACATCTATAAAGCTTTTAACCTTGCCTAATTTCTTCCAAATACACTTCCCAAGTACTCCCCCCATGTCCAAGACCTACTGGTCTCACCAAAAGGCCAAAAACAAAGGCCTTAAGGAGATTCTCAAGGAGTACTCAAGAGGTAAAACTCTCTTCCTTTTTCCTTTCCATCCAATGGCCCGAAGGCCTTAAATTTCTTTATTATATGATAAAGATCCCTTTTAAGGGATTAAGGGGGTGGAAACTCAATGACATCATGGACATAGGACAATCACACGCGAAGGTCTCTTCCTTTTTCCTTCAATTTCTTTTACAGGTTCCATTATTTTATTTCTCTCTACTCATATCCCCTCATCTAAATGCTATGATAATTATATTAACTTACATGTTCTGTAATTTTATTATACTAATGGAATATTTCATCATCATATATCTTTCTCCTCTTTTTATACTAAAAATGAAAACATTGTCTGAGATGTATTAATTTATCACATTCAAGGACGACGGGTTTTCAATTTCTATTACCATCTTCAATTATGGTCAGGAAACCATTTTTATGATTGAACCAAATAATTATATATGTAATATATCCTATTTAATGTTCTATAATCATTTATTACACATGGTATTTAATTATAAAACAAAATGAGTTCGTGGTGATCGAAAAACCATCAAAATAATCCAAGCATTTATCATTAAAATTTTATAAAATGATTTATCCTAAAACCATATAACCAAATGATATGTATAACCATTTACAATTATTTATGTTCATTAATAAAATGTAATTCCAATTCAGGATAATTATATCAATTCCACATGAACTCCGTTACTCATAGTCAAGCAAACCGATCATGAAAATCAAGTAAATGAACACTCTGAAATGATGGAATTAAATCGTATAACTTATTAATAAGACCATAAATGAACTTAATAAAACTATAATGAATAAAATAAATGTAGATAAGGTTCGTAATTAATTAATTAATGGATTTTATTTGACTATCCAGGATGTTAAGATCAAAGGAAGAACACATTCGGGCATAAGGTATGGGGTTTGTCATCTCACTTTTATTTCTGTGAGATTTCCATTGTTCACTGCTTATTTCTTGTGTGTGGTGTATTTTTACTAATATTTGATATATAATATCATTATTGTCTTTATATTCAAGGTATTAAGTGATTCACTTGATGATTATTAACTCGATTGATTACTATGCTGTAAGGGAATTTGTTTTGGTTTCCATGTCATTGTGATTTACTTGGTATTGTGAGCCTAACAATTCTTATGTGATGTAACTACTGCCCCTTTGAGATAATTTTTCATTTTAAATTGTAATTAAATTATATATCCATATTCTTGTTACATTTATGTGATTATTTTCTTATCCATATACCATTTTACATATGGTGTTTATGTGGAATGTTGATTTAACTGTGGAAATATTGATGAATCTGTATCCTCTACTAAATATGGATATTAAAAAGGCATATTGTTATTGTATTAAATATTTTTATAAAGAATGATTTATACTGGAAGTGATGGGTGGGGCCCGCTATAGCCCCTCGATGCATCGACAGGTCTCATGAGACAAATCAGTTAGTGACAAACCCTTCGAGTTTGTTTCTAAAAATCATACGGGTTTCTACCCACAAAATTAAACCATATCGAAGGTATAATAGTTCATGTTCCAGATACATGACGTACAAATAATAAGCATTCTTTTTATTTAGTATTTATTTTTTACTTTCCACGAGGTTTTCACTATGACAAAATCTATGGATGCATTTTTATTCTCAGCTTACTGATGGCATGTGTTTTCATTTATTCACTATACCATATTAGTTATGTCTAATTAATTATGTTTCACTTATTATTGATTCATGATTCCACTATGTGTAACCCTTACTGATCATTTTAGATCACCCTTATTATGTTTCCTTTCCCCAGGTTATAAAGAAGATAACCTTGAATAAGATTTCATAGAGGCAGTTTATTTCAGTTTATTATGTATCATGTTGTGTTTTCTATCTTTCCCAATGTACTATGGGTATCATGTATGTAATCTGTTCTTACAAAAATGCTAAACTAATCTGTCCTTCAGGATTTATTTCTTAAAATAATTCCAATATAATATAATAATGTGTTTTCTCCAATATTGATGGGGTCAGGGTGTTGCAAACATATGAGACTTTCTGAATCCTATTTTTAGCAACTTCTGACTTTTGGGAAAAAACTCATTCTGAGGAACTGGGTCTGATCCAGTTCGTCTGACTTCCAACTTAGAAAAATAGCTTTCTTCATTCAAATTCTCAAAAAAAATTCAATAAACATGTTATAAACTTCCAGCAACACATATTTCACCTGATATACAAAAAAATATTTTACAAACAAAAGTTAGGTGTCAATAAAAACAAAACTTTTAAATAATAGAAAAATATCTTCAATCTCCCCCTTTGGACTTTTAAAAACTCTTGTTAACAAATTTTTCAACTCGTCATTTTTTTTACTCTCATATTTTTTTTAACAACACATTTTTACAAAAAACACCGTTTTTGAACATTTTCCAAAACACAATATTTCTCAAAAGAGAGTGTCATAACACCACACTAATGGATAAAGTAATGTTTTTGAAGTAATTTCATCCCTAGATGACAAGAAAATTTTGTGACCATATTAAGATAAACTCCCCCTCACTTTTAACTTTTCCTCTTGCTTTTATTTCTCTCCCCTATTTTATGACAACCACAACTTCAGATTCATTTAAGTAAGAAAAGTAATTCCCTATCCCTTAGAGGATAAATGTAACATACCAAGTAAGTAATGAATAATATATATTTTTATGTATGTCTATTTATGAATTAGATAGTGTTTTAGAGGATTAAAATGAGAATAAATCCAATCTTAAGCATGAAATACACTAATATTTTTAAAAGATTGTTTTACTGCCTTTTGATGGAAAACCATTTTTAAATCAAACTTTTGACAATTTTATAAGCTCTATTTTTCAAAATAAACATATTCTTTATTATTGGGACATTGAAATTTACATTGTATAATTTTTTGGTATTTTTCTGACAATGTTCATTTTTTAATGAATAGTGAAAAATACTACATTTTACATCAAAAATGTTTTTTCATCTAATTTAATTATATGGTTAGATTATCTTTTTAATTAGTCTTAAAGTGTAATTAGAATATTTTTTTACCATTTAATCCAATGGTGGTCATTAGGATTAATTTCACTTTGTAATTGGGCATAAACAAGTGCCAAACTTTTCATTGATATTGTTTCTAAAAAACCTGCTATTTATTTTGACAACGGGGATTATTTTTAAATTAATTATTTCAATTTCTGTGTTTGGAATTTGGTAAAATAGATTACATATTTTTAATCATAAGGTACAAATTTTGTAATGAAGACTCTTGTTTTTGGACATTATGAATAGTAATGACGGTAATTATCTTTAATTATCTTGATTAATTAGTAATCGGGTAGTTAAGGATAATAAAATAATATCATAATAATAACAAATGACCCCAACATGTGTCCTAATGCTACTGTTTGTGTCATGTCCAACCATGGTATTCCTTGTGCCAAACTTGGGGACCCCATGGAATCACTTTTGTGTGATAATGACTTTTTATCTTTTTATTTTTTAAAGAAAGTTAAATATAACAAAGAATGTATCACCTGAGTAAAAAAAGTTTTATTTTGTCTACATAAATGATATTTTGGACTATAAATAGTCATTTTAAATCTAAAAATATTTCCTACATCATAGTATTTTTTTATAATTTTTAGACATTAAATAAATTAAATTATTTATGACAACATGATGATGCAGTGATTACCTCATTAATGAACAATTTAAATAAAATGAAAAGATAATGTAAAATCTAAGACTTACACTTTTCAAAGACCTATTGGATGAGTATATTTATAACCCTTATCACCTTATCCTCTAAATACATCAATGTGGGACCTTTAAAATCTGAAACTCATTTGAAAATAAAGTGACATTTTATACCTTTCCAAGAGTGCCCCTCCTCTACTCTTATAAAAGGCCCCCACCTCTACCTCCTTACCCACACTTCTCAAGCCATTGGCTCAGCCAAGATCTACTCATTTTATCTCTCCACATACCTCTCTTCATCCTAGAATCCTTATCTTAGGCAGAAAGCTCTTCAAGAAACCCTTTTGGTTCTAACCAAAGGGAGTTACCCGATTTAAAGGTAATGTCTTCACTTGTGTTCTTTTGTTTTATTTTGCTTCTCCAACCCCATAAACTCTTTTTATTCATTTATTTTGTAACAACACCAGTATATTCAATATACTAGGATGTTTTTATAAGAAGGATTTGAGCTACACTTACACACACCTACATCTAATGGTTAAAGAATATATTGTTTCTGTGGATGGTGAATTTATGCCTCACGAAACGATGATTGTTCAATATTATTATAACATCTTCAAAGGTGGCCATTAATATGTCACTATATTTATATATGATATATAATATTTTTATTTTTTCCTTAATCTTCTTTATTTTTCATTTATGGCATACCTTTATGGCTTCCATTATGGGTATACGCGATATCTTCATTTTAGGAAGTGCGGACTACCGCCCCCTCAAAGTGATTTGATTCGTTAATTCCATATGTGGGATGTATAAAGGATGGAATTAATGATATTATATATTATATTATACTGGAATTATAATATACCTTTATATCATTATGATTCCATTCCATAAAATATGAAATAGAAATGAAAGTAGCATTCATGCGTACGTACGGCTTACCGTCTCCATGAACGGTGCATTTCATTTCTTACCTCTCAATGTTATGTAATATTATAAATGCATGTATATACTGGATATATATGACATATATGATATCTAAATCATGAATATAATTCTGGATATAATGGATATTTTACCACATGAACAACTTGTAATTATAAAGAGTTTATTTTTTACTCAAGTACCAATGATCGACAAAACAACCATTATTAACTTAAATAATTACATAGTGTTCATAACATGGTAATAAGTGATATAAAAGGAATAATGAACCTGAAAAAGGTTCTTAAGCAAGTATAAATTAACTCAAGTTTATTATTCAGGATGTTAAAGAACGATCGAGTCAAGTCGGATCCGAGGTATAGGACTTCGTCTCAATCTCCTTTCATTGAGGCATATTATGTTTTATACACAACTTTATTTTATACGGTGTATAAACCCCTTTGACTTTTACGTTTATTCAAAAGGAATCTTTTTTATATGAAGCATTTACTAAATGACAAAAGGGAATGTTTTTTTGTCGTACGTATGCAGCGACAACGACTTCTCCGCCGCCGTGACCATTATTTGAGTTTCGGCTTCCTCTACAAGCCATAACTTTTTTTGAATGAAAGATAAATACCATGTTTTACTTTTATTTTATTTTGGTATTGAAAATGGTTTTCATAATTTTTTTATATCAATTTTTTGTATTGATATCTTGTGATTGAAAAGTGGAAATGTTATGTTTTCTTTATGCATGTTTTATGTGATACGATTATGTTATGGTTCTTGGGCATTGTTATGAAGATGGGTGGTTCTGTGATAAACTAAGGGCGGGTGAGCCCGATATAGCTCTTCAATGCATTGGGTAACGCAAAGGAGTTAAGCATTAAGGTTTCTCCGAAGAGATTTAGGGAATATACTGTGATGGGTATTCCAAACATAACCATGAGGGTTACTCCCTACGTAAGAATGTTATGAATGCCTCAAGTTACCTTTATGTCTTATGATTTCTATGATTTATTCATGATTTTATGAGGTATGTTAAAATGCTTGTGTTTTATGAGTAAAGTATGATTTCATACATGGACTAATGTTTTCATTTCGTACTTTTATATCCCTTACTGAGCTTTTTATGCTCATCCCAAGTTTTTGAAATGTTTTTCATATGTCAAGGGAAAGGTACATGATGTGATGATAGTGTCAAGGAAGTTTCAAGAAAGAATCCGTGTTTTATTTTAAATATGTTTCCGTTTATGGGAAAAATGAGTAATATCTTTTATGTAACCACTTTGTTTAAATGTGGAATGTAATGCATGTTTTATGATCTAATTCTCTAAAACTCTAAACCTGAAAAGATCCTCAACATGTAGTCTTGAAGTATCTCAATATTAAGTAATGTTTAAGGATGGGGCCTTATAATAAAGATGTAAAAAATTATCCCTATTTGTTAATATAATCCAAAGCATGGTCTGGGACTTTCTGAAGATGTTTAAGAAGTCAATGGTGTGATCTTGAATGTTGGACAGTATTTTTAGAAATATCAATTGCATTCTAATTATCACAAAGTATCATCAATGATTTTCTAACTTCAACTTTCAAATCTTCCAACTGAACTCTCATATACAACATATGAGTACAAGAATGAGTAGCTACAACATATTTTAATTCCATTGTGCTCAAAGTTACTGAACTCTATTTCTTAATGTTCCAACTCACACAATATTCTCCCAAGAAAAAATTTCCTCCTGAAGTTTATTTTTTGTCATTGCAATCTCCAGCCCAATTAGCATCAGTATAACCATGAACGTTCATTTCAAAATTTATTTTTTATAAAAACTCATGTGAATTTGTTCCTTTAACATATCTCAGAATTCTATTTACTTCCAACATATGATACTCCTTTGGATCACTCTGATATATGGCACATAATGTTACAGCATAATGAATATCAAATCTTAAGGTTGTGAGATAAAGCAAACTTCCTATCAATTTTCAAAAACCTTTCTGATTTACACTTTTTCCAGTTTCATCCTTAATCAACTTTGTGATCACTAAAATATGAGTTGAAACTTATTTGAATTATTCTAACCCAAACTTATTTAACAATTATCTGACATACTTTTATTGAGTTAGAAAAATGTATTTTTCCTTTTGTTGAACTTGTAAGCCAAGGAGTAAAGTTAATTCTCCCAACATTGACATTTAAAAATTCTTTTTCATTTCCTCAGAAAATTATTTACAAACTTTTTCTTCATCCACATAAAAAATTGTATTATCTATATAAATAATTACAATTATGTTGTTGGAGTTAACATCTTTCACATATAAGTTGTTATCAACTTTTCCTTTAGAAAAATTCAATATTCTCAAATAACCGTCGGGTTTTGAATATCAAGCACGTGGGGCTTGTTTCAACCCATACAAATATTTATTCAATTTACAAACTTTTTTTCATCTTCATCAAGTAGAAACCCACAAAGTTATTCAATGTAAACTTATTCCTCAATCTCACCATTTAGAAAAGTTTAATTTATATCCATATGATAAAGTTTATAATTTCGATGTGAAGACACTACTAGAAATATTCTAATAGTTTCTAATCTTGCAACTGGGAAAAAAATTCTTCAAAATCCACACCTTCCACCTGTGTATAGCCTTTGCAAACAAGTCTTGCTTTGTTTCTTAAAAATTATCCATGCTCATTTAACTTGTTTCTGTACACCCATTTTTTCCCAATAAAATTTTTATTTGTTAGTCATGGAACAAGTTCCCAAGTTTTATTTTTCTCAATTTAATATAGATCTTCATTAATAACATCTACTCATTCTTTTTGTTCCACTACTTCTGAAACTGATTCTAGTTCAATTTGTGAAGTGATTGATATCTAATTTTCTAATCTCATACTTCTTCTTGTCTGAACTGGAGCCTTTTGATTCCAAAGAATATTTTTAGTCTCAACATGTTTTTGTACAGTATAAAATTTCACAATTTCTCTTCCATCTTCACATTCCACATCACATGATTCTTCTGAATCTTGATAATTCTATTTTGGATCACTTTCATTTTCGTTGGAAATATTCAGTTTGTATTCCTCAAAACTCTCAACAACTTTTGTTAAGAAATTTGGATTTTCATTAAAATTCACATCATATGAATCCATAAACTTTTGTAAATATTTATTACAACATTTGAAACTTCTTCCATTGGGTGAATATCCCCATGAAAACTCCTTTGGCTTTCTCATCAAATTTTCTAAGGTCTGTATTTTTTATTTTTAGAAAATAGGGACTTTCAAAAACCTTGAAGTATTTTAATGAAGGTTTTCCATTATACCACATTTCTTAGGAAGTCATGTTGGATTTAGGCCTTAGAAAACATATGTTTTGAACATGTACAACAGTAATAATAGCATCTCTCTAGTGGAACTTTGAAATGTTGCATTCTGCTAACATATTTCTTCCCATTTCCACTAAACTTCTATTTTTCCTTTCTACAACTCCATTTTGTTAAGGGATCTATGGATCATTATACTGATGTTTAATCCTATGTTTCTTTAAATATGATTCAAAGTAATTTCATATGAATTCCTTTCCATTATCATTTCTCAACTTCATTATGTAAACACCCATTTTTCTCTCAACTTCTCTTCTGAAAACTCTAAACATATCTACTGCCTCTAACTTGTGATTCATAAACATAATGTTGGTCATATGGGTGAAATCTTCAATAAAAGTGATAAGGTAAAAATATCCTTTTATTTATTGATGTCTTAGCGACCCACATAAATTATAATGAATATGGTTAAGATGTTTGATAGACTGAATCTCAACTTTCTTATGACTTTGATTAGTTATTTTCCCTTTCTGAAAAGTTATGCAAACATCTTCTTCTCTTATTTTCAATTCTGAAAAATTTCATACAACATCAACTTTAGAAAGTTTATTCATATTTTTCTGTCTAAGATTCTCAAGTCTCTAGTGCCACGACTTGTTTTCATCTTCAACACTCAAGTAATAGGAGTTGTAAAGTTCTCCTATTTGAAATAGATTTCCACTAGTTCTTTCTTCTCTTGTAACAACTTTGTCATCTTCCACATTTTTTATGATACAAAAATCTTTTCTGAATATCAATTATTTTTCATTATCAAAAAGTTGACTTACACTAAGTAAGTTATGTTTTATACCATCAATAAATAGAACTTCCTTATATTTCAACCTTTTGCTTCAATATCAGTCATTCCAATTCCTTTGATTTTTAAGGAACTATCATTCTTGAAGGTAACAGCTCCTTCATCACAATTTTCAATATCTTTAAATATTTTCAAATCACATGTCATGTGTGATGAAAAAATACTATCAAGTATCTATGGTTTTTTCTTTTTATTTGTTTTCAAAGATATCTCAACAACAAAATCTCTTTCCTCAACTTTCTTCTTTTCATCTTCCTTTACTTTTCTACTGTAAGAAACTTATTTCAAAAGGAGTGGCATACATTTTTTGACATGATGACCAGCCTAGCCGTATCTTCCACATACTTATTCCAGACATTCAAATTTTTTTCCATTGGAAGTTTTCTAGCATCTTGAGTTTTTACTTTTCGAACATGTTGAGCTTTAGGAAAATTACTCATTCTTCTTCCATTATTGCTTCCACTATGTTCAAACCTTCTTCCAGGAAGTGACAAGTTATTTCAACAATTATATGCCTTTTTCCCATAGATTCCATAGCACCAAAAAAAACCATCAAATCTCTATTTTCTATTAAAGTAAGACCTTTCTATGTAAAAACTTTGTTGAGGTTGATAACTTCTTTTTACTCTAACATACTCTGGGAATGGGCCATATTTCCTACTAAGGAAGTTTTCAATTTTTGAATATATGATAGGTTTCTCACATCCCTTCTCAACCCAATCTTTCCCAACACTTTTCTTCTCGCCTGAAATGTTAGAAAAAAATAGATGAAACATTATTTTTGGTGGGTGATAATTTCACTTAATTCTTGATTTGAGATTTCTCAGCAATGTTAGAAGTTTCATATTTTACTTATAAAGATTTGTTGAAGTTTTCATTCATCTTTCTTAAAGTTCTTTTGGCCTCAAAAAGTTTTTATTGAGACTTGTTAACTTCATCTTCCTTAACTTCCAACTTTACTGAGATATTCAATCATTTTTACTTGTTCATCAATTCTAAGTTTGTAACCTGAGATCTCCTGGATGTATTCATCTTATTTCTTGAAAACATCTTTTCCACCTTCAACAACTTTTATACCATCTTGATTTATCATTCTAATTTCTTTCTTGAGAGTTATATTTTTTTCAAGACATGCAACAAGTTCTGATCTGAGCTGATACTCTATGTAAGATTCTTCACCTCTTTATTCTTAACTGTCTAGGGAATTATTTTTTCTCAACTTTTATGATGAAAGTACTAAACTTTTATGAACTTTAGTATTCTTGGATAATTTTTTTTAGTTGAGTCTGGTTCAACTTTCTTACTTATCATAATTTCTTTGTTTCCAGTAAATTTATTCTTATGTTTTTTGGGTGACTTTCTTCTTTGGAACTTTTATTCCACTTCCTCCATCGAAGTTTTTCATCAGAATCATCTCAATATTCTCTAACTTTATTTTTTAGGCAATTCATAGCAAAGTGCATAATTCCACCACACTCAAAACATTTGAGAGTAATTTTTCATCTATACTTTCCTCTTCTTCTTTGATGGTTCTTAAAAATAAGAGACATGATTTTATCATTCAAATTAGCATCCTCTTTATCTTCAAAATCACAAGGATCAACATCTTCAACATCTTTTTTCATTTTTCTCATAGCTTCAAAAATCATTTCATATTTCATCTTCTTTTTGAACATTGGAGTTTTTCTCATTTCATAATCAATAATAAAGTTATGGAATTCATCAAGAGATAAATCATATTTATCTTCTAAAGTAGAAATTTTAGAATCAAACATGTCCGGAAAGTTTCTCATGAGTTTCTTCACAATTATAGAATCTTCCAAGACATCTCCAAAACCTATGATGTTGCAAAAAAATCATTTACTCTGGTGAAGTACTCATCAATAGTTTCTTCATCTCTTATTCTTATATCTTCAAACTTGTTATGCCAGGTTTGTAGCTTTTCTTCCTTCACTTTAGTATTCCCTTCAAAAATACTTTTGAGCTTTTCCCACGTACTCTTTGATATTTTGAGACTCATCACCTTCAGATAAACATTTTCTGACTAAGACATAAGAATAGTATTTCTAGATTTTTTATCAACTTCGATATTTCACTTGTCAACAAAATTCATCAGGGTATCTTTATCAATAGGTGGAAACCTAATTGTAATAGCATCAACAACTTCTAGGCCAAGAGATAGGAGATATGGAATCGTTCTGTTTTTTTAATCATAATAATTTTTGCCATCAAATGTAGGAATTTCTCTACTGTTGATAGAATTGAGATTATCCATGATAAGGATTCAACAAGGGAACCTTGGCTCTAATACTAATTAAAGTTTCAAAGGATCGAATAACAACTGAGAAGGGAGGGTTGAATCAGTTGTTTCTTTTTACAAATTTCAAACTTTAGGAAACATAAGTGAATACAACTTGTGTCAACTCCTGTTAGACACCTTCTATCTCCCGATAGGAATGATTATACTGAATCCCATCAGTTTACAAAGATTTTCTTACAACAATTTCAGCCACAAAAGAAAATGAACATCAAAGATTTTTTCTCCAAAAAAGATATTTCTGGAAGCTCAATCCAATGTGTCTGGGTCTGATTACCTCATTCCGATAAACTCAGTCTGGTAGACAATTCCCATTTACCTTTTCTCAATCTGCACATGATACCAACTTCTTTTCTATCTGATTAACAAACTTGTGCTTTTCAAACTTCTTCTCAAGACTCATACTGATTCTCTCAGTCTGATAAACTTTGTCTGGTAATCTGAACTTGCCTCAGTCCAATCTTCTGATCAGAACACTCTGTCTGAAAAAACACTTCTAACACAAACTCTACAGAATTTCTAACTTTTTTCACACGTGAAGAGTGATTCACACCCCTATACTTTCCACCTCTATTTATAGGTGGTTCAGAAATAGTAAAGGTGGGGAACTGAAATGTTTTTCCGACTCACCCAAATTCCAAAAACTTCGAATTTCACTCATATATGAACTTCATCTTTGACTGTTTCAAACCTTCTCATCTCTTCCGGTGTCTTCTCAGATAGAAAACAATTTTGAAAGAACAAAACTTCTCATTCCAATGGATTTCTCATTCTGATGGATTTCTCATTCTGATGGATTTCTCATTCTGATGGATTTCTCATTCCGATGGATTTCTCATTCCGATGGATTTCTAATTCCGATGGATTTCTCATTCCGATGGATTTCTCATTCTGATGCATTTCTTATTTTGATGAACTTCTCATTATGATGAATCTCTCATTCCGATGAAGTTCTCATTCCAATGAATTTCTTATTCCGATGAAATTATCATTCTGATGAATTTTCTGGAAAACCTATGACTGGAAAACTACAACATCTCCCTTTCTTCAATAGCTTATATCATGAGATTTTTTCATGATGTTGAGAAATTTAAGATCAGCAAAACATCGTCTGACTCCTTTTGAAAAGTTATACAACTTTCTATCAGAGACTTTCATAACTTCTGGATTCAACAACATAGCATACTTTCTGAATCCTATTTTCAGCAACTTCTGACTTTCATACAAAAAATCATTCTAATGAATTGGGTCTGATCTGGTTTGTCTAATCATAAACTTTTCATAACATCTTTCTTCATTCAGATTCTCAACAAATTTTCAGTGAACATGTTATAAACTTCCAACACATCTTTCACCTTATTTACAAAAACAATCTTTTACAAACAAAATTTAGTTGTCAACAAAAACAAAACTTTAAAATCATCACAAAAGATCTTCAATACCAAATATAGGATTGAAAGAGTGTGTTTTACTACAAGAGAGGGGATAGATTGTAGTTTATAAAATAAAACTTACAATATCACAAGCCTCTTGAAAGAAAGTAATCAAACCTAGAAACATATCAATATAATTTATAATCAATGTTTAGAAAAGTTTGTAATAAACAATATAAACTTTCTTTAATACATGCATAGCGGAAATAGAAAACTTTTAAAAAAAAGTTATAACTACCTCATACAAAGTAAGAAAAACTTATAGAAAATTATAACAAATAATTAACTTTGGTTTAAATAAACTAAATCTTATATTATACCTAACATGAAACTCCTTACACATTACAAAATATTTATAAGAATGATTAAAATAATTTAAATTAAATCATAAGAAACATTGGATCGAGTACACAATATGCCATACATGAATGATCATATCGTTAATGCATACGAAATCACATTAACATGTTTTATTTTTATCTCATTAGAAAGACACTAAGCCTTCATAAGAATCAAAGCATATATATAGCATCCCGCCTTTTTATCACATAAACTTTCATTACATTATACAAAACTGAGGATCTTTAAGGTTTAGTGTCTTGGAAACCAGGAACTTAAAACATGAAAACATAAAACATTCTTCTAAAAGACTTGAAAGGCTTCTCCTCATGTTCATCCTAGGTTCATTACGGCATCACATAACCTGGGATCATACATCAAAAGAAAGGGTGAGCAGAAGGCCCAGTAAGGGAAACAAGGGAAACATTTAACATGTGAACTTGAGATACATCAACTATGTCATGAACAAGAACTTTAAGGCATGATAAAAAAAA
This sequence comes from Viscum album, assembly GCA_963277665.1. Lineage (NCBI taxonomy): Eukaryota > Viridiplantae > Streptophyta > Magnoliopsida > Santalales > Viscaceae > Viscum > Viscum album. The sequence continues at coordinate 1,369,556,588 of OY728135.1, forward strand.
ACATGTGGCATATCATAATAAAAATAAAATTTTCATAACTTGAAGATGTGGCTACATCATTTAACATAGACAATCATGAACATATCACCAAGGTCCATCCCCAAGGTGTCATTTGAAAATTACCAAGGTTATTCACCAAGGTATCGTGAAAATTGTAATCTCTAGTGGTTACATCATTACCCAATGCATTGGAGCGCTATCAGGGCGCACCCTTAAATTTGCCTTTATTATCATGTGAGCCACATATATAGCCATCAAACATTTCATAAATAACCCACATAGCATAAAATAAATGGGTTTCATTTCATAATCATAACGTTTTAAAAACTGCTTTAAAGACATGATCTTTACGGCACTTTAAACCCACGGAAGGGAAAGCGGGTCTCATGTATGTAAATCCCAGAATTTAAAATGGAAAATTTTTATATATATGTGAATACCCTTGTAGAAATAAGAGCTTTGAGTATTCACTTTATAACATAAAATAATTTTGAGAAAAGAGGGAGGTATTTTGAGACGAAAATTCTGCAGCATAACGGCTATGTTACAAGGTTTTAGAAAACATTGAAAAGAGAGGGGACATGGGTCACCCACTCATAAATGATACATAAAACAGTAAGGGAACAGAATAAGAAGGATATATGGACATGGTAATGAAATTTTAAGGACATACCATTTGAAATGAAAAACATGGAAGGAAGACAAAAATTAGATTTCTCTTATGAAAATTCGGCAGCCTAACGGCGTCACTTAAACTTCAACAAAATTGAATTGAAAAGGTCAAATAGGGTCTCTCATCATATGAACATAAGAGTCCAGTATGATAGATATAGATATCATAACCCAACATAATAGAAAGGAACTTGAAAGAATTGACATGAAAGTAGAACTTCAAAATGAGAATGGTGAAGAACCACTTAAAAATTCGGCAGCCTAACGGCGCCACTTAAACTTCAACAAAATACTGAATTGAAGAGATCAAATGGGGTCTCTAATCATATGAACATAAGAGTCCAGTATGATAGATATAGATATCATACCCCAACATAACAAAAAGGAACTTGAAAGAATTGACATGAAAGTAGAACTTCAAAACGAGAAGGGTGAAGAACCACTTAAAATTTCGGCAGCCTAACGACGCCACTTAAAACTTCAAAATACTGAATTGAAGCGATCAAATGGGGTCTCTCATCATATGATCATAAAAGATCAGTATGATAAATTTAGAGATCATACCCCAACATAGTAAAAAAAAGGAACATGAAATACTTTACATGAAAATAGATCTTGAAAAATGAGAAGGGAGAAAGAATCCGTTACAAAAATTTCGGCAGCCTAACGGCGCTACTTAAAACTTCATAAAACGAAATAATGAGAGTAAGAGGGGATCTCTCATTATATAAACATAAAAGGGCAGTAATAGGAATATAAAATAACATCCTCTCACATAAAAACATGGAGCATAAAAGAAATGACATAAAAGAGATTACTTGAAAAGAAAGAGAGAGGTCGGATCCCTTACCTTAAAATGTAACTCTTAAACCTCAAAGGTTGGGACCTTGAGGGCTTGGGGGCACCTTGGGAGGACTCCTTGGGAGGTAATGAGACCATAAATTCGTTGGGAATGAGTGGGGAGTCGAATGGATGAGAGGAGGGCTTGGTATTTATAGGGAAAGTGAGGGGACAAGGCATTAATGGCCAAAGGACACCTCACATGTGCTTTTCTCAAACCCATGTGCTCTCCCTTGGCATTTATCATGGAGTTAGGCCACATGGGGCCCCCACAACAATAAATCATTACCCTTGGCCGGCCAACCCTCAAAATATCTCATGACATCATCATGACACAGCTATGATGTCACTAAACATACCGAAACCCTAAAACTGCATTTTTACTATTCACTGAAAATTCAACTTTCTCAGAAAAATCCCAAAATTTCACACTAACCAAATATCAATGCTCTGATTTCAAAAATGAACTCCATTTTATAAAAATAATTTTCTAAATATTTTTAATTCAATTTTTAAATAAATTCACTATTCACCGAAAATTCATTTTTTTCAGAAAAATCCCCAAAAATTATCTTAACACAATATCGATGCTCTGAGTTCAAAAATGAAATCCATTTTCTAAAAATAATTTTCTAAATATTTTTAATTAAATTTTTAATTAAAAAAACACTATTCACCCGAAAAAACTAATACTTGAATAATAATTAATGAAACCGTTATTTAACTATTTTATTGAATCACATTACTTAATCAAGGTGCCTAGATTATTTTAAAACTTTCTTTAAGTGAGATTACTAATCCATTTGGTCATATTACTAATCCTAATCACAAAATCACTATTCATAATTTACTATTCATCAAAAATCAAGTTGATCTTATTAGACTCTAAATTTAGTACTGAACATAACTGCAGAAGACCATTTTTTGAAAATCATTACACATTTTTAATTATTTAGGGTTTACATAAACATATTTAAAATATCCTTTTTCTAAAATTCATCAAAAATATGCATACTATATTTATCCGGTCATTTCAAAATTCATAAACTTCATCATAAGAAGAAATCCCAATTTTTATTTAAAACAAGGATTACACAAAGTAGTTACGGTCTCGTTACATAGCCCCTTATAATACCAGCATAGGACCTAAGAGTAAGGTGCGCTAGGGTGATAGAAGCTTGGGGCGGCTCAGTCAACATTGCCCGAGTAGTAATTTCTATCAGTTTGAACTTCTCACGAAGGCGATTTCGTTCCAGCTTCACATGATGAAGTTCGGCTTGGATTTGATCCAGAGCAAAGCCCAGTGGTGCTACCTCCTTCCCAAGCTCTGTTAGATGGGCTTCGATCGGTCCAAGATTACTAGGTGAGGCCATCAAATCTTCTTTCTATAATAATTAACCAAGATTACTTATATTTAGAGACAATAATCAAAACATTTTGTTCACAGCGGTCATGTTGACCGATGGTTATATAATAGTAAAAACCCACTGATCTCATTTTAATTATAATTATGTTTATCAAATAAAACATTTTTGTTGAGTATAATAACACATAAAATTAGGAAACAAAATTTATTTAAAAAAATTCGGGTCGTTACAATCTTCCCCCCTTAAGAAATTGCGTCCTCGCAATTTTAAAATTGGGTTTTGAAATTTCATTGAAAGTCCCACATCGGAAAAGGAGTCAGTAAAACTATTACTTTAAAATAAAGAAAGGGAAGTAAAATGGTCACCCGAGTTAACCCACACTAGGGTTCCATGTAGGAAAACATGGACATGGAGGAAAAAACAAAGGGTCAAGTTCTGAGGGAGAGTGATAGAGAACATGATTAGGAGAAAGTTAACCATGAGAAAATCCCAAACTTATTATGTGTGTAAACGGTCTTTGATTACCTCATAGGAAATGTAAACCAACAATATTTTTGTTTTACGTTTCTTTTCATAATTTTGAGGATTTCATTTACTACATAGAACAAAAACATAAGAAAATATATCTACCTTCAAGTAGAGTTTCATCCTTTAACAAGTCCCTACCAACACTAATCTTTTCTCCAAATGATGAGAATTCAAAAACACTTGGTCTCATAAAAGCACAAGAATCATCTTCTATAGAATCACATAATCTACAAAAGATTAACTATCTATTTCTTCTATCTTTAAACATTATCCCAAAAACAGAAAGGTTAAGGTAAAACAACTCTTCAAAAAGAAAGAATCCCATAGGAATGGAAACTACTTTTAAATCATCAAATTCCATGGTACTACCCAAAGTTCATCATAGTCCATTCCGTAAATAATGGTCCTTAAGATTCCTCAAAATAAACCAAACTAAGATTGAAACCCAAATACAAGAAACATTTGATAACATAGTCTTCCAAAATAAACTTCATTGTTCATCTCCAAACAACATCAACCACTCCTAACATCTTATAACAAAAGTAGCTAACCTAAACATATTTTACCCAAGATAGGTTAATCATTCCCGTAAGTAACCTAAATTACTATAAGTCCACCTTAAATTCATCGACTCTTCAAAATATAAGTCAACCTTACTCCTCAATGAAAATACCGTTGTAGTCTATTTACCTCGATCATATAGGGTCCCCAAAATAGTGAACGTCTTCCAAAATAAAAATCATATTTTAATCCCCTAATCATCTCTGTCATCTTAATACGGAAATCGTAGCATTTCCTATCACATTGGTTGTTGATACATGTTCTTCTATTTCCCGCCATTAACTATGAAAAGAAACTATAGTTAGGGGCTTAAGTACTTAGCTAATAATCATGAAAAGGAACTGAAAGCATATAAGGATAACTTGTATATGAAAGGTATACCCTAACTTGTGATCTCCTAGGTTCCCATATAGCTTGTGAATGGTCATATATTCTTATGTGAACCTTTATTTATTCTATCTTTGTTCCTTTAACAATGGTTCATACCAAGCTTATGAATTTACCAAAGCATATCCCCCGGGAGTGTCGTAACCAAGAGTGCAGCAAGGCCCGTTGTCGTGTACCAGTTCCCGTTCGAGTCTAGCTCAAAGCGGTGTTTTCGGGTTTTACCCCTATGTACATCTGTGCCAGAGCCACCTCTACCTGCTCGTATCCAGACAGGGATGTATTTGCTTGGAAACCCCTTACTCAATACTCACCAAAATACCAGGAAGATTTCCTATATTAAACTTTTCTATAGGGTTCTTCCTAGAGTTTTCATATCCTAATTTCCACAAATAACTAAACCATCCTTTGATACCAACTATAGCATCCCGCCTTTTTATCACATAAACTTTCATTACATTATACAAAACTGAGGATCTTTAAGGTTTAGTGTCTTGGAAACCAGGAACTTAAAACATGAAAACATAAAACTTTCTTCTAAAAGACTTGAAAGGCTTCTCCTCATGTTCATCCTAGGTTCATTACGGCATCACATAACCTGGGATCATACATCAAAAGAAAGGGTGAGCAGAAGGCCCAGTAAGGGAAACAAGGGAAACATTTAACATGTGAACTTGAGATACATCAACTATGTCATGAACAAGAACTTTAAGGCATGATAAAAAAAAACATGTGGCATATCATAATAAAAATAAAATTTTCATAACTTGAAGATGTGGCTACATCATTTAACATAGACAATCATGAACATATCACCAAGGTCCATCCCCAAGGTGTCATTTGAAAATTACCAAGGTTATTCACCAAGGTATCGTGAAAATTGTAATCTCTAGTGGTTACATCATTACCCAATGCATTGGAGCGCTATCAGGGCGCACCCTTAAATTTGCCTTTATTATCATGTGAGCCACATATATAACCATCAAACATTTCATAAATAACCCACATAGCATAAAATAAATGGGTTTTATTTCATAATCATAACGTTTTAAAAACTGCTTTAAAGACATGATCTTTACGGCACTTTAAACCCACGGAAGGGAAAGCGGGTCTCATGTATGTAAATCCCAGAATTTAAAATGGAACATTTTTATATATATGTGAATACCCTTGTAGAAATAAGAGCTTTGAGTATTCACTTTATAACATAAAATAATTTTGAGAAAAGAGGGAGGTATTTTGAGACGAAAATTCTGCAGCATAACGGCTATGTTACAAGGTTTTAGAAAACATTGAAAAGAGAGGGGACATGGGTCACCCACTCATAAATGATACATAAAACAGTAAGGGAACAGAATAAGAAGGATATATGGACATGGTAATGAAATTTTAAGGACATACCATTTGAAATGAAAAACATGGAAGGAAGACAAAAATTAGATTTCTCTTATGAAAATTCGGCAGCCTAACGGCGTCACTTAAACTTCAACAAAATTGAATTGAAAAGGTCAAATAGGGTCTCTCATCATATGAACATAAGAGTCCAGTATGATAGATATAGAGATCATAACCCAACATAATAGAAAGGAACTTGAAAGAATTGACATGAAAGTAGAACTTCAAAATGAGAATGGTGAAGAACCACTTAAAAATTCGGCAGCCTAACGGCGCCACTTAAACTTCAACAAAATACTGAATTGAAGAGATCAAATAGGGTCTCTAATCATATGAACATAAGAGTCTAGTATGATAGATATAGATATCATACCCCAACATAACAAAAAGGAACTTGAAAGAATTGACATGAAAGTAGAACTTCAAAACGAGAAGGGTGAAGAACCACTTAAAATTTCGGCAGCCTAACGGCGCCACTTAAAACTTCAAAATACTGAATTGAAGCGATCAAATGGGGTCTCTCATCATATGATCATAAAAGATCAGTATGATAAATTTAGAGATCATACCCCAACATAGTAAAAAAAAGGAACATGAAATACTTTACATGAAAATAGATCTTGAAAAATGAGAAGGGAGAAAGAATCCGTTACAAAAATTTCGGCAGCCTAACGGCGCCACTTAAAACTTCATAAAACGAAATAATGAGAGTAAGAGGGGATCTCTCATTATATAAACATAAAAGGGCAGTAAGAGGAATATAAAAGAACATCCTCTCACATAAAAACATGGAGCATAAAAGAAATGACATAAAAGAGATTACTTGAAAAGAAAGAGAGAGGTCGGATCCCTTACCTTAAAATGTAACTCTTAAACCTCAAAGGTTGGGACCTTGAGGGCTTGGGGGCACCTTGGGAGGACTCCTTGGGAGGTAATGAGACCATAAATTCGTTGGGAATGAGTGGGGAGTCGAATGGATGAGAGGAGGGCTTGGTATTTATAGGGAAAGTGAGGGGACAAGGCATTAATGGCCAAAGGACACCTCACATGTGCTTTTCTCAAACCCATGTGCTCTCCCTTGGCATTTATCATGGAGTTAGGCCACATGGGGCCCCCACAACAATAAATCATTACCCTTGGCCGGCCAACCCTCAAAATATCTCATGACATCATCATGACACAGCTATGATGTCACTAAACATACCGAAACCCTAAAACTGCATTTTTACTATTCACTGAAAATTCAACTTTCTCAGAAAAATCCCAAAATTTCACACTAACCAAATATCAATGCTCTGATTTCAAAAATGAACTCCATTTTATAAAAATATTTTTCTAAATATTTTTAATTCAATTTTTAAATAAATTCACTATTCACCGAAAATTCATTTTTTTCAGAAAAATCCCCAAAAATTATCTTAACACAATATCGATGCTCTGAGTTCAAAAATGAAATCCATTTTCTAAAAATAATTTTCTAAATATTTTTAATTAAATTTTTAATTAAAAAACACTATTCACCCGAAAAAACTAATACTTGAATAATAATTAATGAAACCGTTATTTAACTATTTTATTGAATCACATTACTTAATCAAGGTGCCTAGATTATTTTAAAACTTTCTTTAAGTGAGATTACTAATCCATTTGGTCATATTACTAATCCTAATCACAAAATCACTATTCATAATTTACTATTCATCAAAAATCAAGTTGATCTTATTAGACTCTAAATTTAGTACTGAACATAACTGCAGAAGGCCATTTTTTGAAAATCATTACACATTTTTAATTATTTAGGGTTTACATAAACATATTTAAAATATCCTTTTTCTAAAATTCATCAAAAATATGCATACTATATTTATCCGGTCATTTCAAAATTCATAAACTTCATCATAAGAAGAAATCCCAATTTTTATTTAAAACAAGGATTACACAAAGTAGTTACGGTCTCGTTACATAGCCCCTTATAATACCAGCATAGGACCTAAGAGTAAGGTGTGCTAGGGTGATAGAAGCTTGGGGCGGCTCAGTCAACATTGCCCGAGTAGTAATTTCTATCAGTTTGAACTTCTCACGAAGGCGATTTCGTTCCAGCTTCACATGATGAAGTTCGGCTTGGATTTGATCCAGAGCAAAGCCCAGTGGTGCTACCTCCTTCCCAAGCTCTGTTAGATGGGCTTCGATCGGTCCAAGATTACTAGGTGAGGCCATCAAATCTTCTTTCTATAATAATTAACCAATATTACTTATATTTAGAGACAATAATCAAAACATTTTGTTCACAGCGGTCATGTTGACCGATGGTTATATAATAGTCAAAACCCACTGATCTCATTTTAATTATAATTATGTTTATCAAATAAAACATTTTTGTTGAGTATAATAACACATAAAATTAGGAAACAAAATTTATTTAAAAAATTTCGGGTCGTTACAATATAACATTGGTATAAACACCTTCTTTAGGTTTTCTATATTAAACATCTTTAGAACTTACCAATATATGAGTTTAAACTCAAACTAAGCAACCTCTTAAATCTATCTCTATAGATCTCCATACCTAATATGTAGGTCGTTTCACCCATGTTTTTCATCAAGAATCATTTTCCCAACCAATTATTTATAGTCTTTAAAGCAAAGATATTATTTCCAATTAGTAGTATGTCATTCACATATAACACCATAAGTATGACAGTGCTCCCACTAGCCTGCTTATATACACAAAATTATCTCTATTTTTTATGAAACTAAACACTTTGATTGCATTATCAAAATAGATATTCCAACTTTAAGAAGATTTCTGCAATCCATAAATGGATTGTTACAACTTGCATGTCTTAGTAAGACCATTTGGCTCCTCAAAATCTTCAGGTTGTATCATATACACATCTTTAAAGAGATTTTCATTAAGGAAAGCATTTTTTGCATTCACCTATTAGATCTCATAATCTAATAAGATTTTATGATAAGCAAAATCCTAATGGAATTTATCATATCTACTGGTGAGAAGATTTCTTTATAGTTGATAACATGAATTTATTTATAACATTTCACCACCAAGTGAGTTTTATAGGTAAACACTCTTTCATTCATATCAGTTTTCTTTCATAAAACCCATGTATATCCTATGAGTCTTACCCCCTTTAAGTGAATCTATCAAGTTTCAAACTTGATTTGTGTACATGGAGTCCATTTCAGATTTCATAGCCTCTGACCATTTCTCAACATCATAACTCTAGGTAACTTCTCAATAAAAAGTGGGTTCAATCTACATGAACTCAACTTCATCATCATTTTCTATAAGAAACGCATATCTCTCAAGTTCCTGATGAATCCTATCAGACCTTAGAGGTTCTTGTGTTACTTGAATTGGTTCAGTTTCCACAATGGTGTTATCTCATTTTCCATCTCATGAGTTATTCATGTTTGTTGGTCATAAACTTGACAAAGTTCAAGTCGCCTCCTACTGATTCCTCACGAAATATATTCCTTCTCAAGAAATGCACATATTCTTACAACAAACACTTTATGCTTAGTAAGATAATTGAAATGATATCTCTTAGTTTCTTTAGGATATCTAAAAAATGGATATTTGTCATATTTAGGGTCAAGTTTATCTAAAACATTGAGCTTCAAATAAGCTTTGCACCCTAAAATTCTCATAAAAGGCAGATTGGGGCATTTCTCAGTCCATATCTCGTGCAAAGTCTTTACAACTACCTTAGATGAAATGTGGTTAAGTAGGAAAATCGGTTGTTTCAAGTCATAACCCCAAAAAGATATAAGAAGATTGGATCAACCCGTCATTGATCAAACCATATCTAACAAGGTACGATTCATTCTTTTAGTACTTACGTATTCCCTGCCTCAATCTAATTGAGGTATCTTAATACTTTTTCCAAGTTAATTCTATACTTTTTTTAATATCATAGGCATTTCAAAGGTTCAAACTTGTGTTTCATAAGAAACGCATGATCATATTGATTGAAATCATTGGTAAAATGTACAGAGTAATAATAACCACCATTAGATTGTGAACTCATTAGACTGCATCCATTAATATGTATTAAACCCAACAGTTTATTAACTCTTTCATTTTCCGCAAATGATAGTTCATCATTTTGATTAATAAACAAGATTCACATTTATCGAATGATTCATAATCAAACATTTCCAATAATTCATTCTTAGTCTTTCGATGTGTTTCACATTTATATGTTCAAGAAAACCTTGCTCAAAGTAAGCAGTATTTGAATCATTTACTTTGATCTTTTTATTTTGAATGTCATATACCAAATTATCTGTCTAGAATGTATAAACCATTAATCGTATTCATGATGTCATGAAACATTTCATTCATGTATATATAACAACTTTTGTTGTTAATAATGAAAGAAAATCATTTTTTTCAAATAAGAAATTAAAAAAAAAACTCTATTTATGATAGGAGCATAGTAACAGTTATCTTGTTCGGAAACTAATTCACTGTGTGGACATAAATCGAGTGTACCTCAAATGCAACAACACTTCTCCATTGCATATGTAGATCTACTTCTCCCATATTCATAATTTTTAATTTATGAGTCTTTGAACATCGACACGTGTGATACACAATCTGTATCTAATAGAAAAATTGATATTTATAACATTCAATCTTTCATGCTCATTATTCAAGTCATTATAACTAAAAACACTTATCAACTTATAATACCAATCTATAAGGTTATACTGAAAACCCAAAATGTCTCAATGTCATAAGTTTGTGTTTAAAGTTCTTCCATGTTTTACAAAGGTGTCCAATGACAATTTTATTGAATACGCACCCACTATCATGACCCATTTATTCATATTTATTAGTGATTCAAGATGCATTTTTCACTAAGCTTTTGGCTATTCTCTCACCAAGCTATTTACAGACAATCGTGTCAATTATATCAAATACAACTCATAATTGTGCAGATGACATATTGCCCAAATTTTTCTAATAAATTATCCTAGCTTCATTCCTTTGGGCACATAACGATTAGTGTCACTCATATTTTACCCAGCTTAATATGAAAAGTCATGAGTACTCAGATTTGGCACGACCCACTCATTTGAATGATTATTCACTTTTTAACAATTTAACATGATCATATCATGCTTTCAACCAAATTAACATGTCACATTAATAGCTTTTTTAACGTCACATTAATATCTCTTATATAAGAAACAATTCATGTTATGCATCTTCAGTTTAAATTAAATTACAATTTTCAACACATATACTTTTGTGTCGTGTATAAGGTACATAAAACTTTTTTCATATAAAGGATAAAAATCATATAAAACCAAAATTTTACACGAAAGTAGGTAGGTGGAACAAGTAATCAACCTCACTTTACTAGAAGCCTAAGCTCTCAGTGAAAAGTTGGATTCGAAGTCTCGTCCATGGATTACTTGAGATCTTAAACTCCAATAAAAGTTCAACTCAAATATGTAAGAATAATTATAACAAACCATTAATTTTGGTTGAACTAAACTAAATCTCACTCTTTAGATGCATGACATAATATTTATAAGAATCAATTTAAATAATTTAAATTAAAGCAAACAAATATTCACAAGGGATAAGATTCGTATTAATGAATGTTCAAATAAATAAATAAATGAAGAATTCATATATTTTTAAAAACCTTTTTTAAAGAACCATCACAAAAATCACATTTTGAACTATAATTCATGTAGTGAAACAACACACACGTAATATCCTTGCATCAGAAAGACGATATGAGCTTTAGTGCATATTAACTCTCAAATGCCCCTGCTCTCCATGGAGGCGATGAAGGAACCCGCTAGAGTTGATTCAACCACATTTTCCAGTGGGTCCACAGCACCAAGCAACTTGCATGGATAATCAGTAACACTGCTAATGCATACAAATAATACAACATTTCAACCCTCCCATCTCTGCAAACTAAATCCCCCTTTCAAAGATGGCACCCCAGAGAAAACCACACCGCACACCAAAGATTGCCTCTGCCAAACCCACCCACCAGCCTAAACACCAAATACATTACAACATCCCTCGGCTAGGACAACCTATCACCTATCACAAACCTCAAACTTAACGGAATTTATAATTCCACCACACACATAACATATATGAGATGGGACTTTTCAACGAGATCATTACCTTTTCGGGTCAGATAACAGAGCAAGGATCTCGGCATCGTCGATGTTCGACTCTGCTGCAAGCTCAGAAGACGTTTTACCATCCATATTCACTGCACATGGATCCGCTCCCCTGACAAACCAAACATCAGTCAAGTTTGAAGAAAGGCAAATCCAAGCAAGAGCTAGTGTTTGCTACATTACCTTGCGAGTAGCAGTTTTACCAAAGCAGCCCGGCTTCTAAGAATACAATAATGCAAAGGCGTTCGACCACTCGAATCAGCTGCATTTACATTTGCGCCATACTGCAGAAGAAGCTCTACCATTCCGATATCTGCAGTTTCACAAGCAAGATGAAGTAGAGAGAAGCTGTCCAAATCTTCTCCTGCCCGGTTCAAAGAACTTGTAGACGGCCTGTCTAATGATTCCTGTGATGTCATGTCATACACGGCATTCACATCAGCCTCGGAATTCACAATGTAACGATACACCGATTTCTTGTCATTATTACGAACACCGTCCCATATTTGTTGATCCACTGAAGAAGGGTATTGGTTCTCTTTCGGTTTGCGAACAAAAAGCTTTTCTGCATACTGCAGCCCAAAAAAAAATCCATTATGAGAGATTGTTAATTTCATACATTAAATGCTTGGAATGTTGATGTTTTAGGGAGTTCTCATGGTCACAAATTGGAATTCCAAGACTGAGAAACAAACCTTTGAATGAATGAACTTCTCCTTTGAAGAAATAGCATCAGCAGGACAAGGTTTATGGATCAGAAGCAGCTGCGACTTATCGGACTTGTACGAGCTTCAGCATGAGAAATAATACTTAATATATAAGCAATGGCACCCGGGCTTTGTCTGACAGCACTTATTGAAAACTGTTTATAACAATATCACTCAAGACAGGCAGTTCAAAAAACAAGCATTGTTTGTTCTGTTTGGCAGAAGAAGACTTTCAATAAGCAATCCGCAAAACACTTGCACTTAAACAAGTGGAACATTTTTTTCAACGATCAAGCTGGAAACACATATACAGGAGCACTTATCATAAGAGTCGAGTGCTACAAGTAGTTTTTAGTAAGTACTATCAAACAGAGCCTTGAATGCAGAATTTCAGGGGGTAAAAAAAACTTTCAAGGGTTTCTATTTTTGAGGGGTGAAGTATGGTACAAATAGTTTAGGTCAAGGATCGATTACCTGGAGGGAACAAGATCAACCGGAAAAGCACCTCGTGACTGCAACTGTTCCTCCCAGATTGAGTTTGCAAAAGCATTGCCCAGGGACAGAAACATAGCAATAACGGAAGGCTCCCACACTTTAAAATCAAGTGTCAGTGATCTTACCTACATGAGGGGGGGAAATGCAGCAAAAGCTTTCACCTTGCACAGAACAAAGTTATAACATATATACACCACAAATTCTCTCTCATTGATGTAGCATATCGAGACTAATAAACAGGAAGTGAAATCTGCTTAAGCAAAACAAGTTCCTTCTAAAAATTCCAGTCAAGACAGATAAACTAACCTTTGAAATGTGTACACCAAGATTACGGTGAACGCCAGAACATTCAATGCAGACAAGAACACCGAGGTTTAGGGATGCCCAATCTGGTTCAGGGGCACCACAATCAGCACATTTATCATTTCCACATACTCTTTGTAAAACCTCAATTGGCTTCTCACTCTTTACACAAGACCGCTGCTGTGATAAAGTTCTGGAGGCATGTTCATGGTGCAAAGTTGCATGACTCCTATCAGAAGTGTACTCATCAACTGCAGTATGATCGAAATCAGAGCTTTCAAAGGAGCTACTTTCACTAGCAGACCGATGAATACTACTTCCCACGGGACTAGCAGGCAGGTACTGAACAAAAATAATAAGTCAGCGCCAAATGGATCAAAAGCAGAGGTCCAAGATTATGCCTACAATATAATTACCCTCTCAGGAGCTTGAGAACTGAGTAATGAAGCAATAACCCCTGTTATCTTTTCAACCCAATCGATCTGGTCGAGTGCACTCTCTGCCTGCAGAAACAATAACGAGGTGTTTTTTATGAGCTAAGAAACAAATAACTACGTAGAAGTAAATAAGGTGGGTACCTGCAAGGTGTAATTCTTTGTCGGTGAAATAATCCGAAAACAGAACCGCAAATCTGACTGGTCAGCATCAACTTTAATAGTTGAGGTGAGCAGGTTCACTGTGTGATGAGCAACAGATTTTTCATCATGCACACCTCCATTGTAATGAGAAGACAGCCAGCGACTGAGAAGCCCAGAGCCTAGTTCAGAGCTGTGCCTTTGACCAGAGTGCTGCCTAGAAGAACTCTGAAAGAAGACAAACATTGAATGTGAAAACAGCTCGAGTGGGCGTCAAAAACAAAATCAACTCTCATCCACAGCCTAAAGTAGATTTCAAGAACTAAACATTCTTACAGATGTTTTGCTGAACTGCTTACGATAATAGTACAGCATTCCTCGGCTATCAAGAACAAAAAATCTTCTCTTCCAGTCACCTCTCAAGCTTGAGGAGCGTTTTGAGAGATAACCTTGACGAATGGTTTGAACCTGAAAATTTAATATGGCTTCAAGTACAGATGTGGCGGAATTATTTCAGAGAAAAGAAACTGTTCAATCCTTTGAAAATTGAAAGAGTTCCTATATTCAAAGCTTCTTTAGACCTTTCCCTTGGCAGCAGACTGCATGACAGCCTCTATCATTTTATGTGAGCTTCTACCAATGGCCTGTAAAGCATCTCCGTTGGGAGATCCACTGAAACCATTTGAAGGCCACCTAGTTTCTCTATCTATCTGCCTTTTGTACTCCTGCATCCTCTCATTAAGTGCCGCCTGCTCATAGTTGGATCTTTCTCTAGACTGTTGTCCATAAGTCAAAACCTAAAAAGTAAAGCAGATGATAAGTGGGCCAAATACTGCATCTCAAAACAAATCCTTCTACCAACCAGACAACTCAGCTGCAAATTTTGTCCATAACCTTGGCTGCCTCACCAAATAACCGTAAAATAAATTTCAGAAGAACATAAATATAAAAATCACACATTTTAACAGTGAAAAATGAATAACCAGGCAGAACAAACAAATTAAATGAGGTATGATCTAAATCAATTGATGGTACCATGCAATAGATTCGAAAAACGAACTTCAAATTCTACATTTTTATTTTTTGCAAAACATAGAATCCTGTTTAATATACAAGTTCACTCCCTAACTTTTGAGTCAATTTTTCAATTTTTAATTAATAGGACACTCATTTCTTTTCCAGTAGTTTGCATAATGCCTAACAACATAAAATGCCCAATCTTTTTCCTTTCTTCACTGACCGCATTCAAAGCAAGAGATTCCGCTTCAATAATCGCTCCAATGATCCTCTTTAAACCAAGAATAGTCAGAGAAACCCCCACAGTTAGCTAGGCCATTTAGAGCTTTGGGTCATGTGTGGAATAGTATCAGCTTCATTAACAATACTCTTTCAAATCATCCGTAATAAGAAATCTGTACAAAGTAGCCTTCAAAGCAGATGTTTGGGGGGGGGGGGGGGGGAGATTTCCTTTGGGGGCCCTAATTTCCATCTTTACATATTAACCAGCAAGACGACAGATTCGTTTAGCATTTCAAAGATGCTTCACATAAGATAGAGATATTATAATGGTATCCAGTTTAGATCCACATGAAATCTGATAAAACAACAAATCCACTCCATATTGTAAGATTTTGCAACGCAAATAAGCATGATCACAGTAAGCCTAAATCTCTCACTTTAATACACTTTTGATTTCATATCAACTCTTGTTTTAATATACTTCTTTATCAACTCATAAATGGATTCATCGTATAAGGTACACCTATTAAAAGACCAGCTGCTGCTTACAGCACTGGCAATGAAAGAGCACTAAAATAGCTTCCATATGAATCTTTATATTACAGAGTAGACCTGATTGATATACGGCTCCATTTGATGCAACAGTTCATATCCCTGCAAACAAAAGGATGTCATTTCAGTAAGATGAAGCCCTGTGCAAGGACAAACAGTCCTGGCATGTAACATACTTGCTTAAAGTAACGAAGATGAGCATCCATTGTCCCACTGACTGCTTCCAAGAAGTCGAATCTTTTTTTGGCTTCAACATTGGAAAGAGCAGTTACCTAAGCATATCCAAATTAATAGAAGCAATGTGATTTATAATAAGATATGAACAAAGCTTTCAATCACATCAATAAAAACTGCATTATAATAGCCTATTGAAAGCGGTGGGAAAAAAACTACCAGATTAAAACGAGCTTGCTCAAATGTTGACCTTGCATTATGAAGTTCCTGAACCCCACACACAAACTGTGAATATGATAGATAAGGATATTCACAATTGAATTTCAATTTATATCATCATCACATGCCTTAGAACCATATGAAAATTTTGGTTTGGAGCAGCATGTGGTGTGTGTGTGTGTGTGTTTGAGAGAGAGAGAGAGAGTACATCTTCCAGAACGCTGGCAACATCAGACTTGGTGCCTTTTTTTATAGAGAGAAACTTCTCACGAGCCTGCAGCATGGAAATTTAGTTAGATAAAGGTGACAAGCACATCTACACTTCACCACATCAATTTCTAGTTAAAAAATCTTTCAATTATTTCTTTAATATCGTTTTATCAGCCTGTCAACAAATGAGCACTTTAAAAAAACAGGAGCATGCAACCATGTGGTGTTTAAAATTATAAAAAAAAAAATCTAAAAGACCAACCAAATTATGTTCCAAAACGAATGAAAGTGGCTTAAGAGAAAAGGTACAATCATAGTGGGGGAGAAAACATTTCAACTCCCTAGGGAAAAAATTGCAAAGATAACAGTGTCA
Organism: Viscum album; assembly: GCA_963277665.1. Lineage (NCBI taxonomy): Eukaryota > Viridiplantae > Streptophyta > Magnoliopsida > Santalales > Viscaceae > Viscum > Viscum album. The sequence goes on from OY728135.1 coordinate 1,369,573,362, forward strand.
TGGCCACAAAACCACCCTTCAGAATAAGAGACTTTGGCATGGGAAGTGCGAGAGCAGTTATGTATCCAGTAATGGATATGTCCAAGTCCATTAGTTTAACAAAGTCCATCATATCAGCTTATCTCATGTGTTTATATTTTAAATCTTCATCCTATATCAAGTCATGTGTTTGATCTTGAACTATAAATAGAGAGACTCGGACTCACTTGAGAGGCACGGTTTCTAATTCAATTTTTTTCTATATGGTATCAAAGCCAACCCCAAGAAACCTTAGCCGTCCCCATCTCTTCTCCAGCAACCCTAGCCGCTACCCCGACAAGGGCAACAGGTGCTCTCCTTTGCTACAGTATATTTCAGCAGAACCAGAAATTCCTAACTTTACCTCCTTGAATCCATTCACCAAGTACAGTAAAGTCGAATCACGCACTCACTTCTTGTAAAATGTAAAAACACAAGACAGATTTCTGCAGAACCAGAAATTCCTCGCTTTACCTCCTTCCATCCATTCACCAAGTACAGGAAAGTCAGATCGCTCACTCACTTCTTGTAATATGTAAACACAAGACAGAACTCATCCAGGCCTCTGCAGAGACAGCACTCGTCCAACAAATGCCTTCTAAGCATAAGAAGGTTGCTCCTAAAGCCTGAAAGTGTCAACAATATCAACAGCCCGAAGAGCTTGGTCATCAATACCTTCATCTTCACCCACACCTTCTGCAGAGGGGTCGCTCACTCACTTCTTGTAATATGTAAACACAAGACAGAACTCATCCAGGCCTCTGCAGAGACAGCACTCGTCCAAAAAATGCCTTCTAAGCATAAGAAGGTTGCTCCTAAAGCCTGAAAGTGTCAACAATATCAACAGCCCGAAGAGCTTGGTCATCAATACCTTCATCTTCACCCACACCTTCTGCAGAGGGGTTAGCCCCAACTTCACCAGCGGCAAACCGCCCAGGCCAGTAAACCAGGCCAGTCTCCTGGGAAAGACCACCCAGGCCCCACACCCAAGCTGGGCTTCTGCTGGATGTCTCTGCCGCACCCCAGTCACACACCAGTCGCACGCCCCTTCAGCCATGCTCCACTGCTGGTCTGCATTGATGTCCACCACACTTGTTCACTGTGATTTTCAGTCACTGCTCGACAGTTTTCTCAGCAGTTTTCTGATTTCTTGTACCTTCCATATGTAAGTTAATTTCTCTACGATAAGTTATACTTCGTCATGCTGCTGTTTGTTGGGTTACAGCTATGGCCACCACTCCATCATCCAACACACGACACATGATCGAGCTCTTCGATGAGAAGATTCAATATATACAATCTTGGCATGCAAAGTCTATTCCCTCCGGCAATCAATATAGCTCACAGCTTGATGCCCAAACTATCTCTCACTCTCTCTCAGTGTCCTACTATGTGGTTGATTGACAGCGGTGTCTGTGATCGCGTCACCAGCACCACAGGGATTCTCCATTCTTACCGACCAAACTCAGATGGCAGTGTTATTATTGTGGTGAGCATCAGAGACAATATCATATTGGTGTGGATCATACGTGCAATGGATATAGACATGATCAAAATGGGACTCACCGGTCTCAAGAGGAGTGGAGATGGCTGATGGGAGGGAGAGTACCAAAACGGAGATGACTAGGCTCAGAAGAAGGTTGTGACAAAAGAACCATAAGAGCGATGGCAACAAGAAGACAGACATCCGGATTAGCGATGGTGAAATCATGTGGGACAAGTGAGGACTTGAACAGTGATGTCTCAATAAAGGAAACATCAGCGGGCAATACAGTGCCCCAAATCTGGAGAATAACAGTGATAGTCCCGCTGTGTGCGTGCAAGAGTAACCAAGAGACAATTAAGGAAACGTGCATCCAACTTGGAACGGGATGGACATGTGTCACAGACATAACACATGCATCCGCAAATGCAGAGTGAAAGTGAGTGAGGTGGAAGGGTAAGGGATATGATAGAGCGTCTCCCCTTCAAGAATAGATGATATAAGATGATTAATGAGATAAGTGGTAGTGAGAATAACATTGCTCCAAAAAATTATGGGCACTGTAATATGGAATAGAAGAGCTCAAACAATTTCCAAAATATAGCGATTCTTGCATTAGCCAACACCATTTTGCAGCGGTGTGTAAAGATGAGGTCTGGGGGAGAATATCGTGGAAATTAAGAACCATTGCCAAAACGTGAGAATATTAGAGAAACAGAGAACAGAGTTTCAGTGTGAAAAAACTCATGTCAATTTTCCAATAGATAGACCCATGCCATGTGAGAGAAATCATCAATGAATAACACAGCGCAGTGGTAGCCAGATTTACTAGAAACAAGGCTGGGGTTCTACACGTCAAAATGAACTATTTCGAAAGGATCAGTCGCGCGCTTCAGTTATCAAAGAGCGTATGTAACCCTATGATATTTTGTGAAGTTACAGGACTCACAGTCAATGAAAGGCAAAGAACTTAAACCAGAATAGAGTGAGTGGGTTCATGGAACGTCCGACAAGCCTCCACTAGAATGCAATACTTCACGCCATCAAATATGTTCAGAGGAAACCAGGTTTGGACCTGCTATATTTTGATCATGAACATACCAACATTGAGGCATTTTGCAATGCTGATTATGCAGGACATTTATTCTCCAGGAGATCCACATCTGGATATATTGTCTTTGTTGGAGGTAATCTAATTTTCTCATGAATCAAGAAGCAAGCTAGGAATGCCGCTCCAGTGTTGAGTCAAAAGTATAAGACCAGGTCTCATGTGACTACAAAGATTTTATGGGCACGACAACTTAATAAGATTGTCTACCTAGTCGGGAAGAACGCACATGTTTGGTGCAACAATCAAGCAGTCATCAAGATCACAATCAACCCAGTTTTTCTGGGGCAGGTGAAACATATTGAGGCCAACTGCCAGCTATGTATCTAGTACATGGGTATGTCCAGGTTCATTGAGTTTAGCTAGGTTTATCCTATCCCCTTATCCAACTTTTTTTAAATTTTAAATCCCCCGCCTATCTTGAGTCATGAATCTCTGAACTTGATCTATAAATAGAGGGACTCGAACTCACTTGAGAGGCACGGTTTCTGGTTCTATTATTTCTATAGGAAGATTAAGCAAAACATTCATAAAAAATTTAGAACTTCGGGCAGAGAATGTTGACTACAAAGGAGAGATATGACCAATTGTGTTGGACCTCATTTAAGGTTAAATGGGTATTTCTGTTCTGAGTCCCACATTGGACTCAAACACCATGTAATTAGTTTTACTTCTCTATAAAAGAGTATCCCCACCTCACATTGAGGTAAGGGGAATTCACCCATCTACATGGTATCAGAGGGATTTTTATCCCGAACCCTCCCTCCTCTGCGACTTCCCGGCGTCCTCCCGGCCCCGCCTCTCTCCCTGCTGCCCTAGCCGTTCCCGGCTGCCCTCTCTCCGGCCTGACCATTCCCGGCGGCCCTCTCTCCAGCGTCACTCCCTCCAAGCGGCCCTCCCTCCCGGCTCCCCTCCATCCTCCCGACGGCCCTCCTGCCTGCCGCGGCTCCCGGCTCCCCTGCGTCTCGCCTCCCCGCGTCTCCCTCCTGCCAGGCGCGCACTCTCCACGCCGGCGCTTCGCCCCGGCGCTCCGCCCTCAGCGCCTCGCCCCGGCGCCGCACCCTCGCGCCCCGCCCTCGGCGACTCGCCCCGGCGCCCAGCCCTCGGCGCCCCGCCCAGACGCCTCGCCCTCGGCGACTCGCCCCGGTGCCCCGCCCTCGGCGACTCGCCCCGGCGCTCCGCCCTCAGCGCCTCGCCCCGGCGCCGCGCCCTCGCGCCCCGCCCTCGGCGACTCGCCCCGGCGCCCAGCCCTCGGCGCCCCGCCCAGGCGTCTCGCCCTCGACCTCGCCCTGGCGCCGCGCCCTCGCCCTCTCCCAGCGGCTCCCCTCCCGGGGCCCTCTCCCGGCGTTGCTCCCGGCCCTGGCTTCCGGCGCCCGGCGCGCCCAGGTCCAGCCCTGCCCTCGGCCCCGCGGCGCTCCTGCCCAGAACCCGCGCCCCAGCACCCGCGCCGCCCCTGCCCAGCCGCACCATCCTGAGCGCGACCCCCTGTCGCTGCTCCCTCCGGCAGCATCTCCGGGCCGCTTCCCTTCCACCGCCCAACTCCCGGCGAACGGGTCCAGCGCCCGCCCTCCATGGACGCGTCCTCCGTTCTGTCGTCCCTAATCACGGCCTCCTCCCAACTTGTCGATGACCGGCTGGATGCCACTAATTTCTCCGTCTGGCGGAAGACGGTCTTGATGTCCCTCCGCGGCATGGGACTTCATTCTCATCTTGAGAAACCCCCACCTGAACTCACGGACCCTAAGTTCGACTCTTGGCAGCTGGCGGACAGCAAAATCTTCGCCTTACTAGTCAACTCCATGGACCGCTCCGTGAAAGATGTCACCCGGACTACCAACACCGTCAAAGAGCTATGGGATTCCTTGATTGTCATGTTCTCCGAGACCAATAACTTGGCTCGGGTCTCTGACGTTCTACAGCGTCTCTCCCATATCCGCCAGCAGGATCGGACCTTCCCCACCTACTTCATGGAATGGAAGGGTCTCCGCGGCCGATTCCTCAAACTCCGACCGAAGCGCAGACTCAGCGGGACCAGCTCTGCCTATTCAATCTCCTGAATGGCCTCGCACCGGACTACGCCACGACGGCCACTGAGATGCTTGCCAGCCCGTCTACACTGGATATCCTGCAGGTCTATCATCGCCTACAGAAGGCTCATCGGGCCCTTGCACCACCCGTCCCCCTCCCTGATCACACTGCGCTCCTCGGACGTGGCGGTAGTCGTCCTACCGGCCCTCGCGGGCGCGGCCGTGGGGACGGCCGACCTCGCCCCCTCTGCCAGCATTGCGGCAAGCTCGGCCATCTGGTAGACCGTTGCTGGGTCCTGCATTGTCGTCCCGAGTCGCACACCCGCCAGGGCCAGACTGCGCTCCGTGATGCGCCCTCACCTGCTGCTACTCTTCCCCCGTCTTTGGATCTCTCCCTGGCTGAGCTCCAGCTGATTCACGATTAACGGTCCACCTCCACTGCGGGCTCTTCATCAGCTTCCCTTGCCCATTCCGGTGGTCACACTGCCCTTGTCAGTCATCGTTCCCCTACATGGATGCTTGACTCGGGTGCGTCCGACCACCTCACCGGGGATGCAGGTATGCTCTCCCACTACCGTCCCTATAGTGAATCCTCAGCCATCACTGTTGCTGATGGGTCCGCTCTCCCCATAGCCGGCTTTGGCTCATGTTCCCTCACCTCCTCCCTTCACCTCTCCTCGGTGGCTCATGTACCCCGGAGTCCTTTAAACCTGCTTTCCATCAGCAAACTGACCAAGGATCTCAATTGCACTGCTCTCTTTTCCTCGTCTTCTGTTTTGTTTCAGGAGCGGACGACGAACTGGGAACTTGGTAGAGGCCAGCTTCGGGATGGGGTGTACATGTTCCCTGGCCCGCCTTCCATCGCCTGCGCGTCTATCCCTGCTCATGTCGTTGACCTCCATTCCCGGTTGGGCCACCCTTCCGCCTCTGCACTTCATCGACTCTACCCCGATATTAGTCCCCGTTTTTCTTTTCCTTGTGAGTCGTGTCGTTTTGCGAAACATCATCGCACATCATATCCTCCTCGAGTTGCCACACGGGCCGCCAAACCCTTTGATTTGGTTCATTCTGATGTATGGGGTCCCTGTGCTACCTCGAGTCAATCTGGGTATAAATATTACATTTCCTTCATTGATGATTATTCCCGGATGACCTGGCTTTATCTTCTTCGAGATCGGACAGAGGTTCTTTCCACCTTCCAGACCTTTTTCCATGAGATCCAAACACAGTTTTCTATCCCTGTCAAATGTCTTCGATCTGACAATGGGCGGGAATACTTATCCACTCACTTTCAGCAGTTTCTGCGGGCCCACGGCATCATCCACCAGACCTCCTGTCCTGATACCCCTCAGCAAAATGGGGTGGCCGAGCGGAAACACCGGCATATTTTGGAAACCGCTCGTGCCCTCCTCTTCCACCGCCAGGTACCTCTTCTCTTCTGGGGGGATGTCATCCTCATTGTTACTTACCTTCCGAATCGTCTTCCCTCCTCAATACTTCAGGGGGAGACTCCCTTTCATACCCTGTTCCCCTCTATTCCTCCTCACTCCCTTCCCCTCCGCGTCTTCGGATGTCTCTGTTATGTCCGGGACACTCGCCCCAATCTCTCCAAACTTTCTCCCAAATCCCTTCGCTGTATTTTTCTTGGATATTCCCGCACTCAGCGCGGGTACCGATGCTTCTCTCCAGACCTCCGCCGGTATATCACCTCTGCCGACGTATCGTTTGTCGAGACTTCTCCTTTCACTCTCCCCTCTCCTTCTCCCAACACTACCATCGATGACCTTCTTCCGCTCTTCGTTCACCCGCCTCTGGTGTCTCCCCCGCCCGGTCATCTCTTTGGCCAGACCTACTCCCGTCGTCCTTCCGTTGTACCTCCCATCCCGGCCGAGGACCACCTTGTTTCTGCTTCGTCCGATGCTCCTGTCCCAGCTCCCGAGGACGTGCCGATTGCGCTCCGGAAAGGTACTCGCTCGTGTCAGACTACTCCTCTCTTTGTATCTTCCTACAGGGGTCTGTCAGCGCTGGAGACCGTGTCGATTCCTCGGACAGTCGGTGAAGCAAAATCTCACCCCGGGTGGCTAGCCGCCATGAGGGATGAATTGCGGGCTCTGGATGACAATCATACATGGGATCTTGTTCCACTTCCGGCGGGCAAACAGGCGGTCGGCTGTAAATGGATTTTCACGATCCGTCTCAATCCTGATGGCTCTCTTTGCCACCTCAAAGCCCGGCTTGTCGCAAAGGGGTTTGCTCAGACATATGGCATCGACTACTTTGAGACCTTCTCTCCAGTCGCAAAGATGGCCTCGGTCTGCCTTTTCCTTTCGCTGGCTGCTCATCATCACTGGCCGCTTCATCAACTGGATGTTAAAAATGCGTTTCTCCATGGCTTTCTTGATGAAGAAGTCTACCTCCAGCAGTCTCCTGGTTTTTCGGCCTCTGGTGCCGACCGCCATGTCTGTCGTCTCCGTCGCTCCCTCTACGGCCTCAAGCAGTCTCCTCGGGCTTGGTTTGGCCGCTTCAGCACGGTCGTCACAGCCTTTGGCCTCTCGCAGTATGAAGAATCACACAGTCTTCTTCCGTACGACGGCGCATGGTTGTATCTTGCTTGTGGTTTATGTTGATGACATCATCATCACAGGGAGCGACTCCAGAGGCATCGTCAGCCTTAAGGCGCATCTTCACCAGCACTTTCACACCAAGGATCTTGGTCCCCTCACTTACTTCCTTGGCATCGAGGTCTCCCGGACTGCGGACACTTTCTCTCTGCCAGCGCAAGTATGCTCTTGATATCTTGTAGGATGCCGGGTTGAGCACAGCCACCGCCGTGGACACTCCCCTTGAGCCTGGGGAACGCTCCCTTCATTCCGACTCGGAACCCTTTCCTCATCCCGAGAGCTATCAACGCCTGGTCGGTAAACTCAACTACCTCACCATGACGCGTCCCGACATTGCCTGTGCCGTTGGCAAAGTCAGCCAGTTCATGGAGCATCCCACCAGATCTCAGTGGGATGTTGTCCTTCGCATTGCCAAATAGATAAAGAAAGACCATGCCCGTGGCCTTCAGTACTCCCATCATGCTCACAAGGATGTTGAGGTCTTCTGTGATGCGGACTATGTCGGCTGCCTCGCTACCCGCAGGTCTACTTCGGGTTTCGCCGTGTTCTTCGCCGGCAATCTCATCTCTTGGCGCAGCAAGAAGCAGACTGTCGTCTCCCGGTCGAGTGTCCAGGCCGAGTATCGAGCCATGGCCACCGTCACTACTGAGATCATCTGGCTTCATCATCTCCTCCATGAGCTCGGTTTCCCCGCATCGACTCCTGCTCATATCTGGTGTGACAATCAGGTCGTCACGAAGATTGCCTCGAATCCCGTCTTCCATGAACGGACGAAGCATATCGAGGTGGACTGTCACTTTCTCCGCCACCATCTGGAGCAGCACCATATCGGCTTCGGCCATATCCCGACGGCCGATCAGCTTGCCAATCTCTTCACCAAAGGTCTTCCAGGAGCTCGCCTTGAGTCTCTCACTACCAGGCTGGGTATTCACAACCTCCCTGGCCCAGCTTGAGGGGGAGTCTGAGATGGTCCTGTGTCTTTGTTGTCTTTTTTCTCTTTGTGGGACTCTATCCAATCTGGGCATGTCCAGCTTGAGGGGGAGTGTTGGACCCCATTTAAGGTTAAATGGGTATTTCTGTTCTGAGTCCCACATTGGACTTAAACACCATGTAATTAGTTTTACTTCTCTATAAAAGAGTATCTCCACCTCACATTGAGGTAAGGGGAATTCACCCATCTACAAATTGCATCAAGGCCTTCAAAATCATCTACTAGCAATGATAAAGGTGAAAGGGGAAAGGGGTTCAAAAGCTATAAAAAGATTAAGCGGATGAGAGGCATGAACAATGAAAGATAAATAACACACCTGGTCATAAAGAAGGCTTGCCTTGTCAAAACGCTTCCGGGCTTCCTACACCAGGACAGGATTCCTTGCATCAAAAAAACTACAAAGCGCAGGCTTGAAGAAGGAACCATAAGACTGCATGCAATGAATTAGATCTCGAGGACATATAACACAAACTAAACCCATTGGCCTTCAAAGTTAATTAGTTCAAAAAGAGATCGTATTTTATAGAAAATCAGTGTACATGTTCATCAATTTTACAATAGTTCTGCACTAACCACCCACATAAGACAACCCTCCCTTATACAGGCTTGTGACCGGCTATGTGAAGAAATTGTACATAAAATATTGCAGGGGCCAGGTTGAGTTGAATGATCAGTCAAGGGAAAAAAGATTAAGTGCCAGGAGGTTGAACTAGGTTGGGAGATCTGGATAAAGAGAACCTATTAAAAAATCCTGAAACAAGCAAATCAAAATAACAGAAAACATGATCACATTATAACAACACAAATTACCTTCACATCCTGCAAATCAATATTGACAAATTGTAACAATCTGTCATTTAGCATGTGTTCAACCTATAACAAAAATAGAAGGTATCAGATAGTGAACAGTCACCATGAAGTAGGAGTGAGCTGCAAATTTCACCATAACAAAATATCTATAACAATAAAAGCAAAGAAAATTGCATGATAACTTGAAAAAATGATTAAAAGGCATCATATTCCAATGCCAAGCCTAACAAAATGGGTAGAAAGGAGAACAAATTCAAGCATAAGCATCAAATTACAAAAAACAAAAACAAAAAACTAAGAAAGGGCAACACTGCCTAAATATATACATATGCTTGTGCATCATTATGTTTGATTTTCCTATTGGAAGAGTCACAAACAATGATAAGAAGAGAAATTAAAAATAATATTTTAATGTCAGATGATCGGTACCATCCTCTCTTGCTTCAGAAAAAACCCCTGCTATCGTTTTTTAATAGACAACCATGGATAAAATGCTGAGGGTGAAGAGATGTCCGTACTGAATTGAGATGGGACAGAGCATCCTTTATATACATGTAAATTCCTATGTAGGTTTTACATTAAAATAGAGCATGCCTTGTCGGGAACCAGAATATTTTTAACTCCTTGGAACTTAATGTATTTTTCCTGTAAATGTTTCGAGACTGTATGTAAATAGGCTGCCACCCTGCTCAACCAGACAGTCAAAAGCTCGGATTCAGTTTCTCAGATACATGATTTAGAGTGCCTTCTTTACATAATGTGTCAGGCCTGAGGACTGGCCACCTAGGAATGTTAAGAAAAATTTGCCTCGAGCTAGAGAGGATAAAGAAGCTTGAGTGCCACTACACTTTGTGCTGAAGTGTGCTTCAGCTGTGCATAACGAGTACATAAGTCCAAGCAACATGTCAACTCAGCCTTCACCATAAATAAAACAATTGGCAATCATGCGAGATACACAAACCAACTAAGCAAAAGCCATGTCACTTAATAGTAAAACAATTTGCCCATTTCTCATTGACGATAAAAGAACTGGACATGAAAACTCCCAATTTATTGCACCTTTGCTTGCAATGTTCCATTAGGATATCACTGCATTCATGTATCACAAGTTTAATTTTTCAAACAAGAACTGCAACTTTAAAATACATGGATATGTCAGCAACATTTTATTCACACCAATCAATGATATGTCATTGAATACTTACAGCTAAGTCAGTTTTTGATACAACAAGGATCCGGAACCCTTGAGGGTCTACACGGTCAGGGGTCCCCACACGCAGTTTAGCCGAGGGGTTTGTGGGACCCCACAGGCAATTGGTTGGGGTGACTCAGCCTGTGGTCCCAGTTTTATGTTTGGGGCTTTGGTTCACCTAGGGAATTTATGTTGCTGTAAGTGTCAGTTTACTCACTGTACCCTCCACTTTTTACTATCTAAATATATAGAAGTGCATCCCCTGGGCTTAGTTCTTATCAACTGGTCCGACCTGCCGTCCCCTTCACCTTCCCTGCCATGGAGACCCACCAACAAGCCCGCCGAAACAATCTTGAACAACGAGTGGGCACCCTGGAATCCACCCTTGCCAACGTGGAATCAACTCTCGCACTGAGCAGTCCGAGTTCCGCAAATCCCTGACTTTCTGGATTTTGAGGACCTCCGCCATCTTATCACCTCCACTGCTCGCCTTCCGGCGAAAGCACCGCTCTTCAACCCTGTCTGCCTCCCACGTTGTTCCGCCCGACACGAACGAAACATCTCCTTGGGAACCGACCACTGCCACCCACCCCTTCGTCGTGCTCCACCACTCCACCAGCACCCAACCGCCTCGACTTGCCCTAGTTTGATGGCCAGGATCCTCGGGCATGGATAGCTCGTGCAGAGCTTTTCTTCCGGATCAACCACACACCAGATGACACCAAAGTTCCCCTCGCTCATATCAGCATGGCTAGCAAGGCGATACACTGGTACACCATTGTTCAAGAACTTCATCCTTCAATGACCTGGCCAATTTTGAAAGCTGAACTGCTGGATCGCTTCAACGGCCTCGAAATACAAAATCCTTACGAAGAATTAGAGCCGCCTTTCAAGAGCTCGCTTCAAGATTATGTGGAAGAGTTTGAATACTTGGCCTCCTTGATTCCTCGCCTACCCGAGCAACAATACATCACCTATTTCCTACATGGCCCCCAGGAGGAAATCCGCGACTGGGTTCGCATCCATAACCCAAAAACCCGTATGCAGGCTATGCGTCTGGCTCGACATGTCGAACTCGCCATTAAACGTTGCATCGGGCACCAGGTCTGTGGTTCTTCCTGGCGCCCCTGCTCTCCTCGGGAGGGGTCTGCGGGACCGTCCCCTCAATGTCCCAATTTCTCCTCTTCCCCCTGGTAGCCTCCCCGCCTTGACTGTCACCACCCAATGGAGAAGGGTCTCCCCGCCACTAAGCTTCTCCAACACCTTTCCCCGGCTGGAAGGGGAATTCACCACTTATCACCTCACGAGTGGGAGGACCGGCGCAAAACGGGTCTCAACTTCAAATGTGTTGCCTTTCACCCCCATGCACAAATGTCAAGATTCTAAAATCCGAGCGATCCTCTTGGGTGAGGATGAGCACACCCTGCCAGATGACATCCCTGCCCCTCTGGAACTTTCGGACCCTCAGGAAGATTCCTCATCCAAGGCAGCTGAATGTTTGGTCCTGGATTTTTACATAGCAACTACACTCTCTCCCCACCAGCGTTATGGTATGTTTTCGTCCATGAAGGTGGAGGGAAAACTCGGCGGCATTACACACAACTTCATCTCCCCCAACCTTGTTACCTTACTCATCGACAGCGGCGCTACACACAACATCATTTCCCCCAACCTTGTTACCTTACTCAGCCTCCTTGTCCAGTCCACTATTATACGATCCGTTAAACTCGGCGACGGTCACTTATACTCTACCACAGGTCTTTGTCAACATATTCGGTTGGATTTGGGCTTTTATCGTTGCACCCTTAACGCTCATGTCTTAGATATCGGCGGGCTGGATCTCATTCTCGGCATTGCTTGGCTGCGAACGCTCGGTGACGTCCACACCAATTGGCAGACAATGACAATGAAATTTAGCACCGGCCAGTAACTCCACACCCACCAGGGGACGCATGACATCCCAAACATGTTGTCCTCTCTACACACCCTGACCACCCGTGGTCAAACCTTTACCAATTACTCCCGCCTCCTCCCTAGCACCAATGCGCCTCCACCTGCTCCACTCCACCCACAGCAGCACACTCAACTGCAGCAACTGCTCAGGACATTTCCTTCCGTTTTCCAGGCACTCCCCAGTTTACCTCCTCAGTGCTCTCACGACCATAAAATCAACTTGTGTCCCGACCTAGGCCCGATTTCGGTTCACATGTACCGTTACCCACATGCCCACAAAACTGTGATTGCGCAGCAGGTGACCCTTTTGCTACAGCAAGGGCTCATCCGCCCTAGTACCAATGCCTACTCCAGCCCGGTCCTCTTGGTTAAACAAAAAAACTCCTGGCGCTTGTGTATGGGACTATCACGCCCTCAACAAAGCCACCATTCCGAACAAATTTCTTATCCCAGTGGTAGACGAATTGTTGGATGAATTGCACAACGCAACTTTCTTTTCAAAACTGGACCTCCAATCGGGTTATCATCAAATTCGGATGGCAGAAGCTAACGTGGAGAAAACCACCTTCCACACACATAACGGCCACTACAAATTTCTGGTAATGCCCATCGACCAATCCAATGCTCCCTCCACTTTCCAAACTACAATGAATGATTTGTTCCGACCTCATCTCCGGCAGTTTGTCCTCATTTTTTTATGATATTTTAGTATATAGCTCAGCATTGGATTCCCACATGCAACACCTGCAGGCTGTTTTGCAGCTCCTCCACGAGAACCACTTCTTTGTCGATGCAGGAAAATGTTCCTTTGCTCAAACTCAGGTAGACTACTTGGGCCATTTAATTTCTAAGGAGGGAGTTGTGATGGATCCGACCAAAATTCAGGTCGTTCTTGCTTGGCCAATCCCCCAATCGGTTCGAGGAGTTCGTGTGTTCCTTGGCCTGACAAGCTATTACCGCAAATTTGTCCAAGACTACGGCAAGATTGCTCAACCCCTCACCCACCTGACCAAGAATGATGGTTTTTCCTGGTCCTTGGCTGCCCAGCAGATCTTTGACACACTCAAACAAGCAATGACAACAGCTCCGGTTCTGGCCATGCCGGACTTTTCTCACCCATTTGAAGTTGAGTGTTATGCTTTAGGTCGCGGCGTTGGTGCGGTCCTCATGCAAAATCAGCGCCCAATCGCTTATTTCAGCAAGGCACTCGCTGATCACAACCTCTCCAAGTCCACTTATGAGAAGGAGATTATGGCCTTGGTCCTCTCCATCCAACATTGACACCCCTACCTCTTAAGTTGCCCCTTTGAGGTTTTCTCTGATCAGCGCAACCTTAAATATCTGCTGCACCAGCGAATCACTTCCTCCGATCAGCAATGTTAGATTGCCAAGCTCCTCGATTTTAACTTTGACATTCGGTACAAACCTGGTCGGGAAAATACAGCAGTTGATGCTCTCTCTCGGCGAGACGAATGTGCTGCCTGCCCATTGTCCCTCTCCTCCCCGTTCTGGCAGCTTGGTTCCACTTTAACGGTTGGCTTGCTCGACAATCCTTTCACCAACAACATTATTCAGCATCTCCGGACCGGCAGCCCCACTCCAAAAGGATTCCATCTTTCACGAGATGTCCTATTTTACCGTGGTCGGCTCGTCCTTCCAGCCACCTCGCCTTGGATACCGAGCCCGGAGTTCCATGCCTCTCCACAAGGGGGCCATTTGGGTTTTTACCGCACCTACCGAAAACTTGCTGCAAATTTATATTGGGTGGGCATGCGTTGTCACGTACTGCAGTACATTCAGCAATGTGACACTTGCCAACACTACAAAAATTCTACACTTTCTCCGACAAGCCTCCTCCGGCCACTTCCCATCCCGGTAGCCATTTAGGAGGACCTCCCAACTAACTTCATCACCAGGTTACCCAAATTCAAGGGATATAATGTCATCATGGTCGTCGCGGATAGACTATCAAAGTATGCTCATTTTCTTCTGTTAAAGCATTTGTTCACAACCAAGGTCGTCGCCGACTTATTTGCCAAAGAGGTTGTTTGCCTTCACAGTATCCCAAAATCAATTGTCAGCAACCGGAACCCTATATTTGTGAGTCACTTTTGGACGGAACTCTTTCAGTTGCAGGGCACCAAACTACACAAATGAGCTCCGCCTACAACCCATAATCTGATGGACAAACAGAGGTTGTAAACCGCTGCCTGGAAACATACCTTCGCTATTTTGAGGGTGAGCAACCCAAAACTTGGTCCTTTTGGCTCCCCTGGGTCAAACTTTGGTACAATACCACTTGGCATTCCTCCATTAAAATCCCCTTTTGAAGCCGTTTACAGATGCCGTCCACCGGCCCTAGTGATCGGGCTGCCCAACGAAATCCAGGTGGAAGCAGTAGCCGCTGCATTACTTGATCATCAGGAAGATCTCCAGTAGCTTCGACGCCATCTTTCCCGCGCCCAAAATTACATGAAACATCAAGTGGACAGGCACCGCCGCGAAATTTCTTTCCAGCCTGGTGACACCGTTTACATCAAACTCTGCCACCACCGTCAACAATACGTTTCCCATCACATTCACCAAAAACTTTCCCCTCAATTTTACGACCCTTTTCAGATTATCCGTCGAGTGGGCAGCATGGCTTATATCTTCTCGACTTACCTCCAACAACCCAGATTCACCCTGTATTTCACGTCTCCCAATTAAAGAGGGTCATTGGCAATCATCCCCTGCAACAGTCCCTGCCGTCAGCTCTAAACGCCGATTCCTCACCTGCCTTGGAACCATAATCCATTATGGCCCGACACCCCTACTCTCCCACCGGTGCGGCTACACCCCAGAGCTTAATCAAGTGGAAGGACCACTCCACGGATGACGCCACCAAGGTAGATGATTACATCCTTCATAATCAATTTCCTTCCTGCAGCCTGGAGGACAAGGCTACTCTTTCGGAAGGGGCAACTGATACAACAAGGATCTGAAACCCTTGAGGGTCTACACTAGGAGGGGTAAGGGGTCCCCACAGGTAGTTTAGCTGAGGGATTTGTGAGACCCCACAGGAAGTTGGTTGGGGTGACTTACTATGGTCCCAGTTTTTGTTTGGGGTAGTGGTGGTCCCAGCAGTCTGTTAGGAACTGGGAAGTCTGTTAGCCAGCTGTAATCGATTCCCCTAAATATCCTTTATATAGTACTGGAGTTGTAGTGAGTGGGGGGGATTACTTGGTACTCTGGCCAGGAGGCTTGGATAAGATGGGGCTTTGGTTCACCCGGGGAATTTCTGCTGGTGTAAGTGTCAGTTTACTCGTTGTACCCTCCTCTTTTTACTATCTACATATATAGAAGTGCATCTCCTGGGCTTAGTTCTTATCAGTTTTCTCCTGTTTGGGTTCATTGGGCGTTGTCCATGTTGAAAAGAGTGGTCTTAAAACAGAAAAATTTGACCTAATCCCTCAAAGGCTATTTGAAGAACCCAAAAAAACAAAAGGCCATTGAACGAAAATAGACCATTCATACTATCCCCATAATGGACTACATTATCCTTTTCCTGCTCTACAGAAGTATGTCACTATAGCAATCCATTCAAAGCAAACTAGGGCAATGGCCAGTCAATGGGCAAAATGCAGGGCTAAGTAGTTTTATATAGGTAACTAGGGATGGACAGGGTTATGACCAGTTTACCAATCATAAAACTGGTTTTGATATGGTATTGATAATAGTGATACGCAAATGAAGTGGGGCTAGGGGTTGTAAATGATACAATGGCAGTCACAAGATACACGAACCCAACACGAGCCATATTTGGACTCAACTTGATTTTTGCCGAGTCAAGCTCAAGTTTGAGCAACTCGAGTTACAAATAGAGTCAAATGTGAATAGTAAAATAACTAAGTCAAACGATTTTCGAACCAAATCAAGTACTTAAAAAAATTTCAAGCTCAAGCATGAAATTCAACAATGATCAGAGACATCAAAGATTTAGAATTTTTGTGAGCCCTTAATTGAACGAATGAAATCAGGGAGTGCGAGAGTTTCTTTCTTTTTTTAACTCTTTATATTAAAACAAGAGAATCTCACTTCCACAAATCCGATTACTGTGGGTCCTAAATTGATTCCAACAAATTATTATAAAATTGTGTTTAAAAAGGTTTAATGATTCGGTACACATCTAAAGTGAATTTGACAAACATAAGGAAAACTTGTTGCCCCTTAGGAAAGAATAACAATACAAGAATCAGTACTGTTGCAAGAAAGAAAGAAAAAGTAACCAATGACAAATGCAGAAACTTGATCTAACAGCCTCAAGAACGCATATAAAACCTTCCATGTAACTTATAACTAGAGGTGTAATTGGGAGTCAATACAGTAAACTACTCAAGTTCTAGCTTGATACGAAAATCCAAGCACGAACTCAACTCGAACTCGATCAAATATTGATTTTCAAGCTCGAACATGACTTGACTTCTAAATTGAGCTACTTGAGCTTACTTGGTTAAGTTTGATTCTAAAAATCATAGAAGAAAAAAATTAAAAAATTATAAATACAAAATAAAAGGCATTGTACATGATGTCATTAATATTAAAATACCAAATACTCTATTAAACTAGCAAACTAATTGATTAAGTTGTTTTAATACTAAAATTCAACTCGATGTATGGCTTAAGCAGTTCAAGCTTAGCCTCAACTCTGACAAAAATCAAACCAAATTCAACTATTGTTCGAGTCAAGCTCGGATAGCGTGTCGGTACCATTGTATAATTTAAAAATCTAGGAATAAAATGGAAGGAAAGTGCTCTGTGTAAACAAAATTCAATTAGCAGTATTAATTCAAAGATACAACAACAACAAAACCTTGAACCCAATTAAATGGGATCAGCTACATGGATCAAACATCTCCGGGTTAACTCTATTGAAGACCGTATTTTTATTGAAACCATTTAGAACAATTAGAGAATTTTTAAGATGGAAAAAGAACACAAGATTTTGCTGAAAATCTACCTACCCATGAAATAAATTAAAAATAAAACAACAAAGTGCAATTGTTAATCAACAAATTACCACAATCAAACTCGAGAATAAATAATCTATATGCAGCCAGGCAATTCAAATCATTGAGAACAAATTGTAACAGCTTTACCTGTGACCGTAGAACTTCTTTGTATGTCCCAATTTCCCTCAAGGCTATAGTAAATTTGGTCATAACAGGACCTTAGGAAGCAAGTAGAAAAGTTCAGCAGGGCAGCCTCATTTTCAATAAAAAACATAAAATGGAAATCCAATACTTTTTTCAAATAGAAAAAAAATATAAAGGCTCAATCTAGCAATTTTGAATCCTCAACCTGGATGGACACCCAGGATTTAATACAAAAACTACTACCACTAGGCATAAATAAAATTTCCCCCACCCGAGGAAGAGAAGTAAAATTGGGCAACCAAAAGTTTTAAATACTTAAAAAACCATAGAGGTCAAGTTCCCCATAACATTATTGAATTAGAACAATATTTTTCGATAATCAGTGCAGTGAAAATCAAAAAATGGGCAAGTACCACCATGCACAAGTAGTACCTGCAAGCAAGATTAGAGGAAAATGGCTCCAAGAATTGAGCCAATAGTTGATCAAATTTGAGATCGACTATGCATTAACCTTAAAATTGAAATTTATGAACACTACAACCCATGTGTCTCTTTCATATGCTGAATCTTACTCAACAGGGAGAAAGGGTATGTTTGAATTAATTCCTAAAGTTTTTTTCTTTTGTATAAGAAAAATGCATCATCGACTTTGCAACCCTAATTCAAGAAATTTTAAGACAAATCATAACAAACAAACCTCCAAAAGCCACACTAATTGGATCATTGTGCCCTCCCCCGAAGGTTTCTAAGGAACTTGCAAAGGCTATGTCACCGTCGTATCCCTCTCCTAGCCCTTCACTGCGAATTAATAAAATGAACATTTAGAAGTATAAAGACAAAGCAGGGTCTAAAAAATAATCATCAATTGTTTATCCAAAAAAAATCCAAATATATTTCTTGGAAACAATACAAAAAAAAATCCTGAAACCCACCAAAATGAGGTTGATTGGGAATTTTAACAGGAAAAAATAACCCTTCTCATGACGTTAGTATGCGCAAGGAAAATCGGTCGGATAATGAAATGTTTACAAAAATGGAAGCAATTTCTCTGATAAAAATCTTTATAATTTCATTTATTGTGGTTTATAAAAACTTGTTTTCCTATTAATTAATCGTGCGCATTGAATCCCAAACCAACTCCCTCTTATGACAGCATGCATGATTGTGTTGACAGTTGGTTCTAAAAATTATAATGGTTTCATTTATCGTAGCAATGCCCCCATAAAAGAATGATTTGAAAGACTTCATTAAACTATTGTTGTTAGTAAGGTGCGCCTTTCTTTTCGGAAACATGTCCGATAAGAACTCTGTAGTCAAGTGTGTTTGGCTTAGAAAAATTTCAAGATGATCAATGCATGGAATGGAGGACAAAGCATACTGCAAAAAAAAAACATGTATAGCTTTGCGAGGAAGGCCATTGGTGTAATAAGTGACCTTAGAAGATAAGTCCACTGGGAGTACCGTCGAGTGGCAACATGTGTCCACACATGTCCGTGATTGGTTGAGAGATATTGTTCGACACCTTAGGATGGTCAAGTTTATGAACTAGAAGGTTGAGTCACGATAGATGGTATCGGAGACAAAACTCCTTCAAAAATGCAATGGCACTACTTGGATTTTATGTGGGGTCTACAATGAGGATGTTACACAAACAAATTGGGAAGTGTAACACCCCTATGAAAGAAAGACTTAAAATACTTAATGATACCACTCATGTTAACAAGATGCATTTTTCTTTCGAGAAGCTTAAATGACGAAAACATTAAAATTGAGCATGCTTGGCTTGGAGCAATTTTAGGATACGCGAACTGTGAAATTTTCCCAAGATGTGCATGATGGAAAGCAGGGAGCACTGAAAAGAACACATGTTGTCATTGGTCCGATAAAGGACCTTAAAATGTAATAGTCTACAGTAGGCCAGGAAGGCAACTGAGGTGTCGCAAGAGGGACCCAGGAGCTGAACAAGAAATCCCACCAAGTGGCAATATGTTCAGGGCTGGTTAAGAGGTTCAGGATGTCAGGTTCAAGGTTCAGGAGGCCAGGTCGTGGCAAATATTGAATCTCAGACCAATTTAAGACTCCCTCACATGACACTGCATGATTGCGTTCTAAAACTTCAGAATCCCATTTAATATGGTTTCTAAAAAAAATCTACTATATCTGTACTTTGTACCGAACCCCAAGCCAATTAACAACCCTGATGGTATTGATTTAGAACCAAAACAGTTTGTTCCAACTGCTATCAACTATGAGAAATAGTTTTGAACACAACATCAATTCAGACATAATTTGCATTTCATGTCAGATAACGGCTGGAGAAACCTGCTCATTAACCAAGGTTCTGGTATGGAAACTTGACACTCTTCTCTACGTTACTTTGTCGAATGGGAAATCTCAACAAGGCATGTAAAGAAAGAATCAAAAACTGGTCAACTTAACAAGTGAAATTTGCAAACATAAAAAATGCATTGGAAGAATGTGGCAAGAAATTGAAGTCTGAATAACTTTAACTAGCCATGGTCTTGGAAACTAGACCTCACACCAAAAAACAAAACATAGTAAATCATCAAAAATCATAAAACATATGCATTGAAATTCAGATGCAAAAAATGAAAGCAACACATTAAAATGAGATACACGTACGTGTATTTTCGACATCCTTTGTAAAATTTTAGACTCCTTTCCCTCAGAAAATCTGCACTTTCCTCCAAGGATTGTATCTGTTACAAGACAGGATGACATCAAGAACTGACACCAAAATATGAACAAAACACAAATGTATATGAGGAAATATAATCAATCCACACAAATACAGTTGAAAGGGAATGCATGAAACATATCCAGAACTGAATGATATGATGATGGTATTTAGTCCATTCAAAGCCTAAACTCTTCTAATCAGCTGCATGAGCATCTTTCAGATCTTGTTGATGAAAAAAAGGAAGTCGGGAAGAGGAACTGATGAAACCTCTGACCTCCCCAGACGGTGAGCAAATTGACGAACTGCTACAGCAAAGCCTGGGCTCAGATCCGAGGAACTAATAAGGTGCAGTTTTTTTTTCTACTGGAAATGGCAATTGAAGCAACTGAGAAAACTATGAAATATTGAGCTACAACTGGATCTATTTCCCACGAGTTAAGAGTGAGAGGTTTGGAGAGAGAGAATAGAAAGGGAGAGGGGAAATATTACTTGACAAGCTTTTGCAACGTTGCGAATTTTGCAGCAATTAAGAAGGAACAACTACCGGGCTTCCAAATACGGAATCAAATCAACCCACTTCAAACGGACACGGAAGCAGACAGGGAGAGAAAGATAATACCTGCTTCCGAAACATGGGGGAGTCATCCAGCTTTGCAAAATGCATGCTTGAATCCGCGATTCTTCGTTGTTTATACAACGGGATAGATTAGCATCCCAGAGATAATCGAACCTCGCAAGTATAACCTAACCTAACACTGCAACCGCCAACATTCCTAGCTCTGTTCGCCCGAGCAACCGAGATCCCACGTCGTTGTTTACCATTGAACCGAACAACAGGCAGAACAGCCGAATTTTGCAATTCACAATAACTTGTATTCCTCAAACCGAAACAGAAAGTCCAAAAAGTCGAATTGCTACAGCAAAATAGATGATTCCCAGTGCTGTGTAAGGTTGAAATTCTGGCAATGTCTTTACTTTTTTTATCCTCTGAGAACCCTAGAAACGCAGACATTGCAAAAAAGGCGAGCAGAGAAATCCTAGGAAGGGACCGGAAACCATGATTGTATCGAATACAACGAAAGAGCTTGTGTTATCGTGATTTGAATGGATCGATCACGCCGGCAACTGCCATTCACCTGAGATGTCGAAAAAAGGGTGGAAGACCCAGACATCGATAAAAGCCGAGCCCTCTTTTCCGCATTCTGTGTTTTTCTATTTTTAAATTTTTGTTTAGCCGGACTCGACTTCGTTTTGTTTTGTTTTTAATATCTTCGTTTTGTTTTTTTGTTTTGTTTTCAAACTTCTTCAATTTACAGACATCCAGGATTGGATGGTATCCGTTTTTAAATGTTGTAAAATAAATCATAAGATATTGTAAATTGACCGATAAAATATGAAATGGTATGCACGGTATGTGGTAATGAAAATGGAGACATCTTAACAATTTATCAAAAATCAATACAATTCATTTAGACATCACTCTTAGGATTAATATACAAGAAAAAGTGTAAACATTATAATACATTAAATGTAAAGAGATTGTATAGATACGATTTTTAGTTGAACCTCTAAAATTATTCATACTACAACACCTTTCATTGAATCACTAACTATTTGAATATAAGTTTTCGCGAGAAAAAAAAAAAACTCAATGAGACAAAACCATTGATTCATCGTAATTTTTTCAATCGATCATTAGTTGCACACATCACAATGTCATATGCATGCTTCCTAAATTTAGAGGATTGTGGCGTCTTTGTAAAATTATACGTTGAGTTGTCATTTAAATATATTTTACATTCAGTTTAATGATTTTCTAAAACTCGTGTTTATTAAAAAAAACTTTGGTGAAATATGCTTAATTCAATCACTCTTGACGTGGTAGTGTTTTATTCGTATGATACAAGTTGTGTTATTTTCATTTAATGTAGTTGGTTTGTTTAGATATGCAAAAATGGGTTAGAGACTGTGGGCTTTGTGGACAAGCCCACGGATACGGGTCTGGGTGGACCTAAATTTATTGCTTATTTAAAAAACAAGCTTAAGCATATTTTTCAAAGTGAGTGTGTATCTGCGTAGAAAAGTGTGATAGCCACGGGCTTGTCTGCGAGTCTGACCAATATTATATTTTAATTTATGGATCCACTGCACACACATGGTCAATATGTCGCGCGCAACCCAAGCCAATTTCTCTCCCTGGCTCGACCCCCCTCAATCCTAGCACTTTGTTGCCCCCACCCTATAACGTCCCACCCAAACCTCCGAGTCTGAGTTGAAAAGCCACATAACATCATACGTGCATCCTCATACACAAGAGGCTTTCGACTAGCACCGATGAGAGTATAAAGTAACATGATGAGACCATGCTCTCGATAACCACAGACATCATGAGTCAGGACAACATAACCCAAAGCCAAACAAATAACACAACATAAGAACAACACAAATGAATGTTATAACACGTGTTATGCCAAGTTATACATAAACAATCAATAGACCTCCAATGCGGTAGGTCAACAAGTATAACATAACAATTGAATATGACAAACAAAGAAATAAAGGTACCGTAGGAACTATCTGAAGTATGTCCTGGTACTGCATGTATCTCCCAGCTCCCTATTCCTTGCCAACCTGTCGCAAAGCCCTTGCCCTTTGCCGGATCTCTAGTCACGAAGTCTGCATGCGCACAAAGATCCTCGTGCGGGGTGTGAGTATAAACCTACTAGGACACCACAAATACGGCATCAACATAAGTGCACATGTATATAGAAGTGTATGGCATGCCTAAAAAGTAAATGTGCACACAAGCATTTACACTGAGCAAACGTGTGCTAACCAAGTTGTCACGAACCTTGATCGCAACTACTTCAATGCCATGTCGGAAGAGTATAATAGTAGTACCGCGCGACTTAGATCATGCCAAATAACTATGCCCGCCTTCAAGGACAAACCACACGTCCGCCTTTAAGGGCAATTTCATCCACCTTTAAGGACAAACATCGTTCGCCTTTAAGGACAAGCATGCTCCACCTTCAAGGAACAGCTCTACGCCTGCCTTTAAGGGAAAGTCTCCTCGTGACTCATGGTTACCTACTTGCTCGTGATGGTGTGCATGCTTGACATACCTGTATAATGGACACTATCTCGTACATAAGGACGTTCTCCATCGGTAGATCACACAGACATAAATAGACACTCTTCTAAAGGTGATATATTGTTCCCTTGTGCATGCCAAGCTAAGGCACTAACCATCCTATGCAAGCCATCGCCAACGAGTCATGTCTTATACGCTCCCACTTTAGGGAGTTGACTAAGTCTGTTAGGGCCACTTATCAACCTGAACACTAAAACAGAGATTCCACTAGCTATGCACAAAACCACATACAAGACATAACACTGCAAAGAACAATATACCTCAACAAGTAATTCCACAAGCTATGAAATATTACATAAGTAATAAATGACATAACAAGGAATATACAAGCCACACCAAGCAATCACATCAAACACGAGTATCAGTAGCCACACACACACACGTGATTAATATCAAACATGGGTATCATGGGCTACACATGCACACACATTTGGTCAAACATCAAACATGGTCTTACGAACCACACATGCACACAAGCCAATTATGTCAAACAATTCCATACAATTGCCCAAGTTGGTAAGGACTTCCTACCTCAAGTCTGTCAACGTCAAAGTTTGTCAAGAGTGTCGTCACCCAGACCACGTTCACACACCAATCAGAATAAGCTCTCATGTAATGAGTTCCCAGTGATAATTATCATCAACGATAATCCTCAAGTCTGATTGAAGGAAGGATAACTTTCATCTCTCAAGGAACAACGAACAAAGAAGAGAGTTGAGGCTCCTATAAGTCTGAATCAATGAGAAAAACCTCCAGTTCACATGTTTCTAATCTTACAACAAGGTTGAGTAAGGGGGGTTTTGACGAAGGAGGTTGTTCAAGGTAGCACCCTCAATGCATGAAGGGTTTCCCACGTTCATCCAAGGAGCATCTGGAATTCGTCTGGATTGAAGGAATCAATAAGGAGGAGGTTCAAATCTATTAATAGAGGAAAGAAACCAATTAATAGCGCATTAAATATCCCTCATTCAAGATCCTCTGTTTCCCCTTTGAAATAGACAAAATTCGACAAGTTTGGCGACATTTTTGGTCGTTCCAAAACCTATGTGGCCGCCACCACAGACTACACCATAGTCATGGTGTTCTTGAAACACCGAGCAAAATGGGAACCCCTTGCAATGTTTTGAAAAAAGCTTGACCGTTTTCCCTCACCACGACCTTCACGCTATGGTGAAGTCACCCAAGCCATGACCCACAACAACTTTCCTCGAGCACCACGCGTAACACCCTGAGATTTTAAAAGAAGAAAAATATGTTCGATAACATATACGACATGAAACATACATCTTAGAAGAGAATGTAACATCCCATGAAATTAAAATATATTTCTTTTGAATAAATCTAATCTCTTAAATAGATTGCGGTAGACACAACCCTGAGATTTTTATTTTTGATAATGTGCAAGACATGCAACATCGAGCTTAAACGACACACATAATATATAACCATTATAACCTAGCTATTAAATTGCATGGTATGAATAGTATTAACTACTTTATGAAATATATATATATATAATTGTACTATTAAATATAAATCATTGATAAATACTTAATAAATAATCAATCATTTTTAGTAAAATTATTTTATTCTTCAAAAATGTGTCTTCTTCAAAAATGATTTTTATTACTTTTTGTAAGGAAATATTCTAATTAATTTTTGGAAGTTTTATAAAATTTATTTAATAAAATGAACTTCATTTTTGAAACCATTATATCAAAATTATCTTAGGTTCAATTTTTTGAATTTTTCTAAAATGTTTCATTTTTTGATGAATAGTGAAAAAATACCGATTTTTTAATTGAAAACCGTCTTTCCGTTTAAATTATTTATAAAGTTAAATTGTATTTTTAAATTGGTTTTAAAGTAAAATTAGTTCAATTACACATCTATTAATCCAATTTATGTCATTGGGATCTTTTTCATACTGAATTTTGATATAAAAACATTGTAAATATTTAAACATTTTCCCTTTGAAAACTCGTTTTCTCATCGCGTCTGCGGGATTAATTTTAAATTAAATTATACAAATTTTGTGAGTTGAATTTGATAAAACAGATTAAATATTTTGAATAAGAATAATTTATATTATATAATAATTTTAGATTAATTTTTTACCATAATTATCAGTGAACACAGTTAAAATTAATTACCGCTATTAAGGTTAAAACAAGGTTTTGCACATTACATACGTTTGTGTAAAAATTAATTTTCCGCACACATAAGATTTTTATTTAATAAATTTGATGTCATATTTATATTGAGTAGGTCAAAATTATCTAATAAGTATCATTTAATTTTATTCTTAAAGGATAACTTACCTAGGTAAATAAAAAGATACAAGTTACCGCGGTGAAAACTAAAAGGGTAAAATTGAGTAAACTTAAAGACTAAGGAATAACATGATTAAAATGTGATTCTTTTTTATGTGGTGGAGGTTTTTATTGACCAAATCAACCCTACCCTCAATTAATAGTCAATTTTGGAGCCACGTTAGGAGAAAGTGACCTCCCATTATTGAATACTTTTGGGTATTTACAAAAATGTCACTCTTCCTCAATTATAAAAGGCCACCCCTCTCCTCTCTTATTCACACCTTCAAACCCCTTTGGTTCTTCCAAGACATGCCAAAATCCCTTCTAAAATTACCTAATCTCATACTATAAGCCTTATTTTGGGAATAAAGCCAACCAAGTAAGGCCTTTGGTGCAAACCAAAAGAAGTTACCCGAAATAGAGGTAATGTTCTTCAACGAGCGTTTTATTTGATTTATTCCACCACCCCATTAAATTCTTATTAAACCATGATTATATAATAACCTCATTATATTATATATAATAATATGTTATTATTTTAATGTAACAACCTAAATTATTCTCCTATTCCATCAAATGGGTTATGAAATCATCATTTGTGTGTGCGACAGACTATCATCTCACAAACTGATGTCATTCATTTTTACATTACCACCTCTCATGGTTGGGTATGACGATGGATAATATATATGATATTTATAGCATAATTATACCTTTACAATCATTATATCATATATAAATTGTTACTTTTCATTCTATAGGGGATATGATAATGTCGTTCGCGTGTACAACAGACTACCGCCTTGTAAAGTGATGTGATTCATTTTCACTAACACTTTACATGGAAGGTAGTAAAGGTAAATATAATAAATATATGTGATATAAATGAAATAATTATGATACCATTGACATATTTATCATTATAAAAAGATAATATATCATTTTATTTCTTACCTTTTCACTCACTGAGAAATGATAACGTCGTTCATGAACGTATGAACTAACACCTTCATGAAGCGATGTGACTATATTTCCATCATCACATCACATGGATGATATACATAAGTATATTTAAAAGAAATAATATGGTATTTATGATATTATTATCGTTATGTAAAGATAAAATAATACACACCTTCTTTCTATAATGATCATTGAAGAATGAAAACGTTACTCATGCGTACGTACGACCTGTTGTCTCCATAATTGTAACGTACTTCTTTTCTCAAAAACATATTTCATGATTGGTCTTAAAAGTATAATTGATGTATAAATATGATAAATATGTCATGATTATTATTATTATTATCTATAAGTTTAAATAATGACCTCTTTGACCATAGTTAACCTACCAAAGTCATTTTTGACACATAAGCCGAATATGGTCAAAACATCTGACATTGACTTAATTGATTAAGTAATTTTATAAAATATTGTAATAAGTGAAATAAAAGTAATAATAAAATTTTAAAAATTTATAAATAAAGTTAATAATTAACACGATTTTAATATTTATAAAGATAAAGATACACATGACAAGTCAAACTCAAGGTAAGAAACTTTATCTCAATTTCCTTTCATTGAGGCATATTTTGATATTATACACCTATAATTTTTTACAAGATGTATATACAACCCATTTAACATGTTATATCATGAATTTATATATTATCATGGTATTTATTGTTTTGTTTAATGCTATTCTTTCACGGGGCTTATGATTCAAATATTTCCAAAGTGATAATGGAATTTTCTTTAAAAAAATAATATTTTAATGTTTTCCTTCAAACTCCTTCTTTTCCATGTCCACATTTTTAAAATTATTTTATGAAAATTTTTATATGGATATAAAATATTTATAAAGTACATTTTATATCTCTTTTTACTTTATTTTCAAAGGTTTTCAAAAGGAATATATTTACATGTTTTACACAAAATTTTTTGACAAACGACAAAAGGAATGTTCTATTCTTAACATACACGATGACAATGAATTTTCTGCCACCATGTCCATTATTTTATTTCTGGATTACTTTGAAATATTTCATGTTTTCTTAAATGAAAAAACCCTCCTTTTCTTTTCTTGGGTATTTCGATATTGAAAATGGATTTTTAAAAGAAAATGGTATTTTTATCCAAAATTGTTTTTCATATGGGTTTAAAATAGTTTTTCAAAGGGTTTTATGATGATTTTTTTTAGTTATGATATGATACTTGAGAATTATATGAAACAGGTGAGCCTAATACAACTTATATGAAGGGTTGAGCCCCATTATAGCTCACAGGTGAGCCCAATATAGCTTATATGAAGGGTTGAACCCCATTATAGATCATGAAAAAACAGGTGAGCCTGATATAGCTTTTACGAAGGGCTGATACCTATTATAGCTCATAAAAAAATGGGTGATCCTAATATAGATTATATGAAGGGTGAGCCCCATTACATCTCTCTAATGCATTGAGTAATGATTATATTGGAAGTCGGTCGTATGATTATTCCAATTAAAAGGGTTTTGGAAGGGTTTTATGAATATGATGCTCCAAGTAACCAAAAAGGGGTTTTTAATTTATTGTTATGGGTTTTAAAGTATTTATTTAAATTTTTTATTTCATACACTCAAATAACATTGAAGTTAAAGGTAAACTTTACACAAGTTTTCCTATTTTTCATCGGACTAACCGTTTTATTTCTTTTTATGTACCTTACTAATCTTTTTGTGCTTAGCCCACATTTTGAACTATTTTTCACATGGTTTAAGGATGGTTTAAGGTTGGTTTAAGGAAAGGAATAATTGAAGTTGAAAGTCGTGGAAATTTTCCATGAAAAGAAATCATGATTTATTTTAAAAGTTTTATATTATGGGAAAAATATATACTAATTGAAAGTGTCTGCCTTGTATTTTATGGTTTTGTTATGTATGAGTTATGACCTAATTCTATAAAATGGTAAACCAGAAAAGATATTCAAATTTAATAGAATGAATTCTTTACTTAAAACTTAGGATTATGTAATGGTTTAGGTTGGGTCCTTATACGACACGTTCAACCACACCCACAAATAGTTATTTCCCCTTTCTCATTTCACATAGGGCACACCAAGGACTAAAACAACATACACTAAGGGTGTTGTGTTGGATTTTTTGAACAAAAAAACTCCAAAATCTATTTTTAAGTTTCCAACAAAATCCAACACATTTCAGACCAAATATTTAACCAACATAAGGCTCAAAAACACCACTTAAGACATGTCAGAACTTACATTAACATACCCACTAAAAATTAGGGTGTTGAAATTATCCCCCTATAAGGATTTATTATCCTTGAGAAGCATCTCTAGAGGTCTTAATCGAATAACTTAGGCCACTGGTCTTGAACATCAGACCCCCACTCTCACATTTCCTTCTAGATCCATCCATGCTACCATAAGACTCGAATAAGTGGCGTTGTCTTCCCCCACAACACCTTCTCACTCTCATCTATGATCTACGCCAAGTTCTTTATAAATAATGTATTCGGTTTCAGTTCAACATCCTCTCAGTTGATCATATGAACAAGATCAGATATATACCTTTGAAGCTAAGAAATGTGGAACACATCGTACATGTATTCATAATGTGGAGGAAGTTCTAGTTAGTGAGCCATTACTCTGATGAATTCAGTGATCTCAAACAGCCCCATAAACCATGGATCCATTTTCCCATACTTCTGCAGATGATGATTCCCCAACCAAGGTGATAACCATGAGAAAAATCTGGTCATCAGCAACGAACTCCAAAGGTTTTCTCCTCAAGTCGGCATATGAATGTTGACTGTTCTAAGTGATAACCAACCAATCTATGATCAAATGCACTCTCTTAGAGTTATCTTGAACCATAATCAACCCAAAATATACAACCTCACCTACCTAGTTCCAACATAATGGGGAGCGCTACAACTATCCATAGAGAGACTCAAAAGGTTCCATCTGAATATAAACCTAGAAATTGTTGTTGTGTATGAAATCTAACAAGGTTAGGTGCTCATCCCAAGCTCCACCAAAGTCTATTAAACATACCCAAAGCATATCCTCAAGGATCTAAATCATCCTATTCATCCATCCATCAGTCTGCAGATGATACGTCGTACTAATCTTCAATTGAGTCCCTAAATACTTATGCAATCCTTGATAATACTGTAATGTAAAATACACATTTCTATTTGATATGATACTATAAGACTCTCCATGCAGGCATACAATCTCCCAAAGATATAACTTCCCCCAATCATTAATATAGTGAGTCTCTTATATTAGTAAGAAATAAGCCACTATCGTTAACCAATCGACCATCACCCAAACAATGTCATGACTCCTCGAGGTCTTAGGTAGCCCCATCACGAAGTCCATCATCATGTCATACCATTTCCGCATTGGTATAAAAAAGTGACTGAAGCAAACTACTAGAACGCTGATTATCGACCTTTACCCTATGGAAGGTTAGGCATTAAGAGGAAAAACCGACGTTGTCTCTCTTCATACATAACCACCATAACTAACGTTGAATGTCATGATACATCTTCATCAACCCTTGATACACTAACCATTTAAAAGTATGAGTGTCTCTCATCATCTCCTCCCTCAAGGAAGCTGGAACAACTACTCTCCCATATATGTAGATCACATCACCGTCTTTTTAGGACCATCCCATAATAGAATTATCCCCTGTTGAGCATTCCCACATCACCATGCACCTAGGGTCTATCTCTTGGCTCACTTTCACATGGTCCACCAAAGAATACGCGATCACTAAAATGTACACAAGCCAATACACCATGATTCTATGATGAATTCACAATCCAATCAGCCATCAAAATTATTAGATGTCACTCCTTTTATAATGACTGTTCACCAAGCTCATGCATCTCCGGTGTTTTCCTGCTAAGAGAATATGTAATGATTTTATGGAGCATAGGCCATCTCAAAGTAGAATGTCTATAGATACTCCACCCAACACCTTTGCCTCAAATTGATAACCCACTAAGAGAAGATATATCACAAGCTCTTGTAGTCTTTATAGATGGTAAATGTTTAGCCAAAGAGATAGTGCTGCCAAAACTTTTGGTCATATACCATAAATGCCAACTCTAAGTCATGCATCGAGTAGTTTTAATTATGGGGCCACAACTTCTATGACCCATAAGCCACTATCCAGTCCCTTTTCATCAACAAAAATCTTAACCCAACCCCCGAGGCATCTCAATAAACTGCATATTCAATCCTAGGTTTTGGAAATTTTAGAATTAGCGTTGTCATCAATCTCCTATTTATCTCAAATAAGTCATCTTCACACTGATCAACCCACTCAAAATTATTCCCCCACTTGGTCATCTCTATCATCAGTGCTTACAAAAGGGTGAAGTCTTGGATAAAGCATCAATAGTACCCTACAAACCCAAATAAACTCCTAATCTCAAACACATTCTTAAGACATTCCCAAAATATCATGAACTCTACCATCTATGGGTATACAAAAATCCTTGTCTCAAAAATCACATACCCAAGGAACCACACATCCTAAATACAAAAGTGATAATTTTACATTTTGATATATAACTGATGTTCTCCTAGTGTACTCAATAATATCTCAAGGTTCCTAGCATTAATGTCTAATGTATTGGAATATATAAGGATATCATCCATAGATACAATGATGAAGGAGTCAAGATATAGATGGAAAATTCTATTAATGAGAGCTATGAACACCTATGGAGCATTTTTTAACCCAAAAGGAAGGAAAAGATACTCATTGTCTTGGGAATATCATCTTATATGACCCACAACTAATGGTAGACTGAATGAATATTGATCTTGGAGAACCACTAGGTTTATAGTAATTGATCAAAAAAATCATCAATCCTGGGTAAAGGGAACCTATTCTTTACCATTACCTGATTCAACTTCATGTAGTCTACACAAATTCATAGAATAACGTCTCCCTTCTTGAAAAATAACATGAGAATACCTTGAGGAGACGTGATCAATTGTATAAAGCCTTTTGCTTCCAAATCCTTTATTTGCACCTTCAACTCTCTCAACTTGATTTGTGTTATATGTTAAAGTGGAATCAATATCATTTAGGCCCTAAGAACAAGCTCAATCTCAAACTGAATTCCCCTTGTCTGGAGGAAGACCTGATAAGTCATTTGGGAAAACATCCTGATAACAATCCTCTACTGAAAGAAAGATATAGGGGGATATTGCCGACTCTTCTACATGAGCCAATCCCACTACTTATGTCGTGATCACTCCAATTTGACTTAGGTCTGGTCCCATATTTTCTGCTCTAAGATCCCACTCACTGGTCAACACTTACCCTCTTTCCTCTAGGCATGATGACTCTTTTCTACAAGTTATGATATGGTGAAATGTTTATGAAACCCATTTCATTTAATGGGTTATGATATGATAAATATTTTATGATCTTGTGGCACACATAAATATGGTTTTCATTATGAGATACGTGAGACCTATATCTATCTCCAATGCATTGGGTAAAGATTTATATCTCATGAGATAGACAAGACTAGAATGAGGAGTGAACCAGGTTCTATAATGGACTTTGTCTGCTATGATGGTATTGGGAGTGAACCTTGACAACTATGATGATTTGGGGAGTGAACCCATTCCACTATGATAGCCTTGTTAATGAACCTTGACTAATATGGAAATTATTTTCTATGCCTATGTGTATACCACAAGTCCATGTATTATGGAAATCTTTTGCTCTCATTGCCCATGTTCTTTGATTCCCTTATGATTTATGTCTTATGAACTACAAATATTTATTCCATGACTCAATATTGTGATGTTTGATATACAGGGTATGGTTTTCAAATGTTATGATCATGTTCTCATACTCTTATGCTCATGTTATACTTATGTATCTCCCTTTTTACCCTTACTAAACATCTGAAATCACATTTTCTTATATTTCCTTTCCCCTAGTTATGAAGAAATGTATCATGTATGATATATCTAAGAAGGGCGCTAGTTATGAAGATCATAGTGGGAGATGATGCAGTTTACCTATGGACCAGTTTTTTATGTTTCCATGTTTCCAAAGACACTAAACTATTATGATCCTCAAGCGTGTGTTTGTGTAATGTAATGAATATTCATAAAAAATGATGTAATATATATGTATGATAATCATGGGTCATTATAGTTGGTATCAGAGGATAGGTTTAGTTAACCTTTGGAAACTAGGATGAAAAAACCTTAGTGAGATCCCTAAGGACACGTCTAAGGATAAGTATAAGGATGATTCAAAGTATAGGAAAATGTCCCAAAATTTTGGTAAATGATAGAGTGAGTGGTTTCTAAGAAATTGCATCCTTGTCTGGATACTAAAAGTGGATGTGGATCTATCATAGAGGTACCTAGGGGTAATAAATCTGAAAATGGCACATTGAGTTGGACTCAATCGTCACCCGGTGCACGACAATAGGCCTTGATACACACCTAGTTTGACACTCCTGGGGGATACACTTTGGAAATTCACAAACTCTTTATGAACCATCATAAATGATTTAAATAAATGATGACCATGAATGACCTAGGATAAACCTAAGGTGTCATAGATTAAAAGGAGTTTAATGATTTAGACATCATATAAGTGTTTTTCATGATTATGTGGTTCCCCACTATGATTATTGTTTCCAACACTATACTTTTTGGTTTTAGTCAATGGCTAGAACCTAAAGAAACTATGTTAATACTGAGTGCAATGGAAAATGAAATGATTGTACTCCCAAGTATCCAAATGTTATGGCATTTGGAATGAAAAATCTTGTTCTTATGCTTACACAACTTTCTCAAGCTATGAATCATGCTAGCATCCAAATGAACAAAGGAGGTGACAATATTCCATTGAGTCCTTCATGAGGCAACACCCACCTTCTTTCAGTGGGTCTTCTGATCCACTAGTCAATTAATAATAGATCAACACCACTAAAAATATATTTTCCATTATCAAGTGTTTAGAACATGAAAAATTCATTTTGTATAAATGTTATTTGGAAGGTAGAGATGATCAATGGTAGAATCTTATCAAGAATACAAGGCAACTGGATGAAATTGAATCCATGTATTGGAATAAGTTTAAGAACTTTTTTTCAATAAGAAATTTCCTTGTATTCTATATACAAATATAGAGGATTTCCTTAACCTAAAGAAAAAGGATGATGAATCTGTTGGTACCTATGAGGAAAATTTTACAAGACTTTCAAGGTACACTTCTGGCGTTATCATCCAACCTGGAATTAAGGTTGATCAATTCTTTAGTAGCTTAAAAACAAGTCTCTAAAGGGTGTTAACCATAAGATATTTTAGTAAATATAAATATATTTTTTGATGTGTTATCAAGGTGTAAATGTAGGTTAGAGTTACATATCAATCTCATGATTTTGATAAGAATAGAAAAATGGAATTTAAAAAAAATCTAAAAACCATGGAGAGAAGAAGATGAGATTTCCTTTATGCTCAAAGTGTGGGAAGAAGCATGGGGGAAATTATCTTAAGGGGAATAGTAAATGTTTTAAGTGTGGAAGGGAAGGTCATCAAGTAATTGATTGCCGATGTAATGGGAAGAAGTTAGATAACTATACAAATAGAGAGAAAGATGCACAAAATGCACCACCCACACTTCGGTGTTTCAAATGAAAGAAGTATGGGCATTATTGTCATGAACCAACCCAGGTCGACCATGAACCGGTCACTCGAGCTGGTCCACAGCATGGCCCGAAGGGAATTCCCGATCCCCATGAGCTGAAAACTAGTGCCAGACATTAAAATTAACCATTGGGAATGATTTTTCCCAAGAAAAAAAAGATAAACAGACAAATAAACAAACAAGAATAAACATAACAATAAAACCAAATTCTAGCAGTGTAAAAAGAAATAAATAGAACAACTAAACATACCTCTATGTGACCTTCTAGGTCACCACCCAACTCAGAACTAAGTTCTCTCTGAGAGCGATCCAACACTAATGAAACATGAAAATGAAAGATAACGTAGGGGTGAGCACTGAAATGATCAGTAGAAAAAAACCACAGAATTCATACCTTTCCTTATAAGAAATAGTCCATTAATGCTAGTTTGAAATATAGATATAAAAATAGGGTTTTTCATATTTTAATAAAACCAAAGTCATTTCTCCATTTTAAAGTCCGACACAGAGAAAAAATCATTTTCCAAAACCAACTGCCATTTGAAAACGAAAACCAAATAGGTGATACCAAAGCTATGCTAAGATAATACAAGTAAACAATGCAAACTAAAAATAAACTAGTGCAATGGAAAGTAAAAAATAAAAGTAAATAATTAAGTAACCATGGGTGATCCTAAACATCCCTCAAAGACCCTTGGACATACTCGGTTCGGAGCCACCTGTCGACGTATGATGAAGCTCCTAAGTCTATAACCAATTGACCACCCTCATAGTAGAAGAAACCAGCGGCACTCCCCATCTGGCCTCTATACCTGCTAGTAGGTACCAAACCATCTAATTGGGGCTGATAAGAAACCATCACTCGATCAACTAAAAGATGTCCAAGAACCCATGGTGGTTATAATAATACTATGTAAGTAGGAGGCCCTCACACATGTGACTCATTTCACTACACTTGACTACCCCAAACACAGATGCTCCCTATGCATTCACCCATAAAGGGTTACCCAAGATAGAAGCGCACCCAAATACATATTCAATCATTTCACATTAACAAATTGCCAACTGGGTCGTCACATCACATCCATGTCAAAACCATTTTCTTAAAAAAAACATTTAAAACTCCGACCAGGCACACACAATTTCCAAACAAAAACCATTATAAAAGTTAACAAAACATCACCCATGAGTTGGAAGATCCAAACAAGCCTTTAAATCCAAATCCTCCATTGCATTTTCAGTAAAATATTTCAAACTCTTAAAGAAAAACACAGTCTTATGAAATGACCAAACGACCCCTTGAGCACAACATTCATCGAAACACACACTAAAGGACAAACAGGCACACACTTTGAGAGTACATTTCAAACCTTTCATAAAATCCACATAAAGGACCAAACCAAAATACATTTTTCAAGAATATTTCAAATTTCCCCATTTCCAAAAAACCAGCAACTAGTAAAAATTACAAAACAATTTATCAATAATTACACAAACATACCAAACAATTTATAAATAATTATATAATCAACCCAACCAGTTTACTAGAAATTTTATAAGCCAATCAAAAAGTTTATAAACAATTCCATAAACAGCTCAAACAAATTACAAAAACCAAAAAAACACCATGATAGACTATTGAAGAGTATCACGAAGGTGCGTGTCATGTTTAATACATAACCAATACAAATTTTGACATCTAAAGAACACAATTTCCACAAACGCATAAAAACATAATCAGGGGGAATACTTCAAAACTATTTTTGAAAAAACCAATTAGCTTGGAAACACTATAGCATATTAACTAAATATATTGCGAAGGTGTGAAT
This sequence comes from Viscum album, assembly GCA_963277665.1. Taxonomy (NCBI): domain Eukaryota; kingdom Viridiplantae; phylum Streptophyta; class Magnoliopsida; order Santalales; family Viscaceae; genus Viscum; species Viscum album. Next base: position 1,369,609,407 of record OY728135.1, read on the forward strand.
CACATTAAAGATTTAATTAAAACACTCAAGAATTAAATGAGATTAATCAGAAAAGAAAATGTGGATTTGCCTACCTCAAGCAGGCCAAGACAATGCTTGGCATTCAACGCTTTCTAATTCAAATAGTCATCCACTCGCGCGCACATACCTCCATATATATCTATGTATAACCTTTACCAAATACCCATATTCCATGTGCCATGAGGGAATACACACATAAAGGATATAACACACACACACACACACACACACACATATATATATATACATACCTTCGTATATGCACGTAGGTCTTCCAATGGCACTAGAAGCACTACGCATAATTTAATAAATTGTTTAAGCAATTTATAAAGTACTTCTAAGTATAACAACAATGATTTCCACAAAAAAACACACCTAAAAACCTCTTGAAATCAAAAGCACATGAAGTCCCTTCCAATAATAATAATAATAATAAGTTTCACATCACATGCTCAATTTAGTAAACCAATTGCACAGATTACCCATACCCAACCATTTCAAGAAAACCACCATTTTCCACAAAACAATCCATTTCCATTTTATAAACACACCAAAACCACTTGAAAACACTTTTCACACCACTTATGCATGTCAAACCACCACAAGATCTTTTTTTAACACATTCTAAAAATTTATAAACACCATTATAGACTAATTAAATATATTATAAAGCTGCGAAACATGTAAAAATGATAATTGAAGCAACACAAGAATAAATTAATTACTCTGGAATGGAATGGGTCGAAAACGCCTACCTCAAATCAAGTGCGGACGCAACCAAACTCCGACGAAAGGAAGAACAATCCCTCCCAAACAAACCGCACACACTAAACAATGAGGAAAACACAGGAAACACAATTGTAGTGTTAGGGTTTCAATAAATTAAAGAAAAACCCCAAATTACGGAAGAAAAACTACCAAGGGAAGGTTGTCTGACGGGGTAGAGCAGCGACCGTTGGGGTTGGGTTCGTCGGAGAAGATCGTGACCGGTTGGAGCGGGAGTGGCAGGCCGTCGTCGGGTCGCGCACCAGAAACAAGGGGGGTCGACTTTCCGGTGTAGGAAAAGGGTCCATAGGCAGTTGGTTGGTGCGTCGGGGGGGGGGGGGGGGAGGTGGCTGCGGAGAGCACAGAGGGCCGGAGGCAGTTGCCTGGTTGGGCACACAGTGCGAAGGAGGTGGAGGCCGGGGGGGCATGAGGTGAGGGCGGCAAAGCGGGCGAAGGCGGGTGCTGGGCGCGACACACAACAGATGGGGGGAGGGGCACCGAGATTAGGCTAGGGTTGTCTTTTTTTCTTATTCATTTTTTACAATAATAAAAATAATAACAATAATAAAAATAAAAATAATAACAATAATAGAAATAATACAATAATAATAATACCATCAATATAATAATAAAAATTTTAATAAAAATTTAGATTAATTTTCTTAAAAAAATAACAATAATAATAATAATTATATCATTAATAATATTAATATTCTTAATAATAATCATAATAATAATAATATAAAGAATAATAATAATACAATAACAACAATAATAATAATAATAATGGGAAATTGCACGAATCTTGGGCTGACTGTGCGATTACCACCAACCGCGCATTGACCGCGCATGAGTTCGAACCCCATTAAAATTGTTAAATGACAAAAAAATTAATTGGGACCCAGCCTGAACCTTGGTGTGAGAACCCAAAGCCAAGAAATAATAAAATAAAAATAAACGTAAAATTTGGGGTGTGACAATTATGTTAACCAATTCCCAAATTCGAAGGTTAATGACAACAATTGACATCAATAACCACTTAATTCAAGAGACAAAGGTAAATCTCATGCAATCACTACTTATGATAAGGGGTGTGATAATGATATGGTAAAAGGTACACTTACCATCCACTCTATAACTGCTAATGTCTTATTTTGAATATGGATATACCCATTTTTTCATATCTAATGAATTTTATAAGTGTATAAAGATGCCACCTAAATGATTATATATAGAATTCACAGTGAAAACATCTAATGGTGTGATGATTTCATCTCAAGTCTATGATTCCTCTTCGGTTGACGTTGGTGGCAATGTGCTTCCTACAAATCTTATCATTCTTCCTTCGGTTTAATTTGATGTTATCTTGGGCATGGATTGAATTTCTCTACATGAATCCTACATCAATTTTCAAGTAAGGGAAGTCATGTTTGACATTCCAAACCAACCTATGATTGTATATCAATGTGATGATAAGTATGAACTTTGGATGGTGATCACATCCATTGTATGGGTCTTAATTCCCATTCATAAGGGGTGTTTATCTCAAATGGTTGGGGAGAAACTTGACATCGATGACATGCCTACTGTGCAAGAACTTGTTGATGTATTTCCGAAAGATTTTCCTAGCCTTCCCCCAAAAAATGAAGTCGAGTTCTCAATAGAACTCACACCTCGTTCTATACCAATTTCAAAGACTCCTAATATAATAGTCCTGATTGAGGTGCATGAATTAAAGAAGAAACTCTAGGAAAACCTTGACAAGGGATTCATTTGTCCAGGTGTGTCACCTTGGGGTGTACCTATTCCTTTGGTTAAAAAGAAAGATGGATCAATGAAAATTTTCATTGATTATTGGAAGCTGAACAAGATCATGATCACGAATAAGTATCCTATTCCCTATATTGATGACTTGTTTGATTAACTACATGGTGATACATAATTTTCCAAGATTGACCTTTGTTCTGGATATCATCAATTGAGGTTCAAGGAGGATATACCCAAAATGACATTCTATACAAGGTATATACACTATGAATATATAGTGATGTCATTAGGTCTTACTAATTCCCAATTTATCTTCATGGATTTAATGGATAGAGTCTTTAAAGATTACCTTGATCAATTTGTGGTAGTCTTTGTAAATGATATTATTATCTATTTAAAGTTAAAGTAAGAGCATGAAGACCACTTGAGAATTGTACTAAAGACCCCGAGGAAGGAGAAACTATATGAAAAATTTAAAAAGAGTGAATATTTTCTACAAAAGGATTCATTTTTTGGGTCATATAATCTCAAGAGAGGGTATATTAGTAGATCAATCAAAGACAGAGGCTATTGAATGTTGGAACATACTAAATATTATGACTGAGATCCATAATTTTCTTGGTTTATCTAGATATTATTAATATTTTATGGATAATTTATCATGACTATATAATCCACTCACTAAGTTAACTCATAAGGGAGCCAAGTTCCTATAGAAAAATGAATATGAGGAAAATTTCAATGAACTGAAGAGAAGATTAGTAAAAAAACCTGCGCTTACATTACTATACAGTGGAGAAGGGTTTATAATATATAGTGATGCATCCAACAAGGTATTGGGATGTTTACTTATGCATAATAACATGGTTATAGCTTATGCCTCACGATAATTGAATATTCGTGAGAAGAATTACCCAACTCATGATTTAGAGTTAGCTATGTTATTTTTTGCATTAAATATATAAAGGCATTATCTTCATGGAGAGAAGTGTGATATATATATACTGATCATAAAATCTAAAAGTATATATTCATATAGAAGGAGTTGAATATGCACCAAAGAAGATGGTTAGAGCTGGTTAATAATTATGACTACTCAATACATTACCATCATAGGAAAGTGAACAAGGTGGCTGATGTTTTGAGTCAAAAGGATCATGCTAACTTATCCATGATGAGGATTACAAAATATCCAATAATTTTGGATTTGTACAGGATGGATCTGAAGATCCTGAAGGAAGGGAAAAAATCTTATATTTCTTAATTTAATGTTTAACAATCTATCTAATATTTATTTATTATCTATTCACCCAGGAAGTATAAAGATTTATAAACATTTTCAAGAATATTTATGGTGCGATGAAATTAATAGAGATATTATAGAGTTTGTATCTCAGTGTTTGGTATGTTAACAAGTTAAGTATGAGGGACAATAATATAAGGGGATGTTACATCCATTACCCATACCAGAATGGAAATGAGAAAACATCAACATGGATTTTATCACTGGACTCCCCAAAATGTCTAAATGGTATAATGACATATGGTTTGTAGTCGTCCACCTTACTAAGTTATCACACTTCATTTTTATTAGAGAAGACTTCTCTTTGGATCATCTTTCTAGGATGTACATTAAGGAAGTGGTAATGTTGTATGGAGTACCACATTCCATTATGTCTGATTGAGGTCTGAGGTTTACCTCAAAGTTATAGCGAAGACTTCAAAACACTCTTGATACATAGTTGAGTTTCAGCACTGAGTATCATCCTCAGACAGATAGTCAGTCTGAGAGAAAATTCAAACCCTAGAGGATATGTTGAGATATTGTTCTTTGTATTTCAAAGGTGGTTGGGATCAACACCTTCATCTAGTTGAGATTTCTTATGATAATAACTTTCACTAAAGAATTCATATGCCTCCTTATGATGCCCTTTATGGAAAGAAATTTAGAGCTCCAGTATGATGGAATGAAGTTGGAGAAAGAAATCTATTAAGACCTGAGATAACTAAATAAATGGAAGAGGAGGTTAGATCCATTTAGGAACACATCAAGGCATCTCAGTGTCGAAAAAAAAATTATATTGATAATAATATACGTGATATATAATTTTAATTTGGTGATAAGTTTTTCTTATAATTTCTCCATGGAAGATGGATATGAGATTTGGGAAGAAAGGGAAACTAATCCCTATGTATATCGGTCCCTTTGAAATTCTTGATCGTATCAGGATAGTCCTATCAGCTGGTGCTTCCACCAAACCTCTCTCAAGTCCATGATGTGTTCCATTTATCTCTTCCGAGGAAGTACATACCTGACCCTTTATATATACTAAACTTAGAGGTCATACCACTAGAGTAAGATCTTTCTTATGAGGAACAACTAATAGATATTCTAGATCATATAAAGAAAGTTCTATGAAACAAGGACAATCATCTAGTCAAAGTTTTGTGGTGAAACCACTATCTTGAGGATATGAAGAAGCTATGTGGGAACTTGAGGATATGATGAGACGTAAGTATCCTCATTTTTTTGTATTAAAATGATGAATTTCAAGGGAAATTTAATTTTAAGGGGGGTAGAATGTAACAACCCAAGTTTTTATGAATTATTATTATTTTGAATAAATTATATTTCTTTGATATCTTGTGTTACATGAAACACTAAGTTAATATTTCACTACATGCAACACTAGGTTAGCTTGCATTACACACAACACCGAGTTTTAACAAACCTATGATATATTATTAATATAGTTATTTAAATGCGACCGTTATAACCTATCCATTAAACTTAATGATATGAATATTAATAACCACTTTTAAAATATTAATTATAATATTTTTACATAATTAAAACATATTGACAATAAAATAATTTTTTTGGTAAAGTCTATATGTTTCAAAAAATACCATTTTCTCAAAAAATGCTTTTTTATGTCTTCTATGAACAATAATAAAATTAATTTTTGAAAATTTTAGAAAATTAATTTGATAAAATAAACTTAAGTTTTGAAATAATCATTTAAAAATTATCTTAGGGTGTATTTTTGAGATTTTTTCAGAAAAGTTTTATTTTTTGATGAATAATGAAAAATATTGAATTTTAATTGAAAACTGTCATTTTATTTAATTTATTTATAAAGTGAAATTATATTTAAAATTGGTTTTAAAGTAACATTAGTTCAGTTATATATCCATTATCCCAATTTAGTTCATTGTAATTAATTTCATGTTGAATTTTGATATAAAAATTTTGTAAGATTTTGAACATTTTCTCTTTAAAAACCCACTTTCTCATCACGTCTGTGGGATTAATTTTAAATAAAATCCTACCAATTTTGTGAATGGAATTTGGAAAAATGGATTACATATTTTGAATCAGAATAATTTATATTATCTAATAAGGTTAACTTAATTTTTTTACTATAATGATTAGTGAAAACTATTTAAATTAATTATCGTGATTAAGGTTAAAACGTGATTTTGTGTGTTACATGCACTTATGTTAAAATTACATTTTCCATACACATAGGATTTTATTTAATAAATTGTATTTCATATTTTGAATCAATATTTATAAATTATATAATATATATCATTTTAATTTTAGTCTTAAAGGATAAATTATCGAGGTAAATAGAAAGATACAAGTTACCATGGTAAAAACTAAAAGGGTAAAATTGAGTAAACTTAAAGACTATGTAATAACATGATAAAAACATGTTAATTTTGTGTGGTGGTGACATGTATCAAACAAAAAATCCCTCCACTCCATTATTGATCTATTTTGGATTCATATGAGTTAAGAGTGACCCCCAAATAGTGAACACTTTTAGGTATTTATAAAAATGTCACTCCTCAATTATAAAAGGGCACTCACTCCCCTCACTTATTCACACCTATCAATCCATTTGGATTGGAAAAAACCTACCAAAATCACTTCCCAAATTCCCTATTCTTATCCTAGAATCCTTATTTTGGACAGAAATCCAACCAAGGAAGGCTTTTAGTGCAAACCAAAGGAGGATACCCGAAGAAGAGGTAACATTTATCAATGAGTGTTTTTGTTTTATTTATTTATCTATCTCATTAAATTATTATTATAACATGATAATATAATATAATAAGTATATTAAATATATTGATATGTTTTTATGTTAAGGTAATGACCTACAACTATTTCCACTTCCATCAAATGAGTTATGAAATCATCGCTCGTACGTACGACATACTACCGCCTCGCGAACCGATGTCATTAATTTTTCCATTAAAAACTCTCAAAGATGGATATAATTATGGATGTATTATTTATATATGATATTTATCATATTTTTATGCTTTTATAATTATTATTTCACACATAACTTTATGCTTTCTATCTTGTGTGAATGCAATAACATCGCTTGTGTGTATGTCAGACTACCATCTCGTGAAGTGATGTGATTCATTCACGCTTTACATAAAAGGTATTAAGGATAATTTTAATGAAAATATATGATATATATGAAATAATAATGGGTTTTAATGACAATATATCATTTAAATTTCTTTCTTTCAATCCAAAAATAAAATGGAAACAACGTTCATGCGTACATGCGACCTATCGTCTCCATAAACAGTGTATTTCACTTTCTATCACTAAATTCTATGGATTACTATAAATAAATATATATTGAATATATATTATATTTATATCATATTTTAAATTATGGATATTTTGAAATCATGATCAAATTAATAGGACCAAAAATAACAAATCAAAACATATATGAAAAACAAAGCAGTTATTACCTGAAACGTAACTTTTACATGGAATTATTAATAAATGGGTAATAAAAGGTTATAAAAAATCATATATCAAATGATATATATGAATATTTTTATTTAATATATGCATAATATAATTATATTTATTATATAGGAGGTTTTAATGGGTACTATGGAAGTTAAGACTTACGGTAAGAGATTTTCTTCTCACTTTTTATTTCTGTGAGTCACATGCCATATTCACCACCTATTTCTATTATGTGGTGTATATAATTCCCATGAATGTATTTTATGATTCTTATAATTAAAATTATAGGGATTTATATATCCATTTGAGTATCTCTCTTTCATGGGGTTTACAATTCAAAAGTTACCAAAGCGGCAATGGATTTTTGTCTGAATTTTCATTCTTTGAGACATGTTATATTATGCACCTATATTCTTTCATGAGGTACATATATAGATAATTTGAGATGTAATATCATGAATTTATTTATAATAATTATATTTTGAGTTCTATTTCATGTTATTCCTTCATGGGGATTATGATTCAAAGTTACCAAAGTGGTAATGGTTATATGTTATAATCTCATCATTTATCGGGATTGTTTATGATTATGTTTCTAATGATAAAATATTATAACCCATATCTAAATAAACTCATTAATTTTATTCTCATATGGTTATTCATGATATTTTATAGTAATAGTACATGTTTTTCACTCTTTGGTACTTAAAGTAATTGAGAAAATGTTTTTATGAAAATCCAACTTTATTTCTCTCTTCGATCGAAAATCCATTTTCTTCCAAAACCATGTTTTCTAAAAATGTTTTAAAAATGTTTTATTATTCTAATATTATTTTAAAAATACATTTTTATGCACTTTTTACATTTTACAAAAATTATTTTAAAGGAATATTCATGTCTTTTTCCAAATAATTCATATTTTACTTTTATCGAAAATGTGAAAGGAATATTTGTTTTAATGTGTATAGAATGGAAAAAAATTCTCATAATCATGACCATTATTTATGTTGAATTTTAGTTTGTAAGTTTTCAAGGTTATTTTAAAATAAATGTATTTTAAAAAATATTTTATGTTTTAAAAATTATTTCCAATGAAAAGTTATTTTATTCAAGAAATATTTTAAATGATTGATCAAATTCATTATCCATCTAAGATGACACCCATTGATGTTAATATTAGATCATAAGAGTTTATGATGGATACAATAGTAGGGGTGAATTGTAGTTTAAAATTTTAAACTAACACAAAACCCAAAACATCTATAGTTAAAAAATATTAGACTTAATAATCATCCAATGATCAGAGTGTATATCAGATTCAAATATTGTCGAATAAATCCGTTTTGTTATTTGGGATCATAGATAGTCTGATAAAACAATTATTATAAATATTATTAAAAACAAAATTTCTAATTTAAATGCATTCTGGAATGTAAAACTTGTGGAAATAAGTAATACTAAAGATTATAACAAAGTAATAATGACTTACAAGATTTATAAAAATAATTCCACTCTTTAACCTTAAGAGTTACGGAAGTCAGAAATCCTGACATCAAATATCCACAGTTTTATACCTAACTATAGAGGTATGTATTTCAACACTAGGAAATCCCTCTATATGATGATTGGAATAGTTATATATCCCAAAACCATGGAATCCCTTGATACGATGATCAATGTTAGCTTTATCTTTTTATCCACAGAAGCCCCCGATTTGATGGATCAAATTCCCCTATATTCTTATCCCTAATAACACTCAATCTAAACCTTAATCAAACAAAATGAAAACAAAAGGAAAATTTCCTAAGGAATTTACAATCCTTACTCAGATTCCTTAGAACTACAACTATCTAAAAAATTACAAAGTGTAAGAATGAGATGTTTAGGTGGAGAAAAATCTCAGATATGTTGAGTTTTAAATAAATAAGCTCCAAGATCCTCAAATGCACTCATATTTATAGGTATTCCTCAAATGGTCATATTTCCATGTTTTTTGGTGTTGGTTACAATGACCTTAGATGTTCTTCACTTGAAAGCTCAGAAAAATGTTTCCATCCAATATCATTTTGATAACACTATTACAATATTGCAAAAAAATTTGTTCAATATAAATCATTCCAATTTCCATGATTATAAACTTTGGATAGTCTGATGGACTATACTATTTTTCAATTTGATGAACTGAACTAGGGTCAGTCTAATGAATCTAAACTATTTTCAGTACAATTGATATGAATTCAGTCAGTCTGTTGGATATAACACTTAGTCAATCCACTAGAAATAACATTAGTCAGTCTGATGGACTAGACTCTAAGTTGGTCTGATGAATCAGATTAAATAATAAAGTTTATATTAATTTATATTATAACTCTTTTTATATTCAGTAGAAAAATATGTTTTCTATTGGAAAATTCTAAAACACTTAGGATATATAAAGTTAGTAAAATAAGGTTTTAAGAAAGTGTTTGTGATTTTAAAAACTAAGGATAGAAAAAGTAGAAAGTATAACTTTTGACCCAATAATTATCTATGCCTTAATAGAGATATAATCCAAGGATACCATTCTTATTTTGTCTTTGAATGATTTATGTTTATGATGGAATAATGTTTATGAAACCCATTTCTCTTCCACTGATTATACCATGATAAAATTCTTATGAAACCCACTCCTTTGTCCAATGGTTAAGCTATGATGAAATGATGAAATGAATATGAAACCTGTCTCTTTTATATAGGTTATGATATGATGAAATGTTTATGAAAACCATTTAATTTCATTGGTTATGATATGATGAATGTTGTGTGATCTTATGGCACACATAAATATAGTTTTCATTATGAGATAGGTGGGACCTATATCTACCTCTAATGTATTGGGAAAATATTTATATCTCACTAGATAGATAAAACTAGAATGGGGAGTAAACCCAGTTCAGTAAGGGACTTTTTCTTCTATGATGGTTTTCAAAGTGAACCTTAACTACTATGATAGTTTAGGGAGTGAACCCATTCTACTATGATAACCTTGACAATGATCCTTGACTAATATGGAAATGATTTTCTATGCTTATTTATATGCCATGAATCTATGTCTTATGCCAATGTTATGCTTGTTGGAGTTGGTGTTCTAGGACCAACTATTTATACTTTGATTACATGTATATTCGATGTATTGAATATTAATAAAAACTACTTATTATGTTTTCTCTATTATACATGCCTTTAATATAATAATGTACTAGAGTATAAATCACATTGATAAGGTCATAGTAATTCCCCACTATGATAATAACCTTTATGTGCTATGAATATTTTCTTAAATAATGTTTTGCGGTTAGTAACATACCATGATGGGACACATAGTACATAGATTATCAGGTGTGAGTACTCATTAGTAGACGAGGCTTCTTTTCATGATTTTTTCACTTGGTAATCTCTAAGATGGGAGATTATGAGAACATACTCGCCAATATGAATTCCTCATGTTTGAGTTACATCAAATATTTCTAATTGAGAGCATGTTTTATGGTCCTTAGACTTTAAGATTATTATTAATGCATGTTACAACTCACATACTTAGATGTATTTTGTAAACCATGATGATAACAGTTCATGGAAAAGTTAGATTTGTTGGGTGTGTCATGAGTAACATGTAATCAATAGATAAGTAGAGGAAGTATCTGTCCCTTATATCTTTATGGAAGATGATATATCAACCCTTTGATTGGAATAGAACCATCACATTAAATTCCATGGCCATGGTGTAATGATGTGTTTATTTCAGATAGTAAAAGAAAGACATATCAAGCATATAGGTTGGTGATATGGATGTGAAAACTGTTTGATGAGATATTGTGACAAAGGAATTATATTACATGGTAATCATTCATATTTGGTTGTAATCATTGTGACATTAAGTTCTTTCTCTTGGGTGCCTTGACCCGTTGCTAGACAATAATCCTGGACTTTGGGCAAGCCCTCCTAATGCCAATGAGAAAGAATCCTAGAGGGTCACACACTAAGTGTTTCTTTTGATCTCGATTAAATTCTATTTGAATTCAATTAATAGAATAAATATTATTCTCAAGACTGAGGAATAATTTTATTCAAGTTATATTGATCACATAAATTAAATAAATATTTATTCTCCAGTATGTGAATAAAATATATTTGTTTATTTTATTGAATATTTGATAAATATTTAATTTGTTGGTATGAGAATGAAATATTTATTTATGAATAAAATATTTATTCAGGTATTCAATGAATACCAAAGAGTTCAAAAATACCAAGACCGCGTCTAGTGATAAAATAATTATTTACAAGCCAGTAAATATTATTTATCAATTTGCGCAAGGCGAACCATGAAATAATAATAATATTATTATGTGGTATGGGGTTTATTAAAAGTTTTAAATGTTATTTAATAGCTAACATGAAATTAAATAAAATTTTAACCTAAACTCCAACTCTATAAATAAACGGTTATGTCTATTATGTATAACATCCAAAATCAAGAATAAAGAATTTTTGTGCACAAAGATTTCTATCTTGACTCCTCCTCTCTCCCTCTAAAGAATGAGAAATAATAGAACCTGGAGATCAAGTGGTGTTTCTTGGTGATCATTGGAGCAGTGTGGATCACTGCTAGAGGGATTTTATATTGGATCCTCACAAGCGCAATGAAGGAAATCTGAAAGGGTCTTTTCGGACGATCAAATCCAACTACGAAGAAAGAAACCTAAGACAAGGTAATTTATTTTTTACAATCTAAATAAATTAATTATAAACTTAACATGAAATATCCACTACTGGGGTTCCAGGAAATTAAAATTAAAAGAAATTTTAATTATCACATTGCCCACCGTGCACTTCTGCTGCACCTGGAACCTACAAGTTATATCAGAGGGGTCACGTTTAAATTTATAACTATTTATTTGATTGTTGATCTATGAGTAACTGTGGTTAAATTTTCATTAACTACTACAAAATAGGATTTTAACAACACTGGTATTTATTAGAGCTAGTAAAAATCACTGCTAAATGACATCTTTATTAGTATTAAAAAATATGCTGATAAATTTAACCTTTTATTGGCATTTTTTTAACGCTGATAAAATGTACCCTTTATCAGTGTTTTTTTAGCATTGATAAATGTTTCCCTTTATTTGTATTTTATTTTTAGTTCTAATAAAGGGTACCCTTTATCAACGCTTTATTTTTAGCACTGATAAATAGTACCCTTTATCAGCACTATACTTTTAGTGCTCATAAAGGGGTCCTTTATCAGCATTTTTTAGAGCTGATAAATGTTTGAATAAATAAAATGAAATAATTAAATAAATAAAAAATAAAAAATGAGTTTATTAAAAAAATATTATAAATGTTATTAATTAAATAATTATTGATAAAAATGAATAAATTGATTATACTATATATAAATTATAAATACTAAAAAATAATATATATTAAATATATAGATATATGAAAAATGAAAAATAAACAAATAAAAATTAAAAATAAGTAAATTGAGAAAATATTAAACATTTTATTAATTAGATAATTATTGATAATGTTAATAAATAGTATATCTTAAATATATAGATATATATATGAATGTATATAAATATGATTTATATATTACAAAATATTTATGTGCTTTATATTAAATAGTCATATATTTAGTGAATAATGGTTTATAATTAAAAATTAACATGAATTAAAAATATTGACTAATTGCATAGAGTAATTGACATAATTTAATGTAATTTTATTTTTCAATTTAATATAGATCAAACATGTGTTATATTGATTTCACATATACATAATTAATGAATTTTTATATACAAAACACACACACAAAACTTATCCATTTTTTAAATATTATTAAAGTGTACTTATTTTTAATTTATTCAATTTCACTTATTTTTAACATGCATGCACTTAAAATTAGATATTCATTAATAATGTTAAAAATATATTTATAAAAAAATATTTATAAAAAAATATATTTATAAATGTACATTTACTATATTTATACAATTATGTATTTATAATTATAAATAAATAAATATTTTTTTAAAATTATTTATATAATTATAAATAAATAATTATATATATTTAAATAATTATTAAATTTATAATAATTTTATTTAAATAATGAATATATTTACTATATTTATATTTATATATATTTATTAAATAAATATATATAATTATATAAATATATATAATGATATAATTTTTTTAAAAAATATTTATATAATTATAAATAAATAATTATATATTTAAATAAATATAAAATTATAATATATATATTTAAATAAATAATATATTTACTATATTTATATATATTTATATATTTACATTTTTTATTTATAATTATAATTATAAATCCTTTATCAGCGCTTATGTAATATGTGCTGATAAAAGACATATTTATCAGCATTTTTTTAGAAGCACTGATAAAAGTGTCTCAATTATTTAAAAAACCCCAACCAGTTGTGAACCCGTCTCAAAATATTTCTGTGAAAGCCACTCATTACCGACGCTCCTCATTAGTGAATCGAAGCTTGAATCAAGGCTCAAACATATCCAAGGCTCAAATTCAAGGCTCAAATAATTTAAGGGTTGAACAATCCAAGGCTCGAATGTAAGTCTTTCTCTACTTTCTCTTGAATGTAAGACTTTCTTTACTTTATCTTGGGGAACTCGGGGTGTAAAACATTAATGGTTCTGGCCATGGTGGAGGCTATTTTGAAACTGTGAGTGTGGAGAGTTATTCATTTTGGAGATTTGGCTATAGAGATCATCCATTTTGATGCTTGGAATTCTTAAAGTGCGAAACACCTATACAATGAGACTTCCCAGCTTCGCTCCCAGACCATATGATCATCTCCTTCCTTCTCAATTGTAGGTGTGAATTAATGTAGGGGATTTGTGAGCTACTCTTTTATTTATGTGAAAGTACGGATGAAGCATGCTTTATTTTTGTTGGATAAATAGTAAAATTAACCATATGGTAGAAGTCCTATCCCATTTTACATCATCTATATAATTTTGTATGTATCAATTTTCATGATGGTGGTTGGGTAGCCTATGATTCTGCTTCCTAGTGTATTAAACTGACTAGTTATTTTCATATTTGTATAGTAGATACTTTATATGGGGAGTGATGTTTTATAGATTTGTTAATTTTTGGATTCCACTTATATTTCTGAATGAAGTAAGGGTATTCCACTTTGAAAATGTGACCTCACGAGAGTCATTCCATCTCGGTAGAGGCTAGTGTTTATGGGATAGATATTGTAAGGGTTGGTGTGTTTTTCTCCCTTGTTTGTGATATATCCTGTTGATGTTTATTATTACTTTATGCCAACTTCTTTATGGACCTCCCTAGAATCTCAAGTATGGGTAAATGTGTATTATATGGCTTCCATAGAATCCTTCAGATGGGTAGATTCAATGTGATGACCTCCCAAGAATCCTTGGGATGGGTCGGTGTGGTGATATGACATCCCAAGAGTCTTGAGATGTTTTCAAATATTTGATATACCATTAATTTTAAATGTAACAATTCCTTAGATTACTACATCACTTGTTCCAAAAAATAGAATAGAAGTTATCAATTCTATATATTAGAAATTACTTTTAGGTATTCATCATTTTAGGTCTACATGTATTGGTTCTACCCCTAGGAATCTCTGATTACTATCCATATATATTAAATAACTATTTATTTATTAAAATGTTTTATCAATACATTTTTATATCTTATATTTGATTGAATGAGAGTATTATTCTTGTTTTTCATATTTGGATTTCTTATTACTACTTAATTTCCTGTATTATATTTTCATTTGTTTAGGGGATTTAATAAAGAGTTTACGTGTGTCAAACAATAGTTATTATTATAATTTGTTGCTTGAGAATCATCCCTTATCTCTTTTATAGACAACTACCATCCTCATCAACTTCATCTCTCAAACAATTATTATTACAATTTGTTACTTGAAACTCACCCCCATCTCTTTTATGTTTCTTGTACTACTCTAAGCATTATTCATCCCATGGATGACTATTGTTTAGAGTATTGAAATAAACATAGGTACACGTCCACAAGATATGGAGGATGTGTGTCAAACAATAAAATGCAATAATAAATGTATGGGAGATGAGTTGATGAGGATGAAAGCTGTTTATAACTTTCAACTTTGAATGAATTTAGAGGATAACACCTTCCATAGTGGAGTAATTATTTTCTTAAATTCAATTACTCATTTTCTTCAACATACTAAAATTCTTTGAAACAATCAAATGTTGAGTTTCCCTTATTATAATTATCTATAACTTTTACCTTTGATAATGAATATCTTATATTTATTTATTCATTTATTGTAAAAAATCACTATTTTATGAACCCAATAGGATGGATATGAATAAAAAATGGATGAATTCTAATTATTTGACAAAATATTATGAATATGGAGTTAAATATTTCATTAAGTTTGCAAGAGAGCATGCATATGACCCTTCTCAAATCCTCTGTCTGTGTTTACATTGTTGTTATTCAAGAAAAATTAGTCTGGAAGAGTTAGAAGAAGAACATTTGATTTATCACAAGATAGATCAAAGCTATAAATGTTGGACTAAACACAGGGAAAAACTAAATGTGGACACCAATTGGAATGATAGTATGATTTATAGATCATTTGATATGAATACCAATGTAAATGATGATGGAGATTGCATGGAAGAAATGACAATGGAAATTGAATATGACCTTCATGATTGTCCAAAGTTGTTTGAGGAGTTAAATAGATGTGATAAGAAACTATTGTATAACTATTGTAAAAAATATACAACATTATCATTTGTATTGAAGTTATATAATTTGAAAGCTTACAACGAATGGAGTGACATGAGCTTTACAGAACTACTTGGTCTTCTAAATGACATGCTGCTAGAAGAAAATGAAATACCATGTCAAACATATGATGCTAAAAGAATGTTATTTTCAATGGGAATTATCTATAAAAAATTCATGATTGTCCAAATGATTGCATATTGTTTTTCAAGGATCATGAATCACTCATAAAATTCTCTAAGTGTGAAACATATCAATACAAGAAAAATAAATAAAGTCCTTCAAAATATGTATGGTACTTTCCTATCATTCCATAGTTTAGAAGAATATATGGTTGTCAGGAAACCACGAGAAAATTTACATGGTATGTAGATACAAGAATTACAAATGAGAACCCACATCATCCAGAATATTCTCCTTAGTGGAATAAAATTGATTATGAGTATATTGAATTTGAAAATGAGCCGAGAAACTTTTGTCTTGCATTATATACAGATGGAATACATTTTTTTGGTGTACAGAGTAGTAATCACAGTACATGGCCCATCATATTAGTAAATTATAACTTTCTACCATGGTTATGCATGAATTGCAAATACATTACGTTGCCTCTGCTTATATCTTGACTAAAGAAAATTAGTAATGATATTGATTTCTATTTGCCTCCATTGATCAAAGATCTGAAATTGATGTGGGATACATGTGTTACAATGTATGATGCTCATAGAAGTAAATAATTCACATTGAGGGCCATGTTGTACGAGACGATAAATGAGTTCCCCACTTATGTAAATTTATCAAGATATATAATTAAAGTAATGTTGGGGTGTCCCATTTGTAAAAAACACACACACTCAGTTAAGTTTAAACATTCCTTGAAGGCTTTGTTTTTAGGACATCCAATTATTTTACCTCTACAACATAAACACTAATCCTAAACGACATTATTTGATGGGAATATCGAACAAGTTACAATACCATCTCTAGTAATGGGAAATCAATTGTACAATAAAGTAAAAGATATTGAAACTATTTTCAATAAAACATTTTTAAAAAACCTTACAAAATCAGTTTGGAAGAAGTGATCAATTTTCTTTGAATTACCGTATTGGAATTGTTTTTATGTCAGACATTTTATTGATGTCATGCATATAGAAAAAATGTATTTGATAGTGTTATTGGTACATTACTAAATGTTCCTGGAAAAAGAAAATATGAAATCAAGGCTAGATTGGACTTGATTGAAATGGGGATAAGGGAAGAGTTGACACCAGTGAAGGGTAAAAGGTGGAATTTTCTTCCTCCAGCAGCTTACACTCTATCCAGATAGGACAAATTGCAATCTTTCCTTTTCCTTAATAGTGTAAAATTTCCATAAGGGTATTCATAAAATATCAATAATTTCGTGTCAATGACCAATTTGAAGCTACAAGGACTAAAATCACACGACTATCATGTTTTGATGCAAGATTTAACGCCTGTTGCTTTTTATTGCATTCTACCTCAAAATGTACAACATACATTAACTAGTCTTTGCTTCTTTTTTCAAAGCCATATGCAGTAAATTTATAGATCTGGTGAAGTTTCCCATCATGAATAAGAAGGTTGTAGTCATATTATGTGAATTAGAGATGTTCTTCCCACCATCATTATTTAATATAATGGTCAACCTAATGGTTCACTTGATTAGAGAGGTTCAACTATATAGTCCTTTCCATTATAGATGGATGTACCCCATTGAACGATATATGATTATTTTGAAAGGGTATGTCAAGAATCAAATTCATCCAAAAGGTTTTATTATAGAAAGACATATTATTGAAAAAGCTATTAAATTCTGTACTGAAAACCTATCAGATGTTGACAACATCGATCTCCCAAAGTCTCATCACAACGAACACCTTATGGGTGAAGAGATTTTTGGAAGATATGTTGTTACAATTACCTTGAAAGAGTGGGAGTAAGTTTACCTTTACATTTTACATAATATTGAAAATGTTGATCCATGCATTAAATCCCACAAAGAAATTCTTAGAGATTTGAATCTATCAAGGGCTGAAGGATGGATATCAAATACACATAATCAATAGTTTATAAAATAGTTCCAAGATCAAATTTATAAGGAGTTATCTGAAAATATGAATTCAATTGTTGAATGACTTTAATGGATAACCAAGGAACTGAATGAAAATGTTATATCTTACTCTAGTTTTTTAATCAATGGCTATAAATTCTATACAAAAGAACAGGATGACAACAGTACGATGCAAAAAAGTAGTGTTGAACTTGTGGATGAAGTGATGAACATATCTAGTTCCAAGGATAGAAATATAATTTATGCAAATACATCATATTTTTGGCATTATCGACCAAATATATGAGTTGGATTATACAACATTTCAAGTACCGATTTTCTGTTGCAAATGGGTTGACAATACCAGTGCAGTGAAAGTTGATGAAATGGGCTTCATGAAGGTGAATTTTAGTGTGTAAGGGGAAAAAGACTATCTTTTCATAGTTTAATCACAAGTAGTGTAAGTATTTTATGTCTCAGATTAAGAAAACAGGAATTAGTCAATTGTCCTGCTGGCGACTAAAACAAATGTTGGGTCAAATGAAAATTCAATCGAGGATAATCCTTTCATTAGAAGATCACAATCAGTTTATACTGGTCCCAATGTAGATAATGTATTGTACATTATAGGGGACCACAAAGAGGGTATTTGGATTCTCGATAGAGGAACCAAATCCCTGAAACCTTAAAAAAAATAAAGAGAGTTGAATGAGAAGGTAAAAGTGTTTTTTTAATATACTATGTTTTTCCTCATAATATTATATATTTTCTACTGCATTAACATAATCTAAATTAAATGTTTAACTACTCATGCAACCTATGTATTCTGTACATGATGATGTTACTAATCCCTTAGAAGAACAAAATATAACAAAGGAAACCCTTTGGAAATATATAAAAGTTATTTTACAATATACTTTATCTATTTTACCGAAAAAATTATATAATAAAATATTGATTTAATTTTCATTATTCCTTGTAGAGTTCATTTATTTTAGAATATTTTTTTTCCATCTGTCATGCCTTTGCAGGAAGAGAAACAATGTTGTCTTTTCTTAATCTCATAGGTAATATTTATGTTTTCATAGTAAAATCATTGTACATAGAATTAATATTTTTTTAATATTTATGTTTAATTTATTTCTTTTTAATATTACTCAAATAATAATTTTTTTCTTATACAGGTGGATACTTTTATTCTAGTCGGGGTGATCTGTCCACCTTTCATGCCTTTCTACACCAAAACTTCCACATACTTCTTATCCCAAAAAACCTTTCATCCTTGTAGTGTTGAAATTTATCACTTTCTTTCAAGTTTCCTCCACTACTCAATCACAAAGGTAATCTTGATGTTTCCATAGATAATCATTGTCTATATAATTAATATATTATTTCATATTTATGTTTAATTTTTTTATTATTCATATAATAATTGTTTTCTTATATATGTGTATTCTTTCGTTCGAGTTGAGGTGGTTTGTTCAAATTTTATCATGCTCACAAGATATTGGACTTTGAGCCTACAACTGAGATAATGACAACAAGTAAATGCATCAAGAATGCATACAACCATCATGAAAAGGTGAATTCCTACTATTTAATTAATTAATTTTGTCATAATTTTATCTATTATTTGTAATTTAATTTCCTTATCATTTTTATCTAATACTTATTTAGTTTTTTCACAGATCTTTTGGGAAGTCACAGTTTGATTTCAACTATCTCAAACATGCCACAAAAGAGATAAAATGTTCCATATACCAATGTTACTATGATTTCCATTGCCTTTCTATGTCGACCTATTGAAATTGTATATTGAGTTCAAAAAACATTTCTCATTGAAATCCATAAGAGTATAGGAAGATCATGTGTCCATTTTAGGGATTTCTTGTGATATAATGGGCACTTGAGCCTCCTCTACTCTTCTGGTTTTTAATAATAAGAAATGATTTTTGACTAAAAACATCGATTAAATATGAAATATTGGAAATTTGACCAATAAAGTCAATGGAAATCATGGAAACATTGACAATTAGGATTTTTTTGAGACTTTGGGATGTGTAGGAATTAGCCGCACCTCAATCCGACACACGGTGTGACTAGTATGACTCTAAGTACTTCTTCCTATTTAAAATTGATATTAATTTTAGTAAAAAAGAAAACCGACATACTAAAAAATGATCAAACATATTCATATTGTTTTGATAATTTAAGACAACGATCCATAAGTCATTTTTTATGTGTAAAAATCAGCTACATCTCAATCTGATGCACGATGTACCCGATATGAATCAATGTATTTGTTATCAGTTTAAAATTGACATTTTACTTTAAAAATATTCACTCATTGAAAACTAAGAAAACACACTCATATTTTATTGAAAATTTAGGGAACCGATTCATAAATCATCTGTGATGTGTAGGAATCAGTCTTAGATCAAACCAATACATGATGTGATTTGTATGAGTCAAAGTGCGTGTTTCAAGTTTTAAATGGCATTTTAGTAAAAAAGAAAACTAACACAATCAAAACCAAGAAAACAAATTCATATTTTTTTATACTTTAGAAAAATTATCCATAAGTCATTTGGGATATGTAGGAATTAGTCTCACCTCAATCTGATGCACCGTGTGACTGATATGGCTCTAAGTGCATATTTATTTAAAATTAACATCAATTTTAGTAAAAAGAACAAATAACCTAATAAAAACCAAAAAAATCACATTCATATTGTTTTGATACTTTAATAAAATTATCCATAAGTTATTTGAGATGTGTAGAAATTAGCTGCACCTCAATCCGATGCATGGTGTGACCGGTATGACTCAAAGTGCATCTTTTTATTTAAAATTGACATCACTTTTAGTAAAAAGGACAACTGACCTACTCAAAACCAAGAAAACACATTCATATTGTTTATATAATTTAGGAAAACTATCCATAGGTTATTTATGATATGTATGAATCAACCATACCTCAATCCAATACACGATGTGCCTGGTATGACTTAATGTGTCTGTTATCAGTTTAAAATTGACATTTTAGTTCAAAAAGCGTCACTCACTAAAAACAGAGAAAAAACACTTCTATTTTCTTGATAATTTATGAAATTGATTAATAAGTAATTTTTTATGTGTATGAATCGGTCTCACATCAAACCGATACACGATGTGATTAGTATGAGTCAAAGTGTGTGTTTCAATTTTAAAATGTCATTTTAGTAAAAAAAGAAAAGTGACACACTCAAAACTAAGTAAACACATTCAAATTGTTTTGATACTTTGGGAAAATGATCCATAATTCATTTGGTATTTTTAGGACTCATCCTCACCTTAATTTGGTGCAGTGACCATTATAACTCATAGTATGTCTTTTTATTTAAAATTGACATCAATTTTAGTAAAATGGACAACTAACCTAATCAAAACCATGAAAAACATCCATATTGTTTTGATACCTTATAGAAATGATTCATAAGTCATTTTTGACAGGTATAAATTATCTGCATCTCAATCTGGTACATGATGTACCCGGTATGAATCAAAGTCTCCGTTATCAGTTTAAAATCGACATTTTAGTTCAAAAGGTGTCACTCATTGAAAACCGATCAAACACGCTCAATTTTTCTTGACAATTTAGAAAAACGATTCATAAGTCATTTTTGATGTGTATGAATTTTTCTCAAGTAAAACTGATACACGATGTGATCAGAATGAGTCAAAGTTCATGTTTCCAGTTTAAAATGTCATTTTAGTAAAAAAGATAACTGATGTACTTAAAACCAATAAAACACATTTTTATTATTTTGATACTTTAGAAAAATGATCCATAAGTAATTTTATATGTGTAAGAATCATTCTCACCTCAATCCGATGCACTTTTTGACTGGTATGACTCCAAGTGAGTATTTTTATTTAAAACCGGCATCAATTTTTGTAAAATGGACATCTGACCTACTCAAAACTAATAAAAAACATTCTGATTGTTTTGAAACTTTACGTAAATTATCCATAAGTAATTTTTGATGTGTAGGAATTAGACGCACCTCAATCTGATACACGATGGGTCCGGTATGACTCAAAGTGTCCGCTATCAGTTTAAAATCGACATGTTAGTTCAAAAAGTGTCACTCACTAAAAACTGATAAAACACACATAGATTTTATTGATAATTTAGGAAAGAGATTCATAAGTCATTTATGATGTTTATGAATTAGTTTCATGTCAAACAGATACATTATGTGATCAGAATGAGTCAAAGTGAATGTTTCCAGTTTAAAATGACATTTTAGTAAAAAATACAACTGATGTACTCAAAACCAAGAAAATACATTAATATTGTTTTGATACTTTAGGAAAATGATTCACAAGTCATTTGAGACATGTTGGAATCAAACACACCTCAATATGACACATGGTGTGACCGGTATGACTCCAAGAACATCTTTTTATTTAAAATTGACATTGATTTTATTAAAATTAACACTTTATGTTAATTTATTTCTTTATATTATTACTAATATAAGAATTATTTTCTTATACAGGGGTGTTATTTTTCTTGATAAGGGGTGTTTTTTTGGAAATATCATGATTTGGGGTCATGATTAAAAGATAAAGGAACATTGATGTTTTTGAATGTATGTAATAATTTGTATTTATGTAATTATATAAACTAATGTTTAAAATGTATATAATATTGTGTTTTTTTCTTGTATTTGTGTTGTAAATTTCATTTTATTTAAATTCAATATTGGTACTTATTTTTATTGATATATGGAATGTTTCTAGTGATGTATTGTTCTATTACAGCACATTACTCAGGTGTTGCAGTGTGCTATTGTAACACACTGTAGTATATCCCTTTATCAGTGCTTCTATAAGCGCTGATAAATGGGGCCTTTATCAATTCTAAATAAAAGCGTCGATAAATGTGGTCCTTTATCAGTGCTTTTAAATGCACTGATAAATGACCCATTTATCTACTCTTTTTTAGCACCGATAAAAGACCCCTTTATCAGTGTGTTTTTAGCACTGATAAAAGACTAGATATTTTAATCTCACTTAGGTAGTCATCACTTCTCTAGTGATAATAAAGTCCATTTCTAGTGCCGTTAAAGGCCTATTTTTTAGCAGTGATTTCATGTTATTTGTTATTTAATCCTATTTTAATTAACACACTTCGACATATTAATCATATTCATTTGAGTGTTTCATTTTCTTAAAGGTATAAGAATAGATGAATAACTATCAGATATTCCATTAAGAACTACCAAATTTTGGCCGGTAAGATAGGGTTACATAGCGTGTACTCGGAAGTGCATGTCGTGTACCCTAGTGCACTGCATTTGGATGTGCTGAGGGATACATGGTGATCTACATAGTAATTACATGTGGTGTATTCCATGTGTTGACTAGACAATCTGGCACATGGTTGTCAGATTACATGTTGTGTATCAGTGTATACACCTAGTAGTCTACATGGGTTAGCAGCATAAATTGCTCAATTTGTGTGGTCATTATACATGGTCAAAACCGCATGAGTCTGACAACCTAGTTCATTTATGATATACACAATGTGTATGCAGTGCACACATGTAGTTCATCATATCTCGTGTCCAAAGAACACATTAATCCACTTGGAGAGAAACAGACACACGAATCAAAGAGATACATAATGTGTAGCTGGTCTGTACATGCTGTGTAATCTGCTGAGACACATACTGAAGACTCAGGTGTGTATCTCTGGAACACAATAAGTGGATACATGATGTATAGTTGGAATGTACACATTGTGTAGTCTGGCATAGGTATACACTATAGACCCTGGTGTGTAACCTAGATACACGGTGTGTAGCTGGATGTACACATCATGTAGTCTCCCATTAAAGACCAGGATTAAAAGTTACATTAAATTTAAAAATTACAACATTAAAACCTTATTTTATTTATTGAAACACCATTATGTTTTTGAAAATTTAATAATAGTTTTAAATAATTTCAAATATTCAATTAATTTATTGTAATAAATATGTCATTAATAGATCTACCATTTATTTTCCATGAATTTCATAATTGATGGGTATCTCTAATTATGTTAGGATGGTCATTAAGATGAAAGGGAATTAATTAATTAAATTATTAATTAATTAATTCAAGTGTTTTTATCTTAATAATAATGAATGAATAAAGAGATTAATGCTATCCAGTTACTTTTGCATATTTTTTGCATATATGACCGATCAAAAGCTTGACCAAGACCTGTGTATGTGTTGAAATTTATTTAATTTAATTTATTAAATGGGTTTTTAATTATTTAATACTAAATTAAATGATGGCTTGTGTGTCATCCCTCCCTCTATTATTGTGTAGGACCTGTATGTCCAAAGATATTTATGTATCCCCTTTTAACCAATCCTTTGGTTCCCCTCACCTACATGTGAGTAATAAATACTTGTAATAAATGGAGCATCCCAAGGTGTATGGAGGTGGTTCAAGATGGAACCATGATGATGAAAACTTGATGATACACAAATATATAGGTGGAATACTATAACTCATGCCAAGATCAATAGATGGAGTTATTACCCTAGGTCATAGGTTGATTTAATGTTCACTCATTAAATCGACCATTAGATAATCTGATGATCATGTCATTTACTTTATTTATTTATTTCTGTCTATGTATTATTTATTTTATGTATTCAAGACCATAGTCACATAAATAAATGAGTTAATATGAAACTAAATTTTTTTAAATAAATGGATTATGTATAAATGTTTTTATCCAACATGGTTAATTGATTATGTAAAATCAATTTAATATTAATAAGGCATATAGATGAAAAAACAAGATAAAATGTATGCATAATTAATTAAAATCCATCAACCTAATATGAAGTCAGATAAACCTTTAATTACTTAATTGAGAATGAAACCATATTACTAAGTGTATTATATAGCCAAAGTCTGGACACTTACTATTGGGGAGTTTTCATGAGGTTTTTGGGTTGACTTAACCAAACTTGCATTGAGTTTAACAGCTAAAGTCTATTCAATAAAAATTTGGAGGCAAGTGTAGCAACCATGATTTCAATTAATCAACCACTTATTTATGTATTTTAACTATGTAAAGTGTTTGGGTAAAGTTTGGAAGGATTTGGAGGACTTTTTGAAAGTTTTTGGGTCTTTTCTGGAGGCTCATGGTTTGAGAATGGTTAGTAGAAACCATACAATACCTTTAGGAAACCGTGTAAAGGAAGACAATGGGATATGGGTAGGTGCACGATTAGGCGCACAGTTTTTCCAAATCATGCAGCCACCTAAGAGTAAACATGAAAAGTGGGATAGAGAGAAAAACATAGTTGGCACACAGTTTGTCTAATTATGTGGGCTAACCGTGCAAAGGGTGTTTGGAGGTAGTGGCTGATGCATGGTTCGCGCATGGTTTTCCTAACCATGAATGGTTTAAATTTAGATCCTAAAAAGTGTATATCACTCTATTTTACTTCTAAACATATTTTTTTTCATTTATTTCTACCCTAACTTGGTTTTCTCTCATCTCAAAGGCTGTGGAGACTCTCTCCTTCGATCTAGGAGCGATTTGTTGGTAAATCTTGGTGCGTTGAAGTCCAAATTGTGTAGAAAGTCTTCATTCTTGTTGGTTTTCCTTATATATACTCTTCTTCCCTATATTAAATTCATATATCTAGTTAGTTGGGGATATATCTATGATAGTTTATGCCAACCATTATGAGATATGGCTATGTTGATATTAGGGAACAATATCTAATACGGGTTTTTGGAGTTTTAACCTGGTTTTGTTGAATAATTTGTGTCATTCTTTGTTTATGCTATAGTTTATAAGGCAGGTGGCTTCTCTCTTGAATCCTCTTATTATAAATTGAAGGATTAGTTTCAAATTGTTTTAATTTATTGAAATTGATTGTGAAATTGATGTGAAAATCATGGTAGAAACCCTCTTTAGTGATGGTTTGTGGATTTGTGAAATTTGGTTATTGTACAAAGTGCTTGGTTTATGGATTTTAAAATGACGATTTTAAAATGAGATTTTTTATTATTATTGGAATTGGTTTTATGGTAATGTTTTCAATAAAAGAAATGTTTTATTAAATGTATTTAAATGGTTGGGTTGGCATTGGTTTTTTTGCATAATGGTTGGTGTGCGTTCATGTGCATTGGGATAGATAAGTGTCTAATGTTTCCCCCCATCAAAAGTGGGATGGATAAGGGTATGAACTTTACCCCATCAAAAATAGGATGGATAAGGGTATGAATTTTTCCCCATCAAAAGTGGGATGAATAAGGGTATGAACTTTCCCCCATAAAAAATGGGATGGATAAGGGCATGAAGTTTCCCCCTATCAAAAGTAGGATAGATAAGAGTGTGAAGTTTCCCCTGTAAAAAAATGGTTCATTGAGTGACGACATGGTGAAAGGATGACTCACCAATCATGAGTATAGGGAGGTCCATGATTACATGCATGGTTGGATGTGTGGATATGTGAAATGGAATGAGTTATGACAAAATAAAAGTTTTGAAATGGTTTTAAAGCCTTCTTTGTTTTCTTTCCTTGGAAATTGATTTGGTTTGGGAAAACTATTTTGTTATGGAAATTATTTTATATTTTGATATAAAAATGTTTTAAATTGTTTTAGATAAATGGTTTTATATAAATGTACTAACATGTTTTATCCTAGTGACATGAGTAGGGAAGTAATTTGTAGAAAACTTATTGAGTTTCATTACTCACCCCCTACTTTGGCACTTTGGAACTTTTGCTGATATTGTTTATCGAGACACAAGTAAAAGAAAAGTATCTCATTTATTTAGTGATGATTCATGATACTTTGAGTATGTATTGTGGAGTTGGATCTTGGAGTATGTTGGGAGTTGTGGAGTTATTGACCTTGGAGTCATTGAGTTTTGTTGGTTTGGTCTTCCACTTTGTTTTCTGATTCTAGTTTGGTTTTTGCTTGGTACTCTAATATGGTTCGTGATTATAGTCATGTTTTATTATCAGTTGTTATACTTTGAGTTTTATACATTATTATAATGAAAAATATAGTGTTTTTGGTTATCGTTTTCTTGGTTGTGGTTGTTTTTACTTTTAAAAGGGTAAATTGTCCCCCAATTGTATTGAAGCCCTTGGAATTTATTGCTAGCCTTTGGCGTCTTGGGGATTTTTCCTAAGGCCTAGTAGAAATTACATCTTGACTCAATCCAATGAGGATATTAGGATGTTAAAAATTTTATCATTCTTGTTCAGTCCAAATATTTTGGGACAAATCGTATTGGTTTTTCAATCTTGGAGTTGAAAATCATTCTAGTTTAGTCCTTCAGTTGGGATGGTAGAAAGAAGTAGGATCATCAGAACTTGAAATGTAAAACATAAAAATACATATCTAACCTATTCATAATGAACTTCAAGTTACTAGGGAGCTGGGTACATAAGTGTTTTGGAGACACTTATAGGAGTTGTAATCTCATTATCATGGGTTTATACAATGAGAAGAGCATGATATGCATTGATAGAAATGACTTCCCATCAGGAGTTCATATTTAATTTTGAGTAATGATTTATGATTTGGTGAAAACATGTTGATTTTTGAAAAATGTTGAGATTGTTTCCAAATGTTATATTTTTAAAAGGGAACTGTTGTGGTATTTTGAAAATGGTTTGATTTTCAAAAGCATGGTGGAATTTTTAAAAATGGGTTGAAAAAGGAAAGTATTGATTTTTGGAAAGCCTTTTTGTGATAGTTGTGATATGGTATAATTTGAAACTGTTAAGCCTTCAGTTTCTAGAGAGTGATACTTATGGAATTTTGTTTTGGTTATATAAAATGTCACCCAGTAGGCATCATAAAAACCAATCGAAAGAAGCTGCTGAGAATATGGTTGCACCTGAGCCACATGTGAACCAACATCCGGTTCAAAGTATTGTCTAGGATTTTTAATTTGTGGATAGAGGGAACCAAAGGGATGAACCAAGGAAAGTGGATTATTCTGTTTAGTTCTAGAAGTAGAATCCACTCATATGTTTGGGTGATTATGAACTATAGAAGGCAGAGGTGTGTCTGAATAGGATGAATCAAATTTTCGATTTCCTAGGCACACCAGCAGAGTTGGAAGTCATGTTAGAGACACATATACTATAAGATCTTTCATGACAATGGTGGGATTTATAATTTCAGGCTAAATTAGACCAAGGAATTTCTTGGGATGATTTTGAAGAATTTTTCAATAAACAATTCTATCCTCACATGTTCAGAATTGCTAGAATGATATTATTTTTCAGATTGAAGTAAGATAACCTATTAGTGATAGAATATGAGGCCAAATTTATGAATTTAGTTCGCTTTTTCACCTGAAGTTTTCACCAGTATGTCCTTTAAGGAATTTTTTTTTGAATCAGTTTTGAGGTAAGAGATCCATTTGAAGATTGACATGCTTTTTATAATGGATTATACAGAGATGGTTAATAGAGAAACCATGGAAGAAAGAGATATCTCAGGAGCTAAGAGTGAAGGGAGTATATTGATACCCATGGGAAATGGTAGGAACTATAATTCTAGGAATAAGTGGAAGAGGGAAACATATTTTCAAGGTAGTGGAATGAATCAGAATCAGATGACTGGATCGATGAATCTTCCTCCAAGACCCAAGAGCAAAGCTGGATATTTTTAATGTCATTCGTTCGACCATATGAAGCAAGATTTTACACCACCACCTAGAGTATGCCATAATTGAAACCTAATAGGTCATCTTCAGCACTGTTGTCATAGTCCTCCAATGTCGGGTGTGAGGGACACATCTCATGTTTTACAGATGTTGTATGATTTGATGGGATGAGGGTAGTAGAATAACTATCATTAGTAGAACCAATCTATCCATGGAAATTCTTGGAATACCATGACTCCTCGGGCAGTGCAATCTCAATAGGGAAATAAAGAATAAAGTGTATCCAATAAGTAGTTGTATGAATCTAAGTAAGTGATTATGGATGATCAATCAACACCATCAATGGTGTGAGGTATGATTATTTTGAAGTATACTCTTATTCAATATTTTTTTGATACTAGTACATCCCATTTGTTTATTGCTTCTCATTCTATTGATCTTTTGGGTTTAAATGTTGAGATGATTCCTTCTATTTTGAAACTTCAAACTCTTCTTGGTCAAATAGAATGTCGAGCCTTTATGTGTCAAGAATGTTCTATAACTATTGATGGAGATGAGTTGATATGGGATTTCTCTATGCTTTATATGTATGTATATGACATAATCCTAGGAATGGATTGGTTGAAAATTTTAAAGGATTACATCGATTGTTATATATGAAAGGTTAGTTTTATGATTGATGATGGTGTTAATCATCTCTTTAAAGGAGATAGAAATGTAAAGGAAGGTTCAACATACTTTTTGGAACTATCATTTAGAACAATATAATATTAGTTGGCATCTTTGACTTTGGAATTAATGGAAGAAATTTAAAATAACAATTTTCTAGTGGTTGTTGATCAGTTCCCGGATGTGTTTCCCAAAAATTTGTTAGGGTTTCCACCCACACAAGAAGTAGAGTTTATGATTGATCTCATTTTGGGGACCAATCCTATTTATCTTCCTTATTATCAGATAGAACCAATAGAATTAATGGAATTTAAAGTGCATTTGGAAGATCTAGAAAGCAAAGGGTTCATTCGGCCTAGCACGTCTCTGTGGGCAGCACCGGTCTTGTTTTTCCAAAAAGGCAGATGGAAATCTTCGATTGTGTGTGGATTATTGTAAGATTAACCAAGTTACAATAAAGAATCATTATCCACTTCCATGTATTGATGATCTATTCAATCAATTGAGGGGAGCCCAATGGTTCTCTAAAATTGACTTCCGATCAGGATATCACCAATTGCGGGTTCAGAAGGAGGATATTCCAAAGAAAACTTTTAGGTGTAGATATAGCCATTACAAGTACGTGGTTATGCCTTTAGGTCTTATGAATTCATAAGAGGTATCTATGGAATTTATTAATTAGATATTTCAGAGGTATTTATATTCTTTTTTGGTAGTGTTTTTTGATAACATATTGGTGTATTCAAGGACAAGGGCTGAGCATGGGCAACACTTGGCGATGATATTGGGAATTTTACAAGATCATTGTATGTATTACAAATTATAAAAGTGTAATTTTAGGATATAATAGGTACATTTCCTTAGACATGTAATATCTGAAATAGGCGTTTCTGTGGATCCAGAAAAGATATAAGTTGTAATATCTTAGCAACCACTAAATAATGTCTTTGAGATACAAAATTTCCTTAGTCTGGATGGTTATTACCAATGCTTTGTTAGTGATTTTTCATGACTATACTCACCAATGATATTATTTATAAGGAATAATGGTTCATTCCAATGGAATGAGGAATGTAAGAAGTCTTTTTAATAGCTTAAATTTTACCTTACATCAGCACTGATCTTGATTTTTCTGGAATCAGGACAAGGGTACGTGGTGTATTGTGATGCTTTGGGATCCTGGGTTGGGATGTGTTATCATGCAGGGAGATCATGTTGTTTCTTATGGATCATGTAATTTAAGTTTTCATTATAATAACTATCCAACACACAATTTGGAGTTAGTTTTCATAGTCCATGCTTTGAAGACTTGGTGTCATTACCTCTTTGGTGAGAAATTTATGGTGTTTACTAATCATAAGAGCTTGAAACACATTTTATCACAAAGAGATTTGAATATGAGTCAAATAATATGGATGAATTATATCAAAATGTTTTACTTTATCTTGATGTATACACCGGGTAAAGGAAATTCAGTGGCAGATGCATTAAGAAGAAATTTGTATGCTTAGTTGGCAAAAGAAGCTTTAGATCAATGGTAATTGATGTTGGTGATAGATTAAATGCACTTGGATTGTAAAGATAGATAATTTTTTTTGGTTTTATTTCTAGTTTCTTTTGTTACTAATTTGGTGAATATGGTTAAAGAGGCACAAAAATATGATTCATGATGTGAAACAATGAGGTCAGAAATCAATGGTGGGGATACCATTAAGGTATGAAAGCTATATTGCAGTTCAATTTTATGGTTTTAAGATCATATAGTAATACCTATGGATTTTTAGGAACAACTTATTCATGCTTAACAACATTCGATATGGGTTTTTCATCCTAGAATATAGAAGATGTATAAGGAATTGAAATCATAGATTTGGTGGGTTGACATGAAAAGGAAGGCAACTATGTTTGTTTCAAGATTCCTAACCTATCAGAAGGTTAAGGAAGAGCACCATCAACCAGTGGTTATGTTGTAGTCTTTACCTATTCTTATTTGGAAGTGGAAGAAAATATCTATGGATTTTGTAATAGGTCTTCCAAGAATGGTTTGGAAACACAATGTCATATGGGTGATAATGGATTGATTCACAAAGTTGTCCCATTTTATCCCTATTCTTAAATCTCATATGGTGAAGGGCTTGTCAAAAATCTACATCCAAGAAGTGGTAAAGAGGCATTGCATACCAGTTTCTATAGTGTTAGACAAATATCTAAGGTTTACATATAATTTTTGGAAATCCTTATAGCAATACCTTAGGACTAAGTTGACTATGAGTATGGCGTATCATCCTCACACTGATGGATGACATGAAAGGATGATACAAACATTGGAAGACATGCTTTAAGCTTGTGTAATGTATTTTTGTGGCTCAGGGGAAGATCACATACCATTAGTAGAGTTCTCATATAATGAAAATTATCAGTCCTCGATACATATGGCTCCTTTTGAATCATTGTATGGGTATCCTTGTTGTTCTCCACTTTGCTGGGTGGAAATAGGTAAAACTTCACTAGTTGGACTAATCCTTTTCCAAGATACAACAATGAAGATTCAATTGATCAAGAAAAGGATAGGGATGGATCAGATTCATCAAAAATTGTATGCGGATCATCTTAGAAGACCATTTTCATTCGAGGCAAGTGATCATGTGTTATTGAGAATCTCTCCAATACTTTGGCATCATCATTTTGGGAAGTATGGTAAGTTTTATTCTCAATACACATGCCCTTTTGAGATACTTTAATGGGTTGGTGAGGTGTAATATCAGTTGACATTTCCACCATGGTTTAGTTCAGTTCATAATGTGTTTTATGTATCTCAGTTGAATAATTAACAACCTAATCCTAACTATGTGATTCGATGGGATCACATTGACCTAGATCCAGATGCTTTATTGGTGTATATTCCAGTGTAGATTGTGGATAGGAAAGAGAAAGTCTTGCATGGGAAAATCATCATTCTAGTGTGGGTTTTGTGGAAAGATGGTTGGATCCAAGAAGAGACTTGGGAATGAGAGAAGGAAATGGTAAAGCAATGACCCAAACTCTTTTAGGGAAATGGTGGTTTTCTACTTTCTAGGGATGGAAAGTACAATGGTGGAGAGAATGTAGCACCCCTAATTTTTAGTAAGCAATCCTTTTTTTATTTATTTTAACTATGTAAAGTTTTTGGTTGAAGTTTGGGAGGGTTTGGAGGACTTTTGGAAAGTTTTTGAGGATTTTGGAGGTGCACGATTTGAGCATGGTTAGTAGAAACCATGAAACACCTTTAGAAAACCATGAAAAGGTAAAAAGTGGTCTCTTGGTAGGTACACAGTTTTTACAAACTGTGCGGCCACCCAGGAGTAAACATGTAAAGTGGAATAGATGTAAAAACATGGTTGGCACATAGTTTTTCTAACCGTGTGGTCCAAAAGTGCGAATGGTGTTTGGAAATAATGGTTGGCGCACGATTCACATATGATTTTCCTAACCATGCACCCTAACCATGCATAATTTAAATTTATATCCTAAAAAAGTGTATCTCACTCATTTTTACTCTTAAACCTCTCATTTTTCACTTATTTTGACCCTAACTCACTTTTCTCTCCTCCCAAAGGCTATGGAGACTCTCCCCTTCGATTTGGGAGTGATCCATTGGAAAATCTTGGTATTTTGAAGGTCATATTTCTTAGTAAGTCTCTGTTATTGGTGGTTTTCTTTAGATCTAATATTCTTCCCTCTCTTATATTCATAGATCTAGTCCTTTGGGGATAGATCTATGATTGTTTATTCTAATCATGATGAGATATGGTTGTGATGATGTTAGGGAACAAGATCTAAGGTGGGTTTTTAGAGTTTCAACCCAGTTTTGTTGAAGAATTCATGTCATTATTTGTTTCCACCATATTTTCTGAGGTAGGTGGCTTCACTCCCAACTCCTCTTATTAGAACTTGAAGGATTAGTTTCAAATTATTTGAATTTCTTGAAATTGATGGTGAAATTGATGTTAAAATCATGGTATAAACCCTATTTAGTGATGGTTTGTGGATTTATGAAATTTGGTTATTGTCAAAACTGCTTGGTTTATGGATTTTAAAATGATGATTTTAAAATGAGATTTTTTTTATTCTTGGAAATGGTTTGATGGTAATGTTTTCAATAAAAGAAATGTTTTATTGAAATGGATTGAAATGGTTGGTTTGACATTGGTTTTTGGCATAATGGTTGGTGTGTGTTCATGTGCATTAGGGAAGATAAGGGTATGAAGTTTCCCCTTAAAAAGTGGGATGGATAAGGGTATGAAATTTCTGACATAAAAAATGGGATGGATAAGGGTATGAAGTTGCCCCATCAAAAGTGGGATGGATAAGGGTATGAAATTTCCCCCATAAAAAAATGGTTCACCAAGAGACGACTTGGTCGTGAGTACATGGAGATCTAGTATTTTATGTGTGGTTGGATGTGTGGATATGTGAAATGGAATGAGTTATGCCAAAATGGATGTTTTGAAATAAACTTAAAGCATTGTTTGTTTTCTTTCCTTGGAAATGGATTTGGTTTTGGAAAACTATTTTGTTATGGATTTTTTTTTATATTTTGATATAAAAATGTTTTAAATTGTTTTAGTTAAATGGTTTTATATAAATGTACTAACATGTTCTATCACAATGGAATGAGTAGGGAAGTCATTTTGGGGAAAACCTACTAAGTTTCATTATCCACCCCCTACTTTTCCACTTTGGTGCTTTTATAGATGTTTTTTTATCAAGACACAAGTAAAGGAAAAACATATCATTTCTTTAGTGATGATTCATGATACTTTGAGTATGTATTGTGGATTTTGATCTTGGAGCATGTTGGGAGATGTGTATTTAGTGACCTTGGAGTCTTTGAGTTTTTTTGGTTTTGTCTTCCGCTTTGTTTTTTGATTCTAGTTTGGTTTCTGCTTGGCACTCTAATATGGTTCATGATTGTAGTTGAGTTTGATTATTAGTTGTTATAATTTTAACTACATACATTGTTATCATGCATCATATAATGGTTTTGGTTATGGTTTTCTTGGTTGTGGTTGTTTTTATTTTTAAAAGGGAAAATCATCCCTAATTGTATTTATGGCATCCTGCATTTTTATTACATAACTTTTCATTACATTTTACAAACAGAGGATCTTTAAAGTCTAGTGTCTTGGAAATCAGGAACATAACACATGAAAACAACATAAAACATTATTATAAACCACTCATAATGCTTCATCATAGGTCCATACTATGTACAATTACTGCATCTCATATCCTAGAGACATACATCAAAGAAAAGGGTGAGCAGAAGGCTCAATAAGGAAAACAAGTGAAACAATTGACATGTGATCTTCAACAATATTAATAAGAACATGATAAAAGTCATAAAGGCATGAGAAATATAAGAATAGTAATATCATAATAAAAATAACTTGAATCATAACTTGAATATGTGGCTACAACATTTCATTTATACATTCATGAACATATCACCAAGGTCCATCCCTGAGGTGTCCTAAAAATTGCAAAGGTTATTCACCAAGGTATCGTGAAACTTGTCATCTCTAGAGATTAATTCTTTACCCAATGCATTGGAGCAATATTAAGGAGCACCCTTAATATGTCTTTATTTTAATGCGAGCCACATATATCATAATCAAACATTTCATAAATAACCCATAGAGAATAAAATAAATGGGTTTCATTTCAAAATCGTAATGTTTTAAAAGTTCTTAAAAATAAGATCATTATATCATTTATAACCCATGGAAAGGGAAAAAGGGTTATATGTATGTCCATTACAGAATAAAAATATATCCTTTTTATATATTTATGAACACCCATATAAATGAAATAGGTCTGGGTATTCACATAAATAAACATGGTAATTTCTTGAGAAAAAGAGATAGAAATTTTGAGACGAAATTTCTGCAGCATAACAGCTATATAACACGGTTTTAGAAAATAATAAAAAGAGAGGGTAAAAGGGTAAACCACTCATAAATAATTCATATTACAATATAAATATATAATAAAATGGAGATAAGAACATGTTATGGATATTTTAATGACATACCACAAGAAAAGGAAACTTGAAAGGAAAGAGAAGATGCAATTTCTTTTACGAGAAATTCGGCAGCCTAACGGTGTCACTTAAAAATTCAGAAAAAAAAATGATGAGAGCGGAAAGGGTCTATCAAAAATTAGACATGAAATGGAAAGTAATGAGAAAATATAATAACATACCCTCAACATAACGAGATGGAAACTAGAAGGCACAACATAAAGCAATTCACGGCTTAAAAGAGGAGGGTGAAATGATCCCTTACCTTGAAGAGTAACTTCGAAAGCTTGAAGGTCGGGACCTTGGGAGACTTGAGGGAACCTTGGGAGGACTAATTTTGAGGTAAGGAGATCAGAAATTCGTTGAGGATTATTTTGGAATGAAATGAATGAGGGAAATGGCTTGGTATTTATAGGGAAATTGAGTGAATAAATTATTAATTTCCAAGGGACACCTCATCAGTGGTATTTGCAAAAACATGGGCTTGCCCATGGTATTTGACCATGGTATTGGCCACTTGGGACACATAATAGCATATATCACTATTAATAAGTTGAAAAGAAAGCTTACATCATTATTACATCATTAATGATGTCATTAAACACCCGAAACTCAAAACTGCATTTTTACTATTCACTGAAAATTCAACTGTTTCAGAAAAAACCCAAAAATTTACCCTAACCTAATATCGATGCTTTGAAATCAAAAATGAATTCAATTTCATGAAAATAATTTTCTAAATATTTTTAATTTAATTTTTAAATAAAATCATTATTTATTCCAAAAATACAACTTTAAAACTATAACTCATTTTGTAACACCTTAAAAAAGTAATCAAGGTCCCATAAAATTATCATATAACCATAAGAAAATAAAGTAACAATTTATGATTAAATTTTAGGAATATACATTTCCATTTTAAATTATTAAATTAATTATAAAATTTTAAATAAAATATTTATGGCATACAAAAATACCAAAACTTAAACTATGATCATTTTTTCACTTTTAAGATGTCTAAAATGTTTTTATACATTCATGGGCGAAGTTTCTATTTTTTTGGTCGAATTACTATTCATCACTATTCATATGGGTATGTTACTATTCCTACTTTACTATTCACTAAAAACCAAGTTGATCTTATTAGACTCTAAATTTATCACTGATTACAACTGTAGAAGACCATTTTTTGAAAATCATTTCACATTATTAATTATTTAAAAAATACAAAAATATTTTAAAATACCATTTTTTCCTAAATAATACACATCCTATATTTATCCAGATATTTGAAATTCACAAAATTTTCCATAAGAAGAAATAACAATTTTATTTATATAAAAGGATTACATAAAGCAGCTAAGGTCTCGTAACATAGCCCCTTATTACACCAGCATATGACCTAAGTGTTAAGTGTGCTATGGTGATAGAATCTTGGGGTGGCTCAGACAACATTGCCCGAGTGGTGATTTCTATCAGCTTGAACTTCTCCCTTAGGTGATTCCTTTCAATCTTCATACATTGAAGTTCGGCTTGGGCTTGGTCTAGAGCAAAGCCCAGTGATGCTACCTCCTTCCCAAGCTCCAACAGATGGGCTTCATATGGCTCGAGTCTACTGGATGAGGCCATTCAATCTTATTTCTGTATTAATTAACCAAGATAACCATATTTATAAAAACACAACGTTATGATTATAGTTTCCAATGGTCATATTGAACAATGGTTATATAACAGTCGAAACACAATGATCACATTTTAATTATACCCATAAAATTAGGAAACAAATATAATTAAAAATTTCAGGTCGTTACATTCTTTTCCCCTTAAGAAATTTCATCCCCGAAATTTTATCTCGTACCATCTGATGGGAAAAGGTGTGGTTACTTCTATCTCATAGACTCCTCCAGTTCCCACGTGGCTTCTTCACATTTGTGGTTCCTCCACAACACCTTAACAAGGTGGGTAGTCTTGTTGCGTAGAACCTTGTGTCTACGATCCAAGATCTCCACCGGCTGCTCCTCATAAGAGAGGTCATGTTCTAGTTGTACCACCTATGGATTTAGAACATGTGAAGGGTCAGGTATGTACTTCCTCAAGAGGGATACATGGAAGACATCATGAACTTGGTCTAGATTTGGAGGAAGTGCAAGCCGATAGGCCACTGCTCCCACACGATCAAGGATTTCATAGGGACCAATGTACCTAGGGCTGAGATTCCATTTCTTCCCAAACCTCATGACTCTCTTCCAAGGTGAAATCCGAAGAAAGGATTTGTCACCAACATCAAACTCCAAGTCCCTTCGACAGTTGTCGGCATAGCTCTTTTGCCGACTCTGAGCAGCCTTAATGTGTTGTCAGATGGCATGGACCTTTTCTGTCTTCTCTTGCACAAGATCAGGCCCAAGAATCTTTCTATCACCAGCTTCATCCCAACAAGTAGGAGTTATACATCGCTTACCATATATAGCTTCATAGGGTTCCATTTGAATGCTCGAGTGGAATCTATTGTTGTAAGAGAACTCAACTAAAGAGAGATGTTGATCCCATCCACCTTTAAATTCTATTGAGCAAGTTCTCAGCATGCCCTCGAGTGTTTGAATAGTCCTTTCAGATTGGCCATTAGTGTCACGACCCATCCTCAGGACCCGTGCCGTGACTACCCCAAGCCCACCTTCCATAGGCCAGGGGCTGACGACTAGCACCAAGGCATAAATCCCGATAAAAAGGGAAGGCATTGCCTTAATAAAGTAACAAACACCACAGAGTGAGCAAACTGAAGTAAACACTAAGTAAACTGGGTACAACTGTAAGTGATGGAAAGTAAATGGGTCGGAATACAAACCCAACTGAAGTAAAGTACAACTGAAAAGAAAATACAGCAACTGAAAGTAAATCAGCAACACCAAGCCATCCACTGGAAATCCCACCTGAAGGGTGGGTACAGATAGCCTCCTCATCTCCTCGGGTCCAGCCGTCCACTCCGTGTACGTCCCGCCCAGTGGTCCACCTCCAGGTACCGACTTGCTCCACAAGCCTCAACCACGATCAGCGCTGTCTGTTGTCTGCATCCAACACAACGAAGTGCAGGTATATCCCATGCAGGGGTGAGTATACACTACTCAGTAGGGACCCCGAGACCCCCGAAGGTCTCCCAGAATCCAAAAAGGAAAGTTACAATCACGAAGTAACAACCAATTCTACTTAGGTATATGCCCATACATATACCTAAGTCATCAATTCTAGTTCGACTCCACCATCCAAGACCAAGTTTTATATAGTCAACATAGGATAGCACAAACCAATCCACACAGGATAACACAACCCAATTAACTTAGGAAAACAAGTCAATCATATCGAAGATAATGATTGAAAGTTAAGACTCAGCTCACACATGTATACTTCTTTGTAAGACGATAGAGATGATCAGATGTAGCCCCTGATTCATCTAAGCTATCGGACCCACGTAGGATACAAGACCATCTAAGCTGTCAGACCCACAAAGGATACAAGACTAGCTACTTTTTCAAACCCATGTAGGATACAAGTACAGAGTCAAATACTGCCGGACCCACGTAGGATACAAGAACAGTAGTCACGTACTGCCGGACCCACCAAGGATACAAGAACATTAGTCATCACCGTCGAACCCATGGAGGATTCTAGTACGGTCGCCGTCGCTTCCGAACCCACGGAGGATTTTAGTGCAGTCTTCGTTGCTGCTGAACCCACAGAGGATTTCAGTGCAGTCGTCATCGTCGTCGCAGTCGCAACCAACTCTAGGGTTTCTGCACACATCATGCTCGATTCCAGGAGGGTCCGCTCCACGAGCCAAGGGGGGTCGATACATCAACTGACACATAGTCCAGATTTTATGTATCCCAAAGTTCTGTCTCGACAATAGGAACTCAACGTGACTGACGACGCGTCAATCGGATGCCCGGTCTGAGAGTTATTAGCTTTTTCGTTCCAGGGGGCCCGGTTGGTTTTTAAGTCAAAACCAACCCGACCGTACTCCAACTACATCCAAACCTCGATAGGAGTAATCCAAAAGGTCCATCTCACTAAGAGGA
The DNA here is from genome assembly GCA_963277665.1 of Viscum album. NCBI lineage: Eukaryota > Viridiplantae > Streptophyta > Magnoliopsida > Santalales > Viscaceae > Viscum > Viscum album. Next base: position 1,369,649,197 of record OY728135.1, read on the forward strand.
AACCAACAAAGTCGACGGTACGTCAATAGGATGTCCGGAGCTCAAGTTATAAGCGTTTTCGCTCCGAAGGCCCGGTTGGTTTCAGGTTCAAACCAAACCAGCCGTACCCAAAGTTTTCTAAAACCTTGAGTTTAATATACTGAAAAGACCGTATCGATCCAAGGATCGCATCGCAACTGACGGTGCGTTGATCGGAGGTCCGTAGCCCAAGTTATGGGCCTTTGAACGAAGCTGTCCGATTTTAGGGGGTTTTGGGCCCGGACCGACCCAGCCCAAGACCCCCTAGGTCGGCCCGGCCCGGTGCGGCCGGTCCGGCCTGGGCGGCTCGGCGCTGGCTGAACGGGGCAGCTCGGCACTGGCCGAGTGGATGCGGAAAGAGGGGGGGGGGGGGGGGTTCCCCCCTTTTTTGTAACGGCAGCCCCCCATGTTGGGTCCCGATCCTTTGCCAGCCGGGGGTTACGACCCCCGGTTCTTTCGAAACGGCCGACCCGGCTGGCTGACCGGTGCCGCCACCGCAGGACCCTGCGGTCCCGCCCCTCCAAAGCGCCGGCGACCGGTGATTCCGGCTGCCCTTCCCTACACTATCGCGGCCTTAGGCCGCAGCCTTTTTCCGACCAGCGCGGCGCGATGGTGCCGCGCCCCTCCACCGCGGCCCTCCATGGTTCTCCGGCGCGGCGCGACGGCGCTGTGCTCATCCGCTGCGGCCCCACTCCAGCCACGGCCTCTTTCAGCCTCAACGGAGCGGTGATATTCTTCGTTCCCGCGTGGTGCCATTGCACCGCTCCGCCTCCGTCCCAAACCACAACGGTGAACATCAACAAAGGGGGAGGAGGATCGGCCGTGTTCGTGCGGTCCGTCCTCCTCCCGTTAAAATGATAACAGGTAGCCCAAAATAAAACAACTTTTCCAAGCAAGCACAAATTTAATCCATTAAATTTGAACTTAAACCCCTACCTCAAGAAGTTTTTGTACAAGGATCGTCGCGGAAAAACGGCATCGCGAGGGTGGTTTGAAGACGGCGTTGGCGAGCGTCCAAGAAAAGGATGTCGTCCCACATCGGCTGCATAGAATGGAGATATCAGCACGTCATCTCTCCTTGGTGCTCCGACGTTCTTTGCGTTCTTCAACGAGGAATAAGACGTTCTTCAAGACTACAAGAGTTCTCTCCTCTATTCCTCACAATGAAAATCCACCAACAATAAAATAAGACCTTGTCTTATTTTATTCACACACACACATGCCAACATTAATTTGAAATTCAAATTGAATTCACCGAATTAATTAATGTGCGTTGTCCAATTAATGAGGCGTTTTATTGGCATGTATTTTAATGTGGAAGAGTTACAAAAAAAATTGATAGAGGGGAAATTAGTTGGGTGTTGGGAAAATTGAAGGTGGTGGGGGCTCGTGTGGGCCCCACACCAAATTCCTCACATCTTCCTTTCCCATACACTTAACCCATCGACAAAGAAATATAAATAAAATTGTAAAACAATTTTATTTTATTCCTCATATTTTTAACATCTCATCCCGAGCAAACGCAATTCCAGGAAAGGTCTTCCTAAGAAATTACCGGCACTACGGTTTCATCGGTGCCCTCAGATTTTGATTCCAAGCACCGGTTCAAAATTTAGGAAAACCTACTTGTTCGTTCACTGAACGTATCTGAGCTAAACTTTGGAAAATGATTCCGGGCACACCGGGCCACAAAATTAGGTGGCGTCAGAAGCAGCGTACTCGTAAAATCCCAAAGAAATTAAGAAAAAAAAAATTTCTTGAAATTTACGGGTCTTTAAATTACTCCCACCTCAGGGATTTACGTCCCCATAAAGATACATCACAAACTAGGGGAACAAATGAGGGTACTGAGCACACATTTGAGCCTCTTGCTCCCAAGTGCTCTCTTGGAGGTTCCCGTGCTACCACCTGATGTGCACTAGAGGAATCTACCGCCCACATAGGACCCTCTCCTGTTGATCCTCGATCTCCCCAGGGACCTCTATAAAAGTCTCCCCATCATCAATGTCCATCTCCCCATGGTCGATGATATGCATCGGGTCGTGCACGTATCTCCTCAGCTGAGATATGTGGAAGACGTCATGAACCAGGTGCAACTGAGATGGTAGAGCCAGGCGATAAGCCACCTTGACTATCCTGCTGAGAACCTGGAATGGTCCGATGAAGTGCAGAGATAAATTTTCGCCTCGGCCAAATCTCCATAATTCACATCGAGGTGAGACCCGCAAGAAGACGTGGTCTCCATCCTCGAACTCTAGTGGTCTCCGCCTCCTATCAGCATAAGACTTCTGTCAGCTCTGAACTGTCCTCATCCACTCCTGGATGACCTGGACCTTCTCTGTCGTGGCCTGGACCATCTCTGGTCCCACAAGTGCTGACTCCACAGGGTTTTTCCAGCACAACGGTGATCTGCAAGGTCGGACGTACAATGCCTCGTATAGTGCCATCCCGATGGTGGAGTGGTAACTTTTGTTGTACAAAAACTACACCAAGGGTAGGTGATCCTCCCAACTGTGACTAAAATCGAGGACACATGCACAGAGCATGTACTCGAGATTCTGAATGGTCCTCTCCGTCTGACCATCAGTCTGAGGGTGAAAGGTGGTGCTCAGACATAGCTGCGTCCCGAATGCCTCCTGCAACCCCTTCCAAAGCCGGGAAGTAAAGTGAGCATCCTGATCGGAGACGATATATGATGGAACACCATGAAGTAATACAATATCCTGAATGTATAGGCGTCCCAATCTCTCCACTGAGCCCTGCTCTCTGATGGGTAGAAAGTGGGCCAACTTGGTGAGTCGGTCGACAATCACCCAAATGGAGTCGTGACCTCTGGAAGTACGTGGAAGTCCAGTCACGAAATCCATAGATATCCCATCCCACTTCCACTCCGAGACCTCCAAGGGCTATACCAAGCCTGCTGGTACTTGGTGCTCCGCCTTCACCTACTGGCAGGTGAGACATCGAGAAACGAACTCTGCCACAGTCTTCTTCATACCCGGCCACCAGTGTTGTCGTCTGAGATCCTGGTACATCTTTGCTACCCCTGGATGTACCACTAAAGGGGAAGTGTGAAACTCTCTCAGAACCTCATCCTGTAAAGCATCTGGTACCATAGTATGTCCTCTGAAAAGGACTTCGTGCTCTCCTCCTTCAGAGAATCCATCAGGTGCCTATCCTGAGGATATCTGTGCACGCTGCGTCTCACAGTCCACGACCCACGCTGTGCCTCTCTAACTCACTGTAGTAGTGGAGGAGTGACTGTGAGTGACTAAAGAAAGTCTACTCCATCTCTATCCACAAAGGATATCTTCAAAGCGGCTAGCTGCTCTATCGCCTCCCCAAGTAGCTGAATGCCCGTCCTCCTGCTGAGAGCATAAGCTACTACGTTCCCCTTTCCAGGAGTATAGACTATCTAAAAGTCATAGTCCTGGAGAAACTCGAGCCATAGCCGCTGTCTCAGGTTCAATTCCTTCTACGAGAAGATGTACCTGAGACTCTGGTGGTCAAAATAGACTGTAAAGCGCTCGCCCATCAGATAGTGCCACCACATCTTCAGATCGAAGACCACTGCTGCTAACTCCAGGTCATGGGTAGTATAGTTCTGCTCGTGCTGCCTCAACTGTCATGATCCATAGACGATCGCTGCCCGCTCCTGCATTAGGACACACCCAAGTCCGGTCCCTGATGCATCGCAGTAGACTACGTACCCTAATCCCTCCTTCGTTAGCCTCAAGATAGGTGCATTGGTCAATCTCTGTCTCAACTTATGGAAGCTCTGCTGACATATATCTGACCACACGAAGGGTTTCACCTTCTTCTTCAAAGCTGAAAGGGGTGCCGCAACTCTGGATAAGTCTGGCACAAATCTCCGGTAGTACCCATCTAGACCCAAGAAACTCTGCACCTCCGTCATGCTCCTGGGTGGCTCCCAAGCTAGCACTGCCTCAATCTTCACAGGATCCACCACAACTCCCGCCTCAGAGATGACGTGTCCCAAGAAGTGGAACTCACGTAACCAGAACTGACACTTCGAGAGCTTACCATAAAGCTGGTTCTCTTAGAGTGTGTCCAGCACAACTCGCAAGTGGTAGGTGTGCTCTTCCTCAGTGGTCGAGTAAATCAAAATGTCGTCGATGAAGACCACGACAAATCGATTGAGGTAAGGCTGAAAGATCCTGTTCATGAGGCTCATGAACACTGCTGGAGCGTTGGTTACGCCGAAAGGCATAACCAAGAACTCATAGTGGCCATACCGACATCTGAAGGCTGTCTTCTGCAAGTCCTCATCCCGAACTCTGAGCTGATGGTAGCCTGACCTGAGGTCTATCTTTGAGAACCACCGTGCTCCCTTGAGATGATCGAAGAGGTCGTCAATCCTCGGTAGCGGATACTTGTTCCTCACGGTCACCTGGTTCAGGCGACGATAGTCGACACACAGTCGCAAGCTCCCGTCCGCCTTCTTGGCGAACAAAATCAGGGAAGCCCAGGGTGAAACACTGGGTCGGATGAATCCCTTTCCCTGCAAGTCCTCCAACTGTACCTGTAGCTCTCGAAGCTCGATGGAGGCCATCCTATATGATGGAGTGGATATCGGGGCTGTCCCGGGGTACAAGTCAATATAAAAGTCTACCTCTCTACGAGGAGGTAGTCCTGGAACATCGTCAGGAAAAACATCTACATACTGATTCACCACCACAGGAAAACTCGGACTCTGCACATCAACTGATCCTAGGATGAGGCTTTCGAACTGATGAGTGATCGGCTGTCCTCTCCTCTGCATGAGTCCATCCTGTGCTGCAAAGGATCCCTTATCGCTGGTGAAGGTGAAACTGCTCCCATCTATGTGGACACACCGCACCTTGCGCCTAATACAGTCGATCTGAGCATGAACTGTAGATAAAAAATCCATGCCCAAGATGACGTCGTAAGGCCTCGACACCGCTACAAGAAGATCCAATCCGAAGCTCTCACCTCCTAGAGTAAGCTCACACTGCTGGCACCAGTGCGTAATCATCGAGTCTGCTCCCATAGGAGTCTCTAGCCATAAGGATCGATCCAAAGGCTCCGTCAGAATCTACGAGCTCCGAACAAGGGTAGTGGAAATGAAAGAATGATTCACTCCTATGTTTATAAGAACTGTAACAAGGGTGGAGTAGACACAGATAATACCTTGAATCATCTCTGGTGTGCCATGGTTGTAGGCCTCCGCTGCCTGAAGCTGAGCCTGCCTCTGCCCGCCAGCTCCCTGTGGTCGGGGTGGACCTCCTGGTGGTGGTGGTGGTAAAGCCTCAAAGCATCTCCCACCACCTGATGCTCGGCCAGCTCCTCTACCTCGTCCGCCTGCTCCTTGTGGACCACCACGTTCGACCCTCTGCCTCTGCCTAGGTGGTCCCTCAACCATCTGTTTCTCCTCTGCACAGCGGGTCGGGCAGTCACGAGCCATGTGGCCCTGCCCGCCACATGCGTAGCACTGTATGCTCCTCGGAAGGTTGGATTTGCGTCGTGTGCCCCGCACCTCTGAGCTAGTGTCCTAAGGTCGTCCGCCTGATGGTCTGGTCTACCTGGACCCCTGTGACATCCACCAACTGCCAGCTATAGAAGACTCAGCTACGTGCCACCCTGCGGTAGGTCTCGCTGCTAGTGTAGGCTCAGTAAGAAAGCTCTCTATGAGAAGGGCTCACTCCAGTACTCCTGCATGCATTGGAATGCTGAGGGAGATCATCAATTCCCTGATCTCATGCCTCAGTCCCTGCTCGAAGGTCCGGGCCTGGAAGAATGGGTCCTGTACCATGTCCATTGAATAGCGCGAGAGATCGGTAAATCTCACCGAGTACTGGGATATCGTCATGCTGCCCTGTCGCAGTTGTAGTAGCTCCTCAATGCGCACAACACGGAGGGTGGCAGGGACGAACTCCGAGTGAAAGAGGCTCTCGAAGTCTGACCAAAGGAGAGATGCCTTGTCGTGCACCTGGAGCATCAGGATCCACCATCTGCCTGCTGCCGCGTATAGGAGGCTCACTGCAAGGATCACCATGAGGTCAGCTGGTGTCCCCACTAACCTGAAAACTCGAACTACAGCCTCCAGCCAATCCTCGGCTGCCTGAGGGTCCGTCTCCCCGCGGAACCTGGGCGGTCTCTGATGCTGAAACTCGTGCAGTGTACTAAGGCGACGTGCACTCCCAGTGGCTAGGGATGGTGGCGTCGGTGGCTCGGCAGGTAGAGGTACCACTGGTGCCTCCGCTGTAAAAGGGCCCTGCACCGAGGCCTCGTCGCTCGGTGGGATGTCATCTCGCACAAAGCTCGGAACCCTAGCTGGCTACCGTCGTGGGGACATCCTGAAAAGAAACAGGTGTGCCATGGTCAATACAGTATACCTGGTGAGCTGACAAAAAGTAATCACAAAGAAATTTTTTGAAACACACATGCAATCAGTGTTTTCGTGCACTGAGTCGGAAATCAGAAGTCAGGGTCCTGGTGTACGGATACGTCGGCCGCCACACCAACACTAGACTCCCTGGACTGATAAACACACTCAATACCCTTAATACTATTTCTTCACATAGAAGAAAGACCAGAGTCCTGAGTTCTGCGGTAGAATCGAACTCCTCTGATACCAATTTGTCACGACCCGTCCTCGGGACCCGTGCCATGACTACCCCAAGCCCGCCTTCCATAGGCCAGGGGCTGGTGACTAGAACCAAGGCGCAAATCCCGATAAAAAGGGAAGGCATTGCCTTAATAAAGTAACAAACACCACAGAGTGAGCAAGCTGAAGTAAACACTAAGTAAACTGGGTACAACTGTAAGTGCTGTAAAGTAAATGGGTCAGAATACAAACCCAACTGAAGTAAAGTAAAATTGAAAAGAAAATACAGAAACTGAAACTAAAGCAGCAACACCGAGCCGTCCACTGGAAATGCCACCTGAAGGGTGGGTAAAGATAGCCTCCTCAGCTCCTCGGGTCGAGTCGTCCGCTCCGTGTACGTCCCGCCCAGTGGTCCACCTCCAGGTACCGACTTGCTCCACAAGCCTCAACCATGATCAGCACTGTCCGTCGTCTGCATCCAACACAATGAAGTGTGGGCATAGCCCGTGCAGGGGTGAGTATACGCTAATCAGTAGGGACCCTGAGACCCCCGAAGGTCTCCCAGAATCCACAAAGGAAAGTTACAATCACGAAGTAACAACCAACTCTACTTAGGTATATTCCCATACATATACCTAAGTCCTCAATTCCAGTTCGGCTCCAACATCCGAGCCCAAGTTTGATCTAGTCCACACAGGATAGCACAAACCAATCCACACAGGATAAAACAACCCAATCCACTTAGGAAAGCAATTCAATCATATCGAAGATAATTATTGAAAGTCAAGACTCAACTCACACAGGTATACTTCTTCGTAAGATGATAAAGATGATCAGATGTAGTCCCTGATTCATCTAAGCTGTCGGAACCACGTAGGATAAAATACCAGCTAAGCTGTCAGACCCACAAAGGATACAAGACCAGCTACTATGTCGGACCCACGTAGGATACAAGTATAGAGTCAAATACTGCCGGACCCACGTAGGATACAAGTACAGTAGTCACGTACTGCCGGACCCACCAAGGATACAAGAATAGTAGTCATCGCCGTCGAACCCATAGAGGATTCCAGTACGGTCTTCATCGCTGCCGAACCCATGGAGGATTTCAGTGTAGTCGTCGTCGCTGCCGAACCCACGAAGGATTTTAGTGTAGTCGTCATCGTCATCGCAGTCGCAGCCAGCTCTAGGGTTCCGGCACACAGCATGCTCGATTCCGGGAGGGTCCGCTCCACGAGCCAAGGGGGGTAGATACATCAATTGACACGTATTCTGGAGTTTATGTATCCCAAAGTTCCGTCTCGACAATAGGAACTCAACGTGACCGACGGCGTGTCAATCGGACGCCTGGTCTGAGAGTTATTGACTTTTTCGTTCTAGGGGCCTGGTTGGTTTTTAAGTCAAAACCAACCCGACCATATTCCAACTACATCCAAACCTCGAGTGGAGTAATCCAAAAGGTCCGTATCACTAAGAGGAAACCAACAAATTCAACGGTACATCAATCGGACGTTCGGAGCACAAGTTATAAGCGTTTCCGCTCCGAAGGCCCGGTTGGTTTCGGGTTCGAACCAACCCGACCACACCCAAAGTTCTCCGAAACCTTGAGTGTAATATACCAAAACGACCGTCTCGATCCAAGGATCGCATCTCAACTGATGTTGAATCAATCAGAGGCTCGTAGCCCAAGTTATGGGCCTTTGAATGAAGCTATCCGATTTTAGGGGGTTTGGGGCTCGGACCGACCCGGCCCAAGACCCCCTGGGTCAGCCCAAACTGGGTCGACCTAACCCGGTTCCGGGTCTGGCCCATTAGGGTGCGTCTCGGCCCGTCTGGCGCAGCCTGACGCGGGTGGCCTGGCCCGGCCCGGTGCTGCCGGTCTGGCCTGGGCGGCTCGGCTCTGGACGAGCGGACGCGGAAGGGGGGGGGGGGGGGGGCTGCCCCCCTTTGTTTGTAATGGAGGCCCCCACGTGGGGCCCCTCTCTTTTCCAACCGGGGGTTACGACCCCCGGTTCTTCCAAAACGGCCAGCCCGGCTGGCCGGCCGGTGCCGCCACCGCGGGACCCCGCGGCCCCGCCCCTCCGAAGCACCGACTAACGGTGATTCCGGCCGCCCTTCCCTGCACCGCCACGGCCTTTGTCCGACCTACGCAGCGTGACGGCACCGCGCCCCTCCGCCATGGCCCGCCCTGACCGCGGCCCACCCCTGCCGCGGCACTCCATGGTTCTCCGACGCGACACGACGGCGCCACGCTCCTCCGCCGCGACCCCACTCCAGCCACGACCTCTTTCGGCCTCAATGACACGGTGATATTCTTTGTTCCCGCGCTGTGCCGTTGCACCGCGCCGCCTCCGTCCCAAACCGCAATGGTGAGCATCAACAAAGTGGGAGGAGAATCGGCTGTGTTCGTGCGGTCCGTCCTCCTCCTGTTAAAATTATAACAGGGAGCCCAAAATAAAACAACTTCGCCAAGCAAGTACAAATTTAATCCATTAAATTTGAACTTAAACCCATACCTCAAGAAGTTGTCGTACAAGGATCGTCACGAAAAAACTGCGTTGCAAGGGTGGTTTGAAGATGATGTTGGCAAGCATCCAAGAAAAAGATATTGTCCCACACCGGCTGTAGAGAAGGGAGAGATCGACACGTCGTCTCTCCTTGGTGCTCTGACGTTCTTCACGTTCTTCAATGAGGAAGAAGACGTTATTCAAGACCACAAGAGTTCTCTCCTCTATTCCACACAACGAAAATCCACCAACAATAAAATAAGACCTTGTCTTATTTTATTCACACAGACACATGCCAACATTAATTTGAAATTCAAATTGAATTCACCGAATTAATTAACGTGCGTTGTCCAATTAATGAGGCGTTTTATTGGCATGTATTTTAATGTGAAAGAGTTACAAAAAAAATTGCTAGAGGGGAAATTAATGGGGTGTTGGGAAAATTGAAGGAGGTGGGGGCTCGTGTGGGCCCCACCCCAACTTCCTCACATCTTCCTTTCCCATACACTTAACCCATCGGTAAAAAATAAAAATAAAATTGTAAAACAATTTTATTTTATTCCTCATATTTTTAACATCTCCTCCCGAGCAAACACAACTCCAGGAAAGGTCTTCCTAAGCAATTACCGGCGCTGCGGTTTCATCGGTGCCCTCTGATTTCGATTCCAGGCACCGGTTCAAAACTTAGGAAAACCCGCTCGTTCGTTCACTGAACGTACCCGAGCTAAACTTCGGAAAATGATTCCAGGCACACTGGGCCTCAGAAGCAGGTGCCGTCAGAAATAGAGAACTCATAAAATCCCAAAAAAATTAAGAAAAAAAATTTCCTTGAAATTTACGGGCCTTTACAATTAGTTTGGGGGTGATAGGCCGTACTGAAATTTAATTCAGTGCTCATAGATTATTGAAGACTTCTCCAAAATTTTGATATGAACCTTGGATCATGATCAGATACGATAGAAAGTGGAACTCCATATAGTCTTACCACTTCCTTCACATAAATCCTGGAAAGTTGATCAAGAGAGAAATCTTCCTGAATGGAGATAAAATGGGACGTCTTGGTGAGATGGTCCACAATAACCCATATCGCACTATTTACTTTTGAAGTTCTTAGTGAGGAAGTCCATAGTGATATTTTCCCACTTCCATGCTGGTATGGGTAGTGGTTGCAATACCCCTTTAGAAAGTTGTCACTCTGCCTTCACTTACTGACATACCAGAAACCTTGAAGTGTAGTCAGCAATCTCCCTTTTCATTTTATCCCACCAATAGTGATCACGAAGGTCCCTATAAAATTTCGTGCTTCCAGGATATATAGAGAAAGTAGAGCTATGAGCTTCATCCATCAGCTCCTTCTTTATTTCTAGAATAGATGGAACACATAGTCTTGTACGAAATTTCATTACACCTTCTTGATCAGTATTGAACTCAAGAAACTTCCCATCCTTTATAGCCTCAAACTTCTTCTGTAACAAAGGATCTTCTTTCTAAGCTTTCTTGATCTTCTCTAGTAATGAAGGTTGAGAAATCATTTGGGTTAGGGTTGATGATGTCCCTTCCCTTATAATTCCCATGTCCAACTTTACTAGGTCATTGATCAAAGGATCTTTTTTAATCTTCATCATGGAAAGAACAACTGGGTCTTTCCTGCTTAATGCATCAGCGACTTTGTTTGCTCTTCCGAGATGATAATGAATTGAACAATAATAGTCTTTAAGGAGTTCCAACCATCTCCTTTGTCTCATGTTCAATTCCTTTTGTGTGAAAATATACTTCAAACTTTGATGGTTTGTGTATATATCACATTTCTCCCCATAATGATAGTGCCTCCATATCTTCAGAGCAAAAATGACTGCAACCATCTCCATATCATGCGTAGGATAATTCTACTCATGAGTCTTCAACTGTCGAGATGCATAAGCAATTACCTTGTCATTTTTCATGAGGACGCACCCAATCCCTTTCAGAGATGCATCTCTAAAAATAATGAATCCTTCTCCACTTGAGGGAAGAGTTAACACAGGTGCAGTAACCAATCTCTTCTTCAGCTCTTGTAAACTTTCGTCACACTCCTTTGTCCAAAGGAACCTGAACCCTTTTCGGGTTAACTTGGTTAATGGATTAGAAAGCCGTGAAATGTTTTTTACAAACATCCTATAATATCCTGCCAGTCCAAGGAAACTTCGAATCTCGGTTATTGTTGTAGGTTGAGGCCACTCCTCTACAACTTTTGTCTTTTCAGGGTCAACTGTGATTCCTTCATTGGTTACAATGTTCCCTAAGAAAGCAACTTGTTGTAACTAGAATTAACATTTACTAAACTTTCCAAAAAGTCTCTCCTTTTGTAGAGTTTTCAAAATAACCCTTAGATGATCCTCATGCTCCTCACAACTTTTGGAATATATCAGAATATCATCAATAAAAACTACCACAAAGTTATCAAGGTAGTCTTTAAATACTCTATTCATCAAATCCATAAAAATAGCAGGTGAATTAGTCAGTCCAAAAGGCATAACAACAAAATCATAATGACCATATCTTGATTGGAAGGAATTTTTTGGAATATCTTCTTTCTTCACCCTCAATTGATGATAACCAGATTGAAGATCAATCTTAGAGAAGAATTGATCCCCAAAAAGTTGGTCAAATAAGTCATCAATTCTTGGATTAGGGTATTTGTTCTTTACTGTGATTCCATTCAGTTATCTATAATCAATGCATAGCCGCATCGATCAATCCTTATTCTTCACAAAGAGAACATGTTCTCCCCAAGGAGACACACTCGGTCGGATAAACCTCTTCTCCAAAAGATCTTGGAGTTATTTCTTTAATTCCTCCAGCTCCACATTTTCCATCCTATACGGGGTATTTGATATTGGATGATATCTAGGTACGAGTTCAATAGAGAACTCTAACTCTCTTTCTGGGGGAGGTCTAGGCAACTCATCAGGAAATACGTCAATGTATTCCTGGACGATGGGTACATTTTCTATCCTCAAACTCTCATTTCCTTCTTCTTCTTCACCAATCAATTCCATAAAGAAGGATATAGGAGGTTCTTCTGGACAAAGATCAGGTTGAGATATTCCTCTTTGGAAGATAATTGTAGGTTTTCCATTCAATACTACAGAGATTTCCTTACTTCTGTATTTTATCTTAGCATTATACTTTGAGAGCTAGTCCATCCCTCGTATAATGTCGAATTCCAGCATGGGAATGACTACTAGATTTACAATAATATTGTGCTCACCAAAGTAAATACTAGAGTTTCTAAACACTGATGATGCTTGGATAATCCCACTAGGAGTCTTGACTGATAACTCTACTTTTATCAAGTCAGGGGTTGATTCTAAATTCTTTGAAAACTTGGAGGAAATAAAGGAATTCATAGAACCAGAATCAAACAAAGTACTTTCTAGCTTTGAGAGAACAATAAGAGTACCTGCTACCACATAATTTGGAGCTTCAACTTCAGATTTCATGATAGAAAAAACATGACCATGCTCCCTTGGCCTTTTATGAGGCTGATGTTGGTTCCCCTCCACTGCCCTCAGATTTGGATAGTGATTGTCAAAGTGCCCAAGTTGTCCACACTTAAAGCACTAGACATCAGGTAGGGCCTGCACCATCTTCCCCTTGTCATTAGTGTTTGGAAGTTGATGTTTCACCTCACTACGACAATTCCTCACAATATGGTCATCTCTTCCACACTTGTAGCATTTCCCACTCCCGAGTAGGAAGTTCCCCGAATGCTTCTTCCCACATTTATTACACGTGGGAAGTTACACTTGCTTGCCTCCTCTTCCTTGATCAAAGGTCCTCCCTAAGCTGGGCTCCATCGATCTCTTTTTTTCACTTGATTTATGAGACCATTGCATCTCACCAAACTCTATTTTGACCTTCATCACACTCCGCATGATCTCCTCATAGCTGTCATAGTCTCAGTTGGCTAGATTCTTCTGCAGATGAGGTCTCAGTCCACCGAATAATCTATCAACCTTACCATTTAGATCCATAACAAAGCTAAAGGTATATTGTGAAAGTTGGGTGAAGTTCATCTCATAGCTTCCGACAGATTTGTTCTCCTTCTACTTCATCTCAATAAACTCCTTATCCATTCTTGTTCTCATGGAACGAGGGAAATAATTACTAAAAAAGATCCCTCTAAACTCTTCCTACTCCAAAGCTTAAACTTTAACTCTTTTCCTTGTGTTTTTAATCAGTTCCCACCACTAATTAGCTTCCCCTTCTAAGCGATAGATTGCCAGGGTGACCTTCTCTTGCTCTGAACAATGGAGCACAGAAAATATCTTTTCGATGGAGCTGGTCCATTGCTCAGCAATCAATGGGTTAGTCGATCCACTGAAGGTTGGTGGTCATTGACGCATAAATGACTCAACATAATGTTGTTCCCTTTTCGGTGAGATCAGTCTCTCAGCTTGATTCAAGTTATTTCCCATAACTCGAGTTAGTTGGTTCATCATTCACATGAATGTTTCTATTCTAGCTTCCATCAGAGGGCCGTCAATGCATGGTCCATTGCGGTCACCATTTGCACAGTTCCTCCTATTGACCTCCATTTTCTAAAAGAATAAAACCTTAATGAGAAACTTATTTCATTTACGAATCTTTTAACTATAAAGGATTTATTTCTTAAAACTTCATGCTTAAGCAATTACATTTCTCTATAATTCCTTCATAATGATTTATAAAAAGCTTGTGATTAACCAAACATATCCCCCAAGAGTGTCGTAACCAAGAGTGCAGCAAGTCCTGTTTTCGTGCACCAGTTCCCGTTTGAGTCTAGCTCAAAGCGGTGTTTTTGGGTTTTACCCCTATATACATCTGTGCCAGAGCCACCTCTACCTGCTCGTATCCATACATAGATGCATTTGCTTGATAAACCACTTACTTTATACTCACAAAAATACCAGGAAGTTTTCCTATATTTAAACTTTTCTATAGGGTTATTCCTAAATATTTCATATCCTAATTTCCATAAATAACTAAACTATCCTTTGATACTAACTATGGCATCCCGCCTTTTTATTACATAACTTTTCATTACATTTTACAAACAGAGGATCTTTAAAGTCTAGTGTCTTGGAAATCTGGAACATAATACATGAAAACAACATAAAAAATTCTTCTAAACCACTCGTAAGGCTTTGTAATAGGTTCATTCTATGTACAATTACTGCATCTCATATCCTAGAGACATACATCAAAGAAAAGGGTGAGCATAAGGCTCAGTAAGGAAAACAAGTGAAATAGTTGACATGTGATCTTCAACAATATTAATAAGAACATGATAAAAGTCATAAAGGCATGATCAATGGAAGAATAGGAATATAATAATAAAAAAATGAATAATAACTTGAATATGTGGCTATAAAATTTCATTTAGACATTTATGAACATATCACCAAGGTCTATCCCCAAGGTGTCATAAAAATTGCCAAGGTTATTCACCAAGGTATCGTGAAACTTGTCATCTCTAGAGATTAATTCTTTACCCAATGCATTAGAGCACTATCAGGACATACCCTTAATATGTATTTATTTTCATGTGAGATACATATATCATAATCAAACATTTCATAAATAACCCATATAGAATAAAAGAAATGGGTTTTATTTTAAAATCGTGACGTTTTAAAAGTTCTTAAAAATAAGATCATTATATCATTTATAACCCATGGAAAGGGAATGAGGGTTATATGTATATTCATTCCAGAATAAAAATATTTCATTTTTATATATTTATGAACACCCATAGAAACGAAATAGGTCTGGTTATTCACATAAATAAACAAGGCAATTTCTTGAGAAAAAGCGATAGAAATTTTGAGATGAAATTTCTGCAGCATAACGACTATATAACATGGTTTTAGAAAATAATAAAAAGAGAGGGTACAAGGTTAAACCACTCATAAATAACTCATATTACAATATAAATACATAATAACATGGAGATAAGAACATGGTATGGATATTTGAATGACATACCACAAGAAAAGGAAACTTGAAAGGAAAAAAAAGATGCAATTTATTTTACGAGAAATTCGGCAGCCTAACGGCGTCACTTAAAAATTCAGAAAACAAATTGATGAGAGTGGAAAGGGTATATCAAAAATTATACATGAAATGGATAGTAATTAGAACATATAATAACATACCCTCAACATAACGGGATGGAAACTAGAAGGCACAACATAAAGGAATTCACGACTTAAAAGAGGAGGGTGAAATGATCCCTTACCTTGAAGAGTAACTTCGAAATCTTGAAGGTCAGGACCTTGGGAGGCTTGAGAGAACCTTGGGAGGACTCCTTGGGAGGTAAGGAGACCATAACTTTGTTGAGGATGATTTTTTAATGAAATGAATGGGGGAAATGGCTTGGTATTTATAGGGAAAGTGAGTGAATAAATTATTAATTTCTAAGGGACACCTCATCAGTGGTATTTGAAAAACCATGGGCTTGACCATGGTATTTGCCCATGGTATTGTCAAATTGGGACAAATCATATCATATATCACTATTAATAAGTCTACCATAAATCTTACATCATTATTACATCATTAATGATGTCATTAAACACCCAAAACTTAAAACTGCATTTTTACTATTCACTGAAAATTCAACTGTTTCAGAAAAAACTCAAAAATTCACCCTAACCTAATATCGATGATCTAAAATCAAAAATGAATTCCATTTCATAAAAATAATTTTCTAAATAATTTTAATTTAATTTTTAAATAAAATCATTATTTATTCAAAAAATACAACTTTAAAACTATAACTCATTTTGTAACACCTTAAAAAAGTAATCAAGGTCCCATAAAATTATCATATAAACCATAAGACAATAAATTAAAAATTTATGATTAAATTTTATGAAGATAAATTTCCATTTTAAATTATTAAATTAATTATAAAATTTTAAATAAAATATTTATGGCATACAAAAATACCAAAACTTAAACTATGATCATTTTTTCACTTTTAAGATGTCTAAAATGTTTTTATACATTCATGGGTGAAGTTTCTATTTTTTGGTCAAATTACTATTCATTACTATTCATATGAGTATTTTACTATTCCTACTTTAGTATTCACTAAAAACCAAGTTGATCTTATTAGACTCTAAATTTCTCACTGATTACAACTGTAGAAGACCATTTTTTGAAAATCATTTCAAATTATTAATTATTTAAAGAATACAAAAATATTTTAAAATACCTTTTTTTCCTAAATAATACACATCCTATATTTATACGGATATTTGAAATTCACAAACTTTTCCATAAGAAGAAATAACAATTTTATTTATATAAAAGGATTACACAAAGCAGCTAAGGTATCATTACATAGCCCCTTATTACACTAGTATAAGACCTAAGTGTTAAGTGTGCTATGGTGATAGAATCTTGGGGTGGCTCAGACAACATTTCCTGAGTGGTGATTTATATCAGTTTGAAATTCTCCCTTAGGATATTCCGTTCAAGCTTCATACGTTGAATTTCGTCTTGGGCTTAGTGCAGAGCAAAGCCCAGTGATGCTACCTCCTTCCCAAGCTCCGACAGATGGGCTTTATATGGCTCGAGTCTATTGGATGAGGCCATTCAATCTTCTTTATGTATTAATTAACCAAGATAACCATATTTATAAAAATACAACGTTATGATTATGGTTTCCAATGGTCATATTGACCAATGGTTATATAATAGTCAAAAAACAACGGTCACATTTTAATTATACCCACAAAATTAGGAAACAAATATAATTAAAAAGTTCGGGTCGTTACAGTATTGAAGCCCTTAGCATTTATTGTCAGCCTTTGGTGTCTAAGGGATATCACCCAAGTCCTAACATAAATTATACCTCAACTCAATCCAATGAGGAGGGGCAGGATGTGGAAATCCAAGTCAGGATTTCAAGATAGGGGAGTCCACACAAAAGATCAAGGAGATGCAAGTCAACAGTTGGGAAGAATTCCTACCTAATTACTTTCTTATGGTTTTCATGGCCAATGTTTGGATCATCAAGAAAAGTAATGGGGATCATTTCCACTAGAATGTTAAAGTAACTAGATATTCTAAGTTCAATGGTGGGAGCTACTTGGACTTGATAAAATAATGAGATATTTAATAAAAACATTTAATTTGTTATACTCACCTAATTTGTAATCAAGAAAAGTACTAATAATATACTCTTTTTAATTACGGAATAAAATGACAAGTTCATTATCCACACTATCCCTAAAATCAATATTGGATAAAGGAAACCTTCTAACTAGAATCAGCTTCCAGGAGTGGTTTATATGCCTTTAGGTTGTACTATATCATGAACGAAAATCTTACATGCTAGAATCCTCATTGCCTAATCCTCATAGTAAAGAGGTAAGTTACGAAGAGTTAATGGTTTACAAAAAATATTTAAGTGATGTAGTCAATGTTCAATGTTTGATGCTTTTTTTTATGTCCAGTGAACTCATGAAGTCTCATGAAAACATGGATATGTATAGTATGCTTGCGCACCTCTGCGGTTTATACTAGGAGAGAGTTATACAGGAAATTTTTGACATTTACAAGGTGATTTTTTAGATCAAGATTAGAGAGGGTTCCCTATATAGGCCTCATTTAGTCAAGATCATTAGCTACATTCAGTGCCTAGAGGTTCTAGGGTTTAAACTCCCTGAAGAACTGGGCACTGACCTTATTCTGACATTACTTCCTCAGAGCTTATCTAGAATTTTTATAAATTTTAATATAAATAGCATTGAGAAGTATCTACCAGATCTTCTTACTCTTCTTCCCCAAGTAGATAAGGATACTAAGCATGAAAAACCTTTCGTCCTTATAGTGAAAAAATGGAAAGTGAAAGTGAAGAGATTTAAGCCCAAATCTTCTTCATGCCCTTTTAAGAAGATGAAGATCAAGGGGAATGTAAGGGAACATGATGTTATCTATTTTATCTGTGGAAAGAAGGGACACTGGAAGAAAAATTTCACCCAACCAAAGAACCAAGGGGAAGATTCAGGTGCATTTTTTATCAAGTGAAATTTA
Source organism: Viscum album (assembly GCA_963277665.1). Lineage (NCBI taxonomy): Eukaryota > Viridiplantae > Streptophyta > Magnoliopsida > Santalales > Viscaceae > Viscum > Viscum album. The sequence continues at coordinate 1,369,667,380 of OY728135.1, forward strand.
TCTTTTTTTTTGTAAATTGGGTATTAGATACTGCTTGTGGTGCTCACATATGTATTCAAATATAGGAACTAAGTAGATTCAAAAAGTTTGAATGAGGGTAGGTAGATATATAAGAATCCAATGGAGCTAAACTTGCTAATGTAGCTATTGGGGACTACCACCTCACATTGCCGACCAGAATGATCTTGGTTTTAAAGGGTTGATATTATGTGACTTCATTTAATAAAAACATTATTTCTGTATCCAAAATAGATACACATGGATTTATTTTAAAATTTGGGAATAAATTTTGCTTCTTTTATAAATATAACATTTTTTTATATTAAGGAACATTTAAATAACAGTCTTTATATGTTGGATTACACAAACCAAGTAATGGAAATCGATAATGAAGTTACTTCACAAGACTCATACCACACCCAACTTTGTCATCACCAGCTAGGTCATGTAAATGAAAAGTTCTTGAATAAATGACATTAAGATGAATATTTATATTGTTTTGAAATAAAACCACTTGGTGTATGTCATGCATGTTTATAAGGAAAAATTACCACCACCCTATTTAGTGGGAAAGGTGAAAGGGATAAAAGCTTCTTAAATTAGTATATACCAATGTTTGTGGACCATTTCCTATTGAGGAAAGGGGTGGGTACTCATAATTCATAACTTTTACTAATGATTTTAGAAGATATTGATATGTCTACCTAATGAGGTATAAGTCAGATTATTTTGATAAATTCAAGGAATACAATAATGAATTTGAGAAGCATCTTAGTAAGAAGATCAAGAAACTTCATTTAGACCGTGATGGATAATATCTCAATCAATACTTAATTGATTATTTACAGGAGTTTAGGATATTATTTCAAACCACTCCTCCTTATATGCCTTAGTGGAATAGTGTAAGTGAAAGGAGGAACCACACCTTATTGGACATGGTTAGATCAATGATGAGTCAGGCGAATTTTCCATCATCCTTTTGGGGATACACGTTACAAACAACAACATACGTATTAAACTGAGTTCTAACTAAAGAAATGGATGGTATACAATACCAATTATGGAATGGAAAGAAACCAGTGTCATCTTACTTATATGTGTGGGGTTGCGAAATGTTTTTAATGCCTCTTTAGGTAATAAGAGGTACAAAGTGTATCTTTATAGGATATCCCAAAGAAACAAAGAGATACTACCTACACAATCCTTTAGAAACAAAGGTTGTGGTAGAAAAACGTCCCATATTTCTTGAGGGAGACCTTATATCTAAAATATATAGTGGTATTAGTATAGAATTCTATGATATCTAGGCTCAATATACACAATAGTTGGCACATGAACAAATTCCACAAAGTCCCATGGAATAAGAAATTGTTCCAAAGACACAATTAATGCATAGAAGTACTAGAGAGGTTAGAGAACTAGAATGGTATGGTTTTTATTCACTAAGGATGGTGACTCGTTATTAGTTGATAATAATGACCCTCTAACCTATAAGAAAGCAGTGAGTGACATAGATGTTTCCAAGTGGAAAGAGGACATGAATTTTGAAATGGATTCCATATACTAAAACCAAGTTTGGATTTTGGTATAACCTCTAGTAGATGTAAATATCATTGGTTGCAAATGTGTATTCAAGAAGAAACTATACATGGAAGGAAAAGTCAGTACCTATAAGGTGAGACTGGTTGTAAAAGGGTTTAAATAACATCAAGGCATTAACTACGATGAAACCTTTTCACTAGTTGCAATAATGAAATCTATCATAATTCTAATTTCCATTGCATCTTTCCATGATTATGAGATTTGGAAAATGGATGTAAAAATATCCTTCCTTAATAGGAACCTTTAGGAAGATGTCTATATGACACTACCTGAAGGGTTTGTGACTCCAAAGGATGCAAACAAGGTATGCAAGTTGTAAAGATCCATTTATGGATTAAAGAAAACATCTAGGTTACAAAAAAATCATTTTTATGAGGCCATAGAATAATTTGGTTTCATAAATAATGAATATTATCCATATTTCTATAAATTATTTAGTTGGAGTGCATTCATTTTCTTAATAGTATATATTGATGACATATTACTCATTGGAAATGAAATACCAGTATTATAGTCTGTTAAGGCACGGTTGAATAAATGATTCCCTGTGAAGAACTTGGGTGGGGCTACATATATTTTTGGGATCAAGATTCATCATGATATATCCAAGAGGTTACTCAACCTAAGTCAAAGTATATACATTGAAAAGATACTAAAGAGATTCAGTATAGAACAATACAATAGGGGATTATTGCTAGCATCATATGGAATTCATCTTTCAAGGAAAATGTGTCCTCAAACACATAGGGAAAGAAATAGAATGGAAAGGATTCCATATTCATTAGTTATTGGGTCAGTCATATATGTTATTCTATGTATTAGGCTAGATTTCACCTATGCATTGAGTGTGGTAAGAAGATATCAATCTAGTCCAGGTGACCATCATTGGATGGAAGTCATGGATATCCTTAAGTATATGAGGTGTACTAAGGATATGTTCTTATTTTATAGAGTAGATGATGAACTAGTCATCAAAGTACATGCATATTCTAGTTTCTAAACTAACCAAGATAACATGAAGTCATAAATGAGATACATATTCACTTTGAATGGAGGAACTGTGAGCTGAAAGAGATCGAAGAAATATGTGGTTGTAGATTCTACAGAAGATTTCAAGTATATTGGGGATTTTAAGGTAGCTAAAGAAGCAATATGGATGTGAAAATTTATCCAAGAGCATGATGTGGTACCTAGAAGTAAAGATAATATCACCCTTTATTGTGATAATATTTCAGCAACAGATCTTGAAAAAGTGCTAAGGTCACATCGGTAGATGAATCACATACTTTAGAAGTATCATATCTTGATAGATTCTTCTTAGATAGGTGAATTTGAAATGAAAAATATTTCCTTAGAAGACAACATGGAATACCCCTTGACTAAAGCCTTGAATTAGCCGAAACATGATTATCATGTGAGTTTTAGTGGATTGAAGGTTGTAGGTAGTTGGCTCTAGACTAAGTGATAGTATATTGGAGTTGGTGTCCCAGGACAAACTATTTGTACTTTGATTACATGTATATTCGATGCATTGAATATTAATAAAAACTACTTATTACATATTTTCATTGTTTTTCATGAATCTAATGTAACAATTTCCTATAATACACGTTACATTGATAAGGCCATAATAGTTTCCTACTATGATGAGAACATTTATGTGCTATGACGATCACTACTAGAAAAATGACCCATATACACGAACCTATATCCATGGTTTTATAGGTCTTTGGTTATATATTAGTTTATAGCCACAATTTTAATTAAAACCATGGCAATATGGTTCAATCCCTCATGCAACTCTACTCATCTCCTCGACCCCAACCCATTACCCTCGCGACCCCCACCCATTACCCTCACAACCTCTCCTCTCAGTAGTGACCTCTCCTCTCGGTGTCTCTCTCCTCTTGGTGGTGAACTCTCCTCTAGGCATCCCTCCTCCACTCTTGAGATATCTCCTCTTGGTGGTGACCTCTCCTCTCAAAAACCCTCCTCCACCCTTATTACCTCTCCTCTCTACAACAACCTCTCGAAAGTGTCCCTCCTCCACCCTCGCGACCTCTTCGTGACCCTACTCCCCCAATGCTGCCATCCAACACGACCACCCCACCTTGCCACCAACTCTACTTCTAGGAAAATTCCCCACCTCCTCCTCTAGCATGCTAACCAATCCAGCCTTGGAAAACCCCTACCATGATAATATGGTTGGTGTATCTTTCCCTCTTCACTCTTCATTTTACTCACTATTTTTCATGAGTAGTTTTTTGTTTGTTAGTGGTTTGGGTATTGTTGATTTCATCATGTAATTAAGAAACCCTCCATTCCAATTGGTATTTTTCAAGTAGCATACCAAGGATTCTGATGTTATTTGAACACACTCAGTTAGAAGATGTTTTGTGTTTATATAGGTACTTGATGATGTTTCATTATCTTAGGACTAATATACACATTTATTGTGGGGTTTTAAATTATAAAATTAAATGTTTTATGTTTCTTATATAACAATGAATGATTCTATGATAACCATTCTCAATGATTGAATTTATAACAAAACCTAAACATAGGTATCTCCTTATGTCACTTATGTTATTATTAAACCATGTTTGGTTTGGGTTTATTTTTTTGGGGAAATGTGTTAAATTTTTATTTTTTAATTTAAAGTTATCTTTTTTTTATTTTTAAATGAATCCATTATAAGGATGAATAGGTTAATGTTTTGAGAAATGATCAAAATGATTTATAATTATTACCCAAGTAATGTTTGGTTTTGGATAACATTATTTTATTTAAAATTTTATTTAATATTTGGGTGTTGTTTTTTATCATTAGTATAATGTGTTGTTAATAGTAAAAGATATTGTATAATCAAATATTATAACAAAAGTAGTGATATTATCATATCACTTTCCATGTTATGATGTAACATGGGACATTGAATTATGATAATCATGGGAACCATTTGAGACACTTCATTATTTGTTATTTTCATATGATATGTGATATCATCTATTGTCAACCTAATTATTCCATATTATACTATCAAATGTTCAACAACTATCATTTAATGACATTTAAAGGATTATAAAAATATTAAAATTATTGTTCAAATGTTATAAATTTACTTTTAGTGATTCAGTGTAAGTTATAAGAATTTTCAATATTATAGGTTTTGTTAAATGCTTGGATATTAATATAAAACCTTATATTGAGTAAGAAAAAGCCTATATATAGTGGCTAGAATCTTTCCCTTTTTAACTTCAAGAACATTTATGTTTAGAAAACTGAGCTTAAATAACTTCTCTTATCCCATTTTTTAATATAGCTATTTGAAACTATTATGTGAAACTAATAGTTCATGCAACACATGTCACACTGATACACTTCTACTTATAGAAAACCTTCTCACTTCTACTTTGTGAAATCTCTAATTTGCAACACTATCTTTTTTAAAGTATAATATACTTCATGGTAATCACATATTGCTATATATTTATTTATTTTTATAATATAATCCTGCATGCAAGAACTTTTTGAACTGGTCTTAGCTTATAAAATCCTTCATTGGGTGCTTTTCAAATTGATGCTTCACGTAATGACACTTCCTTAATGAAATATTAGTGAAAATGATATTCACTTTCATTAATATCTACCCAATATCATTCCATAATTTGAAAACACGTGTAGTTGGTTTTTATAGAAAATGTTGAATATAGAGGTTCATCACATGCTACATGTTTTCATGGAGATTTACATGTACCAAATTTGTGAATCGCATATTTACTTTGTAAAAAAACCAACACATACTATATTTTCATTGCTGCATAATGCATATTCATTCACTTATAGTTCATTTCATGACATGTTTTTTTCTCGAACAAAGTATGTGAAAATCATTCCTTTATTGATTTTCCTTTACTGCATTATACTTTCCTTGATCTTGCATGAAATATTAACCCAGTTTTTCTTATGCATGTACTCCTGCATGACATATAACAATTTGTAGTGAAAACCTTATGTGGTGGAGAAGATGACCCAAAACAACATTGAATCGACCCATGATGCACTGACATAAATGATGAAAAATTCCCCATGAAGTTCAAGTCCCACATCTACATTTTCCTTGGGAACCCGCTACTTAATTACCTAGACCACTCCAATGAGGCTCATTGAACTTCCATGTAGTGTCCTTACTACACATCCATTATCGCCGCATCACCCTATAAATTGTCTCTCCTCCCTTTCACCTCCCTATAATCATCATTCCTGTATTAACCCATGCTACTAATCTACATCTCCAATTATATTTTGGCTATAACTACTGTAAATATCAACCCATCCTCTTTGGTAAGATGGATGCTTCAGTGGTTTCAAGCTAGATTTGGTATATTATTTTAAATTCCTTCTCCAAAATGAAATTTACTTAGAAAATCCCCTTAGATAAAATAAAATCTATATAATTCTATAAACCAATGCTTAATAAAAAATATTCCATCACCATTATATTATAACTTAATCAATTCAAGGCCTTATTTAATAAATTCAAACATCACATGAGTGTAATTATTATCTTCATTAGATTCGATCAAAAATAAACACAAGGATGAATTATCAATCAACTAGAAAATCTTCAATCTTAGAATTATCTAACTCATAAAATTTTACATGATATATATTGTAGATAGTTCACTTATCACAACTATCATCCCCTTCCTTTCTCATTAAAACTGGTTTAAAAAATATGAGATGTTAATGGATACTTCCTTTAATCAATATCTAAAGAAAATCAAAACAAGAACCCTATATTAATTTAATCATATATGTATGAGCATCAACTCACTATTCCAAATTTATTTATTGGGTTTATCTATGTCACACAAGTTTAACTATACATTGAATTTATTTATCATCAGATACATTAACAAAAATTCTCATGGATACATTGGAAATAAATACATCACTCATATTCAACATCTAGTTGGGCCCTTTAATCTCATATTTTTCATTTGTTGTCAATATTACTTCACATCATAAAGTAATTATTCTTATCCACCTTATTGAATATAAATGGAAAGTGTAAAAGATAAGTGAATGTCTTACTTATATATAACCATTTTCTATGGTTTTAAAAACAAATTATTCCCACCCTTTTATTTAGAGTTATATCCTGATCAAATTATTGGTGTATCATCTTGACATCAAAGTCAACCATGAATATACCAAGGAAATATTTGATAGGAAACATCCACAAAAACTCAATGATATGAGAGTGAATCTGGGAAATTATGCTTATAACATATAATGTTTAGCTAACCTCATGGGTAATTTATTACCCTAAACAAAGATGATAAAGAAGGGATCTACCTTTCCATGGGATAGAGGATTATAAGCTGTGTAGTATATGAACCTTTGTGAAATTTTATAATTTTTTTAATTGATGAATATAGATTTCAAATATTCTATATTTTACTAAAATTAATTGTTTATGATCTTCTTAAAGTTTTACTTTTTAAAATTTTCTTTTAAGCTATCCATTTCAAGAAAATATAAATGTTTAAGTGAAACACTTTATCTATTTTCTAGGAATGTTTGGAGTATACATGAGCAAGGATGCCTTTAATTTGTGAATATTGTTAGAATGTCAATTTATGCAATTCAGAACATGAGTCTTTATTTAATTTTATAAAATAAGAAATTCCTGTTGATAGTTATTTTTATAAGTTGAAAAATTGAATTTATTGAAACTGAACTTAGTTTAGGAATTGTAAAATTTGGACCGTTGATTGTCTTTTTGATTTTCATCTTTGAGAATTTCACATGAGTGCAATAAAAGTGTGGGGGAGTGATTTAACATCACTTTTTCAAAATTTTAAAGTATAATTCATTGATTATATCCCACTTTATTTCACATAATATGTCTATTTGTTGTGGGGAGTTATTTACCAATTCTCATTGCAACACCATTCAATTATCTTTGAACTGGTACTAACCTGAGATTTTAATGAACTATATTTTCCAAATCCTCATATAATCCTGGTTTTACTACTAGTTAATATTTCAAGACCATATACTTTTCTATAGTGTTATAATTTTTTTGATAAATTCATAAAAAATTTACACATCTATTCCATTCAGATCATATCATTATGATTATTTATTATTTAATTTCTCTAAATATGAACTGGTTAATGATGAAGAAGAACTCAATTCAGATGTTTCTTCTAATGAACTTTCTAATTTTAAAGAAATCATTGAAGGGGGAGGAAGTCACAAAAATTTATTTGTGAACATATGGATCCCCCTTCAAATGTTCTTTTTGAATAACTTTATCAATCACTTACACAATTTCTTTCTTCACTTCTTTATTAGCTCCTTTTATTTGAACGTCAACTTCAATAACTAAGGGAACTTCCACTTAAAGAAATTCCATGGAATGAACTTCTGATGGATGGAATTCTAGGGGGTTGGGGGGGGGGGGCTAGTGTAGGGGGAGGGGGATGGTTGGAGGGGAGGCTGGTGAAGGGGGGGAGTGGGAGGCCAGTTTAGGGGGATGGTGGGTTGGTGTAGGGGGTTGGGGGGGGGGTGCGGGGGTGGGGGGGGGGGGTGGGGGGTGGGGTGGGGGGGGGGGTAGTGTGGGGGTGGGGTGGGGTGGGGTGGGGGGTTGGGGGGCTGGTGTAGGGGGAGGATGGTGCAGGGGGCTGGTGTGTGTGTGTTTGGGGGGGTTGGTGTGTGTGTGTGGGGGGGGGGGGGGTAGGGGGTGGTGTAGGGTGTAGGGGAGGCTGGTGCAGGGGGTTGGGGGGTGGTGCAGGGGGGGGGGGATGCTGTAGGGGTGAGAGGGTTGGTTGGAGGCGAGGCTGGTGAAGGGGGGTTGGGGGGGCTGGTGTGGGGGGGGGGTGTAGGGGTGATGGGGCTGGTTAGAGGGGAGGATAGTGTGGGGGGGGGGGGGTGCAGGGGTAAGGGGGCTGGTTGGAGGGGATGCTGGATAGTGTAGGGGGGAGGGGGGCTTGTGCGGGGGGGGGGGGATAGTGTAGGGGGGTTGGGGGGAAGTGGAGGGGTGAGGGGGATGGTTAGAGGGGAGGCTAATGCGGGGGGATTGGGGGGGGGGTTGGGGGTTAATTCAATTTTGATATTGTGGTTGGATCTAAAGAGAAAATACCCTTGAGAATACAATGTTGTGACTGTCTTTTGGATATTCATTATGAGTTAATTGCACATTGAATAATTCTTTTATTATCTATCTTGAAGTAGTTCATAAATATATATTAGTTAATATACTTGGTTTGGTAATAAGACTTACCTAAATCTTGTAATCACATTTAGTGTGTAGTGATTATTAGTATGCATACACATCTGAGTGTGTATTATCTGGGGATATAACACATTTTTGTGAATATGACCTCTTGATCAAAAGATAAAACTCTAACAATAGTTGAGTTATACAATCACAAGTTGTGGAAAATGTCAGCTAATGATTAATCCATCATGTATACAGTTTATTTTATTACATGATTTTCTTTAACATTATTTTCTTAATCCATCATGTATATAGTGATACTAATAAATATTATTTTCTTAATCCATTATGTATTCAATATTGGGATGCACATATCAATTTGATTATTCTTTGTTCATTGTTGGTTATGTATGTGAAGGTGCATATGCGTGCAAGCAGAAAAATGAAGATTCGAGTTATCGTCGTCAAAAGTAGCATGCCTTGAGGTTGAGGTAGGTTCCCAATGCCTAACCCCTTAATTTGAATTCTATAATTTCTTGATCATTTTAAAAAGGAGTCTGCATTGGTTAGTTATACTATTTAACTTGGGTTTGAATTTATATAAAAGTTTATGCAATATCCGGGTGAGTATATTATAAATGTTGTATACCAAACATTAGAAACCCATTTTCTATTTCTGATTCCTTTTACCTTTTTGTGTTTGCTTCCTACTAAACACACCCTTATCTCTATAGGGGGGTTGGTTTACATACCGTTATTCATTTTATATCTTTTGTGTTTTAATATTTATTTTCTATTTTTTTCTTGATTTTAATTCATTTCATTACTATCATTAATAACCTGTAGACTAGGTTGATAGTGAATATATTGATGATCCTAATGATGTCAAACCAGAGGTATAAAATTGATAATCTATTTCTGTATGATATTGGTTTGTGTCATTATTAGTATATATGGTCAACATCTATGAATATTTTTTATTGATGTAGGGATATGATTCGATTCTAGAAAAATTACTAACCATAATGCTAAAGATATTGGCCTAGTGGTCTTGACTATAGTTATTTTTTCTATTCTTAGTACAAAATCATCAAAATCTTACACTTTTTTACCTTCCTAGTACATGGTTGTTTAATCTATAACATTGTTTCTGGTTCAAATAAAGTTGGTTAAAAAAGATTAATGTTTTACGATGAAAGAATAAGACTGTGTTTGATTTTGGAAAACATTTCTTGTTTTTATTTTCAAGATTAGAAAATGTTTTAGATAATAGATACAAATAGGAACGTATGTGTATTACCCTACTTGAACTAACAAGTTCCCCCCCAAAATTCTCTCTTATGTTTTCATTTTCTAAAAAATGTTTTACAGTTGTGTAATATAATACATTTTCTAATGAATTTTTAGAAAATGAAAGAATATATTTTTTCAAAATAAAATGCATCCAGAATGAAGATGAAACACTTTATTTATAGATACATTTAATGAGATACAACTCAGGATAGATACAAAATGCCAAATTTAAACTGGTGGAAAAAGGGGGATAAGATAGACCTGGTTAATACCCATATCTTAAATAATGTTAAATTAATTGATATAAAAAAAATACAACACATTGAAAAAATAATCTATGAGAATATAAAACTAAAATAAATAAGAATAAAGGCATTGAATTGTGTTAAATAAATAATAATAGAAATACATAGATAAACAAAATAGATGAAACATTAATAATAACCTTCTAAAAAGAAAAAATATAAATCTTAAGGATTATGGTATGGTCTAGTAGGTGGTTCTATGGGTTATTTGAAAAATATTCTAAGTCTAGGTAAATATAGACTTGATTCATATCCAATAACTCTAAGTTCAATGGTTTTTGAGAAGTATTCCTCCTGACTGACATGATCTCATCCTGTAATTTATCAGTTATTTTTCTATAGAACTTATGTTAAGTGGATAAGGGAAATTTAATTTTAGATAGTGTGAATCCAAAGGTATTTGAATCTCCCCTTAGGTAAAAATTAGTAGGAAACTATAGGTTTGTGGGTTGTAGGAAACAGTAGGTTTGTGGGTTAGGACACTACATGTTTGTGGGTGCAGGAAATTGTTTACAGGTTCGTGGTTCGCTGGGTTTTTTTAGGAAGCTTCAGTCTCTAGCCATAGTTTTAAACTGTGTCTATAGATATAGTTACACAGTTTTAAACCATGGATAAAGGTCTAAATCCATGATTTTAAACTGTGGTTGTATCTTTCAATAGAATTATCTATAACCATGGTTATAAACCGTGGCTATAGGTCTAGAGACATGGTTCTAGAGCCATGGATAGGTCTAGAGCCATGGATAGGTCTATATACATGGTTTGAACCATGGATATAGACCTATATCCACGGGTTTAAACTATGGCTATATACATGGCCCTATTTCCATGCTAATAGGATCCATGATTCCGAAAGCCGTGGCTATTACCTATAGCCATAGTTATAAACCGTGGATATAGCCTGAATTTATAGTATTGGATATTATTAAATAATGTTATGTGGTTATATAATTTACTATGATAGGATACATAATACATATATTGTTATGTGTGAGTACTCATATGTAGATGATGATTCTTCTCATGAAGTTCACACTTGGTAATCTCCAAGATGAGAGATTATGAGAACAGACCCGCCAATATAAATTCTGCATGTTTTGGTGTCATCAGATATTCCTATCTACGAGCATGTGTGATGGTCCTTAGAATTTAAGATTATTATTAATTAATGATATAACTCACACACATAGATGTATTTCATAAACCATGATGATAGTAGTTCATGGATAAGTTGGATACATTGCATGTGTCACGAGTAACATGTCACTAATGGATAAGTCTATGAAGGATTTTTCCCTTCCATCTTTATGGAAGTTGATATCTTATCCCTTTGATTATAATAAAACTATCATATTAAATTCCATGTCCATGGTGTAATGATGTGTTAATTTCATATGGCCAAAGAAATATATATTGAGCATATAGGTTGTTGACACGGATGTGAAACCTACTTGATGAGATATTGTGACAAAGAGATTATATTACACAGTGAGAATTCATATGTGGTTGTCGTTGTTACGACATTAAATTATTTATCTTGGGTTCCTCGACTCATTTATAGACAGTAATCCTAAAATTTGGGCAACCCCGCCTAATACCAACGAGAAAAAATCCTAGAGGGTCACAGACTAAGTGTTTCATTTATTTTCGATTAAATTAAAATTAAAATTTAATTAATAGAATAAATATTATTATTAAGACTGAGGAATAATTTTATTCAAGTTATATTGATCATATAAATTAAATAAATATTTATTCACTGATATGTGAATAAAATATATTTATTTATTTTATTGAATATTTGATAAATATTTATTCATCGGTATGTGAATGAAATATTTATTTTTGAATAAAATATTTATTCAGGTATTCAATAAATACTAAGGATTTTGAATTAACTAATACTGTGTCTATTGATAAAATAATTATTTATAAGCTGATAAATATTATTTATTAATTTATGTAAGTTAGCGCACCACAAAATAATAATGTTATTATTATGTGAAATGTGGTTTATTAAATTTTTTAAATGTTATTTAATGGATGATGAAATTAAATAATATTTTAATCTAAACCCTACCTTTATAAATAGATGGTTACGTCTACTGTGTATAGTATCCAAAATATAGAATAGATAATTGTTTCAAACAACAAAATTTCTCTCGACTCCTCCTTCTCTCTCCCTCTCAAGAACAATAAGTACAAAATATATTTCTTTAAGATCGAAGAATGAGTAATTAGGAACAAACAATTCAAGACATTCGATTCACCGTGCTAGCACCTGAAGATCAAACGGTGTTTATCAGAGATCATTAGAGCATGTATGGATCATCGCTAGAGGGATTCTACCTTCGATCCTCATAAGCACAACAAAGTAAATCCGAAAGGGTCTTTTTTGGATGATCGACATCAACTACAAATAAAGAAACCGAAGACAAGGTTTTTTTTCAATCTAAATAAATTAATTATAAAATTAATGTACAAGATCCATTATTGGGGTTCTGAGTAATTAAAATTAAATTAAATTTTAATTATCACATAGCCCACTATATGCTTTCACTGCACCCAAAACCCACAATGCTCTCATGGATCATGTTCTATGATTCCTTTATGATTCATGTCTTATGAACTATCTATCTTTATTCCATGACTCAAGATTATGATCTTTGACATGTAGGGTATGGTTTTCAAATTTTATGTTCATGCTCTTATTCCCTTATGCTCATGTTATACTTACGTATATCCCTTTTTTACCCTTACTAAGTATCTGATATCACCCTTTATTATGTTTCTATTAACTAGATTATGAAGAAATTTATTATGTATGATATGTCTAAGAAGGGTTCTAGTTATGAATATCATAGTGGGAGATGATGTAGTTTACCTATAGATCGATTGTTTGTGTTTCCAAGTTTCCAAATACACTAAACTAATATAGTCCTTAGACACATGTTTGTGTAATGTAATGAATATTTATAAAAAATGATGTAATATCTATGTATAATAAGCCTGGGTTACTGTACTATGAGCCCCTCCATGGAATTTCATATAAGGAACACAAGTTTCTCTCAATTCTCATTATAATTATACTTAACCTATGAGTATGTCCAAGGAATTATATATCAGGAACCAAAGTATCACTCAAGGTACAACATAATTTCATTCATCCTTTGAGCCTGTGCAATGAATTCCATACTTAGAACCAAAGTATCACTAAAGGATTATTATAATCCTATTTCAACTATGTTCCCATCCAACATATTCCATGTAAGGAACCTGGATATTGCTCATGGATTAATATAAAATGGATCCCTATATGCATGTATAGAAATCATAGCTGCATCATCTGAAACTAAGAGAAAGAATGAATAAAAGAGTGAGGGTGGATGAACACCTAGACCTGTCACTATTTCCATATCCACTCAGCCTCCTCATGTTTGGTACGGGTTCTAAAGTGACACCCACTACCATATCTACCAAACCTAATAAAGTATTAGATCAGGGTTGGTAAAAAATTGGGGCACCTAATGGGTACCCTAAATTAAACATAGGAGAGGAATCCTACACAAGATCCTCATGGTCCACACATAAGTGAAGGAACCCCACTTGGGATCCTCTAAGTATATACATAATAAAGTGAATACCTTTGGGATCCTCAGAAATAAAAAGTAGGAAGATGCATCCTACATGGGATCCTTTGGAAGAGTAAATAAGAAAATGAATCCTACATAGGATCCTCTAGGTCAAAATATACACCGAGGAATCCTATAATGGATCCTCAAAAGGAGTAATTATGCAGAGGCATCCGGTACAATATCCCTAGGTATAATTAATCTCATGGACTCTCGGGCCAGAAGGGAACATCTAGAAAGAGATAAATCCTCACAGTAAAAACTACATAAGCCTCAGTGAAGTGAGATATCTCACGACCCTTCTCAGATCAAGGTATCACTCTAGTTTAGTCAAATCACCCAATTAATTAGTCTCATCAAGTCACATCTCAGTCCCACTAACCAGTGACTATACTAAGGTACATCAAACGAGGGTCTTGGAGAACCCATTCAAAGTCCATTAATTATTTCATATAACCCAAAAGAGGGTATCATCCCACATCTTGTATATAGAGATAGTCATGTTCATTTATAGGTGAAAGAACATCTTCTTCAAGGCTCACTCACCCCAAAATAGCTCTAAGGAGTCCTCAAATCACCATAAGGGTTCCAACATTGCGATCTATGCGGAAAATACTCAAAATGGACTAATCATATGTCTAATTATGAAACCAAGGTGTGAAATCATGAAAATCCTCAAAAAGAGTAGTAAAGGAGGAGTGCACAATGTGTATACTAGAGTACATGGCGTGTACCCTTAGAGCCCCACCTGGGCATGTACATCAGCTGGACATTGTGTGTAAACATCATGTACATGGCATGTATAACATTTACACATTGTGTACCCTATAAGGTAACCTACACATGTATCCCACATGGCTTGGCCATGTGTCTTAGCCTGACCATGTACCTTTACACAACATGTATACCACTGAGGGTTTGTTCGTGTACCCTACACAGCCAAGTGCGCCAACATGGGCTATCTAGCCAGGTAATCAGTGATATAGCCAAGAACCAGTATATAACTTGTACTCCTAGTAAATGGCGTTTAATTCTAAAAAATTAATCTTCTTTGAAAATGAATAATACATGGTGTGTGTTCATAGACTACACACCGTGTGATCATGATTTTCTAACAAGAAACCCTTTCAATTAAGATGAAGCCCCATTTTTCTTTAATTTAAACATAGATCAACCCCATAGGGGTCCTTAAAAGTAATAAAAGGGATATAAAACTAAAAATAAGTAAATATACACGAATTTATGGTATAAAATTAAAAACAAACTACCTTTGGGTGGAATATGCAAAAGATTCACCCATTTCCATGATCTTCAACTGTTGTATGATGATCTAGCTACTCCCAAGCTCTACAAAATTACCTCATTTAATCTCCCCCTCATTATCTCTATCTCTCTACCTATCCTATATCAATCATGGTGAAGGAAGCCCGTATGAGGCATGCATGAGAATCCATAGAATAAAAGATAAAATAAAATGGGAAAAGAAAAGAATAAAAATAATAAAAAAGGAAAAAGGGGCCTAGGCCCAATCCTAGTGCCAAATATGAGTTTATTCTTTGCTTAAGAAAAGTTGGCTGTTCTAGACTCAATGAAAGAGACAAAATCTCAATCCAAAACTCCAATCAAAATATATCACCAAATGAACATGTGAGAATAAATTAATGTTTAATTAATTAAATATTAAATGTTAATTTTTTTTTGTGAAAATTCGAATGGTTCCAAATTTCACCAAACTCCTATGATAGGATGAAAAAATTATTTTGGGACAAATGAATTCATTAGAATAATTATCTAAGATCATATTCTATAAAATATTGACCATTTTACCCCTTAAAATCATTCAAAATCAAAAATTCAAATTTCCACTCAAATTCTCAATCCATAAAAGCATGGGTCATTACAACCTCCCCACTATAAATTTTCTCATCCCTAAAAAGTCTTGGTGTTTAAACAATAACCATGGTCTAATCTTGATAATCTGTAAAAATTACTATGTTGACCATCCAACTATTGGTCTCATAGCATTAAAATCTCTACCAAAACTATATAAGTTTAACCTCAGCCAACCTAATACTCACCACTATAAGAGTATACTTATTTTCACCTCACAATGTTACCTATTACCACTTCTTGAGAATGGTTTCCATGGAAACTGATGAATTCCAACTGATAACGAGGGTCACCAGCCTTAAATGGATAATTGTGCACTCCCCACCACATGAAATACCATATACCATTCCTTGTACACAACATCAATAGGTTTCCTCATCAAACCATAAAGGATATTTAAAAATATCAATGTAAAGATGATGTTTTCTGAGCACACTAATGATTATGTCAAGATATAGAGCATGGCCGTTTCTAAACTAGAAGTACATTAATATTCCATCGATAGGAATTTATTGATCTCCTTGAGCCATGATCAAATCAAAATAGGCCATACTAACCTTTATTCTTCCCTACCACCACATATTTCGACAATACGTGTCATAGTTAAAATGTGTGTCAACCACCTCATGGAACCTGAATTATTTTTGATGTATCCTCTAACATGGATGGAAATTTCTCATCTTATCACAACTATTAGGAAACCATGCTTACAAAAAGTCTTTGAAACTATCGTTCCTTATCTCAAACTCATCCACTCACCAATCAACAATTTAAATAGTACCACACATAACAAACATGTACCATTATCACCCTATTGATGCCAAAATATGCATGTCATAGGAAAGTTATAGGAAAGCATAACTATTTTAGATCAAATACAAGCTAAGATAGGCCAAAAATCCACCAAAGGGTATGTTTCACGAAGCTCCCCACCTTCACGAACAAGTCTTGCTTGCAAAGGTCCTGACCACACGGAGCCCCAATGATAACCTCCACGCAACGTCAATCCCAAGTTGCAAAGCCCTTCGATACCGCATAGAGGCTTGATGGTAACCTCCTCATAGTTTCATTTAGACTCAGGATCCCCATACACTTTTGAATCTCATAAATCTTTATGATATCCTTAAATCATCGTAAAACCCACATTCTTATAAATACCCCCTTATGTATGATATTTAAGGGGACACACAAAATTTGAACTTTTGATAAATGATCTGAGTTTCCGAGCCTCCTAAGTTCCATGAGTTAAAGAGAAAATGGATACACCAAGGTATCCATTCATCACAAAACTACCCCTTTGTGTTCTTAAGATCCTCCACCTAAAGTAGAGATTTATTTCACAAAGGACTATGCTCTTCATGGAATAAGAAATCCCTTTGTGGCACTTGGGGATTTGTGAGTCATCTATCCTTTATGAATCCAACCCATGGAAACCAAGAATTTGCTATGAGTTAGGGCCATCCTATTTTGTGAAGCATACTCCTTCATGAAACACCTATCCTCCGAAAGGCCCCTGAGTTTCATGAGACCCCTTCTGTGAGGCCCCAAGCTTTGAAAAGGACCTCTCATGGGCCTCTCTATGGTGACTCCCTTCAGATGACACCCTTTCACAAAGGTCTAATTCCCGGGGTCCCATAACAATAAAATACTGGTTCATCTACACCATAAATTCCTATGTGTCCGGTACCACCCACTCCCATGTCTACCCACTTTACTTCATGTGTAGCCAGAACCCCCATCATACCCATTTATTCTAAGAATAGGTACCTTAAGGCCCATTTCTCTAAGCGTAGGGACCCTAATTTCGGCCCTGCTGATTACCACTCCTCCATGAAAATTCCAATGCCATATCCCACCCAGAGTTTCATGAGCGATAGTCATATTAAAATTAAGGGTGTAATCTTAAAGGGAAGTTGTGTACCTATCTTAGTAGAGTGTCATTATGCTAAATATTCCCCCTACCTTGACATGGTCCCCCTTGAAGAGTGACCCTGAAAATATCCAAGTTGAATAACATAAAACTATCTAACTCCACATCTTAGTCATATGATGTTAAACTACACAATAATGTATTCATAACATGATATAAAAATTTAGCCTTACCCTATGCAATGAAAACATGATTCCATATGTATGATTAATATGGGATGACCCCACACCTCTTACTCTGTGTGATAAACAAAGGATGCCCCATGTATGATCAGCATGGGATGCCAATCCTCCCCTTATATGGGATGTCACCCTTATACCAGCACCCTAGGGAAGTTTCCACATGAAACCCCCACACCATCCCTCATAGAATCTCCTTTCACAACATGATTGTCCTTATCACATGATGTTAAAATGCATGGATTGGTCCTGTCACATGAACTTAAATTGAAGCATCAAACTACACGGGTTTTGATACCTCTCTCTTAAACATGGTATGTAGGACACCTCCCTGAGGTTCAATCCCAAAATTGGTAAAATCCAGTGTCACATATTCCCTCCTAGGGATTCACCTCCGAATCCACCTCCATGGGTAATTTTGATCCATCGATAAACTCATGTGACATCTTCCCTCCTATGGACACACCTATGGATCTGTCTCCATAGGGTGTTCTGATCCATTTATAAAATCATGTGTGACATATTTATTTATAGGTATGATTCTCCACATCCTCCTCCATGGGGCATTATGATCCATCAATAAACTTAGGTGTGACATTTTTCCTCCTAGAGACACATGCACCTCCAAATCTACGTCCACATGCATTCTGATCCATCAGTAAACTCAAGTGTGACATCTTACCTCCTAGGGACACATGAACATCTAGATCTGCCTCTATGGGGAGTTTTGATCCATCATAAAACCTAGGTGTTACCTCCTAGGGACACACCTCCTTAATCCAATTACATGGGGAATATGATCCTATCATTATAAGATGTTAAACCTATGACCGACCTATCCCCACAAGACATTAAACCTATGCCTATCCTATCCCCACAAGATGTTAAACCTGTGCCTATCCTATCCCTGTAAGATGTTAAACTTGCGCTCATCCTGTCTCTAAAAGATGTTAAACCTATGCCTATACTATCCCCGCAAGACATTAAACCTATTCCCAACACATCTTCGCAAGACATTAAACATACACCCATCCTATCCCTTCAAGACATTAAACCTACACATATCACATCTTTACAAGATGTTAAAACTACAACCATCATGTCCCCACAAGACATTAAACTTATGCCCATCCTATCCCTACAAGATGTTAAACCTATTCCCATCCTATCCTCACAAGATGTCAAACATGAACCCATCCTGTACCTATAATACATTCAACCTATGCCTAATCTATCCCCATAAGACATTAAAATTGTGCTCATCTTCGCAAAAACATTTAACTCACACCCTTATCCTGAATCGCAACCCCATGAATTAAACATGGGATTCTTGAGGTAAAAATAATTGGAAGACTTATACCCCTAGTAATAATTATCATATGATCGATACAAGATGCCTTGGGTTTTTCACCTAGGATTACTTATATGTGATTCCCTACAAATAGGAAGATTCACAGGTGAACAATGTACCCAATGTACAGACATGGCCAGAGATGCCCAACATGACAACTCTCCTAACTAAAGGCTGATGTATTTCCATGACAAAATCTATGTAATTAATCAACGTCCACAAAGATATGGAACCAGGAATGAGTTATATGAACATGACTTAATCTACGAGGGTGACCCATACTATGAAATGAGCTCCAAGGAGGAACTAACATCCCATCATCCCATTTAAATCAAGGATAATAAATCAATAATGAAAGTGATGAAATACGCCCAACTTTGGAAAGTGGGAATGTGGGGAAATAGAATCCAAACACATCACCGTGCTAGCACCCCAATGAAAGCATTAGAAACATAAATGTTGATCCCAACGTGAAACTCTTATCCTCAATATGTGGACTAGTAGCATTGGGGAATCAGTAGATTTTCATGCCACAAGATTCATAAATTCGATGTTAGGTCCCACCAAGAAAATGGTGTTCCCAACATAAAACTCACCTCCACATTGGGGCTGTAAACATTGGGAATCCACGGTCCATGACATCATTATCATGGATCCTTCTCTACTTCAAAATATTGGATGAATTTGGGGAATTGGGAATAACTTTTCCTATAACCGTACTGACTGTTAAATCCACATGACTTATAGGACTCAATCCATTGGAAATAAGAAACCTAGTGCTCATAGGTTTTGAGGCTGGAGAAACATTGATGCAACAATCCCTCACAACCACACCTCCATAATGGCTTCTACCTCAACTTTAGCTATTAGGAAACCACACCCCATATCACCTTCTAAGATCATCTAGAGGAGGGTGATCGACACCCTTGTATGCTGATACGAGTAGGAGGGGGTCATTACCACCAAAGATATATACCGCAAGGACCTAGAGGAATCTATGCCTCATGAACAATGCCACCCTTGAGGGAAACGTAGAGGAAACCCACCCCTCATTCCAATAATGAACTACTTCAAGAGTCTCCCACCATAGCACTCTGATGACTCACTCCCCAATGATGAGAAGGTATGGGATGTTCAAGTAGCACCAATAGTAACTACTACATGGGATCCACCCATGAGGGCTATAACTAGGTCGCATCAATGTTATTACTGACCAGCCCTATAGGTATAAGAGTAGGTAGACTTCACCCCCACTCTACCGACCCTAGTTTGAAGCACTTGACGTAGACATTAGGGGTAGACCCTGGATAATTACCGATAAGGGGGATCTTCCATAGCTCCTGTGGCCCCTAACACCACTAACATATCCCACCAGATCCCCACGACCAGAAAATAGGGATTTGTCTTTGTTTGTTTGAGATCAAGATCCCAAGCTCCTCACAGGTAGGCTGGGTTGAATCTTTCAATCAACGACACCATTAAAAAACCATTACTAGATAAACTATGACAAGGAGAATAAGATCATAGGTCCTCCCATCACTACCATAGGTTAGCACAGAGGCCCTACCTATGTCCCAAATAACCAGGGTGGAAGTCTTACCCACTCCTTCAATAGATAGTACATAGGTCCTCCTCATACTCCCACCAGTCTGCGTGAAGGTCCTCCTCATGCTGTGACCAACTAGGGTGGAAGTATTCCCCATTACTTCAACAGTCTATATAGAGGTCCTCCTTGTGTCACAATTAACCCACACAGAGGTCTTACCATGATGAAGACATACCCTAACTTTAATAACTGTCCCCAGGTAGGAGGGATAACACTTAGTGTTGGAGGCAAAACCCTGGAAAGCACCACATTATCGTTGACCTCATTGACCTATCAAATTATGAAGCAACAAATGACTCGATTATTGATCCTTCAACCCAACAACCAAAATATGGGGAAGGAGACTGATAGTTGATATTTTCAATATCAGAAGTTGAGGTCCATCAGATCCTTAGATCCCTCTATAGATACCTACAAGTAGAGTACATTCTAACCCCATTCCAAGGCCTTGCAGTGCAGCCACCTCCATCACCTCCAGTTTCCCTCATCTCTACCTCCACCTGAGAAGTTGGAGAGATGTAGGGGTCTAGTCTAACACCTTTAGATGGTGTGCACTCTAGAGAGACATATATAGAAACTACCACCCTCTCACATGAGGTAGTGGTGAACACCCCATCCTATAGGTATGTGATGATGAGGTTGACACTGCCCCCCGAGAGACTTTACAACATACAAAAGATGTTTGAATTGTGTAGTGGATCCTCTCTTGATAAACTATTAGTAGAACCAGTCCACATCGGTGCTGCCACCTATATCTCATCCAACACCAATCGGGTATTGGGATGACTAAGAGAAGGATCATTCCTTAGAGAAAGAGGGCATGTGGGAGTCTTTTTCCACCGAACAAATGTTTGTGGTATTTTTGCCACCTATAGATTCAAACTTTGACATCCCAGAGTCCCTCACAGAGGACTAGACAGTGTGTTTCTACCATATCATCTGGGTGACATTCCATCACCTCTGAGATCATAATTTGGCCTAACTAGGGAGTCAGGATCATGTCAATTCCATCAACTAATAATTTAGGAAGTTTGAGATTACAGTTATCCCAATAGTGCAATTCCCTGAGTCATATGGATATCACCAAACCCTTTAATAAACCTACATAAAGAGACTCATGGTTATCAACTAAGTTATAGAAGAAGAGTCTCTACATATACAAATTAGAGGTTGAGTATAGCATGATGATCTCTATTTCATCCCAATTTTTCAATAGCTTGACCTATCTGCTGATGATGAAAGTTCCCCTACTTCTACCTCCATGTTTAATATGGTTTTTAATGAGTTTCCCAATAATTAACGGGATAAGGGTACTGAGGTGGGGAATTATAGGGAGAATCATACTAAAGGGATGGAAAAACACTAGACATACCACCCTATAGGTGTACTCACTCACCAATATGGGTAGGAACTTGGACTTGGAGATCCCTCCAATGAGGAATTATTTCCCACCTATTAGCATCTCGACAAGGGAAAGGGGAATGTTAGGCCCTTTGAACCATTTGAGGCAGTGTCGAAAGTAGATACAAAAATTTTGATAGATTCCTTGCTCTAGAAACTCGAAGAGCATAAAAGGCTCATCATTAAACTCATTTCCGATCGATACTTATATTATGGAAATAACCCTAGGGACCCCATATCTTACCTAATGGGGAATTAGGTCCTCCTCAGTCAAGCACCCCCAATCAATATTGGTAGCTCTGCACATCATTTAAGAGCCAAAGTAGGGGGGTATGGAAAGCAACTATGGTACAAGTCGCCAAATTCACCAGAGTAGCATGATAATCCTCCTTTGGACCCAAGATATGCTATTCTATAAGTTTATGAGCCCACTACCTGCGTTGATGAGCCTTTAAATGCATTGGTGTCTAGAGATCCTCACCAAAATAACTTGATAACTGCTCTCACCCCTCGCCTCGAGGGCCTGGAGACCTAGAGGTGGAAATACCACCTGATGGAAAGTAATACCTAGTGTGGGTGGACAACATACAAGCATCCATGGAGTTTGGAAATCCAAGATTTTCCCCATTTAATGGGATGAGTGACTCGCTGAAGCACTTGAATCACTTTATTTCAAGGTTTGGACCTATTTTGGGAACCCAATAATAATAAGAGGATGCCAAAATCTAATGTTTTTTTAGACATTGGAGGGACCTGCATTTTTCTGGTACAACCAGCTACCCATAGGGCCCATTACTATTTGGGAGGACCATCGCAATTAGTTCCTCTATCAATTTAGCTCCACCATGCACAACACATGTATTGATGACCTCTTTAAGTGAAATTAGAGGTCTGATGAGTGATTCACTGATTTTGTTTCTTGATGGAAAGACCTCATGTATTTACTCAATATGCCACTGTCCTAGGAATAATTATTGATGATGTACATGGGGAACACTAAGGGTGAGTTTTTCCCTAACCTAATCACTTAGAACTACCTAGGTAGATTCTAGTCATTATCTAAAAAGGATTAGTATATTGAGTAATCCTTGCAACAGGTCAGAACACAGTCATGCTCGTTGAAACTTCCATCTTTAGTGAGAAGACCTGTAAAAGTAGTGATTACCACCACCATTCATATAGAGGCTCCTGAGCTAATACAGTTTTTATCCCCTTTTCTAGAAGATCCTTGCTGAGAATAGACCTATTAGGGGTATACTCACCCAACACAACCTCTTTAGGCACCACCTCACTAAGAGAAACCTCCCAGATAAGAGAATGTGGATGCATCCCCTTATTAAGGTCATGCCAAAATCCATCTCAAAATCTCAGTGAATTCATTCCCCCTGAGTTGGGAAATGTGAACAGGGTCCTTCTAACACTGGATGACCCCACAGATGATGAGGATGAGTATACCTCCATAAATTTTGTTGAGTTAGTAGACCACTTAACAATTCTTGATGGTGAGGAATTCCATACAAACCCCTCAGGTGACTCTAGATAACTCCATTGAAGGAAATTATGAGGGTGTGTGATTCATAAGAATTCTTAGGGAAACATCTTAAATCAGGCCATCCATGCCACTGATACTAGGAAACAAATTTTGTACAGAGCTCAGTAGGCACTATCCTCCCATTTTTCTCCATCAGGTACGTTGCCACAACCAATTGTGTTAGTTGACCAAGAATCTTAGTCGCAACCATGTCAAGATCAACTATATCTAACCAGAGCCAAACCTCATTCAATAGACATCAAACCACCAGTGGTTTAGAGCAGGTCAACTAGTCAAAAATAGAATATTTTAACACCAACCATACCCTAGTGGTTTGGCCAACAACATCTATTGCACCCCTACTAAGGAGTGACCCTCCATGAGAAAAAATATGTCCTTGGCATGGAAGTATGATGTGTTTAATAACATCACTGTCATTCCTATGAAGCTTTTAATCCACAAGGCCCTCCTCTTTTCAAAAGAAATGAGTGAGGACCTTGAAAAAGCATTGAAAACCCCTCTACAGTTTTAAGATGAGGTAGAAATCATAGAGGCCTACTATGAAGAGGAGGCCAAGAAAGAGGAATTTCAATCCATCATCTCATTTTATAGGGAATACAATAGAGTCCTTATATAGGGGAACATACACCTTCTATACATTACAGGACAATTAAATGACATGGAAGTCCAATTCTACCTGGTATATACTGGTTGTGGCATTAACCTCATATAAATATAGATGTTGCATAAGTTGGGGCTAATCGAAGTAGACATGACGCCCTCCAACCTAACAATTCAGGTTTATGATAAGAGTGAACAGAAACCACGTGGAAAGTTTCAGCTAAATACCTAGTTTGGTGGCTTGATATCTAGAACAAAATTCATACTAATATCACAAGATACCACCTACGACATGATGATGGGTAGGACCTAGCTTCATTTACATGCAACAGTCCCCTCCTCATTTCACTAGTTCCTCAAGTACTCCCTCAATGGTTAGGTATGGGTGCTCCAAGGTGATGCACCCCCCTTTGAATCCAGTAAATTCCTCTATCTAGAAAAAGACTACTACAAGAGGGAGGGGAATTGGGTTTACAATTTCTAGGTTGAGTGCATCAAAGCTCCCAATAATATAATAGCCACTACAACCAATCACTGGGAAGACTTGGATGACCGTTTCATTCTATCAATTCACCAATTAGAGTAAAAAATGATAGACCTGGGGTGATGTTTCATCATATTTAAGAAAAAAGGAATAAACTCCCCTATGAAGAAGGATCACCAATAGATTAACTCATACTCTTACACTGACTGAAAATTATTATTATTATTATTATTATTTTTTATTAAGAAAAACACTTTTTTGGGAAAAGTGAGAAGCCATAAAGTTCAACATAACACCCAAAAAACCCCAAGCAAAAAATAGGATCTGCCTCTTCTGAGCTTAAGAAGAAATCAACATCCCCAATGCAAGACCACTCAGCAATCCCATGCAAGCATGGTCCCATGCAAGCATGGTCCCTCCTGATTGAAACCATAAACCCTCACTCCAGTGAGGTATCGAGAGGTTATCCTTATGTCTTCCAGTTCACAACATTCCCACATATTCCCTATAAAAGGGTTGAATCAATAGAATTTGACTCTCCACCATTGATTTCACATCAATAATGGGCCTCATGGTTGAAGTCTAGATGGAATTGGATTGAAAGATTCTATCACCATAGTTTCAGCTAAGAAGGAACCCCTTAGTGAGGATACCATGTCTTATCAAGTAGGCACCTATGCTTCCCTTGAGTTAAAGAGCCTAGAAGAGCCTCCCTCTCCCTCTATTTCTTCTACCTTAGAAGACAAATAGGACTTGGAATATTCCCATAATTCATTTGAATAGGGTTTCTTCACCACACTTGATGAGTTGATTTTGGCGAACCTTGGTACCGAGGAAGATCTGAGGCCAATACTAATCAATACATTCATTCACCTGGAAGCACTGTAGCAGTATGTGGTTTTCCTAAAATAGCATCACAATGTATTTTCCTAGAGATATGATGAGATGTTGGTGCTGGACCCTCAGGTCATTGTTCATTGTCTCAACCTCCCAAGAGTCATCATAGGTTCAAATAACATCCAAGAAAAATGCACCCCACTCACAGTGCTATGTTTGAGGCTTAATTTGATAAGATTATCAAATATAACTTCAATAATGAAGTTCAGTACCCCAAATGGCTAGCCAAGATTGTCCCAGTCATAAAGAAGAACAATCATATCAAAGTCTGTATCAACTTTCAGGACCTGAACCTCTATTATCCAAAGTATTATTTTCCCCTTCTAGTGACGTAGCTGTTGATCAATGCCACATCAGAGTTCCAGACCCTCTTCTTTATGGATGAATATTATGGGTACAACCAAATTTAGATGGCCCTTGAGGATGAGGAGTCCACCACATTTAAATAACCACAAGAGAACTTCTACTATCAGGTGATTCCTTTAATCTTGAAAAAAACTAGATCCACTTATCAATGAGCTATGCACTACATATTCAATCCAATTATCAGGAAATTGGTGGAACTCTACATAGACGACCTGGTGGTCAAATCCTTACAATGTTAGGACCATATCAAGGACCTTGATAAAGTGTTTTATTTCCTTCTCTCTTGGAATTTAAAGACGAACCCCTTGAAGTATGCATTCAGGGTTACCTCTAGGAAATTTATTGGCTTCATCCTAAGATACAAAGGCATTTAGATAAACCTAGATAATATTAAGTCCATAAACCAAATTCCTCCTCTGAGAAACCTTCGGGATTTGTGGACCCCCCAAGGCCACTTATTCTACATACTCTAATCTATCGTGAATCTAGCCGACACGTGTAATCCCTTATTGAGGATCATGAATAAAGGCACTATTTACCAATGGGATGAGGAGTGTTAGACCGCGTTCAATGATATCAAGTAGTACTTACTACAACCTATGGTTATGATGACACCTATTTTGGGAAGGTCATTGGTCCTTTAAGTGACTTCCCTAGAATGGTCCCTTAGTGACCTTCTATACCAAAAAAACAATGAGGGAAAAGAAAACAGTTTATACTATCTCATTCACATGCTCACCAACACAGAGATTAGATACTCCTCTATCAAGAAGAGATACCTCACACTGGTTTTTGTAGTGTAGAAGTTGCAGTATTATCTATAGCATCATGAGATATGAATGGTGTCCTATGTGGACCTGCTGAAGTATATTCACAATAACCCCATGATGATGGGACAATTGGAATGCTGGGAAGTGATCCTATAGCAGTTCAACATTAGATCCATTCTGTAGAAAGCTATTAAAGGGAAGGAATTGATAGATTTCCTGGACACTCATCTGACCCCTGAATAATTTCTCTTAGATGTTGATTTTCTAGATGAGGTTATCCTCCCAGTGGATCATGCCATGTCATGTTAATAGATGCATTTCGATGGTGCCTCCCGAATCCCAACCAGTAGAAGGCTCAACAACCTCAAACTCAACGGAGTATGATTGGGAATCATCTTCATCACTCCAACATAATCTATCCTACCATACTCATTCCTACTATCAGAAGGATTCACCAATAATGAACTAGAGTATCATGCCACCAGTTTCAATCTATTCGTTGAGATTGATGTCCCCCACTTTCATGTGAAGGGAGACTCTGAGTTATTCATCAAACAGATCAAGGGTGACTACATCATCAGGAAGCAAGAGATCATGCCCCTACTAGAGTGTACTCATTAGATGATGGACTAGTTACCTATTATATGAAAGTGACTCATGTCCCCTGGTCACAAAATGGTCGAGATGACAATTTATAAAGCATGGATGCATATATAGAAGAACCTGACCAGAATGGCCTTCTTATTCTGTGGCACATTGGAGGGTCATCACTTCCTTCATTTTATATGATGATAGTAAATATGTAAACCAATTAGATACTAGTGCTTCTGTACACATATCTTTATGTTCCCCCACTATTGAGGAAACACCCAATTGGACAACTCCTTTAATCAAGTATCTTTAGAATGGAATTATCCTACCATACCTAGGTGAGCATGAGAGAATACATGACCGTGCAACACAGTTCACCCTCCATAGTGGGACTAACCTCAAGTAGACTCTCTACTGACATGGGTTTGATGGAATTATCCTCAGTTGTATCCAAGGAGACAAGAAACCCCAACTTATGTAGGAAGTCCATACCGGGTTTTGTGGTTCACATCAGGCAGGATTGAAAATATCCCAGCAGATTTAGAGGTTGGGATACTTCTGGTCCACCATGGTCCATCACTACATCGATTTTTCCAAGTGGTGTCATGCATTTCAGATCCATGCCAACTTTGTGCATCAACCGCTGAAGCTCCTATACACCACCATGTATTCTTGTCCCTTTTTATTATGGGGACTCAACATTGTGGGACTATACTCACCAACGATATCTCTCTAATGTAGGTTCATTCTAACTATAATAGAATTTTCTCTAAGTGGGTGGAAGTGATTCCCCTCAAGGAAGTCAAATCCCAATCCATGATCAAGTTCATGAGCTCCCACACCATCCATTGATTTGGAGTTCCTCACACTATTCTCACAGATAATAGTACCAACTTCTATGTTGATGAGATAAAGAAATTATACACCAATTACAAAATTCAGTCCAGACATACTTCTCACTACCACACATAGAAAAATGGGTGGATTTATTCAATAAATAAGACCCTATCTAACATCTTGTAGAAAATGGTTGTTCAGAATAAGAAAAGTTGACTGGACAAGTTCCCCAATGCCCTATGGGCTTATTTGTAGTTCCTAGTCAGGATCCAAGTTTCACTGAGAGGGGGAGGGATGAATCAGTGATATCAATTTTATTTTTATGTTTATTTATTTTTGAAACAACCTTCGCATCCTGTTAAAGAGTTTCTTCCCTACTGAACACACACAACCACAAGAACACAATATTTATAAGGTTCAATACTCAACAAGAGTAGATACTTCCTTGGTATGGTACAGAAATAATCCAGTACCACACAATCCACTAGAAAACAATACTTTGATGTGGAATACAATGGGTAGGATATTCCCTTACACTCATGGAGCACTTTGAAAACAATCCAATAGTGTGTGTGCTCTCTCTTATCACAAATAGGGTAATGTAATGTTTTTGTGCTTCTTAATGAACTTTCACAAATAAAATATTTCAAAACAATTATTCAATTTCCTACCCAGAAGATGGTAAGAACCTCCTGGTGAAAACAGCTTGCACACCACTTCCTACTTGCACACCTCCCTACTTGCGCGCCACTCTGCTTGTGCACCTCCCTGCTTGCACACCTCTCTACTTGCATGCCTCACTACTTGCACATTGCCCTGCTTGCGTAGATTCTTAATTTCATGCAAAAAAATACTTGCGCACCACTATTGTGCACAACTCACAATTTGTGCACCACTTCAGGATTATACACAAAACACTTCTTGCACACAACTCCCTGCTTGTGCGCCGCCCAGCTTGCGTGACTTTCTAATTGCATGCCAAAAACTACTTGTGTGCCACTATTGTGCACAACTCACAATTTGTGCACCACTTCAGGATTATACACAAAACACTTCTTTCACACAACTCCTTGCTTGCGCACAACTTATCACTTGTGGGACACTTCTACTTGCGTTCCACTTTTGTGCATAACACATAACTTGCGTGACACTTCAACTTGCGCATCACTTTCAACCACTTGCGCAATCAGAGCTAAAATTTTCTCTTAAGTGTTGAGCATTGAAAAATGAGGAGGTTGGTCATCTATTTATAGGTATTTTGGTGACTTGAGCGCCTGATTTGGCAGTGTTTTCACACACTTTGCCACATTATTTTTATATTTTTATTGACTTTTTTATTCCAAAATGATTGTTTTTAGTAAATATTTGGTAATTACTGTGTTTTTGTACTTTTCTGTGTAAAATAATCAATTTTAGTTTAAATCAATTGTTTTTAATATTAATTTGTGTCTTTTTAAATAATTCTTATATTAACATAGTCTTGCTAATTAGACTTTTATTTATTTATTATTTTATTCTAATTAGTTTATTAATTCATTAATTTAATTAATTATTTATTTATTCTTTAAATTGTAAATAAATAACCCATTTTAGTTGTTAGTCTTTTAATAAGTTAATTAGTTTTAACAATTTAATTTTATTCAACTAATATTTTTATTAATTCACTTTATTAATTCTTTAATTAATTGGTTGATTAATGTAATAAGGTGACTTTAGTTATTTTAGTTTGTTTTAAATTAAGTCTGTATAATTTTTAATCTAAATAAATTCATTCTTGTAAATAAATCACAATTAATTTTATTATTTGAGTTTGTTTTATTTATTTAGTTTTTAATTCAATTTAATTTGTTAATTGGTTTTTAGTTTTATTTAAATTATTAATTTATTTAATTGTTCTTTTTAATTTGCAGGTACTCACAGTGGCACATCACACCGTTTCCCTCACGGTGCCTCAGTTTCTTACCCACCGTTTCCTCCTCACGGTCTCACCATGACACTCGCGGTGTCTCGACCACCGCCTTGCCACACGTACTGTCTCACCGAGAAAGTGCTGTCCCACCGCTTCACTACATCACTGTCTCACCGGTTCCCCCACATGACTGTCCCACCATTTCACTTCTGCACTGTCTCACCGTGAGCACCCTCACGGTGCCTCCATTCCCTGTCTCACCGTGAGCACCCTCACGGTGACTCACACAGTGCTTCCTTCCTCTTCATCCACTGCAATGCCACACCTTCCTGTCACTATTTCACCACCAAACCATGGCATGACTCAACTGCTCTTCTTCACCACTCCTCCACGCAACAACAAAACAAGCACAAAATCAACTCCAACAGCCCAGAAAAAAAATTCATTCACCAATCAAAAACATAAAATAACAACCATAGCAGTAGGAAGAATAAAATCACCAGGAAACTCAAAATTTGAACGAAGAACTAAACTGAACATACTCAAATGCACAGATGAAGAAATTTTGGAATAAATTACCCAAGTCTCGAATAGAATCGTAATCCTGCACATCCCTTATGATACTAGACCGAACCACCTTCGCCTTCACCCTGTTGGCTGAACACCAACCTTGGCTGAACCTTTCCTGCCACCGGCCCGAACTCACCGCACACACCCCCTGTACCGCCTCAACCCTTGGTCCCCAGCCGCGAGCCGACCTTTCCCTCAAAGTCAAAGCATCCCTCAGACCTAAGCCCTGTCAGCGCCGCATCCATTCTCTTGAAACCCTAACCTAGTGTCACCGCTACCCGTGCCCCTGTCTCCTTCCTCGCTGCACGAACCCCAGCCTCCGCTACTCGGACCTCATCCTACCGCTGTGCCCTGTTCTCCTCTTCCAAAGTCGAGCCCCTCCTCTCCTTTCTTCCCACGCCTCACAGACCAGCCGCCACCTTCTACTTTTTTTTTCTGTTTTATTTTTATTATAGTATTATATATATATTATGTGTTATATATCATATATAATATAATAATAATAGGTATATAAGCTTATATATACAATTTATTATTTTAATAATAACATTTGATATTAGTATTATTATTAAATTTAAGTAATAATATTAATATATAGAATATAATAGTTCTATTTTATTTTTTATTTGACTCGCGTGCGGTTGCTGTTTTGTTGCAGGGAGCGGGATGCACTTACATAGAATTCACTTAAAAGATCGTGACGTGCACATAAAAGCACACCACGTGGGTTGGCTGTGTCCAGGGAAGGAATTAGTTCGATGCGCGCAAGCTTTTTTATTCGGTTAGGAACAATTGCTCCGGTGACCAGCGCGGGAGGGGCGACAAAGTGAAAGCTCCACGTGGAGGCCAGAGAACCCACCGGGGGAGATTTCAGAGGCTTCGGTTAGGTGATGAATGCATGGGAGGTGGGAGAGGCATCTTCTGGGGAGCTAAGAAGGAGTGAAGGACATCAATTCGGGACACACTTCCATCGGGGGAGACAAGCAGCAAGACTTTTGATCCATAGGAGCAGAGCAGGAACAACTTACACAATCTCTCTTAGAGCATATTGGAGTACGAGACTAGAGCATTTTCACACCTCGATTCCCAGGGTGGGACATCTATCGCATTCCAGTGCCGCATCCACCATTGAGCAGCGGGGATTTAGAACTTTAGGAGATCAAGCAGGGAGACAAACATCTTTATGTTCTTTGTGCTCTGTTTTTTTTTCTGCAACTTAATTCAACATGAACTTCAATATTTTTAATTAAATGTTTACATTAAATCCAACCATTATGTCCGGCTAAATTCTTTTGGGGGAGAATAATATGGCCGATTCGATTTGTTTAGTCTGATTCATGCACTGCATCATTGCTGGATCGTCTCTCTCATTTTTTACAGACAATCTTTTTTTCAAAACAACAAGATTGTATGAAAACCGATCTTGTTTGTACCATAATCCAAAATGTTCCAATCTAAGTAACTCATTGAAAAGTGAATTATACTCGAATGAGATAGACACACCGAACTCAACTGACAAGTTGAGCTCGGTGACTTCTGACTTTTCTTCACCATTGGTTGGAATGACTCTTATAGTCGAAGGACTGTAAGAGATATTTCATCACAAACTGACCAGACGACAAATATGGCCAGTTATTTTTAGTCAGATCCATGTTCTTAAAATTGCAGTACATGAATAAGGCTAAGCAACATCAAATCTGCCAGTGGACTTCCCCTCTTCCTCATCTATTGGTTGTTTTCACCGTAATTCCTCTTGCTGCTCTGTCTCTGTCTACTCACTTTGCACTCACCATCTCACTCTCACTTATGCACACACTAAGTCTCATTCACTCCACTTCACCACCACCAATTGTCTTTGCTTGATTTTTGCATGTGTGTTTTTGTTTAGTTTATTTTTTAGAACACCAAACACAACAACAAGCCTCCCTGTGGTTCGACCCTGTCTTGTCACTGTCCTAAGTAGTAAGTAGGTATAAATTTTAGTTTGTCGCCCGTGCCTAATGACGCGCGAGCGTTCAAATTTTGGCGCCATTTCCAGGGAGGCCACGTGCATTTAAAAAAAACCAAACAAAAATTCACAAAAAAAAATCAAAAAATAAAAAAAATAATAAAAATAAAAAAACAGAAAAAAGAAAATTAAAATTCAAAAAAAATTGTGAACCTGCTGCATGAAAACCAGTTCTAAGGCTGACTACTTAGTACCTGGTAATCCTGAGATTGATAATCACCAC
The DNA here is from genome assembly GCA_963277665.1 of Viscum album. Taxonomy (NCBI): domain Eukaryota; kingdom Viridiplantae; phylum Streptophyta; class Magnoliopsida; order Santalales; family Viscaceae; genus Viscum; species Viscum album. Next base: position 1,369,700,607 of record OY728135.1, read on the forward strand.
AAATAAGTGAAAAAGAACAAAGAAAAGTTCAAAATGGAAGAAAACAGAAATGAAAACATGAACAATCCAATTCCTGAGAATGTGAACCAACATGGAATGATGAATCAACATGGGAATGAGATAGCTGAGAGACACAGTCTGAGAGATTTCTTACTATCGTCAGTGTCTAGCAACCCTTCATGCATTAGACTCTCTCCTAGGTCTAGGAATTACGAGATCAAACAATCCATGATTAGTCAACTGCCCACCTTCAATGGAATGCCTAGTGAAGACTCTCTAGACTTCATTAGAGCCTTCTATTGTAGTGTTCAGCAGCTACCACTTAGGGGTCTCACTGAGGAAGAGATTAAATTGAGAGTTTTCCCTTTCTGCCTCAAGGGCAATGCTAGGTCTTGGTTCCAACAGTTAGAGGAAGAGATATTTGTCACCTAGGATCAAGTTTACAATGCCTTCACTATGAAATTATATCCTAGGAGGTTGAAATCTGAGATTAGGCATAAAATAACTGGATTCCTTCAGAATGAAGGAGAACTATTTCATGAAGCCTTGGATAGGTTTAGAGGTTTTCTTAGGCAGTGTCCAAACCAAAAATGTACACCTCAATTCCTTATGGACACCTTTTACAATAGTGTTACCCCTTACCACCAAACCTTGGTGGATCAGTCTTCTGGAGGAGATTTTAGTGATAGGACTACTGAGGAGCTCAAATAGATATTTAACACCTTAGCTCAGAACTCCTAGCACAAATTCTCTAGGAGGAGAACCATTGTTAGAAAAGAAACCGCCCCTGCTCCTCAAGCTGAAGCCCAAGCTGCTGGGTTCTTTAATGAGAACCCACATCAAATCCTTAAGGAGCAGTGCCACCACTGTGGCATGTATGGCCATTCTCAAACCTGTAGTCCAAATTTTGATATGCCTTTCCAGCCTCATGAGAGTGCCATCTTTGCTGGTTATGGACCTCAGATGAAGCCTAGGGATGATCCTTTTTCCAACACCTATAATCAGGGGTATAGGAACCATCCAAACCTGTCATGGAGGGAGCAGGGAGTCCTCTGACCTACTGCTCCTCCTGGATTCTAGCAGCCTCCTAGGCAGCACTTCCAACCCCAATCCCAACCAAAGGCTGAGTCATCCAGCTCAAAAGATGAGGTGAGAGACATGTTCCATCAATTTATAGGGAGGTTTGATGAACAAAATACCAAAAATGATTTTTATAAAGTTCAAATGGATGCTAGAATGAAGAACTTGGAAATTCAAATGGGGCAGTTGGCTAGGGATGCTAACAATAGAGAAAAGGGTAGGCTGCCCAGCACCACTGAAGCCAATACTAGGGAGAATGCCATGGATGTGACCACCAGAAGTGGTCTCCAAACTCACCAAGAGCCTAGGAAAGAACCCCAAAATGCTGAAAATGAAAAAATGGATGAAACTGGAAACTCAAATCTGAAAGAACCTGAATCTGGAAAACTGAACAGCACCACTGGAATCCCTCCAGTTCCTGCTGTTCCAGCTCAAAAACTCAAAGAAAATGGTTTGAAAAACAAAGACATTAAGGGGAAGAAAATTGTTGAAGAAGAAGCTGTAGAGATGACTCCAATTGTGAGGAATTTTTCCCCTACAATCCCCTTCCCACAAAGAATAAAGAAACCAATTCATGATTATGAACTGTTGAAATTTTTGAAAGTGGTTAAAAACCTGAACATTGATATCCCATTCTTGGAAGCACTGATTCAAAGCCCATCATATCTGAAATCACTCAAGAAAATCTGTTCAAACAAAAAGACTTTGGAAGAATTTTCCACCTATAGCTTAACAGAGGAGTGTAGTGCAGTCTTGCAGAATAGGATACCTCCTAAGCTTCAGGACCCTGGAAGCTTTGTCATCCCTTTCACATTTGGGGATAGAGGTGGTAAGTTCAATTGTTTGTGTGATCTGGGTGCTATTATTAATCTGATTCCACTATCCCTTTTTCAGCACCTGATATTAGGAGTCCCCCAACCCACCACTGTCGTGTTACAACTTGCTGATAGGTCTATTACTCATCCAGTGGGTAGGGTTGATGATCTGTTAGTGGGAGTAGGCAAACTCTTTTTCCCTGCTGACTTTCTTATCCTTGACATGGAGTGTGACCAGGAGGTTCCTATCATTCTTGGTAGGCCCTTCTTGGCCACAGGGGGAGCTGTGATAGATGTCTCTAAGGGGAAACTGATTTTCAATTTGGGTGAAGAGAAAGAATAATTCAATGTGTTTAAGAAAATACAAGAACCCACCCACCCAATTTTCCCAAGAGATGAGATGTTATTTGTTGAGAGTAGTGTTGATAAGGAAGAAGAAGAGTTTTTGAGAATGATAGCTGAAATCAACAGTGAACCTAGAATCCCTGCTGCCTCTTGCATGGGGATCAGCTCAAGTAAGGAGAGAGAATTTGTTGATGAGTATGAGGGTGAATTTTTGGAGAACCTAGATGATTTTGTCTTGCAGTATATTCTTACCCCGAGAGAGGAGTCTGAGTTTGAGGAGATATCTCTTGGAAGCTCTTATACTGAGGAAAAATCCTTGTTTACTGCCTTCTTCAAGAGGCAGCATGAAGACCTTGGGTCACCCAAGCCCAAGTGTCTTCCCTCAATCCAGTCACCACCCATCCTTGAACTTAAGCCCCTCCCTTCCCATCTCAAATATTCCTTTTTGGGAGACAATTCCACCCTTCCTGTGATCCTTTCATCCAATCTAGAGGTGATTCAAGAGAAGAATCTACTTACTATTTTGAGGAAGTGCAAGACTGTCATAGGCTGGTCAATTGTTGATATCAAAGGGATAAGCCCTGCCTTTTGTATGCATAAAATTCCAATGGAACCTGAGTGTAAACCTAGAGTAGAATCCCAAAGAAGACTCAACCCCAACATGAAGGAAGTAGTGAGAGAAGAAGTGATTAGGTTGCTGGATGTTGGAATAATTTTTCCAATTTCTGATAGCCCCTGGGTCAGTCCTGTTCAGGTGGTTTCCAAAAAGAGTGGAGTGACAGTGGTCACTAATGAAAGGAATGAGAAAATCCAGACAAGAGAAGTGAACAAATGGAGAGTTTGTATAGACTACAGGAAATTTAATGCTGCCACAAGAAAGGATCACTTTCCTATGCCATTTTTGGATCAAATGTTAGAGAGGTTGGTAGGCAATGAATTTTTCTGTTTTCTTGATGGTTATTCTGGTTACAACCAGATTGACATTACACCTGAGGACCAAGAGAAAACCACCTTCACCTGTCCATTTGGGACATTTGCCTACCGGTGGATGCCCTTTGGCTTGTGTGGTGCTCCTTCCACTTTTCAGAGATGTATGATGGAAATTTTTTCAGACATGATTGAGAGGATTATTGAAGTGTTCATGGATGATTTTTCTATTGTAGGAGATAAATTTGAGGACTGTCTGAAAAACCTGGATCTAGTGTTAGAAAGGTGCCAAGAGACCAACTTAGACTTAAACTGGGAAAAGTTCCAATTCATGGCCACTAAAGGCATAGTTTTGGGACATAAGGTTTCTAAGAAGGGGCTAGAGGTCGATAATGCTAAAATTGAGGTCATTCAAAAGTTTCCCCCACCTGAAAATGTCAAAGGAATTAGAAGTTTTTTGGGTCATGCTGGGTTCTACATGAGGTTTATTAAGTACTTTTCTAAGATTACCAGACCCCTGTGCTCCCTACTGGTTAAGGACACACCCTTTGTCTTCGATGAGACATGTCTAGAGGCCTTTAATCTGCTCAAGGAGAAGTTGACTACTTCACCTGTAATCACTGCTCCTAACTGGAAGCTTCCCTTTGAGGTTATGTGTGATGATAGTGATTTTGCAGTAGGAGCTATGTTAGGAAAGAGGAAGGATAGGAAAATTCATGTTATTTACTATGCAAGCAGGCTGCTAGATGATTCCCAGAAGAATTATTCTACCAATGAAAAGGAGCTGGCTTCTGTGATGTTTTGAAACGCGCGGCCGATTGTCTCCTATCGACTGGTCAAGGTTCCGGTGCTCTGATAATGTGTATAGCAGCACTTGGGTCGAATCCTCAGTGATGGTACTTTGTAATAGTCGATTGTTTTTAGTTGATTGTATTCTGATTGGGGGGTTTGTTTGCAGAGATTATGAAATAATTTATGGATGATGTTTGATTTAACAAATTGATGAAGATTGGGGTGAGTTTATCATTAGGTTATTTAAGCTTGTGATATCCTTGATCTTTGCTTTATATTGCATTTAAATTAACACCCATGTCACAAGATGATGTTGATTAAAATTCCTAAGTGTTAAGGCTTTAAACCAAGCCTTAACTTAACTTAAGGTTATAATCTCAATCATATCTTATTTATGGTGGTGTATTTATGGTTCCAATAATCCATGGAAACCACATGTTAAACAAAACAATTCATTAATCCATGACATGTTAAGTCCAACATACACAATGTTAATTCAAAGAATATTCATCAAGCAGAAGCTCTCAATCAATTAACATACCTAAATTATAACTCACCCCAATGAGATATTTACTCAGAAATTTGGGTGTTTAATAATCTGGCTATAATTATTATGATTATAAATTAATAAGAGAAGAAAAATAAAGGGATAAGAAAAGAGTGGTACGTCGACACACACACACGAACAATGATGATAATTAAAAATGAACTTTCGATTGAATGAGGAAGCTAAATAAGGGAAGGGAATTGAACTGAATTTAAACTATTTTAAGAACATTAATATTAAAATACAGAAGGTGGAGGAGAATAAGATATATTGAAGAAGAAACTTTCATTAAAACAGAATTACAAAATAAAGGACTTACAAAATTACAAAAACGAAGGACACAAAAGTAAGTGAAAACAAAGAGAGGAGGAAAGGTCTTTAAAGTGAAAACATGAGTATGGAAGGTCCTCCCAAGCCTTTGGAAAGGCTTTGGTCGTACCAATATAATCTCCTCTCTTTTGAAATGCCAACCCCTCTCAAGGAGAGAAGGGGAGAGTATTTATAGCCCAATGAGTGGACTGTTTGCATTCCCAATCTGTCCCTCCACTTGCATAGCCAATTTGGCTCTTCATACAGCCGAATATCCAAATATCTCCTTCTTAAAAGTTGTATATAATAACGTCTTACGATTACTGTCAAAATTTGGAGGCATTTGGACAAGTGGATCCAAAGTTATGGCGGTTTTATTAAACAAAGGTAAACTGTCCATTTCTATCCATTCTTTTTCGATGGCCAAAATGTGAATGGGTTTTGGAATAGGAAGATGACTTCAAATATGAATTACTTCTTCAACAAAGTCGGCTGGATATATCTCCTATTTCACACTGAAAAATATCAGCATGAGTTGATGCTTACATCATGAGATATGTCATGAATACTATACTGATTTTAATTCTCGGCCAGAATGGTGGGCTGGACTTCAAAGATTCATTTGGGCCCCTTGTACTTGGATTTGGGCCTTGAAATTTTTATCCAAGATGACATGAAGTGTCCCCCAAATTATGGGGGATAGTTAATGTTTTTGTACTTCTGTATTTATCCCATTAAATCAATCTTCAAGGCTGGTCCAGTTTGTTCATAGATTCTTTGGTCTTGTTTGTGAGGACCATATGACCCTTCAAATGGAAGAATTGGCTCATGGTATCTTCTAATGAAATGTTCTATATTGAAATTATAATCCTAAAAAACAAGAACCACACAATTTGGATCATTATAGTGATAGTTATTATTAAAACATTAAACTGACTCAATTGTACTACTTCTAAAAATGCTCAAAAATTATACTTAATATTAAAACATTAATATTTCACACAAATTATGCACATTTAATATAAAATAAATAAAGGGAGTATATAATAAGTCATGAAAATATTAATAAAATCAACTCCCCCACACTTAATTTTGTGCATGTCCTCATGTGCAACAAATATAAAAACATGACAAAATCATTTTTACTCACCAACAGATATTAAAATTTTGTTTTCTCCAATCAAGGGAGGTTTAGACTATTTCACTCATCCATTTTGAATTCCACCACAAGTTGTTACAGAAACAATGTTCCAAAAATAATTCATTTTTTCATGCTCAAATTTAGAAATGGAAAATGTGGACACTCAAAACTCACACCTCTCAAGATGATAAAATTCATTTGTGGAGGTTCACTCTTTCACCAACCAAGTAATTTACAATTGGGGCATACCATGGTATTTTTGGAGTGATAGATGAAAGGTGATCAGTAGGGAATTCAGAATCGATGATTTCTGAATTAGAAGAATTAGAAATTCTACTCAAGTGATCAGCCACTGGGTTTTCTTTTCCAGGTCTATCTTTGATTTCAAGGTCAAACTCTTGGAGCATTATAATCCATATTATTAGCCTCAGTTTGGAATCACTTTTCTTGAGTAAGAACTTAATAGCAGAATGGTCTGTGAAGATGATGATTTTGGCACCTAAGAGATAGGACCAGAATTTAGCTAAGGAAAAAACCACTACTAGAAGTTCCTTTTCAGTCATAGTGTAGTGATATTGAGTTTCATCCAATGTTTTTGAGGCATAATAGATGACATGAGGAATCTTTTCTCTTCTTTGACCAAGAATAGCCCCAACAGCTCTATCAGAAGCATCACACATCAATTCAAAGGGTAAGGACCAATCTGGGGGTTGGATTATCGGGGCAGATGTAAGAGCAGTTTTGAGTTCAATGAAGGCTCTCTTGCAAACCTCATCAAAATGGAAAGAGACATCATTTTGGAGCAAACGAGTGAGTGGGAGAGAAATTTTACTAAAGTTATGGATGGATCGCCGATAGAAACCAGCATGACCGAGGAATGATCGGATGTCTCGAACAGAAGTGGGTTGAGGAAGTGATTGGATCACTTCAATTTTGGCAGGATCAAATTCAATACCATCTTTTGAAACTATGTGCCCTAGAACAATCCCATTATCAACCATGAAGTGACATTTTTCAAAATTTAACACAAGGTTACACTTGACACACTTTTGAAGGACTATAGAGAGTGAATGCAAGCATGACTCAAATGAATCACCATAAATGGTGAAGTCATCCATGAAGAATTCCATGTAGTGTTCAGTGAATTCTGAAAAGATACTCATCATACACCTCTGGAATGTTGCAGGAGCATTACAAAGGCCAAAAGGCATTCTTCTATATTCATATGTTCCAAAGGGGCATGTGAAAGTAGTCTTTTCTTGGTCCTGAGGTGAGATTGGGATTTGAAAATAGCCAGTGTATCCATCAAAAAAGCAATAGTGTGACTTTCCGACTAATCTTTCTAGAATTTGATCAAGGAATGGAAGAGGGTAGTGATCTTTTCGTGTTTCAACATTCATTTTTTGGTAATCGACGCATACATGCCATTTATTCTTCACTCGAGTTGTGACTACCTCCCCATGTTCATTTGTGACAACAGTTATCCCACCCTTCTTAGGTACAACTTGAATTGGACTAACCCATTCACTATCAGAAATTGGGTAGATAATACCAGCTTGAAGAAGCTTGGTGATCTCTTCCCTAACTACCTCAAGTATGAGTGGATTAAGTCTTCTTTGGGGTTGTCTAACTGGTTTGGATGTCTCCTCCAGATGGATGTGGTGCATGAAAAGGGCAGGTTTTATTCCTGGTATGTCATCTAGGGTCCAACCTAAGGCTTTTTTGTTTTCCTCTAACACTTGAACAAGTTTGGACTCCTCGGTTTCAGTAAGGGTGGCAGAGATAATGACAGGATATGAGTGATCATGGAAGAGGAATGCATATTTCAGGTGTGTAGGAAGAGGTTTCAAATCAGTATCATCTTTCAATTTTGGGATAGACAACTCAGGAATAGAAGAAGGTACTTCAGTTACTTCAGATTCATTTTCCTTAATACTATCCAAGGTGGAGCAGTAGAGATCAGAATTGATGTGGAATTCAAGAAAGTTTTCAAGTTCCTCTAGATTGATGGAGTCTATGAATGAAAGGTCCATATCAACTTAACCATTTATGACTTGGTTAATCCTAATGCAGATTTCACAACATCCTATCTCTTCAGAATAGGATGAACATGATGTAATGGGGTTCAATTGACTCTTAGAAGTGTCCTCAGAAGCATGAATTGAGAATGCAGAGTGATCCTCAGATGGGTATCGCATGGCTTGGAAAATGTTGAATTTGACCAGTTGGTCACCGAATTCCATAGATAAGATGCCTGAATGGACATTAATCTTGGTTCTCTTAGTCATGAGGAATGGTCTTCCTAGAATTAGGGGAGATCAAGAAGAGTTTGTCTCACCTTTCATGTTAAGAACATAGAAATCAGCAGGGAAGATAAGATCATTGACTCGGACAAAAACATCCTCAATTATTCCCTCAGGACTGGCTGTGCTTCAATTGGCTAACTGAATGACAACACCCGTTGGGTGCAAGGGTCCTATACCAAGTTTGGAGAATATGGATTTGGGCATGACATTAATTGAGGCTCCTAGGTCTATGAGTGCATCATCAAAGTTGGAACTTCCAATTTGGCATGGGACAGTAAAGGTCCCTGGATCTTTTGACTTTATGGGAATAGACTGCTGGGTGGAAACATTTTCAAAGGTCCTAAGTTGCCTCTTGTGGGTACACAACTCCTTGAGAAACTTGGCATACTTAGGAATTTGTTTTATGGCATCTAAGAGGGGAATGTTGACTTCAACACGTCTAAACATGTTGAGAATTTTAGGATCAGGTTCAAAGGACTTCCTTGGTTTAGAAACGGCTTGAGGAAAAGGAATTGGATTCCTAAGTGGAATGGAAGGAGGTGAGGGAATGGATTCAGATTCCTTTTCAATTTTCTTTTTATTTTCATTTTCTAGGTCAACATTCAAAGGAGGGCTAGAGGACTTATCTTGAGGCATAGCAAGTTGCTTTCCTAATCTAAGTGAAATTGCACTTACATTACCCTTGGGGTTGGGTAATGGTTGAGCTGGGAGTTGGGAAGAATTTGATTTTTATTGCTGGCTCAGGTGGGATGCAAGTTGACCTATTTGAGTTTCAATGTTTTTAAGGCTATAACGGGTGAAGGAGGCAAGATCTTCCATTGCACTTTCCCATGGTTGCTTGGAAGAAGAGGCTTGTCCCAGATTGGGATTAGCTTGATTTTGGTTCTTGGGAAAGCGATTGTATTGGGTTGGGAATTGGGAAGGCTCATTCAGATAGTGGAATCCAGGAGGAGGATTGTTCCTTTGATGTTGAGTAACAAAAGGATAAGGTTTTTGGAAGTTACCAACACCTTGACCATATTGAAAATGGTTTGGATTTTGAGGAGGGAATTTAGGGGGATGAGATATGGGATTACCATACCTAAGGCCTTGGTTATAGGAAGAAGATAAGGGCTCATAGTGAGGTTGGTTGAAGTTTCTAACAAAATGACCTGATAGTTGAGGATTGGTGTTCCGCTGAGCATATGCTGCATTGAGCTCCATTGGTCCAGATGAATCAGATTGATCCTCTTGAAGTTGTGGAAATGTGTCAGTTGGATGAGATGAAGAGTTGCAGATTCCACAGTTTTTGATTAGTCCAGGAAACATTGATTGCGGAGAAGACGAGGTTGGGGATTTGGTGGCCACAGCTAGCTGTCGCACAAGACCTGTAAGTTCACTCATCCACTCGGTCATTTTGTTCGGCTCAATTGATTGATTATCTTGGGCTTGTTTGACTTGAGCATGTGCTCGAGTATGGAATTGTTGTGTGTTTTCAGCCATGTTACTTATGAGATCTCTTGCAGCTACTGGAGTTTTGTCAACAAGAGCACCGCCACTTGCGGCATCAATGAGGGTTCTCTCCATAGCCAATAACCCCTCATAGAAGTATTGGATCAAGAGTTGGTCAGGGATTTGTTGATGTGGGAAGGTTGCAACAAGCTTTTTGAACCTCTCCCAGTACTCATGGAGTGATTCATTTGGGAATTTATGGATACCACTTATTTCCTTTCGGATGGAAGTGGTACGAGAAGCAGGAAAGAATTTTTCTAGAAAGAGATGCTTCATGTCATTCCATGTAGTTATGGAACCGGGAGGGAGGTAGTAGATCCATGACTTGGCAGAGTCAGCTAGGGAGAAAGGGAATGCTCGGAGTTTGATTTGTTCTTCAGAAACCCCTTGAGGCTTCATAGTAGAGCATACTACTTGGAACTCTTTAAGGTGAAGATGTGGATCCTCACCGGCTAGCCCGTGAAAATGAGGGAGAAGATGAATCAAAACCGATTTGAGTTCGAAGTCAGCTTCAATGTTTGGATATTGAATACCAAGAGGTTGGTAATTCATATCAGGGGCAGCGAGTTCTTTTAGGTTTTGTTCCCTAGGATTGGCCATTTCAATTTCAACTGGTTGGATGAGGACTGGTTCTTGAATTATTTGAGTATCTCTTATGTTCCTCCTAAGTTGGTGAAGTGTTCACTCAATTTCAGGGTCAAACAAATCTGAGGGATTGTTTGGAAGGCTACGGGGAATTTAGAGAGATTTTGTAAGGAAGAGGAAGATGGGTTTTTCTTTGTATTTTTTTCAGTTTATGATTTTTAAGAGGAATATGGGTTTTTCTTTGTGTTTTTTTTCAATTTTTTTTAAATTTTGTTTTTTTGTTTTTATGACAATAACCAGAAACTAATGACTACTTAAAGCACCATCCCCGGCAACGGTGCCATTTTAAACGCACGACCAATTGTCGCCTATTGACCGGTCAAAGTTCCGGTGCTCTGCTAATGTGTATAGTAGCACTCGGGTCGAATCCTCGGCGATGATACTTTGAAATAGTCATTTGTTTTTAGTTGATTGTATTCTGATTGGGGGGTTTTGATTTTAGAGCTTAATTGAAATGACTAATTGATTATGATTGATTTAATAAATTGATAATGATTGGGGTGAGTTCTTTATTAGGGAGTTAAGCTTGTGATATCCTTGAGCTTTGCTTTATATTGCATTTAAATTAACACCCACTTCACAAGTTGACATCGATTAGAATTCCTAAGTGTTAAAGATTTAATCCAAGACTTAACTTAATTAGGATTTTAATCTCAATCAGTACATGTTTATGGTAGTGTATTTGTAGTTCCAATAATCCATGGAAACTACATGCTAAACAAAACATGTCATTAATCCATGACAAATTAAGTCCAACATACACAATGTTAAATTAACGAATACTCTTCGAGCAAATACTCTCAATCACTTAACATCCCTAAATTATAACTCACCCCAATGAGATATTTACTCATCCATTTGGGTGTTTAATATTCTGGTTATAAAAATTATGATGATAAATTAAGAATTGAAGAAAAATAAAGGGATTAGAAAAGAGTGGTACGTCGACACACACACACGAACGATGATGATAATTAAAAACGGATTTTTGATTGAATGAGGAAGCAAAAGAAGGGAAGGGGATTCAACTGAATTTAAACTATTTTAAGAACATAAATATTAAACTACATAATGTTAATGAGAATAAGAGATATTGAAGAAGAAACTTGCATTAAAACAGAATTACAAAAGAAAGAGAATTACAAGATTACAAAAATGAAGAACACAAAAGTAAGTGAAAACAAAGAGAGGATTAAAGGTCTCTCAAGTGAAAAATTGAGTATTTCATGTCCTCCCAAGCCTTTTTCAAGGCTTTGGTCTTTCCAATATGATATCCTCTCTTCTGAAATTCCAACCCCTCTCAAGGAGAGAAGGGGAGAGTATTTATAGCCCAAAGAGTGGACTGTTTGCATTCCCAATATGTCTCTCCATTTTCATCGCCAATTTGGATATTCATACAGCCGAATCTCCGAATATCTCCTTCTTCAAAGTTGTATATAATAAAGTTATCCGACCACTCTCAAAATTTGGAGTCATTTGGACTTAAGGATCAAAAGTTATGGCCATTTGATTAAACAAAGTAAAACTATCCATTTCAATCCAGTCTTTTTGAAGTCCAGAATTTGAAAGGGTTTTTGAATATAAAGATGCCTTCAAATACGAATGGGTTCTTCAAAAAAGTCGGCCTCCATATCGCCTCTTTCACACTGCAAAATCTCAGATCGATTTGATGCTTAAATCATGAGATATGTCATGCATACTATACTGATTTTAATTCTCGTCCAGAATGGTGGGCTGGACTTAAAAGCTTTATTTGGGCCCCTTGTACTTGGATTTGGGCCTTGAAATTTTTATAAAAGATGAAATGTAGTGTCCCCCGAATTATTGTGGAGAGTTAATGTTTTTGGACTTCTGGATTGAGCCCACTAAATCAATCTTCAAGGCTGGTCCAGTTTGTTCACAGATTCTTTGGTCTTGTTTGTGAGGACCATATGACCCTTCAAATGGAAGAATTGGCTCATGGTACCTTATAATGAAATTTTGTATATTGAATGGAGAATCCTACAAAACAATAACCACACAATTTGGATCATTATAGTGATAGTTATTATTAAAACATTAAACTGACTCAATTGGACTACTTCTAAAAATGCTCAAAAATTATACTTAATATTAAAACATTAATATTTCACACAAATTATGCACATTTCAAATAAAATCAGTAAAGAGGGAATATAATAAGTCATGAAAATATTAATAACATCAACTCCACCACAATTAGTTTTGTGCATGTCCTCATGTGCAACAAATATAAAAACATGACAAAATCATTTTTACTCACCAACAGATATTAAAATTTTGTTTTCTCCAATCAGGGGAGGTTTAGACTATTTCACTCATCCATTTTGAATTCCACCACAAGTTGTTACAGAAACAATGTTCCAAAACTAATTCATTTTTTCATGCTCAAATTTAGAAATGGAAAATGTGGACACTCAAAACTCACACCTCTCAAGATGATAAAATTCATTTGTGGAGGTTCACCCTTTCACCAACCAAAAGTGAAAATCATAGAGTTTGTAAGAGCTCTCAGCTTCCACTCCCTATCCAAAGTGCTCAAAAATCAAGAGGTCTTTTGAAGGGGTTTTTCTGTGGCTATGGTACGGTAGGATTATAATGTCCAAAAGGGTGGAAAGAGGGGCTAAAACACTAACATGGATAAAACAATGCACAATTTTTTTGAAACTGAAACATGGAAGAAAATGGAAACACATTTTTACAAAGGGGAAAATGAAGTATGACACAAAAGTGGAAGAAAATTTGAAGGGGATGAGAAGATGGAATATTTACAAAACACAAAGCTTCTCCTAATAACATAAGTGTTCCTTTTTCTTTTCATTTATTTTTTTTGTATTTTTTTGAAAGTTGAACTTGAAATAGATCTCACACTAATCACCCAACCCATGTTTGAATCCCCTTCCCTTCTTTTGCTTCCTCATTCAATCGAAAATCCATTTTTAATAGTTATTCCAGGATTGCATGTCCTCTCATGGTGATGCTTTAACTGATGTCCATTAACCGTGAATGTCCTTTTGGAAGTGGGGTCTTGGACTTACACTGCACCAAATGGGTAAACGTTAGTAATAACAAAAGGACCTTCCCAACGAGAATTAAGCTTACCTGGATGAAGACGAAATCAAGAATTGAATAGCATTACCTTTTCACCTTCATGAAATACCTTTCTCAGGATGTGTCTGTCATGGAGTACCTTAGCCTTCTCTTTATACAGATTGGAATTCTCATAGGATTCAAGTCTAAGCTCCTCCAGTTCAGCCAATTTCAACAATCTTTCTTCACCAGATTTTTCACAATCAAAATTACAGGTTTTCATAGCCCAAAAAGACTTATGTTGGATTTCAACTGGTAAGTGACACGCTTTACCAAAAACTAGCCTAAAAGGAGACATCCTAATGGGTGTTTTATAGGCAGTTCGATAAGCCCAAAGGGCTTCACCAAGTCTCTGAGGCCAATCTTTTCTAGTGGGTTTTACAATTCTCTCAAGTACCCTTTTCACTTCTCTATTAGAGAGTTCAAGCATGCCATTTGTTTAGGGATGATATGTAGTTGAAGTAATATGTACAAACCCATTCTTTTTCAGAAGAGCTTCCATGGTTCTATTACAAAAATGGGTTCCTAAGTCACTGATCAAGGCACGTGGTGTGCCAAATCTTTGGAAGATGTGGGTCTTTAGGAACTCACTAACAGTATGAGCATCATCCTTCCTAGTGGGTTTGGCCTCAACCCACATTGAAACATAATCGACCGTAAGAAGAATGTATGAGAATCCATTAGAAGGGGGAAATGGTCCCATGAAATCGATGCCCCAAACATCGAAGATTTCACAAAAGATTAAAGGCTTTTGGGGCATTTCATTTCTTTTAGAGATTGTGCCGAACTTTTGGCAAGTGGGACATGATTGAAACAACTCATGTGAGTCCTTGAAGAGTGAAGGCCAGAAGAATCCAGAGTCTAGGACCTTTCGGGAGATCCTTTGTGGTCCAAAGTGGCCACCTCCGGGAAGTGAGTGACAGAATTCTAAGATGGAAGAATGCTCATTTTCATCAACACATCTCCTAATTACCATGTCTGCCCCAGTTTTCCAAAGTTTATTTTCTTCCCAAAAATAGTATTTTGAATCCCTTTTCAACTTCATTTTTTGTTCTTTTGAAAAATTTTCAGGAAAAACACCAGAAGCAAAGTAATTTACAATTGGGTCATACCATGGTATTTTTGGAGTGATAGATGAAAGGTGCTCAGTACGGAATTTAGGATCGACGATTTCTGAATGAGAAGAATTAGAAATTCTACTCAAGTGATCAGCCACAGGGTTTTCTTTTCCAGGTCTATCTTTGATTTCAAGGTCAAACTCTTGGAGCATTAGGATCCATCTTATTAGCCTCGGTTTGGAATCACTTTTCTTGAGTAAGAACTTAATAGCAGAATGGTCTGTGAAGATGATGATTTTGGCACCTAAGAGATAGGACCAGAATTTATCCATGGCAAAAACCACTGCTAGAAGTTCCTTTTCAGTCACAGTGTAGTGAGATTGAGTTTCATCCAATGTTTTTGAGGCATAATAGATGAAATGAGGAATTTTTTTCTCTTTTTTGACCAAGAACAGCCCCAACAGCTCTATCATAAGCATCACACATCAATTCAAAGGGTAAGGACAAATCTGGGGGTTGGATTATTGGGGCAGATGTAAGATCAGTTTTGAGTTCAATGAAGGCTCTCTTGCAAACCTCATCAAAATGGAAGGTGACATCATTTTGGAGCAACCGAGTGAGTGGGAGGGAAATCCTACTGAAGTTATGGATGAATCTCCGATAGAAACCAGCATGACCAAGGAATGAACGGATGTCTCGAATAGAAGTGGGTGGAGGAAGTGATTGGATCACTTCAATTTTGGCAGGATCGACTTCAATACCATATTTTGAAACTATGTGCCCTAGAACAATCCCATTTGCAACCATGAAGTGAAATTTTTCAAAATTTAACACAAGGTTACACTTGACACACTTTTGAAGGACTAGAGAGAGTGAATGCAAGCATTACTCAAATGAATCACCATAAATGGTGAATTCATCCATGAAGAATTCCATGTAGTGTTCAGTGAATTCTGAAAAGATACTCATCATACACCTCTGGAATGTTGCAGGAGCATTACAAAGGCCAAAATGCATTCTTCTATATGCATATGTTCCAAAGGGGCATGTGAAAGTAGTCTTTTCTTGGTCCTGAGGTGCGATTGGGATTTGAAAATAGCCAGTGTATCCATCAAGAAAGCAATAGTGTGACTTTCCGGATAATATTTCTAGAATTTGATCAAGGAATGGAAGAGGGTAGTGATCTTTTCGTGTTTCAGCATTCAATTTTTGATAATCGATGCATACACGCCATTTGTTCTTCACTCGAGTTGTGACTACCTCCCCATGTTCATTTGTGACAACAGTTATCCCACCCTTCTTAGGTACAACTTGAATTGGACTAACCCATTCACTATTAGAAATTGGGTAGATAATACCATATTGAAGAAGCTTGGTGATCTCTTCCCTAACTACCTCAAGGATGAGTGGATTGAGTCTTCTTTGTGGTTGTCTAATTGGTTTGGATGACTCCTCAAGATGGATGTGATGCATGTAAAGGGCAGGGTTGATTCCTGGTATGTCATCTAGGGTCCAACCTAAGGCTTTTTTGTTTTCCTCTAACACTTGAACAAGTTTGGACTCCTCAATTTCGGTAAGTGAAGAAGAGATAATGACAGGATATGAGTGATCATGGAAAAGGAATACATATTTTAGGTGTTTAGGAAGGGGTTTCAGATTAGTCTCATCATTAATTTTTGGGTTAGGAAACTCAGAAATAGAGGATGGGACTTCAGTTGCTTCAGATTCATTTTTCCCAATACTGTCCAAGGTGGAGCAGTAGAGATCAGAATTTATGTAGAATTCAAGAGAGTTTTCAAGTTCCTCTAGATTGATGGAGTCTATGAATGAAAGGTCCACATCAACTTCACCATTTATGACTTGGTTAATCCTAGTGCAGATTTCACAACATCCTATCTCTTCAGAACAGGATGAACATGATGTAATGGGGTTCAATTGACTCTTAGAAGTGTCCTCAGAAGCATGGATTGAGAATGCAGAGTGATCCTTAGATGGGTATTGCATGGCTTGGAAAATGTTGAATTTGACCAGTTGGTCACCGAATTCCATAGATAAGATGCCTGAATGGACATCAATCTTGGTTCTTGCAGTCATGAGGAATGGTATTCCTAGAATTAGGGGATATCGAGAAGAGTTCGTCTCACCTTCCATGTCAAGAACATAGAAATCAGCAGGGAAGATAAGATCATTGACTCGGACAAGGAAATCCTTAATTATTCCCTCAGGACTGGATGTTCTTCGATTGACTAACTGAATGACAACACCCGTTGGGTTCAAGGGTCCTATACCAAGGTTGGAGAATATGGATTTGGGCATGACATTAATTGAGTCTCCTAGGTCTATGAGTGCATCATCAAAGTTGGAACTTCCAATTTGGCATGGGACTGTAAAGGTCCCTAGATCTTTGCACTTTATGGGAATAGACTGCTGGGTGGAAACATTTTCAAAGGTCCTAAGTTGCCTCTTGTGGGTACACAACTCCTTGAGAAACTTGGCATACTTAGGAATTTGTTTTATGGCATCTAAGAGGGGAATGTTGACTTCAACACGTCTAAACATGTCGAGCATTTCAGGATCAGGTTCAAAGGACTTCCTTGGTTTAGAAACGTCTTGAGGAAAAGGAATTAGATTCCTAAGTGGAATGGAAGGAGGTGAGGGAATGAATTCAGATTCCTTTTCAATTTTCTTTTTCTTTTCATTTTCTAGGTCAACATTTAAAGGAGGGCTAGAGGACTTATCTTGAGGCATAGCAATGTGATTTCCCGATCTAAGTGAAATTTCACTTACATTACCCTTGGGGTTGGGTAATGGTTGAGTTGGGAGTTGGGAAGAATTTGATTATTGTTGCTGGCTCAGGTGGGATGAAAGTTGACCTATTTGAGTTTCAATGTTTTTAAGGATAGAACGGGTGAAGGAGGCAAGATCTTCCACTGCACTTTCCCATGGTTGCTTGGAAGAAGAGGCTTGTCCCAGATTGGGATTACCTTGATTTTGGTTCTTGGGAAAGCGATTGTATTAGGTTGGGAATTGGGAAGTCTCATTCGGATAGTAGAATCCAGGAGGAGGATTGTTCCTTTGATGTTGAGGAACAAAAGGGTAAGGTTGTTGGAAGTTACCAACACCTTGACTGTATTGAAACTGGTTTGGGTTTTTAGGAGGGAATTGTGGGAGATGAGAAATGGGATTACCATACCTAAGGCCTTGGTTGTAGGAAGAAGAGAAGGGCTCAGAGTGAGGTTGGTTGAAGTTTCTAACAAACTGACCTGATAGTTGAGGATTGGTGTTCCGCTGAGCATATGCTGCATTGAGCTCCATTGGTCCGGATGAATCAGATTGATCCTCTTGAAGTTGTGGACATGTGTCTGTTGGATGATCTGGGGAGCTACAGATTCCACAATTCTTGATTGGTCCAGGAAACATTGATTGCGGAGAAGACGAGGTTGGGGATTTGGTGGCCACAGCTAGCTGTCGCACAAGACCTGTAAGTTCACTCATCCACTCGATCATTTTGTTCAGCTCAATTGATTTATTATCTTGGGATTGTTTGACTTGATCATGTGCTCGATTATGGAATTGTTGTGTGTTTGCAGCCATGTTACCTATGAGATCTCTTGCAGCTGCTGGAGTTTTGTCAACAAGAGCACCGCCACTTGCGGCATCAATGAGGGTTCTCTCCATAGCCAAAAACCCCTCATAGAAGAATTGGATCAAGAGTTGGTCAGGGATTTGATGATTTGGGCAGGTTGCAACAAGATTTTTGAACCTCTCCCAGTACTCATGGAGTGATTCATTTGGGAATTGACGGATACCACTTATTTCCTTTCGGATGGAAGCGGTACGAGAAGCAGGAAATAATTTTTCTAGAAAGAGACGCTTCATGTCATTCCATGTAGTTATGGAACTAGGAGGTAGGTAGTAGAGCCATGAATTAGCAGTGTCAGCTAGGGAAAAAGGGAATGCTCGGAGTTTGATTTGTTCTTCAGAAACCCCTTGAGTCTTCATGGTAGAGCATACTACTTAGAACTCTTTAAGGTGAATATGTGGATCCTCACCGGCTAGCCCGTGAAAATGAGGGAGAAGATGAATCAAACCCGATTTGAGTTCGAATTCAGCTTCAATGTTTGGATATTGAATACCAAGAGGTTGGTAATTCATATTAAGGGCAGCGAGTTCCTTTAGGGTTTGTTCCTTATGATTGGCCATTTCAATTTCAACTGGTTGGATGAGGACTGGTTCTTGAATTATTTGAGTATCTCTTATGTTCCTCCTAAGTTGGCGAAGTGTTCACTCAATTTCAGGGTCAAAAAAATCCGAGGGATTGTTTGGAAGGCTACGGGGCATTCAGAGAGATTTTGGAATAAAGAGGAAGACAAGTTTTTCTTTGTATTTTTTTTTTCAGTTTATGATTTTCATGAGAAGACGAGTTTTTCTTTGTGTTTTTTTTCATTTTTTTTTAAATTTTGGTTTTTTTTGGTTTTTATGACAATAACCAAAAACTAATTACTACTTAAAGCACTATCCCTGGAAATGGCTCCATTTGAAATGCACGGCCGATTGTCGCCTATCGACCGGTCAAGGTTCCAGTGCTCTGCTAATGTGTATAGCAGCACTCGGGTCAAATCCTCGGTGATGGTACTTCGTAATAGTCGATTATTTTTAGTTGATTGTATTCTGATTGGGGGGTTTGTTTGTAGAGATTTTGAAATAATTTATGGATGATTTTTTATTTAACAAATTTATGAAGATTGGGGTGAGTTCATCATTAGGTTAGTTAAGCTTGTGATATCCTTGAGCTTTGCTTTATATTGCATTTAAATTAACACCCATGTCACAAGATGATGTTGATTAGAATTCCTAAGTGTTAAGGCTTTAAACCAAGACTTAACTTAACTTAAGGTTATAGTCTCAATCATATATTATTTATGGTGGTGTATTTATGGTTCCAATAATCTATGGAAACCACATGTTAAACAAAACAAGTCATTAATCCATGACATGTTAAGTCCAACATACACAATGTTAATTCAAAGAATATTCATCGAGCAGAAGCTCTCAATCACTTAACACACCTAAATTATAACTCACCCCAATGAGAGATTTACTCAGACATTTGGGTGTTTAATAATCTGGTTATAATTATTATTATTATAAATTAATAAAAGAAGAAAAATAAAGGGATAAGAAAAGAGTGGTACGTCGACACACACACACGAACAATGATAATAATTAAAAACGAACTTTCGATTGAATGAGGAAGCTAAATAAGGGAAGGGGATTTAACTGAATTTAAACTATTTTAAGAACATTAATTTTAAAATACATAAGGTGGAGGAGAATAAGATATATTGAAGAAGAAACTTTCATTAAAACAGAATTACAAAATAAAGGACTTACAAAATTACAAAAATGAAGGACACAAAAGTAAGTGAAAACAAAGAGAGGAGGAAAGGTCTCTAAAGTGAAAACTTGAGTATGTAAGGTCCTCCCAAGCCTTTTAAAAGGATTTTGTCGTGCCAATATAATCTCCTCTCTTCTGAAATTCCAACCCCTCTCAAGGAGAGAAGGGGAGAGTATTTATAGCCCAAGGAGTGGACTGTTTGCATTCTCAATCTGTCCCTCCACTTGCATCGCCAATTTGGCTATTCATACAGCTGAATCTACAAATATATCCTTCTTAAAAGTTGTATATAATAATGTCGTACCACTACTGTCAAACTTTGGAGGCATTTGGACAAGTGGATCCAAAGTTATGGCGGTTTTATTAAACAAAGGTAAACTGTCCATTTCTATCCATTCTTTTTCAATGGCCAAAATGTGAATGGGTTTTGGAATAGGAATATGCCTTCAAATCTGAATTAATTATTCAACAAATTCTTCCGCCTATATCTCCTCTTTCACACTGAAAAATATCATCTCTAGTTGATTCTTACATCATGAGATATGTCATGCATACTATACTGATTTTAATTCTCGGCCAGAATGGTGGGATGGACTTCAAAGCTTCATTTGGGCCCCTTGTACTTGGATATGGGCCTTGAAATTTTTATAAAATATGACATGAAGTGTCCCCCAAATTATGGTGGATAGTTAATGTTTTTGGACTTCTGTATTGGGCCCATTAAATCAATCTTCAAGGCTGGTCCAGTTTGTTCACAGATTCTTTGGTCTTGTTTGTGAGGACTGTATGACCCTTCAAATGGCAGAATTGGCTCATGGTACCTTCTAATGAAATGTTCTATATTGAAAGGAGAATCCTAAAAAACAAGAACCACACAATTTGTATCAGTATAGTGATAGTTATTATTAAAACATTAAACTGACTCAATTGGACTACTTCTAAAAATGCCCAAAAATTATACTTAATATTAAAACATTAATATTTCACACAAATTATGCACATTTCATATAAAATAAATAAAGGGAGTATATAATAATTCATGAAAATATTAATAACATCATGTTTTCTTTGGAAAAGTTTAGGCAGTACTTAATAGGATCAAGGATCATAGTTTTCACAGATCATTCAGCCCTTAAGTACTTGCTGGATAAAAAGGACTCGAAGCCTAGACTCATGAGGTGGACCTTTCTACTACATGAGTTTGATTTAGTGATTAAGGATAAGAAAGGGGATGAGAATGTTGTTTCATATCACTTGTCCAGATTGTCCAATTCCCCAAGTAAGGACCCAAAAGAGATCAACAGTTCTTTCCCTGATGAACAGCTGTTTGCTGCTTCTGTGCAGCAGTCTGCTTGGTTTGTAGACTATGCCAATTTTCTAGCAGTTGGAGTCATGACCAAGGATCTCTCACACAACCAAAGGAAGCGGTTTATATCTGAACTGAAATACTTTTTTTTGGATGACCCTCTTCTATTTAGGAGGTGTGCTGATGGGATTCTGAGAAGATGTGTGGTTGAGGATGAGATTTTGCCCATACTTGAGAGCTGCCACTCATCACCTTGGGGTGGCCACCATGGAGGCTAAAGGACTACTCAGAAGGTCCTACAGGCTGGTTTCTACTAGCCAAAACTGTTCAAGGATGCTAGGAGTCTAGTCATTGGCTGTGCAAAATGTCAAATGTTGGGAAATGTTGGAAGAATACAGGAATTACCCCAAAAAGGTATTCTGGAAGTTGAAATATTTGATGTGTGGGGCTTGGTCTTAATGGGACCATTTCCATATTCTTATGGGAATGAGTACATTTTGGTTGCTGTGGACTACGTGTCCAAGTGGGTTGAGGCAGTAGCTCTGCCCAACAATTCAGCTGCTAGTGTTGTGAAATTCATTAAGAAAAACATCTTTTCCAGATTTGGTGTGCCTCGAGCTTTCATCACTGATAATGGGACTCACTTCAAGAATTATAAGTTCAAAGGTTTTATGGAGAAGTATGGGTGCTCACATAGGACATACACTACTTACCACCCACAGTCCAGTGGGAAAGAAGAAGTTTCAAACAGAGAGCTCAAACAGATTTTAGAGAAAACAGTGTCTAGCTCTAGGAAAGACTGGTCAAGGAAATTAGATGAGGCCCTTTGGGCCTACAAAACTGCTTACAAGACTCCTATAGGGATGTCACCATATAGGCTACTCTTTGGAAGAACATGTCATCTACTTATTGAGTTACAACAGAGCTCTTATTGGGCTGTGAAGGCTCTTAACTTTGATTTAATGTCTTCTAGAGAGAGGAGACTGCTAGAGCTGAGTGAGTTGGAAGAGATCCGAAGAGAGTATTATGAGAATGATGAAATTTACAAATAAAGAACAAAGTCTTTTGATGACTCAATCATTCAAAACAAGAATTTCAAGGTTGGTGAGAGGGTCCTTCTTTTTAATTCAAGATTGAAGCTGTTTCCAAGGAAGTTGAAGTCCAAGTGGTCAGGACCCTTTACCATTGTTAGAGTTCTGGTTAATGGAGCTGTTGAGCTGGTTGGAGATGAGAATAGACCTTTCTTAGTCAATGGTCAAAGAATAAAGAACTTCTTTGAAGGGTAGCCAAAGGGCTTGGCTGCCATATCTCTATTGGAAGAATGAGCTGATTCAAGTCTAACTGAGGACTATAAACTCAGTGTTGCATGGGAACTAACCCATGGATGCTTAGTAGTTTCTCTTTTATTTTATGTTATTCAATAAAGTTCATCCTAGCTGCTTGTTCTTTGGTTCAATTGCTTAGCTGTTGATGGTGCTTCATGATCTTCTGTTGTGTTAGAGAGAGTTGTTGCTGCTAGAAACTTGGCTAGAAAACCCAAGGGAGAAATCCACTGCATCATATGGATAACATTTGTCTCTACTCACTCTCTTGGGTTACTTTTCTTGAACTTTAAACTCTAAAATATTATTTTACTTATTTAAACCTATAGGTTACTGAAGAGGAGTAACAACCCAATGATGCTAAAGAGGATATTTTGATGAAATCTACTGCTAAATGGACAATAATTCAGGGAAGTGTTGTTCTCCCTTTTTCACTTTCAATTAATTGCTTACTCTCTACTATGAACTAAGTGTGGGGGACTTCCTCCCAATATATGAGTAATGAATGTATTTTCTTACTTGGGTGTTAGCTACTAATATCTACTTAGTTGAGAATATACTTGAGTTGATTTGATGAAACATGATTGCACCCATTATTATTATTCTCATTATGCTACTGTTGCACATCATTGCTAAACATGCTAATTTTTGAAGTAAATTGTTAAAATATTTTGTCTACTCAAAATGATTAAAATCATGAACTTTTTAGGAATAGAACTATTTGTATTACTGGTGATGGTTTGTGGGGTTAGTCTCTTCTGTTTTTTTTTGTTTTTGTTTTTATTTTCTTTCACTTTTTGTGTGGAAAAGAAATTTTTTGAACTTCATTGATACCCTTCCATTTCCTTTTTCAGCTGAAATTTCCATCTATTTTGAACTTTCACTGTCCCCCACCTTGAGATTCAACATTGGGGACAATGTTGGGTTTTAAGTGTGGGGGAGAGGGGTCATTCTAGTGTCATGTAAAATTCCCCCTTCTTGAACACAAGTTTGTGTTTGTTTTAAAAAAATGGTCAAATTTTTTTTAAAAAAAAGGTTCAAAATCCCTTAAAAAAATAAAATATTCAGAATTATTTCATCACATGATGGTCATTGGATGTTCACTGGTACTTCAATTATGTCTTATTTAGTGGATAAGTGTTTGTTGGATGTTGAGAGTGGCACTGAGTCAGAAACTATTAAGTATGAATGATTGCTGAGTGCAATTGTTCACTGTCTCTATGGATCTATCTATTTAGGAACTGAGGATGAGAGTGTGACATGATAGTCTTTATGGAGTAAAGATCATGGCTTGGAGTAACTAGAAGTTCTAACTGGAACCCAGGGGACTCACATTTTTATAATATAATATTCAATCAGTTTAGGAAGTCAACTTGATTGATTATTAATTAAGTCATTTGTAACTGGAGTAAAATGGGCAAATGGGATCCCACAATGAGTATTTGAGACAAGGTGCATTGGGTGCGTTTCTGTGAATAAATAAAGCCAATTTCAATCTTAATAAGTGCTATGCACAGTGCTCTGCACATGGAATATGGCTGGGAAAAAGTAAAATAAAGTGCCCTTGTCAAAAATGAACTCATTAAGGTGAGGGGAATTTTGAACCCAGATGAAGAAGGGAGAAATTAACTTGGTTAATTTTCATTTGGGTTGAATCAATAAAGTGATCAATTTCATGGACTTTAATTTCTGGAACCTGGAGGAAGGTGAGAATGGATGGTTCCCTTGGTTAATTTTTGAGTTCCACTTCTTATAACCTGTCAACACTCCTTGAATTAGAACTTGAACTGGAAGGTGAAGCAGGATGATTAATGATTACACATAGGAGGCATGACATACTTGACAGTGTATGAATTTGTGATGCTCTTGACTTCCAGTGAGTATTTGAAGCTAGACAGGATATCATTTATGAATACCTTTGAAAAAGAATGACCTGTTGTTGCTTTTGATCCTTTGTGTATTAAAGTTTAGTCATGCACTTTGTTTTGAACTGAACTTCACAAATCATCTTTCTGTTTTAATGTCAAATGCATGTACTTGTTTGAGGACAAACAAAGCTTTAAGTGTGGGGGAGTTTGATGTGGCAGTGTTTTCGCACACTTTTCCACATTCTTTTTATATTTTTATTGACTTTTTTATTCCAAAATGATTGTTTTTAGTAAATATTTGGTAATTACTGTGTTTTTGTACTTTGTTGTGTAAAATAATCAATTTTAGTTTAAATCAATTGTTTTTAATATTCATTTGTGTCTTTTTAAATAATTCTTATATTAACTTAGTCTTTCCAATTAGACTTTTATTTATTTATTATTTTATTCTAATTAGTTTATTAATTCATTAATTTAATTAATTAATTAATTATTCTTTAAATTGTAAATAAATAACCCATTTTAGTTGTTCGTATTTTAATAAGCTAATTAGTTTTAACAATTTAATTTTATTCAACTAATATTTTTATTAATTCACTTTATTAATTCTTTAATTAATTGGTTGATTAATGTAAGAAGGTGACTTTAGTTATTTTAGTTTGTTTTAAATTAAGTCTGTATAATTTTTAATCTAAATAAATTCATTCTTTTAAATAAATCACAATTAATTTTATTATTTGAGTTTGTTTTATTTATTTAGTTTTTAATTCAATTTAATTGGTTAATTGGTTTTTAGTTTTATTTAAATTATTAATTTATTTAATTGTTCTTTTTAATTTGCAGGTACTCACGGTGGCACGTCGCACCGTTTCCCTCACAGTGCCTCCGTTTCTTACCCACCGTTTCCTCCTCACGGTCTCACCATGACACTCACGGTGTCTCAACCACCGCCTTGCCACACGTACTGTCACACCGAGAAAGTGATGTCCCACCGCTTCACTACCTCACTGTCTCACCGGTTCCCCCACATGACTGTCCCACCATTTCACTTATGCACTGTCTCACCGTGAGCACCCTCACAGTGCCTCCATTCCCTGTCTCACCATGAGCACCCTCACGGTGACTCACACGGTGCTTCCTTCCTCTTCATCCACTGCAATGCCACACCTTCCTGTCACCGTTTCACCACCAAACCATGGCACGACTCAACTGATCTTCTTCACCACTCCTCCACGCAGCAACACAACAAGCACAAAATCAACTCCAGCAGCCCAGAAAAAAAATTCATTCACCAATCAAAAACATAAAATCACAACCATAGCAGTAGGAAAAATCAAATCACCAGGAAACTCAAAATTTGAAAGAAGAACTAAAATGAACATACTCAAATTCACAGATGAAGAAATTTTGGAATAAATTACCCATGTCTCGAACGGAATCGTAATCTCGCACATCCCTTATGCCGCTGGACCGAACCACCTTCGCCTTCACCCTGTTGGATGAATACCAACCTTGGTCGAACCTTCCCTACCGCCGGTCCAGACTCACCGCACACACCCCCTGTACCGCCGCAACCCTCGGTCCCCAACCGCGAGCCGACCTTTCCCTCAAAGTCGAAGCATCCCTCGGACCTAAGCCCCGCCGGCACCGATTCCATTCTCTTGAAACCCTAACCAGGTGTCACCGCTACCCACGCCCCTGTCTCCTTCCTCGCCACACGAACCCCAGCCTCTACTGCTTGGACCTCATCCTACCACCGCGCCCTGTTCTCCTCTTCCAAAGCCGTGCCCCTCCTCTTCTTTCTTCCCACGCCTCACAGACCTGCCGCCCCCTTCTACTTTTTTTTTCTAGTTTTATTTTTATTATAGTAATATATATATTATGTGTTATATATCATATATAATATAATAATAATAATAGGTGTATAAGATTATATATACAATTTCTTATTTTAATAATAACATTATATATTAGTATTATCATTAAATTTAAGTAATAATATTAATATATAGAATATAATAGTTCTATTTTATTTTTTATTTGACTCACGTGCAGTTTCTATTTCGTTGCAGGGAGCGGGATGCACTTACATATAATTCACTTAAAAGATCGTGATGTGCACATAAAAGCATGACACATGGGTTGGCTGTGTCCAGGGAAGGAATTAGTTTGATGCGCGCAAGCTTTTTCATTCGGTTAGAAGCAATTGCTTCAGTGACAAGCGCGGGAGGGGCGGAAAAGTGAAAGCTCCACGTGGAGGCCAGAGAACTCACCGGGGGAGATTCCAGAGGCTTCGGTTAGGTGATGAATGCATGGGAGGCGGGAGAGGCATCTCTTGGGGAGCTAAGCAGGAGCGGAGGACATCAAGTTGGGACACACTTCCATCAGGGGAGAAAAGCAGCGAGACTTTTGATCCATAGGAGCAGAGCAGGAACAACTTACACGATCTCTCTTGGAGCATATTGGAGTACGAGACTAGATAATTTTCACACCTCAATTCCCAGGGTGGGACATCAAGCGCATTCCAGCGCCGCATCCACCATTGAGCAGCGGGGATTTAGAACTTCAGGAGATCAAGCAGGGAGACAAACATCTTTATGTTCTTTGTGCTCTGTTTTTTTCTGAAACTTAATTCAACATGAACTTCACTATTTTTAATTCCATGTTTGCATTAAATCCAACCATTATGTCTGGATAAATTCCTTTGGGGGAGAATAAGCTGGCCGATTCGATTTGTTTAGTTTGATTCATGCACTGCATCATTACTGGATCTTCTCTCTCATTTTTTACAGACAAGCTTATTTTCAAGACAACAAGATCGTGTGAAAACCGATCTTGTTTGTACCATACTCCAAACTATTCCAATATGAGTAACTCATTGACAAGTGAATTATACTCAAATGAGAGAGATACACCAAACTCAACTGACAAGTTGAGCTCGGTGACTTCTGAATTTTCTTCAGCATTGGTTGGAATGACTCTTATAGTTGAAGGACTATAAGAGCTATTTCATCACAAACTGACCAGACGACAAATCTGGCCGGTTATTTTTAGTCAGATCCATGTTCTTAAAATTGCAGTGCATGAATAAGGCTAAGCAACATCAAATCGGCTAGTGGACTTCCCCTCTTCCTCATCTATTGGTTGTTTGCACCATAATTCCTCTTGTTGCTCTGTCTTTGTCTACAAACTTTGCACTCACCATCTCACTCTCACTTCTGCACACACTAAGTCTCATTCACTCCACTTCACCACCACTAATTGTCTTTGCTCGATTTTTTCATGTGTGTTTTTGTTTAGTTTATTTTTTAGAACACCAAACACAACAACAATCCTCCCTATGGTCCGATCCTGTCTTTCCACTATCCTAAGTAGTAAGTAGGTATAAATTTTAGTTTGTCGCCCGTGCCCAATGACGCGCGAGCGTGAAACACCACATACACTTGCGCACCGTTCTTACTTGCACGCTTCTCCATCACTTGCACGCTACTCCATCACTTGCACGCTGCTCCATCACTTTCACACCACTTTCCTTCCTTTGTCATATTTTGATGCGTTGATGTTGAAATATGATTTGCGCACAATATACACTTGTGCACTGCTGATACTTTCACACCCCTTTCTACTTGCATTCCACTCTTGAAATTTCAAAACACTTTCTTTCCTTTGTCATATTTTGACATGTTGATCTTGAAATATGACTTACACACAACATACACTTGCGCACCACATATACTTGAGAACCACACTTGCGTTCCACTTTCTTTCCTTTTTCATATTTTGATGTGTTGATCTTGAAATATTACTTGCAAACAACATACACTTGTGCACCATATATACTTGCATGACACACTTGCACGCCACTTATACTTGTGCACCACTTTATTTACTTTGCCAAAAACACTTCTCAAATCCCCCTATATTTTATAATACTTGCATCACAGGTTCTATAAACTTATGATATTTGTGAAATAAAAATCAACAAAGCATCGTCATAGTAACCATGGGAAGTATTGTAACTTCCCTATCTTCCATCAACCAATTATACAAAGTGAAGTGATTTCCTTTATTCTCAAACTTCCTTGACAACAAAAGAAAATACCTGTAAAGGATATTCTTCATAATCATCTTGCTCCTAACACTATTGAATGATGACTTTTAATTCCACCTAAGTGACCCCATATTATTTGGTGTGTGGAACAAAGGCATTATTTCCCATTGATGTTTAGTTTTATCACTTTGGATAACTATCTATGGCCACCATACACCGAATAAAATGGAATAAGTCCATCTAGATGATTTAGAATCCCTAAAAGAGAATAGACTCCAAGACTTTCACAATCTAGAGAGGCACTAGGATAGGATAACAAGAGAGTTTAACAAGAAGGTTTTCCTCCTCATCTTCCCCTAGGGTGACATGGTGTTGGATCTCAAAATGCTGATGATACTTGGAAAGAAGCCACCAAAGTTAGAGCCCAAGTGGGAAGGAACTTACATCATTCATATGGTCTATTCCAATAGAGCATACTCATTGATCACCATAGTCGGGGAGTGTATCACACCTCCAAAAAATTCCAAGTTTCTCAATAAGTACTTCACATGAGGAGTCTATCAGTTTAAGATTTAATACTTTAAACTAAAATCTATAGTCTATGAAACATGTCCTAAAAATGTTTTCAAGGGTCCAAGAATTACGAACATAAACTATTTTCATCCCATATAGTTTGAGTTTTATGACATTAAACTAAAAATCCTAACATCCTTAGCACATGATGTTAAACTATAACCTTACCCCATATACAACAGGGATGCCTCATACCATAAGTATGAGATGATCCAAGAAATATTACCCCATATACAACTCAGATGACTCATATCATAAGTATGATATTTTCTAAGAAATCCTACCCCATGTACAATCAGGAATCCTTATACGATACATATGATATGGTCAAAAACCTCACCCCATGTTATGAATAAGAGATTCCCTCATCGGAGAGGATTTCCCTAGCTCTGATGTTGGTCTTCCACTACACTGTGTTCTAGAACTATGTGTGTCTTGATTACCATTCTCATGGGATACATAGTGATGCATATACCTCCCATATATAGGCCTAACCACAAATTTATCAACCCTTTGCCCACTTGTCTCTATTTATAGTCCCAATATCATGACCTTAAATTACGTGTAGTTCATCTCAAGGTATTAATGTGGTATGTGATCCTCCTTGGATCCTTTAACTTTGGGTACCTCTTTCATTCTATGTAGATACCATTGAGACCAAAATTGATCCAGTCTAATCATCATGACTTTAAACTATATACCACACTCACTTTGGTCCAAGCATTATGACCCTAAACTATGTGTTGTTTGTTTCCTAGTACTTATGTGAAATGTGTTCCTGTATTCCCTCCTTTCACATTGGGTTCCACCACTTTCTTCCCACACAAATACCGTAAAAAAACACTTCCCTAGTTCAAACATCATGACTTTAAATTTTTTTCCATAGTCTAGGAATCACAACCTTAAACTATTCTCTATGGTCCAGGCTGTACAACCTTAAAATGTGTCCAACCATCTTTAGGATGGCTTCACCTGGTTCAAGGACTCCTTGGATCCATTCAAATTGGGTTTTAACTCTTTTTTTCCACACAAAAATCCTTGGAGCACCTCCCAATGGTCCAAGAATTACTAACTTAAACTATTTTCAATTGGTCCAATCTCTATGGCCTTAAACTAGGAGCCCTGGTCTAAGAACTATAACCCTAAAATGTGTACATTCATCCCTTATTCACATGGTTTACTCCATCATTGGTGTTTTATAAAGCCTATGCTTCAACGTTCTTCCCAGAACTACATGTGGATTGATTCCCATCCTCATGGGATATGTAGTCACAGCTAAACTTTCTGTCTCTGGGCCCAACAATAGGTTCACCACAAAACCCTCTATTACCCATAGTGTTATCCCCCCAAAATTCTCCCATGGGCCTCCTTTTAGGAATAATACCCATTCATTTTATTTGACCCATTAGTGGGCTAAGATTCCATCATATCCTGATATGAGGAAGAAAATAATGAATGTATTAATGCATAATTCCTACGCACCACATCCTCAACGCATGATATTAAATTGTGATCTTACCTCATATAAATTTAGGATGTGTCTTAATGAGAGATAATTTTACCCAATATCAAATCGGGATCCCCCCCATGACAAATATGGGATGAAAAAACACCAAAATACCCAGAACATGATGTTTGTAATGTCCCAACCTAGGATCCACTTAACCCATGCCCCGAGTCACTAGGTCACAAGGCCTCAAGCGTGTCTCCCCGTACGCCAGAGGCTACCAACTAGAAGTGAGGGTATAAGGGTGGTATAGTGGGGAGACTATACTCTCGTATCAAAGTGGCACAACATATATAATAAATAAACACAATATAGTGGAAGAATATACAAATATACACTATGACTACTAGACCAGTAACCCACCATAACAGAAAGTAGAATAAAACTAGATATAGTAAACAACTGCAGAAGTGTAAATAATAAATGACTGTAATAATATCTAAATCCAAAAGGATAATTCATGTATAATTATTTCATGGTATGTTGATATATAAAAAATGGGAACATGGGATAAGCATATACACCATGCTATACAATATTAAAAAAGACTAAAAGAATGCTCCACTAGCATCATGAGCATAAGCTTGGTCCTCTGCTTCCATTCTTCATACTATAAAAAAATGAATCAATTATTTTTAGTAGGGTGCTTGATCTTATCCATACCTATAGACAAGTAATCTACTTAGGTACCAAAGGCGGCCTGAGTAGGGTGTGAGATAAAATTCCAATAGGCCACCACTAATGGTGTCTATAAATAATCCAAGTAGTGTATATAACCACAATTGTGTGTAGGTATAAAGAGTAATAAAGAATGATGAATAAATAAATACCAACCAGCTCAGGTTCCATCGGGACACCTATATGGCTCTACCTATATTAGTATAAGACAAAACAAGTCTGATCTATAATCATATATATGGTAATAATATATATATAGTATAATTATATACTATATACATCTATATGCACTAAGTATGTGTAGATGTAAGTATGCATATACCTGGATACTAGGAACTTCCTAGACCTGAGGCATGACACAAACATCCATAACCAGTCCAATGAGTTGGTAGGATCAATAAGAGGGTACATTCCCTAAATCTCATAATGAATGTGAGACATCATACTCAAAACTCTAGATAGGTGGGATGAGTCTTCATGCCCAACACCTGTAATAGAAGAATATGGAACGTTATGCCCATCACACAGATAATAGTATAATGGAGAGAGACTCCATGATAAACACTTGATGTAAGGGAGAGTGAAACACCATGCACAACAAGACCCTTAACCATCATACTACAACCAATGTAAATATATTAATGATAATAATAATAATAACTTGAGGGATCACCTTATAATCATTATAATCATCAATCCCTGATGTATAAAAAGGGTTCCACAATCCATATAGTCAATAATTAACAACACACATTAATTGATGTGGACCTTACACCAATTATTATTCATTTAATTTATTCCATTTAATTTATTTAAGCAAATAAAACTATCTTGAATCAAATCCATTCAATACAACAAGACATTTAATTAACCAAGGCATGACAATTCCATTTGATTATAAGCCAAGAACTTAAGAGGTTATTTGGAAACTAAGAAATTATATAAGAGTGTGAAATCCATTTACATGTCAAGATGAACACTTAAAAGGTTTTATAGACATTTAATCTATTGAATATGAATGTAATTTTAAGCCATCACACCCAAGGGGTGGCTATGATTGAGGTTGGTATCCTCTAAATATAACACCCCAACCCTCTAGACCAGAGTCGGTGAATTACTTGTTACATTGGAATGGTTAAAAGGAAAGAAAATCTAGAATGAACGATCTGTTTAGTATTCTAGAAGAAACTATATACATAGATGTAACTCAAATTACATTGTAAAAGGTAATAAAAAATAATACATAACAAAAACTAATAAACTGCAACCAAAGGAACCCAATAAATAGTCTCCTCTTCATAAACTATTGAAGGTAAAAAAATTAAAGGGGTGATCTCAAATTCTCAGTAATGTTTACATATAGTGGAAGCATGAATCAATAATAATTGAATCATAAACAATTTTACATAATCAATATGGCATGGTGAATAAATGGAAAACACATGCCATTAATAAACTGAGTATGAAACTACATTTATAGATTTTGTTATAGTGAAAAACTCAGGGATAGTAATAACTGAAAATGAATAAAGAGATATTCTTATTAACTGGATGTCATGTATCTGGAACATGATACCAGTATACCATTGAAATGGTTTAAGTCTGTGGGTAGAAACCTGTCTGATTTTTGGAAACGAACTCGAAGGGTTTATTGCCAACTGATTTGTCTCATGAGACCTATCGATGCATCAAGGGGATATATGTAAGAACCTAGTTTTTTCTACAAAAGACTTTGGAATATTCTTGATGATATTCCAGAGCAGCGCCTTCAGACGGCGTGCGATTCCGAGCCCCGGAGTGGCTGGAATTAAATTTTCAGTGCGTTCACACTGGGAACGCCAAATAAATGGTATAACTCCTAAACGGAGTTCCGGATCAGAGATCCAAGTGTACTAATGGGTCCATAATGGGGTGTTTACCCTAGGAACGACATAGAACTTGTCGACGCGGGATGTTTGGACCCCTCGCCCGCTTCTGGAATGTTAAACGGATTAAATAAATTAATTATTTCATTTAATGGCGAAATGCTAGTATCTTTTAAACAGTGGCTCAGATTGGAAAACTGAGGGCACCGTTGAG
Organism: Viscum album; assembly: GCA_963277665.1. NCBI lineage: Eukaryota > Viridiplantae > Streptophyta > Magnoliopsida > Santalales > Viscaceae > Viscum > Viscum album. The sequence goes on from OY728135.1 coordinate 1,369,733,953, forward strand.
GTCGGAGCGTGCCGTTTACCCTAGGAGGGGTATAAGTTTCACGGGCACGGGCCGTTTGTGAAAAATGGCTCCAGGGGCGTTTTCGTAATTTGGAGGCCTCGGGCGCTAAGTTTAGTAACTTTTGAACGGGGTCTAGGAATAAAATTCTGAGAACACCATTACACTCAGAGTGTGGTTCTTAGCCTAGGGGAGGCTAAATCCCGAACCCGTCGGGAGTTCGGGTTCGGGGCTATCGGGCGGGCGTTTAAGCGATTTGTACTTAAACACCCCACCCCTCTTCTTCTTCTTCTTCTTCTTCCTCAAACCCTTTCCCCCTCCTTCACCTCCAGCAAGGCAACTCCGTCGAGGCAAGCTCCAGCGAGGCGCAGCCCCCCCCCCCCGACGGGTTGACGGCGAAGCGACGGGCATCACCCAAGAGGTAGGAGTTTATCGTTTACGTTTTTCTTTCCCGCACCTCATTTGAACCTAATTTATACCCCCGAATTGTTGTTTTATCTTCGAACAAAACCCATGAATTCGTAGTAGAGTTAATTTCCTTTTCAACGCATCTTTAGGATTCAAATTCCAAGCTCCGTGGCATCCGCAATGATCCGCCGAACTTCGCGTGTTTTCGGGTTCCGGCGAGTTCAAGCGGCGGCGCGGCTCGGTGGAAGCGGTCGGCGGCACAGGTGCTCGGCGGAGGGTCGGCCGAGCGTGAGGTGCTGGGCGCCGGCGCGAGGAGAAGCCGGCCGCGCGAGGCGGCGGCTCCAGGCGGCGAGGCCGAGCCGCCGGGGCGCGACGACCCAGCGGTCGCGGCGCGCGACCCCAACACGGGGACAAGACCCGCGCGACGCGGGTCTTCGTGCAGACCAAGCGACCGGCCACAGGCCGGTCGGTGCGCGGTCCGCTGGCCAGCGGCTGGACCACGCGGTTGGACCATGGCCCGGTCCAGAACGGCCGGACTGGCCGGTTCAGGCTGGTCCGGCCCAAGGGGCCCTACCCTCAGGGTTCGGACGCCCGTATTTTCTGCTACGGGCGTCCGTTTTGAATGCCGTCTGCGGCGGCGCGGACCTGACGTCGAGGCAGAATTTTTGAGATGGTTTTGGGAATTTTTAATTCCCAAAACGAGGGTCCGCGGAGGCGCAACGTGTCTTTAAGTGGACGAGCGTTTTTTCCGAGATTTTTGTTTCGGACGGCGCGGACGCGTCCGACGTCTGTTTTAAGCGCCGTTAGCGGCATTGGAACTCTGGCATCGAGGCGGAGGTTTCCAGGGTTGTTCCGGGCGTTGAGGCCGAGGTTGAGGCGCGGGCCCCAGGGCCCGTATTTTGAGCTGCGTGCAGCTTTTAGCGACTTTTTCCTCGGACGTCCGTTCGGGGCGTGCGAGCAGTCGATGTTGGGTGTTTTTCCAAGGGGATTGCAATGGTGCAATCTGCCCGCCCTAATTTGGCACGATGGTGCGGGGCCCACAAGGGTCGTTTGGGTGTCGACGGTGATTTTCCATCTTTATCACCGGGCGACCATTTTGGACAAGTGAGTAGTCCATCTTGTGTGCTTTTTCGAGAGGATCGCAACGCTGCGATCCGTTCGTTGAGTTTCGAGACCGGGTTGCTGGTCCCACGTGGCACCACTCGTGTGCGGTGCACCGGAATGCATCTTTTTCTCCGGATATCCATTGCACTCAAGTGAGTAGTGCTTTTGACGTGTTTTCCCGAGGGGATCGCAATGGTGTGACACGCCCGACTGTTTTCGGGGCCGAGGCTCGGGATCACGGGACACCGTTCGGGCGTGAGGCGGTGTTGGCGACTTTTCCGTCGGATATCCGTTTGAGGCGAGTAAGTAGTCTAACTCGCATGTTTTTCCGCGAGGATTACAGTGGTGTGATCCATTTGGCTGTGCGGAGCCTCTTGTGTGATCTTGGGAAATGTGGAATGTGAAAGGTGCTCCAGTGGCGGTTCGTCCTACCATGTTTATAGCGGACCCTTGGTGTGTGATCGCGCATTCTTGGGAGGGTGATATAAATGGTTCACGAGATGTGGTTGGCCGTGCCTGGGACTTTGAGTTGGAGTTGTTATGTCACGCCTTCAAATTGACGTTGGGTGTCTTGTGTACTCTAGCCCTTGTGCTGAAAGTGAGGTATACTTTGGGAGTATACGAGAGTGCTTGGAGGTACACGTGGTTGTTCGTACCTGAGAGAGTTTGGGTGCTTGGTTGGGGTTGTGATGGGGCCACACGTTGTGTGGACCCCACATGTGTGCCGGGTTCTACTTTGCGTACTTTGAACCCTCGCGACGTAGAGGGTCCCTCTGTGTGTTTGTTTGACCAGAAAGGTGGAGTTTTTCCCCTGGCTCTGTGCTCGTTGGTTGACCAGTAGGGTTGAGTGGTCTCCCCCTAGTTTTGTTCTTGATGGATTGGCCCGTAGCGGTGATAGTGACACCCAGTGCTGGAGCAGACACTGCACCTATTTTTGGGTGAGTTGTTCTGGAGTTGGGAGGTTGCGCGATACCCACTCTATGTTCGTTTGGCCAGTGTTGTACTCTCCAGTGGAGATGGCCAGAGCAGTTCTGAGTTTGACCCTCCAACGATGCTGGGCAGTGGGTTACTCATCGGCTTTTAGGGTCTACCCTCCAGCAGAGACTGTGCAGTGGGTCACCCAACGCACTTAGGGTCTACCCTTCAGCGAGACTGGGCAGTGGGTCACCCGACGCACTTAGGGTCTACCCTCCAGTAGAGACTGGGTAGTGGGTCACCCGACGACCTCTTAGGGTCTACCCTCCAGCAGGGCTAGGTAGTGGGTCGACTGTCGTCTAGTTCCATGTCTACCCTCCAGCACGGCTGGGCAGTGGGTCGCCTGTCGACTTATTCCAGGTCTACCCTCCAGCACAGCTGGGCAGTGGGTCACCTGTCGACTTTTTCCAGGTCTACCCTCCAGCGGGGCTGGGCAGTGGGTCGCCTGATGATGTATTAAGGTCTACCCTCCAGCGGGGCTGGGCAGTGGGTCGCCTGATGATGTTTTATGGTTTACCCTCCAGCGGGGCTGGGCAGTGGGTCGCCTGATGATGTGTTATGGTTTACCCTCCAGCGGGGCTGGGCAGTGGGTCACCTGGTATCCTATTATGAATTACCCTCCAGCAGGGCTGGGTAGTGGGACACCTATTGGCATTATAGGCTCAGTCCTTTCTACTAGGCTAGACTGTGGATTTCCTCCGTGATTACCAGAGCGGGACCCCTGGTTACGGGTCGGTGTTGTGATGACCTTGACTTTGAGGAGACCTCTCGACTGCAGGGAAGTGACGAGGTGTGGTTTGACTTTCCCTAGAACTCTCAAGTACGAGGGTCACTTTACCCACCAAGACACGTTCTTGTGACGTGATCTAAAACCGTGCGAGCGAGTTAGTGCCGCCCAAATCGGATAGTGTCAAGGTGCGGTGATTGAGCCCCTTGGCTTGCGGTTCAGGGAAGACGTGTGGGATGCTGGGCATCGATGATGGAGTTTACTTCTGGGACTATTGGATACTCTTTCTTGGGCTGAGCTACGGGATGGAGATCCCCTTACGAGCTTGTTTGGGCTTCTTGTCGAGCATACATATATGTATATACCTTGTTCGAGAACCCACTCCTTGGGTTTTGGCTACTCTCCTTCCAGGAGAGGCGAAGACACGCGAGGTATGCCACATGCTTTCCATGTCTAGATTATCATGGTTGGATGAGTCTACTCTCCTGCTATAGGTATCTAAGACACAACGAGAAGTTCATCTTCTCACCGTTTCCAGCTCCTTGTGTCTGTACGAGTCTACCTTCTTTCCTCCTGTTGGGTTGAGCTGGACTCTTTACTGTACTCTCTGTTGTACCCCCTTTACTTTCCTGTTCGCTCTACTGATCACCATTCGGTACCTTTTTTTGTTGCTCCCTCGAGCCTTCGGGGTATCCTACTGAGTATTTTTATACTCACCCCTTCTTGGGCTTTTCCCGCACTTGGTGTGCCCTTGAAGACGACGAACAGGTGGAGCGTGACTTCAGTGGAGCGTAGGAGCTTGGGAACTTGGACCGCGTGCGGTGGTCGTGGCCGGGTTCTAGATGGGAGACCCGTCAGCTGTTTCTTTTTGTTTACCTGTTTCCGGGTTGTGGCACTTGTTGATTGGGCGCGTGTTTTTCCCCTTTTCTTTTCAGTGTACTTTCAGCTTTCTTTGTACTTGTAGAGGTCGATGCACTTTGTGGTATATATATAGCAGTTGCCTTTCCTTTTATTTGCTTGTCTTTACTTTTACTCTGCACTGTTGCATTGAGTTTGCTGCGGGTGTGTGTACAGGTACTTAGGCAAAGGCCTCCCCGAGTTATTGTGCCTTCGGCGCTGGTCGCCAGCCCCTGGCCTATGGAGGCGGGCTTGGGGTAGTTGCGGCTCGAGCCCGGGTAGGGTCGGGTCGTGACAATATAGCAAGCCCTGCCCATCACTACAATTCCAAATCATTATTTATAAATAGATTTAATACAAGTACAATCTTCCTTCTCAATATTCGTATAGATTATAGGATACATATTCATCCATATTTCCATAATTAAAACAACATTCCAAATAAACACCGTATGTAAAAGGGTATACAACTTAAGAAAATACTCATATCCATGAAATCAGAATATTTATATATAATATATTTACAGTTTAAAATGAAAAATTATCTCAAATGGGTAGTGTATACACCACATAATAAATACTAGGTGCACAATACCAAGTAAATGACAATGAAATGGAAATTGAGACAATGTCCCTTACCACGTTGTAATCAATTGATACCTATGACCAAAAGTCAATAACCACCAAATGAATCATATAATACCATGAATATAAGTATAATCGTGATAATATATATCAAATTGAAGTACACAATACACCACATGCAAGAAATAATTGGTGAACAATGGAAATCTCATGGAATTAAAAGTGAGATAAGAAACCCCTTACCATATGCTCGAGTGTGTTATTAGATTGTTTTAATGACCTGAATAATCAAATTTAGATTTATTAATTAATAATTAAAGAACCTAATATAAATTTAATTGATTTATTATAACCTTATTAGGTTCATTCATGGTCCTTTTTGTGGGTTTAACATGTTCAATTTTATTGTTTTGGAAGCATTTTCTTCCTTGGTTTTCATGATCAGTTTACTTGTATTCATGAATGGAAGTCCATTTGATGTGTGGTTAAACATCCAGAATTGTTAATATATCTTATTAATGACATTAAATAGATATAAATTATCTTATAATAATTTTGGGTTATATACCATGATGACGATTCATTAGTTAAAAGTTAATTACAAACGTTTGGATTAACTTGACGATTTTGTTCATAATGAACTTGTTTTGTATTATTATTTTATATTATGAGTGTGTAAGGATTAAAAAACATTTAATAAGGTAAAATAAATATATTATGATATTTTTTAACCATTAAAAAGGTTTCATGACCAGTCTTGAAGATATTAATAGAAATTGAGAACCTGTCGTCCTTGAATGTGATAAATTAAAACATCTCAGAAGGTGTTTTCATTTTTAGTATAAGAGGAGAGGGAAAGAGAGATTATGATGAAATATTACATTAGAATAATAAAATTACAGTTAATTTAAGGTTCTGTAATTATCATATCATTTGGATGAGGGGATATGAGGAAATAAAAATAAAAGAAAGGAAGTCAAAATAAAAGAAAAATTGAGAAATCCCTCATGAAAATTCGGCAGCCTAACGACATCACTTAAAAATTCATAAAATAGTTTGATAAGAGAAATGGGGGGTATATCATCAATATTAAATAATATTGATAGAAAGTGGAATATTTAATGACATATCCCAACATAATCCAATTGAAAATAAAAGAGAAAACATAAAATGAAAGCTTTAAGAAAAGAGAAGGGTGGTTGATTCTCTTACCTTGTAGAGTAACTTCCAAAACTTGAAGGTTGGGAACTTGGAGGTTTTATGACACCTTGGGAGGACTCCTAGGGAGGTAAAAATTCTAGATATTTTAGTATAATGAGTTTTGAATGAAAGAAAATGAAGGGGAGAGTGAGTGTTTATAGTAAATGAGAGGGAGTTTTTTTATTAATTAAAAGGGACACCTCATTAGTGGTTTTTGAAAAACCATGGGATTTCCCATGGTATTTGACCATGGTTTTAGCCACTTGGGACACATCATGTCATATGTTACTTTAAAAAACTATACCAGCCTTTTATATTAATTATTACATCATTATGATGTCATTAAACTACTGAAAACTCAAAACTGTATTTTTACTATTCATGAAAAATTCAAGTATTTTAGAAAAATCACAAAAATTCACAGTAACCATTTTTCGAAGTGTAGAATTAAAAAATGAACTCCATTTTTTTAAAATAATTTTATAAGTATTTTTAATTTAATTTTTAAATAAAATCATAATTTATTCAAAAATAACAATTTTAAATCTATAACTCACTCTTTTAACACCTTGAAAAATTAATCAACATCTCATTACCTTAAAACCTTAAGAAAATAAAATAATAATATGGTTTACTATTTATAAGGGTCATATTACTATTCATAAGGGTATGTTACTATTCATAAAAAAACAAGTTGGTTCTATCAAACTCCAAATACCTTACTGATCACAACCGTAGATGACCATTTTTTGAAACTCAAAACACAGAAGTGGAAAATTTATGTTTAATGGTTAGGTTATAACTTTCTCCTATAAAGTTTTTTTCACAGAGAGTTATTGCTTCATGAAATATAGGATATCTAATGAATAGAAGGTATTTAAGAAGAACATACCATAAATTTTTGGGGGCATTACATTATTCCCTCCTTCAGAAATTTTGTCCTTGAAATTTTATGTATAAAGCCCACTAAAAAGATATAGGTGGTTCTTATTAATAAAATCCTCAGGTTCCCATGTTGCTTACTCCATCTTATGGTTCCTCCAAAGAACCTTTACCAGATGATTCGTCTGATTTCACAATACTTGTTCTTTGGTATCAAGAATCTTGATAGGCTCTCCACAATAAGACAGATCAGGCTCAAGTTCTATTTCTTCATAGGCGAGTACATGTGCTGGGTCTAACATGTATTTCCTTAACGTTGATACATGGAACACATTGTGAACTTTGGAGATACTTGGTAGAATTTCTAAATGGTAATCTACGACTCCAATTCAATCCATAATTTCAAAAGGTCCAATGTACCTGTGACTTAATTTAATCTTCTTACCGAATCGTATAATACCCTTCCATGGAGATACCTTTAAGAAAATATGATCACCTTCTCAAAATTCAAAATCCTTCCTTCAGTTATCAGCATAGCTCTTTTGCCTAATTTGAGTAGTTTTGATATGGGTTTGGATAATATTCACCTTTTCCATTATTTCCTGAACAAGTTTTGGTCCTACACGATTTCTTTCACCAAAATCATCCCACCAAGTTGGTGTACGATATCTATTTCCATATAACGCTTCATATGGTGCCATCTTAATACTTGAATGGAAGCTATTGTTATAGGAAAATTCTATGATAGGTAAATACTGATCCCACATACCTTGAAAGTCAAGTGAAAAAGACTTCAAAATGTCTTCCAAAGTTTTAATAGTCCGTTCTGATTGTCCATTAGTTTGTGGGTGGTAGGAAGTGCTCAAATGAAGATCAATATCTAGGGAATTCTAAAGACTTTTCTAGAATTGTGATGTAAAATGGGGATCATGATCAGAGACAATTGATAAGGGTACAACATTAAGTCTTAAAAATTCATTAATATATAGTCTTGATAAACGTTCAAGTGGTAAATCTTCTCTTATAGCAAGAAAATATGCTGATTTTGTAATACGATCAACAATGACTCATATCACATCATTATTTATTAGAGTATTTGGTAGCCCCATGATAACGTCCATCGTAATATCACCACATTTTCACATAGGTATAGGAAGGGGGTGCATGACTCCTCCAGGATGTTGTCTTCCAGGCTTCAACTGTTGACAAACCAAACATCTCGACACATAATCAGCAATATCCCTCTTCATCTTGTCCCACCAAAAATGTTCCTTTAGATCTCTATACATATTTGTGCTACCAGGGTGTATAGAGAAATTAGATCTATGAGCATAATCCAATAGTTCCCTCTTTAGCTCAGGAATAACGAGAACACAAAGCCTCTTTCCAAATTTCAAAATTCCACCTTCATATATGAAGTCAATCATCTTACCATCATTTACAGCTTTAATTTTTTTTGAAACTCCTCATCATCAGTATGAGAACTTTTTATCATTTCTAGTAAAGAAGTTTTAACAACCATTTGAAAAAGCAGTGATGTGTTACCTTCCATGATAATTCCCATATCTATCTTTACTAGATCCATGAATATAGGATCCCTTTCAACTGTCATCTTGTTCAGAATTCCATGGTCCTTTCTACTCAAAGCATCTGCCAACTTATTTTCCTTCCCTGGGTGGTAGTGTATTGTGCAATCGTAATCCTTGAGTAGCTCAATACATCTCCTTTGTCTCATGTTTAGTTCTTTCTATGAGAATATATATTTCAAACTCTTATGATCTGTATATATCTCACATTTTTTCCATACAAGTAATTTATCCAAATATTCAGAGAAAATATTACCACTACTAACTCAAGATCATGAGTTGGATAGTTTTGTTCATGATTTTTTAGCTTCCTAGATGCATAGTAAATCACACTATCATTCTGCATAAGGAAACAACCAAGTCCTTTATTTGATGCATCACTATAGATCACAAATACATCATTCCCTGATGGTAGAGTCAATATTGGATCATTCACTAATATTCTCTTCAATTCTTTAAAAAAATCTTTACATTCCTTTGTCTATACGAACTTAACCCCTTTTTGTGTAAGATTGGTCATTGGGTTGGCTAAATGGGTGAAGTTCTGAACGAAATGCTGATAATAACCTACTAAACCAATAAAACTATATACCTCAGTTATGTTCATTGGAGTTGGATATTCTTGAAAAACCTTTTTCTCCATAAGATCAACTGATATTCCATCCGTAGAGACAATGTGGCCAAGTAAGGAAACTGATTGAAGCCAAAATTTACACTTACTAAACTTCCCATATAATTCATTTCTTCTAAGAGTTTTCAGAATAATATGAAAATGATTCTTATGGTTTTAATAGATTTTGGAGTATACCAGGATATCATTAATATATACTACAACAAATTAATCACGATATTCCTTGAAAAATCTATTCATTAGATCCATGAAAATAGACGGTGCATTAGTCAATCCAAAAGGCATCACTGTAAACTCATACTGCCCATACCTAGTTCGAAACGCTATCTTTGGAATATCTTCCTTCCTCACACACAACTGATGATATCCAAATCAAAGGTCAATCTTTGTAAAATATTTTTCTCCATGAATTTGATCAAATAAATCATCAATTTGTGTCATAGGATACTTATTATTTATTATAATATCATTGATTTACCTATAATCAATGTATAGCCTCATGGATCCATCTTTCTTCTTGATAAAGAGGACATGGTCTCCCCATGGAGAAACACTAGTTCAAATAAATCCTTTGTCACTCAATTCCTCTAGTTGTTTCTTTAGATCTACTAATTCTATAATGTTCATTCTATAGGGAGTCTTTGATATAGGTCTTGCACCAGGAATTAAATCAATAGAGAACTCAACTTCCCACTCTGGAGGATGTCCAGGTAAATCCTTTGAAAATATGTCAATGTATTCTTACACTATATCAAAATATTCAATTTGAATATTTCTTTCCTCACCCATAGATATTGTGTTCTTTTCCTATCCAAGAATTGCATTCAGTAGAGCTACTGGGGGTAGATCTAGATAAGAATCATATGGTGAGGTTTCTGCTATAAAGATAAGGGGTTCTACACCATTTTCAAAAATTATAACTTCCTTCTTCTTGAAATAGATCTTCGCATCATAATTTGATATCCAATTCATACTGAGAATTATATCAAAGTCAATCATTGGTATGATGATAAGGTTAGCAACTAAAGCACTTTTATGTGTCATGAGGGGGACTTATCGACACAACTTTGTTGTAATGATACATCCACTAGGAGTTTCGAATGATAACTCCTTTATTAAATAAAATTGGACATGTCTAATTTTCTTGGAAAACTGGAAAGATACAAATGAATGCAATGATCCAGAATCAAATAATGCATTTTCTAAGTTTAAGGAAACAATTAGAGTACCTGTCACCACATTATTAGGAACTTAAACCTCTGCTGTTGTAATTTCATAATCTTTCCCTTGCTCTCGTGGAATTTTCTAAGGAAAGTTTCTTTAGAGCTTAGGAAACTCATTTTAATAGTGTCCCATATCTCTAAAATTGTATCATTGAACATCATCGACTTGTTTCTTCCCCTTTCATTTATTAGACTGATGACCCTTTTCTCCACACTTATAGAAAACTCCCATGCCTTTCAAGCATTTCCTGGGATGATTCTTTCCATAGTTCTCACATAATGGGAATTGATTATTTCCCTTGTTCTTCCTTAGAGATTCACCTTTTCCTTGGTTATTAGAGTACCACTTCTTATCTTGGTTTCCATTGAAAAAATTTGATCTAGAAAATTCCTTCTCTGTTTTTACGGCTCTTGATACAATTTCATCACATGATGAAAATTTTTGAGAATCCAGTGCCCTTTGAAGACTTGGCTTAAGACCTTCAAAGAAATGATCAATCTTGTCTTCCGATTCTCATACATAATCTGTGTCATACCTAGCTAGTCTTGTGATGGTATCCTCATACTCTGCAACACTGTCTTCTTCTCTTTTCTTTAAGCTAAGTAATTTCCTATACATTTAGGTTCGTTTCTCATGAGATAAATATTTTTGAGGAATATTTCATTAAAAGTACTCCATTCCATATCTTCTATTTCTTCTTCCTTAGTGGTATTCTGGATCAAGGACCACCATTGATCAACATCATCCTTGAGACAATATACTGCTGTCACTACCTTTTCATTTTCATTACATCTTAATTCCATGAATATCTTTTCAAGGGACTTGATCCACTGCTCAGTTACCACTGGATTAATAGTACCACTAAAATATGGGGGCTTCTACCACATGAAACAATCCAACACAGGTGTAGCATGGTTATTCGTCACAACCTAAGTAAGTTGTCCCAATATGGTCATGATATGATTCGCTCCAACATTGACTATGTTGAATTGCTCAGTGGGGAAATCCCTAAATTTACCATGAGTATTGATTACCCTTTTCCATTTGGATCCATCTCTAAATAATGGAATACACTAGATTAGGTTATGAATCATAGTTTATAATATCAACTAGAAAAGTACTTATCATAAATTAAAATTCTATACATAGCTAATCTCATAAACATGGTTTCTCTAAGGAAAAATTTAAATTAAAATCCTTCATAATGGATTGTAAAGAAAATTTCAATTATCCAAAGCATATACCCTAGGAGTATCAATACCAAGAGTGAAAAAATACCTATTTTCATGTACCAGGATACCCTAATTCAAGCCCGAAACTCCTTATCGGAGTTTTCACTCTTAGGTATATCTGTGCCAGAGCCACCTCTACCTGTTTGTATCCCGACAAGTATGTTTTTTCTAGAATGATCCACATAATCTATCCCTTAAAAAAATTCTAGGACATTCTTGTATGTTTTTCCTAAAATACTACCTTAGGTATTTGTTCCCTAATCTACATTTTCTAATCTAGTTTTCATGTTTGCTACTAAACTTCCTTTGATACCCCGACCCCTCTAGAACAGAGCCAGTGCATTACTTGTTAAATTGACATGGTTAAAAGGAATGAAAATACTGAAGGAACGATCAGTTTATTATTATTTAAGAAACTAGATACATATATGTAACTCAAATTGCATTAGAAAAGGTAAAAAAAAACAATACATAACAAAAACTAATAAACTGCAACTACAAGAACTCAATAAATAGTATCCTCTTCATAACCTTTTGAAGGTAAACAAATGAAAGGGGTGAGAAAAAATGCTTAGTAAGGGTTACATATAGGGAAATCATGAATCAATAATAAGTGAATCATAAACAATTTTACATAATCAATATGGCATGGTGAAAAAATGGAAAACACACGCCATTAATAAAATGAGTATGAAACTGCATCCATAGATTTTGTCATAGTGAAAACCTCATGGATAGTAATAACTGAAAATTAATAAAGAGATATTATTATTAATTGGATGTCATGTATCTATCACATGATACCACTATACTGTCTAAACGGTTTAAGTCTGTGGGTAGAAACCTGTCCGATTTTTGGAAACAAACTTGAAGGGTTTGTCACCAACTGATTTGTCTCATGAGACCTGTTGATGCATCGAGGGGATATAGAGGGATCTTCCCATAAATGAAAGTAAAAAATCATTCTTTATAAATAAATTTAATACGATTACAATCTTCCTTCTCAATATTCGTATAGAGCAGAGGATACAGATTCATCAATATTTCCATAGTTAAAACAACATTCCAAATAAACACCGTATGTAAAGGGTATACGACTTAAGACAATACTCATATCCATGAAACTAGAATATGGATATATAATATATTTACAATTTAAAATGAAAAATGATCTCAAATTGTTAGTGGATACAACACATAATAAATACTAGGTGCACAATACCAAGTGAATGACAATGAAATGGAAATTGAGACAATGTCCCTTACCACGTTGTAATCAATTGATTCATACGACCAAAAGTCAATAACCACCAAATTAATCATATAATACCATGAATATAAGGATAATAATGATAATATATATCTAATTTTAGTAAAAAATACACCACATTCAAGAAATAATTGGCGAACAATGGAAATCTCATGGAATTAAAAGTAAGATAAGAAACCCCTTACCATATGCTCGAGTGTGTTCTTCGATTGTTTTAATGAACTGAATAGTCAAATTTATATTCATTAATTAATAATTATAGAACCTAATATACATGAAATTGATTTATTATAACCTTATTAGGTTTATTCATGTCCCTTTTTATGGGTTTAAGAGGTTCAATTTTATTGTTTTGGAAGTATTTTCTTCCTTGGTTTTCATGATCGGTTTACTTGTATTCATGAATGGAAGTCCGTTTGATGTGTGGTTAAACATAAATAATTTTTAATAAATATTATTAATGAAATTAAATAGATATAATATATCTTATAATTATTTTGGGTAATATACCATGATGATTATTCATTAGTTAAAAGTTAATTACAAACGTTTGGATTAACTTGGCGGTTTTGTTCATAATGAACTTGTTTTGTATTATTATTTTATATTATGAGTGTGTAAGGATTATAGAACATTGAATAAGGTAAAATAAATATATTATGATATGTTTCAACCATTAAAAATGTTTCATGACCAGTCTTGAATATATTAATAGAAATTGAGAACTCATCATCCTTGAATGTGATAAATTAACAAATCTCAGATGGTGTTTTCATTTTTAGTATAAGAGGAGGGGGAAAAAGATATGATGATGAAATATTCCATTAGAATAATAAAATTTTATTTCATTTAATCTACTGTAATAATAATAGCATTTATATTATGGGATATTATGAAAGAAAAATAAAATAAAGGAACTCAAAATAAAAGAAAAATTGAGAAATCCCTCACGAAAATTCTGTAGCCTAACAACGTCACTTAAAAATTAATAAAATAGTTTGATGAGAGAAATGGGGTATATAATCACTCTTAAATAATATGGAAATAAAGTGGAATATAGAATTACATATCCCAACACAATCCAATTTAAAATAAAAGAGAAAATATAAAATGAAATCTTTAAGAAAAGAGAAGGGTGGTTGATTCTCTTACCTTGTAGAGTAACTCCCAAAACTTGAAGGTTGGGACCTTGGGGATTTGAGGACACCTTGGGAGGACTCCTAGGGAGGTAAAAATAAAATATATTTTAGGATAATGAGTTTTTAATGAAATGAAACTAAGGGGTGAGTGGGTATTTATAGTAAATAAGAGGGAGTTTTTTATTAATTAAAAGGGACACCTCATTAGTGGTTTTTTCAAAACCATGGGCTTGCCCATGGTATTTGCCCATGGTTTTAGACACTTGTGACACCTCATGTCATATTTTACTGTAAAAAAGTCGACCTAACTATTATATTAATTATTACATCATTATGATATCATTAAACTACCGAAAACTTAAAACTGTATTTTTACTATTCACGAAAATTCAAGTATTTTAGAAAAATCGTAAAAATTAACCCTAACCATTTTTATAGGTGTAGAATTAAAAAATGAACTCCATTTTTTGAAAATAAATTTATAAGTATTTTTAATTTAATTTTTAAATAAAATCATAATTTATCCAAAAATAACAATTTTAAATCTATAACTCATTATTTTAACACCTTGAAAAATTAATCAACATCTCATTACCTTATAACTTTAAGAAAATAAAAAAATAATATAGTTTAATATTTATAAGGTTCATATTACTATTAATAAGGGTATGTTACTATTCATCAAAAAGAAAAGTTGGTTCTATCAGACTCTAAATACCTTACTGATCATAACCGTAGATGACCATTTTTTGAAACTCAAAACACAGAAGTGAAAAATTTAAGTTTAATGGATAGGTTATAACTTTATCCTATAAAGTGTTGTTTCATAGAGACTTAGTTCTTCATGAAATATAGGTTATCTAATTAATAGAAGGTATTTAATAAGAACATACCATAAAATGTTTGGGGTGTTACACTAAATACTTAGCAATGATCCTCAGGAGTATAATAACATGCGAATAATTATTTATAATCAAGGAACTCATTTTAAGGAAACGAGTGGAAATGGAAAGAGTGTGGCACAAAAACATGAATAAGAAAACATTATAACTTTTAGTAATAAAATATAGACCACCTACCCTAAGGTTCTATATGACTCCTCATCCAATAGTGGCTTCAGATTCAATGTAGTTTGGAAGAAAAATGAAGAATGATGCAATACCCTAAAAACAGATCAAAAGAGATTGAACCTAAATATCACAATAGATAAAAAGAGAAACCATTAAATGAATAAATATTATTCAAGTTAACTAATGTGGATCTAATGATTTCAACGGTGATTGAATCGGTGTCCAAATCTAAGAGAAATGGTGATCCCTATATTAGATGGATAAAGAGATCAACAGGAGAGGAGGAGCTCCTGCATGCTGGAAAACGAGAGAAAGAAAGTGGGATTTTAGTTATGAGATTCATTAAGGGTAAAATAGTCATTTCATCCTAAAAAATAAGGGCACACAGTTTTTCCACATAGTTTGACCAAATCATGCCCAAACCATGCTCACCACACTATCTAAGGAGGGACCCCTCAAGGTTAAGGTGCACTGTTTCCCTAACCATGCGCAAACCATGAGAAATTACCCTATCAATATGTATATAGTTTTTTCATAGGTGTATGCTTTGAGTTTCATGGTTATGGACAAATTGTGCATCCCCTACTACTCAAAAAGTTCCCCGTGCGGTTAGTACTAACCGTGTGGTAACCGTGCAGTCTACCCCATTTACCCAATTCTTGGAGCTCCAAGCTCCAAACAAGCCCCAAACGCTCATGGAACCTTCCTTACACTACTACAAAACAAGAATTTAATAGCGCTGAAATTTATCAGCACTAGAAAAATTTACTGATAAAGTCCATCTTTATCAGCGCTAAAATAAGCACTGATAAAGGCAGTCCTTTATCTGTGCGAAAAAAATCACTGATAAAGGGCACCCTTTATCAGCGTTTTTTGGCATTGATAAAGGTAACCTTTATCATCACTTTATTTTAGCGCTGATAAAGGTCCAAAATAAAATGAAAAATTAAACAAATAAAAATAAAATGAGTAAATTAAGAAAAATATGAACATTTTATTAATTAAATAATTATTGATAAAAATTAATAAATTTAATATACATATATATAGATTATAAATATTAATAAATAGTATATATTAAATATAGATATATAAAATGAATAAGCATAATACATATAAAATGTTAATTAAAAATATATTACTATCTTATTCATTTTTAATGTTGTTTTATTTTTCAATTTAACCTATATCAAACATCATGTGTTGCATTTATTTCACGTACACACACACACACATATGTTAATGAATTTTTATACACAAACACACACACAAATATATTTAAGCAATATATAGAAACACATATAATTAATATTTATGTAATTTATTTAAATTTTACTATATTTTAGAATTTCATTATAACATGATACATTTAAAATATATTGTGTTTTTAATCGGTAAATTTTATTTATTCATTTTTAATACTATAGTTAGGTTATTCATTTTTAATGTTTTTTTATTTTATTTTTGAATTTGATCATTTTCTATTATTTATTTATACATATTTATTTACTATGTTTTAGTATTTTCAATATATATTCATCCAATTCAATATATATATATATATCCATATTTTTTTAATAACTTACATTTAATTAATAAAACATATCCATTTTCAATATTTTTAAAGTGCACTAATTTTGAATTATTCAATTTCACTGAAGTTTAAAATGCATGTATTTAAGATTATATATCCATTAATAATGTAAAAAATATATTTGTAAATAAATATTTATAAATAAAAATATCTATAAATGTATATTTACTATATTTATAATTATTATAAATAAATAATGTTTTTTAAATAAGTATTTATATAATTATATTTAAATAATTATAAAATTATAATAAATTTATTTAAATAATTATAATTATAAAACTTTTAACACCACTTTTTTAGCACTGATAAAGATAAATCTTTATCAGCACTGGAAAAACACTGTTAAAAGATATATTTATCAGTGCTAAAACATTAGTGCTGATAATATGTCTTTTATCAGCGATTTTTTAGCGCTGATAAAGCTCAAGATCTATCAACACTAAAAAAGTGTTG
This sequence comes from Viscum album, assembly GCA_963277665.1. NCBI lineage: Eukaryota > Viridiplantae > Streptophyta > Magnoliopsida > Santalales > Viscaceae > Viscum > Viscum album. The sequence goes on from OY728135.1 coordinate 1,369,750,930, forward strand.
ATAAATATTCATTTTATTAGCGCTTATAAATTTAGGGCTGATAAAAGGGATCTTTATCAGTGCTTTTCTAAAAGCATTGTTAAAAGTGTACCCGATCTATTTAAAAAAACACTAACCACAACTCAGTCACTTGCGATTCTCAAGCTCTGGCAGAACTCCTCTGCTACTGGGGCGACTCCTCTACATTATCTTATATTAATCAAGACTATAATCTAATTTATGTTATTTTTTACTCTTCCTCTATCATTTTTTAATGTTTTGGGTTCTACGTTTTTCATTTTTGTGATGTTATTAAACATCACGAACCTTACATCTCTTCTCATCACTACTGAAATATAACGAGTGTGGTTATATTTCATCTTTTTCATACATAGACAATGGTTTCAAAGAAATATAAGGATGTTTTCATATAGTAAGGTTAGTCAACATACGTGTATGGGCCTGAATGGATAAATAAAATATATTTTGGATCTACCCTCTCTACACATCCTCTCCTCCCACTCCCTCTCTTCTCCCTCATTTATTATTCTTTTTCTCCTTTCATATGTATTTGAGTGTCTAGCTCATTTGTCCCTAGAGACACACATAGATGGTTTACTCTCCTCTCGACATTAACAAGGAGACCTCTGATCCCCCTCAGTTTTCTCTTCATTTGAATAATATAGGGTTCCAAAATCTAGGTAATTTCTCAAATTTAATTCATCTTATATACTAGATTATAAATTATAAAGGCTTAATTATGAGGGATTTTAAGGATTAGGGGATACCAATTTGTGGACCTCATTTATGGGTGATTAACATATAGGGACCAAGGTAAGTGTAAAAATCATTAAAACATGTTCTGTGGATTATGGTTATTTATGTAAATTGTTAAACCATGAAATGAGTTATTTAGATTTATGATTTTGATGAATAATTTTTTTATTGAATTCAAAAAAATATTGAATTAATTAGTCACGTTCCAAAAATTATTTTAGTGATGCATGTTGTGAGAGTTTTTTTTAATTAATTCAATATTATTATGAAACTTTAACCATGGGTTACAAAGAGTGATAGGGAATTTATTTGGTGAGAAAAGTATGCTCATTTTTTTTTCAAATTTTCTAGATTGGATAGAGTTGAGAAATAATTGGGTAAATGGACTTAGAAATACACAACAACATATAAATAGTGTATTTCCTAAAAGTAAGTGAGTTATCCATGGTTGGATAGTTGATCAAGAAAACTATGAGATGTGATTTATTAATATATTTACTAATCAAAATAGAGAGATGATTAATTCATATGGAAAAAAATAATTTGAAAAGTCATCTAACATGGTGAATAACTGTAGAGAGAAAAAAATTTGATTAAAATATACTTTTGATGGTTTGGATATTTATATCCTATAAGTCTTGTTATTTTTTATCCATGTCCAAAATAAAAAAAATATAGATATCGTATTTGCTGATATCCTTGAATCATAAATGGAAATTTAAGCTTATATATACTTTTATCAGAGGCTACAACATATGACCAATGTATATTTTGGTGGGGCATTAAATATATGATATTGTATGAATGAATTTGGCTACTTCTCTGAAATTGTTTCTCATTAATTATAAATCATAAGGAGCATCATATATGGCTTGAAACATTTATTGAAACACTCAATGAAAAAAGTACTCCAATGTGATGAAATTATCAGTTTCCATAAGATGGAGGTCAATGCTCAAGGCACTATTTATTAAATTCATAGTCCCTATAAAGGGACACGACACCCCTATTGTAATTAACCCTTTGTTACATTCTATATCCAAAACTATATTCTTATTTGATCACTGTTTATCACTAGGTTAAGGCATTGACACTCCTTCAATGATCGATGGTCCTCAAGAATATTTCTGTGGTTGAAGGCTAGTGTAATATCTTCAAAGGATATAATACTTTTTTTTTCTGCTTCAGTATTATAAATAAAACATATTCTATTGAAGATTAAATATATATTACACTAATACTATATTATAAGTATGCCATAAGTGTTTTTTTCTTTGTTTCCATTCACATTTATCCTTGAGATAAATCATCCCTTGTTTAGGTTTTTTATCCCTCTAATGATCATAGGATGATACCCTAAAACTCATAAGTGGTATCATAGATTTTTCTTTAAGGACACAATGTATTAATATATTAGTTTTTCGAATAAATAAATGTCATATTGTATCATGTCATTATCATATATTATGATATGAAGGATTTATTTATTCATATATAACATATGTCTATTATATATCATATGGTATGACATATAGTAAATCCAAGGATTTGAACTATTTTATCATACAATTTATGATATCATAAAATATGACTCTATCCATGGTTTTTGTGAAAATAGAGGATCAAAGCACAAATACAATATCACCTCAATTGTTAAATATGATAAAATAAATACGATATCTCCTATCATATTTGGTGAGACCATTCGTGGAGTATGATTAAAGTTTCATCATAGAATATGATTGATTTGCAGGGATACCTCTCTCCAATATTATATTTTACAACCGATAATATCATTATAAGTCGTAAAGCAGGACATTCCTAGAGGTAATTGTAGATCTACTTTAAGCTATGTGGTATAATTTTCAATGACGGGAAGTATCTATGGTTCCTCTAATATTTCATGGTAATATATCATAATAATAAATTTAGTATTACATTGAATGGATTCATTTCATTTATAAGAGTAAAAAAATTATAGATCAATATTGAGCATAATTTGAAAAATTCATCATTTAAAGGGATGTATGTTATTGGAGGGATCTTATGGTGGATTAAAAAAATATCCAAAATTGGAAGGTGATGAATCCTTGAGTAGACAGAAGTGATGTCCAATATAGGTGGAGTGAGATTCATTTCTTCAAGACTATTAGAGTAGAGGTATTCCAATTCCTCTTCAATTGAGTATACTTTTTGAGTGATTATATTAGTGTGGGTTCCTAGGACACTTTAATCCTTAGATTCTTGATTGTATTCCATCTCTTGATGATGTATTGAACTCCCTCTTACAAACTATCCTTCCTCCCATCAGTGTGGTTCCAAAGTTCATTGATGACATACCTCCCAAACAGTGATGGGAGGAAGGTGAGTTTGAAAGAGGGTATAAAATTATTAGGTTATCAACAACATTTTTATGAAAAGAACAACAATGATGCAATATCATAGTTTTGAATAAAATTGTCAAGGCAAGAAGTCAGGGTATAAAATTTGAGGTTGGTTGGAATCAACATGGACAACTTATTGACCCCAACAAGTCAATGTTCATTAGTTATCTTGGGGTCACAATGAGGATGAATGTGCCGATTGATACTGACTCATGGCACTGCATCCAACCTGTAATAAAGGAAATCCTTTGGAAAGATATAATGATAATGTTACAATATACTTTATCTATTTTACTAAAAAAATATAATAAACATTTGATTTAGTTTTCATCATTCCTTGCAGAATTCATTTATTTTAGAATATTTATGTAAGAAATTTGTCTTAATGGATACTGTAAAATCCCATAGAGGCTTCCAAACTCTTCTGATGAAGTTATATCTTAGGGATGATAAGGGGAAAATAAATTCCCACCCACCACTTAGTTATGAACACATTATAAAGCAGGAAACATGGACTGATTTTAGTAATTTTTGTAATGAGAAATAATTTTAGGTGAATTGTGGTCGATAATATATTATTTGAAATTATTTATTTTATCCAACTTGATTCAAAATTGTTAATTTATGAAACAACAAAAGAGTTCTTAAAATAAATAATGTGTATCAAAACCAACATACCCCTATCGCAAAGGAAGGATGGGGTACGCTTCATTAGAGAATAAATTGGTATGTATTTTAAATTAATGATAAAAGTTTAATTATGTGATATGAAACAACATATTTTTCTTTGTTTATATGGAAATTGATGAATCAAAATATGAAGCCACTTCCATCCCATGTCATGTGCTATGGAAGGAGGCTCGTGTAAATAAGAAGGGTATATTAGTTGATGAAAACACAAAATAATTATGGGAAACATGTGTAAGTATGACATAATTGTAATTCATTATGATTTATAACAATATTACATAAAAAAATATGTTCATATTTTTTATATGGTTTAGACACAAGAATCAACAACGGACGTACCAGAGGAAAAGCGACTTTTAGTAGATTTAAAGTGGCCTGAACAATATGGTTGCATTAGAGGATTAGGTTTTAGAGTCTCTCATCAAACATATTTTGAGAAGATAAAACCACATGAAGATATATATAATACGATGAGATGAATTAAGACACAAATAGACTCACTACAAGGTATTATTTTTTTGGTCTAGTTTGGCAGACCATTGTATAAGAAAGGATTAAAGCGAACCGAAGGTGGAGAAAATATCCACACATGAACCAAATGATACCACTATATTTGAGACTAGTCATTCCCCTAACCACATACCTTACCCTAGGTAATCATTTTTTTCATTAATCTTTCTCCTAAATGTGAATCAAACAAATTTTGATAACTTTATATTACTAAAATTCTATAGGGTATAGTTGTATGTTATTTTTATCTATCAACACCCATGTACCACCGTGTTGAGATGGGTATAATGTATAATATCTCAGGAGACTAGCTAAACAATCAACCCCTCCAAAAAATCATATGATAGTGAGGATTGAGGTAGCTTATAAGACTAATGTTGATTTTCCTATTTCACTTGATGGTTCAGATATCACAATGGCTGAAGATGCTATTGGAGATTTCATAGAATGACCATCTAATATTATAAAGATACACATATTTAACAAATTTTTTCATATGAAAAACATGTAAGAGTTGATGATAAAAGGTATGAAGTGAGGTATGATATTACAGATGGATAGAACATTGGATAAAAAAAGGTTGAACCAAGAAAATCTAGTGAATCAACCAAGAAAACAAAATGACCTTTTGAGAGTAACTTCTCCCCGCCAGTTCCAGAGCAACATTTATTATCATTACAAATTCATATAGAGACCATATTTAAATATAAAACTATGTATTACATTGAATATGAAGAATAAATATATAGATATTCCTTGACATACAGAATTAGTCTTGAGACTCTAAATGAGATTCTCAAGCATGAATAGCTGGGTGTCTCAGTTGTGAATACGCACATAAGGTACATTTTCATAATACGTCTATCCAAATAGTTATCTAAATATGTTTATTAAAGTTAATAAATATTCATATTTTGTATAGCTGTTTATATTACAACTATATAAAGGGAAGATCATGTGAATCATGATTTGGATTCATTAATCCCTGTATCATTTCTACGCCAGAAATTACTTTGAATAAGGAAGAAATAGAGAAGAAAAATTCAAGTTAATCACAGTGTTTAATAAAAAAGCATCATACAATAGACTCTTTTTGATGCCTGCATTTCAAGGGTAAAACTCTACAATATAATAACATAAAATATATTTTTAATGTTTTCATTACTTATTTTTTTTTGTTTTTTAAGAAGCACTGGATACTGATAGCAGTCAACATAGACACCCTAAATATTTATTTTTTGGATTAAATGCATGTATTTCCAACTAACCGACCACACATGATGTGTATTATGATTATGTAATACACTACAATCAATATTTTATAGATAAAATTCAAATTATATGTATGGTTTTTGTTTTAATGAGAATTTTGTTATAATAGGGTGGTCGCTCAATATTGGATAGATCATGGCATGAAGTCAGTGTATCAAAATATAAAGCCTGTGGATTACTAAAAATGGAAACAAATTAAGGTATATATATATAAATATTTAACTATCAAAACATTTCAAAACAATTTACTTATTTTGTTCAATATTTCTGTAGTATCTAAAATAAGACAATGCAATTGATTGTGGATATTATGTTTGAAAATTTATGAGAGAAATCATAAAGCATGAAAATATGAGCATCACCCAATAGGAAATTTATAAAAGTAATTAAAATTTCATTAAATATATTTCATAATAATTTTTTTGTCTATATTTTCTCAGTAATATCAAGATTGTCGACAACAAAGTTACTCAAAAGAAGAAATCAATTTGTTCAGAGATGAGTGGGAAATGTACTTTTTTTAGAATGTATGCCAATAACAAATTTAGGTTATTAACTGCTATGTTTGTGATCTAGTATGAGTTATAACGTTTGAAAGATATTTGGGGTGTGAAGCATTAATGTTAGAATGATTATATATTATTTTTGATCTATTTATCAAAGAGAAGAATAATGGAGAAAATCAATTTGTTTAGAAGTGTTGAACCAAAAACAATAAAATTTTTGGGCAATCGTGGAGGTAGAGGTAGAGGAGGAGGAAAAGGAAGAGGTAGAGGTAGAGGTAGATGTAGAGTTAGATTCAGAGATTTACGTGGAGGAGGAGGCAAAGGCGAAGATCGAGGTGGAGACTAAGGCGGAGGAGGATAAGAAGTGATGGATTACAAACAATAAAATTGTTGTGTAATGAAGTATAATAAAGATCATACCATGATTGTGTTTGAGAATGATTATTTAAAAGTGAACACAACATTTTTCACTTAGGATAAGATTCATTGTGTGTCTTTCCTGTTTAAAATGGAATTTTAGTAAAAAACAGACGTGGTGTACTCAAAACCAAGAAAAGAATTCAGATTGTTTTGGTACTTTAGGAAAACTATCCATACATAATTTGTGACATGTAGAGATTATTCGTACCTCAATATGATGCATAGTGTGACCGGTATGACTCCAAGTGTCCATTATCAGTTTAAAAATGACATTTTAATAAAAAATGTCACTCACTGAAAACTGAGAAAATGTGCTCATATTGTCTTGATAATTTGAAAAAAAATCATAATTCATTTGTAATGTGTATGAATCAGTCTCATGTCAAACCCACACATGATTCCATATGTATGGCTCAAAGTGTGTGTTTCCAGTTTAAAATGTCATTTTATTAAAAAATACATGTGGCGTACTCAAAACTAAGGAAAAACATTATGATTGTTTTGATACTTTAGTACAATGATCAATGAGTTATTTGGGATGTTTATTATTCATCCATGCCTAAATATGACGCATAGTGTGACAGGTATGACTCCAAGTACATCTTTTTATTCAAAATTGACATTAATTTTAGCGTAAAAAACAATTAGTATACTCAAAGCTGAGAAAAAACATTTGGATTATTTTAGTAATTTAGTAAAATTATCCATACATCATTCTTTATGTGTAGGGATCATATGAACCTCAATATGACACACGGTGTGACCAGTATGACTCTAAGTGCCCGTTATCAGTTTAAAATTGACATTTTAATACAAAAAAGTGTCACTTACTGAAAATCAAGAAAACATGATCATATTGTCTTGATAATTTGGGAAAATGATTCATAATTAATTTGTGATGTTTTTGAATCAGTATCATGTCAAACTCATACATGATACCACCTGTATGACTCAAAGTGCTTGTTTCTAGTTTAAAATGACATTTTAGTAAAAAACACATAGCATAATCAAAACCGAGGGAAAACATTATGATTGTTTTTATACTTTAGTAAAATGATCCATGAGTCATTTGGGATGTGTATCATTCATCTGAGCCTCAATAAAATGCACAGTGTGACCGATATGACTCCAAGTGCGTCTTTTTATTTAAAATTGACATTAATTTTAGTGAAAAAACAACTTACATAATCAAAACTGAGAAAACACATTCGGATTATTTAGGTACTTTAGTAAAATAATCCATATTTCATTTTTGATGTGTAGGGATCATCCACACCTCAATCCAATGCATGGTGTTACTGGTATGACTCCAAGTGTCTGTTATCAGTTTAAAATTGACATTTTAATACAAAAAGTGTCAGTCACTGAAAACCGAGTAAACATGCTCTGATTGTATTTATAATTTAGGAAAAAGATTCACAATTCATTTTTGAAATTTATTAATAAATCTCATGTCAAACCCACACACGATGCCACCTGTATGGCTCAAAGTGCGTGTTTCTAGTTAAAAATGATATTTTAGTAAAAAACACATGTGGTGTACTCAAAACTAAGGAAACACATTATTATTGTTTTGATACTTTAGTAAAATATTCCATGAGTTATTTGAGATGTGTATCATTCATCCGCGACTCAATATGAATCACAGTGTGACCGGTATGACTCCAAGTGCGTCTTTTTATTCAAAATTGACATTAATTTTAGTGAAAAAATAATTGGAATACTCAAAATTGAGTAAACACATTCATATTGTTTTGGTACTTTATTAAAATGATCCATAAATCGTTTATGATGTGCAGGGATCATCTTCACCTCAATCTGATGCACGGTGTGGCTTGTATGACTCCAAGTGTCTGTTATCAATTTAAATTTGACATTTTAATACAAAAAGTGTTACTCACTGAAAACTGAGAAAACATGCTCGGATTGTCTTTATAATTTGGTAAAAAGATTAATAATTCATTTGTGATGTGTATGAATTAGTCTCTTGTCAATCCCACACACGATGCCACCTATATGGCTCAAAGTGCATGTTTCCAGTTTAAAATTACATTTTAGTAAAAAAACACATTGTGTACTCAAAATCAAGGAAATACTTTCTAATTGTTTTTATACTTTATGAAAATGGTCCATGAGTCATTTGGATTGCGTTGAATTTAGCCGCGCCTCACTCAGACGCACGGTGTGACCGGTATGACTCAAAGTGCGTCTTTTTATTCAAAATCAACATTAATCTTTAGTGAAAAAAAAAACAACTAGCATACTCAAAACCAAGAAAATTCATTCGTATTATTTTGGTAATTTATGAAAATGATCCATACATCATTTTTTATGTGTAGGGATCATCCGCATCTCAATCCGACACACGGTGTGACCGATATGACTCTAAGTGTCTGTTATCAGTTTAAAATTGACATTTAATACAAAAAATGTCACTCTTTAAAAACTAAGAAAATGTGCTCGAATTATCTTGATAATTTGGGATAAGGATTCATAATTAATTTGTGATGTGTATGAATATGTCTCATATCAAACCCACATATGATGCCACCTATATGGCTCAAAGTGTGTGTTTCCAGTTTAAAATGAAATTTTAGTAAAAAACACATGTGGCTGACTCAAAACTGAGGAAAAAAATTACAATTGTTTTAATAATTTATAAAAATGTCCCATGAGTCATTTGGGATGTGTATCATTCAGTCGTTCCTCAGTCCTTTGCACGGTGTGACCGGTATGACTCAAAGTGCATCTTTTTATTCAAAATTGAAATTTATTTTAATAAAAAAAACAACTGAAATACCCAAAAATGAGAAAACTAATTCATATTATTTTATTACTTTATGAAAATGATACATACATCATTTTTTATGTTTAGGGATCAACCTCACCTCAATCCGACGCATGGTATGACCGGTATGACTCTAAGTGTTTGTTATCAGTTTAAAATTGACACTTTAATAATAAAAAGTGTCACTCACTGAAAACTAAGAAAATGTGCTTTTATTATCTTGATAATTTGGGACAATGATTCATAATTCATTCACGATTCCACCTGTATGTCTTAAAGTGCTTGTTTCTAGTTTAAAATGTTATTTTAGTAAAAAAAACACATGTGGTGTACTCAAAACTGAGAAAACACATTATGATTATTTTGATATTTTAGGAAAACGTTACATGAGTCATTTGGGACGTTTATAATTCATCCATGCCTCAATACGACGCACGGTGTGACCGATATGACTCCAAGTACGTCTTTTTATTCAAAATTGACATTAATTTTAGTGAAAAAAAACAACTAACATACTCAAAACTAAGAAAAAACATTCGGATTGTTTTGGTACTTTATAAAAAGGACCCACACGTCACTTGTGAGGTGTAGGTATCAAATTCACCTCAATTTGATGCACAGTGTGACCGATATGACTCCAAGCACATCTTTTTAATCAAAACTGACATTAATTTTAATCAAAAGAACAACTTACATTCTCAAAACTGAGAAAACACATTTTGATTGTTTTATTACTTTAGAAAAATGATCCATAAATCATTTGTGACAGGTAGGAATGAATCACACCTCAATTCGACTCACGGTGTGACCGGTATGACTCAAAGTGAGCCTTTTTATTCAAAATTTACATTAATTTTAGTAAAAAAACAACTGGAATACTCTATAATAGTGTTTTATTTTTCTTGTATTTGTGTTAGATATTTTATTTCATTTAAATTCAGTATTTTTATCTCATTTTGGTAAATTTTTATTGCTATTTCTACTAATTCAGTGTGTTGTTACACCACACTGCACCTGTTTCTAGTGATGTAGTGTACTGCAACATCTCACTACGGTTTTGACCTTTATCAACGCTACTAAATGCACTGATAACAATATTATTTATCAGAAATTATAAAGGCACTGATAAATTCTATATTTATCAATGAATTTAAATGCACTAATAAACCATACCTTTATCAATGCTTTTATTTACGCTGATAAATATACCCTTTATCAGTCCTTTTTTTAGCATTGATAAAATCTATGGACTTTTAACCATGCTAAGGTAGTTAGTGCTTTTTTAGCACTGATAAAGGCTAATTCTAGAGCTGTTAAAGGCATTTTTTGTAGTAGTTTTAGGCTATAGTGCATGTTTACTAAGAAAAATAAAAGATTTAAACAAAAAAACGAGTTGTACCTTTGAGAAAAGTTGGGTCATTACAACCTCCCCTTCTTAAAGAAACTCATCCCTGAGTTGGCTTTCTGAGCGTATAGGGTATCATCTGAGAAAACTTATAGCCACTAAGCTTGTATATCAACTTCCCACTCCTAATGTATCATCTTGTATTCTTCCATGTTTCCATAGCATCCATACTAAAGGAACTGACCTACCTCAGAGTGTCTTCATGCTATGATCAACAATACACATTGTATACTCCTCAAAAGAATCATCTTCATCCAAATAGACCTTATCAGGTTGAAAAACATGAGACAAGTCTAGATAATATCGATGAAGTTGAGATATGTAGAAGACACCATGCATAGACTAGTATCTCTGAGGAAGTTCTATATGATAATCCACTGGTATGATTCATTTCAAAACTACAATGGGTCTAATGAATCATGGAGAAAGACCACCCTACCTTTTAATACATCAATGGACCAACCTGTGTGAGACTTGAAAGAATACCTAATCTCTAAACTTGAACTCAATAGGTCTTTGGCGTCGATTAACATATGATTTCTGTTTAGACTGAGTTATCATCATGAACTTTCTGATCAACTAGACCTGCTTTGAAGTCTCCTGGATGAGATGAGGTCCATGTAAAGCCGCCTCCCCTACTTCTAGTCATCATAGAGGTTAAAGATAATGCCAAACATATAAGTCATCATACAGATTCATCTTGATGGTAGCCTAAAATATATTATTATAAGTGAACTCTACAAGGGGTATGTGTTTCTACCAAGAATCCCCAAAGTCAAGGACACATGCACAGAGCATGTCCTCGAACACCTAAATTGTATGCTATGTTTGTCTGTTGGTTTGAGGGTGATAGGACATGATCAGAAAAACCTATATACCCAAGGTATTCTACAACCCCTACCATAACCAATATGTAAAGTGAGCATCCCTATCAGATACAATAGATTTTGGAGCTCTATTAATATGTATGACCTCCCTGACATATAGCCTCCCTAGCACATCTACCAAGAAGGTCTCTCACATAGGTAAAAAGTGTGATAACTCATCAAATGATCAATGAATACAAAAATATCATCATTACCACGAGGTGATTTGGGAAAACCCATCACAAAATCCATAGAAACATCATCCCATTTTCACTCAGGAATGGACAACAATTGCAAAAGTTCTTCCGATCACTGATGTTCCACCTTCACCTGCTGACAGGTGGAACACTAAGTGATAAAACTAGTTATCTCCCATTTCATAGTAGGACACAAATACTAGTGACATAAGTCTTGATATATCTTGGTGACACTGAGATGTACTACCAATTCTAATTCATGGAATTATCACATCATTTCCTCTATGATGTTAGCTAGAACCTAAAAACACCCATGAAAGCACAAGGTCTCATCTTTATCCATGACCCAACCAGAGGATGAATTGTCATTTAAGATACTTTTCCTTAGTACTAGGCCTTCTAGATCTGAAATTTTCCTCAATATCATCTATTCCAAAAGGGTAGAAGTCACTGTTAAGGATATGAGGATAGTCTATCCATGATCTTCCTAAACCTCAATGCGCATCTCTAAAAATAAATCCACGATCTACCACTCGCCACTGGCCTCCTGAACCACATGTGTTTGAGTCTTTCGGCTTAGAGAATTGGCTACAACATTGCCTTTACTAGGCATGTAGGAAAGCTTGAAATCAAAGGATTTCATGTACTCAACCCATCCACACTGCCTGAGATTCAGATCACACTATGTAAAGATGCACTTGAGGATCTTGTGGTCTGTGAACACCCCAAAATTATCTCTAAGTAAATATTGTATCCAATATCATAGAGAATGAACTAAAATAGTTAGCTCAAGGTCATGTATCAGGTATTATTCTTATGAGGCCTCAACCGATGACACTCATACACGATGACTCGCTCATCCTACATTAGAAAAACTCACAAACTGATTCCTGATGCATTGCAATAGACTATATAGCTCCTACCTAGCTTCAGTAGAATCAGAATTGGCACTGAAGTCAATATGCATTTTAACTCCTGAAAGTAATCTTCACAAGATTCTCACCATATGAATTTCACACTCTTTTTATTCAATCCCATAAGCAGTGCTTCAAGGTGTGAGAAATCCTGGATGAAGCCTCTATAATACCCGAATACCCCCAAGAAACTCCATATGTCAAATACATTCTTGGGATGCTTCAATGAAACTAAAAATCTCACTTTATTTGGGTATACTAAAACTCCCGACTCAAAGATGATATGAATTAAGAAGTTCAGTTTGTCAATCCAAAAGTGACATTTACTAATATTATCATAAAGATAATACTCTCTTGGTGTATTCAGCATGATCTCAAGATGGTTGGTATGGTAGTTTAAATAATGAGAATACTCTAAGATATCATCCAAAAATAATACCATATATAAATCTAGTTATGGATGAAAAACCTGATTCATTAGATCCTTGAAGACAACAAGTGCATTCGTGAGACCAAAAAATATTAACAAGTACTCATAAAGTCCATGACTACTCCTGAAAGCTGTGTGGGGTATGTCTGATGACCTAAAACACACCTGATGATAGCTCAACCTCAAATAAATATTTGAGAATACCCTTTCTCCTCAGAGTTGATCAAATAGGTCATCTATTTTGGGCAATGGATAATAGTTCTTAACTATAAGATGGTTCAACCATTGGTTATCCACGCAAAGCCTAAGGGTACCGCCCGCCTTCTTGAAAAAAAACTGGTAAACCCTAAGGAGAAGTGTTGGGTCATATAAATCCTTTATCCTCAAGATCCTCCAATTGTTTCTTGAGATCTAGAAACTACATAGGTTCCATTCTGTAAGGATGAATGCAAACTGGTGCACTCCTAAAACTAGATCAATAGTGAATTATACCTTTTGAATGGGAGGTAGCCCAAAAAATTCTTTAAGGAATATGTCCTTGAAACGATTTACTACAAGAGATAAGAAAGTAGGTTGTAACCCCTAATCATCCAAAAAAAGACTGGAAATATGAGTTATCACTCTACCTAAGCTCTATTGCATGGGTCCCATTCAAGTCAAAAGAATATCTCATTCTCCCTTATAAATATACCTACCACCCTCTAGTGATTTAAACATCACCTTCCGATGATAATAGTCAATATGATCTTGATTGAGAACTAACCAGTCCATCTTGATGATTAAATCAAATCCCATAATTTCAAGGATGAAGAGATTCCATATAAAGATATATTTTTTTATCTTAGGGGGAAAATACTTACAAAGGTGTACACTCTCTGATCGGATACCCAATGAGGTATCGAGCATCATCAATCCACATAAGTGTTCTATCTCAAGGCCCATACTCACCATAACTATGTTAGATATAAAGGAATGTGATGCGCCTATGTCAAATAAATCATACAATAAAGTAGAGGCTACTAGTATAGTACCTTGAATATTAGAAGGTCTGGTTCTATGTTCCTCCAACATAGGATACACTACATGTAACTAGCCTATAATATAGCCCTGAGTCATAGCCTAACTGCCCCAAGTAGGATCACACTGCTAGAAGTGAGAATCCTAAGTATGATTACCTCTGCCTTAACCACCACCATATCCTGAGTGGCTGATGGTATTCTAGATGCATACATAACAAGATACTATAGGACCTACTCTAGAATATGGGGTAGGTGTTTATCCCCACTCACTAAGCACTAATGGAAATGTCCTACAAAATCACTAGATATTCCCTATACTACTTCATCCTCAGCATTCCATTGGATCTCATAAGCACTGAGGTTTTTTATGTCCCAGATTCCTACACTAGTGACAAATAAGAAAGTTTTCAATATGAGCTGCTTGAATGATTCTACCCCCACTAAAAACCTCGAAGCAACACTTGCGTTCTCTAGAAGAAACACTACTAGATCTAGGTTTTGAACTTCCCTAGTCTACACCATCGTCTTACCTAATATTTTTCTCTATAATGAGGGTATGGTTGACTATATTAGAAATATTAGTCATCCTAAAAACATTAACCCATGATTGAATGGTGTATACCATCCCATCCTCTAAAGGGGTGGTGGTCATAAGATCTTCACTGGATAACATTGGTGAAAACAACTAAAACTTAGTAAAATGAGAAGAATACTACATGAAAGATAAGGTTCCCTACTTTAGGTTTATAAACTTTCTAGCTTGGTTACCCCTCAGAGTCTGTGGAAAGAATTAGTGATAAAATATTATCTAGAAGTTTACCCAGATCATGTCTCAATGCCGGTCTTCCTAGGTAATAACATCCCACCATCACTTGACAGAATCATGTAGCATATTAGTAGAAAGTTTAAACCTATACTCTAGAGGTGTCTCCAGATGCTCAAAGATAAAAAGAATGGAATCCAACCATGACTCAGTGGCATATAGTCCACCATCCACTTAAAAGGTAGAAAGATGTTATTGCTGAAACTCCCGAGTTAACTCTTCCATATTCGAGGTAGGTCAAGTGACACCTTTCATATTTTGAATCATGCGAAATAAATCCTCATGAAATCGAGCATTAGTTCCCATATTAGGAAAAGATGGTGGTTCCACAGGTGTCACTGCAAGAGGAATCACTAGCGGCTCAGGGACCGCCACCTCAGGTGTATGGTTGTCACCACCTTTAGAGTGTACGACTTGAGGCTGTCATGGTGGAGTGATTCTACAATTCTAAATTCATGCCTCAGAATTGAATTTAATTTTTTTAAAAATTCATAGATATATATCTAGGATAGGTATATAGCCTTCCTAATAACAAATCAAACCTCTTTTCTTGATCCAAAATCCAGGACTAGGTTATTTAGAAAGACCATAACAATCCATAAGAATGTAAGAGACTCCCAATTAACCACTACTAAGGATGGGTTAGGGTCAAGGTCTCACATCACACATATAAGATGTCCATTTTATTCTAAAAGTCATATTCATTTTAATTTTTTTTATCATTTATATATTTAAATCTCTTTTAAATGGTTGAATTAAATGAATAAACATTTCTAATTTATAAGGGCCCATACTCCTTATAAATTTCAATATAGTTCCCACTTAATTCTAACCATGACACGTTCCAGCCCATGAGACCAATGGACCATGACTCAACATTCCATAACTGACTGATCATGGTGTCTAGTTTAACCTATGTAATAAATCACTATTAGGTTAAGGAAAACACTTTAAGTGTCAATTATGTTTTCTCACTCCTACAATAAATATTACCATATCTTAATAGATGATAATCAAGCACTAACTATATGCAACATTAAAGTGCATACTGAAAGTAAACATGACATGGAAAAATGCATGGCATATTAGTCCTATTTTGCCTATAATGATGCATGTGATGTCACATCCTCATTTCATTGGAAAAAATAAAATAAATCCCATTGCAATAACACCAATAATAATAATATCATAATACATGTATGTCACCCAATGAAGAAGTCCTATCAACTTTAACAGGCATAATCAATAACACCAATTACCCATCCTAGGTAATTTGGGTTTCCCCTATACATGGGTTAGCTACTTCCCAGAACAGACTCATTACCAAATTCCTTTACCTCCTAGTCTCCTGTATAACACCCAAATAGTAAGACAAAAGAAAAGAAAATCTCTGATACCACTTTGTAATGTCCGAACCCAGGATATAGTTAACTTGTTCCCCAAGCCGGTGGGTCACATGACCTCAAGCCTGCCTCCCCGTACGTGAGAGGATGCCGACTAGATACGAGGGTGTAAGGGTGGTATAGTGGGGAGACTATACCCTTATATTAGAGTGGTATAAAAAAATATAATAAATAAACATAATATAGAGGAATCATATACAAAGAGACACTACGACTACTGAACCAGTAACCCACCGTAGCGGAAAGTAGAATACAACCAGATATAATAAACAACTATAGAAGTGTAAATAATCAATGACTGTAATAATATATAAATACAATAGGATGGGTCATATACAATGATGTCATGACATGCTGATATACAAAAAAGGGGAATAGGGGATAGACATATACAACATTCTATATAAAAGTATAAAAATTCCAAAAGACTACTTCACTATAATTTCGAGCATAAGCTTGATCCTCTTCTCCCATGATCTGAACTGTAAGAAAAATGAATCAAGAATCTACGGTAGTGAACTTTCCCTTATCCATACTTACAGAAAGTACTGTAGCGGGAACTGCGTAGTACTATAGCAGGTACTGTTTGGCACTGTAGCAACTGGGAATATGCCCCCATTTGGGCCTTCAGGCCACCGATTTGGTCCCTGAGTCCTTTTAGGCCTTCGGGCCACCCAGGCCTTTGGGTCAGTAAGGCCTTCGGGCCACCTCAAGGACTTTGAGCCACCTTAAGTGCAGATGTAAACCCGATGACCTACGAGGAACAAGATCTGCACGGAGGATGAGCAAGGATCCTTCACCACTGTAGAAGCTAAACGGATTGCAATAATGAGAGGGTATGAAACCTGCCATCGGGAAAAGCCTGTGCATGCATGGGAATTCCTAGCCGAATAGCCATGCGAAGGTGGAGAGCTGATTTCATGATAAAAATGCTGGGGAGGAGCAGTTACAAGTAGTTAGTCTGGGTTGTATGTAATGTTTGAAGCCTACGAAAAAATGAATTCCTTTAGGCCTATGGGCCATATATTACTTACGCCTACGGGCCTTGTAAGGGTTCCACCTCACCCCTTTAAATGTGGATTATCAAAATCAATAAAAAATGAAGGCCTTCGGGCCATTGGATGGATGGAGATAAAATCCTAGTAGGCCACCACCAATGGTGTTTATAAATAATACAAACAATGTACATAGTAACAGGTGAGTGTAGGTATAAATAGTAATAAAAAACACTGAATAAATAAATACCAGCTAGCTCAGGTTCTATTAGGACACTTGGTTAGCTCTACCTACTTCAATATAGGCCAAAATAAGTCTAAACTGTAACCATATATATAGTAATAACATATATATAGTATAGTTATATATCATATCCACCTATATGAACTAAGTTCATGCAGACATAAGTAGGAATATACCTAGATACTAGGTTTTGGCTGGACCTGGGGTGTAACACATACATCTATAACCAATCCAACAATCTTGTAGGCTCAAGAAGAGGGTACATTCCATGAATCTTATAATGAATGTAATACATCATGATCAACACTCGAGATAGTTGGGGTGAGTCTTCATACCCAACACCCAATGCGGAACATCATTCCCATCACCCAGATAATAGTATAATAGTGAGAGACACCAAGATCAACACCTGATGCAAGAGAGAGTGAAACGTTATGATCAATAAGTCCCTTAACCATCTTACCATAGAAAATGTCAATGGAATAATCATAATAATAATAATAATATCTTGAGGTATCACCTCATAAGAATTATAATCATTAATCCCCAATGTGTAAAAATGGTTCCACAATCCATATAGTCAATAATTAATAACATGCATCAATTGGTGTGGATTTGACACCCATTATTATTAATTTAATTTATTTAATCAAAGTAAACCTTCTTAAAGCTAATCCATTCAATACAAAAATCCATTTAATTAACCAAGTCATGGCAATTCCATTTTATTATAATCCAAGCACATACAAGGTGATTTGGAAATTAAGCAATTATATAAAAGTGGGAAAATCTATTTACACGCCAGGCTGAACACTTATAAGGTGTTTCAAACATTTAATCAATTTAATATAAAGGTCATTTCAATATGTAAAACCTAAGGGGTGGCTATGATTGAGGTTGGAATCCTCTAATTACTTAGTAATAATACTCAAGAGTATAATAAGATGCAAAAAATTATTTAGAATCAAAGAACTAATTTTAAGGAAATGTGCGACAATGTATGGCATGTGGCACAATGATGCATCTATAAAAACATCATAAATTTTATGAATAAAAACTATAAAACCCACCTTAAGGTCATAGATGAATCCTCATACAATAAAGTATTTAGATTATAAGTAGTTTTCAAGAAAAATGAAGAACGGTCTAACACCTTGAAAATAGGTAAAAAGAGTTTTCACATAAATAATGCAGTAGATATGAAGAGAAACCATGAAAATAAGTAAGAGGATTTGAGTTCTTATTGATTTAGATCCAACACTTTTGACGACACTTGATTCAGTGTCTGGATCTAGGAGCAATAGTGATACCTAGATTAGATGGAGGAAGAGCACAATGGGAGAGGAGGAGCTCTTGCATGCTGGAAAATGAGAGAAAGAAAGAGAGAGTTTAGTTTTTAGTTTAATTAAGGGTAAAATAGAAATTTCACCCTAAAAAATAGGGTGCATGGTTTGACCGCATGTCTTAGAAAAACCATGAAAAAATCATGCTCACCTCACTATCTAAGGAGGGACCCTGTACAGTTAAGGTGCATGGTTTTCATAACTATGTGAAAACCATGTAAAATTCCTCTCTCAAGATGTCTATAGTTTTTGCATGGTCATGCTCCTCTGTTCACATGGTTACAGACAAACCATGTGGTCCCTATTGCTCAAAAAGTTCCCTACATGGTTAGTACTAACCATATGGTAACCATTTGTCCTACCCTGTTTGCCCAATTCTTAGAGATCCAATCTCCAAACAAGCCCCAGGTGCTCATGGAACCTTCCTTAGTCCATAGTGCATGTTTACCAAGAGAAAAAAAGATTTAAAATTTAAAAAAGAGAGTCATACATTTGAAAAAAGTCAGGTTGTTATAATGTTAAACTACAGACTTATATCATATAGATTTGGGATACCTCATATCCGAGTATGAGAAGATTCAATATTCTCATTTGAGAGGGTAAACCCCTTCTGACATCAGTTTCCCACCATTCCATGTTCCATAACTATATATGGATTGATTCTCATCCTCATGGGATATATAGTGATGCCTAAATATATCATTCTAGGTCTATCCTCCTTCATTGACTTACTATAGGGACTTTCCTTCCCTAATGTCATGATGTCAACCTAGGGTACATTTTTTGAGTTTTTTATGGTATAAGGTCTATTCGAACCTCCATTCACATCGTGTTATCACTCTTATGCTACTCAATCATCTTTTTGGATACCTATACCCCTTTTTATGGTCAAAGCTATGAGGCCTTACACCAGAAACTACACCTACCATCTAAGATCTATGAATTTAAACTAATAACATCACTAGTCTGAGTTTTATGACTTTAAGCTATGAAGCCCAACATCCTCAGTGCATGTCATTAAACTGTAACCTTACCCTATTCAAAAAATGTAGGATTCCTCATATAGTAAGTATGGGATGGTGATAAATTATTTTTACCCCATGAAAAATCAAGATACCTCATGTGATAAGTATGGGATATTAAGAAATAACCTGTGTAAAGATGAGAAGGCTCATGTTTTGATATGGGATGATTCCATTCCCTCAATAGAGATAACATCACTCCACTGACATCAGTCTTCTTCCATGCCACTTCCCAAAACTACATGTGGCTTTATTTCCATCCTCATGGTATTTGTAGTGTTACTCATATATTTCATCTTGGGACCATACCTGCCATAGACTCACCTTAGGATCTTTCCCCTTATGTCCAGACTTGAGTCTTTCCTGCATGCACATTCATCTTTCTTGTTCAGGCATGTGGCAGAATAGCTCCTAGGGAACCCAATTTTTCTTCCGAAACATTCCCCACTTCTACTTTATCACCTTGTGATTTCTATGATTTGTATAATCATCATATTCCTAATCTTAATAGGCTCCCTAAAAAAATAGTGTCACACCACAATGAATCACCTACCATCCCAGGCTCATTCCTCGAAGGACATTCAATAGAAAATAAAGGATCCTATGTGTCAAACTCAGTCAATAGTTGATCCTTTGTTTTTTCACCCCATATCTACCCGATATGGGTATTGAACCTATGTTTTGTACATGGTTAAAAAATGTTCCCTATCCATCAGGTTTTCCCCTCTCACTATCCATGTATTAAAAGTTAAAATCGCTCTCGTGGGATTTGTCGGCCACTTTTTCACCTCATTGTGTTCTCCCCTAAAAGTAACAAGGAACCCATACCGCCCCTTGTTTCTTGCACCGACCATGGATCATGTGGGCTTAAGAGTTAGGAGGGGGTTTCCTCAATCAAGGTTGAGACATGAAAATTCCCCCATGGTCCGAAATCTATGACCTTAAACCAGGATCCTGAGTCTAAGAATCATGGATTTAAACTATATACCCAACATCTAAGGAGGAATGTGTGGTGTGGTATTGGGCCTCCCTTGGCCCTCAATTCATGTTGGGTTTTCCACTCTATTGCACCGAACATATCCATTTGGGATTCTCAGTCTTAGTCCAATCATAACGACCTTAAACAACATGAAAATTGGATTAGAGATGTTTTTTCAACATTAGGTGGCCTCCTAGGACCCCTCAATTTACATTAGGTAACCTTACTTTGATTTTGCACATGTTCCTTCAATTCATACCACCATACGGTCCAAGATTTATAACTTTAAACTATAAGCCACGGTCCAAGTATCACCATATTAAACTATGTTCAAATTATCTCAAGAATTTTTTGTTCACATTATGTGGCCTCCTAGTCCCCCTCAATTCATGTTGAATTCCACACACATTCCCTTGATACAAAAATACCCATGGTCTAAGTATTGCAACCTTAAACTATTTGTATCCTTACACTTATGTTTTTCATGGAACATGTCCTTCTATGGTCCTACTTTCATTTTGGGTTACTACTCTTTCATGCCACACCAAACGCTTTAGGGAACATGGTAAAAACTCTATGACCTTAAATCGAGAGCTTGAGTCTAAGCATCATGACTTTAAATTGTGTATAAGCCTCTCTGGGAATGTGTTGTGTAGTGTAAGGGCCTCCCTTAACCCTCCATTCACATCAGGTTATCATTCATCATCACTAAACATATCCCTTTTGGTATTCTCACCCTATGGTATAAGCTCTATTACCTTATATGAAGATTCATGGTCCAAGCATCATGACCTTAAACTATGTGAAACTTGCCCTGGATTCTTCTCGGTGAAGGGTTCCCTTACCTAATAGGCCCTTATAGGGAGTACCCTCATCATGTCACCCTTATGTTCCCTATGAAACTATTCTTGGGTGAGTATTATTTATGTTGGTTCACACATCCTAGTCACAAGACTCTAAAATGTATGACTCAACATCCCGATCACATGATGTTAAACTGTGAAATACATCATCCTCACTGTATGATGTTAGACTGTGTGTCCAACATCATCACCATATGATATTAAACTTCATGTCTATTATCCTCACCACATGACATTAATATACATGTACATCGTCCTCAACATATGACATTAAAATATGTGTCCATCATCCTCACCATATGATGTTAAACCGTGTATCTACCATCCTCATTATAAGATGTAAAACTGCAAGTAATCTTAGGACCTTGCCTGAGAAGCCCTTTTTTATAGTGTTCTTCACCTACCACATCATTAATGTTATTCAATAATTTCTCAACAACTAATATTGTGCTCCCCCTAGAAGATGAGTTTGACATTTTTTCAGACCGATATGCCCACACTAATGTGCTCAAAACCACATTAGCATAATTCTAGGAGGGTTGGAATCTATTCAAACATTCCATCACTTCACCTCCACGATTTGAGTACCCCTTCATTTGGATCCTCTTCCTAATCCATGTAAAAATGGACCCCCTAACAACAATGGTGTCTATCCACAATGGATCACCTACCATTCTAGGTACACATCCTAGAAGACTTCATATGACATTTTGAGATAGGTACCATGTTTCAAACATGGTAAGTAGTCGAATATCATATATTGGTCCCCATCCTTGGAAAAATTATAATGGATGTTGTGTTTCAAACATGGTCAATAGTAATCCTTCATCATCATGCCACCCCCTTTGTGTTCCAGATTTGGGTGTCATGATTCACCCTCTCCATTACCCTTTATTTGGGTAGAATTAAACACCCCTGACATTACCCCATTCATGAACTAGCTCACATTGGAAAAGAAAGTCAGATTTTTAGAGATCCTTGTTCTCTATCCATAAAGCCTCTCATCCTAAACAATCTTGGTGGTCAGCTAAAAAATGAATACCCCAAGTGTTTGATGATTGTATGACACTCCCATATAAGTGAGAAATCACATGGTCATACCTTGTTTCTCACAACGAGCATGACTCACATGAGCTTAAGGATTGGTTATTGGTTATCTCATGAATATGATTGTTGTGTGATAATAAAATGTGATGAAATAAATATATTTAATAATTCAAGAGTTTAAAGAAAATTAACTGAATTTTTGGAGGCTCATCCATACATTAGAGACTCTACTTTACAAAATTCTCCTAAAGTTCAACCCAAATGATCAGATATTTGAGCTCATCCAGCCTCTACTGAGTGGTTTCCAGAGTCATTCGTTGCTCTTCCAAGTCATTTTACTATTCATTGGATTTGGGACAAACTTCTTTGGCCCTGATCCACATCCAGTTTTTCTTAGCCCAGCATTCAGCCACTAGGTATGTCGCCTCTTCTTCCTTAGCCTCAGTTGCTAAAAACTGGGCCTTTAGATTATTAATGATCTTAGACTAAGTAGTGTCCATGAATTCAAGATCCCGATTCATCCCTTATATAAGGGAAATATCCCCTTATACTGTTTGAAGTACTTGGGAGCCCTTGACCTTGTGATTCTTCCAGGATATGTCAAAAACCTACCATTTAACGCATGCCCTCTCGATGAGGAAGTACCGAACTAGTGTATGAAGGTCACTAGAATCCACCCTAACGGTTCTTAGGTTGATTAGATAGTGGTTAAGAGATCCCAACTAACTTATTAGGTCATTCATTTGAGTGCGGGTGATGAAGTTATGCACATACCTCCACACCTTTCACCGAATGACCCGGTTCTCCTTAGTAGAATCCAATCCAAAAATCCTCAATTTCTTCGAGTAGTGCATGATCACAGTGAGGGAAGACCACAAACACATCAGTTTCTAGGTATTCCATATGCATGTCTCCAAACTGATTAAAATCTATTCCAAAAAATGGGTCCTTTCCATCCCATTCACTTATAATAGAAGCCACCACAACCTCATGTGACACCTACAAGGTGGATGCAACAATCCCAGCCTTTTCAACTGACCCTACTGGTGGCACAATCTTATTATCATATCTTGAAGCTACCACCAATGGAAATTACTAGGCAGGATCATCCAACATAGCCTCCCTAGTAACTCCAATTATTGACATGATCACTTCCTCCTCTATTAAGCCTTAAACTCCAATACCTGCCTCTGGTGGCACCTATATGACAAGCTCCACCACTGCAACTCCTTTAGTTAGCATCATCATGAGCACCATATAAACCTTATCCACTGAGGGCATGGTCTCTATGGTCTATTACAATGGCACCTCCACAGTAGGTCTGACCGCCATGGCCTCCCTAACCATTTTCACTGGGAGGATAACACCATTTGTCACTACCTCATCCTCATGAATTTTCGACTTAGATGTGGATGTTGGAAGATGATACCCAAACATCATTCGAACTTCCATTTAAATATGTGTCAGAAAAAATCATAAAGGTAAAGAAGAAGAGAAAAATGTGAAAAGGAGGAGAGGCTTATGTGAATAATATAGCCAAGTGAGGAGCCCTAGAAGATTCACAGGTAATACCCCTATCAAGGGAATTCCCTCTATGGACACTGCCTCCATCATAGGCACCGCTTCAACTGATGGTTGGATTCCCATGGCTGTAACATCAGAGAGGGACCTTACACTCACCCCTTTAAGGGTTGAGGTTCCCTTTCCTTATTCTCAAGGTTCATCATGAACCTCCCCCTCCTTCATGCTCGATGATCACTGAATAAGTATAAGAATATTTATATAACACTCTTAGGGGTTTGGTAGCTTCAAAAGTACATGAGATAAGGGAATTTACCCAGTCGATAGTTGGGACTACTTATGCATGAGGGTCCCAGTAGGAATTTATCCCCTAGGACTCCTCCACACCCCCTACAGATGCACGCAAGTAGCTAACCCACTGGATGAGAGCTTCAAAGAGGAGGTCATCCCTAGAAGAATATTTGACCGTGTGGTCAAAGGATGTGTCGTGCCCTGAGAGTAGAAAAAAGTCTTCCATATCTATGATATATTGCACTGCTTAATCCCAGGGTATGTGAAATCCATCCCTAGAATGACCCATCCCAGTGACAATTATTCCGTCTCTATTAAGATCCCTCCACATCCTGTGGAGAGTGTTGAGATGTATAATGAGACCCATCTCTCCCAAGAATTTGGTAAGACCACATCAATAGGGATATCTAGATGGCACATTCGGTTCCTTAGTCCTTCAAACACCCTTGGAACTCCCCATAGGGTTCTCCTTCCTCCTGCAACCACTTTCCCAGGAGTACTAATCTTGATACTGACCCTCTCACCAACCTCCTCCTGTGCTGATCTAGGAACCCCTAGCCCTACAATTGCAGTTCTTCCCACTAGGCTAACCCTGCCTCCACAACATTCTCTAGTCACCTCTCACCCTCGGCCCAATAGTTGTGGGGCCTCTTCTCAATCAGCTCGGGTGGTTCGATGCCTCAAATTCTACCCAGGATATATGCTCTCCCAACTTAGTGCATATTCATGGATGAGACTATATACAATAGTAGGTGGTGGAATCTCGTTATGCCCTTTCTCATCCTCATGCATGAACATGCACTAGATCTACCTTAGGATCTAAGGATGATGCTCATGGAACACCTCCATGTACATCCTTGATGTTAGCCACTATAGACATCTGAATTTCCTTGTGAACCAATTCAGGTTATATGACTTACAAATCACATTGAAGCTAACTCGTTTCACTAGTACACCACCTTAGAAGGCCAGGAGGTATGATCACTCCTCGATGGTCCCCATACCATCATCAGTCACCATCCTCGTTGAAAAGGGGAATGGGTGAAACATAAACAACTCCACTAACCCAAACCTTTCCAGTATATCCATAGGGCCCAACTTGAGTGGGATACTCCCAAAAATGTTCATAATCACTGGTCAGAAGTTCATAGTGGGAGGGGAAATGGGGTTTGGGTATTCATATACTCCCATGTTCATAACCAACTTATTATAAAAGAAGTGGAGGATCTCACACACATGAAGTGAAGTATTACCTTGGATGATGTGGTAAAGAACCTTTTATATCTTCTCCAATACTAGGATAGCTAGATTTACACATTTCCCTATCACTAGCAAGGCCTCCATGATGATGGTTTTCGACCGTACCCCCATGTGTGCATCCCTCACCAAGGGCATCCAACTACAAATCAACATGGTGATATACCCAAACAACATGAATACATAAGATTTATAATTTATGTTATAGCCCTAAAAATTCCACTAGATTACCTCCAACATGTGCTAGTAGGAATGCTCCTTTACTTGCTAGAATGCCCCATGGTATGTACATGGTCTTCTAGGTATATTTTCCAGTAGATAATTCAATAAATAGCTGAACCATTGCTTGAATGATATGTCCTTAATCTACAACTTGTGATCCCTAGTCCCTTGAACCAAATTTAGGAACACCCTCACAAGAGCTGACAACTGCTCCTAGTCCTCCCACACATTCTCTGCAGGGAGGAACTTGTCATACATGGCTCCTTAAATTGGAATCCCAAAAATCTGGTGAAGATCCCAAAAGATGATTCCAACCACCTCATGATATAGATAGAAAGTATTTGTCCCTAGATACCACCTGCTTAGTATCTCTAGTTTGATGTATATATGGTGGTAGACATGGAATTGTGTGGCCCATGCCGCCTCATAAATCCCTACTTTCTTTTTCTTAGTCTCAAATTCACATCACGATGTGCATTCCCAATAAGCTCAGGTCCATCAATTGGTAAAATTTCCACCCTAGTATAGATCCTTTCTATCCATACATACCTTGAGTGGATCTCCCAAACTAGACTTGAGAATCATCCCATAATGTGAGCGTGATGTCTTTTCCTCCAACTTCTCCCGATCAATATTGTTGATATGATTCCATAGAACGTGCACCATGAGTGATGTGTGTTCCTTAAAAATGTGTCCCCCAACAGCCCTAAGACACTGGTACTGTCTTGGAATGCTTATGAACTAGTATGCAGGCTCATATCTACTCCTCTCAAGGATAAATACATCATCCCTCTTCCTGAATCCATAAAATGACAGCCTCTTGCACTGCAGGTACTCCTTTTGAGCCTCCATTAGTAGTGCTATGAGAGAGTCATGGTCCGAGGCACTCTGAATTCTCTCCCTGATCATTATGTTTCTTACCATTTCTTCTTGACAAGTGGAAATAACATTGTATCATTTAGTGGTAATTTTGTTCAAGTCATAGGAATTTTTATGAGTCTGGTTCGTGAAGCTTTGCTCATGAATATTGATTCACGAAGGTAGGGTTTGTGGAGATCATTTTGTGAAGGATGTGTTAAAAGAATATGGTTTGTTGAAGATAGTCCAAATATCATGGATCATAGATATTCTAAGGTTCATGAGTGATGGATATCAAAATCAAAAAGCACTCTCAAAGAAGGTGAGCTTCACCAATAGAGAGTGTTGTATTTTTTATTTTTGAAATTCTTGTGGTCCCTCTAAGGGCCCCTTATGATATTTATAAAAATATGTCCCAACACTCCATGATTGGGATTTATGCCTGTTCTTCATGACTGGGGCTTCATGATTGAGAATTGTGAGTGGGATTCACAAACATAAACAAATTACCAATTTTTAGTAGTTTTCCCTTAACATATGAACACCCTTTTACCATCAGATCCAATTCTGAGAGGGGAAATTTGTTGACACTGAAATACACATGTCATGAGAATGATCAAGGAAATAATTACTATTTTGAAGTAAATTTGGTCCAATACAACCCAAAAATCCATCGAAGGGCCTATTTCGTGAAGATCCCCACCTTCGTGAATGGGTCTTACTCACAAAGATCACAACCACATAGAGGCTTGATGGTAACCTCCATGAAACATCAATCCTGAGACACAGAGCCCTTCAAAATCATATGGAGTCTTGATGGTAACCTCCGCACAATTCCATTCAGACTCATGGATCTTCAATCGCTCATGAAGCTCATAAATATTTATGACAACCTCCAATCATCATGGAAACCACAATCCTATAAATAACCCCTTATGTAAGACATTAAATGGGACACACAACCTTTGAACTTTTGATAAACTCTCTAAGTTCTTGAACCTCCATAGCTCCATGAGTGAAAGAGAAAATTGATCCCCCAAGGTATCCATTCATCATGAAACCACCCCTTGTGTTCTTGAGAGACTTCACCTAAAGTGGAGATTCCTTTCACAAAGTACCATTCCATTCTTAGTAGAATAAATCCCTTTTTGTCACATGGGGCTTTGTGAGGAATCTATCCTTCACAAAGCCAACCCCATGGGAACTAGAGCTTCACTCCGAGGCTGACCCATATTTTTTCATGAAGCATACTCATTAGAAAAACCCCAATCCTCCATGAGGCCCTGGAGATTTGTGATAAACCCTCCATGAGTTCCCAAGCTTCGCAAATCACCTCTCCTAGTCCTATCCATGGTGCCTCTCTTCAGCTGACACCCTTTCACAAAGGTTGAATTCTTGGTCCCCCATACCAATCTCGGACTGTTTCATCCCCACCCAGATTTTTGTGTGATAAGTACCACCCACTCCTATGTCCACCCACTTCACTTCAAGTGAGTCTTGTACCCCTGTCCTACCTATTTATTACAAGCATAGGTACCCTAAGTCCATTTACATCTTAGAATAGGTACCCTAATTTTAGGACTCCTGATTTATACTCCTCCATAGTAGTACCAACTCCATGTCCCGCCCATAGAAACATGAGCGGTGGTCACATAATCCCTATAGGTGGAATCTTTGAGGGAAACTGTGTACCTATCTTGGAAGATTGTCATTATGCCATATCTTTCCCCCACCTTGATATGGTCCACCTTAAGGAGTTAACCTGATGACATCCAATCTTCATGATATAAAACTTCCTAGTTTTATATCCTAGTTCTATGAATTAAAAATGCACAAAAACATCCTTAGCACATGATCTAAAACTGTATCCTTACCTTGTATGATGAAAACAGGATTCACCATGAATTATTGACATGGGATGACCCCAAACATCTTACCCTATGTGATAAATGCATGATTCCCCATGTAAGATCATCATGGGATGCCACTCCTTCCCCTTTATGGGATTTAACCCTTCCACAAACACCCCAGGGAATCTTCCATGTGCAATCCCCACACCATCCCTCATAGATGATTCTTTCATGACATGAGCTTCCTTACTTCATGATATTAAAATGCATGGATTGATCTTTTCACATGAGCATAAACTACGACATTGAACTATATGGGTTTTGATCCCTATATCTTAAAAAAGTTTCATAGGATTACTCCCTAAGGTTCAATATTGACATTTGTAAACTCAGGTGTGACATCTTCCCTCCTAGGTATGCACCTCTGAATATGCCTCCATGGGGTGTTTCGATCCATCTATAAACTTAGGTGTAAAGTCTTACCTCTAAGGTATTCAACTCTAGATCTACCTCTATGGGTCATTCTGATCCATCAATAAACTTAGGTGTGGCATCTTCCATCCCGAGACACACCTCCAAATCTCCTTGATGGGGAGTTCTAATCCACCAGTAAACTTAGGTGTGACATATTTCCACCTAGGGACACACACACCTCTAGATCAACCTCCACAAGGCATTATGATCCATTGATAAAATCATGTTTGAAATCTTCCCTCCTAGGGATGCACACACCTCCAGATATACCTCCACAGGGCATTCTAATCCATTAGTAAACCTAGGTGTTCCCTACTAGGGACACACATCCTTGATCTACCTCCATAGGGAATCCAATCATATCATCAAAAGATGTTAAATCTATGTTCATCCTATCCCTGTAATACATTAAATCTATGCATACACTTTCCTCTCAATACATTAAACTTTCACCCATCATGTCCCCACAAAATGTTAAACCTGTGCCTATCTTGTGCTTTCAAGATGTTAAACCTATGCCCATCCTTTCACTACTAGATGTTAAACCTGAATCTATCCTATCCATAAAAGATGTTAAACCTACACCCATTACATATCTACAATATATTAAACCTTTACCCATCCAATCCCCCAAAATGTTAAACCGGTGCCCATCATGTCTCCGTAAGATGTTAAAACTACACCCATCCTATCCCCACAAGATGTTAAACCTATGCCCATCCTATCCTTGCAAGATGTTAAACCTACACTTATACTATCACATCAAGACTTAAAACCTACACCCATCATATCCCCACAATATGTTAAACCTGCACCCAATCTATCCCCAAAATATGTTAACCCTATGCATGTATCTATAAGATGTTAAAATCATTCCCTATAATGTCCCAACCTGGGTGCCACACATCAGTTCCCCATTCCAGTTGGTTACATGACCTCAAGCGTATCTACCCATATGCCAAAGGATTACGACTAATAACGAGGGTTGAATATATAATATTATGGAGACTATACCCTCTTTTTCAAAGTATCATAAAAATAGAAATAATAACGAAATGATAAAAAATTATAACTAGACTGATACCATATCAATAAATACCAACATCACATGATAATATTAAAACATGGATAAATGAACATAAACTAAAATAGTAGACATGTCATTCCATATAAGTGTCAAGTGGAAAATGAAAACCAAAAGTAAAAACACACTGAAAAATCCCCAAGCGGGTCTTGATATTATGTCCAGTTACCTCATCCATGATCCATCTCAACTTAGCCATATAACATAGGGATCTTTCGCTTATCCTCTCCTATAAACATGAATTCCATTTAGGTACTGATCAGGAAGCCTGAGTAGGGTGTGAGTACAACTTAGCAGGCCATCACCAATGACTTCTAAAAACAATATCCATTCTATAATAGTGTATGAAATTGTATAAATAATAAAATACAATAAATAAAGTAAACAATTTTAACTTTAAATTATTCTTTAAATAACCACATAAAATCCCGAGTTCACAATGACACCCAAACCATCAATACCTGCTTCGGCCCATGTCAAAGTCTGAACCATGTCCAAAGGGATATCAAATTTCATTCCATTACAGTTTTCCATTAATAAAATAATTCCAATTTCACATTCTTATAATGGGGGTCTAGATTAACAGTCTAGAACCTCATGGGTATTTGGAGTAGTAGTCCCTATCCCACAACTTAGTGATAAAAAATAATACATAAATATATTTGGTGCCTAAAGAAGCAGTCTAGCACCCCATGGGTATTTGGAGAAGTAGTCCCTATCCCAAAACTCAGACATAAATATCACACCTCATGGTTCCATGTTTCCAACCATTCATCAACCATCACCATAATTCATTATTTAACCCATTTCATGATTTCATTTATCAAAAAAGCATAAATTATAAATAATTATTTCAATCATATCGACCCACCCCATGGGTATCTATCAATTTCATTACCCCATTATTCATCAATTTCATAATTCCTATTATTCATCAATTTCATAATCACATGTTGGACCAATTTCATAAACACATGTGAAATAAATAAATTAACTCAATTTAGAATGAAATTTATCAACGTGGCAATTGAAATAGTACAATTAAATACACACAATTATAACCAAGACTATGGGAAATGATAATTAGACCACCTACCTCAAGGTATTTTAAAATCATTCACTAAATAAAATCCCCAATTGAAAGAAAAAGATCAAAATCAAAACAGCATGAAAGATCTAGGACCAAAACCTAGGATCAAGATCCAATGGAACACAACCATCAAAACCTAGATCTAAACCCAACTCCAATAGAGGATAAATCATTCCTCTTCATCTAGAAAGAGATACAGGGGAAAGAGAACCAAATGAGGAAGAAATCATGTACCAGAGAAGAGAAAATCTTTAATTAGATCTTTAATTCACGAATAAAGGGGATATATGAGCCTTGGAATCCTCATAGGATCTTCCAAAATTGAAGGAAATTTTTTAGGGATGAGTATGGGTGAATAGGAGTTAAAATTGGGGGGTTTGGGAATTTTTTAAAAATTTTCAGAGGAATTAAATCCCACATGCACAGTTTCCTAGGTAGGGGCACACAGTTTCCCAAACCACACACCTTAACTGTACGACTCTTCTTAGGGGTTGAATGGTTTCTACTAAGTGGTGTATGGTTTAAAAAACTGTGTACCAACCGTGAAAACTGACACTATTTTAGGGTGCGTGGTTTGAGAGGTTGGCCATATAGTTTGGCTAAACCATGCGCCAATCATATACCACCTTCTATCTCACCAAAATAGGCACACAATTTCTTGGTGAAAGCCACACTGTTTTCCTTAACCACACACCAACCGTTCACAGCCCCTTGGGCTTCCAAGATTCTTCAATTTCACCCGAAACAAACCCAAATAAAGAACCAACTAAGGTATAACCAAAATAATGGTAAAAGAGTACTTGAAAAATGAGCATGAAACATCTTCAAAAAGGTCAAGATCTTACAATCACCCCACATTATAATAACTCATACTTAAGATGTAATCCTAAGTATCACTAATATTACAAGGTAAAAAGATCAGGCCATTGAACCCACATATCTTCGTATATCTCCCATGTTTCCTCCTAAACATAGCTATATTTCCATAATACTCGAACTATCTACACAGTTTTTCCCTATAAAACTTTCTCAATGTGATCCATAACACAAATCAGATGCTCCTCAAAGGATGCATCTACCTCAAGCTCAATATCATAAATATAGATCATATGAGAAGGGTCAAGGTGATGCTGCTGAAGCTGTGACATATGAAAAAAATTGTGCATAACACTAAACCTATGTGGAATATCCAATTAGTATTCCACTAGTCCTATACTTTACACGATCTCAAAAGGTCCAACAAACATATGTGCCAACTTTCCATGTCTCTGTATCCTATGTTGACCCAATCTAGGAAACACTCAAAGGAATACATGACCACTCACTGTAAACTCAATGGGTCATCATCATCGATCAACATGAAACTTATTCCTACTCTGACCCATATCCATACATTTCCGAATCAACTGAAATTGATCTGATGTCTCCTACAAAAGACTTGGTCCCAAAAACTCTAACTCACCAGACTCCATCCAGTATATAGGTGATCTTCATGGTCTACTATAAAGATACTCATATGGTTCCATCTGAGTAATCACTTGATAACTATTGTTATAGGAGAACTCAATGAGTGCTAAGTGTTTCTACCAAGACCCACTAATGTATAGTACTCATGATCATATAATACCCTCCAATACCTATATATTACATTCCGACTTCCCATATATCTATGTATGGAAACCCATATTCAGAAATACCTATGTACCAAGTGCATTTTTCAAGCCTTTCTAGAATCATGAAGTGAAACACGAGTCACATTATGAAACTATACTCCATGGTACTCCGTGAAGATAAACTATCTCCTAAACATACAAGTCTTATAACTGATCAACTCAGAAAGTCTCTCAGATTGGAAATAAATGGGATGCTTTTGTCAATCTATATACAATCACCCAAATGGAATCATTCTTATGAGGATTCATCGGAAGACTCACCATGACGTCCATGGTAACATCATCCAAATTCCATTATGAAATGGGAAATGATTGTAGTAAACCATCAGGTCATTGATTCTCAGCCTTCACCTGTTGACAAGTGTTTCACTATGTCATAAAACCTACAATCTCATTTTTTATGCCTTGCTACCAATACTATTGATGTAGGTCACGGTACATTTTGGTCAAAATAGGATTAACCGGCCACTTAAAGGCATGAAATTCATGAATCTCCTCTCACATACACATAGTCACAATAACATGGTTCCAGACATAGATGATCTCATCCTCATCTATAGTCCAACCAGAAGGTGAATCCCCACCTTTAAGGCTTTCCCTTAAGGACAAACACTTCAGATCCTCATACCAAATATCCTTGATTCAGATCAAAAGTGTATACTCTAATGATATTAATATGAGTTTCATATGATCCTAAACCTTCTTCACCACAATATACATCTCAACCAACAAGGTTGTCATCTTCTACTTATAGCTGGACTCCTGAATTGCCTGATTCCATGTATTCCTTCTCAAAGAATCAGCAACATTGTTTCCCTTCTTAGGCATATATGTTAGCTCAAAATCAAATGAATTCATATACTCAACCCAACTCCACTATCAAAGATTAAAAACTCACTGTGAAAATATATACTTTAAACTCTTATGGTTAGAGTACATAGTAAACTTTTAACCCAATAGACAATGACACCAACACTTTAAGGAAAAAATCAATATAGATAACTCGAGATCATGTGTAGGGTAACTATTTTTATGTGGCCTCAACTCCTGTGACACATATTCCATAAAACGATCTCCCTACATCAACACTTCTCCAATTTCAACCCCAGACGCATCAAAAAACACTATATACTCCTTACCCAACTTAGGTAGGATAAAAATCAGTGTGTCAGTCAGACAACTCTTCAACTCTTGGAAAGCATTATTAAATGATCTAGAACGTTAAAGTTTAATACCTTTCTTGGTAAAGCCTAGAATTGGTGATGAAAAGTGGGAAAAGTCTTATATGAACCTATGATAATAACCCAACAACTCCATAAATCTCCAGATATCAAAGACATTCTTGGGATACTCGCAAGAAACCACTACCTGCACCTTCTCTAATCCACTGACAAACCTTCCTCTGAGATGATGTGACCCAAGAAATGTGCTCAGTAAATATATAATTGAAACTTAGATAGATTGGAGTATAGTCAATGCTATCTTAGTGTACTCAGAACGATGTTAAGATGTTGGGAATTATAATCACGAGTCTTGGAGTAAACCAATATTTCATACACAAAACAACCAAAAACTGATCCAGATACGAGTGGAAGATTTGGTTCATCAAGACCATAAACACTATTAGAGAATTAATAATCCCAAAAGGCATCACGAAGAACTCATATAGGCCATGACTACTTCTAAAAGCATTCTATGGTATATCATAAGGTCTAAATCTCAACTGACGATACCCCAATATCAAGTTGATTTTTGAGAAAACACAAGCTCCTCTCAACTGGTCAAAGAGATCGTTGATACATGGAAGAGGATATAATTTATTCATTGTAATTCAATTTAACTTATGGTAATCAACACATAAATGTAAGTTCTAATCATAATTTTTATAAAACAAGACTAAAGAACATCTAGGAGACATAATCAGATGAATAAATACCATATCCATCAATTTCTCTAATTGTGTCTTAAGTTCCTGAAGCATTGTTTATGCTATTCTATAAGGTGGAATATAAACTATTTCTACTCTAGTCATGAGATCAATTGTAAACTGAACATCCATATCTGTTGGTTTCCCTAAGAAGTATTTAGGAAACACATCATGGAACTGGTCCACTATGGGTGGAAAAACATTATGTTTCACACCCCCTTCATCTAGAAAAAGTCTTGAAACCTAGGTGGTGATTTCCCCTAGTTGTTGATGAAATAGACCTACATGGCCTACCTAGATATCTCATTCTCCTATATGAACATAATGGTTACTATCAAGAGAAATAAAAGCCACTATCATATAGTAATAATCAATATGGTCTCTATACGATACCAGCTAGTCCATACCCAAAATAAAGTCAAAGCTTGACATGTCAAGTATGTAAAGATCCTAAAGAAAATGATACTCCCTAAATTCTAGATAACACCCTTTATATAAAAAGTTGTCCCTATACCGCCCTCCTAATTGTGTGTCTATCATTATAACCCCACTCAAAAACTCTATTTTCAAACTCAAACCATTCACAAGTTGTTCAGATATAAAAGAATGAGAGGACCCTGTATCAAATAAGGCACTAGAAAGCATAAAAGCTACAAGAATAGTACCTCTAACTATCAATGTCTCAGCCTCATTATCCACAAGTGTAGGTTTAACTACATTAAACTATCATGCCCCTCTTGTCTATGATATAGTCTGAGTACCCTGAGTTTCACCACTCTATTGATATAGACACACTTTCCTTATCAAACCACATCCACTACCTTATCCTCCACAGCCAGAAGAACTCCAATTTCCAAACTGATATGGGGTAGAGGATCCCCTCACAATACTCTAACTTGGCCTAGATCCTCCATCATTACCCATCAGTCAAGGGATCTTATAATACTTCTTCAAGTGACCCATCCTGCCGTAATCTCAACACTCTACTGGTGGTCAGCACACTAACTAAAAATATGTCTCGACCTACCACATTGGTGGCATTATATCTGGAAACTAATCTAAGTAACTGATCCCTTTTCCCGGCCACTTTGGTTGTTATTTACTTGGTTTACATTCTCAAAGTGATGCTTTCCAGTATCAAAAGACATACCTATTGTTCATCTAGAAGAAACCACATGCATTCCACTGGATGCATACTTTAGGTTCCCCTCATAAATGAGAGCCTAATTCACCACCTAAAAAAAATTCTTTATCCTAAAGATGTTAACTGAGACTTAATATCACATTTAATACCATCTTGGAAATGTTTTTCCACAGTTTCTTACCAATGTTGGAACAAAGTGTTGTAGATTGGTAAAGTGACCAACATAGTCCATAACTAACATAATCTCATGGGTCGACCTCATAAAATCATCTTCCCTCTTCTACATATATGTCTCAGGGTAAAAGTGTTCTAGGAACTTCTCCTGAAGTCTTTATATACCATGTTATCTAGTTATTCATCCCAAGTATAGATGTCACACTAACACTTTTCTTGACCATGTAACATATAAGTATCCAACTTGATTCTATTCTAAACATGATTATCTAAATGGTTAAGGATCATCTAGATAAACTCAATCCAGAACTCAACTGCCTCAGGTCCTCCATATTTAGTGAATGTCAGAGGATGCTTTAACTGGAACTCCCATGTTAAGTCAGACATATTTCGCACAACCCACTCTGGGTATCTCTCTATAAATTGCATAAATCGATAAATGTTATCACAAAACTCCCCTCTGACTGCTTCACCCAAAACTATCAGAGCTTCTGGTTCCACTACTGGAGGGTCATTTCCATCCATTTCCTCCTACCATCCTATCAACAAGCTTCATCATGGAGTCATATCTCTAAAATGACAAGCACATGTCTTAAGACACATGAAACTCCATTAACACATTTACACAAGAGGTATTCACATAAATTTATAATAATTAACCCCCCTTACCCTTCCACATGGTCAAAACCGAGGAACTATCACTACACTTAACCATCCATCACCTGGGTCATGGCTAACATATGGTAAACAATTTCATATCTCAAGTTTCTCATTAGATAATCATTTTATTCCTTTTAATTTATCACATTTAACATAATTTTACCCATTTAAATATATCATTATGAACCTTTTTAATTTAAGTTATATAAGTAAATAAAATCATATTTATTGAATAACTCACCCAAAACCTATTTTTCTGTATGTACCTAAAATGATTCATGTCACATAATAATCTCGAGTGCCTAAAATGATGCATGCTTACTCAAATCCATGCCATATCAGACCATTAGTAAAATCTAAGAAAACTACAATACCACATAACAAGTGCATCACCCAAGTTAAAATAACATCCAAATGTAATAGAAAACATCAAAACAACAATCCCACCCCAGGTACTTGGGTTTTCCCTCGTACATGGGTTAGCTACTCCCATGCACGAGCTCATGACCAAGGCCTAGATCATTCTAGTCTCCTGTCCACATTTACAAAATAGAAAGAAAAAAGAAAATAAATGAAAAATCCCATGATACCACTTTATAGTATCCCGGCCTAGGTGTTACACACCAGTGCCTTGATTCGGTTGGTTACATGACCTCAGGCACACCTCCACGTATGCCAGAGGCTACTAACTAGTAGTGAGGGTCTAATATATAACATTGGGGAGACTATACCCTCTTTTTAAAATCAGAACAAAAAATGGAAATAAATAACCAAATAATAAATTTTTTTAACCATACAGATACCATATTAATATATACCAGCATCACATGATAATATGAAAACATGGATAAATGACCATAAACTAAAACAATAGGTATGATATGATATATAAGTGTCAAGTGTAAAATGAAAACCAAAATTAAAGACGCACTGATAACTCCCCAAGTGGGTCCCAACATCATTTCTAGTTACCTCATCCATTATATATCCCAAATCATCCATCTAATATAGGTTTCTTTCCCTTATCCTTTCT
The DNA here is from genome assembly GCA_963277665.1 of Viscum album. NCBI lineage: Eukaryota > Viridiplantae > Streptophyta > Magnoliopsida > Santalales > Viscaceae > Viscum > Viscum album. The sequence goes on from OY728135.1 coordinate 1,369,789,064, forward strand.
TGAAAACATGAAGTCTATTTGGGTACCGATCAGGCAGCCTGAGTAGGGTGTGAGTACAAAGTAGTAGGCCATTACCAATGACATCTAAAAACAATATTCAGTCTATAAAAGTGAATTCCATTGTATAAATAATAAAATAAAATAAATAAAGTAAAAAAATTCAATTTAAATTATCCTCTAAATAACCACATAAAACCCCATGTTCACGATGAAACACAAACCATCAATACCTACTTTGACCCATACTGAAGTTTAGACCATCCCCAAAGGGATATCAAATTCCATTACATCATGGTTTTCCATTAATCAAATCATTTCAATTTCGTATTCAGACAATGGGTGCCTAGAGCAGTAGTCTGGAACCCCATGGGTATTTGGAGTAGTAGTATCTATCCCATATCTCAATGATCACAAATAATATATAAATATATTAGGGGAATAGAGTGGTAGTGTAACATACCATTACCCACTTCTAGGTATTTTACTTCTCCTTTCTCATTTTCCTCTTTAATTGGGTGTGTTTTGGGATTGTCGAGGATATAGAGAATTTATTGTGGAAAATGAATTAAAGTATGAGTGTAAATATGTTAATGGATTTGCAGGGTTCTTCCCAATTCTGGAGAATTCCCAATGTGTTTTTGAGTTTTTGTGTAAGAACCAGGAGTTTTCTGCTCTATGATGGGAAATTAAATAGTATGTAAGGGGGTTACACGATGTGTACTTAGTCTCTAGACACAAGTTGTGAACTGTTTACATAGAATTAAAGTGGTACATGATGTGTAATGTTTACACAATGTGTAATAATAAAAGGCCGGTTTTTAATAAAAAGGAAAAAAAATTCAACATACTTAATCATTGTGGATTAAAAGATGTGTAAAGGATTTACATATCATGTAACTATCAGGAGGTCAACTTTTAAGGAGTTTCTTGACTGAAATTTTATTTCATTCTCTTGTATCTCTCTTGTCTCTCAACCTATAACCCTTCTCCAATGATTTTTAGAGTCTCTGTTCAATCCATATTGAACCATTTGATGATTTATCATCATGGTGGTTTGTTTTCATCTCTCTAGGCAAGTAATACTTTCTACTTTTTCATTTCCTTGATCATGGTAACTCTGTGGTGTTGCATTATTGGATCCATTGATCCATAGTTACGTTTATTCTTGTCTTCTTTTAGATCTGTGGTGAGATCTTGTTTCAGGGGTCGTTTCTTTATTAGTTATGGTGTGATGGATGTGTATCTTTGAGGTATGTGTTGTTTAATGTTCTCTGCTAACCCTTTTTGTAAATTGGATCAATTCTAAGATGTATAGATTGATTCTAGGGCCTCCATTTTTGTTTTTTTGTTATTTTGTTAGTGGGTCCTTTGTGGGAATGTATGAACCCAATATTTGAGGCAGGTAGTTCATTATTTAGCCCACGTTGATGAACTATATTTATACCATTTTTATAAATTGATTTAAATAAGTTTGGAATGATTGTTTTGTGTATGTAAATGGATTTGTGATAAAAGATGAATTTTCCCTGGTTTTTGGTAAATGAAATAAAGGGGTATTTTTAAAGAATTGAAATGATTTATGAAATGCATTCCATGGGAATCCTTGGTACATAGGTTAAAGGTTTAGATTAGGTACATCATCTATATTACCACCGAGAGGTTATATCATATGGATTTTCTCTACTCCCTTGGATTATTGTTCTAGGGACTTATTCTTAATATTATTGGGGAGGTTCAATCATGGGGTGTTCCTTTGCTCCTTAGGCCTGTGTTCTAGGGAATTGTTGTGCACTAGTCATTGGTGTGGTATGAGTAATATACTATCCTGAACTATTGAGTTACTTGGCGTGATTTACCTATTCTTGTCTTGATACCATTTTGGCTATGATATGCATGATTTGGATTTTTATAGATGATAATGTAAAATATGGTTAAAATTAATATATCTCCCTTTGTTTTGGAATTTTTGGGAAAAGGTAAATATTTACAATGATTTGATAAAAATTATTTACTACTTATCATTCCATGTTTTATTTGAAATGAGAATACTTGGATTATTGTACAAAGACTTATTATGGAACACCTGGGTGAGATCCTACTGAGACTGTTAGCTCACACCCTGCACACTTCTTCAGTGGTGCATAAACATTTGTATGTCTTTCAGTGTAGGGAAAGAAAAGGCACTGCTTTGAGGTAGTGAGGTTTTCTATCAGCTGGATGGGTAGTTTTTGGTGATATGGTGGGAGTCCGCCCACACCATCACATGGAGTAGTTGGGTTTTCCAGTTTTAGTAGTCCTTTATGGTTGAACTTGTAATTATAGATTGTTTCTACTCTTGAGTTGTTTGGTTTTAGTTATGGAATATATTTATCTTATACTATTTCTACCTACCTTGTTTATATATGTGCCATTTCATTGATTCAGGTTGGGAGAAATCATTCCCTTTGGTTTCTTTTTGATTCTTGGGTGCTATTTACCGATCCATGGGGATTAAGAACACCCTTTAGGAATGTGGAAGATCAGGTCAGGTACTAGTTTGAGAGGTTATTCATGTCAGTTCATTACAGTTTAGTATAAAAAGAGGTATATCCTAAAGAATCCTTGTCTTGGTATGTTTGGTAGACTGAATATAGGATTTTTAGGACTTGAGAGGTATGTTGCGGTGAGTTCCTGAATAACTATTTCCATAATGAGACTCAAGTTACTATGGGATTTTGGGATGTGTCTTCTGTTTTGAGTTCTTGATGTTAATCTAAATTTTTTTATCATGGGTTTTATAGTTTGAACTAATATTTTTCTATTATCTAATTGTTTCTTTTTTGTTTCAGTGTGTAGCAGTATGCCTCCAAGATGTGTTTTGTGTGTTCCTTAGGAGTGTGCAACTGATGCTCCTCAAGAGAATCCTCTGATGAATCAGAACTTCATCGAGGCTATCATGTGGGCAGTTCGTGCTATCAACCAGAATATGCCACAAGTTCAGAACATAGTTGTTGAGGTACAACTAGGACCTAGAGGAGATAGGGATCGATAACAAGTTTTCTTGTGTGAGAATACACCATCTTTTACAGGAAGGAATGAACCTCAAGAGGAAGAGGAATGGTTTGAAAACATCAATCAAATATTTGAATTCCTGGAAACACCTACGAATCTCAAGTTGGAGTGTAAATTGTTCATACTTGAGGTTCCCAACAAGAGGTGGTGGGATTATATTGTATAGGTTGATAAGCATGTGGTCTTATACTAGAAGGGTTTCAAGACTCTGTTCTTCCAGTAGTTTTTACCATAGTCACTGATAATGGAGAAATATATGGAGTTCCTCTCTTTGTAGTATGGAGAGTGTGTAGTTTCAGAATACACCAATTAGTTTGTTGATATGTTTCCTTTTTCCCCAAAGGTAGTGAAGAGTGACTAGCTTAAGGCTTAGAAGTACCTAAATGGTTTGCATCTAGATATCAGATTACAATTATTTATGTTGAATATTTCCACCTATGTAGAGATAGTGTATAGAGATATTATGGTAGAGATTAATATGACAGGAAAGGTTCGATATTTCTCCCCTTATCTTCCACCTAGTAGTAGCTTCAATGTCATGCCAGGGGAAAGGAGAAAGTGGAAGGATCATCATAGGAGCGATGGAGGTGGTTCTCAACAGTAAGCCTCTTGATCACATCTAATTGAATCTAGTGGTGTGCCTTTGACTTGATATCAGTGTGGTAAGGTCATACACAAACAATGTTCTTGTCCTTCACCTGAAAAGATGTGTAATAGTTGTGGATATCATGGTCATCTGCAATGTTTTTGTCAGGCTATTTCCACACCTTGATATGGTCAGGTATCATCGACTCTAAAGGCCACTATAGTGCAGTCAGATGCTTCAAAGAACAGAGGGATCTAGCCAAAGGCCTCAGGAGTGAATCACCTTCATGTAGTAGATGAGTTTACAGTGGATTTAGATATAAGTCTAGTGATAGTGAGAGGTACCATATTTATTGAATCCTTATTAGAAATTACTTTATTTGATACTTGTGCTTTCCCCTTTTTTATATCTGACCGTTTTGTTAATATGTTTAACCTTCCAATGAAAATCATGTACTTTGTTATGGAGTTAGTGACACCTCTTGGAAAGAGAAAAGATCAGGGGTTTCGATATTCTTATTGTGCACTATCGATGGATGATATGAAGATAGTCTAGTATTTTCTTGTTCTCAATCTAGATAAGTTTGACGTCATCATCAGGATGGATTTTATTGTCACTTACCAAGTTGATATTGATTGTTATCATCAGTGTTTCTTGTTTCTTGTGGTCGATGGGAGCTCATGAGTGTTTCAGGGAGAGAAGGATATGAGATATGGCCATACAATAACTTCCCATACAGAGCTCAAGAGTTTTTTGTCTACTATTGTAGTTGATTATGATAGTATTTCTTATGTTGCTGATCTTACCACCATTGTTCAGTGTTATCCTAATGTTTTCCTTGATGATTTCTCTAGGGTTTCTCCTGATAGGGAGGTAGAGTTTATAATTGAACTAGTGTTAGGTACACAACTGATATTGATACCATCTTATCATATGACACCAATAGAGATGAAAGAGATCAAGATTTTGTTGGATGACCTGGTGAAAAAGGGTTTTGTTCACCCTAGTTTCTCTCCTTGGTTATTCCCAGTGTTCTTTTACAAGAAGGTAGATGGTTCAATTTGGTTTTGTGTATAATATCAGAATTTAAACTGAGTAACAGTTAATAATAAGTATAATTTTCCTCGTGTGTATGATTTGTTTGATTAGTTAAAGGAGGAAAAATGGTTTTTAAAGATTGATATTCGATCGGGTCATGATCAGCTCAGAGTCCATGAGTCTGATATACTGAAGATGAATTTTAGGAGCATGTATGACCATTATGAATATCTTGTAATGTCATTTGGTATGACTAATGCTCCTAAAATTATCATGGATTTTATGAATCAGATATTCCATCAATATCTTTTCACTTTTTTGGTAGTTTTTGTGGATGAAATTTTATTTTACTCGAGATTCAATAATGAGCATGAGAACTATCTAAGTTTGTCATAGAATATCATGAGAAATCACTGTTTGTATGGAAAGATTTAGAAATTAAACTTATGGATTCAAGGAGTGAAATTATTAGGACATGTGATTTATGATCATGGATTATTAGTTGATCCTAAGAAGGTAAATGATATTTTTTCATAGGAAGAGCCACAAAATGTCTTTGAAATTCAGAGATTATTTGGTCTTGCTGAATACTATCGATAGTTTTTCAAGGATTTCTATAATTTGGAATAACATTTGACTAATATTACTAGGAAAGGGGTGAAATTATAATGGGATGACAAGTTTTAATCTTCTTTTGAAGATATAAAATACTTCTGAAATCGGATCCTATTCTGATCTTTCTACAGCCTAATAAGGGGTGTTTAGTTTTCTATGATACCTCTGGCACTGGTTTGGGTTGTGGGATAATGTAGGATGATCGTGTGGTAGCTTAAATTTCACATCATCTTCGATTACATAAGAATAATCACCGTACTCATGATTTAGATATTGTCATAGTTATGCAGATGTTTAAGTGTTGGTGGCATTATTTTTTTGGTAAAATATTCATAGTCTTTTCTGATCATAAGAGTATGAGTTATATATTTTCTCAGAAATAATTAAATCTCATACATTGGAGGTTTTTGGAATACCTTCATATTTTTGAATTCAATATCTCCTACACCCCAAGGAAGGGGAATGTCGCTACATATATTATTAGTAGGAAAGTTCCATCACAAGCTATTCAGGAATCGAAGGAAGAGTGTAACATTATGGGGCCTTTTTCTTCATTGCTTAAAGATGATTTGGAGGATATGGAAGGTATGGTTTTGACAATTTTTCAGTTATAATCATCTCTCCTTGAGTCTATTCTATAGAATCAGCAGCTGGATTTCAAGTTCAGATGAATTGGATAAACCCTATATAGTGGGGAGACCATTCCAGGCTAGTCTCTCTCTTTAGATGGTATTCTCAGTTTTGGGGATTTATTTTTTAGTCCCAACTTCTATGAGTATATTGGTTTTGTCTAATTTTCATAGTTCTACATGGACCATTCATCCAAGAACTATGAAGATGTATTATGACATAAGATAGTGGTTCTGTTGGCTAGGTATGAAGCATGAAATTACTAATTATGTGTCCCGCTGTTACACTTGCCAGTAGATAATGACAGAGTATTTGAAACCTTATGGTTTTGCTTTAGCCTCTTTGAGCTCCAGTTTGGAAATGGGATGAGGTATCCATGGACTTTTTTGTTATATTACCATGGAATCCACAAGGGAGGAATGTTATCTGGTGGTGATTAATCGGTTAAAAAATTCATATCATTTTATTTCGATCAAAGACACCGCAAAAGTTGATGATCTGGGTAAGATGTATGTACAAGAAGTTATGAGGTTACATGGGGTTCTTTTAGTTTTTGTTTTATATTGGGATCCTAGGTTTACTTCAAGGTTTTTGAGAAGTATCTAAGAGGTGATCAGGACTCAGGTCAGATTGATTACAACTTATCACCCATAGAAAAATGGTCATACATATCATGTTATTTAGATTCTGGAGGATATGATTTGTGATTATGTCTTAGACTTCAGTGGATCATGTTATAACTATTTGGGACTGTTTGAGTTTTAATATAATAATTTTTATTAGTTTTCAATCATAATGGCTCCTTTGAGGATTTGTATGGTCATCTGTACAGGTCACCTCTTTTTTGGTAATAGGTGGGTGAAGTTTCTTTGGTGGGAGTGAGTTTGGTTCAGGAGATGTTCACGAGGATTTATGATATACATCGATATCTAGTTACAATGCAGAGTCGGCATAAGTCTCATACAGATTAATAACTTCTTCCTTTTGATTTATCTGTAGGTGGTTAGTTTTTCTATAAGATTTCGCATTAGTTGGGTCACCATTGTCTTAGAAAATAAGGAAAGTTATATTTGAGATACGTTGGAATATTTGAGATCATTGAGTGGATTGGGAAGGTTTATTATCACTTGGTATTATAGGCTAAATTGATAGGCATTCATAATGTTTTCCACATATCACAGCTCAGAAAATAAAATCTTGAATTATCTCATGTTCTGAGTTAGGAAGAGACTGAATTAGATCCAGATGTTTCTATCATGGAGCAGCTAGTAGAGATCATGGACTCTTAGGTGAAAGTCTTATGTGGGAAGTATATTATATTGGTAAAAGTGTTATGGTAGAATAGATCATATTATCATGATACTTGGGAGTGTTAATCATTAATTAGGGAGTAGTTTCCTTACCTATTTACTAGACTTCATTCTTCCACATTACTTCTAGAGGACGAAAAGTCTTATGTAGGGGAGTTTGTAACATTCCATTACCTACTTTCAATCATTTTACTTCTACTTGATTATTTTACTCTTTAATTGGGTGTATCTTATGACTACTGAGAATAGAGATTTTTTGGGGGTAAAATGACTTAAATTATAGGTATACATATGTTAATGGATTTTCAGGGTTCTTCCCAAGTCTGAAGAATGCTCGGGGTGTTTTTGAGTTTTTATATAAGAACCTGGGGGTTTCTACTATGTTCTAGGAAATTACATGGTGCATAAGGAGAGTTACATGATGTGTATTTGGTCTCTAGACACAATTCATTAACTATTTACACAGTGTGAAAGTGGTACACGAAGTGTAATGGTTACAATACATGTAATAATAAAAGGTTGGTTTTTGATAAAAAGGTGAATAGTTTTTCGGCATACTTAATCATAATAGATTAGATGATGTGTAAAGGAGTTACATGTTGTGTAACTATCAGGAGGTCATATTTTAAGGTTCCAATCAGCTGATTTTTTTCATTCTCCTATAGTTATCTTTTATCTCAACCTAGAACCATTCTTTAGTGATTTTTGGAGTCTTCGTTCAATCCAGATTGACCCGTTCAGTGATTGATCATTGTAGTGGTTGGTTTGCACATCTACAAGAAATTAAGCCTTTTTTCCTTTTCATTGACTTTATCATGGTAATTTTGTGTCATTTCATTATTTTATCCATTGATCTGTGGTGATATTTCTTATTTACTTCTTTTAGATCCATGGCGCGATCTTGTTTTTGGGGTCGTTACTTTGTTGGTTGTGGTGCGATGGGTGTGAGTCTTTGAGGCATGTGTTGTTTCTTCTTCTTCAACAACCCTTTTTTGTAAATTGGATCAATTATAAGTTGTGTAGATTGATTTTAGGTCCTATTTTCTCATTATTATGTTCTTTTGTTGGTGGAACCTTTGTGAGCATGTGTGACCTTGAGTTTTGAGGTAGGTGGTTCCGTCTCTAGCTTGTGTTGATGAACCGTATTGCTACTATTTTTATAAATTGATTTATAAATAAGTTTTTCATGATTTTTGTGTGTGTGTTAATGGATTTTTGATAAAAGGTGGTTTCCCCTAGTTTTTGGTAAATAGAAAAAGGGGTATTTTAAAAGAATTGAAATGATTTATTAAATGCAGCACATGAGAAGCCTTGGGTACATAGGTGGGAGATTTAACTTAGAATCATCATCCATATTACCATCATGAGGTTAGATCATGGTGTTTTTATCTGCTCCCTTGGCCTATTGTTCTAGGGACCTGTTTTTGAAATTTTTGGGGGGTTCACTCTTGGGGTATTACTTTTCTCCTTAGTCCTATGTTCTAGGGACTTGTTATACACTAGTCATTATTGTGGTATGAGTAGTCTTCTATCCTGGTCTTTTGAGTTCCTTGGAAAGATTTACCCATGCTTGGATTGATACTGTTTTGGATATGATATGCATGCTTTATATTTTGATAAATGATAATGGAAAATATTTTTGAAATTGATATACCTGCCTTTGTTTTGGAATTTTTGGAAAAATGGAAATATTTACCATGCTTTTATAAAACTACTTTACTACTTATCATGCCATGTTTTATTTTAAATGAGAATACTTGGGTTATTGTATAGATACTTGTTATGGAACAACTGGGTGAGAAACTACTGATCCTTTTATATTACACCCTATGCACTTATTTGGTGGTGCATAGACCTTTGTATGTCTTTCGGTACAGGGAAATGAAAGGCACCACATTAAGGTGGCGAGGTTTTATGTCAACTAGATGGGTATCTGATGGTGAGTTGGTGGGAGTCTTCCCACACTATCACATGGAGTAGTTGTTTTTTCCTATTTTAGTAGTCCTTTTTTGTTGGAATTGTACTTGGAGATTGTTTTTACTCTTGATTTGTTTGGTTTCAATTATGAAATATATTTATCTTCCAGTATTTATCTATGTCTTATGTATATATGTTCCATGTTGTTTCTTCAAGTTGGGTGAAATCATTCTCCCTGGTTACTGTTTGATGATCGATTACTAGTCATCAGGCCTTGGGGATTGGTAATGCCCTTCAGGTATGTGGAGGGTCGGGTCAGGTACCGGTTTGAGAGGGTATTCGAGTCATGTCATAAGTTCTACGTCCTATGGAGATAGATCAGGATGTCCTAGTAAGATGGACCGGGGAACAAATTTAACATCTTATGGAGATGGGCACTAGGTTAATGTCTTGTGGGGACAATTTTGGTTGATCAAAATGCCCCAGAGAGGCAGATCAAGGATTATGAATCAGAATTCCCCATGGAGGCAGATCTAGGAGGTGCATCCCTAGGAGAAAAGATGTCACATTTGAGATTACTGATGGATCAGAACACCTTGTGGAGGTGGACACATGAGGTGTGCCCCTAGGAGGGAAAATTTCACACCTGGGTTTACCAATGTTGGGATTCCCCATATAGGTGTATCTATGAGGTGTGTCTCTAGGAAGGAAAATGTCACACCTTGGTTTACTGATGTTGGTATGCCCCATGGAGGCAGATTTGGGAGGTGTGTCCCTAGAAGGAAAAATCTCTCACATGGGTTTACCGATGTTGAGATCAAACCTATGGGATTCATCCTACATACCTATTTGGGAGATAGGGATCAAAAACCACGTATTTCAATGTTACAATTTAAGTTCATGTGATAGGACCGATCCATGCATTTTAACATCATGCATTAAGGAATCTTGTGTCACAAAAGGAGCATCGACAAGGGATGGTGTAGGGCTTATGCATAGAATCTTCCCTCCAAGGGTGTCTTTTATTTTGTGTTGGGAGAGGTTTTAATCCCATGATGATCATACATGGGGTATCCTATGTTCATCACATAGGTTAAGGCTATAGTTTTACGTCATGTACTGAAGACGTTGTCATGTAATTTAATATTGTACGTATACAATGTGGAGATCGATAGTTTTATGTCATGAAAATTTTATATAAAGGGACTAAATCCTCCCACTAGGAATTATGTGACCACCACTCATGCACCTATAGGTAGGGAATTCCATTGGCACGACCGTGGAGGAGTGTTCAATCAGAAGGTTGATGTTAGGGTCTCTATGCTTAGAAGCAATGAGCATTAGGGTACCTATGTTTAGAAGCAATAGGTAGGGTGATGGATATAATAGAGGCACAGGGAATGTTAGTAAGGTAACAAAGGAGTTTTTCCATGCAAATTGGTTGGGTTTCACACAAAATATATGCGAGTAGAGGGCTCTAGAATAAGTATAAATGATGAATTCAAGAGGCATAATCGCGTGGAAGTTTGGGAGTTGTGTGTAGGCTAAGGTTGAGTGCATGTAATTTATCTTTGTGCGCACCCGACCAACCTTAGGAAGAGTTTTGTGAGGATCAATCCACCATATTCCAAGTCATTTTTGGTCCCACAAGGGCCAGTCATGCAGATTATCTACCTTTGAAGGTTCATGATCACTGGTTTTTCATGCTGACGTAGAAGAATGGGAGTTGCACGCAGTAGAGAATCGCTTCATCTTTTGGAGAGCCTCTTAAAGGGTTGAGGGATAGCTCCTATTTATATCCAAAATACTTGGTCATTGGTGCACAAATAATTGGGAATAAAACTTGAGTTGTGCACTTCTCCATAATTTTACTCTGGGGATTGGGCGTGCAACATTTCTGGTTTGACGTTTCCTTTGGTGCGCAATAGGATGGTTGCACACCAGGGTTGCACGTAAGGCTTATTTTCTTGTGCATATCACAAATTTCTTGCATGCACCATGAATTTATTGTGTGTATGGGACTTATAAAGGGAATCGTCCTGGGAAACATCCACAAAAATATACGTTGTGTTCAGGATGCAAGTCTGTTACGTGAAACATCACATATCTATGCGCACTCGCTGGATCTTGCACACAAATTGTTCATCATACACATAATGGTCCTTTGGGTTGGGTTGTGTGTTTGATTTACCCAAAACTATCCATTTTAGGTCCAAGATAAGATTTTAGTTTCAAGAAATTCCCCCCTCAGAATATTAGATGATAGGGGACTAGAAGTTTGGGTTCTGAGGGACACACCAAAGAGAGGGGACTATTTTCATGTGAGAAATCAACTTTTTCATCTAGGAGAACAACTGATTTTTACATTGTACACAACCTAATGGCCAGGTCCTATAAATAGAAGTGGGTACCCCTTGTATAGTACTTTGACTTCTCACATTATAATCCCTATCTCTCATGCATGGAACACTCCTTTGTGTGAAAACCCGAGCATTAGACTGTGTCTTTCATGCAAATCCTCTTTCATGAAACCACTTACAAATCCAAGGGGAAATTTTGTGTGAAAAATTCAATAGTTTCATGTCATATCTCACTTTGCGCACCAGTAACCTATGTTTGTGCACACTTTCCTTATAACTTTCAGAACCTTCCAAAATGGCCCACCAGCCAAACCTTACTAATATCTAAGATACTGCTGCCACCCAAAGAGATTAAATAGTTGTAAAACCACAGATTCCATGATCCAAGAGGGATTTCTCAAAAAACTAGGTGCTTATAGGCATGTTGATTGAGGTCTAGAAGAATTATATGTTGATAAACCACCTCCTACTGCACAATTTTAGGTTAATGGATGAAGTGTCCATCCTAAGAATCAAAGTCAACATACCGTGCTATTGGTTCACACGTGGGGAAGGTATCAACCATTGGAACATCAGAGTTCAAGGTAACCCTGATCAAGAGCATGTTTACATATCCGTATACACATTGGGTAGATGAAATAGGATAGTTATAGGGGAAGAACTAGTGGCTGAAGAATTCCCAGCCTGCTATGCCGGCATCTTCTAGAACAATATGCAGGATAATAGAAAGGGCTATAAATACTGGGGTCTATGTCTTGGAGGAAATTTTTCTAATGAATGGTCCTGGGAATACTAGGTATGCTACACCTACTTGGAGTATGGGGATGAGCTGTGCCATATCAGTTTATATGTGGTAGTGTAGATGTCCCAATTCCATACCTACCATCAATAAGAGATACTACTAGAGCTCTTCAGCCTTTGGTCTCCAGACACCAAAATATTACACCTTCACTATGGGGAGGTGGGAATAAACCTATGGTATGTACACTATATCAGTGGGATCCCATTGAGTGGATTCCAATATGATGTGTTTCTCCCAGTGCCGAACACCTAGGGTGATAGGCAATAGACTCCTCTCCCAACACAACACCTTCTGGATGTGTAGACCAGAGTACAGAAGCATCATCCCCCCTTCCATAATGATATTTCATTCAAGACATGGATGGACATGTTATTAAAGAATAATTCAGCTGTGATGATTCTTGGGTGGCTGAAGTGGTGTCTTGAGGGGCCACAAAGGAGGAGGTTGAGATCATATTGGCCGATCCTGGAGGAGGGAGACTATGATAAGTGGGGTTATAACATGGAGGAGGACTAGAATCCATTGGTATACTACACCATATTCTTCACCAAATTTATTAGCGGGTAAATGATTACAGTCAGAGACACTTACATGGGCCTACGCCCAAGGGTGCTGGTGATGGCGACGATTATGGCGGCTGACAATAGGGTGAACCTGAGTGTACCAGTGCTGACCCAGATCTATTGCTAGCTAGGGAATGTGGTGAGAGGGACAGGAATAGGAGGATATGTGGACCATTTTAGTTTCTACATGGCTATATCACAGTGTAATTCAGAGGTTATGAGTTTCTGAATTCCATGAGCCCACCAAATGTTGGCCTATGGCCCTCTCTACTTAACATCACCGGGGCTTAGCCAATGATTCTTAACAAGATTGAGGTTACAATTAACATCATGAATTATTAAAATTTAAACTTCCACATATTTTCAACCATATTTAGAATGATGGTGGAAAACTTTTATGGGACATTGGAGCATAGGGGGTACCTATAGTCCTTCTAAGGTAGAGTGCTGCTGGCCAGAATTGATGAAAAAACTATTAGGATCCCTTCATGTCATCCTAGTTTTCCAGGAAATTCAGATGCATCAAGAAGTATATGAGGATGGTCTACATGGGGGTCCTTTAATATCATAATCCCTATATCTTTCATTAGCTATTGTGTATGTTTATTTGTAAAGGCTCAGGGGAGACCATCATGTTTTCACCGACCAAAGTTAACACCAGACTATCCCAGGATTATACCAACAATTAGATGGTGTCATACCTAGGTGTAATCTTATGGAAATTCATTGGGGTGATCATGCTGGTGATTGAGGCATTGGAGTAGCAAGGAGGTAGGAAGGCTCCTCTTTGAGGGTCAAGCTAGGCATCTGATCGCACTGTAATTCACTGTTTCATTTTCACCCTTTCACCACTGTGTTAAAATGGTTTTGTATTGAAAATTATAAAAATAATAACAAATTTCACTTCATGTTTGATTCAATTATTTTTGTTTTTATCACTATTAAAAATGGAAATGTTACTTGTTTTGATAATTTCATTAAAGGTGGAGGTGATTTGGAGGCCCCATGATGATGTCCAAGAAAAATGGTCCAAACTACACAGGATCCAAGCATACTAGTGGACTCAACCACACACTAATACTAAACTATGCATCCAAATGGGATGATATTTTGTGGGATGAATTAAATTGTATACATATAATATGAAGCAACCTAATCCCCATTCATCCATTAAGGGTACAATCCAAACCAATCTATCTAGGGAATCAAATCTGCACAAAGTTTAAAATGGTGTTCTATATTCTATCTATATCTATGGCTGTGATTGTCCAAATGGTACCAAACTTTCAGTGGAGATAGTAATTTGGTGGGGCTATTTTTTTTGTTTTTTCAAAAAGGATATAAGATTGTATGGCCATCTAAAACCATGGGCCAAGTGGTTTTAAGAAATCTGTGTGCCCAAAACCACCTTCCACTTTGCCTATAAAATAGAACCTTGTGATACTCATTTGTAAGTTAGACCAGGAGGAAATTATTTGGTATTTTGGAGATTCAAAGGATTCCTCTCCTCATCCAAGAAGTTCTGGAGGCCCCTATCCTCATAGGGGGGGTCAAGGATGAAGGCTAAGTTCCACCCAAGCCTCCTCCTCCTCTCAATGGCGAGCTAAATGGTGGACGATCATTTTGAGGGAACTGCACATACTTGGGAGGTATTTACTACACTTGTTCTTCTAATAGTTTTGTGTAATTTGTGTGTTAAATATTTAAATTATATTTAAATTTTATACACTTATCCTCTGAATACATTTCTTTTGTTATAATTAAGTGAAACACTTTTTATCTCAACACCGATTATGTTACGATTTCAAGTGGGGATCTTGGGTTGTTCCGATTGGGTAACACAATTATCCTATTTCTCTCACAAATACATAAGATATTAGTAAGGTTTGTTAGCCTTCATTCTATACTTGAGGTCCAATCCTCGACAATACTATTATTGTGTCAAGGTTTGGTACTTTGTGCAATGATTTAAGAGGCAAGAGGGGAATCAAGATCATGACAACTCTCAACCAAATAATTAAAAAAAAATATGTGAATATTTTCCAAAAAAATGAACTATCCAATATGTATAGTGAACTTTAAATGATCTATTTATCTCATAATTCTAAAAAACTCCTTTGTTTATCAACTATTAAACTCTTTAAATCAAGTCATTTTCTTAAAACTTTTTTCAAAACCACCCCCTCTTTTGTTCATTTTTATTAAAAATTCACACTATAAAACACCAAAGATCCTTGATAGATGACCTAGGGTCTACCCTATACTATAAATAAACCTTAAAATCATAATCAATTTGATGTGTCATGAAAACATGGTCATCATCGAGAGTAGTTCAATCTAGAGCTATAGTGGGGGTAGTGTAAGGCATTGCTGCACCTCCACCTCCTAGAGGGGAGGGCTCCCAAAATCAGTCATGGGAGCAAGCAGTGGGATCTCATTCTAGAAAAGAAGAGTCCATGAGTCTCTTGGAAATAAACCAAAGTTTCTTCTACAGATGACCGCTAATGATTCTTTCCCCATGCTTTGGGAGGTGTAGTAAATGTTGAGGAAAACCATGACGATGGAGTAGTTGTGGTAGATGTGAACTCAGGATAGGATTGAGATATCAGAGGTGGGGCATGCCAGGATCATGGCCAAAATTTATTACCATAAGAGATTCGAATTCCTATTGGTCATGGATTCTTTCTCATGCCCTCTAGGGGAGCTTGATCTTCCCCTCAACCCAGTGCGAGTGATGTTCAGTGGTGTGCCAAAATGTTAGGAGATGCCACCTAAGGATGAATCGACTAAGGAGGCATCAAATGTTGATGGTACAAAAGGATACAGTGATGGAGAATCTTTGGGGTCATCCTATGAGTAGGTAGGACCCTATGAGAGTTAAAAACTCACTCTTATAGATGATTTCATCTTGGTTGACTTCCTTGAGGTAAGCCTACTAACTCACTCATTTATTCCATTCCTTTACCTTTATTATTCATAATCTCTAACTAAAATTTTTCTTATGTAGGATAAATCTGAAGATGGACAGGGAGACCCCATTATAGAGGATGAGGGTTCTCTGTTAGATGTTGATGAGCATGCCCCAAGATCCACCGAAGAGGTTTCAGTTGTGGTTTCAGAGCCTCTGGTCTTCACATACATCTACAGGGGGCCTCGCCCTAAAATCCCAATGAGTCCATCTGTTACTAATAAAGCAAATCGCTGAGTGCATCTAATTATCGAGATCCACCTACCTAAATGTAATATTAAATTTCAATCCACCTAACCCTTTTCAAAATTTCACTGAGCTATGCATTAACAAGTCCATCTATTCCTATGTATCTTATTCTCAACACATATGTTTGTACGGGGCAATGCTAGCCAATCATCAATGAAAGGTGGGGAGATTGATGATCAATGATGTAGAAGTTGGGGAGGGGCAATTCTTGTGGGTTGGGCCTACGGGTCATGTATTGGGCATGGTATGCCTTTGGGCCTTTAGGTCATGTATTTCAGGTCATGTTGGGCCTTGTGACTTGGGCCTAAAGGATATATACAGGTTCCCCTTCAACCCTTAAAAGGGGGATTATCCATAATAAAAAAAAGAGAAGGCCTTCAGGCCATTTGGGGGGGACATGAACCATGTTTTCTCAACTTTTCATTATTGATCAAATTGACTGACGTGCTCTTATTTCAGGTAGTGATCAAAAGAGTGTGCGCCCGACAAGTGGTTGTGACTGGAGTATCTAGGCCCCCTTACCTAATGGATGTGCTAGATCTTGAAAAGCCAACCATTCAAGATGACCTGAACTTGGTCCCAGGAGGGTAGCCTACTATGGTTGAAGGTGAAACCACTGGTGGGGAAGAGATTTGGGTTGGCCGAAGAGATAATGCTGAGGAAGGGTCATACAAAGATGGATATTCTCTTGACATGGATCCCGACCCATTTGAGAGGATCCTGGAGGAGGAACCCATTGCTTATGTCCTTACAACTTTCCTCAAATATGCTCCCACACCACCCCAGGATCTAGAAGACTATGGGTCTAATGTTTCTGAAGAAAATAGAGGAGTGTGAAAAGTTTCATCACTCAAACCCTAGATATGAATTTGGTGATCCAGATGTTCTCTCTTCACCATTGGCTACTAATCGCATAGCAATTCACTATTCATTTCTACCCTTATACCACTGTGATAAACTGATTTTGCATCATAAATTTCAAATTTAATAATAAATTTCACTTCATATTTTATTCAATTATTTTGTGTTAATCACTATTAAAAATGGTAATTTTACTTGTTTGGATGATTTCATTGTAGGTGAAGGTGATTTGGAGGTCCCAATATGAATTAGAAGAAAAATATGCCAAAATGTGCAAGATTCCAAGAACACCAGTGAGGATAAAATGTCTCCAATTCCTGGTGGGCCATATACCAGTTGGGAATGACCCCTTAATATTTATACTAGAGCATGAGGGTTTTAATCACCCTCTTATGGATGATCTTAGAGGGTGATATGGTGTGTGGGCAACTAGTTTCCAAAGACGACACAGACATTGTGGTGGAGGTGGAGTTGTACGGGATTACCACATCAATATTTATCTTGTCCTAGCACCTACATGCACTGGGTTTTTAGTTTCTCTTAGCTTGAATCTTGTAAGGAATCTGTATTCATCCATCAGTATAGGTATATTAAAAGTGATTCCCAATACCCAAATGTCATCCAATCTTATAAATAAGATAAAGATCCATGTTGATGATGTCACAGATTGAGGATGCATAATTCTAACTACCCCAATTCATAGGTGAGTTCCATGATGATCCCACCACTTACATGGTGGGACCTGGTACCAAATTTTTGAATCTTATGAAATTTAAATCTTTTAATTCCCCAGACACTACTAGTCCCCATTTTAAGGATAAGAGTTTCATGTTGGTTTAACCATTTCTGTTTTCAATGCTTTCATTGGGGCTGGGCATGGTGTGCATTTTCATTGCACCACATTGAAAATTTACAAAGGTTGGTGACTTTCATCACTTTCATTGGAGATTTATTCTCCTTGATCAAAACAATATGATGGGATGTTAGTTCCTCCTTCTATGGATTTCTCCTTGGAGCACATTTCCTAGTTCGGGTCTCCCTAAAAGATTAAGTCATGTTCAAGGAACTCGTTTCTGGTGTAATCTCTATGTAAACACCAATTAATTATGCTGATTCTATCTTAATAGGGTATCAACCTTTAGTTAGGAGAGTAGTCACATTGGGAATCTCTAAAACATGTCTAGACATTAGATAAATTGTTCACCTATAAATATTCCTCTTGGGAGGGCATATCATATGAGGCATATTAGGCATAGAACCCAAGGAATAACATGTCAACAATGAGGTAATTAATGCTAGGAGAGTAAGTATTCTAAGGATTTTTACCTTATTAATCCCATGTTTATTGCATTGGGTAAGTGTTATGGGTTAGGTCATAAGTTCTATGTCCCGTGGAGACGGATCAAGACATCCTGGTAAATGGATTGGGGCATGAGTTTATGTCTTATGGAGGTAGGCATAAGGTTAATGACTTATGGGGATAATTTTGGTTGATCAGAACACCCCATAGAGAAAGATCAAGGATTTTGGATCAGAATTCCACATGGAGGTAGATTTGGGAGGTGCATCCCTATGAGAGAAGATTCCATAGTCGAGTTTACCAATGGATCAGAACTCTCCATGGAGGCAAATCTTGGAGGTGTGTCCCCAGGATGGAAAATGTCACACCTAGTTTTACTGATGTTGGGATTACCCATGGAGGTGAATCTAGGAGGTGTATCCATAGGAAGGAAAATTTCACACCTGGGTTTACCAATGTTGGGATACCCCGTAGAGGAAGTTCCAGGAGGTGTGTCCCTAGGAGGTAAAATGTCACACCTGGGTTTTCTGATGTTGGTATTGAACCTCAAGAATGTGTCCTACATACCCTATTCAGGATATAGGGATAAAAACCCACATAGTTTTATTATGAATTTTAAGGTTGTGTGACAAGACTGATCCATGTAATCTAACATCACATAGTAAGGATTCTCATGTCGTAAAAGGATCATCGTCGAGGGGGGTGTGGGGATTACACATGGAAGCTACCATCTGGGGGAATCTTGTACTCCATGTGGGTGAGGGTGGTATCCCATGATGATTATACATAGGGAATCCAGTGCTCAACACGCAAAGTAAGGCTATAAATTTATATCATATGCTGAGGACATAATCATGTAGTTTAACATCGTACAACTAGGATTTGGAGCTCAACC
The DNA here is from genome assembly GCA_963277665.1 of Viscum album. Taxonomy (NCBI): domain Eukaryota; kingdom Viridiplantae; phylum Streptophyta; class Magnoliopsida; order Santalales; family Viscaceae; genus Viscum; species Viscum album. Next base: position 1,369,808,209 of record OY728135.1, read on the forward strand.
ATTTTACATCTTGTAACTCAAGTGTAGAGGGACTCACTCCTTAAAACTAGGTCTTATGTGACCACTAATAATGTGCCTCTAAGTGGGGAATGGAATTGGAATAGACATGGAGGAGTAGTCAATCATAATTCTGACGTTAAGGTCCCTATGCTTAGAAGAAATAGGTATTAGGGTACCTATTCTTAGAAGAAAAATGTAGTGTAATGGCTGTACTAAAGGCATAGGGAATGTTTAGAAGGGGACTAAGAAGTTATCACAAACAACTGGGTTTGGTTGTGTGAATTTTTTTTCTAGTATAGGTCTCTATCATAAGAAAAACTGATGGATTCAAGAGGCATAATTGTGTGAAAGTTTGGGAGTTATGTGCAGGCCAGGTTTGCGCACATAAAACTTCTCTTTGTGCATACCTAACCAGGATTAGGAGGAGCTGCGTGAGGATCACTCCACCATGATCCAAGTCATGTTTGGTCCCACAAGAGATCTGTCATGCAAATACTCTACCTTTGAAGGTCCATGATCACTAGTTTTGCGTGATGTCATGGAAGAATAGAAGTTGTTCCCACCAGAGCATCACTTTGTCTTTCAAAGAACCCCTTCAAGGTTGGGGGTAAAGAATATATTTATATCTTAAAACATTTGATGTTGGCACGAAACTACTTGGGAACCATAAAGACCCAGATTTTTCCATGTATTTTTTTTAATTATATTGAAATATTATGTGTCCGTGAAAATTAATGGCGTGTGATTCCGAGGCCCGGTATGCCCATAATGAATTTCTGAACTTTTTTTGGTTACGTTCAGTAAACAAGAGAGCGACATTTTATAAATTTTGAACCGGTGCTTGGAATTGGAATCCAAGGACACCGTTGAACTCACAACCCTGATATTAACTTAAGGAGACCTTCACCTCAACCGCAGTAGGTCGAGGGTGGAAGTTAGTTTTCCAGATTTTCATGGGAGAGTTAGAAGAATAAAAATAAAATAATACAACACCATTTTATTTTTCTTTTTGAAACCTCCTTTTTGAATTTAGAGGTCGGGACCACCCGATCTTGAAACCTCCCATTTGAATTTAGTGGTGGGGACCACCCAACCCTTAAACTCCCACTTTAATGTGAGTTAACTTTTGGAATCCTCCCAACTTAATGTGCCAACCTTAACTTAATTAAAGTGCAAACTTTAATTGAGTTAATTATTATCTTATTAATTTGTCATCTCACCTCTCACGGGAAAAAGGATTGGCAAAGGAGAGATTTTGGGGAAACATACTACAAACGAAGAACCTCTCCAATGAAGAATGTTCTCTGAATTAAGAAGGAGGAACCGACTTTGGAGCTTGTTGCAGGAGAAAGGGACGTCAGTGACTTCATCATCTTTATCTCCTTCCTCACGCCATCTCGAACAATCAACAAGGTAGGGGTTTTAATTTGAAGTATGATTAAATCTATTTATTGATTCTTCATACTCTTGATTAACAATGATGATGGCCAAACAAACATAGCCATTGTTCTGCACTTATACCTTGACCCTTTTCTTTCGTTCTTCGCACATTCTTCATGCGCTATTCGACACCAAATAATTAATGATGCTTGAAACATAAAGTTTTGTTGAGCGCAACATATGGATGCGGAGCCCTCGACCCGAGGATTGTGAATATACAATCATTATATTTTTCGGGCTTAGAATGAAGTTACGGTGACCCATGGAAGAGGAGGGTGGACGACACACCAACCGACCACATGGAGATAGGGCGGCATGTGATCGCGCCACCATACGAGCAGGAGGCCGCAACCTAGCTGCCCTTGACGCGGCAGAGGCCAGAGGGAGGCCAAAACCTAGCCGGCCCCAGGTGGACAGAGGCACGCGTTCGTGCCACTAGGAGGATAACAGGCCGGTCGTGTCACACCAAGTGGGACTGCCAAGCGGTCCCACGTGCCAGCTGGGTGACTGAATGGTCCGTTGGACCGTTTGGGGAAACCAGGGGGCGCCTCCCCCCGGGTGTCGGCTAGGGCGGACCCCGCACCTGGTCAGACGGGTTGTAGTCCAAGCCAACCAGGTCGAGTTAACCCGAACTGGGTCGGGTCGGCCCAGGCTGGGTCGGACTGGACCCAGACCCAATTAGACCCAGATACGCCTTTTTTGGACGTAACTTAAGAAACGAGAATCCGTTTGATGAACCGTTTGAGGAATTGAGATCCTTGGATAGAGATGGTCTTTTTGGTATACTCTACTTGAGTTTTGGATAAAGTTGGAGTACGGTCGGGTTGGATCGAACCCTGAATCCAATCAGGCCCTCGGATTGGAAACACTAATAACTTACAGACCGGGCGTCCTATTGACATGCCGTATGTTGTGTTGGGTCACTTATGACATGACATACCTTTGGGTTACTCCTTTTTGGATATTAGTGGTAGTTGAGGTACTACCTATATCTAGTGGGAAATATTCTATGGAACTCGAGTGCACCGGGTGCGAGGAATCCAGTGCTTGGCAGTGAGACGGAGGTTTGAGATAGATAATACAGAGGTTAGTTACCTATCCAATCTGAGTGGGTCAGATCCTGTGTGGGTCATTGTGGGGGTTAGAACCTATAAATCCTGTGTGGGTCAGTGCTTAGTGATCCTCTGTGGGTTAGCACATACCGATCCTTTGTGGGTCAGCGCACGACGATCCCGTGTGGGTTAGCGCGTACCGATCCTGTGTGGGTCAGATCCTATGTGGGTCAGTGCATACCGATCCTTTGTGGGTCAGATTCTATGTGGTCCATTGCAGGGTTTAGTACCTATCGATCCTGTGTGGGTCAGACTCCGTATAATCAGCAGCACTGCCTCTTGACAGAATAAGATGATCTAGCTTCGTGACTAATCATTTGTACTTCTATAATTCACTAATACCTATGTGAGTTGAGTCTTTTACCTTTGTGGTGTTACCTTTGTGGTAATTCTACCTTCTTGGTGTTACCTTTGTATATCTTGATAACTTAGGTATATGTATGGGCATATACCTAAGTGGTGTTGATTACTATTGCTTCGTGCTTTGTGGGGTTTCCTTTGTGAAAATCTAGGAGACCTACGAGGGTCTCGGGATCCCTACTGAGTATTGTTATACTCACCCCTACATGGGATATTCCCACACCATGTTGTGTATTATGCTGATGATGGAAAACACTGATCGAGGATGAGGGTACCAGACTGGAGACTGATCGGAGGTGGATAATAGGTGAGATGATCCACAAAGACGAACGATTGAGAGCTGTACCTACCCTTCAGGTAGGATCCTTGGCGGGAGTTCATAGGATCTATTTTCAGTTTTACTTGTACTTTATAGTTTTACTTGTACTTTTCAGCTGGGCTTGTATTATGGCCCCTTTGCTTTCTGTACACACACTATTTTACTATATTGTTTACTTTGTGATTTTATTTTTCTATTTGCTTGGTTTGTGTGAGTTTACAGCTTATTAAGGAAATGAATTACCATTTTATGGAATATTCCTTTTGGTTTTTGTCGCCAGCCCCTGGCCTATGGAAGGAGGTCTTGGGGTAGTCACAACATGGGCCCCGAGGGATGGGTCGTGACAAATTAGTACCAGAGGATTTTGGTTCTACCAAAGAACTAGGACTCTGATCTTTTCTATGTGGAGCAATAGTGCTAAGTGTTTTGAGTGTGGTTTTTAGTACGGGGAGTCCAGTTTTGGTGTGGCAGTCGACGTATCCATACACCAGGACCCTGACTTCTGATTTTTGACTTAGTGCATGAAAACACTGATTGCGTGTGTGTTTGTGAAAAGTTTTCTTTGTGATCTCTTTGAGTCAGCTCACCAGGTATAAACTTAATGACCATAGTGCACCTGTTTCTTTTTAGGATGCCTCCATACAGCCAGCCAGCCAGGGTTCTAGTTAGAGTACGTGATGATAGCCCACCGAGTGATGAGGCTTTGGTGTAGGACCCCCATATGGAAGTTGTACCATCGGGTGGTGTACCAACAACACCACTACCCGTTGGGTAGCCGATGCCACCAGCCCTAGCAGAAGAGGGTGCAGGCCGCTTGAGCGCGTTGCATGAGTTCTAGAACCAGAGGCCACCAAGGTTCTAGGGAGAGATAGATCCACAGGTGGATGAGGACTGGTTGGAGGCCATGGTTAGAGTTTTTCGACTGGTAGGGACACCAGCCGATCTCATGGTGATCCTTGCCGCCAGTCTTCTTCAGGCAGCAGCGGGTAGATGGTGGAGCTTGATGATCTAGGTTCATGATGAGGTGACTCTTGTCTGGGCGGACTTCGAGAGCCTTTTTAGGGTAGAGTTTTTCCTAGCGACCCTATGCTTAGTGCGTATACAGGAGCTTATCCACTTGAAGCAGGGTAGCATGACTGTGGATCAGTATTTAGTGAGGTTCACCGACTTCTCGCGCTACTCCACTAACATGGTGCAAGTCCCTTTCTTTAGGGCTCAAAACTTTGATCAGGGGATTAGATGGGAGATTAGAGATTCAATGGTTTCTCTCAGTATCCCGACACAGGCAGGGGTGTTAGAGTGAGCACTCTTAGTGGAGAGCTTCCTTGCTGAGTAGTCACTGGCAGCGAGACCCACCACCGGACGACACATAGAAGAGTCATTAGTAGATGGCAGTAGATAGATGATGCAGAGGTCCAAGTGGACCAGACCTATATGTGGATGACCACTGGATATATGGTCTGTGGTGAGGGGCTCTCGAGACAGAGCAGTACAAGCGAGGATCAGGCAGTGTTACTCGTGTGGCGGTCATGGTCACATGGATCACGACTGCCCGACCCGCCGTATAGACGACCAGCAGATAGTCGAAGGACTTCCTGGGCAGAGGCAAAGATTCAATCGAGAAGGTCCGTAGGCAGGAGGCAGGCGTGACAGAGGAGAATTCCATGCAACAGGCAGTGGCCGGTGATTCGAGGTTCTACCGCCACCACCTCCAGGTGGTCCACCCCGACCATAGGGAGCAGGTGGACAGGGACGATCTCAGCTCTAGGTAGTTTATTCCTATGACCATGACACTCTATAGATGATACGAGGTAAAATCTATGTCTACTCTACCCTAGCTGTAGTACTTGTAGACACAGTTTCCATTCACTCATTTATTTCCACGACCCTTGTTCGGAGCTTGGAGATTCTAGTGGAGTTGTTGGCTCGATATTTACGGATAGAGACTCCTATGAGAGCAGATTCAATGATTACACACTGGTTCCGGTAGTGTGAGATTACTCTAGGAGGTGATAGATTTGGATATGATTTTATAGTAGTGGCATCGAGGCCTTATGACATCATCTTGGGTATAGAATGGTTATCCACAGTCCATGCTCAGATTGACTGTATTAGGCGCAAAGTGTGGTATGTCCACACAGATGGGACTAGGTTTTCCTTCACCGATAAGAAGGGAACCATTGCAGCACAGGATGGACTTACCCAGAGGAGGGTGCAGTCGATCTCACATCAGTTGGCTAGCCTTACCCTCAGAGTGGTTGATGTTGAGAGTCCGAGCTATCCTGTAGTGGTGGACCAGTATGCTGAGGTTTTCCCTAATGATGTTCTGGGTCTAACTCTTCACAAAGAGGTGGAATTTTACATCGACTTGTACCCCAGGATGACACCGATATCTACTACAGCATATCAGATGGCTCCTGCGGAGATTTGAGAACTCTGAGTATAGCTGGAGGACTTACAGAGTAAGGGATTTATTAGGACCAATATTTCTCCTTGGTAGCCTCGATTTTGTTCACCAAGAAGGCAGATGTGAGTTTGAGACTCTGTGTGGACTATCAGTGCCTGAACTAGGTGATCATGAAGAACAAGTACTCACTCCCAAGGATTGATGATCTCTTTGATCAGATGAATGGATCACAATGGTTTTTGAAGATAGATCTTAGATCAGGCTATCACCAGCTCAGAGTACGAGATGAGGATGTGCAGAAGACGACATTCAGATGTCAGTATGACCACTATGAGTTCTTGGTTATGCCTTTCGGCATAACCCTCACCCCAACAGTGTTCATGGGACTCATGAACAAGATCTTCCAACCATACCTTGATCACTTTGTGGTAGTCTTCATCAACAACATCCTGATATACTCAGCGATGGAGGAGGAGGAGCATGCCTATCATCTGTAGAATAGTTCTGGACACACTCTGAGAGCACCAAATTTATGGTAAGCTCTCAAAGTGCCAGTTCTGGATACAAAAGGTACACTTTCTAGGACAAATCATCTCGTAGGTTGGAGTTGCGGTGGATCTAGCGAAGATTGAGGCTTTACTTGCTTGGGAGCCACCCAAGAGTGTGACAGAAGTGTAAAGTTTCCTAGGTTTGGCCGGTTACTACCGGAGGATTTTGCCTGACTTTTCCAGAGTTGTGGAACCCTTATCATCATTGGCGAAGAAGTGGAAACCCTTCGTGTGGTTAGAGAGATGCTAGAGGAGTTTCTAGGAGCTGAGATAGAGACTGATGAGTGCCCCAATCTTGAGGCTACCAGAGAAAGTCGTTGGGTACGTAGTCTACTGCGACACATCAGGGACCAGGCTTGGATTTGTCCTGATGCAAGAGCGAGCAGTGATCACGTATGGTTCTCAACAGCTGAGATATCATGAGAAGAACTACGCTACCCATGACATGGAGTTAGCAGTAGTGGTATTCACCTTGAATATGTGGCGACATTAATAGGTAGGCGAAAGTTTTACAGTCTACTCCGATCACAAGAGTTTCAGGTATATCTTCTCTCAGAAGGACCTGAACCTAAGACAATGATGTTGTCTTGAGTTCCTCCAGGACTATGAATTTGAGGTAGTCTATACTCTTGGGAAGGAAAATGTAGTAGCAGATGCACTCAGTAGGAGATCTGGAATTTAGTTGTTGGGTGAGGCGATAGAGCAGCTAGCTGCTTTGCAGATATCCTTTGTGGATCGAGATGGAGCCGTTTATCTTCAGTCTCTAACAGTCACTCCCCCACTCCTTCAGCGAGTCAGGGAGGCGCAACTTGGGGACACTGACTGTGAGGCTCAACATGCTCAGATATCCAAAGGACAAGCACCTGATGGATTTTCTTAAGGTGGGGAGAACGTCATCCCCTTCAGAGGGAATACTATTGTACCGATGGCGCTACAAGAGGAAGTGTTGAGGGAGTTCCATACGTCCCCTCTAGCGGTACATCCAGGAGAGGCAAAGATGTACCCGGACCTTCAACATCAGCACTGGTGGCCGAGAATGAAGAGATCAGTGGTAGAGTTTGTCTCTCGGTGCCTCACTTGTCAGCAAGTGAAGGCAGAGCATCAGGTTCTAGCAGGCTTAGTTCAACCACTAGAGGTTCTAGAGTGGAAGTGGGATGGAATTTCCATGGACTTCATGATAGGAATTCCATGCATGTCCATGGGTCATGATTCTATCTGGGTGATCATTGACCGACTCACCAAGTTGGCCCACTTCCTACCTATCAGAGAGTAGGGATCAGTAGAGAGATTGAGATGCCTCTACATGCAGAAGATTATATAGCTTCATGGAGTGACATATACGATTTTCTCTGATCGGGATGTAAGTTTTACTTCCCGGATATGGAAGGGGTTGCAGGAGGCATTTAGGACATAGCTTCAGTTGAGCACCGCCTTCCATCCTCAGATGGATGGTTAGAAAGAGAGGACCCTTTAGACCCTCGAGGACATGCTACGTGCTTGTGTCCTCAATTTCGGTCGCAGCTAGGAGGATCACTTTCCTTTGGTGGAGTTCACGTAAAAAGATAACTATCACTCCACTATCAGAATGGAACCATTTGAGGCGTTGTATGGTCGACCTTGCAGATCACCTCTGTGCTAGACTGACCCAGGAGAGTCAGCACTCGTGAGACCATAGATGGTACGGGCTACTACAGAGAAGGTGTAGATCATCCAGGAGTGGATGAAGACTGCAAAGAATAGGCATAAGTCATATGATTATAGGATATAGATACCTCTTGAGTTTGAGAATGGTGACCATGTCTTTCTACAAGTCTCACCTCAATGATGTTTGTGGAGATTTGGCCAGAGTGGCAAGTTATCTCCGAGGTTCATCGGACCCTTTCAGGTCCTTAATAGAGTTGGTGAGGTGGATTACCACTTAGCTCTTCTACCTCAGTTGCACTGGGTGCACAACATTTTCCACGTATCCCAGCTGAGAAGATACATACATGATTTTCACACATCATTGACTGGGGCGAGCTGGATATCGACGATGGGGTGATGTTTTTAGAGGTTCCAGTGGAGATTGAGGATCAACAGGAGTAGATCCTTCGTGGGTGGTCGATACCTCTGGTGCATATTCATTAGAAGCATGGGAACCTCCTGGAGAGCACATGGGATCATGAGGCTCAGATTCGTGCTCAGTACCCCCACTTGTTTCCCTAGTTTGTGTTGTGGCTTTCGGGGATGCAAAAACCTGAGGTGGGGAAAATGTAAAGACCTGAATTTTTCCATGTATTTTTTTTAATTATATGGAATTATTACGAGTCTACAAAAATTTATGGCATGTGATTCCGAGACCCGGTGTGCCCGAAATTAATTTCTAAACTATTTTTAGGTACGTTTAATAAACACATGAGCAGCATTTTGTAACTTTTGAACCGGTGCTCGGAATTGAAATCCGAGGACACCGTTGAATTCACAACTCCAATATTAACTTAAGGAGACCTTCAACTCGACCACAGTAGGTCGAGGGTGGAAGTTAGTTTTCTGGATTTTTGTGGGAGAGTTAAAAGAATAAAAATAAAATAAGACAACACCATTTTATTTTTCTTTGTGAAACCTGTAGAGGCCCGAAGTTTGACGTACATGGAAATTACATTACTTTTGCGGAATACATAATACATAACAAAAACAGACACACAAGGACCGTAATAGTTTAGTGTCTTTAGAAACTCAGAATATAAACTTCTAATCATGTTGAAATATCTTCAACAACTTCCATAACGATCTTCCCCTTTCTGTTTCCTTACCTAAAACATTTATTTATTTCTTGGGGTAAATAAAACATAAAAAGGGTGAGCTCAAATGCTCAGTAAGGGCAAACATAGATAACATAAAACAATCCATAAACATTTGAAAGAAAAACTTTGAACATGAAATTTAAACATCAAAATCTTGAGCAAAGACATAAATCGTGGAAGTACGTAAGGCATATATCATAATAGAACATCAACCATGATAAAATATAATGGGAATAAAATATGTAATTGTGGAAACCATTCAGCACATGTTATGATTTCCATGGTATCCAAGGCATTACTGCCAAGACCATCTTAGTGGACAAAGTCCCTTTCTGAATCGAGTTCACTCCTCGTTTCAGTCCTATAACACTGAACCGGATTAACTTACCATTCCAGCCATGTCTATCTCATGAGATAAAAATATTTACCCAATGCATTGGAGGGAGATATAGGTCCCACCCATCTCATAATGAAATCATTCTTTCGTGTGCCACAAAATCATAAATCATGCATCATAGCATAACCCATGTAATAGAATGAGATTCTTAAACATCATGCCATCATAACATAATACATATAAAAATGGATATCTTTTCATAATAAGAAGAATAAAACCATGTAAATAATGGATACATTATACTTGAAACATAAACATATTAAATAATGTCATTTTAGATGGAAAATAGATTGATAAAAACACTTGAAATGAATTCTTGAGGAAAATATCCTTTCTTCTTCAAAATCATTTTCTTTTCACAAAATGTCATGCAATTTTAAAAGAAAAGGTTTTTGTTGAAAATAATCATGCAATATTGTAGAGGAAGATTCATGAAAATGAGGCTTTATGAAACCGTAAAAATCCGTTCACGCCGTATAAGTTAAAAAATAACATTCTCCTTGTACTTTTGTCGGAAAAGTCAAAAAGTTACTTGTATGGTAAACAAAAGAAATATTCCTTCCATAACACGTGGTAAAAGTCAAAAAAGGGTAAAAAGGACTTAAAAAATACATGATTTTTTTTTTATAAAACTTGGACATGGATGATAAATATAACCCTAGTAAAGACTTACGAATAAGCAATCTCGAATAAAAATGAGATTTACAAAATTATCCCTTACCTTAGGTCCGATATGCTTCATACATTTCCGAACCTACTATATAATGATTTAAATAATGTCATTGACTTATTACAGAATCATATTCGTCGTTATGATATCATATATGGTTCACTTATGTCTTTATATTACCCGTTCTTTTGTAAGTTCCATGTTAAAGCAACGTTTTGGGTTAAATCGTTTTATTTATCGTACGTGTTTGGACTTGTTGTTCTTGATATTATTACTTATATCCTGATTTAATTAATTATAGAATGTAAAAAATTATTTACATATAATATATATTTCAGTATATACATATATGATAGATCGATTAAATGAAATGAAATACACCGTTCATGGAGACGGTAGGCCGTACGTACGCATGAACGCTGTTTTCGTTTCCTTATTGAATTGAATGAAATTAAGTAGATGACATACATATATATACACATAAATCCAGTATCATTATTATGTCATATATTTTATGATTACTTATTATATATACTTTATAATCATTCATGAATGGTTAACATGGAGAATGAATCTCATCGCATCGTGGAGACGGTAGTCCGTATGTACGCACGAGCGATGATATCATTATCATGATCATGGAATTATATTGGAGTGTATGTATAATATTTCAGAATCAATATCACTTTACAATAATCATATATAGTTATTATTTACACCATTATACCCATTCAAGTAAGGTGGTGGTGGAAAATAGATTACACCACGATGTGGAGACGGTATTCCGTACGTACGCACGCGTGGTGATTTCGTTTTCCGTAGGATGGATAGATGGTGAAATAGGGTTGTTTCATACTTATAATAACATATCAGTATATTAGTGATACTGATGTTATTACTTCATAATGAAATAACTAAATAATAAGAAGTGGAAGAAGAAATAAAGTTGAAAGAATTGGTAATGGATATTACCTCTTCTTTGAAGAGCCTCTTTGAGATCTCCTCTTAGGGCACCAAAATTGGTCTTTGAAGAAGACTAGGACCTCTAGTATGTTTATAGGGAAGTTGAGAAGAGAATTTGTCAGGGGTTGGACGAGCTTGAAGGCTCAAAGTGGTGTGTGGAAGAGAGCGAGGAGGTGCCCTTTTATAAGGGAGGAGAGGGGCACCTTTGGAATAACTAAAAATATTATTTTATTATAAAGTCATATTCGGTTTTTAATAGCTCCAAATTGAGTTATTTCGAAGATAAGGTGGGTATGGGTAGAAATACTCTCATCCAATAGAATTTAGACAAGTTTAGGTTTCTATTTTAACCTTATCATTTAGATTTAACTTTAAGTTAAATAATTTTTCTTTTACCATGTCTTCTTGTTTTCTTACACTATAAGGTTAATAAACTTACTATACCATGCCAAAAGAACCCCAAGTTGTTTATGATTAATATATATAACCTTATCTAAGTCATTTTGCTGAACCTTAGATTTTTAGGAATAAAATAACAATTAATAATATAATATTTGTTTTAAAAACTATTTTATGTCAATTTTGACACTATTTGGTAATTGATTTTTGTGAAAATTATAACAGAAATATTAGTTCGAAAAAAGTTAATTAAATCAATAATAACATGTCATATTAACATATAAAATTATTGGAATTCATAAAAAGTCTCAAATTACATTTATTTAGGTATTTATAACATCAACTATGTCAATATTTCATTAATAATATAATTACTGCATCATCATTGTGTCAAAAATAAATTAAATTATTTAAAGTATAAAAATTACAAATAAAATACAATTATGTAGGAAATCGTTTTATATTTCTAATGAATATTTATAGTCGAATTTATATTATGTATAACCCTATATTAAAAATGATTTACTTATTAAACTTTGATTTTAACTATTTTAACTCTTCTTTAAATAAATTAATAATAAATGTCCTAATCTAATCCATTTGGGCCTAAATGGTCATATTTTGTTCCTAAGGTTGTTTTTGGTCGAATAACACTTATCCAATAGAATTAGGACATGTGTTAGGGTAATAATAATATCATTTTTACCCTTAATTACCCTATTTACTTTTAACCGTGGTAAAAAAAAGTAAAAAGTTACTATTCACCAAAAATTATTTTCATCTCATTGAACCACATTTTACTTACTGACATCAACTGTGTCTCTCGGATTTTTGAAATTCCACTCACAGAAACTGTAAAATTATGTTTTATGTGAATTTGGAAATTCTCCCAAGAGGTGGGTAAAAGACGGTCAAAAGTTCAATAAAATTTTTATCTATCTAAAATTATTATAAAATGTCTCTAATGAATTAAATTGAACTTATATAGGTATTATGTGTCAATTTTGACCTAAAATAAATTTAAATAGAATAAATAATTATTTAAATAAAAATTCGGTTTTTAAATAGTAACCCAGTGTTTTCACTATTCATCAAAAATTGAAAGTTTTCAGAAAAATACCAAAATTTCACCCTAGGCTAATTTCAATATTCCAAATCCAAAAATGAAGTCCATTTTGAAAGATGAAATTTTCAAAAAGTTGTTATTACTATTCATAACAGCTAGTTTTAATAATATTTTAATAGCATATCATTGTTTAGTGAAACTCGGTATTGCGTACAACACACGCTATCGAGGAAGGTCGCGATTGCGTGTAATGCAGCCAAGTTAGGGTTGCGTGTTGTGAAAGACTCCTTTGTTGTAGCGTACAACACAAGACATCAATAAAATTAAAAAGAATATTTTTCATAAAATCTCGGGGTGTTACAAAACCTCCTTTTTGAATTTAGAGGTCGGGACCACCCGAGCTTGAAACCTCCAATTTGAATTTAGTGGTGGGGACCACCCAAACCTTGAACTCCCACTTTAATGTGAGTTAACCTTTGTAATCCACCCAACATAATGTTCCAACCTTAACTTAATTAAAGTGCCAACTTTAATTGAGTTAATTCTTATCTTATTAATTTGGCACCTCACCTCTCGCGGGAAAAAGGATTGGAAAAGGAGATCTTTTGGAGAAACATCCTCCAAACAAAGAATCTTTCCAATGAAGAACATTATCCGAATTAAGAAGGAGGAACCGACTTTGGAGCTTGTTGCGGGAGCAATGGATGTTGGTGACTTCATCATCTTTATCTCCTTCCTCACGCCATCTCTAATGACCAACAAGGTAGGGGTTTTAATTTGAAGTATGATTAAATATATTTATAGATTATTCATAATCTTGATTCAAAACGATGATGGCCAACCAAACATAGCCATCATTCTTCACTTATACCTTGACCCCTTTCTTTCGTTCTTCGCACGTTATTCATGCGTTATTCGACACCAAATAATTAATGACGCTGGAAACATAAAGTTTTGTTGAGCGCGATGTATGGACGTAGAGCACTCGACATGAGGATCAAAAATATGGGGTCTTCATATTTTTTGGGCTTAGAACAAATTTTCGGTAACCCACAGAAGAGGAGGGTGGCCGACACACTGGCCGACCGTGTGGTGATAGGGCAGTGCGCGACCGCGCCGCCGGATGAGCAGGAGGCCTGGCCCGTCGGCCGCTGCGAAGTAAGGTCGCGGTCGGCACGCCGACCAGATGCATGGAGAAGCAGTGGTGCGCGTCCGAGCCACCGGAGTAGGAGGCTGCAACTGCTTGGCCGCGGTGAAGGTCGGAGGGCGGCCGACACCCGACCGACTGTAGGTGGACAACGGTGCGCATTTGCGCTGCTAGGAGGAGAACCGATCGGTCGAGTTACACCAAATGTGACCGCCAAGCGGTCCCGCATGCCATCCAGGTGACCGAACAGTCCACTGGACCATTTGGGGAAACTAGGGGGTGCCTCCCCCCTGGGTGTCGGCTAGGGCGGACCCCACACCTGGCCTGGAGGGTCGCACCGTGGGCCTCGCCTAGCCTGGGCTAGGTCACGCCCAGTGGCCCGGGCCACCCCTTCACGGGCTGGGCTTGCCGCGGCCTAGGCCAATCGGATCAGTTCGACTTAAACCGGGTCGGATCGGCCCAGGCCAGGTTGGTCCGGCCAGGTCGGACCGGACCCGGGCCCAATTAGACCCAGATACGCCTTTTTAATCGTAACTTGAGAACCATACGTCCGTTTGATGAACCGTTTACAGAGTTGGGATATTTGTATCGATAAATTTCTTTTGGTATACTCTACTTGAGTTTTGGATAAAGTTGGAGTACAACCAGGTTGGATCGAACCCCAAATCCTACCGGGCCCTCAGAGCGGAAATGCTAATAACAAAAAGACTGAGCGTTCGATTGATGCTCTGTCTGTTGCGTTGGGTCCCTTATGACATGACGGAACTTTGGGTTACTACTTTATGGAGGTTAGTAGTGGTCGAGGTACAACCAATATCTCGAGGGACAAATTCTATGGAACTCTAGCGCACTGAGTGCGAGGAATCCAATGGCTGGAAGTGAGGCAGAGGTTGGAGACGGATAATACAGAGGTTAGTTACCTATCAACTCTGGGGCAGGTCGGATCCTGTGTGGGTCATTGCGGGGGTTAGTACCTTTCCATCCTTTGTGGGTCAGTGCTCAGCAATCCTATGTGGGTCAGCGCATACCGATCCTGTGTGGGTCAGTGCTCAGCGATCCTATGTGGGTTAGCGCATATCGATCCTATGTGGGTCAGATCCTGTGTGGGTCATTGCGGGGGTTAGTACCTATCGATCCTGTGTGGGTCAGACTCCGTATAATCAACAGTAGTGCCTCTTGACAGAATAAGATGATCTAGCTTCGTGACTAATCATATGTACTTATATACTTCACTAATACCTATGTGAGTTGAGTCTTTTACCTTTGTGGTGTTACCTGTGTGGTACTTCTACCTTTGTGGTGTTACCTTTGTATATCTTGATAACTTAGGTATATGTATGGGCATATACCTAAGTGGTGTTGATGACTATTTCTTCACGCTTTGTGGTTTTTCCTTTGTGGAACTCTAGGAGACCTACGAGGGTCTCGGGGTCCCTACTGAGTATCATTATACTCACCCCTACATGGGATACACCTGCACCTTGCCGTGTCTTGTGCAAACAACAGACAATACTGACCGAGGATGAGGGTACCCGACTGGAGGCTGATCAGAGGTGGACAATAGGTGAGACGATCCGCAGAGACGACCGCTCGAGAGATGTACCTACCCTTCAGGTAGGATCCTTGGTGGGTGTTCACATGAGATATTTTCAATTTTACTTGTACTTTCCTGTTTTACTCATACTTTTCAGTTGGGCTTGTATTCTGGCCCCTTTTCTTTCTATACACACCCTGTTTTACTATATGATTTACTTTATGCTTGTATCTTGTTGTGTTCTTGGTTTGTGTGAGTTTACATCTTATAAAGGCAATTCCTTCCCATTTTAGGGAATACGCCTTTCAGTGCTTGTCTCTATCCCCCGACCTATGGAATGAGGGCTTGGGATAGTCACAACATGGGCCTCAGGAGACGGGTCATGACAGGAATGGAACTTGAGTTGCACGCTTCTCTATCCTTTTCCTCTAGGGCTTGGACATAAAACAATTTTGGTTTGACATTTCCTTTGGCGTACAATAGGTTGGTCACACACCGGGGTTGCATGCAAGGGTTATTCTCTTTCACGGATCACACATTTCTTGTGTGAATCACACCTTTCATGTTCGTATGGGCCTTAGGTATGGAGTTAGCCTTGGAAACAACCATGTAACTATATGTCACCTTTGGCGCACAAGTCTGTTGTGCGCATAATCTCATATTTACACACACTTGCTAGATCTTGTGTGAAACTTGTTCATTATCCCTATAATGGTATTTTGGGGTGGGTCACCTGTTCGATTTACAAAAAACTATTCGTTTGAGGTCCAAGATGAGATTTTGGAACAAAAAAACATCACCTTTTAAGCTTCTTCCTACTAGGGCGTTGATCCTCTTCGAGTATCCTCATAAGGAACTACCCCTGGAGGTCATGATATTAGTGTATAGAAAATAAATAACTAACACTCACCATGAATAGGAAAATAGTAATTCCCCCTTGAGGTCCAATTTACTATAAATGTTTAGGTACTTATCATAATCACACTAGAGGATTTAACTAGATAACATTGAATGAAATTTGGTTAAATAAAATATCATAACAAGCTAGATGGACAAACTCTATGTAGGTTCTTACAAATTTTAGTTAACCACACCTGAAAATAAACACCCACAAGGGGTCTATTAAAAGGCATCATGTTCCATATCAACCTACTATGGTCAATGCACCTCTAGTACACAAGGACCGAGTCATCAACCTCACTATCAACATCTCATAATAGACCCACAAGACCTGCCATTATAATGGAATATGTGTTTGTGTGTGTGTCAGCTTAACTAAGTAGAATGCCACTGATAACCTATATGGGAAAACACATTTTAGGTTGTTGTTGATAATTAAAACTATTGAACTCATCATTAGAGATCACAAAATAGAAGGCCTATAACATGTGAATCCTACATGGAAAATATAATTCATGATATATGACACCACAATATTTTAAAATAACACAATGTTTGATATCTCATGTTTCACACAACACCGAGCCTAAACGTTTTCTTTTTCTTTAATAAACTTCCATTATGTAATATCGAGCCTAAACAAACCACAAAATATTATTATTTAAATGTAACCATTATAACCTAGTTATTAAATTAGTGGAAAATGAATATTATTAACTAATTTATGAAATAAATATATAGGTTCTACTCAATATAAATTTATTTCTAAATTCTTATAAAATAATAACATAATTTTTAGCAAAATCATTTTATTATTTAGAAAAACATTTTCTTCAAAAATGAGTTTCCTTCTTTTTATGAGTGGATATTATAATTAAATTCAAGAATTTTTAGAAACTTTATTTGATAAAATTGAATTCATTTTTTAAAATATTATATCAAAATTATTCTTTGGTGAAATTTTGAGAATTTTCTGAAAAAGTTAAAATTTTGTGAATAGTAAAAAAATACAATTTTTTTTATAAAATACGATATCTTTTGTGATATCGTCAAGAAATAATTATGATATAAAAATTAATTAAACTTATGGAATGAATAATGTATGATATAGGAATATAAATATCATATAAAAATAATTTAAAACATGTAAATTATAATTTAATTCATGAGATATATGAAAATCACTTTTAGTGTTGACGCAATGCTTACACAACACTGGAAAAGTAAAATTCAGTGTCTTATAACTAATAATTGAGAGAATGAAAGAATTTGAACGAAATTTATATTAAATTTAATCTATAAATGATTATTTTTACTTATAATATCTAATTTTAGAGTTATATTACAAGTGTCTTATCCAAATTATTGTGCAATACTTGCGCAGGGCTAATAAATTCAAAATAACACATTAAATATGTTGTTATGATATATATTTAATTTAAAATAGATATTGAATTAATATAAATGGATATTTTTATCATAATAAAATTATTTTCATGATATAAATTTATTTATGACCTTTTCGGTCTACTTGGATAAGATTTTGACCTTTATAGTATTTTATTTAATGAAAAGTCGAACATGTCACACTCCTATTTTTTAATAAATGTATTATTTTTAATTTGGTGTTATATAGAGGGTATGTATGAATATAAATATTATTTTCAAATATAAAAAATTTATCTAAATCATGGTAATTTATTTTTAAATTTTAATGAATAAATAATTACCTTAAATGATTACACAATGATGATGTGGTAATTATTCAATTAATGAAAAAATCAAATAAATGAAAATGAAAATACTAAATGTAATATAATTTGAATTAATTAAGGTGATAAATCAATTTAATATACTAATATTAAATATTAGGGATGTGTTAAAATATTTTTTTTGAAGTTATATTATTGTATTGATATTATTAAATTCAAAGTAATGAATAGTGTCAAAATTGACAATAATGATATTTCATGAATATAATATTTTATTAAATTAACTAAAAATCAAAAAAATATTAAATAATAGCAAATGGGATATGATATGGTATAAAGGTTCATCCCATTTGAATTTATAGTCCATTTGGAAGAATTTGGATCTATAATAGTCTTATTATATTTTAATATTTTAAAAAATTCTAAAGGTTCCCATCACCTCAATTAGAAAAGGGAACCTCCCCTCTCACTTATTTACACCACTTTGAGCCTTCTAGATCAACCAAACCATGACCACTCCTCTTCTATACATCCTTATCCAAGTTTTATAGGTTCTGTTCCTTCCAAAAGACCAACTCTAGACCCCTTAAGAAGAGATCTAATGGAAGTCCATCAAAGAAGAGGTAATCGTTTTTACCAACTATTTCAAGTTTATTTATTCTTATAATTCCTCTATATATTTTGTTTATATTATAAATTAATAAATACAGTATAATATATATAATTATATTTTATTATGATTATGATACAACCATATTACATCTCTTTTCCATCGTACAAAAAGTGAAAACATCGCTCGTGTGTACGTGCAACTTACCATCTCCACGTAGCAGTGTAATTAATTTTTCATCACCAATTTACATGGATGATTATAAATATATAAATAATGAATATATATAATATATATGACATAGTAATTATTCTTTACCATTCTATCATTCCATCCATCAAAAAATGAAAACAACATTCATGCGTATGGATGACCTACCGTCTCCATGAATGGTGTAATTCATTTTACCATCTGTATCTTTATGGATATATATATATATATATATATATATATATTTAATACATATTATATTTACACCATGATAATATTTTGGATATTATGTAACTATGAAAAAAGTATAAGGGCTAGAACCACTGAATCAAAACATACATGAAAAACGAAGTAGTTACCACCTGGAACTGTGATTTTAATAATGAATTGATAATAAATGGGTGATAGAATATTATAAGTAAATAATATATGGTATTATATTCATAATTTTGGTTTTTTTAATATATTTATAATAAATATATCTTTATTATATAGTAGGTTCAAACACGTACAAAGGAAATCAAACCTGAGATAAGGGGCTTCATCTCAATTTTCTTTCATTGAGAAATATTTTGATGTTATGAACTTATATTATTTTATAAGGTTTATATAACTCCCCTTTAACATATTATATCATGAATTTATTTATTATCATGATATTTAATGTTTTTCTAAATTTTATTCTTTTATGAGGCATACGATTCAACTGATTACAAAGTGGTAAGAGTTTCTCATCTCACTTTTACTTATGTGGGACATATGCCATATTCACCACTTATTTATTTTGTATGGTGTATATAATACACCTTTGATATATTATATCATGATTCTATTTGTCTTCATGGTATTTAATGTTTTATTTTAAGTTATTTATTTCATGGGGCTTATGATTTAAAAGATACATAAGTGGTAAGGGTTTATTTCACAATCTCATCATTATTCGAGATTATTTTAGTTTAAGTCTATAATGAGGTATATTTATTTTCCATGCCCATGTTTTCTAGAAATGTTTTTAATATTCTCATAATATTTTTAAAATTCAATTTTAACATTTTTTGACTTTTTACAAAATGTTTTAAAAGGATTATTCTTATTGTTTTCTAAATAAGGCATTTTTTGTAAAAGTTGATAGGAATGTTTTTTAACATATATGGAATGGAAAAAATTTCCCACTTTCATGACACCTCAATGATTTAAAGATTCATTTAAAAGTTTACAAGGTTATTTTTAAAGAATTTTTTCTTTCATATTTGCACAATTTATTTTTAAAATTGAATTTCAAAGTAAAAAGATATTTTTACTCAAAAATGTTTTTAATGATCTTTTTATGGTACTTTTATCCATAAATTACAAAAATATTTTATTTCAATTATTCACCACTAGGAATATGTTGAAATGATACCATCCTTTTAATCATTTACTTAATTTTAATAATTTGATATTTTATTTCTCTTAAATATCCGTATTCTTGTATCATGGTTATGATTATTTCCTAAACCATATAACATTTTTATATATGGTGATTGCTTTGAAAGTTATTTGATTAATTGGGAAATATTGATAAATTTTTATCCTTTATTAAATATAGATATTTTTTAAAAAGGAATTTTGATTTATGAATTAAATCAATTATTCAATATATCAGTAATGCACTGGACATGCAAGTATGGGTGAGGGACGTTTATAGAAATCCCATCGATGAATCGGTAGGTCTCACGAGACAAATCAGTAGGCCAAAACTGATTGGTTTATACCCAATAGTTTTAAACTATCTTATGAAAGGTCTTGATGGTAGATCCAAAGTTTTCCAAATTGGATTATTTTTTCCAATTAGTTTTAAAACGTCTTGTGAAAGGTCTTGATGGTAGAGGTATCATGTTCTTGAGACATGATGTCCAATAATTAAGCATTTATTTCTTTTATAATTTAGTTTTAATTATTATCCATGGGATTTTCACTATGATATTATCTCTAGATGAATTTAGTTCTTAGTTATTGACTAAATGGCATGTGTTTTCAGTTATTTAACTTTCCATATTGATGATTAATTATCTTATCAAGATAGTAAATTTTTTTAAATGGCATGTGTTTTTAGTTATTTGTATTTTCATATTAATTATGGATTATCTTATCATAATATAGTCAAATTTGTTTAAATGGAATGTGTTTTAAGTTATGCACCTTTCCATATTGACTATTCTTATTTATTTATGATAGCTTCCACCGTACTTAAACCTTATTGAGAATTTTAGCTCAGCCTTATTTTGTTTCGTTTCTCCAGGAATCCATGAAGTCTACTATGATTGTTAATAAAGGATATTTTAGAGGTAATAATGTTAT
Source organism: Viscum album (assembly GCA_963277665.1). Lineage (NCBI taxonomy): Eukaryota > Viridiplantae > Streptophyta > Magnoliopsida > Santalales > Viscaceae > Viscum > Viscum album. The sequence continues at coordinate 1,369,829,126 of OY728135.1, forward strand.
TCTCAAAAAAATTATGTTGTAATTTTTGTATTCAAATGTAATATGAAAATTAAAATATATATCTAGTTTATCAATGCTACTAAACTATTTGGTCCTTCAGGATGCGATTCCTTGTATCTTATGCCAATGTAAAAAAGTAACCACTGACTCTAGTATATTAGATTTGGGTTCATTACAATTGGTATTAGATGAAGTTTAGTTGAAACCATGGGAAATAGATTTAGGAAAACATAGATTAGGTAATATATCCCTATGAATAACTTTTATGATAAGTCTAAGTATCGAATAACATCCTATAGATTTAGTAATGACCATAGATAACGTAGGTTAAACATAAGGATTCATATATTGAGAAGTATGTGCCCCAATTTAGAAATAATTTGAATAATATTTTATGATTATTTGATATCTCACTCTGATTATTGTAGTTTGATGCTTACACATTGAATTTTGGTTTTTGTCAATGGTGGGAACTAGAAGGAACTAGTTTGAAATTGAATGTGATAGTCAGTGTGTTGGATAAGTATTTCACCATTGGTATTATTTTTAGAAGAATCATGAAATTTCTATGGAATTGTGTTGATTTTGAAAGCATATATGTTTTCATTAACTTAAGAGTTATAGACATCATCATGGGTTGATGAGTTTAATGTTGATCATAAGATTAAATTCTTAAACACCCTTTTTGAGATTTTATATTATGGTAGTTAATAAATATTAAGGATATTTTGGGAGACATTTGTGGTAATACAAAACATTGGTTTAGTATGTTTTTTAGTGAAAAAAATAATTTAACGAATAATGACTTTACATTTTTCAGACATAAGTTTAAAGGTAATGATAACCTTTATGGTTTATATTATCTTTGATGTTAAGGTAATTATGGTTTTTATATTTTTGAAAATGAAAAATGAAATGTATGAGATAAAATTTTATGTTAAAATATTTCTTTAATATTGAATATATTAAGGTTACTTTTGAGGATATTCATCACATTTTTGTAAATTTTGTAAGGATTATATTATTTTATAAAAAGGACAACCCATAGGTCAGGTGACAACCCGTCGCATTCGGAAAGGCTATGAGGCTTGAAACCAAAACTGAAGGGTGGCATGAGTGCATCACCTACCACTAACCTCCATGATGTTTTTGTTAGTATGACATAGTTTTTCTTTATTTAAACAATTTTATAGATAAATGATAAGTTCATTTTGGTAACATATGTTTTATATTATAGATAACTATGGGATTGGAAATTGATTTAGTGTTATGTGATTATATTATTTAAGAAGATTATCACTATTTTTGTGAACCCTATATGATTAAGGTAAATAGAATATTATCAAATTTTATTTCAGGAATAAAATACGAATTATATTTTGAAGGAATATATGATTTTATTATGAAATTATGGTGATTGAGGTTATTTATGGAAATGGTTAGTATATCTTGGAGATTATATGTATAGAGTGTTCACATTTTAGAGATAAATATTAAATTTATCTTGGAATACTATGTGATCAAATCCTTTTGATTTTTGAGTTTTAATCTTAAGATGAAATATTTTTAAGTAATTTTAAGGACACCTATTTATTGAATGATTTAAGTTGAATTTTGTACATTAATATTAAATTTTGTGAGATTAAAGTATTTTTCCTCATATGATGATTTATTTATTTTGGGAATTATATTATATTGCACTAACCATATTGGTTTTGGTTAAAGTATAAAGATAATAGGAATATATTATTTTTATTTTGTGTATTTTATGATAAGTATAAGTTAATCATAGTGTGTCAGGCATAAAAAAATTCATAGTCTTTATTTGGAGAAAAATATGAGTTTGTGATGTAAATTTATGAAAGGATGAAACTATACTTGTCAAGTAATTATATTTCCTTATGTTCTTATTCTAGGTAGTAAAACAATTCCTTAACTCTAGTAAAATTATTTTGGAACAAAAAAAATTATCATTTTACATTTCATATGGAGAAATCAATGGCCTTTTAACTCATCATAGATTTATAGTTTTTTGATAATTAACTTTATCATTATCAAATTTTCTATCACTCTCAGTTATTCATTGTGTTAATATAAAGATTACTATGACATTTAATATCTCTAAGTATATCAATTATGTCATACAAAAAAATATACTTAAATAATTCAATAACCTATATTCATGAATCAATATGTTTACCAGTGTATTTATACATGTATTTTTGGATAAAACTTAGTCTTGTAATGATTTTTTAAGACAGACACATCGCAAACTTTCTAGACTCCCTAGCACTGAAATTTTGTTCGACACATAGAAGATCAACACACCTAAGATCGACACACCGATGCTCAAAACACCGAAGATCGACACACTGATGTTCCACACAACGAAGTTGACACAATGATATTTGACACACCGAAGTCAACACACCGAATTCGACACACCGATGTTTGACACACCGAAGTTGAAATACCGAAGATGACACACCAAAGTTGACAGACTGAAGTCGACACACCGAAGTCGACACATCAAAGTTGACAGACTGAAGTTGACACACCGAAGATGATGGACCGATGTTACCAAACCAAAGAAAATAGACTGAAGATGACTCACTGATAGTCATAAATAACTATTTCATTTTTATTAATTCAAATTTATTTCTAACGGTCATATTTAGACAAATTAATGTTTCTGACATTATTTTATGTTGTCTGTAGGACTATCCGTAGATAGTACGAGGTACATGCACGTTCGAAGATATTAATGCCTAGTGGACCCTGGACTATAAAAGGACTTCAACCAAAGCTCTAGAAATAAGCGTGGATACATAAAGATATACCATGAAGAACATGCAAAAAGGCTGACTGTGAATACACAAAGAAGAGGAACTAAAAGCTTGAGATCACAAGAAGTTTTTAACAAGATTTTTTTTTCCAAATCTCACTGTACATAGAGACATTGAAGAGCTGAACCTTTTCACACCTCGAAGCTGGATTAAAAAAACTGTGATACTCTATTCTGAATTCAACTTCCAAAAGAGGGCTCAAATATCATTTTCTCAACATCCATTGAGTCCAGATCATTACTGCACAACACACAGAGAATTCTTAACTCTATTCTCTTTCATAACTTTCTTGTGTTTAATCATTACTATTTGGGCAGTGTGTATATCTATTTTGTATCACACACACTGTCTCCTAATAATAACTGGATAATATCAAAATATCCTCACTCTGAATCCCTTTTTACACTTGTATCCCATGTAGAACTGTGGAGGAGATCCTGTGTGATCTGCTTATTTGCTTTTCCAACAAATAACTGTGGTAGATGTCAAGTGTGATCTGGATAGCCGGGTGTGCTGTTATGAACCCTGATCCAGGGTGTGGATCAAAATTTTATTAATATAAACTACTTGGTGGTGTGTGATCACCAAGTGGAGAGGACTAAGTCTCTTCTTGAGACCGAACCTCTTCTTTTATCCACTATGTTTTTTGTCTTATATTTTTTATCTAATATGTATTTATGGTATTAAGATAAATTGAACTTTGATAGTTAGTTTATAAAGTGTTTATATCTATTTTGAATCAGTAGGTTTGTTTCAAAAGTTTTACAAATCTTTAGATTGGGAATGCTGAGAACTAATCAATTTTCAGAGAACCAAATTGAACCTTCAAGACTTTTATAAATTCACTAAAAACTGACTTTGTGTTTATTTTCATAGGGGGATATTATTTTGTAAAGAACATTTTTAACATAAATTTTTATAGAGACTCTATTCACCCCCCTCTTGAGTCATCTACTCCGACCAACATTTGGTATCAAAGGAATTTTGAAAGTTACTGTTAGTTTTTCAAATCATTTCAACTGTGATTATAGTTGTGTTTCAAAGATCTTAAAATTTCTGTTATTTCTAAATTTTTATCTCTTTGAAATTATTTTAAAAACTTTATCATGGAAAATATATTGGAAGGGTATGCTACTAATCAACCACCTTTCTTTAATGGAACTAACTAGGATCAGTGGAAGCTTAAAATGAAAATACATATAGAAAGTATGGGATTTGAAATATGGACTGCTATTGAAAGTAAATATTCAATACCTAAAACTGGTAGAATTACTTGGGATAAACCTACCAAATTTGCCTATAAAAATAATTGTAAAGTAATGAATGCTCTGTACTGCGCCCTAGGAGATGAAGAGGTTAACCATATCTCTTCTTGTAAAACTGCACATGAAATTTTGGATACTCTCTCTTTTTCTCATGAAGGAACATCTAATGTTAAAGAAATGTGATTGAATACTTATACTATAAAATACGATAACTTTAGAATGAATCCCGATGAGTCAATTTCTGATATTTATCTCAGGTTCAATGAAATCGTGAATACCATGATTTCTTTAGGAAGAGAAGTGACTGCCAAATAGAAGATCATGCAGATTCTGCGATGCCTACTAGAAAGATAGCATGGAACATCTGTGTCTATCAGAGAATCATGAGACATTGATAAAATGACAGTGAAGGAATTTATTGGAAAATTAATTATGTATGAAGAATAATTAAAGGTAAATAAAGAGGAGGATGAACCAAAATGAAAGTCTATAGTTTTCAGGACAACTGAATCCAAAAGTAAAGATAAAGAGACAATTCAAGCTGCTATTGAAAGATCAAGCAGTGATGAAGTTTCTACAGACAGTGATAAAGAAATTGTCCAGTTAGCTAGACGATTCAATAAATTCTATAGGAAAAAGAAGTTGTTCAAAAAGACCAGTTACAAAGGAAAGTACGATAATAAGGGAAATTGAAAAAATGTGTGGAAGAAAAATGATAAATCAGAAGAGATAATCTGCTATGAATTTAAAAGGAAAGGAAATGTCAAGGATGACTTCCCAAATATGAAATGCAAGAAAAAGTATGAAAATAAGTAGAGAAGGTATAAAAAATTAATGAAGGCCACTTGGAGTGCCTCTGAGGACAACTCAAGTGAATCTGTTTCTTCTCAAAATGAGAAAGATGATATGGCTAATATGTGTTTCATGACAAGCACAACTGAGGTAACCTTAGACTCTCCTGCACATAATTCTTATTATTCTGAAAGTGAGTCTAAAAATATGACAAATGATTAACTATTCAAATATTGCAACATGTTATAGGAAACCTATAATGAGTTGAAAGATAAGTATAAATCTTTGAATAAATAACATGCTCTTACTATGACTTCTAAATCTGAACTTACAACTGAAAAGGAGAAAAATTATCAACTGATCAAAGAGAACAATGAGTTAAAAATGTATAATGAACAATTGAAGAAAGACTTAGAAAAGTTTACTAATGAGAAAAATACTCTTACTCAAATTCTTGGTAAACAAATAGCTCCTAAGTATACTTCTGGGATAGGATATCAACCAGGTCAAAGGAATTTATCCAAATCACATTTTGTACCCAAATCTGGAAAATATGCTACCTTTATCAAAAACTAGAATTGTACTACAAGTTCCAGTTCCTCAAACTCTTTTACTATATCCAATTATTCAGGACCAAACAGAGTGTATTTTTCAAATACTCTATATTCTGCATATAGGAAACCCACAAGACAGTTGTGGGTTCCTAAGGCTTATATTACTAATGTATGTGGACCTAGAAAAATATGGATACCAAAGTCGTTTATTGGTTAAACTATTTTGTAGGTAAACTACCTAAAGAGTTCCTGTAAAAAGTTGTGGTACTTGGACAATGGGTGTTCAAGACATATGACATGGTATTTTTCAAGCTTTAAAAGTCTTATCAAGATCAATGGAGGACATGTCACATTTGGTGACAATGGTAAATGGAAAATCATCGGCCTAGGACAGATTGGTAACTCTAACTCTATTTCAATTTTTAAAGTACTATATGTTGATGGACTGAAGTATAACCTGCTAAGCATATCTCAACTGTGTGATGATAGATTTAATGTTAAATTCAAAAATGATTCATTTCATGTTTTTGATGCCAAGAATAATTTAATATTTACTGCTTTTAGAAATGATAATGTATATGCTATAAATCTAGACACACTAGCCTCACAAAATGTCTCTTGTCTAAATGACTTTAACAAAGAGTCATGGATCTGGAATAGAAGACTAGGACATTGTAATATAAATTATCTTAGGAAGTTAACTAGAAAAGGCTTAGTTAGATACTTAACCAAATTAGAGTTTCTAGACAACAAATTATGTAATCCTTTTCAAAAAGGAAAGTAACACAAAATCTCTTTCAAACCAAAGAAAGAAGTAACTTCTTCTCAACCTCTCGAGTTGGTTCACATGGAATTGTTTGAACCATCTAGAGTTTCAAGTCTCAATGGGAAGCACTATGTTTATGTTATTGTAGATGACTTCTCTAGGTACACCAGGACCTTTTTCCTAGCTTATAAAAGTGAATCCTATTCTCACTTTACTAAGTATGCTAGGATGGTAGAAAATATCAGCGGATTTAAGATTAAATCCATAAGAAGTGATCATGGATGTGATTTTGAGAATCAAGATTTTTAAGCTTTTTGCTCAAATAATGTCTATAATCATAACTTCTCTGCACCTAGAACACCTCAACATAATGGTGTGGTAGAAAGAAGAAATAGAACCTTACAAGAAATTTCTCGGACTATGCTCAATGAATATGATTTATCCATTTATTTTTGGGATGAATCTGTTAATACAGCTTGATACATAATAAATATAGTCTTATTTAGACCCAATATTAAGAAAAATCCTTACGAGTTGTGGAATAACAGGAAACCCAAATTAGGTTATTTTAAAGTATTTGGATGTAAAGTATATATTCTGAGCACTAAAGATAGTTTAGATAAATTTTCCTTTAAAAGTGATGAAGGAATATTTCTTGGATATTCTATATCATGTAAAGCCTATAGAGTCTTTAATAAGACAACCAAATGTGTGGAGGAATCTGTACACATCAAGTTTGATGAAGCGGATCCACATGAGCCCAAGACTTCACTATAAAATGTTGAAGAGGATATGTCCAATCTGAACATTAATGATACAACCTCAAATAATCATGTGAAGGAATCTGTGAAAACTTTTAGTTCTGGAAATTCTTTACATTCTAACCGTAGTGAGCTAGATCAATCTGACCAACCTGAAATATCAAGTCCTATTTTCTCTAGACTAACTAGAACCCTTGAGAATAATCCCTTAGATTCTATTTTTGGAGATTTATATAGAGGAACAAAAACCAGAGCTTCCTTGATAAACCAGGTTGAACATCAAGCCTTCTTGTCACAACTTGAACCTAAAAATATCAATGACGCAATCAATGAAGAATTTTGGGTAATGGGCATTCAATAAGAACTTAATCAGTTTGAAATAAATAAAGTTTGGAAACTTGTAGATATACCTAAGGATAATTTGACCATAGGAACCAAATGGGTCTTTAGAAATAAGGTTTATGAAGTTGGAAATATAGTTAGAAAAAAATCTAGACTAGTTGCACAAGGATATAATCAGGAAGAGAGAATTGATTATGAAGAGACTTTTTCACTAGTAGCTAGACTTGAGGCAATTAGGATCTTACTTGCCTATGCATTACACTTGGATTCTAAACTTTATCAAATGGATATCAAAAGTGAATTCCTAAATGGTTATATAATTGAGGATGTTTTTGTTGAACAACCCCCTGGTTTTAAAAATCCACATTTTCCAAATCATGTGTTCAAACTATCAAAAGATTTATATGGTTTGAAACAAGATCCAAGAGCTTGGTATGAAAGGATAAGTAATTTTCTTATTTCTAAAGGTTTTACAAAAGGAGTTGTAGATCCTACTTTATTTATAAAAAGAGTTTCCAAATAAGTTTTAATATCCCAAATATATGTAGATGATATTATCTTTAGATCATCTAAAAATTATTTATGTAATGAATTTTCAAACATAATGCAAAGTGAGTTTGAAACGATTTTAATGGGTGAACTTAAATATTTTCTTGGATTTCAAATATTTCAAAATAAAGAAGGCATTATCTTAAATCAAAATAATTATACAAAAGATATTTTGAAAAGATACGGCTTTGATAGCATTAAGATAAGTGAAACTCCTATGAGTTCTACATGTAAGTTAGATCTTGATGAAGATGGAAAATTAGTTTATCAAACTGCTTACAGAGGAATGATAGGAAGTTTGCTATACATAACGTCTAGTAGGCCAGATATTATGTTCAGTGTGTGTATGTGTGAAAGATTTCAAGCAAACCCAAAGGAGTCACACCTAAATAGTGTTAAATTTTTTTCAAATACCTCAAGTATACAACTAACTTAGGACTTTTCTATCCAAAAGGATAACCTTTTGATTTAGTTAGATATTCAGATGCCGATTCTGGTCGATGTAAGTTAGATAGAAAGAGTACCTATGGAACATGTCACTTTTTGGGAAAGTCACTAATATCATGGTGTAGTAAAAAGAAAAATTCAGTTGCATTATCAACTTCTGAAGCAGAATACATTGCTATGGTTAGTTTTTGTGCACAAATTTTGTGGATGAAATACACCTTATTATACTATGGATTTCAATTAAGACATATCCCCGTAAATTGTGACAACACAAGTGCAATTAAAATTTCTAAGAATCTAATTTCTCATTATAGAACAAATCATATTGATGTAAGACATCACTTTTTGAGATATCATTATCAAAAAGGTGATATAAATCTTGAGTTTATTGGGACAAAACATCAGCTTGATGATATATTCACTAAACCCTTAAATTCTGAGAGAATGAATTACATCAGAAATGAACTAGGAATGATAAATCAGTAGGATATCCTTGAAACTGATCTTGTCAAAACAATCCTTGAAAATGATCTTGTTAAATCGATCCATGAAACCAATCTTGTTAAACTGATCCTTGAAACCGATCTTGTTAAACCGATCCTTGAAACCAATCTTATGAAATCGATCCTTGAAACCGATCTTGTCAAACAGGTCCTTGAAACCGATCTTGTGAAACCAATTCTTGAAACCGATCTTGTTAAACGGATCCTCGAAACCAATCTTGTCAAACCGATCCTTGAAACCGATCCTGTCAAATCGATCCTTGAAACCGATCTTGTAAAACCGATCTTGTTAAACTGATCCTTGAAACCAATATTGTTAAACTGATCTTTGAAACTGATATTGTGAAACCGATCCTTGAAACCGATCTTGTCAAACCAATCCTTGAAACCGATCTTTTCAAACAGATCCTTGAAACCTATCTTGTCAAACCGATCCTTGAAACCAATCTTGTCAAACCGATCCTTGAAACCGATCTTTTCAAACCGATCCTTGAAACCGATCTTATTAAACCAATCCTTGAAATCGATCTTGTCAAACTGATCCTTGAAACCAACCTTGTCAAACCGATCCTTGAAACTGATCTTGTTAAACCAATTCTTGAAACCTATCTTGTCAAACCGGTCTTGTTAAACCGATCCTTGAAACTGATTTTGTTTGAAACCGATATTTTTGAAACCAATTTTCTTGAAACTGATCTTCTTGAAACCGATCTTCTTGAAACCGATCCCTTGAAACCAATTTTATGAAACCGATCCCTGAAACCAATTCATTGACACCGATATATTTAAAGGATTGTTTTTTAAATTCTGTCTATTTTAAATAAAATGATGTGGTTTTGTATTCTTCTTTTTACCACATTTAAATTCTTATATTTTACAATTTACAATCCCTAAATGATATATTAAGTCCAATCCATCCCGAACTTTCACCTTCCCCTATGAAGAAAATCTTTCTACCTTTTTTCACTCTTCCTCTCGACTCTCGACCTCTCAACACGTTTGGAATCCAAAGCTTTGTCATGGAAAGAACTAAGCGCGTAATGGAAGAACCTAGAAAATCTCCTTCTGATAAGCGTCAGAAAGGTGAGTCCAGTGGGACTGCAAAACCGAGCTTGGAAAGCCGAGTGGTTACAACTGAAAAAGAGGTGTCTTCTGAGTGGCTTCTGTCAAGCAAATCCTTTTTGTTAAAATTTATGGAATCTCAAGGATGGATCAGTTGGTTCGCCAACAATGAAAGAACCTATTATACTAATCTAGTGCATGGATTCTATCAACATTTGAGGATATACCTGGATGAAGTTGAGGAAAAAAAGATGAAGTCTATGGTAAAGGGAAAGGAGATAGATTTCTCATTTAAGGAATGGGTTGAATGCTTAGAAATACCTCATGAAGGTGCCTATGCTGACTATCCTGGTAATATTACACCTTCCTCAAATTTTTTCTCTTATTAAGATACTCTAAAAGAGTTGATTGGAAATGGAGAATCTTGGAGAACTATTTCAAATGAATTTAAAAGAGAAGTACGACTGCTTTTTATGTTCATACAACATCAAATCTGCTCAAGGAAGGGAGATTTCTTTACTATGAAATATCAGGATGTTTTCTTGATCTTTTTGTTGAAACATGGGATAAAAGTGAATCTATGTAGGTATCTAATGGTGCATATCTCAGATTTGATTAATCCATCTAATAAGGAAACCTTCTTATACTATCCAAGTATGATTTCAGCTATGTTGAAAATATTAGGTTGTGTGGAAGATGGAGATGAATTGTTAAGTGCATGTAGTGGTTTTTGTCTTCAAAAAGAAATTTTTAAAAGGATGAAAATATTTTGGAACCCATGGAAGAGATGTTGGGTAGGAGACGAGGAAAGGCTATATGAGGATTTCAATCCAGTTGATCACCCTTCTAGACCAAAGGACTAAGTTGATCCAGGTCTCAAACTAGGAGAAGTTCCAGTTTATTCTGATGAGGAAGCTGAGCCTGAAGTTCCAAGGGAAGAAGGATCTTCTTTTGATGATAGGAGTGATCCTAATATTGCTGAAAGTCCTAAAGATATGTCTTATGGACCTGCTAGTCCACCTTTGAACTTTTCCTCAATAGAATATTTATTAGGTGATGAGGATGTGGAAGAAACTAAAGTTACTGTATTTGATGTCTATGTTAGTAAATATGATGAGGAATCAGATGATGATGATGATGATGATGGTGGTGATGATGGAGGAAATTATGATCATGTGAGTGACTCTCTAAAAACAGGACAATAAGTGGTTGATAAATCTAGTGAGGAATCTGTACATGTGTCTAGTGATGTTATTGAGCATGATGAACAACAAGATGTTGGTCATAGATATGCTGAACATGAGGACATACCACACCATCCTGATGCTGAAAACCAAGAAATCATTCAGGAATTGAATGATCTTATGGATGCTGGCCAAGAGGAAGAGAATGAGGTTCCAGTGCCTCATATTGAGGATGTACTTGCTGGAGTTGAAGTGGCTGAAGCCCAAACAGAACCTGAAGTTCGGTTGGTTCCTGTTCCCAGATAAGTTGTTATGTCCAGAGATCAGGATTAAGAAGTTGTTGATGATGATGTTGTTCCTGAGCCTAAGGGAAGAAGGATCAGAATTGATACTATTGAGCCAAGGGACTGGACCTGTACTAGAGAGTGGAATAATGATCCTGGGTACATTATTTTTGGTTTAGAATATGTATCAGATGAGGAGAGGGTTCCTTTTCCTCCTGCTCCGCAAGTCCAAGCTAACCCAAAACCTGTTGCACCTGTTTCATTAGTCGCACCTCCACCAGTAGAACCTGCAGCTCAGTTAGTGCCTAGTGACTAGGCTGATTTAGAGAAATTCAAAAATGATATATGTAAGTATGTGATAGCCTCATTTGGATCCATAAGTTATGCCTCAACCTATATAGGTATTTCAGATACTGATGTAGTAAAGATTGCATGAATAGTGATCCAGGAGATTAAACCAAATCTCATTACTACAACAGAAACCATTATTAGACACAATAACTTACCGAGAGAAGAAGTAAGAAAGATGAGAAATGAGTTGAATTCCTTAACCTATGACTTTAAGACATCCTTTAGTGGTGTTATGGAAGTTATTAGGAACTTGGTAATTTATCTACTCAGTGTGGACCTGAAAAAGTTAGAAGAAGAGCTTGGAAAAATGTTGACTGGCCCATCCAGTTCCCGGAGTGGGAAAAGTACTGTTGCTGATTTGGAGTCTCTCAAGGTTGTGATTAGAGAGGAAATTCAAAAACTTCATAGTTTTTTAGATAAAGAAACCCCTGAAAAAGTACATCTAAATACAGATCATGTATACAATATAGTCAGACAGTGCACAAATGAAGCCTCTAAAGCTCAGAAAGAAATTCAGAAAAAGCTGGATAAGTATTTCACTAAGATTTATACCAAGCATGATTTATTAAATAGCTTCAAGTTTCTCATAGAAAATATTGTAATTCCTCAATTAATAGAAGCATTCAAGAAGAAAGTCCTTAAATTGAATAATTTTACACCTTTGCTGAGTAAATTTATGGAAAATAAGGATGACTTCGAGAAGGTGATGCAATATGGTGGTGAAATCATTAATGATTTCATCAATTTCCTTAAACCTTATCTACATGTTCAGGATGAGGCTATTGTGGACCATCCAACTGATTCAATTGGTACTGCCTCTAGGACTCCTACTCCAATGACTGTCTCTCAGGCCCTTTCCCAGATTCGACCGATCATCACAGAACAAACTCCAAGTTGAGTGTTGTCAGAAAGGCAACCTACCCTTTCTGCTACTGTTCCTACAAGTGTTTCCCTTCCTGGTGTTATCTTTAGACCACCTCTTCCCTTTTCCTCTCCCAAATCTTCTCCTTCTCCCTCGGATCCTTCAGACAAAGTAAAATCTCCTCAACATCCAAACCCTTAGTGATGGATTGTTTCTTTTTGATAGAGATTTGGTCTTTTTGTTTGTCTTGTACTATTATTAATGGAAATATTTATGGTGTATTTCTTTTTATGTTATTTATCCTTTTTGATTTTATTTTTTCTAATACCAAAAGGGAGATAAAATAAGGCATATATTATTTATCTAAGGGGGGTATTTTCTGGTTTAGGGAACATGACATCTACTCACCTTAATTCATTTATTGATGGGGAGCTTTGTTTTAAAAGTTCAAGCAAGGAAAAACTTCAGTTATATTTTAAAATTACATTTAGTTCAGTATGATATGTCAAGCTATCTTTATTCTATATATTTTTGTATGTATTCCATAATTTCTGATTATAAAAAAGGGGGAGATTGTTGGACCCTATAAGATATTGTAGTTTTCATAATCACAAATAATTTCAATATAAAGATTACTGTGCCATTTAAAATCTCTAAGTAAATCAATTATGTTGTACAAAAAAATATACTTAAATAAGTTAATAACCTATATTCATGAATCAATATGTTTACCACTGTATTTATACATGTATTCTTGGATAACACTTAGTCTTTTAATGATTTGTGTAAGATAGACACATCACAACCTTTCTAGAGTCCCTGGCACCGATAGTTTGTTCGACACACCGAAGATCGACACTCCGATGTTCGAAACACCGACGATCGACACACCAATGTTCGACACACCGAATATCGACACACCAATGTTCAACACACCGAATATCAACACACCGATTTTAGAAACACCAAAGATCGACACACCGATGTTCGACACACTAAAGTCGACACACCGATGTTCGACACACCGAAGTCGACACACCGAAGTCGAAACACCGATGTTCGGCACACCGAAGTTGAAAGACCGAAGATGACCCACCAAAATTGATAGACCGAAGTCGACACACCAAATTCGACACACCGAAGTTGATAGACCGAAGTCGACACACCGAATATGACAGACCGATGTTACCAAAATGAAGACAACAGACCGAAGATGACTCACTGATTGTCCTAAATAACCGTTTCCTTTTTATTGATTCAAATTTATTTCTAACGGTCATATTTAGACAAATTAATGTTTCTGACATTATTTAATGTTGTCTGTAGGAATATCCATAGATAGTACAAGGTACATGCACGTGCGGAGATCTTAATTCCTTGTGGACCCTGGATTATAAAAGGACTTCAACTAGAGCTTTAGAAATAAGCATGGATACACAAAGATATACCGTGAATAACATGAAGAAAGACTGACTACGAATACGCAAAGAATATGAACTAAAAGATTGAGATCACAAGAATTTTATAACAAGAAAAATTCTGCCGAAGCTCACTATACATCGAGACATTGAAGAGCTGAACTTTTTCACACCTTAAAGCTGGATTACAAAAACTGTGATACTCTATTCTGAAGTCAACTTCTAGAAGAGGGATCAAATATCATTTTCTCAACATCCATTGAGTCTAGAGCATTACTACACAACACACAGAGAATTCTTACCTCTATTCTCTTTCATAACTCTGTTGTTTCTAATCATTACTATTTGAGCAGTGTGTATATCTGTTTTATATCACACACACTTTCTCCTTATCATAACTAGAGGATATCAAAATATCCTCACTCTCAATCCCTTATTACACTTGTATCCCACATAGAACTGTGGAGGATATCCCATGTGATCTTCTTATTTATTTTTCCCATGAATAACTATGGTATAGTTCAAGTGTGGCCTGGACAGCTGAGTGTGCTATTGTGAACCCCGATCCAGGGTGTAGATCAAAATTTTATTAATATAAACTACTTGGTGGCTGGTGATCACCAAGTGGAGAGGACTAAGTATCTTCTTGAGACTGAACCTCTTGTTTTATCCGCTGTGTTGTTTGTATTATATTTTTTATCTTATATGTATTTATGGTATTAAGATAAACTGAACTTTGATAGTTAGTTTAGCATGTGTTTATATCTATTTTGAATCAGTAGGTTTGTTTCAGAAGTTTTACTAATCCTTAGATTGGGAAAGATGAGAACTAATCAATATTTAGAGAAAAAAATTGAACCTTCAAGACTTTTATAAATTCACTACAAACTAACTTTGTGTTTATTTTCATAGGGGGATATTACTTTGTAAAGAACCTTTTTAACAGAAATTTTTATAGAGACTCAATTCACCCCCCTCTCGAGTCATCTACTCCGACCAATACATTGATAGTTAGATTTATATTCCATGTCCATATTTTCACTCCCAATAATGTTATTCTTTTTAGAAACCCAGTTTTGTGGTGACCTTTACATTTCCCTCTCTCTCTATTTAAGAGTAAGTTTTATTAAAACTTTTTATGATGTGGGATTTACACAAAGGAATTTTCAAATATCAACCCTTTATTTTCAAAGTTCAATTTCAAATTTCAAGGAAAAAAATTATTAGAGGTGGGGAGAATGTGCCACCCTGAGATTTTAAAAGAACACCATGTTCAGTAACTTTTGTTTCACACAACACCGAGCCCAAACAAACTACAAAATATTATTATTTAAATGTAAATGTTATAACCTAGTCATTAAATTAGTGGAAATGAATACTATAAAATAATTTATGAAATAAATATATAGTTTATACTCAATATAAATGTATTGGTAAATTATTATAAAATAATAACATAATTTTTAGTAAAATCCTTTTATTATTTAGAAAAAAATTTTGTTCAAAAATTATTTTCCTTCTTTTTATGAGGGAATATTTTAATTAATTTCTAGAAGTTTTATAAAAATTATTTGATTAAATTAAATTAATTTTTTTAAATCATCATATCAAAATTATTCTATGGTGGAATTTTTAGAATTTTTTGAAAAAGTTAATTTTTTTTGGTGAATAGTAAAAAATACATTTTTTTATAAAATACGGTATATTTTGTGATATCGTCAAGAAATAATTATGATATAAAATTTTATTAAAGATTTTAAATGACTCATGAATGATATTATAATATAAATATCATATAAAAATAATTCATAACATGTAAATTATAATTTAATTCATGATAAATATGAAAATCATTTTCAGTGTTGACGTTATGCTTGTGCAACACTTGAAAAGTAAAATTTGGTGTCATATAACTAATAATTGAGAGGTATAAAGTATTTTTACAAAATTTATATTAAATATAATATATAAATTATTATTTTTACTAATAATTTCTAATTTTATAGCTATATTAAAAGTGTCTTATCCAAATAATTGTGCAATGCACGCACAAGGTTAACAAAGTCAAAATAATACATTAAATGAGTTTTTATGATATAGATGTGTGTTAAAATAAATATTGAGTGAATATAAATGGATATTTTGATCATAATATACTTATTTTCATGATATAAATTTATTTATGACCTTTTAAGCAAACTTGGATTAGATTATGACATTTATAATATTTTATTTAATGAAAAGTCAAACATGTCACACTCTTGTTTTTAATAAGTGTACTATTTTTAATATGGTTTTATCCAAAGGTTATGTTAAAATATAAATATTATTTTTAAATATAAAATATTTATCTACATAATGGTAATTTATTTTTAAATTTTAGTGAATAAATATTTACCTTAAATGATTACACAACGAGGATGTAATAGTTATTTAATTAATAGAAAAATCAAATAAATGATAATGAAAATATTAAGAGTAATATAATTTGAATTAATTAATGTGATACATGAATTCTATATATAAATATGACATATTAGGGATTTATTAAAATATATGGTTCTAAGTTATATTATTTTATTTATATTATTAAAGTCAAAGTAATGAATAGTGTAACAATGGAAATAATGACATTTCATGAATATTTTATTAAATTATTTAAAAATCATAAAATATTAAATAATAATAAAAGGGATAATATATGGTCTAAAAATTCAACACATGTTCATTTATAGTCCATTTAGAATCATTTGGATATAGAATAGTCTTTTTCTGTTTAAATATTTTAAGAAATTCCAAAGGTATCCCTCACCTCAATTATAAAAGAGAACCTCTTTCCTTACTTATTTACACCACTTAGAGCCTTATATATTGAAAAAAACCTATTAATTACTATTATAAAAATAATTATACAAATTCTAGAGTTTATGGTACTTCCAAAAGATGAACCCTAGACCCCTAAGAAGATATCTAAAGGAAGTTCACTAAAGAAGAGGTAAACATTTGTACCAACTCTTTCAAGTTTATTTCTTCTTCTAATCACTATTCATGTGTTATTTATATTCTAAATTAATAAATTAAGTATAATATATATAATTATATTTTATTATTATTATTATACAACCATATTCCATCTTTTTCCCATTAAACAAAAAGTGAAAACATTGCTCGTGCGTACATACAACTTACCGTCTCCACACAACGATGTAATTCGATGTTCACCACCGCTTTACTTGTATGGTTATAAATATGGAACTAATGGATATATATGATATATATGAAATTATAATTATTATTTAAAGGTTAATTATTGTTTTCCATTCTATCATTCAATCTCTCAAAAAATGAAAATTGCGTTGATGCGTACGTACGACCTACTGTCTCCATGAACGATGTAATTCAATTCTCTATCTCTATCTTTATATATGAATATGAATATATATATATATTTAATATATATAATATTTAAAACATAAACAATAATCTATAGATGATTTAACTATCATAAAATTATAAGGTCCTTAACTACAGAATTAGAACATTCATGAAAAATAAAGCAGTTACCACCCTAAACAATGATTTTAACAATGAATTGATAATAAATGGGTGATAAAATATTATAATTAAATCATATACGGTATGATATATATGATTATGTTTCAGGAATATTTTTATAATAAATCTATATTTATTATACATGAGGTTAAATCATGTATAAAGGAAATCAAACTAGAGGTAATGGACTTCATCTTAATTTTCTTTCGTTGGGGCATATTTTGAAGTTATGCACCTATATTATTTTATGAGGTGTATATAGTTCCTATTTGTCATTTTATATCACTAATTTATTTATTCTAATGATATTTAATGTTTTGTTAAATTTTACTCTTCTACAAGGCATATGATTCAATTTATTACAAAGTGGCAAGTGTTTCTCGTCCCACTTTTACTTATGTGAGACATATTCCATATTCACTAATTATTTCTTTTGTGTGGTGTATATATTGTACCTTTTATATATTATATCATGAATATATTTTTCTTAATGGTATTTAAAGTTTCATTTGAAGTTATTTCTTTCATGGGGGCTTATGATTCAAATGATACCCAAGTGGTAAGGGTTTATTTCACAATCTCATCATTATTCTAGATTGTTTAAGTTGATGTTTCTGATGTGGAATTTTTTTCCATGAATTTTTTTTTATATTTTTTTAAAATATGTTTTTACTATTATCTTAAGATTTTTAAAAGTCATTTTACATTTTTATTACTTTTTTAAAAATCGTTTTAAAAGGAATCTTCCTATCATTTTTTGAACAAGGTTATTTTTGAAAAAGTGTGAATGGAAAGTTTTTTTAACTTACATGACATGAATGGAATTTAACACCATAATGATACCTAAATTATTGGAATATTACTTTAAAATTTCATAGGGTTATGTTTAGATAACAAATTTTCCTTGGTATTGATGCAATTTATTTTTAAAAGTGAATTTCAAAGTGAAAAATATATTTTTACTCAAAAATGTTTTTAATGATCTTTTCATGGTACTTTTATTCAAAAATGATAAAAAAACATTTATTTTACCTATTCAACACTGGTTATATGTTGAAATTATACTATCCTTTGAATTATTCCATTAATTATGATCATTGTATATTTTATTTCTCTTATATATCCATATTCTTGTATCATGGTTATGATTATTTCCTAAATAATATACAATTTTTACATATAGTGATTGCTTTTAAAGTTATTTGATTAAATAGGAAATATTAATAAATATGCATCCTATATTAAATATGGGTATTTTTTAATAAGTCATTTTGATTCATGAATTAAATCGATTATTTGATATATGAGAAATGATTTAGACATGCAAGTATGGGTGGAGACTATTTATAGAAAGAAGTCAATGCATCACTATGTCTCATGAAAAAAAGTTATCCAAACCTAATTAGTTTATACACAATAGTTTTAAACTTTTTTGTGAAAGGTCTTTATAGTAGAGGTAAATTTGTCCAAATCCGATTGGTTTTTACCCAGTAGATATAAAAATTTATGTGAAAGGTCTTGACAGTAGAGGTATCATGTGACTAATACATGATATCCAATAGTTAATCATTTCCTTATTTTAAAATTAATCCTTTATTATTATTATTCATGATATTTTCACTATGATGTTGTATATGAATTCATTTCATTCTCAGTTATTGATTAAATAGAATGTGTTTTTAGTTATTTACCTTTCCATATCAATCATGACTTATCTTATCAAGATAGTTAAGTTGTTTAAATGGAATGTGTTTTTAGTTATTTACTTTTCCATATTAATTATGAATTATCTTACCATCATAGTAAAAGTTGTTTAAATGGAATACATGTTCAGTTATTTACCTTTCCTTGTTGGTTATTCTTATTTATTTATGATATATTTCACCATACTTGACCTTTATTGATCATTTAAGCTCACCCTTATTTTGATTCCTTTCCCCAAGAATACATAAAGTGTACTATGACTGTTATGTAAGGATGTTCTAGAGGGAATAATGTTATTCTTGAAAAAAAATTATGTTGCAATTTGTGTTTTCAAATATAATATGAGAATTTAAGTAAGTATCTAGTTTACTAATACTACTAAAATATTCGATCATTTGAGATGTGATTCCTTATATCTTATGCTAATATAATTAAGTAACCACTAACTCTGGGAAACTGGAGTTAAGGTCATTACATGAGACACCTATTTGATTTTCTTTCCAAGAGTCAAATCATTCATTGTCCTCTCACCAATAGTCTAAGATCCAAAAATCCCTAATAAATCATAAAATCCACACAAGATGTACATATCTCAAAGAAAAAACCATATAAAACTGTAAAATTGCATATCAAGAGTAGAAAATGCATATCCTTGGTAGCCAAGACTTGTTAAAGGAATAGGTGTTCTCAACATGCTAAACTGATATCCATTATAGGTTCCAATATATTCTTAATACTTTTTTCTACCATATCCCAAATAGTAGCACAATAGGAAATGAATTTCTCTAATACCACATTATAATGTCCCGACTCAGATTCCATTAAACTTGTTCCATGAGTCTTTTCACCATGAGGCCTCAAGAAAACCTCTCAATATGAAAGAGGCTACAAACTAGCAACAATGGCCTAAGGTGTGTCCCTGAAGAGACTGTACCATAATATTAGAGTAAGAAAAATAGTAGAAATAACAAAACATCATGAATATAAGTAAATAATCAGGGTGTAAAAGGAATAGATATAAACAAGGAAGTAATAAATGAAATGCAGTAAAGAGTTGAATGACCATGACACAAACACAACATTGTTGTCCCACTGGTCTGACTATACACATACATAAAATAGAGAAACTAAAATAAAACTACATAAATATACTGCTAACTTTGAGCTGAAACACATACTCAATCTCTAGGACACTATCGAGCTGCTCCATCCAGATCATAAGAATCCACATGAGAAAACCTACTTGATTATTTTACCTACACCCTCGAACCTATCCCTTAAACATATGTTCTAAAAATGAAATCAAATTTAACGTGTTCATGCACATAGAGGTTCATGTATAGGGGGTGAGAAATAAATCTCAGTAGGCCACCCCCAACAATGAAGCTATAATATACTATCATAAGTGCATGCTCATGAAATATGATCAGTCTAGGTAAGACAAAACAAGAATATATAAATAAATTAAAACCACATTTTATCATTAGGCCCATGACTATAAATTCTATAAATAAGGCATTGACCCAGATTTCATGGAACTTAAGACGTGTATAAACATGTCGATCCAATGGTCCATAATCCCGATTGACCATTCCTAATTCAACCAGCATCAGAATATATCTGAACATGTTCCCTACTATATATATATATATGTATATATATACCCATACATATATATAATTTTAGGTGAGGACTTGAGGCGTATGACCAAGGCTTCCATGTATAACATCATGAGGGTCTCATTTTTAAATATGGGGTACTAGCCCAAGCATTCAAACTGGTGATATAAAATTCCCTGTCCAACAATCGCATTCAATAATGTGGAACATAATGTACAATAGTGATATTATTTCATCTACCCCATGATCCCTTCCAAAGTGTTCTATAGAAGGAACCAAAGTATCTCTCAAGGCATGATATAATTCCATTAGCTCTATGAGCCCAGTCAAGGAGTTACATGTAAGGAACCAAAGTATCACTCAAGGCATAACATAACTTTATTAGTTCTATGAGCCTGTCTAAGGTATTATATGTAAGGAACCCAAGTATCAATCAAGGTACAACATACCTCAATTAGTCCCATGAGCCCCTCCAAGTAATTCCATGTAAGAAACCCAAGTATCAATCAAGGAACAATGTTGGGAAAAAAATCCATCAAGGCATCATTGAAATGCTTTTAGGTTGATTATATTTGTTGACAAAGAAGGTGGATATGAAATGTTGTGGAGTTCTAGCATGGTTGGTGACTATGTTGTTAGGCCCAAGTTCTATTTTGGTTGTATTTGTTGTCAATAAATTAGTATGTTTAAGAAAGAAATTATATTGATTAAATTATTCTATTGGACCTAGAATCATAAGGTTAAAAATTGTATTCAACATTGGATCCATGACATCTGGATGAGTCAATACAATCCATCGGTTTAAGATATTGATAAAAATTCAGAAGCTGCTGGAATTCACCATCACAATTAGGAAGAATTTTTTTAGTGATCATTTTTGCTGGAAAAGAAGAAAAGAATTTTGAATCACTTTGTATTTGGTGAAATTTAGGCTGTCTATTGTATTCAGAGAATCAGAATCACAATGCTTGAAAAAGACATCGTATTTAGGAGAAGCTGGCTCATTAGATTCACGCTGAATCTGGAATGAAAGGATCAATCGTATTGAGGAATAATATTGATGGAAATAAATGTTCATCATATTCACACTGAATCTAGTATGAGCAGTTTGATCATAATGGGAGAATTAAAGTTTTCACGACTATAATAAAACAAATGTGATGATGCTTTGTTTATTTGTATTTCACATAAATCATAAGTAAGTTGAAAAACTTATGATGAAATATTGATGAAATAAAATGGGAGTGAAAGAGATCTAGTCCAATCGTATTCAGATTAATCAGATCTGGATAAAAAGAAAAAGGGTGTTAAAGACTATATTTAGGCCAATCATACTCATCCTAATTGTATCAAGTCCAATCATACTTAGAATGATCGTATCCAATCCAATCGTACTCAAAATGATCGTATCTAAGCCAATAATACTCAGAATGATTGTATTTAGGCAAATCATACTCAAAATGATCATATTCAGGTAAATGGTTCTTAGAAATATTATAATCAGGATGATCATATTCAGCCTGATTGAATTTGGGCCAATTGTTTTCTAGACAAATGTACTCGGACTGAGAAGGAAAGAAAGAAGCTGGAAAGTATGAAAAGTTTCAAGAATTTACAATGTATGTATAAAGATGCTAAATACATTCTTAAATGTATTAAAATTCATGAAGGAATTCATGATACAATCACAAGTTTTTGAATGAAGGAATTGAGCTGAAGTTGATGAAAATCATAATGACAGAGACCAAACAACAATATAGTCAACCATTTAAGATGGTTGAATGAATTGACCGAAGGAAGAGATAGATGAACTCTGATTTGTTTTCAAATGTTTTTATCAAGTGGGTTGAGAGCATATTTGAATGAATTGAGTAGATTTTTTGTTTCTTCAAGTGGGTCAAGATCTATCATATCAGAGTTCAATTGTTTTTTATTTTAACGAAGTCAAGAGAATAAGTGAAGAAGTTGAAGTGGATCAAATGAGGAGAAGTATATTTCTTAATTTATATATTTAATTAGTATAGATCATTTTTTTTAAGAAATCAAATTCAGAAATTGAATTTGGATTGGATTTTAAAATAAAGTATGAAGAATAGATGAAGGTTGAAGAAGGTTTGAGAAGATTTGGGAATATTTGATAAAGTCATAAATGCACCAGATATTTAAGGGAAATCAAGATTTGGGTGAATTTTTTTGAGTGGGAATGATTATTGGATTCCTGCCCAAATCACTCATGTGTCACCTATAAAATGAGCGAAGTACAACATACTTTTTAGTGGACTGACAAGGGTAAACTATTCATGAGAGAAGAGAGAGAAGCTCTGAATTTCTAGGGAGACAAAAAGTTTTCCATATTGAGATTTTTTTGAAATTTTTTGACGGGAAGTGAAAGGAGAAGAGAAAATATTGCAACATTATTCAAATGATCATCGTATTTAGTGATCATTATATTCAATTGTGTATCATATTCAGCTGATCATTGTATTAGGTTGG
Source organism: Viscum album (assembly GCA_963277665.1). NCBI lineage: Eukaryota > Viridiplantae > Streptophyta > Magnoliopsida > Santalales > Viscaceae > Viscum > Viscum album. The sequence goes on from OY728135.1 coordinate 1,369,852,483, forward strand.
ATAATCAAATCGAGATTTTCATATTAGGATTTTCGGAATGAGGAAGAAGGAATTCAAAATTGTCTTAATCATACTCAAATAGTGCTATATTTTTCATATTGAGAATCATACCAAGAATAATTATATTAAAGAGAATAATACTAGGAGTAATAATGTTGGAAAGAATCATATCGGGAAAAATCATACCCACAAGAATCGTAGTGGGAGAATCATACTAGGAATAATCAGAATGGGAAAAATATACTGGGAAAATCAGACTGAGTTTTCCTTATCAAAGTACATGAAGTTCTTACCATCTTCTAGGTAAGAAATTAAAGAATTTTATTTCAAATAATACATTTGTGGAAGTTTAAAATAAGAACAGGTAACATGAGTTGTTACACAAAAATTATTTTAGCCAATTTGTGCTAAGAGGGTGTACACAAACTTTTAGATTGTCTTCAAAGTGCTACATGAGTGAAAGGGTATATCCTACTCATTGTAATTCAAGGATTGTTCTATAGTGGATTGTGTTGTATTGGATCATTTCCAAACCATACTAAGGATGCAACTATTCTTATTGAATAATAGAGCTTGTAAATAATTGTATTCCTATGGATGTGTGTTTGAATTATTTTCAACAGGGATTGAAATCTTTAACAGGAGGAGAAAGTTGTTTCAAGGAAACATTAAATAAAAGTATCACCTATTCACCCCCTCCCCCTCTCAGTGATATGATTATCTTGAATGGTCAATTCTAACTAGTATCAGAGGGTAGGTTCCCTTCGCTTATTCTTTGCTGAAGTATTTGAAGAAGAAAATATTATGGAAAATTTGAGTTGTGTGAATAGTAAGGGGACTCCAATATTAAATGATAGTAATTATCATATCTAGAAAGGAATAATTCTTCTATATCTTATTTATCTTGGTTATGATGATTCAAGAGCTATTACATATGGTTTCCCTCCTTGGCTTGAGAAAGATCCTCTCATTAATATTGATAAAGAAAACCTTAATAATGATGAAAGAGATAAGAATGATTTACTCTCATCACTTTATGAAAGTGAGTTTCTTAGATTAAAAGGAGTTTCCAATACCAAAGGAATCTGGGATAAGATAAACAACATTTATTAAGGCAATAAAAAAGTGAAGAAGAAAAAGTTACAAATATGGTGATTGAAGTATGATGACCTCAAGATGGGTGAGCATGAATCTATTGATGACTTCTTTACCAGGGTAAATGAAATTGTGATCACTATTAGATGTATTGGTGAAAAGTTATAAGATTATACTATTGTTGAAAAGATCTTGATAATTATTCCTAACAAGTTTGATGCCAAGGTTTCTATGTTGGAAGATAGAGATCCAAAAACATTGTCGCTGGATGATTTTCATAGTACTCTCATTGCTTATGAAATGAGAAGGGATAAATTTATGAAAGGATGAAAACTAAAGTTGATATAGAAATATATTTAAAGGATATCAAGAAATAAAAGTCAAAGAAGATTCTTTAAGAAGAAGAATCTAGAGATTCTGATTCTGAAAATGATTTATGTAAAATTTTTGATGAAATTTTATCCTTGTCTTCTAAAAATATAAAAATAGGTATAGAAAGGTATAAAGGTAAAATTCCCTTAAATTTTTTTTGTATGTAGAGAAATTGGTAATTTTATTTCCAATTATACTCTAAGAGGTAATGAAGAATAAGTTTATGAAGAAGAAAGTGAAGAAAAAGAAAGAAAACCAAGAATATCTTAAAAGAAAAAGGGTGATAAAGAAAAAATCTATTCCAAGAGGGAAGATAAGAAGTTATCTAAATAAAAAGGGAGAATAATTTTGTCTAAGGATAATGATAGTGAGGAAGTTACAAATGATATTAAATAAAACACATTTATTACAATAGTTAATGAAGAAAGTTCTTCTAGTAGTTAAAGTAGTTCTTCTGAAGAAGAAAAAAGTGAAGTTAAATCTGAAAAATATATTGAGTATGCTGATGAAAATAATTTTATTGAAATAATGAATGATGAATAATTCAAAAGAAGAAATTATAATGAAGAATAAACTCAACTTGAAATGCATTTTAAAGAAGATTTGAAATAATTTTTGAGAAATATCATAAGACTTGAACAACAAAACAAGAAGTTAGAAGATGAATGTTCTTCAATAATTCAAGAAATATTTTTAAAATAGAAGAAAACATTTCTGGTAGAGATTGGTGATTTAAAGAAATATCTAAAAGAAGAAAGGAATTGTAATGATCATTTGTAGGTAAATCTTAAGCCTAAAGAAGAATAATTGGAACTTGTACAACAAAAACTTTCTAAAGATAAAGAGAAAGGTAAAAACCTCAAAAGTTCTATCTCTGAAGTTGGTGAAAGTTATCTTAATGTGAAACCTGATAAGGTTCAAAAAAATTTACCTTCAAAAGGTGAGAATAAATATGGAATTGTTTATAAAAATAAGAAAGGGTGGAAAGTTGTGTATGTGGCCAATATTAACAAATTTGAGAATTCAGAGGTCTCAAAATACTCGGAGTTCGAAAATGTTTCTAAAAAATTTGAATCTAGAAATGTTTCAAATACTTTTGATTCCAATAAGGATTAAAATAAACAAAAAATTATAATTGATATTCGAAAGGTTGATGATTCAGATAATAAATATGAGAAGGTTGTCGAGAAACATACTTACAATTCTGATCAACATGAAAGTTTTAGAGGCAAATACTCTTTCTATGGCTACTACTGGTACTATGGTGTATTTGGACATACTGAAAATATGTGTTAGTGCAACCAACACTGTTAATATTATTCCAGAGGTTATGAAAGGAAAAGTTTTATGGGGATTCAATTCTCTCAAAAGAAGAAATCCAAAAAGAATGTCCAAAATAAATATGAAAAGGTTGGTGTGAAAGTTGAAAATAAGTTCCAATATTTGGAAACTATTTGTGAAAATCTGAGAAACATGTACATATTACTAAATTATGTATTGTTTTGTTACTGGAACGACAAAAGTTTCTAAAAAATTCTCAGAATATGGATGTTTTGAAAGCTAAAAATGTTAGATCTACTGAGTCAGAAAATAAAAAGTACTTAGTTATCTGGACATTACACATTGATATGGCTAGAAAGTTAGAGGAAGAAAAAAAATAGCAAAAGAAAAGGGGAAGAAACATACTTGTAATGATATAATCAAAGTTGACAAAAAGGTATCAACAGATTGTGGATATGAGAAATAAGGGAATGATATCAAAAGTTGTTCAACTATCTTTCTAAAACAAAAGTCAGACATGGAAAAATGTTACAAACATATTGTAACAAAGACATTGCTAAAGATTAAGAAAAGTTGATGTCCTCATCAGAAGATTCTACAATTAAGAAGAAATTTGTTACAAAATCTAATAAGGATGAACATAAATAAGAAAATAAATCCAATTCAAAATCAAATAATAAAAATTAAAATTCAATACTGAGAGAGGACTCTTAGTCTGATTATTGTTTCTAAGGAACAACCGAGGTTCCTCCTTATTCGTAAAATATTTGTACACCTATTATAACTTGTAGGGAATTGAAGGAGTTTAAATAAAGAAGCTATAATCGATAAGTCTCTTCTTATTCCTTATAAAGAAAGTAATGAGGTTATTAAAAATATATGTTTTTGAAAAAATTGTGTTTTTATACACCTAGACTCTCTGATATGTTTTTTGATATGGGTGTAGGTTACTTTTATCTTAATTTTTTTTCAAGGATTTATCCAACCATGGGAATGTTGGAAGAAACATGAAAAAGTTATTATATTAAAGTTTTTTTATGTACAATATTGATCACCTTGATTATATACTCTTGTTTTCTACACTAGTTTCACCCATATAGACTTAGATTTGTTTAGTTAAAGGTTCTTAGTTAAGAAACTCATGTGATACCTATGTTAAAGAAAAGTTTCAATATTTAGAGATTAAAAGTTCCAACCCATGGAAATGAAGTAATTTTTCAATGAGGGAGGAACTTTTCATGATGTCCCCTTTGAATTTGATTGTCAATAAGGAGGAGAGATAAGAGAAATGGGGAGAGATAAAATAAATAGGGGGATAAATAAAGAAATGAAGATAATAAAAAGTGAGAAAAGAAAAACAATATCACTTATTATTTTCATGTGTTTGAAGTGGGTATTGATAACAAATACAAAGGGATATATTGTTAGGCCCAAGTTGTGGTTTGGTTGTATTTGTTGTCAATCGACCAGTATGTTGAAGAAAGAAAGTATATTAAGTAAAGTTGTCTATTGGATCTAGAATCATAAGGATGATAATTTTATTCACCATCAGATCTAGGACATCTAGATGAGTAAATACGATCTATAAGATTGAGATATTGATAAAAAGTCATAAGCTGCTGAAATTCACCATCATAATTAGGAAGAAGTTTGTTAGTGTTCGATTTTTCTGGTAAAGAAGAAATAAATTACGAATCACTTTGTATTTGGTAAAATTTAGACCAACCATCTTATTAGGAGAATTAGAATCACAATGCTTGAAAAGGTCATTGTATTTAGGAGAAGATGGCTCATCAGATTCACACTGAATCCAGAATGAAAGGATCGATCGTATTGATGAATAATATTTTTGGAAGTAAATGTTCATCAGATTCACACCAAATCTAGTATGGAAAGTTTGATCATAATGGGAGAATCAGAGTCTGCATTACTATGATAAAACAAATGTGATGATGCTTTATTGAATTATATTTTACATAAATCATAAGTAAGTTAAAAAACTTATGATGCAAGATTAATGAAAGTAAGGGAGAGTAAAAGAGATCTAGGATGATCATATTTAGATTAATTAGATTTGGATGGAAGGAAAAGGGTTGTTAATGATCATATCCAGGCCAATCGTACTCATCCTGATCTTATCTAGTACAATCATACTCATAATGATCATATCCATGAAAATCATACTTAGAATGATCATATCTAGGCCAATCATAATCATAATGATTGTATACAGAAAACTATTACTTAGAATGAACATATCCAGGTCAGTGGTACTCAGAAAGATCATAATCAAGATGATCATATTCAACCTGATTATATTTAAGCCAATTATTTTTTGGACAAACGTACTCAGGCTGAGAAGAAAATAAAGATAATGGAAATAATGGAAAGTTATGAGACTTTTCAATGTAAGTTTAATGATACTGAAGTTGTTTATAAATGTATTCAAATCTATGAAGGAATACATGATACAAGAAAAAGTTTTGAATGAAGGAATTGAGATGAAGCCGATGAAAATCTTAATGACAGATACTGAACAACAATATAGTCAACCATTTAAGACGGTTGAATGAATTGAATTAAGTAAGAGATACATGAAATATGATTTGTTTTCAAATGTTTTTATCAATTGTATTGAGAGAAAAATTGAATGAATTGAGTAGATGTTTTGTTTCTTCAAGTGGGACAAGAACCATCATATCAGAGTTGAATTGTTTTTTATTTCAACTGAGTCAAGATAAGAAGTTAAGAAGTTTAAGTGGATTTATTGCAGAGAAGTACATTTCTTAATTTATATATTTAATTGGTAAATAGATTTTTTTTGAAGAAATTAAATTCAGAAATTGAATTCCGATTTGATTTTAAAAATAAAGTATGAATAATAGATTAAGGTTGAAGAAGGTTTGAGAATATTTGAGAAGAGTTGAAAAAAATCATAAATTCACCTGAGATTTAAGGGAAATCGAGATTTGGGTGATTTTTTTGAGCGAGAATTTTTTTTGGATTTCTAGCCAAACCACTAATGAGCCACCTATAAAAGGAGATAAGTACATCGTGCTTTCTAGTAGACTGACAAGGGTGTAATGTTCAGAAGAGAATAGAGAGAAATGTGAATTTATAGGGAGAGAAAAAGTTTTCCATTTTGAGATTTTGTTGAAAAAGTTTATATGGGAAGAAGTTAAAGAAGAAGAGACAAGATTTCAATGTTATTCAGCTGATCATTGTATTCAGTGATCATCATATTCAACTGTCTATCATATTCAGCTTGTTAATTGTATTCAGCTGATCATTGTTTCTGGCTAAATAATCATATTGGGATTTTTGTATTGGAATTTTCGGACTGAAAAAGAAGGAGTTCTGAATTGTCTCAATCATACTCAGATAATGAAATATTTTTCATATTGAGAATTGTACTGGGAGGAATCCTATTGAGAATAATAGTACCAAGAAGAATCATGTTGTAAATAATTGTACTGGGAAGAATCGTGTTGGGAATAATCATATTGGAAGAATCGTACTGGGAAGAATCAGACCGGGAAAAACATACTGGAAAAATCAGACTGAGTTTTCCTTATCAAAGTCCTTGAAGTTATTACCATCTTTTGGGTAAGAAATTAAAGAATTTTATTTCAAAGAATACATTTGTGGAAGTTTAAAATAAGAACAGGTAACATGAGTTGTTACATAAACATTATTTTACCCTATTTATGGTAAGAGGGTGAACACTCACTTTTTTATTGTCTTCAAAGTTCTACATGAGTGAAATGGTATATTATACTCGTTGTAATCAAAGGATTGGTTTCTAATGGATTGTGTTGTATTGGATCATTTCCAAACCAAACCAAGGACATAAATATACTTATTGAATAGTGAACCTTATAAATACTTGTGTTATTATGGATGTGTATTTGAATTGTTTTCATTAGGTATTTGAATCTTCAATAGGAGGCAAATGTTGTTTCAAGGAAACATAAAAGAAAAAGTATCACTGATTCACCCCCTCCCCCTATCAGTGATACAATTATTCGAATTGGGCACTTTCATATGTAGGTTGAAAAAGGTCTAAGACAAAGGAAAGGATTCCCTCAAAATAGTACAAAAATTTCATATATAATGTGGCACGGTTTCCCAGTGTGTCAAATTTTTAGGGTCCAAGATTTATAGGATGACTCAATCATTGTGAAAGTTGGAAAAGGAATGAGTTTCATATTAATATGGAAAAGGATAGCTTTTTTCATGAATTACTCATATTAATGTGGAAAGGGAATTAGTTTCATGAATATTGCAATTTAATGAAGGTAAGTATCTTTGAAAAGGGATCCAGTGTCGTGATGTTGGGTTTCATAAAGGTGTGGAGCATTGAGAATGTATGAAGGGTTGAAGATAAATCTCTATGACTATGAGAAGTGGAGCATCATGAATGAACTAAGGGTTGAAAATGATTATCCGTGACTAATAGAAGCTTTGTGAATAGGACATTTCCTTAGGGATTCAAAAAATAGGGATCATCATGAACAAGATTAGAGTGCTTCACAAAAAGGTGATGATAAGGATGGAAGCTTATGGAATGAGAGGAAATTCCAATAAATAGGCCTATACCCCCTCAGAAAATAAGAGAAAACCTTAGCAAAAATCTAAAGGCTTTGATTTCATGAAGATGATTCATAAAGGTTTTTCTTATTAAAAAGTTTGTGAATGAATGAAGTTAAAAAAGGATATGAAATTTGACCTAAAGTTGTAAGCATTGTGAATGTATTGAAGTTTGTGAAGGCTATAAAAAGCAGATAAAAATTTGTGAGATTTGTGAAGGCTAAGTGATCTTCATGAAAGTGTTTGAGCTTTGCGAAAGGATGTTTTTTTTCAAAGGATGGTTGAGATTCAAAAAAGAGGTGAGATTTATGAATGTTGTGGGGTTTGTGAAGGTAGTATATACTTGTGAAGAATTGGGTGGTTTCTCAAAGGCTGTGTGATATTTTTGAAAGCAGTGAGCATCACAAATGTTTTGAAAAGGAATTTCCTAGTAAAACTATGGTAAAGTGATTTTCATCAAGTGGATGAAATTAGAACTTTAACAGAGCATCCACCTACAACTGTGGATGTATTCATTATTTCTAATTAAGGGACCTACATGTCTAAAAACTATGTGTGAATCCTTTCTAAAGTAGTGAGAAAAGGAAGAGGAAGAAGAAGATGCTTTCCACCGATAGTGAGCCATCAAAGGAAATATTGAGGTAGAAACCCTTAGGAAGTAGTGAGTTATCCATAAACATTATAAAGGAAATGATCTTTAGAATATAAGTGATTTATCCCAAACCTTGAATTTGGTAGTTTGACTTAGTGGATTTGGTACATCATCACATTTCCATTTTATGCTCCTTGGATTAGACCAGTGAGGTTGAACCAAGTAAAAATCTATGTGTCCTTATGATTTCTATCTTGCTTACTTTCAAAGAATCATCATCAGATAAAGAAGGAAATAATTAGATCAACATAAACACTTAAGAGAAAATAGGGCAACACTTATAATAAAGTGTTCAAGATCTAGTGGGGTGGGAAGAGTATTTAAAAGAATATCCATAACCAGATTTAACCCCTATCAGGGTATATAATCCCCATTTGGGAATAATAATTGGTATAAGGGGAATTGATTTTTTATCATATTTTTTTTCTTTAAATTGGTTATGTGAATTTTTGAAATTAATGTTTTATTTTTCTCTTATCTCATTATTCTATGGAAAAGGAATAACTTCAAAGAAGAAGTAGAAGTTGGGTGAAATTACTTAGTGTGGAAGTGTCCATGGAAAGAGTGTGATTCATTTGAAGGAAACTAATAGCATATCAGATCATGAGACTATTTCTTCATTTGATGATACTGTAGGAATGAATTAAGAACCTGATATGCCAAGTTATTTTGGAAACATTAATGATGAAGAAATTACAATAAAGATAATATTAGATTCTCTTGACATGAAAAAGAAATTGGATCATAAATTAAAAGAGGAAAATAAGTCTTTAGATATTCAGATCCAAGTATAAGAAATTAATATTAACAAGCTAAAAGGTTTAAATAAAAGGATTATTGATGTGGATACTGATCTGAGGGAGAAAAATGATTCCCAAGCTAAAAAAATCCACAAAATATGTCTACAAATATGAAAAAATCAAAGTTTATGATAAGGTAAATAATCTAATCTTAGAAAAAATTCAGAATCTAGAAGTTATAACTGATGATATTGATGCACAACTATCTAAACTGGTTTAGGAGAAAAATGCTATAGTAGGAGAATGTAGGCTATAATGATTCTATTAATTAGAAAAATTCTAAAATAAAGGTTCAAGATGACACGAGAGATAATATCTTCTTAGAATTGGAAGATGAAATAACTAGTGGGAAGAATCTTATAAGAGAACATAATGATCAACTTTAATATAGGGACAAGAAGATTAAAAATTGGGAGAATAACTATAATCAATTAACAAAGAAGTGGGGAAATCTAATGCCAATGGAAAGCCCAAACTAAAGGATGCTTTGGATTTAATATTTGAATATCCTTCAGAAGGTAATAACAAAATGAAATAAAAATATGTTATTTATGAGGAGAAATATGAAAGGATTTTCTCATCCAAAAGGACATACAGTTTGGAAAATCTGTTATTGGATATAATAAACCCTCTCTCATGCATGAGAGGAAAAGATCTATGAATAGTTCTAGAAACAAGAAATATCCATTAGGTGATGAAAATATACCTAAAAATACCTATACAAAAAATTGAGGACAACATGTGCAATTTATTTGGGATTCATGGGCATATTTAAAGTTTTTTTTCTAAATCTTTGGAATATATTTCATATTATGAAGACAAAAATATTTCTATATATGAGAATAAGCATAAATTTCTTGAAAATTCTGAAAGTAATGCCTCTCAGAAGAAAGTATCCATTAGATTTTATTATTGTGGAAGACAGAGAGACACTATGATTATGTATCAAGAATCCCAAGGGATCAATGTTAAAAGAATAAGAACTTTGGATGCATCAACATCTCATCCAAGAAACGATGACATGAGATGTGATTTTAATGAGAGATGTTTTCTACATTACAATCCTAGTAATTTGGAAAGATATTGTAGTTGGAAGAAAGAATGGAAGGAAAAGGAACTTAAAAGGAAATACCCAACTCCAATGGGGCATAATTAAAAAGGATATATTGGAAAACAACATGTTAAGTTAAAAAATAGGTTTATAGCTTCAATGGAAACAAAAGGAGCTCAATAAAAGGTATATAAATCCAATCCTCTATTACATTATCAACATATCTCTTTTAAATAATGTGAATGAACCTAGAATAAAAAGGAAGAAGATACACCGATTGTGAGTAAAAATAATGTATATTCAGTGAAAGACTCACTCCCAACACATTAGATTGAGTTGACTCAGGTAATTGAACAATGAATGCCACAAAAATTTTATGTGACATACCACATAGAGATAAGTGAAGTAAAGAGAAAGATCCCTCCAATGGAGGAAGAAACAAGAGCAGAAAATATATGGAAATATTAATACTTAGATAAAGCATCATAAATGGAATATAAGTGGAGCGAAAAAGAAAGAATTATGTACTAGTGTTCTTAAACCCAAAATTATGAAAAATGAAAACCCTAAATAACATATATATTAGAAAAATACTGATCATGTGGGTAAAGAATGTCTAGATATATGGACAGAACATATAAAGTTTGATATTCAGTTAGAACAAGCACATAAAGAGTACAATTATTTTCAAGAAAATATCAAAGGGTTGGTCCATCAGGATCAACTTCAATCCTTCTCTTTAGGATTCTAGATATACCCCTCTCCCTATGTGTTAAATGGTTCTAATATATATTGGATGTTGTGTGGGACTAAGGGGGAGATAAATTCCATAGGGAGTGTGTGGTGAAAGGACAAAGGTGCATAAAATTGAATGGATATACATGCAACAAGAATAATTTTAACTCTTGAAATTCACATATGGTATCAGATTCAACACATGGTGTTACACAAAAACTCTTTTTTTCAAATGTGTATCTGAAATTTGTGTTCTATATAAAAGGGAGATTATATGATGATGATTCTGATATGAAACTAAATATCTATCAAAGCTATACTTGAATGATCTGTTGGTTCAAAGTCACATTGAATTTTCAACCATTGGTATCATGCCTCGGTTCAAGTGTTAATTTCCCACTGAGAGAAGACTGATTGAAGGAGAAGTAGAAACATTCATGTATTTTCTAATTATCTATTTATTTCTAAAAATATTGTATTTGATGACTATTTTTTGGATACCAAGAAGCTATGAGATAAGGTCAAAAATTGGTTGTAAAAAGTTTCCATAAGTAATGATGTGGTTGTGAAAGAAAATGAGCAGAATCTTCAGAAAATACATGAATAGTTTCAATAGAATTGTAATGAAGAGATAATAATACCAGGGAGAGTACTAATACCAAAGGAATATTTAGAAGAATATTCATATAATGAAATAGATGAACATAAACCTGTATCTACATAGAGACCAAAGAGTCGATATGAAATTGATAGACAAAACATAATTAGAGATCATACATCGCTAGTGCATACAAATAATATGAAGAATCTATAAAAAGAATCCTTATTATCATAGTTATGGATAAAGTGTTTTGTAGATGCATAAAGAGATGATATTTGGGTTCAATCAATGAACGAAGATCTTAACCAAATAGAGAATAATCAGACTGGGACATTGTTTCGAGACCAACAGATAAGAATGTCATTGGGACCAAATGAGTCTTTCACAACAAACTGAATGAATAAAACACTATTATTTGAAACAAATAATGGATAGTGTGAAAAGATTACTCCCAGATAGAGGGAATCAATGTTGATGAAACATTTTCACATGTTTTGAGGATAGATAAAATTATATTATTCTTGGCCATAGAAGTGCCAAGAAAGTTCAAAGTTTTGTAGATGGACATTAATTCATCATTTCTGAATGGGGTTCTAGAATAAGAAGTTTATATTGAAAATACAGATGGTTTTCTCATTCATGAAGATGATAATGGAGTTTTTTATCTGATAAAGGAACTATATGGATTCAAGAAAGCACCTAGAGTATGGTATTCAATATTTGACCAGTTTTTGAGGAAGCTTGGTTGTCATCGTGGTGGAGTTGATTACAATATCTATATAAAAAATGAAAGTAATCAAAGGATGGTGGTGATAGTTTATGTCGATGAAATAATTTTTGGTGCATCAGATAATGTGTAGTGTAGATAGTTAGCCAAATTCATGAAAATTGAGTTTAAAATGTCAATAATTGGTGAACTAACCTTTTTTCTTAGTTTAAAGGTGACACAAGGAAGGAATGACACATTTATTTCAAAATAAAAATATTCTAAGGAGATTATGAGAAAATTTGGAATGGATAATTCCAAGGAGATGATGAATCCAATAGCTACCTAGGTGAAACTATCACGAGATGATAAAGACAAAGTAGTTAATGTCATAGAATATAGGTAGATCATTGAAAGTCTATTGTACTTAAAAGTGACATGTTTCGATATTTTTTTCCACATGCCAAGAATCCTAGTATCAAAATAATATCAAATAAATCCACTTAATTACAGTAACAATAATACTTCGATATATCAAGGGGACAATGGATTTCGGTTTTCTGTACAATGAAAAATCTGAACAAGAGTTATTGGGATATATAGGTGCAGAGTGGATTGGTTTAAAAGATGATAGAAAATCAATATTAGGTGGTGCATTATATCTTGGGGGATTGATTATTTCTTATCTAAGTAAGAAATAAGATTTCATTTCATTGAGCACCACAAAATTTGAATATATTGTGGCCACTCAAGGTTGAATGTGGTTATTATGTATGAAGAAACAACTTGATGATATGAGAGTTGAAGTTAAGTCTCCGATTGGAATCCATTATGATAATTCAAGTGAAATAAATCTTATAAAAAATCCAGTCCATCACTCATGGATGAAGCATATTGAAATCAAGTATCATTTTATCAAGGAGGATGTGGATTTAGGGATTGTGAAGTTAGAGTATGTTCCTATAGAGTTACATGTTATAGACATTATAATGAAGTCCTGACCCAAATAGGTGTTTTAGTAGAATCTACTAGCTCTTGGAGTTCAGTTAACTTCCCGAACTTGAAAAAGTGTATATGTGGGATCCCTTCTTCCTGAGGTATGGTGTGTTTTTACCTAATGTGTTGATCTATATTCTCTATCCCATTGAAGACCAAAAATGAGTGACCTTCAGGTTTTTTGAAAAAGGGGGAGAAGTTGTGGCTATAAAAGGGGGATAAAATATCTTAATTAAGACAGGGGTGAAACTAATAGGGGGAGCAGTGAAGAGGGATGATTTTTAAATCCTATGATACTAAAGATGACCGATCAAAGGATATATATCACGAAAGATAGAGTTTTTGACGAAAATAGTTGATTTGTTTTGGAATGAAGTTATTCATTGATGAAATTTACATGATACTCTTGTTTCTCACTCCAAGTATAGATCACGTGTCTTAGAGTGTGTGTGGGGTAAAATATCTGATCTCAATCTGAATTGCAAGAATTAAATTTTGGTAGAAGATAGAAGAAGGTTTAACAAGGTATCAAAATGTGAAGAGTTTTTAACAAAACCAAATGGGGATATTTTTGGGAAAAATCCCTCTATGTATCATTACAGTGTTTTTGGGTTGATTGTGTTTGTTAACAAATCATATAGACACAAAATGTTGTGTATTTCCGACATGGTTAGTGACTAGGTATATTGAAAAATATCCAAGATAGAGGAATCTATACCCTATAATTGGTACAAAAAATTGCATATACAAGGTGGTGTCATTTCACAGCGTTTTCCAAATTTTTGGGTTCTAAAATTTAGAGGATTACTCAATCATTGAGAAATTTTCATTTCCATGAATTCCTTTTAAAAATATGTAAAAGGCATGAGTTTTGTGAAGATTTGAGTTTTGTGAAGGTAAGGAGCTTTACAAAGGAATCTAGTGTTGTGAGGTATGGGTTTCATGAAGGTGTGGAGCACCACGAATGATAAAAGGGTTGATGGTAAATATCCATGACTATGATAAGTGGAGAATCATAAATAAGTGAAGGGTTGATGGTGATTCTCCATTACTATGATAATCTTAGTGAATGAGAAATTTCCCTGGTGCTTACCAAAAAAAGGGATCATCACAAATAATATTAGAGAGCTTCACAAAAAAGGTGATGATGAGGATTCAAGATTATAGAATGGGAGGTGATGCCTATAAATAATCCTATACCCCCTCATAAAATAAGATCAACCCTTACTGAAAATCCAAAGGCTCTAATTTTGTGAAGGTGATTCGCAACGGTTGTTCTTGTGAAAATGTTTGCGAATAAAGAAAGTTTGTTAAGGCTATAAATGCTAACCTAAAGTTATAAGTATCGTGAAAGTATTGAAGTTCACAAAGGATATAAAAAGATGACTAAAATTTATGAGCTTCACAAAAGCTAAGTTATCATCGTGAAATTGTTTGAGATTCACAAAAAGAGGTTGTTTCATGAAGGTTGGTTGATCTTCGCAAAAAGTGGCGATCTTCACAAAATTTGTGGGGTTCAAAAAGTCAGTATATACTTATAAGGAATTATCCAATTTCATAAAGGATGTGCAAGATTTAGGAAAGTAGTGATCATCATAAAAGTGTTGAAAATGGATTTCCTAGTAAAACTGTGGTAAAGTGATATCCATCAAGTGGATGAAAGTAGAACATCAATAGAGAGTCTACCTACAAATGAGGATAGATTCATTATTTCTAATAAAGGTATCTATATGTTCTTAAACTGTTTGTGAATCTTTTTGAGACAAGTTAGAAAAGGAAGAGGAATAAGGTGATCCTTTCCACCGATAATGATCCATTAAAGGAAATATTGAGGGAGTGACCCATGGGAAGTAGTGCGCTACCCCAAAACATTTTAAAGGCAGTGATCCTAGGCATAGAAGTGATATATCCCAATCCTTGAATTTGGTAATGAGCCTTAGTGGATTTGGTACATGAGTACATTACTGTTGTATTCTCTTTAGATGTATCCCAGTGAGGGTGAACCAAGTAAAAATTTATGTGTCCTTGTTCTTACTCTCCTACTTTAATTTTAATACATCATCATCAGATCAAGAAGGAAAGAATAAATCATCATAAACACTTAAAAGAAAATAAGGTTACCCTTATAATAAATAGTTTAAGATCCAGTGGGACAGGAATAATATTCAAAAGAATATCCATACCCCGATTCACCCCCCCTCTCAGGGTATCTAAGACTCTTTTAGGCATAACACACAACATAACTCTATTATTCCTATGATCTTGTCCAATTAATTCCAGGTAATGAACCAAGTATCACTTAAGGAACATCATAACTCAATTATTCCTATGAGACTCTGCAATACATTTCATGTAAGGAACCTAACTATCACTCATGGAACAATAAATTCATCCATCCTATGAAACTGTCTAAGGAATTACATATAATAAAAATATGTGTTGCTCAAGGTGAATTATAATTCTTTTTAAAAAATCCATTTTTCCAAGGGATTCTGTATAAGGAACCTAAGTATTACTCAAGGTATAACACAATTCCTTCAACCTTTAATCCCATCCATGACATTCCATATCAGGAACCCTAGTACCACCTAAGGCTTATTATAATCTTGTTTAACCTATGATAACTTCCATGGAATTTGATATAAGGAACCCAAGTATTTCTCAAGGATTTATATAATATATATCCCTAAAATTATGTCTATAAATCATAGTTTAATCATCAGTAACTGAGTATAATCTTGAATAAAATTATTAGGGTGGTCAAACTCCTAGATCCATCAGTACTGCCACAACCTCTAGGTCTTCTCAAGTTTGGTATGGGTTCTAAGGTTACAACCGCTACCATATATAACCAAACTCATAACACACTAACTTATGTTTGTTCAGAATTAGGGCACCTAATGGGTCCCCTAAATCAAACACAAGAGAGGCATACTACTCGAGATCCTCATGGGCCACACATAAGAGAAAGAATCCCTCTTGGGATCCTCTAATTCTATACTTGATAAAGGGCATCTCTATTGGGATCCTTGGGAAAGAAAAGTAGGAATATACATCATATATGGGATACTATATAAGAGTAAATAAGTAGATGTATCCTACACAACATCCTCTAGGTCAAAACATATGTAGATGCATCCTACTAGGAATCTTAAAAAAGAGTAAGTATGCAGAGGTATCAAATATGGGATCCTCAGTCACAATTAATCTCATAGACTCCCATTCCATAATGGCACATCTCTCATGGGAGACATCCTCAAGGGAAAAGATACGCGAGCCTCAGTCAAGGAAGGTGGATTACGACCCATCTCAGATCATGGTATCTCTCTAGGTTAGTCCAAACACCCAACCAATCAGTCTCATTAAGTCACATCTCAATCCTAATAACTAGGGAATATCATGAGGTACATTAAACTAGAACCTTTTAGAGCCCATGAAAAGTACATTAATCATTTCACATGACTCAAAGGAGGGTCTCATCTCATGTCTCACTAGCAAAGAAATCCATATTCATTTACAAGAGGTAGAACATCTTCTTCAAGGCTCACTCACCCAAAAATGAATCTTAGGAGTACTCAAATTACTCCAAGGGTTCCACCATCATGGTGTATGCCTAAAAATGATCAAAATGGACTACTCATACGTCCAATTATGAATCTAGGGTGTGAAATCATGAAAAACCTCAAAAAGGGTAGCAAGGGAGGAGTACACGATGTGTATACAAGTGTACACAACATGTACCCTCAAATACCCACTTGGGAATGTAATTCAACTAGACATGGCATGTAAAACAAATATACATTGAATTTATAACATGTACATGACATATAACCTACACATGGTACCTTCTTATGTACCCCACATAGATTGGTCATGTGTCTTAGCCTGGCCGTGTAGCTCTACATGGTGTGTATACCACCCCGGGTCTGGTTGTGTACCCTACACATCCATGTTCCCCTATACAGGCCATCTGTCTATGTACTCAACTATATGTCCAAGAAATAGTACACATTGTGTACTCCCAGTACACAACATGTGTATTACCCTTGTTTTGAGGTATGTAATCCTTATTTATACATTTTTATGTGTATAAAGTGGTTGGGTAAGGTTTTAAAGAGTTTTGAAGGTTTTGGGGAAGGTTTTGGGGGATTTTCTATGGGTACACGGTTTGATCATGGTTATTGAAAACTATGCAGCTTCTCCAGGAAACTGTGCACAAGGAGGTAGTGCACCATTGGTTGGTGCACGATTAAGGAACATGGTTTACCATACCATGCAATCACCCTAGGTAAATAGTACAACTTAAGATAATACTATTTCATATATCTAGAGCATGGTTTGTCTAACTATACAATCCAACCATGTGAGGCACCCTCTTGAGGTAGTAACAGGTGCACAGTTAGATCACGGCTTACCTAACCGTGTGGCTAACCATGCACAAGTTAAAAAGTGGATTTTTAAAAATGATATTCAGATGATTTCAACCCTAAAACCCTCATTTCTTCCCCATTTCAACACTCACCTAGGGTTTCCTTCTCTACAAGGCTAGGAAACATCTCCCATTCATTTTGGAAGCATTTTGAAGGGTTTTATTGGTGCGGTAAAGCCGTATATTCCTTGGTAAGTCTCATTTGTGGTAGTTTTCTTGGGTTTTCTTAGATCTAATCTCCTCACTCTGTTGGTTTCATAGATATTTTTTTATGGATAGATCTAGGGTTTTCATTTCCAATAATGGTTAGTTTTATCTGTATTGATGGTAGGAGAAGGGATCTAAGGTGGATTTTTGGATTTTTCACCAAAATTTATGAGCATTTCATGATGTTAGTCATTTTCACCCAAAACATTAAGTTAGGTGGATTCAATCTTGACTCCTCTTACTAGAACTAGAAGTTTTAATTTAAAATTAATTGTTTTTCTTGAAATTGGTTGTTAAGTTGATGCATGAAGCTTGTGTGAAACCTATTTGAGGATGGTTTGAAGGTTTTATAGGAAATGTGATATTGTTGTGCAATATGATTCATTGTTGGATTTTAAAATGAAGAATTTAAAATATATTTCTTGGTTTGATATATGGAAATGGTTTGTGAAAATGGTTTTTAATAAAATGTAGTTTTATTGAAATGATGTTTGGAATAAATGGGTGGAATGGGTTTTGGAATAAATGTTTTTTCAATAAATGGTTGATTTTATTGAAATTGTTTTAGCATGTTTGTTGGAAATATTGTTTGGATTAAAGGGTTGATTTGGTTTGGAAATTGTGGGGTAGCATGGTTTAGAAAAAAATATTTGATACGATTTTTGGTAAATTTGATTTTCTGGTTTTTGGATTAAGTGGATAAGAATGAGTTGGATGGGATGAATAATGGACATGAAGTATCACCATCAAAGGATTGGAATGTGGTGTGAAGCACCCCTATAAAAATGAGACGAGGTATGGACATGAAGTTCCATCATTAATGGAAACACAAAGCTCACGTGGATGTAATGTGTGTATGTTTGAGATATGCATGTGGTTATTCCATATGAAATGAGTTATACCAACATGAAACGGTAAAATGGTTAATGACTTGTTTGATTGCTTTCCTTATAAATGTGTTGATTTGGGTAAAATGTTTAGTTAATGATGCGTTTGGTTTTCTGGAAATTGTTTAACTATTTAAATGGTTTTATATGAATTGTTTTATATGAATGAGATAAGTTGTTCTATTCTAGTGGTGTGAGTAGGAATGTTATTTGGGGAAAGCCTTCTGAGTTTCATGACTCACCCCCTACTTTTGGTACTTTGGTGCTTTTGTAGATGTTTTATTTTGAGACACAGGTAAAGGTAAGGCATATCATTTCTCTAGTGGTTCCCCATGATGCTTGGGCTGTTGTGGAGCTGGAGCATGGATCTTGGCATGGGGATGTGGAGTCAAGTTGTTTTATCTTGAGTTTTATTGTTTTATTCATTCTCTTGGTACTTTTATTTGGTATTGTTATGGTTCTTTATTTTATTCATGAGTATGATGTTGAATTATAATGTGTTTTTGGCATGCATCATGTAGTTGTTTTTAGTAATGGAATGTTTTGTTGGTATCTTTAATTGAAAGGGAAAGTCATACCCCAATCATTCATAAATACCACAACATTTATTTCGATTCTTTATAACCTTGGGGATTTCACTTAAGTTCAGGTATAACTTCCACCTTGACTTAAGCCAATGAGGAGGAGTGGGATGTTACAAGTGGTATTAGTTTGTTCAGTCCTTTGGCATCAATTGTCAGTCTTGAAGTTGGAATTCATTCTTGGTTTATTCCTTGAGTTGGGATGGTATCAAGGAGTAGTATTGTTGGAACTTGAAATGTATAACATAAAAAATGTAGCTAACCTTTTTATTCTAAACTTTAAGTTACTAGGGAGTTGGGTACATAAGTTTTTGGGGATACTTATAGGAGCATAATATCGTTATCATGGGTTTAGACAATGAGAAGAGAATGAGATTCATGTTATAAATGACTTCCCACTAGGATTTCATATCTCATTTTAAGTAATGATTTATGTGTGTAATGAATGTATTGAATTCTTAAAAATCTAGAAATTGTTTTCAAACATGTGATTTTGAAAATAGAATGATTGTGGTATTTTGAAAATGGGTTTATTTTCAAAACATGGTGGATTTTTCAAAAATGTAAAGACATGGCAAATGTAAAATTTTGGAAATCATGGTTGTGATAGTGCAATGTGATAGAATTTGAAATTATAAGACTTAATTTTTTAGAGAGTGAGACTTATCATGGTTGTTGTGTTGATAGAAATGGAACCAACTAGGAATCGTAAAGACCAACTTGAGGAAGATGCTGAAAATGTCATTTCACCTGAGCTCATGGTGAACCAATAGCTAGTTCAAATCATAGTACAATCCTTTCAAGCTATGAATAATGGGAATAAAAGGGATGATCTGAGGCATGAGAACCATTCAGTTCTATTTTAGAAGTATAATCCACCCATATTTTGGGGTGATTTGGAGCCAAAAAATATGGATGTGTGACTAAATAAGATGAATTTAATTTTATATTTCTTAGGAAAACTAGTGGAGTTAAAATTAAAATTATTAACATACATGTTGGAAGATATTGCACATCAGTGATGAGAGTTGGTGGTTTAGGCTAAAGTGGATCAAGATATGGCATCAGAGGATTTCAAGGAATTTTTTAACAAACAATTCTATCCTCACACGTTCAGAATTCAAAAAAATATGGAATTATTCATCTTGAAATAAGAAAACATCTCAGTGATAAAATATATGGATAAACTCATAAATTTAGTCTAGTTTTCCCCTAAGGTTATGGCGAGTGCATCCTTAAAGGCACACATTTTTAAATCTGGGATGAGGTAGGAAATCTATTTGAAAATTACGGTACTCTATATAACAGATTATAAAGAGATGGTAAATAGAGAAATGTTATCATAAAGGGATATCTCAGGGGATACGAGTGGAGGAGGTATGATGAAACCCATGGGAAATTTTTGGAACTATAACATAGGGAGTACCCGGAAGAGGGACACTTATTTACAAGGTGTGAGTATGGCTCAGAATCCGATAGTAGGATCAGTGAAACTTACTTCGAAGCCTAAGAGAATGTTGGGATGTTTCTAATGTGGCTCTATAAGCCACATGAATTGTGACTGTCTGACACCACCTATAGAAATCAATGACTGTAATCATATGGGTAATCTTCAGTGTTATTATCACAATGATCCAAGGTCAGGTGTTCAGGACACTTCTTAGGGGTAGAATGTGTCTTATGATTCGATGAGATGAGGGAAATAGCATACCCCACATCAGTAGAGTATATTTAGTCATGGTTATTCTAGGAATACCATGACTCTTTATAAAATGAAATTTTATAAGGGTAGTAAAGAGAAAAGTGTGGAAAGTAAGTAGGTGTATAGAGATGAACAAGTTATTACTGATGACTAACCTAGACCATCCATGGTGCGACATATTATTATTTTAAATTTTAACCTTATAAAAGCATTTTTTGATATGGTTTCATATAATTCTTTCATTGCTTCTAGAGATGTCGATTTTTTGGGTTTAAATGTTTAAATGTTGCGTTATATTTTAAAACATCAAACTCCTCCAGGTCAAATAGCGTGTTGATCATTTATGTGTAGATCATGTTGTACAATTATTGATGGGTCTAAGTTTATATGGGACTTCTTAGTACTTTTGATGGATGTTTATGATATAATCCTAGGTACAGATTGGTTGACGATGTTTAAATCCCACATTGACTATTATATGTAAATGGTTAGTTTCACGATTGATGAAGATGTTGATCATCTATTTAGAGGAGAGAGGGAGAAAAATATGGGTGCAATGGGATAGTTGAAACTAATAGTTGGGATTATATTGTATCAGTTTGTGTCTTTGTTGTTGGCATCGATGGAAGAAATCGAGAAGCATGGTTTTTTGACAGTTGTTGATAAATTTCTGGATGTCTTTCTCGAATATTTTTTAGGGTTTCTACCCATAAGAGAAATGAAGTTTATGAATGATATTATTACAAGGACTAGTCCTATTTCCCTTCCATCCTACTATATGTAACCAATATAATTGAAGGAATTGAAATTTTAGTTGAATGATCTTGAAAAAAAAGGTTTATTCAGCCTAGCACGTCTCCATGTGCATCACTGGTCTTGTTTGTTAAAAAAGGCAGATAAAAATCTTCAGATTTGTGTGGATTATCGTAAGCTTAACCAAGTTATGATAAAGAATAAATATACACTACCATGAATTTATGATATGTTTGATCAATTTAAGAGAGCTCAGTGGTTCTCCAAAATTAACTTTCTTTTAGGATATCATTAGTTGTAGGTGCGGAATGAGGATATTTCAAAAATAGCTTTCAAGAGTATATTTGGACATTATGAGTATGTGGTTATGCCCTTTGGTCTTAAAAATTCACAAGTGGTCTTCATGGAATTGATTAATTGGATATTCTAGAGGTATCTAGATTCTTTCATGGTGGTGTTTGTTGATGATATATTGGTGTATTCAAGGATAAGGGATGAGCATGAGAAACACTTGGTGACAGTGTTGGGAATCTTGAGAGATCATCAGTTTTATTCAAAATTATAAAAATGTGAATTTTTTATACAAGAGGTATGTTTCCTTGTCCATGTTATTTCTAAGAAAGGTGTTTTAGTTGATTTAGAGAAGATATAGTCAGTTATTTCATGGAAACCAACAAATAATGTTTTTGAGATAAGAAGTTTCCTTAGTCTAACTGGGTAGTACCGATGATTTTTTCATGATTTCTCATGACTAGATTTACTGATGATAGATTTTATGGGGAATAATGTCCCATTTCAATGAAATGAGGAATTCCATAAGAGCTTAAGAGTCACCTTACGTCATCATTGATCTTGGTTTTTCCAGAATAAGGAAAAGGGTATGTGGTATATTGTGATGCGTTAGGATCAAGGTTGGTGTGTGTTATTATGAAAGAGGATCATGTGGTTGTATATGGATCACAACGGTTGAGTTTTCATGAGAAGGACTACCCAACACATGATTTTTAATTGATGGCTATAGTACATGCTTTGAAAACCCCACATCACTATCTATTTAGTGATAAATTCACAGTGTTTACCGATCATAAGAGGCTAAAGCATATTTTATCACAAATAGATTTGAACTTAAGACCAAGGAGATGGATGGAGTATCTCTATATGTTTGAATTTGACTTTATGTATACACTAGGTAAAGGAAATTCATCAGAAGATGCATTAAGTAGAAATTCACATGCTCAAGTGAAAAAATAAGCTTCAGATCAGTGGTAGTTGATGGTGGTCATAATCAAAATGCATTTGGAATGTGACAGATGATGTGATGTAGTGGTTTTCTTTTTAGTTTTGTTGGTTTCTAATTTGGTTGGATTGGTTAAAGAGGCTTAGATGTTTGATTCCGAATATGTGACTATGAGGTCAAAACTCAATGGTAGGGAGACAACTAAGGAATGGAAACTGGATGAGAATTTAGTTTTTTGGTTTCAGAATTGGATGGTTATACCAGTGGATTTTTAGGAACAACTTCTTAGTGAATATCACCATTCGAGATGGGTTATCAACCCTAGAATTTAAAATATGTATAAGGTGTTGAAAGCATAGTTTTGGTGGAAGGGTATGAAAAGGAAAGTGACCGAGTTCCTTTCGAGATGCTTGAATTGTCAACAATTCAAGACAAAATATTAGAAACCAACAAGTATATTGCAGTCTTTACCTATCCCTATATGGAAATGGGAGAAAACAACTATGGATTTTGTTATAGGTCTCCTAGGAATGGTTCAGAAGCACTATGTTATATGGGTGAGAGTGGATCAGCTCATAAATTCATCCCATTTCATACCTATTTTTGAATCTCATACGGTGGAGGATTTATCCAAAATATATATCCATGAGGTGGTAAAGAGGAATGGTATACCAGTTTTGATTATATTAGATATAGATCTGATGTTCACATCTCATTTCAAGAAACCTTACAACAAGTCCTTGGTACTTAGTTGTCTATGAGTATGGCGTATCATCCCCAGATGGATGGAAAATCTGAGAGGACGATACAAATGTTGAAAGACATGTTTCAAGCTTGTGTGATGGATTTTGGTGGATCATGGGAGGAGCACTTACCATTAGTGGAGTTCTTATATAATAACAGTTATCATGCCTCTATACATATGACTCCGTTTGAAGAATTTTATGGGCTTCCATGTCGTTCTCCACTTTGTTGGGTGGAAACATGTGATACCTAGATTGTGGGGATGAGCCTTTTCCAATATTCTAAGAAGAAGATTAAGTTGGTCAAGAAGAGAATGGAGACAACTAAGAGTCATCATAAATCATATACAGACCATTGCTGACGGTCTTTGTTTTTATAGGTGGGTGATCATGTGTTCTTGATAATATCTCTGAGGTTGGGACATCATCATTTTAGAAAGTATGGCAAGTTATCTCTGAGATATATTGGGCCTTTTGAGATACTTGAGAGGGTTGGAAAGGTGGCATATCAATTGACTTTTCTACCACAATTTAGTGCAGTGAACAATGTGTTTCATGTATCTTAGTTAAAGAAGTATCATCCTGATTTTGACAATGTGATTTGATGAGATCATGTTGAGTTAGAGCCCAATGCTTCATTGATTCACGTGCCAGTGTGGATTGGGGATAGGAAATAGAAATTATTACATAAAAAAAGCATCGGTCTAGTGTGGGTTTTGTGTTAACATGGTTAGATTCGGAAGGAGATTTGGGAATGAGATAAAGAGATGGTCGAGCAATGGCCCAATATCTTTTGATAAAGTGATGGTTTTATAATTTTTAATGATTGAACGACCAATGCCGGGGAGAATCTAGCACCATCGGTTTGAGGTATGTAACCCTTATTTATATCTTTTTATGTGTGTAAAGTGGTTAGGTAAGTTTTAAGAGAGTTTTGAAGGTTTTTGGGAAGATTTTGTGGATTTTCTAAGGGTGAACAGATTGATCATGGTTAGTGAAAACTGTGTAGCTTCTCCAGGAAATTGTGAACAAGGAGGAAGTGAACCATGGGTTGGTGCACAGATTACCAAACAGTGTGACCACCCTAGGTAAATTGTTAAGCTTGATATAGTGGGACTTCACATGGTTGTCATATAGTTTTTCTAACCATGTGGGCTAACTGTGTGAGGCACCCTCTTGAGATAGTAGCAGGAACACGTTTAACACATAGTTTACCTAACCATGCGGCTAACCATGCACGGGTTAAAAAGTGGGGTTTTAAAAATGGTCCTCACACTATTTTAACCCTAAACTCCTAATTTCTTCCCCATTTCAACCCCCAATCATGATATTCTTTCCTCCAAGGCTAGGGAACCTCTTCTACTCATTTTGGAAGAGTTTCAAAGGGTTTTCTTGGTGTAGTAAAGTAGGAACTTCCTTGGTAAGTATCATTTATGGTAGTTTTCTCAGTTTTTCTTAGATCAACTATCCACTCTCTCCTGATTTCTTATATCTAGTTCTGTTTTAGATATATCTATGGTTTTTGTTGCCAATAATGGTTATTTTTTTCCTTATTGATGTTAAGATAAGGGATCTAAGGTGGATTTGTGGAGTTTTTACCCGAATTGGTGGGAGTTTCATGCCATTGGTCATTTTCACCAAAATTCTTGAGGTAGGTGGCTTCATTATCGACTCCTCTTGATAGAACTAGAAGTATTAATTTCAAATTAATTTTTTTCCTGAAATTTGTTGTGAAATTGATGTGCGAAGTTTTTGTGAAACATCTTTAAGGATGGTTTGTGGGTTTTTGGGGAAATGTGATATTGTTGTGAAATATGCTTCATTGTTTTATTTTAAAATTAAAAATTAAAAATTGATTTCTTAGTTTGATTTATGGAAATGGTTTGTGAAAATGGTTTTCAATAAAATGTTGTTTTATTGAAATGATTTTTGGCATATATGGGTTGAATGACATTTACCATAAATGCATTTTTAATGAATGGTTGATTTTATAGAAATAGTTTTGGTGTGTTTATTGGAAATGTTGTTCATCTTAAAGGGTTGATTTGGTTTGGAAATTGTGGGTTAACATGGTTTGGTGGATATTAGTTGATATGATTTTGGGTAAATGTGATTTGATGGTTTTTAGCTTAAGTGGCTAATAATGAGTTGTATAAGATGTATAGTGGACATGAAGTAACACCATCAAAGGATTGGAATGTGGCATGAAGCACCACTATAAAAAGGGGACAAGGCATAGTCATGATGTTTCACCATCAATGGTAACATTGAGCACATGTGGATGTAATGTGTGTATGGTTGAGATATGCTTGTGGTTACACAAGATGAAATGGGTTATGCCAACATGAAATGGGAAAATGGGTAATGAATTGTTTGATTGTTTTCCTTATAAATGTGTTGATTTGGGTATTTTTTTTGGTAAGGATGTGTTTGGTTTTTTGGAAATTGTTGAATGTTTTAAATGGTTTATATTAATTTTTTTATATAAATGAGATAACTTGTTCTATCATAGTGGCATGAGTAGGGAAGTCATTTGGGGAAAATATACCATGTTTCATAACTCACCCCCTGCTTTGGCACTTTGGTGCTTTTGCATATGTTATATTATGAGACGTAGGTATAGGTAAGGCATATCATTTCTCTAGTGGCACCCCATGATTCTTGGGCTGTTACGGAGTTGGAGCATGGATCTTGGCATGGGGCTGTAGATTCATGTGATTGTATCTTGAGTTTTGTTGTTTTAGTCTTCTACTTGGTACTCTGATTTGGTATTGGTATGGTTTTTTATTGTAGTCATGAGTATGATTTTGAATTTTAATGTGTTTTGACATGCACAATGTAGGTTTTTTGTTAATGGAATGTTTGGTTGGTTTCTTTAATTCAAATGGAAAATCATCCCCTAATCATTCATGAATCCCTCTACATTTATTTCCAGCCTTTAGTGCCTTAGAGATGTCACTTAAGGCCAGGTAGAAATTCCTCCTTGAGTCAAGACAATGAGGAGGGGAGGTATGTTACAAAATTTACTTATAAGAAATTTATATTCCCCAAATTTAAAGAACACATGACATGTATTCCCGAACTACATGCCTTATGATCAGAATTTATGAATGGGAAACCCTTGCAATGGGATCAAAAACTCCATTTTCCCCCATTTAAGCATAGATTGGCCCCATGGGGGTCCTCATCAGTCATATAGGGATCTAGAAAAATAAATTGGTAAATTTATGGGGATTTACATCTTAAAAAATGGCATACCTTTTGGATGAATATGTTAAAGTATCTCCTGTTTCCATGATCTGCAACTGCCACACAATGATCTGGATCCTCTTAAGCTCTATAACAGAACCTCCCTTCTTATAAACCTCTTTATACATATATCTCCATATCTATATCCTCTCTCATTCATGGATAATAAATCCCATAGGGGGAATGCATAAGTATCCATGGAAGAAAATAGAAAAAAAGTGGAAAAGAAAAGAAGAAAAAGAAAATGAAAAGGAAAAGAGGGACCAAGCCTCACCTTGGTGCCCAATATGAGTTTATGAATTGCCTAAGAAAAACCCAACATTCAAGACTAGATTATGGAGATGGATTCTCAATTAAATTCTCCATTCAAATGATATCGTCTAATCAACACACATGAATAAATTAATATTTAATTAATTAAATATTAAATATTTATTATTCCATGAAAATCAAAACGAATCATAATTTCACTAAAATCTAATCCTAGGGTAAAAACCTGATTTTGGGACCAATATAGTGGTTAGGTTAATTATATGATATTAGATACTAAGTTAGAATGACTATTTTACCCCTTATAATCATTTAAAATTTAAAATTAAAATTTCTTCTCAAATTCCATGTATAGAAAAACACAGAGCGTTACATGTCCGAAGCTCATTTTTTATGAGAAAAATTTCCATAATTTTCAAGATAGGTTTTTGGTTTTTTATATTGTTTTTTAGCCACTGGATCGCAATATATGATTATAAGGTTTTCAAAATTTTCTGAAGATCTTAATAATTCTTTTAGAGATAACTTATTTATTGTATAGTAGAATCATGATCTTTTTACTTCATTAGGAGCAGAGAAGTAAGATAAATGAAAACCATATTATTTAATTAGAGGTAATTTTATGATGTTTAATATCATTTTCAATTTTAGGTTTTTATAAATATGATTATGATTTATTTTATTTTTGATGATCCATTAAAGGGTAAATCACAACCTAAGAGATACGTTAGGCCTCCAACATCATTTTTTAGCCTTTAGTGATTTGGGATCACACCAATGACCATGTGGACCCTTTTAAATTAGTGAAACACTATTAGGGATAGATGCTATAACAAGAATCAATATTATTTAACCAATTTTGTTATTATGGGTTAATGGAATTTTACATATAGATATTTTTAGTGGTTAATAACCTATTATTGTAATATAATAGAACTGTTTTAGGGTGGTTAAATAAGATATTTCCAAATATTATGATACCATTTGATGTTTAAGCAATGTTATATATAGAATTTAAGGTTCACATGTTACTATATCTTAGAAGTATAAATTATAATAGGAATTATGGATATGATACATAATAAGTTTATGGATGATTAATTATATGATTTTGTGATAATAGGTAAAGATATTATGAAGATAATAAAGAAGATGATGGGAATCCATTTTTTTTAAATAGAAAAAACATATTATAATTCCTGCAACACTATTTTTATCATGTTAAAAAGAGATGTTATGGTTTTATAGATTTTGATTGGAATATTATTATACTTGATATTGAATTTACTATATGTGGATATTTATCTTAGTTTAAGGAAAAAATATAGCATGTTTTAATGGTTTTCAATGAAAGGATTCAATGAATTGTTTAAAAAATCATTATCATATACATAATAAAGGATTAAAAATTAGGTAGATACATAATATAGTGTGAAATTTATGGGTATGAATGAAGACTCTATTTAGGGGTTATATGTGATATAAATTTTGGATGTTTGAAAATTTCTATGTTTCATGACCCTTACACCAGTTCCCAACTTAGCCTCACTCGAGATTATATGAAATTGGATGAATTTATCTCAAATATTATTGGTGAGAATATAATTAAGTGCCAAGATATATCTATATCCTTCAAACATGAGAGAATAAAATATATTTTTTGATATTTTATTTTATATTGGAATACCTAAATTGAAAAACATAAATCAATTGTAAAAATTTCTAGTGATTGTGAACCATATTTTAAGGGTAGAACTTGTGTCCCAAGATAATCATATGGATTAGTCACATTTAATATTTCATAGGTTATTATAGGTAATCAATCCTTTTATTTTTACATTATAGTTTTTTCAAAAAATCATATAAATCAATTAAAAATTTCTATATGGAAGCTATATTGGTGTAATTCTGATTGATTCCACACATGATGATAATCATGCTTCTACACCCCTTGAATTTTCTTTGCATATAAGGAGAAATATGATTCATGGACTTGTTTTTTTCTAAATTATTCTTAATTTTACTCAACCCTAGGATGTATACATGATATCATGTCATCATTAGATGGTCAAGGTGGCATTCAATGTTGATGACATTACATTGAATGCACCTGATTTATACCATTAGAACCATATCAAGTAATTTTTCAGTAAGTTTATATAAATTTTCATGATGAATTTGTGAAGAGCATAATCCCAAAGATGGGTACATAATGATGGTATAAATATAAATATTAAAAAATTATTAATATTATCTCAATGATCATGTTATATTTTTTTATCAGTGTTATATAATATAAACTCATTCAATGAAAATTTGAGGAGTTCATAAAAAGTATACATAGATAAAATCAAGTTTTTTATGAATATATGATATATATTTAGAAGTAAAAAAGTATTTTTAAAATATTTTTATGGGAGGATTTATAAACTCAGGTTCATAAATATTATGCAGTTCATAAATGAAATCTTCAAGGGTCTATGAAAGTTACCTATAGCCAGCCTAGTTTAGACGACCTTTTATCAATGTGTAATGCACATTATTAAAATAGGTAAGTAATCTCATGATGGGATCCAAAAAGGGTCAACATATGGACGAAACTTACAATAATACATCAAAATAATATAGAATAAGTTTTATCATATCTGGTGAAAATTTTCAACTGATAAGGAATTCAATTTGAAGTGATAAATCATAGTGAACCCCTTACTGATAGTAGTGGGCGTGTGTTAGTGTGATTACTAAAGAAATAATATTGTGATTGTGGAAACATTTTTACATGAAGATATCTATATACAAATTACATTATATCCTTAGCATCATTTAATATATCTTGGAATCATATGTTGATCCATTATATAGTCCTAAAACTGTGATCAATAGTTATAGTGCAACCAAGATATATTTAAGAATGTTTAAAAATTTTCTATTATTAAAAGAACAACCTACTTTAATATAAAAAATAAGTAGTTTTTTTTCATGAGTAAAATTGAAATACATTTACTTAAGGAATGAGATGGATCATCCTTAAGAATGGGGTGAGTTACTTAGATGCAACACATCATAGATAAGTTCAAAACTGAAAGTAATGTCCTAATGTAATAGAACAATGTTTCGACTCTCAATGATATTGATTTATTTCTTTTTGTTATTGTTTTTTTGAAATTATATTTATAAATACGTATGTTTTTTCATTCACAATATTATTTCATGAAACCCAAAATCTTATACCAAAACCTATTAACTCATACACCCTAACTCATATTGAATAAATTTTGAACCCCTAAAACCATTAACTCATAAGCCTAAACTCATATCCCATTAATCATAACCCCATTAACTCTTAAAAACATTAAAATCTAAACTCATTAATCCCTACAATAATTAAATCCTAACATCATAAAACTAGTAAATACTAAAACCACCACCTCCCAAATCCATTTAAACCTAAAGGTAATGACTATTAATCCCACTTAAATATTTAAGATATTAACTCTTAAACATAAATTCATTTGAATCTAATCCCTAAACTCATACACCATATAAACTAAATAATTAACTCATAAACCCTAAATTATTTTGAAAAATATAACCTAAGTTATAGTAACATGAAAATCATAACAAATGAATTTGTTGATTAATCAAAATCTATATCATATTTTTATATAAAAACATGGAATATGACCAAATTAAATAGGAAGCATAAACATGTATAATTTTATATGTTTAAGGGGTATTTAATTTGAAAAATCATGGTATTGAGGTCCTATATTGACCCATACTTTTCATACCTAAATATTACATCTTATTAGATGAATATTTGATACATAACATTAAGATCCATGCTATAATCATATAGATTTATTACCTTTGGAAACATGAATACATATAAAAACTATTCATAAGAGATATACATAACATCCCAGTAAGTTTTTCATAACTATCACCCTTTATAGAAATATCATACCTAAAAACTTTCTTCATAACATTGGTAAAAGAAACATAAGAATGGGTGAGTTCAGATTCTCAATAAGGATAAACAAGGGATATATTAATGATCACTTAAACATAACATGAGAATTAGGGTTTTATAACATGAGATTAATATTTTGAAAGCATACTCAACTTATCATATATCATAATATTTATATATGGAATAAATCATGGCCATTTATAAGATATGAAACACAAATGAATTTAAGAACCTGATTCATGAGAGAATAACATTGGCATAATACATAAGCTCATGGAATATGCATAATCATAGAAAATAATTTCCTTAGTCAAGGATCATTGTCAAGACTATCATAGAAGATTGGGTTCAATACACATTCCATCATATCCTTATTCAAGTTTCACTCTCATGAAAATCATCATGGACAAAGTCCCTTACTAAACTCGATTCACTCCCTATTCCATTACATTTTATATCATGAGATATCCATCTATACCTGATGCATTGGTGCGATATATAATTTCAATTCCACCCTTCACATAATGAAAATAATACAAATGTGTTCCACAAGATTCACATGAACCTCAACCCGGTTGGTGAGGGATCTTAAGTGCATCCAGGCGACCTAGGATCAAACCTAGGCGGAGGTAGAATTTTCGGGTACTGTAGCGGGAATTGTAGCAGGCACTATTTGGCACTGTAACACCCGAGAATTTTACCCTGTTTGGGCCTTCATGCCACTGATTTGTTTCCTGAGTCCTTTAAGTCCTTCGGGACACCCAAGTCTTCTGGACAGTAAGACCTTTAGGCCACCTTAAGGCCTTTGGGCCACCTTAAGTGCAGATGCAAACCAGAAACCATACAAGGAACAAGCTCTATAAGGAGGATGAGCAAGGAGATTTCACCACATCTGAAGCTACACGGATTTCAATAATGATAGGGTATGACACTTGATATCGGGACAAGCTTATTCATGCATGTGATAGCCTAGACAAATAGCCATGCAAGGTGGGGAGCTTATTTCACGATGAAGATGCTAGGGAGGAGTAGTTCCAAGTAGTTAGTCTGGGTTGTATGTAATGTTTGAATCCTACAAGTAATGAATTCTCTTAAGAACTACGGTCCATGTAATACTTACAACTAAGGGCCTTATAAGGTTTCCACCTCACCCCTTTAAAGGTGGATTATAAAAAAATCAATAAAAAATGAAGGCCTCCGAGCCATTGGATGGATGTCTCACAAGATCATAAAAAATTCATCAAAGCATAACCCATGGAAAGGAAATGGGTTTCATAAAAATTTCAACATTTCAATATAGCATAACCCATGGAAAAGAAACATGATTCATAAAGGATTCATCATAATTTAATTAACCCATGGTAAAAGACGAATTTTATAGAATGATCATTAAATTATAATAATCATAAGAAACCAAAAGAATTAAAGTAGATGATATCATTGGATCATATCCATAGTGAACCATATGTAACATAAAATTATTTCATCATCGATGAAAATTACCTTAAAATACCACTTGGGACTTTTATTGATAAAAATACACTTTTCATTTTGAAAACACATATTTAAAATCCTAATAGACCCAAAATATCAAGTAAAAAATTTTGATTAAAAATAACCTTGTAAATTTTTGAAGTAAGATTCAAATCATCAATCAGTCATAATGGTGAGAAATTATATTTATGCTATTTGTGTTAAAATAATGATTACTTTCACATTTTTGGTAAAAAGTGAAAATTACATCATTCATAAAACAAAAAAAACATTCATTTTAAAATATTTTGGAAAAATTTAATAATGAGTAAAAATTAATTTGAAAAATCATTGGAGAATAAAAAAATAATTTTGAAAACATTTTAGAAAGCACAAAAATGGATGAAATAGAATTTTTGACCGAAGAGATAAATAAATTCAGATTTTCTTTAAAAATTTCTTTCAGTATCTTGAGTTTTTAAAGTGAGAAAAATTAAATGGAAACAAGTAATATAAAAAATAACCATAGGATAATAAAATTAATTGTATTCTTCGAAGAGAGGTCATAAAATTTCATCATCATAAACTTAA
This sequence comes from Viscum album, assembly GCA_963277665.1. Lineage (NCBI taxonomy): Eukaryota > Viridiplantae > Streptophyta > Magnoliopsida > Santalales > Viscaceae > Viscum > Viscum album. Next base: position 1,369,885,457 of record OY728135.1, read on the forward strand.
TCAGAATCAATCATGATAAACAATGAGATCTTAACATAAATCCATTACCTTATGTTTGACTTACTTTGAAATATCTATAACATCATGTATAATAAATTAAAATTTATTATATTTTTATACTAGTCACATGTAAATTATTATAATATTGTATATGATCCACTTATTACATTTCAATAACCATTTCTTAATAATTCCTTATTAAAATCTTCCTTTCCGGGTGTTAACTGTTTCATTTTTCATAAAAATTTTGGTTTAGTAGTTCTAAATGTTGTACATTGATAATGGTTACATAATTCACAAAATGTTAACCCTAATATAGACATATTATATATTTATTTAATATATATTTATAATCTTCCATAATATGTGTAGATAGAAAAATGACTTACATCGTTCATAGAGACAGTAGACCGTACGTATGCATGAATGCTGTTTTCACTTTTCAATAGATTGAATGAAAGAAAGTAAAATAATGATTAAAAATTAAAAAAAAATTCTTATATATTATATATCATATATATATATTTTAAATATATCCTTATTAAAATCTATGTAAATTTGAAATGAAAAATGAATCACAACACTTCGTGGAGGTGGTAGTCCATACATACAGACCAACGATGTTATCATATTCTAACATATGAGAATGTAAGATGGATGATGTGATACTATAATTTCAGAAAAATAATTATGTAATTAATACAATATATACACTTTAAACTCATCATAACAACCATCCATGAAATATGGTGACGTAAAATTAATCGTATTGCTATGTGGATGCAGTAGTCCTCACATATGCACGAGCGATACTTTCACTTTCCATTTGATATAAAAGAGGGTGAATACTGGTGGTTTGATAATAATAATAAAACTTATGTATACTGGGAATAATAAATATATTATTTCAGTCAGAATACCATAGATACTTAGGAGGTATAAGAAGAAATAAATTGAAAGATGTCAATTAAGATGATTACCTCTTATTTAGTAGGGTTCCTTTAGATCCCTTATTAAGGATCCTTGGAATGATATTTTAATGATCCCAAAACCTCTAATTCATGGAATGGGATTTTTATAATATAATTGGTTAGGTTTTAGTTTATATATATGGATAAATTTAGTGTAAAGAAGATAAAGGAGGGGTTTCCTTATATAAATTGGGGAGATGACACACTTATAATTATTTAAATGATTAAACTATAATAAATTCATACTCAAGAAAAATACATCCAAATGTATATAGATTAAAATAATGGGATATAATGAGGTTAAGATATTGACATACAATATAATCAATACAATTTTAATTGGAAAACATATAGTTATCTTTTAGTTTAACTCCCTCATAAACCTATTTTATCCTTAACCATGGTAACATATATTTATAGTTTTTAATATTCATTATTAAAAAAATTAATTTGAAATTATTAAATAATATTTATTATTAGGATTAAAAATAAATAATCCATTTTATCAATTTAATCAAATAGAAGAGGAAGAATTTAATTTAAAATTAAACTTGAAAAAACACGATGAAATGCAGTTTTCTAGGAAAAATGTTTTCTTAAGTACAAAAAGTTTTTATACCAAAATCCATATAAAATTATTTATAATGAAATTAATTGGATTAATAATAATATAAACGAACTAATTTTTCTTTTAAAATCATTTTAAAATAAAATGAAACTTTGTAAATTTTGAAAATGAAAATATTGTTTTCAATAAAATTCTTTATTTTTCATTATTCATCGAAATGCCTATTTTTTCAGAAAATTATCATAAATTTAATCTAAGATAATTTTTACATGAATATTTATAAAATGAATTTAATTTTCTCAAATAAATTTTCAAAAATTGGAAAAAATTAATTATATTATTTCCTCCCAAAAATAAATAAATACCATTTTTGAGGGAAAATGTATTTTTGAAACATATAAAGGATATTAAAAAATTGAGTACTTATTTATCAATATATTATATTTATCTAAAATAATTACACATATTTTTTAAAAATGTGTTAATTACAATACATATATACAATTTAATGGCAATTTTATAAAAACATACTATATTACAATCCATTTAGAATCGGGTTTGTGTGTATCACAAGCTATCAAAAAAATTTAAATTAATTTAACATAAATATTTCATAAAATCTAAAGGTGCTAAATTATACCCCCATTAAAAAGAGTTATGCCTTCAAAATTCCACCTCTATAACAATATAAAATGAGGATATCTCTATTTCATCACATTCTCGGGTTCCCAAGGAGCTTTGAATTTTTGATTCCTACAAAAAAACTATAATTAGGTGAGTAAACTTTTTCTATAGAAATTTATCACTATGATCCATGATTTCAATTTTTAGTACTTCATAGGAATGATAATTATCTAGTCATAAAACCTATGAAATTAATATATAATAAGAATAAGGTATGTACTCCTTGGGGGAGATATATGGAACACATCATGAACTTGAGAGAGTTTTAGTGGAAGCACTAAGAGATAAGATACCATCCCTACTTGATCAAGAATCTAGATGGGGCCAATATACCTAAGGCTTAAATTTACATTCTTTCTGAATCTCATAGAATTCTTCCATGAAGAAATCACATGAATACTTTCTCACTAACTTCAAATTCTATATTTTCCAATGATTATTAGCATATCATTTTTTTGACTTTGAGATGGCTTGATGTGATCCTGAATGGATATAATAGTCTATACCATTTTCTCAAATAACTCGAATCATAACGGTTTTATTTCTACAAATTAATCCCGGCACATTGTATTTATACAATTATTTCCATATAGGGATTCATAAGAATCCATATGAATACTTTATTGAATGTTATTTTTGTAAATAAATCAACTAGAGGAAGGCGTTAATCCCAACCAATTTTAAAATACATATAATAACATCTCAATACATCCTTTAGATTTTGAATGGTTATTTTAGAACAACCATATATCTGAGGAAGATAAGAAGTACTAAAACTAAATTCTATATCTAGATCTAGTTGAAAACTTCGCCTAAACTTTGAAGTAAACCTCTGATCCCGAATAGATACAATAGAATTCCGTACTCCATGAAACCATAACACTTCCTTAAAATATATTTTGGAAAGATGATCAAGGGAGAAATCATCTCTAATAAAAATGAAGTATGCTAACTTTTCCCACCAGAAATAATCTTTTTATCACAAACCAACCCAGGTCAACCTTAAACCGGTCACCCAAGATTGCCTAAAACAAGACTCAAGAGTCCTTCCAAAGACTTTCAGACCGGAAAATAGTACTGGGAATTTGGAATGACTCAAATGGAAATGATTTATCCAATAAACAAAATATAAATAAAATATAATGAGAAAAAATAATACTGTAAATGTAAAAATAACATGAAACTGATAAATAAAATTAAATGCTAACCATACCTCCATTTTACCTCATGGGTCACCATCATCCACACAACCACCATCGCTCCATGGAGACCGAGACTAATTTGGAAGCAGCAACAGAAGCTAAAAACTAAGATAGAGATATATGCATGAGTATTAAAACTTAGTATGAATGCCTGATTAAATTATTCCCTTTACCTTCCATTAAAAAGAAACTGAGCCTTTCTAGATTGAAAATAATAATATATAAAAATAGTTTCTTCTACTCATTTATGAAAAAACAATCAACAAGATTTTATATTAAGTTAAAATACTTTTCATCATATTTTCAAAATAGTTTTCAAAGAATGTAAAATTTTTATCTAAATTTCTTATAAAAGAAAACCTACATACATACATACAAACATACATACATACATACATACATACATACATACATACATACATACATACATACATACATACATACATACATACATACATACATACATACATACATACATACATACATACATACATACATACATACATACATACATACATACATACATACATACATACATACATACATACATACATACATACATACATACATACATACATACATACATACATACATACATACATACATACATACATACATACATACATACATACATACATACATACATACATACATACATACATACATACATACATACATACATACATACATACATACATACATACATACATACATACATACATACATACATACATACATACATACATACATACATACATACATACATACATACATACATACATACATACATACATACATACATACATACATACATACATACATACATACATACATACATACATACATACATACATACATACATACATACATACATACATACATACATACATACATACATACATACATACATACATACATACATACATACATACATACATACATACATACATACATACATACATACATACATACATACATACATACATACATACATACATACATACATACATACATACATACATACATACATACATACATACATACATACATACATACATACATACATACATACATACATACATACATATGTAAGTGTATAAGTGGGTTTTTCTTCACTAGGGGTTTTTTAGTCTCTCGTGCTTCTGTGGACCTCTTTGAAGTGGATTCAAGTTCCATTGTTAGAGGCGGCATGTTTTGAGGTATGATCCCTATGTTTGAGCCTTTAATTTTAATTCCTTAATTGATTGAGTGCTTTAAAAGTTTATTTTTAATATTTAGTAGTATGTATATTCTGTGAAATATGGTTGTGATGCTTGGTATTGGACTTTACCATTTTTTATGTTTTCCTCTAAGTTTTAACATGTATATTCTTTATTTAAATATTTTTTCAAGATTGTTTTAAAATTTTCAACATGTTAAATGATCAAAAGTGGTTTCTAAATTTTGTTGTGTGTGTAAATGGTGATTTTCATGGATGTTTGTGTATGTAAAATTTTGGAAATGTACGATCCCTCTTTAAATAGTTAGAAATGGTTTGTTGACATATGTTGACTTGAGATGAAAAGGGGTATGATGAATTGTGAACTAAATTATAGAACATGAGAACCATGGCTACCTAGGAGGGTTTCTATGGACTAGTACGTTGGTTGAGTCTACATGGCATTGACCCGGGCCCCTCTATAGGATTATGCTGCAACACTAAAAAAATGATATGATGACGATTTAGGGACTGCTATAAATTTATCTTCAACCTATCTAGTGGATTTTTCATGTTGATGTATTATATGGTTTGATCACCGAGGTATGAGGATCCTAGGAACAAGTTGACCAAGCTACTTAGGGATTTCCAATGGTTCTTTTTCTCTTTTTCCCTTATTTTTATAGTATAATTTTAAAATGATCTTATATCTGGTTTCCTCTATTTTTTAGTTTCTTTAAATAATGACATATTTGTTTTGATTTCTATACTAAGACACCAATTTATCGTAGGTTTTCTTTTATAAGAAATTTACATAAAATTTTTACAATCTTTGAAAAATATTTTGAAAATATAATGAAAAGTATTTTAACTTAATATAAAATCATGTTGATTGTTTTTTCATAAACGAGTAGAAGAAACTATTTTTATATGTCTTATTTTCAAACTAGAAAATACAATGAAAAGTATTTTAACTTAATACAAGATTGGGTATATGTTGAACAGTGGGTTTTGAACCTTAACTCAGAACTAATGGAAAACCCACTGCCTTCATTACATGAGACACAATCTTGTATGAAATGAGTCTAAAGAATCCCATAAGAAGTAAGAAACCCTAGATACCTAGAAAAAACAAAAAAATTGTACCATTAGCATATTCTAGGGTTTTCATAAACTCACACTGCAATGAGGGGAAGAATAAAAAAGAAGAATGAAGTGGTAAACAGAAGGAATGGATTACCTATGATGATCACATGAAAATATGACATGAAAATTGGCCAGAAATAGAGGGTATAAGAGGAGGTGAGGCTTGCTTATAAGGAGCCCCTTTGGTTGTCAAGCAAGAGAGGGGGAGGGCGCCTGGGTTGTTACTAGTAAAGGAAGGGGGAAGAGATAAAACAAAAAAATAGAATAATAATATTAAAACTAATTATAATAATAAAACCAATGATAATGATAATAATAATATTATTAAAATAATTTTTTAAGCCTAGAGGATGCATGGTTTCAACACACGATCTACCTGACCATGCGCTAATTGTGTGGTCACTTTTGTCTAGGGCCATATGGGCTGCAGAGGCTGGCGTATGGTTATACACTTGACTGTGTAGCCTAGATAAATCCATTATTTGGACTATATGGTTTTCCCTTGTCTAGCACAAAATTTTCACTAACAATGCTCCACTCATACATACAGACATACATACATACATACATACATACACACATATATACATACATATAGACACACAAACATACATACATACACACAGACATACATACATACATACATACATACATACATACATACATACATACATACATACATACATACATACATACATACATACATACATACATACATACATACATACATACATACATACATACATACATACATACATACATACATACATACATACATACATACATACATACATACATACATACATACATACATACATACATACATACATACATACATACATACATACATACATACATACATACATACATACATACATACATACATACATACATACATACATACATACATACATACATACATACATAAACACATACATACATACACACAGACATACATACACACAGACATACATACACACAGACATACATACACACATACATACATACATACATACACACAGACATACATACACACAGACATACATACACACATACATACATACACACAGACATACATACATACATACATACATACATACATACATACATACATACATACATACATACATACATACATACATACATAAATCCATGCATGTATATATATGTATGTATGTATGTATGGGCCTATATGTATGTATGTATGTATGTATGTATGGGCCTATATGTTTGTAAGTGTATAAGTGGGTTTTTCTTCACTAGGGGTTTTTTAGTCTCTCGTGCTTCTGTTGACCTCTTTGAAGTGGATTCAAGTTCCATTGTTAGAGGTGGCATGTTTTGAGGTATGCTCCCTATGTTCGAGCCTTTAATTTTAATTACTTAATTGATTGAGTGCTTTAAAAGTTTATTTTTAATATTCAGTAGTATGTATATTCTGTGAAATATGGTTGTGATGCTTGGTATTGGACTTTACCATTTTTTATGTTTTCCTCTAAGTTTTAACATGTATATTCTTTATTTAAATATTTTTTCAAGATTGTTTTAAAATTTTCAAAATGTTAAATGATCAAAAGCGGTTTCTAAATTTTGTTGTGTGTGTAAATGGTGATTTTCATGGATGTTTGTGTGTGTAAAATTTTGGAAATGTACGATCCCCTCTTTAAATAGTTAGAAATGGTTTGTTGACATATGTTGACTTGAGATGAAAAGGGGTATGATGTATTGTGAAATAAATTATAGAACTTGAGAACCATGGCTACCTAGGAGGGTTTCTAAGGACTAGTACGTTGGTTGAGTCGACATGGCATTGACCCAGGCCCCTCTATAGGATTATGATGCAACACTAAAAAAATGATATGATGATGATTTAGGGATTGCTATAAATTTATCTTCAACCTATCTAGTGGATTTTTCATGTTTATGTATTATATGGTTTGATCACCGAGGTATGAGGATCCTAGGAACAAGTTGACCAAGCTACTTAGGGATTTCCAATGGTGCTTTTTCTCTTTTTCTCTTATTTTTATAGTATAATTTTAAAATGATCTTATATCTGGTTTCCTCTATTTTTTAGTTTCTTTAAATAATGAAATATTTGTTTTGATTTCTATACTAATACACCAATTTATCGTAGGTTTTCTTTTATAAGAAATTTACATAAAAATTTTACATTCTTTGAAAACTATTTTGAAAATATAATGAAAAGTATTTTAACTTAATATAAAATCATGTTGATTGTTTTTTCATAAATGAGTATAAGAAACTATTTTTATATTTCTTATTTTCAAACTAGAAAATACAATGAAAAGTATTTTAACTTAATACAAGATTGGGTATATGTTGAACAGTGGGTTTTGAACCTTAACTCAGAACTAATGGAAAACCCACTGCCTTCATTACATGAGACACAATCTTGTATGAAATGAGTCTAAAGAATCCCATAAGAAGTAAGAAACCCTAGATACCTAGAAAAAACAAAAAAATTGTACCATTAGCATATTCTAGGGTTTTCATAAACTCACACTGCAATGAGGGGAAGAATAAAAAAGAAGAATGAAGTGGTAAACAGAAGAAATGGATTACCTATGATGATCACATGAAAATATGACATGAAAATTGGCCAGAAATAGAGGGTATAAGAGGAGGTGAGGCTTGATTATGAGGAGCCCCTTTGGGTGTCAAACAAGAGAGGGGGAGGGCGCCTGGGTTGTTACTAGTAATGGAAGGGGGAAGAGATAAAATAAAAAAATAGAATAATAATATTAAAACTAATTAGAATAATAAAACCAATGATAATGATAATAATAATATTATTAAAACAATTTTTTAAGCCTAGAGGATGCATGGTTTCAACACACGATCTACCTGACCATGCGCCAATTGTGTGGTCACTTTTGTCTAGGGCCATATAGGCTGCAGAGGCTGGCGTATGGTTATACACTTGACTGTGTAGCCTAGATAAAGCCATTATTTGGACTATATGGTTTTCCCTTGTCTAGCACAAAATTTTCACTAACAATGCTCCACTCATGAACCATCCCCTTTGCTACCCTGAAACCTAAAAAAATTAAAATTCCTACCTGAAACTTGACCCTAAAACCAATTCCAACAACAAATACCTAAAAATAAATAAAATAAAAAGTAAAAATGGGGTCAGCGTGTGACAATTTCATATCTTTATACATCTTCATACTTTTAGGATTAATAGAGAATGGAGAAATATGAGCTCAATACAACAAATCCTTCTTCAATCCTAGTATTTATGGGGACACATACTTGATTCCTGAACCATATCATTCAATCACAATCATGGTTGAACTATAAAACATTTCTCACCTTATTTTATAGAACTAAAACTTATTTTTGTGTTTCCTTAATCTTTACTTGTATATATGGTTGAACACTCATTTTAGAAAGATGATATTTCTCTCCTTCCATCAAGATATCCAGATCCACCATTATAAATACAAGAATATTGGATCTTTTGTGATCCTCATCATAAATAATCTTGCATGATCCTTTCGGCTCAATGTATCTACTTCTTTGTTTGATTTCTTAGGGTGATAATGTATTGAGTAGTCATAATACTTAATTAACTCTAACCATCTTATCTAGAGAATATTAAACTCTTTCTAAGTGAATATATATGCTAAAATTTTATGATCATTATATATATAACACCATTCTCTATAGAGATAATGTATTTATATCTTTAATGAAAAAATTACTTCATATTAATCCAAATCATGAGTTGGGTAAATTTTCTCATCAAAATTCAATTTCCATGAGGTATATGTTATAACCATATCATTCTGCATGAGGACGTACCCCCGTACATTCTTCAATGTGTCACTATAAATAAAAAACCCTTCTCTACTATAGGGTAGTGTAAGAATAGGTGCCCTAACCAACCTTCTCTTTAGTTCCTTGAAATTTTCCTCCCATTAATATATCCAAAGGAACTTGGATCCATTCCTAGTCAACATAGTGATTAGATTGTACACCCATGATAAATTATCCACAAATGGTTAAAAATATCCAACCAAACTAATACAAATATAGATCCCTTTCATAGTGGTAAGTATGGGACAACATTCAAAAAGTTATTTCTTTGATGAATCCATAGATATACTCTTGCTTGAGATTATATGACCCAAAAAATAAACATTATATTTCTAAAATTCACACTTGGTTAATTTTTCATACAAGTTATCCTTTCTCAGGGTCTTCAGTACAATTCTCTAGCGATCTCCATGCTCTTCCTTTCTTTTGGTATATATATTGTAATATCATCTACAAATACTAAGACAAAATAATCATGGTAATATATAAATATTCTATTAATTATATCCAAGAAGATATATAGGGAATTAGTAAGAATAAAGGTCATCATTATAAATTTATACTGTCCATACCTCATAAATAAGGCTATCTTGTGTATGTCTTCACTTTTGACCCTCAATTGATAGTATTAAGATCAAATATCAATCTTGGAATTTTTTTTCATATCTTCATAATTGATTGAAAAAATCATTAATATAGGGAATATGATACATATTATTGATTTTGTTTCTATTAAGATCCTAATAATTAATAAAGAGTCTTATTGGTCTATCTTTCTTCTTAATAAAAAGAACCGGTGCACTCCATGATGACTCACTTGGGCGAATGAGTACCTTTATAAGATTCTCCCTGAGTTTCTTATTTAATTTATATAACTCAATAATGTTTATTCTATATATAATATTTGAATAAATGTATCACCATGTATGAGTTATATTAAAAAATCAACTTCAAAATTTGGTAGATGAAAATGATTTTTTTCTAAAAAAATATCAACAAACTCTCATTCAATAGGCATATCATTGATCATGAGTTTCTCCCAAACTATCTGATATAAACAACCTTTTTGAATAAGAATAAAGACCCATAAATGGATGTTCTTTACATTGGAGGTTTGTATTTATTGTCGCACCAATATATGATCATAGGGTGGTTTAGAATATCAAATTTTACTTCATATCCTTGTAAATTGATGTAGGATTTATCTAAAAAAGACAATGAATGACTTAGATAACATCAAAAATAAACTAAAGGGATAATAACAAGATTTTTAGGAATAATATTCCCACAAAATTCAATCAGAGAAGAATCATAGACTTGAGATGTGATTATGATACAATTATAAGTTTCACTTCTAATTCAACATCTAATCATTGTGGTCATATAGTGATACCCTTAGTAAATTATTTTTATATAAAAGAGTGGATAGATCCCAAATCAAATAATCCATTAGTAATTCTAGAGTGTATGGTAAGTGTTCTTTTCACCACTTTGTTATCATACACCATATCATAAATAGTTATATCATGATATTTCTCTTTGTCTCTAGGATTAAGAGGGTTATAATGTTGATTATCATTATTATCCGTCAGATTTGAGTAGTGGTTAGAATAATGAGCACACTCCTTGAATTGGAAATAGTAGAGTGTGGGTGGTACATTCAATGGAGATTTCTCTCTATTCACATCATTAACTGACTTCTTCCCATCACATCAGAATTCTATTTCCTAATGAATTTACTTTACATACTAAAAACCATTACCAGTCCCCTTAAGTAAATTTCCTCCATGGTTCCTTCCAAATTTCAACCATAAAGGAAAGCTCATCATATTCTATCCGTGGTTTTTTATGATAATTTCCTTTAAATTACACATTTATTTTCTTTTAAAATATATGATATTGATGGGTAACCATAATGTCCATTTCCACCTTGATATCACATCTAACTATTTATTCATATCCATTAATGTCCCTAATGTCTAATGCCCTTCAAATAATTAGTTTTAAACAATTAAAGAATCATTCAATATTAATTTATTGTTTAATCATCCTACTATTTTATCTTAATTAATTTCTTCTTTATTTTAGTACGATGAAAATGAGGAATGTACTTATAAAAATATGCTCTAAAACTCAGCACAATCCATGGAGTCAATTTCTTCTCATTGACTTATGTTTATGATAAGAGTCCACCATTTATATACTTTATCTTCAATATGATAAATATCCAAAACAAAATTTTCATGTTCTAAGCACTAGATAAAGGAAAATATATTTTCAATGGTACTGATCCATTACTCAGGAACCAGTGGATTAGCTGACCCACTAAAAGAAGGAGGATATCAACTCAAAAGGACTCAACAATGCATTGTTCCCTCCTTTTCTAATTTGGATTCTAAATATTATTTATGGATTGAGAAAGTTGAGTAAGCATAAAAATGAGATTATTTCTTCTAGATCCCATAAAATTTGGTTACTTAAAAGGTAAATCATTTCATGATATACCACATTAAGCTATAACATGGTTACATTGAGTTCCATTAATTGACTAAAACAAAAAAATATCATGAAGAAAAATAATCATAGAGGGAAACCACATAATCATAAAAAATAATTTAGAACATGACACATTATTTTTAGTCTATGAAACCATAGGTTTAAACTAGGTCATCCATGATGATCATTTATTCAATTACTTCATAATAGTTCATAAAGAAAATGTTACTTAACCCAAGCATATCCCACAACATTGTTAAACAAGGTTTTCATTATGGGAACACTCACCATACACTATAATAACGATGAAGATATACCCAATAAACTCTTTTTGAGGTTATTACACCTTGATGCATCTGTGAAAAAAAATCACATCCACTTGTAGTATCCATACAGGGATGCTTTTCTAGGAAAACTACAATCCTTTCTTTACCATAACATGGGAAATTATTATATAAATAGGACTATCATAAGGGATCTCACTAATGTTTTCTACTCCTAGTTACCAATGGTAACTAAACAATTCTTTGATACCAACTCGAGTGACCCATACATTTCATACATAAATATTAAATCTTATTAGATGAATATTCAATGCATAACATTAATTTCATTTCCAAAATCATATAATATTAGGGGGTTTGGAAGCATAGATACATAAAAAACATGTTTATAAGAGATATTAATCATCTCCAACTATGTTATTCATAATTAAAACCCTTATAGACACATTAAACACAAAACCTATATTCATAACTTGGAAAAGAAAAATAAGAAAGGGTGATCTTAGATGCTCAGTAAGGGTAAAAAAGGGAGTTATCAGTGATAACTTAAAATTAACATAAGCATAAAGGTTTGATAACACAATATAAACATTTAAAAACCTGAACAAGCACATTATAGATCATAATCTTGAGGTATGGCATAAATCTTGGTTGTTCATAAGTCATGAATAATAATAGAATCAAAGAACATAATCTTTGAGAGAATAACATTGGAATAATACATAAGATTGTGGCATATATATAAGAATAGAAAATATTTTCCTTAGCCAAGGATCACTTCAAAGACTATAATAATAGATTGGTTTCACACCCCATTACATCATATCCTTATTCAAGGTTCACTTTAAGGACTATCATAGTGGGAATAGTCCCTTACTAAACCAAGTTCACTCCTCATCCCACTCCTTGTTATCTCATGAGACACTACTACAAAACACGCCTATAACAGTAATCAAATTTATCAGTGCTAGAAAAATTCATTGATAAAGTCTATATTTATCAACGCTAAAATAAGTGCTGATAAAGGAAGCCCTTTATCGGTGATAAAAAAGGTGCTGATAAAGGGCACCCTTTATCAGTGATTTTTTCTTAGCACTGATAAAAGTTAATATTTATCAGCACTTTATTTTAGTGCTGATAAAGGAAACCATTATCAGGGCTTTATTTTTAGCACTGATAAAGGTCCAGAATAAAATGAAAATTTAAACAAATAAAAATAAAATGAGTAAATTAAGAAAAATATGAAACCTTTTATTAAATAAATAATTATTGATAAAAATTAATAAACTTAATATAAAAATATATAGATTATAAATATTAATAAATAGTATATATAAAATATAGATATATAAAATGAATAAGTATAATATATATAAAATGTTAATTAAAAACATATTAACGTCTTATTCATTTTTAATGTTATTTGATTTTTCAATTTAACCTATATCAAATGCCGTGTGTTGAATTTATTTCACACACACACACACACATATATATATATATATGTTAATTTATTTTTATACACAAATACACACACAAATATATTTATGCTATATATAGAAATGCTTACACCTAATATTTATGTAATTTATTCAAATTTTAGTATATTTTATAATTTCATTATAACATGATACATTTAATATATATAATTTTTTTAATCAGTCATTTTTTTAATACTATAGTTAGGGTATTCCTTTTTAATATTTTTTATTTTTTATTTTATTTTTGAATTTGATCATTCTCTGTTATTTATTTATATATATTTATTTTCAATGTTTTAATATTTTCAATTTGTATTCATCCACTTCAATATATATGTATATATATATATATCCATATTTCTTTAATAACTTATATTTAATTAACAGAACTTATCCATTTTTAAATTTTTTTTAAAGTGTACTCATTTTGAATTATTAAATTTCACTAATTTTTAAAATGCATGTATTTAAGATTATATATCCATTAATAATGTTAAAAATATATTTGTAAATAAATATTTATAAATAAATATATCTATCAATGTAAATTTAGTAAATTTATAATTATTATAAATAAATAATAATTATTTTTTAAATAATTAATTATATAATGATAAATAAATAATTATAAAATTATAATAAATTAATTTAAATAATTTTAAAATTATAATAATTTATTTAAATAATTATATTTATAAAACTTTTATCAGTGTTTTTTTAGTTCTGATAAATCTTGAGCTTTATCAGTGCTAAAAAAGCACCGTTAAAAGAGATATTTATTAGTGATAAAATGTCATCACTAATAAATATGTCTTTTATCAGTGCTTTTTTAGCACTGATAAAGCTTGAGATTTGTCATCACTAAAAAGGTGCTGATAAATATTCCTTTTATCAGCTTTTATAAATTTAGTGTTGATAAAAGAGATCTTTATCCATGCTTTTCTGAAATCATTATTAAATGTTTTTCCAATCTATTTAAAAAAACCTTAACCACGAATCAGTCACTCGCGAAACTCCTCTGCTACTATCATGACACCTCTATGTTCCCTCATATTAATATAGTCTAGAATCCAATGTATGTTATTTTCTACTTTTCCTCTATCGTTGTTTGATGTTTTGGGTTCCACATTTTGTGTCTTTGTACCGTTCTTAAATATTAAAAACCCTCTATCTATTCTCCTCACTACTAAAATACAATGAGTGGTTCTATTTCATCATTTTCCTCTATAGACAATGGTTTTGAATAAATAGAAGGATATTTTCATATGGTAAGGTTTGTCAACATATGTGTATGAGTCTGTATGGATAAATAAAATATATTTTTCACCACATGCTACTACAAAGGTAATGATGGATTTATAGCTTGTTCAAATTGAATTTATTTAAACATTGCAGAGGTTAACCTATTTCTCAAATAAGTTATCTATATCTCTTAGAATTGGAACATAAATTTTGATAGTTTGTGAAAAATGGTATCCAATCATAGGTTTTTTCAGAGTACCTAAGTTTCAAAGTATGCCTTTTTATTTTAATAATAAGGGTAGTGTGGAGTTAGGTTGTTGGAACTCGAGAGGTACATGTTAGGGAGAGTTTCACAAACTCTATTCCATTTATAGAAATGTTTTTCTAGGGAATTTTGGGATTGTGTCTTGGAATTTGATTGTGATTTTGATCGGTTTGATGTGTTTGATATGATAATTTATATTTAAATTCCTAATTATTTTTAAGTGATTTGGGGATTTTTTTGAGCTTGGGGTGATGGTGGATGAAGAGATAGAGCTAAAAGGCTGGGTCCCCATGGTCTATCCAACCATGTGGAGCCAATGTGAATAGTTCTAATGACTCCACTAAACCCTAAAGAAGTTTTTCATTTCATTTTATACTTCTTTCAACCATACTCTTAAAGTGAATTATCACTTGTGGGAGGTGAATTAAAGATGGGTTGGTGTTTTTTGACATTATTGAAATGAATTTGATCTAGTGTTTCATAGTGTTTTGAAAATTTTAAATGTTTTTTTTTGGGTTAAAATGGGGTTTTATTATTTTATAAACAAATGTTAGGTTCATAAATATTTTAATGCTTTATTTTAAAATGGATTTATTATATCATAAAAGGTATTTAAAAAAGTGTTTGATTATATTATGGGTTTAGAGAAAAATATTTTGTAAAAAATTTATATTTTTATGGAAATGATTAAAAATGAACCAACTTTATTAAAAAATGTCTAACTATTAATAAACTCTAAAAAATGTTTTGTTTTATTTTTAATCAAGTGTAGTGTTTTAAAAAACTTTATTTAAATTTAGTGATTTTCAAGAAAAAGACGTTTTATAATTTTTTGATGTTGTGTTTTTTGATGTTTATGCTTCTGGATTTGTCCTATGGTCTTAGAGGGACTGTTTAGTTAGATATGTTAAACATTAACTAGTTGAGTTCATGTCTTGTTTCATTTAAATTCTACCTCTTGAAATGTTCAAATAAAATAGTAGAGGGTTTGTCTCCTAGGATAACCCTGTTAGTGATTTCTCCCTTCATTTAGAGAATAATTTGTTTATTTCAATCTCTACCCATAATCTAAATCGAGTGGGGGACATGGAACCTTCTTTCTCTGAAACCCCATATTAGGATACTTATTTTTTGGATATAGAGTTGGTTGAGACTTGGGAATAAAGTGGTTGGTTATTTTATTGATTTTGATAGGTTTTGTTTTCCTTGATGAGCCTCATTGTTTAGATATAACCTTCTCCAATTGTGTTATTGTGTTAGGGGTATTGATGCAATTTTAGAATGAGACACATAATTTTTGGTATTTTTGATTTGTTCTTGTGGACTGGTTATTTATCCTTATCAAGTTTGGGTGTATTTTTTTATTTGTTCTTTTCCTATCTTCTCAAGTCTCATGCCTCTTATTTAGGATTTCATAGGTAGGAATTGGTAAGAATATATGAAATTTCATGTTCTTATGCATCTTTATTTTTTTCTAGAATCAATTATAAATTTATATTAATAGAAACATTAATAGTAAATAAATAGTGCATTCTTATTTACTTATTAGTTATTATTAGGTTTATATAACTTATTAATTGATTGAGTTTATTTAGTAACCCCCTTTATCGATACTATTAGTTAGTTGTTTCATATTTATATTTAAAATAATGCTTATAACATATTTTAAACTATATATAAAGTATGAAAAGACTTATATATGGTATAATTTTCAATGATATAAAGTATCTATGGTTTCTATAATATTTTATGGTAATATATCATAATAATAAATTTTGGATTTTATTGAATAGATTAATTTCATTTATAAGAGTAAAAAAATTCTAGATCGATACTGAGCATAAGTTGAAAAATTCACCCTTTAAAGGGATGTATGTTATTGGATGGATCATATGATGGATTAAAAAAATATCCAAAATTGTAAGGTAAGGAATCCTTTAGTAGACAGAAGTGATGTCCAATGTATATGGGGTGAGATTGATTTATTCAATACCATTAAAGTAGAGGTATTCTAATTCATATTCAATTGAGGATAATTTTTAGTGATTCTATTAGTGTAGGTTAATATGACACTTTAAATACTTAGATGATTTATTATCTTACATCTCTTGATGATAGATTGTAATCCATCTTTCATACTATCCTTCCTCCCATAATTTGTGGTTCCAAAGTTCATTGATTACATACCTCCCAGACTATGATGGGAGGAAGGCTAGTTTGAAAGAGGGAATGAGTAGCCTAAAATCCACCATTAAGAGATAAAAGGAAATAAAGAATCTGAGGATGGATTAAATAAAGGTATTTAAGGTTATTTGTACCATACTATTGAATTATTATATCTCTATTCAAGACAGCAACAAATTCCATGCAATATGCATGCAATTGTGGAATTTTATGCATGAAGTGTATTGCATTATTTTTATTCAAGATAGACTAAATGTTTGACTACTCGGGAAGGCAATGTCTTCTGAACATGATGATATTACCAATCCCAATGAAGAATAGACTATTGATGATGGAACTTTTGAATTATTAGGGTATCAATAAAATGTTGATGAAAAAAAACAACGACGCAAAATTACATCTTTGAATAAAATTATCAAATAAATAAGTCAGGGTATGAAATTTGAGGTTAGTTAGAATCAACACGACAAAACTTTTGACCCCAATAAGTCAAAATTCATTAGTTATCTTGGGGTCACAATGAGGATGAATGTGCCAATTGATATTGACTCATCATGTTGTGTCCAACCTAAAACGAAGGAAATACTTTGTAAAGATATAACAATAATGTTATGATATACTTTCTCTATTTTACTAGAAAAATATATAATAAAATGTTGATTTAGTTTTCATTATTTCTTAAATAATTCATTTATTTTAGAATATTTCTATAATAAATTTTTCTTAAAGGCCCTTGGAAAATCCCATAGAGGCTTATTGACTCTTCTGATGAAGTTATATCTTAGGGATATTGATGAAAAAAAAGCTCCACCCACCACTTAGTTATGCACACATTATAAAGCAAGAAACATGGACTGATTTATACAATCATCATAATGATAAATTATTTCAGGTGCATTGAGGTCGATAATATATTATTTGACATTATTTATTTTGTCTAACTTGATTCAAAATTTTTAATTTATGAAATAACAAAAGAGTTTTGAAAATAAAGAACATGCATCAAAACCAACATACCCCTATCACAAAGGAAGGATGGGGTACACTTCATTAGATAATAAATTGATATGTATTTTAAATAAATAATAAAAATTTAATTATGTGATATGAAACAAAATATGTTCATTTTTTTATAGTCAAATTGATGAATTAAAATCTGATGACACTTCCATCCCACACCATGTGATATGGAAGGAGGCTCATGTAAATAAGGAGGGTATATTAGTTGATGAAAACAAAAAAGTAGTATGGGAATCATGTGTAAGTATGAAATAATTACAATTCATTATTATTTATAACAATATAACATAAAAATAAATAAGTTCATATTTTTTATATGGTTTAGACATAAGAATCGATAATGACCATACTAGAAGAAAAGTGACATTTGGTAGCTTTGAAGCGGTTCAAACAATATGGTTGGGTTAGAGGATTAGGTTTTGGAGTCTCTCCTAGAATATATTTTGAGAAGATAGAACCAAATAAAGATACATATAATATGATTATACTATTACAGACACAAATAGACTCACTACAAGATATTATTTTACGGTTTGGTTTGGTAGACCAATGTATAAGAAAGGATCATAACAAACCGGTGGTGGAGAAAAGGTCTGAACATGAACCAAATGATCCCACTAGCTTTGAGGATAGTCATTTCCCCTAGCCATATACCTTACCTAGGATAATAATTTTTTTCATTACTCTTTCTCCTAAATGTGAATAAAACAACTTTCGATAACTTTATATTACTAAAATTTTGCAGCGTATAGTTGTATGTGATTTTTATCTATCAACACCCATGTACCACCATATTGTGATGGGTACAATGTATAATATCCCTAGAGACTAGATACATAATCAAACCCTCCAAAAAAATAATATTATAGTGGGTATTGAGGTTTCTTATGAGCCAACAACTAAGTTGCCTATTCCACTTGATGGTCCAGGTATTACAACGATCGAAGTTTCTATTGGAGCTTTCATAGCATGGCTGTATAATCTTATAAATATACATGAGGTATATCTTTAACACTGTTTTCATATGAAAAACATGTAACAATTTATGATAAAAGTTTTTAAGTGAGGTATGATATTACATACGAATAAATTAGTGGAGAAATGAAAGGTCGAATCAAGAAAATCTAGTGAATCAACCAAGAAAACAAAATGACCTTCCGAGAGTACCTTCTCTCTGCTAGTTCTAGAGAAAAATTTATTATCATTAAAAGTTTAAGCAGATACCACATTTAAAGATAAAACTATGCCTTATATTGAATATGAAGAAAACATATATGGAGATTCCTTCATAGATATATTTGGTCTCGAGACTCTAACTGAGATTCTCAAGCATGAATGGTTGGGCATCTCAGTTGTGAATACATACATAAGGTACATTTACATAATATGTATGTCCAAATATTGAGATAAATATGTTTATTAAAGTTAATAACTATTCATATTTTGTATAATAATTTATATTACCACTATATAAATGGAAGATCGTGTGAAACATGATTTGGATTAATTAATCCCGGTATCATTTCTATGCTATAATTTACTTTTAATGGGGAAACAATTAACCAGAAAAAAGGCGAATTACTTAGAGAGTTTAATAACAAAGCATCATATGACAAACTATTTTTGATACCTACAATGAAAGGGTAAACCTATCTAATCTAATCACATAAAATATATTTTTATTTTTTTCATTACTTAATTGTTTTTGTTTTTTAGGAGGCACTATATGCTGATAGCAGTCAATATAGACATCTTAAATATTTATTTTTTGGAAGAAAAGCATGGATATGAATCCTAATGAACACATATGATGTGCATTGTGAATATATAATACACTAAAATGAACATTTTATAGATAAAATTTTAATTATATGTTCAGTCTATGTTTTAACAAGAATTTTGTTATGATAGGGTGGTTTCTCAATACAGGCTAGATCATGGCATGAAGTTGGTGTTTGAGAAGATAAATCCTATGGATTATTACAAATTTAAACAAATTAAGGTATATATAGAAATATTTAACTATCAAAACATTTCAAAACAATTTACTTATTTTGTTCAATGTTTCTACAGTGCTTGAAACAAGATAATGACATCAATTGTGGATATTATATTTGAAAATTTAGGAGAGAAATCATAAAGCATGAAAAGACTAGAATCCCCAATAGGTAATTTATGAAGGTAATTATAATTTCATTAAATTTATTTCATAATCATTTATTTTTATATATTTTCTTAGTACTATCAAGATCTATGACAACAGATTTACTCAAAAGAAGAAATCAATTTGTTTAGAGACAAGTGGGCATCATACTTTTTGTCAGAATATATGCCTAAAAATATTTATGTGATTACTTACCATGTTTGTGAT
Organism: Viscum album; assembly: GCA_963277665.1. Lineage (NCBI taxonomy): Eukaryota > Viridiplantae > Streptophyta > Magnoliopsida > Santalales > Viscaceae > Viscum > Viscum album. Next base: position 1,369,906,412 of record OY728135.1, read on the forward strand.
CTAGTATGATTTACAACCTTCAAAATATATTTGGGGTGTGAAGCATTAGTGTTAGAATGCTTATATATTATTTTTGATCTATTTCTCAAGGTGGGAAATAATGGAGGAAATCAATTTATTTAGAAGCACTGACCTACAAACAATAAAATTTTTGGGAAATTTTAGAGGAGGATGTGGAGGTGGATTTGGAGAAGACAACATAGGCGAGGGGGAGGTAGATTCAGAGTTGGAGACCAATGTGGAGGAGGAGGCAGAGGTGAATACCGAGGTGGATACCGAGGTGGAGGAGGATAAGAAACACTCACTTTCAAAAAATAAAATTATTGAGAAATGAAGTAGAATAATGTTAATACCATGATTGTGTATGAGATTTTTTTTAAAAGTGCACACAACACTTGTCACTTAAGATAAGATCCATTGTGCGTGTTTCCAATTTAAAATTACATTTTAGTAAAAAACACACGTGACATACTAAAAAACAATAAAATGTATTTGGATTGTTTTGGTACTTTAGGAAAATTATCCATGAGTCATTTAGGATGTGTAGGGATCTGTTGTGCATCCATTCTATGCATGGTGTGACTGATATGACTCTAAGTGTATATTTTTATTCAAAACTGACATTAATTTTAGTGAAAAAAACAAATGACATACTCAAAACTGATAAAATGAATTCATATTATTTTAGTACTTTAGAAAAATGATCCATAAATTATTTATGACATGTAGGGATCAACCACACACCAATCCGATGTATGATATGACCGGTATGACTCCAAGTTTCTATTATCATTTTAAAATTAACATTTTAATAAAAACGTGTCACTCATTAAAAATCACAAAAACGAGATTATATTGCCTTTATAATTTAGTAAAACAATTCATAATTTATTTATGATGTGTATGAATTAGTCTAATGTCAAACCCACACACAATTCCACCTGTATGGCTCAAAGTGTGTGGTTAGAGTTTAAAATGACATTTTAGAAAAAAAACCCATGGCGTATTCAAAACCAAGGAAAAAAATTCCTCTTCCTTTGATACTTTATCAAAATTATCCATGAGTCATTTTGGATGTGTATGGACCATCCGTGCCTCAATCTGATGCACAGTGTGACCGGTATGACTCCAAGTGTGGATTTTTATTCAAAATTGACATTAATTTTAGTAAAATAATTTGACATACTCAAAACCAAGAAAACATATTCTGATTGTTTTTATTCTTTATTAAAAATATCCATGAGTCATTTTAAATGTGTATGTATTATCATAACCTCAATTCTATGCATGGTGTGACCAGTATGACTCAAAGTACATCTTTTTATTCAAACATTGACATTAATTTTAGTAAAAAAACTAACATACTCAAAACTAAGAAAACGTATTTGGATTGTATTGGTACTTTAGGAAAATTATCCATACATCATTTGAAATGTGTAGGGATCATCCTCCCCTCAATCTGAGGCATGGTGTGACTGTTATGACTCCAAGTGTGTGTTTTTATTCAACATTAACATTAATTTTAGTGAAAAAAGAACTAACATACTCAAAACCAAGAAAACACATTTAAATTGTTTTGGTACTTAAAAAAAGATCCATACATTATTTTTTATGTTTAAGGATCATCCTCACATAAATCCAATACAAGATGTGACCATTATGACTCTCGGTGTTCGTTATCAGTTTAAAATTGACATTTTAATACAAAAAAGTGTCACTCCCTGAAAACTGAGAAAACATGCTTGGATTGACTTAATAATTTGGGAAAATTATTCATAATTAATTTTTGATGTGTATGAATCAGTCTCATATCAAAACCACACATGATTCCAACTGTATGATTCAAAGCGTGTTTTTTCAATTTATAATGACATTTTAGTAAAAAACACGCGTGAAATACTCAAAACCAAGAAAACACATTCATATTATTTTGGTACTTTAGGAAAATGATACATGAGTCATTTGGGACATATATGGATTATCCTCACCTCAATTCGATGCATGGTGTGACTGGTATGACTCCAAATGTGTCTTTTTATTCAAAATAGACATTAATTTTAGTGAAAAAACAACTGATATACTCAAAATAGAGAAAATACATTCATATAGTTTTGGTACTTTAGGAAAATGATCCACACATCATTTGTGACATGTAGGGATCAACAAAACCTAAATTCTACAGCTGGTGTGACCAATATGACTCTAATTTAACCTTTTTATTTAAAATTTACATTAATTTTAGTAAAAACAAACAACCGACATACTCTATAACAATGTTTTCTTTTTCTTGTATTTGTGTTAGAAAATTTATTTCATTCTAATTCAGTATTTTATCTTATTTTGGTATTTTTTTCTATTTCTGGTGATCCAGTGTGTTGTTACAACACACTACACCTGTTTCTAGTGATGTAGTGTGCTGTAGCATCACATTGTAGTTTTAATATTTACCAGTGCTACTAAATACATTGATAAAAGTATGATTTATCAGCACTTATAAATATACCCTTTATCAGTGCTTATGAAGGGGATGATAAAGCCTATTTTTATAGGCTCTTTTAAATGCGCTAATAAATCATTCTTTTATTAGTGAAAATAAAAGTGATGATAAATTATACTTTTATCAAGGCTTTTGAAAGTACTGATAAGTCATACTTTTATGAGCACTTTTAAAAGCACTGATAAAAGACCCCATTTATCAATGCATTTGAAAGAAATGATAAAATCCATGGACTTTTAACCATGCTGAGTTAGTGAGTGCTTTTTTAGCACTGATAAAGGATGATTCTAGCATTGTTAATGGTGTGTTTTGTATTAGTGAGATATCCATATTTACCCAATTCATTTTAGGGATATATAATTATGGGTCCACTAATAAAATATCAAAAATCTTATGTGTGTGTGACACATGATCATAAAATATTCTTTATATCAGAACCCATGGAAATTAAATTGGGTTTATAAACATTTCATCATTTCATCATAACATGACCCATGTAAATGAAATGGGTTTCATAAAGGTTTCATCATAACTTAATTAACCCATGGGAAAGAAATAGGTTTCATAAAATCATCCTTAAATCATAATCATCATAATAAATAAAAAGAATTAAATTGGATGGTATCATTAGATTATATCCTCAATAAATCATAAATAACATCAAATAATGTCATCATAGATGGAATTTTCAAAAGATCACTTATAAAATTTATTGAGGAAAATAATTTTTTCAATATGAAACCACATTTTCAAAATAGGGATATTTTAAAAATATTAAGGAATACATTTTCATTTAAAATAACCTTTTAAACTTATAAAGTAATCTTCAATTCATTGATAGTTCATGATGGAGGGATATTTCGTTTATGATGTGTCCATTAAAACATTGATTCATTTCACATTTTTAGTAAAAATTCAAAATTACCTCATTTGGGAAAAAATTAGTAGATTACTCATAATCCATTTCATAAAAATTCAATAATGGGTTTAAATTACATTAAAAAATCATAGTATAATATAAAAAATTCATGAAAACATTTTTAGAAAACATTGATATAGAAAAAATGATTTTTGAAAAAAGATAGAAATAAATTTGATTTTCATTAAAAAAATATTTTAGTATTTTGAGTTCTTAAAGAGGGAAAAATGAAATGAAAATATGTAATCTATAGAAATAACTAGATGATAATAAAATTCATGGGATTATTGAGATATAGGTCATAAAACTTCATCATTATAAACTTAATCAGAAACAATCCAGATAAACTGTGAGATTCTAACATAAATCCCATACCTCAAGTTCAAATTTCTTTGAAAGTTATATAAAAACATATAATAAATTTAAATTTTTTATATTACTATATAATATTCATTTAAATACTTATAGTTTTATTTAGTATCCACTTTTTACATTTTAACATCCATTTATTAAAAATTCCTTATTAACATCATTGTTTCTGAGTGTTATCTATTTTGTTTTTCGTTAGAATTTCAGTTTGGTAGTTTCGGTCCATGTACAATGATAATGGTACCATAATAATTAAAATGTTAAAAATTATACATATATAATATATATTCATTAAATATAGATATATATTCATCCATAAAAGGTAGAATTATAAAAATGAATTACACTTTTTATGGAGAGGGTAAGTCATACCTACAATTTTCGATGGATGGAATAGAAGAAAGGTAAATAATAATTCATATTTTAAGAATAATTATTATATCATAAATATCATATATATTTATTAAATCTATCATTATTACTATCCATGTAAAGTGTAAATGAAAAACGAATCATATCCCTTTGTGGAGGTTGTAGTCCACACATACACATGCGCGATGTTATCGTCTTCCAAAAGATGAGAAGATAAAAAGGTAGATGTGATATTATAATTACAAAAAAATAATTATGTCATAAATATAATATATAAACTCTTAACACATTATAATAACGATCAATGAAATATGGTGATGTAAAATTAATTGTATCTCTACGAAGAGGTGGTAGTCCACATGTGCACACGAGTGATAATTTCACTTCCTATTTGATGGAATAAAGGGTAAACAAATGGTGGTATCAAAATCATAATAGATTTTTATTATATTCATGAAACTGAATTTATTTTCTTAGGATTAATACCACATATTTATATGTGGTATAATAAAAAATAAATTGAAATAGGTCATGTAAGATGATTATCCCTTCTTCAGCAGGTCTCCTTTAAATCCGTTATTAAAGAACCTTGGAATGGTGTTTTAAGAAGAAAATAACCTATACATATTTTGTAGGGAAGTTTATATGGTAATTTGGAATGTATTATTTTTGGTATATTTTTCAATGTAGTGTAAATATGATAAATTTGGGGTGTCCTTTTATAATTAGCGAAGAGGAAACACTTGGATTTTCTTAAATGATTAAAATATAATAATTTCATACTCAATGAAAATGCTTTAAAATGGAAATAAATTAAAATTTTGGATAATAAGATGTTAAAATATAACCATACAATACAATTTATAAAAATTTAATTGGAAAACCTACCCTTATATCTTATCTTAACCCCCAGGTAAAACTGTTTTAACCTTAACCGTTGTCACAAATTTTTTGTGTTTTTACAATTAATTAAGGAAAAAAATTAAGTTATTCATATTAAATTAAATTAATTATGATGATTCAAAATATTTAATATATTTTTTTTAAAATTCAATTTAGAATTTCAGAATTAAATTTATAATTAAACATGAAAAATGTGATGAAAAGCGGTTTTCCAAAAAAATGTTTTCTTATGTAAAAAATGTTTTTATACCAAAATCCATAAAAATATTAATTATAATGAAATTAATTATATCACTAATAATAAAAATTAACTTATATTACTTTTAGAACAATTTTAAATAAAATTTATCTTTTTAAATGCTTTAAATGAAAAGACTGTTTTCAATAAAAATCATTATTTTCACTATTCATCGAAAATAAATCTTTTTAGAAAGTTCTCAAAAATTAAATATAAGATAATTTTGACATCCTGATTTCAAAATTGAAGTTAATTTTTTTAAATAAATTTTCTAAAAGTGATGAAAATTAATTATATTATTTTCTCACAAATAGCAATAAAACCCATTTTTGAGGAAAAATGTATTTTTGAAGAATATAAAGACTTTACTAAAAATTGATTACATATTTATCAATATATTTTCTTTATCTAAAACCTATATACATATTTTTTAAAATTGTTGGTATTAATATTAATAAATTCAATTTTACTTATAGGTTATAATGGTATACTATATTATGGTTATTTTAGACCTGGGTTTTCATGTATGACATGATATCGAAGAATTTAAATTTATCTAAAGAAAAATACATCATAAATTCTTAGGGTGTTACAGGTAACACCATTATCATCACATTAAATATCCCTAGTTATCATCCCAAATATATGATGAAATAGTTTTTACAATGTCTCTTTATGTTATTTATCATTTTTTGATCACCACTTGATTATTTCCCTTATTCAAAGATGGGGGCTCAAGGATCATACATTCCACTTTAATATGGGATATAGTACCATTACATAGGATGATATTTAATTCATGTTGATACTTCATATTTGGATTTCTAAATTAATGGTACCCACTCACATAGAATGGTTAGTGATCACTTACCAACTAGATTGTATTTTGATTAAGGGAAATAAAAGAGACCCATATGATAACCTCTTATGTATGGGATGACTTGATAACCATGTCCCATATTAAGTTTAGGTTTTACATGGGAAGTTATACATGAAATACACTAATATATATTTTAACATTTCTTGAAAGGATATTTGGAGTTTATCACTCATTCATATCTATTCACATGACGTATTATGGTTTACTTAAGGACTTTGGAAAAATTGATTGATACTATTTGGAATGTAAATTCTTTGTATATATATATATATCACATTATTCTTGGTATATTTAATAAACCATAGTGATATTGGGGAAATTATTATGCTTATTCAGATTTATTCATAGGAGTGACTCCCTTGTCTATACTATCATATTACTATAAAGGATCGCATGGATATATCTCCCAATTTCTCACATAGATGATGGTATGTTCACATTGTTAATGTCACTATAAATTACATCACAATTTTTTTCATAAAATAACTTTTTCATTGTGTTTTTTACCGTTGGATCTTGGATCTCCATTATGACTTGATCACATGTAATAATTTTCTAATCTATCATATCATGCCAAATAGTTTTCTACTTGATGAGGTAGTTATATAATTAATTTTTTTGAGAATACTATTATAAAATTGAATAATCCCAAAAATATTTCATAAAAATGTGTTTAAATAATTTCATTTATCACTTTAGGTAGAATGGGTCTCATATTGGTCTATATTTTATCCCCTTTTTTCCAGATATATCAATTGGATTGAGAATTATATAGTTTTTTTTGTCTCTTATACATTTCAATATTATAGAGTGGAACCAACATGGTAACATCTCAACCCATCATGGACATTTTATTAAGGAAAATTTCCATAATACCTTAGGTACAATCCTTGATCAACAAAAACTAGTGACTAGAGTGGGGGGTATAAACATATCACTTCATTAATTATTTACCCTATAACGAGTCATCCAATATATTCAACCATAAAAACATATTAGATTAAAATAAATAGTGGAAACCATAACCATACACATTATATAATTTCCCAAATAGACCCTTAAATTCCAATAAATTTCATATTTTCATACAAAAATAAACCAAAAACTAGTTACTTATATTAATATGAAATATTACTAAAATTAATAAAAGTATAATTCAAAAGTATCCCCTCTACATAATCTATAAACTATCCTAAAATCATCACTCTAGCTCTATCCTCCACCATATCCCATCAACACAGGTTATATACCAATACTTTCATTATAAATAGTGAAATGTGTACTTATATGAGATGTATATGTACAAGGTGTCAGAATAAACCTAGTATGATTCAATTAGAGACCCCAAAAAATTTCCTAGATCTTAAAATGTTCATATGTATATCATATAATGGTATATAATTAATTTATTATTTTAAATAAATTTATAATAACTCATCATGAATAATCAAGTGCATACCAAGACTCACTAACACACTCTTTAATTAATTCAATAAATATATGTAATTATCCAGTGCCTCTGTCAGATCACATCATGTACAAACATCTAGATAATCATTTTAAAGTCAAAATCATGACTTATCCAAGAACATTGCATATTAAATTTTATAATTGGATGTCGGGAGCGGAGGCTAAGGAGCTGTCGGGTCTAGGCGATTGCGAAGCAAACCCTAGGAGAGGGTTTCAAGATGCTAGATCCTTCGCCGATGTAGTCATGGGTGCCGATTCATCCACTAACCTGAGAAAGGTTGAGATTATAGATCCTAAAGCATTCAGACATCGTGGTTTAAATGCTATATCTTTCACGAAGGAAGAGGTAATCTCGCTTGCCTCTGATTTACAATATGCCTTGATTGGTAATTTCTCTAAGCAGCGACCTTCACTTCCGTTCCTAAGAAATACACTGGAAAAGATAGGCTTTACTGAATTCAAAATAAATTTCTTAAACTCTTGGAATGTTCTTTTTAGATTTTCATCAGATTCGGACTATTACAGATTCTGGATGCGTAGTTTTTAGAATTTTGGGAGATCCTCCATGAAAGTTCGTAAATGGTCGTCGGACTACATCAATGGCTATGAATCCCCCATCGCCCCGATCTGGCTTGCTTTTCCAGACTTACCGATTCACTTGTTTAAAAGAGAAGCCTTATTTGCTATTGCTAAACTGTTTGGTACTCCAATTAAATTGGATTTTTCCACCTCTAATTTGACAAGGCCCTCGGTTGCAAGGGTATGCACCGAGATTGATCTCTCTAAGGACCTTACAAGCTGTTTTTGGATTCAAAATGGGGACAAAGGTTTTGTTCAGAATGTGGTTTTTGAAAACCTTCCTGAATTTTGTAGCAATTGTTTTAAATCTGGTCATGTTTGCAAGAATTGTGGGAAATAAGAAGCTCCCTCTACTAAGCAATTAAAGCCATGTTGGGTGGAAAAAGTTTCCAAAACAACAACCCCTTCTAAAATCCCTAACAACTCTAATCTGCCAAGTACCTCTAAGGTTTCTATTGAACAGATTAGAGAAACTAATTTGGAGGTTAGGGAGGATAAGGAAGATTCTCATATCTCTGCGATCCAAACTGCAGATTTTGTCACATAAGTCAATGCTACAGATTCAATTTTTGTGGATAATAGGGTTAATTAACAAAATGCTGTGTATAGTAATGATTCTGTTCAGCTCAATATAGAAAATCACAATCTTGGTGATTGTTCATTGAATAAGAAAGACATGGGGTGTCCTGCTCGATCTGTTAACACAGATCAATAGGTTGTTGAAAAGGTTCAAAGAGATGGATCCGTTTGCAGTGGATCATCATCTGAAGAGGAGGATAAGCCTGGACAATTAGAAGAAGAATATCTGAAAACCATGGCTAGGAAAGGAAAAAAATCAGTGGTAGATGCTGATGGTTTCATCACCCTGAACCCAAAAAAGACTAGAAGACGTAAGGATTACTCTCAAGTGGAAAGAACCATCACCACTAGGTCGACTGAGGTTAATAAAAAGGTTTACCCTGAAAAAGAGCAAAGAGAATTAATATGTGAGAAATCCAGTGTTGTTTTATATTACTTCTCATTTCAATTCACCGAAGAGGAAATGCAAGGGTGGCTTTCTCATACGAGAAAGTAACAAGAATTGTTGAAACAGGAGAGAAAAAAGGGGATTATTAATGAGGACCAATTCCAAAATGCTATGAAATTCATTTAATTTGAGAAATTGAAGTTGAAAGCACCACTTTATTGATGTTTCTATTTGAAGACCCTCTGTGTGGTCTTTGTTCTGGTGCACTGGTCTCAACTTTTTTTTGTTCTGGCTGATCTGCTTTGCTTTGTGGATTTCTGTCTCTGATCACCTGAGTCAGTTTGGCTATATTTTCTCTGATTCCTAGAAGGAAGGTTATGTGATTTGGCATCATAAATTGACTATATTTTCTGGATTTCTAATTATGTTTGAATGATCTCCATGGGGAAAACTGGTTTTTTGTTTTCTTCTCTGTTCTGTTTGACTTATTCTAGCTGCGTATCTTAGAACAGGTTCTGCTCTGCTAATGTTGAACAGCTGGGTGATATTGCTGGTTATGATGGTCTATTCCTCTTAGCTGATTATCTATCTTTGATGTGCCTGGAGTTCTATGATCAGCTTCTTAGTGAGTTCTGTGTGGATCTAGTTTCTCCCAGAATGCAGAATGAGCTGCATTTTTTGGCTTTTGTGTGTCTGGTTACTTTTAACAGCCCTTGTTTCACCTGTTTTTCCGTATGGGCTGTCTTTTTTTATTTGCTTGCTGGTGTAGGCTATCTGCACCTCGTATGTACCTTGTAACCTCCTTTTTGTTTTAATAAATGTTCTTGGACATGGATTGGTACGCCAATCCATGTTACTTTCAAAAAAAAAAAATTTATAATTAAACCCATTTTATATATAATTTTTTTACTATCATATTAACATATTGAATAAATAATAATTTTTTCAAACACTAACTTTTTCGATAACTAATTTATATTTTTTCAAAATCACACAACATAATTTATAATCATTTAACATCACAAAAATATAAAACCTCTTTAACTAATCAAAATAATTAACATAATTTAAAACTCATAGAACAATTTTAACTTTTAAATCTTAAAGTTATATTTTCTCTTTGATATTTTGAAATCAAATTTCAACAATTTAAATCACTCATAATTTCATTGAAACAAAATTCTTCATTTAAAAAATATACATTACTTTATCATATAATCCACCAATTATGGATATATTCATTACATAGAATAAAAAATAAATATCTAATCTCACTGTGATAACTAATTATTATCCTAATATCTATAATAAATTAATATTTTAATAGTTTTCTAAGTAAGGAAAATTCATTTTATACATGATAAATTTTAAAAACACAATCGCTTAAAATAAAAATAAATTGTAACATTGATTATTTATTCTAAAGTCAATATAAAGACCCTAAATTTAGCATCCTAGAGTTACTAGTTACTTTTTTAAATTGGCATAAGATAAAAGTTATCACATCCCAAATAATCGAATAGTTTAGCTGTCTTGGCAACCTAGATACATACTTGAATCTCACATTAATTTGAAAAATTATAATATAACATTGTATTTTCTTTTAGAAAACCATTATTCCCTTAAATATATCCCTATATATCGGTAATAATATAATTCCTAGTATCTCAGGTAAAGGAAACATTAGAAAGGGGTGGGATATAATGCTTATTATGGGTACACATACAGTGGAATATATTATTATTAAATATGTAATAATCAATATTCAAAGGTGAATAAACAAAAAATGTTTTATTTAATCAATAATTTGTACATTAAGAATAATAATAAAATGAGGTTGAAACATATCCATAGATATTTGAACTTATCAAATAATCACAAGTCTATCAATAAATAATCTCATAATTATGGAATGAATAATTTCAAACATCATAAACATACTGTTAATGTATTATTCCAAGACATATTCATAAATTGGTAAGGCCTCATCCAAATACCTAAGATAGTTTGTCTCATTAAACCTAACAATGAATCGAGTGTCTATAGTGTCCCCCTCCCATCACATAATAAGTCCAATTCATTCCTCATATGAAAGTGGTGAAACATAATCATCATAAACATTTTTATTAAAAAACTAGCATATAAAATGCTAATACTTTCCCTAAAAAATAAACATAATCATAAACCATCTAATTAATTTGGATAATGGTATAAAAATAGTACATTACTAATCAAATAGATCATAAAACATCCAGATAAATAAGTAGGATTGTATCATTAGAGTATATCTTCATCATAATATTCAACAAAGGATATTAAAATAGATGAAAATACTTTAAAAAGATCATTAGAAAATTTATTGTGGAAAATAGCCTTTTCACATTGAAATAACTTATTTAAAGTATAAAATATTTCTCAATTGTTAATGGGAATACTTTACTTGAAAATAACATTGTCAAATTTTAATGTAATATTCAAATAAATTAGTGTTCATGATAGTGGAAAATTCTGTTCACTCTATATATGATAAAAAACATTTTTTTCACACTTTTATAAGAAAGTCAAAAAGTTACTTGTTAAAAAAAATAGTTTTAAACCATTTTTTTAAAAAGTAAAAAATGGGAAAAAATTTCTTTGATAAATCATTTGGATAATTTTAAAAACATTTTGGAATTTTTTTCATAAAATGTGCATATGGAAGAGAAGGATTTTCGACCAAACAGAGATATAAAGTCATATTTTCTTAAAAATATATCATTTGTAATTTTAAGTACCAAAGATAGGTAAACATTAATATTACTTGAAAATATAATTAATAACTAGAGGATAAGAGAATATATTGGTTTTATGATATAAATTATTTCCCCAGTGGAGACATAAACACAAAAAGTCCCAAATAATAATGAGATTATGAAATAAACTATTACCACTTTGGTTACTTTTGAATCATAATCCCCATTAAAGAAATACCATAAAATGATACTTTTAATACCATGAAGATATAGATATTCATGATATATAATATCAAAGTTAAATTATATACACCACATAAATGAAATAATTGTTGTATAAAATATATGTCTCATGGAAGTAAAAGTGAGATGAGAAACCCTTACCTCATGTCTAATTTCCTTCATACATGTTCAAAACACATGTATAATAAATATATATTTATTATATATATATATTAAAGAAACATAATCATATATTTAATACCATATATGATTTATATATAACTTTTTATCACCATTTATTAACAATTATTTTTTAAAATTATTATTTTGTCGGATAACTGGTTTGTTTTTTCATGTATGTTTCGGTTCAGTAGTTTCAATTTTTGTAGTTTGATCATGGTTATATAATATACAGAATATTAATAAAGTAAATATAATATATATTAATTATATATATATTTTTAATATTATATAAAATTTATAAATAGAAAAATTAGTTACACCATTCATGGAGACAGTAGGTCATACATACGCATGTATGCTGTTTTCATTTTTTCAATGGATGAAATGAAAGAAAGGTAAATAAAAATTAATATTTAAAGAATAATTATTATATCATATAAATAAAATATCTTACTAAAATTCATACCTTTTATCATCAATTTAAAAATAAAATGAAAAATGAATCACATCGCTTCATGGAGGAAGTAGTCCACACGTACGCAAGAGCAACGCTATCGTTCGCCAACAAATTAGAAGGTAAGAAAGTAAATATGATATTAAAATTACATAAGTATAATTATTTCATAAATATATTATATATATATATATATATATATATTAAATCCACCATTATATCCATCCATGAGAGGCAGTGATGGAAAATGAATTACATCTGTTCGCGAGGCTGTAGTATACCATACACAATATCACTAGTTTCATTTACCTTTTTATTTAAGAGGATATAGATATAGGTTACCATTAACATAATATGATCTCATTATATGGGAGATAATATTGTTTTTATTTTATCATATTTAGAGAATATTTGGAGTGGGTAAAGGAATAAATATAATGAAGATGCATGGTTAAGAACTATACCTCTTCTTCAGAAATTTTTTTAGGTTTATACCTAAAGCCTTCCTAGAATGGTTTTATGATGCAAATGGGAACTATAGTTAATGAGGAGGGATTTAATAATGGTATTTTATCAATTATTGGTTAAAAAATTGATATTTATATGTGTTGAGTATAAGATAGGGGTTTCCTTTTATAATTGGGGGAGGGGATCTTCTTGGAAATTACTTTGAAGTTTCCCAAAAGAATAGAAAATGATAGTCATCACAAAGAAAAATACCTCCAAATGTCCTTATATTCTAATTTGGAATATTGTATGTCATAAATATAGATATAAAACAATATTTTGATAGGTTAAATTTTAAAAATTACCCATATCTTTTGGTTTAACCCCTGGAAAACCTATTTTAACCTTAACCGTGGTAATTAATTTTTACTATTTTCACTATTCACTATAACCAAAAATTAATTTGACCATATTTACTAATATTAATTGAGATTTTTAAAAATATTTAATCAATTTTAATAAATTCAATTTATATAATTGGCATACTTTAATTTAAAATTAAACCAGTAAATGCATTGAAAATGTTTTTTCCAAAGAAAGGTTTTCTTACGTATAAAAAGTTTTTATATCAAAAAACAACATAAAATTTATTTAAATGAAGTAAATTGGATTAATAAAAATATAATTTAATTAATTTTATATTTAAAACATTTTTTTAAAAATGGAACTTTTTAAATGCTTTAAATTAAAAGGAAGTTATCAACAAAAATCAGTAATTTTCACATTTCATCAAAAAATTTATATTTTTAGAAAATTATCTAATATTCACTCTAAGATAATTTTTAAATGATGATTTAAAAATTTTATTTTATTTTATAAAATAAATATTCTATAGATTTAAAAAATCAATTTTAAATTAAGTGTGGAAAATGTGACGAAACCTTTTTTAGAAAAAATACCGTTTTCCAAAAAAATATTTCTTTTTATTTAAAATGTCATTTATTTTTATTTGTAAGAAATTGGTAAGAAATTAATTTATTTATAAATGTATAAACTCTATACTTTTAAAAATTCAGTTATTCCTATTCATACACACCAATTTAACAGCTAGGTTATAATGGTATGCTATTTTATAGTTCGTTTTTAATCAAGGTTGCGTGTACCACAAGCATCAAAGAGCTTAAATTTATTTAAAAATAAATATATCATAAAGTCTTGGGGTGTTATAATCAAAATCACACATAACACTAAACCAATACACATTTAACAGTAAATTAAATTTAAGCAAAGTTCTGAGTCCACTTACCTAATGTAAAATCAATAATTTGTATGAGAAAAGAAAGTAAAATTATATAAAAATAATTAGATTTATGAAATACACACGAATTAGAAGAATAAAATAAAATATAAATAAATTATTTCCAAAAATTAAACTATGAAACATGGTAACCTTAGGATATAACTCTTCCATAAATGGGGGAATAAAATTCATGTGATGAATTAAAAATATATGAAAAAATTAATAGTACAAAGGATAATGAAGTAGAGATAAAAGGGATAGTTACACCCATGGATGAAAATTCATTTAACAGATAAATAAAAAGTTTAAAAACAAAATAATTCTATAAAAATTACAAAAATTAACACATAAAAATGGGGTTTGGTTAAAATCATTGGTAACCTAGTGGTTCAACATTAGATTTGAAAATGGATCCAAAAGCTTATAGTGGATTTGTACTATTCAAACTCCCAGTAAGCCCCACTGGGTAGCTACAAAAGATTTCCACCAAACTCAAAATTCTAAAAAAACTTCAAATATATTTTAATATATTTAAACTAAAATTATAATTTAATTAAAACTATACTCAAATAAATTTAAAAAATTTAAAAATAAAATCAAAATGTACTTTAGAAATTCAATGTTGTAACAAAATACCCACCAAAAGGTTTCTCAACCAAGAAAAGATTCATTGAACATCTACAGTAAAAAACATTCTCCACTAAGACCATGTTTTATTATTATTATTCTCATATATCTTTTTAAACACAAATATTCTTCCATGATAGATGAATAAGAAGAATAATATCTCTAGGTAAGATCTTTTTCTCCAATGAATAAAAAAATAGGGGACACTTTCTAAAAGACATATCCACTTCCAATTCCATATCATCACAACCAACAACATTAGACGTGTTTGACTTGTACTTTGTCAATTGTGTCACATGAAACACATCATGCATATAAGGCCCCGGCCTTAAACCTTACTTAATATTGGATTAAATGAATAATTCACGTTGAGGATTTTTTCAGGTTTAGAGTTTTAGAGAATTAGTACATAACTATTACATCTCAAAAGATTACAAAGTAGAAACTTCTACTAAGATTCCATAAAATAAAAACTCTTAAAAAGAAACATGTCTAGTTCCATGTTTTAGGTAGCATGACTTTCCCTTGATCCCATCCTTGACCCTATTCCATGTTATGTCCTGTGAAAAACATTTCAAAAACTTGGGATGAGCATAAAAAGATCAGTAAGGGATACACAATGAATGAAAACTGTTAGTTTTTCAAAACAACAAGTAAACCGTGTATACTTTATCAAAGTAATACTTTTCACCTTTATGAAGTAGTAAAACCACTTCACTGAATAAAAGTTCATTACTTACCCTTCTGTAACTAAAAGATTACCATAAACCCATATAAAGATCACATAACATATAAAGGTAACTTGGGACATAAACATACTTAAATGGAATAACCATACAGTCTACTTCCACACATACTTAATTGAATAGCCATACAACCGACTTCCAAACCCAATGCATTGGAGGTTATAACGTAACCACCCGTCCTGGTATTCACGGCACCACCCGTCATATGGTTTATCTTGTAACCACCTGTAAAATGTCCAAGTACCATCATTACACTTAAAATATTGAAAATATAAACATTTCAATAACAACATTTAATTTTCAATCACAATAGGTAATTCCAAGATATTGAATCAATCAATCAATTTTCAAAAACCATTTAAAAGAGATTTTTGAATCAAAGTGCCTCATACCACTTTGAAGATTTTAATGGAATTATAATTTTAAAACATTAATGTCCATATAAATAAATACTGAAAACCATTTTGCAAACATGGACATTAAAGATAAAGATTTAGAATAATAAATCTTTAAAACATTTAAGACGATATTTTTGTTAAAGAGTTTTTAACAAAATGAGAGACTCTTGAATAAAAATAATTGCGGAATAACATTTAATAATAACACTATAATATCATGAGAATAAAGGGATTCATGATATAATATGTCAAAGGATAGTATACACACCATATAAGAGTGAATTGGTGCATAACAACAATGAAGTCACAATGGAATTGTAAATTGAGATGAAATCCATTATAAAGATTGTATCCTTAAATTAAGGATAAATCTATCACATAATTATGTGTGAGAAATATAAATAAAACCAATATAAGTGGATATTAAGTGTGAAACAATCAGAGTTCATTCACACATATTCATAGGATGACATGTTCAAGAAGTACTGGTTGAACCCAAAGAAATCGAAATTGGGTTAAGACGTTCCCTTGTAAAAGTTCGATAGCCTAACGGCGTCACTTCAAAATTCAGAAAATTAGTTGATGAGAGAGTGAATGGTATCTCATCACATGGACATAAAATTTACATCAATAAGGATATAGAATAACATATCCCAACATAATAAGATGTAAATTAAAAGACATAACAAAATAATTCTTTTAAAATGAGGAGGATGAAAGGTTCCCTTACCGACTTGGGTAACTTTCGAAACGTACAACCCATGAAAGAAGGACTATAAAACATTGATGTAAATAATCATAGAAAAAGTACATTACACAAAGATTAGAATAATGGGTAGTACATACACCACTCAAAGGAAATGGTGGCAAATGTAGCATAAATCTCACGGGAATAAAAGTGAGATGAAAATCCCTTACGAAAACTCGGCAGCCTAACGACGCCACTTAATACTTCCAAAAATGGATTTATGAGATCAACTAGGGTCTATAATAATATGAACAAAAAAATTACATTATTATGTATATAAAATAACATCCCAAACATAATAATTATGAGCTTATAAAAAATGACATAAAAGAGATTACTTAAAAAGAACGAGAGAGGTTCGATCCCTTACCTCAGGTCCGACTTGACTAGATCATTCTTTAACGTCCTGAATAATAAACTTGAGTTAATTTACACTTGCTTAAGAACATTTTTCAAGTTAATTATTCATTTTATATCACTTATTTCCATGTTATAAATATTATGTAATCATTTAAGTTAATAATGTTTGTTTTGTCGATATTTGGTTCTTAAGTCGAAAGTGGACTTCTTACAATTACATGTTGTTCGTGTGGTCAAAGGTTCATTATATCCAAAATGATATTCATGATTTTGATATCATATATATCATATATATCCAGAATATACATGTATTTATAATATTACATAATCATTTATAGGTAAGAAATGAAATGCACCGTTCATGGAGACGGTAAGCCGTACATACGCATGAACGCTACTTTCATTTCTATGTCATATTAATGGAATTAAAACCAAATGAGAGGTATGTATATTTTAATTCCAGAATTATATTCATCATTTATATGTAACATAAATCATATATAATAAATTTAAATCCATCCTTTATACATCCCACTTATGTCATTAACGAATCAAATCACTTTGAGGGGGCGGTAGTCCGCACTTCCTAAAATGAAATTATCGTGTTTACCCACAATGGAAACCATAAAGTTATGATAGAAAAGAAAAATACAGAAGATTAAGTAAAACATAGACATATTATATATCATATATAAATATAGTGACATCTTAATGGCCACCTTTTAAGGTGTTATATGAGTGTTGAACAATCATCGTTTCGTGAGGCAGAAATTCGCCATCCACAGAAATAGTATGTTCTTTAACCATTTGATGTAGGGGTGTGTTATTGTAGTTAAAATGATTTTTATAACAACATCCTAGTATATTTAATATATTGGAGTTGTTCAAAAAGAAATGAATAAAAATATCTTAGGGGGTTGGAGAAGCAAAATAAAACAAAAGAACACAAGTGAAGACATTACTTTAAAATCTGGTAACTCTTTTTGATTTGATCTCAAAGGCTTCCTTGGGAAGAATTCTACCCAAAGTGAGGCTTCTAGGAGTAATAGAGGGATGTTTAGAGACAAAATGGTCAGGGGTTGGCCGAGCCAAAGGCTTGAGAGGTGTGGTTAAGGTGGTAGAGGTGGGGGCCTTTTATAAGAGGAGAGGAGGGGCACTCTTGTAAAGTTACAAAATGTTACTTTATTTTCAAATGAGTTTCGGATTTTAAAGGTCCCACATTGATGTATTTCGAGGATAAGGTGGTAAGGGTTCGAAATATACTCATCCAATATGTTTTTTACAAGTTTATGTTATAGTTTTAACATTTTCTTTTCATTTTATTTAAATCCTTTATTAATGAGGTAATCGCTGCATCATCATGATGTCATAAATAATTTAATTTATTTAATGTCTAAAAATTATAAAACAATCATGATGTAATAAATCTTTTTATCTTTCTAATTAATATTTATAGTCAAAAATATTACTTGTATAACCCCATTTAAAAATTATTTTAGTAAAACAACTCATGTTTGTGTCATTTTTACTTTTACATTAAATAAAAAGATAATAATGACATTTTCCTTCCAAAGTGGCTCCATGGGGTCCCCAAGTTGACCCATGGATTTTCTTGGTCGGCCATGACACATCCAATAAGGTTAGGACATGTGTCAAGATCATCTAATATTATTAAAACATTATTTTCACCTTAAATTACACTAATTACCTCTAATCGCGATTATAAACTTAAAATTTACTATTCACCAAAAAATTATTTTAATTCCATTGAACCACATTTTACATCTTAATGACAACCATGTATGTCAGATTTTTTAAATTCAAAACATAGAGGTAGTAAAATTTCATTTAAACGGAAAATCAGTTTTTATAAGTACCACTTAGTGGTTTCACTATTCATCAAAAATTGAAGTTCTTTAGAAAAATACCAAAACTTCACCCTAAGCTATATTTGATATTCCAAATTCAAAAATGAAGTCTATTTTAGAAAATTCAAAACATATAAGTTTCATTAATTAATTTAATAATTAATTCCCGCTGTCAGAGCAAATAGCGTGTTTTTATGAAATAATAAGTATCAAAAGATTGACACTAGTTTAAGTCCGATTTCAAAGTGAAATTAATTCCAATGACCACAATTGGATTAAATGGTAAAAATATATTCTAATTGAACTTTAAAACCAATTCAAAATATAATCTAATCATATAAATAAATTATATTAAAAAGTGGGTTTTAATTAAAATACAACATTTTTCACTATTCATTAAAAAAATGAATTTTATCGGAAAAATACCAAAAAATTACACAAAGTAAATTTTGATGTCCCGATTCTAAAGAAGAATTTTATTTTGTCAAATATAACACATAAAATTGTTAAAAAGTGGATTTAAAAGAGGTTCGCCATCGAAAGGCGGTTAATCGACCTTTTAAAGAATATTAGAATATTTATGCTTAAAAATTGGATTCATTCGCATTTTTAATCCTCTAACATTTATTGTAAAGAGTAAAAATATTTGAAAAACATATATAATCATTTTTTAGTTAGTTCTGTTCATTCCCGCCATTACAACGGCCAGGGGTTAACTACCATTTAAAATAATATTATTTTATTATTAGAGTGCAATGTAAGATTCCCAAGAAACTCATTGTTGTGTGTTGGGTACGCCATCGAGCATAGCGTCCCCTTTAAAGTAATATTAATATTTTATTCACAAATATGGATAAATATAAAAATGTCATATTCTTTATTTACCTGGGGTGTTACATCCTTCCCCCCTTTTGGGAATTACGTCCTTGCAATTTTAAAATTGGGCTTGGAAACATCCTTGAAAGTCCCAAATCGGAACAAGAGTCGGTAAAACAATCACTTTAAAATAAAGAAAGAGAAGTAAAAAGGTTACCTGAGTTAACCCATACTAGGATTCCAAGTATGAAAATATGGACATGGAGGAGAAAACATAGGGTCATGTTCTGATGGAGAGTGATAGAAAACATGTTTAGGAGAAAGTTAACCACAAGAAAATCACAAACTTGTGATGGGTTAAACGGTATTCGATTACCCAGTAGGAAAAGTTAATAGACATCATTTTTGTTTTAAGTTTCTTTTTATTAAGGAATTTATTCATAAGGAAACATAATCACTTATCATGTTTACTTCCAACTTTTATTAGATTTCTTACACAAACTCATATTTTCTCCAAAAGACGATTATTTAAGAAGACTTGTTCACATTAAGAGTACTATAATCAACTTCTAGAGAATCAA
Organism: Viscum album; assembly: GCA_963277665.1. Taxonomy (NCBI): domain Eukaryota; kingdom Viridiplantae; phylum Streptophyta; class Magnoliopsida; order Santalales; family Viscaceae; genus Viscum; species Viscum album. Next base: position 1,369,927,088 of record OY728135.1, read on the forward strand.
ATAATCCACAAAATAGAACCATATACTTCCCATGTCTTTAGACTTTAACCAAAACCAAAACCAAAAAGGTTAGTACAAGATCAGATAATCTAGAAAAGGATAACCCTTTATAAAAATAAAATCTATTCTTAATCTCCAAAATTTGTCCAACAAATCCCAAAGTTCAACGAGGACCATTCGATAAACAATTTGTCCATAAAATTCTTCAAAGTAAACCAAAATAAGATTGAAACCCAAATATTTGAAGGATTTAGTCACATAGTCCTCCAAGTTAAATCGTAACATTTATCTCCAAACAACATCAGTTTCTCTTAAAGTCTCATATTGAAGAGTAATTAACCTAATCACATATCCTCCATGATAGGTTAATAAATTTCCATATATAACCCAAAATCAACTTACTATTAATTCATAAAATCATCTAACTAAAAAGAATCAGTCAAACTAACCAGGGACTTCACATAGTCCAGTGGTAGGCGATAAATACCTGTTGCACTTTGGTTGTGGGTTCGATTCCCACAGCTTTGTCTGGCGCGACGGGTTGTCACACGGTTTTCGTGTTGTACTTTTTCCAAAACTATATAATTCTAAAATAATTCCCCAAAAAGAGATAAAATCATCAAAAATAACCATAACATAATTTAACCTCAATTTTATCTCATGCCTTTCACTTCCATCATAACATATAGTAACCCATAATTACCTCAAAAGTAAGGATCATATAAACCCAAATGGTTCTTTATAACTATGTCCACAAAATAACTGATAACTATTCCTTGAATAAAATTTTCATATATTAAACATTAGGGTTACACATACTATAAAAAGTCTTCTAATGTAACCCCATCATCAAAAGAGACTTAATACTCTTAAGAATTTCACCATAACTCTTGAAGCCCTTATATGTTGACTTCTTACTCATTCAAAATTATTCATGATACATTAACCATTCCTTTCCAACTTATTCTGAAATACTTCTTTCCTACAAACAAAATCATAAATCATATCCTAAGATTCCAAAATAGGAAAACAAAAGTTATGAAATAAACCATACCTTTGATTGGTCATTGTCAGTTTCTTCATCCTCAATCAGAATGGAATTAGGTATTGGTAAATGAATATTTGTATGATATTGGTGATCCCATTCACGAAAATTCTTCATAGGACATGTGTTTGCATAATGACCATGAACACCACATTTAAAACATTCAATTGATCCCTCAGAAATAACTTCTTTCCCTTTCCTCGAGTCAACTGGATGATTCCTTTTTCCATGGCAGGTTCTTGATTTATGACCTTAATTTCCACATCTATAGCATATTTCTGTCCCTTTGAAACATTTTCCTAGGTGTTTCTTTCCACATCTTTGACACATAGGTTTTTGAACACACTTACCTTTATGATTATTATCTGTAGTTCTGTAGGGATTTGTTTCACGCATATATGATTCCTTAGAGAAATCACTAAGGTTTAGGTGGTCAATCATGACTCCAGATAGTTGGTTGAGGATAAAAAAAAGAGTTCTCATTGCAGATCCCATATCATTCAGTTTCTTTCTCAAAAAACTGTCACAGTTTCCTTCACATCCACTGTTACTTTGGTGCCTGCTAGATCCAGCCATTTACTAAAACCAAAAAGGTCAGTGTGAGTATATCAACAAAACCATCATGTACCAATGAGGATGATAAACACTAAGATATACTTACTCATTCACTTTATCTAAAACTAGGACTCTTTCTGAAATCCTAACCATTATGGTAATGTCACTTATGCTTAAAGAATACCCTAACCTCTAAAGTTATCTAAACCGACCTCTGATACAAACTATAAGGCCCCATCCTTAAACCTTACTTAATCTTGATTTATTACAATATTACACATTGAGGATCTTTTCAGGTTTATATTTCTAGAGAATTAGATCATAAAACTTGCATTACATTCCACATTTAAACAAAGTGGTTACATAAAAGATAGTATTCATTTCTCCCATCAACAGAAACATATTTAAAATAAAACATGGATTCTTTCTTGACACTTCCTTGACACTATCATCATATCACGTACCCTTCCCTTGACCTGTGAAAAACATTTCAAAAACTTGGGATGAGAATAAAAATCTCAGTAAGGGATATATAATGAATGAAAACTGTTAGTTTTTCAAAACAACAAGTAAACCATGTATACTTTATCAAAGTAATACTTTTCACATTTATGAAGTAGTAAAACCACTTCACTGAATAAAAGTTCATTACTTACCCTTATGTAACCAAAAGATTACCATAAAACCCATATAAAGATCACGTAACATATAAAGGAAACTTGGGACAAAAACATACTTATATGGAATAACCATACGGTCGACTTCCACACATACTTAATGGAATAGCCATACAGCCGACTTCCATACCCAATGCATTGGAGGTTATAACGTAACCACCCGTCCTGGTATTCACGACACCACCCGTCATATGGTTTATCACGTAACCACCTGTAAAATGTCCAAGTACCATCATTACACTTAAAATATTGAAAATATAAACATTTCAATAACAACATTTCATTTTCAATCACAATAGGTAATTCCAAGATATTGAATCAATCAATCCATTTTCAAAAACCATTTAAAAGATATTTTTGAATCAAAGCGTCCCATACCACTTTGAATCTTTTAATGGAATTATAATTTTAAAACATTAATGTCCATATAAATAAATACTGAAAACCATTTCGAAAACATGGACATTAAAGATAAAGATTTAGAATAATAAATCTTTAAAACATTTAAGACGATATTTTTGTTAAAGAGTTTTTAACAAAATGAGAGACTCTTGAATACATATAATTGCGGAATAACATTTAATCATAACATTATAATATCATGAGAATAAAGGGATTCATGATATAATATGTCAAAGGATAGTATACACACCATATAAGAGTGAATTGGTGCATAACAACAATGAAGTCTCAATGGAAATGTAAATTGAGATGAAATCCATTATAAAAATGGTATCCTTAAATTAAGGATAAATCCATCACATAATTATGTGTGAGAAATATAAATAAACCCAATATAAGTGGATATTAAGTTTGAAACAATTAGAGTTCATTCACACATATTCATAGGATGACATGTTCAAGAAGTACTGTTTGAACCCAAAGAAATCGAAATTGGGTTAAGACGTTCCCTTGTAAAAATTCGATAGCCTAACGACGTCACTTCAAAATTCATAAAATTAGTTGATGAGAGAGTGAATGGTATCTCATCACATGGATATAAACTTTACATAAATAAGTATATAGAAGAACATATCCCAACATAATAAGATTTAAATTAAAAGACATAACAAAAGAAGTCTTTTAAAATGAGGAGGATGAAAGGTTCCTTTACCGACTTGGGTAACTTTCGAAACGTACAACCCATGAAAGAAGGACTATAAATAATTGATGTAAATACTCATAAAAAAAGTATATTACAAAAATATTATAATAATGGGTAGTACATACACCACTCAAAGGAAATGGTGGCAAATGTAGCATAAATCTCATGGGAATAAAAGTGAGATGAAAATCCCTTACGAAAACTCGGCAGCCTAACAGCGCCACTTAATACTTCCAAAAATGGATTTATGAGATCAAATAGGGTCTCTCATAATATGAAAAAAAAATTACAGTATTATGAATATAAAAGAACATCCCAAACATAATAATGATGAGCTTATAAGAAATGACATAAAAGAGATTACCTAAAAAGAACGAGAGAGGTTCGATCCCTTACCTCGGGTCCGACTTGACTCGATCGTTCTTTAACGTCCTGAATAATAAACTTGAGTTAATTTAAACTTGCTTAAGAAACTTTTTCAAGTTCATTATTACTTTTATATCACTTATTTCCATGTTATAAACATTATGTAATCATTTAAGTTAATAATTTTTGTTTTGTCGATATTTGGTTCTTAAGTCGAAAGTGGACTTCTTACAATTACATATTGTTCGTGTGGTCAAAGGTTAATTATATCCAGAATTATATTAATGATTTGGATATCATATATATCATATATATCCAGAATATACATATATTTATAATATTACATAATCATTTAGAGGTAAGAAATGAAATGCACCGTTCATGGAGACGGTAAGCCGTACGTACGCATGAACGCTACTTTCATTTCTATGTCATATTAATGGAATTAAAACCAAATGATAGGTATGTATATTTTAATTCCAGAATTATATTAATAATTTATATGTAACATAAATCATATATAATAACTTTAAATTCATCCTTTATACATCCCACATATGTCATTAACGAATCAAATCACTTTGAGGGGGCGGTAGTCCGCACTTCCTAAAATGAAATTATCGTGTTACCCACAATGGAAACCATAAAGTTATGTCAGAAAAGAAAAATACATAAGATTAAGTAAAAAATAAACATGTTATATATCATATATAAATATAGTGACATCTTAATGGCCACCTTTTAAGGTGTTATATGAGTGTTGAACAATCATCATTTTGTGAGGCAGAAATTCAACATCCACAGAAATAGTATGTTCTTTAACCATTTGATGTAGGTGTGTGTAAGTGTAGATAAAATGATTCTTATAACAAAATCCTAGTATATTTAAGATTCTGTATTTGTTACAAAAGAAATGAATAAAAAGAGTTTAGGGGGTTGGAGAAGCAAAATAAAACAAAACAACACAAGTGAAGACATTACCTTAAAATCTGGTAACTCTTTTTGATTTGAGCTCAAAGGCTTCCTTGGGAATACTTCTGCCCAAAGTGAGGCTTCTAGGAGTAAGAGAGGGATGTTTAGAGACAAAATGGGCAGGGGTTGTCCGAGCCAAAAGCTTGAGAGGTGTGGTTAAGGTGGTAGAGGTGGGGGACTTTTATAAGAGGAGAGGAGAGGCACTCTTGTAAAGTTACAAAATGTTACTTTATTTTCAAACGAGTTTCGGATTTTAAAGGTCCCACATTGATGTATTTCGAGGATAAGGTGGTAAGGGTTCGAAATATACTCATCCAATAGGTTTGTGACAAGTCTATGTTATAGTTTTAACATTATCTTTTCATTTTATTTAAATCCTTTATTAATGAGGTAATCACTGCATCATCATGATGTCATAAATAATTTAATTTATTTAATGTATAAAAATTATAAAAAAATACCATGATGTAGGAAATAATTTTATCTTTATAGTTAATATTTATAGTAAAAAATATGACTTGTATAACCCCATTTAAAAATTGTTTTAGTAAAACAACTCATGTTTGTGTCATTTTTACTTTTACATTAAATAAAAAGATAATAATGTCATTTTCCTTCCAAAGTGGCTTCATGGGGTCCCCAAGTTGACCCATGGATTATATTGGTCGACCATGACACATCCAATAAGGGTAGGACATGTTTCAATATCATCTCATATTATTAAAACATTATTTTCACCTTAAATTACACTAATTACCTCTAATCGCGGTTAAAAACTTAAAAGTTACTATTCACCAAAAAATTATTTTAATTCCATTGAACCAAATTTTACTTCTTAATGACAACCATGTATGTCGGATTTTTGAAATTCAAAACACATAGGTGGTAAAATTTCATTTAAACGGAAAATCAGTTTTTATAAGTACCACTTAGTGGTTTCACTATTCATCAAAAATTGAAGTTCTTCAGAAAAATACCAAAACTTCACCCTAAGATATATTTGATATTCCAAATTCAAAAATGAAGTCTATTTTAAAAAATTCAAAGCATATAAGTTGCATTAATTAATTTAATAATTAATTCCTGCTATCAGAGCAAATAGCGTGTTTTTATGAAACAATAAGTATCAAAAGATTGACACTAGTTTAAGTCCGATTTCAAAGTGAAATTATTTCCAATGACCACAATTGGATTAAATGGTAAAAATATATTCTAATTTAACTTTAAAACCAATTCAAAATATAATCTAATCATATAAATAAATTAGATTGAAAAGTGGTTTTGAATTAAAATACAACATTTTCACTATTCATTAAAAAAATGAACTTTATCGGAAAAATACCAAAAATTTACACAAAGTAAATTTTGATGTCCCGATTGTAAATAAGAATTTTATTTTGTCAAATATAACACATAAAATTGTTAAAAAGTGTATTTAAAAGAGGTTCGCCATCGAAAGGTGGTTAATCGACCTTTTAAAGAATATTAGAATGTTTATGCTTAAAAATTGGATTCATTTGCATTTTTAATCCTCTAACATTTATTGTAAAGAGTAAAAATATTTTAAAAACATATATAATCATTTTTAGTTAGTTCTGTTCATTCCCGCCATTACAACGGCTAGGCGTTAACTACCATTTAAAATAATATTATTTTATTATTAGAGTGCAACGTAAGATTCCCAAGAAACTCGTTGTTGCGTGTTTGGTACGCCATCGAGCATAGCGTCCCCTTTAAAGTAATATTAATATTTTATTCACAAATATTGATAAATATAAAAATGTCATATTCTTTATTTACCTGGGGTGTTATAATGAATCCCACTGAAAATCTCTAATCCTAGTCAAATTCATCACTAGTTCTATTAGTTATATAGTTCTAAATGAAATACAGATAATATACAATAAAACTAAAAAAATTTGATCTGAAAAAATTCATGGATACTCTCCAATAAATCACCACTGCTATTTTATTTGGATCTATAGAAATCTCATATTTTGACACACATGCCCCATAAATTTTCACACCATCATAAATAGAAAGTTATTATTATTTTAATTGACATAGATTGTCATAATAATTGATTTGATAGGAAACTAAGCTAAAATAGAAACCATGATCAAAAGTTATGATCACTTGGAAAACTCTTTTGGTGTGCTCTAAATAATTTCACAAAATAAATATTTAATTTATAATTTTAAAATTATTTAATTATGAACAATTTCATAATTTTTCCTAATATGGAAATATTATTTTTGATAACTTGACATAATGTTTTTACTTTCATGATGTCTTGAAGATAATAATCAAATGCTCTTCATGTTTCTCATTTGATCATGAGTATATAAAAATATCTTCAATAAAAATAATCAAAATGGAGTTTTAATAGGGATAAAATATTTGATTCATCAAGGTAATGAGCACACTTGAAATGTTAGTCAGCACAAATGACATCTCTAGTAATTCAAAATGATCACAATAAATTTTTAAATCTATTATTTGCATATACTCAATGTACACTATATGTAGATGAAAACCTGATCAAACACTAATTTTAGAGAACCATAGAGCTCCCCTTAGTTGGTTAAATAAAACATTTATATGAGGTATTAGAAACTAGTTTTAATAGTTATATGATTTATCTTTTGGGAATCTACACACAACCTCTAACTTCGATATACCAACTTAACAAACAACACTAGGTCACCCAAATGTGAAATGGTATTCTAGATAAATACCTTCAACTCAAGAACCCCCAACTAAATATTCATATTATAAAACACATATAGAGATATATGATATGATTGATTTGAAATAGGCTTAGAACCAAAAAATAATTCTATTATAATCTCCAAACATATTATTTAAGGTAACTATAATTAATCCTTAGAATTTACATATTCCAAACATTCATCCATATAAGGGAAACTTGTTTTTTGACATACCTAAAATGAACCCAACAAAAATCATTCTATAAGGGAAGTAATAATACCTAGCTTCCCAAAATAAAATCTATCTCAACTAGAATGAATGTATCATTCACCCATGAAATAAAAGGATCCATACATAATAGAAAATAATATAACTCATATATCATAGAAATAAATAGGAGAATTGAAATGTTTCAACCAATCCATCATCAAAAATAAATCAAAGATCAACATATTTATGAATATAATATCCCAAACATGTTCATACCCAATGATAATGATAATAGAGCCTATAAATATTCTAATTGAATTTATACATTTACCAATAGAGTATTCACATTCATAACTCTAAACTAACACTCAATATTTGAACATAAATAAAAAATAAAACGATCATGAATAAATAAATGAGAAGAACCTATATTAAAAACAATATAATCCAAAATAGAATTGACTTGTATCATACCTTTGACCATTGAAGACCCCTTATTAAAATATGATGGTGGATTTTACACTATAAAGTACTGACCAAAACCTACTCTATATTTATTACCATGTGATACTAGACATCCTTAAGCCACCTCACTTGAATAAAACATTCCATACAAACCTTTTCCAATAAATCAAGCAGATTTGTCCAAATATATTAAACTAAAAATATGTTAAGATCCTCCCATACATTCATGATATGAATAAATAAATTAAAAATATCATCCAAATCTTCTCAAATATCATTTAATTTTTTTTGAATACAATACATCTCACCTAAATATTAGAAATCCTTTGGTTTAATAGGAAAAGTAAATCAAATATAGACTATTTGGATACACTGTAAACAATCCAATATTGTACTACCATGAAAAGTAAGAGAATAAGTCTTCCACTAGAACCCCAATATCTATCAAACATGGTGAAACTCATCAATATTTACCTTATTGATACACATTTATTCACTTGAACCCATAATTTCACTTTAAATAACTTCCATACCTTTCATTGATATGAGTGCTTTTATCACCTTTGTATTAATAGATAAACAAAATGAACTCGCATGATCTTGAAATTGTTTTTTTAAAACACAACCAAACCATTTATCCTTCATAGGTTTATCATTTCCCATATTCATAAAAAATAGGATAATAAAGATGAATTTATATGCATAATCCAAAACTAACATTTCCAAGTTTATCAATGTTTCTTTCGAAAATGGGGATGACCTTGTTTGTTTAAGTTTTGAACTTTCCAATCAGTTTCTAATGGGTTTATTCGTAGAACTGGAAAAATCCAATGATTCTATATCCATTTGGACCTACTTTCCAAAGCTAGGTGCTCATTAGTTATAGACCAATGAGGCTTAAGAAGTTGCATTGGTCAAGAGGATGGGAGGTTAGGCTCATCACACCTTTTTAAGGGAAATTATTACTTACTCTGGGACTCTCTTATATATTTATGTTATGTTCACAAATACTTATTAATTTACCAAGAATGAAAATGAGTTTTCCTTTAGATTTAGAAATCAATTATTGATATTTATGAGATTTAGAGAATCTTTTATGTGTATTTTAGGTTCTTCATCGATGGAGAATCATCCGTATGTATTGGATATTCTTAGTCAGTGGTATCCTTCAATACATTATATAGAAATCTCTTGCTCATTATGATGACCATACTGGTTTTAAATCCACTTAGTGAGGCACTTTAAGTTTATTTTCATTCAGAAGGACATGGATTATTTCAGAGTTGGGATCGTACCCGCAGATGGGATACCTACGTATCCTTTTTAAAAAGAAAGGAATCAGAACCCACATAGTTCGATAGGAATGATATAGTTTAACATCATATGGGATGGAAAAAAGAATTAATGAAATATGGGCTTGGACCTTTTAAAGTCTTCCTACATACTCAGCTTTAAATGTAGAGATCAAAGTCCACATAGTTCGGGGATTGAAGTATGAGGTTTATGCATGATTAATGGCCCAAAGAGAGATGTCATAATTACTTTTACACTCTAAGCCCACATGAGTCATACTGGGTGTGAGAAACAAGAGTTATCAGTAAATCTGACTATTGTTCCATGAAATATGAAATCATAAGAAATGATATGGGGCTTACGTATGTATTATGGCCCAATTAAATGAAGATTAAGACTTAGTTCAGGAAGGAAGCCTAGGAACAAGGTCCATAAAGATATTCGTGCTTTATGGAGATTTGGATACTCTAACTTGGGGCTTACTCCTGAGTAAGATGCCCAAATTAGGGGGGTACTTAGGGTTTAATCCTAAGGAGGATTCCCATTAACAGGGTCTATAAAGGTATTTGTTCTTTATGGAGATTTAGATTCTTAATTTGGGGCTTACTCTTAAGGAGGATGCCCAGATTAAGGGGGACTTTTACTTATGATTGGGGATTACTCTTGAGAAGGATGCCTAAGGTTAAGGGGACTTATGATTGGGGATTAATCCTGAGAAGGATGAACAAATCAAAAGAGAATAAGGTTGGGGCTTACTCCTAAGAAGGAGGCCCAATTAAAGGGAACTTATGATTGAGGATTACTCCTGAGAAGGATGACTAGATCAAAGATTCTCTCATCTAAAGGGATGAGGTTGAATGAAGGGAACCTCTAACCGTAGTGATATAAAGTTATATAAATCACAAGGTTTTGGGAGATATTCTAGAGAACTCATTTCAGATAAGAAAGAAAACAAAGAAACCATGCCATAAGTGGCTTTGAAGAGGGTTTTGAAGGCTAGATCTTGAATAGGAAAGATGAATTTGAGGAAAAGAGGTGAATTGGAAGGAGGCGCGCAAGTCCTGGTCTGGCCCGCAATTCCTGGTCGGGCAAGTATACTTGCACGACATGAGTCAACTTTGGAGACAAATAATCCATGAAGTGATACTTGGGAGACTTTGATTTGGAACCCTTAGTATCATCCCTAGAGGATTTCAGATGTGTGGCGCACAAGTTTCCTTGAGAGGGAAAGGAAGCGCACAAGTTTCTTTGCTTCCCTTAAGGGTTGGACACTTAGGCGCGTAAGTATTGATGAGTTCTAATACTTAGGCCTCATTCTTCCTCTTGATAGCTTCCATTATAGGTAAAGAATTACCTTAGAAGTGTTCGGAAGACTTCAGACAGAGACTTGGGTGACCAGAGCTTGAATCTGAGTTTTGGATTTTTCGTCCTCAAAATGGGGGGCCCACAGGGGTTATTTATAGGCCACATGAGGCTTGGGTGAAATTTCACTTAGGGCGTGCAAGTGATTTGCGCGCCTCATGTCTGGAGTGCAAGTGACTTGCGCACCCAAGTCTAGCACATAGGTATACATGCGCGCCTTAATGCCTTTGCAATTTTTGACGAATCTTCAAACTTATTTCCTCGAGGTATTCCCCTTAGACAATCTTTGGACTCTGTGATGGAACGAAGCTTCAAAAAAAGTCCCCCCCCCCTCAGAGTTGTATCTGAAAAAGTAAAGAGGGTTTAACTCTGAGGTAAAGGAGAAACCAGGGTCCAGAGGCCCGCAGGTTTGAGGCGCACAGGATGAGGCGCGCAAGTTTCTGGATTACCTATAAATATAGTCATCACTTCGCACAAAGCATCCAGCTTTCGAACGCTTCTCGATCTCATCTCACAAGTGAGCTCTCGTCATGCAGGAGTCTTGGCTTTTCGCTCGTCTGCATTTCTATTCATTGCGTCGCACTTCCTCAGTATGTTTCTGACTTGCGCGCCAGTACTAGTGTGGTATAACTTGCGTGACCATCTTATACTTGCGCACCAAGATTAGAATTGCGTGCCTTAATGACTTAGCCATTTTTTTCGATTTCTTCACAAATTTTATGAAAAACCAACTTACTTAAAAGTTAATTATTTGTTCTTTGTGTAGATTCAATGGCTCCTAGAAGAATTGGATTGGCTGATTCATTGGCTAGAAAGCGGATTGATGACATGATGAACATCATTGTCCATTATTACTATGATATCTGTGATAGCACTCTCCCAGATTTGGCCAATTACTTGAAGAATTATCATTTAAATTTTCCACAGATCATTTACTTGCCTTTATATGGCCATGATCATCTTCAAGTAGTCAACGTTCCAGAGCCAAAGAACTATCTCCCGCATTGTTGGTTTTAAAATTACACCAACTTTTCTTTAGTAAATTTTTCAGTTGCAGTATCATTTTTTGATGCTAGAACAGTGGATAAGGCCTACATAATGCATCATAGCCCTTGTTCCCCAGACTTGAAACCTCATATGCTCAAGATGAATCTGCATTGTTATCCCTTTATTTTGGTTATTCTGTGCATTAAGAGCAGCAAAAATGGTGTGAACTTTCAAATTTTTCCTCTATGCCATTTCCTTATAGATATGAAAATGGAAAACCATGGGCTGATATGTTTTCTGCTGCCGGTTGGTGGAGAGAAGACTATCATGACATTAGAAACAATATCTGAAAAGAGTACTCTCTCTAAATGGTTCTTTACTTTCAATGATCCATCCTCAAATCCATGTATCCATCTTACAAGTCTCTTAGATAGAAACAGAGTCACTGTTTGATCAGTAGAAAATTTTCTCAAACCACACTCAAGAACATTCATTTACAATTGTTCCAAGAAGAGCTGGTATCACTGCGTTTCATATTGTATCCAGTTGAATGAATCAATTCCAGGTGGCTGTTGATGAATCTTGGAATGCTGTAAATCAAATGAAAAGTTATGTTGAAATCCTCTTGTAATTCTTGAAAAAGAGAAGAGACTCCAATATGGGGATGTCCTTCTAACTATTGTGCGTCAATGAAAAACACTTTCATCTTCAATCATTTGTGCCTGCATCCTCTTGCTACCTTCTTTAATTAATTTTACCTAGGCCAATGTTCCTAGTAAGAATAGTTTGATTTTTTTTCTAGGATTATACAAACAAACTTATAAACTTTTCATCTTTTGATTGCTCAATATTGCCTAAATCATCAAAATGTATGTTTAGTGAGCTGGGACTCGACTTTTGTTTAGAGTTCCTTTTAGAAGTTCCCAATTTAATGAGTACCCTATCTTTTTTTGGCAGTTTAAAGTCATGCATGTCGGACATAAAAAAGAAGGCTAATGTTTAAAGGTCGAATAGCTTTGACCAATTGGATTAAAATTGACTCAATTCCTTGATAATTTATTTGAAAACATATTACCACATTCAAGTATGGGGGAAAACATGTAAACTATAACCTAAGAAATTTTGAATCTGAGGGATGATATGTAAAAAGGGCTCAAATTCATTAGAGGAAGTATTTCCTAAGAGTGAAGTTACCACTATTTGACAAACTCGTTAGGGGTTGAATTATGTAGGGACACTTAAAGAAATTAGCTGCATAGTCAAATAATAGAATCTTTTGGTTGATAGGTCCATTATGTAGACTACTTATGCAAGGCCACCTAGGGGCACATAATGCATAGTCAAGAAAAAGAACTCTCAGAAATTTTACATTTCTATTTCTAAAAAGCCAGTGGAAGTTTATGGAGATATAAATTTTCCAAATCATATAGTCTACTGTATGGAAAGGGGTACTTGAATATGGAGAGGATATTCCCAATCAAGATTATCAAATAATTGGATGAATGTCACTCCTGTGAAGGTCTGACCCAAATGTAGGGAAGAGAAATATAAACCATAGACTTGAATACTTTCAGATCATGAAAAAGAGTATGGGAGAAATATGTTAAGGATGACTATTTTTTTTCCGGATCCCTACATATTGTCGTTAAGATCAATAAGGACAAAGAGTTTTTCCTCCCAATAATGAAATTACCACTATTTGACAAACCCATTAGGGGGGTGAATTATGCAGGGCCACTTAAGGGAATTGGATGCATAGTCAAATAATAGCATCTTTTGGGTGACATGCCCATTATATAGACTACTTATGCTAGGACACCTAGGGGCAAGTGCTGCATAGCCAGGCAAAAGAATTCCTGGGTATCATACATTTTGTGACCAGAAGTCAAGAAAAGGGTTATGGAGATCTGGAATTATTTAAGGTTAGGAGTCTGACACATCAAAATGGGCATTGTCCAATGCATGAAGGAGATACATAGACCAATTCTAACCATAATCATGTTGTGTCTAGGTCCTAAATTGAGATGATGGACTTCACTATGTATCCCATAAGTATGGGAATCAATCCATACATAGTTCTTGAAATACAGTTTAACGTCATGTGGGACGAGAGTGTAGGAGATCTTAGTTTAGGGTCATATATCTTGGACCATAATGAGGAATACGCATTGTGTGTTTTATAAACATAATGTGAATGAAGACCAGGGTTTTCATACCACATTCATGTTTTCATAAGGGGAATTTTCATCCAAGGGACTAAAAGTGGAATTTGGGGTTAGGCCTAAGGACTTGGGGATGGATTCGAGGGATGCTCGAACGTTCCTACGTATCCTATAAGGATGGGAATCAATCCATACATAGTTCTTGAAATACCCTCTGTACAGATTTGGTTTGTACATGTGAAGGGTGAAAGGGGACTTTAGTGCAATGATGGTTAGATCCGAGATTAAAGGTTTAGGCATTTCCATGTATACATGTAGTCTTTGGAATATAAAATGATTGTAAATCAATGTCAATAATGATTCCCTATTAGCTGAGGGTGTCAAAGAATGTTGTAGTTTATTGTCGTACAAGAAAAAAGTAAGAATAGTTTAAGGTCATATGCATGGACCGGTGCTGTACAGTTTACTGTCATGTAGCTAGGATGTATGGCTATGCAGTTTAATGTCTTGCAGTGAGAACAATGGGGGACTGTATAGTTTAATGTCATATAACAAGGATGAAGGTGAACCAATGTGAAGATATTGGTTTTGGGGGAGGGCTTCACGGATCAACATCGTATGAAATGGAGGTGAACTGATGTGAAGATGTTGGTTTTGGGCTTAAACCTCAAGAGGTTGCCTACATACCTAGCCTAAAAGGCAAGGATCAAAGTCCGCATAGTTCGATTAAGAATTAATTGGTGATCAAGTTGTAGCTGAGGAAAACCTGAAGATGATGTTGGGGCTTACGTGTGGTTAGCAGCCCAGAGAGAGTGTTATGGTTGACGCTTACTCTAAGATCACGTGAGTCATGATAGGTGTGAGAAACATGAGGTAGCAAAAACCCTAAAGATGCATAGTTTAACATTGTGTAGGACATAAGGGACACAATTTAACATCATGTTAGACGATAGAGGGACCATTCAGTTTAAAGTATTACAGTAAGGACTAGGGGACTATGCAGTTTAAAGTCTTGCAGTAAGGACTAAAATAGTTTAAGGTCATATGCATGGACCAGTGCTGCACAGTTTAGCGTCATGTAACTAGGAAAAAAGGTATGTATTTGTGTTACAAAAAATACTTCTTCAAGAATATTTCATTGGTTGGAGTTGTAATGAGTTCTCCACCCATTGAGATTAAAGAATAAGCTCCATTGGAGTATACCTTATGTATTGAGTAAGGTCCTTCCCATTTTGGCTCAAGCTTTGGAGGTTTCTTTCCTGATATCATTGGAGTTCTGAGGACCAATACCAATTCTCCTTGAATGAATGAATGAAGACAAACTTTTTTGTTGAAAGCTCGTGCTATTCGATTCTGATAGACTTCCAAGTGGTGCAGGGTGCACAATATTTTTTCATCTAATCATTCCAATTCATCCAACAGCTTTTGAGATTGTTCATCTGTATATGACTGATCACAAATGGATACCCTGAGTGAATGTGATTGAATCTCAATGGGGAAAACTACTTCTGTTCCTTATACCATTGAGTATGGAGTTGACTGCGTAGTAGTGCGAGTGGTGGTCCGATAATCCCATAAATCATGAAAAATTTTATCATGCCATGATTTCTTATCTTTATCCACCATCTTTTGCAGTATGTTTTAAAGAGTCTTATTGAAGGCTTCTATTTGGTCATTGGCCGCTGCATGATATCGAGATGAATGGTTGGATTTGATGTTGTATTCTTGATACAACTTCCTTACCTCGGATGAATAGAATTTGGTGACATTGTCTGTAAATATGGTATGAGGGACACCAAATCTGGTAATTATGTTAGACATGATGAAACTAACAATGATTTTAGGACTAGATTCTTTGAGAGTTATTGCCTCTGCCCATTTGGAAAAGAATTCAGTAGCAGTAAGAATATACTTAAACTGCTTGGATGTAGCAGAAGGGTAAGGTCCTACTACATCCATTCCCCATGTGGAAAATGAACATGAATATTTAGCTGTATGAAGCAAATCTAGGGGTTGATGAATGAAGTTGGCACATATTTGGCAAGAATGACACTTCTTAGTGAAATAAACACAATCTTATATCATTGAAGGCTAGAAGTATCCAAGTCTTCAAATTTTATCAGACAGTCTATGTCCATAGTCGCGGGAACCACAAACTCCTGCATGTACTTCTTTCATGAAAGCCATTGTATCTTCACCATCAATACATCTGAAGATAATTCCATCAAAACCTCTCTTGTAGAGAATTTTTTCTATGTGATCTGAGCTATCATAAAGATTAAAATTGACCACACGTCGCTGGACTTGTTTTTTCCTGGCTCTATTAGGTGGGAGTGTTTTATTTTGAAGGTATTCCCTGATAGCTATCATCCATCCTGTAGTATGACCATATGGTTCAGAAATGGGACTAATTTCATTGGTTTCCTCTATTCTGATTTAAACATAAGCTGAAACTGTATGACGATGGGCAATACTGATGATTGTTTCGTCTTGATTTGGATCTTCCAGAGTTGTGGCTACATTAGCCAGTGCATCAGCTTGAGCATTTTTTGATCACGGGACATAAGAAAATGTCGGTTCCAAAGGAAATTCTTCCATTAACTCTATGAAGTAATCATACAAAGGGATTAACTCTTCTTTTCTGATGGCATAGTCCCCATTGACTTGTTTGATTACCAAGTCTGAATCACCTTTAAACTTTAAATGATTCACCTTTTCCTGAAGTGCCAAGTCCAATCCTATGATGAGAGCTTGATATTTTGCTTCATTATTTGTACCACCTTCCAATAATAAGAAGGAATAGGGTATAACTTCCTTTTCTTGGGAAATAAGCATGATTCCTAACCAAAATTTGTTGAATTTAGGATCTTCCAATTTCTTCCCTATTGGACTTGTGGAAGCACCATCAAAGTACATTTCCCATGTTTGAAGATTTTCTTGAATAGAGAAGACTTCCTCATTAGGAAGTTCAATATCTAAAGATGTATCTTCTACTGAAGGGTGTTCAGCAAGAAAATAATCCAGAGCTTATCCCTTTATTTCCTTTTGAGACACATACTGAATATCAAACTACTACAAAATAACTGCCCACCTTGCTAGACGTCCTATAAGCATTGGACGAATCAGGATAAATTTGAGTGGGTTATTGCGATATACCAATTAGACCACATGATTTTGTAGGTATTGTCTCAATTTTTGACTAGGTAAGACTTTTCAATACTTGAATATCGAGTTTCTTCCTCAATCATAGTTTGAATGAGATAGTAAAGACAATTTTCATTTCCGGAATCATTCTTTTGGGCAAGGAAGACACCCAATGATCACTCTAAAGCTATCACATAGAGGATAAGTGGTCTTCCTTCAATAGGTGGCACTAATACTGGTGGACTCAAGAGATATTTCTTGAGGATATCAAATGCCTCTTGGAAATCTTCGTTCCATTGGTAGGTGACCCCATTATTCATTAATTTGGTGAAGGGTAAACATTTTCCTGCCAGATTGGCAATGAAACGCTGAATATAGGCCAAGTGTCCTTGAAGTCCTCTGGATTCCTTCAAATTTTGAGGAGGTGACATACCAAGGATTGATTTTGTTTTCTCAAGATAAACTTCAATACCATGATGTCGTACAACAAAGATGATAAATTTTCCTGAGGTTACCCCAAAAGCACATTTCAAGGGGTTCATCTTCAAATTGTGTTGTCGAATTTTGTGGAATATGATTTCCAAATCAGCCAAGTGATTAGAACATTTTCTGGATTTAACCACCAAACCGTCCACATAACATTCAAAAAATTTCCCTAAAAAGGGTGTGAAGATATGGTTCATGACACATTGATATGTTGTACCTACATTCTTCAGGCCAAAGGGCATTACCCGATAGCAAAACACACCTTGATGGGCTCTGAAGGCTGTAGATTCTTCATCTTCTGGATCCATTCGGATTTGATTATACCCATAATATTCATCTATGAAGGAAAGTTCTTCATAGCCAGCTGTTGCATCAATTAAGAGTTCTGTGATCAGAACTGGAAAATCACCCCTGGGACAATGCTGATTAAGATCTCTAAAATCAATGCAAGCTCTAATTTTTCCATTATTATTTTTAGTAGGGACAATATTAGCCATCCATTTGGGATATTGAAATTCTCTAATGAAGTTATCCTTGATAAGATAATCCACTTCAGCTTCAATTTTGGAGTCATAAGTTGGGTGTGTTCTTCTTGCGGCTTTCTTGAATCCTCAATGTTCTTCTGGAAAACCCAAATAATGAGTGGCAACATTGGGATCAAGACCTGGTATTTCTATATAATTCCAAGCCAAAAAATCTCAATTTTAATTTAAAAATGAAGTATACATTTCTTTCTCTTCAAGGGTCATGGATGCACTAATTAAAGTGGGTCATGGATCTTCTTTTGTACCTAGATTTATTTCTCTGAGTTCATCCATAGTGGTAGAGATACCCTCTTCAAATGCTGGAAGAGCATCCCTGAGATCTTCCTCTTCTTCTTCTTTAATATGTGTAACTTCTTCTGCTTCTACTTGCATAGTATACGATGAAACAGAATTTCTATGATCAGGGGAGAAGTTAAAATTTAATCATTTTGAAGAAGGGGCTACCATTTCTGACCCTATTAATGATGAAGGGTCTTCCTTGGCTAATAAAGAGGAGATGATGGATTGATAATCGACATCATTATTCACCTATGACATTGCTATAACTTCTTCTGGCCTGGTTGATGAAGTATAGAATTGCTGTATTTCAGCTGATGAAATGAAGACATCTCTATTTAAGCTTTCATCATTGCTTGGCCAATCAACAATTTCTACCATGTTGTCTAGATTGATTGCCATAGTTGACATTATGGAAGTTTCCATAAGAGTGTTTGGATTTGGGTCTATCCTGTCAATTTGACTGATAGACAACACATAATCTATACTCACATGTATGAATGGGTTTACTGGAATCTTTTCCAAACCATATAGAGCATTAATTTTGGTAACCTTCTTTGTCATGGATATCTCCTTTCCCTCCATGTGATAGAATTCGGCTTTAATGTATTGAGATTCACATGTTTTTAATGGGTCTTTATCACCATAAAATGTCCCAATTTGACCATTGAAACAATATTTGAGACAGTGATGGTATGATGAAGGTATAGCTTCATGTTGATGTAGCCAAGGTCTTCCAAGAAAAATGTTGAAGGTTGTGTCATGACGAACAACCATGAAATCTAAATTGGATACAATGTCCCCAAACTGGGATCTGAGTGCAATCTCACCCAGAGGTTCTTGTTCATTTTTATCATATCCTTGCAACATCAAAGTAGAAGGAGATAAATCAGATTCGGTGAGGCCCAATCGATGAAGTGTATGAATAGTGATGAGGTTGACTCCTGAACCATTATCAATGAAAGCTCATCGGATGTCTGCATCATTGACCTTGCCAGATAAATACAAAGGTCTAATATGTCCATACACAACATCATCTTCATCTTCATCTGTAAAGGATATCACTGCATGGCATTCTGCAGGATCATTATCTATATGGTAGACTTCAACTACAACAATTTCAGTTTCAAATTCCTAAGGATTTGACAAATCCTCAATGAGTACCTCCCAAAGATCCTTTGATAGATTCAAGGCATCCAGAATTGTTAACTTGGCTGGTACTTGGTCCAAATGTTTTAAGACATCATACTTTTGGTCCAAAGGTCCGTGTTTCCCAATAGGAACATGTGGTTTAGCAGGTGCCTTAGAAGTTGATGCTTTGGAAGTAGATGCATCTTGTATCAGGGTAGGAGTTGGAAATACTCCTGGATTTGGCAGATTAGACCGACTAGGTCTATTTATTTGCTGAGAGGAAGAAGGTGTATCCTCTAAACGATCTTCCAAAATAACTGTGCCAGGACTGAATCTACCATGTGTGGAAGAACTTTCTTATTCTTGTTTATCCCACTGAAGTGCTTTTCCATGAGTTTCTTCTGCATATACAGTTCTAGAAGGGGTAGGATTGGAATAGTGGCTTCTAAAATATCCATGTATTTCCCTATATCCTAAACCTCTAGAACTCCCTCTAATTCCTCTGTTTGATATAGGGAACTTAGGCTCATCAATATTGAAACTATGACTGGAAAAAGGATCCGTTAAGTGAATCATGTTAATAGAACCAAAGATCAACTCTTCATCTGGTGAAGACTCTTCCTAATGAACCATTTCAGGCTGTACCATTTGGTGGGGCGATGCACGTGATTTTAAAGAAGATTCCATAAAATATGCTAGAGTCAATGATAATTTAGGCTTTTACACGAACTCATCTTCTTATGACTGATCTTCTTTCTTCGAATTATGCCGCCTTTTTGAAGTTTTTCCTTCTGATGAATGATTTTTTGCTAAGGAATTCATAGCAGAAGACACAATTGGTTGATTCAATTGTGTTCGTAAAATGGCATGAGTTCGGTTGATCATTTTTATGACAATCCAATCATTATATTTATATGAATTTTTTCTTTTGACTTCATGACACTTGCCTTCTTCCTCTGGATCAGTAGCAGTAACACATGCTACTTGGGATGGAGAACCTTTCAATTTTACCTGTCTAGAGTCCACCATATTTTGCAGGAGTTCTTTGAAGACAAAACACTCCTGAATGGGATGCCCCAACATCCGATGAAATGGGAAATAGTTGGGGAGGTCTTCATGTCCTTCCTTATTTGGACTTTTGGGCCTTGGAAACTGAACCAGATTGTTTTCCAGAGCCGAGATGAAGTAGCAAGGAACTTTCTCATTCTGTAAAGAATAAACTTTGTTCTTAAAATATTAAAACTGTTTCAACCTTTGATCTCTTTGATCATCTTGATGAGGCATTTGTTGTTTTTGACACTCAGGATGTGGATCCCTTCGATATGATGAAGGTATTGAAGTGGAAGCAGGTACATGTGCTTGTTTAAGTGTAACTATAGCAGTCTCTGCTTTCCCCATTCTCCTTCCTGGAAATAATGGAATTACATGAGTTTTAGCCTTAGTGTTTGTAAGAGAGTCTTCGATCTGCTAAGTGATTGAAGTAAGGTCTCGAAACCCTCCTGTATATTTCACAGGGATGAACAGTGTGCATAATTCATCATGTAAATTTGCCACACAAATTGGAAACAATTCTTTTTGAGGGAGTGCTAAACTTAAGGAATATGTAAATCCCTTCCATCGAGAAATGAAATCTAAAAATATTTCATTTTTCCTTTTCTTACAATTTGTAAGATCAAAAAATGTTGTCTTTAGAAATTTTGAGCTAAATTGAAGAAGAAATCTTTGACGGAGATCTTCCCACCTGGTAATTGACCGAGATTGCAAACTTGTATAGCAGAAAAAAGTAGGCCCTTGTAATGACTGCACAAAACATCTGAGCTTAACTGCTTATTTTTGTTGAGGATTTCCCATAATAGGATCACAAAGAGAAACAAAATGTGTTAAGTGTTGTTCTGGATCTCCTGAACCATTAAAAATTGGGAATGTGGTACTTGAAAAATTTTATGGGGGAGGAATTTCATCCACCCATTCAGGGTAAGATTTCTTTTCCGGTTGTGCTTGTGCATGTTTTACCTACATATCTTCCAACCAAGATGTTAATGACTTAATGGTAGTTATTAACTTTTGAGAAATATCCGGTTGAGCTTGGACCTGAGAAGGTGCAATAACTGGAGTTTGGACAGGTGTGGTAACTGGTACTGCAACTGATGGCAGCACTACCGGTTGTTGCTGCGCATGACCGTTAGGATTGGACCTGTGAGGGTGTAATTGTAAATGAGGATATTCTTAATCCATCCCAATAACTGCAACAAATTCCCTTGACTGACTGACTCCAGCACACTTAGGAAGAAGACTACCTTGAAGTAGTTCTATATTCAACTTCATTAACTCCTTCATTTATTCCTCTTATTGTGTGAAAATTTTCTCTAATGAGAGTGATTGGCTTTCTCTAGAGGTATGGTGGGACGTAACTTGACTTTTACTCTTTTCCTTGGCATATTCCTTTTTGGAGGCATTGCCCAAAGGAATATCTTGCCTCTGGGCAGCCCTCTGGCATCTGGTACGCACACCTTATTCATTTATTTCTGTGTGTACAACCTCTTGAATAGGAAATTCTTCATCTGATTCCTCTTAGTGAACCTCATGTTCTGGGGGATCAATGACAATGACATTGATGACATTTATTGATGCATAACGCATTGCATTCCTTTTATCGGCATTTCTGCAATACTGTCTTCTTCCATGTCCTTTATGAGACATTTCCTTTTGTCGAGTTGATCCCTCATGAACTTCTTGATGAACCGTAATTTGGAGGGAATATCCTGATAATTCAGCTCTGTGTTCCTCTTATGGATTCTTCCCTAATCTAGAGAAGACTGAATTTCACTGAGGAAGAGATTGAGAATTTGGAAAAGTCCCTAGTCCAGTGAACTAAGGCTGATCCTGCTTTCCCTGCTCAACTCCTTGAATCCCATATATTGATCCCAAGGGTTGAGCTAAAAGAGTCCCCAGTCTAGAAAGCTGAGGTGTCTCTTGAGCTGCTACATCTGAAACTTTCTTAAAATCTATCCTGATTTTACGGACTTTAGTCCGGAAATTGGATGGATGCATCAACCTACATCCACTCAAATCACCTGGCTCAGATGACCATTGGATTATCTCTGACACCTCTATCACCTGATGATGTACATGATCTAAACGAGAAGCCTGTTCGATATTATCATTTTCTTGATTCAAGAGTAATTCGACAACTTGTTCTTTGTATTCATGACTTTGGGAAGAACTAGTTGAGGCCTGTTTCTGAGAAAGCCTTTGATTACACATAAAAACAATTGGTTGTGGCCGGCCATGGGCAATAACATTGCATGAGACCACTTTTGGCGGGCTTTGTTGACTGGAGAGTATAGTGAAATGCAGTGATTCATGAACACCCCATCCCTTGATATGAATACCAGATGAGGCATTGGTAATTAACTGGCAAAACCTTTTTAACGCGCCAAGGCATGAATGTTGAAGGGCTATCTTCTGCTTTTTAACCTTTGGATGTCAAGAAAATGAGAGAGATGCCAAGTCAATTTGGCATTGCAACCCTTCTATTATCTTGACATGATTTTGATATTCATTATAAGATAATATTTTATCTTTTAAGTGACAAAGAGTTTTCCATATGTTGAGATGAATATCATGAATACAATCCTCTATCAACGTTTCTGGAATATCATACCGATGGTCAACCAAAGGCTAAAACATGACTGGTATTTCACCTTTCACCAGCTGTTTTCTCATATTTAGCACTTCCTCTTTGTCATTAGATTAATATTCTTTGACTTGATTGGAACAAAGATGGTGCTTCTTTATTTATTTATCAGATTCAACAATATTGGTAGAGAATTCACTTGTAAAATTATAAGATGAATGACCCAGGGGGTTTGGAGAATGACATACACCCTGAGCTATCTTTTGATTGAGAAAGTATTTCACATGCTAGCGTAAAGCATCCGACATGACTGGCTTCACATTTGCAAGTGCCTCAAAATAAGAGGGCTTTCTCATTACTGCATTGTCCTTTGAATAATTTTCCTAGAAATGCGAATTACTACTGTGGAGAGGACTCTCACAGCTAAATTCATCATCATGGGGAGGACCACCATGTCGTGTTACAACAAAAGATGAAACCTCTTTCTCTTTGGTCTTCTGGCCATGCATAGGGTTATCATGGCTCTCATCTGAAGATGATACTTCAAGATCGACCGAACTGTCATGAAGTAAGCCTTCATGAGGAAATGTCTGATGAAGACCTTCAGAATTGTTGTTGTTACTTCCAGAATATGAAAATGAGAGAGTAGAATCTTGAGTTGCAACAGACAATTGTCTGAGTGCATCAAGAACTCCAGAATTGAGCAAGGACTTATTGCAGATTGAATATTGATTTCTCGACTATGTTGGATAGGTATTTTTCTTAGGTGACTTCTTACTCACTTTGGAAACCACTTTTTGATGAAAGTGGTTATTATGGGCAGGTGTATGTGCCTGATCAGGAGAAATGGTCAGGTTAGGCTGATTATCTCCATTTAAATCAGGTTTATATGCCTGACTTGATTGCCCATATGACATGGGATAGTATTTCCCATAACCCCCCTGGACTGGAACATAGGTGTGTATCTGCTCCAGAGTTACATGTTGATGAGTCACTCCACTAATTGGGACAAATTTATATTTCTTTCCCTATGATGTTGCTGAAGTTGTTGTAATATTTTGACATGAATCTAGAATATGGGAAGAGATTTGCTTCTGCTCTTTCACTATTTTTAGAATGTTCTTGGTGACTTCAGCTAGCAGAATGGGAATATACGTCCATTCCGTGCTTGGAGTAGGTGTGTGTTCCTGATCCTGTCCTTCTTTTTCTGTCAAAGAATTCTGACAGTAATCATGTGTGGGGGAAGAACATTGTGTCTGCCTCCTGCTTGTCATTGGAGATTTCCAATTGACATATCCAGGTGCTACCAAACGAGATTGTTGGTTAGTATGATGAACATTGGTAGGTGTATGTTTCTGCTGTGTATTCTTTTTCAAGTATGGTTGACGAATTTCCTTCAATACTGGTAAACGAGACTGCTGACAGAATTGGTGATTGTAAACAGGTGTATGTTCCTGGTTACCAGTTGCCACCATATTAGATTGGCGAGCTTCTTTGGATGCAGTCAGACGAGCCTGCTGACTTTCTGATGAATTATAAATAGGTGTATGTGCCTACCTATAGTACTCCTCCGGAATTGCCTGGAGGGATTGATGTGTTACTTCTAGACGAGTCTTCTGGGTAATAACATCAGGATAGATAGATGTATATGCCCGCTCGTTGCTTTCCATCAATTTTTCTTGATGGACTTCTCCAGAGGGGGAATAAGTAAGAAACTGCTCCCTGTTGACTGGATTTTACCTCTGATGGTTCGTCTTGTGTGCTCGGGTCTGAGGAACCTGAGCCAAACCCCTAAAGGCGATACCCTCATCTTGTTGATAGTGCACTACCACACGATTTTGGTGGCGATTGTTGATGGGGGTCATCTGGAAGGATTAATTTATTCTTGAACTGAGGCCTTGAGTGACCTCTTCATTCACCTCCTTGCAATATGGAAGGGACTAGTTGCTGCGTTCCGGGGATAACGACCCGAAACGGTTGGAGATAGAGGTTAGCACCGCCTTCTTCTTGATCACTGGTCGTCGCTATTCAGACAACCAGGGTGAGTTATTAACTTGGAGGGCCTGTCAAGCGGCCTCCAGAGTCAGGATGGTACCGTGTTGACAATATTCCATCACCAATGCATTTGAGACCCAACGTTAAATACACTGAGTAGGTGATGTCGTACTCAGAGCAGACGAGGATCTAGCATGAGTAGCAGCTGAGGCAGTCATAGGTGTGAAATTTAAAGAAGCCATTTCTGTAATGCAGAGAGATCTTGGAAAAGAGTTCCTGTTTGATATAATAGACATAATCAAGATAAGTTTGGCCAGACTACATCTTTTGGATGAGCGCTTATGTTATTGACTTCTTTGTTGGCCCTCATATTGAGTTTAATAGGGGTCTAACAAATAAGTAAAACATCATTTTAACTTGGTTAGAGATTCATGTCGGGTTCACCATTTTTTGTTTCTTCCAGAAATGGGGATGACCTTGTTTGTTTAAGGTTAAAACTTTCCAATCGATTTCTAACGGGTTTATTTGTAGAACTAGAAACATCCAATGATTCTATATCAATTTGGACCTACTTTCCATGGGTAGGTGCTCATTAGTTGTGGACCGATGAGGCTTAAGAAGTTTCATTGGTCTAGAGGATGGGAGGTTAGGCTCATCACATCCTTTTTGAGGGGAATTATTACCTACTCCGTGACTCTCTTATAGATTTATGTTATGTTCATGAATCCTTATTAATTTACCAAGCATGAAAATGAGTTTTCCTTTAGATTTGGAAATCAATGATTGATATGTATGAGATTTAGAGAATCTTTTATATGCATTTGATGTTCTTCTTTGATGGAGAATCATCCGTATGTATTGGAGATTCTTATTCACTAGTATCCTTCAATACATTATATATAAATCTCTTGGTCATTATGATGACCATACTGGTTTTAAAGCCACTCAGTGGGGCACATGAAGTTTATTTTCATTCATAAGGACATGGATTATTTCAGAGTTGGGATCATACTCGTAATGGGCTACCTACGTATATTTGTTAAAAAGAAAGGAATCAGAACCCACATAGTTCGATAGGAAGGATGCAGTTTAACGTAATATGGGATGGAAAAAATAATTAATGAAATATGGGCTTGGACCTTTTAAATGCTTCCTATGTACTCTACTTTAAAGGTAGAGATCAAAGTCCACGTAGTTCGGGGATTGAATTATTAGGTTTATGCATGATTAATGGCCCAAAGAGAGATGTCATAATTACTTTTACACTCTAATACCACGTGAGTCGTACTCAGTGTGAGAAACAAGAGGTATCAGTAAATATGATGATTGTACCATGAAAGATGCAATCATAAGAAATGATGCGGGGCTTACGTATGTATGACGGCCCAAGTAAATGAATATTAGGACTTAGTTCAGGAAGGAATCCTAGGAACAAGGTCCATAAAGATATTCGTGCTTTATGGAGATTTGGATAATCTAACTTGGGGATTACTCCTGACGAAGATGCCCAAATTAGGGGGGTACATGGGGCTTACTCCTAAGGAGGATTCCCATTAACAGGGTCCATAATGGTGTTTTTTCTTTATGGAGATTTAGATTCTTAATTTGGGGCTTAATCCTAAGAAGGATGCCTAGATTAAGGGGGGATTTAACTTATGATTGGGGCTTACTCCTCAGAAGGATGCCTAAGGTTAAGGGGACTTAGGACTGGGGATTACTCCTGAGAAGGATGCCCAAATAAAAAGAGAATAAGGTTGGGGCTTACTCATGAGAAGGAGGCCCAATTAAAGGGAACTTATGATTGGGCCATACTCCTGAGAAGGATGCCCAGATCAAAGATTCTCTCATCTTAAGGGATGAGGTTGAATGAAGGGAACCTCTAACCATAGTGATATAAAGTTATATAAATCACAATTTTTTGGGAGATATTCCACAGAACTCCTTTCAGATAAGGAATCCAAAAAATAAACCATTCCATTAGTGTCTTTGAAGAGGGTTTTGAAGGCTATATCTTGAAGAGGAAAGATTAATTTGAGGAAAGGAGGTGAATTGGAAGGAGACACGCAAGTCCTAGTTTGGTGTGCAAGTCCTGGTCACGCACGTATACTTGTCAAACATGAGTCAACATGGGTGATGAAGAATCCATGAAGTGATACTTGGGAGACTTTGAATTGGAACCCTTAGTATCATCCCTAGAGGATTTCAGATGCGTGGCGTGCAAGTTTCCTTGAGAGAGAAAGGTAGAACTCAAGTGTCTTCACTTCCCTTAAGGGCTGGACACTTAGGCGCACTAGTATTGATGAGTTCAAATACTTAGGCCTTATTATTCCTCTTGAGAGCTTCCATTCTAAGTAAAGAATTACCTTAGAAGTGTTCGGAAGACTTCAGACAGAGACTTGGGATACCAGAGCTTGAATATGAGTTTTGGATTTTTTTGTCCTCGAAATGGGGGGCCCACAAGGGGTATTCATAGGCCACCTAAGGTTTGGGTGAAATTTCACTTAGGGCACACAAGTGACTTGCGCGCCTCATGTCTGGCGCACAAGTGACTTGCGCGCCCAAGTCTGGTGCACAGGTATACTTGCCTGCCTTAATACCTTTTCAATTTTTGATGAATCTTCAAACTTATTTGCTCGAGGTATTCCCCTTAGTCAATCTTTGGACTCTGTGATGGAACAGAGCGTCAACAATCAACTCAATTAAGTCAACAACCTTATCCGTTCTCATGGTCTTGGGATAGAACTACTCAAATAAAAAACATGAGAATTCTTAATTTAAACCCCAATCCATATTATGATGTATAAGAACATATAATAATTTTTTCACCATCCATTGAAGTATAAAAACTATAAGTTTCACTTTTTAGTTATCAAGAACAATAATGAAGTCAAATATCCTATTAATTCTCTCCATCCATTCCTTAGAATCCTATGGTTCAAAATACCCTATAATAGTGGGAGGATATTGCACCTAAAAATTGTATGTAATTTTTGATACCTTATTATACTATCATCTTATGACACCCTTCTTGAAATTAAAAAATCACTCTAAGAAGACCCATTAAAATTTTAATATTAATGAAAAATTCAGTAACTTCCATGTGTGTATAAAATTCACTTTCACCCTCTTAATGCTACATCACACACTACCATTGATCCACCACTTCTTGAAATGGATCCTCAACTCATCTCATAGGTCCCATGTAAATACATTATCAAATATGAGTAAACCACAATTTATCACAGTCACCTACATAAGCAATCACTTGATCAGTTGCAAAAATCACATCAAACCCCACATCAAATCATTTCACACAATTTCAATTATAAATAATTTCCATTATTTATTACCCAAAAATATCACATAAAGACATATTTTTAATAATAATCCGTAGACACATAAGTATATTACCATTATCATTTCATTGCACTTATTTTACTATCTTTAGTTAACTAGGTCATCACAAATAAATTATTCAATAATTTTTTTTATATATTTATTGATTAAATTATTTACCTAAAAATATTTTCCCATAATAATTTAAAATAAAATTGAAATAAAATGAATGAACATAGATTTAATGGGTCTATTTATTGAGGAAAATGAATAAAAACCCCACCAATCATCTTAAATCTTGGTAAATTAGTAACCCATAAGATTCATTCCTTGAAAATCACTAGAATGTAACTTATCAAAATAAATTTACTCAATCACACAATATTTGGTAACTTGAACTTATATTGTGGTTGTGATGGCCAAAAAACTATTTGTCAAAATCATGTTCCAAACATTAGTCTCCTTTATAGGATTACAAATATAAAAATATTATAAAATAGAACATTGATTTTAATATCATTTTATAATGTCTCATAATGAAATGAATGTGTTTCTAAGATGAATCAACACAAGGCCTCGGGTTTACTCCCAATCACCAGAGGGTGGATACTATAACTGGGGGTCTAAATATATTTCTTATAGATTGATTTATCTTATAATTATTCATTACATGTAATCATTTATATTAAAATACTAATAATAAACCACATAAAAAATATATCTAAACACTAATAAATAATATATAAGCTAATCTTATTAATTTCAATAAATGTTATATTTCATATAAAAAGAAAACAATACTCAGTTACATGAATCAATATAGAATACTACTAAAATAACTCAAAATAAAATCTAAAAATAGGCCCTATTCATGATCTTATAAATCTCTTGAAACCATTAATCTAGAACCAACATCTATAATCTACCATTTACACATGTTATATCTTATTTCCTGCATTATGAACAAGAAGTGTACATATATGGTGTAATAATATACCCAGTAGTATTTCACATGAGTCTCATAACATCTCTTGGATCCTAACTTGTTCATAGGTGTATTATGTAGTGTACTATGATAAATTTTTCCTTTTAAATTAATAAAAATAATTCACATTATAAATAGTTTATTACTTAATAATCCAACTTGATATGTAATTTACCTGATTTATCCATTATCAATAATTATCCAATACTTTTATTAGATCACAACATAGGAAAACACAAGGATTATCATTTTATATTCAAACTCATGTAATATTTCTTTACAGTAAAACCTGTGAATTAGTTAAACACATGGATTATTTAATTTTATATTCAAAAATAATATTGATAAAAACAAATAGCTTATTTCTCATCATAGATAATGACATGTCTTAAATAAATTATAATATTATAATCATAATAATATAAAAATAAAATAATAAATTTAGCACATTTTCATGATCAATAAACCATATAAATTTTCCTAAATTTACTCATCAATATTTATAATCATTTAATGTCATAAAAATTCAAAACTCTTCATAAACCATCATTAATATAAATTGAAACTCTCAAAACAGTTTTATATTGTGAATCCTAAATGTACACTTTCTCATTTTTCACTTGAAATCTTATTTCATCTTTTTAAACCAGACATTATTTCAATGAAACCAAATATTACCTTTATAAAACATAAAAAAATCAACATAAAATTCACTATTTATAAATATCTTCATTACTTAGAAAAAAAATCAATATTTAATCTCACATTGATCATTATATTTTATCATCATCACTACATTAAACTCATCATTTAATAGTTTTATAATTGTGATGTATTCATTTCATACATGTAAAATCATTTAAATGCATTCAATTAAAATCAAAATCCATTCTAAAACCGATTACCTCTTCCAAAATCAAAATCAAACATAAAATTAATTTCATACACATTTTACATTAAATTAATATCAAGTAAAGGTTCTAAGTTTCATACGTAATTTTAAATTAAAATCCCACACAAGAAATAGAACTACAATTCCATATAAATCATTAGATTTTAGAAATATACCCAAAAAAGAAGAAGAATGTTAAATTTAGAAGAGGATTGAAAAAAATAAAATATTTAAATTTATGATTTTCCGTTATCTTAGCATAATAAATATAACGTATAAGACATGTTATCAATTCATTAAGAAATGAGAATTTTGGTAGAGAATGAAGTAGATAAACATATGGAGTATCACATGAAAATCATTGTGATTTAGAGGCCAAATAAAAGGTTTAAACAAAAAATCCCACTAACATAGTCATTAAAATTCCATAATTAAGATGGTTGTTGGAAAATACTATCTATATTTTAGTGGAATCTATTGCATTCTTGAAAGATCGCAACTAGGATTATAGGGATTTATAGATGTATACAATGTAACGACCCCAAAATTCATTAATGAAAATTCCTGTTGGTATATTTAAATGACTTATTATGGTTATGTAAAACATATGAACTTATTTGGTTTTATGTTTTGGATTTTAAAATACCGTTAAGAATTGTGACCGTTGCTAATATTACCACTGAACAGTGATCACATGATTAGTATAAATATAGGGCTTTAACAAATCTAATTTATTCAGACAAAGGAAGCGATGGCCTCATTAAATAGAATTTCCCCATATGAATCCCATTTTTCAGAGCTCAGAAAGGAGGTGGCGTTATTGGGATTCAATCTTGACCAAGCCCTAGACGAGTTTTAATACGTTAAGATTGAACAGAACCAACTATGAGAGAAGTGAGAGTTAATAGAGATTACCACCCGAGTGATGTTATCCGAGCCACCCCAAGATTCTGTCACCATCGCACACCTTACCCTTCAGTATTATATGGGTGTTATAAGGGGTTATGTAACGATAACCTAACAATATGACTATGTACATTATTCTTGTATAAATAATATACATTCTTTTTATTGTTACTCTGTAAATAGTTTTTAAAGCACAAATAGTATTTTTAGTAAATATTCAACTAAGAAATATATTTTGATGAATTAATGGATCTTTAAATTAAATAATATTTTAATAAATTATTATTATTATTAAATTAATTTTTATTAAATTTAAATTATGGTATAATTTTATGAATGCAATTGTAATTCTTATTAAGGTTTGAAAGCTGTTTTTGTCAAAACCCATGAATTTTTAATAAATATCAGTTTTTATTTTAAAAGTAAAAATTTAAATATTTAGAAAATTATATAGATAAAATGAATATTATTTTTGGAATCAGGATGTCAAAATTATCCAATGGTGAATTTTTCATAATTTTCTGAGACAGTCGAATTTTTGGGTAACAATTAAATGCTGTTTAAATATATAATGTGTTATATGACATCATAATCACCCAATAGTGTTGTAATAAAACACTATAAACATTATTTTTGGCCAATATATGTTTTACCATTAAAATAATTTGATTTTGGGTTTTTTTGTTTTATTTTACAAAGTTTTAGTGGACCCTTCAAGGCTTATAAAACATTTTGTCTTTTTAAATTGTTTTCCTTAAGAGTGTGGCTCACCTCCATATAAGAAACCTTATTATTTTAATAATTTCGGAAATTTTACTTATAAAATATTTTTTTTCACTCCCCTTTGTAAAAATACATGGGAAAAAACCATGCGATGATTTGTGGTTTTGATTATTTTAACGTGAGGTGTCCCAAAACTAAATAATAAAGAATTCCCTCTCCTTTCCTATATAAACCCACCAAAGCTCACACTTCCTCTTCACTCAAAGACTTTGGAGTTAGACCAAAAACTGACCTCCTCACTATAAAATCCTCCCAAGGTTCCCCAATCTCCCAATAATCTTCTCTCAAGCCTCTCCCAATCTTTTGGGATCGTACTTCCAAGTAAGGGATTTCTTCCTTTCTCATTTTTGTCCAATTTTCTTTAAGTTGTAATGCCCTTTTTTTCAATTAAAAATATTGGGGTATTATTTAAAACCTCCCCCATACCTACCTCTTTATGTTTTGATGATGGGAGATCCCTTTTTATCTCATTAATTCCTTTCATTTACACCCGTTACCATGCCGAAATTCAATGAGGTATTTCTCTCTCCTCTTTTACATCCAAGTAATTATTTTTTATTATGCATCTAAATTCCATTACGTTTTTTGTGAAATGTATCTATATGAACCCCTTACTGTCCATTTCATGTACATATGATGATACACCCTTTTCTATCTCATCAACCATTTTCATGAATCCTTATGTCACGCTATTATGCTGCCGAAATTGCATCGTGTTTTTCTAAGCCAAGATCATTGTGTAGTGAATACCATACCCATATCTATATTAATGGTATTAAACTTTTTGAACATATAAATATTTAATGGTACTTTCATGTATTTATTCCACATTACTTAATCGTGGAATAAACTATGATGTTGATTGATTCCATGTTATATGATCCATGTGGCACACTTATGCATGAAATGAAATGTTTAAGAAGGGTGCGCCCTGATAGCACTCCAATGCATTGGGTAAAGTATAGTACCCTAATAATTCATGTGAAATGAGTGTTGAATCAAGATAATTCATGTTCAACTAGGATTTACTCGTGCTTCATGTGCAATGAGGGTTTACTCATGCTCCATGTGCAATGAGCCTTGACTCATGATAAATTCCATGTTAAGTGTTGTTGCCACATTTCCATGTAATGATTATCATGATTTATCCTGAATTTATGTTCATGTTTCTATTGTGCTCCATTGATATGCCTATTTTATAACATGTATTGTATTAATCATGTTATTCTATGTTTATTCCCTTACTGGGCTTCATATCTCACCCATTTCTTATGCATGTCCTTAGGTTATCCCATGCGATGCTAAGTATGAGGGAATGTAGTGGTCATGTGAAGGAAGTTTTCAATAAAGATGTTGTATTTCATGTTTTAAGTTGTTACGTAATGATCCTAATCCCCAGAGACACTAGACCTATCAATCTTCTATTTTTTATCAAGTAAAGTTTATGTAATAAATCATGTTTTAGTGTGTAATAAAGAGCAGGACTGTCACAGTTGGTATCAGAGGATATGTTTAGTTATTTTTTGGGATTAGGATTAGAAAAACCTAGTGAAAGCCTTAGGGATAAGACTAAGTATAATAAAAACATACCTAAATTTTGGTGAGTTTTGAGTAAGTGGTTTATCAAGAAAATACATCCCTGTCTGAATACGAGCAGGAAGTGGCGACTTTAGAAGAGATGTACCTAGAGGTGAAAACCCTGACAAGGAGTTTTAGGCTTGACCCAGGGTATCCTGGTAAATGAAAATGGGCCTTGATACACTCTTGTTTATGAAACTCTCAGGGGATATGCATTGGAATATTCACAAGCTTAGTATGAAAAATTATTAAGGGAATAAAAAAAAATCTCCTAAGAATATATGTTAGAAAGTAGATCATGGATAATATAGATTGAAGCCTATAGATTCATAATTTAAAGAAATAAAAACTATTTATAAGTCATCTGTTTTGGATTACCCTTTATGTGTTACCCCTAAATTTCCTTTTATTCCAGCCAATGGCTGGTAATAGTAGAACTTAGGCTAACAACCGATGTGAATACCAATGTGATGACTGTTCTAATGAGATGCCCAATCCGATGGGAGCAGGAATCACAAACATTGTTATGATACTCTCTCAGTTAACTCAAGAATTGAATAGAAACATGGGTCAAGAGTAACGTTCAACCCCCCAAAGAAATAACAAGTTGTTATCGATAGATTCATGAGACAAAGACCTCCTACTTTTAATGGATCCTCTGATCCCTCAATTGTAGAACAATGGATCAACTCCATTTAAAAGATCTTATCCATCCTTCAATGTTCTGAACAAGAGAAGGTTCTTCTGGATGCTTATCTTATGGAGGGTGAAGCCGATCAATGGTGGACATTGATCAAAAATATGAAGCCTGATGAGGAGGTCAAGGCATTGGAATGGAAGGATTTTTGGAAGATGTTTTTTGATAAATATTTTCCGCACACCCTCTGGCTTAAGATGAAAAGGGACTTCCTTGTACTCAAGCAAAAAGACGACGAATCTGCCAAAGTGTATGAGGAAAACTTCACAAGGCTTGCACAATAAACTTATAGCTTTGTTGTTACCCCTAAATGTAAGGTTTTCTACTTCTTTGGTGGGATGAAACCTAGCCTACAGAAAGCTCTGGTGATCTGAGACTTCCACAGCTATGAGGAAATTTTCCGATTTTACCTCAAGGTTGAAATGGAGATCAGCGAACCTCAGGGGTATCATGGGGATAAGAAGTGTAAGGTGGAATTCAATTCTGGTGGTCTGATGGATAAATGCAATGGTTCTAAGAAAATACAGTACCCCACTTGGGAAAGGTGTGGAAATAAGCACCTCATAAATTTCCTGAAGGGGATGAGGAAATGCATTAGGTGTGGAAAAGAAGGGAACCTAGCCATTAACTGCCAACAAGAAAAACCTGTGACTACGACAAAGGATAGGAATGCTCTGTTTGACTCTTAACACATTGTTAATTGCTTTAACTACAAATAACCAAGGCATCTTGCAAATCATTGCCCTAATCCAAGGGTTTTCAGAGGTAACCAACAACCTCCAAGGTAGCAAGGGAGAGATTTTGCTGTCACTACTGCCGAAGTGAACCCCAACAATGAAGTGGTGATAGGTACACTAGTTATTCATTCAATAATATCAAACATATTTTTTTGATTCAGGTTATACAAATTCTTTTATATCCTGAATGTTTAGTAGAACAATCCCAACACCACCACAAATCATGGAAGTAAATATTTCGGTGAGTACAGAAAATGGGGAAATCATTGCATCCCATGAATATAACTCCTCCCCTATCTTAATCGGTGGATTGAACTTCCTGGAGAACCTCATCATACTCCCTCTTATATAATTTTATTCAATTCTTGGCATGGATTGGATTTACTTATATAGAGCCAACATAAATTTCTGTGAGAGGGATATCACTCTCCATATGGAGAATCGACCTCGATTCTGTACAAGTGTAAGGAGGAATATGAATCTTCTTTAGCTCCATCATCTCAAGCATGGATATTACTGCCCTATGAGCATGCATATCTGGCTCATATTATTAAGTATAAGGAGGCAACCATCCCTGAAGACATGCCTATTGTGAGAGAATTTGTTGAAGTGTTTCCCGAGGAATTGCTTGGTCATCATCCTAGAAGAGATGTTGAATTCTCAATTGATCTTATACCTGGGGTGTTTCCAATATCCAAGAATCTGTATAGAATGGCTGTTGTGTATCTTGAGGAGCTGAAGAAACAACTATAGAAGAATCTGGATAAAGGGTTTATACACCCAAGTTCTTCACCATGGGGAGCACCAGTCCTCTTCGTCAATAATAAGGATGGGTCAATGCACCTTTGCATCGATTATCGTGAGCTTAACAAAATCATGATAAAGAACAATTATCCTCTCCCACAAATTGATGAATTTTTCGATCAGCTACATGGAGCACAATACTTCTCCAAGGTAGATTTTTGGTCGGGATATTATCAAGTAAGGGTGAAGAAGCAAGATATCCCCAAGACTGCTTTTCGTACAAGATACGAGTACTATGAATTCATAGTAATGCCTTTCAGACTCACTAATTCTCCAACAGTCTTCATGTACTTGATGAATAGAGTCTTTAGAGATTACCTTGACAAATTTTTGGTAGTCTTTATAGATGATATTCTAATATACTCCAAAACCAAGGAGGATCATGATGAGAATCTAAGAACTGTACTAGAGACCTTGTGAAATGAGAAGCTCTATGAAAATCACAACAAGTGTGAGTTCTAGTTGAATGAGGTCTAATTCTTTGGCCATATCATCCCAAGAAATGGGATATCTGTGGATCCCTCCAAAAAAACTACAATAGAGGGATGGATGAGGCCAACATTGGTAACAAATATCTATAGCTTATGGGGGTTAGATGGATATTATCGACGATTTGTGAGAAATTTCTCATGATTGCCCAACCCTATTACCAAGCTAACTCGGAAGGGATTAAAGTTTTCTTGGAGTGTTTAATGTGATTAAAGCTTCAAGGAGTTGAAAAGGAGGCTTATCACTGCACCTGTTCTCACTTTACCCACAAGTGGAGAAATTTTTGTGGTATTCAGTGATGCTTCGAAAAAGGGACTGGGTTGTGTGTTGATGAAAAATAAAAAAGTCATTTCCTATGCTTCAAGGCAATTGAATGTTCATGAGAAGAATTATCCCACACATGATTTGGAGTTGTCTACGGTGATATTCACTTTAAAAATTTGGCAGCATTATCTCTTTGGGAAGAAGTGTGAAATATATACGGACCACAAAATCCTCAAGTATATATTCACATAGAAAGAGTTGAACATGTTTCAACGAATATGGTTAGAGCAGATCAATGACTATGACTGATCAATCCATTACCACCCTAGGAAAGTGAACAAGGAGGAATATTCTCTAAGTAGAAAGGAACCAATGATTTTATCATTGATGATAATTGAGAAGGATCCAATATTCTTAGATTTGATGAATATAGACTTGGGAATCATAAAAAAGGGAACATCATCAATCCTTTCACAAATGATTACTCAACTATGTCTTTTGGAAATGTTAAAGGATGCTTAAAAGGATGACGTGGGAATTCAGAAGAAAGTGAAAGCTATCAAAAAGGGGAAATCCTCAGAGTTCAATGTTAATGAAGAAGGAATTGTGAGATTTGGGAAAAGACTATGTGTTCCATCAAGTTTGGAGCTGAAGAAAAAACTTTTGGATGATGCATAAAGTTCAAATTTCTCTATTCACATAGGAAACACAAAGATGTATCGAGATCTCTGAGATCATTATTGGTGGGATAATATGAAGAAGGATATCACTGAGTATACATCAAAGTTCTTGGTGTGTTAGTAAGTGAAGGCAGAGAGGTAAAAGTCTTAAGGGATGATGCAACCATTTCCCATACCAGCATGGAAATAAGAGAACATCACCATGGACTTTTTCATCGGACTTCCAAATACATCCAAAGTAAACAATGAAATCTGGGTTGTTTTGGATCATCTTACAAATTTTGCACACTTCATTTCAATTTGGGAGGATTTCTCATTGGATCGACTAGAAAATATATATATCAGGGAAGTGTAAAGGCTGGATGGAGTACCACTATCTATTGTATCTGATGGAGATCCAAGATTCACCTCTAAGTTTTGGAAGAGTCTTCAACATGATCTAGATACTGAACTGAACTTCAATACAGCCTATCATCTTCAAACAGATGACCAATTTGAGTGAACTATTCATACACTAGAGAATATGTTAATATCATGTTCTATGGACTTCAAAGGAGGGTGGGACCAACATCTTCCATTGGTTGAATTCTCCTACAATAACAGTTTCCACCCAAGAATCCAAATGGAACCTTATGAAGCCCTATATGGGAAGAGGTGTATAACACCAACATGTTGGGATGAAGTCAATGAGCGTAAGATGATAGGACAGGAAATGGTTGAAGAAATGGTGGAGTAGGTGAAAACCATTCAGCAACATATCAATACAGCCTAAAGTTAACAAAAGAGTTATGCAGATAATTGCCAACAAGACATTGAGTTTCTAATTGGTGACATGGTATTTCTACACATATCTCTGTGGAATAAGCTCACGAGGTTTGTAAAGAGAGGGAAGTAAAGTCCTAGGTACATCAGCCCCTTTGATATTCTAGATCGTGTCGAGGTTGTGGCCTATCGACTAGCACTTCTACCGACCATGGCCAAAGTACATGATACCTTTCATGTATACCTCTTAAAGAAGTACATACCAGACCCTTCACATGTACTCTCTTCAGAGGTAGTACAGTTAGAGGATGATCTTTCTTATGAGGACCGACCCGTGAAGATCTTAGATCGTAGAGAAAAAGTTTAAAGAAATAAGACAGTGCCCCTCGTCAAGGTGTTGTGGTGAAACAAAAAGTTCTAAGAATCAATGTGGGAATTAGAGGAAGTGATGAAGAAAAGTTACCCACATCTGTTTTAGTGTGGGAAAAGGAAATTTCAAGGGAAAAATTTCTTAAGGGTGGAAGATTGTAACAACCCAAAAATTCATTAATGAAATTTTTTCCTGGTCTATTTAAATGTATTCTTATGGTTATGTAAAATTTATGCACTTATTTGGTTTTATGTTTTGGATTTTAAAATACCATTAAGAATTGTGACCATTTCTAATGTAGCTGTTGAACAGTGATCACATGATTAGTATAAATATGGGACTTTAACAAATCCAATTTACTCAGAAAAAGGAAGCAATGACATCATATAGTAGAATTTCCTCATACGAAGCCCATTTGTCGGAGCTCAGAAAGGAGGTGGCATCATTGGGCCTCACTCTTGACCAAGCCCAAGCTGAGCTTGAACACATTAATCTTGAGCAGAACTGACTACGGGGGAAGTGGAAGTTAATAGAGATTACCACCCAAGCGATGTTATCCGAGCCACCCCAAGAGTCTGTCACCATCACACAACTTATCCTTCAGTATTATGCGAGTGTTATAAGGGGTTATGTAATGAGACCCTATCACTATGACTATGTATATTATTATTTTATAGAGAATATACATTCTTTTTATTGTTACTTTGTAAATAGTTTTTAAAGCACAAATAGTGTTTTTAGTTAACAATCAACTAAGAAATCTATTTTGATGAATTAATGGATTTTTGAATTAAATAATATTTTAATAAAATATTATTATTTTTATTAAATTAATTTTTATTAAATATAAATTATTGTATAATTTTATGAATGCAATTGTAATTTTCATTAAGGTTTGAAAGCAGTTTTTGTCAAAACCCATGAATTTTCGATAAATGTCGGTTATTTTAAAAGTAAAAATTCAAATATTTAGAAAATTATTTAGATAAAATTAATATTATTTTTGGAATCAAGATGTTGAAATTATCCAATTGTAAATTTTTCATAATTTTCTCAGACAGTCAAATTTTTGGGTAAAAATTAAATACCGTTTAAATATATAATGTGTTTTATGACATCATAATGACCCAATAGTGATGTAATAAAATACTATAAACATTATGTTTGTAAAATATATGTTTTAACATTAAAATAATGTGATTTTGGGTTTTTTTATTTATTTTACAAAGATTTAGTGGACCCTTCAAGGATTATAAAATATTTTGTCTTTTTGAATTGTTTTCCATAAGAGTGTGACTCTACTCCACATAAACAACCCTGTTATTTTAAGAATTTAGGCCATTGTACTTATTAAATATTTTTTTTTCTACCATTTTGAAAAATAAATGGGCAAAAACCATGGGATGGTTTTTGGTTTTGATTATTTTAATGTGAGGTGTCCTGAACCTAAATAATAAAGAATTCCCTCATCTTTCCTATATAAACCCACCCAAGCTCCAACATCCTCTTCAATAAAAGTCTTTTAAGTTCTAAAAAACCATTCCATAATATCTCTATAATCCTCCCAAGGTTCCCCAAACTCCAAAGAATCCTCTCTCAATCCTCTCCCAAGCTTTTGGGATCGTACTTCCAAATAATAGATTTTTTCTTTTCTCATTTTTGTCCAATTTTCTTTAAGTTGTTATGCCCTTTTGTTTTCAATTAAAAATGTTATGGTATGATTTAAAACCTCCCCCATACTTCACTCTTTATGTTTTTATTATGTTATACCCCTTTATCTCTC
The DNA here is from genome assembly GCA_963277665.1 of Viscum album. Lineage (NCBI taxonomy): Eukaryota > Viridiplantae > Streptophyta > Magnoliopsida > Santalales > Viscaceae > Viscum > Viscum album. Next base: position 1,369,967,279 of record OY728135.1, read on the forward strand.
ATTAATTCCTCCCATGTACACCTGTTACCATGCCGAAATTCCGTGAGAGATTTCTCTCTCCTCTTTTACATCCAAGTAATTATTTTGTATTATGCATCTAAATTCAATTTAATTTGTTGGGAAATGTTTATATATGACCCAATTACTGTAAATTTCATGTACATATTAGGATACACCCTTTTCTCTCTCATAAACCATTTTCATGAATCCCTATGTCACGTAGTTATACTGCCAAAATTGCACCGAGTTTTTCCAAGCCAAGACCATTATGTAGTAAATACCATACCTATGTCTCTATCAAGAGTATTCACATTTATGAACATATACATATTTAATGGTACTTTCATGTATTTATTCCACATTACTTAATCATGTAATAACTTATTATGTTGATTGATTCCATGTTATATGATCCATGTGACACACTTATGCATGAAATTAAATGTTTAAGAAGGGTGCGCCCTGATAGCGCTCCAATACATTGGGTAAAGTATAGTATCATGATATGTCATTTGAAATGAGTGTTTAATCATGATAATTCAAGTTCAATGAGGGTTTACTTGTGCTTCATGTGAAATGAGGGTTTACTCATGCTCCATGTGCAATGAGCCTTGGCTCATGATAAATTCCATGTTAAGTGTTGTTGCCACATTTTCATGTTATGATTATAATGATTTATCATGCCTTTATGTTCATGTTTATATTGTGATACATTGATATTACTATTGTCTAACATGTATTTTATTCCTCATGTTATTCCATGTTTATTTCGTTACTGGGCTTCATAGCTCACCCTTTTTTATGCATGTCCTCATGTTATACCATGCAATGCTATGTACGAGGGAATGTAGTTGCCATGTAGAGTAAGTTTTCAATAAATATGTTTTATTTCATGTTTTTAGTTGTTATGTAATAATACTAAGCCCCAAAGACACTATAACTCTCAATCTTCTATGTTTTATCAAGTGAATTTTATGTAATAAATCACGTTTTAGTGTGTAATAAAGAGTAGGGTTGTCACATACAACACTTCTAGACTAGCTTAATAACTATTGTTAAGAACCACCCAGTTCCTAGGGTCTATAGTATACTACCCAAAACATCAAAATCCTAAAATATACAAAAAATATTTCTCTTTAAATTTTATGTAACTTTAGTATTCAATAAAAAACAGATTCAAATAATTTCAAAAAATCTGAAAATAAAATCAAAATGTTCTTGATAAATATAGTGTTGTTATAAGCTTGATAGTGTGATGAATTTTTTTTATAATATTCCCTTTGAACCAATGAAACTTTCTTCAATGCATTCCCTATAGATTAATAGGAAGAAATAAATTTATTTTACATAGTACCATGCATAATATATTAACTTGTGGGATAAACATGTGATATTACATATGGTTGGTGCCTTTATAGAATGTCTACATTTATAAAACCAAATTGAGTATGAGGAATGGTTCAAAATTAAATCTATATTATATCAAATGTGTCATGAGAGGGTATTTAGGGGTTTATATGTACACTATTATATGTTATAATATTTATTTTAGAGTTTTTTTTTAATTTTATCTATAATATTCTTATAAATTACTTGTGTGTATCATATCATCTTCATTTAAGATCTTAGTGAAGAAGTGGTATTATGTTAATAGATGTTTTATTTAACTATATAGGACCTCTTTTTGTCTCTATGGGATGAACATAACAAAATCTTGAAGGGTTATCACCAAGATAGGTATGATGAAAATAGTCATACACCTCATTTGACTAATTATGATGCTCAATAATCACAGAGAGAAAATAGACATCATAGTTTTTCTTGTATGGTGAGACCAACTTTTCTAGATGATTTTCTACCTCCTAAATCCGATACTCATATATATGGAGAGGTTACAAAAGTTTCATGAAATCTATATTTATTTACTAGATATCCACCATATGTCTATTCCCTAATAGATCTCAATTATTTATCATGATCATTTCATATATAATAATTTTCACTATATCTTTTTCAGACGAAGTGGATTTCTTCTAAGATTTCACATCCTTATGCTTTTAATTTTAGAGAATGATTTTTCCATCTAACCATGGAGATCTATAACCCTAATCTAACCCATAATAAGGTAATAAAGATAAAAGTGACACATATAAATGAGGTTCATGAACATGAAGAAAAGTTCCCTCTTATTTATAATGTTCCCCCATAACATTGGGATAGATAGAGTTGATATAGGTGTAACATTCACACACATAGTTACGGGAGACCCTTGGAGACATTGAGATAAATATAATTATAATCATGATTTTTTTTTCATATCTATTGGAGTATTTTGTTAATTTAAATTTATTTTTTAGTCATTATCATTTCTATTGATGTTAATGTGAATTTATTAATAATTCATGAAATTAAATTTCAAATCATGTTCATTAATGTTTACAACATCATAAAATTAATCCTAAAACTATAAATACAAATAATTAGAAGTTAAAATAATAATATAATAATTATGAAACAATAATAATATAGTTATAAATAATTATATTATAATTTATAATAATAATAATAATATTTAAGTTATTTGTTAATACAAATGTTATTAATATTAATTAACAATAAAAATTTAATCATTAAAAAATAAAAATTTAATTAAAATAGAAATAATATTAATTATTAGAATCAAATTATTAGATATAAAAATTTAGTGTATGGGAACACAAAATTTAGGTAATTAGGTGAAATGAATCAATTAATATATAGATGAATTAGTTAATGCATGTTACGTAATCAATGTAATAAAGAAAGATAAAAGATGTGAGTCTAATATTAAACCACTAGCAAATTTATTAAAAATAGTGTACAAAAAAAGAGGCAAGAACAATAGAAAAATAATCCACAAAGTGATAATATTTTATGAATATAGTTGATATGAATTATTCATCTTCACAACACATATAAAAATACACCTTCATTTGACAATATAATTTATTCTAGAATTGTTAAAGAAGATTATAATCCATTGATATATTTGAGAAATGTGTAAAAAAGAGTAGAATTGATTCTGGAAACACTACTCAAAGGTATACTTTACTTAAAAAAAAATAAAAAAGATACTCCATTGGTAAAAAGTTCATACAAGATACAATGGTATTCATTTATTACTTCATAAAAATATTAGTGTGATAAAACTTTCCAAATATCTGAAACCATGTGACTTTATCCAGGAACACCACGTGGCCTTATGTGCATTCCTTAGTCTAAAGAGGCTATCTACTAGTGTTGAGGCTTAAAAATAGTCTTTGGGTAAGGATTTTCCCACACATAAACAACCAACCACATGAAAAACCTACTAATATATTTAAAAACAAAAACTAACTTTAAAATACTATTTAATGTAAACTAGAAACTGAAAAGAGTGTAGTGGTAATGAATAAAACTGTCTCATGTCTCGACATGATATGAAAACCTAGCCATAAATTCTAATCCAATGTGAGTTTTATAACTCCTCCACCAACATAAAACTGAACACCCACCCACCACTAACTAATATAAAAATATATATCACTTTTTATCATCATAGTCTTTCCATTTAAAACATCACAACACATGACATCTACAAGCACACCAAGATAAGCGAGTAGGGTTGATTATGAATACCTAGTAGTATTTACTTAAATCACTCTCATAAAATCCCATAAAAAATATCCACAACCATTTAATAAATGTCATTGAAAACATATTATCACATTTAATTAAAAAAATTCTAAAAAACTAGATAAATGAAAGAATCAAATGAAAATAATATAACCATTTATTTTCCCAATAATGAAACCCTTCTCGGTTCCACACCCACATGTATCCATTAAACTACTAATATAACCAAAGGATACATGAGAAATAAATAAGTACATATCATAAAATATTGCCTATGATCATAAAATACAATCACTTTGGATTGTCACCCATTTTATTAGTTCAAAAATTTCATGGCCAATCCCTTACACATAACTCAAAAACATAGAACTTATCATATATCCCAAAAAACAAACATCTTTATCTATACCCAATATTTCACAATCTCTTATCATACCTTACATGTTAAATTCCCAAAAAATAGGTTTTACATTTCAAAAATAGTTTAGCAAAACCAACCCACAAAACCCTTATCTTAAACCCTCCTGACTTTAAATACCTGAAAATATAATTTTTCACCAAACAACAAAAATCCATTTCACAAACACTTTTAATTCCTGATTTTTTTTCAAATTCAAATTTCATTTTAAATGGGATTTCATGGTTTAATTGAAAAAACACTACACCCCCAAATAGTTTTCTATTATAGAATGTAGTGATTATTAAATAAATTTGGACAATTATTTTAGAATTACATGTGTATCCAAATATACTAAAATCATAAAAATTACACAAGGAATCATAATAAAATAAATAGTGTATAAGATTCATAATTTTGTGATACTGAAACCCATGATTAAATTTTAGTAATCATGATCCAATCCTCTAAAACCTAGATATAAGAACACATGATCATGATTCTTCTATTCATGATTCAAATATACCAAAAAAATCCCAAGATATAATACCAATAAATATATCTTACAATGCAATAAGAAGTAGAAAAGTGATATAAATAGTAATATATAATAATACATAAAACCATAGAGACCAAACATTAAATCTGATTTTGATCTAATTTATACTAGAGAGAGTCACATCCTTTGATGATGGAGAATACCCAATTTCTCCCCTAAGGAAAATAGGGTCATCCCAAGTTGATCTAGGATATCTAGTGAAATATACATGTTCATAATTATGTACTTAATATTCAAATTATTAATATCGAACTCGACAACATGGTAACACCACATATTATTTTGGGATAGTGTGATAGCTTTGTAGGTGCCTCCTTCCAAAAACCTAAAATTGCATAGTCCACCTACATTTTCACCTAGGACCATGCACTGACCGTAATCAATGTCATGTAAAATATGCTATCACATTTAATAAAAAAACCATTCTAAAAAACTAGATAATTAAAACCATTACCAGTTCCACACCCACATGTATCCATTAAAATACCAATATAAATAAAGGAAACACGAGAAATAAATAATTAAATATCATAAATTAATGCCTATGATCATAGAATACCACCACTTTGGATCGTCACTCACTTCAGTAGTTCAAAAATTTCATGGCCAGTCTCTTATGCATCACTCACAAACATGGAACTTTTCATATATCACAAAAACCAACATCTTCATCTATACCCAATATTTCACAATAATTTCTCATTCTTTACATGTTCAATTCCCAAAAATAGGTTTTACATTTCAAAAATAGTTTAGCAAAACAAACCAACAAAACCTTGTCTTAAACCTATTGAAATAGTGGGTTCCCTAGACCCAACTATGCAATACTTTTGAATACTATATTCTATATACAGTTAGATGTACATGATGTGAACTCTTACCATTATAGTGTAGATATTTCTATGTCCACTATATAATGGTAATTTACATAGATTAATTTTCGTATTAAAGGGTTATATCATATCTCAGACTATAATGAGAATGTCGAGATACCATGACATTAATCTTAGACAAAGGTCATATGGTTTAGATACATCATACTGATTGAACACAGTTGATGTCTAACTATCATGTTATGGGGGATCATAAGCATCGATACTTTTTCTCATGAAGTTTACACTTGGTGATCTCTAGTAGTTAGATCATGAGTAAAGACCCGACAATAGGAACACCACTTTTTTTGGGTGTCATTGGTTGTTCCTATCTACATACATGTGTATTAGTCTCATGACTTGAGATCATTACTAGTGTGTACAATTTGATTGCATACTTTGATTTAAGAATAAAAATATGATAATAAAATCATGGCGAGGTAACTTGTGTTGGGTGCATCATTGGTGGTATGAAATTTGTTGAATGTTCAAGAAAGGATTGTTCTCTTACAAGCTAAGGAAGTTATATATCTCATGACTGGTTGATCAGGATGGTTCTACCTTCATACGTCTTTGGCCAAAGTAGTCAAAAGGTCAATTCATCTGGATAGATCAACAAATAATAAAGCAAGAAAAGGGCGATGACACAAGTATGCGTCCTTCTTTATGAGATATTCAAAGGCAAAAAGATTATAGTATACAGTACATGTTCATAGGTTGGTTGTCATTGCTTTGACAATACTTATCTATTTATGGGACTTGATGGGTTGCTAGACTCTACTCTTGGTCTATGGATTTTATTCACTACTATCGAGATAAGGGCCTATAGGGTCACACACAATGACATTTTGAAGAATCCACCCCATTTAGTTGAATAGGATTTCTGGACATGGAAAGCCCCACCATGGGGTCCAAGTGTTTTCCACGGTATTAATCACCAAAGAAATAAATAAATTCATTATTATTCAAGTTATGAATAATTAGTTTGAATTTATTTAATTTATTTATAAGTTAAGTAAATACGAGAATATATTAATCGAAGGAATATTATTTTAATATTCTAGGTTCGTTTAATATTAAGCAAGAATGGTGAGCCGAGTTAAATGACTCAGGTTTATCATGTGATATATTTTATATATATTAAAGGTATGGGATAAAATAATAAATAATATTGATGCAATTTAGGTCATCATAATTATTTATTTAGTTGATGTTAAATAAACAAGGGCTGGGGACCCTACCGGGTATTTAGAACCTCCACTATAAACAGAGAGAGAGGCACTCAGACAATTGATTATTCATTAATTATTGAATGAGAGGCTATATATCCTCTTATTTTCTAGAGATACAATCTCTCTCTCAAGTGATTATCCAAGAATATATTTAATCCTCGAAGGTAGAGAATCACATTGATCATTGAGATGTCAAAGATATCATCAGATCACTATGCTAGCACCCATAATTCAACGATTAGTGCTCCCACATATTTTTGAAGCATGTGTGGACGATAAAGAGGGATCCTACTATGGATCATTCAAGAATTGATCACCGGTGATGATTTGAAGTTGAGCGGGACTTTAAATCTGAACATGTATGTTTTAAGTTTTTATTTATGTTCTATTTTAATATACCCGAGATCCTCAGACTGTATCGGGTCTTGGATCATTAGTGATGAAAATTTCTATCATCCCGATGATGAAAAATTTAAAATCCCCAACCCACCAGCTTCTACTACGGGGGTCGGTACCTTAAAATGGTATTATAGGATCACATATGTTTTCTAAGCCTTAAAAAAATTGCATTAAATTTAAGTAGATGATTTGATTTCAGTCCTAATTCAACAAACTGCGTGTCGTTCCAATTTTAGACTATCAAGTTATGGTCATATAAAAGTTTTAATACGGATCATTTTGCATTATTGGGTATTAAAAGTTCAATGATTATATTCGATCATGATCTGTCGAAGATCTAGCAGTTTTCTTTTCAACAGAAATAATACCCATTATGTGCAAATTATAATTATAATTTTTATAATTTTCATTATTGTTTTAATTTTATAATAATTATTATTTTATTATTATTATAATATTATAATTAAAGGATAATAAGTATCCTTTTGAAAATATTGAATTGGGTGATTGGATGTATGTGTGAAGTTCTCCATAAAAAAAACAAAGGAATACTTATGGGGAGGGAGAATGGATTTAATAGAACAAAAGTTTAATAAAAAAAGGTCAAATAAGAAGGGGTTCGCATGGACCCCCTCTCTCATTACACCTCTGGAAACTAGGAAGCACTGGGACAACTAGGTGTTGTCCCTTCCTCAAGTGATCAGCTCCCTATGTGCGGTTCACCAGCCAAACCAGATCAGACTAGGAGCCTCCTCCTGTGGGAACCCTCCCTATTCGTGGCTTCCCCGCCTTCTGAACTGGTGGGGTTCCCCGCTCACACCTCTGTTCCTGACTAGGCCATGTAAGCCACCACCCGATGAATGAAAGCCTCCCCTCCGACCTCACTGCTGCCTCCCTCCGACGACACCCCTCTTCTGGTAAGATCACCACTCAGCTAGCCCTCTAGCGACAACTCCTCCTCCGTCCCTTGCACTACTATTGTGTGTTGACCATGCCACTAACTTGAACAGGATCCTCCACCAGTGAAAACCTCATATAGACCCATGGTCTCTGGACCTTTCACCTTGAGGATACTGCTCGACACTATACAATTTTTCTAGGACACCGCGATTCCCCCTGTCTGGTCATTGCAGCATGTCGGCGCCACACCTCTATCAACAAATGGCAAGATCCACTATCTACCAGCATTAGGTAACCCACTATCAGTCTAGTCTAACCAAATTCATCCCAAAAATGAGTCTGGGCAGGTCTTCTTGACCCATAAGTGGTCTGGGTGGGTCTTCTTGACCCAGAAGTGGTTTGTGCAGACCTTTTTCATCCATATTAGTCGAAAATGGGATTTTCAAAGCCTAGAATGGGCCTGTGCGAGTTCGGACCGACCCGCACAGGCCTTGCCCTAAGTTTCAGGGATTGGGATATATTAAATTAATTTCATTAATTAATTTAATTTTAGAATTAAATTAAATTAATTAATATATTAATTTTGGTTTAAATTTAATAATTTTAATACCTAATTGAAATTAATTAAATTTTGGTTTTAAATTGAATTAATTAATTTAATTATTGGAATTAAAAATTAAATTAATTAGTGGACTGAAAAATAATTAAATTATTTGAGATATTTAATTCATTTAATTTAATTAAATCTCTCATACTTATTTATTACAATTTATTTTTTATCACACTTTAATTATACCCTCTTACTGGTCTTGAGAATCGACCCACATATATCTATTTTTATTTTAATTAACTATTATTTTAAGTACGTGTGATGATTGTAATTAATAAAATGATGGTTTGTGCATCATATTTATTTTTGGTCAATATGTATAAGGAATTTCGTGTCCATTTTTTTGATGTAATTTACACCCCTAGTCCCCCTCGCCTGCCTGTAAATATTGTTGTATTTTTGATGAAGACAGTGTATGATGTGGACCCCACCAAGATGAGATGTTGTATTTTGAATGAGATGATGAAAGAAGTGATGTAGTACCTACCAAGATGTGGCGATACTCCAAGACATGATGTGGACCACTCCAATATGAGGATGATGTAAAACACAGACAACGCCAAGTCAAGGTGTTACTCCAGACGAGCATCGGACAAACTAGATAGGGGAGAGCTTCTTCAAGAGTCAAACTATGAATTAGGTATGATGCCCCTAGACCATTTTAGATGCTCAAGACCAGTCGGGTAGATGTTTTCCTTTATGCCTTTATTTATTATTTTATGCATTTTATAAGAACAGGAAAATACAAAAAATTAATAAATAATAAAAATGCATAAAGAAGTGATATATTTTTTGATATTAATGTTCATTTATGAGAACGAAAAAATAGAAGAACAATATTAATAGAAATAGATTATATTCATTGAGAGAAAACACAAAAAACCTCAAATAAATATTAAGTCATTACCACCTTCCATCATTCTAGTTTGAACAAAACTGGGTGTTTGGGGTGCTCATCATACCAAAGTTGGGGGTGCCTCTCACTACTGGGGAGTTCTTATGAGAGTTATGGACTGAATTAACTAAAATTGTATCAAATAAGTATCCAAATATATCTTATTTTAATTTTAGAGTAAAGTTTTGAGTAAATCAAGTTATGATTTTAGAAGTTGGGTCTTTACTCAATTGATCAAGGAACCATGAGTTAATGCGGGTTTCCATCCAAACGCCTACCTTGGAACCTATGATTAGTGGCATAGCCAAAGATTATAGACTATGAAGATAGGTTCATGGATTCTTTCCACTAGAATACTCAAGTGATAGAGTATTCTGATTCTAGTACAGAGGGATCTTAAAATTTGATAAAATATTGGGATACATTTAATGATTAAACTACTCGGTAATGTATAAATAGATATTCAAGATAAAATTACAAATCTGATAGAATTTTATTTTTTAGTAAATGGAAATTAATACCACAAAAAATTCACTTTGACAATATATGAAAAAGTAAATTTCCAAACTAGCATGAATTTCCACGTGTAGTACATGCACTTGTGCACAATACTACTATATTGGAAACTAAAGGTACTGGTGTCCCTATACCTATTAAAGAGAGTGTGTAAAAGATTCTTATAGGAGAATCATGTATCTAGAATATTATGGTTATGTCATAATTCAATCCACAATTTTTGCTGCTTTTTGTAGTAACAACGATGCGACCTTGATGATTACACATGTAGTCTCATATCTGAGATTTTTACGAGGAGAAAGTTAAGAATGATATGTGGATGATAAATTACATTGGATTATGTGTAAATATGAAATATGGATCACAATATTTTAAGACATATCATTCCTACACCCAATTACTCTAGTTTCATTTAAGGTTATCAAACGAATAGGATGGAGTAAATGATTCATTACCTTTTAGGTAAGGTTCTCCAACCAATAATAATATTAAAGAAAGTACCATCTTTAGTTCTTATGGAGAATAAATTGAAAGACAAGGTAAAAGGCCAATATAAAGTTACACCAAATGGACATTCGTAATGTCCTTAAAAAAATAGAGGTTGGTTATTAAACATAAGGTTATTTGTATCACATATTATGAAATAAATTTTTTGAAGTTTAAAACATATTGAACTGAATTAAATAAGTAAGAAACCACTTCTTATTCAGTGTATATTATTCAAATAAAAGTATTTTTTATGAAATAATTCTTGGTTATTAAATACAATATGACTTTAATATATGTGTATTTAAATACAACAACCAAGTAAGTATAGAAGCATTACAAGAATTAAGGTGTCTTCTCCAAGCAGCTGGGAAAGGGTGATTCCTAAGTCAGCCGTGAGAAGCACATGACTTATATTTTCCAAATGATTGATTCTAGTTGAATAAGTTTTTTATTATAACTAAAACATTTATCTCACATTCCCTTTGGACATAAATATACATTATTCCAAGTTTAGTAATTAATGTTGTTTGTTGTAACATACTCAACAAATAGTTTAGTGATACATAAATCATATGCAATAAGTGATGAATAAAAATATGTAATAATTTTACCCATTTGGGACAAGATAATTGTTTTTCAATTAGAAATAAATATAGACTTCAAGGATATACCCAGTTTGGTATTTTTTCTTGGTACATCTAAACACCTTTGGTATTATCGACTCATTTAGTTTGTATAAAGAAACCTTTAGAAATAAAGGTGTTCCACAAAGATTTCAGAAGTATTTTAACAATATAACATAAAATATTCCAAGAGTAATATAGTGGTAAATATACTTAATAATATTCATTTATGTTTTTAAAGAATGTGATAATGAAGTATACACATGGTTAGAAGATATGAGTTTCTTTGGATTGGCATGTTGAGGAATATCTTGACCAAGCATTCATTGATCATGATAATGTAGTGTGGAGTAATTCCTAAACACATATTACCTTATCTAAATCATGAAATTGATGCTAATGAAGATAATTGATGATGAGTCTTACATGTTAAAATTGATCAAAAAAATGTAGCATAGGGAAATTCCTAAATGCGCATTTTATACATCAAATTTATGATGAAAGTAGTATTAATGTTACAACCTGCAATAACTTCCATCATATTTCAAGACATTATTTTCAAATAATGGTGAAATACTATAACTATATGCCAACTAAAAATGAAAAATGGGTATCATATGAGTCATAGTATGATGTAACTTTATTATTTCATATGACATGTGTTTAGATGCAAAGAGTTTGTTAGGATATAAACAAACTTGCATTAAGATAAACACATTTTTCATCTAAGTAATTATCCTAATAGTTTCTTAGGATATTATATAAATCCATAAGATAGAAAATTGGAAGTCGAGTGATAGAATAAATTTCTATAAAAGGGTGAATCTCTCTACATGAGATAGTAGAAGTGAGATTGACTTGGAATTAGTCAGTGCTTGATATGTGCAAATGGTTTGCATAGGAACAAGATTCAAAAGTACATATGGAAGAGGAATATTCCAGATACACATACTGCATAGGAAGGTTAAAAACATAGTGATGGTTTTATATTCTCCACAGACAATGATAAATTATTAACTGAGAATAATAATTCCTATAAGCAAGTAGTATATGGAAATCAGCTAAGATTGACAAGGTCAATTAAAATTCAATAATGGATTTCATGTATCAAAATGAAAAGGGTATTATAAATTGACTATTATGGCGGGTATTCAAGTGAGTTGATATATGTATGGTATAAGATAAGTACCAATAAGGCTCAATAGGAAATAACAATTCGATATACTTAAATAGATTATAATTTTAATTATCATAGCTAAATTCTAAGATCATTTTATTGGTCATTATATTTCAAGATAAAATTTTGTGGAAGGTGTCTATATGATGAAACCAAAAAGGGATGATGACACCATTGGATGCTAATAAGGGTTTCAAGTTATTGAAATCTGGTTTAGGATTGAAGCAAGAAACATGATCTTATAACATTCATTTGAAATGAATATTTTCTATGTGTCTACCAAAGTTTAGTGGGAGCACCATAGTTTTCCAAGAGAAATATCTTTGACAACACATAGAAAAAAGATATTGTTCTTATTGTTAGTTAAGACTAGGATAAAAGTAATTCTCCAGTGATTGACTTAATATAGTAACCTAAGTTCTATGAAATAAGATCTGTTGAGGTAAATATAGTGGTTACTTGGACCTTGCCAGTCTTATATATACTGACATGGTATTGAAAAATATAAGTTAGAACAATTAAAGAAAAGAATTGTTTCCAATTTCACATGGCATAAGTATCTTCAAGTATACATGCAATGGTGTAGGAGGAGATTAAGTGGTGAATTGAGTTTTGTATGCTTCATCGATGGATCAATCACATATTCCAAGATATGTACATGAATTGATATTGTTAGTATATACTTATATTAAGAAAATATCAGTTATATCTAGGAGAACTGCAAGTGAAGTAGTCAGAACTATCATATTGTACTTGAGAAAGTACAAATGATATGTACTTGGTATGTGGAGAGGAAAGGATATTAGTTATGGTGGTACACACACTAGTCTTAATTAGACCAGATTGATCTAATATCACAGTTAGGCTAAGATGATGAGCAAGATAAGATCATATGATCCAATGGTAGACATATCTATAAATACCGAGTATGTTGATGCTTCTAAGGAACCTGAGAAGTAGTTAAATGAAACAATTTGTTCCAGTTCTTGGAATCACACCTAGTTAATAAAGTATTATCATAATGTAAATTATGATATTCTTACTATCCAAGATGTCATGTCATGATAGTGGATAAAAGAGATATACTCGAGGATAACATCTCTTGAGAAGTTTTAGTCAAGGAGATGAGGTTGCATATAGTAGAATAACCATGCAGTTGAAATGTGTCAGACCCAGCAGCTAAATCCATTACTCAATAGAAACATTATATTTATTATGTGAGTATCTAAAAAGTATGGTTTGCAGGTTATATCTAGTGAAAGTGGGAGTGTTGAAATAGTGGGTTCCTTAGACCCAATTGTGCAGTACTTTTGATTACCATATTGTGTATACAGTTAGATATACATGATGTGAAATCTTACCATTATAGTGTATATATTTCTGCATCCACTATATAACAGTAATTTCCATAGATTAATTGTCATAACAAAGGGTTATAGAAGATCTCAGACTATAATGAGAACCTATAGATACTATGAAATTAATCTCAAACAAATTTACTATGGTCTAGATACATAATAATGACTATAAATAGTTGATGTATGACTATTAAGTGATGGGGGATCATAATCATTGAGAATATTTCTCATGAATTTTATACTTGGTAATATTTAGTAGTGAGATCATGAGGACTCACCCGACAATAGGAACACCACTTTTTTGGTGTCATTGGTTGTTCCTATCTATAGACATGTGTATTGGTCTCATGACTTGAGATCATTACCAGTGTGTACCATTTTATTGCATACTTTGATGCAAGTAAAAAACAATGATAATGAAATTGTGGTGAGGTATCCTGTGTTGGGTGTGTCATTGGTGGTATAAAATTAGTTGAATGATCAAGAAAGTATTTGTCGCTTCCAAGTTAAGGAAGTTATATATCTCAGGCTTGGTTGATCAATATGGTGTTACATTCATAAGTTTTTGGAAAAATCAATCAAAAGGTAAATTCATCTAGATAGATCAAAAAATAATAAAGAAATAAAAGGGTGAAGACACAAGTGTGCATCCTACTTTATGAGATATTTAATGACAATGAGATTATAGTACACAATACGTGTTCGTATGTTGGTTTTCATTATTATGACAATCCTTATCTCTTTAGGGGCCTTGATGCATTGCTATAATCCCTTATTGGTCTATGGATTTTATTCATTAATATAGACATAAGGGCATAGAGGGTCACACACAATAGCGTTTTCAAGAATCCACCCTATTTAGTTGAAGAAGCTTGTTGGAAATGGTGGTCCCCACCATAGGGTCTGAGTGTTTTCCAAGATATTGATCACCAAATAAATAAATAAATTAATTATTATTAAAGTTATAAATAATTGGGATGAATTTATTTAAAGTATTTATAAGTTAATTAAATATGAGAAAATATTAATTGAAGGAATATTATTTTAATATTCTAGGTTTTTTAAATATTAAGTGGTAATGGTGAGTCAAGTTAAATGACTCGAGTTTATCATGTAATATATTTTATATATATTACATGTATATGATAAAATAATAAATAATATTGATGTAGTTTAGTTTGTCATAATTATTTATTTAGTTGACGTTAAATAAATGAGGCCTGGGGAACCCTACAAGGTATTTAGAACATCCACTATAAATAGGGAGAGAGGCTCTCACACAATTGAATATTCATTAATTATTGAATGAGAGCCTATCTCTCCTACCGCTTTCTAGAGAGAGAGAGTCTCTCTCTCAACTAACTATCAACGAATGCCTTTAAGCATAGAAGGTAGAGGATCAAAATGATCTTCAATACATCAAAGATATCGTCAGATCATCGCACCAACACACATAATTCGACGATCAGTAGTCCCATGGATTTTTGAATCACATGTGGATGATCTAGTGGGATACTTCTATGGATCCTTCAAGCAATGATCGCCAGTGATGAGTTGTAGCCAAGCATAGATTCAGACCCAAACAAGTATGTTTTTATTTTTTATTTGTGCATTATTTTAATTTATGAAGTATCCTTGGACCGTACTAGGGATTGAATCTTCGATGATGACACATTCTATCATCCCAAAAATGAAAAATTTAAAATCCCTAGAACATCTAATTTTGCTGCGGGCCCTAGTACCTTCAAAACCCTCTTGAATTTAAATACCTGAAAATATAATTTCTCACCAAACACTAAAAATTCATTTAAAAGACACTTGTAATTCCTAAAAAATGTTTTTCAATTTCAAATTTCATTTTAAACGTACTCTCATGGTTTAATTAAAAAAACATTACCCCCACAAATTGTTTCTTAATCCATAATGCAGAAATTATCTAATAAATTTGAATAATTATTTTAAAATTACATGTGTATTAAAATGTACTAAAATCATAAAAAATTACACAATAAGGAATCATAATAATATAAGAAGTGAATAAGATCTACCTACCTCAAATAATGATAATTTTGTGATCCTAAAACCCATGATCAAATGTTAGTAATCATGATCTAATCCTCCAAAACCTGGAAACAAGAATACAAGATCACAATTCTTTCATTCATGATTCAAATCTACCAAAAACATTCCAATATCTAATATCAATAGATATATCTTACAATGTAATAAGAAATTTTAAATTAAGATAAATGGTAACATTGAATAATATAAAAAACCATCAAGACCATAAATTAATTATGATGTTCATCTAATTGATTCTAGAGAGAGTCACATTATTTGATGATGGTGAATCCCCAATTTATCCCTGAAGGAAAATATGGCCATCCCAAGTTAATATAGGATATCCAATGATGCATACATGTTCATAATCATGTACTTAATATTCAAATTATGAATATCGAACAAGAGAACATGGTAACACTACATATTATTTTGGGATAGTGTGACAACTGATTAGGTACCTCCTCCAAAAAACCTAAAATTGCACAGTTCGCCAACGTTTTCTCCAAGGACCATAAACTGCTTGTTATAAAGGTCATGTAAAACATAATATCACATTTAATGAAAAAACCATTCTAAAAAATAGATAAATGAAACCCTTCCCAGTTGCACACGCACATGTATTCTTTAAAATACCTATATAACTAAAGTATACATGAGAAATAAATAAGTACATATCATAAATTCATGCCTATTATCATAGAATACAACAAATTTGGATCGTTACCCACTTGAGTAGTTCAAAAATTTCATGGCAATACCTTACACATCATTCACAAACCTGTAACTTCTCATATATCACAAAAACAAATATTCATCTATACCCAATATTTCATAATAAATTATCATACTTTAAATGTTCAATTCCCAAAAATAGTTTTTACCTTTAAAATACATTTTAGCAAAACCAACCAAAAAACATATGTCTTAAACCCTCTTAATATTAAATACTTGAAAATATAATTTTTCACTAAACACCAAAAATACATTTCACAAACACATCAAATTATTGAAAAATGTTGTTCAAATTCAAATTTTATTTTAAATGGACTCTCATGGTTTAATTCAAGAAAATAACTACCCCAAATGGTTTTCTAATCTAGAATGTAGTAATTATAAAATAAATTTGATCAATTATTTTAAAATTACATGTGTATTTAAATGTACTAAAATCATAAAAATTACACAAGAAGGAATCATAATAAGATAAGGAGTGAATAGGATCCACTTAACTCAGATAATGATAATTTTGGGATCCTGAAACCCATTATTAAATGTTAGTAATCATGATCTAATCCTCCAAAACATGGAAACAAGAATACCAAATCATGATTCTTCCATTAATGATCCAAATATACCAATAAAAGCCCAAGATATAATACCAATAGATATATCTTATTATGTAATAAGAAATAAAAAGTGGGAGAAATAGTAATATCAAATAATAAAAAAAATCATCGAGACCAAAAATTAAATCGGATGTTGATCTAATTGTACTTAAAGTGAGTTGTATCATTTGATGACAGAGAATCCCCAATTTCTCCCTTAAGTAAAATAGGGTCCTCCCAAGTTGAGTTAGGATATCTAATGAATAATACATGTGCATAATTATGTACTTAATATTCAAATTATGAATATCAAAGTTGACAACATGGTAACACTACATATTATTTTAGGACTATGTGACAACCATGTAAGAGCCTCCTCCCAAAAAACCTAAAATTGCATAGTCTACCTACATAGTCACCTAAGACCAAGAACTGATTATAAATTCATTACTACCTCTATAGGTGGCCTACTTATCCATACTATATATTCCAAAGGAACATGCACCCAGACTATCCATGGTTCATCACACCACAAAAATAACATAAGTAAATTCCAATATCAATGAAACTAAAAGGGAGACGTACCTAAAAAACTAGATACATCACAATTATGTTCACCATAGTATTTTTATCCACTAAAAGGTAACTAGGATTCATTCTAGTCAAACAACACTATCCATTTATACCACCTCTTATCCTCCCTTTCCCACAACTCATCTTTAATTGGTCCATATGGCCAATTAACCCCCACTAGTGGATTAATATATCCTCTCATGATATTCTGCATTTGATTACAAATAGTCATTATCCTTTATCTAAATATACCACATTTTATGAATGAATATTAGATAGATCTGGTTAGTACTTTATTAGATAATAGAAATGGAAATTTTCTTATTGCATAACACTTCGATGGAAGATCTAAATGGTAAGCCAAAAGTATAGTTATCTCAAAAAATATTGAATAGAAACATATACTTGGGTGTCAAATTCCTTTTTTTTCCTGATTCATATCTACCCAAACTATTATGAAATTAAAAATAAAACTCAATCCCCCACAAAAAACTCCAATGACTATAAAAAATGATTGAAATAGGAGTTCTATTGTGTTTGAGATATCATTAATTGTCACCATATTTTAAATAATTCTAGTCCCAATAGAAATATATATCCTAATTTTTTTAATATATTGGTGGTTACTATAATATTCAATATAAAAATTTTATTAGAGCTATCTGAATCAATTCATGATAACTATTTTTGTATAACAACTCTATCAAAGAAACAGATCCTCTCACAGCCTCCCAAAATCTATAACACATGCTAAATTCATGCCCTCTAAAGTCATTATGGTTGATTCCATCCAGTCTTTCATTTTTTGGTGATATGATGCATTAATATTCAGGTGAGTATCCATTACATTTTAAAACTCTCTCCAAAATATTAATATAAATTGATGATGATATATATATAACATGATAAATAAAGTATCTCCATGAATCCTAACTACCTTAAATGCATATATCTTATCCAAATCCTCAACTAAGAATATCTCTTAGATAGGCATGATGTGGGTTGAATTTGTCAGTCATTCCACAATCACCCATATTGTATCTTACTTCCATGGTGATTTAGAGACACTAGTAATGGAATCCATTGTGATATCTTTCCAATTCAATGTTATTATAGGGTAAGGTATAAAAATAATTATAGGTTAATGGTGTTATACCTTTACCACTGATAATTCATCCTTTGAGAGAAATAATCAAAAATTTCCCTATTCATCCTTATTATTCCAAACTATTATATGATCTCATGATACATATTCCCCACTCTAGGATAAAATAACCAACTGTATTTATATAACACACATAAAATCATATCACAGACTTTAGGGAAGTACCTCACTTTCCTTAAAAATTCACTAAGTCTTCCATTATTGATCACTATTCTATGGATTCATTTACATTTAAGGTGTGAATAGTCTTTATAAATAAAAAATAAGTCTTTTATCTATATTTTTTTTATAGCCATCATGCATCAAAGTGATATAGATCCAATATAAAATCATATTTCTCCTCTCTTTTCAATATATTAGAAGTAAACATGCAATCAAACCCATAAAAATCCACCAATACCCTGAATACTTTAACATTTGATATTTTTTACTCAAGGAATTTACTACAATGTTAACTTCTATAGTGTATAAGATAACTAAAAATGAAAGGTCTAAAGGTACTCTACCCATCACCCCTAATATGAGTTCAAATAACATTGAAAAAATATATACCTTAAACTCTTGTAATATAAATACATCGTGAAGCACTCATAAAATAAGTAATGTTTCCAACTCTTTATGGAATGGACCACTGATAACTCAAGATCATGCATGGGTTAGTTCTTATCATGTGTTTATAACTACCTCAACCCATATTCAACCACCTTACCCCCTTACATGATAACACACCCCAACCCGTATCTAGATAAATTACAACACATTGAATATATTTCATCCAATTATTCATCTCATCAAAGATTTGTTCACTTATCATACTATTCAAGCATCACACACTTTTGATTTAATGGCATAATCAAAGATGAAATATTTTAATAGACTTGAATGAAGTGTTCATAGTATCCATCTAACTCTAGGAAACTTTGATTCTCAAGAAATTTATTGGGTCACTCCCCGGAGATCACTTCCTTAAACTTACACACACACACACACACACAATAAGAAACCCTTTTCATAAATCAAATTTCCGAATAATTTCAATTCACACATCCAAAACTAGATTTTAGATATAGTATCATAAAACCTATGCTCTCATTTTTTTTCCAAAATAGTATAAAACTGCTCCTCATTATATTCTTCTGATTCAGAATAAACCAAAATTTCATCCAAAAACACCATGATGAGCATATCTTAGTATTTAAGAAAAAACGACTAATTAAGGATATAAAAATATCAATATCATTAGTATCCCAAAATGGAATTATCAAGAACTTATAATTCAAAAACATCCTTCTAAATGAAATCTTTTAAATTTTCATATCCTTCACAATCTTCTGGTTATATCCCAATAAAAAATCAATCTTAAAAAATCACTCATATCACTTAAACTAATCAAAAAGATAATAAATGTGACTATAGGTGGTATTTATCATTTATCATCATCATATTTAACTTTCAATAGAAAATTCACAACCATAAGATACTATCATCACTCCTAGAAAACAAAATTGATACTTTATGGTGAAACATTTGGTTAAATAAATACCTTTACCTCTAAATACTTTATTTGGATCAAGAAATCTCATAGATCTATTAGTTCCATGTTATATGAATTCAATGATATAGGAATCACCCTTATAATAAAATTGATGGAAATATACATGTATATTTTGGTGGAAGAAAAAAAATATTTCTAAAAATATATATAAGAAATCATTCACCACCACTGGTAATAGAAACAAATCTTTGGATTCTACTGATCTAGGACTAATAAAAATAGATAACATATTAAAACCCCATGGTAATTAACACTTAGTACTTCCCTAATAGAATAGTTATATCATGCCCCTTGAAAAGTGTGAACATTTCCATCAGGGAAGTAAACACCCCACTCTTAGCAGTCAAAATGGATCTTGAAATTCACCGACCAATCCATCTAGATTATATCATCAAATATTTCCATATCTATAACCCATAAGTCCCATAATATTTCCACATAATTGAAAGAATGTAATAAGATGGACACTTACACCATCATTCTACCCTTTCCCTAAGAGACATCTCAATCTTCAAGGAATAAGAGAAAAACACCAAAAACTCAACTAGTTTACTACTCATAAAGATATTAATAAATTAGATTAACCCATATAAAACAAATTAGGTAATATATTATAATCAATATAAAGATTACCTCAAATTATTATAGGTCCTGCCTCAATCTCCTCTATCATATTCTCCATAGTAAAAATATTTCCTTGACCCTTCTGAGTATGACTTTAAGGAGGATTTCCACCAATCCATTCATGTGACTCAGATCTAGCATTATTATAATTCTCCACAGATATCTTGGTTACCTGTGTTTGTTTCGAACTCGAAACACTAGAACATTGAGAGATAAAAGTATGTAATTTTTTCAGATTCCCAAACTTTCAACACTAATCACATGTCCTAAGAACATCAGGATAATACTTTTTCAAGTGTTTCATGCTAACACAATGTAAACACCCAAGTTTCCCAATCCCTTGGTAAAATCTTGAGCTTACCAATTTTTTCCAGCTGCCTCCCAGTTCAAAATTATCTCACATTATCTTTTAAACATTACGAAGATTCTTTACTTCATCAACCTATTGAAAAAAACATATTCACCCTTAAATTACATCATGTATACCTCACTAATTATTACCTTATTCACCACTAACTCATATGTAGGTAAATATGATGGGATCATCCAGGACCATATCTATGGTCGAAGAGTCATCTCAAACTATATCTCCTTGTGACTTTAATTTTTGATCAAATCTTTTGAAAAATGAACCAAATCTATGAGAAACATACTCCCATACTATCATGTTCCCAAGATCCATCTTCAAGAACTCATAATCCTTCCTCAAATTTTGTAATCCTAAATAAAAATACTGTCTAATCATATTCCTAAATTCATACAATGATATATCCTCACCCAACTTCCCTTCTACAATTATCTCCCATTACTACTAATAATCTCTCCCAAACAAGTAAGTAGTGAACTCTACCTTCAACATCACAGGGGTATGGAGAAAATATGAATTTTTTTTATTCTCTCTAACTAAAAAATATATTCTTGAAATTCACTATCAATACTAAGGAAAACATTATAATACTTCTATAATTTTAAATAAAAATCCACTTCCTTAGTGTTATCTTGATATAGACCCCTTCAAATCACCTAGATTTCATGAATAAACATTTTCAAGAGTTTATGAACATTTTTCACATTCCTAGTACCTTACTCAAACACATTATCTCCTTTTGTGTTACTAAAATCTTCCTAATGAATAATATCTCTATGTGGATGCATCTTAATAATAGTACAAACCAATGACAAGATCACACACAACACTATATCGAAATTCTATATTCAAAAACTATAAAAACTAAAAAGAGGATCTCAATTATATGTTTAAGAGTATATATTCACTATATATAAATTCATTTTTTTATAAATTTCATACAATTAGAAATTAAAATTTCCAAAAAAATTCATTTAAAGTTATTAAAAAAAACATATATGAATCACCTTTAATTTTTTTTATAAAAAAATATTTTGAAAACTTTGATTCACCTACATATAAACTACATACATGATTATTAGGATGCATGAAATCATTAATCTTCTAAATAATCTAGGGGGAAAACAATTAAATGGAATAATAAACCAATATCCTATAATTAATCCTTTAGATCACTTGTCCCACCCAAATTCCCTAATAAATCAAGTCTCTATATAAAGAGGTTATTTTTTCTTTTTTATGGGTAACTCTTGAGTTCCAACCACCCTAAATTACTTGATTACCAAATTATCAAGAATAATCCATCAATACCCTACTATGATACCATTTTGTGATGAAACCAACCTTAGATCTCAAACCTAAATAACTAATCTTATACTGCCACAACCTCAGGTATATTCCCTGATCAACAGAGGCTAGAAAATTGTATTAATTGATAAAAATAGTCCTTGGAGAATGATTTTATCTCAATTAAACAACCAAATACATGAGAAAAAATGTTACATTATTTTAAAAACAAAAATCACTTTTAAAATACCATTTAATGTTAACTATAAACCAAACAGAGTAAAATAGATTAAAAAATAAAATAGACTCATATGACAACGTGATAACACAACCTAACCAATGATTCTCATTAAATGAGAATGGTATAAATCCCCCTAAAACATACAATTTAACACCACTACATCCATCATTAAGTCAACACTTAATATCCATTACTCTTTAATATCAGATCCTTACCTATACCCCATACATTTATATGAAAGCTATAATGTGTGTATAGGGATTATTAAGAATACATAGTAGATTTTTCATAAACCACTCTCGTTAAATCTCATACAAACCCATTCCCAAACATGTAACCAAATCCATTAAAAATTGGTTAGAATCTTAAAAGGAAAATAGTTTACCAAAAATTTATATAATGTAAATTTTAGATAAAAAATATAACCAATAATTTCCTCTATAGATACCCAAAGCTTGACGTACATGGACATTACATTACTTTAGCAGAATACTTAATACATAACAAAAATAGACACACAAGGACCTTAATAGTTTAGTGTCTTTGGAAACTTGGAACATAATCTTCTAATCGTGGTGAATGATCTTCAAAATCTCCCATAAAGATCTTCCCCCTTTTTTTTCTTACCTAAAACCTTTCTTTATATCCTGGGGAAAAGAAAACATAAAAAGGGTGAGCTCAAATGCTCAGTAAGGGTAATCATGGATAAAATAAAACATACCATATACATTTGAACTTAAAAACATGAACATAATGTTTAAACATCAAAATATTGGGCAACAACATAAAACATGGAAGTACATAAGGCATAGATCATAATGGAACATAAAACATGATAAAATAGCATGGGAATAAAACATGTAACTGTGGCATCCATTAAGCACATGTAATGATTTCCATAGTAGCCAAGGCATTACTGCCAAGACCATCTTAGTGGACAAAGTCCCATTCTGAATCGAGTTCACTCCTCGTTTCAGTCCTGTAACACTGAACCAGATTAACTTAACATTCCAGCCATGTCTATCTCATGAGATATAAAATCTTTACCCAATGAATTGGAGGGAGATATAGGTCCCACCCATCTCATAATGAAATCATTCTTACTTGTTCCACAAAATAAACATACATCATTCATAATAACCCAATAAATAAAAAGGGTTTCATAAATATCATCCCATTATCACATAATCCATATAAAAGAAATGGATATCATTTCATAATAAGAAAAGTGAAACCATGTAAATCTTAGAGACATGATACTTGAAACATACACATATGAAATAATGTCATCTTAGATGAAAAATAGTTTTGATAAAACACTTGAAATGAATTCTTGAGGAAAATATCCTTTCTTCTTCAAAATAATTCTCTTTTCACAAAATGTCATGCAATTTTAAAAGAAAATTATTTTGTGGAAAATAGTAATGAAATCTTTTTTAGTAAGCTTCATTAAAATAAGGCTTTATAAAACTATAAAAATCTGTTCGTGCCGTATAAGTTAAAAAAACATTCTTCTCATACTTTTCCCGGAAAAGTCAAAAAAGTACCTCGTAACGTAAACAAAAGAAAGATTCGTTACATACCATGTAGTAAAAGTCAAAAATGGGTAAGAAGGACATTAAAAATACATGAAAACACTTTTATAAAACATGGACATGGATGATAGAAATAACCCCAGTAAATACATACGAATAAGCAATCTCAGATAAAAATGAGATTTGCAAAATTATCCCTTACCTTAGGTCCGATATGCTTCGTACGTATCCGAACCTCCTATATAATGATTTAAATAATGTCATTGAATTATTACAGAATCATATTAATTTTTATGATATCATATATGGTTCACTTATGACTTTATATTACCAGTTCTTTTGTAAATTCCATGTTAAAGAGCGTTTTGGGTAAAATCGGTTCATTTGTCATCCATGTTTTGACTTGTAATTATTCATATGATTACTTAGATCATGATTACATAATTCCATAATATAAAAAATTATTTATATATAATATATATTCAGAATATACATATATATAATAGATCGATAAATGGAAAGAAATACACCGTTCATGGAGACGGTAGGCCGTACGTACGCATGAACGTTGTTTTCGTTTCCTCATTGAATTGAATGGAATTAATTGGATGACATACATATATATATAAATAAATACAGTATCATTATTATGTCATATATTTCATGATTACTTATTATATATACTTTATAATCATTTATGAATGGTTAATCATTGAGAATGAATCTCATCGTGTCGTGGTGACGGTATTCCGTACGTACGCACGCGCGATGATATCGTTCCCATGATTGTGGAATTTTTTTAGAGTGTATGTATAATGTTACAGAATCAATATAACTTTAAAATAATCATATATAGTTATTATTTACACCATTATACCCATCCAAGTAAGGTGGTGGTGGAAAATAGATTACACCACGGCGTGGAGACGGTATTCCGTACGTACGCACGCGCGGTGATTTCGTTTTCCATAGGATGGATAGATGGTGAAATAGGGTTGTTTAATAATTATAATAACATATAAGTATATGAGTGATATTTATGTTATTAATTAATAATTAAACAACCTATGAAGAATAAGTGGAAGAAGAAATAAAGGTGAAAGAATCGGTAACGGACATTACCTCTTCTTTGAAGCGCCTCTTTGAGACCTCCTCTTAGGGCACTAAAATTGGTCTTTGAAGAAGACCAAGACCTCTAGGATGTTTCTAGGGAAGTGTAGAAGAGAATTTGGCAGGGGTTGGCCGAGATTGAAGGCTCAAAGTGGTGTGAGGAAGAGAGGGAGGAGGTTCCCTTTTATAAGGGAGGAGAGGGGCACCTTTGGAATTCTTAAAAATATTAATTTATAATAAATCTAACCCCACCTAAAAACCTCAAAAAATGACTCATATTCAAATATTATATGAGATAGGGTTGTAATCTCATCAACCAATCAAATTTAGACATGTTTGGAGCTTATTTTAAACATTATCATTTTTATTTATCCTTATTTAATCTATTTAAATTTATTTGTGGTAATAAAATTCTAAATTTTAAATTATAACAAATAATTACTTATTTGTTGTGAATTTTCCATAATTGGTTACTTTATAACATTATAGACCATATAAATTTAAATTTATAATTTTTAAATATTTTTGTGATTTTTAAACAATTTTATAATATGTTATTTTTATAAAATAACAATAGTGTCAATTTTGACACTAATCATTTATTTGAATTTAAATAAAATATATAAAAAAGATATTTTCGAACTAAAAGATTTAATATATTAATAAAAGGTAATATGTATCTATAAAATTATTTTATAACATTAAATAGTTCATATAATATTTATTTTATTATTTTTAAAACCATTTATTTGGTTTATCTGTTAATAAAATAATTACTACAACATTTTTGTATAATTATTTAATATACTGATTTGTTGAATAAAAATTACAAATAAAATCCTATGATTAAGATAAATCTATTAAATTTCACAATAATACTTTTACTAGAATTTATCATCTTAAAATCACAATATTTAAATTGTTATATTTATTAAATTACGAAGGTGACAACTTTGGCATCATTTAAAATAAAATAATATAAGTGTCATAATCACTTTTATAAGGCTCAAAACGGTTATATATTATGTAATTGGATGATTAAGGTGTAGATATACACTAACAATAAGTTTTGGTCAGGTTTGTGAGCCTTTTAATGGGTATTATTATTTCAATAAAAACTATATTACTTATTTTCCACTTAATAAATAATTTATGTATCATTAATGTATCACCATTAATGACAATTATTTAATCCCTAAAAAATATAAATAAATTTTTATTATGTAGATAATTTTATTATCTTTCTGTATACTGTTCATGTTCGAATTTTTATGATGTTTATCACTAAATTAAAATTATTATACTTATAAGATTTAAGAGATTGACATGTTGTCACTTTCTTTGGTTTTAATAATAATTAAAATATTTTCATGGTCAAAAGTCCATAAAATGAATCTAATCCGACCCTTAGGTTATATGGGTCTACTTTTAGCCATCCAATTGAATTTTGTCATGTGTTAGGGTAATTTTATAATATTATATTTACCCTTAATTACCCGATTTACCTTTAACTATGGTAAATAAAATTTACCATAGTTACTATTCATAATTCCCAAAAATAAAAAGTAGCTTATTAACATAATTTGGACCCACTGATTCCAAATATGGAATCCATTTTTCCAAATTGAATACAAAAAAGTTTCATAAATTAAATTAAAATTAATCACGTTGTCGAAAGAAAACAGGTTTTCTTTGAAACATTGCAAAAGATTGAATTGATTTAACCCACGAATTTAATGTAAAATCAATGATAATGACATACATTATATTAAATGGTAAAAATATATTCTATTTATAATTTAAAACAATTCAATATTATAATTTAACCATAGAAATTATTGTGATGAAAAAAGTTGTTTTTATTTAAAATATAGCGTGTTTTTACTATTCATCAAAATATAAAAGTTACCAGAATAATATGGAAATTTTATCCAAAGTAAATTTTTATTTCATGATTCCATAGAAGAATTTTATTTTTTAAAATTGAACTTATAAACATGTCAAAACTAGATTTAAAGTGGGTGCGCCATCAAAAGGCGACAAAACTGCATTTTTTGAAAAATACTTATTTTACCCAAAAAATTTATTTTGTTCTTATTCCATTATCTAGAAAATGTGTAAGATGAATAATAATGTTATAAAATTAAAAATTTAGTTAATACTATTCATAAAGTCTAGTTCATAAAAATATTATAATAATATATCGTTGTTTAGTAAAACCCGGTATTGCGTACAACACACGCTATCGAGGAAGGTCGCGATTGCGTGTAATGCAAGCCAAGTCAGGGTTGCGTGTTGTGCAAGAATACTTAATTGTTTCATATAACAGAATCCAACCATATTTCATTTATATATTGAATATATATATATACTCAATGTTGCGTAGAATAACTATTATCAAAATTGTGTGTAACACGATCCAGGAATAGTGTTGCGTATACTGCAAGCTAATATGGTGCTGCGTATATCGCAAGGTAATCTTGGTGTAGCATACAACACAAGACATTAATGAAATTAAAAGAATATTTTTCATAAAATATCAGGGTGTTACATCCTCAATAAGGAAACCCTTCCCATTCTACTAAAACTAGAATCCAATAAACAAACAATATAAGTAAATTATACATGAGCAATAAATAATCACATATTATAAATTAATTATTATGATCATATTTTAAAAACACTTTATATTATCACTCTCCTAGATTGTTCCTAAATTTCATGCCTCATCTCATCCACATCACACACAAAAATGGAAATTATTATCTATGATAAATTCTCAACCCTTCCATACATAATTGACACTTAAAATTCATTATACATTACCAACATGTACAACTAAAAAATAGTTTTTCATTATGAAAATATATTTTCTAAACCACCCAAAAAAAATGTAAGTATTAAACCCTCTTGAGTTAAGAAACTAGAAAATTATCTTTTCACCAAACACCAAAAATCCATTTCATAAAAAACTATAAAACCCAAAACCAATGGTTTAAATTTAAATTATATTTTAACTAACTCAAATGGTTTAATTAAAAGCCCCCAAAACCATAATGTTTTCATAATCTCGAAATATATAACTATAAATTAAATTTAAACAATTATTTTGATCATTACACACACTAGAAAGCGTCTCGTAACCACACTAATTATATAATAAGTAATAATAATCCTTTAAGGAGTGAATAAGAGATGACTTCCTTAGATAAAAATCACATAATGATCTTGAAACCCTAGAAACATTATCAGTAATTAGGATCTGATACTCCAGACCCAAGGAATAAGTACACATGATCATTATTATTCTATTCTTCATTTGAATCCACCAACCAAAGACCTATATATAATCCCAATGTATAAATCTATCAAATTAATAATAAATAAAAATATAGGGAGATAGATAGATCAAATAATACATGATACCATCATGATCAAATCTTAAATTTGATGTTGAAATAAAAACGCATAGAGAGAATAACATCAGTTAATTGTAGATAATCCACAATTTTTCTCCTAATGAACACTTGAATCATCCAAAAATCATTTAAGTGTGTTAAATGGGGTTTATATAAGGATAATATTATTTTTAATATAAAAATCATGAAAGCATAACTAGACTACATGGTTAGGCTATATGGTTAGATGGGAACATGCGTAGACCAAGAAGGCATCTCTGTACACAATCCTAGTATTACATGATCAAACTACATGGATTATAAGGATTGAGCACCAACTATACAGTAATCACTACCACTAAATGTGACATGAAATTTCAGGCTATATAGTCCCAGAAATTTTTTTCTGAACTATTTTTGCTTCACTACACCAAAAAAAAAAATAAAAAAAATTAAAAAATCATTGAAAATCAAAGGGTAACTTTCTAATAAAACTCAATACATCATGAGTATAAAATATGAGGAATATTTACAATATAAAAATCCAAAAATACATCAATTTAAATATTTCTAGATCAAATAATTTATTTAATAATATTTCATGTTTTAAACTACAAAAAATAACATCAAACTTGCATATAACAAGAATAAGTTGAATGAAATAATATAAACATGAATAGTTAGAAACTAACCTTATTATTTGATCTCATTTGTAAATAAAATATTTTATAAAGAAAATCATAATGGAATAAATATTATAAACATTATCCCATCTAAAATAATGGTGATATTTATCATCTACTTGATCAACAACCATAGAAAAAGAGGCTGTATAAAAATATCTACAAGAATATTTTCATACATTGAGAAATAATTGTGGACACCACTCAAACACACCACTAAAAAATAAATAAATGTACCGACCAAACAATAAAATAAATTTTGATCATTCATAACCCATTAAATTAAGTAAAATAAATAATAGATAACTTTTCAATATAGAATAACCATAAATCTATCTTCATAAGATAATCCAGTGACATGAAAAATGCATATCAAAAAACCAAATCACATAAAAGAAGACAATTCATATATCTTCATAGAAAAAATAGAAAAATTAAAATAACAAGAGGCACTAGAATAAATAAAACACTCAAATAAATAACTAAAGAAAGAAGAAAAATTTTCTCCATGTAATGTTACTAATTATTTTAGAAGAACCTTTTCCTCTTGGGTATCATCTCGATCTCCATGATTTTATAGAATAATATTGATTATTTATGTCATCATCAAGGTGTGACTTATTATCTTTATTTATTTTTTCTCAATAAACTTCTTAGGATTTTTTCTCTCATCCCATGTCATTTTTGTTTGAGAAACATAATAACCCAATAATTATGAAAAAAATACCTAAATACTATATTTCATGCTTCTCATTGATCACATCCTCATTAGGGGAAATATTCTACTTGTATATAAATAGTCTATCTAGTTTTGGTTTTACATCCACTACATCCTTAAATTATAAAAAGGTAATACTTTTCAAATAAAGAGTTTTCTTATTTTTTACATTCATTTTATAAAGGTGTGGAATTTTTTATCCTATATATTTGAATGTTTTAGGTGTCAAGAA
Source organism: Viscum album (assembly GCA_963277665.1). NCBI lineage: Eukaryota > Viridiplantae > Streptophyta > Magnoliopsida > Santalales > Viscaceae > Viscum > Viscum album. The sequence goes on from OY728135.1 coordinate 1,369,997,837, forward strand.
TTTTAATATAAGTTTTGAGAAATAGAGAGGGTGTTTGAGAACATATTTTGGATGAATAAGTTGAGTCAGGGAATTATGGTATGGGTTGCACCATGGGAGGTCTATTGGAATGAAAATTTATGGTATGTAGATTTTATATATCCTTTATGTGTAGGTAATGATAATTATGTGTCACACTATTTTTTGGGAAGAAGTTTGGTTACTGTGTGTTGTTTTAGGTCATGGACTCATGGATTTTGAAGAGTATTTCTGTAACATATAAAACATTATGTTTTGAAGGGGTATCTTAAGAATGGGTTTTATTATTCAAAATATTTTACTTTTTCAATTTTTTATTAATGGTGTGTAGCCTTAATTCATGGTGTGAAGAAGTTTTAGAATCTTTATAAATCATTCATGAATGGCCTCTATGGCATGGCTATAGTGGTTATAGTATAAAGCCCATGGGAGCTAATTGTTGGATTCTTCCTTTTTGGGTGTTATCACACTATGGTTATTTGGTTACCTAGAAACCCTAATTTAAATATATCAAATATATTTATCTATTTCAAGTTTAATTGGGTGAAAAAAGGATTTGATTTGAAATTTTTATAAGTTCAGTATAATTATTCTAGTTTGGGCATGTTCATGATCTATCACTCTAATAAACCTTAATTTATTATTTTAGTTTAAATTCAAAAGGCTATGTAAATTTTTCTTTTTTATTTTATTTTTCTCAATTACTAGTCATCGTGAAGTGTATTCTAAGAAACCTTCATATTACCGTCAATTGGATTTAACCCTGAACATCAAGAGATTGACCAGTTTGATCGGAGGTGAGTTTACTTTCCCTTTATCTTGGGTTACTTTATGCATTCCATCTAGAGAGGAATCTGGTAGAGGTAAGGTTTGGCTTGTATGATGTTTGGATGAGTATTTTATTAAGTATTTTTATTTTCTAGGTTTCTAAAGATTCTATCATGTAAACATGGTTTTTGTATTATCCCTTTTCCAAGTCCACATGTATTAGTTGATTAAGGATTCAATTGATGTAGTGATTCAAGAACTATCTTTATTTTATATTTAATGTGGAAGAAACATGATTTTTTTTTCTTCCGATATATTTAAAAAGTTAATCTAATTAATATTATAAATTATTATAAAAGTTATTCAAAGATAATGGGGGTTATTTTTATGAATTTTTCATGATCCCATACATTTATTATGAGATTTTGACTACTTATTATTTCTGTTAAGAATTATTATTTTAGCTATGATGTATTTTTTTTGTGGTGATAATGTTATTGGAATCATCTTTTATAAAAGGTTGATCACCTAATGAAGGTAATTATTTTTTTATAAATCTAAAAATTAAATAATGATGTGTGTGTGTGGTTCCACTATTGTTTTATATGAAAAAGTGGATCATGGAATTGATTTTTTTGATATAATTGGTTATTATTTACTATTGGGTTTGTTTTTTGTGTTGTTCTGATTGGTATGGCTTAGGTTAGGTGAATTTTTTGAATACTTATATTTCTTTTATGTATTCGGTTGCAGGTTTAGTGGTTGGTCTCCAAAGTGGTCATGTGAGGATTATTTTTCCTATGTGTGGTGGTTGGGAAATTATAGTAGAATGGATGGTCATGTGAAAAGAGAAAGTGTTTCTTTGGCTATTGTGGTTGTTGTTGGAATGGGATGTAAAGAGGTTGACACTGTGGTATTTTTGTTGATGAGATATATTTTATAGCTGCTTGGTAGTAATGTAATATTATTGGTATTAATGAACTTGGTAGTGGGTATATTCAGGAATTGAATAAACTATAGGTTGTAAGTAAATTTGTAATACTTGAAATAAAATAGGAATAAATAGATTAAACATAGGTTATAGATAAATAATGAATTTTCATTAAATATATAATTAAATAGTATAATGAATATAATATTACTAGAAAATGGTAAATATATAAATGGTTGAATAATGTGATTTAATATGAAATTATGAATGGTTTTTTTGGTTGTTTTGAATGGAGGGTGGGGATGGTTTCTGGTATAGTATATAGTAGTGATGATAGTTTTTATAGTGATAGTGTGGTTATTGAAGTGAGTGTGGTAATTCTATTTTGGTGTGAACCATTAAAGTTTGGATTATGTATGGTTGTAATATATTTTTATTTTGTTTTGACTTTATATGTACGCCACCCAAGTCAGTTTAATATACTGACACCTAAGTGTTTTGAGTTATGGATTTTTTCCTAAACATCTAGGTTTTCAATGGAATGGTTGGTCGAATACTTTGTTTATATATATCTACTATCTAAGTGTGACACATTCTATGATTTCTCATAGTAAGTATAAATATGAAGTATATAATTTCATAAGATTATGGTATTCCATATACTTGTTGATTTGTTTATAGAAATGATGATGATACACAGTGTGGGTTGTGCATTGTAGGAGGAAACAAGGTAGATATTCTTAATGTTCATGATACCATATAGTGAAGGATATATTTCATGAGGCTATAATGTGTTATTGGGTTATGTTATATGGTGGAGGATATGAGATGTTGATGATGTGACTATGATATGTGGAAAGATTATGATATGTGATACGAGGGATTTTATCATGAAATACTTATCAATATTTTTATCCTTAAGGAATGAAGTATAGTATTCCCCAAGGATGTCTCTCAAAGAAGTTATAGTCTAGGTTTAAAACTATCACTTTTGTTTTTTTAAATAAGAAATAATTAGGTATTTGGGGATTTTTTTTAAATATTAAATAAAAAAACATATTAGAGAAAAAAATAGAGTGTGAATATTGGGAAAATAAAAAGTGTTTGATTGAAAGGAAGTGTGAAATTAGATTTAAAATAACAAGTAATGAACCCATTTAAACATTTGGACACAACATTATTCATTTTAAAAAAAAATTATCTTAATTTAATTTATCAATTCTTTACTAAATACTTCAAAATAAAAATTTAATTATACTTAAACATCATACCAAGACCACTACATGAGTATTGTTCCTCCAATAGAAGTGATTTGACAACTTAAATATCTCCAATTAGATAAACCTAATTGAAATCTTTGTACTTAAAAGTAAGTACTCCCTTAATAAATTTAGAAAATTAAATTAATTAATTTTATCTATAGATTATAAATCCATTCAAAAAAAATTTAGAATAATATTTAATTCAAAACCAAATAACCAAATTTATTCAAGAATAATAATTCAAAAAAATAATAGTATATAAAAAATTAAGTTAAATACTTGATTGAGTGTTTCTTTTAGTATCCACTAATAAAAAATTCTATGGGATTTTAGATATATGAGGTTAAAATCATAGAAATATTCATCAATTGTTACTCTTCTTGTCCAACTCATGTGATCTTCTTTCTATTTTTGTGAGATTACTCTCCCTTAATGTTGTGTGACTGTGATAATTTGTGGGCTTAGTTTTGGATGTGTATATGTATTATTCATAGTTGATAAATGTTTTTAAAAATGAAATAAAACTTCATGTCACTCTTGGTAAACCTTCATTCATATAGAATCATCTCATGGTCATTCTCTTGGTGGTAATAGTATTATATCTTCTCCTTAAATGAATGAGATATATAGTATTAATTATTGTTTTTGATTCCTAGCTATCAACATAATTCAAATTCTCTTTGAATATTCCCACGAATATTATACACTTAATCTCACATATAAATGAAATATTATGTTTGAGATAAAGAAATGTGAAAAATATCATTGGGAACTCCTTCACAACATGGAAAGTCAGATCATGGGGTGATCTTTCAAATTTTATTTCCCTTATTCTCTTATGGAACAAATGATATTTCTTTTTTTTTGGACTTATGTAGTGGGAGTGGAACTTGAAATATTTAATTTGTTTTCATTACCAAATTTCATTCAATGAAATTTTTTTCCTTCTCCAAATATATTTGTTTCATTGGGATTTGATTGCAAGTGTCATGGTAAAATAATTGATTTTTCCTGAAATTAAATACGATAAATTTCACATGAGTATCTCAGTTCACATTTCATAACATATAATATCTTATGTGACTCCCTATAAATATAAAGTACCCATGTATATGAGGATGAATAAGTTAAATGATACATAAGATGGTAGACTTCATAAAATCCTGGGTTAACATTATATGTATGATTTTAACTTCCTGCATAACATGTTTAACTAAAACATTCTTGATGAAAATGGTACATAAGAATAGAAACATATTACATTATACTTAAAATTCATAATTAAGAAATATTTTACAATTTCAATTCATTCCTAAGATGATGAATCATTTTATGTTGTATGTAAGATGGAAAATTTTAACAAAATTTTGATTATAAGGTATGTGTAAAATGATTCTTACACATATGATATAGTTTACCAAAATCACAATTCAATTCAAACATATTATTATTTTCAGTATATAATTAGATGAAAATTTCAAAAATTCATAATTTCAATGCAAGAATAGTATGTTTTCAGTTGATACATGAGAAGATAGACTTTTATCAATTTTTAGCTATTCCACACATCATCAGACATAACTATTTTCCAAATCAACAATAAATAATTTTGGTAAACCTATTCTTTTCTAAAAAAAAATTCTAGTAAAAAAATTTCACTTTTCTAAATATTAAAATAAATGTATGGTTTGTTCAATTAATTCGAGAAATGATTAAAAACACTTAAAATAATGAATTGAGAAATTTTGATGATGAATCCCAAAATGTTCCAAAAATTTAATAATGATGAATTTTCCTCAAAATTATAAAATGGTGTGTATTAAATCAATAAAATAAAAATTAAAAATAAATTAAAGTACGAGCTTCATAAATTTAACCACACTTAAGTCTTAGACTCCTAGACTATTACAAATGAGCTTCATTTATATTAAATGAACATTATATTTTAATAAAACTATAATTCAATGCAAATTTTAATTTTCCATGGGATAAAAAAATATAATTAGATAGAATGCGTAATGATTTTTAACTCACTAGGTTAAAATTAACCTAGAATGAATTTTTTAAAATTTCCCTTAGAAATGAGCTTTATGAATAATTGAAAATGTAGTATTTAAATATCACTCTTGTAAAGATAATAATGTTTTATAATATTTATAACTAACCATGTATCTATTAACATTATTATATAAATAAATATAAGATAATTTAGAGTTTAAAAGGGATATTTTTTCCAGAAAACTATTTTTTAGTACACAATGTTTGCCTATTTTAAGTAATTAAAATAATATTTTATAATGGATGATTTAAATGAAATTTATAGATTATATATATAAATATATTAATTTAAATCCATATAGTTATTATTGTTAATATTGTCGATGTAAGGTCATCTTATACTTGAAAAAATGAAATTTCTTGAAAAGTTGTTTTCATCTCATTTTTTTGGTTTATTTTTAAATTAAATTCATTAGCTTATGTAAATTGAATTTAATAAAATGGTTTAAATATTTGGAATCATAATAATTAATATTAGGTAATAATTCTAACATATTTTTGGTTAATTTAAATAGTAAGAACAAAAAAATATGTTCCCATGATTATGGTTAAAATAAGTTTACCAAGGCTTAATGTAACATCCTAAGGTTTTATGAAAAATAAAATTTCAATTTAATTTAAATTATTTAATATATTATGTTACAAAAAAAATACATAGTTTACCTTGTATCATATGAAACAATAATTTTATCTTTCCTTTCATACAACATCGAGTCACTTTGATAACTTGTAATACACACAAGGACGAGTCTTATCGAACAATAATATATTTTTGATATTATTATTTAATATGGAAGTTCTCACATAGTCATTATATTGAAATTTTGGAATAAGAATAACTATATTTTGTTTATTTTTTTTATAAAATCATTATAAATTAATTTAATAAATTTTATTGGCTTAAAATAAGAATAAATCTAATTTTTAAGCATAAAATGCTCTACATTTTTCAAAGGTAGTTTTACAGCTTTTTAATGGAGAACTTATTTTAAATCTAATTTTTGAAACATAAATAAATTTTATATGGAAAAATATACTTAATTTTTTAAATTATAATACAAAAATGTACTTTTAGTGATTTTTTTGGTATTTTTATTGAGGATTTTCATTTTTTATGAATAGTGAAAAATACTTTATTTTAGTGGAAAAATGCCTTTTTGTTTAAATAATTATTAAGGGAAAATTATATTTTAAATTTATTTTAAAGTCATAATATATCAATAATACAGATATTAATCCAATTTAAGTTCTTTTAATCATTTTTATATTCAATTTATATATTAAATATTATTAAACTTTTATACATTTTCACATTAAAAACTCGCTTTCCCACCACGTCTCCAGGATTAGATTTAAATTTAAATTTTCCACTTATGTGAATTGATTTTGAAAAAACGGACATAAAAAATTGTAATCAGTAAGAAATTTGTTGTATAATAATATCAACTTGATATTTTTACAAAAAATATTAGTAAAAGTAATTAAAATTAATTATAGTAATTAAGGTAAAATTAAGCTTAATAAGGGACTAAACCTTAAACTTAAAGTTCAAAATGACCTAGAAACTTGTCTAAAGGACATTGGATTCCAATAGTTTGACCATATACCCTATTGTTTCTAATTTCATGTGTTAGTGGGACACATGTTCATGAAATTTCCCTACATGATAAGTTAAGTAAGGGAAAAAACAAAAAAAGAACCTTCCTTAACTTTAACATTTACAAAACTTTGAGATATGGAAAAAACAACATATTTTCAATTATAAATATCATTTTGAAATATAAATGAGTTATTTTTATCATAACTATTTATCATTAATTTTTAGAGATGAATTAGTTACATTAATTGCTTAAGAAACGCCAACATAGTGATTGTTTAGTTAATAACGAACTAAAATAAATGATACTAAAAACATTAAAAGTGAAGTAAATGGATTGAATTATTATCTTTAATTTTTTATAGATTAATATATCATGTTAAAAAGATATGAAATTAATAAATATGAATTCCAATATTGTTTTGATATTTTTAAATTAAAATTAAATAAGTAATGACAAAATTGACATTAACTTTATTTTACAATAAATGATATTTTATTAAATAAATTAAAATTAATAAAAATAATTTATTATCAAAAGTGATTTTTAAGTGTCAATAAATATCAAATATTTTCTATTAATTGACCAATGAATCTTTTATAATTAACATATTGACCCATAGATAGTAAAAATATTGTTTAGATGGTCTGGGTTAAAGTAGTGTTTTTGCACATTACATGCGCTTGTTTTCAAATTAATTTCAAAAAACATGAGATTTATATTTTTTAAATTATATATAATATTTATATTTCAATGGTTCTATATTTCCTCATAAATATTACTTTAATTTCGTCTTAATGGTTAAATTACTTAGGTTATAAATATAGTCACTTTAATGAAAACCAAAATGATAAAATTTGGGAAATGTAGAAGTTAAGGAAAAAATTATAAAAATAAACTTATTTTTGTGTGGTGGAGGTTTTTATCACACATAATTACCATTTAATCCATTATTTTTTCATTTTGGAGTCACATTAATTAAGGGAGACCCTCAATAAAAAGAAACTCAACCCTCCTACTTCATCACACCTATCAAGACACTTTAGATCAATCAAGATCTACCCAAATAGATCATAAAAATACTTCCCATAAACCTAGATTCCTCACCTTGGGAATAATTCAACCCAAGGAATCCCTTTGGTATAAACCAAAAGGTGTTATTTGAATAAGAAATAACATTCTTCCTCAAGAAATTTTATATTATTTTCATTATACAACCACTAAAATATTCTAATTCCATGATATATAATAAAAAAAATTATACTAAATATACTGAAATTTTGTTATTCTAAGGTTTTGACCTGTACTTACACACCCTTTCATCTAATGGGTAATGAGATGGCCATTTATGTGTACGTTGAACTACTACCTCACAAAACGATGTCATTCTTTTTTCCATTACCACCTTTTAGGTTTGGGAATTATTATGGAAAATATGTTTATATATAATATATATGATACTTATTATGTATTTATCCTTATAAAATTCATTTATAACACATAAATTTATACATTCCATTTTGTGAAAATACGATAACATCGTTTGTGGAAGTATGGACTATCAACTCCCCAAAGCAATGTGATTCATTCACACAATACATGGAATGTATAAAAGATGGTTTTAATTAAATATATGTTAAAAAATGAAATATATATGATATTCATGACACAATTATCTTTATGGAATTATAATATATCATTTTCTTTATTAACTTTTTCACACACTAAAAAGTGATAACATCGGTCGTGGATGTGTGGACTACCACCTCCTCGACACGATGTGATTCCTTTTACATCACAATAATTATATATATATAAGTATATATGATTAAAAAATATGATATTTATGATATATTGATAATTTTTTAAAGATATAATGTTACTTACCATCTGTCCATAATGATCATTGAAAAATGGGAACGTTACTCATGTGTACATACGACCTACCGTCTCTATGATTGTAATATTGGTTCATTATTCATAACCATATTTCATGATAGATTTTAAAAGTATGATTTATGTATAAACATTATAATTATTTCATGACTATTATTCTATATATTTTTTATGTAATGACCTTATAGACCATAGTCTACCTATCAAAGTTAGTTTTGAGACATAATCCAAATATGTTCAAAACATCCAACTTAACCATTATTGATTAAGTAATTGTATATAACTCATTTATAAGTAAAATAAAAGTGGTAATAAACTTTTAAAATGTTATGAATAAAGTATGTAATTTACATAAGTTTTATTATTCAGGAATATAGAGAAAAAGCATGACAAATCAGACTCAAGGTAAGGGATTTTCATCTCACCTTTACATTCGTGAGATGAATTTCATATTAACAACTTAATTATTTGTGTAATGTATTTAATATCCATTTTTATATATTATATAATGAATTATTTTATATTCACAGTATTTAAATATTTAATTTAATGTTATTACTTCATGATTCTTATGATGAAAATGTTTCAATGTGGTATGAGACACTTTGGAATGTCTAAAGACAGGTGGAATAGCTTGACTACCCCTTTTTTGGATTTGTGGTCTTTAAAAGTTGATTTTAGTAATTTAAGAATTAAAAATTCATCTTGAATACTCATAATTTAGAGAAAAATATGATATTTCTATGAAAATTGATTAAATCATGAAATTCTACTCACCAGGTAAGTATATTTTCTCATCGACTAGACGGTAAGAGAATTCTTTAACTCTTAGATAAGGATCTTGAAGAAAAAAATTATTATCCTAGCACATTTAATTCTGATGAACTGACAGTCTCTTTGATCATCACATATTTATGTTTTTAAGGTCCTTAAATTTCCATTAATCATTCACTTGTTTGTGGTTGATGACCTCAATTACACACAATAATTATTTATGCTTTTCATCCATTCCCACCTATACTCTCCTTTGGTGGAATCCTAGTAATGTGTAACTTTTGGAGACCTTTATATTTTACACTTTCCCTTTTAAAGATGATGTTTTATTAAATATTTTTATGATTTTTATTTCAATAAAGGAATACCAAAAATTTTAATCATTTGATAGCCAAGATGAATTTTGAGGGTGAAATACATTTTAAGGGGTGTATGATGTAACATCTCGAGATTTTATGAACTATATACTTTCAATTTAATTTAAATTCCTTAATATATTATGTTAAAAAAATACATAGTTTATCTTTCATCACATACAAAAAAAATGTTTATCTTGTGTCGCACACAACATCAAGTCCCTTTGATAACTTATGATACATGCAAAGCTGAGTCTTATCAAACAATAATATATTGTTGATATTATTATTTAATATGGAAGTTATCGCCTATCCATTATATTGAAGGTTGTGAATCAAAATAAATATATTTTGTTTAATTTTTTTATAAAATGTTTTTACATTTATCCAATAAATTTGATAGGCTTTAAATAAGAATAAATCCAATTTGCAAGCATAAAAAGCTGTATATTTTTAAAAGGTAGTTTATCACCTTTTAATAGAGAACCCATTTTAAATATATATTTTGAAACTTTTATTATTTTTTTATGAAAAAATAAACTTCATTTTTGAAATTATAATATAAAAATTTAATTTGGGTGAATTTTTTGTATTATTCTGAGAAGTTTCATTTTTTGATGAATAGTGAAAAAATTCTGCATTTTAGTAGAAAACTACCTTTTCTTTTAAATAATTATTAATGTTAAATTAAAATTTAAATTGATTTTAAAGCCATAATAGATCAATTATATATCTATTAATACAATTTAGGTCATTCTAATCATTTTTATATTGAATTTAGATATTAAATATTAATTCACTTTTAAGCATTTTCACTTTAAAAACTCGCTTTCTCACCACGTCTATGAGATTAGATTTAAATTTAATTTTTCCACTTAAATTAATTGAATTCTAAAAAATATAATTATACAGTTCTAATAAGTATGAAATTTTTGGTCCAAAAATATCATCCATATTTCTTGACAAAAAATATTAGTAAAAGTAATTAAAATTAATTTCAGTGATTAGGGTAAAATTAAGCTAAACAATGGACTAAACCTTATACTCAAGGGAAAAAATGAACTAGAGACTTGTAAAAAGGTCATTTTATGAAAATATTTTGACCATATACCCTATTTGTTTTGAAATTTATGAGTTAGTGTGAAACATGTTCATAAAAATTCCATATATGATAAGTTAAGTAAGGAAAAAGACAAAAAATGAACCTTCCTTACCTTTAACATTTATAAAACTATAAGATATGAAAAAAACATATTTTTGGTTATAAATATCATTTTTAATCATAATTGATTTATTTTTATTGTAATTTTTTATCATTAATTTTTATAGATGAGTTAGTTACATTAATTTCTTAAGAAATGCCAATGCAATGATTATTTAGTTAGTAATTAACTAAAATAAATGATACTATAAATATTAAAAGTGAAGTAAATTGATTCAATTATTGTATTTAATTATTTTTGTTGATGAATATATCATTTAAAATATACTTAAAATTAATAAATATTAATTCCAATATTTTATTTATATTTTTAAATTATAAATAAATAAATAATGTCAAAATTGACATTAATGTTATTTTAATATAAATGATATTTTATTAAAAAATTAAAATTAATAAAAATACTAAATTCTACCAAGTTATTTTCAAGTGTAAATAAATATCAAATATGGTATGTTAATAGACCAATTTATATTTTATAATTAACATATTGATCCATATATATTAAGAACATTGTTTGCACAGTCCGAGTTAAAGGAGGGTTTTTGCGCGTTACATACACTTGTTTTAAAATTAATTTCCAAAAAACAAGATATTTATATTTTTTGAATTATATATTATATTTATATTTCATTGGGTATATATTTTATCATAAATATCACTTTAATTTAGTCTTAATGGTTAAATTACCTAGGTTAGAAATATAGTTACTTTAATAAAAAGAAAAATGATAAAATTTAGGAAACTAAGAAGTCTATAAACAAAATTATAAAAATGAACATAGTTTTTTTTTGAAGTGTAGGTTTTTATTGAATACAATTACCCTTTAATTCATTATTTACCCAATTTTTGAGTCACATTAGTTATGGAGACATCCCAATAATGTATACCTTTTGGTATTTACATAAGTGCCACTCCCCCTCCAGTATAAAAAATCACTCACACCTCCCAATTCCTCACACCTCTCAAGACACTTTGTGTCAACCAATATATAACAAAATACCTCTTAAAAATACCTCCCCTTAATTCATAATCCTCACCTTGGGAATAATTTCATCTAAGGAATCCCTTTGGTAAAAAACAAAAGGAGTTACCCAAATAAGAGGTAACATTCTTCCTCAAGCTCTTTTATTTTATTTTCATTATCCACCCCCTAAAATATTATTATTACATGATTATATAATAAAAAAATCATCCTAAATATACTTTTATATTTTTATTCTAATTTTTTTACTTTTACTTACACACACTTCCATCTAACGGGTAACAAACTTACTGTTTATGTTTATGATGGACTACTGCCTCACAAAACGATGTCGTTCATTTTTCCTTTACCACCTTTTAGGGTTGGGAGTTATAATAGAAAAACTATTTTTATATAATATAAATGACAATTATTATTTATTTATTCTTATGTAATTATTTTATAACACATACCTTTATACTTTCCATTTTTTGAAAATATGATAACATCATTTGTGGAAGTGTGAATTACTACCTCCCCAAAGCGATGTGATTCATTCATGATATACATAGAATGAATAAAGATTGGTTTTAATTAACAATATGTGAAATAAATTAAATATATATGATATTAATTAAATAATTATATTTATATAATTATAATATATCATTTTCTATATTACCCTTTCACACACTAAAATGTGATAATGTTGGTCTTGGATGTGTGGAATACTGCCTCCTCAACACGATGTGATTCCTTTTACATCACAAGAATTATATATATAATTATATATGATAAAATATTCGTATTTATGATATATTATCATTATGGAAGGATATAATGTTACTTACCCTCTTTCCATAACGATCATTGAAAAATGGGAATGTTACTCATGCGTATGTTTGGCTTACCGTCTCCATGATTGTAACGTTGGTTAATTTTTCATAAAAATATTTAATTATTGGTTTTAAAAGTATAATTTATGTATAAATATGATAATTATTTCCTTATTATTATTATGTATATGTTTATTTAATGAACTCATTGACTATAGTCTACTGAGCGAATTCAGTTTTGAGACATAAGCCGAATATGGTCAAAACATCCAACTTAAACATTATTGATTAAGTAATTGTGTACAACTAATTTATAAGTAAAATAAAAGTAATAATAAACTTTTAAAAGGTTATTAAAAAATTATATAATTAACATAAGTTTATTATTCCAGAATATAGAGAATAATTATGATAAATCGTACTCAAGGTAAGGGATTTTCATCTCACTTTTACATTTGTGAGATAAATGTCATATTCATCACTTACTTCTTTGTGTGGTGTATCTACTATCCATTTTGATATATTATATCATGAATTATTTTATCTTCATGGTATTTAAAGCATTAATTTAATTACATTAATTCGTAAGGCTTATTATTCAAATGTTTCAAAGTGATATGAGATACCATGGAATGTTTAAAGTTTATTTTCTTCAGGAATAATTTAATAATCCTTTAATGGTTTGGTTACTTTTAATTGGGTTATACTACTTCATTATTGGTGTTAATATTCTATGATTATTTTTATAAATACTTTTGACTATATATTTGTGTATTTATACTTCTCTTATGTGGATTTACAATTGATACATATAATCTATTCTTTTAATGATTCTCAAATCAACATTATAGTCTTTTCAAGGGTTTACTTAAAAATATAATTCTATTTAGGATTTTTTTACACTTGAATTTCCATCAGAGGAAATTATTTGATCATTGTCTAATAAACTCTTTAATTTTATTCTCCTTGGATTATTCATGATCTCTATCAAGTAATAGTACCATTATTATGCTCTTTGGTACTTAAAATGTTTTAGAAAATGTTTTTAATAAAACTCAACTTCATTTCCCTCTTTAGTTAGAGATTCTGTTTTCTAAAAAGGATTTCAATTTTTTTTACCTCTAAAAAATGATTTACTAAAGAAAATTATACCTTTTTTTTCTTTTATAATTTTTTTAAAAGGAACCTTCTTATCGATTTCTGAAGAGGGAACTTTTTTAAAATTTTACTTTATCAAAGGAATGTTCTTTTCACCTCGTACGACATGTATGGATTTACTCGCTATTATTTTTTTGAATATTCCTTTGTAAGTTTTAATGGTTTATTTTCAAATAAAATGTTTTAAAAAGTGATTTTCAAAGAAAATAATTCTTAAAAATGTTTTTCTAAAAAAGTATATTTCCATCAAAAATGTTTTAATGATATTTTAATGGTATTTACATTCATCAACGTCAACAACACTTGTTGTTACATATCATCCACTAGGGATATTTCGTATCGATTACCATCATTTTTATTTCTTTGGATATATTATGACTGTTTAAAAGAGATTGTTATTGAAACCATTTACTTTCCATGAGTTAATCACATTTCTAAGAGATTGTTATTATACACATTTCATTTACATGGGCTAATTGTGTTTGGTGATTTTTAAATGGTACTTAGAAATATGATGGGTGGTTAAATTATAAAACAATGACATGTGGTTCTATGATAGACCAATGATGGATTGGTTTATGATATCTCTCTAATGCATTTGGTATATAATTTGGTCATATAACTATTCCATTTATAAGAGTGAAATGTATGGAAGTCTACCAAATAGTTATTTTATTTATAAGTATGAAAAGTATTATGATGTCCCAAGGTACCTTTATGTGTTTATTTATTCTTGATATATATTTATAATACTTCTAATGATCGAGAATTATATCACATGGATCAAGATTATTAATTATGATAACTCTTTCCTTTTCCATGTTTTGTATATTAGATGGAAAATGTATTGATAGTTATAATTTATTTTAGGATTATCTCATACAATTTTATTAATTAATCATTACCTTATGAAATCTTATGCTTATTGATGATATTTAATTGTTAATGATTATGTTTACCATTACCAAGTATTTTAGCTCACCCTTCTTATGTTTCATTTTCCCTAGATTTTAAAGAATGACATTGAACAATTTATTTCTATAAAGGATATCACAAGGATAATGTTTATGACATATTGTGAAATAATGAAAGCTGGGTTAAATGGGACAAATGTACTATTGAGGAATTATGAGTCCAAGTTGATATGAATTGTTTATATAGGAGTTTTTCCAAATTATCTAAAAATATAAACCTAAAAGGTCCTCTAATATGTAAGAGATCCATATTTTCATTTTTTTCAGGTTTTGATAGACAAATTTGGGTTTTAATTATCAACATCAAAGTTGGGAATGTAAAGTTATGGACTTCAACATATTATCTGAGTGTGTGGGTTCTGGGATGTTATAGTTAATATAAACATATTAGGGTTAAAATGAACTAAACAATTTCTTAAACCTTATTGGTTGGTTTTATTTTTACCTTATCCTTATTAGCTTATAATATGATATATTTTGGAGAAATATTTAATAAAATGTTACTTAATAATATTTTAAAACTTTTAAAACTTACAAGTGTTCCACTCAACTCAATTATAAAATAGAACCTCCTCACTTTATTTATTCACACATTTTTATCCATTTAGATAAACCATCTCCTAAACAATTATCACCAAAAAAACTTATACAATTTTTATAGGTTTATTTCTTCCTAAAATAAAAAAAACCTAGGGTTATTCATAGTAGATCCAAATGAGGTTTCTCTAAGAGAAGGTAATTTTCTTAACCAAACTCTTTCTTTTTTACTTGTTCTTTTACCACCACAGATTATTTATTAAAAATTAAAATATAATAAAACAAGAATCTACTATATACTAAGATGTTATTATTTTTATGGAATAATACTTATCTCTCTTCTAATTCATCAAATGGGAAATAAAACCATCGCTTCTGTGTACGATGAACTACCACCTTATGAAGAGATGTAATTCATTTTCCATCACCGCCTCACATGATTAATCATAATGATTTAAATAATAAAGATATAAGATACTTATGAAATAATTATGATTCAATAAATTTAATATATAATATAATTCTTTACCATTTCACCCATTATAAAAATGATAATGTCACTCATGCGTACATACGACCTACCGTCTCCACGAAGCGATGCAATTTATTTTCCTTATATACATTTTAAGAATGATTCTAAAAATGTATCCAAATAATAAATAATATATCTATAACATTTATATAATTATTTATATGATTAAAATACAACCTATTCAAAATAACAATAATATATGTGATGAAACGTACTGGAGAAAACTAAGCTGTTAACACTCAAAACAATAATAATAATGAAATATTTTTAACAAACAGGTGATAAGAAGATATAAATGGATAATATATGATATTATAGATATTTAAATTAGTATTTTATGTATCTATAATAAATATAAACTTATTATAAAGTATTTTAAATCATATTCAACATAGTGGATGCATGAGGTAAGAGATTTTGACTCAATTTCCACTCCACTGATATATATTTGGTATTATGAGTCTATTTTATTTTATGTTATATATATAATTATACTTTGATGTATTTAAAATTAATATATATTCCTTAATAGTGATTAATTATTCATTTCATGTTTACTATTTCAATGGGATTCATTTTAAAAGTTATAAAGGAGTTGAGAATTTATTTTACAATATCAATTTTGGGATTTTCTTATATATTTCATTGAAGAAATATTATAATTTATCTTTCCTAAAATACATATATTTTATTATCTTCTAGATATTTAAATATTTTCTATGTTTTATTCTGAATTTTACTCACTTGGGAACTTGAATAATGTAAAGAAAATTTTAAAATAAAATCTGATATTAATCCTGTTTTGATCGGGAATATTTTTCTTCTATGTCCATATTTTTCAAAAATTGTTTAAAAAATTAATTTTTATCTACTCAAATGATTTATTAAATAAATTATAAAACATTCTTAATTTTTTTATATTTTTTTAAAAAAATTTCATTCTAATTTTTTCTAAAAGGCTAATTTTGAATTTCTTTATAAAAATTAAAAAGTAATATTTTGTTTTTAACTTATATGATATTAAAGGATTTCATCCTTCCATAACTGTTTTATGATATTTAGCTTATTCTTCATGTATTACATGGTTATAAAAAGAAATATATTTAATGAAATATTATTTTAATGTTTCTATTTCATTTTATTTTATTCTATAAAGGAAATGTTTTTATTATATAACTTATAATTATAATTAATTAATTGTTATATTTTATCTAATTTTTAATTTTGTGGTCTTTAACATTCTCATGAAACATTCATTTTCTTATGATGAATTTTCATTAGAAATTAAATTTATCTCAAATATCCATAAATTTTTTATCATGGGTATTATTATTTCCTAATGCTTATATAATTTATACATATAGTGTTTTATTATGAAAGTTATTTGATTTACTAGGTAAATATTTATATTTCATATTATTTATTCTAAAAAAATATTTATTGATAAGACATATTGATTATTAATTAAACTGATCATTAAATATATGAGGAATGTATTGGAAATGAATTTATGGGTGGGACCTACAATTACGTAGCCCATCAATTCAACGATAGGTCTCATGAGACAAACCAGTTAGATAAACTTATTAATTGGGTATTTAGTGTATGCATACCCATAGTTTAAACTATCATAGAATAAGGAATCGATAGTAAATATTTCATAATGTATGAGATTATGATGTCAATTATTATTAATTTACTCTATTTAAAATTCAATTAACATCATACATGATATTAGTTCATTGATAATATCCATGGATACATTTCATTCTCAAGTTATTGATTAAATGACATGTGTTTTCTCTTATCTTGCTTTCCATATTGATTATTCCTTATTTTCACAAGATAGACTTCACTGTACATTAATATTACTGAGATTTTGATCTCACCATTATTATTTTTCTTTACCTAGGATATAAATAATAAATCTTTGAATAATTTCAAGGATGTATGATATTTAATTACATAATGTTATATATTTTATTTCCGACATGAAATGAGAATCATGTTTTTATTTGGTTTATCAAGAATGATAAAATGATCGATCCTTCAAGATGAAATAAATTTTATATTATTAAAATGTAATAAAGTAGACACCATATTGAGGTTATTGGAGTAAGTAGGTTGCGGTTAGTATCATAAGAAATTCTGTAGAAACCTTGGGAACTATATTTAGTAAAACATATATTAGGGAACATAACCCTATGATAAAAATTGAGGATATTACCAATGAAACCAAGCTTATAATTTTGAGAATAAATATGAATAAATTTTAAATTTATGTTAAGTGTTACAATAATTATATACTATGGTTTTAAATTCACACTATTATGAGCTAATTCAGTAATGTCATTGTTTATAAATGGATCCCATAATAAAGAGTAGTATCAATACTCATAAACAATATAGATATTTCCCCAAATATCAAGCCAATAAAACACGTGATATAGATAAATCAACACACTAATATTTTTATGAAATATTTATCTTTAAATAATTTTAATTTTTCGATAGCTTACGTTGCACGTAATAGTGAGTTTAAATGAATTGTGTAACATTATTAAAATATTATATATCCATTATAACCTAGCTATTAATTTGGTGGGAATTAATAGGAATATTTAATTTATGAAATAAATATAAAGGTAAAAATAAATATTAATATATTGATAAGTTCTTAGAAAATGATCGCAAAATTTTTAGAAGTCATTTTATTCTTCGAAAATACGCTTTCTTCAAAAATGTGTTTTTATTATTTTTATGAGGGAATATTAATTAATATAAGTTCTATAAAATGTATTTGAAAATTTTAATTTAATTTTTTAATTTATAATTTCAAAATTATCTTCAAATTAAGTTTTTATAATTTTCAAAAAAACATTAATTTTTCAAGGAATAGTGAAAAATACTGATTTTTATTGAAAATTGTATTTTCTTTTATTGTTTTTACAAGATGAAATTATGTTTTGGATTAGTTTTAAATTTTAATTAGTTAATTTAGATATCAAATAATATAATTATTCTTTTTAGTGCATTTAATACTTAAATTTAACATAAAAAAATTTTATAATTAAAAGGGAATTTTTCAAAAAAAAAACTGTTTTCACCGTGTTTTGCCGATTTTAGTTTATATTAAATTCTAAAAATTTTGTGTTTTTAATTTTTAAAAATGGATTCCATATTTGGAATCATTTGGTACAAATTTATTAAACATTTTACTTTTATTTTTGGATAATATGAATATTAACCTTAGTAAATTTCGTTATCACGATAAAGGGTAAATCATGTAATTAAGGGTAATAATAAAATGATAAGAACTATAAAATGTCCCTAAAAATTGAATCAATTATATTGGATGAGTTATATTCATCTATAATAATTAAAATATCAATTATGCGACCATTTATGTCCACTTGGATAAGTTTATTACCTTTATAATATTTTATTTAAAGAAAAGTCAAAGATGTCGCATTCATGTTTTTAATAACTATAAATTTTTTTATATATATTTATCCATAAGATAGGTTTGATTTTAAATTTTCTTATGAAATATAAAATATTTATCTTCATCATGGTAATTTATTTATAATTTTTAGGAATTAAATAATTACCCTAAATGCCTACACAACACTAATGTAGTAATTAATAAGTTAACTAAAAAAATCAAATAAATAATATCCAAAATATTAAAAGTAATATAATTTTACATTTTTAATGTGATAAAAGAATTAAAAATATGAACTTAACATATTGGTGATATAATAAAATAATTTTTTTCTAATTTTAAATGTTGTCTTGATAATTTTTAAAAATCAAAGTTATAAATACTATTAAAATTGACAATAATGATATTTTATGGGATTAATAATTTATTAAATTATTTAAAACCATAAAAATATTAAAAAATAAAAATTTATTATGATATGGTCTAAAATTTGATAAATAGGAAACTTATGCTCCAATTAACACTATACAAGTAAAAATAAAAACATTTTAATATTGAAAATGTTGTTACCATAGTTAAAATTAAAGTTGGGTAATTAAGGGTTAATCAAAATGATAAGCTTTAAAATAAAATATAAAATTCTATAAAACATATTGTTTGATTATATTACAACCTTATATTATATTATATTATAATAAATTTCCATTTTGTGGTAATTTTATTGAAAATAATTTTATTATAATTTAATCTTGTAATAAATTCTAAAAGTTCCTCTCACCCCTATTATAAAAGGGAACCTCCTCCCTCACATATTTACACCACATAGAAGAATTATAGATCATAAATACCCTTAAAAGTTTCCTTCTAAACTTCTATATAACCATTATAGAGTTTTTGTTCTTCTCAAAAGACAAACCCTAGAGGCCTTTAAAGTAGATCTGAAGGAGACATTTCGAAAAAGTGATAATCGCTCTAACCGATCATTTTATTTTTATACTCTTTCTTACCTCCTATAAATATATTATTTTCATCATAAAATAATAAATTAATTATCATAAATATTATGAAATGTTATTATGATTACGAAAACACCATTATGCACCCTCTTTCCCATCAAACAAGAAGTGAAAGTATCGCTCATGCATACGCACGACTTATCGTCTCCACGTAGCGATCAAATTCGTTTTTAATCCCTATATTTTATAAATGAGTATTATGAGGGTTTAATGAATATATATTATTTATATTATATAATAATTACCCTTTAAATATGAATTATTATTTACCTTTCTTTCATTCCATCAATTTAAAAATGAAAATAACATTCCTGTGTATGTACAGCTTACCATCACCATAAACTGTGCAATTCATTTTTTATCTATACTTTATATGAATAATGATAAACATGTTTAGAATTATTATATATGATGTTTATAACATTATTAAAATTCTATAAATTATGAGACCAAATATTAAAGTATAAGGACCAAGATTGCTGAACTAAAACATTCTTGGAAAAGAAAGCAATTATCACCGAGAATAATGATTTTAATAACAAATTTTTAATAAACAGGTGATAAAATGTTATAAATAAATAATAAATAGTATTATAGAATTAATTTTATGCAATAAATGTATAATAAATCCATATTTATTATATAATATGTTTGAATGTGAAAAAAGAAATGAAAGACTTGAGGTAAGAGTTTATTTCAAAATATCATTATTATTCGAGATTGTTTATATTTAAGTATATGTTGGGGAATATTTATCTTACATGTCCATGTTTTATTAAAATGTTTTGGAAAAGATTTTTAATATTCTCATATGAATGTTTGGAGTCATTTTTATCCATTTTTTAATTTTTACAAAATGGTTTGAAAGGAATATTCTTATCATTTCCAAATAAGGGACTTTGTGACTTTTCTGACAAAAATATTGAATGAATGATTTTTTAACTTATATAGAATGAGAAAGTTTTTCCTCTTTCATGATTGATTAATTATTTTAATATTCATATACAATTTTACAATATTCTTTTCAAAGAATTTTTTTCCTTTTTAATTGCATGGATTTTCAAAAAAATTGTTTTCAAAATGGATAGGATATTTTCCTTAAGAATTATTTCATATGATCTTTAAGAATTAATTTTCCATATAAGAAAACATTATTTGATGTTAATTATGTTTTAATAGGGATATGATCCAAGTATAAAATCCTTATTATTTCTCTATATGGTTTAAGTTTTTGATGGAATGATGTTTATGAATTACATTACATTTCCATGAGTTATTAAATGATGAAATGTTTATGAAATCCATTTATTTTAATGGATTATGATATGATGAATGATTAATGATGTTATGGAACATGTATTTATGGTTTTAATTATGTGACGGGTGTAAATAATACTACAAAATAGGCCTTCAATAGCACTAGAATTATCTTTTATCGGTGCTAAAAAAGTGATGACTACCTGAGTGTGATTAAAAGTCCTATGATTTTATTAGCACTAAAAAAGAACTGATAAAATTTCCCTTTATCTGTGCTAAAAAAAGTGCTCATAAAGACTACCTTTATCAATTATCTCATTTAACAATGATAAAGGTATCCTTTATTAGTGCATTTAGTAGTGCTGATAAAGGGGCATACTATAGTGTGTTGTAACAACACACTATAACACCAAAAAGAAACAAAATTAGGTACAAATATATAACTTAAATGAAATAAAATTTACAAAAAAAATTCAAAAAAAACACATTATATTATAGACATTTCAAACATTGGTTTATAAAATAACATGAATAAGTACAAATTTTCACATACATTAAAAGATATCAATGTTCCTCTATCTTTTTCCCTTGACCTCGACTCATGCTATTGCCGAAAAAACCACCCCTTCTCGAGAAAAAGAACAAACATGTATAAGAATTTTTTTATGTTAGTAATAATATAAATAAATAAATTAAATAGAAAGTGTTAATTTTAATCTAAACTTTGAGTTATACTAGGAGCACTGTGTATCAGATTGAATTGTGGTTGATTCTTTCACGTCATACCATTTTTTATTTGTCTTCAATAACTATCTCTTTGAAAATTAAATAAATAAGTATAAGGAAAAAATTATAAAGAAATCAATTTATTAATAATATATAGAATGATGGGAAAACAATCTAGGATCATTTTCTTGGTTTTGGTAATGTGATGTGTGTTTTAAACTAAAATGACACTTATATATTGAAAAGATTCACTTGGAGACATACTGGTCACACCGTGCATCAGATTGAGGTGAAGATGATTCCTACACATCCCAAATGACTTATGGATAATTTTAATAAAGTATTAAAACAATAAAAATATGTTTTCTTAGTTTTGAATATGTCACTTGTTTTTTTTTACTAAAATTCCATTTTAAATTGGAAACAAACACTTTGAGTCATACCTCTCACATCATGTGTTAGTTTGATGTGATACTGATTCCTATAATTTAAAAACTACTTATGAATCATTTTACTAAATTATCAAGATAATTTGAAGATGTTTGATTGGTTTTTAGTGCGTGGAACTTTTTAAACTAAAATTTCAATTTTAAATGGATAACAGACACTTTTACTGATACCAAGAACATCATGTATCTGATTGAGGTGAGTCTGATTTCTACACATAAAAAATGACTTATAGATCATTTTCCTAAAGTATTAAAACAATCCAAATTCATTTTCTTAGTTTTGAATATGTCAGTTTTCTTTTTTACTAAAATTAATGTCAATTTTAAATAAAAATACACAATTACAGTTATACCAGTCACACGATGAATTATATTGAGCTGGGGATGATTACTATATGTTAAAAATGGCTGAAAATTCATTTTTTTTATTTTTTGAAACACTTTTGGGTTAAGTGAGAACCAAACTCAAATCCTCCATGACCAGAAATGTTATCATTAGATCTGCCAGTACCATCCCAATTTTACAAAGAAACCTTCAAACCAGCTCAATGTGGGAGCATGCGCAAAGGGAAAGGCCAAAAGGGAAGAGGATAATCTTCAAATGAAGTTAACAGACCCTGAACACAAAAAAAGAACCCAAAAAAAAAACAACGAAACAAGGGAGACCAGGTGAGGAAATTACTTAAGCACCGAGTGTTCCTGAGGTCTCCCTTTGTGACCTCGTATTGACATGGGAGAAGAGGTTGAACCTGCCTGCATTTTCCATCCAAGCACTAACTTTGGAAAACAAACAATTCCCCAGCCTCAAAGACACCAGCAGCCACACAAGAAGGGGAAGAATCACAAACAAAATCCTGACCCATAAACCTCAGCAATAGTAGTTGTCATCACAAATTAATTTAAGGTCAAACCTCCATTGGCTGTGTATGCGCCTGCTAGTGATCCACACTGTGGCTGCCCATAAACACACTGGGCAACGACCCTATGATCAGAGGATGCCGACTAAATGATGAAACTGGAAGGGAAGAGACACTAACAAAACCGTGACTGGATCTGTATGGAAACACACCAAACCAGGAAGGGTTTTCTACGCACGGAAGTATCCAGGAGAGGCGTCGTCATCGTCACGGACAGCGCTGCTCAGGGAGGACGGGGAACAGTGGCAGGATCCTTGTTGCGTCGAGAATACCAAGTCTGTCAGAGGGCCACTCGCCAGAAGGAGAGCTCAGCGCCGGTGGGAACCAGATCTTTTGTGTCGCATGAGGAAGAGCCGAGCACAACCTGAGGTAGGGCAAGATGACAACGGGAAGCGGTATCCAGGGCACTGAGTGTGTTATCTTGATTTTCAATGACTTACACTTTCTGAACTAAAATTTCAATTTTAAACTGATAACATAAACTTTGAGTCATACCAGGATCATCATGTATCATATTATGGTGTGGATAATTCCGCCACATAAAAAATAAATTATGTATATTTTTACTAAAATATCAAAACAATATGAATACATTTGACCAGTTTTGAGTATTCCAATTGTCTTTTTTTACTAAAATTAATGTTAATTTTAAATAAAAAGTTTCACTTAGAGTCATACTGGTCACACCGTGTATCAGATTAAGGTGAAGATGATTTCTAAATGTTCCAAATGACTTATAGATCTTTTTACAAAAGTATCAAAATAATCCAAATGTGTTTTATTAGTTTTGATTACATCACTTATGTTTTTTATTAAAATGTCATTTTTAACTAGAAACATGAAATTTGAGTCATAACGATCACATTGTGTGTCGGTTTTACTTGAGAATGATTCCTAAATGTCAAAAACTACTTATAATTTTTTTTCTAAATTATCAAGACAATCAAAGTGAATTTTCTTGGTTTTCAGTGAGTGACACTTTTTGAACTAAATGTCAATGTTAAACTCATAATAGAATCTTTGAGTCATACCAAGAAAATTGTGTATCATATTGAGGTGAATATTATTACTACATGTTAGTATTGAATTATATATCATTTCTATAAAGTATCAAAATAATATAAATTATTATACTCAATTTTGAGATTGTCAATTTTCTTTTTTACTAAAATTGAGGTCAATTTTAAATAAAATGACACACTTGTAGTCATACCAGTCAGACCATGCGTCCGATTGAGGCGAGGATGATTCTTACACATCCAAAATGAATAATGGTTCGTTTTACTATTGTATGAAATCAATCTGATTTTTTTTTCTTAGTTTTGAGTATGTCACTTATGTTTTTTAATATAATGACATTTTAAATTGGAAACACCCACTTTAAGTCATACTGACCACATCACTTGTCATTTTGATGTGAGACTGATTCCCACATGTAAAAAATGGATTATAAATCATTCTCATAAATTATAGAGTCAATATGATCATATTTTATTGGTTTTCAGTGAGTTACACTTTTTGAACCAAAGTATCAATTTTAAACTGATAATAGACATTTTGAGTCATAACGGGCACAAAGTGTATCAGATTGAGATGAGGCTGATTTCTACGCATAAAAAAAGACTTATGGATCATTTTTCTAAAGTATAAAAACAATATGAATGCATTTACTTAGTTTTGAGTGTTTCAATTTTCTTTTTTACGAAAATTAATGTCAATTTTAAATAAAAAACGTACTCAGAGTCATACTGGTTACACAATTCATTGGATTGAGGTGAGTATGATTTATAAACATCCCAAATGAATTATGTATAGTTTTACTAAAGTATAAAAACAATATGAATGAATTTTCTTGGTTTACGTATGTCAATTGTGTGTTTTTACTAAAATGTCATTTTAAACTAGAATGATGCACTTTGAGTCATACTAGTCACATCGTGTGTTGGTTTTTCATGATAATAATTTATACACATTAAAAATTTGTTATGAATCATTTTAATAAATTATCAAGACAATAAAATTGAATTTTCTCAGTTTTTAGCATGTTAATTTTCTTTTTTACCAAAACTAATGTTAATTTTAAATAAAAATTCAAATTTGGAGTTATACCGGGCACACCATAAATCATATTTATCTATAGATGATTTATAAACCTCAAAAATGACTTATATATAATTTTCCTAAAGTATCAAAACAATATTAATGTGTTTTCATAGTTTTGAGTATGTGATGTGTGTTTTGAACTAAGATATAAATTATAAACTAAAAACATACAATTTGAGTCATACTGAGTACATTGTGTATCAGATTGAGGTGTGTCTGAATAAGTATGAAATATGTGTTTTTCTTTGAATTATCTAAAAAAAATCAGAAAAGATTGAACATGTTCCATTCCGATGTAAGAGAAAATCCTTGCTCCCTAAAACACTTCATGTTTTAGGCAGCATGGGGTTTCCTCTTCCATCCCAATGGAACATGTTCTCTATTTTCTAGCTTTTTGTTGATAGTTCAAAGAAAAATATGACTTTCTAAAAGATTTTTGAAAATAACTAAATAAGTATTAGATAAAAATAATAATGAAATTAACTTACAAATAGTAGAAAAATGACGACAGAATTAATTAAATAAGTATTTATAATTCACCTTTTCATGGTGGTTGTATACATTCTTGAAACAATTTCTTGTTTTCATTATCTCAGTCGCATCCTTGATGTTCAATCACTAAAGAACATGATCGTCTTATACCAAACCACCCTAAATCGAACAAAAGAATCCACCTGTATAAGAAAATAATTCATATGTGAGTAATAATAATAAATAAATAAATATAAAATAATAAATTACTTATATAGACAATGATTTTACTATAAAGACATCAAGATTAGAAATATTGTGGAAGAGAATAATTTTTTGAAATATTCGGAAAGAACCAATCAACCAAGTTGTATTTCAACTCACTAAATTTATTTGATAAAATATAGATATAAGTGAATTTATTTCAGATCTTGGCAAATGAGTTTAGTCATATTTGAGTATGTGATGTTTGATTTGAACGAAAATGTAAATTATAAACTAAAACCATACATTTTGAGTCCTACCAAGAACACTGTGTATCATATTGAGGTGAGATTTATTGAGTATTTGATGTTTGTTTTTATTTCAACTATCTTCACCAAGACAAAAACGAAAGAAATGTTACATTTGAATGGAAGAGGAAAACCCATGATGCTTAAAACACCTCATCCAAAAGTAACATGTTCTCTCTTTTCTATCTTACTACAAATGATTGAAGAAAAAATATGACTTCTTAAAAATATTTGTGAAAATTTATAAATAATTATTAGATAAAAATGATTAGGAAAATAACTTAAAAATAGTGGATAAAATGGTGAAAAAATTAACTAAATAAGTAGTAAGAATTCATATTTTCCTGATCATAGTAAATGGGTCACTCATCCTTATTGATGAATTTATTTATTAATGACATCTATGAGAATTTACAAAATAAGTATTAGATAAAAATGATGAGGAAATTAACTAAAAAAGTAGATAAAATGATGATAAAATTAACTGAATGGAAATTTATTCTAGTTATATATTATTAAACTACAATATAATTATTCTTTATCATATGAAACTAAAATAAAATGAATTTATTCAACCATAAATGACCATAAAATAAAATATTTTAGAATTTAAATCCCATTAACATGATATCTTTAATCAATTTACAATAATATAACATTCATGTATTACACAAAATACCTATAATTTTTTTATCCTTATAGGTTGGTGTAAACATTATTTATAAAAATTTCCCTTATTATTTGATACAAAAATATATCATAACACATTATATATTCTTAAATTATACTAAACATTAGTTTATCTCTTTATTTATTCCTAGAAAACATTTACCATTTGTGTAAACCAATTAACGTTCATTGATTGAACTAAAGCAAATATTTACATTTGAGTTTTTATAGAACATAATAAAATCAATCTTTCCATTTCACAATCATAGAGAGTAAAAACTATTGGTCGGAGTGAGTATCTCTAGAGGGGCTGAATTGAGTACCCTATAAGACTTTCTACCGAAAATGGATTATTTTGAAATCCTCCAAATATTTTCATACAATAAAGTTTATCAAAATATATAGTATGATATAGATCTTAATATTTTTAATTATTTATCTTAATATTTATTAGGTCTCAGATGAATAATATAAAATATTATTAGATCTTTTGAAATCAATTTACTTGATAAAAATACTATATGAACACAAATAAATATAAACTATAAATGTATATATTTTATTTATTGTTAAAATTTTTAGTTTTAAAGAGAAAATAAAGTAAAATTAAATTAAATAAAACAATATAAAGAATTAATAAAATTGGTTCTATCTCAATTTGAGACTTAGTCCTCTCCACTTGGTGATCACCCACCACCGAGAAGTTTATATAAAATAAACACGATGATCTACAACCTAGATTGGGTTTTATAAAAGTTTACAAACTTTCCAGGTCAGACACAACCTATTCCACAATTATACATGGGAGTGAAAATAAAAATTCCATATAAGGACCTCTACCACTATTATCAATGAGAGTACATGTGTAAGTAAAGATTAGAAGGTATCTTGGTATCTTTGAGTTCAGTATAAGAGACAATGTGCATATATAAAATAGAGTATAGAACACACTGCTCAAAATGTAATAAAACTAAATAGAATAGAGAAATATAAGAGTGTAGAGTTTAGAAATTCTTGGTCTATTGCAATTCAGCTTGTGACACTTGATTTGATTCTACATTGAATCTTGAGTCTGGTTATATTGAAAACTTTAGAAGAATAGAGTGTCTTAGACTCTTATTATTTGACTGGAGGAAATCACTAAATGTGATTATGTAGTTCGGCTTCCTAGTTGTGTGTTTGTAATAGGTGAGATATTCTTGTTTGAAACCGAGTTTAACTCTATGTGTGTTCAATAATTTTGAGATATTATCTTGATATAGGTCCACTTCATCTACTATTACATCTCTTACTTCATAAGGGAGTATGTTTCACTTTTATCAGCAGTAACAAAGAGAATATCTAGATCAACTACTTACTCATAATTCACATTCTAACACTCAACTTAATGATTTCTATTGTTAATTTAAGATAAATTCATTAAAATAATAAATGGCATTAAATTTGATAAATATAGCCATTAGAATAATGTATTTCAAAAATATAAGTTTGGAAAATAGGGGAGGTATCTTAGACATAGACAAATTTTACTACACCGACGGTGTATCAACTAGTGGTGACTATTCTAGTGATGTGTGGTCTGATGGTTTCTTAGTATTAGTAATAATTCTATGTTGGTGGTATGACATTGGAAGTGTATCATCTGGTGGTATCTTTTACTTATCTAAATTTGAGTTCTGGAAAAATGACATCCTGACAATGTGTCGACTGACGGTGTCTCAGAATTTTTAATTTTTCATATCAATGGTTCAACATTCTGGTGGTGTGATATAATAGCGGTGTGATATCCTGGATATGTATCATACTTATAAATATTTGTTTATTGGTAGCCATTCATGGACAATGGTGTCTTGAGTTGGAGGTGAGAATATCAATGGTGCCTCATCCTTAATCAAGTTTATCACCTGTCTTAGAATATGATATTCTTATAAAAAACATAAATTTTATTAAGATCATCATGATTTTATGATCCTTAAAACAAGGAGGTCAAGAATCTCCCCCATTTTTATGATAAAAAATCATGGAATCAAAATTATTGAAAATGTTTAAACATGATATCCAAGATAAGATCAAAATTCAAACCAAGACTTATCATTCATAGTTTGTGTAGATGGTATCATATAAAAATAATCATCTAAAGTAAGTATCATGAATCAAAGATAGAAAGATTAAAAATAGACAGTATCAAATATAATACAATAAATTAGAAAATGATAGAAATAAATGTGTCATAATAATTCTCCCCCTTTTGGGATTATCAAAAAGGTAAAGATTAGAAGAGGAAATATAGTAAAGAAAAAAAAATTATGTAATACATTGAATATGATCAAGAAAAAGTTATTACAATCCAATTCCCATCAAATACATATAGTCTAGTCCAATAGAAAAAAAGGATTATGGTTTGGAAAAGGGGTTCATTGGGGATTTTCCTTTATCCTTGGCTTTCTCTTTCTCCTTATCTGAGGTAGCATGATCAACCAGAGGTAAGATAGAGGGAACACCAGATGAGAGTCTAGCTATAGTCTAAGGATGATCTTCCAAAATAACAATTGGCCGGAGGTGACTCCAAGATTGAGCATAAAACGTTTGAAAAGGATGGAAACTGGTAGGAAAAGGTACTAGAGGATCTCAAGCAACTCTTGGTATGAGAGATAACTGAGGAGTAATTGGAACTACTTCCTGAGCAAAAACTACTTGGTGTTGAACATGATGAAAATTATTAATGAGATTAATAAAATCCATGATTATATGGACACCACTTTACATTTCACTAAATAAATTAATATTAGCTTCCATGAAATGATTCCAAAGATGAGTCATCCCCTAAGCTGTATTACTTATTCTTTGAAAGCCTGAGTCACATAAGACATCAACAAATTTTCCTCTAATAATATGAAATTTTCATCTATTTCATACTTGGTATAAATCCTTGATATAGAAAACATGATGGAATTAGTAATGGTTTCTCTATCACCTTTCATGTCATGTCCATAGTTGGTAATAAACTCGAGAACATGATATGAATTATATCTAATTTTACTCAAGGTCTTTTGTGGATCATCAATGACACTTCTAGAAGAACTGGTTGAAGTAGCTCTCAGCTCATCTCTGACAACTATTCTTATCTGATAAACATCTACTACTGGAGTGGAAAGAGTAGAAGAATATGAAGATGTATCCTCAAGAATTTTTAGGATACCTTCTATAGAAGCAGCAAAGGTTGACTTAAATTCCTCGAGAATATCCTTGATAGACTCTAACTCACATCCAATTATCTTATTCCGAATCTCAACTTTTCATATGTGATGCATCGTATTTGGTTGGATATGATGAATAACTAATTTGAAAATGTAGCTTGCATCTTTATCCCCGATGAAATTCTCTTTTGGATGTCAATTTTTTATCTTTAAAGAAAAATCAGACATCAATATTTTACCAAAAGAATCTAAGTCACCTTTAATGACTATATCAACTTGAATAACAGGAGGATCTAGAGTCACTAGTTTAGGTGTAGGAGGTTTCATAGAAGATTTTTTTCCTTCTAAAATACCTTAAAAGTATACTTAAGCTATCAAAGATCCCATATTATGACCTTGAAATCGAACGTTAGGTCCACTATTCTTTTATGGAATCTTTAAAAGATTAGATTACATTCCCTATTCTTATTCTATAGGGTCAACCCATTTATGTGGTAAGAAAAATGAAACTGCTTCAATTGAAAGAGGTTGCACAATAGTAGGTACAATTGAAACTTCAAGTCTTCTCTGTCTATCTGAACTCTGTGCTGCTGAGGTGTGTTCAACACAGACAAGCTTAACTTCTATCTATTTATCAGTAGGAGGTACCAATGTTTACCTGACCATCATCCTTTATTCTATCAACAACATGATTTACTTCCATACAACTATAAATTATAGGATTATTAGAAACCAAATAATTCAACTAAACATCACTGCCTTCCTCTAAAGAAGGCATCTCCATCTTCTCTAGCTCAGCTACATATTGTTCTATAGTAGAAATTACACTCAACTATTCCATCACAGAAAAATTTGAAACTGTTTGAATAGTGTCAATAGAGTTATCCTCAAATTCATCAATTACTAGAGATTTATGAAATATATCCATAGATGGGGAATTCTCTCCCTCAACAAGTGAATCCTGAAGCTCTATAGTAATCACTACTTCCTTCCTCTTAATTCGACCACTATCACCAATGGGGTCAGAGTCATATCCATCATCAATTCCACAATATTCATCCCTTTTATATTTGTAATTCCCTGACCGTAGTTACCTAGAGTCAGTGCATTATTTTAATACATTGGCATGATTACAAGGAATCAAGTCCCAAAGGACTAATCGGTTTAGCAGTCTTGGAAAATAGATTACATACATGAATGTTACATTACACTTTATAACATACAACACAACATACATAATCCTTTATGAATGCCATTATTCCCTTATCTTAACCCTGCATATCAATCACAATACAATTATTGGAATCCTGGGAAAAATAAAACATAAAAAGGGGTGAGCTGAAACGCTTAGTAAGTGTAAGAAATACAGCATAAGATAACATAAATATTAAGCATGGTGAAAAATTGAAACCACATTCCTTTACCAATAATAAACATGAATAATTTTATGGAAAGAATATGAGATGAGTAAATAATGCCATAATAAAACATAATCATGGGTATTCTACTAGTCGAATGACCACATGAACCATCAATATTATTTCCATAATGATGGAATTTATAATGCCGGACATTCTGAAATATTTTGTCAAGAACTTGGCCAAGAAGTCTAAAAATGATTAAGGCCTCGGCCAAAACCATATATCAAATTGGGAAAGGCCTCAGACAATTCCATATCTAGTTGTCTCATGAGATCTACCGATGCATTGAGGAGCTATAGCGGGCTCCACCTGTCACTTACTAAGTCCAATACATTCCTCATATAAAAAGTTTGAAATATAACATAAAAATTTGTATTAAAAAATAGAATATGAAATGTCAATACTTTAACCATAAACCATGAATGGTATAAAAATAGCACATCCACAGTCAAACATATGACAAAACCTTCAATACAATATGGAAGTTTTGTATCATAATAAATCAACTTCAAATAAACTTAAAATCCATCAAAGGATATTGACATAGAAGAAATCAAAACCTTTTTTAATGAAATATCTCTTTATATTTTGAAATCATTTAAGAGTCACATAATTATAAAGAAAAAATTTATTTTGAAAATATTCTTATAAGCTTGTAAGGGAATATTTGATGATGTTATAACGACGTAATATAGCCACACCCACCGTATAAGTTAAAACATTATTACCTTAATTTTGTCGAAAAGGTTAAAAAGGACCTTGTTTGGAAAATGAAGGAAAGATTCCTTTATAAACATCTTATAAAAAGTCAAACAAGGGTATAAATGACTTTAACCCATTGTCTATTAAATAGTAATTTTTTTAAAATATATTTTTAAGAATGATGGATTTGGATGATAAAGAGGTCCCAATAGATAATTACGTATAAACAACCTCGGATAATAAAGAGATTGTGAAATAAACCCTTACCTCGTTGTAATTAATCAGGTCATATGAAAAAGAGTCAATAAACACTAAATGAATCACAGAATATCATGAATATAAAGAGAATCATGATAATATATATCAAATGGCAGTACAAAAAACACCACATGCAATAAATAAGTGGTGAACAATGGAAATCTTATGGAATTAAAAGTGAGATAAGCAACCCCTTAACTCATATCCGACTTGACCTGTTCGTTCTTTAATATCACGAATAATAAACTAAAGTTAATTTATATTTTCTTAAAAACCTTTTTCAAGTTTATTATTCCTTTTATATCACTTATTACCATGTTATAAACATTATGTAATCATTTAAGTTAATAATGTTATTTTTGTCGATATTTGACACTTGAGTCAAAAATGAACACCTTATAGTTACATGTTGTTCACATGGTCAAAATTTCATTATATACAGAATGATATTAATGATTTAGATATCATATATATCATATATATCCAGTATATACCAGTATTTATAATAGTACATATCATCTTGGGGTAAGAAATGAAATGCACCGTTCATGGAGACGGTAAGTCATACGTACGCATGAACGCTACTTTCATTTATATTTCTTATTTTAATGGAATTAAAACATAATGATACATAGGCATACTATAATTCCAGTATAATATCATATATAATATCATTAACTCCATCCTTTATACATCCCAAATATGGTATTAATGTGTCATATCACTTTGAGGGGGCGGTAGTCCGCACTTCCTCAAAAGAAATTATCGCGTTTACCCAAAATGGAAACCATTAAGGTATGCTATAAAATAAAAATACAAAAGCATGAAGAAAACATAAACATAATATATATCATATATAAATACATTTCCATCATAATGACCACCATGAGAGGCGGTATGAGGTAATTGAACAATCATCGTTTCGTGAGGCGTTAGTTTTCCATCCACAGAAACATTATGTTCTTCACCCATTAGATGGAGGTGTGTGTAAGTGTAGCTAGAATACTTCTCATAAAATAATTCTAGTATATTTAGGATATTTCTATTGTTATAAAATAAAGTAATAAAAAGAGTTTAGGGGTTGGAGAAGTAAAATAAAAGAAAATAAGTTAAGAGAAACGATTACCTTTAATTTGGGTAACTTCATTTGGTTTGAACCAAAAGGACTTCTTGAAGTGCCTTCTGCCTAAGGTAAGGCTTCTAGAAGGAGGATAGGGATGTAGGGAGCTTAATTGTTCAGAGTTTAGACGTTCCAAAAGGCTTGATAGGTGTGAGGAATTGGTTAGAAGTGGTCTCCTTTTATAAGGGGGAGGACGAGCTCTTTAAGAAAGTGTGAACATATTATTTTATTATATAATGATATTCGGTTTCTAAAGGTCAAAAAATCATTAGGATTGACAATAAGACGACTCATGGTCTAAATAAAATCATCCAATAAGAATTGGACATGTTTGGATATTATTTTAATATTTATAATCTAATTTATTTAAATCATTTATTAATGAGGTAAATACTGCATCATTATTCTGTCATAAATAATTTAATTTATTTGATGTCTAAAAATTATAAAAAAATACCATGATGTAGGAAATATTTTTTATCTTACCAATGAATAGTTTTAGTAAAAAATATTACTTATATAACACCATATAAAAATTAATTATTAAAGGATTTTTGTTTATGTCAAAATTTCCTTTACTTTAAATTAATTAATCTAAATTGTCATTATCATTCATAAGTGGCTCCATGGGGCCCCAAAATCGACCCAAAGATGCCCATGGTTGTCCATTAATCATAAAATAATTTTAGGACATGTTTTAAGGTAATTTTGAATTATTACAATATTCTTTTTATCTTAAATTACCCTATTTACCTTTAACCGTGGTAAATAAAAGTCAAAAGTTACTATTAACCAATAATTATTTTTATCTCATTGAACCAAATTTTACTCCTTGATGTTAACCATTTCTCTCTGATTTTTGAAATTCAACTCACAGAAGCGGTAAAATTAAGTTTTATGCGAATTTGCAAACTCTCATAGGAGGTGGGTAAAAGACGGTGAAAAGTTCAATAAAATTTATATATATATAAAGTTATTATAAACTGACTCTAAGGAATTACATTGAAATTATATAGGTATTATAAATCTATTTTGACCTAAAATAAATTTTAATAAAATAAATAATTATTTAAATAAAAATTCGGTTTTAAACTATAACTCAGTGTTTTTCACTATTCATCAAAAATCTAAAGTTTTCAGAAAAATACCAAAAATTCACCCTAATCTAATTTATATATTCCAAATTTAGAAATGAATTATATTTTACAAAATTCAAAATATAGAAGTTTCATTTATTAATTTAAAATTAATTCCCGTTGTCAAAACCAAAAGGCGTATTTTTAAGAAATAATAACTATCAAAAGATTGACACTTGTTTATGTCCAATTTCAAAGTGAAATTACTTATAATGACCAGAATTTGATTAAATGGTAAAAATATAATATATTTATAGTTCCAAACTATTAAAATGTATAATTTAACACTATAAAGTATTTCGATTAAAAATGCTTATTTTAGTTAAAATTTAGTATTTTTCACTATTCACCAAAATATGAAAGTTATCAGAAAAATACAAAAAATTTATCAAAACTAAATTTTTATCTCCCAATTCTAAAGAAGAAGTTTATTTTGTAAAATTAAATGTATAAAAGCATCAAATATTTGATTTAATAAAGGTTCTCCCTCAAAAGGCGGTAAAATTTCATTTTCTGAAAAATACTTCCTTTATCAAAAAAAATTAATTTATTCTTAAATTATGTCTAACAAACTCATAATATGGATTCTAAAATTATAAGGATTATATAAAGTTCAAAATTCAGTTAATAATATTCATAACCGCTTTTGAACGACTAGTTTGGTAAGTCGTGGTGCGCTTGAACTCAGTGTTGCATTTAGTGCAAGTTATTGAATTACTTTGAAGAAATAATGTACTATGAAATCTTGGGATGTTACAATATTCATTATCATTTTCACCATTTTCATTCTCATCATATTCTTCCTTTTCTTCCTCATCATTATCATCATCATCATATGCTTCATTGGATTTGGAACTCTTATATTTCAACTCTCTAGAGACTTCAGTCTATTCTTAATCACTTTTAACAAGATTTTTCCTTTTTGGAAACCTACTAGGTGGTATAGGATCTCCGAAGGTAATGGTATAAGATTTAGGATACAATTCATAATCACTCACCTCATCAAAATATGGTTCCCTTTCTTCTTATTTAGTAAAAAACCATCCTTATCCTCATCAAAGTATTCAAAAACTTCGTCAATCTATAATCCTGGATCAACTTCATAACTTGGTCAGGTTGGATGATCAACCAAATTATACATAGAATATAACTTATCAAAATCTCCAACCCACTCTCCTTTCTAGGGGTTCCAGATTATCTTCATCCTTGAATAATTATCTCTTGAAAGATAGAAACCACCATAGTCTATAATAGACTCTTCATCCTCAACTACTATTACCTTGGCCTTTAACATGGTAGAAATGAACTCGGGGTAGATCAAAGAGTTGGACCTAGAGGATGGATTGATCATCTCACACATATGAACCATGAGATATCTACACATATTTATCTCAAGATTTTCTTTCATTAGATATAGAAGATAAAAATATTGGTACCTTAAGGTTGGAAAATCACCCTTTATTGGCCATAACATGTGCTGCAAAAACTAAAAAAGTAGTATACACTCTCCATCAAGTTCTAAGGTAGTGATCACAACACGATTCAATATTCATTTCAACCCTTACACCACTATTTTAAAGTGGTTCTATATTAAAAATTAATATTATAATAAAAAATTTAACTTCATGATTGATTAAATAATTTTGTGTTTTTCACTTTTAGAATTGGAAATTTCACTTATTTTGATGATTTTACTAAAGGTGGAGGTGTTTTAGAGAGTCCACGATGATGTAAAAGGAAAATGGGCCAAACTTCATGGAATACCATGAACACATGTCCACTATTTTACATTTTCATAGAAATCAGTGCATCAAAATGGGATGAAGTTTTTTATCCGATCCATAACTCAGTGGGATAAAACTTTCATGAATTAAACCAATCCCAATTCATCCATTAAAAGGCCCAAACGAACCAATATGTGTAATGAAATGAATTTGTATGGATTCAAAAGTTTTATTCAGTATTTTTGTAATATATCTTATTATATAATTATTATGGCCACTAAATTTGACATGGATATAGAAAGGAGGTATTCCAAAAAGGTTTTAGTTTTTTGAAAAGTGAGATAAAATTTTATACTAGCCCAAAACCATGGTCCAAGTGGTTTATCTAAATCATGGTTCCCAAAACCACCACCCATTTTGGATATAAAAGAACACCTTCGGAACCACATTTGGGAGTTCAAACAAGAAAAAATGTGCAGAAATTATGAAGTACCAAATGATTCTTCTACTCAATCCTAAAAGTTATAGAGGCCATGTGAGGTTCTACTTCATCATCATTTTCTTTCTCTCCTTCCATAGAGTTCTAAACACCTTGTGATCACCCAGGGGGGACGTGATGTAAATCCCAAGCATCATGTTTTTAACATTTGAATGATATTTGAATTATAGGTTTTTATGTTTTTTTAATAATCCTATATTCTTATTTTATTAATTTATGTACCGGTATGTCATGACCAACTCATACGATCATGTTTGGGGGTACCTATTCATGTGATGTTTCACACATTGTTCACCACTTCTTTCCCCACTTTCAATCGCGGTGTTTGTGTGGTTCATATTGGTCAAATAAACTCTCATAAAAATTTTAAAGGCCATTTAAATATTTTTCATGGTATCACAAATAAATATCATACAAATTAGGATAGCACATTGAGTTCTTTGTGTGTTTCCTTGGTGAGTTTTAGTTATGAAGTTGAACACAAATCACCCAATCATTGGTGGAATTCGGTGAATCATTATGTGTTTCCAATTAAACCATAGAAGGTATCTTTGTATAAACTTATTAAAATTATGGTTCTATGGGTTAAAAACCATGTATTAAAATATCATAACCCTATATCTTGATGCGATGAAGGATGAGCATCATGAGATTTCCCTCGGCTGATCATGCTTAATTAATTATGTTAATTTCAGATTTGTTTTATCACTTTCCATTTTTTTGGATTATTAAATCACAAAAACAAAAGTTTTCCAAAACAAACTTCCATTTTTATTAATCAAAAATTTCTTTTTAAATTAATGATCAAAGCCTCTATCGAGAGACGACCTAGGGTTCCTGTTATACTATAAAAATTCTAGTAAAAACTAAACAACTAATTTGACGTGCTCAACAACACGATCAAATTTTGGTGCCATTGAGGGGAGCCAAGATAATTTTTTTCTATTTATTTTATTTTATTTATTTATTTTACTTCTTAATTATTACTCCTTTCAATATCCCCCCATCCCTTTTTATTATTTTTGTTTTTATTGTTTCTTTTGTTTGTTTTTGTGCTTTTATTCTTCTCTCTATCTTCCTCTCTCTCTATCTCTATAATTATATAGTATAAAATTATCTATTATTTTCTCATTTCACCCTTCTTAAGTGATTTTAT
The DNA here is from genome assembly GCA_963277665.1 of Viscum album. Classification (NCBI taxonomy): domain Eukaryota; kingdom Viridiplantae; phylum Streptophyta; class Magnoliopsida; order Santalales; family Viscaceae; genus Viscum; species Viscum album. Next base: position 1,370,036,499 of record OY728135.1, read on the forward strand.
TTTACCCATATTCAATCATAAAAATAAAAAATATCAAAAAAAAAACAAACATCACAACTTATTTGCATGGCCTGATCAGAAAAAGAAAAACTGCTTGAATTTGACAGAGGAATTGAAAAGAAGATCTAATCACAAATTAGGTTATCTTGAGTAGGGAAAAAAATTAAAAATGGGGAACACATTTTAGAACCTCAAGTTATCCAAAAATGATCAAAAAATGAACCAAATAAGATTCTAGAAAACATGGTTGTAAATAACCAGGCTTTAAAAGAACTGACCAACCTAGATGTGGAGTACCAACCTGTACACATCCAATATCCCGAGGAAGTAGCCGAATTTGAGATGAGATCGGTCCTCATAAACCTTCTTACTAAATTCCATAGTCTTCCTGGTGAGGACCTTCAAAAATATATCAAAGGAGTTTCATATAGTGTGCTTCACCATGAAACCCCAAAATGTTTCTGAGGATCTCATTAAGTTTAGGGCCTTCCATTTATCCCTTGATGGTGTAGCCAAATACTAGATATACTATTTTCCGACCACAATTAGGGACTGGAATAACCTTAAATGAATCTTTATATATAATTTATTCCCTACCTCCCAAACTACATCTATTAGAAAAGAAATTTGTGGCATTAGACAATCATAAAGAGAGACCCTTAATGAATATTTAGAGATATTCAAATCACTTTGTTTAAATTTACCCCACCACCAAATTAGTAAAAAATATATAATTACATAATTCTATGAGAGACTTGTTCCCATGGATCATGGTATGATAGATTCTACAGCTGGTGGTGCCCTAGTTGATAAAACTCCTTTCGCCACACGCGACTTAGTAGTTAACATGGCTTAAAATGCACAACAATTTGGTACATGAGAAATTGCACCAACCTGAGGAGTTCATGAGGTAAGTCATTTAGCCCTATAAGAAAAGATAAATAATAAACTTGATGATATTCATACCCTTATTAGGAAATTATCTCAAGAACAAGGTAACTCACACTCTTCTTTCATTCCATTGCATTATGGTATTTGTTTTGATAATAATCATTTTTCTGACCAGTTCCTACAAATTATGGATTGATATGAGTCTTGTGAAATAGTATTCCCTGGGAACCCTTTTCAATAAGCACCAACTTTCAAGAAATAACTATTCAGCCCAAATCCAAACACCGGGTAGAAAGCACAACCACAATACCAATAAAGAGGCAACCCAACCTACCCTAAATAGAACTAGTATAAAAAAGGACAAGGTATGTAACCTTATCATCCTTCAACATTTCGAAAAAATCCTCCTCCTCCAAATTTTGAACCAAGACTCAAGGATATGGTGAACAAAATAGAAATCCAGAATCTTCAGTTCCAACAAAACAAACAATTTTCTATTCAAGACCTACAAAATAAAGTGGGAAAACTAGAAAACACCATCAGTGCGGTAAAGATTAAAGGTTATGGACAATTACCATCCTAAACTATTTTTAATTCAAATGAAAAATGCAATGTATTCATAATCACAATTTGTAGTGGTAAGTATATTCTTCCAATGATTCTATAAAATAGGTATGCTCTCTCTTGAAAGCTCTCTTTCCCTACCCTCAAATAATTATGATGATGAAAAACAAAACAAAAATGCAAAAAAATTCATTGAGGATTCCACTGAATAATCCATTCCTCTTCCTTTCCCCAAAGAATCTATAAATCTAATAAAATTTTTGATAATGAGATTGATAAAGAGATAATGGATACATTTAAAAAGGTACAAGTTAACATTACTTTATTGGATTCAGTTAAACAAATATCGTCATATGCCAAATTTCTTAGAGATATTTTCACCCATATATGTTGAATAAAGGGGAATGAGAGAGTCAAACTAGGAAGGAATGTCTTGGCCTTAATTCAACCAGCAATTCCAACCAAATTCAAGGATTTGAGATCTTTCACGATACCATGCACCATAAGGGAGACATTATTTTCAGATGCAATTATATATTTCAGTGCTTTAATTAATGTAATTACTTACTCTATATGAACTTCTCTATAGTTTGGAGTGGTTCGACCAACATGAATCATAATTAAACTTTCCAACTAGAGCATAACACACTCATCAAGAGTGATCGGGGGTGTCCTCATAAGAGTGAATAATCTCATATACCTTGCCGATTTCTATATTCTTGAGATGGAAGATACTCAAACCCAAGTACATTATCCTCTCATACTTGGAAGCCCATTCCTTAAAATAGTAAGGGTTATCATCAAAATTCACAATGGTATGTTGTCCATGGAGTTTGTTAGAGAAAAGGTAAGTTTTAGTATCCTTGAAGCTATGAAACACCCCGTTTAATAGCACTCCACTCTTCCAACCTATTCGATGAAAGTGCTCTCAAATGATACTCTCTCTCACACACAAAATTCTATCCCTAACCCATGATCTTATTCATTTTCCTCTTCTTCAACCATATATGATTTTAGTTTTTATTCATGTTTTGAGTGTTGTGTGGGTTCAGAAAAGTGTAAACTTTATGATTTAACTGATGAGTGTGTTATTTCTAAGGTACCCATGACTGTCGATGATTATGAAAATCTCATTCCCATTGATTCTCTTTCCTTAGATAATAAACATGAGTAGATAGATAGTTTCACATACCTCACTCCCCTTAAACCCCATACCTCAATCCAAAAACTATAGGTGTTGAAATTTAAACCACTTCCATGTAATTTAAAATATTTCTATCTTGAGGGTATTGACCAATTTCCCATCATTATTTCCAATAACTTCTTTCCAAAGAAGGAATAAAAACTGCTTGAACTTTTTAGAGAGTGTAAAAAGAAAATTGGATGGACATTGGATGATATTCCTAGGATTAACCCATCTATTTTTATGCACCATATAATTTTAGATGGAGAGGATAAGCCTATAAGGAAAGATCAATGAAGGTTTAATCCCACACTCCTTAAAGTGGTAAAATTAAAAGTTAGTAAATTACTTGCTGCTGGGATCATTTATTCTATATCTGATAGTTTATGGGTTAACCTAATGAAAATCATGCCTAATACAACTAGAACAATGGTTGTGTGAAATTAAAGGAATGAATTGGTTCCAACACATGTGAAAAATAGTTAGCGAGTTTATATTGACTACCATTAACAGAATCAAGCCATGCGAAAGGAATGCTTTCCTCTTCCTTTCATCGACCAAATGTTATAAATATTGGATGTTAAATCCCATTATTGTTTCCTTGATGGCTATTCAGGTCAGTTTCAAATCCATATAGCCCCTGAGGATCAAGAAAATACAATATTTACCTATCCATTCAGTATATTTTCATATAGAAGGATCTTCTTTTTGGTCTATATAATACTCCAAGTACTTTTCGACGATATATATTGGGTATTTTTTCTGAGTACCTTGAGAATTATATGGAAGTATTTATGGATTATATCACAATTTACGGAACTTCCTTTGACGATTTTTTAGAACCTAGGTTCAATCCCCCATTGTTTTTTTGAAAAAGATCTTATATTAAATTATGAGCAATTCAATTTCGTGGTTTATCGCGGGATAGTTCTTGGGAATTTTATTTCAAAAGATATAATTAAAGTGGATAAATACGAAATTGAATTGATTTTATCACTTACGTATCCAAAAATGTGTTTGTGAGGCGTGATCCTTCTTGAGTCATGCTGGTTTTTACCACCTATTCATTAAATACTTTAGTAAGACCACACTTCCCCAATCTCAATTGCTGCAAAAGGATTCTTAATTTTTATTTACTAAAAATTATGAGGATTCTTTCAATTCACTAAAAAGGTGTCTCACATCACCTATTGTAATCCAACCACCATGGTAAGATATTCCATTTTAACTTATGTGTGATTCCTCTAACTTTTTAGTTGGGGTAGTTTTATCACAAAGGTTTGAGAAGTATCCTCATGTATGCCATGTATACCCTTAACCGTTCCAAGGAAAACTACACAAACACTGAAAAATATCTTCTTTCTATTGTGTTTTCCTCAGAAAAATTTCATTCATATCTTAGTAGGTAGAAAATCATTGTCTTTTCTCATCATGCTGCCCTTCATTTTCTCATATAGAAACTTGAAGTTAAGCCCCACCTAATTTAGTGGATTCTCATCCTCTAGATGTTTGATATTGAGATTATAGATAAGAGAGAAGTGGAAAATGTAGTAGCTCACCATTGGACCACCATGTTTACTTATCCTTCCCCATTGGATAATTTATCCTTTACAAGAAACTTTGTGGTGTTGTTGACCTTACCCCTTGGTATACAGACATTGTGAATTTTCTAAAAACATCTAGGATCCACACTGATTTCATCACTTCACAATACCAGGGAATTAAAAATGATTCGAGATGGTATATTTGGGATGACCCATATTTTTATAGAATTTGTAGTGACCAATTCATTCGTTGGTGTGTCCCTGACTATGAGTTCAACTCTGTTCTGAGCTTCTGCCACACTTTGGATTGGGGGGCCCACTTTGGCTCTCAATGTATAGATTGGAAAGTACTTGACTCATGAATTTATTATCCAACATTATATATATATTCCCATAGGTTTTTTTAGTCATGTACTTAATTTCAATTCATAGGTAATACCTCCAAGAGGAATGAAATTCCCCAACAACCCATGTTATTTTGTAAGATCTTCGATGCATGGGACATTTTCTTTATAGGGACTTTTCTAAATTAATTTGGCTTTGTGTACATGTTATTGGATGTGGAATATGTATATAAATGGGTGGAAGAAAAGGATACCAGGACCGATGACTCTGGTGTGGTTGTTGATTTTGTGAGGTCCTAAATTTTCAGCAGGTTTGGTTTGCTAAGATTCATCATTAGTGATCAGGGTTCACATTTTTTCAACCATAACATGAAAAATATTCTGCATAAGTATAGGGATGTTCATAAAGTCTCTATTTCATATCACCCCAAACTAAAAAACAAGCAGAAATCTCAAATCAGGAAGTTAAATGAATCTTTGAAAAAATGGTACAACCCAATAGGAAATATTGGAGTTTGTGCTTGGATGATGCACTTGGAGCATGCCGTACAAATTTTAAAACCCCAAATTGAATTTTACCATATAGGATTATGTTTTTAAAGGAATGTAACCTCCCGATAGAGGTAAATGGCCTTGTATATTGGGCTGTTAAATAATGTAATATGAATCTCTCAGATACAGTTGAGTATAGGAAGTTGCAGATTCAAGAGTTGGAATAAATTTTGTGTGATGCATATGAGAAATCCCAAATCTATAAATAGAAGAAAAAGTATATCCATGATGGGATGATTCATCAGTGGGATTTTCGTATAGGTGAGAAGGTTATTATGTACAATTCCAGGCGAAATCCCTACCCAGGTATGCTTCTTCCTCAATGGCTTGGTCCTTATACTATTACTAATGTTTACCATTTTGGTGCAATACAGGTTTTCCATTAGCAGAGTGGTCAATGTATTACCATAAATGGGTAGAGACTTAAACACTTTTATGAAGATTTTACAAATAATCCGATGGAGGAAATCCACCTTCAAGTAGCAACATACCGGTAAATCCCACTAGGTTTTATCCATCCTTCCCACATTCTCTTTTATTACAGTGAGGAAACTATATGCTCTAGGTGTGTGGGAATGGGTATATTCCTGGGTTAGTTAGGAATTTTCATTATATTTCTTATTTTTTACTTTTTGTCTTGTTGGATTGTAATGTCACTTTTCCCCCTATTCCCCCTCACTTTTGTGCTAGAATTTTGATTTTTGATGCCCACTTTATCATGGAAAGTGATACCAATTTAATCATATAAGTTATTGAAAATTAATGATGAATTTTCCTATTTTAGGTTGTTTTAATTTTTTTTTCAATGATGAAATGTGTGTTTTAGCACAAATTTAAAATTGGTGTATGATTTTTAGTAAATTGGTTGTTTTTGAATGATATAGATGGTTATATATCTTTGAAACCTTTGAGAATAGTGGTACCATTTGTGTGAGTAGTTTATAGGAAATTGTGTCACTTAATATCTCCACACATCGTTTGCACCAAACCATGAAATTTTAATATTTATTGCTTAATAGAAGGTAAATATATGTTAGGTTAATATTTATCATCTTTTTAATTTTTTTTTCTATACATTTATTCCTTATCCAATCTATTTCATTACTATACTAGATCAACCTATGTGTGTACCCATTATCTGACTGTTTTACACCCTAAAAAATATAACTAAAAATAAAAAAACTAATTAAAAAAAACATAAGAAAATATGGGTTGTGTCTTGGGCAGGTATAAAATCACTCTTCCTCAACCTTTGACATTATTAGAACTATTAAAATTTGTTTTGTGAGGAGATAAAACAAGGGTTGAGTGATGGGCGTGAGATTTGTTCCAAGTTAATCTTTTGAGAAAAAAATAATAGTAATAAATGAGGGGAGTGATGAAATATAAAAAATATGGGGATATCTAGGTCGGGAGCTTAATGTTTGAATTTCAAGAATACTTAAGTGAGTGGGTTTTGAAATTTGATTCCAAATGATGTAGGACAAGTGTGGTGGACCAAATCATTTAAGTAGAAAAATGTTAAAATAACCTATATTTACTGGATAGAAAGTGGAAATAATATAATGGAATGGTTTTCAAACACACACACATAAACACAAGGAGAGTTAGTGTAAATATTTAATTTTTAATTCCTTTATCATAATGGTATCATGCATCTCTTTGAATTTCATTTTGATACAATTTATGAGACCCCTTTTTCCATGATCATTGAGAATAACTCATTGGTGTGATTTTTTTTTCTTATCACATTTCTTTCATAAATAAAATTTTCATTTAATATTAAATATTCATGAATTTGGGAATATATACATACATCATTTGGTAAATGTGAATTTTCTCAGGAGTGAAAATGTTTAGGTGTGGGGGTGTGATCACCCCACAATTCACTATTCATTTCCACCCATACGCCACTATTTTAAACTAGTTTTGTATTGAAAATTAAAATTATAGTAACAATTTGAACTTCAAAATTTATTAACATATTTTATTATCTTCAGTGTTAAAAAGGTAAATTTTACATGTTTTGATAATTTCATTGAAGGTGGAGGTGATTCGGAGAGCCCACGATGATAGAGAAGGAAAATGGGTCAAACTGCCTAGAATCCCATGAACACATGTCCACTTTTTGGAATTTTTGTGAAATTAGTGCATCTATATGGGCTGAACTATTATGAAATAGTCTATAACGCCATGTCCTATAACTTTCATGAATGAACCCAATCCCAATTCATCTATTAATAGGCCCAAAATAACTTATATATCCAATAAAATGAATCTGCATGGAGTCAAATGTTTGCCTATGTATTTTCAAAATATCTCTTATTATATACATATTATGGGTGCCAAATTAGACATGGAGATATAAAATAAGTATAAAAATAAGTTTTTAGGTTTTTGAAAAGATATATAAAATTTTATTTTAGGAAAAAACTCTGGTCCAAGTGGTTTCTCAAAATCAGGGTTCCAAAAACCACCTCCCATTTTGGTTATAAAGAACACCTCGGTCACCACAATTGGGAGTTCAAATAGGAGTAAAGGTGCTGACATTTTGGAGTCCCAAAGGATTATTCTAATCAATATTATAATTTCTATATTCCATGGAAGGTTCTACTTCATATTAAATTTCTTTCTCTCCTTCTATGGAGTTCTAAAGGCCTTGTGATCACCTGAGGGGGGGGGGTGATTAAATCCCAAGCTTCATGTTTGTAACGTTTGAATGATATTTTTAATTCTAGGTTGTTATGTTGTTTTTCATTATCCTATACTCCTATTTTATTGAGTTATGTACTGTTATGTCATGCTCAACTCATATGATCATATTTGGGGGTACCCATTCATGTGATGTTTCACACACCATATTCACCACTTCTTCTTCCCCCTTTTAATTATAGTGTTTGTGTGGTTCATATTGGTTAGTTGAACTCTCATAAACAATTTCAAGGCCACATAAATTTATTTCATGGTATCAAAAATAAATAACATACAAACCGGGATAGTGCATCAAGTTATTCATATGTTTCCTTTGTGAGTTTCTATTATGAAGATGAACACAAACCACCCAATCATCAGTGGTATTTAGTGAATCATTATGTATTTTTGAATTAACCCTTGGAGTTATCCTCATATAAACTCAGTAAAATTATGTTTCTTGGTGTTAAAAACCATGTATTGAAATATCATAACCCTATCTCTTGAAACGATGAAGGATGGGCATCATGAGATTTCCCTGAGTTGACCACGCTTAATTAATTCTGTTAATTTTTACTTTGTTTTTTCTCTTTCCATTTTCTTTTGGATTATTAAATCACCAAAACCAAATTACATTCCATTTTTCTTAATCAATAATTTCTTTTTAAATTAATGTTTTAAGTCTCTGTCGATAGATGACCTAAGGTCATGTTATAATGTATAAATTCTAGCAAAAACTAAACAACTAATTTGACTCGCTCAAAAATAGGATTAAGCAACATGTCTTCTTGTTTTTTCATCTCCAGTTATATTTTTAAAGTCTCTTCATAAAAAAACATATCAATATTTTCATTAATGGTTCCTTATTAATCCTCATATCTTAATTCATGAGTTACATCTAGACATTTATCTCATTTCCTTGACAAAAAACCTATTACATGACCTTTCACACGAATTCTGATCCAATTAGCACCATCTTGATAAAACATGAAATCTACATTCTAATAGACTTAATAAAATATATTAGGGTATAAGGGTATCTTGTTAGATTAGAACCAATCAAACCATACTTTATCCATGTGTACTTTAAGTACTAGAAAATTTCTAGACAACATCCAATTTGATTTAACTTCCCTTTCTACAACAACAATTCTGTTGGCTAGCTCAGGATTAACTAGTGAAACTTGAGAAAATGGAGCTGGTGAACTCAATTATTTCTTCTAATTCTTAGAATACTTTGATTCGACTAGAGAAGATACTAAAGTACTCTTCATTCTCAACATGAAAACTTGGGTTTTCAAGCTCAATAGAGAGTTAGGATAAGATTTGAAATGCGGGAGGCAAAGGATTGCATAGGGCTTGAGAGAGAAATATATAGGAGTATTGTGCTGGGATCTAGGTGTGTTAATAATAGACATTATTACATTTTGATATAATTTGGGATTTTAGTTATTATAAAATCAAAATAACACTTTAATGAATTCAAAATCGAGTAAAAACTCATATCGTGTTATATGAAATAAAAAATAATCTAGAAAGTATTAAACCAATGGTTCAAATTTGAGAAACCAAAAAAATCATAAAGGAATAAAATAATAATGGAATGAAATTGAAATGGAATTATTGTTCAAGGACATGAAATGCTAATGGCATGACAAGCCAATGACATGAAAAGCCAATGACATGAAAAGACAATGGCATGACATACTGAAAAATTAAACTTAACCAAAATTATAATTCCTAACTCATGTTTGATATAGTTAATTCTCTAAGAATTCAAAGTCTTAGTAAATATATCATCTAAATGATATTTTGTGCTAATAAATTCAAGAGCGAAATCTTCTTTTTGAAAATGGTCTCTCAAAATGTGGTGTCTTATATCAATATGTTTTTTAGAATGATACACTGAGTTCTTAGAGATATTTATTACACTTATATTGTCATAGTTTATGGGGACATGTGAGAATTGATATCCACAGTCTAGTAAACTGTGTTTGATTCACAAAATTTGTGCACAGCCACTACATGTAGCTATGTAATCAACTTCAATAGTATGCAATGCAACCAAATTTTGTTTCTTAACCAGAAATGCTCATCCAGAGGCAAGCCTCTGACCATTTATTAATAAAAGAAAAGAAAAACAGGTACAAGAAGTCCATAACAAACAAAATTTTGTTTCTTACTATACCATGAAACTAGAGACTTTTCTAAAAAGTGAAATGTTCCAAAGGTTATTTTTCTATATAAAATACATCCACCAAAATCAGTATTAGAATAACTTACTAGATAAAATTCTTTTTCTCTTGATTAGAAAAATCCAAAGTTGGTCGTATACTTTGGGGTATTTAAAAATTATTTTAACAAAATTTAAATGAGACTCTTCAGGGTTTGCTTCAAAACGATAAAACATACACACATTAAACATAATATCTGGTTAGATAGTAGTTATTTATAGAATCCTACCAATCATACCTCTATAACTGGTTTGATCTATTGTATTTTTAGCTTCATCAAGATCTAATTTACATGTGGTACTCATAAAATATCACTAGTCTTAGATCTATCCAAGTTAAATAATTTTAAATGATCTTTTTTATATTTATTTTGATTTAAAATAATTTCTTATTTATTTTGAAAGATCGTAAATCCAAGAAAGAATTTGGGTTCACCCATTAAACTCATTTAAAATTCATTTTAGAAAAAGTAGTACAAAAATAATTTCTTGATGATCTGAAAATAATATCATCTACATAGATTCATAATACTAAAAAATATTTTGAAATTATTTTTATGAAAAGGGTAGGATTAACTATTCATTTTTATTTTTTTTGGAAATAATAAAATTTATATACTTATCATACTAATCTCTAGGAGCTTTTTTTAAACCATATAAAGCTTTAGTGTATTTAAAAACTCGATTTGGGAAATGAGGGTTTTGAAAACTAGGAGGCTGTTCAACAAAAACATCCTCAACTATAAAACCATTTAAAAAATGCACTATTAAAATCCATTTGATAAATCTTGAAATCTTGATGTGATTCATAAACAATCATGGTTCTTATATATTCATGTCTAACTATAGGTTCAAAGGTTTCCTCATATTCTATTCCTTCTTCTTGACTATAACCTTGTACAATAAATCTATCCATGTTTCTGACTATAGTGCCTGACTCATAAACTTTATTCCTAAGAACCCATTTAGTTACAATAGTCAAGGTGTCATTGGGTCTATCTAAAAGTTCCCACACTTTGTTTCCTTAAAATTGATTTAATTATTTTTTAATAGCTATTACCCAGAATTCATCATTAATAGCTTCATTGAGGTTATTAGGTCCAAGATGAGGCAAGAAAGTTTGATATTAAACCTGATTTCTTAGGGAATATCTAGTTTGTGTTCCTCTATTTACATCACCTACAACAAAATCTAAAGTATGGTACTTAATGTTTCTAAAAACTCTAGAGAAAGAGTGACTGAATTCTTCTATATTTTTAGGTTCTGGTTCTGGAAGTTCTGGAAATTCTTTTGAACTGGATGATTTCTCAGGTTATTCGATAGTATAATCTGAAGGTTTAGAATTTATGTTCAAATAAGATAAATCATCCTCAAGGTTTTTTAAAGAGGTCTTAGTCTCATGTGGATCAATCTCATCAAATTTTACATAAACAGATTCTTCCATAGTTTTAGTATTCTTATTGAAAACTCTATAGGCTTTTCTAGAGATTGAATAACCAGGAAAATTTATTCCTCACCTTTGGAAGAAAATTTGTCCAAATTATCATTAGTGTTAATAATAAATACTTTTAAACCAAAAAATATAAAGTAATTAAGTTTAGGATTCCAATTGTTCCATAACACGTAAGAAATATTCTTAAGGATAGGTCTGATCAAAACTCTATTGATGATATAGCAGGCTGTATTGAAAGATTCTTCCCAAAAATAGATAGTTAGGTATTACTCATTCAACTTAATCTGGTACATATCTTATAAATTTCAATTCCTTTTTTTAAAAATCTATTCTCCTTGGGTTTCCTAGGAGTAGATAAGTTATGAGTGTAGCCATTTTGTGAGAAAAAAGATTCAAAATATTTATTCTCAAATTCAAAACCATAGCAACTTGTTTAGGTACTAATCCTAAGTCCACTAATATTTTCTATAAACTTAGCATACTTGGTAAAATAAGAGAAGGATTCACTTTTTTGAGGTAGAAAGTATACCCAATTATACTTAGAATAGTCATCTACTAGAACATAAATATAGTGCTTCCCATTGAGACTTGAAATTCTAAATGGTTCAAATAGATCCATATGAACCAACTCAAGGGGTAGAGAAATCAACACTTCTTTTTTTAATTTATAAGAAACTTCGTGTTGTATCCCTTTTTGAGAAGGGTTACCAACTTTATCAGTTGGAAACTCAAGCTTAGGAAGATCCCTAACTAACCCTTTTCTAGTTATATTTATAATTGAGTGAATATTGTAATGGACCACTCTCTTATTCCAAAGCTGTGACTCCTTGTGAAAGGAACCTAAGAATAAAACATTTTGAGAAATCAGAGAATTTAATTTTATAAAAAAACATTTTCATTTCTCAAATCAGTAAATATTAAATCATTTTTAGAATCATAAAAACTGTAATCATAATTCTCAAAATTGACATAAAATATATCATCACATAACTAAGAAATTCTTAAAAAATTATATTTTAAACCATCAATATATAAAACATTAGAAATTAAAACTGAATTTTTGCTACCAATCTGGAATATGACGATGATATTTCCCTTAACATTGTCACCAAAGGTGAGATGTCCACCATAAACCTTAATGATTCTCTTGAAGCATGAATAATATCGTATCATATTCCTTGAACAACTACTATAAAAGTACCATAGAATTCTACTAGAGGTCTTCAATCATTTTTCTTACAAAATATATTTTATACAAGAAATGATTTTGGTACCCAAATCAACTTTGGTTTAGAAATGTTAGAAATTAGAGCTTTGGGGACCCACTATTCCCTCATGGGTTTCCTATAAATAGATTTCATACTTTTTCATATAAAAACTTTGCTAGTTCCATTTAAAAATGATTGGTAGAAGAACATTCAGGTATGGATTTAGGAACAAAAGTTTTTTTTTTATCTTCCTCTCTCTAGGTTGATATCCAATTCCCTTAACATATTTTTGTGAAAATCTCTTTCCCAAGATCAGTGTGAGTGTCTCACTACCATTTTTAAGCTTTTCAAGATCTTTCTTTGACTTCTAATTAGAGAGTTTATGTTTAGTGTTTTATTTGATAAGTTGGACATTTTTCTCTTTATTTCTATAGGAAGTTCATATTTTCTATTTATAAATAAATCATTTTGTCTTTTTAAATATTTATATTTTTATTTAAGATCATTAAAGGTATCCTGTATCATGTTATAGTATTCTAATAATTATTCATTTGAAATATTATCATCATCATTTTTTTATTGTTAGAATAATCAGAATTATGCATAGTAAAAATATTAGTAATAGTTGGTAAAGTTGTTACCTCACTGACATTAGTCATAAACCACTTATTTTCTCTATCTGGATTCTCTTTAGGTGATGCATCAAGGTCACTAGAGCTATCCTCTAATGCAATCCATGTTTCTTTCATGTCCTTTTTTATATCTCTTATTCTTATAATCATATTTTTTATACTTAAGCCATGGACAATGAGATTTTATGTGTCCTTTCCTGTTACATTCATAATAAACAACTTCTTTTGGATCATAATCCTTCTTCCAATTTTTCTTCAAGTTTCCACTATTGTTATACTTTCCTTTATAGTTTGATTTTATAAAGAAATTTTTATTTCAGTAATATTTCTTGAATATTTTGGCTAGGTGATCCATATCCTCATTTATATCAGGAGGCAATTCACTATCACTGGAACTGGAATCTTATACATTCTCTTTATCTTTTTCATTTTGTTTTCTAGAGGTAGTAGTCTTGAAATCTACTAAATTTATTTTGGGATCCTCATATTCTTCATGATTTAACTTTAATTACTCTTCATACATCATAATATTTCCATACAACTCCTTTATTGGAATCTTTCTCATATCACATGATTCTCTAATAGAGATATATGCGCCTCCCCATATTTCTGGTAAACATCTGAGTAATCGCATAATCTAGTCCTTTTTTGATAAAATTTTTCCAAGTGAGCTGATTATGTTGAGGATATCATTTAAATGTGGTATATATCATAAATCGGTTCATTAGGCTTCATCTTAAAATTATCATACTTGATAGTATAAGTATTAAGCCTCATCTCTTTAACATTTGAAGTTCCCTCATGGGAAACAAATAGGGTTTCCGAAATTTCAAAAGATGTTTTACAAGTAGATATTCTATTGAACTCTTCGTATCCTAATGTATAGTACAAAGAATTAATATATTTATAACTATTATTATAAGCTAACATTATTACATCATCCCAATTACTTCTAGTAGTATCAGTAATAACATATTCATCTTTTATATCATACCAAATATCAAAACCCATAATATTTATATGCATTCTCATTTTAATTTACCATTGGTAATAATTTGTACCATTAAATAAAGGAGGTCTATTAGTAGCAGATCCTTACTAATGAAAATAGTATTTTTAACGTTGGATAAATGATGTTTATTTTTTTAAACGGATGAAAAAATTATGTGCGATGGATTTTTGGCGTCGGCTTTACTAAATGCCAACATGGAAATTTTTTTATACATGGTTTTTGGCATCGTTTTTTAGTAAATATGACACCAAAAACCATTAAAGACTTTATTTTTGGCATCTATTTTGTAAAAAAACCAATTCCAAAAATAATAGAAAAAATATTTAGTGTTGGTTTTTACAAAAATCAGCGTGAAATAGTTTTTTCTCGGACTCTTCAACATCGATTTTTGTAATAAATGACATAAAAATCTTTTAAAATTTTTCAGGATCGAGAAATCCTCATTTTTTTGGATCTACAAAACCCTCCTGCTCACGACGTATCCCTCCTAAATCGCGATGACTACGAAGGCAACCCAATGATCTCCAACACCATTATTGTTGATTTTATTCAATTTTAATGATCTGCAGTCTCCATTATACATCCTCTTAGATTACTTCATCATCTCCGCATTATTTTCTTCTCAAAAACCTATTTCCATCCCAAATTGTGGTTTTATTTTTGTTTTTTGTTCATATTTAATGTTCATTTTTACAATGAATTTCGTATAGATCTTATAGACAATGTTTATTCTTGCAATGCATTCAAGGGATGTAGTTTGGATTAAGGATCAAGGAAAATTTGAACTCTGAATTTTTTAAGTTTTTTTTTTAAATTTTGAAGATAAATTATTTATCATTTAATTATATTTTTGAGTTGTTTTAATTATTAGTTTGTATCGAGATTACCTAAATGGCACAGTGGTGTAATTATATATAACCATCGAATGTTTATGTTTTTATAATAAAAAATAGGTTTTGTAAATCCATTATATATTTGATTCTATATATGAGAGGGGGTGTGTATGATGGGAAAGAGAGACAACCCAAGCTTATACCAGAAAACATGTATGATAGAGTGTTTTTTTATAATAGTGACATGATCTACAATTTTTTAAATATGCTATGTTGTATTTTTAGATTGGATGTATATGTGATTTATATATCTACATTTTTATTTTAATATAATTATATTATAATGACCGCCGATTGAACACCCAAATGGTATGAATTAGTATGTAACATCATATATTGAGATAGATATTTTTGTTATAGTATTACATCATCTTGATCAGCAGCTATGTGAGAGTATTAATTATGTTTTTCAATATATTAGAGGTGTAGTGTTGAGATGTGATAATTCCATATCTATTATGACCAGGGAGTTTTAGTTGTAACAACCCCCACTATTCAGTAACAACTATGTAAAATGAACTAATAAATTAATGCAATATTTAATACTTTTGACACACGCAACATTGAAATAATGTAACAACTATGTAAAATGAACTAATAAATGTTAGATGATTGAAAATAATTAAATTATAATATCAATAAAACACATGTATATAATATGAAAATAAAAAGTTTACTATTGTTAATTGTGTTTCATATATAATGTTTTCTATATGATTATCAATAGTTTTTATTAAATGTCTTCATTTTTACAGTTTATTAGTTTATATATATATATATATAAATTTTTATATGTTTTAATATAGTCTCCAATTATATTGAGATATCAGGTGTTTAATGGAACATAATTGAATAAATTTACAAAGAACCACTGGTGAATATGAAAAAAGGAGTTGATGAATTCTTGGAATTTTCTAAATTAAATCTTCAAAAAATTGATTTTATTTTCTTTCCATGTATGAAGTGTTTAAATATAAGAAAGTTAAACTCCATAGAAATCAAGGATCATCTCATTTCTTGTGGTTTAAGCCTTAATTATACACATTGGATCTTGAATGGTGAATGAACTATAAATTCAAAAAATAATGTTGAATTCAATATTCATAATGTGACAGGGGATTGTATTGAAGATTTAATTCCTGATTTAGGTGTTGAAACCACGTTGGGAAAACCTAAAGTGTTGAATTATTGTATGGAGATTCTAAAAAACCATTATTCCTGAGTTATAGTAAATATGCAGTGTTATCAGTTGTTTTGAGATTGGTTAAATTGAATGAACGTAATGGTTGTAGTGATAAAAGTTTCTCTAACTTATTAGCGCTTTTAAAAGAGCTACTTCTAGAATGAAACTGGATTCCAGATTCAAATTATAAGGTGAATAAAATATTATGACCAATGGGATTAGGGTATAAAAAGATACATGCTTTCTCCAATGATTGTGTGTTGTATAGGAATGAATATGAATTTTTATCAAACTATCCTACATGTAGAACATTATGCTATAAGATGAATGAAAATGTTAATTATGATTCATTTTTATAGTGACATATCCTTTTACATAAGTCATTACATGATTTTAAGCATAATTATACATCATATTACAAGCTAAGGATCGTGAAGCCTAGTGTCTTTGAATACTAGGTACATAAAACTAAAAACATGAGACTAAAAAAAATTCTTTATTTAATATTCAAATTGAGATCCTAACTTACAATATGCTCAAACATATGTATAGGGTACCCTGGGGAACACATGAACAAAGGGATGAACTAAATATCTCATTAAGGGAATAACCGTAAGAACAAAGCATTAGCACAAAGAATAGAAGGCATGAAATGATGATATAAAAAGGAATTTAACATATGGAACCTTAATATATCAACATGAAATCATATAAACATGGAGTTATATAAATTTGGAAGAAACATAAAACAATAATTTATTACGAGTCAAGGCTAACCACCAAGATTGTTTCACATAGTAGAACAAGGCAAGGCTAACCGCCAAGGCTATCAAAAATAACATCTCATGAGACTTAAATTTACCCAATTCATTGGAGTGCTACCTAGGTAAACCCATCTTAACATTTCATGAATATTTTTTCCACATAAATAATCATACATAATCAATCTTACATAAACATAAGGATTACCCATGGAAATGATTGTGTACCACAATCATGACACAAAGAATAACAGATGGGCATAACACAAAAGTGTCCATGAAAGAAGGGTACTAAAGTATACATGTAAATTCATAAGGTAAAATATATATGTATCATGGTGAGTGATTTCAAGTATAAGTGACAACATGTAAGATAAGTATTCAAGAAATTTTGGTATAAATTGTTTTTGATCAGTTTTAAGGAAAATACTATAGATCCTTTAAAATAAAAAAGGTAAAAATAATTTATACAAAACCATAAGTGAACCAGGTAGGTTTTGAAAATAAAATACTTATTTTATAAATATAATTGTGTCTTAAAACATAAGATAGAGTGCTTTTTAAATTGGGTAAGAATTCATGAAGCTCCCTCAAAACAGGTTTTCTTATTGGGAAGTATTGAAGAGGGAACCACTTAAAAACATGTATATCCCCACAAGAGAATGGTGAATGGAACTTGTTACATGAGTTTTTAACATTCAAATAGAATTTATAATATTAACATAATAATAATAGATAATCTCATTTAGGTAAAAAGAAAGATAATGAAGCCTGAAGGAATAAAGAAGGTTTGGGTTGAATTCCTCACAGAATACCAGCAATGTATCGTGTGTACCTAATAGGGATTAATGAGAGAGAAAGGGGTTTATAATTATTTAAACATCATCAGGATATTATTGGGGAGGTATTTAATCATACCCCATCACTATTTATTACACATAAAAGGGCATAACATAGAGGACAATATTGAATAAAAGTGAAATAGAGAGGATCCCTTGCCTTAAGTATGATGGTGTTCTCCACTTGATATTAATGACATGAATAATAAAATTAGGTTCATTAATTAAAAATTGAAAAACCTCTTATATATATAAAATATTTAGTATAACCTTTTTAAGTTCATTCTTGACATTTTTTGATGGGTTAAGTGGTTCAATTTCATTGTTTTGGTCTGTTTGTTTTCTTGGGTTTTATGATCAATTTACTTATTTTCATGAATGAATAAACATGTAAGATGAAAGTGGTTTTCCAGAATTGAATTTATATTAAATTAGTTAACATACATAATATTACGTGGTTGTAAATTTAATTTGGTTACTTTAAGTGAAGTCGAATCATTATATAAAACATTTGCGATAACCTTTTGGGTTAATTGGCGGTTTTTGGCCACAATGAACATGTTTTGTTTTATAAATCAAAAAAATGTGTACAAAAGGATTATAGAGCCATATATGAGACATAATACATTTATTATGGTCTTTATAAACCATGAAAATGGTTTCACTACCATAATTGAATATGGTAACAGAAATTGAAAACCCATCGTCCTTGAATGTGGTAAATTAACACATCTGAGATGGTGTCTTTACTACTAAAATAAAATAAGGGTAAAGGAGAGATGATAATAACTTATTCCATTATAATAAAAATATTCCATTATATTTAAGGCACTAGAGTTTTTATAACATTTGGATGAGAATAGGTATGGATAGAAAAGTTAACAAAAGAACTTGAAAAGAAATTAAAAGAATTAAAAAGAGGAATTTACCTCTTGAATCAATCATCCTTGAGAGCCTCTTAAGGGAAGAGTATTTAGTCTTTTAAGGAGACCAAGTGATATTGGACATGGGTAGGGAGATTAGGGAGATATTTGGGCATGATTTAGGTAAGACACAAGGCTTGAGAGGAGTGAATAGAATATGTAAGGAGGGGTGGTATTTATAGTGGAGGAGAGGAGGATTTTCAAAATATTATTATCATTAGTTTATTATTTTTCCATAAGATAATAAATAGTGATGATTCCTTGAACAATAATAGTAAAAAATTCAATTGAGTTTGATATTTTGGTTATTACATCACTTATGATGTCATGAATAGTGGATTTAAATTATAATGTATTTATACGATAAATTAATGTATTTTACTGATCACAAAAATTCAAGTATTTCAGATAAATGCAAAAGATTCACCCTAACCATTTTCAACGTGTAGAATCCAAAAATGAAATACATTTTTCAAAAATAATTTTAAAAATATGATTAATTTAATATTTAATTAAAATCATAATTTATTCTAAAAAAACAAGTTTTAAAACATTTATTTACTTATTCTAAAATATAGGTACATCATAATTTCACTTGAATATTATTTATATACTATCATAGGTAAGTTTATTATTAATTAGTGTATATCACTATTCATAAGGGTAACATTACTATTCGTAAGGGTATATTACTATTCACTAAAAATTATGTTTGTCTTATCAGACTCCAAACATCTTACTGATCGCAACTGGGAATGTCGTATTTTTGAAATTACAAACACAGAAGTGTCAAAATTGTGTTTAAAGGTCACATATTAATTATTATTTCATTGTGTTTTCATTTCATGTGATTATATGGCATTATCATAAGAAGTAAATTTCTGTTGAAAAACATTAGGTCATTATAATTCTTAGGTACTGACATCTAACCTTATGATAAATCAAATAATTTATTCCAATAATCCCTTCATATAAATCTGATAAATTAACTCTGATTCATTATCAGGTACCTAAATCAAATATCCTACTAAAGAAATTTGGTACCTTCTAATAATTCCTCATTTGAAGTATCTATTTTCAAATTCAATAGATGAAAAAAATGTTAATATGGAATTCAAATGAACACATCTCTGATGGTAAATTACATCACCCTAATGAATCATCACAGTAGAAGAGATTTGATAAACAATTTCCAAATTTTGTAAGTGAAGTTAGAAATATGAGAATGGGAGTGTGTATAGATGTAATGAATTCATATCGGATCCTAAGCATCCATCATAGTTCGTGGCCTGTTTTGTTGGTAGTTTACAAATTATCCCCAAATATATATATGAAGAAAAAATATTTTATGATGGGCTTGATGATTTCTGGACCAAAATGGAAAGGAAACAATATTTATGTGCATCTTTCACCATTGATTTATGATTTAAAACTTCTATGGGAGGCAGGTGTTAATGTTTTTGATGCATACAAGATATAGTATTTTCTTTTGCACGCTATGATAATGTTCAATATAAATGACTTTCCTGCATATTGAAACTTATCTGGATATAGCGTTAAGGGACATAAATCATGTCTAATTTTTGGACAAGATACAACATATTATCAGTTGCAGAGTGAAAGAAATACAGTGTACATGGGACATTGAATATTTTTGCGAATTGATAATTCTTATCATAGATTGAAAAGGCATTTAATGGTTTACAATTATAAAATATTCCACCAAAACCTTTTTCAATTGAATAATATTACAATAGGGTAAAAAATATTGATTCGACATTTGGAAAGAAAAGTAGTTATAGTCTTCAGAACAATATCTGGAAGAAACAATATATTTTTTAAACTACCTTATTGGAGATTTTTATAGATAAAACATAACATTGATGTTATCTGTGTTGAGAAAAATATATGTGATATTTTGATTGAAAATTTATTATAAATAAAAGAAAATACCAAATATGGATTGAATTCTATATTGGAATTGATAATAATGGGAATATGTTTGGAGTTAACTCCTACTATGAAAGGAAATATAACATATTTACCTCTGGCTTGTTATAAATCAATCAAGAGTGAGAAGTTGATTTTTTTTCAGTGTATGTATGGTATAAAAGTACTTAGTGGATATTATTCAAATATGAGGAATTTCATATCAGTGAAAGACTACAAATTAATAGGTATGAAATCTCATGATGGTCATGTATTGACGAAACAACTGCTACTGGTCGCACTACATGGTATATTTCCATCAACTGTTAGAAAGACTATCATCAAGTTATTTAATTTTTTCAAATCCATTTGTATCAAAGTTATTGATCCAAACTTGTTAGATGAGTTGGAGAATGAAGTTTCTCTTATAATCTTTCAACTAGAAATGTATTCTCCACCTACATTTTTTGATATAATGGTTTATTTGGTGATTCATATGGTGTGTGAGATATGAATATGTGGACCTATTTATTTACTTTGGATGTATCCTTTTGAAAGGTATATGAATATTTTAAAGGAATATGTTAAATATACTTATCGATCAGAGGACTACATTGTTCAAAAATATGTATCAGAAGAAGTGATTGAGTTCTGTACTGATTATTTGTATGGAGTGAAACATATTGTTCTCCCTATATCTCAACATTTGGTAGATGATAGTGAAGGTAAAGGTATTTTAGGCTTAAAGATAAATTTTCATTCCATGTGATGTAGTTATGAAGGAACATTTATATATTTTGAACAACATAGATGATGTTCAATCATATATCTGATCACATATTGCTGAATCAAATAGATGATATCAAAAAAGAAATGAAAAGTGGTTGATGATTGAGTATAAAAAGACATTTGTTTCTTGGTTTAAAGATAAATTGAGAACAAATATATATGTCACAGAAATGTCAAAATGGTTGGTAGGGGGACCATATCTTAATGGGATAACATGAACTATTTTTGATATTATTGGGTACACATTTTACACAAAAAACCTGGATGATAAGAGTACCATTAAAAATAGTGGTGTGATGCTTATTGCTGAAGTAGTCCATTTTTCAATTGAAAAAGATAAAAACCCAATTTCATCTTCATTGGATTATTTTATAGTTCTTTAGGATATATAGGAAATTGATTATACAAAATTTTGAGTCACTGTGTTTATGTTTAATTGGGTTGAAAGAAATAGTGGAGTGAAACATGATGATTTTGGGTTTACACTGGTTGATTTGAAAAGATTTAATTGTAATGAAGAACTATTTATCATAGGGAAACATTCAAAGAATGATATTTTATGTCATTGATCCATCAAATGATCAGTGGTTTATCATTTTTCAAGGAAAAAAATACCATTTGGGTAATGAAATTGATGCTGATGATGTTATTGATTTACATGAGTATTATTAATCTATAGTGTGATTTCCAGATAATTACAATTACTACTAGAAAGACATAGTGCATGCAGTACGCCATTATCATGATGAAGGATTATGGGATAACACTAAATTCGTCTCCTAATTTTTCTCATAATTATTTATATTTTGTTTCTTTTTTTTGAAACATAAAAATGCGTGGCTCTTTTTTTACTTATTTTTTTCATCTTTGTTTCTAAATTTTAAATTTTCTAATTATATGTAGGTACAAAAAATTTCATTACACTTGCCTTTGTCAGTGTTAGATACAGAGATAGAGGAACAATTACCGAGGTATATCTATTTTTTCATATTGTTAAATATTCAATAATATAATTATTTAATTAAATAAAACATTTAATTTATAATTTTTTGCAGGACTACTAATGCGTTCTCATCAGAGGAGACTTCTCTTGTTACTACAGAGAAATAAACTTCTCAAGTTGGTAAACATGGTATTACATGTTAACCAAAACTATCACTTTCTCATGGAGATGAGAGATTACATAATCGTTTTAATGATAATAATAATACAACTGGACCAAATTTAGTTCATTTTATCAGTTATATACCAATATGGAGCAATTGTAGGATCAATATTTTATATCCCTATTGGATGTCTGGGGACAAGATAGTGAAACAACAACTTTGGGAGACCGTGATGGTAAAATATCTCAATTGATTTATTTTATCTCATTTTTTGAATATTAAATATTTTAAATGAAATATTTTATTTGTTAAATTATATATGACATTCAATTTTTTGGAAATAAAAGAAATTAATAAAGGATATATCTCTTTAGCGGTAGTTCAATGGTGGGATATTAAAACAAAACTGACAAAAAATTAGGTTTTTGGAAAGAAAAAGTTCGAAAATACATTTATTAAGTATCTATATATAGATAAAGATATATAGAAACAATTTTTTGACAACCATAATGAAGAAATATTGTAGGTATGATAATTATTTTATATTATAAAAATTGTTATATATTTATCTAATTACTTATTAGTTTATTTTTATGTAACATGCCTCCAAAAGATCTCATCAAGAGATCCAGTTGAAAAACGCATACCCTCATAATTTGTCACATGGAGGGTATCTGTTATTGGAGTAGAAAATGATTGAAGAAAAATTTAAAGCATTAAGAGATTGATCTAGTAGTGGTTCAGAAGAGGTCCAGTTTGGTCCTCCATCTTCTCCAACTTGCCCCAAAAAAATGAAAATAAGCGAGAAGAAGGAAAAATGAAAAGTATCTTACAGAGGCATCTAAGAAAGTAGCTGATAAAATTGAAATTAAATATTATTTATTTTTCATGAATTTTTCTATTTTATAAATTATAAACACTAATATATCTTTTTTTTTCATTTTAGGATGAAATTCATGAGCAAGAGACACATAACTCTTTTATCGATGAGGGTAGGATGGACATCGTAGCCCCTACTTTAGGAAATACAGAAAACCCAAGCCATGTTAGAGGATATGAGGAAGGTGTTAGTATTTAGAATGTTTTTGGTCAGAGTAAGAAATCAAAATACCTATAAATAGAATCCTTAAAATCTAAGCTGAAAGAGATGAAACAATCTATGGGTGATCAAATTCAAGAAGTTGTGCATCAAGCTTTATTAGAACACTTGACAAGACAGTCACAATCTGCACAACCTTCCCAGCCTTCCCAGCCTACCCAACCTACTTACTTTGATCCTCCACCTCTATCCTAGCCAGACTACCCTTCCCAACTTGCCTACTTTGATCCTCCACCTCCTCACTCTGACCAAACTGTATACTATGATTTGTTTTCTCTAGATCCCCATATACATATTGTTACATTATGACTCATATATTTTTTATGGGATTATATACATTAATAGCCTATGAATATGGGCTAGGTTATAGTATCATTACTTGATATTATTGATCATAATGCTCTACTACAATTTCCTACTGAGGAGATTACCATAATTGGGGATTATCTGGGTCATTTTTTAGTTTGGCCAACTGGTCTTCTTCGTTATATTTCATATGAACTATGTGTTTTTTAAAATATTATTTAAATATGATTTAAAATTACTTATAATGTTTTCTGACATTTAACTTATATAGGATTATTTGAAATAAAATGAAATTGCACAACTGAAACAACACGTTCATGAACAATCGACTATAGATACTTCTGATATTTCTTATAGGATATAGAGATTATCTCATACTTCTTATTTCTTGAATAATATCTATGATTTTCAGATGGTGTACGATATATGTAGAAGATATTATCCATTGATATTACTCAAAGAAGATATCATACATCTAGTTGATTTTGAAGAGCTCATCTTGAATGTGTTGCAGTTGTTTTCCATGTAAGTAAATTGATCTTTGAATTTTATTTTTTTAATAAAAATATGGTTTAAATTGACTAACTATGTTTTCTATTTTTTAATTAGGTATATACACATGATTCTTATAAAAAATTAAAACACAATCATTTATAGTTTTATAAATCCAGAATATATTTCCATGGAAGTGCAATATGTGAATAATCCTAGTAGAGTTTCATATATACGTGAGGGATTATCACATGCGAAGATTAGATGTTATTGTTTTTTTATATTTATTAATAATTAAGAATATAAACATAATTATTAACTAATGATCATTATAATTTAATTAATTGTGATTTTTTTATTATAGGTGGAATTGGATGTTAGGCATATTTTTTCCAAGTGAATACGCTTTATATTGGTTTTTCTCTTTATCAGGGAGTGTTCGTAAAAGTTTTTCCACCTTATTAGATAGGTAAGTTTTTATTTTGTTTTCATAAGATCATTATGTTTAATTATTATTATTTATACATGTATTATTAGTTCTTATATATGAAAATACAGTTTAGGAATTTTTTTTAATAAAGAACACATGTTGATAAAAAAACCAAATGCCATCAATTATGTGAAAGTAAAGGTAATTATTTTTTATATTATATATTGTTCTAATTTTTTGATATATATATATATATATTGGTTTTTATTATTTAGTTAATGTTTTATAACCACAATGTCATCATCAACAAGGACATGTTGAATGCAGTTATTATGTTCTACGATTCATGTATGAGATAATCAAAACTGAGGTAACTACTAAATTTGATAAGTTTAGTTATATTATTTTTTTATATTTTCTGTCATAGTATTCTATTTTTTAATCTCACATCATTCAATATTATTGTAGAGATTAAATGATAATGGGTCTTATACCTAAACTGAACTTACCCAACTTCAATATTTGTTTACAAACTATTTTTTATGTCTGATTACTATTTGATGTATGTATATTCTAATGTTTTTGAATAATATTACATTTTCTTAATAACACGTGTTCAAAAAAATAATTATTTTTTTATAATAGATGTTTGAACACAATGATATCAAATTAATGCTTCAATAATAACCAACAATGTTCATGTCGTCAATTTCAGGTATGTGTATTTTAATTGTAGTTTATAATACAAATGCATAGATAAATTTTTGATTAACTAGATAAAAACATGTAAGTTTTTATAGATTTTTAGTCAATTAAATATACTATTTGATTTTGGTATATTGTGTATTATTACAAGGAATTTTATTATTTTGGTGGTGTAATAATATATATTTTCTAAATCTTTTTACTTTCAACATCAGTTATCTTAAAAATAGGCCCTATTTTTTTTTAAAATACATGGTTTTCAGCATTGGTTTATCAAAGAAACTAATGCCTAAAATGGTTTTCCGTGTCGGTTTATACGAAACCGATGTAGAAAATGGACTTTTTATGATTCTTGATGCCAGTTTGTATAATCACTAAAGCCAAAATTGGTTTTTGGTGTCGGTTAATTTGTGAAACTGATGCCAAAATCTAAGCATGACATCATTTTTGGTGTTAGTTTTTGAAAACCAATGCTGAAAAGCTTATATTTTACATCTCCTTTATAGACATCAGTTAAAAACTGATGTTAAATCCAGCTTTTTCACTAGTGTATTCTTGAAAATTATTCATTTAAATAACTAAATTTAGAAATAAAAAAAATTAAGGACTCTAAAGTAAAAACTAAAATCACAGTTGAAAAGAATTTTAAAAACATTAATACCAAAAAAAGAAAACCTGTGATACCAAATGTTGGTCGGAGTGAGTATCTCAAGATGGGGTGAATTGAGTAGCCAATAAAATTTTTTATTGAAAATGGATTATTTTTAAATCCATCAAATGTTTACAGACAACCCAGTTTATTAAAATATATAATGTAACATAGATCTCAATATTTATAAAGATTTCTCTAAAGATTTTTTAGGACATGGAGGAATAATATAAAATATTATTGTATCCTTTGAAATCAATATAATTGATCAAAATACTATATGAACAAAAAATTAAGATAAACTATCAAAGTATATATTTGTTTTATTGTTAATTTTTTTTCAGTTTTAAAGTGGGAATATAGTAAAAAAATTAAATCACACAATAAAAAGAATGAACACAAGAGGTTCAATCTCCAGTAGAGACTTATTCCTCTCCACTTGGTGATCACACACCACTAATAAGTTTATATAAAATAAATAAGATGATCCAAAACCTGGATCGGGTTTTACAACAATTTAAAAATTGTCAAGTTGACACACAACTTCTTCCACAGTTATAAGTGGGAGTAAAAATAAATTGGTCAAACAAAAAAATTTACCTCTGTTATCTATGAGAGTAAAAGTGTAAAAAATTTGAGAATATATCTTGGTATATTCTAGTTCATTATAGGAGATAGTGTGCATATATAAAATATAGTATAACACACATTGCTCAAAATGTAATAAAACTAAATAGAATAAATAAATCTAAGATTGTGGATTTTAGAAATGCTGGATTTGTTGTAACACATCTTGTGACTCTTGATTTTATTCTACAGTGAAGCTTGATTCAGGTTCTATTGAAAAATTTCTAAAAATAGTGTGTCGCATACTCTTGTTCTTTGATTGGAGGAAAGCACTGGATGTGATGATGTAGTTTGACTTCCTATTTGAGTGTTTGTAATAGGCAAGCTCTTCATATTTGCAACTAGGTCAAGCTCTATGTGTGTTTAGAAAGTTCAATATCTCATATTTATATCAGTCAACTTCATCTACCATTGCATATCTTACTACATGAGGGAGTGTGTTACACTTTTTTCAGTAGCATCATAGAGAATATTCAGATCAACTGCTTCCTCCTACAACACATTTTGACACTCTCTTCAATGATTTATGTCAAGAATTTAATAGAAAATCATTAAAAAAATAAATAGAATTAAATTAAATAAATATAATCATTAGAATAATGTAATTAAAAAAGATAACTTATGAAAATAGTGGCAGTGTCTTAGACTTAGATAAATTTC
Organism: Viscum album; assembly: GCA_963277665.1. Classification (NCBI taxonomy): domain Eukaryota; kingdom Viridiplantae; phylum Streptophyta; class Magnoliopsida; order Santalales; family Viscaceae; genus Viscum; species Viscum album. Next base: position 1,370,064,197 of record OY728135.1, read on the forward strand.
CACTACAAAGGAAGTGTGTCAACTAACAGTGACTGTTCTGGTGATGTGTGGTCTAATGGTGTCTTAGACTTAGAAAAAATTATATGTTGGCAGTGTGACATTGGCGGTGCCTCATATAGTTGTATCTAATACTTATCGAAATTTTTATTCTAGTGGAATGACATCCTGACGATGTGTCGACTGACGATGTATTAGACTTTGTCAAATTTTCAGATCAGCAATACAACATTCTGGCAGTGTGATATCCTGGAGGTGTCTCATGCTTATAGATATTTTTATTCTTTTAGAAAGTCCTGGAAAATGATATATCAAGTTGGAAGTTCCATTATCAATGGTGTATCATCATTAGTTAAGTTTATAACCTATCTTAGAATATGATATTCTTACAGAAAACATAAAATTTATTAAGATCATCATGATTTTGTGATCATTAAAATAAGGAGGTCAGCACAAAGTCCATGATAAACCATTTACCTTATTTTATGAAAAAAACATTAGTGCGACCAATTATGTATTTTTAGAAGACACTAAACTCTATTATAAATTGTTTACCCCGTTTTGATAGTATTAAACATTAGTACAACTCTTTAAAAAATTCAAATGACTTTAAAATTTTGCATATCCATTAAGTCTTCTCGGATTTTTCTACAGATTAGTATATCCTTTTCAATATTCCTGTATATGATAAACTCTAACATAACATCATCATTATTTGATCATAAAAAAGGGAATATCCATATTGTTGTGTATTTTTTTATTGAGAATGATGACGAGTTTTCTTTTAATGAGCTTCTGAACATGGATCATTTTACATAATTAATATGAACAAGCATATTAGTGGAAAACCAGTGGACACATTTTTGATGGTGAGATGATGAAAAAGTATATATATGCATAATAATGATAGGTTAAACACCTATACTCATGTAATAGTTTTGATATTTTATATGATATAATGGTAGGATGATTTAATTTCACATCATGTGAATTCAAAGGAATCAGTTCTAGTTAATCCATTTCACTAATGTAAAATTGATGTATTAATTGAATGGATTTCAAAAACATTGGTGATATTATATCATGCATGTAATTGATGATCTAATATCCCAAATAATTCCACCACCCACCAAAGTGAAACCATTGTATTATTCTTTTATGAAAATTAATGATTCAATCGATGATTTTTTGTATTTTATTTTTTTAGAGGTTTTGGATCAAGCTACTAGATTCTTTTCCAAAGGAGTATTTATTTATATTTTTGGTGCTTATTGATTTCATTTGAATCATGTTTTTATTTTTGGGAATTTCTTCATAAAGAATTATCTTTTCATTTTATTCCATGTTTATTTTGACTCTATCCATCATCGATGACCACAATCTATCAATGCTAGTTGTCCTCCAATAGTTCTCTTATACACCTACAGGATTCATTAGTTGATTACACACATATTTTTTTAAAAATTTGAGATGTATTATATACATGTTTGATGATTGTATTGGTGATGTATGACTCTCAAGTGACTATTTTATCCACTACTAAGACCCTTTCTTTACAGTGTAGAGAAGTCGTGGGAAACAAACTGCATCTATTTTTTTATTGTTGTTCAGTTTTTTCTTGGTGAGGGGTTTCTTTCGCACTTCAGTAATATTTTATAGTACTTAGAATTTTATAGTATAAATTTTATAATATGATTATCATTTTGAAAAAATAAGTGGCATTTATTTTATTTGTGAAAAAAATCCCTCTACTTAATTATTTGTACAAGATCACTTAAACAAGTGGTGTTTTTTTAATAATCAACCTGAAACACTTGCACAATGTCTCTTATCTTAAGTGAAAAGTGTTGTGATCACTTTTCAAAAAAATTTCTCAAACAAATCCTTGGTATAATCCTTATTCTAATACATTGACTGAAAATTTTATTGTTTATAGGCCATCACTTCATCTCCTCACCCACCTCGTTCTCTGCCTCTACCACCTCCTCCACCTAGATCTTTGAATCTGAATCCACCTCTGCCTCTACCTCCGCCTCCACCTCTTCCTCCGCATATACTGTTGCCCAAATTTTGTTGTTTGTAGGCCGACACTTCTAAACAAATTTATTTATGCCATTATAATTCTCCTTGATAAACAAATAAAAAATAATATATAATCATTCTAACACTAATAATTCACACCCCAAATATATTTCTAAGGCCATAACCCAAACTAAATCATATACATATCAGGTAATCACCTAAATTTGTTTTTGGAAAACATTCTAACACCATGTACACTACCAAATCATCTCTAAACAAATTTAATTCTTCTTTTGAGTACAATGTTTTTCGGAAATCTTGGTAGTACTAATAAAATATAGAAAACAAATAATTATTAAATATTTTTAATTAAATTGTAATTACCTTTAGAAATTACCAAACTGGGGATGCTGGTATTTTAATGGTTTATAATTTATCTCAAAATTTTAAAAGATTTGTATCCATAACCTTTTTCATTATCTTACTTCATACACTTCAAAAACATTAACCAAAATATGTAAATTGTTTGTAAATATTTTTTGATCATTAAATATTTATATATATACCTTAATGTGTTTCCATTTTAAGAAATTCATTGGATTTTTATGTTCAGTCACTGAATTTATTCCATGATTTAGACTATATTTAGTATAACGACCCATACTTAACATACATGGTTAAAACATAAAAATTAAAGCATAATTATTACAACATATAACAAAACCATGAAAGGACCATATCGGTATAGTGTCTTTAGAAACTGGAAAACATAAAAAACTGGTTCATAAATCATCTACGTTGCCTCCCATTTATTTCATCATATCTAGAGTCCCTTTTTGGAATATCCTACTTAATAACCTTCTTCCTGACCTGGGGAAAGAAAACATATAAAATGTTGAGCTCAAATGCTCAGTAAGGGTAAACAAAAGAAATATCAATCACATCATATTCATAAGAACATAACATTTTGGAAATCTTAACCTGTAAAAGAGATCATAATTTCATAACATGGGATAAATCATCATAGTGAAATTTAATCAAAATAACCATAACTTAAAACATGAAACTTTGTGGAATACACATATAATCATAGAGAATCATTTCTTGGTAGTCAAGACTCATAGCCAAGACTATCTTAGCGGACAAAGTCCATTTATGAACCGAGTTCACCCCTCATTTTAGTCCTGTTTTACTGAACCAGATTATCCTGCCATTCCATCCATTTCTATCTAATGAGATATAAATATTTACCCAATTAATTGGAGGGATATATAGGTCCCACCATCTCATAAGGATACCATTCTTATGTGTGCCACAAAATCATAAATCATACATCATTGCATAACCCATGTAATAAAAATGGGATTCTTAAACATCATGACATCATAAAACAATTCATATAAGATAAAGGAATTCATAAAAATAATTCCATAACAATAGAATCAAATCAATGTAATAATAGTGATAGAAACAGAACCCTATATTATCTTAGATGGAAAATAATTTTGATAAAACACTTGAACTCCATTCTTGAGGAAAATATCATTTCTACTTCAAAAACATTTTCCTTTCTTAACATGTCATACAATTTTAAACTAAAAGAAGTTGATTAAAAATAAAATTGAAAACTTGTAAATTAATCTTCTTGGAAATAATGTTTTAAAAATCCATTCATGCCGTATAAGTTAAAAAAAACATTCTTCTTGTACTTTTTTCCGAAAAGTCAAAAAGTACCTCGTACGAAAAACGACAAAAGATTACTTTCATATATTTTAATAAAAACTAACCTAAGGGTAAAATTGAATTTAAACAATTGCAGGTGGATGGAAATAATATTAAATATTTAGGAAACATGGATGTGGATGATAAAATACACCCAAGTAAATACCAAAGTATAAACAATCTCGGATAAAAATGAGATTGTGATATTTTCCCTTACCTTAGGTCCGATTTGCTTCGTAAGTGTCTGAACCTCCTCTATAATGATTTAAATAATATCATTGAGTTATTCTAGAATCATAATCATTATTATGATATCATATATGGTCATATTTGTAGCTTATTATTAGTAATATTTCATTGCTACTTGTTATTCAGGTGTTTATTACTTTTTGTTCTTATGCGTGTTTTGTCGAATAAATTCTTATTCTTCTTTTTAGGTAATAGATACCTCATTTACAAAATGGTATTAGTGTAACATATATCATATTTATTCACTCAATTAATTTATGTAATCATTATGCAATGAAAATCATATAGAATGAGTCACATCACATCGTGGAGACGGTATTCCGTACGTACGCACGAGCGATGATATCATTCCCATGATCGTGTAATTGTATTGGAGTGTATGTATACTATTTCAGAATCAATATAACTTTATAATAATCATATATATTCATTCTGTACACCATTATAACCATCCAAGTAAGGTGGTGGTCGAAAATAGATTACACCACGTCGTGGAGACGGTATTCCGTACGTACGCACACGCTGTGATTTCGTTTTTCGTAGGATGGATAGATGGTGAAATATGGTTGTTTCATACTTATAATAACATATCAGTATATGAGTGATACTTCTGTTATTAATTAATAATGAAAAAACTAAATAATAAGAAGTGGAAGAAGAAACAAAGTTGAAAGAATTGGTAACAGACATTACCTCTTCTTTGAAGCGCCTCTTTGAGACCTCCTTTTAGGGCACTAAAATTGGTCTTTGAAGAAGAACAGGACCTCTAGGATGTATCTAAGGATGTGGAGGAGAGAATTTGGTATGGTTTGGTCTAGCTTGAATGCTCAAAGTGGTGTGAGGAAGAGAGGGAGGAGGGGCCCTTTTATAAGGGATGAGAGGGGCAGCTTTGGAAAAACAAAAAATATAATTTTATTATAAAGTAATATTCGGTATTAAATAGCTCCAAATTGATTTATTTTGAAGATAAGGTTGGTATGGGTTGAAATCCTCTCATCTAATATAATTTGTACAAGTTTAGTTTATTATTTTAACCTTATCATTTAGATTTAACTTTAAGTTCGATAATTTTACTTTTACCGTGTCTTTTTGTGTTCTTACACTATAAGGTTAATAAACTTACTATAACAAGAAAAACGAACCCCAAGTTGTTTATCATTAATATATATAACCTTATCTAAGTCATTTGGCCGAACCTTAGATTTTTAGGAATAAAATAACAATTAATAATATAATATTTGTTTTAAAAACTATTTTATGTCAATTTTGACACTATTTAGTAATTGATTTTTGTGAAAATCATAACAGAATGATTAGTTCTAAAAAAGTCAATTAAATCAATACTAACATGTAATATTAACCTATAAAGTTAGTGTAATTCATAAAAAGTCTCAAATTACATTTATTTGGGTGTTTATAACATCAATTATGTCAATATTTCATTAATAAGATAATTACTGCATCATCTTTGTGTCATAAATAAATTAAATTATTTATTGTCTAAAAATTAAAAATAAAATACCATTATGTAGGAAATATTTTTAGATTTCTAATGATTATTTATAGTCGAATTTATCTTATGTATAACTCTATATTAAAAATTATTTACTTATTAAACATTGATTTTAACTATTTTAACCCTTCTTTAAATAAATAAATAATAAATGTCCTAATCTAATCCAAGTGGGCCTAAATGGTCATATTTTATTCCTAAGGTTGTTTTTGGTCGAATTAAACTTATCCAATAGAATTAGTACATGTGTTAGGGTAATAATAATATCATTTTTACCCTTAATTACCACATTTACTTTTAACCGCGGTAAATAAAAGAAAAAAGTTACTATTCACCAAAAATTATTTTCATCTCATTGAACCACATTTTACTTACTGACATCAACTGCGTCTCTCAGATTTTTGAAATTCCACTCAAAGAAGCGGTAAAATTAAGTTTTATGTAAATTTGCAAATTCTCCTAGGAGGTGGGTAAAAGACGGTGAAAAGTTCAATAAAATTTTTACATATCTAAAATTATTATAAAATTACTCCAATGAATTACATTGAAATTATATAGGTATTATGTATCAATTTTGACCTAAAATAAATTTAAATAAAATAAATAATTATTTAAAAAAAAGTCGGTTTTTAAATAGTATCCCAGTGTTTTCACTATTCATCAAAAATTGAAAGTTTCCAGAAAAATACCAAAATTTCACCCTAGGCTAATTTCAATATTCCGAATCCAAAAACGAAGTCCATTTGGAAAAAAAAAATTTACAAAATTTCAAAAAGTGGTTATTACTATTCATAACGTCTTGTTTTAATAATATTTTAATAACATATCATTATTTAGTGAAAATCGGTATTGCGTATGACGCAAGCTATCAAGGAAGGTCGCGATTGTGTGTAAATCAAGCCAAGCTAGTTTTGTGTTTAGTGAAATATTCCTTTGATGATTTATATAAAATAAAAACAAAATATTTCTTATAAAAGTCTCAGGTGTTACATTCTACCCCCCTTAAAATGAATTTCTCCCTCGAAATTCATCACTTGTAACAAACAGATGAGGATACTTATCCCTCTTCATATCCTGAAGCTCCCATGTAGCTTCTTTTAATTTTTGGTTCCTACATAAAACTTTCACCAAGTGAGTGGTCTTGTTCCGTATGACTTTTTCACTACGATCGAGAATCTCTATCGGCTGTTCTTCATAAGAAAGATCTTGTTCCAGCGGTACAACTTCTGAGCTGAGTACATGTGAAAGATCAGGTATGTACTTTCTCAGGAGAGATACATGGAACACATCGTGAACTTGAGAGAGATTCGGTGGAAGCGCCAATCTGTAAGCTACCTTTCCAACATGATCCAGTATTTCGAAAGGACCGATATATCTAGGGCTCAACTTCCCCTTCTTTCTAAATCTCATGACCCTCTTCCAAGGAGATATTCGTAAGAACAATTTATCACCCACTTCAAACTCTAAGTATTTTTTTCGGTTGTCGGTATAACTTTTTTGTCGACTCTGAGCTGCTCTTATGTGTTGTTGAATAGATCAGACCTTTTTGCCATCTCATCAACACGATCAGGTCCTAATAGCTTTCTTTCCCCAACTTCATCCCAGCAAGTTGGAGTCCTGCATTTCATTCCATAGAGAGCTTCATAAGCATCCATATGAATACTAGAGTGAAAGCTATTATTATAAGAAAACTCGACCAAAGGTAGGCGTTTATCCCAACCACATTTGAAATCCATAGAGCAAGCTCTCAACATATCTTCTAGAGTTTGAATTGTCCTCTCAGACTGACCGTCTGTCTGAGGATGATAAGCAGTGCTGAAACTAAACTCTGTATCCAGAGTATGCTGAAGACTTAGCCAGAACATTGAGGTAAACCTCGGATCCCGATTAGATATAATAGAAAGTGGTACTCCATGCAATCTTACCACTTCCTTTACATATATCCTGGGAAGCTGATCCAGAGAGAAATCCTCTCTAATAGCAATGAAGTGTGCAGACTTTGTAGGATGATCAACTATGACCCAGAGAGCATTATTGCCTTTGGATGTTTTAGGAAGTCCTGTGACAAAGTCCATAGTGATGTTTTGTCATTTCCATTCGGGTATGGGTAATGGTTGTAACATCCCCTTAGACTTATGTCTCTCAGCTTTAACTTGCTGAAAAACCAAGCATCGAGAGACATATTCAACAACATCTCTTTTCATGCCATCCCACCAGAAGTACTCTTTCAGGTCCCTATACATCTTCGTGCTTCCAGGATGAATAGAAAATGAAGAACTATGAGCCTCATCCAGCAACACCTTCTTTAATTTTGGGATGGCAGGAACACAAACCCGATTCCTAAACTTTATTATCCCATCACAATCAAGGTTGAATTCAGGAACATTTCTCACCTTCTTTTGTAACTCTACATATTCTTTCTATGCCTCTTTAATCATAACATGTATAGATGTTTGAACATTCATTTGAGAAAGATACGATTTTTCCCCTTTCATTATAATTCCAAGATCCATCCTTTGTAAATCTATAAATATTGGATCTTTTGTGATCCTCATCATGGATAAACTGGCATGGTCTTGTCGACTTAATCCATCTACCACCTTGTTTTCTTTCCCTGGGTGGTAATGAATTGAGCAATCATAATCCTTAATCATCTCCAACCATCTTCTTTGGCGCATATTCAGCTCCTTTTGTGTGAAAATATACTTTAAAATTTTATGATCACTATAAATATCACACCTTTCTCCATAAATATAATGCCTCCAAGTCTTTAATGCAAAGATTACCACATCTAACTCCAAATCATGAGTTGGGTAATTTTGATCATGTATTTTCAACTGTCATGAGGCATAAGCTATCACCATATCATTTTTCATAAGAACACACCCCAATCCCTTCTTGGATGCATCACTGTAGATCACAAACCTTTCTCCACTACAAGGCAGTGTGAGCACAGGTGCACTGGATAACCTTCTTTTCAACTCCTTGAAATTCTCTTCACATTCCTCCGTCCAAACAAACTTTACTCCTTTCTGAGTCAACCTGGTGAGTGGATTAGATAATCGTGAAAAATCTTTCACAAAATGTCGATAATATCCATCCAAACCAAGAAAACTTCGGATCGTAGTTATTTTTGTTGGTCTTGACCATCTTTAGATAACCTCTATTTTTGATGGATCCACAGATATCCCCTCTTTTGAGATTATGTGACCCAAAAATGAATCTTTTTGAAGCCAAAATTCACACTTGGTAAATTTGGCATAAAGATTCTCCTTTATTAGGGTCTTCAATACAATTCTCAAGTGATCTTCATGTTTTTCCTTGCTCGTTGAATAGACAAGAATATCGTCTATAAAGACTACCACAAACTGATCAAGATATTCTCTAAAGACTCTATTCATTAGATCCATGAAGATATCAGGGGCATTAGTAAGACCAAATGGCATCACTATAAATTCATAGTGTCCATACCTTGTACGGAAAGCCATCTTTGGTATATCCTCCCTTTTGACCCTTAATTGATGATACCCTGAACGAAGATCAATCTTGGAAAAGTATTGAGCTCTGCATAGTTGGTCAAATAAGTCATCAATGTGCGGGAGAGGATATTTGTTCTTGATAGTGATCTTGTTAAGTTCTCGATAATCAATGCAGAGTCTCATTGATCCATCTTTCTTCATAAAAAACAGAAAAGGTTCTCCCCAAGGTGATGCACTAGGGCGTATGAATACCTTATCAAGATTCTCTTGGAGTTGCTTCTTCAATTCCTTCAACTCAATTGGGACCATTCTATAAGGTGTCTTTGAAATAGGCAAAGCACCCGGTACGAGTTCTATTGAAAACTAACTTCATGATTTGGTGGAAGACCCAGCAATTCCTCTAGAAAGACATCGTGAAAATCCCGTACAATGGGAATATTCTTAATCGTGAGTTTCTCACCAACCATTTGAGATAAATAACCTTCATTTAGTGGAATCAAGACCCATAAGATGGAAGAAATTTCCACCGGAAGGTTATGTTCATCCTTGCATCGATAGACGATCATAGATTGATCTAGAATATGAAATGTGACTTCCCTTCATTGGAAACTGATATGAGCTCTATATAGAGAAAGCCAATCCATGCCAAGAATCACATCAAATTCCACTATAGGAAGGATCACAAGATTTACAGGAATCACTTTCCCACAAACTTCAATCGGAGAAGAATTATAAACTTTTGATGCGACTACTGTGCCATTAGGCATTGTCATAGATAACTCAAAATCTAATTATTGAGGTAATACAGTGATACCCTTAGAAAATTCTTCAGAAATAAAAGAGTGGGTGGATCCAGAATCAAATAAAACATTTGCTACTTTAGAGTGGATGGTAAGTGTACCTTTCACCACTTCGTTATCATACTCCACATCGCTAATAGAAATTGCATGTGACTTTCCTTTTTCTTTAGCCTTAAGAGATTGTTGACGTAGATCATCATCAACAACCCTTGTATTAGGGAATTTATTGGCATAATGCCCCATCTCCTTGCACTTGAAACATTGAAGTGTAGTAGGTTCATTCTGTGTATCCCTTACTTTGTTTTCATCATTAGACATCTTCTTCCCATCATTGCGGCATTCAAATGACTGATGACCTTCCTTTCCACATTTGAAACATTGAATTGTCCCTTTAAGACAACTCCCTCCATGTTTCTTTCCACACTTTGAGCATAAGGGAAAACTCGTCTTATTTTCAGTGTGCTCTTTAGATTTTCCTTTGAATTCCATTTTCCTCTTCTTATCAAACCCATATGACTGATGGGGTACTCCAATATCCATCTCAACTTTGAGAGCACATCGAATGATTTCCTCGTAGCTATTGAAGTCCCTTATGGCTAACGCCCTTCGACGACTTGGTTTTAAGCCACTAAAGAATTGATCGATCTTACTCTGAGGTTGGATAATAATACCAGAAGCGTACCTTGAAAGTCTTGTAAAATTTTCTTCATAGGTACCAACAGATTCATCATCCTTTTTCTTTAGTTCAAGAAACTCCTTCTCCATCTTTGTTCGGAGAATATGAGGGAAATACTTATTGAAAAATAATTTCTTGAACTCGTCCCATTCCATGGACTCAATTTCATATCTTGGCCTTGTATTCCTGATAAGATTCCACCATTGATCAGAATCACCCTCCAAACGATACACTGTTAAGATGACTTTATCATGTTTAGAACATTGAAGAACTGAAAATATCTTTTCAGTAGTACTGATCCATTGTTCAGAAACTAATGGATCCATAGACTCGCTGAATGAAGGTGGATGCTGTCTCATGAAGGATTCAACAAAATGTTGCTCCTTCCTTTGCTCGTTTGGAAGTCCTGTATGATTCATAGCTTGAGAAAGTTGTCTGAGCATGGCTACAAGATTTTGCATTCCAGCTCCCATAACGTTTGGTTGCTCAGGGGGACAATCATTGCATTGCCCGTCGCATTCCGCATTAACACGGTTCCTTCGGGTTAAAGCCATTGACTAAAACCAAGAAGAATAGTGTGAGAAACACTAATTATAATAGTAAAACCACATAATCAAGAATAAAATTTCACACTTAAGGTCTTATCCTAGGTTATTCATCGCCATTTCTAAAACACTAAGATTGTGTTCTATGCTTAGACTTATCCTTAGGGTTCTTACTAAGGCTTTCACATCCTAGTTTCTAAAGGTTAACTATACCTTTCCTCTGATACCAACTATAACGGTCTAGAATTACTTCCAGTGGACTACAATTGATACCTATCAGGGAACTCCATGGGCGGCTACACCCCCTAGGTGGGACACACCACCATCCCCAGTGGCAGCCATTTCCTCATGAAGCCCTTGGGTGGAGAGCCATGCTTCGTCCAACGCTCACATGTGAGAGTTCCCAAGGATCAGATACATTCCTACCTCCTTTGCCTCTGATACCAACTATAACGACCCATACTTTACATACATGGTTAATACTTCAAAATTAAAGAATACTTATTAAATCAAAAAACAAAACCAGGAAAGGACCGTATCAGTTTTGTATCTTTAGAAACTAGGAAACATAAACAACTGGTTCATAAAGCATCTACATTGCCTCCCATTTATTTCATCATATCTAGAGTCCCTTTTTGGCATATCCTACTTAATAACCTTCTTCCTAACTTTGGGAAATAAAACATACAAAAGGGTGAGCTCAAATGATCAGTAATGGTAAAAAAAAGAAATATCAATCACATCATATTCATAAGAACATAACATTTTGGAAATCTTAACCTGTAAAAGAGATCATAATTTCATAACATGGGATAAATCATCGTAGTGAAATGTAATCACAATAATAATAACTTAAAATATGAAATTTTGTGGAATACACACATAATCATAGAAAATCATTTCTTAGTAGTCAAGACTCGTAGCCAATACTATCTTAGCGGACAAAGTCCATTTCTGAACCGAGTTCACTCCTCGTTTCAGTCCTGTTTCACTGAACCGGATTATCTTGCCGTTCTAGCCATGTTTATCTCATGAGATATAAATCTTTACCCAATGCATTGGAAGGAGATATAGGTCCCACCCATCTCATAATGATACCATTCTTATGTGTGCCACAAAATCATAAATCATACATTATTGCATATCCCATGTAATAAAAATGGGATTCTTAAACATCGTGACATCATAAAACAATTCATATAAGATAAAGGAATTCATAAAAATAATTCCATCACAAAAAAATCAAATCAATGTAATAATAGGGATATAAACAGAACCCTATATTATCTTAGATGGAAAATAATTTTGATAAAACACTTGAACTCCATTCTTGAGGAAAATATCCTTTCTACTTCAATTTTTTTTTTCCTTTCTTAACCTGTCATACAATTTTAAACTAAAAGAAGTTGATTAAAAATAAAATTTAAAACTTTAAAATGAATCCTTTTGGAAATAATGTTTTAAAAATCCATTCATGCCATATAAGTTAAAAAAACATTCTTCTTGTACTTTTGTCAGAAAAGTCAAAAAGTACCTCGTACGAAAAATGACATAAGATTCCTTTCATATCTTTTACTAAAAACTCACCTAAGGGTAAAATTGAATTTAAACAATTGCAGGTGGATAGAAATAATATTACATATTGAGAAAACATGTATGTGGATGATAAAATACACCCCAGTAAATACCAAAGTATAAACAATCTCAAATAAAAATGAGATTGTGATATTTTCCCTTACCTTAGGTCCGATTTGCTTCGTAAGTGTCCGAACCTCCTGTATAATGATTTAAATAATGTCATTGACTTATTCCAGAATCATAATAATTGTTATGATATCATATATGGTCATATGTTTAACTTATTATTAGTAATATTTCATTGCTACTTGTTATTCGGGTGTTTATTACTTTTTGTTCTTATGCGTGTTTTGTCGAATAAATTCTTATTCTTCTTTTTAGGTAATAGATACCTCATTTACATAATGGTATTAGTGTAATATATATCATATTTATTCACTGAATTCATTTATGTAATCATTATGCAATTAAAATCATATAGAACGAGTCGCATCACATCGTGGAGACGGTATTCCGTACGTACGCACGAGCGATGATATCATTCCCATGATCGTGTAATTGTATTGGAGTGTATGTATACTATTTGAGAATCAATATAACTTTTTAATAATCATATTTATTCATTTTTTACACCATTATACCCATCCAAGTAAGGTGTTGGTGGAAAATAGATTACACCACGGCGTGGAGACGGTATTCTGTACGTACGCACGCACGATGATTTAGTTTTCCGTAGGATGGATAGATGGTGAAATATGGTTGTTTAATACTTATAATAACATATCATTATATGAGTGATACTGATGTTATTAATTCATAATGAAAAAACTAAAGAAGAAGAAGTGGAAGAAGAAATAAAGTTGAAAGAATTGGTAACGGACATTACCTCTTATTTGAAGCACCTCTTTGAGACCTCCTTTTAGGGCACTAAAATTGGTCTTTGAAGAAGACCAGGACCTCTAGGATATCTCTAGGTAAGTGTAGAGGATAATTTGGCAGGGGTTGGCCGAGCTTTAATGCTGAATGTGGTGTGAGGAAGAGAGGGAGGAGGGGCCCTTTTATAATGGAGGAGAGGGGCACCTTTGGAAAAACTAAAAATATTATTTTATTATAAAGTAATATTCAGTTTTAAATAGATCCAAATTGATTTATTTCGAATCTAAGGTGGGTATGGGTCGAAATCCTATCATACAATATAATTTGGATAAGTTTAGTTTACTATTATAATGTTATCATTTAGATTTAACATTAAGTTAGATAATTTTACTTTTACCATGTCTTTTTGTGTTCTTACACTATAAGGTTAATAAACTTACTAAAACAAGCCAAACGAACCCCAAGTTGTTTATTATTAATATAGATAACCTTATCTAAGTCATTTGGCTGAACCTTAAATTTTTAGGAATAAAATAACAATTAATAATATAATATTTGTTTTAAAAACTATTTTATGTCAATTTTGACACTATTTAGTAATTGATTTTTGTGAAAATCATAAAAGAATTATTAGTTCGAAAAAAGTTAATTAAATAAATACTAACATGTCATATTAACCTAGAAAATTAGTTTAATTCATAAAAAGTCTCAAATTACATTTATTTGGGTATTTATAACATCAATTATGTCAATATTTCATTAATAAGATAATTACTGTTTCATCTTTGTGTCATATATAAATTAAATTATTTAATATCTAAAAATTACAAATAAAAGACCATTATGTAGGAAATCTTTTTATATTTCTAATGAATATTTTAGTAGAATTTATCTTATGTATAACCCTATATTAAAAATTATTTACTTATTAAACATTGATTTTAACTATTTTAACCCTTCTTTAAATAAATTAATAATAAATGTCCTAATCTAATCCAAGTGGGCCTAAATGGTCATATTTTATTCCTGAGTTTCTTTTTGGTCTAATTAAACTTATCCAATAGAATTAGGACATGTGTTAGGGTAATAATAATATCGTTTTTACGCTTAATTACCCTATTTACTTTTAACCATGGTTAATAAAAGTAAAAAGTTACTATTCACAAAAAATTATTTTCATCTCATTGAACCACATTTTACTTACTGACATCGACCGTGTCTCTTGGATTTTTGAAATTCCAGTCACAGAAGCGGTAAAATTAAGTTTTATGTAAATTTGCAAATTCTCATAGGAGGTGTGTAAAAGACGGTGAAAAGTTCAATAAAATTTTTATGTATCTAAAATTATTATAAAATTACTCCAATGAATTAAATTGAACTTATATAGGTATTATGTATCCATTTTGACCTAAAATAAATTTAAATAAAATAAATAATTATTTAAATAAAAAGTCTGTTTTTAAATAGTAACCCAGTGTTTTCACTATTCATCAAAAATTGAAAGTTTCCAGAAAAATACCAAAATTTCACCCTAGGCTAATTTCGATATTCCGAATCGAAAAACGAAGTCCATTTTGAAAAATAAAATTTACAAAATTTCAAAAAGTGGTTATTACTATTCATAACGACTAGTTTTAATAATATTTTAATAGCATATCATTGTTTAGTGAAACTCAGTATTGCGTACGACACAAGCTATCAAGGGAGGTCGCGATTGCGTGTAAAGAAATTCAAGCTAGTGTTGTGTGTAGTGAAAGATTTCTATGATGATTTATATAAAATAAAAACAAAATATTTCTTTTAAAAGTCTTGGGTGTTACATTTAGTGACCACCCTATTTTTACAAAATTATTTTTAAAAGATAAAGAGAAACATATAATTTTATTTTTACCTTTAAAATGTTGATTACAGTGTATTTAAAATTCACAATAAACATCATGTGTGGTTGAGTTATTAGATATCCATGCATTGGATCTAAAAAATAAATATTTGGGGTATCCAGATTTACTACGATTAGCATTCTGTGCTGCCTAAAAAAACAAATAATTATTGAAAAAATAAAAATATATTTTATCTGATTAGATTTTATATTTTTACCCCTATATTGTAGGAATAAAAAAGAGTATGTATTTTTCTATTTTTTCTCAAATGAATCATATAGATCATATTTTTTCTTCCCAATTTCTTTCTTCTGCAAAGTATTTTTTCCATAGATATGATACAGGGATTAATGAATCCAAATCATACTTCACATGGTTTTCCTTTTATATAGAAGTAATATAAAATCCTATCAAATATATGAATATTTATTAACTTTGATGAACATATTATCTCAATATTTGGACAAGAGTATTATCAAAATTTACCTTATGTATGTATTCACAATTGAGACTCCCAATCATTCATACTTGAGAATATCATTTATACTCTCAAGAAAAATTATGTATTTCATAAAAGATCCATATATTGTTTCTTCATATGGAATGTAAGACATATTTTCATCTTTAAATGTGGTCTCTACATGAAATTATAGTGATACTAAATTTTTCTTTGGAACTGGATGGGATAAGGTACTCCCAGAAGGTCCTTTTTATTTCTTGGCCAATTCACTAGATTGTCTTGATCCGAACTTCCATTTCCCCATCACTTTATACATATGTAATACCATACCTAAATTCAGACCCTTTTCATCAACTCTTACAGTTTTTTCATATGATTTTTTAAATACATACATAATGAATATTTATAAGATTAGAAAACTATGGTATGAAAGTTACAATAGCATTGTTGATTGTTTTAATATCTAGATCATCAAGTGGAAGACGAAAATAAGCAGTCGAATCATGAGCTACCTCAATCTCCACTCACATGTGATATTTTGGGAGTTATTTATAGTGTATATTTTCTCCTAGGATATTATTCACCATACCCATCACAATAAGGTGGTGTGTGGGTATTGAATGATATAAATCACATACAACTATACCTTTTAGAATTATAGTAATATAAAGTTATTGTACATTTTTTGATTCACATTTAGGATTAAGAGTAATGAAAAAATATATTAACACAGGTAAGGTATGTGGTTGAGGGGAATTAATAGACTCAAAGCTAGAGAGGTCATTTGGTTCTTTATATGCGTATCTTTGTTCCAACACTGGTTTACTTTGACCCTTTCTCATACATTGGTTTGGAAAACCATACAAGACAATAATATATTTCAAAGAAACTATTTGTTTTTTTAATCCTTTCATAATCTTATATGTATCTTCATGTGGTTTTATCTTCTCAAAATATGTTCAAGGAGACACTCTAAAACCCAATCCTCTAACACGACCATATTGTTTCAGCCGCTTCAAATCTACTGAAAGTAGTTTTTCTTCTGGTATGGTCACTTAATATTCTTATGTGTAAAAATTATAAAAAAATATGAAAATAAAAAGTTATTTTTATTTAATAATATTTTAAATCATAAATAATTACTATTATTTCATACTTACACATTTTTACAATGTTGCTTTTGTGTTTTGATCAACTAGTTTACCCTCCTTATTTACACGAGCCTCCTTACATAGTAGATAACGTGGGATGGAAGTGGCTTCAAATTTTGATTCATTAATTTTCATATAAACAAAGGAACATATGTTGTTTTATATCACATAAAATTTTTATTATTTATTTAAAATACACACCAATTTCTTCTCTAGTGAATCATACCCCATCCTTTCCTTGTGATAGGGGTACATTGGTTTTGATACACATTCTTTATTTTCAGCACTCGTTTTCTATTTCATAAACTAATTTTTTTTATTTAATTGGATAAAATAAATAATTTCAAATTATACATTATCAACTACAATACACCTGAAATGATTTCTCTTCATAATGACTGATGAAATCATTCCATGATTTCTGCTTTATAATGTGTGCATAAATAACTAGTGGATGGGGATTTCCTTTACCCACAACATCATTAAGATGTAACTTGGTAAGAAGATTCCATAATCTTATATGGGATTTTATAGTGGTCATTAAGAAAAATTTATATTGAAAATCTTCTAGAATAAATTAAATCTGCATGGAATAAAGAAAATTAAATAAACATTTCATTATATTTTTTTTTGATAAAATAGGGAAAACATATCATAAAATTACCTTTATATCATCCGAAAGGGTTTCCTTCATTACAAGATGGATATGGTGCTATGAATAAATATTAATCACCACATTCATCTTCATTGTGACCCCAACAAAACTAATGATCATTGACTTCCTGGGGTTAATAGGTTGTCTACACTAATTATATCCAACCACAAATTTTATACCCTTACTTCTTACCTTTCTAATTTTACTCAACATCGCAATGATGCATCATTCTTGTTTTTTCATCAACATGTTGTTGATCCCCAAATAATTATGCAGTTTTAGCATCAACAGTCTATTATTCCCTAGGATTGGTAACATCATCATGTGCAGAAGGCATTGTATATATCAGTAGTCAAATATTTAATTTAGATTATGTTAATATAGTAGAGAATAGATAAAATTATGTGAAAAAACATAGTATATTGAAGATAACTATAACCATATCATTGATCTATCTTTATTTTTTAAATCTTTTAAGGACTTGGATCCTATATAAATTATCTAAATCCCCTATTTGTGGCCCCCTATAACATAAAAGACATTGTCAACATTGGGACCGATATAAAAAGTTTGTGATATCCCAATGAAATGGTCACCCTTAATTAAATTTTAATCTGAACCTATAGTTGTTTTATTCTCCAGTAGGATAGTCAACTAATTCTTTTTTTTGGATTTGAGACATAAAATACATTCACTTATAGTGATTTTATTATGAATGGTTTATATTTTCACCTTCCACACTGAAATTCACCTTCATGAAGACTATTTCATCAACTTTCACTGCATTCCTATTTTCAACCCATTTGATGTGGGAAATTAGAACTTGAAATGTTGTATAATCTAACTCATATATCTGTTCTTTAATGAAAAAAGATGACATAATTGCATAAATTGGATTTATATCTTTAGAACTAGATATTTGCATCACTTCCAACATAATATAAACTCCACTATTATTCATTATATTACAATAATCATGTTCTTTTTTTTTTAGAAAATATAACCATTGATTACAAAACCAGTGTAAATTTTCATTCAGTCCCTTGGCTAGACATCACAATCATTTGATAATTGAATTCACATTTTTAGATAAATCCTTATAAATTTTATATCGAAACCATTTTATAAACTATTGATTATATGTATTTTATATCCATCCTTTACCCTTGATAGATTAAAATCCCTAATAATTACTTTGTGGGATTCAATGTATAGATCAAAATCATCCCTATTATATAAAATGTAAAGGTGCACTTGCTCCCACTCTATGATGGAAATTTTAACAAAATCTCTCCCAGAAATCTCTTCTCCCATAATTTATCTGTTGTTATGAGACTTCGGAGACTGATGCTATCAACATATGATAGGTAATTGGTAAATAAATCAATAGCCTATTCAACAATATATCATTCTGCAATAAAACCTTATGACCGACTTTGATTCTTGACATACCCTTTCAAAATATTCATATACCATTTGGTGGGGTATATCCATCTGCAATGGATATGACCACATAGTTGAACCTCTCTAAACAATTGAACCATTAGGTGGACCATTATATCAAAAAATTATAGTGGAAAGAACATCACTTATTCACATAATATGAATGAAACATCCTTATTCATTATTGGAAACTTTTTCAGTTCTACAACTTTTTTGCTTATGGTTTTGAAAAAGAAGTAGTGTCTGGTTAATTTATGTCATACATTTTTTGGTAGAATGCAATAGAACGAAATGGGTATAAAATACTTCATCAAAACACAATAGTCATGTGATTTTAGTCCATATAACATAAAATTAGTCATCAACACAACATTATAGATATTTGATGAATACTCCTCTAGACCTTTTACACCATTAAGGAAACAAGAAATTGAAAACTTTCCTATTTGGATAGAGTTTAATCTAGTGGAGGAAGTAAAGTCCACCCTTTATCCTTTATTAGTGCCAAATCTCCCTTTATCCTCATGTTAATCATGTTCGACCTATCCTTGATTCCATCTTTCATTCTTCCAGGAACATTTAGTGACATTATAGCAATACTATTAAATATATTTTTTTTCTATATGCATGAAATTAATAAAATGTCTGAACTAAAAATAATTCTAATACAAAAATTCATATAAAATTGACCTCTTCTTCCAACTTGATTTTCTAAGTTTTTTTTAAAAATGGTTTTATGAAAATAGTTTAAATATATTTTACTTTATTGAATAATTGATCAACTATTAGTGGAGATGGTGTTGTACCTTGTTCGGTATTCCCATTGAATGTTTTCATCCAGGATCAGTATTTATGTCATCGAGGTAAAATTTTTTATGTCTTAAAAAAACAGTCTTCGAGGAATGTTTCAACTGAATCGAGTGTGTGAATTCTTCGCAAATGGGACTCCCCAACATTCATTTAATGCTATATTTTTATAAATTTCCATAAAAAAGAAATTCATTTATCATCCCATACAACATAGACCTCAATGTGAATTTTTAAATTCTATGAGCATCATACATTGTAACACCTATATCCCACATCAATTTCAGATGTTCAATCAATGAATCCAAATAGACATTAATATCATTACCAAGTTTCTTTGGTCCAGATATAAGAGGAGACAACCAAATGTATTTGGTTTTTATGCATAACCATGGAGGCAAGTTATAATTTACCAACATGATGGTCCATGTACTGTGAGTACTAATTTTTACACCAAAATGATTTTTTCCATTTGTAAATAATGAAAGACAAACCTTTCTCTTATTATTTCCATATTTAGGATACTTGTAATCAATTTTCTTCTATTGATGAAAATCTATTGGATCACATAGGTTATTTTCTTTAATTATTGTATCTGCATGCCATGTCAATTGTCTTATAGTTTCCTGACATCCATATAGTCTTTTAAAGTGTGGAATGATAGTAAAGTACCATATAACTTTCTAAGGACTTGATTAATTTTTCTTGTATCAATCTGCGCCACACTGGGGGAATTTTATGAGTGATTCATGGTCCTTATGAAATAATATGCAGTCATCTGGATGAGCATTTTTTTTATATCATTCCCATTGAACATAGAATATGTTTAGCATCATATATTTGACATGGAAGTTCATTTTTTTCTAGTATCATATAATTCCGGATACCAATTAGTTCTGTAAATATGGCATTTCTCTATCTTCTAACAGCTTTCAAATTATATAACTTCAAAATAGCTAACAATTTTTTTATTTAGTACAATCAGTTTACAATGGCCTCTTAGCATAGCTATTTTACTTATCAAATAACCTTGGACAATAAAAAAGGTCATCTCCATTTCCCATTTTCATTTCTTCCATGAAATATCCATCATCATTTATCTTAGTATTCATATCAAATGATCAATAAACTATAGTATCATCCCAACCGATGTTCACATTCAACGTTTCTACATTTTTATTCCAACATTTATAGCTCTGATCTATTCTGTGATAAATCAAATGTTCTTTCATTTCTTCTGAATTAATTTTTCTTGAATAACAACAACATTAACACATAAAAATGATTTGTTAAGGGTAATATACATGCTCTATTGTAAACTTGATGAACTCGTTAACTCCATCTTCATACTCTTTTGTTAAAAAATTAAAATTAATCCATTTTTGTTTCATATCCATCCTATCAGGTTCATAAAATATTCATTTTGTACAATAAATAAATAAATTCATATAAGATATTAATTATCAAATGTGAAAGTTATAGAAAGTTTTAATAAGGGGAACACAATAGTTGATTCTTTCAAATAATTTCATTATTCTTTGAAGGAAATGGGTAATTGAATTTAAGAAAAGAATTACTCCAATATGGAAGGTGTTATCCTTTGAATTCAACCAAAGGTGAAAGTTATAGACAAATTTCATCCTCATCAGCTTCGTATCCTAAATAGCTATTATTGCATTTTGTTTATTGAGACTCATCCCCATCTCTTTAAGACATACACCTATATTTTTTGAACTAATATGAGAATTAGTAATCCCATAATGGGTACCAGTGATGATTTTGGATGACTAATACTACGAGTAGTTCAAGAAACATAGAAGAGATGAGGGATGAGTCTCAAGAAACAAAATGAAATAATAATTATTAAAGAGGTGAAGATGATAAGTATTAAAAAACTAAATAAAAAATTTAAATCCAAACAAGATTGTCCTGGACTACCTGCCTAAATTTCTAGTTTCACATGGGATTATTTCAAAATTCAATCAATGGACTATTCATTTATCAAAAACTAGTTTCATCAAATATCACACAAGAAGCCATGAGTCCAATATTTCACATGACATACAATTTATTCAAGAATAAACATCAAGATGGTTTTAAAAATATTCATGAAATTGAAAACTATTTTACAAAATATCATGAGGTGTTAGATGAAGTCTATGTGTGATATTGTGATTAGGTTTTATTTGAATTTATTTGCGAATGAGTCAAATTAGAGGTTATCTAGTACCTGGGGTGAGAGAATGATAAGAAATTTGTTTTTTGACAAGGAACCAACCATTAATTTTCACTAAGTTTTGAGTTTGTACATTTTTTTGGTTCTTAGAAGATCCTAGAATGATTTTGGTTTTTAGGAATTGTGAAAAGGCAATGATATAACATGTAAAAAGGTGAAACTAAGCATTTTTAGTGAAACTTTTTCCCTAGGAGGACCACATTATGTTTTTTCATGATATTGGGTGTGGTCATATGGAAATCACAACATGTTTTTTGTTCACATTGTTGATTTATTCTTGGTTTATTATGTAAAGTCATTTAAACATGTTTACTTGTTTTAAAATTATTTAATCTATGAAATTAATGTTTTGGCTTGTGTTCTTCAATTATTTATATTATTTAGTTTATATAAGTTCATTCTTAGAAAAAAAATTCAAAATAGATAAATAAATAAATCTTAATATTGATTTTAAAAGGTTGAACACACATAAAACTAAAAACATCATTCTTTTAATTATATAATTTGGTAATTATTATTTTTTAAAATATATAAGTAAATATAAATTATAAAATAACATTATGACTATTATATTAGTGATGATAAAAACTTCGATAGTGATAAGGATCCAAAAGGAGGCATACAATTTCATACATCATTTTGAAAATGAAAATATAACTTAATGTAGTAAATATGAAGTGATATATACTATGCACATTATTAAATAGGGAGATAATTTTATTATTTTTTTCTAATTATGTTCGAAATAAATTTCAATATTCTTATAATTATAATATCATTTTATAATGATCAATATTAATGTACTATATGACTAGAGATGATGTAGAAAGTGAAATTAGGGAAGTGATGATGTTTTTTAATGAAATAGTTATAGTACCTGATGAGGGTAAAATTGAAAAATTCCACAAAGAATTTTATATAAATGTTAAACTATAGAATGGAAAATAAATGTGGGATAAATCTAAAATACAATTATATTATTCTTGTTTTTTTCAAAATGAATTATAAACTAACTTCCCCTATATTGAAATTATATAATCAACACAATCAAAACATTACCTGGATGAGTATTTAAATATATATAATGAATACTCTATATTCAAACTCTATAATCCATTATACCTTCAAAAAAACCATTCAAAATTCAAGAAAAAAACATTCACAAATCATCCAAACAATCATTTAGTAAATTAAACATACCTTAAATTTTATAAAAAGATTAATAAATAAATTAAAAATACTTTAAATTTTGTGAAAAATAATTAGAAGATCTACAAGACAACCATTCGTAAAAAAATCACTCCTCAAATATAACAACTGTTAAATAATCATTCAAGAAAATTGAACATACCTTAGTTGTCTGGACACTCATTAAATAATCATTCAGTAAAAGATAACACCTACTAAATATACCTTAGACACCCATTTATAAGTAAATAAACTTGATTTATAACACCTATTAATCAAATAATCATATAAGAAAACCATAAGACAAGAAAATCAAATAAAATAGACAATGGATGTGTGAAAAAATCAGAACTATGATTAAAAACCATGAAGAACTATCAGAGAGAAGTAGTGGCAGAGGATGAAGAGAAATGGGAAGTTTATGATGACAGTGGTGATGTTGAAAGTAATAGCACTAGAAAAGGAATGACTCATAAGTGAAGGTGGTGATAAGATTGGAAACAATGAAGAAGAATGATAGAGATCAACCATGACTAGAGTTATGGGAGAAGAGAAGTGGGGTTCTTCATGGATTAGAACACTGCGGTAATGAAAAGTACAACACCAAAAACAAAAAATCAATGAGTGAGGAGGAGGATAAAATATCATACCTTGGATTTTAACATTGATTTTTCTAAGAGAACATAGAAGAGGAGCACCGAAAATAGGGGAGTTCTCTCAAAAGCTTGAGAATTGCGACTGAATCAGTCATGGTTAGGGTTATTTTAGATATATTGGGGAGACATTTATCAGTGCTTTCAAAAAGGCACATATAAATATACATTTTATTAGGGATAAATTAATAAGCGCTGATAAAATATTTAATTTTACTGCTTTTTTAGAACTGATAAAGATAGAGCTTTAATAGTGTTTTTAGTCTCGACAAAGCTCTATGTTTATCAATGCTAAAGAAATGCTGATAAAAGGTATCTTTATCAACAATAAATCTTTAGCACTAATAAAGGATTTATAGTTATAATTATAAAGAAAATAATTTGTAAATATATTCATATAATTAAATATTTATTTATTATAGCTTTATAATTATTTAAATATATAATTATTTATTTAAAATTATATAAATACTTTATAAAAAATTATATCATTTAATTATAAATATAAATATATAATTTTATAAATATAGTAAATATATATTTATAAATATATTAATAAATAAATATATTTATTTAATTATATATATATATATATATTTAATAAATAAATATAAATGTAAATATAGTAAATATATTTATTATAATTTTATAATTATAAATATATTTATATCATTATATATATTTATATAATTATATACATATATATATTTAATATATAAATATAAATATAAATATAAATATAGTAAATATATTTATTTTTTAAATATATTTTTAATAATTTTTTAATTTTTTAAATATATAATTATTTATTTATAATTAGATGAATACTATTTTAAAAAATATTTATATATTTATATAATTATAGTTATATTTAATAAATATAAAAATAAAAATAAAAACAAAAATAAAAACAAAAATAAAATTCAATATAGTAAATATGACCGTTATTTAAATAAATTTATTATAGTTTTATAATTACTTAAATATATATAATTAATTATTTTTAATTATATAAATAATATATTTAAAAATAATATTTATTTATTCATAATTATAAATATATAAATATATAAATATTTTAAATATACATTTATAAATATATTTATTTTTAAATATCTATTTAAAAATATATATTTTAACATTATTAATGAATATATAATCTCATGTGCTTGCATGCTACAAATGAGTGATGTTGAATAATTTAAAATGAGTACACTTTAAAAATATTGAAAAAAGGATGATCAGTTTTATTAATTAAATACAAATAATTAAAAAATATGGATATATATTGAAGTAAATATGAATATGTATTGAAAATACTGAAACATAGTAAATAAATATGTATAAATAAATAATAGAAAATAATTAAATTCCAAAAAACTAAAAAATAAAAAATAAAAAAAATTAAAAATTGTTAAATAATACCTAACTATAATAATATGAAAAATAAATAAATAAAATTTATCAATTGAAAATATAATATATTAAATATATCATGTTATAATGAAATTTTAAAATGAATACTAACATTTGAATAAATTACATAAATATTAGGTGTATGTGTTTCTATTTAAGATTTCATCAATTGCATAAATATTTGTGTGTGCGTTGTTTATAAAAATGCATTGATTATTTATATGTATGTGAAATCAATATAACAAACGTTTTATATATGTTAAATTGAAAAATAAAACGAAATTCAATTATTTCCATTACTCTATGCAATTAGTTAGTATTTTTAATTATATTATTTTTTAATTATAAACCTTTTTCACTAAATATATGACTTATTTAATGTAAGCATAAATATTTTGTATTATATAAATAATATTTTAGGAAATATTATATACACTAATATATATATATATATATATATAGAAATATGTATGAATATATTTCTATATTGAATATATTAATGAATAACTCTGCATAAAAACCATTAAAAATGAATAAGACATTAATATGTTTTTAATTATTACATTATATTCATTTTCTATATTTACATTTAATATATATTATTTATTCTTATTTATAATATATATATATATAAATTAAGCTTATTAATTTTTATTAATAACTGTTTCAATAATATCTTTTTAATAATTTTATAATTTATTCATTTTTAATTTTTTTTCTTAATTATTATAATTTATTCAGTTTTTTGTTTTTTATTTAATTATTAAATTTTATTAATTTTATATATCTATATTTAATATATACTATTTATTAATATTTATAATCAATATATATATATATATTTATGTGTGTGTGTGTGTATATTAAATTTATTTATTTTTATCAATAATTATTTAATTAATAAAATGGTTAATATTTTTATTAATTTACTCATTGTTAATTTTTATTTGTTTAATTATTTCCTTTTATTCATTTTACATATCTATATATTTAATATATACTATTTATTAATATTTATAATTTATATATATGTATATTATATTTATTAATTTTTATTAATAAATATTTAATTTATAAAATTGTTAATTTTTTTTAAAATTTACTGATTTTTAATTTTTATTTTCTTAATTATTTAATTTTATTCAGGACCATTATCTATGCTAAAAATAAAGTGCTCATAAAGGGGATCTTTTATCAGTGATAAAGAAAATAACTGATAAAGGGTACCTTTATATGTATTTTTTTTCTAGGACTGATAATGTAGAACACTATTAAAGGTATGTTTTATAGTAATGGACCTATATATCCCTCCAATTCATTGTGTAAATATTTATATCTCCTGAGATAAATTAGGATGAAATGAAGAGTGACCCTTGTTTGGTAAGACATGGCTAGAATGGGGAGTGATCCCTGTTCAGTAAGACAGGGATGTAATGAGGAGTGAACCTAGTTTAGTAAGAAAAGGATGGAATGAGGAGTGAATCTGATTCAGTACAGGAATTTATCCTCTATGATGGTATTGGTAGTGGGCCTTGACTAATAAGAAAATTATTTTCTATGCCTATGTATATGCCACAATTTCCATGTCTTATAGAAATGATATTCTCTCATGGATCATGTTATTTGATTTCCTTACGATTCATTTGTTATGAACTTCTTAGATTTATTCCATCATTCAAGATTATGATCTTTGATATACATGGTATAATTTTAAAATTATTATGTTCGTGTTCTTATACCCTTATGCTCATATTATACTTATAAAATCCTTGAAATATCTCTTTTCTACCCTTACTGAGTATATGAGATCATGCATTCTTATGTTTCTTTTCCCAGGATATGAAGAAAGTTATTTAGTATGATACGTAAAAAAGGGTTTCTCATTATGCAGGAATAAGCGGGAGATAATGTAGATGTTTTATGAATTAGTTGTTTATGTTTCTAAGTTTCAAATGATCCTAAACCCATACGGTTCTAGAATGGATTTATTATGTTATATAATGAATAATCATCTAAAAGATGTAATATCTATGTATGAAAAGTATGGGTCTTTATAGTTGGTATGAGAGTAATGTTTAGTTACCATTTGGAAACTAGAATGAGAAAACCTTAATAAGATCCCTAAGGGTAAGTCTATGTAAATGTGACAAACCTAGAATTTTGGTAATGATCATGAATAACATAGGATTAAACCTAAGCTGTCATAGATTGAAATTTTATAAGCAATATTCCTTGATTATGTGGTTTTACCACTATGATTAGCATTTATCACACTATTATTTTTGGTTTTAGTCAATGGATGGAACCCAAAGGAACCTCTTTAATGTTGAATGAAACAATTGTCCTTTTAAGAAACTGAATGTTATGGAAGATGGAATGAAAAATCTTATTTCTATTCTCACAAAAAAATTTCAAGCTATGAATCATGCTGGACTAACAAATGAGAAACGTGGGTAACAAAATTCTATTTATTCCTTCACGAGACATTGTTCACCTTATTTTAGTGGGTCTTCTAATCCACTAGTGGTTGAGTAATGAATTAGTACCACTAAAAAGATATTTTCTATTCTACAATGTTCAGAACATGAGAAATTCATTTTGGATGTCTATCATTTATAAGGTGAATTACATCAATGGTGGACTCTTATCAAGAATATGAGGAAACATGATGAAATTTACTCCATGGATTATGACAAGTTCGAGAACTTATTTTTCAATAAGTACTTTCCTCATATTCTTCATATGAAAATGGAGCTGGAATTCCTTGAGTTAAGCAAAAAGGATAATGAATCTGTTGGAGCCTAGGAAAATTTTTTTACAAGACTTCTGAGGTACGCTTCAGACATTATCATCCAATATGAAAGTAAGGTTGATCTATTTTTCAGTATCCTAAAACCAAGTATCTGAAGGGAATTATCCAAAAGATAATTCTGTAGCTATGAAGTAATTGTCTTATATTCCATTAAGGTGGAAATAGAGGTTAAAGTTATGTATGAATCTCATGGTTTTGATAGGAAAAGGAAGATATAGTTCAAATGAAAATCTAAAAAACATGGAGAGAAGAAGATGAGATTTACTTGATGCTCAATGTGAGGGAAGAATCATAGTGGAAATTTTCATGAGGGGACTAGTAAATTATTTAAGTTTATAAGGTAATGTCATTGAGAAAATGATTTCTAAAGTGATGGGATGAAGTTATCTAATGATGCAAATATATAAAAGTCTACACAAAATGAGACTACAAAACTTCAGTGCTTCATGTGTAACAAAAATGGGAATTATTCTAATCAATTCCCAAATCTAAGGGTTATTGATGATGATCAATTTCAGAAACCTCTTAAGGCCAAAGATAAAATGAAATCCCATATGATCACTATTGGTGATGTGGAGTGAGACAATGAATTGGTGTAGGATACACTTACTATCCACTCTAAAACTACTAATTTATTATTTGATTTTGGATCCACCCACTATTTTATTTCTAACGAGTTTTCAAAGGGTATCACTATATCACCTCAACAACTATATATTGAGTTAGTTGTGAAAAATCATAATGTAATAGTGGTTGCATCTCATGTTTATAATTCTTCTCCAGTTAAAGTTCGTGGGAAAGTGCTTCTTAAAAATTTTGAGATCCTTTAGTTAATTTCGATGCGATTCTTGGAATGTATTGAATTTCTTTATATGGAGATCATATCAATTATCAAGGAATGGAAGTCACTTTTTATATTCGGAATAAACCTATGACCATCTGTCGATGAAAGGATGAATACTAACTTTTAATGGAAATTAATTCCATCTTTTGGGTCTTAATTCCTATAAATGAAGGTTATCTATCTCAAATAGTTAGGGAGAAACTCAAAATTAAGGTTACACCTATTTTTATAGGATTTATTTGATATATTTTCTAAATAATTTCTAGGTCTTCCACCAAATATTAAAGTTGAGTTTTCAATAGAACTCATATATGATGCTATGCCTATTTCAAGAACTCATTATAAAATTGACCTAATTGAGAAGTAAGAAATAAAGAAGCAACTCTAGAAGAATCTTGATAAGGGATTCATATAACCTAGTGCATAACCTTGGGGTGAACCTATTCTGTTTGTTAATAATAATGATGGATCAATGCAACTTTTCATTGATTATGAAGAACAAAACAAGATTACTATTAATAAATAGTACCCTCTTACTCATATTGATGTCTTATTTTATCAAGTATATGGAGGTAAATACTTTTACAAGACTAATCTTAATCATGGATATCATCAATTGAGGGTCAATAAAGAAGATATACCCAAGATGAAATTTCATACAATGTATAGAGACTATGATTTTATAGTGATGCCTTTTGGTCTTACTAATTCTCCCACCATCTTCATGGATTTGATGAAGAGTTTCCTTAGAGACTATATTGATTAGTTTATGGTAGTATTTATAGATCATATTATTGTATATCAAAAGGTCAAGATATAACATTAATATCACTTGAGAATTATGTTGAAGACACCGATAAAGGATAATCACTATTCAAAATTTACCAATTGTAAATTTTGGATTAATAATGTTTTATTTTTGAGTCACATAATCTTAAGAGAGGGTATATCTTTGGATCCAACAAAGACATAAGTTATTGAACATTATCATAAACCAACATTGGTGACTCAAGTCCAAAGTTTTCTAGGTTTTATTGGATATTATCAGTGATTTATGGAGAATTTCTCTCTACTATCCAATCCACTCACCAAGTTTACTCAGAAGGGTGCCAACTTCCTTTAGATGAATGAATTCGAAGAAAAACTTAAGGAACTAAAGAGAAGGTTAGTCAAAAACCCTGTGCTTACATTACCCTATAGTAGAGAAGGATATTTACTCTATAGTGATGCATCTAAGAAGGTATTGGTATGTGTTATAATGAAAAATTACATAGTTATAGCTTATGACTCACAACAACTAAAGTTTAATGAGAAAAATTACACAACTCATGATTTAGTGTTCGTTGTGGTAATATTTACATTAAAGATATAGAGGCATTATATTTATGAAGAAAAGTGTGATATATATACTTATCACAAATATTTAAAGTATATATTTACCTAGAAGGAGTTGAATATGAACTAAATAATATGGTTGGATTTAATTAAATATTATGACTACTCAATACATTACCACCCTGGGAAAGTGAACAAGGTTAAAGATTCTTTGAGTCAAAATGACCATGCAATCCTATCTATGATGAGGATCACAAAAGAATCAATATTTTTATATTTTTAAAGGATATAACTAGAAGTCATGATGGAATGGGAGAAATATTATCTTTCCCAAATGAATATTAAACCATCTATACAAGTAAAGATTAAGGAGTTGGAAAATGAAGATAAAAAAATTAAAAAAGAAGGTGAGAAATGTTACTAAGTTAATATTGGATTGTGATGGAATAATAATGGTTAGGAATTGTTTTTGTGTCCCTCCTATACTATATTAAAAGATGAATTTATTGGATGAGGCTCATAGTTTATCATTTTCTATTCATCCTGGAAGAAAAAATATGTATAGAGACCTGAAGAGTATTTTTGGTGGGAGGGCATGAAAATAGATATTGCATAGTATGTTTCTTGGTGATATATATGTTACAAAGTGAAGGATAAGATACTGAAATCTAAGGGGATATTACAACCATTACCCATACCAGAATATAAATGGAAAAACATCACCATGTATTTTGTCATCAGACTTCCCAAAACATCTAAAGGGAATAATGCTATATGGGTTGTAGTCAATCACCTTATGAATTTGGAACACTTAATTTCTATCAGAGAAGATTTATCTCTTGATTAGAATTAAAAAATATATATTAAGTAAGTGTTCATATTTCATTGAGTTCCACTTTCCATTTTATCTGATTGAGACCCTAGGTTTACCTCTATATTATGGCGAAGCCTTTAGCAGGATCTGGATAGATATTTATTTTTTAGTACTGCTTATCATCCATAGATAGATAGTTTGTTTGAAAAAACCATTAAAACTCTAGAATAAATGTTGAGAGCTTACTCTATGTTTTTCAAAGGAGTTTGGGATCAACACCTTCCATTGGTATAATTTTCATACAAGAATAGTTTTCACTCCAACATTCAGATGGATCTTTATGAAGCCCTCTATGGTAAGAAGTGCATAACTCCAACATAATGAAATAAAGTTGGGTAAAGAAAGATATTGGGTTAGGATCTAATTTAGTAAATGATAAAGAAGGTTATATCCATTCAACAACACATAAGAGTAACTTAAATTCCACAAAAAAAAGTCATGCTGACAATCGATGGAAATACCTAGAGTTTAAAGGGGGTGACAAGGTATTTCTAAGAATATATCCATATAAGAGAGTGATGAGATTTGGAAATTAAGGAAAGATAATACCTAGTTATATTAGTCCTTTTGAAATTATTTATCATGTAGGTATGGTAGATTATTGATTGGTTCTTCCACCGAATCTATATAATGTTCATGATGTGTTCACTGTATCTCTCCTAAGAAAGTACATACCCATCCTTCACATATAATAAACTCAGAGGTTATACCGATGAAAAAATATAATTCTCATGATAAAAAAACTAGTAGAGATTCATGATTGTAGATAAAATATTCTACGAAACAAGGCCAATCAACTGGTTAAATTTTTGTGGGGAAACCATGAATTTGAGGAAGCTACTTGGGAACCTGAGGATGTGATTAGGCAGATGTATCCTCATCTATTTGTATCTAAGTGAAAAATTTCAAGCATCAAATTCATTTTAAGGGGGTATAATTTAAAACCCATATATTTTTATGAAATATTTCTCTTTAACTTATTTTAATTCTTTGATAGCCTATGTTTCACGCAACAGTGAGTTTAAATGAACTTTATAACATTTTTAAATTATTATATATCAGTTATAACCCTACTATTAAATTGAAAGGAATGAATAGGAATAACTAATTGATGAAATAAATATAATTCTTCAAATCAATAAAAATTTATTGTATGTTCTTATAAAACGATCAGAATTTTTTTAGTAAAGCCATTTTATTCTTCAAAATTACATTTTTCTTAAAAATGAATACTTCTTATTTTTATGAGTGAATATTAATTTCTATAAGTTATAGAAAAATTATTAAAAAAAATCAGTTTCAATTTTGAATTAATAATTTAAAAATTATCTTATTATAATATTCAGAGATCATTTATTTTTTAATAAATAGTGAAAAATACAAATATTTATTGAAAACTATATTTTATTTTAAAATTTTTAAAAGGTAAAATTATTTTTTCGATTAGTTTTAAATTTTTATCAGTTAATTTTTATTTAAAATATTTCTATTAGGTTTTTATAATTGGATGTTATACTTGAATTTAGAATAAGAATATTTTATATTTTAAAAATGATTTTTTTGAAAAAAATGATATTCATTGTGTTTTCTCGGTTTTATTTTAAATTAAATTCTGAAACTTTTGTCTTTTAAATTTTTAAAAAAGGATTCTATATTTTGAATAAGTGGGTCCAAATTTTGTAAAAATTTTAATAATTTTTTTCAATATTAATAGTAACCTCAGAAAATTTTGTTACCACGGTAAAGGGTAAATCAGGTAATTAATAGTAAAAAATAAAATGATAAGGACTATAAAATGACCCTAAGACTTGGTAAAATTTTATTATATGAGTAATATTTGTATATAATAAGTCAAATTTCTATTATATGACCATTTATGGCCACTTGGATGAGATTATTACCTTTATAATATTTTATTTAAAGAAAAGTCAAAGATGCCACATTCATGTTTTTAATAATAATAAACTTTTTAATATGGGGTTATATAGAAGATATGATCAACTATAAATAGTATTTTTAAGTCAAAAAGATTTAAATTCATCATGGTTTATTAATTATAATTTTTAGGAATTAAATAATTACCCAAAATTTCAACACAACACAAATACAACAATTAATGAATTAACAGATAAATAAAATTAATGATATTAAAGATATTAAAATTAATATAATTTGAGGTATTTAAGGTGATCCATAAATTCTCAAGATGATACTTTGATGTTATGGATATAATAAAATATTTTTCTCTAATTTTACATGTTCTATTGGTATTTTTAAAAAATCAAAGTAGTGAATAGTATTAAAATTTACAATAAGGATATTTTATGCAATTAATATTTTGTTAAGTTATTTAAAAACTATAAAAATCATTAATAAATAAAAAGTTATTATTATATGGTATATAATATCATAAATACACCATTTATGATTCAATTTACACCATATAAGTGAAAATAACAACCTTTTAATACTGAGAAACCAATTATCCTATTTAAAATTAAAATATGTTAACTAAGGGTTAATCCAAAGAATAAGGTTTAAAATTACAAAAAAATTGTTTAAAATATATTTATCTATGATATTAAAACTTATATTATATTATATTATATTCCAAGGTTATTTTTTGGTATTTTGACATAAAATGAATTTATTATAATTTAATATTTTTTAAAATTCATAAACTTCCCCTCTCCTCAATTATAAAAGGGCACCTCATACCTCACTCCCTTACACCATTTAGGATCCTTCTTTTTTGACCATAACCTAAATATTTCTCTTCTCAACTTTATTAGAAACATTATACAGGTTCTGGTCTTCTCAAAAGACCAACCCTTGGGCCCGTTAGCGGAGATCTAATGGAGAGGTTTTGAAGAAGAAGAAATCACTCTAACTGATCACTTTATTTTTCTACTCTTTATTTACTACTCTAAATCTATTTTGTTTTTCATAAAATAATAAATTCTATATCCCAAATATACTTAAATTTTATTATGATTATGAAAATACCATTATAGACCCTCTTTCCCATCAAACAAGAAGTGAAAGTGCCGCTCGTGCATACGTACGACTTACCATTTCCACATAGCGATACTATTCATTTTTCATCACCATATTTAATGGATGAATATTATGTTTGGTTTAATGAATATGTATAATACATATGATATAATTATGATTCTTGAAATATGAATTATTATTTACCTTTCTTTCATTCTATCAATCGAAAAATAAAATCAATGCTCATGTGCACATACGACTTACCATCTCCATGAATAGTGTAATTCATTTTTCTATCTCTAATTTATATGAATAATTATAAATATATATATAATTATTATATATTCTTTTTATACCTTGAATAAAATTATTGAAGTGATGAGATCAAATATCAAAGTATAAGGATTAAGACTTTCGAACTGAAACATGATTGGAAAAAGTATTTATCAACCAGAAAAGTGTTACTAATAAAAACTTATTAATAAATGGGTGATAAGATGTTATAAATAAATAATTCATGGTATTATATAATTACTTTTATCGAATAAATTTATAATAAATCCACATTTATTATATAGTATTTTTTAATGTGATTGAAGAAAGGAAAGACATGAGGTAAGCGTTTATTTTACCATCTCACTATTATTCGATATTGTTTATGTTTAAGAATTCACTAGGAAATATTTCTATTCCATGACCATGATTTCTATTTTTTTTCAAAAAGGTTTTTACTATTATCATATTAATATTTAAATTAATTTGTACCAATGTTTGACTTTTTAGAAAATAGTTTAAAATTAATATTTTTATTATTTTCCTGAAAAGGTACTTTTTGACTTTAAAAAAATGGATGGAATTTTTTTAAATTATTAATCATGAGTGTATTTTACCACTTTCATGAAGCCTTAATGATTTTAGTATTACTATAGAATATTATAAGAATAATTTCAATTTTTTTTGTTTATAATTGCACAACTTAAAAAAAGAGTTTTAAAAATAGAAATGATATTTTCCTCAAGAATTATTTCAATTTATCGTTCAAAATATTTTTTCTAAATAAGAGGACATTATTTCATGTTACTTATGTTTTAATAGAGATTTGATACAAGGATACCATCCTTATTATTTATATTGATGGTTTATGTTTATGATGACATGATGTTTATGAATTCCGTTACTTTTTCATGGGTTATGAAATGATGAAATGTTTATGAAACCCATTTAGTTTCATGGGTTCTAAATTGATGAATGATTTATATTATAGTGGTAAACATATGCATGGTTTTCATTATGTGGTGGGTGATACCTATATCTCTCTCCAATGCATTAGGTAAATATCATGATATAGATAGGACTGAAACGGGGAGTGAACCAATTTCTGTAAGACAGGGATAGAACAGGGAGTGAACCTTGTTCATTAAGACAAAGATGAAATGGGGAACTAAACCTAGTTCAATAAGACAAGGCTGGAATGGGGAGTGAACCAGTTATTTATGTTTCCATGTTTCCAAATATACTAAACCCATATAGTTGTGGCATGGATTTGTTATGTTATGTAATTAAAATTCATCTAAAAATATATAATATATATGTATGAAAATTATGTTCCATTATTACTAAGTAAATCATGTACACATTAGAAAATATGACCTAGGTTATGACTAATATAATTTCACATATATAGCAACATGTTTCTCTACATCATTTTACATCTATATTGGATAATTTCATATGATATAAGTTTAAATATTTTAGTGGAACTAATAATCTAGTGAATGATTATAAATGTATTAAATCCAATGAAAATTTATTTTTGGGATTAGGATGTGATAAAAGGGAAAACATTATATTGGTAATATATTTTATTAAAGTCTATGATAATTAATGGTGGTCATTTATCCATAATACTAGGGAGGAAGAAGAAATTGAACATGAAGAATAAAGAGTTTCTAAAGTAACATTCATCAAAAAATATTTCCCTTATGGGAAATAAACTAAAATGAAGATAAATTTACTTAGGTTAAATTAAAAGGAAGACAAAAGTGTTATTGATTATCCAGATACCATTAAAATACTATCCATGTATGCTATAGATTACATAAATAATTTGGAAAGAAAAACTGACCACTTTTTTAGGGGATTAATATAATCCTTCGAAGGGAATTAGTTTCTCAAACAATTTCACCATATAATGAAGTCATATTATGTCCTATAAAAATAGAGAAGTAATTTTCTAGATCCTATATCTTTAAGGTAAATAAAGAGAATAATATTTTTTCTAAACACTAAGAAAAAGGGAACTTGTAAATGAATAAGTAATTAATGAATCAATTACTATCATGTAAAATTTATGGAATGAAACATCCTAGAAAATTCTTAAATGGAATAAGAGTTTTTCATAAGTGTAGAGATAAATTTAATATGGATAAATAATTTAAGGTAAAGAAGTAAATAAATCTTTCTAGTTCTTTAACTATAGATAAATGTGTAATTATTGAAACCAATATCCTAAGAATCAATGGAACCACTATAGAGGAGGCCAAAGGTGAAAGGAAACACATGTGTGATCACCATAGATGAGATTGAAGTTCTTAAAGATATGGTGGAAGTTACTTTAATCATAACATCAACTTTACTAATGATTTATTTGAATCTTGATCTTTTGACTCTTTTATATTTTCCATTACTTCCAATAAAATTAATATTTCCCTAGAAACTTAATAAGGGAGTTTTTAGTTAAGACTCCTAGTAGAGATCTCACCATAATAAAG
Source organism: Viscum album (assembly GCA_963277665.1). NCBI lineage: Eukaryota > Viridiplantae > Streptophyta > Magnoliopsida > Santalales > Viscaceae > Viscum > Viscum album. The sequence goes on from OY728135.1 coordinate 1,370,101,176, forward strand.
ATGTGTTAGTCAATTCCCATTATGACACATAAACGTTCCCTATTTGAAAACGTGCTTATTATTCCTATGTTTTATTTCTATATAATGATTGGTATGGATGTGATTTTAAAATATAGTGTAAAAATTTATTTCCAAAAGAAGTAAATTATGATTCATGATGAAGAAGTGGGATTTCTTGTCTTTATAGGGGAGAATTCACCATCTAGGTCATGAAAATATTCACATACATTAGATATTATGAATTATATTCTTTGTGAATAAGAGTTTATGAAATCTATGGGTGGGAAATAAAATATTAAAATTTATGATGAACCCATTGTATATGAATATATTGATGTATTTCTTGACGAATTACCTAGACATCCACCAGTACATGACGTGGAGTTTTCCTTTGATTTAACACTAAATGAGAGACTTATATCAAATAATAAATATATATTTCCCACTACGGAATAAGTTGAGTTAATGAAACAACTACATAAGTTATGTTATAAGGGATTTGTATGGACTAGTGTTTCACCTTGGGTATCCCCTGTTCTTTTCATTTAAAAGAATGGTGGATCTATGAGGTTGTGCATTGATTATAGTGAAATCAATGCTATCACTATAAATAACTAGTGATTTGGAATTTGATAAATTAACTAATAATGGTACTTTATAGAAATCATAAAATAGAATAACCAATATGGTAACCTTAGGATGTTATGAATAGGAACCCCCTCATTTGTTTAGAAAATTATATCTACAAAATTTCAAGGATAAATTTTTTTAAGGAGGGAATAATGTTAAACTTGAGATTCAATTAAATTAAGAAAATATTTTATATTAATAAAACTGTAATACAATTCAAATTTTAATAATTCATGTCATTTTTTTAATTTTTTATGATTAATATCAATTTTTAACTTACTTTGTAAAAAATAAGCTTAGAATAAATTTTTGGAAATTTTCCTTAGAATTAAGATTTTGTGAATAATTTATAATTTATTATTTAAATATTCAACCTTTTAATTATAATAACGTTTTATAATATGAATAATTGACATTTTATTTATTAATTTTTTATAGAAATAATTATAAAATAATTTAGAGGTTAAAATGGATAATTTTTCAGAAAAATAGTTTTTAAGTGTGTAATGTTATTACATTTTAATTAAATAAAATATTATGTAATAATAAATGATTTAAATGGTTTTTATGGATTATATATATAAATATATGAATTTAAATATATATAATAATTATTATTAGTGATATATTTAATGTAATATCATTTTAGGACTGAAAAATTAAATTTATTGAAAAAGAAATTTTCATCTTATTTTGTGGGATTATTTTTAAATTAAATTCTGAAACTTCTATGAAACAAATTTGATAAAATGTATTCCATATTTTTAATTTTAATAATTAACATTAGTTAATAAGTTCAATTAATTTTTAGAGATAATAAATAGTAAAAATAAAAAAAAAACTGTTATCATGGTTAAGGTTGAAATACATTTATTGGGGGTTAAGCTAAATATATAAGGGTTAAAATAACCTAAACAAATGACTAAACCCCATTAGTTGGTTTTATTTCAAAATAAAACTTATCATATTCTAATATGAGTCATTTTGATTCCATTTTTCTAAGAAAGTGACTTAATAATATTTTAAAAAATTGAAGATTTATGTAATGTCCTGAATTTTCTGTGTATTATTTTTAAATATTATATGGATTAATTTTGAGACTGGGAGTAAAGACGACATGAAATTACGAGGCCCTGTCGGCTCTAAATAAATGTTTGAATCATATTAAAAATTAATTATCCAGCACACACAGTTTTCCTAAAAAAGTAGAATAACATCTAAATGGGTGCCCGAATCAGAAATCCAAGGGCACCGTTTTATTCAAAACAGTGGATTTACCCTAGCTGAGGCCTACCATCGGTCATCATAGGTCATCTATGAAAAGTAGTTTTAGGCATTTTTAATGAATAAAATAAATTTTTAATTTATTTTATTTTACCATTTCATCGACATAGCGACACAACTATGGTTTTTCTTTTAAACAAGCCTTTAGGTAGGGATTCGGGTAAGGCTTATAACCTTGGAAATTCCCTGGATCCTCTGGAGATAAACCCTAAATAATTATCTCTTTAGTGATGACATAGACTTTGATGGAGGATCTCTCATGATGGGATTCACCAATGGCAATCAGTCTTCAATAGAAAACGATCCAATTCCCAGGTAGGGAGTGATGTTTTGATATTATTTTCCCCATTCTTAAATTCAATGACAAATACAGACCAACCAAAAAACTGGTTGATCTATGGTTTGATCATTCTTGCATGATGGGTTTTAATTTTTTGGATTTATAGGATTTATTATTATAATAAATTGATTTTTGATCATTATTATGGAAAATAATTTGGCCAAAACGAAAAATGGTTGAGGTTTATTCCTCAGGTTTGTTCCATGTGAAATTCTCTCCCCCATTTTCTACACGTGTTCTTCATTATTTGCGGGGTTATGAATGAATGATCATGGTGCCTTCGTTTAATGGCGCATCAAACTAAAACTGAATATCCAACACCGAGACAACTTAGTGGAGGTATGACAGTGATAGTGACACACTAATCGAAGTGATTCAGGAGATATCATTATTTGGGAGATTTTCATCGAATGGATTTAAAGTTGTTTTCTGAGAAGATTGGAGGCCTGAAACACCTCGATTTGGTGTTAGGGTGATTTGGTTACCCTCAATCTTGAGTTTCAAGGGGAATCGGATAACTGAGAGGAACCCAAAAGATCGAACAACATGCGGGAAGAAGAACATGCTGTTTTAGAAATTCCATAACACAAAACATGTAGTATGGGCTTCACGACGTGCATTTATCATTGGACCACTCGACGTGCACTCTAGGAGTACATGGGCACGGGTGGAGTACATAGGTTTCCTACACAGCATGTACCCCACCACACGACATGACCTAGAATAGATACACATGCTACCTTGTATAATAGTACATGGGTAGACATACAAAGGTTGACGCCATATACTGGTACCTGAATAGAGTACACGAGGGGACCCTGGATGATAGGACATGACATGTGACTCCTTCTACATTCCATGTACCTCATTTTCTACATGACATAGTTTGTAATGACATGGGCCTTTGTACACAGGTAGTACTCGGGGTTAACGAACACGACCTATGACCCTACTACACATTGTGTATCCATTTCTACATGGATTTATTCTCTTTTCCTCTATCTATTGGAAAATTTTCATTAGGGTTCATGCCCTTGATCATTTCTATGAAGGTTGGTTCATATCATTTTCTACTTATAAGAGTATGATACCTTCATGAGGACTCCCTAGATAGAGTTTTTGGAATCCTTTGAGAGACCTGGAGTGGATCCTCTATTCATTTTTTGTGCCCTAGGTAGAGTCTTCAGTATTTATGTGACCAAATTTATCAGTCATCAATCCTTTAATTATAAGTTTAATCCAGATGGAGTTATTGGTATCACACCATGTCTCTGGTTGTGATCCTCATCTATGTATCATATCTATTAGCGTATCCATCTCATGATAGTTCCTTAGTAATAGTACATTTTTGGAATAATGTCATCAGTGCTATCAAACTCAGAAGTTTGTTCTCCTAGATGAGTTCCTCATGGAATCTTTGAGCTGAATCCATAGTGTTGGTATGCGGTAGTTGTGACTTACCTATAGACTGCATGTCTTGGATTGAGTATATCTGAATATTATTATTATATGTGGTGTGGATATATATTGTGTAGAGATGACTATATATTTCCTTTTTGTATTAATTTTTGGTTTTGGGGTATCCTACTGAGTATTTTCATACTCACCCCTGCATGAGAGTTTCCTACACGTGTCATGTCTTATGCTAACAAGTGACCTTTTAATGGAGTCCTAGACCGACCAGGACCAGACATATCTTTGTGATATCAGGAAGGCTGAGGTGTTCCTTTGACTATAGATAGAATTCCTAGTTCCTTTTTTATAGGTTGGACTTGTGGTTACAAACTCCCTTTAGTGGGATTTTATTTGGCCCAGTTTTACTTTACTTTCCTATCGTACTCTGTTGGTTGGGATATAGTGGTATGCATGCATTCAGTTCTTAGTGGTTTTTTATATTTCATCATTTTGTGAGCTTAGAGATGTGTGCATGTGTACAAGTACATATTCAATGCCTCCCATGTTAGTGATATGTCTACTCGATGCTAGTCACAAGCTCTTAGACTATTGTAGGAGGGATTGGGGAGTCGCAACATAGACCCCACTAGAACGGGTCATGATAGAGTGGTATCATAGGTGGTCCGTTCTACTTCAGGACTAGGATTCTATGAGATTGGATTGGGGTAACAATGTTAAGTGTTTGGAGTTCGGCTTTTAGGCCAGAGACTCCAGTGTTGGTGTAGATGACCGATGTATCCATACCCCAGGACTCTGATAACCTAATTTTTGACTCGGTACATGAGAAAATTGGTTGTAGGGGAAATAATGGTATAAGAATCATATAGGAATGAATTTTTTCCCATGTCCTTCTAGAGTCATATATCCAGATATATTCATTGACAATGGTACATCTTCCTTTCTAATAGGATGCCTCTATAAAGCATAACAGCTTGGATTCAACAGCACGATCATGAGGATGACCCCCTAACTGATGTGGTTTCAATACAGGGACTAGTTCCCCAGATGTTACCTTCAGATGGTGCACCGGCCATACCAACACCTATAGAGAAACCTGTGGTACCTACAATACCAGCAGATGAGGAGCACAGGCTGAGCATGACACAAGATTTTCAGAGACCGACACCCCTCAGGTTCCGAGGCGAGCCTGAACCATAGGCAGATGAGGAATGGATTGAGGGATTGGCCCAATTTTCCATCTAGCCAGGACACCAACATATCATATGGTAGTCCTAGAGGTGAGCCTTTGACATGGTTCGACATGGAAATAGTGGATTTTAGTTATCCAGAGTCAAGATGAGGTGACTCTTTCATAGAAAGAATTCAAATGCATCTTTGGAGAGGAGTTCTCAGTAGTTACACTAAGATATGTGTATATATATGAGATTCTTCATCTCCCACTGGGTAGCATGATAGTGTATGATTATTCATCAAGGTTCTCCAACCTTTCCAGATACTCTATGTATATGGTTACATATTCTAACTTCAGGGCTCATACCTTCGAGCAAGGTCTACATGGAGACATCTGAGCTAGCGTTATCACTCTATGAATTTAAATGTATGTTGGGGTGCTTGAGTGATATTTGGTGGTTGAAAGATTCTTAAGTGAGTAGATATAATCGGTGATAGTCAGCAGTGGATGAGAAGGTGTAGAGACCTCAGTACCAGGGATCCGACATCAGTCTTAAGGATTTAGACATGGGAGACATTTTAGGAGGAGGTCCCATGATAGATGATCTGTAGTTCAGAGATCACGTTCCATTCATCCTAGGTATAGGTAGTTCTATTAATTTTATAGTAGGAGACATCTCACTCGAGATAGTCCAAAACTATGTACTATTGATAGGGAGACAGTTAATGAAAAAACGAGGTAGAGACAAAGAAAAGAGTAGGAAGATCTATAGGGAAACAGATGTGGAAGAGGACTTGGGAGAGTAGTAGGAGGTGGCCGACATTTCAGCTTGTTACCACCACCACCCCCAGGTGGTACACATATGACTCAAGGAGTTGTAGGACAGAGATAGAGACGATTGTATGCAGTTGAGGCATATAACCGAGGGGCTCCAGAAATGATTCAATGTACAATTTGTGTCTTTTATACTTTAGATATAGTACTTATAGAAATAGGTTCTATTCATTATTTTCTCACCACATATCTTGTTCGAGACCTAGAAATTCTAGTTGAACTATTAGATTGACCCTTATTCTTAGAGACACCAACTGGAGAAGACTCAATAATCACACGTTTGTGTCGATAGTGTGAACTGACCCTTGGAGGTGAAAGTTTTGGTTGGAACCTCTTGGTGGAAGTTTTGAGGCCTTACAATGTCATTTTTGGTATGGATTTGTTATCCACAATTCATTCCCTGATTGACTATTTTAGGTGAAGGGTGGAGTGTGTCCACAGTGATGGAATGATGTTTTCCTTTTTCAGTGAAAAGGAAACCTAGGTAGCATAGGATGGAATCATGCTTAGGAGAGTGTAGCCAATTACTCATCAATTGGATAGGCTAACCATTGGTAAAATGGATGTTATGAGTTTCCAATTCCTAGCAGTAGTTGTGGTGTATGATGGCGTCTTACCTAATTATGTTCTCGGATTACTTCCCCATCGAGAGATAGACTTACATAATGATTTAAACCTTAGGATGACACCGATATCTACACCAGCATATCAGATGGATACCTTAGAGATTTGAAATATGAGGGGGAAGTTAGAGGACTTACATAAGAAGGGATTTGTGATACCCAATGTTTCACCATGGGTGGACCCGGTTTTGTTTTTCAAAAAGGAAGACCTAAGCTTTAGGTTGTGTGTGGACTACTGGAACCTGAACCAGGTGACCATGAAGAACAAGTAGACACTACCGAGTATCAATGAACTCTTAGATACATTAATAGGGGAACAATGGTTCTCGAAGGTTGAAATCATATAAGGCTATCACCAACTCCAAGTATAGGATGTGGATATATTGAAGGTGACTTTAAGATGTCACTACAATCAATACAAGTAATTTGTGAAGTCCTTCGTCATGAAAAATTCCCCAAAAGTGTTCACGAGACTCATGAACTAGATCTTTTAGCCTTAATTAGACTGGTTCATTATAGTCTTCATCGAAAATATCCTTGTGTACTCAACGTATGAGGATGATCACACAAGACACTTAAGGATGGTTCTAGACTGAATTCAAGAGCACCAACTTTCTGGGAAAATCTCTAAGTGCTAGTTCTAGATTTAGGTGGTCCACTTTCTAGGGCACATTATTTAAGTAGAAGGAGTGGTTGTGGACCCAACCATGGTTGAGGCAATGTTCCCATGTGATCCACCTAGTAGCATGAAAAAGGTGCAGAGCTTCCTTGGGATATTAGGGTATTATCAAAGATTCATGCCTAATTTCTCCAGGGTAACAACACCGACGGAATATTTGACTCAAAAGGGTAAGCCTTTCATGTGGACAGAGAAGTGCCTATTTTTAACATTTGAGGCATTGTTTGAAGGGCACTCTAATCTTGATAGTTTTTGAGGAGGGTGTCGAGTACGTAGTGTACTGCGATGCATCATGATCCTTCCTTGGTTGTCTCTTGATATAGAGGCAAGCGATGTTTGCTTATGGTTTGCACAAGTTGATACCACATGAGAAGAACTATGTGACCCATTATTTTGAGTTAGCAGTGGTAGTCTCCATATTGAATTTGTGGAGACACTACCTAATGGGCGAGCTGTTTATCACATACTCTGATCATAAGAGTCTCAAGTATATCTTCTCTCAAAATGATCCGAACTTTAGATATACGATACGGTAAGAGTTCATCCAAAAAAATGACTTTGACATTATATATACTCATTGGAAGGGGAACGTGGTGTCAGATTCTCTCAGCAGGAGATCTAGTTCGAAGTTGCTGAATGAGGCATCCGAGCAGTTGGGGTCATTATTGTTATCTTTAGTAGATAGAGATGGAGAATCTTACCTCCAGTTGATGGTTGTTACCCCTATAATAGTCTAACAATGATTCATGAAGGAATATATTGGGGATATCAACTGTGAGACTCTATGTGCTTAGATATCCATAGGTCATGCTATTAATATATATTATAAAGGTTGGGATCCCATCATTATTTTCAAAGGATGCACAATAGTACCAGTGGTGTTGTAGGAGGAGGTTTTTGGGGAGTTTCATACCTACCCTTTGGGTGTACATCCTAGTGTGGTGAAAAGGTACTAGAACCACTGATGTCAGTTTTGGTGGCCGAGAATAAAGAAAAGAGTGGCAAAGCTTGTTTATCGGTGTGTTACTTTTCAGCAATTGAAGGTTGTGCACCAGGTTCCAACAGGTTTAGCTCTACCCATTATGGTGCCATAATGTAAGTGGTATGAGATATCAAGGTAATTCATGATGGGTTTACCATATAAATCCATGGGACATGATTTTATCTAGGTGATCTTTGATCAAATTACAAAGTCATCCCACTTGCTAACTATTCAAGAGTAGAGTTTAGCATAGAGTTTTTGACGTCTCTACGTTCAGGTGATAGTTCAACTTAATGGAGTTCCGTCGATAATTGTTTTTGATCTGGACGATCATTTTATATCCCAATTATGGAAGGTATTACAGGAGGCGTTTGAGACCCAATTACGCTTGAGAACATCATTTCACCCATAAACAGACAACCAAATGGAGGAGACCATTCATGCCCTAGAGGATATGCTACAAGTTTACATGTTGGACTTCATCCATAGTTGGGAGGATCACCTACCAGTAGTGGAATTCGTGTACAACAAGAGTTACCATTACACCATTGGTATGGAACTATTCGATGCTTTACATGGGAGACCCTATCAGTCACCACTTTTATAGACTGATCCAGTAGATTCAACACTCATGGGCTCGGAGTTGGTGTGAGCTACTACAAAGAAGTTGAGGATCATCCCAAAGCAGATGAAGAATGCACATAGTCGTCAGAAGTCTTATGGTAATAGGCGATAGTGGCCTTTGGTGTTTGAGTAATGATACCGCGTGTTCCTTCGGGTTTCACCTCGATGGGGATTAAAAAGATTTTTCTGGGATGACAAGATATCTTTGAGGTTCATTGGCCCATTTTAGATACTCTGTAGAGTTGACAAGGTGTCATACAACTTAGATCTACAGCTATAATTGGACCATGTACATGATGTCATCCATGTGTTGCAGCTGAGGAGGTTTTTTCATGACCCATCACATGTTATCGACTGAGGCAAGCTAGACATCGAGGATATAATATCTTTTTCCAAGTACCCAATGGAAATCAGGGATTGGTAGGAGATGATCCTTTATGGGAAAGCAATTACTTTGGTGTGTGTTCAGTGGAAACATGAGAATCTTCAGGAGGGAACATAGGATCAGGAGATGAAGATTCATGCTTAGTACCTACATCTTTTTGAGTAGCCTTGTTTTTGGATTTTTAGGGATTTAAAGCCCCAAAGTTGAGAGAATGTAATGTATCAGATTTTTTGTATATTATTTTTAAATATTATATGGATTAATTTCAAGACCATGAAATGAAATGACATGAAATTGTGAGTCCCGATGATCCTGGAATAAATTTTTGAATCATATTAAAATATTAATTACCATGCGTATATAGTTTTTTTTAAATTAGAATAAATTCTAAAAGGATACATATATTAGAAATACAAGGGCATTATTGAGTTTAGGGAAGATACTTTACCCTAGGTGAGGCCAAACATCAACCGATGCGGGTTGGCTATGAAAATTTGTTTCAGGTGATTTTAATGAACAAAATAAATTATGAATTTATTTTATTTTATGATTTCCTTGATCCATCAATAAAGAGGTACTTTTTATTTTAAATAAGCTTTTTGGTAGGGATATGAGGTTTGGATCATAACCCTGAAAATTCCCTAGCATCTTAGAAGAGAAACCCTAGAAAATTATCTCAGTGGTGATGGAATAGAATTGTATTGAGGATCGTTCTTGATGGGATTCACCAAAAAAACTAGTATTTGATAGTGAAAGATCCAATTCCTAGGTACGGTGTGTTGTTTTGATATTATTTTCCCATTCTTGGATTCAATGACGAATGCAGACTAATCAACGAACAGGTTGATCTGTGGTTTGATCATTCTTTCATGATGGGTTTTAAATTTTGTGATATATGAGGTTGATTATTATATTGAATTGATTGTTGAATGTTCTTACAGGAATAGATTGAGGTCATAATGGACAACGGTCGAGGTCCGTTCCTTAGGTTTATTCCATGTGAAATTCTATCCCCTGTTTTTTATGTGTGTTATTCATTTTTCATGGGGCTATGAACAAATGATCTTTGCAACTTCGTTTCCTGGTGGAATGGTCCGAAATTGAAGATACAACATCGGGACGACATAGAAGAGGAGAGACGACAATGAAGATGGATGAATCAAAGAAATTATGGAGATATCATCCTTGATGCAGTTTAATCAAATGGATTTAAAGTTGTTTTTTGATCCCATCAGAGGCTCAAAACACCTCAATTCTATGTTAAAGTGATTGGATGACCCTTAATATCGATTTTAGAGGTGAATGGACCACCAAATAGGAACCCGAAATATTAGACAATGTGTGGGTGGAAGAACTTTGCATTCTTGAAATTCCATAACACATGGTGTATAATATGGGTTACATGACATGTGTTCATCATTGGAGCACTCGACATATACTTTGGGAGTACATGAGAACAGGTGGATTACACAGGTTTCCTACACAGTGTGTACCCCACCACATGACATGACCTGGACCAAATACACATGCTACCCCATGTACTGGTACACAGGCCGACATACACAGGTTGATGCAGTATACTGGCACACGACTGGAGTACATGGGTGGAAACTAGATGATAAAAAATGACATGTGAATTCTTATATATGTTGTGTACCTCTTTTTCTACATGACACAGTTTCAAATGAAACAAGATGTTGTACATAGGTAGTACCTGAGGTCAAGGGACACGGTGTGTGTGTCCCTACTACACATCAGGTATATCTTTCTACAAGAATTGATTCTATTTTCCTTCATATCCTAGACAATTTTCTTTTGGGTTATCACCCTTGATCGTTTCCCTAAAGGTTGGTTCATATAGTTTCCAACTCATAGAAGTATGATCCATTCAACATGACTCCCTAGATAGAGTTATTAGAATCCCTTGAGAGGCCTAGAGTGAATCCTTATTTATTCTTCGTTCCCTAGGTAGAGTCTTCGGTATTGAAATAACTAACTTTACTGGGCATCGATCCCCTACTTAAAAGGTTAATCTATATGAAGTTATTGGTATCACGCCTTGGCCTTGGATATGATCCACATCTGTGTATCATATCTCCCTCTTTAGATCTATCAATGTATCTATCTCATGTCTGTTCTCGATAAATAATACTTCTCAGATGGAAATAATCAGTTCTATCAGAATCAAGAGTGTGTTCTCCTAGAAGAGTGCTTTGTATAATCTTCTAATTGGATCCCTAGTGTTGGTATGTAGTAGTTGCGACTCACCTCTAGACTATATGTATTGGATTGAGTATATCTAGATATCACTGTTATATATGTTTTAGACATATATTGTGTAGATATGACTGTATATTTCTTTTGTGTATTTTTTGTGGGTTTTTTGGGTATCTTACTCAGTATTTTTATACTCACCCCTACACGAGATTTTATCTCATGTGTTGTGTGTTGTGTAGATGAGCAACCTTTTGACAGAGTCCTAGGCGGACTAGGATCAGACGAAGCTTTATGAGATCAGGCATGCCGAGGTGTTTCTAGGGCTATAGATAGCAGTCCCAGTACCTTTGTTTATTAGTTGGACATGTGTTTATAGACTTTCTTTGGTGGGATTGTATTTGACCCAGTTTCACTTTACTTTTCTGTCTTACTCTATTAGTTGGGATATAATGGTATGCATTCATTTAGTTCTTAGTGGATTATTACATTTCAACATTTTGTGAGATTGGAGATATGTGTATGTGTATAAGTATATAGATAATTCCTACCATGTTAGTGATATTCCTACTTAGTGCTAGTCACTATCCCCTAGCCTATTGGAGGTGGGATTGGGGTGTCATGTCATAGGCCCCACTGGCATGGGTCGTGAAAAATTATAAGTATGCCGATCACCTCAATTATAAAGGGGAACCTATACACCTAACTTATTTACATTTTTGAGAAATTTAACTAGTCCAAACCCTAAAAAAATATATCCAAAATAATCCATATCAAAATTAAAGTGGTTTTGATTTCAACATTCCAACCCTAGGGTCTTTAAGAAGATATCTAAAGGATGTTTCTCTAAGAGAAGATAATCATCTTAACCAAGCTCTATTTTTACTTCTTCTTTACAAGCATAAATTATGTCCTAAAAATTCCAAAATAATAACACTAGTAAATCCCATATAATGAGATGTTTTTAAAATTATTGAATAAAATTTATCCATATCCTTCTCTATAAAATGAGAAATATAGCCATTACTTGTGTGCATGACAGACTACCACCTCATGAGCCAATGTAAGTTGTTTTTCATCACCATTTGACATGGATAATCACAATGATGGAACTAATGAATATGTATGATACCTGTGAAATAATTACAATTCTTCAATTTTAATATATTAGTTACTACCTTAACTTTTTACCAATTAAAAACATAGCAACATCACTCATGCATACTTATGACCTATCATCTCCAAGAAGCGATGTGATTCATTTTCCATGTACAACTTTTAATAATGATACTAAAAATGTATATGAGGAATAAATATGGTATTTATAGAATTTTATCATTCTGGATATGATGATAAAATAAACTATTTTTATGAAATGGAACATATACGATGATACTTACATGAGAAAACTAAGCAGGTAACACTAGAAATAATTAAATATTATTTAAAAACATGTGATAAAAGGATATAAATAGACCATATATATATATATATGTATGTATATTTTATATAAGTATAATAAAAATAAATTTATTATAGTTGAGGTAAAATCATGTTTAACTAAGTGGATGCGTGAGGTAGAGGATTTTGTCTGAATTTCCACTCTATTGAGACGTATTTGGTAATATGCACGTATTTACTTTTATGTGGTGTATATAATTAACATTTGATATATTTAACATGAATATCTATTAATTCATGTTGATTAATTTTTTAATTCATAATTAATCTTTCAATGGGTTTCAATTTAAAAGTTACTAAAGAGGAAAAAATTTATTTTACAATCTCATTTATATGATTTTCTTAGATTTTTCATTGAAGAAATATTATAATATATCATTCCTAAAATCCAAATTTTTTTATACTATATATATTTTAGGATCCTTCATGTTTTATTCTCACTTTAACTCTATTTGGAACTATAATAAAGTAAAGAAATTTTTAAGAAAAAATTTGATCTTAGTTCTCTTTGGATCGGGTATATTTTTCTTCTATATCCATATTTTTTCAAAATTGTTTTAAAAAATAACTGTTTTTTACTTAAATGATTTATTATGGAAATTTTATATTTTAAATATCTATTTACATTGTTTGAAAGGAATCATTTTAATTTTTTTTCCAAAAGGGTCAATATTGACATTATTTATAAAAATTCAAAATGAATGCTTTCTTTTTAACTCTATGGTGTTAAAATACATTACCACCTCCATAACCATTTTATGACAATTGGTTTTATATAAAAGTTTTAAATTATGTTAAAAAGGAAAATATTTAATTAAATAATATTTTACTGTTTATCTTCCATTTTATTTTATTCCCCAAAGGGCATGATTTTATTACAAAACCTATATTTTTGATGAATTTATGGTCATATTTTATCTCATGATTAATTTTTTTTCATCATCATTAACTCAAAACATTCAGTTTATTGTAATCATTTTTCATTAGACAATACCTTTCTCTTGAATATATGTATATTCATCTTTTTTAAACCATATATCATTTCTAAAAATAGTGTTTTACTATGAAAATTATTTAATTAATTGTGGAAATATTGATATTTCATATTATTTACTTAATATAAATATTTATTGATCAGGAATATTATTTATGAATTAAATCAATCATTGAATATATGGGTAATGAATTGGACATGACATGATGGGTGGGACTTGTATTTTTATAGTCCCCTGATACATACAAAATACTCCAAAGAAAAAATAGTTAGCCAAACATAATAAATGGGATTTGATGTATACATACCCATAGTTTATTATATTTTTGTTCAAGGCCTTGATGGTAAAGATATCATGATATCAGAGTTCATTTCATCTAATATTATGGATTTCAATCATTTAGAATTATGTTATTATTATCCAAGTGATCAATTCATTGATATTATCCATGGATGAATTTCATGCTAAAGTTGTAGATTAAATGACATGTGTTTTTATTTATCTACCTTCCCATATTTATTATTACCTATTTAATCATGATTGGTTATGTTATACATAACCCTTTCTGAGTTCTTGAGAACACCATTTTTTTCTACCTTTCGCTAGGATATGAAGAATTAAAATTTAAATGAGTTCAAGGATGCGAAATATTTACTCACACTTGTTTTATATTTTATTTTCAATGTAAAATGGAAAGAATATTTGAATCTAGTTTTTAAGACTACTAAACTGACAAGTACATAAGGATGGGATCCCTTATATCTTATGTCAATGTAATATAGTATAAAATAGAACTAGGTTACTACTATAAATGTGTTACATATACAAGAAATCATAACAAATATTACCCAGGTAAATTAAAAACAAAAGACAATTAGAATCACCAAATTTAAAACCAATTCACACAAATTTTTCATGCATCCTTAATAATGATTATTCTCAATTATCTATTAGATTTGGTCCATGAATATGGTCTTATAATGATATTACCCTAATATATGGGGAAAATTAGGGTATGTAAAGTGCTTATATAATTATAACACTTTTACCATTGAAGTCTCACTTTCCTTATATGGTCCTTGACCCCTCAAAGTTAAGGGTCACTTGTTATGCCCTTTTACCAGATATAATATATATTTTATGATATATTTTGGTATTAATGTTTAAATTAAATATAGAAATAATGATTTACTTGGTCCACCTTCATTGGGATACATCCAGGGAGCATGAATCTATGTGCGTGATGTATTAAATCTCTATAAATCTAATTGATCATTACATGGGTCAGTACCCTTACAATGGGTTTGAGATAGGTCACTCCTTTCTAAGGTTCACTGGCTTATAATGTTTATATATAGATCACTACTTTACAAGGTTAACTCACACAAAAAATCATTATAATGCTAACTGTGGGTGGAATGAATTACTTTCACATAGTTTATGGACTTGTTGGTCTCTTCCCAAATAACACTTTCTTGGTGTTAATCCTTAGGTATGAAGGTATTATATTTTGAAATACTTATGGTATACTACTTTACAATCTATGAATTCCTCTTATTTTATCATTTTACACTTTTAGAGTTAATCTAGAACTCATATTCTCTTTGATGTAGCACAGAAATTCCCTCTTCTTCTTTGGCCGAGTCTTCAAAAAGTTCCAAATATTATTATCTCCATAAACTCACATAAAAATCCTCATTTTTGTTGAGAATTGGATATGAAATATTTTCTTGGGTTTTTCTTTTCCACACATCCAATCAATCTACCCTTCTTTAAATAAGGAGGCCATGTGCCTGACAATAGGAAACCTACTGGATTCATTATGGGTGGTAAAAACCATATATAAATCAAATGAATTTCCCACCACAAATTATATAATGAAATTTCAAAAAACAAATTCTTCATGGTAAAATTATTATTAATTTTTAATCATGATTTAATTCTTAATTAATAAACTTATAGATCCTATAATCTCCTTTACATTAAGAAGGGATCTCGGTCAAAAACCAACACACTTGATTATGGAACCATTTAAAACTAGTCCAAGCATTGAAATAATCATTTCTTCTGAAATATGTGCATCAATCATGGAACACCCTTCAATATAGATTGGTGAAAACCATTTGACAATTTCAACCCCAAAACTTTTATCACCACTTCATGGTCCTCTTTTATTGGTATCTATGAATTGAAACTTGGCCGGATGGGCATAGAAACCAACGAACACCATCACACCCATAATAATATTCCCCGTGTTGTATATGGATCCTTCTAGTCCACTAAACCTTTCTCTATGGTATGATACATCCTCTATTTTCCTTCATTTAATTTCATATCTTCAACACAACACTTTACTCTGACTACTTTCACTACCTTGGTCACTTATTCCCGTTTTACTTAGGCACACTTCGATTGCATCTGATAGAGTTCTATGATATAGTATAAGTCATGCTAGCCATTTCAATTATCGAACATGGACTTCCCTATCACCAATTTATACTTGTCTATTTTTCCTAGGTTCTCTATAATTCCACCAAAAGAGTACTACAACATGGCCCCTTTCCAGTTTCCCATGTTTTGAATCAACTTCTCCACAAAGCACTTTTTATGGTGTGGGTTGGAGGCTGGCCATATTAAGACTCAAGATGGGGGGATTGAGTTCTTTAGATTTTTATTCACCTAGAGAAACCACCCTATCTAGTTTATGAACGATTTATGATTTTTTTAACAAAAAATGCAGAAAAAATAAAATCATAGAAAAGATAAGCATACACAAAAATTTATCATTGTTTGGGGAATATAACTCCCATACTCCACTCCACCACCAGTATTCTCCACCACTGTGGTGATTTTTACAAGACCAGTCCTATTTATAGGGATTATCAGCCCTTTTTTCAAGGACTACATGACTGATTGAAAGTAGTTGAAACTTGGTTCAAGAATAGGTGATTTCAACCTAGATTCAGAAAGGCTTTATAATCAATATCCTTGAAAGGTTATTTTACATAGAACAATTATAATGAATGATAATAAAGAGACTATTTTTAAAGTGTTCATATCACAACTTTAAGATACAACTAATAGAATTTAATGATCTCCAAGATAGATGATATAAAGGATAAGTAGCTGAAGGAAGGTCTTCTGAGCTTAGCATGGGTCATTAATTAAGAATATATGATGAAATGAGACTTCTTATCCCTTATTTTATAGATATTTGAGAACAAATTCATTGTATTTTCTTGTGCACTTTTTCTTTTCACGAAAAGGCCAATCTTCTCACCTTGAAATTCTTTCACTAATTATTATTTAAACTTACAATACATGGTCCATAAAATCAAGGATTAGTGACATGTCCTTTTTCCTTGAAATACCTCATCAATAATAGTGACAATAAAAATATTATTGTCCTTGTCTTCTATATCAATAGTTGGATCTTATTATAATCATATTTTCCTTAAAGAGGTACTAGAGAATTTAAATATTGTATAGTAGCAATAAAATATCACTTGAGTTATTCAATAGTAATAAATACCAACTTGTAACATGATGTATCTGATTTACATAATTGAATCCATGTGGCCAATTTCAATTTGAATCCATGTAGATGATTTTTATTCATATAGGAAAATTGAATCACATATGTTTTTTACTCACATAACTGAATCTAACATAGATTTTTGAAACTAAGTATTTGTTTAACCACATAGTTGATTCACATAACTGATTTCTTCACATAGCTGATTTATATAGATCATTGATCATATAGGTGATCAATAACATAATTGATTACCCCAAATAACTGTTTTACATAGCTAATTTATCATGTAGGAAATTTCCCACATTGGTGATCTTGTTGATGTAGGAAATTTCTATGTATGTAATTCTCTGATGTATCCAATTTTACATAGATAATTCCTTTATATATGTGATTGATGTATTTGATTAATCAATGTTTCCATTTTTACTATGTATCCAAAAACATCACATAGCTGATTTTCCATACTTAGGCAGATTTTAGAAAAAAAGTCTAGAATTCATATTTAAATAAATTAAGCACTTAACACATAATAATAGGATAAAAAATTATAATCACACTTACAAAAAAAGTTCATAACGAATGTATGATGGGTATTTGAGATCATAAAAATACAAAGTACATGGGATATGTTGGTCAAAATTTATTGTCCAATAATCTTCCCATTTTTAATAATCAAAAAAAATTTTTGATAATCAAAAAACATTTTTGATATTATAGTAGTTATCAAACATGAAATTGTTAAAAGGATTAAAATGTAGTGTTTTTCTCCCCTTACTTAGTTACTATGTTGTTATCCCCCTTTTTATATGGTATAAACCTTCTCCCCCCCTTTTCTTTCATTAAAATGAAAATGGAAAGAGAGGTAAAACACAGTTTAATGCAACACTTTAGAGTTACAAACTATTTAAATGTAATGAATAAATAATATTACGTAATTATGGATATATTTTATTTTATTAAAATAAAATAAAAAGATAAAATGTAAAATGAAAACAATCACAGAGAAACACATTATAAATGAAGAAATAATGAAATATTTTATTAATTTCTTTGAAGTAAAAATAAAAATCCACCCAAAAAATTAAGAAATATCAGTCAGGGAATCCAGGTTGGTAGAATGGGGTCAAACTAATATTTTGGTTTGGGTGAAGGTAGTTTTAAGGATGGAGAGATTCTAAAGGTAGATGTGGTTGACATAGATGGTACTGAAGTATCATTTACACATTCTATTATCTGCCCAGTTTGTCGATAAGTACTAACAGAATTAGGATCAAGTTTTCTTCTTCTTCTCATTTGAATCAGAGCATCAACACACATGTCAATAATCATAATAAAATAAGACTTAAAAAATTCCAGAATAAAAAGAGATGATTTATTATGAATTTGAGCTAATGATACTAATAAATTCCTAATAAATGTATTAAGATTTTATATTTTCCTGAAGAAAATCTTATAGAATCAATAATAGCATGAAGGATAAGTAGAGGAGAAATGTATACTGCTGATATACTAGAAGGCATATCCATAAAAAACTTCTTCATAATTAAGTTCATAGACATATGCACATCTATTATTAGCCTACTAGTTACTAACTTTACCTTTTGATACTTGTTTTTAACATTCTCTATTAAAATTCGATCAATGTCTATAACTTTATTGTGAGAGGGCTTAGAAACTGAAACACAAATAGTAAGTTTGTGATCGACTACGATTGAAACTACAAAAGATTTGTAAAAAACCAAATACCTTATCGTAACTTGAACATAATATTTTAAATATTCTTCTAATTCGGAACTTGATTCAATCATGTTATACAAATCCACAACTATTGAAAATATTTCCTTCTATTTTTTGAAAAATAGATGAGTGTTTCTAACGATAGGTTGAATGAAGCATTAAATTATTTCTCTTTATTTGTTTGTAACACTCAAATTTTACTTTACCATATCTATAAGAGATTTTTGAAGATGACCAACATGGTCATTCATTCACATATCTAACCCAATGCTAAGCTTCCTAATAACTTCCTATATCCTAAAATAGACCAAAAAGACACTTCTTCATCCCATAAAATTCCACAAGAGAATGTATATCATATTAGAGACACTAAATTTTAGAGAAATAAAACCCAACTATGATAGAATCTGATGAAATTAATTCTAGAAATCTAGAATAACTAGATATTCAGAAGGAGTAGATATAGAGGGTTGGAATTTCTTTATGAACTCAAAATAATATAATAGAGCACTTTTCAAAGTGTGAATAGTTTCTTTCATTTCATATCGAAAATACTTGATTTCATCAATCACTTCTTAAGATAAAACTGATTGTATTGAAGGAGTATTTTGAATAACATCTCTTTGTGATGAAACCAAAGTACCAATATCACTAAACTCAGCCTTTATAGGCCAAAAATATTTGAAAAATACTTATCAAGGATTTCGTTTCTTAAAGCTACATAGAGCTTATATTAGAACTAGCTTGGGGAACACATGGATCTGTCTGAAGACTACTAATCAACTTTGATTGGGTATCCGCCATTCTAACTAACTTATTAAAGTTTTATATGGAAATAAATTAATATTCAATTTTTATGATCTCATATATTTATGCAAAGGAATCCACCTTTAAATAAAAAAAATTAACTCTCAGATGATCAAGCTCTATCATTACTTCATCAGAAATCACTTCCTTTTCAAATATTTCTGATCTTTTCCTTATTAAAAGAGCTACTTCATGAGAAATTAAAGGTGAATATGGTACTAATGGTGTATGGGTATTATTTTTAGAGTCCATAACCACATCAGTATTCCTTATTTTTTTAACATGTGATCTAGGTAGAATTGGATCATTTTCTTCAAAAAAATATTTTAACTCTTGTATTCTATGAACTTCAGAATCCGTAGGCCCAGTCTTAGGTAGACTATCCTTAAAAAGAGAAATAGTTTTCTCAAAAATTATTTTCATATACTTATATTACACAATATAGGAAACAAATTTACTAGAATCTTGGTTTTGAGTACCCATATCCTCCTAAATCTGGACATACTCACCAACTATATGACTGATAACCAGAACTGAAGACTCATTTCTTATAGATGTTGTCTCCTATACTCCCTTTGAAGACACCATATCGATAGTGGTTTCATCACTATGTATTAAGGTTTGAGATTAATCCACCTGAGTTACAATTTCATAACCAAATACCTTTAAATAATTTGAATTAGAATCCTAGGAATATCTAGTCATCTTCTATTGAACTAAAGTAAGTGTATTACTATTATAAAATTTCTCCACATCAATTTAATTTATATACACTTATTTCATATTAAAATATAAATAAATTAATCTAAAATATAAATAATAGTTTAATTTTCCTTTTACCTTACAATCATTATGCATGGACCTCATCATGTATTTTGAAAAAATAAACTTTACATTTTTGATCAATACATACATCAAATACATATCATGAAGAAGAATGTTCTATATATCCCTTCTATTTTTTCTATACCTATATTCATAAACATAAATAAAATATTCTATTCAGTATTAAGCTCTTTAATAGGTTTCTCTTCAAAAAATAAGTTCCAAAAAACATGAAAACTTCATTTGGACCTACTAATCCTCTCCCAAAAAGTGGTTGACTGAAATAAAAATCCTCCTCTCGGGGATAATGAAAGGAATTATTCATTTCAATAGAATATACTAACACTGAATTTCATTTAACATTTTATGAGATTACATCCTATGTTTGATTTAACTAAAACTTTGCATTTATAAATAAATCATAGATTTCTTCCTCAAAAAGAAAACCTTATTTTTATTAGACAATAAATACCATCATTGAAACTTGAAAGCTTACTTTAATAGAATTTCAGTTGTCTCCATCCACACCATATATATGGATTTTACCATAAGAAATTTACATCCACTTACATTTGATTTCTTAGACGAACTTGAGCTTCCATCACTAACACAATTTGAATTTCTCATTTTTAATTGGTAGGTTGAAGGTTGAACATGGATTGATAAGATATAGATGATGGTTTAGAATCAATGGGAGGTTGTATATGCAAATTGAAAAGGGTTTTGAGTAGATTTTATAATTGATCATGTACTCAAATCCCAATTTTCTTACATACCCATTTTCAGTTTAGGGTTAACTTCAACTGATAAATAAATAAAAATTAAATATAGGAAGATAATTTCTATATTATTAATTTAAATAAACAAAAGATATAGATAAGCGTAAATTGCATATAGTATTGATCTAAATAATATAACAGGACACTTCATTTTTAATTTTGACAGTAATAAAGAAAATAACTTCATTTAGATCAGAATAAATAAAACAAATTAAACTTATTGAAAAATGAATTAACCTAATTATCTTTTAATATAATAAAAATTATCACACATAAGGGGTTTAGTAAAAATATTTGTTAAATGACTCTATACAAAAATAAATTCAATACAAATATCACCTTTTTGGGTGTGATTTTTTAATAAATGAGGCCTTAAGTTTATATTCTTTGTTATTGAATGATTTATTGGATTCTTAAAAATATTTATAGAACTAGTGTTATGACATTTAATTGATACATGATTATAATTGAATTTAAAAATCCATTAAGGAATGTTTCATCCACAACACTTGTGCATAACAAATACCAAAAACAATATATTCTGATTTGGTAGTAGATAATTCAACATAGCGTTTCTTCATACTAGATAAGGATACTAAAGATTTACCTTGAAAAAGCTTCCTATTTAGTCAACAACTACCAAAGTTAGCATCTAATTATGATATTAAATTAAAATAATATTTATTTTGGAAAAAGAAAGGAAAGATTAATTGTTCCTTTTAATTATATTAAAATTATCTTAGCATCTTTTAAAAGAAATTCTTCCGGATTATCTTGAAATCGAGCACAAATACATATTGAGAACATAATATCTGGTCTAATTGTAGTCAAATAAAATAGACTTCAAATTATTCCTCTGTAAAGCTTGTTATCATATAGTTTTCCAACTTCATTTAAGTGAAGTTTTTCAAAAAAACTCATAGGGGTAGTATGTACTTTACCAATTTCAAATCCAAACCTTTTAAGAAAATCTAGTATATATTTTATTTTATTTAGTAAATTCCAAAAATATTTTTAATAAATTTAAAATAATAGAAAATAATTAAACTCACCTATCATGATTATTCAAAATTATTTTCTCATGAGTTTCAAAAATTCATCAGAGAAGTTTTTATTTTTATGAAAAATTATATTATCAACATATATTTTCACTAATAAGATATTCAAAGATGAAGTTTTATTATATAAAATAGGATCCTCCTTACCTACTAAAAAATAATTATAAAAAATAAAAGAAAATAAAAATTCATACCAATATCTAAGTTCTTATTAAAGGACTTAAAGAGATTTGGTAGTTTTAAAAAAATGAATTTAGAAAATTAGGATTTTCAAAACCATAAGGTTGTTCAACATAAAAATCCTCTATTATAAAACCATTTTGAAATGAAGATTTTAAATCTATATGATATAATTTAAAATTCATGTATGATGCATAGGCTAAAAAAGTCATAATGGATTCTAATCTAGATACTGAATAAAATTTCTCCTCATTGTCTATACCTTCTTCTTTATTATACTTTTTAGCTACTAGTCTATCCCTATTCCTAGTTATAACATTGTGATCATACCACTTATTCCTAAAAATTCATTATGCTCCTTTAACGAGATAGTCATAGGTTCTATCAACTAATTCCCATACCCTATTCCTATTTAACTGGTTTAATTCCACTTGCATAGATACAACCCAACTTTAATCTACTAAGGGATCTCTTATAGTCTTAGGTTCTAACTAAGATAAAAAGGATAAAATACTCTGTAAGGTCTTCTATACTCCTTTTGGTTGTAATTCCTTCATATTAAGATCTTATAACATTTACTAAAGGATGATTCATAAGGGTTATAGACTTTCTAGGTAGAAAAATTTAAGGTTCACTAGAATAAAAAACTTCATGATTTGATTTTAGAAAATATGTTCCAAATGTTTATCCTTTTTCTTATAAAAAGGTGGTTCAGATCTCATTTTTTCATAATAATCACTTAGTTCATCAATTTGAATAACTTTGTGAGCAAAAGGATCACTTTCTTCCAATTTCACATGATTTGGTTCTTCAAAAATATTTGATTATTTATTAAAAAATCTATATGATTTTTAAGTAGTAGAATAGCCTAGAAATATACCATTTTTAACTTTTGGATCAAACATACAAAGATTATCCTTGGCGTTTAGAA
The DNA here is from genome assembly GCA_963277665.1 of Viscum album. Lineage (NCBI taxonomy): Eukaryota > Viridiplantae > Streptophyta > Magnoliopsida > Santalales > Viscaceae > Viscum > Viscum album. The sequence continues at coordinate 1,370,124,669 of OY728135.1, forward strand.
TATAAACCATACATCCAAAAACCTTAAAGTACGCAACCTTTGGATTCCTATTATTATATATATCATAGGGTGTTTTATTTAAAATTGGTCTAATTATAACTCTATTTATGACTTAAGATGATGTATTCATAGCTTCATCCAAAGAATGAGAAGGTGGGTTATATTCACCCAACATTGTTCTACAAATTTCTTGAAATGTCATATTCCTCATTTCAAAATGCATGATTGATACCATTTTTTGAATAATAGGCATTAAAATCATAGTTTTCAAATTTTATCAATGGTCATTTCTTAAAAAAATAATTTAGAATGAGTGACTTTTTGAAGAATTTTTCAAAAACTTATAGAAAAATAAGAATGAATTTTGAATCATAAAAAAACCCCAGTAAATACAGAGAAATAATTGACTAAAACATAAAACATATATTATAATATTAGGTTTTTAACTATAAATGGTCCAAAAAAATTCATATGAATAAGTTCTAGGATTTTATATGTATGAACTTCTTTAATTGATGTAAAATGTGACTTATTTTCCTTGCCCATTTGACATGAATCGCATAACATCCTTTTATTCAATTTAAATTGAGGTAAATTTGAAACTAAATTCCTTTTGGAAAATTTTCTCAGAGAATAGACATTAAAATTTCCCAATATTCTAGTCCATATACATGGATCATTTTTTCAGAAGTTTAAATAGTTCACCTACTATCTACTCAAAGAATTAAAATATTGAGCAAATACATTCTCAGTTCATTGTTCCATAAATTTAAGGAATTTATATTTAAAAATATAACAGAATTTATTTGAAAAATAAATAGAATAACCTTCGTCAAAAAGTTGAGAGATACTTATAAAATTTTTCCTTGATCCTTCCATATAGAGAACTTTGTTGATAAGAAAAATGTTCAAATTTCCAACAGATCCAACTCCCATAATATTTTATTTATCATTTTCACCAAAAGAGATATGACCTCCATCTATATTTTATAAGGAGTAAAGATTATAAAAATATCTACTCATATTCCTTAAACATTCACTATCCATATTCCATATTTATTTAGTGATCTTGGACCTTTGTAACTGCAAATAATTTTTTTCAATAAATTGTTTTTCTACCCATATTTTCTTGGGTCCAACAAAGTTATCAATTATGGATTTCAGAAATAAAATCTGTTTGTGCTATCCAAAACATTCAATAATTAAATTTGAAATAATTTTCATGAAAAAGTAATTTTTAACCCCACAAAACTATGGATTTCTCAAAATATAATTAGTTTCATAGTTTACTAGATCACCATAATTAAAATAGACAATTTTTTAAAGATTTATATTCTTGGAACTAGGTACAAAATAGTTTTTATAAAACTTTGGGTTTTTTTACCTTTACTTCATATTCCAAATATATTTTTATGAGATTTATTATTTCTAAACATTTTATTGAAATAATTATCATATTTTTTAAATACACTAGCATCATCTTTAATGTTTTGAAGTTGTTTATGTAAATTTTTAATTTTATTTCCATGTTCAATACATGATACGAAATAATTTTCCATTTTTTAAAAATTAGAATATCTTTAGTTAAGTATTCATTTTCATTAACAATCACTTCATATAATTTTTAAAGATATTTTTTTTCTTCTTTAAAGATTTATACATAGCTTCTAACATTGAATAATATTTGTTCTGTTCCACAAATGAGAAATTTCCATTTCCTTATTCTGTTTCATTGTAAGAATAATAACAAGAAAGCACCTCATTAGTATATTCCATAAAACCCATGTTATATTTCTGATTAGAAGGAAAAATTATGATTATTAAGTTGAAAATCACAAGAATCCTCCGAATCATTCCATGTTTCCTTTATGAATTTCTTTGCTTTCTTCTTATAACCAAATTCCTTGAATAATTTCTTTTCTGACATTTTTTCTTCTTGAAGTTGTAGATAATCACTCTGGATGTGTCTAAGATTATCATCTTCATAAAATATTAATTCCATTTAGTTTCCATCTGACTTCTTATAATTTTTGAAAGGTTTCTTAAAACCAATTCTCTATTTATAGAACTTTATGAATTTTTTAAAAAAGTGATCAAGATCACTGTCTGAAGCAGAACAACTTCAAGAATTTTCATTATATGACTCCGATATTTGAACTTCTTTACACTTATTGTCATCTGTTGAAGTTGATACTTTTAGAGTAGTATTATCCTCCTTAACTAACATATGTTATCTATCCTCATATTCCATCTAAACCTCATACTTCATCAGAGTACCAATAAGATCTTTTATTTTGATGGTTTTGACTTCTTTTTATTTTCTGATAGTAGTCGAAATACCACTTAACCTTGGTATTAGTATTTTGAGAATTATCAGAACATGATCAATTTTTGTAGTAGATTTCATTAATATAGAAACATTAGTTATAATTTTTTTAAGTCTTCTATTAAACTATATGATTCTCTCAGCATCCATTATTCAAAAAGTTTCAGATAGCAGTTTAGAAGTATTATATCTAAGATCCCACACGTGATCTATTCCCTCATAAGAAACTTAAAGTTTAGTCCACATTTCATGGTATTTTTGGTATTGTGAATCTGTATTGAAATCATATTTCCCAAATCCATAGATTATAGTATTCATAAAATTTGAATTTAGATCATAGTTTTCTTCAGTTTCAGAAACCCAGGTTTCTGGTTATATCTTTAAAATTTTATAATGATTCAAAACTTTGAGATAAACCTTCAAACTAAGTTTTTTTAGATACATGATCATCCATTACATCCAATATCCATAATTCTCACCATTTTAATAGGGTTATTTGACTATATACATAACTTCCCTATTTTTAGTTATAGAAAACATTTTTTAAGAGATATTTTGATTTTAGCCTTTACTACTTAGAACTTTGGAGTCACTTCCTCTCATACCAAATATTGTCAGAGACTAGTCACATTAACACTCAATATGGTGGGGGTGAATTGATTTCTTTGTATTTTTATTCATATAGAAAAATCACCCTCCTTTGTTTATGACTGATTTCTTAGCTTCTCTTTAATAATGCATGCAACAGAAATAAAATCACAAAGAATAGAAACACATAAAAATTTTTATATTGGTTTAGGGAATAGAATTACCCTAGTCCACTACACCACCACTCTTATCCACGAGTTTGATGATTTCAAATAGACCGGCCTTTTTTCTAGTGGCTTCCATTCCTTTTTTCCAAGGACAACATGATTGAGTGCAAGCATTTGAAACTTGGTATAAAAATAGAGGGAATGAAAGATCTCTAAGAGAGATGATATGAAGGATAAAAAACTCAAAGAGAGTCTTCTAAACTAAACAAGGATCATGAAACAATAATAGCTAATGAAATGATACTTCATATTTATTATTTTCATAAAAAACATAACATCATTTTAGAGATCTTTTAGAATGATTTCACTATATTCTCTCGTGCACTTTTTTTTTCATGTAAAATAACTATCTTATCTCTTTTAAATTCATGCACTACATCTTATTTAAACTTATAGCACATGGTCCGTAGAAATTAAGGATCAATGACACTTCCTTTTTCCTTGAAATACCCCATAAATAGTAGAGAAAAATAAAATATCCTTGTCCTTGTCCTATATCTCAATACTTGGATATTATTATATTTGATTTTCCTTAAAGAGATATCATTAATTTAAATATTTTATAGTATGATTAAAATATCACTCAAGTTCATCAATGATAATAATTACCAACTTGCAGCATGATATATCTGATTTATAGACTTGAATCCACATTGATGATTTTAGATTTGAATACACATAGATAATTTTTATTTATGTAGACAAATTGAATCATGTAAGATTTTTACTCATGTAGCTAAATATAACCTAGATGACTGAAAAATGTAGTTGATTTCACTATGTAGGCAATATATATAACTGATTTATTCATATAGGTAATTTACATAGACTATTGATCATGTATGTGATTTATCACATAAACAATGACTCTATGTAACCATTTTACATAGGTGATTTCTCAAATAGGTAATTTTTTGTTGTAGAAAATTTCCACATAGGCGATTTCACAATGTGGTCAATTTGATATAGTCAATTACTTTATATAGGAAATTGATGTAGCTGATTAGTCGACATGTCAATTTTCACCATGTATCAAAAAATGTCATGTAGTTTGTTATATAAAAATATAAATATTTCATCCAAAAATGTCCAGAATGAATATTTGAATAAATTGACCACTGAACACCAAAGAATAGGATAAAACCCAATGAATACACTTATAAAACAAAGCCATCAAAAAAGTATATAGGGTATTTGATATCATCAAAACCTAAAGTACATGGGATATGTTTGATCAACATTATCAGTACATCATGGTTTGGTTCACCTATCAATATCTTTTGTACCTTGTACCACAACCACCACCATTTAATGGTATTCTTTGGTTGGTCTCGTTACTTTCTTGTGAAAACTTATTCCATTCTCTTCACATATGGATTTATTCTAGGCTTACTTCCTTTGTGTGGATAACGTATCCAACACAAAAATATTCATGATACCTTATCAACACATCCAATCATCAGGAAATCTGGGTCATTATTAATAATCCTTCAAGCATTATCATAGCCTCACATATTGTCAACACGTCCAACTCAATACTTTAGGATTACTAAAAATATGCCCCTTTTGGTTTTATTGAAAATTATAAAAAAATATCCCCTTTTTAGAAATTATATTCAAAGGGTTCATATTACTCCTTAAAAAACAAGGGCTTATCTTTTCTTCTCATACGCCTAATTTTTAATGGGTTCACATTCTTCCACTTATTTTACTTTTCCCCCATAGTGTTTGGGAATAAAATCCAAGAAATTTTATCTCCCCATCTATCATAAACATTATGAAGGTATTCCTCCATGGGATTTAACACCCCCTTATAAGGATAAGGGAGGATTCTACATCTCTTTTATATCAACCCTTTATCATCATACTTTAGATTTAACCAATTATGGATGATCAAAATCCTCTAAAACCAATCAAAAATAATTTATGGTAGGAGTGTCCGACTCAAAGAAACTGTCATAAGACAATCTCTATAATAGAAAAAATAATTAAGACATCCATTGATTGAGACTCCCACATAGAATTTGGGCTATCAAAAAAATACTCTAAGAAAATTGAGCCCAAGCTCAGTGTAGGAAAAAAGTTTCTTCAAAAACATCCTCAAATATGACCTATCACTAATGAAAACTAATGAAATATCAATAATATTTAGATCCTTATCTTGTAAAAAAAATGTGATCTCTAACACACTTTCACACCGAACCATTATTGGATAAATAATAAATCACTTAGTAGAGATTATTATACCACTTGTTAAGAATGACACCAATTTTGAAATGCATATTGATAACATTTGAAGCATTTATCTTCCAAATATTCAAAGGAATATTTAAACTATATATAAGGCTAATTAGCCTTTTAATTTTCATCAAATCTCCCATAAGAATTTATCTCTTGACTCTTTTTTGATGTTGAAATTAGTGAAAACACATGATGGAATAACTCTTTCATCTAATTATATTTTTCCATCATATAAATCATTATATATGATATAAAATGTTTAAAAAAGTATATATGAAAATAAAAATGATGTGTTTCTACTTTACTCTTGATCTTCTTCTTGTGGCCAGAAAAACATTGGTTCATGTCCTTATCAAATCCAACTCCATAAAATTTTCTTCTCTAGCACAACCTCCCCATAGATAATATCTCCTCATTAATTATAAATCTATTTTCAAATGGTTACAAAAAACAAAGAATATGATGATAAGGGAACCTCAAAGTTCCTTATGCTAATGAATGGGGCTGTCCATATTGAACCAACCCTTCACCTTCTATAATTACTTATACCTTTTTATCTTTTGGGAAAATAATACCATAATTTCTTAAACTTCATTCCCATTATCACTTATATCCAAACACATAAACCTCTTTCCAAATGATTTTCCTTTTATGATAACGCTAAAAACCCTCTCTTTATGGATGTGGGCATTATCATCCTTCCATGTATTGTGTTTTTCCAAAATTATAGAGCCAATCATAGTTGAAAAATTATTTTATTTAGTTTTATGGTAGTGAATCTCACCTCCTTATTTCTTTTTCATTTCATCTTTATATTATTTCTATTATTGGTTTTTGCAAAACCAATTAGGAAACATTCTTACATAATGGAAAAGATTTATATCTTGGAATAATTATTTTTAATGTTAGATTCCCCTTTAACTCAACCTGTATCATATTTAGGAAAAAATATTTATTTTTCTTCCAGATTTTCATCCATTGTATCCAAGAGATTGAATACGAGTATTCGGATCATGGTTCTTGATAATCCATTAATTGTGGTTTTTTTTTCATTATTCAAAACATTGATTTTTTTTCAAGATTAACAAACCATTTTATTAGAGAGAATATATCTTGAGATTTAATTCAATTAGAATGTCTCTATAGGGAATTTTACCCTTCCACGCAATCATCTAGTTGCAATACCTTTCCATGTGACTAAGTTCAGAAAAAAATGAAACATAAATAATAAGAATAATATCTCACATGGTCTCTTTAAGATTGAGATATTGGTGTAGTCAAAGTTATTCTCACACATTTAGGCTTCTTGGATTAAAATATATTCTCATGATGTGGCCAAATCATCCAAAATATTATCACTTTTGTGACACCTTATTTTGAGGATCTCTTATTCCATTCAATTTCTATTTTATTCTTGATTTAAAATCCATAATTTATAAAATTTTTGAGTCTTTCATAGAGGGAGTATTATTATTTTCATTGAAATTATTTTTCTTCTCTTTAAGACAATTCATTTCCTCATACTTTCACTTTAGTTTAGCATCCATATCTTTCAATTTTAAAGCATCATTCATTCTAAATTTACTTATTTACTCATCTTGGGTTTTGATTGGAATGATGCTCATATTAAATTATTTTTCTATAGTTTTTTTCTTTATGATATCTTGGGAGAGTTATTCAAGAATTTCACTTTGTTATTTCATCTTAACTATTATTTTATTTATATTGAAATTCTAGTCCACATCTTCACTCCTAAAAAACATATTTTTTCAAGGATATATGTTAACTCCTAGAGAATTAAACCTATTACACGAATTCCCATTGTTACTACCTTACTTGTGTATTTTTTATCTCCTTTTGTCCATTTTATAAAAACATACTTAGTTTTCAACATGATTTTATTTCCTCAAATAACATTTTAATATTTTAAATAAAGAGTGAAATTCCACAAAAAAATTTTAAACTAATTTTGGTATCACATAAGACAATAGATTTAGAATATTTTATCCTGGTAGGATAATTAAACATCAAATATGGCTTTTTATTTTTATTTTTATTATTTTATTTAAAAATAAATAACTCTTTGATATATTTTACATGGATTTATTCTTATTTCATAAAATCATATTTGGATAACCTTCCATGTGAAACTTCCTTGTACACTTCATCTCTGAGGGAATCCTTTAATGCCACTTTCACTGAGTCATCAATATCAATATTTCTTTGATAAATTTGATAGGTAACTATTTTCTTGATTAACAAAATAATTCCTTTATTCATAAAATCTCATGAAACTCCATATAAAACTTCTATTTAGGAAAATAAATACATTTTTTACTCATTAAAATTATTTCTATTGAACACTATGGAATATTCTACGGATGGAATTTATTTTCCCAAACCAGCATAAAAAGTTAGATAAAAAATAAAATAAATATAAACATAACACTTTTATACAAATCATTGGTCCATTAATTGGGTAATATAACATGATTTACATAAAAGGGGGGATAAACCAGGGTATTTTGAGTGATTAACCAATTAAAACACATGTACCTTTGAAGTATTACTTTCCCTATAAATATCTTAACCTCTCACCTTGAGGGTCACTAGTTATACTATTTTAAATGATATACTTTAGATTTCTTGATATTTGTGTGTGTGTATATTTAAATGAAATAGGGAAACAATAATTTATATAGTTCACACTCACTAGCATATTTAAAATGTGTATGAATCTCTGATGTTCCATTTGTTAAATCACTCTAAAGATAAGTTCCCTTCAAAGGGGTTAATCCTGTTATAATGAGGAATCATCACTAGGTGTCTCTTTTATTATGATCACTATATTATAAAGATAATGTTTAACTCATTACTTCTCAAGGGTCACTCCCTCAAATGTTCATTCCAATGCTCACTATTAGTGTAAAGGATCAACTTTGTAGAGTTTATAGAATTACCAGTCCCTTGTCCTCTAATAATTATTGGGTGTTTATCCATAGGTATAAAAGAATAATTTTATGATATCCTAATGGTATAATTATTTACAATCTTTGAATTCCTGATATTAAAAAACTTTCTTCTTCTTGAGTTAATCTAAAACTCCTCTTATTTCTGTTGTAGAACAATAATTCCCTCTTCTTCATTAGCTGGGTCTTCAACAAGTACCCACTACTTCTTATTTCCATCCCCTCTCCTAAAACCCCTCATTTAATTTGATAATCGAATATACAATATGTGCTTGATTTTGTCTTATATGAACTTCCTATTGATATACCCTTCTATAAATTAGGCGGCCACATTCCTAAAAATAGAACACATGCCAACATCATTATGGGTTGTAAACACAATCATTAGTTCCATGAATTTCTTCTACAAATTCTATAACCATAGTTCACAAAATAACTAAATCATGGACAATATATTAATAATTTTTCATCATGAATTAATTATTAATTAATTCAACTTATCAATTCTTCAAAATTATTTATATAAAGATATAATCATTATCTAAAATTGATATACATGATTATATAACCATTTAATATTTGTCCAAGCACCATCATAATTATTTCTTCTGAAATCTACATGTCAATCATTGACCCCGTCACCATAGTTCGGTGAAAACACTTTGGATGTTTTGACCTTAAAACACTGATCACAATGGTGGGTTCACATTCTATTGGCCATTTTGGACTGAAAGTTTTCATAATGATCACAAACACCAAAAAACACCACTATTACCATAATGGACTTCCCCATGTTGTATATGGATCCTCCTAGACCACTAATATTTTATCCATGTAATGGTCCATCCTGTGTTAGCCTTCTTTGAATTCATGTATTCAACACAATGATTCAGTATGAATATAGACTACTAAGTTGGCATCATTCCAGTTTTCCTCAGTTAAACTTCAATCACACCATGCCAAGTTCCATCACATAGTATAATTTGTGTTTACCATCACAATGCTCAACCAAAAATTTCCCTCTAGTCATATTGGTCTTGAAATTTTTTCAAAAGTTCTATGAAATTACACCACATTGAAATAAATGACATACAAAATTTCTAGTCAACAATGTTAGGAATCACCATCTCTATTATTTCATTTCTCATGGGACAGTTTTTCAGAAATATCCTTTGAAACAAGTACTAAGGCCACCACCCCAACGTGGTCATCACTGGTTGGTTGTGTGGATTTATTTTGTGACTTTATTCCGATATATTAACTTTTGGATTTCCTTCAGAAATCTGCTATGCTTTTGTATAATATATCCAACAAAATAACCTTCAACATTCCTTTTAAATACTTTTAATGATCAAGAAAATAAGATCATTGTTAACAATCCACCGTGCATTATCATGAATTAACATATTGTCAAAAAATATGAATCAAACCTTTAGTATTTATAATAATTAGGTTAATTAAATACATTCCAACTTCTACTCTACTTCCATGAAAATAAGAAAATACCTCATTATAATATTTTCTTATCATACAAATATGAATTTTGATAATGTTTTTCTCATCCAATCAAATTCAGGGGTCACTATAGACTTGATAAGTTAGTAAAAATTTAACCAATGAGTAAATGAATTGTATTAATCATAAATTATTTTATTTATTTTTATTGGTTTTGGGTTTTTATTATTATGGTTTTCTAAAATACAATCTATAATAATTTTTTGGATATTTTTAAATAAAAATGTGTGATTATAGTTTTACACTCAATAATGGAATCCTCCCCACTCTTGTAACAATGATTCATATCCCAATTTCTTAGTTATTTTTATAGATAGTTCACACATTATATATTTTATTAGTAAATGATTATTTTTATACAAAAATATATAAAAAAATTTCATTCTATTTTTATATTACTTTTCTAGATGAGATTTTAATTTTATGGTAGAGAAGGTTTCATTTAGTATTTAAACAACAATGTGTACTTCCAAACCTAATGTTTAAGGGACAAATATTCTATCTGTCTTTACTGAACATTATATTTATTTTTTTATGGAGCTTATAACATAATATATATGCAACATCCCAAAATTGTAATATATTATTACCTTTAATTAAGTTAATGTGTTAGGTAGTTTTCTTTACATGCAACACTAATCTGAAAAAAACCATTATATATCTAGATAAAGTATCAATGTTTATGTATGAATATAAAAACCTAGTAATTGAATTAATAAAAATGAATAGGAATAAATACTATAACTATAATGAAAATAAATACCACTTTTAATATGAATCCAATTCAATTGTTGTACCTAAGATGAGTAATAACTTTTTTTATTACAAAGAAAAGTTCTTTTTTCTAAAAAAATATTTTTTATGTGATATGGAATTATATATTAAAAAACTTATGATTGATGATGATAAATTATATTTGATATTAATAATTTGTTACCACCAATTTACCCAGTAACAATAATAATCACAATAATTATTTGAAATTTTTTTTTGATAAAAATAGTTTTCATTATATTTTATGATTTCATTCAAAAATTATATTTATAAATTTTTGAATTTTAAATTTTTAAAATAAAATATATTTTGTAATTACTCATAAAAAAATTGACTTTTTTTGAGTTTCTGATAATTATCTAAAAAGGTTGATTTTTAGTAAAAAATGTGGGATTTACGAAAATTAAAATTTCTATAATTTTATCAATATCTAAGCATAACCTAGATGATTTAAAAAAATTAAAATAATAAAATATGGAATTAAATAATAACATTATGAATTTTAAATACACTTTGTAAATAAAAAACCAATTTGAAACATTTTTAGGACTAAAGTAAAATGTTTCTTTAATATAAAAACTATTTAGACCTTTTCTTTAACTTCAGTTAAATTTTTTAAATTTTTTATTTCATGATTTAAATTTTACATAGAGTTATTATGGTTTATAATAAATCAATATATGTTAAAAAGATTAAAAACATTGATAATGTTTTCTCACACATAAATTTTAAGCTTAAAAACACAATTTCCCTAAAAATTGTTTTTATGTGTTAAGTATATTTATTTTGAAATTGAAATTTACTTAAATTATAAATTTTATTTGATAAATTATTTTCATATATATTAATATAATTTTAAAATTATTTTATAATACCATTATTAATTATGATCATTTTAACTACCTACCCCAGATAAAAAAAAAGAAAAGTTTCTCAGGTAAAATGACAGTTTGGCAAGAAATTGAAAAAAATCCATAAATCACTCACAAATAACACAAAAATGAGTTTATGGGAGGATTTATAGACCAAAAAATACCCCATAATACATATTTTTAAATACCTAAGTCTTATAAACTGAATAGTTTAAATATATTATTAAATAAGTAGAGGGTGTTTCCAAAACTACCCCTCGCTTCACTTATAAAAATGGACACTTTGACTCTATCATGTTTCAACATAAAATTCTAGTTATTATTTTTAAATATACCATATAACTCTCCCTAGAACCTTTTCCCACAAACATAATCCCTTGATCACTCATAATTATCCAAATCCCTTTATATTCAATGAGACTTCCAAGGAAAATCCAAGTCTCCAACAAGAGTATTATCAACTAATTCATTTTATTCTTAATTATATTCATTTAAATTTAATCAATAAAAACTAATAAAATGATATTGTTATAATTTATATACTATAATTTTACTATATCAATGGTATTATCATTATTTATTCACATACACCATCTATTAAAAAACCCTTTGTTTAAGCATTGTATTGACTACCACCTCCACTACGTATTGTGTTTTGATTTCCATAAATTCTTTATAAAGATGCATCTAAAGGTTTTATTAAAGGGTAAATAATATTTTTATGATATCATTAAGGTTATAGTATTATAAATTTTAAAACCTATTGATCATATGATCAAAAATGATCATCGCTAATTTCATCATTTAAAATAAGCGTACTAAGAGGATAACCATTTATTCAAATCAAGTAATATTTTTATAAGCATTATTTATTCAAATACTTCCATATATTTATGATGTATCACAATATTAAACACTAAATAAGATCATTATTCTCCTAGTATAATGATATTACAGAAACACCACCTCATAATCGATCATTATATCAAAGTATGTTAATGTTTGTGTCCATTTAACCGCCTACTTGAATAATAATATGAATTTTGAAACATAATTACTAGAATAATGAGATATAAATTTGTAAATATATATATTTTTTGTTATGTAAATGATAAATTAATATTTAATTTATTAATTAATATAACACACACTCGAATCATCAAGAATCACTCAAACATGCTTATTATTGATTTTATCTTTAATGAAAAAGAATAAAACACTCATAAAAGGGATTTTAAATAGAATAATTTTTTATAATTATTCCCTAATAGAAACCTTAATGACATAGTGAAGATGAATTTTTTATGAATAAAGAATATGAACACAACTATTATGAAACTAGTACAAATAATCAAATATATAAACACCTGATGTGGAAAATGAGGTGAATTCATGTGGAGAATGACTATTTATAGAGAGTATGAATGAAAACAGATATGATAAATTTTGAAAATTAAGTAATTAATATATAAACTTTTGTGATATAGTAGGTTCAAGTATGTTTAAGGAAGTAGAGATAAGATGTATGGATTTGTTTGTCTAAACTTTGAATCCATTGAGAAAAGTTTAAGCTATAAATAGTTTTTCTTATTCAATTATTTACAAGATTATATATTTTAATTTTGTGTCATAATAATTTTAAATTTTATGAAATTCAATTTTTTATTTAATGTTATGCCTATCATAGGGTTTTTATTTAAAATTTTCAAAGGTTGTATGGTTTTTTTCATATCAAATTACTCCATTTGAGACATGTTTTATATTATTAACCTAATTACATTTTTTAGTGTACATAATTCATATTTGGGATATCATATCATTAATTATATTTTAGTCGTGGTATTATATGTTTAATTACAATCCCTCAATTTCAATGGGTTTTGATGAAAATTTTACTCATGCTGTAATAATTTTCTTAGGCTCAAATATAATTATTTGTGACATATTACATGTTAATCACCTGGTTTCTTTTAAATGGTGTGTTCACTTCCCAGTAATATTTTTTATAAATCTAATTTTATTTTATGGGACTTACTGGAAAAATCATGTCACATTTTTCAAGTGTTTTTTATACATTTGTTTCCCTAGTAGTAAAGATTTTTGGAAACTCCTATCCCTTCTTTGACTTATAATATTTTATATTATACATTAATATTTCATTAATTAGTTATGAACTCCAAATATTTTATAGTATTTATAATACACTTTTGGAAAATGACGTTTTAATAAAAATACATTTTTATTACTCATTTTACAATGTGGGTTTTAAATAATTGCAATTTTTATATGTTAAAAATTTCTATTTCATAATCAGTGTTTTAGATCCAAATTTAATATAGAAAACTTTATTTAATTTTGAAGTATCTATTATTGGAGATGTTTTTAAAAGTAATTTTTTTCCAATTAATTTTCACTAAAACTTTTAAAAAGACTTTTAGAAGTGAATATACTTTTTACATACCTGTTAAGAAATGTTTTCTAAAATCTCTTCTAAGTTTTCACTTAAATTTCACTATAAATTTTCAAAAGAATTTACCATAATAGGGCATACATTACATGATTTATCCTATAACATATATGTTATCATTTGGTGTAAATAAACTCGTGATACTAAATAATCTAATTCATAATCCCTTTTTGGGTGTTATTATAACATCCCATTACTCTGTTTCAAGTACTACTTGACCATAGTTTGATCTACTTTTTTGTGTCTTATTTTGGGGTGGTTACAAGATATTTTGGAACATTTTGGTTATTTTTAGGCTGTTCATGGTTGGTTCACCAAAACCGTGCGCCCCACTAATACAAACCCTGAACCACCTGGATAGATGGAAATGATTGGTTTGTGCATGGTTTCCCAAACCATGCACCCACCATAGTGAAACCATGCACCCTTGGATAGTGAGTCTAGAGGGGGCTCAAAATTAGGGAGCACAATTTTTCTAACCATGCATCCCTCCCTAGGAAACATGCACATGGGTTTAATTTATTTTTAATTTTATTCTAAAAATACCAAACCCCTGGTTTAAGTGTAAAATCTACATAAATGACCCTAATATATTTTACTTTGTTGTTAAGAATATCTAGAAGTGGTTTTGGCTCCTCCAAACCCTTTTATTGGTGGATCAAATCGTGGTTTATCTAATTCAATCTCTTTGAGGTAAGTGGATATCCTCCCATGTAGTTTATTCTGATCTCCATTCCTGTACTCCTTAGAGAGTGTTATATCATCATATTTTTGGAGGATCCAAACTCCTTTTTTTATATATAATCATTGTCTTGATTCTAGATCTGATTTATATATATTATTCACCTTCAATCATCATTGATATTCCTATTGTTGGCATTGATCGTTTGATTTCATGAATAAAGATAGCTAGATTCTTTTGATATTTTCTATGTAATTGAAACATTAATTTATTATATTTATTTGAAAAATATTTCAATTTATTTATAAAATTTCTATTTTAAGTTATTTTATTATGTAATTTTAAATGGAAGGGATTTTTGAGAAAAACCCCAATTCTAATAGAATTGGAATTGTGGGGTGAATTTTGAAATTAATGAAATTGATGAAATGATTTGAGAATTGTTTTCAGAAAAATGGATTAAATTTAAAGGATGAAAACATATGATTAGTTTTGTATTAAAAAAACATAAAATGATGAAAAACTCATGTTTTGGTTTGAAAATTAATTTGGTATATTGAAACTAAAAATAGGGAAATTACATTGTAAATGATGATTGATTTAAAATGAAATAATTTCCCAATTTATTATTTACTTACTGATAACAATAATTATTGGGTAGTTAGTGGGTTATTTCGGATAATCACACTTGGATTTTGATTTCCCATAATTGGATTTATGATGAAAAATCAAACAAAACCTAGTTTTTCATGATTATGCCTGATGAGATTCAAATGAGTCCTATTCATCCTAATCTTGAGGGATGTGTGCACACATACATAGATATGATAACTAATATGAGATGTTTCAGGATCCTATAGCTAGAAACTATCATACTATAGGGTAGATGAACATGGTTCTTTTTATGATTGTTTTTATTATATATTCCATTAATCATAGAATTGTTTTATTCAGTAAAAATGATTTTATATAAAATTTATATTTAAGACATGTTTGAAAATTTTCCATATATTGTAAGGGAAGAATGATTTTTAAATATGAAAATGATTTGTCATTCCATTCCTTATTTTATTTAAATTGAAAGCATGATTTCATTTATAATTATGGAATCTATCATTGAACACTTGGTGAGACCCTACTAGGATTTATAGCTCACACCCAACCCTTTTCATTGGATGTCTGTAGATTTTATTATTCTTGTTTTGAATAAAGGGAATGATCCACTTGGATGTGGTGGATGTCCTTGATCCTTTGGTATTTGAGTAATGGAAGTGATCGATGGAGATGTTATCCACTTGTTAATTGGGATGTTTGAGTTTTATCCCAATAGATAATGAGTCTTTGATGATTTAATTATTTAGTTTTTTTAATCCTTATTTTTTTAGTAATTTATCCCTTTAGAGTGTTGTTCATATTGACTTGTAATCTTTTATCTTCTGCTATTTATAGAAAATTCATTCCCTATTTTATTGTGTATGATGCAAGGTTCTTGTTCTAGACCCTTGGGGATCAATAATACCCTTTAGGATATGTCAATGATGGATCCACTATCAGGATATCATGGTATCTAGGATAATTCATGATAAATTGGTATCAAATTAAGGTTAAGAATCTTACCTTGATACTCGTATATGGTTTGACATTCCTTGTTGGGAATTAAGAGGTAGTTATGAATGAGTTTGTTTCTATCTCTCATCATAACGAAACTTAATTCACCATGGGTGGTTTGGGAATAGCATCTTGAGTAACAATTTTATCTGATACTAATCTTTTCCCTCATTTTGATTTTGATAGGTTGAAAATCCAAATCTTAATATCCTTTCTAAGGGGATTTATATTCCCATTTCACTTGTTTGAGTTGTTGATCTGATTAATCTTTTGATTTATTTATTATTGTTTGTTGATGTTATGTAGAATCATACCTTCAAGTTGGTATTTGAATAAGCTCTCAAGAGGAAATGGGTGGTGAGAAACAACGATAAAATCCTCATATATGCCAGAATCTTATTGAGATTATTATGCATGTTATCCAAGATATGGGATAGGCACCTACAACTATTCCCATTTAATATCTAGCTATGGAACATCCAAGGGTTGAATCTCAAATTCCTTCTCAAGAGTTCCTTTTCTAGAATCCACCATCATTACAAGGATTTAATGATCATCAAGAGGTTTAGGATTGGTTAAGAAGGATAGATATGATATGTTATTTCTTGTAAAACCCTAATTTGATTAAGTTGAAATGTGACACCTTCAAGATAGAAGGACCTAGCAGGCGATGGTGGGATTCATCGATAACAGAGAAAAATTATTATGGTTTAGAGTAGAAGGAGTTTAGAGTTATTTTCACTTATGAATTCTATCCCAAATATATAGTGATGGATAAGGAAATATAATTCTCAACATCCATCAGGATGATATGAACATGATGGAGAATTTGAACCGCTTTGTTGAGATTTTTTAGTTTTCACCTCATATTGTATCGAATGAGAAGATGAAGACCTGATGATTCAATATGGGTCTTTGATCAGATATGAATTCTTAGTTTTTATTTCTAATTATTACTTTACATGTTGATGGGATGTATATGACTTTGATGGTTGATCTTGAACCACCTCCTAAGTTAGGGTTGATGGGAGTTCCTTTTTCTCCTAGTGATAGTAATGTGCATTTCTTTAAAGTAAAGGGGAACTGTGATGAGTCTCACAGTTTACCTCAACAATAGGGTTGTTATATACATATTAACATTCCTATTAGAGTCCCTTTGAATTTCTTCTAGTGTGTCATGGATGGACATTTGAAATGGGTTTTCACTAAGGCACTCAAGATCTGCATATCCTGTAGACAGTTAGGTCACTTAAAAAAATTTATAATATATATTTTATTCCCTATGTAGTGGAATGTTCCCATTAGAACATAAAATTTATTCAGTGTAATCATATGCTTCAATAATAAATGGGTTCTAGCTATAGGAATCTAGAATAAAGATTCTTCTTATAGTGGAAGAGTCTGCAGAGGAGGATGATACATGCCCAACAACTGTGAGTGGTACTATCACTATAGATTCATATTTAGTGATTTCATTATTTGATACTAGTGCATCTCACTATTTTATATCATCTCATATTTTGAACCTGCTAAATATTCCTATATATATTTTGTCTTATACGAGGGATATTAGCATGCACCTCGAAATAAAGAGAGAGTTGGGTCTTCAATGTCATTTTTTGTATTTTCTATTTACCATAGATCGAGATTATATGATATTTTCATGTTATCTATATGAAATCACATAAAATCATTCTTGGGATAGATTAGATGATCACTCATCAGGACCAAATTTACTATTATATTTAGAGGGACTCTTTTACCCCTACTGATGGAGTGGTCCATGTATTTCTGGGAGAATGATACCCAAGATCGAGTAGAGTCAGAAATTATTTTCTGGATTTGGGCTGGGTAATATCATTTTTTTCTTTTTTCCTTCGAGTGAGAATATTTGAGTGATGATCTACCAAAAGTTTTCTTCAAGTTTCCCAATATTTTTCCTTCTGATTTCTATGGTCTACCACTAGTAAGAGAGGTATATTTTTCTATCAATTTAGTACATGGTAATAAATCAGTGTCTATTACTTCTTACTATATGTCACCATCTGAATTTAAAGAGTTGAAGACTTAGTTGGATGATTTTCATGAGAATGGTTTTATATAACCATTTTTATTTCCTTGGGTGGAAAAAATTCTCTATGAAAATAAATCCGATGGTACACTTCACCTATGTGTTGATTACTGGAATATCAACTGAGTTATAGTAAAGAAAAATTATTCACTTCCTTGGATAGATGATATATTTGACTAGTTGAAAGGTGAAAAGTGGTTCTCAATGTTTGATCTTTGATCTGGACACCACTTGTTGTGAATTAAATAATATTATATTCTAAAGAACTCATTTAACAATATGTATGGCCACTAAGATTATCTTTTCATACCATTTGATCTAACCAATGATCCAGTAGTTTTCATGGATTTTATTAATAGGATTTTACATGAGGACATCAACATATTCATTGAAGTATTTATGGATGACATACTAGTCCACTCTAAAACCATGGTGGATCATGTGTGTCACTTGAGGATA
Organism: Viscum album; assembly: GCA_963277665.1. NCBI lineage: Eukaryota > Viridiplantae > Streptophyta > Magnoliopsida > Santalales > Viscaceae > Viscum > Viscum album. The sequence goes on from OY728135.1 coordinate 1,370,143,468, forward strand.
GTGCTTTAATTTTTGAGAGATCACTGACTTTATGTCAATCTTTCAAAATGTTGATTCTAGATTTGGGAAGTGAATTTCTTAGAAAACATGGTCTTAGAACATGATATGTCAATTGATCTTGAGAAGTTAAAATTTGTTATGACATGGAAAAACCACAAAATGTTTTTGATATTTGGAGCTTCTTGGGTATAACTAGGTATTATCACCAGTTCTTAAGGTATTTCTCAAAGTTTTCTTTTTTTTTTTGATGATGAACACTCTCACTCATAAGGGAGTAAAGTTTATTTGCGATGAAAAATTTCAGAGTTTTTTTGTTGAGATAAAAAGTATTTTGAATTTTGTGCATGTGTTGACTCATCTAGAGTCTAAGAAGGGCTATGTAGTATTTTGTGATGCATCAGGTTTGGGATTGGTCTTTGTTATTATGCAAGGTGATCATGTGGTTCTTTAAATCCTCGGCCACAAGATAATAATTATCTAACCCATAACCTTGAACTTTTAGCTGTGGTGCATACACATAAGAGATTTCTACATCACATTTTTAGGGAAAGGTTTACTACGTGTTCTAACCACAAGATCATAAGTTATATATTCTCTAAAAAAATTTAACCTTTAATTGAGGCATTGGGTGGAGAACCTGAACCAATTTGATTTATACATTTCCTGAACCATTGGGTTGGGGAACTTCATTTCTGATGCTTTGAGTTGGAAAATTGTGACACATGCCATGAAATAATCATTAGAAGAGTGGAACAAGATAGATCTTTTTTGTATAGTTACATTTTAGAGTTAGAGAGGAAGAGTCCAAGGTTTTCTTGTAAAGTGTTCTGTTGACCACATCTCATCTTAATATGATTCATTGGGAGAAGAATCTTGATGATGATTTCTATAGCATTGGAGACTTTATTTATAATGGGGATACCATTGCTGAGTGGTTGTTCTCCATAGAGGGTATTCTATGATTTTGGTACTGGTATGTTGTACCTTTTCTATAGAGAAAATATGTAATGGGGTATTTCCATAATTACCAATGGGTTATTAACCTAGGAACCACAAAGATGTTTTATGATAAATGATGATGATTCTAGTGTCTAGGTATGAGACGAGACATCATTGAATTTTTTTTTCATTATTATTCCTATCATAAGGTCAAGGATGAGCACCATAGATCTTTGGTTTTTATTTAGTCACTTCCAGTGTCGACTTGGAATTGGGATGAGATTTATATGGACTTTTGGTTGGGTTTATATGTACCCCTATAAAGAAGAATGTTATATGGGTTGTGATTGATTGGTTGGCTAAAGCAGCTCACTTTATACCCATTCGTAATACAAACAAAGTTGAAGAGTATGAAAATCTATATATGAAAGAGATTGTTTATTTTTATGGAGTTCCATCTCATATAGACTTTGATACAGATTCCAATTTACCTCTTATTTTTAGAAAATACTTTAGGACATGAAAGGATCTCAGGTTCATTTGAGTATGACATACCATCCACATATAGATACATAGATGAAGAGAGCTATATAGATTATAGAGGATATTCTATATGCTTTCATTATTGACTTTTGTGAATCTTGGGATGACTATTTGGGATAGGTTGAGTTCTATTATAAAAATAGTTACCTTTCCATGATCATAACGTCTTCTTTTTTAGGTCTTATATAAAAGGCCATGTAATAGTTAGATATTAGGGAAATTTTCTTTCTTGGACCGAGTTTGGTCCGAGGGATGACAAACAATATTCAATTGACTATTCAGATAATTTTTCTTACAAAAAGAAGGTATAAATCCTATCATGATCATCATCAGAGACTGTTGGAATTATTTATTGGTGACTTAGTGTTCTTGTGAGTTTCACCTTAGCTGGGTCACCAACATCTTGGCAGGTAATGGAAAATTCCACCATAGTTTGTTAGAACTTTTCAATTTATTGAGAAGGTGGAGAAAGTGTCTTACCATTTATCACTTCCACTATAGTTGACATAAATACATAATGTGTTCCACATATCACAACTTCAGAAGTATATTTCTGACCCATATCATATCTTTAGTAGGGATGATCTTGATATTGATCCTGATTTATCTGTGACTAAGTATCCAATCAAAATTGTTGATTCTGAGAAAAAGGTACTTAATGGGAGGATGATAAATTTGGTTTATGTGCTATGGAAGCATGGTTATGATACTCAAGAGAGTTGGGAGTGTGAGGAACCAATGAAAGAGTATTCAATGGTAGAGATACCATTTATACCAACACCTTTATACCAATGGTTTTAGAGACCCATTGGTTTAAGTAACCTATACCAATGGTTTAATTTAACCATTGGTGTAGGAAAAAATATGCTGAATTTTACCAATGGTTTTGAGACAACTGTTAGAGATGGGGTTTAATTTTACCAATGGTTCAACAAAACCATTGGTTTTACAATATTTCCCTACGGTTTTTAAGAACCATTTGGAAAAAACCCAAATACTCCCCTAACCTGTGAAAATAATCTCTCCTCTGTCGAACCCATCGTCGAACAAATCTCTCAACTGAACCGTGAATAGATCTCTCCACACATTGTCAAAAAGATTTCTCCTCTATCGAACAAAATATCTCCTCCGTCGAACCCTACTTTCCAAGCATGAACCCTCGAGCCCACTTCCTCCATCGAATAGAATCTCTCCACCTTGAATAGATCTCTCTGCTAAATGAGATCTCCTCCTCGAACGTGATCTCTCCTCTAACCCTACTTCCTGAGCATGAACCCTACTTGGTGAGATCATTTCCTCCATCGTGAGTTCAATTTCTCCAGAATGGATCTCTCCAGGATTCCAATCCTAATTCCTGAGTGCACTTCCTCAAGAATCCATCTATAACATTTTTCCCTAAAAGAGATTTCTCCGGCCTATAAACCCTACTTCCCAACTGGAGATCTATCTTTGATTCAAGTAATTTTTGTTCTTCCAGTTCAAATTGGTACATTGTAACTGAATTATCTCTTATTACTAACTTTATTTTATATGTTTCCATATGATTTTGCTGCAATATTCTTTATTTTACCCACTCTGTATTATGATCCAAACATAATCCACATATCATTTTAGGCTGTGGTTTTGTTTTAATTTAACATTATATAATAATTTTTATTGATATTAAAGAATTAAATAGATAATGAGTTATTTTATCCTTGGTTTATTTTAAATTTAAGGTCTATTGACATGATTTTGTTGGTTAGACATAAATACAAGAGGATGGTTTAGAATAGAGGTAGGGGCTTTGCTTGGGGGGCGGGGTAGGGCCAAGGGGACTGGTAGGGGTAAGGGATAAGGGGTTGGTGTTAGGTTTATGGGGGATAAGGCCAGGGTTAAGTTTAGGGGTCTCAGGTCAGGTTAGGTTTAGGTTGGGGTGGGGGGTAGGTTTTGGTAGGGGTTTAGGTCTAGGGGGTAGGTTTTGGCTAGGAATGGTAAGTTAGTGGTAAAGGGGCCAGATAGTGCCAAGGGATTAGGTTTAAGGTACTGGTCATGGGGGGTTGTTTTGGTGTAGGGGATGGGTTAGGATTACTATGCTAAACCATTATTGGAGTAAGTAGGCTACCAAAAAGATTCTACATCATCAGTAACGCAAAATTCTGAATGATGGTAATAATAAAGAGTAGGATAAGACAGTTCATATTTTTATGGATATAATGACCCTAAAAAACAAATGATCTTGGGCGGAGAAGTACTATTGAGATTGAACTGCCTTTCATGTACCTCATGAAATGGATTCACATGATATAATTTAGAAATTTCTCATGAAGACTAACTAAATTTTGGACATTAGGATGGAAAAACATGAAGAAGTTCTTAAAGAGAAATAAAATTTTACCAATAACCTATCCCAATATATTATGAATTTAGCTTCCCTTATTAGTTATTTGTGGTTACATTCTGATGTATGGATTGAAAAGGAGGATGAAATGAAGGAGTTTTATAAATTGAAGGTACTGGGTGAAAATAATATTGATGAGGATGAACATTATTGCACATTTAGTGATATTTCTAGAATATATGAACCTTTGAATCCCAAAAAAGAAAATAAACCCTCCCTTCAATACTCATTAGAAGAAAAATAAATGGAATCTATCAATCACTAACATGAACAATAAGAATGGAACATGATGAAATTAATTAATGAAATGGTGTTTGAGAAAGGAAAAAATTCCAACAATAAAGATATATGTGTATTTAAATAGGTCCAAAAAGTTGAAGAAGTGGATAGGGAGTTAGACACTGGTGAACTAACTAAATTCTGTAAGGAAGATGATTGTCCAACAATTAGAGAAGAAATAGTTTCTGAAATACAATTAAACATTAAAACACTAAAAAAGGATAAGTAATATGAAGTAATGGATGATGAATCCCTAAAAATAGCTGATGCTATTATGAAAATAGATTTTACAAGTTTTAAAAAGTGGACAAAAAGGATGCTGCAATTCAAGAAGTCATTACATAATTTAAACATAGGGAGAAGGAATACAATGTAGGGGAGGAGGAGAAATGTATGGGGAATGATGAAATTTTTAAAGAAGAATAACCTCTAACACTAAAAGATGATGTTATTGTATTAAAATTAACAGTTATATCACAACATTTGAAGTCTAAGAGAAACAGGAAGAGATGGTGAACAAATTCTTCAAAAAAATATGGTCAAACTTTGAATTCTTGTTTCATACTTTAAATAAATCCGAAAAACTAGAATTCAACATAAATCAATGTCATAGATATTGAAAGAAGAATAAAGAGACCCTTCATCCCAATCGATTAGAATTTAAAATCAGCATCAGGACCGAATGGCCCGAAGGCCTTCTTTTTATTTAATTATGGATAATCCCCCTTTTAAGGGTTGAAGGGGAACCTGTACATGACCCGTAGGCCCAAGGCACAAGGCCTGGCATGACTTGAAATACATGACCCGAAGGACCAGAGGCATACCATCCCCAATATATGACTTGTAGGCCCAACCCCCTAGACCTGCCCCTCCCCAGCTTCTGCATCATTGATCATCTAGCTCCCTACCTTGCATTGCTTATCAGATAACATTTCCCTATACAAAGATGCATGGTTCCTTGTCCCGATGGCGGTTGCCATACCCTCTCGTTCTTCTAATCCGGTTAGCTCTACTTTTTGTGAATATTATTATTGTTGCTCTGATCCTCTTTTGGGTCTGATCTATGTGAATTGGGCTACTCCATGGTCTCAATGTCCCGAAGGCCCTATGGCCAGAAGGCCTTTGATGGACCGAAGGCACTTGAGATCCATAGGCCCAAACTGGTGGCCTGAAGGCCCAAATCAGGTGAATAGTTCCGGCTGCTACAATACCAAATAGTACCTACTACAGAAACTACTGTAGTATTGCTACAATACTGCTACAGTTTGAAAATTTGACTCCACCCGGTTTTGAACCCAGGTCTCTTGGATGCCAAGCAGGAGTCCTTACCACTCGGGTACGAGCTCGTTGGCATTAAAATCAAGATCAATACCGGGCCAGTTAAATTTGCTTCATTCTTCAATTATGTGACACAAAGTTAAATTTTCCAACTTAATAACCTTAATGAAATAACATCTAGTAGGAAAACTGAGTTTTTAATTTATTTCTAGGAAATTGTTTTTTAAAATTAGATAAATATTTTTACATTTTTAAAATTCAAATTCTTACATCTATTTGAAGATCCAAAAAAATGATTATCGATATGATTTATTATTCTTGATGTTGATTCATGGATACTTGCATCCAGTAAAGTGATTATTGATATTCATTAAATGACACAATTGACCAATTTCATGTTTCCTATTCCTGAGATAGTTCTCAGCCTATTTTGAAACATTATTTCTCATTCACTATTTATTGAAATAACTATGTGTATGAAAAACTATTATAAAATTATTTTATGTCTTATTAATGCATGATGATTTTAAGACATATTAAAATGAATGACACCATAGAATTATTAGAACTGTTCCCATTTCACTTTGAGGCCAACCCTACATTTGAACTTTTTTTAAACGAGTAGAAACCCTTTTATCCCATGATAGGTTGTCATATTTCAAGATTTTGTTTCTTTACAAACCTTGTTCTTCGAGGTTAATTACATGAAATAAATTCATATTTAAAGAGTAAGAAGGGTGTTTTAGGGTTCCATTCAGTGTGGGTTCCATATATGAGTGTGGTGTTGTGAGTGGATACCATATACCCAACTCATTTATGTATATTGAATACCATTACATGCATATAGTACAATATATATATATTTATATCTTACCAAAAATATTGTGTTTACTTCTGCATCAACTATATTTATATATCATGACATCCTAAGATTAAATGTCATATAAAAAGACTATAGAAGTTCCTAGGATATAATGATAACCAATAGACACTATGATAGTAATCTTAAATATATGTAATATGGTCCTGATACATCAGGGTGATAGGGAAAAGATGATGTGTGACTATCATGAGTTAGTGGCTCATAAGCCTTGAGACTCCTTCTTAAGCCATATATCATTTTAGGTTGTGGGTTTGTTGAGGTTTTGTTGTGATTTATCTTTATAGAATAATTTTGATTGATATTGAAGATGTCAACATGATCACGAGTTAATTTTTCCTTAGTTTATTTTTAATTTAATGTTTGTTCACATGATTTCATTGGTCAGACATAAATATAACTATAGAATTTTTGGCGTACCCCAGGTTCAACCTAGAGCTTGAGTGTTAGAAGGATAAATTGATGTGAAATATTAAATTAATTAATTCATGAAAATAAATATCATACTATTACATGAAATATAAATTCAGACTAGTTTTTTTAGACACCATTGGTGGTGTCATACTATGTTTTAATCCATCCTATTTAGGATCCCCGTTAGAATCAAAGAAGAGATAACAAATAAAGGATTCTAGGAGAAATATATGGGTCACTTTTATCTAGATATTTGGAATAATGGAATGACTTGGGACATCATAAAATTTATATAGAGGATGATGTCTTTAATTGATCATGAAGGTTACTTCACAGACCTGAAATATTTCCCCCTTCATATGTAGGAGATTATATAACTAGGGAGAAATTTTTTTAGCATGAGATTCATTATGATATCATTTCATAGGTTAATTCCCTTTTGTGATATTTTTTTATTTGATGAATCATGATCTCATCACTAATGATAACCCAATAAAGGCCCCGAGTCAAGGAAAATATGCTTTAGTAAGACGATCTCAGAGCTCCACATTAGGTGTTAATAAGCATTGATATTAGGATTTCCACCAAGTATGTAGTAGTAAAATCAATATGTGATGTAGAGCATAGTATCTGGACATCATTATGATTAATTTTATTAAAAATTGCAGGGTTCAACATATGCTATTTCAGTGTTCTTTTCCCATAGTGGAGTACCAAAATTTTGATATGATGTGTGCTATATAGAAATTCTATATGAGTACTTAGCAACTGGTCATTGGAAGTGGATCACGATAGGAACCAACTACTCAAAGATTCTCTCGTAACCCTAAGTTGATAGGTTGATGAAGTTCTATTAGTCACTTAGGTTGGGGTAGGGGACATGGAACCCCAACATAGGAGTAGTGGTATCACTATAATGGAGAACTATAAGGGAGTCAATATAGAGACTAGGGAAGAGGGTAATGTAACATCCATATTGTGGAGTATACTCATACCAATCAATATGATGAACTATTTACTTTCATATGTACAATTCTTGAGTCATCTGCCATTTTTGTAATTTGATTAATACTGTGGGTTTTATTAATTTTCTTTTTCAAAATTATCCAATTCTATTGGTTAGGTTATGTAAACCTTAGATACAGTTATGAAAATTGATACATCATTTGGGGTGTGATTAGAGGTTATTATAAAATGTAAGGAGTTCACTCTTTAAATTGTTTTATACCATTTTCTATGAGACAATTTTGTGTAGGGTAATTGAATTCTAAATTCTGAATTGAATTCTTAATTGAATTCTCAATTCAATTCTATTAGAATTTTATTACCTTATGAATTATGTGTTATACTTGTAGGTAATTTCTTAATTCTTCATGTGTATGAGATATTTGAGGGATACATAGGATAATTAGGTATTTTTTATTCCATTAATTATGAAATTAATTGTACTTATGGTTTATTAAGTTGTTTTAAAAAGGTGAATAATTTAGAATTAGATATTCTTTAAATGATATAATTAAGTTAAATTCCATCTAATGGTATAAGGATTTTTCATAGCATGTAGCATGAGAAGATCTCCCAGGGTAAATCTTTATATTGGCATGGGTAGGAACTATATAACTGAATCATATTTCACTTTCTAATGATGGGTTGATATATTCTTGTCCACTATCAAGAGCTATTTAATTTTCTCGATAACATTAACATTAATTAAACTAGGGACACGATCCTGGTCTTGGGTTGTGTTTTGACCTTGGTGAGATTTCCTTTAGGATGTTCTATATCATGCAGTTGGGGTTTCACATTATAGATAATTATTAAAAGTTTCCAATTTTTTACATTAGTTATAGATTCATTAAAATTTTCCTAAAAACTCATTGTTGTTTCATTTTTTTCTTAGAACTGGGAGCAGAAGGCTGGAGGCCAGCCTTAGAAAAAATAAAGGACCTGAATTAAATTCACTATAGGAAATGGTATGGCCAGACTAATTTCACATTGTGAACTGGTTTTTTCTATGTTGTAAAAACCTGGGCATTACAGAAAATGTAAAATATAAAAATCATTAATATGATAGGTTTTTATTAAATGGAGAAGTATCCCTAATTTTAACCCTCCTCCACTTATTTTTCTTCTGTATCTAACCCCTCATCCTCTATAGGAGCTCCTCACAAGGCCTAACATAGGATTTGTTTTTGCTATTCCATATGACCTCTGATCAGACCACTTTTCATCACATTGAAATCAGGTCAGTATGATCATCAATCCACTTCCTTATTTTGATGGTTTATCTTACCGTATATTTCACTATTTTGGTATAATATTATATGCCCAATTTTAGGGTTGTGTTCTTTTTTACTGATTTATCCCATTCTAATCTGAATCTAGAGCTGATACTTGATGAGTACTCCTCTACTTTCATAAGGAAGGTGTTCTAGTAATTATCCCTCATTGTCTTATTGATTTATATTATGCCTCATGATGCCACATGCTCGAGTTGTTGTGAATTGCCTAAAAAATAGACATAACTTTGACTTATTTTGTTAGCCTTGATAAAAATGACTAAGTTTCCACTTATTTTAGTTAGCATAGCTCCCCATCGACTATTTCCATGCCACGAGGTGTACTTGTTGAATTTTCCTTGGCATTAAAAATGACTAAGTGTACACTTCCTTCAATGAAGATTTCTACTTTTTAGTACGTATGTATTTCAAATCATTTTACCTATTTGAAACTTCCTCTCTATGTTTGGTGTTTTCCTTCCTATCGTCTTCAAGCCCGACTAGCATGGTTAGGCTTACCTCGATCACTTACCGATCTAAACTATTGCACCTGCTTCAGACATTTTTTTTGAGTTCCTCTACCACTATTTCCGTCATATTCTCTATCTAGAAATATCTCAATAAAGAAACAACTTGATAGGATCCAAGTTGATAGAGAGAAAAGATATAGTTTCTATTAGTGAAACCAGCTTTAACATACCATAATTCTAGAAAAAAGGAGAGAAGAAAAAGATTGAAAATATGGGAAGAAGTCCCCGGGCAGCCCTAATTCCTAGGTCAATGGCCTATCCCACCCAATTTTTTTCTTGAAACTTATCGTTATGTCTAATAATATTTATTTTTACTTCACAAAAATGTGTACTGTGATGTTTTACATTATTTACATTGATTTTTTTGATACTAATAAACAATAATTTTACATGTCTATAAAAATGTGAAACAATAATAAATACACCTGTACATTTTTATAGAGTATTGATGTTCTATATTAAATTTTTGTTCTGTTCACAAATAATAAAAATGTGAAACAAAATTATATTTAATTTTTTTAAAACAACACATCATATTCTTATAGAGTATAACTATTCATAGATTTAAGAGTATCTACTATTTGTGATGTGTTAACTTTAGATAGATTTAAGAGTATTGGAATAAAAGCATGATGGTATAATGATATAATGAAATTTGAAATGGTAATTAGGATTATTATGAATGTGAATTTGAATTGTCACAATTTTTATGTGAATTAAAATATTCTTATGAAACTAATAATTAGAAATTGAACCTAATTGAAATGTAAAGGAGTCACATTGCAATTGAAGGTTTGAATTCTGTACATTGTATTGTCTGTAACGTAATTGCAATTTCAGGTTTTAATTTTGGATATTGTATTGTATAGAGGGAATGATGTTGGAGGCTAAATTGTAGGTAATTGCAGAGGGCGGGCTAAATTATAGCTAATTGCAGAGGTTCCAGCTTGTTCGGTCATAGTGGATGTGGTTTTTGATCCAAACTGATATCATTATAGTTCAAGGAGCACAAATGACTCCAATTTTTATAAAGTTGAGGTAGTGTACTCGAGTCTTGACATTGGCGATGTGTCTGTTATAATTATGAAGACTGCTACTAAAATGGGAAAATGTAAGATCTTTTACTCCATATTCTCCATGCATCAGGAATAATATCTCTATCAATATACATGGTTGTTGACCTTTTTATTGGGTGAAACTTTTTTTACAAGGTAGTACTGGTGCTGGAATTAGTTAGGGCATGTTGTGATCAGTACAGAGGTTAGGCTAGGCTGTGATCGGTACATAATAATATACCAATGGTTTGAAAAACTATTGGTACGAGCATAAAAAACACACTGCCTATTGAAATAGTTTTACTAAACCATTGGTTTATTGATTTAGAACATATACCAACAGTTTATTTAAACCATTGGAACATGATAAATAGACATATACAAATGGTTCCTACAAAACCATTGGTAAAGGGATATTATAATGCCCAACATGGAAACGGTTCATTGAACCGTTGGGATAGACCATCTCAACAGTTTGAGGGTATATACCAATGGTTTTAAACCATTTGGATATGTAAAATTTTTAGTAGTGAGTGGCCTCATCTTTTAGATATGGAGGTTTCATGATAGTATTTATAGTGGGGAGGCTATAACTCCCCTTTACTTATTTTTTGTAACTACTTGACCCTAGTTTGGTATCTATTTGGCTATGTCTTGTTTTGAGGTCATTACAGGATATTATAGAACTTTTTGGATACTTTTTCCCTATTAAAAGTTTTCATACTGTTTTCCCAAATTCTACACCCCACCAGTGAAAACGTGCACCACTGGGTAGTGGAAAATAAATAGTTAGAACACAGTTTCCCAAACCATTCACCCACCTAGGGGAAACCATGCACCATTGGATAGTGAGTCTATAGGGGAGAATGATTAGGGAGTGTCCCTCCATAGGCAACTATGCATGGAATTCCAATTTATTTTGAATATTTATTTTCAAATCCCAAACCCCTTGGTTTAGGTGCCTAACCTACTAAATCAGCCCTAATATGTTTTCCTTGGTTGTGAAGGCTCTATATAAGTAGTTTTGTCTCCAAAAAACCTTTTATTGTTAGAAAAATCACGTTTGATCTCATTCGATCTCTTCAAGGAAAGAATACATCCTCTCATGTAGTTTTATCTAGTCTCTCTTAATATCCTCATTAGATAGTGTTAGATAATCATTTTCTTATGGATCTATTTTTTTATTGTATCTAACAATTTTATTAATTATAGATCTAATTATTAGATCTTCTTCACCTTAAATCATCATTGATTCTATCATTATGGGTGTTTATCATTTTATTCTATGCTTAAAGGTTGATGGTTCCATTCTTTATTTTACATGTTATTCAAAGCATTATTTTCTTGATTTGTTTGAAATAGATTTCAATTGATTTATAAAACCTTTAATTGATGTAATTTGATTATAGAATTTTAAATGGCATGGATTTTGATAAAAATACCAATTCCAATTGAATTGTAATTATGGCATGAATTTTGAAATTTTTTGGAATTTACGAAACGATTTGAGAATCATTTTGAGAAAAAATGATTATATTTAAATGATGAAAACCTATAATTGTTTTTTATTTAAAATTCATGAATTGATTAAAAACGCATGTTTTAGTTTAAAAATTAACTTGGTATATAGAAACAAAAAATTAGGAAATTTAATTGCATATGATGATATATTTTAAATAAAATGATTTTCCCATTTTTTATTGACTAATCAAGAACATGTGAGCCTGGGTAGTTAGTGTGTTATTTGGGACAAGAAAACTATGTTCTTAATCCACGACCTTTAGATTGATGATGAAAACTCTAATAAAAACCTAATTCTACATGATTACCCTTGATGGGATTTTGATGATTCATATTTAGCTTGATCATGAGGGACATGTGGACAAATACTTAGTAGTGATCATTGATATGAGATGTGTGAGGATCCTACATCTAGAAACTAACATACTGTAGGAAATATTACCATAGTTCTTATTGTGATTGTTTTAATTATATATTCCATTGATCATATAACTTTTTTATTCATGAATACTAATTTATATAAATGATCTTATATAAAATATTTATTTAATCCATGTTTAAAATGTTTTCCATTGATAAAGAAGAAATAATTTTTTTAAATACACACATGATAAGTCAGGCCAAGAACTATTTTATTTAAATTGAAATCATGATTTGGTCTATTATTATGGAATCTATTTTGAAACACATGGTGATACCCTGCTAGGATTTATAACTCACACCCTACCTTTTCCTTCAGGTGTTTGTATATTTTCTTAAGCCACGTCTGAGAAAAGGTAAGGCGCCACTTAGAGGTGGTGGATATTGTTGATCCTTGGGGCTTGGAGTTATGGTGGTGATTGGTGGAGATGTTATCCATTTATTTCATTGTATTTTTGAGTTTTATCTTACAATATATTGAGAACTTTGATGATGTACTAATTTTGGGGTTGTTATACATATTTTGTTTCTAGTATTTTCTCCATTTAGTGTGTTAAGAATACTGACTTGTAATATTTTATCCTTCGATGCTTGTGGAATATTCATTGCCTCTTTGATCATGTTTGAATCCAAGTGCAAGTCGCTAACTTGTGGGGATCAGGAATTCCCTTTGGGCTATGTCAGAGTCAGATCAATTATCAGGGTACTAAGGTATCTGGGCTGGTTTTTGAATGGTATCTTTTAAAAATTGTTTTCAAGGAATATTTTCATCTTTGTTAACATATTTCTAGGTTTATGTTGTTACACTAAGGATATGTTCATTTGAAACCATACACCTTCATCCCAGGGATTACTTATTATCATGTTTTTCAAGTATAAAAATATCCATATACTCATTTCTCTATATGGTGTGAACATCACATTATACATAATTCTAATTGGATGATGTTCACCTAGGAATAATTATATTATATTGAAATAGGTAAAATTATTGGAATTATGTATGTTGTTATTGTAATCTAAATGATTATTTGATTAGTTGAATATTTATTTTTTTAATGACCAACCGTCAATCTTTGGTTAGATTATGATAATGGTGTCCCTTTTATTTTCATGGGGAAAAGTATTGGATTTCTGTATATTATTATTTTAATATGGATGGTAATTGAAAAATTAACTATGTATTATTTGACCATACAACTTCTTTCTCAGGATGAGTTATGATCATGTTATTTATTTTAATGATATCAGGAAAAGGTTTGGTATACATGATAATTATTGACTACCAACACAGGTTGATAATGTATTGATATTCCATATTCTTCATTATATGGATATCTAATTTTTATTAAGAGATTCCGTAGGGAATGATGTTAAAGGGTTTTATCAATCTTATGGTAAATTAATTGAACTTAATCAGGTGATGGGTGGGGCAATGGATTATATATCCCCTTGATGAATTGATAGGTCTCATGAGACAAAATAGGTTTGGGTATTTGGTTAATGCCTCTACAATTCATCAAGATTATTTAACTATGGTCTCGATGACAAGTAAATTTCTCTAGAAAAAGGCATTGAAAGTAGGTTTTGGATGTAAGGAATTATGCATTCCATTAGTGTGAGATTATTATTATTGATATAAATGTTTTCATTTATTTTCATGGGTATATAATGATTTTAGTTTCATGTTGATTATAGAATCAATATTTTTACCTATTCCTTCCACGATGTTTATTCTATGTTTATTCAATGATTACTTCATTTATATGTTTCCCTTATTGGGTGTAAGATAACACCACTTATTTTTTTCATTCCATATGTAATTAATACATGTAGTACTTATGACATGTAAAAAAGGACATTTGGTGCGAAATATTTCTAGGAGATGTTGAAATCTCTTTTTGGGATTCATTAGTTCATGTTGTGTCCTATTTCTCTAAATCTATAAACCTAAAAATATTTTTGAATTGTATGATATTAAATAATTTACGTTGAATTTTTAATTATTTATGTTAATATTAAGGATTTTACAGCTAGTATTAAAGATAGTATGTAAGGTATGAGTCTTTGTGCACTAGATCCAGGAGTGTTGGTCTAGGGCATCACTGTTGTTATCAAAGAAAAGTTTTAAATAATTTTGAACATTAGGTAATTTTTTAGGATAATTTTAGGGTTTATAAGATTGGTTTGATCATAAGTTCAAATGTATAGATAATACTTTGTTATAAGTATATGATTTAATATCAAAGTACTAATGCATAATTTATTTGGGGATTAGGAGAGGATAATTTCAGTAAAACCCTAGTAATAAGTCTAAGTATTTTATAACATCCTGATGTTTTGTAAAAGTAGAGATTAATTTGTTTTTATTAGTAATACATTCTTTTATATATACTATTAAGTGGATACATCTGTGACATTGATATTCCTAGTGGTAATCACCTAGAAAAAGGTTGGTTAATAATTTACTCAATCCTCACTTTGATGCATGATGAGTTAGCCTGAGAATTCACACTTGGAGAGACACACCTGAGGGATCAAATTCTCTTCTTAATAAATTAAAAAATATTTAATAATGATGTTAGCTAATTTGGATATAGAACCTAATAGAAAAATAACCATGGATGACCAAGAATTGAATGAAGGGAGTTATAGCTTGATCCAAAAGTATTATATGTTAAATGAATGTGTCATAAGGGTAGAACTATCCATATTAATTTTATCATATATATATTTTAGTTATTATGATAATTATTTTGGTTTTAGTATTTGGTTGAAATAGCTTCATGAAAGTGAATACGAGGAAGGTATATACCTAGAAACTACTGTGTCTTATAACTGAATAAATGGAAATACTTAAATGGTTGAGAATATTATTATATTAATGTTATGATGGAAAAATGTGAGTTTCATAATCTTTCATAAGGAAATGATATTAATACTTTCTTACAAATTTCAATTATTTTCATTAGTGAGAGATATTTATTAATGATATTCTGTTATATTCTAAAAGTTATGAGGATTATGTGAAACCTATAAGGATTATTCTTGAATGGTTTTATTTAAAGTTATGGTTACATATATTAATTACTATTAATAACATTAAATTTTTATTTTATGAAAAAAATTATATTTTTGGAAATAATTATTTGTGAACACATTATTAAGGTATGGGTAACTCTTATGTTTAATATTCACATGATATTGAGATAATAAAGTGTTTTTTAATTTGAATAAGTAATATAGATCGAATTTGGTAACCTTGGGATTTATAATTTAATCATGATATTTTTTTTGGAGAAGTTCATCTCATTTTTTAGACTATGATATATAGTGACTAGTGTTTTAACTAGTGGTTAATACCATTTACCAGTTAAATATAGAGTTAATTTTGATGAAATATATAATATCCTTATGGTTTAAGGTCATAGATATTTAAATAGGTTTTGGTAATACTATGTTATTGAGATTATATGATTATGATATATATATAATTTGTTATATGATTTTAGGAATGATTAATGTTGTTTAGGGAAGGATAAATTAGATTTTAAGAGCATAGATTTCAATGATTTTTGTGTTTATAATAATTTAAGAAAGTTTATAGTAATTTTGGATCTTCATTTTAAGGATTTGGTTAATAAGTATGAAAGAAACCAACTCAAAGTAACCTAATAAAAACTAAGAATGATATATAAGAGTGATATAGGTTTAACCAAGTAAGATACAAGATGAGTTTTATGAACATTAGTCTAACATGATTTTTCATACGGTGATACATATTGATGGTAAATATTCTTTAGAATATTTATAATAATTCACTTATAATGATAATCGTTTATGATAAAACTTTAGATTTTATTAGTGGCTATAACTAGAATAAACCATGGATTTGAGGGATTATATAGAGATTACATCAATAAAAAACCCATCAAAACTAGATTTAGATTGAGAAAGATTATGATTATGCCAAAATAACTATCGAAAAATATGATTAACAATGAGAACATAGTCAAAGTCCCAAACACACTAATTAAGATACATATGAAGTCTCATGAATGATCAAGTGATGAAGATGATGAATGAAAGAGGATTAAATTTGTTATATGTAAAAATGTTAGAAGAAGGAGGAGGGAAATTATTTTAAAGGGATTGGTAAATGATATAAGTATATAAATGATGGTTATTAGACTCAAAAGTGTAAGGGAAATAAAAAATCTCCAAATAATGTTTTCTTTAATTGCAAGAGTGTCAGAAATTATGTGACTCAATGTCCTAATCCAAGGTCTAATAAGGGAGATAGTCACCCAAAACCAAGAATACAAGGAAAATCCTATGAAATAACTACTAATCAATCAGATAGTGAATTTTCTCACAAGATATTCTAGTATCA
Source organism: Viscum album (assembly GCA_963277665.1). Taxonomy (NCBI): domain Eukaryota; kingdom Viridiplantae; phylum Streptophyta; class Magnoliopsida; order Santalales; family Viscaceae; genus Viscum; species Viscum album. The sequence continues at coordinate 1,370,160,379 of OY728135.1, forward strand.
TATATCATGTATATTTTCATAAATTACTAGATATTGAGTTATAAATAAAAACCCTAATGATATTATCATCATATAAATCATTTTTAGTGTTTGTGGGAAGTTATTTTTTATTGATATAGATTTATATCTATTATAATAATTCCCTTTAGAATTAGGAATGGGATATCTATATTTTAAAAGAACATATAATTATTTTTTATATAGATGAATCACATTCTACAAAAAAATAATCCAAATATCATATAGGGGTGTAATTTTAATTATGATTTCACTTATGAAAATACCGTAAACTTCTAAGTCAAATTGCAAGGATGAAATTTATTTAAGGGGGAGAACCTAACACCCTAAAAATATAATATATTATTACCTTTAAATAATTCAATGTGTTCGATATATTTCTCCACATGTAACACCGAACTTAAATGAAATTGTGACATATTTAGAGAAAATATAAATTTTTTAATTATGATTGTTACAACCTAGCCATTGCATTAGTAAGAATGAATAGGAATAACTAATTTATGAAATATATGTATAAAGAAAATAAATTCAACTTTTAATATGAATGATATTAAAAAAATTTACCTAAAATGATCAATGAGATCATTTATTGCTTAGAAAAGTATTTTTTTAAAAAAATTACCTTTTATGTGATATGCATTTATATTTTAAAAAAGAGACAATTAATGACAATAAATTATGTTTAATATTAATATTTTGTTAACAACAATTTTTTCAATAATACTAATATTTAATATTTTAAACTGTCATTTTAAATATAAAAATAATTTTTCATTAGTTTTTATGATTTTATTCAAAAATGGAATATATAAATTTTAGAATTTGAAATTAATAAAATAAAAATTATTTTTGAATTCCACAATTAAAAATCTACATATTCTTAATTTTTTAGAATTTTATAAAATGTTTATTTTTAGTAAAAAATATGGTATTTATGAAAATTATAATTTCTTTGATTTTATCACTATGTAAGCAAAACCTACAATGTTTAGAAAACATTAAAGAATTAAATATTAAATTATAGAATAACATTATGAATTTTTAAATTATCTTTGTTAATATAAAACCTATTCCAAACTTTTTTAGATGTAATGTAAAATTTCACATTAATATAGAAACTATTTTTAGGATTTTATTTTAATTAAGTAACACTTTGAATAATTTTTTTTATTACTTGGTTTAAAAGTTACATAATTTTTTTATTTATAATAAATAAATCTCTATCATAAAATTTATTAACATTAATAATTTTATCTCACAAATAAATTTTATGCTTGAATTGTTTTTTCTAAAAATTATTTTTATTCATTAAGTAATTTTATTTTGAAACTAAAATTTCGTTAAAATAGAATTTTTATTTGATAAATTATTTTCATAATTTTAATTATATTTCTCAAGTTAGGTGATAATATAAATTTTAATTTTGGTTATTTTAATTCACTACCATGGGTACAAAGAAAAGTTAATGATGTAAAAGTGTACATTGGTAAAAAAAAGTAAAAGGGAAAAAAACTTAAATCATTAAAGTATCCCTTAAAAATGACTGTATAGGATTAATTTTCTACCTCATCATATCCCACACTATATATTTTTGAAATATGGGAGTCATTTAACTTGAATAGTGTAAAGATATAAGTAAGTAATTAAAGTGTTTTTCCAAAACTACCGACTTCGTCCACTTATATAAAGGGACACTTACTCGCCTTTACGCTACAACCTCTCCTTAATATTATTTATTTAAAATATTATACTTTACCCTGCTATGAACCTACTCCCACAGTTACTCATAATTATCCTAAAGCCTTCAAATTCAAGGAGACTTACTAGGAAAATCCATGTCCCCAACGTGAGTATTATCAACTACTTAGCTTTCATCATAATTATATTATATTAAATTAACTCATCCACACTAGTACAATTATATTATTATCACTAATATATTTTCATTATTATAAACTGACCAACTGAGGACCTCCTGGAGGGTTGTGATCTGAGTGTAACACACCAAGCCCACCTCTAATAAGATGGAGACTGGAAACCTACATTGACTATATAAGGCCCCAGCCTTAAACCTTACTTAATCTTGAGTTATTACAAGATTACACAATGAGGATATTTTCAGGTTAAGAGTTTTAGAGAATTAGATCATAAATCATGCATTACATTCCACATTTAAACAAGGTGGTTACATTAAAGACAATATTCACTTTTCCCATCAAAGGAAACATATTTAAAACAAAACATGGATTATTTCATGAAACTTCCTTGACACTATCATCACATCATGTACTTTTCCCTTGACCTGTGGAAAACATTTCAAAAACATGGGATGAGCATAAAAAGTTCAGCAAGGGATATGAAAGTACGAAATGAAAACATTAGTCCACGTATACATAAGAATGAATGAAATCATACTTTACTCATAAAACATAAGCACTTTAACATACCTCATCAAATCATGAATAAATAATAGAAATCATAAGACATAAAGGTAACTTGAGGAATTCATAAAATTATTACATAGGGAGTAACCCTCATGGTTACATTTGGAATACCCATCACAATATATTCCCGAAATATCTTCGAAAAAACAGTAACGTTTAACTCCTTCGCATTACCCAATGCATTGGAGAGATATACCGGGATCAACCACCCTTAGTTTATCACAGAACCACCCATATTCATAAAAAATTCCCAAGAACCATAACATAATCATATCACATAAAACATGCATAAAGGAAACATAACATTTTCACATTTCAATCACAAGATATCAATACAACACATTGATATAATAAAAAAATTATCAAAACCATTTTCAATACCAAAAGAAAAAAAAAGTAAAACATAGTATTTATTTTTCATTTAAAAATAGTTATGGCTTGTAGAGGAAGTCTAAACTCAAATAATGGTCATGGCGGCGGAGAAGTCGTTGTCGCCGCATACGTACGACAAAAACATTCCCTTTTGTCATTTAGTTAAACGCTTCGTATAAAAAAGATTCCATTTGAATAAATGTAAAAGTCAAAGGGGTTTATACACCATATAAAAGGAGGTTGTGTATAATAAAAGATATTCCTCAATTAAATGAGATTGAGATGAAGTCCCTTACCTCGGGTCCGACTTGACTCGATCGCTCTTTAATCTCCTTTAAATCGGGTAACTCCTCTTGGTTTGAAACAAAAGGGTTTCTTGAAAAGATTTTTGCCTAAGGTAAGGCTTCTAGGATGAAGAGAGGGATATGGAGAGATAAAATGAGTAGATCTTGACCGAGACAATTGCTTTAGAGGTGTGGGTAAGGAGGTAGAGGTGGGGGCCTATTATAAGAGGGAGGAGGTGCACTCTTGGAAGGTCAAGAAACGTTACTTTATATTAAAATGATATTTGGATTTTAAATGTACCACATTGATATATTTCGAGGATAAGGTGATAAGGGTTCTAAATATACTCATCCAATTGGTTTTTGACAAGTGTAAGGATTATATTTGACATTATCTTTTCATTTTATTTAAATCGTTTATTAATGAGGTAATCACTGCATCATCATGGGGTCATAAAAAATTTAATTTATTTAATGTCTATAAATTATAAAAAAAATACTGTGATGTAGGAAAAATTTATATATTTCCAATGAATGTTTATAGTACAAGATATAATTTACACATACAAAACTAATTTTTTTTACTTGGGTGATACATACTTTTGTGATATTCTCCTTTTTAAAAAATAAAAAGATAAAGTGTCACTATCACCCAAAAGTGATTCCATGGGGTACGTAAGTTTGGTACAAGGTATCTCATTTTCGGACATGACACAACCAGTAGCATTATGACACATTTTGGGGTCATTTTTTATTATTATGATATTATTTTATTATCCTTAACTACCTGATTACTAATTAATCATGCCAATTAAAGATAATTATTGTCGTTACTATTCATAATGTCAAAAAACAAAAGAATATTAATTACATAATTTGGACCTTATTATTCCAAATATGGAATCCATTTTAACAAATTCAAAACACAAAAATTGAAATAATTAATTTAAAAACAATTCCCGCTGTCAAAACAAATAGCGTGTTTTTTTGAAACAATATCTATGAAAAGTTTGGCACTTGTTTATGCCCAATTCCAAAGTGAAATTAATTATAATGAACACAATATGATTAAATGGTAAAATATATTCTAATTACACTTTAAAACAAATTAAAAAGATAATCTATCCATATAATAAAATTAGATGAAAAAGAAGTTTTGATGTTAAATGCAGTATTTTTCACTATTCATTAAAAAAATGAACATTGTCAGAAAAATACCAAAAATTTATCAAAAGTAAATTTCAATGTACTAATCATAAATAATAATTTTATTTTGACAAATAGAGATTATAAAATTGTCAAAAGTTTGATTTAAAAATGGTTTGCCATCAAAAGGCAGTAAAACAATCTTTTAAAAATATTAGTGTATTCCTTGCTTAAGATTGGATTTATTCTCATTTTAAGCCTCTAAAACACTATCTAATTCATAAAGAGACATAGATAAGAATATCTATTATTCATTAATTACCTGGTATTTTACATCCTTCCCCCCTTTAGAAAATTGGGTCCCCACAATTTATTTACTTATCGAATAAGTGGGGGTATTTATCCCTCATTGAATTTTCAGATTCCCATGTTGCCTCTTCAATCATGTGGTTTTTCCACAAAACCTTTACTTGATGAATCACCTTATTCCGCAACACTTTCTCCCTATGGTCAATAATCTGGATAGGTTGTTCCTCATAAGATAGTTTCTCCTCCAACTAAACTACCTTTGGACTCAAAACATGAGATGGATCTGGCATGTACTTCCTTAACATTGAAACATGAAAAACATTGTGTACCTGAGATAAAATTGGAGGTAAAGCCACTCGGTATGCAACTGATCCAACTCTATTCATAATTTCATACGGTCCAATGAACCATGGACTCAACTTTCCTTTCTTACAAAATCGCATTACACTTTTCCATGAAGATACTTTGAGAAAAACATGATCACCAACCTCAAAAGAGAGATCCTTCCTCCTATTGTCCGCATAATGTTTTTGCCTGCTCTGAGCTATTCTCATGTGCCTCTGTATTAGCTAAACTTTTTCTGCCAACTCTTCTAATAATTCTAGTCCCATCAACTTCCTTTCACCTACTTCATCGCAGAAAGATGAAGTTCGACACCGCTTCCCATATAATGCCTCAAATGGTGCCATTTGTATACTGGAATGAAAACTGTTATTATAAGAAAACTCAATCAAAGAAATATGTTGGTCCCAACTTCCCTGATAATCCATTGAGCAAGCACGTAGTATATCCTCCAAAGTCTGAATTGTTCATTCTGAATTCCCATCTGATTGAGGATGAAAAGCTGTATTAAAATTTAATTCAGCACCCAACGACTTCTGAAGGACTTTCCAAATGTTAGAAGTGAACCTGGGATCACGATCAGATAAAATGGAGAGGGGAACTCCATGCAACCTGAATATATCTTTAAGATACAAATGAGAAATTTGATCTAGGGAAAAAGTATCTCGTATAGAAAGGAAATGAGTAGATTTAGTCAAGCGATCAATAATAACCCAGATTGCGTTATTACCTCGAGGTGTCTTTGGAAATCCCACAACAGAGTCCATGGATATATTCTACCATTTCCACTCTGGCACTGATAAAGGTTGAAGAATCCCTTTCGGTAACTGCTGCTCTACTTTAACCTGTTGACAAGTCAAACACTTCACAGTAAAATTCACAATATCTCTTTTCATTCCATCCCACCAGTAATATTCCTGAAGATCTTTATACATCTTAGTACTGCCAGGATGAACTGAAAACAGAGAACTATGAGCTTCACATAATAACTCTCTCTTCCACTGTGAATCACATGGCACACACAATCTCTTCCCAAATCTCAAAACACAATCATTATCAATGTTGAATTTTGGAAACTTACCTTTCTGAACCACCTCTACCCTTTTCTGCAACTCACTGTCTTGATTCTATGCTTTCTTAATTCTGTTTGATAGAGAATATTTCATTGATACCTGAAACAAAATAGAAGGACATCCTGCACCAACAACTTCTATGAAAAAGTTCATCAAATCCTTAACCAAAGGATCGCGTTCCAAATGCAACATTGTTAATTAAGCATTACTTTTTTGACTCAAAGCATCAACCACTTTATTTTCTTTTCCCGGATGGTAATGAATTGTACAATCATAATCCTTTATTAATTCTAGCCATCTCCTCTATATCATGTTCAATTCTTTCTGAGTTAATATATCCTTTAAACTTTTGTGATCAGTATATATTTCACACTTTACTCTACACAAATGATGCCTCCAAATTTTTAAAGCAAAAACAACAGCAGCTAATTTTAAATCATGTGTTGGGTAATTTACCTCATGAGTTTTCAACTGATGTGAAGCGTAAGAAATTACCTGATCATTCTACATTAGGAAGCAACCAAGTCCTTTCAATGAAGCATCACTGTAGATAACAAACTCACCATTCCTAGAAGGTAGTGCCAAAACTAGAGCACTCACTAATCTTCTTTTCAATTCCTGGAAACAATCATCACATTCTTTTTTCGAGATAAACATAACACACTTTTGAGTTAGCTTAGTCATTGGACTAGATAACCGGGAAATATTTCTAAGAAACCTTCGGTAATGCCTGACAAACCAAGAAATCTACGAATCTCAGTTACATTTATGGGTCATGGCCATTCTTCAACAACCTTTGTTTTTTCAGGATAAACAGTTATCCCATCTTTAGAAACAATATGACCAAGGAAAGAAATTTGTTGCAACCAAAAATCACACTTTCTGAATTTCCCATACAATTTCATTTCATTTAAGGTTTGTAAAATGACCCTTAAATGTCTTTCATGCTCCTCTTTACTTTTAGAAAACACCAAAATATCATCAATGAAAACAACCACAAACTTATCCAAGAACTCATGGAAAATTCTATTCATAAGGTCCATGAATACAACAGGTGCATTGGTTAGACCAAAAGGAATAACTACAAATTCATAATGGCCATATCGTGTATGAAACACAGTCTTCAAAACATCTGCTTCCTTTACCTTCAACTGATGGTACCCTGATATCAAGTCAATCTTTGAAAAATACTGAGCCCCCTAGAGCTGATCAAACAAATCATCGATATGAGGCAAATGATATTTGTTCTTAACAGTGATGTTATTCAAGGGTATATAATCAATGAAAAGTCTCATAGAACCATATTTCTTTTTAACAAATAAAACAGGAGCACCCCATGGTGATGTGCTAGGTCCAATGAAACCTTTCTCAAATAAATCTTGCAATTGATCATTCAACTCTAAAAGTTCAATTTGATCCATTTGATAAGGGGGTTTTGAAATTATCTTAACATCAGGAACTAAGTCAACAGTAAATTCAACTTCTCGATCTGGTATTATTCCAGGAAAATCATCAAGAAAAACATCAGGATACTCATTTACCACTGGCACATCATTAATCTGTACAGTTCCTTTGTTTTTAACAATTTGTGAAAGGTAACATTCATTTCCATGTTTTACAAGTTTCTCAACCTCTTGATATGTTATCAACAGTAAGGGTTCATTCTTGTACAGAAACTGAAAGTATTTCTGAAAAGAAACTTCTTTAGCTCTACAGTCAATCTTATCATGGTAAATAGAGAGCCAATCCATACCCAGGATAACATCAAACTCTACTAGAGGTAAAACAATGAGGTTTTTAATTAGGTTCTTTCCACAGATAAGGACATGAAGATTCTTATAAATTCTTTTTGCCTCAACATTTCCCCCAGGTGTTTTTACCACAAGTTCAGGAGTCATTTATTGAGATGGATTTCCCAATTTACTAGAAAAGTTTTCAGAGATGAAAGAATGTGTATACCCTGAATCAAACAACACATTGGCATAATCTGAGAAAACAATAAAAGTACCTGATACCACTTCATTTGATGGCCCAAAATCTGCTGAAGTAGTTGCAAAGGATTTCACCACCCCTTTTTTCTTGTAGTCTGACTGCTTCCCATCACTCGAGCACTTTTTCGGAAACTAGTTTGCATAATGACCCATCTATTTGCACTTGAAACATTTCACTAACTGTAAATCAAATTTGGTCTTACCATCACCCTGATCTTTTTCAGTGCAATCACGAGCCTTATGTCCCATCTTACCACATCGGTAGCACTTTCCAGAATTCTGAAGACATTCCCCAGCATGACTTTTTCCACATTTATCAGAAACTGGAAACTTAGTTTTCTTACCATCAGACCTTTTTGAAGAATTATTCCCTTTCTCCTACCACCTCGGTCTCTTCTTCTGTTGGTTGTTATAGAACACTTGATCATCGTCAAACCCCATTTACACCTTCTCAGCACATCGAACAAGATTTTCATGACTCTTGAACTTGCGAGAAGCTAAAACCCTTCGATATTTTGGATTTAATCCTGAGTAAAAATGATTGATTTTACTATCAGGGTCTCAAATAAAATTTGGAGCTTACCTTGACAATTGAGTGAACCTTTCTTCATAAGCAGCCATTGAGTCATCCTCTTGCCTCAATTCCAAGAATTTGTTTTCCATCCAAAGTTGAACAGCCTTAGGAAAATATTTCTCAAGAAACATACCTTTGAATTCATCCCAGTCAAGAGAATCAATCTCATCAGCATCCCTGATATGTTTAACCATCGACCACCATTGATCTGCTTCACCCTCCAAACGGTAAATAGCAAGACTAACCTTTTGATTCTCTGAACACCCCATGACATTGAAAATTTTCTCTAGTGCATTAATCCACCCTTCAGCTAGCATAGGGTTAGATGATCCACTTAATGATGGGGGATGTTGCCTCATGAAATGTTCCAACACTGACATTTTACTCTGTGGTTGATCTAGCTGATCTTGTGCATGGATACCACCACCATTTATCGCTTGAGTCAATTATTCCATTACTGCAACAAACTGTTCAGTTCCAATTCCGACCATCTCAGGAGGCTGATTCGGAAGGTCATTTCCTTTTGTATTCCTTCCTAGCACTGCTTCCCTGTTTCCTCTACGGAAAACCATTCTGAACAAAGATGTCTTAGATAAAGCAACATGGTAATCTTCAAATACTATATCATTTCAATTTGACCATTAAAAAATATATTTTTAGATAATCATTTAATATAATTCTAACTCCTAAAGTTATCTAAACTGACCTCTGATACCAACTATAAGGCCCCAGCCTTAAACCTTACTTAATATTGAGTTATTACAAGATTACACATTGGGGATATTTTCAGGTTTAGAGTTTTAGATAATTAGATCATAAATCATGAATTACATTCCACATTTAAACAAGGTGGTTAAATTAAAGACAATATTCACTTTTCCCATCAAATGAAACATATTTAAAACAAAACATGGATTCTTTTATGAAACTTCCTTGACACTATCATCACATCATGTACTTTTCCCTTGACCTATGAAAAAATTTCAAAAACTTGGGATGAGAATAAAAAGCTCAGTATGGGATATGAAAGTACGAAATGAAAACATTAGTCCATGTATACATAAGAATTTATGAAATAATATTTTAATCATAAAACATAAGCACTTTAACATAACTCATAAAATCATGAATAAATCATAGAAATCATAAGACATAAAGGTAACTTGAGACATTCATAAAATTCTTACATATGGAGTAACCCTCATGGTTACGTTTGGAATACCCATCACAGTATATTCCCTAAATCTCTTCGAAGAAACCTTAACGTTTAACTCCTTCACGTTACCCAATGCATTGAAGAGCTATATTGGGATCACCCGCCCTTATTTTATCATGGAACCACCTGTCTTCATAAAAAATTCCCAAGAACCATAACATAATTGTATCACATAAAACATGCATAAAGGAAACATAACATTTCCACATTTTAATCACAAGATATCAGTACAACACATTGATATAATAAAAACATTGTCAAAAACATTTTCAATACCAAAATAAAATAAAACTAAAACATGGTATTTATTTTTCATTTAAAAATAGTTATGGCTTGTAGAGTAATCCAAAACTCAAATAATGGTCACAGCGGCGGAGAAGTCGTTGTCGCCGCATACGTTTGACAAAAACATTTCCTTTTGTCGTTTAGTAAAATGCTTCGTATAAAAAAGATTACTTTTGAATAAACATAAAAGTAAAAGGGGTTTATACACCATATAAAAGGAGGTTGTGTATAAAACAAAATATGCCTCAATGAAAGGAGATTGAGATGAAGTCCCTTACCTTGGGTCCGACTTGACTCGATCGCTCTTTAATCTCCTTTAAATCTGGTAACTCCTCTTGGTTTGAAACAAAAGGGTTTCTTGAAGAGCTTTTTGACTAAGGTAAGGATTCTAGGATGAAGAGAGGGATGTGGAGAGATAAAATGAGCAGAGCTTGTCTGATCCAATGGCTTTAGAGGTGTGGGTAAGAAGGTAGAGGTGGGGGCCTTTTATAAGAGGGAGGAGGGACACTCTTGGAAAGTTAAGAAATGTTACTTTATATTAAAATGATATTAGGATTTTAAATGTCCCACATTAATATATTTCTAGGATAAGGTGATAAGGGTTCTAAATATACTCATAAAATAGGTTTTTGAAAAGTTTAAGGCTTATATTTTACATTATATTTTCATTTTATTTAAATCTTTTATTAATGAGGTAATCGCTGCATCATCATAGTGTCATAAAATATTTATTTTATTTAATGTCTAAAAATTATAAAAAAATACTATGATATAGGAAATCTTTTTATCCTTCTAATGAATATTTATAGTCCAAGAGATAATTTACACATACAAAACTAAAATTGTTTTACTTGGGTGATATATACTTTTGTGATATTATTCTTTCTTTAAAAATTAAAAAGTTAAGGTGTCACTATCACCCAAAAGTGATTCCATGGGGTCCCTAAGTTTGGAACAAGGTATACCATGTTCAGACATGACACAAACAGTAGCATTAGGACACATGTTGGGGTCATTTTTATTATTATGATATTATTTTATTATCCTTAACTACCTGATTACTAATTAATCATGATAATTGAAGATAATTAATGTCGTTACTATTCATAATGTCAAAAAAAAAGAGTCTTAATTACATAATTTGGACCTTCTGATTACAAATATGGAATCCATTTTACCAAATTACAAATGCATAAATTTCAATAATTAATTTAAAAATAATTCCCGTTGTCAAAACAAATAGCGGGTTTTTTTGAAACAACATCTATGAAAAGTTTGGCACTTGTTTATGCCCAATTCCAAAGTGAAATTAATTATAATGACCATCATTGAATTAAATGGTAAAAATATATTCTAATTACACTTTAAAACTAATTAAAAATATAATCTAACCATATATTTAAATTAGATGAAAAATTAGTTTTGATGTAAAATGCAGTATTTTTCACTATTCATTAAAAAATGAATATTGTCAGAAAAATACCAAAAATTTATCCAAAGTAAATTTAAATGTCCCAATAATAATGAATAAGTTTATTTTGACAAATAGTTATTATAAAATTGTCAAAAATTTAATTTAAAAATGGTTTTCCATTAAAAGGAAGTAAAATAATCTTTTAAAAATATTAGTGTATTCCATGCTTAAGATTGGATTTAATCTCATTTTAAGCCTCTAAAAAACTATCTAATTCATAAATAGACATATATAAGAATATATATTATTCATTACTTAAATGGGATGTTACAGACTAGGCATATTACACACATGGGAGGCCTCATCCTAGGGTACCCATATACAAGAAAAAGTCACCATGAAATAATATAGTGTAGAAAGGAATGATTTAATTGACACCAAGATAAATACATACAACTATATTTTACAACAGAGTATGAACCTAGTACAGAAAATAAAAGGTCCAAATATAATCCCACTAAGTTTCAAAAGATTCCAACCTACTAGAAGGAGGGTAATGCTATCAAATGAAAACCTAGAACAGACTATGGTCCTTCTCACCAAACTAATCCCCACATACTTCTTTTCTTCCTAAGACTCTATTAAAAGGTCTTCCATCTGTATAAAACATAAAAACTGCAGTTAGATCCCATGTAGAGGTGATTATATCAATACCTAGTAGGAAAATCCAAAATCACCAAACACAAATAATCAAAAGATAGTTATAATGATCCCAATACCATCACTCCCAGATCTTGTGCTAAAAAAATGAACTTTACATTTCTGTCATTGATGATGATAAGGGTGGACCATTTTTTCCATTCAAACCTTACTACATCAAAAGGAAAAATTGAATAAATTATATATTAGATAACATTTTAGATTTATTGTTTTATACAATTAGGAAAAACTCCTACATAAACAATTCACACGACTTTAAAATATTTGTTTCCTCACTTAAAAGAAATTTTCTTTTTTCACATTAATACATCATCATCATCCATATAAAATACCTTATAGACATAACTTATTCAATATCATTCAATAAAACGTAGGTAAAGGGAATCATAATAAGGGTGATATAAAATTATTTGTAAGGGTAAACATAAGAATTGGAAACTGAATAGAATCAAGGAGAATAATATATGAATAAGGGTATGATGACATAATCAAATTGCATGAGCAAATCATGAAATAACTCATTCCCGTCAATACCTTGATCATTAAATTTGAAAACATAGAAAATTAAAGAGTCATAAGAATAAATAATAATGATCCATTAGATATCAATATCAATCATGAAAAACATTATAAACCCATAATAAGAAATTAAAACCCTTTTTTGCAACTTGGATAATAATTTTCATAAAACCCTTTCAAAACCCTTTTAATTTGAATAAACATATTACCAAATTCCAATATAATAATTACCGATTTAATTTGATATATATAATGTGGATCACCTTTTTTATATGTTATATAGGGATCACCATTGAACTCTAACCATGCTCAACCCTTCATATAATTTATATCGTGCACGCCCATTTTTCATGAGCTATAATGGGGCTCATCCATTCATATAAGCTGTATCTAGATCACCTGTTTCATATAATTATAAAGTACCATATCATGAATAAAAAAATTTCATCTTAAAACTCAAAAAAAAACATGATAAGCCCATGGAAAATAAATTGGTCACATATCAATCTCTTTTCAACATAATTTACATGTGGGAAATAAACAGGTTTCATAAAAATCTATTTGAAATAATCATAATCTATCCAGAGATAGAATGAGGATGGTATCAATAAAAAATATCACCATTTTATCATATGTAACAATAAGGGTTGTTAAAATATATGAATATAAATACAATTTAAATATAATTAAATACATATTGATGAAAGTACCCTTTTCATTTTGAAAATCAGTTTTTAAAACAAAAGAAATTTAGAAAACATTTTTCTTTGAAAATAAACATGGAAACTTATAAAGGAATATTTGGAAATAATTTAAATTTTTTTTAAAAAATATATTTTTTAAAAACATGTACCTTGAAAATGATCTTAAATCATAACTTAAAAACATTTATAAAACATTTTTAGAAAACATTGTTTTGAAATAACATATATTTCCAACCAAAGAGAGAATTGAAGTATGAATTTATTAGAAAAAAATATAAAATATTTTAAGTAAAAAAGATTTGAAAAAATGGTAAAATTACATTTAAGTATCATTAATTACCTGAGGATAATAGAATTTATGATAATTATAATATTTCAACATTAGATACTTAATCATACACAATTTTGATAAATAATGAGATTGTAAAAAAAGACTAGTACAACTTATGTAACATTGAATCGCAATCCCCATAAAAGAATAAAATTAAATTAAACTTATAATATCATTAAATTTAATGATAGTCATTATATAAAATTTCAAAGGGAATTATATACACCTTATAAAATAGGATAGGTGTATAACATAACAAACATCTCAAAGAAAAAAATTGTGACGAAAATCCCTTATCGCTTGGTAACTTTGAAACCATAAAACCCAGGAAAGAGAGACCATCAAATGGATATTTAAATCCCAATAAATAAAAGTATAATAATCATAAAATAAATTCTTGTGAATTATATACACCACAAAAAAATAATTAGTGGTGAACATGGCATGTATCTCATACAAATTAAAGTGAGATGAGAAAAACCCATACCTCATGATTCCTTTTGGTAGAATGTGATTTAACCTCATGTATAGTGGTTTTAAACATGTTATTAAATTATGAAAGAAATATATTAATATTTTTAATACCATATATTATTTTTTATGACAATTTATTACCCATTTATTAACAATTCCATGTTAATGTTATGTTTTAGGTAATAACCACTTTGTTTTTCGTATATGTTTTGACTTTCTATTTTTGGTCTGATTAATTAAATAATTGTTTAATAAAATATAGAATGTAAAAAATGATATAACTATATTATACATTAAGTATATATGTATTTATAGTAATCCATTAAATTTAGTGATAGGATGTAAAATAAAACATTCAGGGAGACAGTAGGTCGTACATACGCATGAACGATGTTTCCATTTTCTTATCATTTTGAAATAAATAAAAGTAAATGATATATATATATATATATATAATATTTATATTAGAATATTTATTTCATATATATCATATTTTTTTGTTAAAATTATTCTTAATACAGTCCATGTAATGTGTGAATGAATCACACCCCTTCACGAGGCAGTAATCCGCCGTACACACTAACGACATTATCATATTCCCACAAAATAGAAATCATTAATTTTTGTGTTATATAATAATTAAATATTAATAATAACATCTTAAAAATCATATATAAACAATATTTCCATCATTATTACCAACCTTGAAAGGTGGAAATTGAAGAAAAATGATATTTGTTCACAAGGCAGTAGTCTATCGTATGCACGAACGATGATTTCATAACCCATTTAATGAAATTGTTTGTAGGTGTAGGTAATAAAAGTAACCTAAAAACAACTCAGTATGTAAATTATATTAATATTATTATATAATCATGATATAAAAACAATTTAAGGTGGTTGATAAAGAAACATTAGGTAAGGTAGACCTCCCAATAGTAAATACTTTTGAGTATTTACAAGAATGTAACTCCTCAACTATAAAAAGGCACCAACTCTCCCCAATTATTCAAAAATATAAATCCTATTTGATCATAAAAATACTTCCCAAATAAATTCTAAAATTCCCTAACCTCACTTTAAATGTTTTTTTGTATCATTTATTTTATTTTACTATTAACTAAATAATTCAGGCATTGACGTTTCTTAAGAATTTAATGTAATTATATCATCTCTAAAAATTAAAGATAAATTATTATAATAAAAATAACTCATTTTTATTACAAAATAATATTTATAAGAATACCTATGTATTTTTTTCCCTATCTCCAAATCTATATAGAAATTTAACAGTAGAAACACACATTTTGTTTTTGTCTTTTTCATTATTTAACTTATTATATGGGTCACATTCATGTAAAAGTGTCCGAAAAGCTCAAAATATTTGATAATATAGTAATAATGGATAACATATGTCTATATAATGGGGTTTGGACAATTTTTGGGTCATTTTTACACCTTATATTCTATGTTTAATCACTAAGTAAACCCGTTTTTACCTTAATCACTGTAATTTATTTTAATTTTTTTCACTAATAAATTTGGTTAAAAATTAATTTCACCTTATTATACACTATAAATTATTATTATTATAAATATTTAATCCATTTATTCAAATTAAAATCACATAAGTGGTAAAATTTAATTTAAAATTAGTCCTAGAGACGTGACGTGGAAGTAGGTTTTTAATGTGAAAGTGTTCAAAAGTCTGAAATGTTTTTATATCCAAATTATATATGTAAATAATTAAAATGACCTAAATTGTATTAATATATGTATAATATATCTAATTTTACTTTAAAACCAATTTAAAATATAATTTTACATTATAAATTATTTTGATGAAAAGTTGGTTTTTAATTAAAATAGAGTATTTATCATTATTCATCAAAAAATAAAACTTCTCATAAAATATCGAAAAATTATCATAAGATAATTTTTAAAATAATATATAAAAAATTAATTTTATTTTTTCACATAATATTTATAAATGAATCAAAATTTAGTTTTAAAATAATCGGGCCCTCAAAAGGCGGAAAAACTGCCTTTAGAAAAATACAATGTTTTATGTATAAAATTGGATTTATTTTTAAATAATATCTAGAAAACACATAGGATGAATGTTAAAAATTATATTTAATATATTATATATTTGTATCATTAATATCATTTAACAATTTTAATTAATTTAATTTATTATGATAAAACACCATTGTGCACATAAAAATTGTTTTCTTAAAAAACATTTCCTTTATATTCAATTGGTTTTTATTTTCATTTCTAATTATCTGGTAACAAATGAATTCATTATATAAACATGTTTAAACCATATTTTCATAATTTAGTTACTCTTATTACTTCTCTCTATTTCTACAGCTAGGTGATAAGTATCATGTTAAATAATAATAGTAATAATATATCATTGTCTGGTAAGACTCAAACTATCATGTAACAAAAGTAATCAAAGAAACTTGATGTTATGTGAAAAAATAAGATAAAATCTCTATGGAATATTATGAAAGATAAATGAAACATTTCATGTAAAAAAATCTATCAAAAAATTTAAATTAATTTAAAATAAGATATTTCATAAAATCCAAGGATGTTACATCCAACCCCCTAAAAATGAATTTTGGACTTGAAATTCATCTTGTTTATCAAATGATTAACATTTTTTATAATTACTTTACTAAAACCCACATCATAAAAATGAAATAAATAAAAAAATCTTAAAAAGGGAATGTGGTAAATATAAAGGTCACTTAAATTTATGAATAACTTGGATTCCATATATGGAGAACATTGATGGGAAATTAAAAGATGGATTTAGAAGGGAAAACTAATTCACATGGGATAATAGAGAGTGATAGAGAACATGGTCAATAGGGAGTTGATGAAAAAAATCACCAGCCAATTTGGTGTGAAAAAATGTCATTGATATCATAAAAAATATGGTAATAAGATAACATTTTATTTCAATATCCCTTTCCTAATGTTGAAGTATTCATTCCCCATCTAGACTAAAAACGTAAGGAAATGTACTTACCTAAAATGTAAAATTTCATCATTTAACAAATTTTCACCAAAATATCATCTTTTTATTGATACAATGAGTATTCAAGATGAAGTTTTCACACCTGAAGCACTAAAATAAAATTTTAAAGACCAAAAAACCATAAAATAGATAACAAGTTATTCCTACTATCTTTAAACATTAAACAAAACTAAAATGGTTAGCACATGGTATTATAATTTACAAAATTATTAAACCTTAATATGATAAAATAATATTTGAAATCAAACAGTAATACCCAATGCTAAAAATAATTCATTCCATAACCCTATATCCCAAAAAACCTTAATAACCACACAATATATTTATTATATAAAACCCTTAAATAAGGTGTCCAGGATTTTGAACTTATGATCATATTTAATCTTATATAACTATGATGGTATCCATAACTCTTCAGACTAACTCTCATGAAAGAAAACTAATCTCTAAAGTTATCTAAATCGACCTCTGATACCAACTATAACATCTTTTCATTTTCATATTAATACATCATCATTAGGCATGTAAAATCCCTTCTAGACATAACTTGTTCAACATAATTCCATTAAACATGGTGAAATGGAAATATAAGAAGCGTGAGATAAAATGATCTGTAAGGGTAACTATAAGCTTTAGAAATTGAATTTAATTAATGAGCATAAGTAGTTTATAAGAGTATGATGACATAATAAGATTGTATGAAGGAATCATAAAAGAAATCATACCCATCAATACCTATATCATCAAATATAAAAACATGGAAAAATAAAGTGTCATCAGAATCAATAATTATGAGACATGTGATATCAATATCTATCATGAAAAACATTAAAAACCCATAACAAGTAATTAAAACCCTTTTTGGTAACTTGGAGAATCATTTTCATAAAACCCATTCAAAACCTTTTTAATTGGAATAACCATACATGAAAATTACAATAAAATAATTAAAAAATAAATAAGAGATATATAACGGGGATCAAACTTAATATAATCTGTGTCTATCTCACCAGTGAGATATAATGGGGCTCAACCCTTCGTAAAATCTATACCGGGCGCACCTGTGTGCTATAATGGGGCTCATCCCTTCGTATAAGCTATATTGAGGTCACCCATTTCATATAATGATCAAGTACCATATCACGAATAAAAAAAATTAAACATAAAACTCATAAAAATATGATAAAACCAAGGAAATAAATTGGTTTCATGTCAATCTATCTTAAACATAATTGACTCGTCGAAAAGAAATGGGTTTCATAACAATCTCTTTGAAATAATATTAATCCATCTAGAGAAATAATGAGGATGGTATCAATAAAAAATATCCCCATTTGATCATAGGTAACAACATGGGTTTTTTATGTTGATTAATGGAAATACCATGGAAATTTCATTAAATTCATTTTTAAGATAATACCATTTTCATTTTGAAAATCACTTTTTTTAAACATAAAACATTTCAAAAAGCTTTTTATTTAAAAATAACCCCGAAAATATATAAAGTAATATTTAGAAATAATTTAAAAAAATTTTAAGAAAGAATTTTTTTAAATCCTTTCCCTTGAAATCAAGAATAAAATATCATTTAAAAACATTTTGAAAACATTTTTAGAGAACATTGTTTTGAAAGAACACAGATTTCCGAACAAAGAGAGAAATGAAGTCAGATTTATTAAAAAAACCTTTTCAAAAAACTTAAGTACCAATTGGTTTAAAAAATGGTAAAATTACTTTTAAGTATCATTAATAACCCTAGGAGAAGTGAATTCATGAGAATTATAAGATTTCAACATTAGAGACTTAATCTTACACAACCCTAATAAACGATGAGATTGTAACAAAAGACTCTTATGACTTTTGTAACATTGAATCATAGTCCCCAAAAAGTAATAAAGTTAAATTAATCTTATAAAATCTTCAATAATAAAATTATTAATTATATAAAATTAAAAAATTAAGAATATACACCTTATAAAAGAAGATAAGTTTATGAAATAAAAAATGTCTCGAAGAAGGAAAATTGTGACAATAATCCCTTATCGCTTGGTAACATTGAAACCGCAAACTCCATGAAAGGGAGATAATAAAATATGTATTTAAATAAAAATAAATTAAATTTTTATAATTAAAAAAATACATTCATGGGTAGTATATACACCACAAAAAAGATAATTTTTGAATATGGCATGTATCTCACAGGAATAAAAACGAGATGCAAAAACCCTTACCTCATGCTTCCTTTTGGTCGAACGGGCTTTGAAATCCTATATTGTGGCTTTAAATTTTTTATTAAACTATTATATAACCAAATTAATATTTGTAATATAATATATGATTTTCTTATTACCTTTTTATTACCCGTTTATTAATAATTCCATGTTAATGTTATGTTTCAAGTAATAACCGCTTTATTTTTTGTATACATTTTGACTTGATATTTTTGGGACACTAAATTAAATATTTATTTAATAATATATTTAATTTAAAACATGATATTAATATTATATATGCAGTATATATTTATTTATATTAATCTATAAAATTTAGTAATAGAAAATGAAATGCACCTTTCATGGAGACAATAGATCGTACGTACGCATGAATGTTGTTTCCATTTTCTAGTCATTTTGAAATAAATAAAAGTAAATTATATATATATATAATAATTATTATTGTATCATATTTATTTCATATATATCACATATTTTTGTTAAACTCATCATTAATACAATCCATGTAAAGAGTGAATGAATCACATCTTTTCATGAGGCAGTAGTCTGCCATACACATGAACGACGTAATCATATTCCCACAAAATAAAAATCATTAAGGTATGTTTTATATCATAGTTACATCATAAAAATAATATATTTAATATATAAACAATATTTCCATCATTATTCCCAACCTTGAAAGGTGGTAATAGAAAACAAAAGACATCAGTTCGCAAAGCGGTAGTCCACCATACGCATGAACGATGATTTCTTAACCCATTTCATGGAAGTGTGTGTGGGTGTTGGTCATAAAAATTACATAAAAAATTTAGTATATTATTAATACTGATTTTATGATATAATCATGATATTTAAAGAATCTAAATAGGTAGAGAAATAAATAAAATGAAATCACTTTTTTAGAAGAATAATACCTCTTCTTCGGGTATCCTCAGTAGGTTTTCACTAAAACATTGAAAGTATTGATTTATTAAAAACATAAGGATTATATTATTAGGGGAGATAATTTGGTAAGTGGTTTGTGTATGGGTTTTTATCAAAAATGATTGGTAGGTGTGAATAAATGGGGAGAGTGAGTGCCTCTTTATAGTTGAGGAGGAGTGACATTCTTATAAATACTCACAAATATTTACTATGGGAGGTCTCCCTATCCTCATGTTCATCCAAAATTTAATAATAATAGAGTGGAGGTGTTATTTGGTATATAAAATCTCCAAAAAACAAAAATAAACACATTTTTTAAACATTTTTTCATTATCTTCTAAGTTTCCTATTTTTTTGTTTTGGTTTTTATAAAGGTAATTAGTTTTTTAACCTATATAATTTATCCATTAAAACTAAATTAAAGTTATAAATATATCATATTTTTGAAATATTTATTCTAAATATTAAATCAAAATTACAAAATAAAAAACCCACGTATGTTGGAAATTAAGTTTAATATAATCCCATGTAATGTGCCAAGACACAACTTTAAACCTAACTATGCCAACAATGTTTTTACTATTTAGGGGTCAATATGTTCATTAAAAATTATAAATTGTTCCATGAATGTACCATTTTTTATATTTATTAACATTTAAAAATTACTTTTTAGATGATATTTATTTTTAATTTTAAATCATTTTATAAAATATCATTTATTATAAAATAACATTAATCTCAATTTTGACATCATTCATTTAAATTGAATAAAAAATCAATACAATGATATATTTTGAATATATTATGTAAAAACATATGTATAATGATATATTAATAAAAAATAATGGAATACAATAATTTATTCTATTTAAATCACTTTTAATTTTTTTTCAAATCATTTATTTTATTTAATTATTAACTTAATAATCCATACATTTGTGTTTCTTAAGAATTTATTGTATTTATATAATATATAAAAAATAAATATAAATTATTATGATAAAAATCACTAATTACTATTATAAAATAACATTTATAACATAACCTATGTAGTTTTTCCCTATCCCCAAATCGTTATTGAAATTTAAAGGAAGAAATGTACATTTTTGGTCTTTTTTCATTATTTAACTTATTATATGGGTCAGTTTAATGAAACAGTGGATATAATATTTACATATTTAGGTCATAAGGTCATAAGGGTCAAAATATATCTGAAAAATGGGTGTTGGACAAGTTCTGTGCCATTTTTACACTATATATTCTATGTTTAACCACTAAGTAAACTCATTTTTACTTTAATTGTTGTAATTAATTTTAATTGTTTTCATGAATCATTTTGGTATAAATTTATGTTGACCTTATTAGACATAATAATCTATGATTATTAAAAATATTGAATTAATTTTTTCAAATTCAAATCATATAAGTTTCAAAAATATAATTTAAAATTTGTCATATAGACGTGATGTGAAAGAAGGTTTTTAAAGTGAAAATGTTCAAAAGTTTGAAATGTTTTCATATCAAACTTAATTATGAAAATTATTAAAATGGTATAAATTTGATTAATATATGTAGATTTTATCTAATGTTACTTTAAAACCAATTTAAAGTATAATTTAAAATTTTGAAATATTTAAATGAAAATTCAGTTTTCAATTAAAATTGTTTATTTCTAACTATTCAAAAAAAAATAAAACATCTCAGAAGAAAACAAAAAATCAATCTAGGAGAATTTTTAAATTAAAATTTCAAAAATAAATTTTATTTTCTCAAATAAAATTCATAAAATTTTCAAAATTTAGTTTTAAAGTGCATCATCAAAAGCCGAAAAAGCCGCCTTTAAAAAACACACCTTTTATGCATAAAATTGGATTTTTTTTATATCATGCCTATAAAAAACATAGGGTGAGTGTTAAACATTAGGTTTAATATTATATACATATATATTTTTATATTTTTTTTAATATCATTAAATAATATTAATTAATTTAATTTATTAAGATAAAACACCTTTTGGCGCATAAAAATAGTTTTTTATAAAAAAAATCTTTTATATTCAATTGGTTTTTATTTTGATTTATATTTAATTAGTAACTAATGAATTAATTCTATAGACATATGTAAAAAATATTTCCATAATTTAGTTAATCTTATTCATTATCACCATTCCAACATCTAGGTGATAACTATCATGTTAAATAATAACAATAATAATAGTATATTGTCATCTAGTAAGAATTTTCATTGAATGTAACACAAGTTATTGAAGAAACTTGATGTTGAATGTAATGAAATATAAACTTCGAGATGCATATAATGCAAGCTAAACTTTGAATTCTGTGTAACACAATCTATCAAATAATTTAAATTATCTTTGAAGAATATATTTCATAAAATCATAGGATTTTATAGGAGGCTAGTTCAATATCAAAAAGGCATGTCAATAAAAGTAGGATAAATATATAAAAATAACCCAAATATTCTCAATATAGAAAAAAATTATCAAAGTAGTTCAAAACTATACGACCATTCTAGGATTACTCTTGAGGTTCCAAGTAAATTCTCATCCAGGTTAAAACACTCCTCGTGTCTTGCTAACACTGATGGTGCTCATCTGAGAGGTCATACTTGTTGGGACTTTCCATAAATAAGTACATAGTAGAACTCAAAAATATTGATACATAGATATAGGGTCACACCCAGTGCCTCTGGGGTATACCTTACCCTAGATGGATTAACCTTCTAGACAGTGGATTGAACGACCGTGTATGTAGGTCACATGACACCTGACCATACCTAGGGAGATAAATGTAATGGGGATCTGACTTCGAGCCTCATGACAAGAAACATGTTATAATCCACTAAAGTGATCATAAATCCAATACTTAGGACTAGAATCCATAATAAACCCTTATGTAATTGGACTAATAAACTCATCCTCAAACAATGGAACTCACCCACATAGAAATGGAAATAGGGAAGACACCCTAAGCTCGATTGAAGAGAATGGGGGTTTCAACCTCCCTCAGAAGGAGTACGATGTGTATATAAAATATGCATGAAATCTCTTTCTTAGACTGAGCCTACCTGATATAGTGTACTTATAGATGTTTCCCTGGTTGTTCCCAAGTACTATGATCGTGTCAGTGTATACAAGTCATGTTAGTGTATTGGGCTATGCCTTAATACCTTGGTCATGCGTGTGTAACCTGACCATGCCCATCTACTAGGTCATGTCCATTCCAATGTACCCCTAGGGTACATACTGGAAAACCATATTTAGGTCAAATGGTGTGTGGATAGATTAAACGATGTGTTTTATTTAATTATGTGTTAAACCTCAGCTTCCTTTGTAAGGGTCTACATGGTATGAGTTTATCCAAACTATAAGCCCTGTAACATGAGAATTTCAAAAATATCATAGTCTTCATGTGTTTACACCCAACCCTCCTCCTTATTTTATCTATATAAATAATCCACCATGGTTCTCTTATATAAGGTGGACCAAACCCATATTATCAATGGTGTCCAGTTTATATCCATCCAATTTATGTGCAGATCTTCCTCACTGCACCACATCTCAAAATTCCAAAACCAGCAGATTAATAACACATGATCCATTCCCTAATTCATGTATGATATCCCATAATATATAACCATGCCTACAACATTCTATGGAACCTAAACCTAATCCCTCTAAAATGATCTATTTCACTGAAGATCAATAGTGTAATGATTGATATATAGGTAGTTTCAAACTATTGGTCAAATAGAATACTAATGATGAACACATGAAGAACAAGGAAAAAAATAAAAAAAATGAGAAGTGAGAAAATGGTTTCAACTGTTTTCTGGGTTGGAATTAATCTATTTTTGGAGAAAGTTTCAAATGCAATAATAATCAAGGATTAACAAACAACATTAATTCCTACACTCTAAGAAGATAAATCAACAATCGTAAATGTAATAATGAAAAATGAATTAACCTACTAAAGTGTCTAATTCAAATTCCATAAGAAATAATCAAAAATGGGATTAAAAAAACATAAAAAAATATCCTACCTAAAGTTTTGAATGATTACTAATGGATAAAAGTTATACGTCATCATTATTGGAGAGATCTAAAAACTCCTTTGTTAAAGACAAACTCTTTGGCACATCGACCATCAACCCATGATTTTGACATTCATAAAGGATATCCATGATTCCTCACAAATCCATAGGGTTATATGGATAACCCTAGGGGTTTTCCAATATTAGGATTTTATAGAGATGATTAGGTCTATACATTTAATAAATAATAAATAAATAATTGTATTTATTTATTTTGGAATCTTCCCAAGACCACTCTTAATCCAAACACCCAATTCATATAATGGTTATGTCATTTCTAGTGTAAAATCCACATTTTTGATTTTATAATGGTATCTTTTTCCTATCTAAGACACCATAAAATAGCTATTAAATTATTTGTTAAAACTTATGATTCTGTGACATAATTTATTTAATATTTTTAATATATCAATATCATGGATCTAAGAGCCCTATAATCCTACATTGAATCATCATAAGACTCCAAAAATATTTTTTAAAATAATCCCATGTTTTATAATAATAAAATAGAGATGTTGGTTTATCCCCACCTCATATCTTTTCATCCCAAAATTAACAAGCCTACTCAAAAAAATGAGGTAACTAAGATCTCATATAGTTTTATCTATACTAGGTGCAACCCCAAAGATTCATATATATCCATCAAACACAAACTAAGTTAATAACTTTCCAATGAATGATCTTTTCCTTTAGATCATCGATCTCTACTAGATACTTTGTAAAGGTAGAACTATCCTTTATGTATAGATCACCCTAGTTGATAACATGTGAAGAGACATGAACATATCTCCTCAGTTACGAAATATAGAATAAATTATTTAACTTGTCTAACTATAGATCTAAACCACCTCAAAAACCCTATGTATTGTCTGGAAAGGGAAAATGAACCTATGAGATAATTTTTACCCCTGGAAAAATCACTATAATCCTCACTAAGGTGATACCATTAAAAATAGATGGCCTCCTTCATAAAATTACAAGGGCCTATATTCTTAGTCCTATTAAGATGTATGATGGCTATGAGTATTCCTCTTCCACTCTTAGATGATATTCAACTTCTCTGTCATTTGTCAAACCATCTCTAGACCCATGAGTGCTGAATCCCCTAGACCAGTCTATGAGATAGCTCGAGATGTGCAGTCCTAGATCTGTTGATAAAAACATGTTGTATATTATTTTTATATAAAGTATCTAAAAATATATAGATAATTTCACATTTGAGGATATTTTTCATTCAAGAAATTATAGTACTAGTAAAATCCCTATTAGAGTTTACAAAAATTATCTATAAAAACTTAGTTTACTTCGCTCGCGCTAGCTCCATAACAAATTCAAACTCTTTTGTAACTTCTAATGAGCCTATAAAAAACATTTTAAAAATTAGGGTGAGCATAAAATGGTCTACTAAGGGGTTTTAATACTAGAGAAAATTTCTTTTATAAATACTATAAAAAATTATTATAGAATTTTTTTTTTGGAAAAAATTAATCAAAAAAATAATTTTTAAGACATTTATCTTTATTTATTTATTTTTTGATAAAATAAATATTTTACAAAAAATAAAAAACATGGGATTTCAAAATAAAACATAATAAATTCTATTAAAAATAATTTCAAAATGAATACTATTTTGAAAGTCCAATTTCATTGCAAAACATAATAACTTCTGAAATATGTATACTTGGAAATAATTTTCTTAATAAAAGAATCCAGTTAATTTTTAGCAAACTAATATTAAATTTTAGAAGAAAAAACCTTATGGACACTTGGAATGTTGAGTGTTGTCTTGAGCCTACCCATCGTGGAGTGTTGGGTTCACTCCCCAAATCCCTATCAATTTTATATAGTCCAAGTGTTTATTTTTTTCATAAAATTTTTTGATCTTGATCCCCTTTTTTCAGTAGAGTTTTTAAATTTAAAAAATATATCAATGAAAAATTATACACACACACACACACACATATATATATATATATGTATATATGTATCTATATAAGTGTATATATAATCATACATAGAAAATTAATCACTGAATAGGAAGTAACTAAATGTATTGATAATAAAACATTGTAAAACATGCATGAATTGTTAGTGATATTCATTTTTCATGGCCATACCTATACATATGTGAAATATCAATAATTTTTAAATTATTTTTTATTCATAAACTAATATATATAAATTGAAATTGTACCTATAAATAATTTTATTAAATAAAATAAAATAAAATTATAAGCATTATTATTTTAAATCCACCCTTGAATTAAGAGAATAAAATTTATTTTTTAAAGAACATTACTTAATTTGAAAATTGGGGGTTTGAAAATAATAAAAAGTATTACATATAATTTTTGAAACAAAATAATAATATACAAAAAATGATGGTCTTTATTAAAAATAGAATTAAAAAATAATCCCCTTTATTGAAAGGATTTTGGAAAACCATATAGAAGCTTTAATGAAAACGAATCCCCTTACATGATGTGGGTTTTTAAAATAAGCATGGAATATAATATTTTTTAAAATATATTTTTTCTTACTCGATAA
Organism: Viscum album; assembly: GCA_963277665.1. Classification (NCBI taxonomy): domain Eukaryota; kingdom Viridiplantae; phylum Streptophyta; class Magnoliopsida; order Santalales; family Viscaceae; genus Viscum; species Viscum album. The sequence goes on from OY728135.1 coordinate 1,370,187,474, forward strand.
GGGTATTTAGAAATCATAAATTTATTAAATCCATTTTTCTTATAATATACATGTTTTGAAAATATAAATCCCTTACATAAAAATGGTTTTGAGATAAAACATGAATTCATAAAATGTTTTTCTTTTTAAATCATAGTAATAGAAAATTTTCTTTAAAAATATGAAAAATAATAATTTTAAAATAATACTCCATTACTTGAAATCCAAATAACAAATCATGCCTTAAAAAGGTAATTCTACCCTACTGAACATGGAAATGAAGGTATAACATAAGAGGGAAAGAGAGAACATGTACAGGGGTTTCCTAATGAATGACGATGAAGTTCTCTCCCTTGACACACAAACAAACAAACAGAAAAACAGACACACAAACATATAAGTATTATAGTTTTGATGCCCATATTAGTTATGAAAAATTAATAACAAGGTACTATTATTGATTTATGGGGTCTTTTTATCTTTCAAAGATAACAGAATCCTATAATTATGAAATTCATGGATTTCCAATAATCATGAATTATATGTGTAAAATAAACAATTAATATTGAAAATTATAATATATATATATACATATATATTTCATTGTTCCAACTGGTGTGTTCTTGAGAAGAAATAAAATAATTGAGAATCTAACTTTAACAATAGATGATATGATTGTTAGTAAATTTATATTTTTATAAATAATTTTAGATAGTTCATCCACACTTTGATTGAGGATCTATTTTGATACAGGATAATGTATTTCAATCTTTTTTAAGAATATTACTTCAATATGACAACACTGTACCTTTGACCATGAAATAGATAACGAGTACACAATGTGGTCATTGATTCCCAGAGGTTCCTATTGTTTTTGAAATGCGACAATGATGAGGAATATATATATATATATATAAGTATATACTTTTCAAAACTAGTGACATTGTAAGAAAGTGGTTGAAGAAGACCTAAAATATTTAGGAAATAATGATAAGGACTCAGATGGTGGTTCTTTTGTGACAAAAAACCCTGGCAAGGTGTCGTTATGCAAGGTGGATGATGAAAATGGTAGTGTTTCTCAAGAAGAATAAAAAATTATTATGAGAGGTTGAAGGATATCCCCAAGATGATTAGATGAATCAAATTATTATTTTTGAATGGAATCAATTTTAATGGATGTTTAAAAAATGTGTGAATAGTAGTTGTGTTCCTAAACCCACGTGAAACCTTTTCTATTTGTGCGCATGAATATAATAAAAATTCTACCTCTATTCGAATGAACCTATAACCAGGTTTGGAACTCAGACTTACCATATACACCTCTGAGTTCACTGACACATGCTTCTCAAGCCCATGCTACCTATGCCTGTGCACAAGCACCAAAACGTCTTTCCACCATGGGTCCTCTTGGTTGGCCATCCTCCCACAAGGTCAACCCCTAGTTCTATAAGTTGTTGAGGTGTGTCCTTTGAGGGCTTATTAATGTCTATTTTTTTTTGACTTAAGTGTGTATTAAAATTATTTAGTTAATAATATTTATATATTAATTTCTAATAAGTACATTCTTATTAAGTTTATCTTATATATATATATATATATTATTAAAATTTTAAAAAAATATTAATACCGAGTTTATTAATTTTTAAATTATTATCAATATAGGGTGATAAATTTTATTGAGACAAGAAAATAAAAAAAAATCATAAATTGAAAATTTCTTATTGATATGTTTCTAATTGACATATTTATACATATATCTTATAATCTGAAGGATAATAATATATTTGAAACCAATAGCATTAAAAATATAATTGTATATAATATTTTAAAAAAAATGAATTTTCATATCAAAATAAGTTACATTTAAATAATTATGAATTTATTTTAATTTTCTTTTATATAAATTAAGATTTAAATATCATTAAATATATCTTACCACAAATGTACTCATTTAACATTTTTTAATTTCAAAATTATATTTAGTTTATTTAGTTATTTTTTCTTTCTATTAATGATTACTTAATTTTATTTTATAACTATTTACTGAAAAATAATATTAATTTTTTTTATAGAATAGATAAATAAATATATTGACATTAAATTATAATTTCTATTTTTAAATAATGCTTTTTGAAAGATAATATAAAAATTTATTTTTTTTAAATTTGAAAGTTCACTGATAGAAAATACATATTATTATTTGTTAAAATCATTTGATTCTTCAAAATATCATATTAAAACATATCTTAGTTGGTTTTAAAATTATTAAAAATCCATTAAAATAAAATTTATTAAAAATAAAAATATTCTTAAATTAATAGGTTGTTATAGATCAGCATTGTGGTGACTTGTTGGGAATCCCATACAAGACCTCAAATGGTGACATACAGATAGTAGAGTATTAAATATTTTTATACACAAACTCCACTAAGGGTAGATGAACCTCCCATCTTGGAATAAAGTTCAACATGAAAGCCCAAATCATATCATATATAACCTAAATGTTATGCTTTTATGGATATTAGTTTGGGGGTGAAACACCATGCTCAATAATAAATGAATCCCAAAGGACTCCTTCAACACTCTCTATAATCATGGTGTGAAGTGAGAATTATAGTCTAAAATGATCATCAAGGGAACTCCATGCTGCCAAACTATCTCTTGCATGTAATGGTGAATCAAGCCCTCTACTAAAATCTAATTTTGAATGGATAAGAACTTGGATGACTTAGTGAGCCAGTCTATAATAACCCATATAGCATCACGAACTCTAGATGGTCATGGAAGTCTCATCACAAAGTTTAGGGAGATAATATCCCACTTCAACTCTGGAACCTTAAGGGGTTGAGCCAAACATACTGGAACTTGGTGCTCAGCTTTCATCTGCTGACAAGTGTGGCATTAAGAGACGAAATATGATATACAGATATCCATACCTGGACACCATAACTAATGTTGAAGGTCTTAGTACATATTTACAACTACTTGATGCATTGATAATGGGGGTGTATAAAACTAACTTGGTACCTCTTATCATTGTGTGACTACTACCATCGTCTATCCTCAAGGAAAGATGACATGATCCCCACCATCAGAAAATCCACTAGGGGAAAATCTAGTTTATATTTGAACATGAAAACCCTCACAATCAATATATCCAACATGAGCCTCCCTAACATACTAAAGAAGACTTATGTTAACAACCATCTACTAGTGTTAAGTTTTTATATCCTCATCCACTAAGTAATACTTTAATGAGGATAACTGATCTAACAGCTCTCTAAAAAACTATGAATAAGATTTCATACTGAGAGAATATGCCATCATATTCCCATTTATTATCGTATAAACTATCTCAATGTCACAATCCAACATAAACTCTATCCATCACCTCTACCTAAAATTTAGAGCTTTCTAGGAAAATACATACTTGAGACTCTTATGATCAGAACACATGATATACCACCCACCCATAAAATATTTTCAAAACACCTTTAAGGTAAAGATCACTACTAATATCTCTATATCATAACTCATATAAATACTATCATAGGGTATCAATTATCATAACCCATAATAAATCACCACCTTTCTCTACATCAAAACACATCTAAGTTCAGTTTTAGAGGCATCACAGAACACCACATACTAAACACCATCCTATGGAATTCTTAAGAGAGGGGTTCTCATAAACCTCTACCCCAACTCCTAAAAATTATAATAGAACATCTTTATCCACATTAAAGGATGCCTCTTTTGAGTCAAGGATATCATGGTTGCTAAAGTCCTAGAGAAAAAAATCACAAATATTTGATATAATTCTTCCAACTGAAGAAATCACTACACATTAATCATGTTATTAGATAGCTCCCAAGATAACACAACCTCAACTATTTTTGTGTCCACTTCTACTCCCTATAAAAATATGAAAATTCCTAGGAAGTAGTCTGCCCCAAACTAGAACTAACACTAAAAGAGTTTCTTATAATGATGGTTATCTCAGAGTATGTACAGAACTATCCTCAAATGTCTCTTGTGATCCTCCTATGACACTATGTACATGATGATTTCGTCAATGAATACCACCATGAATTGCTAAAATAAATCTTAAAAGGTCTAATTCATAAACCCCATGAACACTTTTGAGGAATTATTCATGTTGAAGGGAATAAATGTGTACTCATAATGGCCTTAGTGACACCAGAATAACAACTTCAGTATATTCTACACTCGAACTCACAACTGGTCATAAACCGAACTAAGATCAATATTTGAAAACCACCTCACCCCTTTCATCTAGTTAAAGAATTTTCTAATTCTCTGGACTGTATTCTTGATGATCACCTAATTTAGGCAGTGATAATCTACACATAACCTCAGGCTCCCATCCACTTTCTTAGTAGACAACATTGGGTCTATCTAAGTGGATACACTGGGTCTAACAAATCCCTTCCTATAAAAATCCGCCAACTACACCATCAAATATTGAATCTTTGAAAGATTTATCTGATATTTTTCATATATGTCAATGCATTCCCTTGGTGAAATTCTATGAAAAAATCAATATCTTGGTGGAGAGATAAGAATTGTATGTCCTCAAGGAAGATGTCCTCATACTCCACCACCACAAAAGAAAACTGAAAGCCCATAAAATTTGATGATCCGTGAGAAATACTTGAAAAATAGTGAGTAATTATCTGTATCCTTCTATATATAATCCCATCCGAATCTTCCTAGACTTCCATCTCAACAATAAAGAAAAAACTCATCCAATCATCTCAGACACACCACATCCTATATCTAAAAAAATAAATCAATGCATGATCTATAAGGAGACAATACATACCGAGAATGATTTCTTAAGAACAGATTGTGGATATAAAATTATCCAAAAATAATCTCTCTCAACCAAGGATAAGGTAAGATTGTTGGAAATGTGTGTGGTAATTGAATCTCCCTTGATAGGAGTCTCAAATCGTAAAGGTCAAGAAAAATGATCTTCTAGAATCTCTAGATATCATACAAGGGATGTGGAAAGAAAAGAGTATATCACACCTCTATATATCAATAATAAATCTGCATTATAGAAGACATATATTTTACCTCAAATCATCCCTAGATCATCTAGGCCATAATCCTCCACTACTTGAAGCTACCCACATCCATGCCCACCAGCTCTCTCAGACTTGTGTGGACCAAATGGTGGTGGTAGTGGTAATAGATTGAAACGTCGATCACCTCCCAATACTCCCCAACTAATATTCCATATCTTCTACCTTATAGACCTCCGTATTGAAACTACTTCCTATACCTATGTAGTCTATCTACCTTAACTCTGTCTACAACACGACAGGTCATTAAATCTAATATGAGATGCTCCCACCAATCACAGAAGTATAATAAACACTCTCTAGGATGGATTGAAATATCATATGAGACATATTCTATAGACCCTATATCCTAATAATACCTCCAAAAACACCATGTTCCCACAAATCCCCAATTCTATCATTGGCTACTAGCTACCAAAGTGTCGGTTGCATGGTTCCCATTACCAGCACTAACTGTTGGCATCTTATCAGTCAAAAAGGTCTATATAACCAAGGCATGTTCCAACAATCTACATTAAGAAGGGATATAAATAGATATTACTCTAGCATATATATCCCAGTGAATTACATGATCGAATTTTTATGCTGAAAGGTATTCATCATGAACCATGTCTATGGGGTATCATGAGAGGTTAATAAACCTTGACACATACTATGAAACTGAAATTTTGCCCCATGGAAGCTCCAGAATCTCCTAGATACATATCTCCCACATAGTATCTAGGTGAAACTAATACCTGAAGAGTATCTCAAGCTACATACATGTTATATTCACCTCATCATGCATCTAAGCATTCAGGCTCCACCATCTCTCTACGGAACCATGGAGAAGGCTGGCCAGTAGGATCACTATCTAATTGGGAGGGGTCCTGAAAAGGTTAATATCATACCCAAATGAATCTATCATGTCTTATAATTCATGGGGGTATATATCAACTTGAAACCTAAGGGTTATCAATAATAGAACTCCTGATGTTCACTCATCCAACACACATCATTTTTCAGTACTTTGAGGATAACTATCTACTCAAAATGTGGAGGCTAGATTAGAAATTCACATAGAGGTACCAAATCCTTCATGGGCCCTATTACTAAAGCCTCAACCCTTGGAATATTATCACAATGATCCTACTAAATAACTCTATATGGATATTGTTATGAAGGTATCCTTAAATAGTATAGATGTACCATAATCAATGAGAATATTTGGGGAGTTGACTCAAGAAGGATATAATGACCACAACCCATTCTTATATGATTTATATATGAATATTTACCCCATAACTAGTTCTTATGTGTATAGAGTCCACAAGAAGGTTATTAGGGTCCTGGTGAACAGATACATCAACTATCACACTATCAATGGGTTTCCTGGCATGAGTGCCAAACTAGAAACTTTTTAACACTATTTCCATGATTCCAAAAGAAATCATAATAGCTAGAATATCTCCAAAATCAGGTCTTATAAAAAAAATTCATATCCTCTGATACCACTCAATCATGAACTAAACCATCGAGGATTTATTTTCTGGTGGTACATCAAGTGTGATATCCCAATACAGCCTCTATTAGGCTAGGTTCTAGTGACCAACACTAAGTAGGCATATCACACACATGAGAGGAATTAGACTAATGTACCTATAAACATGTACACATCTCCAAGAAATAACATAATAAAGAAAATAAATCTCAAAATACCACCAAGATACATGAATAAAACTCTATCCTACACCATAGTAAGACACAAGTGTGGGAAAGTAAAGGGCCAAACATAAGTCCACCAAAGTGTAAAAAAGTTTAACCTGCTAGAATTAGGGGGCTACTATCCAGTAGAACCATGGAACTGACTGTGGGATATCTATGAAACCTAATCTCCACATGATCTTCATCTTCCTAGGAATCCATTGAAAGGAATGTCATCTTTAAAAAATATGCCATCTGGGGGAAGGACCAAAGCACGGGTGAGTATTACAACATAGATTTAGAAAATCCAAAATCACCAAACACAAAGTATCAGAAGAGAGTTCACCTTTATATTACAAAGGTATGTCAATCAGAGTATTATAAAAATATATAAATAACCCAAATATGATAAATATATACACCAATTCATAAATTAGGTCATAAACATATATCTAACCTTGGATTCCAATTGGGGCTATGAGGTAACACTTTTATAGGAGAAAAAACTCCCCATGTCTCGATTACACTGATGGATATTTTCCAAGAGGTTATTGTTGTCAGGACTTTACATAATTAAGTACACACTGTAACTCAAAGATATTGATATACAGGTAGGGATCACACCCAAGGCCACTAAGTGATACCTGACCTGAATAGGATTAACTTGGTAGATAGGGGACCAAACACACACATATGATGGTCATGTGATACCTGATCCTACCTAAGGATATAGTTGGAATGAATATCCTAATATAGGCCTCATGGAGGTATTTCTACTTGAATCCAACACGAGGATAAATTTTCTAATACTCATGACTAGATTCCATACTAAACCCTCTTGGAAGCAGACAGGTAAACTCATCCATTAATAAAGGAACTCACCCATACTAAATGAGAAAGTGGGAGCACACCCAAATGCAAATTGAAGAGAATGTGGATTTCAACTAGGCTATGAAGGAGTAAATTTTGTGTATAGGATATACATGGAGGGTATTACTATGATTGGTCATACATAATCACATGAAATTCTATTCATTTCTTCCAATTCATTATTTTATACTATGGCCATACCTATTTACACTGGTCATGGAAGTGTACCTGGTTGTGCCGAAGTACCCTAGTCATGCGCATGTAACCTGGACGTGTCTGTGTACCTGGTCATTTTTGTTCCCATGTACCCATTGGGGTACACTTCAGGCCACCAGTATTGGTTCACATGGTGTGTTGATAAACCATACAATGTGTGATATTTAATTCTATATGAAACCCCATCCAACATAACCAGGGTCTACATGACATGTGTTTATTCAAACTACACACTGTGTATCATGGGATTTTCCAGAATCCCATTGTCTTCATTTTTATTTACACGTGACACCTCTTAATTTAATATATCTAAATAAAACACTATGGAACTCATATCTGAGTTTGATAGAACCAAAATTTTCTCTGGTGGCCAGTTTCTTACCACCCAATCTCTGTATTGATCATCCTCATCGCACCATATATCTGAATGAAATAAAATCATGAATTAATAAGACCTAACCTAGTCTCCAATATATATATGATTTGATAACAAACTATATAATTCCTTCAATATAATCTTGATCCCAAACCTAAATCCATGAAAATTATTCATTGAGCAAAATACTGATTGTGTGAAAATTGTTTTCTTTGTATTGTCGAACCATCAGTCAAATAGAATACTAACATTGAACCCATAAATAACAACAAGAGAAAAAAAAAGATAAGTGATAAAATGGATTTTTATTTTTATTTTTTAGGTTGTCCTTGATCCATTGATGGATAAATCACCAAATGTAAGAATCATCATGTACTGAAAAAATATCAATACCTAAATTCTAGGAGTACAAATCAACACCTATAAATCAAACATCAACATGTGAATTAACATACAAAAGGGATTAATTTGAATTTAAAAAGGGATAATAAAAATGGGGATTAAAACAATATAAAATAACTTCCTACCTAATGTTTCTATTGATTTCTAATAGATAATATTTCTACATCATCTTCATTGGTGAGATCCATGGACTCTATTATTGAAGACCAACTCTTTGGCACACCGATCGTCAACCCACAATCTTGATATTTGTCAAGGGTATGCATGATCCCTCTCAAATACCTAGTGTTATATAGTTGGACCTAGGGGTTTTCCATAACTAGGATTATATAGATAGGATTAGGTCTTTCCATTTAATATATATACATATATATATATATATATCATTCATCCCACAACCACTCTTAATCTAAACACCCAACACACAAAAAGGCTATGTCGTGCCTAAAGTAAAGCCCATATTTTAGATTTAATGGAGGACTCAATTTTCCCATATAAGAAACCGTTATTAAGGTATTCCATTATTTTTAAAAAATTATATGCTATTTAGTTAATATATATATAATTTTTATTATATCAATATCGAGGCTCTCTGGGCCTTGGAATACAACGCTGACTTAGTTCCTCACTTCAAAAATATTGTTTGAAATATTAAAAAGTGTTACAATGAAAAAATTGTGTCATTATACTAATGTTAATATATTAAGGGTATTATTACTATTTTTTCATATACCTCATCTATTATGAAAATCCAAACTATAGTTCGTGTGTTGTGAATATTACATAATCTACGATGTAACACGTAATATTTTTATTCACTAACATACAAGGATGGATATAATGATGGTGTTAATACATAAATAATATGTTTATGACATCACTAAAGTTTTGGTATTAAAAATTAGAGAACGTATAAATGATATGATCGAGAAATGATCATCTTTAATTAAATCACATAAAATAAGATCATTAAGAGTATAAATGTTTATTCAAGTTGTGTAATATTTTCATATCCATTAATTATTCCTATAATTACATGTAATTATAATTTATCCCACTAAGAAAAACTAAATAATATCATTATTATCCTTTTATAATGAAATTGTAACCAGACCACCTCATAATCATTCATCAAATCAAGGTATGTTCCGGTTTGGTTCGATTTAACCATATACATGAAAAATACTATGAATTTGTATAATGGATGAATATAGGAAAAAAATTAACAGTATCACGAGATATAAATGTGAAAATTTATGTTTTTTTTGAATATTTCAAATCAATATTTAATTTATTAATTAATAAAAAACACACTCCAATCATCAAGATTCACTGAAATATGCTTATTATCGATTTCTTATTCAATGATAAAAACTAAAAAATTTAAAGAAGTGATTTGAAAAATAATATATTATTTTAATTAATACCTAATAGAACCTTTAATAACCAATTATTTATTAATTTTTGAATAATAAATAATATTAACACCGTTATTATGAAACTAGTATAAACGATCAAAATAATAAACACCTGATCTGGAAAATAAGAAGAATTCATGTAGAGAATAACTATTTATGAAAATTATGAATGAAAATTTATATGTTTAGGGTTTTAAGTTAATAAATTAATATATACTTGTTTGTGATATAGGAGGTTAAAGTGTGTTCAAGGAATTCATGACCATAGGTAAGGGTTTCTTTGTCTCAAATTTGTATCCCTTGACACATGTTTAACCTATACATGATAATTCCTTTTCGATGGTGAAAATACATCCCAATTTTCATTTTTTATTATAATAATTTTACATTTTCATGTCATTAATGTTATATTTAAATTTTTACCACTCATGGGGTTTTTATTTATATGTTATAGATGTTTTATGGTTTTTTTGTCTTAAATTACTCACTTTTAGACATGTTTGGTATTTTGAACCTAATTTCATTTATGTGGTTTAGGAAATTTCTATTTGAGATATAATATCATGAATTATATTTTAATCACTGTATTTTAATTTTCATTACAATCCCTCTATTTGAAGTGGCTTCGAATAAAATGATTCTTATATTGTAAAGGTTTCTTTGGTCTCTAATCTGATTCTTTGAGAAATGTTACTTGTTAAGAACCATGTTCCATCTGTTTAGTGTACTCATTTTCAATAAATTTTTTTATTCATACTCCTTGTATTTCATGGGATTTACTAGCCTAGCTATGTCCCTTTATTTTAGTGGATATTGAAACAGTTATTTCCCTACAATAAGGATTTTGGTAACTCCTATCCCCTTCATTGAGTTATAATATTTTATCTTGAAAAATTTTCTTCCATTATGGGGTTATCCTAACCTTATATTTTATGGTATTTGTAATCCTCTTTTTTAAAATTAATTTTTAATATAAATAATGTTTTATTACTCTTTTTATAATGTGGTTTTTCAACAAAGGTAATTTTCAAGTATTAAAAAGTTTCCCTTCATGCTCAAATGTTTTGGATTCATACTTATTATAGGAAACTTTATTTCATTTTAAGGGGTCTATTAATGGATATTATTTTCACATTAAAGGTTTCCAATTATTTTTCACTTCATGTTTTGAAAAATTCATTTGGATGTGAACCTCTTCTTTTAGGTCAATGTTAAAAAAAATGTTTTCTAAAATCTTTATTATGTTTTAACTTACATTTAACTATTCATTTTCAAAAGGATTTACCCTAATAAGGTTTATGTTTCATGATTTATTCTCAAATATATATATTTTATCAATTGGTGGATATTAAATCACAATACTAACCATTCCAATTCATGATCTGTTCTTCGGATATACCATTTAAGCATTATTTTACATGGAAAGTTTTCAACTATGTCAACATCATTCTAGGTTTCATTTATTAAAATAGTCATATATTCTATTGAAACCATCCACCTCCTTACTAGGGATGTATTGTGATTATTTTTTCAACTATTTACTTAACCATATACTCATTTCTCTATACAGTGTGAACATCACATTATACATAATTATAAATAGATTATGTTAACTTTGAAATAATGTTATTCTATTTTTATGGGGAATAGTATTGAAATTTAATATATTCTTATTGAAATATTAATGATTATTCGAAGGTTGGATTTGTATCATTTAACCATCCACCTTATTCATTTTCATGGGTTGCGATCATATTATCCCTTTTGTTGATATATGTATACATATTGATGTTTTATATATTATTATTCTAGTACAGATGGTTATTGGAATATTGGATATAAATTTTTTGACAATTAACCATCTTTCTCAGGATGGGTTGTGATCTTGTTATCCCAAATATTAACATGGGGAAAAGTGTTGGAATTTATGATGATTATTGACTACCAATGTAGGTTGATCATGTATTGATATTCCATATTCTTCCTTATACAAATATCCATGTTTTATTTTGTAATAGGTTCTCTATATAAAGGTATTAATGTTCTTGATGACTCTTATGGCGAAGTAATGGGTCATAATTAGGTGATGGGTGGTTCCTTGAATTATATATCCCCTTATTTCATCAACAAGTCTCATGAGAAAAAACTGTTTTGGGTATTTGTTATATGTATTCTCAATTTAAAAAGATGGATTGTCTACAGTCTCAATGACAAGTAATGTGTCTAATAAAAAGGATTTGGAATCAATCTTTTTTATTTAAAACACTATAAGTTCCATCAATATGTGATTAGTATTATATATATCCATGTTTTTATTTATTTTAATTGATATAACATTCTATCATTTTCATGTGGATTATGGATTTATAGTATTTAACCATTATTTCCATAATGTTTATTACATCTTTATAACATGATTGATTATGTTATATATTTCCCTTACTGGGCATTTGATCTCACCCTTTCTTATTATTTATTCCCCAAGTTATAATGAAACATAGTGAATGTGATATGTATAAAATGATATAATGTGTGATAGAATTTATAGGAGATGTCAGAGACTCTATATGACCTTTAATTTTTTATGATGTGTCATAATTCTCTATAGCTAGAAACCTGAAAATGTCAATCCCAAATTTTAATTTCTATATTTTTTCTACTTTATCATTTGGATATTAGTTTTCCTCTCGAGTTATAGGTGTTCCAAATTTAATTCTTGAGGTATCTATTTGTTTATTTTTCATCCCATTTATATTATTTAGTTTTCCTATGAGTTTTTGGTGAAAATTTATATTTTGTGCTTGACAGAAGGTTGTGCATGGTTGGTACACAGTTATAAAAAAGTGTGTGCCCTTGCCCAGAAAACCATACAGACAATTTCATTTTTGGATAGTGGGGACTGCATGGTTGTCACATAGTTTGGTAAAATGTGATGGATAACCATTCATATTTTTCCTCTTGGATAGTGAGGTACACATGGTTTCTGCACTATTTGGAAAACTGTGTGGGAAAACCATGTAACCTATCCATGTCATTAAAGTTTCCAAATTACTCTTCTACCCTCTTTATATTTTATCCCCAAAATTCCCCATTTCTCGCTCTCAGGGTTCATGTAAACCAAATTGATCCTCTCCCTTATTCTCCAAGCCTCTTATCCACTCCCAAGGTGTGGATATAAGGATTTATTCAAGTTTTAAGGGTGATTTATCAAGGTAATATTCTCTTATATTCTTTCTCTACCTTCTATATCCATTTTATATTGAGTTCCTCTTCTCCCTTGGTTATGTGGATATAGGGTTCTTATTTTATTGTGTATAATTTAGGGGTATTTTGTGTTTAATTTTCCTTGTGATTTCCCTTTCTTCTTTGGACATTTATGAGGTTGTTTCATGAATAATTGTTAAAACATCCTAAGTTTGAGTTAGGTTTCCCTATGTACATGTCTTTAAATTTAAGAATCATTTATTTCATGTTTTTTAACCTTAAATGGATAATAAATAGTGATGTACGATTTTTATAATAATTTTTTATGTGATATAATGTGGTTTACAAAATTATTTTGAAATATATGGAATTAGTTTGTTAAGTTATTCCCACCAAGTGATTGATTAATTTCCCAATTGGCTTTTGAAAATGGATTTTGATTTATAAAGCATGTTTTGGTTTTGAAAATGTATTTACGGAATCTAAAATGGTGGTTTCGTTTTAAAAAATGGATTTATAAATGTTTTGTACTTTAAAGTGACGTTTTTTTGGTTCTTTGAAATTGGTTTGACATATGATGATGTTGTGTGACCTGTTTGACATTTTGATGAAATTGGATTTGGTTTGAAAATGCGGCGTGAGTTATTAAATATAATTTTATAAATGAACTTGAAATAAAAAATGGTGTGCTTTTAGATTTTTGTAATGATTGATTTGGTTCTTTGAAAAAGGGTGGCTTCTCAATGGGTGTTTGAGGCATGCTGGGCACTTTTCTAAAATGAGTGGTCTTGAAAACTCTCCTTGGTTAATTATCTTGACTTAGTTATGTTTATTGTTGTGGGAGGCCCAAGTTGAGAGGTTCCTTGTGATCAGATGGTTTAAAGGAAAGAGATTGTTCCTTGGGGTGACTTGAGGGTGACTTGTTTTGTGAATTTCTTGTGTGTAATATATGTTCATTCAATTGGATGCTTGGTTAGTATTATTGGCTCACCAGAACTTTAGTATCAAAATGAGAAAAAAGTATAGCTAGAAGATTTTTGGTGAATGGTTGCTGCACTAGCTTAGGATTTGGCTCTAGATAGTGGACCATAGAAGGGTTTTTTATTTTTTTTGTTTCTATGGGAAAGTGCCCCATAGTTAGACTAGGTAGGGTGCGATTGAGTATGTGGGAGAGAATTAATGTCATCGAGTGAGGCATGCATTTGGGATGAGTCAAGATGTATAGTATGTTCTTGATTATTCAATTGAGCATCTAGGTTCTCCTTGGTATTTTGGAACTTATTTATCTCTGGTGGATGATTGAGGTACATGATTGGTTGGTTACTCATGTGTACTTATATTCTATTTCCCTTATTATGTGATCATTTTTGTTACTCTATTATGCATCACACTTATTTTTAAAAGTTATTACTTGATTTTCAAATATTTAAGGAAAAAATATGGGAAATATTTTACACTTCCATTCTCCCATTTTTAATGAAGAAATATTCTTGATCCTTGAAAATGTTAATGTATGATTCTTAGAAAGGAATCTGGATTTGAATTTAAAAACGGAAATGGGTTGTGTTTTGGTTTAAAGAAAAAATGTGTGGAAGATATTAATTTTTTATATTGTTTTTCAAACTAGAAGTTGATGTTTCTTTTATTTAAAAGGAAGTTCATTGTGAATAAATTTTTTTGGGCATGCCTACTGAGTTTTAATCATCACACACATCTTTCTTTTTTTTTATCTTTTGATACAGGTTTCATCTTATTTTTGATTTTCATGGATGAAGGTTAGTTTTGGAATTAGAGAGTGACCCTTAGGGCCACATTGAGATTTTCTGGTCATCAAGTTCATATTGGGTTTTTTTATTTAGTTTTCTTATTTTCCGTTTTGTATAAATTATGTTCATCATAGAAATTTTCATTATTTAGGCTGCTCTATTTGTTTTAAGTATTTGTTTACTTTTTTATTTATATTGAGAAAAATAATTCCATTGGTTTTATGTTGATGAACCGACACTAATTTCTAGGTTGAGATGATTGGGAACACTTCTCTGGCCTTTCCACGGACCGACTCAGGTGACCAATTTTGTTTCGACCTAGGTTGGTTTGTGAGAAAATGGTATCATAGCAGGTTGGTTTCTTTAGAGGAACATGATTTCAGAGCACAATTTGTTATTTGTGATGTCAATATAGATAGAGTAGGACTATTGTAACTTGGGGTGTAGTTATGATTTCATTTTGGGAAACAAATTTATATACCAAACCTTGGGTTTCTATGGGAATCTAGGTTACATTTAATTTCTTTGGTTCTTGTGGTTTGTCTGGTGTTTGGGAAAAATGTAAAGGGAGTTGGTATAAAGGTCTTAGTGAGATCCTAGGGCCTAAAAAACCATGTCGATATAGGGATATGGTTCTAAAATACTCTTTATTATAGTGGCATGAATGGCATATGGCCTCCAACCATTTTTCCAAGTTACCCATCGACATTAGTTTCCCCTTGGGAGTTATTTTGGGACTTCCTTGATTCTAAAAATTATCTTAAAAACCCTTATTTTTGGAATTGTGGAAAATAAGATATAAAGTGGTAATGGTTTTGTTTTGGGGATATGGAAAATGATGTTTTAGACTTATTTTTAAGAAATACTTAGAAATTGGATTTTTATAAGATGATTTTTTGGGTAAAATTTGGATGGGTTTACAAATACGGAGTTTTGATAATCAAAACCCAGGGTTTATCAAAATCATTTTTTTTGGTTGTGAATGTTTTTTTGGAAATATATTTTAAATAAGAAGAAATATTTTGATAACCTGGATTTTTAAATAAATTATTTTTGATGGAATGAGATTTTTTCAATAATGGAAATATTTTAGATGGAATGAATTGGGTTTTTGGATGGAACTCACATGTTTTTTTATTATTGAATGAAGTAAAATGGATTGAAGTCTAGAGTTTGAAAATGGTTTTTTATTTTGTAGTTGGTGGTATTTTGAAAATGTTTTTTGAAATTTAAAATGGGATGTGGACTAAGTATTTAAAACTTGGGTTGAACACTATGTATCAAAATGTGGAAAGGTTTTTTTGACCTTTGGTATTCTCATGAGTGCTCACATGCATGGATTTGTTTGAGGATGTGAAAGGTTGATGGAATGGGTGGATGAGTGACTAGATTGGCTTGAGTGGATGGGTTCATAGATTGGCATGGGAATGTGCATGTGTGTGTCCCTAAGGAATACCATTTTCAATTGTGAAACTAATCAAGAATTTTTTGATTTTTAAAAGTGTTTTAAGAATTTTTTAATGTTTTAAGAACTAATGGTTGCGTAGTGCATTTCCTATGACTTGGTAATGTTGTTTTGTGCAATTTTCTAGTTTTATAATTCTTTTTTATGAATTGGATTAGATTCATTTCCTGGTTTTCTTGTTTCTTAGTGTACACCCCCACCCAGGATTTTATGGATAATAGAGGTGCATCTATGGTTGGTTCACCATTAGAGGATCCTCTAGTCAATCAACCCATATATTTCCTTCTTGAATATTAGAATTTGAATTCTACCATATTTTATAATCATGTGGATCCTATCAAACCAGAAGATTGTATGTGTAAATTTGAGAGAAAAATTAGTTTCCTTGAGTTTCCTATGTTTTTAAAGATAAAGTTTTTTACCTTTAAGATTGAAGGTCCGACCAGGAAGTGGTGGAAGTTGGTCTCTTAAAGCATGCCTTGGGAATATCTTACATAGTATTTATTCAGGGATTTTTTCATCCGACAATATTTCTCTAAGGAAATGAAAATGAAGAAGGGGAAGAGGATGTGTTTTCTACAGTAGGGCGATGGACCAGTGATGCAGTTCTTTTTTAATTTTTCAGATATAATTCATTCTCTTACAAAATAGGATGAAGACAATTTTTTAAAGGCTCAAAATTTTGAAAATGGGATTCATCATGATCTGTAGTTAAAGGAATCAGAGTTTAGTCTAACCTCCTTTTTCGATGTGGCGAGGAAAACTATTTGGGTTAAAGCTGTGCTAACATGAGTGATTATGTCAGTAAACCTTCCTCAAGTCTCTGAAAGTAGTGAAGGGAATTCTATTAAGGAAACTAGAAAGCTGATGGAAGCTAGTGGAGATGGTAGGGGAATTAATAGGCCTATAGATCTCTTATTAGATTCCTCTAAGTGCAGGGTCATGGTGTTACATCATTGTGACATGCTAGTTCATAAGAAGTCATCATGTATGAATGATAAAAATATCTACCATACCTGTGAACACCTAGGTCACTTTCAATAACTCTTTCAGAGTGTTTCCAAGAAACGATGTGGATCCTGATCCACTGCATCAAAAAAAACCTAGCCGGTTTGGAGGATTAAGGTTCTATCTTGGGCTTAGTTTTAATACCCTTTCTATTTTAGTGTTCCTTGAATTGTAACGGTTTTTTCCGGTGGTGTTTCTCAGTGTTGTATTTTATTTAAAATATAAAAGTTTATATTATGGATCTTATGAGAACTTATATTTTAATGGAATTATTTTTCTCCTTTATAAATTTTGAATTTTTCCATTCTAAGTAGAAGTGTGTTATACGTATACCTTGTTCTTTCTATTTATCATTAGGGTGAAAGGGGATGATGTGGGTGTATCTCCCGATTTGGTGGAAGAGTATTTTTGGAGTGAAGTGAGTTCTGTGATGTGTCATGTTCTTATGGTTTAGCCTAGGATGTTGTGTGGCCACTTGTGGCACCAAAAAGTAATAGTTACGATTAGATATTTTCAGGTTCTAACTGTAGGGTAGAAAATGATTCAAGACATTAGGAATCTAGCCATAGGTTTAAGAGTGAATCTCTTCACATAGTCAGGAATCACTAGGGGAGTGGGGAACCTTGTCTAATCTCTTGTCTCCACTATTGTGGTGTGGGTTGTTTAAATGTTTCTATAGATGTCTTACTTGTTTTAAAAAGCTTGGTAGTATTATCCTCATGAAATTACAAGAGTTATGCCTCTTTGAATGAGAATCTATGATTGTTCATTATTGTGTGGATAGTCCTTGAGAATTAGTTTTAGTTTTTGTTGCACTCTTCCAAATATAGTTTTGTATTTTAGAGATTATGAATCATGTTTTGGTTTCCACTTGGTTTGGTGTTTCCTTCATTAGAGCCCCCTTGTGGTGGGGGGTTGGTCAGTATGGGGAGTTATCAGGATGGTCTATATTAAGTTTCTCATGTCGGTATATGCTGGTTGATTTTAGATAGTTGGTCTTTAATTGTAGGGAGACTCACCACAGGTCATGTTACATGTGTTTTCTTCGGGATTTGGTCAGAGTTCAATGGTTTCAAATTATAGGGAGTCCATTCTGGTCTAATGTATTGGTAATTTGGTTCAATCTCTAGTGTACCTTGGCAATGAGTAGTTTCATTTGAAGTTTTTTTGAGTCTCTAATTCTATGTGAACATTGGGATTTTCGATTATTCTCAATGGTCTTTTTTGGAACAAGGTTGTAAAAGCTGAAGTTTGAGTTTTACTTTATTTTTTGATAAATGGACTTGGTTCTTCAGTTTGTTTCATGTAGAGATGTGTGTTTCCTTTTTGGCAGTTGTTGATGTGATTTTCATTTGAGGAGTTTAATCATGCGAGTGTGAGAAACTCTATATTTTATCGATAAGCTGGATATTTTATGGATTTCTGGGGGGCATAAAGTGTAATGGTGGGGAGAATTGTCACACTAAGATTTTTATTTTTGTCTTTTTTAGGTTCATTTTTTGGATCTTGGTTTTCCTCTCGAGTTTCAGGTGTTCTGGATTTAATTTTTGAGGTATTACTTTTTTTATTTTTTCTCCCATGTTTATTCTTTAGTTTCTCCATGAGTTGTTTTTGTGAAAAATGGAGATTTTGGGCTTGAAAGTAGGTGGAGCATGGTTAGGGGAAACCATGAACCCTAAATCTGGAAATAGTGCGACCAATTTCATTTTTGGATAGTGGTGACTACACAGTTGTCACGCAGATTGGTAAACCATGTGAACTAACCGATTGACTTGTTCTTTTTGTACAGTGAGGGGCACACAGTTGTCTCACTGTTTGGAAAACCACGTGGGTAAATCGTGGGACCTGTCCAGGTCATTAATATTGTGAAATTCGTATTCGAACCTCTTAGTATTTTAACATCAAAACTCCCCATTTCTCATTCTCCTAGTTCCTGTGACCAAATGGGTTCCCCTCCCTTGTTTTCCAAGTCTCCTATCCTCTCCCATGGTGTGGATATAGGGTTTTATTCAAGTTTTAAGGGTCATTTCTCTAGGTAATCTTCTCCTTTCTTTTTCACATTCCCTATCCTTCCATTTTATCTCGAGTTCCTCTTCTCCTATGGACATGTATATCTATATTTCTAATTTTTTATTTAATTTATGGGTTTTTTGTGTTTAAGGTTACTTGTTATTTTTCTTTCTTCTTCCTACAATTGTGATGTTGTTTTGGGTGAGCATTGTTGAAGTGTTGTGAGCTTGTGGTAGGTTTCCCTTTGTATCTGTCATTTAAATTTAAGAATCATTTTTTTATTGTTTTTATCACCTTCCTTGGATATTAAATAGTGATGTATGATTTTTATAATCATTTTTTTGATGTGAAATGAGGTGGTTTTCATAATTATTTTGGAGTGTATAGCATTGTTTTGTTATGTTATGCACACCAAATGTTTGATAAATTTTCCAATTGGACTTTGAAAATGTATTGTAATGTTTAGAGCATGGTATGGCTTTGAAAATGTATTTACGACCTCTAAAATGGTGGTTTTGACTTATAGAATGGATTTCCAAATGGTTTGGACTTGAAAGTGGGGTGTGTTTGGTTCTTCAAAAATGGGTTGACATGTGATGATGGTGTGTGGTCTGTTTGGAATTCTGATTAAAGTGGATTTGGTTTGAAAATTTGGTGAGAGTTATTAAATGGATTTTTATAAATTATTTTGAAATGAAAAATGGTGGGTATTCACCTTTTTGGAAAGGAATATTTGGTTCTTAAAAAAATGGTGGTTTCTTGAAGGGTGTCTAAGGCCTGTTTAGAACTTTTTTGAAATGAGTGGTCTTGAAAAATCTAATTGGATAATTATTATTTTTTAGTTATGTTGATCATTTTTGGAGGCTTTTTATGAGAGTATCCCTTTTTATTAGATGGTTTACATGAAAGAGATTGTTCCTTGGGGTGACTTGCTGGGTGAATTTATTGTGTATGATATATGTCCATGTGATTGGATGCTTGGTTAGAATTTTTGGCTCACCCCCACTTTATTATTGACATGAGAACATGGAATAACTAAAGGATTTTCAATGAGTATCTATTATACTAGTTTAGGATTTCACTCTGGCTAGGGGCCCATAACAATGATTTTTTTTTTGTTTTTGGTGCTATGGAAAATTTCCCCTAGGTCAGACCAGATAGTGTGTGATAGAACATGTGGGTGAGAATTGATTTCATATGGTGAGTCATGCCTTCTAGATGAGTCAATATGTATAGTATGTTTTATATTATTCCACTGATCTCCTATGTTCTCCCATGTCTTTTGGTACTTAGTTTTCTACAGAGAATTATTGAGATGCATGGTTGGTTGGTTACTCTTGCAGGTTTATTTTCTATTTCCCTTATTATGTAATAATTTTTGTTTATCTCTCATGTGGTGTAATAATTTTAAAAAGTAATGATTTTTTTTTCAAATGTTTAAGTAATTTTTTTGGAAATTATTACACTTC
Source organism: Viscum album (assembly GCA_963277665.1). NCBI lineage: Eukaryota > Viridiplantae > Streptophyta > Magnoliopsida > Santalales > Viscaceae > Viscum > Viscum album. The sequence goes on from OY728135.1 coordinate 1,370,208,451, forward strand.
CCTTCTCCCCTTTTTAATGAAAACATCTTTCTACTCCTCGAAGATGTTAATGTATGATTCTTGGGAAGGAATCTGGATTTGAATGTTAAAAGGGAAATGGACCGTGTTTTTATTTAAAGGGAAAATGTGTCTAAGAACTTAGTTTTATATATTTTATTTCAAACATGAAGTTTATGTTTCTATTATTTAAAATGATGTTCATGGGAATAAATTTTTTCAACGATGCATACTAAGTTTTAATACCCAAACCTATATTTCCCTCTTATTTTTAGCTTTTCATCCAGGTTCTAGCTTGTTTTAGATCACTATTGGAGATGGTTAGTTTTAATATTAGAGAGTGACACTTGGGGTCACATGAATAAATTGTGGTCATCAGATTTTTCTAGGATTTTTTTGTTTAGTTTGTGTATTTTTAATTTTGAATAAATGATATTTAGTTTTTAAATTTGTTTCTATTTTTTTGGACTTCTTGTTTCCTAAATTTATATTATTCTATTTATATATATATGTTGGAAAAAATCATTCCATTAGTTTTATTGTTTATTCACCAGAAGTAATTTCCATCTTGGGGGGATTGGGAATGCCTCTTGGGCCCTACCACGGACCGACTCAGGTGTCTAGATCTGGGTCAACCCAGGTTGGTTTGTGAAAAAAATGATCTTTCAAATGTAATAAATTCAATATTTTTTTTAGATTTTGTAAATATAAATAGTTATATTTAGACTTGTACAACTTATATCAAAGATAGTGTATAAGAATGAGTCTATGGGAACCAAATATGAGAGTGCGGGCTCGGGGCGTCAGAATTTTTAAATCAGAATCCTAATAGATTCAGTTAATATAGTTTCAAAATGACTTATTAACCTTACATTTTTTTCCAATACATCCATAAAGGATATAGTAAACCACAATATAGAACCATCCCTCACACTTGAGTGAAACTAAGATCACAAAATTTACTTCTACAGAAGGTGGGATAATGATTTAGGTTTGTATTTTGGCTACCACACTTGTATTTTCATTGATATTTGGTACTCAAAAAGTTCAAATATAAAGGTTTGTAATACGTGATACCCTACTATAGTAGGTTAATACTATATCCTAGACTATCACACATTGCACACTACGAGGAGCCTTTAGTGATGATTTTATTTTAAAGATTAATTTATGAATATTAGAATTGAATTTTATCAAAATAGACATCGTATAAAAACTATTCAAAAATATATAATCATAATATGTAATTTTGGGAGTTTTTCAGAATATTTTATTTTTAAGTGAATTGTAAAAAATACAGTTTTTACTACAACAATAACATTTATTTATATAAAAAGACCTACAAGTTTATAAAACCTTTTAAATGGTCAAATATTCATTTAAGGACTAAACCTATACATTTTCTAAATAATATTCTTAAATTATAAAACCTATGTTTAATATTTTATGAACATAAGTAATATTTTCCAATAAAAGAAACTCTTTTTCATCTTTTCTTTTAATTAAATATTATTTTGGAAAAATTCTATTTTTGTAGCCTAATTAAATTTATTTTTTTTCATAATAAAACAATTTATGTCATGAAAATCAAAATCATATATAATTATATTCAAAATATTTTTTTTTATTATTAAAAAATATATTTTTTTTAAAAAACATGTTTTATACATGATAATGGTAAATTTAATTTTTATGACACATGTTAAACTTAATTGATAAAATTTAATTTACATTTATAATATATAGGTATAAATTATTTAAAATTTAAATATTTTTTTAGGTTTTGAAATTAAATTACATATGTTAAAGATTAATTACCATGGTAAATGTAAAATGGTTGTTTTCAAAGAATTAATTTTATAAGATTTATAGAATTTTTATATAAATTAAAATATGGCTATAATACATTTTTAAACACATAACTAATTATATTAAAACTCATTCAACTAATAATTAATAATAAAAAATTTTAAAAAATACTTAATATATGAAAAAAAATTTATATATAAAAATGTTTTCTTATATCTTATGTTTTAATTTAAATGTTTTTTTTAATTTTTAGTAATTGAATTATGTTAAATTGGTTCCAAATTTATAATAATCGCATTGATATGTTTTATTAATGGTTATATTATATTTTAAATAATAAAATAATTACCATGGTTATTTTTTAATCAAGATTAATATTGGTAGAATGGGTAAATGAGGTATCTTAGATTTTTAATAATTAGATTATCCCTAAAACAATCTTTAAAGCCTTCTTGGGTAGAAAATTCATACAAAAAAGTATCACCTACATTTCTCTACCTAATTTAACCCACTAACCTAATCTACCTAACACCCATATGATTCCATTCTTACAATGTACTGAATATTAGTTTCCAAGAAAAAACCCCTCTTTTCACCTATAAAACGAGTTCACTCTCATACATTCACTCATTCCACTCCAACCCAAAGGAATTGATCATAGTTTTACATTCCCTCTCCCACTATAAATCTCTTCTAATGTGTTACTATGGTTCTAATGTGTCCTCCTAAGATTTTAGAAGCTACTTAGCAAGGTAAGAAATTTCTGTCCTTTTATTTCCTTTCTAATTAAAATTATTTTAGTACAATAACATTTACAAACATTTATTTGATATAATTGTTTAGTTATTGTCTCCCATTTTATGTGGTATTAATTCAACACCAATTATCCCCATTCATTAAATCCTTCTTCCTATGTCGTTATTATGCCGACATAAGGGCTCTCATTCCCTCTTGCATTATCGATTATAAACATTTATTATAATTTCATCATTATTTTAATTCTATAGAATTATCAGCCATTTTATATATTGAAAATAATTTTCCCCAAATTAAATCCATTTTTTAAGCCATCATAATTCCCATTTTTTCTAAATTTTGTGAAATCATAGAGTTTATTTTTTTCTTAGTGGTGATATCTATGTCCAGATACTAGAAAGTGGATGTGTGCTATTCATATATTCACCTAGCTTTAATAACCTAAAATTGGGTTATTTTAAGAATTAACACAACCATAATCTAGATGAAAGATGAGTATACCTAATACTATACACTTTTCTTGAAACTCTTGATATATTTTCTTTAGTTTATCAACACAAACTTTATGAACCATGATGAAGGATTTATCCTACTAGTGAAAACCATTGAGCTCAATTACTATTTTTATTGATATCACAACAATTTGAAATTACCCTTAAACAAGAGATTGTATTTATTTATTTGATAATGGAAATTACTTTTACATTGAGAATAACCTATAAAAATAATGTTTAATATGCATAGTTTAATCATCCACTATCTCTGGATGGGTTAAGTTCTTGTTATCACTTTTATATAAATTGGGAAAAGTATTGGTATTTGTATGTTATTATTCTAATATAGATGATTATTGAAATGTTGACTATATACTATTTAACCATCCACCATTTTTCAATGGATAATTTATGGTCATGTTAACTCCTTTATTAAAATTGGTAGTCTGTATGTTTTCATTTTAAGATGAATGATTATCAGTAGGTTGATAATTTATTGCTTAACCATCAACCTTATCTGTACATGTGGGTAATGATCATGTTACACCAATTATTGACATGGGGAAAATTATTAGTGCTCTATATGTTTTTATTATAATAGTGATTATTAATAGAAAAGGTTATTGGGAATTGTTTATTAACTTTCTCATACGATGAATGCATCAGATTTAAACAAGTTATGGGTGGAGCCTAAAAATACACATCCCTTGATGCATTGATAGGTCTCATTATAAAATTATTATTTGATATTTTGGTGAATGATTACCTAAATAAGTTTTTTCATTAATGGTAAGATCATGATGTCTATGATCATAATGTCTTAGCTAACAATATGGAATATTATATATGAAATTATGAATTTAATCACTAATGGACATATTAATGGTATCCATGTGATCTAGTTATTTTGATTTCTATCCATGGATTTATTATCCTCTAAATTTTAGTTTATTATGGCCTCATGTTGTTTGTTTATTCTTAATATATCACTTATGCTAAGTTTATGTTTTGGTATATTCTGTTGTATGTTACCCATTACTAAGCATCTAAGGTCACCCTTATTTGTTTTCCTTTATATGGGAAACCTAGAGGAGAAATATATATAATTTTTAAGGATATGATAGATTGAATAATAATGTTATCATAATGTGTTTATGTAGTTTCTTAGGTTTTCAACTATAATATATATATGTATCTATTATTCCAGGACTACTAAGTTATTATATCCTATAAAAAATCTTTTATTCTATACCAATAAAGTAATATAACTATAGAATACAATTTTAAGGAGTCTAGGTTGCTGTAGTTGGCATCAAAGATTGATTATTAGGAACTTTAGGGAATATATTTAGATAAACCTAGTAAGATAGTATATGTACTTCGAAAAACCATCACGATTTCTAGGTAACACACTATAAAACATAATAAGAATTATATTTAACAATTTAATATCAAAATATTCTTATGTGTATGATAATATAGAAAGATAATGAATAACCGGAGGAATGAAAACTTTATCAACACTATTAGTCAATGCATGGATATTCCCCTTTAACAAGTTAATGAAGTAAGTGTTGAGGCTAATCATACCATAAACATATTAGGTATGTTGACCTAGGTTATGACAAAAAATATCACCCACATAGAGAAAACTACTAACCCATGACATAGTACAATTATGTTAGACTATTTCATGATATGACAACCTCCAAAATTTAATAGAACTACAAGTCCGTTGGTAATTGAAAATGGATCAAGCCCCTAGATAATATATTTTTCTCTATGGAAATTAGTGAAAAGAAAAAATTCATAAATGGAATCTATCATCCGAAGAGAGATGTAGACTAATAGTGGTTTATAAGTAGAAACACTAAAGTGGAAGATGAGATAAATTTCTTGGAATAAAGAACATTCAATGATGTATTCTATGAAAAATACATTTAATCTTGACTAGTTAGTAGAAATTGAATAAAGCTAAATATTTAACAAAAGGAGGAAAATGTTGCTAAGTATGAATATAAAATTATAAGGTTAACTAGGAATACTGAAGAATATTTACATAGACCATAAGGAAATATTGATTGTATATTTAATCAGATAATGCTAAGAATATAAATGGAATTTATTGCTCATAAGTTTTCATCATATTATTATATAATATCAAGTGATATTAATTTTTAAAAGGGGTTCTATAGGATATATTTATTCAAGGGATACAATTAGAAGAATTGGTTGACTAAAAATCATAGGAAAAATAGTGTGGACAAGTGTGATAAATTAATTATGGGATTTCCTATATGTTGTAACTATGGGAAGAAAAACCCTAAGGATTGAAGGAAGGGAACATGAGTTTGTTATATGTTCCTAGAAAAAGGCTACCGAGATATTGAACATAAAGTAAAGGTAGAAGATATTAATTTTCAATTATATATTTGTAATAATAAAGGAAATTATGTAAACAAATGACACACTCATCAAGGGATTTTACCTCTGAAATTGGAAAGGTAGAAAGGAAAATCTTTTGTGATTACCACAATTGATGTTTAAGTTCCTAATTACATGGTAGTGAGTAATTTGATTAAAACTATAATGTTGGATAATGTTTTATTTGATTATATATCATCAAAATCATTTATATATTTCATTTTTTACCAAAAAATATCACTCATATCCCAAGAACCTAAGTGTGGGTGTCATCAATTAATACACCGAGTAAAAATATTATTTTAATAAAAGTTTATTTGGATGTTTCAATTATGATGCATGAGAATATATTATTCTCAAAATTGGTTAATATATTCATGGTTGACTTTAATATTATCGTTATTATGGATTTGATTTCAAAGTATAATGAAAAAAACTTATTTCCAAGAGAGGTAAACTATGATTCATGAAGGTGTAGTTAAATATATTATCTTTAGAGGGGGAATTCATCATCTAAATAAAGTCGGGATCCCTTAAAATTTCTCTCCTTAAAGATATTTTGGGAATATGGGGAGATCAATAATTATATATGGATATGGTTTATATTTAAGAATAGAGGTTGTACATCTGTTACAAAATTTAATCGATGTTTTTCTATAAGAATTATCTATTCATCCTATAGAACATTAAGTTGAGTTCACCATTGAACCAATTCCTAATACAAGTCCTATATTTAAAACTCCCTATAGAATGGAACACGTATAATTTTTGGAGTTTCATATATATATATATATATATGATTTCTTAGATAATGTGTTTTTACACCTTAGTTTTTCACCATGGGGAAACCCTATTTTATTCATAAACCATTTGGATGGATCTATGAGACTTTGTTTCAATTATAAGGAGATCAATTAAATTACTATAAAGAATAAGTATCATTTACCATACATTGATGGATCCTTTGATCAAATTCAAGGAGACTAAAACTTTTCAAAGATCATTCTTCCCTCTAGTTATCATCATCTAATGTTTAAGAAGGATGATATATCTAAGATGGTATTTCAAATAAGGTATTGACATTATGAATTTATGGTAATTGTTTTTGGAATGACTAATGAACCTTCTATATTTATGGGTCTGATGAATAGAGTATTAAAGGAATATCTAATAACTTTGTGGTGGTATTTATTAATGATGTCTTGATATATTATAAGGTCTTGATGTGAAATATATTCATCAGTAAATAATTATATACACCCATAGAAAAAAAGGAATTATATAAAAAATATTTTATGTGTGAATTTTTTCCTAGTGGAGTTTCTTTTTAGGGATATATTTTCTCCAAATATAGAATATTTGTTGATTCTTGAAGGAAAAGTTAGAAAAATCATAGAACCCATTGATGAAAAAAATCGAGAAACAAAGTTTTATGAGTTTATTAGGTTACTATCGAAGGTTCTTTTAGGATTCTACCTAGTTATCCAACCTGTTATCTAATTTACACATAAAGGGATTAAATTATCATGGTCAAGGGAATGCATGTAATGTTTTGAATAGATGATGTAGAGATTATTTAATTCACTAGTATTAAAGAAACCATCATGCAATGAAATATTTATTGTATATAACGATTCACAAATGAAAGGATTTAGTATTCCCTTATTCATAATTACATGGTAATATCCCATTCATAAAGGAAAATGAAAAACCATCAACAAAACTATCAAATTCATGACTTTGACCAAGAATATGTAATATTTTTGTTAATAATTTTTAGAAATTACCTCTATGATTTAAAATTTGATATATATACATATCAAAAGAGTTTTAAGTATATCATCTCTTATAAAGAGCTCAATAAGAGGAGAAGAAGATAGTTGGAACTACTCAAGGACTATGATTTCTTGATACAATACAACCCTAGGAAGACAAATGATGTAGATAATTTATTGACTAGGGGGAACATGGTGTTCTGACCTTGATACAAACTATCACGAATATTATATACTAATATATTGTAAATATGGATATGCTGGTTTTTAGGCATGGTTGAAATCATTCCTTTTCTAAAAAATTACTAATACATCGATAATAGAAAATGTAGACAAGTACTAGTAGGATGAAAAGGGATAACAAAAGATGATTAAAAAAAATTAAATAATGGTAAATTGATATACTTTGTTTTGATAAAGATTGATTTTTGAATTTTAGAAAGAGGTTATGTTCCTCATACATACTCGAGTTGAAGAGGTAATTTCTAGATAATACACATAGCTCTAATTTATATATACACCCTAGTATCATAAATATGTGTAGCTATTTAGGAGAACATTTCTTTTGTGATTATTTGAAGTGAGAAATTGTATACAATGTGCCTTGAGACTTACTATTATAGCTTGTGAAGGATGAAATACTATAACCTAATGGAGTCATGCAACCTCTGAATATACCTGTATTAAGGTGGTATAATATTAAAATGGAATTTTTTTGTAGACCTCAAAAGAATCCAAGGAAGAATGATGCTATATGGGTCATCATTGAACATTTTGAAAATTATACTCATTTCATAGAGATAATAGAAGATCTACCCATTTATTGAATTTACCAACTCTATATAAATGAAATCATAAGGTTTCATGGGGCACCTCAATAGATAGTACCAGATTGTGACCCTCAGTTCACATTGAAATTATGGAATATTCTTCGAAGTGATTTTAACACTGAGATACATTTAAGCACTCCATATCTACCCCAATTTGATGGGTAGTCAGAAAGGACTATCTATAAAATTATTAACAAACTTTAATAATTTTATATTTAATTAAAAGGTAGGTGAGACCAATACATACCTTTAGTGAAGTTTTATTATAATGATAGATTCCATTCAAGAATCTATATAGCACAATATAAATAATTTTATAGGAATAGGAGTCATAATCTAGCTTGTTGGGAAGAAGTTATAGAAGGGAATCTCATTGTCCAAGAGAATATAGAGGAGTTTTCTATTAAATTATGAACTATTACCAAACAAAATAAATCATCACAGGGAATAAAAAAGGGAACTGTTGATAATGAAAGGAAATACATAGTATTTAAATTTGGGTATCATGAATTATTAAAGGTTTCTGTAGGGATGGAGTTATAAGATTTGGTAAAATGGGGAAGTTAAACCCAATGTGTATTGAACATTTTGAAATACTAAAAAGAATTAAAGATATATCTTACTGATTGGATATACCACCCAACCACTCTAAATTACATTAAGTCTCCTGTATTCTTTTATTAAGGTAATAAATTCCAGATCCAATGCATGTGATCACATTTTATGGAATATAATTAGATCCTGACATGTCTTATAATGAGGATCCTATCTAGATTCCTAAAAATGGAGAGAAATTAATTTGGAATCGAACAAATTGATTAGTTAAAGTTATTAAGACGAATAAAAAACAATAAGAGGAAACTTGGGAGCTTTAAGAATCTCTAAAGAATATCCAATTTTTTTAATACCAATTATATACCAAAATTTCAAGGGTGAAATTATTTATGTTTCAAATAATGTAATACCTAAGACCCTGATATGGTAGGTAAATAACATATCCAAAACTAAAACAAAATGGGAACCCAAAAGAGACTTTATTGATGAGTATGTTTAAAATTTTTATTTTAGAATTTTATAATTTATTTGTAAAAAAATTATATTTTTATTGGAACTCATTATAAATAAATTAACAAAAATGTAATTTTTTTATTTTTTCGAAATTGTTTTTTTAATTGAACAAATAAAAATATAGTTTTTATCTAAAACTATAACTTTTATTTATATAACCAAAACCTAAAAGTTTATAAAACCTTTTATATGGTCAAATATGCGTTTAATGGGTAAAAATATATTCCTATGAAATAGAATTATTAAATTATAAAACCCATGATTATCATTTTATTAAAATAATTAATAATTTCATAAAAAAGGAAATGATTTTGGTATTTTATTTTATTTATATATTATTTTGGTAAAATTAAATTTTGTAAGCCACATTGAAATTATTTTTTTCTTAATAAAAAAATTCATTTCATGAAAATGAAAAATAATTAAAAATATTACCATAATCATTATTTTATGCTTAAAATGTATGCTTAAAAAAACTAGTTTTATGTATGCTAATGGTAAAATTAATTTTCTCTACATATGATAATTTTATTTGATAAAATACACTTTATATTCAAAATAATTTGGTTGAAAATTATTCAGGTATGTTAATCTTTTTTTAGGAATTGAAATTAAATCACCAAGGTGAAAAATTAATTACCACAGTGTTTCCCTCTGGAATTGGGGATGATCTCATTGATTTATGATTCAAACATTCCAAGAGGTTTCTAATGGTTTTTTTCGTAGAACTGGAAACATCCAATGATTCCATATCCATTTGAACCTACTTCCCAAAGGTAGGTGCTCATTAGTTGTGTACTGATGAGGCTTAGGAATTTTCATTGTTCGAGAGGATGGGAGGTCGGACTCATCACACCTTTTTGAGGGGAATTATTGTCTACTCTAGGACTCTCTTTATAGATTTAAGTTATGTTTGTGAATCCTTATTACATTACCAAGTATAAAATGAGCTTTCCTTTAGATATGACAATCAATGATTGATATGTAGGAAATTTAGAGAATATTTTATATGTATAAGAGGTCTTCATCAATAGAGAATCATTTGTATTTGTTAGAGATTCTTAGTCAATGGAATCCTTTGATACATAAAAGTCTCTTGATCATTATGATGACAATAATAGTTTTAAATCCACTCAGTGGGGCACTTGATGTTTATTGTCATTCATAAGGACATGGATTATTTCAAAGTCGGGATCGTACCTGCATATGGGCTACCTATGTATCTTTTTTTTGGAAAAGGAATTAGAACCCACGTAGTTCGAGTAAGGGAGTATGATGTTTATGCATGATTGATGGCTCAAAGAATGATGTCATGATTACTTTTACACTCTAAGCTCATGTGGGTCATGCTCGGTGTGAGAAACAAGAGGTATTGGTGAATCCAGACAATTGTGCCACGAAAGATGCAATGATGTGGGACTTATGTATGTATGACTGCCCAAATAGATGAGGATTAAGATTTACTTCAGGGAAGAAATCTAGGAACATGGTCCATAAAGGTATATGTGCTTCATGGAGAATTGGATACTCTAATCTTGGGGCTTACTCCTAAGGAAGATGCCCAAGTTTGGAGGGGACTTATGATTGGGTTTTACTCCTGAGAAGGATGTCCAAATCAAAAGTAAATTAAGACTGGTTAAGAGAAATTAAGGCTCGGGCTTACTCCTAAGAAGAAGACCCAGGTTAAGGGACTCGAAAAATTAAGGGACTTGGGGATTACTCCTAACGAGGATGCCCATATTTGATGATTTGAAACTGGGGTATGTTAATGAAAAGGAATCCTCGGTTAAGAGAACCATGGTTGGGGCTTACTCCTGAGGAGGATGACCATATTTGGGAACTTTAAGATTGGGGATTATTCCTGAAAGGGAAGCCCAAGTTAAAGGAATTATGGTTGGGGCTTACTCCTAAAGAGGATTCCCATATTTGGGAACATTAAGACTAGGGCTTATTCCTGAAAAGGAAGCCTATGTTAAAGGAATTATGGTTACGGCTTACTTCTAAGGAGGATGCCCAAATTAGGGGACTGGGGATTACTCCTGAAAAGGAGGCCCAATTAAGAGGATTTGAAACTGGGGCTTACTCTTGAAAAGGAGTCCAAAATTAATGAGAACTTGTGGCTTACTCCTGAGGAGGATGCCCAAATCAATGAGAACATGGGGCTTACTCCTGAGGAGGAATCCCAAATTAATGAGAACTTGGGGATTACTCCTAAGGAGGATGCCCAAATTAATGAGAACTTTGGGCTTACTACTGAGGAGGATACCCAAATTAATGAGAATTTGGACTGGGGCTTACTCTTGAAAAGGAGACCCAAATTAATGATTCTCTCATCTTTAAAGGATGAGGTTGAATGAATTAACTCTCTAACTTTTGTGATGTAAAGATGTGCAAATCACTAGGTTTTTAGAGATGTTTCATAGAATTCCTTTCGGATAAGGAAGTCAATCAAGAAAACATGCCATAAATGGCTTTGAAGAGTGTCTTTAAGACTTAATCTTTAATAAGAGAGGTGGAATGACCTAAGAGGGGTTAAATGGGCAGGAAGGGTACCCAAAAATAGAAGGGCGTGCAAGTCCTGGTAGGCGTGTAGGTACTGTGTGGGCAAGCAAGTCTTGGTCGCGTAGGTATACCTACACGACACATGGGTACTTACGCAATTTTCAGCCCTTAGGGTAATACATGGGCGATCTATGACCAAATCCTTTAGAGTTATCCCGAGGTACTTCCATAAGAGTGGCACACAAGTTTCAATGAGTAGGTAAGGAGGCACGCAAGTGTGTCCATTTTTCTTAAGGGTAACAAACTCAGGCCTACAAGTGTTAGTGAATTTTAACACTTATAACTTATTCCTCTTGTTTAGACCTTCCATTCTAGGTAAAGAATTACCTTAGAAGTGTTATGAAGACCCGAAGAAGAGACTTGGGTGTTCAGAGCTCTGTATGTGAATTCTGGAAAAAATCCTCTCGAAATGGGCAGCCCATCGGGGGTATTTATAGGCTGGAGAAGACCCCGAGCGTTTTTCAAAGAGGGCGCGCAAGTCACTTGCGTGACCATTAGGTGGCACGCAAGTGTACTTGCACGAAAACAAGGGAACTTGCACGACCCAAGGCTATTTGACTCCTTGTTCATGCCTTCGTCGATTTTTGATGTTTTCTTCAAAGGATGAATCAATTTGTGATAAGGAATTTTCCTTTCAATTATTTTAGACAATGTTATGAAAATGAGCATCAACAAAAGTCCCCCCTTAGATTTGGATCCGAAAGAATAAGGATGTGACTCTGAGGAAAATAAGAAAACCAAAGGGGAAGAGGCGCGCAAGTGTTCAACATGCAACACTCATCGCGCAGGTGCGAGTCATGCAGGGCTGAAGCATGTTGGATTTTAGGCACGCAGGTGGCCATCCTAGCCTATAAATATGTGACCATTTGTCTCACATTGCATATAACTTCGGATTTTTGAGCGCTCGCTGCGCAGGTCATCTCCACCACCCAAGTTGCTCTCTTTTCCGCTTTTCCTTTGCGGTCGCACTGCTGTCATGGTATCTGGACCTACGCAGTGATACTTTCACGCCAAATACTTGCACGACATTTTATACTTACGTGACACATCCACACTTCTGTGCCAAGTTTATACTTGTGCGCCTTAATTCCTTAGCCTTTTTTTTCCAAATCCTTCACAAATTTTATGAAAAATCAACTTACTTAAGAGTTAATTATTCAACTTTTATGCAGAATCAATGGCTCCCAGGAGAATCGGAATCGCTGATGAACTGGAAAGAAAGTTACTTGATGATATGTTGAGTATCATTGGCTATGATTATTATACCTTCTGTGATAGTACTCTTCTGGATTTGTCCAAGTATCTGAAGAAATATCATCGCGACTTCCCCCAAAGCATTTATTTTCCTTTGTATGGCTTGGTCATCTACGAGAAGTTACTATTCCAGAAGCAAAGAACTATCTCCCATTTTCGTGGTTTCAAAATTACTCCAACTTTGCTTTAGAAAATATCTCATGTGGGGGAGGATTTATAAATGCTGGAATAGTGGAGAAGGCCCACATGATGTATCATAGCCCTTGTATGACAGATATGAAATCTCATAAGCCTGAGTTGCAACCACACTGTCATCCTTCAATCTTCCGAAATGCTCAGATGGATCAATCCAAAGGCTGGAGGAAAAGTTGGGACTTCCTTCCTAGGGGAGGTGTGAAGCCAACTTGGATGTGGGCATACTAGGTGCGGAAAACCTATGCAGAGTTTGTCGAAGATCTGAAAGGAGTTGCGATATACGAAGTTGTCTGGGTTGGGAAAACATATGTTTACAGACATGATAGCTTTGTACCGGAGATACTCAGCCACTAGAGCCTAGAAACCAATTCTTTCCATCTGACTCATAGAGAAGTAGGCATTAGTCTGTAGGATGTCTACAGAATCTTAGGGGGTCCAATTTTGGGTGACATGTATGATTAATTCATTCCTCCCAAGGTGACTTGGAATGATTCATAGAAGACTCCTGCTTTGGCTCTGGAATTATTTAAAATCATCCACAGGATCAATAGTTCAGAGACCTCCTTAACTAATTCTAGAAAGGATATTCATCCAGAGGAGTGGATGAATATATGTCTTATTGAGAAGAAAGAGAAGGAGCCAAAGGACATGGAGCTGAAGGAGAAAGGATCCAAGAAAAAGAAATCCAAGGATAAGAGGCCCACCCGTCCTACCACCTACCCAAAACCTGAGAAGAGGGGTGCTCCTGGCACATTCTGGGAAACTCTAGAAGTAGGAGAGTTTGAGAAATGGGGATATGAAGTGAATCAAAGTATCCCAAAGAAGACTTTTCTGGCGGGATTCTTGGATTTGTGGCTCAACATTTATCTCTTTCCAGTTAGGGACTCGAAGGGAGGCATCAGGCTAGAGACCTTCGTTATTGCGGCAAAGTTGGATGAAGAAAAAATGGTTGGGTTGGATACCCCCATTTTAGAAAAGATTCACAGGAGTTTATTTCATGTCTTCATGGGTAAATCTCATTTGAGAATAGAGGGACCATTCCATGTTTTATGGGGATAGATCGCCACTCACTTCAGGACTTATAACGTACAGAATGGAGTACAAATTCCTGGAAGTTATTTCATGCCATCAGTGCAAGCATTCTCTAGAGTTTCTCCATTAGATCGTAATGCCTATGACATGAAAGTGAGACTGAGCATGTTTAAGGAATTCAACTTCTTTCCCTATAGAAATCCACCAACCAGGCGGTTTGTTGATGATGGATCATCCCACTTGGATTTTAGGGCATACATGATAGCTTGCAGAGATGGTGTGCTAGTTGCCAGGATTGACAGAGAAATTATATGTGAGGCCTATGACCCATATAGATCTTCATGTCAATTCATGTGTCTGTAACAGATTGCTATATCTCCCCTAGTACATGTCAGGTTAGAGTAACATCTGATGGTTGCTCGACAACTATGGCTGCTGACGTCAAGGGAGAAGACTGGGGCGGTGTTTGATCTACCAGTTGAAAAAGCAGCACATAACTTGACTACATGGTATGTCGAGCACTGGATAGCATCATACCCTAACGGGGTGCTGAATCACCCATTTTATCAGGTGGGGAAAAGGAAGAAGACTGTAGAGAAAGAAACCCTTCCTCATGAAGGTGATGCTTCCCCACCTGAAGCTGATTCGCTAGATTCCTCCTCTAGGATTGATTCACCAGATTCCCATGATGGGGATGATGAGGCACAACAAGTGGCAAAGAAGCCTCGTGCCCGATATAATCCTCTGGTCAGAATCAAAATACCTACTCCATCAACTACTGGTGAGTTACTTCATTGTGGTAATTTAATCACCATCACTTTATAAAGCAATAAGTCTTATTTTCTTATTCTCTATCTGTAGTTGTAGGAGCTGGGAAGAAATTGAAGTCAAAGATTGTAGGACCTTCCTCGCAGCCTTCTGGTACATGCACTGAATATCTATGACCAGAGGCTATCTAGACATGGCAGAGTTTATACATTGGTATTGAAACTGCCTGGCTGGACTTATTCGAGTGGCTGCAACTCCCTGTAATAGGGACTATTCTGGATTCTACCGATATTAATTTCGAAGATAGCCCCGATGAAGTTTGATCTTATATAAGAGAGATGGAAATGCTCATATATGCCACTGATGATTCCATTCCTGTCACCAAATGGGTGAAGGAAATGATATATTGTGGCGCCGTTGAGGGGACTGATGAGGAGTGACACAATTACGTGGCCACTAAAGATGTAAGTTTTCTTTCCTTATTTTCTTTACAACTTGGTTTCAATAGAAGCTTTTTTTCTCAAGGAAGTTATTTTCTTCATCTTCTAGCTTATAAATAAAGGAACTAATGAGGTTCCTTCTCCAAAGTATATCCCTGGTGGTACTTCCATTAGGGATGCTATTGAATCTCCTCGCTAGTCGGGTGAGATATCTCTAGGCCCGAAGGCCACGAATGAGGAGCTGGCAATGGCTTTCCATTCTCAAATTCAAGTACCTATAATGAAGACTGCCGACACTCCCAAAAAGCCAAGGAAGAAAGATCAACAAAGAAGGAAGTCCATAGCTAAACACTTCATCAATAGTGGTAATTCCTTCAGATAATCATGAATTTTAAATCATGAAAAAGATTGATCATTTTCCTTGGGATTGCAGGGGCCTCTTCAATTTCCCCTCTGAAGGAAAGGACTGATCCTCCTCTGAGGACCACAGAGGGTGCTGTGGAAAAATCGAAAATTCAGGCAGACTTGGTTGCTCCTAGAAAAGATCCAGCATCTGTTCCCAGTATCCCTCCTGCTGCTGTTGCAAGAAGAGAAGAACCCACTTCTGGTAAGTTAACAATGCTTCATAAAATGTTGAATGAAACATCTAATGAATTCCATTCTATGATACTTCAGTTTCAACCCCTGCATTAGAGCTTTTGGCAACTATTGCAACTGATACTATTATTTTATCCAAAGATGTTGTCCAGGGTCAGGGACCGTAGGATGAGGGTCACCAAGAAGACACATCAAATACTCCCACTAGTGAGACTAACCAGGATTCTGAGATGACATTATATGAAATGATGGAACTTGGCACATCTTTCGAAGATTTTATAAATCATGATAAATTACCATGTAATTTAGAAGATTATGGACGTGAGTGTTATCCTTCATCCAATTAAGAATAATTTCTTATTACATGTCTAATCATGATTGGTTCAAATGTTCAGTTTTGTCTGAGCAAGATGCTGAACTACCCATGCCTGAAGGGGGTACATAAAACCCTACCATTGTAGAGACATTAGCACAAGTGGAGATGAACCCAGTAGAGCTTCCTTAAATTCATCCTAAAAATCCTGTAGAATCTAGGAAAGATGGAGAGGATCCTTCTCATGTTGCTGATCTACCGTTGGGTAAGGAATAACAATAGTTGTGATTGTACTTAATTTGCAAGACAACCAATTTACTTTTGTTATCCTTTGAAACTAACCAAGACTTTCAATTGATTATGCCGGGCCATCAATTTCAGTGGTTAGATCCAGAGGTGAAGCTTCATCCTCATACCCAACGGGAATTGAAAGCGAAGAAATACAGGTCAGGGGGGAAGGAGAAGAATATGGAACTTCTCTCAATGCATTAATCCCAGATTACATGCCCCCCTGTGATGATGATGTCGAATCAGACCTGGAGGTGCTTAAGGCGCTCATCTTTTAACAATGCAAGTCATGGAACAACATATGAAAAATCATATCTGAAGTGCCTCTTGAAGAGCTGTCATCAATGATTTCCTGATTTTCGTCCCTATTCATCATGCTAGGACTTGGCAGTTTTGGATATCAAGATATCCATACCGCAGTGAAATTGGTCATCTTAAGAAGGGAGCAGGAGCAAAAGTGCCATGAAGATATGACAAGGGTGAAACTGTCAGTCAATATTGGTGAATTTGAGGCTGCGGTACCCTGAGATGAGGCTGACTATGCTGCCAAGATGAAGGAGCTGAAACAAAAAATCAAAGATAAAGTCTTCCAACAGATGCACATTCAGAAACAGTTAGACGCTGCTACTGGGGAACTTGACCAACTCAATAATTCCCTGGAGGGATCTCAATAGAATAGTATGAAGGCCGTTGCGGATTCCAAGAAAGTACTCCATCTAGCTTAAAAGAGTGAAGTTGGTCAGGTGCATGAGCTTCAAGTAGCTGCTGATGAAGCTTGGGATGCTATTCATCAAGTGAAGACTTATGTTGACAGCTTCTTGTAATTTTTTAGAAAAGAGAAGAGACTCCAATCTGTGGATGTCCTTCTAATTCTTGTTCAACAAATGGAAAGAATGCTTTCATCTTTAATCACTTGTGCACGTATTTTCCTGCTACCTGCTTTTAATTTTACCTAAGCCAATGGGCCTAGTAAGCATAGTTTGATTTTTACTAAGATTATTATAAATAATCCTACAAAAATTGAATATTTTAATTGTTCAATATTACTTAAATCATAAAAAATGTATGTTTAGTGAGCTGGAACTTGACTTTTATTCAGATTCCCCTTGTCTTTTGTGGGTAGTTTAAATTCATGCACGTCGGACATAAAAAGGCTAATGTTTAAGGTCAAAATAGCTTTGACCGAATGAATTAGAATTGACTCAATTCATTGACAATTTATCTAAAAATATATTACCATACTCAAGTATGAGGGAAAAATATGTAAACTACGACTTAAGAAAATTTGAATCTGAGGAATGATATGAAAAAGAGCTAAAAATGCATTAGAAGAAGTAGTTCCCAAGAATTAATTTACCATTATTTAACAAACCCCTTAGGGGGTTGAATTATGCAGGGTCACCTAAGGGCATTGGCTGCATAGTCAAATAATAAAATCTTTTGGCTGACAGATCCGTTATGTAGACTACTTATGCAAGGCCGCCTAAGGGCACGTGCTGCATAGTCAGGAAAAATAACTCTAAGAAATTTACTTTTCTAGTGATAAGAAGCTAGAGAAAGATTATGGGGATTCAAATTTTCCAAAGTATAGAGCTTGTTGTATGGAAAGAGGTACTTGAATATGAAGAAGATATTTTCAATCAAGAATGTTTAAGAATTGGATGAATGTTACTCACACGAAGGTCTGACCAAGCGTAGGGAAGGTAAATATAAACCATAGACTTGAATTCTTTCAGATCATGAAAAAGAACATGAAATAAATATGTTAAGGATGGTTATTTTTTACAGATCCTTACTTATTTTTTATAAGACCAATAAGGACAAAAGATGCTTTCTTCCCCAAAATGAAGTTACCAGTATCTGAAAAACCCATTAGGGGGTTGAATTATGCAGCGCCACCTAAGGGCATTGGCTGCATAGTCAAATAATAGTATCTTTTGGCTGACAAATCTATTATAGAGACTATTTATGCAAGGCCGCCTAAGGGCACGTGCTGCATAGTCAGGAAAAAGAACTCTCAGAAATTTGACATTTTTGTGACTAGAAGTCAAGAAAAGGGTTATGAAGATCTTAAAATATTTAAGGTTAGGATTATGACACACAATGATGGGTATTGTTCAATGTATGTAATGATACATTGATCAATGCTAACCATAATCATGTTTTGGCTGGGTCCTGAATTGAAATGTTGGACTTCACTACGTATCCCGTATATGTGGGAATCAATCCATAAGTAGTTCTTTAAATATAGTTTAACGTCGTGTGGGACGAAAGGATTGGAAATCTTAGTTTAGGGTCATAGATCTCGGACCATTATAGGAAATATAAAGTGTGTGTTCTCATGGGGATTTTTCAGCCAAGGGACTGAAAGTAGAATTTGGGGTTAGGCCCAAAAGATTTGGGGCTAGATTCGAGGGATACTCGAACATTCCTACGTATCCCAAAAGGATGGGAATCAAGCCTACGTAGTTCTAGGAATACCCTATGTACAGATTTGGTTTGTACATGTGAAGGGTGAAAGGGGACTTTAGTGCAATGATGGTTTGACCCAAAATAAAAGGTTCGGGCATTTCCATGTATGCATGCAGTCTTTGGAATAAAACATGATTGAAAATCAATGTAAATAATTATTCCCTCTCAGGTGAGGGTATCAAAAAATGTTATAGTTTATTGTCATACCGGACAAAAAATGTTATACAGTTTAACGTCACATAGCAAGGATGAAGTTGAACCAATGTAAAGATATTGATTCTGGGGGCGGTTTCACAAATCAACATCATACGAGATGGAGGTGAACCGATGTGAATAGATTGGTTTTGGGATTGAACCTTGGGAGGTTGCCTATGTACCTAGCCTAGAAGGCAAGGATCAAAGTCTGCTTAGTTCAATTAATGAATGAATTAGTGATCAAGTTGTTATTAGGGACAATGACCTAAAAAATAGTGTTGGGACATACACATGGTTAGTATCCTAGAGAGAGTGTTATAGTTAAAGTTTTCTCTAAGCTCACATGAGTCATTCTCAGTGTGAGAAACAAGAGGCAGCACCAACCCTAACGATGCACAGTTTAATGCCATGTAGAACATATGATGGGATTATGCAGTTTAAAGTCTTGCATTTAGGACTATTGGTGTTGCACAGTTTAATTTCATGTAGCAAGAATAAAGTACAGTTTAATGTCATGTAGGACGTATTAAAGGACTTTTGTATAGTTTAGCATCATGTAGCTAGGACAATGGGGACAATATAGTTTAACATCATGTTGGATGAAAGGGGGACTGTGCAGTTTAATGTCATGCTGTAAGGACAAAAGAGTGCACCATTTAACATCATGTTGGATGTATTAAGGAATTTTTCATAGTTTAATGTCATTTTTGACGAAAAAGGGATGATACGGTTTAGCGTCATGTTGGACGAAAAATTCAAATAGTTTAAAGTCATATGCATGGACCATTAGTGATGTAGTTTAACGTCTTGCTAGACGTAAGGGACTTCTTTACAGTTTAGCGTCATATAGCTAGGATGTTACAGTTTAACGTCGTGTGGGATGAAAGAAATGAAAATATTTTAAAGTCATATGCATGGACTCCGGATGGTGCAGTTTAACCTCATGCTGGACGTAAGGGACATACAAAAAGTTTAAGGTCATATGCATGGACCATAGATGGTGCAGTTTAACAGCTTGCTGGACATAAGAGACATGTAAATAGTTTAAGGTCATATCCATGGACCATAGATGGTCCAATTTAACTTCTTGCTGGACATAAGAGACTTCTGTACAGTTTAACGTCATGTAGTTAGGACTTCACAGTTTAACGTCATGTGGGAAGAAAATAATACAAATAGTTTAAGGTCATATGTATGGACCGTAACAATGTATTTTGTGTTTTTACAAAATAATTCTTTAGAAATCTGGTATTGGTTGGAGTAGTGATGAGTTCTCCATCCATTGAGATTAATTAATATTCTCCATTGGAGTTGACCTTATGTATTGAATATGGTCCTTCCCATTTTGGCTCAAGCTTGGGAGGTTTCTTTCCTAGTATCATTAGAGTTCTAAGAACTAATACCAGTTCTCCCTGAATGAATGAGCGAAGATGAACTTTTTTGTTTAAATCTCATGATATTCTATTCTGATAAACTTCCAAGTGGTGCAAGGTGCACAATCTTTTCTCATATAACCGTTCCAATTCATTTAATTGCTTTTGAGATTTTTCATCTGTAGATGATTGATCAGAAATGGATACTCTGAGCGAGGGTAATGGAACTTCAATAGGCAAGACTACTTCCATCCCATATATCAATGAATATGGAGTTGACTGCGTTGCAGTGCGGGTGGTGGTCTAATAAGCCCATAAAGCATGAAAGAGTTTATGAGGCCATGACTTCTTATCTTTATCCACCATCTTTTGCAGTATGTTTGAAAGAGTGTTATTGAAGGCTTCTATCTGTCCATTGGCCGCTGCATGATACCGAGATGAATGATTGGATTTAATGTTGTATTCTTGATACAACTTCTTCATCTAAGCTGAACAGAAGTTGGTGCCATTTTCTGTCAATATGGTATGAGGGACGCCAAATCTGGTAATGGTGTTAGACTTGATGAAGCTAACAATGATTTTAGAAATAACTTCTTTTAGAGGTATTGCCTCTGCCCATTTGGAAAAGAAGTCAGTAGCAGTAAGAATATACTTAAACTTCTTGGCCGTAGCTGAAGGGTAAGGTCCCACCACATCCATTCCCCATGTGGAAAATGGCCACGAGTATTTAGTTGTCTGAAGAAACTCTAGAGGTTGATGAATGAAATTGTCATGTACTTGCATGAATGAAACTTCTTTGTGAAATTGACACAATATTGTATCATTGAAGGCCAAAAGTATCCTATCCTTCGAATCTAATTGAACTGTCTATGTCTAGATTGGTGGGCACCACAGACTCCTGCATCCAATTCTTTCATGACAGCCATTGTCTCTTCACCATCAATTCATCTGAAGAGAACTCCATTGAAACCACGCTTGTAGAGAATTTTCTCTAGGTGATCTGTGCTATCATAAAGAGTAAAATTGATCACACATCACCAGATTTGTTCTTTCCTGGCTCTATCAAGTGGAAGTATTCCATTTTGAAGGTATTCCATGATAGGTGTCATCCATCCTATAGTATGACCATAGGGTTCAGGAATGGGACTAATTTTATTGATCTCCACTATTCTAGTTCGAACATAAGGTGAAATTGTACGACGGTGGGCAATACTGATGGTTGTTTTGTCCTGATTTGGATCCGCCAGAGTTGTGGCAATATTAGCCAGTTCATCAGCTTGAGCATTTTGTGATCACGAGACATAAGAAAATGTCAGTTCTGACTGAGATAGTAGAGACTATTTTCATTCCCAACATCATTCTTCTGAGCAATAAAGGCACCTAATGATCGCTCTAAGGCTGTCACGTAGAAGATAAGTGGCCTTCCTTCAACAGGTGTCATAAGTACCAGTGGACTCAAGAGGTATTTATTGATAATATCAAATGCTTCTTGAAATTCTTCAGTCCACTGGTAAGTGACTCCCTTCTTCATCAATTTGGTGTAGGGTAAACTTTTTCCTGCCAAATTGGAGTTGAAAGGACGAATGTAAGATAAGTGTCCATTAAGTCCTATCAATTCTTTCAAATTTTGAGGAGGTGACATACCAAGTATTTACTTTTTTTTCATGATCTACTTAAATACCATGATGGCATACAACAAAGCTGAGAAATTTTCCTGAGGTTACCCCAAAAGCACATTTTAAGGGGTTCATCTTCAAATTATATTGTCGAAGCTTGCGGAATATGACTTCCAAATCATCTAAGTGATTAGAAAGTTGTTTGTATTTTTCCACCAAATCATCCAAAAAACATTCAACAAACTTCCCTAAAAGGGCTGAATATGCGATGCATTGCACGCTGATATGTTGCACCTGCATTCTCTAAGCCAAATGGCATTACCCGATAGAAAAACAAACCCTAAGGGGACCTGAAGGCTGTGGATTCCTCATCTTCTAGAGCCATTCTGATTTGATTATATCCGGAATATCCATCCATGAAGGAAAGTGTTTCATAGCTAGCCATTGCATCGATTAAAAGTTCTGTAATCGGAACTGGAAAATCATCCTTAGGAAAATGCCGATTAAGATATTGGAAATCGATGAAAACTCTAATTTGTCTGTTATTCTTCTTCACAGGGAAAATATTAGACAAACACTTGGGATATTGAACTTCTCTGATGAAGTTATCTTTGATAAGCTTATCCACTCCAACTTCAATTTTGGAAGCATAAGTTGGGTTTGTTCTTCTTGTGGCTTGCTTAAATCCTCGATGTTCTTCTAGTAAACCCAAATGATGAGTAGCAACATCAGGATCAATCCCGAACATCTCTGTATAGTTCCAAGCAAATATTTCTTGGTTTTTCTTTAAAAAGGAAATATACATCTCTTGTTCTTCAAGAGTCATGGCTGCACTGATTAAATTGGGGCGTGGATCTTCTTTGGTTCCCCGATTTATTTCTCTGAGTTCATCCATGGTGGTAGAGATACCCTCTTCAAATGATGGAGGAGCATCTTTGAGATCTTCCTCTTCTTCTTCTTCAACATGTGTTACTTATTCTGTTTCTACTTGCATAGTAGATGATGAAGCAAAATTTCCATGATTAGAAGAGATGTTAAAACTTGAACATCTTGAAGAAGAGGCTTCCATTTCCGACCCGATTGATTATGAAGGGTCTTACTTGGGTAATAAAGAGGAGATGATGGATTGAGAATCAATATCATTTTTCACCTATGACATTGCTATCACTTCTTCTGGCCTAGTTGGCGAAGTATAGACTTGCTGGATTTCAGTAGATGAAATAAAGATGTCACCATTTGGTCTTTCATCACTGCTTGGTGGGTCACTAAATTCTCCCATATTGTCTGGCTCGATTTACGTAATTGACATTATAGATCTTTCCATAAGAGTATTTTGATTTGGGTCTATCTT
This sequence comes from Viscum album, assembly GCA_963277665.1. Lineage (NCBI taxonomy): Eukaryota > Viridiplantae > Streptophyta > Magnoliopsida > Santalales > Viscaceae > Viscum > Viscum album. The sequence continues at coordinate 1,370,232,060 of OY728135.1, forward strand.
GTCAATTTGACTGATAGTCAACACATAATCTGTACTCACATGTGCAAATGGTTTTACTGGAATCTTCTCCAAACCATATGGAGCATTAACTTTTGTAATCTCCCTTGTTGTGGATTTCTCCTTTCCCTTCATGTGATAGAATTCCGCCTCAATGTATTGAGACTCACATGTCTTGAACGGGGCCTTATCACCATACAATGTCCCAACTTGACCATCAAAATAATACTTGAGACATTTATGATATGATAAAGGGATAGCCACATGTTGATGTAGCAGGGGTCTTCCAAGCAAGATGTTGAAGGCTGAGTCTTGATCAACAACCATGAAATCTAAATTGGATACAATATATCCCAATTGAGTTCTGAGTGTAACTTTTCCTAGTGGTTCTTGTTAATTTTTATCATATCCTTGTAACATCATAGTAGAAGAAGATAAATCAGTTTCTGTGAGGCCCAATCGATGAAGTGTACGAATGGGCATGAGGTTGACTCCTGAACCATTATCAATGAAAGATCTTCTAATGTCTATACCATTGAACTTTCCAGATAAGTACAATGGTATAATATTCCCATGTATGACATCATATTCATCTTCATCTATGAAAGATATCACTACATATCATTCCGCAGGATTATTCTCTACGTGATAGACTTCAGCTGCAACAATTTCAGTTTCAAACTCCTAAGGACTTGACAAAGCCTCGATGAGTGCCTCCTGAAGATCTTTTGACAGATTCAAAGAATCCAGAATTGATAACTTGGACAATACTTGGGCCAGGTGTTTCAATATATCATACTTTTGATCTAGAGGTCTGCGTTTCCCAACAGGAACATGTGGTTTAGTAGGTACCTTCGAAGTTGATGCTTTGGAAGTTGATGCATCTTTTATTGGGATAAGAGTTGGAAATATTCCTGTCTTCGGAAGATTAGACCGATTAGTTATATTTACGTATTGAGAGGATGAAGATGGAACCCCCAACCGATCCTCCAGAATAACTGTGCCAGGACTGAACTTACTATTGGTGAACGGACTTTCTTGTTCTTGTTGATCTCGCTGAAGGGCTCTGCCACAAGTTTTTGCTACATACACAGTTCTAGAAGGGGTAGAATTGGAATAGTGGATTCTGGGATATCCATGTATTCCTCTGTATCCCAGACCCCCTAAATTCCCTATAATTCCTCTGTTTGATATAGGGAATTCAGGCTCATCGAAATTGAAACTACGACTGGCATAAGGATCTATTAAGTGAATCATGTTAACAGAACCAAAGATCAACACTTCATCCGATGAAGACTCTGCCTGAGTAGACAATTTAGGCTGTGCCTTTTGGTGGGACGGTGCCCGTGGCTTCGAAGTATATGGCATGAAATCTTCCAGAGTCAAAGACTGCTTAGGTTTTGACACATACTCATCTTCTTCTAATTGTTCCTCTTTCTTGGAATTATGTCGCCCTTTTGAGGATTTTACCTCTGAAGAGGATTTTGTTGTGGAATCCATAGCAGAAGACACAATTGGTTTCTTCAATTGCGTTCAAAAAATGGAATGAGTTTGGTTGATCTTTTTTCTGACCATCCAATCATCATATTTCTGCACATTTTTTCTTTTTACTTCTTGCCATTCGCCTTCTTCCTCTGGAACTGTAGCAGTAACACATGCTACCTGGGCTGAAGAACATTTTAGTTTGACTTGTCCCGAGTCGACCATCTTTTTTATGAGTTATTTGAAGAAAAAACAATCCTGGATGGTATGACCCAACATCTAATGAAATGGGAAATAATTGGGACGGTCTTCATCTCCTTCCTTTTTTGGCATCTTGGGCCTTGGAAGATGAACAAAATTATTCTCTAGGGCTGAAATGAAGTAACCAGGAACTTGTTCATTTCGGAAAGAATATACTATACTCTTCAAATCATCAAAATGTTTCCGTCATTGATATCTTTTATCGTCTTGATGAAACGACCTCTATTTTTGATGCTCAGGAGGTGGAGCCCTTTGAGAAGATGAAGGTTTTGAGGTAGAAGTAGGTACAGGTTCTTGTTTAAGCATAACAGTAGCAGTCTCTACATTACCCATTTTCCTTCCTGGAGTTGATGGAATTACACGAGCATTATCCTTAGTCTTTATAAGATAATATTCAATCTGTTGAGCGATTGAAGTAAGGTCTCGAAACCCTCCTATATATTTCACATGGATCAATGGTGTGCACAACTCATCACGCAAATTTGCCACACATATTGGCAATAGTTATTCTTGAGGGAGTTCTAAGCTTATGGACTATGTTAATCCCTTCCAGCGAGCAATGAAATATGAGACCCTTTCATTCTACCATTGCTTACAGTTCGTAAGATAAAAAACTGTTGTCTTTAGCATAGTTGAGTTGAACTGAAGAAGAAATCGTTGATGAAGATCTTCCCATCCGGTAATTGACTGGGATTGCAGGCTTGTGTACCAAACAAAATATGGTCCTTGCAAGGTTAGCATGAAGAATATGAGTTTAATTGCTTCTTGCTACTCCGAATTTCCCATCATAGGATCACAACAAGATACGTAATTCATCAAATGCAGTTCAAGATCACCCGATCCATTGAAAATAGGGAATACAGGGTTTCCAAAACTTGATGGGGGAGAGATTGAAACTACCCATTCAGGGTAAGATCTCTTTTCTGGTTGAACCTATGCACGATTCCCTTCCATAGTATCTAACCGAGATATTAATGACTCAATAGTAGTTACTAACTTTTGAGAAACATCCGGTTGAGATTGGACTTGGGCAGGTGCAATAATTAGAGTCTGGACAGGTATGGTGGCTAGTGTTGTAACTGATGGTAGCACTGCCAACTGTTGTTGCACTTGACCCATAGGATTATAACTATGAGGGTGTACTGATAGAGGAGGATATTCATGATCCATCTCAGTAGCAGCAACAAACTCCCTTGGCTGACTGACTCCAGGATGTTTAGGAAGAAGACTACCCTGAAGTAGTTCTGCATTCATCTTCCTTAATTCCTTCATTTCATCCTCTTATTGCACAAATATTTGCTCTAGTGAGAGTGATTGGTGTTCTCCAGAGGAAGGATATGTAACCTGATTCTTTACCTTTCCCTTGTTTGATCCCTTTAGGAGAGGGGGAAGTGGGTTATTTGAAGGAACACCCAGATTCTGGGTAAATCTTTGATTTCGTGTACACACACCTTCATTTGTGTCTGTGCATACATCTTCTTGAGCAGGAACCTCTTCATCTGAGTCCCCTGAGTGAGCCTCATGTTCTAGAGGATCAATAAAATGGAATTAATGACATTAATTGATGCATAACGCATCACATCCCTTCTATCAGCATTTCTGTGATATTTCCTTCTCCCATGCCCCTTATGAGACATTGACTTTTGTTGATTTGATCCCTCAGGAACTTCTTGGTGAACCGTAATTTGGAGAGAATCTCCTGATAATTTGGCTCTTCGTTCCTCTTGTGGCTTCTTCCCCCATCGAGAGAAGACGAAATTTCGCTGAGGAGGGGATTGATGATTTGAAAAAGTCCCCAGTCTAGTGGAAAGGGGCTGCTCCTGATGTTATCGCTTAACTCCTCGAATCCTATTTGGTGATTCTAAGGGTTGGGTTAAAAAAGTCCCCAGTCTGGAAATATGGGGCGGCTCTTGAAATGCTATATCTGAGACTTTCTTAAAATATCTCATGATCTTGCAGACCTTGGTCCAGAAATTAGCTGGATGCATCAATCGACATCCGTTTTTATCACCAGGATCAAAATACTATTGTATGATTTCTGACACTTCTGTCACTTGATGATGTGCTTTCTCCATACGAGAGGCTTGTTAAATATTCTTGTTTGCTTGATGCAGGAGTAATTCAACAACTTTTTCTCTGTATTCTTGATTTTGAGAGGAACTAGTTGAAGCCTATTCTTGGGAAAGCCTTTTATTACAAACAAAACCCATTGACTTTGGCTGGCCATAGGCAATAACATTGCATGAAACCATTTTTGGCGGGCTTTGCTGGCTGGAGATCACAGTGAAATGTATTACTCCATGAACACCCCATCCCCTGATATGAATACCAGATGGGGAATTGGAAATTAACTGGTGCAATCTTATTAGTGCGCCAAGGCATGAATGCGGAAGGGATCTCTACTCCTTTTCAGCCTTTGGATATCGAGAGACTGAGAGAGATGCCAAATCAATATGGCATTGTAACCCTTCTATTATCTTGACATAATTTTCATATTCATCATAAGATAATATTTTCTTTTTCAACTGACAAAGAGTTTTCCATATGTTGAGACGAATGTCTTGAATACAATCTTCTGTCAACACTATTGGAATGTCATACTAAGAGTCAACCAAAGGCCAAAACATGACTGACACTTCACCATTCACCAGTTGTTTTCTCATATTCATCACTTCCTCTTTATCATTCAATGAAGATTATTCAACCTGATTTGACCAGGGATGGTGCTTCCATGTTGCTTCATCAGATTCAATAAGATTGGTAGAGAGATCACTGATTAAACTAGAAGATGCATGACTTAGGGGTGGTTCTGAGAATGACCTACACCCTGGGCTATCTTCTTATTGATAAAGTATTTCACCTACTAGCGATGAAGCATTAGACATGACTGGTTTCACATTCGCAAGTTCCTCAAGATAAGAGGGCTTTCTCGGCACTACATTGTCCACTAGACCATTTTCCGGGAAATGTGCATCACTACTACGGATAGGACTCTCACAGTGAAATTCATCATCATAGGGAGGACCACCATGGTTGGTTACAACAAAAGAGGAGATCTCTTGCTCCTTAGTCATCTGGCCACTCAGAGGGTTATTGTAGCTCTCATATGAAGATGAAACATCAAGATCGACCGAACTGTCATCAGGCAAGCCTTCATGAGGAAGTGTATGTTAAAGACCTTCGGAATTAATGTTCCCACTATTTGGAAATGAGGGAGTAGAATCTTGGTTTCCAACAGATAATTGTATGAGAGCTTCAAGAACTCCAGCATCGAGCAAGGCCTTGTGACAGATTGGATCTTGATTTCTTGACTGTGTTGGGCATGTCTTCTTCTTAGACTCCTTCTTACGCGCCTTGTAAACCACTTTGTGAAGAAAGTGTCTACTATTAGTAAGTGAATTTTCCTAATCAGGAGAGATATCCAGGTTAGGATAACAATATCCACTCAAATTAGGTGTATGTGCCTGACTTGATTATCCGTATTATATGGGGAAGTACGCCCCACAACCCTCTTAGACTAGAACAGAGGTGTGTATCTGCTCTGGAGTGAGCTGTTGATGTGTCACTCCACTGGTAGGGACAAATTTGTGTATCTTTCCCTGAGATGCTACTGAAGCTATTATAATATCCTGACAGGCATCCATGATATGAGCAGGAATTTTCTTCTACTATTTCACCATTGACAGAATGTGCTTGGTGACTTCACCTACCGGAACGGGGATATAAGTCCATTCCGTGCTTGGAGTAGGTGTGTGTTCCTAATCCTGTCCTTCTTTTCCTGTCATTGAATCCTGACAGTACTCAAGTGTGGGGGCAGAGAATTGAGACTACCTCTTGTTTGTCACTGGAGCTTTCTGACTGATTTCTCCTGGTGCTACCAGGCGAGACTGTTTGTAGGATTGATCAATACTAGTAGGTATATGTGCCTGCTGATTATACTTCACTGAACGTGGTTGATGAGATCCATCATATGTAGTCAGACGATCCTGCTGACTAGTTGATGATGTATAAATAGGTGTATGTTCCTGCCTATAGTAGTCCGCCAGAATTGCCTGGCGGGATTGGCATGCTTCTGCCAGACGAGTCTACTGGACAGCGGGATTAAAACGGATGGGTGTATGTTCCCGCTCTTTGCTTGCCACCAAGTTAGGTTGGCAGACTTCTCTGGAAACAGAAAGGATAAGAACCTACTCACTATTAATCGGTTTCCGCCTCTGGTGGTTCGTCTTGCCTGCTCGGGTTCGAGGAATCTGAGTCAAACGCCTGGAGACAACAACCCCATCATGTTGAGGGCGCACTACCGCACGATTCTGGCGGTGATTGTTGATAGGATCCCTTGGGAAGAACTCATGTTTCTTTGAATTAAGGCCCGGTGGGGCCTGCTCATTCACCTCCTCAGAATATGGGAGTGAATGGTGATTGTTTTCTGAGGATAACGACCCAAAACGGTTGGAGACGGTGGTTAGCACCACATGCTTCTTGATCGCTGGTCGTCCCTTTCCGGATGACCAGGGTGAATTATTGACATGGAGGGCTTTTCGGGTGGCCTCTAGAGTCGGAATAGTACCGTTTTGACGGTACTCCTTAACCAGTGCATTTGATACCCAGTGTTGAAGACGCTGAGTAGGTGATGTCGTCCTCAGAGCGGACGATGATCCAGCAGGAGTAGCAGCAGTGGCATTCGCAGAAGAAGTTTTCATAGTAGACGTATTCACAGGTTTGAACTTAAGATAAGCCATTTTGGAAATGCAGAATATCTTGGAAAAGAGTGCCTGTTTGATATAACAGACATAATCCAGATAAATCCAGCAACTGCATATTTTGGATGAGCAAATATGTCAATGATCGATTTGCTGGCCCTCTCATTGAGTTTTAAATAGGGGCCTAACAAATAAATAAAACTCATTTTAATATGGTTAAGGATTCACGTCGGATTCACCATTTTTTGTTTCCCTTTGGAATTGGGGATGATCTCATTGATTTAAGATTCAAACATTCCAAGCAGTTTCTAACGGGTTTTTTCGTAGAACCAGAAACATCCAATGATTCCATATCCATTTGAACCTACTTTCCAAAGGTAGGCGCTCATTAGTTTTGGACTGATGAGGCTCAGGAATTTGCATTGGTCGAGAGGATGGGAGGTCAGAATCATTACACCTTTTTGAGGAGAATTGTTGTCTACTTCGGGACTCTCTTTATATATTTATGTTATGTTCATGAATCCTTATTACATTACCAAGTATAAAATGAGATTTTCTTTAGATATGACAATCAATGATTGGTATGTAGGAAATTTAGAGAATCTTTTATATGTATTCAAGGTTCTTCATCGATAGAGAATCATCTGTATTTGTTAGAGATTCTTAGAAAATGGTATCCTTTGATACATAAAAGTCTCTTGGTCATTATGATGACCATACTAGTTTTAAATCCACTCAATGGGGCACTTGAAGTTTATTGTCATTCAGAAGGACATGGATTATTTCAATGTTGGGATCATACCCGCAGATGGGCTACCTATGTATCCTTTTTTTTTGTAGAAGGAATCAGAACCCACGTTGTTCGAGTAAGGGAGTATGATGTTTATGCATGACTGATGGCTCAAAGAAACATGTCATGATTACTTTTACACTCTAAACTCACTTGATTCATGCTCGGTGTGAGAAACAAGACGTATTGGTGAAACCAGACAATTGTTCCACGAATGATGCAATGATGTGGGAGTTATGTATGTATGATTGCCCAAATAGATGAGGATTACGATTTACTTCAGGGAAGAAATCCAGAAACAGGGTCCATAAAGGTATATGTGCTTTATGGAGATTTGGATACTCTAATCTTGGGGTTTACTCCTAAGGAAGATTCCCAAATTTGGAGGGGACTTATGATTGGGTTTTACTCCTGAGAAGGAAGTCCAAATCAAAAGTAAATTAAGACTGGTTAAGAGAAATTAAGGTCGGGGCTTACTCCTAAGAAGAATTCCCATGTTATGGGATTTGAAAAATTAAGGGACTTGGGGCTTACTCCTAAGGAGGATTCCCATATATGCAGATTTGAAACTGGGGTTTATTCCTGAAAAGGAATCCCATGTTAAGAGAACCATGGTTGGGGCTTACTCCTGAGGAGGATGCCCATATTTGGGAACTTTAAGACTGAGGCTTATTCCTGAAAAGGAATTCTAGGTTACAGGAATTTTGGTTGGGGCATACTCTTGAGTAGGATGCCCAAATTTGTGGACTGGGGCTTACTCCTGAAAAGGAGGCCCAATTAAGAGGATTTAAAACTAGGGCTTACTCTTAAAAAGGAGGCTCAAATTAATGAGAACGTGGGGTTTACTCCTGAGAAGGATGCCCAAATAAATGATAACTTGGGGCTTACTCCTAAGGAGGATTCCCAAATTAATGAGAACTTGGGGCTTACTTTTGAGGAGGATTCCCAAATTAATGAGAACTTGGGGATTACTCCTAAGGAGGATGCCCAAATTAATGATAATTTGGACTGGGGCTTACTCCTGAAAAGGATGCCCAAATTAATGATTCTCTCATCTTTAAAGGATGAGGTTGAACGAATGAAATCTCTAACATTAGTGATGTAAATATGTGTAAATTTCTAGGCTTTGAGAGATGTTTCACGGAATTACTTTCGGATAAGGAAGTCAATCAAGAAAACATGCCATAAATGGCTCTGAAGAGTGTATTGAAGACTGAATCTTGAATAAGAGAGGTGGAATGTCATAAGAGGGGTTAAATGGGCAGGAAGGGTACCCAAAAATAGAATGGCGTGCATGTCCTGGCAGGCGTGAAGGTACTGCGTGGGCACACAAGTCCTGGTCGCGTAGGTATACCTGCACGACACATGGGTACTTGCGTGATTTTCAGCCCTTAGGGTAATACTTGGGTGATCCTTGACCAAAGCCTTTAGAGTTATCCCGAGGTACTTCCATAAGAGTGGCATGAAAGTTTCAATGAGTAGGTAAGGAGGCGCGCAAGTGTGTCCATTTCCCTTATGGGTAAAACACTCAGACGTGCAAGTGTTAGTGAATTTTAACACTTAGACCTTATTCCTCTTGTTTAGACCTTCCATTCTAGGTAAAGAATTACCTTATAAGTGTTCGAAAGACCTGAATAAGTGACATCGGTGTTCAGAGCTCTGTATGTGAATTCTGGAAAAAATCCTCTCGAAATGGGGGGCCCACCGGGGGTATTTATAGGCTAGAGAAGACCCCGGGTGGTTTTCAAAGAGGGTGCGCAAGTCATATGCACGACCATTAGGAGGCGCGCAAGTGTACTTGCATGACAATAAGGGAACTTGCACGACGCAAGGGTATTAGACTCCCTGTTCATGCCTTTGTCGATTTTTGATGTTTTCTTCAAAGGATGAATCAATTTGTGCTAAGGCATTTTCCTTTCAATTCTTTTAGACAATGTGATGAAAAGGAGCGTCAACAAACAGTAAAGGTAAACTAGTTGTTTTCAAAGAATTAATTTTATAAGAGTTATATAATTATTATCTGAATTCAATTAATATACTATAAAATATGACACTAAAACGTTTTTTAAAATCAAAAATAAATATATAAAAAATCATTAAATTAATAATTAATTGGAAATAATAATAAAAACACTTAACATATAAAAAATACATTTGCCTATAAGAATAATTTTTATTATATGTTATGTTTTAATTTAAATATTAATAATATTACATTTTGAAATTGAATTTTGTTAAAAGGATCCCAAATAAGGATTCACCACACTGAAATTTCTTAAGAATGGTAAACATTTATATTTAATAATAAAATATTTACCATTGATATTTTTTAATAATGATTAATAATGGTAAAATGAGTAAATGAGGTTTATAGATTTCTTAATAACTAAATGGTCCCTACGACCTTATTTAAGTCCTCTTTAGGTATTAAAGCCATACCCACATGCATCACCTACCATTTTTCTACCTAAGTCACCTAACTCACAAACCCACCTAACACCAATGTAATTCTATTCTTACCCATTACCTAACATTAGTTTCCATGAAAAAGACCCTCTTTTAACCTGTAAAAGGAGCTCACTCCCACCCATTATCTCATTCTAATACACCCTAAAAGAATTGATCACAAATATCCCTTACATATAGCTCTCTAAATCCCTCCCAAGCACTATAGGAATAAGAAACTATTCTAATGGGCCTATACCAATGGTTTTCAAAAACCATTGGTATAAGTCCCTCTATACCAATAGTTCTCAATAACCGTTGGTATAACTTATTTATGTAAAGGATATACATTCAGTTCTAGAAAAGTTTTGGTATAGAGTAATTTATACCAATTGATTTAAATTCTCATTACTATAGCACAATTATATACCAATAGTTTTTTTAAACTGTTGGTATAATGTTTCACACAAATGCCAGCCATGTGGCCTCCCCCTCCTCACATCTGACCCCAGTCTAGATTGAACTCTATGAGGACCTTCCATTTTATTCTCCATCCATGGGGATCTATTCATAATTTATGTTTTCATTCAATTTTTATTTAACATCTAATTGTTGAGTCCCAAATTTTCCATTTCTTCTACCTATAATATTTTTTATTTTTTTGTAGGTATAAAAAAATAACCAAGATTTTTATGGAAGTATTATTACAGATTCATTAAATAAGGTTTTATACCAATACTCATGGATTATAGTAATGAATCTTTTTTCTATATTTTTTTCTAATTATCCCTTAAATTATTAGACTTTTTTGGATATATGTAACTATTTTTATAATTTTAATGATGGTGTATTTTTTGTGGTGTAAGAGGTTTGGCATGGTTAATGTATGCATGATGTAGGAGAGGGTGGATTTTTCTATTTTTAAAATTTACTTTAGATTTATGGGATAATATATGTTTCCAATATGGTTCCAATTTTTTGATGACATGTACTCTGATTTTAGAAATGTTTTTTTACTTGTGTGATATTGAAACAAGGGTTTTCAATACTTTTATTGAAGGATAATTTATTAATTTCTTGATTGGTATCTTTATTAATTTCTCTTTTTTTCTACATGCACTGATAATATCTATTTAATTTTATTTTTTTAGTGGATTAATTTATTTTCCCAATCCCTCTATGGGAATTATTTAGTGATGGGTTTCTCTCTCTAATTACCACTCTTTCGAAATTCTCTTCAATCATCATTTTTTTATTTACATCCTTTCACTAACATGTGTAGTGTAAGAAAATAAATATTTCAAATAATCAAAATATTTTCCTCTTGTGTAGTAAGTTAAAAATTTCATAAACTGTTCAAAAGTTAGTTGAACTATACAAATTTCATGCGGCAATATAGAATTTTGTTAGCCTTTTTAAATCAATTATATCATTATTACTAGTTGGTATTGGTTTTTGGAAAAGATCATGGATAGTTAGTGATTACTTGATGACTCATTATGAAGATTACTAACACATTATAAGGGGATTAGTTATCCTATAATAAAAACCCTTTTCTAGAAATGAATTTCACTCAAAAAAAAATCAAATGGATCCCCTTAGAAAAATTTCATTAATTTCAATCATGTTGGAATACTATATTTACTTGCTCGCTATTTTATCTCCTACACCCATTTTTCATACATTCCAATTTTTCCCACACTTTTTCTTCACACACAATTTTAATATATTTTTTCCAATGTTTTTTACTTTTCATCTATTTTAACACCTCTATAAAACTTTCACTAATCATCACACATACTTCTATGAATATTTTATGTTATCATACATATCCTAAATCCCACTTCCATATTATTTTTTTAATGCATGTTGTACAGAATCCTATTGAAATGTACGGTAAAACTTTATAAACAAATTTAGGCATATTCAAACTGAACACTACAAACCCTAATGATTTCATACTATAGTGAAGAAAGAATTGTGAAACTACATATTCAAACTAAATATAAGTGTTATTAATCTAAAACATAATAGTATGTATGAAAATTCATTTTGTACAAAAAAATAGATATTAAAAATACCATATAACCACTAGAAATCATGAACATAACTATTGAATTCATCAATGAGGGGGTCTGTACCAAATTCTAGATAGCCAAAACCATAATCAAGGGAGATTATTAATTCATCTAAGAAGCAATTAATTTAACATCAATCAATATGAGAGACCAATAATTATTTCTCTATCCAACCAAAAATAATACTTTACATGTGTTGCAAAATATTCTTAATAATAAATAATAATATTTTATATATGAATTTATAGAATAAGAATAATATAAGTTCAAAATTGAATTGAATGAAATAAAAATTAATAAAAACAATTATAAAAATAATTTTGTTTTGTATTATATATAATTATCACTCATTTATATAATGAAATTAAATATCACAGTTTTCTAAATATAGTATTTTGTAATATATATAGTATTTTATTTTCCTTTATATTATAATTATCATATAGACTATTATTTTATATAAAGTGACCAATTATCATTTACTTAGATATATTTTCGATTTAACTTCAATCTTATTTCATTGTTTTTAGGACAAGAATTTTTTTATAGAATGGACAAAAGTTGGATGTATGAAAATGATCAGATATTAATGTAGTGCCCCAACCCATTTAGACACCCGAACAGTGCTTGGATCCATGCTCCACTGGCCTCGGGTGTGCCTCCCTAAACACCAAAGTATTATGACTTACACTAAGGGTGTAGAAAGGTGACAGTGGTGAGACTATACACTTTGGCGATGATATAATAATCATCTATATAAATATAAAATACTAGAAGAGAGACCATAAGACACTAGACGAGTAACCCATACATGTAAGAAGCATAATAAATAGCAAAAATAATAATAAACAAGCTCAATACCATTTATAGAATAAAACATGACAATATACCATTCATAGATACTAAAACAGAACATGCGTACATATCGAAATAGTTCGTACATATCAATGAGAGGAAGGGTCACCCATGTTTGACCATTAGTATATTCATATAAAAGTAACATGCTAATACAAAAGGAAACAAAATAGAAAACTCTAGATCAGGAAAGAACCAATGGTCCCTTGACTTTCATCCCATGCCAACTCAATCACAAAGATCCAGATCTAGATCCTGAACCTTTCCCTGAATGCAAAGACATAAAGTCTACATGCACACCAAAGGGACCATGTAGGGTGTGAGAACGATTATCATTAGGCCACCATCAATGCATGCCTATAATAAATTTGTGACAAAGTAGGCGAATAAAAAAAATAAAAATATGTAGCAAATGCATTTAGTAAACACAAACATCCTTGGTGCTCAACAGCCACCAGGATGTTATCAACTTCTTTGGCCAATTCCAAAACACTATAGAGGATAGGATCCTTAGCTCATAGCCCAATTAATACCCTAATGGAAATAAAAAAAAGGTGAACCCTTGTGTTCCAGCTCACATGAAGTCACCATAAACCTCATGAAAACTAAAATCTCATGTCCAAAACAAGCAACTGATGTCTCGAAGTCATGAATAATAATCAGTACCTAGTCTCTCAGACATTAGCTCATAAGAAACCTTGTTGTCCTTTGCCATGATTTCTGAGGTACAATGATACATGCTCTTCAAATAATATCACCTTTATCTCAATAACCAACATCTCAAGGAAGGACAATGTCTTTCCTCCCAAGTAAGTACTAACCTAATAACCTCAAGGACGGCGAGCCTTAGTCCCTAATCAATTACCTAAAAACTTTATTCTAATGGATCCTCACCATCCCCATTACTTTATAAAGAAATAATCTCCATCCATAAATCTAAGTCACATTTACTAGAGGACTATTACCAAATGATCGGTCAGAACCCCCTCAACATCTGAGTCATCCTGTGTGCACATGACTCCAAATGGTGCATTGGCCAACATAGGTGAGTGAAAATCATGAAATAATAACCTAATCCACATCATTCAACACATCATTCCCCAACGTCTATGTTGCTCAATACAATGGTTATCACCATCCAATATCACATGGGCCTTTCCCATAACCTAACAACCTCACCACCTCAAACCAATGATTGAGATACCAAAATTGTGATAAAATCACCCAAAATACATATATCTTGATCCATTACAATCATGATGATCACATCACCTAAAATTAGATCACCAATTCTATCTCAATCACTAAGCAATTCCATTCACATTCCATTGGAACCTAGCAATACATAACAAGTAATACATATATATAAAATAATTATATATAATTAAATTGAACAAATCAATTCAAAAGAAACTACACCCAGACATAATATGCCCAAGGTCCAAATCCCCTCACATGGATCAAACCATTTTTAGAGTTGGTTTGGAATTATCATAAGCATCCCACATGACCAATTTAATTAATTAAAGGAAAATATTAAATTTTTGGGGTCTCTCTTGAACTGCCTGATGATTTTCTAAAATTATTTCCCCCAAAATAGTGTCAAAACCAAAATAAAATACGAGAACCACCTACCTTGTTTTGGTAGATTCATGCACCTCTTATCTTAGCCTTGAACTCAGATCGATTTGGGAGAAATCAACATTTTAGACAAATGCCCTGAAAATAGGGTAAAACCACTTGTAAAGATTTAACACACTATATAGTGAGGTAAAAGAAGAAAACAAAGAAGAGGATGGAAATAATTACTAATATGGATCCAACATAATTGACGACTATCAAAATGGGGTCCGATTGGAGGAAATACATCAACACCTAACTGGGGATGAACGAGAGAGTGAGACCACTATGATGCATGACCCACAAACAAGAAATGAGGATTAAAACTCATTTAAGGAGGGAAGGAAAATTTTGTAAATTCACACCTTTAATGGAACACATGGTTAGACTGCACGGTTTCGAAAATTGTATGCAAACCGTGCGAATCTTGATGATTAGGACCCAAAACCCGCATAGTTAGATCAAACGGTTAGAAAAATCCATTATAATTTCGTGTGTAGCCACAGATTAAGTGGCACTATGAATGTGGATTTCACATGGTTTTCCCAAAAACATGCGCAAAATGTACAGATCCATATTCTAAAAACTAAAGAGGTACTCGCAAGACCATTTGAACCTTCCAACATGGTTTACCAAACCATGATAAGTGCAAAAGGAGGGAGCACAATTTTTTTGGAGGCTCACAGTTTACCCAAACCTTGCGCCTAAGTTTTCACACTTATAAAACTTGATTTTTTGGCCTATGATAGACCTAAAACCAAATTAATCCCCAGATAAACTTTTGAACCATTAAGAATATTCTAAAAGAAAAGTATTGGGTCAATGAAAAACTCATAATTATGTACCATTGACTGAGAAAGAAGTTGGTATACCCAAAAAAATCCAAATTTTTTAAAATAGGTGAGGAATCCGACACTCTCCAAAAAAACCCAAGATGTTATCATCCCCCTATATTAACATAACTCTTCCATGATCTATAAAAAAACCCTAGATGGTACCGAACATACCCATCCCATTCAAAGCACCATGAAATTTTACATTCAATAAGTGTAAAATTCAACTACCTAAAGGGATCCCCACAATAGGAGTTACCTACCCCAGTCGTATCCTGACCCAATTCTCAAAATACACTGATGGTCCACTAACTGTACCCAGACTCAAGGTCCTCCTATGATGCATCTTCACTCATGTACCTCATCAAGTGATCTCATGTCATACCCGACAACCATCAGAATCCTGAACCACATCAACACCTGCCTCATGCCCATGCCACACATGACACCTATGAGGTCCCATATCTCATTAGATCCTCAAACCAGTCTCAGTTCCTCACACCTCAAACATGTCCTACATCACACTAATTCTAATATTCCAATGCACCTTATACAATCTAAGATGCTAATGAACCTCATACAATGCACTAATCACATCAATTACTAGATGTCAATGCACCCCAAACATGCCACACATCCAATGATGGCCACATATTAATCATTGTTCCATGAACCTCATAAATAAATAAATATATATATATATAATGCATCTGAGATGATTCCAACCTACTAAATAGTATCCTGTTATTTCGTAGAAATATATCACACAACTCATTCACTCAATATAGACATGCCTCTAAAAAGGAATTTCCAAAATAAAACAAAAAATTACTCTGATCACACCCATGGTGTACCTATAATAACCAATGGATCAACAACCTAATTTGAACCTCATAGTTCCATCAAATTCACCTAGACTAAATCCCGACTGCCTGAAGCTTGACCTACCTATGATGCTGCATTATCCACCAGCCACTGACGTCATAGCTGGGGCTCACTGTCTCTACCAAAACCTTCACATGCAGCTGAAACATGGCTAACATCAACTGGTACTACTCTCAGTCTGATCTCATAACTATGAGTTTGTCTTGCTCCATGATTTCCATCTTCTCAGAAGGATTCTTGTAGAACCTCTCAAAATGTAAAACATATCAACTTTCCCAACACTCCTTTATAGGCCACTCGGACTAAGTCTGGATGTTTCCTGTATGCTCGAACTGGAAGTACACTATCAATGAACCACTATGAGGAGGTCTTCTAGTGTCATTGAATGGACTACTCTACTAGATATCTTCTCAACCTTGATTTATACTCTCTGAAGCGTCATTGCTGAAATCACCAAGATCTATCACCTAGCTTGAATAAGACTGTTCCATAAAATTTCCCCCAGCTATGAGATTCTGATTCACCACCTTTGAGAATGTTTCTAACCTGAAGATGTTTACATGCATCTGAATGGTGTTCTATAAACCATCCTCAAAATGCCTCACCCTCGAGGTGTCATCACCCACTATACCAGGTATGAAGTGAGAAAATTCAGTGAATTCCACTGCAAAGTCTATATGGACATGTCACCCTACTAGAGCCTCAAGATTTAATGACTCAGATTTTTCCAATTCTATTTTTAGAAAATTATTCGAAAAATTACGAGACCAGGCACTGAGACGGTGTGAGATTCCAAGGCCCTATGTGCCCGAAACAATTTGTTGAAAAATGTTATGTTTTGAAATAGCACGCACAAGCGGTTTTCTTAAAAAATCATAATAAATTCTAAATGGGTTTCTGGATCAGAAATCATAATGCACCGTTGATCTCAGAGTAGTGTCTTTACCCTAGGTACGACTTATCTTTAGTCAACATGGGTCTTCTTTGGAAAAACCTGAAAAATATGTAACTAGAAATAAAATAATTAAATTATTTTATTTTATTTTAAAATACTAATAAATCATAAATGGTAACTCAAATTGGAAATCTAAGACCATCGTTGAGTTTGTAATGGAGTGTTTTATTTAGGCGGAGCCTAACATCGACCGATGCGAGTCAACTACGAAAGATAATTTTTGGACGTTTTAAGAATAAAATAATTTGAAAGAATTATTTTATTTTTATTTTTTCAATGAAACACAACAACAATGAGATGTAGCAACTTAGTGAAACTATAACTCAGTGACACGACAATTCTGAAACACATTTAATGGTGAAATGAGTTTAAAACTGAAACACATTTTTCATCTCTAATCGTTGGCAGGGACACAAGATTGGGTGAATGATCCTAGATAATTTCCTTGGGAGAGCTAAAGAAGATACTTTATGAAATACTCTCATTGTTGAACGATGTATGAAGAATCAAGGATCAAAAAATGATGATGAGGCAGTCACCTTCATCAACATTCAAACCAAATCTAGGTAGGGGGTTTATTTCTTCGTGATTGTTTTCCCCAGTATTGTTTCCAATGACTAACATAGACTAACCCATGAACATGTTGATTCGTGGTTCTATTTTACTTTAGGGATGGTTAAAATGCAGGATTAAAGGGGTGGAATCTTGTTAAATATCCTTTTGTTTCTTCTTCATAATCCTGCTGACCTGAATAGACCAAGGACGACATGAACAAGGATAAGGTTCATTCTAAGGGTGTTATTGTGCTCACTTCTCTCCCCATTATTAAATTCTGTATTGGCAGACCCTCATGGTCACAACATGTTTTTTTGGGTGGTTTAGAATGTGGGTGGACCGCCGAAGTGATGACAAGATGATTTGGATCCCACAATAGTGAAGACGATGACCCAATGATCTCGAAGGTATTCTCGGTTTGAAAAATGGGCCACCACAGAGATGTTGTTAGCCCATATAAGGGGAGCCACCAGAAGTGGCATGTTGTAGCTTCCAACTTGATGACCATTGGCCGAGGATCCCATAGCGGCATGACTGTGAGTGATGACAGGAAGTCACATCTAGGGCAGGCCATGGTGGTGTGGACTGACGACATGGCACAATCCTGCGTCGGACCAGCGGTGACAAGGTCCCACAGACCATGTGCAGGAGGAGTGGCCGAATCGATATCTATCCAGATTGTGTTGGTAGGGACGTGGTATCCGCCGCATATAGGAGGACCGAACCGACCCCATTCGAGCGCACCGGGTCGACCCAATGGGTCGGTTCGGTAGACACCGAACCCAACTGGGCCCTTTTTATAAAAAAGGGAGGTCACTTTAAAATGAAAATTCTGTTTGATGAGATGTCTATGTCATTGAGACCCTTACGATTATGTGGTCCTTTTGAAATTTCTATGTTGGATTTCGGTTGGACAAGCAGGGGATGGTAGAGTTCTCTTTTTATCTCATATGAGGGTTCGATGCAGTATATCGATCCCGTCATAGAGGGTGATATTAGAGATTGAGTTTGTACCCTTGGTATTTCCAATGAATGTTTGATGCAGGGTCCCATCACTATCATAGATGATAACCCATGCCTCTATGTGGGTTTCCTTAGCGTGGAATTATGACATCCCGCCTTTTATTACATAACTTTTCATCACATTTTAAAAACATAGGATCTTTAAAGTCTAGTGTCTGGGAAATCAGGAAAAATATACATGAAAAAATTAAACATACTTATAATAAACTTGTAAGGGTTCATCATAGGTTCATCCTAAGTAAAATTACTGCATCTCATAACCTGGATACATACATCAAAGGAAAGGGTGAGCAGGAGGCCCTGTAAAGAAAACAAGTGAAACAGTTTACATGTGAACTTGAGCGATGTAAATAATAAAATAGAGATAAAGAGGCATATCATAGTAATAATAACTTGAAAAATAACTTGAAAATGTGGCTACAAAATTTAATTTAGATATTCATGAACATATCCCCAAGGTTCATCCCCAAGGTGTCATAAAAACTACCAAGGTTATTCACTATGGTATCGTGAAACTTTTTATCTCTAGAGATTAAATTCTTTACCCCATGCATAGGAGTGCTATCAGGGAGCACCCTTAATATGTATTTATTTTCCTGTGATCCACATATATCATAATCAAACACTTTATAAATAACCCGAAAACAATAAAAGACAGGGGTTTCATTTCAAAATCGTGACGTTTAAAGAAATGATTAAAAACATGGTCATTAGGTCATTTATAACCCATGGAAAATGAATGAGGGTTTCATGTATGTCAATTCAAGAATAAAATATATCATTTTATGTCTTTATGAATACCCCTAGAAATGAAATAGGTTTGGGTATTCATATTAAAAATAAGATAATTTCGTGAGAAAAGAGAGAGAGGTTTTGAGATGAAATTTCTGTAGCATAACGACTATATAACATGATTTCAGAAAAAATTAAAAATAGAGGGGAAAAGGGTAACCCACTCATAAATAACTCATAATAAAATATATTTATAGAATAAAATTTAAATAAGAACATGTTATGGATTTTTTAATGATATACCACAGGAAAATTAATTTTGAAAGAAAAGAGAAGATGTGATTTCTTTTAGGAAAATTCGACAACCTAACGACATCACATAAAAATTTATAAAATCCATTGATGAGAGTAGAGAGGGTCTCTCATCAATTGTAAATGAAATGGGAAGTAATATGGATATATGATAACATGCCCCCCATATACTAAAAGGAAAACTAGAAGACATAACATAAATAAAGTCAGGACTTAAAAGATGAAGGTGATAGGTTCCCTTACCTTAAAGAGTAACTTCAAAAGATCAATGGTTTGGACCTTAGGAGGCTTGAGGGCACCTTGGAAGGAATACATTAGAGGTAAAATACTAGATCTTGTTTGAGGAGTATTTTGGAATGAAAGGAATGAAGGAATGTGTTGGTATTTATAGCCAAAGTGAGGGAATGTTTTATTAATTTCCAAGGGACACCTCATCGGTGGTATTTTCAAATCTATGGGCTTACCCATTGTATTTTCCCATGGTATTGGCCACTTGGGACACCTCATAACATATATTACTATTCAAAAGTCTTCCAGAATTATGAAATCATTATTACATCATTAATGATGTCATTAATCACACCAAAACTCAAAACTATATTTTTACTATTCACAAAAAAACAAAACATTTTATAAAAATATAATAATTTCATCCTAATCTAATATAGATTATCAGAATTCAAATATGGACTCCATTTAATGAAAATAATTTTCTAATTATGAGATATTCAGTTTTTATTTAAAAACACTATTTACCTGAAAAAACTAATACTTAACTAAAATTTTTTGAAATAGTTATTTACTTATGCTACTATATCACTTCAACATTCAAGATTACTAAATTATATTTATACTTTCTTAAGTAAGGTTACTATTCCATTGATCACATTACTATTCCTAAGGGTAATATTATTATTCATACTTAACTATTTGCTAAAAATTATGTTGATCTTATTAGACTCTAAATTTCTTACAGATCACAACTGTAGAAAACCATTTTTTGAAAATCATTTCACATTATTAATTATTTAAAGTATACAAAAATATTTTAAAATACATTTTTTCAAAAATTTCATCAATAATATGGAAATTCTATAAATTCATCCTATATTTATCTGGACATTTGAAAGAAACATATTTTACCATAAGAATAAACAATAATTTTATTTATATAAAAGGATTAAAAAATAACTAAGGCCTTGTTACATAGCCCCTTATAACAACTACATAGGACCTAAGTATAAGGTGTGCTATGGTGATAGAATTTTGGGGAGGCTAAAAAAATACCGGAGTGGTGATTTCTATCATCTTGAACTTCTCCCTTAGGCGATTCCATTCAAGATTCACATGTTAAATCTCAGATTGGGCTTGGTCCAGAGTAAATCCCAGTGATGAAACCTCCTTCCCAAGCTCTAATATATGGGATTCATATGGCCTGAGTCTATTGGATGAGTCCATCGACTCTTCTTTCTGTATTAATTAACCATGATCACCTTTATTTATAAAAAATAATCATAACACTAAGTGTTTAGTTTCCAATGGTCATATTGACCAACTTTCTTATAACAGTCGAAACCCAGGGGTATTATTTTAGCTATACTCCCTTCATTAATTAAATGATATTATTTTGTTGAGTATAAAAAAATAAAAAAAAATCAAGAAACAAATATTACTCAAAAGTTTATGTTGCTACATTATTCCCCCCTTAAGAAATTTCATCCTCGAAATTTAAATCGTACCCTCAGAAGAGAAAAGGTGAGGGTACTTTTGACTCATAGACTCCTTTGGTTCCCATGTGGCTTCTTCGTATTTTTGGTTTCTCCACAACACCTTAACAAGGCGGATATTTTTGTTATGTAGAACCTTGTCTTTACGATCCAAGATCTCCATTGGTTGCTCCTCATAAGAGAGGTCATGTTCTAGTTGTACCGCCTATGTGTTTAGTACATGTGAAGGGTCAGGTATGTACTTGCTTAAGAGAGATACGTGGAAGACAACATGAACTTATGCTAGATTTGGAGTAAGTGAAATACGATAAGCCACTACTCCCACATGATCAAGGATTTCATAGGAGATAATGTACTTAGGGATGAGATTCCCTTTCTTCCCAAACCTCATGAATCTCTAATAAGGTGAAATTTGAAGAAAGAACTTGTCCCCAACTTCAAACTCCAAGTCCCTTTGATGGTTGGCAGCATAGCTCTTTTGCCGACTCTGAGCATCCTTAATGTGTTTTTGGACGGAATGGACCTTTTCTATCATCTCTCGCACAAGATCAGAACCAAGAAGATTTCCCTCACCAGCTTCATCCCAACAAGTAGGAGTTCTACATCTCTTCCTATATAGAGCTTCATAAGGTGCCATTTTAATGCTCGAGTGGAAGCTATTGTTGTAAGAGAACTCAACTAATGGGAAATGTTGATCCCATCCACCTTTAAATTCCACTGATCATGTTCTCAACATTTCCTTGAGTGTTTGAATAGTCCTTTTAATTTTCCATTAGTTTGGGGACAATAGGCCATACTGAAATTAAATTCAGTGCTCAGATTATGTTGAAGACTTCTCCATAATGTTGATGTAAACCTTAGAATACGATCAGATATGATATAAAGTGGATGTTTATACAACCTTACCACCTCTTTCATGTAAATCCTAGAAATTTGATCAAGATATAAATCTTCCTTAATGGAGATAAAATGGGCAGTCTTAGTGAGACAGTCCACAATAACCCATATCACATTCTTTCCTTTGGAAGTTCTCAGGAGACCAATGAAAAAGTCCATAGTGATATTATCCCACTTTCATGCTGGTATGGGTAGTGGTTGCAATATCCCTTTTGGAATTTTTTACTCTGCCTTTACTTGCTGTCATACCAGACACCTTGAAGTGTAGTTATCAATATCCATTTTCATATTATCCCACCACTAATGATCATGAAGGTATCTATGAATTTTTTACTTCTAAGATGTATAGAGAACCTAGATCTATGAGCTTCATCGATCACCTCCTTCTTTATTTCTGGAATAGATGGAACACATAGTCTTGTAAAAAAAATTTAGTACACCTTCTTGATCAATATTTAACTCAGAAAACATTCCATCCTTCATAGCCTCAAACTTATTTTTTTAACAAAGGATCTTCTTTATAAGATTTCTTTATCTTATCTAGTAATGGCAGTTGAGAAATCATTTGGGTTAGGGTTGATGATGCACCTTCCCTTATAATTACCATGTCTAGATTTTCTATGTCACTGATCAAAGTATCTCTTTGAATCCTCATCATGGAAAGAACAACTGGGTCTTTCCTGCTTAATGCATCAGTGACTTTGTTTGCTTTTTTGGGATGATAATGAATTGAAAAATCGTAGTCTTTAAGAAGATTGAACCATATACTTGTCTCATGTTCAATTCCTTTTGTGTGAAAATATACATCAAAAATTGATGGTCTGTGTATATATCAAATTTATCACCATAAATATAGTGCCTCCATATCTTCCGAGAAAAAATCACCACAGCCAGCTCCAGATCATGCTTATGATAGTTCTTCTCATGATTCTTCAACTGTCGAGATGCATAAGCAAAGAATTTTTAATTTTTCATGAGGAATCACC
The DNA here is from genome assembly GCA_963277665.1 of Viscum album. NCBI lineage: Eukaryota > Viridiplantae > Streptophyta > Magnoliopsida > Santalales > Viscaceae > Viscum > Viscum album. The sequence continues at coordinate 1,370,255,193 of OY728135.1, forward strand.
CAAGAACTTTAAATTATGCATCTCTAAAAATAATGAATCCTTCTCCACATGAGGGTAGAGTTAACATAGGTGAAGTAACCAATCTTTTATTTAGCTATTGGAAACTTTCCTCACACTCCTTTTTCCTGATGAACTTGACCCCTTTTCGAGTTAACCTGGTTAATGGATTAGAAATTCAAGAATTTTTTTTCACAAACCCCCTATAATATCCTACTAATCCAAGGAAACTACGAATCTCAGTTATTGTTGTAGGCCGAGGCCACTCCTATACAACTTTTATCTTTGTAGGGTCAACAAGGATTGCTTCATTGGAAATAATGTGCCCTAAGAAAGTAACTTTTTGTAACCAAAATTCACATTTTCTAAACATTCCAAAAAGCCTCTCCGTCCATAGATTTTGAAAAATAACTCTTTGATGATCCTCATGCTCTGTGTGACTTTTAGAATATATAATAATATCATCAATAAAAACTACCAAAAAGTTATATAGGTTGTCCTTAAAGACTCTATTCATGAAATCCAAAAAATAAAAGGTGAATTAGTCAGTCCGAAGGGCATAACAACAGACTCATAATGGCCATATCTTGATTGGAAGGTAGTTTTTGGAATATCTTCTTTCATCACCCTCAATTGATGATAACCAGAATGAAGATAAATCTTATAGAATAATTGAACCCCACAAAGTTGGTCAAATAAGTCATAAATTCTTAGAAGAGGGTATTCGTTCTTCACTGTGATCTCATTCATTTATCTATATTCAATACATATCCACATTGATCCATCCTTATTCCTCACAAATAGAACATCTTCTCCCCAAAGAGACACAGTCGGTTGGATAAACCCCTTTTCCAAAAGATCCTAGAGTTGTTTATTTAATTCCTTTAGATCGAAATCTTCCATCCAATATGGGGTATTTGATATCGGATGAGATCTAGGTAGGATTTCAATGGAGAAATATCCCTCTTTTTCTGGTGGAGGTCTGGGTAACTCCTTAGTAAATATGTCAATGTATTCATGGACTATGTGGACATTTTCTATCCTTAAACTCTCATTTCCTTCTTCTTATTCACTGATCAACTACATAAATATGGATATAGTAGTTTTTTCTAGAAAACAATCTGGTTGAGATATATATCCTTTGTAGATAACTATTAGTTTCCCATTCAAGACTACTGAGATTTCCTTACTTCTGTATTTGATCTTATCATTATACTTTGAGAGCCAGTCCATCCCTAGTATAATGTCGAAATCTATCATGGGAATGACTAATATATTTGAGATAATATTTTTCTCACTAAATTAAATACTAGAGTTTTTAAAAACTGACTAGGATTGGATAATCCCACTAGTATTCTTGACTGATAACTCGAATTTTAAAAAATCGGGGGTTGATTCTAAATTCATTATAAACATGGAGGAAATAAAAGAATGCGAAGAACCAAAATCATACAAATTACTTTATATCTTTGAGAGAAAAACAATAGTACATGTAACCACATAATTTGGAGCTTCAACATCAGCTGTTATGATAGAAAAAGCATGATCTTACTCCCTAGGCCTTTGTTGAGGCTGATGGTGGTTCCCCTCCACTACCCTTAGATTTGGATAGTGATTGGAAAAGTGACCAAGTTTTCCACACTTATAGCATTGAAAATCATGTAGGGCCTTCACCATATTCCCTTTGTCGTTAATGTTTGGGAGTTGAGTCTTCTCTTCACTACAACAATTCCTTGTGATATGGCCATCTCTTCCACACATGTAGCACTTCCTGCTCCCGAGCAGGCAGTTCCCTGAATACTTCTTCCCACATTTATTACATGTGGGAAGTTGCACTTTCATGCCTCCTATTCCATGATCTAAGATCCTCCATAATCTTGGATCCATTTATCTCTTCTTGTCATTTGATTTATGAGACCACACCATCTCACTAAACTCTAGTTCGACCTTTATCGCACTTCGTATGATCTACTCATAGTTTTCATAGTCTAGGTTGGCTAGATTATTCCACAGATGAGGTATCATTCCACCAAAGAATCTATCAACCTTCCCAATAGGATCCATAAACAATCTAGAGGTATAATAGGAATGTCTGGTGAAGTTCATCTCATAGGTTCCAATAGATTCATTCTCATTCTGCTTCAGCTAGAGAAACTCCTTCTCCATTTTTTTCTCATCGAATGAGGGAAATACTTATTAAAGAAGATCACTATGAACTATTAACACTCCATAACTTCAACCAATAATCTTGGCATTGTGTTTTTAACAATATCCCACCATTGTTCAGCTTCTCTGTCTAAGCGGTAAACAGCCAGGGTGACCTTCTCTTGTTTTGACCAACGGAACACAGAAAAGATCTTCTCGATAGAGCTGATAAATTGTTCGACAATAAATGGGGCAGAAGATCCACTGAAGGTTGGTGGTTGTTTGCATATAAAGTAATCAACAAAATTTTGTTCCCCTCATGGTGAGATCTGTCTCTTAGCTTGATTCAAGCTATTTCCCATAACTTGAGTCAGTTGGTTCATCATTCTCATGAAAGTTTCCATTCCGTCTTCCATCAGAGGGCCATCAGTGCATGGTCCATTACAGTCCCCATTTTCATGGTTCCTCCTATTTCCAACCATTTTCTAATAGAATAAAATCTTAGTGAGAATCTTATTTCATTTATTAATCTTTTAACTATAAAGGATTTTATGTCTTAAAAAATCATGCTTAAACAATTACATTTCTCTATAAATCCTTTATAATGATCCATAAAAATCATATGATTAACCAAAAATATCCCCTAAGAGTATCAAACCAAGAGTTAAGCAAGGCCCGTTGTGTGTACTAGGATACCTCGGGTCAAGCCCAAAGCCCCTTTTCAGAGTTTTCACTCCTAGGTACATTTGTGCCAGAGCCACATCCACTTGTTCATATCCAGATATGAATTTATTTGTTCGGAAACCATGTACTTAATATTTCACCAAAATACTAGGAATTTTTACATTTTTTAAAATTTTATATAGGGTTCTAACTAATGTTTTAATAGCATTATTTCCATAAATAACTAAACTATCCTTTGATACCAACTATGGCATCCTGCCTTTTATTACATAACTTTTCATTACATTTTAAAAACATAGGATCTTTAAAGTCTAGTGTCTTGGAAATAAAAAAAATATACATGAATAAATTAAAAATTATTCTAATCCAATTTTAAGGCTTCATCATAGGTTAATACTAAGTATAATTATTTCATCTCATAACCTGGGGACAAACATCAAAGGAATGGAAGAACAGGAGGCCCAGTAAGGAAAACAAGTGAAACAATTTACATGGGAACTTGAGCGATACCAATAAGAACATAGAGATAAAGAGGCATATCATAGTAATAATAACTTGAAACATAACTTGAAAATGTGGGTAAAACATTTAATTTATACATTCATGAAAATATCACCGAGGTTCATTCCTAAGGTGTTATAAAAATTACCCAGGTTATTCACCAAGGTATCGTGAAACTTGTCATCTCTAGAGATTAAATTCTTTACCCAATGCATTAGAGAACTATCAGGGAACACCCTTAATATGTATTTATTTACATGTGAGAAACATATATCATAATCAGAAATTTCATAAATAACCCAAAAAGAATAAAATACATGGGTTTTATTTCAAAATCATGACGTTTAAAAACAATGCTTAAAAACATGAACGTTATGTCATTTATAACCCATTGAAATGGAATGATGGTTTTATGTATGTCAATTATAGAATAAAATACATCAATTTTATGTATTTATGAATAAACCTAGAAAAAATAGGTTTTGGTATTCATATAAATTAAAGAATAAATTTTTTTGAGAAAAGAGAGAGAGATTTTTAGATGAAATTTCTTTAGCATAACGACAATATAACATGGTTTTAGAAAACATTAAAAAGAGAGGGTACAAGAGTCAAACAATCATAAATAACTCACAATACAGTATAGATATAGAATAAAATATAAATAAGATCATGTTAATGTTTTTTGAATGATATACCACATGAAAAGAAAACATGAAAGAAAAGAGAAGATGTGATTTCTTTTAAAAAAAATCGACAGCCTAACGGCGTTAGTTAAAAATTCAGAAAATCCCTTGATGAGAGTGGAAAGGGTCTCTCATCAATTGGAAATGAAATGGGAAGTAATAAGGATATATAATAACACACCCCAACATAATAAAATGGAAACTAGAAGAACTAATATAAAGGAAGTCAGGACTTAAAAGAGGAAGGTGAAAGGTTCTCTTACCTTAAAGAGTAACATCAAAAGATAGATGGTTAGGACCTTAGGGGGCTTGCGGGAACCTTGGAAGGTCTTATTTGAAGTTAAAAAGGCAAGAGCTTATTTTATTATAAATTTTTAATGAATGGAATGAAGTAATGGGTTGGTATTTATAGAAAAAGTGTTGGAATATTTTATTAATTTCCAAGGGACACCTCATCGGTGGTATTTAAAAAACCATGGGCTTGACCATGGTATTTTCCAACGGTATTGGCCACTTGGGACAACTCATGAGATATATTACTATTCAAAAGTCTACCTGAATTATTACATCATTATTACATCATTAATGAAGTCATTAATCACATTGAAACTCAAAAGTGTATTTTTACTATTCACCGAAAAACAAAAATTTTATAAAAATATCATAAATTCATCCTATCCTAATATCAATGCTCTGAATTCAAAAATGGACTCAATTTTATGAAAATAATTTTCTAATTATGATATATTTAATTTTTAAGTAAAACACTATTTACTTGAAAAAAATCTAATACTTGAATAATAATTTCTCAAACAGTTATTTACTTATGCTATTATATCATTTCACCACTCAAGATTCCTAAATTATATTTATACTTTCGTAAGGGAGGTAACTATTCCATTGGTCATATTACTATTCATAAGGGTAATATTACTATTCATAATTTACTATTCACAAATAATTAAGTTGATCTTATTAGACTCTAAATTTCTTACTGATCACAACTGTAGAAGACCATTTTTTGAAAATCATTTTACATTATTAATTATTTAATGTATACAAAATATTTTAAAATACCCTTTTCCCCAAAATTTCATCAATAATATGGAACTTCTATAAATTCATCCTATATTTATCCAGACATTTGAAATACACAAATTTTACCATAAGAATAGATAAATTTTTTATTTATATAGAAGGATTACACAATGTAACTAATGACTTGTTAAATATCCCCTTATAACACTTGGATAGGACCTAAGTGTAAGGTATTCTATGGTGATAGAATCTTGGGGCGGCTCATACGCCATTGCCTGAGTGGTGATTTCTATTAGATTGAACTTTTCCCTTAGGTGATTCCATTCAAGACTCACTTGTTGAAGCTCTACTTGGGATTGGTTCAAAGAAAATACTAATGATGCAATCTCCTTCCCAAGTTCTGAGAGGTGGTATTCGTATGGACTGAGTCTACTAGATGAAGCCATCAACTCTTCTTTCTGTATTAATTAACCATGATCACTTGTATTTATAAACAATAATCATAACATTAAGTTTTTATTTTCCAATGGTCATATTCACCAAAGGTCTTATAAAAGTCAAAACCCAGGGGTATTATTTTAATTATACTCACTTCATTAATTAAATGATATTGTTTTTTTGAGTATAAAATAAAATAATAAAAAAATCAAGAAAAAAATATTATTCAAAAGTTTGGGTCGCTACAGGATTCAATAGTGACTCAGCAGGCAAGAGCATGTATCATACTGAGTGCCCAGTCAATCCTCACTTATCTTCATGGCACTTTAAATAGGGTTAGTGGAGAATGTGTGCCCAATATTTATGTGGGAACCTATCCCCTATCAAGGATGATGTTTCCAGTAGGGCCAGGAGTCCCCCTGTGAGCCATGGGCACATGACCACCTATATGTGTATCGAGATCAGATTCTTTCTTTCATGACTTGACCTGACTGGTGTGCTTCAGGTAGTTCTCAGTGTATTCTCTTTGGGTGTGGATAAAATTCATGGGATATCTTTTCAGGGGTCTCTGATGACTTCATAGCTCGTGGAGTGAGTTTTCCCAGAACAAGTGTGCCTTAAGCATAATCCTATGACCAAGGATTGACTGTGATATTTAGAATCCTTATCTTTGTGGGACCGGATGTCTTAGGGAACTTCGTGACGTGTCAAGACCATATGTTCTCTCAGATAGTTTTTGTAGAACTATTCTACATGCTTACTATTAGATAGCTTAAGGAGTGAGATCTCTCAAAATCAAGCATGCTACAAGAGGAACCATATGGACGAAAGTGGATGAGACCTTATGTCTTGTAATCCTTTACGACTATACGTAGATGTTCTTGTTGTATGTGTTCTTGGAATATACCTATGTTGAGATGACTGTTTAATCTTAATGGTGTTTCTTTTGTGGTATTTTACTTTGTTTTTTGGGGTTCCCTACTGAGTATTGTGTTACTCACCCCTGTATGGTCTTTTTCCACATATGTCATGTCTTATGCCTATGGTTAACTCTTTGAATATGTTACAAGAAGACGAAGATTAGGTGGGGCCCATCGTGATCAGACAGACTGAGGTGTGTTCTTTTTTTCTTACAGACATCAGTCTAGTGCCGTACCTTGCAATTGGATCAAGTGGGGTTCTATACGAACGAGCTTTAGTACTTGTGAAATAGACTCTTACTTTTTGGTGGACATGTATTTGGGCCCAGTTGTAATTAACTTATTTTCTTTCTATTGTACTTTGTTGTTGGGTTTTAGTGATATTCATGAATTTTATTTACTTAGTGTTTTTCTTTCTTGAATCTTTTTCTTGGAGTTGTGTACGTGTGTATAGGTTCTTAGGAAAATGCCTCCCCTTTGTGGGATAAGCCTACTCAATGTTAGTCGCCATCCCCTAGCTTATCATAGGTGGGCTTGTGGTAGTCACGACACATGCCCCAAAAGATGGGTCATGATATAGTGGTACCAAATGGGTTGGTTATACTTCAAGATTGAGAGTATGTGAGGTTAGTTTGGGGCAACAGTTTTTAGTGTTTCGAGTTCAGCTTTCAAGCCAGGGATACTAGTGTTGTTGCGAAAACTGACGTATTCGTACACTAGGACTCTGAACACCTTATTTCTGAATTGGTATATGAAAAACCATTTGCATGGAAAAATAAAGTTACATGCATAATATTGGAATGAGTGTTGTTTTCCATGTACTTATTGAGTCAGATCACCAGGTATACTCTTTTAATTGTGATATATCTTGTTTTACTCAGGATGTGGTCACGATGATAGTCAGCGAGGTTTCCACAACATTATTGGGATATTGGAAAAGTAATTGATGAGGCCTCCCTAATGGGAGGCAGTCACATAGCATTTTTTCTTTAGGATAGTAAGCAGGTGATAGTTTCTCCTGATGATCAGTTAACAGACCCACCTCCAGTGGTTCAGGTGGATGTCGCATTCCAAACTGAGTCGTGGATGGATATTTTGTGATAAATGATGATACAAAGGGTTCAAGTTCATATCATAGGCTTCCAAGGAAGTGGTTTCCTAGGATGTAGGTTCTGTATGATCTATCTATAACAGGTGTGGGATGTAAGATATAGAACCAGAGGTTTTAGCAGAAGTTCTAGGGGGTGTGCTAGTTCCCTGAAAGGCATTATTTTCTATAATTCTCATAAAATGGGGAATCATTGGAAATATTTTCCAACCCTTAATGATGTAGTTAAATATGTTGTTGATGAACCACTAAGGAAGAGGCAACTGCAAGAGCAGACAAATCCGTCGGGCGACAGACGTGGAAAGAGAGCTGGGGAAGTAGGTTCAGGTGGCCAACATTTTGACATGTTACTATCACCACCTATAGGTTGCCGATACTAGACTCATGGAGATGGAGGAAAGGGGAGGATAAAGTTGCAGGCTATCAAGGCATATGACCCCAAGACTCCAGGAATGGTTAAAGGTATGATATGCATATTTCTACATTAGTTGCAATATTGATAGAAACTTGTACTAGTGATTTCCTTTCGTACCACTTTTCTTGTTTGATACTTAGAGATTCCGGTTAAACTGTTGACTTGACCCTTACGTTTGGAGGCACCTACTAGAGGAGACATGATCATACCACAGTAATGACAACAGTGTGACCTAACTCATAAAGGTGAGAGTTTCAGTTGTGGTCTCTTGGTAGTGGCATCAAGTCCATACGATGTCATTCTCGGTATGTATTAAATCCTCAGTTCTTTCTCAAATTGACTGTTTTAGACAAAAAGGTGTGGTTCTTCTATGGTGATGGAACTAAATATACCTCTATTGGAAAGGGGGGAATCCTTGTAGCTCTTAATGGACTCAGGCAGAGGAGGGTGAAACTGATTTCTATTCAATTGGCTAGCCTGACCCTCAGTGGAGTGGATGTTATGAGTCATCAAGTCTCTTGTAATGTTGGAAGAGTATAAGAACGTATTACTTTAAGATGTTACAATTTTACCTCTATGATGGTAGTTATACTTATGCATTGGTCTATACCTTCGGGTAGAACCAATATTTATTGAAGTATATCAGATGTCTCCCAAAGAGATTCTTGAGCTGGGGGTGAAGATGGGGGACTTGTAGAGGAAGGGATTTGTAAGACCTTTTGTTTCACCCTAGGAATCCCCATGTGTTTTTTGATGAAATATTAGTGTACTCAGCATCCTAGGAAGAGCACATGAGACACTTAAAAGTGATCCTGGACACACTACAAGAGCACCAGCTTTGAGAGAGGCTCTGGAAGTGTCAGTTATAGATTCAGGGGGTCCATTTTTTTGGGATAGGTCATATCAGAGGCTAAAGTTATAGTGAATCCAATGACGGTTGTGACTAAATGAGTAGAAAAATGAAACCCATGATCTTTAGTTAGCACTAGTTGTATTTGTATTTAAGATGTAGTGATATTACCTGATGGGCGAGTGATTCATCATCTGCTTTGACCATAAGATTCTAAATTATGTATTCTATTAGAAGGGTTGGGGATTAATACAGAGATGATGACTATAGTTACTTTAGGACTATGTATTAGAGTTTATTTCTACTATTGGGAAGAGGAACATGGAAGCAGATGCTCTCAGTAGTAATCCAGCTAGCAGTTACTGAGCGAGGCATTAGAGAGGTTGTCCTCATGGCAGTTATCCTTCATGGACTGATATGGAGCAACTTACCTCCAGTCATTGGTTGTTACCCCTCCACTTTTAAGAAAATTTAGGGTGGAAAATCATGATGATACTGAGTGTGAGTCTTTAAGTGCTCAGTTTTCCATAGGGAATACCCCTGATGGATTCTCAAAAGGTGGGGACCACATCATTATTTTTAGAGGATGCACAGTTACATCAATGGGCACCTAGAGTGGCGAGATACATAGAGATATGCATGTGGGTGTTAAGAAAGACACCACGGATGACTAAATGGGTTGAAGTTGGGATTACCTATTGAGAAAAAAGCTGAAAGATTGTATAAATCAGTTTCTTGGGTTGTCCACTAACCTTGTCAAGGCCCCTATTCTTGGAAGGGATTGCTCTATATATTTCTTAGGGTACTAGGAAGTAAGTTGGAAGAAATATTGGTGGACTTTGTGACGAGTTTACCATGTATATCTAGGATAAATAGTTCTATATGGGTGATTTTTGATCGACTCACCGAGTTGGCCCACATACTACGTACCTAAAAGCATATTTTAGTATAGAGCTTGGCATTCCTCTACATTCAGGAGATATTTTACTTCATGAAGTTTCATCAACAATTTTTTTTAGATCATGATGATCACTTTACATCATATATATGTAAGGTATTTCAAGAGGAAATTATAGAGAATGCGTGGATCATCTAGGAGTGGATGAAGAATGAACAGAGCCATCCGAATTTTATTCTGACAGATGGTGGAGACCTTTGGAGTTTGAGGAAGGAGACCATGTCTTCCTTTAGATATCACATAGATGTGGGTTAAAAATATTTTTATGGGGCAACAAGTTACATCTAAGGTTAATAGTCCATCTTCGGGGTACTATGTGGAGTTATCATGGTAGCATACCTCTTGGATATATCCTACAGTAGGACCAGGTAAACAATGTCTTCCATGTGTCACAACTGAGGAGATTCATGCATAACCCTTTGTATATCATAATCTATGGAACGATGGACATTGACGTTAGAGTGACTTGGGTTGAGTACCTAATGAGGATCTAGGATCCTTCATGGATGATCTTTTCCCTTGGCATGTGTTCGTAGGAAGACAATGGATCTTAAGAAGAGCACTTGGGATTGGGAGGCTTCGATTTGTGATCTGTAATATCACATTTTGTTGGAGTGGACCTTGTTTGGATTTTTGAGGATATAAAGGATTTATATGGGGAGAATGTACCTACTCTGATTTTTCTAATTAGATTTTTAGATTTTTTTTGGAAAAATTGGGAGACTAGGTTCTAAGAAAACATGCGATTCTGAGGCCCGGTGTTCTCAGAATGATTTATCAAAAAATGATAAGTTTTTCAATTGTGTGTGTGAGTGGTTATCCTAAAAAAGTGGCACAAATTATAAATGGTTAGAAAAATCCAAAATATAAGGAAACCATTGAGATATGAGTAGTGGATTTACCCTAGGAATGTCTTAACTTTAGTTGGCGTGGGTCTTTTCTGGAAAAAACTGAAAGGGAAGTAACCGTAAAAAAAATAATCAAACAAAACTATTTAATTTTGAAATCCTTATAACTCATAAATGGTAACTCAAATTGGCATTCAGAGACCATCGTTGAGTTTTTAATGGAATGTTTTCCTTATGAGAATCCTAACATCAATAAGCACACTTCTATATAAAAAGTTAATTTTTTTGATGGTTTAAGAATAAAATAATTTTAATAAATTATTTTATTTTTTACATTTCAAGATAACACAACAGCACTGTGATGCAGTGACTCAGTGATGCTGCAAATTAGTGACGCGACAAAGCTGAAACACGTTTAATGCAGAAACATGTTTAATGATGAAACACGTTTTTCTTCTCTAACTATTGGAAAGGACACAAGATTGGGTGAATGATCCTTGATAATTTCCCTGGGAGTGCTATAGAAGAGCCTTGACAAAATCCTCTCATTGGCGAATGAAGGACGAAGAAGAGACGATGAATCGAGGATCAACAAATGATGATGAAACAATATATCTTTGTCAATAATCAAACTGAATCCAAGTAGGGGGTTTATTTATTCATGAATCCTTTCCCTATTCTTGTTTCCAACGATGAACACAGACCAACCCACGAATAAGTTGATCCACGGTTTGATTTTTCTTGTGGTATAGTTAAAATGAGGGATTAAAGGGGGTGAATCTCATTAAATATTATTTTGCTTCTTCATCATAATACTACTGACATGAACAGACCAGGGCCGACGCAAACAAGGATAAATTCCATTCTAAGGGTGTTCTTGAACACTCTTCTCTCCTTGATCTTACGTTATTCATCGGTATACCCTCATGGCCATGACATGTTTTTCCGGGTGGTTTCGAACATGGATGAAATCCCAAAGTGATAGAAAGAATATTTGGATCCCATGATAGTAAAGAAAAAAAGGCAAGGATCATGAAGGTATTCCATCTTTTAAAAAACAGGACACCATGGAAATGGTGGACGTATGCAAAAGGGGAGCCAGTGACGGCGGCATGCAACGGTGGCACCGACGATGTGGCCACTAGACAATAGGTAGCTGCCAGCTCAATGGCCAACAATGGAGGGGCCTGTGGAAGTGTGGCTATGAAGTGGAGATAAGAATTCGTAGCTAGGGTGGACCATGGTGGGGTGGATCGGTTATGCGGTACAATGTCCCGTCAGATCGGTTGGCACATGGTCTTGTGAACCACATGCTGGAGTATCGGCTGGCTCGACGGTCAACCATGTTGAGCTGGAAGGGATGTGGTAGCTACCACATATGGGTGGATTGAACCAGCCTGCATTTGACTGGGCTGGGGTGGAGCTAATAGGCTGGTTCGGGTCAACTCGGAGGGTTGGGTCGGCAGACCCCAGGTCAGACTGGACCTAGACCCAACCATACCATTTTTACAAAAAGGGCCATAACATTCAAATGGATGGTCAATTTGATGAGATGTCCACAGAGTTAGGACCCTTATGATGAGGAGGTCCTTTTGAGATGTCTTGGTTGGTTTTTAGTTGGACTATAAGGAGCTGGTAGCATTATCTTTGTCTTTCCTATAAGGGATTAATGCAGGATCCCAATCCTATCACAGATGGCGACAGTATATATTGAGTTTGTATCCTTGGTCTTTCCTATGATGGTTTGATGTAGGATCCCATTCGTTTCATAGAGGACGAATCATGTTCCGGAGTGGGTTGTCTAATCCTGGATTCAACAGTGACTCAGCGAGATGGAGCATGTATCACACTGAGAGGCCCGCTCAAACCTCACTTCTCTTCATGGTACCTTATATAGGATTTTTGGAGAAGGTGTGACCAATATTTACATAGGAAACTATCACCTATTTAGGAGGATGTTTCCAATAGGTTCAAGAGTACCCCAGTGATCCTTGGTTGCTAGACCCCCTATCTGTGTATCAAGATAAAATTCATTCTTTCAGGTCTTGACTTGACCAGTGTACTTCAGGTAGTTCTTAATGTGTTCTCTTTGGGAGGGGCCCAAATTATCACGCCTCTTTATGGGGGTATCTGATGACTTTATTTCTATAGGAGTGAATTCTCCCAGAACGAGTGTTCCATGACCATAATCATGTGACCAAGGATTGGCTGTGACATCAGGATTTCTTGTCTTTGTGAGACTAGATGTCTTTAGGAACTTCATGACATATCGAGACCATATGTTCTCTCAGATACTTTTGGTAGACTTGTTATACATTCTTAATATTAGAAAGCTTGAGGAGTGAGATCTCATGGAATCGAGGTTGCTACAAGTGGAACCATATGGATGGAAGTGGATAAGACCTTGAGTCTTTTAATTCCTTATGAGTATACCTGGATGTTGTTGTTATATTTGTTTTTGACATATACCAATGTTGAGATGACTGTTTATTCTTAGTGGTGTTGCATTTTTGGGCAATTTTTTGTGTGTTTCGGGGTTCCCTAATGAGTTTTGTTTTACTCAACCCTACATGAGATTTTCCTACATGTTTTGTGTTTTATGTAGATGGCTGACTCTTTGATGTATTTTGAGGCAGACTGGGACTAGGTGGGGCCATGTGTGATTAGACAAACCGAGGTGTGTTCTAATGGCTTACAGACATCAGTCTAGTGTCATACCTTACAGTTGGATCAGTTGGGGTTTTCTGCAGGTGAGATTCAGTACTTATGTTACAAACTCTTTATTTTTGGTGGGCTTGTATTATGGCTCAATTTTACTTTACTACTTTTCTTTCTGTCGTAATTTGTTATTGGGTTGTAGTGGTATGCATTCATTTTATTTACTTATTGTTTTTTCTTCTAGCATATTTGTCCTGGATTTCTGTGCCTATGTATAGGTTCTTAGGTAAATTCCTCTCACTTGTGGTATATTCCAACTCAGTGCTAGTTTCCAACCACTATCATATCAGGGGTGGGCTTGGGGTAGTCACAGCATGGTCCTCAGGGGATGGGTCATGATAGAAGAACTCCTGAGATCTCTCTTCCCTCAGTGTCTACAGAAATAAGTGATCAATAAATATGGCCTCAAATTCCTTCTTGGATAGTCCCTCATGTCTACCCTCCAGAACATGCATGTCCCACCACTGATTTTCCTATCCTATGAGTATATACATAGATAGATTCACCCTCTGAGATGGTGGTGTCTCAAGCTGTTCAAATATAATCTTCATAGACTCGATCTAGTTCTCATCCATATATGGACCACCCTCACCCTAAAATCATGACGAGTGTTGTGACTAGACCTCTCGAGTCAGTTACTCTATAGAAGGATCTGCTCCCTACTCTCCCTATCAATACTCTGGATAACATGTACTGGGACCGCTATGAGTTTCTCATCAATCTATAAACCAAAATTTGTAAAATCTGGTGGCTAAATTTCCTAGACCTGAGCTTGTGATTAATCATATACCTACTCTTCCTGACCCTTAAAGGTTTCAACCTACATGTTCTCTTAATTTAAAAACTCACTTCTCTCCCAAAACTCCATAGGAGTCCATATCGATGGAAACAAACTAAATACCAATACATGGTCATATATCCAAGATCACACACAGACACATATAATTCCAATAGGTAAAACAGTAACATGCAGCCTAACCTCAGTAACCTTACCATTTCCCATGACAACCATGTCAAATGGAATCCCCAGCTCATAGAATACATAACCACCCATATCATATCCATGTATCAGATATGCCTCAGTCCATTCCTCTCCAAAGAACCATGTTTCCTTAAATTGAGGACCTTGTCGTCTAACATGGTGATCAACATCACCCCATGTCATCATCCCTGCCTGCTCTTATAAGATCTAGGCCCACACCCACACCCACACAAATATATATATATATATATATATATATATATATAACATTTCATAATGAATTTGTTTATATCATAGGAACATGAATATACATATCAAAATCCTACCGTATTTCTATCTAGAGAAACAAACATCCCCTTGTTATATCGAGCAAAGGGTCCAAATCTTCTTTTTTTCTGTACCAGGGAAAGGATTACATGTAACCTACCATAATAGATAAAAATAACACTCTAAGTATTACAATGGAATGGGGGATCATATCAAATTTCAAATGGGAAAAGTAGAACAATAATTCCCACCCCTGGAAACATGGTATGCCCGCCGTGTAAGGGGCCATAGGCAACCAAACACAAGATGTAAACCCAGAAATGAAAACATACCATTATAAAATCTACCATATAACAAATATTAAGAACAATAAAAAGGTAAAATAAAATTCTCTGATACTATTTGTCGCACCCTGATCTGTTTATCCACCTGAACAGTGCTTCGGGGCGATCATACCTTCCTAATGACAAAGGCTACCTAATAGAAGAGAGGATGTAAAAAGGTGTTAGTGGGGAGACTATAATATCTAGTGATGATATAATAATGGTCTATAAAAATATTAAATATTATAAGAAAGACCATAATACATTGGACTAATAACCCAACCATGGTGGAAGCACTTGCAATAAAAAAAATAACGATAAACAAGATTAATACCATTTAAAGAATAAGACATCAAAACATACTATTTGTAGATACTAAAACAGAAAATGCATATATATCAAAATAGGTCATAAATCTCAATTTGTTGAAGGATATCCCCTAGCCAACCATTAGTATATGCATATACAAGTAACATGATGATACACAAGGAAAAAATAAAAATAAACCTCTAGCTGAGGCAAGAACCGATGGTCCCTTACCTTCTATCCCATGCCAACTCAATCTTTAGGATCCAGATCCAGAGACCGAACCTTTAACTAAATGAAAAGAGATAAAGTATTTGTGCATCCTAAAGGTCCCATGTTGGGTGTGAAAATGAGCCTTTTTAAGACACTATTAATGTATACCTATCTTACATTTGTAAGGGATATTTAATATAAATATAATTTAAAATGAAAAGTGATCTCAAATGGGAAGTAGGTACACCACATAAGGATTATTAGGTGCACCATAAAAAGTTAGTCACAACAAAATAGAAGTTGAGACAAAGTCTATTACCAAAATGTAATCGATCGAATCATATGATCACAACTTAATAACCCTCAAATGAATCATTGAATAAAATGAATATAAATAGAATCATGTTATTATATATCAAATGGAAGTACAAATATACGACATACAATAAATAAGTGACGAACAATGAAAATCTCACAGAAATGAAAGTGAGATGAGAAACCCCTTACCTTATGATCGAGTGCATTATTAGTTTGTTTGAATGACCAGAATAATAAAATTTAGATTTGTTAATTAATAAATCCTGACGTCCTATACATTTAATTTATTTATTATAACCTTATTTTTTTCGTTCATGTCTCTTTTTATGGGTTTATGGGGATCACTTTTCTTGGTTTGGAAGCATTTTCTTCCTTGGTTTTCATGATTCTTTTACTTGTTTTCATGAATAGAAGTTCATTTGAAATGTGGTTAAACATACAAAATTGTTAATATATCTTATTAATTACATTAAGGAGATACAAATTATATTATAATTATTTTTGGGTTATATACCATGATGATGATTCATTAGTTAAATGTTTATTACAAATATTCAGATTAACTCAGTCGTTTTGTTCATAATGAACATGTTTGGTATTATTATTTTATATTATCATTGTCTAAGGATTACAAAAAATTAATGAGATGAAATAAATATATTCATATGTGGTTAAACCATTAATTTTTTTTGATGACCAGTAATGAAGGAGAAAGTGAAGAATGAAACTCTATTGTCCACAAAGGTTATAAATTGGAACCTCATGGATGTTGATTTCATTTATAAAAATAAAAGGGAGGGAGTAAGAATATTGATGATGATTATTAAATTAACATGATATTATTATAGTATATAGATGATACTGGAGTTTATAATTGTAATTTGGATAGAGGAGGTGAGGAGATAAAAAGAAAAGAGATTAACTTGAAAATAAAATAAAAGGTGAGAGATCCCTTATGAAAATTCGACAGCCTAACGACGACGCTTAAAATTTCATAAAATGAAATGATGAGAGAAAAAGGGTATCTAATCATATTTAAATCAAAATTAAAATAATAAGAACACATAAAATCAACCCCCAACATGTGATAATGGAAAATAAAAAATATAACATAAAATAAGTGTCGACTAAAAGATGAGAATGAAGGATTCCCTTACCTTGTAGAGTAACTCCTAGATCTTGAATGATGGGACCTTGGGGCCTTAAGGACACCTTGGGAGGACTAATAGAGAGTTAAAACCATTAGAGATTCTATGAAAAGGGATTTTTAATGAAATAAAATGAATGGATGAGTGGGTATTTATAAAAAAAGAGAGGTAGTTTTTAATAATTTGAAAGGGACACCTCATTAGCAGTTTTTTTTGCCAAACCATGGGCTTGACCATGGTATTTGCCCATGGTTTTACCCACTTGAGACACCTCATGTCATATGGAACTATACCCAAGTCGACCAGCCTTTTATTTTAATTATTATGTCATTGTGATGTCATTAAACTACCAAAAACTCAAAACTGTATTTTTACTATTCATGAAAATTTCAAGTATTTTAGAAAAATCCCAAAAATTCATCATAACCATTTTCAATGTGTAGAATTAAAAAATGAACTCCATTTTTTGAAAATAATGTTCTAACTATTTTTAATTTATTTTTTAAATAAAAATCATATTTAATTTGAAGAATAAAAATTTAATGGTATAATTAGTTTTGTATTACATTGAAAAATTAATTAGCTTCTCATTATCTTATTACCTTAAGAAAATAAAATATTATCATTATTTACTATTTATAAGGGTCATATTACTATTCATATTTCTATTCATAAGGGTATGTTACTTTTCATCCAAAAATCAAGTTCGTTCTATGAGACTTCGAACGACTTACTGGTCACAACTCTAGATGACCTTTTTTTTTGAAATTCAAAAAATAGAAGTGGAGAATTTATTTTTAATGGCTAGGTTTTGACTATCTCATAAATAACCAAGTGTTGTTTTAAAGGAACACAGTGCTTTATGACATATAGGATATGAATAGAATGTATTTAGGAGAAGCATACCATAAAATGTTTGGGGTGTTAAATTATACCCTCCTTCAAAAATTTCATCCTCAAAATTTTAGGTATAAAGCCCACCAAAAAGATATGGTTGGTTCTTCTTCCTGAAATCCTCTGGTTCCCATTTTTCTTCCTCAATATTTTGGTTTCTCCAAAGAACCTTTACTCGATGAGTTGTCTGATTTCTCAATACCTACTCCCTTGTGTGAAGAATCCCGATAGGCTTTTCACAGTATGAAAAATCAGGTTCCAATTATATTTCTTCATATGTGAGTACATGCATTGGGTCTATCATGTAATTATTTAAAAATGAAACGTGGAACACATCATGAAATCTGGAGAGATTTGGAGGCATGCTAGATGGTAAGCTATAACTCCGATTATTTCTAGAACATAAAATGGTCTGATGTACCTAGGGATTAGTTTCCCTTTCTTACTGAACCTTAGGACACCCTTCCATGTAGATACTTTTAGAAAGATATTATATCCCACTTGAAATTCTTAATCCTTTCTCTAGTTGTCTGCATAACTCTTCTACCTACTTTGGGATGCTTTAATATGGGCTTGTATTGCCTTCACCTTTGATGTGGTATCTTCAATATCTTCCAGCCCTATAAGTTTCCTCTCACCAACTTCTTCCCAACAAGTTGGAGTTCGACATCTCTTTCCATATAATGCTTCATATGGGGCCATTTGAATACTATAATGCAAACTATTTTTATACGGAAATTCCAGTAAAGGCAAGTATTGATCCCACATACCTTGGAAGTCAAGAGAGCAGGATCTCAGCATCTCTTCTAGAGTTTGAATAGTCCTTTTAGACTGTCCGTCAGTTTGGGGGTGATATGCAGTACTCATATGAAGCTCAGTATTCAAAGTCTTCTGATAACGTTTCTAGAATTTTGATGTAAATTGGGGATCTCGATCGAATAAAATTGATAAAGGTTCTCCATGAAGTCTTAAAAATTCATTAATATATAGTCTTTCTAGGATCTCATGTGGTAAATCCTCTCTTATAAGAAGGAAATGTGCTGATTTTGTGAGATGATCAACAATAACCAATATTCCATCATTCCTTCTAGGTGTCCTTGGTAGTCCGGTGATAAAATACATTGTAATGTTATCCCACTTCCACATAAGAATAGGTTGAGGTTGAATCACTCCTTTGGGATGTTGTCTCTCTGCCTTCACTTGTTGAAAATCTAGAAACCTTGATGCGTAGTTAGCAATTTACCTCTTCATACTATCCCACCAAAAATATTCTTTCAGATATCTGTACATCTTGGTGCTACCCAGGTGTATAGAGAAATTTGAGCTATGGTAATCATCTAATAGTTCCCTTTTTAGCTCAGGTATTGATGGAACACATAAACTCTTTCCAAATTTCAGAACTCCTTCCTCATACACGAAGTTGGCCAGTCTCCCATCCTTAACAGCATTAAGATTCTTATGCAAATTTTCATCATTATATTGAGATCTTTTTTATCTTCTCTAATAAAGATCGTTTATCAATCATTTGAAAGAGAAAATATGTTTCTCCTTCCTTAACAATTCCCATATCCCTCTTTGCTAGATCCAAAAATATAAGATCTCACTCAATCCACATTTGAGTCAAAAGTCCATGATCCTTCCCACTTAATGCATCTTCCACCTTATTCGCCTTTCTTGGGTGGTAGTGTATTGAACAATGTTAATCTTTGAGTAACTAGATCTATCTCCTTTTCCTCATGTTGAGTTCTTTTTGTGCGAAAATGTATTTCAAACTCTTGTGGTCCGTAAAAATCTCACATCTTTATCCATAGAGATAATGTCTCCATATTTTCAGAGAAAAGATTATAGATGCTAACTCAAGATCATGAGTTGGATAATTTTTCTCATGGGTCTTCAACTGTCTTGATGTATAAGAATTAACTTCATCATTTTGCATAAGGACATAACCCATCCCATTATTTTATGCATCGATGTATATCAAAAACCCATCACTTCCAGATGGAAGAGTCAAAATTGGAGGATTGACCAATATTCTTTTCAATTCATCGAAGCATTCCGTACACTGTTTTTTCTACACAAACTTAACTCCTTTATGTGGGATCTTGGTTAGTGGGTTAGCCAGTCAAGCGAAATTCTGAACAAAACACCAATAGTAACCTACTAAGCCAATAAAACTGCGTACCTCAGTTATATTTGTTGGCATTGGCCAATCTTGGATTGCCTTTGTCTTCACAGGATCAACTAGGATTCCATCCTTTGAGACAATATATCCTAGAAAAGAAACTGATTGATGCCAGAATTTTTACTTGCTAAACTTCACATATAATTCATTTCTTCTAAGAGTTTTCAAAATAATACGCAAGTAATCCTCATGGTATTCATAGATTTTTGATTATACCAGGATATCATAGATGAATACCATAATAATGTTATCAAGATATTCCTTGAAAACTCTATTCATTAAATCCATGATAATTGATGGTGCATTCGTCAGTCCAAAAGGCTTCACTGTAAACTCATAATGCCCATACCTGGTTCGAAATGTTGTCTTCAGAATATCTTTTTTCTTCATACACAGTTGATGATATCCAAATCGAAGGTCAATATTTGATAATTATTTAGCTCCATGAAGTTGATCAAATAAATCATCAATCTAGGGTAGAGGAAACTTATTCATTATTGTAATAGCATTGATTTCCCTGTAATCAATGCATAGCCGCATGGATCAATATTTCTTCTTGACAAACAAGACCGGGGCTCCCCATGGAGAAACACTAGGTTGAATAAATCCTTTGTCACACAAATCCTCTAGTTGTTTCTTTAGCTCCACTAACTCCACAATGACCATTCTATAGGTGGTATTTGATGTAGGTCTTGCACCAGGAATTAATTCAATGGAAAAATCAATTTCATGCCCTAGAGGATGTCCATGTAAATCCTCTGGAAATACATCAATGTATTCTCTCACTATATGCACATATTCAATTTGAATATTTCTTCACTAAACCATAGATATTGGGATATCTTCCTCTCAATGAATTTCATTCAGTAGAGCTACTGGGGGTGGGTCTAGGTAAAAATAAGATGGCGAGGTTTCTGCTCTAAAGATAAGAGATTCTATACCATTTTAAAAAAATTGTAACTTCCTTTTTCTTGTAATAAGTCTTCGCATCATAGTTTGACAGCAAATTCATTCCAAGAATTATATCAAAGTCTGTCATTGGTATGATTATTGGGTTATAAAATAACGCATGTTTATATGTCACAAGGAGGACTAGTTGACATTACTTTATTGCAATGATTCATACCCTAGGAGTTTTGACTGATAACACCTTTATTAAATCAAATTGTACATATCTAATTTTCTTCGAAATCTGGGAAGATATAAATTAATGCGATGATCCAGAATAAAATACAGTGTTGGATATGTTTGAGTAAACAATTAAATTACCTTCCACCACACCATGAAGAACTTCATATTCTGCGGTTGTAATCACATAATCTTTACCTTGTTATCTTGGCTTTTTCTAAGGCATATTTCTTTGGCACATAGGAAACTCATTTGAATAGTGTCCCATATCTCTAAAATTGTAGCGTTGAACATCATAAAATTTTTTCTTCCCCTTATATTCATTAGATATATGACCCTTTCTCCACACTTATAGTATACTCCGATGCCTTTTAAGCATTTCTTGAGGTGATTATTTGCACAGTTTTTTCATAATGGGAATTTATTCATTCCCTTGTTCTTATTTAGTGCTTCACCTTTCCCTTGGTTATTATAGTACCTCTTCTTATCTTGGTTCCCCTTGTACAAATTTTATCT
Source organism: Viscum album (assembly GCA_963277665.1). Classification (NCBI taxonomy): domain Eukaryota; kingdom Viridiplantae; phylum Streptophyta; class Magnoliopsida; order Santalales; family Viscaceae; genus Viscum; species Viscum album. The sequence continues at coordinate 1,370,276,776 of OY728135.1, forward strand.
AGAAAATTACTTCTCTGTTTTGATGACACTTGATAGAATTTCATCATATGATGAAAATGTTTGAGAATCCAGTTCCCTTTGAAGACTTGTCTTAAGACCTTCAAAGAAATGATCAATCTTGTCTGCCGAGTCATGTATGTAATCTACAACATACCTGGATAGCCTTGTGAAGGTAGCCTCATACTATGATGCACTATCTTCTTCCCTTTGTTTTAAGCAAAATAATTTCTTCTTTATTTCTGTTCGTTGCTCATGAGGGAATTTTTTTCCGATGAATATTTCCTTAAAAGTCCTCCATTACATATTTTCTATTTCTTCTTCCTACATGGTATTTTGAATCAAGGACCACCATTGATCAGCGTCTCTCTTGAGACAATATAATGCCAGTACTACATTTTCATTTTAATTTCATCTTAATGCCATGAATATCTTTTCAAGGGACTTCATCCATTGCTCAACAACCATTGGGTTTTTAGTCCCATTGAAATATGGGGGATTCTGCCACATGAAACGCTCTCACACTGGTGTGGAATTGTTATTCATTACAACCTGAGTAAGTTGTCCCAATATGGTCATGATCTAATCTGCTCCAACATTAACTGTGTTGAATTGCTCAGTAGGGAGATCCCTACCTTTCCCACGAGTATTAATTCCCCTTATTCTATTAGATGCCATTTATAAATAATGGGATACACTAGATTAGTTTATGAATCTCAAATAGAAAATCACTCAACATAGATGGTAATTCATTGCATATAAAACCTTACAAACATGGTTTCTATGAGGAAAAATTTACATTAAACTTATTCATAATGGATTATAAAGAAAATGTGAATTATCCTAAGAATATACCTTGGGAGTGTCATAACCAAGAGTACAGCAAGACAAATTTTCGTGCACCAGTTCCCGTTCGAGTCTAACTCAAAGCGGTGTTTTCAAGTTTTACCCCTAGATATATCTGTGCCAAAGATGCCTCTACCTGCTCGTATCTAGATTGGGATGTATTGTTTGAAAGAGCCACATAATCTATTCCTTACCAAAATACTAGGATGTTCTTATACATTATTCCTCAAATACTATCTTAGGGATTTGTTCACTATTATTCATTTCCTACTCTAGTTTCCAAGTTTTCTACTAAACTTCCTCTGATACCAACTATAAAAACTTGAACCCTCTAAACTGGAGCCGATGCTTATTTGTTATATTGGCATGGTCAGAATGAATGATAAGTTTAGTAGTCTTGAATAAACTAGATACATAAATGTAACTCAAATTGCACTGAAGAAGGTTACAAAATACAATACCTAAAAAAACTAAAAACAACATCCACAGAATTTTAATAAATGACCTCCTCTTCATCACCTGTTGAAGGTAGACAATGAAAATGGTGAGATCAAATGCTTAGTAAGGTTTACAAATAGAGGAATCATGAATCAATAATAACTGAATCATAATCAAATATGTCATGTTGAATAAATAAAAAACACACTCCATTAATAAAATGATAAAGGGCCTACATCCATAGATTTTTTCATAGTGAAAAACCCAGGGATAGTAATGACTAAAAATGAATAAAGAAAATGATTATTAATTGGACGTCATATATCTAGCACATGATGACATAATATCATTAAAAAAATTTAGTTTTGTGGGTAGAAACCCGTCTTATTTTTTGGAAACAAACTTGAAGGGTTTGTCGCCAACAGATTTATCTCATGAGACCTACCAATACTTCAAGGGGCTATAACAGGCCCCACAAAACACTAAATATTGAAATTATTCTTTATAAATTGATTAAATACAAGATAAATATGCCTTTTTAATATTTGTATAAATTAGAGTATATGGATTCATCAATATTTCCATAATTAAAATAACATTCCAAATAAACACTGTATGAAAAATGGTATAAGGTTTAGACAAGAAACATATCCATGAGATAGGATTATGGATATTTAATATAAATATAATTTCAAATGAAAATTTGTCTCAAATGGGTAGTAGGTACACCACATAAGGAGTATTTGGTGCACCATACAAACTTAGTCACAATAAAATAGTAGTTGAGACAAAGTCTCTTACCATAATGTAATCGGTCAAATCATATGACCAAAACTTAATAACCCTCAAATTAATCATTGAAAAACATGAATAAAAATATAATCATGTTATTATATATCAAATTTCAGTACACATATACCACAAACAAGAAATAAGTGGCGAACAATGAAAATCTCACAGAAATGAAAGTGAGATGAGAAACCCCTTACCTTATGCTCGAGTGTGTTCTTTGTTTGTTTTAATGACTTGAATAATAAAATTTATCTTCATTACCTAATAAATAATGAACCTAATATATATTTAATTTATTTATTACAACATTATTAGGTTCATTCATGGCCCTTTTTATGGGTTTAAGAGGTTCAATTTTCTTATTTTGGTAGCATTTTCTTCCTTGGTTTCCATGATCTGTTTACATGTTTTCATGAATGGAAGTTCATTTGAAATGTGGTTAAAAATACAGAATTGATAATATATATTATTAATTAAATTAATGAGATATAAATGATCTTATAATTATTTTGTGTTATATACCATGACTATGATTCATTAGTTAAAAGTTTATTACAAATATTCAGATTAACTTGGCCGTTTTGTTCATAATGAACTTGTTTTGTATAATTATATTATATTATGAGTGTCTAATGATTACTGAACATTAATGAGATGAAATAAATATATTATTATCTGGTTAAACCATTAAAATGGTTTCATGACCAGTAATGAAGGAGAAGTAAAGAACGACACTTTGTTGTCCACAAAGGTTATAAATTGTAACCTCATAGATGTTGATTTCATTTAAAAAAATAAAATGGAGGGAGTAAGAATATTGATGATGGTTATTACATTAACATTATATAATTATAATATATATATTATAATGGATTTTATCATGGTCATTTGGATGTAGGAGGTGAGTAGAGAAAGAGAAAAGAGATGAACTTGAAAATAAAAGAAAAGGTGAGAGATCCCTTATGAAAATTCAGCAGCCTAACGACATCGCATAAAATTTCATAAAATGAAATAAGAAGAGAAAAATGGTGTCTAATCATATTGAAATCAACAGGAAAGTAAAAAAAACACAAAAAATCAAACACAACATATGAAAATGGAAAAAAATAGATAACATAAAAGAAGTGTCGACAAAAAGAAGAGAATGAAGGATTCCCTTACCTTGTAGAGTAACTCCTAGATCTTGAAGGATGGGACCTTGGAGGCTTATGGACACCTTGGAAGGACTTAAATAGAGGTAAGACAACTATATATTAGAGGATGATGTATTTTTAATGAAAAAAAAAGAATGGATGAGTGGGTATTAATAGAAAAAGAGAGGTAGTTTTTAATAATTTCAAAGGGACACCTCATTAGTTGTTCTTTTGCCAAACCATGGGCTTGTCCATAGTATTTGCCCATGGTTTTAGCCACTTGGGAAAACTAATGTAATATGATTATATAAAAAAGTATACCAGCCTATTATTTTAATTATTATGTCATTATGGTGTCATTAAACTACCGAAAACTCAAAACTGTATTTTTACTATTCATGAAAAATTCAAGTATTTTAGAAAAATACCAAAAATTCACTATAACCATTTTTCAATGTGTAGAAATCAAAAATGAACTCCATTTTTGGAAAAAAAATCTATTTATTTTTAATTTAATTTTTAAATAAATCTTAGTTAGTTCAAAAAATAACAATTTAAAGGTATAATTAGTTTTGTATTACATTGAAAAATTAATTAACATCTCATTATCTTATTACCTTAATAAAATAAAATATTATCATTATTTAATATTTATAAGGATCATATTAATATTCATAAGGGTATGTTGCTATTCATCAAAAAATCAAGTTGGTTCTATCAGACTCCAAATGACTTACTAGTTACAACTCTATATGACTTTTTTTTTAAATTCAAAACATAAAAGTGGATAATTTATGTTTAATGGATAGGTTTTTACTATCTCATAAATAACTAAGTGTTGTTCCAAAGGAACACAATTCTTTATGACATATAATCTATGAATAGAATATATTTAAGAGAATCATACCATAAAATGTTTTGGGTGTTATACATACCTAGACAAAACATCATTTCAAATTATTTGACCATTATAATATGAGTATAACTGTACCTCAATTTCTTTCCATATATGGACTTTATTTGAGTTTATTCTCACTAATATATCTATAGATTAATTTCATTAAGCCATTGTTAATATAAAAAATAATTAAAAATTACATGGTATACCCATGTGAAGAAAAATACTATTATAATTCTTCCATGACCCATGTTGAGAAATATTGTTGAAAGAGTTAAATGAATAAGAAAAATAAATTAGAAGTATGTAACCTTACATTTGTAAAACATTTATAATAAGGACAGTAGGATAATGATGATGTGACATGTACAATGGAAATTTTATTAGTCCATGAGATTCAATGGATGATGATGGCCTAGGAATGTGATCAATTAAAATTAAGGAAATGGTTGAATAACATGTAGTCAACTCAGATCTAAATTATAAAATAATTACGCATTTATTACTAATGTAAGAATAAATTCAACATCTCCAATATTGTTTTAGTGAAATAACCTACAATCATATCAACTATAAATTAGAGAACATAACCCTTTATTTTATATAGATCTGGTTTAATGACCCACCATATGTAAAACTACTTAATTAGATCACATACCTAAACTTTCACAAAATTGGGAAGCTATTCATAAACTATATTAATAAAAATTGTAAAAAATATATATAATTACATGAAACTTCAAGATGAGGCTTTTATCTAATTCATTCTACAACATGAAATGTACCATATACCAATAGAACCTTAACATGATAAATAAAATGAATAGTAAACAATTGAATCTGATCTATAGATGTATAAATAAAATAAATAAGAAAAAATTAATTCAAACTAAATATGGAATGTTTGGTTTTAAATTTGATGAATCATATTATAATATATAAATAAATTCTTTGATTGATGTTAGATTAACTAAGTTTTATGACTTTACATGTGTAAAATTAATAATTCCACATATAGAGTCCCTTCATTTATGTAATCAGAATGAAATATTATCCATTGTAACTTATATTTTTCAGATCACAACACTTCGTATCCCTAAAATCACCATAGTTAAATTAGTCAATAGTTTCATCAAAAATAGATTTTATAATGATAAAATGTTCAACACACTATTTAAATAAGACAAATATCTTGTTACGATACATCTAAATGATTTTATCGTTTAAAAATGATAAAATAAAGTATCCTCATATCATTTAAATAAAAGAAAATTTATAAATATAAAGAGTCAAAAATGATATCATCCATACTTTGTTTATCAAATTAATCAAACCATTTAACACTACTAAAATTGTTGAGTCAAAACATGTTTTATATTTCTCATAAATCATTTGTTTTGGAAATCACAAATCACACAATTGTAACCAAATTATGCATTGAATTGAAATCAGAAATCATAATTATATTATTTATTACTTTGTAAGAAAAAATAATAACTAGATTATATACTGTATTCTATTCACATGTATTATAATCTCATGAATCATAACCAGGTCATGCACCACATCCATATGTTTTGTAAACTGACTATGTATTATATTGTAATCATGAATCGTAACCTGACTATGTATTTTACTATAATTAGGAATTGTAACCTGACTGTGTATTGTATTATAATCAAGATAAGTATAATATCGTAACCTAATCATGCCCATATACTTCATAACCAGGTTATATTCCCAATTGTAATAAAGTATTGTAATCACGATGTCGTAACCAGGTTAGATTCTGAATCGTAATAAAGTATCGTAATCATGATATCATAACCAGGATATATTTTGAATCATAATCAAGTATCGTAATCATGATATCATAACCAGGTTATATTCTGAATTTTAATCAAGTATCGTAATCATGATATCATAACCCGGATAGATTATAAATCATATTAGATTATTGTAACCACGATATCGTAACCAGGTTATGCATCATATTCTTATTTTTTATTGTATAGAATAATCATAACCAAGTTAAAAATCATAACCAGGTTTTAATTTTCAATCGATATGCATTGTTATCATGTTAATCCTATCAAAAAAGTTATGTATTATACTTATGAAATGAATTACACTTTTATATTAACTTCAATACCGATTGCATGAGTCTCATACTCATTATTTCATACTTACTACATTCTAACTAAAACTATGTCGTTGAGTTGGTTATCAACAAATTAAAACGATGTCGTGTATTCTGTTTTGTTTTGACCGTTGTAATGCCAGGTGTCTAAGTCCCTCCTAGTTTTTCGGAGAAATATGACTGTTGGATAAAATATTACCATTGGAAACTGAATCATATAAATAGGTGGTCATTCAAATCAGAGTAATTTTTTTTTTCTTCTATCAAGTTCTAGAGAGTGATGTTATGACTTCTCTCTTTCTTTGTGTGATGGCCTTGAATACACAAGAATTGAATAACTTGTTCCATGTTGTAATTCTATAAGTTACTTGTTTCTATTTCATGCGACTGTTCATTGTAATAATTATCAAGGGCTTATGAGGATAGGAAGACGTGCAATTGATCATTGTATCGAGGGCCTTCAATTTCTTGAAGGACAGAGGTTCTGATTACCTTCTTAATCAAGGACTTCTAGGAATATGAAGACAACAATATCGATCTTCATATCGATGTCTTACCAAGGTGGTGGTAAGACATACCTATATTCTAGGTGAAAGGATACCCTTATCTTTGGGATAAAAGAATTATATTACCTTCACATTTCCGCTGCTATTTTTATTAGAAAGGGAATTGCATTATTTCCCCTTTCTATTCATATTCTTTATAATTGTAATTGTTTCAATTACAATTCTATTACTACATATTGTATTAATTGATTTCATATGCTGTATGGTTGATTATTTTACATTTTCATTAATCTATTGATTGTATTGTATTCAAATACAATTTTAATACATTACTAACAATATTACATCATTTTCTATCCATCAGATCTAAGAATTTTATGATTAATTGTATTAGTTGAGAATTGTATTAGTTTAAGATTTCTTAAAATAAGTATCTTCTTAAGTGTTTAAATAATTTTTTTAAATCTACAATTCACCCCCCTCTTGTATTGTGCCATATAATATACACGTACATCTATATTATGATCCAACAACAATATGAAACGTGGTTGCAACAAGGGAAGTAAATATTGAAAAAATATAGATCAAAAAACAATATATGAAAATTTAAACTATGGAAAAACAAAATCAAAGGGATAGTGAATGATCTAATATGTTTTTTAGGAAAATGGGATGAGTGATACAATTTAACACCAAAAAATAATCTATAGATGGTTAGAAGAATATTTATTATTATATGTATTTAGATCATAGGAAAAAAAAGGAAACAAAATTGATGATCAAACCCCAAAAAATTTAATATTAGTGAAAAAAAGAAAAACATAATAATACATCACCTTAGGATTCTACATAACATGAAACTAAAAAAAAATTACATTCTAAATGAAAGGAAGGAAAGTAAACATAACATTATCATGAAAATGTGTTGAAGTTTTAGTGAATTTTAAAAGGAGGAGGAGGAATTTGGAGGACATAATTCATATCGTGATGAATTAGAATACATAATTTAAACCCTTGATGTATATTTCTAAATTAAATGCCTATGTAGTTTAGAGATAGTTTTATAAATCCACAACCCTTTATTAGAGAGATAAAAACCTAGTAAAAATAAATAAAAATATACCAACTTAAAGAAGAAAATGATTTTCTAAATACTCATTTTTTAAACATTAATCAAAATTGACATACCTGATAATTTAAAACACTATTGTACTTGAAAAATAGTTTTCAAACATACTATGAATATGGGTAAGTTCATCAACTTTATATAAATCGATATCATTAAAATATAAAAAGACAAGGATGTTACAAGATTAAATAATATAATATTTTGATATAAAATATAAAATAATTAATATAACTAACCCTATCAAATTCAGTCATTGAACCAGTTGTGATTAACTCATACATGAATATTTAAACATAATAACCACATTACCCTCTTCCTTTTTTATGTTGACACTATAGTTATAAAACATTAACTTGAAAATAAAAACCAACACACACACACACTCACATAAATATATATATATATATATATATATATATATGAACAAATATTATATAATATAAAATATATTTAATATCACTTCCCCATATTGGATTGTATTTAGATACTTTATCGACAATAAATATTTTTTTAAAAAAAATCCATCATCTGAATTTTCATGTATACTAACTAACAAAAAATGTATAACATATAATAATTAAAAAAAATTATAAAAAGGAATAAAACTTAATTTTATGATAAGTTTCTAAATTATTTTATGAAAAAACCCTAACAAAGGGAAAAATAAATATATTTTGCATTAATTTGGGAATAATACAAGTAACATCCAATAACCTCTATAGTATAAAAGGTTCAAAATTAATGAAATTATAATAAATATTAGTTCATGATTATCTTAGTGTTCTTACCCATCAAGGAATGGAAAAAACTAGCACCAAATAACCATATTTGATAATTTCTCACATATATATGTTACTCTACAAGATGTAATCACATATTACACACCTGTATGAATAAATTGTAAATCTATAATTCCATAAAAACTAGTGGTCTCATTTTGAATAATAACCATGTTTAAATACCTAATTAAATAATTAGTATAGTAATTAACTTCAAATAATATTTATTTAAAGATAGACAAACTGAAAAATAAGTTTACTTGCATGGAGAATAACTACAACATAGGCATACTAAACTCATAAGAAACAACCATATCCATGATATATTTTTTTGAATATTCTGAATGGATAGACCCTTCCATATATATAATATTTCCTCTAAAACTCATAAATATTATCCAAGGAAGGTGAACCCCATGATAATATTTTTATCCCATCAGTAATATCATAAGTATTCAAGGTTTTTGGATTTTGAATCTCTGATTCTTTTTACTAATTCTTTTGATTTTAGATACCCTATATACATTAAATTTCTAAAAAAAATATAATTCATTTTCAATAAAATTTAAATTATATTAAAAAAATGCATATCTCATATTTCATATGATGAAGAAGGCCAGTTATAGAAAGTAAAAAAATTGACCCACACAATCTCCAAATCTAGTAAACTCTTCTGTAGGCAATAAAAGTAAACTAGATGAATAAAAAATATCATATAATGATATTTTTACCTAACCCGAATGTATAGGATGGTCATGTATACAATCCCCAAAATATGTATGAAACCATATGCTACAATATATACATGGGTATCTCCAACATAAAACACATAGAATAGGGTTGGGACTGAATGAGGATGTAGAGGATCTGAGTCGGAAAGCTAGGGAGTCTATGTAAGCTACATAGGTTATGATTGTATCATAAATTGTCCAAACATATCCTATACAACTGATGGAATTTGATCACTGATGGACTATTTTAGGTATTTCAACTCAGGTTCTAAGAAATCTATTTTTGGGTCTCTTGATCTATTACTTTCATGACAAAAGAAATTCTTAATATTGACACCCACCTCATATCCCATTACATGGTTGGGGTGTTCTGTATTTTCTTAAGTAATAGCTAGGATGTATATCCTATACTCAGTGATAAAAGTCCCTTGAATCAATTTCTCAAAAATATCATCATGAATTAAAATATTAAACTATTAAATTAGTGTTTTAATTTTAAAAAATAAAAACATTCATTGAAAATAAAAATTAATTTCTTACATTTCTGTTAGCTACTTATTTAGATTTCTATGTAAGATACTTTTCATTATTTTTTGTTCTCTCACTTTTCCAGTTTTCATAGAGAGTAGGGGAGATTGAGTTCTAAACTAGACCTCTTCTGAACCGCTACTAGATTGATATCTTAATGAATCAAAATTTTTTACAATCATTTTATTCTCCAATAAATGATATCCTCCACATGATAAAGTATGAGGCTATACATTTTGCTACTAGTTCTCTTGGTAATATCTCTTGGAGGTGTGTTAGATAGAAATAAACTAATAATTAAACATGTAGTATATAAGAAATTTTCGTATATAAAATAATTGTCATACCATAAATTTTTCATCATGTTGTCTGGTGACATATTCCTTCCATGTATATACATCTAAAAATCTATACTAGAATAATAGTATTTCATTCTATAACTTCACAAAATTTTAATTTTTTGAATTTGTTTTAGAATCTTCACATAAAACAGCCACAAAAAATATAAATATATTATTTCTTTCTTTCATTTATTCATAATTGATTATCATTAGTAATTCAAAAAATTAAATATTATCTATTTCAAATATATAATATTTTAAAATGAGATAAAAATAAATTAATTTAGATATTTCACCATTATGGAATCCCACAACTAATATTTCTCCATATTTTCAATGTACATTCAATCAGTATATATAATGATAACCTTGAAACATCTTTGAATGTCCATATAACTTGTAAACTATGTTGAATTTGGGCTATTTGGGTTATCATCATCATCAAAATTTTATTTATTCTCTGGTCCCCACAATAAAGTGACATTTTTGGTAAATGGGTAATACCAAGTATACCATCTATAGAAATTTATTTCTCTATAGAAGAAGGAGAAGAATCCTCTATAAGAGGTACATCAGTAGTCCTACAACTATTATTTTCAAATTAAACATTTTATTTCTCTAGATAATTATATTAATTAATTTATAATAATATAAAAATACATATACCTAAGTAAATTTTCCTGTATTTGTTTATCATAAATAGAAAAATTTAATGAAATAGAGTGTACATTCATATTATTATAAATTTGAATTTTTGGAAACAATGATTAAAAAAATATATAAGTAAAAAATTGTGTCACATATGTGTAAGTAAAAAAACAATTTTCTCATTATTAACAAAAAAATATAGATGTTAAACTATTAAAGATAAAAAAGTAATTCTAAAATGATAGAAAAATTTATAAATTTAGATATCAAAGTTATAAGGAAGTGTTTTTATATGAAAAAATTTAACCAAAACATAATGATGTATGTCAGGGTTTTCAAACCAAAAATGTTTAAACAAAACTTTTGAATATAAAATTTAACAAAAAAATCATATAAATAATCAATATATATATATATATATATTTACATTTATATAATTAAACATCTAATAATTAAAAAATATAGTTTTTACACATGTAAATTTCCAAAAAAAATTATAAAATATAAATATTCACTTGAATAATTAATAAATTAATTTTTTGTTTTCTCATATCACCTCAGTATGATCATTTCTTATAGAATGGATTTTATCTTCATTATTTTCATTTTTACCATAAAAATCACAAAATAGATGAATAAGCCTCATATAAACCCCTAAAATCATCATCATCCTCATCACCCAAATGAATCCCTTTCCCTTGTAGAAAAATAGACCAATGATTATTTGATGAATCAATGAAATAAAATATTATCATTACATGAGTAACAATGATAAATGGTTCTTCTTTGTAACTAAATATTTTAAATTAAACTAGTGTAAAACTATAATCATAATTATTCACACCCCTATTTCTATCTACCCAATTACACTTAAACACTATGAAGTGAAATTAAGTATAATCAATTTTCAATATATCCTCATGAACTCCAAAACATGTCATCAATGTAGAAATTAGGATTTTATCCTTTTACTCTAAAAAATAAAGTGCTTCCATAATGACCATTACCCCATAATTTCGAATGGTACTAACATCATCCTGATTTTTTATGTAAAATGTATACCCATTGATATCAAAACATGGACATGTGATCACATTAATAGAAGGTCCCCTTGTCAGCCATTTCAATGTCTCTAATGCTGACATATATATGATGAATTTCTTGATAAACCATGAAACACATGTATTTTTATGCTCAATAACGAACCAATATTAATTTATTTCTAGATATAATACCTTTAATTAAGAAATATGCGATGATATATATGGTTTGACTTCATTGATGTTGTTAAAATGGCATAAATATTCCATCATCACTTCATCACATGGAATAAACTTTACCTTTAGGCCTTGAATCCCCTAACTTCACTATAAACTATCATATTTAGAGATATATAAAGACCAATATTCTCCACTATATAGAAATAATCAGTACATAACTCAATCACCTATTTTGATACATATTTTTTAACAATAGAGGCCTCCTAATGATGCAGATTTTAATATATCACTTCAAAATTTTCATATATATTTTCAAAAGGATACATCCAATATAAATAAATAGAACCCCAAATTATTATCTCATGTACTAGATGAATACCAAAATTGAACCATTATATAAAAAAATGTGGTAAATACATTTATAGTTGGAAATGTATAAGATTAGCTTAATTATCTAAGACAACTAACAAATTTGGGTCATCATTTTTCTAAAAATGGATTTGAAAAAATTATATAACCTAATAATAGTATTTCTAACAGGTGCCTACAATATACCTCATAGAGTGACTGGTGGAAGTTCTAGCATCAATACATGACATTCATAAGATTTCATACCTACTAATTAAAAAATCCATTAATGACACCAAATTCTTCACATTTGAAGAATATCCATTGGGTACTCTAATACCTTGTAAACACTGAAAAAATTAACCTTCTAAATATTTCTTAATGTCTGGCAACATATAGGTAAATATATTCTATTTCCTTTCACAGTGGTAGCTAACTCCTAATGAATCCCCATTGATATCATGTCAAATATATAATGCAATACATATTTTTTTATTTCCATTATATCTAAGAAAGTTCTAATAAAACTGTCATATATGTTTTTATCAACATGAATTATGTCAATGTTATGTTTTATCTCTAAAAATATCTACTAAGGTAGTTATAAATAGATACACTATTTCTTCCATATATATTTTTTGATGACCATAACTACCTTTCCTTCCAAATGTGAAATTAGTATTTTCACCATGTCATAATATTTTTCAACTGACATTGGTTGGGGGAGAATATTATATTCCTATAAACTATTATATTATTTTTCAATATATGATAAGGATGATCAATTTTTAAAAGTCAATGATGTCCCATGTACACTGTTTTTCTTCCATTATTCAATTTTTAAAATGAAGTACCTTCTTAAAAAATTGGACATGATTTATATCTCTTAACACTGTATCCCAAAAATTTTCCATATGCTTGAAAGTATTTTATAATTAACATTACCATATCACACAAAAGAAAATACCATTTCTTATATGAATCAAAATATATAAAATATATCTCGCAAATAAGTTTCAAATCATCGATAAATAGTGGAAAATACACATCAAGTTGGTTTCTTGGCTGTTTTGGTCTAGAAATAATCAAGCTCATCATAACATATATTTTATTCATACATATCTATGGAGACATGAAGTAAAAAACTAAAAAAATTGTACATGAACTTTTCTGGTTACTAAGGCTCCATTATTGATTCAATCCATCTATGTAAAATCCCATTATTATATTTATAAATTAACTTTAAAAATCAGGAATTTCTTTATCAGATCACTTTCATTGTGGTGAATTAGTAGGGTGACATATGTCATCATGAGTTATTCTCTCATCTATAATTCATCTTAAACTTTTAGCATCAATTGATTTTGAAAATAGATTCTTAAAATGAGGAATTATTAGATGGTACTATGTTTATTTAGTATAAGGTTTGATTCTGGTACCTAAGAATGAATTTGGGTTGAATTATTAGAATTATTGGAAGAAATTATTGGAATCTACCAAATTTATTTAGCAAGAGGTTTGATTCTAATACCTGAGAATGAATCAGAGACTAATTTTTATCCATTTTACAACATGATGTCCCATATTTGGTATCATTTGATAAACCTTCATATTTCTTCCTATACAAAACACAATAAATGGAGAAATCATGTATATTTTTATATCCCAATCCCATTGGGAATAATATTTTCATTACCTCATAAGTGGAATCTAGAAGCCCATTTCATTTTGTAAGTATCTTTTCTAAAAGTTTGAGCAACTAAAAGAAACGTTTTTTACTCCACCCATTTCCTGATTTCAAGTTAAATAATTTCAGCACTACTGATAACACTATATATTTAGTGAATCCTAAGAATAATGGTACCTTAATATATTAGTACAATAATTCCAATGTTTTTGTTTTTCAATGGTTTCAACACCTACTCCATGAATTAATTCTTCAATATGATCCTTTATTTTGCTTCTGAATATTTTCATCAACATTTCATGTTGAATTTTTAGTTCTTTTATCATACTAGATCAAATTTTTATAATTATATATAAAACCATAGAAAATGAGTTGATCCTTGATTTCTATAGAATTCTAATTTATCATATTCAAACACTTTATGCATGGATAGAAAATAAAATTTTTGTGTTGAATATTTTGTTTAGAAAATTCTAAAAAACCATCCACTCTATTTTCATATTCATCAGTGGTTCTTTATAAATTTAACCAATTTTAATTCATTAAATACCTAATATCACAATATAAAAGTTGAATATATTAAAACATATAGAAATTTAAAAATTTACAAAAATAGATTTATTTTAAACATAAAAATTTATAATCAAAATAATTAATTACTGATAACCATTTGATCATAAAAAAAATTATTCATAATGATCAAAACATATTATACATATTTTATCATAAAAAACAACAAAAATTATATGCTATTTATCTTCAAAAATAAAAAATAACATACATTCAATTATACATAATTTATAAATCATAAAAAGATGTCATAACTAACAAACAAATATCACAAATAACAATTTACATAACAAAAAATTATAAATAATTTATCTTACAAAAAAATATCATAAAAAACAATTAAACCTTAAAAAATAACTTAAAAACAATTATAAAAAATAGATATTTAATTCAAAACAATTATATAAAATATTATACAAAATTGTACAAAAAAATTATATAAAAATATCATAAAAAATTATCATAACAACCATTTATACAAAAAATTATATGAAAAATTATTAAAACATTTATAAATAAATAACTAAAAAAATTAGACAAATAGTTATAAAAAATATCTTACAAAAAATTATTATAAGAAAAATTATCATAACAAATAGGTAAACATAAAAAGATATATTAACATACAAACAATTATGATTACAAACAATTATACAGAATTTATTTTAAAAAATAAAAATTTTAGAGAATGACAATTAAAAACAACTCTTATATTCTGACAAACTCAATTGAGGTATGTGGAAATAGAGTAAATGTTGCAAGATTTAATAAAAACAAGTTCAAAAAATAAGTAAAATAATTACCAATTAAAACCTCAAATCATGGTTGTGGGTCAATCGTAATAGCTTGAGGATAAAAAAATAAGAATGAAGGATGGATAATTTAAGATAAAGAAAATGAAAAGTGGATGAATATGGATTAAAATAGACAATTTAATTCCATTAATGGTCTTTGAAGCCATTGGGTGCCATTTTTGGTCGAGAGCCGGTCAAGAGGGCGGGTTTTGAGGGTAACAAATAAGGCTTCTAGATATTGATATATTTTTTAAAGGTTTTATAAAATCTTTTTTCTTGAAAAATGATGTTAAAAGGTTTTATTTAAATGATATTTAAAATCTTTTTTGAAAAACTAAGCATCAAAGAGTTATAATTTATCATCTTTTTTTAAAATTGTTGTTAAAGAGTATGCGATATTACTTGTAATGTTGGTTTTCATTAAAAACAACATTAAATTTTTTTTAATAACTTTTTACATGTGTTTTAATGAAACTAATGTTAAACAAAACTTCAAATACATTTTAACACTTCATTTAATAAAAAATGTTATTAAAAGTTTCACAAATTAATTTTAACATCGATTTATAAAAAATGAAGTCAAAATACAGACACAAAGTTCTATATTTCTACTAGTCTGTATTGAAATTTTGTGGATGATAAATATTATTTCCTACTTAATAAATAATGTTTCATTGGAACACTAAGTGAAAAATTATCTATCCTATTTTTATAAATAATACACGGTATAAAAGTCTTAAATATTTTTATAGTTTCAGTTTTAAAGGTCATTAGTGATTCTTTCCAATGGATCATCCATATAGGAATAATCCTCGAAAGTTTGACAATATCATGGTGCATGAAAATCTAATTCAGTATATGTATATAATTGATGTTATTAATGAATTAAAAGATGTCAGTTTTTTATTCAGTAAAGTTTAGATGAAATATATAAAGATAGAGAATGTTTTTACAAAACCAATTACAATTAAAAGAATAGAAATATATTCTTTGAGTTGGATTATTAGACAACCAATTTTGTTGGAACCATGGAAATTCTATGCATGAATAGGAGGATGGTTTGTGTTTGTTGTCAATCCTCAGTGGAAGTTCAGAAAGTGTGCCAGAAAAGTGATCATATACTTCAGGCAGACAACAGTATTGAAGGTGGCGACGTTTCCCAGGGTTTGCCAAATTTTTTGGCCTAAAAATCGACAAATGGAGAAAAGTGGTTGTTGTCAAAGAGACTTCTGCGTCATTGACTTGAAGGAGAAGAAACATGCGTGCCTTTTCTTTTTCAAGTTCAGAACATGAAAATATGGCAAAGAGAGAAGCGCACCCAAGTTTTATGTTTGGTCGCGCAAGTGACTTAGACGACAGAGACTTGCGTGCCGAAACTTGCGCTCTGATGGAAGACTTCCACGCCATCGCGCAGGGTATCCAAATGCCTATAAATTTAGGCCGACCCCTCCTCATTTGGTATGAAGTTAATACATAGGGAAATTCCGAGCTCCCGTCGCGCAGGTGTTGTGGTCGCGCAAGTGGTGGTGGGTCGCGCAAGTTGAAGTTGTGTGACAGTTGTTTGCTGCGCGTCCAAGGTGTTTTGGGTGAGAAAGAGTCTGAGTCACCCAAGTTTGGAGTTGGTGAAGGAGGTGTCACACATGTGATTCTGTGACACTTGTGCGCCAGGATTTGAAGAAGTGCGACAGTTCATAGTTGCGTGCCAAAATCGGTTTTGGTGTAAAAGGGTGTGAGTCGTGCAAGTTTGAAGTTGAGGAAGTGAGTGTTGCACAAGTAGTGGAGGTGAACTTGCACGCCGTTCATAAAACTTGTATGCCGGCTTGGAGAAGCATGCTAGGTTTGGATTGAAGTAATCCAGTCTTTTTGGGGTTGCTTGAAAGCTAGAAGTTCTCCCGATACCTTTGGTGAAAAGTGAGATTCGTATACGGGTGGAAGTTGGAATTCAATATAGCATCTACATACAACAGAGGATGTATTCATTAGCGATGATGAAGAGAATTTCACATCTATAAACTGAGTGGGACTTCACCAAAGGCATTGAGCCACGGGGAGTCAACATGAGTGACCCGAGGGACGTTGTGAGCTATCTCTGAACTTTTGTAAACGTAGTGATCCTGGGACAAAGTGATTGTGCCCGAACCTTTGTAATCCACAGCTAGTGAAGAATATTAGAATTTGGTATGACCGACAACCTGTCGGCATATGCCACTTGGACGTAGCCCTTAGTGGTGAACCAAGTAAAAAGTGTTATGTTGTCTCTTTTCATTTTATTATTTTATTGTTTTTCATATCCATCATACAGGTTAAACTAGTTCCTACCAATGTGGGAAAAATATCCACAACTTTTAAAAGAAAAATTTTGTCACCCTGATTCACCCCTCCCCTCTCAGTGTGTCCCGGGGTCCTTAAAATTTATTATGTTTTTGTTTATTTTTATTAAAAATTGGAAAAAATATATGTGAAATGTCGCTTTCAATTATTTTAAATTTCAAGTTGAATACAAAATATTATTTATGATCTCATCATGACTTGGTGGACTGGGGTATCAAACTGAAATTATATCCTATGTGTATCAATGAAAAGAAATGGAGAGTACTGTGTGCTTATTTTTTATGAAACTTTTAGTGAAAAAAAATAAATTTCTAGAATTACTTGATACTATCAATGTTCAGGATCGATATTCATGAAATATACCAAAATGGATTAATAGAATATGTTGAAGATGAAATATTTAAAGTCTCATGATTATCATGTCTTTCTATATGAGTTGATACTAATAGAACACTGCCATCTACTATCCAATAATATAAGGGTGGAAGTTATTTGACTATTCCATTTTTATATTGGTCTTTCAACTAAAATTTTTTCCAATTATTTATTATAAAAAATACAAGAAGAGGCACCATTAATTTTTCATGAGTTAGAGAAATTGTTTCCTCTATCATTTTTCATAAGAATACTACTTATAGATATTTATCTTCTTACTAAAACACATCCAAGAGGACCATTTTATTTTCATTAGATGTATCAAACTAACATAAATATGTTAATATTTAAGTATTATTCCCAGGATCGGAATCATCCTGAGGGTTCCATTGTGAACGATTAAATGGATCAAGTATTTTTGGATTTATGTTCAATGTATTTGTCTGATGTAACCAGGAGATGGAACCGAACAATGAAAATTGATGAAGAGAAGTATGAGAAAATTGAACTGGGTTTTATATCACTTCCCCAAACAAGAGGAATTTTGGGATCGTATGAATCAACTACATTTAGAAATTAAGAGAAGAAGATAGAACATTGCACAATTTTTTTAACTTTGATTTGTTAGATGACTAAATCAAGTTAGTAAATTGAACATATATGTGTTATATCGTCCCATGTAATTGTACATAAGTGTTAAACTATTTCTATATTTTTTTAGGGTACATAAAAAAATTATAAATAGAAATAATCATTATTTATCTTTTATAAAGTGATTTAATTTTCCCAGGAAATCATTTTTTTCTTGGTTGAAATTGAAAATAGAAGAAAAAATATAGTAAAGTAAAAAATTAAATTTAGTTAATTTTAATAATCATTTATATTTTAGGTTTTTAGTTTAGATAATGACATTATCTATGAGGAAAAATGTAATTTTTCTATTAGACCCAGTTAGGTGGTTCGTGAATCCAAATAAACTATGATCAATGGGTACATATTTATTATCACTGAACAAATAATGAACATGAGAACACAACAAGATGGTGTTATAGTAAATACCATAATAGGAATCTATGTCAGTGGATCATATAGTAGACCTAGATTTGAAAATGTATCTTATTATAGAATTTTGGAGAAAATACTAATTTTAGATTATTTCTCCCATGATTGAGACTCTATGATGAACTGAAAGTGGATTGATTCGAGGAAGAGAGATGTAACATTTAGTGATTATTGTGTATTTTTAGTTGTAACATGACTCGAATTCTTGCTAATGATGAGCCATATATATTGGAATCATTATAGAATCATGTTTTTTACGTGAAATATCATTCGCGACCTAAATTTTTTATCACTATTAATGTAATAACAAGACATATTTTTTATAATGGTGGGTATGAAATTAACACCATCACTACCCCCATTGGACTCAATCAATTTATTACTTATGGTGACTCTAATAGTTCAATTTTCAGAGTTTATTATGAACTTAAAGTTATTGTGGGTAATATAAAGAATCATTAATATGTGTTATCAATTCACTTGGTTTAGCTTAACTTGGGTTGTTCAGTTTGATAATATTTTAATTTATTTATTGTTGAATACAAAATTTTTTCATCCAATATAAGCTTCATGTGAATTTTCAATATAAATAGGTTGTATTTTTATTTGAGTTGAATTTTATAATATTTAATTGAATTGTATTAGAACCTAAAAACCCAAAAAACTAAAAAATGCAATTAGAACAAAAAATGAAGAATTTAATAGAAACATATTAATCTAATTAGAAAAAGAAATTAAAACCAATGAAATGAAATACCAAACCACAAAGTTTCAAAATTACCTATCGCAAAATATGGACCAAATGTCCTAAATGAAAAATGGAAAAATGAACTATTAAATTGTCCAAAATGAACTGAATTACCAAAAAATAAATTAGATCAAATTGATAATAGAATAATAAAAATATATCATAACCATGATAAAAATTATAATTAGAACATGTTGATTTCTCTATGACACAAATTTTATATTTTTATATTATTATCACTAAAAATAATATAATTATGTTATGTAACTTTATATCCCTTATTTGGATTAACAATTTGTATTCCTTAATTAAGTCATGTCACAAATTCTTTTTTCCCTAACAAATTAGTTATGAATTTCTAATTAAATTCATTTTTTTTCAAATTTAGTAAATGAAAAACATTAGAGAGGTATGAAGGGAGATGCAATATGATAACAATAGAAACATGATAGAGATGATAGTTCCTCTTTTGGTTCATGTTGTGAGTATTATATTTCAAATATATATCAATAACATATAATTTCATGTAATTAATTTTGTTTTTAAATTTTAATCAGGAACCACCAACTAGGGGATAATTATTCTTTGGATAACCTAGTGGTAGTCGTGTTTATCCAAATGATCTGAGGGGGAGATGCTAGAGTTACTCACAATACTCATCATACCTGATCACACCCAGTAGCTACAACATATATACCATCTAGCACACTTTATTATCCCACTATGTCATTATAAGCCCCTAATATTTTTAGATAACATAAAATATTACTATCATTTAAATATAATCCTTCATGTATTTCATTTCCTTATCCAATGGTGTCTCATACTTCCCATTCATATTATAATTTTCCACATACGTCTATGCCATCTTCTTTTACTTTTACTTCATTCTCTATGGAATTTTATGTTCATTATCCTTTTATTTATAGTTTTATACATTTTGATCCTCAAGAGTAGACATTGGATCCCAATGCTATTGTACAGGTCAAAAATCCTCCTGATCTTAGGGATCCGTAGTACCCAGTGATAAACTTAGCTCAGGTATATGTATAAAACCCTTGTAATTTTTCACGATAATTTATATTCATAATATAATGTATTGATATAATATTTTTATTTGTTTCATTCAAATATAGATATAACACTAGGAAGTGTGGTCATACACGTATGAATTAAGTGTGTAATTTCAACACATTGCCGGTGGTTGAGTAAAATAAGGATAAGGAAATTATTAGTAAAATATGTTTAGAATGTAGATGTTTTATAGAGAAAACTTAAAATAATTTGACATCAATCTAGTCTTACCACTTTGTTAGAGAATCCTTATAAATTAATTAAAGGATAATTATTCTGAAAAAATATGGGTAAGAAAATTCATTTGTCTTATTGTTATATATATATATATATATTCTATTTATATGAATTAATATTTTGGTTGCATCATCTTTATAATTTTCCCGATGGTGAGGTTGTGAGGACTACATGGTTAATGGAATTAGGAAATCCATGGAGATAATATAAGAATGAGTTATATAATGGTTGGGTTTATCATGTTGGAATGGATTTAGAGGCCATATCTATCACGAATTATTGTCTTGCAACAAATTATTAGTAAATTATTTATCATTGGAAGAGTACTTAATTAAGGTATTAATCAAATTGTATGTTTTTTAATGAAAATTATAATGTTTAAATTAATAATCTATTTTGTATTATCCAAAATTATTTTTTTTTGGAAGCTTCGGAAAAAAATAAAAAATAAGGATTCTATTAAATACCTCCACACCTTGGGGTATACTTTAATGATGAAATATGAGAGGAAAGAGATATTTTTCTTCAATATTTACATTTAATTATGTATAAATTCTGGAAATCCATATTGCTTGAAATTTTATGCTTCAGTTAGTTAGTTAAGGTGTACTGATTATCCATATATTCCACTGTGACTGACATTTATTGAATGATCAATGCTTCTAAATATTTTATAGATATCTTGAATCCATCCTCGTGCATGTCCACTTCTGCATGATGCTTTTATCTTCAATATACCCCACTTTATTTATAATATTTTTAAATGGTAACAATTTATTGAATTATTCTTAATATTTCCCCCTAATCTATTAGATGTTTTCATCATAGAATAAGTTTTAATTCAACCTTGAATTGTTTACTTATTTAGGGGTTCTTTTTTCATCTAGATATGCCACTTCTCATGTAATAAAAAACCAATTCTATATAGTTATTTAAACTTCCCTTGAAGCTAGAATCATGTATCCCAATAGGATGAAGGCTTCTTGAGTCCCTTTTAAGTATATTTTAGGTGTTATATTAATATCCAATAATTATTCTAGCTCATTCTTAAATAATTACACATCTTCCTATCCCCCTTTCCATTTTTTGAGCTATTTATACACTAGAAATTGAATTTTGGTAGGTGGTTTTAGATATGAATTTCAATACATAACTTCAAAATTTTCTTCTTTATTAGTAGCTTACCTATAATCCTAACTTTTATTGACGTTATACACATTATTTTCTCCTATAAAAACTTCTTTCTATTCTAAAAATTCAGTAGTTTCTTTCTTAGTGAATATCCCAAAAAACTAACGAAGTGGGTTCCCTTCCTCATGGTCTTATTCAAGGGTAGTGGTAATAAAATATGAATTTACAGTATCTATTTCCTCTATTAGAAATTGATAAAAGTTTTCATGTGGTATGATCTTTTCAAAATACCTTCCCTCCCTTGAGGTGATGGGTATGGAACAGTCTAGGGGAATGTACTAAGCTTTAATGGCCACCTATTCTTTATTCCTTTCACTATGTGATTCTTCAACTTCAGTCATAAGATCTCGAGAGTGTCCCACCCTCCCATATTTAACTAAGTGTCTATTATTATTGAATAGTTTTTGGATTACAACCCCATTTGTTGTGATCATATTATATAAAAATAGAAAATAACACAAACATAAATTCAAAAAAACATCCATGATAATATCTTCCCACTCTTAAAAGCACATGGCAGCCCCAACCACTCCCATCCATTCCACTACCATGAAGTGTACTCCTTGAAGCACAAACCAACCACTCCCAACTATCAAACTACAAAGTAGCATACTCATGGATTCACACATATAAAAACTCTTACGTATCTAAAATTTATTACTATATTTTTACCTATTATCTTCCACCACAAAAAACAATATAAAACCAAGAATTTTTAAATAAATTGACATAAAATGAAATATCTTCTCCAATTCGCCACCTCCTTCCTTCGTCTCGGGTTGGCATTGTATCCCTCCTTACACTTGGTGAGTTAGTGGTGGTGGATCTCCTATTATGGTGGCATCGTGTGGCATCACATACTTGACCATATCGACCTCTTGTACCATTACTAGCTTGATTATTTGCCCGATTGTTTCATCGCTATATAGGGTTCCCTATGGCGGTGCTGTTACTGTTTGTGGGTGAGATCCAACTCCTGAATCTTGTGAGTTGTCGCCTCATCTTTGATGTGTGCATTGGATATTTCATCATGGTTTTCATGGGAATCCTGTTTAGCGGTGATGGGATCTGATTTGTGGAGGGACTACCTTACGACTTTCTGGTGATGGTTTTCTGACTTTGATTTTCGCTATTGTTTTTTTGGTTTTGGATGAAGTTTTATAGTTCATGATGCTGAGTTCATGATGTATTGAGGTATTTTCAAAGATGGTGATAGTCTGGATTCGGTTTTTTATTTCATTTTTTGAGGATTTTATGTCAGTTGGGGACTCGTTCCTTGATTATTTTTTGTTCTTCTTGATGTTTTTGTGATTCTATGGTGTTCTGCGATGTTGGATGTGAATCGCGGTGATCCTAGGTGATGGTGGTTGAGAATTCAAGGCAGTCTCTTTATATTTGATGATCACAAGGGTTCCTAGAATTTGGGTTCTATTTGTTTTTTTATTATGTTGAAGGATATTAATTTATTTGTTATGTACTGGCTTCTCACATTGGATTTTGAAATAGTAAAAATTGTTTTTGATTATGTTTTATGATTGCAGAGTCAGTGAAGGTTGAAGGTGAAATTCAGTGGTGGTTCTCAGCGGTTGGTTTATCGTTGTGTTTGGTTTTATTGTTTCTTTGTTTTGATTTGGCCTAGGTGGTCTATGGTTTAGGGGATTCTACAATCATATCATCTATATAAGGATCCTCCAGACGAGGTTTAAAGCAAATAGTTTCCATTGTACCATCACTTTCCACAATTGGATATTCTAGAGGTTATGGCTATGATCATTGGTACTAGGCCCATTCATTTTTACATGGGACATCCTGCCGATCAGTGGTGGAAGCTGGAAGCTGGATTTTATATATTTTGATGCTGGGAGGGTCTTTTCTCATGTAGTGTGGGTTGTCTAGCCTTATTTAATAGTTTTTATTACACACAACACAAATTCTATCTTTCATTAAGCATCATTTATTTCACCTTATGGTACATGGAACATCGATTTTAAATGAAACATGAAAAAATATAAAAATATTATAATTTAATATGATAGTTATCACCTAGACCTTGGAATTTTTGGTATGAATTTTATGAACTAAATTATGAAAATTATGGTTATATATTGACAAGAAATAAAATAACATTTAAAATAAACATAAATTTTTTTTTTCTGAAAACTATATTTTTTTTCCGAAAGGATAGTTTAGTCATGGTTTTCATACATAATTTAATATTAATTTTTACCACTTTTAGAAAATTTATTGGATAAAAAGAACTTAATTTTTGAAATCATAATAACAAAATTATATTAGGTTTTTGTTTTGTAAATTTTATGAAATCTTTTATTTTTCAATGAATAGTTAAAAATACATAATTTTAATTGAAAACTTACTTCTCATTTATATTTTTTATAATGTAAAATCAAAATTTTAACTTTTTTAATGTAAAATAATTTCAATTATATTTATATAAATTTAATTTTTGTCATTGAAATAATTTCCCTATTGAGTTTTGATTTAATAAATTTGTAAACTTTTGAACATTTTCTCTTTAAAAAGTTGATTTCTCAACGCGTCTACGAGATTAATTTTAAGTTAAATTTTAACACATATGTGAATGTAATTTTGAAAAATTGATTCCATATTTAGATAAAAATAATTTATATTATCTAATATGTTCAACTTAATTTTTGACCAAAATTAATAGAGATAATAGTAAAAATTATTTAGCACGTTTAAGGTAAAAAATGTTTATGGGGGTAAATGTAATAAGATAAGGGTTAAAAATTACCTAACAACTAATAAAAATATTATTTAATAGAAATATTTCCACATTATACTTCCCA
This sequence comes from Viscum album, assembly GCA_963277665.1. Lineage (NCBI taxonomy): Eukaryota > Viridiplantae > Streptophyta > Magnoliopsida > Santalales > Viscaceae > Viscum > Viscum album. The sequence goes on from OY728135.1 coordinate 1,370,302,147, forward strand.
TGTTTGAATATAAGGTCATTTGGATACTTTTTCACATGTGAATGACTTTATCATTTTGGATTCTTTTGGGAAATTTCCAATTAGTTTCCAAGAGGGTTATCTTTCCCCACTTATAAAATGGAACTACCTCCCATCCCTTATTCAGACCTAAAAATCCATTTTTCTTGAAAAAACCTAGCACATTATCTCCCCAAAATATTTATTCACTTTATAAGGATTCTATTCCTCCCCAAATACCATCCCTATTGTCCTTAAGAAAATATCCAAATGAGTTTTCTCTGAGAGACGGTTATTATCTTAACAAAGTTATTTATTTTTATTTATCCTTTTTCCACATAAAGTTAGTTATTGATACTTATTATATAATAATATAAGTATCTAAATTATAATAATATGTTATTATATTGATGTAATAACAATTATCCGTCTCTGCTTTCATAAAATGGGAAACAAAATCATTGATCACATTCACGATGGACTACCGCCCCACGAACCGATAAAGTTCATTTTCCATCAACTCTTTTAAAGGTTAGATATAATGATGGATTTAAAAAAATTATATGATATTTATGATATTATTATTATTTTATAATTATAATATCACATATACCTCTTTACATTCCATTACATTTTAAATACGATAATGTTGCTCATGTGTACGATGGACTACCGCCTCACGAAGCAATGTGAGTCGTTTTTCACATATTATTTATATGGAATGTAATAATCATAAAATTAATGAACATATTTGATATATATGATATGATATTTATTATAAAAAATTAATATATTAAACACTTAATTACCATTTCAATTGTTAATGGAATGATTTTGTTGCTCATGCATACGTATGACCTACAGTCTTCAAGAAGTGATGTGACTCACCCTCCATAACCAAATTTTAATAGTGATTATAATAATGTATATAATAAGAAAATATGATATTTATAAAATTATTATCATTTTTTAGACGGTGGATTTATATCATATGTATACGAATCCTAGCTTTGTTCAAAACACACATGAAAAAACAAGGCAATTAACACCCAAACAAATGAAAATAATGAAAGATTAATAACGAACAGTTGATAAGATGTTATAATATGATCATATAGGATGTTATAAATATTAATATGGTTCTGGTATAAATTAATAATATTATTAAAATCATTATACAATATTTTAAATCTTGTTCAACCAAATGGGAGAATGTGGTAGGGGACTCCATCTCAATTTCCCTTCATTGAGGCATATTGAAATGTAATGCACATAATTTATTCTATATGGTTTATATACATCCCATTTGATATGAAATATCATGATTAATTATTAATTAATTTTATTTTACATTATAATTTTAATTATTTCCTCCAAGGTGATTTTATTTAAAAGTTACCAAGTGGTAATCAATTTCCTAACTCAATTTATTTTCATTGGATTATATTACTTCTTCATAATCTTTAATATTATATTATTTTGTGTGAATTAAATTTATATTATATTATAAATTATTTACAATTGTTTTATATGTATTTATATTTTATACACATAATTGAATAATTTATTAATTCTCAATTCCACATTATGATCTTTTTTATGGTTTATTTTGAAATCTCATTCTAATTGAGATTGTTTATTCTGGAATTTCAACTGAATAAAATTATTTTATCATTTTTTAATAAAAACATTAATTTTATTATCATCTGGTTATTAATGAAATTTTTTAAGTAATAGTACAATTCTCCCAATATTTGGAACCTAAAATATTTGATAACCTTTTAACAAAATCTTTCTTTATTTATATCTTCTATCAGAAATATGTTTTCTCCCAAAACCATGTCTTCTAAAAATGTTTTAAAAATGATTTAAACCTTTCAAAAATAATTTATAAAATATATTATAACCCATTTTTAGTTTTGGAAATTTTTTCAATGAAATATTCATATCATTTTCAAAATAATTCAAGATTTCCTTTTATCTAAAAAGTTAAAGGAATCATTATTCTAACATGAATGGAATGATTTGAATTTCCATAAATCATGAAAAATTAATTTTTAAGGATTCTTGTATAATTTTATAAGATTATTTTCAAAGAATCATATTTTAAAAATGTTTTTGGACTAAAAAAAATAATTTCAAAATCAAAAGGTTATTTTATTTAATAATTTTTTAAAGGAATTTTTATTGTATTTATATTCATAAAAAAACCATTATTCTTAATCCATTAGGTATATTTTGTATTTATTCAATTCTTATTTCTCCAATGTATGGGTTTTAATCATTTTGACAAATGAAGCCATTGACATTCACTTCTTTGATTCATTTTTGTAGTCATTATCTTTATCTTGAATTATTCACTTCCCCATGGACATTAATTTTCCCATAAATGTCCATATTATTTATCCTGGATATTTTTATTACTTAAACCATATAAAATTTATACACACAATGTTATATATTGAATGTTATTTTTTTATTTTGGGATCTGTATTTTTTACTTAAGACATATATTTAATGATAAGACAATTGTTTAACGATTTAAATCCATTATTAAATATATGATGAATACTTTGGACATAAAGACATGAGTGGGTCTTGGTCAATGATTTACCCTCTATGCATCGGTAGTCTCAGGAGATTAATTAGTAAGATAGTATAAAATTAGTTAAGTAAGCCAAATGAGTTTGTGACCAGTACTATTAAACTATTTTGTGAAAGGTCTTGAAGGTATAGGTACTATGATCTTGAGTTAACGACATCAAATAATTAAGAATTTACTTCATTAAAAATTCAATTATTATTATACATGATATTTTCTCTAGATGAATTTAATTCTTAGTTATTGATTAAATGACATTTGTTTTTATTTATTTAACATTCCATATTGATTACACCCTATCCAGTTATGATAGTCATGATATTTATTAAATGTAATGTGTTTTTAGTTATTTACCTTGTGATATTAATTATTATCCATATGATTTTAACATTAATATTAAATTTGGATACACTTCCTTATATTTTAATTAATTAAATGTCATTAGTGTTTAGTTATTTACCTTTCCATGATGATTTATCATATTGATTCATACATTCTTCCATTGTACTTATCCCTTATTGAGAATTTTATTTCACCCTTAATTTGATTCTTTTCCTAGGAATCCATAAAGCATACTATGATTGAAATACAAGGATACTCTAGAGGGAGTAATTTTATTCTCCAAAAAAAATATGTTATAATTTTTTTATTCGAATATTATATAAGACATAAGTACATATAAATTTTACATATAATATTAAACTATTTTGTACATTGGGATTTGATTCCTTATATCTTATGAAAATTAATTGATGCAAACACCATCTCCAAGCTACTGGGGTAAGAGTCACTATAATTTGTATGAGAGGAACTTTAGTAATACCTTGAGAACTAGATTTGTTTAGACATAGATTAGGTAACATAACCCTATGATAAAAATTGAGGATATGTATAAAAGAACATCCAATTATTTTGGTAAGGAATATATTATGTGGGTTTTCTTAGAAATACATACCTTTATGGGTACTACATGTGGATGTGGTTTTGGAATAGATTTACCTAGGGGTAATAAATCCAAAAAGGGCACATTGGGATGGACCTGATTATCACTTAGTGCAGGAAAATGGGCCTTATTGAACACCTTGTTGGACTCTCCCGAGGGATATTATTTGGATAATATACATTTTATTCACAAAATATTACAAAATATTTAATTAGATGATGATAATTAATGACCTTGGTTAAACCTAAGGTGTATTATATTGAAAATATTGACTCTAAAAGGAACAAGAAAATGATTTATATGTGTAAAGGAGGAAGAAAAAAGAAATATAATCTCCATGAAAAAATGAACAGTATGATGAAAGAAAATAACTCCCATTATAGGGATCCATTTTTTGTTCATTAACTTCAATGTAGAGAACCTGAGAATTATACAAGTCAATTACCTCTACTAAAGGTTAACTCCTAGACCAAGGAGGGAACCATGTGGAAATAAAATTGTTGAAACTTTTATGTGTTGTGATTCAAGAATTAAATTGTAAAAGTATTCTTACCAATGGTATTTCGATTCTAAGAATCATGAAACATATGATTATTTTTTAAAATTTTAGAATCATATATGAATTTATTATATTAATATTTATATATGAAATCACGATTTTAGGAGTTTATGGTTGATAATAAGTTCAAATTATTAAACACACCTTTTGAAAAAAATTCAGTATGACTATTACATGATTACATAGATTTTTTGGAAAAAAATTATTGGAATAGAATCCTTGGTTACGTATATGAAAGTGTTATTTGAGGAATAATTCCTTTACATTTTATAGAAATAATTTTAAATGTATAGATAAAATTTATGGTCAATATTATCACTAATGAAATTATAATAATAGTCAAATAATATTATTAGAACTTGAAAAAATAAGTTGTATTGAAAACCATTGTATAAATGTTATTTCATGATTAAGATTTTTTCAATGATGTCTATTATATTTTTGGGAATGTTATATGAATTATATTAATATAGTTTTAGAAAAAGGAAAACCCATATGTTGGCTAAAAGAATATCACATCTAGAAAGGCTATGAGGCTTGAGCCCATTACCGTAGGACGATAAGGTTTTAACACGTACCACTGGTCTACTTGATTTCCGGGTTAATATGTCCTTATTTTTAGTTAAACAAGCTAAAAAATAAATATTAATGATGAACCAATAGTATTAATTTTATGGTTTGGAGATTAATTTATTAAATTGGATAACTTGTAATAAACATATTGGTTTTTGGAAATAGTTAGAGACTGATAGAAATAATTTTCACTCTTTTATGGATCTTATGATTTGTTAAAAGTGAATTATAGAGCTTCAAGCATAAAAAATTCATTGTTGGATATTAATTTATTGGAGTAAGGGATGAACTAGAAATTTATCAAATCCCAACAAAAGTATGAAATTATACTTATGAAATATAAATATATCATATAAGTATATCTCTTTATAATATTAGATAATAAAATATTTCATAAACTTTAGGAAAAAGATCTTGAAACAAAAATGTTACCCTATTACATTCACATTCTATAAATCAAATGGTCCAATAAATAATCACATATTTATTGATTTTATACCCTTAAATTTAAATTGATCATTAAATTTGTTGTGATAAATGAAATCTATCATTATCTATAATTATTTATGATTTTCTTCCATGTTCATATCTTCACCCACCACCAATGTTAACCTACATAGAAACCTATTTATGTGTTATTACATATGAAATTTGTACTTCAATTTTTCTCTTATTAAGAGGATATTTTATTAAACATTTTATGATGTGGGGTTTTGAATAATGGTATTTCCAATGTCAAACCATTTATTACCATGATAAAGGTTAAATTTCGATGTTGAAATTTATTTAATTTGGGGTGAATGTAACACCCCAAAATTCTAAATTATGAATACTGTATTTGATAGCCTCTATAACACACAACACCAAGATTAGAAGGAAATAAAACACCCAAACACTATATGATATATTAATTTTTTAAATAAATTCAGTCTCTTTGATAAATTTAATTACAAAAAACATAATGTTTATCTTGTGTTACACACATTACTCAGTTTGTCTTGCATTACAAGAAACCCTGAGTTTAAATGAAACATGAAATATTATTAAAATATTATTATTTAATATAATAGTTATCACGTTGTAATTAGAATGGTGGGTATGAATAATACTAACAAAAGTATTAAAATTATTGTTATTGTTTGACAAGAAATAAAATAATAATCATTTAAATGAGAAAGAAATGATTTATAAAAAAATTAATATTTTTCTAAAAGGCTATTAAGTTGCACTTTGCACAAAAAATTTAAAAATAATTTTTACCTATTTTATAAAATTAATTGGATTAAATTAAAATCATTTTTGAAATAATAATATCAAAACATTATTAGGGTGAATATTTTGGGTTTTTATAAAGAGCATTTTTTCGATGAATAGTGAAGATACTAAATATTAATTGAAAACCGCCTTTTTGTTTAAAATATTAAAAATGAAAAATAATATTTGTGATTGATTTTAAATTAAAATTAAAAAAATAATATATATATTAATCTTATTTAAGTTTTTTTAATAATTTTCATATTGAATTTTTATATAAAACTCTATAAGAATTTGAACATTTTCTATGAAAACTCGCTTTCTCGTTGTGTTTGCGGGATTAATTTTAAATTAAAAGTTTCTGATTTAATGAATTTAATTTTGAAAAATGGATTATATATTTTTAATTATCATAATTTAAACTATCTAATAATTTCAACTTAATTTTTGACCCTAATGAATAATTAAAATAGTAAAAATTATTTATCACAGTTAAGGTAAAAATGTGTTTACCGAGGTTTAAACTAAGAAGACAAGGGTTAAAAATGACCTTCAAAATTGTAAAGATCTTATTGGATGGAAATATTTCTACCTTATCCTTTTAAATTTATATTATAAGTATATTTATATGTTTTTTTCATATGAATTACTTTATCATTTTGGATTATTTTGTGAAATTTCTATGTAATTTTTAAGAGGGTTCCCTTTCCCAACATATAAAAGCGAACTCCCTCCCCTCAATTACTCACACATCCAAAAAACATCTTCCCATAAAAAACCTAAAATGTCTCTCACAAAAATCTTTATTCACATTCTAGATCTTTTGTTCTTACCAAAATACCATTTCTAGGGTCTTTAAGAGGAGATCCAATGGAGGTTTCTCTTAGAGAATGTAGTTATCATGACAAAAGTATTTTATTTTGTTTATCTATTTTCCACATTCAATTATATATTAAGAATTAAAATATAATAACTCCATTTTATCCAATATACTGTGATTTTATTATGTTTATGGAATAATAATTATCCATATCCACTTCTATCAAAAGGGAAACAAAATCATCAATCATGTGTATGACGAACTATCGGGTCACGAACCGATATAGATCATTTTCCATGACCACCATTCAAGGATGGGTATAATGATGGATTTAAAACATGTATATGATATTTATGATATTATTATAGTTTTTTATTTTTAATTTCATATATATCTTTTTAAATTCCATTCCATTTTAAATATGATAACGTCAATTGTGTGTAAGATGAACTACCGCCTTGTGAAGTGATGTTATTCATTTTTAACTTATGCATTACATGGAATGTAATAAGGATTAAATTAATGGACATATGTTATATATATGAGATAATATTTATTCTAGAAAAATAATTTATTAACTAATTTCTTAACCTTTTATTCATTAAGGTAATGATATCATAGCTCGTGCGTACGTATGACTTTCCATCACCATAAAGTGATGTGACTCATTCGGCCTGCCCAAATTTTAAAAATGATTATAATAATTTATCAACTGAGTAAATATGATATTTATAAAAATTTTAATTTTTTATATGGGTTTTTATCATATTTACATGAACTATAACTTTCATTTCAAAACACAGATAAGAAAACAGGGCAATTAACACATGAAACAATGAAAATAATGAAAGATTAATAATGAATGGGTGTTAAGATATTATAAGATTATTTTATATGATATTATAAGTATGAATATATATTTTTTATAAATTAATATCATTCATAATAACATAATATTGATTGTTAAATCATGTTCAACAAGATGGAAGCGTAAGGTAAGTGATTTCATCTCAATTTCCCTTCATTGAGGAATATTGTAATGTTTTGAACATAATTTATTTTATATGGGGTATATAATCCCCATTTGACATGTAATATCATGATTAATTAATAATTTATGATATTCTAAGTTCAAATTTGAATTATTTAATATAATGGGATTTGACCTAAATGTTACCAAGTGGTAAATAATTTCATATTTGAATTTATTTTAAATTGGTTATATTACTTCTTAGTCATCTTTGATATTATCAGATTATTTGTGAAATGACTTTTGATTATATTATATTGTATTTAAACTTGATTTATATAGATTTATATTCTACACACATAATATATTCATTGATTAATTCTCACTTAAATGTTATGAATATTTTTAGAGTTTATTTCACAATCTCATTCTAATCGATATTGCCTAATCATGAATTTCAGTTGAAGGAAGTTATTTATTAACTATTTAGAAAACAATTTAATTTTTTATACTATTGTTAATAATTAAAATCTTCAAATAATAGTAAAATTTTACACTCTTTTTGACTTAAAATATTTGAAAAAATATTTTCAAGAAAATATGAATTTATTTCTCTCTTCAGTCAGAAATCAGTTTTCTTCTGAGTCCATGTTTTCTTAAAATGTTTTAAAAAATGTTTCCAAACCTTTTATAAATTATTTATTAAATAATATTTTACCTTTTTTACTTTTTAATTTTTTTTGAAATAAATATTTAGGTTTTTTGAAAATAATGCATGTTTGACTTTTTTGGAAAAAGTGAATGGAATCCTTATTTTAATGTGTATGACAACAATGGAATTTACAGCCTTCATGACAACTAAAATGTTTTAAAGAATATTTTTTAAGTTTATTATATTATTTTAAAGAAAATTATTTTCTAATTTTTTTGTGATCATTTAGTTTTAAAAATTTATTTTCAAAATGAAAAGGATATTTTCCTCAAGACTTTTTTTAAAATTTTATGTTATGGTATTTCTATTCATCAATGAGAAAATAGTTTATTATTAATAAATTGGGAATATTTTGTATTGATACCATCCATGTTATTTTAATGGATTATGTATGATTGTTTTGAATATGGGATTTATTAACATTGACCTCCCTGATTCCTTTTTATAGTCATTGAATTTCCACCGAATTATTCACTTTCCTATAAAAATTAAATTTTCCCAAAATATATTTTTTATTTATCATGGATATATTTATTACTTAAAAAATATATCATTTCTACATATGGTATTCTATGTTGAAATATTATTTATTTTTATTTGGAAATATTAATAAATCTATATTCCATACTCAATATAGAAATTTGATGATAGAGAAGATTTTTTATGAATTAAATTGATTATTCAATATATAAGGAATGATTTAGATATGAAAATATAGGTGGTAGTGGTTAATGATATCCCATCAAGGCATTGGTGTTCTAAGGAGGTGAATCAGTAAGATAACATAAAATATGTTGGCCAAACCAAATGTATTTATAACCATAGTTTTAAACTATTTTAGGAAAGGTATTAATGTTAAGGGTATCATGATCCCAAGTTCATGACATCAAATAATTAATCATTTTATTCATTCACAATTCAGTTATTATTATCCATGATATTTTTTCAAATGTTCTTATCTCTTGATGCATTATATTCTTAGTAATTTATTAAATGGAATATGTTTTCAATTATTTACCATTCTATATTGATTACAGCTTATCTAGTTGTGATAGTTTTTTTTGATTAAATGAAACATGTTTTTATTTATTTACGTAGCTATATTAATTATTATCCAAGTGATTTTTAGGGTGCATGATATTTCCTTGTGAATCTATCTCATAACCAACCCGATATTTCAAAGGTTTTGTTTCCATTACCTTATAAAGGGGCACTCTATTCAGGTGTGAAGAAGGTATCAGAAAATGGAGGGTTGTCCTTCAAATGGGGGGTTTGATGTGTGGGTTCGACAGCTAGTCCAAGCGTGCTCTCACCCTACGGCTTCTCAAGAGCATCCCCAGATCTAGGCCATCCCCCCTATGAAAGGTCCCCCTTGTCCCCCAACTAGTAATCCCAATTTTTCCCTAGTACCTACTTTCACGAGCCCCTCACATGCTTATTAGGACCTAATGGATTTCCCTATAGACCATTCGGTCCCCTTCTAGGTTCGTTTCTACATCCCACCCCATATATTTTCCTTTTTTCCCAGGGTTTCTATCTGGGGGATCATTTTTCAAGATTCATGCCCTACCATAGTTTTCCCCTAGTATTTTCACCACTCCACCCATATAAACTTCTGGTTCCCCTTCGATCTTGATTTGTGGCAGCTTGGAGTTCTTACTTCTACAAGATCTATCTGACAGGATTTTCCCCTCCCCTACACCGAGCTCTATGAGGGAGGGGTCCCCAAGCCGAATCCCATTATGAAGGCGGTCTCTTAGATCTCATTCTAGTACATGGATTTATATCACACTGGGATCTATGGAATCCTTTTCTCTAGATTACCCATTCAAGTCCAAGAGTGTAGGTATGTGCACAATATCGATATCTAAGAACCTTAGGGAACACTCTACATCCTATTTCAAGTAGGCTATGACTTTTGGGGCCAATGCCAGAACATTTCTCGGTCAATGATTCCAATGATCATATGGAATGCCCATGGACTTGGAGCATAGGTCAAGGAGGACATTCTCACAAATAATGTTCGAAAACACAAGGATACAGTTGTATCTATTCTTGGGAATAAACAATACACCAACAGAATCAGTGATTTCTCCAAGACAATTTGGATACATGGCTACATGCATGATAAACCCCTCAAAAATGAATATTTGTGTCCTCTGGCATGGGATATTCTTTGTTGAGTTGGTTCAAGCTGCCGACCAACACATTACTACAATGGTTTCACATGGAGACATATCACTTCTCTCAACTTTCATTTACGGGAGTTGTGACTCCCACCAATGGGAATCCTTACAGAAGGTCCTCAATAATTTCAACCCGAAAAATCACCCAAGATGATTGGGGTAGGGCGGATTTCAACATCATTTCCAACCTAGAAGAGAATAAAGAGAGAGGACCCTAAAATAGAAATGATTGTTTGGCCTTTAAGAATTTTATGGACAGAAAGGGCCTGTCAGATATTGGTTTTTAGGAGTCCAATTTTATTGGCGAAACAATCAAATAAGGGAAGCATTGCTAGTGGATAATCTTTGATGGATACTTGGCCAACATGCCTGCCATAAGCAATTTATCTAACACTAAGGTTAGGAATCTTTTTTTGCAGGAAATCTGACCGCTATTTTCTTTTGGTCTATGTTTCTGTTGGGCATCAGAATCATGAAATTTTTCACATCTATGAAAATTTTGATGTTTCTCTAGGGTTTCATGCTCTAGTTAGGTACACGTGGAGTGGTACTACCTAGGGATAGTCATATGTGGATATTCACAATAAACTATGGCTTCTTACGACAATAATCTAGGAATGGGAAAGGAATATCCCTCCCACTAATGGTAAAATTGATACATCCATGTAGGTGGTCGAATACCTTGAATGTAGTATTAAAGAAACCTATAATGATGATAATTTCAAGTATCTCACAAGAAATTAGGAGGTTTTAGTAGACATGATTCTCAAATAAGAGATACTTTCTAGAGTTAAATAAAGAATCAGATGGATGTGTGAGGGTGATATAAATACCGTGTTCTTATGCCTGTATCATGTAGAGGAATTGGTTGGTGGATCTTAACATTCTACTGGATTCTAGTAACTATATGAATGATAGGGATATAATGGGTGTCCTATCACTTTTGTACTTTAAGGACCTCCTGGATAGCACCAACCCAAGATATGAAAATGGGTATCCTAGGGGGGATGGGTCTTTATTTGATTTGTTTTCTTCCAAACTCTCAGTACAGGATAATGAAGGAATGGGCGTGGTCCCAGATGAACATAAGATATATGAGGCTATGAGGAGTCTCAATTTTTATAGTGCACCTTACCTCGGGTGGCTAGTGACACTACTATCATGCTTATTCCCAATGTCAAAAACTCATCCTACCTCACAGTGTTTATACTAGTGAGTATGTGAAACATCCCATAAAAATTTTTGGCTAGCCTTATCAACACCAAGGTGTCCCTTATTCATCCCTGATGGATATCCATGGAGTATCATGGGTTTGTGATGGGTCGTTCTATCCAGGGTGCCATTGCACTGGTGCATGAAATGATTAGGGACATCAACTTTAAAACTCATGGATCAAATATATTCATTAAGGTTTATATGAGCAAGGCTTATGATTGTGTCTAGCGGGGTTTCATCCACAAGGTGCTGTCAGGTATGGGATTCTCCTCCAAGAATATTGATATCCTCTCCAGGTGTTTCAACTTTCCATGGCTGGCTATTATGTTCATGGGAAATTCATATGGTTTTTCCATGGCCACCACTATCCTATGGTAAGGTGAACCTATTTCTATGAGCCTTTTTATTCCCTCATAATATTTCCATAGTCGAAATATTAATATAAGCATCAACAATGGGAATATCCTTACTTATCGTAGACGCATGAGCTCTCCCTTTGTCTCCCATATGATGTTCATAGATGATATGTTATCTTCATTAATTCAAATGGTATATCCATTATAGGTATCAATATGGTTCTTGAGGATTATTTTCGATGGAGTGGGTAGGTGATCAGTGAGGCCCAATGAAAATTCTACATTTCCAATAGGTGTCTACCCAACTAGGTTTCTACGGTCTAAAAAAACTCAACATGAAAAGAGGAGTCTTCCCTATGGAATATCGTGGTAATCCCATATCCTTAGGTCGGCTCCATATTCATGATTTCAATTACCTCACCAAAAAAGTCATGGACCAGATCCTTAATTAGAAGAATACATACTAATCTTTTGGAGGTCATATTGCACTCATCTATAGTGTCCTTATCGTTACCCCGATCCATGTTCTCTTAGCCATTAATGTCTTAAAAGGTATCATAAAAAATACTGAAAATATTCGGGATGGTTTCATCTGGGATCCCCTGTTAGTAGGTAAGTTCAACTGGGTGTCATGGTGTATAGTTGAAACATCTACTAGGGAAGGTGGCATAAACATATAGAGCCTTGATGAAACTACTTCATGCATGCATGCAAGACTTGTATGGGAGGTTCTCAAGTAGCGCACTCTTTGGGGTATCACCATGCAAAATTCTATCTCATGGATCCCGAACCATGTTGAAAGGAACATATCACCATTACATTATTTTACATCTCCCATTTTTACTAATTTCCAGCTACACTCTCAATGGATTATGGGGAAGGGAGAAATCTCTTTCTAGCATCATAAATGGGTTATGAACACCCTCATCTTCCTTGGGAATCATGTCACTGATATTTTTTCCCAGGAGTCCAGTTTACACCCACATCTCTTTAAGGAAGTGTTATATGGAGAGTAATTAAATACCTTTAATCTCATTGATCTTACTTCTGATCCTGATATATGTGATTTTACCCTCTCATCTTTAAGGGATTTCTCAATAAGGGACTTGGACAAGACCATGGAGACTACTAATCCTAATGATGTTTAGAATGAGGACCTATGGCTCAAAGGCATCCTTATGAAATTAAATTTTCTAACATGGAAGATTAGGAACATGGCTATTACCACTAAAGAGAACAACAAGCATTGTGGTATCCCACTGGCCTCCAGGTGCGCTTATTGAAAAAATAATAGAGAGGAATACGCAAACCAACTTTTCTTAAAGGGGGACTAGGTGAAGGCAGTACGGGAGCACATAAGTGACTCCATCGACCTCTGTGATCATAATATGGCTACTCCTCCATTTCTAGAACGATGGTTTCCTAGGGTAGGTGAGAGGGGTGTGGAGCAGCCGGCCCACACAATGGTTCTGCATGCTAGGTGTTGGTGTTTTTGGTAGGCTAAGAATAGGGCTAGACATGATGGGGTGCAAGACTGAGGTAGGTCTATTATTATTATAACTAAGAACTTCATTCTAGATATGGTTAGTCTTATCATCAACTGGAGGGAGGAACCCTCTTTCTAATGCTTGAATGTTAATATTCATCATAACTTCCCCGAAGGTGATAACAGCTCTAGGGGAATTTGAGTGTGTTGGTCCCCCCTCTTGTGGGACACAAACTCAATATTGATGAGTCATACATTAGGGGAACCTTACATGGAAAAGTGGTGGTCTACGATTCCACTAGGTCGGTCTTCTTGGCGTTCTCGATTCGCTTGGGCCATGGATCTTCCCATCAGGAAAAGTTCAAGGCGATGCTCAATAGCCTCTCCATTTGTTTCCAGAAAGATCTTGTTCTATCAAAGGATAAAACAAATTCAAATATTCTCTACAAAGCCATGCAAGGAATCAAATCCACTCCATGGTATATTCACAAGATCATCAAAAGGTGTCAGAAAATGATCAACAACAACACAAGAGTGGTTCACACCTGGAGAGAGGGTGATCAAGTCGCCAAACATCTTAACTCTCTGGATATCCTTGCTCCTGATCCTGTTTTTCTTCATAGTGTTCTCATCCTCAAGACCGAGGGGGTTAACCTTGTTAAAGGGGATTCCCTCAACATTCATTACTTCAGACCACCTTATTTTTTTTTGTTTCAGCATGGGTGAATTGGATTTTCTTTTCCTCTTTATTGTACTGGTCCCTCTTTTCTTCCAATAAAAAATTTACTCAGTGAGGGATAATATTATCATTAATGAAATTTTAATAATAGTTAAATAAAATTATTAAACTTTGAAGGAAAATAAGTTGTATTCAAAACCATAATAAAAAGGTTATTTAACGATTATCTTTATCTCAAGGTTTCCCATCATATTTTTGGTAATGTTATAAGAATTATATTAATATAGTTTTAGAAAAAGTAATACCCATATTATGGGTGACAGGCTATTTCATCTGCCATGTCCACGGGGCTTGAGCCCAGGACTAAAGGATGATAAGGTTTTAATTCCAACCACTGACCTATGTGATTTCCTGGTTAATATGTCATTTTTAGTTAAATTATTTGAGAAATAAATATTAATGATGAACTAGTAGTATTAATTTTGATATTTAGATATTACTTTATTATATTGGATAATTGGTGTTAACAATATTGATTTTGGAAAATAGTTAGAGATCAAGGAAAATAATTTTTCTCTTCTCTGAATCTTATGACATGTTAAAAGTGAATTTTAGTGATTCCGGAATAAAAAATTCATTTTTGGATATTCATTTATTAAAGTAAGAGATGAATTAGAAATTAGTATAGGAAAAGCTAAATAATGAAATTATTCTTATAAAATAGAAATGTATCATGTAATTATATTTCGTTATAATCTTAGATAGTAAAATAATTTCTCAAATGTAGGAGAATGATCTTGAAACAAAAATGTTATCCCATTATATTCACATAAAATGAATCATATGGACTTTTAAATCATCACTAATTTATGTTTATGAGAAACTTAAATTTACATTAATAATTCAATTACTTGTGATCAATGAACTCTATTATTCTCTATAATTATTCACGCTTTTATTCTATGTCCATAATTTTACATTCCACCAATTTTCTCTTACTTAGAAACCTAGTTATGTGTTATTCCATATAACTTTTATACTTCCCTTTTTCTATTATTAAGAGAATATTTTATTAACCCTTTTATGATATGGGTATTTCAATAATGGTATTTCCAAATTTCAAACCCTTTATTACTAAGATAAAGTTTAAATTTTGAGGAAACAATTTATTTAATGTGTGAAGAATGTAACATCCCAAAATTTTAAAATAAGAATATTATATTCGATAGAGTGTATGAAAAAAAAATATATTAGAAGAAAATATAAAATACCAATAATTTAGTAGATATTTGTTTTCAAAATAAATACATTCTCTCTAATATATTTCATTATATGCTATTTTTATCTTGTGTTACATACAATACTAAGTTTAGCTTGTGTTACATGAAACATTGAGTTTGAGAAAAACGTAACATATTATTAAAATATTATTATTTAGTATGATAGTTATCACATATTATATGGTATTTTGGGTATGAATATTAATAACTAAATTATGAAAATTATGTTTTTGAATTTACTATAAAAAATAATAATCATTTAAAAGAAAAGTAAATGTTTTCTGAAAAAGTGTATTTTTTTAAAAGGCAGTTTAGTCACACCTTTTGAACATAATTTAATATTATTCTTTACTAATTTTATAATTTTTTTTGATATAATGAAATTAATTTTTTATATTATATTATAAAAATTATCTTAGTGTGAATTTCTAGGATTTTACTAAAATGTTTCATTTTTTGATAAACATTAAAATTACATAATTTTAATTGAAAAATTCATTTTCATTTAAAATATTTACAATGTAAAATTATATTTGTATTTTTTAAAGTTCAATTACTTTAATTATATATATATATATATTAATCTATTTTAGGATATTTTAATCATTTACATATTTAATTTGATATAAAAACTTTGTAAACTTTTGAAAATTTTCTCTTTGAAAACCTGATTTCTCATCATGTCTGTGAGATTAATTTTAAAATAAGTTTAAAATTTATGTGAATATAATTTTGAAAAATATATCAAATATTCATAATAATAATAATAATATAATTTATCTAATAAATTTAACATAAATTATTACCAAAATTAATTGTGATAATGAAAAATATTTTTCGTCGAAGTTATGTTAAAAAAAGGTTTACCATGGGTTAAACTAAGAAGATAATGGTTAAAAAATGAGCTACTAACATCCAAAAATATTATTTTTTGGTAATATTTATACCTTATACTTAAAATTTTAGAATATATGGTCATTTATTTGCTTTATAAATGTAAATTACTTTAACATTTTGGATCATTTTTTGGAAATTTTCTAGTAATTTTCAAGAGGGTTGCCTTTCCCCACTTATAAAAGAGAATTCCATCCATTCACATATTCGAACCTAAAAAGACATTTGACTCCACCAAACCCTAAAAGATTCTCTCCCTAACATACGAATTAAAATTTTAAATCTTCTGGTTCTCCAAAAATATCATCCCTAGGGGTTTTAAGAGGAGATCCAAAGAAGGTTTCTTTTCAAGATAATAATAATCTCAACAAATCTCTTTCATTTTCTTTATAATTTTTAAAAATTACATTATGTATTAACACTTACAATATAATAACACTAGAATATACCATATAATTATTTTTTATAATTTTTATGGAATAATAATTATCCATATCCACTTCCATCAAATGTGAAATAAAATCATCGATCTTGTGTACAACAGATTATCGCCTTGCAAACCGATGTAGTTCGTTTTCCATCACCACCGTTAAAGGATAGATATAATGATTGATTTACCATATTTATATTTTATTTATTATGTTAGTATACTTATTTATTTATAATATTACATATACATTTTTTACTTTCCATTCTATTTTAAGTATGATAATGTTGCTCGTGTGTACGACAAACTGCTGCCTCACAAAGCGATGTGAAACATTTTTCCATTACACTTTAAATAGAATAAAATAAGGATAAAATTAATGAATATATGTGATACATATGATATTATATTTATTCCATAAAATTAATATATTACCCACATATTTACCCCTTCACTCATTAATAGAATGATATTTTCACTCGTACATACATACTACCTACCATCTCCATAAACAGATGAAAATCATTCTCCAAGACTTACTTTTAAGAAATATTATAATAACTTATAAACTAAGTAAATATTATATTTATAACATTAATATAATTTTATATGTGGTTTATTTATATCCTATTTATATTAACTAGAACTTTCATTACAAAACACACATGAGAAAACAAGGTAATTGACACCCGAAACAATGAAAATACCTAATGATTAATAATGAATAGGTGATATGATGTTATAAGAGGGTCATACATGATATTATAATTATTAATATGATTTTATTATAAAATAAAAACATGGAAAAAACCATTATACATTATGTTAGTTATGTTCATCCAAAAGGATGCGTGATGTAAGAGAATTTGTCTCAATTTCCCTTTATTGAGACATATTACATTTTTATGAACCTAATTTGTTTTACATGGGGTATATAATTCCACATCGATATGTATTATAATGTTTCATTAATAATTAATTATATTTTATGTTCAAATTTAAATTATTTCATCCAAGGGTACTTGATATAAAAGTTACCAAGTTGTAAATAATTTTATAACTCAATTTCCATTTGTTGGGTTATATTACATCTTCATAATCTTTTATATTTTATGATTTTATGTGAAATTAATTTTGATTATATTTTATTTTATTTACCATTATTTTATTTGTATTTAAATTTGACACACACAATCTATTATTTTATTAATTATCACCTTAATATTATAATCATTTTAAGGCTTTATTTCATAGTCTCATTCTAATTGATATGGTTTATTCTATAATTTTGGTTGATGGAAATTATTTGATAATTTTTTTAATTAGACCATTAATTTAATTCTCCTATGGTAATTTATGAACTTTTTCAAGAAATAGTACCATTTCCCCTCTCTTTAAATGTCACGACCTGTCCTCGGGGCCCGTGCCGTGACTACCCCGAGCTCTTCTTCCATAGCCCAGGGGCTGGCGACTAGCACCAAAGGCGTAAATCCCGATAACTGGGAAGACATTGCCTTTATAAAAGTAAACAAAACACCATAGAGTACAAGCAGAAGTAAAACACTAAGTACAAAAGGAAGTGCTGAAAAGTAAATTGGCCAGAATACAAACCCAATCGAAATTACAGCTACAATTGAACAAAAGTACAACAGAAAAGACAAACAGTTGGAAGAAAGGAAGCAACTCCTGGGTCGTCCGCCTCAGATCCTAGCTGAAGGGTAGGTACAGATAGCGTAGCTCCTGGATCTGCCACCATGGATCCTACCTGTAGGGTAGGTACAGATAACACATCTCCTGGATCGTCCACCATGGATCCTACCTGAAGGGTAGGTACAGATAGCGCAGCTCCTGGATCATCCACCACGGATCCGACCTAAAGGGTAGGTACAGATAGCCTCTACAACGCTCTCGCCCGTCAACCTCCTCCGAGTGTGGTCTCGTCGTGAATTCCACCACCGGATACTGTCTCGTCGTGAGGTCCACCTCTGGTACCGTCCAGTCCCCGAACACTCGGCCACTGTCTGCGCTGCCCGTCGTCTTCAACCAACACAACGAGGTGCATGCATAGCTAATGCAGGGGTGAGTATAACGATACTCAGTAGGGACCCCGAGACCCTCAAGGTCTCACTAAATTC
Organism: Viscum album; assembly: GCA_963277665.1. NCBI lineage: Eukaryota > Viridiplantae > Streptophyta > Magnoliopsida > Santalales > Viscaceae > Viscum > Viscum album. Next base: position 1,370,321,235 of record OY728135.1, read on the forward strand.
GACAAGGTTAACCACAAAGAAGATATCAACAGATAACCTCTACTTAAGTATATACCCATACATATTCCCAAGTTATCAAGTAACCCATATCAATCATGAGGAAACACAAAGATTATGAAATTAACAGAAAACCACTACCCAGGTATATGCCCATACATATACCTAAGTAATCAAGTGACCCATCTCAATCATGAGGTAAACACAAAGACCATAGACTCAACTCAAACCGGGATTTTCATTATCGAAATCATAACTGCTGAAGAGCCCCATCTCTGGAGTGTACAATGGTTCTATCACGACTCTGAGGTACTGCTCACTAACCTAAGACTGCTGAGGTACTCCTCCTGTCGAGTACCGTGGGTCAGCCACACAAACACAGTAGTGCTTCCCGCCGGGGTATGCCACCCAGACACAGTAGTGCACACCCCCTAATAGCATGCAGAGGTACTCTTCGGACGAGTACCGCGGGTCTGAACTATCACACAGTAGTGCTCCATCCTCCATGGGTCTGCACCCAAACAAAGTAGTGCTCCGTCCACTGGGCTAGTCAACTCACTCCAAGTCGAGTCGGTCAAGCAGTCGTCAGGTCTCAGCCGGCTACACGGTCTCTGTACTCCGTACGCTCGTCTCCGAGAGGGTCTTCTCCATGAGCTACAGGTTGATACTAAAAGTATCTCAAAGTTGCATGAAGAAGTATCTCAAAGGACCGCCTTGTCATAGGGGTCTCAACGCAATAGACGATGCGTCAATCAGATGCCCGGTCTTTGAGTTATTAGCCTTTTCGTCCCAGGGGCCCGGTTGGTTTCGTGTATGAACCAACCCGTCCATATCTCAAATGTACCCCGAACTCTCATAGGGTATTCTCATAGGGCCTGTTTCTCAACATGATCACCAACGCCACTGACGGTTCGCCAAATGGACATCTGGTCTGAAAGTTATCAGCTTTTCCGCTCTAGGGGCCCTGTTGGATTTCGGGTACAATCCAACACGGACATACTCCAACTGCATCCAAAATGCAGGTGAAGTATTCCAAAAGTTCCGTCTCAACAAGAGGAATCCAAAAAAGTCGACGGCACGTCAATCGGACATCCGGAGATCAATATATAAGCGTTTCCGCTCCGATAGGCCGGTTGGTTTCATATCCGAACCAACCTGGACGATCCCAAAGTTCTTAAAAACCTTGAGTGTAATATACCGAAACGACCTCCTCGATCCAAGGATCGCTAAGAAACTGACGGTGCGTCGATCGGAGGTCCGTAGCCCATGTTATGGGCAACAGACTGAAAAGTCCAGTATTAGGGGGGGTTCGGGCCCGGTCCGACCCAGCCCGGTACCCCCAGGGTCTGCCCGAACCTGGTTGGCCCGACCCGGGTCTGGGTCCGGCCTGCTTGGGCGTGGCCCGGCCTGGCGGTCCGGTCGGGCGGTGCGGCCGTTTCGACCGAGCGGTGCGGGGTGGCACGTTGTCCCCCGCCAGGACGTAACCGCGGCCCCATGGGGGGATGCTCCTTGTCAACGGATGCGGCCGAGCGCCGTGTCCTGCCTCCTTTGGTCCCGCGCGGTCGCGGGAGGGACCCGACCTTCACTACGGAGGCTTCAAAATTACCTTGCGGCCCCATTTGTCGTCTCCCGTCAATCTGCGCTCAACATTCAACCGGCGGAGTCTTCGAATCGCCTCTGCGGCCCCGACTCCGGCCGCGGTTTCGTTCGGCCTCAACAGCGCGGCGCGACGGCGCCGTGCATCCTTGCCGTATTTCTGCATGATTTTTGCGGTGTCATTGCACCGTGCCGCCTTCGTTCGAGCCGTAGCATAATCAACAACAAGGGGGAGGAGTGTCGGTCGTGTTTCTGCGGTCCGACCTCCTCCCGTTATAATGATAGCAAGCGACCATAAAATAGAAGTCGACGTACGACAATGAAATAATTCACGGGAAAAATAATAAACCTCAACATCAACCCGCATAAACGAACGATCCGCAGATCAACCTGGAAATGGCTGGTCCACTCTCGTCATTCTTTTCTCAAAAGATAAGGAACACCAAATAAATTCCCCTACCTCGAAGAAAAATTTGAACGAAGGTTCATCGCGGAATTGCACGTCGCACGCCGTCGAGTCGCAGAAGTCGAACGTCGCAGTAGAACGACGTTGCGAAGAAGGAATAGAGAGTGACGATGGTCGTTGGTGTTCGATGCTTCTGTCATTGTAGAAGTGCACCTGAAAAAGAATCGACGTCTCCTCTCTTGTTGCATGAAGAAGAGGATAGAGTGTGCATCATCGTTCTTCATGGAAGGGTGTGTCGTTCCTCGCTGGAGGTTTCAGTGTTCTTCAACGATGGAGGAAAACCCCTCTTCCATCACAAAGATCTCTTTTAAGAGGGTTCTCCCCACTAAACAAATGCCAACCTTAATAAAATAAGAATCCACCTTATTTTAATTAATCATCCAAGCCATTAAAAATTTGAAAAAATTAATTCATTAATTGTGTAGGTTTCATTAATTAAAAAAGGAGTTTGGGAAAAGTTTAAAGTGAAAGAGGAAGAGGGAAGAGGAAGAGTCACATAAGTTAAAGTGGAGTTACAAAATTAAAGAGGGAAGTGAGTTATGGGAGGTCCAGGGGGTTATGGGAAGATCAAGGATGGTTAGGGTCTCGTGTGGGCCCCACCTCCCACATATCCACACATGGGAAGTTGGGTGGTTGTGGGTCCGACCAACAACTTCCCATGGTAGAATTTAACTCCCTTGGTTAACAAAAAATAAAATTGTTCACAATTTTATTTATTTCTTCCTTAAACCACAAAATTTAACTTCTTCTCCCAAGAAAACACACCTACGGTAAAAGTCCTCTGAAGAAAATACCAGCTCTACGAGTTCATCGGTGTCCTCGGATTTCAATTCCGAGTACCGGTTCAAAAGATAGAAAAACCTGCTCGTTCGTTCACTGAACGTACCCGAGCTAAACATCGGAAATTGATTCCGGGCACACCGGGCCTCAGAATCAGGCGCCGTTAGAAACTGCGTTCTTGTAAAATCCCAAAGAAAATTAAGAAAAAATTTCCCTTGAATTTTTCGGGTCCTTACATTGAACCTTAAAATAATATAGAAATATTTGATGAAAGCACGACATCATTTCTCTCTTTGGTTGGAAATTCATTTTCTTCCAAAACCATATTTGCTGGATTTTTTTAAAAAAAAAATTAAAATTTTTCTAAATTATTTATTAAATACATTTTACCCATTTTTTTACTTTTTAAAAAATGTTTTGATATAAATCATTATTTTATTTTGAAAAAAATTCCATTTTAGATTTTACTAAAAATGTGAATGGAATCATTTTTTAACGTGTATGAAATGAATATAATTTCCATACTTTTGGACAACTAAAATTCATTAAATATTATATTATAATTTTTAAACATTATTTTCAAAGAAATTTATTTTAATTTTTTTGAACTTTTATTTTTAAAATATGAATTTCAAAATGAAAAATATATTTTCCTCAAGAAAGTTTTATTTAGATATATTTTTATGGAATTTATATAAATTAAAAAAACCCTTAATTTTTACTCCATTTGGTATAAGTTATATTGATACAATAATATATATTACAATGGATGGTTTATGATCATTTTGACCAGGGAAGTACTGACAATCACTTCCTTGATTCATTTTTGTAGTCATTAACTTTCCTTGAAAATTATTCACTTTCTTGTGGATAGTTTTTTCCCCTAGAATATACCTATTATTTATCTTGGATATATTTATTATATAAACCATATATAATTTATACATATTGTGATTTACATTTAAACTTATTTTTTATCTGGGGAAATATTGATAAATCCATAGTCCTTACTCAATACATATATTGGATGATAAGGCACAATGTCCTTGAATTAAATTAATTATTTGATATGTGAGGAATTATTTGGACATAAATTTATAAGTGGGGCCAAGTTAATGTTTTCCCCTAAATACATCAACAGTTTCATGAGGTGAATTAGTCAGATAGCATAAAATCAGTGGTCCAAACCAAATGATTTTTTACCAATTGGTTTTAATTTGTCTTGTGAAAGGTCTTGATGGTATAAGTTTCATGATTCTAAGTTCATGATGTCCAATAATTAAGAACTGAATTCATTCAGAATTCAATTATTATTATCCATGATTTTTAAAAAATGATATTATCTATTGATAAATATGATTCTTAGTTACTGCTTGAACACATGTCTTTTCAATTATTTACCAAGCCATATTGATTATTCATTATCTAGTTATGATACCCATCTTATTGATTAAATGTAATTTATTTGATTTTATTTATATTACCATCTTGATTATTACCCCTGAGGATTTCACATTTATATTATCTTAATATGCACTTCCTTCTCATTTTATTGATGAAGTTAAATGTCTGTTCATTTATTTACCTTTACATATTGATTATTATTATCCATTCATGATTTTTCCACTATAATTAAGTCTTAATGAGTATATGATATCAAAATTATGTTTTTTTTACTTTCCTAGGAATCAATGAAGTGTACTATGACTGAAATTCATAGATATTCTAGAGTGAATATTGTTATTCGTGAAAAACATTATGTTGTAATTTTTGTATTCAAATATAATGTAATACTCAAGTATGTATCTAGTTTACCAAGAGTAAGAAAATAGTAATTCCTTTGGGATGTGATTCCTTGTATCTTATTCCAATGTAATAAAGCAGACACTGGATTTGATCTACTAGGGTAAGGGTCGCTACACTCAAATATAAAGAGAATTTTTATTTATAAACTAGTCACATAAAAATATCTAAAATCCTGTAGGATTTATAGATAAAAAAATATTCTATCTTCTATAGCCATCTCATATGTAATACCATAATCTTGTTGGTGTCTATCCAAATCATAGATTCCCAGAGAGTTTCCCAATTCCATTATTTTTCATTTTCCATTAGATCATATATCCTATTTGTCCTAGAAAATAAACCAATTAATAAATCCAATAGATATATCTATAAATACGTTTTTCATTGAGATTCATTTTTATTTCCTCATCATCAGTGCATATATTTCATCATGATATCTTCCTTTATCCTTTAAAAATATATTGAATCCCTTCTTTCATATAAAAAACAAATAAAATATAAAATTTCTAACATCAACTCAGCGCTGATTAGATTCCTATTTTTTATTCTGGAAGATTTTTGTATTAGACTCTATCTAGTTCATGTTTTCATTGAAGTTCAGTTAAATAGGGAAATAATCAAAATCTTTTTCATTTTACTTTTTTATTTTAGTTTCACTTCCAGAACAAACTATTATGTATGTAAGAGGGTATGCATTTTTCTTTTATATATTATTTAAATATGATAAACACTATAGTACCCCTTAAATATTAAATCGATGACCATATCATATTTAAGGATATTCATACCCTGGTTAAAACTCTATGCAATTCACTAATAACATGATACTTGTATTTATATTATGATTAAAAAAATAATCATTTTTTATACAGGATTTCAAACCAACAAGATATGTAAACTACTTAAAACATGCTCAAAAATCAGATTTAAATTTAGTTCTAATGATTCATTACTATTGAGGAGTAATAAATAATAACATTTCACGAATAGAGAACAAAAACCAGTGGTATAATTTTACTAATTAGAAGACTAACACCATTCTTTTGTATTCAAATTACATAACATTTATATAAAATAATACTAATCCTGAAGAAAGAAGAATTATTAAAAACTAATTTTAAATATAAAACTATCAATTCATTACTAGTACAAAACATGTAGAATATATAGGTATACAATTTTTTTATGAATTATAAACATAATATCCTAAATGAATAGATTTCTCCGAAGATAATATTAATTAGAAAACATGTAACATTCTTATAAACATATATTATAGAACATTTAAAAAATACATCACTAAACCCATAATATATAATCAACATGATCTTGTTCATATATGTGGGAAAATGTAATTAATTATATATCAACTAATGATGTTTTTAGAAAAAATGTTTTCTTTATTAGAAACTATTTAATTAATTAATACCATTCCTATATATTTATTATAATATTAATATGTATACTAGGGTCAAGGGGTTGTTAGGCCTTCCCATCCAACATGTTCCACATAATCTATACCTAATTATAATTGAAACACAAAATTATACTTCTTCTAGGATACTTATATACATATCAAGTAGTATAGAAGTTCAAGAAAACATTAATAACATAAATAATTACATGATTGAATAATTAAGAAATAATTATCTCAACATATCGACACATTAACCAAACTCAAGAAACATTTCAATTAAAATAATATAAGGATCATTATAAATAAATATAGATATATTCTCATTTCAAACCTTAGATATCACCTCAACATAGATGAATTGAAGGTTTAGTAATTCATGAATTAAACCATTAATAAATTATAATAATAGAACATGTGAAATAATATAGTATGGTAGAACCATGAAAAACAATGAATTTTATATAACATGTTCAATATTAGTGTGCAAGAGTGAAAATATGTTATGAATATAAATATAATATTATTTTTATCCTATATAAGGAATAAAAAAATGGTTTAAATGATAGTTTTTAGAAATAAATTTTATAGAAAATGTATTTTACTATGTAATCCCTCATATATAAAACTCACATTTAGAATGTATTTAATATTAAAATATGGGTTTATTAATCATGAAAGTTATATACTTTGACCCATTACAATATAAGAATAAATATACTTAGTGTATATTGAAATATGGACTTCATTTAAATATTGTAATGTTTATGTTTCCTAGGAATATGTGGTTTCCTAACAACCAATTACAAGCCAAGTTCTAGTATATACTAAAAATAAATTTTTGATCCTCAAGAAAAAGAAACAAATTAGAATTAAAAAACTAAATATTAATTTTAGGAGGTAACCTAGTTTAGGAAATCCAACATGCATAATAACCATATCTTTTATTCCCACCTATCTATCCTATCAATTACCTCACCACCATTGAAACTCTAATAAAGGGTTATGTTTGGAACATTGACTTATAACTCATTAATTCTATGTAGGAAATAAAATATTTCACTCAGCATCACATGAGTGAATAGAAAAATGAGGGTTATTTCTAATAAATAATGTCTTCACTACTCTAATCATAGGTTTAAAAATAACTTGGATTCCTATAAAGGTAACCAAGAATATCTTCTTCTATATTTCATGGAATACAGCCATGTAAAACTAGAAATATTTCTTAATTAACTTACACTGGTAAGAAAGAGTGAAAATATAATTAACAGGTCAATTTTGAACAAAACATGAATTTTGAAGTGTTGTATTTCTTATAAAAAACACATGTTAAGGTGTGATAAACAATAAAAAAAATTAAACTATTTTAAAAATTCTAAATTCTATGAGTTTAAATTCTACATTAACTTAATAAATAATAATGTTTCTAAAAATTACTTTCTATAAAGTTTTGGTAATCATTTTAAAGGGAATAAAATATAAAAAAACATGATACAAATGTCTTTATAAAATTTCACTTTTTAAAATATTGAATTTTATACATCTTGAATAATCTAAATTTGGATCCCATTTTTCTGGTAATAGTCTTCTTCACCTTCTAATTGACCATTTATTCTAATATCACCATCCACATCCTTATCAATAAATCTTACTACTATTTCATCAAATCCATCACATAAAATCCTTGTTAAAATACTTTCCCCTATTGAATTTTCAGTATAATACTACTATAAATAAAATCCCCCCTTTTAACAATAATTTTTTAAAATAAATTTATGGATCTATAGTTTATTCTACTCAGTCAACATTTGTAAATAAAATGAAAATTTCTTCTTGTCTATATATATTTTATATAATTATTTACCCCTTTCACATATAAATTATTAGGGGTATATATTCTTATCATTACTCCCCCTTTATATTGGTTTGATTGATTATAGTTTTACATATTTTTGGATATTAAAACTAATTTCTGTAAACATTATTTTCATTGGTTTTTGTTATTAATTTTTAATTAAATATTGGTTACAGTGACATAATTTTTTTTTAAAAATAAATTATTTTTGAACACTATTTTTCAAAATATAGTTTCATTATAGAGGGACGTATTGAATATTGAAGGTCATGTGCCGTGAGCATTGTTTTATTCAAGAATAATGTAGAAATATGTAATTGTGGTAAAATAATAGATAAAAAAATAGATTATAAGTTTTAATTTTTATGATTTGAAGTTTTAATACCTATTTTGTGACTAAAGAGAGCATTTATATTTGAAAAGGTGTGCTTTGGAGGCCCTAGATTAGAATGAAACTAACAACCTTAGGGGAAATGTTCATTTTCAATAGGTATTAGGGGATGAGAACCAATGGAGAGAATAACGTCGACCCAGGAGGAGTATTGTACTGATAAATATTGTTCCACTTTAGGTTCTTGTTTTGGTAGCACTGAGTTAGAAACAACTCATACAGAGGCAGAACAAGATCATATAGAGGTAAAATAGCCAAAAAATAATCATCTAAGAGCATCAATATAGTCAAAAGGAAACGATGAATTTATTAAAGTTATGAAAATATTATTTCTAATACTTAAACTAGATATCTACATTGTTTTTCATACGTACATGTTAAGGATGGATTTATTATATGATGCATTAAGAGATGGTGATGATAGTCTTAGTGATGGTCGAGATGATGAATTTCAAGGTGATGGTGATGAAGATTATGATGGATATTATTATGGAGGTGGTGAGGATGATGATAATTAGTATGGTGGTGATGATGATGGAGGTGATATTGGTTATGATGATAGAGAGATTTATTTTTTACTTTTTTACTGATATTTATTTAGCATGATTTTTATGATTGGATTTTAATGCAAAAATATGTGTTATAATTAGTGTAATAAAATAATTATTTTCTTGATTTATTTTATATTGGACATTAATGCTTTGGGTGCAGGTGTTTTGGTGTTTTCGGGTGTAGGTGTTTTTGTGTTTGTAGTTTTTGTGCCTAGGTGGGGGGATGTTTGCTGCCAAGGTAAGGGGAGGCTATACCAAAAATTTGAAAAACCATTGATACATACCTATAAAAATGGTTTAATAAAAACATTTATATACTATAAAGGGATGTGACCTATACCAATGATATAAAAAATTGTTGGTATAGGTCTATACAAATGTTATAATGAATTTTTTTGTATAGTGTAAATCCAGGTGACTTATAGAAATGGTTTGTAAAAAAACATTGTTATAAGTCAGTACCCATGACCATATAACTAATTGTTTGGAAAACCATTGGTATAGGGTACACCTACGGGTATCTAGCCTCTAAAATTGGTTTTAAACCATTAGTATAACTCATTTTTCTAGTAGTGAAGAAGTTTCTAAGGTTTTAAAAATTCCTCTGAAGCATTAAAATCTTATTAGAATGGTAAGGATTTTCAATCCTTATATTTTTATCCTTATCATTTTTAAATGAATTTTTTTTGTTACAATACCATTTCCAAATATTTCACTGATTTTAATGCCGTTGTATTATCTTCTATTTTTATATGGTTTTAATGAGAGACTATTTATCCTCTCTCATTATCTTAATTTTTCAATGTCCCTATTATGTTGACATAAGGGATATCATTCTCATATTATGTTTTCAATTACAAAATTTTATTGTAATGTTATAATGCTTTTAATTCTATGGCGTTATCACCCATTTGATATATTGAAAATTAAATTTCGTATCATTAATGGTTTCTTTCCTATGCAGACATAATTCCCAAAAATTATATGTTTTAGGAAAGTAAAGATAGCATGTTTTTCATATAAATTGAATCCTAGTCTAGATACTAGAAATTTGATATAACATTGAAATAGATAGACACTGGGGTAATCACCAAAAAAGGGCGATTGAATCGTTAACTCAACCAACACCCTGATGCACAATGGTTTCACCTAATACTAAACACTTATCTAGAAACTCCAGGGGATATACTTTTGTATATTAACATTCTCTTTATAAACTATGATAAAGGATTTATCTTACTATTTTAAACCATTAAACTCAATCACTGTCATTAATTTATTACCTAACACTTTAAAAGTACCATTCAATACTACCATATTTTTATTTCATTGATAAGAGTAATTCCATTTATATTGAGAATACCCAATAGATTCTATATTGATTGTGCATTGTTTAATGATCCTATTTCTCACTTTGAATGGGTTATAATTAGGTTATCCGTTTTATCAATGTGTGTAAAATTATTTAAATTTAATATGTTTTTATTCTAATATAGATGATTATTAGAAATTTCAATATGTATTGTTTAAAAATCCACTTTTACTTTTTTAGATGGGTTATGATCATGGTATCCCTTTTATTGACATTATAATTTTGTATGATTTTATTCTAATAGAGATGATTATTGGAATGATCAATATGTATTTCTTGACCATACAACACTCTATAGATGGGTTATAAACATGTTTTCCCATTTATTATCATAGGGAAAATTATTTGAATTCAATATATTATTATTCAAATATGGATAATTGTTTGAAATTTTTATTAGAAAATTTTAGTTATTTTCTCATGTGATGAATGCATTGTACTAAAATTAGTGACTGCTTGGGCCTAGAATTATACAAACTCTTGATGAATTGTTCATTCTCATTAAACAAATATATTTGGGTATTTTTTGTGAATGAGTTCCCAAAAAAATTTGTTTCCATCATGCTAATATCATGATGTCTTATTTTATAGTTAGGAATTAGTCATTGAACATTATGAATTTCATCTATATGGAACAATTCATTATTATCCATGTGATTCATTTTTTTATTTACTATCCTTGGATAGATCTTGGTTTTAATTGATTATGGATTCATATTTTTGATTTATTCCTAAAATATATCCTATCCAAGTTTATTTTATGATAGAATCTATTATATGTTACCCCTTACTAAGAATATAATCTCACGACAATTTATTTTTCAATCCCTAGTAAACCTTGAGTAGAAGTATGTGTAATTTTTAGGGATATTATAATAGGTATAATAATGTTCTCACAATTCTTTCATGATATACCTTATGTTTTAGAAAGTAATGTATATATGTATCTAGTCTTCCACGAATTCTAAGATGTTAAATCCAATGTAAAATCTTGTATTTTGTACCAATAATGTAATATAATTACTAGATCCTAGTTTCTAGAGTCTGGGCTATTACACGGGTAGTTTAGTATTAAAGGTTAATGTGTATGAATTGTATTTTAAACCAAAAAATAATTAATAAATAATTTTCAATGAATGAACGTTAAAGAAATAAATTTTTGATTAAAAATTAACATTTTTGGTTTTCATTCATTGTTTGTTTCACTCACGATGTTAGGTTACTCTGAGTAATATGTAAAAAGGGTTAAAATACCACACAAGAAATTGATTTCAAAATTTTAATTGTGATTCATGGAATGGTATATAAATATTTATCAATAATTTCATGAATTTACCTTAATTTTGAATCTAAAACAAAGTTAATTTTATAATTAATTGAAATTAATTTCCATTATTCAAATTTTTTCACACATTGGAATGAATTTTAAAAAATAACATGTTATTTATTTTTAGTTTAGAGTTTCTAAAAATGCATCGAAAATTAAAAAAAAACATAAAAATGAAATAAAATATATTTTTTATGACCCATGAGTAAATAAAAATCCTTTCTTTACACTAGTCTCAAAAGTGACATTATAATTATGGTTTTAAAGAAATATTGTAATCCCATTGGAAATCGTCTTGTATCAACATCCAATCTTTCTTATTTGAGAGAACTATTTTCTACAAAATATATTTGATATCTCAGAAGTTCTATTTTTTCAAGGAATATAGGTTATAAAAAATATATGATTAAATTTACTGTTTTTCAAAAAATCATCAAAAGTATTATTAATAAAATTAGTGTCTTGATCAGTGATGATAAAATTTAGAATCCCAAACCTACATAACATGTTTTGTCTTGAAAACCCAGTAACTAATTTAGCATCACTAGCTCTAGTGGGAATAAATTTTACCAACATGTATATTTAATCAATATCAAGAAAATTGAAAAGGCACACATAATAATTATAAAATATTATCATGAATTATGTAACATGATGAAACTCTAGACCACAAATCAGTGCCAAAACTGACAGTCTCTATTGCACCTTAGGCTCACCTGACTATATGCCCAAGACTAATGACTAGGAACATAGGTAAAGGTTGATTGAGTGGGGATACTATTACATCACACTGGAGTAAAACCAACAATAAAAAAAATAAAATAGATATAAAATTTAGATAAATATTGATAAATATTTTAAATGAATAACTTATGATAAAAATGGATGAACATTGTATGATGTTTGTATGTCATACATCAGAAGATCACAAAAAATATCTCAATGGAAAAAAAATGTCAAAGGAGGGAAATAACAAAAAAATATTTGATCCCTAGATTGGTCCCAACACCATGCTATATTATAGAAATAACTCAATCAATAGTTTCAAGCGATTACCTATACCTGAACCTACAATGCAATGATGATGGATGATTAAGTACCCATGTGCCATGGCATCCAAAGCATGGTATGAGTATAAATTAGTAATCCCTAAATAATAACATCTCTATACTAACCAATCAAAAATAAAGTTCATGCATGTGTCATTAAAATAAACAGTTACTATTTACCAAATTAATATTTAAAAGTTTAATAATTTAAATACAAGGAAATAAAAAAACCCATAGATTCCTAGGCTCTATTGTGACACATTAAATTAGTTTATTCCTAGTTTTTACATCCCTGCAGGGTCTCTAGGCATGGTATACATTATTGATCCATTGGTTGCAAGGTGTATAACCTATACAACTACAATTATAACAATCTAAGAAAACTATTGTGGTTCAACTGAGCATTCAATCTAAAAAAAGTGAATCCAAGTGGTGTGGCCATTAGTATTCCATTGTATCTAACATACAAGTATATAATCAAGTAATGATTCTTGATATTTATAAGCATGTACTGATTTCAATCCATAGATCATGCATGAGATATTACACCCAAATAGATCTTACGGAATCTGAGGAATTTATTTCAGTGCGTTGAACCAAGGCACCTAGAATAAATCCACAACATTAATATATGAAATTAGATACATAAAACATTACTTGAATCGAACTGTGATCCACTTCATGGAATTTATAGTAACAAATCAATGTGAGATCCAACGACCCTCTCAAGGAATTCAGTAGCCTCTTCCCTCAATATATATGACAGTGACATCACCCCCTAAAATCATCTAAGTACCCTATATGAATTTAGGTATTGATCAAAACATTACAAACCTATAAATTCCTTATGTAATATATGTAGTATTTAAATGGAATTCCAAGAACATCACCCATAAAAAAGTAAGTATCTCAAACCATTTATATAATTAAATTATTATTTACTTTCCTTATAAAAGCTACTTTAATTCATTGATCAAATAAGTCCCTTATTTTAAATTTTACCATGCTATTATAAATCTGAATTATCATTTCCAAACATATTACCCATTTCACAATATTCCCATGTTCACTTTTCATTTCTCCAGATTTAACAAGATTTCTACAATTCCAATTCTTGACTAAATAGGGTGTCATTAAAAATATTTAAGGGTAAAATATTTTATGTTTCTTATTAGATCTATATTTAATCAAGAAAACCTCTAAAAATTCACTTTAAAACATTTTAATATATGGCCCCTTCCAAAGAACATTCTATCAACTAATTACATTAGGCCAAACTATGTTTAAAATCCTTGTGGAGTGTCCCACTAGGACCTCACTATAGAAAGGTTCTCTAACACATTTAGAATGATATTTAACAAGGGAAAATACATAATGAAAGGCACATATTAATTTAAAATACCATCACTGTAATTAAATGTAAATACAACACAAAAAATGAATTTAAAATATTAGTATGACTATGTTTTAATTAGAGGAACCACCTCCCTTGAATACAATGCTTTTCAATTTAACTCAAACTTGTAAACTGGCTGCTCAAGCACTTCTTGAACCATTGAAAAATTTGAAAATCACCTAAGGAATTATATCACAAATAAAAAATCCAATACTAATCAATTATAATAAAACTATAATTAATTAAAAACATTAAACCAATTTACAAAGGTAAACAACTTGGTCATAAATTGAAAAATACTCACCTGGTGTTTCAGCTATACCAACACCATGGTCAAAAAATTTCCAAAGGCCTAGGAAAACATTTATGCACTAAATCACGATAAATAACTATCATTTGGAATTATAAAAAAATTAATAAACATTTAATTTTTCCTAATAATAGTTGAAATACTCACCAAACTATATACCTATAACAAAACAGTTAACAATGGCATGCATGAATCATCACGGGACACCCTTTCACTAGGAAGCATGGAAGCCTCATCATCTATAGGATGTAAAACCATTATTTGGTGAAATAATAAATCACCCATAATTAGAACAACCCAATAATTATTTTTGGTGAATGGGTAAAAAAGATGATTCATATCATTACTGTAGGCTCTTGGTCACAAGAAACAATGCCTCCAAATCCCAAGAATCCATTGAGATATACCATGGAGATGAGAGGGGAAGGATAAATTCATGAGGTTATCTTCTAGGTTTTTGGGGAACCAAAAGTCCTAAATGGGGTATTAAGGGGTGGCCTTGATAAAATTATCGAGATACCCCCAATTTAAAGACTACCCAGGGCCACTAGCTAGTTTCTTCCCCCCAAAGACTAGCTGATGTGCCTAACATTCCTCAGTAGGATTATAGATAGACCACTAGCTACAAAGAGGCTCTATACTAGCTATTCAGGTGAACTATTGTATCTTACCATAGGCCCCACATTTTTCAATGCTCTCTGGATGCTTCCATAATAACCCCTATCACATGTTCCAAGTCCAAAATCACCATTTAGAGGGGTCTAAGCCTTTGGTTTACTCATATAAACATTGGTTCAAGAAAAAACCCATCTACTAGTTTGTAAATTAAAACTTAACATGAAAATTCAATGTCATCTGTATAAAAAACGTATTATAAAATTACCACCATATTACTTATCTTCTATGAGAAGTCGTGGTAGTTTTCCAAAGGAACTTCCCACCTTTATCGATTATCAATTCTTTTCAATGAACGTGTTACGACTCCTAACAATAAATGTTCATATAACTCATAAAAAAATTCAAGTGATTAAACAAAACACAAGACACCACTCTAACTCATTATTGAAATTTTTAGAGGGTTCTTATCCATTCCTTTCTACCCTATGACACTAGAGGTGTCTTCGCTCATATTCTCACCCTAGTCATGGTGCTCCTAACCATGAGACCGAGTAAAAAGAGACCAATTCTAAGTTATTAAAATCCACAATACTGTAACTTTATATCATAATATGATCATGTAGTTAAAATATTCCTCTCTATATAGTTTACAAAAATTCCATTCCCAACTCTCATGAAAATACTGGTCCAACACTAGTACCCCTCATCAGTCTCACAACTCAAAACAACTGAACAACTCCCATCATCCTCGAACCATTACAATAAACCAAAACGTTTCCTAAAAATCCCCAAAACAAATAAAATAAATACATATTGTACTAAAAATGATACCCACACTAAATTTTATACCATACCATATCCAATTGCATGAATAAATATGAGGCAAACCTCCACCGAGAAGATTATCCCCAAAAATGCTCGACTTTCGCCACAGACACTCCATTAACCCCCATCATGATTTCATAAAACCTGAGGCATATTATGACTTTCTTAACACACTAATATATTCTCATACCATTATTCTTATGTAATTCCATGGTTTAACCATCAACAATATATTTTCACCATCATTTCATATTGTAAGTATTGATGCACCACCGACCTGATTCCCGATTTGATCACCTCAAATAACTGCATGCATGAGGCCATATCTCAAACCCCAAATGACACCACCCCATGTTCAAATTTGGAAATATCCAATGGTCCCATTGAATTTTGTCATATTTATCCATTGGCCTCAATATTCAAAAATGGTCACCATTGATTGATATCATTCCAATTGGATCCTCCTTGAATTAGTGTAGAAACACAAAGTCCATCACTCTAATCCATACCATAGAATAATCCATATAATTACATCACAAATCCATTTCTCAATCCCTAATACCCACACTTCATTCGTCACTAAATATGTCTATTAATAAGGGCAAAAATATTTTACCCCTAAGCATAATTTTGAAATGAAAACCAAATATCCCCTCCCTGATTATTGGATCACTACTCAAATCATTTGAGAAGAAACCCTATAAAATCTTGACTGGGATCCATATAATTGATACCCCGAGCCAATGGGTCATATTGCCTTAAGCATACCTCCCAATATACAAGAGGTTTATGAGTAGTAGTGAGGATCCAAGGTGGTATAGTGGGGAGACTATACCCTCATATTAGAGTGGCACAATGGATTTAATAAATAAACATACAACAAAAGAAGCATAATGAAATAGATGAAATTACATTAAAAAATTATAATCAATTACAAAAGGGTAAATATACAGGAAAGAGAAATGGTAATCAAAATATAATAGGATGATTCATATATATGATGATTCCATGGAATACTGTTACACAAAACGGGAATAAGGGATACAGATGATAGGCATATACAACATGCTACACAAAGATACAAAAAGTATAAAAAAACAATCCACTAACTTCACGAGAAAATGCTCAGTACCTTGCTCTCATACTACCAGATATACAAAAAATAGATCAAGCATATATAGTAGGACACTTGTCATTATCCATACTTATATACATGAAGTCCACTCAGGTACCAAAGGAGGAATGAGTAGGGTGTAAGGTAAACAATGTAGTAAATGGCCAATGATGTCTAGAAATAATCTATAAAGTGTAAATAGTATTATTAGAGTGTATGAAAAGAAAATATAAACAACGATAAATAATAAATACCCGCTGTATCATGTTCTTATAAGACACTTATATGGCTCTACCTGCTTCAGTGTAGGCCAAAATATGTCTGATAATAATACCATATATACATATAAGTAGTAACACACACACATATATATTTTTATATACAATATACATGTATATTATCTATGTATGTGAGGTAATAAGTAGGCATATACATGGATACATGGTACTAGCTGGATCTGAGGTGTAACTCAAGCATCTATAAGTAGTCTAATGAGCTATAGGATCAAGAAAGGGTACATGAACTGAATCTCATGATGAATTCGAGATATCTTTATCATCAATACAGATGGTGAGGTGAGTCATGATTCTCAAAAATTGATATGGAGGAACATAGAACATCATTTTCATCACCTAAATAAAATTATAAGAGTGCAAGACATGATTTATAACACCCGATGTAAGGAAGCATGAAATATCATGCTCAATAATACCCTTAACCATAGTTTAACAACCAACATCCATGGAATACTAGAAATAATATCAAGGCATATATATAAATAATTCAAATTCATCATGCCCAAAAAATCATGAGCATCATACTTTATACCATTTCTATTTATAATTATGAATCATGTGCCATGGAATTTCCACCCACGTCCAATCCACTAAACTAATCCATTTAATTTACTTAGGCAAGGAATATCCATTTTATAGAAAATCCAATCCACTTTGGAGGTTTTTGGATTCATTAACCTTCATATTAAGAGGAAAATTTAAGCTAACACACCCAAAGGGGTAACTATGATGAGGTTTACTTCCTCTAACAATCATAAATGGGTTAAAAGGAGTATAACAATATGAGTATATTAATGTAGAAAGGGAACACACATATTGAGGTGATGTGTGGAAATGCACAAAATTCTATAGTATAGATAAATATATATAATCACCTAAAATTTTAAGGAAAACAACTAGACCAACAACCATAGGGTCTTAGATGGATCCTTTTCCAATATAGGAATTAATTTTTGAATTAGAATAGAAGAAATTGGGGAAACAAACCAATGACCATTGAGGATCCAATGCTTCAAATGATGTTCGATTTAGAGTCTGTATCGAGGAGAAATCAAGATATAAATGTGAGGAGGAGGAAGAAATCATAGAGGAGGAAGGAGGTTCTGCATGCTATAAGTTGAAAAAGAAAATAGGGGGTGAGGTTTTATATTCATTAAGGGGAAAAAAGAAAACTAACTCTCAAAATCTAGGTCACATGGTTTTCCACATGGTTGAAAAAATAGTGCGCCAACCATGCATAAGACACTTTCTTTGAACTCTACTCGCATGGGATAGGAACACAGTTTGCCTAATTATGCACAAGTCATGTGAAATGAATATATAAAATACTTATACAATCCCATACAAGCATGTTCCCTTGCTCACACAGTTGCAAAAAAAACTGTCTGAATTCCCCTATGCAATGGGTACCTCACACGGTTGAGTCGCACAGTTAGAACTAACCGTGTGCTAACTCTATGACCCATTCTATTTATCAAATTTCCATAAATAATTCCTCATTAAAAGCCCCAAACTCTTTCAAAACCTTCCTTAGGTCGTAGGTAATTATTATCAAGAGAAAAAGAGATTTGATTAGAAAAAAATGATATATACCTTCATGAAAATATAATTCGTTACAACCTCCCCTAATTAAATAAACACATCCCCATGATAGTCTTTATATGGTAAAGAAGGATATTCTAAGAAAATTTTCAACCAATGGGATCATATATAATCTTCATGATCCTAGGTCTCACCCTGTACTTGGCCATATAGCCATAAAAACTATATTAAAGTAACTGACCTACCTCATAGTGTCTTCTCATTATGATCCATGATACACACTGGATACTCCTTGAAGGAATCATACACATACAACTCAACCTTGTAAGGCTGTAAAATATTTGATGGGTTTGGATAATATCGATGGATTTGAGATACATGAAAGACATCATGCATCGACCAATATCTCTGAGTATCTACTATACAGTAAGCTATAAGTATGATTCATTTCAAAACCACAAATGGTAAAATGAATCGATGTGAAATCTTACCTTTCCCTAGAATGAGTCAACAACACAACCTGGGTGAGAATCATAATAAAACCCAATCCCCACCTTCAAACTCAATAGGTTTTAGATGGATATTATCATATGAATACTATAATGAATGATCTATTAACATGGAATTATTGATCAACTAGACCTACTATGATGTCTCCTAGACAAGTCACTGTCCATGAAAGGATGCCTCCCCTTCCTCCAGCCATCACAATTGTGATCGGAATATCCTACAATATTATCCCTCGTAAGGATCCATCTAAATGGTATCCTTTTTTTAAGAAAACACAATAAGGGGTATGTGTTTTTCCCATGAACCTTTAAATTCAAGGACAGATGCACAAATCATGTCCTCTAACACTAAATCTTTCACTCTATATTACCATGAGTCTATGGGTGATAGGTCGTGCCCAAACGTACCCATGTACCAAATTACTTTTGATACCCTTTCCAAAATCAAGAGATGAAGTGATCATCCATGTTAGATATGATAGAATAAGAAGATCCATGAAAAAAAATATGAAATCCCTGATGTATAGTCTCCCTAGATTGTCTACCAAAAGGTCCATCAAACATGTAAGACATGTGAGACCTTCATAAACTGATAGAAAAAACTACCCAAACTATATCATATCAATGAGGTGATATAGGAAAAACAATCACAAAGTCCATATAAACATCTTACCATTTCCAATTAGTAATGGAAAACAGCTGTAGAAGTCATGTTGGTCACTGATGTTTTACCTTCACCTACTGGAAGTTGGAACACACAGTGATAAGTCCATCTATCCCCCATTTAATAGTAATCCAAAAGTACTGGTGATGTAAGTCTTGATACATATTGGTTACACCAAGATATACTGCCAAAAATGAGGCATGGGATTCCCACATCAACTCATTTATGATGTCTACTGAGACCTAGACATGCCCATTAAAGAATAAGATCTCATCCTCATCCACAGTCCAACCATAAGATTAATCATCGTTTGAGATACTTTCCCTTAAGAATAAGCCATCAAGATTTGACTGTTTCCTCATTCTCACCCATTCTAATAGGATATAGGTCACTGCTATGTCTGAGAGGATTGTCTACCCATGATCCTTCTAAACCTCAAAGTGCATCTCTGAAAACAAATCCATGAGATACCAGTAACCACTAGCCTCATGAACTTCTTATCTATGAGTCTTTTGACTCAGATCATCTATTAATACATTTCATATCCAAGGTATATAGGAAAGCCTTAAATCATATAATTGTTGGTATTCAACCCATCTATACTGCTTGATATTGAGATCACATAGTATGAATATGTACTTGAGGCTTTTGTAGTCTATAAACACAAAACAATGCTCCCCAAGTAAATTGTGTATCTAAGAACATAAATAATGAACAATAGATTATATATCAAGGTATTGTTTCATGTAATTATGCTCGTGAGTCCTAAAATAACAAGACCTATATTCTACAACTTTTCTATCCTACATTATAACTTCTCTATACCTAATACCCGATATATCATAGTAACCAATATAGTTCTTTACTAGATCCGGTAGAATCAATGTTTACACTAAATTCAATAATTCCTTCAAATCCTGAAAGGCTGATTTATAAGCTTCTGACCATATAAATTTCACACCCTTCTTAGTCAAGCCAATAAGAGGCACTGATAGGCATGATAAATCTTGGATGAAGCATCTGTAATACCTAGCTGGACTCAATAAAATATGTATATCAAGTAAATTATGGGGCTACTCCAAAGAAACTACAATTCTCACCATATATGGGTCTAATGATACTCCTGAATTCGAGATGATATGACCTAGAAAGTGAAATTTTTCTATCCAAAAGAGTCATTTTCTAATATCAGCACAAAGTTGGTTCTCCCTTAGTTCATTAATCTGGATATCAAGATGTTTTTCATGGTCGTGTCTAGATTTTGAATACAATATGATGTCATCCATAAATACTACTATTAATAAATCTAGGTACGACTCGAAAACCAAATTCATCAAGGCCATAAAAATAGCTGGCACATTTGAGAGATTAAATGACATTACTAGGAAATCATAATGACCATACCTGCTCAAAAATCTATGTGAGGTATGTATTATGACATGAAACACATATGATGACAAAGAAACCTCAAAATAATCTTTGAGAATACCAAATATCCTTATATCTAATCAAAGAGGTAGTCTATTTGAGTCACTGGATATATGTTCTTTACCACAAGCTTGTCCAACCATCGATAATCTCCACTAAACCTAAGGATACTATGTTCCTTATTAGAAAAAAGGTTTGGTAAACCCAATGTAGTAGTGCTAGGTTGGATAAATCCTTTAGTCTCCAAGTACTCTAACTATTTTCTTAGCTCCAAAAGCTCCATATATGTAATACTGTGATGAGTGATGGGAAATGGTCTGTCTCCACACACTAACCAGATGGTGAATTGTACCTCTATAACTTGAGGAAGCCTATAAAATTTTTCAGGGAATACATCCCTAAAACAAGCCACTATAGGAGGAAAAATAGTAGGTTGTCACCACTACTTATCCAAGAAGTGACTGATAATCTGGAATGTCACTATTCCCATCTATCACTCTTCCCAACCCTAGATTCTCATGTCATTATCGAGACACATAGACATCCCATTTTCCCTTTTGGATATGTCTACTTCCTCTAATAATGTAAACATCACCCTATAATAACAAGAATAAATATTGGATCAATAGAGAAATAACCAGTCCATTCTAATAATTACATCAAACCCTCTCTTTCTGAGGATGAAAAGAGTTCACTCAAAAAGATATCTACCCATCTCAAGGTTACAATCATTACAATGTAAAATTCTCTCTGTTCTAATACCCGATAGGGTATTGAGTGTCATAACACCACATTAATACTCAATATCGAGGCCCAGAGTCTCCAAAATAGTATCAGATATAAAATATTACGATGCACCTATGTGAAAAAAAGTTAACACTAAAGTAAAGGCTATTAGCATAGTACCTCAAATAGTTGAAGGTTCAGAGCTCTACTCCTCCTGCATAGGCTGACTATATATAAATGGCTTGTATCGCTAACCTATGTCAGAACCTGACTTCCCTGAGTGGTCCTAATATATAGGTGCTACCATTCCATAGTATGACCACCCATGCCTTGAGACCCACCTTAGCCTAAGATTCTCAAGCTATTCCAGCTGCCTGCCTAGCGATATACTATTTTCCACACTCCAGAACATGGGGTATGTGTAGATCCCATCTCACTAGGAACTGATCGAAAAGCCCTATAGAAACCCTTGGTATGAGCCATATTACCACATCCTCTGCATTCTAATGGATATTGAATATAATGATGTTTGGTGGGTCTTAGCTTCCCACACTGGTGATATATTAGGTAGTTATCACTATGAGATGTTTGAATTCTGATACCCTCTTTAGAAACCTTAAAGAGATTCTTTCACCCACTAGAATAACCAATAGTAGGTATGGGTGCTGAACCACCCTATTTCCCTTCATATCCATCCCTCAGATTCACCTCAGTTATGTGGGCCTGGTTGACTATATTAGAAATAGTGGTTAATTAGAAAAAGTTAACCTTTGATCAGATGGAATACATCAGTCCATACTCAAATAACCTTGAATCAATAATATCATCACCCACTAGAGTTAGTGGAAACATGTTATAGCTCAATAAAACAAGCATAAGATTCCATTTTAGAAATGGACCCCTCCTACAGGATTATATATTCTCTATCATGGTCAGCCATCAGTGTTTGCGGAAATATTTAATCATATAAGATCATCTAGAAATATATCTAGATCATGTCTTGTGGTTGGTATTCATGGGTAATAACATCCCGCCATCCCTTGGTAGAATTGTGTAGCATATAGGCAAAAGTTTGATCCTCTGCTCTAGAGGAGTCTCTAGATGCTCAAAAATAGAGATCATGGCCACATGCCATGACTCCTTAGTATGTGGTCTGTCATCCCCAAAAATGGTGAGAGGATGCGACTATTGGAACACCCAATTCAATTATACCATAATAAGGGTAGTTTGAGTACCTACTTACATTGAATGCATCATATAGAAAAACCCCACTTGAAACTAGGCATCAATTCCCAAATCATGAATAATAGTTGGTTTCATAAGTGGAAATATAAGAGGTATTACTAGCAGATTAGGTTCCACAACCTCTGGTGTATAGTTTTCACTACCTTTTTGGAATACAAATCAAGGCTGTCATAGTGGCATGATTCTACAATTCAATAAACATGTCTCGGAAAATAATTTAGAAATTGAAAGATTATAGATAGATAATATGATAGGTACACATGCTTCCTTTTAAATGGATTAAAAATCTTTTACTGCACCCAAAATCTATGTCTAGGTTGTAAGGAAAAACCATGATGGGTCATAATAATGTTAGATACACATCCAAATACCCACTACTAAGGTCATGTTTGGGTCTAGGACTCGTATAAGAGACAGAGGTTCAAATATATGGAGTGTGAATTACAAGGTATAGAAGAAAAAACCCTTTACTATGCAATTGGATTCCCATTTAGTAGTATCCTTTTTATTTAATTTTTTAAATTTATTTGAGTTCATACTATTTTATATAAATATATAGATATATATCATAGTTCAGTTAGATTTGTTTCTATTTCTAATTTACAACATTCACACTCTTTATAAATTGCAATTGGCACATCATTTAACACTAACCTGACCTTTACATAAGTTATTAGAATGTAGAAAGTCATATATATTGATTTGATTTCATTAATCCATATTTAGGATTTAGAATAGTACTTGCTTCATAAATCACCATTGGCATTCAAGCAATCCAATCAATTATTGTTGTTTTGGTCCGTGGAACCTATAGGTCCAAAACCCACAACATGGTATAATTGATGAATTAAGGTGTAACCACCTATATATGTGGGAAAAAACATTTAAATTTCCATAGAAAATTTAATTAACCCAATTATATTATCCCTGCATAAAGCCTTGGCATATTTAAATATATAAGAATCAAGTCACCTACAATATGTAGTAGGAATAAGAATACTGAAAGTAGACATGGCATGGAAAAATAAAAGGAAAATTAGTCCTAATGTGCCTATAATGATGCATGATATGCTAATTATCTTCATAAAAAAGTAAAAGGAATTGAAATCAATATCAGTTAAAATAACTCCAAAAAAATAATATCTCAAATCATGTGTGTCACCCAATAGTGAAATCAATTCAACTGCAATAGGTGAAAAATCATAATAGAAATAACACATCCCAGGTAATTTGGGTTTCCCCTATACATGGGATATCTACTCCCAATAACATGCTCATTACCAAATTCATTTACATCCTAGTATCCTTTCTAATAACAAGATAGTTATTAAAAAAAGGAAAAAGTGCTTGATACCACTTTGATACATTAATGCCCAAGATATACTTAACCAGTTCCCCATGTCGGTGGGTCACATGACCTCAAGTGTGCCTCCATGTATGCTAGAGGATACTCACTAGAAAACTGGGTCAAAAGTGGTATAATAGAGAGATATTACCCTCATATCATTGTGTCATAAAAGATATAATAAATAAATAGGAAACAACAGAATCATAATGCAGTAGATGGAACAATAAAACCAAATGATAATCAAATACGAAAGTGTAAATAACCAAACAACAGATTTAGTAATTAAAATCCCATAGGATGAGTCATACACATGATGATGTCATGGAATGTTGATATAAAAAAGGGAACATGGGATATAGGGGACATTCATATAAAATATTCGATACATATATAAAAAAAGTCCAAAGACCATTCCACTAGCATCATGAGCATAAACTCAGTCCTCTACTACCATGATCCAAGATATAAGTAAAAAAGATCATGCATCTATAGTAGGGAACTTTCCCTTATCCATACATGTAGACCTGAAGTCTACTTATGTACCAAAGGAAGACTGAGTAGGGTATGAGATAAACTTAGTAGGACACCACAAATGGTGTCTAGAAATAATCCTTCTAGTGTACATATAAATAGCAATGTGAAGGTAAATAAAATATAAGCAATTCTAAAGAATATAACCAACCAGACCAGGTTCATATTGGACACCTAGCTGGCACTACCTTCTTTGGTGTAGGCCAAAATATTTCTAATACTAATACCATATATATATATATTGTATACATGTTTATTCACTAAGTACATGAGGACATAAGTTGGAATATATATGGATACTAGATGCTAGCTGGACCCGGGTCATAACTCAGGTGTCCATAACTAGTCTAACGAGCTATAAGATCAAGAATGGGTAAACTCCATGAATTTAATGATTAATGTGAGACATTTTTTCGATCATTTGAGATGGAAGTTGAGTATTTATGTCCAACAACTGATATATAATAATGTGGAATGTCATGCCCATCACCCAAAAAAAGTATAAGAGTCTAAAACATCATTCCCAACACCGGATATATGGAAGCGTGATACATTATGCTCAAAAAGTCCCTTAACCATCATTCAACAGACAACATCCATGGTATAACAATAATAATAGAAAGTTATGTATATAAATCATTCAAATTGATCAATCCCAACCAACTACAGACATAAAAATTTATAAAATTATCATTTATAATTATATAACATGTGGAATAGACTTAAAACCCACTTATTATCGATTAAAATAAACTATTTAATTGAACTAACTAAGGAATATCCATTTTATAGTCATGAAGAACCACTTAAGAGGTGGTCAGATTCATTATCCTTTATATTAAAGAGGTACATTTAAGTCATAACACCCAAAGTGGTGGAGATCAATGAGGTAAACTTCCTCTAACAAGATAACAAATGTTAATGGGAGTATAAAAACTAGTGTATGTAAAATTAAAAACGTAAATCACATTTTAAGGTGATAAGTGGAAATTGATGACTTTTCAAACAATGGTTAAAGCTATATAATCACCTAAAATTTTAAGGAAAACAACTACACCGCCTAACCTTAGGGTCGTAGATGACTCCTCATCCAATATCAGCTTCATGTTTGATATAGAATGGAAAAATAGGATTAATAGACCAAAACCTATTTTAAGATATAATGCTTCCAATTATATTCAATTTGAAGTCTAGTTCTTGAAGAACTAAATATACCTAGGTAAGGAGGAGGAAGAACTCATAGACGATGAAGGAGGTGGTACATGCTATAAATAGCGAATGAAAAAAGGGGTGATGTTTTAAATTCATTAAGGGAAAAAAGAAAATTCAACCACAAAATTTGTGACACACAGTTTTGTCACAAATTTTTCCAAACTATGCACTAACCATGTACAAGACACTACCCTTGAAACCTACATGTGTGGGCTTGGTGCATGGATTACCTAACCATGCACAATCCATGAAAAATTAATCTTTCAAAAACCTATGAAATTGTTCATGGATTTTCACCTTGGCTCACATAATTTCAGACAAAATGCATGGACTCCCCTATGCACTGGGTACCTCACATGATTGACTCTCACAGTTAGCACTAACTATGCACTAACTGTTTGACCAATTCATTTTTTCCAATTTCAATAACTCTGAACTTCGAGAAAGCTCGAGACACTCCTAAAATCCCCTTATGATATAAATTATTCTTAAAAAGAGAAAGAAAGGATTCAAACTAAAAAAATGATCCATACCTTTGTGAAAATCCAAGTACTTACTTTCCCACCCACAAACCTTAAAAATGGGTCAAACCTTAAAAATGATCGATGGAGTACTCCACACCATTTGGATTATCCCTTACAAATCCAAGATCACAGACATAGATGGGATTCATAAAAATTATCTGTGTTCTAATATATCTGACAAACACTTCCATTTTCGATTGGTCCACCTCCAAAACTTCTATAAAGGTTCATCTTTGATTAGAAGGCTCATCACACCAGATCCTTCCAGTTTCTCATTTCCCCTATCAGAACATGACGATTATCATTAGAGAGTCTCATGAAATGACTCTTTCAAGACACTCATCACACCTACATTGGTCATATTCCCTAACACCAAAATTCTGATTAATTTAATAATCTTGGAAGGATTCTTCCATACCATCCAACCATATGCCAAATAGAACTGTGCATGTCTGACACACACCTTCCCCAAGATTCCATTGAAACTCAACTATTGAACACACATATAAAACCTGATCAAGATGAAATATATCAAACTCTATCAAGCCATATTTTTTAAAAAACAATCCCACATGTCTAATTCTCTATCCATACCTCTCTCTTCGACAATCTCACAATGTCTAGAGAACCCTTTGTGTCTCTCAAACTAAATGCATCCCACTTAGAAAAATCTAATCTCATAAACACTCAAACCAGAGAATTGTAATAGAGTTACATTAGATCTTTTTACACTTCCAACTAGTTTTTGAAGCCACATCCTATGTTAATTAGGATAGAAAAATACATTTTCCTACCCTAAAAAACCATACGTTCTTCCAAATAACCAACACCTAGAATGCTTTTCATTTTAAGAAAACCATGCATTTCTACATGACTCACATCAAAATCTTTTCTAGGTGGTTCTTATCCATAAGCATCACATACATGATACACCTTGAATACCCTTGATTAACCTCACTAATAAAACTGTCCTTAATGTATCTCACATGCCCAATTGCACATCCCTAATTACTCCTTATACATTACTCGCTTAATATAGAACTTTTCAACACATAGCTAGTTATAGGCTGACTGGTGACTCACTAACCAACCAGCTAGGAAAAAACAGGGAATCCATAGGGTTAGGATTTTGAATGAGAATTCCCCTCCTAAACTATCCTGAAATTAAAAATTACCTACACACACTAGTGCTTCTCCCTAAAACTCATCAATGTTTAACATGAAAATAGCATATACATGAAAAAAAACATCATGCACCAATATTATTAGCCAAACCATCCAGCTATTTTTTATCCATCTAAAGGAACTCTCAATTATTCTCACCCCTCAAATGGGACACCATAAAAATTAATAATTCACCCATTCCCTAACCTATATTCATGAAAAATAATGTCTCTAGGATCTCCCTCATATTATGTTCTTCCCATATCCCATCAGCCACACATTCAGGGATGAAAATCACTCTTGTTCAAATATTATATGAAACCTAACATCTAAACACCCACCAAAGGTTCTCACACAATGTTTAAATTACAATATACCCCATACATATTTGAATCATGAAAAACTATATGGTTACAAGAAAACTCTACATGTCAGCCTATCACAACATAAATAAATCCACAAGTCAAGGATATATCATTATTTAGGCACACTTAACATCCCTAAATACCCATAAACAGGGTCCACATTAACTACCCATCATGTATATGTCACATATATATAGTATTATTAATTATTTGTATTACGCATTCCATTTTATTTTAGCCATCACCTCCAGATCTGGGCTAAGATAAATGAAATGTGAAGTACAAGTTATAAAGGAAAATGATTCGTAAGTTTTGCTTGAAATTTTATTTATCTTTGATATGCAAGGAATTTATGGAAAATAAACCCATAATTTCCCCCTAAACGTTTTACTTTACCTATATTTTCTCACCATTGAGGCTCTGTAAAATAATATTTCAATTAAAAGTTATAGAAAAAATGAACATTGATTTGTAATTGTCGTTTTAATTAGTTGGAGCCTCAAAACAAGAAAACTGAAATAAATAAAAAATAAGCCTTTTATCTATTTAGAGGATTGGCTAATTAAGATTCCACCATAAATTTATACATAAATGTGGTATAAATGGTTGTAGAAATTTTAAATAACCGACATAGGTCACTGTCTCAGTAAACAAGAAACCAATTATAAGAAATCAAATAAATGAAATGTGAATCTGATGTGAATGATATTATGCATGAACACACCCTCTATCACAATACTAGGATGAGAAATAAATCTCATCAATTAGTAACCACAAAATCAAGGGAATTATCTGAGGTGAAATCATATCAACTATAAAAACATACATTATGGACAACAATCCTATCCCTGAAAACAATTACTTTTCTCATATTTTGGGTGTCTTGTACTAGGAACAAGCTTCATACCATATCCTAACACATTACTATTCTCATTTCTAACGTTCTTAAATAGTAATTCAAAATAAAACTCTATAAAACCATTTTTTAATTACCCTCTTCTTAGACCACTAATCAATGACTAGAACAATAGTCACTATTGTATCTCAGGAGAACCTCCCCATATTCTAGAGGCTATAATAAGTAGTATAGTTCTGGGGTGATGAAGTGAAGAGATTATACCTACATACTAGTTTAAAACTAACAATGGTAATAAAATCAAACAATTATAACATCTAAATAAATACTAATAAATGAAAAAATAAATAGCTCATTCTACATAGAATGAACCACATACAATGCAATATAGAAATACATTAGTGGATCATAAACAATATCCTAAAGGACCAAAAAGAAAAACATAAAACATCATGAAAAGTCTCCAAGACCTAGACCAATCCCAAAACCATGCTCCATCCATGTAACTAATCAATCATAAATGTTTGACTCTTTCCTACACCTGAACTTAAAATTCAATGATGATGGTCACTCAATTTCCCAAGTTCCATAATAACCCATGTAAACAATGGGTATAACTCATTAGTCCACCATTAATTAAATCCATAAAATTAGAAGAAAAAAATAAAGTGCATTCATATGTGATACTAATAAACAATTACCATTTATCATATTTATATTTTATAGTTTAAAATTTTAAATAAAAAATAAATGACACTCATCAATTCCAGATATCCACAATGACACATGAAATCTCTCTAAACCTAATTATCCTATCACCAGTGAATCCCTGGTCATGGTATACTATAGGAACCAAGGTTTCTTATAGCTAAAAATGGATTGTTTTTTGTTTTTTATCAATCCACACTAGGTTGATCAAGGAGTGTACAAGATAAGTGATCTTATTGTGTAGGTGTCTTCAATGCTGAAGGTGGAATCATTTCTTAATGTTTTTTAATTTTTGGAGCTCAAAATAATTAGGAAGGAGAAATCTTCTCAAAATACGGATTTTCTGGACTGACGTTTTGAATATATGGAAAAGGAATGGATTTCATGATGGATGAAGTTTCACAAATATGTGGATAACCCTAAAGTAATATGGTATCTTAATGGTTAGAAGGTTCACAAAAGAGGTTTCATGAATAATGAATGGGTTGTGATAAAAATATGGAAGGTACGCGACTATGGGAAGCTTTGAGAATGGGAAATTTCACTAAAAATTCATGAGGAAAAGGAGATTCATGAACATAAATGAATATGTTCAAGAAAAATATATGGTGATATTGGGGGATTCATAGAAGAAGTGTTTCCTAAGAATAGTTGACCACATATCATTTTAGTTATAGAGAGAATTTGTTAAAAAGTTCAATTTATTTAATTTCAAGAAGCTCTTTTGAAAAAGTAATTCATTGAGAATCAAGAAATATTCACAAGAAGAATCAACATGAAAATAAAGTTTAATAGCTAATTAACACTTATATATTTCATAAATTTGAGTTTCATGATGATTGATAGTTTTATGACAGTTTGGAGTTTTTTGAAGGATGTGAGCTTTGTGATGTTTAGGAGTTTCATGAAGGCTTAGAAATTTACTAATGATCAGAGTTACACAATGGTTGGTAGCATTGCGATGTCTATAAACTTCATGAATGTATGTGGGTTCATGAAAACTGAAAGACATTTGAAACAAACAGTGGGGTTCACGAAGGGTGGGAGATTCATGAATAGTAGTGTTGAACATCTAGTTTGAATGAATAGTTCATTCAAGAACATCAATTTAGAACTGTGGTGAAACTAGAGTCTCATTCTAATCAACTAAATAAACTCATATGCCCAAACTATTTAGGTTACCTTCAAGTTGATAAATTGAGTAGGACATCACCCAAGGCAGTGAGCAAGAGGGAGTCGACATAAGTGATTCGCAGGAGGAAGTGTGTTATCCCTAAAAGTCTTGTAAAGGTAGTGAGCCTAACATAAAGTGACAATGTCTAATATTTTTTAATCCAAAATATCAAATGAATCATAGTGGATTCAGTTACGACCGACACACTATTGGTGTATTCTCTTTAGACTGGAACTTAGTGGTTCAACATGTAAAACTATTATGTTGTGTTTATATTTTTTCATATAGGTGTTTAATATCAATGTGATTCCATCAGACCGGTTTAACAAGTTCCTACCAACACTGGAACATAATTCATCTCATTGAAATAAAACATTGACACCCTAATTCACCCTCCCCTCTCTGGGTGTTCTAGTGTCCTACAAGTCATATTAGAGCGAGGTTATATGTGTTAAATCTCATTTATATTGTTGTTATCATGGAGAATTTAGTTAATGTTATGGAATTTCCCATTTTGTTGGAATAAACTTATAGATATGGAATAATAGAATGAGATCTCATATATGATCTATTAGGTTGGAAGTTCTCTTTACCTCATTTCAAGGGATTCAAGTTAGTGATGTGATATGTCTTTTGATGACTGAAAAACAAAAAAAATCTTGATGTAGATTCCAAATATGAAAATATACTTACTAAAACACTATCTAATCAAATTTATTTTATGCTGATGAGATGAAATATAGCCAATTACATATTGAAGAAACTATAATATATATATTAAGGTGATAACAAAGTAAAGGAGG
The DNA here is from genome assembly GCA_963277665.1 of Viscum album. NCBI lineage: Eukaryota > Viridiplantae > Streptophyta > Magnoliopsida > Santalales > Viscaceae > Viscum > Viscum album. The sequence goes on from OY728135.1 coordinate 1,370,353,200, forward strand.
TGAAACTTCATGTTTTTCACAATCAGTTTGATTATCTAAAAATGAATCTAGATGAGAATGTAGATAGTTTATTAAATTAAATTATTGATGTTTTTGGAGATATTCAAGGAAATTGGTAAGAAATAAATGATTATGATATTTTTATTAAAATCATGAGAAGGATCCCACTATATACAATAAAAAGTATTCAGCCCTTGTGGAATGAGATCTGTCTAATATTTTTCTTGATGATATTCTATGAATCATAGTGCCTTATGAAATGAGAGTCAAACTATAAGATATAAAAATATCATTAAAAAAGGAAATTTATTTCAAATAAATTTGAAAACATGAAATTTATGAAGTTAGTGATGATGGAAACAATATGGACAATGAACTTATTTCTCTTTTTTCAAAAAAATCAAGAGAGGAAAAGGGAGATTCTAAGGAAAGATTAATTTGTCTTGTTTTTTTGTGTGGTAAAGTAAGTAACAATGATACTCTATGATCAAGGATATTTGATGATGTTTAAGGTGATCTAGAAAACTTGCACATGCCTCAGAGGAAGTTCCCACAAAAGGGAGACTTCAAATCAGAAACCAAATTATAGAGAAATATCTTCATCTACAAAGAGGAAGAAGGAGACAATGAATTTTTAGAGGATTTATAACTAGAGTTTACATATGATATGGCATATTCCATGATAGATATTATTTAAAACATCGAACCTACAAAAGATGAAGAAAATTAGTCAAAATTGATGGTTATCTTGATGATCTTAACATTATGAAAAAGAGAAACATAAATACTAGATCCATGTTAAAAGAGTCATCTGAGTGTGTGGATCAACATTAAGCATAGATTTATTAAATATAAGGAGAGTTAGAAGAACATTTGACAACTATAGAAAGCTGAGAATAGGTTGTGTATTTTAAACTCTGGATCAAAGCGTATGTGAAATTCCTAAATGAACTTACATCGAGACTGGAGGAATAGTCTATGATAATTGAGGGCCTTGAAGAATAAGTCATTTATTTAATAATTAAACTATAATGTGAGTCAAAATTAAGTGAAATAAAGAATAAATTACTGTTTGGAATGTTTTTAGATGTATTTTTTCTAGAAAGAGTTAAATGTGGTTTTGAATATGTTGAGATATCCTTGAAAGATTTGAGTTATAAATTTATGGGGAAAATTGGGATTGGATATGATATGGAAACATCAAAGGTGGGAAATTAAATTTATTAAAGAAAAAGGTAAGTAGAAAGTTGGGAATTTCACAAAAGAACCTGATGTCCTAACAAAAACTGCTTAAAACCAAACAGAGAAGAGATCAGAAAATTATTCTCAATTATCTAGAGAGGATAGTTGGTCAAATACCTATACAAAATAAGGGGACATATGGAGGGCTGGAAGTGATATGATATTTCCTCTTATAAAATGTCAATTTTGGGGATTTCTAGGATATACCATGTATTACTATGACGATTAAATGTGATATATAGATCAGAAAGTACTTATAACTTAGAAAAGGAGAATGATACCATACCCTTAATCATATAGAATAAATTATTTCAATGGATATTGTTTTCATAATTCTAATTTTTACCATATAAATATTCCTTACAGGCTGAGGAAATGTGTGAACAATAACTATAGAACAATGATACAAGTCAATATCAATCAACCAAGAAGAATTATCCTTGAAAATAGTTATTTTCATCAAGAAAAGATTATGAGTCTGATTCAACCATTTATGTTGAAAATATATTAGAGAGGTCTTATTTTACCTCCACTTAATCAGGTATCTCAAGGAATTAAAAGAAGAAGACTGAGAAATCTATCCTATCATAAATATCTCTCAAATCTACAAAGAATAGAAATCAATATATTATTGACAGTGAATGCTAATCTCAAATGATAGTAAATGAAAAATTGTTAAATAATTTTAAGCAAACAGTTGGCAGAACTGTGACGTTCGACAAAGTTAGTGCCTTAAAATTCAAAGGAAGTAGAAGTACAGAATTAGAATATGATGATTTAATGAATATTAAAGTACTCTATGTTGAAGGATTGTATCAACATATCCTCACCGTGAGTTTAAAATATGACACAGGGATGGTAGTGACATTCAATTATAAGGGGTTCTCCATCAAAAGGAAGAGATGAAATTATCTTAGGATAGGATGTATGAAAAATGGTAATTTATACCACGTATATAGTAAAAAAACACCCACTTCTTAAAAACCCAATAGAAAAACATCTTATGGGACTAAAGGTTAGGTCACATAAATCAGAAGATCATGGAAAACATATCAAAGATAAAGTAAGTTTTTGAAATTCCCAATATGAAGCATGATCTAGAAAAGACCTATGATACTTACATGTGAGGAAAAATGGTAAAGAGTTCTTATCGGCTGGATAACAAAAGGGATTAGAATCTACTAGATCATGTCTAAAAAAATGTCTGTGGTCCAATGAATTTGGATGGAACATATGGAGAGAGGTGCTTTATTATTTTTATTTATTATTATTGTAGAACGGAATTTGTAATATTTATGAAAAAATGGAAAGTGATTGACTACATGCTGAAATATCATTGACTAGTTAACAATGATATTATCCATACAATCAAGATATTACAATATGAAAATGAAATATAATTCACATCCATTTATTTTGAAAATTATCTAAAAGAAACATGGGATCAAGAATAAGGTTTCATCAGTGAGAACTCCTACAAAAATGGGGTCATTGAATACAAAAATTTGTATGTGCATAATATGCCTAGAACAATTCTACACGAGAGTTGTGTTTATTGTAATTACTATAAGAGGGTTTTCATGTTTTGGTGTACACCTTAAATCAAAAAGGGTTATTTATAGAAGAGGATAGAATAACATATGAGATATGGAATTTATGAAATCCGTTAGTAAAGTATTTTTGTATTTTTGGATTAAAGTGTTTTATCTAAATCCAAGAAGGCAATCAAGGAAAATACGAGGATTATATAGATGGGTGATATTACATAGATATTCAATGAATATTAAGGCATAAAAATTATATAATAATCATCTTGGAAATATTATATAAAATATTATGTCAAGATCATAGAGGATAAAGCAATGAATAACTCAAGGAGCTCATATGTTGATATGGATAAAGATGAAGAAGAAAGCAGAAGAGGGAACTATTTAAATAAAAAAATTATGAAAGGATTTCCTAACATTCTTGGATCTCAAAACGATGATGATTTAGAAGTAAAATAAGAATAGGAAACCATTTTCAAAGAATCTCTTTCAAAACCTCATAGGAGAATTAGAAGAGAATAAGTTGATCAATCCAACATCATTGGGTATCAGACCATACCTACACAAATAAAGAGATTGAGGAATGAATCACATTCTACACTCATATCAATTATGGAACCATCCTCGATTGAATAATAAATGATGGATAATTATTGATTTAAGGACATGAATGAAAAACTATATTATATTGAAAAAAACCATACTTGGGATCTTGTAAAGAGACAAAGAAATAATAATGTGATGGGAACAAAGTTGTTCTTCAAAAAAAATTCTATTATTTGGGAAATTTGATTAGATTTAATGAATTATTATTGTGTAAAGGCTATAGAACGATTTAAGGCAATGATATTGAATAAATGTTTTTGCTAGTATCTCTAATGGTGTCGATTACGCTCTTCTTAGAAATGGAAATTCCAAGAGGGTATAATGTTTATTATATTGATGTCAAAATGGTATTCTTCAATGATGTTCTTGAAGAAGAAGTCTACATTGACCAACCAGTGGTATTTTTTATTGGAAATGGTGAAACAAAGGATTATAGATTAAATAATTCACTTTATGGTTTTAAACATGAACAAAGAGCATGGTATTCTTTACTAGATACCTATCTAAAGAGGATACAATTTAAAAGATGCGGTGTCGATCATAATCTATATTTGAATAATTATAAAAGAATACAATTTATGTTCTTTTTATATATGGATGATATTATATTTTGTGGAAAAAGGCATGGATTAGTGGAATAATTTTCTAATAAAATGAAATCAGAATCTAAAATGTCCATTATTGTTGAAATCACATTATTTTTAGGGCTGTAGGTGATTAAAAAGAAGAGAAAAACCATCATTTATTATGAAATGTATGAAAGTGTGCTTATGAATATAGTCAACATGCATGAATCCAAACTAATACCAACTTTGATTATGGTTGGAAAAAATCTCAGAATATAACAGGATGGGAAATATTTGTATCCCACCTTGTGTAGGAGGATCATTGTAATCTAATTATACTTTATTGCAACATGAGAAAATATTATCTTTGAAAAAATTTTAGCATATCACTTCCAAAGTAATCCAAAGGAATAATATTTTATAGTAGACAAAAGAATCATGAGATATATTACAGGTACTCTCAATTTTTTATTATACTCTATTTTTAGAATATATAATGAATTATTGACATTTTATGATACTGTCTGGACTAGAGATGTGGTGGATCAAAATTCCAAAAGTGGGGTTGAATTATTCCTTGAAAAAAATGTGTTGGATGGTTGAACAAGAAATAAGAAAGAAGTTATCTTAGAATGGATGAATTAGAGAAAATATTTTGGAAAAAAGGCATGAACTTAGCTATTGTGGATGAAGAAAAAACATACTGATATTGGTTACAAGGTGAAACAGCTAATGGTGATACATTGTGATAATAATAGAATGATTGATCTTAATAAAAATCGTTTTCAACAATCTTGTAATGAATATATTGAGATCAAAAATCACTTCATCCAAGAAAAAGTTGAAAAGGTGTTATTCAAATGGAACATTTTGGAACTAATGCTCAAGTGGCTGACAATCTTACTAAGACATTGGCAACACCAATGATCAAGAAACCTCAGTTGAACCTCATTGTTTATCCACCATCCATTTCCTGATGAGGTTAGGGTTCATCACCTCTCCCCATTTGTTTTAACTATTCTAACCTATTTTTGGATGTGATGTAGGTCTATGTGAGAGATATGATATAGGGGGAGTGTTTTTTTCATACTAAGATCCCAATATAAGTTCTTTGGGTTTATTTACAAAGGAAGAGAATGAATTTCAGTGAATTAGTTTGAAGGATAGGTTGGTGGTATCTCAAGGTATGAAAATATTTTTTTAAACTCTTTTTTTCAACACGAGCTTTGGTCAGGTAGACTTTGGGGTGATGGATGAGTTATTTCATTATTATCTGATTTTTGGTTGAGTCTAGTGATTTATTGAATTTAATTACAGATTTCTAAGAAACCCAAAGGGGGAAATTTTTTGAACAAATTTTTTTCATAGCTAGAAATAGATTGTTTTGGGTTTGTTTTAAATCCACACTATGTTTATCAAGGAGTGTATAGGCTAAATTATCTTATGATTTAGGTGGTTTTTTAAAGGTTCCATCATTTCCCAGTGTTTTCCAATTTCTAAATCTCAAAATCAAGAGGAATGTTGGAGTTCAAAATCAAGAGGAATGAGAATTCTTCTTGAAATACAGATTTCTAGAATTAAATTTATGATAATATGGAAAATATGTGTATTTTAAAATGTATGGAGTTTCCCAATGATATGGAGAATCATTAAAGAGTATGGTCTTGTGATGGTTTTTGAATGATGTTTTATGAATAATGGCTGAGACGGGGTGAAAAGATGGTAAGGTACATAACAACGAGATACTTCATAAATGTGAAATTTCACTAAATTATCATGAGGAAAAGGATATTCATAAACATAAATGAGGAGGTTTTTGAAGAATATATGGTAATCTTGAGAGCTATGTGAAAGAGGTGTTTCTTGTAAATAGGTGACCACACATCATTTGAGACACAGAGATATTTCATAAAAATATTTAATTTCTCTAATTGCAGGAATCTATTATAAGAATTTAATTATTTATGAATCTAGAACACTTTGTGAGAATAAGTATCATGAAAATAATGGATATGATCTATTTGAAACCGAGGAATTTCAGAAAAGAGTTCTTCATGGATACTATGAGTTTTGAGATAGTTTGGAGTACCATAAAGGCTATGAGATTCTTGAAGAATATGAGTTCAATGATGGATGGGATCTTTGCAAACGCTCAAATCTTTTTGAAGGATGTGAGCTTCTATATAGATGGTAACTTTATTAATGTAAGTGGTTACATGAAAAATAAAATATATTTGAATAAAAAAATTGGGTTTTTTGATGTCTGGGAGATTTGTGAATAGTAGTGTTAAACATATAGTTTTAGTGAATAGTGAATTCAAGTGCATCAATTTAGGATTGTGCTGCAAGAAGAGTCTCTTGATAATCCAGGAAAAAGAATTATATTCCCAATCTATTGAGGTGACCTTAAAGTTGATAAATAGATTAAGAATTTACCCAAGGCAGTGAGAATATCAAGAGAATGAATCAAATAATATGACCATTTCCCATGAGTTCTTATGTCAGATGAATGACAATATACATTTTTTGAGCATCAAGAGTATGGTTAGAGCAGTGGGATCCTAAAAGAAATTGATCAAACAACCATTCAACCATAAAAATACAATCACACCACATTTATTCAAATCCATATCACATGATATCTAATGATTCGAGATTTCTTTGTCCATGGATAGTGCCCCACAGATTTACAAACATACATTCATAGGACCCATATCTATTGATTTCAATCATTTCCTTTTTAAACCCTAATTGACCTTACGAGTAGATCTCTATGAGCTGCACACTTCAACACATCGACTCAGGGTTTCTAGGAATTGATGTTTGATCTTTTTCTTTGTTGGTAAGAACAGTGGGGAACGGGTGAGCCATTGTGGTTCATTGGAATTGAGTTTCCCTTTAATGTAGTACTATCAAATCCACAAGGTCATCAATGATTTGATTAGAGTCTCAATGGAGTAATTGGTTGGGGGTGTTGCTGCCATAGTTGATCAAGTCTAGTTGATAATTTTTATTGTAGCCATTACGATTCATTCAAGGTATTAGATACCAAACACACTTCTAGGGTAAGTAGATGGAAATTTTTAATTCACAGTGAATGCACACACAACTAGGAAGTTGATGTCAAATCTATCAGGGTATCCCTAGTCTATGTACACCATTTCACAGTGTACTTACTCACCAGGTCCTCAATAAGATACATGAAGTATCCCTTGTACTCTATAGGATAAATGAATCATGTATTCCTAGTATAATATAGGTAGTAGGAACTGGGATAGGATACATCACATATTACAAAGATACATGAAGTATTCAAGGTTCACCGAGGTCTCATCAGACCTTCTTAAACTAGGTCTACCATGGTATGGTCTGACAAGGTCTGACCAGGAAATGACTAGGTCATCCCTGGCCTGGGATACTTAATGTATCCCAGGTTCTCCCAGGTCTGGTGAGAACTTATCAGACCAAGTCCTTCCATATTTGGTTATACAAGTCTTGGCCAATAAATGAATAGGTTCTCACTAATCATGGAGTTTCTAGGATACCCAAATCAGGTATCCCAATGAATACCTTGTTAAATGAGAATTTTTTTCCTAACCTAATTTGGACATTGTTTATACCATTAATTACAATGCTTGATTTTAATATACCATTCTTTTCCACCTTGGGTACCCCATTTAACATACATGAAGGGGGTGGCGGGTGGGGAAAGGTGGTTCAAGAGATCAGGGTATGCAATTTGGATGATGGTAAAATGAAGTGATATTGGCTATTCAAGGACAGAAGAATCCTATAAGGTAAGATGAAAATGGTCTTAAACTTAGAATATGAATACAAAACCATTTTGAACCACTACGGGACACTAAAAACACCAATTTGAACTCTCTTGAATGGAAGGTATACTTTTCCATTCTCCCCAACCCCCTGGACCAGTTGATCTTTTCCCAGCCAACTTGACCCCCATTGTTCCTTTTTAGATGAGTTTGTTGACACCAAAACCATAATATTAGTTCCACCAATGAACTCACTCGGTGCCCCTTCCAATCCACCATTTTTCTTGGGTTTTGAAGGATAAGTAATTAGGTCAACTAGTCAACTAAATTATTATAGTATGACCACTATGAACTCCACACTCTTACCATCCTGAAAACAATTCCCAATAACCTCATGGGTAGCGGTGGTTTCATTGCACTCGACCATGAGTTGAATTGATATGAATCCATTTCACCAAAAATTCTGGAACACCTCACAACCCTCACCCATCCCTTAGGTTGTGTTTGATAACATTTCAACTTGGATCAATGTAGTGGTATTAGAAACAATTTTATTCCATGTAGTGGCTAAGCCTATAGGGAAAATAAAGAATGTGTCATAGAAATAAAAAGTAGTGAATACATGGCACTGGCTTACCTTCTTTGAGTACCATATAAATCTCATCCACCCTAACCAATAATATTATAGTAGTGTATGGAGGTGTTTCCCCCATAGAAATTGGCCCTTCCTCTTGCTTCTTATCACAACTATACACATTGTGGTTTCCCAATGACCTTTTCCACCGCTTTGATGCATAGTGAATGGGTGCATTCCTTCTAGGTAGTTTCACTCGAGTCATATAATAGAGAGTGGATTCCTAGAAGTGGTGGAATGGGTTAGGAAAGGCTGTTTGGTGTGCTAGTGCACTCATGGGCGATTTCTCACTGGGCATGGAAGGTAAGAGAACTCACAAGAATGGGAATATTCTGAAAACTATAGAGCCAAAATCATGAGATGTTCAAAGTGGAAGTGTTTAGTGCATGATGATTTATGGCTAAAGGGGTCAGGTCTACACAATCTAGTTTGGGAAAGGGGTCAATGAGTCATAAAACCAATCAGTCAAACCGCCATGTCAATACAGTGAAAGAAAGTGTATCCAATCTACCCCCATCCGATAAGCATTTGTTGAAATGGGAAAATTTGATTCTAATAGTTGCAATGGAACACTATCATGCACTTAACGGATCATTGGTCATGAGAATCGGGTTGGATCAAGATATCACTCCCATTTTCTTGGTTGGACATTGACAGTTCCTTTCAAGGTATCATTTCAACTCCTTTCATTTCATAAAATACTCTTATTCTCACATCTTCATATCCTCTTTCTATAGTCTCATAATGTATTGGTTTTGGGGGTAGGACTAGTCTAATAAGACCTATAGGTTTTGAATCTATAGATTTTTACCGACTCAGTCAATTCCTTATTCAATGAAGAGTATCCTATAAAGACTCAAATATCTCACCTAGTGATCTGGATTGTTGCAAGCATCTATACCAATTCATTCTCTCCATCAAATAAGGAAAGTAGAATCAAAAGGGTATGAAACATAGACATGAAAAGAAATCCCCCAAAATCAAAAGTTTTCTTCTATTTAATCTTTCTTGTTTATATTTCTTTTCACATTATTTACTTTTTTTTTCAAGCGGTAATGGAAAAATAGCAAGATTTTGAGTTTAGATATGGGTTCACAATGATCATGGTTCTATCTACTCGATTGATACTTGAGAGTCACTAAAATAGAATACTAAATCTAGTTCCACATTTAGAATAAAAATTTAGTCATTAGAATAATGAATTCATAGAATAGTGAGTGAATTCAGATTCCTTATTCTTCTAAGGATTAAACAATACTAAGTATTCAATACATAAAAATTAATAATTTTTCTAATAAAATCATAGTGTACATGTGCCATTTATCAATGTAGTACAATTCAGTACCACCTCATGGAGGAAATTCACATTGTTAGTAGTATCATATTAGACAAAAAACCCATCGATAGTACTTAAACAATAGACTCCACTTGAAATCTATTTTGTTAGAATTTTGGAACCAGAGGCCTTCCAGTAGGTCATCCAATGTCACCTAAGGGTCCATAGATGTACTGCAGTTCTGATCGCACTGTGTTTCACTATTTCATTTTCACCCTTGCACCATTGTGCTAAACTATTTTTGTGTTGAAAATTATAATAATAATAACAAATTTAAATTCATGTTTGATTCAATTTTTTTATTACAGTTAAAAATATATATGATACTTTTTTTTGATAATTTCATTGAAGGTGGAGGTGATTTGGAGGGTGCATGATGAAGTTTAAGAAAAATGGGCTAAGCTGCCCAGGATCCAAGCACACCATTTTACTATACTGAACAGTACTACTATATTGTTCATCCAAATGGGCTGAAAGTTTGTGGTATGGTCCGAAATTCATTATGATACATTTCATCATAAGGAAGCAAAGCCTGATTAGTTTATTTGTTGGCCTAACTGACCTGATCAATCCAGCACACCGAATCTGCATGAAGTCAAAAGTGGTGTGTTGCAATATATCCATATCTTGAGGTGTAGGTGTCCAAATGCAGCCAATATATTGGTGGATATATCCAGGAGGTGGGGATACAAGTTTTTTATATTCTAAAAAGTCATATAAGTATTTAATGAGGTCTAATCCCATGTGAAAAGTGGTTTTAATAAATCTATGTACTCAAAACCACCCTCCCATTTTTCGATAAAATGGAACCTTGGTCTCCCCATTTGTAAGTTCGAAAAGGAAGAAAATCTCTAGTATTTTTGAGACTCAAAGGAGTCATCTAATCATCAAAGATGTTATGAAGGCCCTTATCCTTATAGATTAATCAAGGATGAAGGTGAAGTTCCTCCAAAACTTCCTCCTCCTCCCGATGACGATATAAACAGTGGATAATCATTTTGAGGGAGCTACACACACTTGGGAGGGAGTTCCAACAGTTGTTATTATACTAGTTATGTGTAATTTGTGTGATAAATATTTCACTTATTTCTTATCTTGGCATTATTCTCCTCTAATTTCATTTCTATAGATATAATTAAGTGAAACTCTTTTTATTTCAAAAACTGATTGAGTTGAGATTTGAAGTTGGAATATTGGGTTGTTCAAATTGGAAAACACTAGCTTCTTTTCTCTCTCACAGAAATATGAGATTTCAGTATGATTTTGTATCCCTTTTTCTATGATTGAGGACCAAACCTTGACAAAATGATTGTTGTGTCAAGGGTTTCTTCTTTGTGTATCGTTTTAAGGGGTAAAAGGGGAGTCAAGATCATGACAACCCTCAACCAAATAATTAAAAAAACCATGTGAAATTTACAGAACAATTAACTCTACAAGATGTGTAGTGTACTTGAAATGATATCCATATCACATAATTCTCAAATCAGAACCTTTATCTATCAACTACTAAGATATTTAAATCAAGTTATTTTTCTTAAAATTGTTTTCAAAATCACGCCCATTTTAAGTAATTTTTATTAAAAATGCATTCTCTAAATCTATCAAACCTCTTTGAGATATGACTTAGGGTATTCCCTAGACTATAAATCAACATTAAAACAAAATCAATTGGACATTTAATTTCAAAACATTCAAATTTTGGTTCTTGTTTCTGGGGAGCGCTTTGGTTTTAGTGCGTGTTTTTGATAAGATTTTTGTAATTTTTGTGAATATTTATTTGTTTTATCTTCTAGATTTGAATATAAGTTTGTGTTCTGATTTATTTATTGTGTAGGTTCTATGCATGATGAATTCTACTCTATGAGAATTACCACCTTTTGAACTCAAACAGGAGAGGATCCTACATCAGCGGCACTGAGATGCGCAAGACAACTCTTTGAAGGAGGACACACCACAACTTGAGACTTTTCTAAACCCATATTCTTCTAGAACCAAATTAGAACCTGAAGTTAATGAGTATAAAATGGATAAAAACAATAATAAAATAAAATAACTAACCTCACCTGATGTTGATATCCAACCCACATATATTCAAATACAAGGTGAGGCACCCAATTTTTTACTGAAATCTGGTCTAATTCACTTATTGCTAAGACTTCATGGACTTGATAGAGAAGATCCACATACACACTTAAAAGAATTTAATATTTTTTTCTACTTTAAAAACTTCAAATGTAGATGAAGAATAAGTAAAGCTCAGAGAATTCCCATTTTCACTGGAAGACACTGCAAATGACAGGCTTTACTATGTTAATTAACCCATTAGAGGCTGGGTGGACATAAAATGCCTTTTTTATGAAAAATATTTTGCAGCCTCTCAAACTGAAACAATAAGGAAGGAATTTTTTGTTATAAGTAAGTCACAAGGGGAAATGTTACATTAATATTGGGAACACTTTTAAAGGTTATGTTCATGTTTCCCACAGTACCAAATAATTGATCACCTTTTAATTAAATATTTTTATGAAGGTTTAATTCCTATTGATAAAAACATGATTGATGCAGCTACAGGTGGTTGACTAGTTGACAAGACCCCAATTTTTGCTAGAACCCTGATTGAGAGCATGGCACAAAACACCCAAAAATTTGGTAAAAGGTCCAGTGTACCCATTAAAGGTTTCCATGATGTGAAAAAGTATAGAATTCGAGAATAAGGTGGACACGAACTAAGAAGAGTTAATTACCCTTATTTGAAAACTTTCCCTTTCCAAAGTGAAATCCCAATATTCTCCTACCATCCATTGTGGTATATGATCTTCTGATACCCACAACTCTGACCAATTTCCTCAGTTGAGAGAAATTTTTTAGAGTTGTGATGAAATCTTTCCAAGCTTCCCCAATAACCAAACCTTTTGGAAAGAACCTTACTAACCATCAAACCCTAGGTGGAAAGAAAACAAAGATTATAGTCAAGGGGTTATTCAAATCAACCTCTACAACAATGGAACCAACAGGGTCAGAGTAGTCATCCACCACCACCTAGAAATCCTCAACCACAAAAAAGGAATTTCCAACAAACCCCTCTGAAACCTGATCCTAGCCTAGAAGATATGAGGAAACAAATGGATACCAATAAAATCTAATTCCAAAAAATCACCCAAGCTGCCATACAAGACCTGAAAACCCAATTAGGACAACTTTCCAACTCGGTGGGTGAAATCCAAATCCATGGGTCAGGTAAACTACCTTATCATATTGTAGTTAACCCTAGGGATAATTGAGATGTTAGAACCATCACCCTTAAGATGGAATGTAAACTTTAAATCCAAATTACCCCACCAATAGTTTCATCCCCTCCTAAGGAAACCACTATCCCAACCACTAAAAATGCTTCAAATTAGGTAGAACCTTGTACTGAGAGGATGCCTTCCATAAAAAAGAGTGTTTTTGTTGATGAGTCACCTATCCCAAATATTCATCTTCCATTTCCTAAAATGGAAACCCAACCAAGAGAAAAAAGAAACAGATATTAATAATGAAATATTGGGAATTTTAAAAAATGTTCAGGTCAACATCCCCTTGATTGATGCCGTGAAGAAAATTCCACGATACACCATGTTTCTAAAAGGAGATGTGTACACACCGAAGGTGACTTTGTGGAGATGAAAATGGGATCTTGGGGAGGAATGTCTGAGCATTGATAGATCCATCAATTCCCACTAAGGGAAATGATCTTGGAATATTCTCGATTCTGTGCACCATAGAGGAGTATTCTTTTTCTAATTCTATGATTGATTTGGGCGCCTTTATTAATATGATTTGTCAATCCATTTACTCTTAATTTTAGGTCGGTGAACTAAATCCCACTAGAATTTTCATTCAACTAGAAAATTAGAGTACATCACACCCTTCTGGTGTGTTGCAGGATGTTCTTGTGAGGGTGAAAATTTTAATTTTTCCTGCTGATTTTTATGTTTCTAAAATGGAAGATGGTAGGATGAATGGACATTCCCTGATTATATTGAAGAGACCTTTCTTGAAAACCACTAAAACCATAATTAATATCCTTAATGGTACTTTATCTATGGAGTTTGGTGATGAAACTCTCCACTTCAATATCCTTGATTCCATGAAGCACCCCATAGAAGAATAGTCCTCCCTCTATGTTAATTCAATTGATGTACTCCCTTCCCCGAAAAGAACATCTTTTCTTTCCCCCAACCCCTTTATGAGTTTTCACCCATGATTTAATTTCATGGTAAATAATCATGCATTTACTATTGTAGTGGTCAAGTAAATTGTCCTGAAAGTTTATTAATTGATGATTTATTGAACACTGAGGATCCACTAAACATTGATGATACTGCTAAGATTTTAAAAGCTCATTCATCATTCAAGGATGATATCATTGGGTAGTTAGATAATATTAGTGACCTCTCACTTTCACACACACTCCAATAATTCCAAAATCCCCATAAATTGGAACAAAAACAACTGGCTCAAGATTTAAAATATTCATATATTGAGAATAAAAACAAGCTGCCTGCCATCATTGCTAGTTCACTCCCTCCCGAGCATGAATTGAAACTGCTTGAACTTTTAAGGGAGTATAAACAAGAATCAGGATGGACAGTTTTAGACATTCCTAGTACCAGCCTATCAGTTTTTATAAATCATATTTGGTTAAATTATGAGGCTAAACAGGTGAGGAAGAAACAATGTTGACTGAACGCAAACCCCATAGAAGTCATGAAGAAGGTGGTAAAAAAATTATTGGCTATTGGAATCATTTACCCCATCTATGAAAACCAATGTGTTAGTCCCATTCAAGTAGTTCCTAAAAAATGTCCTTATTGTAATTAAAAATGAAAATAATGAATTGGTTCCAACTCGTGCGAAGAATAGTTGGTGTGTATGTATAGACTATCACTGACTAAATCAACACACTATAAAAGACCATTTTCCATTTCCATTCATTAACCAAATGCATGAGAGGATATTAGGGAATTCCCATGAACATTTTCTTGATGAGTATTCTAGATAATTTTAGATCCATAATTTTCCCCGAGGATCAGTAGAAGACAACCTTTACTTTCCACTTTGGTACGTTTTCATATAGAAGGATGCCATTTGGTCTGTGCATTGCTCAAGGTACCTTCCAGAGATGCATGGATAGTATTTTTTTCAGATTACCTAGAGAATTACATCAAAGTATTCATGGATGATATCACCGTTTATGGATTCTCTTTTTATGAATGATTGAGTAGTATTGGTTTAGTCCTACATCTCTGTATTAAAAATAATCTTGTATTAAATTATGAGAAATGTCATTTCATGGTGATACAAGGTATAGTTTTAGGACATGTCATTTCTGGGTATGGTATCTTAGTACATAAATCAAAAGTCGATGTTATTTATTCCTATCCATTCCCTAAAAATGTTCGGGATGTGTAGTCATTCCTAGGTCATGCTGGATTTTACGATTGTTTCATTCGTGACTTTAGTAAAATTACATTCCCCCTCGACCGATTCCTACAAAAAGAAAAGGAATTTGTATTTCATAATGAATGTGAGGAATATTTTAATATGTTAAAATGTAGTCTCACATCAGCCTCGATAATCCAATCACCTAAGTGGGATTTACCATTTGAGCTCATGTGTGACACTTCTAACTATGCAGTTGTTGTAGTCTTATCATAAAGTATCGATTGAGATCCATGTGTCATTGCCTATGCCTCATGTACAATAGACCCTGCCTAGTAAAACTACACCACAATTGAAAAATAATTTCATTCCAATTTGCTTTCCTTGGATAAATTCAAGTCGTATATTTTAGGGTCAAAAGTCATTGTGTTCTCAGACCATAAATCCCTCTAGTATCTCCTTAAGAAACCAGAATCCAAACCATGTCTCATTTTCCAGATGCTCCTCCTTCAGGAATTCAATTTAGAAATTAGATATAAAAAAGGAGAAGAGAATGTGGTGGCTGATTGTATTAGTAGGATTCACCCATCCTCACACATTGAATAATCCCCCATTATTCCTATAAATAATATGTTTCTAGATGAGAAACTGTACCAAGTTAAATATGATATTCCTTAGTATGCCTAAATTGTAAATTATTTAGTAGTATCTTACATTCTTACTGATTTCAACAAAAACCATGCTAGCCATCTAAAACATGAGTCTCATTGGTACATTTGGGATGACCCCTACATCTGGAACACATTTAGTGATCATTTCCTTAGGAATTGGTTTCCCGATAGAGAGTTTCAGTCCTTATATTTATCCACACTCTGTCTTGTGGGGGCCACTTTGGTCCCCAATGTACTACTCTCAATGTCCTTGATTCGGGTCTCTTTTGGCCAACAATTTTTCAAGATTCCCATGATTTTGGTAAATCTTATCCTCATTGTCAAATAATGGATTATGTATCTAAAATAAATGAAATTCCACAACAACCATTGTCGTTTCATGAAATTTTTTATGTTTGGGATGTTGACGTTATGGGGCCATTTCTCAATTCCTTTGACAACATTTAAATTTTTCTAGCAGTTGATTACATGTCAAAATGGGTAGAGGCTCGAGCTGAAAGGATTGATGATTCTAAGGATGTTGTAGAATTTTTATGAACCCAAATCATATGTAGGTTTGTCTAACCTAGGTTCATCATCATTGGATAGGGTTCTCATTTCTGTAATCAAATAATGAAATAACTTTTGTGTCAGTATGGGGTCGGTCATAGAGTGTCTATTGCTTATCACCCACACACCAATAGTCAATAAAAGGTGTAAAAGAGGGAGGTAATAAATATTCTTGAAAAAATAGTTCAACCCAATAGATAAGATTGGAGTCTCAAATTCCATGATTCTTTATGGTCTTATCGTACTTCTTTCAAAACACCCATTGGCATTTCACCATTTTGGCTAGTGTTTAGAAAGAGTTGTCGCATCCCTATGGAGATTGATCACTGGGCCTACTAGGCCATCAAAAAATAAAATTCTAATCTTTCTGGTGCTGGTTTTAAAAGGAAGCTTCAAATTTAGGAGTTAGAGGAAATGAGAAGAGATTCATATGAGAACTCTTGAATTTATATGGAGCGAACCAAGTCTTCCCAAAACCACCTAATTTTTCATCCTCAGATCCAAATTGGGAAGAAGGTCCTCCTCTATAATGAAAGACTGAAGATGCATCCAAGTAAGCATCATTCCCACTGGTCAGGACGATACACTGTTACTAAGGTATCACCATTTGGTGTTGTTTTGTTTCAAAATAGAGAAACCAAGAAAACCTTCACTATCAATGGGCAGCGGTTGAAGCACTTTCACAAAGCAATTCCAGAGTCCCCGATAGAGGAACACCATGTTCAAGAAGTTGTCTAAGAATTACACCATTAGGTTTTATCCTTCCTTCCCACATTCAATTTTATTATAGTAATAACACGGCACACACTAGGTGTGGGGGGATGGGTATATTCCTGGGTTAGTTAGGAATTTTCATTCTCTTTCTTTTTTTCCCCTTTTATCTTGCTAAATTGAATTTCTAATTTCCACCCATCCATCCCCCTCACCTTTATGTCAGAATATATTTTTTATTCCCAATTTATCATGGAAAATTATTCCCATTTAATCATGAATTTTATTGAAAATGCATGTGGAATTTTCATATTTCATTTTGTTTTAACATTCGAATTTTTTTTGATGAAATGTGCATTATAGAAATAATTCAATACTGTGAGGTGAATTTTTTTGAAATCTAGTTCTTTTTCGATGTTATAAATGGTTGTATCATTTTAAAACGTTTGAGAAGAATGGTACCCTTTTTGTGAATATTTTAAGGGAAAATTGTATCACGTAATCTCTCTACACATATTTTCACCCAACTATGTAGTGTGAAAATTTCTTACATAATGGAAGGTAAATATAAGTTAGGTTAATTTTTCTACACTTTTCAAAATCATTTTTCTATACGTTTGTTTCTTATCTGATCTGTTTCATTACTGTACCAAATTGACCTATGCATGTGTGCTTGGTATCTGACTATTTTATGACCTCAAAATAAAAAAAGGGGTTGTATATTTGGAAGCTCAAAAACAACCCTTCCTAGACTTTTGATCCTGTTATAACTATTATAATTAGTGTCATAAGGAGATCAAACAGGGGTTGGGAGAAAAGTGTGAGATTTTTTCCAAGTAAAACTTCTGAAAAAAATAATAAAAGAGGGGAGTGATGAAATTTACAACATATGAGGATATATAGATCTGGAGGTTATAGTTTGACTTCTGTGAATGCTTATGTGAGTGGGTCTTAATATCTGATTTCCAAGGATTTGGGGCCAATTCAGTGGAGAGGATATTGTATGTAGAAAATTATTAAAATAACTTATATTTACTTGATAGAAAGTGGAAAGAATCGCATGAAATGGTTGTAAAAAACACAAGTGGAGAATTAGTGACATGATTAACTTTTAAATTATTTTATTTTATTGGTATCATGCATCTATTTTAATTTCATTGGGATACAAATTTTTAGACGAATTTTTCCATGATCCGTGAGAATAACTCCTTGGTGTGATTTTTGCTTTGATCACATTTCTATCATGAATTAAATTTTCATTAAATGTTAAATATTTATGAAGTTGGACATATCTACATGCATAATTTCTAAAAATATGACTTTTCCCAGGAGTTCTCATGTTTACGTGTGGGGGTGTGATCACACTGTGATTCACTGTTTCATTTTCACCCATACACCACTGTGATAAACTAGTATTTTATTGAAAATTATAATAATGATAACAAATTTAACATCATGTATGATTAAATTATTATGTTTTTATTACTTTTGAAAAGGTAAATGATACTTTTTTTGATAATTTCATTGAAGGTGGAGGTGATTTGGAGGACCCATGATGAAGTTCAAGAAAATGGGCCAAGCTACGTAGGATCCAAGCACACCAGTATACTAAATCGATCCCTTCTATTGAACCGTGGATCAAAATGTGTTGAATGATCATGGATAGGTTCCAAATTCATTGGGATGCATTTCATCTTAAGGAAGAGAAGCCTCAATTTTTAATATGTTTGCCCAAACTACCTGATCTGTCCAACACACCAAATCTGGACGAAGTCAAAAGTGTGGTATTGTGATCTGTTCATATCTCGAGATGTAGGTGTCCAAATGCATCAAAACGTTTTTTATAGATATACAGTAGGTTGTTATAATTTTTTTTATTTTCTCCAATGGGTGATAAGGCTTTATGGAGGTCTAAACCAATGTTAATGGTGGTTTTAGGAAATCAATGTACTCAAAAACACGTTCCCATTTTCCAATAAAATGGCACCTTGGGATCCCAATTTGTAAGTTAGGCCAGGAAGAAAATCTCTGGTATTTGGGAGACCAAAATTAGTAATCTTATAATCAAAGAAGTTATGGAGTCCCTTATCATGATATGGGGATCAAGGATGAAGTTGAAGTTCCACCCAAGTTTGCTCCTCCTCTTGATGTTAAGCTAAATGGTGGATGATCATTTCGTGGGAGCTACACACACTTTGGAGGGAGTTATAACACTAGTTTATACTAGATTTGTATAATTTGTGTGATAAATATTTCACTTATTTCTTATCTTGAAATGATTCTACTCTTATTTCATTTATATTGATATCATTCTGTGAAGCTCTTTTTATTTCAACAACTGATTGAGTTGAGATTTCAAGTGGGAATCTTGGGTTGTTCTAATTGGACAACACAAGATTCCAACTCTCCCACAAATAAATGAGATTTCAGTATAATTTGGTATCTTTTTTTCTTTTAATGAGTCCAAACCTTGAAAACACGATTGTTGTGCCAAGGGTTGCTTCTTTGTGCATTGTTTTATGGGGTTAAAGGGCAGTCAAGATATTGACCACCCTCAACCAAATAATTAAACCAAAAAATGTGAAATTTTCAGAACAATAAACTATCCAAGATGTGTAGTGAACTTTAAATTATCTCCTTATCTCATAATTCTTAAATCAACACCTTTATCTATAAACTACTAAGCTCTTTAAATCAGGTTATTTTCATAAAACTGTTTTCAAAATCACCACCATTTGTAGTATGTTTTATTAAAAATGCAAACTCTAAACCAATCAATGCTCCTTGAGAGATGAACTATGGTATTTCCTAGACTATAAATCAACCTTATAAACATAATAAATTTGAAGTTTTATGACAACACCTTCAATTTTTGGCATCATTGCTGAGGTGCGCTTTGGTTTTAGTGCATTTTTTTATAATTTTTTTTATAATTTTTTTGAATATTTATTTATTTTACCTTATAATTTTTCATTTAATTTTGTTTTTTGATTTATTTCTTGTATAGGTTCTATGCATGAAGCATTATACTACAGGAGACTTATCACCTTTCAATCCTGAACTGGAGAGGATCCTACATCAGCAACACTGAGATGCATAAGACAACTCTTTGAAGGAGGACACACCATAACTTGAGACTTTTCTAAACCTCTATTCTTATGGAACCAAATTAGAATATGAAATTAACCAGTATAAAATGGCTGAAAATAATTGAACACAAAAATAACTAACCTCGCCTGATGTTCATATCCAACCCCCATATATTCAAATTCAAGGCAAGGCACAAAACTTTGTACTGAAATATAGTATAGTTTACTTATTTCCAAGATTTCATGGACTTACTAGAGAAGATATTCATAAACACTTAAAAGAATTTCATATTGTGTGTTCTAATTTAAAACCTTATAATATGGATGAAGAAAAATTAAATCTCAGATCATTCCCATTTTCATTATAAGACTCTGCAAAATACTATATTTACTATGTTAATTTACTAATTAAAGGCTGGGCGGACAAGAAATGCCTTTTTCTTGAAAAATATTTACTTGCCTCTTGAAATGAAACTATGAGGAAAGAAATTTGTGGTATTAGGTAGTCACAAGGGGAAACAATACATGAATATCGGGAATGATTTAAAAGTATATGTTCATGTTTCCCACACCACTAAATAAGTGATCAACTTTTAATTCAATATTTTTTTCAAGGTTTAATTTCTAGTGATAGAAACATGATTGATGTTGCTATAGGTGGTGCTATAGTTGATAAGACCCCAATTTCTGCCAGAACCCTCATTGAGAATGTGGAACAGAACACCCAAAAATTTGGTACATGGTCCAGTGTACCCATTTGAGGTGTCCATGAGGTGAAAACTACTGAATTTGAGAAGAAGGTGGACACGATGTTCAAAGAGGTAAGTACCCTTCTTCGACAACTTGCTCTTTTCCAGGAGAAATCCCCATATCCTCCTCCCATACATTGTGGTATATGCACTTCTGATACCCACTACTATGACCAATGTCCTCAGTTTAGTGAAACATCTGAGAGTTGTGAGGTAATCATTCCAGGTCGCCCCTATAACCAACCCTTTCAGCAAGAACCTTATTATACATCCATCCCTTGGTGGAATGAAAGACAAGCTATAGGCAAGGGGGTACTCAAAACAACCTCAACTACAATGGAACCAATAGGGTTAGAGTAATCATCCACCACCACCCATAAATCATCAACCCCAACAAAGGACTTTGAAAAAACCCCTCCAAAACCCAATCCTAACCTAGAAGATATGATGAAACAAATGGATTCCAACAATCTCAAATTTCAACAAACAACCCAAGATGCCATACAAGACCTAAAAACCCAATTAGGCCAAACATCCAACTTGGTGGGGGAAATCCAAATCCATGGGTTGGGTAAAATACAATCTCATCTTGTAGTTAACCCTAGGGATAAGGTAAATGTCAGTGCCATCACCCTTAGGAGTGAAAATCAACTTAAAAGACAAATTACTCCACCAATAGATTCATCACCTTCTATGGAAACCACTATCCCAACGATTGGAAATGATCTAAATGAGGTAGAACCTTGTCCTGAGAGAATCACTTCTAAAGAAAAGAGTGTTTCTATTGATGAGTCACCAAGCCCCACTATTCCTCTTCCATTTCTTCAAAGTTCCACCCAACAAAGAAAAAAAGAAACAGAAATTGATAAGTAAATATTAGAAATTTTCAAAAAAGTGCAGGTCAACATACCCTTCCTTGATTGCTATGAAGAAAACTCCATGACCTACCATGTTTATAAAGGATATGTGTACTCCATGAAGGAACGTTTAGAGAAATGAAAAGGTGAGCCCAGGGAGGAACATCTTAGCATTGATAGAGCCATCACTTCCCACTAAGTGAAATGATCCTCGAACATTCTCAATTTTGTGTACCATAGGGGAGTATTATTTTTTAAAATCCTATGATTCATTTGGGCACCTATATTAATGTAATTCCTCACTCCATTTACTCTTTATTAGAGCTCGGTGAACTAAATCCCACTAAAATTGTCATTCATCTAGAAAATCATAGTACAACACACCCTTCTGGTGTGTTAGAGGATGTTCTTGTGAGGGTGAAAAAATTAATTTTTCTTGTTGATTTTTATTTGTTTAAAATGAATGATGATAAGATTAATGGACATGCCCTAATTATATTATGGATAAACTTCTTGAAAACTGATAAAACCACAATTAATGTCCATAATGGTACATTATCTATGGAGTTTAGTAGTGACATTGTCCACTTCAATATCCCCGATGCCATAAAGCACCCCTTAGAAGAACATTCCTCTCTCTATCTGTTAATTCAATTGATGTATTCCCTTCCCCTAAAAGAACATATTTTTCCCCCTATCCACTTTATGATTTTTAATCCTTGATTTAGTTTCATGGTAATTAATCATGCTTTGATTTTTGTAGTGGTCTATAAAAGTGTCATGCATGTTTATTAATTGATGATTTCTTGAACACTGAGGATTCACTAACCATCTATGATACTTCTTATCCTGTAAAACCACATTCATCATCACAGGATTATACCATTGAATATTTAGATGATATTAGTGACCTATCACTTTCACACACACTCCCACCCATCGAAAGTCATATTTATAGGAACTAAAATAACTGCCTCAAGATTTAAAATATTCATATCCTGAGAATGGAAACAAGATGCCTGTCATCATTTCTAGTTCACTCCCTCATGATCATGAATTGAAACTGCTTGAACTTTTGAGAGAGTATAAATAAGAATTGGGATGGACACATATAGACATTCCTAATATTATCCCATTAGTTTGTACACACCATATTTTGTTAAATGATGAGGCTAAACCAGTGAGGCTGGTACAATGACGACTGAACCCAAACCTCTTAGAAGTTATGAAAAAGGAGGTAACAAAATTATTGGCTGTTGGAATGATTTACCCCATCTCTGACAACCAATGGGTTAGCCCTGTTCAATTAGTTCGTAAAAAACTAGCCTTACTGTAATTAAAAATGATAATAATGAATTGGTTCCAAATCATGTGTAGAATAGTTGGAATGTCTGTATAGACTATCGCTGACTAAATCAACACACTAGGAAGGACCATTTCCTATTTCCATTCATTGACCAAATTCTTGAGAGTCTAGTAGGGAATTACCATTACAGTTTTCTTGATGGGTATTCTGGATACTTTCATATACATAGTTCCACCAAGGATAAAAAACAAACTTTACTTGTCCCTTTGGTAAATTTTCAAATAACAGGATTCCATATGGTCTGTATAATGCTCCAGGTAATTTCCAGCGATGCATGGTTAGTATTTCTTCAGATTACCAGGAGAGTTGAATGGAAGTATTCATGGATGATTTCATGGTTTATGGATTCACTTTTGATAAATGTTTTAGTAGTCTTGGTTTAGTCCTGTGTCACATTATTGAAAATAATCTTGTATTAAATTATGATTAATTCCATTTCATGGTGCAACAAGGTATAGTTTTGGGACATGTCATTTCTGGGGATGGTATCCAAGTAGATAAATCAAAAGTGTATTTCATTTCTTCCTTATTATTCCCTAAAAATGTTCGTGATATTTGGTATTTCCTAGTTCATACTGGATTTTACCATCGTTTCATTTGTGACTTTGGGAAAATTGCACCCCCTCTCCTGAATGCTCAAAAAATAAAAGGAATTTTTTTTATAATGAATGTGACAAAACTTTTAGTAAGTTAAAATGGAGTCTCAAATCACCCCTGGTAATCCAACCACTTTGGTGGGATTTACCATTTGAGCTCATGTGTGCTGCCTCTAACTATGCAGTGGGGGAAGTCTTATCACAATGGGTCGATCGATCTGCACATGTCATTGCTTATGCCTCATATACACTGAACCCTGCCCAGGAAAACTACACCATAATTGAAAAATAATTTCCTTCTATTGAGTATGACTTGGATAAATTCAGGTCGTATCTTTTAGGGTACAAAGTCATTTTTTTCTTAGACCATACAGCCCTCGGTTATCTCCTTAAGAAAACGGATCCAAACAATGTCTCATTCACTGGATTATCCTCCACCAAGAATTCAATTTAGAAATTAGAGATAAAAATAAGCAGATAATGTGGTGGGTGACCACATCAGAAGGATTCACCCATCCTCAGACACTGAATCATCCTCTTGTATTCCTATAAATGATATGTCTCTAGATGAGCAATTGTACTGAGTGAAATTTGTTATTACTTGGTATGCCAAAATTGTAAATTGTTTGGTATCATGCTGCATTATTACTGATTTCAAAAAAAACCAAGCTATTTTTCTAAAAAATGAGTCTTGTTGGTACATTTGTCATGACCCCTACCTCTGGCGCACATGTAGAGATCAATTCCTTAAGAGTTTTGTTCCCAATAGCGGGTTTCATTTTGTCCTTAGATTCTTCCGCACTCTTGATTGTGGGGGCCACTTTGGTCCCTAATGGACTGCTCACAAATTCCTTGATTCTGGTCTCTTTTAGCCAACAATTTTTTGGTATTCCCATTTTTTTTTCAAATATTATCTTCATTGTACAACAATGGGTAATGTATCTAAAAGAAATGAATTTCCACAACAACCATTTCTCTTTCATGAAATTTTCAATGTTTAAGGTATTGAATTTATGGGGCCATTTCACAATTCATTTGGAAACTTGTACATTCTTCTCGAAGTTGATTACATGTCAAAATGGGTAGAGGCTTGAGCTACAAGGACTGATGAATCAAGGGAATTTGTAGAATTTTTAAGAACCCAAATCTTATGTAGGTTTGAATTACCTAGGTTCATCATCAATGACTAGGTTCTCATTTCTACAACCAAAAAATTCAATCACTTTTTCATCGGTATGAGGTCGGTCATCGAGTAACTACTGCTTATCACACATAAACCAATGGTCAAGATGATGTGTCAAATAGGGAGGTAAAACAAATTCTTGAAATAAAGGGTCAACCTAATAGAAATGATTGGAGTCTTAGGCTCGATGATTACTTATGGGATTACTGTACGGCTTTCAAAACACCCATTGGCACGTCACCATATCTTCTAGTGTTTGGAAAAAGTTGTCACCTCCCTTTTGAGATAGAGCATCGGTCCTATTGGGCCATCAAACAATGAAATTCTAATCTTTCTGGTGCATGTGCTCAAAGGAAGCTACAGATTTAGGAGTTAGAGGAAATGAGAAGAGATTCATATGGGAACTCATGGATTTATAAGGAGCGAACCAATGCTTCCCACGACAACCTAATCCTTCATCGTCAGTTCCACATTGGGAAGAAGGTCCTCCACTAAAATGAAAGGCTGAAGTTCCATCCACATAAGAGGGTTTCCTTCTAGTTTCTATCATACACTGTTACTAATGTATCTCCATTTGGTGTTTTTAGGTTCAAAATGATGAAACCAAGAACACATTCACTATCAATGGGCAGTGGTTGAAGCACTTTCATGAAGCCATTATAGAGTCCCCGATGGAGGAACCCCAAGTTGAAGAAGTAGCCTATGAGTGAAACCCATCACGTTTTATCCATCCTTAACACATTATATTTTTTCACAGTGAGAACATTGCACACACTGGGTGTGGGTGGGATGGATATATTCCTGGGTAATTATGAATTTTCATCATCCTTCTTCTTTTTCTCTTTTTAGCTTATTGAATTGTATTTCTACTTTCCCCCTCCCCCCCCCCCCCTCAAATTTGTGCTAGAATATGTTTTTATGCCCACTTTTTCATGGAAAATGATGCTCGTTTAATCATAGATGTTATTGAAAATGCATGTGGAATGTATGTATTTCATGTTGTTTTAACATTCAAAAAACAAAATTCTGATAAAATATGAATTTTAGCAAGAATTGAATTATGTGTCATGAATTTCTTTTGAAATCTAGTTATTTGTCAATGATATAATTGGTGGTATCATTTCGAATCCTTTGATAAGAATGGTAATATTTTTTTGAATAGTTTAAGGGAAAACTGTTTCACTTAATCTCTCCACATATCATTTCACCCAACCATGTATTGTGGAAATTTATTACATAATAAAAGTTAAATATAAGTTAGGTTGACTTTTCTATACTTTCTAAAATCATATTTACATACGATCATTTCTTATCCGATCTATTTCATTACTATACCAGATTGACCTATACGTGTGTACCTATTATCTAACTATTGTACACCCTAAAAAAGGGGTTGTATATTGTGTAGTTCAAAAACCACCCTTCCCCGTCTTTTGATCTTGTTATAACTATTACAATTAGTGTCGTAGGGAGATCAAACAAGGGTTAGGAGAAGAGTGTGAAATTTGTTACAAGTGCAACATTTAAAAAATAATAATAAATGAAGGGAATGATGAAATGTACAACATATGAGGATATCTAGGTCGGGATCTTATGGTTTAAATTTTGGGAATTCTTAAGTTAGTGGGTCTTGAAATTTTATTGTAATGGATGTGGGGTAGGTTCAATGGAGAGGATCTTGTAAGTAGACAATTATTAAAATAACTTATATTTACTTGATAGAAAGTGAAAAGAATAACATGAAATGGTTTTAACATACACACGTGGAGAATTAGTGACATGATTAAATTTTAAATTATCTTTTTTGATTGGTATCATGCATCTCTTGTAATTTCATTTGGATAATATTTTTGAGATGCATTTTTCCATGATCCCTGAGAATAACTCCTCGGTGTGATTTTTTCTTTGATCACATTTATATCAGGAATTAAATTTTCATTTAATGTTAAATATTTATGTAGCTGTAAATATCTACATGAATTATTTATTAAAATATGACTTTTCCCAAGAGTGAAAATGTTTATATGTGGGGGTGTGATCGCACTGTGATTCACTATTTCATTTTCACCCTTACAACACTCTGCTAAACTATTTTTGTATTGAAAATTATAACAATAAAAACAAATATAACTTCATGTTTAATTCAATTATTTTGTTTTTATTACTTTTAAAAAGGGAAATTATACTTATTTTGATAATTACATTGATGGTGGAGGTGTTTTGGAGGGCCCGTGATGAAGTTAAAAAAAATTGGCCAAGCTGCCCATGATCCAAGCACACCAATTTACTAAATAGAGCACTACGATTTCACCATTCATCCATATGGGCTTAAATTTTATTTAATGGTCTATGATTCATTAGGATACATTTCATCTTAAGTAATATAAGCCACATTCATCCATATGGTGGCTCAACCAACCCGATCTGTCTAGAACACCGAATCTACATGATGTCAAAAGTGGTGTGTTGGGATCTATCCATATCTTGAGAAGTAGGTTTCCAAATACCACCAAAAATTTAGTGGATATATAAAGGAGGTGGGGATATAATGTTTTATTTTCTCTAAAGCGAGATAAGGATATATGGAGGTCATAACCCATGTGACAAATGGTTTTAAGAAATCTGTGTACACAAAACCACCTACCCACTTTGCTATAAAATGGAACCTTGGGCTCCCCATTTGTAAGTTTATCCAGGAGGCAAAGATATGGTATTTTATAGACCCAAAGGAGTCCTCTCATAATCAAAGAAATTCTGGGGTCCCATATCCTCATAGATAAATCATGGATGAAATTGAAGTTCCACCCGATCTTCCTCCTCCTATAGATAGCGAGCTAAATGGTGGATGATTATTTCGAGGGAGATAAAAACACTTGGGAGGGAGTTAATAGACTTGTTATATTACTAGTTTTGTGTAATTTTTGTGATAAATATTTCACTTATTTCTTATCTTGACACTCTCATCCTCTTATTTAATTTCTATTAATATAATTAAGTGAAACATTTTTTATTTCAACAACTGATTGAGTTGAGATTTCAAGTGGGAATGTTTGGTTGTTTAAATTGGACAATAAAAGCTTCCTTTATCTCTAACACATATATGATAATTCAGTATTATTTGGTATCCCTTTTTCTATGATTTAGGACCAAACCATGACAACATGATTTTTGTGTCAAGGGTTGCTTTTGTGTGCATCGTTTGAAGGGGTTAAAGGGGAGTGAAGATCACAAAAACCCTCAATCAAATAATTAAACAAAACCATGTGAAATTTTCATAACAATGAACTATCCAAGATGTATAGTGAAATTGAAATGATCTACTTATCTCATAATTCTTAAAACAGAACCTTTATCTATCAACTACTAAGCTCTTTAAATCAAGTTATTTTTGTAAAATTATTTTCAAAATCACCACCATTTTTAGTAATTTTGATTAAAAACTCATACTCTAAACCTATCAATGATCCTTGAGAGAACACCCAGGGTCTTCCCTAGACTATAAATCAACCATAAAAACATAATCAATTTGACATGTCATGATAATGTCTTCAAGTACCAGTGTACAAAACATATCCCTTATTCCATCCATCTCCGTCATAGTGACCACCCAAGGAGATTGTTCAAAAAGGTGGTCACAAGGTTTGAGTAAAGTTCACCATGTCACAATGTCAATATAGATTTAGGTTATCCTAGACTAAGTCACCAATATATTGGTAGGGTCTGTCGTCACCACACCATCATCATCATCGTGAATGATAATGTGGTTGAGAGGTGAGATAACAAAGTTCTTTATAACCAATACCACCAACTTGAGAAAAGGTACTCAACCTTTGTACATGATATTTTAACCTCATGGAACAAACATGGTTATATAAGGATACAAACTGATATTGGACTTGAGTCACATATCAAACCATTAACCATGAAATATTTGGAAAACTCTACATAACCAATACTAGAAATCAAGAATTTTCTTGATGATATTTAAACACCAAGTTAGATTATCTTGTGAAAATGAAGATGTCCACAATTAAGACATCATCTCTTAGTACCACATTTTTTATAAAGAGGATACCATCATATATAACCACACAATATAATGGTGAAATAACATGAAACATTCCCAACCAAGAGAAGTAGTACCCCAAAGGATAACCAAACATAAAATAAACTTGTTCCCATTTTCATTGGAAAAAAGGCATAAGAAAGATTTGACAAGGTTCATCAAGGTTTTAAAACATCATTTTAAGCCCTAGGTAATGAGAGGCCAATGTTGTAGTTATGAAATGATGAGACCCTCAGTGGTACACACTATTGCAATAATACAAGTCATGGAAGTTTATAAGCTAAAACACATAGAGTTGGGAGATGTATAAAAAAATAGACATACATAGAGAGATATGATGTTGGACTGAAACACCCAAACATCTATTGGTACAAGTGTAATGGGAATCTCTATTTATGATTAATCTAAAGGGAACTTATTGCATGTTGATGGATAGCACGACATTTTGAATAGTAAACTTAGTAGTCATTCAGTTACAGAAAAGACAGGTCAAATATGTTTTCCTATCTGTGTTGAGTTTTCCAATAAATTTTGAATTCTCATGAATAGTGATACTATCATTGAAATGGTTCTAGGAAGCTAATAGAGTGTATATATCAGTTCCAAAAGTCTGAATTCCTCTAGTAATCATTCTTTGAGTAACTCTTTCTAGTGGTCTTCACTTCCTCAAGATAGGTTGGGGTATTTCATTCCATTCCCCTAGATCCATATCCAATCTATCTTTATATTCTCCGATATGATGCCTCTATT
Organism: Viscum album; assembly: GCA_963277665.1. Classification (NCBI taxonomy): domain Eukaryota; kingdom Viridiplantae; phylum Streptophyta; class Magnoliopsida; order Santalales; family Viscaceae; genus Viscum; species Viscum album. The sequence goes on from OY728135.1 coordinate 1,370,382,915, forward strand.
CTCGAAGATGAGTGATAGAAAGAGTTTAGCCAGTTGGGATTTATAGAGGACAAGAATGTCACCTCCAAGGGAAATTAAAAGAATGGGTTGTGGAGATTTGAAGTGATTATTGAATAGAAGAGTATATATATATTTCCTCATTTTAAACCTTTGGAAGTCAATGGAGTCATGGATGACCTACTAGTTAGTACTCTACTCCAATAGTATTGAGACCATAGTTCTCCTATTATATGGACAAACTATGGCATGATCCACTACCAAGTCAAAAGAGAAAGACATAACGACATACTTTCACTCATTGAGTTCTTCTTCTGAGCCCTCTGTGTCTTAGATTTTGAGGTGTTCAATCACAACCAAAAGTATTCTTCTAGATGCATAGAGGTCGTGAAAATAAGAAGAGGGACACTAGAGGGAATAAAGTATAAAATGATAGAGAACCTAGATGTTTGAACCTTAACTAATCCAAGAAGAAAGACCAGTTAGAGTGCTTTCTTTTCATTAAAAATTCAAAATAGATTTTTTTGAAAACCTTATTAGTATTTTTAACATGATCCAAGACAACTATTCTACTTGTATTTAGTTCACTCATAACCGTTTCAAGTGATAAAAATGCCTTTTAGGATAGATACTTCTAATGCCTCTTCATATTGGCATATAATAGGAGAAACTGATCCATCTAAACTCATGCACTCATCTACCAAAAGATGTGCTTATGCATAGATATTAGAGGTTCTATGTCTCCTAACACTTTATGAAATAAATAAACAGTTCATACCAGTGGAAGTTTTTATAGACACCATAATACTATCCAAACCTAAGTGAAGACCTTATGTGTTCCCATGCCGATAAGGACATGAATTTGAGATTTATGCTGATTTTTGGTCAATAGGATCATTTCACTTCATTCACATATACGATCTACTGAGATAGACTGAAATACCCATTCATGAAAGCATGATGTGACCCTAGTAAAGATAAAAATTAAATTTTTCTTACTATATGTATGAGAAAATTATAAAACACTTATAAAAAAGACTAGTCTATATAAATGATAAAATTAGAGAAAAAATATTTGGACTTTGAGCCTAACAAGAAATCAGAAAAAAAAAATATAGTTCTTATTTTGAGAACACCTAGCTATTTGTGGTTTTCCCCAAACTCAAATAGGTAAATTAAAAATAAAAGGATTAGAGGAAATTCATTCCCCACTCTAGATTAATCTCTATATATCTATGAATATAGAATTTTATTATTTCTAACTATTTAGAACCATAGTTGATGAAACCTTTGTCGAAGATTCCCTTCTGGTTTTATTTCCCTATCTCGATCCACTAATGGATATGTTTCAGGTCTTTCTGACTGCATAAGACTACCTCTATATAATAATAGAACATAGACTTGATTACTTTTATACTTATTTCTATATATCAGTGTATTCATTCCCTATCCCCAATGAAAAAGTTCATGTTTCAATGAGTCCCCACGTAGCCCAAGTACTGACATGTCAACTACCAATAATAATACCAATCTTCTTGGTTGAGTTGAATTCTCTTTATTCTATATTGAGTCACCGACTATCTATCTACTTTTATATAATAATCCTTTCTTATAAACCCTATTACAAAAACAATACATGACAATTCCCCATTCTTTCACTAAATTTCACCAATCCTTCATTCTTAGTAGAGTACCTTATAGGAACGTAAACTTTATATTCAATGATTTATTTATATCAGGTATTCCCTAGACTGAGAAAATCCCAACCTAGGGCTGAGACTCAATCTCCCGTTATAATTATATATCCTAAAATACTTACTTTCCCCTTTCCTTTATATCTAGATAAATGATATTTTGTTATCATACATGAAAACCTAAACCTGTGTAAGAATCTTCCCCTATCTAACAATAGTTATTTTCACCAGATTCACATAATTTTATGTTTTTTATGTCATATTAATTTATGAAAAAAATTCAGTCATGAGTGATTCTAAATAAGGCATGGAGAAATCAAGGAGCTTTATCCTACCTTTGAATGAATCCCCATACTTTGAATAAAGAAGGCTCATCTGATACATGTAACATGATTAAAAAAGATATCATTTTCAAATACCTCATTTTTGGAAACCTTTCTCATCTTGAGTTTGTATGGTAAATGTGTTTGGGACTATCCCAAGGATGGATGGATATCATAGATAAACTAATAGAAAAATTAACAAAACTAGATAATTTTGTAAAACTTTCAATTCTACGATGACAAACTTCTTTAATGAAAGGTATCATTCTGATTTATGAAATATATGCTACTTCTTGAAGATAATATCGGTGCCCTTGAATGATAAAAAAAGAAATAATCATTCTGGGTTGAAAAAATACATCGCTAAGAGACCCTTGATCCTCGGTATAATATACATAGTAGCTTGGTATGACTTTTCTTGTTCTTCCAAGTTCTTTACTGGGATACCTAATTCAGGTATCCTAGGACAGGTAAGAATTGGATAGATGAGTTAAGACTTGGTATACCTGAATTAGGTATCCTAGTACCCAATACCTATATTATACCGAGGATACATGAAGTATAATAGTGAGTACTTGGGATACTTAATCCATGATTGATACCCTTTCTTTCAAATTTCAAGAAAAATGAATCAAACTTTAGAACCTAAAACTAGTCAGCTAACAACCGACCACTCTACCACTGATCTATTGAGGTTTTGGAGATTATATCTCATATAGTTAATTCCTATTCTCAACCTAACCCATATGTCATAATTATTCACTCTTGAATGTTTTCAGGACCATGATCATGATTTCATGATGTCACTCAAATCATAAAGTGTTAATGACACTATTTTCTTAACCATTTCACCAAAAAATACCTTTTCCAATCAGCTGAACATGACATATTCATCAGAATATGCTCGACTCGATCATCCCAACAATAATGCATCATAAAATATTCCACTCAACTCACCCCAAACCCATTTATTCTTGACCCATATATAGAATCAAGAATGACCACCATCATTTCAACTCCAATCATCCCTTAACGATTTTGAACAGGTTGACTATCTCCTCAGAGAATCCACAGGTAGACCTTCCCAAATCACCAAGATAAATGGTAACATCATGATTCGCCCAGTGTTTGAACCCATTAGTGCATATAGATCACTAATGGGATTTGTTTGTATCACCACATCAGTCATATCCACTATCTATATATTGTATCTTATCTCTGGAAACAATGGTAAAAAATACCAACATTCCATTCTATGATTAACACACCATGCTAGCATGAAACTACTATTTATCCTGAAAATTCTATTTGGAAATGAGTTTGTTGATTGAATTGGTGAATTGAAGGAAGATAAATATATCTATTTCAACCCAAATGAATGATCCCAGATACCATTGAATGAATACTTCCCTCTCACACAACCCTTATTGTTCTCCAAAATGAGTTCAGAACCCAACTGTAGAACCATAAGGAACTTGTTCTACTATTTTTTCAGTTCAACCACTAAGACATTCCATAGGATGTATTCCACTGGTTTAGGTCAACATCCTAGAACTATATGTGATCCCACTTAAATATCATACAACTCTATTGGCTTGGTTGTTTGTAAACCAAGGCGTATGAATGCTATCTACAACTGCACTTATCCTCTCCAAGATTCGAACACCCAAATAGCTCATTGTTTATTATCATGACTATCTCATTCCAATTTCCCCAAGAACCCAACCATAGAATCTCTTATCATGTACACCTAATAATTTTAATTCACATACTAGCTACTCAAAAAACCACACTAGCCCATATTGGAATGCTGAACTGACAAACAAATCAAGTTGTATTGAGATCGACCCATGGTGAATGGTCCCTGAAGGTGACCAGTGGTACTATTTCCTAGAATCTACAATTAGAACTCATTTAACTGGTAGTTATTCTTGGTCAATAATTCCAACTATTTCAAACAGAATGTCCCACTTATTAAGGCTTGTATTCATTTCTATATCATGCTAAGAGAGCCTGAACCAATTGACGTAAACCATCCTTTCTTTCCACTGTAATAAAGGATGACACGGAATTAAAAAATTGGGTTGATCGATCATAACCATATGCTCCCAAGGGAAAATGGTTCCACTCACAATGAAAGATAAACTCTGAACTCAAACTATTATCATAGGTGCAACAGTGAGTCCAAATTGAAATTCCATCTCAAAACACTAGATGATTGGCTTTGTCTCTTGGTGGGAGCCAAAAAAACAAACTCGAAATGAAATAAAAACACATAACATTGAAATACAAAGTCCCAAATGATTGATGTAATTTCTTGGAGCATGGAAAACTGCCTTCAAAATCGGCCTCGTTTACTCATCTCTGAACCACAGTATTCTGTCTTGGTCCCATAGATCAACAACTATGATTCTTATTGATATGATGGTTGGATGGACAAACCACGCTCGAAACATTGCGCATTTTTCCATCTCAAGGAATGAGAAAACACCCTCTGAGAGCTCATTGAGAACCTAAATAGGTAGCAGTGGAGCTTGGGAACTTAATAATAATATTTCAGTGAGATCCTTAGAACATTGGAACCAGATCACATCACAAATTAAAGACAAGAAAGAGAAATGAAACCATAGCATGAACCACTGGGAAAGAGAAATTAAGGGACCTACAATCATCCCGACAACCAAATAAGGACGATTCATGGGTTGAAATTTCACAGGATTTCCTTCTCTGAGTGGAAAGAGTTTCCCAGTGGCACAAACTATTAGGATCATGGCCATGGACTTAATATATACATGTATTGTGTTTTTTCCTTCAATAAAAAGGAAACGAGTGTGCCATATTGGAAATGATTATCGAATGAGGATACATACTAAGCGATTAGGTATGAAAGATAGGTAGGTTCATAATGATTGAAAGGATGGTATTATAATCAGAACAACAGAACCATTGGAGAGGGTTGAACCACTCATAACGTATCTACAGATTATCCATTGCACTAGTATGGGTTCTACTGTGCCACTAGCAATCAAAAAGGAAGAAAGGAGGAGAAAAAAATTAGTGTTGGACCATCCATTGTTCTAACCTTGGATTTATATGCATTGTGACTTGAAACTAAACATAAATGGACACCACCCTCTTGATCCATTCCACTCTCTACCATCTACTCCCATATTACTTCATTGTTCCTTAGCATTCCGTATTTCCTCATCGGGAAACCCCATAGGAGTCATGAAATCATTTATTGTGCCATTTTATCCATATGATATGTTCCTAAATAATCTAAGTATATCCTTTAAAAACTATAAACTCGATAACTACACCATATAACCACCAAAACCATAAGAAAAGAGTGGATCCAACTTCCTACTCTACTCTAATAGTGAGGTTATTGTTCGATGGTTCTAGAACAACGACCAGTGAATGGAAATTTAAACGAGTAGATCATGGGTCCCCTACTTTAGGTAGATCAAACCCCCCCCCCCCCACAAATTACAGGCATTCCAGCCTTAGCAGAATAAGTGAGATGACTATTTCTTCCATCCCTGGTATTCCCAATATGAGACAACAATGATCTATTTCCATCCTTAGTAGCTTTGGTTATTGGAAGGTACCACCTTGATATTTGAACCCCCATTTCAAGTCTAAGAGGCCAGTATCATATGGAAATCCTGGTCAAATAATGTTGATACAATCATACATCTCGTGGAACATTAATTTCTATTTTTCATGAAATGATGCATAAAAGAATACCTCTCTTTTGTTTGTCCACCACCAATCAGGGGAACATAGTAGTGTGATCTACTCCTGGCCATTTAGTTGGGTTTCTCAACCAGTGTGTGACCACTTAATATAAAATATCAAAAATACAGTTTCCAATTTAATAGTACTTATTTCCATGATCAAACTGTCATGTTCAACTCCAAGAGGTTAGGTGGCCCTGTATCCTGTTTTCCTTAGGACCCCCTTCCAATAGGTCCTGATCGTGCTACCAGTTTTCTAAAAGGGTTTTAATATCATATCTAATAACACCTTTAACTTGATACTCTTCCACCACCACATGGAACCCCATATAAATTATAAATGGTGATACACCAACCTTATAGGACCCTTTATAGTTGAGTGGGTATTGAAAACTCAAGACCTTGCGCATACAATAGTTTGGGTAGAAGGCATTCCCATAAAATTATAATGTTCCCTATATAAACACCACCAAAACCACAGAAAAATCATTTCAATTCCAACCATCCTTGACCATGACCCCCTATTGAACATGGTCCACTCAATAAACTAATAGACTTACCGACCACAAAAGACAACTGATGTCACCGACAAAACAAAATGCTAGAGTAGAATGGACTTATGACCCCAAAGGTTCAATATTGAGTTGTATATACCCCAAATTATCTAATATACCCATTACTTTTACCTTTTCTATTTCAGTTGGGTGTGACCCATTCACTACTATGTCCATACTTCCCATTAATCATGCCAAGATGTAGTGTGGAGTTGAGCTTGGACTTTCATCTGATTCGTACACCATTGGACAATTCCAAAACCACCAATATTTTTATTTTCCATTCACTATATATAGTATCCCACTTTTCATCCCTAGTCATTTCTAGGTCCTCGATGTGATACTTCATGTATCTCTAGGATACATGATTCATTTATCCTAGTAAATGACCAGGACATACTAGGGTATCACTTCTTGGCTTCCAACCACACTATAAAATAATGTGATCACGAGGGAAGTGGGCCCATGTTAAAAGATATCAACCTCCATCTTGATCCCTAATCATGGAGGCATTGAAGACATTCAAGAACAAACTAGAGATAATGACATCATGAGTAACCGAATAGAGAACCTTTTTGATTTTCTTCCAGACACTTGTTTGTGGAAAACATCAAGTCAACATAATCAAATATCCCTATCATCCAACCTTTGAAACCCATTAATATTGATATGTGATAAAACACCAATGATCCAATCATGGTTAGGTTATATTATACTAATAATATTATATAGAGTTTGATACAGTTTTCTATATAAAGCACTCTATATTTCTCTTATATAGTAGTATCAACCCCTTAATCACAATCGCTAAACTTATCATCACGGACGTCTCCTTTTATAGATATCCAATAGTTCCCTGAGAAAATATCATATATGGAAACCATCAAGAACCAACACATGATATATTGTGCACATAAAAATTATTACCATTTTCAGTCTGATAGTGAGGGAAAAGAAATAGAGACACAGAAAACAAAACCATTTACTCTACTACATATATTCTTCGAATCTTGAGACCTAATTTATTATAGTATGAAAGAGTCCTGATTATTTATTCAACACTTCTATTTTGAACTATTTTCATGATGATTTTGGAAGAAAAGACCCCTGTTAAACAATTGGTCTCTTTGACCCAAGCCATATCATGACCAAAGAGCTGCAAAGTCTATTGGAACATTCCATCAAATTTGTTTGAATCAAGATTATTAGTTGCAGTGATCATAGAATTAAGTGAATGAATAGATTAACTTTGGTACTTTTGGCATTCACTTTGTCATTTGACTAACAAGAATGAATGAATTATTCACCTAAACGACCATACTGGACATGGTTTTATGCCACCAAATCACCACTCTAAGGAAAGATGGTATCATAATTGGTATAATATAGGTAGAATAATTAAGGGAAAAAATTCATCATAGAGAGAGGCTTAAATGGATTATATTACAATCAAAAAATGGTAAATACAACTACACTTCCATCACCAGTGTATTTTCCATTGCACTAACATGATAAAGGGGGGAAAATACCAAGACCGTGAGTACACCAATGAAAGAAACCCATGTTAGTGCATTAGTGGTGGAATTACCTAGCTCCCAAGACAATTCATTTCATTAAAAACTAGTGATTCATAATGGAAGCTCTCCCTACTAACTCCCCATTTATATTATCATACTGGATCACTTTCTTGACTAGTTGGTTGAGTCACTCCACCGTGGTTTTCCAATGGGTCCATGCTATCTATCCACTACCTTCGGGGAGGTACTAGAATAGTGGAGGATTAGGGGAATTCTAGGGGGTCTAGACCATGGTAATTAGAAATCCTATCATGAACTTGTAAAAGTACATCTTGAACATAATTCCTAACGTGTATTCATATCCAAGGAGTTTTTTAGGTCTTCACTAGGATACCTAATTTAGGTATACATGTGGAGACACGGAGGTACCAAGACTGGTCAGATCTGGGTATATTATTGATTGTAGGCTGACTATATTATTCCAATGTTACATGATTCATGTATCATAGTGAGTGCCTGGAATATATAAAGTATCACTGAGAATGACTAGGGGAAATAGGTTGAAACAGGTTGAAACATAGATGAGATAAAAAAATTAATCACCGAGTTTAAGGAGGCTATATCTTTGGTCAGTGAAAACAAAGCAATCTCATACCAAAATGATTTTTACATAGATAGATTTCACCCCACATATTGAATCAATGCACTAAACATGTTTCTAATCCTGAACATCGCTCTAGATAAAGAAAATGTAAAACCCCCAACACCCATTGATTTTACACCATCCACTATCTCGTTCCTTGAAAAACTCAAATCAAATATCCCCATTGAACCTTGTGTGGGCTTTGTCCTATCTCACCCCACCCCAGCCTTTTGGAGAAATAATTGAGTTGGGGTTGATGCCTTTAAACCCGATATATGGTTTTCCATTGGGAGTGGTGGTTGAGCTACTTCGCCTTATTCCATGGGAGAAAATATGATTTTTCTATGTTTTAGATTCATATAATGTATTCGACCACCAGACCAGTGACTGAAAGATCCCTATTGAAACACTAGGAATCATCCTGTGCTCCTAGAAACACCACCCATTTCAAGTTCTTCATTTAAGAGTGTTCTCAATCACTAGGTCCATAGGTTGTAGTTGACTAAGTCCAAGTAATCTATTTTATAGTGTTATCACTCACTAGGTACTCACTGGGATACATGAAGTATCCCAGGGCTTCCTTGAGATACCTGATTCAGTTATCCTAGTGAAGACCAGGGAGGACCAGGATAGGTTAGACATCATTATAATCTAGATAGTAGGATACCTAAATTATACCAAGAATATATGATTCATATATCCCAGTGAGAGAATTGGGTTGCACAAGAGATGAAATGGGGATTTTAGGTAGGAGTATCAAGTAAAAGAGATGATATTGATCTATTTGGACAATGGTGTCTCAGGTCCAATATCACCAAAATGGGTTGGAATTGGTGGTGTTAATCAGGTTGCTCGTGTAACCTCTAACCCCACTCATATATATAAAGTTGTGTGTATCATACTATATTATCAAGATACTATACCTAAGTTCAACTATGATACCTGTTACACGAGTTGAACCAGTAGCTCTAATCGATGACTAGACCATAACCCCAAGTTTCCTATCTCATCAAGAGATGATATACCCCAAACTAGTGAATCTAAATGTAAACCCCATATGTTTCCACACCATTGAAGTAGAGTACTAAACATCAATGTATCTGCACTGGATAAAACACAACAGAATGGTCTTCCATACCTCTTTCTAAACCATCTCATCACATACAGTAGTATAGTAGGTCATATCTGAGACCCTGGACCTCTTAGTAAACATATTTCTCTCATTTTTGTGTTTTATATACCATTAAAACCTAACATTTAATTTATTGGAGTACTTATGAGCATACCACTTCGTCCTTCTTGGGTGGATGAAAAAAAGGGATGGCCATAGTTTTCCTATCTAATCAGGTGAATTGGTATTAAGACGGTGTGGTGCATTAGATCAATCATTTCCCCATTGGATAGTAGTGCCCACAGTCTCAATTACATGCCATCTTGGTATCATATCTATCGGTCTTTCTACTTTAGTTATGTACTTGAAAATAAACCCTATTCTCATTTCATGTTCATAATTTTATCCGAGATTCCATCGACTATGTATGATATATAATATAGTCCACCCGAGTTCCTTTAACTAAAATATTTTTCCTACCTCTACCACAACCCCAAGAACAACTTTATCCCTTTTGAATGATTGATGTAACATCACTTATGCATGACTATAGGAATGAACATATTCCATTTATTAAGAAACTTATATCCTTATCTTCAACCAAAATGTCATCTACAAATACGACACTTTGAGTTCAATTTTATTTGATTCCCATGTTTTAGTGTGAGATGAGTTTCTCATTCCCTTGTGATGATCATTTGATAGACGCTGAGTTGGATTTGAAATAGTTTTGGTGGTCTATTTTATTCTTCTGACTCAACATGGAATCATTTGTCTCTCCCCTATATTACGGTATACAAAAAGAGTCATCCTGGTGGAGCCTAGTCTAGTTGATAACCGGTTGGAAATTTAATAATAGAGAACCTATTTCTATTGGAATCATTATAGTATGGCATAACAAGATTATAGAGTATCCATGAACGACATTTCCTTGGATAAAGGTGGAAACTAGTAGTAGAGGGAATCTTATGAGCACATCCACAAGCACCTATCATCCAAAGACAATGCCTTCTGCTACAGGGCCTATTGGATCATCTCATCTCTCAAACCAATGAAAATTATATTTTATGGGAAATAAATACCATCAATCACATGAAATTAATGCATGATTTCATAGTAGTTGTAGTAGGTGTAGACTAGATACCCATGTTGTGACCATCTACCTTGCTCCAGTTGATCAATCCTATACTCTAACAGTACCCCACCTTTGATATCAAACCCTAGGAACTTCAGCAGGTTCTTGGTATAATAATGGACTTTTGGTTTTGGGCATTGGGTTCTCTCATGCAACCTATACCTTACTCTCGTTCATCATCGCTCTACTCAAATAGTTGATGGTTAATAGAATATTTTCTCTACCATGTATGCGGTGGTTGATGGAATCTATACTCTGCCATGAAATTATATTGTAGAGCTCCCCAAGATCCTACCTCAATTCATAGGAATATAGTTTGAATGCATTGTTTCATACTAGATAACTACGTGTATCCCCTATATCATGAATATCATGGTCCAGGTTTACACTATTGGTTTTCCCAAGTGATACTAGCTCTTAGTGATCTTGAGCCTCCATTTTCCTTCAATTATGTGGTGGGGTTTGATGGCATGTAAGGACCCTAACACTAGTAGCCTGGAGTCAGTGCCTTAATTTATTACATTGTTATATATTGAAGACTCAAATCACAATGAATCGATCGGTTTAGTAGTTTTGAAATCTAGATTGCATACATGTACATTAAATTAGAACTTGAAATGAAATACGACATACCAACTCCATTGGAAACACCCATAAACTCCAATATTATTCCTATAAGTCATTCATAATATACATCTTCACATCCTGTGGAAAACTAAATCATAAGAAAGGGGTGGGGGTAGATGCTTAGTTCAGGTAAGAAATATTTTGGAATGTATCCTAAATAAATATAAATAAAAAGGATTGAGGAATAACTAATGACAAATTCCATTAAAACATAATATTGAGTATAATATGGAAGGAATAAAAGCTATCAAAATAATCACATATAAATAATCACATGAGGATGAACCTTAACTATGGATATTCTAGTAGTAGAATAATCAGATGAAATAACAATTAATACAATCATAATGATAGAATTCATAATTCTGAACATCATATAAATACCATCAAGGAATTGGACAATAAATCTACATAAATCGGTAATGCCTCATCCAAAACCCAGTCTAGTTTGTCTCATGAGACCTATTGATGCATTGAGGGGATATAGCGGGCCCCGCTCGTCACATACTAAGTCCTATGAATTCCTCGTATTTCAAATTAAAATATATATTTAAATAAAATTATCCCTAACCAATTTTAAATATTTTAATCTTAAACATAGATGAATGTACTCTAACAAAATCATTGAGAAATTATTGAGAGAAATACCAATTTTACTTTTGGAAAGAAGAGTTCTTCTGAAAAATCATATTTATTTTACATAAAATCCAATTATATACATTTATATCTAAAAAAAGAAAAGATATGGACAATGAAATTATATTTGATTCATAAATTATTTTGAACTAAAGTAAAAACATTCAAAAAGAGAATTTAAGAATCTTTAGAAATGATCCGCTTCAGTGATGTTTAAGAGTAAATACTAAAGATTATTTAAAACAGAAAAATGAATAATTTCTGTCTAAAACCAAGAATGAACAAGGATATTTTTTCATGATAAAATTATAGATTTTATAAAAATAATGATGGCTTGAAATAGATTACGGATTTCAGTTGATAATGGGTAATAAACAAGGAAATTCCCTTAAATCAGGCATGCTTATTAGGAATAATTGAGAAGGGAACCTTATAAAATCATTTATTTTCCATTAAATAAGAATGAAATGATCTACATAATTGACATTATAATATATAAACAAAATTTTTATGAAATATATAAAAACTAAAAAATAATTAAATTAGGTTAATGATAGAAGAAGAGTAACATAAAGGAAAAATGAAGGTTCAGGTATAATCCTTTACATGTTTGCAAATAGTCGAATCGTATGCCCCATAAAATTAATAATCATAAAAATAAAAATTTAATACCCTGAAGATGAAGAGAATAATGATATTATACATCAATGTGAAGTATACATACACCACACATAATAAATAGTGGTGAATAAAGAATATATCCCAGAAATGAAAGTGAGCTGAGAAAACCCTAACCTTTTATTTGATAGTGTTCTAAAATTTCACTTCATGTCCTGGATAATGAAATTAGATTCATTAATAATTTAATTGAGAACCTATTAAATATTTATTTTATTTATAATAATTTTATTATGTTCATTTATGGCATTTTTATAAGTTATAAGATTCAATTTCAGTGTTTGGGGGTGTTTGTTTCTATAACGACCCATACTTTACATACATTGTTAATACTTCAAAATTGAAGCACACTTATTGCAACATATGAAAAAACCACAAAGGACCGCATAGGTATAGTGTCTTTAGAAACTGGGAAACATAAACAACTGGTTCATAAATCTTCTACAGTGTCTCCCATTTATTTCATCATATCTAGGGTCCCTTTTAGTATATTCTACTTAATATCCATCTTCCTGACCTGGGGAAAAGAAAACATAAAAGGGTGAGCTCAAATGCTCAGCAAGGGCAAATAAAGGAAATAAAAATCATATCATATCTTTTTGAAAATCATAACCTGCAAAAGAGATCATAATATCTTAACATGGAATAAATCATAGAAGTGAAAATGAGATCCCCATAATCATAACATGAAACTCGAAACTTTGTGACATGCACACATAATCATGGAAAATCATTTCTTATTAGTCATGACTCATTGCCAAGACTATCTTAGTGGAGAAAGTCCCTTTCTGAACCGAGTCACCCTCGTTCCAGTCCTGTTTCACTGAACCGGTATAACCTACCGTTCCATCCATGTTTATCTCATGAGATATAAAATCTTTACCCAATGCATTTGAGGGAGATATAGGTCCCACCCATCTTATAATGAATCCTTTCTTATGTGTGCCACATAATCATAAACCATACATCATAGCGTAACCCATGTAATAAAAATGGAATTCTTAAACAACATGAAATCATAAAACAATTCATATAAGATAAAGGAATTCATAAAAATATTTCCATCACAACATAATCAAACCAATGTAATAATAGGGATAAAAACAGAACCCTTTTATTATCTTAGATGGAAAATAATTTTGATAAAATACTTGAACTTCATTCTTGAGGAAAATATCCTTTCTACTTCAAAAACATTTTTCCTTTCATAACATGTCATACGACTTTAAAATAAAAGAAGTTGATTAAAAATAAACTTGAAAACTTGTAAAGGAAGTTTATTGGAAATAATGTTTTAAAAATCCATTCATGCTGTATAAGTTAAAAAAACATTCTTCATACTTTTGTCGGAAAAGTCAAAAAGTACCTCGTACGAAAAACGACAAAAGATTCCTTTCATACATATTACTAAAAACTCACCGAAGGGTAAAAATGGATTTAAAAAAAATTGTAAGTGGATGGAAAAAAAATATTACATATTGAGGGAACATGGATGTGGATGATAAAATACACCCCAGTAAATACCAAAGTATAAACAATCTCGGATAAAAATGAGATTGTGATATTTCCCCTTACCTTAGGTCCGATTTGCTTTGTACATGTCCGAAGCTCCTGTATAATGGTTTAAATAATGTTATTGACTTATTCCATAATCATACATATTGATATGATATCATATATGGTCATATTCTTAGCTTCTTATTAGTAATATTTCATTGTTACTTATTACTCGGGTCTTTATTGCCTTTTGTTCTTATGCGTGTTTTGTTGAATAAATTCTTATTCTTATTTTAAGGTTATAGATACCTTATATCCAGAATTGTATTAGTGTAACATATATCATATTTATTCATTCAATTCATTTATATAATTACTATTTAATGATGATCATGTAGAACGAGTCGCATCACATCATGGAGACGGTATTCCGTACGTACGCACGAGTGATGATATCATTCCTATGATCGTGGAATTGTATTGGAGTATATATATATTATTTCAGTATCAATATTACTTAATAATAATCATAAATAGTTAATCATTACACCATTATACCCATCCTTGTAAAGTGATGGTGGAAAATAGATTACACCACGGCGTAGAGACGGTATTCCGTACGTACGCACGCGCAGTGATTTCATTTTTCCGTGGGATGGATAGAAGGTGAATTAGGGTTGTTTCATATTTATAATAACATGTCAGTATTTAAGTAATACTAATGTTATTACTTTATCATGAAACAACTAAATAATAAGAAGTTGAAGAAGAAAGAAATTGAAATGATCGGTAATGGATATTACCTCTTCTTTGGAACGCCTCTTTGAATCCTCCACTTAGGGAACTAAGATTGGTCTTTGAAGAAGACCAGGACCTCTAGGATTATTCTAGGGAAGTGTAGAGGAGAAAATGGCAGGGGTTGGACGAGCTTGAGTGCTCAATTTGGTGTGAGGAGGAGGGGGAGGAGAGCCCTTTTATAAGGGAGGAGAGGGGCACCTTAGGAATATCTCAAAATATTATTTTATATTAAAGTCAAAATCGGTTTATAATGGTTCCAAAGGGTCTTATTTCGAAGCTAAAGTGGGGATGGGTCGAAATCCTATCAACCAATAGGATTTTGACAAGTTTAGGGAATTATTTTAACCTTATCAATTAGATTTAACTCTAAGTTAAATAATTTAACTTTTACCGTGTCTTTTTGTTTTCTTTAACTATATGGTTAATACACTTACTATAACATGCCAAACGAACCCCAAATTGTTTATTATTAATATATATATCCTTATCTAAGTCATTTAGCCGATCCTTAGATTTTTAGGAATAAAATAACAATTAATAATATAATATTTGATTTAAAAACTATTTTGTGTCAATTTTGACACTATTTGATATATGATTTTTGTGAAAGTCATAACAGAATTATATGTTCGAACAAAGTTGATTAAATCAATATTAATATATCATAGTAACCTATAAAATTAGTGGAATTCATAAAAAGTCTCAAATTACATTTATTTTGGTGTTTATAACATCAATTATGTCAATATTTCATTAATAAGATAATTACTGCATCATCATTGTGTCATAAATAAATTAAATTATATAATGTCTAAAAATTACAAATAAAATACCATTATGTAGGAAATAATTTTATCTTTCTAATTAACATTTATAGTCGAATTTATCTTATGTATAACCCCATATTAAAAATGATTTACTTATTAAACTTTGATTTTAACTATTTTAACCCTTCCTTAAATAAATTAATAATAAATGTCCTAATCTAATCCAAGTGGGCCTAAATGGTCATATTTTATTCATAAGGTTGTTTTTGGTCGAATTACACTTATCCAATAGAATTAAGACATGTGTTAGGGTAATAGTAATATCATATTTACCCTTAGTTACCCTATTTACTATTAACCGCGGTAAAAAAAGTAAAAAGTTACTATTCACCAAAAAATTATTTTTATCTCATTGAACAACATTTTACTTACTGATATCAACCGTGTCTGTCGGATTTTCGAAATTCCATTCACAGAAGCGGTAAAATTATGTTTTATGCAAAATTCAGTTTTTAACCTTCCACTTAGTGGTTTCACTATTCATCAAAAATTGAAAGTTTTCAGAAAATACCAAAATTTCACCCTAGGCTAATTTCGATATTCTGAGTCCAAAAATGAAGTCCATTTGGAAAAATAAAATTTATAAAATTTCAAAAAGTGGTTATTACTATTCATAACGGCTAGTTTTAATAGCATATTGTTGTTTAGTGAAACTCAGTATTGCATACGACGCAAGCTATCGAGGAAGGTCGCGATTGCGTGTAAAGAAAGCCAAGCAAGTGTTGTGTAGAAAAAGATTCCTTTGATAACATAAAAGTCTCGGGTGTTACATTCTACCCCCCTTAAAAAGAATTTCGCCCTCGAAATTCGTCACTTTGTAACAAACAGATGAGGATACTTCTCCCTCATCATATCCTCAAGCTCCCATGTAGCTTCTTCAAGTTGGTGGTTCCTCCATAAAACTTTCACCAATCGAGTGGTCTTGTTTCGTAGGACTTTTTCGCTACGATCCAGAATCTCTATCGGTTGTTCTTCATAAGAAAGATCTTGCTCCAGCGGTACAACTTCTGAGCTGAGTACATGTGAAGGATCTGGTATGTACTTTCTCAGGAGAGATACATGGAACACATCGTGAACTTGAGAGAGATTCGGTGGAAGCGCCAATCGGTAAGCTACATTCTCAACACGATCCAGTATTTCGAAAGGACCGATATATCTAGGGCTCAACTTCCCCTTCTTTCCAATATTCATAACCCTCTTCCAGGGAGATATTCGTAAGAACACTTTATCACCCACTTCAAACTCTAGGTCTTTTCTTCGGTTGTCGGCATAACTTTTCTGTCGACTCTCAGCTGCTCTTATGTGTTGTTGAATAGATCTAACCTTTTCTGCCATTTCATCAACGAGATCAGGTCCTAATAGCTTTCTTTCCCCAACTTCATCCCAGCAAGTTGGAGTCCTGCATTTCTTTCCATAGAGAGCTTCATAAAGAGCCATCTGAATACTGGAGTGAAAGCTATTATTATAAGAAAATTCCACCAAAGGTAGGTGTTGATCCCAACCTCCCTTGAAATCCATAGAGCAAGCTCTCAACATATCTTCTAGGGTTTGAATTGTTCTCTCAGACTGACCGTCTGTCTGGGGATGATAAGCAGTGCTGAAACTCAACTCTGTATCCAGCGTATGCTGAAGACTTCGCCAGAACTTCGAGGTAAATCTCGGATCCCGATCAGATATAATAGAAATTGGTACTCCATGCAATCTTACCACTTCCTTTACATATATCCTGGCAAGCTTATCTAGAGATAAATCCTCTCTAATAGCAATGAAGTGTGCAGACTTTGTAAGACGATCAACTATGACCCAAATAGCATTATTGCCTTTGGATGTTTTAGGAAGTCCTGTGACAAAGTCCATAGTGATGTTTTCCCATTTCCATTCGGGTATGGGTAATGGTTGTAACATCTCCTTAGACTTATGTCTCTCAGCTTTAACTTGTTGACAAACCAAGCATCGAGAGACATATTCAGCAACATCTCTTTTCATGCCATCCCACCAGAAGTACTCTTTCAGGTCCCTATACATCTTCGTGCTTCCAGGATGAATAGAGAATGAAGAACTATGAGCCTCATCCAGCAGATCCTTCTTTAATTCAGGGATGGGAGGAACACAAACCCGATTCCTGAACTTTATTATCCCATCACAATCAAGGTTTAATTCAGGAACATTTATCACCTTCTTTTGTAACTCGAAATCTTCTTTCGGTGCCTCCTTAATCTTCGCATTTATAGATGGTTGAACATTCATTTGAGAAAGATAAGATTTTTCCCCTTCCATTATAATTCCAAGATCCATCCTTTGTAAATCCATAAATATTGGATCTTTTGTGATCCTCATAATGGATAAACTAGCATGGTCTTGTCGACTTAATGCATCTGCCACCTTGTTTGCTTTCCCAGGGTGGTAATGGATTGAGCAGTCATAATCCTTAATCAGCTCCAACCATCTTCTTTGACGCATATTCAGCTCCTTTTGTGTGAAAATATACTTTAAACTTTTATGATCAGTATAAATATCACACCTTTCACCATAAAGGTAATGCCTCCAAATCTTTAATGCAAAGATTACCGCAGCCAACTCCAAATCATGTGTTGGGTAATTTTGCTCATGGATTTTCAACTGTCGTGAGGCATAAGCTATCACCATATCATTTTGCATAAGAACACACCCCAATCCCTTCTTGGATGCATCACTGTAGATCACAAACCTTTCTCCACTACAAGGCAGTGTGAGCACAGGTGCACTGGATAACCTTCTTTTCAACTCCTTGAAATTCTCTTCACATTCCTCTATCCAGACAAACTTAACTCCTTTCCGAGTCAACTTGGTGAGTGGATTAGATAATCGTGAAAAATCTTTTACAAAACGTCGATAATATCCAGCCAAACCAAGAAAACTTCGGATCTCAGTTACTGTTTTTGGTCTTGACCATCTTTCGATAACCTCTGTTTTTGCTGGATCCACAGATATCCCCTCTTTTGAGATTATGTGACCCAAAAATGCAACTTTTTGAAGCCAAAATTCACACTTGGTAAATTTGGCATAAAGCTTCTCCTTTCTCAGGTTCTTCAATATAATTCTCAAGTGATCTTCATGCTCTTCCTTGCTCTTTGAATAGACAAGAATATCGTCTATAAAAACTACCACAAATTGATCAAGATAGTCTCTAAAGACTCTATTCATTAGATCCATGAAGATAGCAGGGGCATTAGTAAGACCAAATGGAATCACTATAAATTCATAGTGTCCATACCTTGTACGGAAAGCCGTCTTTGGTATATCCTCCCTTTTGACCCTTAATTGATGATACCCTGAACGAAGATCAATCTTGGAAAAGTATTGAGCTCCGCGTAGTTGGTCAAATAAGTCATCAATGCGTGGGAGAGGATATTTTTTCTTGATAGTGATCTTGTTAAGTTCTCGATAATCAATGCAGAGTCTCATTGATCCATCTTTCTTCTTAACAAATAGAATAGGTGCTCCCCAAGGTGACGCACTAGGGCGTATGAATCCCTTATCAAGATTCTCTTGGAGTTGCTTCTTCAATTCCTGCAACTCAATTGGGGCCATTCTATAAGGTGTCATTGAAATTGGAAAAGCGCCCAGTACGAGTTCTATTGAAAACTCAACTTCACGATTTGGTGGAAGACCCGGTAATTCCTCCGGAAAGACATCATCAAACTCCCGTACAATGGGTATATTCTTAATCATGAGTTTCTCACCAACCATTAGAGATAAATAACCTTCATTTAGTGGAATCAAGACCCATAAGATGGAAGGAATTTCCACTGGAAGGTTATGTTCATCCTTGCATTGATAGACGATCGTAGATTGATCTGGAATATGAAATGTGACTTCCCTTCTTTGGCAATTGATATGAGCTCCATGTAGAGAAATCCAATCCATGCCAAGAATCACATCAAATTCCACTAAAGGAAGGATCATAAGATTTTCAGGAAGCACTTTCCCACAAACTTCGATCGGAGAAGAATTATAAACTTTTGATGCGACTATTGTGCCATTAGGTGTTGTCACAGCTAAATCAACATCTAATTGTTGAGGTAATACGGTGATACCCTTAGAAAATTATTTAGCAATAAAAGAGTGGGTGGATCCAGAATCAAATAAAACATTTTCTACTTTAGAGTGGCTGGTAAGTGTACCTTTCACCACTTCGTTATCGTACTCCACATCGCTGATAGAAATTGCATGTGACTTTCCTTTGTCTTTAGCCTTATGATTTTTTTGACGTCGACCATCATCATCAACCCTTGGATTTGGGCATTGATTGGCATAATGCCCCATCTCCTTGCACTTGAAACATTTAAGTGTAGTAGGTTCATTCTGTGTATCCCTTCCTTTGTTTGCATCATTAGACATCTTCTTCCCATTATCGCGGCATTCAAATGCCCGATGACCTTCCTTTCCACATTTAAAACATTTACTTGTCCCTTTAAGACAACTCCCTCCATGTTTCTTTCCACACTTTGAGCATAAGGGAAAGTTCATCTTCTTTTCAGTGTGCTCTTTAGATTTTCCTTTGAATTCCATCTTCCTCTTCTTATCAAACCCATGTGACTTATGGGTTACTCCAATCTCCATCTCGACTTTGAGAGCACATCGAACGATTTCCTCGTAGCTATTGAAGTCCCTTATGGCTAACGCCCTTCGAAGACTTGGTTTTAAGCCACTAAATAATCGATCGATCTTACTCTCAGGTTGGATAATAATACCAGAAGCGTACCTTGCAAGTCTTGTAAAATTTGCTTCATAGGTACCAAAAGATTCATCATCCCTTTGCTTCAGTTCAAGAAACTCTTTCTCCATCTTTGTTCGGAGAATACGGGGGAAGTACTTATTGAAAAATAAGTTCTTGAACTCGTCCCATTCCATAGACTCAATTTCATCCCTTTTCCTCGTATTCCTAATAAGATTCCACCATTGATCAACATATCCTTCCAAACGACACACTTCTAGGATGACTTTATCATGCTCAGAACATTGAAGAACTGAAAATATCTTTTCAGTAGTACTAATCCATTGTTCAGCAACTAATGGATCAGTAGACCCGCTGAAAGAAGGTGGACGCTACCTCATGAAGGATTCAACAGAATGTTGCTCCTTCCTTGCTCTTTTGGAAGTCCTGCATGATTCATAGCTTGAGAAAGTTGTGTGAGCATGGCTACAAGATTTTGCATTCCATATCCCATATCATTTGGTTGCTCAGGGGGACAATCATTGCATTGCCCATCGCATTCCGCATTAACACGGTTCCTTCGGGTTCCAGCCATTGAATAAAACCAAGAAGAATAGTGTGAGCAACACTAATTATAATAGGAAAACCACATAATCAATGATAAAATTTCACACTTAAGGTTTTATCCTAGGGTATTCATGGCCATTTCTAAAACACTAAGATTGTGTTCTATGCTTAGACTTATCCTTAGGGTTCTTACTAAGGCTTTCGCATCCTAGTTTACAAAGGTTGACTATACCTTTCCTCTGATACCAACTAAAACGACCCATACTTTACATACATTGTTAATACTTCAAAATTGAAGCACACTTATTACAACATATGACAAAACCACAAAGGACCGCATAGGTATAGTGTCTTTAGAAACTGGGAAACATAAACAACTGGTTCATAAATCTTCTACAGTGTCTCCCATTTATTTCATCATATCTAGGGTCCCTTTTAGCATATTCTACTTAATATCCATCTTCCTGACCTGGGGAAAAGAAAACATAAAAGGGTGAGCTCAAATGCTCAGCAAGGGCAAATAAAGGAAATAAAAATCATATCATATCTTTTTGAAAATCATAACCTGCAAAAGAGATCATAATATCTTAACATGGAATAAATCATAGAAGTGAAAATGAGATCCCCATAATCATAACATGAAACTTGAAACTTTGTGTCATGCACACATAATCATGGAAAATCATTTCTTATTAGTCATGACTCATTGCCAAGACTATCTTAGTGGACAAAGTCCCTTTCTGAACCGAGTCACCCTCGTTCCAGTCCTGTTTCACTGAACCGGTATAACCTACCGTTCCAGCCATGTTTATCTCATGAGATATAAAATCTTTACCCAATGCATTGGAGGGAGATATAGGTCCCACCCATCTTATAATGAATCCTTTCTTATGTGTGCCACATAATCATAAACCATACATCATAGCGTAACCCATGTAATAAAAATGGAATTCTTAAACAACATGACATCATAAAAAAATTCATATAAGATAAAGGAATTCATAAAATTATTTCCATCACAACATAATCAAACCAATGTAATAATAGGGATAAAAACAGAACCCTTTTATTATCTTAGATGGAAAATAATTTTGATAAAATACTTGAACTTCATTCTTGAGGAAAATATCCTTTCTACTTCAAAAACATTTTTCCTTTCATAACATGTCATACGACTTTAAAATAAAAGAAGTTGATTAAAAATAAACTTGAAAACTTGTAAAGGAAGTTTCTTGGAAATAATGTTTTAAAAATCCATTCATGCCGTATAAGTTAAAAAAAACATTCTTCGTACTTTTGTCGGAAAAGTCAAAAAGTACCTCGTACGAAAAACGACAAAAGATTCCTTTCATACATATTACTAAAAACTCACCGAAGGGTAAAAATGGATTTAAAAAAAATTGTAAGTGGATGGAAAAAAAATATTACATATTGAGGGAACATGGATGTGGATGATAAAATACACCCCAGTAAATACCAAAGTATAAACAATCTCGGATAAAAATGAGATTGTGATATTTCCCCTTACCTTAGGTCTGATTTGCTTTGTACGTGTCCGGAGCTCCTGTATAATGGTTTAAATAATGTTATTGACTTATTCCAGAATCATACATATTGATATGATATCATATATGGTCATATTCTTGGCTTCTTATTAGTAATATTTCATTGTTACTTGTTACTCGGGTCTTTATTGCCTTTTGTTCTTATGCGTGTTTTGTCGAATAAATTCTTATTCTTCTTTTAAGGTTATAGATACCTTATATCCAGAATGGTATTAGTGTAACATATATCATATTTATTCATTCAATTCATTTATATAATTACTATGTAATAATGATCATGTAGAACGAGTCGCATCACATCATGGAGACGGTATTTCGTACGTACGCACGAGTGATGATATCATTCCTATGATCGTGGAATTGTATTGGAGTATATATATATTATTTCAGTATCAATATTACTTAATAATAATCATAAATAGTTACTCATTACACCATTATAACCATCCTTGTAAAGTGATGGTGGAAAATAGATTACACCACGGCGTGGAGACGGTATTCCGTACGTACGCACACGCGGTGATTTCATTTTTCTGTGGGATGGATAGAAGGTGAATTAGGGTTGTTTCATATTTATAATAACATATCAGTATTTAAGTAATACTTATGTTATTACTTTATCATGAAACAACTAAAGAAGAAGAAGTTGAAGAAGAAAGAAATTGAAAAGATCGGTAATGGATATTACCTCTTCTTTGGAACGCCTCTTTGAATCCTCCACTTAGGGAAATAAGATTGGTCTTTGAAGAAGACCAGGACCTCTAGGATTATTATAGGGAATTGTAGAGGAGAAAATGGCAGGGGTTGGCCGAGCTTGAGTGCTAAATTTGGTGTGAGGAGGAGGGGGAGGAGGTTCCCTTTTATATGGGAGGAGAGGGGCACCTTAGGAATATCTCAAAATATTATTTTATATTAAAGTCAAAATCAATTTATAATGGTTCCAAAGGGTCTTATTTCGAAGCTAAAGTGGGTATGGGTCGACATCCTATCAACGAATAGGATTTAGACAAGTTTAGGGAATTATTTTAACCTTATCAATTTGATTTAACTCTAAGTTAAATAATTTAACTTTTACCGTGTCTTTTTGTTTTCTTTCACTATATGGTTAATACACTTACTATAACATGCCAAAAGAACCCCAAATTGTTTATTATTAATATATATATCCTTATCTAAGTCATTTGGCCGAACCTTAGATTTTTAGGAATAAAATAACAATTAATAATATAATATTTGATTTAAAAACTCTTTTGTGTCAATTTTGACACTATTTGATATATGATTTTTGTGAAAGTCATAACAGAATTATATGTTCGAACCAAGTTGATTAAATCAATATTAATATATCATTGTAACCTATAAAATTAGTGGAATTCCTAAAATGTCTCAAATTACATTTATTTTGGTGTTTATAACATCAATTATGTCAATATTTCATTAATAAGATAATTACTGCATCATCATTGTGTCATAAATAAATTAAATTATTTAATGTCTAAAAATTACAAATAAAATACCATTATGTAGGAAATCTTTTTATCTTTCTAATGAATATTTATAGTCGAATTTAGCTTATGTATAACCCCATATTAAAAATGATTTACTTATTAAACATTGATTTTAACTATTTTAACCCTTCTTTAAATAAATTAATAATAAATGTCCTAATCTAATCCAAGTGGGCCTAAATGGTCATATTTTATTCAAAAGGTTGTTTTTGGTCGAATTAAACTTATCCAATAGAATTAGGACATGTGTTAGGGTAATAGTAATATCATATTTACCCTTAGTTACCCTATTTACTATTAACCGCGGTAAAAAAAGTAAAAAGTTACTATTCACCAAAAAATTATTTTTATCTCATTGAACCACATTTTACTTACTGATATCAACCGTGTCTGTCGGATTTTTGAAATTCCATTTACAGAAGCAGTAGAATTATGTTTTATGCAAAATTCAGTTTTTAACCTACCACTTAGTGGTTTCACTATTCATCAAAAATTGAAAGTTTTCAGAAAAATACCAAAATTTCACCCTAGGCTAATTTCGATATTATGAGTCCAAAAATGAAGTCCATTTTGAAAAATAAAATTTATAAAATTTCAAAAAGTGGTTATTACTATTCATAACGGCTAGTTTTAATAGCATATTGTTGTTTAGTGAAACTCGGTATTGCATACGACACAAGCTATCGAGGAAGGTCGCGATTGCGTGTAAAGCAAGCCAAGAAAGTGTTGTGTAGAAAAAGATTCCTTTGATAACATAAAAGTCTCGGGTGTTACAGTTTCCCTGGGTTTCATGAATGATTCAATTGTATACACATATGAAAGATCATGTAAAAAAGGAATAGTTTCCCAGAATTGAAATTATATGTTACTAATGAACTTATAGAAGAATAAATGGTCTTATATATCATTTTATTCTCCAAATATGTGGATGATTCATTAGATAAAATGTTAATGATAATCGTTTATATTATTTTCGTGTTTTTCGATCATCCCATACTAGTTTTGTCTTATGACGTAATATTATGTATATATACTGGTTCCAAAAAATTAAATAAATTATAATATGTATAAAAAAATATTTTTTGACCATTATAATGGTTTTAGAACCAAAATATAATGAGTAAATGGAATATGATGTCGCATCGTCCATGATGGTGGTAAATCGGCACATCAGGTAAATTGTTTTCATTTGAAGAATAAAAGGGGAAGGATAAGGGGGTTGGTGATGGACATTATATTAACATAATAAAATTATAGTATATATAAGATACTAGAGTTATCAAGATTTTTTGGACAAAATAGGGAAGGATAGAATATAAAATTAAAGAAATTAAAAGAAATTGAAAATGAACGTAAACATGATTTACCTCTTGAATTCCTCTAATTATGAACCTCCATAAGGAACATTGAAATGTTATTTTGGGTGATACCAGCAAGACCGGAATGTGGGGGAGAAGTTTGAAAGAGTTATTTGGTAGAAAATGGGAAAGATTCAAGGATTTGTAGTCATAAGGAGAAGAGGTGGTGAGGGGTGATATATATAGTGGAGGAGATGGGTGTTTTATGATAATTTTAATTATTAGTTTACTATTTTGGATCAAGACTATCAATAGTACTAATTCTTGTGATTAAATACAGTGTCTAAGGCATGTGATTTTTGAACCAAATCGGTACTTACCAAATCTATACATCAATCCTAGCTCAGTAATTCATCTATTTGTTTAAAATGTTGAATATCGTAAATTACCATAATTCACTATTCACAAAAATTCAACTATTTTTGAAAAATATAAAAAATTAACCCTAACTATTTTTGGATGTTTAGAATTCAAAAAGTAACTTCATTATTTTAAAATAATATTCCAAATATGATATATTTAATAATAAAATTAAATCATTGTTTACTTGAAAATTAGAAATTTTAATATTATATTAGTTTTTATGACACGTTGAAAAATTAACTAAGGTCTCAAAAAATCATCTTATTACAATAATACAACAAAATATTAATTTATGAATCTATTTTAGGAAAATTAATTTTCTTTAAAATCATTATATTATTTATAAAATTATAAATAAACATTTATGTTTCACCAAATTACCAATAATTAATTTATTCTTTTTAAAATATTTATTAACTTATTTCATGATATAAATATTCTATATTTTAATTTATGAGATGCATAAATTTTATTTATACTTAAATATCTGATTTTATTATTCTAATGGCCACATTAGTATTCTGAAAGGTCACATTATTATACCAATGGTTACATTATTATACATCAAAAATGAAACTTATCATAAAATTAAAAAATGTTTAACCACAGAAGGATTGATATTATGTTTACAAAAATATTTTTTATTTTGTCAAGTATAATTTATAAAAGCATAAATATTTATATTTAAAATAGATTCTCCATTAAAAGGCGGTAAAACTGTGTTGAGACAATATAACCATTTTATGTATTAAATTGTATTTGTTCTTATCCTATACCTCTAAAAATATTTTGGATGAATGAAAAAAATACTCGATTAAATACATAATGTAAAAATTTCTTCAATATATTTCAATAATCGTGATTAATTTAGTATTTTAATATAAAATTTTATTGTGGGAATAAAAATATTTTTTATATAAATTTATTCTTTTTCATTTCTAATTAATCGGCAACCAATGAATTAATTTTATAAACATGTGTAATCTATATGTTAATTTTTTACATAATATCATTCATTCCCAAAATTCCCAATATATATAAGATAACTATAATAATCAAATAGTAGTATTTAATCATTTTTAAGATTATAAGCTATCAAATAAGTTAAATTAAAACAGGAATAATGTAAAATATTGGGGTGTTATTTTCTACACACAATCAATAAATTTCATCCTAAAAAATTGAACTTATACTTAAAATATTCATAGGTTTATACTTAAAAATTCATTTTTGGAAACCCCACATTTCTAAAAAGGTTTTATAAAACTTCCTCTTAAAATAAGTAAAGAGAAATGTGAAGGTCACCAAAAAAACTATGATTTTTAAATAGGAGAACATTATTGAAAATATGAACATCGAATAAAAAAACAATCATGTTCTGATAGAGAACATGGTTATTAGAAATTCTACCATCACAAAATCATAAAATTGTGATGATTTGAAAGAAAATAGATTTCTCAGAAGGAAAAGTAAACAGATGACATTTTTATTCTAAGATCCTTTTCCTATAGTTAAGGGTTTATTTTACTATTGAGAGAAGAAATTGAGAAAATAAACATAACTGATTACTTTCAATGTAATAATATTATCCATTTTTTTTCTTTTATCTATCTCAACTTTATTTCTTAAACCAAATTATTACTCTTCATGATGAGTTTTTCATACCTCAAGCAATTTTAACGAATAATATGGTTCTTAAGTCAGTCATTCAAACATTAAATGTTTACTAAAACTAAAAAGTATAAAAGTGGTTTTCTAATATGATAAATCATATTTTAATCTTAATTAATAATATCCTTAATCCATTCCATATGTAGTTAAACAAAAGACTCATAAAAAAATGTCGTTCCAAATTCAAAGACCAAAAATTTAGAAGGAAGTTCACTAAATTTCAGAAATCATCATAACATTAGATTCCCCAAATAATGTAGCTCTTATTATCACATACCAAATATATGAATACATTAATATCCTTTAAACCATTATTAAACATTCTTTCTTCCATGAGTAAATCCCTTAAATCTAAACAACTATTAGTTCTAGCATAACATAAACTATAAAATCAAGAACGACCTTTATGGTCACCAATACTATCCCATAAAAATATATTTATTATTAAATCAGAATCAAACATGTACTTAGTGTTATATTTCCCAATTCATGTGTTTTTAAGAAGATTAACATACAGTATAATCACTTCTCTTGATTAATGGTGTTAATCATCCCATGCTTCCAATTCCTTAAAGAATAAGTACTATATTATAATTGTTATATATATCATGATTCTTATAACATATAAATTATTAATAAAATTATAAAATAAAAAAATTCTTGAATCCAAAAACAGGAATGATAATCATTCAATTTCATATGTCATAGTATCATTATCTTGACAATGATCCATATCCCCTTTTGGTATATATTTCTTTGATGCTTGATACATCCATTTTAATAGTGTCCCATATCCTTGTAGTTGAAGCACTTCACATTGGAACCCTTTTTATCACCCTTTTAATCACAAACATAATGTAATTCCTCTCCACACATGTAAAAAACTCACATTTCATTCAAGAAAGTACCTGGGTGTTTCTTTCCACAATTATCACATGTGGAAATATATTTATTTCACTTATTTCGTTAATAAATCATGGTCTCTGCCATCCTCTTCTTCTCTTGCTTCATTTCAAAGTCAGAAACCTTGGAAAATTACTTCTCTATCTTGATAGAACATGATACTATATCCTCATATGATGATAATTTTTGGGATACTTTTTACCTTCGATAGATTGGCACAAGACCATAAAAGATATGATAATTATTACACTATAGATCATGTGCGTTGGTGTGGTACTCATTCCTTCTATGAGGTTCCATTTCTGAAAAATAGCACACAATAAATTATGTTAGGAATCATAATGAATAATCTCAAACCTGTAAAATAGTTAACATAAATTAAAAATTATGCATAGCTAATCACATAATCATAAGAATGGTTTCATTGGGGACAAGTTTACTTTTAAATCATTAATAATGGTTTGGAAAGAAAATGTAAATTATCATAAGAATATCCCCCATGAGTGCCAAACCAGGTGTGTAGTAAGGCCCGTTTTCATGTACCATGTTATGCTAAGTCATTCCTGACACACCATATATGCGTTGTTACCCCTAGGTACATCTATTCTAGAACTACATCCACTTGTAGTATCCAAATAGAGATATATTTCTTGAAATTCCCACACAATCTCTACCTGACCAAAATTTTAGGATGCCCTTATATGATTGTCTTAAAATTATATATTAGGGTTATGTTTCCTTATCTATGTTTTATAAATCTATTTTCTAAGGTTTCCACTAAAATTTATTGAATACCAACTATAAAGAACCCAACCCCAGTATCCTGGAGCTAGTGCCTTAATTTATTATATTGACATAGATACAATACTGAAATCCTACAAGACAGATCATTTTAAAAGTTTTGGAAGGTAGATTACATATATGAACATAAAATTACAACTTTAAATGAAATAAAACATTGAAAATACATTGGAAACACCCATAAAATCCTATATTATCCCTATAAGTCATTCATAATATACATCTTCTCATCCTAGGAAAAACTAAAACACAAGAAAGGGGTGATCTCAGATACACTGTATGGGTAAGAAATATAGTATAATGTTTCATAAATAAACATAAAAAATAATGCATGATGAATAAGTAAACACACATTCTATTAAAACATAGCCTTGATTATAATATGGTAGAAATAAAATCTTCTTAAATAATTCCATATAAATAATCACATGAGAATGAAACCTGACCATGGATATTCTACAAGTCAAATAATCACATGAAATATAAATTACTACTATCATAATGAGTGAATTCAGAATGTCGGACATCATAAACATACTATCAATGTATCAACCAATAATTATACATAAATGGGTAAAGCATCATTGAAAACCTTGTCTAGTTTGTCTCCTAAGACCAATTGATGCATCGTGGAGTTATAACGGGCCCCACGTGTCACATACTAAGTCCTATGTATTCCTAATATTTCAAATAGAAATATATATTTAAATTAAAGTGTACCATACCACTTTTAAATATTTTAACAATAATTATATATGAACATACTCTAATAAAATCATTGAGAAATGTTTGAGAGAAATACCCTTTTTTACTTTAAAAAAGAAGAGTTATTTTAGAACATCATTTTTATTTTTAATAAAATAAGATTATAAACATATATATCTCAAAAAATAAAAGGTAGGTACAATGAAATTATATTATAGGAATAAATTATTTATAACTAATGTGAAACATGTAAAAATATTATTTAAGAAATTTTAGAAATGAGCCGCTTTAGTGCGGTATAAGGGAAAATACTAAAGAGCCTTTAAAACAGAAAAAGACATAATTTGAATATAAAACCATGAATTTAAAAGGATAGTTTTCTTTGATAAAATGAGTTATTTTACAAAACTAGTGATGGATTAAAAGAGATTATGGAGTACAATTGAAAATGGGTAGGAAACTTGGAAGTTCCCTTAAATCAAACCTGCTTATTAGAAAGCATTGAGAAGGCAACCTTATAAAATCATGTATTTCCCATAAAAGAATAATTAAATAATATGGATCCTAGAGTTTTGAACATATAAATATAATTTATAATAATTACATAAAAATTAAGAATAATTACATTGGAGTAAAGAGAGATGAAGAGTAACATGAATGAAAAACGAACATTTGAGTAAAATCTGTTACCACTATGAAAATAGTAGAGCTGTTTTCCACATAAAATTAATGATAATAAAAATAAACATTTAATACCATTAATTTAGAGGTTATAAATATATAATACATCAATTATAAGTATACATACACCACACACAATCAATAGTGGTGAATAAAGCATATCTCATAGAAAAAGTGAGATGAGAAACCCCTTAACTTATGTTCGAAAGTGTTTTGTACTTGAACTTAATGTCCTGGATAATGAATTTAGATTAATTAATAATTTAATTATTAACCTCTTAAACATTTATTTGATTTATTATAATTTTATGAAGTTCATTTATGTCATATTTTATGAGTTATAATATTCCATTTCATCATTCTAGAGTGTTTGTTTCCCTAGGCTTCATGATTGATTCACTTGTATAAATGTATGAAAGATCATGTAAAATGGGTATAGTTTCCCAGAATTGAAATTATATTTTATTAATGGACATAAATATGATTAAATATTCTGACATATCTTTTTATTTCCATACATAATGATGATTCATTAGATAAAACGTTATTGATAATCATTTAGATTATTTTGGCATTTTCGATCATAATGAACTAGTTTTGTCTTATAAACTAACATTATGTATATATAATGGTTAAAATACCTTAAATAACTTATCATATGTATAATAAAATATTTTAAACCATAATAATGCTTTTATAACCGTCCTGGAATGTGGTAATGGAAAATGAATTCACATCGTCCATGATGGCGGTAAATCGACACATCACAGACAATGTTTATATTTTTAGAATAAAAGGGGGGAGGATAAGGGGTTTGATAATGGATATTCACTTAAAGGAAATAAAAATAT
The DNA here is from genome assembly GCA_963277665.1 of Viscum album. Lineage (NCBI taxonomy): Eukaryota > Viridiplantae > Streptophyta > Magnoliopsida > Santalales > Viscaceae > Viscum > Viscum album. The sequence continues at coordinate 1,370,414,361 of OY728135.1, forward strand.
AGTATATATAAGATACTAGAGTTATAATGAATGTTTTTACATATTATGTAAGGATATAATATAATATAAAATAAATTAAATGAAATTGAAAGTGAACAAAAAATGATTTACATATTGAATTCCTCTCCTTGAGAACCTCCTTAACGAATATTGAAATGTTATTTTGGGTGATACTAGAAAGAAAATAACACGGGGGAGATTTTTGGGAGAGGTATTGGGCAGAAATTGGACAGGATTCAATGATTTTGATGCGTGAGGAGAATAAGTGGCGAGGGGTGGTATTTATAGTGGAGGAGAGGGGTGTTTTATGAATATTTTAATCAATTGTTTATAATTTTGGCTCACAAATATCAATAGGTTTTATTATTATCACTAAATAAAGTAAATAAAGAATATTAATTAGAATAATTGGGTGATTACCTCATACATACATCATCCTAGACTCAATAATTCATGTATTTGGAAAAAATGTTAAAAACCCTAAATTAATGTATTTAACTATTCACCAAAAAAACAATTGTTTAAGAATCGTCCTTAAAATTCACCCTAAATTTTTTTTATCATGAATAATTAAAAAATTTAATTCATTTTATGAAAAAAATTCTAAATATGAGATATTTAATTTTTAAAAAAACTCATCATTTACTAAAAAAATTCCGATTTTAATATTATAATTTTTTTTATGACAATTCGAAAAACTAATTAAGGTCTCATAAAATTATCTTAAAATCGTATGAAAAAAGATATAAATTTATTAATTTATTTTATGAAAATTAATTTTCTTTTAAATCATTATATTAATTATAAAATTTTAAATAAATATATATGTTTTATAAAAATACGAACACTTAATTTATCCTTTATAGAACATTTATTTACTTATTCCACGATGTAAATAAACCACATTTTAATTTATGAGATGAATAAATTTTATTTATACTTTAATCAGTGTGGTTATTATTCTAATGGCTACATTAATATTCTTAACAGTCACATTATTATTCCAACGGTCAAATTATTATACATCAAAAATGAAACTTATCAGAAAAATACCAAAACATTAAAAAAGTAAATTTTGATATTAAGATTTAAAAATTAATTGTTATTTTTTTCAAATATAATTTATAAAAGTTTCTAAATTTATATTTAAAACAATTTTACCAATAAAAGGTGGTAAAACTATGTTTAGAAAAATATAGCCTTTTATGTGTAAAATTGGATTTATTCTTATCCTATGTATCTAAAAATATTTTGAATGAGTATAAAAATATTTTATTGAATATATAATATATAAATTTAATTAATATCTTTAAATAATAGTGATTTATTTAATTTATTAACATAAAATTTCATTATGGGCACAAAAATAGTTTTTATTTAAAAGCATTTGTTATTTTCAATTGGTTTTAATTTCTAATTAATTGGTAACCAGTGAATTAATTTTATAAACATGTGTAGTCTATATTTTCATAATTTAATTAATCTCATTCATTCCATCCATTAGAAACATCTAGGAGATAGCTATAAAAATTAAATAATAATATTTAATCATTTCTTAAGATCACAAGCTATTGAAGAAGTTAAATTAAAAAAGGCATACCGTAAAATCTTGAGGTTTTACATGGATGGTCCCCTTTATACTATCGGTTGGAAGAGATATGACTCTATAGTGATTGGGTGGGAACTAAAAAGTCAATGATGATAAATGGGTGAAACACAGAACCAATAAATATCAGTTCTTTCCCCCCCTCTCCCTATTTACTTGTCTTTGGTTTGGGGAATGCGCTATGAGCATGCCTACTAACCTAAAAACCTCTTGTAGAAAAAAATAAAATTTGGTGGCCATCTCAAACATTCAAATTCCATAATCCACAAAAAAGATCCATGGTGTGGTTTGGGATATGATCTGGTGTTCTAGCCACAGTACATCTATGGGGACTACCGAGACAATGGCATAACATCACCACTCAAGTGTATTAGTGAACCAAAAGGAGGGAATCACCCCTATATTCACAAGAATCTCATCGGATGGGGTTGCATATAATATTAGTTGAACCTATGATAATCTGGTTGAAAGGCCAATGCTCTACCGACTGACCTATACACCCACCTCACCTCCGGGGACTGGGTGTTTAGGTAGGACGACTTTGGAAAGCTATGGAACACTATAGAAAACCATTCCTATATAATCCCTTGGGAGTGTAGTGACATATATGGGTTGAACTCATTTTACATTATTACCAATAATACCATTTCTAGTTCAGAATATATTATTTTATCAATCAATCTTATCAATCATTTTTGATCAAATGTGTGAAAACATATCAATTCCGTTGGGGATTTGGTATTCCCAGATGACATCCATGGTCCCTTAAAACATAGTTGACTTTTTTTTAAATATCCCAATAAAACTCTTTCCTAACCACCTTGATAAATTTCACCCCCATTCATCAATGATGACTACATGGCATGATGATTCAGATTCCACATTCCCATATCTACAGCTTAGTGACCCCAAGTCTCAATTCCGTTAGTTTCTGTTGCTTGGGATTGAGCTAACTGACCGAATTCCAACCCATCCAATCCAACTATACCAATATTCCCCCAAAGGCTAGTATAAGTTTAAATAGATTCATGTCATACAGAAACAACCATCACATGAAGACCCATCTTGTTTATCATTGAAACTGGAGAAAACGTGACCCATTTATTCATTCCAGTCACCCAATCAGAGTAGTCAATAGTTAGAAAACATCTTAGTAATCTACTATAACAGTACACACAAGATGGGGGTTCATTTCCTAGATTAAATATCCGGTAAATGATTGTTAGATCCATAAGAAATAGGCTCCCTCTGATACCATTACTATCTAATTGATTTGATCGTCCGGATCAAATCGATGATCTCATCCAATGAGTATAACCAAGAAAAGTTTGGGATAATAATGAAAATCAATAAGATGTTACTCAAGACGGTTTGAAGATTCTTGAGAGTAGTTCCATGAATCATACATCTATTTGGTAGTACCCTAGGAAAGGGGAACAAACATAAAGCTCAAAACAATATCTATGAAATGAACAACAAGATAAAAATTAGGAAGTATCAAATATCATTATGTAACCCAATGATCCCCTGCATGATCAGTGTGGCTCCCTCTTGAGGTCCTAATTTCCATGGATGAGTTTTATCAAAAAAGTTATCTATTTTGGTTACATTAATCTTCATTTATTTTTTTTATAGTGTAAAAAGAGATAGGGTGCCTATCACTGCTGGCTCATTGCCCCTAGACACTTAAAATCGTACTATTCCATTGCTGATTTTGGGGTAGATATTTTCATTACCCATCTCTAATTAAACAAGGGATTTCATTGGAGGTTTATGCAATAGGAGTAGATTATTTTATCTTATTGTTCCATTATCCCTAGTCATTTCATGGTGATTTCTATGCTACGATTCTTGCAACTGACCATCCCTGGAACCCCCATGGTTTTTATCTCCATGTTGACTCATTCAGTGGATATTTTTAGGTCCAATAGCCCTCAACTGTTCTAAAGCCTTCACTATCAATCACATTCATCATATCCTAGAGTTAAGACATAGTACCTCTAAACTGTTATAGAAGAGTACTAAAACACAACCTTTATATTCCCTCCCCATTGACCATTGTTTTTCAGGGAATGCGTAGAACCCATCCTATTCTTTTTCAATCATTTCAATCACCCTTGATGTCACTATGTCATCAAGTTGGTATAATATAGATTGTGGACATCAATGAGAGTTGGCGGTTTATCTTAGATTCCATGAGAATCAAACATGAACTAGTCCTTCATTAGTATAATATAGGAAATATAGGTCATTTCAACATAGATAGTATAATATAGGTATTAGAGGTGGTAGTGATCCTTTCAATGAAAAATAAGAATATATACTTGTATATCAGATCATTCACTACAATACTGTACCCAAAGATTGATATATCCGGTTTCTTTGACCCTAGGTAGCTTCCTCCAGTGAGTGGAAAATCCAAATAGCATGCCTCCCAAAGGGGGTAAACAAAAAAGACCTTTCCTACAATATTATATCTAGATTTTTGATCAATGAAGTGATTTTGTATAATAAGTTATTAGTTTCATTATTTACCTCGAGTGTGAACCCATTGAACTAGTTCAGATTGAAAGGCCAAACATCTTTGAGGTAGTGTGTGATTACTATCACATATTGAGCTATTCAGTCAAAATTAATTTGATCAAAGAAACAACTGATTTCTGTATATAGTACTAGTAGTTTTTTTCAAGAGCGAGTGGATGATGCTGTGGTTGTTTCAGATCTTCTATAAGTCGGGAATATCAATTTAGAATAGCCTAAGTTGCTTTATCCAAGACGTAACGAAATTGAGAAAGGGATTTCAATTCATTATATTATTCTAATTTTAGTTTTGAATCATGAAATACTCGATTCATAGATTTCACTTGAGTGGATAAGACAACTATGCTGAACTAAAAGCCAATTTTTATTGTTGGGTGCATACCTTGATAAATTAGATATGTTTCTGAATAGATTTTTTCATCTTTAATTGCGATAAAATAAGTAGGAATATAGCATGAGATGTCTCCTGCTATTGTTTCTATAATTGGAAGGGTGGTCAATCTACATGCATCCATATTGTCTGATTGTTTATATATTCATTCTAACAGACATGAATGTAAATTGAAAACATCACTTGGGAGCGCCTCATGGCACAGTGGTTGGCGTATCAAAAATTCCATTTGTCAATACACCACAACTTGTTTTTAAAGATTATCATATATTATCACAATGTGCATTCCATGATCATATAAATATTCCTCCATTACACACCCACAATAAAGACCAATAAATTGAAGTGGAGGAGGGTCCAAAGTGGTAGCATCCACAAATATGGAATACCCCATGTCATAAGTGTTTGAGAGTAAATTCATGAATTTTCTTAACTATTGATCATTTCTATCCTATAGCTTCATAGACACAATAGAAATTGCCTCATTCTTAAGTAGTGACACTCACTTTTTTTTTAAATCATGACATCAACCATAATTATTGGTCTTCCCTTTTTCAGGTCCACATTGAGGAGTTTGTGTTGCCCACGACCAATAGGAATTAGGATATCCACCACTTTGATACAAGTTTGTATTGGATCATGAATTGGTTAACGCTAAATAATGACTAGACCTTTCAATTAAACACATCTAGTCTCATATTCCTAGTTCATGGTTGATGTATTATCAATTATAATTCCCAAAGCATCAAAAAATGACCCAGCTGGCACATCCATGATCAAACTAGTGCACGTGACATTATCTTCTTTTTTCATGGTGGTATTATACCCCAATACCACTATACAGACAATATCGGTCTCCTCATTCAACACCATTCCATTCACACCACTAGAAAAATGGATTATTTCACCACATTTCAATTGATGAAACCCATATACACCTTCAATTTATTCCCCATAACCCAAGACTATCATGTTTATTTCCACTATTTGGGTGATTATTATTTCTAGTGGGTACATTCGACTCTCTAACATGATTTTCAGTTGAGAATAATGGGTTAGTTTGACTCTAATGAAACATTAAAAATATATATGACCCATCCCTTTGATCGATTGGTTCTTATATGATAATAAATGAAGATCCACATGTTCCAACTTGGAATTCCTTGGGTGAAGAGGGTTTGAGGTTGGAAGTGTGACTCATGTCAATGGATAATGACTATAAAGAAAAGATGGGAATGACTCAAATCAATCACAACATATCGAAAATATAGCATAGGCTATAATGTGAGGCCAGTGAAAAAAAACATGTTCAAATTTTTATTTTAGGTTGACAAAATAAATTGTGTTGCATTCCCATGTAGACTATTCCAATAGTTCATCCAGTGGTTGAGGTACTATTTCAACCTTTTCAATGTGTTTTATTATACTTAGCATCCTGAATATTTAGCACCTATAGACATTGTGGTGGAATGGTTTGTTGGAATAGTGATGGTGGTTAACCATAGGGCTACTATTACCAACAAGGGAGGATTCTTCCATCCCTTGGGCATTCTTGGTTCTGACCACACTCCAATAAGGTGGATCTCACGACCTTGTCAGTTGTAGGCGTTCAATGAAATGTATCCACCCACTCCAAACCACAACCCCTAACTACCATATTAATCACAACACAACTAACTAATTCTTTTCTACTCGACCAACTTCATAAAGGTGACACCAGATACATGGTGGCATCACACTTACTTGGAATAGATAATCAAGGAGTTTACCTATATTATGTGTCACCAACCCCATTACATTCATTCCTAATACAATAACCAGTATCCAAGAATTCAATAAATCCACAATTCGAACCACCACTACCATTACAATCACCAGATAGAAACCTTATGTGATTCATCTTCACTTTTATGCATGGTCTATGTGTTTATCGAAATTCTCCTTAATTTATATAGTAGGGTGGATGTCGTCATTCAGATAATTAAGTTGACTTGTTTTTCTATTCCCATCAACGAATTCCAAAGATCACCTGAGATGGAATCAATCATATTGCTTTGTGATTTTGGATACAGTAAGGATAATAGGTTTTCAAGGGACCAGAATGAAGTGTTTGGGTTTCACTAGATAGAAGGACATTTTTCCATTTGTGGTTGTGTTTCCCTCGGAATTCGGGGATGACCTCATGAATGGGAGATTCAAACATTCCGATCGGTTTCTTGCAGGTTTGTTCGTAGAACCGGAGACATCCAATGATTCCACATCCGTTTGGACCTACTTTCCAAAGGTAGGCGCTCATTATCTTGTGGACTGATGAGGCTTAGGAATTTTCATTGGTCGAGAGGATGGGAGGTCGGACCCATCACACCTTTTTTAGGGGAATTATTGTCTATTCCGGGACTCTCTTTATAGATTTATGTTATTTTCGTGAATCCTTATTACATTACCAAGTATAAAATGAGCTTTCCTTCAGTTTAACAATCAATGATTAAATATGTAAGAAATTTAGAGAATCTTTTATATGTATTTGAGGTTCTTCATCAATAGAGAATCATCTATATTTATTTAGAGATTCTTGGTCAATGGTATCCTTCAAAACATTTATATAAAAGTCTCTTGGTCATTATGATGACTAGGCTAGTTTTAAAAGCCACTCAGTGGGGCACTTGAAGTTTATTGTCATTCAGAAGGACATGAATTATTTCATAGTTGGGATCGAACCCATAAATGGGCTACCTACGTATCCTTTATTTTGGAAATGGAATCAGAAACCACGTAGTTCGAGTAAGGGAGTATGATGTTTATGATTGATGGCTCAAAGAAGGATGTCATAATTACTTTTACACTCTAAGCACACGTGAGTCATGCTCGGTGTGAGAAACAAGAGGTATTGGTAAAAATTAGACAATTGTTCCATGAAAGATGCAATCATAAGAAATGGTTTGGGGCTTATGTATGTATGACTGCCCAAATAGACGAATGTTTAGGATTTACTTTTAGGGAGAAAATCCAGGAACAGGGTCCATAAAGGTATATGTGCTTCATGGAGATTTGAATACTCTAACTTGGGACTTATTCCTGAAAAGGAAACCCAAATTAGGAGAGGATTGATATCTGGGTTTTACTCCTGAGAAGGAATCCCAGATCAAACAAAAATTAGGAATGGTTAAGGAGAATTTAAGGGACTTGGGGCTTATTCCTGAAAAGGGAGCTCAAGATTTATGACTGGGACATACTCTTGGAAAGGAGGACCAGGTTAGGGGACTTATGACTGGGATTTATTCCTGAAAAGGAGACCCAGGTTATGAGATTAAGGTTTGGGGCTTACTCCTGAAAAGGATGCCCACGGTGGGAATTTTAAGAATTTGGGGATTACTCCTGAGGAGGATGCCCAAGTTTGGAGGAATTAGGACTGGGGATTATTCCTGAAAAAGGAGACCCAGGTTAAGGATTCTCTCATCTTAAAGGATGAGGTTGAATGAATGAACTCTAAATCTTTAGTGACATAAAGATATATAAATCACTAGGTTTTGAGAGATATTCCACCGAATTCCTTTTAGATAAGGAAGTCAAATCAAGAAATCATGCCATAAATGGATTTGGAGAGTGTCTTAAAGACTAAATCATGAAAAGAAAAGGTGTAATGGCTTAAGAGGGGTGAAATGGGCAAGAAAGGCACCCAAAAAGGAAGGGGCGCGCAAGTTTTGGAAGGCGCGCAGGTACTGCGGCGGCGCGCAAGTATTGGTCGCGCAGGTATACCTGCGCGACACGTGGGGTACTTGCGCGATGGTCAACCAGCATTTAAATACATGAGCGAATCTTTATTAGAGCCTTTAGAATCCTCTTGAGGTTCTTCCAGAAAAGGGACGCACAAGTTCTATCGAAGGAATAAGGCGGCGCGCAAGTGTGACCACTTCCCTTAAGGGATGGCCACTCAAGCGCGCAAGTGTTGATGAGTTTCAAAACTTAGGCTTTACTCCCTCCCTTTAGATCTTCTGTTATAGGTAAGAAATTACCTTAGAAGTGTTCCGGAAGCTTTGTGAAGAGACTTGCGCATCGTCAGCTTCAATCCGAGTTTCTGAAAAAAAAAATCCTCTCGAACGGGGGGCCCACAGGGTCTATTTATAGGCAGGAGAAGACCCCAGGCGGTTACCAGGCAGTTTATCACTTAGGTCACGCAAGTCACATCGGAGACCATGAGGTGGCGCGCAAGTATACTTCCACGGCCACTAGGCAGCGCACAAGTACTTGCACGAACACTAGGAAGCGCACAAGTGTACTTGCGCGACCATGAGGGAACTTGCGCGACCTATGGGCAATGTTCTCCTTGTTCATCCCTTTGTCGATTTTTTGATGTTTCTTCAAAGGATGAATCACTTTGGACTAAGGTATTTCCTTTTTTTCATTCGTTAGACTCTGTGACGGAAAGGAGTGTCAACAAAAGTCCTCCCTAAGAGTTGGATCCGGAGAGAAAAGAGGATTTGACTCTAAGGTGAAAAGAAAAACAAGAAATCTGGCAGTTTAAAGTCATGCATGTCGGACATAAAGGGGCTAATGCTTGAGGTCGAAATAGATTTGACCAAAATGGATTAAGATTGACACAATTCCTTGAAAATTCATCTGAAAACATATTACCATACTCAAGTCTGAGGGAAAATATGTAAACTATGACTTAAGAATATTTGAATCTGAGGAATGATATGAAAAAGAGCTAAAAGGAATTAGAAGAATTAGTTTCCAAGAATGAAGTTACTATTATTTAACAAAACCCGTTAGGGGGTTGAATTATGCAGGGCCACCTAAGGGCATTGGCTGCATGGTCAAATAAATAGCATCTTTCGACTGACAAGTCTATTATGTGGACTATTTATGCAAGGCCACCTATGGGCACGTGCTGCATAGTCAGGCAAAAGAACTCTCAGAAATTTACTTTCCTAGTGATAAAAGCCAGTGAAAGTTTATGGAGATTCAAATTTTCTAAAGTATAGAGTTTTTTGTATGGAAAGAGGTACTTGAATATGGAGAAGATATTTTCAGACAAGATTATCGAAGAACTGGATGAATATCACTCCTACGAAGGTCTGACCCAAACGTAGGGAAGAAGAATAAACCATATACTTGAATACTTTCAGATCATGAAAAAGGATATGGGACAAATATGTTAAGGATGGATATTTTTTGCAGATCCCTACATACCATCATTTAAGACAAATAAGGACAAAAGAGGCATTCTTCCCAAGAATGAAGTTACCATCATTTAACAAACCCGTTAGGGGGTTGAATTATGCAGTGCCACCTAAGGGCATTGGCTGAATAGTTAAATAAAATAGTATCTTTTGGCTAACAAGTCTGTTATGTGGACTGTTTATGCAAGGCCACCTATGGGCACGTGCTGCATAGTCAGGCAAAATAATTCTCAGAAGTTTGACATTTTTGTCACTAAAAGTCATGAAAAGGGTTATGAAGATCTGAAAATATTTAGGGTTAGGATTATAACACATAAATATTGGTATTGTCCAATGTATATAGAGATACATAGGTCAATGATAACCATAATCATGTTGTGGCTGGTCCTGAATTGAAATTTTGGAATTCACTACGTATCTCATAAGAATGAGAATCAAGCCATACGTAGTTCTTGAAATGCAGTTTAACGTCGTGCAGGATGAAAATATGAGAGATCTTAGTTTAGGGTCATAGAGTTCCGACCATAATAATGAATACACGGTCTGTGTTTTCATGAGGAATTTTCAGCTAAGGGACTGAAAGTGAAATTTGGGGTTAGGCCCAAAAGACTTGGGGCTAAATTCGAGGGATAATCGAACGTTCCTACGTATCCCATAAGGATGGGAATCAAGCCCACGTAGTTCTAGAACTACCCTTTGTGCAAATTTGGTTCGTACATGTGAAGGGTGAAAGGGGACTTTAGTGTAATGATGGTTTAACCTGAGATAAAAAGTTTAGGTATTACCATGCATGCACGTAGTCTTTTGAAATGAAACATGATTGAAAAATCAATGTCAATAATAGTTCTCTGTCAAATGAGGAAATCAAAGAGTATTGTAGTTTATTGTCGTATCGGACGAAAGTGTTGCATAGTTTAACGTCATATAACAAGGACGAAATTGAATCAATGTAAAGATATTGATTCTAGGGGCGGTTTCACGAATCAACATCATATGAGATGGTGGTGAACCAATGTGAAGAGATTGTTTTTGGGCTTGAACCCTGGGAGGTTGCCTACATACCCAGCCTGGAGGGCAAGGATCAAAGTCCGTGTAGTTCAATTAAAGAATGAATTAATGATCAAGTTGTTCTTGGGGACAACAATCTAATAATAAAAAAATGTTTTCGGGACTTATACATGGTTAGCGGCCCAAAGAGAGTATTACAGTTGAGTTTTTCTCTAAGCTCACGTGAGTCATACTCGGTGTGAGAAACAAGAGGTAACAACAACCTTAACGGTGCATAGTTTAATGTCATTTAGGACATATAAAAGGACTATGCAGTTTAAAGTCTTGCAGTTAGGACTATTGGTGCTGTGCAGTTTAGTGTCATGTAGTAGGGACAAAATATAGTTTAATTTCATGTAGGATGTATTATGAACTTTCGGTATAGTTTAGTGTCATGTAGTTAGGACGATGGGAACAATAGAGTTTAACGTCATGTTGGACGAAAGGGGGGAACTGTGTAGTTTAATGTCATGCAGTGAGGACAAAAGAGTGAACCATTTTAACGTCATGTTGGACGCATTGGTGATTTTTTTTACAGTTTATGTAGTTTAACGTCTTTCCGGACGTAAGGGACTTTTACACAGTTTAGCGTCATGTAGTTAGGACATCACAGTTTAACGTCTTGCTGGACGTAAGGGACTTTTAAATAGTTTAGGGTCATATGCATGGACCATGGATGGTGCAGTTTAATGTCATACAGGACCATGGTGTTGTTTAAAGTCATACATGACTTTTTAGGGAACTTTTTCACGGTTTAATGTCGTGTGGGACAAAGTTGCAGTGTAAGGTCATACTGTACCATTGCTGTATAGTTTAACGTCATATAGCAAGGACGAACTGGTGCTGCACAGTTCAGTGTCATGTTGTGGGGACATTGAAGCTGACACAGTTTAACGTCATGTTGGACGTATGTGCAAATATTTTAGGGTCATATGCTTACACCGTTGCTGTATAGTTTAACGTCATATTGCAAGGAAGAACTGGTGCCGCACAGTTTAGTGTCATGTTGAGGGGACATAATATGAATACTTTGTATTTTATACAAAATATTTCTTCAAAAATCTGGCATTAGTTCGAGTAGTAATAAGTTCTCCATCCATCGAGATTAATGAATAAGCTCCATTGGAGTAGACCCTATGTATTGAATAAGGTCCTTCCCATTTTGGCTCAAGCTTGGGAGGTTTCTTTCCTGGTATCATTGGAGTTCTGAGAACTAATACCAATTCTCTATGAATGAATGAATGAAGACGAACTTTTTTGTTAAAAACACGTGCTATTCGATTCTGATAGATTTCTAAGTGGTGCAAAGTGCACAATATTTTCTCATCTAACTATTCCAATTCATTCAAACTCTTTTGGGATTGCTCATCTGTAGATAACTGATCACAAATGGCTACTATGAGTGAGGGAAATTGAACTTCAATTGGCAAGACTGCTTTTGTTCCATATACCAACGAATATGGAGTTGACCGCGTTGCATTGCCGGTGGTAGTCCGATTAGCCCATAAAGCATGAAAGATTTTATCAGGCCATGAACTCTTATCTTTATCCACCATGTTTTGTAGTATATTTGAAAGAGTCTTGTTAAAGGCTTCTATTTGGCCATTGGCCGCCGCATGATACCGAGATGAATGGTTGGATTTAATGTTGTATTCTTGATACAATTTCTTCACCTCAGAAGAACAGAAGTTGGTGCCGTTGTCCGTCAATATGGTATGAGGGACACCAAATCTAGTAATGATGTTAGACTTTATGAAGCTAACAATGCATTTAGAACTGACTTCTTTGAGAGGTACTACCTCTGCCCATTTGGAAAAGAAATCAGTAGCAGTAAGAATGTACTTAAACTGCTTGGCCGTAGCTGAAGGGTTAGGTCCCACCACATCCATTCCCCATGTGGAAAATGGCCAGGAGTATTTAGCTGTATGAAGCAACTCTGGAGGTTTATGAATGAAGTTGGCATGTACTTGACTTGAATGACACTTTTTTGTGAAATCAACACAATCTTGTATCATTGAATGACAAAAGTATTCATGCCTTCGAATTTGATCAGACAATCTATGTCCAGACTGGTGGGCACCACAGACTCCTGCTTGCACTTCTTTCATGACAGCTGTTGTCTCTTCACCATCAATGCATCTGAAGATAACTCCATCAAAACCACGTTTGTAGAGAATTTTCTCTAGGTGGTTTGGGCCATCATAAAGAGTAAAATTGACCACACGTTGCCAGATTTGTTCTTTCTCGGCTCTATCAGGTGGAAGTGTTCCATTTTGAAGGTATTCCCTGATAGGTGACATCCATCCTATAGTATGACCATACGGTTCAGGAATGGGACTAATTTCATTAATTTCCTCTGTTCTGGCTTGAACATAAGGTGAAATTGCACGACGGTGGGCAATACTGATGGTTGTCTCGTCCCGATTTGGATCTGCTATAGATGTGGCTATATTAGCCAGTGCATCAGCTTTAGCATTTTGTGATCTTGGGACATAAGAAAATGTCAGTTCTGAAGGGAATTCCGCCATTAACTTTCTGAAGTAATCATACAAAGGGATTAACTCTTCTTTTCTGATGGCATAATCCCCATTGACTTGTTTGATTACCAGGTCTCAATCACCGTTCACCTTTAAGTGATTCACTTGTTCTTGAAGTGCTAACTCCAAGCCTGTGATAAGAGCTTGGTATTAGGATTCATTATTGGTACCACCTTCCCACAATAAAAAGGAATAAGGTAACAATGCCTTATCTGGAGAAATGAGTCAAATTCCTAAACCAACTTTGTTGAATTTAGGATTTTCCATTTTCTTCCCGGTTGGACTTCTGGAAGCACCATCAAAATACATTTCCCATGTTTGAGGACACTCTCGAATAGAAAAAACTTCCTCATCAGGGAGTTCAATATCTGAAGACGTGTCTTCTACTGAAGGATGTTTAACCAGGAAATCAGCCAGAGCTTGGCCCTTTATTTCCTTTTGAGATACATACTGAATGTCGAACTGCTGCAAAATAACTGCCCACCTTTCTAGATGTCCTGTAAGAATTGGACGACTAAGGATGAATTTGAGTGGATTATTGCGAGATACCAATTGGACCTCGTGATGTTGTAGGTAGTGTCTCATTTTATGAACTACAAAGATTAATGCCAGGCAGCACTTCTCAATACATGAATATCGGGTTTCTGCTTCAATCATAGTTCTACTGAGATAGTAAAGGCTATTTTCATTCCCAGCATCATTATTTTGAGCGAGAAAGGCACCCAATGATCACTCTAGAGCTGTCACATAGAGGATAAGTGGTCTACCTTCAACAGGTGGCATGAGTACTAGTGGACTCAAGAGGTATTTCTTGAGAACATCAAACGCTTCTTGACATTCTTCAGTCCACTGATAAGTGACTCCTTTCTTTAATAATTTGGTAAAGGGTAAACTTTTTACTGCCAAATTGGTGATGAAACTCCGAATATAGGCTAAGTGTACTTGAAGTCCTCTTAATTATTTCAAATTTTGAGGAGGTGACATACCAAGGATTGATTTGGTCTTCTGAGGATCGACTTCAATACCACGATGGCGTACAACAAAGCCGAGGAATTTTTCTGAGGTTACCCCAAAAGCACATTTTAAGGGGTTCATCTTCAAATAATGTTGTCGAAGCTTGTGGAATATGACTTCCAAATCAGCCAAGTGATTAGAACGTTGTTTGGATTTAACCACCAAATCGTCTACATAGGATTCAAAAAACTTCCCTAATAAAGGTTTGAAGATACGATGCATGGCACGTTGATATGTTGCACCTGCATTCTTTAAACCAAAGGGCATCACCCGGTAACAAAACACATCTTGAGGGGATCTGAAGGCTGTAGATTACTCATCTTCTGGGGCCATTCGGATCTGATTATATCCGGAATATCCATCCATGAAGGAAAGTACTGCATATCCAGCGGTTGCATCAATTAAGAGTTCTGTAATTGGAACAGGGAAATCATCTTTAGGACAATACCGATTAAGATCTCTAAAATCGATGCAAACCCTAATTTGTCTGTTATTCTTCTTTACAGGGACAATATTAGCCAACCACTTGGGATACTGAACTTCTCTGACGAAGTTAGCTTTGATCAGCTTATCCACTTCAGCTTCAATTTTGGAAGCATAAGTTGGGTGTGTTCTTCTCGCGGCTTGCTTAAATCCTCGCTGTTCTTTTGGTAAACCCAAATGATGAGTAGCAATATCAGGATCAAGCCCAGGCATTTCTGTATAGTTCCAAGAGAAAATATCATTATTTTTCATTAGAAAAGAAATATACATCTCTTTCTCTTCAAAGGTCATGGCCGCACTAATTAAAGTGGGGCGTGGATCTTTCTCTGTACCCAGATTTATTTCTCTGAGTTCATCCACAGTGGTAGAGATACCTTCTTCAAATGCTGGAGGAGCATCTCTAAGATCATCCTATTCCTCTTCATCATGTGCTATTTCTTCCATTTCTCCTTTCATAGTAGACGAAAAAAATGCAATTTTCATGATCAGAAGAGATGTCAAAATTTGCACATTTTGAAGAAGAAGCTTCCATTTCCGACCCTATTGATGATAAAGGGCCTTCTTTGGGAAATAAAGAGGAGATGATGGATTGAGAATTGACATTATTATTCACCTCCGATATTGCTATAACTTCTTCTAGCCTGATTGGCGAAGTATAGACCTGTTGGATTTCAGCAGATGAAATGAAGACGTCACCACTTGTGCTTTCATCACTGTTTGGTAGGTTACCAATTTCTCCCATGTTGTCTGGCTCAATTGCCGTAATTGACATTATGGATCTTTCCATAAGAGTATTTTGATTTGGGCATATTTTGTCAATTTGACTGATAGGTAACACATAATCTGCACTCACATGTGTAAATGGATTTATTGTAATTTTCTCCAAACCATATAGAGCATTAACTTTGGTGATTTCCTTCATTGTAGATTTTTCTCTTCCCTTCATGTGATAAAATTTTGCCTCAATGTATTGAGACTCACATGTCTTGAATGGGGTCTTATCACCATACAATGTTCCAACATGACCATTGAAACAGTATTTGAGACATTGATGGTATGATGAAGGAATAGTTGCATGCTGATGTAGCCAGGGTCTTCCAAGCAAGACGTTGAAAGCTGAGTCTTGATCAACAATCATGAAATCCGAATTGGATACAAGATCTCCAAACTGAGTTCTGAGTGTAACTTCGCCCAGTGGTTCTTGTTCATTTTTATCATATCCTTGTAACATCATGGTAGAAGGAGATAAATCAGATTCTGTGAGGCCCAATTGACGAAGTGTACGAATGGGCATGAGGTTGACTCCTGAACCATTGTCAATGAAAGCTCTTCGGATATCTACACCATTGAATTTTCCAGATAAGTACAAAGGTTTTATGTGACCATGCACAACATCATCTTCATCTTTATCAGTAAAAGATATCACTGCATGGCATTCTGCAGCATTATTCTCTATGTGATAGACTTCAGCTGCAGCAATTTCAGCTTCAAACTCTTCAAGACTTGACAAAGCTTTGATGAGTGCTTCCCGAAGATCTTTTGACAGATTCAAAGCATCCAAAATTGATAAATTGGATGGTACTTGGGCCAAGTGTTTCAATATATCATACTTTTGATCTAAAGGTCTGCGTTTCCCAACAGGAATATGCGGTTTAGCAGGTACCTTGGAAGCAGATGCTTTGGAAGCTGCTGCATCTTGTATTGGGATAGAAGTTGGCAATATCCTTGGTTTTGGAAGATTAGACCGATTAGATCCATTTACTTGCTAAGATAAAGAAGATGTAACCTTCAATCGGTCTTCTAAAATAACTGTGCCAAGACTGAGTTGGATATTAGCAGAAGAACCTGCTTGTTCTTTTTGAGCTCGTTGAAGGGATCTACCACGAGTTTCCGCTGCATACACAGTGCTAGCAGGGGTAGAATTGGAGTAGTGGCTTCGGAAAGATCCACGTCTTCCCCTGTATCCTGAACCTCTTGAACTTCCTCAGATTCCCTTATTTGATACAGGGAATTCAGGCTCATCAAAATTGAAATTACGACTGAAATACGGATCTGTTAATTGAATCATATTAACAGAACCGAATATTAACTCTTCGTCTAATAAAGACTCTTCCTGGCTAGCCTGTTTAAGCGGTGCCATTTGAAGGGGCGGTGCCTGTGGTTTTGAATTAGATGGCATAAAGTCTTCTAGAGTCAAAGAAAATTTAGGTTTTGACATATACTCATCTTCTTCCGATTCTTTTTTCTTCTTTGAATCAAACCGTTTCTTTGAGGATTTTCCCTCTGACGAAGAGGGTTTTACCGCAATATTCATGGCAGAATACACAATTAGTTTCTTTAATTGTGTTCGCAAAATGGCACAAGTCTGGTTGATTGTCTTTCTGACTATCCAATCATCATACTTCTGTGCATTTCTTCTTTTGACTTCTTGCCATTCACCTTCCTCCTCTGGAACTGTAGCATTAAAAAATGCTATCTGAGTCGAAGAACCTTTCAACTTGACTTGTCCCAAGTCGACCATCTTTTGCAGGAGGTCTCTAAAGACAAAACACTCCTGGATGGGATGCCCCAACATTTGATGAAAGGGACAATAATTGGGACGGTCTTCATCTCCTTCTTTTTTTGGCCTCTTGGGCACTGGTAATTGAACCGAATTATTTTCCAGAGCTGAAATGAAGTAACCAGGAACTTGCTCACTTCGGAAAGAGTATGTTTTACTCTTCAAATCCTCAAATTGTTTTCGTCGTTGATCTCTTTGATCATTTGGATGAAACAGCCTTTGTTGTTGGCATTCAGGAGGTGGAGCCCTTTGAGAAGATGAAGGTTTTGAAATAGAAATAGGTACAGGTTCTTGTTTAAGCATAACTGTAGCAGTTTCTGCTTTACCCATTCTCCTTCCTGGAGCTGATGGAATTACACAAGATTTAACCTTAGCCTATATAAGGGAATCTTCAATCTGCTGAGTGATTGAAGTAAGTTCTCAAAACCCTACTGTGTATTTTAGAGGGATCAATGTCGTGCGTAATTCGTCACACAAATTTGCCACACAGATTGGAAACAGCTCTTCCTGAGGGAGTGCTAAACTCAGGGAATACGTTAATCCCTTCCAGCAAGCAATGAAATCAGAGACTCTTTCATTCTCCCTTTTCTTGCAGTTTGTAAGATCGAAAACTGTTGTTTTTGGCAATGTTGAGCTGAACTGAAGAAGTAATTTTTGACGAAGATCCTCCCACCTGATGATTGACCGGGATTGCAAGCTTGTATACCAGACAAAAGTTGGTCCTTGCAAGTTTCGAACGAAGCATCTGAGTTTCACTGCTTCTTTCTGCTCTGGAGTTCCCATCATAGGATCACAACAAGACATGTAATGCGTCAAATGTTGTTCAGGGTCGCCTGATCCATTGAAAGTAGGGAAAACCGGGTTTCCAAAACTAGATGGAGGAGAAATTGAATCTACCCATTTAGGGTAAACTTTCTTTTCTGGTTTAACTTGCGCCCGTTTCCCTTCCATAATTTATAACCGAGCTGTTAATGACTCAACAATAGTTATTAACTTTTGAGAAATATCAGGTTGAATTTGGTCTTGGGTAGGTGCAATGAATGGAGCTTGGACAGACGTGGTGATTGGTTCTGCAACTGATGGTAGCACTGCCAACCGTTGTTGCGTTTGACCCATAGGATTATACCTCTGAGGGTGTACTGATAAAGGAGGATATTACTGATCTATCTCAGTAGTTACAACAAATTCCATCATCTGTCGGACTTCAGCATTCTTAAGAAGAAGACTACTCTGAAGTAGTTATGCATTCAACCTTCTTAATTCTTTCATTTCTTTCCCTTGTTGTGCAAACCTTTGCTCTAACGAGAGCGATTGACCTTCTCCAGAGGAAGGATATGTAACCTGATTCTTTCCCCTCCCTTTGTTGGATACTTTTTGGAGAGAAGGAAGTGGATTACCTAGGTTCTGAGTAATCCTTTGACTTCGTGTATGCACACCTTCTTCATTTGTATCGGCGCATATATTTTCTTGAGCAGGAATCTCTTCATCTGAGTCCCCTGAGTGAGTCTCCTCTAGTGGATTAGAAACAACGAAATTGATGACATTGATTGATGTATAATGCATCACATCCCTTATATCAACATTTCTGTGATATTGTCTTCTTTCATGTCTTTGATGAGACATTGCCTTTTGTTGATTTAATCTTTTAGGAACTTCTTCACGAGCTATAACTTTGAGGGAATCTCCTGATAATTTGGCTCTTCGTTCCTCTTGGGGCTTCTTCCCCAATCGAGAAAAGACCGATATTCTCTAAGAAGGGGATTGATGATTTGAAAGAGTCCCCAGTCTCGAGAACTGGGGATGTTCTTTCTACTTCCGCTCAACTCCTCGAATCCCATTTGTTGACTCTAAGGGTTGGGTTAAAGGAGTCCCCAGTCTGACAAGCTAGGGTGGCTCTTGACATGCTATGTATGAGACCTTCTTAAAAGATATCTTGATCTTGCGAATCTTAGTTCGGAAATTAGCTGGATGCATTAGCCTAAATCCACTTTTATCACCTGGTTCAACAGACCGTTGGATGATTTCTGAAACTTCTGTCATTTGATGATGTGTTTGCTCCATACAAGAGGCTTGTGCAATATTCTCACCTGCTTGATGTAGGAGAAATTCAACAACTTGTTCTCTATATGCTTGATTTTGAGAGGAACTAGTTGAAGCCTGTTCTTGAGCAAGCTTTTGATTATGAACAAAGCCCATTGACTGTGGCCGGCCATGGGCAATAACATTGCATGAGACCATTTTTGGCGGGCTTTGCTGACTGGAAAGCACTGTGAAATGTAGTGCTCCGTGAAGACCCCATCCTCTGATATGAACATCAGATGGAGAATTGGCAATTAACTGACACAATTTTCTTAGTGCGTCAAGGCATGAACGTTGAAGGGTTCTCTGTTGCTTTTCAGCCTTTGGATACTGAGAGACTGATAGAGATGTCAAATCAATCTGACGTTGTAGCCCTTCTATTATCTTAAGATGATTTTCATTTTCATCATAAGATAATACCTTCTTCTTCAATTGACAAAGAGTTTTCTATATGTTGAGACGAATATCATGGACTCTATCTTCCGTCAACATCTTTGGAATGTCATACTGGAAGTCAGCCAAAGGCCAAAACATGACTGGTACCTCACTTTTTTCCAGTTTTTTCCTCATGTTTAGCATTTCCTCTTTATCATTAAATGAAGATTCTTCTACCTGTTTTGACCAGAGTTGGTGTTTCCTTGTTGCTTCATCGGATTCAACAAGATTGGTAGAGAGATCATTGATCAAACTAGAAGATGCATGACTTAGGGGTGGTTCGGAGAATGACTTATACCCTGGGCTATCTTCTGATTGAGAAAGTACTTCACTTTCTAGCGATAAAGCATCAGACATGACTGGTTTCGCATTTTCAAGTGCCTCAAAATAAGAGGGCTTTCTCAGCACTACATTGTCCACTGGAGTATTTTCCAGGAAATGTGAATCACTACTACGGAGAGGACTTTCGCAGCGAAATTCATCATCAAGGGGAGGACCACCATAATGGGTTACAACAAAAGATGAGATCTCTTGATCCTTGGTCTTCTGACCACACAGAGGGTTCCTGTGGCTCTCATCTGAAGAAGAAACATCAAGATTGACTGAATTTTCATGAAGAAAGCCTTAATGAGGAAGTGTCTGTTGAAGACTTTCAGAATTAATGTTCCCGTTATTGGGAACTGAGGGAGTAGAATCTTGAATTCCAACAGATAAATGTCTGAGGGCTTCAAGAACTCCAACATCGAGCAAAGCCTTGTTGCAAATTGGCCTTTGATCTCTTGACTGTGTTGGGTGGATCTTTTTATTAGATGCCTTCTTACTCGCTTTGGAAACCACTTCTTGACGAAAGTGGTTACTCTGAGAAGGTGTATGTGCCTGATCAGGAAAGATGGCCAGGTTAGGCTGACGATCTCCACTCAAATCAAGTGTATGTGCCTGACTTGGTTGTCCGTATGATATGGGGGAGTATGCCCCATAACCCTCTTGGATTGGAACAGATGTATGTGTCTATTCCGGAGTGAATCGTTGATGTGTCACTCCACTTCTAGGGATAGATTTATGTTTCTGTCCCTGAAATGATGCTGAAGCTATTAGGATATCCTAGAAAGCATCCAGAATATGAGTAGGAATTTTCTTCTGCTCTTTCACCATTGACAAAATATGTTTGGTGACTTCAGCCGCCGGAACAGGGATATACGTCCATTCCGGGCTTGGAGTAGGTGTATGTGCCTGCTCCTGTCCTCCTTTTCATGTCAGTGAATCTTGACAGTACTCAAGTGTGGAGGTAGAGAGTTGAGTCTGCCTCTTGTTTGTCGTCGGAGCTTTCCGACTGACTTCTCTGTGCGCTACCAAGCGAGACTGTTGGTAGGCTTGATTAGTATTAGTAGGTGTATGTGAATACTGATTACACTTCGCCAAACGCAGTTGACGAGATCCATCATATGTAGTCAGGCGAGCCTGCTGACTAACTGATGATGTATAAGCAGGTGTATGTTACTTCCTATAGTACTCCGCCGGAATTACCTTGCGGGATTGGCGTGATGCTGCCAGACGAGTCTGCTAGACAGCGGAATTAAAACGGACAAGTGTGTGTGCCTGCTCGTTGTTTGCCACCAAGTTAGGTTGGTGGAATTCTCTGGAGATGGTAGGGATGAAAACCTACCCATTGTTAACCGGATTCCGTCTCTGGCGGTTCGTCTTGCCTGCTAGGGTTTGAGGAACCTGAGCTGAATGCCTGGAGTCGGTACCCTCATCATGTTGAGGGCACACTGCCGCACGAGTCTGGCGGTGATTGTTGATGGGAGCCCTCGGGAAGGACTCCAGTCTTTTTGAATTAAGGCCCTGAGGGACCTGCTCATTCACTTCCTCAGAGTAAGGGATTGAATGGAAATTGTGTTCCGGGGATAACGACCCGAAACGGTTGGAGACGGTAGTCAGCACCGCCTGCCTCTTGATCACTGGTCATCGTTGTCCGGATGACCTGTGTGAGTTGTTCACTTGGAGGTCCCGTCGGGCAGCCTCCAAATTTGGGATGGTACCATGTTGATGGTACTCCTTAACCAGTGCATTTGATACCCAGCGTTGAAGACGCTGAGTAGGTGATGTCATCCTCAGAGTGGATGACGATCCAGTAGGAATATCAGCAGTGGTATTTGCAGCAGCAGTATTCACAGATGTGAATTTGAGAGCAGCCATTATGGAAATACAGAAGATCTTGGAAAAGAGTGCCTGTTTGATAAAACAGACGTAATCAAGATAAAATTCAGCCACTTCATCCTTTAGATGAGCACATGTGTCAATGATTGTTTTTGTTAGCCCTCTTATTGAGTTTTAAATAGGGGCTTAACAAATAGGTAAAACAACATTTTAACTTGGTTAAGGATTCACGTCGGGTTCACCATTTTTTGTTTCCCTCGGAATTCGGGGATGACCTCCTGAATGGGAGATTCAAACATTCTGATCGGTTTCTAGCGGGTTTGTTCGTAGAACCGGAAACATCCAATGATTCCACATCCGTTTGGACCTACTTTCCAAAGGTAGGCGCTCATTAGCTTGTGGACTGATGAGGCTTAGGAATTTGCATTGGTCGAGAGGATGGGAGGTCGGACTCATCACACCTTTTTGAGGGGAATTATTGTCTATTCCGGGACTCTCTTTATAGATTTAAGTTATGTTCGTGAATCCTTATTACATTACCAAGTATAAAATGATCTTTCCTTCAGTTTAACAATCAATTATTAAATATGTAAGAAATTTAGAGAATCTTTTATATGTATTCGAGGTTCTTCATCAATAGAGAATCATCAATATTTATTTAGAGATTCTTGGTCAATGGTATCCTTCAAAACATTTATATAAAAGTCTCTTGGTCATTGTGATGACTAGGCTGGTTTTAAAAGCCACTCAGTGGGGCACTTGAAGTTTATTTTCATTCAGAAGGACATGAATTATTTCAGAGTTGGGATCGAACCCATAAATGGGCTACCTACGTATCCTTTGTTTTGGAAAAGTAATCAGAACCCACGTAGTTCGAGTAAGAGAGTATGACGTTTATGATTGATGGCTCAAAGAAGGATTTCATAATTACTTTTACACTCTAAGCTCACGTGAGTCATGCTCGGTGAGAGAAACAAGAGGTATTGGTAAAAATTAGACAATTTTTCCATGAAAGATGCAATCATAAGAAATGGTTTGGGGCTTATGTATGTATGACTGCCCAGATAGATGAAGGATTAGGATTTAATTTTAGGGAGAAAATCCAGGAACAGGGTCCATAAAGGTATATGTGCTTCATGGAGATTTGAATACTCTAACTTGGGACTTATTCCTGAAAAGGTAACCCAAATTAGGAGAGGATTGATAACTGGGTTTTACTCCTGAGAAGGAATCCCAGATCAAACGAAAATTAAGACTGGTTAAGGAGAATTTAAGGGACTTGGGGCTTATTCCTGAAAAGGAAGCCCAAGATTTATGACTGGGACTTCCTCTTGGAAAGGAGGCCCAGGTTAGGGGAATTATGACTGGGAATTATTCCTGAAAAGGAGACCCAGGTTATGAGATTAAGGTTTGGGGCTTACTCCTGAAAAGGATGCACATAGTGGGAATTTTAAGAATTTGGGGCTTACTCCTGAGGAGGATGCCCAAGTTTGGAGGACTTAGGACTGGGGATTATTCCTGAAAAAGGAGACCCAGGTTAAGGATTCTATCATCTTAAAGGATGAGGTTGAATGAACTCTCAATCTTTAGTGACATAAAGATATGTAAATCACTAGGTTTTGAGAGATATTCCACCGAATTCCTTTCAGATAAGGAAGTCAAATCAAGAAATCATGCCATAAATGGATTTGGAGAGTGTCTTAAAGACTGAATCTTGAAAAGAAAAGGTGTAATGGCTTAAGAGGGGTGAAATGGGAAAGAAAGGCACCCAAAAAGGAAGGGGCGCGCAAGTCTTGGAAGGCGCGCAGGTACTGTGGCGGCGCGCAAGTATTGGTCGCGCAGGTATACCTGCGCGACATGTGGGGTACTTGCGCGATGGTCAACCAGCATTGAAATACTTGAGAGAATCTTTATTAAATACTTTAGAATCCTCTTAAGGTTCTTCCAGAAAAGGGACGGGCAAGTTCTATCGAAGGAATAAGGCGGCGCGCAAGTGTGACCACTTCCCTTAAGGGCTGACCACTCAGGCACACAAGTGTTGATGAGTTTTAACATTTAGGCTTTACTCCCTCCCTTTAGATCTTCCGTTCTAGGTAAGAAATTACCTTAGAAGTGTTCCGTAAACTTTGCGAAGAGACTTGGGCGTCAGGAGCTTGAATCCGAGTTTCTGAAAAAAAAAATCCTCTCGAATGGGGGGCCCACAGGGTCTATTTATAGGTAGGAGAAGACCCCAGGCGGTTACCGGGAGGTTTATCACTTAGGTCATGCAAGTCACTTGGGCGACCATGAGGCGGCGCGCACGTATACCTTCACGACCACTAGGAAGCGCACAATTACTTGCACGACCACTAGGCGGCGCGCAAGTGTACTTGCGCGACCATGAGGTAACTTGCGCGACCTGTGGGCAATGTTCTCCTTGTTCGTCCCTTTGTCGATTTTTTGATTTTTCTTCAAAGGATGAATCACTTTGGACTAAGGTAATTCCTTTTTTTTAGTCGTTAGACTCTGTGAAGGAAAGGTGCGTCAACAGGTTGTCATCGAGTACCTCTTCATACCCCCTTTTACAAGAATGAAAGTACCCTGGGTATTTTCATTCTTGGCCACTTTAACTCCAGATCATACTATATGACCTTGAACCATGTGATTTAGTGGCAGGGTTTGAGAGGGTGCGACCTCAAGAGCTCCATATCCACTCAATCAAAATCAGGAACACCATTCCACTAAACCTCATGAGAAATACTGTTGATCGATCAGTGAGGGGGGAATCTTCCAGCAAAAACCTTTTGGAAATCACGGAAAAAAATTCAAATGTTCTAAAAATATGGTGATTGGACTCAAGTATACTCACTCAAATGATATTTGGGGGAAAAGGTGGAACAGTTTTGGAAGGGGGGTCGCATGACTATTTTTTACATATAATCAATTGGTAAGATTTACCATGGCTTTATGCTTGGTCCAATACCAGAGACCACACAACTCTTTGAGAACCACCTCCACCCGACCATCATGACAACCTCCATCCACTCTCAGACCATCTATTATATCATTTTTAATATCTCATCTACCAAAAAACCCATTCAACCACACCAACTAACCATTTTGACCACCATGATCTTCCAAACCAATAACCCTTAACCTGGCCATGACAATTGCATTCTACTACGCAATCATATTCATACTACTTCTACTATTACTAGTCAAGTATAGTCCATCCAACTCTAATTCCAGCACTACCATATCCACCATAAAACCCATAATCCATCGACTATCATATGAGGTGTTAGTATAGTATAGGAATTTTACTATATATATTATACCGATGAACCCAAAACAACTTACTGCAATTAGTTTGGTAGATACATTGGCCCCACAGTCGACCAAACCATGATTCTGATGCATTCTGGACTGGTTCTTATGGTTCTAGTGTCATTATCCATCCAAATAATATGTTTTTTTCATTTAATTTGTATTTCTTATAGTGGAATATTAAAGTTTACATGGTTGTTGAACTCGAGTACCTGAGTGGGGTGGTGGTCCATGGGATCTAAGCTACCTATTAGCTATATGTTTTATTAGTACGAATATGATTTATCCATGATAGATCCCTGATCTCCAATGTAGGTAAGAAATATTAAGTGACAAAAGGGATGGTTCAGATCTCACCTATATGATTAGGTAAGGTTCTTCTACCATGTCTAAGAACAAGTCCAATTGGAATTCCAAGATCCATCCACTAGTGAAAAAGACCAATAGAGATGATACCAACAATGTAGCTACATCATATACTACCACCCAGGTTT
The DNA here is from genome assembly GCA_963277665.1 of Viscum album. NCBI lineage: Eukaryota > Viridiplantae > Streptophyta > Magnoliopsida > Santalales > Viscaceae > Viscum > Viscum album. Next base: position 1,370,440,194 of record OY728135.1, read on the forward strand.
CAGGTCTCAATGGGTTAGATCTGAAATTAATTTGAGTCCTCTTATACTAGGGAGTGTACCTTTCCATTCCCATGACCCCACAGTAGATAGGAACTGAACTATGTCATGAAATTCTAAACCCAACTTACATACCACTATTTTTAATTGGTGAATAATCAAACCCATGGGACTTTCTTCTATCCTAAGAGGCACTGAGTCGACATAGAGGTTACAAATGGAATTATCAGTTGAAGATCTTGGGTTTCATCATTCTATTATCCTAGTGTACCAATGATTCATTTTTGGAGTTCCAACCCACACAGAACATCCCAGTTAACTATGGATGATATCTCAGATTACCTTTTGAATTGTCTACCCCTTATCAAGTTTTCCATATTGCAGTCAATAATTGACCACCAATATGAACCCAGTAGAGTTGGGTTTCATTTTCCATTTCACCCCACCAGTTACTATTTATAAGGAATATTCCCAAGATAAACTACCAAACTCACACTTTTCCAAAGAGTTGAACATTAATTGATTGAATACGATAATGAACCAAACCATGTAGGTATCATCTTATATCAATCACATTGAAAACTGTCAGCCATCACACCACCATTACCCCCATAACATAGAGATGATACCAAGAAAATTGACCTCTGACTGTATAAAAGTATTGGGAAACCATGAAATAAGGGGGATGAATGGTTGAACTTCTTTTGGAACCTATCCAAGAGTCATCTATATCATTATGAGACAATATGGATAAGACCTTAGTATATATAAGAATCAAGTTGTGCCTATAGTGTATCTAGTGATTCAATACATTTCAATCATGAGGAACTCGAGTTATATCATTAGGAATTGAATAAATGAGTGGCCCCACATGTTGGTGGAGCAATGGGAGTTGATGATGAAATCACTACTACTATACTATAAGGCATTCAAATTTCTTACTCACAAATGAAGTGAATAGTAAAGGTACATGGGGTCTTACCATCTTTCCATGGGGAGCTCAAAATATGAACAAATAGTTCATTTTCATTGGATTTAATTTCAGATATAGCTGGGAAATCATGACACCATTTGGGTAGGTTGTTACTTGTGCAATAGGAAAATTGACTACCTTTAAATAGTTAGGGTTACTGCTACCATTTACCGCAGGGTTGATATCAATGGGAATCATCTACTCAGTACGCAACTACATTGGCCTTGTAACACCGAGCATGTGACATAATTTATATATAGGTCATCCTCTTAGCATTGTCCTCTAATTTTAATAAATAGTCACTAACCACATTTCTTTCTCCCCACCTGTTGGATGCAGGGACCAGAGGTGGTCGAATGATATAGGTTTCTCTTCAATACTCAACTCTAATAGTTGCAGAACTGGTGGTTAAAGAACTTGTCATGTTCCTTCCAAATGGTTTGTTCATGTGCCAAATAGTATCCTCTACTAGTTCACCTGTATTCATTATTGGTATGGTAATATATTTTAAGGCTTTCTTTGACTTATCCAATCATAGTTGTTTCTATTTTTTGATTTCTATATCCATAATACTTTCACCATTAACACTGATGGAATGGTTGGAGTGGATTTGACCTATTCCCACTATTGTGGCCCTTTCCCCCAAAAATTATCACATGATAGTTTTAATTACCCCCACCTTAGGCAATTCCAAATGTAATAGATGGTGGTTGTGGTTCTATTATAAGACTACTGATAATTCCACCCCCATCTTATATATAGTCATGAGGTGGTGTTAGTGAATGAGCCATAAAACCAATGACCAGTCACCCAATTCTAAAACCTTATGGAAGTTATTAAAACCTTTTGGTGTCTATTCTGTAGATCAACCCCAATAATATCTATATATATATATGTATGTATGCATATATATATATATATATGTGTGTGATTTAGATGTGTGATCTGTTTTTCAACCAAATTCAATTATTGATGAATAGTAGATCCCCTATTAGAAGATTACCAGATCTATCCAAGAAGCCAAAAATTCTCAGGGGATTCTCTAGTACTCTTATAGTAGACTATAAAAATAATTAGAAGAGTATTTATGACCTATAGCCTATTCCATTTTGTTACATAGAAGGGTGATGAGTAATCTTCTTATAGTGAACTACCATGGAAGGGAAGGCCAACCGCCACCAACTGATACTTAAAACATATGGTCATGTTCATTGGCATTTCACTATCAATCAAATAGACCACCCACTCTTCAGTACCCCCATCCTAAAAAGGAGATCTAAGGGAATGATTCACTCAACAATTCTGGCCACGCATTGAATCCCTGATCTATTAATAATGTTCCCCAAAGAAACATGATTGAAATGGTATACTCATGTCAGCATTTTCTATTCTATGAGAACCCTAGGCGTAAGAGACAAGGCCCTACTATATATAAACATAATTTCCCACTACTGAAAAACACCATAATTTTTTAATTGGAGGTACCATAAATGAATCATCTCATCACTTCAGTGCACCACTTATAGACCCGTGACATTGTCAGTTTGAACTCACCCTTGACCGGTGAGCTATGATGATTTAGATCATCCATATGTATTCTACCAAGTCGATAACAAAAAATAGCTTCAATACCCCCACATTCTTGCACAATAATATAATTTCTTGGGGACCTTAGCAGATGATTTGAGTTATTTTCCTCCCGATAGGGGATCTTGGAACTACACCATCTGTCTTTTACCAAGGATACTAGGCTAGAATTTGAATTGATTACCCATGGAGTCAAACTCATCCTAGCATCACATAAGCATTTAAAATGGAAATGAACCATCATCCTTTATCTTAGGTAGTGGTTTTGAGATGGGGCACATTATAATTGGATCATAATTCCTTCTACTCCAACCACTGTATGTATAAGAGATTGAGTTTTAAATACCCACTCAACTGTGAAGGAGCTTATGAGGTTGGGGTTGCGCTGTTTGAAATTGTTATGGGGTTTCTATAAAGTGGTGGTGCATATCAAGGTGAATGCGTGTTCAGATATTAGAGAGGAACCCTTTTAGACAACTAGTAACATGACTGTGCCTTATTGGAAGGGTGATCTTAGTGGTTGTGGAATACAGGGCCACCCGAAATCTTGGAGTTGAAAATGGTTGTTTGAACATGTAACGTCCTGGATCTGGGTGCCACTCAACGGGTGCCCCGGACCAGGTTGGTCACACGACCTCATGCACATTTCCCCAAATGCAAGAGGCTTCTAACTAGCAACTAGGGCCCAGGTCTGATAGTGGGGAAGCTATGCCCTCATTTTTCAAAGTGTAGCACAGCAGAAAAGATATATAGCATACAACCAACAGAATCCGTAAATGAAAGATATATAAATGAAATGGATTCTGATGTAAAAGGAAACCAGAAGTCATATATATATGAATATGAAATATGTAACTATTCTATAAAAACATCCAAAACATGTTACACAACTGTACAATACAATTCAACTCAAATACTAGGTACAGTAAAACAAAAAAACAGCCAGAAGCATCGCGAGCCTAAGCTCTGTCCCATGCTCCCCTACTTCTCAGCCACAATCAAGTACCTGTATAGGGACCATTTACCTTATCCATACCTGCAACAACATAATCTGTTTGGGATGAAGGCATGACCCAAACAGGGTGTGATAAAAAAATCTCAGTAGGCACCCACCAAAGGCCCGTGCCCAACTGTGGAAAAATATGCAACAATAGTGTGAAGTAGTAAATGAAATAAACTAAGAAGTACTCAAAGTAACTAACTTTACAGGTTATATTTCCATTTAAGTATTCATTTTATCCATTTTATATAAGACATCACCTCGGTGAATTTTCCATGTAAAACAGTTAGTGTCCTCAAACAGGTAAACCCTTACCCTATGGTAATTGGAATCGTAACCCGCAGGTAATTGACCACAGGCATTACAGATATTTCCCTCAGGCATACGAAGTGTCGCCCTCAAGCACAGATTCCATTTCCCATAAGAACGAAAGAAGTTTCCATCAGGCTAAAATAACCACTACCCTCAGGCTATGTGAAACACTTCCCTCAGGCTAAACAAGTAACTGGGCCATGCCCAAAATATAAACAACCAATTCACATACAATTCCTCTCAAGTCAATTCAAAAATCATTATTATAATGGCATACCCTCTGGTATCCTGGAAAAATGGATAAATAGAGGAACGCACCCCCGGGGTGGTCCTGGATCCAATTAGTGATCCCAAACAACAGTTTATTATCACATTCAGCTACCTAAACAATGTTAGGTATTCAAAACAGCCAAGGCCTCAGCCAAACGACACCCCAACATGGGTTCGTAGCTCAACGGTACACAAAAACGCACAATGGTTGGAAGTTAAACACCAAGCCACCTACCTCAATCACCCCTGATCGATATATGTGAACGACGCTTCTAGAAACGCCCAAGAATGATGTAGATCTGGAAAAAACAACAAAGCGTACAAACCTAAATAACTTCCCCTCGGGAAATAATTGTTACGAACAGATTAAGGAGAAGGAGAGGCTTACCTGTACGGTTTCAACGAGATCGATAGAGGCAGAATCAGATTCCTGGCGTGCGATCTGGAGCTCCTCGAAGGTCTGACCCTCTCTACCGACTCCTGCTCCGGTTCTAAGCCTTCCATGTGAATAGGGGAGTCTAATTCCCATTTTAAGTGAAAAAAACTACACAGAGTATAATATTGACTACACAACATGCACTTTTCTCATTTAACTATTCCTTTGACGGCACCACCGCACTATTCATCTGTCGACATGAGTACACTGTGTGTATTTCTTATTACATGGAGTGTACTGTCACTCAGCTAGCGGCTGCTTCCACCGCCTTACTATTTTCCTACCGACTGACTACACGACATGTAAATATCCACTACAGGGCGTGTAGTCGGTTTTTACACCCTCCATCACTGATAGGGCTACACACCCTGTGTACTCATCCCACACAGCCAAAGTACACAACGTGTGGAAAATTACGCGGTGTGTACCCACAAAAATTTGGGATTTCCTTATTTTTCCTTATTTTATCAAAAACACATAAGGAAAAGTGAAAAGGAAGAAACCTGTACCTCCAGAATAAGAATCGGGTTCTTATAAACTTCCCCCCTTAAAGCAATTCGTCCTCGAATTTCCTTTACAAGGGTGGAGAAGATAATGCTCAGAACAGATCTGGCCATTGAGCATGTATGTCGGTCTCCTGCTCCCAGGTTTTGTCCTGCACTTGGCCATGCTGCCATAGTACCTGTAGGAGAGGAACTGACTGGCCTCGTAGAACCTTAGTGCTCCTATCCACGATACGAATCAGATGCTCCTTAAAGGATGCATCTATCTAAAGCTCAACCTCCTCTGGATGAAAGACATTAGACGGGTCTGAATGATAACGACACAGTTGAGATACAGGGAAGACGTTGTGCATGGATCATTACCTCTATGGTAACTGCAACCGATAGGAAACCAGACCGAATCTCTCTAGAATCTCAAATGGCCCCACATACCTCGGTGAAAGATTACCCAATCTCCTGATCTGCCTGTGTCCAATCCTCAGCGAAACATGCAAGAAAACCTGATCCCTTACCACGAAATCCATGGTCGTCTACAACGATCAGCATAAGATTTCTATCGAGAATGTTCTGTAGCCATTCGCTTCTGAATTAACTGGACCTGCTCAGAAGTCTCCTACATGAGATGTGGTCCCAGTAAAGCTGCCTCACCTACCTCTAACCAGCACAAGGGTGATCGGCATGGCCTACCATATAAAGCCTCGTAAGATGCGATCTCAATAGTTTCCCAAAAACTATTATTATAGGCAAACTCAAACATGGGAATATGATTATCCCAAGAGCCCCTAAAGTGTAGGACACATGCACACACCATGTCCTCAAGCACCTGTATCAGACACTCTAACTAGCCATCGGTCTAAGAGTGGTAAGTTGTTCTCAGAAGCACCTATTTACCCAGTGCCCTCTGAAAACTCTTCCAGAAACAAGAAGTAAAGAGGGCGTCCCTATCAGAAATGATAGAACGAGGGACCCCATGAAGACATACTACCTCTCGGATATATAGATTTCTGATCTCATCAACACCGAAGGTATCCTTGATCGGAAAAAAGTGAGCTACCATCGTGAGTTAGTCCACAAAAACTCACATGGAATCATTTCCTCGAGGTGACCTCACCGACCCAGTCACGAAGTCCTTCGCGACATCATCCATTTCCACTCCGGGATGGGTAACTACTGTGACAATCCGGCTGGTCTCTGATGCTCCGCCTTCACCGGCTGACAGTTGGAACACCTCGTAACAAAATCGGCTATCTCACTCTTCATACCCAGCCCCCAGTACTGATGTCTCAAGTCACGATACATCTTGGTAACCCTGGGATGAACTGCCCAAGCTGAAGCATGAAACTCCCGCATCTACTCCTCACGTATATCCCTTGGAATCCATACTCGTCCATGGAAATGCAGTAACTCATCATCGCTTGTCGTCCAACCAGGAGGAGGGTCCTCACTTGCCACTGACTCCCGTAGAACTAGGCCTTCTGAATCAGCTAGTTGTCTCATCCTCACTTTATCCAGGAGGGTAGAAGTCACATCTAAAGAAGAAATATAGGTCTGCCCTTGACTTTCGTACACCTCCAAATGCATCTCAGAGAACAAATCCATGAGCTACCACTCACCTCTGGCCTCCTGCACTTCCTATATCTGAGTCATTCTTCTCAGTGCATCAACAACTACGTTACCTTTACCAGGATTATAGGCAAGCCCAAAGTCGAAGGACTGAAGGAATTCAACCCACCTTCTCTGTCTCAGGTTCAAGTCATGCTGAGTAAAGATATATTTGAGGCTTTTGTGGTTGGTGAAAACCACAAAATTCTCTCCCAATAGATAATGTCTCCAACAGCACAACGCATGAACAACTGCATCCAACTCCAGATCATGCGTCAGGTAATTCATCTTATGTGGCCTCAACTATCGAGACTCGTATGATACAACTCGGTCGCCCTGCATCAACATTTCTCCCCGCCAAAAACCTGATGCATCACAGTAAACTGTATAGATTTTCCTTTTCTTTGGAAGTATCAGGACTGGTGCTGATGTCAAACTTTTTTTAAGGTTCTGAAAGGCTGTCTCACAAGCTTCTGTCCAAATGAACATCACACCCTTCTTACTCAAACCCGTCAATGGTGCTGTTAAAAGGGAGAAGTCCTAGATTAAGCATCTGTGTTAACCATCTAGCCCTAAGAAACTCTGTATCTCAAACACGTTCTTAGGCTTCTCCATGGAAACTAATGCTCTCACCTTCTCTGGGTCTACTGCAACTCCTGCCTCTGAGATGATATGACCCAGTAAGTGAATTTGGTCCATCCAAAATTGGCACTTTGAGAGGTTAGCATATAGATGATGCTCTCTCAGTGTACTCAATACGATCTCAATATGGGTGGCATGGTCATGTCAAGTGTGTGAGTACACCAAGATATCATCCACGAATACTACAACAAAAGAATCCAGATAAGGATGGAACACACGATTCATCAGAGCCATGAAAATTGCTGGCATGTTCGTAAGTCTGAACGACATAACCAAGTACTCGTATAGGCCATACCTATTTCTAAAGGTTGTGAGGGGTATATCAGATGGTCTAACGTGCAAATGATGATATTCGGATCTCATGTAAATCTTCAAGAACACTCGTTCTCCACAAATTTGATTAAAAATATCAGCAATCCTAGGTAAGGGATATCGGTTCTTGAACGTAAACTGGTTCAGCTTCCGATAATACACACATAGTCTGACGGTACCATCTGCCTTCTTCGCAAAAAATAACCGGAGAATCCCAAGGATAAGTACTGGGTTGGATAAAACCCTTTGACTGTATCTTCTCTAACTCTCTATTGAGCTCTTGTAACTCAGGTGTAGCCATCCTATAAAGAGGAATGGATACCGGTGCCGCTCTTGGAACAAGCTCAATAGATAAATCCACCTCACTCTCTAGAGGTAGACCTGGAAATTCATCCAGGAAGACATCCCTGAAATGATAAACTACTAGATGGAAATTCTTCTGAAAAGTCCCCTGATCATCCAGATATAAACTCACAATCTGGGCTGTCACACCACCTCGCCCGCGATGATCTTGTCCTTCTTGACTCGCCTAAACATCTCATTCACCTTTGTATAGAAACTCTCCACCCACTAGTGACATGAAACACACCCTATGACGATAGTAGAATACAAAGGCTTGAAAGGAAACCAACCAGTCCATCTCGAGAATGACATCACAGCTCATCATCTCTAAGACATAGAGGCACCAAAGGAAGTGATGCCCACCAACCTCAAGAGGGCACTTCTTTCAATGATGCACACAATCAATTATATCTCCCAACAGAGTGTCTAGTTTCATAACATTAGAAGAAGAAGAAACACAGATCCCAAGGCTCTCCACAACAGGCACATATACAAAGCTATGTGTAGCAATCGTATCGAAAAGTACTGAAGATAAAACAGAAGCTACTAGAATAGTACCTATGACAGTAGAAGGTTCGGGATCCTGCTCATGTTGGGTCTATTGCACTGCATATGCCTTCCTAGTGCCACAGCCCTGCGACACAGTCTGGCTACCCTGAGTTATCCCGCCCTGTTGCCTCTGAGATCCTGGTGTCTGGCTACCACGACCACGACCACCATCCCTGCCTGCATGCCCTAACGTATTCCAGTTTCCCGACTAGTAGGAAGCTGCTAGTCTTGCTCCCACACACAGAGTCTGTACAAAACCCCTCTCACTAGACCCTGGTGGAAACTCCCTACAAAAGCACTGCAGATAACCCATCCTGCTGCAAGCTCGGCATTCCACTGGGTCACGTGGACACTGCGGTCTCTTGTGCCCCTCCTTACCACACTATTAGCACATGACCTGGCCACCTAAAACATTATTCTAGCTGGTACTGCCACCGTGAGAGAAGTCCATCTATCTCTTCCTCTTGGTAGTTGAAATAGTACCAAAAACTGGTGCTGAACTACCCCGGCCCACACCAGTAGCTTCCCGCAGATTCTGCTCGGTAATCAGTGCCTAGTTCACAATAGCATGTACAATAGGCAACCTGAAAACATTCACCAGTGCACATATGTCATATTGAAGACCATAATCAAAGCTCCTAGCCCTCAACATCTCATCACCCACCAGAACGGGTGAAAAACGCTGAAGATCGGTGAAACTAGAAGAATAATCCATCACCAACAGAGTGCCCTGCTACAGATTCATGAACTCTCGAGCTCGGTCTGCCCTCAGCATCTCTGGGAAGAAGAGGTCATATAAAACTAAATGAAAATCTTCTCATTCCATGTATCTGTGATGCTCAGACTGGGTGGTAACATTCCAACACCTCTTGGCGGAATCACGCAGCATATACGTCACGAGCTTGACCCTCCGCCTTAGAGGCATCTCTAGATGCTCCAAAATAGTCTGCATTGAATCTAGCCAAGAATCTGTAGTCTATGGTCCACCATCCTCTGAAAATTTAGGCGGATGATGCAATTGGATGATACGAGTCAGCTCAGACATAGATGTGGTAGCCGACAATACTCCCGAAAAGGTATGCATGAACCGCATGAAGCCTTCACGGAACTGCACATCCACGCCTGTGTCGAGTATAACAGCTGGCGCTGCATCTGGCTCTACTATATGATCCACTGGTAGCCCATGGCCTACCATCTCTGGACTATAATCGTTGCCGCTCTCCTGACGTACAATACATGGTCATCTTGACAACATGACTCTACAAGGTCAAACACACACCTTAGATCATGATTATCAAAGGCGGAAAACAAGGGGACGAAGAAGGAAAGTTTTCAAAATTTACAAAACTTGACTACACAGTATGTACAAAACTACACGACATGTTCCCGAAAGCCATTCACATGGGCATGTACCCCAGATTAAACTGGTCGTGTAACACCACAAACACACAACGTACCTTCTAAATACACGACATGTACTTGAATCCTTATTCCCTGCCCGAGTCCTTCTACACGGATAAGCCACATGTCTCACTTGAAAAAGACTATATGGCATGTATAACATCTAAACATCGTGTATGGTTTAGTTTCCAACTGCCCGTGTCGTTCGTGACACAACCGACTACTCGGTCGACACTACACGGCGTGTTACACCCGCACACGGCTTGTACAACATCCTGTTTCCCAGCCACATGGCTAAGTCCACACGGTCTTCCACCGGTAAGGACTACACGGCGTGTCCCTCAGGTACACGGAGTGTTCAAGAAGAGGTAACACCATCCCGTGTTTGTTAGCTACACGAACACATCCCCGGGTTAGACTACACGGTGTGTTCCATGCTGGACACAGCGTGAATGCCTCAAGGTCTCCTCCATCCGTGTTGTTAGTTACACGGCGGACCCCAGGTCAACACTACACGGCGTGTACATCTGGTACATGGCGGGTTTTCCCCATGATTTTCCCTACCTCGTGTCACCGCCCACACGGTCCATGACATAGGAAGAGACTACATGGCATGTACTTAGGGTACACTGTGTGTACTCAAAAAGTTTTATTTTCTTCACGAACAGAAGAACACACGGCGTGTGTCCATGGAACTACACGTCAGGTATCTTGGGTTTTCCGGACATTAAGCCTCAGATACTTCTCCGGTACCCAGATAAAACACTGAAAATAATATCGAAGTGCCAAATTCTGATCCGTGAGGGACCATACTCCCTACGAATCAAAGCATGGCATCTTATATGTGTTATAACAAGGTAAATAAGTCAATGATCCACCAAATTCTGGTCAATGAGGGCCCATGATCCCCAAAAACCATAGTTTTGCGTCCATCCTATCAACATGCTCACACAAAATACCCTATCACATAGTAGGTATTTATGAATGTAGCTATCACAACAGCATGATTTTCTAGCACAAAAACTATCCCAACAACATGCAATTTCTAATGCGCCTACATGGAATGAAACTATGCATGGAAGGCGATTTCTAGCATGTTCCTAAATGATGCATGAGATGGAACACCCTCATCTCATCGAGTTTCAACTAAATAGAACCCATGGCTAAAATATAAACAACACAATCACAAGTGCGTCACCCAACGGTGAAATCAAATCAACTGTAAAATTTGAAAAATCAGAAAAATTGCGATTACCGAGGTAGACTGGCTTTTCCCTGTACACGGGTTAGCTACTCCCTGGCACAGCTTATTACCAAATAGCTTTCTCGTCCTATCCCTGACTAAGGATCCATATAGTAAGTCAATGAAAAGAACCTTCCTTTGATACCACTTTGTAACATCCTTGATTTGGGAGCCACTCAACGGGTGCCCCGGACCCAGTTGGTCACACGACCTCAAGTGCATTTCCCCCAAACGCCAGAGGCTACCGACAAGTAGTGAGGGCCCAGGTCTGATAGTGGGGAAACTATGCCCTCATTTTTCAAAGTGCAGCATAGTGGAAAAGATAAATAGCATACAACCAGTGGAAGCAATAAATGAATGATATATAACTGAAATGGATACTGATGTAAAAGGAAACCAGCAGTCATATATATTTGAAGATGCAGTATGTCACTATTCTATAAAAACAGCCAAAAAATGTTACACAACAGTACAATACAATACATCTCAAATACCAGGTACAGTAAAACAAAACAAAACAGATGGCAGCATCACGAGCCTAAGCTCGGTCCCATGCTCCCCTACTCCTCAGCAACAGTCACGTACCTGTATAGGGACCCTTTCCCTTATCCATACCGGTAGCAACATAACCTGTTTGGGCCAAATACATGACCCAAACATGGTGTGAGAAATAAATCCCAGTATACACCCACCAAAGGCCCATTCCCAACTGTGTGAAAATATGAAACAATAGTGTGCAGTAGTAAATGCAATAAACTAAGAAGTACTCAAAGTAACTAACTTTACCGTTTATATTTCCATTTCAATATTCATTTTATCCATTTTATATTAGATATCACCTTGGTAAATTTTCTATGTAAAACAGTCAGTGTCCCCAGACACACAAACCCTTACCCTAAGGTAATCAGAATCGTAACCTACAGGTAATTGCCCATAGGCATAACAAATATTTCCCTTAGGCATACAAAGTGTTTCTCTCAGGCACAGATTCTATTTCCCACAGGCACGAAAGAAGTTACCCACATGCTAAAATAACCACTGCTCTCAGGCTAAGCAAAACACTTCCCTCAGGATAAACAAGTAACCGGGCCATGCCCAAAATATAAACAAGAAATTCACATACAATTCCTCTCAAGTCAATTCAACAATCATTATTAAAATGGAATACCCTTGGGTATCCTGGACAAACGGCTAAACAGAGGAACACATCCCCGGGGTGGTCCTGGATCCAGGCAGTGATCCCGAACAACAGTTTATTATCACATTCAACTACCAAAACAATGTTAGGTATTCAAAACAGCCAAGGCATCAACCCCACGACACCCCAAAATGGGTTCTTAGCTCAATGGTACAAAAAACGCACAACAGTTGGAAGTTAAACACCAAGCCACCTACCTCGATTGCCCCTTATCGATATATGTGAACGACGCTTCCAGAAATGCCAAAGAACAACGCAGATCTGGGAAAAAAACAACATGTTCAAAACTAAATAACTTCCCCTCAGTAATGAATTGATAAGAATGGATTAAAAATAAGGAAAGGCTTACTCGTACGGTTCCAACGAGAACGACAGAGGTGGAATCGGGTTCCCAGTGTGCGATCTGGAGCTCCTTGAAGGTTCAGCCCTCTCTCCAGACTCCTCCTCCAGTTCTAAGCCTTCCTATGAATAGGGGAGGCTACTTCCCATTTTAAGAAAAAAAAACTACACGGCATGTACTATTGACTACACAACATGTAATTTTCTCATTTAATTATTCCTCTGGCAGCACCGCCGCACTGTTCATCTGTCGACATGAGTACACGACGTGTATTTTTGATTACACGGTGTGTATAGTTGCTCATCTAGCAGCTACTTCCCCACCTTACTATTTGACTACCGACTAACTACACAGCGTGTAAATACCCACTTCACGGCGTGTAGCTGGTTTTTACACCCTTCATCACCGATATGGCAACACACCCTGTGTACTCATCCCATACAGCCAAAGTACACGGAATGTGGAAAATTGCACGACGTGTACCCACAAAAATTTGGTATTTCCCTCTTATTCCTTATTTTCTCAAAAACACATAAGGAAAAGTGAAAAAGAAGAAACCCGTACCTCCAGAATAAGAACTGTGTTCTTAAAGAACACAACAATAAGCACTGTTGAATTGGAAAATGTACTGATGATATCGTATATCAAGTGGCTTCACATAGGCTGAGCAACCCAACTGAACATCCAGGAGTTGATAACTATATTATGCTCCCCCCATTAGTGGTGGCCAAACAACAATAAAGAGGAATTATTTTTTCGGTCATTGATATACGAATAGTGGCTGATGTTACATGAGTCTTCCAAGTGTAGAAACATTATTTGACTAGGTAGTACACTTGTGATTGAGCCTCCTAGAATTAAAATGGGGGTTCTAAAAGCAAGGTGGAACCTTTGAATACCCAAGGGTACTGAGGATGGAAATGGATCATGGATGCCTCATATCGGGAATACTGGGGAGGTATGAAATCATTGGATTCCTTATTCATCTAAGGCTGGATTTCATGGAATTTATGGGCATTTGATCTACCTAAGTGGGGGACCCATTCTCTACTCTTTCAAATAGTAATTCACTAATGGTTATTTTGGAACGGAAGAATGATTCCCGCACAATTAGAGTAGAGGAGGGGGTTCAATACTATATTTTCTTATGGTATTGGTGGCTCGGTGGTGTAGAGATCCTATCACTAATTTTAAATGATATATTTAGAGTATTTGGGAACATATCATGTGGATAAAAGGGGATGAGAAGTGGTTTGGAATCTCTTATGGGGGTCTCCTATTCTAGAAATGTGGAATGTCAATGTCCAACAAAGGAATATGGTAGTGGATGATTTTGAGTGGAATGGATCAAGATAATGGTGTCAATTTATGTTCAGTTTCTAGTTGTGATTCCCATATATCCAAGGTCATAAGCATGAATATTCCATCTCCCATAATGTTTTCTCCTCCTTTCATCCTTTTTGATTTCTAGTTTCATGACAACACCCATACTAGTGAAATGACTAGTACACCCTCTCCAATGGTTCTATTATTCTAATTCCAATACCATCATTTCACTCATTATGAACCTAATTATCTATCAGTCCTAATCTTTCAATATTACTCCTTGTACGAGAATCATTTCCAACATGACACACTCGTTTCCTTTTCTGAAAAGGAAAAAACATGATACTTATATATATTAATACCATGAACATGATACTAGAAGATGCTTCAATTGGGTACCTCTTTCCACTCTAAGAAAGAACACCCATGAAATTCCAACCCATGAATCATCATCCTTAGGTAGTTAGGATGATCGTAGTTCCCTTTATTGTTCATTTCCAATGGTCCATTCTATAGGTTGAATTCTCTGTTCTATATTTGGTGTTTAATGTTCTCAGGATCCAATGTTCTATGGATCTCAATGCATTAGTATGATTGATTTCCAATGCACCATTTCTAACTATTCGGGTTCCCAACTAGAAGAAAGATGGAGTTTGGCCAATCTTATTGTGGTAAAAGGCACAACATTTTGAGTGCATGTTATTCATCCAACTATCATGTCAACTGGAAGCATAGATGCTGATCTATGAGACTAAGATCAAATGGTTCAGTTCATAGTTGTGTTGGATAGACCAATTTCAAATTCAGTTTTTTTGAGCACCATGAGATTCCATCAATAATTTTGGGGTCATGATTTTGATGTTGGGTGTTCTGCTATCATTTAGAGATGGATTTCATTGGAACCCTCCTACTGTGTAAGCCAATTATCTAGTGTTTTTTTATGGATTTTCAATCATGACTATTTATTTCACTTATGGGGAATAGTTTGAGTTAAAAGTTTATCCACCATTGTGATTTGTTCTAGTTTTCCTCAGGAGCGTATGGTCATGATCTATCAACAAGGTTTTCTAATTCCACATCTTCCTTTGTTTTATTGGAAATAAAAGATTATTGAAGTAGGATGGTTCATGTGGTCTTGTATTGATATAGAAATGACTACAAGCCTTGAGAAGTGGGTAATATCATTCAAACCAGTCAAAAATGTTTTCCATGAATGACTTCCAGTTCAGTGAGGCATAATTGTAGATGATAGAAAGTAGAGTCAATGATCACCTTCTAAGACCATTCACCATGGGTTGAGCTCAATCAAACTTGATCTATTCGTCGATTCATTATTCTAGCTTGGGTTAGTGCAGTGTGCTTATTCAAACACACATGTGGATATGACATGAGATGCTACTGTTGGGTTCTGAGGGAAATTGGAACGAGATGGTCAAGATAATCAATAATGAGATTTTCGGGTGTTGGAATCGTGGAATGGATATGGTTAGTTGCATATAGTATTCAAATGAATTTATTTCCTACTTACTGATCCAATAGAGCTGTATGATTTTCTGGTGGGATCACATATAGTTCTGGGGTACCGAGCTGATTTTATTAATATTTTCATGACTTATTATATTCCCCATTTAGTTATTTTATATGAAATGTGCATAATTTGTGTGAAATATTAATGTTTTAATATTAAGTATAATTTTTGAGCATTTTTAGAAGTAGTCCAATTGAGTCAGTTTAATGTTTTAATTATAACTGTCACTATAATGATCCAAATTGTGTGGTTCTTATTTTTTAGGATTCTCCTTTCAATATAAAGCATTTCATTAGAAGGAACCATGATCCAATTCTTCCATTTGAAGGGTCATATGGTCCTCACAAACAAGACCAAAGAATCTGTGAACAAACTGGACCAGCCTTGAAGATTGATTTACTGGGCTCAATTCAGAAGTCCAAAAACATTAACTCTCCACCATAATTCGGGGGACACTACATGTCATCTTGGGTAAAACTTTCATGGCCCAAATCCAAGTACAAGGGGCCCAAATGAGGCTTTGAAGTCCAGCCCACCATTCTGTCCGAGAATTAAAATCTGTATACTATTCATGACATATCTCATGATGTAAGCATCCAATTTAGCTGATATTTTGCAGTGTTGAATATGAGATATATACGGCCGACTTTATTGAATAAGTCATTCGTATTTGAAGGCATCCTCCTATTCAAAAATCCATTCACATTTTGGCCATCGAAAAAGCATGGATAGAAATGGACAGTTTACCTTTGTTTACTAAAACCACCATAACATTGGCTACACTTGTCCAAATGCATCCATATTTTGACAGTAGTCGGAAAAATTTATTATATACAACTTTGAAGAAGGAGATATTTGGATATTCGGCTGTCTGAATAGCCAAATTGGCAATGCAAGTGGAGGGAAATATTGGGAATGCAAACAGTCCACTCCTTGGGCTATAAATACTCTCCCCTTCTCTCCTTGAGAGGGGTTGGCATTTCAGAAGAGAGGATATCATATTGGCACGACCAAAGCCTTGAAAAAGGCTTGGGAGGACCTTCCATACTCAAGTTTGCACTTGAGAGACCTTTCCTCCTCTCTTTGTTTTCACTTACTTTTGTGTTCTTCATTTTTGTAATCTTGTAATTCTCTTTCTTTGTAATTCTGTTTTAATGAAAGTTACTTCTTCAATATCTCTTATTCTCATCCAGAATCTGTAGTTTAATATTTATGTTCTTAAAATAGTTTAAATTCAGTTCAATCCCCTTACCTTCTTTTTCTTCCTCATTCAATCGAAAATCCGTTTTTAATTATCATCATCGTTCGTGTGTGTGTGTCAACGTACCACTCTTTTCTAATCCCTTTCTTCTATTCTTAATTTATCATCATAATTATTTTAAACAGAATATTAAACATCCAAATGGCTGAGTAAATCTCTCATTGGGGTGAGTTATAATTCAGGTATGTTATGTGATTGAGAGTTTTGCTCGATGAGTATTCTTTAAATTAATATTGTGTATGTTAAACTTAATATGTCATTGATTAATGATATGTTTTGTTTAACGAGTGGTTTCCATTGATTATTGGAACCATAAATACACTACCATAAATAAGTTTTGATTGAGATTAGAACCCTAAGTTATGTTAAGGCTTGGATTAAAGCCTTCACACTTAGGAATCCAATCAACGTCAACTTATGACATGGGTGTTAATTTAATGCAATACAAAGTAAGGCTCAAGGATATCACATGCTTAACTCTCCAATGATGAACTCACCCCAATATTTATCAATTTGGTAAATCAAACATCATCCATAAATCATTTCAATTAAGCTCTGCAAACAAACCCCGCTAATCAAAATACAATCAACTAAAAACAATCGACTATTACGAAGTACCATCACCGAGGATTCGACCCGAGTACTGCTATACACATTAGCAGAGCACCGGAACTTTGACCGGTCGATAGGAGACAATCGTCCGTGCGTTTCAAATGGTGCCGTTTCCGGGGATGGTGCTTTAAGTAGTCATTAGTTTCTGGTTATTGTAAAAAAAACCAATTTTTTTTTAAAATATTGAAAAAAAACACAAAGAAAAACCTGTCTTCTCATAAAAATCATAAACTAAAAAAATACAAAGAAAAACCCATCTTCCTCTTTCTTCCAAAATCTCTCTGAATTCCCTGTAGCCTTCCAAACAATTCCTCGGATTTGTTTGACCCTGAAATTGAGCGAACACTTTGCCAACTTAGGAGGAACATAAGAGATACTCAAATAATTCAAGAACCAGTCCTCATCCAACCAGTTGAAACTGAAATGGCCAATCCTAGGGAACAAACCCTAAAAGAACTTGCTGCCCCTGATATGAATTACCAACCCCTTGGTATTCAATATCCAAACATTGAAGCTGACTTCGAACTAAAATCGGGTTTGATTCATCTTCTTCCTCATTTTCACGGGCTAGCCAGTGAGGATCCACATCTCCACCTTAAAGAGTTCCAAGTGGTCTGCTCAACCATGAAACCTCAAGGGGTTTCTGAAGACCAAATCACGCTTAGAGCTTTACCCTTTTCCCTAGAGGATTCTGCCAAGTCTTGGCTTTACTACCTCCCACCTGGTTCCATAAACTCAAGGGTTGACATGAAGAGACTTTTCCTTGAGCAGTTCTTTCCCGCTTCCCGAACTGCTTCTATCCGAAAGGAAATCAGCGGCATCCGTCAATTCCCTATTGAATCACTCCATGAGTATTGGGAGAGGTTCAAAAAGCTTGTGGCAACCTTCCCACACCATCAAATCCCTGACCAACTCTTGATCCAATACTTCTATGAGGGGTTATTGGCTATGGAGAGAACCCTCATTGATGCCGCAAGTGGTGGTGCTCTTGTTGACAAAACTCCAGCAGTTGCAAGAGATCTCATAAGTAACATGGCTGAAAACACACAACAATTCCATACTCGAGCACATGCTCACGTCAAACAAGCCCAAGATAATCAATCCATAGAGCCTAACATGATGACTGAGTGGATTAGTGAACTTACAGGTCTTGTGCGTCAACTAGCGGTGGCTACCAAATCCCCATCCTCGCCTTCTCCGCAATCAATGTTTCCTGGACCACTCAAAAACTGTGGAATCTGCAACTCTCCAGCTCATCCAACAGACACATGTCCACAACTTCAAGAGGATCAATCTGATTCTTCCGGACCAATGGAGCTCAATGAAGCATATGCTCAGTGGAACCCCAATCCTCAACTATCAGGTCAGTTTTTTAGAAACTTCAACCAACCTCACTCTGAGGCCTTCTCTTCTTCCTATAACCAAGGCCTTAGGTATTTTAATCCCATATCTCACCCCCCTCAATTCCCTCCTCAAAACCCAAACCAATTCCAATATGGTCAAGGTGGTGGTAACTTCCATCAACCTTATCCTTTTGTTCCTCAACCTCAAAGGAACAATCCTCCTCCTGGATTCCACTATCCAAATGAGCCTTCCCAATTCCCAACCCAATACAATTGATTTCCCAAGAACCAAAATCAAGGTAATCCCAATCCGGGACAAGCCTCTTCTTCCAAGAAACCATGGGAAAGTGCAGTGGGAGATCTTGCCTCCTTCACCCATTCTAGCCTTAAAAACATTGAAACCCAAATAGGTCAACTTGCATCCCACCTGAGCCAGCAACAACAATAAAATTCTTCCCAACTCTCAGCTCACCAATTACACAACCCCAAGGGTAATGTAAGTGCAATTTCAATTAGATCAGGAAAGAAACATTCTATGCCTCAAGATAAATCCTCAAACCCTCCTTTGAATGTTGACCTAGAAAATGAAAAGAAAAAGAAAACTTGAAAAGTAACCTGAAACCATTCCCTCACCTCCTTCCATTCCACTTAGGAACCCAATTCCTTTTCCACATGCTGTTTCTAAACCAAGGAAGTCCTTTGAACCTGATCCTGAAATGCTTGACATGTTTAGACGTGTTGAAGTCAACATTCCCCTATTAGATTCCATAAAACAAATTCCTAAGTATGCCAAGTTTCTCAAGGAGTTGTGTACCCACAAGAGGCAACTTAGGACCTTTGAAAATGTTTCAACCCAGCATTCCATACCCATTAAGTGCAAAGATCTAGGGACCTTTACAGTTCCATGCCAAATTGGAAGTTCCAACTTTGATGATGCACTCATAGACCTAGGAGCCTCAATTAATGTCATGCCCAAATCCATATTCTCCAACCTTGGTCTAGGTCCCTTGCACCCAACGGGTGTTGTCATTCAGTTAGCCAATCGCAGCACCACCAGTCCTGAGGGAATAATTGAGGATGTTCTTGTCCGAGTCAATGATCTTATCTTCCCTGCTGATT
Source organism: Viscum album (assembly GCA_963277665.1). Classification (NCBI taxonomy): domain Eukaryota; kingdom Viridiplantae; phylum Streptophyta; class Magnoliopsida; order Santalales; family Viscaceae; genus Viscum; species Viscum album. Next base: position 1,370,460,090 of record OY728135.1, read on the forward strand.
TCTATGTCCTTGACATGGAAGGTGAGATGAACTATTCTCAATCTCCCATAATTCTAGGAAGACCATTCCTCATGACTGCGAGAACCAAAAATTGATGTCCATGATGGCATCTTATCCATGTAATTTGGAGGCCAAATGGTTAAGTTAAATATTTTTCAATCCATGCGATACCCATTAGAGAATCAATCTGTATTATCTATCCATGTTTCTGAAACTCCCTTTGAGAGTGTGTTGAATTTTAATCCATCATGTTCTTCTTGTTCTACTAATAGAGGAGTTTGTGAATATTGCATCCTCATTAACCAAGTGATTAATGGTGAAATTGATGTTGACATTACAAATGCAAACACTATTGATCTAAAGGATCTTGAAAACTCTTTGGAATCTCATATCACCTCTGAACTCCAATGCTCCAACATGGATGGTAATGAGGAAAATGAACTATAATGCTCATTTGTTGATTTAGATCAAATTATCCCACATTTATCCTTTCCTATCCATGATTCTAAAAATTATGTTATATGTGAAGTGAACCTTGAACCAATGTGTTTATATTGTCCTGATGGTAGTGATGTTTGTGATATTTTTACCCTAATTAATAAAGTGATCACTGGTGAGGTTGAAATTGACCATTCTTTGGCAAACAACATTGAAATAAAGGATATTGAAAATTTTATTCAGTCTTATGACTCCACTGATCCTCATTACTTTACATCGGTAAGTGATGAAATAAATGAGTCAAAAAAAATTGGGATCTCATACTCTGCTTTTGTGTTATTTGATCCTTACATAAATGGACCATCAGAATTGAGCCATCTTCCTGAATTTCCAAGAATAGAAAACCATCACTTTGTGGATAAAATCATTCCTCAGGTTGAAGACCAAAGTGAGGATACAAATATTCTTTTTCCAACCCCATTGAATTGCAAGCACACCAACAAGGATGGGAAGAAATTATCCAATGAATCATTAGGCCTCCCAGAGGAGAAGTTTTTCTGGAAGCCCACTGGAGTTGAGAAAATACGATGGCCACCGTCAGACTATGGGTAGTCCATTGCAATTGTCCAGCTGTAGACAAATAAATGCAGCTCTTCTTGGGAGGCAACCCATGTTTTCTTTTACTTTTATGAAATTTCAATTTCTTTTTAGTTTTTTATTAGATGAATAATGAATTTTATTTTTCAGGGAACTTCCCACTGTCCTGGAACCACCTCGACTTCCACCGAATCTCCAAATTCTCTAGCCGACCCACCATTAGATGGAGATGGAAACCCACAAAATCCAAACCAGGGGGCACCTCTTTCCCTTTAAATCTCTCTCTATATCTTCCTCTCTCTACATATTTCTTCTTCTTCCTCTCTCTTTCATTTTTTTTACCACTATATTCATCAAACCCTTTATTTTTCTCTTTATTTTGTGGGTGTGTATTTTATAAAAACCTTAAAAACTAAAAAAACCAAAAAAACACAATTACTTAAAAAACATTATAAAAAAAGAGCCATGCTTACTCACCATCGAGTTTTGAAATTTTGTCCAACCATTTTGGGGGAGTTAACAGACATGTTTTCATCTCAAAATTTTTGTATCTTCATCATGACTTTGGATAAAGAATTTTTTGTCAAAACCAACACATTTTTAATGCTCACTTTTTGATTTGTAAAATGATTTACCCCTACCGTGAGGAACATCATTAGCTTTCATGCCCAGGTCACCTATAACCATCTTTTCAAAATGTGTGTTTTTCACCCCCATTTGTGAGTCTTGAGTTTGTGGACCTTTGATCTGAATTTCCTTCCTTAGTGTTCATTAATATGATAGAGGCATTTTCTGAACCACATGAGAATCACAATAGACAAATAGCCTCCCATTTCCCTTTCATTAATCCTCCTTTTGAAATCCCCTTTGAGCCTATGAAAACCTTTTCTTTGATAGCCACATTATAAGCCCAATACCTTATCCCACACAATATCAACATGGATTTTCATTGCATAAGTTTTTGAAATTTAAGTGTGGGGGGGGAATGGATTTCATTTTTGGGTATCATTTCCTTACTTTCTGGTGTGTTATCATATGCTTGAGGGAAAGCATCCATTTTAGTGTGGGGGGGAGGTTTTCATTCAGTGAATGTATTGTACAAATGATATTGAAAAGTGTTCAAAAAAAAATTCAAAAAAAAAATGGAACAAATGGGTTGTGTCTTGGGTAGGTCAAAAATCGCTCTTCCTCAACCTTTGATCTTATTATAACTATTACAATTAGTGTCATGAGGAGATCAAACATGGGTTGGGATATGAGTGTGAGATCTATCTCAAGGTCAACTTTCGAAAAAACGAAGAAAAAAGGGGAAAAAAGAACACTTGCATTATATTCTTATATCATTGGGAGAAGTTTTGTGTCTTGTAAATATTACATCATCTCATTACCTTCATATTTTCTTCCTCTATTGTGTCTTTCTTCACACAATCATTCCCTTGTAAATATGTGTGTTCATTTCCTTCCATGTTTTATTTCAAAAAAAAGGTGCATTGCTTTTTCTATGTTAGTATTTTAACCCCCTTATTATCTCCCTTGGACAGTATATTCCTACCGTCCCATAGCCATAGAAAAACCCCATTAAAAATACCTCGTGATTCTTGTGCACTTTGGATAGGGATTGGAAGCTGAGAGCTCTTTTCAAACTCTACGATTTTCACTTTTGGTTGATGAAAGAGTGAACCTCCACAAATAAATTTTATCATCTAGAGAGGTGTGAGTTTTGAGTGTCCACATTTTCAATTTCTAAATTTGAGCATAGAAAACTGAATTAGTTTTGGAACATTGTTTCTGTAACAAATTGTGGTGGATTTCAAAATGGATGAGTGAAATAGTCTAAACCTCCCCTGATTGGAGAAAACAAAATTTTAATATTTGTTGGTGAGTGAAAATGATTTTTCCATGTTTTTATATTTGTTGCACATGAGGACACGTGAAAAACTAAGTGTGGGGGATTTGATGTTATTAATATTTTCATGACTTATTATATTCCCCCTTTATTGATTTTATATGAAATGTGCATAATTTGTGTGAAATATTAATGTTTTAATATTATGTATAATTTTTGAGCATTTTTAGAAGTAGTCCAATTGAGTCAGTTTAATGTTTTAATTATAACCGTCACTATACTGATCTAAATTATGTGGTTCTTCTTTTGTAGGATTCTACTTTTAATATAAAACATTTCATTAGAAGGAACCATGATCCAATTCTTCCATTTGAAGGGTCATATGGTCCTCACAAACAAGACCAAAGAATCTGTGAACAAACTGGACCAGCCTTGAAGATTGATTTACTGGGCTCACTACAGAAGTCCAAAAACATTAACTCTCCACCATAATTCGGGGGACACTGCATTTAATCTTGGATAAAACTTTCATGGCCCAAATCCTAGTACAAGGGGCCCAAATGAGGCTTTTAAGTCCATCCCACCATTCTGTCCGAGAATTACAATCAGTATACTATTCATGACATATCTCATGATTTAAGCATCCAATTGAGCTGATATGTTTCCGTGTGAAAGATGAGATATAGGCAGCCGACTTTGTTGAAGAAGTCATTCGGATTTGAAGGCATCTGCCCGTTCAAAAATCCATTCACATTTTGTCCATCGAAAAAGCATGGATAGAAATGGAAAGTTTACCTTTGTTTACTAAAACCTCCATAACTTTGGCTACACTTTTCAACATGCCTCCATATTTTGACAGTAGTCGTAAAACTTTATTATATACAACTTTGAAGAAGGAGATATTTGGATATTCGGCTGTCTGAATAGCCAAATTGGCGATGCATGTGGAGGGACAGATTGGGAATGCAAACAGTCCACTCCTTGGGATATAAATACTCTCCCCTTCTCTCCTTGAGAGGGGTTGGCATTTTAGAAGAGAGGATATCATATTGGCACGACCAAAGCCTTGACAAAGGCTTGGGAGGACCTTCCATACTCATGTTTTCACTTGAGAGACCTTTCCTCCTCTCTTTGTTTTCACTTACTTTTGTGTTCTTCATTTTTGTAATCTTGTAATTCTCTTTCTTTGTAATTCTGTTTTAATGCAAGTTACTTCTTCAATATCTCTTATTCTAATCCACCATCTGTAGTTTAATATTTATGTTCTTAAAATAGTTTAAATTAAGTTCAATCTTCTTCCCTTCTTTTGCTTCCTCATTCAATCAAAAATCCGTTTTTAATTATCATCATCATTCGTGTGTTTGTGTCCACGTACCACTCTTTTCTAATCCCTTTCTTTTTCTTCTATTCTTAATTTTTCATTATAATTATTTTAACCAGAATATTAAACATCCAAATGGCTGAGCAAATCTCTCATTGGGGTGAGTTATAATTCGGGGATGTTAAGTGATTGAGATTTTTGCTCGATGAGTATTCTTTAAATTAATATTGTGTATGTTAAACTTAATATGTCATGGATTAATGATATGTTTTGTTTAACGAGTGGTTTCCATGGATTATTGGAACCATAAATAAACTACCATAAATAAGTTTTGATTGAGATTATAACCCTAAGTTAAGTTAAGGCTTGGATTAAAGCCTTCACACTTAGGAATTCCAATCAACGTCAACTTATGACATGGGTGTTAATTTAATGCAATACAAAGTAAGGCTCAAGGATATCACATGCTTAACTCCCCAATGATGAAATCACCCCAATATTTATCAATTTGGTAAATCAAACATCATCCATAAATCATTTCAATTAAGCTCATCAAACAAACCCCCCTAATCAAAATACAATCAACTAAAAACAATCGACTATTACGAAGTACCATCGCCGAGGATTCAACCCGAGTACTGCTATACACATTAGCAGAGCACCAGAACTTTGACCGGTCGATAGGTGAAAATCGGCCGTGCGTTTCACGAGCCAAACCAATGAAAGGCATCTAGTGGATTGGCATAGGGGTTAAACCGAACAACCAATAGATTGAGTCTTTTGTGGTTCTGCAGTTGGATTCTAAACTCACTTGGTAGAACCATCATTTTTGTGTAGGAGGGATGTATTCATGCAATGTTAGCTATTATCATTAATTTAGGTGTAAATTTATCTAATATTTTTCTTTGGTTCTCTAAATAAATTAACAAATTCATTTCAAAATGGAAGTGTCAGGAGTAGTAGTGATGTCTTACAAGTACAATGTGTGAATAAATGAATAGTCTACAAGGATTGTTTTCCATTTTTCCTAGGGATTATATAAAGAAATTAGAAGATGAATAAAAATTACATGGAGATATAACCTAATCCAATGAGTGATCGATATGTACATATGGGTTCAAGAACTGGGAAAACTATGATTCTAATGTTTTTCTTGATGATTCATGGTTGTATACTCATGGATGTTTAAGGGAGATAATCAACTTTTTCTAAAGACATAAGGGTTTTTTGGAGACCAAATTATGGTGTACATGATTGAAACTATCTATGGGTATATAAGTAATGGGTTTAGGGTGAGTGGATTGGATGATTTCATGATGCATTTTTGGTGGCATGATCAACATGATCATTTGTTGATGAATATGGCATGTTAAGCCGATTGGGATAGATGTTTTCTGGTTCAATGGTTGACAAAATAGTGTAGTTGACACTTTTTTATTTGATTGACCTCATAAAATCACGAGAATGATCACAAAAAAAACTTTATAATGTGAAGAATAAAGTTATATGGGTTGTTATGAGAATGGAAATTTACTCCATGAGATCTAATCTCCAAAACCTTAGTATCTCATTGATAGAGTGGTATAATTTTACCTGATTGGTTTTAGGTTCAAAGGTATGATTCATTCTTCATGATATCAATATTAAAGGGTATCAATCATACATCAATCATAGTTACTCACTAGGATACTTCACATATCCTCAATATAATACAGGTAGTAGGAATTCAGATACCAAATTTAGGTATGCCAGGTCTTCATGGGTTTGACCAGGTCTCACCTTCCTGAGGATACCAGAATCAGGTATACTAGTGATGACCTAAGAGGACTTGGGAAGTTAAGATATGAATAATATCTCGATTATACCAAGGATTAGTGGTCTCTCAGTTTGGTCCATTTTCAACATGAAATGATATTTTTTTGGCGTTCAAGGGTTTTGATATTCTCTTAGAGAAGTAGCGGCTATTTCAGAATTTTAGAATTATACTGTTCATGCAAGTGGGTTTCCATCATAGGATTGAAGGGTTCAATAATTTTTTTGGATTGCTTTATTTTAATTCCCATTTTACCTCTTAACACCATATATCATTGGCCTTGTCCTGGAAATAGCCACCACATGAACTCAAGATGAGGAGGGTGTCCAAAAAATGACAGATTTGAAAACTGGCACTATTTGAAGAATTTGATTTGTATCAGACGATCCTAATTAAATTAAAGTATGGGGATTCATTTAAAGGTTATATAAACCCCAATAATTTATCCATATATTCTTTATAATAACTCTTTACTGAACAATTTCATCATAAATGAATATGAAATAAAAACATAATATTGTGATTAGATGGTGAAAAGTGATGGTTTTCTGATTGGGGAGGAATCTTACACCTATTGAGGTTTTATCGTATGATAATGAAAGATAATTTATCTAGATAGAATGGAAAGTGGAAATAAAGGATTTTTGTATAGACAATGATAAGGGATGATCAAGTCTTAGTCCTAGGTTGGATGTTTCTCAACCTAGGGAAGTAATTATATACAAGAAGATTTGACTATCAAGTTGAGGGCCCCATAAGGTGTTATACTACAAATGAAGGATATATGAAATTAAGAGATTGAATGGGAAACCAAGATGCATAATTTATGTGAGAGGGGTGAGGAGAAAGTCATACTCAATGAAAAATGGAGAGGAACCCGATGAGTCAATATATAAGAATGTTAATTTGACTCAACCAAGAAGATTAGTATAATATAGGTTGTAAACATGTCAGTAATTGATGATACATGGGGGATCATTGAAACATTCACGTTTTAATGAAGATATGGAGGGAATATTTAAAAATATATATAGAATCACAAACTCAGGTTAGTCTATGCTCTATTGTTAGAGAGGGGAAGTCCATGAAAATCAGAAAGACAGACAACGTATCCATTAGTGGACTGAGATTGGTAAGTAGAACCAAAATGGTGTCTCTAAAAAAGGATCCATCAGCTATGGTTATGAAAAGTCATATGAATCTAAGAATTTATTCATAACTATATAAAAATTCAACTGGAGTGTGAAATGAATGTCCTATTGTCTTTTCGCTTTTTATTTCCCTCTGAGTCAGAGGAGAACCACAAGCAGCCAGGTGTACTCAAAACAAAAACTAGTAAATTATTCATGATTCTCTATTAGGATAAAAGTCCTTTTATTTTGTTTACTATTTCCCCATTCATATAGTATAGTTTTTTTCTAAGTATTTTGTCATTTTAACATTCATATAGTTGGGAAATGTTTTGTGTTATCTCATCTATGAACACATCATGCATCTATGATTGGTTATTACACTCTATCTCACCATATCCTATATGAGAGTGAAGTGAAATTATCATATTGATATAGGGTCATCATATATATCAAATTGATGTCCCCATAGACATGATTATGGACTTCTATTTGGTTTTGAAAGATTTATGATGACCGAAAAAACATAAACTACTATGAACTATATTATTGCTTTCATAAACCATTAGGAGGGATAAATCCTCTCATAGATATTGGTATACAAAACTCATTGTAGATGATAACATTAGTTTAGATGGATTATTTTCTCCTGTTGTATGTAGAGATGAAGAGGCATTGGAAGTATCTCTTTAGAAAGTCCATTCTTTCACTTGAAAGAGTAGTGAGTGATAAAAATAAATGTATAATAGTTGTATTTGACTATGTTAGAACCCCTAATTGGCCTTTCAGACAAAATTTTTTCTCTATCAACTATTGGATTAAGAGAAACCACTATGAACAAAAAACCTTATTTCTTATCTAAGGTTATCTCTTTCAGATTCTCTTTCATTTTATGATTTCTTATCTGTGGTGTACCTATTTTTACTTTCATGGCCTCCCCACATCTACCCAAATACTCTTGAATGCGATCAAGCACCTCAAAAGATCATACATAGAGAGAACAAAATAAGAACTCAGTGGGTGAAGGAAGGAATTTGGGTCATTTCCTTTTGACTTGGAAGTGGATCATGATGTAGTTTGTACATGTGGTAGGAGAAATGTAATCTCAGGTTTATTAGAGTAGAGTACTAACTAGAGGATAAAATTTGACTCAATTAACTTCCCAATGTTTGAAAATGCATTAATCTATCTATAATATTCTATTCTATACATTATTCGGATCTCCATAACCCTTTCTTTGACTTTCCCATGGAGATGAGACTCTTCTCCACTATAAAGATCAATGAGCTAAATGATTTTTGTCACTCATTTTTTGGAACAAGGGCATAAAGCCTGAGAATGGAATGATGGCTAGAACATGGATATAAGGAAAGGAAGGAAATACCCCCCTTGACCTATTTAGAGGATGTGAATACCCCAAGAATGATTTCTTGGGAGAAAAATACCAAAGGATATTAGACATTTTGAATCGAAAGATCCACTCAATCAACATTCTAGAACCAATTCAATGACAATATCACTATACATGAGAATTCAGAAATGGTTGGGAAACTAAACACAGATAATAAATAAAAGGGTTCCTCTCTATTCGGTACTTGAATGACTAATAAGTATACTATTAAACTTATTGTGATATCCATCGACCAACTACCAGGCTCCCTTTGGTTTATGTGTAAATAGAGATGCCAAATTCACTTGTACTAATTGATGGTTTTATGTCAGGACAACATCATATCTCTCTATATTTGTCTATTTTTTTGATATTGTTCCCAAATCCTGGTATTGTAGCATATAATGTTCCAACATTCACATCATATCCACAGAATGTACCAAGTAGGGTCACATCATTTAATAATTTCATTATTGACATCACATAACCAAAGGCTTCAGATGAGGTTTGAAACCCTTTTCGAACTCGTTCATATTTTTTTGTGACATATGTCAAAATAAAATGATCAAAAATATATTTTTTTCTATTCATCCATTGGGGTTCTACAATTCTTGGTTTTCCATGGTTCGAATTCTATCACCATTCAATCGTGTGATGGTCTATGAGGGTTTTATATTTCTGAATTATGCAGTACAATGGGATTATTTCTTAGTTTTGGACATCATCATCTGTACAAGATAATCACTCTTGGTTTTTCAATATCATCATCAAAATACATGATTTCTAGTATTGGTTGTTCATAGTTCACCATGCAGTTCTATATTAATGATTTGACATGTGACCCAAGTCCAATGTCATTTCGTTTCCTTATTTGACCGCATTCATTCCATGAGGATCAAATATCAGGTACAATGGTTAAGTTATTTTTTCCGAGTTTGTGGTATTTGTTATAGACCACTTGGTCATATCACCTCTCAACCACACTTTTGTTCATGATGACAATGATGGTTTATGGAGTGATGACTAACCCTACTGAGATCTTGGTGGCCCAGTCAGGGATGACCTATCAATCCATATTTACAAGGTGACTTGGTGGTCTTTATTTAGACCTATTGAACTGCTTTTTCAAACATCTTTTTGAGTGGTCACTATGATGAAGAAGGATGGAAGTAGGGATATTTTTTTTATAGTGGTACCAAAATATAGCTGTTGAACATTGGGTCACATTGGATGAATTATTGAAAGGCGGGTGCTGCCAACACTCTACCAGGTGGGATGTTAGGTGTGGTCTGTTTTAGAATTTCTATTGATTGGTTTGTCATCTTGGATGAGACTATGAACCATGTGTGGTGCCTCTAAGAGGTGGTACTGAAAAGTACCATAATGATATGTGGCTCATGTACACTATGATCTTATTTGACCAACTGTTAATTTTTATGTAGTGAAGACTTATAATAGTTCAACCCTTAGAAGAATAAGGAATTCTAATTCACTCATTATTATATGGATTCATTATTCAAAGGAATGAATAAACTATTCTATGTGTGGAAATGGAGTGAATATTCTATGTCTAGTGACTCTTGTGTATTTTTATGATATATTGAACCATGAGCATTGAGAAACCATCTCTAAACTCAACCTCTTATTATTATTCTATTTCTTCTCAAAAAAAGAAAGTAAATAAGTTTAATAAAAATAGAAAGATAAAAAAAATAAAAAGAGGAATAATTTTTATGTGGGGGGATTTATTTTCATAGCTATGCTTCATACCCTTGTGATTATACATTCTTTATTTGATGAAGAGAATGTGTTGGTATATAATCGAAAAGAAATCCCAAACGCTATGAGAGATCTTTGAGTCTTACTTGGATACTCTTCACTAAATAAAGAATTGATAGATTTGGTTAAAATAGATAGCTTCAAAACCTCTAGATCCAATTAGACTGATCCTAACCACATAAACAGATCCCTTATGATACTATGGAAATAGGATAAGAAGATTTTAGACTGAGAGTTTTTTATGTAATGGAAGGACTTAAACTGATACCATTAGAGTAACTATAGGTTTCCATCATGGTGAACATGTGTCATATCCTGAGACCACCTTCCTCCCCTGGCCAACTATTCATTGAATGCATTATAGTGTTCTGATTTCAAGACACCAGTGCAACTATCAGCATCCAATTTTTCCATCTCACTGAAGGAATATTATAAAGGAGTATATGAGATATGATTTTTTATCCGTATTGACATGGGGGTTTGATTGACTAGTTTTTTTTTTGACTTGGTGATCCCTTTCCCGAACAAGATCATGTAGACCTAATACATTTTTACATTAATCATCATGCACTAACCACTACTTCTTTTACCATCTCAAAATATTTTCCCTATGGTTTTACGAATAGTCCCATGCCTATGATTCCTCATGCCTACTCTTCCCAGAGAAAAACCACCCATGTGTACATTAGCAAACCGAATAGCCTTTACCAACCTGTTTCACTTGTTCTTGGAATCCAATCTATATTACATCATTTTTGACTTGAGGAAAACCTCTCAGAAGACACAAACCCATTATTCTGGCATCATAGTGGATGGCATGGTAATTAAAAAACCTCATGTGTACATACAAAATGAGAATATGAAAGAAGGGTCAATTTCCATGTGGGAAACCACCCTAGTACTCTACACTAATAGTATTGGTCAAGGAGGATGAAATGGATTTGGGACTCAAATAAGGTAATCCAACACCACCTCTTATCTCTTTGTAATAATATGACACATTATTTACTTTTCCCTATAGGATTATCCAATACTTAGAATATAACTGTTTCTAACCTCACTAAATTGATCCATGTTGAAATGATATAAGAAACAATACTTGAGATGCGTGAGGGTTGTGAGGTGTTCTAGAATTCATTGTGAAATGGAAGTATATTTCTTCAACTCATGGTCAAGTGAAATGCACCTACCACTACCTATGAGGCAATGAGGAATGGTTTTCAAGCTGGAAAGAGTGTGGAGTTCAGAGTGGTTCTACTATCATAATTGAGTTGAATAGTCGGCCTACTACATTATCCTAGAACAAACAAGAAAAATGGGGAATCAGAAGGTGAACTGATCTATTTCATAGGTGGAACTACTATCATGGTCTTAGAGTCAACACACTAAAAAAAGTGAATAATAGGGGTTGATTCGTCTAGGAATAGCTCAACTGGTCCTATGGGTTGGTGAGAATATCCATGTATACCATCCATTAAAGAGAGATCCAATGGGTGGTTTTGGTTTCCCTTAATGGTTCAAATATGGTTTTTTATCCCCACTCATTGTTTAATACCATTTCCATGTTTCCTTCTAGGTTCTTTCTGGCCTTCAAAATAAAATCTCACACCATTTGACCATCATCCAAACTACGCATAATGTTCTCTTGATCCACCCATACTCCACCCTTTCCCATCTATTCAATTGGGGTACCCGGGTGGTGAGATATAAGTCATATGGGGGAGGCAGTGTGCTATCTCTAAAAGTCTTGTAATGGTAGTGATCCTAGAACAGAGTGAACATGTTTGATATTTTTTATCCACAATATCTATTGAATCCTATTGCAATCAGATCTAACTGAAACAAAGTCATTGTATGCTCCTTGGAATATCCCTTAGTGGTGAACCTAGTAAAACTATTGAGTTGTTCTTCTATTTCTGTATATAGGTCTTTAATAACAGGAAGATTCTATTAGATATGTTTAATAAGTTACTATGAACATTGGGACAATATCTATCTCATTAAAAATAAATTTGACCCTCGGAATCACCCATCTCCAATCATGGTATTATAGGGTCCTACATATACTTTATGACTTGACCCATTATAAGGTGAAAAACTATGGAAATCGTGATAGTAAAAATTTGAGAGAACCCATGTGGATCAACTGGAAATTATCTCTCAAAAAACTCAAAGGAAATATAAGGGTTACGAAACACGGTGTTCTATTATATCCAACATACCATTCCTAACTCAAGAAACTATCATTGACTTTTAGAATCACGAATTTATTGGAATATATAGCTTACACCTGATGAATTCCACCTAAATAGATCATGTTGAATCCAAGGATTTGATCTGATAACATTCATCCAAGGTACCCAGAAAGAATCTATGGCATTAATATTTAGAATTTGATTTATAATACATTATTCAAATACAAGTGGGAGCTACCCAAAACATTTTTAATAATAATTATATTTGGAATTGAATGGATTCCTCAAGGAATTCCACAGAATCAACCCTCAATGAATCCAAGGGTGTCATAACACCCCAACATTCATCTTAGTCCCCTATTAGAATAAAAGTCATCCTCATATAATTACAGAAAAATTAGGTCCATATGGAATCCATTAAATATATCAAATGTATTCCAACAATTGAAATATAAATAATAAAAGAAACTCAAAACAATTCATACATTTAATTTATTTTTATATTTCCAGATAATTACCTCCTTAATTCATTAGGAAACCAAGTCCCTTATTTTCACTTTAACCTTTCTACAATCAATCCCAGTTATCATTTCAAAAAACATTACCCATTTCACTATCTTCCTATGTTCAATTTTAATTTCTTTATATTTATAAGATTCCTTCAATTTGAAGCTTGGATAAATAGAATTCCATTTACAAGATATAATGGAAAAAAAATTTAGGTTGTTTACTTACTCCATATTTGGTAAACACAATCCTTTATCAATTAACTTTTTAACATGTAACTTTTGGTCCCATCCAATGAATATTTTATCAACTGATTATATTAGGCCAAACTTAGGTGGAACATCCTATTGGGGCCTCCCAGTATAAAGGTTCTACAACACATTTAAATGGGTATTTAATAAGGGTATAAACATAACGACAATTCCAAATTAATTTATAATTCCACCACTTGGTGGAATAAGAGATTACACAAAAAAAATGAATTTAAAATATTATCCTTACTATGGGTTAATTAAAGGGACCTCCTACCTCGAATATAAATCTTTCTAATTTAACACTATTTAGATAACCATCTTCTTGCTCTTATCCAATACTAATGGTCAACACCATAATCACCCACAGACTTATCTCACATCCATAAAACCTATATTAATTAATTATTATAGAACTATAATAAATTAAAAACCTAAAACTATTTTACCAAGTTAAACCACTTTGGTATAAATATAAAAAACCCTCATTGTGTGTTTCCACTATACCCAAACCATAAGAAATGATTCTCATAATACTCATGTCAAGATTCTAAAACAAATATAAGCCAAGTAACTATCATTATAAAAAAATAAGATTCAACATTATATTTACTCCAATAACCATTGAAAATTTTACTTGGCCATATATTTCAAACAAAACAACTGGTGATCCCATGCATGCATTGTCTTGGGATACCATCACAATACGTAACATAGAAGCCCCATCATATTGGGATAATTCCACTATTATCTAGTGGAATAATTGCAAAACCATAATGGGAACAACCCAAAAATTAGATAAAGTAAAAGGGGGAATAAGGAATAGACATATCCTTACCATAATCACTTGATCACAGATTATGGTGGCTACATATCCTTAGAATCCAAGGACTTCTCCCATAGAGATGAGAGGGGGAGTAGAAATGAATGTGGGTGATCTTGGGGGTTTGGGGAAGAAAAAAAAGGGTAAGATAGTGTATTTTGTAAAATTACTGCCTTCCCCAAATTTAAAAATTTCTTAGGGGTCTATTAGCTAGATTATACCCCCACCAGCTAAGCTGTGTGTGCAACAACGCTCACTATTCTACTGAACATGCTGCAGACTAGTTGGTGGAACTCTATTGGCTAGCCAGAGTCATTATAGAATCTTTATGTAGTCCTCTCTCCTCCCAAGAACTCCATATGATTTTTAAACCACCCAAAATCTTGTTCCAAGTCTATAAACACCCTTTAGAGGTGTCGAATCCTTTAGTTAACTCATTTGAACCCTGATTCAGAAAATGCATTGTCCAGTAGTTTGAAAATTCAATATTCTCATAAAAAATTAAAATTATTCATATGAATGGGATATTACAAATTATACTTCCTAAAAATCTAAAACATCATAAAATAAAAAGTGTTGTTGATGTATTTCATTTATTTAAAAACATTCCCTTGAAACTCAATGTTTTTCAATGCTCTACAAAATTCAAAATCTACCATTAAAATTTGTCCAAATTAAACATGAGTCAAGCGCATTTATAACTATTCTTTCTTATTCAAAATTACCACCATAACTGAAATTATAGAATAAATATATTAGTAATTTAATTTTTGAATATGGGATGTATCTCTTGAATAGTTGGTCACTTAAAAATTTTCATAAATAAGGATCATCCAAAATGTGTATCCTTTCCCCAATCACTACTAAATATTTGTTTGTTGGGAAACCAGTGGTGCATATTGTTTTCAGAAAAATAATTCACAACATTAGTAAATGATAGTCTAATATAGGTAACAATATTTATTTACCCATCAATAATTTTTTTTCTTAATTGGTGGATATATTTGATTTTTATCATTTAAAATAGTGGGTAATTTACTTAATAGGGTAGCCTTAAGATTCTATCTATCTTTATTATCCCTAATATCCACCTAAAATTATTTTAATATATATATATATATATATATATTATCATTCTCAGTTTATGTCCTGTTTCATCATAATAAATTTGATTTCAGAATGGTCAATGAAGATAGTTATATATAGACTAGAAAGAAGCATATAAATTTATCTAAATATAAACAATTTATATAATCTTATTATCAATTGATTTATAGTTATCTTTTTATTGATCTAGAGTCTTCAATACATAATTTATCACATGTGATCTCTTTCTAATTCAATGACACAAAAAGTACAGGTAGGGAAAATTCTAACATATCAATCAATAATACAAAGGGAAAATTCCATTTTTGTGGTTGGATAATGGTTGGGTATAATATAATATCTTTTTAGTATCAAAAATATTGTTGAAAACTATTATCAAAGACAGATTGAGATTCATTTTGAAGAAATTCTGACAAAGGAAAAGCTATCTTGCTGAAACTTTTTATGAATCTCCTATAGAAACCATCATGTCTAAGAACACATCCCTCACTATTTTTGGTATATAAGTGATGAAATAATTTTAATATTTTATTAATATAGCAATATTACATTTTATTGATACCAAGTTCCCAATAACAATTACACCTTCTACCATCAAATGGAATTTATCATAGTTGAGAACAAGGTTTTTATCGATACTTGTTTTTAATGATAGTAGCTAATTTCTTAAAACTGATATCAAATAATGATAAATAAACAATCAAATTATATATGAATTAATCCATAAACTCTTACAAAAATTTATAAAATATGATCATAATAAACATTTTAAAGGTTCTTAGAGAATTAATTAAACCAAACTTCATTATTCTACAATAAGATGTACCAAAAAGAAATGTGAAAGTAGTTTTATCTTGATATTCTGGTGTAAGTTTAGTTTTAATGTGACCTAAAAACTATCTATTAAATTGTAATGGGATTATCTTGAAATAAATTCAAGAACATTATTAGTAAATGACCAAAAAAGATCTTTATTTGTTACCCGGTTGAAATTTTTGTTATCAATACAAGCTCTCTATTTTTTAGTAAATCTGATAGGAATAATTTCACTAAATTCAATATTTGATATGTTAAAACCACTATTTTTAGGTGATTAAATTATGCATTTTCTATCATTAATTATGAAATTTATCCTAGTATCCATCAAGCCATTGACTTTGTTTTTTAAAAACCTCTAAAAGTGTTATATTTAACCTACTTCTAAATTGCCTCATAGTTTTTCCATTATCCTCCAAAAAGATTCTATACAAGAAAATTTAATAATTAATTAATGTTTAACTAGTAAATTATATCCTATAGTTTATATTTTACAGAAAGGAATACTAAAAGTTGGTTTTATTGATTTTTTGATAGCTCAGTTGCAATGATCACATGAAAAAAATTCCATCTCATATAAGAAATAATATTTTAGGTTCTTAGGTAAAGGTTTAAATACTAACTCATGTGGTTTTATTTCACTTATAAATGATATTTATATGAAATGAAAAAAAATTAATAATATTCTTTATTTTTTTCAAAATAAGAATATATATAAATTTTAGTACTAACAGAAATGATTTTAGTAGGTTGTGAAAAAGTGTAATTTATAGAACAAAAATCTTGATTTAACTAAAAAAATAAACACTTAATTTAACATCTTTGATCATTATAATCTTAACACAATCAATAGTTAATCTATATTCAAATGTTATAAATTATTTATAAATATAGAAAGTAGGTTCATAAATTTTCATAATTTTAGTAGTTTTGATGAAGTCAATGAAAAAATAAAAAAATTAGCAAGCTTATATACAAGAGATTCTATATTGGAATTAAATTTTCATGAAAGGTTTTATGGTTCACTTAAGTCTGTTTAATCAATAAACAAATACACTTTTTAAAATTCAATAACTAGTTCCATAATAATTATAAAATTTGGAAGTAAATCAATTTAAAAACTAGCAATCATGTCCAACAAGTTAGTTTATTAATCTTATATTTGTTTTTTGATAGATTGAAAACTATTAAAATTAAAAACAACTCCCAAAATTCAAGTTATATTGTTCCAATATGAACATTTATGATTTTATTAATATTTTATAGAAAATTTCTAACAATATTTAATGGTGTATTTGTATTATATATAGAATCCACTATATCTAATTTGTAAAATTATTTTTAAAATAATGTATCTTACATGTATGAAATCATTTTGAATGATACTATTATATTTATTTGTACTTATGTTTGAAATTGAATGAAAATTATCAATGGTTTCATCTCTGCACCCTATAAAGTAGATTTAATGGAATGAGGTATCACATTTATTGATGATCCTAACTATCACATTACATCTTTAAATACATACTACCCTATTCTATAAAGAATTGTAAAAGTACCTAGATATTTTCAATTCATAGAAAGGTAATTTTGAATCATGATGGAAATATTCCTCCCAAGATTTACATTTTCCGCCCATTGAATTTCCTATTATCTGAAAAAATCTACTTAAAAACATGGCTTGCAAAGGATTCTGATCTTCTGTATCAGGTAATGAAATATCTACTTGATATTTCAAAAATTTCTATAAAATTTATTTCTCTAATTAGACCTCAATGATCATGTTTTTTAGATATTACGTTAAGGATAAATAAGTAGTGGTTTAGAAAATTCATGATATTTTTCAGCAATATTTTGAGAACTATAAGGTTATATCATACTTATATAATCACTAATGGTTATTTCAATAATATCATTTTTAGACATTAATTTACATTTTAAAGAATATTCTAATATTTTAAGAAGAATAATAGTATTTCGTATTTCTTGAATAGGGTCCTTTTTAGGTGCACAAGGTTTTGGAATTATCTTTAATAAGTTAATATATATAATTGGGTATAAAAGTTTATGTTTAGAGGACTTTTAGCATTTTTCCAGTTCTCATTTGTATGGAACTCACATTTTCTATCCCTTTATCTTTTGGATTCACTTGTATAATGCCCCGACCCCAGTTACCCAGAGTTGGTGAATTAATACATAACATTGGAATTATCACAGAAGATCAAGTCTCTAAAGACCGATTAGTTTAGTAGCATTGGAAACACTAGATTAATTCATAAGGTGTTCATTACATCATAAAATGGAAAAATAAAACAAAATTGTTTCCAAATTCAACACTAATATCCCATAGACTATCCCTATAGGTCAGTCATAATATACTTCTTTGCATCCTGGGAAAAATAAAACATAGAAAGGGGTGAGCTCAGATGATCAGTAAGGATAACAATATAGCAGAAACATTCATAAATAAGTATAAACATTTAAGGCAATGTATAACTAAAACAAAATCCTTTCATACCTAAACTTCACCATAATATGGAAAAGATAAAATCAAATAATTCCATTTATTTACTCACATGGATATTCTACTAGTCAAATAATCACATGCAATATCAATAACCACTTTTATAATGATGGAATGTATAATGCCAGACTTTCATAACCACATAGTCGAGGACCTGTACCAGTACTGCAAAAAAGATTTTTTCAAGGCCTTGTTCCAAGACACTAGTTTATCTCATGAGACCTACCAATGCATTGAGGAGATATAGCAGGCTCCACCCTTTACCTACTAAGTCCAATTCATTCCTTATATGAACAGGTTTAAACATAACATAAAAATTCGTATTAAAAATAGAAAACGAAATGCCAATACTATCTCTATAAACCATGAATGGTATAAAAATAACACATCCATAGTCAAACATATCAAAAAACCTTAAATACAATATGGAATTTTTGTATCATAATAAATCAACATCAAATAAGCATAAAATCCATTAAAGGATGTTGACATAGATGAAGTCAAAACTATTTGAGAGAAATATCCTTTTTATGAAGTTATTTAAAAGTCACATAATTATAAATGAAAACATTTACTTTGAAAATATCTTTATAAGCTTGTAATGGAAGCTTTGACGATTTTATAATGGCAGAAAATAGCCGCACCTACCGTATAAGTTAAAAAAAGACATTCTTACCTTAATTTTGTTGAAAAGGTTAAAAAGGACCTTGTTTGGAAAATGACGGAAAGATTCCTTTATAAAAATATTATAAAAATTCAAAAAAGGGTATAAATTACTTTAACCCATAGTCTAAAAAATAGTAAGAATTTTTTGAAATACATTTTTAAGAAACATGGATGTGGATGATAAAGAGGTCCTAGTAGATAATTACGTATAAACAACCTCGCATAATGAAGAGATTGTAAAATAAACCCATAACATGTACTTTTCCATGGTCGAGGGTAGGTTAACCTACTGTATAATAGTTAAATAATTGTTATTAAATTATAAAAGAATCATATACATAAATTTGACATCATATATGATCTTCTAATATTGTTTTATTAATAATATTTTAATATTATTGTCGTTTCAGGTGTTTATTTACTTGTTTTATTTTATATGTTTTGTTACATAAGCCATGTTTGTTATGGATAGGTTGTATATTATTAATATCCAAAATGATATCATGCCTTTAAACATTATTTTTAATCACCAAATGAAAATTATTCTTGAATGGATAAAATGGGGAATGAATCTCATGGTGTTCGTGGAGACGGTAATACATACGTACGCACGATGGAAAATATCATTATTTTGATAATAAAATAATATATAATTGGATGGTATATCATATATACAGAATCATTATCTTGTTATATATATTATTTAAATGAATTACACATCATTATTATACCCATCCAAATAATAATGTATTGAATAACAATTACACCATGACGTGGAGACGGTAAGTCGTACGTACGCACATATAGTGACATGTCATTCAAAGGATGGATAGAATAATGAATATGGTTGTACCATATTTATAATAACATCACAGTTTGTATAAGACACTGGATGTAATATTTTATAATGGAAACAACAATGAAATAAGTAGTGGAAGAAGAAAGGAACATGGAAGAGGTGACGAAATATTTACCTCTTCTTCAGGTTCTTCCTTTTGATTTGATCAAAAGGGCTCCTTAGGATGGCTTTCGGACTAAAGGAAGTCCTATAAGATTAATTTAGGGAAGTTTAGAGGATATTTGGTCTGGTTTTGGACAAGCCAAATGGATTTTAAGGTGTTAAATAGAGAGAAGGTGGAGTGCCCATTTATAAGAGGAGTAAGGGGCACATTAGAAAGAAACTAGAAATATTATTTTATAATAAAATAATTTTCGTTTTTTAATGGCTCAAAAGTGGATTATTTAAAATATAAAGTGGGGATGAGTCGAAAACCACTCAACCAATAGGTTTTAGACAGGTTTGGGTCACTATATTAACTTTATTTTTTAGATTTAACTCTTAGTTAAATAGTTTGACATTTACCATGTCTCTTTGTATTTTTATATTATATGGTTAATAAACATACTATAACAAGTCAAGAGAACCCCAAGTGGTTAATTATTAATATATATAACCTTGTATAATTAATTTGGCCTAACCTTATATTTTTAAAAATAGAATATCAATTAATAATAAATTATTTGTTTTAAAAACTCATTTATGTCAATTTTGACACTATTTGGTATTTTGTTTATTTAAAATTCATAACAGCATTATTACTTCAAAACAAATTAATTTAATCTACCCTAACATGTCATATTAACCTAGAAAATTATTTTCATTCATTAAAAGTCTATAATTACATTTACTTGGGTATTTAAAATATCAATTAATTTAATATTTCATTAATAAGGTAATTACTGCATCACCATTGTGTCATAAATAAATTAAATTATTTAATGTCTAAAAATTATAAATAAAATATCATTATGTAGGAAATATTTTTATATTCCTAATGAATATTTATAGTCTAATTTATCTTATGTATAATCCAATATTAAAAATGTTTTAGTTATTTAACTTTGATTTTAACTCTTTTACCTCTTCTTCAAATAAAATAATTATAAGTGTCCTAATCTAATAAAAGTGGACCTAAAGGGTCATATTTTATTCCTAAATTTGTTTTTGGTCGAATTATACTTATCCAATTGAACTAAGACTTGTGTTAGGGTAATAATAATATCATTTGTTACCCCTAATTACCCTATTTACTTTTAACCGTGGTAAATGGAAGTAAAAAAGTTACTATTCCCAAAAAAACTATTTTTATCTTATTGAACCACATTTTACTCCTTGATATTAACCGTGTCTATTTTATTTTTGAAATTAAACTCTCAGAAGCAGTGCATTTTATTTTTATGTAAATTTGCAAACTCTCCTAGGAGGAGCGTAAAAGACGGTGAAAAGTTCAATAAAATATTTATATATCTGAAATTATTATAAACTGACTCCAATGAATTAAAATGAAAATATATAGGTATTATGTATCTATTTTGACCGAAAATAAATTTAAATAAAATAAATCATTATTTAAATAAAAATTCAGTTTTAAACAATGACTCGGTGTTTTTCAATATTCATCAAAAATTGAAAGTTTTTAGAAAAATATCAAAAATTCACCCTAAGCTAATTACGATATTCAGAATCCAAAACTTAAGTCCATTTTGAAAGATAAAATTTATAAAATTTCAAAAAGTGGTTATTAATATTCATAACAGCTAGTTTGATTGGTTGTCGTGTGTTAGAACTCAAAGTTACGTACAACACACGCTACTGCATTATTCAAAGAGAAGCGTACCATGGAAGCTTGGGGTGTTACATTATCCCCTCCTTTAAATAATTTCTTCCTCAAAATTTCTAAAATATTACTGCATAAAATGACTCGGGTGGTTCTTCCTCATAAGTTCCTCGGGTTCCCGCGTTGCCTCTTCCATCTTATGGTTTCTCCATAGAACTTTTACCAGATGAGTCGTCTGGTTTCTCATCACTCGTTCTTTGGTATCAAGAATCCTGATAGGATCATCGCAATAAGGCAGATTGGGTTCCAATTTTAATTCCTCATAGGTGAGTACATGCGTTGGGTCAGTCATGTATTTTCTCAACAATGATACGTGGAACACATCGTGAACTTTGGAGAGACTTGGCGGCATTTCCAAATGGTAACCTATAGCCCCAATTCATTCTTGAATTTTGAAAGGTCCGATGTACCTCAGACTCGATTTTCCCTTCTTACCGAAATCTATAACACCCTTCCATAGAGATACCTTCAAGAAAACATGATCTCCTACCTGAAATTCCAAATCCTTCCTTCGGTTATCAGCATATCTCTTCTTCCCACTTTGAGCTGCTTTGATGTGGTTTTGGATTACCTTCACCTTTTCCATTGTTTCCTTCACAAGTTATGGGCCTATAAGTTTTTGTTCACCAACATCATTCAAATAGGTTGGTGTGCGAAATCTCTTTCGGTATAACGATTCGTATGGTTCCATCTGAAAACTTGAATGGAAGCTACCATTATAGGAAAATTCTATAAGAGGTAAATATTGATCTCACATACCTTCAATGTCAAGTGATTAATATCTCAAAATTTCTTCCAAGGGTTGAATAGTCCATTCTGATTGTCCATCGGTTTGAGGGTGGTAGGCAGTGCTCAAACGAAGTTCAGTATCCAGGGCTTTCTAAATATTTCTCCAGAATCTTGATGTAAAATGAGGATCATGATAAAAAACAATTGATAGTGGTACTCCATGAAGTCTTACAACATCATTAATATATAATATTTCTAAATGTTCAAGTGGTAAATCTTCTCTTATAGACTTGGTAAGATTATCAATAATGACCCATATGTTATCAGTCCTTCTAGGAGTCTTTGGTAGTTCCATGACAAAATCCATCGTAATATTATCCCATTTCCACTCAGGTATGGGAATAGGTTTCATGACTCCTCCAGGATGTTGCCTTCCATCTTTCACTTTTTGACAAACCATACATCTTGACACAAAATCAGCAATATCCTTCTTCATGTTATCCCACCAAAAATGTTCCTTTAAATCTCTATAAATTTTGGTGCTACCAGGGTGTATAGAGAAATTGGAACTATGAACATCATCTAATAATTCCCTTTTTAGATTAGGTATATAAGGAACACAAATTCTCTTCCCAAATTTCAAAATTCCATCTTCATATACGAAGTCACTCAATCTCCCATCATTCACTACATTAATCTTCTTTTTAAACTCTTCATCACATGTATGAGAACACTTTATCCATTCTAGTAAAGATGGTTTGGAAACCATTTTAATAAGTATTGATGTTTCATCTTCCATGGTGATTCCAATATCCATCTGTACTAGATCCATGTATATAGGATCCTTTTCCACTCTCATCTTGTTCAAAAATCCATGGTCTTTTCTGCTCAAATCATTTTACACTTTATTTTCCTTCCCCGGGTGGTAGTGTATAGTGCAATTTTAATCATTGAGTAGTTCAAGCCATCCCATTTGCCTCATGTTGAGTTCTTTCTATGAGAAAATATACTTCAAACTCTTGTGATCGGTATATATGTCACATTTTTCACCATAGAGATAATGTCTCCATATCATTAAAGAAAATATTACAGCTGCTAACTCTAGATCATGAGTAGGACCGTTTTGCTAATGAATTTTTAGCTGTCGTGATGCATAGGCAATAACCCTATCATTCTGCATAAGGACACAACCAATTCCTTTCATTGAAGCATCACTATGAATAACAAACCCATCATTCCCCGATGCTAGAGTCAATTTATGAGAATTGAATAATCTTCTCTTCAATTCTTCAAAACATTCTTCACACTCTTTTGTCAAAACAAATTTTACCCTTTTTGTGTGAGATTTTTTAATGGGTTAGCCAACTGAAAAAAATTATAGACGAAACATCGATAATAACCTGCTAACCAAATAAAACTGCGTACCTCAGTTATACTTGAAATTGTACATATAGTTATATATTTGATTATAAATTGTAGTGCATTATAAAAAAGGATGAAATTTCAAACAAATAATATCAATATGAATGTAATAACTTGGAATAAATTCAGTACCCACCAAAAAAATCCAATAATACCCCCTTAAACGAGGCTGAAAATCCACAAAATGTTAAAAAATATGGGTACCACGACAAAAAACACAGTTTTAGAGGCCTTCAGGGCCTCTTTTAGCCTCTAAAAACGCTTCACTAGGGTGCCCCTAGGTTACAGAAATGTAGAGCTTGTCGTAGGCTTTGATTTGATATGTGGTAGAGCTCAAACGGACACCTGGATCAAAAGTTATGGCCGTTTGAAGTTTGAGTTGTGTTTTCATCATATTTTGGATCTTTTTTTTAAATATTTTTTATTTTTTATTCTTCAAATTGTTATTAAATGACTATTAATCCATAATAACTATCAAATTATTAATTAAAAATATTTTTTTTAATTTTTTAAGAATCCATTTTCACTAAATATCTTATATATTAAGTATATTAAGTGTAAATGTACATTTATACTTATATAAAATATATTTAAAAATTATATATTATATTTATATCAATATAACTATATAACTATATTTATATATTAATATATTTTTTTTAAAAAAAATTGAATTCGACCCTTTATCAGCGCTCTTAAAAAATGCACTGATAAAGGCCCCCCTTTATCAGCGCTACTAAATAGGCGCTAATAAAGGGGGTCCCTTTATCAGCGCTAAAAAAAGCGCTGATAAAGGGGTAATTTTATCAACGCTTTTTTTAGCACTGATAAAGACACCCTTTATCAGCGCTTTTTTGAGCACTGATAAAGCCCCCCCCCCCCCCCTTATCAGTGCTTATTTGTTAGCGCTGATAAAGGGGTGGCGCTGGCCTTGCCCAGTTTTGTGGTAGTGCATGTCCATTCTTGTATTACTGTTGTCTTAGAAGGATCAACAGAGATTCCATCCTTATAGATAATATGTCCAAGAAAAGAAATCTCTTGAATCTAGAATTCACACATTCTAAACTTCCCATATAATTCATTTCTTCGAAGAGTCATTAGGATAATGCGCAAGTGATTTTCATGATCTTCGTAGCTTTTGGAGTATACCAAGATATCATCAATAAATACAACTACAAAGTCATCATGATATTCCTTGAAAAATCTGTTCATTAGATCCATGAAAATAGAGGGTGTAATAGTCAATCCAAAAGGCATTACTGTAAACTCGTAATGCCCGTACCTGGTTCGAAATGCTTTTTCAGAATGTGTTTCTTCTTTACACACAACTGATGATATCCAGATCGAAGGTCAATCTTTGAAAATTATTGAGCTCCATGAAGTTGGTCGAATAAATCATCAATGTGAGGTAGGGGATATTTGTTCTTTACTGTTATAGCATTGATCTCCATGTAGTCAATGAAAAACCTCATAGATCCATCTTTCTTATTAACAAAAAGAACAGGGGATCCCCATGGAGAAACACTAGGATAAATAAAACCCTTATTATTCAATTCCTCTAGTTGTTTCTTTAGTTCCACTAATTCCACAATGGCCTTTCTATAAGGGGTCTTTGATATGGGACTTGATCCTAGAATTAAATCAATAGAAAACTCAATTTCTCATTCTGGAGGATGTGCTGGTAAATCTTATGGAAACACATCAATATATACTTTCACAATAGATACATCCTCTATTTGAACATTATTTTACTCACCCACAGTTATTTCATTATCTTCCTCCCCAATAATTGAATTTAGTTGAGCTACTGGGGGTTGATATAGATACGAATTAGGTGGTGAAATTTTTCTCTAAAGATAAGGTGTTCATTATCATCGTCAAAAAATGTAACCTCCTTCTTCTTACAATAAATTTTCTCATCATGGTCCAAAATCCAATCCATACCGAGGATTATATCAAATTCCATCATGAGTATGACGATGAGATCAACAGATAAATAACGTTTATATGCCTTAATGGGAACTGATTCACAAAACATTGTTGCACTGAAACTTCCCTTAGGAGTTTTGACTAACAAAACCATTATTAAATAAAATTCAAAATATCTAATTTTCTTAGAAAAATGGAAAGATATGAAACAATGTGATGTTCTAGAATCAAATAAAGCATTGCCAAAACATGAAGAAACCATTAGATTACTTGCCACCATGTCTTTCGGAGCTTCAACCTCAGCAGTAGAGATCGCATAAGCTTGGCCTTGATCCCTTGGCCTTTTCTGAGGTATGTTTCCCTGACACATAGGACATTCATTTTCATAATGTCCCTTCTCCCTGCAATTTTATAATTGAACATCAGTAGCTTCTTTCTTCCCCTTGAAATCGCGAGCTTGGTGGCCTTTTTAACAACACTTGTAACAGAATCCCATTACCTTCAAGCAAGTACTGGGGTGTTTCTAACAACATTTACTATAGGATGGATATTCAACTTTTCCATTCTTCCCCTTATTTCCATTTCCAGAGTGATCATCATATCTCTTCTTCCATTACTTTTCTTTAAAGTCGTAAGACTTAGAGAATTCCTTTCCTGTCTGGATAGCACGTGAGACAATATCTTCGTATGATGATAAGAATTGTGAGACTAATTCTCGAACGAGAAATGATTTTAACCCATCAAAGAAACTTTCAATCTTACTTCTTGGGTTATGTGTAAAATTTGCAGCATGCCTCACTAACCTTGTAAATTTAGCTTCATACTTTATGACATTCTCATCCTCCTTTTACCTTAGACTCAGAAATTGTCTTTCTATATCTTCTAGATGGTCATCAGGAAAGTATTTTTCTTATAAAATCTCTTTAAACTCTCTCCATTACATATATGATACTTCAACATCTTCCTTTTTGTTTTGAATCAATGACCACCATTGATCAGCATCTCTAATGAGGCGGTAAATTGCCATGTCAACTTTTTCTCTTTCTCCACTCCCCAAGGAATGAAATAGTTTCTCTATTAAATTTATCCATTGCTCAGATACTAGTGGATTTGTACCCCATTGAATGTTGGTGGTTGTTTCCTCATGAAGTGATCTAACATTGATCGTCAATGCTGCAGATCAGGGTGCTCCATACGGGTAAGGTTATTATTCATAACCTGAGTGAGTTGTCCCAGTATAGTGACAAGCTGATCAACACCAGTTGTATCATCAGCTCCACTATAATTATCTTGAGTAGGAGGGAAATCCATACATGGATTACAAGAATTTATATAGTTTCCATTCCTTCCACTAGGTTCCATTTCTAAAAAATGGAATAAACTAGATTAGTTTATGAATTAAAATACATAATTAAAAAATTGAAAAACACTTAACATAAATTGAATAGTTTATGGATATAATCTATAATCATAAAAATGTTTTCATTGAGGAATTATATACTCATAAAACCATCATAATGGTTTTTAATGAAAATGAGAATTATCCTTAGCATATCCCCCGGGAGGGTCGTAACCAAGAGTAAAGCATGGCCCGTTGTCGTGCAACCGTTCCCGTTCGAGTCTAGTTCAAAGTGGTGTTTTCAGGTTTTACCCCTAGGTACATCTATTCCAAAGCCACCTCTACCTGCTCGTATCTAGACAGGGATGTATTAGTTGTAAAACTCACAAAATCTCTACAATACCAAAATTCTAGGAAGTTCTTCAATAATAATCCTCAAATTCTATCTTAGGGTAATGTTCTCTAATCAGAGTTTATCTAAATATAGCTTCCAAGGTTTGTAATAAACTTCCTCTAAAAACAAATTTAATGCCCCGAACCTAGTTATACAGAGTCGTTGCATTAATACATAACAATTTCATGATCAGAAAAGATCAAGTCTCAAAAGACTAATTAGTTTAGTAGCCTTGGAAACACTAGCTTCATTCATAAGGTTTTCATTACATCATAAAATAGAAAAATACAACAACATTTTTTCCAAAGAAAACACTGATATCCCATAGAATATCCCTGTAGGTCAGTCATAATATACTTCTTTGCATCCTGGTAAAAATAAAACGTGGAAAGGGGTGAGCTCAGATGCTCAGTAAGGATAACAATTTAGCAGAAACTTTAATAAATAAGCATAAACATTTAAGTCAATGTATAACTAAAAAAGCCTTTTAAACTTGAACATCAGAATAATATGGAAAAGATAAAATCAAATAATTCCATTTACTTACTCACATGGATATTCTACTAGTTGAATAATCACATGCAATATCAATAACCACATTCATAATGATGGAATGCATAATTCCAGACTTTCATAACCACATATTCAAGGCCTTGTGCCAAGAATACAAATAAGATTTTCTCAAGGCCTTGTTCGAAGACACTAGTTTGTCTCACGAAACCTGCCGATGCATTGAGGAGCTATAGCGGGCTCTACCCGCCACTTACTAAGTCCAATGCATTCCTCTTATGAACAGGTTTAAACATAACATAAACATCGTATTAAAACTAGCATAGGAAATGTCAATAATTTCTCCAGAAACCATTAATGGTATAAAAATAACACATCCACGGTCAAACATATCACAAAACCTTGAATATAATATGGAATCTTTGTATAATATTCAATCAACATCAAATATGCTTAAAATCCATCAAAGGATGTTGACATAGTTGAAATCAAGACTATTTGAGAGAAACATATCTTTTTTGAAATCATTTATAAGCTACATAATTATAAATGAAAAAATTTACATTGAAAATATTTTTATAAGATTTTAAGGGAAGCTTCTATGATTTGATAATGACGGAAAATATCTACACCCGCCGTATAATTTAAAAAAAAAAGACATTCTTACCATAATTTTGTCGAAAAGGTTAAAAAGGACCTTGTTTGGAAAACGATGGAAAGATTCATTTATAAACATCTTATATAAAAGTCAAACAAGGATATAAATTACTTTAACCCATAGTATATAAAATAGTAAGAATGTTTTGAAATACATTTTTAAGAAACATGGATGTAGATGATAAAGAGGTCCTAGTAGATAATTACGTATAAACAACCTCAGATAATGAAGAGATTGTGAAATAAACCCTTACCTTGTACTTTTCCTTGGTCGAGGGTAAGTTAAACTCCTGTATAATAGTTAAATAATTTTTATTTCATTTTACAAGAATCATATACATAAATATGATATCATATATGTTCTTCTAATATTGTTTTCTTAATAATATTTTAGTATTATCATCGTTTCTGGTGTTCACTTACTCGTTTTATTTTATATGTTTTTTTACATAAGACATGTTTGTTATAGATAGGTTGTATATTATTCATATCCAGAATGATATCAAGTATTTAAACATTATTTCTAATCATCAAATGAAAATTAGTATTGAATGGATACGATGGGGAATAAATCTCAACACATTCGTGGAGACTGTAATCTGTACGTACGTACGAGCCACAATATAATTCTATTGATATTAAAATAATATATAATTGGATGGTATATCATATATAAATAATATTTATCATGTTATATTTATTATTTACATTAATTACACATCAATATTATACCCATCCAAATAATAATGTATTGAATAACAATTACACCACGACGTGGAGATGGTAAGCCGTACATATGCACGTATGGTGACATGTCATTCAATGGATGGGTAGAATAATGAATATAGTTGTACCATATTTACAATAACATAATAGTATATAGAATATATTGGAGTTATTATTTTATAATGGAAACAACAAAGAAAGAGGAAGTGGAAGAAGAAAAGAACATGAAAGAGGTGATGAAATATTTACCTCTTCTTTCAGATCTTCCTTTGGATTTGATCAAAAGAGCTCTTTAGGTTGGATTTATGACAAAAGGAATTCCTCTATGATTAATTAAGGGAAGTTTAGAGGATATTTTGGTAGGGTTTGGGCAATTCAAATGGCTATGAAGGTGTAAAATAGAGAGAAGGGGGAGTTCCCTTTTATAAGAGGAGTGAGGGGACCTCAGGAAAAACTAGAAATATTTTTTATAATAAAATCATTTTTGGTTTCTAATGGATCCAAAGTGGATTATTTAAAGTATAAGGTGGGGATGGGTCGAAAAATTCTCAACGAATATATTTTAGACAGGTTTGGGTCACTGTATTAACTTTATCATTTAGATTTAACTCTTAGTTAAATAGTTTGACATTTACCATTTCTCTTTGTATTTTTATATTATATGGTTATTAAACATACTATAACAATACAAGAGAACCCCAAGTGGTTAATTATTAATATATATAACCTTATCTAATTAATTTGGCCGAGCTTTTGATTTTTAAAAATAGAATATCAATTAATAATATAATATCTGTTTTAAAAACTCATTTTTGTCAATTTTGACACTATTTGGTATTTTGTTTTTTGTTAAATTCATAACAGAATTATTACTTCGAAAAAAAAATCATTTAATCAACCCTAACATGTAATATTAACATATAACATTATTGGAATTCATTAAATGTCTCCAATTACATTTGTTTGGGTATTTAAAATATCTATTATTTTAATATGTTTTTAATAATGTAATTACTGCATCACCATTGTGTCATAAATTAATTAAATTATTTAATTTCTAAAAATAATAAATAAAATTCCATTATTTAGGAAATATTTTTAGCTTTCTAATTAATATTTATAGTCGAATTTATTTAGGTATAATCCTATATTAAAAATGTTTTAGTTATTTAACTTTGATTTTAACTCTTTTAACTCTTCTTTAAATAAAATAATAATAAGTGTCCTAATATAATCCCAGTGGACCTAAAGGGTCATATTTTATTCATAATATTGTTTTTGATCAAATTATTCCTATCCAATAGAATTAGTACATTTGTTAGGGTAATAATAATATCATTTTTCCTTTAATTACCCTATTTATTTTTAACCGTGGTAATTAAAAGGAAAAAGTTACTGTTCACCGAAAATTATTTTTATCTTATTGAACCAAATTTTACTCCTTGATATTAAATTTGTCTCTCGGATTTTGTAAATTCAACTCATAGAAGCGGTAAAATTTAGTTTTATGTAAATTTTCAAATTCTCCTAGGAGGTGGGTAAAAGGCGGTGAAAAGTGCAATAAACTTTTTATATATTTAAAATTATTATAAACTAACACCAATGAATTAAATTGAAAATATATAGGTATTATGTATCTATTTTTACCTAAAATAAATTTAATAAAATAAATAATTATTTAAATAAAAAGTCAGTTTTAAACAACGACTCAGTGTTTTTCACTATTCATCAGAATTGAAAGTTTTCAGAAAAATACCAAAAATTCACCCTAATATAATTTCGATATTAAAAATCCAATAATTAAGTCCATTTTTAATAAAATTAAAAAAGTGGGTATTAATATTCATAACAGCTAGTTTGATTGGTTGTTGTGTGTTAAAACTCGAAGTTGCGTACAACGCATGCTATTGCATTATTCAAAGAGAAGCATACCATGGATGCTCGGGGTGTTGCAACTTGAGTTTGTAAAGGTAGTTATCAAATTATGTAATTATTTCTAATCCCAACCTTAGGGGTTATGTAACCAATTTGAGAAACTAAAGTGTTAAATATTGTATTTTTTTAATAGTGTCTTTAAGAAAGTTATTAGATATTTAGATAATAAGTGTAGGTTGTAATTTTCGTTCATCTTGATCATTAGCTTCTTTATTGAGGTATAATGGTTAGACATTTCAGGATTATACTTATAAAAATATTCCTTATTGTACATGTTTTCTAAATATGTTTTTAAACTTATTATTCCCTTATTGTTTTCTAAATATGTTTTTAAACTTATTATTCCATAAATTTCATTACTAAATTATTTGTTTTATGTATAAATTCATTTATGAACTTTCAGTTGGAAACTGGTTGTGTTTTTTGTTAAGTTAGTGAGGTATTGGACAAAATCATATGTCTCACCATGTTATTAATATATCTAAGATTGATAATAATCATGTTGTTTTTAAAACTGGTAGTATGATCATCTTAAGAAGATTTAACATGATTCAAACATCTTTTTATAAATTATAGATCTTTATGAGCCATGTTAAAAGTAATAATTTTAGTATAAAATGTGTTTTTATCTATAAAGGCTCTTATGGTAGTATAATCTATCATGTTTCTATTAGTAATATAAATTTATTCATGTAAATATTGAAACAAATGTTTTCCACTAGTCAAGCGGTATGAATAACTATAACATAATCTCTTAAATATCTCTCAAAACCCATGTAAATTCAATCCTTGGGTATTCCTACTACCAAAAATATATTTTCTAATTTAATTATCCCAAGAAAAAGGAAAACAATTCGTGAAATAATTTATTTCACTAATTCAAATATCCTCTCAAAGTGGAGTGGGAGTAGAAGAAAAACTCTTTGACCACTCCATCCAATGAAAACATAAAACTATATAATATTTATTTGATCTACATTTATACCTAATGGTTATATATTAACATAAAAATAACTACATTCGAAAATCTTTTTGTATCGATCCTCCACAAGGATTTTCATTAAATTTAGGAAATTGAGGAAAAGATCCTATTTTTATTTCAAAACCAGTAGTTACATTAATATAATTCATATTTGTTTATTGAGTACCATCAAATGATGAAGTTAATTACTCAAGGAATATATTTTCAACCACTCTTCTAGTAATTTGGTTATCATTATTTCCCTCACTACCAAAACCAATAGAAATTTTTTCTTACTCATTTCTAATGACTATAGCTATAGAGTGATAATTATTATTAATTTTTGGATTTAAGGCAGTAAATCATATTTTAGAATTTTATAAATACAAAAAAGATTCAATTTACTTCAGAACCCTCCTAGGAAATGTTAAAAAATTGATACATGGGTCCTATTGTGAATCCTAGATCAATACATTCATATTAAGAAAGTATACATTATAGTTTACACCCAAGTTCAATCTCTTTAGGACACTCACACACAATACATTTTTATCATTATTTATAATTTAAAATATATTTCAGATAATTAATTAATGAATGGGAGTTTATAAAATCTATTTAATATATATATATATATATATTAATTTATATATAAAATATAAGGTTTCAAAACCTAAAGAAGTTAGTGGGAAGAAATATTAGTTCTTAGGAGTTCACAGGGA
Organism: Viscum album; assembly: GCA_963277665.1. Lineage (NCBI taxonomy): Eukaryota > Viridiplantae > Streptophyta > Magnoliopsida > Santalales > Viscaceae > Viscum > Viscum album. Next base: position 1,370,493,298 of record OY728135.1, read on the forward strand.
AGTTATTGTTATTCATTAAAAATATTTTAGTTATCCTATTTTGTGATGATATCAAGACCTATCTCTAAACACTAAATTGTTTCAATTGTGATTATCCTATATATAAACCTGTGCATATAAGATAATCTCACTTTATTCATCACTGAAATGTTACTCCACCGTACACAACATTATAATGAAAAAGGTGATAAAAATTACAAAAAATAAGAACAAATGATAATAAGAGGAAACAATGAGAGACCATATGACATAATTTTTTTAACCACAATTAAAATCATATTATAAAACAATAATAAATAATTTTACTCCATTGAAATTAAAATATAATGACCCCCAACGCCAATTCCCCCATGAATAACAGTGAGGGTTAGTTTTTATCAACAACGGAGATAAGAGAATAATTATTGGGAAGCCACAAAAATTAAACCAAAGAAATATTTAAATATAAAAATAATACATATTAATAATGTATAAGACTTTAAAAGAAATAAAAATACCCTCATTATCATCTGAAAATTGATAGCTAGACCATGTATGTAACTGGAAGTATCTATTTAATAGGTAATGTTGAGGTAGATTTTCCCACCAATTATTTACAAAGAATTTGAATAAATATTAGGAATTTAAGGCCACTAAATATAAAATTGTAACAAACATTCATGTTTTTTTATATATTTATTATCTATAATCCAAAAAAATAAGAGTCCCATTATGCATTTATAAGAAATGTTATGTCCAAATTAATAGAGTATACTTTTTTGGTCGGATTAATTGTTTAGTTACTTCCACTTTCACACCTAAACCATGAGAGGTAATGATATAATATTAATTCTATATTTTATATTTATATTAACTAATGAGTTATATTTATTTTACCGCTTTAATTTTTCCATATATGTTTGGATTCAAAAACAGGTATAGTGTAATTAAATGAATCTAAATATATATGTAATACTATAAAAAAACTTTCAAATTTTTATTAGAATAAAGAATTTTATGAAAAAAATACAAAACTAATGTTATTCCATGGAAATATTAAATATAGTGAAATTTTCCATTTTAACATATTATTATACATGGAATGAAAAATGAAGGTCGAATGAAAAATTATTAAATAATGGGTTAATAAACATTTAAAAATTTTATAAAAAATATATTGGTGAACATATAGTATAATTGAATGCATGGTCTATATGTGATATATTGTGTTGTGGTATTACCGTGGAAGGGGCCAGGAGCACTATAGATTTTTTTATGGGATTTGAAAGTGAAAACTTTTAGGGAATTTTCTATAGAATTAAATCATGATATTTTATTTTGATAGTATTTTATTATATGTTGATTCATTATTGGGTGACAATACTTGGTGCGATTGTGTGATAGTTTACCTATGAAGTACACAGTGTTGCATTTGTTGTCAATGAGGTATGTTGTTGTCAAGGAATGGATGGATGTCAAGGAGTTTCAATTTGTGAATGACAAAGGATGTGATGGTGTTGGTGATGAATGGAGAATGTCCATGGTACTAAGATGAATGTCACTTAGGAGATTCACTAAGTGGCATAGGAGGTAATGGTTGAAACATTCTCTATACCATATCGGACGATTGCAGAGCTGTTCTTAATGTTCCAATACTTGTATCAAGGTGATACTAAGTGACAACACTTGAAGAATGATGATGGAGCATCATTACATCTGAAGATTGTTGACCTGGTCTTTAAGTTCAAAGAACATTTATCAACTGGATACAATGTCACAAAAATGTTAGAAGTCCATGCATTGTCTTTCCAATGCATGAGGAGATGAAAGTTGATCCATCCACAACTACTAAGTGGATGATGTGGATTAAAAAAGACCATGCACTATCTCTTAGTGAATGATGAATTGAAATTGATCCAACTTGATCTCTAATTGGTTCAAGGAAGAACATTGAAGAATATATGTGATTCAGGAGCTTCGGTTGATGAAGACCCTTCAGGAATTACATCCTATGCAGAAATACATTATATGAGGAGAGGAGGAATCCATTTGAAAAAGAAATGGTGAAGAAGTGAAGGGAGTGGCATTTGGCATTTGAACCAGGTTACATTGTTTTTAAACAAAGTACTTGTTCTATACTTAAGAAAAAATAAGCCACCAAGAAAGGCCATCCGAGGGTCCTCACCTCGAGCACATGCGGGACCTGAGAGTCAACCGCGCTCAAGGAAACCCTCAAGGCCAGGGCGCAGTCCCTGAGGCAGAGCACGCCCAGAGGAGCGCATAGAGCGCATAGTGGGTGCCAGTGGCACGCCCGAGTGGCAGGGGTGGGCCGCAAGAGTGCGCCCGCAGAAGAATTCGGCACGGGGCGACACCGAGAGGGGAGAAGTTCAATCGAAGTGGTGCCGACAGTGGAACATTGATAAGCCACAAGAAATCTGCGAAAGAATTCGATGTGGGACGTGGTTAAGAACCCATGATCTAATCTGAGCTGCCCATCTAATCGCGCGCTTGATCTACGCCGCTCATCTCATCCGTCGCAGCACGATTTAATCCCCACCGCCGCTGATCATTAAAGATATGATCCAACGGCCTGCGAGTCGTCTCCTTCCTCGAGCTCACCCGAGGTAACCCCCGACGTCCCCGCTGAACCAGTGGCACCTTCGAGTGATGTTTTTGAGTTCCCGACCACCTCTGATCAAACCGAAGGGTCCATGGTGATCGTCTGGCCACACTGAACACGATCATGCCTAAAAATGGGTGTTCATGCAACGAGGGGAGCATTTCGAGTTCGGCCGAGGCAACAGGATGTGTCGAGGACAAGTGGTTCGTGTTTTGCATGAAATAGAAGAGAAGAGGACATGCATGCATTCGAAATCGCATGCACGTAAAGAAAGGAGAAGGAGAAGAAGTCCGCGTTGAACAGAGAGAAAGAAACGAGATTCTCGGCCTGCGTTTAAAGATTTTCAAAGAATCGAAAATCTCGGTGGTTCAAGATTTATATCCCGCGGAGGATTTGAGGCATCCCTCTTCCTATAAAAGGAGAGGTCGAGGCTCTGAATTTTCATGCTGATCCTTTGAGAAACGAGAGTCCCGTGAGATCACCCGTGTGCCTCGTGAAGGAGAAGCCCCGCACAACCCACTTGTGCGGCTGAAGTTCTCGAGGCCACCCGAGGTCCCGAAGGAGTCCCCTGCGCGCCTCCCTTGCGCGACAGGAAGAACCTGAGCTGCATCTTTTTGCGCACTCAAGGTTGGCACCCTCACTGCCTGCGTACTTTCGCGGCATGAGGAAGTGCACGTGGGTGTTGCACTTGCACACCCCGCGACAGTGGCACTTGCGCGGCCCTTGCGCCTTGTGACCATATGTGGTAGTGGAGAAGAGGTTGACCGCACCCCTTGCGCGCCTTCATTTGGCAGGGATTTTGGGTGAGGCAGTTTACCAAACCCTTGTGTGTGTGCTATAGTGAAGGAGAAGGCCGAGCCTTGTGGGTGCACATTTGAAGATTAAACGAATAAGTGGAGTGTGTGCAAGAAGGATAGGCCGAGAACTACACCAAGTTGTGTGTGCCAAGTGAATAGGAAGATCACACCTTGTGTGTGTAAAGAAGTGGAACAAGGCCAAATCTTATGTGTGTGCATTAAGAAGTGTGTACACATTTAGAAGAAGAGGAGTATAATCTCACACTAAAGTATAACACACATTTAAGTGTGTAAACAAATTGAAGAAAGTGTGTGAAGTTCAAGAAGAAGGTGTGTCCTAAAATGAAATACACCCATTGTGGGTTTATTGCACCAAGACTAGAAGAAGGGGAGTGAATGCTTGCATGCATGCATGTGCACACGTGAACAAGCTCAAATCTGGTTGTGTGCATCTGAGTTGACCATGACCGGAAGTTCTTGAAGATTATTGAGATGCCATGCACTCAGTGCATGATGTTGTGTTGAAGTCAGACTGAAGCCAGACTGAAGAAAAAGAAATCATTTGTCTAAATGTTTAGTAGATTGAGAAGAGCCTGATCAACTGAAGTGATCAGAAGTGAACAGAAAGACCAACAGACCTTATCAGAGGTTGTTGAGGATTCTTGAAGAGAGAGGCCAGGTCATCCTTAGAAGAAGGAGATAAAAGCATGAGCAAGAAGAGAATCCCTGTTCATCACAAGTGAGCAGAAGAAAAGGGCAAGGCCAGCAGCCTTTATCCCAGGCTGTTGAAGATACTTGAAGAACTTGAAGTGAAGAAGAGCTACTCGTGTGACTCGAGAATCCAGGAGAAGCCCCCATGTGAGACTCAGGGCAGAAGAAGTCTTCAGTGGGATTCTGGAGTAGGCCAGTGGGACTCTGGTAAGACTGTGGGACGGAGTATAAAGACCCTCCTGTGGGACTCAAGAGAGATACAGTGGGACTCTGTATCGACCAATGTAATACTAAAAGATTATAATGGGAGAAACCATGTTGGGGCGTATAACCAACATGGAAAGGACGTAGGCCTTTGGTGCCGAACCTTGTAAATCCTTGTGTCTTGTGCCTTTACATTTACTACATCACTCGAGGAAAGGCTGAGAGATACAAGAAGAGTGGATCGAGGCCTTACCAAGCCATAGAGGTTTAATTGATAAAGAATCAATTAGTAAAAAGTTTTAAAGGATCACTGATTCACCCCCTCCCCCTGTCATTGAACACGCTGATCCGGGCACTTCAATTGGCATCAAAGATAGGTTACCTCTAAAAGATACAAGGGAGTCTTTATGAAGTGCAGATTTGAGGAAGTGAGTGAATACCCTCAAATGGAGATATCTTCCAAGACTCTAAAAAACAGGAAGAAGAAATAGGCAAAGAATATGAAGAAAGCCTATCCTAGCTGTGATGAAGTTGGAACAATGAATGATCTTCAAAATTCACTCAAATATCTTCAGAAGATAGTCCCCAAGGAAGTGGCAATGTGTATTACTACTAGCATCCTTGATCTTCAAGATGAAAAATTACAGCTAGAAGAAGAATCCAATTCTATGGAAGATCAATTGTCAAAAAGGGTTGGCATAACCAACACTCTCAGAAAGCTGGTGAAGGCTAAGGATGAAACAGTTTCCCTTTGCAATGATAGATATGAAGATAATTGTGAAGAATTGAAAAGAAGCCTTTCTGAGAAAGAATTCTTTAAGACAATGGTCAAAGAAGTTTTCCATGCACTGGAAAAATTGCACAGAGTTTCAATGGTTGTCAAAGATTCTCAACTAGAAGAGAAAGTCAAAAGGGTGAAGGAGCTGGACAATTCATTGCAAGAAATGAAGAAAGTGCATGAAGACCAGATGAAAAAGCTGGAAGAAAAATGGGAAGGAAGGCTAAGAACTGTTGTGGATGAGAAGAACTCCCTCAATATGAAATGCTTAGAACTAGAGGTGATATTGAAAAATCTGCAACCACCCAATGCTGAAACTTCCCAGTCAGCTGAAAGAAGAAATGTTGTTACACAAGTGTGCATTGAGAAGGATGATTCTAAAAGAAAGACATCCTCTAATGAAAGTGAAAAATCTTATAAAAAGAAGTTACCATCCATACCATCTTGTACTAAAGCTTCTAATTGTGTTTCCACAAAAAGTGCAGGATGGAAGAGCAACTCCAATCAATTATGGACGAAGAAGATGCAGAAACAGAGATCTCCTGAAACAATACAGCAGTTCAAGAAAACCACCCAGCAATCAGAAGGACTGAAGAGGTCAAGATTTGTGGGTCAGTGTTGGTGTTGTAATAAGTATGGGAATTGTGCAAAGTATTGTTGGTACAATCCACTGAATGTCAAAGCACAAAGCAAGCCCATACCAAGGGGGAGAAAGCCAGAGGAAAAGAGGCAACATCCATAGGTCTAGAGACATCTGTTTACTGCAAATAGATTTGGATTGATTGATAACATCTGGGATGTTTGCAAAAGTGGTCAAAAAGATACATGTCAATCTCCAACTGTATCCAGAGCTCAAAAGAAGAAATGATCACAGAACCTGGCTCAGAAAGAATCCTTGGGAAGCAAGCAGAAGAAAGTTGAAAAAGCTCCCAATAAGATTTTATCAAAGGAAGTGAAGTCCTTGGATTTGAAATCCAAGAAGGGTGATGCATCCAGAAGGACCACCAAGAAGAAATCGTGCTTCTACTATGGAAAGAAAGGACATATCATGGATCTTTGTAAACAAGCCATGAAATTCAATAGAGGCAGACTGGACTCCAACAGACAATCAATCCAGATGAAGAAGAAGGTATTGATTGAAAACAAGTTGCCTAAGAAAGGTATCTTGAAAGTATCAAAGGAACCATGTGGAATATCTAGAACTGAGGCCACACTTCCAAGTGACTTACTAGTCATATGGCCAAATCAGTTGCAACTTTCCAAAGATCTGCAAAGAGCCGAAGATGAAGTTCTGGCAATTGCTAAGGCAAAAGGGAAGAAGAAGATTTCACATGAATATGTATTGAGATCCACACCAGCACAAACATCATTGAAGATCAAATGTGCAAGTGTGAAGAATGGTGAAAATGTGACATCTCGGTTGAGAGAATCATCTCAACCTTGTTGTTCACATTGATGAACCAATGAGGTTCCATCTTATTCCCTAACCACTTGAATTTACATGTGCTAACATTTCAGGGAATTTAAGATGATGATCATTCTCATCTGGAGAGTGGTTTGGATAGAATGGAGTGCACCCCTTGAGGGGGAGCCAATCTGTAGAAGATGGGATTCTGAGATTTAATACCATCTTGAGAAAAGTGAAGGTATTCCAATCATACTTTCATCCCTTGTTTCTTAATTGTATTCATCATGACAATTAAGGGGGAGTATTGATTGAAGACAAATGGTTGAAAGGGTGAGCTTTATCTTTGCACCTGAACTTTCTAATGAGTTTGGTGAAGTATGTGCAGGATTTAGAAATTCATTGATATATCTGAAAAATTTCAACCCCTTGATGCCTAAGCATGATCTCATATGTATAGTGAATTATGGACATCATTGAATTCCTTGGTTACATCACTCTTGTTTTCTACACCGGGTTAGCCCAAGTAGACTTAGAGTTGATTTACTAAAGGCTCTTTGCTAAAGTGTACATGTGACATCATCCCTCTCTTAGTGATTTTCAAGAAGATTCTATTCAAAGGGAGGAAGAAATATTTTGAAGAGAACCACACCACACCTTTGCATTTGGTTTCCAATAAGGGGGAGAAAAGCATGGCACACATATTGACCCATTCATATGTGCTCTAGTGATATTGACAACAAATACAAAGGGGGAGATTGAAGTGCACTGTGTTGCATTTGTTGTCAATGAGGTATGTTATTGTCAAGGAATGGATGAATGTCAAGGAGTTTCAATATGTGAATGACAAAGGATGTGATGGTGTTGGTGATGAATGGAGAATGGCCATGGTACTAAGATGAATGTCACTTAGGAGATTCACTAAGTGGCAGAGGAGGTAATGGTTGAAACATTCTCCACACCATATCAGACAATTGTAGAGCTGTTCTTAATGTTCCAATACTTGTATCAAGGTGATACTAAGTGACAACTCTTGAAGAATGATGATGGAGAATCATTACATCTGAAGATTTTTGACCTGGCCTTTAAGTTCAAAGAACTTGTATCAACTGGATACAATGTCACAACAATGTTAGAAGTCCACGCATTGTCTTCCCAATGCATGAGGAGATGAAAGTTGATCCATCCACAACTACTAAGTGGATGATGTGGATTAATGAAGACCATGCACTATCTCTTAGTGCATGATGAATTTAAATTGATCCAACTTGATCTCTGATTGGTTCAATGAAGAACATTGAAGAATATATGTTATTCAGGAGCTTCGGTTGATGAAGACCCTTCAGGAATTCCATACTAAGTAGAAATACCTTATATGAGGAGAGGAGGAATCCATTTGAAGAAGAAATGGTGAAGAAGTGAAGGGAGTGGAATTTGGCATTTGATCTAGGTTACATTGTTTTTAAACAAAGTACTTGTTCTATACTTAAGAAAAAATAAGCCACCAAGAAAGGCCAGCCGAGGGTCCTCACCTCGAGCACATGCGGGACCTGAGAGTCAACCGCGCTCAAGGGAACCCTCAAGGCCAGGGCGCAGTCCCTGAGGCAGAGCGCGCCCAGAGGAGCACATAGAGCGCATAGTTGGCGCCAGTGGCGTGCCCGAGTGGCAGGGGTGGGCCGCAAGAGCCCGCCCACAGAAGAACTCGGCGCGGGGCGGCACCGAGAGGGGAGAAGTTCAATCGAAGTGTTGATGGCAACAGAACTTTGATAAGCCACAAGAAATCTGCGAAAGAATTCGATGTGGGACGCGGTTAAGAACCCGAGATCTAATCTGAGCCGCCCATCTAATCGCACGCTTGATCTACGCTGCTCATCTCATCTGCCGCGACAGGATTTAATCCCAGCCGTCGCTGATCATTAAAGATCTGATCCAACGGTCTGCGAGTCGTCTGCTTCCTCAAGCTCACCCGAGGCAACCCCCAACGTCCCCACTGAACCAGTGGATCCTCCGAGTGATTTTTTTGAGTTCCCGGCCACCTCCAATCAAACCGAAGGGTCCATGGTGATCGTCTGGCCACACTAAACCCGATCATGCCTAAAAATGGATGTGCATGCAACGAGGGGAGCATTTCAAGTTTGGCCGAGGCAACAGGACATGCTGAGGCCAAGTGGTTCATGGTTTTCATGAAATATAGGAGAAGAGGCCATGCATGCGTTCAAAATCGCATGCACGTAAAGAAAGGAGAAAGAGAAGAAGTCCGCATTGAACAGAGAGAAAGAAACGAGATTCTCGGCCCGCGTTTAAAGATTTTCAATGAACTGAAAATCTTGGTGGTTCAAGATTTATATCCCACGGAGGATTTGAGGCATCCCTCTGCCTATAAAAGGAGAGGCCGAGGATCTGAATTTTCTTGCTGATCCTTTGAGAAACGAGAGTCCCATGAGAGCACCCTTGTGCCTCGCGAAGGAGAAGCCCCGCGCAACCCACTTGTGCGGCTGAAGTTCTCGGGGCCACCCGAGGTCTCGAAGGAGTCCCCTGAGCGCCTCCCTTGCGTGACAGGAAGAACCCGAGCATCATATTTTTGTGCGCTCAAGGTTGGAGCCCTCACTTCCTACGTACTTGCATGGCAGGAGGAAGTGCACATGGGTGTTGCACTTGCGCACCCCGCGGTAGTGGCACTTGCGCGGCCCTTGCGCCTTGTGACCCTGCGCGGCAGTGGAGAAGAGGTTGGCCTCACCCCTTGCGCGCCTTCATTTGGCAGGGAGTTTGGGTGAGGTAGTTTAACAAACCCTTGTGTGTGTGCTATAGTGAAGGAGAAGGCCGAGCCTTGTGGGTGCACATTTGAAGATTAAACGAATAAGTGGAGTGTGTGCAAGAAGGAGAGGCCGAGAACTACACCAAGTTGTGTGTGCCAAGTGAAGAGGAAGATCACACCTTGTGTTTGTAAAGAAGTGGAAGAAGGCTGAATCTTATGAGTGTGCATTAAGAAGTGTGTACACATTTAGAAGAAGAGGAGTAGAATCTCACACTAAACTATAACACACTTTTAAGTGTGTAAACAAATTGAAAAATGTGTGTGAAGTTCAAGAAGAAGGTGTGTGCCAAAATGAAATACACCCTTTGTGGGTTTATTGCACCAAGACAAGAATAAGGGGAGTGCATGCTTGCATGCATGCACGTGCACATGTGAACAAGCTCAAATCTGGTTGTGTGCATCTGAGTTGACCAAGACCGGAAGTACTTGAAGATTATTGAGATGCCATGCACTCAGTGCATGAAGTTGGGTTGAAGTCAGACTGAAGCCAGACTGAAGATTAAGAAATCATTTGTCTGAGTTTTCAGTAGATTGAGAAGAGCCTGATCAACTGAAGTGATCAGAAGTGAAGAGCAAGACTAACAGACCTTATCAGAGGCTGTTGAGGATTCTTGAAGAGAGAGGCCATGTCATCCTTAGAAGAAGGAGATAAAAGCCTAATCAAGAAGAGAAGCCATGTTCATCACAAGTGAGCAGAAGAAAAGAGCAAGGCCAACAGCCTTTATCCCAGGCTGTTGAAGATACTTGAAGAACTTGAAGTGAAGAAGAGCTACTCGTGTGACTTGAGAAGCCAGGAGAAGCCCCCTGTGAGACTCAGGGCGGAAGAAGTCTTCAGTGGGATTCTGGAGCAGGCCAGTGGGACTCTGGTAACATTGTGTGACATAGTATAAAGACCCTCCTGTGGGACTCAGGAGAGATACAGTGGGACTCTATATCGAACATTGAAATACGAACATATTATAATGGGAGAAACCATGTTGGGGCGTATAACCAACATGGAAAGGACGTAGGCCTTTGGTGCTGAACCTTGTAAATCCTTGTGTCCTGTGCCTTTACATTTACTGCATAACTTGAGGAAAGGATGAGAGATACAAGAAGAGTGGATCGAGGCCTTAACAAGCCATAGAGGTTTAATTGATAAAGAATCAATTAGTAAAATGTTTTAAAGGATCACTGATTCACCCCCTCCCCCTCTCATTGATCACGCTGATCCGGGCACTTCAACCTAGGTAGTTGTGTGTTTGATATATTATTAATTAACTATGAAATTAGTATGAATCTTCATAATTTTTATAAGAGATATTAAAGAAGATCATATTGAATATACATATATGATCAACATTATATATATATATATATCAATATATTTTTTAGGTTTCTGGGAGGGACTTAGTGATCAATTTGGACATTACAAACTTGAATATTTGAGTTTTGATTAGAGTTGTTGTCACACGAATTTTTATTTGGTTTTTCAATTCAGTCAATATTTTTTATATCGAATTCTTATATTATGGGTCATATATTTTAGTTTATATTAATATTTCATTAGTGGGTTACCTTTTATATATGTTCTTAATTTTTATGAGAATAATTCCTCCCCTTTTATAGTTTTATACACTCAGTGCAAGCCTCCATCTCTGGGGCTATTGGTAACAAACCTAAAAGGTCACTCTCATATTTACATAATGTCCAAGAGTGGTTTAAAATGGGGTTATTTTGTTTAAAATTGGTATGAAAAACAAGTTTATAGTTGGGATAAAGACTAAGGTTAGGCTCTGTTGCTGATGTAATTTCCTAGACCCGGATGCCAAGGAATAGTTTCCCAATACTTGTTGGCCAAATGTCCTCAAGAACATCTCCATGAATTCCAAAGGCTACTGACTAGCAGTGAGGGTCTAGGATGTGATTGAGGGGAGACTATTCCCTCATTAAAAGAGTGTAACACAATATAATTACATTTTTAGTCTATAATGGAAGTAGTAAATCAACCATACAATATAGAAACATCCAGAGACAGATATATATATATATATATAACATTTCTAGAAGGTATATAATATATAATTATGTTCATTTCATATGTCTATAAAACAACCAAAATATGTATACATGGAAGGTGTCCAATACATGTAACAAAATATCAAAAAGACTAAAAAGAAACCATCCCAGGTAGTATCACAAGATTCAACCCAGTCTTGTACTCCCCTGCTTCGAAGAAGCAATCAAAAATCTGTATCTTGTTGCTTTACCTTATCCACTGTTTCAGTCATATAATATTCTCAGGTATCAAAGGAAGCTAGAGTACGGTATGAGATAAGATCTCAATAGGCCACCACCAATTGTGTCTAATTCCATCAAGTCAATGAATATATATAACAAAAACAATGTGTATAAATTAATACAATATGTAAAGGAAGTACTAAAAGTAAATAACCCATAAAGGTTCGGGTTCCCATGGACACTTATCCGCTGATATATGCTTTAGCCTTATCTGAAATGTCTCTGAGTAAATAGTATGTCATGTATCAAATTATAATCAGGTTAATTTTTATTAATTATTATATTTTGATAAAGAAGAATCGATACCTTGAACTTAGCCTATAATCCCCCATGATGATATGTGATTTAGGATGGCTAACTAGGCCACTAATCATGTGTGTGATAAATAATGAAGCCAAGATTGTGCTTTGGATTGGAAGGCACATCGTATAAATCATTTTATTAGTTATTCAATTTAGAACCTAATCCCTTCCTTGTAATTACTTATTTTTAATCTAGGTATCTCTCTAGGAGTAACATGAACCAAAAACCCTATAAGACCATCCATAGTGATCGTTATATGTAACACCCCGAGATTTTATGAAAAATATTCTTTTTAATTTTATTGATGTCTTATGTTGTATGCTACAACAAATGAGTCTTTCACAATACGCAACCCTAACTTGGCTGCATTGCACGCAATCATGACCTTCCTCGATAGCGTGTGTTGTACGCAATACCGAGTTTCACTAAACAACGATTTGCTATTAAAATATTATTAAAACTAGCCGTTATGAATAGTAATAACCACTTTTTGAATTTTTTTAAATTTTATCTTTCAAAATGGACTTCATTTTTGGATTCGGAATATCAAAATTATCTTAGGGTGAAATTTTGGTATTTTTCTAAAAACTTTCAATTTTTGATGAATAGTGAAAACACTAGGTTACTATTTAAAAACCGACTTTTTATTTAAATAATTATTTATTCTATTTAAATTTATTTTAGGTCAAAATTGACACATAATACCTATATAAGTTCAATGTAATTAATTAGAGTCATTTTATAATAATTTTAGATATATAAAAATTTTATTAAACATTTGACCGTCTTTTACCCACCTCCTAGGAGAATTTCCAAATTCACATAAAAGATAATTTTACCGCTTCTGTGAGTGGAATTTCAATAATCCAAGAGAAACGATTGATTTCCGTAAGTAAAATGTGGTTCAATGAGATGAAAATAATTTTTGGTAAATAGTAACTTTTTACTTTTTTTTACCACAGTTAAAAGTAAATAAGGTAATTAAGGGTAAAAATGTTATTATTATTACCCTAAAACAATTTGATAAACTTAATTCGACCAAAAACAAACTTAGGAACAAAATATTACCATTTAGGCCCACTTGGATTAGATTAGGACATTTATTATTAATTTATTTAAAGAAGGGTTAAAATAGTTACAATCAAAGTTTAATAAGTAAATCATTTTTAATATAGGGTTATAAAAAAGATAAATTCGACTATAAATATTCATTAGAAAGATAAAAATATTTCCTACATAATGGTATTTTATTTTTAATTTTTAGACTTTATGTAATTTAATTTATTTTTTACACAATGATGATGAAGTAATTATATTATTAATGAAATATTGACATAATTGATGTTATAAATACCCAAATAAATGTAATTTGAGACTTTTTATGAATTAAAATAATTTACTATGTTAATATGAAATGTTAGTATTGATTTAATTAAAATTGTTCGAACTAATCCTTCTTTTATGATATTCACAAAAATTAATTACCAAATAGTGTCAAAATTGACATAAAATAGTTTTTAAAACAAATATTATATTATTAATTGTTATTTTATTCCTAAAAATCCAAGGTTCGGCCAAATGACTTAGATACGGTTATATATATTAATAATAAACAACTTGGGGTTATTTTGGCTTTTGATAGCATGTTTATTAACCTTATAGTGTAAGAAAACAAGAAGACACAGTAAAAGAAATATTATTTAACTTAAAGTTAAATCTAACTGATAAGGTTAAAATAGAAACCTAAACTTGTCTGAATTCTATTGGATTAGATTATTTCGACCCATAACCACCTTAGATTCAAAATAAATCAATTTTGAGCTATAAAAAACCGAATATGACTTTATAATAAAATAATAGTTTTAGTTATTCCAAAGGTGCCCCTCTCCTCCCTTATAAAAGGGCACCTTCTCCCTCTCTTCCTCACACCAATTTGAGTATTCAAGTTCGGAAAAACCCTACACAATTCTCTTCTACACTTCCCTAGAAACATCCTAGAGGTCCTGGTCTTTTCAAAGACAAATTTTGGTGCCCTAAGAGGAGGTCTCAAAGAGGCGCTTCAAAGAAGAGGTAATGTCCGTTACCGATTCTTTCAACTTTATTTCTTATTCCACTTCTTCTTATTTAGTGGTTTAAATATAAAGTAATAAAATCATTATCACTAATATAATAATATGTTATTATAATTATGAAACAACCCTATTTCACCATCTATCCATCCTACAGAAAACGAAATCACCGCGCATGCGTACGTACGGAATATCGTCTCCACGCCGTGGTGTAATCTATTTTCCATCACCACCTTACTTGGATGGGTATAATGGTGTAAAAAATAACTATATATTATTATTGTAAAGTTATATTGATTCTGAAATAATATACATACAATCCAATACAATTCTACGATCATGGGAATGATATCATCGCTCGTGCGTACGTACAGACTACCGTCTCCACGACGCGATGAGATTCATTCTCCATGTTAACCATTCATGAATGATTACAAAGTATATATAATAAGTATTCATGAAATATATGAAATAATAATGATACTGTATTTATGTGTTTATATATGTATGTCATCTACTTAATTTCATTCAATTCAATAAGGAAATGAAAACAGCATTCATGCGTACGTACGACCTACCGTCTCCATGAATGGTGTATTTCATTTCATTTAATAGATCTATCATATATATATATATGTATATACTGAAATATATATTATATGTAAATCATGTTTTACATTCTGTAATTAATTAAATCAGGATATAAGTAACAATATCAAGAACAACAAGTCCAAACACGTACGATAAATAAAACGATATAACCCAAAACGCTGCTTTAACATGGAACTTACAAAAGAACGGGTAATATAAAGTCATAAGTGAACCATATATGATATAATAACAATGAATATGATTCTTTAATAAGTCAATGAAATTATTTAAATCATTATACAGGAGGTTCGGAAACGTACGAAGCATATCAGACCTAAGGTAAGGGATAATTATTCCAATCTCATTCTTATCTGAGATTGTTTATTTTTATGTATTTACTGGGGTAATGATTATTATCCATGTCCATATGTTCTAAAAAAATTTCATAAAATGTTTACTTTCCTTCCATGTATGTTTAAAGACATTTTTACCCTTTTCTTACTTTTACCGCATCGTATAGAAGGAATCTTTCTTTTGTTTACCATACGAGGTATTTTTGACTTTTCTGACAAACATACGAGGAGAATGTTGTTTTAACTTATATGGCATGAAAGGATTTTTTATGGTTTTATAAAGCCTTATTTTCATGAATCTTCCTTGAAAATATTTCATTAATATTTTCAACAAAATCTCTTTCTTTAAAAATTGCATGAGGTTTTGTGAAAGGAAATTGATTTTGAAGAAGAAAGGATATTTTCCTCTAGAATTCATTTCAAGTGTTTTATCAAAACCATTTTCTATCTAATATGAAATTATTTCATATGTGTATGTTTCAAGTATAATATGATTTTCCTGGTTTCAATTTTCTTATGATGAAATATCCATTTGTTTTATATGTATTATGTGATGATGGGATGATGTTTATGAAACCCATTTTATTCTTTGGGTTATGATGAATGTTTTAAGTTTATTTTGTGGCACAAGTAAGAATGATTTCACTATGAGATGGGTGGGACCTATATCAACTTCCAATGAATTGGGTAAATATTTATATCTCATGAGATAGACATGGATGGAATGGTAAGTTAATCCGGTTCAGTGATACATGAATGAAACGAGGAGTGAACTCAATTCAGAAAGGGACTTTTTCCACTAAGATGGTCTTGGTAGCAATGCCTTGGCTACTATGGAAATAATAACATGTACTAAATGGTTTCCACAATTACATGTTTTATTCTTGTTATATTTAATCATAGTTGATGTTCTATTATGATATATGCCTTACGTACGTCCACGATTTATGTCTTTGCTCAAGATTTTGATGTTTAAATTTCATGTTCAAGTTTTTGATTCCAAATGTTTATGGATTGTTTTATGTTATCTATGTTTGCCCTTACTGAGCATTTGATCTCACCATTTTTATTTTTTATTTTCCCCAGGAAATAATGAAAGGTTTTATGTAAGGAAACAAAAAGGGTAAGATCGTTATGGGAGTTGTTGAAGATATTTCAACATGATTAGAAGTTTATATGCTGAGTTTCCAAAGACACTAAACTATTACGGTCGTTGTGTGTATTTTTTTTTTGTTTTGTATTAGGTATTCCGCCAAAGTAATGTCCATGTACGTCAAGCTTCAGGCCTCTACAATTGGTATTAGAGGAAAGGTTTTAGTCATCCTTTGGAAACAAGGATGCAAGAACTTTAGTGAGATCCCTAGAGATATTTCTAAGGTATGTCTATGGATGTCCCTAAGGTTAAGTATAAGTATAGGTTATAGTCCTAGAATTATGGTAACGATATTATATTAAACCTAAGATGTTAGATATTTAATTTAATTCCCCTTTATTATAATTTTTTCCTCTCACACTATTATTTTTGGGTTTTAGAAAATGGCTGGAAACAAGATGATTCACAATAATGGAGGATATGATGGACAATAGAATGATATTCTTCATGAGAAACCAAATGAAATGGGATTTGGAAGTCCAAACATCATTATTATGCCAAATCAGCAATCTCATAATATGATCAATAAACTCAAATTTGGTAAGTTTCTTAACTCGACTAATAAGAGAAAGATGAAGTTTCATGATGATAATAGAGGAAAGAAAGTTCAATTTCCCCTATGTAAATCATGTGGGAAGAGGCATAAACGAGAATGTTTCAAAGGAACTAGAAGATGCTTTGGGTGTGGAAAAGAAGGACATAAATCCAATAAGTGCAAAGGAAAAGGTTCAGTTAACAGCATGGATGAGGATAATGGTATTTCTACGACATCAAAAATGGTTAAATGTTTTAAATGTGGAATGTACGGGCATTATGCACACCAATTCTCTAAGGGAAAGTCTCATGAAGAGAATCAGTATGGTTATATGGGTAATATTTATGTTGATTATGATGAATAGACTACAAATGATATGTGAGATGAAAGAATTGTTGAAGCTCGGTCAATAGTTTAAGAAGGTAGTGGAATGATTACATGTTTATCTAGTGTAATGTTGTATAAGTAATCTCACGGTACTATGGAATAAAGAGACATCTAAGGATTGTTACACTGTTGTATTTCCTTAAGTTTTGAAAGTGTGTGATGAATGGTACCCGTATTTTTGGAAAGTAGACGATATGCGCATAATGAAGGGATAAGAAGAAAATTAAATGTTTGATAGTATTAATGAGCTCATGACTGATATAAGGAGACGATTATATCATGGTTTGAGTAAATATAATTTTTTAATTTTGGTATGTGGAAAGAGTTAACTTTTGACAGTATTCATGTTTTTACTAAGGCTTAATGGGTATTCATTTTTCAAGAGAATACATGATTAAGGTATTCACATGATTGGAATGTGACCAACAAGATAATGGGTGATTAATAATGGTCAGTTGATGACATTTCAAGTAATAGTTTTCTTTATACTATGAGTTTGGACCGAATTATTTTAGATAAATATTGGAATGGATTATGTTGGACATAAGATAGTATTGTTTAAGGATAGAAGTTTTTTCGATATTATTGATGTGATGTTATAGTAATGTAGTTTTAGAAAAAAGTACAACCTGTAGGACGGGTGACAACCCATCGCGTTGGACAAGGCTGTGGGAATTGAACCCACAACCGAAGTGCGACTGGCCTTTATCACCTACCACTGGCCTACAGGAAGTCCCTAGTTAGTAGAAAATTGTTTTATTTTATTAAGCGGTATGATATATGAAGTATAAGTTCATTTTTGGAACCATATACGATTAATCTAACCATAAGATGGACTTATAACTTTTGCTAACCTTTTGTTTGAAACCGATGGAATGACCCATCATTCTATCACATGATCTGCTAACACATCACGAATAACAAATTCAACTTCATTTATTTATGGGATGAAGTGGAAATTGTTCAATTCATGAACAATAGTGAAATTGTAACAAAATCATGTAAGTATTTATTTTAATTCATCAACTTTAGGGAAATGATCTTGAAAACCAAAAATGTTGTCCTAGTTCCCTTATATCCAATGAATCAGATGGTACCTTAGATCATAACAAATCTATGGCTTTGTGATTGTTAGCTTTTTCATAGCCATGTTCTCTACCACTCTCCATCAGAACATGATGGTTATGTTTCTCTTCCATATCCATATTTTCCCCTATGTTCTCCTATGTGGAAACCCAGTGATTAGTTAATTTGGGTAACTGTTATGTTTCATACTTTAGTTTTTAATGATTGGTTTTGGTATTCCTTTTTACTATGTGGATTTCTATTAAAGAAACTTTCGAGTAGTAAACCATTTATAACCCCGATGAATTTCGTGGGAGAAATTCATTTTAAAGGGGTAGAATGTAACACCCCGAGATTTTATGAAAAATATTCTTTTTAATTTTATTGATGTCTTGTGTTGTACACTACAACAAAATAGTCTTGCATAATATGCAACCCTAACTTGGCTGCATTACATGCAATCACGACCTTCCTCGATAGCGTGTGTTGTACGCAATACCGAGTTTCAGTAAACAATGATATGCTTTTAAAATATTATTAACACTAGCCGTTATGAAATGTAATAACCACTTTTTGAATTTTTTTAAATTTCATCTTTCAAAATGGACTTCATTTTTTTGATTCGGAATATGGAAATTAGCCTAGGGTGAAATTTTGGTATTTTTCTGAAAACTTTCAATTTTTGATGAATAGTGAAAACAATGTGTTTCTATTTAAAAACCGACTTTTTATTTAAAAAATTATTTATTCTATTTAAATTTATTTTAGGTCAAAATTGACACATAATACCTATATAAGTTCAATGTAATTCATTAGAGTACTTTTATAATAATTTTACATATATAAAAATTTTATTAAACTTTTGACCGTCTTTTACCCACATCCTAGGAGAATTTCCAAATTCACATAAAACATAATTTTACCGCTTCTGTGAGTGGAATTTCAAAACTCCGAGAGACACAGTTGATGTCAATAAGTAAAATTTGGTTCAATGAGATGAAAATATTTTTTGGTGAATATTAACTTTTTAATTTTTTTTACCACGGATAAAATTAAATAAGTTAATTAAGGGTAAAAATGATATTATTATTACCCTAAAACATGTACTAATTCTATTGTATAAGTGTAATTAGAACAAAAACATCCTTAGGAATAAAATATGACCTTTTAGGCCCACTTGGATTAGATTAGGACATTTATTATTAATTTATTTAAAGAAGGGTTAAAATAGTTAAAATCAAACTTTAATAAGTAAATCATTTTTAATATAGGGTTATAAAAAAGCTAAATTCTACTATAAATATTCATTATAAAGATAAAATTATTTCCTACATAATGGTACTTTATTTTTAATTTTTAGACTTTAGATAATTTAATTTATTTATGACACAATAATGATGTAGTAATTATATTATTAATGAAATATTGACATAATTGATGTTATAAATACCCAAATAAATGTAATTTGAGACTTTTTATGAATTCCAATAAATTTTATATGTTAATATGAAATGTTATTATTTAGTTAATTAAATTTTTTCGAACTAATCTTTCTTTATGATTTTCACAAAAATCAATTACCAAATAGTGTCAAAATTGACATAAAATAGATTTTAAAACAAATATTATATTATTAATTGTTATTTTATTTCCTAAAAATCTAGGGTTTGGGAAAATGAATTATATAAGGTTATATATATTAATAATAAACAACTTTGGGTTCGTTTGGCTTGTTATAGTAAGTTTATTAACCTTATAGTGTAAGGAAACAAGAAGACACAGTAAAAGAAAAATTATTTAACTTAAAGTTAAATCTAAATGATAAGGTTAAAATAGAAACCTAAAATTGTCTAAATTCTATTGTATGAGATGATTTCTACCCATACCCAGCTTAGAATAGAAATAACTCAATTTGGAGCTATTAAAAACCGAATATGACTTTATAATAAAATAATATTTTTAGTTATTGCAAAGGTGCCCCTCTCCTCCCTTATAAAAGGGCACCTCCTCCCTCTCTTCCACACACCACATTGAGCCTTCATGGTCGGCCAAAACCTGCCAAATTATCTTATCAACTTCCCTATAAACATCCTAGAGGTCTGGTTCTTCTTCAATGACCAATTTTTGTGCCCTAAGAGGAGGTCTCAAAGAGGTGCTTCAAAGAAGAGGTAATGTCCGTTACCGGTTCTTTCAACTTTATTTCTTCTTCCACTTCTTCTTATTTAGTATTTTAATTATGAAGTAATAAAATCAGTATCACTCATATACTGATATGTTATTATAAGTATGAAACAACCCTATTTCACCATATATCCATCCTACGGAAAATTAAATACCTGCGCGTGCGTACGTACAGAGTACCGTCTCCACGCTGCGGTGTAATCTATTTTCCACCACCACCTTACTTGTATGGGTATAATGGTGTAAATAATAACTATATATGATTATTTTAATGTGATATTAATTCTGAAATAGTATACATACACTCCAATACAATTCCACGATGATGGGAATGATATCATCACTCGTGCGTACGTACGGACTACCGTCTCCACGACGCGATGAGATTCATTCTCCTTGTTAACCATTAATGAATGATTATAAAGTATATATAATAAGTAATAATTAAATATATGACATAATAATGATACTAGATTTATGTGTATATATATGTATTTCATCTACTTAATTTCATTCAATTCAATAAGGAAACTAAAACAGCGTTCATGCGTACGTACGGCCTACCGTCTCCATGAACGGTGTATTTCATTTCATTTAATCGATATATCATATATATACATATATAAGTATATACTGAAATATATATTATTTTTAAATCATGTTTTACATTCTGTAATTACTTAAATCAGGATATAAGTAGTAATATCAAGAACAACATGTCCAAACACGTACGATAAATAAAACGATGTAACCCAAAACGCTGCTTTAACATGGAAATTACAAAAGAATGGGTAATATAGTCATAAGTGAACCATATATGATATCATAACAATGAATATTATTCTGAAATAAGTCAATGACATTATTTAAATCATTATATAGGAGGTTCGGAAACATACGAATCATATCGGACCTACAGTAAGGGATAATTATTCCAATCTCATTCTTATCCGAGATTGGTTATTTGTAAGTATTTACTGGGGTTATGATTATTATCCATGTCCATATGTTCTCAAAAAAAATTCATAAAATTTTTACTTTCCTTCCATGTATATTTAAAGACATTTTTACCCTTTTCTTACATTTACCACATCGTATGGAAGGAATCTTTCTTTTGTTTACCATACGGGGTATTTTTGACTTTTCCGACAAAAGTACGAGGAGAATGTTTTTTTAACTTATACAACATGAAAGGATTTTTTATGGTTTTATAAAGCCTTATTTTAATGAAGCTTACTCAAAAATATTTCATGACTATTTTCAACAAAATCTCTTTCTTTTAAAATTGCTGGAGGTTTTGTGAAAAGAAATTTATTTTGAAGAAGACAGGATATTTTCCTCAAGAATTCATTTCAAGTGTTTTATCAAAACCATTTTCTATCTAAGATGAAATTATTTCATATGTGTATGTTTCAAGTATAATATGATTTAAATTGTTTCAATTTTCTTATGATGAAATATTCATTTGTTTTATATGGATTATGTGATGATGGGATGATGTTTATGAAACCCATTTTATTATTTGGGTTATGATGAATGTTTTAAGTTTATTTTGTGGCACAAGTAAGAATGATTTCACTATGAGATGGGTGGGACCTATATCTCCCTCTAATGCATTGGGTAATGATTTATATCTCATGAGATAGACATGGCTGGAACGGTAAGTTAATCCGGTTTAGTGTTACAGGACTGAAACGAGGAGTGAACTTGATTCAGAAAGGGAATTTGTCCACTAAGATGGTCTTGGCAGCAATGCTTGGATACTATGGAAATCATAACATGTGCTGAACGGTTGCCACAATTACATGTTTTATTCCCATTATATTTAATCACGGTTGATGTTCTATTATGATATATGCCTTACATACTTCCACAATTTATGTCTTTG
Organism: Viscum album; assembly: GCA_963277665.1. NCBI lineage: Eukaryota > Viridiplantae > Streptophyta > Magnoliopsida > Santalales > Viscaceae > Viscum > Viscum album. The sequence continues at coordinate 1,370,515,412 of OY728135.1, forward strand.
CTCAAGATTTTGATGTTTAAATTTCATGTTCATGTTTTTGCTTCCAAATGTTTATGGATTGTTTTATGTTATATATGTTTTCCCTTACTGAGCATTTGAGCTCACCCTTTTTATGTTTTATTTTCCCCAGGAAATAAAGAAAGGTTTTAGGTAAGGAAACAAAAATGAGAAGATCTTTATGGGAGTTTTTGAAGATATTTCAACATGATTAGAAGTTTATATTCCGAGTTTCCAAAGACACTAAACTATTACGGTCCTTGTGTGACTTTTTTTTGTTATGTATTAAGTATTCCTAAAAAGTAATTTCCATGTACGTCAAGATTTGGGCCTCTACATTATAAGAACCAGGTTTCACTCTAGGTGTGTTATAACATCATCACTGTTGATTCCATCCTTGGAGGACCACTATAAGATCCCATGTCACTATTGAAATATATATAACCAATTTCCCTCTAAGTATATACTTTAATGTCTATATAATTATTACAATTAGCCCTCAGGCATATATAGAATAATCCACCATCTGATTCCATCATTGGTAGTCCATATTAGGAGCCCAACTACCACTGAGGTGTATATCATTTAATTCCCTGAGTCCTTCATTGGTATGTTTCCTAAAGAGTCTATGTGTCACTCAGGAATTAGTATATAAAAAACCAAATGAGTCAATCCATGGCGTTCGTATATGAACCCATGTGTTACCAAAGTCATATAAAAACATTCAATCAATTTCATTTAATAATTTCAATGTCATTACCATGATAATTCCTTTAAACCTCACCTGAGAAGGTGGCACAAGGAATGTGATAATATTAGAACACTTATACTCTTAATTTTATCACCAAGTTATTTCATTAAAATAAGCAACTCATTCATAGAAAATCTATTACATATATATGGCCTAAGGACATGGTCTTCCTTTCCCTCACCTTAATCAATTCAAATTACCATTAAATTTTATAATTAATTTCATCATTTAACATCCCATAGAAAGGGGTAAATGGAACACCTAAAATCGATCAATTCATATTCCACCCATGGTGGTCCATTTAATTAAAAACTTCACCCAAGGAGTGGTTCCAATTCCATTATCACAACCTTGAATAATTTAAAAATGGTTATCGTTAATTACATAGGTCATATATGTTTATTTTAATCATGGAATAATTCTATTTCAAGTGAGTAACTCAGAAAAATGGTCACATAGAACAATAAAATATATATAAACCTCTCAAATTAAAGGGGAAATAATGGGACCACCAATCATAGGTTCGTAGTAGAGTTCTCATCCAATATATTTTTATCTAATTGTGTGAAAAATGTGAAAAAAACTCTATAAAAAACTAAAGGTTATCTTGTATGGGATTTTGACTCAATCCACATGGTTTCATCAGACTATGAATCCTTTATCACCCACTTTCCATACTCCCATGATTTGAAAAAGACATGAAACATATCTCACAACGTTTATACTTACCAGGCATTTGATCCTGTTTTTTCTAATTTTTTTGGATCTAACCTTATAAAATTCCTCAAAAAACCCTGATACCCCCCATAACATCAAATGGTATTCACATTAGTAAATATATAATAATTTTCACTAAAAAATATATATGTAAATCAATAAAGAACAATGTTCTTACAAACATCACCCCTTAAATAAATTCATCATAGAATTTCCCCCTCTATGCTTGTCAAGAATCCCCAAAGAACAAATCTAGCCACTAAGAACATACATAATCCTCCCTCTCCTAGTTCATATCCTATAAATATACATAATACTGTAGCACCTATACTAGGGAAACTAACTTGTCTTGGAGATCATTTTTTATCCTATCTATAATACAAACTAGATGCTCCTGAAAAGATGAATCAACCTATAACTCAACCTCCTCATGATAAAAAACATTATATAGGTCTGAATGATAATGACACAAATAAGATACATGGAAGATGCCATTCATGGATTAGTACATCTAGGATAACTGAAATTTAAAGGATACCAACCCAACTCTCCAGAATATTGAACAACCCAATATATCATGGTGAAAGCTTACCCTCTCTCATGAACCATTTGTGTCCCAGTCTTAGTGATACATGTAAAAAACTCTATCCCTGACCTCAAATTCTTGAGGTCATTGATAGCGATTAGTGTAAGATTTTTTCCAAAACTATGTAGTATCTATCTATTTCTAAATCAAATGAAACTTCTTTATTGTATCTTGTATGAGATGAGGACCAAGCATAGCTGCCTCTCCTCCCTGTATCCAGATTATGGGTGATCAACCTATCCTATAATAAAAAGTATCATAAGGAAACATATGTATAGTATCTAGAAATATATTGCTATAAGGGAACCCAAAAAGGGGTATATACCTCTCCCCAGAACCCCCAATATTCAAGATTCATACCTGCATCATGTCCTCAAGAACTAGTGTCATGTTCTTTGACTGGCCATCAGTATGAGGGTGGTATGTTGTGCTCAGAAGATCTTTTGTACCCAATTACCTCTAAAATCATTTCTATAATGATGAAGTAAACTAGGAAACCCTATCTGATAGGATAGTATGAGGTACCCCATAAAGTCGTACTATTTCTTTGATATACAACCTCCTAGGTTCGTCTACTAAAAAGGTATCCATGATAAGTAAAATATGATCAACCGTTGTGATCCTCTCAGCAATAACCCAAATGGAATTACTACCTCTAGAAAAACATGGCAATCTTATCACGTAGTCCATAATGATGTCATCCCATTTCCATTTGGGAATAGGTAACTACTGTAAATTTGTGGTTAACCACTAGTGTTCTACCTTCACCTATTGATAGGTGGAAAACATCCTAAAAAACCATCTATATATCTTTTCATACCCATCCACTAGTATTGATGGTGTAAATCCTGATACATCATGGTGATGCTAGGATTCACTTCCCAGGCTGAAGCATGGAAGTATCACATCATCTTATTGTAGATGTCTTCTATAACCAATGTAGGACCATGTATATAAAGAATATCATCCTCAACTATGGTCTAACAAAGAGGTGGGTCCTCACCTACCACACTCCTCTATATGAATATGACCTCATGATTTGATAATTGTATCATCCTCATTCTATCCATAAGGGTAGAGGTCACAACTAAGGATGAAATAAATGTCTTCCACAGACTTTCTTCCACCTCCATGTTCATCTTAGAGAACAAATCCAAGATCTTCCACTCACTTCAATCATGTTGAACTACTGGAATATGAGTTATCCTTTTCAATGAATTGGCAACAACATTACCTTTACCATGAATATAGGCAAGCTCGAAGTAGAAATATTATAGGTATTCAACCCACCATCTCTACCTCAAATTCATATAACGGTATATAAATACATACATGAGGATTTTATGGTCTGTGTACACCAAAAAATTCTCCCCCAATAAATAGTGTCTCCAATAGTGAATGTCATGAACAACTACAGCTAAATTCAGATCATGTGTCTAGAAATTCCTATTATGTGGAATCAACTATTGAGTCCCATATGAATCAACTCTATCTCCCTACATAAACACTTTTCCATGCCTAATACCTGATGTGTCACAATACATAGTGTAGCTTCTGCCTTATTCTACCATAATAGGCATTGGTGTTGGTGTTTATCTCCCTTTCAGCTCCCGAAAGGCAGAATCACATGCATCTGACCATAAAAACTTCACACCATTCTTATTCAAACCTTTTATTCGCACTTCTAGGTGTGAGAAGTAATATTTGAAATGCATGTAACATTCAAACAACTCCAAGAAACTTTTTATCTCAAATAAGTTCTTGGGAGTCTCCTAGGAAACTAAATATATATCCTTATCTGGGTCAAAAGATACTCCTCTCTATGAGATAATGTGACCCAGGAAGTAAATATGTTCCATCCAGAAGTTTCAATTTTTGATATTATCATATGAATGAATCTCTCTTAGTGTATCGAATATGATCTCAAGATGTTTCACATGGTTGTGTCTAGTGTGAGAATATACCAAGATATCAACTATTAATACCATGATAAATAGATCTATATATGGATGAAAAAATTGATTCATCAGTGCCATGAAAACTAATGGAACATTCATGAGAATGAAAATCAAAACCAAATACTCATATAGACAATACCTACTATGAAAGGCTATGTGAGGTATGCCGGATAGTCTAACATTAACTTGATTATAAACAAAAATCAAATCAATATTTTAGAATAAACTAGATCCTCAAAGCTCATGGAATAGTTAATCTATTTACAAAAGAGGATACCAGTTCTTAATCATCGGCTGGTTCAATTTACAGTAATCAATGAATAGACTAAGGGTACCATCCACCTTTTTTTCCAGAAGGACCATCAAAACCCATGGAGATATACGAGGTTAGATAAACCCCTTTTCCTCTAAATACTCTCCCCAACCCTTGAGATCCTATATCTCAGTATTATCCATACTATAAAGAGGAATGGATTTCATTGTTTCAATATATACTAGATTGACAAAGAACTATACCTCTCTCACTGTGGGTAATCTTGAAAATTCATCGAGGAAAACATCTATGAAAGAATCAACCATTTGAGGTAAATATTCCTTATGTGTTCCCTAATCATCCTGATATAAACTTGCAATATTGGCTATCATCCTACATAGCCCATGATTCTCAAGTCCATATTGATTCTCCTAGACATCCTAACAACCCCTGTGAATAAAATATCCACCTCTAGTGAGGTGAAGGTCACCCTACCATGATAACAATCAAATAAATAATTAAAGGGAACCAACCATTCCATCCCTTGAATGACATCAAAACCTATCATCTCGAGGATAATGAGGTCCCATAAGAAGTGACACCCACCAATCTCAAGGGGGTACTCCCTGTTCAAATGTACACCATGCATCCTGATCTATAAAAAGATATCGAGGGTCATAATGAACTCATATTACTAAAACAAAAAACCCAAGTCTCTACAAAACAGGAACATATATAAATCTTTGAGAAGAGCCTATATCGAAAGGTGCTGGTGATAAATTAGTGACCACTAGAATAGTACCACTCACATCAGATGGTCTATGATTCTTCTCCTCAGGTGTTGGTTGCACTAAATATATCTAGCCTAATCTACGACCCTGTGATACAACCTAACTACCCTTAGTACATCTGATATACTATTTCTACCAATCTTGGATTGGACTTCCATGATAATGACCACTGACTTTGCATGATCGGTAGTTATACTTCATATCCCTACCTGAAAAATAAGCTGATGACCCTACTAATTGATGTGGATTTATTGAAAAACCTCTCTCACTAGATTCTGGAGGGAATTTTATGGAAAATCATTTTATATGACCTATCTTTCCATAAGAATTATTATCAACATGGTCTCATATGTATTGAGGACTCATATGTCTCAGTCTACCACAATAGTGGTGCCCCACCTGGAAACCTGAGTATGTTATTTGGCTATTAATGCCACTGTGTGGAATTTTTGGATGACAGTTACTACTTATGGTTGATGTAGTACCTGATCTTGGTGCTGAACCACCCTTACTCGCATCCCCATCCTCTCTTAGGTTAAGCTCTATGATAGGCACTTGATTTACTATTCAAGAAATGGTAGTCAGCTAAAATACATTTACCTATTATTAGATTTCATACCCGAGACCATCTTCAAATTTATTGAGCTATGATAACTCTCTTCCCATCAGAATAAGTGTGAAGTGATGGAGATTTGTAAAAAAGGATAAAAAATACATAATTGTTGACATGCACTGCTCCTAGAGCATTAATTATGAGGCTGTATTAGACCCAAACGTATCTAGATTGAATTAATCATAGAAATCTGTATAAAAATCACTCTAATATATCTCATAATGATTATATGTTTAATTAATGACATCCCACCATATTTTGGTGGAATCATGTAACATATAAATAGTGATATTTTTCATCATCTTGTGAGGTGTCGTAGTATGGTCAAAGATAGTTATCATAGACTATAGCCATGGATCTAGAACCTATGTTCTTCCATACCACGGAAATGCGGATGGATGATACTATTGGAACTCAAAATTCAACTCTACCATAGTCAGGGTAGGTCTTAGTGCTCCCTGAACAGTCTGCATGAAACACATAAAGCCTTCACAGAACTCTACCTCACCACCTCTGTCTGGTACAATCTCTGGTGCCTTAGCTAAATCTATTGTAGGATCTACTGGTATCCCGTGAGCCACCACCTCTAAAGTATATTCACCACCACCCTCCTAGCATATAATTTGAGGACATCTTAGTGAAATAACTCTACAAACTCTAAACACAAGCCTCGTATAAATATTAAAAGACTCCTAAATACGCACATATTAAAACTGGATTAGTACAAGCCTTCCCAAATAAGAAAACACCACCTACCTACTCCTTGAGTCAGGTCTGAGAAATGTGTAGATAATATAAAAGAAGAGATAATACCAACTACCCACTACTAAGGTTGGGTTTAGGACATGTTTACTGCTATAAATAGTTTCGGTTTTCTATTTAAATTTTAATTGAGTTCATATTCATTTCACATTCCATTTTAAATTGTTAAACCAAATGGTGGATCACTACTGATCCATAAGATCCGATACACCTCATGAAGAAAAAAATTATGTACACCTAATCCACACCATAACAAATTCTGATCCATGTGACTCATGGTCCGTGAATCAGTATGCCACAATTGGCCTCTTAGGGTGTATGTGTAGCCTAATTAGGAAAACACTACTTAGGTAATGGTAATAACTTGAAGTACAAACCATGTTCTCTAATTACCTATACAGAATATCTATCAGATAGTAGGTATATTAATCATGGAACATATCAAAATATCATGGAATTCATAAATTCAACTTATATGGAATAACATAATGCATGGCCTGTGATTCCTTTCAGTACCTAAAATAATTCATGATATGGTATACCCTTATATCATTAGTTTGAAACAAAATGATACCCGCAATCACATAAATTATAACATCACAATTCATGTACATCACCCAATAGTTAAATCAAATCAACTATTATAACAAAAATTTAGAAAATAATAATTTTCATTTGAGGCCATTTGGATATTTCTTATATGTGGGTTAGGTACACCTAGGTAAAACTCATTACCAAACTACTATTCTATCCAATTCCTTTGTATTGCCTCGAAATAGAAATCAAAACTATAACAAACTCTCTAATAACACATTGTAACATCTATGACCCAGATTCCACTAAAAGGTTCCCCAAGCCTATTTGGAAACATGGCCTCAAGCATATCTCCCTAAACACTAGAGGCTTCTGAAAAACAGTGAGGGCCTAGGGTGTATCCAAGAAGGGACTATTCCCTCATTAAAAGAGTGTATCACAATTTAATTACATAAACAGTCTACAACAGATAAAGCAAATAAACTATAAAATATATAAACATCTAGAGGCATATATATATATGTGTATAATATTTATAGAAGGTTTCTCATATACAATGATGATCATGTCATGTGTCAAAAAAAATCCAAAATAGGTCTATATGGAAAGTGTACAATACATGTAACAAAATAAAAAAAATACGAAAAAGAAACCATCCCAGCTAGCATCATGAGCCTCATATTGGTCTTGTTCTCCCCTACTACTATGCAGTAATAAGAAACCCATAATAGGGTTATTTTCCTTATCCATTCCAATAGTCATAAAATTTATTTTAGAACCAATGGAAACTCGATCAGGGTATGAGAAGAAATCCTAGAAATCCACAACAAATGGTTTCTAATTCCATCATGTCATTGAATATATAAAATAATAATAGTGTGTAGGTAGTAATTGAAAATTTAAAGGAATTACTAAAAGTATACAGCCCATAAAGGCCTGGGTTCCCATGGACACCCATACTCTACAACCTGCTTTGACCATAACCAAAATGTAACTGAGTAAACAGTTAGTTATATATCAAATTATAATTAATTTAATTTAATTAATTAGTCTCATTTTATAAATAATTCTCCATACCTAGCATTTAGACCAGTGTTCCCTATAAAGATATGTGACTAAAGATTCCTAACTAGGACATTAATAAGGTCTATGAAAAAAACCGAATCAAATCTTATGCTTTGGATTGGTAGATTCATTGTACAAATAATTTTACTGATTATTTAATTAAGAAACTAATACCATCCATGGAATTCTTTATTTGGAATCTATGTATCACTATAGGAGTAACATGAGCCAAACAACCTATAAGATCATCCATGACGATCCTCATGAGAACCCAGGTATCATTCTAGGTGTGGTATAACATCATTAACATTGATTCAATCCTTAGAGATACAATATAGGATCCCAAGTCTCACTACTGGAATATATATATTCAACTAACCTCTATGTCCCTCTCTGGATGACCATTGATGAGTCCATGTGTCACTCAAGAATATAGTGAATCTACTTCCCTCTGTGTCCGTGGTTGTCCATATAAGTAGTCCAAGTATCTCTCAGGTGTATATTATTTAAGCCCATAAGTCTATCCTTGGATGTATTTAAGGATTCCACGTGTCACTCAATATGAGTAGAGAAATAGCCAAATGATTCCATCCATGGAGTTTGTATATGAACCCATGTGTCACCCAAGGAATATAACAACATTCAATCAATTTCATTTAACAATTTCAAGGTCATCACCATGATCAATCAATTAAACCTCACATTATAATGTGGATTAATGCATGGGATAAGATTCGAAGACTTAGATTATTAATTTTCTCAAAGGGTAATTTCATTATAAGAAGAAACCCATGCTTAGAAAATCAATTACATGGCCATGTCCTAGGTACATGATATTATATTACCTCAACATAATCAATTCAAATCACTATTATAGTTTACAATTCAATTCATCATTTTACATCCCATAGAAAGGGGTAAATGAAACACATAAAAGCGATCAATTCATATTCCACCAATGGTGATCCTTTTAATTAAACATCTCAACTAAGGGGTTGTTTCAATTCAATGTTCATAACCTTTAATAATTTATCAATGGGTCTACTTAATTACATAGGTTATACCTATTCATTTTAACTAGGGAATAAATTCTATTTCAATGTCATAACTCTGAAAAACTAGTGCACGACATAAAGAAATATATATAAACACCTCAAGTTTGTAGAAAATTCATGATACTACCGATATTTGGTATGTTTTAGAGTTCTTATTCATTATCAGTTTCTATTTCGATATAGATCGGGAGAAAAAATGACGAACTGATGAAGATCCTGGATATAGAGAATATTATCCTGTACCTAAATAAATCTATATATCCGAAGTTAAATGAATAAAAACAAAAATGGAATAAAGAACATTCCAAGGTGAATCTAACATGAAGACCAATGCTTGAATCAGAGTTCAGATAGAAGAACAAGATAAAATGCTATGATTTAGCTTATAGGGGATCTTCCCACATCGTTCTATTGTCTACAGAGGAGAATTAATATTAGATTTTAGGTTATAAACATTTTAAGGGAATTTACTAATTTCCAAAAATTTATAGGGCTGTATAGTTTTGATGCATGGTTGGATAAAATGTGTGCCAACCGTTCACCCACTATTGTGCTAAGGGGGAACCCGTATGATCACTGTGCATAGTTTGACTCACCATGAAAAAACCATTCAAAACACCTCTGTCAAAAACTGCATGTTCTACAGAACGGGCATGTTCCTCCATCCACATGTTTTCCTCAAACTGTGAGATCTGTTTCACCCTACTTCCTCACATGGTTAGTAATAACCTTAAATCCTACCTTTCACAATTTCTAATAACCATGTGGCATGCCCTATTTTTTTCAAAAATCCAGTATCCGAACTCCGAACACGACTCAGACACCCTTGATACATCCATAACCAAAAAGGGTATTAAAATTATGCAGTAGCTAAAAATATAAAATGAAAGTAAAAAAGATATTTACCTTAACAAAATACCATGTTCTTATATAGAATTTATTAGTTTTGGTATTAAAATTTTGTTAATTAAACATTGTGAATTGTGTAGAAAGGGGGAATAGTTAAGAAATTGGAAATTAGGGCCTCTTCTAATACTTTATAGGGTCTATAAGCGTATTGAACACCCAAGAGGATATAATTTTGGTTATTGGGTATAGAAAGAGTAGAGGTACACACATCATGATTATTTGTTCTTCTGTTTGAATTGGGTTGATTTTGTAGAAAATTAAAATGAACCTAATTATTGATCATTAAATGAATACCATGCTACTTGGATTAATAGATTAATTTTCTATTCATAGAGATGGATCATTTTCATTATCTTAATTATGTTCAAGATTGTGAGGTGCAACAAGAAGGTATATTTAACCACCATAGGATTGACATGACTAAGTAGGATCAGTATTAAAGGAAGATATTGTGTGAGTTCATATATCAAATTTAAGTAACTTCATCACATTTCGCCTAAATTATTCATATAATAATAGTTCATAGAGTAGACTTTAAATGAGGAATTTCACCCATTTATTTGGTATGTGGTTAACCAATTTAAAGTTCCTACATATAAAAAGATTTAAAAAATGAATATGTGATTTAGAGGATGCATGAATATCATGGATCATCTCTAGAGGGGAATTATCATAGCTTCTTGAAGGGAAGATCTATAAATAACAGGTCTTAGAATTTAGGGTCACCAGGGTTCTTACTGTATGAGGACCACCCTATGATGTTTTATTTTACTTTATATAAGGATCATATCTCTAATTCATACTCTAGGGGATCCATTACTCCTATACTTTTCTTTTACGGGATAATGTCACCAATTCTTTTATCACCCAACATATCTTGAAAACTGTCCTCCCATAGGTTGGTAGATTCTATTATATCATCAATAATAGTTTCCTCTATGACCATATCAGAAATAGGAAGAAAAATATTTTCAAATAAAGAGATATTGAGGTGGCATATTACACCCCATCATGTCTCTCGTCCCTAGGGGTATAATTATGAGCATATTTGTGGATTTAGTCGTCAGCTGTATGGCAGAGTAATTGGGCATGCTCAATTATACACGATTGAGATACCCATAATATACAAACCAAATATCATCTAAGATACCTAATTCTTATCTTCAACCTTGAATGTTTCATTATTTTATTATATATATTTACAATCCTTCATTCCACATTCCTTTTCTTATTCCTTAGAACTAAAGGTTGAGAGGCTTCTAGTTCATATAATGTTGACTACTCCAGTTCGAGGTTAGTAGAGTTTGATTTATATGTTTCTATGTTATATATTGATGATGGGGAAGAAATATATGTTCAGGGATTATATTTAACATCTGATATAACCATATTATGTCATGAATGGCATGTAAGGACCTGAAAATTTATAAATTATATTCCATTTTAAATGAATAACTGCTTTATTATGTAATGTAGTTATAGAAAAAAACACGTTTGGTTTTTTTGAAACATTATAGACTCTCTTATTTAAAATACCATTAGGAATCATATAAATTTATAATATATCTATTGTACAATGAAAATTAATATTAGTATATTTTTAGGGTTATGATAAATTTCAATTGACACATATGGAAGAAGCAATGGCTACGACTAATAGGATTGTAACCTATAAATCCCAATTATCAATGATTTTGAGAAATATGGAATCCATGAGTTTTCTCTTGACTAATTCCAAGGTGAGATCCAAAACATAAAACAACATTGAAACCATTTATTTGGTAAATTAAATCATATTGATACAGTCTCAACCATGTTTTCCAGACAACCCCCAAAATGTACGACCATCTCACACCGTACCCGTAGGGAATATTTTGGTGTAATAAAGATTTATGTATTGAGATGCTAGTGGTGTGCATTTTTATAATTTATTTTTAAATAAAATATTTATTATATTTGTACCTTTTTATTATTTCTTTATAAATGAGTGATGAGATTAATAAAAAAATATTTTGTGTGTGATGAAATCAAATTTACATTTTTTGGGAAATATATAACTTTAATTAATACTATATTTTTATAAATTCATTATTTTTTTAATTTAATTTTATTTTCATGAAATATTATTATTAAATATTATATAATTTATTATAATTTATATTAAAAGTTAATAAAGTTCCATACAAATTTATAAGGTTTTAAAAGTGGGTTGTTTCATAAACACTATTATTTTTTAGTAAATTAGGATTTCTATTTAAAAGTATTAATTCACATATTTAGATAATTATTTTGTAAAAAATATCATATTTGAAATAATCTTGTAAAAATCATCCAATGGTGAATTTTATCATAATTTTCAGAAGAATTTATTTTTAGGTAAAAATTAAATACATTATAAATATATAACATGTATTATGACATCATAAAATCCCAAAAGTGATGTAATTAATACTATAAAAGGTATACATGACCATATATATATATATATATATATTGATTAAAAGTAATGTTTTATTTGAAGTAATTTTATGAATTTTACAAAACTTCATGAATCATCCAAAAATTATATTATATTTTAATGTTCTAAAATCATTTTGTTATGAAAATGAATCACTGACAGATCATCAATGATATTATTTTAATATGTTCACTTTACGTAAATATAAATTACATAAAATAAATCTTATTTGAAAAAAAAACAATTTAATAAACCATGGGAAGGTTTTTTGTTTCTATTATTTTGTTATATATAGTCCAAAACCTATGTTTAGAAATTAATAATGAATTATATATTTTTCTAGATGTAACTACCCAACGTCCCAAACCATTTTAATCAAAAACCATTGATCATGGTGTTCTTCTATATCTGTCTTTCTCTCACTAAATCCATACCAAGGTGATCCCAAGCACTAAGGAAGCTCCTCCCAATATTTTACAAGTTCCTTATCAAGGTAAGGGATCTTCTCATCCTCCACCTCTTTATTCAAGCATTTTATTTTTATTATGACTTTTTATATATAATTGTTCATGTTGAAAATTATTTTTACACATAAGTTTTCACTATTCTTATGGTTTAAATGTAATTTGAGACCACCTATCACTCTAATTAAACCATACTATGAATCCTTTTGTACACTATTTATGCTTAAGAAATTATACTATGATTTTCATGCCAATTGTTTTATAGTGAATTGATATACCCATTTCCTATAAAGTATATCAAACTAGTTATAACTATATTTATTTTATTGGGGACTTCCATTTATGTTATCCAAAATCATTAATTTTGGTATTTAAATTGATGAATACTTTATTTTTGTTATATTATCTTTGTGGAACACAAATTCAATTACATGATATGAATGTGATGGGTGGGCCAAGAAATTGTATAATCCTCCAATGTATTGGGTATTGTTTTTATCTCATGAGATACTATGTATGAGGTACAATAGTTTATACTAAGATAACTATGCTATGATTTATCAACCTATATCCTTGACCTATTTTTATGATGTCATGTTTTATATTGTTTCCACATTCTTATGTAACATTGATTTTATCATCTTATATCATGATTAGATATTAATGTCTATGATTATTGAATATTTATTTCACCTTGATATACCTCTTGACACATATATATCACTTTCATCATGTAATTATTTGATTATTTAATTACTCGGATATATAGATAACCCCTTTATAATATACATCTCTAGGTTATAACATTCAGTTTTAGATGGGTGATGTAATTTAAAAAGACTGTTAAGGAGTTTTAAATAATTTTATCATATCCTTGTTTCATCTTATTTTGTTATATATCCAATTATCCAAATACACTATGCCTTTAAATCACATGGGATTTTATTAAGTGTCTATTTATATAACAAATCATGAAATAAATTGTATTAATGGTATTGAATATCATAGTTGTTATCAGAATAAATAATAGTTATTTTGAGGATTATGATTAGAAAGCATTATTGAAATCCTTACGGAAAATACTACACATAGTATAACATCCTTAAATTTTGGTAAAGAATATTGTGAGTGGTTTCCAAGAAAAAAATCAATATATGAATACTACATGTAGGTGAAGATCAAGAAAATTTATAGTAGGGGGTAATAACCCCCAAAAGGGCTCATTGGGTATTAAATCGATCATCACCTAGTGCATGACAAAGAGGCCTTGTTGCACACCTAGTTTTAAATTACCAAGGGATATGACTTAGTAATTTCACAAGATCCTAACTAACCTTTATGTTGATAATAAGAAAAACCTAGGAAATTAATTTTCGTGAAATTGACTATGGATATTTTATATTGAAACCTATAAATACATAAGTGAATAAATATATGTTATTTATCAGTTGTACAAATAATATTAATATTTCCCCTTTATATGTTTAATAACATTAAATTTATCATCCCTCAGTCTTTTTTGGATGAAGTACATCATTAGAAAAAAAATCAAATAGTGAAAGGCAATATTATCATTCATGGTTCTAAAAATTCATTCATATCATTAAAGTTTAGTATAAATTCTCATTAACTACCGGAAACATTAATGTCATGTTTTCAATGAAGATAGATAATGGGTCGATTATTGAATACAAATAATACAACTCATCCCACATCAATATTTGTGAGATGAATTTGACTACTAATCTTATGGAACATTCTTATTTTATATTCAATATAATTGTAGGTATGTATTGGTATTCCATGTATAGAGAAAACATAAATTTTTTAGAGAAGGATATCACCCTATCTATCATGAATCAACCACCGATTCTATACAAGTTCAAGGAGGAGGATGAATCTCCTTTGATATCATAATCTCAAGAAATCATATTATTTATTTTGGTGAAATCATATTTAGAAAAAACGATAGAGATAATAGAAATTTCATCCTTGTTGTTATGCCCATTTTAAGGGAATATGATGATGTGTTTTCTGAAGAATTTTATGGTATTCCTCTTAGCGTCTAGGTTGAGTTCTGAATCAAACAAATGCCTATATATTTTCAAATATCCAAGACTCAATGTTGAATTTCCACTATTTATCCTTAAGAGATGAATAATAAACTATAATGTAATATGGTTAAAGGGGTTATATTCCCAACTCCTTCATCGATATGTGGATCGATCCTTTTATTCAATAAAAAGGATAGGTCAATGAGCCTATTAATTGATTATCAAGAGATCATAATGATCAAAATAAAAAATATGTATAAACTACCAGGAATTGATTATTTGATTGTTAATCTATTTGGAGACTAGTATGACTCTAAGTTGGATATTCATTCAGGAAATTATCAAGAAAAGCTAAATAAGGAGGATATTCCGAAGAATAATTTTTATATAATGTATGGGCACTATGAGTTAATATTTCTTCCATTTTTACTCACTAATGCTCCATATATATTCATTTAAATAGTTAATAGATTCATTAGGGATAACCTAAAAAATATTTTGTAATATTTATAGATGATATTCTCATCTATTCAAAATGAATATAGGAACATGAGGAGTATTTGAATTTTTTACTAAAGACCATGTGAAATGAAAAGTTATATGTGAAGTGTGGTAAATGTGTGTTTTGGATGTAGTAAGTAAAAATCCTATAGAATTTTATTTCCATTAAAGGGAAATTTATGGATCATTTAAAAGTAGACTCAATTGAATAATGTCTCAACCCAAAATCATTGATAGAGATCCATAGTATCCTGGTATTAACTGGGTACTATCATCAATTTGTGTTAAAACATTAGGAATTATGTCCCAAAAACCAATCAAGCATGGAAGGGAGTAATGTTTTTCTGGATTGATGAATGTGAGGAGATATTTAAAGAGTCAAATTATATGCTAATCACAACACTTTTTCTCACATTACCAACCAATGTGGAAGTATTTTGATCTATTACGAGGCATACAAAAAGGGATTTCATTGTGTACTCATGAAAGATGAAAAATTGATAGCCTATTCCTCTGAACAATTAATGATATATGAGTAGAACTACCCAAACCATTATCCAGAATTAGCTAAAGTGATCTTTTCATTAATGAATTGGATACATTATCACTACCGAGAGAAGCATGACATATATACATATCATAAAATACTCATATATATATTACCACAAAAGGAGATCAATATACACTAATTATGGTTGTTATAGCTAGTAATGGACTAGGATTTTTCAATATATTGTCATCATGAGAATGAAAATATTGTGGCAGATGCTCAGAGTAGAAAGATCCTATATCCCTATCCATGATGATGATTTAAAGGGATCCAATATTATTGGACATACAAAGGATAATCATGAGGATAATAAAAGGATATTCATTCTAACTCTCTCAAATAACTTACCAAATATAAATTCATGATAGGATAAATGAGGTTCCAATACTTTATTAGGTTATATAGAAAAAGGTGTTAAATATTTGGTTTTTTTAACATTAATAAAGTTTGAGTTAAAAGTTTTAGAACCCATATTTGTATCCCATAAAAACTAGATTGGAATAGAGAATTTATGGATGATTCACATAGATCATCCTTATATATTCATCTAATAATCACTAAGATATATAGAGATATAAAGAAAAACTTTTGGTGTGAGAACATGAAGATGGAGATTACATAATTTGTATCTCGATGATTGGTATACCAACAAGTTGAGGATAAATGACAAAACTATAATGGTATGATGAAACGATTTCCCATACTAGTATGAAAATGGGAAAAAATAAACATGGATTTTATTATAGGACTCCCCAAGACATATAAATACAATAAATACAATTTGTGGTCATTGATATGCTTATATAGTCAGTGCATTTCATTACTATCAACAAATATTTATCTATGTACTAACTCCCTAAAATATAAAATGTTGAATTTTTAGATTTCATAGAGTTCCACTCTCCATTGTATATTATCAAGACTCAAGGATTTACATGAGGTTCAAGAGAAGAATTTTGATGTCATTGGATGTAAAGATGAGTTTTAGTTTTAGTTATCACACTCAGACGTACACCCAATATGAGAGAACTATTCAAACTCTTGAGGATATATTGAGGCTATTTTAAATGGTTTTACATGGAAGTTGGGATGAATAACTTCCCCTAGTGGTGTTATCATATAATAATTCCTTTCCATTATGACATTTATGTGGAATCTTATGGAGATATATATGGGAATAGTTTCCAGACTCTAATATGATGGGATTATTTTGGATAATGGAAGATGATGGTACTTCATATTATCCAAGAGATAATAGATAATTATGAAACCATTCATCATAATATGAAACCTATTAATTATATACAAATAATATATGAAAACAATCATTTTTGTGACCTAGATTTTGAGGTTGCAGATAAAGTGTTCCTTTATATATCACTATGGAATAAAGTCATGATGTTTGGGAAGAAGGGATATATTAGTCAAAGATATATTGGACCCTTCGAGATCCTTGATCGCATAAGAGATGTGTCCTATCAACTAGAACTCCCACCTAACCCATATCATGGTAATGACGTCTTCTATATATACATATTAAAGAAGTACATATCAGACCACTCACTTGTACTAAATTTGGAGGTGGTACTCTTGGAGAATGATATTTCCTATTAAGAGTAGTCGATGAAGATCGTAGGTCATAGAGGAAAATTTATATGAAATAAGAAAACTCACTAGGTCAAAGTATTATAGTCGAACCAGAATTTTTAGGAAGAAACATATAAAATAGACGGTGTATAAGGCCCCAGCCTTAAAAATTACTTAATCTTGAGATATTTTAAGAATACACCTTGAGGATATTTTCAAGTTTAGAGTTTTAGAGAATTTTATCATAAAACTTTCATTAAATTCCACATTTAAACAAAGTGGTTACATAAAATATAGTATTAATTTTTCCCATCAATGGAAACATATTTAAAATAAAACATGGATTCTTTCTTGACACTTACTTGACACTATCATCATATCATTTACCATTCCCTTGACCTGTAAAAAACATTTCAAAAACTTGGGATGAGCATAACAAGCTCAGTAAGGGTTATAAAAAAATATTAAATGAAAACATTAGTCCATGCATGAAATCATACTTTACTCATAAAACATAATCACATACCTCATAAAGTCATGAATAAATCATAGAAATCATAAGACATAAAGGTAACTTGAGGCATTCATAACATTCTTACGTAGGGAGTAACCCTCTTGGTTACGTTTGGAATACCCATCACAGTATATTCTGTAAATCTCTTCAGAGAAACCTTCACGTTTAACTCCTTCATGTTACCCAATGCATTGGAGAGCTATATCGGGATCACCCACCCTTATTTTATCACAGAACCACCCGTCTTCATAACAATACCCAAGAACCATAACATAATCGTATCACAAAAAACATGTATAAAGGAAACATAACATTTCCACTTTTCAATCACAAGATATCAATACAACACATTGATATAAAAACATTATGAAAAACATTTTCAATACCAAAATAAAAGAAAAATAAAACATGGTATTTATTTTTCATTCAAAAAAAAATATGGCTTGTAGAGGAAGCCGAAACTCAAATAATGGTCACAGCGGCAGAGAAGTCGTTGTCGCCGCATACGTACGACAAAAAAAAACATTCCATTTTGTCGTTTAGTAAACGATTTGTATGAAAAGATTCCTTTTGAATAAATGTAAAATTCAAAGGGGTTTATACACTGTATAAAAGAAAATTGTGTATAAAACAAAATATTCCTCAATGAAAGGAGATTGAGACGATGTCTCATACCTCGGGTCCGACTTGACTCGATAGTTCTTTAACCTCCAGAATAATAAACTTGAGTTAATTTCTAATTTCTTAAGAACCTTTTTAAAGTTCATTACTCCTTTTATATCACTTATTACCTTGTCATGAACACTATGTAATTATTTAAGTTAATAACGATCGTTTTAACGATCATTGGTACTTGAGTAAAAAATAAACTCTTTTATAATTACAAGTTGTTCATGTATCCATTATATCCAGAGTTATATACATGATGTAGATATATATATCATATATATCCAGTATATACATTCATTTATAATATTACATAACGTTTAGAGGTAAGAAATGAAATGCACCGTTCATGGAGACGGTAAGTCGTACGTACGCATGAACATTACTTTCATTTCTATTTCGTATTTTATGGAATTGAATCATAATGATATAAAGGTATATTATAATTAAAATATAATATCATATATAATATAATTAATTACATCGTTTATACATCCCACATATGGCATTAACGAATCAAATTACTTTGAGGGGGCGGTAGTCCGCACTTCCAAAAATAAAGATATCGTATTTACCCATAATGGAAACCATAGAGTTATGACATGAATGAAAAATAAAGAAGCTTAAGTAAAACATAAACATATTATATATCATATATAAATATAGTGACATCTTAATGGACACCTTTGAAGGTGTTAAGAGAATATTGAACAATCATCGTTTCGTGAGGCAGAAATTCGCCATCCACGGAAATAGTATGTTCTTTAACCATTAGATGTAGGTGTGTGTAAGTGTAGCTCTAATACATCTTATAACAATATAATAGTATATGGAAGATACTGGTGTTGTTACAAAATAAATTAATAAAAATAGTTTGTGGGGTTGGAGAAGCAAAATAAAACATAAGAACACAAGAGAAGACACTACCTTTAAATCGGGTAACTCTTTTTTATTTGAGCTCAAAGGCTTCCTTGGGAAGCCTTCTGCCCAAAGTGAGGCTTCTAAGAGTTATAGAGGGATGTGGAGAGACAAAATGGACAGGGGTTGGCAGAGCCAAAGGCTTTGAAAGTGTGGGTAAGGTGGTAGAGGTGGGGGCCTTTTATAAGAGGAGAGGAGTAGCACTCTTGGAAAGTTAAGAAGTGTTACTTTGTTACAAAATGGTTTTCGGATAAAAAAGGCCCCAAAATTATACATTTCGTGGATAAGGTGATACAGGTTCTAAATCCACCCATACAATAGGTTTTTGACAAGTGTAGGTATTATATTTTACATTTTATTTTCATTTTATTTAAATCATTAAATAATGATGTAATCACTGCATCATCATAGTGTCATAAATAATTTAATTTATTTAATGTATAAAAATTATAAAAAAATATCATGATGTATTAAATCATTTTATCTTTCTAATTAATATTTATAGTAAAAAATATGACTTGTATATCCCCATGTAAAAATTGTTTTAGTAAAACAACTCATGTTTGTGGCATTTTCATTTTAACATTAAATAAAAAGATATTAATGTCATTTTCCTAACAAAGTGGCTCTGTGGGGCCCCCAAGTTGACCCATGGATTTTCTTGGTCGGCCATGACACATAAAATAAGGGTAAGACATGTGTCAAGTTCATTTCATATTATTAAAACATTATTCTTACCTTAAATTACACTAATTACCTCTAATCGCGATTAAAAACATAAAAGTTACTATTCACAAAAAAAATTATTTGAATCCCATTGAACCACATTTTACTTATTAATGAAAACCATTTAGGTCGGATTTTTGAAATTCAAAACACAGAGGTGTTAAAACTTCATTTAAACGAAAAATCAGTTTTTTAAGTACCACTTAGTGGTTTCACTATTCATCAAAAATTGAAGTTTTTCAGAAAAATACCAAAACTTTACCCTAAGCTATATTTGACATTCCAAATATCAAAATGATTTATATTTCACAAAATTAAAAACATATAAGTTACATTAATTAATTTAATAATTAATTTCTGCTGTCAGAACAAATAGCATATTTTTATGAACCAATAAGTATCAAAAGATTGACACTAGTTTAAGTCCAATTTCAAAGTGAAATTAATTTCAACGACCACTATTAGATTAAATGGTAAAAATATATTCAAATTAAACTTTAATACCAATTTAGAAGATAATCTAACCATATAATTAAATTAGATGAAAAAGCAGTTTTGATGTAAAATGCAGTATTTTTCACTATTCATTTAAAAAATGAACATTGTCAGAAAAATACCAAAAATGTATCCAATGTAAATTTCAATGTCCCAATGATAAATATTATGTTTATTTTGTCAAATAGAGATTATAAAATTTTCAAAAGTTTTATTTAAAAATGGTTTTCCATAAAAAGGTAGTAAAACAATATTTTAAAAATATTAGTGTATTCTATGATTAAGATTGGATTTATTCTCATTTTAAGCCTCTAAAACACTATCTAATTCATAAATATACATAGATAAAAATATTTATTATTCATCACTTACTTGGGATGTTACATCCTTCCCCCCTTTAGAAAATTGTGTCCCTACAATTTATTTACTTATCAAATAAGTGGGGGTATTTAGCCCTCATTGCATTTTCATATTCCCATGTTGCCTCTTCATTCATGTGGTTTTTCCACAAAACCTTTAACTGATGAATCACCTTATTCCATAACACTTTCTCCCTATGGTCAAGAATATGGACCGGTTGTTCCTCATAAGATAGGTTCTCTTCCAGCTGAACTACCTCTGGACTCAAAACATGAGATAGATCTGGCATGTACTTCCTTAACATTGAAACATGAAAAACATTGTGTACCTGAGATAAACTCGGAGGTAAAGCCACTCGGTAAGCAACTGATCCAACTCTCTCCAGAATTTCATATGGTCCAATGAACCTTGGAATCAGCTTTCCTTTCTTACCAAATCGCATCACACTTTTCCATGGTGAGACTTTGAGAAAAACATGATCACCTACCTCAAAAGAGAGATCCTTCCTCCTGTTGTCCGCAAAACTCTTCTACCTGCTCTGAGCTGTTCTCATGTGTTTCTGTATCAGCTGAACTTTTTATTCCAACTCTTCTACCAATTCTGGTCCCATCAGCTTCCTTTCACCCACATCATCCCAGAAAGCTGGAGTTCGACACTGCTTCCCATATAACGCCCCAAATGGTTCCATCTATATACTGAAATGAAAACGGTTATTATATGAAAATTCAACCATAAGAAGATGTTGGTCCCAAATTCCCTGATAATCCATCGAACAAGCACGTATCATATCTTCCAAAGTTTGAATTGTTCGTTCTGACTTCCCATCTTATTGAGGATGAAAAGCTGTACTAAAATTTAATTCAGTACCCAACGACTTCTGACGGCCTTTCCAAAAGTTATTAGTAAACTTGGGATCACGATCAGATACAATGGAGAGAGGAACTCCACGTAACCTGACTATCTCTTTAAGATACAAATGGTAATGTTGATCTTGGGAAAAAGTATCTCGTATAGCAAGGAAATGAGCAGATTTAGTCAAGCGATCAACAATAACCCAGATTGAATTATTACCTCGAGGTGTCTTCAACAATCCCACAACAAAGTCCATGGATATATTCTCACATTTCCACTATGGCACTGGTAAAGGCTGAAGCATTCCTTTCGATAACTTCCGCTCTGCTTTAACCTATTGACAAGTCAAACACTTCACTGTAAAATCAGCAATATCTCTTTTCATTCAATCCCACCAGAAATACTCTCGCAGATCTCTGTACATCTTAGTACTGCCAGGATGAACTGAAAACAGAGAACTATTAGCTTCACATAACAACTCTCTCTTCAACAATGAATCAAAAGGCACACACAATCTCTTCCAAAATCTCAAAACACAGTCATTATCAATGTTTAATTTAGGCAACTTACCCTTCTGAACCAACTCTACCTTTTCCTGCAACTCACTGTCTTGCTTCTGTGCTTTCTTGATTCTATCTGATAGAGAAGATTTCACTAATACCTGAAACAAAACAGAAGAAAATACTCCACCAAAAACTTCTATGCCAAAGCTCATCAAATCCTTAACCAAAGGATCACGTTCCAAACTCAACATTGTTAATGAAGCATTACTTTTTCGACTCAAAGCATCGACCACTTTATTTTCTTTTCCATGATGGTAACAAATTGTATAATCATAATCCTTGATTAATTCTATCCATCTACTCTGTCTCATGTTCAATTATTTCTGAGTGAATATATACATTAAGATTTTTTGATTGGTATATATTTCACACTTTACTCCATACAAATGATGCCTCCAAATTTTTAAAGTGAAAACAACAGTAGCTAATTCCAAATCATGTGTAGGGTAATTTACCTCATGAGTTTTCAACTTTCGTGAATCATAAGAAATTACCTGATCATTCTGCATTAAGACGCAACCAAGTCCTTTCAATGAAGAATCACTGTAGATAACAAACTCCCCATTCCTGGAAGGTAGTGCCAAAACAAGAGCATTCACCAATATTCTTTTCGGTTCCTGAAAAAAATCATCACATTGTTTTGTCCAGATAAAAATAACACCCTTCTGAGTTAGCTTAGTCGTTGGGCTAGATAACCGTGAAAATTTTCTAACAAACCTTTGGTAATATCCTGACAAACCAAGGAAGCTACGAATCTCAGTTACATTTGTGGGTCTTGGCCATTCTTCAACAAATTTTGTTTTTGTAGGATCAACAGTTATCCCATCTTTTGAAACAATGTGACCAAGGAAAGTAATTTTTTGCAACCAAAACTCACACTTGCTTAATTTCCCATACAATTTCTTTTCTTTTAAGGTTTGAAAAATAACCCTTAAATGTATTTCGTTCTCTTCTTTACTTTTAGAAAACACCAAAATATCATCAATGAAAACAACCACAAACTTATCCAAGAACTCATGGAAAATTCTATTCATAATGTCCATGAATACAGCATGTGCATTGGTTAGCCCAAAAGTCATTACTACAAATTCATAATGGCCATATTTTGTTCGAAACGCAGTCTTTGGAACAACTGCTTCCTTTACCTTCAGCTGATGGTACCCTGATATCAGGTCAATCTTTGAAAAATACTGAGCTCCCTAGAGCTGATACAACTTCATTTGATGGCCCGACATCTACTGAAGTAGTTGCAAAGGATTTCACCACCCCTTTCTGCTTGTAGTCTAACTGCTTCCCATCACATGAGCTCTTTGTCGGACACTCATTTTCATAATGACCCATCTCATTGCACTTAAAACATTTCACTAACTATAAATCAAATTTGGACTTACCATCACCTCGATCTTTTTCAGTGCAATCATGAGCCTTATGTCCCATCTTACCACATTGGTAGCACTTTCCAGAATTTAGAATACATTCCCCAGCATGCCTTTTCCCACATTTATCACAAACTAGAAACTTAGTTTCCTTACTGTCAAACCTTTTTGAAGAATTCTTCCCTTTCTCCTTCCACCTCGTTCTCTTATTCTGTTGGTTGTTATAGAACACTTGATCATCAGCAAACTCCATTTCCATCTTCTCATCACATCAAACAAGCTTTTCATAAATTTGGAACTCATGAGAAGCTAAATCCATTCGATATTTTGGATTTAATCCTGAGTAAAAACGATTGATTTTACTATCAAGGTCTCAGATAAAATTTGGAGCATACCTTGCCAATCGAGTGAACCTTTCTTCATAGGCAGTCACTGAGTCCTCCTCTTGCCTCAATTCTAGGAATTGTTTTTCCATCCAAAGTCAAACAGCCTTAGAAAAATACTTCTCAAGAAACATACCTTTGAATTCATCCCAGAGAGCATCAATATCATAAGTGTCCCTGATATTTTTAACCATCAACCACCACTGATCTACTTCACCTTCCATACGGTAAATAGCAAGACTAACCTTTTGATTGTCTGAACACCCCATGACATCGAAAATCTTCTCCCTTGCTTTAATCCACCCTTCAGCTTGCACATGATGAGATGATCCTCTGAATTATGGGGGATGTCGCCTCATGAAATGATCCACCACTGACATGTTCCTCTGCAGTTGATCTGGCTGATCTCGTGCATGGATACCGCCACCATTTATCGCTTGAGTCAACTATGACATTACTGCAACAAACTATTCAGTTCTAATTCCGACCATCTCAGGATGCTGATTCGGAAGGTTATTTCCTTATGTATGCCTTCCTAGCACTGCTTCCCTGTTTCCTCTGTGGAAAACCATTCTGAACAAACATGTCTTAGATGAAGCAACACGGTAATCTTCAAATGCTATATCATTTCAATTTGTCCATAAAAAAATACTTTCGGATAATCATTTAATAGAATTATAACTCCTAAAGTTATCTAAACTGACATTTGATACCATCTATAAGGCCCAAGCCTTAAACATTACGTAATCTTGAGATATTTCAAGAATACACATTGATGATCTTTTCAGGCTTAGAGTTCTTGAGAATTAGATCATAAAACTTTCATTACATTCCACATTTAAACAAAGTGGTTACATAAAAGATAGTATTCATTTTTCCCATCAACAGACACATATTTAAAATAAAACATAGATTCTTTCTTGACACTTCCTTGACACTATCATCATATCATGTACTATTCCCTTCACCTGTGAAAAACATTTCAAAAACTTGGGATGAGCATAACAAGCTAAGTAAGGGTTATAAAAAAATATGAAATGAAAACATTAGTCCATGCATGAAATCATACTTTACTCATAAAACATAATCACATACCTCATCAAGTCATGAATAAATCATAAAAATCATAATACATTAAGGTAACATGAGTCATTCATAACATTCTTACGTAGGGAGTAACCCTCTTGGTTACGTTTGGAATACCCATCACAATACATTCCCTAAATATTTTTGGAGAAACCTTAACGTTTAACTCCTTAACGTTACCCAATGAATTGGAGTGCTATATCTGGCTCACCCGCCCATAGTTTATCACAGAACTACCCGTCTTCATAACAATGCCCAAGAACCATAACATAATCGTATCACATAAAACATGCATAAAGGAAACATAACATTTCCAATTTTCAATCACAAGACATCAATACAACACATTGATATAAAAACATTATGAAAAAAAATTTCAATACCAAAATAAAAGAAAATTAAAACATGTTATTTATTTTTCATTCAAAAAAAGTTATGCCTTATAAAGGAAGCCGAAACTCAAATAATGGTCACGACGGCAGAGAAGTTGTTGTCGCTGCATACGTACGACAAAAAAAAACATTCCCTTTTGTCGTTTAGTAAACGCTTCGTATAAAGAAATTCCTTTTGAATAAATGTAAAAGTAAAAGGGGTTTATACACCGTATAAAATAAAATTGTGTATAAAACAAAATATGCCTCAATGAAAAGAGATTGAGACGATGTCCCATACCTCGGGTCCGACTTGACTCGATCGTTCTTTAACCTCATGAATAATAAACTTGAGTTAATTTTTACTTGATTAAGAACATTTTTTGAGTTCATTATTGCTTTTATATCACTTATTACCATGTCATGAACACTATTTAATTATTTAAGTTAATAACGATCGTTTTAACGATCATTTGTACATGAGTAAGAAATAAAATCTTTTATAATTACAAGTTGGTCATGTATCCATTATATACAGAGTTATAATCATGATGTAGATATATATAACATATATATCCATTATATACATGAATTTATAATATTACATAACGTTTATAGGTAAGAAATGAAATGCACCGTTCATGGAGACGGTAAGCCGTACGTACGCATGAACGTTACTTTCATTTCTATTTCGTATTTTATGGAATGGAATCATAATGATATAAAGGTATATTATAATTCCAGAGTAATATCATATATAATATAATTAATTACATCTTTTATACGTCCCACATATGGAATTAACGAATCAAATCACTTTGAGGGGGCGGTAGTCCGCACTTCCTAAAATGAAGATATCACATTTACCCATAATTGAAACCATCAAGGTATGACATAAATGAAAAATACATAATCTTAAGGAAAATATAAACATATTATATATCATATATAAATATAGTGACATCTTAATGGCCACCATTGAAGGTGTTAAAAGAATATTGAACAATCATCGTTTCGTGAGGCAGAAATTCGCCATCCACGAATATAGTATGTTCTTTAACCATTAGATGTAGGTGTGTGTAAGTGTAGCTCGAATACTTCTTATAACAACATCCTAGTATATGGAAGATTCTGGTTTTGTTACAAAAGAAATGAATAAAAAGAGTTTAGGGGGTTGGAGAAGAAAAATAAAACATAAGAACACAAGAGAAGACACTACCTTTAAATCGGGTAACTCTTTTTGATTTGAGCTCAAAGGCTTCCATGGGAAGACTTATGCCCAAAGTGAGGCTTATAATAGTTATAGAGGTATGTGGAGAGACAAAATGGGCAGGGTTTGGCCAAGCCAAAGTCTTTGGAAGTGTGGGTAAGGTGGTAGAGGTGGGGGCCTTTTATAAGAGGAGAGGAGGGGCACTCTTGGAATGTTAAGAGAAGATACTTTGTTATAAAATGATTTTCGGAAAACAAAGGTCCCAAAATTATAAATTTCTATGATAAGGTGATAAGGGTTTGAAATCCACCCATCCAATAAGTTTTTGACAATTGCAGGTCTTAGATTTTACATTATATGTTCATTTTATTTGAATCATTAAATAATGAGGTAATCGCTGCATCATCATGGTGTCATAAATAATTTAATTTATTTAATGTCTAAAAATTATAAAAAAAATATCATGATGTATTAAATATTTTTATCTTTCTAATTACTATTTATATTCAAAAATATGACTTGTATAACCCCATTTAAATTTTTTTTTAGTAAAACAACTCATGTTTGTGACATTTTCATTTTAACATTAAATAAAACAATATTAATGTCATTTTCTACCAAAGTGGCTACATGGGATCCCAAAGTTGACCCATGGATTTTCTTGGTATTCCATGACACATCCAATAAGGGTAGGACATGTATCATGTCCATTTCATATTATTAAAACATTATTCTTACCTTAAATTACACTAATTACCTCTAATCGCAATTAAAAACTTAAAAGATTTATATTCACCAGAAAATGATTTTAATCCCATTGAACTACATTTTACTTATTAATGACAACCATTTATTTTGGAATTTTGAAATTCAAAACACAGAGGTGGTAAAATTTCATTTAAATGAAAAATCATTTTTTAAGTACCACTTAGTGGTTTCACTATTCATCAAAAATTGAAGTTTTTCAGAAAAATACCAAAACATCACCCTAAGATATATTTGATATTCTGAATTCAAAAATGATGTCTATTTCAAAATATTAAAAACATATAAGTTACATTAATTAATTTAATATTTAATTTCCGCTATCAGAACAAATAGTGTGTTTTTATGAAACAATAAGTATCAAAAGATTGACACTAGTTTAAGTCCAATTTCAATGTGAAATTAATTCCAACGACCACTATTAGATTAAATGGTAAACATATATTAAAATTACACATTAAGACCAATTAAAAAGATAATCTAACCATAAAATTAAATTAGATGAAAAAGCAGTTTTGATGTAAAATGCAATATTTTTCACTATTCATTAAAAAATGAACATTGTCAGAAAAATACCAAAAATTTATCCAATGTAAATTTCAATGTCCCAATCATAAAGAATATGTATATTTTGTAAAATAGAAATTATAAAATTGTCAAAATTTTGATTTAAAAATGGTTTTCCATCAAAAGGCAGTAAAACAATCTTTTAGAAATAATAGTGTATTCCATGCTTAAGATTGGATTTATTCTCATTTTAAGCCTCTAGAAAACTATATAATTCATAAATAGACATAGAGAAAAATTTCTATTATTCATCACTTACTTGGGATGTTACATGGTGTGATGAAACTAAAGTACCCATAGCTATTTTAGTGTATGAAATGAAATTTTTTTAGGATTAAATTTCTGATGGGTAGAAGTAGGTAATGACCATAACATTTATAATTGAAATTAAAATTTTAAATGAATAAATATCTTATTAAGTAATGCAGTTAAAGAAAATTAATGCACTAATTTGGTTATTTTATACCCTTATAGTTGTTGGTATTTAAATACCATTTAGTATCATAATTTTTAATAATATTTTCCTTTTATAGTTACCATTAAAATTAGTATATATTAAGGGGGTGTTAAAGTCCAATAGACATAGATGGAAGAGTATATGGCCACAAACAATATGATCATACCCTATAAATACAATTTATCAAAGCTTTTGAGGGATATGGAATCATAGGGATTTTCCATTGACCAATCCGAAGCTATGACACAATAAATTAAATAAGAGAGAAACCGTTTATTGGAGAAGTTCAATATTATCAAGATCACAACCCAAAACAAGTTCATTGAACCACCCCAAGAAAGTATCACAATCACACACCATACTCATTGTGAGTACACTATTATAATAAGGGATTTTGTATCTAGACCCTAGTAGTATAAAATTTTACATTTCCTTTTTTTAAAAATAATTATTTTATTTATATCTTTCTTATTATTGGTTTATAAATGAATAATAATATTTACAAAAAACTAGGTCTCAATACAAGTAAATAAAAATATATTTTGGAAAATTTATTATCACAATTAAAAAAATATACTTATAAATAACTAATTCTTTAATAAGAATTATATTAATTAAATATTAATATTATATAATATTTATTTTTATATAAATGATTATATAATTTATTATCTTCAATGTGATTTTTACGGGTTAGAAAGTGGTTAGTGTCATAAAAAAGTAGTTTTTTTAGTAAATAATTTTTTTTATTTATAAATCCAAATTCCAATATATATGAAATTATTTAGGTAAAATAAAAATAAATTTTAAAATAAAAATGCCATAATTATCCAATGGTGAATTGTTCAAAATTTTTTCAGAAAATAAAATTTTGGGGTAAAATTTACGTATGATATAAATATATGTTATGTATTATGACATCCTAAAATCCCAAAATTTTGTAATAAATTCAATAAAAAAATCAATGACCAAAAATATATTTCTTGTATAAAATAATGTGTTTTGTAGTTAATTTATCAATTTTATAAGTTTTTATTGAATCAATAAAGACCTATATTATATGTTATGGATTTAAAATCGATTCTTTATGATTTTCACACACTCCACATCACCAATGGTGTTTTTATATTTTTTGTTATTTTCATATAAATTATTCAAAACCACTGATATGTGGTAGAATCAATGGAATAAAAAATGGGAGGGTTTGTGATTTTGATCATTTTATTATATAGTGTCCAAAACTGATGTTTGGAAAGTGAAAAAAGAATTTTCCAATCGTTTTATATAAATACAGACTCAACCTCCCACTACTCATCACTCAAAACCCCTTTATCATGAATTTCAAATCCCCGTACCTCTCTAAATATGAATCTGGTTGTTCCCAAGCACTATATAAGGTCCTATTATGCTTTTAGAAGTTCCCTCTCATGGTAAGGGATCATATCATCCTATTTATTCAACCAATTTCATTATATTATGCCTGTTCATTTCCAATTGTTTGTATTTTAATATTTTTTTATGTGAATTTTAATATCCTTATTATTTTCATATAATTAGATACCACCTATTGCACTAATTTAACCCTTCCACGAGTCATTATAAACACCCATTATATTCTAAAATTATCTTGAAACTTTTCATTCCAATAATCTGACTTGTGAATACCCATCTCCATTTCCACTGAAGGGTATTGAACTAGATGTACCTATCATTAATTTACTGGGAAATTCCACATATTTAACACAAAATCCTTAATAAGGGGATTGAATGTGATAAAGGATGTTCTTATGTTGTATGCTCTATGTTTCACACAAATGAATGAACAAGATATAAATGGGATGGGTGGGCCTGAAATTATATATCTCTCAAATGCATTGGGTAATGTTTTCATCTCATGAGATACCATGTATAGTTCATTAGAGTTTATCTAAAGAACACAATGTTATTTTTATTAGTGGATAGCCTTTACTTATTTTATGATTTCATGTTTTATATTGTTCCCACATTATTATGTTACATTGATGTTATCATCATATATCATGCTTCTATGTTCATGTTTATAATTATAACCCATTTTATGTAAACTTTGTATGCCTCTTGACTCACATGTATTAATTTCATCAATTTATTCTCTGATGATTCTCTTGATGGGCTTTATATGGATCACTATTTTTATATACATCCCCAGGTTATCCAATAAAATATTCAAAGTTTAATGGATTTTATGGGATAGTAGTGGATATTTTTAGTAATATCACTGTATCCATGTTTCAAGTTATTATGTCATGTATTTAATTACACAATGAAAATTGGACTGTCAAGCTTTTGGATTGTATAATGCTTATATTAATGTAATAAATAATGAAATATATTGTATTAAATATATGGGTTGTTCTATGGCATTGGACGATTGATTTATTCTAGAGTAGGGTTCTATTTTATAATGTTGAAGGCCAAATATTGGCATTCATCATAGATATAGATCAATTGATATTTTATAAAAATTAGTATACTCTCTTATATTAGCTATTCGAAATATCATAGGATTTAGTAGATGAGAAGTTGGTTGATTATCCTAGAGTAATTATGGAATTTCAGGATGTTTTAAAAAATAGGTTGTAACACTACCCCTATCACAATATCATTATTCGGTTAATGTGATAGCTTGAAACTTCTCCAATCTTAATGGATCTTACCAGATGGATCCATATTATCTATATGAATAGAGAATTCAAATTAAGAATTTTATATAGAAGGGTTTCATTTGAACCAATGTATCACCATTCCATGTTCTATTTTTGTGCACCGAGAAGGTGGATAGTGGTTCGATTATGTATATAGACAACCATAAAATGAATTAGGTGATGTTCAAGAACTGCTATCCCATCCCAAATATAGATGAGTTATTTTATCATTTTATGTGATATAGTTAGTTTTTGATCAATGATTTGATGTCTGGGTAATATAATATGGGTCTGAATGATGACAATATCTCAAATAATGAATTCAATTATCATGATAAGATCTTTTTTCTAATTTTTCAGTTTAATGAAAACACCATCATTTTTCATGGTACTCAGAAACTAAATATTTTATGTATTCCTAGATCAGTTAGTCATTTTCTTCATTGATGACATCCTTATGTACTCATTTTCAAATAAGTATCATGATGAGAAACATATAGATATCTCACAATACCTTAAGTACCATATTATATCTGTAAATATTTCCAGTTTTTTGTTTTCTATATGAGTGGTGTGTTTTATTGGGTATCTGGTGTCCTAATAGGGAGTGGTAGTCGATCTATAAAAAATGAGGTGGTTGTTTCTTAGGAATAACCTAAGAATATTTTAAAGGTCCAAAAATCCTTTGGTATCATGCTATATTATTGAAGGTTCTTATCTAATTTATATTTAATTATAACCCCATTAATATCCATGACCAGAATAGACCAATATTTAATACTTAATGATTATTTTTTGGAAACTTTTTACTATATAAAGGGGAAGTTGACCAATGATCCCATTATTATATTTATAAAGGAGTAAGTTAGGTTCATGTTTTTCTATAACTATACCCACCCTAGATTGGGTTTTATGTTGATATAGTAGTGGGAAGTGATCTCACATGTTTCTAGTCATTTATTTCCCCATGATCATTACTATGAAACCCGTGATCTTAATTTTACAATAGTGGTGTTTTCTCTAAAGTTGTGGTAGTATTACCACTTCAAAGAAATCATTTTATTCTTCATAGATCAGATAATCTTGAGTTTTATATTCTCTCAGGTGGATTAGAATCATCTTCATTAGAGGGGGTTGATTTATAATAGGAAAGTGACTTTAATATCTAATATGACATGGGAAAACTAAATACAGTTGTATATGTAATCAGTAAAAAATCAAGAGAATATGATTTTAAAAAGTCTGACGATGATTAGAGAGTGGTGGAGGAGGTTTTGGAATTACATATTTACGAGGAAGTGGATGGTAGTAGAGGTTATTTGTATAATATAATAGTGGAACCATCCATTATGAAGTAGGAAGATGAGTATCAGTAGGGGGACTTATAGGTAGAGGTAATACATGATCATGTATTCGAAGGATATGCTCGTTGAGAGTGTTCTAAGGATGATAAGCATTAGGTGTTGTTTTGAGGTCATTATTTATTCAATAAGTGATATAATAGGAGGATAATCTTGTGTTCCTTGATTCACCTTTGACATTACACCCTTACATCTAAGATATATCATTCCATGTGAAGTTAATATTTGAGTCCAAATATGATGTGGTATATGGTGGAGTTTGTTTCATTATGTTTTGTATACCAATAGTTGAATGAAAATAATCATTTCCCTAGATGTTCTTTATAATTAATGGATGTACCCTACTGGAAGTTGTACGAAATATTAATGGAATTAAATACAGTTGTACCTCAAACAAAAGTAGTGTCTGATGTTATATGGGTGAATGCGGACCAGTTAAAAAAGTAATCCCATTTATTGGAGATTAGGGAGCCATGTGTTATAGATAGTGTAGAAATGTGGTATTTGGATGAGATGGTGAGGCTTCATTGGGTATTGATGGACATCATATCTAAAAAGGATCCTCATTTTTCCTCAAAAGTCTACAGATTTATTCATTATTATTTTGGATCTCACTTATTTCGTAGCACATACTTCCAGAACCTAATAGATGGTTAGATATAATATCCAAGTCAAGACTTAGAAGATTTCTAATGATATTTTATCTTATATTTTGGTTTATTGTAGGAGAAACATAAACCCTTGGATGAGTCTTCTTAAAATAATTGATATAAACCTTCCATAAACATGCATGCATTTGAGGAATTATGTTTGTATCCCAAAAAATATGTGTTATGATGGAACAAGGTTAGATATTTTATATTCCATTGACCATATGTGTTGTTGATCATGAAATGAATAGTTAACATGATTCAGGAGTGGATGATGGTGGAATAAGACCATAAAAAGTTTTATGTATATTAGAGGAAACATCTAGGGCTTGAGGTCAATAATTATTTGTTCTTGAAGGACCATACTCATCATGGTCAGTGAAGGTTTAAATGATGAAGTTAATTGTCACCCTAGTTTATTATCCATTTAAAATGTTGGGGAATGTTGGTGAGGTGGCATATCTATTGGCACTTCCTTAACTATTAAACTATATCCATGATATTTTCTATTTGTTTTAGATTTTTTATGTATCCATGATGACTCCCATATTATTAAATGGGGGTATTTTTATGTGTGGGACATTGTGATGTTTATGGAAGATCTTGATGAGATTTAGGATTGTTGGAAGAAGGTGTTGTGCAATAAAATTATTCCCTTATTTCATTTTTATATAGGAGTAGTGGTTTGGAGGAATATATTTGCGGAGATGGGTTACGAATGTCTAATCAATGTCTATATTTTTTTAACATTATTAATCAATGATGATGTGTTTTTTTATTCCAATTATTTTGAGATTAATTATCTTCTATAATACACTATGATTTAGTGATGGAATCATTCCATTTGAGAGGTTTTTTCTAGGGAGTGTTGGGTAATATGGTTGATGTTTCTTTTTTAGTTTTATTTTATTATAATAGGGAGAAAATTTTAATAGATAACTAATGAAATATATTATACTTCTATTAACAATTATTTTTCATGTTTTGGTTGTCGGGGGTGTCAAGAGAAGGTCGGAGGAGGAGAAGTGGAGGTTGAGATGAGATTTTGTTTAAGGAAGTTGATTCGTGGCATGGTGACATATGTCACACCATGGAAATTACATTGGAAGGCTAACTCATGGAATAGAGATATTTAATTATAAGGGTTTGAATGATATAATAGATAAGGCATATGCTATTTAGATGGAGGAATTCAGGTCAGAGAGTAGAATTTTTTGTTATAGTATGTAGGCTTTTGGGGAGGATTTAAATAATATAAAAATATAAATGTTTTAGAGGGGACTCTTAAAAATTTATTTTATCACTCTTAAGATATTAATATGTTGATTTATTTGTTGTTTTTTATAGTATTTATTCAAAATCTGAAAGTGTTTTAAGAGATTGATTTATTTTTAAGAAATAAAATTTGTGTTGCATCCATAGCTTCCACAGTGTGAAGTATCAGAGACATAATTTCTATGCTCTCCCTTTTTAGGTGTCATCATTTAATAACTATTTAGACATGATGACATGTCAT
The DNA here is from genome assembly GCA_963277665.1 of Viscum album. Lineage (NCBI taxonomy): Eukaryota > Viridiplantae > Streptophyta > Magnoliopsida > Santalales > Viscaceae > Viscum > Viscum album. The sequence goes on from OY728135.1 coordinate 1,370,550,537, forward strand.
TTAACTATACTGAATCTATTGGTTACACATTATTTTAATAGTGGGAGACAAGTGGATTTATGGAGTGATTTTTAGTAGTTCAGTAGAATTGACCTTGTCATACTGTGACCATGATTTGTCTCAATATAGAAACTTAATTTACAATTTTAATATATACTTTGAATCTCAACTGAATTATTTTATTTTACATAATTTTACTTTATCATTAGGAATCATATGTTTCATCCGTAGAGACCTCTACATTCCCTTTGATTGACTCTTTTCTTCATCTTTAAGAAATTTACTAGATGTTATCTGAGGTGAATTTATCTTCCATTTTTCTTGGTTTCTATAACGACCCACACTTTACATACATTGTTAATACTTCAAAATTGAAGCACTCTTATTACAACATATTACAAAACTACAAAGGACCGTATAGGTATAGTGTCTTTAGAAACTGGGGAAACATAAACAACTGGTTCATAAATCTTCTAGAGTGTCTCCCATTTATTTCATCATATCTAGGGTCCCTTTTAGCATATTCTACTTAATATCCATCTTCCTGACCTGGGGAAAAGAAAACATAAAAGGGTGAGCTCAAATGCTCAGCAAGGGCAAATAAAGGAAATAAAAATCATATCATATCTTTATGAAAATCAAAACCTGCAAAAGAGATCATAATATCTTAACATGGAATAAATCATAGAAGTGAAAATGAGATCCCCATAATCATAACATAAAAATTGAATCTTTGTGGCATGCACACATAATCATGGAAAATCATTTCTTGTTAGTCATGACTCATTGCCAAGACTATCTTAGTGGACAAAGTCCCTTTCTGAACCGAGTTCACTCCTCATTTCAGTCCTGTATCACTGAACCGAAATAACCTTCCGTTCCAGCCATGTCTATCTCATGAGATATAAAATCATTACCCAATGCATTGGAGGGAGATATAGGTCCCACCCATCTTATAATGAATCCTTTCTTATGTGTGCCACATAATCATAAAACATGCATCATCGCATAACACATGTAACAAAAATGGGATTCTTGAAACATCATGACATCATAAATCAATTCATATATGATAAAGGAATTCATAAACATAATTCCATCACAACATAGTCAAACCAATGTAAAAATATGGATATAAACAGAACCCTTTATTATCTTAGATGGAAAATAATTTTGATAAAACACTTGAATTGAATTCTTGAGGAAAATATCCTTTCTTCTTCAAAATCAATTTCTTTTCACAAAAAATCATGCAATTTTAAAAGAAAGAGATTTTATTGAAAATAGTCATGAAATCTTTTAGAGGAAGCTTCATTAAAATAAGGCTTTATAAAACAGTAGAAATCCGTTCGTGCCGTATAAGTTAAAAAAAACATTCTTCGTACTTTTGTCGGAAAAGTCAAAAAGTACCTCGTACGGAAAAACGACAAAAGATTCCTTTCATATTCTTTACTAAAAACTCACCTAAGGGTAAAATTGGATTTAAACTATTTCAAGTGGATGGAAACAATATTACATATTGAGGGAACATGGATGTGGATGATAAAATACACCCCAGTAAATACTTACGAATAAACAATCTCGGATAAAAATGAGATTGTGATATTTCCCTTACCTTAGGTCCGATTTGCTTTGTTCGTGTCCGAAGCTCCTGTATAATGGTTTAAATAATGTTATTGACTTATTCCAGAATCATACATATTGATATGAGATCATATATGGTCATATTATTAGCTTCTTGTTAGTAATATTTCATTGTTACTTGTTACTCGGGTCTTTATAACTTTTTGTTCTTATGCGTGTTTTGTCGAATAAATTCTTATTCTTATCTTTAGGTTATAGATAATTCATTTCCATAATGGTATTAGTGTAGTATATACCATATTCATTCATTCAATTCATTTATACAATCATTATGAAATGAAGATCATGTAGAACGAGTCGCATCACATCGTGGAGACGGTATTCCGTACGTACGCACGAGTGATGATATCGTTCCTATGATCGTGGAATTATATTGGAGTATATATATATTATTTCAGTATCAATATTACTTAATAATAATCATATATAGTTACTCATTACACCATTATACCCATCCTTGTAAGGTGATGGTGGAAAATAGATTACACCACGGCGTGGAGACGGTATTCCGTACGTACGCACGCGCGGTGATTTCATTTTTCCGTAGGATGGATAAAAGGTGAATTAGGGTTGTTTCATATTTATAATAACATATCAGTATGTAAGTAATACTGATGTTATTACTTTATCATGAAACAACTAAAGAAAAAGAAGTTGAAGAAGAAAGAAATTGAAAAGATCGGTAATGGATATTACCTCTTCTTTGGAACGCCTTTTTGAATCCTCCACTTAAGGAACTAAGATTGGTCTTTGGAGAATACCAGGACCTATAGGATTATTCTAGGGAAGTGGATAAGGGAAAATGGCAGGGGTTTTCCGAGCTTGAGTGCTCAAATTGGTGTGAGGAGGAGGGGGAGGAGGTGCCCTTTTATAAGGGAGGAGAGGGGCACCTTAGGAATATCTCAAAATATTATTTTATATTAAAGTCAAAATCGGTTTATAATGGTTCCAAAGGGTCTTATTTCGAAGCTAAAGTGGGGATGGGTCGAAATCCTATCAACCAATAGAATTTAGACAAGTTTAGGATATTATTTTAACCTTATCAATTAAATTTAACTCTAAGTTAAATAATTTAACTTTTACCATGCCTTTTTGTTTTCTTTCACTATATGGTTAATACACTTACTATAACATGCCAAACGAACCCCAAATTGTTTATTATTATTATATATATCCTTATATAAGTCATTTGGCTGAACCTTAGATTTTTAGGAATAAAATAACAATTAATAATATAATATTTGATTTAAAAACTATTTTGTGTCAATTTTGACACTATTTGATATATGATTTTTGTCAAAGTCATAACAGAATTATATGTTCGAACCAAGTTGATTAAATCAATACTAATATATCATAGTAACCTAGAAAATTAGTGGAATTCATAAAAAGTCTCAAATTACATTTATTTTGGTATTTATATTATCAATTTTGTCAATATTTCATTAATAAGATAATTACTGCATCATCTTTGTGTCATAAATAAATTAAATTATTTGATGTCTAAAAATTACAAATAAAATACCATCATGTAGGAAATCGTTTTAGCTTTCTAATGAATATTTACAATCGAATTTATCTTATGTATAACCCTATATTAAAAATGATTTACTTATTAAACTTTGATTTTAACTATTTTAACCCTTCTTTAAATAAATTAATAATAAATGTCCTAATCTAATCCAAGTGGGCCTAAATGGTCATATTTTATTCCTAAGTTTGTTTTTGGTCTAATTACACTTGTCCAATAGAATTAGGACATGTGTTAGGGTAATATTAATATCATATTTACCCTTAGTTACCCTATTTACTATTAACCGCGGTAAAAATAGTAAAAAGTTACTATTCACCAAAAAATTATTTTCATCTCATTGAACCACATTTTACTCATTGATATTAACCGTGTCTCTCGGATTTTTGAAATTCCATTCACAGAAGCGGTAAAATTAAGTTTTATGCAAAATTCAGTTTTTAACCTACCACTTAGTGGTTTCACTATTTATCAAAAATTGAAAGTTTTCAGAAAAATACCAAAATTTCACCCTAGGCTAATTTCGATATTCTGAGTCCAAAAATGAAGTCCATTTTGAAAAATAAAATTTATAAAATTTCAAAAAGTGGTTATTACTATTCATAACGACTAGTTTTAATAGCATATTGTTGTTTAGTGAAACTCGGTATTGCGTACGACGCAAGCTATCGAGGAAGGTCGTGATTGCGTGTAAAGCAAGCCAAGCAAGTGTTGTGTAGAAAAAGATTCCTTTGATGATTTATATAACATAAAAGTCTCGGGTGTTACATTCTACCCCCCTTAAAAAGAATTTCGCCCTCGAAATTCGTCACTTTGCAACAAACAAATGAGGATACTTCTCCCTCATCATATCCTCAAGCTCCCATGTAGCTTTTTCAAGTTGGTGGTTTCTCCATAAAACTTTCACCAAGCGAGTGGTCTTGTTTCGTAGGACTTTTTCGCTACGATCCAGAATCTCTATCGGCTGTTCTTCATAAGAAAGATCTTGCTCCAGCGGTACAACTTCTGAGCTGAGTACATGTGAAGGATCTGGTATGTACTTTCTCAGGAGAGATACATGGAACACATCGTGAACTTGAGAGAGATTCGGTGGAAGCGCCAATCGGTAAGCTACCTTCCCAACACGATCCAGTATTTCAAAAGGACCGATATATCTAGGGCTCAACTTCCCCTTCTTTCCAAATCTCATAACCCTCTTCCAGGGAGATATTCGTAAGAACACTTTATCACGCACTTCAAACTCTAGGTCTTTTCTTCAGTTGTCGGCATAACTTTTCTGTCGACTCTGAGCTGCTCTTATGTGTTGTTGAATAGATCTGACCTTTTCTGCCATTTCATCAACGAGATCAGGTCCTAATAGCTTTCTTTCCCCAACTTCATCCCAGCAAGTTGGAGTCCTGCATTTCTTTCCATAGAGAGCTTCATAAGGAGCCATCTGAATACTGGAGTGAAAGCTATTATTATAAGAAAATTCCACCAAAGGTAGGTGTTGATCCCAACCTCCTTTGAAATCGATAGAGAAAGCTCTCAACATATCTTCTAGGGTTTGAATTGTTCTCTCAGACTGACCGTCTGTCTGGGGATGATAAGCAGTGCTGAAACTCAACTCTGTATCCAGAGTATGCTGAAGACTTCGCCAGAACTTCGAGGTAAATCTCGGATCCCGATCAGATATAATAGAAAGTGGTACTCCATGCAATCTTACCACTTCCTTTACATATATCCTGGCAAGCTGATCTAGAGAGAAATCCTCTCTAATAGCAATGAAGTGTGCAGACTTTGTAAGACGATCAACTATGACCCAGATAGCATTATTGCCTTTGGATGTTTTAGGAAGTCCTGTGACAAAGTCCATAGTGATGTTTTCCCATTTCCATTCGGGTATGGGTAATGGTTGTAACATCCCCTTAGACTTCTGTCTCTCAGCTTTAACTTGTTGACAAACCAAGCATCGAGAGACATATTCAGCAACATCACTTTTCATGCCATCCCACCAGAAGTACTCTTTCAGGTCCCTATACATCTTCGTGCTTCCAGGATGAATAGAGAATGAAGAACTATGAGCCTCATCCAGCAGCTCTTTCTTTAATTCGGGGATGGGAGGAACACAAACCCGATTCCTGAACTTTATTATCCCATCACAATCAAGGTTGAATTCAGGAACATTTCTCACCTTCTTTTGTAACTCGACATCTTCTTTCTGTGCCTCTTTAATCTTCACATGTATAGATGGTTGAACATTCATTTGAGAAAGATAAGATTTTTCCCCTTCCATTATAATTCCAAGATCCATCCTTTGTAAATCCATAAATATTGGATCTTTTGTGATCCTCATCATGGATAAACTAGCATGGTCTTGTCGACTTAATGCATCTGCCACCTTGTTTGCTTTCCCAGGGTGGTAATGGATTGAGCAGTCATAATCCTTAATCAGCTCCAACCATCTTCTTTGGCGCATATTCAGCTCCTTTTGTGTGAAAATATACTTTAAACTTTTATGATCAGTATAAATATCACACCTTTCACCATAAAGGTAATGCCTCCAAATCTTTAATGCAAAGATTACCGCAGCCAACTCCAAATCATGTGTTGGGTAATTTTGCTCATGGATTTTCAACTGTCGTGAGGCATAAGCTATCACCATATCATTTTGCATAAGAACACACCCCAATCCCTTCTTGGATGCATCACTGTAGATCACAAACCTTTCTCCACTACAAGGCAGTGTGAGCACAGGTGCACTGGATAACCTTCTTTTCAACTCCTTGAAATTATCTTCACATTCCTCTGTCCAGACAAACTTAACTCCTTTCCGAGTCAACTTGGTGATTGGATTAGATAACCGTGAAAAATCTTTTACAAAACGTCGATAATATCCAGCCAAACCAAGAAAACTTCGGATCTCAGTTACTGTTGTTGGTCTTGACCATCTTTCGATAACCTCTGTTTTTGCTGGATCCACAGATATCCCCTCTTTTGAGATTATATGACCCAAAAATGCAACTTTTTGAAGCCAAAATTCACACTTGGTAAATTTGGCATAAAGCTTCTCTTTTCTCAGGGTCTTCAATATAATTCTCAAGTGATCTTCATGCTCTTCCTTGCTCTTTGAATAGAAAAGAATATCGTCTATAAAGACTACCACAAATTGATCAAGATAGTCTCTAAAGACTCTATTCATTAGATCCATGAAGATAGCAGGGGCATTAGTAAGACCAAATGGCATCACTATAAATTCATAGTGTCCATACCTTGTACGGAAAGCCGTCTTTGGTATATCCTCCCTTTTGACCCTTAATTGATGATACCCTGAACGAAGATCAATCTTGGAAAAGTATTGAGCTCCACGTAGTTGGTCAAATAAGTCATCAATGCGTGGGAGAGGATATTTGTTCTTGATAGTGATCTTGTTAAGTTCTCGATAATCAATGCAGAGTCTCATTGATCCATCTTTCTTCTTAACAAATAGAACAGGTGCTCCCCAAGGTGACGCACTAGGGCGTATGAATCCCTTATCAAGATTCTCTTGGAGTTTCTTCTTCAATTCCTGCAACTCAATTGGGGCCATTCTCTAAGGTGTCTTTGAAATAGGCAAAGCACCCGGTACGAGTTCTATTGAAAACTCAACTTCACGATTTGGTGGAAGACCCGGCAATTCCTCCGGAAAGACATCATCAAACTCCCGTACAATGGGCATATTCTTAATCGTGAGTTTCTCACCAACCATTTGAGATAAATAACCTTCATTTAGTGGAATCAATACCCATAAGATGGAATAAATTTCCACTGGAAGGTTATGTTCATCCTTGCATTGATAGACGATCGTAGGTTGATCTGGAATATGAAATGTGACTTCCCTTATTTGGCAATTGATATGAGCTCCATGTAGAGAAAGCCAATCCATGCCAAGAATCACATCAAATTCCACTAAAGGAAGGATCACAAGATTTGCAGGAAGCACTTTCCCACAAACTTCGATCGGAGAAGAATTATAAACTTCTGATGCGATTGATGTGCCATTAGGTGTTTTCACAGCTAACTCAACATCTAATTGTTGAGGTAATACGGTGATACCCTTAGAAAATTTTTCAGAAATAAAAGAGTGGGTGGATCCAGAATCAAATAAAACATTTTCTACTTTAGAGTGGATGGTAAGTGTACCTTTCACCACATCGTTATCGTACTCCACATCGCTGATAGAAATTGCATGTGACTTTCCTTTGTCTTTAGCTTTAAGAGTTTGTTGACGTCGACCATCATCATCAACCCTTGGATTTGGGCATTGATTGGCATAATGCCCCATCTCCTTGCACTTGAAACATTGAAGTGTAGCAGGTTCATTCTGTGTATCCCTTCCTTTGTTTGCATCATTAGACATCTTTTTCCCATTATCACGGCATTCAAATGCCCGATGACCTTCCTTTCCACATTTAAAACATTTACTTGTCCCTTTAAGACAACTCCCTCCATGTTTCTTTCCACACTTTGAGCATAAGGGAAAGTTCATCTTCTTTTCCGTGTGCTCTTTAGATTTTTCTTTGAATTCCATCTTCCTCTTCTTATCAAACCCATGTGACTGATGGGTTACTCCAATCTCCATCTCGACTTTGAGAGCACATCGAACGATTTCCTCGTAGCTATTGAAGTCCCTTATGGCTAACTCCCTTCGAAGACTTGGTTTTAAGCCACTAAAGAATCGATCGATCTTACTCTCAGGTTGGATAATAATACCAGAAGCGTACCTTGCAAGTCTTGTAAAATTTGCTTCATAGGTACTAACAGATTCATCATCCCTTTGCTTCAGTTCAAGGAACTCTTTCTCCATCTTTGTTCGGAGAATACGAGGGAAGTACTTATTGAAAAATAAGTTCTTGAACTCGTCCCATTCCATAGACTCAATTTCATCCCTTTGCCTCGTATTCTTAACAAGATTCCACCATTGATCTGCATCTCCTTCCAAACGATACACTGCTAGGATGACTTTATCATGCTCAGAACATTGAAGAACTGAAGATATCTTTTCAGTAGTACTAATCCATTGTTCAGCAACTAATGGATCAGTAGACCCGCTGAAAGATGGTGGACGCTGCCTCATGAAGGATTCAACAGAATGTTGCTCCCTTCTTTGTTCGTTTGGAAATCCTGCATGATTCATAGCTTGAGAAAGTTGTGTGAGCATGGCTACAAGATTTTGCATTCCAGCTCCCATATCGTTTGGTTGCTCAGGGGGACAATCATTGCATTGCCCATCGCATTCCGCATTAACACGGTTCCTTCGGGTTCCAGCCATTGACTAAAACCAAGAAGAATAGTGTGAGCAACACTAATTATAATAGGAAACCACATAATTCAAGAATAAAATTTTCATGCTTAAGGTCTTATCCTAGGTTATTCAAGGCCATTTCTAAAACACTAAGATTGTGTTCTAGGCTTAGACTTATCCTTAGGGTTCTTACTAAGGCTTTCACATCCTAGTTTCCAAAGTTTGACTATACCTTTCCTCTGATACCAACTATAACGACCCACACTTTACATACATTGTTAATACTTCAAAATTGAAGCACTCTTATTACAACATATGACAAAACCACAAAGGACCGTATAGGTATAGTGTCTTTAGAAACTGGGGAAACATAAACAACTGGTTCATAAATCTTCTACAGTGTCTCCCATTTATTTCATCATATCTAGGGTCCCTTTTAGCATATTCTACTTAATATCCATCTTCCTGACCTGGGGAAAAGAAAACATAAAAGGGTGAGCTCAAATGCTCAGCAAGGGCAAATAAAGGAAATAAAAATCATATCATATCTTTATGAAAATCAAAACCTGCAAAAGAGATCATAATATCTTAACATGGAATAAATCATAGAAGTGAAAATGAGATCCCCATAATCATAACATAAAACTTGAATCTTTGTGGCATGCACACATAATCATGGAAAATCATTTCTTGTTAGTCATGACTTATTGCCAAGACTATCTTAGTGGACAAAGTCCCTTTCTGAACCGAGTTCACTCCTCGTTTCAGTCCTGTATCACTGAACCGAAATAACCTTCCGTTCCAGCCATGTCTATCTCATGAGATATAAAATCATTACCCAATGCATTGGAGGGAGATATAGGTCCCACCCATCTTATAATGAATCCTTTCTTATGTGTGACACATAATCATAAAACATGCATCATCGCATAACACATGTAACAAAAATGGGATTCTTGAAACATCATGACATCATAAATCAATTCATATATGATAAAGGAATTCATAAACATAATTCCATCACAACATAGTCAAACCAATGTAAAAATATGGATAGAAACAGAACCCTTTATTATCTTAGATGGAAAATAATTTTGATAAAACACTTGAATTGAATTCTTGAGGAAAATATCCTTTCTTCTTCAAAATCAATTTCTTTTCACAAAAAATCATGCAATTTTAAAAGAAAGAGATTTTATTGAAAATAGTCATGAAATATTTTAGAGGAAGCTTCATTAAAATAAGGCTTTATAAAACAGTAGAAATCCATTCGTGCCGTATAAGTTAAAAAAAACATTCTTCGTACTTTTGTCGGAAAAGTCAAAAAGTACCTCGTACGGAAAAACGACAAAAGATTCCTTTCATATTCTTTACTAAAAACTCACCTAAGGGTAAAATTGGATTTAAACTATTTCAAGTGGATGGAAACAATATTACATATTGAGGGAACATTGATGTGGATGATAAAATACACCCTAGTAAATACTTACGAATAAACAATCTCGGATAAAAATGAGATTGTGATATTTCCCTTACCTTAGGTCCGATTTGCTTTGTTCGTGTCCGAAGCTCCTGTATAATGGTTTAAATAATGTTATTGACTTATTCCAGAATCATACATATTGATATGAGATCATATATGGTCATATTATTAGCTTCTTGTTAGTAATATTTCATTGTTACTTGTTACTCGGGTCTTTATAACTTTTTGTTCTTATGCGTGTTTTGTCGAATAAATTCTTATTCTTATCTTTAGGTTATAGATAATTCATTTCCAGAATGGTATTAGTGTAGTATATACCATATTCATTCATTCAATTCATTTATACAATCATTATTAAATGAAGATCATGTAGAACGAGTCGCATCACATCGTGGAGACGGTATTCCGTACGTACGCACGAGTGATGATATCGTTCCTATGATCGTGGAATTGTATTGGAGTATATATATATTATTTCAGTATCAATATTACTTAATAATAATCATATATAGTTACTCATTACACCATTATACCCATCCTTGTAAGGTGATGGTGGAAAATAGATTACACCACGGCGTGGAGACGGTATTCCGTACGTACGCACGCGCGGTGATTTCATTTTTCCGTAGGATGGATAGAAGGTGAATTAGGGTTGTTTCATATTTATAATAACATATCAGTATGTAAGTAATACTGATGTTATTACTTTATCATGAAACAACTAAAGAAGAAGAAGTTGAAGAAGAAAGAAATTGAAAAGATCGGTAATGGATATTACCTCTTCTTTGGAACGCCTTTTTGAATCCTCCACTTAAGGAACTAAGATTGGTCTTTGGAGAAGACCATGACCTCTAGGATTATTCTAGGGAAGTGTAGAAGGGAAAATGGCAGGGGTTGGCCGAGCTTGAGTGCTCAAATTGGTGTGAGGAGGAGGGGGAGGAGGTGCCCTTTTATAAGGGAGGAGAGGGGCACCTTAGGAATATCTCAAAATATTATTTTATATTAAAGTCAAAATCGGTTTATAATGGTTCCAAAGGGTCTTATTTCGAAGCTAAAGTGGGGATGGGTCGAAATCCTATCAACCAATAGAATTTAGACAAGTTTAGGATATTATTTTAACCTTATCAATTAAATTTAACTCTAAGTTAAATAATTTAACTTTTACCATGTCTTTTTGTTTTCTTTCACTATATGGTTAATACACTTACTATAACATGCCAAACGAACCCCAAATTGTTTATTATTAATATATATATCCTTATCTAAGTCATTTGGCCGAACCTTAGATTTTTAGGAATAAAATAACAATTAATAATATAATATTTGATTTAAAAACTATTTTGTGTCAATTTTGACACTATTTGATATATGATTTTTGTCAAAGTCATAACAGAATTATATGTTCGAACCAAGTTTATTAAATCAATACTAATATATCATAGTAAGCTATAAAATTAGTGGAATTCATAAAAAGTCTCAAATTACATTTATTTTGGTATTTATATTATCAATTTTGTCAATATTTCATTAATAAGATAATTACTGCATCATCTTTGTGTCATAAATAAATTAAATTATTTGATGTATAAAAATTACAAATAAAATACCATAATGTAGGAAATCGTTTTAGCTTTCTAATTAATATTTACAATCGAATTTATCTTATGTATAACCCTATATTAAAAATGATTTACTTATTAAAATTTGATTTTAACTATTTTAACCCTTCTTTAAATAAATTAATAATAAATGTCCTAATCTAATCCAAGTGGGCCTAAATGGTCATATTTTATTCCTAAGTTTGTTTTTGGTCGAATTACACTTGTCCAATAGAATTAGGACATGTGTTAGGGTAATATTAATATCATATTTACCCTTAGTTACCCTATTTACTATTAACCGCGGTAAAAATAGTAAAAAGTTACTATTCACCAAAAAATTATTTTCATCTCATTGAACCACATTTTAGTCCTTGATATTAACCGTGTCTCTCGGATTTTTGAAATTCCATTCACAGAAGAGGTAAAATTAAGTTTTATGCAAAATTCAGTTTTTAACCTACCACTTAGTGGTTTCACTATTTATCAAAAATTGAAAGTTTTCAGAAAAATACCAAAATTTCACCCTAGGCTAATTTCGATATTCTGAGTCCAAAAATGAAGTCCATTTTGAAAAATAAAATTTATAAAATTTCAAAAAGTGGTTATTACTATTCATAACGACTAGTTTTAATAGCATATTGTTGTTTAGTGAAACTCGGTATTGCGTACGACGCAAGCTATCGAGGAAGGTCGCGATTGCGTGTAAAGAAAGCCAAGCAAGTGTTGTGTAGAAAAAGATTCCTTTGATGATTTATATAACATAAAAGTCTCGGGTGTTACAGTTTCCACTTAGTTATTCATATGGAGAAGATTTTATAGGTTGATTTGGTTAGTATAGAAGGATTTTTCAATGATTATTTGATGGAGGTTTTTTATTTTCTGGGTTTATGATGATTCTATCAAGTGATCTTAGTAATGGGATCACTTCTTTTCCTTGTTCAAGTGAACTAGTATGTTGAGGCATCTATTGAGGTGGTGGAATTAAGAAATATCTTTTATTTTATTTTTAATGTGTATGTAACATTATTTTTCATATATTGGGCAGATGGTAACAAGTAACCTAATAAAAAAATTAATTACTATAAATAGAAGTTGAAGTAAATGGGGGTGATTCACATGTGCTTTCCATGATTACTTTATATTTATTTCACAATTTATAACATTTTATTATTTATTATTAGAATTATTTTTAATGATGTGATTCATTTTTTTATGTTGTGATTAAGTTGTTATAATCTCCTTTTATTAATGTTAAATCACTTAAATATGTTTACAAAACAACTATTAAAAAACTAGGAATTCTCAAATTTTCTCTGAGTGCTAGGCAATAATGTTTTATATGAAAAAGGTAATCATGGAAGTGATCTTTTTTGCTTCAATTTCCTATTAGTTGTTCTTGGGTTGCATGCTGCATTTTTTTGATTTGTGTGGCCTTGTAAGGGAGATTTTTTTGGATGGTTCAGGGAATTGGTTTATGTTAAATAGTGGGTTTTGTGATTTGTTTACATGGTAGGTATGAGATGATGCGGTTGTTGGTGTGTGATAGCTAGGATGCTATAGTGGAATCACTAGTTGTGTGGAAAGAGGAAGCGTTGTGTGGATGTTATGGTGGTTTTTTTCAATAGATCTAAATAGGTTTATGTGGTGGTAAATTTGTTGATATAGAGTTTTGTTGTTGTTTACCAATAATAATTGAATTTTATTAGTAAGGATAAACTAAAAAAATGGGTGTGAGAAATAATTGAATGAAAAATGAGCTATAAATGAATCGTTAACACTCAAAATGAAAATGAAAAGTTAGGAATAAAGTAGTTAATTATTTATGTTTTTTTCAAATAAATATTAACTTTTCATATAACAATGAATGTAATCTTCTTGGTATATGATAAATCTGAAAATAGTTTAATTATTTCATTAAATATTAAATTTATAAGTCTTATTGTGGTTGTTTTGTGTGGAAGGTGGGGCTAGTTTAGGGTTTAGTAAATGACTGCAGTGGCAGTGTGTGGTAGTGATAGTTTTGTGGATGTAATAGGTATTTCATTACAATTTTGGTGTAAAATTTTTTGGTTAGTCTTGTGTGTGGTAATATTATACTTATTTTTTATTTTTATTGTTATTCACCGCACTAAATGAAAATAAATTTATCAATGAACAAATACTATGGGTTCAGGGTTTTTTCCCAGACATCCATGCTGGGAAGGGAATGGATGGATAACTACTCTCCCTTTCTTTATCTCCCTTATAGACATGGTAGGGGTTGTGATGGATCATAATAGGTATAAAAATATTCTTTGTAATGGATTAATGTTTTGGTATGTGATATACTAGTTGACATGATAATGGGAATGTGATGATGATAGATAGTGGGGGATGCGAAGTAGGAGGAGTAAAATGTTTGATGTACTTCATGTTAATGATACCTTACTGTGGTGTATATATGTGATGAGGATATGATGTGTGGTAGGAATATTGTATGTGGGGGATAATATGTAGTGATGATGATGTGGTTGTGAAATATATAATGACTAAGATATCTAGTATGTTGTGTTGTGGTAGGGATACGAAAGGGACTGGTAGAACCAATATATTTTTTATTAGGTAGTGAGAGTGAACAAATAGTGGGAAAATGGTTCTAGTATTACCTCTTGGTATTTTATTTTCATATTATATTATTACATTTGGATATGATATTGGGTGTGTTATATCATGTTATCATGTTTTTAGAATTTCCCTTATCTTTGTTCATTCTCCACTTTATTTGGGTGCATCTTGGGACTCTTGATGTTGGATATTGTTTTTAGGGAAAATAACCTAAATTTTAGAGATATATGTTAGTTTTAATTAATAGAGGCTAGGTATAAATGTGTAATGGATTAATGGGGTTCTCCCTATGTTCATAGAATGCCTGAGGCAGTTTGGAGTTTTCTTACTAAAAACCAGAGTTTTAGCTATCTTCTAGGAATTAACACACCATGTAATAAGGGTAAATGACAAGTTTTAATTTCCAAGATCATTTCATGAGCTTAATACGTAGTATTAATTATTATATTCCATTAAAAGGATTTACATGATGTGTAATATTTAAAGATCATTTTTATTTTTAAAAATATTATTAGTTTTTAATCATATTTGGACCCTCTGGATTACATGACTTGTATATTGTTTAAATTCCATGTAAGTGATGCAAGGGTTAAATTTTAGGGAATTATACGAGTAATTTTTTATTTAATTCAATGAATCCTCTTTTATCTCAACCCAAATATCCTCCATGGAGAATTTGGGGACCTTCCCTCCTTTCGAATCAATTTTTTTGTCATTTGATCATCAAGGTTGTGTGTGGTGTCTCTCTAGGTAATAGAATCCTTATACTTATTCATTTTATTTGATCACGGTATCATTGATGTGTTGTGTTATTGTATTGTTTTATATATGATGTTAATTATACTGTTTCCTTATAGATCTATTATGTGATCTTTCTCTATGGATTGTTCCTTGTTTAGTTGTGGTGTGGTGGGTGTGCATTCTTCGAGGTTTGTCATGATCTACCCTTTCAACCACCTTTTTTATATTTAGTTGATTTTAAGATATGTGATGATTGATTTTAGAGACTATATGTCATATTTGTGTTATTTGTTTTTGTGGAACTCACTATTGGTGTGTGAGACTCGAGTTTGAGGTACATGGTTCTGTCTTTATCCAATGAGGGATGATTTTCATTGCTCTAGATTTGATAAATGGTTTTATAAATTAAATGACAAGATTTTATTTATGTGTTTTGAAATGGTTTTTTGATAAAATATGGGTTTCCCCTGATTTTGGTAAATGAAAATGGTTTTAAAATAATTGTAAAATTGATTTCCATTTTTTTAAATCATGGTTTTAATGAATTGGTTTAGAAAACGTAGAACATGGTAAGACTTGTGTTCTTATGTGGAAGGTGTAGTAATAGGACCCATCAATTGATACTATTAGGGTGTTCATTCGTGGGGTGTTCTCTTTCTCCATAGCCCTATTTTTCTAGGGACTTGATAGACTCATTGAGAGGTTCACTTTTGGGGGTGTTTCTCTACTTCCTGGATTCGATGCATATATATTGGGGTTATAGGAATGCATGATGGGCTATGTTGGGGTTACGAATGTCCTATTAATCCAAACCTAGAGTGTTACTTGGCCTGAGATTACTTGTTCTTTTAGATTGTACTGTTTTTTTTACTTCCAGGGATTTTATATGATATATGATACATGATTTTATTTGATTTGATATATCTGTTTTGATATATGTATATTAAATGATTTGAAATGGATTTACCTATTTTTTTTGGAAATATGGAAAAAGGGGAAATTAGATGTGTTTTCTTGACTTTGATGTAAAACCATTAAACAATTTATCATGTCTAGTTGTTTTAAAGCTGACCAGGCTTGGATAATTTGTACATAGACTTGTTATGGAACAAATATGTGAGATATTATAGATCCATTTATATAAAAACCTACACACCCCTTCTATGCGGCGTAGAACATTATATATCTTTCGATACAAGGAAAGTAAGGGAACCGAAGTTAGGCAGTGAGGTTTTCTATAAGGTGAGACCGGGTAGCCGGTGGGGAGATGGTGGGAATTTTCCTATACTATAAAATGGAGTAATTAGTTCATTTTTAGTAGTCCTATAATGATTGGACTTTTACTTTGAGATTTTATGATTTATTTTGATTTTTATCATTTCCACTATCTTTTCAAAATTATGGGATATATTCTTTTTATTCCAATGTTTATTTCAATTATATGTATATATATGCCATGTTGTCATTTTAGGTTGGTCTGATTATTGTTTGATGACTGGGTTCTAGTCACCTGCCCGTGGGGATCAGGAATTCCCATTCAGGTATGTGAAAATTTAGGTGGGGTACCAGTTTGAGAGGGTATCTAGGTTGGCTTCATCAAAGTTTTGGGGTAGAGGTGGTTTGACCTCAAGATTCCTTGACTTTGGAAATTTTGTAGACTTAATATATTATTTTCATGACATGAGAGGTAGTTTTTAATGAGTTCCTAGCCATATATTGATTTTATGAGACTCAAGTTACAATGAGATGCTGGTATGTGTGTCTCTTGTTTTGGGTTTTTACCATAATCCCAGTTTTTCATAGGTATTTCTTGTTTTAACTAAGATTATTATATTTTTTGATCATTTCTCTAGTTTTGGGGTGAAGTAGTATGCCTCTGATACATCATTCTAAGGTTTTATAAGAGGGTGAAGATAATTATCCATCAGGGAATCCTTTTATGGATTGGAATTTTATCAATAATATCTTTGGGAAAATCATTCTATCAAATAGAATATACCGTATGTCTAGAAAAAATCTGTTGAGGTAAATCTAGGAGGTATAGGAGATAGAGATCGATCATGAGTGTTCTTGCACAAGAATCCATCATTATTTAAGGGTACAAATGAACCTAAAATGGAAGAGGACTTTCATGAAAAGATCATTTAGATCTTTTAATTTTTGGATACACCTGAGAGTATCAAGTTGAAGTGTGTGGCATTTAAAATTGAGGGTCCTAACATGCGATGGTGGGATTCCATGGTACATTAATATAAGTATGTGGTATTATATATAAAAGATTTCAAAACTCTCTTCTTCCAGAATTTTTTTCCAAGGTTACTGATGATGGAAAATTCTCTAGAGTAAATCTATTTATAACAGTGAGATCATTCCTTGTCAGCTTATACCAATTAGTCTTCCAAGTTGGGTTATTTTTCACTAGAGGTGATAAATAATTACTAGATAAAAGTTCAAAAGTACCTATAGGGTTAGAGACTAGATAAAAGATCGTAGGTATTAATGGTGAATATTTTGACCTATGCTGAGATGGTTAACAGAACTATTATGGATGAGATAAATATGGAAGGCATGGTTGGTTATTATACCTCTTCTCATCCACTTAGTGGATTCTAAAATGGAGTTACGGGTAATAAGAGTATGTGATAGGATCATCGTAGGTGTAGTGGAGGTGGTTCTTAGTGGAAGGGATCATATTCACTATTAGTTACATCTAGAAGTTTTATTATATCTTTAAATCTGTTTGGAATGTTTAGAAAAAACCGATGTTCTTATCCTGCACCAATAATGATGTACAATATATATGGGTGTTATGGTCATCTGTAGTGTTTCTATTATGTTATGTATTCTTCTCAATATGGTTAGGGATCATCAGATTTGATGTCTTCTATGGAGTAGTCAGATGATTCAAAGACTATATGGATCTAGAAATAGGTATCAAGAGTAAACCAACTTCATGCAGTAATTGAGTTTCCAGTGAAGGTAGATGTGAGTCCAACAACAATGAGAGGTACCATCTTTGTTGCATCTTTATTATCAGTTTCTTTATTTAATATTGTTGAATCCAATTTATTTATATATGGTTATTTGTTGATATGATTAAAATTTCATGGAAGATCATGTCCTTTGATATGGAGTAAGATACACCTATTTGGAAGAGGAAATAGATGGGGGTTTCAATGTCCTTATTTTTCACTATCAGTAGGTAATACAGATTTAGTATAGAATTTTCTTATTCTTGATCTATCATTGGGATGAAATTTCTTGTTTCTCATCATGATGAGTTTGATTTTTGTCATCGTCATGTCTCGTTTCATGGTATCAATTAGAGGTTGTGGGTGTTTCAGGGAGAGTGGGGCTCGATATCTGGTCGTGCAGGACCCTCCCACCCATAGCTCGAGAGTTTTTTGTATACTGTAGGAGTTGATCCTGATGATGTTTCTTCTATTTTGGATTTTCCCACTATCTTCTTTGATTTTAATAATGTTTTCCAATATTATTTATTTAGGCTTCCTCCAAAGAGGGAGGTTTAGTTTACAATTAACCTGGTGTTTGGTACATAGTTGATTTTGATACCTTCTTATCATATGAAAATAGTGGTGATAAAGTAGCTCATGATTTAGTTGGAATATTTTTTAGAGAAGGTTTTTTTCACCCAAGTATTTCACCTTGGGATTCCCCAGTGGTATTATCCAAGAAGGTAGATGACTCACTCTGATTGTGTGTGGACTATCGGAAGTTGATCCTAATAATGATTAAGAATAAGTATCATTTTCCCATTGTGGATAATTTTTTTGATCAGTTAAATGGGGATAAGGGGTTTTTAAAGATCTATCTTTGGTAGAGTTATCATTAGACCGTAGTTCAAGAGTCTGATATATTGAAGATAGATTTTAGTAGTAGGTATGTATATTTTGAATATATTGTGAAGTCATTTGATCAAAATAATACTCCTAAAATTTTTATAGCTTTGATTAATCATATATTCTATCTGTATCTCAACTATTTTGGATGTGTTTGTGGATGATATTTTGGATTATATGTGATCTGAGTATGAGCATGTGCACTATTTTTGTTTGGTTCTAAAAATCCCAAGGAGTTATTATTTGTATGGAATGATTTTGAAATGAAATTTATGGATTCAAGAAGTTAAGTTCTTATAGATTGTGATTTTTTAACATGGATTATTAGTTGATCCTGATAAGTTAAAGGAATTTTTATCTTGGGAAACTCCACAAAATGTCATTGAGATTATCTGATTCCTTGGTCTTTCTGGATACTATCGATGGTTCCTCAAGGTTTTGTCAAAAAATTTATCACCATTGACTGATCTTACCTTGAAAGTAGAGAAATTCATATGGGGTGAAAAATGTCAATCTTCTTTCGATGAGTTGAAAAAATTCTTACATAATATCCAATTATAACCTTACCTAGGACAGGCAAGGGGTATATGGTTTTCTATGGTGCTTCATGTTGTGGTTTGGGTTGCTTTTTAATGAATGATGATCATGTTTTAGCTTAAAAATCTCATCATCTTGGGCCACCTAAGAAGAATTACTCCACTCACGATTTGGATCTTCTAGCGATTATGCATGTACAAAGTGTTGACGACACTATCTTTTTGGGAGCGGTTCACAATTTTTTCTCACCATATAAGTTTATACTATATATTTTCTCCAAAATACTTGAATCTATGAAAGATTTGGTTGGTGGAATATCTTCAGAAATTTGACTTCAACAGTGACTACACCCTGAGAAATTGGAAAATTTTTGTAGATTCCCCTTGTAGGAAAATTCCATTGAAAACTATTTTGGAATCGAAAGAAGTGTGGAACCTTATGGGGATATTCACTCAATTGAACCTGGATGCTCAGAAAGATGTTGTAGGTATGGTTCTAGCTAGTTTTTAGTAATCATCATCTCTGATTGTGTCTATTATATAGGGTCATCAGCAAGATGAAAAGTTCATAGGAATTCAAGAAACCCTATATGTTGTGGAGACCATTTTCGTTTTTTCTCTCTCTTCTAATGATATTCTCGATTTTGGGATCTGTTTGTATTCCTGGCATCAGTGAGGATATTAGTTTTGTTTGATTGTCATAGTTATTCATGTTTTTCTCATCTTAGCACTATGAAGATGTATTGATTAATGAAACAATGAATCTAGTGTCTAGGTATGAAGCATTCCATTTCTAATTATGTGCTACTCTATTTCCCCTTCCAACAGATAAAGGGAGATATTTTGAAACCTTTTGGTTTTCTTCAACCTCATCTAGTGCTGATTTGGAAGTAGGATAATGTGTCTATGGATTTTATTATTATATAACCATGGACTCCGTCGGGGAGGAATGGGATCTAGGTGGTGGTTGATTTGTTGAAAAAGTTGGATCATTTCATTTTGATCATGGACGCCACAATACTCAATAATCTGGGTAAGCTATATGTTCTGGAGATTGGGAGGTCACATGGGGTTCCTTAATCTATTATTTCAAATAGGTATCATAGGTTTACTTATAGGTTTTAGAGGATTATATAAGTGTTGATGGGGACTCGGATTAGGTTGAGTACATCTTATCATCCATATAAAGATTATTAGACCGTGTGTGCAACTTAGATCATGGGAGATATGTTCCATGAATGTGTCTTGGAATTTGATGGACCTTGGGACAACCATCTGGGAAAAATTGATTTTTATTATAGAAAATGTTATCAATTTTTGAGCAGAATGGTTCCTTTTGAGGCTCTGTATGGTCGCCCATAATGGCCTTCTCTTTTTTGGGAAAATTTGGGTGAAGATTCTTTGGTGGGACCCAGTTATGGTCAAGAGATGTCTGCATGGATTCGAGATATATGTTGGTTTCTGGTTAAATCTTATATTTGGGAAAAATCATTTGTGGATTAGTGGCTACGTCCTTTGGATTTTTTCTTAGGTGGGTGGGTTTTAATGAAATTTCCCCCTTGGTTGGGTCACCTTCAGCTAGGAAAATAGCGAATGTTGGATCTAAGATATGTTGAACCATTTGAGGTTATTAAGTGACTTGGGTAGGTTTCTAATCAATTCAAATTTATAGTTTAGTTGATAGAAATCCATGATGTTTACCGCATATCACAAATCAAGAAAAATTATCATGATCCCTCTCATGTTCTGAGATGGGAAGATATTGAGTGAGAATTAAATGTATTTATTGTAGAGTAGCCAGTAGAGATTGATAAATATTATGTGAAAGTCTTTCATGGGAAGTCGATTCCAATTATTAGAGGGTCATAAATACATGGGTCAGCCTCTCATGTGACTTAGGTGGGTTATTCATTGATGAGGGAGAAATGGACTCACCTCTTTACTAGACATCATTATTCCACATGACATCCCTACTTCAAAAAGTTTTATGGTGGAGAGTTTCTTACATGATGTTACTAACTATTAGATATTTCACTTAGTGTTTTTTGTTTTCCTCTTTATTGGGGTGTGTCTTGGAACTCCTGAGGTTGGAATTAATATTATGGGGAAAATGGCCTAAAGCTTAGGGATGTATGTTTGTTTCAATTAATGGAGTCTAGGTATAAACGATAATGGATTAATGGGGTTCTCCCCAAGTTCGGAGAATGCCTGAGGTATTTTTTAGTTTTTTTTGTTGAAAATTAGAGTGTTTAATATCTGATGGGAATTGACATGCCATGAAATGGAGGTACACGATGTGTATTGTTCTCTAGGCTCATGTCATGAGATGAATACATTGTGTAACTGGTTACACTCTATGGAAAAGATTTACATGATGTGTAATGTTTAAAGATAATTTTTTTTTAAAAAATAAATGTGTTTTTCAATGTATATAGACCCCACAGATTACACGGTGTGTAAAAGGATTAAAAAATGTGTAGGTCTCATGAGGGTGGCTTTTTAGGGATCCGTATGAGTGATTGGTTTATTTCATTCACAATAAACTCTTTTCTCTCGACCCAGATCTCATCCCTGGTGATTTTGGGAAACTATTATCCTTTTGGATAAATATATTTAGCATTTTATCATATTTTTGTGGTGTCTCTCATTCTAATATAACCCTTCTGCTTCTTCATTTCATTTGATCGTTATAGCATCATTGTGTTGTGTTATTATATTTGTTCATTTATGATGGTAATTCATATTTCTTTATAGATATGTTGGGTGATATTTCTCTGGGGGTCATTTCTTTATTGGTTATGGTATATAGGGTGTGTATTCTATGATGTTTTTCATGATCTACCCTATCCCCCATTCGTTTTTATTGAATCTATTCTAAGAGATCTGAGTATTTATTCTAGGGACTCTATGTCATTGTTGTTTTATTCCTTATTGGTGGATCTTATTATGGGTATGAATGACCTAAGTTTGAGGTAGGTGGTTCCATCAATATCCTATGTTCGAAGAATAACATTTCTCTGGATTTGATAAATTATTTTAAAAATTAAATGGAATGATTTACCAGATTTAATTTATATAAGTGGGAATCCGTTTTCGATAATTGATGTTTTCTAAGATTTTTGTAAGTTAAATGGGTTTTAAAATCATTTTGAAATTTATTTCTAAAATGGTTTCTAATTTATGGGTTTGACGAAGTGTTTTGGAAAATGTCGAATAAGGTAATCCTTGGATACATAGGTGGATGGTGTAGTAATTGACCTCACACATTGATACAACCAGGGGGATCCATCATGGGGTGTTATTTTTCCTCCTAAGCCTATTTTTTGATATAATCGACATACTTGTTAGCGGTTCAGTTTCTGGGGTGTTCCTCTGTTGCCTATATTCGAGGAATATATATAGGGTCTTGATGCATGTGTGATTATCTATATTGGGGGGTATGTGTTCCATAGCTATACTCACCTGGAGTGATCCTTAGAAAGACATTACATGTGCTCTTGGCTTGTACTATTTTGGTCGTAATTCTAGGGATTTGATATGATATAAGATACTTTATTTGATTTGATTTAATATATCTACTTTAATATATAAATATATGTAATAATATTTAATTTCATTGCCTTCTTTTTTTTGGAAACATAAAAAAGGGGAATAAATATTTTTCCACACTTTTGATTTAAAACTATTATACTATTTATCATGAAAATTTTTCTTTATAGTTGAGCATGCCTGAATTATTTGTACAGAGGGTTGTTATGGAACACCTTGGTGGGATCTTACTGATCTTGTTAGCTCACACTCTATGAACTCCTATAGTTGTGTACATACCTTTGTATGTCTTTTAATGTAATAAAATTCAAGGTTATACAATGAATTAGTGATTTTTTCTATCATATGAGTCTTTGTAGTCAATGGCGAGAAAGTGGGAGTTTACCCACACTATCACATGGGGTAGTTGGTTTCATATTTAGTTTTCCTATGATTATTGGACATATAATTTGGGATTTTATGATTGTTTTGGTGTTGTATTGTTTCCACCACCTTATTTTATTTATGGAATATATTCTTTTTATTTTTTCTATTTTTCTCTATTATATGTATATATATTCTATGTTATCCTTTCAGGTTGGGTGAAATAAATTCCCTCTGATTGTTTTTGATGCCTGAGTTCTATTTGACAATCTATGGGGATCTAGAATACCCTTTGGGTATGTGGAAATTTGGGTCATGTACCAGTTCGAGAGGGTATCTGGGTGAGGTTTACCATAGGGTTAGTGAGTCTTGATGAAGTTTGGTGATAGTTGAATTGGTTTACTACATATTGTTTCTTTAGTTCAATCACTATGACATTAGTATTTTTGTTTCATGTTTTTAGAAGAGGTCTATTATAGGATCTAATTGTGTATACATATATTCTCACCATCAAGTTTTTAATTGGGATTTGGAGATCTATATAGACATTACTAGATTAGATCTTTGAACAATGTTTAGAGTTACTTCAATTGGACTTTCAATATTTTATTTAAAATTTTAAACTATTTTTTTCTATATAAGATTAATATATTATGGGATATCAGTTGTATTTTATATTATGGATTTGTTTGGGGGATTATTTTTTATATATGTTCATGATATTTATGAGGGTAATTTCCACTTAATTTCTTTATTTATACCCTCAATTCTAGTCCCTAACCAAGTTCTTTCCGTTGTTCGGTGCCCTATGTTTTGCAAGTGCCTTGTCTTTATGTGGATATAATGTCATTATTTGAAAAAAGAAAGAGCTACTATCATTTTTTAATGTTTTCATAGCTTTGTAAGCATTGGAATAGATATAATATTTTCCCCTATTCTTAAATTCATTTTCATATGGGTTAAATTCATCTTCATCACTTCTATAATGAGATTCATCATAAAAAAATATCTTTCAAATTATCCTATATTCAAATAAAAGTGTCTTATACATCTCTTTCAATAGAGTGATTGGTGTAAGGGGCATAAATAATCTAATTTTGAAGAATGTTATTAACATTTTCTTCAGTAGGGATGTTATTATAGTGTTAAATATATTTAGCTACTTGAAAATTTTAATTTATAATAATTTATAAATTATTTTTTACATTATTATAAATATATTTTCAATGAAAAATATTAATAATATATCAAATGTGTCAGGATCCATCAATATGAGAGAAAATGAATAAAGGATTAAATTATCAATCTAAAATAATAAAATTAATAAAATGGTAAATTGAAATATTTTGGTGTAAAATATTAAATAATTCAATTCTAAATTTTGATAATATATAGTGAGTTTGATATGTAAGAAGACGAACCAACCAAGCATAAACAATGAATCTATGTAATATAGAAAAATGATTTTGCTGTGTTTTAGTTAAATACCTACTGAAATATTCACAATATTAATCCTATGAGATGTAGATATGTGTTATAGGCCTCAATTTGTATGGGAGTTACAATCCCTTACAATATTCTACCTTCTCACACATGGAGTCACAACCCACAAAATTTAATTTGAAGGCACAACCAACCCTGTTTTTTTATGAGGAGGTGTAACAAAAACCCACCATTAAGGATGAGGCATATCCATTATTTTCTTTTTATTGAAAAAAAACCAATGCATTAGTGTTTATTACATGAAAATTTCTTTAAAATTGCTTTCAAACATGATTAATGAAACATTAAAATAATAGAACCAGTGAAGTTAGAAGATATAGTTATACAATAAAGAAAATGTATTCTTCTACTAAAATAAAATTGTTGAATCTATTTAATGATGAAATATTTATGGCTCAGTGTTTATTTGATGTATCATTTACTATATATTTATATTATTATTATTTTCAATCATATTTATCTTTATTTTACACATGAAATGGATTTGACCATTACATGGCTTCCTTATTTTGATATAAATTATTAACTCTAATAAATTAATGTTTCTTTTCCTTTTTCACAATTTTTGTGTACAATTTTTTTTATAATATAAAACTAAGAAATTTACCAATATATACTATACCATAGAACAGTCTTATTTATTCTCTAAGAGTAACATATTTAGGATGGTAACTCATAGTGATGATATCTTGCATATATTACTCAAACATTGAACCTTTTATATATTATTTGTGTTATTCCTTTATAAGGTGGTAATACCTCAATATTATCCAAATTATTCCTTCATATGAAAAATTCAATTTTATTTCATGTTCATTTCCTTGTTTGTACAACATTTTCATCTTAACACATTTTATATTATCCATTAGTACAGTGAATAAAATTAATATAATCATTCTTTACTACTTCAAATTATAAACTAAATTTGATGTTGCCAGTGTTATATAAAAACAATACATTACATCCTCATAAAAATAACAAAAACTATGAAAATAAAATTATATTACGTCAGTTTTAAACCATAATTATTAAACATTATTCATTTCACATTTTTATAATCCATAAACCAATAAAATTAATAATAAAAATCATAATTTATTTTTTGAAAATTCATAGTTAAATATAATTAATGTATAAAATAAAAAATTTACATATTTTTATATATATAATTATCATAAAAGTAATATCTATGAAAATTTATTGAAAATATTGCATCCTAATAGTGTCTGTATTTTTCCATAGCATTGTGTTATAATGCTTTAATAAAATATATAGCAACATTCATTCATCATTTTTTATTTATATTTATATGAAAAAATATGACATAGCATTAGTTATACTTACATAAAATTCATATATTATACTAATATTTTTTACTCATAAAATAAAACTTGAATATATTTCATATAGATTAATATATCTTCACAATATAATTGTAAATAAAGATATAAAAACAATAGTATGTATAAAAAACATACATTGACTCATGTAAGATTTTAAAATATCTAAATGATTGATTATTCTATCTTTATAACTAATAAAAATATAGTTTTTTATCTTATATTTATAACATAATATAAATTACATATTTTTATGTTTTGTATCTCCATATATGATCAAAATATAGTTTTTTTGAAATCTGGAAAAACTAAAACAATGGTATCGATGTTTAAAAATTCTTTCTGGGTAAGAACTCAAGGAGGAAAACTTATCTCAATACACCATATGTTACATTGAAGTTCAACATCATATGTGACCCCTTTTGCATTGGGAATACCTCCCAATATACTATAAATGATGTCTTACATTCATAAGGAAATTTTTAGATTGGGGTCTATTAATGGAAATTATAGAGCGTAATATATCTAATATATTCATTAATTATCATGTTTAACCCTGAAAATAAAATAAGACATAATAAATAATTTTTTTAACATTTTAAAAAAAACTATTTATAAACAATAAAATTCAAAGTGTTTGGTAGATATTAAATCTAAAAAATCAACGGGGAAAGGATCCACTCAATATTTTTCTCATTTGTTATAATTAAAAAACACAAAACCTACTCCACATATTTGGAATTAATCAAAAAAATTATAACAAAAAATCTCATAAAAATATAATCTTAGAAACATTAATTAAATTGAGTGATAATGGATACAACATTGAATTAAACTCCAAATCTATACAAGTTTTCTGAAAAATAATATACCCATTAAATTGAACTCCTCATTAATAAGTAATATCCTCTTAATTAATGAAATATAATTTTCAAAGAAAATAATACAACTTATAAAAGAAATGTAAACGAAAAACTCATTGAAAACTGAGAATGATAACACATTATAAACACATGATCAGTGAACTCCCCCAGAATAAAATCATTTAAATCAATGATTTACTAAACTATTAAATATTATTTGATGAGACTATAAAAGATATGAAATTAATTTTAAAAATAAACCTAAATATTAGAAAATTTTAATATATATTAATTGAAATAATAAAGGGTTTTCATGTTAGTTATCCTAGAATATATTAACTAATCATGAAGTCTAACTTGGTCTGAAAAGATTTTGAATAGAAACCTTAGGAAGTCAAAATATAAATACTCAGGCATATGATAAATTTATAAATGAAATCAATATTTTTTCAATATGATTTGTAATATTAAATGACATTTAGTGTAAATATGTATAAGGGATATCAAATTTAAAATGACTGAATATAGTCAAGGAAAAATATTTTTGTCTTACAGTGTACTTCTATATATCTTCACAACATTTTTACCACAAAATTAATCAATTTGACTCTAGCCATCTTCTTCATAGGTTTCTGTAACTATGATAGTTTCTCATTATAAGGTCACATCCTTAAACATTACTTAAGCTGGGGTTATTCCAAGAATACACATTGAGGATCTTTTCAGGTTTAGAGTTTTAGAAAATTAGATCATAAATCATACATTAAATTCCACATTTAAACAAGGTGGTTACATCAAAGACAGTATTCATTTTTTCCACCAAAGGAAAAATATTTAAAATAAAACATGCTTTCTTTCTTGACACTTCTTTAACACTATCATCACATCATGTAGTTTTCCCTTAACCTGTGAAAAACATTTCAAAAACATGGGATGAGCATAAAAAGCTCAGTAAGGGTTATAAAATAGGGGAAGAAATCATTAGTCCATGTATACATAAGAAACAATGAAATCACACTTTACTCATAAAACATAATCACTTTAACATATCTCATGAAATCATAAGACATAAAGGTAACTTGAGGCATTCATAACATTCTTACATAGAGAGTAACCCTCATGGTTATGTTTGGAATAACCATCATAGTATATTCCCTAAATCTATTTGGAGAAACCTTAGCATTAAAATCCTTCATGTTACCCAATTAATTAAAGATATATCTTGGGCTCACCCACCCTTAGTTTATCATGGAACCAACCAACTTCATAAACAATTAACAAGAACCATAACATAATCGTATGGCATAAAACATGCAAAAAGGAAATATAAAATTTCCACATTTCAATCACAAGATATCAATACAACACATTGATATAATAAAAAAATTATCAAAACCATTTTCAATACCAAAATAAAAGAAAACCAAAACATTGTATTTATTTTTCATTTAAATAAAGTTATGGCTTGTAGAGGAAGCTGAAACTGAAATAATGGTCAAAGCGGTGGAGACGTCGTTGTCGCCGCATACGTAAGACAAAAAAAATACCTTTTTTAATTTAGTAAAACACTTTGGATAAAAAGATTCCTTTTGAATGAAATTAAAAGTAAAAATGGTTTATTATACAACTAATAAAATAAGGTCATATATAAATTGAAGTATGCCTCAACGAAAGGATATTGAGACGAAGTCCCTTACATCAAGTCTGACTTGTCTTGTTCATTTCTTTATATTCCTAAATAATAAACTTTTTTCAATTTATAATTTCTTAAGGACTTAATTTAAAGTTTATTATTCAATTCATATCACATATTATCATGTTATAATAATTAGTTAATTATGTGAGTTCATATCATATGTTTTTTTGATGTTCGGTACATGAGTCAAAAATAAACTTGTTTGAAGAGAATTGTCCTTATAGTTATAAGTACATAATCTTAGGAATGGTGTTCAAGATTTAAATATCATATATATCTATTATATATTTATTTAATAATATTCCATAATTTTTGGTGATAAGAAATGAAATGTACCGTTCATGGAGATGGTAGGCCGTACGTTTGCATGAACGCTACTTTAATTGTTTGTCATATTAATGGACATTAAAACTAAATGAGACATAGATATATTGTAATTATAGTATAAAATATATTTAATATAGGTAACATAAGTTCATTAATTACATTCTTTATAAGTTCCATGTTTGGCATGAACGAATCACATCACTTGAGGGGGCGCAAGTCCACACTTCTTCATATGAAATTATCGCATTTGCACAACATGAAAAGGATAAAGGTATGTTTTAAATATAAAATACAAAAGCATATAGAGGACATAAATATAATATATATCATATATAAATATAGTTCCATCATAATGGCCACCATGAAAGGTGTTAAAAGAATATTGAACAATCATCGTTTCGTGAGGCAGTAATTCGCCACCCACAGAAACAGTATGTTCTTTAACCATTTGACGGAGGTGTGTGTAAGTGTAGGTAGAATAATTATCATAAAAACATCCTAGTATATTGAGGATACTATTGTTATTATGGGATAAAATAATAATAAGATAGTGGTTAGTGAAGAAGGAAAATAAAAGAAAGAAACTCGAGAGAAGACATTACCTCTAAATCGGGTAGCTCTTTTTGATTTGAGCCAAAGACTTCCTTGGAAAGACTTATACCCAAAGTAATGATTATAGGAGTAATATATGGATTTGGAGAGATTATATGAGCATAGGTGGGACGAGCCAAGGTCTTGAGAGGTGTGGGTAAGGTGGTAGAGGTGGGAACCTTTTATAAGAGGGAGGAGGGTCACTTTTGGAAAGTCTTGAAATGTCACTTTATTATAAAATGATTTTCGGATTTTAAAGGTCCCAAAATGATATATTTGAAGGATAAGGTGATAAGGGTTACAAATCAACCCATCCAATAGGTTTTATACAAGTGTAAGTATTAGATTTTACCTTATCATTTCATTTTATTTAAATCGTTCATTAATTAGGTAATCACTGCATCATCATGCTGCCATTAATAAATTTATTTATTTAATGTGTAAAAATAAAAAAAATACTATGATGTAGGAAATATTTTTAGATTTAAAATTAATTTTTAATAGTCTAAGAGATCATATATGTAATGAAAATTAAATTTTTTTTACTTAGGATATACAAACCTTTGTTATATTTCTCTTCTTTAAAAAATAATGTCATAAATGTCACAATTTCACCCATGTGACTCCATGGGCCCTCAAGTTCAGAAAAAAGCTTCCCATGGTCGGAAATGACTCAAAAAAGAGGATTTGGACACCTATTGGGGTCATTTTATATTATTATGATATGATTTTATTACCCTTAACTACCCGATTACTAATTAATCACGACAATTAAAGATAATTACCGCCGTAACTATTCATAATGTCCAAAAACAAAAGAGTATTAATTACATAATTTGGACCTTCTAATTTCAAATATGGAATCCATTTTACCAATTTACAAACTCATAAATTTCAGTAATTAATTTAAAAATAATTCTCATTGTCAAAACAAATAGCCTGTTTTTAAGAAACAATATCTATCAAAAGATTGACAGTTGTTTATGTCCAATTTCAAAGTGAAATTAACTAGAATGATCATTATTGAATTAAATGGTAAAAATATATTATAATTATACTTTAAAACCAATTAAAAGGACATCTTACTATATTATTAAATTAGATGAAAAATCAGTTTTTAAGTAAAATGCAGTATTTTTCACTATTCCTTAAAGCAGCTTGTATGGTTTCCCTCTTTCCTTAAAGCAGCTTTTTGAAAATGAAAAGAAATGGTTTGTAGGCATTAGTTTTAAAAATTCATTAAAAATGAACATTGTTAGAAAAATACCAAAAATTTATCCAATGTAAATTTCAATGTCCCAATTCTAAAGAAATTGTTTATTTTTACAAATAGAGCTTATAAAATTGTCAAAAGTTATATTTAAAAATGGGTTTCCATCAAAAGGCGGTAAAACAAACTTTTAAAAATATTAGAGTATTCTATGCCTAAGATTGGATTTATTCTCATTTTAAGCCTCTAAAAAACTACCCAATTCATAAATAGACATAGATATGATAATTTATTATTCTTTACTTACTTGGGATGTTACATCCTTCCCCCCTTTAGGAAATTGTGTCCCCAAAATTCATTTACATATCGAATAAGTGGGGGTATTTATCCCTCATTTCATTTTCAGATTTCCATGATGCCTCTTCAACTATATGGTTTTTCCATAGAAGCTTTACTTGATTAATCACCTTATTCCGTAACACTTTCTGCCTGTGGTCAATAATCTGGACCGGTTTTACTCATATGATAGATTCTCTACCAGATGAACTACCTCTGGACTCAAAACATGTGATAGATCTGGCATGTACTTCCTTAACATTAAAACATGAAAAAAATTATGTGTCTGAGATAAACTCTGAGGTAAAGCCACTCGGTATGCAACTGATCCAACTCTCTCCAGAATTTCATATGGTCCAATGAACCTTGGACTCAGCATTACTTTCTTACCAAATCGCATCACACTTTTCCATGGAGAATCTTTGAGGAAGAAATTATCACCTACCTCAAAAGAGAGATCCTTCCTCCTATTGTTCGCATAACTTTTCTGCCTGCTCTGAGCTATTCTCATGTGTTTCTGTATCAGCTGAACTTTTTTTGCCAACTCTTCTACCAATTCTAGTTCCATCAACATTGTTTCACCTAATTCATCCCAAAAATATGGAGTTCGACACCGCTTCCCATATAATGACTCAAATGGTGCTATCTGTATACTGGAATGAAAACTGTTATTATAAGAAAAATCAACTAATGAATGATGTTGGTCCAAAATTTAATGAAAATCCATCGAACAAGCATGTAGCATTTCCTCCAAACTTTGAATTGTTCGTTTTGACTACCCATCTGATTGAGGAGGAAAAGCTTTACTAAAATTTAATTCAGTACCCAATGACTTCTGAAGTCCATTACAAAATTTAAAAGTGAGCATATGAATAGGATCAGATACACTGGAGAGGGGAACACAATGTAACCTAACTATCTCATTTAGAAACAATCAAGAAAGTTGATTTGGGGAAAAAGTATCTTGTATATCAAGGAAATGAGCAGATTTAGTCAAGCGATCAAAAGTAACCCCGATTGCATTATTACATTGAGGAGTCTTTGGTAATCCCACAATGAAGTCCATGGATATATTCTCCCATTTCCACTTTGTCACTGGTAAAGGATAAAGCATCCGTTTCGGTAACTACCACTCTAATATAACCTACTGACAAGTCAAACACTTCATAGTAAAATCAGCAATATCTCTTTTACTTCAAGGCCACCAGTAATAATCCCGAAAATCTCTGTACATCTTAGTACTTCAAAGATGAACTGAAAATGGATAACTATGAGCTTCGCATAACAACTCTCTCCTAAACTGTGAATCACAAGTCACATACAATCTCTTACCAAATCTTAAAACACAATCATTATCAATGCCGAATTCAGGTAATGTAACCTTCTAATCTAGCTCTACATTTTTTTACAACTCACTATCTTGATTCTGTGCTTGCTTAATTCTATCTAAGAGAGAAGATTTCACTGATACCCGAAACAAAACAGAAAAATTTCTTGCACCAACAACTTCCAAGAAAAAATTATTCAAATCCTTAACCAAAGGATTACGTTCCAAACATATCATGGTTAATGAAGCATTACATTTTCAATTCAATACATCATCCACTTTATTTGATTTTCTCGGATGGTAATGAATTGTACAATCATAATCCTTGATTAATTCTAGGTATCTCCCATTTCTCATGTTCAATTCTTTCTGAGTGAATAAATACTATAAACTTTTGTGATCATTATATATTTCACACTTTACACCATACAAATGATGCCTCCAAACGTTTAAAGCTAAAAATAGCAGCTAATTCCAAATCATGTGTAGGGTAATTTATCTCATGAGTTTTCAAATGATGTGAAGCATAAGCAATTACCCAATCATTCTGCATTAGGAGGCAACCAATTCATTACAATGAAGCATCACTGTCAATAAAAAAATCAAAATTCCTGGAAGGTAGTTCCAATACTGGATCATTCACCAATCTTCTTTTAATTTCTTGAAAACAATCATCACTTTCTTTTTTCCAGATAAACTTAACCCCCTTCCGTGTTAGCTTAGTCAATGGGCTGGACAACCGTGAAATTTTTTTAACAAACCTTCGGTAATAGCCTGCCAAACAAAGAAAACTACGCATCTCGGTTATATTTGTGGGTGTTGTCCATTCTTCAACAACCATTGTTTTTGAAGAATCAATAGTTATTCTATATTTAGAAACAATGTGTCCAAGGAAAGAAATTTTTTACAAACAAAACTCACACTAGCTGAATTTCCCATACAATTTCTTTTCTTTTATGGTTTAAAATATAAACCTTAAATGAATTTCATGCTCTTCTTTACTTTTAGAAAACACCAAAATATCATCAATGAAAACAACCACAAACTTATCCAAGAACTCATGGAAAATTCTATTCATAAGGTCCATGAATATGACAGGTGCATTGGTTAAGCCAAAAGGCATAACTACTAATTCATAATGGCCACATCTTATACAAAACACGATCTTCAGAATATCTACTTCCATTACCTTCAAATGATGGAACCCCGATCTCAAGTCAATCTTTGAAAAATACAGAGCTCCCTGGAGCTGATCAATCAAATCATCGATATAAGGAAAAGGTTATTTGTTCTCAATAGTGATGTTATTCAAGGCTCTATAATCAATACAAAGTCCCATTGAACCATCTTTATTTTTAACGAATAAGATAGGAGCACCCAATGGTGATGTTCCAGGTCGAATGAAACCTTTGTCTAATAAATCTTGCAATTGCTCCTTAAACTCTTAAAGTTCAATTTGAGCCATTCGATAAGGGGGTTTTGAAATTGTCTTAGCATCAGGAACTAAGTCAATAGTAAATTCAACTTTTTGATCTGGTATTATTCAAGGCAACTCATAAAAAAAAACATCTGGATACTCATTTACCACTGGAACATCATTAATCTAAATTATTCCTTTGTTTTCAACAATATGTGCAAGGTAACATTAATTTCCATATTTTACAAGTTTCTCAGCCTCTTGGTATGTTATCAACTCTAAGTGTTAATTCTTGTACAAAAACTGAAAGTGTTTCTAAAAAGAAACTTCTTTACCTATACAGTCAATCTTAGCATGGTAAACAGAGAGCCAATCCATACCCAGGATAGCATCAAAATCTACTAGAGGTAAAACAATAAGGTTTTCAAGTAGATTTATCCCACATATAAGTATAGGAATATTTTTATAAATTCTTTTTACCTCAAAATTTCCCCCATATGTTTTTACCACATGTTCAGGAGTCATTTCTTGAGATGGAATTCCCAATTTACTAGAAAATTTTTCAAAGATGAAAGAATGTGTAGATCCTGAATCAAACAACACATTGGAATAATCTGAAAAAACAAACAAAGTACCTGATACCACTTCATTTGATGGCCCAACATATGCTGAAGTAGTTGAAAAGGATTTCACCACACCTTAATGCTTGTAGTCTTAATGCTTCACATCTTTTGAGCGCTTTGTCAAACACTCGTTTTCATAATGACCCATCTCATTGCACTTGAAACATTTCACTAACTATAAATCAAATTTGCTCTTACCATTACACTGATATTTTCCTATGCAATCACGAGCCTTATGTCCCATTTTACCACATCAAAATCACTTTCCATAATTCAAAACACATTCCCCAGCATGCTTTTTACCACATTTATCACAAACTACAAACTTAGTTCTCTTACCATCAAACCATTTTGAATTTTTCTTCCCTTTCTCCTATAACTTCAGTCTCTTCTTCTTTTGGTTGTCATAGAACACTTGATCATAGAAAAACTCCATTTCTACCTTCTCAGCACATCGAACAAGCTATTCATAATTTTTGAAATGATGAGAAGCTAATGCCCTTCGATATTTTGGCTTTAATCCTGAGTAAAAAAGATTGATTTTACTATCAAGGCCTCGGATAAAATTTGGAGCATACCATTCCAATCGAGTGAACTTTTCTTCATAAGAATCCACTGAGTCATCCTCTTGCCTCAAATCCAAGAATTGTTTTTCCATTCTAATTCGAACAGCCTTAGGAAAATATTTCTCATGAAACATTACTTTGAATTCATCCTAGACAAGAGCATAAATCTCATCAGCGTCCCTGATATTTTTAACCATCGACCACCACTAATATGCTTCACCCTCCAAACGGTAAAAAAAAGACTAACCTTTTGATTTTCTGAACACCCCATGACATCGAAAATATTCTCCAGTGCTTTAATCCACCATTCAGCTAACACAGGGTCAGATGATCCTCTAAATGATGGGGGATGTTGCCTCATGAAATGTTCCACCACTTACATGTTCCTCTGTGGTTGACCTGGATGATATCGTGCATGGATACCACCACCATTTATCGGTTGAGTCACCTGCACCTTTACTACAACAAATTTTTTTAGTTCCAATTCCGACCATCACAGGATGCTGAATTGGAAGGTCATTTCCTTCTGTATGCCTTCCTAGCACTGCTTCCCTATTTCCTCTGCGGAAAACCATTCTGAACAAACATGTCTTAGATGAAGCTACATGGTAATCTTCAAGTGATATATCATTTAAATATGACCATAATGTAAAAAAAATATTTTTGGATAATCATTTAATAGAATTCTAACTCCTAAAGTTATCTAAACTGACATTTGATACAAACTATAAGGCCCCAGTATTAAAATTTACTTAATATTGGGTTATTCCAAGAATACACATTGATGATATTTTCAGGTTTAGAGTTTTAGATAATTAGATCATAAATCATGCATTACATTCCACATTTAAACAAGGTGGTTACATCATAGAGAGTATTCATTTTTTTCCACCAAAGGAAACATAATTAAAATAAAACATGGTTTCTTTCTTGACGCCTCCTCAACACTATCATCACATCATGTAATTTTTCCTTGACCTGTGAAAAACATTTCAAAAACTTTGGATGAGCATAAAAAGCTCAGGAAGGGATATAAAAATATGGAAAGAAAACATTTGTCCAAGTATACATATGAATCAATGATGTCATAATTTAGTCATAAAACATAAGCACATTAACATACCTCATGAAATCATAAGATTTATGAATAACTCATAAAAAGCATAAGACATAAAGGTAACTTGAAGAATTCATAACATTCTTACATAGGGAGTAACCCTCATGGTTACGTTTGGAATACCCATCACAATATATTCCCTAAATCTCTTTGGAGAAACCTTAGTGTTTAACTCCTTAACATTACCCAATGCATTGGAGAGCTATCTAGGGCTCACCCGCCCTTAGTTTATCATGGAACCACCGACTTCATAAACCATTCCCATGAACCATAACACAATCGTATCACATAAAACATGCATAAAAGACACATAAAATTTCCATATTTCAATCAAAAGAAATCAATAACACACATTGATATAATCAAAATATTATCAAATCCATTTTCAATACCAAAATAAAAGAAAAGTAAAACATGGTATTTATTTTTCATTTTAAAAAATTTATGTCTTGTAGAGGAAAACTCAAGAAAATGGTCACGACGTTGGAGAAGTCATTGTCACCACATACTGAAGACAAAAACATTCCTTTTATAGATTAGTAAAACTATTTGTGTAAAAATATTCCTTTTGAATTAAATTAAAATTCAAAAGGGTTTATAATACAACTAATAAAAGAATGTCAAATATAAATTTAAGTATGCATCAACGAAAGGATACTGGGATGTAGTCCCTTACCTCACGTCCGACTTGTCTTGTTTTTTTCTTTATATTCCTAAATAATAAACATTTGTCAATTTATAATTTCTTATAACGACTCGAATCCGGAGCCCTTCCACTGGTGCCCCGTACCTGGTTTGCCACATGACCTCAAGCGTGTTTCCCCAAATGCCAGAGGCTGCCGAAAAGCAGCGAGGGCCATGGTGAGTCAGGGGAGAAACTATGCCCTCATTTGGTAAAGTATGCAGTGGAAGAATAAGTATAAACAATAGCGTAAGCAGTAAATAACATGAAAAAATTGGACTGAAAGTAAAACCAATTTCTGATATAATAATGATGCAGAATGGAACATGTATCTATGAAAAGCAGTAAGCAAAAAAACGTGATGAAATACAACTGAAACCAAAGAACTAAATGTAAAGAGTAACTCTAGCAGCATCGCGGGCCAAGACCATGTCCCATGCTCTCCAGCTCCGACTAGCAATCAAGTACCTAAGGTGGAAGGGCCACAATCCCTACCTATACCTGCAACCATATAATCTGTTTGGGACGAAAAGCAGGACCCAAATAGGGTGTGAGATTAATCCCAGTATGCAACCACTACAAGATCTGTGCCCTACTGTCAGTGAGTGATATAGCAAAAGTAAAGGTAAATAAATGCAGCAAACAATTCTACCAATTACCGTTCACATTCATTTAATTATCAACCAGGGAAAACCATCAATGTTTCTTATTCCAAGATAAGCAAGTAACACAGCAGGTATCTAACAAGACTACCTAACACAAGCAGTACAAAACCCAAGCTTGTTCTTTGACTTGGTGGACTCGTCACAACCAACCATCAAAAATCACACTGAATCTTTGGGTGGCTTAAACTAGCAGACCCCTATAGTCCAGTAATCAAACAAGGCACATACACTCTAGGAAGATCTTATGTCAATTCCCATATGGTCTTGCAATAAAATCTACAGACTCTCCGAGGAAGCACTTATGCCTAATTACTCATGTGGTCTCGATGTGTGGATAAACTAAGAACACTCTTGGGAAGCGCAAAGTCCGATCCCCGTAGGTCCTTCGTACGAAACTAAAACCAACAGAACCTCTAGGGAAGCACTTAATCATCTATTCCCTCTTTGATCTCCCGCACCAGGTTCTCACGTCCCTGAGCGGTCCAGTCCTGCGTAATAGACTGTTAGAATCCCTAAGTAAGATAAACAACTACTTGGCTAATAGATACCAAAAATGCATCCATAAGCATATAAACAGTAGGAAATACAAGAAATCAAGTCAACATGCATACTATCAATGCAATAGGGGTTGCCTCATAGGAAACCCATGCCAAATGGCAAACAACAGTCAAAACAAGGGAAAACACACTTGGGGTGATCACAAACATGTCAACATGAAATTATTAATCATCTAATAACCTCAAGCATACAAGCTATCTATGGCAGATAATTAAACAGGATTAAAACCCTAACATGGGATACCCGATACATGGGTATCCGACACTTTTGCAACCAAAACTCAAAGAACATCGACGTAGGGAAACAAACCACCTACCTCGATCATTGGAGATCTATATACTTGAACCTCAGCTCGTGAATCGGCCTAGAATGGAGTAGATCTGCAAAAACGTCTAAAACACTCAACCTCAGATAACTCACGCGAGAGGAAGAATTAGGAAACGAGGATAAAGAAGAACCAAGAACTCACCACTTCGATTCTTCTGCAATTGAAAGAGTTCGATTCGGACAACCGGTGACTGATCGGTGGATCGAAGATGAATCAGCCTCCTCGGATGCTCGGGACGGAATTAGAAGAAGAATAAGGGGTTTAAGAGCATTAGGCACGACCCCAGTCAGATTAATGAAATAAAAATAAAGTACACGGCGTGTACTTCTTGAGTACATGGCGTGTACTTCAATTTTACGTACCCCGAAGTAACTGGCCTCCACCTCAGCCTTACACACCGTGTGTGTGTGCCAGACATCGCCAATCACACGACTTCGAGTGGAAGAGGAGTACATGGCATGTACTCATAAAGTACACGGCGTGTACTCTGAAAATTTCCAGATACACACCGTGTGTGTGGCCCGGTATCGGCCAACACACGGCTTAGAGTGACCGAGGAGTACCCGATGTTTTCTCATAACGTACACGGCGTGTACTCTGAAAATTTCCAGATTCTCCATTTTTCCTTAAAAAATCCTGTAAAAGAGATCCGTACCTGAAACTGAAGCTCCGAGTTCTTACAAACTTCCCCCCTTAAAGATATTCATCCCCGAATTTCCCTAGAAAGGTGTAGAAGAAGAAACCTCTAACAAATCTGGCCACTATGATTGTATATCAGCCTCCCTCTCCCAAGTCTCATCCTGTATACGGTCGTGCTGCCATAGCACCCATACCAGAGGAACAGACCGGCCACGAAGCACTTTTTTACTATGATCAACAATCCTGATAGGATGCTCCTCGAAAGATGCATCCTGCCCCAACTCAACCTCCTCGGGTTTCAAAACATGAGACGGGTCTAAGAAATACCGTCGAAGTTGAGAAAAATGAAAGACGTCGTGCATAGCCTGGTATCTCTGAGGTAACTACAACATG
This sequence comes from Viscum album, assembly GCA_963277665.1. Lineage (NCBI taxonomy): Eukaryota > Viridiplantae > Streptophyta > Magnoliopsida > Santalales > Viscaceae > Viscum > Viscum album. Next base: position 1,370,589,893 of record OY728135.1, read on the forward strand.
TAAGCAACCAACCTGACTCACTCCATAACCTCAAACGGCCTGACGTATCTCGGTGAAAGCTTACCTTGTCTCTAAATCCTCTTGTGTCCCATCATTGGTGCGACACGCAGGAAACACCTGATCCCCGACCTCGAACTCCAGAGGTCGTCTCCGCTGATCAGCATAAGACTTCTGTCGAGACTGCGCTGTAGCCATCCTCTTCCGAATCAGCTCTATCTGCTCTGAAGTCTCCTGAACAAGACGAGGCCCCAGTAAATCCGCCTCTCATGTCTCTATCCAGCATAAAGGTGATCGGCATGGCCTACCATACAAAGCCTCGTAAGGTTCCATCTGAACAGTTGCCTGAAAACTGTTGTAGTAGGCGAACTCTACCAGAGGAATATGCTTCTCCCAAGAACCGCCAAAGTCTAGAATGCAAGCTTGGATCATATCCTCAAGCACCTGGATTGTACAATCAGACTGGCCATCAGTCTGGGGATGGTATGCTGTACTCAAAAGTACCTGTGTACCCAACGCCCACTGTAGCCCCTGCCAGAAGTGCGAAGTAAAATGTGCATCCCTATCTGAAACAATATAGTGTGGAACTCCATGTAGACGTACATTCTCCTGGATGTACAACCGTCCCAGCTCATCAACAGTGAAGGTCTCCTTGTTCGTCAAGAAGTGTGCAACCTTCGTGAGCCTGTCCACTACAACCCAAACCACATCATTTCCTCGAGGTGATCTCGGTAACCCTATCTCGAAGTCCATCACGACATCATTCCATAACACTCAGGAATGAGTAACTGCTGCCAAAGCCCTGCTGGTCGCTGATGCTCTGCCTTCACCTGCTGACAGGTGGAACACCGCATAACAAAACCAGCCACATCCTTCTTCATACCTAGCCACCAATACTGGTGGTGCAAGTCTCGGTACATTTTTGTGACACCAGGATGAACTGCGCAATATGAGGCATGAGACTCCCGCATCATCTCCTCACGTATGTCTGCTGAAACCCATACATGGCCATGAAAATGTAGCACCTTGTCATCACCCACTATCCACCCCGGAGTAGGGTCTCCATCTGACACACCCTCCAGTAGGACTAGGCCTTCAGGGTCTGATAGCTTCCTCATTCGAACTCGACCAAAAAGGGTAGAGGTAACAACTACGGAAGAAAGAACCGTCTGACCATGTCTGTCGTGTACCTCCAGATGCATCTCAGAGAACAGAGCCAAGAGCTGTCACTCACTGCTGGCTTCTTGAACTGCCTGAATCTGAGTCCTCCTGCTTAGTGCGCCTGCCACAGTATTTTCCTTCCCACGCGTATAAGAAAGCTCGAAGTCGAAAGACTTTAGGTACTCGACCCACCTCCGCTATCTTAGATTCAAGTCACGCTGCATGAAGATATAATTGAGGCTATTGTGGTTAGTATCTACCATGAAATTCTATCCCATGAGATAGTGCCTCCAACAACCCATAGCATGAACAACAGCTTCCAACTCCAAGTCGTGCGTAGGATAGTTTTTCTCATGTGGCCTCAAATGCCGAGATCCGTACGTGACAACACGATCTTCCTGCATAAGGACTGCTCTAAGACCAATGCCAGATGCATCATAGAAAACATTATAACTCTTTCCCGGATCTAGAAGAACTAGAATTGGTGTGGAAGTCAATCACCCCTTCATCTCCTAGAAGGCCGAGTCACATGCTTCTAACCAAACAAACTTCACCCCCTTCTTAGTCAAGACCTTCAACGATGATGTTAGGCGTGAGAAGTCCCGTAAAAACCACCTGTAGTAACCAGCCAGCCCTGAGAAACTACATACATCGAAGATGTTCTTTGGCTGCTCCCAGGTGACTACTTCTCTCACCTTCTCTGGGTCTATTGATACTCTTGTCTCTGAGATGACATGACCCAGGAAGTGAATCTAATTAATCTAAAAGTGGAACTTTGAGAGTTTAGTATAAAGCTGATGCTCCCTCAGTGTACTCAAAACGATCTCAAGATGGGTTACATGGTCGTGTCGAGTGTGATAGTACACCAAGATATCATCCACGAAGACCACGACGAAGGAATACAAGTAAGGATGGAACACTCGGTTCATCAGTGCCATGAAAACTGCTGGCACATTCATCAAGCCAAATGGAATAACTGTATATTCGTAGAGGCCATACCTGATCCTAAATGCTATCAGGGGTATATCTGAAGGCCTAACGCATAGATGATGATAGCCGGATCTCATGTCGATCTTTGAGAACACCATGGCTCCTCAAAGCTGATCAAAAATATCATCAATCCTCGGCAAGGGATATCGATTCTTGACCTCCAACTGGTTCAACTTCTGATAATCCACACAAAGCCGTAAGGTACTATCCACCTTCTTCGCAAACAACACAGGTGAACCCCAAGGGGAAGTACTGGGTCAGATGAAACCCTTAGCCTACAACTCCTCCAACTGCTTCTTGAGTTCTTACAACTCAGACGTATCCATCCTATAAGGAGGTATGGATACCGGTGCAGATCCTGGAACAACTCAATCGAGAAGTCTACCTCACATTCTGGAGGAAAACCTGAGAAGTATTCTGGAAAGACATTTGGAAAATGATCTACTACCGAAGGAAAATCAATATGAGAGGTCCCCTGATCATCCAGATATAAACTAGAAATCTAGGCCGTAACTCTGCCCAACCCATGATGCTCTGGTCCATCTCTTCTTGCCTGGACATCCCATTCTCCCTTGTGAAGAAAAGACCTGCCCTCTGGTGACGTGAAACTCACCCTGCAACGATAACAGTCGACAAAGGCCTGAAAAGGAACTAGCCAGTTCATTATGAGAATTACAACATAACCTGTCATCTCCAGGACATAAAGATCCCACATGAAGTGACACCCACCAACCTCAAGAGGGAACTCCCTACACTGACGCACATTAATAGTTCTATGTCCAAAAGGAGTGTCTAGTGCCAAAGTATCCTCATAAGTAAGGACAGTGAGTCTAAGGATCTCCATAGTGTGAACAGAAATAAAGTTCTGAGAAGCTACAGTATGGAAAAGTGCATAAGATAAAACTGAGGCTACTAGGATCGTACCTCAAACTGTGGAAGGTCTATGATCCTGCTCCCGATGAATCTACTCTACCGCAAACGTCTGGCCAGTACCACGGCCTTGTGTAGCAGCCTGATATCCCTGAGTTAATCCCCCTTGAGCCTGAACACTACGTCCGCGACCTCTACCCTGGCCTGAACAACCTGAAGAACTCCAGCCCCCAGTCTTCTGTGGGATTGCTAATCATGCTCTTTAACAAGGTGTAGAAATAGATCCTCCTTCACTAGACGCTGGAAGAAGAACCCTACAAAAACACTACAGATGACCGATATTTCCACAAGCTCGGCACTCCACTGTATCTCTCAGGCACTGAGTCTTCTTATGATCGCTCTTTCCACACTGATAGCATACCATCGGGTTTCCAGAACAATGATCCCATCCTCCAGAAGACATACCCCACTTCCTCGAGTCACCTAGAGTAGAACCTCGATGGTGCTTCCTACTGTCAGTATGAAACGACTCACCCTTGGGTGCTGAACCGCCCTGGTCAACAGCTCTAGTCTCCCTCATATTTCTTTCGTTGATCAATGCCTGGTTGACTATCAGAGTAATATATGTCAACTGGAAAACGTTCACCTGTGATCTGATCTCTGGTTTGAGGCCTTCCTCAAACTACCTCGCCAAAAAATAGCTCTTCATTTCCCAGAATGGAAGCGAAACTCTGTAACTCGGTGAAGCGGGATGAATACTCCATAACCGAAAGAGTACCTTGCTGCAGGTTCATGAACTCCCTGGCCCTGTCGGCCCTCAGCGTCACTGAATAGAAGTAGTCATTGTACTTACACTGGAATTCATCCCAAGCCATAGTCCGCTGGCACCCTACCTGTGAGACTACATCCCACCATCTCTTGGCTGAATCTCACAGCATGTAAGTCACGAGCTTCACCTGTCTTTCTGGGGGTGTCTCCAGATTCTCGAAGATGGAAAGCATGGTTTCTAGCCATGACTCTGCAACCTGAGGTCCTCCATCCCCTGTGAAAGTGGGAGGATGATGCTGCTGGAAGACTCACGTTATCTCTTCCATAGACGAGGCTAGATGTTGAGCTCCCTGGAAGGTCTGCATGAACCTCATGAATCCCTCTCTGTACTAAGCATCTGCACCAGTGTCCGGAATCACTACAGGTGCCATATCCAGAACAATCGGTGGAACTACAGGTAGTCCCTGGTCTGCCGTATCAGACGTACTGCCATTGCCTGGTTCCTGGCATGCAACGGGAGGATGTCTTGGTGCCATAACCTTGAAAGGTCAAAAGAACACTCCATTTTTAGGATCAACAAGGATATAAAACACAAGAGTACAAAACGGGAATAGGAGAGAGAAACACTTAAACTTGAAAAATTGAACTACGCGGCGTGTATTTAAACTACACGGCGTGTTTATTAAAGCCATTTACATGGGCCTACAATTCTGCAACCATTGGTTGTGTAATGATTCAGACTACAAGACATGTTGTCCAAAAACACAGCGTGTACCTGGACTCCACTCCCCTGCATGAGTCTCTTTACACAACTAACCTACACGGTCTTCCAAAAACTAGACTACACGGCGTGGGCACCGAGGACACAGCATGTACAAGCCAGGCTTCGGTGGTCCGTGTAACAGGTTACACGGCCAGCCACACAGCTGACCACTTACACGGTGTGTTCCAAACAAACACGGTGTGTATTGGAGAATATAACACCGACCCATGTTGTTCGTGACACGGCTGGGTACCTAGAAGAAAACTACACGGCGTGTTCTTATAACACACGACCTGTACTAGACAGGATCGGTGACCCGTGTAGCAAGTTACACGGCCGGCTACATGGTTGATCCCCTACACGGCGTGTTCTGAACAAACACGGTGTTTATAACGATGGATAACACCGACCCATTTTGTTCGTGACATAGCCGGGTATCCAGAAGAAACCTACACGGCGTGTATATATAACACACGACATGCACTACACGAGCTTCCCCGACCTATGTTGTTGGCGACATGGCCGGGTACACGGTTTACTACCACACGACATGTACATAAGGTACATGGCGTGTCCCCAAATATTTCCCTACACCCCGTGTTTTTGTTTACACAGATAGTAACATGGTTTAAAAACTACACGGTGTGTATGAATGAAGTACACGCCGTGTATTCTAGGTTTTTCCGCACAATAGCTCTGAAACTACTCCGAACTCCAGAAACACTGAAAAAACAACCAGCTATGTGCCAAATTCCAATCCGTGGGGTCCCATACTCCATGCGATCAAAGCATGGCATCATCAAGATGCATACAACAACTAAACAAAATAACAATAATGATCCGCCAAATTCCGATCCTCGAGGGCCCATAACCCCTCCAAGACCAGAGCTTGGTGCCCATGCTAAACAGGCTGTAAAAGAAGTAATACTCTATCAACGCAACAAGTATTTCTATCACAGCAACTACCACAACAACATGAATAATCTATCACGACATCTATCACAACAACATGAAATTCTAATGCACCCTAGATGGCATGGTAAAATGCATGGCCAGTGATTTCCTACCTGGTGCCTATATGATGCATGAGATGGCACACCCTCACCTCATCGGGTTGCAACTAATTAGAACCATAATCATATAAACTGTAACAACAAAAAACACGCGCATCACCCAATAGTGAAATATAATAAACTATAACACTTGGAAAAACTGAAAATTACAATTACGAGGTAATATAGCTTTTCCCTGTATCCGGGTTAATTACACCCAAACACAGTTGAGTACTAACTACCCATTTCTTCCTATCCCTGGATATTGTCGCAAAACAGTAAGAAATAGTAAAGAAAGAAAACCTCCTTTGATACCACTTTGTAACGACCCAAATCCGGAGCCCTTCCACTGGTGCCCCGTACCCGGTTCACCACATGACCTCAAGCGCGTTTCCCCAAATGCCAGAGGCTGCCGAATAGCAGCGAGGGCCTTGGTGAGTCAAGGGGGAAACTATGCCCTCGTTTGGTAAAGTATGCAGTGGAAGAATAAGCATAAGCAATAGTGGAAGCAGTAAATATCATGCAACAACTGGACTGAAAGTAAAAGCAATGTCTGATATAATAATGATGCAGAATGGTACATGTATCTATGAAAAGCAGTATGCAAAACAACGGGCTGAAATACAACTAAAACCAAAGCACTAAATGAAAACAGAAACTCCAGTAGCATCACAGGCCAAGACCCAGTCCCATGCTCTCCAGCTCCGACCAACAATCAAGTACCTGAGGTGGAAAGGCCACAATCCCTACCTATACATGCCACCATATATTCTGTTTGGGCCAAAAATCCGGACCCAAATAGGGTGTGAGACTAATCCCAGCAGGCAAACACCACAAGATCTATGCCCTACTATCAGTGAGTGATATAGAAAAAGTAAAGGTAAATAAATGCAGTAAACAATTCCACCAATTACCATTCACATTAATTTAATTACACAACCAGGGAAAACCAGAAAAGTTTCTTATTCCTAGATAAGAAAGTAACACAGTGGGTATCTAAAAGGACTACCTAACACAAGAAGTAAAAAACCCAAGATTGTTCTTTGGATTGGTGGACTCTTCCAAACCAACCATCAAAAATCACACTGACTCTCTGGGTGGCTTAAACTAGCAGACCCCTATAGTCCAGTAATCAAACTAGGCACAGACACTCTGGGAAGCTCTTACGTCAATTCCCCTATGGTCTTGAAATAAAAGATACAAACTCTTTGAGGAAGCACATACGTCCAATTATTCATGTGGTCTCGATGTATGGGTAAACTAAGAACACTCTTGGGAAGCCCAAAGTCCGATCCCCGTAGGTCCTGTTTACGAAACTAAAACCAACAGATCCTCTAGGGAAGCACTTAATCATCTATTCCCTCTTTGATCTCCCGCATTAGGTTCTCACGGCCCTGAGAAGTCCAGTCGTGCGTAATTGACTGTTAGTATCCCTAAGTAAGTTAAAAAACTACTTGGATAATAGCTACAAAAAATGCATCCACAAGCATATAAACAGCAGGCAATACATGCAATCAAGTCAACATGCATACTATTAATGCAATAGGGGTTGCCTCGTATGCAACCCATGCCAAATGGAAAACGACAACCAAAACAAAGGAAAACACCCATGGGGTGATCCTCAACATTCCAACATGCAATTATTAGTTATCTAATAACCTCAATAATACAAGAAATCTAAGGCAGATAAATAAACAGGATCAAAACCCTAACCCAGGATACAAGATACATGGGTATCCGGTACTTTTCTCAACCAAAACTGAAAGAACTTCGACGTAGGGAAACAAACCACCAACCTAAATCCTCTTATATCGATATAATTGAACCTAGGTCCCTGAATCGGCCTAGAACAGAGAAGATCTGCAAAAATGTCTAAAAGGCTCAACCTCATATAACTCACGCGAGAAGAAGAATCCGGAAACGAGGCTAAAGAAGAACCAAGAACTCACCGATATGATTCTTCTGCAATCGAAGGAGTTCGATTCTGACAACCGGTGACATATCGGTGGCTTGGAGAAGAATCGGACTCCTCAGACGCTCTGGACGGAATTAGGCAGAGAAGAAGGTGTTTACGAGCATTAGGCACGACACTGGTCTAATTAATGAAATAATAATAAAGTACACAGCATGCACTTCTTGAGTACATGGCGTGTACTTCAATTTTCCATACCCCAAAATAACCGGCCTCCACTTCATCCATACACACCGTGTGTGTGGCCCGGACACGGCCAATCACATGGCTTCGAGTGGTAGAGGAGTACACGACGTGTACTCATAAAGTACACGGTGTGTACTCTAAAAATTTCCAGCTACACACTATGTGTGTGTCCCGGTCTCGTCCAACACATGGCTTAGAGTGGCCGAGGATTACACAGCGTGTTCTCATAAAGTACACGGTGTGTACTCTGAAAATTTCCAGATTCTCCATTTTTCCTTAAAAAAGCCCGTAAAAGAGATCCGTACCTGAAACCGAAGCTTCGGGTTCTTAAATTTCATAAGGAATTAATTTAATGTTTATTATTCAATTAATATCACATATTATAATGTTATAATAATTAGTTAATTATGTGAGTTCATATCATACATTTTGTCGATGTTCTGTACATGAGTCAAAAATAAACATGTTTGAAGAGAATTGTCCATGTAGTTATAAGTACATCATCTCCGAAATGGTGTTAATGATTTAAATATCATATATATCCATTATATATTTATTTAATAATATTCCATAATGTTTTGAGATAAGAAATAAAATGTACTATTCATGGAGACAGAAGGTCATACATACGCATGAACGCTACTTTTATTTTTTGTCATATTAATGGACTTTAAAACTAAATGAGACATAGATATATCATAATTAAAGTATAAAATATATGTTATATAGGTAAGATAAGTTCATTAATTACATTATTTATAAATTCCATGTTTGGAATGAACGAGTCACATCACTTGTTGGGGCAGTAGTCCACACTTCCTCAAATGAAATTATCGCATTTTCACAACATGCAAAGCATAAAGGAATGTTTTAAATATAAAATATATAAGAATAGAGATGACATAAATATAATATATATCATATAAAAATATAGCACCATCATAGTGGCCACCATGAAAGGTGTTAAAAGAAGATTGAACAATCATCGTTTCGTGAGGCAGTAATTCACCACCCACAGAAACAGTATGTTCTTTGACCATTTGATAGAGGTGTGTGTAAGTGTAGGTAGAATATTTATCATAAAAACATACTAGTATATTGAGGATACTATTTTTATTATGTTATCAAATAATAAAATGATAGTGCTGAGTGAATAAGAAAATAAAAGAAAGAAACTCGAGAGAAGTCATTACCTCTAAATCGGGTAACTCTTTTTGATTTGAGCCAAAGGCATACTTGGAAATACTTCTACTCAAAGTGAGGCTCCTAGGAGAAATAGAGGTATGTGGAAAGATAATATGAGTAGAGGTTGGACAATCAAAGGGCTTCATAGGTGTGGGCAACAGGGTAGAGGTGTGGGGCTTATATAAGAGGGAGGAGGGTTACTTTTGGAAAGTCTTGAAATGTTACTTTATTATAAAATGAATTTCGGATTTTGAAGGTCCCACAAAGATATATTTCTAGTATAAGGTGATAGGGGTTCTATAGACACCCATAAAATATGTTTTATACAATTTTAGGTCTTATATTTTACCTTATCATTTCATTTTATTTAAATCGTTAATTAATGAGGTAATCACTGCATCATCATGGTGTCATAAATAAATTTATTGATATAATGTCTAAAAATTATAAAAAAATACCAAGATGTAGGAAATATTTTTAGAATTCAAATGAATATTTATAGTCTAAGAGATCACTTTTGTAAACAAAATTAAAATTGTTTTACTTAGGATATTCAAACCTTTGTTATATTTCTCTTCTTTTTGAAAATAATGTCATAAATGTCACTATTACAACCATGTGACTCTATTGGCCCTCAAGTTCGGTAAAAAGATTCCCATAGTCGGCCATGACTCAAAAAGGAGGATTTGAACACATTTTGGGGTCATTTAATATTATTATGATATTATTTTATTACCCTTAACTACCCGATTACTAATTAATCACGATAATTAAAGATAATTATCGTCGTTAGTATTCATAATGTCCAAAAATAAGAGACTTAATTACATAATTCGGACCTTATGATTCCAAATATGGAATCCATTTTATCAAATTCAAAACATATAAATTACAGTAATTAATTTAAAAATAAATCCCGTTGTCAAAACAAATAACGTGTTTTTAAGAAACAATATCTATCAAAAGATTGACACTTGTTTATTTCCAATTTCAAAGTGAAATTAATTCCAATGACCACCATTTAATTAAATGGTAAATGTATATTATAATTACACTTTAAAACCAACTAAAAGGAAAATATAACTATATAATTAAATTAGATGAAAAGGCAATTTTGAAGTAAAATGCAGTATTTTTCACTTTCATTAAAAACCAACATTGTCAGAAAAATACCAAAAATTTATCTAAAGTATATTTCAATGACCCAATTCTAAAGTAATTTTTTATTTTTAAAAATACATCTTATAAAATTTTCTAATGTTATATTTAAAAATGGGTTTCCATCAAAAGGTGGTAAAACAAACTTTTAAAAATATTAGAGTATTCTATGCCTAAGATTGGATTTATTCTCATTTTAACCCTCTAAAACACTATCTAATTCATAAATAGACATATATATGAAAATTTATTATTATTTACTTAATTGGGATGTTACACTCTTTGTTTCCTTTCACTTTTATAAATGGAATCATAAAAATCATTAAAAATGCATTTTTCTTCTTAATATTATGAATCTCTTCATAAATACTTTTATTACTACATGAATATGAATTTCATAGTTTTTTATTCTCTTCACCTAACTTTGGAATATCATTAATCACAAACATTTAATTATTCTTAATATTTTTATATTATACATTGAGTTTCATAATCACATTATGTAAATCATAACACATAATACAATTATTGAATGTTGAAAAAATTATAAAAACAATCCTATAATTGAGTAAGATATAGAAAATACCTCACTATATTTGGACATAAAACTTATGTTACTTGGAATTTTCTTCTCACCTCACATAATGAAACTATAAAATTATCCTATAAAAAATTAAATGAAAAAATAAATGTTTTCTTCTTATCATCCTTTGAGAGATTATTTTTAGTATATTTTGGATAGTTAGGTTCTGAGTGGTTTGGTTTATTACGACCATTACAAATAAGTTTGAAATATGTTGTTCCTTTACATATATAGTGTTTAGTTGTCCTTTATTATATTTATTTATTTTATATATACTAAAATACTTATTTATTAGATATTTTATCTCCCTTCAATCATCATTTAATGAATATGTATCATCATAAGGGTAATTATATATTGTTATCATAGTTTAAAAATAAAAAAAAATGTTTCCTTATTTTATTATGCTTCCGAATTTCTCAATTCAAGTACATATAGGATAAGAGATTGAATCATCTCATCCAAGGAATATTCAATAGTATTCCTGGTCTTATAAATGGAAAACCTCTTATAATTTCACTTATTAGTAAGTTTTATCAATATTATTTATATCAATATAACATTATTCATGTTTTTACTAAGAGTAGTCAATCTATTCACAATCTTAGTGAAATTATAGTATATCTCATCAAAAAATTCATTATAAATCATTATCATGTATTGATATTCATCTATATTTTTTTATTTTTTATTCATTATAATTTTTTAAAACCATGATTAGTGACTCGTAAAGTCATCCAAATAATGGAATCATTATAAAAAGTAAAGATATAACTATAAATATTTCTTCTAATTGAATTATAAAGTAAATTCATAATATTATAATTATTAAAAAAAATAACAACATAATTAATAAATTAATTCTATTGAGTAAATATTACTAACTGAATGTTTTCAATAATATAGTCCCAAACTCAATACCTATGTTTTCAGGAATACCTATATATTTTCACTTATGTATCCTTAATCATTTTTATTTAATAATGGTTGTCATATAAGATAACTTTATTTAATTACTGACTCGCCATCATAAATATGTACTCATTCCATAAGAGAATGAACTATATTGTCCATACATCACATAAATTATAAAGGATCACACAGTTTATTGGTTAAATATAAAATGAAAAATGAAAAAACAATAATGGATACCCATCTACAAGATATGGAGTCCCTCTTTGGTCTTATATCATTAATTATATCAAGTGGCTATAGTTTAACCACCCATGAAACTTGTGCTAAGACATGTATACCATAAGATATGAAAACCCATATATATGGAAGTGTAGGGTGTGAGTATAAAACATTGTGGGACTATTGAGTCCTATGAATAAAAAAATCAATAGTGTTGGTCCGAGTGAATAAATTTGAGAATGAAAAAACATTACATGTATTGGTGAATAATAATCCAACCATGTGGATAACTAGGAACCATGAGGTTTCCAACTCTTCATAGAAACCAACCACATAGTATTGGACTGGTGAATCCCATCGAACTATATGGTTCCTTCTATTATCTCACCTCTCAAAGCACCAAACCCATAAAGGCCCTAACCTCATTGAATTAGTGAATATTTTTTATGCTCTATTAGGAGTAATCTCAACATTCTACATTTATGAGATCATTTAACCATGATGTTGACACTAAGGAGGATCAAACCTCATAAATATCCACATACAACCTTCAAGTGACCCCTATTTTGAAATACTAATTACTTATAGAAACCTATAAATTCCCCAATCCTCCTCCCAAAGACAACAAACAGGAAAAAAGAGTATAAGGAGATGATACATTTCCCTATATGGGAAATATATGTCATGAATCCAGAGGTGTTTAGAGGAAAACCTAGAAAGAAAAAATAAAGAGGATAACGATATAAAAAAGAAGCCCTTAAAGAAATGCCCATGATCCAATATAGTGTGTCCAAGACCATAAACCACGGTCATGCAACCCAGATGGTGATACAAGCTCATGAGGAAAATAATAAGTGCCAGGACCATTAGACGTCTTCATTTCCACAAATAAAATCCAATCAATAACTAATTAGAAAAAAATGGTAAAACAAATATGGATCCTTCAACAATGAAAGAGATAAATCAAATCTTATCTTAATAATGATGTTGCACTGATGGATGTTCTTTTTTTGTTTGTTGTTCTTTTCAGGACCCCTCACACCATATATATCTTCAATGGGATGTTTTGGAACTATATAAATAATGGATGAATGCCACAATTACTACCCATTCAATGGAACCCGTGGCCAAGAGGATGATCTCACCCACATAGATTCTCCATCAATAATTAACAAAAACACTTCTAAGGAAGTACCACTATAGTAGTACCATCACCACTCTAGATTCTGTACTAGAGAGACTCCAAGCCATCAAGCCTTATAGGTCATCTACCTAACAAAGTAAATACACAATGAAGTTTACGATGCATGTAACCACCACAAAATAGCTTGGGTATTATTTTTGAAGTGAGACAGTGACTATATACCTTATCTCCATGTGGAAGAGGATGAATTCATCCATAAAATACCCACAATCTACAAACCACATATTAAGGATCTTAATAAATGTTGTCACCACAGAATCCACATAGATTAGACTCCTCAACAAGCTGCTAATAGATCCACCCAGGAGGTCCCAAAACTGTTCACAGAGGGGTGCATTCCTTGGAAATCACAGTCGGGCAATGAGCTACCAAATATAGGGAACATGAAAATATCAATATTCCCATAGAATAAGTCTTTCAATAAATTTTGATGGAAACTATGGAGTATGATTATATCCCTACTCAAGATCAATAATCCTTCCATCATACCATTGTAGAGTTTAAGGGAACAAGCCATTATATCATAGTATTTATCCAAAGGAAGGATCACACTTCTACATTCCCATAAAAAGTATATCGGTATATCCATATGGAACATTAAGGATTTTAGTTGGTTCATATCCTAGATCTCACCAAGGAATGGGCAAATATCGGCATTATTTCAGTGGGAACCAATTAGCATATCCTAGTAGCAATGGAGGGGAAGGCTCATATTCCTAACTATGACATGCAGAGTTTCAAATAGATTCAGAAAACAATAACAGAAATATAATAATATTTCCAACAAACTTTTGTGAACAATAGGTGAAGGAATAAATTCCTACCCCATCCAATTTTGAACTAGCTCCTAAATATATTTTGAGAGTTACCCAGGAGAGGTACCATATTCTGACTCTCATTCAAGAGGATCCATGAAATATTTTGGTGAAGTAAAAGGAATAGTATTGTGATTATATTCCCATTCCAACTAAAGTTGGCTAGTAAATAACATAAACCACATTATAAAAGGTTAATATTCCTAAAAAATATAATTTAATTCATCATTAGATACTATAATTTTATTTTTAAAGAACACAAGTAAAGAGAAATGTGATTAGATCAACATGAAGGATCTTATTTTGACAATATGATTCAATTAAAGGAACATATTTGCAGAGGAGTTTATTCAATCATGGGACAATATTTCTTATTGGTTTGAAGACCTGATCAAGGATGAATAGAATACAAATGAAAATGGACATAAATTGAAATTATTTATGGAATTTTATTCTAATTGGATCAAAATTTATTTTAATTATTTGATTATAACTTTACATGCATGAATTTATAGTGAATTACTTAGTGAGGTTTCCCACTTTTTCCAAAAAATTGTGTGAAAAAAATAAAATGGTAATTTTTAGTCCGATCATATTTATTATCCCTCTCAATAAAAGGAGATATATAGTAATATTTTTTCAACATATATGATTTATACCCACACCCCTTCCAACTATAAGAAAACTCATAAAGATTCCGATTTCCAATAAAGAGTTTGATTATATCCCTATCCAGATCCATAAACCTTATATACATATTCAAATATAAATAAAAGAGTTTTATTGGATGTATTATATCTATTAATTCCCCTGTTCATAATGACCAACATCAAATTACCCAAATAGAACATCCAATGGGAGATCTCACCAATGTAATTTCCTAACTAAATAGATGGTTCATACTCTAGACCCATCCAAAACTGATTTTCTTGAGGCCTTGCAAAAATTTTAACCAGTGTCCCTAGAATATTAAAAATCATAAATATAATGTGGATGTATATACAATCACAAAGGTCATTACAAATACAATATATAGATTAGTTATGGAAACTCTTATAATTATGCAAGTCATGAAAATAATCATCTTGGTCATAAGATCAAATGTAAATAAGGCCCTCACATTTCTTATATATCTGGTATGGCCCACTATGGTGGTATTATCCATGGAAAAAACTACAAAGTACCTCCCCACAACATCATCTAATTTTAATAATATGGTTTACCCTTTATCAATTCTTTCATAATGATTCCCTAATATCAATATTTGGTTGCAAATTTGAGGACTATCACATCAATTAACTCAAAAATAACTAGTGATAGCACAACTTGATCAAGTGAAAGCCAATTGTAATTATCATTATTTGGTCCACATTCATTGTGTTTATCCCTATATGTAATGGAATATACCATGATTATTCCTGATTCCCTATATAATTTTGTTAGGAGATGATTTTTTTCAGATCATGTAGAGAAATATATTCTAAAAGTGGATGTGAATTTTATGATCATAGGGAAATAAATAGTTGAGAATAGCTTACTATTTATATTCTATCCCATGTGAACTACTTTGTATTCTATTTTTGATTTTCTAATAGCATAATTCATATACTATATTCAACTAAATATATAGAACACATATCAATATTTGAAGTTGGTATATGTTTCATATACAAAGTAAACCAACCATGTGAAGACAATCAAATAACTCTATCATCAGATTGACTCATCTATAATTTTAGCTGCATAATAACCAAATTTAGAAAGACAATGAAGTAAGATCCATTATTCCTACCTCAACACCATGGAATATTTATGCCTTCTAGTCACTAATCCCCCTTCTGAAAAAATATCATGTGTTATGGTGAGCATGGAGAATTTCATCTCACTCCACTCTCTAACAAATAAAGTCATCCCAAAAAACTAATGCGCAATTTCGTCACCTTGGGATAAGTCCCCATCCCAAGGTCCATATATATTGATTGGTCTTTTAAAAATAATCCCACCACATCCAAATACCAAAAGAATCATACACAAAAAGAGTGGGTTATTGATATTTTGCTATTCCATACTTCTAAAAATGTAGAGGATACAACATATTTGTGGATGAAAAATCCACTAACCACAATGCCGCCATCAGTGTCTAGTGGTTTATTAATGTTTCCATTATTTGTTACTTTTTCCCATAATAAGTGTGTTGTTAAATTGTATTTTTAATGGCTGAAATCACATTAATTTGTTCAATTACCACATTATGGTTAATTTATTATGGAATTTGAAAATAAATTGGTTTTATAATAATATTTTTTATTTTATTGGTGAAATTATAAGTTGATCCTTCTTTTAATTAAAAAATTCCCAGTTTAGTTTTACTTTTTTATCATTTCCTTATTATTATTCACTATTTGTGTTCTATGCAATATTTTCATTCCATTTTTTGTTTTTTGTTTTAATATATTAACTACCTTATTGAATGTAAACTTCTAATATATTTTATTTAAATAATTTAATAATAAGTTACATTAAATTATAATTTTATTATTTTATAAAATTTTTAACATTTCTTTATGTGGTTTATTTAATAATAATTTATAATTTTATACAATATGTTTCTCATTTTTATTAATTCATTTTTTAAATAATTTATGTTTTCATATTTATTTATTTTTTTAATATTTTAACAAATTAAATATTTATTTAATTTCATTTTGTATATAATATTTAGCTATAATTTAATTTAATTTATCATGTTTTATAAATCATGAATTTTGTATAATTTTTTTGGGGTGAAGTTGGATGGATGTGGTTTTTAGATGTCAAAAAATGAATTTGTAGATTGTTTTTATTTTTTTGGTCATTAAAAAAATTGAATCAATTTTTAAGTGTTGGGGATCGAATGAAGTTATACCAGACTTAGAAGACCTGACACAGAATGCATAAGAATGTCTATAAAATCCAATTTTCTATTCTAAATATTTTTTTAGTTGATATTGTATTTCGTTATGGTATTGTACATAGAATAAATGTTTTTGGTTGGATGAAAAATGTATTTGAGATATTCAATAATAAATCTAACAATGCTTTTCTATTTTGTAAGTTATCAAATATAAATTTTGCTGATAACTTTTGATATAATATTTTTGAAATAAAGGGTATACACATAATCAAATAATTCTATGACAATCTTAATGTTCTCAACATCGTGAATAGGTCATGATATAAGAGATATTTTATTTAATAAAAGATGATATCAAGTCAAAATATTCTGATCTCAGATAATTGATTCAGGATGTACACAATGATAATTTTTTTTTGTTTTCTGATAGTTTGATATTATTGATGTCAGAGGATTTTTAGAAGTGTTAATTGACCGATCCATCAGACGGTCCAATCCATTAGACTATCTCATCCACCTAATAAAAAAATCCATAGCACCGATCATCAGTTGTAGAGAATATGAAAAAAAGAAGTCATTTCGGACACCGGTCCATCAAACATGATGTACCACTAATCCATTAGAGAGGATTCTATCATTGATCCATCAGAATTTTTTTTTATCTTTAAGGCATTGGATGTAGAGTTCTGTCAGAGAAAGAATGGAGTTGTTAAGCTATTGGGACAGATAAGTCAAATGATCTCTAGAGGAAGGTCCATCAGATGGGTTCAAGGACCAAAAAATCTAAAGAAGTTCAAAAATATAGTCAATTGTTTTCATAGATAAAAAAATATTGTTTTCAATTGGGTCAATAATTCTCAAATAGGTTGTTAAAACGATAAATCCTTGGAGGATAAACTTGTTCTAACTCAGTATTCATTGGTATGAGGATTTGATGAACAGATAAAAAAAATGTGAAACATTATGAAGTTGTTAGTAATTTTTTGTGGAAGGTTTTCAAATTAATTATAAGTTTCAATGATGTTAATGGAAGAATTGGTAAAACTGGTTCATCTAAATGCGACGTATTTATTTGTAAATGTGTTTAATTTGCGTGAAAAATGTATCCGAATTAAAAAATGTATCAGGCTAAAAAATATTTTTTTAGTCTAAAGAATGATAAATATGTTGTATGATTCATGAAGGTTAAAAAAGAATGCTTATGATTTTATAGAACTAAAATGGTCAACGATGAAGCTGAAATGTAAGTGAAATTTAGGTTTCTGGATTTTTTTTGAGCAGGAAAATAAAATTTGTTTCCCACCAATTCCATTTTTTGGGCACCTATAAATGGAGTCCAATGTAAAATGAACTTTGACAATGTTCACATGTGGGATACAACAAGAGAGATGATGTTTTTATGGAACATTTTGTAGAGGAAAGTTTATGAATATGGTTTTTTATATACATTTCTAGATAGAAAAAGTATGAAGAAGAAATTTTTTATCAGAGTTTTCGAGATCAGATTAAGAAATTAGATAGCTGATTTCGGAAAATGTCAGAAGCGATTTAGAATTATTTACAGACCATCCTTTGAGTATTAGTTTCCAAACTGAAGAATCAATCTAAATAATTAGAGTGTGCTATAATATTGAGTTTTCATACAATGTACAGAGATTCTGTTATTACCTACTGCTAGGTAAGAAAGTGAAGATATATTTTCTGAATAATTATAAAAGTTTATGTTATTGAGGAATCACAGTAACATTTTTGGAACTAATTGGATAATATTTAAAAACTTTTTTAAAAACTTATTTTACATCACTCATTCTAGAAGAATCACATACACTGTCGTATTGATCATAGTGACACACAAGTTTAAGTTTTTTCCTAGTTTTTCAACAATGTAAAATGATTATTTTCTATTGGATTGTGTGGTATTGGGTTATTTACAATCATTCCATGGAATATATAAACTTATTGAGTAGAAAACCTTGTTAATACATGTGCACTTATGTGTGTGTGTATGTTTTTTTCCAGAAAATTGATAAAACATTAATAGGGGTGAATTTTGTTATATAAGAAAGATAAAATAAAAGAAGAATATTTCAATGACTCACCTACTCACCTCTAATGATCACATTGACCATGGTTGTTTCTTTTTAATTTGTATTAGAGTGAAGGTTCCTTCATCTACTCTTTACTGATGTTTTTTAAGAATGTTCTTATCAAGAATATGAATTTTGTAAATAGTAATGAGATTCCAGTCTGTGGTGGAAAGACCAACCATATTTGGAATGATTGGATAATTCCATATCATATGTATCTTGGGTATGATGTTTTGGAAGATGTAGTAGATGCATTTCTTCCTTTTATTGAAAATATTCCTCTTATATCTATGGATAAGATGAATCTATATAATGATGGAAGAGATAAGAATGATTTACTTTTATCAATTGATGAAAATTATTTTCTTAGAGTGAAAGGAGTCAAAACTGCCAAAGGTATCTATGAGAAGTTGAAGAACATTTACGAAGTTAATACAAAGGTTAATAATGAAAATTTACAAATATAGATGATGAAGTATAAAGATATCAAAATGGTTGACAATCAATCTATTGATGAATTCATCACAAAGGTGAATTATATTTTTAGCTCTATAATATGTCTTGATGAGAATTTTTATGATTTAAATTTTATTGGAATGATCTTGAGAATTTTCCCTAACACGTTTGATGCAAAGTTTCATCTTTAGAGGATACATATCCTAAAACGCCATCTTTGAATGGCCTCTATAGTACTCTAATTACTTATGAAATGGGAATGGAAAAAGTTATGAAAAGTGAAGAAAACATTTTTCAAGAAATGTCTTTCACGGTTTCTAGGTAAGAAAAATATAATATGATTCTCATAGATGAAGAAGTTGGTGATTATGAATCAAAAAATTATGTGAGTAACAATCTTGATGAATTATTATCACAATTTTATATGAATGTGAACAGAGGTACAAGAATGTACAAAGGGAATCTACCCTTAAAATGTACTAAATGTGGAGTTATTGGGAACTTTGCCGAAACTTTAGCTTAAATTAATAATGAATATAAAACTGATGAATATTATATAAGGATAAGAAGATCATGCACAAAATATGTTGATAAATAAAAATATCATTCCAATGGAAAATATAATAATTTCTCCAAATAAAAAATAAGAATATATTTTTTTTCTAAAGAAGATGAAGGTGAATATAGTGAAGTTGAAGTAGAAAAAGTCATTTAATTTTTTAGAGAAAATATGTTTATTGTAATAGTTCATGATGAACGTTATAAAAGAATTAGTTTTAAAGAAGAAGAGAATGATTTAGATTTCATTTGAAAAGAGATTTGAAATAATACATTAGAAAGAGAGTAAGACATGAAAGGGAGATCAAAATATTGAAGAAAGAATGTACAACATAAAATAATCAATAACTTCTTCTTGAAATAAAATATATGTTTGTAGAAGAGGTTGATTTTCCTAAAGAATATATTGAAAAAAAAGAATCAAAATCCTCATTTTCATGTTAAGATAAAGGAAAAGGAAGAAGAGTGGGAAGTTTTTTTTAAAAAGTTTTCTAATGTTGACTAGTGAGTTAAAAGATTCAAAAAACTCTAAATATTAAGTTAGATAATATTAAATAAAGTTTTAAACTTATAGATATCAATAAATTTTATCTTTAAAGATTGGATAGTATGTTGAATATATTCCGAACAAGAAGAATCTTGAGAAAGTAAAATATGTTCACAAAACCAAAAATGTTGAGAATTTATATGGTTTTAAAATTTCAATGTCTAAAACAAAATATTATAATAATTTTCATTCCATTAATTTTTGAAAGAAATATGAATTAAAGAAGATGATTTCAGTTGATTATAGGATGTTTGGGGCCCAACCATGTTCTAATGTGATAGGTAATGAAAGTTTTGTAAAAAATGTTTACAGATCTAAATAGTATGGAAGTTTCTAAGTAAAATATTTTTTCTTTGGTCACTATAATTATTGTGGTTGATTTAAACATACAATATTTTTGGTTCAATAAAAATTCTACATTTATCCCTTGAGTAATAAAAAGAAAATATTGATGGAGATTCAATCCTCTCAAAGAAGAAATTATAAAAAATTTGATTTGAATTTTGAAAATAGGTTCAAACCTCTAGAAATTATATGTGAAATATGTGAATAACCCAGAAACCTTTCAAATAGATGTCTTTTTTTGTTACTGTCATAACCACAGATTTATAAAAATTCTAAAAAGTTGTATGGGAAGAAATATAAAGGGAAAAAAATCTCTTTTTTAAAAAGTTCTATCAAAGAGAAATAATGAGAATGAACCTATATTTTGGATAGTTGGTTTTCCCCATAGGATAGGATATTGGAAATTGTTTTATAATGTGAATTATTTAAAAGAAAGAATAGTGACATTTTGAATTTATGAATCACTCATAATCAAAGGCATTGGATCTACTATTATTAGGGAAGAGAAGTCAAAATCCAATAAATCTTTTTTTATGGTATGGAAAATAACTTTTTACTATTTCAAAATATTATTATGAATGAAATAAAGTTGTTTTTATAAAATATGGGGGGTTTTTTTTAAAATAATTGATGATAGAAAAGTTCTTACGAGAGAACAATGTATGAAATGATACTTTATTCAAGTTGTTGAAGTATAAATTTCATGTTATCTAAGATTGATATTGGAGAATTAGTCATGGAAAAATAGGTTGAGACATATGTGACAATAAATATAAACAATTTATCAAAGAGTTACTATGTCTGTGATATTTTTAACATGTTAAGAAGAAGATATTGGAGTTGTTTAATTTTTCAGAAATATAAGATTACAAATTTAGTGCATAAAAAAGTTGAAATTCATTCAACTCGATCCCTATAGTTGATTCATTCCAATGTTTTGGGCCAATGAGTAAATAATAAGATTTCAAAGATAAGTACATTTTTTATTTCATGGATGATTTTACTTTCATTAATTGTGTTATATATCTGAAACATAAATGGGACACTCTAAATATGTTTAAGAGTTTCAGGAGAAGAGCAGAAAAGGAATATTAGTATTCTGTGAAGTTGTTGTGAAATAATAATGGTATTTAATACAATAATGAAGGGTTTAAAAGTTATCTTGAAAAATATTATATTCAGAATGAGATCAGTATATGAAACACACGACAAAAGAAATGGTGTTTCTGAAAGGAAGGATAGAAGTTTAAAAGAGATTGTGCATATATTGTTGATACAACATTATATTTCTTACTACTTCTGGAGGTATGAAATGAAACGAATAGTTAATATTTAGAATTAGTGTTTCTATGGGCCATGTTTTGATATGAATATTTATGGAATGTTCTATGATAAAACTACATGTTTGAGACACTTAAGATATTATGGGAGTCCCTACATCATATAGAAAAATGTGAAAATATTGTAATGTTTGACTAGAGAGGCGAAGATAGAATATTTATTGGTTGTGATCCATATGATAGAGGATATAGTTGTTTCAGAAAAGAAATAAGACATTTAGTCGATTCAGTTGATTCAGATCTTTTATAAAGAACTAAAGAATAAGTTTTACAAACACATGTAGATGATAAAGATAAAAAATATGAAATAGTTGTTTTTGGGAATCCTGAAAGTAATTCCAATAGTTGTGATTCCATATAGATATAAGAATCAGACTCAACTAATTCTAATTATGTAGAAGGACTTTTTACATATCATCCTAGACTATGGAAATAGGTGAAAGCTCAAAGAAACATTGGGGATTAGAAACAAAAGGTTTGAAGAAGAAGAACATAAAAATTTATTGCACATACTTTTTATTTTCCAGAGATGAACCAAAATATATTAATGAAGATTTCAATAATAAAGTGGGTATTCATTCTATGAATGAATAGTTAGATAAGATTGAGAGTAATGTTACTTTAGAAGTTATACCTAATCCAAATGATAAAAATTTTATTTGTACAATGTGGGTGTGCTGAAAATATTTGAATGAAAATAGTGAAGTGATAATAAACAAAGAAATATTTGTTTCAAAAGGATACTTAAAATTGAAGATATTTAATTTTATGAGACCTTTTATCAAGTATCAATGTTTGAAATAATTAGAATATTTATTTTAATTTTTACAAAGTGATGTTACAAAACATTCTAGATGGATGTAAAACAAGAATTTCTCAATGGATAACTTGATGATGAGGTTTATGTTGAACAACCACGTGGATTTGTTATTGGAAATGATGAATGTTTTGTGTGAAAGTTAAATAATTATTTTTCTGGGTTAAAGAAAGCTCTAAGATCTGGGTATTAGAAATTGTATGCCTTATTAAGAATGTTGATATTTAATAAATTAGGAGTTGAGAGACATCTCTACATTAAAAATGTCATGATATTTAACTCATTATTATTGTATATTTTGATGATATTATATTTACTATAAATGATGAAATAAAATGTGAATGGTTTTCTGAGGAGTTATAGAAGTTGATTGAAATGTCCATGCTCGGTGAAATTAAATGATTTTTTTGATTACAAATATAACAAAAGAAGAAATACATTTTTATATATCTAAAGAAAAATGATATTGAAATTATTAATATGTTTTTCATGGAGAATTAAAAAAACCCCACACCAATATTAGTGGGAACCATGTTGACTAAGGATAGATAACGAAAGGAAGATGATTCATAAGTGTTTTAGAAGCTGATTGGAAGTTTGTTATATCTGACTACTTCAAGAATAGATATTGAATATGCTATTAACTTATGTAAAAGATTCCAAATTTCTCTAAAATAATATCATATATTGGTTGGAATATGAATTTTTAGATATATCAAATACGTAAAATATTTTAGAATCAAATATAATAGATTTAGAATAATGTTTTTTGGCTTTACAATTATATATTTGGTATGAAATGTGTATTATAGAAGATCAACACTTTTTGGTGTTTTATTTCTCTGAGAAAGCTGTATAAGTTGGAATAATAAGAAATATTAATTCATTAAATCATACCATGACATGGAATAAATGCATTTCCTCCATTTAGGCTACAATACAACTTATGTGGATGAAGACTTAATAGGAAGATTTACTGGTAGAAGTGAAGTAACCTCTACTCTTGGGTTATGATAATTATAGTGCTATAATACATAAAATAAATTCATTAAATAAATTTCATTAACAAAATATTTACATAAAATATCACTTCATGAAATATCATGCGGAGATGAATGAACTCAAGCTGAAGTATGTTCCTACAATAGAACAAGTTACTGATATTTAAAAAAAACCAATACAAAATGAAGCTTTTTAAAAAATGAGGTTGAACATCTGAATCTAACATATTTCTTTCAAAGGTTGAGGTATGTTTTATTATTCCATCTATCACTTAGTATTTGGATAGTGTTTTCCCGAGGGATATAAATGATTTTTCTTTAATATATCAATTGATATTTACTAATAATTCTAAGTAAGTATGTATTTAGGGGGAGTTTTTGGTATGATATGAACTCATCATGTAAGTTTGTGAGATGTCTTAATAGTTTATTCAAATATTTATAGGAAATTTGTTTTGGGAAAATGAAATAATTTTAGAGGATATGGAATATTTAATGTTCGAAAAGAAGATTCATAAGTCACTTCATATAGAAAACATAGTTTTTCTGTCGATGATTCTTATTTCCTATAATGTGTTTTATCTCATAGGTTTAGAATTGTTTATTAATGACCCATTGATTTATGTTAAAAAATTTCATTGATTTATGAACCCTGGTTGACAACAAAATTTAAAGGGCAGATTGTTGGGACCCAGTTGGTTAGAAGTGTTTTTTGGATGCTGAATGAAGTTTCTCCTGATTGTTTTGTATTTTGTTGACTTTATAAAAAATAAATTCTCTTTGTAAGTGTTGGTGATTAGATGAAGAAGTAAAATACATGGAATATTAGAAACATAATGGATAATAAGGTCCATCATATCTATTTCTCTATTATGAGGATGTTTTACAGTTGATGCTATTTTCTAGACTCATATTGTGTATAAACAGATGTTTTTTATCAGAGTGAAATGTTGTTTCAGATGGAGATTGTCTTACAAATATTCAATACTAAATCCAATGATGCTTTTATGTTTTGTAAGTTCTCAACATCATAAGTTAACAGAAAACTTTTGATCTAGGATTTGTGAAGGAATTGGGGATTCACTTAGTTAGATGATGCTATGCTAATCAATCGATACATTGGACTGGCTAATCCATTGGACTATTTGATCCATCGAAGAAACCAATCCATACAATCAACAATCCGTTTCAGAGAATCTAAAAGAAATATTTCATTCTCGAAAATGGTCCATCATACATGATGTGCCATTGATCCATTAGTGGAGATTATGACACTAGTAGATAAAGAAAATTTTTGGTATCTTTAAGGCATTATATGCAGAGTTACATTAGACAAAGAATAGAGTTGTTAATTTGTTGGGATAGATAATCCAAATGAGCCCTAGAGACTGATCCATTGGATGGAATCATTGACCAATCAATCAAATGAAGTTAAATAATTCAATCAGACATTTTTTTTAAAAACTAAATTGATTTTTTCAATAGGATGTATTGACTTCTCAGACATAATTTCACACTAATAAATCATCAGTAGCTAAAATTCATCATAAAAATATTCAACGGTCTGAGTATTTTTTGAAAAAATGTTGAAAAGATGAGTCATTTTGAAGATAATAATGATGTTTTTTTAAGGGTTTTAAAGTATTTATAATTTTCAATGTTGTTTATGACAGAAAAGGTTCAGTTGGAGCATTGAAATGTGTAGTACTGTGTCTTACATGTATTTAATCAAATTAAAAACCTATATTAGAATGAAAAATTTTATCCGAGAGAAAACTATTTGAATGTTCAAAGATGGATAAAGTTGTGGTAATATTAAGGTTGTTTATATAATAATATTTATGTATTGATAATTACTGAAATGGTTGAAGATGATGCAAAAATGTATGTGAAATTTTAGTTTCTGAAAATTGGTTGAGAGAAAAAAATTGGGTTTCTGTACATTCCATTTTTGACACGCATATAAATAGAGGTCAAAGTAAAACATACTCTGAAACTATTAACATTTCAAATAGAGTAGAAATGACGAATCTTTTGAGTTATATTTGGAAGATTAAATATTCTAGATATATTTTTATTGATAAAATTTATGAGAAATAAGGAGTGTGAAGAAGAAGTTCTGATCAGGGTTTTTTGGATCAGACTGAGAAATCATACTAACAAATTAATGGAAAGTCACAAGTGATTCAAAATTGTTTCTAGACCATCCATTCAGATATCTATTTTGGATAAAATAGTCATATTTAAGAACTAGAGTGACATGTGAGACTGAGTTTTCATACAATGTCTAGAGAAATTGTTTTTACCTACTACTGGGTAAGAAAGTAAATATTCTTTTCCCCCTAAAAAAATATATAAGTGGAATTTGTTGATGTATTATAGTAAATTTTTTGAAACCAAATGAGGAAAGTTTCTAAAATTGTTATAAAACATATGTTACATAATTCATGATAGAGGAAGAACATTTATTTTGTATTGATCATACTAAAAAACATGTGTAAGGGTATTTCCACATTTTTTTTATTCACACAAAAGGATTGTTTTCTAATGGATTGTGTGGTATTGGATTATTTACAAACCATTCCAAGGACTAGATACTCTTATTGATTAGTGAACCATGTTAATACTTTTGTTCTTGTGGATGTGTGAATGTTTTATTTTTGTCAATGTGATAAATATTTAACAGGAGGAGAAGGTAGTTATACAAGAAAGATAACATAATGGAAAATGAGTTCACTGATTCTCCCACTCCTCCTCTTAGTGACCAAATTGATTCGGGTTGGTCCTTTTCAAAAAAATTCTTTGATTAATTATTTTTATTTACTTTCAAATATAAATTTGTTATTTTTTATATTTTGGAATAACTTAATTGTAATGTTATTTATTTTCGGGTAATAAAACAAGCATAAAAATTCTACCAAGATTTACATAGCCTTTTATCATGGGTAGTTACATATCCAAATGAGGATTCAACTATATTGGTAATTATAAATCGGTACTCTTCTAACCAATTTCTTTTATCCATTCACATACACAATTTTCCTTCCAATAACATGTTGCTGATTCAGGAAGAACCTCACATATTTGAAACTGAATATGATGTTTTGAAGAAGCATCCAAATAAATCATGAATTCATCCTCAAGAAGGTGACCAAATATATTATTGTAGTTGAATTTTGAACCTATGTGAAAGAAAAGAACCCAAGCATTGAAGAAGATGAAAGGAGGTTTAGTTTCACTTTAGCGACTTGTTGAATTTTGATCTGCTTGAGCTCACCATTGAAAAGGTGGAAGGAAACCTAAGGCTAATATAAATAGGAATCTATGCTTTTTCAATGAATTGAAACTAACTTGAATAAATATGGCTCTATTTATTAGGATGAACCATGGACAAAAACATGTTGATGAGACGACCATCAAATCCATGAGAAGATGAATGCTCCGGCACAATAGAAGTTGAAAGACAAATTATAAATTAGATAAATTAGTGAATATTGAATTTTACTTAAGGTTTTTTGATACTAATGTATAAAGGTAAATTGTGGTCTATATAATCTCGAGCAATAATGTGAGTAAAATAAATTTCATTGAGATCCTGCTAAATCAACTCTCAAAGAATCTTGAAGTCTCAATGATTACATCTGGATTATTGATCAGCTTCATATGAAAAAAAAGATAGAAGCTGAAAGTGATGATTTTGAACTCATAGTTGGTGATTATATGAAAAATATTCTAACTAAGACAAGGATAATGAACCCATTATTAAATGAAGATGTCAAAATTTTATGAGGACTCGCTAATTATTTTTTGACTCAGTGTGAAGTTTGAAGAGATGTTGGGGACCAAAGACCCCCCAAATGGTGTGACTACAAGGTAGAGTTGATGTAAACAATGAGTGTTAAGTTAATTTTTTATGAAACATTAAATTTCAATGATGATCCTAAAATTGGGGATGATGAACCCACTTATGAAGCTTGTATAATTTCTTAGTGGTTTTGTGCAATTTGGAATAGTGTCTTTAGCACAATATTTAACTAAAAATGAAGACCAATGTAGGTAACTGAGCTTATTAAATTGGTTATAACTCATGGATGTGTTTAATTTGTGTGTTTACTTAGAACTGAAGGCATGTCTGGTGGAGTTTTGTGAAGGATGGTAAATGACGTTTGATTGATGTTTCTATTCTATGCTAGAGCTGATGAAATTGAAATAAGAGTGGACTAGGATAGTCAGAACTTTTATATACACACTATGTTGAAGATGAGATGGAATCACATTTGTTCCTTAATTTGTTGGAAGGGTGAAAATACTATCACATGGTTATTATATTAATGGTAGTTTAATGACTAAAGAGTAGGTTCCACATATTTAAATTGTTTGTGAGGAAATTCCAGGTGGTTATCAATAAAATTTTGGTTTTATTATAGAATGGGATAGAACACATTGGGATAAAAATAAGAGAATTAGTTTTTTACATGAATATGGGAGAGTAAAGAAGAAATTTTTGAGCATGTGTAGAAGCATAAATCTGAAAACACTCTACATAGGAATTTCAGTTACTAGAGCTCAATGATGAAAGAACATTTTAATAGAGAAATCTATTTTCTCCCTCTATTTTCCTATATTACTATGTATAGATGAAATATATTGAATATATTCTTGTTTTAATTTCTTATATATGATTTTGTTAACTAATTTGGGGTTTCATATTGGAATGAATTTATTTTTCCTTTAATATGTTTTATTTCAGTTTCATAGCTGTTCCACTTGAAATTTGGTATAATGATATTTTTTTCTTGTTAAGGAATATTTTCAAACTATTATCAGTATCAATAGGAGAGAATAGTGAATCTATTTCCATTGAGAATCATTTGAATCATCATAAATTGGAAAACAGTGATGTTTCTCTTTTCCACCATTGAACATATTTCTTCCTAAAATTTGAATTATCAATCATTTTAAGAGACTTTGTTACATGCTCTAAAACCCATGAACAATAGTCAGGTAATTATACACACCTTCAATAAAGTAACTCAAATTTTTTTGTTAATTGATGAAAATTTTAGAAAATAATTTTTAATTAGTTTATTGTTGTTTTATTCCCCTTAATTATTCTAGTGGCAGTCCCGATATCTCTCATCTCCTCAGTTTCACTTCTACCAATACAACATTACTTCCACTATTTAATTTTGTTCTTTTTTATTGTATTAGTTGATATATACATATATATATATATAATTCTATATATTAAAATAGTATTGCTTTAAAAAATAATTTTAGTTATTAGGTTTTAAAAAATATTTAAATATTTCATGTTCTCAATGTCGATATGCAAAAAGAAATCACTATTGTCAGGGAAGTTGCATGAAGAAAAATTTAAAAAAAATCAATTTTTTTAAAAAATTACGAAAAAATATTATTATATTTACTCGGACTGTTTATTAGAAAATTTAATACTATGAATTATTTTTCATAACCCCATGAAATTTTAGAAAATAAAATAATGTTTGATAACATATTCGATATGCAACAATGAGCTTAAACAACCCATTAAATATTTAACTATTATAACCAAACCATTAAATTATAGGGTATGAATAATATTAACTAATTAATGATATATATATATATATATTTATATAACTTTTAAACTAAAAATAAATTATTGATAAAACTATATTAAATAATCAATCATTATTTAGTAAATTAATTTTATTCTTAAAAAATATTTTTTCTTCAAATATGATTTTTATTACTTTTCATAAAAAAGTATTGTAAATTTTTATGGAATTTTTATAATATTTATTACATAACATTAAATTATTTTTTTTAAATTACAGTATCAAAATTAATGTAGGGTTATTTTTTATTTTTTAGAAAATATTGATTTTTCCATGTATATTGAAAAATAGATATTTTTGTAAAACCATCATTTATTTTCAATAAATTAAGTATTGTAAAAGTACAATTTGTTTATAATATGATTTATAGTAACACAATTATTATTCATTTATATGAATTCATCCTAACTATTCTTGAATAATCTTTATATTGGATTTTAGTATAAGTAAAAATTTATGTTTAAAAACAGGGTTTTCTAAAAATTGTTTTAAAATCCTTAATATTTCTCCATTTTATTAATTAAAAAACCCATAATAAGGAATATTTTGTAAAAAAAACTATACTATATATAAATATATATTAACTTTGATTCATACAATGATTATTATTTTTCACAGTGTTAATATAAAATAATCTTTTTCTTGAAAAATACACTTCTTGAAAACCCTATTTTTTATCCCATCTACGGGTTTTATTTTACATTAAAATTTTCCACTTTTATGAATTTAATTTTTTATAATTGATGAAATATTATTATTCATTATAAATTATATCTTTTAATAGGATCAAATTAATTTTTACCATAATTAATAGTGAACAAGTAAAAATTAATTACCGTGGTTAAGGGAAAAACGGTTTTTACCAGGTGGTTAAATGAAAACGAAAAGGATTAAAGTAAACATTAAAAAAAACTATTCTTATATAAAAATATACATCTTATAATGTATAAGTATCATAATTGGTCCTACTTTTATCCTTGTTACATGAGAAAAACGTGGGTGAATCTTTTTCTTTGAAAAAATTACTAGTGTGTCATGAACCTCAATTATAAAAGGCCACCCACTCTCCTCTCTTCTCCATATATTAAAATCCATATATATTAACAAATAGCTGACAAAAATTATTTATTACACCCATACCCACATCCTAGATCCATTATGATAATCATGAATCCATCCTATGAAGATTTTTTGTATTTACCTAAGGATGTTGTCTCAAGAAGAGGTATCGTGCATAACCCTGCATCCTTATTTTATTTTTTCTTCCGCGTCACTAAAATATAAATATTTTATGATTATTTAATATCTATAGTATCAAAAATATACTGATATGTAATTATTTTTACATAATAACCCAAATACTTATCTTATCCCATCAAATCAATGACAAATTCATCATTAATGTGTACGGTGTAATTCCGCCTTGTGAACCGATGTCATTCAATTTCTGTCATCACCTGTCACATATTATTATAATAATGGAATAAAAGTATATATATATATAATATTTTTTCTTTTTTTATAATTTTTAAATATAATATTATATATAACTTTTTTACATTCCATTCTGTTGGGGATATGATAATGTCACTCATGTGTACGATAGACTACTACCTTACGATGCGATGTGATCAATTTTTCACTAACAGATCACATGGAAGGTAATAATGATAATATTAATAAATATATGTGATTTAAATAAAATAATTATTTTATTATTGACATATTTTTCATTCTTAAATTATAATATATCATTTTATTTCTTACACTAAATATTGATAATTTTTTTGAGGGCATGTGTGGACTACTATCTTCATGAAGTGATGTGATTATTTTTTTCATTACCACATCAAAAGAATGATATATATAAGTATATTTAAATAAATAAAATGTTATTTATTATATTATGATCACTATATAAAGATAAATTATTACTTACCATCTTTCCATAATGCTCATTAAAAAATGGAATCGTTATTCAGGTATATGTACGACCTACTATCTCTATAAATATAAAATGGTTCATTTTCCATAACTATTGTCCATGATTGGTTTCAAAATATAATTTATTGGAAATTATGATAAATATTTCATGATTATTATTCTATATATGTTGAAATAATCACCTATCAGACCATTCCAAACACCCTGAATTTGTTTTGAAATAATGAAGCAAATAGCCTCAAAACATTAGATATGGACTGAACAGATTAAATATTTAAATATTTAATTAAAAATAAAGAAAAAAAATTATTAATTTACGAGTAATTTAAATTTTTAAATATTTTTAAGGAAAAAATAATTTCTATAATATTATTATACACGAGTTAAAGGATATACAAGGAAATTATGGAATTAAGGTATGAGTTTCTCATCACACTTTTTATTTTTGTAAGACATATTCTATATTGAGAAATTATTTATATTTTATGGTGTATATAAATCAAATTTTATGAAAAATATCATGAATATTTTATAAGTACTGGTATTTTAGGATTTAGTTTGAATTATTTCATACAAGGGTATTTGACTTGAATGTTACCAAGTGGTAAATAATTTCATAACTCAATTTATTTTGATTGGGTTATATCAATTATTCATTTTATTTGATATAAAATTATTATGTGTGGAATTAATTTTTTACTATATCCACTATTTTTATTTGTATTTACATTTGAGACACATTATCATTTCATTCATTAATTTTCAAATTCAATGATTTGATTTTTGTAAGGGTTATTGATCTCAAATTATCTTTTTTGAGAAATAAATTTAGTATATGGACATATATTAATTTGTGAGGTGTATTTACTTACCTTTTACATGTTATATAATGTAAATCCTTATTTTCATTATATTCAATGTATACGTTGATGTTATTCTTTCATGGGACTTATGATTGTAGAGTTACCAAAGTGGAAAATGCTTTATGTCACAATTTTCTTTATATTGGGATTTTTTATGTTCCAGGTTTTATTAGTGAAAATAATGTTATAGAAATCTATTCAACCACATATCAATTATTATAATCTAGTTATGAATGTGGTTCACATTTTTAATTTCAATTTTCTCTCCTATTTATTGAATAAATATCAAGAATGTTATTTTTAAGTGATATTTATCTTATATATTCTTTTAAATCAGGAATATTTCCCTTATATATCCATGATTTATAATTTTTTTTAAAAAAATTCCTTTTATAAAATGATTTCCTAAATCAATTTTACATGATATTTTACATCTTTTTAAAAATTTTCAAACATAAATTTCTTAAAATTTTCTAAATCGCTCACATTTGACTCATTTTAAAAAATGTTTGAAAATAATATTAATTTTAAGAATTTAATAAATGAATGGATTTTCCCACAATTATTTCCATTATTTTCTTTGAAGTTTACTTTATATTTTTACATTTTTTTCGATAAAAATGGTTTGCATAATATTTTATGAATTTTTAGTTTTTAAAATTGATTTTCAAAATAAAAAGTTTCTTTTCCTAAAAATTGTTTTTATTATTTATTTAATGGAATTTTATTTCATCAATATCAGTAGTCCTTTTTTATTTATGCTTCAATGGGTATATTTTGTAATGATACCATACTGATTCTTTCTCTGTATGGATTAATATTATTTCATAGTGATTGATATAGAACCCATTTCTTTTCAATGGGTTAATCATGATTCAATGATGTTATTATAGAACCCATATATTTTTCATGAGTTAATCATGTTTTTAAGAGAATTTTATGGAATCCATTTCTTTTCTACGAGTTAATCATGTTTCAAAGATATTATATTAGAACCCATTTTTCGTGGGTTAATCATGTTATTAAAGGAATAATTGTGGTTTATATGATTTTCATGATCAAGTGGAAGATCTATATAATTTATTTATAGTTCTTGGAAATTATTAAATGATGGGTATGCCCATATAGCACTAGGTGAGCCCGACATAACTTATATGATGGGTGAGACCAAATAGAATTGGGCGAGACCGATATATCTTATATAATGGGGGTGCCTAGATAGCACACCATTTCATTGGGAAATGATTATGTTATACAAAGAATTATATTATAAGCTAGTAGTATGGTTATTACAATAGTAAGGGTTTTGTAAATTTTTTATGATGATGATGTCCCAATATAGAAACATGTTTTTTTTAATGATTTCCATAGGATATAAATGTTTACTTTTATCCATATTGATATCCCATGGTTCATGATTACTGATTATGATGAATCTGTACATTTCTAAAGCCATAAACCATGTTTTTTTAAATTATCATACTATTTATGGGAATGAGTTATCTTATGTTATTCTCGTTAACTTTTATTAATTCATTATACCCTTATACTCATCTTATTCTAACTAATGATGTTAAATTTTTAATGATTATTTTTACCATTAATTAGAATTTGGGATCACCCTTCATATGTTTTTTCCGAAGGTTATAAAGAATGAGGTTGAATGAATTATGTCTAGAAGGTAATTAATATGGATTATGATGATGACATAACATAAAAAAAATTAAAAACATATTAAGTTTGAGAAATTTTCATTCAAATAAATGAGTATTGTTAATGTAAGAGTATGTTCTAATTCTCAAAAACTATAAACCTAAATGTTCCTTGAGAATTCAAGTGATCCAGTATTTACATTTGATGTTTTAAGGTTGGGATGGAATAAAATGGGTCAGATTTATTGGTATCATAACTGTAAATGTAATGTTAATGTTTTTAGAATTGGATTCGGGAGTGCAGGGTTGGTGATGCTATATTTATGGTGTGTATTTAAACTAGTTTTTATGAGTTTTTAATGTTATGGTGAAGTTTTACGTGTCCTTTTATGTTTAGTTCTGGTAAAAAATGGATTATTTGAGGTTAGGGAATCCATAATTTCCAATTTTTAGTGTTTTTTTCAATATTATAGATAAACTTCTTTGTAGTGTGTTTATATTTATCCATGACGAATAGATAATTATGAAGAATCATAAAAATTTCAGGAACTTGAACTAGATGATTTATATGAGTTAAAAAATATAATTTTGAAATTTCTTGATAATTTTAATCAATTTAAAGAAGCATATTGATTCAGAAATTCACATACTAAAACTCGAGAATTTGTTGATCTAGTTAAAGAATAGGATCAAGAAAAAATAAAGTTAATTACTCAAAAAGATGAATTTTTGGTTGCTGAAAATGATTTTTCTAAAGAAAACATGAAAGATGGGAAATATGTAAACTAGATGTCGATAAATATGAAATTTTTGAAAAACATTTTTTCTAATCCTTTCATGATATTTTATATGTTGATAAAGAATACCCACATTATTATTATGCCACCTGAACTGATGTTCTTAAGAATTTTTTATGAAAAGGAATAAGAGGTTGAATAAAATACTAGTTATGCATATTTAAATTGAAAAAAAATATATAATCTATTTCCAAGAATTTATTATTGATGAGAATTAATATAAAATTTTGGATATGTTGGAAGAGAACAAAAACCTAGAAATAAATGATTCTAAAATTTATTAAACTTATTTTAAATGTGATCTTCATTGTTTGAAAATTATGTGCCAAAAAAAATTGAGATATATTTTGATGTTGAGGAAGAGGGAATTTTCTTGGAAGAAAAGTTAAATGATGAGATTTAACTTTATTATTATTACATAAATCAACTCTATAATGATTTTTTACAAAAATATAAATTTTTTACTAACTCAGTGTATATTTTCCAAATCTAGATTCAAATGAAACCAATATTCGTGGAGTTGAATTGAATAATTTTTCTATGAAACTAAACTAAATATTTAAGGAAATAATGAGAACATTTTACATTGTCAATGTATAAATAATTTCTAAAATTAAGTGGTTGATGTTTTTATGTTTTTAGATGTGGACATTTTAAGTGAAATATATAATTATTCAAATTCTTACTTTGTTAATGATAAAAAATATTCCCTTCCCTGCTTGTCAATGCAACACTCATCTGATTTGGGTGTAGTTTGTCATGTGGAAGATGAGAATGATTAAAGAGTCTGTGAGGATCATGTAACACTACTAGGACCAAATTTTTCCGGGTTTTCCCTTTATGAATATATAAATCCTATCAAATATGAATTAAATCCAGAAGTGGGAAACAGTCTTTCAAAGATAAACATTGGATTTTTTTTGTTATTACGATAAATCAGTTCTTGGTAAATATTGACGGAGGCGTTTACTTTCCAAATGAGAATGAACATTTTCTAATTTATCAAGAATTGGGCTTATGTGAAAAATATTTTGTTTCTATAAAAGTGTCCTTTGAAAAGAATTTTGAAGATAGGGTGTGTTAACAGTGTTATTATGATCCTCATTTTGAACCAAATGTAAATTGAGATGGAATTTGAACATTTCAATTACTACACATGTTTTTTTAAAACCAAACATTGAAATTGAATTATGAGAGTTTAGACCCTTAAATGTGATACCTTTTGACTTGGGATAAGGCTTATTATGTTTTTCAGGTGGCTTAGAGAGTTTTGGGATCACCTAACTCTGAAAAATCCATGTTTAGAAATTCTTCAAAGGGTCGTGGTTTTTTTAAAACCATGCAGCCAACAGCAGGTAACCTAGTGACCTTGTTTAAGGGGGATGTAATGGTATGCACGGGACACACACAGCTTCTGAACCATGCATCTAGATCATATGGGTAGTACCACTTGGTATGTACCTCGACATTGATTATAACACGGTCTCACATGATTAAAATAATTTTGCAAGACAAAAAATGCGAGGTGGATCTCTTTAGTAGGGGGTGTTTGACAGTGGGTGCACAGTTTTTGTAACTATGTGCCCCAAACTATGCTGTGTGTTAATTTTTAAGATATTAATTAAATTAATTTAAACAAAACACTCACAAATCACCCCACGTTCCTCATATATGACTCACATTTGGTAGGGTTTGGCTAAAACCCCAGGGTTTGGGGCTTATATATTTTTGGAATTCTTTTGTCCTAGAGTTGTGTGAATGTTCTCATAGGACCTTTGGGGTTGTGTTTTGTCAAACGCTGCTGAAGGAGAGGCGGTTTTTCTTGATTCAGTTCACCACCACCATATGATGAGTGGTTTTACTTTTTTAGATCGGTTTCACACCCTCTAAACTTGGGTCATTAATTGTTTTAATGTTCCTAGTATTCTTTGTGTAGTGTGTTGGATTTCTTTGTGTGGTTTCGAGTCACCAGGTCTATGGAGACAGTACATCATGTGCATAGGTAAGTATATATATATTTTTAGGTTCCATCATTATGTGAATATTCATCCATGGCATTGAATATACATTTATTGGGCTATGTACGCTTATTTATATATATGAAAATTCATCCAAAGGTGAGTGTAGACAGGTATATGCATATAAGAATATATGTAAGGATCCCCTTACAAAATTTCATGGCCATGCAGGTGAGTGCCTAGGGTCTAGGTGTCCTTATATGTATGTGAAAGTTCATATGCTTAGTGGGGGTGCAACAACTTCTTGTTAGAAAGAACCAACATCTGAATATTCGATTTGGTTCCTCTTTGAGGTAGGGTCACTTTCCATGCCCATTTATTTATTATAATGAATTAATGAATTTATTATTACACTACCCTTAACATTTAATTAATGAAGCATGATTAGTATTAATTGATTCCTTTTATAAATATAATGAAATTTTAAATATGATATGTTTTTTTTGGGATAATAATGTCATTATTTTGCAGTAAACCCCATCCAATGGAGGTGTGCTGCCTTCAACCTAAAAATGCGGTGAGTGAGCATTTTATACATTCCTGCTCTACTTTTTGTAGTTATTTGTCTATATCTTGATTTTATGTTTGATAAATAGTACACTGAGACTTGGTCTTATTGAGTTAATAAAGGAGTTTCCTCTCTTTGGTATATATCTTTTTATGTCTTAATGTGAATGTTTTAGCTAACAGCTAGACCTTCGAATGAAATTTACTTTGCCTCATGAGTAGTTTATTCAACCCAAGACACCCCATGGGTGTTTGGAATTTTAAACCATGAAATTGATGTTTCCATTACTCAACGAATGATATGTTTTGATTAGGTTAGTTTGTTTTTATAGGATGGATTAATTGAGGTAGTTCTTCCATTTAAATGCAATGGCCTTAACACTCGACTCTTAAACCAATTCTTCATTTTTAGGAAAATTGGGTGGGATGACCTTGAGTGGGATTACTCACACTATATGGCATCTTTTGAATAAATGTTTTACCCAAAATGAATTAATTTATTTGTATTAAAGTGTTTAAATAAAATTGCTTCCTTAAAAATGGAAATTGAATATGGCTAATGAAATGCATGAGAGGCCCTTGTCTCATGTAATGAATTGAATGTGGTCACTATGTCATTGATTGATTGAAGTACTTAATATGGCTTGTCTTATGTATAAATATGAATGAGGTTTTTTATATGTAATATGGTATGGATATGTGAAATGCATAAGAAGTACTACCTTATGTATCACATAATAATTTATGACATGGATTGCATGGTTTGGGGTGGGAGGTAGTTTACCCCATGCCAATTACATATGCTTATGGGTGGGAGGTGGTTTTAACCAATTATATATTTATATATATGTTTTGGGTGGGAGGAATGATTACCCCATGCCACTTTTGATT
Organism: Viscum album; assembly: GCA_963277665.1. Lineage (NCBI taxonomy): Eukaryota > Viridiplantae > Streptophyta > Magnoliopsida > Santalales > Viscaceae > Viscum > Viscum album. The sequence goes on from OY728135.1 coordinate 1,370,628,068, forward strand.
TTTTTATATAAAATACTTTCATACCAAGAGACTATGAGATCTTGGTTTTGGGTTAGAGGTAGTCAATGAGATCTCCCTTGGAATTAGATAGTGGTGGTACATCCTGATCCACACTAGATCATATTTTTAATGTGAAAATTCCAAGAGACTAAGGAATATTGGTATTAGGTTAGGTCCAGGATATGAGAGATCTCCTATAATTAGATGTAAGAGGTTTGTCCTGATCCAACCCAATATTAATCAAATGCTTAAAGACCATGATACTATGTTTTCTTGGACCTGGCATAGGGGAAGACTATGAGAGATCCCCTAAAATTGGATGGTGAAGTAATGTCCTGATCCATCCCTACATATATCTTCCTAAATATAAATATATTGTTACATGATCAGATTATTATTCCGACGATGAGATAAAACTGTTATAGACGTCAGGTGTCCTTTAGGAACCAGTACTAAAGTTATTTATTTATATAGTTTTATTTATTTACTCCACTATACCTTCACACTATCTTAATTTATATTACACTGGTTTGGTATTGACACCATAGGTGTCGGCCTACTGAGATTTCATCTCACACCCTACTTGGGTACCCTTGGTACCTGATTAGACCTTATACATGCCATACCTAAGTTGATTACTATATGCTTATACCAGAGAAGTTAAGATTAAAGGACAGAACTAGATCTCTAGATGCTCAATGAGATCTCCGGTGGGGATTTTATGTCCTTTACTTATTTTTGTATTGTAATGAAAGGCATGATGTATTGTTTACTTCTTTTAGTTCTTTATCATCACCGTGGAATGCATTCATCTATTGTATGAATTGGCATTATAAACTTCTATTAAATTGAATATATTTTCTTTTGCTGCTTTTTCACTTCTTATTATATGGATTCCACTATCTTTTTTTGTTTTTTATCTGATAATACCATTATGAAAATCTGATATGAGTTTATATTATCCCCACTATCACCTCCAGAGTCCTTCGCCACTAGTTAGAAGCCTCTGTCATATGAGGAGATGCGCTTGAGGCCTATAACCCACCGGTCCAGCCACTGGTTCGATGGTAATATGGGTAAGGATGTTACAAAGTGGTATCAGTGGTTGTTTCATTTCCTTTGTCTTAATATTTTGAGTTACTATAGAGGAGACTTGGAATGTGTCGATGCTAGATTAATAGTCATGATTGGGACTGATCACCTCACATACAGGGAATGAAAAAGTGTCCAGGGTTGAGATTTTTTGTTTCTGCCATTCGCTATTATAGTTGATATGATTTCACCTAGAGTGACTAGTGTATTTTCCACTGCTTATGGTTTATGTAATTTATAAAATTTCCAGTATTTTTACCGATGTATTGATATAGAAAGGAAGTTGTATTGCATGCATCATATAGGCACAAAGGAAATTCACATGTAATGCATTGTTTCATGCAATGTTGTTTCAAATCTAGAGCTACCTGTTGATTTAATTTTGTGCCTTGAGTGTAATTCCAAGCTTGATTGAATAACATGCTTCTGTGATTACAGATTATGATGGAATTTTTTTCTTTTTTTATATATATGGGTTATAGCATGGTTAGAAAATACATGGGTTGTGAATGAACGAGAACTAGTTTCCGCTTATAAGGTGCATCAATGCCTTAAAATTTGAAATGATAACCCATACATTCAAACAATCTTGTACATATATATATACATACACTTTTTATGGACCTTTTTTTGAATATGAAGGTTGATAAATGAAGAGGCTAAAGTAAATTTGGCTTGGAATAAAGGGAGAAAAATAACAAATTGTAAAGTACTTGGGTGCCATATAGGTTGGTAGGTGGCCACCCAAATGATTATGCCTTTGTTAATAAACAAGTTAAATTTTGAATTGGAGTTTGGTTTCAATAAATGGGAGAAAATTTTAAATTTATAGAGTTTATAGGTGCTTCATGAATTTGGAAATGGAAACCCATATTAAATGAAAAGACCATGTTATGTTTGAATGGTTATAAATTTGATAGATGTTTAAATTTTAAATCTAGAGTTCATTAATTTTTACCCATATGTACAACTGATCCTAAGTAGGTTAGTTGGGGAATTATATTATGGGATGAACCAATATGGTTGTTTGAGGCCTTTATATTTGAGAAATTTTTATTGGGTTACATTTTCGAGAACCCAGATTGGATAAATGGGACCCTTTTAGATCACCATATCTGTTAAAAAGGAACTTACATGACAAATTTCATAATTTATAATGAGATTTCTAGAAATGTGAAATGGTTAAAAAGGGATTTTTGTGAATCATTAATATTTTTATTTGATGTGTTAGCTGAAAAATGAATTTCCTAAAGCTTTGTTTTAAAATGGTGCATGATGTTTTGAATTAAAAAAATTAGAGTTTTAAAGTTTAAATGTGATTAAATATAAAGGGATTTGAAATAGAACCTTTAGTATTGTCCTTTGTTTAATAACCCCATGTATGGGTAGTTTTAAATTTTCTTTGAGTGATTTGGAATGGAAATGGTAGCATCTTATGTTGGTCTGGTTACTTTAATAGTGGATTTATGATCAGGTTTTGAGCTTAGTGACTTTTATTTGGCATGAAAAAATGAATGGTTCAATGCTTGTTCTTCTTAAGAGGCTGGCCCATGGTAGTTAGAACCCCGAGAACTTAATTTTTTTTCTAATGCCATTTGTTTTCTGACTTTTAGTTCCATTTATGTGTCGCTGTCCTGAGTAGGACTTGCAGTTTTTAAATGACTTCCCTGTTTGGATGAGTTCTCATGTTTTCCTTTAGATTGTTATAGGATTTTTCATTGGGTAATGCTCATTTTCAGTTTGTTTGAAAAACCTAGGCCATGTTATACCACTTCATAAATCATTTTACCAATTAATGAACTTGGCAGTGTATGTCTTGTCACATCATTATCTAATAGAATGCTTGTATGAGGAAATACGACTCGACGATAGATCTCATGTGCTATTTTGAATGGTATTAGGTCATCTCCAAGTAGAGTGACCTGATAAATTTAGAATCACTTCATCCCAATGCTCGGGAAAAAATTACAAGAGGATCGAGTGTTTTGACAAGCTAGTTTTTCAGGGTTTCGACTCTTTTACTAAGGCTATGATGTAACGAATTTGACTTGGAGGAGTATCACAAGCACCTTTAATGTGGATTTGATCATGTTTGTTTGTGAGAAACTATTCTTGTCTTCTTTTGATGATGGAAACAATTTTATGGTGGGAAGCGTCGTATCGGTTCAGGTAAATTTTCCCTTATATATAAGAGAACATCCAAGAGAGACCATTTTGAAATAGTTTTTTTTCATAAAAACCCTTGCGGATGGTGGGTTTTAAATCATAATGATGTTCAATCAGTAGCACAACCTTGTTTGGTTCTCTATTTGAGGAACTATTGAAGAACTCCATTGGGAAGGTTTAGAACTTGGTGGTAAAGGTTGAATGAACAAGGAAATCCCTTGAGTGGAAATTGAATGTGTTTGGTTAATGATAGGTTATCAGTAGGTGAATCCAACTCCCTTCCTAGTATTTGACTAGTTCTGACTTTACCTTTCTTCTTTCTAGTGTTTGGGTATGATTGAATATAATCTATTAAAACACCACTTAGTGTATTCTACTAAATGATGATCATGTCCCCTATCTTGACATCATCCTAGATGCATTAAAAGAGCGTCAGTATTACACTACACTAAAATCTTCTAATTGTGTCAAGCTTGTTAGGTGGTTCTTTTTGTTTTAAGTGTACGGTAGGGTATGGACCATTTATGGCAGATCGTCAGGTGGAGATGAATGAGGTTGGTGTTGTTCAAGGATTTTCTTGAAAATCTGGCTCAACCTGGGCTTTGAGGTCCATGGGGAATCTATCATTTGATCATTTCAAAATCATGGAAGTAGCATCATTGGAATTTTTGGAGGCTGCCTTGAAAGAAAATTCAAATGGTAGAAGAGATGTGGTTTGAATTTTTTCCATTTAATGTTAAAGCCTAAGGTGGGAAGTACCATTGGATTATTTCTAAATGAGACAGTTACATGATCATGTCTCTAGGTAAATGGTTTCAGGTAATATCTTCCTCGATGATTCAGTTGGGGAACGAGCTTTGTCTTGAGTCTTGGTGGTTATGTGCCTTATGTTTAATGAATAATCGGAGGTGTATTCAAAGATTAGAAATGCTATGCAACCATTTGAACAAAACATCATGACCCTTGTAAATCATGTAAGGTTTATGTTTCTTATAAAGGATTTTTATGGATGATAAGTTCTAAGGGGGGAAAGTTCCAATGATCCACATTTTGTACCCGATGGGAATTCAGAAAAAATTTGAAATTTTTCAATTACTGAATGGTTTGTTTTTTAATTTATATTTGGAATTTAATTATGAGAATTATTATACTTCCAAATGATTATTTTAGATTTGTGAGAAATATAACTAAGTTTCCTAGGTGTCTTGGTGAGTTTTGGGAGCACTAGACCCAGACAAACCCATGTTTTGAAAAGCATCCGACACTACTAGAAATTTAGGCTATATCCACGGACTTATAGCCACGGTTCTATCAATCCATGGCTATATCTTGTTTATAGACACAATTTATTAGGATGACCATGGCTATTTGTTGGAAACCCTTCCTCAAACCCTCCCATTATCCGACGAACCCCTCATGCCCTAGCGATTCCTCCCCCCCTACGATCTCCTCCTCGCCGCGCCCTCCTCCTCGCTGTGCCCTCCTCCTCCCCGACGCCTCCTCGCCATGCCCTCCTCATCACCGCGACCCTCCTTCATGAAGGCTCCTCGTTGCGCCCTCCCCATCACCGCGACCCTCCTCCCCAATGCATCCTCGCCGCGACCCTCCTCCTCAACCCCGCTCCTCCAAAGCCTCCTCATCGCGACCCTCCTCCTCACTGCGACCCTCCTCTCCGACACCTCCACCCCAACGCCTCTCTTCCTACGCCGAGGTCGACACCCCCACCGCCCTCCTCGATACCTTTTCACCAGCAACCCTCAAAACACTCGACCTCTCCTCGCCATGACCCTCCTCACCCCCACCCTCCTCCAGTAAAGCTGGTCTGAGCTGACTCCCCTCCTCCTCCATTCCCGAAGGTTCTCCCCCAAAACCCTCAACACCTGAGGTAATCCCCTGTCTCATCCTTCATACCAATCCACCTTTCTTGCTGAATTTTTTAAACCTTAAGTATTTTTAATATTATTCTGCACTTACTCCCATTTCCACACTGATATGCACTGCTATAACCCCTCAATTTACCACACAATAACCACTGAGTTGGGACTTGACCACATCAACCTCCTATAATGTGACCGGTGCAGAGTTTTGAAAATGATCTTCTCCTTAGAGTCTCCAAATTCAGTGGGTTGTGTGTGAGGTTCTATAGAAAAAGAACACAGAACCAACATGAATTGTTATGCTTAAGTTATAAACTGGATAACAGCGACTTTATATATTTTTATACAGCAGCTGTGAAGAATCAGAATTGTAGGAGGAGGAAGATAGTGAACAGGGAAAGAAGAGAGTGAGAAGAACATTAAAAAATTCTCTCTTTTCTCCTTTCTATAGGTTTTACCTCATTTAAATTATACCTTTGATATTAGTTTTCAATTTGATCATTATCTACATTGTTTTATTTTGGATTCTTGTTATCTTTTACTCAGTGTCTGCTAATTGTCACCTTGAACACATATATTTGGAAATATAAATAGACATTCCATATTACCACTATTAAAATATTTAAATTTAAAATATTTTATATCCTTAATTATTCATCACATGAATAAACTAAATTTGTGAAGTTTATACCTTGTAATTAACCCGTTAGATTCTTGAGAGAATATAATTGTAGTTATATAGTGGAAACACCAATAATAACTCATAGAAAGTGATAATAGACCATCATAATTTTTTTCAAAGAATGAAGGACATTCTTAATGTAGTTGATAAATCCTATGGTGCTTTCTATTTTCTTTCCATGGACTATGAGTGTTCTAGATCATCAACCCCACATAATTCTTTCCTTTAAGAAAAATGGTTCATTCTCACCCCACTATTACTTTTAGAGAGATATCTACAATATTATGATTAGGGACCATAACATATGATGATTTTATGGAATTTTTAGGTGTTAAATTGATGTGTCAATTAAATTACACGATTTCATCCTTTGTATCTTAAATTGGAATCCTTCCATAATTTTCATTATTTTCCACTTTATTCTTCATAATTACAATGAATATCTAGAGTTTTGAATTTTTATATCAAAGAAACTATCATCAGTTCACCCAATTTAAAATTTATTCATTCAATTATCTTAATTTTTTTATAGCCCACAAATTATTCCCTATTTCAACCTCTAACTTTTCGAAAATGTCCATGAAGTTTTATTGAGAAATATAACTCACTATTTTACTAGATCTTGTATTATTTCTTAATTTATTTTTGGGACTTACATTTTGTTTTCAACATTGATATATGTAATCATTATAGGTATTTAGATAAAAATAATTTTAACAATCTATTTCTTGGTTTTAATTTGATAAATGTTATTCATCTTAAATTCATTATTCCATTGGACAGTGACTAAAATGTTAATGAGTTAATAAATTATTTTATTAGATAAAATAGCATGGAGAGCTCACAAATAGTAACATACATTTTTTTGAGTAAGCTCTTTTAAAGGAAGTTGTACTATTTTTTCATTAGTTGGGAAAAATAGGGAGTGACCAAAAAAGGTGAGACAAAATTTTAAAAACTTGTAAAATAACTATTCCATGATTTTTAATTTTTCTTCATTCATGTAAAATAATTTTTTTGATTTCATTGACATTAGGGTGGACTTTTTTTATGAACTGACTTACTGGAGCCCACCTAGCTAGTGGTAAGCTGAGTGTGACACCACAAGCCCACCTATAATTGGTTAGGGGTTACTAACCATCCCTGAGTAGGCATAACACACACAAGTTTTTCCTTAGCCTATGGTACCTGTACACATGAAAAGAATAAAGGGGAAAATAAAATCCTACAAAAACAGATTAAAAATACTAACTTGTTATGAGGGACATGACTATTGACATATGCCACAACCTAGCATGAACCATGGTCTATCGAGATCACTATCTTATATCTTCTATTGGTCCTCCTAGGATTCCTTCAAAAGGAATATTGTCTACATAAGACATGAAAAATATGGGTAGATCCCATTCAGTGTTTAGTATAACAATGCTCAATAGGACACTCCAAAATCACAAAACAATGGGCATCTGGAGAGTAGTTATCTCATCATCACATAGACACATCATTACAAATATGAGATATAGCAATAGGAAAAATAAACTAGATATACTAATAACATAAAACATGCCTCAATGGAATATTAAACATTATTTTATCCATAAGATTCTACTTAAGGATACAATTTTACACTCTTCTGGTTGTACTCACAACATTATCTATGCTTTCACTGATGGTGCATTCCCACGAGGTCATGCTCATCAGACCTCACCCAATATGTACTCAATGTAACTCCAAAAATCTCGATACATAGACAGGGGATCTCTCCAAGGGAATTTGTGGTATACCATACCATACCTAGAATATCCCATTAAGTATGGGATTTTACACACAGATAAGTTGGTAATAATGATTCCACAAAACCCACCTAGGGAAATAGAAAAAATTATAGAGGATCACACCCTGGGCCACACCGAGGGATTCCCAAACACTATCTGAAACTAATCCCACAAAGGAGATCATAGTCCTATTATTTAGATGTAATACCAAAATTTACCCTCATGACGATGACCAAGGGGGACACACACAAGTTAAGATAGTCCATTGTTGTATCTCATCTTCATATAATTAATCTTCCTACCAATTATATAATCATAATATTCTAAAAATAATGTTGAAATATATTTTTTCTTCTAGTTATTATTCTCATTTTTTTACCATTGTAATTCTCATCCGTTTCTTTAATATTAATTATTGGTATAGGATATGGTTTATATTTTCAAAATGTCTCTAAATTTCAATAAATCGTTATAGATTTAATACAAAACATCACAACTCGTTATGAATTAACCCAAACACTTTTGGGAATTGATTATTATTATCTCTTAGATTTCATATAAAATCTTTTTTCTATAATCAATCCTCAATCTTGGAACTTATGTATAACTATTCATGAATTTTTATAATTAAAAACATTTATGAATTCCCTAAACCATAATTTTAATATATTTGTTAAGATTTTTTATTAACTTTTTATTGATGATTACTTAATATCTTATGAAACAATACATATAATGTTAATTCATTTTCTAGATTATTTATTTAATGTATGATTATCTGCCTCAGAATGGAAAGATACTAGATGTACAACATTGATCAGATCATTGATGAATTTCATAAGGAGTTACAATATTTTTTGGACTTTGCATTCACTAATGATTCAGATGGCGGATTGATTCAATGCCCATGTTTTGATTGTGTTGGAATACCTTGGTTAAATTGTGAGTAAGTGAGTTACCATATCACTAAAAGTGGTTTCCAAAAAAATTATCATGTGTGGTATCAAAATGGGGAAAAAGCTCAAGTGTTGAATGACATCGATTCAGTGGAAAAGATTGGTATGAAAAATCTGATTTCTGATCGGTTTACTTTTGTTTCTAAAGCTAGCTCCTCATGTAGACCAGTGCAAGAGGAAATGAATACTGGAACACAATTCTCATCTAATAATCAGTATGATGATGTTGAGAGTGTTAGAAAGCTGATGGATGATGAAAATACCCCAGTATATCAATCATGTGGAAAAATGAGCAAACTTGAGTTTTTAATGCGATTATATCATAGGAAAACAATTTATGGATTTAGTAATACAGCGGTCGACTATCTCCTTAAATTTACTAAGGATTTACTGCATGATGATGCATGTATTCTAAAAAATTATTACACGACATCAATGTTGGTTGAAAAATTTGGATTTTCATCTAGTAAGATTCATTCTTGTCTCAAAGACTGTTGTTTGTTCTGGAAGGATAATGAAGACTTGGGTCAGCGCAAACAGTGTGGCACATCAAGGTGGAAGACTAATAAAGACGGATCTCAATCTTTCATACCATAGAAAGTGATGTGGAACTTCCCTTTAATTCACAGGCTTCAAAAAAAATTTATTTCAGAACAAATGGCAAAGATGATGAGATGGCATGCAGATGAAAGAAATAAGGATAATGATGAAATAGTGCATCCTGCATATGGGTTGGATTGGATGAAATTTGATAGGTTAAATCCTGATTTTGTATCCGACCCACAAAATGTTATATTGGGAATATCCTGTGTTGGTTTCAATGCATTTCACCAAATGCATACTGCACACAGTACTTGGCCTGTTTTCATTCACATTTATAACTTTCCTTCATGGATGTGTATGAAGAAGTCGTTCACTATCCTTAGTATATTGATATCTGGACCCAGTGATCCTAGAAATGATATTGATATATACTTGCAGCCATTAATAGAGGAGTTAAATGAGTTGTGGATTGTTGGTGCACAAGCGTATGATGCATTCAGAAAGGAGTAATTTATGTTTCATGCAGCTTTATTATGGAAGATAAATGATTTCCCTTCCTACAGAATGATTTTTGGTGAGATTACTAATGGGAAATTATCCTATCCTATTTGTATGAAAATACAAGTTTCTGAAGATTAATGTTTTGACGAAATTTCAGCTTCATAGGGCATCGAAATTTTCTACCAGTGGATCATCCATACAGGAAAAAGCAGAGATTGTTTGATAATGCCATTGAGACACATGAGACACCTCAATGAATGTCAGGGACTGATATTGTTAAAGATCTTGATGATTTGAATTATGTTCTTGTAAAAAGTCAATCAAATATCAGAAAGAGAAAGAATGCTAATTCAAATTCTAATAGAAATTGGAGAAAGAAAAGCATTTTCTTTGAGTTGTCTTATTGGTCATCGAATTTATTACGTCATTTTTTGTATTTAATTCATATCGAGAAAAAAATTTGTGAGATGTTACTTCCTACTATTTTGAATGTCAAAGGCAAAAAAAAGACGATTTTCGGTGTCGTCGTGATTTGATGGATTGGGGTATAAGAGTAAGACTTCATCCAGAGTTAATTGGTCAAAATAAGTGGAAAGTCCCAGTTACCTATTATTCGATGAAAAATGTGGATAAAAACAATTTCTTTAGGTCTTGGAAAGTTTGAAGGTTCCAGATGGTTATTCAAGTAATATTTCGAAAAGGGTGAATACCCAAGATGTGAAACTCAAATCTCTTAAAACCCATGATTACCATGTATTTTTACATGAGTTGATTCCCATTCCCATTCTCCATTTACAGTCATATAATGTTAGAGTTGCGGTGATTAAGTTATGTCAATTTTATTGAGATCTTTGTGCCAAAAGATTGAGCAAAAGTGTTGTTCAGAAATTGCAGAGAGATGCAACGATTATTCTTTGCGACTTGGAGTAAATTTTCCCACTGTCTTTTTTCACATGTATGTTACATTTGACTATGCATCTTCCCATGGAAGTTCTCTTTGGTGATCCTGTTTCGAGTCGGTGGATGTATCCTACTGAAATAATGATGATTACATTGAAATCTTAGGTGAGAAATAAATATCATCCTGAAGGCTCTATTGTGAAATGCTATTTTGCAAAAGAATTCATGGATTTCTATTCATCGTACTTGGATAATGTCACTACGAGGTATAATCGACTAATGAGAACTGAAGATGAGAAATATGATCCCATTTAACCTGCATTTCCTTTACCTCCCCAAACAGGGGGGATATCTAGATCGTACTCGTTGTGTACTTTAAGCAGGTAAGAGTGGGAAATGGCACATCACACAGTATTATTCAACTATGGTGTGATTGATGATTATATCAAGTAAGAAAACTAATAAATATGTATTTTTTCATTGTGTGATTTCTTTATATCTTCTGAAATTTTAGTGCTTTCATATCTGTAGAGAACATTTAGAAATTATAAAAAAGAGACATCACTCTCTATCTATTAAGATTAAGGAACTGTTGCACAAGAAAGAATTTACTACCTGGTTAAAGTCAAAGGTAATAGATTTCTTTTTATTCTTCTCATAACATAATCATATGTCTCTGTTGAATATTCTATGTTGGTATCTTTTAGGTTTTAACTCTACCAATGATTGAAGTATCAGATGAAATAAAAGAATTGTCCTTTGGTCCAAACGATGTGGTACATGATTGTAAGTAAATGGTTGTCAATGGATTTAAATTTGTTATAAATAGTTGAGAAACAAATGTCAACACAACATTACGGTGTCACAATAAGTGCCACAATAGATTTTTATGAGAGTGCATCAGACAGGCAGCCTCGATTAGAAAATATATCATATTACGGTGTTGTTGAAAGAATCATTTTATTAGATTACTATGCACATGGTCGTGTCGCAATGATGAAATGCAAGTGGTTTGATTCAATGACATGATAAGGAATGCATATTGATAACTATGTATTTTTGAGTAATTGATATGAACCACCAGCTTCGTACCGATGAACCTTATATTCTTCCATCATAAGCTAAACAGGTGTTTTATGTAAGTGACCCGTTATAACCACAATTTGGTGTTATTGTTGTTGTTATTCCTAGACATATTTTTGAAGAAGGCATGGATGAAAATGATGTTGTGGATGAACCTATCGGTATTTATTCGAATGTTGCATTTGATGATATGGATGATGCAATTGTTAGAACAGATTGTGAACCAGAAATTGTCATAGACCCCACATAGCGTTGACACATTTGTAAGTATTTACCTGATATTATCACAATATTGTATGTGTTTTTTTAACTTCCATACATGATATCAAAATAACTAGTATATTTTATACCATTATCAAATATAAAACTATTAATATCCTGACCAATTTATGTTTAAACACTTCTCTAGTAAATCTTAAACATAGAAAATTCTTGATATTTTATCAATATAAATATCACACATGAAAATGTATCTCATTGTTTTATGATACAATTGTATTATTTAACATTTTTCATTATTTATATTTATTTTAGAATATTATTTTAAATTTCCTGGTCAAAATGTATGATTATGATTATACTAGATGGAGTAGAAGAATACTGAGAAATTAACAATATAGGTGTCCTCCTGGAAACAATGTAAGTACAAATTATGATTGAATATTATGGCCTTTAATATTATTTATCTTGTTATCATTCATTTTATTTTATCATCTATGTTATTTTAGGCTGCATCATCGAGGAGACGCTTGGATTATGCCACTGAGGATGATATTGTGGCAGGGGTACTGATTCTATAGGTCAACCTACTAATAGGCTGCTTGAGACACCAGGAGGCCATCCTCCCATTATGCCACCTCCATATTATCCATACACACCTTTTACATATCCCTTTTTGACTGCACCCACATCGGATGATATTTCTTAGACTCCCATCCCTCATTTTCCATTCCCACCATCCACTGTACAGGGTAATGTACCCCCATATATCCCACCGCCATATCCATATCCATATCCACCCTCACCTGTACAGGGTTATCCATCGGGTTTTCTACCTCCATCAGTACACTTTTCATCTACTGTATATAGTACTCCCCAAGATATCTCACCTATAATAGATTCTACCCCCCCTCCAGACGTAGCACTTCAGGGGTCAGCAGATCCCCCATCTACTGGTATTTGTTTAAACATTACTATTTCTGATTGATGATAAATTCATATATATTATTTTCTTTTATTTTTGGTTTCATGATTAGCTCCAGCATCTACCAAATGATGAGGCCGCACAAAAATGTGCGAGGTTTAAAATTGACACACGCAAATCATAGTTGATTACAATGAAGATAATGCTATAATTAATAAAAATGGCACAGAATGTAAAAGTTTTATGGGAACACATTCTAGACACAAAAATATCATTCCGGTTCAACTGATAAGTTGGAAGGCAGTTGGACAACAAATAAAGGACAATGCTTGGGCATAGATTTGGGTAAGTAATGTTAATCACCTTTTATATATATATATAAATTTATAATATTTTCTTAACAAATATTTTTTCCATTGGAGCTTCGATATAATTTTCCTGATGGACAAAATGAAAATACTGCAAGGATAATGGATTTAGGTGAAATGTGGTGAGCCTACAAGTATGATTTATATCTTGGTTGGAAAATGAGAGTTGGTACAGAGCTTGAAGAAGTAATGGTAATTCAAGATTTCCCAATATCACAATATAAATATATGATCATCTATTGGAAGAGTCCAACATTTAAGGTGTTTCTTAAATTTATATATATATATATATTCATTTATTTATTTGAAAACGATTTTAAATTACTTGTTTTATTTATGTTAATGAATTTATATAATTATTTGTTTATAGGAGAAATCAAACAGAAATGAAACAAAAAGAGTGTAATGAAACACATTTATACTCTCGGACACACTTTATTACCATATCATGAGCAGACGCAGGTAATTAAATATTTAAAATATTTTTCTTTGTTTAGTGTAATTTTTTTAACTTCCAATTTTGATTTATTTCATTTTTTTTTTGAGAAAAACGCATCGAATATTGAGGGTCGTGTTCCTCGCTCAACTTTGTTTTGTACAAGCCGAAAAAATATGGTACTATGACAAATAATGACACCAAGAAGGCGATTGTAAGTATATTTCTATTTATTTTATTTTTAATGAATTTAATTTTTTATATTATTTTATCATTTTAATTTATGTTATATATCAATCAACAGAATGATTTAGAGGCATTGGCAGAAAAAGAACCTGGCAATTTGGGCCCAAACGATCATCTACATCAAGTATTAGGAGATGAGAATCAGGGTAGAGTGAATTGTTGACTTGGGAAGAATATTGTACCATCTTGATACTAGTCTACTAATTTATCTTCGAGTACCGGTTATGGTTTTGTCACAGTGGAGCAAATTAATGCCACAATCAAAGAAGAAAGTCAAAAATCAGAACATGCGATAACTGCAAATATGATGAAATTTATGTTTTCCCTTTCTTCTAAACATCCAGTAGAATTAGCTACAATGGTTGATGCCTTTTTGATGTCGATGCATTCTGCTAATGTAGATTCTTCTGTCAGAGTCGGAGCCAGACCTAGTGTTGGACCCGGTGCTGGTGTCGGTTTGGATGTAGATTCCGATGATGATGTTGGTGGTGTGAGAGGTGGTGTTGGTGTTTCTATAGGAGGTGTGGATGAGGGTTATCATGATTCTAATGATACTGATATTGAGACTCACTTTTGATGTAAATTTTATTTTTGGATTGGTAATGCATGATGAGTTTCTTATGACATAGGATGGTGTGTTTCATGGCCATGTTCTTGAATGGGTTTCTTCAATTGACACTTCATGTTTGTCTCTCACTGACATGAAAATTTAAGAAGATTAACACTCACTATAGTCTAATCACAAATGTATTCAATGGAATCCTCATAGAGTCTCTAGATTTCGTTAATTAATCATTTCTTTATAAACATTATCAATAAATTAATATTCAAATCATTTCATATCTTTGTCCAGATTTATTTTATTTATGATTTACATTATAATTATTTTATCTAATGTTTCATAGATCATTAATGATACCAACCCATTTCATAATAGAAATTAAAACTGAATTTTTGTATTTGAATGCTTAAATCTCAATATATTTTTCTTGAGAAACCCTAATAAATTCTCACTAAAAAGATATTCTATACTAATGTATCTGCTACAGTTTTCATGTGATAAGGATATGAATTTGGATTTTTCTCAGGCCTCCCAGTTATATAATATATGACTTGGTAATTTTTTTCTCCCTTTCTATTTATGAATAGTTGATATAGAATAGGGAATGGAAATTTCATTCCCATCATGAAGAGAATTTGTTTTTTCCCATGATTACCATGTCAAATTTTAAACCTAGTGGGCATGGTGTATTTTTTATTTAGATATTATAATGTCTTGAAAACATGATAATTCCTCTATTTTATTTCAAGGTCTTCTTGCATAGAAGATATCCTCCAATCCATATTGAGAATTACCTCAAAAAGGTTTATTTCCAGAACTAGGAAATCCCATTCTAGATTGACCCTTGAAAGAGTGAGAGTGTAGGATGGACACCTGAAACCCTGATCTTTCTCCTTATCGAGCAAGTTTAGTAACTACATCTCATAAGGGATTATATGAATCAAAAATTTTAATAAATATAGAATAATGTAATAAATAATGGAGTTAGATTCACTAGTATCAAACAATCCTACAACAATATATTATACCTTAAGAGTAGTACATCAATCTATCACATTCCATGCATATGATTACACTGATTTTTTGATCAATATCATTAATATTTACCATATCTTAATGGGAATGGGAATGACTACTAACTAGTAGAACTACCTTTAGCTAACTATGTGTAGTATTAGATATAGCCCTACCACCATGACTTCTCAATCGATAAGCTTCTTCCCTTTATGGTTCTGACTGGGTCATCATTCCCCTAGAGGTTGTGGAACCCAAACCACTCTGGTATGGGTCTCCGACATTATATAACCACTAAAAATTCCCCATTAGTTCACAATTATGGAAAGGTTTAGGTGGGGTTGGAAATTCTCAAACCTTCCAAACTGATGGCACATGATTGATCCTATATCTGAAGCCTCAGAAGAAGATGGTCGAGAAGGATAGCCTAAGATACCACATACCCTTTTATCCTTTTTCCATTCCTCCTCTTCTTTTCAAACCTTCCAAACTGATGGCATAGAATTGATGCTTATAATGAACGACAATGACAAATTGCTTACCATAAATTCCAATGTGGGGGAATATCTACGGAGACCTACCTTAAGGTTAAACAAGGTATATTTAAAAGGAGGGTCAGTTTAACTTTAACTTCTCCAGATGCCTGAATTCTGATTTATCACTATTATCCTTGCATGGCCCATGATTATCTACTTTATGTGACTTTACTTTGGATTTTTCACTTCGATTTTGTCAAATTTTATCTGGGTTAAAGGCCTTTTTAGGATGTCTACTTTTCTTCTCAGTTAGATTGTTTTTCTGAAAGTTTCTAGTTTTTTTATTTGGTTCTCTGCTGGTATGGTTTGGTTCTTTACAGGCTGAATATTGGCTTTTCTTTCTCTCTCTTCCTGGACTCTACACTACTTGCGTGAGTATCATTATTGATTTTAGGTATTGAAAAAAGCATTGAGGCCTTACTGTGTTGAATGTATGTTGGAATCCAGAATGATTGCTCCCTATTGAGGCATGTTTTGAAGAAAGTGTAGGTCTGGAACTCACTTCCTTGTTTTTCATTGGATCTAATGGGAGAAGATGACTGCATGAGTCCTATTTTCCTTCTCATGAGGGCTGTATTTCAAGGTTAATACTGCACCTATTGAAGATTTTGGGTGATCAGATTGGTATTTTCTTGATAGTTCAACTTATATCTATTGAAGGACCTTCTCTACTTAACATGTCTTGATAATAGAATGGTCTTCTTCCTGGTCTTGTCCTGGTTTTTCTTCACGTGGAAGTATATTCTATTTTGATTTGATAAGCTGTTATTATTATGTCTTTGAAGTGGATTTGTGGAATATCAGTTGTTCTACTTCAAGAGAAGGCCCTTATAGAATTATCTATATTTTCTGCTGGACTGGAATGCTTTCACTCTGACCTATTTTTTAGTGTTTCTATTGTCCATTGTTCAATATCCGGATGGAACTATTACGAATTTCGCCTACAGAATGGATTTTCATCTACATAGTCTGATCTCTATTTTTTCTTTGTTTTATGTTAGTTCATAGATCACTGTAGGAGAGGACATGGAAGGCTTGGACTGGTCATGATTCCTTCATTATGGTTCCTTCTTCCTCTGTCGGATGCTTTGTAAAACTGAAATTCAATATTTGTAGTTCGTGAAGGATGAGGAGGATGGATTCCTTACGGCATGTTCTTGATGGCGACTTCATGTTTTTGGTGTGGTTCTATTGATATTTTCTTGTACCTCTTTGATTTCCCTGTTGGTGTAATCTATTTACACCTCGCGCTTGTACTGTTCACATTTTGATATTAATAAATTCTATTGGAGGCATGAATTGGGATACCAATTCATGTCACCACCTTCTTCTAAAAAAATATTCAGGATCCGTATTCATTCATGTATAGAAAAATAATGGGTATAATAATGATAGGTGTCCTTTCCAAATGGTCATGAATGGTTTTCTAAAACCAGAAGCACTCATAACATGATGTTTAATTTATGGGTTGAGGGGCCTAAAAGATGATGGAAGAGCGTCATACTCTGGTTGACCAAGGTCAGGATGTTGTGGTCCTATGTAATAAATTATGATGGGTGTTATCTTTCACATTTTAACATCATTAAGTGGGGACATATTTGTAGTGTAGTTTTGTTGTTGTGTGACTAGGATGTTTTCCTTTCCATTTAGTCTAAATACATGTGGTAAGGATGTTGGAACTGACATGAATATTGTTCAATATGTCACTAGGGGGAGGGGTGTGCAGGTGGGGGGGAAGGTGGGGGGAGGGGGTAGGGGGGTGTGCTGGGGGAAAGGGGCAGGGGGGGTTGCTGGGGGGAGGGGTGTGCAGGTGGGGGGCAGGGGGTAGGGGGTGTGCTGGGGGTAGTTGTGGTGTGTGCAGGTGGGGGGGGGGGGCAGGGGGTAGGGGGCAGGGAGAGGGGGTGTACAGGTGGGGGGTAGGGGGTGTGCTGGGGGCAGGGGGAGGGGGGTGTACAGGTGGGGGGTAGGGGAGGGGGCTGGGAGAGGGGGGTTACTGGGGGGAGGGAATTGCAGGTGGGGGGGGGGGAAGGGGAGGGGGAAGGGGGTGTGCAGGTGGTTATTTTTATTACAAATTGTTAGCCTCCTCTCATTCGAATTTAGTATGATTTATTAGTTTCGATTTATTTTTTTCTTTATTGTCAGATTTTCCTTAGTTATGGTTTATTTGTTTCGACATATTGAATATGATACAGTTTATTTGATTTGTTATTTATTCTAGTTTTATACATTATATTTCTAATTTTTCAATTATAATGTATAGATATTGTTTAATGTGTCAGATGAACATCAGTACAAAGGTATAATGTGATTATCATTTATGTTTTCTACTATTTTAACTTTCTTTATATGTAATCCACTTTTATTGCAATATTTTTTACCACTAATTTATGAATTAAATATATTCAATATAATCAATATTAATGTAGTGTTTCGATCCAGAATACAAGGGGGCATGGTGGAGCAACACTAGATTTTGGAGAAATACACCATCGTAGAAGGTACAATGTGATTATCATTTAATAAACTGTAGATTTTGTAACCTCACAGACCCTTCTTTTCACAATTAATTTTTTTTCTGTATAGATTTTGTTATATTTGATTAGTTTCCAAACTATCTCCATTATGGTGACATTCAAAATTATAGTGTTCCAATTTCAATGTTCCTTACTATTAGTTATTATTTGAACAGTACATTACATCATATATTTGATTTGTCAATAGTACAAATAAATCATTATTTATTTTCATATAAAATTAATGTTTAATAATATTGTGATGATGTCTAAGAAACTTCTACAACTATTAGTTATTATTTTAATAGTATATTCATTTATATGTTATTTTTTTGATGTAAATTTAAAATTTGCACATATGATTAGAGCACTGAAACTACTTTAGAAAGATAATGGGTGATGAATCATTGGTAAAAATTAACTGTGTTGGGATGTTCTTGATCCTACATACAGGGTCACAAGGTGGAGTCACACTAAAATTTAGATAAATACACCATCATGGAAAGGGGAGTAGTGACTCATCTTGGAGCTTTGTATCTTCAAAAATTAGTTGCAGCACTGATGTTGGGTACGTTTTTATTATTTCATCATGTTTCAAACAGAATTTTATTTTAGCATATCCATTACACCTCCAGGGGGGCTGTCCAGGGGGTCCAGCAGGGGGGGGGGGGGGGGGTTGTCCAGGGGGCTCTAGACGGGGGGGGGGGGGGGGGGGGGTTCTATCCAGGGGGGCTTCTATCCAGGGGGGCTATCCGGGGGGGATGCTGTCCAGGGGGTCCAGCAGGGGGGTGGGGGGGGATGCTGTCTAGGGGGGTCCAATAGGGGGCTGCTGTTTAGCAGGGGTGATGTCCAGGGGGGTCCAGCAGGGGGGGGGGGGCTTTTGTCCGGGGGGTGGGGGGGTGTCTAGGGGGGCTGCTATCCAGGGGGTCTAGCAGGGGGTGGACCATACTTTTGTTACCATGTAATTAATCAGATTTTATTGCATTAGTTTGTATGAATTCTGAGAATCCTTAGTGCAAAGTCTGTAATATTTTCTTGGTTTTGCTGATGCTATCAGGAATGTTTCAAACAACCAATTTGTTGGAGCTTATTTGTGTATCATTGTGACATTGTGAGCACTTAGTGGACCACCCTTGTTATCTGTATATAGATTGTTACTATTTTATTTATTTTACTTTATATTCACTAACCCAACATATTATGGGATATAGTAAAGTAATTATTTTTAGTGAAAAACTTAATTTTATGATCATTTCCCACACATGTATATAGATTGTTACTATTTTATTTAATTTACAGGTCTTGTGTTTTTTTATTTTCAAGAGAATGATTTTTTTCTACTTTTGTATTTGAATGTTTGCATTTTTCATGTTTTTTGGTTTCAGGTTTATAGGTTGCATGGTTTGAAGGCTTGTAAGCTAGGAGGTTTGGAAGTTATATGTTGATAGTTTGTGCATTACACATCTACATGTTACTAATTTTCATGTTTTTTGGTTGTTAGGTTTGTGGGTTTTGGTTGTTAGGTTTGTGGGTCTTGGGTTGTGTTTTGACCATGGTGATATTTCCTTTAAGATGTTCTCTATCATGAATATAGAATAATGGCATGATGGAATAAAATGATATAATGAAATGTGAAATGGTAATTAGGCTTATTAGGTATGTGAATCTGAATTGTCAAAAAATTTATGTGAATTAAAATATTCTTATGAAACTAATAAATGGAAATTGAACCTAATTGAAATGTAAAGGGGTCACATTGAAATTGTAGCTTTGAATTCTATAATTTTTATTATCTAAAATATAATTTCAATTTCAGGTTTGAATTCTGTACATTGTATTGTATAGAGGGAAGGTTATTGGAGGCTGTTGGAGGCTGTTGGAGGCTGTATTGCAGGCTGTTGGAGGTTGCATTGCAGGCTGTTGGAGGCTATTGGAGGCTGCATTGCAGGCTATTGGAGGCTGTTGGAGGCTGCATTGGAGGCTGTTGGAGGCTGTATTGCAGAGGGAAGTCTCCATTGAAGGTAATTGTAGAGGGTCCAACTTGTTCGGTCATGGGGGAAGTAGTTTTTGATCAAAACTGTGATCAGTACAGTTCAAGGAGCAGGAATGACTCCTATTTTTATAAGTTTGAGGTAATATATTGAATTATTGACATTGACAATGTGTCTCTTATAATTGTAAAGACTGATACTAAAATGGGAAAAGGTAATATCTTTTACTCCATATTCTCCATGTATTAGGAATAAGATACCAGAATACATGTTTGTTGCTTTTTTTATTGGGCGATTTGTTATTTTATAGGGTAGTACTGGGGCTGGAATCAGATAGTACTGGTTTTGGAATTAGTGAGGGCAGCTGTGATCAGTATACTGGTTCTGGAATGTAGCTGTGATCAGTAGAGGGAAGGTTGTGATATACAAATGGTTTTACAAACCGTTGGTAAAGGCATGAAAAAGTGACTCTACTGCAAAGGTTTAACTAAACCATTACTTAAAACATATTCCAACAGTTTTATTGGAACCATTGGAATAGGGTATGTGTAGACATATATATACCAACGGTTCCTATAAAACCATTGGTAAAAGGCTACTACAATGCCGCATATGGAAACTATTTCTCAAAACGTTGTGATATTATCCCAATGGTTTGGGATATGTAAAATTTTCAGTAGTGATTGGTTTATAGGTTTACAGATTGTTTTACTGGTTTACAGGTTTACAGATTATTTTATAGGTTTACTAATTTTTGATGTTTTTAGGTTTGTGGGGTTTAGTTTCTAGGTTTGGATTGTTTTACATGTTTACACTACTATATATAAGGCCATTAGCGACCGCCATTGGCCGTCGCTAAAGGGCTTTAGCGGCCGCGCAGCGACCGCCAATGGCGGTCGCTGTTGCCTCGTCGCTAGAGGCCTATAGCGACCGCCTATGAAGGTCGCTATTCTAAAAAAAAAAAAATTTAAATTTTTTTTATTGAATTGAATATAAATATATATATATATATATATAATATATTTTAAATGTTTTAATATATATTTAATATATATATAATATCAAATCATTGTGCTATAATATATATATACTATTAAATACAATATTTTAAATACAAATCATTGTGCTATAAATATATATATATATATACTATTAAATACAATATTTTAAATATATATATATATACTATTAAATACAATATTTTAAATATATATATATATATATAATATATTTTAAATGTTTGAATATATATTTAATATATATTTAATATACATATAATATCAAATCATTGTGCTATAATAATTTAAAAACTTCGATTCAAGAAATAATCTCATTTCAGGTCGTTCGGAGCACGTTTGCCTCCGAATCGGACCGCCGCACGACGTTTTGGTGTTTAACGGCGCCAGAAACGCGTTTCCGGCCGCCGCGGTCACACGGAACCTCCGAATGAGGTGCCGTCTGGCCGACCATTTCACAATTGACGCCCCGGATGTTGTCTTACGGTTTCGTGGCATTCGGAGGTCGTTCGGGTGGTTTTGACCCCCCAACGCGCCATTTCAGCGCGCGCCGCGCTGCTGAAAACGACACAATCGGGCGTGCCGCGCGCACCGCACGTCCGATGGTCGTGCGGCCTCCTCCTGCATCTCAGGAATAATATTCCTATCGTTCCCGTGCGGTTTCAGGTCGTTCGGAGCACGTTTGCTCCGAATCGGACCGCCGCACGCCGTTTTGGTGTTTAACGGCGCCGGAAACGCGTTTCCGGCCGCTGCGGTCACACGGAACCTCCGAATGAGGTGCCTTCTGGCCGACCATTTCACAATTGACGCCCCGGATGTTGTCGTACGGTTTCGTGGCATTCGGAGGTCGTTCGGGTGGTTTTGACCCCCCAACGCGTCATTTCAGCGCGAGCCGCGCTGCTGAAAACGACACAATCGGGCGTGCCGCGCGCACCGCAAGTCCGATGGTCGTGCGGCCTCCTCCTGCATCTCAGGAATAATATTCCTATCGTTTCCGTGCGGTTTCAGGTCGTTTGGAGCACGTTTGCTCCGAATCGGACCGCCGCACGCCGTTTTGGTGTTTAACGGCGCCGGAAACGCGTTTCCGGACGCCGCGGTCACACGGCACCTCCGAATGAGGTGCCGTCTGGCCGAACATTTTACAATTGACGCCCCGGATGTTGTCGTACGGTTTCGTGGCATTCGTAGGTCGTTCGGGTGGTTTTGACCCCCCAACGCGCCATTTCAGCGCGCGCTGCGCTGCTGAAAGCGACACAATCGGACGTGCCGCGCGCACCGCACGTCCGATGGTCGTGCGGCCTCCTCCTGCATCTCAGGAATAATATTCCTATCGTTCCCGTGCGGTTTCAGGTCGTTCGGAGCACGTTTGCTCCGAATCGGACCGCCGCACGCCGTTTTGGTGTTTAACGGCGCCGGAAACGCGTTTCCGGCCGCCGCGGTCACACGGCACCTCCGAATGAGGTGCCGTCTGGCCGAACATTTCACAATTGACGCCCCGGATGTTGTCGTACGGTTTCGTGGCATTCGGAGGTCGTTCGGGTGGTTTTGACCCCCCAACGCGCCATTTCAGAGCGCGCCGCGCTGCTGAAAACGACACAATCGGGCGTGTTGCGCGCACCGCACGTCCGATGGTCGTGCGGCCTCCTCCTGCATCTCAGGAATAATATTCCTATCGTTCCCGTGCGGTTTCAGGTCGTTCGGAGCACGTTTGCTCTGAATCGGACCGCCGCACGCCGTTTTGGTGTTTAACGGCGCCGGAAACGCGTTTCCGGCTGCCGCGGTCACACGGCACCTCCGAATGAGGTGCCGTCTGGCCGAACATTTCACAATTGACGCCCCGGATGTTGTCGTACGGTTTCGTGGCATTCGGAGGTCGTTCGGGTGGTTTTGACCCCCCAACGCGCCATTTCAGGGCGCGCCGCGCTGCTGAAAACGACACAATCGGGCGTGCCGCGCGCACCGCACGTCCGATGGTCGTGCGACCTCCTCCTGCATCTCAGGAATAATATTCCTATCGTTCCCGTGCGGTTTCAGGTCGTTCGGAGCACGTTTGCTCCGAATCGGACCGCCGCACGCCGTTTTGGTGTTTAACGGCGCCGGAAACGCGTTTCCGGCCGCCGCGGTCACACGGCACCTCCGAATGAGGTGCCGTCTGGCCGACCATTTCACAATTGACGCCCCGGATGTTTTCGTACGGTTTCGTGGCATTCGGAGATCGTTCGGGTGGTTTTGACCCCCCAACGCGCCATTTCAGCGCGCGCCGCGCTGCTGAAAACGACACAATCGGGCGTGCCGTGCGCACCGCACGTCCGATGGTCGTGCGGCCTCCTCCTGCATCTCAGGAATAATATTCCTATCGTTCCCGTGCGGTTTCAGGTCGTTCGGAGCACGTTTGC
Organism: Viscum album; assembly: GCA_963277665.1. Classification (NCBI taxonomy): domain Eukaryota; kingdom Viridiplantae; phylum Streptophyta; class Magnoliopsida; order Santalales; family Viscaceae; genus Viscum; species Viscum album. The sequence goes on from OY728135.1 coordinate 1,370,651,865, forward strand.
TCCGAATCGGACCGCCGCACGCCGTTTTGGTGTTTAACGGCGCCGGAAACTCGTTTCCGGCCGCCGCGGTCACACGGCACCTCCGAATGAGGTGCCGTCTGGCCGAGCATTTCACAATTGACAGCCCCGGATGTTGTCGTACGGTTTCGTGGCATTCGGAGGTCGTTCGGGTGGTTTTGACCCCCCAACGCGCCATTTCAGCGCGCGCCGCGCTGCTGAAAACGACACAATCGGGCGTGCCGCGCGCACCGCACGTCCGATGGTCGTGCGGCCTCCTCCGGCATCTCAGGAATAATATTCCTATCGTTCCCGTGCGGTTTCAGGTCGTTCGGAGCACGTTTGCTCCGAATCAGACCGCCACACGCCGTTTTGGTGTTTAACGGCGCCGGAAACGCGTTTCCGGCCGCCGCGGTCACACGGCACCTCCGAATGAGGTTCCGTCTAGCCGACCATTTCACAATTGACGCCCCGGATGTTGTCGTACGGTTTCGTGGCATTCGGAGGTCGTTCGGGTGGTTTTGACCCCCCAACGCGCCATTTCAGCGCGCGCCGCGCTGCTGAAAACGACACAATCGGGCGTGCCGCGCGCACCGCACGTCCGATGGACGTGCGTCCTCCTCCTTCATCTCAGGAATAATATTCCTATCGTTCCCGTGCGGTTTCAGGTCGTTCGGAGCACGTTTGCTCCGAATCGGACCGCCGCACGCCGTTTTGGTGTTTAACGGCACCGAAACGCGTTTCCGGCCGCCGCGGTCACACGGCACCTCCGAATGAGGTGCCGTCTGGCCGAGCATTTCACAATTGACGTCCTGGATGTTGTCGTACGGTTTCGTGGCATTCGGAGGTCGTTCGGGTGGTTTTGACCCCCCAACGCGCCATTTCAGCGCGCGCCGCGCTGCTGAAAACGACACAATCGGGCGTGCCGCACGCACCGCACGTCCGATGGTCGTGCGGCCTCCTCCTGTATCTCAGGAATAATATTCCTATCGTTCCCGTGCGGTTTCAGGTCGTTCGGAGCACGTTTGCTCCGAATCGGACCGCCGCACGCCGTTTTGGTGTTTAACGGCGCCGGAAACGCGTTTCCGGCCGCCGCGGTCACACGGCACCTCCGAATGAGGTTCCGTCTGGCCGACCATTTCACAATTGACGCCCCGGATGTTGTCGTACGGTTTCGTGGCATTCGGAGGTCGTTCGGGTGGTTTTGACCCCCCAACGCGCCATTTCAGCGCGCGCCGCGCTGCTGAAAACGACACAATCGGGCGTGCCGTGCGCACCGCACGTCCGATGGTCGTGCGGCCTCCTCCTGCATCTCAGGAATAATATTCCTATCGTTCCCGTGCGGTTTCAGGTCGTTCGGAGCACGTTTGCTCCGAATCGGACCGCCGCACACCATTTTGGTATTTAACGGCGCCGGAAACGCGTTTCCAGCCGCCGCGGTCACACGACACCTCCGAATGAGGTTCCGTCTGGCCGACCATTTCACAATTGACGCCCCGGATGTTGTCGTACGGTTTCGTGACATTCGGAGGTCGTTCGGGTGGTTTTGACCCCCCAACGCGCCATTTCAGCGCGCGCCGCGCTGCTGAAAACGACACAATCGGGCGTACCGCCGCGCACCGCACGTCCGATGGACGTGCGGCCTCCTCCTGCATTTCAGGAATAATATTCCTATCGTTCCCGTGCGGTTTCAGGTCGTTCGGAGCACGTTTGCTTCGAATCGGAACGCCGCACGCCGTTTTGGTGTTTAACGGCGCCGGAAACACGTTTCCGGCCGCCGCGGTCACACGGCACCTCCGAATGAGGTGCCGTCTGGCCGAGCATTTCACAATTGATGCCCCGGATGTTGTCGTACGGTTTCGTGGCATTCGGAGGTCGTTCGGGTGGTTTTGACCCCCAACGCGCCATTTCAGCGCGCGCCGCGCTGCTGAAAACGACACAATCGGGCGTGCCGCGCGCACCGCACGTCCGATGGTCGTGCGGCCTCCTCCTGTATCTCAGGAATAATATTTTCTATCGTTCCCGTGCGGTTTCAGGTCGTTCGGAGCACGTTTGCTCCGAATCGGACCGCCGCACGCCGTTTTGGTGTTTAACGGCGCCGGAAACGCGTTTCCGGCCGCCGTGGTCACACGGCACCTCCGAATGAGGTGCCGTCTGGCCGACCATTTCACAATTGACGCCCCGGATGTTGTCGTACGGTTTCGTGGCATTCGGAGGTCGTTCGGGTGGTTTTGACCCCCCAACGCGTCATTTCAGCGCGCGCCGTGCTGCTGAAAACGACACAATCAGGCGTGCCGCGCGCACCGCACGTCCGATGGTCGTGCGGCCTCCTCCTGCATCTCAGGAATAATATTCCTATCGTTCCTGTGCGGTTTCAGGTCGTTCGGAGCACGTTTGCTCCGAATCGGACCGCCGCACGCCGTTTTGGTGTTTAACGGCGCCGGAAACGCGTTTCCGGCCGCCGCGGTCACACGGCACCTCCGAATGAGGCGCCGTCTGGCCGACCATTTCACAATTGACGCCCCGTATGTTTTCGTACGGTTTCGTGGCATTCGGAGGTCGTTCGGGTGGTTTTGACACCCCAACGCGCCATTTCAGCGCGCGCCGCGCTGCTGAAAACGACACAATCGGGCGTGCCGCGCGCACCGCACGTCCGATGGTCGTGCGGCCTCCTCCTGCATCTCAGGAATAATATTCCTATTGTTCTCGTGCGGTTTCAGGTCGTTCGGAGCACGTTTGCTCCGAATCGGACCGCCGCACGCCGTTTTGGTGTTTAACGGCGCCGGAAACGCGTTTCCGGCCGCCGCGGTCACACGGCACCTCCGAATGAGGTTTCGGCTGGCCGACCATTTCACAATTGACGCCCCGGATGTTGTCGTACGGTTTCGTGGCATTCGGAGGTCGTTCGGGTGGTTTTGACCCCCCAACGCGCCATTTCAGCGCGCGCCCTGCTGCTAAAAACGACACAATCGGGCGTGCCGCGCGCACCGCACGTCCGATGGTCGTGCGGCCTCCTCCTGCATCTCAGGAATAATATTCCTATCGTTCCCGTGCGGTTTCATGTCGTTCGGAGCACGTTTGCTCCGAATCGGACCGCCGCACGCCGTTTTGGTGTTTAACGGCGCCGGAAACGCGTTTCCGGCCGCCGCGGTCACACGGCACCTCCGAATGAGGTTCCGTCTGGCTGACCATTTCACAATTGACGCCCCGGATGTTGTCGTACGATTTCGTGGCATTCGGAGGTCGTTCGGGTGGTTTTGACCCCCCAACGCGCCATTTCAGCGCGCGCCGCGCTGCTGAAAACGACACAATCGGGCGTGCCGCGCGCACCGCACGTCCGATGGTCGTGCGGCCTCCTCCTGCATCTCAGGAATAATATTCCTATCGTTCCCGTGCGGTTTCAGGTCGTTCGGAGCACGTTTGCTCCGAATCGGACCGCCGCACGCCGTTTGGTGTTTAACGGCGCCGGAAACGCGTTTCCGGCCGCCGCGGTCACACGGCACCTCCGAATGAGGTGTCGTCTGGCCGACCATTTCACAATTGACGCCCCGGATGTTGTCGTACGGTTTCATGGCATTCGGAGGTCGTTCGGGTGGTTTTGACCCACCAACGCGCCATTTCAGCGCGCGCCGCGCTGCTGAAAACGACACAATCGGGCGTGCCGCGCGCACCGCACGTCGATGGTCGTGCGGCCTCCTCCTGCATCTCAGGAATAATATTCCTATCGTTCCCGTGCGGTTTCAGGTCGTTCGGAGCACGTTTGCTCGGAATCGGACCGCCGCACGCCGTTTTGGTGTTTAACGGCGCCAGAAACGCGTTTCGGGCCGCCGCGGTCACACGGAACCTCCGAATGAGGTGCCGTCTGGCCTACCATTTCACAATTGATGCCCCGGATGTTGTCGTACGGTTTCGTGGCATTCAGAGGTCGTTCGGGTGGTTTTGACCCCCCAACGCGTCATTTCAGCGCGCGCCGCGCTGCTGAAAACGACACAATCGGGCGTGCCGCGCGCACCGCACGTCCGATGGTCATGCGGCCTCCTCCTGCATCTCAGGAATAACATTCCTATCGTTACCGTGCGGTTTCAGGTCGTTCGGAGCACGTTTGCTCCGAATCGGACCGCCGCACGCCGTTTTGGTGTTTAACGGCGCCGGAAACGCGTTTCCGGCCGCCGCGGTCACACGGCACCTCTGAATGAGGTGCCGTCTGGCCGAACATTTCACAATTGATGCCCCGGATGTTGTCGTACGGTTTCGTGGCATTCGGAGGTCGTTCGGGTGGTTTTGACCCCCCAACGCGCCATTTCAGCGCGCGCCGCGCTGCTGAAAACGACACAATCGGGCGTGCCGCTCGCACCGCACGTCCGATGGTCGTGCGGCCTCCTCCTGCATCTCAGGAATAATATTCCTATCATTCCCGTGCGGTTTCAGGTCGTTCGGAGCACGTTTTCTCCGAATCGGACCGCCGCACGCCGTTTTGGTGTTTAACGGCGCCGGAAACGCGTTTCCGGCCGCCGCAGTCACACGGCACCTCCGAATGAGGTGCCGTCTAGCCGACCATTTCACAATTGACGCCCCGGATGTTGTCGTACGGTTTCGTGGCATTCGGAGGTCATTCGGGTGGTTTTGACCCCCCAACGCGCCATTTCAGCGCGCGCCGCGCTGCTGAAAACGACACAATCGGGCGTGCCGCGCGCACCGCACGTCCGATGGTCGTCCGGCCTCCTCCTGCATCTCAGGAATAATATTCCTATCGTTCCCGTGCGGTTTCAGGTCGTTCGGAGCACGTTTGCTCCGAATCGGACCGCCGCACGCCGTTTTGGTGTTTAACGGCGCCGGAAACGCGTTTCCGGCCGCCGCGGTCACACGGCACCTCCGAATGAGGTGCCGTCTGGCCGACCATTTCACAATTGACGCCCCGGATGTTGTCGTACGGTTTCGTGGCATTCGGAGGTCGTTCGGGTGGTTTTGACCCCCCAACGCGCCATTTAAGCGCGCGCCGCGCTGCTGAAAACGACACAATCGGGCGTGCCGCGCGCACCGCACGTCCGATGGTCGTGCGGCCTCCTCCTGCATCTCAGGAATAATATTCCTATCGTTCCCGTGCGGTTTCAGGTCGTTCGGAGCACGTTTGCTCCGAATCGGACCGCCGCACGCCGTTTTGGTGTTTAACGGCGCCGGAAACGCGTTTCCGGCCGCCGCGGTCACACGGCACCTCCGAATGAGGTGTCGTCTGTCCGACCATTTCACAATTGACGCCCCGGATGTTGTCGTACGGTTTCGTGGCATTCGGAGGTCGTTCGGGTGGTTTTGACCCCCCAACGCGCCATTTCAGCGCGCGCCGCGCTGCTGAAAACGACACAATCGGGCGTGCCGCACGCACCGCACGTCCGATGGTCGTGCGGCCTCCTCCTGCATCTCAGGAATAATATTCCTATTGTTCCCGTGCGGTTTCAGGTCGTTCGGAGCACGTTTGCTCTGAATCGGACCGCCGCACGCCGTTTTGGTGTTTAACGGCACGGGAAACGCGTTTCCGGCCGCCGCGGTCACACGGCACCTCCGAATGAGGTGCCGTCTGGCCGACCATTTCACAATTGACGCCCCGGATGTTGTCGTACGGTTTCGTGGCATTCGGAGGTCGTTCGGATGGTTTTGACCCCCCAACGCGCCATTTCAGCGCGCGCCGCGCTGCTGAAAATGACACAATCGGGCGTGCCGCGCGCACCGCACGTCCGATGGTCGTGCGGCCTCCTCCTGCATCTCAGGAATAATATCCTATCGTTCCCGTGCGGGGGGGTTGTACGGGGGTGCGGGGGGTTGTACGGGGGTGCGGGGGGCTCTCCGGGGGTGCGGGGGGCTGTACGGGGGTGCGGGGGGGGGGGGGGCTGTACGGGGGTTCGGGGGGCTGTACGGGGGTGCGCGGGGGGGGGGGGGGGGGGGGGGGGGCTGTACGGGGGGTGGCGGGGGGCTGTACGGGGGTGCGGGGGGCTGTACGGGTGTGGCGGGGGGCTGTACGGGGGTTCGGGGGGCTGTAGGGGGGTTCGGGGGGCTGTACGGGGGTGGCGGGGGGCTGTACGGGGGTTCGGGGGGCTGTACGGGGGTGAGGGGGGGCTGTACGGGGGTGCGGGGGGCTGTATGGGGGTGGCGGGGGCCTGTACGGGGGTGGCGGGGGTAGTACGGGGGTGCGGGGGGCTGTACGGGGGTGCGGGGGGGCTGTACGGGGGTGCGGGGGGCTGTACGGGGGTGCGGGGGGGGGGGGGGGGGGGCTGTACGGGGGTGGCGGGGGGCAGTACGGGGGTTCTGGGGGTTGTACGGGGGTGCGGGGGGCTGTACGGGGGTGCGGGGGGGCTGTACGGGGGTGCGGGGGGGGGGGGGGGCTGTACGGGGGTGCGGGGGGCTGTACGGGGGTGCGGGGGGGCTGTACGGGGGTGCGGGGGGGCTGTACGGGGGTGCGGGGGGCTGTACGGGGGTGCGGGGGTGGCTGTACGGCGGTGCGGGGGGCTCTCCGGGGGTGCAAAGGTCATCCCATTGATTACAAAAGTGAAAAATAAAAGTGATAACATCTAATTAATACATATTTCTTTTATCGATACCATACAAAAATTTATAAAAAATATATTGGATAATACATAATCTATAATATCAGATTTATTGATCTGTTGGAATTAGTTCGACTTTTTCAAATGTAGAATCATTCAAGATTATCTGATCAAAAACTCAATATGTGTATAAAATATTTAAAAGACCACCATGGATGGTAATAATGCATTACTGAAATGAATAAATACAGTACATCAATGTCAACCCTACCAGTAAAAACAAAAAACATATCTCGTGAATATATGGTGCGTCACGCGTTGCCATCACTGTTACCTCCTTCTGGTGGGCCAAGTGCCTACAACAAATAAACATTATAAGTATTTTAATAACAAAAATAATTTAAATTAAATAAATAAATACAGTATATACCTGCGTCGTATGATCCCCTGTACCATCAGCTCGACGCACATATTCCCGCAGTGCTCTAACCTCAGCTGTCAATTGCGCATTTGTCTCCTCGGAAGCGCGTAGCCGTGCCTCAAAATCTGACATCTGCTGTGTCATATGAGCAACAGCAGGACCGACAACCGCATCGCGTGACACTACAGAACGAGGAATCCCTGCTCCATAGGTCAAACTATAGCCATGCCCGTCCCGACCAATAATGCGATGAAAGATCTCATCCCGTCGCATGGGAAGCTGTCGCTGGTCCTCTGGCAGATGTTCTAACTCAGCTTCAAATTGATCCTGTGAAATATTTAAATATATATAAATATATATATGTTAATATAAATATTTATGTAATTATTGGTAAGTACAGACACTTACTATCAATGCTGCAACCTCTGGATCATTGCGATCACGAGTCCTTATCCACACCGACATTTTATCAGTTGCTGCACCTTGCCCTCGCAACTGTATATTAAAAGAATATAAACACAAAACCATATTAATTAATAAATTAAAAAGTGAATAATATATACCTCATGTCGGATCTGAGACACGTGACGAGTCCCGAGCCTGTGAGCTGGTCCCTGCAACGCTCGATTCTCCGAATGGCGTGTTGACACCTCCTACATTCAATTCATTCAAATTTCAAACAAATCACATATTCTTGAAAATATATATACATCAAAATAATTAATATACAAACCGCAACACCCTCAGTAGACCAATATGCAACCAAGTCACGCCACTGAGCCGGGAGGACACCTCTCGGGACTTTTTCCAAAATGTCAGGGGCACCCACATTTGGTACCCAGTGGTCCCTCTTCACTTTGCCTTTATAATCTTTCCACAGCTTACGGCATTTGCTCATACACACGGGCCGAAACTCTTCAGGGCATACTTTCAAATTTTTCTATAATGAAAATAATCAAACATATTAGTATTATTTATAAATAGAAAATAAAGTAAAATTATTTTCTTACCTGAACCTCCCTCCATAGACGATCTAATGTGTCCTGAGGGATAGAAGCCCAATCACGCGTGGTCAATGGAAATCGATGTGGGTCACGTATGATATGACCCAGCTGACGAATAAATGCCGGGGAATTCGGTCCCACAGGATGAAATACCTCATCAAATGAAACATCTATCGTCGTGTCGGAATTCCATGCTAATATGCCACGACCAGGGCCTCTCCTGCGAGAGGAAGAAGCAGCCGAGTCTGATCCTGTTGAAAACAATTTTATATATAAATTGACAAATGTTATATATATATATATATGTTAATTACATAAATAATATAGATAATGACTGTCAAACATACCTCGACCCTGAGACGTAGATGCCTCAGATGGATGATGTGGATTTTCTGCCTCTTCCCCTGACATGTCTGCAATCATACAAAATATCAGTAATGAGTCCAAAGTGTTTAAAAGATAAATTGGATTGTTCTTAATAAATCAAACTTGTACAACTGTTAATCAAACAAAAAATGGATTGAATAATTAGTTGTGAATGAATTTTAAAAAATCAGAAAGTTAATCAACCTAAATATTTATGACTGAATTAACTTACAAAAGTGAGGATTAAAACTTATAAGGATTTATAAAATGATTAGATAATTTATGATATCCTAGGACATTCTACTGAATAGCGGGAAAACAATTATACCTTTCATTAAGCATGCAAATCGACCGTTTCTCCTTCAACAGCCGCTCTGACCCAATAAATATCTTCTTCACGTTGAACTACGGTATGTTGATCAAGTTGTTGGTAAACAAACAGAACAGTCTCGGGTTCATCTTCTTCAAATAAAAACACTCCTCACCGAGACATTTTGACAACAACTTGCCAACTTGGATCCGAAGGCAAAGTAACGAAGAATACTTGTTCCGCTTGTGATGTCAAGATGAAAGGTTCATTCTCAACTCGTTCATTATTTCTGTATAACATGTAGTTAAAATTCACCAATGAAAACTGATATTGATCGACTTTACATCCACGCACTGGATCAACCCAATTACACTTTAACAATATGTACTTCAAACTGTGTGTGTATACAACTTCAATGATGTCTATCAATTGACCATAGTAATAACCAGAATCGACAAAGGGACAACCGATTCCACTGTTTTGTGTTTCTCGTTTGTCGTCAACATCTTTAATGCGAAATTGAAAACCATTAGCATCAATAGCTTTATAACGACGAGCGGTTATAGATGGACCCTCAGCCAGTTGGATAAATACTTCAGGTAACGTGGGGTCCCCTAACTCCCTCAGCTTACGAACCTACATAATTTATAAAAATCAATACTGATATATGCAGAAAGAATTAGTTTAATACTTCACTCATAATGAAAATCAATTTATACATACATAATCCTTGAACCAATCATGAAATGCCGCATAATGAGATTGTTGAATTTGCAACTCAGTCGCACGATGCATCTCTTCTTTTATCTCATTAATGTGTTTCCTGCAAATGATTATGCGATGTTTAAAAGATCAACTTATGCAAAGAAAACATGTAAAAGTTATACAAGCACATTGATAAGATACTTACTGCATTAATGGTGCAACTGATGGAGTATTGAACAAGATATATCGATGTGCTTGTATCCACTCGATGTTGTCCATATCAAATGTGGTTCCTTCTCCAACTGGACCATCATGAATCCGAGAGGGCTTATCTAATTTTGTTTCAACATCCGTAAGATATTCTGCACAAAAGGTAGTACACTCGTCCATCAAATAACCATTGTCTATTGATGCCTCTGGACGAGCTCTGTTGCGTACAAATCTTTTCAATGTACTCAAATACCGTTCAATAGGATACATCCACCTGAATTGCACTGGACCAGCAGCCATTACTTCATCAGTTAGGTGCACTGTTAAGTGGACCATAACATCGAAAAATGAGGGGGGGGAAAGTTTCTCAAAGTGACAAAGCGTAAGTACAATTCGGTCCTGCAAACTTTTTAAATCACTCATTAGTTGATTTCTTAAACAAATCTGTCTAAAAAAATTACTCATCTCAATCAAGGGCTGAACAACATTGGGGGATAAACAATCACAAATTGCGATTGGAATCAACTGCTGAAGTAATATGTGATTGTCATGACTTTTCAACCCTTGCAATGTCTTGCTCGTCAGATTCACACACTTTGAAATATTAGAAGAGTAACCATCAGGCACCTTGACCATCTTCAAAATGGAAAGAAATGTCTCTTTCTCCTCTGTAGTCATCGAATACTGTGCAGCAGGCATATATGCCTTGTTTCCCTCAGCTAACTGTAAATGCAACTGTTTCCTTAAACCCATTTCTTCCAAATCACGGCGTGCATTAACATGGTCCTTTGACTTTCCACTGACACCTAAAATGGTCCACAATATGTTATCACAAACATTTTTTTCAATGTGCATGACATCCAAATTATGCCTCAACATGTTAGTTTTCCAATACGGAAGACTATAAAAAATACTTTTCTTTTTCCAATTGTGACTGCGCTGCCTACCCGCAGCACGAATATTACGTACTGGAGGAGCCACCAAATCCTGAATTTCATATACCGTGCGGATGTTTTCTTCCTCAATCTGCGATAACATTTCGACTCCTGTCATGATCTTTGGTGCTGGGCTGAACTCTCTAGAACCATCAAATGCCACTCTGTCCTTTCTGAACCTGTGCTGGGGAGGGAGAAAACACCTGTGACCCATGTATGCCCATTTTTTGGAATGTTTAAGCCATACAGATTTTTTACTTTTATTGCAAAAAGGGAAAGCAAATTCCCCTTTCGTACTCCAGCTTGATAAATTTGCATAAGCTGGGAAGTCATTGATTGTCCACAATAAAGCTGCATGCAGTTTGAACATTTCATTCGTTTCGCAGTCATAAGTCATCACACCATCGCCCCAAAATTCATTCAACTCATCAATCAATGGCTGAAGGTAAACATCAATCTTATCCCCCGGACTTTTAGGTCCATCAATTAGAGTGGAAAGTAATATAAATTGTTGCTTCATACAAAGCCACGGAGGAAGATTATATGGAACCAACACCACGGGCCATGTGCTATGAGTTGCACCAACCATAGACTTGAATGGATTGAAACCATCTGCTGCCAATCCCAATCGGACATTACGAACATCTTTAGCAAAGTCGGGATGTCTCTTATCAAAATCCTTCCATGCATGAGAGTCTGCCGGGTGGGTTAACATGTCACTTTCATGAACTCTTTCTGCATGCCATCCCATTAAATTAGAAACTTTAGATGACATAAAAAATCTTTTCAACCTCGGTTTAAGGGGAAAGTAACACATTTGCTTTACGGCAATCGGTTTCCCCTGTATCGCAATCTGACTTTGATGAGTCTTATTTCCCCTGTTCTCTTTCCACCTGGAAGCGCCACAAACCGTACAGATATCCAAATGAGCAGTTTCATTTCTAAACAACATACAGTTGTTTGCACATGCATCTATAGTCTCATATGTAAAACCTAAGTTCTCTGTCAACTTACGAGCATAGTAATACGACTCAGGAATCTTAGCGTCAACAGGAAGAACTTTTTTAAATAAAACCAAAAGCATGTCGAATGATGTGTCTGACCAATTGTTCAAAGTATTCAAATGCAACAACTCCACGATGAACGACAGTTTATTGTAAGAAGTACATCCAGGATATAATTCTGTTTTCGCATCATCAAGTACTTCATAAAACCTCCTCGAATCACGATCTGCACCAGAGCGAAGATTTATCTCACCGGTCTCAAGATTCTGGATGTCAATGCCTTCAGGATCAAACCCACGTACCATTTCAGTAAGCATTTCATGCATTGGATCAGTCATCCTTGCATCAACATCCATCTGAGCTGCATCTGTATTTTGACAATGAACATATTCTTCTCCATGACGAGTCCAACTCTTATAATTTTTCAGAAATCCATTAAAGAAAAGGTGCTCCCTCACAGTATCTCGTGTGAATTGATATCTGTTAGCACATTTTCTACATGGACAACTAATATAGTCACTTTCAAATCCTCTCGTGAAGTCAATAAACTGCATAATTCCATTGAAATATTCTCTAGACGTTCGATTTGGAAGATCAATCCAACTCTTATCCATAATAATATCTGTATAACAAACATTTACACAATACTTATTACATTTACATTTTTCAAATCAACTATATTCAAAATAAATATTAACCATTTGTTTATGAACCATTGATAAAATAATAATGTAACTGAAAGCTCATGTTACCTGATTGAGCTACAAACCTGAAAGGGAGTGGAGCCGAAGGCGGTGCTACGAGGGAGAGGAGGCAGCGAAGGGGAGCCGGAGCCAAAGGCGGTGCGGCAAGGGAGGGGACGGGCGGCGGCGGCGGCGGGGAGCTGGAGGAGAGGAGGCGGTGAGGGGACGGGGGACGGGCAGCGAGGGGGGGGTGTCCGGGGTCGGGGGGGGGGGGGGGGGCTGTCCGAGGTGCGGGGAGGGGTGTCCGAGGTGTCGGGGGCCTGTCAGGGGTGCGGGCAGGGGTGTTCGGGGTGCGGGGGTGTCCGGGGTGCGGGGGAGGGGGGGCTGTCTGGGGTGCAGGGGGGCTGTAGGGGGTGCGGGGTGGGGTGTCCGGGGTGCGGGGGGCCTGTCCGGGGTGCGGGGGGGCTGTCCGGGTTCAGAGGGGGGGTGTCCGAGTGCGGGGGGGGGGGGGGGGGGGCTGTCCAGGGTGCGGGGGGGATGTTCGGGTTCGGAGGGGGGTGTCCGAGTGCAGGGGGGGCTGTCCGGGGTGCGGGGAGGCGTCCGGGGTGCGGGGGGCGGTCCGGAGTGCGCGGGGGGGTGCTGTCCGAGGTGCGGGGAGGCGTCTGGGGTGCGGGGGGCGGTCCGGAGTGTGCGCCGGGGGCTGTCCGGGGTGCGGGTGCCGTCCGGGGTGGGGGGGGGGGGAGGGCCGAGAGGCCGGAGGGCGGCGGCCGGAGGCCCGAGGGCGGAGGGCGGCGGCTGGAGGGCGGATGGCAGGCGGCGGGGGAGGCCGGGCGGCGGGGGAGGGCGGGCGGCGGGGGAGGGCGGGCGGCGGGGGAGGGCGGGCGGCGGGGGAGGCCGGGCGGCGGGGGAGGGCGGGCGGCGGGGGAGGGCGGGCGGCGGGGGAGGCCGGGCGGTGGGGGAGGCCGGGCGGCGGGGGAGGGGAGGGCGGTGCGAGGGAGGGCGGCGAGGGAGGGTTAGGGCGAGGGAGATCGAGGGAGAGGGCGCGGGGGGGGGGGGGGGCGCAAAAACCCCCCGAAATTTTTTAGGCAGCTTAGCGACCGCCATTGGCGGTCGCTAATGGTGAGCAATAGCGACCACCAATGGCGGTCGCCCGAGTCTGGGGGGCTCCAATGCCCCCTTTTCTAGTAGTGTTACATATTGTTTTATAGGTTTTATGTTTACAGGTTATAAGAATACAAGTTTTCCATGAAGGTATTATTGTTTTTAGGATTAAGGTATTATTGGTTTTCAATGTTTTTCATGTTTTACAGATTGTTTTATAGGTATTATTGTTTTTAAGGTATGCATGACTCTTTTATAGGTTTCCATGTTTATAGTTTGTTTATAGGTTATAAGAATATAGGTTTGTGGGTTTTAAAGACTTTTTCAATGTTTTCAAAGGCTTCCATGTTTGTTTTTAAGGTATGCATGCTTGGTTTACAGATTGTTTTATTAATTTTAGGTTACATGTTCTTTTACATGTTGCTTCAGGTTTTCAAATTGAATGTAGTGGGAGGTGTACAGGAGCAGGGGGTGGGGGGTGCTGGTGCAGGGTGGGGAGGGGGGGATGGGGTGTGCAGTGATGAGGGGGTAGGGGGTGGGGTGTAAGGTGCAGGGGGTGTGGTATGGAAGGTGTGCAGGAGTAGGGGGTGGGGGGTGCTGGTGCAGGGGGGTGGGGTGGTCTAGGGGGAGGGGGGTGTGCAGTGAGAAGGGGGCAGGGGGTGGGGTGAACGGTGCAGGGGGGTGGTTCAGGGGAGGTGTGCAGGAGCAAGGGGTGGGGGTGATGGGGGGTGCTGGTGCATGGTGGGGCGGTTGTGGGTGGGGGGAGGGGGGGAGTTGGTAGTGTCCTCCCAACAGCCAACATGGTGAACCGTGCTGGTTTTTTTTATGTAGTGGAAAGGCCTATAGCCATGGTTTAAAATTGTGGCTACAGGGCTATAGCCACAGTAACTATAGGCTTTATTGGCATCTATAGGGATGACCCTATAGCCATAGTTTGAAAACCGTGGCTATAGGGATATAACCACTGTTGGAGCTGTGGATTTAGGGATATAGCCACAGTTCGAACCGTGGCTATAGGTCTATAGCCATGGTTTCAGACCCTGGCTATAGGATCCGACCTATAGCCACACCAATACTAGCCACGGTTCATGAAACTGTGGAAATAACCTATAGACATAGTTTTTTGGCCTATATCCACGGTTTAGAACCATGGCTATAGCCTAAATTTCTTGTAGTTCGAGGTCCCATAGTTTTTCTAAAACTACGAGGCCTTATTTAATGGGTGGATAGACAGTATGCATAGGTTGCGCATGGTTTTTCGAACCCTATCCCTATCTTACACAGGTACTGCTACTTGGGAAGTACCTCAACACTATTCATCACACGATATGCACAAAGTTAGACTAGTCATGCAAGACAAACCATGTGAGGTAGATCTCTTAAGTATATAGTGCCACACGGTCACCACACATTTTGTTTAACCGTGCGCCCCAAACAATTAGGTGTGTTAATTTTTAAAAAAATAATTAAATTAATTAAAACTAAAAATAAAATAAATCATTCACCAATCACCCCTCCCTCATAAATTAATCGCATCCCCAGGGGGGGTTCCCGTTCGACGCATGATGACACCCTCTACGAATCCCTCCATTCTTCGATCTCCAACCAAATTTCTTGGAGATTTACCCCCAAATATTTGAGGTAAAGTCTCTGTTCCCTCCTCCTCTCATTTTCTCGGTAGATTTTGGATTTTTTGGTGCTCTGTAGTGTTCGTTCAAAACCCTACAGTTTGGGGATTATGTATTTTCAGTTTTCTTTTGTCATACAGTTGTTCGAATGGTATCTTGGGGCCCTTGGGTTTTTGTTCGGTCAAACCCCACCGAAGGTGAGGTGGTTCGACTTGATTCAGTTCCCCACCGCCATCCAATGTGAGGCTTAACTTCTTCCACTTGGTTTTACACAATCTAAATTTTGTTCGTTAATTGTTTTAAGGTTCCTAGTATTATTTGTGTAGTGCATTGGATTGTTTCATGTGGTTTCAAGTCATCGTGTCTATGGAAACTCACCTACGTGTGTATAGGTAAGTATATATATATATATAGGTTCCTTAGTTATGCGTATATTCATCTAGATCATTGAATATACATGTATGAGGCTATGTGTTCCAATTTATATATATGAAAATTCATACGTAGGTGAGTGGAGATTGGTATATTTATATAAGAATATATGTAAGGATCCCCATGCATAGGTTCATGGACATGAAGGTGTGTTCATAGGGTCTAGGTGTCTTTATATGTATTTTAAAGTGCATATACTTAGTGGGGGAGCAGAATCTGGCAGTTATAAAGTGCTAAGAGATGAATGTTCGGTTTGGTTCCTCTTGGAGGGAGGGTCCCTTTCCATGAGCTTTTATTTTAAAGAAATGCATTAATGAATTTATTATTGCACATTCGTTAGAATCTAATTAATGAAGTATGATTATATTAAATTCTTCCTTCGATAATGATAATTATATTTTAATTAAGACATGTTGTTTGTGTGACAAAAATGTCATGATTTCGTAATAAAGCCCCTCCAATAGAGGTGCACTGCCTTCATGTTAAAAATCTAGTGAGTAGAATTTTTACACATCCCTTCTCTACTTTCCATAGTTATTTGGTTATATCTTGATGTTATTTTTGATAAATAGAACATTGAGAGTTGGCCTTATTGAGTTAAGAAAGGATTTTCCACTTTTTGGTACATATCCTGTTATTACTTGATGTGATGGTTTTAGCTAACGACTAGACCTTCAAATGAAATATTCTTTCCCTCCCGAGTTTATTTAACCCAAGACATCCCATTGGTGTTTGGTCTTATTAACATTGAAATGGATTTTTTGTGACTTAACACACTATATGTTTTGATTAGGGTAATTTGGTTTGTATAGGATGGCTTAAATGAGTTAGTTCCACACTTTAAATGGAATGACCTTGCCACTTGAACCTTAAACCAATTTTCCATGTTTTGGAAAATTGGGTAATATGAGCATGAGGGGGATTACTCACACCAAATGGAATGTTTTGAATAAATAGTTTAGGAAAAATTAATTTCAAGACCTCTATTAAAGAGTTTAAATGAAATGGATTCCCAAAAATGGAAATTTAATATGGTTATGACATGCCTAAGAGCCCCTTGCCTCATGTAATGAATTGAATGTGATCATTATGTCATTTTTTGATTGAAGTACTTAAGATGGTTTGCCTAAAGTATAAATGTGAATGATGTTGTTCATATGTTATATGGTATGGCTATATGAAATGAATAAGAAGTAATACCTTATGCATCACTTTATATTTTATGACAAGGAATGTATGGTATTGGGTGGGGGCAGTTTACCCCATGCTAGTTACATATGCTTATGGGTGGGTGGCAGTTTACCCCATGCCAGTTGTGTATTCTTATGGGTGGGGGTAGTTTTAACCAATTCCAGATTTATATATTTGTTATAGGTGGTATGAATTCATAACCCATTCCACTTATGATTAAGTTATATAAGATGCTTTCATTCCAAGAGTCTATGGGATCTTGGTATTAGGTTAGGGGTAAGCTATGAGATCTCCCCTAGAATTGGATGGTTGTGATATATCCTGATCCCCCCAGATCATATTTTGAATGCAAGAATGCCAAGATACCAAGGGTTCTTGGTACGGGTTTAGGGGAAGACCATGAGAGAATCCCTAGAATTGGATGGCAGCGGTTTGTCCAGATAAACCCCAGCATGAATCTAATGCTTAAAGGCCAAAAGATTAAGTGTTCTTGGACCTGGGATAGGGGAAGACCATGAGGGATCCCATGGAATTGTATAGTGGAGGTATGTCCTAATCCACAACAACACACACACACACACATATATATACCTCTAATATATATATATAGTGACATGATAAGATGATTATTTTGGCAATGAGTTGAAGCAGATATAGCCATCGGGTGTCCCTTAGGAACCTGGGTGGGTGTTATTTGATTATATAGTTTCATTTATTTACTTCTCTATACCTATATACTCTATTAATTTATATTACACTAGTTTTGACTTAACATCGTGGGTGTCAGCCTACTCAGATTTCTCTCACACCCTACTTAGGTACCCTTGGTACCATAGTAGAACTTATATTTCTAGGACTTTAGTTGATTGTTTTATACTTGTACCTGAGGATTTAGGAGAAACAGACCCATCTAGATCTTGGGATGCTCAAGGAGATCTCCCTTAGGGGTTTTCTATTTTTTCTTATTTTTTTATTGTAATTATAATCATGTTGTATTGTTTACTACTTGGAAATATATATCATCACCATGACATGAATTCATCTGTTGTATAAACATGCATTGGACACTTTTATTAAATTGAATATATTTTCATCTGATGTTTTTTCACTTATTTATATACATATTCTTCTATCCATTTTTATTTATTATTTGATTATATAGTTGTGAAACTCTGATATGAGGGTGTAGACTCCAATTTCACCTCCTAAGACTCTCACTGCTAGTCGACAGCCTCTAGCATACGGGAAGATGCGCTTGATTCCATGTGACCCATCGGTATGTCCAACAATTAAATGGTATGTTTGGTTGGGACATTTGAAGTGTATTTTTTCAACCTTCTTGAGAATTTATTATTGGATAAGAAGTTTTGGTACCCAAAATTTTCAATTCTATTTTGAAAACAATTTGGAAGAACAAATGTGGTAGTTTATAGTTGAAAAACACATCCACCCAGTTACTATGATTAGTTACTACTGGTGTTTTTTGGGGACTATAAACCCATCACTTCATGGTAGGAAACCCATGGTATTAAATTTCATAATTTTTTATTTTTCTATTAAAATTAAACTCAATCTATTATATGAAAGATCTATAGTTACTCAAACTCTCTTTTAAATGGTAATTTATTGATATTTCTATAACAATATCATTGAATTATTTTCACTTCCCTTAGAAGATATAATATTGAAAAACCAACCTTAAACTCCCCTCCAATTTTCACTAGATGAATTATTTCATATAATTTAGTTTTTTATATTCTTATATTTAATATATTCATCTTGTAGGTACTCCATATGGTTCCCATAGTCATTATTCATTAAGTAAGAAGGGGAGTCTTTTGTATTATAATCAAAGATAAAAGATTCTTCATATTAGGAGAGTAATTATTTTAATTCCAAACATACTTATTCCCAATTTTTTTTAAATACTACTAATTTCATATGATTTCATTACTACAAATATATTTATTGAGTTTTTTGTCACATGTGATAATTATTTCAATGTTTTTTGGACACCACTGTTTTTGATAACTAATGTTTGTGCTAGAAAAATGAAAGAACATGAAATTATTTCTGCTTATTTGAAAATTATTCTTTATTTTAGTGTGTGGAAGTATACAACAATTATAAATTATCTATTATATGAGGAACTACTTTTCTTTGGCCAATTGATTCTTTTTTTAATGTTTTGTTGGTTGATTTTGTGTGGAAAAATAATTTCTTGAACTTTTTTGTGACCTTAATCATTAAACACTCACAATATAATTAATAATAATTGTGAACTTTTACTATCTTAAAAATTATTCCACTTTATAATAAATAATGTCTAAATTTTGGGTTTTAAGTGTGGTGTAGGGTTTTTAAAATGTTCTAAACTATAATTCATTTAGAACATGTAAAAAACATCTTATTCGTTTTTTAAAAAGATTTTTTTTAACCATCACTTAAGAATTTTCACTGGATAAAATAATTTCTTATATTTGAGGGTTGTGATGACACTTTAAGGTAGTTAATCTTTAAAAACACTTGGATTTAATTAAGTAAATCATTTGTTACCCTATTGGATTTTTTTTAATCTTGGGAGAATGTTATACCATAATAATTTACATGAAACTTTTTAATGGTAATTTAACTCATAATATGTGCTTCTAAATGGATTATTAAAAGAAAATATTTATACATGTTGAACTCATTGTTCAATTTTCTATCATTATTTTTTCATCCAAATTGATAGATGATTTATTTATTCAACCAATAAATTTTCAATCCACCCCATTCAATGATGCGTCTTTTGTTATTTATTATTATATTATGTGAGTATGTTCATCTATAGGTAAAGTGAGGTTTGGTCTTTTCAGCCAGATTCGAATTGATGTTTGTAAAATTATCTTTAATATTACTCTTTAACATATTTTTTAAAACAGTAATTTATTTTTCACTGATGAAATTTAAAGTGAGGGGGTGTTGATATTTAATACTTGAAAGAATCCATGAGAGGATATTTTTTATTAAAATAAATTATTTGTGGAATTTCAGATTTTACATTTTGACATTTCCCTACCTTAGAACGTGACTAAAGATTTATTGAGAATAAAAAAACCTATTACGTGTGGTGGAATTTTATGTGGCATTTTTTGGTTACTTTTCACCACATCAATTTTGTTTTTAAATTGTGTTTTTAATGATTGAAATGACATTAATTTGGTTACTTATAACTTTATGGTTTATTGAATTTAGAATTTGTATATAAATTTATTTTCAAATAATTATGTTTATAATGGATAAATTATCAATAGTTAATTATTTTAATTATAATAATATTTGTCTTATTTTTCATCTGTTTAATTTTTTTTATTATCGTTTTCTTAGAATTTAATTTTCGTGTTTGATTGATTATTTTCTTTCCCTTTTTTGTTTTTAGTTTTAATATATTAATTAATGTTAAATTTTAATATGTTTTCATTAAATAATTTAATAATTATTAACTATAAATTATAATTCTGTTAGTTTAGCATTTTTTATTGTTTAATTATTTTGTTAAATTAATAATAATTTAATTATTTTATGCAATATGTTTCTAATTTTTTATCATTAATTTAATTAACAAATTATGTTTGTGAATTTATTTTATTTAATTGTTTTTTGTTAGTAATTTTTTTTAAATGAAACATTTATTTAACTACATTTAGTATTTTTTATTTAACACTATTTTTCTTTAATTTTTCATGTTTTGTATTATTTGAACTTAAAATATATTTTTATATTTAATGTTTTTTATTTATTTAGAAATGAAAATTTATTATTTTATTATTTAGTAATTACTTAATTGAAAATTATTTATTGCCGAGTAGAAACGTAGGAATAAAAAAAGTTTCCAGATTTATGGTCCCTTTTATCATGTGTAGTTACATAGTAAAATCTAGTGTCAAACATAAAGGTGAATTATAAATCAACAATCATGTAGCTGATTTCTTATAGGTAGTCACATACCTGATATTCTTACTAGTAGCACGTAGCTGATTGAGAAATACCCCCATGCAACTAAAATCAAAATAGTGTTTTGAGGAAGCTTTCTAGTGAATCTTGAAGACAACATGAGGGAGGTAGCCTTGAATATTATTGTATATGATCACAGATCCTAGGAGGAAGACTAAAAACCAACCCTTGAAGAAGACAAATAATGTCCAATCTGCATCTTGGTGACTCATTGAATTTGCATATGCTTGAGATATCTATTAAAGATTATTAAGAACACCTAATACTAGTGATAATAGGGATAAAAGATTCTTGAAAGATTGAAACGTGAGGTGGCTGAATCCAGATCAATTGATCCTAATAAACTATAGCTGGAAACGTGTAGAGGATCCAACTATTGCATCTATGAAAAGTTTAGAGCTACTACACCTGAATCCATTTGATATATTCTAACCAAACAAAGTAGTTATGATTAAATCATAGATAGTGTGTGTTTGTAACAACCCATGTATTTATAGAATAATATATTTTCATATCTATTAATATTTATGAATAGGATATAATTTTTTTATTAAATAGAACACTTTTTCCGATAGCATACTCAACACACGCAAACAGGTTTCTTTGAAATCTTACGTTGCTCCGAACATTGAGTTACACCAAAAAAATAATATAATAATAATAATATTTTAAATGATAGTTAACACCTAGAAGTTGTATTAGCAGGAATGAATAGAACTAACTACAATATTATTATTAAATGTATTTACACTTATCTAATAAATTTTAGAGGCTTAAAATAATAATAAAACTGATTTTAGGCATGGAAAAATCTAATATTTTTTAAATGGTTATTTTATTTCCATTTGATGGAGAACCACTGTTAAATAATTTTTTTCACTTTTATATGTTATATTTTAAAAAATAATATTCTACTTTAATACATTTATAGTATTTATTCCAAGAGAAGTCAATTTTTTCATACTTTTGCTTTAAACAATTGAAAGACTATTAATATGTGGTTATACAGAAGATAAACTCGACTGTAAATAGTCACATGAAAGGAAAAATATTTATCCTCATCATTAAATTTTATTTGTAATTATTATGGTTGAAATAATTAAATCATTGTCTTGCATAATGATTATGTTGTAATTTTTTAATTAAAGGAAATATCGAATTAATGAGATTAAAAATACTATAACGAATAATATTTTATACAATTGATGTCATAAAAAAATTTTAGGCATGTATTTGACTTTTTAAAGATATTTAAAAATGTTGTTTTTAATATATAACGTTGTTATCATATTTTTTAAAAGTGAATAAATGAATAGTTTCAAAATTGAAATTAATGGTATTTTAAAATAATTTATTTTTTCAGTAAATGATATATTTTTTTTAAAAATATATATGATGAGTAAAAATAATTTTTATAAGTATAAAATTCATAAATTACTCATTTAGTGGTATTTATTCATGTTATATTAATTATATTAATCCTCAAAATGTAAATTACATGATGACCTAATAGGAGTTAAAAGGGTAAAGTAAGGGTTAAAACGAAACAATATTGATTAAAAAAGGTAATAAAAACCTATATAGTTTTTATGGGTTGAATAAATTTAAAACCTTAATCATTATATCCTATAATCAACTCAATTTTCATCCACTTTTAATAGAAAATTAATTTATATTAATTTAATAATTTGATGAATTCCAAGAGTGCCCCTCCCCTCTCATATAAAAGGGAATTACTTATTATCATTTATTAACACTTTAAAATCAGTTAGATTCATCCTATATATTTCTAAATACTGTAATATAACCCCATAAACACATTATAAAGTCCTTATTTTAGTCATAAAACCTTCCTCATTGGTGTTAAAGTGATAATCAAAGGAAATCACCTGAAGTAGAGATACCATTTTTAATTATGTTTTTATATTTTATTTCTTCATACAATTCATTAAAATATTCATAAACCATGATGAAATAATAGATAAAATATTCTTAGTATAATGATAGGTTATTATGTTAATATCATCACCTAAATCCATATCATCTTCCATCAAATGGAAAAATAATTAACCACTTGTGCGTATATGTGAACTATCATTTCCAGGAACCGATTTAATTATTTTTACATCACTATATATCAAGACTGGTTATAATGATGGAATTAATATTTATATATGATATTCATGAAATATTTATCATTATAATAGAATAATATTACAATTTTAGTCTTACTTTCCATGAACATAAAAATGATAATGTCGTTCGTGCGTACGTGTGAACTATCGTCTACAAGAAGTGATGTGATTCATTTTTAATCACCACATTACATGGATAATATATATAAGTATATTATATTATTAATATTAAATTAGTGATATTATTATAAATTTACGAAGATAAAATAATTCTTACCTTCTTTCCATAGTGATCGTTGAAAAATGTTAACATTACTCATGTGTACGTACGGCATACCGTCTCCATGACTATAAAGATGTTCATTTTTCATATCCATATGTAATGGATGGATGTAAAAGTATAATTATTGTATAAAATTGATCATTATGTCATGAATATTATTCTTTATATGATGTAACAATGACAAAAATTAGCTATAGACATCATACCAAATCCATTTTGGACTCATGTACCAAATATTATCAAAACATCTGTTGAGAACTTATATAATTAAGTAATTATTATAACATGATAATAAGTGATATACAAGGAATAATAAACCTGAATAATTTCTCCAAAATTCAAATAATTATCCTAAGTTTATTATTCAGGATGATAATGAATGTACACGATGAATCATACTTGAGGTAAGGGACTTCGTCTCAATCTCCTTTCATTGAGGCTTATTTTTATGTTATACACCACCTTCTATTATGAGTTCTAAAAATAGCACCTTTAAATTTTAATTTCATAAAAGGCTTTCAAAAATGAATATTTTTGTGTTTTCAATAAATATAATTTGACTTTATTTACAAATATCAAAGGTAATGTTATTTTTTAACATATACAACTACAACGACTTCTATGTTTCCATGAATGTTATATTCAATTTGGATTCCACTATAAGACTACTTGTTTTTGAAAGGAAAAGAAACTCCTTTTTTCCTTTTTGGGTATTTTTTTATTGAAAATGTTTTTGAAAATAGATTGATTGTTTCAATATCTAGAATGTTTTTTAAATAAATTTTTAAAATTGAAATGAAAAAATTACAATCTTTTATGTGATATGATTATAAAATTGTACTTACATTAGATAGGTGGTTGTGTGATAAACCAAGGATGAGTAGTTCCATGATAAACCAATGTGGGGTGATTACAATATAACCTCTATTGCATTTGGTATGGAAGTTGACCATAAGGTTATTCCATTTAGTAAGAGTGACATTTATGGAAGTCAACCGCCTGGTTATTTTAATTAAGTATAATTATGTCCCAAGTTACATTTATGTGTTATCTGTGTATGCTATGGGTTTTATGGAACTATTTTGATTATAAAAAGGGTATACAATAAAATGACAATCAATGTAAATTATTTACTACTTCTTAAGTTTGAAAAGATTTTCTTTATGGTAATGTATTCAATGGTTTTCATGTTTTCAGAAGACGAACAATTTTCCTTCTTTGTGTACCCCTTAGTGATATTGTTATTCTCATTCTCTATTTTATATTATTTTTCATAGGATTTAAGGGATAATAGAAACATGGATGGGATAAAGTGAAAAGTTATGATTATTGAAGATGAATAGAAACAATGTTTAATTTTAGATGTTTTTGTTTTGTAAGAAAAATGGATATTGAGTAGAATTTTCTACTTGGTCATATTTGAGTTTTTATGTATGAATTATGGAACAATTCTTTAAAACTCTAAACCTAAAAATATCCTCAATTTGAAAGAATGTACAATTAGGGATATAAATCAATATTATGTAATGTTTTAATTTTAGGTCCTTATAACCACTTTCCATCATAACTGCCCAATAACACAACGATATTACGAGAAAAACATTCAAAAAACATCGAAAAATCTACAGAATGACACATATAATGTTTTTAGATTGTTTATGTGGTTTTACAAAAATTTTAGTTCACATTTAAGGGTATTCTCTTACAAGTATAATTTTATAGGGGGAACCATTTCATTAACAAGATATAAGTAATTAACCAATTATTTTTAGGGTGATATCAAACAACTATAAAAAATTTGATCCCCTAACACCATAACTAATATGAAAACAAATGAACCCAACAACCATGATTTCCAGTGGTAGAACATATCTAGATAAAATCAATATCGTAATATAAAAAATATTTTAAAACATGTGAATCATTACCTAATCATTAAATTCAAATTAATAATATTATTTTGATACATTACAATTGGTTAAAACCATCTACTTAAAGATAATAAAATCATACCCCTCCTTTATGATACAACTTATGATAAATGAAAGATCCCCTAAATAAAATAAAGATGTTACACATGATATGTTGCCACAAAATAGGAGTCAATCACACAAGATTTAACTATTGTAGAATAAACTAAAAAGAACATCGACAAAATGGTACCATTACTTAAAGGGGAAAGGATTTGGAAGCACCAGTATCAAGAGAATGAAATAAGGAATGAAAGAAATGTCATCCTTTTAAAATTAGGAGATATTTAATGATCGGGTTTTACTTCATAGATGTGATTATAATTTAACATTAATGTGGGTTTCATTAATTCCATGTGGTTGAATGATTTAAAAATATCAAGGACTTTAATAAATGAAGATTTAAATAATTAAATTTGAAACAACATTTAATTACCTTAATTAAGGCCTTAAAACCAATTTATGATAAAAATGTGTAAAAATGGAATGAATATAAATTCTATAAAACTGGAACATGGTATATCTAGGATCTACCATAAGGATATACTGTCAGGAGCTACCTATTGTAATGAATTTCAAGAGAAACTATTAGGAGATGGAAATATAATATACTATCAGGATCATCCTTCAGAAGCTACTATTAGGATCATCCTCTAGAAGCACTTCTAGAATCTACCAGCAGACTAATTCTACTACAACTAGATGCTACTATTAGAATCTGCAATAACAAGCTACCATTAGAATTTACCACTCTAAGGTACCATAATAAGATACCACTAGAATATACCATTGGAAGATACTACCAGAAGCTACCATCATAAGATACTACCGGAACCTACTACTAGAAGCTATCATCAAGAGCTTCCTCTAGAAGGCTGTAACAGATTAATTATACTTCCACTTGGATCTACCATTAAGATATGTCATTAGGATATAATACTAAGATCTACCATAAATATATACCACCATCATCTAAAATACACATCTTTTTAAACACCTCCAAATACATTAGGACCTCCTTTGAACTCCCCTACCACAAGATTTATAGTAAAGTACATGGATAGAAAGTTAAATCCATTACATCAGAAACCTATCAAACTATTATTTCCCTTAATAATAAATACCAACTTATAGGGAAGTATGAAAGAAGTTCAAAAAACCATCCCTATAGATACCTATTAAGGAACATGTTACATTTGAAAATCCTCCACTAACCAAAAACATCGACCAAATTAAAAAATATACAATACCCCTCACAACCAAAATCCTCCACTATTACTCATAACTACTTTAAAAATACATTAAACGCCTATATATCCACATTCCAAAAAAACCAAAATAAATCTATAGAATATCCCAAATATTCAAATTAAGGAGTTTCATATCCCATGTCACTATACAATACACTTTGGGAGGCACTGATTCACACAGATAATGTATATCAAATCATGGTACAATAAATATTTATTAAGGATTAGTTTATTAATTCTTCACATGAATTGAATATTTAATCACACATTATATTAATAAGGAAAAATACCATATCATATAAAACAACAAGGTCCAATCACAACATCACTAAAATAATAAGGAAAAAATAAAACAAACCCAATAAAACTCAGGGTACTGTGAATTCATCTATGTCTCACACACCCAAGTAATATACCCTCAGAAACCAATCCTCCATAGAATATCAACCAAAGGAATGGTCCATCCTCGCAACAAATTCTCTCAATGATCCTGAATCAAGACTAGATGTTATAAGATAGCCATGTCTTGTAAGATATATAATATACCCCAGTCAATGACATGAGAGTCATTATGAAGATACCAAGATGAGTGACTTGGAATAATTTGTGAATATGTTATAGTTATGGTGGAGGTTCCAATATATAATCTACCTCACTAATATGAAACAACACCTTGAAAGGCCCAACAAACCAACAGTAGATCTTACCCCTACCAGACCTATGATTCCCATGTCATTGAGATACCTCCATGAACACGTGGTCGCCAACCTAAAAATCCAAGGGCCGACTAAAATGAATGACATATATTTTATTCTATCCATGTGATACTTTCATCCTTTCATGAATGGGATAAACCTTATCCATCACTCTTTGTACCACATCGTGTCAAAGAATTGATGACTCCCCAAACTTAGTGAAACACAATGAATAACAACTTGACCAGTCATAAAAATACTCAAATGTGGCTATACCGATGGAAGAGTTATATCTTCATTTATAAGAAAGATAAAAAAGGAACATGACGTACAATATATCCTCTGATGTATAAGATGTATTCCCGTAATATATCCTCTAGTGCTTGGGTTGTCTGGTCCACTTATCTATCTATTTGAGGTTAGAAAGAAGTGATGATTCTTAATTGAGTTCTTAATGAAGTCTAAAATCCCTTCAAGACTCATGAAGTAAAATGGGAATCCCCATCAGTGACAATATACCCTATAACTCAATGAAACAACACCTCCTCACCCATATACCTAAACTCAAATACATCCTCAGTTCATGACTACTTGATTTCTAGGAAGTGACATGATTTTGTCAATTGATCCACGATTACCCTAATAACATCCTAACCTCCCTAAGATCGAGGTAACCATATGATGAAATCCATTGATATTTTATCCCATTTCCACAAGGGAACATCCAAGGTCCAAAAAAAATAATTAAGAAAATGATTCATATCCTTTAACTGATCCTAAACTAGGAACCAAACAACAAACTCAACTATAAAACATTTCATCCCAAGCCATAGAAACTACATCTAAAATCCATGATATATCTTTGAAAATTCTGTGTATACAACCAAATGATATCAATGAAACTCACAAAGGTCTCCCTTGAACATCATAAACCTAATATACAACCATCCCTAAAATATCTCATGATTCTGACTATCCTCCAACCATACCTATGGACCATCACCATGTCCAATGTGATCCCACATCACCTCTATATTTATGTCACCCATGAGACTCTATCACCTACATTATCAAAAAAAAGTATATACTGTCATATAAAATAGGTAACCTCCACCATCAACCACACTCATGCAGATGTTCAGGGCTCTAATCTAATCCATCACATTCCACGAATCCCCACACTCTTGAACAATATCATTCTACGACTTCTTACTCAAAGAATCAGCCACAGTTTTTTTTCTTTAGGTATTTGAGAACTACAAGTTGTAATCATGATGAAACTATATCCATACATGATTCATTATAGTAAAATCATAATAATAAAGGATATACCTCAAACTATTGTGATCCTTAAAGACCGAAAAGAAATCCCCAACGAGGTAATATCACCAAAGATTCAGTATAAACACAACCAATACTAACATCATATCATGAGTGGTATAGTTATGATTGTACGGATATAAATTCACATACCCATAAGATAAAACATCCTTATGCAACATCAATATTTATCCCAAGAATAGTTAGAAATCATCAAAAAATGTTTCAAATGATAAAACCTCCACTAAAAATTGAATCACTAGATCCATGAAAAACATCCTATTATTATAGTTAAATGTTTCTTATAATTGATTTGTCTAGATAAAATCCCATTCCTTTCTTTTCAAAGTAACCAATGTGTCCAGAATCCATGATAAGTCAGATATGAACATCAGATAATCACCTATATGAATAAAGAATCTATAAAACTCTATTACATTCCTAGGTGATACCCAATATAAAACCGCCTTTAACATTTATGGTTCGATGAAAACACCCTTCTATGACACAACATTCCAAAGGAAATTACCAATAACGTCAAAAACATAGACTTGGACAACATTAAATAGAACCGGGGATGCTAAAGAACTTGAAAAATGGCTCTAATATGATTGTATTTCTCCTCCTATGACATCAATTAGATCATGATTTCATTACTGAACATGGATATGATTTAATAAAATAATTCATGGAACACAAATTACATGAGTCCCATGAACATAGATGGTTCATTCATGAAACCTGACAATTGGACACAAAACATGAAGTACCCATACCTACATATAATGTAAGTCTCTATGATTTCTCCATCCTTTACCCTAAACTAGTGGTATCCACACCATAAATAGATATTAGAAAACCAAATTTCCCCTCTAAAATATTCAACATAGCATATTCTAACCTTGATATGGTGTAAATGTTCTTGATTGTCACCTAATTCATCCTCCGGTAGTATGTACACAACCTCAAACTACCATTAACCTTCTTGGTTAATAACACTGTAGGACCCCATGGTGACACACTAGGTTAGATGAAACCCTTCTGAAGTAGATCATCTATTTGAATCCTAAACTCATACATGTATGATGTCGCTATCCTAGAAGGGTTCATTGAAATTGGAGAATCATGGGGATATAAATTGATCCCATACTCAACATTACACCAAGGGTGTATTGTCATAAAAATCATTGATAAAAATATCCCAAACTCCCTGATAACACCATGATCCTCCTTTATCATAGAATCCAATGATTCCATGGAAAAATAATCCATTAGAGAAAGAAGGGTCTCTTCATGTCTATTTCCCATATATAAACTCCTCTCACCAATGAAAACATCCCATTAGATATCCATATATGAGAAAAAAAAACTCTTCTCTATAAGTAGTCAATGATAACATTCAAAAAATATAGACAATAACTATAAAGGATGAAATCATGCTACTATATAAGAAGAAATAACAATTTGATACATGACTGATGTGACCCCGTCATCATTA
The DNA here is from genome assembly GCA_963277665.1 of Viscum album. Classification (NCBI taxonomy): domain Eukaryota; kingdom Viridiplantae; phylum Streptophyta; class Magnoliopsida; order Santalales; family Viscaceae; genus Viscum; species Viscum album. The sequence continues at coordinate 1,370,681,535 of OY728135.1, forward strand.
TACACCCCCTAACCCACATAAAAAATGATTATCTAGCTTCCAAATGTTGTAGTTAACACTAGGGGAATGGGGAGACTCCCTACCTATAGTCTTATAATATGGACCAAATCTGGTGAAAAAAAGGAGGGAAAATATCTTATATAAAACAAGGTACATATTTAAGTAGATGAAAAGTTTAGAATATGTCAACAGATATATATCCCCTCAGGTGATACCACCTCAATCGAATAAAAATAGCCTTTCCTTATTCATATATCTATCTTTTCATGGACACCTATATTTCCATGCTCAAGTAGAGGTCCTTAAACCTGAGGAACCTATAGATATGAGCCACTTCTTGCTCCATCCCCTCTTGATAGAGAATATGAATATTTCTCATACTACTACGAAAGATGTTGAACCTATCTACCTATACCAAAATGGTCTCGACAAAACACTAGAAACTAATCCTATTGATGGACAAGAACCACACAAAGAAAACATACTTGAAAAGATAACCCAATAAGAGCATATAAACCACTCACCCTAGAAGGATATAATGGAAGCTGTTGTGGTTAAATACCGGCTATTTAAAACATCAAAGGACCCGGTGCCTCAAACCTACTAATGAAAACCCTACTCCATAAGAAACCAAGATGGTTCCCCTTTCATGTGAAACCTCCTCATGAGTACTTGCGCTCAATCACATCTACCACTATTTAAACCTCTAGATATATTTGAAACATAAAGGGGGTAACTGCATACTGGATTGAAGGAGGGAGTGCCTACTCAAGATGCATCACAAGAGAATCCTCATTTGGAAGTGGTTTGGGAAAAATCACAAAATATCCTTGATATTGATTCCTATCTCACAAATAGACAAAATCCCCTACTAAAGGGAAAGAATCACCTACATATTCAATACATTTAAAGTTGAAAAAAGGAATTATACAAACAAATACTTCTAGATGTTAACCCATGAAACAAATAAATACTTCTTAAACCAAAGGTAAAACATCCCCCACTAACACGCAACTCCATTTATCTAAATTATTTCTAGAGGGACCTAGTACCCCACCGGGTCCTAGATGAAACTAAACGCAATCTCAAGATCCTACAACATGATCTATATATCCATATATAAATAAATTCATCATACGTACTCAAAGCCTACTACTAGAAATAACAAAACATCCTCTTCCACATATCATCCTAATCAACTGGTTCAAACTTTCATCAATCAACTAGGCATACCTTCAAAATCAATACTATCTGACCCACACAGGAACAATAACAATGATCCAAAAAAAGGGAAGAAGGATTTCTTAATTCCATTAGAATAGAATTTATTAATATTAATTTAAATGATTTTAATATATTTCAGAAATCCTAGAAACATAAAACCCCAATTCTAACAGGAAAACAAGTCATCATGATCGATGTACCTCTTCTAGGTCTCTAATGTGAAAAAGAAGTCTAACTCACTTCATCATTTAATAAGCTCAGAGTCTACACACTGGATGATAGGCCCCCTTAGAATCCCTTATCATAGCTGATATCCTAGTCCTATGTCAACCACTATGGTCAACTGACAATTTTTCTATACCAACCCATAAAATCCTCACAATTTCTAACTTCAAACTCCATCCCATCTCTAAAAGTTCATCCATTTGATATAAATATTTAATGAACCCCTCCCACCAATGGTACCATAATGATGGCATAGATATAATGACCCCCTGAGTACCATTTTTAGTAAGAACCAGGTTGGTGACTAGAACCAAGGGTATAAAACTATCATAAATGGGATGCATTACCATATATAATAAAACATCATTGATGGATTTGAATAATAAACCAAAAAAACTCCATGACATAAAAAAAGAGGAAACTGAAAACATCCCAAAAATTCAGGTATAAATTAATCATATATTGATTAAATATTCTAAAAGTGAATATACTAAAAATAAAAGCTATGTCACAACATAAATGTTTTCCGAAGGTCGGAGATAGAAATGTATAGCATAATCCACATTATCCTCCTAGAAACCTAAAAATTAATTTTTATATGTATAGTGATTATAAAAGTATACAAATTAGGGAAACCATGATCTCGTGTGTAAATGTAAATGAAGAATAATAATGCAATAATGAAAAAATAGAAGAACCAAAAAACACCTAAATAGTTCGACTGACCAAACCCCATCCCCACCATGACATTCTCAGCAAATAACACATCCTTGTATAATATCGCAATAAGAAGCATATCAATAAGGGTACCCTGCACTGCATTCCCACTAATTATACACTCTCACACCCCAATGATGTACGTTATAGTGCTCCCACAACTAATTTATGACATAAATCAAATCACATACCACCCCCCCACATACACTTGGTCAACAAATTACAACACAACCACAAGAGTAAATGTATAGTATTGTGAGCATGAATGAAATCGAACTCATGACCTCCACCTATAATACACAACCCCCACCATAAGATATCTTGTCATATCAAGGAAATCCCAACATATAGGTTTAGAAAAAGACCATCATCCTAATTTCACTTCCCATAAAAAATTCATAACACCACCCAACAAAATAGAAAATGCATTTCTATCTTCCTTATCAATTAAATCCAGTCTCCACATTATCTGTTTCCAACACATTTAATTTATTTAGGAAATTATTTTACTTATATATAGACCATTCATATCATTGTTTTGTCCTATTCTTTCACATTTAACACCAACCCAATTTAACCACACAACCAATTATTATTCATTCATTAAATATTTCCATCCAAAACTATTTTGATTTCAACGTTACCATTTACTTAACACCATTACTAGTATGGAAACTAAAATAACACAACACATCACACTATCATACATCCCATATTGCTCATTCTAATAAGCCCACACAACCACCACCTCATCACAACCTCTACATCACCACCAACATCCATCACAACTTCCACATAACAAGGCCATATAACCAAATCCACATTAACACATCACAATACTTTCAACATCACATACATCATTTTTACAAATTTATCAAGGGTATTTTCATCAATTACAGTTCAATTTTAGGATTATTCTCAAATAAATAGAAACTTTCAATGTTAACCATTTCATTAACCTGATATAAGTAACTAACCAATTCCATTTAGGGTGATCTAAAACAATTATAAAAATAAGGGTTCTCTAACACCACAACTATAACAAAAACCAAGGATCTAAAGAGCATGAATTTCAGTGGTAAAAAAGCCTTGAAAAACTCAATATCATAATAAAAAAATATTTAAAAGCATTAAAATAATTCCCTTCCCCTTCAATTTCAATTAATCCAATTCTCTATCTTTCTTACATCGAGTGAAATACATCTCCCCTAGGATAACAATAACATAACCCTCACACATGATAAAACTTATGATAAATGAAGGACCCCCTTCTTGTAAGAGAGAATATTCATGTGATGCACTGTACTAAAATTGTTTCTACACACAAAGGATAGAACCACTATTGGAAGAAATCAAAAAAATCAAAAATAGGGTTCCATGACTCCAAGGGGAATACATTCGTATCCACCAATCATGAGAGAAACAAAACAGGAATGAACGAAAGAAATATATTCATATTCGAATTAAAATATATTAATTGATTATTATTTTAAATCATGTATATAATTTCAATTATCCATTAATGTGGATCTCATTAAATCAGTATGGAAGATCCATTTAAAAATCTCCAGATTTTTATTAAACGGAGGATATAAATATATTTTTTAAAATAACTCTTAATTGAATTAATTAATTCTTGCAAACAATTTTATGTCAAAAAGAATGTAAAAATGGAAATACTATAAATCCGGAAAACTAGAGCATGATACTGTAAGGTTCTACTATCTAGATATACTGTTAGGATCCAACACTAGGAGATACCATTAGGATCTACCATCAGGAGCTACCATTTTGAGCTACTATGAGAATCTACAATCAGGATCTACCAAAAGAATCTACCATCAGAAGCTACCACAAAACTAAGTATACTACTACAAGATGTTACCATTAGAAGATACCACTAGATGAAACCATCTGAATCTATGACCAGAAGCTACCACCAGAATAATTCTTCTACAAACAGAAGCAACTGTAAAAATATACTTCCAAAAGTGACTGTTAGAAGCCACCACCAGAAGATACCCTCAGAATCTACAAACTGAAGCTTCCTCTAAAATCTACCATTATAATATGATGTTATACTATTTCTTTTACCACAAGTATCTACCTTAAATATCTAACAATTGGATCTAATATGATGATCTACTAATATCTTCTAAAACACCCAAAATTTTATTCATAGACACCTCTAAGCTCCATGAGACCTCCTCCGAGAACATATATCACCGAATTTCCCAAAAAGTAACTGAACATAATGTCATGGCCATTACACATGTATACTAAATTTAACACACCTTTAATTGATGGTGACATACATGTTTTAAACGTTCTCTTATCAAATGATTCTGTTAAAGTGAATCAAATATGGGTAATTATTTGTTCCATATATTAATCTGGGAAATGTTTTAACATTAAAAATTTTCTAAGAACATACATATTATTATAAATAATAATTTTGGTTCATTTATGGTTTTATGGATATTATTATTACCTTACCCGCTTAAAAGACTCTTTACCCATTTTCCCTAAAACCGCTCATAGGTGGTATATTTTCAAAATTACCTATACAATATTTTTAACATCTTCACATTAGATGGACATCATTTTTTCTTGATAAATTATTATTTTTCACCTATTAATGTCAAATAATGTTTTAATACATTATGTCATGGAATCCATTATGATACTCCATTGGGTTATTATATAAGGAATGAATATGAAGCTGATTTATTTCAATGGGTAATTCATAGGTTTATTCATTATGTATGATTTCCATTTATATAAAAAATAAAAATTTACATGTTATAATCAGTGTTACCATATAGAACACTAATACATTGATTAATGTTCACGTCTCATGAAATGATATGTATAGGATTAATGATTAAAAAAAATCTATGATTAGAATTTTTCAACCATTTGATGTTGTCTTGTAGTTAAGCCGTGAATTATTCTAATTTAATGTTATATGTTGATACCAAATCCTATGATTATATGATCTTATGATTTCATAATTTTAGTCCATTCTTACATATGATTGTCCCGGAGCCTTTCATTTTGTGATATCATGTTATGTCTTTTGAATCATATGTTATGCCTCTTATTTATGTTTATTTCCTTATTAGTCTTTATAGATCACACATTTTCTTTACTTATTACTATGGTTATCCTTTATAGTTTTTGGAATTCAAAAGGATTTAAAATCTCATTGTGGAGAATAAAATATATATTTTTTTAGTTTCAATTTTATGTATTATCAACCGAGTCCTTCAAAGACTCTAGGGATCCCAATATTTGGGCTGTATTTATTAGATAATTCTATTATAAATCATGTAATATTATGTATAGGAGACTTGGGTTTCATTTTTTTGTAGAAAATAATGGTCCATTTATTTTAGGTGATTAATATAAGAATATATTAGTAAATTCCCTTAGGATACGTCATAGTATAGGAAAAATTCCTAAAATGTTCATAAAATATGGAGTGAATGGTTTCCAAAAAAATACATCCCTAACTAGATAGTACAAGTAGATATGGAACTAGAATAAATATACTACGTTTTAATAACCCCAAAATAATAGTTGGATATTTAATTGACCAATACCTTGTTTATGATGAAGATGCCTTGATGCATGCCTGGTATAAAAATCCTAGAGGATATACTTTGGAAAATTCAAAATATCTTAATGAACCATTATGAAGGACAAAAATAGATTTCCATGTTGGTATACATAATAGAGAATTTACCATGGATAAAATAGATTGAATCTTATAGGCTCTTAAGTTATGATATATGTGTTAGTTATACTTTATTTCTTTTATGTTAATATTTTCCTTGATATAACATAATTAGTTTGACTATTCTCATCCTTAAACATATTGGGGTTTTAGTAAAAAAAATTACCAGAATAAAATACAGATAAATATACATAATAAAAATCATATAACATAAAATACATAAAATGATTATCATTAGAAACATTATCTCATATCATGAAAGTTTATTATAGTTGTTCAAACAAAACCTCAAAACATGGGGGTTGAGTTATATATAAGAGAAAAAATGGGATTGTTATTTCAAATAAACTATATAACTCCTCCCCCATTAATTTTAGTGGACTAAATCTCCAAAAATTTTTTATCATTCTTAATTTAGTTGAATTTTATGCTATATTGGGATTGGTTTGGTTGTCATTATATAAAACCAACATCAAATATTGAGATTTAGAGATCACTCTTTACCTTACAAGTCATCCTCCACTTTTCTTCAAGTGTAATGTGATGAATGATTCTCCCTTGGAATCTTCTTCTCAAATATGAATATTATCACCTCATGAGAAAGTCCATCTTCGCCAAATGATTGGGACAATGTATATTATCATCCTTGAATACATTACCATTGTGAGGGTCTATATCTATGTATTCCGAGAAGAGTTTCTTGGTCTTCATCATGGATGATAGGTAGAGTTCTCAATTTATATTATTCCTATATCTCTTCTCATATCCATGAATCCTTACATAATTTCCATTAATGAGTTATAATAACTATAGTAGCAGTATCAGAATAATCTGTAAAAGGGTTTTATATGACTGAGTGCTTCACCATGGTGTGCACCAGTCCTCTTCACTAATAATATGTATGGTACAATATATATCAACATTGATTATCATGAACAAAAAAGGATCCTGAAAATGATAAAGTAGCTCTTTCCAAAAATTGATGATAGGTTCAACCAACTAAAATGGGCCCCTATATTTCTCTAAGTGGGCCTTTTTCCATGATATCACTAATTAAAGGTATATAACTAAGATATTTTGATGAATACCTTCCAAGAATGAATGGAAATATGAGCTTATATTGATTCCCTTCAAGCTCACTAATTCTATAGAAATCGTCATTGACTTAATTAATAGAGTTATTTGAAATTTCCTTGACAATTTTTTTGAAGTATTTTTAGATGATATTCTAATATACTTGAAAATAATGGAGGATCATGTGGAGTATTTGAATAATTTTATAAAGACACTTATAAAGGATACAATATATGAAAAGCATAGTAAATGTTATTTCTAGAAGGAGGATGTATCATTTTAGGATATTGTTATTTGTAACCAATTGATATATATTGAACCTTATAGGATAAAGGAAATTAATGAGTGTTCTATACTACTTTATATATGGGTGATACATGGGTTTCTGAATCTAGTAGGATATTACCAATGAATTGTGAGAAATTTATCATGATTTTCATACACGATAACCAAGATAAATCAAAAGGGAGAGAATTTTTTTGACAGATGAATGTGAAGATATTTTCACCTAATTGAAATATATTATTATCCCTGTACTGGAACTTACACTACGCTCATGTGGGAGTATTTTTTTGGTTTAAAAAATGCTTCAATTATTGGGTTTTTTACTAATAAAAAATAATAAATTGATATCCTACACCTCAATGAAGTTGAATATTATTGTATAAATCTACCCAACACATGATCTGTAGTTGGATGCACTGATCATCACATTAAATATTTAGTGGAATTTTCACTATTGGGTGAGGTGTAAAATATAAATGAATCATAAGATCCTAAAATATGTATTCACATAGAAAAAGCTTAATATGAACCAATGACGATGGTTAGGGATAATAAAAAACTATGGCTTCTCAATTCATTACCATTATAAAAAGGAAAATTAAGTGGCATATGATCTAAGTATAAATGATCATGCAACCTTATCCATAATGAGAATTTATAACTTTACAATTTTCTTAGACATTCAAATGATAGAAATGGAAGTCATTATGTAAAGAAAATAATCATTCCTTTCTAAAAATTTTGTTCAACTAGTCCTTTATGAGAATATAATAGAGGCCCAAAGGGATTATGCAAATAAATATAAAAACATAGAAACTATAAAAATGGAAATTATTAGAGTTAAAAATTGATGGGGAATGAGTTTTAATTTTTGGGTCATGACTATGAGAAACATAAAATCCCATGATAAATAAGGATATGTAAAATGATTCACATAGATCAACCTTTTAAATTCACATAGGGAATACATAGATGTATCAAGATCCTAGGGAGAACTATTGGTAGGGAAATATGATGAAGTAGGTTATGTAATATAAGTAAAAGTACCAATTATATCGTTAACTGAAGGCTAAATTGAATTTTTTTAAATGGGTGATGAAACCATTACCCATACCTATATGGAAATGGGAGAACATCAATATGGAATTTATCATAGGTCTTATAAATAAATTAAAAGGATATAAATCCATAGGTGTTGTGGTGGGATTTCATTCAAATATTTCTCACTTTAATACTATTAAAGAGGACTTCTCACTCAACCAACATGAAAGGATATACATAAAAATGACAAAGTTGCATGAAACACCTCAATTGATTGTTTCTTATACTGATGTGATATTTACATCCAGGTTTTATAAAAGGCTCAAACAAGGTCTATACACCATGTTTAACTTCATTAGGGCTTATCACTGCAAAAATAATGGTCAATCTAAGTGGACCATCCCAATACTTGTGGATATTTTGAGAGAAATCCTAGTGTAAATAAAAGGGGGATGGGATTAGAATATTCCTATAGTTGAATTCTCATTCAATTGTAGTTTACAATAAATAATCCAAATGGTAACATATGAATCCCTTTATGAGAAGAGATAAAAAAGGCCTATGTATTTGTATAAAGTAGGTTAAATCAAGCAATTCAGATTTGAAATGACTGAAGTAATGGTCGAAAAGGTCCAAACCATTTAGCATCACATCATAGATGCTTGGAGTCGAACAATATTTAAATTTATAACTTCCTAAGATAACTTGAGTTTTAGGATATAGATAAAGTGTTTCTATGCATATTTATATAGTGGTGTGTCATGAGATTTAGAATTATGTGAAATCTATGATCCAGGTTCATCAACCCCATTGAGATTCTTGATCTCATCGAGGCTATGACCTATCGAATATGTCTCAAAAAACCCACGTCTCAAGTACATTGGATATTCAACATATCCCAATTTTGGATGTACATACCAAATACGTCACATGTTATGAATTGGGATATGGTACAACTGGAAAAAAATCTCTCTTATGAGTAGAAACAGTTAATGATCTTGGACCATATAGACAAAGATCTATGCAATATGATAATTCACCTAATATAAGTATTAAGTAAGAACCATAAATATGAGGAGGTGACATTGGAACTAGAGGTATCAATAATGTGGAAGTACCCTCACTTATTTTCATCCTCATATGTTTAATGAAATTTCAAGGATGCAATTTTTTTAGGGGTGAGAATGTAATTAACCATAATTTTATTAATGGAATATCACCCTCTAATTATATAATTTGTCATTTTTAGTAATGTAACATTATATAAATCACATGAACCACATTATAGAGTCAATGTTTTTTTTATTATAGTAATTTTAACATTACATTTAGTGAATAAACATGGCCATAAGAATTGAAAATATTATAATGGGATAAATATAGAAAAAAATATAACTATCATATTAAAATATGAATCTAATCGATCCATTAAAATAAACACACTCATGAATAACACTATAAAAATGAAAAAAATTAGAAATACATAATTCATCTTGAAAATATAAATAAATATAACCATTAGATAAAATATAAGTGAATGAATAATGAATGAAATATAAGGTATTTATATAAGGTAGAGAACCCATGTGAATTTTAGAAATCAGATATTTTGAATAGAAGTGTAATGGTTGTAATAGTGACATGGTCAATGAAATAGTATCTATACTATTAAAAATATTATCATAACCCATGTAAGTGTAATATAATATTTTTTTATCTTATAAAATGAAAATATGATGTATTATATCATGATACAAGTAAATAAATGTTTCAAAAACGATAAAATAAGTTTTTGTATTTTATAATTTTTTTTTCATTTTTATAAAAAATATATTAGTTAAAAATAATTTATATATTAATAAAATGGATTTATAAATTAATATAATGATTTTTATAATAAAAATATTTTTTATCAGAACATAATAATTTATTTAATGTGTCATAAAATTGATTATAATATTAAAATTGGGGTTTTTTTCCAATAAATAAGGATTTTATTTAAAATTAAAATTTCATATAATTAGAAAACTATTTTCATAAATGAATTTAATTTTAAAAATATAAACATAATATAATTTATTGTAATTTTTAGGTAATTGTTGAAAGTTTAGTTAATAGTGAAATATGAAAAAACACCCTATTTAACAAGAAATGTTCAATACAAGATTAATTTCATAAGGGATTTTGTAAGAATATATTAGTTCCAACTAACATGAACAATTTAATGTATATATTCATAAGAATCAACACTATAGGTAGTCTTGGGGAAAAATAATATGTAAATGAATATAATACTAAAAAACTCTCTTCTCCTCCCCTTATAAATACCACCCATAAAAACCCCTTATCCTCACACCTTCTATGTCTTAAACATTACCAAAATTTTTACAAACTATCTCCTCATCTCTATAACTATGTCCATATAATACATTTTACACACCAAATCCCATTCTATGGAGATTTAAGTGTTAACCTAAGAGGAAATAACCCAAGCGAGAGGTAAAATCACAACTAAATTTATTTTAATTTTATTTATAATCTAAAACCCCATATGTTTTACATAAAAATATAGATAGTAACATAAATATACTAAATATAGTGATATTTAATTTTCATTTTGGAATATACATCTTATACCCTCCCTTTAATTGATTCTAGAATGAAAAAACTCATCGCAATATGGTTGGTTCACTCCCTCCATGAACAATGTATTTTTTTACACCACCATAAAAGTTGGATATATAAATAATATTTTGGTAAAATATGATGATAATGATTATTATACTACTTTTTTTCAATTTTTTAAAGTTTTAATAACCATTTTATAAACTAAATTAATCTAATTCATGATGGTTAATAAAACCACCTAAATGAACTAACTTCATAACAATAATGATTTTACAATGTTAATAATCCCTATATTATAAAAAGTATGAGTATTTGATATTATTAAATTTTATAGAATTAAATGAATATTATTTTATTCCACTGAAATATTTTTTTCCCATTTTACCAGGACAACAATAATTATCCATAAATGACCTGACCATGGATCTATGCAATAAACACCATCAAAACCACAAAACTAAATTTGGTATCTCCATGAAATTTTGGAAAATAAAGATAATATAATTATATTAAATTAAATATATATGTAAATGTTTCTGAATTAATTAATTAACTTATTTAATTTTATTATTTAGTATGTTAAGTTAATATTCAGAATGATTATGTAACCTAAGGTAATGGATCTCTAGAAACTAAATTTTTTCCATGGGTTATTTTATCTCACTATTCACTACACCTTTATATTATTATTATTTAATTATTCAATAATATTTATAAATATTCCATAAATATATAACTATTTCTATACAGATTTACTTGATGGGGATATACAATTTCTAACGGTTCCCTTTTCAATTTCTTTCATTAATAATAATAGGTTAAAGGGAACATTTTTGTTTCAAGTACCACTCAATGAAAAGTTTATAACATTATATGGTTTCTAAAAACACACATTATATTATTGAATCCCATTTTATATTATTTCTAGTCGTATGGAAATTATTATATCCCCTTACCCTCTTTAAAGTCTACTAACCCATTTTTTATAAAACCTTACTCAAGAGGTACATTTACAATGTTACCTATCCACTATTTTTCACATATTCACATTGGTTTAAAATAAATTTTCATGATATTTTCTTATTTGAACATATTAATATAAAATAATGCTTTAATCTCTTATATAATGGAAACAGTTATGATACTCTATCTTGTTATTCTATAATACATGATTATGCAACCTATTTATTTCCATGGTTATTTCTTATGTTTATACCTTGTGTATGATTTCCAATTACAGAACACATAATCTTGTACATGTTATATTTAGGTGCACCAATATAGCACTTTAATACATTGGGTAATGTTTATGTCTCATGATATGATATGTATTGGATTAGGGAGTAAACCTAATCCATGATGGGACTCTATCCACCGTATGATGTTGTATTAGCAGTTATACTAATGTTATGATTATTTTATGTTTTATATTACTAAAAAATTATCATTATTACATGATATTATTATTTTATCATCATTAATCTGTGATTATATTTTAATTTTCATGAGACTTCTATTAAATGATATCATCTCGTGCCTTTAGACTCATATATTTTTCTTATTCCACATTTTTTACTCTACTGTATAACTCACCCCTTTTCATTTTCCTTTCTTGTGATATCATATCCACTTCGAGGATATCAAATTAATTTAAGAGATAATTATATAGAATATAATAATATGGTTTCATTTTATTTTGACATATTTTAATTATGAACCAATTCATAAAGAGTCACTTGAAATCTCAATTGTGAAGGTATATTTTTTTATATTTATGTTAAAAATAATGTAATAATAATAGAAATGGGTCCCTATATTTAGTTAATCCAAAATCACCCTCCAATCCTCATACTAGGGAATTACCGTTTGAAGGAAAATAATTCTTGTGGAAAAAAAGTATGATATCGTGAAGCAGTTAACTACTATATAAACTAATTTCTCAATAATGTATTCCATTCACCTTTAAAAGGATATAAATAATATACTATTTGAGTCACTCTTAGTCCCTCAGTATGTTGAACATATGATCAAAGTAATTAGAATCTTATGTTCAATGGATGATCACATGGAGTTCTATATAGTTATTTCATTTATATATCAAGACAGATAAGCTTCTGTATAGGAATATATTACACCCTTATAAATTTATAGAATGATTTATGACACCAAAATATTCTATTCTACCATTGATAATGGTTCTAGGATAAACCTCATGTTGGTTTTATCCCTCTACTGTTTTGTATATAGTGAGACAAAAACTATATACCTCCAATATAACAAACCAAGAACGTGATAAGAGTGAAAAAAATTCATAATTCATGTCATTATTAGAGAACAATTTAGGGATTTCATCTCTAAATTTAAATTCTGTGTCATTAATTAAGATATGGATTTCTATGCTCTGTTGTGAAAACTATCGATTCATCTCTGTATAGAAGTGTCTTCCTCAGACCATCAATACCTAAAATACTATGTTAATGGAATGGTTGGAGTAATATATGGTGATCATTCTCATTTAAAATTTTAGGAATCCCATTATATAGATTTATGACTCATAGAAGATATGATATGAATCCAATGATAGGTAATAAAACATATATCACTACCACTAATGGTTTGGAAATGAATTTAGCAGTCCCATTAATTGATCTGGGTGAGGAGTACGTATTAGCCACTAGTCAAGTAAAAAATCATCATAGATATAGAAATCTATTGGGGCACCCTATCTATATGAGTCCTCATGATATCATGAATTATAGTTGAACCTTTATGAATGAAAGAGGGGTTATAATATTGTAAGAATTAAAATCATAATAATTAAAGTGTCCCTGCATTAATTTTAGATTAAAAACATGTCATTTCATCATCATGTGAGGGAAAAAAGATGTATCTCCATTATTGCATTGATTCTATAATTCTCTCTATTTATTCCCCAAATATTAGGATGTTCGTGCAACCTCTATATCTAATGATTGTGAGACAGAGCATGAAATTTTTTAGTATTCCCTAGGTGAGGAGGTCTCCACAACCACCTATCATAAAACCAGAGAAATATATTTATAATTATCAATAAATAAAAATGTCCCCTCACAGCATACGTATGATGAAACTGAGATAAAATAATTTTAGGAATATGATATTACAAATTCTCATCCATCATTTGAATATGGTGTTTATACTAAGATAGATGAGCTCAAAAAAGTTTTTTTTGGTATGAAGGACCATTAACCCATATTGAATAGTGTCACCATGCCTTTTTAAGAATAAAAAATTTATATCATCTTTTTAAAAATTCAAAACAATGTGTTCACATGGAGTTATATTGAATATCCGGGACTAGATCCTATCGTGTCCACCCATTATCTGGGTCATCCATAAGATCATAATAATTTCAAAGAGATAGCACGAAGGATGAATTTGTACCATTCCACTATGTTCAAAGCCTATGATAAAAATATTCTTAAATTAAACATCTTTTAATAATTTTATTACCAATAATATCTGACAAATATGTTCCCATTAAGAAAAATATTGATCATATTATAGTTTTTATCAATTTCTTGGATCTCAATTTGTAATTTTTAAAGGATTATTTCCCAATAATGATTAGGAAACTTCGGATTAAAAAAAATGCAATCTTCCAAGACCTATCCTATATATATGGACAACTAGGGTATAATAAGATCATAATTTCCCCTCAGGATAAAGAATCTGGTACTTTATATGCACCCAATAGAATATTCTATTATAAAGTTATTCCTATTCGTATTAAGAGTGATAGAACCAAGTATCATTATTTCAAGAACCAAATATTCATTCCCCCATGGGAAGGATTGATAAATGTTTTATAAATGATCTAGTCATTAAATCCTAGCAATTTGGTATCCATCTTATCCACTATGACATATTTTCTAATAAATTGTGATAGTATATCTTGAAATGAATGATTTAAAGTGTTACTTTGATAATATGTTAGGAAAATTCCTCACTTTAATATTATGACAGTGTAAAATAAATTTCAACCATGAGAATAAAAGTTTGATCATTGAAATGTCACCTCCTTGAACCCTCAAAGAGTTAAGAGGCCTTCAGAGATTCAACACTTACATGAGGTGTTTCATAGAAAATATTTCTATAAAATATAACCCATTTAAAAAGATGATGAAGAAATAAGAATTTACTTATTGGATAAATACTCTCCAAAATCATTTGAAAATATCAATCAATAACTTATTCAACCATTAGTCCTAATGAATGCAGTTTAAGGGAAACAAATCATACAATTTGTGGCCACTATAAATAAATGACTTGGTTCCCTTCATATATAATAATGAAAAAATTAATGAAAAGAAAATCTACTATATTAGTATAAAAATGATAGATTCTAAAACACAATATTATAAAACTGAGAATAACTTCCTCACATTGAATATCATTGTACACAAGTTGAGGCACTATTTTCATAACCCAAGATCTATTTGGACTCTTTTATTAATATCCTCATGTACATACTCAACTACTTGATGTTCAATGGACTCTTGACCTAATGGGTGGTTATAATAAAATGGTTCAACATTGAATTCATGCCATAAATGGAAATAAAAGAGTACATTTTATAAAATTTTATCATATCACACAATAGACTAGATAGTTTATCAGGGAACACCAAACCACCAAATGAATAGGTATTCTTTGTCTATGACACTCCCCAAACATGAGATATGGACTTTTATAGTACCTATCGATTCTAAAACTAGAAAAGAATAAGAAACACAGAACTCATTGATGTTGGATTAGGGATTTTATTTTTTCCTCATCCAAGGATGTTCTACCCTATTATTTCTTTCCATCTGAATGCCACATTAACAAAGATGTAGATTACCAAGATCACCTTTAAGGCTTGGAGTTATTCATAAAGAACTATATATTCCATTTCAAATGTAATGGTGGCTCAGAATTGGTAATTTACCATATTAGTGGTGAACATTCCATTAATATTGAATATTTTTCTTCCCTCCATGGTTACATAAGGGGATTGATTAAATAATTACACTTCATTATAACTTTGGATCATATTACTCCCTTATAAAGTTCTCATGTAAGTGAACTAGATAATGAAGCAATGAACCTGCAAAATCTTAACCATATTGAGATAGTCTTCCACATCACACACTATAGGGTTGTCTCCGAGTCACTATTACTGAAATTGGGGAAACCAATGAAATCAAAACAACCTTAGATCATTATAATACAATGTCCCCATAAAATAATGTTTTTATTATATAAATATATCTAATAATGAACTATCTAAGGAATTAGATCCTCCTGTTGAATCAAGCCAAGAATGAAAAAAAATAAGATGTTGGGAAACATAAACTATCCTCTATAATAGATGTAAAGAACACAAATATTGTACAAATTAGGTTTTTATGGGGTCCTCCTCATATTAATTGAAGGAATATAAGACCTCACCATTATACAAGAAGTTCATGTTGGCTCTTGAGGTACTCACCTTTCATAGGACATGATCTCTCATCAAATTAGGAGACTTTTTATATTTATGGATGATTATGATAAATAATTTCAAGTAGTTAATAATGAACTTCCATGTTTTACATGTATACTTCAAATTTATCCATAAACCCCTAAAGTCATTGAATTTTTCTAGCTATTTGTGGTATTTTTCTATATAGGGAATGAAATTCAAGGGACTATATCCCCCAGTCACAACCTGGCAGTTTAGGTTTATTCATACTACCATTGGTTTCTTCTATAAATGTGATGAGGCTATACCCCTCAAGTAAGGTGGAAAATAGAATATCATAAACTTCATAAATTCTAACATCATACCCAAATTTTGTGTCCCTCACAAAAATTAATATAAAATGAAACCAATTTCATTAATTAGAAGTTTAAAAGGTTTTATGGGTTATGTAACATCTAGTACATCCACTCATCCCACCACCATTAAATGGGAAATGGAATTATAGGGAATTATAACAATAATATATAAAACATAATTCAAAATATAGTGAGAAATAAAAAAAATTATTGGAAAGACAATGAACTGCACTCGTTGGGGTATTACAATAACATGAATTACAGAACCACCCAAAAACCCTATATTTTTTTTCTATGGAGTAGAGCTAGTGATTACCATATAATTATAATTTCCATCACTTCACATAGTTATGTACAATCATCTCCTAGAAAAATAAAAATCCTTGAAGCTACATGATGAGTTAGAGGTGTTCTATGAGAAGTGGTTTCATAAATTACACAAGCTAGAAGTCTATCAGAACCAAATTCTATGAGCTTTCAATTAATAATTTCTCTTTAAATAATTTCTCTAGGAAGTACCTGTACTAGTAATCATAACACATAAAATACATGGGGGAATATATTGAAATATGAACAAAAATGGGAAGGGACTAACACCGTATATAAGGTCTATTCAAATATACCTTTCCCTTTTGTCACCATAGATGGTGAGCACATTTTCCTCCCACTAATACATGAATCCTAAAAAAAATATTGAATTATTTCTGTATCAGATTAAAAACTACCCTATTTCATGGTGTTAAAATACATGGTGCACATCCACAAAATATAACATACGACTACATGTTCATAGTTTGAGTACAGGGACCATAAAATTCATAGAATTTACACCAATATCCCTATTTCAGGATATTAAACAGTGTGGTGCAATTTCTTACTATATGTATTTAAACTATATAGAACACCATCCATGTACAATGTTGTCAAATTATTGGATATTTTCCTAGTTTCATGACATAAATCTACAAGACACAATCTAACTATGATATGTTAAACATCACGACCATCCTCCCCATTCAAGAGGATAAAATCTCATAAACATTTGAAACCTTCCACATCCCTATAAATAAGTATTTGTGGATTTATTTTCTCTACCATAGTATTTTTAGTGATTCCCAAGATTTTGACCTTCAACCCAACCATAATTCCCCCAAAATCAGAATAATTTTGATGCAATGTGAAGAACACATACTGTATATTGAAGTTGGTGTTGTGTTGATGTTGAATGTTTTGTCAATAAGTTATGAATATTCAAATTTAGCGTGTTCTAATTAAGATGAATTTAGAGTCATTCATATTATTATAATTAATTTAAAGATGTGTTTAGAGATTTCATATTGTTTTAACTAATATTGATTTGAATATTAATTTTAAATTTATGATTTAATTCAAGAATATTATATGAATAGAATTTAGAGGTCATAGATTTGATGATTGAAATGTTATTTTGGAATTTGATTAATTTAAATAATATAAGTTGGTGGTAGGAAATGTGAAAATTGAGAATTGGGGCTATGGTATTTTCTATTGAGAATTATATAGATTTTTTGTTAAATAATTGGTCTAACACAATTTTTATCCTTTATTATAAATTATGCCCAACCAGGAATTTTGAGGAACTAGCTCATTCCTAGACATGTGGGAGAAGACCTTTATCATAAGGGAGAGATAGATCATAGATCTCTCGTGGTGGTATAAGGCCTTAGGGATTGTAACACATGTGGATGGTGGATGGATATCACCCACATGATGTACATGGGTGGGATATAGGGGGAGGAAGGTGTGATTTTCCCATATATATGTGTAACGGTGTATCTAAGTGATGACTTGAGTGAAAAATCACGTAGTATAAGTATACTATTAAGAAGTTATATTCTAGACGAAATACCAATACAGTACTTGGCTATGTGGGACACAGTAACTCACTTTAAAATGTTACATAGAGAATATGGGGATCTTATTTTATCATTTTACATTGTTCAATCAAAATGAAAATCATCTTATACCTTGATAAATCAAAGGTTTTATGAATGTTGAGATCAATTCATGACAAAAATTTCAATGATTAGTTAGAGTATTGAAATTCATTTATGAGTTTTTGATAATCTTAAAATGATGAAATGATGTTATGGGTATATTCTATCATGTAGGATAACCTTATTACCAAAGTGTAATGAATGTTTTTATGCATGGATTGTGATAGAATAATGTGATTTAAGATGATAATGTTCCCATGAATTCTATACTGTAGGTATTTGGTTCCATGAATGAAGTCTAAAGTGTAATACAGATACATTTTCATAGATGAGACTTTGATTTTCTAAGCCACTTAAGTTAAGAACTTGAGCTATGGTAGTGTAAATAAGTGTAGATAGGTAGAGTACTTAGGTTGATGAGTCAATAGAGTTTTGTATATAAATACCTTATGACATCACCATCTATAGATATGAGTTAAAAATAGATGATTATAATGGATTTAGAAATTTAATATAGAAAAATAGATACTCAATAGTGCTATGATTTCATGTAATGATTCCATATGTTCATGTTAATATTTTCTAAGTATTCATGATTGTATAATGAAAAAAATGGTTCTATATACCTTTTATTTTGAAAATCACATTAGAAGTTTTCTTCAAAATAATCCATGATGAATTATATGAGGTTCATGCTACATAATAATGTTTTGGTTATCATATAAAATATTTAATGCTATGTGAAGAAGGAATTATAATATAGGTATTTCATACTATTTTTACATTATGTAGTTCAATATTGAAATGGTTTTGCAAAGCAGTTACTTTCAAAAAGTAAACTGATGAGAACCATCCATTTCGTAATATGAATGAATCAAGTATAGTGAGTTACATAAAGAAGAAGAATCATTGCATGTTACACTATCATGAAAGAAGATAATATATAACTAAAAAGTTATTGTGTGAGAGTTTAACAATAAGGAAGTATAAAAGTGGGAAGGAAATTAAAGTAGTATATGTGATCTTCAATTATTCAAAAAGTTTATGCACATTAAATAACACATTCATGAAAATAGTTTGAGTCTAGTTCGTGTGTGTTGTTCCACAAATCACATTGACTAATAATTGAGAATTCAAAGCATTGTATCATACATGCATACGTTGTGATAGAATAACATGTAATGTAATTTTATTGATTATTGTTCTAAAAATATTAGAAAAATTTGGGATGTTTTTTAAAAAGAATTCAAATATAAGTATTTAGTGAATTGATAAGGCCATATCATTTGACTGTTAGTGGACAATGAGAAAGATCGAGCATTTGATAACTAGTTTCTGAAGTTATTGAATTTTTAAACAAATAAAACATATGATCAATTTATTTATAGAGGATTATTTCATCAAGAGGTAGTAAAAAATAATCCAAAAGTTTAAATAGACCATTCTATCGATGGGCCATATTTTTGAATGTTGGAAAATTCATTGGTACATATATGTTTATAAGGGCTAGTGGGAATCTGGTTACATTGTGGGATGTAGTATAAAGATCCTCTTGTGAGACTCATGATTTAGAAAGGACACAATGTGTAGCACTCTAGTTTCATGTAAAATACCCTTTATATATGTACTTTGATGTTTTATATTTACAAGGATTATTGTTGGGAGTTTCTGAGGGCGCTTTACCGATTTTGGAGGTATTTATGTAGTTAAACAGTTTGTGCAAAATTAGTAGAAACCATGAAACATCACAAAAAAAACTATGCATGGTAGGAAAATGGTATTTGGGTAGGTTAACTATTGTTCCATGGTTTTTCCAAACCCTAGGAGTTTCTACGGGACACTAAGAAATAGGTAATATAGGAAAAATCATGATTTTTGCACAGTTTTTCAAATCATGTGAGGCAACCATGTAAGGGATGGCCTTATTTTAGTATCACCACACGGTTTGTGGATAGTATTCCAAACTATAAAGGGTGTAGTTTGAACCCAAATTTTTGTGGATCTAATACAAATTAGTTCATAAGACCCTCTTTATTCAACAATTCTCTCCGAATCATGAATTCTTTATTCTCTTTAGGCTTTAGAAAAAATCCCTTTTGATCTTATACCAATCAAAGTGCATAGGATGTCCAGATTCATCCATAAGTACCCGTTATTAATTTTTCATCCTATATCCTTTCATGTTATATCTCATAGAACTATATATCTAGTCAACTAGGAATAAATCTATTTTTGGGGATTTTAATATTGATAAGATCATGTTTGATCTAGTGAAGGGAATATGGGTTTTCATGGGATCTAGAATTTTTAAGTGACATTATTCATTTTCACCAACCGTTTAGTGGTGGGTGGATTTTCTCACATATCCACTTGACTTATAACATGAAGGTTTAGTATTAATTAAATGATTTTATTTAAAATGTCGTGAAATCCTTGTGTGTGAATTTTAATAGAAACCTTGTTTCAGTTATGTCTTTGAAATTGTGGAAATTTTAATGGGATCTTTGAAAATAATATTTAGTGATAATTCTAATAATATTATTTTAAAAATATAGTTTTATATTGAACTATTGAAAATATTTGTTATAATTATTTAAATAAAGAATAGTTGTACATGAAATGGTTTTTGGTGGAATTTGGAATACATGGTTGGTGTGAGAGAATTCATAAACAGAACCATGTGGAAGGAGAATGTGAAATTAGAGAACTAGGTATTGGTCACATTATGATGAATTTATTAAGCAACGAGAGACCACTAATGAGTATTGAAATATCACTTATCCATTAGTGGGTGTGTTTTGAGACATGTACATTGGTATTCCAAATTATGTGAAATAGTTTTGAGACTTCGTTTATTTTTTTCCATGGAACTGCTTTTGTTTTTGATAAAAACAACTTTAATTGTCTCAAAATATTTTATATAATTATGTTGATATGTTTTTTAATAGTGTCAGGAGTTGGGATGTCTTTCGGGATACCTATTGAGTTTAGAATCACCCCTTCCTGTACACTACTATGAATTTTCAGATGTCATCTGTTGGGACATATGTAATGGAAAGGTATCATAGTTCTTTAATGATTCTTACTAATATTGTGGGCTTGGAATATGGGGTTGGATCTAGGATCTAGTTGGGTGATTCTTGTTTTAATTCCAATTGGGATATTTCATGCTTTATGTTCATTTTGTTCTTTTGGAGTATGTATTTTTTTTGTCTTAGTCTTCGATATTGGTTATTGTTTGTTATGACTTAGTAATATTTTCAACATATAGAGGATTTTTTTATTTTTTATGTTTTATAGTTTTTTTATAATTAAATGGAAAATAATCCCCTAATTGTACCTATGGACCATGAAATTTATTTACAGTCATTGGTGTTTTGGAGATGCCACCAAAGGATAATACCATCCCCGCCACTTCCCAAGCCAATATGTGATGGAAAGGATGTTACATATGTTATCAGCCTTGGTTTCTCGGTCTCAATTTTTAGAAAAATGATATTATCTTGATCATTCCTAGAGTTGAAAATTGTATCATTATATCTTTGGGATGGTATCAAAGAGATAAGATCATAAAAACAAGAAATTATTAGCATAAAATAACATACCTTACATTTTAATGATAAACATCGAGTTACCATGGTGTTTGGGTACAAAATTGTTTTAAGAAAATTTTTGTTGAGTTTTCATCTTATCATCATGGATTTATATGATTATAATTTCATGACATACTTTGATAGTAAACTTCGCACTAGTACTACATTTTCCATTATGAATTTAATGGTTTATGAAATGTTGAAAAGGTTTTTATATTTTAAAATAGTTTAAATGGATTTATTTTGAAAATCATTGTTGTAGTATTTTCAAAAATGATTAAAATGTTGAAAATAATTGTATTTTGGAAATGCATGTTATGATATGTGTTGATATGGAAAATTGGAATTCCTAATCATTCAGTTGTAACTGATTGAGGGTAATTAGTATTTTCTTTAGTTACATAAAATGGAACAAGGTTGATGTCATAGTAATCAACAATAAGTGGTTGTAGATAATGTGTTTTCACTTAAGCCATAGAGGAACCAAGGGGATTTTAGAGTGTATTAAAATATTTTCAGGCCATGGTTAGGGTAAATGTGAATGAAGAAACATGGAAATTTCACCATCTAGTTCATTTCTTAAAGTAAAACCCTTCCACCTTTTTGGGGGATTCTTGATGGAAAAATTAGAATTCTGGAATAATATAAAGAATTGAATCTTCTATTTTCTTAGGTAACTGGAAGTGCTGAATGTTATGTCAAACACTTAAATTATTGATGATATTGAGGGAAAATGGTGGGATTTAGAAGTTCAGACAAATGTTAACCAAGTCATAACATGATATTAAATTGAATAATTCATTAATGGAAAATTTTATCATAACACTTTCATATTTCTAAAAAATTTACAATGAAACAAAAATAACTGTCACTTAGAATATGTGGATAAATTTATAAAATTAATTTTATTTTCTTCAGTATTTTTTATATGTTCATCCTTCAAGGAAATAATTTTTGAGATAGGGTTTCTATTAAATAGCCAGTCAAATATTATTGTTCTCTATGTTATGAATTATACAGAAATGGTCAAAAAATATTCTTTGGAAGAAAGAGATATATTTTGAAATATAACTGTGGGGAGAATATTTATTCTCACGGAAACATGTGATAACTTTAACATAATGAATAAGAGGAAGATAGAAACCTACTTTCAGAGTGGAGGGATATTGGAATATTAGACCATTGGATCTATAGAAATTCCTCCTCGACCAAAAAGTTAGATGGAATGTTTCCAATGTGGTTATTTTTATCATATGAAGTGGGATTGTGTAGAGCCACCAAGATCAAGTCATAATTGTAATGAGATGGGAAATATTTAGTGTTATTGTCCTAGTACTAAAATTTTGGGATGCTAAAGACATATCACATGTCTCCCAAAAAAGTTATTATTCAACGAGATAATTGTATTAGAATAATGAAAATCATCAGAATTGAGAAATTAAAGGCGATTCATGGAAAACAATGAATTCTTAACCTATGAAATCTAAATAAGATAACAAAGAAAAAAATAGAGTGAGTAAACAATTGTATGGTTTTGTTCAAGTGACCATAGATGATCAATCTGGTCCATCTATGGTGAGAGGTGTGATTATTTTAAATTCATACCTTATTAAATACATGATTGATATAGGTGAGTCCCACATAATTATTTCTTCTGATTTCAATCAAATATATATTTATATTGAGATTATACCTTTAATTTTGAAACTTCAAACTCTTCATGGCCAAATAGAATATAATGTTTTTGTGTGTAAATATTTTTCTATGACTAATAATGTGGATGAAATGCATTTGTATTTCTATGTGATTGATATGGATTTCTTTGAATTTATTTTGGGTATGGATTGGATGACCTTATTCCACACCCATATCAATGGTTATACATGAATGGTTAGTTTTTTAACTCATGATGTCATCGATCATCTCTTTAGAGGATATTGGGATGTTAAAGCAGATCAAGCAAGGATAATAACCCTAGTGTTTGGAATACATCTTATTAGTAGGAAACAATGAATTTAGAATCTGTAGAGGATTTCATAAATATAGAGTTTCCAAATATCATTGACCACTTTCCTAACATTCTTTCTGATATATTCTCTTGGTTTACACCTAAAAGATAAGTAATGTTTATGATTGATCTCAATGCAGGGACTAGTCCTATCACACTTATTTCTTATAGGATGGAACTGATATAATTCATGGAGTTGAAATTTCATTTGGTAGAATTTAAAAGCAAATGGTTCATTCAACATAACCCTTCTTTATGGAAAACACTAGTTCTTTTTTTTTGTGAAAATGGAAGATGGAACTTTTATGCTTTTTGTCGACTACTATAAACTTATCAAGTTACTATAATGAATCAGTATCCTATTGCAATCATTTATGATTTATTCAATAAATTGATGGGAGAAACGTGGTTATATAAATCTAACTTGTGTTTGGGGTATCACCAATTGTTAGTTCAAAATGAGGATATTTTGATGAAATGCTTTATAAGTAAATATGGAAATTATAAATATGTTGTTAAGAATTTTGGTATTATTAATTCCCCTACCATCTTCAACAAATTCATCAATTGGATATTATAAATGTATTTAAATTTTTTTGTAGTGGTGTTTTTGGATGATGTACTTGTAAATTATATAATAAAAGTGGGTCTTGAGTAATAATTGGTTTTAGTGTTTGGTATATTGTAGGAGCATCATCATTATGCTAAGTTATCAATGTTTGATTTTTCGATATAAGAGGTGTGTTTCCTTGGATATTTCATTTTAGAAAAAATGATTTTTTTATAGATCTAAAAAACATAAAAGCTATTATATATTGGAAACCAGTAAATAATTTCTTTGAGAAACATATTTAACTTAGGTTGATTGGACATTAAAGATGATTTTTTCATGACTTTTCATTATTGTCTTCACTGATGAAAGATTTTATAGGGAAAGTATTTACTTTACAATTGAACAATGAATTCTCTGAATACTTTCACAAAGATAAAGTTAGACTTACATTAACACCTATCATAAAATTTAAAGTGTTTGGATTGGGTTATTTTTTTAATGCATTAGGTTCTAAGATTGGATGTATTCTAATGTAGGGAAATCATGTTATTGCTTATGGATAATGGTAGTTATAGGTGATTGCGAGAAATTATACAATATATAATTTATATTCAGCTGTAGGGATCAATGATTTGAATAACTTGGAGCATTATATTTTTGGTGATAAATTTATGGTGTTTATAGATTATAAAATCCTGAAACACATTTTCTCACCAAGATATTTAAATATAATATAACAAATATCGATTAAATATATGAAAATGTTTGAATTTGACCTATTATATACACTAGAGAATTTAATTATATATAAGAATACTTTAGCTGGAATTCGTATACTTAGTTGGTTATAGAGGATTCAGATCAATGGAGTCATATTTCAGTCACAGATGATATGCAAACAGATTTTGAAAAACAATATAATGTTGTAGTTTTCTCCCCGGTTTTAGTTGTTCTTGATTTGGTTGTGCAGGTCAATGTTTCAAAAACCCACAATCTAGAATGTCTATCTATGAGTTTGAAATTCAATGGTGTGGAGAAAATTTTGGTATGAAAGTCATATGGGTGTTCATTATTCAGGTTTGGATATCATATGGTTATACCCTTGTATTGTCTAGAAAATATTATTCTACTAACCACCATTAAATATTGGTTGTACATCCAGGAATAAATTAAATGTATAAACAATTGAGATCATAGTTTTTATAGACTAGAATAAAGTGGAAAGTAGAATAGTTTATCTCTCGATGCCTCACTTTTCATAAAGTCATGGAAGAGTATTAATAACTAGTGAATATGTTGTAGTATCTATTGATTTAAAAGTTAAAATGGGTGCATATAACCATGGATTTTTTAATAGTTCTACGAATAATGGTTAGTAAAATTTATTCCATATAGGAAATGGTAGATTGACTCACAAATTAGGATAAATTCATCTCTAATAATAAAACTAATATAGTGGAATACTTCCCAAAAATCTATATTGGAATGAATTTAAAAATGCATGACATTCCAATAAGGATTTTATCTGATAATAATCCTTGGTTTACATATCTTTTTGGGAAGTACTTATTGAAATAACTTAGATCCTAATTAACTCTGTGTGCGGCTTAACATCCTTAAATGGGTGGAAAATTTGAAAATGAAATCCAATTGTTGAAGACATTATTAGGGAATGTATAATGGATTATGGTTTCTCTTAGGAGGATCCTCAAACATTAGTGGATTTCTCATACAGTAATAGTTATAATCCCCCTATACATATTCCTCATATTGAATCATTGTACACGCATCTTATAGATCAAATATTTTCAAGGTAAAAATATGTAATACTTCTCTAATTGGAACCAGACTAGTGAAATAGACAACAACGAAGATTCATATGGTAAAAAAAAGATGGAAATGGATCAGAGTTTTAAAAAATCATATGTGGATCATCATCGATGACCATTTTCAGTTGAGGTGAGAGATTATATATTATTGATAATCACATCAAGACTTGGTAATTTTCATTTTTGTAAGAAGATAAAGTTTTCACCTTGATACAATGTCTCATTTGAGATACATTAATAAGATGGTGAGGTGGAATATTATTTGGATTTTATGCTAAGGTTCATTCTAGTGAACATTGTGTTTCATGTATCTGAAGCGAAGAAGTATCAACCTGACCTTTACCCTATGATTTGTTTGGTTCATATTGATATATATATGGATGTTATTTTGATTCATTCACCAATAGAGACTATGTATTGGTAAGAGAATATATTTTGTGGGAAAAGCATCAGTTGGGTATAGATTTTATGGATTCATGGCCTGATTCAAGAAGTAACATCAGACTAATAAAAGGAAATTTTGGAGCAGTGTCCCGAACTCTTTTAGGACAATGCCAATTTTCTAATTTTCAGGGATAGAAATTACAATTTTGGGGAGAATTTAGAACCAGTATTTTCAAGTAAAATACCCTTTATTTATGTAATATAAGATTTTATAATTCATGGGTTTAGTTTTAGGAGTTTATAAGGGGTTTTGGAATGTTTCAGAGGTATATCTGAAGGTCAATGGTTTGTAAATGGTTAGTGGGAATCATCCACTATCTCTGGAAAACCATTCCAGGGAGGATAATAGTCACTGGGTAGGTGCATAGTTGGCTCATGATTTTTAAAAACCATAAAACATCCTAGGGGAAACTGTGAAATATGTTACATAGGGAAAAGCATGGTTGGTGTATGATTTTTCAAACTATGTGGGGGTTATACTTAAGGTAGTACCACTATATGGTTAGTGCACAGTTTTCCAAAGTGTTCAACATAACCATGTGATGAACTATTGTAACCCCAAATTTTTTGGATCAGATAAGATTTAGATCATGATACCCTCATAAATCCCTTATTATCTCTAAATATCAAATTCCTTTTCACCCAAGGCCTGAGAGATGATCCTCTTCGATTACAAAACAGTTTTTTGGTGAACCAAAGTGCATAGAAGATATGGATTTTCAGCAAATACCGTTTTTATTTTTTCTTCCCAGATTTTTTCTTATTCTTTCTCTTAGAAATGTATATATAGTCTTCTGGAAAAAAATAAATGTTTTATGATGTTAATATTGATAATATATTTATTGATTTATTGAACATGACATGGTTTTTTATTGAATATTGAAGATCTAAGTGATTTTATTAATTTTCACCAACTGTTGAGAGGTAGGTGTATTCTCTCACATCTCCACATAAATTTGAACATGAAGTATTAGATTTAATTAGATGGTTTTCTTGATTTTTTTGAAATATCTATTTGATTCTTGATCGAAACATCATTTGGGTTTCGAATTTGAAATTGTGGAAATTTGATGGGTTCTTGGAAAATAATCTTTAGAAATAATTTTAAATATAAAATTTTAAAAATAAGGTTTTGTTTTTATGAATTTATAATTTTTTACGATATGATTTAAAGAAAGAAAATATTTACATTAAATTGTTTTTTATAGAATTTTTCATACATTGTTGGTGTGAATGAATTCATATTTGTAACCCTATGACAGAGGCATATTCCATTGATGCACACCTTCTAAAGACTTGGTGGATTGAAAAGAGACTTAAATTGAAATTAGAACAATCAACTATGATTTCATGTTTGTTTTTTTTGTGGTTATGGTTATAGGTATTCCAAATTATGAGAAAGTATTTTAATACTTTTTTAACTGGTTTTAAATTTTTATATAAACTGATTTAAAATATTTTTTTTAAAATGTGATAACATGTTTTGTCCTATTGGTGTTTTTTGGGAAGCCTTTAGGGAAATCATAATGATTTTAGAATCATCCCTGTATTTGGAAAGGTTGTGTATTTTCAGATTTCATGTATTTCGACACATGTAAAGGTAAGGTATATTAGTTATTTAGTGATGATTATTGATAACATGGTACTGGAATGCATAGTTAGTTCTTGGAGTAGGTTGGGTGATTCGTGTTTAGAGTTCATTTCGGTGTTTTTGATTTTTGTGGTCTTTTTTTCCTTCTGAGTATTTTTTGGGTTTTTCTTGTACTCTAACATTGGTTTTTATTTGGTATACCTATGGTTGTATTGTTATTCATGAATCATATATAATATTTGATGATTATTGTTTATATTAAATAGTTTTTTATCTTAAATGTGAAAATAATCTTCCAATTATTCTTGCGGTCCTTTGAATTTATTGACAAACATTAGTTTCTATGAGATGTCACCTAAGGCTAGTATCACCCCCAACACTTCTAACAACAATGAGTGAGGGTGGGATATTACATAGTGGTAATTTGGGTTGATTTATTGTATAAGTGGTTATTTGTGACATCATGTGGGACACTAGAGTGGGAAAATAATGAGACTCAATATTGCTGGGAATGGGAATTTCCTTGGATGTACCCATCTACCAATAGTGAAGAATATATAACCATGGGGATTAATCTGATATGGTAAGGAGTAGGTTCTTTGACTAAACAATATAAATACTAGGTTTTAAGCTTAATTTAATTTCTATATTTCATATAGGATCCACTCATCATAATTGGTTATTTAGGATTGATTTAAAAGTGGGTAGAATAAAAAAATTAATAATTAATTTAAAAATAAAATCTAATTCACTCCCCTCTCAGGATGATTGTACAATACAGTAGGAAATTTATAATGTCCAATCCACCTATTCTTGAGCTATATTGGTGACTGTTATTTGAGTAGGGAAATTCCCCTCTCCTACACATGAATACAATATGCACAAGATCCCATAAAGAAATATTATTTATCTATAGATCTATATTTAGATATACCACCTTCCCCCTTTACATATTTGAAAAATCTACATAAGGAACTTCTCTTTAAGAAAAAAGTTTTTCTTGATTCCGGATATTTTGGGAAATGTAGTAATTCTCATGCTTAATACCTTGGGATCATCCATAATTCAAAAACTATAAAAATTATTCTAATAGTGAGGCCCCTATTCATGAACATAAGTTGTTTGGGTATAAGATATAAAATAATGGAAATAACCCTTTATTAGAAATTTACTAGATCTATGAAGGATCCCTCAATGTCAGATTCATTATCCATGATCCTATGTTTTGGAAGATCCCCCTTCCTCCCTATATATGAAAGATATCTATGTCGGGAATGTCTATTCATGAAATTTTCATGGCATGATTCATATTCTTCTAGGATATGTACTGACATAAAGGATCACATATCCTAGACCCATCCATGGGGTTTCCCTGAAAACAATCCATTTTTAATTATAAAATATTTTAGGTTAAATTCCGTCATGTAATCATGATAATTGAAAATTACTTCAAAAAAACCAATCAAACTATTATTCAACACCCTAGTCATGCCCCCATGACTTTAAATCATATGTAATTTTTTCCTTATCAAAGGATATTAAAATTCAAGTCATTATCTTAGTCCTATAGATTACATGAATGTATTAAAAAAAAATTCCACCATGGAAGGATTTAACCTATGTATAAAATCCTACCTTGAATGGATTTAATCACATGCTTTAGATTTAGATATGTGTTAAAACCCATTGTGTGTGGCTCTCAGTTGTCATGTTCCTATTCCAAAAAATATTTTTTTAAACACTTACTTGGAAGAGTGACGAGAAACTTACCCTACATTCCCACCTCCCCCATTTCGTGTACACTTAAGAAACATTGGTGATATCTCATCATATATTGTTTCTGTCATTGAGAAAAGCTGACATGAGACTGGAGGTCTTGGTGAATCATTATGGTTGAAATGATTGGGGAGAACTATATTCAAAATAAAGGGATCCATGTTTTAGTGGTGTAAAATTAAAATGTGAAACATAAATTCTACTATAAATTGATTCTCCACTAATTTGGGATATTATTTTAGTATGAGGATTTTCTTTAAAAATACCAAGATCCATGTAAGTGATTTAGGTGCACTAATCAACAATCAGAAAGTACCCAAAATCAATAACTACATCTAGCTTGATTCCTACTACCAAAAGATATATTGTGATTCATGGATCTTATATCCTAGTCCAAAATTTAAACAATTTCCCAATATTTTCTTATTGTGTGGGATTCCCATCCAATTTTTTTCTAAATATCCTCACATTAAGGTGAAACTTACTTTTTTCCCTTGTATATTAGTTTCATATGTACTGAAGAGGCTCAGTAAGAACTACTCATGGATTGATTGTCATCTTTATAAGACACCTATTGATTCTTGGATCTTCAATCATAGTCCTAACCATAAATTCCATCAACCAAAATGATTCTAACCTATAAAATATCCATATCTATATAGGATCCTCTAGTGTAGACTCATCTACGAACCTTCATAGAGAAAGAAAAACCCCATAATAGTGTCTTAGTTCTCTTTATCCATACCAATTACTGCCCAATAGCCTCTAGTATTAGGGCATCAAGAACATCATGTGTCTTGAATCCTATTGTCACAAGTTATATAGTGATTCATGGATCCCTCAACCTATGTCCATCTATAAAACCAGAAACTATTACCTTTTCCCAATACATGAGAAATATAAATAGTGGTAATTTATCATCATGAAATATGTGGGGAATTATTCACATTATTTTATTATATGTATTTATAATTATATCTTACATTATAGTCCTAGACACAAGATCCAAATTCCACTATTATTGGGTGATAAAATTGAGTTCTTTTCATGTGAAGTTAAATTGACTGACATCTAAGTCATTGTCACAAGATATTAAAATACTTAATAAATGATCCACCTTGAATGACCATAAAATATTATGGGGACCCATTATTAGTTAACATGATTATACAATGTCAAATAGGAATCCGTGTGGGAGAACACAACATTTGGGATCCCATACCCAGGTAAAAGGCCACGTTATGCTAAAAAAACCTACTGTTTGGGCCTCACGCAACCATCATCCATTATCATTCCATTCCATAGGACTGTAAAAGATTAATCTGGGTTCACATCATTATATAATTATTCTAAGACCCCTTCTAAAAAACACTTTTCATAAACCATACATTTCTTTCCAAAAGTCATAAATTATCGCAAACCATTCTTAACTTCCAGTAATGAGTACATCCATCCCCAAGGGACAAATGAAGTTAGTATTGATCACAAGTGATGAATTATTTTTCTCTTCCAACTAGAGGAATATTTATCCTTAGGAAAAGGTCTTCTAATCCTTGTACTCCCTAACACCATTTCAGTAGAACACACTATTCAAATTCATTAAACAATAATCCCTAGTACAACTATCCCATATCAACACTCCTGATCCTAGAACCTCAAATTAAGATTCTCATAATATTAATTATGTATTAAAAAGTTATTACTTTGTTCATACCCCTTGAAACATAAAATTTATTATTAAATAAAACATCCAATTCATGAATAGTTCCAATAATCAAGATCATAAATAAAATGCATCTATTTTAGAGAAAATCAATGGTAGCATAAATCCTTATTCACACCATGTATTTATCTTCAATTACAATATAGGTGTTCTCACATTTTTTGTCCAAAAATAATGACATTAAGCTATGTGGACTCACTCTTGATATAATTTACACTAGAAACACATATGATTTTTACATTTCATCACAAGACATATTACCTCATATTTTTTTCCACACATCATTACATTAAATTGGGTTCACTATGGTTAATGTTTTATGAACATAAACCTTATACCTTGATCATATAAATCAAAATATCTTAAAAAAAATAAAGGAGACACAAAACATATCAGGTGGACACCCTATAATAGAAATACTAAGAAAAACTGAAGTAGCAACTCACTAAACTCCCCACTACTAGGGATAAGTCAAAAGATTGATCATAAATAGGGAAAAGGTGTGAATTTTTTTTGTCCCACTATATGTGCCTATAAATATACATGTTATTATAGATAGATACATTTATCTTGAGAAAATTTCAGGAAATTGTGAAGCAAATATTTAACTCGCTGATGCATTCAATAAATGATGGTGAACTCTTTATGGTGTCAAAGCCCTTATTTAATGTTTCTATTCCATGACCATACATCATTTACCGAATTTTTGAATCTTAAAAATTATCCCTTGGATACTAATAATGAATTTACAATACTCCATGGGATAATGTTTTCTTGATATAAATACTTTTTCCACATATTTCTCTTGTATATGTTCCCTTAGTATAGACTACCAACTAGTATGATATTTTTTATAAGGAGATGAACCTATAATATTTTTAATCACATAAACCATTATATAAAATCCCATCATTAGAATGTGGTCAGTGGTCATCCTTGTAATATGTGACCCATCTCATCACCCTTGATTCATGATCCTTGAGTTATGATTTACCCTACTCAAGATCCAACTATTAAAATGGATTATTCAACTATTAAAATGGATTTGATAACCTTGATGTTACACCATTATACATAATAATTTTTTTAAATAATGGATTTCATATTGTATACATAAGTATTTAATAGTCCTCTTCATGAGACCTTATGTCATACAACACAATGGTTCAAGAATCATGACTATAAACTGAATACCCTTATTAATAAAGTTTCTTATACCAGTAGTGATAGAATTTCACAATACTTTCTCGGTCGATATAACCTATGTTACGGGATGTGACACATAATTTATCTTTGATAAATTTGTTTTAACTTAAACATTTTCAATATATGGTCAAATCCGTCCAATCGAATTTATCAACAATCCATTTTTCATCCACTAAGACCTCAAACTATGTAAACCATTCCCTGAGGTTATACAAGTTAGCGATAATGGGATCTTTAATCATATAAGTTTTCTCTTTTCCACTGTTTCTCTGTAGACCACATCATCTTTTAGCCATACTTGTGTGATGTTAAACTCTTTCTATCAATGGTTTAACTTACATCAAATAAAAATTTCCAAGGAAAATTTCATATAACTCTCTAGGATAAATCCCAATAATGGAAGGACTAGGAAAATAATGAGTCTATGCTCTCTAAGAATGCATCACATTTTTTAAAGGAAAAATAAAGTGATTTTTGATAAAATAAAAATATATAATTGGTTGAAAACCTATAAAGGTAATTATAAGAAAATATATAGTTCTGACCCACTATGTTACCCAAATATACAACTTAGGAAAGATGTAGTGTGATAAAACAAAAGACTCAATGATTATAGGGTATACAATATAACCCTAGTATAATTCAATTCATTCTCTCCAGGTCCCTTAAAGTAGGAAAAATTTTAATCATTCATTTACTATCTCATCCCTAAAATTTTAGTCTAGTGGATCCATGCTAAATTCCTAAATTCACAACTATAGTGTACTCAAGTACTCATGAACATTGTAGTTTTTATTATAATTCTCCCATTTTTGATCCTAATCATATTGAGTCTTCTCATTCCATATCTAAATGGAATAAATGTACAATATGGTGATGGTATTTCTTCTTATACTATTTTGTGACCCATGATCAAGAGGAATCAAAAAAATGAACAAACATTAGTATAATGTAATGGTATTTCTCCCAACAACTATCTGTAATAAATGATTTGGAATAAATTTTATCGAATCATGTGTTCATGAGACACTATTGGCCTCATTCATTCCATTTTAGTTTAAATGTGGATTCAAGATATCATGATGTTGGCCTCTAATAGTTTCACAAGTTATCCGGAAGTGGATCACAATGTAAAACAATAGAAGAAAATGATGGATTATTGATGATAGAGTATTTTTTTTTGTTTATTGATCAATAAATGATGGGACTTCCATAATAATTTATAGCCACTCCTAGATTCTTACAATAAGGGTAAGGGAACTTCCTAGTTCATGCACCAAAAATTCATAAATTCTCTAAATTTATTGTTAACATTGGTTGAAATGATCTCTGAGTTTAGGAAACCTCACTATTTTATCCTCCATGTGACGAAGTAGCATCTCAACCATTTCATTAGTATCCCAAATTTTATAATCTACCTCCCCAACTAACAATTGGTCCTCCTTGATTGCTTTCTTTGAAGTGTAAATATTTTAATGATGAAAATCCAAATCTAGGAAAAATTTTCCAATAAAAGAACATTATCCCACAAGATGATGTTTGCTTATCACTGTTGTCATCACATGTTGGGAATCATTATAAAATACGACAACCTTGAAATTCACAATAGTTACTGATTACTCCCCCATGGAATGTGTTAGAAATAATTCATGTTAATTCCATCACGTATTAATTACTTATTTTAACATATTTTTGAGTGTATCAATAATCAAACCCAATATTC
Organism: Viscum album; assembly: GCA_963277665.1. NCBI lineage: Eukaryota > Viridiplantae > Streptophyta > Magnoliopsida > Santalales > Viscaceae > Viscum > Viscum album. The sequence goes on from OY728135.1 coordinate 1,370,716,731, forward strand.
CATAGATGGGTTAATATACAGGCTATTCAGGGTAAATTCATTAGAAATCCAACCATATGAGTTTGTGAAACAAGATTCCAGTTTGTTTTCCACATTAATTTATGAGTTTTATTAAGTGAATAAAATATATCCTAGTTATAATCATATTCACTCTTCAATTATGGGTTGTACTTTTGTATTGTACCAACCAAAGAAGTTATTTCCTTAACACTCTTCGAATGAGCCATTATACAAGAAATTTGTACTCCCACCACCATCATTAGTTGAGATATTAGGATGGTTTCATCCTAGATCTATTAAAATTATAGTGATTATTTCCTAATAAAATTTGAATTATTTAATTGATTAATAAGCTGGTAATTTATTTTCATTGAGGAATATTGACCCTTACAATTTCATTAGGGTTTTTTATCATCATCTTTCAATATCAATTCCCAAATAGTTAAAATAGAAGTTTCATATAATAGGTCACATCATTTGATGATTTTAAAAATCCATATGTAATTTATTTTATCAAATAATGAAAAATATCACAATGTATGGCTTTAAGATAAATGAAAATTAGCATATAATGGAGTAATGTTTATGATTTTAGGGTAACATAGGTTCGAGGGTTAATATTCAATGGTCACTAAGCTATGCTCTAGGGTAAAAAACTGGATCATTAAATTATAATAAATTGAACATATACCTTATATAAACCTTTATTACAGCTGATACGTATGGATTAAATAAATCGTTTGAGGCTTTTTGGGTTTCACCTCAATCTACTTCAGTAGGAGCTGCCTCCACATGGTCTCCCATCAAAGGGATATAAATCACATGCTACAGAGAAGTGAGTGCTTCTAGTTATAGAATATATGTGACATTATTCAATAGTGTCAAAGAATATACAATAATTGTTGAGGGTTCCATGAGGTCATTGATTTTCCATGATCCTACAGAAGTAACATAAAACATGTTTGGATGGGATGTTGTCTCTAATATTCATTGGGTCCCGATAGTCATCATATCCATAGATACATCTCTTAGGGGACTGTAGGTAACACATTTTCAAAAAAATTATTTTTAAATTCTTTTGAATCCTTGTACATCATGTGGATGAATTGTCAATTTAGTGGTCAGCTTCAGATTTAAGATGAAAACAAATGGAAGAACTATTATACCCAATTTTCTTCCTAGAAAAAATTTACTCCTATAGCCTAAATTCCCACTAATGAATTCTAATACCCTATGGGGATGTCTTGGAAGGAGTTATAAATATAAATGTAACCAAAACTCTAGGATAATTGGAATCCAATTCCTCAATTTTTTTTATATTGGGAGATCCATACATCCATCCTTTGGTGTTTGGATTACTGCCATAACATTTCAATGCACCTACAGTCGAGTATTACAGACAAGTAATGGATATATAATCCTATATTATACCTTAAAATAATAAAAAATTGTGTTTTTTTTTGTAAAAATATATTTTTTAGTGATGTAAGAAAAATAAAATAGTTGTATTACCAATTATAGAGTACTCATGCTCATTTAATATTATTCAATAAAAACTGAATGGGGCCATATAATATTTATCGTTCACTATGAATATAGAATCCTGTCATTAATAAAGTTAATTATAACCTTGAGGTCATAAATATTTACATTTATTACCTTTAAATAATCTAATAAGAAAACGTTCATTCCAGAAGATAAACCCTGATCTTTGTGAGGTTCTTAATTCTCTTCTAAGGAGATTCATGGGCCTCCTAAACAAAAAATCCACTCTTTTAAGAGTCTCATTAATTTGATGTTTCCAAAAAGGTTTCATCCAATTTAACATTCAACTGGTGATCCATCATCTACTAGGAAATTATCATGTTTTTTACGGGATTAGCATTAGAGAGCTTGGTCAGTTTCCTTAACACATTCCTAGAACATTTCATCGGAATAAAAAAAAATGAGCCTTCAATGAAAAAAATCTCCCACTATGAATCTTCACTAAAATATACTCTCTAATTCAGTAGGTCTCTCCACTACTATTAGTTATTACAGTACTTATGTTTCTTCTCTCTATTCCTCTATGTTCATTAGAGGAATGAGTCCAGATAGCTACCCATTGTGATATGACTATACCCAAGATTTATTGTAATCAATCAAAAACTCAATGATGGTATAAGATGTAATAATGTTGGATCAAAATATTTTATTCTAAAACATGAGAGTTATTAAAAATTTAATGTAACCATGAGATGATTTTCTTCTCACATGGTGCAGGATGAAACATGGCATCACTTTAAGACATAGCAAAATTTATGACTAAATCTGCAAGTGTAATTTTCTTCATATATTAGTTCCCTATTAATCTTGGTTTCCACCATGAAATCCCATAGGTATATAAGTTATTTATATTACACATGAATACTATTTGAATTATCTATAACATTTTTCATAAGCACGATAATAAGATATGGGTTGAAAGTGAATTTGTCATGATGAATCAATATGAATTTTATATATCATTATTTTAGCTGGGAAGGCTATAATCATATTAATAAGTAAATATAAGTTCCAAAATAACCATTTGCGATCATTATGTAATTTTAAAATTAGTATCCCCTATGGTCCCCATAATCCAACCCCAAATTACATGGAAGGGGCCTCCAATCCTAAATGGTGCCCTCCCCAAATGAGAATGTCAAATAATATGGTATAACATGGACACTATTGGCACCATGAAGACAACACACCATTCTGTGCTAGATAAGAAACCATTATAAATATATTATTTACATTTCCACATTAACTCCTAGACTAGTAAATAACATCTTTTGTTGAACATGGTGTGCAATAATGGTAAGTGGAAAAGTTGATTGATCCCAGAGAATAATTCCCATCCCTGGATGGTGTAATTCCCTTCCTTTAATCTTATCAATCATTTTCCTATAGTTCCATGATAATTATAGGATTAGAAGGTTGTCGTCTTCTTTGCCTTGGGATCCTGACTAATAGAACTGATGACCTTTCCATCCCAACCACAAAAGGGGATATCAATAATAATTTAGTGATATTTAATCAAAATACCATGTACCATATTAAATATTTTTTTACTATTAGAGAATCCCTTTCCATATTATCTCACAACGAATCAGAAAATATGAATCTTCCATACATGTATCCAAATATTGGAGCTTCACTAACTAATTGTTTGTCAAAGAAGCCTATCCTTGCCTCTCTAGGCCTCAGAATGTACGTATTAATATTCAAACTCTAATGATTGTAAAATTCTATACTGACGTTATGATTTTGGTAGTACAAATATTTTAATATCTAGGATACCTTATAGAATCCAATAACTCTGATTTCCTTCTCAAATTCACCACAACCCCTTTGCACCCAAAACATCCATACCCAATCAAAACTGAATGAAACACCAGATAAAAAATCTCAGTTTGGTTTGTAACCGAACATTTGATTCATTATTTACCTACTTTATATTTACACTTAGTTATGGGTGTCTTCATTGGGTTCATGTCTTTCCCCTTAAAAAGCCAATGGGTAGAACCACATAATATATCTGTTTGGAATATCTACCTTTCTGATAATATTTACTTTCAAAGAAATATTTTACTCAAGCATTATTCAATATTGAATGATTCATACAGATAGTATAATCATGGATCATGGTTCAAAAATAGGTATATTGTATAGTATCTTGAACCCACACAACAATATATTATTTAACACTATACAGGTTGATAGGGATACTTCCATTAAATATGAAAAAAAGAGTATGATGAATGGTTATATATTGATGTTTTTAATTTTCATTACCATAAACCATCTCAAATCACCTCTCATGGAAAGGTTGGAATACTTAATATGAATTCATCTTCTGTAATTGAGAAAAGTAGAAAAATAAATATTTCAAAGGAAATCTCAAGTGAGGTCGAACATGTGAACTCTATAATCATCCACATAAAAACAAGGTTAAAAACTTGGGTAGTGTTGACTTAATATCCCCAAAGGTATAAGTTAAGAACCATGAGGTTCTATATAAAAACTAAAAATCTAAACATGTGGTAAATATTCTATTGTACCACTCACTATGTTTGTGGAAAACTAGTAGTTTTCAAGGATTTCTAATTATCCAAATAGGTTCACTAAGATCATTACAGAGGAAAACATAGTGGAAATAAAGGGGTGGCCCATATCAAATATATATAGGGGAACCTCAAAGGAAAACCTAAAACCAAGTGTGATTTTTTTCATCCCCAAAATATGTTCCTTATTATTATGAATAGACTAAATTTTCAGGGGGAAATTTGTTAAGTTTCTTGAATATGAAAAAAATAACCACTGAGGCCTATATTGGAAAAATTGATAATTAAAGTACATTGAAGTTGTTGGTGAATAAAAATACAACCTATAGATAACCAATAACCGTGAGGTAACTAACCATGAAGGTATTTTATCCACATGGAATTAGAGTGGTGAATCTTACCATATTGTATTGTCCCTTCTATAGGAAAACCATCTGAATCATAGAACCCATGAAAACCCTAAACTGAAAACTCAAAGGATTATTTTGTTACTCTTTCAGAGTTGTAATAACTACACACTCCATTTATGGGATTACTTCACCCTATTGTTGACCTTTGGGAGGCTCTAACCTCCTCACTAACAATGTAGTATCCCCACATTCCCCCCATTTCAGGAAACAAATTACCCAGGATTTCCCTTAATACCCCGCTATTATTCCTAATGATTAGTAACTAATATAAAAGGTTGATACATATATGATACCATTATGATTTTAAGATATATCTCACCAAAATTCATAAGTATTTTATAGGAAAACCATTCAAATAAAAATAAATATTAGGAATAAAGAAAATAATAAGCTCAAAATTCCAAGAACATGGTCCGTGATCACGAGGAAAATCCTACGAACTGAGATCATGAGGATATGACTATAAGACAAGCTTGTGAGGCTAATACCACAATACAAGCTCATGAGGATAAGACTATTATCCAGGCCCATGGGTCAAGCTTGTGCGACTAACTCTATTAGGTTGACAACATGGATTATAATATATGAGGTTAACTCATGAGGTCAATTTCAAAGACCTCCCCTTTTACACATGTTCTCAGACTGATGTAATCTATCCATAACATTGATTTTTTAATTGGTTTAATCCAATTAAAACACCTTCATGTCTTCCTTTCACCAAGGTGAAATCCTAGAAAATTACAACCCAGAGCCTCATCAAAAACCACCATACCTACATGTTCTGAAAAAATGAATTAGTATAGTCACAATAGATAGTGTGTTACCTAGATAAAAGGATTACCCTATATTTTCCTTGTATACTAATAGAAACATTAAGAATCACGATATTGTATTCCATTGAATTGTTTTTGGAATTGTGAGGATACCATGGGAACCACATATTGATGAGGTTTTCTACTATGTCTTTCCCATCCCCTATATTCATTTATCCTATGTAACAACACAAACAAAATGAATAAGGCATGGGATTAGGAATACCTCATCGAGTAATCCCCTAGTAAATTTTATAGTATTCCATATCTATGTTGTCCTATATATCTCCTCTATTGTCTACTAATAGAGGGATAAGAAATCTACAAAATGGGGCACCCCCTTGAAAAAATAACCTAAAATAATCAATAAATATTCCCTTAGAGGTCAACCAAAAAAGGAAAACTCATTTACAAATCCAACACTAACCCTCACTCTGAATATTTTTCTTATATGTCCTTATCAAATGACAATAAATTATATGTATTATTCCTTTTCAGATGAAATTAAAAGGTATATAATGTTTCATTAAGTGGAACTAAACTATGTGGGGTCTGATTACTTTAATAAGGATATGTTGGAATCTCTTTCCATGAGTCTGATCCTGACACCATGGATATGTAACACCTCCTTGGATGATGAAACACTCCAATGTTCCCAACTATGTGGCTTTAAACCAATGAATCGATCCCAAATGAATAATTACTAATAAGTAAATAAAATATGAGAACCTATAATACATATGAATGTTTAAACAGAATAATATTTTGGATCCATTTTTGGTTCGGGGAAAAACCTATCACGTACTTCAATCAGCTAAGGATTCACAAATAAGACTTAAATCTATAAGATAGCCACAAGGTTGGTTATAAACTCCACTAAAATTAGAAGACAAGATCAGTATCATATAATCTTGACCAAAACACATCCTTAAGTGTCACGAGTACGTGACTATATTTATCACCTTATTTTAGAATTTAATTACCCATGTGATAGTTATTTTTGATGGATAAAAGATTCATCAGACATTTCTAGTACCATAAATAAAATCCCATTTAGAATTGATGAAATAATGATTCCACTAATAAAGACTAAAATATAAGTCAAAATATAAAATTCTATAAATTTAAAAATAATTAATGTTGTAAAACACTTAATTCATGAAATCATGTTGATGCATTTTGAGCTAATTAAGAAAACACAACCCCCAAACCCACCTACATTTTCCAAAGGTAGTGAGTTGTTTTATTCATTCAAGAAGATGTTCACCTTAGTTATTCTAAATATCATGAATGTGAATAAAGTGATGAAAACCCTCACAAGAGTTGAGGAAATGGAATATTAGACCATGTCACTAATATAATTACTGCATTATGGAAATTCATAACATAGCTAGTCCTATTAAAAAAAGTGTATGTGAAGTGGATCATAACATGTTGATGCCCCCAAACTCCCAACTATGGGGCAAATTAAACAAATCAAATCTATATAATCTATAGAGGATTTTTTGTGACATAATCATCATCTAATATCTCCTCTTAATTATATATTAGAATAATAAAATAAATATCATAGAAATGTGTTTCTAGGTAATGAATTATGATACAATGATTCTGTAAAGAAAATAAGGCCTTTGGTGGATGTTTTTTATGATATGTGGTTGTTTACAAAATAATGAAATTGATTTATAGTGTTTTATAAAAACCACTATGAATTTTTATTTTGATGTCAAATTCACAATGGTATTTCATTTCAAATAATTTTTTAAATTTTGTCATGAAACTTCTATTTGGTGGTGGTTTTATTCTATTATTAGTGGTTTTTAGAACTTGAATGAAATACATAGTCAATCGATGAAAGTATTTCTATCATATAATTTTTATTTGTTTTAATGGTTAATGGTGGTGATGAAATAATTATATATTACCTGACAATATATTTTAGAGATGGCTATCTGAAACCTCTACTAAAAAGTGGTCATAATATTTGGTATGTGGAATACATATAAGTGATTATAGAAGCATATAATTATATAGATTTTGATTTAACTATCGATAAATATGGTTCTTTAGTAACCAATACAATAGATCCACCCAATCTATCGCATTACACATAATAGTAATGGAATATAAAATAAAAATATTTAATATGTTTAACCAAAAAAATATAATAAGAATGGATTTAATTAATAAGAATATAGGAAACCAATATATATAATAATACTATAATATATTTGAAGTTAAAAAAGATACATGGTCAAAATGTTCATCAATATCATAAGGAATAAAATATATACAAACAAATAAGTTGCTCTACTCCCATAGACCACCTTTTATTCAACTAAATGGATCTTTCTACATCATTAGATTCTGGACAACTGACTATCTTTAGTACTTGTGGGTAAAATTTTTAATTTCATATTAATAATGAACATATTCAGCCAATAGCAATTTCATATTGGTTAATTAAACAATGGAGACAGAAAATGGAGTTTTTAATTGAAAATTATCGAACCATGAAATTTTACTATGATAAAGAATATGTTGTTTTAAGTGATGATTGAAATCATTTTTATAATGTGAATTGAAATCTCAATTTGATGTGATTAGGGTATTGTTTTACCTAGGTATTTCATGATGTTTTTATGGAATTGGGGTATTTTTGGTGGTATTAAATTAGGTATTTGGGTCATATAATTATTCTTTGAAAATTTGGAATATTATGTTTAGGTATTCTTTTAGATATGGCCATTCTTGAATTATGGTGGTAAATTAATTCAGATTAGTTGTTTATTCAATTACATAAAACGGTTCTTAGGGGTTGTATTATAATCATTATTATATTATTTTTGAAGTTTTCATTTCTAAGGATCCTAAAATATTATGTTACATTGTCTTTTCCCTTTGGATGATGAGCTATTATTTGGCGATCATTGGATCTCTAATGGGCTTAGTTCTTCCTTCTTGTAAGGTGTTGAATTTTAGAATGGTTCAAAATAGAAACTCTTTTCCCCATGTATTTAATTTGTTTTAGAAAAATTCATTATTGTAGTTCTCATATTATTCATATTTTATTTAAAATAATCCCCATTAGAAAAATTATTTCAAAAGTATTGGTTGAACAATGTACAATAATCTAAGACATGGGTTTTAAAAAGTCCCATTTTTGAACCCCTTTATTCTAATATATTATCAAATTAGAAATTGATTAATTTAATTTTAAATAATAAATCATAGTCCTGATTCAATTGATGTTTAGAGAATATGTGTTCGGTTAATTACTTTTAGGCTCTTTTAGACAACACATAATCATAAATCATTGAAAAAATTATTATAAATCACTAAACAAACCTCTGTAAAAAAAAATTTCTCAAATATATTACTATATATTTCTATTAACTATATAAATTAAAAATTTTGTTAAAAAAATTATAAAATATTGTTATCATGTTTATGTGTCTACTAGTAATGGTGACATTCCAAAATCCTCTCGATAGTAACTAATCACAACGATAATGTTAAAGAGATGTATTATAGGTGACCTACCTACATATTGAAGCATACAAAAGTAAATATAAATACTAAAAATATATATATACAAGGTATATCAAAACCTATAATTTTTTTGTATTGGTAGAATTGTAACACCTTGAAAATAATTTTTAAGAGAATATTGTGTTAATAGCTTTCTTAACATGCAACCGTAATCTTTAAGGAAGGTATGATAAAAATATAATATTTTATATTTGATAGTAATAACCTAATCATTAAATTAATGGTATAAATATGAATAACCACATTATGAAATATATTTTTAATGGGGTTTTGTACTTAAAATGTATTAATTAATTCAATTGTGAGTAAGGTTATTTTATACAGCAAAAATGTGTTTTCTCTAAAAATATTTTTTATTGTATTTTACATGGGAACATTATAATTAAATTAATAAGATATTATAAATTTTAATTTAAAAAATAAATATAATTTTTGATGTCACAATTTCAATATTATGTTAGTGTGAATGTTTTTTGTATTTTTCTTAAAAGGATTATTACTTAGTTGATATTGAACAATTCCAATTTTTACAAAACTATAATTTATTTTCTTAAAATAAAGTATTCCATATGTCACGTCATATTTTTGGATTGATATTAAAGTTATTTAAGATCTATTTTTTTACTATAATCTAATTAATAACATCTGGATGATAATTTTACATGATTTTTTACAAGATAATATTTAGGTTTAAAAATTCATTTTTCAAAAAATGATTGTATGTGTATAATGTTTTTCCATTTTAATTATTTAAAATAATCTCTAATAATAAATAATTTAAATTAAATTTAAATATTATACATATAAATATATGAATTTATATATATATAATGATTATTATGAATCATAGAGTACATATAAGATCGTCATATTCTTGAAAAGTACAATTTTTTGAAAAATTGTCCGACGTCACATTTTACGGGATTATATTTTTTTATTTATAAAAATTTAATCCTATAAAATGGATTCCATATTTCAAGTAGTAATTATCAATATATTTTAATAGGGTAAGAATAATTTTTTAACATTATTAATAGTAACCATGATAAATATTTGTCACCTCGACAAAATGGGTAAAATGGGTTAAAACATATGGCAATGCTTTAAAATATTTCTAACACATTCTTTTTTATTATTATTTTGTTTTTTACCAAACATTTTTTTAAGGATTTAACCAATTTATTTGAAAACATTTTTTTTTATTTTTTAACTCAATCATGAATTTTGTAAAGATAAGTTATATTTTTTCATATGAGAAACTATTCATGGGTATTTTCATTTAATGACATGGTTGGAAGATTACATTTGGTTTTGGTTTGATTAATTAATATTAAAAACATAATAGGTTTATTATTAAACCAAAAAACAAGGAAACCAAATTATTACATGGTTTCAAGTTAAAATTATTTTTACTCTTAAAACATGTATTTTCTTAAAAACAATTTTTCATGCATTGTTTATTCTTCTATTAATAGTATTTTCATTCAAAAAATCAAATTTAATGTGATAAAATTTATTTAAAAATTGTCAACATAATGTAAAAAAATATTCAGGAGGGAAATATAACATCCCATACTTTTCTTACATTACTATTACATAATTTTATAGATAAACAACATAATAGTATTACACATAGAGGATCCAAAGGTTTAGTGTCTTGGTCAAACTATGACCATACATAACAATTACAATATCAAGTATAAACATTTATTTAATTTATTCATCTCTAGATTCTTATTGGAACTTGTCCTATCCTTAGTACATGTAGCCACCTGAGAATATACATAAAAAGGGGTGAGCTAGAATCCCAGTAAGAGGATAGATAAAAACAATATAGCATTGGGTGATCATAATAATAACATTGGAAAAAGATCATGAACATGAGAGGAAGCATAAATATAAGACTTGAAATGTGGAAATGCATAAAAAATGAAAAATTATGTCTTAGTGGTTAACTAAAACACATACTTTTGAAACAAGATAGCATATTTTTCACACATCATTTCACATTTTCTCATGATATTCATCACTTTACCCAATGCATTGGAGCGCTGTATAATTCCGGGAGCACCCGTCACATTCAAACATTCATATTGCACTATATAATTCTGGGTGCACCCATCACGTCATAACATTATCAATAATCATGCATGAAAAAATGAACATATAGAATAAATTAACATAACTAAACCATGAAAAGGAATGGGTTTCATCTCATAAGAACACATTCATAAACATTCGGTTCCCAAAATAAAGAGAGAATAACATACTTGATACAAGAACCGTAAATATTGAATGAGAAGTAAAAGGTGTGTTCTTGAAAGAAGATTTCTTTTGGAAAATTTTTTTGACATAAAAAATAGTGGTAAACATGTATATCCCATAAAATGAATGATAATTATGAAAAAATTATTCTTTAGGAGTAACCATATCAAACATGGAGTGAAAGAGGGAGAACCCGAAGGACGAAATTTGGGTTCGAGAATTTCCCCTTACCTTGTATTAGAATGATTCCATCTCTTTAATGTCCTATATAATGACATTGTATTCAATAATTAGAAATCCATAACCTTTTTGTACATTAATATGGTTCATTATGTTTTCATTAAGTGATTTTATGTTCCTTTGGATGAGTTATAATGTTTAAAAACATTATTAGGGAATGTTTTTTTTATGGTTTTCTTGACTGATTCACTTGTATTCTTAAATTGACGTTTGGGTAGAACATGGGTAAACATAAAGAACTGATATTACATGTTATTAATGTTATTAATGGAGTTTTAATGATCTTATAATGAATTATATTGGATCCATGTTGATGAATCATTAGATAAAAATTAAATGATGATTGTTTGGGTTAATTTAAGCGATTTTTTGATCGTAATGAACTTGTTTTATTTTATCACTAGAAATATTGTCATAAGTTAGTCCCATAATGTTAAATAGGATATAATTCATATAAAATGTTCTGTTTCAACCATAATAATGGTTTCATGACCTGATCTGAAGGTAGAAATGGATGAAGAAATCATATCGTTCTTGAAGGTGATAAATTAACACCTCACGAAAAACGTTCTCTTTAATAAAATAAAAGGAAGAGGGAAAGGCGGTTGGATGATATAATATCCCATTAGCATCATAAAATTTTATTATATTTATAATAATAGACTTAAAATACCATTTAGATGAAGATATGTGGGGAGATATCAAGAAATGAACTTGAACTTGAAAAGAAATTAAAGGAGAAGCGGGAGATAAATTACGTCTTAAATCATCCTCTTGAGATTCTCCTTAAAGAAGCTAGGCTTGGTCTTTTGATGATACCAGTAGCTCTTGAACGTGAGAGAGGGGATAGAGAAGATGTTTGTGCAGAGTTTAGAGAAGGATTGGAGCATGAGAGGTGTGAGTAAATGAGGATGTGAAGGGTGGTTTTCATAGTGGAGGGGAGTGGGGTTTTCTTAATATAAAATTCATTAGTTTATTAATTTCTGCTATAACAATGAATACTCAGTCATCTAAGGCCAATAATAGTAAATAAGACATGTTAGTTCGATATTTGGGTTATTACATCACTTGTGATGTTGAGAATAGTGGGTCTTAATTATAATGTATTTATATGGTAAATTAATGTATTTTACTATTCACCAAAAATTCAAGTATTTTAGAAAAGTCCCAAAACTTTACCCAAACCTTTTTTCGATGTTTAGAATCCAAATATTATGTCCATTTTTCAAAAATAATTTCCTATTTATGTTTAATTTAATATTTAATTAAAATCCGGGTTCACTACTAAAAAACATTTTTAAAATATTCAGTTACTTATTCTAAAATATACGTATATCATACGTTCACTTGAATATTATTTTTATACAATCAAAGGTAAAATTACTATTAATTAGGGTATATAACTATTCATAATGTTATGTTACAATTCATAAGAGTAGGTTACTGTTCAACAAATTTTTTTTTTGTTTTATTTGACACCAAAAATCATCTTGAACTCAACCGTGTATGTCAGATTTTCAAAATTCCAAACACAGAAGTGGAAAACATATGTTTAAAGGTCACTTAACACTTAGTATATCATTATTTTTTGTTTTCTTGTTATTTTATGAAATAATTTTAATAAGATAATTTCCATTGAAAAACTTTGGGTCATTATATTCTCCACCCTTAAAAAATTTCGCACTAGAAATTTATCTTTACACAAACAGGTGAGGGTACATCTCCTTAATTTTCTCATCTGGTTCCCAAGTTTCTTCCAAAAACTTATGGTTACTCCACAAAACTTTGAGAAGATTGGTTTTATTGTTGCGTAGAACATTATCTCTCCAATCTAGAATCTTTACGGGATACTCCTCATAAGAGAGATCATCTTTCAACTGCACCACCTCTGAGTTTAGTAAATGTGAGGGGTCTGGTATGTACTTACACAGTAGTGATACATGAAACACATCATGAACTTGATCCATATTGAGTGTGAGTTTAATACGATAGGCCATGACTCCTATGTAGTCAAGGATCTCGAAGGGGCCAATATACCTTTGTCTTAGCTTCCATTTCTTACCAAATCACATGACTCTCTTCCATGGAGATATTCGAAGGAAGACGTCATCTCCAACAAAGAACTCTAAGTCCCTTCGATGGTTGTCCGCATATCTATTTTTATAATTTTGAGCAGCTTTGATGTTTTTTTGAAAGACTTAAACCTTCTCTGTCATCTCTTGAATAAGATCTGGTCCAAGTAGCATAATTTCTCCAACTTCATCCCAACATGTTGGAGTTCGACATCACATTTCATATAGAGCTTCATATGGATCCATCTGAATACTCAAGTATAAGCTATTGTTATATGAGAAATCAACCAATGGGAGATGCTGGTCCCATCCTCCTTTGAATTCTAGAGAGTAGGCTCTTATCATATCTTCAAGCGTCTGAATAGTTATTTCAAACTGACCAGCAGTTTGGGGGTGATAGGCCGTGCTGAAATTTAGTTTAGTACTCAATGGATGTTGAAGGATCCTCCAAAATTTTGAGGTGAACCTTGGATCACGGTCAGATACAGTTGATAGTGGAACACCATGTAGACTCACCACTTCCTTCACATTTATCTCTCCAAGTTGTTCAAGTGAGAGATCTTCACGAATAGTGACAAAATGGGAAGTCTTGGTGAGTCGGTCAACGACAACCTGTATCGCATTATTTCCCTTTGACGTCTTCTGGAGAGCTGTGAAAAATTCCATAGTAACATTTTCCCATTTCCACATGGTTATAATCAATGGATTCATCATACCTTTGAAATTTTGTCTCTCAACTTTATCTTGCTGACATACCAAGCACCTTGATATATATTCTGCAATCTACTTCTTCATGTTATCCCACCAGAAGTGTTCTCAGATATCACAATACATTTTGGTACTCCCAGGATGGATAGGGAAAATTGAGCTATGTGAATTATCCAATTCTCCTTTTTTATCCCGGGTGATGAAGGCACAAAAAGATGAGTTCCAGGCCACATCACACCATCATCATTGATAAGGAACTCTGACAGCTTCCCTTCCTTTACTGCATTCACCCTCTTTTGTATTTCCACATCATCCCTTTGTGCTTCCTTAATCTTCTCCTGGATGGATGGTTTCACAATCATTTGGGAAAGGTAGGATGTATCCCCTGCCGTTATGATTTCTAAATCAATTCTTTGCATATCCAAGAAGATAGGGCCATTATCAATCCGCAACATGGATATGGTATCAGGTTCTTTTCTGCTTAGAGAATCAGCTACCTTGTTCGCCTTTCTAGGATGATACTGAATAGAGCAATCATAATCCTTAATTAGCTCTAACCATCTCCTTTGATGCATGTTGAGCTCCTTTTTCTGTGAATATATACTTTAGGATCTTTTGGTCAGTGTATATGTCACACTTTTCACTATAAAGGTAGTGTCACCAGATTTTTGATGCAAAAATCACAGCTTCCAGCTCTAGATCATGTGTCGGGTAGTTCTGCTCATGGATCTTCAACTATCGTAAGGCGTAGGCTATCACATTATCATTTTGCATGAGGACGCAACCCAAGCCTTTCTTTGAAGCATCACTGTATATCACAAAACATTCTCAACTTTTCGGTAGTGTGAGTACTGGTGCAGTGATCGACCTTCTTTTTAGATCTATGAATCCTCCCTCACATTCTTCTGTCCAAACATACTTTACCCCTTTCCTTGTTAACTTAGTTATCGGGCTTGTCAATCGTGAGAAGTTTCTCAAAAAACGTCGGTAGTACCTTGCTAATCCAAGAAAACTACGGATTTCTGTGACACTAGAGGGCCTAGGCCATTCCTCAATCGCCTTTGTTTTTGAAGGATCCATATAAATTTCCTCACTTGTGATCACATGTCCCAAGAACTTGATTGCTTCATCCAAAAGTCACACTTCTTGAACTTGGCGTACAACTTCTCCTTTCTCAATGTCTCCAACACAAGTCTTAAATTTTCTCCATGTTCCTCCTTTCTCTTGGAGTAGATGAGAATATCCTCGATAATCACTACCACAAATTTGTCAAGGTAATGTATAAAGATTATATTCATCAAATACCTGAAGATTGAAGGGGAATTAGTAAGTCCAAAGGGCATCACCAAAAACTCATAGTTCCCATACCTTGTATGGAAGGAAGTCTTATGAATATCTGTCTTCTTCACCTTTACCTAATGATTTACAGAATAAAGATCCACCTTTGAGAATTATTGATCTCCTCTTAACTGATTAAACAAGTCGTCAATCCTTGGAAGAGGATACTTGTTCTTTATGGAGATCATGTTGAGTTCCCGATAATAGATACGCAATCGCATTGTTCCATCCTTCTTCTACACAAAGAGCACTGGCGCACCCCAAGGTGATGCACTAGGGTGTATGAACCCTTTGTCCAGATGCTCTTGTAGCAGCTTATTTAACCCCTCTAGTTCGATAGGATCCATCCTATAGAGACACTTAGAGATAAGAGTAGCTCCGGGTATGAGTTCAATTGGTAACTCAAACTCACAATCCAGGGGAATTTCGGGTGACTCTTCGAGAAATACATCATTATATTCCATCATGATGGGTATTTTTTCAAGGCTGGAACTTTACATCAACTCACCCATTTGGGTGAGATATTCTTCTTCATAGCGAATCAATACCCACACCATTGAAGGATTTTTCAAAGAAGATGCATGGTCTTCCTTGCATTTGTAGAGGATCATGGGATGGTTCAGAATATGAAAAGATATCTCCTTTTACCAAAATTTGATATGTGCTCTATATAAAAAGAGCCAATCCATTCCCATTATAGTGTCAAATTCCACTAAAAGAAGTATTACAAGATTTGCTGTAAGAATCTTCCCACACTCACCAATAGAAGAAGAGTCAAACACATGGGTTACAATGATTTCACCACTAGATGTTTTTTCTGATATCTTCACTTGAAGGTATTGGGGCTTAGATTTATAGTTCTAGAAAATGTTCAAGATATAAAAGAATTCATAGAACTAGAATCAAATAACACTTTTTCCATTCTTGAGTGAATAGGAAGTGTACCTTTCACGACTTCATTATCTTTCCCCACTTCTGCAGTAGTGATGGCATAAGCCTTCCCTTGTTCCTTTGACTTCAGTGGATGCAGATACTGATTACCCTCGAGAACTCGAGGTTTAGTGCACTGGTTTGAATTGTTCCCTAGATCCCTACAGTTGTAGCATTGAACCATGAGTGGTTCACTCCTTTCATCAGATACATTCTCCTTCCTTTCCATGTCTTTTTGACACTCTTGAGCATGGTGTCCTTCTTTCCCACACTTGAATCACTTCCCCGTCCCTTTGAGGCAGTTCCTGTGGTGCAACTTCCCACATTTTTGGCATGTGGATCATTGAGTTATCATCCCACCTTTATCATTAGATCCACAAGCTTGAAACTCCATTTTTCATTTCTTATCACCATAGACATGGGACCATTCTCCAAACTCCATCTCCACTTTGAGGGAACATTAAACAACTTCTTCAAAACTCTCAAATTCTCGAATTGTAAGAGCCTTTCGAAGGTGTGGTTTTAATCCACTAAATAATCTATCAATTTTCCTATCATTGTTGATAAAAAACCCAAAGCGTACCTTGAAAGCCTTGTGAAATTTGCTTCATATGTTCTGACATATGCACCTTCTTTTTTCTTGAGCTCTATGAATTCTCTCTCCATGTTTGTACGAGGAGTTCTTCTGAAATACTTTTTAATAAAAATTATCTTAAAGTCTTCCCATTCCATCTCTTCAATTTCATCCATTGGCTTGGTGTTCTTAATCAAATCCCACTATTGATCAGCTTCTCCATGTAGACAATAAACAACTAGGGCCACCTTCTCTATCTCATAACAGTGAAGCATAGGAAATTTCATCTACATGGAGTTGACCCATTGTTCCGCAATTAGTGGATCATAGGATCCACTAAACTTCAGTGGTCGTTGCCATATAAAACATTAGATATCCAGTTTGTCCCTATTTGGTAAAGGATGATGTTCCCCATTATTATGGTTATTGTTCATAACCTGAGATAATTGGGTAAGCATTTACATGAAGTTCCAAACTCCACCTCCCAAATCATTGGGGATGTCGTTCGGGCAATCACTGCATTGGCCCTCGCATGAGTTGTTGGCCTTATTTCCCCTGGTTCCCACCATTTCCTAAAATAGAAAAGGTTTGAAAAAACACAAGTAAACAAGTCATTAATACATAACATATTCATTTGATAAATGTATACTAAAATCATAACATATGGGATCCTTATGTAAATATTCTTGTGTGCATATTTTTTCTTAGTCTCATGCTATAGGTTTTCTCTCGGGTTCACTAATCCTAATTCCCAAATTAACTAAACATTTCCTCTAATACCAACAATAGCATCCCATACTTTTCATACATTACTATTACATAATTTTAAAGATAAACAACATAATAGTATTACACATAGAGGATCCAAAGTTTTAGTGTCTTGGTCACACTAGGACTATACAAAACAATTACAACATCAAGCATAAAAATTTATTTAATTTCTTCTTCTCTAGATTCTCATTGGCACTAGTCCTATCCTTAGTACATGTAGCCACCTAAGGATATACATCAAAAGGGGTGAGCAAGAATCATATTAAGAGGATATCTAATAAAAATATAGCATCGGGTGAGCATAATAATATCATGGTAAAAAGATCATGAACATGAGAGGAAGGATAAATATAAGACTTGAAATGTGGCAATGCATAAAAAATGAAACATAATATCTTAGTGGTTAACTACAAAAAACACTTGTGAACCAAGCTAGAATCTTGTCAACACATTATTTCACATTTTCTCATGAGATTCATCACTTTACCCAATGCATTGGAGTGCTTATAATTTAGGCGCACGCGTCACATTCAAACATTCATATTGCGCTATATAATTCCGGGCACACCTATCACGTCATAACATTTTCATTTATCATGCATGACACAATGAACATATAGCATAAATTAACATAACTAACCCATGAAAAGGAATGGGTTTCATCTCATAATAACACATTCATAAACATTGGGTTCCCAAAATAAAGAGGGAAGAACATACTTGATACAAGAACTGTAAATCATGAATGAGAAGTAAATGGTGTGTTTTTGAAAGAAGAGTTCTTTTGGAAAACATTTTGTTTGACATAAAAAATAGTGTTAAAAATTTATATCCCAGAAAAGGAAAGATAATGATGAAAATATTATTCTTTAGGAGTAACCATATCAAACATGGAGTGAAAGAGGGAGAACCCGAAGGATGAAATTTGGGTTCGATAATTTCCCCGTACCTTGTATCTGAATGT
Source organism: Viscum album (assembly GCA_963277665.1). Taxonomy (NCBI): domain Eukaryota; kingdom Viridiplantae; phylum Streptophyta; class Magnoliopsida; order Santalales; family Viscaceae; genus Viscum; species Viscum album. Next base: position 1,370,735,455 of record OY728135.1, read on the forward strand.
TTCCTTCTCTTTAATGTCATGTATAATGACATTATATTCATTAATTAGAAATCCAGAACCTTTTTGTACATTAATATCGTTCATTATGTTTTCATTAAGTAATTTTATGTGCCTTTTGATGAGTTATAGTGTTTAAAAACATTATTATGGATTGTTTGTTTTTATGGTTTTCTTGAGTGATTCACTTGAATTCTTAAATTGATGTTTGGGTAAAACATTGGTAATCATCCAGAACTAATATTACATGTTATTAATGGAGTTTAAATTATTTTATAATGAATTATATTAGATCCATGTGGATTAATCATTAGATAAGAATTAAATGATGAATTTTTGGTTTAATATAAGCGATTTTTCGATCGTAATGAACTTCTTTTATTTTATCACTAGAAATATGGTCATAAGTTCGTTATAGAAATTTAAATAGGAGATAATACATATAAAATGTTCTGGTTCAACCATAATAATTGTTTCATGACCAAATATGAAGGTTGAAATAAAAGAAGAAAGCATGTCGTTCTTGAAGGTGATAAATTAACACCTCACAAACAACGTTCTCTTTAATAAAATAAAAGGAAGAGGGAAAGTGGGTTGGATGATATAATATCCCATTAGCATCATATAATTCCAGTATATTTATAATAATATAGTTAAAATACCATCTATATGAATATAAGTGTGTAGATATGATGAAATAAACTTGAACGTGAAAGGAAATTAAAGGAGAAGAGGGACAGAAATTACCTCTTAAATCCTGATGTTGAGATTATCCTTAAGGAAGCTAGGCATGGTCTTTTTATGAGAACAAAATCTATTGAATATAGGAGAGGGGATAGAGAAGAGGTTTTATCAGAGTTTATATAAGTCTTGGATCTTGAGAGGTGTGAGTAAATGAGGGTGTGAAGGGTGGTTTTTATAGTGGAGGGGAGAGTGGTTTCTTAATATAAAATTTATTAGTTTATTAATTTCCCCAAAGACAAAGAATAGTGAGTAATACAAGGCCAATAATAGCAACTAAGGCATGTGAGTTCGATATTTGGGTTCTCAAATCACTTGTGATGTTAGGAATAGTGGGTTTTAATTATAATGTATTTATACGGTATATTAATGTATTTTACTATTCACCAAAAATTCATATATTTTAGAAAAATCCAAAAAATTTACCCCAACCATTTTCCGAAGTGTAGAATCCAAAAATGAAGTCCATATTTCAAAAATAATTTTCTAAATATGATTAATTTAATATTTAATTAAAATCATAGTTTACTAATAAAAAACAGTGTTAAATAATTCATATACTTATTCTAAAATATAAGTACATCAAACTTTCACATGAATATTATTTTTATACTATCATAGGTAAGGTTACTATTAATTAGGGTATATCAATATTCATAATGGTATGTTAATATTCATAAGAGTATGTTACTAGTCACCAATATTTTTTTGTTTTATTCGACTCCAAAAATCATCTTGAACACAACCGTGTATGTCAGATTTTCAAAATTCCAAACACAGAAGTGGAAAACTTATGTTTAAAGGTCACTTATCACTTAGTAGTTCATTATGTTGTGTTTATTGTTATTTTATGACATAATAATAAGAAGGGAATTTCCATTGAAAAACATTGGGTCGTTATAGGAATTTTTTTTGTTCAAATAATTATGTGATCAAGGTAATAACTTAAGTTATCATGGTTAAAGTTAAAATGGGTTTAAGGTGGTTTATGTTGGAGATAAAGATTAAATTTTATCCCAAATATGTATATATGTTATTGGTTTAATTTATTTATACAATATTTCATATTATAATTTAATTTAGGTTGCCTTGATTCCACTTTACATGACTATGATATATATATATATTATCTAATCAATTATGCAATTCTAAGTGTGTCTTTTCCCTCAGTTATAAAAGGAAATCTCTTTTTTTTAATTATTAACAATGTTTTATCCTTATAGATCCAAAAATATATACTATAATATCCCTCTTATAAATATTACCCACTTCTTAGAGCCTCTATAATTTTCAAAATATCATACATTCAAATTTTATGTGGTAATCTGGAAGAGGTTCCTCATTAAAGTAGCATAACACATAATTGAGTACATTCAACTTTGTTACATCATATAATTATATAAATAATATTGTAACCATAATAAAATAGTTAATAAATTATAATAAATATACTTATATTTATTAGAATTATGGTTCAACCATTTTCTTCCACTTTTCCATCCCATAGAAAGCAAAAACATCACTTTTTCATACATAAGACATATCATCTCAATGTAGCAACGTAATTAATTTCTTATCACCAAATTACAAGGATGATTATAAATATGGGACAAATTTATTTTTATGTTATTTATGAAATAATTAACATTATTTAAATATTATATATCATTCAACTTCATATCCTTCCAACTATTAAAAAAATGATAATGTTGCTCATTTTTATGTGTGGGATGCCAACTTCACGAAGTGATGTGATTTAACTTTCATGATCACATTTTTGAATTATATATATACATATATAATTAACATGCATGATATTTATCTTTTTATAAACGTTCTAGAGATTTTTGAACTATGAAAAAGTTTCAACGACCGAAACTATTGAACTGAAACACACATGTAAAACAAAACAGTTAACACACAAAAATGATGATTTTGATAAGGAGATAATAAAAACAGGTATTGAAAATTTTTAAGTGGATTATATATAATATTTTAAGTATTAATATTTTAGTTTTATATAATTATAATAAATTTACATTTATTATATAGTTTCTTTAAATCACTTGTGAAGTATGTCATTCTTGAGGTAAGTCTTTCCCGTCTCACTTTTATTTTCATGAGACATATTCCATATTCAAAATTGTTTTTCATTATTTTGGTATATATAATACCCCTTTGATATTATATTTCATTCGTCCCTTAAAATTAATACTTTTAAATTTTTAGATGAAGTTATTTCTTTTGTGGGGTCAAAAATTTAAAATATACCAAAGCAGTTTGGGTTCATTTCACATTCCCATTCATATTTGGGAATGATTATGTTTAAGTTTTAATTAGAGAAATTATATGATATTTATATCTTAAATGTCATATATTTTACTATCTTATAGTTAATTATGAAAATCACAAGTTTTCCATTCATTTTCCTCTATTTATATAATCAATAGTCTGAAATAAATATCTAAGAAAAATGGATTTGGTTTTCTATTCAGTCAAAAATATTTTCCTTTCATGTCCATATTTTTATTAAAATTATTGGAAGAATTTTTTTTCTATTATTAAATGATTTTTTAAATTCATTTTAAACTATGTTTTATTTTCTAAAAAATGGTTTAAATTTACATTTCCTTTCATTTTTTGAACATGTTTCTTTTTATCAAAAGTGTGAATGGAATCTTTGTTTTAACATTTATCACAAAAATGGGTTTTTACCACAAAATATAAAATTTCCTTGAAACTAAAATTAAAATTTTCATTATTTATTTCAAAATATTTTCTTTATAAAATTTTGGAAATATTTAGATTTCAAATAAGTAATTTCAAAATGAAAAGGGTATTTTTCCTTAATATAATTTCTAGTGAACTTTTTAATGAATTTTTAACTCCATAAAAACTATTTTATGAATAATATGATTTTATGAGGATATAATGTAACAAACTAGAATTATATCAATGAAATTTACCTTCTTATAATTAATTCATAGAGTATAAATCTAAAAAATGAAATAAAAGGTATTTATTGAAATTAAGGAACATATTCCAATGTAATATTAACTTCACCTTTGAACAAGAAATGTGAAAATTAGGAATAATAAAATGTACAAGAGAATATTAACCTCGCATATGGAATTATAAATAAGATTTAGGCATCTTATAAACAAAAATATGATATATTTATATCCTATAAAAAGTAAAAAAATGTTTTAAAAATGTCAAATTAAGTACTGCTATTTTTTATGAAACATAATGTTCTATTTTGATTTTGATAAATAAAATAAATATTCAAAAGAAAATTTATTTTTGTAAAATATATTCATTAATTAATATTTTATTGTCCTATGATTATAAAATAATTTTATGAGACCTTAATTGACTTTTCAATGAGTTATAAAATCAGTTGTAATTTTAAAATTAGTAGTATTTAATGAAATGACGATATAAATTAATGATTAAATTTATCTTATTTAGAAAATTATTTTAATGTAATGGAGTCAATTTTTAATTCTACACATTGAAAAAATGGTAAGGGTGATTTGTTGGGATTTTTCTAAAATAGTTAAATTTTTGATGAGTAGTAAAATACGATAATTTACGGTATAAGCTAAATACATGAATTATTAAGTCATGGTTGATGTATTAATGATGTAAGAACCATTGGTTTTAAATAAAATAGAATATTTACTGTATTTAGTAACATGAATCAATACTATTAATTATCTTTAACAAAAGTTATAAACAAATTAATAAAATAATCAAAAAACACCCCTTACCTCCACTATACATTCCACCCCTTACCACCTCTTCTCCTGACACCTAAAAACATGATGATTTTCCAAATTATAAAAATAATATTCCAAAATATCTCTACCAATTCCATGAGCCTTTTATCTCTACTAAAGATCAAATAAAATTCTCCTATGGATGTTCTCAAGGAGAATAATTCCAAAGGTATGAACCTCTTTCGTTTTATTTTAATTACATTTTAATTTATTTTATTTTCAAATAATCATCTCATATTAACCTAGTGACATGATAAATCAAGTAACATATATATAATTTAATTTTATTATTTAAATTTAACAACCTACCATCATTTCTCTTCCCCTCCCCTTTTGTTCAAAAAATGTAAACTTTGCCTTTGATGTGTTAATTTATCACATTCAAGGACAAAAAGTTTTCAATTTCCCCTACCACCTACAAGGATGGTCAGGAAATATTTTTATAACTAAAATATATTATAATATATTTATTAAATCTTATTTAATCTTCTAGAACTATTTTATATAAATAATATTAATTTATAGAACACAACTTGTTTCTCATGATCGATAAAATGGAAAAATAACATAAATAATTATCATTAACATTTTATGTAATGAATCCTCCTCAAATATGGAATAAAATGATATATAAAACCATTTAATATTTTATAATTTCATTAATATAATATAGTTTCAATTATGGGAAAATATTCTCATTTCACATGATATTACACACATGTATACAATTAAACTGATCATGATAAGCAAGGAAATGAATTATCCTGAAAAATGATATTGTATATTATAACTTGTCAAAAATCACATAAATTAAAAAAAATATAATAATAAAAAAATGTTAAATAGTTTATTAATTAATTTATTAATAAATATAATTTCATTTTCTAGGGAATCATGTATAAGTGTAAAACTATTTCAAACATAAGCTTAAGGATTCTTTCTGAACCATAATTTTTCCTTCAGGCTACACTTTCTCTCTCTTTATTGAAATGTTTTTTTTTATTTTTCTAAAATTCTTCTAAATTATGTTTATTTCATCCAAACTCATTTATCCAGATCACATAATCTTCAATTGATGAAAAAATACATGTTTTAAAAAGGACTCATTCTCAAATATTCTTGATAAGAAAGAATGATTAAAAAAACTTCCTAATTTCCTACCCATTTTCAAGTTATTTAGATAATCTATTTTAATCTTCCATTATTTTTCAAAAATAACTCATAATATCATGAAAAAAAATCCTGGTTCATTTTTGGTTTTTTGAAAAAAATATCCTTTTCCTCTATAAACACACTATTATTTTCCTTAAATCACACTAAAACGATTCATTTATAATGTCTCTTAAAGACTCATTTTACATGTTTTTACTTCAGTTTGAAATCACCTATCATAATCTCTACCTATTTTAGCTTATGAATTTCCATTTATTATTTAAATCCATTATTTTATAGACACCATTATGATATCCCCTTTTGTTATACCATGTGACATGATTATGATAACTAATTATTACCATGTGTTACCATTATGCTTGATTCTTCAGGTGGAACACATATGTATGAACATTTTATGACGGGTGGGCCCAAATTGTAATATAATTATTTTGGAATTATTTGTCCCCGTGATATGTCAGGTGAAATAGTCTTTGTGGTTATCTTTGAGATATGATTCTCTATGTGAAATGGTCTTGGTGGTTAAGTTTAACTCATTCACCTCCATGTGAAATATTCCTGGCGGTTAGCCTTGACTCATTCTTATTTCATGTTGTATGTTGTCTCCACATTTCTATGATTCCATGATTACATGATCCCATGTTATGTATGTTATTCTTCTATATGTTTATTAATGTTCTATTCATTTTTATTTCATCATGGTATTCCTTATAACCTATGTGCTATGATTTATTCATTTTCATATTTCCTTAAAGTTATTTTTTATCTAATCACTTTTATTTATGTGTTCCCCATGTTATTCTTTACAGATGTAAGAGCTCAAGGGAATTTTGTATCTCTTTATTTACATTAAATAATATATATATTTTTTATTTTGGTTTCATGCTATTTTATTAAGTACTAAATCATCTACTGAAACTAGACTTTATGATACTTGGTTTGTAATTAATGGATATTTAGGCTTAAAATCATGTACTAATATGTGTAAAAGGATAGGGTTTTTATAGTATTTATTATAGAATAGTGTATTTATTTTTGGTGACTATGACTAGAGAAATTTAGTAAGAACCTTATGGATAATTCTATCACCATGGATAACCTAGATTAAAACATAGGGAATCAAAATTTAGGATATACTTTTTATTTACAAGTTTCTCCATTAATGTTCAATGTTTCATTCTATTACATGATTATTAGCTAAGTATTCGATACCCCTAATTGTAATTTATTTTTATTATTTAATGTATGGAAATAGAATAACCTGTGCCAATATTAAATGTGTTAGGTTATATGAATCTCTTTCTAAATAAATACCAAATATGAGGTGAATGGGATCTCAAAAGATTATGATAGTTGTTTCTCAACTAGCTCAAGTTATGACTTATAACTTGAATCATGTGGAACACCCACGTTCTCCCAGGAAAGATAATTTTGTGGTATGATCATTTATGTATGAAAGGAAACCCATGTTTAGTCAAAATTTTGTTCCCCTACTCATAGTAAAATGGATCAATACAACTTAGAAGATATTCATGGTCTTCCAGTGCTCAAAGGAAGAGAAATTTATACTGGTGTTCTAATGTTTTTATGGGAAATATAATAATGGGTTGAGACTATTCAAGAACACAAAGTCCAAGGATAAAATTTATTTCATTGATTGGGAGGAATTCATGAAAATATTTTTCAATAAATATTTTCCCTAAACCATCTATCTTAATATGGAAAGAGAGTTCATTGGACTAAAGAAAAAAGAATATGATTCTATAAATGAATATGAGGAAAAAAATTAAAGGATCATAAGATATGCCTTCATATTTTTCATGAACACTGAAAGAAACTTGCATCACTTATTTAGTGGACTAAAGTTGATTCTACAAAAGGTGTTGAAAATTAGAGACTTAGATAGTTATGAGGAGATTTTCTATTATTCCATTAAGGTTGAAATGGTGATCTAAGACTCTAAGTTGTATCATGGGCCTAGAGGTCAAATGTGAACAACAGAGTTTAATATGGGAAGATCAACAGATAAATCACATGATGGAAAGAAAACCTAACATCCCACATATTAAGATAGTAAGAAGAAGTATCCTAGGAACAATCTAAATAGAACCAGGAAATGCTTCAAATATGAATTAATGGGGAATAATTCTAAAAACTACTAAAGGAATATGAATAATACAAATAATATGGAAGAGGAATGGAAGCTTTAGATCAACACTCATTCTGTAGTAAAATGTTTCAAATGTAAGGAAGATGGGAATTATGTGAACAATTTCTCTATTCCAAGGGTTGTTGGGGGAAATCATCAACAAATACCTCCAACGTAGAAAGGAAAGTAATATTATATCAATACTGCTGAGGTGAATCCCAACAATTATGTGGTTATAGGTACAGTAGTTATTTATAAATTAATAGTGACTGTATTTTTTGATTATGGTTCTACACATTCATTCATATCTTTAATGTATTTGAGAACTATTAAAACACCACATCAAAATATGGAGGTTGAGTTATCTATGAGAACAATAAATGGGGTAATTATTGCATCTAGAGTATATAACTCATCCTCGGTTAATGTTTATTGGATTAAATCTCCCAAAAAATCTTATATTACTTCCTTTGGTGGATTTTTATGCGATAATGGGCATTTATTTGATATTTTTATACAAATACTACATTAACTATCAGGAAATGGATACCACTCTTCATATCCCTATGTATCATCCAATTATATATAAGTGTAATGAGTTGGATGAATCTACATAATAATTGTTATCTCAATTGTGGATATTATTGACTTATGAGAAAGAATATTTGGCTTAAATTATTGAGTCAAATGAGAGGATCGTGCTCGAAGACATTCCCATTATGAGTAAGTGTACTGATGTGTTCCCCAAAGACTTTTCTGGTCTTTCTAATGACTATGAAGTTGACTTCTCCATTGGACTTATACCAGATATCTTTTTATATAAAATAAACCTTATAGAATGGAAACTATAGTGTTGGAAGAACTAAAGATGTAGTTACAAGATAATATTGTCAAGTGATTTATAAGATCAAGTGATTCACTATGGGGCACTCCAGTACTCTTCTTCCAAAAGAAGGATGGATTAATGCACCTCTGAATTTATTATTGTGATCTAAACAAAATCATACTAAAGAAAAAGTATCCCCTAACACTGATAGAAGACATGTCCAATCAACTACATGGGGCCAAGTATTTCTCTAAGGTGGACCAATGATTGAGATATCACCAATTAAAGGCAAGGAAGGAAGACATTCCTAAGAAATCCTTTCAAACAAGGTATAGACACTATGATTTCATAGTGATTCCATTCAGTATCAGTAATGTTCCAAAAAAATTCTTGGATTTAATGATTATAGTCTTAAGATATTACCTCAAAAAATTTGTGTTAGTCTTTATTGGTGATATTAAGATATTCTCTATGTGTAATGAGGAACATGATGAATATTTTAATAGTATGCTAAAAACATTATGAAGGGAGAAAATTTAGGAAATTTATAGTATATGTGAGTTCTAGAAGGAGGATGTATCATTCTTGAGGCATGTAATCACAAAAAAAAAAGAATAAATGTGGAACCTTCCAAGACGAAGTCAGTTGAAGAGTGGCCCGATCCAACATCCCTAATGGAGATTCGTAGTTTCCTTAGTTGATCTGGGTATTATCATAGATTTGTGAAGAAATTATCATGATTTTCAAACCCAATAACCAAGATGAATGGTAAGGGAGTTAATTTTGTCTAGATCGTTGAATGCGAAGACTTCATCAAAGATTTGAAATAGAGCCTCATCACTACACTAGTGATCACACTACCAATAAGTGGGTAACTCTTTGTAGTGTACAATGATACATCAATGAAGGGATTAAGATTTATACTATTTAAAAATGATAAATTTATATCATACTCTTTATCTATGTTGAAAATTCAAGTGAAAAAAATTTCATGCATTATTTAGAGTTAACAAATGTGTCTTTGCATTTAAATTATAGTGGCATTATCTTTGTAGGGACATGTGTGAAATATATACTGATCCTAAGAGCCTAAAATATATATTCACACTAAAAGAGATTAATATGTTCCATCAAGGATGGTTAGATATCATCAAGGGTTATTAATTCTAAATCAAATACCATTCTAGGAAAGTAAATAAGGTGGAAGATTCTCTAAGTAAAAAGGATCCTGCATCATTATCAGTGGTGAGAATTCAGAAGGATTCAATATTTTAGACCAAAAATGTTTGGTCATGTGAATAATTAAGGGAGGAACATCATCAATATTTTATCAAATGATTTCTCAACCATCTATCATGGAGACAATAATGTGTGATAAAAAAATGAAAAATAAATTTAGAAAAATGTGGAGGCTAACCAAAATACAAAATCCTTAAAATTAAAAATGGATGAGGAAGAAGTCATGAGATTTGGTTAACAACTATCTGTACCATAAAATATATAAATAAAATACTAATTCTAGATGATGAAAATATCTCAACAATTTCTATTTACCAAGGAAGGAAAAAATATGTATCGAGATATTTTAGTGAACAATTAGTGTGAAAATATGAAGAAAGAGATCATTATAATATACATTAAAGTTCTTGGAATTTCAGTAAGTAAAAAAAAGGAAAATTTCTAATGGGATAATGAAACCATTATCCATACCATCATGGAAATTGGAAAACATCAACATGGCCTTTGTCATTGGACTTCCAAATACATTTAGAGGAAAAAATATTATAATTTCTGAGGACATTTTGATGGATCAACTTGCAAAGATATACATCAGATAAGTATAAAGGATGCATGGAATACCACTATAAATTTGATATGATCAAGATCCAATATTTACCTCAATGATCTTGAAAAGTATCCAAAAATATCAAACCATTGAGAAGAACTTCAGTATGACCAATCAGCCTCAAACTGATGGTCAATCTGAGTGGACTATTACGACAATAAAAGATATACTAAATGGGTGTTCTATGGACTTAAATGGAGGATATGACCAATATCTAACTATGATAGAGTTATCTTACAAAAAATGTTTTTACTCAAGTATAAAAATGGATCCATATGAAGCCCTGTTTGGGAGAAGATGCAGAACACAAGCATGATGGGATGAAGTCAGTGAATGTAATATTATAGGAATTAAAATGGTCGGATAAGTGGTGGAGAATTGAAAACCATTCAACACCACATCAAGGAAGATCAAAGTAGAAAAATTTTTATATATATAATCATCAAAAGAACTTTATTTTATGTTTGAATACATTTTATTCCTCCACATATCTCCATGGAATAGGATCATGAGATTTGGGAAGAAAGGAAAGCTGAGTCCCAGGTACATCGAACCCCTCAACATTATTAATAATGTTGGCGTTGTGGCCCGTCGAATAACACTTCCACAAAAAAATGTATCAAGTAAATGATGTATTCCATGCATCTCTCTTGTGGAAGTACATTCCAAATCCATTATATGTACTGAATCAAGAGGAGGCATAATTGGAAAATGATCTTTATTATGAGGATCATCAAGTGAAGATCTTGGATTATAGAGATAATGTTCAATGCAATAAGACCAATCAAATAGTAAAATTTATATTATAGAACTATAAGTATGAAGAGGCAATATGGGAACTGGAGGAAGAAATGAAGGAGAAGTACCTTCACATGTTTTTCACTTAGTATGTAAAACAAAATTTCACGGGGTAAATTTCATAAGTGAATAAGAATGTAATGGCCCAAAATTATATCTATGAAATTCCCCTTCTTATAATTATGTCATATAGTATAGATCACATAAATTAAATAAGATCTATTTATTGAAATTAAGAAAACTAAAAAAATGGAATATTAACTTGACCTTCGGAATAGCAATGTGGCCATTTGGAAATGTAAAATGTCTTATAGAATATATAACATACCGATAAAAGTATAAATAAAATATATGAGTCTTATAAATGAAAATATGATATATATATATATATCATGGAATAAGTAAATAATTATTTTTTAAAAGATTAATATAGTATTTCTATTTTTTATGAAACAGAAATGTTTATTTATAATTTTATAATTAAAGTAATCATATAAAGGAAAATTTATATTCATAAAACAGATTCATAAATTAACCTTATTTATACTGTGAATATAAGATACTTTTATAAGACTTAAATTAATTTTTGAAAGTGTTATAAATTCAGTAATAATTTTAAAATTGGTATTTTTCAAATAAATGATTATTTTAATAAAAATTTAATTTCTCATATTAATAAAATTATTTTCATAAAACATAGTCAATTATTGAATTATACATGTCAAATAATGGATAGGTTGATTTTTTGGTATTTTTCTTAAATAGTTAAATTTTTTGTGAAGAGTGAAATACCATAATTTATAGTATAAGCTAAATACATAAATGGTTAAATCCTTGTGGATGTTTTCTTGATTTAAGAACCTTTGGTTTTAAATCCCATACTCTAGTTTCTCACCTTCATGCTATGTGGCTTATTCATCAGGTATTAAGCTTCTGTTTCTTCAGGAGGATGGTGCACTTATGCTTTCTTTCAAGGAGTTGTTTTGTGTTCCATCTCCCAAATCAGCTTCGGTAGTGGTGAGGGTGGTGGAAACAGCTATTTTTCCTAGGAACCCTTTGATCTGGGTAGAGTCTTAGTTTTTGGAAAAGTTTTATAGCCTACCGATGGTTGAGATTTTAAATTCAAAGATTCATGAGGCGGTGGTTTTTTTATAAGCTTTCGTTGGTGGCACAGTTTGGTCACAATAAGCCTCCTCTCAACCTATTTAAGAATTTTATAGATTCATGGGGGATCCATCATCCGTAATAAGTCTCCAATAATTATATGTTTTCATTCTCTATTCACTTGTTCTCTCATGAAGATTTTGTTTTGGATTTGGCTAGGGAGGAGAGACGCTACAGTTCAGAGAGATTCTCTTTATCATGCTGGTCTTGGGACTACCACTTTGGCAAGGAATCCACCTCAGCAGCTATGTGGATCATGATTCCTATTCATCCCCTATTATTTTATAATCCTTTGATATTAAGGTTTATTGGAGACTTTTTTGGGTCGTTTGAATGTTTTTATCACAATACCGAATGCTTGCAAGAAGTTGATAATATGAGGATTTGCGTGGAAATAGATCTTTCAGTAAGATTTCCTATACGTGTATGAATTCATTAGGGGGAAGGAATAAAATTGTAGTAATTTATCTATTATCAAGCACCGCCTAGGTTTTTTATTGAGTGTGTTGTGAATGGTATCTCTGTAGAGGTTTGTTGGAGATTGAAAGCTATGGATGCTGGGTCAGATGTGGGATCATCGGCTGATAGAGGTGTTAGTATGGCATGCTTGATGGAGGAGAGGGTGCAGGTTACTATTGGGGAAGTTTTATTTTTGAATTCAAATCCCTTATTGAATGCACTAGACCCTTTTGATATGGTCAACCTTGGTGGGGACCTTTTTTTAGCTTTTCCATCATGGCAGGAAGATGTTTAGGATCTAATTATGTTGGCTCCTAATGTTATCCTAGTCGAGTAGTCTCTTTCATTGGAATACACCCCATATAATGCATTGATGATTTCATGGAATTAGTGAGACTTTCTAGCTTGTCTACAACCTTGTCCCTAGAAGGCGTTTGAGTCCCCTCCTCCATCTTTTTGGATTCCTTCCCAGCTATCACTAGATTTTTTACGGTGCTCTCTCCTCAACATCTTTGATGGATATATTCCTCTTAGAGATAGGTCTTAGAAAGGAATGTCACATGAGGGTGTGGGTAAGGAGTTTCTATCCTCTCAGGGTTCTCGACAGATAATTTTACTTGTCTCCTTTCTCCATAACGGTACAAATTTCAGTTCTGGTCCATCTTCCTTGTGTAGTAGGCTTTCACTCCATGATCATCTTGAAAGGTCTCTCAATAAAAGTACTCTTTCTCCGAAGAGGTGTGGTATGCTAGAGGGATTTTATTATCTCATCATATGATCAAATTAAACAGAGGTTGGGAGGCTTTATCCATTTTCTATTGTTGGTTTCTTTGGCCAGAAGGCTAGTCATGTCCCCTTGAAATGATCTCTTTTATTATCTGGACTGCCTATGGTTTTGGGGTACAAGACAAATGAGATTTCATTAATTATAAGGATAGAAAGTCTCAGTTTTCTTTGGTTTTCATTAGGGAGGCTATGTAGAAACCTAGCAGACTCACTTCCTCCTCCAAGAGTTTGGTGTTCATGGGGTGCATGCATGGGCATCCTGTTAATAAAAATATTTGGATTTACATGAATCATAACCTTCAAAGTGGAGTTGGTTAACCATATGTATCAGAGTATCAATACTAATATCTCAGTGGGAGGATGTGGGGTTTTATTCTTGTTTGTTTGTGTTAGTTGTGATATGAATTAGAGAGGCACTCTGTGTTTTTTCCTAGAGTCATTTAATTCATATATCTTTCTATGGTTTGTGGGAGGTAATTCTAACACCATTGTGGATATTTTAGATAAAATAGGTAGGTTAGGGATCTTTAACAATGACATGCAGGAGTTTCAGAATTTCCTAGGATCGAAGGGTCTTATGGAAATGGGGTTTTCTGGTATCAATTTCATGTGTTTCAATAATATAAAGTGGTCTAATCACATCTGAAGATTCCCTGATAGATTTGAAACAAATCTTCATGGTTTGGAATCCTATGGACTTTCATTGGTGAAACAGTTATTGTGGTCTCTCTCTGATCATGCCCTATTGCTGGTGAATCTCAAAAGGACTGCTCCAGGGTTTATTATTTTATTTTACTAATCTTCTTGGAATCTGGCTTAAATATTCATGAAAAATACTGAGATCTTCATGGAACATTCAAGAGTAGGGGATGTTCTGGTTCATCTTTTCCAATCAGCTAAAGAAGATTAAGAAAGACATTCAAGGTCGGTAGGTTAACCAGCCAAAAGAGGAATTTGGTGTGGATAGGTTGAAGGAGGAAGTCGATAGTATGGAGAAGGATATTCAATAAATATGGGATGTGATTTCATTTGACATAGTTTTTTATAAGAGAGTGGTGATGTCCAAAAAAATTTTGGAGATGGAAAAGAACAACAAACAAAAAACTCATTTGAATTGGCTCGAAGAGGGTGACCTGAAAACAACTTTATTTTAGGCCTTCTTGAAGGAGAAGAAAAGTATGAAAATTAATATCAGTTTGGGTAATGGTTCTTTTATATTGTATGTGGATTCAGCTGGAATGATGGACCTTGATCACTTTGACTGATTATTGGCAGGAACGGTTTTCCATGGAGATGTTTCCCCACATCTGATGGAGTTAAGGGAGGTTTTTATGTAATGCATTCCAAGGCTGATGAATTATGTTGATGATAGTCATTTAATTTCACCTCCTTATGAAGAGGAGATCAAGGAGACTAATTTCCTAGATGTCTTTGGACAGTTCCTTGAGACTGGATGTTTTTTAGGGGACTTATATATGGAGTCTTCGGATGTTGTGGGTGGTAATGTGGTCGAGGCCATTCCTGATTTTTTCTAGGGTGGATCCCTATATAAGAGCATCTGTGGCTCGAGAGTGATTCTGGTTCCAATGTTTAAGGAGCCCTCCACCATTAATCAGTATAGACCCATCATCCTTTTTTATATTTCCTATAAAATTATGGCTAGTCTTATTGCGAGAAGGATGATCAGTTTCACCCCAAAGTTTGTGTCCAAAGAACAACGTGGGTTTATTAAAAGTAAGAGTATCCAAGAGGTGATTTTAATTTCAAATGATATGGTGCATGTTATGAAAAAAATTTATATTGCTTATAATGTTATCATGCAAGTTGATATGGATAAAGCATGTGACAAAATTGTGTTGAGCTTCATCATCTGGGTTTTGAGGAAATTTGGATTTCATGAGTGGTTTTTCGGCCTTTTTTAAAGTGTTTCTCTTCATCTTGGATCTCAATTTAATTAATGGGGAAAGGATTTTGGTTTTTCAAAAGCATACATGGTTTCCATCAAGGTGACCCTCCCTCACCTTCTTTATTTATCCTCACCCAAGATGTTATGTCAATTAATCTTCATAATAACATGCAAGAAGGAAGAATTCTATAATTATATAATCAATGAGGTATAGATATTGTTTCACACCTAATGTTTGCGGATGACATCATTATTTTTTTAATGCAAGGAAAAACTCACATCATTTCTTCTTGGAGGTCATGTCTGTCTATGGAGGTTTGAGTGGACAATGCATTAATCTGAGGAATAGCCATTTTTCATCTCAAAGAAGTGTTCTAACAGGAGATGTAGGGAAATTCAATGTCTTTTGGGGATGAAATAGTGGAAATTTCCCCTATGCTATAATGGAACTCCAATTTCCTTTGGATATATAAACAATATGTTCTATGATGATATCATAAACATGATGTTAAGCAGAATCCATAACAGGAAGAATAAATTCTTGTCCTCTGGAGTAAGAGTGGCCTTGATTAATAGTGTGTTAACGTCCACACCCATCAATATTATGTCTACCATTTCTCCTCCATAAGGCACAACTGATAGGATGGAGGATAGTATGATGACATTACTGTGGGATGCTAATTTTATAGGGCACATCTAGTGAGACTCCTAAAAGTGAATGGGAATGTAGGTGGATGAAGGAGGTGTGGGATTACACATCATTTACCAAACCATGCAAGGCATAAAATTCCATCTTTCTTGGGATATCATTGAAGTTGACTCTTTGTGGGATCTTGTATTTAGAGAAAGATATAGTAATCAATGGCAGGGAGGAGAGACTCATAGAGGTTGTCCCTCTGTCTTGGAGAAATGATTATTTCCCATTATAGAAGAGTCATACGGTTTGTCATGGTTGATTGTGGGGAATTGTCATATCAACTTATGAAATATCAACTCGGTTGGGGAGATGCTATTTTACTCTAGTTTTTAAGCCCCATGCAGTTTCTTTAGGGAAGCGAGTGGCTTCTCAGAACTGGTAAGTCTACTACTATTTCAAGAGCAGTGGGAGGTGTTCGAAAATGTTATCTTAAACGAGGAGGCTGATAGATGTTATTTCACGAGTTCGAGTTTGGGGTTTTTTATTCTCTTGATTACACGAAGCTCTGTCAGTTAGGGGTAGACCATGATACATGGGTGGGTTCAATGTGGTTCATGGATTTCCCCATGAAGATGAATTTCTTAGTTTTGCACTTGAGGAATAAGGCACTTTCAACTGATGAGAATGTCCAAAGGAGATGAATTCCCATGGCCTCCCATTTTTTTTGTTTCATTCAAAAACCTGAATCTATGGTGAACATATTATTTTAGAGTGAATAGACTTCCTCCCTTTGGTCATCCTTCAGACACCATTTCAGATTCAATGAGGGGAATATCTCCATAAAACATTAATCGGTTTTTGTTTGCATGGATCGAATCAAAATGTCATGGTGCTCAAGGTTTGGAGTACCATCTTCACTACTATTTACTTCACTCTTTGGGATCACTAAAACCATGTTATAATGATCCACACTCACTCTCTAATTTACATCTAGATGAAAATTTGGTCTCTATTAGGGGAATCATGATCCCTCTTGAAAGGGAGTCAAAATATGATCTCCCTCTCGAGGTTTCTGATCATGCCATGCATGGTTGAGAA
The DNA here is from genome assembly GCA_963277665.1 of Viscum album. Lineage (NCBI taxonomy): Eukaryota > Viridiplantae > Streptophyta > Magnoliopsida > Santalales > Viscaceae > Viscum > Viscum album. The sequence continues at coordinate 1,370,752,817 of OY728135.1, forward strand.
ATTCTGTGGGTGAAGGGTTAGGTGGATGCATCCTCTGAATGAAATAATGCTCAATGTTGATGGATATTGATTGAATGGTCATATTCATGGTGCGGGATTCTTAGAGACTTAGTGGGTTCAGTTTGGTTTGGGTTCAGTGTTTTTTATTGTTTGGGTAGCTCGTTGGGTGCGAAACTCATGGAACTTCATTCTGACCACAAGTTTTGTAATAGTTTTTGCCTTTAGGTGATGGAAATCAAGTCAGACTCTAAAGTTTGGGTTAGAATACTATAGGGTAAATGTGGCGCTCCTTGGGAGTGGGCTTACCTCACTAGATGCTTCTTGTTGGATACTAATGGTGGCCAGTTGGTGAGGCATATTTTGAGAAAAACCAAAATTTTTAGTTGATTACCTTACTCACGTTGGGAATCCAAATGACACTCTTATCATCTTTGATAGTATGGGATCTCTTCCATTGGAATTTAAAAGGTTTTTGGAAGTGGATACCCTTGGCCTTTACCATTTTCATCCCCCTTGAGGATTTCTTTGTATTCTAATGGGTTTGGAAACCCTATTTTTAAAAAAATTATTTTCTACTCTACTTTATCTTGTTATAAGAATCAATACTATTCATAGTATTGAACTAAAATAATAAACAAATGAATAAAATAATCAAAACACACCCCTCTTCCACCACTAAAAATACTACCCCTCACCACCAATTATCCTCAGACATAATAATCCTTGATTTTTTTCCAAATTTTTTCCAATACACTTCCAATTTATCTCCTTTATGTCCAAGAGCCTTTGGTCTCAATAAAAGTCCAAACCCAATTCCTTTAAATATGTTTTCAAGGAGAAGAATAAGAGAAAAAAACCTATTTTTTTATTTTAATTTCTATTCTATTTATTTTCTTCTCTTATACTAACCTCCCCTTATCGAAGTGACATGATAACTCCTATATATTTCAGAAAATGGATTTTTTTGTTAATGGAATAACCACCATCATTTATCTTCCCCTCCCCATTTGTTCTACAAATTAAAACATCATTCATTATGTCTTAATTTATCACATTCAAGGATGAAGAGTTTTCAATTTTCATTACAGCCTTTAACATTATTCACAAAACAATTTTTATTGATAAAAATGATTATTTTATATGTATTTCTTCTTATTTAATGTTTTTAGACAAGTGTACGTACATAATATTATTTAATAAAATAAAAATAGTTTGTTATGATCATAAAAATTCCAAAATAATCAAAACAGTAATCAATGACGTTTTATATAATGAATCATCCTCACTTCTGAAAAAAAAATTATATTTAAGACCATTTAATATTTTTGATGTTCATTAATAACATATAATTTCATTTATGGACTTCTATTCTCAATTCCCATGATATTCCCTACATGTATACAAGTAATGAATAATTAAAACCGAGGAAAAAAATGCTCCCAAAATCATCAAATTGTATCTCAAAAATCTTAAAAAATGACATAATTGAACTCAATAAAATTATAATAATTAATATAAATGATAAATAGGTTCTGAATTAAAATATTAATGAATCAAATTACATTTTCCAGTACATTAATTATAAGTGTAGAACACTTTTGGATATAAGGTAAGGGATTCTTTTTTAACCTCTATTTTTTCCTTAGGGTTATGCTTTCTCACTATTTACAACAATGTAACTCTTCTTTCATTTTATATAATTATTCTAAATCCTATTTATATGTTCCTAAACTAATGTATCCATATCATTTCATCATTATTTTTTGGTAAATACTTTTTTTAAAACGGTTCCCTTCTCAAATCATCTTGATACGTAAGTCTGATTAAAGGGAACTTTCCGATTTCCTATCCATTTTCATTTGTAATCTATTATATTTTTTGAGAAAAAATTATTTTTCTAAAATCAGTAATTTTATCATGAAAAAATAAAATGGTTCATTTTTCTTATAATATTAAATATTCCTTTTCCACTTTAAAATCCCTTTAATATTTTCCTTAAACCGCACTAAAATGTTTCATTTCTAATTTCTCTTAAAGACTATGTTTACGTGTTTTCACATTAGTTTGAAATAACTTATCATGATATAAGAATATTATCACTTATTAATTTAAATGTATGATTTAAATCTATTCTTTCAAGGACACCATTAGAATATTACATTTTTGTGACTCTTTACATAATTATGATATAGAATTCATTCCATGGGAAACCCTTACACATGTTTCCACATGTGGAAAACAGATACAAAAACATGTTAGGATGTGTGTTCTCAAATAGCACTCCAATGCATTGGTTAATTTTTAGTCTCATGAGACTTCATGTGCAATGGTCTTGGTGGTTATCCTTGACTCATGCTCCTTTATGTCCAATGGTCTGGGTGGTTAACCTTGAATCATCCTCCTCCATGTGAAATGGTCTTGGTGGTTATCCTTGAATCATGCTTATGCCATTTTTATGTTTTTTCCACATTTATATGATTCCATGAATACATGATCTCATGTTATGTATTTTATGCTTCCATATGATTATTCAAATTCCATGCCTTTTTATTTCATCATGTTATGCCATCTAATCCATGTGTTATGATTTACTTATATATTTTTTCATTTAATAGGACTTTTTAGATCATTACCTTATGTTCATGTATTCTATCGGTTATCCTATGTGTATTTAAGAGCTCAATTGAATTTAGGAGATATTTATAGATATTAAATAAAATATTTTTTTTATTTTGGTTTCATAATATTTAATTATGTGCCCAATATTCTAATGACACTAGACATTACGATACTTGGTTTGTATTTAATGTTTAGTTATGATTAAAATCTTATAATGATAAGTGTAAAAGGATAAGGTCATTATATATATAGTATATTGATACCATCCATCATATTTATATGGATGGTTTATGATCATTTTTATTTGGAAAAGTATTGAAATTTCAAATACTAGTCTTTCAAAAAGAAAAATTATTGATTATTGATGATTATTGAATAATTTTTATGGTTTATTCATATGATCAATACCTTGGTAATATTATATAATTGGTGGGAACTAGAATAATATAGTACATAGATGCATCATCAATTCCCTTCAGACAAAAATGTTTCGTATTTGTGTGAGGATTTACCCATTTATATAAGATATATTAGCACGATTCCTCAATGGTACATTTAGGATGTTAATTGTTATTAATTGTAGAAATATTAAGTTAATTGTTGATGACTATGAGATTGTTTGAATAGTTATGATATCCATAAATATGTTTCAGGCTCATGTGGTTTTTATGGGGACTTATTTGTTCATCATATGTTCATTAATATTTAAGATTCCACTACATACATTGCCTCAATAAGCTTCAAAAAACACCCCATTATTATGTTTCAATTATAGAGGATTCTAGGAAGTGTAATATGATTGAAATGGAAGGATATAAAAGTGATAATAATGATGTCTTCAAAATAAATAATATGATTCATTTTTATTTTTTTTCAAATGTAATGTAAGAATGATGTTGTATCTAGTTTACAGTACTAATAAAATAATTGATCCTTTATGATTTGATCACTTATATATAGCAAAAAAGTAGTAAAGTTACCATCGGCTCTAGGATACAACTATTAGGGTCTCTAATGATTGTTTAGTGGAAATTTTAGTAGAAACCATAGGACCTAGATTTAGGAAACCATAAATTAGGGAACATAACCCTGTGATAGAAATTGAGGATATATGTTATTTTAAGATATTATCATAATTTTGATAAGGTATATATTATTTGGTCTTACAATGAAATAAATCACTATCTAAATACTATATGTGTATATGGTTTTGACACAGATTCATATAGGTGTGACACCCTTGAAAAGAGATCATTGATTATATCTCAAGCATTATTTTAGTTCATGATAAAGGAGGCCATTCTATATGCATATTTTTAGACTCCTGAGGGGATATTAATTAATTAAATTACATTTTCTATTAAAAAACTTATGGAATATATTAAATTATTTTTATCAATTCAGAATATTCAAAAATATAATTAAATGATTCAAATATTTTCTATGAAAAAATTTAATCAATGTTATTATTTTCACTAGTTTTAGAATTATACATTATTATTCTTAATTTTGTGATCTAATCTAGTTTATTACTAAATTTATAAATAGATTCTAGTGAATGGAATGAACAAATTTTCAACATCAGTAATCAATGTAAGGATTTACCTTATAAGAAAGTTAACATGAATGTGGTTGTTACTGAGGAGATTATAAATGTATTAGGATTGTTGAATTATGTTATGATTAATAAACTACATCCAAATAGAACAACCTATTACTTCATAATATGAATCAGTGATGTTAAACTACTTTTTGTTGTAGAAAACTCCATCTATTAATGGAACTATAGATCCATTTTATAATAGGACATTGGATCAAGTTCCTAGAAAAGATATTTATTGCTTTGAGAAGTAATTAAAGGTATAAGGTTTTTTATTTAATGTATTGTTTAAATAAAAATTTTTATAACTCCCTAAGACTATAACTGATGAAAATTATATTTGATAGCATATACGACATACAACACCAAGCTTAAATGAACCATGTAATATTATTATTTAAATATGAATATTATGGACTAGCCATTTAATTGTTAGTATGAATAAAATTAACGAAATTATGATGTTTATATAACTAATTTCTCAATATAAACTTTATTTTTAATTATTTGGAAATAAAAACTTAATTTTCACTAATATTATTCGATGCTTTAGAATTTTTTTTCATAATTTTTTTTAATTATATGATAAAACATTATAAATTTTTAATACAAATTATATAAAATTTATTTTATAGAAATAATATAATTTTTTAAATCGTTATATCAAAATTATTATAGGTTTAAAATTTATTATTTTTCTAAAACATAGATTTTTCTGTGAATAGTAACAAAATATGAATTTTTAATTAAAAATATATTTTTGTACAAGAAATGAAATATTCAATTTTTTTACAAAAATTATACCTAAAATAATCTTATTATATTATGAATAATCCGATTATGTTAATTGAATTTAATTCCATGATTTAATTTGGAATAAATTTTTATATACATAAATAGGCATTTTCTAAAGAAACTGTTTTTATTGCATTTTGAATTTTTATTTTAAATTAAATTATTCTACTTATAAAATCAACTGTATCCCATATTATGAATCATGAGTTTAAAATTGAATAAATATGCCCTATTTTTTGGGTCAATATGAACAGTTATTGTGGAAAACATTACCACTTCAGTAAAGGGAAAATCAAGTTAATTTTGTTTAAAAATAAGTAATATTGGTTTAATGTTTTATCCAAATTCTTAATGAATCATGTTAATTCGACAAATATAACCTTATACTCAAAACTTATATGTTTAATGGCCAACTTTCCATGAAAAAATCAATATAATATTTAAATAAAATAATTTTACATAATGTCACTCTCTTAGTTTTTAATATCTATTATATGTTCATAGAGGCACAAAATCTAGCTATGAATTAATTGAAATGAAAATTTTCTACATAATGAAACTATATTCATGAAGATAATTTATTTATAATTTTATGTGTCAATAAAATTACCTTAAATTATTTCACAATGATGATACAATATTTATTTAATTAAAAGAAATATTTCAAAAATGATGTTATAAATATTAAAAGTGTTATAATTTGAGTGATATATAGTTTTTTATAGATTTTTTAGATTTATATTACATAGAATATATTTTTAAATGAATTATATTCAATATCCAACTTATTATGGATGAATTTGAAGTTAAACGAGATGAATTGTGTCAAAAATTGACATTAATGATTATTTATCAAAATAATATTTTATTAACTTATTTAAAATCACTAAAATATTTAAATATAATAGTGTGGATAATATATTTTATAAAATTTTATCACATGGCTGTATATTATCCATTTTACACCTTATGTGTAAAAATCTATACTTCTAAGAGTGAAAGATGCATTGTCGCGATTAATGTTAAAATAGGTTAATTATGGAGTTAAACTAAAAGACAAGGATTAAAACAAGAAAAAACATTTCCAAATTTTATCTGTTGATAATATTTCAACCATATGATACCCTAGGTTATACTCTATATCAATTTGTATTAATTTTTCTTGAAAATGTAATTATTATAATTTAATTTTATATGAAATTCCAAAAAGGTCCCTCACCTCAATTATTAAAAAGAACCTAATCCCTCACTTCATTACACCATTTGAGCCTTTAATATCATCCAAAAACTCCCATGAAACCTTAATAGATTCATTAAACACAACCTAAATCATTTTTCATTCCCAAATACTATCCATTCAATGTTGAATGTGTAATCCAAAGGGAGTCTCCCAACGAAGAGAAAATCCTCTTACATGACCACTTTCAAATGATTTCAACTTTTACCTCATATAAATCATTGATATTAACATAATATAATAAATTGTGTTCTCTAAATATACATAAATGTTATTATGATTATGAAATTGCCATTATCCACCCTATTTCTCATCACATGGAAAATGAATGTATCGCTAGTGCGTGTGTACGACATACTGCCTGCACGTAGTGATAAAATAAATATTCAACCACCATATTTCATGGATTATTTTTATGATGGGTTTAATTTTTATATATTAAAAATATTAAATAATTATACCTCAAAAATTATATTATCATATATTTCTTCTTATAATTAAATTTTTTGGAAAACAACAATGTCACTTATGTGTAAGTGTGGAATGCCACCTCTACTATGGGATGTGATTTGTTTCATTAAAATTTTTGATGGATTTTAATAATGATATATTTAATAAATATATATTATATAAAACATTTAATAATGATTATTTAAGGGTGAATTTTTATTCTCTATTTTTTCCTACTATCCATTGAAAAATGAAAATAGTGTTAATGTGTACGTATGATACACCGTCTCTATGAACATTAATATTAATATTTCAATCTCTAAAATTTATAGAATAATGAAAATAAAAATATGATGAATTTTTGATATTTATATCCTGGTTTAAATTCTTAAGATGATCTAACCATGATCAATTTACTGGTACCAACTCAATCGAATTAAAACATATATAAAAAGTGATGCATTAATCACCCGTAATAGTGATATTAATAAAGAATTACGATTGAATGGGTGATAAAAGGTTATAAGTAAAGAAAATATGGTATGATATATTATTTATTGTTATATAATATGTTTCTAATAATTCTATATTTATTATATAATAGGTGAAAACTACTATGACGGAATTTGGACAAGAGGTAAGGGTTTATTTCTCGATCTCATTATTATTTTGGATTATTTATGTTTATGTCACCCTTGGAGAAATTGATTTTTATTTCTACCTTAAACAAAATAAAATATATTATACTCTTGTAATTAAAAAAAATTATAAATAATAGTAATATTTTCCTCACATTTGTATATAAAATGTTTTAAAAAGTATTTTTTAGAAAATATTACTTCATTTCTCTCTTCGGTCAAAAAAACCTTTTCTTCCATTTCAATGTTATATAAAAATATTATCATGATTTGTTTTTATAAATCTCCAATTTATTTATATAAAAAATTTGTAACCATGTTTTAATTATTTAAACAAAATGGGTTTAAAATAAACCTTCTTGTGATTTTTAGAATGAGGTACTTTTTCCATTTTACAAAAAATAAGAAAAGAATATTTGTTTTAACATATAATACATGGAGAAAATATTAAACCATAATGACCATTAAATTCTTTGAGTATTACTATATATGTTATTAGAATTATTTTTAAATTATTTTTTTACTAATATCCTAGAAAAATATATTTCTTAAAATTCTATTTTAATGTAGAATGGTTATTTTCTGCAAGAGTGTTTTTAATGGAATTTTTATTTTATATTATTTAATAAATTATTGAAATCTATTATTTACTTATTATATACAGGGGATATGTTGTAATTATACCATCCTTATTCTTTCATTTAAAATTTTTAAAATATATTTATCTAGGCATGTACTATATTGATATCATTCACTATATTACACTGATTGCTTTATGATTATTTTTATTGATTGGGGAAAGGATTAACATTTCATATACTAGTTTTTCAATATTAATAGATAAATTAATTCGGTTTCATCCCTTTCTTATGAGGAATTCATTTTCCTTAGTAGGTGATAGGTGGGGACCACTATATCTCACCGATGCAATGGTAGGCCTCCTAAGAAAAAATATATTAGTTATTGGATGAGGTATTAACCATTTATATCGATGTAATAGAACAATGACTTAATGGTGTTTTTAGATTTATTGGACAATTCATCGATAGTATGTTTTAGATTATTAGCATTATGTATTCCTTCATTATGAAATTAATTGTGGATGTCCATGTGATTATTTCATTTGTTATCCACTAATAAGTTTATAGATCATTAAGTTATTTATATGAAATTATTTGATAATTATTTATTTATTTATTCCTCATTTATCTTTTTTTATGCATAACCTCATTGAGAATATGAGGTCACCCGTTTCCTATTTATCCTTTCCCGTGGATACCAAGAACTCTATTATTATTGATATGGAGGGATATGATAAATGGGACTATGGTTTTATCAATGAAAAATACTGTGTTGTATTTTATGTTTTCAAATGTAATATGAAACTCAACTATGTATCTAGTTTTCTGATACGACTAAAGCACTCTGTCCTTTGGGATGTGATCACTTATATCAACTGCCAATGTAATAAAGTACCTATTGGCAATGGGATATTAGGTTCTATGTATTTATTGTAGGTATCAATAAAATTATAGTAGAAACCTCAGGATCCAGATTTATAATAACATATATTGGGGAACATAAACCTATTACTGGTACTAAGAGTGTTCCCAAAGAAACAAATCTTATGTATATGAGATTAATTATTCATATGTTTTTCAATTTCTACTACGTGTTTCACTAGTTAAAAAAATTATAAATTATGATTCATAATGTTAAGATATAATATAGTATATTTAATTTTTAGAAATAGTTACTAGAAGAAATAATGTAAACTATATCAATAAATTTAATTCATGCAGGGATTTCCACCTAGGCATGATAACAAAGATAGAGCTAGAGCTAAAAATGAAGATGAAAAACATATAACTACATTGGGGTAGCTGAATCAGGTTATAACCAATAAAAATTCCCATATAGAGAAACCAATTTATACAAAATTTTTTGTAACAATGTCATAATGATTAATGTTTCAGTAACCTATATCATTAAATGGAAATACTAAACCATTTGTAGCTGAACAATGGATTTGTTTTTTATATAATATATTTATCTCTTTGGGATTTAATGAAATACTGATGGTTTACATTAATTTTTATCATATCTCATGGGATGAAGATAAACTGTTGTCAATGATTAAGAAAAAAGAGGATGGGGAGAAAATATAGAGCATGGAAGAAAAGGATTTTAAGGAACTTTTGTTGGAAAAATAGTTTCACCATGAATAGAGAGAAGGTACAAGAATAAAATTCTTAAGACTGAGTCAAAAGGAACAAGAAAATATTTCTATGTATGAGGCCAAGATTACATGGTTTGCAAGGTATGTATCATACTATTTAGATAATCCAAAGAGAAAGACTGATTGTTTCTTTGGTGGGTTAAAACCAATCCTTCGAAGATCGTTATTCTCCTAAACATTCTCATCTTATGAGCATAGAGAATCATGTTCTATCAACGTAGTGAAATAATTCTCTAGGACTTATTTTCCTAAAGTTAATAAAGAGAAGAATAGGTTATAAGATAAAAAATATAAGGGGAAGAAGAGAAGGAAGTATTTTCCCACTTATGATAATTATCAAAATAAACACCCTTGTACTAATTGAACGAAATGGGAGGTTTCTTCAATTGTTGAGAGAAAGGACATCAATAACATGAATGTAAGGGTAAGAAATAAACCTTGAACCTCTCGTGTTTCAAGTCTAAGTAGATGGGGCACTATGAAAATGATACTCCAAGCATCAAGGGGATATATATGAGAAGAAACAAAGGGATTAAGGTCAAACTTATGCTATTGATATAGTTTATTTGAAATGATTAAAGTACTTTTTTATTCCAATTCATGATTTCTATTTGGGATTCAAGAATTATTTTTTAGAATTATTTTATCAATGATATTCTAGTTAAAAGAATTACAAAACAACAAAAGATTTATCTGTAATGGTTTTTATTTATATATTTGAAAGAACATGTTTAATTGTACTAATAACCAAGAATATAAATTTACATATTTATGTGGAATAAAAGAATTGGAGAAAGATATAACTTTAATATGTCTGTGATGTTGAGTTAATAATTTTTAGTTGGGATAAAAGGAAGATTTAAATTAATCAAGACAATGAGATAGTATTGGTGACATTAAAAATGGTTAGTGATTTTATTAAAGATTAGTTCATGAAATAGTTTACGAAAATTTTGGATTTATATTTTATTATATCAGATTTTATTTTTTAATAACGAGACAGGTAATTCCATGAAGAATTATTTTTTTCAATAAGGTTTTATAATGAAATAATTTATTACCATGTGATCGAGGTTCTTACATGTGACATTAAGAGGAAAATTATAAGGGATTAATGATAAGATTAATTTAGAAATTTAATGAAATTATTCCTATATTTTAGCATTTTTGAATTTGGCTAGACATATTTTGGAGCATATTCATGGTTAACTACTTATGGAATAGATTAAGTTCACTTTTGGATATTATTGTTTGATGTTAAAGTATGATTTATCATATTAGATAAATTTTGATAACTAATTTTTCTTATACATGTTCACAGGTAAAATGAATGACTTAAGGATTTTGTGATTCATTAGAATAGTATTTTATTTTTTTGGGCTAAAAAATTGGTCTTGAATATCAATTTCCTTGCGTAATATATGTGGTGGAAATTGATCGAAGCACAACCATAGGATGATATTTTTCTTACGACATGTAAATAAATCAAGTATTTTTGTTTTCTTGAGTGATTTATATGGATAATAAAATTATACCATGTCTTTTAGAAATTGGATATTAAATAAAAATGTTATATGTTTACTTTTTTTACAGAGATATAAGTGGTATTTTATGTCATCACATATTTACTATTTTTTATAGATACCATGCTTAGGACCATGGTCTCTAGGACACTCTAATTTTCCATGGGAATTATTTTTCTCTTCCATGTCCATATTTTCAATTAACACTAATTGTTTCCTATTTGGAACACATAATATGTATTTTTCCAAATGACGTTTGTATTTCCTTTTTTCTCTTTTTAGGAGAATGTTTTATTAATCCTTTTTTGGATATTGGTCTTCAACAAAAGAATTTTAATATGTCAAGAATTTATTGATGATTTTTTTAAATTGTGGGGATTCATTTTATTGAATGGTGGGATAATGTAACAACCTGAGGTTTTAAAAGAAGGAAATTATGTACAATATCATACATGAAATGCAACATCATGCTTAGAAAAATGATGAAATATTATTATTTAAATATAAACATTATAACATATATGTTGAATTTCCATGTATGAAATATCTTAACCAAATTATGAAATATAAACAAAGGAACTTATAAAAACATAATTGTTTATTAATTCATTGTAAATATGTACCAAAATTTTAATATTGTTATTTTATGGTTTAGAAATATGTTTTCTTCAAATATAATATTTATTGATTTTTGTGATAAAATATTATAATTAATTTATAGAACATATATAAATTTTATTTTATAATAATAATAACATTTTTATGTCATAATATTTAAATTATCTTATGGTGAAATTTTCAAAATTTTCTTGAAAAATGATTTTATAGTGAATAGTTAAAAAATACACCTTTTATTGAAAACTGTATTTTTTGTTTCAAGAATTTAAAAACTAATTTTCATATAAGAATGATTTAAAACTAAAATTACTATAATTATATTAATAATAATAAAATTAGCTTATTTAAAATAAAATTCATGATTGAATTTTATAAAAACCACTTTTATATATAAGAAGGAAATTTTATGAAAAGATTCATTTCATTGGATTTTTCATTTTTATTAAAATTAAATTTTGAAACTAATAGGTATATAAATTAATTATATTTAATACATTTTTTGAACCTATAATTTTGAATTTGGTTAACTTTTCTTTTTTATTGATGATCATTATGAATAGTAACTGTGGTAAAATTTATCACCTTGATAAAGTGTAAATTTAGACAATATAGACTAAAACTATTGGTAAGGTCGTAATTTTTCATAATATTTCTTATTGGATGATGGTAATTAGACCCATATCACCTTATAATTTCAATTTTTTTAATAAAAACTTTTCCCTGTAAATGAATGATATAATACTTAAATAAAAAAATATTACAAAATGTCACTCCCTTATCTTTAAATTTATATTATGTTTCCCCATTGGGAAAAAAGAATGTAATGGTTGAATATAAATGTAAAATTATTTCTTAATGGAATTAGATTAATTTTGATAATTTATTTTAAATTTTTAGTAATTATACCAAAAGTTTTGGGTTCAATCTCCTTTATTAAGAAATAAAAAACAAAAACAACCCCATTTTAAACTGGGTATGGGAAACCCATTACATGCTGTAGAGCCAGAGGGATCAACCCACTACAAAGCCCAATACAGTAGCCCAAAAGCTCAAAGAGAGTACCCAATACACACCTGAAGACCCGATAAACAAATTCATAAAAAACATGATTCCCACAAAAGTGATCTAAAGCCCACACTAGAGCCTTACACAAACCCAAAGACCAACCACCAGCATCAACGCCGACCCTCCGTTGCCCGAAAGCCTCGATGAACACCACCCACCCGCAGACCGCCTCACGTTGGTCTCCCCAATGCTCTGCAACATCAATCAACAGATCTCAAACAGATCTAGCTCTGAGCCAGACCATCAAAAGACACTCAGAGGAATGAGAAGTTGCTAAAAAATATCAGGGGGAGAACCATCAAGAATCCTCAATTGGATACACCGCTGAAGTCAGGACAGGTCCCGCCACTGGATCGTTCCACACCACCATCTCCAGCGCCATCACACTAAGACCGATTCTGGCCAGATATTGTATTCAGAACCAGGTCTGGATTTGTAGTGGTGACCACTGTACCACAAACTTACTTTCACCAAGATCCAACGCATCAATAACCACACCTTCATCGACCTGATGCAACACCATCAGGGCACCTACTATGACACTGAAACCAAAGACACCGTCTGAGGAATGGAGAAGAAGTGGATATAAACCCTAGACCACATAAGTCGCCTGCTCATGCTCCACCCCTAATGGTACCATCCCCAATCTAGTGTATATATCTTATCATTGCCCTTATTTTTAGTAATTATATAATAACCTTAAATTCTTGCACAATGCTAATACACTTTTTTTAAATTATTTGGTAAATTATATAAATAATATTAAAAATATTATAAATGATATAATTTGAATGATTTAAAGTGGTAAATTATTTTTTAGATGAATATTACATATTTTTTAGGTTTAAAATATTTATATTAAAAAATATAGCTTTTTATTGTTGTATTTTAATCCAAATTAAATTTATATTTTCTAAATTGACATTAATGATAATTTATAAATAAAATATTTTATTAAATTATTTAAAAATCATTAAAATAATTAAAATATATATTTTTGATTTTATATGGTCTAAAATTTTATCCCATGGTGATTTATGTCCCATTTTCAACTTATATATAAAATTATAGACTTTTATGTTTCCAAAATACATTACTTTGGTTAATGTAAAAATAGGTTAATTAAGGAGTTAAACCAAAATATAAGGTTAAAAAAATATAGAAACCCATTAAAATTTTATTTTTTGATGAAATTTAAATCATATAATACCCGAGTTATGAATTCATTTCATCTTGGATTCATTTTTACTGAGAATGACTTTATTATGATTTAATATTTAAAAAAATTTAATAAGAGACCCTCTCCTCAATTATAAAATAGAATCTCAAACCTCACTTATTTACCCCAACATTTACATTTATATCTCAAAAAATGCCTTCTATAATAACTTTTTAGTTTCCTTGAACACATATTATATCTTATTTTATTTCCAAAATACCACCCCTTTAAAGAATTAAGTTGTAACGAAATGGAGTTTCTCGAGGAAGAGGGAATTTTATTACCCAACCACATTCATTTTATTTCTTCTTTTACCTCTTTTAAATTTGTAGTATTATCATAATATAATATATTCATTATCATAAAGATAATCAAATTTAATTATAATTATTAAACCAGACTCATATTAGGAATCTGGTTATAATATCTCATGATGATTCAGTTAAAATGAAAAGCTATTAGATTATTTTAAAAATGGTTGTTATACTTATGATTGGCTTTGAAATAATCTAGATTTTTAGGGATTATTTATTTTTTGGATTTAAGAATTAGTATATGATTCATAAAATCATATAGTAAAATGATATTTAAATAATAATTTCATTTATATACATTAATTTATGATGAATCTATGATAATCATTATTCTATACTGATTTATGGTTTTGTGGACGTTTACTATAATATGACCATGTTCTTTATCACTCTAAATTATTTTGTAGAGATTATTTCCCCCCTCCATAACCATATTTTCACTTTCTGTAAATTTTATCCTTATCTAGGAACTTCATCATGTGTTATTTTGGGTAAACATTATGTTTCCCAGTTCCCATTTTCAGAGGAATTTATTTTATTCATTTGAATGATGTAGATTTCTAAAAAAAATTATTTTCAAATATTTAATCCTTGATTACTGAGATATAAATATTGGGGGACCAATTAATTTGGGGTGGGGGGGGGATATAACACCCTAAAAACATTTTTTAGAAGAATATAATTCTTGATATATTTCTTACCACTCAAGATCAACTTTTAAGAGAACCATAATAATATTAAAATTATTTAAATGTGACCTCTATAACCTAATCGTTAAATTTAAAGTATGTATAAGAATAACCATGTTATGAAAAAAGTTGTATAAAGGTTTTATATTATTATAATGAACTGATTAATTAAATATTTAGTAAATTTAATATTATTCTTTAAAATATGATTTCATTAAAACTGATTTTAATTATTTTTGTGCATGGAAATTATAAATATTTTTTTACATTTTTTATATTTCATTTAAAAAAATTAATATAATTTCTGAAATCAGTATGTCAATGAAAACACATGCCTTTTAATAAATTTATTTCATTATTCATTACATAAATATATTATTATTTCAATCAATGAATATAAACAGGACAAGTGTGTTTTTAAAACTATATACATAGAAAAATAAAATAAAACACATATATGATGAAATTATTTAAAACTCGTTAACAAGTTTTTAATATTCAAACTCCCTTTAAAAACAATATAAAAAAAACTAGGGATGTATATAATAAAATTGTAATTTTATATCCTAGTAAGGGAATAATGAAATAATAAGTTAATTAAATTAATACATGTGATTCTAGAGGTGTATCAAGGTGACAGAAAAAGGGCGAGAATCATAAACAATACATCAAATCTAGACATAATATCATAACATCAGGGCAACATAGGAATGTGGAAATAATAGAAAACATAACATATTAATTATAAGTAAAGGACAAATATCAATACATCATAACATAGTGTTCTTACAGTAAACTCTCATGCACTATATATGGTATCTCATGAGATTAAACATTCCACAATTCATTAGAGGGATTCATAATTGTGCATATAGCCATTGTATTCATAATATGTACATCATTTGTATGCCACAGGAATCATACCCCATAAGAAAATATTTCATAAATTTTTACCACATGATTAAGGGGTGTGGGTAATAGACGTGGATTCCCCCAATAAAAGAATTATAGTTAAATCTAGGTGAATACCATTGATTGGAAATGGGGATCGGTATTCACTACATGAATGTTTTTTCCTGGAAAACCACAGGATAATTTTGGTAGCATAACTAGTGTTTATAAAGATTCATAGAATGAGATAATTAGATTAAAAGGGGTATATAATTATGTATACATAATAATTAACGAATGAGATATATTTAAAACCCATATTCTAATATGAATAATTCTAATTCAAAAGGTGTAATATAATGAAATTTATTGAATAAAGAGGATGAGTGGACCCCTTACACCATTCTTGTATTGACTTAAGTAAAGGTTATAAGGAAAATGGATTAGTTATATCTATTTATAAGAACATAAATTTTATAGTAGTAGGATATTTCTAATTATATAAAAATATAATATATGGAGATTCAAAAGTAAAAATACAAATAAATAGGATGAATGTAAAAGAAGAAATAGTGATCCCTTACCCTGAGAGGGTGCTTCTAAAATCTCGAGAGGATCTTCTTAATATTATGGTAATTCCTTGGGATAGATTTAGAGTTTTATTTGGAGATATATTTAATAATAAAAAGGTTTTTATTTAATATTATTGGGATTTTTAGTGGGTATTTATATAAATAGATGGTGGAATTCTCTATTAATTTCTAAACTAAGGTTTTGAAATCTATATTATAAAATAAATAAAATCAAAAATAGTACCATAGTTCCTACACATGGTTTCACAAAACATAATTTTTTTAAATATTTTATAGTTATTATAATAGAAATCATTAATATAATATGATTAGTGCAGTTTAATGTAGTTATATTAATTAATAAATGGTTTTAAAAACATTGAAAATAACATATGTTTTGGAAGATTCATTAAAGGCTTATAAAACCAATCAAATAATTTAAAAAAACATTATATTAAAGTGTAAATAATTATTTGGAAATTGATTCAATATTTTGTATTCAGTAAACTATTTTTGGGATTTAATCATGTCATTATACATACCATTTATTTATATTGTATTAGTTTTTACCCAAAAAATCAAATGTCTCAAAAAATTATGAAAAAATAACTATTATATAATTTAAATGTTATAATTTCCAAAATAATATTTATTTTAATAAAATTATTTTTCTAAATATATGAATTATAACTTTTAAATAAAATAACATATTAACAAATATATATATTAATTTATATGACACCAACAACTTTATGTCCTATATAAAAATTATATTGGACTTCCTTAAATTATATTATAATTTATAATAAGATATATATTATTTAATAATATTATATCATTAAAATAACATTTATTTAAATAAAATTATTGAATTTATCAAATAAAGTGTCTTAAGTTAAACAATATATATCTACTAAAAAATACAATTTTGATTCCTACATATCTGAATATAATTTATTTCAAACTTTTAAATAATTTATAATGTAACAATAAAAAGAAAAAAAATATAATTAGTATTTTATACTCAAATTTATACTAATAGGGTCAAAATACATAACCCCTTATTATAGAATCATATGCACTTTGGGTAAGGTGTTCAATGATGAAACTTATTAGGGTGGTTTGTCAAACGTGGTTTAGTCCGTCATCTCGATAAGCTTTAACATCTCATGTAAAAAAAAATCTTCTGCATTAGTTGTTGGAACTCTTCTTGGTCATGGGTAACAATAAATACTATTAATTTCTTCTCCCATGGATACACCCAAAATGTGGATCACACGGTATGATCCTACTAGTTGGGACCATTACTTCATTCATATAAGTCAATTAGACTTCACCATAACCCATAATAAATACTAATATTAGAAGTCTCTTTATAATGGATATATTTATCTAATTAATATTTTTTATGATCATTTAAATCATACAGGATATAATATTCCTAAATAACCAATGTTATTCATATATTTTCTATGACTATATTTCTGAATTAGAAATTTATTCGTTCAAAAGGGAGATTCAAATATAAAATTTTGGGGCATTAAATTAATCCCCCTCTAGAAATTTCACCTTCAAAATTTGAATTTGTACACTAAAATAAAAGCTTGTACTTATGTTTCATTTCCCCTTCTAGTTCCCATGTTACTAAATAAAACTTATGGTCCCACTTGGGTACTTTGACAATGTGAGTTGACTTATTTCATAGAACATTGTATATACTATATATGATCTTCACCGAATCATCCTCATATGCATTATTATTCTCAATATGTACCACCTATATATTCAGTAAATGCGAGGGTTCTTCTATTTACTACATTAAGGGTGATACATATAACACATCATGTAATTGAGATAGGTTAGGTGGGAGTGGACATTGTTAATCCATAGAAATTATGTGATCAAAGATCTTAAAGGGGTTAATTTATAATATAATAAGCTATTCTATTTTTAAAAAACCACATGAGTTTCTTGCACAAAGATACAAAATATAACACTTTATCTTTGAGCTTGAAATCTGGGTCGTATCGATTATTGTCTTCAAATAATTTCCATCAACTCTGCATCGATTTCATATGATGATGAATTGTTTAAACCTTCTCTATTATCTCTTGGATAATATCGGGTCCCCTCAGCTTAAACTCTTTATCATCATCCCAAAATGGAAGAGTCTAACACCTCTTCTAATAAAGTGCCTCATAAGGTGTCATTGGAATTCTAAATGGAAACATCCATTATATGAGAACTCCATTAGGGGATGTTACTGATCCTACCACCCTTTTAAATCCATTTAAAATTACATCAATATATCCTCTAGATTTTGAATTCTTCTCTCAAACAGACCATTTGTCTGAGGGAAATAAAAAGTATTGAAACTCAACTTTTTATCCAATTATTATTGAATACTTATTCATAACCTTGAGATAAACCTAAAATAATCACCAGATACAATGAAAAATTTCACTCTATATAGTATTACCACTAAACCTATGTATATATTTCTGATTTGTTCATGATAGAAATATTCCTTGATATAAATTAAATTCACAGAATTTTTCTTGGTGATCAAATACCACCCATATAGTGTTATTTCCTTTAGCTATTATAGAGAGTCCTATGATAAAATTTAGGATAATTTTTTCCCATTTCCATACTGGTAAGATAAATGGATACATCATACCCTTAGACATATATCATTTAGCCTTAACTTATTGGAATACAATGAATCTTGATACAAATTCTAAAATCTCCCTCTTCATGTTATCCCACCATAAGTTTTTCTTCCAATATCTATACATCATAGAGATTCATGGATGAATAGATAAGGATGTGATATGAACATCATCAATAAGTTCCTTATTTGGATTTAGTTTTTTAGGGATATATATATAGATTCCAAACCATATAACACTATATTTTTCAAAGTTGAACTATGGACTATTTTCTACCATTATTTATAGATCGTCATTATCTTTTTTGGACTCCTAGATCCTTTCATGAATGGATGTTTGAGTAGGTATTTGAGAATGGTACGACACATATAATTTTTTTATTCCCATGTACCTTCATTTAAATCCTAATAATAATGGATCCATTTATATCTTAATCAGTGATGGAGTTTAAGGATCCTTTCTAATCGAATAATCCACCACTTTTTTTCTTCTAAAAATGATAATGGATTCAAAAATAACTATCCATAGTTACTTCTGAACACCTTAATTGGAAAATTTTGGTATCCTTTGCGTAAATATATACTTTAGGATTTTATGATCTTCATTTTTATCAACCTTCTTCTCCTTGAGATAATTTTTACAAATATTTAGTCCAAAGAGAACTACAACCAATTCTAGATCATGGGTAGGCCGATACTTCTCAAAGAACATTAATTTGTTGAAGTCATGGGAAATCAGTTTTTCATATTTCATGAGTTCACAGATCAAGAAATTTTTATATGAATCATTGAAGATCTCAAATCCTTTCCAACAATTGGTTAGTGTATGAATAGGTGTAGTGATTAGAATACTATTTAACTCTTTAACAATCAATTATCTAGTCCATTTTAAGTAGTATAGGTTAGTGTGATTGACCATCAATAGATGTTGGAAATAGATGTTAATACCAAGCTAATCCCTAGAAACCATATATCTCTCTTATTGATTTTATTTTGTGATATAATTCAATTTCAATTATTTTTAAAGGATCTAAAAATATTTTTTTTTCTAGTGATAATTTACATATGAAATATCACCTCCCCATCCATAACACTCATTTTCTATATAGTGCATATAACTTTTCCATTCATAAGGTCTTTAGTAAATTATTAAAAGTATCATCACGATCGTCTATTATTTTGGAGTAGATAATAATATCATCTATAAAAATGATAAAAAAATTAATTAAGTTAATCCCCAATGACACTATTCATTAATTCCATGAATATAGATAGAGAATTAGGGATTCTAAATGTAACACCCCAAGCATCCATGGTACGTTTCTCTTTGAATAATACAGTATCGTGTGTTGTACGCAACTTCGAGTTCTAACACACACCACAACCAATCAAACTAGCCGTTATGAATAGTAATGCCTACCTTTTTAAAATTTATAAATTCTATCTTTCAAAATGGACTTCATTTTTGGATTCAGAATATCGAAATTATCCTAGGGTGAATTTTTGGTATTTTTCTGAAAACTTTCAATTTTTGATGAATAGTAAAAAACATTGACTTATTGGTTAAAACCGACTTTTTATTTAAATAATTATTTATTTTATTTAAATTTATTTTATGTCAAAATAGGTACATAATACCTATATAAGTTCAATGTAATTCATTAGAATCAGTTTATAATAATTTTAGACATATAAAAATTTTATTGAACTTTTCACCGTCTTTTACCCATCTCCTAGGAGAATTTGCAAATTCACATAATGCTTAATTTTAACACTTCTGTGAGTGGAATTTCAAAAATCCCTAGAGACACAGATAATATCAAGGAGTAAAATGTTTTTCAATAAGATAAAAATAATTTTTGGTGAATAGTAACTTTTTACTCTTATTTACCACGGTAAAAAGTAAATAGGGTATTTAATGGTAAAAATGATATTAATATTACCCTAACACATGTCCTAATTCTATTGGACAAGTTTATCTCGACCAAAAACAACCTTAAGAATAAAATATTATCATTTAGGTCCACTTGGATTAGATTAGGACATTTATTATTATTTAATTCAAAGAAGAGTTAAAAGAGTTAAAATCAAAGTTTAATTACAAAAAAAATTAATATTGGGTTATACATAAGATAAATTTGATTATAAATATTAATTAGAAATCTAAAAAGATTTCCTACATAATTATATTTTATTTATAATTTCTAGACATTAAATAACTTAATTTATTTATGACACAATGATGATAATGTAATTACCTTATTAGTGAAATATTAAAATAATTGATATTATAAATACCCAAATAAATATAATTTGAGACTTTGAATGAATTCAAATAATTTCATAGATTAACATGACATGTTAAAGTTGATTCAATGAATTAGTTTTGAAGTAATCATGCTGTTATGATTTTCAGAAAAATCAAATTCCAAATATTTTCAAAATTGACATAAATGAGTTTTTTAAACAAATATTATATTATTAATTTATATTGTATTCCTAAAAAACCAAGGTTCGGCCAAATAACTCATATAATTATTTTTATATCATTAATGGACCACATTGGGGTCACATAGATGTATATTGTAAGTTTATTAACTATATAATATAAAAATACAAAGTGACATGGTAAGTGTTAAGCTAATTAACTAAGAGTTAAAACTAAAAGATAAGGTTAATATAATGACCCAAAACTATCAAAATTCTATTTTATTTGAGTGGTTTTCGACCCATCCCCACCTTAGACTTTTAATAATCCACTTTGGAGCCATTAAAAACTGAATATGAGTTTATTATAAAATAATACTTTATGTTTTTCCTAAAGAGCCCCTCACCCCTCTTATAAAAGGGCACTCCCCCCTTCTAATTAATTCACACCTTCAAAGCCATTTGGCTCGGCCAACCTCTGCCCAAATATCCTCCCAAAATTACTCACTTCATCCTAGAGGCCTTAGTTTGATCAGAAAGCCAACCTAAGGATCCCTTTTGATCAAATCAAACGGAAGAACCCGAAGAAGAGGTAACGTCTTCACCACCCTATTTAAAGTTCCTTTCTTCTTCAACTACTTATTTCCTTGTTATTTACATTCTAAAATAATAACTACAGTATCTCATATATATTGTGATGTTATTATAAATATGGAACAAACAAATTGATTATTTTATCCATCCCTTGGATGACATGTCACCATACGTGCGTACGTACGGCCTACCGTCTCCACATTGTGGCGTAATTGCTATTCAATGTATTATTATTTAAGTGGGTATAATAATGATGTATAATTCATTTAAATAATAAATATAACATGATAATTATTCTATCTATATGATATACCATCCAATTATATATTATTTTAATATCAAAAGAATGATATTGTTTCTCGTGCGTACGTACGGTCTACCGTCTCAACGAACGTGATGAGATTCATTCCCCATCGTATTCATTCAAGAATAATTTTCATTTGATGGTTAAAAATAATGTTTAAAGACTTAATATCATTCTGGATATAAATAAGATACAACCTATCCATAAAAAACACGGCTTTTGTAATAAAACATATAAATGAAAATGAGAAAGTTAACACCTGAAATGACGATAATACTAAGATATTATTGACAATGAAATGTTAAAAGATCATATATGATATCATATTAATATATATAATTTTTTTATAATTTAATTACAATTATTTCACCATTATAAATTTGGTTAACCTACCATCAACCAAGTAAAATTATAAGATAAGGGTTATTTCACAATCTCTTCATTATCCGAGGCTGTTTATATGTAATTATCTACTGGGACCTATTTATCATACACATCCATGTTTCTTAAAAATGTATTTCAAAAAATTCTTAATATTTTACAGAATATGGGTTAAAGTCAATTATACCCTTTTTTTACTTTTTATAAAAAATTTATAAAGGAATCTTTCTATCGTTTTCCAAACAAGGCCCTTTTTAACATTTTCGACAAAAATAAGGTATGAATGTCTTTTTTTAACTTATACGGTGGGTGCAGCTATTTTATGCCATTATAAAATATTAGAAGCTTACCTTACAAGCTTATAAGGATATTTTCAATGTAAATGTTTTATTTTATAATTATGTGACTTTTAAATGATTTCAAAAAAAGAGATATTTCTCTCAAATAGTTTTGATTTTATCTATGTCAACATCCTTTGATAGATTTTAAGCTTATTTGAAGTTGATTTATTATGATATAAAATTCCATATTGTATTGAAGTTTTTGTGATGTGTTTGATTGTGGATGTGTTATTTTTATACCATTCGTGGTTTATGGAGAAATTATTGACATTTCGTATGATATTTTTAATACGAATGTTTATGTTATGTTTAAACCTGTTAATATGAGGAATGCATTGGACTTAATATGTGATGGGTGGAGCCCTCTATGGCTCCTCGATGCATCGGCAGGTCTCATGAGACAAACTAGTGTCTTGGCATGAGGCCTTGAAAAAATCATATTTGTAGTTTTGGCACGAGGCCTTGGCTACGTGGTTATGATAGTCTAGCATTATGCATTCCATCATTATGAAAGTGGTTATTGATATTGCATGTGATTATTCGACTAGTAGAATATCCATGTGAGTAAGTAAATGGAATTATTTGATTTTTATCTTTGCCATATTATACTGAAGTTCATGTTTAAAAGGCTTTTGTTTTAGTTATATATTGCCTTAAATGTTTATGTTTATTTATGATAGTTTCTGCTATATTTTTATCCTTACTGAGCTCCTTAGCTCACTCCTTTCAATGTTTTATTTTTCCCAGGATGTTAAGAAGTAATTTATGAATGACCTGCAGGGATAATATGGGGGTATATTAAGACAATATGTTGTTGTAGTAGTTTTCATTTTTATGATGTAATGTAAGACTTATGAATATATCTAGTGTTTCCAAGGCTACTAAACCAATCGGTCTTTCGAGATTTGATATTTCATGTGATCATGCCAATGTTATGTAATAATGCATCGACTCTGGGTTACTAGGGTTGGGGCTTTGCAGTTGGTGTCAAAGGAAGTTTAGTACAAACCTTTGAAGCAAGATTTAGATAAACTCTGATTTGACCACGTAGACCTAAGATGAACATTGAGGATTAATATAGAATAACTTCCTAGAATTTTGGTATTGTAGAGATTTTGTGAGTTTTACAAGAAATACATCCCTGTCTGAATAAGAGAAGGTAGAGGCGGCTCTGGCACAGATTTACCTAGAGTTAAAACCCAAAAACACCTCTTTGAGATAGACTCGAACGGGAACTGGTGCACGAAGATGGGCCTTGCTGCACTCTTGGTTACGACACTCTCAGGGGATATGCTTAGGATAATTATAATTTTCATTACAAACCATTATGAAGGGTTTATGAGTATATAATTCCTTGAAGGAAATTTTTTTATGATTATGGATTATATCCATATATAGTTCAGTTTATGTTAAGTGTTTTATAAGTATGGAAGTATGTATTTTGATTCATAAACTAATCTAGTTTATGCCATTGTTTAAAAATTGCTTCTAGTGGAAGAAATGGAAACCATATAAATGCATGAATTCCATGTAGGGATTTCCCTCCTGCTAAAGATAATTATAGTGGAGCTGGTGATGCAACTGGTGCTAATCAGCTAATCACCATACTAGGACAACTCACTCAGGTTATGAATAATAACCTTACCTGGATGGGCACCCTGATCCACAGCGTGGAGGATCAATGTTAGATCGTTTCATGAGGAAAAAACCACCAACATTCAATGGGAGTACAAATACCTTAGTAGCTGATAAATGGATAAGTTCCCTCGAGAAAATATTTCAGACTTTGGGGAGTAGTGAAAGAGAAAAAGTTTTCATGGAAGTCTACTGCCTGACTGGAGATGCTGATAAATGGTGGTAATTGATTCAAAATACAAAGGAAGATGAAGAAGTGTCAAATATGGAATGGAGGGATTTTAATGAAATTTTCTTAGAAAAATACTTTCCTCATGACCATACAGAAGATATGGAAAGACAATTTCTCAGTCTGAGGAAAAAGGAGGAAGAGAATGTTGCAAAGTACGAGGCTAACTTTACAAGGTTAGTAAGGCATGTTGTAGATTATATACGTAACCCAAGAAGTAAGATCGATCGTTTCTTTGATGGGTTAAAACCATTTCTGCGTCGAGCATTAGTCTCACAATATTTCTCCATGTACAAAGATATAGTCTCAACAGCCATCAAGACAGAAAAGGAATTCTCTATGTCTTACAACTTTAAATCAAAGCAAGATAATAAGAGATCTACTGATCACTTTGGATATGGAAATAATGGGAAGAAGGGAAAATTTTAATATCAATACTATAGTAAATGTGGGAAGAAACACCCTCGTACTTTCTTGAAAGGAATGGGTGTCTGTTACAAGTGTGGTGAAAAAGGCCACC
The DNA here is from genome assembly GCA_963277665.1 of Viscum album. Taxonomy (NCBI): domain Eukaryota; kingdom Viridiplantae; phylum Streptophyta; class Magnoliopsida; order Santalales; family Viscaceae; genus Viscum; species Viscum album. The sequence continues at coordinate 1,370,778,388 of OY728135.1, forward strand.
AAACTCGTGATTGCAAAGGGAAGAAGGAAGCTACCGATGTTCTGTGCTACAATTGCAGGGAGATCGGACATTATGCCAATAATTGTCCTAATCATCAGGGGAACTTACCTTAGAAATGGCCAAGGGATCAAGTCCATGCTTATGCTATCACTACTGCTGAGGTAGAAGCTACAAAAGATGTGATGGCAGGTAATTTAATGGTTTCCTCAAGTTTATCAAATGCTTTATTTGATTCTGGATCATGGCATTGTTTCATATCTTCCCAGTTTGCTAAGAAAATTAGATATTTCCAATTTCATTTAACAAAGGAGTTGTTATTTATAAATCCAAAGGGAAGTATCATTGCAATAATGTTTTGTGAATCAGTCCCCATTAGGGCACATAAATGTTCTTTATCCGCTAATCTCATTGTCATACCCATGACTGAATTTGATATAATCCTTGGTATGGAATGGATTTCAGACTATGATACAAATATTTATTGTAAGAAGGAGGTTATGATTTTTGATGATGATGATAAAGAACACCTTATTTTTAGAGTAGAATCGTCACCACCTAATTCTTATCTAGATCCACCCCCAGTAGCTCAACAAAATTCAATTATAGGAGAGGGAGAGAATGAAATGATTGTGGGTGAGGAAAGGAATGTTCAAATAGAGGATGTACCTACTATGAAATAATATGTAGATGTGTTTCTGAAAGATTTACCTGGACATCATCAAGAACGATAAGTTGAGTTTACCATTGATTTAATTCCTGGATCAAGGCCTATATCGAAGACCCTTTATAGAATGGACATTGTGGAATTAGTTGAACTAAAAAAACAACTAGAGGAATTGAGTAATAATGGATTTATTCTCCCTAGTGTTTCTCCATGGGGAGCCCCTATTCTTTTTGTTAAAATTAAAGATGGATCTATGAGGTTATGTATCGACTACAGGGAGATCAATGCTATATAAATAAAGAACAAGTATCCCCTACCTCGCATTGATGATTTATTTGACCAACTGCATGGAGCTCAATACTTTTTAGAGATTGACATTTGACCAGGATACCATCATTTGTGTGTGAAGAAGGAAGAAATTCCGAAGACAACATTTCGAACAAGGTACGAGCATTACGAGTTTACAGTAATGCCTTTTGGGATGACTAATGCACCCTCTGTATTCATGGATCTAATGAACAATGTTTTCAAGGAATATGTCATTGATTTTTTGGTGGTATTTATTAATGATATATTGGTATACTCGAAAAGCTACTAAGATCATGAAAATCACTTACGCATTATCTTAAAGACTTTGAGAAGACATGAATTATACGGGAAGTTTAGCAATTGTGAATTCTGGCATCAAGATATTTCATTTCTTGGCCATATTTTCTCTAAGGATGGAATTTCCATTGATCATTATAAGACCAAGGAAATCCAAGAATGGCCAGCACTAATGAGTATAACTGAGGTACACAGTTTTATTGGTTTGGCAGGTTATTATCGACATTTCGTCCAGAATTTTTCTCGGTTGGATAACCCATTAACAAAGCTCACACATAAAGGGTTTAAATTTGTCTGGACAAAAGAGTGTGAAGAATGTTTTGAAGAACTGAATAGAATATTAGTCAATGCTCCTATATTTACTCTACCATTGGGGAATGATGGGTTCGTTATTTATAATGATGCATCAATAAAAGGACTTGGTTGTGTCCTTATGCAGAATGATAGGGTTATTGCATATGCATCATGACAGCTAATAATTAATGAGAAAAACTATTCTACTCATGATCTCGAGTTAGCTGTTGTAATATTTTCCTTGAAGATATGGAGACACTACCTCTATGTTGAAAAATGTGATATTTATACTGATCACAAGAGTTTGAAGTATATTTTCTCACAAAAGAACTCAACATGAGGAAAAGGAGATGACTTGAACTACTCAAGGATTATGATTGCACAATACACTACCACCCGGGGAAGGAAAATAAGGTGGAAGATGCTTTAAGCAGAAAAGATCACGGAGTTTTGAACATGATAAGAATTTAAAGGGATCTTATTTTCATGGATCTAGTAATGATGGATATGGGAATCACCATGGAAGGAGAAACATCAATGATTTTTGAAATGGTTGCCAATCCATCTTTACTAGAACGAATTAAGAGTTCTCAGACCAATGATGAAGACTTTCAAAAGAATTTTAATGCTGTGAATGATGGGAGATTGAGATACTTTGTGTTTAAAGAAGGAATTTTGAAATTCGGGAAGAGACTTTGTGTTCCCGATATACCTGATCTAAAAAGAGAATTGTTAAATGATGATCATAGCTCCAATTTCTCTATACACCCTAGGAGCACCAAAATCTATAAAGATTTGATGGAACACTTTTGGTGGGACAACATGAAGAGGGATATTGCTGATTTTGTGTCAAGATGTATGGTTTGTCAACAAGTGAAAGCAAGAAGGCAACAACCTAGTAGAGTATTGAAACCTCTTCCCATACCTAAGTGGAAATGGGATAATATCACGCTGGAATTTGTCATGGGACTACCAAAGAATCCTATAAGGAACGATGCAATATGGGTCATTGTTGATCATCTTACCAAGTCAGCACATTTCCTTGCTATAAGGGAGGATTTACAACATGAACATCTAGCAAGACTATATATTAATGAAGTTGTGAGACTTCATGGGGTACCCCTATCGATTGTTTTTGATCGTGATCCTCGTTTTACTTCAAGATTCTGGAAAAGTCTTCAGAAGGCCTTGGATACTGAACTTCATTTGAGCACTGCCCACCACCCTCAAATAGATGGACAATCAAAACAGACTATTCAAAATTTAGAAGACATGTTGAGATCATTATCACTAGACTCTCAGGGTATGTGGGATCAATATTTACCTATGGTAGAATTTTTCTATAACAATATCTTCCATTCAAGTATTCGGATGGAACCATATGAAGCGTTATACGGAAAGAAATGTCGCACACCAACCTGTTGGGATGACGTTGGTGAAAGAAAACTTATAGGCCTAGAACTAGTGGAGGAAATGATGGAAAAGGTAAAGGTACTCCAAAACCACATCAAAGAATCTCAAAGTAGGAAGAAGAGCTATGCCGATAACCGAAGGAAGGATTTGGAATTTCATGTAGGAGATCATGTTTTCATGAAGGTATCTCCATTGAAGGGAGTTATGCATTTTGGAAAGAAGGGTAAATTGAGTCCCAGGTACATCGGACCTTTCGAAATTCTAGAACGAATTGGGGTTGTAGATTACCATTTGGCAATGCCGCCAAGTCTCTCCAAAGTTCACGATGTGTTCCACATATCACTATTGAGAAAATACATGCCAGACCTGATGCATGTACTCACCTATGAGAATTAGAACTGGAACGCGATCTCTCTTATTACGAAGAGCACGTCAGGATACATGATACGAGAGAACAAGTGCTGAGAAACCAGACGACTCATCTGGTAAAAGTTCTATGGAGAAACCATAAGATGAAAGAGGCAACGTGGGAACCCGAGGAACTTATGATGAAGAACCACCCGAGTCTTTTTATGTAGTAATATTCTAGAAATTTCTAGGAAGAAATTATTTGAAGGTGGGGAGAATGTAACACCCCAAGCTTCCACGGTATGCTTCTATTTCAGTAATACAGTAGCGTGTGTTGTATGCAACTTCGAGTTCTAACACACATCACAACCAATCAAACTAGCCGTTATGAATATTAATAACTAATTTTTAAAATTTTATAAATTTTGTCTTTCAAAATGGACTTCATTTTTGGATTCGGAATATCGATATTATCCTAGGGAGAATTTTTGGTAATTTTCTTGAAAACTTTCAATTTTTGATGAATAATGAAAAACATTGAATTATTGGTTAAAACCGACTTTTTATTTAAACAATTAATTATTTTATTTAAATTTATTTTAGGTCAAAATAGATACGTAATACCTATATAAGTTCCATGTAATTCATTGGAATCAGTTTATAATAATTTTAGACATATACAAATTTTATTGAACTTTTCACCGTCTTTTACCCATCTCCTAGGAGAATTTTCAAATTCACATAAAAATTAATTTTACCACTTCTATGAGTGAAATTTCTAAAATCCTAGAGACTCGGTTAATATCAAGGAGTAAAATGTGGTTCAATAAGACAAAAATAATTTTTGGTGAATAGTAACTTTTTACTCTTATTTACCACGGTAAATAGTAAATAGGGTATTTAAGGGTAAAAATGATATTAATATTACCCTAACACATGTCCTAATTCTGTTGGACAAGTGAATCTAGACCAAAAATAACCTTAGGAATTAAATATTATCATTTAGGTCCACTTGGATTAGATTACGACATTTATTATTATTTAATTCAAATAAGAGTTAAAAGAGTTAAAATCAATGTTTAATTATTAAAACATTTTTAATATAGGGTTATACATAAGATAAATTCGATTATAAACATTACATAGAAAGCTAAGAATATTTCCTACAAAATGATAGTTTATTTATAATTGTTAGACATTAAATAATTTAATTTATTTATGATACAATGATGATGAAGTAATTACCTTATTAGTGAAATATTAAAATAATTGATATTTTAAATACCCAGATAAATATAATTTGAGACTTATAATGAATTACATGAAATTAATAGATTAATATGACAAGTTAGAGTTGATTAAATGAATTAGTTTCAAATTAATCATGCTGTTATGATTTTCAAAAAAATCAAATTCCAAATAGTGTCAAAATTGACATAAATGTGTTTTTAAAACAAATATTATATTATTAATTTATAATATATTCATAAAAATATAAGGCTCAGAAAAACGACTAATATAATTATTATTATATCATTAATGGACCACTTTGGGTCACTTAGATATATATAGTAAGTTTATTAACTATATAATTTAAAAATAAAAAGTGACATGGTATGTGTCAAACTAATTAACTAAGAGTTAAAACTAAAAGATAAGGTTAATATAATGACCCAAACCTGTAAAAATTATATTTGTTGAGTTGTTTTAGACCCATAACTACCTTATAATTTTAATAATCTACTTTGGATCCATTATATACCGAATATGAATTTATTATAAAATAATAAATTATGTTTTTCCTAAAGAGCCCCTCACCCATCTTATAAAAGGGAACTCCCCCTTGTCATTAATACATACCTTAAAAGCCATTTTTATCGGCCAAAATATGCCCAAATATCCTCCCAACTTTCCTCACTTCATCCTAGAGGCCTTAGTTTGATCAGAAATCCAACCTATGGAGCCCTTTTGATCAAATCAAAAGGAAGAATCCGAAGAAGAGGTAATGTCTTCACCACCCTCTTTAAAGTTCCTTTCTTCATCAACTTCTTCGTTCCTTGTTATTTCCATTCTAAAATAATATATAAAGTATCTTATATATACTGTGATGTTATTATAAATATGTAACAAACAAATTCATTATTCTATCCATCCCTTGAATGACATTTCACCATACATGCGTACGTACGGCCTACCGTCTCCACGTTGTGGTAAAATTGTTATTGAATGTATTATTATTTAGATGGGTATAATAATGATTTATAATTCATGTAAATAATAAATATAACATGATAATTATTCGGTATATATGATATAACATCCAATTATATATTATTTTAATATCAAAATAATGATATTATCGCTCGTGCGTATGTACGGACTACCGTCTCCACGAACGTGATGAGATTCATTCCCCATCGTATTCATTCAAGAATAATTTTCATTTTATGGTTAAAAATAATTTTCAAAGACATAATATCATTCTGGATATGAATAATATACAACCTATACATAGCAAACATGGATTATAAAACAAAACATATAAAAGAAAATGGTTAAGTTAACACCCGAAACGACGATAATACTAAGATTTTATTAAAAAAGCAATATTAAAAGATCATATATGATATAATAGTAATATATATGATTCTTGTATAATTTAATACAATTTATTTCACCATTATACAGGAGTTTAAACAACCATCAACCAAGGAAAATTACAAGGTAAGGGTTATTTCACAATATCTTCATTATTCGAGGTTCTTTATATGTAATTATCTACTGGGACCTATTTATCAACCACATCCATGTTTCTTAAAAATGTATATCAAAACATTCTTACTATTTTACATAATATGGGTTAAATTCATTTATACCCTTATTTGACTTTTTATAAGATGTTTATAAAGGAATATTTCTGTCACCTTCCAAACAAGGTCCTTTTTAACCTTTCTGAAAAAATTAAGGTAAAAATGTCTTTTTTTAACATATACGACGGGTGCGGCTATTTTCCGCCATTATAAAATCTTAGAATCTTCCCTTACAAGCATATAAGGATATTTTCAAAGTAAATTTTTTATTTTATAATTATGATACTTTTAAATGATTTCAAAAAAAGATATATTTCTCTCAAATAGTTTTGATTTCATCTATGTCAACATCCTTTGATTGATTTTAAGATTATTTGAAGTTGATTTATTATGATACAAAAATTACATATTTTTTTGAAGTTTTTGTGATGTGTTTAACTTTGGATGTATTATTTTTATACCATTCATGGTTTATTGAGAAAGTATTGACATTTCTGATGCTAGTTTTAATATGAATGTTTATGTTATGTTTAAACCTGTTCATATAAGGAATGCATTGGACTTAATATGTGACGGGTGGAGACCGCTATAGCTCCTCGATACATCGATAGGTCTGATGATACAAACTAGTGTCTTGGAACGAGGCCTTGACAAAATCTTATTTTTAGTCTTGTCACGAGGCCTTGGCTACGTGGTTATGATAGTCTGGCATTATGCATTCCATCATTATGAATCTGGTTATTGATATTGCATGTGATTATTCAAATAGTAGAATATCCATGTGAGTAAGTAAATGGAATTATTTTATTTTTATCTTTTCCATATTATGCTGAAGTTCATGTTTAAAATTCTTTTGGTTTAGTTATATATTGCCTAAAATGTTTATGATTATTTATGATAGTTTCCTCTATATTGTTATCCTTACTGAGCATCTAAGCTCACCCCTTTCAATGTTTTATTTTTTCTAGGATGTGAAGAAGTAATTTATGAATGACCTGAAGGGATAATATGAGGGGATATGAAGAAAAGATGTTGTTGTATTAGTTTTTTATTTTTATGATGTAATGTAAGACTTATGAATATATCTAGTGTTTCCAAGGCTACTAAACCAATCGGTCTTTCCAGATTTGATCTTTCATGTGATCATGCCAATGTTATGTAATAATGTACCAACTCTGGGTTACTAGGGTTGGGGATTTACACTAAATGAAATCGCTATGAACTCATAGTTCTTATACCACATATTAAAAGTGCTATTGAGGATATCTTTCTTTTTAATCATTTCTTGAAATTATCCCGACCGAAGATCCACAAGGGAGAAGTTTTGGGATCCATGTATCCAGTAGAATAATACATTAATTAATGGAAGAGGACACTTGTTCTTTATCATGATTTTACTAATATTATGATAATATATGTAAAATATAATTTAACCATACTTATTATTGATAAAAATTACTAGGGAACCCATGGTCAAGCACCTAGATATATAAACACATTTTCTAGATTCTGTTATAATTTATCCTCCAGCTACTCATGTTTAAAAGTGTCTATTATATATGGGGTCTTGGATATTTGTAAATAAATGGATATAAGTTTAATCAGGAACTCATCCTCTTGTCTAAGAGGAAGACTAGGACACTATTCAAGAAGAATATCAGTGTATTCCTTCACAATGGGCATGACATCAGTAATGAAATTTTGTCCACAGTTTGAATAATTTCAGCTAGATAATCTTTCTCATAAGGAAATAATATCCATTGTTGAGATGATGATTCCAAAAGATATTTATCATCCTCTGTAAAATATTATAAAATTAAAGGGATTCTTTCACTATAAAGGGATATTTCCTTCTCTTGAAAATTTATGTTGTATTATTACAATGAAACCCAATACATAAGCATAATATCATCAAATTACTTAAAAATTAGTATCACAAGGTTCAATATGAAAATAATCCCAAAAATTCTAATATGGTATGAGTTATATTATTGGGATGAAATAATTGAACCATTTTCCATATTCACTGATATCTTGACTTCTATGTTTTGAGGTGGGGTTTTAGTAGTTCTAATAAACTTTTGTGATATAAAATAATGTGTAGAACAATAATAAAACTATAAATTCTATATCCAATAATTAATAACTAGAATACCAATTACCACTTTTTTTTACGATCCACCGCTACAGTTATAATAGAATAAGATATCTCTTTCTCTCTAGTCTGTGGTGGGTTTTCAACAATTATCATCCACAACCCCTGGCTTTGTAAATTTATTTTTAAAGATTCCTTATTCATTTCTATTAAAACATTATATAATAGGATTATGGATGACTAGAGAATTATATTCTTACAATATACTGGTGGGACCTTTTCATCAGTATTCACTAGATCTAGATAATTCTTTTCACACCAAAATCATTTCCTTTTCCCCTCTAAGAAATATCTGAGATTCTTCTTCCTACACTTTTGATAAGTGGGATATTGGACTTTAATTCTCCCATGAAATTTCTCCATCGCTCATCCATAAATAAAATAAATTCTCTTCTTCTTATCTCCAAACCAATGAGACCCATTAGATATAACAATATCCATTTCATCTTTGAAGTTATATCTGAAATTTTAATCATTTTTTCAAAGTCACAAATCACTAAATCTATTATATGTTCAATATTAGACCAATAAATAATGTGTCAACTTTAGTTTTATGGTCAATGATAAAGACTAAAGAATATTATGTATGTTTTTGAACTTTTCTTCACTTTACCTATTTTATTTTTCATCCTTTTTCTTGATGTCTAGGAAATTCATATCCATTTTAAATTAGAGAGTGAGAGGGATTTTTTTTCAAAAAAGGTTATTTAATTGTTTCCACTCCATTACTTCATTATCGTCTTCATGGTTTATATTTTTTATGAATATCTACAATTGATTATCTTCTCCTCCATATGATAAATATCTAGAACAACCTTATTTTTCACAAATTATTTATATACATAGAATATATTATCAACAAAGTTGATCCATTATTCCAAATTTAGGTGATAAGAAGATCCTTTAAATGTGGGAGGCTATTATCATACCAAGGTCTCAATTACAACTAACACTTTATTAAGAGAATATGGGTGTTGCTCATAATTTATGATTACATTAAAAAATGAGTTGATTGGGAAATTATTCACCTAATGTTTTTTATTCCTACTCTAATAGGGTTGACATATAATTTGGAAGTAATCACATTTCTCATTATATTGGTTGTTGACTCAGTTTCTCATATTTCTAAACATTGAATAAAATTTGGGAAAATTTTGGGAAGAATATTTTTCAACAGTTATGCTCATAAAATGCAAACCTTCAACATTTAATAGTGAAATCATAAATGATCTACATTCTGTAGCCTTTGAATATTTACATTTTAATATATGTTATCCATGATTTATTTCTTAATGTTAAATTGTTTGACATTTTTTTTCCTTCATAATGGTAGACAAAGAGCTTTTAATGTCACGACCCGTCCTCGGGGCCCGTGCCGTGACTACCCCAATCCTGCCTTCCATAGGACAGGGGCTGGCGACTAGCACCAAGGCGTAAATACCAACAAAAGGGAAGGCATTGCCTTTGAAAAGTAAACAAGCACCACAGAGTAAGCAAGCAGAAAAGTAAACACTAAGTAAAAACTGTAACAAGCTGTGCTGAAAGTAAAAGGGGCCGGAAATACAAGCCCAACTGTAAAGTAAAACTGAAAGGGGAAAACAGCAACTGAAAGGAAAAGCCGCAGCGTCGAGCCGTCCTCTGGAAGTCCCACCTGAAGGGTGGGTACAGATAGCCTCCACTACTCCTCGGGTCCACCTGACTGCTCCGAGTACGTCCCGCCCGGTGGTCCACCTCCAGGTACTGTCCTGCTCCGCACACCTCCACTACGATCAGCGTTGTCCGTCGTCTGCAACCAACACAACGTAGTGCGGGCATAGCCCGTGCAGGGGTGAGTATAATCTACTCAGTAGGGACCCCGAGACCCCCGAAGGTCTCCCGAAATCCACAAAGGATAATCCACAAAGGAAAGATACAATCACGAAGTAACATCTGACATGGCTTAGGCATATGCCCATACATATACCTAAGTCATCAATTCCCATTCGGATCCAACGTCCGAGCCCAAGCACAACCCAGTCCACACAGGAAAGAAAAACGTATACCCACACAGGATAGCACAACACAATCCACAAAGGAGAGTAAACAGTAAATCCACACAGGATAGCTCACACAATCCACAAAGGAGTGTAAACAAGATTCAGCTCACACAGGTATACTTCTTCGGATGACGATAAAGATGATCACTGATCCATCAAAGTCGTCGGACTCACAAAGGATCGATAGGTAACTACCCCCCCCCCCGCAAAGACCCACATATGATCGGGCCCACACAGGACCTGTAGGCACTGGCTCACACAGAACCGCTGAGCACTGACCCACACAGGATCGGGCCCACACAGGACATGTAGCACTAATCCACGTAGGATCGCTGAGTGCAGTAGTCATCTTAGTCCACTGAGGATCTCTGCACAGTCGTCGTCGCAGTCCACTGAGGATCTTTGCACGGTCGTCTCCGTAGTCCACTGAGGATCTCTGCACGGTCGTCGCTGTCGAAGTAGCAGTCGCAGCCAGCACTAGGGTTCCCGCACACAGCAAGCTCGTTCGGGAGGGTCTGCTCCACGAGACGAGAGGCTGATACATCAACTGACACAAATTCCGAAGTTGATATATCCAAAAGTTCCATACCGTCAACAGGAACTCAACGTCGCAGACGGCGCGTCAATCAGACGCTCGGTCTGAGAGTTATTGGCTTTTTCGTCCCAGGGGCCCGGTTGGTTTTTAAGGAAAAACCAACCCGACCGTTCTCCACCTGCATCCAAACCTCGGGCGGAGTATGCCAAAAGATCCGTCTCACATATAGGAAAACAACGAAGCTGACGACACGTCAATCGAACGTCCATAGCTCAAGATATGAGCGTTTCTGCTCCGAAGGCCCGGTTGGTTTCGTGTACGAACCAACCCGGCCGAACTCAAAGTATTCTGAAACCTTGAGTGCGATATACCAAAACGACCGTCTCGATCCAAGGATCATGTTGCTGCTGACAGCGCGTCGTTTGGAGGCCCGTAGCTCAAGTTAGGGGCATTTGACCGAAAAGGGTCCGTGGACGGGGGGTCCGGGCCCGGGCCGAGCCGGCCCGACCCCCCCCCCCCTTGGGTCGGCCAAACCGGGTCGCCCCGGTCCGACCCGATCGGACCCAGTCCGCCCCGGCCAGGGCGCGGCCGGCCCGGTTCGGCTCGGCCGCGCGACGCGGTGGGGAGCCGCCACCCCCGCATGACACCCCAGCGGCACCCGCGGGGGGTCGCTCTGGCTAGCCGAGCGACGCGGGGGGGGGGGGGGGGGGGAGCCGCCGCCCCCGCATGACAACCCCGCGGCACCCGCGGGGTGTCGCTCGGACAACCGGATTCGGCTTCAGCCGCGTCCCGGGCGCGCCGAACCTGCGCGGCCGCGGGTCCAGGAGTGCCTCCGCCGTGGCTTCTGCCGCGGCGGCCTTGTCCGGCGGCACGCTGGGGCACCGCCGCTCCCGGCTGCAGGCGCCGCCATGCCGGCGGCTTCCTTGGGCCCCCGGAGTCGCTCCGGTGGTCCGATTCTCTTCCCGTCTGCGCCGCTACTCCTCCCGGGACTCGCTCTTCACTGCGGAACCATCACACTTCCGTTGCGGCACGTTCCTTCATCACCCGTCAAATCCGCACAATAAAAAAGAACGGAGGAGGGTTGTCGGGCCGTGTTCGTTTGGCCCTCACCCTCCGCGTTAGTGATAAACAATGGGAGGAACAATATTCAACATATGAATACATATCCGAAAACAATTTTTATGGAAATAAAAATTGTTTATGAATCGGGTTCTTCATTCTTGAATGAAAACAACACGGGAAAAAGGAAAAGTTCACAACAACCCCTACCTCGTAGTCGTCTTCGCACACACGTTCTTCACGGATTTGTTCGTCGCGGAAGGAGGGGATCGTCGCGTCGTCTCAGAAACCAGCGTTGAGTCGACGAACTCAACGGATCAGAAAAACAACAGATTTAATTTAATTATAGAAAATTAAATCTATGTTTTGTTAAAAAAAGACACAAGGAAGATTTAAGAGAAACCGAGAGTCTCATACCTCAAACAGCAGATCGAAGATTCATTGCGGAGGAAGAGACGTCACGGAAGAACGTTGCAGGAAGGAACGTCGACGTCGCGGAACACGGCGTCGCGTCATCGACTTCCATGGTTTCAGTGTTCTTCATCGGAGGTCGGCGTTCTTCGCGTTCTTCGCATTCTTCATGAAGGAGGATGAAGGCTCAAGGATTCTGTCAAGCCTCTCAACGAGTAATCGTTCAAAAGGCCTTGTTGGTCTTATTTTATTATAACGCCAACAAACAAAAAGGGTAAGTAACAACCCATCAATTCGTTGTATTAATTCAACGAAAGTAACAGCTCATTTAATTCACAAAGAAAACCACCCAATTGAATGGTCTGTTATGAATTTAAGGAAACACGTCAGTTGACTTTCATAATGACGGGTTTTCGTGGGTGCTTTACTTAGCGGAAAAAAACAACGGGGCTCGTGCGGGCCCCACCTCACAAATATTCTACCAAGAGGGTAGGATATTTCTGGATAGTAACCTATCCAGTTCAACTCAGTTTAAGCCGCTTTTAAGTGGCATCAAGTGGCTTCCAAGTGGCTTAAGTGAAATAAAATAAAGTTTGTCGAACAAATTATTTTATTTCTAAACTTTAAGCCCAAAAATTAAAAACCACACCCGAGCAAACACAACTCCGGAAGAGGCGTTTCTAAGCAAATACCAGTGCTGAAATTTCATCGGTGCCCTCAGAATTCGATTCCGGGCACCGGTTAAAAAGTTAGAAAAACCCGCTCGTCCGTTCACTGAACGTACCCGAGCCAAACTTTGGAAAATGATTCCAGGAACACCGGGTCTTGGAATCAGGTGCCGTCAGAAACTACGTTCTTGTAAAATTCCAAAGAAAATTAAGAAAGAAATTTCCTTGAAATTTATGGGTCTTTACATTACTCCCACCTCAGGGATTTACGTCCCCGTAAAGATACATCATAAACTAAGGAAATAAATGTGGGTACTGAGCATGCATCTGAGCCTTCAACTCCCATGTGCTCTCCTGGAGGTTCCCGTGCTGCCTTCTGATGCACACAAGAGGAATCGATCGCCCATGTAGAACCCGCTCCTGTCGATCCTCTATCTCCACCGGGACCTCCGCAAAAGTCGCCCCATCATCCACGTCTAGCTCCCCATCGTCAATGATGTGCATCGGGTCGTGCACGTATCTCCTCAGCTGAGATACGTGGAAGACATCGTGCACCCGGTGCAACTGAGGTGGTAGAGCCAGGCGATAAGCCACCTCACCAACCCTGCTGAGGACCTAGAACGGTCCAATGAAGTGTGGAGACAACTTTCCGCCTCGGCCAAATCTCCGCAAACCACGTCGAGGTGAGACACGCAAGAAGATGTGGTCGCCATCCTCGAACTCTAATGGACTCCGCCTCCTGTCAGCATATGACTTTTGCCGGCTCTGAGCTGTCCTCATCTGCTCCTGGATGACCTGGACCTTCTCTGTCATGGCCTGGACCATCTCTGGTCCCACAAGTGCTGACTCCCCAGGGTCTGTCCAGCATAAAGGAGATCTGCAAAGCCTGCCGTACAATTCCTCGTATAGTGCCATCCCGATGGTGGAGTGGTAGCTGTTGTTTTACGTGAACTCCACCAAGGGTAGGTGGTCCTCCCAACTGCGACCAAAGTCGAGGACACATGCATGGAGCATGTCCTCGAGAGTCTGAATGGTCCTCTCCATTTGACCATCCGTCTGAGGGTGAAAGGCGGTGCTCAGACGTAGCCACGTCCCGAATGCCTCCTACAACCCCTTCCAAAGCCGGGAAGTAAAGAGAGCGTCCCGATCGGAGACAATAGTCGATGGCACACCGTGAATCCGTACAATCTCCTGAACGTAGAGACGCCCCAAGCTCTCCACTGAGCCCTGCTCTCGGATGGGTAAGAAGTGTGCCGACTTGGTGAGTTGGTCGACAATCACCCAAATGGAATCGTGACCTCTGGAAGTGCATGGAAGTCCAGTCACGAAGTCCATAGATATCCCGTCCCACTTACACACTGGGACCCCCAAGGGCTGTACCAATCCTGCTGGTACCTGATGCTCTGCCTTCAACTGCTGGTAGGTGAGGCACCGTGAAACGAACTCTGCGGCAGCCTTCTTCATGCCCGGCCACCAGTGCTGTCGTCTGAGATTCTGCTACATCTTCGCCACTCCAGGATTTACCGCCAAAGGAGAAGTGTGAAACTCTCTCATCACCTTCTCTCGTAAATCGACTGGTACCAATGTACGTCCTCTGAAAAGGATGTCATGCTCTGCTCCAAAGAAGAAGCCATCAGGTGCATGTCCTGAGGATATCTGTGCACGCCGTGTCTCACAATCAGCATCCTCGTGCTTTTCCACTCTGACCCGCTGGAGTAGTGGAGGGGCGACTGTGAGAGAATGAATGAAGGCTTTTCCATCTCTATCCAAGAAGTATATCTTCAAGGCAGCTAGCTGCTCTGTCGCCTCCTCAAGTAGCTGGATGCCCGTCCTCCTGCTGAGGGCATCGGCTACCACGTTCCCCTTCCCAGGAGTATACACTATCTCAAAGACATAGTCCTGGAGGAACTTGAGCCATCACAGCTATCTCAGGTTCAGGTCCTTCTACGAGAAGATTTACCTGAGACTATGGTGGTCAGAAAAGTCTGTGAAGCGCTCACCAATCAGATAGTGCCACCATGTCTTCAGAGCGAAGACCACTGCTTCTAACTCTAGGTCATGGGTAGCATAGTTCTGCTCATGCAGCCTCAACTGACATGATCCATAGGCAATCACGGCCCACTCTTGCATCAGGACACACCCGAGTCTGGTCCTTGATGCATCGTAGTAGACTACGTATCCAACTCCCTCCTCAGGCAACCTCAAGATAGGTGCGCTGGTCAATATCTACCTCAGCTCCTGGAAGCTCTGCTGACATCTGTCTGACCACACAAAGGGTTTCCCCTTCTTTGTCAAAGCTGAGAGTGGCACAGGAACTATAGAGAAGTCTGGCACGAATCTCCGATTGTATCTGGCTAGGCCCAATAAACTCCTCACCTCCGTCACGCTCTTGGGTGGCTCCCAAGCTAGCACTGCCTCGATCTTCGTGGGATCCACTGCAACTCCCACCTCATAAATGACGTGCCCCACGAAGTGGACCTGACGTAACCAGAACTGGCACTTCGAGAGCTTTCCATAAAGCCGGTGCTCTCGGAGTGTGTCTAGTACAACCCGCAAGTGGTAGGCGTGCTCCTCCTCCGTGGTCGAGTACACCAAAATGTCGTCGATGAAGACCACGACAAACCGATCGAGGTATGGCTGGAAGATCCTGTTCATGAGGCTCATGAACACTGCTGGAGAATTGGTTACGCCGAAAGGCATAACCAAGAACTCATAGTGGCCATACCGACATCTGAAGGCCGTCTTCTGCACGTCCTCGTCTCGAACTCTAAGCTGATGATAGCCTGACCTGAGGTCTATATTCAAGAACCACCATGCTCCCTTGAGCTGATCGAAGAGGTCTTCAATCCTCGGTAGTGGATACTTGTTCCTCACTGTCACCTGGTTCAGGCGACGATAGTCGACACACAGTCGCAAGCTCCCGTCTTCCTTCTTGGCGAACAAAATCGGGGAAGCCCAGGGTGAAACACTGGGTCGGATGAACCCCTTGCCCTGCAAGTCCTCCAACTATACCCGTAGCTCTTGAAGCTCAGCGGGGGCCATCTGATATGCTGGAGTGGATATCGGGGCTTTCCCGGGGTACAGATCAATATAAAATTCTACCTCTCTACGAGGAGGTAGCCCTGGAACGTCGTCGGGAAAGACGTCCGCGTACTGATCCACCACTGCAGGAAAACTAGGACTCCACACGTCCACTGCTCCTAGGATGAGTCTAGCCAACTGATGAGTGATGGGCTGGCCTCTCCTCTGCGAGAGTCCCTCCTGTGCTGCGAAGGCTCCCTTCTCGCCGGTGAAGGTGAACCTGCTCCCGTCGGTGCGCACACATCGCACCTTGCGCCTAATGCAGTCAATCTGTGCATGGACAGTAGATAACCAATCCATGCCCAAGATGTCGTCGTAAGGCCTCGACGCCGCTACAAGAAGATCCCAGCCGAATCTCTCGCCTCCTAGAGTAATCTCACACTGCTGGCACCAGTGCGTAATCGTCGAGTCTGCTCCCGTAGGGGTCTCTAGCCGTAAGGATCGAGCCAAAAGCTCTGTTGGAATCTCCGAGCTCCGAACAAGGGCGGTGGATATGAAAGAGTGACTCGCTCCTCTGTCTATAAGAGCTGCAGCAATGGTGGAATAGACAGAGATCATACCTCAAATCATCTCCGGCGCACCGTGGTCATAGGCCTCTGCTGCCTGGAGTTGTGCCTATCTCTGCCCTCCAGCTCCATGTGTTCGGGGCGGACCTCCTGGTGGTGGTGGTGGCAGAGCCTCAAAGCGTCTCCCACCACCTTCTGCTCGGCCAGATCCTCTGCCTCATCCGCCTCCTCCCTGCGGACCGCCACGGTCGAACCTCTGCCTCTGCCTGGGTGGCCCCTCCACCGTCTGCTGCTCCTCAGTACGGCGGGTCGGGCAGTCATGAGCCATGTGGCCCTGCCGGCCGCAAGAGTAGCACTGCTTGCCTCTCAGAAGGCTGGCTCCGTGCTGTGTGCCCCGCACTGCTGAGCTAGTGTCCCGAGGTCGTCTGCCAGAAGGTCTGGTCTGCCTAGAACCCTGCGTCATCCGTCGGCTACCAGCTACCGAAGACTCTGCTACATGCTGCCCTGCGGTAGGTCTCTCTATGGACTCAGCCATAAAGCTCTCGATCAGAAGGGCTCACTCTAGCACTACTGCCTGGGTCGGGATGCTGAGGGAGATCAGCGATGCCCTGATCTCGTGTCTCATTCCCCGCTCGATGTTCCGAGCCCGGAAGAAGGGGTCCCGTACCATGTCGGTCGAGTAGCGAGAAATATCGGTGAACCTCGCCGCGTACTGGGAGACCGTCAAGCTGCCCTGCCGCAGCTGAAGAAGCTCCTGAATGTGCACCACACGGAGGGTGGCTGGGACGAACTCTGAGCGAAAGAGGCTCTTGAAGTCCATCCAGATGAGGGAGGCCTCATCTTGTACCTGGAGCATCAAGCTCCACCATCGCCCAGCTGCTGCGTGCAGTAGGCTCGCCGCGAGGATCACCATGAGGTCTGCTGGTGTCCTCACTAGCCTGAAAACTCAGACGACTGCCTCTAGCCAGTCCTCGGCTGCCTGGGGGTCCGTCTCCCCACGGAACCTGGGTGGTCGCTGGCACTGGAACTCGTGCAGAGCTCCGAGGCGTCGTGCATCATCAGCGGTCGGTGCTGGAAGCATCGGGGGCCCGACGGGTAAAGGTACTGTCGATGCCTCTGCTGTCAACGTGCCCTGTACCGAGGCCTCGTCGCTCGGCGGGCTGTCGTCGCGCTCTACTCTCGGAACCCTAGCTGGCTGCTGTCGTCGGGCCATCCTGAAAAGGAAACAAGTGTACCACGGTCAGAACAGTATACCTGGTGAGCTGACACAAGTAATCACGAAGAAAACTTGAAACACACATGCAATCAATGTTTTCGTGCATTAAGCCAGAAATCAGAAGTCAGGGTCCTGGTGTACGGATACGTCGGCCGCCACACCAACACTGGACTCCCTGGACTGATAACCACACTCAATACGCTAAATACTATTTCTTCACATAGAAGAAAGATCAGAGTTTGTGGTAGAACCGACCACCTCTGATACCAATTTGTCACGACCCGTCCTCGGGGCCCGTGTCGTGACTACCCCAATCCCGCCTTCCATAGGCCAGGGGCTGGCGACTAGCATCAAGGTGTAAATCCTAACAAAAGGGAAGGCATTTCATTTTAAAATTAAACAAGAACCACAGAGTAAGTAAGCGGAAAAGTAAACACTAAGTAAAAACTGTAACAAGCTGTGCTGACAGTAAAAGGGGCCGGAAATACAAGCCCAACTGTAAAGTACAACTGAAAGGGGAAAACAGCAACTGAAAGGAAAAGCTGCAGCGTCGAGCCGTCCTCTGGAAGTCCCACATGAAGGGTGGGTACAAATAGCCTCCACTGCTCCTCGGGTCCACCTGACC
The DNA here is from genome assembly GCA_963277665.1 of Viscum album. Classification (NCBI taxonomy): domain Eukaryota; kingdom Viridiplantae; phylum Streptophyta; class Magnoliopsida; order Santalales; family Viscaceae; genus Viscum; species Viscum album. The sequence goes on from OY728135.1 coordinate 1,370,796,815, forward strand.
GCTCAGAGTACGTCCCGCCCAGTGGTCCACCTCCAGGTACCGTCCTGCTCCGCACGCCTCCACCACGATCAGCGCTGTCCGTCGTCTGCAACCAACACAACGTAGTGCGGGCATAGCCCGCGCAGGGGTGAGTATAAGCTACTCAGTAGGGACCCCGAGACCCCTGAAGGTCTCCCAAAATTAACAAAGGATAATCCACAAAGGAAGGATACAATAACGAAGTAACATCTGACACGACTTAGGCATATGCCCATACATATACCTAAGTCATCAATTCTCATTCGGCTCCAACGTCCGAGCCCAAGCACAACCCATTCCACACAGGAAAGAAAAACGTATACTCACACAGGATAGCACAACACAATCCACAAAGGAGAGTAAACAGTAAATACACACAGGATAGCTCACACAATCCACAAAGGAGAGTGAACAGGATTCAGCTCACACAAGTATAATTCTTCGGATGACGATAAAGATGATCACTGATCCATCTAATTCATCAGACCCACAAAGGATCGAAAGGTAACTAACCCCCGCAAAGACCCACATAGGATGGGGCCCACACAGGACCTATAGGCGCTGGCTCACACAGAACCACTGAGTGCTGACCCACACAGGATCAGACCCACACAGGATCAGGCCCACACATGACATGTAGCACTGATCCACGTAAGATCGCTGAGTGCAGTAGTCGTCGCAGTCCACTGACGATCTCTGCACAGTCGTTGCCGCAGTCCAATGAGGATCTCTGCACGGTCGTCGCCGCAGTCCACTGAGGATCTCTGCACGGTCGTCGCTGTCGAAGTAGCAGTCGCAGCCAGCACAAGGGTTCCCGCACACTGTAAGCTCATTCGGGAGGGTCCGCTCCACGAGCCGAGAGGCTGATACATCAACTGAAACATAGTCCAAAGTTGATGTATCCAAAAGTTCCATACCGTCAACAGGAACTCAACGTCGCAGACGGCGCGTCAATCGGACGCCCGGTCTGAGAGTTATTGGCTTTTTCGTCCCAGAGGCCCGGTTGGTTTTTAGGAAAAACCAACCCAAACGTACTCCACCTGCGTCCAAACCTCGGGAAGAGTATGCCAAAAGATCTGTCTCACATAGAGGAAAACAACGAAGCTGACAGCACATCAATCAGACATCCGTAGCTCAAGATATGAGCGTTTCCGCTCCGAAGGCCCAGTTGGTTTCATGTACGAACCAACCCGGCTGAACTCAAAGTATTCCGAAACCTTGAGTGCGATATACCGAAACGACCGTCTCGACCCAAGGACCGTGTTGCCGCTGACGGCGCATCGTTTGGAGGCACGTAGCTCAAGTTATAGGCATTTGACCAAAAACGGTCCGTGTACGGGGGGGTCCGGGCCCGGGCCGAGCCGGCCCGACCCCCCCCCCCCCCCCTTGGGTCGGCCGAACCGGGTCGACCCGGTCCGACCCGGTCGGACCGGCCCGGCTCGGCCGAGCGACGCGGGGGGGAGCCGCCACCCCCGCGTGACACCCCCGCAGCACCCGCGGGGTGTCGCCCTGGCCAGCCGAGCAACGCGGGGGGGAGCCGCCGCCCCCGCGTGACAACCCCACGGCACCCGTGGGGTGTCACTTGGACAACCGGGTGTGGATTCAGCAGCATACCGTGCGCGCCGGACCCGCGCGGCGGCCTTGTCCGGTGGCGCGCCGGGGCGCCGCCGCTCCCGGCTGTCGGCGCCGCCGCGCCGACGACCCGTGCCGCCGGCGGCTTCTGCGGGCCCCTGGAGTCGCTCCGGTGGTCCGATTCTATTCCCGTATGCGCCGCTGCACCTCCCGGGACTCTCTCTTCACTGCAGAACCATCACACTTCCGTTGCGGCACGTTCCATCGTCGCCCGTCAAATCCGCACAATAACGAAGAACGGCAGAGGTTTGTCGGGCCGTGTTTGTTTGGACCGCACCCTATGTGTTAGTGATAAACAACGGGAGGAACAATATTCAACATATGAATACATATCCGAAAACAATTTTTACGGAAATAAAAATTGTTTATGAATCGGGTTCTTCATTCTTGAATGAAAACAACACGGGAAAAAGGAAAAGTTCACAACAACCCCTACCTCGTAGTCGTCGTCGCACACACATTCTTCGCGGATTTGTTCGTCGCGGAAGGAGGGGATCGTCGCGTCGTAGTGGAAGGGAGTCACATCGTCGCGGAAACCGGAGTTGAGTCGGCGAACTCAACAGTCAAAAAAACAACAAATTTAATTTAATTATGTAAAATTAATTCTGTGTTTTGTTAAAAAAAAAGGCACAAGGAAGATTTAAGAGAAACCGGGAGTCTCTTACCACCAACAGCAGATCGAAGATTCGTTGCGGAGGAAGAGACGTCGCAGAAGAATGTTGCAGGAAGGGAACGTCGACGTCGCGGAACACGACGTCGCATTGTCGACTTCCACGGTTTCGACGTTCTTCATCGGAGGCCAGCGTTCTTCGCATTTTTCGCATTCTTCGCGTTCTTCGCGTTCTTCGCGAAGGAGGATGAAGGCTCAAGGATTCCGTCAAGCCTCTCAATGAGTAATCGTTCAAAAGACGTTGTTGGTCTTATTTTATTATAACGCCAAAAACAAAAAGGGTAAGTAACGACCCATCAATTCGTTGTATTAATTCAACGAAAGTAACAAGTCATTTAATTCATGAAGAAAACCTCCCAATTAAATGGTCTGTTAAGAATTTAAGAAAACGCGTCTACTGACTTTCATAATGGTGGGTTTTCGCGGGTGCGTTACTTAGCGGAAAGAAACGGTGAGGCTCGTGTGGGCCCCACCTCACAAATATCGTACCAAGAGGGTAGGATATTTCTGGATAGTACCCTATCCAGTTCAACTCAGTTTAAGCAGCTTTTAAGTTGCTTCAAGTGGCTTCCAAGTGGCTTAACTGAAATAAAATAAAGTTTGTCGAACAAATTATTTTATTTCTAAACATTAAGCCCAAAAATTAAAAACCACACCTGAGAAAACGCAACTCCAGAGGAGGCGTTTCTAAGAAAATACCGGCGCTGCGATTTCATCAGTTCCCTCAGAATTCGATTCCGGGCATCGGTTCAAAAGTTAGAAAAAACCGCTCGTCCGTTCACTGAACGTACCCAAGCCAAACTTTGGAAAATGATTCCGGGAACACCGGGCCTCGGAATCAGGTGCCGTCAGAAACTGCGTTCTTGTAAAATTCCAAAGAAAATTAAGAAAAAAATTCCCTTGAAATTTACGGGTATTTACATTTAAATTTACCAAATAAAATTCCCTAGGAGTTAAAAAATAGGCCATTATCAAATATTATTTTTGATACACTATGTTATTATCATGTTATAACTAATGTTCCCTTTTAAAGGTTATTACCCCTATGTACATATTTTCCAGATCTGCATCCAATTATGGTATCCAGACATGGATTTTTTTTCCCAGAAACCACTTTCAATAACAATTAACTAAAATTTAGGATACTATACTATCTTTAATAAAATCCTTCATTCCATCAATAGGGTTTTTTATTCATAATCACCAAAAATAACTTGACATTCCACTAATAGAAACTTTGAAAACCCATGTCTTCTATCCAAATAATTTGATGATTTATTACATAAAGGCATATATACGAATATACCAGAATATAGAGAGGCATAGGGTTCTTTTGAAATTATATACAAATAACAATTACTTAAATTAGGGATAGAACAAAATTGTTTAACACTTATAAAAATGATTTTAAAATTCCATCTCCCTTCTAAAACTAAACGATATTACATGGGGAAAACATAAGAATGAGGAGAGATATACAACACAGTAATGAATAATAAAATCATAACATGATAAATCTAATACATTTTAGTGAATAGAAATATATATATAAAATAAAAGGGGTGATAATAATACACAAAAAAAATGAAACATGATATAAGTTGATAAAATCAAGGAAACGTAGGAATTTGGAAACAACATAAAACAAGAAAACGTACGTGTAAGTCACGGAAAACCACAATGAATTAATAAAATAATTTTCTTTGAATAATATCTTGTGCACCATACATGGTAAATAATTTGATAAAGTTTTACCAAATTTATTAGAGGGATATATAATTTCAGGCTCACTCGTCACATTCACATATTGTAAATTAATTTCTATGCAACATGGATCATGCAACATAAGAAATTATTTCATCAATTCAACACCCTAATTAACGAGTTTGGGTTACATACATGGGATTCCCTAATAAATTATATTTCGGTACATCTTGGTAAATACCCTTGAGTGTAAATAGGTATGGGTATTTACTATGAAAATGTTTTTTATTGAAAATTGTAGGATAATTTTTGTAGCATAACATGTGTATATAAGGATTAATGAAATGGTTTAATCTAAATTAATGGTGGTATATAATTAGTTATAAATCATAATGAAAATAATAGTAATGTGTAAAAACTCATTCTAATATGAAAAATTTTAAATCAAAAGGGATATTATAAATAATGTTCTTGAATAAATAGTAGGAGATGTTATCTTACTTAAACATAGAAACAACTTAGGTAAATTTTATAATGATAGGGGATAAATGATATCCCATTAGTAGAATATAAATTATATAATAATGTGATATTTATAAATACATGAAAATATGATTAATTTTGATTCAAAAGGATAAATAAAAAATATTCTTCGAAGTAAAATAATAGAGAGAGACTCATTTCCATGAAAGGATTCTTCAAAAAGCTTATGATGAGCTTATTAAGATCTTGGGAACACCATAGGAGTGAATTAGAGAGGGGGGGGGGGGGGGGGGTAGAAGAAATTATTGGTCAATGGGTTTTAGTAAAAATGAGTAGGAGGTTGGGTGAGTATTTTTTTTAAAAAAGGGAAAGGAATTAATTTTTTATATCTAAACATATGATCTAGATAATGTTTAACAAAATAAGAAATCCCAAAAACCATCCCATGGTTTTTTCCATCATTTCTACCAAAGTAGAGTGGGTTTTAATATTTTATTGGGTAATAAACTAATTTTATGATCATGATTAATTGATTCTCAAAAACATAAAATATAATATAGGTTTTAGAGGATTTATTAAATGTTTATAAAATTTTGAAAATAACTTCAAAATTAAATTATTTTAATATAAAAATATTTATTTTGTTATATATACTTTATATGAAATTTATTACATCATTTTTGGTCTTTTATGATGTCATAATACATAATGTATATTTATATCATATTTAAATTTTTTTCCAAAAAAAAGTATAGCTCAGAAAATTATGAATAATTAACTGTTGGATATTTTCAAGGTGATGATTTAAAAAATAATATTTATTTTTGGAAAATAATTTAATAATTATTAAAATTTTAATTATTAAATAAAAAACCCTTGTTACTAGAAAAAACTAGTATCTACCATACAACCACATCTTACCATTATTAAAATTTCATTGGACATCATTTAATTATATAATAATTAATATTCATGTAAATATTATTTAATAAGATTTTTTGGTGCAACAAAATTTATTTCAAAAATTCATTAATTTTTCAAAGTCTGAATTATTTGAAACAATATATATTCCTTGAAGAAAAAATTTGATTCCTTCGTATCCAAATTTAATTTTTATCAAACTCATTAATCATTTATAACATAGTAATAAAAAGGGATTAATATAGTCATTATTTTATATAACACTTCATACTTTTAGGTTCTAGATACATAACTTCGTATTAATCTAGCATACACCCTTAGGGTAATTCGTGTAATGGTGACACTTTCATGGAGCTAGGCGATGAACATGGTTTGGACCATGTTCACAATAAGGTTGAACTTATCACATAAACTCTTTCACACATTCTTTAGTTATTCAATCTCATTTTTATATTTTCCAAGGGAAATTCAAAGTGAATCCATCTCCCTTAGAAGCTCAAATAAATGGGATTTATGTGGTAGAATCTAAATGGTCGAGGAAATATATTCTTCTATCTCTTTTAATTATACATTACTGTAACCCTTAAAATATACTACTATTAATTGTCACTATAAATCACCTATATTATCAATGGGTAATATGCTTAGCAATTTTCTAAATCTAACAGGATATAATGATCCAAAATAACTAATTTAGTGCATGTGTTTTAAATGACTACATGAATTAATTAGGAATTTATTCATTCAAAAAGGAAATTAATTCATAAACATTTAGGTCATTATATTCATCTCCCCTTAAAAAATTTAATTTCATACACTAAAAAATTGACGGTTCTTATTTTCATCCCCTCTTTCTATTACCTAGTTGATTCCTCACACATGTGGTTCCTCTATAGTTATTTTGACATGTAATCTATCATATTTCATAAAACATTGTCTCTTTGATCTAATATCTCCATCCACTTATCCTAATATGAATGAACATTCTCTAAGCATTCCTCATTTTGATTCATCACAAGAGAGGGGTCTGATATGTGATTTCTTAAGAGGGAAAAATTAACATATCATGTACTTGAGATAGGCTAGGTGTTACTGTTAGCTGATAAAACATATCTCAGATGAGATCAAGGATCTCAAAGGTGATGATATATTGGGGACTAAGATCTCCCAAATTTACAAACCTAATGAATTTCATTCATGATAATATAAAAAGAAACACTTTACCCTTGAACTCAAACTATACGTCACATCAATGATTTACTCCATATATTTTCTATCAACATTGCACATATTTCATAAGACATTGACTGTTTTCAAATTTCTCGATCATCTATTGTATAATATTAGGTTCTAACTACTTATACTCTCCAAATCCATCCCAATATGTTGGATTCTGACACATCTTCCCATACAGATCTATATAAGGTGTCATTTTAATGATAGAGTGGAAAATATTATTATATGGGAAATTTTTTTTGGAAGGTATTGATACCGACATCCAGGGAAATCCATTTAACCTAACATCAAAATATTCTATAGAGTACAAATTGTTCTAACAGACTGGCCATCTGACTTGATAATAAATATGGAAACTTATATCTATATCCAATTATTACTAAAGTATTCTACCAAACCTCAATGTAAACCATGGATATATATTAGATTTCATAGAAATGGTACTACATACTATATTATTTCTTATATTATATATATCTTGGTGAGTTTTTCAGGATAGAAATACTCCTTGATAGAAATCAAATGTAATAAATTTATAACATAGTCATCTATCATCCATATGGTGTAATTTCCAATAGATGTCCCAAGGATTCATAAAATGAGATCCATGGTAAATGTTTCCCATTTCAATATTTTTTTGCAAAGTGGTTGAATCATGCCGTTAAATTTCATTCATTTATCCTTGACTGATTTTCATACTAATCATAATGATACAAATTAAGAAATATCACACTTCAGGTTATCCTACCAAAATTATTCATCAAATATATATACAAAATAGTTTCTCTTTTATGAATTTTGATGGATTCACTATGAAAATCACATAGATATTCCTTCTCTATACCTAGTTTTTATGGCACCCATTTCTAGGTTCCAAAACTTATAACTTCATCTTTATGAAAGATGAACTCCATAATATTTTCCAACTTTTTCTATAGCTCATCCTCATCTTTTTAGGCCTCCTTGACCATCTAAATAATTGATGTTCCAGTAGTAATTTGAGGATGTTAGGATGGATATACATTTATTATCCCACATCGATCATTTTCATTTCTAGGAATATTGGATCCTCTTCAATCCTTATTGTGAATTGTGTAACAAGATTCTTTCTACTCACAACATCTGGCACTTTTCTCACCTTTCCCATATAGTAATGAATTGAACAATCACAATCGTTGACCAGACCAAACAACCTCAATTTGTGCATGTGGAGATTCTTTTTATTGAATATATACTTGAGATTTTTATGATCTGCATATATTTCACACTTCTATGAAGAGATAATGTATCCAAATCATTATTGAGAAGATCACTACAGCCAATTATATATCATGGGATGGGTATTTCTACTCATGTAAACTTAATTGGTGATAGTAATAGAATATCACTTAGTCATTTTACATTACTACACAACACAATCCATTTTAGATGTATCATTGGAGAACAAAAATCCATCAACACTGGTTTAAAATGAGATAATAGGTGTAGTGATTATCCACTTCATTAACTCAATTAAAATTTCATCATATTAATCACTCCATAAAAATTTAATTCTCTTACCAATAATATTGTTTAGTGGGATTTAAAATTATAACAAGGCTTTCAAAAATCGATGACAATACACATATATTCAATGGAACCAAATAATATATATTACATTTTTTTTTCTAGGATATCCTATAATGGAATAATTTTTTAAGCATCCATAGATATCACTTTATTGGTGATAACATCACCCATGAATGATAAAATATTCATTAAAAAATAAAATTTTATGGAATTTTCATATAAATTTTTATATCTCAAGGTATTTAGTTAAACATCAAAATTAACCTCATGTTTCTCTCTGAATTTTGAGTATATAATAATACCATATATAAATACTAGTAATTGATTTTGAAGGTAATACCTAAAGAATATGTTAACTAAGTCTATAAAGATAGCTAAAACATTAGTGTGTCTAAATGGGATCACTATGAACTCATAGTTTCTATAGATCATATAAAAATATAACTCTGGGATATATACAATCTTCACCTTTACATGATAATATCTCAACAAGAAGATTCTTCATAAGGAAGTACTGGGATCCATGTAGCTGATCGAAAAAGTCATCAATCTATGGTAGATGATACTTTTTTTCATCATGATATTGTCAATCTCATGATTTTAAATGTAGAGTCACATTGACCCATCCTTATGCTTGAGGAAATATACTTGTATAACTCACAGTGATGCAATTTTGAATAGAAACACTTTATCCAGATTCTATTATAGTTTATTCTTTTATTATTCATGGTCATTAGTGGCCATTCTATATAGATTTTTGGATATTGGAAAAGAACATGGTATAATTTTGATCAAGAACTAAACCTCCCTACATTAAATAAGACTATAAAATTCTTCTGGAAACACATCAATGTATTTGATTAAAATGGGAATATAATTAAAAATGATATTTTTCTTAGTATCAATCATTTAATATTGACTCACATTCCCATAAATAAATAATATCCATGTTTGAGGGGATGATTCAAAAAGAGATTCATCATCCTATTTTCACTTGTATAGAATTGGAGGGAATTCTTCAGTATAGAAGGTTATTTCGTTATCTTGAAAATTTATGTTGGATCTATACAAGGAAATACAACCCTTACATAAAATAGGGTTGAATTTTACTAAAGGGATTTTATTATGGTTTATTGGGATGTTTATCCCACAAATTTTGATAGGGGATGGGTTATATTCTTGAGATATACAAATTGACCCATTTTTAGTCTTCTCTAATAGCTAGAATTTAATTTTTTTGGAGTTATTTTGATATTTATAATAATAATTCATGATGTGAAAGAATTAATAGAACCATAATCGGATAATACGTTTACTATCCTTGAATGAATAAGAAGCATACTTATCACCGCTTCATTGTCTGGATCCACCTCAATAATTGTGAGAGCATAAGATCTCCCTTTCTCTCTACACCTTTGATATTTTTTAATCAGTTAATGTTGAAAAAACATGTCTTAGTGTATTGATTATCAAAGTGTACATATTTTTTTAGAAAAAACACTAGAAAATACTATAAGGGTTGACAGAAGAATTCATTTATTCCATAAATTTAGTTGGTTTCTCCCATTGGAATTTACTAGCTAGGTACACTTACTTCCCACACCTAAATAGTTTCATTATACCATTTATGTAATTTTCTAGATGCTTATTGCCATGATTTTGAAAAGTGGGATATTGGAATTTCTAAAACCTATGATATTTCTAATTCAGTGTTCTAGAATTAAAATCCATACATTGATCCTTATAGGGCCCCATACTAAAACATTTTCATAATCTTGAGATAAGTAAATAATTTGACTTTATTTCACATCAAGGATATTTTCATGTATATATATTTATCTAATTTTTTCATAAATCATACATATCAACATAAATATTACAATTAGACACTTTTACTCACTATCAATTTTTTTTTTCAGAAAACAAAAACTTTTTGAATGAAATGTGGTTTCGTTTCATTTTCAAACAACCTAAATTTTTCTTGATCCCATCCTTGACTCTATTCTTCTCTTAAGACCTCTGAAAAACATTTTGAAACTTAGTATGAGAATAAAAATTTTTAGTAAGGGATACATAGAGAAGGAATACTGTTAGTCTTGGGAAAACATGTAAACTATTAATACTTTATCTTAAAGTAATACTTTTCACATTTAAGAAGTGGTAATTATACATAACTAAATATAAGCTCATTTATTACACTTTTATTAATAAAAATGTTATATAAAAACCCATATAATGTAAAATATTTCATATAAAGGTAACTGGGGACAAAAACATACTTAAATGGAATATCCATATGGTCGACTTCCACACATATCACTAAATGTAATTTCCATATAGATGACTTTCATACCAAATTCATTGGAGGTTAAAACAAAACCACCAATCATTAGTTTATGAAAGAACCACCCATATTTGGTGTATCATATAACCACCCATCTTTCATTGATCATGTAACCACCTTTCAAATGTTCACGTACCATTATATAATCATAACACATAAAATATTGAAATTGTCAACATTTAACAAATAAAATTTGCAATCAAAAGGAATCATTACAAGATATAATCAAACCATTATTAAAAAAATTTTAAATACCAACATAACTGAACATGGAAGAGGTAATTTGTTTATTTTAAAAACATTTCAGCCTGCAGAGGACGCCAAATACCAAAATGGTTATGGTGGCAGAAAAGTCATTTTCGCTACTTACATTAAAAAACATTCATTTTTCCATTTAGAAAAACCCTTCTTAGAAAAAATATTCCTTTAGATAAAATTTTAATGATATTACATGTTAAATGGGTTTATTATACACTTTATAAAAGAAGGTAGTGTATATTACTGAAATATACCTTAATGAATGAAGATTGAGACGATGTCCCATACCTTGAGTATGACTTTTCTCATACATTTTTTATTTTCCTGAATAATAAAATTAGGATAATTTATACTTTCATGAAATTTTGTTAATGATTTTATTACTTTTATATCATGTATTAACATTCTTTAATAATTACATAACTATTTAATTTCATATCGGACATTTTGCAGACATTTGGTACCTAAGTAAAAAATGAACACATTTTGATTTAAATTTTCCATGGGGTCAAAATTAAATCATCAAAATAATATTATTCATGATTTAAATATCATATTTATTCAGTATAAATGTATTTATAATAATCCATAATATTTGGGGATAAAAAATGAAATGCCCTAATCATGGAGACAATAGGTCATACGTACGCATGAATGCTACTTTCATTTATTTTTTATATTAAATGAATAATAATTAAATGATATAAATATATATTACATTAAAATTAATATATTAATGTCATACAGGTCTCATAGTTTTAATAAAACATTCCTTTATATGTTCTATATATATTGGGAATGAGTCATACTGCTTTGAGGGGGTGGTAGTCCACACTTCCTCAAACAAAATTGTCATACTTACGGAACATGGAAAACATAAAGGTACATTATAAATAAAAATTACATAATCATAGAGAAAATATAAATATTAGGCATTTCATATTTAAAAAATAGTGACCATTAAAATGGACTCCATGATAGTTGGTAGGGGAAAATTGAACAAATCATCATTTCGTGAGGCCATAGTTCGTCGTACACAGAAATAATATGGCCGCTACCAATTAAATAAATGTGTGTTTAAGTGTATATCAAAACCATTGTATAAAAATACCCTAGTTTATATTTTATACAGGCGTTATTATGTAATAATAGAATAATAATATTTTAGTGAGTGGATAATGGGAATGAAACTAAAAAGCATGAGACAAGTTGTTACCTCTTAGTTAGGTAAATTATTTTTGTTTATACCAAAAGTCTCCCTTGGGAGGCCTTATTTGTAACGACCCAAAATTTTGAATAAATATTGTTTCCTAATTTTTTGTGTTATTTTATTTTTTATACTCAACAAAAATGTTTCATTTGATAACATGAGTATAATTAAAATGAGACCATTGGGTTTTGATTGTTATATGACCATTGGTCAATATGACCACTGGAAACTAAACGTTTTGATTATTGTCTCTAAATAAAAGTAATTTTGGTTAATTAATATCGAGTGAAGATTCGATGGCCTCACCCCGTAGTATTGGACCAATCGAAGCCCATATAAAAAAACATGGGAAAGAGGTAGCACCATTGGGATTTACTCTAGACCAAACCCAAGCCGAACTTCATCGTGTGAAGCTAGAATGGAATCTCCTTCGCTAGAATTTCAAACTAATAGAAATTACTACTCGTTTGATGTTTGCCGAGCCTCCCTCGGATTGTCTCAACTTAGCACACCTTACACATAGGTCCTATGATGGTGTGATAAGGGGCTATGTAATGAGACCATAACTGCCTTGTGTAATACTTTATTTTAAATAAAAAATTTGATTTCTTATTATGATGAAGTTTATGAATTTTCAAATGACCAGATAAATATAGTATGCATATTTTTGGGGAATTTTAGAGAAAGGATATTTTAAAAAATGTTTATGTAAACCTCAAAGAATTTAAAATGTGTAATGATTTTCAAAATATGATCTTCTACAATTATGTTCAGTATGAAATTTAGAGTCTAATAAGATGAAATTAATTTTTGATGAATAGTAAATTATGAATAGTGATGTTATGCTTAGGATTAGTAATGTGACCAAATGGATTAGTAATCTCTTTTAAAAAAAGTATTAATATAATCTAGGCACCTTGAATAAGTAATGGGATTCAATAAAATGGTTAAATAACGGTTTCATATATTATTATTCAAGTATTAGTTTTTTCAGGTCAATAGTGTTTTTTATTTAAAAATTAAATTAAAAATATTTAGAAAATTATTTTTATAAAATTGATTTAATTTTTAAACTCAGAGCATCGATATTATGTTAAGTTAATTTTTGGGGATTTTTCTGAAAAAATGAATTTTCAGTGAATAGTGTATTTATTTAAAAATTAAAATTAAAAATATTTATAAAAATATTTTTATAAAATGGAGTTCATTTTTGAAATCAGAGCATTGATATTTGGTTAAGGTGAAATTTTGGGATTTTTCTGAGAAAGTTGAATTTTCGATGAATAGTGAAAATACAGTTTTTAAGTTACGGGTGTTTAATGACATCATTAAATGCTTTATTAAGTATGTAATCAATATGGTAGACTTATGAATAGTAAGATAAGGTATGAGGTGTCCCAAGTGGCCAATACAATGGGAAAATACCATGGGAAAGCCCAAGGTTTTTCCAAAACCACCAATGAGGTGTTCCTTGGCCATTAATGCCTTGTCCCCTCACTTTCCCTATAAATACCAAGAAATAATCTCATCCATTCGACTCCCAACTCTCCCCCAACGATGTTATGGTCTCATTACCTCCTTATAGGTCCTCCCAAGGTTCCCTCAAGCCCTCATGGTCCCAACCATTGAGTTTTAAGAGTTATGTTTTAAGGTAAGGGATCCGACCTCTCTCTTTCTTTTCAAGTAATCTCTTTTATGTCATTCCTTTATGCTCCATGTTAATATGTTGGAGGGTGTTCTTTTATATTCATATTACTTCCATTTTCATGTTCATATGATGAGAGACCCCCTCTTTCTCTCATCATTTCATTTTAATAATGTTAAAGTGGCGTCGTTAGGCTGCCGAATTTTTAAGGGATTCTTTCACCCTTCTCGTTTTCAAGATCTATTTCCATGTCAAGTCTTTCATGTTACTTTTTATTATATTGGGGTATTATTTATATATCTATCATACTTATATTTTATGTTCATATGATTAGAGGCCCTATTTGATCTCGTCAATTCATTTTGGTTGACATTTAATTGACGTCGTTAGGCTGCCGAATTTTCATAAGAGAAATCTTATTTTTGTCCTCCTTATATGTTTTTCATTTGATATGGTATATCTTTAAAATTTCATTACCATGTTCTTATAACATTTATATTCTGTCCCTATACTGTTTTATGGATCATTTATGAGTGGGTGAACCATGTCCCCTCTTTTTTCAATGTTTTCTAAAACCCCAAAACATAGCCGTTATGCTGCAGAATTTCCATCTCAAAATATCTCTCTCTTATCCTAAAATTCATTTTATTAAGTGAATACTCAAAGCTATTTCTTATAAATTGGTATTCACATATATACCAAAATGTTCTATTTTAAATTCTAGGATTTACATACATTAGACCCGCTTTCTCTTTCTGTGGGTTTAAAGTGACATAAAGATAAGGTCTTTAAAGCCGTTTTTAAAACATTATGATTATGAAATGAAACACATTTCTTTTATTCTATATGGGTTGTTTATGAAATTATTGATGATGATATATGTTTCTCGCATGATAATAAAGGTAAATTTAAGGGTGCACCCTGATAGCGCTCCAATGCATTGGGGAAAGACTTAATCTCTTGAGATGACCATTTAGGTTGATACCTTGGTGAATAGCCTTGGTAATTTTTATTGACACCTTGGGGATGGACCTTGGTGAAACAGAAATGATTGTCTTTGTTAAAGGTTTTAGCCACATCTTCTAGTTATTAAAAATGTTATTTTTATTATGATATGCCTCACGATTTCATTCTCATGCCTTAAAGTTCTTTTTCATGACATTGTTGATGTATCCCAAGTTCACATGTTAAATGTTTCCCCTTTTTTCCCTTACTAGGCCTTCTGCTCACCCTTTCTTTTGATATATGTCCCCAGGTTATGAGATGAAATAATGAACCTAGGATGAACTTGAGCAGAAGACTTTAATGTTTTTAAGAATAACGTTTTATGTTTTCATGTTTTAAGTTCCTGGTTTCCAAGACACTAAACCTTAAAGATCCTCAGTTTTGTAAAATGTAATGAAAGTTTATGTGATAAAAAGACAGGATTCTATAGTTGGTATCAAAGGTCGGTTTAGTTATTTTTGGAAATTAGGACATGAAAACTTTAGGAAGAACCCTATAGTAATGTTTAAATATAGGAAATCTTCCTGGTATTTTGGTGAGTTTTGAGTAAGGGGTTTCCACGAAAATACATCCTTGTCAGGATACGAGCAGGTAGAGGTGACTCTGGCACAGATGTACATAGGGGTAAAACCCGAAAACACCTCTTTGAGCTAGACTCAAACGGGAACTGGTACACGACAACGGGCCTTGCTGTACTCCTGGGTATGACACTTTTGGGGGATATGCTTTGGTAAATTCATAAACTTAGTTTGAACCATTATTAAAGGAACAAAGATAAAATAAAATAATGATTCACATAAGAATATATGATCATGGATAACCTAGTTTGAAACCTAAGGGATCACATGTTATGCTATAATTTTCTTCTACAAGTTATCCTTATATTCTTTAAGTTCCTTTTCTTGATTATTGGCTAAGTATTGAAGCCCCTAATTATACATTCTCTTCTTAGTTAATGGTGGAAAATGGAAGAACATGTCCCAAAAACAAATGTGATAGAAAATACGACAATTTCCGTATTAATATGACAGATATGTTTAGGTTATTAAAAGATGATTATTATTTTGGAAGGCGTTCACTATTTTGGGGACCCTATATGATCGAGGTAAATATATTACTACGATA
Organism: Viscum album; assembly: GCA_963277665.1. Classification (NCBI taxonomy): domain Eukaryota; kingdom Viridiplantae; phylum Streptophyta; class Magnoliopsida; order Santalales; family Viscaceae; genus Viscum; species Viscum album. Next base: position 1,370,812,635 of record OY728135.1, read on the forward strand.
TTTTCATTGAGGAGTAAGGTTGACTTATATTTTGATGAATTGATGAATTTAAGGTGAACTTATGGTAATATAGGTTACTTATGGAAATGATTAACCTATCTTGGGGGAAATATGTTTAGGTTAGTTACTTTTGTTATAAGATGTTTGGAGTAGTTTATGTTGTTTGTAGATGAATGATGAAGTTTATTTTGGAAGACTATGTTATCAAATCCTTCTTGTATTTTGGATTCAATCTTAGTTTGGTTTATTACAAGGAATTTTAAGGAAAGTTATTTATGGAATTGTCTATGATAAACTTTGGGTAGTACAATAGATCTTTGAAGATTTAAAAGTAGTTTCCCTTCTAATGGGATTCTTTCTTTTTGAAGAGTTGTTTTATCTTACACTTTCTGTTTTTTGGGATAATGTTTAAAGATAGAAGAAATTGATAGTTAATCTTTTGTAGATTACGTGACTCTCAAGAAGATGATTCTTGTGTTTTGATGAGACCAAGTGTTTTTGAATGCTCATAATTTGGAGAAAAGATTAGTTTTGGTAGAAATTTATTAAAGGATGAAACTCTACATGAAGGCAGGTATATTTCCTTATGTTTTTGTTCTATGCAGTAAATGAATTCCTCAAAATTATGAAAAGGAGAGTAAAAAAAATGTTATTGGTTTATGTTTCCTACTAGGTAATCAAAGACCATTTACACACATCATAAGTTTGTGATTTTCTCGTTGTTAACTTTCTCCTAATCATGTTTTTTATCACTCTCCCTCAGAACTTGACCCTTTGTTTTTTTCCTCCATGTCCATGTTTTATTACATGGAATCCTAGTGTGGGTTAACTCAGGTGACCTTTGTACTTCACTTTCTTTCTTTTAAAGTAATAGTTATAGTGACTCGTTTTCTGATGTGGGACATTCAATGAAATTTCAAAACCCAATTTTAAAAATTGTGAGGACGCAATTTCTTAAGGGGGGATGATTGTAACGACCCAAAATTTTGAATAAATCTTGTTTCCTAATTTTGTGTGTTATTTTATTTTTTATACTCAACAAAAATGTTTCATTTGATAACATGAGTATAATTAAAATGAGACCGTTGGGTTTTGACTATTATATGACCATTGGTCAATATGACCACTGGAAACTAAACGTTTTGATTATTGTCTCTAAATACAAGTAATCATGGTTAATTAATATAGAAAGAAGATTCGATGGCCTCACCCAGTAGTCTTGGACCGATTGAATCCCATCTAACAGAACTTGGGAAGGAGGTAGCACCACTAGGCTTTGCTATAGACCAAAACCAAGCCGAACTTCATTGTGTCAACCTATAATGGAATCACCATCGTGAGAAGTTCAAACTGATAGAAATTACTACTCGTGCGATTTTGGCCGAGCCTCCCTCAGATTCTCTCTCCTTAGCACACCTTACACTTAGGTCATATGCTGCTGTGATAAGGGGTTATGTAAGGAGACTGTAACTGCCTTGTGTAATCCTTTGTTTTAAAAAAAAAATTTGATTTCTTCTTATGATGAAGTTTATGAATTTTAAAATGATCGGATAAATATAGTATGCATATTTTTGGTGAATTTTAGAGAAAGAATATTTTAAAAAATGTTTATGTAAACCTTAAATAATTAAAAATGTGTAATGATTTTCAAAAAATGGTCTTCTACAATTATGTTCAGTACGAAATTTAGAGTCTAATAAGATCAACTTAATTTTTGATGAATAGTAAATTATGAATAGTGATTTTATGCTTAAGATTAGTAATGTGACCAAATGGATTATTGATCTCACTTAAAGAAAGTATTAATATAATCTTGGAACCTTGATTAAGTAATGTGATTCAATAAAATGGTTAAATAATGGTTTCATATATTATTATTCAAGTATTAGTTTTTTCGGGTGAATAGTATTTTTTAATTAAAAATTAAATAAAAAAAATTTATAAATTTTTTTTTATAAAATGGAGTTCATTTTTGAACTCAGGGCGTCGATATTATGTTACGGTAATCTTGGGGATTTTTCTGAAAAAAATGAATTTTCGGTGAATAGTTTATTTATTTTAAAATTAAATTAAAAAAATTTAGAAAATTATTTTTATAAAATGGAGTTCATTTTTGAAATCAGGTCATTGATATTTGGTTAAGGTGAAATTTTGGGATTTTTCTGAGAATGTTGAATTCTCGATGAATAGTGAAAATACAGTTTTTATGTTATGGGTGTTTAATGACATCATTAAATGATGTATTAAGTATGTAATCAATATGGTCGACTTATGAATAGTAATATAAGGTATGAGGTGTCCCATGTGGCCAATACCATGAGAAAATACCATGGTAAAGCCCACGGTTTTGCCAAAATCACCAATGAGGTTTTCCTTGGCCATTAATGCCTTGTCCCCTCACTTTCCCTATAAATACCAAGCAATCCTATCATCCATTCGACTCCCAACTCTCCCCCAACGAAGCTCTGGTCTCATTACCTCCTAAGGAGTCCTCCCAAGGTGCCACCATACCCTCAAGGTCCCAACCATTGAGTTTTAAGAGTTACGTTTTAAGGTAAGCGATCTGACCTCTCTCTTTCTTTTCAAGTAATCTCTTTTATGCCATTCCTTTATGCTCCATGTTATTATGTTGGAGGATGTTCTTTTATATTCATATTAATTCCCTTTTCATGTTAATATGTTGAGAGACCCCATCTTTCTCTCATCATTTCATTTTAAGAATGTTAAAGTGGCGTCGTTATGCTGCCGAATTTTTAACGGATTCTTTCACCCTTCTCATTTTCAAGATCTATTTTCCTGTCAAGTCTTCCATGTTCCTTTTTATTATGTTGGGGTATTATCTCTATATCTATCATATTTATCTTTTATGTTCATATTATGAGAGACCCTATTTGATCTCGTGAATTCATTTTTGTTGATGTTTAAGTGACGCCGTTAGGCTGCTGAATTTTCATAAGAGAAATCTTATTTTTTCCCTGCTTCTATGTTTTTCATTTCATATGGTATATCTTTAAAATTTCATTACCATGTTCTTATAACATTTATATTATGTCTCTATACTATTTTATGGATCATTTATGAGTGAGTGACCCATTTCCCCTCTCTTTTCAATGTTTTATAAAACCCCGAAGCATAGCCGTTATGCTGCAAAATTTCCGTCTCAAAATTTCTTTCTCTTATCCTCAAATTCATTTTATTAAGTGAATACTCAAAGATAATTATTCTAAATTGGTATTCACATATATAACAAAATTTTCTATTTTAAAGTCTGGGATTTACATACATGGGACCCGCTTTCCCTTTCCGTGGGTTTAAAGTGATATAATGATCATGTCTTTAATGTAGTTTTTAAAACGTTATGATTATGAAATGGAACCCATAAATTTTATGCTATATGGGTTGTTTATGAAATGATTGATTATGATATATGTGTCTCTCATGATAATAAAGGAACATTTAAGGGTGCGCCCTGATAGTGCTCCAATGCATTGGGTAAAGACTTAATCTCTAGAGATGACCATTTAGAGTGATACCTTGGTGAATAACCTTGGTAATTTTTATTGACACCTTGAGGATGGACCTTGGTCAAATGAAAATGATTTTATTTGTTAAATGTTGTAGCCACATCTTCAAGTTATAAAAAATGTTATTTTTATTATGATATGCCTCACGATTTCTTTCTCATGACTTAAAGTTATTTTTCATGACATTGTTGATGTATCCCAAGATCACATTTAAATGTTTCCCCTTGTTTCCCTTACTGGGCCTTCTGCTCACCCTTTCTTTTGATATATGTCCCCAGGTTATGAGATGCAATAATGAACCTAGTATTGACATGAGGAGAATCCTTTCAAGTGTTTAAGAATAATTTTTTATGTTTTCATGTTTTAAGATCCTGGTTTCCAAGACACTAAACCTTAAAGATCCTCGGTTTTGTAATATGTAATGAAATTTTCTGTGATAAAAGGCGAAATGTTATATTCTTCCCTAATAAAGGATTATAGGATGATACTAGGTATTCTAGGAAGTTTTTTGGTCAGGGATTTTTAGAACCTTAGGGTTATTGAATTGTGTGTATTAGAGAATATAGGGTGCCTTTTATTGGATAGGGAAGGGGATCCCTTGGAAACTCTTAATTTATTAAATTAATATATATTAATTTTTTTACTCAAATGGTTCCACCTTAGGATATTTTGTATATAAGATGAGAATAGTTTGAAATCCTCTCATCCAATAATGTTTATACATTTATTTATTTTATTCTAAACATTATATTTTTTATTTTACCCTTAATTATTCTCTTTTAATTTTAATTGTGGTAACAAGATTTTAATTATTAAGAGGCTACTAATTTTATTTATATGGAACAAATTTCCCATAATTTGACACTTGATTAAATTTTAGACCTTATAATAGTTTCTTTTTTATTCCAGAATATTTTATGTATTTTTAAACAATTTAATAAATTACAAGTTTAATTAAACATCAATTATGTCAATTTTACACTATTCATTTTATTAAATTTAACTAAAATCTAAATTGAGAGATAAATTCTAAAAAAACCATTTAATAGTATTTTAGCATGTCATATACAAGTATAAAAATAATGTATGACATAAATTATGTCAAATATTATTTATCTTACTATTTATAATATCATTTACTTGATTCCTTCATTAATAAAGCAATCACTACATCATCATTATTTCATAATTAAATTTAATTATATAATTTATAGAGATTATAAATAAAAAACCATGATGTTTGAAATCATTTTAGATATATAATGGCTATTTTTAGTTGAAGTTATTACACATATAAACCCATATTAAAATTGTTTTAGAAAGAAGATATATTTTTATAACATATTTTACTTAAAATTAAAAGTTATAAGTTTCATAATCACACCCTAGTGGCTTTAAAAGAAGATATTTTTGTCCCAAGGATTTTCTTTATCGGCCATATTCTATCCAATAGGATTATTACAATTTTTAGGAATGTTTTATTTTTTAAAATAGTATTTCGACTCTTATTTAACAAATTTACCCTTTAACTGTGGTAAATAAAAATAATTACTAAAGCTATTATTCATCATTTAAAAAAATAAAAGGGAATAATTTACATAATTTGAACCTTCTGATTCCAAATATGGATTCCATTTTTTCAAATTCAAAACATAGTAGTTGTATAAATTTATTCCTATTGTCAAAATGAGAAAACAAGTTTTTTAAAATTGAAAAATCATCAAAAGGTTGTTATATGTTTATATAAAATTTCAATGTGAAATTACCTCTAATTACCAACATTAGATTAAATGATATAAAATAATCTAAATATAATTTTAAACCAAATTAAATGGTAATCTAACAATAAAAATAAATTTGACAAAAAAACAGTTTTTAATTAAAATGAAGTATTAATCACTATTCATTAAAATATAAATTTTATTAGAAAAATACCAAAATTTCAACCCAAGTAAATTTTTGTGTCCTTCTTCCAAAGAAGAATTTTATTTTTCCAAATATAATATATAAAATTTAAAAACATGTTTTAAATAAAGGTTTTCCATCGAAAGGTAGTAAAACTACCTTTTAAAAGTATTAGTGTGTTTTATGATTACAATGGTATTTTTTTCTCATTTTCTGCCTCTAAGATTTATTGGATGAATGTAAAAAAAATTAATAAACTTGATTAAACATAATATTGTAAGTTATAATCATTATTTTAATACAATGGTTAGGAATTGACTACCATTAAATATAATAACATTAAAAATGCATTATTTTTTGGTATTACTTAGTCTTATGTGAAACATATTATTTTGGAGAAACCTATTGTTTCATATCAGGTACCCTATAGGGAAAAGAATCCCAGTAAATATAATATCAATATCTTATTCATAAGTATTAATAAATATGAAAATAATTTTTTTAGTTACCTAGGATTTTATATCCTTCCCCCTTTTTAGAAATTTCATACACATAATTTTATTCCCTTATCATATAAGTGGGGTTATTTCTCCTTTATAGTATTTTCATATTTCCATGTTGCCTTTTCGACCATATGGTTTTTCGACAAAAATTTAACCTGAAAAATAACCTTATTCCACAACAGTTTCTCTTTGCGGTCAAGAATATGGACCGGCTATTCCTCATAAGAAACATTCTCTTCCAATTGAACTACATCTAGACTCAAAAAATGATGTCAATCTAGAATATACCTTCTTAACATTGAAACAGGAAAAAATTGTTTACTTGGGATAAACTCAGAGAAAAAGCCACTCGGTAGGAAACTGTCCCACCTTTCTCCAATATTTTATAGGCTCCAATAAATCATGGAATCAACTTCCCCTTCTTAAAAAAATGCATCACACTTTTCCATGAAGAAACTCTGAGAAATACATGATCAACTACCTCGAAAGAAAGATCATTCCTTTGGTTATCCATATTAGTTTTTAGACTTATCTTAGCTATTGTAAAGAACCAACCCTAGTTTCCCATAGAAGGTGTGTTAATTTTTTACATTGGCATATAAACAATGAATACACATCCCAGAGGACCAAAATGGATTTGTAGTTTTGGAAATCCATATACATAAATAAGTTCAAAATTACAACATGAATGTAAATACAATATAACAATTACTTTTTAATAATACATAATATCCTATATTATCCTTTCAAGTCATTCATAATATACTTCTTCAAAACCTGGGGAAAATAACACATGTGAATGGGGTGAAATTAGATGATCAATATGGTTAAATAACACAGAGGAAGAAATTATAAACACTAGGCATGCTGAATTACTAAAAATGCATGTCTTTTAAAATATTCGCGACCATAATATTGCTGGAATAAAAACTGATTAAATAATTCCATTAATCATAACATAAATATTATACTTGTCAAATAATCACATGGACTAACAATATATAGTTTCATAATGAGGGAATTCATAATGCTGGGTATTCTAAAATATACCATGAAGGCCTCAGCAAAGTCATTTGAAAATGATTAAGGGATCATCCTAAACAATATCTTAAAATTAGCAAGGCCTTAGCCATGTCCATATCTGTTTTCTATCTTGAGACCTACTGATATATAGAGGCGATATTGTGGGCCCCACCCATCACTTACTAATACCAATGCATTAGTCATATAAATGGGGATAAACTTGAACAATATATACATTCATATTGAAACTAATATAGGAAATGTAAATAACTTTCCCCAAACATAAACACTAACTATTCATAGTAACATGGTAAATGGATTTAATATAGAACATCAATAGTCAAATTAGTCATAATATAATCAATAAAATATGGTAGACGATATCATAAATTATTAGTCCCAATTACACAATATATTCAATAAGAGTGTGGAAATAAAAAAAATTACTATTATAAAATCATTGAGTAATTCATGAGGTAAATACTCTTTCACTTTGAAAAGAAAAGTTATTTTGTAAAAATAATTTAATAAAAACCGAAGAAAAATAATATAGTATTCTCATAATAAAATTATTTATTTTATAAAAATAATGGTTGATAAAAACATATTATAGAGTTCACTTGAAAATAGTTAAAAATTCAAGAAATTTCTTTGAATCAGGCCTGTATTTCAGGAAGAAGTTTTAAAATATCCTTTTAAAAAATATATGTATCCATAAAATAATAAAGTATTATGATTTTTCCACATATATAGAACAATAAAATAGAAATTTTTATGAGTACATAATAAGATTTTTTTTTAATTTTGATTGAGAGAGATAAAGTGTAACCCAAATGAAAATTGAGGTTCTGTTTGAAAACCCTTATCTCATGGCCGAATATGATCCTCTCTTGAAATTAAGGTCTTGGAAAGTGAAATTATACTAATTAATAACTTAATTAAAAACCTATTGTACATGAATTTGATTTATTATAATTTTATTAATTTTATTTATAGTCATTTTTAGGGGTTAAGAAATTCAATATCATCGTTTGTGAGTGCTCGTTTCATTACTTTTCATGACCGGTTCGTTTATATAAACGTTAATGTAAAATAAAAATTGAATCCCAAAATCAATGTTATATTTTATTAATGTACATACATAAGGTTAAATGATCATGTAAGATGTTAGGTTACTTTGGGTAAGGATGAAACCGTGGATAAAAGTTTTATGATAAATGCTGTGATTAATTTGCTGGTTTTCCCATCACCAAGAAACTAATTTGGTTTTATAAATTAATTACAAGTGTAAAAGAGGGTTATAGAACATTAAATAGAAGCTATTAAATATATTAAGATTTTTTTGGATATAAAAATGGTTTAATGACCAGAATTGAAGATGATAATAGAATTTGAAAACCCTTCATCCTTGATTTTGAAAAATTAACACATCTCAGATGATGTTTTCATTTATAGTAAAAATCAGGGTAAAAGATAGATGATGATGAATTTTTCCAATATCATTAAAAACATATAGTGCATATAAGTTACTGAATCTATCATAATATTTTGTGGAAAGGAGGTGAGGAAATAAAAAGAAATAAAGGAACTTGAAAGAAAATAAAAGAAATGAATAGTGGAATTTACCACTTTAATTTATCTTCCTTGAGAGCCTATTTAGTAAGGGGATTTAGTATTTTGAATAGAACAAGGGCTACTGGGAATTGGGAGGATCTTGGTATGAGATTCTAGAAAAATTTAGATAAGGTACGAGTCTTGAGAGGAGTTATGAGAAGAGGGAGTGGGGGATGGTTTTTATAGTGGAGGAGAGGAGGGTTTTTCCATTATTTTAATAATTATTTTATTATTTTGCCTCAAGACTATGAATAGTCTTGATTCATGTGACTATAAATAGTAATAAGTGAATGTGAGTTCAAAACAATGGTCATTTACATCATCCATGACTCAACCATGTTGAAAACATTCTTTTATTTAGTGTATTTCATAAATTATTGAATTTCGGTATTCACCAAATAATCAAGTATTTCATAAAAATGCCAAAAAATTAACCCTAATCATTTTTAAACTTGAATAATTAAAAACATTACTCCATTTTATCAAAATAATTTGATAAATAAGAGAAATTCAATTTTCCAATAAAATCAATATTTACGCGAAAAAATCATATTTTAAAATTTGACCTGATTATATAATACTTTCAAAAATTAACTAAGGTCTCATAATCTGAAATTCATAAGAAAAAAAAATATTTTTTGAAGTATACATTTTATGGAAATTAATTTTGTTTTAAATAAATTTATTAATTAATGATTATAATTAAATATTTATTAATCACAAAAATATCAATAGTTAATTAATAATTTTTAAAATATTCACTCTCATTTATATGATGCCTAGATTTTATTTATACTCACATTTGTAAGGATAATATTCAAAAGGATACATTAATATTCATAAGGGTATGTTACTATTCATATGGGTAAGTTACTATTCACTGAAATAGTAATTTGGTCCGATCAGACTCTAAATATCTCTCCGATCGCAACTATGTATGTCAGTTTTTCAAAAATTAAAATCCTAGATGTAGAAAAATTATATCTGATTACTAGGTTATGAATATCTCTTATAAATCTAGAATTTTTGGTTTCTAATAGACTCAGTTTTGAAATCATTCTATAATAAATTTATTTATAAAACCTTGGGGTGTTACATTCTCCCCCCCCCACAAAAATTTCATCCATGAAATTACCAGAATGTTACCTCATAAACAGATTTGGGTAGGTCTTCATTATATGTTCCTTATGCTCCCACATTTCCTCTGTAATTTTATTATTTTTCTAATATAACTTTTAAAACTGAGTCATTGGATTCCTCAACACCTATTCTTTAGTGTCCAGAATCTAGAAAGGCTCTTCACAAGAAGATAAGTTTGGTTCCAACTCTATACCTTTAGAAGTTAGGACATGTATTTGGTGTGGAATGTACTTTCTCAATAATGGGATATAGAACCCATTGTGTACCTTATACTGGCTATGAGGAATTTCCCAATGATAATCCACATCTCTAATTCTCTCTATAATTTCAAAAGTTCTTATGTACCTGGGGTTCAGTTTCCCTTTCATTCCAAATCATATAACACCCTACCATGGAGATAATTTTAAGAAAATGTAATCTCCCTCTTGAAATTCCAAATTGTTCCTTTGATTGTCAACATAGCTCTTTTCACTACGTTAATCTACATTGATATGTTTTTGAGTAGTCCTTACCTTTAATGTTGTTTTCTTCACAAGATCTGGACCCACAAGCTTCCTTTCACCAAGTTCATCCAAAAATTTTGGTGTACGATATCTCTTCCCGTACAGTGCTTCATATGGAGCCATTAGTATAAGGACTCAGCCTTATTAAATTACATAATCTTGAATTTAGTCAACAAATCAATTTCTTATTTAGTAATTTTTCATGTTTAGATATTTATATAATCATAACTTAATACATTCATAACATTACCCAATAATACATAGTTTATACCATAAAAACGATATTAATTTCTTCCAAAATATAATATTTTTTAAAATAAAAGATGATTTCATTGAAAATAATCTAAAAATTTAACTTGGAATAATTCATTATCATAAAAATCCTTATAGACTATTAAAATCATTTAAAAACTTGGGATTAGAATAAAATTCTCAGTAAGGGATATAAAAATAAGGAAAGAACACATTAGTCCATGAATACTTATAACGTATGAAATCATTTTCAAAAGAAACACTTACAACACATATATACTTACTTTATGAAAAATGATATTTCCCAAGATTCACACATTACATAATAACATAAATAGAACCATAAAGGTATCTTAGGGGGAATTACATACACAATCTAGTAACCCTCTCGACTACCTTATAATTTGTAACCCTCATAGAAACTTTATAATTTGTGTAACCATTGCAGTTACAATTCGAGTAACCATATGGCTGACCTCCAACTTACCCATACCCAATGAATTGGAGGAAACTATAGTCCCCACCCTTCATCATAAAAAATTCCTAATAACAAGAACATAATTATGAAACATGAATAATTGCATAAAAACATTGCTTTTGAATTTCACAAAACAAAATTTTAAAAGAGTTTTTTAAAAGAAAATTCTTTTTTAAATATAATATAATTGAAGTGAGACATAATAGAGTGAATGAGATATGTATATATATTGTAAATACACATAATTCATCATAATATATGTAATTTTCATTAAACAACTAATTTTTATACCATGTAAATAATGAACTAAAATGTTAACCCAAAGAATGGAAATTGTGTTAAGAACTCTATTACCTCGGGTTTGACTTACATCAAAATCATTTAAAACTCATGTATAATGGTTAAAATAGTTTTATTAATATCTTAAAGAATCATAGTTGTGTTTATAATATCTTATATGATCAATTTATTATATCATTTCACCCTTTAATTGTAAGTATTTTGTTCCTTGCATAGTTTTGGGTGCGTTCTTTACATGGTTCCCATGATCGGTTCACAATGGATATTCTTTTCAATTTGAAGTGAAACTATAGAATTTGAATGGTATGTTATTTACATGTTTCTAGAACCATAAATTATACCATTTATCATTTTGAATTCGTAAATGAAGATGATTCATATGTTAAAACATTATTGATATTTGTGTAGTTCATTTTGGCGATTCTTCGATTGTAATGAACCCATTTGATTAATATATTAATAAAATATGTATAAAATGATTTCAAAACATTATATAAGATAAAATAAATTATAATATGGTTCAACCATAAAAGTGGTCTTATGACCAGTCCTGAAGGAATTAAAATAAATTGATATCACATCGTCCACAATGCTGGTAAATCGACGCATCACAAACGGTGTTTTAATTTCATGAATAAGTGGGAGAGGAGAAGAATTATAATGGTGATTCTTACATAAAAATGATGAAATCACGAACATGTAAGATACTAGAACATTCAAGCCTCTTGGATAATGGGTGGTGAGTAAAGAATAAGAATTGAAAAGAAAATGGAAAAAAGAGTGAAAACAATAGAGGATGGTTACCTCTTGATCTCTTCTCCTTGAGGTCCTCTTTAAAGCCTTTGGTTTTGGCTTTTTGGGGATACCAGAAGCTATATAAAGTGGGGAAGAGACTTGAGAGGTGTATTGGGTAGAACATAGGTAAGGATCAAGTCTTGAGAGGTGTGGGAGGAAAAGGGGATTGGGGGTGGTATTTATAGTGGAGGGGAGGAGGTACTTTACACTATTTTAATCATTATCGTGATATGTTTGGTGAAGAATATGAATAGTCTTAATTAATGTGTCCCCAAATAGTAATAATGGAATGTTAATTCTATCCCAGGGGTCTAAAATCACTTATGATGTCATAAATATAGTATTTAACTAATAATTTGAATATACACTATTTTACCATATTTTACTATTCATAAAAAATTCATGAATTTTAGAAAAATCCATAAAATTCACTCGAACCATTTTTTGACATGTAGAATTCAAAAATAAACTCTATTTTTAAAAAAAATATATTTCCAATTATTACTAATTTAATTTTTATAAAAAATCACAATTTAATCAAAAAAAATAATTTTAAATCTATAACTCATTTTTTTACACCTTGAAAAAATTAATAAAGTTGTCATTGTCTAAAATTCTTAAGAAAATAAAATAACAATACAACTTACTTTTCATTAGATTCATATTACTATTCATATTTTGATTCACAAGGGTATGTTACAATTCTCTAAAAAAACAAGTTGGTTTTATCAAACTCCAAATCACTTACTGATCACAATTGTGGATGACCGATATTCGAAATTAAAAACATAGAAGTGAAAAAATTATGTATAAATTCTAGTAATAAATATCTACATAAAAAAGGTTTTAGGAATTACAATTTATTTTTAAAACCATGGGGTGTTGCAATTAGAATACTATAATGGAAACTATTTTTGTAGGGAAACTCCAAAAAAGGTAAATTCTGATCCCACATACTCTGAAGGTTGAGAGAGCATGATATCAACATGTCTTCTACTGTTTGGATCATCCTTTATGAGTACCTTTATGTTTGGGGGAGATAAGAAGTACTCAAATGAAGCTCAGTGTCCAAAGCATTTTAAATACTTTTGAAAAATTTTGATGTAAATTTTGGATCATGATCAGACAGAATTGAGAGAGGTGCGTCATGAAGTCCCAGAGCATCATTGATATAAAGTCGTACAAGGAGCTCCAATGGAAAATCCTCCCTTATCGCAAGGAAATGTGCAGATTTTGTATGTTGATCAACAATTACCCATATTGCATCATTACTTCTTGATGTTTTGGGATATATAGCGGAAAAATCCTTGGTGATGTCATCCCATTTTCATGTATGAACAGGTAGAGGTTTCATGACTCCTCTAGGATGTTGTCTTTCATCATTTACATATTGATAGACTAAATATCTTGACACCTAATCATCAATTTCCCTCTTCATGTTATCCCATAAGAAATGTACGTTCAAATATCTATATATCATAGTTCTACCCGGATTTATAGAGAAATTATAACTATTGGAATCATCCAATAACTAACTTTTTGCCTAGGTATAGCTAGAACACATATCCTATTCCCAAATTTCAGAATTCCATCATCATATACGATGTATTGAAACTTCTCATCATTAACAACATTATTTTTCTTTTGAATATTCTCGTCATCAGGATGAGAACATTTAATAATTTCTAAAAATATGGTGGGAAACCAATTGAAAAAGTAACGATGTTTCACCTTCTTCAATAATTTACAAGTCCATACTTACTTGATCTATGAGTACATGATCCCTTTCAATCCTCATTTTGTTTAAGACTCCATAATCCTTCCTGCTCAATGCATCCGCTACCTTATTTTTCATTCATGGGTGATAGTGTATCGATTAATAATAATCCTTCAGTAGTTCGAGTCATCCTGTTTTCCACATGTTGAGTTCTTTCTATGAGAAGATATATTTCAAGCTCTTATGATTTGTATATATCCCATATATTTCTTCACAGAGATAATTTCTCCATATCTTCAGAGAAAATATTACAATTGCTAACTCAAGATAATGAGTTGGATAGTTTTGTTTAGGAATTTTTTTACTTCCTTGATACATAGGCAATAACTCTATTATTATGTTTAAGGACACATAAAAGTCCTTTCTTTGATGCATTACTATAGATCACTAAACCATCTTTTCCAGATGGTAGAGTTTGGATTGGATAATTCACTAATCGCCAATTTAATTCATTGAAACATTCCTCACATTCTTTTTTCTATATGAACTTAACCCCTTTATGAGTAATATTGGTTAACGTGTTCGATAATCGAGTGATATTCTGAATGAAACATCGATAATAACCTATTAAACTAGTAAAAATGTGTGCCTCAGTTATATTTGTTGGTGTATGCCATTCCTGAAAATCCATTATGTTCATAGGATCAACGAATATTCAATACATAGAAACAATATGGATAATAAAATAAACTAATTTAATCCAAAATTCACACATTCTAAAATTCAGATATAATTCATTTCTTCTAAGAGCCTTCAGAATAATGAAAAATTTATTTTGAAGATCTTTGTATCTTTTAGATTATACTAAGATATCATCAATAAATACCACACAAATTTTATCAATATATTCTTTGAAAATTCTATTCATTCTATCCATGAAAATAGAGTGTGTATTAGTGAGCCCAAAAGTCTTTACTGAAAATTGGTAATGCCCATACCTAGTAAGAAATGTTGTCTTTAGAATATCTTCCTTCCTTAAACGCAACCGATGATATCCAACTAGAAGGTCAATCTTTGAAAAATATTTTTCTCCATGAATATGATCACGTAAATCATAAATTGGAGGTACAAGATATTTTTTCTTTATAATAAAAGAATTTATCTCCCTATAGTCAACACAAAGCCTCATAGATGTGTCCTTCTTGTTGAAAAGAATAGGGGCTCCCCATTAAGATACACTATGGTGGGAAAATCCGTTATCATATAATTCCCTAAGTTGTTTATTATATTTTAGTAACACCATAATGGATAGTCTATATGGAGTGTTTGAAATAAGTCTTGAACCAAGAATAAAATCAATAGTGAACTCAAATTCCTACTATGGAGGATGTCTAAGTAAATCCTATGGAAACACAACCACACATTATTACACAAAAGATACATCCCCTATTTTAACATTACATTCCTCACCCATAGATGTTGTGTTCAATTCCTCTCCAATAATTGAATTCAGTACAGGTATTAGAGCTGGATCTAGATGATAATTAGATGGTGAGGTTTATACTATAATGACAAGGTACTCTACACCATTCCCAAAAACTATGACTACCTTCTTCTTACAATATTTTTTTACATCATAATTTGAAATAAAATTCATAACAAGGATTATAACACTAAATATAATGGGTATAATGAAATTTTTTTAACTTAGCAACATTAATGTTTCATAAGGGAAATTGATCGACACATCATGTTTGTAATGATACATCCCTTAAAAGGTTTGAATAACAACTCATTTATTAAATAAAATTGGAAATAACTAATTTTCTTGGAAAACATGGAAGTTAAAAAGAATGCGATGATCCAGAATCAAATAAAGCATTAGCTAAGTTTGAGTATGTGATTAATGTACCTAACAACACATTATTAATAACTTCAACCTTAGTATTTGTGACAAAATAAGCTTGGAATTTATCCCTTGGACTTTTCTGAGGTATGTTTCCTTGACACTTTCGAAAATAATTAGCATTGTTCTCCATATCCCTACAATTATATCATTGAACATTGATAGCTTCTTTTTCCCATTAAAATAACCAATATGATGGACATTCAGTCCACACTTATAAAACACACCTTTTACTTTAAAGCAGGCACTAGGGTGTTTCCTTCCACTAGTATCAAATGTTGTAAAATTTACCTTCTTATTCCTCCCTTAATCCATTCTATTCTCTGACACCCTCTTATTATGTTGTTTCCCCTTAAATTAATAAGATATAGATAATTATTTCTCTATCTTAATAGAACATGAGAAAATGTCTTCTTATAATTATAAAAATTGGGATACTAGTTCCCTTTAGAGGAATGGTTTTAAACCATCAATGAATTGATCAATCTTGCTCAGTGGATTATGTATGTAGTCTGTGGAATTCCCTAAAAACCTTGTGAATGTAGCTTCATATTTTTCAACATTTTCATCCTGTTTTATCTGCAGATTCAGAAACTACCTTTTCATATCTTCCCTTGGTTCATGAGGTATGTATTTTTCATGGATTTTTTTAAATATCCCCTTTAAATTTATTCTATTTCTTCATCTTCCTTGGTGTTTTTAATAAACTACCACCACTGATCTACATCTCTTGATAGAAAATAAAAATCCATGAAAACCTTCTCTATTTCATTACATCCCAATGTGAGAAATATATTCTCCAATAACATTATTCACTACTCTTCTACGAATGGGGTGTTAGTCTCATTTAATGATGGAGGTTTTTGTCACATAAAGATGTATAAAATATATCCTCAATGTTGCGGATCATGATTCTCTATACATGTATGTTTATTTTCCATAACTTGAGTCTTTTTTCCAAGTATATTTATAAGTTTATCATCACCAGTTGTAGCTCCAGATCCAACGTCATTATCTTTCATAGGAGGTAAATATCTACATTGGATACACATATTTATTTAGTTTACATTCCTTTAACTAGGATCAATTTTTAAATAATGGAATACATTATATTAGATTATGGATCATAATTTATAATCTCAACTTAGATATATACTT
Source organism: Viscum album (assembly GCA_963277665.1). Lineage (NCBI taxonomy): Eukaryota > Viridiplantae > Streptophyta > Magnoliopsida > Santalales > Viscaceae > Viscum > Viscum album. Next base: position 1,370,829,453 of record OY728135.1, read on the forward strand.
AGCATAAATTGAAACACTATCCATATCTAATCTCATAATCATGGATTATTTAAGGAAATATATACATTTACTTAATTCATAATAGTTTGTAAATAAAATGATAATTATCTTCAGAATATCCTCTAGGAGTTTCAATCCAAGTGCAAAATAAGTCATGTTGTTGTGTACCAGGATACCCTAGGTCAAGAATAAAACTCCTTGTCAGTGTTGTAACTCATATGAACATCTATTTGAAAATGAATCCCACTTATAGTATCCAGACATGGATATATTTTCTATAAAGATACACATAATCAATTTATTACTAAAATTCCAAGATCTTCTTGTATTTTTATCATTAAAGACTATATTATGTTTTTGTTCTCTTATCTACATTTTCTAAATCCAGTTTCCATGTTTTCTATGAAAATTACTCTAATAACAACTGAAAGGACCCTACCATAGTTGTCTAGAATATGTTCCTTAATTTGTTACATTTGAATATAAATAAGGAATATAAATCCTGAAGGAATAAATAGTTTATTATTTTTGGAAATCTAGATACACACATAAGTTCAACATTACAACTTGAAAAGAAATACATCATAAAAAACTTCTTTTTAATCACACATAATCTCCATGATTATTCTTGAAAGATATTCATAATATACTTCTTCAGAACATGGGTAAAATAAAACATGTGAAAGGGGTAAGCTCATATTCTCAATAAGGGTATATAATATAGTGGATGAAAATATAATCACTTTGCATGATGAATAACTAAAAATGTATTCCATTAAAAATATACATGGACATAATATAGTAGAAACGAAAACTGATTAAATAATTCCATAAAACATAACCATAGATATTATACTAGTTGAATATTCATATGAACTATGAATCTCTAGTTTCATAATGAGGTAATTAATAATCCTATACATTCTAAAATTTAATATCAAGGCCTCATCCAAGGAATATAAAAATTATTAAGGCCTCAACCAAAACCATATCTTAAAATGGGAAAGGTCGTGACCAAGTCCATATCTGTTTTGTCGCATGAGACCAACCAATGAATCAAGGGACTATAGTGGACCACACCCTTCACATACTAAGTCCAATTCATTCCTCATACGAATGTGGGAAAACTTAAAAAATATATACATTCATTTTGAATCTTACATATGAAATGTAAATAACTTTCCCCAAACATAAACACTAATTATTCAGAGTAACATGGTGAATGGTTTCAAGATAGTACATCCATAAAAAAACTAATCATAATATATTAAATAAAATATGGTAGATTATATGATAAAATATTAGTCCTAATTACACATAATATTCAATAATTGTTTTTAAATAGAAAATATTACTCTTATAAAATCATTGACTAATTCTTGGGATAAATAGTTTTCTACATTGAAAAGATGTGTTCCTTTGGAAAAATATTTTTATAAAACTAGAAGTGAAATAATATATTTTTTACATAATAAAGTGATTAATTTTAGAAAAAAAATGTCTGTTAAGAACATATTATATAGTTCCTTTGAAAATATGTAAAAATTATTAAAATTCCCTTGAATTAGGATTCTATTTCGAGAATAATTTTTGAATGATCCTTCTAAAACATGTGTACCTCTATAAATGGAAGATTAATTATGGTTGGTGAACATATATATAACATTATAACATAATTTATAATTAGTATATAATAATAAATATCAATTCAACTGGGATTAATGGTGACAAAGAGTAACCCAAAAGAAAATGATGGTTCGGGTAGAAAACCCTTACCTTATGTCTGAAAATGTTACTCTATTGAACATAAGAGCCTAGAATATGAAATTAAAAATATTAATAACTTAATTAAGTTTCTATTAGACATGTATTTGTTTTTTTTAAAATCTATTAAGTTTATTTATGGTCATTTTCAAGTGTTAAGAGATTCAATATCATTTTTTGTGAGTGCTCAATTCATTAGTTTTCATAATCGATTTGTTTTATAGAAGTTAATATAAAATGAGAATTAAATTCATGAAATAATGTTTAATATCATTAATTTTGATAAATAAGGTTAAAATATCATATAATCCATTTGGATACTTTGGGTGAGGATGAATCATTATATAAAATTTAAATGATAAACGCTTGGATTAATTTGGTGGTTTTTCGATCCCCGTGAATTAATTTTGGTTTATAAATTAAAAACATGTTTAAAAAATTATTTTAGATCATTAAAGAAGATATATTGAATAAATTATGATCTAGTTCGGCCATAAATATTTTTTAATGACTATAATTGAAGATGGTAATAGAAGCTGAAAACCTGTCATCCTTGAATGTGATAAATTTACACATCTCGGATGGACTTTTCATTTAAAATATAAATGAAGGGAAATGAGAGATGAAGATGTATTATTCAATTATAAAACATAATTCAAGTAAATGTAAGGTATTTTTTTTATCATAACATTTGGAGAAAATGAGTTGATGAAATAGAAATAATGAATGGAACTTGAAAGAAAATTAATGAAATGAAAAGAAGAATTTACCTATTGAATTTATCTTCCTTGAGAGACACATTAGTGTAGATTATTATGTCATTTGAAAAGATAACAAGGGCTAATAGATGTGGGGAGGAGCTTCAAATGATATTTTATCAGAATTTAGACAAGGAACCTAGCTTGAGAGGAATGAAGAGAAGATGGGGTGAGGGGAGGTTTTTATAGTGGAAGAGAGGAGGGGTTTTCCATTATTTTAATCATTTTTTGGATCAAGACTATGAATAGTATTGATTATTGTGACTCAAAACAGTAATAAGTGCATGTGTGTTCTATCCCTTGGTCATTTATATCCTCCATGACTCAAGAATGATGCATAAATTCATTTATTTAGCATATTTCGTAAATTAACAAGTTTCACTATTCAGCAAAAATTCAAGTATTTCAGAAAAATACCTAAAATTCACCCTAATGATTTTAAAAATTTATAATTCAAAAAATAACTCCATTTTATCGAAATAATATTCTAAATAAGAGAAATTTATTTTTAAAATTAAATCATTATTTACCTAAAAAATACATATATTTATTTTAATACAAATTTTATATTACTTCAAAAAATTAACTGATTACCCATTATCCTAAATTAATAGGAAAAAAAAATTATTTAAGAATACATTTTATGAAAACAAATTTTCTTTTAAATAAATTTATTTATTTAAAATTTTAATTAAATTTTTATTACTCACAAAAATATCAACACTTAATTATTAATTTTTAAAATATTCACTCTCATTTATATGGTGCCTAGATTTTATTTATACTCTCATGGGTGGGGTTACTATTCAAAAGGTTAAATTTATATTAAGAAGGGTAAGTTACTATTCATAAAGGTAAGTTACTATTCATAAAAAATGTAAGTTGGCCTTATCAGACTGTAAATATCTTACTGATCGCAACCATGAATGTCAATATTTCAAAATTCAAATCAAAGAAGAGAAAAAATTATATCTCATGGCCCGGTTATAAGTATCCCCTATAAATATCGTATTTTTTTCTCCTAGACTCATTGTTGAATGAATTCATTAAATAATATATTAATAAAACCTTTGGGTGTTATAGCTATCCTCATATGCTTCTGAATCAGCTGATATTTTTCTTATATCTCTTCTACCAATTTTTATCCCATCAACTTCCTTTCACCTACTTCATCCAAAAACGATGGAGTTCGATACCTCTTTCCATATAGTTCCTAAAATGGTTCCATATGTATACTTGAATGAAAACAATTATTATAAGAAAACTACACCAAAGAAATATTTTGATTCCAACCCGCCTAACAATCCATTGAACAAGCACGAAACATATATCAAAGGTATGAATTGTTCCTTCAGACTTCCCATCAGATTGAGGATATAAAGATGTATGAAATTTAATTCAGTACCCAATGACATGTGAAGGACTTTCCAAATGTTATAAGTGAACCTGGGATCACAATCTGATAAAATGGATTATGTAACTCCATGTAACCTGACAATCTCTTTTAATTACAACCGAGAAAGTTTATCAAAAGATATTGTCTCAAATATTAAGAAAATGAGAAGATTTATTCAATTGATTAATAATAAACTATATTTCATTATTAATATGAGATGTCTTCAGTAATCCCAATATGAAATCAATGGATATTTTTTCCCATTTTCACATTGGTACTAGCAAAGGCTGAAGCCACCCCTTTGGAAACTGTAATTCTACTTTCACTAGCTGAAAAGTCAAACACTTCAATGACAAGTAAAAAAAATCTATTTCCATTATATCCCACCAATAATACTCGTAACAATCTTTTTATATATTATTAATACTTGGATGAAATGAAAATAGAAAAATATAAGCTTCACATAACGAATATTTCTAAAATTGTGAGTCAATGGGCACACACAATCTCTTACCAAATCTTAAAACACAGTCTTTATCAATGTTAAATTCAGGTAGCATACCATTTTTCACCAATTATACCATTTTTTGTGGCTCACTATCTTCATTATATAATTTATTAATTTCTCCTAATTGAGATATTTTCACTGACACCTGAAACAAAATAGATAAATTTCCTACACTAGTAATATCAAATAAAAAATTAATCAATTTATTAAGAAAAGGATATCATTCTGAATATTCATGGTTAATGTAGCATTACTATTTCGATTAAAAGAATCAACAACTTTATTTAATTTTCCTTATTGGTAATGAAATGTGAAATCATAATCCTTGATTAATTTTATCCATCTCCTCTATCTCATGTTCAATTCTTTTTGAGTTAATATATTCATTGAACTTTTATAATTATTATATATTTCATAGTGTATGCCATAAAAATAATGCCTCAAAATTTTTAATGCAAAAACAACATTAGCTAATTCCAAATCATGTGTAGGGTAATTTAACTCATGAGGTTTCAAATGACATAAACCATAATTTATTACCTAATCATTCTATATTATGACACAACCAAGTCCTTAAAATGAAGCATCACTGTAGATAACAAATTCATGATTCTTGGAACGCAGGTCCAAAACAAGACCATTTACCAATCTCCTATTAAAATACTGAAAACAAACATCACATCCTTTTGTCTAGATGAAGTTACCTCCCTTACATGTTAACTTATTTAGTGGGCTAGATAATCGAGAAATATTTTCACCAAACTTCCAGTAATTACTCAATAATACAAAAAAACTATGAATCCCTGTGATATTGGTAGGTCTTTCCAACTATTCAAAAACTTTTATTTTAGAAGGTCCACAATTATGCCATCTTCAGAAACAATATGAAAAAGGAAATAATTTTTTTGAAACCAAAATTCACTCTTAATAAAATTTCCATAAATTTTATTTTCTTTTAAGATTTGAAAAACAATCCTTCAGTGACTTTTGTGTTTCTTATGGATTTTAGAATATACCAAAATATCATTTATAACAAAAAACACAAACTGATCAAAAAACTAAAGAAATTTTTCATTAATGAGATTCATAAATACATCAGAGGCATTAGATAACCCAAAGGGCATAACTACAAACTCATAATTCCCATATCTTTTTTCGGAATGTTGTCTTTGAAGTGTCATCCTCCTTCACCTTCAGCTGATGGTACACAAAACTCAAATCATTCTTCAAACAATAATGATCCCATTGGAGATAATACATAAAATTATTGATATAAGGAAAAGGATAATTTTTCTCAATAGTTATGTTATTTTTAACACCCCATGATTTCATAGTATGTTATCTCTTTAAAGTAATTCAATAGCTAGCGCTACGCGCAACACCGTGTTCAAGCGCATCACGACCTATCAATCTTGCCATTGAAAAAGTAGTTATGAATATTATTAACCAAAATTTGAATTTTATATATATCATATATAATTTTAACATTCATCTTTTTTGTTTCTTGTACATAATATTAGGACAAATTCAATTTTTCAGATAAAAAATTATTTTTCAAAAAATGCAGTTTTTCCACCTTTTAATGGAGAACCCTATTTAAATCCAATATTTGACACATTTATATATCCATCTCAATGAAATAAAATTATTCTTTAGAATAGGGACATAAAAATTTATTTTGGATAATTATTTTGTACTTTTATGATAACTTTCAATTTTTTATGAATAGTCAAAATACAATATTTTTATAAAAAACAACTTTTTTATTCAAAATAATTTATAGTGTTAAATTATACATATGAGTGGTTTTAATGTATTATTAAATTATATTTTTATCATTTAATATAATTTATGTCATTTTATGTAATTTCAAATTTATATTGTATATAAACACATGTCAATCTTTTGATAGTTTTTTACTTCTTAAAAACCTCTATTTTGGTTTTAATAGTGGAAATAAATTTTAATTTAATTGGACAAAATTTTATGTTTTCAATTTGGTAAAATTGAAATCAATTATGAATTTGGAATATAAAAATTATCTTTGGGTGAATTTTTGGTATTTTTCTGAAAACTTTCAATTTTTGATGAATAGTGAAAAACACAGCGTTGTAGATAAAAACTGACTTTTTCATTTAAATAATTATTTTAATTAAAAATTTATCTTAATTTAAAAATAGATGAGTAATAAATATATTATAACAATTTAATTCATTGGACTCATTTTATAATAAGATAAGGCATACAAAATGTTATTGAACTTTTTTAACATATTTTACACGCATTCTATGAAAATTTGAAAATTTGCATAAAATGTAATTTTACCACTCCATTGAATTGAATTTCAGAAATTCCATAGACACAGTTGATATCAGTATGTAATATCTGGTTCAATAGGATTAATTTTTTTGGTGAATTGTAACTTTGGATTTTTATTTAACAAGGTTAAAATTAAATAGGGTAATAAAAGGTAAAAATGACATTATAATTACCCTATCACATGTTCTAATTCTATTGGATAAGTTTATTTATTCAAAAATAAACATTAGAAATAAAATATGATACTTTTTGTTTCACATGGATTAGATTATGTCATTTATTATTATTTTATTTAATGAAGAGTTAAAAGTATTAAATTCAAATTTCAATAACTAAAACATTCTTAATATAAGGTCTTACATAATATAAAATCAACTATAAATATTCATTAGAAAGATAAAACAATTTACTATATCATGGTATTTTATTTATAATTTTTAGACATTACATAAGTAAATTTATTTATGACACAATGATGATGCAGTAATTATTTTATTAATTTAAGATACAAATAATAGATATTATAAATATAAAAATAAATATAAATTGATAATTTTGATGACATAAACTAATTTTCAAGGTGAATATGGCATGTTAGGGTTGATTCAATGAAATTTTTTTTATGTAATTTTGTTTTTAACACAAAAAAAATCAAATACTAAATAGTGTCAAAATAGGCATAAAAGAGTTTTTAAAACAAATTATATTTTATTAAATGATATAATATTCATAAAAAAATAAATTTCTATGAAAGGACATAACTAATTTTATATAGGTCATTAATGAACCACTTTTGGTTCTTCTTGGAAGTTTATAGTAAGTGTATTAACCATATAGTGTAAGAATACAAGAAAACATAGAAAAAGATAAACTATTTAAATTAGAGTTAAATCTAAAATACAAGATTAATATGGTGACATAAACATGTATAAAACCCATTGGATGAGATAATTTAGACCCATACCCACCTTATCCTTTAAATAAACCTATTTTGAGCTATTAGAAACTGATAATGAGTTTAGAATAAATTAATATTTCAATCTTTTCCTAAAGTGCCCCTCACCTCTCTTATAAAAGGGTACATCCCCTTCTCTTAACAATACACCACCAAAGCCATTTGGATAGGCCAAAACCTACTCAAATATCTTTCCAACCACCCTCAATTAATTATAGAGTCCTTACATTGATCATAAAGCCATCTTAAAGAGCCATTTTGTTCAAATCAAAAGGAAGCACCAAAAGAAGAGTTAATTATTTCATCACCTCTTTCAAAGTTCTTTTCTTCTTCTCCCACTTCCTATTTATTTGTTGTTTCCATACTAAAATAATAACTCCAGTACCTTATAATTACATAAATGTTATTATAAATATGTTAAAACCGTATTCCTTGTTGTATTCAGCCAATTAATGATGAAGTCACCACACATGCGTACGTATGGCTTACCGACTTCACGTCGTGGTGTAGTTTGTTATTCAACACAACATTATTTGGATGGGTATAATAATGAGTGTAATTAATTTAAATAATTAATATAACATGTTAATTATTCTTTATTTATAATATACTATCCAATTAAGCATCTTTTTACCAACGATGGAATGATATTGTCGCTCGTGCGTACGTACAGATTACCTTCTCCATGGCGTGATAAGATTAATCTTCAACAATCACCATTCAAGAATTTTTATAAAGATATATATTTTAATTAAGTGTGAGATATATGAAATAATATTTCTACATAAAAAATATATATTTATATGGATAAATATAATTTGTTTACTTACTTCAAGATTGTATGATAAGAAAATAGAAACAACGTTCATGTGTACGCACGGACTACCGTCTCCATGAAAGGTGATTCCGTTTCATATATCTATCTATTATAAATATTTATATTCTTAATATAAATTATATATAAATCATTTTTTATATTCTTGAATTATGTGAAACCTAATCTACGTTATATGACCACGAATAACAAGTAAAAACACGTACGATAAAGAAAGCTATTAATACCCGAAATGTTACATCAACATGGAAATTATTATTAAATTGCTAGTATAAAGTCATAAATGATTCATATATGATATCATAAATATTAATATGGTTCTTGTTTAATTTAATAACACACTATGGTCATTATAGAGTAGGTTATATGTACCCTCGACTAAAAGAAAGTACAAGTTAAGGGTTAATTCCTCAATCTCATTATTATGTCAGATTTTTTAGTTGTAAGTTTTAACTGGGACATATTTATTATCTATGTCCATTTTTAATAAAATAGTTATCAAAATGATTCTTTTTAAGGGTTTCTTTATCTAAATCATCATTTTAAAAGGTTTAAATATTTATTCTTCCAAATTATTCTCTTTAATGTCAATGTTTTCAAAATTGTTTTAAGTATTTATTTATATGGACATGAATGTTTTAAAATGAAAATTCCTTTTAAAAGTTTCAAAGTGGTATGGGAAAATTTGATTCAAAAATTTATTTTAGTTGTCTTCATTTCTAAATTGTGTGACTTTTAAATGATTTTATTAAGAATAGATATTTCACTCAAAGAGTTTTAATGGTCATTTTAAACTATGTTAACAACCTTTACTGGATATTATTCATGATTAAGGTTTATTTTTTATAATAAAATCTTATATAATGTATTTAATGAATTATGATATGTTTGAATATGGATGTGTTGTTTTTATACCATTCATTTTTTACAGTTGATTTATTGACATTTTTTATGATAGTTTTAATATGAATGTATATGAAATGTTTCAAACTTTTCATATGAGGAATGCCTTGGTCTTAGTAAATGCTGGGTGGGGCCCGTTATTTCACCTCGATGCATTGGTAGGTCTCATGAGACAAATTAATGTCTTGGAACAAAGCCTTCACATGATTTTTATTTGTAGTCTTGGCACGAGGCATTGACTAGGTGGTTATGATGTCCGACATTATGAATTCCCTCATTATGGAATTAGTTATTACATGTGATTATTCAACTAGTAGAATATCCATGTGCATGTTTATATGATAATTTTTTATTTATATTTTTCCATATTATGTTCAAGATAATATTTAAAAGGATGTTTTTATTACACATCTTGGCTGAAAATATTATTTCTTCCACTATATTATTTACACTTAATGAGCATTTGAGCTGACCAATTTCTTTTGTTTTGTTTTCTGAGGACTACAAGAAGTGTATTTTGATTGATATGCAGGGTTAATCTTGATGAATAATGAAATTCTGAAAGGATTGTTTATGTTTTGTTTTATGTTTGAATGTGTAATATAATGTTCATGTATGTAGTCTATTTTCCCAAACTTGTAAACTAACCAGTCATTCAAGAATTGATTCCTTATATTCATGCCAATGTATTAAAATAATTCAACAACTCTGGGTAACTGGGATCAGGGTGTTACAGTTGGTATTAATGGAAGTTTATCAATAACCTTAGAAACTAGATTTAGAAAAATATGGATTAGTGAAAATTACCCTAAATAAAACATGATTATTAGTATTGAAGAACATCCAAAACATTGGTAATTTAAATATTATGTGGGTTTTCTATGAAATACATCCCAATATATATACAGTACATGTGGACTTGGTTCTGGTACAAATGTACCTAGGAGTGAAAACTTCGACAAGGAGTTTCGAGCTTGACCTGGGGTATTCTTGTACACGACAACATGCCTTACTGTGCACCTAGTTTGAAACTCATGGGGGATATGATTTGGATAATTCACATTTTCTTTAAAAAAATTATGAAGGATTTGTGAGTAAATATGTCAGCAAAGAAACCATTTTTATGATTATGATACTAGATCTGTGAAAAAGTTCAATTAATGTTGATAATTTCTCTTATTTTTAGATTATAAAATATGATATGATCTAACGTAGTGTATGTCACCATTTAGAAATAGTGCCCAGTATAAGGAATGAGATCTCTAATAATACGCATTATCCAAAGAGTAAGAATGATAATATCTTTAATTGTATTAAGCAAACAATTAGTACGGAAATATTCTCCCACACATCTGAATCGTATGAAGAAATAGTATTTTTTGTTAATAAGATAATTAAATATTTCTCTATGTCCTATGGATTTGAAGGGATGCAAGAAATGAAGAGGATGAAAAAAAAGATGGATAAAGGGAAGAAGGGAAATTAGGATTTTTCCATATGTGATAACTATGGAAATAATAACCTTTGTAAATGTTTGAAGGTAATGGGAGTATGTTATAAGTGTTAAGAAAAAGAAAACCACATTCGTGATTTCAAGGGTAAGAAAGAGGTTTCAAATGTACAATGCTTTATCTACGAGGAGTTTCTACACTATGCTAGTCAATTTCCAAATCATGAGAGTATGCCCTAAATGATGATATTGGATAATAATAAAGTTATGATACTACCGAAAATGAAGAGGAATGAATAGTTTTTTTATGTTATTTCATTTGATTTTTGAATCAATGATGTAAAAGTTATATAAATTATGGAAATAAATAGGGATTTTACTGTAGTATTATTTCATTAAGGATTTGAGATTATATGGATCTATAAAAAGTGATTCAATAGCAAGTTAATATTTTTGGAAAATATATGGTTGGGGGAAATATTACCTTTAATTTTTTTGGAAAATGAGATAATGATTTTGGAATAATATATGATTGATTTAGACAAATTATATTGCATATTCTTGACTACCTTGAAACTAATTAATTGTTTGTTTATTCCATAATTGTTTTAGTTTACAACATATTTTGATATAAAGAGTATATCCTGTATTTTTTATAGAATAAGGGATCATGAATGTAATCAATAAATTTTTATTGTAATTAAGGGTGTTACCATGCTTTAATACAATACATGATGAAGGTATTCACATGTTATTACGTTGAAAAAGTGATCTTCATTATGTTATGTCAACCTCCAATATAATTGTTTTTAGAATGTGAGTTTGGACACAATTACTTTGGATATGTCTAAAGGTTAGAATGGGGTAAGTTGAGAACATGATATTTTGTATAATGTTAAATTATAATTTATTAGATAATCTAACATAATCTTTTGGATTTTAGTAAACATATCAAAGATTAAGTAAATTATTTTGGACCTTATGATTTATAAAATACGCTTTAGGTGTAAAGATATCATTTTTGAGAATTAATTTCCTAATGGAAGGGATAAAATGAAAATATATTGAAGCACATCCAAATGATGTGATTACGATTATTAAAGGTAATGACATCAATTATGCTTTCCCGAGTTCTTATATAGATAGTAAATTAATCCATCCTCTTAAAAATGAGTATCTAAATTTTTTTTATCCCAATACCTCAAGTTTTGTAGAACCAGTGATACTTTAAATCATCAAAGATTGATGGTTTTGAGGCCCTAAATTTTAAATTTACTGTTCACTTGTTTATGATTGATGACCTCAATAACTACCTATAAATATTTCCATTTCCCCTCTAATTATGTGTTTATAATTTTCACCAATGTTCTCTTATTCGAAACCCTAATTTGGTGGTCACTTTTTCATTTCCCTTTCCCTCTTATTAAGACTAAATTTTATTAACTAAATTCTTGATGTGGGTTTTCCACTAAGGTATTTTCTATCTCCAACCTTTTATGTTTTATGAACAATTTAAAATTGAGGGGACTCTATTTATTTAAGGAGAGGAGAATGTAACACCAAAATATTTCATATAATGTTATCTCTTTAAAGTAATTAAATAGCTTGCGCTACACACAACACCAAGTTCAAGCACATCACGACCTATCAAACATTCTGTTGAAAAAGTAGTTATGAATAGTATTATCCAATTTTTGACTTATATATGTCATTAAAATTTTAACAGTCATCTTTTGTGTTTCTTAGACATAATATAAGTACAAATTTAATTTTCAGATAAAATAAGTATTTTTCTCAAAATGAAACTTTTCCGCCTTTTAATGGAGAACCATGTCTAAATAAAATATTTTACACTTTTATATATTCAATTTAATGAAATTAAATTATTCTTTATAAATAGGATATAAAAATTTATTTTGGATACAATTTTGTTAATTTTCTGATAACTTTCAAATTATGATTAATAGTTAAAAATACTAAATATTAATTAAAAACTACTTTTTTAATTGAAATAATTTATAGTGTTAAATTATAAATTTGAGTGGTTTAAAAGTATCATTAGATTATATTTTTATCATTTAATATAATTTAGGCAATTGGATGTAATTTCACATGTAAATTGTACATAACCACATGTCAATATTTTTATAGTTTTTACTTTTAAAAAACCCACTTTCTGGTTTTGAGAATGAGAATTAATTTTAAATTAATTAAAGAAAGTTATATGTTTTGAATTCAGTATAATTGAAATCATTTTTTAATTTGTAATATCAATATATTTATTAAGTTAATTTGTGGTATTTTTCTGAAAACATTTTATTTTTGATGAATAGTGAAAAGCACTGTGTTGTAGATAAAAATCAACTTTTTCATTTAAATATTTATTTTAATTAAAATTTTATATTAAATTAAAAATATATAAATAATACATATATTATTCCAATTTAATTAATTGGCGTCATTTTATAATAATATTAGACACATTAAAGTGTATTGAACCTTTTTAACATCTTTTTTCCCACCTTCTAGGAACATTTGAAAATTTGTAAAAAATGTAATTTTACAACTCATGTGAATTGAATTTAAAAGACATGAGAGACACGATAGACATCATTAAATAAATGTGGCTCAATAGGATGATTTTTTTTGTTAATAGTAACTTTTGAATTTTATTTATCATGGTTAAAAGTAAATAAGGTAATAAAAAGTAAAAATTATATAATAATTACCGTAACAAATGTCATAATTCTATTGGATAAGTGTATTTAGACAAAAAAAATATTTAGGAATAAAATATGATCAATTCTGATCCATATTGATTATATTATGAAATTTTGTATTATTTTATATAATGAAGAGTAAAAAGTATTAAATTCAAATTTTAATAACTAACTGTTTTTTAATATAGGGCTATACATATGACAATTTCAACTATAAATATTCAATATAAATATAAATATATTTCCTATATCATTGAATTTTATTTATAATTTTTAGACAATAAATATTTAAATTTATTTTTGACACAATGATGATGATGTAGTAATAACTTTATTAATAACAGATTAAAATAATTATTATTATATATATCAAAATAAATGTCAATTGAAGATTTTTATGTATTCCAAGAATTTTGTTGTTAAATATTACATGTTAGGTTTGATTAAATGTATTTTTTTTGAATAAATCAATTTTTTATGTCTTTAACAAAACCAAATACTAAATATTGTTAAAATTGACATAAATGAGTTTTCAAAACAAAAACTAATTTATTAAATGATATAATATTCCTAAAAATAAAAAGATAGGCCAAAGGATAGGCCAAATGACTTAAATAATGTTATATATATCTTTAATTAACCACTTGTGCTTCTCTAGGCAGTTTATAGTATGTTTATTAACCATATAGTGTAAGGATACATGAAGACATGGAAAAAGTTAAACAATTTAACTAAGAGTTAAATCTTAGAGATATGGGTAATATGGTGACCTAAACTTGTCTAAAACCTAATGGTTTAGTAAATTTTTACCGATACACACCTTATCCTCGAAATTAATCCCTTTGGAGATATTATAAGCCGAAAATGATTTTGTAATAAATTAATATTTCAAGCGTTTCTTAAAGTGCCCCTCACCTCTCTTATAAAAGGGCACATCCCCTTCTCTTATCTTCACACCTCCAAATTAATATGTATTGGATAAACCCTACTCAGATCTTTTAAAAACTACACTAACTTCATCCTATTGGAATTTCTTTGATCAGAAATCCAACCTATGGATCCCATTTGTTCAAATCAAAAGGAAGCATCCGAAGAAGCGGTAATTATTTCATCATATATTTCATTGTTCTTTTCTTCTTCTTCCACATCCTATTTCTTTGTTGTTTCCATAATAAAATAATAAATCCAGTAACTTCTACATACTATGATGTTATTATAAATATGGTAAAACCATATTCATTATTCTATCCATCCTATGAATGAAAAAGTCACCATATGTGCATACATACGACTTTCTGTCTCCACGTCGTGGTGTAGTTTGTTATTAAACACTACATTATTTGGATGAGTACAATAATGAGTATAATGAATTTAAATAATGAATATAACATGGAAAGTTTTATTTATATATAATATAACATCCAATTAAACACCATTTTACCATCTATGTAATGCTATTTTTACTCGTTCATATGTATAGATTATCATCTCCACAACATAGTGAGATTCTTCTTCAATGATCAGCACTCATGAATTTTTATAAAAAATTATATACTGATTGAGTATAAGATGTTTGAATTAATATTTCAACTAGAATAATATATATTTATTTAGATAAATATATTTTGTTTACATACTTCCATACCATATGATAAGAAAACATAAACAATGTTTCTGCGTACATACGGACTACCGTCTCCATGAACGGAGTTTCCATTTCATATATCTATTTATTATAAATATTTATATTAAGAATAAATATGATATTTAAATATTGTTTTAAATTATGGATGTACATAAATCATGATCTAAGTGATACAATCAAGAATAAAAATTTAAAACACGTTCGATAAAGAAAGCGATTATTACATGAAATGTTACTTTAACAATGAAATTATTATTAAATGGGTAGTACAATGTAATAAATGAATCATATATGATATCATAAATAATAATACGGTTCTGGTATAATTTAATAACATACTATTGTCATTATACAAGAGGTTAAATGTGCCCTCGACTAAAAAAAAGTACATGGTAAGGGTTAGTTCCTCAATCTTATTATTATCTGAGATTGTTTATATGTAAGTTTTTACTGGGACATATTTATTATCTATGTCCATGTTTCATAAAAGTGTTTTAAAAAGTATTATTTTAAGGGACTCTTTACCTAAAACATATTTTTAAATGGTTTAAATACTTATTCCTCTAAATAATTCTCATTAATATCCATATTGTTAAAATTATTTTAAGGATTTATTTATATAGGCATGAATGTTTTAATATGTCAATTACTTTCAAAATTTTCAAAGATGTATGAGACACTTTGATATAAAAATGTATTTTAAATTTCATCAATTCTAAATTATTTGACCTTTAAATGATTTCATGAAAAATGGATATTTCTCCCAATGAGTTTTACTGATCATTTTTAATAATGTCAACATCCTTTAATGAATATTATTCAGGATTGAGGTTTATTTATTATAATCCAATTTTCTATATTATATTTAATGAATTATGATATTTTTGACTATGGATGTGTTGTTTTTATACCATTCAGGGTTTACGGTTGAAGTATTGACATTTCGTATGCTAGTTTTAATATGAATGTTCATGTTATGTTTTACCATTTTCATAAGAGGAATGCATTGGACCTAGTAAGTGACAGTTGGGGCCCGCTATAGTCCCTCGATGCATTGGTAAGTCTCATGAGACAAATTAGTGTTTTGGCACAAGGCCTTGAAAATGTGGTTATGATCTCTCACATTATGCATTCCCTCCTTATGTAATTAGTTATTACATGTGATTATTCGACTATTAGAATATGCATGTGCATGTTTATATGGTAATTTTGGATTTATCTTTTCCATATTATGTTCATGTTTATGTTTAAAAGGCTGTTGTTTTTATTACACATATTTCCTTAAAATATTATAGCTTTCGATAAATTATTTACCCTTACTAAGCATCTGAACTCACCTATTTATTATGTTTTGATTTCCCAGGATTCTAAGATGTGTATTATGATTAATATGCTGGGTTAAGCTAGTGTAATAATGGAGTTCTCAAAATATTTTTTATGTTGTGTTTTTTGTTTTAATGTGTAATGTAATGTTCATGTATGTAATATATTTTCCTAGACTGCTAACTGGATCGGTCCTTTAGGACACGATTCCTTGTAATCATGCCAATGTATTAAAATAATGCACCGAATCTGGGTAACTAGGGTCATAGAATTACATTATTCAAGGATCTGTAATCAATAAAAAGTATCAAATACCAATAATCATTTTTTCACAAATAATATAGGTTCACCCCATAGTGAAGTGGTGGGTATAATGAAATATTTATCGAGAAATTCTAGTAATTTTTTTAATTCCACCCGTTCTAATTGATCCATTCGATAAGGGGGTTTAGAAATGATGTTAAAATAAGGCACCATATCATTGGTAAATTCAACCACCTGATTCGGGACAATACGAGTCAATTAATTTGAAAAACCATATGTAAATTCATTCACTATTGGAGTTTTACTAATCAAAACTATTTCTTTCCTTTCAACAACATTCTCTAGATAACTTTCACTAACATATTTAATCAATCTCTAAGATTCTTGATATGTTATAAAAGGTATGAAATCAATTAATAAAATATTATTGGATTTACAATATATTTTATTATAACAAACTAAAATCTAATCCACACCGAAAATGATACCAAACTTGTCACGACCCGTCCTCGGGGCCCGTGCCGTGACTACCCCAAGCCCGCCTTCCATAGGCCAGGGGCTGGCGACTAGCACCAAAGGTGTAAAATCCCAATAACTGGGAAGGCATTGCCTTTATAAAAGAAAACAAGCACCACAGAGTACAAGCGGAAGAAGTAAACACTAAGTAAAAACTGAGTACAACAGTAAGTGCGGAAAGTAAAAAGGGGCTGAAAATACAAGCCCAACTATAAAGTACAACTCGAAAGGGAAAACAACAACTGAAAAGTAAAGCTACTACGCCGAGCTGTCCACTGGAAATCCCACCTGAAGGGTGGGTACAGATAGCTCCTCTGCTCCTCAGGTCCCGCCGTCCGCTCCGAGTATGTCTCGCCCAGTGGTCCACCTCCGGGTACCACCTCGTCGTCACGTCCACCTCTGGGTACCGTCTCATCATGAGGTCCTCCTCCGGGTACCATCTCTTCGTATATTCCACCTCCAGGTACCGTCCAGTCCTCGAACACTCAGCCTCTGTCAGCACTACCCGTCGTCTCCAACCAACACAACGAGGTGTGGGCATAGCCCGTGCAGGGGTGAGTATAACGATACTCAGTAGGGACCCCGAGACCCTCAAGGTCTCACTAAACCAACATGGATAACCACAAAGAAGATCTCAACAGATAACCTCTACTTAGGTATATGCCCATACATATACCTAAGTTATCAAGTAACCCATCTCAATCATGAGGAAACACAAGGATTGTGAAATCAACGGATAACCACTACCCGGGTATATGCCCATACTTATACCTAAGTTAGAAAGTGACCCATCTCAATCATGAGGTAAACAAAAGGTCAAAAGTCTCAGCTCAAACTAGGATTTTCATTATTGAAACCGTAACTGCTGAAGAGCTCCGTCTCTAGAGTGTACAGTGGTCCTGTCACAACTCCGAGGTACTGCTCACTAACCTAAGACTGCTTAAGAACTCCACCCATCGAGTACTACGGGCCAGCTGCTACAACCAAGTGCTCCCATGTGCCGCTACAACCAAGCGCACCTCTGTCGTGGGTCTGCCGCTACAACCAAGCGCTCCCATGTGCCGCTACAACCAAGCGCACCTCTGTCGTGGGTCTGCCGTTACAACAAAGCGCTCCCATGGGCCGCTACAACCAAGCGCACCTCTGTCGTGGGTCTGCCGCTACAACCAAGCGCTCCCATGTGCCGCTACAACCAAGCGCACCTCTGTAACACACCGAGTCGTTCGATCAGCAGTCGTCGGGTCTCAGCCAGCTACACGGTCTCCGTACTCCACACGCTCGTCACTGGGAGGGTCCGCTCCATGAGCTACAGGTCGATACTCCAAGAATCTCAAAGTCCCATGAATAAGTATCTCAAAGGACCACCACGTCATAGGGGTCTCAACGCAATAGACGGCGCGCCAATCAGACGCCCGGTCTATGAGTTATTAGGCTTTTCGTCCCAAGGGCCCGGTTGGTTTCGTGAGGGAACCAAACCCGGCCGTATCTCAACTGTACCCCGAACTCTCATAGGGTAAACTCATAGGGACCGTTTCTCAATGCGATCACCAACGCCGCTAACGGTTCGTCAAATAGACGTTCTGTCAGAAAGATATCAGCTTTTCTGTTCCAGGCGCCCGGTTGGATTTCGGTGCGATCCAACCCGGAAACTATCCATCTGCATCCAAAACTCGGGCGAAGGATGCCAAAAGTTCCGTATCGTTAACAGGAACTCAACGCAATAGACGGTGCGTCAATCGGACACCCGGTCTGAGAGTTATTGGCTTTTTCGTTCTAGGGGCCCGTTTGGATTTCGGTGCGATCCAACCCGACCACACTCCGTCGGCATCCAAACCTCGAGCGGAGTAAGCCAAAAGATCCATCTCACTTAGAGGAATTCAACGAAATAGACGGCGCGTCAATCGGACGCCTGGTCTGTTATTTATTGGCCTTTCCGTCTCACACCCACCCTGGGAAACTTCCCAGGAGGTCACACATCCTGATCACTACTCTAGGCCAAGCACGCTTAACTATGGAGTTTTAACCACGTAGGCTCCTGAAAAGGAAGGTGCACCTTGATTATAGTATACCGAAACGACCGTCTCGATCCAAGGATCGCGTTGCCGCTGACGGCGAGTCGTTTGGAGGCCCGTAGCCCAAGATACGGTCATTTGACCAAACCGCTCGGTAACGGGGGTTTCGAGCCCGGGTCGTCCCAGCCCGAGACCCCCCGGATGGCCCGAACCGGGTCGACCCGCCTCGGACGGGGTCGACCCGGCCCAGCACAGCCCGGCCCGGCCCGGCACGGCCCGGCCCGGCGTGGCCCGGCGCGGCCCGGCCCGGCGAACCGGCCAGGCGCGCCGGTTCGGCGCAAGGCAGCGCGCTGGGCGCGCTGCTAGCTGGGCCGAAGGCCGAGCTTGCTGGAAACGGGGGGCCGCCTGCCCCCCCTTTGTGAAACCGGGCCCCCTCTTAATGGGGGGCCAAATAACTGCCCGGGGGAATTAAATTCCCCCGGTTTCCACCAACTCGGCCGGCCCGACCTGGCCGGCCGGCTTCTTGTCAACAGGACCGGCAAGCGCCGGTCCTCTTCTGTCTTCCGGCACCGGCGGCCCGGCTGGCCGCCGGTCATCATGATCGGCCGCGGCCCGGAACCGGCCGCAGCCTTCTTCATCTGGCACGGTGTGACGGCACCGCACCCCTCCGCCGCGACCCCACTCTGGCTGCAGCGTCTTCGGTTTCCTTCGACGTGGCGCGACGACGTCGCGTTCATGATAATTCTTTCCACGGCGCGGCGCGACGGCGCCACACAATAATTTCCGTGTGATTCTTGCGCGGTGCGACGACACCACGCTATCTCGTTTCATCCGCAAGAAACATTCAAGAACAAAGGAGGGGGGGTTCGACTGTGTTTGTGCGGTCCGGTCCCCCTCTCGTTAGACGATAACAATTAAACGTTCATCCTCAAGTTTGTCATGCTAGAACCAAGAACGGAAAATAATTAAATAAAGCAACAACAAACCCCTACTTGGATATTTGACGTTTCACATCGGGCGTCGCGGAGAACGGCGTCACGGAGAATGATGTTTCGGAGATCGGACGTCGATTCCATGGATGTTGGGGTACGTCCGAGGAGGACACTACGTCTCCTCACTTGTTGCGGAGATGAATAAGGAAGGCGCGTTGTCTTTGGAGAGTTCCCTACGTCGGTGTCTTCTCCCTTGCCGTGGAGGAAAAAGAGGATGAAGAACCGTGATCACCGAGTCGTTCTAAGTTTAGGGATCGATGTTCTTCATCGGAGAAGAACCGTTCTTCATGGAGAGGAGGACGTTCTTCAATAAAGAAGGAGCTTCCTTCTTCTATCACACAAAGGCTCTTTCTAAAAAATCCTCCCACCACAATTCAACCTCAAAATAAAACAAGGTTTCCCCTTATTTTATTTTAATCATGCCATGCATTGTAATTTCAAAATTCAAACACTTAATTGATTAAGAGTTTCAATAACTTAATTTAAGTGCTAGTTGGCATGAGTTATGAGGGAGAGAGGGAGAGAAGGAGTTTCAAAATAAAGAGGGAGGTGAGGAGTTTCAAAAAAAAGAGGGAGTTAGGGGGTAATGGGAAAAGTGAAGGGGTGGGGTTCTTGTGGGCCCCACCTCACCTTAAATCCTTCCATGGGTGGTTAACTCCAAGTGGGTCCCACCCCTAACTCCCTTACATAGGTTAAAACCACTTAAGAGAGGGTCAAGTGTTGTAACATAACACTTAATCTACATAACAAGAAAATAAAAATTGTAGATAAGTTATAAATTAAACTTCCACAATTTTTATCATCTTCTCTCAGATAAACGCAACTCCGGAAATGGCGTTCTTAACAAATTACCGGCGCTGCGGTTCCATCGGTGCCCTCGGAATTCGATTCCGGGCACCGGTTCAAAAGATAGAAATTCTCGCTCGCTCGTTCACTGAACGTACCTGAGCCAAACTTCGGAAATTAATTCCGGGCACAGCGGGCCTCGGAATCAGGCGCCGTAAGAAACTGCGTTCTTGTAAAATTCCAAAGAATATTAAAAAAAAATTCCTTGAAATTTCTGGATCTTTACATTACTCCCACCTCAGGGATTTACGTCCTCGTAAAGCTTCAACACAAACTAGGGTCACAAAAGTGGTACCGAGCACGCATCTGAGCCTTCCGCTCCTATGTGCTCACCTGGTGGTTTCGTACTGCCAAGGAAAGTGAACCCGAGGAATCGATCGTCCTCCTAGGATATGCTCCTGTCGATCCTCGATCCCCACTGGAATCTCCGTGAAAGACACCCCATCGCCATCGTCCAGCTCCTCATGGTCGATGGTATGCGAAGGGTCGAGCACGTATCTCCTCAGTGTGAGATACGTGGAAGTCGTCGTGCACCTGGTGCAACTGTGGTGAATGGGTCAAGCAGTAAACCACCCCGCCTACCTAGCTGGGGACCTAAGAAGGTCCGCTGAACCCCGGAGATAACCTGCCGCCTTGGCCACATCTCCGTAAACCTCGTCAAGGTGAGACCCGTATAAGGACGTGATCGTCATCCTCGAACTCCAGAGGTCTCCATTTTCTGTTAGAACTGGAACTCGAAAGGCTGTTGTTACGAGGGTAAGGTTGACTGACTCAAGAGTGATCGGTCGCACCCTCCTGTGCAAGAGTTACCCTGCACTGTCTGGGGTTTCCTTTTCCACCGACCAAGGAAAACCCATCCCGACGTTTGCCTAAAACTGTCAATTTGAGTATGAACAGTTATTTCCCATTCCATACTCAAACTAACGTCGTAAGGCCTCGACGCTGACACTAAGAGATTCCAACCGAAACTCTCGCCTCGAGGGTCTGACCACACCATCGGCGTAAGTTTGATTATCGAGTCTCCTCCCAAGGTATCTCCAGACGTGAGGGTCAAGTCCACGGATTACCGGAAACTCTAGGTCTGGAACAAGATTTGTGAAAGCAAGGAATGATTCACATCGACTTCCATTACTACAGCAGCCAGTGGTGGACACGGACTGTCCCTTGAATCATTTCTAGAGCCATTGGGTCACACTCCTTGACCGCAAGCAGCCGCATTCTTCCTCCGCCCTCCAGCTCCCTAAGCCTGGCGGGAATAACTAATGCGGGAGGTTGTACCATGTTAGTATGTAAACCACCTCATGCTGATCTCCTAGATCTTCCTCCACGTCTACTGCTTCGTAGACTCATCTCTTCTTTAAGCTTCCTCTTCTTTAACACGCCCGAGTCTCTAAGACTGGCACCGGTTTCCTGTTTCTTACTGCACTGTGCAGTCTTCATCCTCTCTTGGATGTCCTGGACCACCTTTAGTCTCACAAGAGCTGCTATGATTTCTTCTTTGCCGATAAGAGAAACCCGGTCTCATCCCCTGGATGAACCACAATCGTTGCCTAATACAGTCAATCCTGACATGAATGATGCATTCATTCCATGGATGACGTCGTAAGGCCTCGACGTAACTACTAAGAGATTCAACTGTCACTCTCGCCTCCAAGGGTCGAGTCACACTGTCGGCATCAGTGTGAGGTCACTGGGTCCCCTCCAGTAGAAATCTCGAAAGTGAGGGTCAAGTCAACAGTTTTAACCAGGACCACTCAACATCAACCAAACAAAAGGACAGGAAAGAAAACAAAGATAAATGTCTTTTTATTATTGCATCTCATAGTACAAAGACACGAATACAAAAGCAACATGGAACTAGAAGTACAAAGGACGTATCCAATAGTTCCTCTCCTGCCCACCTGCTCTCAGAGCTCTACTACCTTGTCCACTGCTCGGCTGTTGCTGAAGCACTCGCCGCTGCTTCTGTCTCAGTGGCTCCTCCAACACCCGCTGATCAATCCTATGAGGAGTCGGATAGTCACGTGCCAGGTGACACTTTCTGTCGCAGGAGTAACATTGTTCGATTCTGGAACGCCTGGCTCTGACCCCACCTCGGGTGCCCCGCACCACCGGTCCTAAAACCCGAGATCGTCCAACTGCTAGTCCGGTCCTCCTGGTCCTCTGCATCATTTTTCTACTGCCCACAGATGACTCGGCTACTGATCGAAAAACACACCCCAAAGGCAGAAGCTCTTGTACACGCTCGGGGTGTAGAGCTACTGGAACAAACTTCACCCTGAAGAAGGTCTCGAAGTCTTCTCATGCGAAGGTCATCTCGTCGCAAAACTCAAACAATTGGCTCCACCACCTGCCTGCTGCTGCCTGAAGGAGGCTGGCAGCAAAGATCACCATGAAGTCTGCTGGCGTCCCCACTAGCCTAAAGACTCCCACAACAGCCTCCATCCAATCCTCAGCCGCCTGCGGGTCCGTCTCTCCCCGGAACCTGGGTGGCCTCTGGCACTGGAACTTGTGCAGAGCACTCATGTGGCGTGCATCGCCTTCTGCTGGGGCTGGTGGCATCAGTGGCCCAACGTATGGTAGTATCGCTGGTGCCTCCGCTGGTGCCTCAACTGCAAGAGGGCCCTGTACCGAAGCCTCGTTGCTCGACAGGCTGTCAGTACGCACATCCCTCTAGGCTCTAGCTAGTCGTTCGTGAAAAGGTATCCTGAAAGAAACAACGTAACACGGTCAAACGATTATACCTGGTGAGATGACCTGGTTTGAGCTGACATTTAAAAACTTCTGGAAACACACACGCAATCAGTGTTTTTGTGAACAAAGTCGGAAATCAGTTGTCAGGGTCCTGGTGTATGGATACGTCGGCCGCCTGCACCAACACTGGACTCCCTGAACTGAAAACCACACTCGGTACCCTTAACACTATTGCTTCACAGAAAGAGACATCAGAGTTATAAGTTCTGCGGTAGAACCGAACTCCTTTGATACCAATTTGTCACGACCCGTCCTCAGGGCCCGTGCCGTGACTACCCCAAGCCCACCTTCTATAGGCCAGGGGCTGGCGACTAGCACCAAAGGCATAAAATCCTGATAACTGGGAAGGCATTGCCTTTATAAAAGAAAACAAGCACCACAGAGTACAAGTGGAAGAAGTAAACACTAAGTAAAAACTGAGTACAATAGTAAGTGCGGAAAGTAAAAAGGGGCCAGAAATACAAGCCCAACTGTAAAGTACAAATCGAAAGGGAAAACAGAAACTGAAAAGTAAAGCTGCTACGCCGATCTATCCACTGGAAATCCCACCTGAAGGGTGGGTACAGATAGCTCATCTGCTCCTCAGGTCCCGCCGTCCGCTCCGAGTATGTCTCGCCCAGTGGTCCACCTCCGGGTACCGCCTCGTCGTCACGTCCACCTCTGGGTACCGTCTCGTCGTGAGGTCCTCCTCCGGGTACCATCTCTTCGTATAGTCCACCTCCAGGTACCATCCAGTCCTCGAACACTCGGCCTCTGTCAGCACTTCCCGTCGTCTGCAACCAACACAACGAGGTGCGGGCATAGCCCGTGCAGGGGTGAGTATAATGATACTCAGTAGGGACCCCGAGACCCTCAAGGTCTCACTAAACCAACAAGGATAACCACAAAGAAGATCTCAACAGATAACCTCTACTTAGGTATATGCCCATACATATACCTAAGTTATCAAGTAACCCATCTCAATCATGAGGAAACACAAGGATTGTGAAATCAACGGATAACCACTACCCGGGTATATGCCCATGCATATACCTATGTTAGCAAGTGACCCATCTCAATCATGAGGTAAACACAAGGTCAAAAGTCTCAGCTCAAACCAGGATTTTCATTATCGAAATCGTAACTGCTGAAGAGCTCCGTCTCTAGAGTGTACAGTGGTCCTGTCACAACTCCGAGGTACTGCTCACTAACCTAAGACTGCTGAAGAACTCCACCCATCGAGTACTGCTGGCCAGCTGCTACAACCTAGCACTCCCATGTGCCGCTACAACCAAGCGCACCTCTGTCGTGGGTCTGCCGCTACAACCAAGCGCTCCCATGTGCCGCTACAACCAAGCGCATCTCTGTCGTGGGTCTGCCGCTACAACCAAGCGCTCCCATGTGCCGCTAAAACCAAGCGCACCTCTGTCGTGGGTCTTCCGCTACAACCAAGTGCTCCCATGTTCCGCTACAACCAAGCACACCTCTGTAACACACCGAGTCGTTCGATCAGCAGTCGTCGGGTCTCAGCCAGCTACACGGTCTCCGTACTCCGCATGCTCGTCACTGGGAGGGTCCGCTCCACGAGCTACAGGTCGATACACCAAGTATCACAAAGTCCCATGAAGAAGTATCTCAAAGGACCGCGACGTCATAGGGGTCTCAACGCAACAGACGGCGCGTCAATCGGACACCCGGTCTGTGAGTTATTAGCCTTTTCGTCCCAAGGGCCTGGTTGGTTTCGTGAGCGAACCAAACCCAGCCGTATCTCAACTGTACCCCGAACTCTCATAGGGTAAACTCATATGGACCGTTTCTCAACGCGATCACCAACACCACTGACGGTTCGTCAAACGGACGTTCTGTCAGAAAGATATCAGCTTTTCCGTTCCAGGGGCCCGGTTGGATTTCAGTGCGATCCAACCCGGCCACTATCCATCTGCATCCAAAACTCGGGCGTAGGATGCCAAAAGTTCCGTATCGTCAACAGGAACTCAACTCAATAGACGGTGCGTCAATCGGACGCCCGGTCTGAGAGTTATTGGCTTTTTCGTTCTAGGGGCCCGATTGGATTTCGGTGCGATCCAACCCGACCGCACTCCGTCGGAATCCAAACCTCGAGCGGAGTAAGCCAAAAGATCCATCTCACATAGAGGAATTCAACGAAACAGACGGCGCGTCAATCGGACGCCTGGTCTGTTATTTATTGGCCTTTCCGTCTCACACCCACCCTGGGAAACTTCCCAGGAGGTCACTCATCCTGATCACTACTCTAGGCTAAGCACGCTTAACTATGGAGTTTTAACCACGTAGGCTCCCGAAAAGGAAGGTGCACCTTGAGTATAGTATACCGAAACGACCGTCTCAATCCAAGGATCGCGTTGCCGCTGACGGCGAGTCGTTTGGAGGCCCGTAGCCCAAGATACGAGCATTTGACCAAACCGCTCGGTAACGGGGGTTTCGGGCCCGGGTCGTCCTGGCCCGAGACCCCCCGGATGGCCCGAACAGGGTCGACCCGCCCCGGATGGGGTCGACCCGGCCCGGCACGGCCCGGCCTGGCGTGGCCCGGCGCGGCCCGGCCCAGTGCTGCCCGGCGCGGCCCGGCCCGGCGAACAGGCCAGGCGCGCCGGTTCGGCGCAAGGCAGCGCGCTGGGTGCGCTTCCAGCTTGGACGAAGGCCGAGCTTGCTGGAAACGGGGGGCCGCCTGCCCCCCCTTTGTGAAACCGGCCCCCCTCATAATGGGGGGCCAAATAACTGCCCGAGGGAATTAAATTCCCCTGGTT
This sequence comes from Viscum album, assembly GCA_963277665.1. Classification (NCBI taxonomy): domain Eukaryota; kingdom Viridiplantae; phylum Streptophyta; class Magnoliopsida; order Santalales; family Viscaceae; genus Viscum; species Viscum album. The sequence goes on from OY728135.1 coordinate 1,370,856,175, forward strand.
TCCACCAACCCGACCGGCCCGACCTGGCCGGCCGGCTTCTTGTCAACAGGACCGGCAAGGGCCTGTCCTCTTCTGTCTTCCGGCACCGGCGGCCCGGCTGGCCGCCGGTCATCACGATCCGCCGCGGCCCGGAACCGGCCGCGGCCTTCGTCATCCGGCGCGGTGCGACAACACCGCGCCCCTCCGCCGCGGCCCCACTCCGGCCGCGGCGTCTTCGGTTTCCTTCGACGCGGCGCGACGGCATCGCGTTCATGATAATTCTTTCCACGGCGCGGCGCGACGGCGCCGCACAATAATTTCCGTGTGATTCCCGCATGGTGCGACGACACCACGCTATCTTGTTTCATCCGCAAGAAACATTCAAGAACAAAGGAGGGGGGGTTCGACCGTGTTTGTGTGGTCCGGTCCCCCTCTCGTTAGACGATAACAATTAAACGTTCATCCTCAAGTTTGTCATGCTAGAACCAAGAACGGAAAATAATTAAATAAAGCAACAACAAACCCCTACTTGGATATTTGACGTCGCACGTCGGGCGTTGCGGAGAACGGCGTCACAGAGAACGATGTCGCGGAGATCGGACGTCGATTCCATGGATGTTGGGGTATGTCCGAGGAGGAAACGACGTCTCCTCACTTGTTGCGGAGATGAAGAAGGAATGCGCGTTGTCGTTGGAGAGTTCCCTACGTTGGTGTCTTCTCCCTTGTCGTGGAGGAAAAAGAGGATGAAGAACCGTGATCACCGAGTCGTTCTAAGTTGAGGGATCAATGTTCTTCATCAGAGAAGAACCGTTCTTCACAGAGAGGATGACGTTCTTCAACGAAGAAGGAGCTTCATTTTTCTATTACACAAAGGCTCTTTTTCAAAAATCCTCCCACCACAATTCAACCTCCAAATAAAACAAGTTTTCCCCTTATTTTATTTTAATCATGCCATGCATTGTAAGTTCAAAATTCAAACACTTAATTGATTAAGAGTTTCAATAACTTAATTTAAGTGCTAGTTGGCATGAGTTATGAGGGAGAGAGGGAGAGATGGAGTTTCAAAATAAAGAGGGAGGTGAGGAGTTTCAAAAAAAAGAGGGAGTTAGGGGGTTATGGGAAAAGTGAAGGGGTGGGGTTCATGTGGGCCCCACCTCACCTTAAATCCATCCATGGGTGGTTAACTCCAAGTGGGTCCCACCCCTAACTCCCTTACATAGGTTAAAACCACTTAAGAGAGGGTCAAGTGTTGTAACATAACACTTAATCTACTTAACAAGAAAATAAAAATTGTAGATAAGTTATAAATTAAACTTCCACAATTTTTATTATCTTCTCTCGGATAAACGCAACTCCGGAAATGGCGTTCTTAAGAAATTACCGGTGCTGCGGTTCCATCGGTGCCCTAGGAATTCGATTCCGGGCACTGGTTCAAAAGATAGGAATTCCCGCTCGCTCGTTCACTGAACGTACCCGAGCCAAACTTCAGAAATTAATTCAGGGCACACCGAGCCTCGGAATCAGGCGCCGTCAGAAACTGCGTTCTTGTAAAATTCCAAAGAAAATTAAACAAAAATTTCCTTGAAATATACGGATCTGTACAAAACTTCACTATGGGAAGTTCAAAAATATTTTTAAGAAACAATATCCCACTAATCATAATATGAAGATTTCTATAAATCTTGGTTTCTTTAATATTTCCAATGAGGTTTTAACCAGAATTTTTATATCACATTCATGAGTTTTTATTTCCAATTTACATGCAATGATCTTGTAAATGAATGAATGTAAAGTTATAGACTCAAATTGATTATTGGAATATTTTCAAAAAACCTATAAAATACTTGTGAACACTTAATTTGATTGTCCCACATCAACCATAGCTGTACCAAATAATTTTTTTATTACCTTATTTTTTTTATCTCACTGGTTTTTACTCTAGGTAATCATCTTTGGACACAGATTGGCAAAATGCCCTAACTCATTACAACTAAAACATCTTACCTCTGGTTTTTCATTACCTTAATTATCATATTCACTATAGTTACAAGTAATATTAACGAAATTACCATATCTAAAGAACTTCCTAAACACTAAGATACATTCTCTAGAATTATTTTTACCACACTTATCACAATTTGGAAATTTTGTTTTCTTAAATCCATACTTCTTTGATGAATTCCTTACCACTACCTTCCAACTGAATCACATTTTTTTGTTTTCTCTCATGGAACACATGATTATCCTAAAACTCCATTTATACATTCTCAGCACATCGAACGAGTTTCTCATATCTTTTTAACTCATGATAAGCTAACTCCCTTTGATATTTTGGCTTCAATCCTTGGTAAAACTGATTTATCATACTATTAATATCTATGATAAAATTTTTGGATACACCTTGAAAAACATGTGAAATTTAATTCATATTAACCTAAAAAATATTCATCTTATTGTATCAATTGAAAGAATTTAAATTCCATCCTATGTTGAGTAACCATAGGAAAATATTTGTCAAGGTTGATTTTCTTAAATTCATCCCATTCCATGCTATCAATCTCTTTACTTCCTATGATATTTTTAATCATTTAACACCAATGATCGGTTTCACCTTGAAAATTTTACTTAGAAAGACAAAAATTTTGATTTTTTGAACACCCCATTACATTAAAAATATTTTCTAGTGCTTTAATCCACCCTTAAAATTACAATGGGTCAAATAATCCTTTGAATGATAGGGGATGTTTCCTTATAAAATACTCCACTACTAACATATTATTTTTTGGTTGATCTGGTTGATCTCATGAATGATTACGAACACAATTTATCACCTTTTTCAACTGAGACATCCTTGTAACAAACTATTTATTTTTTATTCCAACCAGCTCATGATTCGGATTTGGAAGGTTGTTTTCCTCTGTATGCCTTCCCAATACAGTTTCCCTATTTCCTCTACGAAAAACCATTCTGAACAAACATATCTTAGTTGATGAAATATTGTAGTCTTCAAATTTGATATAATTTAAATATTATGATAATGAAAATAAAATCATTTATGTATATTCTATTAATAATATCATAACCCATAAAGTTATCTAAACTGACCTCTGATACCAACAATACGACCCCAACTATAAACATCACAAATAATCATAGGGTAAGTTAATAATTTTCCTTCAATTAACATCGAGTATCTTTTCAGGTATATAAATTTATATAATTAGGCCACAAATCATACATCAATACATAAATATTAAAATTAAACACATCTACACACTATCTATTTTTTCATAAAAAAACTATTAAAAATAAAAGTGGGTTTGGTTGATGTTTAAAAAACATAACTGTTCAATGATCCCATCCTTGAATCAATTATTCTTTAGGTCCTATGAAAATAAATTCAAAACATGGGATGAGCCTTAAAATATCAGTAAGGAATATACAATGAATAAAAAATATTAGCCTTAAAAAAATATGTAAACCATGAATATTTTTTCATAAATTAATATTTCACACTTTTAAGAAGTAGCAATTACACTCCACTGAATGTAAGTTAATTTCTTATCCTTTTTTTTATCAGAATATTACATTAAAACACATAGAAAGTAACATATAACATAAAAATTTATCTTGGGACATAATCATACTTAAATGGAATAACCATATGGTCAACTTCCACACATATCACTAAATAGAATTGTCATACGTCCGACTTCCATAGACAATGTGTTGGAGGTTATAACGTAATCAACTCTCCTTGGTTTATTACAGAACCAACCTTAGTTGGTTTATCACATAACCACCTATCTTGGGTTTAGCACGTAACCACCCGTCAAATGTCTCTGTATCATTATATAATCATTAAACATAAACGATTGTAGTTGTCGACATATAACTCATAAAATTTGAAATCATAAGGAATAATTATAAGATATAATCAAAATATTCTTGAAACAGTTCTCAATACCTAAATGAATGAAAATGGAATAGGGTATTTATTTTTATTTTAAAAACTTTTTTGCTTGTATGGGAATCTAAACACAAAAATAGTCACAGTAGTGAAAAAGTCGTTGTCACTGTGTATGTTAAAAAACATTAATTTTTTCATTCAGTAAAATGATTCATAGAAAAAAAATCCTTTTGTGAAACCATTGAATGAAATTAATATTCATAGGGGTTTATTATACACCGTATAAAATAAGGTCGTGGATAATATCAAAATATGCCTCAATGAAAGGGTATTGACACGAATTCCCATACCTTGAGTTCGTCTTGAGTCAGAAATTATTTATTTTCCTAAATAATAAAATAAGGATAATTTATAATTTCTTGATAATGTTTTTCAAGTTTATTATTCCATTTATATCAGTTGTTACTATGTTATAAAAAATACATAACTTTTTATGTTCATATCGGACGTTTTGTTGATATTCGGTACTTGAGTAAAAAATGAACTTATTTTGATGTAAATTGTCCATGTGGTCAAAAGGACATAATCTCAAAAATATTATTCATCATTTAAATATCATATATATAAATTATATATTTATTTATAATAATTTATAATATTTGGGGATAAGAAATGAAATGCACTATTCATTGAGACGATATGTCGTACATACCTATGAAAACTACTTTCATTTCTTTTTCAATTAAATAAATAATAATTAAATAATATAAACGTATATTATAATAAAAGTATTATATTAATGTCATTTATGTCTCATAGGTATAATAAAACAATCCTTTATAAATTACATGTATAACAGGAATGGGTCATATTGCTTTGAGGGGGCAGTAGTCCACACTTCTTCAAACAAAATTATCGTATTTACACAACATGTAAAGCATAAAGGTTTGTTATAAATAATAATTACAGAAGAATTGATAAAATATAAATATAATATATATCATATTTAAAAATAGTTTCAATTATAATGGCCTTCATGAGAGGTTGTAGGGGAAAATTGAACAGTCATCGTTTCGTGAGGCAGTAGTTCACCGTACAAAGAAACAGTATGCTGGTTACCCATTAAATATAAGTGTGGATACGTATAGATTGAAAACAAATAATAATAAAATCCATGTATATTTACAATACTGGTGTTTTTATGTAATCATATTATAATAAGAGTATAGGGAGTGGATAATGGAAATGAATCTAAGAAGCATAAGAGAAGGTGCAACCTCTTAATCGAGTAACTTCTTTTGTTTTATACCAAAAGGCATACTTGGGAGGATTTATTCCATATGAGATACTTCTAGAATGTGGTAAGGGATTCTAGGAATAGGTTTGGGTATGTATTTTACCATAAAAAGGGTTTAGGACATGAGTGTATTAAATAAGAGAGGGTACCTTTTTATAGGAGAGGGAAGGGGAACCCTTGGAAACACTTAAATTATTAAATTAATATAAATTAATTTTTTAATACAAATGACTCCATATTGAGATATGTGGAAGATAAGATGAGTAAAGTTCTAAATCCTATCATATAATAAGTTTTATAGATGTATTTATTTTATTTTAAACCTTATCATTTTGGTTTACCATTAATTATTCTCTTTTAATTTTAATTGTGGCAACAATATTTTAATTATTTGGAGGCTATTAATTTTACTTATATGTGGAAAATATCCCATAATTGGACACTTAATGAAAATTTATAATTTATAATAGTAACTTTGTTATTTTAAATGTTTTTTAGTATTTTTAAATAATTTAATAAATTAATATCTTAAGAGAACATTAATTTTTTCAATTTTTACATGATTCTTTTTATTGAATATAAATAGACTCTAAACAGAGAGATAACTTATAAAAAACCTTATAATATTCTTTTGACATTTAATATTCACCTAAAAAATCTTGGATCACATAATTATATAAAATAATATTTATTTTAATATTTATAATATCATTTATTCAATTTCTTCAATAATAAAGCAATCACTACATCATCATTGTGTCATAACTAAATTTAATAAATTAATGTGTAAAAATTATAAATAAAATACCATGATGTATGAAATATTTTTATATTTATAATGAATATTTATTGGTAATGATAGTACATATATAAATCTATATTAAATATATTTTAGTAAATGATATATGTTTATAACATATTTTTTCTTTGCATTAATTTAACATTTATAAGTGTTATAATCACACCCAAGTGGCTTCCAAACGAAATTTTTTCGTCCCAAGGGTTTTTAGGGTCAGACATATCTCATAAAATAGGATTAAAACCTAGTTAAGGTAGATTTATATTATTATAAAAAAATTTACCCTTATTTACTTGATTTACCCTTTAATCTTGGTGAATAAAAATAACTACTAAAGTTACTTTTCATCATCTAGAAAAATAAAAGAGACCTATTTACATAATTTGGACCTATTTATTCCAAATATAGAATACATATTTCAAAAATAAAAAAACAGAAGTTGCAGTAATTAATTTTAAATTAATCCTTATTGTAGAAACGAGAAATCATGTTTTTTTAAAGTAAAAACAATCAAAAGATCTACATGTGTTTATATTAAATTTCAATCTGTAATTACAACCAATGAATTTTTTTTATTAAATGATAAAAAATAATCTAAATATACTTTAAACCCAATTCAATTAGTAATAAAATAATATAAATAAATTATATGAAAATGTAGTTTTGAATTAAAATGCAATATTTTTCCTTATTCATTAATATATAAATTTTGTCAAAAAAATAAAAAAATAAAACCAAAGTAAATTTTTATGTCTAGATTAAAAAAAAGAAGTTTCTTTGTCAAATATAATAATATTAAAATGACAAAAATAATATTTTAAAAAGGTTTTGAATCAAAAGGTTCTAAAACTGCCTTTTAAAAATATTTGATTATTTTATGATTAAAATTTGATGTATTGTAATTTTAAGCCACTAAAATTTATTTGCTGAAAGTAAAAACATTTACTAAATATGTTTAAAAATAATATAATTATGTCTGTTCATTCCCACCCTATACACACTGATGTATTCATCATCATTTTTCATGAGGAAAATGAAATCCATATCCATTTGAGTTAGAGAGCGTAAGAAAAAATATATTTTGGAAAACATTCTCCAAAATTATTTACACTCAATCAATTCTGTCTTCTATTCATGAATTTTATTTTATATAAACATCTACCATTGATCTATTTTCCCCCATAAGATAAATAAATAAAAGGAATTTCTATTATTAAGGAAATTTAAGGAGAAAGCATATCTTTTTAATAGATTTAATCAATGGTTCTGTGATTATGGCATAAGAAGATCAACTAAAGTAAAATTCCTTTGTTGTTTTGAAGTCTCAATTGAAACATTCAATTTATTTTGGGAACATGGGTGTTCATATTGTTTCTTTTTTCTATTAAAAATATGAGTTAATGGAGAAATTATTTTTATTATATTATGTATTCATACTCACATCAACTTGGGAATATCATTTTGATAGTCATCACATCACCCTCACATCAATTATTAACTAGGTTCTTACTATTTCCAACCATTGACTACAATAATGGGAAAATTATGGATTATAATTTTTTAAAAATTAAATAAAAAAAGGGAAACCATAAACATTAAAGGGATACCTCATAAATTATATAAATTCCTTAATATATGAATCTTTATTTTCAATATAAGTTACATGTGTTATATTTCAAAAATAATTATAGGAATTTTTATTCCATTTATACTGGCATGAAATGTGATTTTGAATTTATCAAAGCATATCCTCAAGGAGTATCAAACTAGGTGTTCATCAAGGCCTCTTTATTGTAAACGCGGAGATGATCTAGATAATAATCATTGAATACTTTTTAGGGTTATTATACATTGGTATAAATTTTACAAGGCCAAAAAAACATGTAGTTTTCATATATAGATTTAGTTTCATAGAAACCACTTTCTATATAATTTAGAAAACTTTTTGGATTTTTTCATATGTTTAGTCTTAACCCTAATTCTTTCATTAGTTTTTTCTAGTCCTAATCCCCCAAAATAACTATAATCTTCTATGACACCAACTATGATAACCCAGGTCTTTTACTGTACTTATTTCATGAATTATTATATAAAGAAGCACTTAATAAAATCCCACAAGTGTAGGAGGTATAGTGTTTTTTGAAAATTACATACATAGAAAAATAACATAAAATACGGATAAAAAGAAATTATTTAAAACTCTTTAAATATTTTTTAACATTCCATCACCCCTTTAACATTTCTTGAGATAAAAAAAGGATGTACATAAGTAATTGGTGAGCTCTAAATCCAAGTAGAGGAATAATCAAAGCAAAAAATTATGAAAGAATAATTTGGATTCAATTTTAATATCATGTTGACATAAATGGGGTGGTTATTCACCAGATAAATGTATCTCATGGAATTAGGTTTTATTGAAAGTGGAGGGATTTTCCTAGCTATAGTTATGGGAGATCTAGCCATAAAACACTAGAGGGTGATGATGATGGATTATTATCCCAACCTTTATCTTTCACAGAGAGGGAAGGAATTAGTTTCCTTTTCAACCTTCACAAACCCGACTCTTCTCCCTAATTTTCCCACGTACACCTTTTCCTGAAGATATTGACTCTTCATCTTGGGGTCCCTTATATTCCACTCTCCCTCAAGGATATCTCAGAATCATATTATCTCTATGGGTTTTCTATAGTGTCTCATTTTTGTTAGTGGATCCCATCTCTAGAAAGATTCAATAGATTCATCTAGGGAACCTATACCATGTACAAGCACACCACCATCGAGTTGATGGATTCCCATCACTTCCATATTTCATTTTCCAATACTGATGAACTCACATATACATGGTCCAAGAGACAATTCTCTTACCAAGGATATCATTTATCCCTATTCACATAGAATTATGATTTTCACTAAAAGAAGAATCCACCTACAGTGGTGATCTGGGAATGTTTTCCAATCATGTCCTTTCCATTCCAAGATCACTCAATTCATTAAATGATGGGTAACATTATTGGATATTTATCAATTTTAATGACTAAAAATGATCATTCTTCCGCCCCATTGAATCCTTAATTTTCATGGAAGTGGATGTCTCATGACCTCCTATTGATGATGTGTGGATCAAGGTGGATGAAGAGTTCAGATTCTATTAACCAGTGGTGTTTTATACCTTGTATGAATTTTGTCCATTATGCTTTCCTTTGGGTCACCTACATCATAATTTCTAACAACATTCACAAGGAAATCCTCATTCCCTGGGTTTAGATGTTTTAAAACTAATCCAAGTGAGTGGAATTCTTTTATTATATTAGGTACCACAAGTTTAACATTGGATTATTATCATCGTAAGGCGGTGGGGGAGATAATGATGGACCCAATGTTTTTCGACATTTTTTGTCTTATGGATTGACTGGGATGGTAGAAAATTGAATGCGCTGGTTGTAGGGGATATAGTTCCTCCAATGGATGTTCCCTATGACTAATGGGCTCCCATGTCTTAATGGATACATAGGTCATAGGAATCGATGGTTTGAGTTCCCCAGTTGTTTTTAAATGGATGGTGACGTTTTTTTCTTTAATGGAGGGAACTGGGAATTTGTGAAATGTTAAAAAGTATCAAATTTCATCCATTTCTAGGATTTAAGAGTCTATTTCAGTTTTCATTGAAGCTTAAAATGAGGTGATAATAAATATAGCTAGTCAGAAAGGTTCAGATTACTGCATATTCCATAAAGGATCAATACAGGTCTCCTAGGATTCAAGAGAATGATGGGTGTATCCAAACAATAGAACAAGTTCATGAAAGATCATGATGGATATTAATATGAGAAATTTATTTTGAGGTTTGGTTGTGCACGGCTTGGTCTAGTATCAATGGGGTGTAGCTATTATCCAAGCCATCTTACCAGAAGTGGAGGAAAATATTCAAGGTCAAATATTCTCTAAACAAGATTTAGGTGATGGGATATCTAGTATCATCTTATTAGGTAGAATATATGGAAGGTATAATATCAAAATCCACATCCCAAGGAAGAATAAGGTGTATAAGGGAAATTATTACTCAGGGAATTGCATTGTGCATAAGGGAAAGTAGAATAATGTGAATAAGGATTATTCTAACTTGAAAAACCCATTGGGACAAGGTTTTCAAAAATTTAAGGTAAAGGAAACTATAATGTGAACTCACTACTCATGGATAGGTTTAGGGAATATCCATTGATGCCAAGGATAATAATTGTGTTTTCAGTCCCATAGTACCGTCTGAGAAGTGGGTGGTAGGGAAGGAGGCCGCTGGGAAATAAAAATGTTTGTAGTTGATTATTCACTCTAAGGAATGAATTAAAGAGTTAGCCTTTGAGATTATGGATTCACAAGATTATGTTTATATAATGAATTAGATGTTTATTGAAATGTCTTATAATGAGGAGAAAATGGCATGGATCAAAAATAGATCATATTTCGACACGTGATTTCAAGGAAAGGAAGATCAACCTGGAGGAGTATACTCAGACTTGGGACATGATGGAATATCACTTAAGAAATATTATCAAGGATGAACATGAAACAAATAAAACCTCTCTTCATTGGAACTTATATATGGTGAATGTTTCTGTTAATCACAAATTTACCTTTAATGATTTTGTGATCAATTATGGTGCTTAATGATTTTTTTCTAATTTTGTGAGGGTTCACATTTTTTCCAAAAATGTTTCATTTGAAAATAAAGAGAATAATTATTATTTATGGTATAAAAACGGGGTGATAAACTTAAACATGAACATCAAATCATAATATAAGATGATAAAATGAAGGAAACATAGGAATGAAGAAACAATATAAAACATGACATCATTAGAATATGTCAAGGATGACTGCAGATAAATAAAAATATAGTATACTTAGGATAATATCTGATGCACCATACATGGTATATTATGAGATAGAAACATTAACCAATACATATTATAGATAATTAATTCAACTCCAACCCATTATATTCATATCAGATGCATGATTTTGTTGGCATATTTATCATTAAACATGACCATGATTAAATATTATGGGTTACATTCATTTAATTACCTAATAAATGAAGGATATATTCATAAATATGAATACCCTTGAGTGTAAATTGGTAGGTATATTCAGTACAAAAATGTTTGGTGTGGAAAATCGGAGGATAATTTTAGATGTATAATGCTAGAACACAAAGACCCATGGAAGTGTTTAATGAGAGTTAAAGGGGTCTCTAATTACTTAAAATTAATTGGATATTAATTTTTTTCACAAAAACATATATCAATATAAAAAGAAAATGTATTAATATAAAGAAATTGATCGAATAAAAAGGAGGAGGAGGGGTTCCCATATTTTGGAATAGTAAAAACTTAGGTATAAATTATATTGTGGGGAGATAAATGATGTACTATTCTTTGAAAATAAATTTCATGGTAAATGGATATCTATAATAACATTAATATATAATTGTTTTATATTCAAAAATCTAATTACAATGAATTTTATTGATTGGGAAATGAGAGAAAGAGAGATCTGTTACAATAGGAGGGTGCTATTAAAAGCACAAGGGAACTTCTTAGGATAATAGGAAAACCTTATAAGGGATGTAGATATGGATAGGGATTTGAAATTAATTCTCAATTGGTTTTAAGTTAGAATTAGTGTATGATTTGGAGGGTATTAACATCAAAAGAGAGGGGGATTATTTATTAATTTCTGAGCATAGGTTTTGGACTCAATATTAGAAAATAATAAAAACAACAATCCTTTAGATGATTTTCCCCTATCTTATACCAATGTGGAGTAGATTTAAATATATTATACTTATTATAACTTAAATAATTTAAATAAAACCATTGGTGTTGTGTAAGTGAGTAATGTTAGTAAATAAATGATTTTAAAAATACAAAATATAATTTTGGTTTTGAATTATTAATTAATAGATTATAAATTTGATCAAATATCTTCAAAAAAAAAAAGATAATGTTAAATGTTAAATATTTATTTCTCCTTTTATACCTTATATATTTTTTATAACATCATTTTTGGGATTTTATGATGTCATAATACAAATTATATATTTATACTGTAATTAATTATTATCCAAAAAACTCAACTATCTGAGAAAATTGTTAAACATTCACAATTCTCTAATTTCAAAATCCAGATTTAAAAAATGATATATATATTACAAATAAATTTTCCTAGATATGATAATTTATTCTTTAATTAAGAATTCCTACTTGATGGAAAATTTCTTTTTTTAACTACCCACTTTTTATCCTTTATAATCTTTTATTTATAATTCATTAAATTATATTATTATTTATATTTATATAAATATTATTCAATATTATTATTTCATTAAAATATAATTTTTTCACATAATACATAATATATAAACAATAGTGTATTCGTTGAATATATATATATATATATCCCAAAAAACATATTTGATTCATTCACATGAAAATATAATATTTATCAAACTCAATAACAATTTATAAAGTAATAATAATTAGAGATAAATAAAATAATTATTTTATCTAAAAATACACAATTTTAGGTTATAGATACCTAACAATTTATTACACCAACATGCACCTTAATAATAAGGTGTGTGATGATGACACTTTCTTGGATTGGTTTGGAAAACATGGTTTGGGTTATGCTATCGATAAGTTTAAACACCTCCCACAAATAGTTTTTCATTTGATTTAGATGCTGGATTGTAGTTTGGTATTGCTTAAGGGAAAAGACCAATGATTCCATCAATCACAGAATCTTTGATAAATGGGATTCATATGGAATGATCCTACTATTTTAGGACATCACTTTTTTACTTCTATGTTGATTAGAATTTATCATAACCTTTAAAATACACTAATATTAACAATCATTATACAATGCCTATATTATCAATGGTTAAAATTCATAATTATATTTTAAATCTAATGGGCTAAAATGGTCCCATAAAACTAATGTAGTGCATGAATTTTCTATATATACATTTCTTAATAATATATTTATTCATTCAAAAGGGAAATAAATTTATAAATTTTTAGGTCATTATATTATTCCCCCTTCTGAAATTTCACCATGGAAATTTCATTCCATACAAAAAAATAGATGAGGTTACTTCTGTTTCATCACTTCTCATGGTTCCCATGTTTCTTCATGAAACATGTGGTTCTCCTATTATAATTTCACAAGGTGAGTTTAATTGTTTCAAAGAACATTTTCACAATGATCTAAGATCATTAGTGGTTTCTCATCGTATGAAATAATGTTATCCAAGTGTGCTGCCTAGAGATTCTATACATTGGAGGGGTAGGTTTTTTTACTTCCTTAAGAGGGATACATGGAACAATTCCAATACACGAGATATGTTTGGTGGGAGTAATATTTAATAATCCATACCCCTGATGTGATCATAGATATCAAAGGGGTAAACATATACTAGACTAATATTTATCTTCTTTACAAACATTAGACATTTTTCTATGGTGATATATGAAGGAACACTCTCTCATTAACCTCAAACTCTACGTCACATTAACTATTTTCTAATTTTTTTTAAAATTTTCATTTATTTAATATGACATTTAATGGTTTTAATCCTCTCTATCATCTATCAGATACAATCAATTCCCATAATATTCCATTGTCCAACTTCATCCCAACATGTTAGAGTGTGAAACCTCTTTAAAAATAGAGCCTCAAAGGGAATCATTTGAATACAATAAATAACATTTTTAATAAATTAGAACATCATTACAGAAAATTTAATATCCCAATATCCTTGTAAATCCATTGAGCATGACATCCACATGTCCTATAGAGTTTGAATTGTTCTCTCATACTGGACATCTGTCTGAGGGTGATGAGTAGTAATAAAAAAGAACTATGTATCCAATTATTACTGAAGGATTCTATTGAACCTCAAGGTAGACCTCAAATATCTATTAGATATAGCGGATAGTATCACTCCAAGCCGTCTTTCTACTTCTATTATATATATCATAAAGAGTGGGTAATGGAAGAAATATACCATGATAGTGATGGAATGTGATTACCTTCCAAGGAGATCGACTATAATCTAGACGGTTTTATCACATTTTGAAGTCTTAGGGAGTCCTACAATGAAATACATGGTTATATTTTACCATTTCTATAATATATTGGGAAATTAATTCATTATACCCTTAAAATACTTTTCTATCCTTAACTTTTTGGTATACCAATAATTGATAAAAAAATTCAATCTCCATATTCATTTTATCCAGTAAAATTATTTATTCCAATATATATAGATCATCATGATTCATGGATTAATTGATAAGGCTAATACATACAAATCAAACATAACTTCCAACTTCATCAACGGTTTTGATTAGACACGTGTCCACATTCTAAACCTTAAAACACCATCTTTTGAAATGTTAAACATCATAATATTTTCTACCTTTATATCTAACTCCTAATATTATTTTTGGCCTATGTGATCCTATCAAGAATGGATTCTATAGAAGTTAATTAATAAATATTTTATGAATATGTTTTTATTATTCCCAAATCCATCCTTTTCATGTCCTTGAATATTGGATCCCTTTCAATCCTTATCATGAAAAAGGTTGCAATATCCTTTCTACTCAAAGCATCAACCACTTTTTTCACCTTCCCAAGATGGTAATGGATATAGAAATCATAATCATTTAAATTATATAAAAACCTTCATTGGTACATATTGATATGATTTTATGTCATTATGTACTTGGGGGATTTTATGATTCGTATATATGTAAAATTATATCCTGTAGATATAATGTACCCAAAATATTTAATGTGAAGATCACTAAAACCAATTCCATATCATGGGTTGGGTAGTTATGATCATGGATCATTAGTTCTAGGGATGAATATGATACCAATTTTTTCATATTTCATGAGTAAATAATTCAATGCCTTTTTGGATTCATCACGATAGTTCACCAATCCATTACACTAGGGGGTAATGTGAAAAAAGGTGCAGTGGTTAGACTCTTAATTAACTCATTAAATATCTCCAGATAGTCATCATTCTAGAAAAATGTAACTCCCTTTGGAGTAATCTTGGTTAGTGGTCTTGGAAATCATGACAATTTTCTCATAAATAGATGTTTTACCAAAATAATTCTTGGAAACTATATATCTCATTCAATGATTTTGGTATGTCCCATCATTTAATTGAATATGTTTTTTAAGGAATCATAGAAATACCTTTTCTATTGATAACATGCCCCTATAATGTTAATTTTTCAATCCATAACTCACATTTTTTTACATTTCATATAAAATTTTAATTTTATAAGGTCTTAAATAAAATATACCAATTATCCCCTTGTTCATATATGATTTTTATGTATATGAATAAAACATTTTTAAACACTACCATAAATTTATATAAGTAATTCCTAAATACTATAATCAATAAATCTAAAAGGATAATTGGAGAATTAGTGGTTAAAAATGGAATAAATATGAACTCATATTTCTCATACCATGTGCTAAAAATGTATTGGGGATATCATCCTTATCCTGTACTTGATAATATCCTTACCATAGATTGAAATTCGATAAGTACTAGGAGTCACATAGTTTATCAAACAAGTGATCAATCCTTGGAAGATGATACTGGATCTATATATTGATCTTGTTAATCTCACAGTAATCAATATTTTGGATCATTTAACCATTATTATACTTAAAAAAGAGGATTGGTGGACCACATAATCAAGGACTTGGGGTTTTAAACCCTTTATCAAGAATCTCTAATATTTACTTCAATATATATTCATGTATACAATGGAAATTTTATATATAGTATTGGATATTAGAATAGAACTGTGTAAAAGGATAGATAATAATGTATCCACTTTTTCATGTTTATGTGTTGTACTTCATGTTTTTTGAAGCATCAAATCATTTTTAGAGTTTCTATATAACCTATAATAAGATTTTACTAGAGGAAATTTTTTTTGGTTAAATGTATAATTTATAGGGAAAATGGGTTGTCGGTAACATGAAATGAAAACAGATTTTAAAAGAACACCATTTACACCATAAAACCCCTTTTATGGTGTAAATAAGATGGATTGGATAAATTACCCCAAGGTGATATATTTTTTCAACATACATGATTCATGAGAAATTTACATAATAGAAATAGAGTTTGCAGAATAAAATGATCTCTCCCAGTAGGTTTAAGTTTCCTCTCACATAACTCCTTTTCAAAAAACCATTCATCTAATTTTCATGAACCCTAAGTTCCTTATCAATGATTTTAGGTGTCTCCACAACTTTGGGATCACTTCATCAAATACTAGATCTCTAGAATGGTTTCATTTCTTTTCAATGGGTTAGTTTCATTTATAATTCATAGTTTTTATTGTTGTTGTAGCAGAATTAGGCTATGGTTATGGATCATTGATCATGAGAGAATGTTTTTTCTTATATCCCTTATATATCCATTATACTATTTTATTTTGGGGACAAACCTTGTGTTGGTTGTTGTGTGACATGTGAGTTCATTGACGTATGGCATTATTTATTCACATTAATAAACATTTCATTAATAGAATCAATATTGAGATATGGGAATCAATTTTAGGGCCTCTTTATTGTTTTCTTTATTCCTTAGGGTGTGTTTATAACCCATTGTAGGAAGTGTATGACCTGATTCTAATATAGGTTGTTTTGTACCTAGCCTATGATCGATGAAACATAATTTCTCTTGATTTTATTAATAAATTTCATGATTTATTTGTTCATGTAAATGGATTTGTGATAAGATATGGGTTTTAACTCATTTTTTATAATAAAAAAGTGTTTTAAAAAAATTATGTAATGGATTGTGAAATGAATATTAAATGTATACTTTTGATGGAATGAAGGGTTGTTTAGAGTTTTTGTCAAATGAAAAATTGATTTTTTTTGGAAAAAAAATCACACAAAAAACGTTGGGTACTTAGGTAGAAGGTTTATTATTCCACATCCTCCATTTTATTATATAGGGTTTCAATAATGTGGTGTTACTCTTCTCTGTAGGCCTGTGTTCTAGGAACATAATATTGACATTTTTAGGGGTTCAGTCATGGGGTGTTCCTCTTCTACTTATGTCTATGTTCTATGGACTTGATTATGAAATAGTTATTGATTGTGGTACATGTAATCTTCTATCCTAGGATATCGTTCCTTGGCCTATTTAACATTTTTCTTTGGATTTTACATTTTTGGATTTGATATATTTTCTTTGAGAAATTTATATCTATGAGTTGAAACATTCTCAAAACATACTTTAGAATTGAGGAAGAATTGAATTTTTTTAACCTAATTTTCATATAAAACTAATTTTCTACTTATGATGAAATGTTTTATAAATTGAACATATTTGTATTTTTATATAGGGACTTTATATAAAACATCAGGTTGGGATCCGGTTGAGAATATTTAGCTTAGACTCTTCAAACGACTTTGGTGGTGTGTAGAAATCATATTGTCTTTTGATAAAGAAAATGGCAAGGTGCCATAGTGAGATGGTGATATTTATATTAGCTGGGTATAGGTGGATGGTGGTGAGATCACGAGAGATTTCCCATATATCACATGGAGTATAAATGATTGATTCATTTGTACTTATAGATTTATGAGTCTTATATAATTGTTTTTATCAGTTTTCGATTTATATTGATATTGGCCTTTATTTTTTATTATTCCATATATTTCATCAATTTTTCTTCCACTGATTATTTTGGTTGTATATATATACCATGTAGTTTTTTGGATTTATAAAATTTGTTCGCAATGGATTTTTTGGTTTTTGGGGGATTTTCACCATCCCTAAGAGATCATGAATGCCTATCAGGTATCTCGAGGATTGTGTAAGTTGCTAATGATTAGAGGGTATTCGGGGTCGGTTCATTACAAATTCGGTATCAGAGTACGCTTACGATCAATCTGGGGAAATTTTTTAGAAAATATATAGGAATTGTGAGGCATGAGAGGTAGTTTATAGTGATTTCTTGTCCAATTATTATCATGAATAACCTCAAGTCATCATGGGATGTTGGGATGTGTGAATCATATGATGAGTTTGGGTATTAAATCTCAAATTTTTTTCATTCTTTTTTAGGATGAGTTTTTTATATTTTATAATCATTTTATTTTATTTATGGTGTATATAAGTATGACTTTTGTACATCCTATAATATTTTCACATGATAGTGTTTTGAGGGATACTCCTTCAGAAATCCTGATTTTGATTTGAATATTATAGAGACTATTGTTTGAGCTGTTCATACCATAGATTAAAATTTACACTAATTTTAGAACACTGTATCTAATGTACAACCGTGAAAAAAGAGATATATAAAATAATATCACAGGTTCCTATATGAGAGTAATTTTCTTTTAATGGTATGAATGAACCTTAAGAGAAAGAGGACTAGCCAACCAAGTTCAATAAAGAAATCAACTTCGTGGATACACCAAAGGATATCAAGGTGAAATAATTGGTTCTAAGGCTCTAGGATCCCAAGAAGATATGGTGTGATTATATGGTACACATGTATAGCCACATGGGATTAGATTGGAAGGATATTAAGACCCTCTTATTTTAGATGTTTTTTCATGAGTTTCTGCAGATAAAAAGTCTGTACAATTACTCACGTTACGATACATCAGTTTTAGAGTACAGTAATCATTTAGAATGGTTAGGTTATTTTACTCTAGAGGTTGTGAGGAATGATCAACTGAAATCATAGAAGTACGTGTAGGGTTTTTGAAAATATATCATATCACATGTATATATTCAAAAGGCATCCACCAATGTAGAGAAAGTTGGGGATATGATGGAAGAGATAAACATGGAATAAAAGATTAGATATTTTCCCATTCCATTCCACCTAGTGGTAATTTTAGTGGAATGAGAGGTAAAAAGAATAAATTTCATGCTTACTGTAAGAGTGGTGGAGGTAGTTCTCCACAACAAGCCTTCTCTGTACCATTTTTTATAGCCAACAGAAATACCTTGAGTTTTGATAGTGGAGGTAATGTCGAGAACACATGAATTCTCTATCTTGTACTTGTGAATATGTGAAATTATTGTGGCTATCATGACACTTTGTAGTAGTTCTTCCATCACATGTATGTGCCTCATTATGGTTAGGTATATTCAACTAAAATGGTCACTATGTAATATTAAGAAGCTTCAAATTCTACAACAATCCATCAAATGGTAGCAGAAGTGAAGTAACATTATGAAATAGATGGATTTCCAGTGGAGGTTTATTTGGGATTAACAATAGTTATAGGTACCATTTTCATTGAATCCTATATAGTGTATACTTTATTTGATACGGGTTCCTCACACGCATTAATATATTACTGATTTTTTGATGTGTTAAAACATCCAACAAAGCTCATGTCTTTTTTTATGGAGTTGAATACACCTCTTAAAAGATGTAGAGTGAGGGTTTTAGTATCCTTGATCTCAATAAATAGAGAACATATAGTTATTCTGGGATTTTGAGGTTTTTGATCTAGATCTATTTGACATCGTCAATGAGATAACTTTGTTTTTTTCTCATCATGGTGAGATTGATAATAGTCATCATATTTTTTAATTTTCCACTCATGACATTATTTGCATGCTTTAAGGAGAGTATGATTCTAGGACTTCTAATATATGACCTCACCAACTAGATAACATGTGTTTTTTCTACTATTTTAGTCAATCCCAATGACGCTTATTCTTCTTTTTATTTTCCTTTTATTGTTAGGTATTTCAAAAATTTCATCCCATAAAAAATCTCCCATATTCATCTATGGAGGGAGGTAGATATTATTGTTGATCTATAACTAGATACGCATCTGATCTTGATACTCTCTAATAGCATGAAATCATCTGAGATGAAAGATCTCGTGATGTAGTTGGACGATCAGAATGTGAATCTATGTTTCTTATAGCCTAGTGTTTCACCAGGGGTCACCCCCATTCCATTTTCCTAGAAGGCTATAGTTTCACTTCAACTATGAATTGATTATAATATTTATAACCAAATGATAGTTAATAAAAAAAATCCCAATGTGGCTGACTTTTTTGATTAGTTAAAGGGGTGAAGGAGTTTTTGAAAATCGATCTTCATTCGGGCTGTCCTAAGCTCAGGGCTTGAGATATTGATATATTGAAGACCACTTTTAAGAGTAGGTATAACCATTATGAATATCTTATGATTCCTACTTTTTCTATCTAATTCTCTTATTGTTTTTATCGGTTTAATAAACTTGAGATTCCATGAGTATCTTGACACATTTTATATTTTGTTCTATGAATTTTGTGTAGTGTATTTTAAATTGGGATGAGAGCATGAGAACAACATGAATATGGTTTGTAAATATTGAGGAATCACAAAATTTAATGAAAAAAAATCTATATATTGTTTTTGGATCCAATAATTGATGTTCTTGGTGTACATTATTTTTGAACATGGATTATCAGTCGATCTTGAGAAGGTGAAGGCTCTGTATCATGGGAGGATCGATGGATTGTTTCCTTTTTTGTGATATATATAATTCCTCATTAATATGTTTTATATTTAATAACATTATTTTCTTGATATTTAAATTTTCATGTTATTTTATTATTTATTATGAATTATGATTCAAAATATTACCAATGTGGTAAGGTATTTTTGTCTCAACATCACATCTTTGAGATATATGTTTTTTTATGAACCTATATTTTTTATGAAGTGTCTATATAGATATTTTTACATGTAATATCATGAATTTATTTATCCACAATATATTTTATGTTTAATTTAATATAATTCCTTCACGGGGATAATTATTCAAAGTTATCCAAATGGAAATGATTTTGTGTTACAATCTCATAGTTTATCAAGATTATTTATGATTACTTTTATGATGATAAGATATTTTGACCCATCTCACAAAAAACCCATAAATGCTATTATCCTTTGGATATTTATGATATTAAAATTACCTTTTCCCACTATTTATTACTTCATGTGAGTAAATTATTTTATGAAAATCTTAATTTATCTCTCTCTTCTATTGAAATTTATTTTCATTAAAAACCATGTCTTCCAAAGATATTCTCAGTTATTTTACTATTATCCGTGATTTTTAAAATAAATTAACCGTTTTTAACCTTGTAATTTTTTTTAATGAATATTCAAATCATTTTCATGAAAATTCCGTTTTTCTTTAAAAAAAATGTAAAATGAATATTAATTTTTAACAAGAGTTATATGCACCATATTTACTTTTATTATAAACTCTAAATGAATTAATGATTACATTACATGTTCTCAAAGATAGTTTCAGATAATTTTTTCCCTTATTATTTTGGAATTTGTTTTAAAAGGATTTCAAATTCTAATGGTTGTTGAAAATGTTTTATGTTTTAAAAATTGTTTTCAAAGTGGTAAGTATATTTTCCACAAGAATTTTTTTAATTTATTTTTAAACATTACATTATATGTTTTCAATAATATTTTTAAGGAAAAATATTTCTAAAATGATTTAGGTTTTAAAAAGGGATTTTCAAAGGATCATTATCTTCCTCATGAAACATTCATTGTAATATTTTAAAATCATTATCCAAATAAGATGTCATCCTTTGATGTTACATTTTCTTTACATGGGATAATATCCAAGGATAACATTATTATTATTTATCTAAATGGTTTAGTTTTATAATTGACATATGCTTATGGAACCAATTTCTCTTCCATAGGCTATAACCAAAAAAATTCTTATGAAACACACTTCTTTTCACAGTTTATGCAATGATGAAATGATGAAATGATTTTGAAACATATCTTTTTTCAATAGGTTATGATATGATGAAATGTTAATAATACCCATTTCATTTGATGGGTTATGATAATTTGAATGACTATGATATTTTTATACACACATATATAATTTTCATTATAATATGGGAGACCTATATCTCTACTCAATTCATTGGGTAATAATAAATATTCTATGAGATAAAAAGGTACATGGGTTGTTATCCCATGAGTGTAAATGATGGTCAAGAGTGGTTAACCATGGCCCAATAAATATGGTATATGGGTTGTTATCCCAAGCCTAAAGAAGGTACACAGTTGGTTAGTCCAAGACATACATGTTATGAATGTCTTTCTGGGTACACTTGACATAATATTTTATATGCTTATGTGCATTCCATAATTCTATATCTTATGACAATTTTATTCTCTCATGACTCATGTTACTTGATTCACTTACGATTCATGACTTTTTAACTTCCATGATTTTTTCCATGACTCATTTTTATGATCTATGATATGTGTGGTATAATTTCCATATTTTATTCTTAAGTTATAATTCCATTATGATCATGTTTTGTTGAATTATTTCCCTTATTTAACCTTACTGACTATCTAAGATAACCCTTTCATATGTTTCATTTCCCTAAGTAATGAAGGAGGGTTTTATGCAGGGTTTTTGTTCCAAGAGTACTACATGGGAAGATCTTTGTGGGAATCATTGAAGATCATGTAGTAGATTATAATATTGTGTTCCATGTTTCAAAATGAACTAAACCATTATAGTCATCATGTGTTTGTTTGTGTAATGTGATCAATATTCATCAAAAAAGACAAAATATCCATGTATGATAATCTTGGGTTTCTATAGCTGGTATTAGAAGAATGTATTATTTAATGTTTAGAAACTAGAATGAGAATAATATAGTGAGATCCCTATGGATATTTATAATGATATGTCTAGGGATATCTCTATTTATAAGTTTATATATGATTTAATGTTTATGAAATTATCTTGGAATTGTTGTAAAGGACAAAAAAAAGTGGTTTATAAAAAATTACATCCCTATATGGAAATTCAAAGTGGATGTGGCTCTAGAATAGAGGTACCTAGGGGTAATAACATTAAAATGGTGCATTAATATTGACTAAATCTTCATGTAGTGCCTGATAATGGCCCTTGATGCACACTTGGTTTGACACTATAGTGGCATGTTCTATGTAAATCCAAAAAAAATTAGGAAATGCCACAAAGGATTTTAATGCATGATAAACATGGATGATCAATGTTAAGACCAAGGTTTCATAGATTTAAATGAAGGTGTCACGATTTAGACACCCATTATATGACTTTTAATGATTATGTGGTTTTATATAATGATTAAGGTTGTTAAGTGTATTATTTTTTGGTTTTATTATATTAATGGATCTTGAAGAAACTATGTTAATGCTGACTGTGATGGAAAATAAAATTATTTTCCTCATGGGAATCCAAATTTTATGACAGATCGAATGGAAAATATCACTATTATCCTTAATGAAATTTCCCATGATATAAATCATACAGTAATTCCAAAAAATAGGGGAAGAACATTATATTGAGTCCTTCATAAGGAAAAAAATCATCTTCTTTTTGGGGGTCTCCTAGAACACTTGTTTTGGAATAGTAGACCCGTTACACTAAAAATATATTTTAAATTCACAAGTTCTTGGAACATGAAAAAATCATTTTACTTGTCTACCATTTGGAAGGTGAAGTACATAAATCTTGGAATTTTATCAAGAATATGAGGAAACATGATGAAATTGAATCCATGGTTTGGGAAAATTTCATGAACATATTTTTCAACAAGTAATTTCCTTTTAATCTTCATATTAAGATGGATATGGGGTTTTATAAGAGAAAGAAAAATCATGATGAATTTTTAGTACCTATGAAGCATGTTTTTAAGACATATGAGTTATTCTTGTTGTTTTATCATCTAACCTGATATTATGGTTGATAATTTCATCAAATAATTGATCCCATTTATCTAAAGGGTTTTTATCCATAAGAGAGTATAGTAGTTATGAAGAGACTGTTCGATGTGTTATCAAGGTGAAGATAGAGGTTAGAGTTATATATCAATCTCATAATTTTTATATGAAGAGAAATATGGAATTAAAAATAAAATATAAGAACCATAGAGGGATGAGTATTAGAATAACTTTATTCTACAAATGTTGGAAGAAGAATAGAGGAAATTTTATTAAGGGGACTACAAAATTTTTTATGTGTGGAAGGGAAGGTCATCGAGTGACTAAATTCTAACATGATGAGCAGAAGTTAGCTAATGATGTAAAAGATCCATATAATGCACCTCCCAAAGCTTTTTTCTTCAATTAAAAAGAGTTGGGAATTATTATAAAATGTTATCAAATACAAGGGTTAATAATGATGATCAATTCTGATAATATATATTGAATAAATGGATAAAGGAAAATCTTATGAGATCACAATGGTTAAAGTAAAGCATGATAATTATGGAACACTAAGACTCCCCGTTTTAGTTGGTAATTTCATGTTTTATTTAGTATGAATTAGCACTATAAAAATATTTTTTCTCATCCTTTAGTGAAATTTATTATGATTTTATCTTATATATAAAATATAGAATAATGAAATCATATTTAATATTTTATCAATACAATTTTGAACTAATGTTTCCAATGGAATTATTTATATAAGTATAAGGACGCGACCTTATTACATTACAGAATCTTGAATATTATTAAAGAACTCACATTCTTAAATATTTAGGATATTTTTAAGTTTAGGGTTAAAGATAATTGGGATATAAGACATAAATAAAATTAAACATTCATATAGAGATGATACCACAAAAATAGTATCCATTTCTACCAAAATATAAAACCTTTTAAATAAATCATATTTTATTTGAAAATTCTTTATAACATTTAACATGGCTTACTTATTTGTCTTACCAATCCTTATAACCTTTGAAAATAATAAAAAAACATGGTATGAAAAAAAAAATAGTAAGTGATATAAAAATAAGGAAAGAAAACATTAGTCCATGAATACTTTTAACGAAAGAAATCATTTTCAAAAAAGACATTCATATTACCCTTATAAACATACATTGTGAAATTTGATATTTCCATGAGATTTAAAAAAACATATAGAATATAAATATAAACATAAAGGTATATTCGGTAATTACATACATTATATTTTATCCATATTTTCTACCTTATAATTTGTAACCCTCACGGCTACCTTATAATGTAACCATCACGACTACCTTATTGTGTAACCATTGTAGTAACATGTAGTGTAACCATATGGAAAACCAAAAAATTTAAAATACCCAATTAATTGTAGGGATATATAGGTCCCACCTTTCATCATAAAAAATACCCAAGAACCATAACATAATCATACAAAATTAATAATTGTATAAAAACTTTTATTTTGAATTTTGTAAAATAGAATTTTAAAAGAGGATTTTAAAGGAAAACCCCCTTACAAATATCATATAATTGACGTGAGATTTAATAGATTAGTTGAATATGTATATACATTATAAATACAGATAATTAAACATAATATAAACAAAATACATCACAAATAAATATTATTCCATATAAGTAAAGAAGTAGAAGGTTAACCTGAAGAATGAGAATCTGGTTAAGAATTCCTTTACCTCAGATTTTTCTTTCTTAAAACTTTTATAAATCCTGTATAATGGTTAAAATAGTGTTATTAATATCCTAAAAAAATATATTCATGTTTATACCACCTTTTATGGTCATTTCATAACATCATTTAACCCAAATATTATTAGTATTTTGTTGATTCCATTTTTTTTGGAGAGTTCTTCACATGATTTCCATGAACGCCTTGTATTTGATTTTCTTGTCGTATAGAAATGAAATTCCATAAGTTGACTAGAATGGTATTCATATGTTTTCATAATATATAATGATACCATAAATCATTTTGTCATCATATGTGATGATGGATCATTGGATAAAACATTAATGATGTTTTAGATAATTCTTGGCGGTTCCTCGATAATCAAGAACATGTTTCATTATATAATTCAATGGAATGAATATAAGTTAATTATAGAACATAAAATATGATTCAAAATAAACATTAAATTTTTATTCAATAATTATAAGTGTTTTATAAAATTATTTTAAGGAATTAATGGAAATTGGAAACACATCATCCATGATTTTGGTAAATCGGCACATCAAGTATGGTGTATTTATTTTCAGAATAAGAGGAAGGGGAGAGGAAGAAAGGCGATGAATCATTTATATGAACATTATAACATATAGAATATATAATATTTTGGAGATTTCATACATCCTAGACCAGTGCATGGGAAGAGAGTATAATAAATGAAATGAACTAGAAAGAAAACACAGGAAAAAGGAAGATAATTCTTACCTATTGATCTCTCCTCCTTGATATCCTCCTCGAGGATTTTAGTTTTGGATATTTGGTTAGACCATAATGTCTTCGATTCTGGGATGAGAATTGGGAAGGATATTTGGTAGAACATAGAAAATTCTAAAGTCTTGAGAGATATGTGAGGAAGAGGGGAATGAGGGTTGTATTTATAGTGGAGGAGAGGAGGGATTTTACATTTTTTTAATCAATAGATTAATATTGTTTCCCAAGACTATGAATAGTATTGAGTCATGTGAACCTAAATTATAATAAGTGTATGTGAGTTCAAACCAAGCGGTCTTACATCAGCCATGATGTAAAAAATAGTGTATTTAACTAATAATTTTATAATACAATGTTTTACAGTATTTCAAAATTCATCAAAAATTAAAGAATTTCAGAAAAAACTAAAAATTTACCCTCACCATTTTTCGATGTGTAAAATTAAAAAAAAAATTAACTCAATTTTTCAAAATTAAATTTTTAAATATGAATAATTTAATTTTTAAATAGAATCGTACTTTATTCAAAAATTAATAATTTTAAAACTATAACTACTTTTATATAACATTGAATAATTAATCATGATGTCATTATCTTATATCCTTAAAAAAATAAAATAATAATAAAATTTACAATTCATTAGTTTCATATTACTATTCATAATACTATTCATAAGGGAATGTTACTATTCACCAAATAAATCAAGTTGGTTCTATAAGACTCGAAATAACTTACTGATCACAACCATTGATGATCGAATTTTGATATTCAAAACATAAAAGTGTAATAATTATTGTTAAAGGATAGTTATAACTATATACATAAAACAATGTTTCATGAATTTTAGTTTTTTTGATACCTTGGGGTGTTACATTATCCCCAACATCTGGAAATTGTGACCCCATACTTTTATTTACTTATTTTACAAGTGAGGGTACCTTTCCCCCATAGAATTTTCAAATTCCCATGTTTCTTTTTCAACCATGTGGTTTCTCCAAAAATCATTTTCCTAGTGGTTTACCTTATTCCACAAAACTTCTTCCCTTTGATCAAGAATATAAACTGGTTTTTCTTTATAATAAAAGTTCTCCTATAGTTGAACTAATTCTAAACCCAATACATGAGAGGATTCTGGAACATACTTTCTCAACATCGAAAAAAATGCATTTTATACCTAAGATAAACTCAGATGAAAAGCTACTCGAAAGGTTACTGCTCCAACTTTCTCTAGAATTTCATAAGTTCTAATGAACCATGGACTTAGCTTTCCATTCTTTCCAAAATTCATAACACTTTTCATGGTGAGATTCTAAGAAAAACATGATCACTTACCTCAAAAGAATAGTATTTCCTCATATTGTTTCCATGACTTTTACACCTGCTCTGAGCTGTCCTCATGTGTTGTTGGATCATATTCACTTTTTTATCCACTTCCTCTACAAATTCTGGTCCCATAAACTTCCTTTCCTTAACTTCATCACAAAAATCTAGAGTTCTACATAGCTTTCCATACAATGGCTCGAATGGTGCCATCTGTATACCTAAATGAAAACTATTATTATAAGAAATATAAACTAAAGAATGATGGTGATCCCAACTACCATGGTATTCCATTAAACAAGCTTGAAGCATATCCTACAAAGTCTGAATTATTCATTGTGACTGCCCATCGGATTGAGGATGAAAAGATGTATTGAAATTTAATTCTATTCACAACGATTTTTGATGTCCCTTCCAAATTTTATAAGTAGACATGAGATCTCAGTTATATATCATGGAATGACGAACTCTATATAACATGAAAATCCCTTTGAGGTACAATCGAGAAAGCTGATGCAAAGACATCGTATCTTGAATAGGGGAAAATGTGCAGATTTAGTCAGTTGGAAAACAATAAAACATATTTCATTATTACCTTGAGAAGACTTTGGTAGTCCAACAACGAAGTCCAAGAGTATATTCACCCATTTTCCACTATGGCATTGGAAAAGGCTAAAAAATCCCCATCGGTAACTCCCTCTTTTCTTTAACCTATTGACATGTCAAACATTTCACTGTAAATTTCACAATATCCCTTTTTATTCCATACCACCATTAATAATCTTGAAGGCCATTGTACATATTAGTATTGCCAAGATGAACTCAATGTAGAGAACTATGAACTTCACAAAACAATTCTTTCTTCAATGGGGAATCACAAGGAACACAAAACCTTCTACCAAATCATAAAACACAATCTTTATCAATGTTAAATTTTGGAAACCTACCAATTTTGACGAATTATACCTTTTTCTATAGCTTACAGTCCTTCTTCTATGATTGCTCAATTCTATCTGATAACGATGTCTATGCTGAAACCTGAAACAAAAAAAGTGGTATTTCCTACACTGATAACTTCTAAGAAAAAATTCATCAAATCATTAATCACGGGATCATGTTCCAAAAGTAACATGGTTAATGATGTGTGATATTTTTGACTCATGGCATCTGCCACATTGTTTACTTTTCCCAGATGGTAATCGATCATGCGATCACAATCCTTTATTATTTCAATCCATCTTCATTGCTTCATGTTTAATTCCTTCTGAGTGAATATATACTTTAGGATTTTATTGTCATTATATATTTGACTTTTTTATTCATATAAATGATGCCTCTAAATTTTCCAAGAAAAAAACCATATCTTCCAACACCAAATAAACTATGGGATAATTTAACTCATTAGGTTTTAGTTGTATTATTGCGTAAGAAATTACCTGATCAATATGCATCAGATCAAAACCAATTCCCTTCAATAAAGAATCACTATAGATGAAAAATCACCATTTCGGGATGGCAAGGCTAAAACTGGAGCATTCACCAATCTATTCTTCAGTTCCTGAAAACAAACATCACATTATTATGTCCTAATAAATTTAACCCCATTTTGTGTTAACTTTGTTAACATGCTAAATAACCGTGTGAAGTTTTTAACAAACCTTATGTATTAACCTTCTAATCAAATAAAACTACGAATATTTATAACATTTTTAGGTCTTTTTCATTCATCAACAACTTTTTTTTACAGGATCAACTATTATTCCATCCTTTTTTACAATGAAAACCTGAAAAAAATCCGTTACAACCAAAAAACTCAATTGTTGAATTTTCCATATAGTTTATCTTCCTTTATGTTTTGTAAAAAACACTTATATGTTTTTCATTCTCTTTTTTACTCATAGAAAATACTATAATTTCATCAATAAACACTACCACAACATTATCCAAGAACTCATGAAATATTATATTCATTAGATTCATGAAAACAATAGGTACATTATCCATCCCAAACAACATAACCAGAAATTCATAATTCCCATATATATTATGAAAAGATATTTCTATGATTTCATCCTCCGTCACCTTCAGTTGATGGTATTTGGATATCTAGTTAATCATGGAAAATTTATAAGCTCTCTATAGGTAATCAAAAAATTCATCGATATGAGGCAAATGATATTTTTTTAATATTGATTTTATTCAAGGATCTATAATCAATGAAAGATCACAGGGAACCATCATTCTTTTTTAGGAACAAAATAGGATCACTCCACGGGGAAGGGGCAGGACAAATGAATTCTTTATCAAGAAACTCTTGCAACTAATTTTTTAATTCTATAAGTTCTATTTGATCCATTCGATATGGTGGGTTTGAAATTTTGTTAGAATCAGGAACTAAGTCTATTTTGAATTAAAATTCTAGATTAGGTATGACAACCAATAACTCATATGAAAAAACCTCAAGGTGTTTATTTACCACTGGCACATCATTAATCTAAATAGTTCCCTTATATTTAACAATATGAGAAAGATAAATTTCATTACCATATTTCAATAGTTTCTCATATTATTGATATGTAATCAATTGTATGGATTCTTTATTGTATACAAACTGAAACTCTTTCCTAGAAAAAACTTCTCTAGCTCTATATTAAATCATAGAATGATAAACAGAAATCCAATCCACTCCTAGAATGACATCAAACTCTAATAAGGAAAAATAAAAAAGGATTTTAGGTAATGACTTTCCAAATATCACAATATAAAGATTGTTATATTTCCTCTCTACTATAATATTTTCCCCATGTGTTTTAAAAATAAGTTCTTGTTTCATTTGTTTAGGTGATATTTCATATTTACCGAAAACTTCCTCAGAAATAAAGGAATGTGTAGACCTCATATCAGACAAAAATTTAGAAAAATAGGAGTAATCAAACATGGTACTTGATACAACATCACTAGATGGCTTGATGTCCACTGACATAATCATAAAGGATCTCACTAAACCTTTAGGCTTATAGTCTCAGTTATTCGCACCATTCAGATCTCTCTTTAGGCATGAATTTTCATAATGACCCATCTCTCCACATTTAGAACACATAATAGTTTTCTTATCAGTATTAGTCTTAGGAAAATTTTCATTACAATCTCAGTCCATATGTCCAGACATACCACATTAAAAACGCTTCCTATTTTTGGTAATGCAATCCCTAGTGTGCTTTTTTACCACACTTTTCAGAAACATGAAACTAGAATTTATTACAATAAAATTTATTTTCTTGATTTTTACCCATCACTTTCCATCTAGGACTCTTCTTATATTTTTTGTCAAAGTACAAGTGATCTTCAGAAAAATCCATATCTATCCTCTCAACACACTGGAAAAGATTCTCATAACTTTTGAATTCATAGGAGGCCAATTCTCTTTGATACCTTGGCTTTAATCCTAAGTGAAAGTAGTTGATTTTTCTATCATGATCCAGAAATTGATTTGATCATAACTCACCAGTCAGGTGAAGTTTTATTCATACACATCCACTGAATCCTCCTCCTTTTTCTTTATTTCAAGGAATTTATTCTCCATCCTATGTCGAACCACCATAGGAAAATATTTTTCAATGAAGATAATTTTAAATTCATCCCATTCTATATCATCAATCTCTTACATATCCCTAATATTTTTTCCATTGACAGCCACTAATCAAATTAACTTTTGAAATGATAAATGAAAAGTCTTAATATTTTATTATATAAACATCCCATAAAATAGAATATCATTTCAATGGAATTAATCCATCTTTCAACAGCTATAGGGTATGAAGATCTGCTAAATATTGTAGGGTGTTGTCTCATATAATGTTCCACTATCATCATGTTCCCTTATGGTACCTCTAGTATTTCTAATGCATGGATTCCTCCACCATTTATTTCATCTATTACTTGAGAGATTACTATCACAAACTTCTCAGTTCCAATCCCTACCATTTTGGGCTATAGATTCAGAAGGATATTATTCTGTCGGTTCCTCTCTTCTTCTTCATCCCTATTTCTTCTGAAAAAAACCATTTTGAACAAACATATCATAGTAAAATAAATCATGGTAATCATTAAATTCTATATCATTTAATATTAACCATAGTGTAAAAAACATTAATGGTATTCTATTAACATTATCTTAACCCCTAAAGTTATCTAAAACATTCTCTGATACTGAATATTAGGACCGACCATATTACATTACGTAATCGTGAATTTTAGACCAGAACTCACTTCCTTTAATATTGAGGATATTTTCATGTTTTTATTTTTAGATAATTAGGATATAATACATACATAAAATTACACATTCATATAGATTAGATACCACAAAAATATTCTCCACTTCATCAAGAATATAAAACATTATAAATAAATCATGTTTTCTTTGAAAAATCATCCTAACATTTAAAATGGCTTCCTTATTTATCTTACATATCCATATAAACTATTAAAATAAATTAAAAACATGGGATTAACAGAAAAACATAGTAAGGGATATAAAATAAAAAAAAATAAAACATTGGTTCACGAATACTTGTAACATGTGAAATCATTTTCAAAAAAGACACACTTGTTACCCATATAAACTTAGTTTGTGAGACATGATATTCCCATGATATTTCCTAAAAAAATATAGAATATAAATAGAACCATAAATTTATATTTTGGAATTACTCACATAATATTGTAACCATCTCAGATACCTTATAATTTTAAACCCTCATAGCTACTTTACAATATAACCCTCACGACTACCATATTTTGTAACCATCACAATTACACATGGAGTTATCATATGACCGACCTAAAATATACACATTCACCATGAATTAAAGTGATATATAGGTCCCACCATTAATCATATATAATACCAATGAACCATAAAATAATCATACAACATGAATAAATACATAAAAACATTGCTTTGGAATTTTGTAAAACAGAATTTTAGAAGTCGATTTTAAAAATGAAAAGCCCCTTAAAAATTCATATAATTAATGTGAGATCTAACAGAGTAAATGAAATATGTATATACACTATAAATAAACATAATTAAACATAATATAAACAAATTTCATCACAAAATAATTTTTATACTATATAAATAATGAAGTTCCCAAAGAATGGAAATAAGGTTTACAATTACCTTTCATTAGTTTTTTTACTGAATATTTGTTTAAAAATACTATATAATGGTTAAAAAATTGTTATTAATATCTTAAAAAATATTCATGTTTATAACATGTTATTTGATCATTTCATAACATCATTTCACCCTTTAATTATTAGTATTTTTTTCATTCCATTGTTTTGGGTTCGTTCTTTACATGATTTCTGTGGCTGATTTGTATTTGATTTTCTTGTCGTATGAAAATAAAATTTTAGAAGTGTAATGAAATGGTATTAATATGATTCTAGATAATATAGTGATACCATAAATAATTTTTTTTATCATATATGATTATGGATCATTAGATAAAACATTAATGATGTTTGTTTACAACATTTTTGTTGTTTCTTGATAATCATGAACTTGTTTCATTATATAATTTAATTTCAATCATATTAGTTCATCCAAGAACATAAATTAGGTTACAAAATACATTGTATGTTATGATTAATCCCTTAAAATGGTTTTATGATCATCTTTGAAGTATGTAATGGAAATTGGAAATACATCATCCAGGATTTTGGTAAATAGGCACATCCTGAATGATGTTATCAATTTTAGAATAAGTGGGAGAAGAGGGGAAGAAAGATGATGAATATTTTACATGAACATGAAAAAATAAAGAATACATATGATTCTAGATATTTCATCCCCCCTGGATTAGTGGGGGGGGAAGAGAGTATAAGAAAAGAATGGAATTGGAATGAAAACACATGACAAAGGAAGAGAATTCTTACCACTTGATCCCTTCTCCTAGAAATTCTCCTTAAGGACTTTGGTTTTGTAATTAGGTTGAGACTAGTAGATATTGGATGTGAGGAAGATCCTTGTTAATGTGATTTTATATAACATAGAAAATTCCAAAGGCTTGAAAAGTGTGTAAGGAAGAGGGGAATTATTGGAGTATTTATAGTGGAGAAGAGAAGAAATTTTACATTATTTTAATCATTAGTTTAATATTTTAGCTCAAGACTATGAATAGTCTTGATTAATGTAATCCCAAAGAGTAATAAATGCATTTGAGTTTGAAACAATTGTTCTTAAGTCATCCATCATGTTAAAAAATGTGTATTTAACTAATTATTTGAATATAAGGTATTTTACCGTATTTCACTATTCCTCAAAAAATTTAGAATTTAAGAAAAAAATAAAAAATCCACCAAACCATTTTTTAATGTGTAGAATTCAAAAATGAACTCCATTTTTTGAAACAAATTTTTTAATATGAATAATGTAATTTATAAATAAAATCATACTTTATTTAAAAATTAACAATTTTGAAACTATAATTGCTTTTATATCACATTGAAAAATTAACCAATATATCATAATCTTAAATCCTTAAGAAAATAAAATAATAATAAAATTTATTATTCCTTAGGGTCATATTAGTATTCATAATACTAATCACTAAAATAATCTAGTTGGTTTTATCAGACTACAAATAACTTATAGATCACAAACGTAGAAGACCTTTTTTTGAAATTCAAATCCTAGAAGCAGGAAAATTATGTTTAAATTATAGTTATAACTATCTACATAAAACATAGTTTAATGAATTTCAATATATTTTTTGTAAACCCTTGGGGTGTTATAATAAGATAAGAACTTATTTATGTGATAAATAGTGAATTTTATTTTGGAATTATATATGTCTCGAGGTACAATTAAATTAAGTGTTATTGATATCATCATGGGATTATGAGTTTAAAGTTGATCATAATTTCAAGGTCATTAACACCCATTTTGGTGTTTTATGTGATGGGTGTTTATCAATATTAAGGATATTTTAAAATATATATATGGATATGAAATCATTTTCAATAGAATTTTATCAGAATATAGATTTTACCTCAATGTTTTGGTGAAGTATTCAGTAATATCTTGATAAAGTGTTGAGTTTTATCAATGTGTATCATCATCAGATATGTGGTCAATTTGAGAGAATAATTCAAACCCTAAAGGATTCTCTAATATTTTTTCATATGGATTAAAAATGTGGTTGGAATTGAACCTTCTCCTAGTTTAGATTCCAAATAAAAATAGATTTCACTTTAGGATTTATATAGATCCTTATTAATCCTTTATACGAACTAGAATTAATTTGTAGAGAGAATGTTATTGGGTACTAATATACTTGATTAGATGAAATTTTAAGTATGGATTCATTCAGAGAAATTATTGTACTAAACAAAGTTGATATAAATTTTATACTAATATTCATCAACGTGATCTCGAATTTAATTTTTTAGAATGTATTTTTATTAATATATCCATTTAAGAAAGAATTGAAAACTAATCCCTAGTTATATTGGACGTATTAAAATATTTTATCATATGAGGATAATAGTTTATCATTTGGTTCTTCCACTAAACCTATCGCACGTTCATGATGTTTTCCATGTATCAATATAGAGGAAGTACATACCTAAACCTTAACATTTACAAAACTCAGAGTTTTTACAGGTGTAGAATAACATTTCTTGTAAGGAATGATTTTTTTGATATTCATGATAGAATAGAGAAAGTTCTACAGAACAAGACCACTCACCCAGCCAATGTTTTTTTAATAAAATCAGCATAAGGAAGCTATGTCGGAACCTAGGGATGTAATGAGATAGTATTATCTTAATATCTTTGTTACCAAAGTGATTTATTTTGTGGGTGAAATTCATTTTAAGATGGGTATAATGTAACAAACCAATATTTTGGAAACTTTTTTAAAATAAATTTAATATTTCATATATTTTTCATTAAAAAGAATATCAAGTTTATCATTAATTACACACAAAAATTATCATTACATCCATTACACACAATGACATGTTAATATTTCATTATTCACAACACAGGTTTTTCTTGAGTTATACACGACACTGAGTTTTAACAAAATCATAATGTATTATTATTATATAAAAGAGACCATTATATCCTAGCCATTAAAATTTTAAATATAAATATTAAAAACAACTTTTAAATACTATTAATAATGTTTTTATATAAATAAAACATACATATTTTTATTATAATTTTTTGGTATAGTTTTCATGTGTTTCAAAAAATATTATTATCTTAAAAAAAATTATCTATTTTTCTGAAGATAAATAAAATTAATTTTCATACTTTTAGAAAATTAATATTATAATGTAATATTTTTTAAATAATAATGTAATGTTTATAGTATTGTTATTTTTTATGGTTTTTCTGAAAAGTTTCATTTTTTTAATGAATAAAGAAAAATATTAAATTTTAACGGAAAACTTCATTTTTATTTATATTTTTTATAAATTGAATTATATATTAAATTGTTTTTAAATTAAAATAAATTTAATTATATATATACTAATACAATTTATTTTATTATAATCAATTTTATATTTAAAATTGATATAAAAACTCTTTAAACGTTTGAGTTTTTTCTCTTTAAAAATTCGTTTTCTAGTCATGCCTGCGAGATTAATTTAAATATTTTCCACTTATTTGAATGGATTTTGAAAAAATATATTCAATATTTGGAATAATCACAATATATATTATCTTATAAGTTCAAACTAATTTTTCACAAAAAAAATCCTGAAAAAAATAAAAATTAATTATTGCAATTAAGATAAAAATGGATTCACCAAGGGTTAAACTAAAAAGGTAAGGGTAAAAAATAGCACTTTTAACATAAAGGTTTTCTAAAAAAAATTATTTACATATTTAGATCATTTCCATTATTTTTTAATAATACTCTTTTTAGAGCCTTGTTGCGTGATAAAAATGTTGGTACACCTTTTTCTTTTCAAATAATTATAAGAGTGACACTCACCTCACTTATAAAAAGTTACCACTTATCCAATCATATTAACAAATTCAAACCATATTTGTTCAGAAAATACCCACCGAAGTAAATTCCAAAATTCCATCATATATTTCTATAAGTCTTAGTTTGGAAATATATATGTCCCGTGATTAATTTTTGAATAAACTTATGGAGGATACTTGAAGAAGAAGAAACGTTCATCAATTAAAATTTTTGTTTTATTACTACCTCCACCACATTAAATTCATATTATACATTTATGAAATAATAATATTAATATATTACACATAATTATATGTTTATATATTATGGTTATAACCTACATCCAATTCCACTTCTATAAAATGGGTTAATAAATCACCGTTCATGTGTACGGCGAACTTCCATCTCGCGAACAAATGTCATTCCTTTTTTTCTTTACCACCAATCACAATTATAAATAATGTAGGATTAGTTGTTTATATATTACTTTTTTTATATTATTATTCTTTTTTAATTATTATGTAACACATACCTTCATGTTTTTTATTTTTTGGGAATACAATAATGCCGCTCTTATGTATAACAGACCACCATCTCACAAAAAGATGTGATTCATTCATGATTCACATGGATGGTAATAAAGATTGGTTTATTGAATATATTTAATAAAAATTAAAAAAATTATTCTATTATTATAATATATCATTTACATTTCTTTTATTCATCAAATAAAGAAAATAAAAACAACGTTCATGTGTAAGTACAACCAATTATCTCTATATATGGTGTATTTCATTTTCTATCTCTATCTTATATAGACTAAAATAAATAAAAATATAATAAATATATATTATATTTATATAATTGTTAACATAATAGAAATTGTGGAACCATTATCAAATTATGAGGACCAAAAATAAAAAATCAAAATAAATGTGGAAAAAGCAGTTATTACCTGTAACATAACATTAACATAGAATTGTTAATAAAGGGGTAATAAAAGGTAATATGTAAGTAGTATATGGTATTATATATACATTTATGGTTATTTAATATATTTATAATTAATATATATTTATTATATAGTATTTTGTAACATGTATAATGGAATTCAAGACATAAGACAATATATTTATACTCTCTCTTTTATTTATAGGAGACATGTGAAAATTCCAATTCATTTATTTTGTGTGGTGTATATACTACCCATTTAGGTGTTATATGTTGAATAATATTATTTTAATGATAATTAAATTTTCATTTGATGTTATTCTTTGTTCGGAATTGTGATTTAAAATATTAGGAAAGTGAAAATGTATTTTTGTCTCAATTTTCCTTATGTGAGTCTAATGTATCTTATGCACCTATATTCTAATAAAAAGTGCATATAAAGATCCATTGACATGTAATATCATTAACTAATGTATCCTTATAACAGTTTATGTTAAATTTCACGATATTTTTTCATTGGTCTTATGATTCCAAGTTACCAAATTGGCAATATTTAATGTTAGTCTCATCATTTATCAGGATTGTTTATGATTATATTATTAGTGATAAATATTATGATCAAAATATTGAGTAACTAATTAATATTATCTCAAATAGTTATTCATGATATTAATACTACCATTTCATCCACACATTGTTATATAATTTTATTTATAAATTGTTTTTATGAAAACACGACTTTATCACCCTATTTGTTCAAATTGTTTTTTCATCCAAAACCTTGTTTTCCAAAACTATTTTAAAAAATATATATTTATTATCCTATAATTTTTAAAATAAATTATTAACCTTGATTTAATTTTTATGAAAATGTTTTTAATGGAATCCTAATGTCATTTTCCAAACAAAACAAATTTGTATTTTACCGAAAATGTGAAAAGAATCATTGATTATAACATATATGACATGCATAGTATTCTCAAAATGTCATTAATTCTTTATGATCTAAACATTAAATTAAATTTCTTCAAATATATATTCAATAAAAATATTTTTCTTATTATTTATAAAATCTGTTAAATATTATTTCAATGTGAAAATGATTTTTTAAATGTTTTATGTTTTAATTTTTTTCAAGTTGGAAAGGAAATTTTCATAAAGAAATGTTTTAAATTATTAATAATGATTTATTTAATTGTTTGAAAGTTTAA
Organism: Viscum album; assembly: GCA_963277665.1. Taxonomy (NCBI): domain Eukaryota; kingdom Viridiplantae; phylum Streptophyta; class Magnoliopsida; order Santalales; family Viscaceae; genus Viscum; species Viscum album. The sequence goes on from OY728135.1 coordinate 1,370,894,981, forward strand.
TTTATATGAAAATTATTTCTATAAATTTGTTCTTTTTAAAAATTTATTTTCAAGGAATTTTTATCATCTTAAAGAAACATTCCATGTAACTTTAAAATATTTTCCCCATATAAGATAACATCCTTTGATGTTACTTATTCTTTACAGAAGATATGATCCAAGGACCCCTTTCTTATTATTTATCTAAATGGCTTATTTTTATGATAAAATGATGTCTATGAAATCCATTTCTCTTCTATGAGTTATGCCATAATAAAATTACTGCGAATCCTTTATTTTTTTCATGGGTTATTTTATGATGAAATGATGAAATTATTTTGAAACATATCTATTTTACATAGGTCGTGATATGATGGAATTTTTATAAAACCCATTTCATTTCAGGGTTTTTGATATGTTGAATTATTATGATATTATAGCACTCATAAATATTGTTTTATTATGAGATAACTGAGAAATATATATCCTTATAATGCATTGGAAAATGTCAAATGTTCATTGAGAAAAAATGGTACATGGGTGGTTAGACCAAGATCAAAAAAGGAGGGTAAACTTGTGGTTATCCCATGCCTAAAAAATAGGGTACATGGTTAGTTATCCAAATCCCAAATAAGGTACACATGTGGTTATCCTAATACTAACATGTTATTAATATCTTTCTAGGTATCATTGATGTATGATTTTCTATGATAATGTGAATTCCATAATTCTATGTCTTATGAAAATGTTATACTCTTAAGACTCATGTTATTTGAATAACTTATGATTCATGTATTAAGAAATTTATTTATTTATGGAATGGCTCATGTTTATGAACTATGATATTCAGGTTATGGGTTCCATATGTTATTCTCACCTTCTCATACCATTAAACGCATGTTATGTTATTGTATTTCCCTTGCTTACCCTTACTGAGCATCAAATTTCACCCTTTCTTATGTTTCATTTACACGGGTTATAGAGAAATGTTTTATATAGGGTTTGTCTATGAAGAGTACTAAATGGGAATATATTTCAAATACCCTGATTTTTACAATGGTAATAAACCCCCTATTTTTTATAAATTATAAATGTAATATGTAACAAATTATTTATTAGAGAAAAATAACATAAACTGTGTTAATGGTTTTTCATACACGTAAGATCTGAGTTAACCATTTGTAATATTCAACCGAATATTTTTAGAGTAAGACATTGAATTTGTGTGAGATTCTGAGGCTCATAATGTCTTGATTATGGAAAAAATAAAAATATTTATTATATTATATTAAGAATGTAAAATTTATCCAAATAATTTCCAAAATAGCTGTCATATAAGAAATATGATACCACCATTAGGTCTGAGATGCGGTGTTTAACCTAGCTGGGTTATAACATTTGTAAGCATCAGAAATTTGGACACATCACTCAAAAAATTAATTCTTTCAATTTTACTTAATTATTTAATAATTTCTTTGAATATTAAATAATTAATATCTCTCAAATGGTGAACTGTATAGGAAATATCAGACCACTGTTAGGTATGAATTGGGTAATTTACCCAAGGTGGGGTATAAATTTTATGCCCAATAGATAATTGATGTTATTTAATTTTTATATTAAATAATTAAATTAGTATAAAAATTAAACCCAAATTTAATTATGAAATATTTATTTTCTTTTATTTTATTCTTCAACAAAAGTGACCACCATTATTGGACACAGGGTTGATTTAAAACCATAGATCTCAATGCATATTGACCTTGAAATCATTGTAATTACTTAGTCGGGTAAAACTAATAACTCCAGAAAATATTTAGGTTGAATCATGGATTAAAATGAGAATTATATTTTTTAGTTTTGAATACTTTTAAAACACTAGGGTTCTAATACCCAAACCATTTGATTTATTCATGTTGTATTGCTTTGTGTCTTAAAAAATCTAGAACCCCATTATATGTAGTTGGTAGGGTTCAGATGACTGATTTTTTGGCATTCTCTTGTTAGGTGTGGTATCCCACCATGCATTCTACATCTAAATAGTTTTAGGGTTTATTCATATTTATTTGTATTCCACCATTTTATTCCCTATTTTGTATATCCAAAATTCTAGAAGAAAAATGGTTTTTAAAAATTACTTTTGAAGCCTAAATTTTCAAAGATTAATTATTAAATGAATTGTAAAATGATAATTATAAAAATTATTAAAAGATGGATAAATGTTTTTCAAGAATTGTTTCCGTCATCTTATCAAAGGATCGCCCAATTAAAAATCATTATTAAATGATAATTTTTAGATATTATGAAAGATAATTTAAAGGTTTTGTAAATAATTATTTAATTAATAATTTATTCTATAATTTTAAAGGATTATCAAAAGAAAATTTTATTGAATTGTAAATGGAAATTTATAAAAGGATCATCAAATGTCAATTTTAAGGAATTACGACCAGAAAAATAATTAATAGATAATTAAAAATTTATCAAATGAATATTTTTGGTAACAAAATATCATAATTTTTAAGGAATAATTAATATAGTGTAAATATAGACATTATTCGGGATTAAATATAATGTAATTATTGCATGAAAAACATTATTGAAATTATCATAAGATAATTTTGTGCATTATCAAAGGATGATTACAAAATTTATCAAAATATGATTGTGAACTTATCAAAGGATAAATTATAAAGGATAATTTATAATAAAATTATTGATATATAATTGTAATGGATATTTGGTAATTAAATTATCAAAATATAAATTAGAATGTATAATTTGTAACAGAATTATCAAAAGATAATAATAAAGGATCATTTTTAATAAAATTATCAAAACATAATTACAAGGGAAACATATAATAAATTATTGAAAGTAATTATAAAGGATAATCTATGATAAAAGTATCATCTACAACAATAAATGATAACTTGTAATTAAATTATCAAAAAATAATTATAAAGGATAATTTATAATACATTTTCAAAAGATAATTATTCTCGAGGAGAATTTAGTTAGTATAAGGGTTGTCCTAAACTATAATTTAGATATTATTTAGGAGAGATAATGTATCATCACTTGTATATTTTATTTATTTTTGAAATAAAATAATTTATTTGGTTCTAGGAATCATTTTCCATACCTTGATCATTGAAATTCCAAGAACTCTATACTTTGAAATATCACCTTTGATGATTATAAAACCGAAAATAGGTTTCCAAAAATTTAAAGGTAGAAAGTTCTTCATCATTTGGGAGCATTTAAAAATGTTTCCATTAATATGATTATGTGTAGACATATTATTTTGATAACCATCCTAGATTGTGATTGCATGTGGTTTTGTGTGTGTATCCCCATAATCCTTATGATATCATGAGTACCTTTATCTTGTTATCTATGTTTGTTGTTTGATACATTACATATGATAAGTGTTATACTTTCTCATGTATGATACATTCTATGTATGCCTTGTGGTCTTGTTCTTGGAGCCCAAGATAGGTGGACCCTCAGGACATGTTATCCCTTGGAGGGGGAGTGTGCATGACTTGTGATAGTGATGATGAGGGACCAATGAACAAGGTAGGCATATGATGATGCCTTGGGGATTCTAGGTAATGAAGTCAATGACTATGGTTTGTTGACTATCTATGGATCCCAATTATACAATCAATGACGATGGGACACTAACTAGCTCTCGGTCCCTAGAATGTTACTCAACGAAAAAAGGATATTGACTAGCTCTCAGTCAATATTATATTATTTGGTGAATAAATGATGTTGATTAGCTATTAGTCCCTAGTATGTCACTCAATGAATAAGATAAGTCTATTAACTCTCATTCCGTTTCATATACAGTGAACATTTATTCTTGATGAGTATTAATGTTTATTTGTATGATCACACGATGATGAGAAGAATGATTTATTATCCTTATGGATAATCCTTGTTTCATCGAACACCTTGATTATCAATCTATCGTAGAGCTGAGAAGTGTATGGTTGGGGGTTATGGTAGCTTGGTTACCACACGACCACTTAGTTTTGGATTGTGTATTACTATTTTTGTTATGATTTTATTTTATTATGGAATACACTTTTAAATTTTAAGACATTATGTTTGGGATGCATTGGTGGTGTTCTATTGAGTCTTGTACTTACACGATACTGGGGCATCATTTGATGCTCTTGTAGATTTTATCAGTGATTTGGTGAAGGGAAAGGGACATGTGGTGGAGGGTCAAGGCAGATGGGTAGGGTAGCTCTAGAAGTTTTACTTCGACAATACCTACACATTGGGTAAGGGGAATTTCATCACAAATTCTTATAGTAGGAATCATCCACCACAAGCTATATTGGAATCAAAGGAAGAGTGGAACATGATGGGTCTTATCATTCAGTTTCATATGAACACTACAAAAGAAGTTTTGGGTAGGGTTATGAATAGTGTTTAGTGATATTAATCTCCACATGATTATGTTCTCTAGGATCGATAGTAGGATGATGATTTCATAGGAATTTGGGAAACCAGAAATAATGGGTAGTGCATTTTCAGATGGTCCCTCCCTTAGGATGGAATTCTCCACTTCTATAATCGGGTTGTCATCCCAACATCTTTGTGGAGTTTAATAATGTATTATTGTCATAGTTATTTTTTGTAAATTCATTAGGGAACTATTGAGATGTATTATTACAAGAGAAGATGATTCTGGAGGTTGGGTATGAAATGAAACAACACTAATATTTTTCCCACTGTTACACCTTCCAATAGATAATTCCATGGTATTTGAGACATTATACCCTACACCAGACTTATCCAGTTCTAGTTTGGAAATTAGACAAGGTTTCTATGCACTTTTTGTTGGATTTACATGGAATTCCTTATAAAAAATTTTTATGGGTGGATATTTATTAATTTATGAAATCAACTAATTTCATTATGATCTATGAAATCTCCAAATTTTACGATCTAGGGATGTCATTCATAGAGTATATCATGAGGTTACATGGGGTTTCATTAATTATTATCTAAAATAAGGATCCAATGTTTACCTGTAGATTTTGTAGGTGTCTTTAAGAGGAGATGGGGACTTAGGTTCAGTGGGGTAAAACATACCATCCATGGACGGATAGTCAAACGATGTATGATATTCAGTCCCTAAAGGATATTCTTGGTGCTGCATCATAGAATATATTGACTGTTATAAATCTACCATGGGCTCACTGATATTTCATATAACAATAGTTTTGAGTTGTTGATGAGAATATCTCCCTTCGTGGATTGGTATGGCTTCCCATGTATGTTACCTCTTTGTTGGGAAGAGGTGGATAAGGCATATATTATGAAACTATGTATCATCTCAGAGACTTCAGTGAGGATTTAGGATATAAATTTGCACCTAGATATATTTCAGAGTTTTTTGAAATCATATGTTGATTGTTGACATCATCCTTTGGAGTTTTCCATAGTTGATTGATTTTTCTTTAAAATCTCTTATTAGTTAGGTCATTTTTTTTCATGGAAATTTTGAAATATACCTATGAGATATGTTGGACCATTTTAGGTCACTATGTGTATTGGTTAGGTAACTTATCATTTGTCATTACTGGATAATTAGGTAGGTATTAATGATGTTTTACACATATCTCAACTTAGGAAGTATCATCATAATCCTTATAACATTCTAAATTTGGAAGATATTGAGTAATATCAAGATGTCTCTATTATAGAGAACCCATAAAATATCATTGATTCTTAGGTGAAATTATTTAATGGGAAGTCTTTTTTAGTATTCATAGTTTTATGGTGACAGTGATTGGATTCTCACGATACTAGGGAGTAAAAATCATCAGTGAGAGAGTAGTGGACTCACCTCTTTTGAAACCATCATTTTTTCACATGTCTTCTTGGGGATGAAAATTACTTTTAAGGGAATATTAAAATATCCAAGATAAAAATGGTATGCTATTTTCATGTTTTTGATTTTTAAATGGAGTTTCAAGTAGAATTGTAGACTTTTGTGAGTTTTGGTAGAACCTAGGTTGGTATCTTTTAGTATAGAACATTTACAATGTATGTGACCAATTTATAAATTAAATGTGTCATGTGGCACACACTGTCAAAACAGTTTATGGTTTAAATCCATTTTCACTATAAATACGCTTTTATGATGTAAATATTTCACCTTAGATAAACTAACCCAAGGTGTCTTATTTTTTGATGTCCTTGATTCATGTTAAACATACATCGTAAGATTGGAGTTTATAGTGTATATGGATCTTTCCCAGTTGGTTTTATTTACTAAACACATAACTCCTCTTTATTAATTTTCATCAATTAAATCCCTAGGGTCCTTCCATGGGATTTTGGGTGTCTCTTTCTCATCCATATTTCTTCATTCAGTGGTCAGTCTCCAGATTTTCTTCAATACATCTCTCTAGGTAAGTATCCATTCTAATTATTTATTACTCCTATTATAGTAGTGGAATTGAGATATGGTTATGGATATATTATCATACAATGCTTATTATTTTACCCCTTATAGATCAATTGTATGGTAATATTATAGGGTATTTACATTATGTGGGTTGTGGTGTGGTTTTCAATTTCCTTGATGCATTTCATGATATATTCCCTCCACTGATCGTTTCATTTAGTGAATTGAATATAATAAGTTGGAATCAATACTAAGGCCTCTATGTATTTTTTTAAATTTCTATTTGTGTGTGTGTATCTCATTGTGGTCATTGTATAACCCATGTTTTATGTATATGGTTCAATATCTATCCTAAATTCTATGAACCATAATTTCACATGGTTTAAAATTTTTTTAAATAAATTTGCATGATTTATTTGTGTACATATATGGATTTGTGATAAAATATGTCAGTTTCCTTTATTTTGGTAAATGAAAAGTATTATTCAAATCATTGTGAAATGGACTTTGGAATGGTTTTTCAAACCATGTTTTTAGGTAATAAAGGGTTGTATTCATTTTTTTGTGAAATATAAAGTAATTTTATATTTATTTTCTAAGTGTAACAGTTGGGAAACCTAAGGTAATTAGGTGTAATGTATGGTATTGGTCCTTTCCCAATTTATTGTCATGGGGTTAACTCATGGGGTATTCCACTTATCTCTAGAATAATGTTTTGCAGACTTAATATTGATATTGTTTCTAGTTCACTCATTGGATGTTCTTATGATCCTTTGGAATGTGTTCTAAGGACATCATTGAATAGTAGTCAAATACTGTTATACAAGTATTCTACTGACCTGACCTATTTTTCATTGGACAATTTACCAATATTCTTTGTCTTTATACTATTTTTCTTGGATATAAATTATTTGAGATATGTGGATTTAGGATTTGAAATTTTTTACTAGATTATATTCGAACTATGGAAAATAGAAAAATATTTACAATAATTTTTATATAAAACATATTTACTATTTTTTTCATGCAATGAATTAAAAATTGACAATATTAGGATAGTTTTATTGATACTTGATATAGTACAACTAGGTAGGATCCTACCGATCTTTTTTATCTCACACCCTGAACAACCCTTCATCATTTTATAGACCTTGTTTTGTATATTGATATAGAAAAATGAAATGATCCTTGGTGAGGTGGGGAAGGTTTATGTCTATTAGGTTCTGGTATCAAGTGGTGAAATGGTTGGTGGTTATCCACATATCACATCAATTAGAAATATTGGTTTTAGTTTTCCTTATGGTTTTATCAAACATGTACCTTTATTTTTATCGTGTTTTCAAGTTGTATAAAAATTTATTTTTTATGGAATATATTTATTCATGTTTTATTCCACCATTTAATTATGTTACATATATTTTCCACAATTTATTTTTCATGTTGGGAGAATTCATTTACTCTGGATATCATGTTATTTTCAGGTGATATTCACAAACTCGTGTGGATTGGGAATGTTGTTCTGATATGTGGAAGATCATATCAAGTGCTAATGATTTAAGGGTATTCTGGTTCAGTTCATTACACAATGGGTATAAGTTCTATCTAGAAATATACATCTAGTCTATGAGGAATATAAGATTTTTTTTAGTAAACACATCATTCTATTTACTCACAATGGTAGTGTCGTTAACAATGATCTTTTGCTTAGTCTCAATCATTTGTGCTAGATACATATACTTATATGGTAATAATATCCATGATTAGGATGATGATTACAAAGGAGATTCATCCTCCCCGTTTAACTTGTATAGATTATAGAGGGGGATTTCCTTCTATTATAAATTTATATTGGCTCTATACAATGAAACCCAATCAATATATATAATATCATATAATTTCTCTAAAGTGCGTATCATAGGGTTTTCTAGGAACTTCATCCCACAAATTTTGAAAGGGGATGATTTATATGCTTGGTATTCAATAATGACCCATTTTCCAACTTCATTCTAACTCGACTCCCATGTTTTTTGGTGTATTATTAGTTTTTCTAAAAAAAACATGTGTGAACTGAAATAATTCCAAGATCCATAATAAAATAGTGTGTTTATTATCCATGAATGAATAGCTAGTGTACCAATCACCACTTATTTTCCAGGATCCACCACATCATCTGTGATGACATAGACTCTTCCTTGATCACTAGTCCATGGAGTTGGTTTTTAGTGGTTATCATCTATAACTATTGTCTTATTTCATTGATATATATAGTTTATTTGTTCTATATAGTGTATTAATTGGAAATAAGATGGGGGATGATTGGACCATTACTTTCTACCATCACATTTGTAGGTTTCTCTCTTTGGAATTTGATAGCTATTATCCCTTAATTCCGGAACCTAAATAATTTCATTGTCCCCTTCAGGTAATTTATGGGATTTTTCTTCAAAAACATTTTAAAAGTGGGATGTTTATCTTTATTACCCTATGATATTTCTCGACCACATTCCTAAATTTAAAATACATTCTTTTATTACTATGTCTTAACCCATGAGACCCTTGAGATTCACCAATCTCTATTTTGACTTTTTTGTAACACCGGAAAAATTTCCAATAGTTTTTGATGTCTCAAATCACAAAATATTTTAATAGTTTCAACATTATCCCACTAAAGAATTTGTTAAATTTAATTTTAGGGTCAATGAAAAATACAAATTCATGTCATGTCTGTCTTGTGATTTTTTTCTCATATTCCCTAATGGATTATTCATCTTTTCTCGCAAGGATATGAAAATCTCTATCAATTTTATGTTAGAGAGTGTGAGGGAAAAATTATAATTTTTTTAGAATTGGTTTCACTCCACCCCATCACATCAATATCCTCTATGAGATTTATATTTGTTTTCAATGTACACTATTTGATAGATTGTCATCCTATATGAAAAAAAACTACATGAAAATCTTATTCATAGATAATTTAATAATGAATATTATTTTCTCAATAGAGTTGATCCATTGTAACCCAATTAACAGATCAAAATATCCAAAAAATGTCAGAGGACTTTTTTTATGTAAAAAATCAATTTCAGCATTATCATTATTATGGGGATGTGGGCGTTCTTACTAATTCAAGAATCTATTTAAAAATGGCTAAATTGATAATGTTTTTTCATCTAGTTCATAATTCTTTTCCCATCATTTTAGGTATCTCATTTGGTTTTTCTTCAAATTATCACTCACATTTGTTGTCAAATCGATTCCCCTAATGTCCATCCATTGACTAAAATAATGGAAAAATTATGGATGATAAATTTCAAAACATTTTTTACATAAATGGAAAATCATGAATATTAATGGGATAACTCATTAATTATATACATTATATGACCTATGAATCACTACGTTTTAATATAAGTTATCCATGATTTATTTTGTAATATATAACTTTATAGTCATTTTTGTTCACTTCTTAATGGTTCATAAAGAGATTATGTATTCACTAATGAATATCCACCATGAGTGTCAAACGAGAAGTGTAAGAATGGATCATTATTGTACAATAGATGATGATCATGTTAATACACACTGTTCCATTTTGGGGAAATTATTCCTATGTACAACAGTGCAATAATCACATCAACTTGAAGTATCCAGAAGGACATTTTATTTCTTGGAAACTACTTACTTTATACATTACCAAAATTTAGGGATGATTTCCTATGTTTATTATTATCTGTAAGGATTTCACTGGGGTTTTATAATCATTATCCTAAAAAATAACTATAATTTCTTCTGATATGAACATTGAAAACTCAAGCCTTTTATTAAATTTATTTAATTATTTATCACTTAAAGAAACAATTAATACATCCCAAGAGATTAAAAGGCCTAGTATCTATAGGAAATTAGATACAAATAACATAATATTATAGTAGGGAGACAATGAAATTATTTAAAACAACATAACATGCTTTTAAAAATCCATCACCCTTATAATTTTTCACGGGGATAACCTTGGGATGTATATAAGAAATGTAAGAGATACAAATCCTAATAAGGGATTAATAAAATAATAAGATGATGAATGTGATAAATGTGAATCAATTGGAACATAAAGGTGACATAAAAGGAATGAGGATAATAAGCATGAACATAAAGTCAAGATATAAAATTATAATATCATAGAAACATTAGAATGTGACAATAACATAAAACATGACATCATAAGTGTATGTTATGGCTAACCACAGATATGTTATAACATAGTATGATTAGGATAAACACACATGTTCTATACATGGTATAAACTTATATAATAACATTACCTAATGAATTTGATGGATATATAATTCTAGGAATACCTATAACATTCATATCATGTACATGAAAATGTGTGTCAAATGAATCATACAACATAAGAACATATTTTATCACTTTTAACCCCAGTGATTAAGGAGTTTGGTTTATTCACACGGAAGTCCCCAAATCAATGAATGATAGGTATACCTAGTTTAATATCATTGATTTTAAATGGTGATGGGTATTCACTACAAAAATGGTCAACATGGAAAATCAAAATGTAATTTTTGAAGCATAACATACATACATAAAGATTCATTGAATGTTTTTATGAGAGTGGAAGTGGTATATAATTACTTATAAATAATAAGTACAAAAATAAGGATATATAAAAACATATTCATCATTAATTACTGGAAATAAAAAGGTATAATAGTGTGAAAGTGCATGAATAAAGAAGATGGTGAAAGGATCCCTTACTTCGGCATGTTAAGGACAAAGGTATCCGTTATAATGAGAGGGGATAAATGATATATCATTATAAAAAATATATTAGATAAACAATTAATATATATAAAGTCATCATAACATAATAAATTAATATTTAAAAGGATAAATATAAATATTTTTATTGAATGGAATATAAGTGCGAGATCTATTACATTGAGAGGGTGCTTCTAAAATCTTATAAGGAGGTTTCTAAGAGGTCAGGAACACCATGGGAGGGATTTATGTGGGGAGAGGTTGCATAAAATCATTCTCAAAGGGTTTTTATCAAATATAACATGTAGGATGGGTTTTTATTTATAGAAAAATGTCATGAAATTATTTATTAATTTATAAACATTGGGTTTGGACTCTGTATAATAAATTAATCCAAACTAAAATCTTTACCATGGGGATTTCAATTATTTTTACCAAAGTGGAGTGTCTTTTAATATTTTAGAGTTCTATGAATTGAACTCATTGAAATAATATTATTGGTGATGTTGGAGTGATCGATGTTTATAAATGTCGGTTTTAAAACCTTAAAATATAATATATGTTTTCAAGGATTCATTAATGGTTTTCTAAAATTAAACACCTGATTTTAAAAATACAATATTTTAAAGGGGAAATGTTTATTTGGTCATGGATTCCCTATATCGTATTTATTACATGATTTTTTGGATTTTATGATATCATAATAGATAATGTATATAATTTATACCCAAAAAATTAGGTTGTCTCATAATATTATAAATAATTCACCATTAGATAATTTAAATTTTCTAATTTAAAAATTGATATTTATTTTAACAAAAAAATATAAAGATAATAATTTATAATTTAAAATATATATACTTATTTACTAGAATTTGAGTTTTTATGAAACTAAACAATCTCTAAACATTAAAAAAAATATACAGAAATTCATTAAGTTTTATTTCCATTCATATTAAAATAATTAGTATTTAATAATATTTCATTAAAATAACATTTATTTCAATAAAATTTAATTTATCACAAAGAGTCTCTTAATTGAATCTATAAAAATTTCATAACAATATATAATTTAGATTCCTTTGTGTAAAAATCTAATTTCTATCAAACTCATTAATAATTTATATGATAATATGAATAAAGAGTTAAATATATAATTAATTTATAATAAAATTCATACTACTAGTGTCAAGATACATAACCACCTATTCCATTAGTGTATTCCCCAAAGGTTTGGTGTGCGATAATGACACTTTCTTGGGGTAGTTTATTGAATATGGATTGGGTTGTGATCTAGATAACCTTGAACCTAAATAATAAATAGTTTCCCTCGTTCTTTATTTGTTAGATTTCATATTGGGTTTGTTTATGGAAAAGACCCAATGATGCCATCTCCCATAGAAGCTCTGATAATTGGACTTCATAGGGTACAATCCTATAAGTTTAGGCCATCAATTATTTTATATGTATAGACTATAATTTATCATAACCTTAAATTTTATTTATATTAATTTTCATTGTAAAATTTATATATTATAAATGGTTGAGATGATTAATGATATTTTAAATCTGGACGGCTATAAAATTCTAAATTAACTAAATTAGTACATATGATTTCTATAACAACATTACTCAAGAATTAATGTAATCATTAAAAATGGTAATTAACTTATGATATTTCTATTCATTACAATGTAAATATTTTTATAGGTTTAAATTTTAGGATTTTTATAAAAATGACTATTTTTCTATGAAAAGTGAAAAATTATGATTTTCATCAAACTCTTATTTATTTTCCTAAAATAAAGTATTTTATAAGTCTCACTGTTATTTTAATTTTTATTAAATTTTTATACAATAAATTTATTTTAATATAATTAAATTTGTGAATTTAGGATACTAATTTTTCATTAATATGATATAAGTTAATACAATGTTTTAAGAACACATTTTCCATGAAACAATTTTTTGTGCATAATGTTTCCCATTTGAATTAGATAAAATATTCTCTAAAAATGATATAAAATAATATTATAAATTATATATATAAATATAGGAATATAATTTTATATAATAATTATTACTCATAATAGAGTTATTATATGATCATCTTGTACTAAAAATACACTTTCATGAAAAACTATTTTTCATCACGTTTTGTGAGGTATTGTTAAAATAAATTTCACCAACATAAAATAATTAGTCATTTAAAATGGATTACATAATTATGATTATAATAATTAATATAATACAATAGGGTTAACTTAATTTTTGTTTCTTATAAATAGTAACCAATGTAAATATTTCTCACCATAAAAAAAGATGTAAAAGAGTGTTAAAACTATAGAGTAAAGATTTAAATATATATTTAACATAGGCATTTTTCCAATTTGGAATATTTTTAACCAATGTTATGTTTAATTATCTAAATAATTTATTTAAAATCGTTATTTTTATTTTTTTTAAAACAAAATTACTTTTCAAAAGATTTATTTTATATTATTCAGATTAAAAACAATTATGTCATTTCCATCACTTATAAAAGGGAACCTCATATTCATTTCTATTCACAATGTTTTATCCTTCTAGAACATAAAATAACCACCCTAATATCATCCTATATTACTTACACCCAGTATATATCTTCTTATGTATGAAAATACCACCCTTTAATGATTAAAGGTGTTAGCCAAAAGAGGTTTCTCAATGAAGAGGTAAAACTCTTAAGCGAGTACATTCAATTTTAGTTATTCTTATATATCCTATAAAATTTTTCCCCATAAAACAAAATTAGTGTAGTATCATTAATATATTGATATTTTATTATGATTATGATATAACCATTTTCATAACTTTTCCATCCTAAAGAATGGTAAAACATCACTTGCGTGTATGTATGGCTTACCATCTCCATATATCAGTGTAAATCGTTTTTCATCATTATTTTACTTGGATGGTTATAAATACGGAACTAATAAATATATAATATATTTATATCATAAATATATTTTTATAAATATAATATATCATTTACATTCTTACCCTGCTACTCGTTAAAAAAATTATTATAATTCTTTTGCATATGTGTGTACTACCATCTCCATGAAATGATGTGATTTAATTTTCATGTATTCCTTTCATGGATTACTATAAGTTTATATATAACTAATATATATTATATTTATGTCATAATAAAATTTTTTGAGAAAATATAACCTAGAAAAATATGAATGGATTGAAACTACTGAACTGAAACATATATGAAAAATAAAACAGTTAACAGCCGAAAATGATTTTTTGATAAATAATAATTATTAAATGGGTATTTAAATATTTTAAGTAGATTATATATGATATTATATATATATATCCACTATTATTGTACATATATATTACGTAATTTATTACTAATATTCATTATATTATAGAAACAAACACCTAAGCACCATAATAGTTTAGTGTCTTGGGAAATTTGGATTCCGAAACAACTCGTCCATAGGTAAACTAAATCATCTCACACTATGATTTTCATAATAAACACCATTACTCTAAATATCATAATTAATAAATTTATTCATATCCTAGGGAAAGGAAACATAAGGAATGGGGAATTATAATGCTCAGTAAGGGTAGACATGGGAGATACATAAGCATAACATGAACATACGGGTTTGAGAACATGAGCATAAAATTTAAAAACCGTACCCTATATATAAAATATTATAATCCTGATTCATTGAATAATGATAGGAAATTCCTAAGATATTAATAATAAGGGAATCAATAAAATGATCCATGAGATAATAACATTGGAATAATACATGGATTTATGGAATACACATAATAATATAAAATAATTTTCATTCTAGTCATGGATCATTTCCAAGGATATCATAATAGAATGGGTTCACTCACCAAACCATAATTTCAGTCAATGTTCACTCACAAGACCATCATAGTACAAATAATCTGTTACTGAATCTCACCCACAACCCATTCCAGTCCTATCTATCACATGAGATAGATATATTTACCCAATGAATTGGAGGGAGATATAGGTCCCATCCATCTCATAATTAAAACCATATTTATGTGTGTAATAAGAGAATAAAACATTAATCCTATGATAACCCATGAAATGAAATGTTTTTCATAAAAATTTCATTATATCATAACCTGTAGAAAAGAGATAGGGTTTAAATCATTTCATCACAAAATAACTTGTGTAAAAAGTGGGTTTCCTATGAATTTTATCATGTTATAACCCATGGAAAAGATTTGGGTTTCATCAATACCATTCCATTATAAAAATAAATCATTAAAATATAAAATAATTACTATTTACTTGGATCATATAATAAGTAAATTATAATTATTCTTAAAGGATGTCATATTAGATGGGGAATAAATTTTAAGTACCATTTAAAATAGTTCTTGAGAAAAATATCCATTACGATTTAAATTTTTTAAAAGTTTTTTAAATAAATTTATTTTAAAATATCATGGAAAATATAAATATGAATATTAAATGAAAATAATGGTCATGACAACCAGATGTTTTTTTTTGTTTTGTAAATTAAAGAAAGATCCATTTTACATTTTTGGTAAAATCAAAATGGCTATTATTTGGAAATTGACATGAAAATTCATTTCAAGAAAATTTATAAAAATTTAAAAATGTGTAATTTTTTTTGAAAATCATTGTATAATAATAAAAAAAATTAAAAACATTTTTAAAATATATCGTTTTCTAAGAAAACAGATTTCCGACCAAAGAAAGAAATAAGGTTGGATTTTCATAAAAGAATTTTCAAAATTATTTTAGTACCAAAGAGTTAGAAAATGATATTATTAATTGAAAATATAATTAAAATCATAGTATAATAAAATTCATGTGTTTTTTAGAGATGTATCATTAGATTTTATCATCATAAACATAATCATAGGCAATACCAATAAATAATGATGTTTTAATATAAATTCATTACCACATTGTTAACTTTTAATCACAATCCACATGAATTAATAACATAAAATTGAATATAAAATAAAATTAGGATAAATAAATTCATGATATTACATGTCAATGTGGATTTATATACACCTATTTAAAAAAATATAGGTGCATAACAAAACGTATGTCTCAAAAAAGTAAAATTGAGACAAAAATCCAATACCGCTTGGGTATATTTTTAACCATAAAAGATATCATTTAATATCATCAAATTAAACTATAAATATCATGAAAATAATTATATTCATTAAATAACATATAAAAGTATAATTTTATAAACCATACAGAATAAACATGTGATGAATTATCATACGTCTCTTAGAAATAAAAGAGATACTAGAATTCTCATACCATAAGTCTTCACGTCCATCATACACATTCAAACCACTGGTATAATAAATATAATTTTACAATACATATATTAATGTACCATATATATATATATCATACCATATATTATTTTCTTATGACCTTTTATTACCCATTTATTAACAATTCCATGTTAAAGATATGTTTCTGGTAATAACTGGTATGTTATTCATACATGTTTGGATTTTTTATTTTTTGTCACATAATTTTATCATGATTCAACAATATGAATAATCATAAATATGATATAAAAATCATATATATTCCTTAAATATTTATTCGAAATAATCCAGAAAATTTAGTGATATGAAATGAAATACACCGTTTATAGAGACAGTAGGTCAAACTTATCCATGAACGTTGTCTCAATTTTTATTAATGGATTGAATGAAATAAAGTTGAATGATATATTATCATTACATAATAATTTTTATTTCATATATTTCTTGTATATTCATTTAACCCATCCTTATTACCTTCTATGTAAAGCCTGAATGGGTTACATCAATTCATGTGGCAGTAGTCTGTTGTACACATAAACGACGTTATCGTATTCCCATAGAATGGAAAGTAAAAAGATATGTGTGATATAATAATTATGAAAGACTAATAATAATAAAAATTATATAAAAAAATAAATCGATCATTATTTCCATCCTTGAGGGGTGGTAATGGAAGAAAATGGCATCAGTTCACGAGGTTATAGTTCATTGTATACACAAATGATGATTTTGTCAACCTTTTGATGGTAGTGGATATTGTTGTAGGTAATTAACATCAAATAAAAAATATGATTATATATAAGAAACTATTTTTAATATATCAAATATTTATAATGATAATTTAATTATTTTGAAGATGAAATAAAACAAAAATACTTGTTTATGAACGTTACCACTTCTTCAGGTATACTCATTAGGTTTGAAAAAAAATCTTTCATATGAAGGTATTATATAAAAAATAATTATAGTATTGGATGAGGGAATTTGGGAAGTTATTTGGTTATATATTTTTCAAACAAAAATGGTTTGAAGGTCTGAAGAGAGGATATAGGGTGATCATTTATATGTGAGGTGAGTGGCACACTTGTAATATTTTTGAAAAGAGAGAATTCCATCATGGTTTTTCTCATACAACAAGGATCCAATAATGTACCATTATATATAAAACTTGGTATACAGTCTTAATATGTACATATAATTTATTTGATAAGTTTTGGTTTTTTTTACCATAATCTTTTTGGTTTAACCCCTGTTAAACCGATTTCAACCATAACTGCTGTAAATAATTTGTAGTATTTTTAATAATCATTTACATAAAAAATTGTTTTATATTCTTATATAATATATATTATTATAATAAAAAATTTGGAATCTATTATTCAAAATTCCTGTCACACAATTGAAACAATAACATTTAAAATTAATCCCGTATACCCGATGAGAAAGATGGGTTTTAAAGAGAAAATGTAGAAAAGTTTACTATGTTTTTATATCAAAATTAAATTTTACAATGATTGAAAAGACCTAATTTGGATTAATTGATGTACAATATGACTAATGACATTTTAAAACACATTTTAAATATAATTTATCTTTATAAATAAATTAAATAGAATGATGATTTTCAATTAAAATTTAGTATTTTTCACTATTCCTAAAAATTGAATCTTTTCATAACAGACTAGAAATTCCCCCTAAGATAATTTTGACATGATGATTTAAAAAATGAAGAATATTTGATAAAAGTTTTGTTTAAAAGTTTTAAACATTAATTTTAATAATGTTCATAAAAAAATATATTTTTTCAAAATATATATTCATTACCAAATATTAAATAATTTTTTCAATATTTTTAATTTCTATAAAAAGATTATGAATAATATTTTAAAATTATTTATTACTATTCCTATCACTTAGTATAATAGAAAGGTTATAAAAGTCATGTTTGAATAATTATATTAATAGTATATTGTGGTTTTGTTAAAACTTAGTGTCATTTAAAATCAATCTAACCTAGTATAGTATGTAGCACAAGCAAAAAATTATGTTTGATGTAATGAAAGCGTAACGTGGTGTTGTGTGTAATAAAAGCTATAAAATAAAATTAATTTATTCGATCGAAATAAATAATACACAAAATAAGAAGGTGTTACATTCTTCCCCCCTTATATTGAATTTCACCCTCAAAATTTGTCATTTAAATAAAAATGAGTGAGTATAATTATGCATCAACATATCATAAAGTTCACACCCAGCTTCCTCAAATTGATTGTTTTTTCAAAAACAAAATAGTGACCATGTGAGTGGTCTTGTTTCAGATAGCATTCACTATACAATCTAAAATCAACACTAGTTGTTCATTATATGAATGATGTTTCTCTAATGTCATAAAATCTATGTTCAGTAGATGTGAAGGGTTAGGTATGTAGGTATATTATAGATATACATGGAACACATCATAGAATCTATATATATTTGGTGGATGTTCCAGCTTATAGGCTACCATCACGATACAATATTGAATTCTAAAGGGAATGGTATACCCTTGTCTTAGTTTCCCTTTCTTCTCGAATATCATAATGTTATTCAATAGAGAAATTCATTAAAAATCATTTTCACCGACATTAAATTATTGATCACACCAAAGATTGTTAGTGTAATGTTTCATCCAAATATGAGATCTCTTAATGTGTTCTTGAATGGATTTATCTTTCTCTACCATTTCTTCAAATATCTCAGTTCCCAATAGTATTATTTCTCTTACATAATTCCATCTTATTGGAGTAATACATTTATTTCCATAGAGGGATTCATAAGGATACATCAAAATTCTTGAGTTAAAGATACTGTTATAATAAAACTCAACTATAGGAATACGTTGATCCCAACCTCCTTCAAATTAAAAATAACAAGACCAAAACATATCCTATAGTGTTTGATTTTTTCTTTTAGGATATCCATATTTCTGAGGATGATACATAGTTATGAAACTCAACACTATATCAAGAGGTTATGGAAGACATCACTTGAAATTTACGGTAAACTTCAAATCCTGATCAGACATAATGGAATGTGGTACTCCATGCAACCTTACCACTTCTTTAATGTATATACTGGAAAGTAAATCTGGAGAAATGAATGATCTTATATTGACTAAGTGTGTTGACTTTGTAAATTAATCAAATACAACTCATACAGGTGTAGACCATTTAAACATTTTGGTGATTCCAATGAAAAAATCAATGGTGATTTTTTCCATTCCCATTATAGTATGGGTAATGGATGTAATATTCACTTATAATTTTTTCTATCATACATAAACATTATACATGATAAGAACTGATATAAAAACTCCATGATGTCTCTCTTCATACCATCCCATCAGAAATACTATTTCAAATATCTACACACCTTTATAATTCAGAGATAAATAGATAATGAATAACTATGGGCTTCCTCTAACAACTCCTTCGTTAAATATAGTATGAAGAGAATTCACACAAGTTTTCTAAACCTTATCATTTCATCATAATCAAGGTTAAACATAGGAACATTTCTAACCTATTTTTTCATCTTTACACATTTCTTTTGTTCCTCTTTAATATTCACAAGGATAGATTATTGAATATTCAATTGTCATTCATAAGATTTTTACCCCGAGTTTAGGATTTCCCAATGCTTCCTTTAAAAATCTAGAAATACTGGATCATTTGAAATCCTCTTCATGCATATGCTAGCATGATTCTTTCGAATCAAAGCATCGACAAAATTGTTCACTTTCCAAGGGTTGTATTATAATGAGTATTCATAATCCTTAATCATCTCTAACCATCTTCTATGGTACATATTAAACTCCTTATATTTGAATATATACTTTTAAAATTTAACAATCAGAATACATCTCACAATTATATCCATAAATACAATGCTTCTATGTCCTTAATGAAAAATTATCACATTTAAATCCAAATCACAAGTTAGAATTTTTTCTCATGAATATTCAATGTTCAAGAGAAAAACGCTATAATCATGTCATTATATATAAGAATAAATTCCAATACCTTATTGGATCCATCATTATAAATTAAAATCCCTTCTCTGATACAGGGTAATGTAAGCATAGGTAAACTGACTAATCTTCAATTTAGTTCGTTGAAAATTTATTCCCATCCGAGTTAACTTGGTAATATGATTCGATAGTCATGAGAGATTATTCCCAAAACATTAATAATATATATATAATCCAAGAAAAATATAGATCTCAGTCACTATGGTTTGTATGTGATAACATTCAATAGCCTCTTTCATTGAAGGATCTAATGATATTCCCTCTTTTGAAAATATGTAACCCAAAAATTAAACCTTTTATAGCCAAAATTCACACTTTGTAATTTTTCCATATAGTTTATCATTCCATAAGGAATTTAATATAGTTATCATGTGATTTCAATTCTCTTCCTTTCTCTTTGAATATATAAGAATTCTATCTATAAGGACAACCACAAATTGAACATGGTAATCTCTAAAGACTCTATTAATTACATCTATAAAGATATAAAGTGAATTAGTAACACTGATTGGAATCACTATATATTCATAGTTTCCATACCTTTTATGGTGTCTTTTCTTTGGTATATCTTCCTTGACCCTAAATTTATCATATAAAAAAGGAAGGTCATTCGTGGAAATGTATTGACCTCTGTGAAGTTGAGCAAAGAAGTCATCAATACGGGTAATATGATACTTTTTCATAATAGTGATATGGTTCATCTCTCGATAATCAATGTAGAGTCACATTTATCGATCTTTATTTTTTAACAAGAATGAATAGGTGAACCCCAAGGTGACAGACATGGAAAAATTAATCCCTTATCAAGGTTTTCTAATAGTTTCTTCTTCAATTCTAGAAACTCAATTGGGGTTTTTCAATTGGGAGCCTTTCAAATTAGTGTGGCACTAGGTATGAGTTATATTGATAAATCAACGTCACATTTTGGTGGAATTATTTGAATGTCTTCCAGAAATACATCAACAAATTCCCACAAAATAGGGATATCATCGATGTGAATTTCTCCCCCACCATATGTGGTAATCACACCTTTTGAATGGAAATTAAGACCCACTAAATGGATTTAATTTCCATTGGAAGTATATACTTATATCAAAATGATATATTATTGTGGGTTTGTTTAGAATATAAAACATCACTTACCTTCTTCGAGAATTAATGTGGGATTAATGTAGATAAATATAATAAATTCCCAATATAATATCAAATTCATATAGAGGATGAATGAAATTATTTTTAGGAAGGACATTCCTGCTAAATTGTACAAGAGAGGTATCATATACTTGAGATGTGATATTTATTCCATTAGGTGGATTCACTTCTAATTATATATCTAATAGTTTTTTTGGAATCTTTATACCCTTAAAAGGTTTATTAGATATGAAAGAATGGATATATGCAGAGTCAAATAAGGCAATAATACTTCTAGAGTGGATTATAAGTGTACCTTTCACCATGTTGTTATTTCACACCTCAGCATAAATAGTCATCACATGAGCTTTAACTTTGTATCTCAGATTAAGTAGCTACTAAAATCAATCATTATCATTATCCTTTAGATTTGGTTATTGGACCTCATAATACACATATCTAAATGGTTAACCCCTTGGTCAGGTGATTAACCTTTTGATTTTGGTGGTTCATTCTGTGTATCCTTCTATCTAGTAACCTCTCTATCTAACATCTTTCCACCAATTAGGAAATAAATATTCTAAAAACCTGCCCTTCTTAACATAAAACATTTACTGGTCACCTTAAGAAAAATTTATCCATACATATTCTCAAAAATTAAGCATATGGAAAATATCATCTTATTCTCTCCATGGTTGTAACATCCCACCCCATATCATTGTCTTGAGAGGACAGAAGAATGCTACATGGACTTTAGAGACATTCCCAAGGCACCAAATACAGGAAAACAATGTCGAGGGCATCATGAATAAAATTGTAATTGAATTTCCCTAGAGATACAACCAACCACCCAAATAGTCCACTAACAAAAAGTACATGATACACATAGACAAAACAACCAAACCCATACATTACCATAAGACAACCAACAATTCCACAAGAATTACCAATAACCAATACAACCAAACTGAATATCAGATTACCATGAGGAAGACTAATATAGAAACCCAAAATGTACAAAGACACACTCCACAGCTCCACCCCATGCTCCATGCTCCATGCACCACCACATCTCCCTAGCATCACTACGAACCACTACCCCTGAGATGATTTAACATTACCTGTGTCCTAGAATACATTATATGCAAAAACACCAAATTACCAAAGTAGGGGGAGAGTAATAATACTCAGTAGGTTTTCCCAAAATTACTTCCCTACACACACCACTTGGATGAAACCATTAGTACTTTATATAAAATAGTTTATATAAAACATTAAATTTTTAAACAACTAACAGTAAGACAAACACTCTTTACCAAGACATCTCCACCAAAATTCTAAAAACACAGGAAATAAATAAAACCATGACAAAATACTTTTCACCTTTTTAAATTAGCATAAAAGACTCATCTTGAAAAGAAAAACATGACAAGGGAACCAAAATTGTGGAGCATCTAACAAACCCATTCACTTCATTTCCAACTAGTGGTACATCCCGCCCACTAATCCTTTGAAGGTGTCCCTTATGTCCACTATACATATCCTTTTATAGAATTAATTCCTTCCCACATCCACACAACTCCCCACAATCCATAATTCTTAATCAACCAACAAGCACTAAACACCAAGGCCACACAAAGGACACCATCATTCCCATCACATGGTAATTCACATAAATAAATTACCCATTTATGGAAAACAACCATTAACCAATTTTCCATGCCCAACCACATTTTGATAAACATATTTATTGGAAACCATATTTGACAACCAAATTATCAAAATCAATGATTAATGATTTTAAAATAAACACTTTAAAACCACAGAACGAGCCTTGTCTTGCAACAATAAATGTTTTCCCAAAAATCCCAAAATCACCACCAAATGGATTTCCATGAAGATTAACACATCATTATCACAATTAATTTCAAGAAAAAAAAATTAATAGTACTAAGAAAACTAGTTCAAACAATGTGGAGCCATGAGAGAAGCCACCTACCTTTAGGGTTCCAGCGAAATCAGCCCACAAGCAACCACACCCCAAATTCGATAATACTCCCCACTACAACCGCTCTAGATCCCCTTACCTATCATCCAAAATCCTTAAAATCATTACCCAAGGAAACAAAAACCCATGATATACATTAAATAGATGTAGATCTAGAAAACCCAGAACAATAGAAGTGTAGATCTAGAGGAAACCCCAGAAAACATAGAGAAGAGACTTATCTAGGAGAAACCACCTTGAAACAACCTTGAAAACCATTCGAATCACTTCCCAAATGAGTGGGAGAGATCCTCCAAACCTTAAGAACAAAAATTCCCATGTAAGGATTGACTGTGAGAAGATTTGAGTGAAATGAGGCAACCCGGAGGAAGATCAGATTAAAAACCCCTACTTTTAAGTGGACGCACAGTTTGGAGAACTATGTGATAACCCTATAAATGCAACTACATCGAGAGATGGGGTTAACACGGTTTCCTCGCATTGTTTTGAAAAACCTGCAAAGACCGTGTGAAGCCCTATGTCCCCCCTACGTGGTTTCTTAGAAACCCGTACGGTTTCTCCAAACCATGCTCAAGTTGTGCGCCCTTAGAAAAGCGTCCAAAATTATTCAAAACCCTTCCAAACACTCCCAGCCTCTTCCAAAATCATTCAAAGAACATTAAACACATATACAATCATAAAAAAGGCTAAATACCTCAAACTAGGGGTGATACATTCTCCCACAACTGGACTCTCCATCCTCAAAAAGTAAAGAACCATTTCTTTGTTGACGGAGCTCGGTCCATTACTCGGCCATCTATTTCTCATACTCCCATGTCTCCTCTTGAATATGACCATGCAACCAGAAACATAGTCTAACCTGATTCTTTTACCATGAAATAATTTCTCTTGCCTATCAACAAACTGCACTAGCACATGCACCAAGGAAGCTTCCGGTTCTAGCTCAACATGATCTGAACGAATCACATGGTCATGATCCGGCTGATACTTTTTCAACTAAAACATATGAAACACAATATTCATTGCACTAAATTGTGGTGGAAAATCCAAATGATAATCCACCTATCTAATCCAATCAACTATCTCAAAAGTCCAAATATACCATGAAGATAACTTATCATGCTTCCCAAACTAATGATGTCCCAACCTTGGAGAAATTATCAAAAAACTCATGATCACCCACCTCGAACAACAACAGTCATCAATAATGGTACACATATGATTTATGAAAACTCTGATCCATGTCCATCTTCTTCCTGATCAATTTAATTTCTCTGTAGTCTCTTGGAAAAGTCTCAATCTGATCATCGAACTCTCACTCTTTTCTACTCAACATAGTGGATAATGACACAGATGCCCATAGAAAGCCTCAAACAGAGCCATATGTATAGAATCTTGATAACTTTTATTATAGGAGAACTCCAACAACAGTATGTAATCCTACAATGAGCCACCAAAATCCATAACACAAGCCCTTAACATATCCTCCAATGTTTATATCATCCAATCTGATTGGCCATCTGTTTGAGGATGATATATCATGATCTTCGTCAACTTTTTCCCAAAGGCCTCCACTATGGATCTTCAGAAACGAGATGTGAAACATGGATATCTATCTAATACAATCGAAACATGAACACCATGATGCTTTACCACCTCACAGATATAGATTTTGGATAGATCCTCCACTGTATGAGATTCACGAATCAGGATGAAATGGGGAAACTTTATGATCTCATCCACAATCACCAATATGGAATTGCGTTTCTTGACTATTCTTGGGAGACCCATCAAAAAATGAACTTTTATTTTCTCCCATTTCCACACTAGGATAGGTAAATACTGAAACATTCCTACAGGCCACTGCTGCTCTTCCTTGACTTACTGATAAGTGAAGCATCTCAAGACAAACCCGACCACATCCCTTTTCATACCAGCCCGCCAAAACTGCACCTTCAACGCCTTATACATTTTTCGAATTTTAGGATGGACAACCCCCTTGGAATTATGATAATCCCTGAGAAGTTCTTCTTGAAAAACCACAGCTATGACCATCTGATTCCAAAACACATGAAATGATTTCCATTCAGTTTCTAGTTCTCTATGGTCTCCCCACCATTTGTTTCATCCTCATCACCACACATTCATAATTATATGTATGTGACTCTTTAACCAAACTAGCCAAGTCAAGAACCAACAAAACTAGAGAGAAGACCACTCTATCACCCTGGTCCTCACATTCCAAACGCATATCGGCTATGACCGATATCATCTACCACTGATCTAATACCTTTTTCACCACTTGATCATATGATTTTCTACATAATAAATTCGCCACCAAATTTCCCTCACCTAGTGTGTACATTAAGTCGAAATCAATCATCTGGGGATATTTTATCCTTATCCTTTTCCTCATGTTCAAATATCTCTGTTAAAAGATATGTTTTAAGCTCTTGTTATTGGTAAAAATTGTAAATTTATCAAAGAAGAGATAATGATGCCACGTTTTTAAATCATGAATCACTGCTTCCAACTCCAAATCATGTTTTCGGTAGTTTTTCTCATGAATCCTCCACTTCTATGATCCATATGGAACCCCATGATCCTCCTATTTGAGAACACACCCCAACCATGATCCTGAGGCATCACAATACACAATGCAACCTTTCCCTGGTTCTGGAAAAACCAAGATTGGTGCAGATGTAAGGAAACCCTTTAACCCTTCAACGCACATCCGTCACTAGTCATCCAATTTAAATGGGATATTTTTCCTTGTCAAATCTGTCATAAGAGAATCCAATCATCAGAAATCATGAACAAAACATCGATAATACCCAACTAGACCATATAATCTCTGTATCTCAAAAAATTTCTCTAGCGATTTCCATGAGATAACAGCCTCTATATTTTCTAGATCAAATAAAACAAACTTCTTATAAATAACATGGCAAAGGAAACGAACCTCTTTTATCTAAAAGACACACTTTGACAATTTGGCATACAACTGATAATCCCTCAAGATCCCCAACATAATTTCCAAGTGTTGCTCATGCTCTACCATTTTCCTCAAATACACCAGTATATAATCATCACATACCAGCAAACAATAATCCAGATATCTCTAAAATATGTGATTCATCAATTCCATGAATACCACTGGTTCATTCATTAGACCAAAGGGCATAACCCCATACTCATAATGGCCATATCAACTTCTGAAAGATGTTTTCCGAATATCCTTTATCATCACCAGAAATTGGTGATAACCTGACCTCAATTCAATCTTGGATAACCATTTAGCTCCCCTAAACAAGTAAAACAAATCCTCAATGCGTGGAAGTTGATGTTGGTTCATTATTGTAACCAGATTAAGTCTAAAATAATCAATAAAGAGCTGTAGTGTTCCATCTTACTTTTTAACAAACAAAACGGGTGTTTCCTAATGAGAAGTTCTAGGACGGATTATCCCTTTCTTCTAACTCTTCTAACATCTCCTTTAATTCGTGCAATTCTGCTGATGCAATTTGGTAAGATAGGAGTGATGTAGGGATGGTCCCCTAAATGAGATCAATCGTAAATTAGTCTTCTCTCAAGGGTGGAAACCTGAATAATTATTTTGGAAACACATCCATAAACTGATCCCCACATGTTGCAAGAACACTCTGATCAACACCTTCCACTAATGGAAATGACAAGGCCTCTAACTAATATGATACTGTGCCAACCGTTGGTGCCAAAAAATCTGTTTCACCCAACTATTTTTTATTCTCCCCTCTAAAGCGACGTTCAACCCGATCCTCTGTTGTAAAAATAATATATCACACATAGAAATCGATGAGAGATTTAAACATTTCTAACCAATCCCTTCCATGGTTTATAGCATAATAATCCCTCTCAAGCACTAAGAAATCTCAAATCAATTCAATTCCATCCACAACTAAGTAGCACTCTTTACAGTGGAAAATCTAGACACTCTCTTTGACCTAGAATATTTTTTAGTTTTAAAATAGAAGGTTTTTTTTCACATATAAACCCAACAAATAAAAAATTCGACATGCAATAAAAGAATTCAAAGAGCTCGTATTAAAAAAATCACGCATCAACATTGAATTTAAATGAACCATACCTCATACCATGGATGGTCCTGACTAATCATCCATCACCGCCTGCTCAGCACCAAACAACTACATACTTGCCAAAATCTCCTCCTTATTACTCTGCAAAGGCATCATGATATTCCAAAAATCACCATGACCCAATTTAATCTACTACTGAGGGGTATGTTGTTGCCCCCGTCCCATCGAGGCATATGACCCCCATGACCACAGTGGAGCATCACGAACACCTGACCTTAGAGTATTCTGACAATAAAACTACAGATGAACCATCTTCTTAAAATTATGACATGATAAAGGTTGTCCTATAAAATCACAATTTATGTGGCTCGTAAAACCACATTGAAAATTTCTCATCTTTCAATGAGACTTTAGAGGAAGATCCACAGTTCCTTTCGTCAGATTATGAGTTGTTCTCCCACCCTGGAAATAAGTATCCCTCTTCCTCTTGAACCCAAGGTTTGAGTTCCCACTTTTTACATGGGTACCAGAATACATACCCCTCCTGTGGCCCCCACAAGAACCCGCATAGCCATAGTAACCTTATTCACCATTTCTTCATAATCATATATACATAGAACCACTATCTTGAAATGAGTTTCTTTGTTCAACCCTGCTTCAAAAATTTGTGCTTTCAACGATGTACTATCCTCCTCCTCGGGTGAAAACTTCACTATGTTCATAAACATAGCCACATATTTTGTCTCTTCCTTGTTCCATTGCTTCAAACTGAAGAAATCCGTTCTACTCTGAATTTTGAACATGTGAGGGCAAAATGTTTTATTACTAAATTCCTCGAACCCTTCCCATATCACTGTTTGTTCCGTCCTAGCTTGGACTTCCATCTCCCACCACTGAAGCGCACAATCTTACAACATATATGTGGCTAGAATCACATTTATCTCCTCTAGTGTTCCCAATAATTCAAATATCTTATTCATTATGGTCATCCATTCATCAACCCTTTCCAATAACAAATCACCCATAAACATGGGTGGATTCTGCCTTTGAAACTAAACCACATGATCCACAAGCCTTAGTTTATCCTGTTTCTTCTCACTTTCCATAGATTGGATAGCATTCACTATACTCTGCACTAGTTATTGGTTCACTTGGTTCTTAGGTGCAACCACATTTTCGGCAGCTTCCTCTGGTTGGTCACTACAATGACTACGTGTACCCATTTATATCAATAAAAAAACAACCAAAAGCCCTTCTATTTTAGCAACACTTGATTCACAAATTCTAGTTCAATTACACTACAACCATCACAATCAGGCTTTCCACCAGTTTACATTTCCCACAACTCACTATTTTGAAAAAATCCACCATGTATTGAAAATCAACCCATTTTCAAAATACCACCAGTTTCCATGTTTCAAATCCTTTGGTTTTGAATCCCAATTCATATTTTTAAAAATCCACACATTCATATCACACCATAGATCATTATAACACAATTAAATATGCATCCTAGTGGGAAGTCATTTCTACCACGCATGCCATGATCATCTCATTGTCTACACCCTGGACAATGAGATATCCAATGCCTATAAGTGTCTTCAAACACTTTTGTACCCAACTCCCTGGTAACATGATGTTCAGCATAAAAGGGTTAGCTATGTCCTTTTATGCTATACATTCCATGTTTTGACAATCCTACACTTTTATACCATCTTGAATCAATGAATAGTCCATGAATGAATGTCAACACCAAGACCAATGATCAGCACCACAGATCAAAAACCTCAGCCCTTAAAAGCCAAGGACCTAAAAAACTGATTCAACTAGTAACATCCCACCCCATGACATTGTGTTTAGTGAGAGGAGGAATGCTACATGTCCTTAAGCGATGTTCCCAAGGCGCAAAAGGCTAGAAATAAATGTTGAGGTCCTCAAAAATAAATTGGGGAATGCTTTTCCCTAGAGATACAACTAACCAACCAAATAGTCCACTATAAACAACTACATGATGCATGTCTACAAAATAACCAAACACATATATTACCATAAGACAACCAACAATTCCAAAATAATTACTAGGAACCAATACAACCAAACACAATATCAGATTACTATATGGAAGACTAAACAAGTGACCAAAAATGAACCAAGACACACTCCACAGCTCCACCGCAAGCTCCATGCTCGAAGCACCACTAAATCTCCCAAGCATCTCTACGAACCACTAGCCTTGAGATGATTTAACTTTACTTGTGTCCAAAAATACAACATCTACAAAAGAACCAAAGTGCCAAAGTAAGGGGTGAGTACTAAAAATCAGTAGGTTTTCCCCAAATTATTTCCCTAAACTAACCACTAGGATAAAACCTTTATCACATTATGTAAAACAGTTTATATAAATCATTGAATAGTGTAACAACTTATAACAAGACAAACACTCATTACCAAGCCATTTCACCACAAATTTCTAAAAACAAATAGGAAAGAAAAACAACCATTCCACAATCCTTTTCACATTTTCTCATTAGCACAACAAAACCCATCTTGAAAAGAAAACCATAACAAGGCAACCAAAACGATGGAGCTTCCATCAAACAAGTTCACTACATTTCCATCTAGTGGTACTTCCCTCCCACTTATACATTTATAGTGGCTCTTTTCCCACTATCCATCCCCTTTTGTAGTTGTACTTCACAAAATTGCACACAAGCCATAATGCTTGATCATCCAATAATCACTAAACCCCAAGGCCACACAAAGAACACCATCATTCCAATCACAAGCCAATTCACATCAATAAATCACCAATTTATTGAAAACACCCTTCAACCTATTTTCCATGCCCAACCACATTTCAATAAACATATTTATTGAAAAACATATTTTTAAAAACATATTTCATAATCATCCGTTAATGATTTTAAAATCAACATTCTTAAATCACACAAAAAGCCCCTTTTTGCACATATAATCCATTTTCAACAAAATCCCAAAATCAACAAAAAATAGGTTTCCAACAATATTCAAACATCATTATCACAATTACTTTTAATATAAAAAATTAATTTTACTAAAAACAGTAGTTCAATCCATGTGGAGTTGAGAGAGAATCCACATGCCTTTAAGGTTATGGTGAAATTAACCCACAAGAAAACACACCCAAAATCTAGGGAAACGCTCCATTAAAACTACTATAGATCCTATTAACTATCATCCATAGGCCTTAAAATCATTATCCAAAGAAAAAAAACCCCTATATATACATGTAAAAGATGTATATCTGGAAACCAAGAAAGAGAAGAGAGTAGATCTAGAGGAAACCCATAAGAAAACAAGAAAAGAGACTTACCTGGGACAAACCACCTTGAAACCCCTTAAATTCGCTTCCAAAATGAGTGGGTGGGCCCCTCCAAACCATGATAACTGAAAATACCAAGTGAGGATTGAGTGGGAGAAGATTTGGAGTGAAATGAGGCAACCTCGAGGAAGCCCGAATCTAAAATCCCTACCTTTAATTGGACACCTAATAAGGCCACAAAGTTTGGAAAACCATGTGCTAACCATTCCCTAGCCACTACATAGAGAGAATGAGTCCACACGATTTCCTCACATAGTTTTTCAAACCATGAATAGGCCGTGTGATGCCCAATGTCTCCCTCTACATGGTTTCTTAGAGAACCAGCATGGTTTCCCCTAACCGTGCTAAAACCATGCGCCCTTAGAAAAGCCTCTAAAAATATGCAAAACCCTTCCAAACTCTCCCAACCTCATCCCAAATCATCCAAAGAACATTAAACACATAAAAATTATTATAAAACTCTATATAACTCAAACTGGTGGTGCTATAATAGTTATTATATTTTCCATTGAATTCATTTTTTTTTCGTCTTATCAAAACCATGAGATCGATATGTAACACCAACATCTATTTCCTCATTGATAGCATTCTGAAAAATATCTTCATATATACTAGAGTATCTTATTGATAACTCCATTTAGATATTTGGTTTTAATCCACTAAAGAATAATTCAAAATTAATTTCAGGTTAGATGATAATACCCGAAGCATACCTCGAAAGTCTTATAACATTTTTTTATAGGTGAGAACTAATTCATCATCCTTTTCTTTAGATCATGGAACTCCTTCTCCATATTAAAATGAATTATAAAATATAATTAATTATTTAAAATTATGTTCATGAACTTATCCCAACACCTGGAATCAATTATTCATTTTTCCTTTAATTCTAGATATGATTCCACCATCGATCCACTTCCCCTTATAAATTGTAGACAGTGAAAATGACATATTCCTTCTCCAAACACTAAAGAATAGAAAATATATTTTTAGTGGTGCTATTAAATTTTCATCAACTCGTGTATTAGAATACCCATTGAAATATGGTGGAATCTACCTAATTTTTGGACTCAACATAATATTTTTTCCTTTATTTTTTATAATTCTAGCATGATTTATTTATTGAGAATGTTTTGTGGGCATAAAAACTAAAATTTTATTTCTAGATATCATAATATTTGTATGAATAGTGGAAAATCCTTTCATTGTTCATCCCAATCAACAATAACACTATTATTTTTGGTTCCAAACACTAACTAAAACAAAAACAAAATCATAGTGTAAGAATCAATAATCATGATGTGGAGCCACATAATCTTGAAAAATTAAATATATTATATATAAATTAGGACACCATATTTAATCTATGACAACTTAAATTTATCCTATTTTATTCATGGTCATCACTTACATAAATCCTTTATGATGGGTTGTCATATTTTTTTGATTTTCCAAATCATATGCCCTAGGAGTGTCAAATTTGTTGTGCATAAAGGATTGTAATTATGCACAAGGTGATGATAGATTATAACTCAATGTGACAATTACATATTTATTACCCCATAGGTACCTCTATTCTAGAATCAAATCCACTTATAGTACCTAGAGAGGTATATAATTCCTTTGAAACCAATCACTCTATCCTTTACTAGAATTATAGTATGTTTTATAATACATTGACTCATCCTTATATTTATCCTTAGATATATACATAGGGATCTCAATAATTGTTTCCTTATCCTAGTTTCCTATGGTTAACTTAAAAAATTATATAATACCATCTATAGGATCCAGGATTATCATGTATAAATATTGAATCATTTTTATAAAAATTTATTACATTAAAAAAAGACATTAATGAGGACCGTAATATTTTAGTGCAATTAGAAAATTGGAAACACAAAAAAAAAATTCCATATGTAAACTACATCATCTACCCCAATGATGTTAATAATTAACAAACTTCTTAGAAATATCATACATAATATATTTTATCATATACTAGGAAGTAGAGACAGAAGAAATGGGGAACTTAGATGCTCAGGTAGGTTAAAAAACCATGCCTTTCATGAAACATGGTATATTAGTTTTTCCTTTATAATATAAATAACTAGGTAGGTTGCGTAAATTGGGATTGACCCCACATATAAATATGGAGAATAAATGCACATCTCAAGTTGTTGAGTCTTATTTTATAATCTAGACAAAAGAAATTATACTAATAAGGGAAATTATTGTGAAAAATGTGAAACAATTTGTGAAATTTCAATTGAAATAGTTGTTTGTAAAGAACATGGAGAAAGAGTGTGTAAGGGTTATAATTGAATTAAGGTTTATAGAAATTTTTATTCTTAAATATTAAAATTATTAATGATAACTTTTTACCATGGGGATTCAATTAATTTTTTTTCTTGTGATGATAACAATCAATTATGTGTCAAAATGGAAAACCCTTGTTCTGGGGATTAATTACCCAGAACATGTTTCAAGTACATTACTCCTATAATAGTGAAAATATACTTACCCAATGGAAATATATTTTCCCATTGTAACTTCTTTTGTTATCTCTATTGGTGTCTTTCTTGGTCCAATTTTAAACCAATAGTAAATGTTAAATTTATTCATTAAAAAAATTATAAGATAAAGATCATAATAAAAGTAAAACATCAAAAAAGAAATTAAAACACTCCCAAAAGTTTATAAAAACCCCAATACTGGAAGATATATATCTTATAATCATGGTCACAGTGTGAGTTTTGAGAATAAACTCAATCTCTATCTTAGATATGAGAGTATAAGGGAGAATGGGAATAATTACACTCAAACATAAATGAA
Source organism: Viscum album (assembly GCA_963277665.1). Taxonomy (NCBI): domain Eukaryota; kingdom Viridiplantae; phylum Streptophyta; class Magnoliopsida; order Santalales; family Viscaceae; genus Viscum; species Viscum album. Next base: position 1,370,929,040 of record OY728135.1, read on the forward strand.
AATTAAAGAAAATGTACAATTTTTGATTCAAGTGAGATTGAATAGAAGAGAGGAAACATATTCCCCTTCAATTGCCAAACCATAAATTTTTAATCCTTCCTCTATATTTATATAAAATTATATTACATGATGTTTAATAAATAATACATGTTGTCTACATGGGTAAACAGTCTTTGGAATTTTTTCTCCACCGTTAGGTGGACTACCATCCAGACCATTGAATTTGAATCATCAATGGTTGGTATGTGGGAGAACACAGTGTTACACATTTTATTACATTGTGTGTATAAGATATATCAACAAAGAACACTTATGTAAGGTCATACATGGTGTGTGATGTGAAGTGCACAATGTGCTGGCATTTCTCATCGACATGCGCATGTACTGAGGTTGACTGATCCTTGTTCCTTCTCAAGGTACACAACATGTGTTTATAATGTACACATTTTTTGTATTCTAATTTTTGTTCCCAACATCCCAAATTTTTTACATCGACTGGAAGATCCTGAAAAATCACCATGAATATCAAAATAAATAATTTGAACCATAATAAATTTGTATTTGGTTAAAACATGTTTTAATAATTGTTAAAAATTCATGAATTAGTATATAAAAATAGGACACATAAAACTCTCCCATAAATATTCATTTTATTTCCCTAAAGAAAAATCTATAAATATAATTAAAATAAATCATTACTCTAATAAGGGAGGCATTCAATTAATTATACTTATAAATAATATAGTCATAGAATATAATTTTAAAAGGAACAAAAATATTTTTATTTCAATGGTGTTCTAATCATTCGTCTTATATAATAGAATTAAATACTATAACCCCCTTATAGTTTCATTTTCAACTTTTCAAAAATACACATGCCACATGATGATTTACCTCACCAAAAAATGACACAATCATCACTCAAGAAAAATTAATCAGATTCATACTCAATATCAAGTATATTAAATGTATACCTAAGAATTAATGTCTTATAATTATACATATAGAAATAAAGTCACAAAAAATAATTAGTTATTTAAATAAGTTCTAGATTATTTTAATTCTAGGGGTAGGTAGGTAATGATGTGAAAATAATCTTAGAGAAATGAAAATGGAGGATGAATTCATAAAAAATAATCCATGATATTCCCGAAAAACATCAATGAAAATGCATCTCCATCAAGATATATAAAAATATACCATCATCATGATCTTCCATTTCTATCATGGGTTCACAAAACATCTATAAGTGTAATGAATGAATTTTTTCCTCTTAAATTTTCTATTTTTTTTGTTTTCATAAAGAGGGACCACTTAGTAACACAATGAATGGTGGTTATAAACCCCTTTTACCCAAATGAAAATGTGGAACTCTCCCCCAAAATTAAATTCATGGTCACTCACCAAAATATACAAGGAATCACTAAAATTATTCATTAAATCTAAAATGAATAATCATGAAGAATCATCAAATAATTTGGATTGGATAGATAAATAAAATTTTAATGTGGATTATTATAAATAAAGTTCATGGATTCTATGGGTTTCATAGAGGTATGATATTGGGTGGGTCTCAAAGTCAAAGGTGCTAGAAAAATTTCATAAAATAACTATATAATTATAATTAGATTCAAAATATTCATGTTTTGAAGAAAAATAATATGAATTTTCTTATAGAAATTCATATTGGAAGATTCTCTCATGTATGTGGGTATAAGGATGAATATGTTAAAGGTTTTATAATACCTCTTAGTAATGAGGATAATAATGAGTCCATTAGGTTATGACATAAATATAATTTTTTTTCAAATAAAATGAAATAGTGAATCCGGTGATGTGTGTCCATCGATCTACTAGGTGGGATCGTTTGTAATATCTTTGGATGCCTATGTGGATGGGAACCTAGGACCTCTGAAGATAATAACATAGATTTGGTAGATAGAGTAGTGAACTAAGCCTACAGTGCCAATGACTGATGATTTGGATAAGGGGATAAAACTGGGGAGAACTAAAGGCCCGGGTGATGAAGAATTATGCCAATCATGCTATAAATTAAATCGAGTCACTAATCTATGAAATAATGGAGGTTGTCTATGATGTCCAAATGGGGAGAAACTAAGAGATCAACCGAAGGTGTGAGTAGAGATGGGGTTGTGGATGGGATGTGAGTGGGAATGGTGTAAGAGGTGGAAACTGATGAAGAATTGGGGAGAGGTGGAGAGTGAATTTACACTGGTGGAGGTGGTGGTCAGGGTATAATTGGAGTAGAAACACACCTTGTGGAATGTGGGTCATCTCCCACCATTGTTGGTTATAGGGGATCTTGTATGAACATAAAGGCTTCCACCTATGCCAAGAACATATTTATCAGAATAATAATGACAAATTGCATTTTGTAGGGAGAACCTAAGAGACCAAAAGGGAGATATTACTCAAATACACCTCAATATTTAGCCAACTAGGTGTCCTAAAACCCACTGTTCTGGTTTCCCTGACGGCCAGTGAACATAGAATAAAAATAAGTGGTGGGAAATTAAGGATGGTCAGTATACTCATATCATGTGATATATATCAAGAGCTCCATATCTCGGACAGACACGACACCAATGTCGTTATACTAGGGGAAGAGAATGGAACGAAATCAGTGGTGCAAGAGGACAATGGTTAGAGAAATGATGAGAGTTCTCTTATTTGATGTGAGAGTATATCACACATCAGTTATAGAAATCTCCCTCTATAGAGAGTGTAGGTATGAGTGGGAAGGGAGGGTGAGGGTTGTAATAGGTGGTGGGTTGGCTAGATAGGTGTAGAATCCCCCACCTTGGCCGACATGGACCACTTCCCAGTAGTTCATTCTCCATCTACCATGGTCTGAAAAGAAGGAAAAAAGGAAAATAAAATGAAAATAAAACAAAATGAAATAAAACTAAAGAAAATCAAAAAAATTAAAGTGGAAGGCATTTAGATACAGTGTTCATGGCGTGTAATATGTACAAGATCTCATCCCATTTTCTATGGATACACACGTTGAGTGGGAATTTGATTTAAAATATGAAAGTACATGAAATGTATGTTGGACACAAGTCGTGTGTGAGTAAATGTGGATCCTAGCCATGTTTCACCAGAACAAAGTCTCTACCAAGATGGTTTGAAATGGAAGGACACTGAGTATACTGAACTTATACGCTGTGTGTGGGAACATAGAATACAATATATGTGGGTTAATTGAAACAACCAAATCATCAAGGAGCATGAAAACATCATGTACCAAACATATACATTTTTTGTTAGACATGAGTTGTTTTCTCATGTGGTTCTTAGGAAATAGGTTCATCTTATATTGGGATGAGGAATTTGTACATGACATGTGCTGAATGAACGCACCGTGTGTTTTCAAATATCAAACAGAAAAATGTGTGGTTGTGTAAATGGTGTATTTAATTCAATAATTCTTATTTACAATGGGTTTGGCTGAACACATCATCGATTTGAAAAATAACCCCAAATGCCAAAAGAATGTTGAAAAAAAGGTGAAAGAACTACATACCTGGATAGACAAAAAAATAAGCAAAACTTTTTGGGATGAATCGCACCGAAATTAAATATTTGATGGAGGGGGTTTCAGTGGAATGCGGTGAAATAAAATGGGGGGGGGGGTTCTTGACATGGGGTTTGGTCAGGATAGGGTTCCTAGCTTTTATAGTAGGACCACACAGTGTGTTATATATCATACACTCCGTGTATGTATTTAACTATTATTATTATTATTATTAGCATTATTATTCTATGGTTATTATAATAAACTATATATTATTGATTTTTTATAATTATAAACAAATAAATAAAAATATTTATGTACTAAAATAAATTTATACATGTTGTTTATTATAAAAATACACATCATTTTTTATAAAATTTGAAAAAGTGATCTACAAACTTCAGTCTAGGGCATGGGGTGAGATTCGAACTGGCGACCAGGCTGATCCAAGTGTGTTCCCTCAACCACTAGAGTGAAATTTTTAGTAATTAAAATCATATTATCTTTTACTATGTTAGGCATAGATGTAGTATTAATTTATAAAAGGATGAAAAACAACATTTTGTTTTAGTTGTTGGAGATTGGGATGATTTAGGGAGATTATCCATGTGAAGACCCTAATCATGAAATACATGGACATTGCATTAATTTTTTGGCATACTTAATTCATGAAACTAAATGAAAATTAATATTTTCACAAAGATAGACCCCCTTTTAAATGAAGAGGGAGAACCCATCATGATATCAAAGTCTTAAACAAAAACTAGGCCCCAAAGGTCAAAAAGACCAAGACCACAAAAAACCAACACTACAAGAGGAAATCCCTTCATAGATTCAAAAAACATTAAGTCCATCTTCCACCATCCATCGTTACTTGGCCATATGCCTCCTGTAAAAGTGTATGTGCCTAATCTCTATGGTAATATCAATACTTTTTCGAAAATAAAATTTTTGATTACAATGTTACAGTGAAATATCTATTCACTAAACCACGTTTGGAGAAGCCAATAATAGATAATTTGGTTACAGAATACCTTGAACCACGGACAGAAGAGGCCAATAGAATAATTGTGTCATATTAAAATTTATACCACAAAGAAAAACCATAAATCTCCTCTAAACACCACTATAAAAATCATTCCATAGTATGATCACCAACACCACCGATTCCACAATGAAAAATCACCTACTCATAATGATTATGTTTAGAAAAACAACATCACCATAGACTTCTAGGATGTCAGAACCATCAACAGAGGAAGCCTCTCTACATCACACCCATGATGCAGCCTCAAAACCACCACAACAACCAACTTGAGGGAAAGACACTCCAAGAAGAGAGAAACTGAGACAATGACACCCAAGGCTGGAATACCTATCAACCACCCCCAAAGAATCATCATCAGTGAGGGGTTCTAATCTGATCTAGATCAGAAGGGCCACTTTGGGCATGAAATACGGTAGATCTAGACTGAGGAAGAACCTGCACTGGAGGATGAGTCGAGATAACTTGTTGGAAGCATGAGTGAGGGGAACTAGTAAGAACTAAGGAATGGGATAGTAGATGATGTCAATTCCACAAGACATCATCAAACCATACAAACATCAATTCCTTTATGAAACTAATCCAAAAAAACTCCAGACACTAAAACCTATAATAGATAAAGAAGGACTAGATCTGCAAGATAGGAAGGGGAGGTGATTCCAAGGGATGAAGACCGTGCTCGAGCCTCCCCCTCCAGATCGACGTTGAGGGAATCCCTAGATCTGCAGGAGGAGGGTAACATAAACAACTGGTTCCTAAAACATCTATATCCTATCCTATGTTTTACTTCATAATTAGAACCCCCTTTTGACATATCTTACTTAATACCCTTCTTCTTATCCAGGGGAAAAATATAAAAAGGGGTGAGATAAAAAGTTCCATAAGGGTAAACATGGAAAATATCAAACAAAACATAAATATTAGATTGCAAAACATGAACATAACTTTTGAAAGTCATACCAAGTATTAAAAATATCAAAATCATGATTCATGAATTAAATGTCGGATTATCATAAGGCATAAAACATAAAGGTTCAATATCCATTATAAAATAGCATTAGCATAAAACATAGAATTGTGAAAAACACATAAGCATAAAATATAGTTTTCATATTTTCCAAGGATCATTTCCAAGACCATCATTGTGGACAAAGTCCATTACTATACTAGGTTTACATGTAGTTCTGGTCCTATATTACTTAACGAGATTTACTTTATATTTTAGCCCTGTATTACTGAACCATATTTAATTTTTTGTCCAGTTATGTCAATATCATTATATATAAATCTTTACCCAATGCATTAGAGGTATATATAGGTCCCACCTATCTGATAATGAAATCTTCTTTTTGTTTTTTACAAAAACATAAATAATTAATAATAGAATATCCTAAGGAATAAAATGTGTTTCTTAAACATCACTAAATCATATCATAGTACACAAATGGATTTCATTAATTTCATTACATCATAAACACAATAAAACCATAGTAATAATAGCAAAAAAAAACTTTACACTATTTAAAAAAGTTCATCATAGATGGAAATTAATTTTGATAAAACACTTGAAATTAATTCTTAAGGAAAATATCCTTTCTTACTCAAAAATGTTTTCATTTATTAAAAAAACATAATTATAAAAGATATGTATTTATATGAAAATAATATTTACATTTCTTAAGAGAATATCCATGGAAATAAGGCATTATGAATGTGTAAGCACTTATTCATGTTGTATAAGTGAAAAAACATTATTCTCATACTTTTTTTAGAAAAGTAAAAAAGTACCTCGTATGGAAAATGAAAGAAAGATTCCTTTAAAACCATCTAATAAAAGTAAAAAAATGGTTAAATTTTACTTTAAATATTCATCTTATAATATTGAATATTTTATTTAATAATTTTTACAGAACATTGGCATGGATGATAAATATACCCCATTAAATAATTTTGCATAATCAATCTCGAATAATAATGAGATTGTCAAATTAAACCTTAAAAATATGTTATTAGTTTAATTTAATGCCTGAAAAAATGTATACAAAAAATTAAATATCATAACCTTCATAATAAGAATCATAAAAAAAATTCATCGGTAGAATAAACACCACACAAAACAAATAGGTGGTGGATAAGGCATATATCCCAAAAATATAAAATTGAGACAAAATAATCCCTTAACTTAGGTATGATATCCTTTGTAAGTATCTAGACCTCATTTATAATTATTTAAATGATTTTATTGAATTATTATAGGATCATATTCATCATATATGATCATATTTTCATCCATTTGTTAGTAATATTATTACATTCCCATCAGGAATTAAATTTTTATTTTTTACGCATGTTTTGTCAGATAATTTCCTATTCTTAGCTTATAGTTATATCATTTACATAATGATATTATTATAATATATATAAAATTTATTTATTTAATTAAACTTTATAATCTTCCAATAATCAAGATCATGTAGAATTAGTCGCATCAGATTATGGAGACTGTAGGTCGTACCTATGCACGAGCGACGATTTCATTCCCTTAATTGTTAAGTTGTATGGAAGTGGATGGTATATATTTCTTTCCAGATTCCAAATCATGTTAAATTAATAATATATATATATATATATATATATATTATTTTCATATTATATACATTCAACAATGATGGGGGTGAAAAACAGATTACACCACGGTGTGGAGATGGTAAGTCGTACGTCCGCATGCGTGGTGATTTTATTTTTTGTAGGATGTATAGATGGTGTAATGTGGTTACTCCATAACCATAATAAAATATAATAATATAATTTAAACTATATTTATTTCTTTATAATAGAAATAAATTCTAAATAATAATTATAAGAAGAAATAATTTGAATGAATTTGTAAAGAAGATTACCAATTCTTCGGCATGATCCCTCTAAATCTTCTCTTAAAGGTAGTAGAGTTGTTTTTTTGGGATAAGAAGAACCAATTTAATGTTACTAGGGATATTAATAACCTTAATGGGAAGTGAATGGATGATATTTAAGGCTCAATGTGATGTGAAGTTGTGAGTGAGGATGTTCCCATTTATAATTGAGGTTGGGGCACCATTGGAATTTCCAAAAATATTAATTTATCATAAATTAAAACCACAACCAAAAACTTCCAAAATTCCTTATATTAGAAAATAAGATGATATAAGGTTGTAATATCATCAAAAGATAAATCTTATATATGTTTTTCTATCGATTTAATCCTTATTATTTTAATTTATCAATAAGTTATTCTATTCCATTTTAACATGGGTATCAAATATTTAAATATTAAAATGGTTCTATATTAACTTATTTGATGTCAATTAAATGATAAATAAAACATTTAGAACATTTTAGACCATATAATATTTATTTTATATTTTTAAAAATGTTTTGTGTTTTTTAAATAATTTAGTAAAACATTATTTTGACAAAATAACAATAATGTCAATTTTGAAAACATTCAATTCATGGATTCGCAAAAATATCAATATAAGATTTTATCCTTGGGAAAATATTTTTTTATATCCATATGGGGCCTAGTTAATATATATAATTCATATTATATACAATTTATCCCAAATTATATTTATTTTAATATTTTTAATAACATTAATGTCATATTTCTATTAATAAAATAATTCCAAAATTAGTTTTATGTAATTATTTAACACAATTGTTTTTTGAAAAAAATAAAAAATAAAATACTATGATGAAGATAAATATACTATATTTAATAAGAATACTTTTAGTCATATATTTATTCTATTAAATCCATCATTAAAAATATTATAATTATTAAAACATGAATGTGACAGGTTTAACATCACTTTAAATGGTACAATATAAGTGTAATAATCACTTATAAAGTCTCCAAATGGTTAATAAATCTCCCATTGTATGATTATGGTTAATATTTACTGAAAAAATAAGATATATCCAAGGATTTTTGTCTTTTAATTATTATTATCATTTTAATAAAAATTTGTTCATTGATTTTTCATTGATTAAATAATTTTTTCATCATTAATATGTAAACATTTATTGTAATTATTCATTTCATTAAAATTAAAATTAAATTAACACGATAAATAAAAACATATTAGATTTAAAATCAGTTTCATAAAATAATTTACTTTATGTATAAATTTATATTAAAAATGTTTTAGTTATTAAAATTTGAGTAAGACATATTTAACAATTATTTGAATAATTTTTTTTAAATGTTCAAATCCCATCTAAGTGCCCTAAAAAGGGAATACTTTCTACCTAAGGATGTTTATGGTCTACAATAAATCATCAAATAACATTAGGACAAGTTTTACGGTAATTTTAAAATATTATAATTAACCTTAATTACCAGATTTACCCTTTTACAGTATTAATAAAAATAAACGAATTTATTATTCATAATGTCTAAAAAAATAATTATATTCGAAAAATTTATAACTAAATATTATAAATATGAAATCCATTTAAAAAAATTTAATACATAGAAGTTTCTGTGCTTTATTTAAAATTAATCCCATTGTCGGAATGAAAAATGAGTTTTAAATGTTTAAACATTGCGAAAGATTAAAATGTTTGAACATAAAAATTCAATATAAAATTAATAGAGATGACATAAATTATATTATATGATAAAAAAAATTAAATTTATATTTTAAAACTATTCAATAATATATTTTAACAATATAAATTTGTTTGATGAAAAAAGGTTTTTTCAATTAAGATTTATTTTATTTTTACTATTTATGAAAACTTGAAAGTTATCAGAAAAATATCAAAAATTCATCCAAAGTAAATTTTTATATCTCGATTCCAAAGAAACTATGTATGTTGTTAAATATAATATATCAAAGTTTCAAAACTGTATTTAATATGGGTGCGACATCAAAAGACGGAAAATTATATTTTTTGAAAAATAATTATTTTTTCCCAAAAAACATAATATTTTCTTGTATCATTTCTAGAATACATATAAGATTAATTTTAAACATTATATTGAATAAATTAAAAATATATTTCATTAATAAAATCCATAAATATTGAATTTATTATTTTATACACTCTTTTATTTGTATTTAAATTGTTTTTTCAGAGTAAAGTTAATATTGTTCATACCCACCATTGTAATGACTAAGTTATACGGTAACATAATTATAGTTTGTTTTTCACTTATACTCGGTCTTATGTAAAATGAATTCTATCAAAAAAAACATTAAATTGTGTGTAAAAAATTCAAACCATAACATTGGGTATACCGCAAGCTAACATGGAGTGGCATGTTGGGCAAGCTTATAATATTGTAGTGTAAACACAAGACATAAAAGAAAAAAAAACATCTCATAAAAATATCAGGGTGTTACATTTTGACCACCATAAAATGAATTTCGTGCTCAAAATCCATTGGGGTTATGAAAGGATTAATACTTGAATGTTTCTTTCATAGAAACCAACATCGTAAAAATAAATTATAAAACCTTAAAAAGGAATGTTAGAAAAATAATGGTTTCCCAATGTAAATCATCACTAGGTTTACAAATAGTTTAACATAAAAGGGATGTAAAAATATGGATATATTAGTGAAATATAACTATCATGTTCTAATAAAGGGTGATAAACAACATGGTCAGGATAAAGTCAACAATCACAAAGCCATAATTCTATGATGATATAAGGGACCATATGATTCAATGAATATGAAAGTACTAGGATAACATTTTTAGTTTTCAAGATTCCTTCCCTAAATTTGAAGAACGTGAAAAGAAATATTTACTTGTTTTTAGTACAATATCACCATTAGTCATGTCTTGAAAAATTTCAACTCCATCTCTTATTTAAAAAAATAAAGTTGAATTTTTCATTCCTGAAGTGTTAGTAGATCATGTGATCAATAAATAAAATGATATTTCATTCAATATATCTTTATAAAAATAAAAATGTTATTACTGGTAAGCAAATATGAATATGGTGAGATAATACATTATTCAAACTAACTTCATCTGATGATTACCATAGAATTTCAATAAATTGATAACCAGACAATCCTTCTAAAAGCATAAAATCCAAAACTATATAAACATTTCCACAAACTTGGATAAATATTTATCCCCCATATATCTTAAGGTATCTATTGTTGGTCACATTTCAAAAATGTGAACACCTTAATCATGTATTCTCTTGAGTCACAATATTAATCTAAATTATCATATATCCTTATTGAAATCCTGCAGTCTTCCATATTTCAAAACTTATTGGATATATTCCTTAAGTCCCAAACTGTTTTATACTTTTCCCCAGATAGGATTACCCACATGTCTAAAATTTCATAATTTGTATCATCCAATTAATCATATCCAGCATATCTTTATCCAAGATAAAGACAATTGTTTCTACATATTGAACATAGTTAGGGTTACCATCCATTAATCAAAATATTACATTTACCTTAAATCACTTTTCTATGTCTTCATCACCATTAAAAATATCCTTTTCAATCCATGATGAAAATCTTATACTGAAATTACTTATACATAATTATTGAATATGAATATATATATAATTCAGTCATCTTACTTTATTATTAACCCATGCCTCAGTCTTTATTATTTTATTCATTCAAAGAATATGAAATGTGAATCATGTATTATGGTTCCTCAACCATAATCTAATCAATCTTCTTATGTTTAAGGTAAAAAAAATTAGAAGAACATCACATACCTTTCACATGTTATTTACAATCTCTTTATCCTCATTAGTATAAACAATACTCGAACCACCATCATGATTTTCTTTATGATATTTTTATATAAGATACTAGTTTTCATTATTTTCATACACTACACTTATAAGACATTCAATGATAATGATGTTCAATCTAGTTTGGACAATTAACCAATGCCATAAAGAAAAATGTGATAAATAATTATAATAGATGAAAATCACATAACCAAGGGAAATAAGATATAATATTTCAATTTGGGACACCTAAGTTTTAATCACTGGTTATTCATTATTGTTACTAAATTCAAAGATTGAATCCTATTGTTACATATATCATTACGGAAATCCCTAGACATACCTTATAAATATCTCTAGGTTTCTCACTAAATATTTTTCATCATAGTTTCCAAAGGCTGACTAAACCATCACCCTAATACCAACTTTAAAGACCATAAGAATGGCATACATGGAAATTACATTAAATTTGTGGAATACATAATAAATGACACAAATAGATTCTCAAATACCATATTAGTTTAGTGTATTTTGAAACTGGGAAACATAAATAGCTAGTTTATAAAATACCTACAATGTCTTCTGCGTTTTTATTCATAACTAGAACCCTTTTTTCACACATATTACTCAATACCATTCTTCATATCCTGAGGAAAAATAACATAAAAATGGGTGAGCTCAAATGGTCAGTAAGGGTAAAAATGTAAAATATCAAATAAAACATAAACAGAATATTCTAAAAATATGAACGTAACTTTTGAAAGTCATACCATGTATTACAAATATCAAAATCATGAGTCATGAAATAAATATTGGTACTTCATAAGGCATAAATCATATAGAAACATGATCCATGAAAAAATAGAATTGACATAAAACATAGAAATGTGGAAACAAATTTTTATAGAAAATCATCTCCCTATTAGCCATGTATCATTTCTAAGACCATCATAGTGGAAAAATTCCGTTACTGAATTGGGTTTACTTATTGATCGATCCCAGTATTACTGAACTCAATTTACATGTTGATATAGCCCAATATTATTTAACAATATTTACTGTCCGTTCTAGTAATGTTGATATCATGAGATATAAATCTTTACCCAATGCATTGGATGGAAATATAGGTCCCACCCATCTCATAATAAAATCATTCTTAAGTGTGCACAAAACTCAAATCATTCTACATAGCATAACCCAATGAATAAAATGGGGTTCCATAATATCATTTCATCATTACATAATCCACAAATGGACATCATAAATATAATTCCATTATAAAAATAGTTCAACTATAGTGAAAATAGAGATAGAAATAGAACCTTATTTAAAGAATGTCATCATAGATGCGAAATAAGTTTGATAAAACACTTGAAATTTATTCTTTAGTAAAATATCCATCATTCGTAAAAAAAACTTCATATTTTTAAAAAACACGTGAAATTTTAGAAGTAAATTATTTCTTTGAAAATAACCATGAAAAAAATTTAATAGAAGTTTCATGGAAATAAGATGTTATGAAATCATAAAAATCCATTCATTCCATATAAGTTTGAAAAGAATCATCTAATACATTTTCTGTAAAAGTAAAAAAGTTCTTCATATGGAAAAAAATAATGATTCCTTCCAAACCATTTAGTTTAAGTAAATATTGGTTATAAATTAATTTAGAGATACATAGGATAGTAGTAAAAATTGTATGATTTTTTTAGAAAACATGGGCACAGATGATAAATATAACCAAGTAAATAATTACGTTTAATCAGTCTCGAATAATAACAAGATTGTGAAATTGTCCCTTAAAAAATTATAATCAGTTGAATCATATTCCTAATAAAATAAATAAAATTATATGAACATTTAAATATCATAACCTTCTTAATAAGAATCTTATAAACATTCATGGGTAGCATAAACACCTAAAAAAATAGGTTGTGTATAAGGCATATGTCCCACATAAATAAAAGAGATACAAAATAATCCCTTACATCAGAACCTCACTCCTTTGTATGTATTTAAAAATCCTATATAATGATTTAAATTATTTCATTGACTTATTATAGAATAATAGTCATCATATAAGATAATATTTTCACCCATTTGTTAGTAACAATATTACTCATCCATTGGGTATTAACATTTTTATTTTCCTACGCATGTTTTTTCAGATTAGTTTTTATTCTTAGGGTATAGTTATATAATTCAAATTCTGATATTATTATAAAATATACCATATTTATTCATTAAATTCAATTATATAATCAAGCATTAATGTAGATCATGTAGAATGAATCGCATGGCATCGTAGAGATGGTAGGTTATACGTATGCACGAGTGACGATATCATTCCCATAATTGTGAAATGGTGTAGAATTGGATGGTATATATTTTGTTCCAGAATCCCTATCATGTTATAATAATCATATATAGATATTACTTCCATCATTATATCCATCCAGGTAAGATAGTGGTGAAAACAGATTACACCAAGACGTGGAGATAGTATACCATATGAACACATGTGTGGTGATTTTGTTTTTTGTAGGATGGATAAAATATGGAATATGGTAGTTCCATAACAATAATAATAGACCATAATATAATATATATGGTATTTATTACTTTATTATAGAAACAAATAATGAATATGATTTATAATAAGAAATAATTTGAATGAATCGGTAGATGAGATTACTTCTTCTTTGATGTTCTCCCTCTAAATATCCTCTTAAAGGCACTAAATTTGGTCATTTGATAATACAACAACCTCTAGAATGTGAATAGGTTAGTTGAGAAGGGAAATTGGTAGTTTATGGCCAATGTTGAAGCCTCAAAGTGAAGTGAAGTTATGAGGGAGGATGTTCCCTTTTATAATTGAGGTTGGGGGTACCTTTGGAGGTTCCAAAAATATTAATTTATAATAAATTCAAACCACATAAAAAACCTCCAAAATGCCTTAAATTCGAATATTAGTTGATATTAAATTGTAATATCATCAACAAATAAATTTTAAACATTTTTTTCTTCGCAGTTTAACCTTATTATTTTAATTTATCACTTTTTTATTCTATTTAATTTTAACTAGGGTAAAAAATATTTAAATATTAAAAGGGTGAATATTTTAATTATTTGATGTCAATTAAATCATAAATAAAAAATTTCAATCATTTTCAACCTTATCATATATGTTCAATATTTTTTTAAATTTTTTATGTTTTTTAAATAATTTAATAAAACATTATTTTTAAAAAACAACAATAATGTCAATTTTGACGATATTCACTTCTTTTATTTTTAAAAATATAAAGATAAGATTTTATTCTTGAACAAAAATTTTATTATATCCATACATGTTCAAGTTAATCCATATAATTTATTACATATATTATTTATCTCAAATTATATTTATTTAAATAAAATTAATTTGATATTTCCATTATTAAAATAAATTCTACATCATTTTTGTTTAATTATTTGTAATGACCCTAAATTTTCATTTAATTTTTTTAGTTATATGGATTTATTATGAGACTGTGAAAATCGAAAGCACGTGATTCTGAATCCCGGAGTGTCTAGAATAGAATTTTTTAACTTTTTTACAATACGTTCAGTAAATGTGCAGGAAGGTTTTTATATCTTTTGAACCAGTGCACATATAAAAAATCCGAGAGCACTGTTGAGTTCACTATTTCATGATTCACTTAGGAAAATAATGACATTGACCGGCAAGGGTAAGAAAAAAATTAAAATTTTTGGTCTTTTGGACAAAAAACATATAAATTAACTATATGTTATTTTATTCTTTTTCTTCCCCCATTGACCGACAATTGAAGGAATCGCAGTGTAACGACAATCAATAAATGAGGTTCATTTAATGACAGGTCCCATTTCTTGTGTAAATATGAGGAACATGAGTTTAATAGGTTCAATAATTTGGATTCATTAATGAATCTTAACAATGAACACAACTGGAGGATTATTTCTTTTTTTAAACAAACTGTTGGAGAACGAATTAGAAATGATGGGAGGAATCTCTTAGAAAAATATGATGAAGTCACCCTCCCAGGAAGAATGGTGATTGATCGATGGCCATTGGAAGATTTGATCCAGAGATCGATGGGTTCCGATGAGCGCCAACGAACATGGAACGTCTATGAACTTAGATCTTATCCATCATCCACAACACTAATTCCCAGTTGGGGGATTAATTTTATTTCTAAGTGTTTTATGATTCCTCTCATCCATTCTTGGAAAATACAATGAACACATATCAACTAACTAATGGTTTGATCTTCATCTCAATATTTTTCACGTGGGTGGTTTCTGTAGGGTTTTAAATGGGGATACCTTTTTTAATCTTTTTTTGATTATTATTCCACCCCATTGATAAAACTCAGACCTGGAAAGAGCGGGCTAATATGGATAAGTCTCAGACCCTCTACTGCTATTTGGTTTCATGCATTCTTCATGGGATACCAAACAACATGGATGACAGGTGATTTCATGGGCTTCGCTATGAAGGTGACAACCCAGGAGGCTCATAGGCATAGACGAGAAATAAAACAAACCCACGGAGCATCTTTGGTGACCCGCGGAAGCAACCACCGGCGCGACACCACTAGCAGCCGACTGAGCTGGCTGTGTGGAGATAGTAGGGGCTGCAGGCACCATGGTGTCTAGTGCCACGACCTGCTGGGCCGCAGCGGGTGGATGGCGCGACACAGGCATGCCCCATGGGAGAGGACCGGCCCACTCGGTTGGATGAGAATTTCCAGCTCAAACTAGCTATTTCGAGAGGAGGGGTGGCGCACCGCTGGTGCCACCATCTTGTCAAACCGAATGCATCACATTTTATCCTACAACTGGCCCCCTTATGGTCCTAGTTTTCCAGGTAGTCTAGACCCACCGGTCATGCCGGACCTGCCATGTTGGTCGTACCTACTGGTCGGGCCAGACTCATGGGCCTAATAGGCCGACCAGGTCGGACCCCTATCGGACCTGAACATGACCGGTCATGTTTCACTAAAACAAGAGTATAACGTAAACCAGGTGTCTGATTGATGCGCCATTATTAGTTTTCCGATTCTTGAGATGATGTGGTCTTTTTGAGATACTCTACATGGGTTTTCGAAGAAGATGAAATTCAGCCAGGATGGATCGGACTCGAATCCAACTGGGACCTATTTACCGATTTTCTTATAACCTATAGGCTAGGCATCTGATTGATGCACCATCTGTCACATTGGAACCCTTAAGACAGGACGGTTCTTTGGGTTACTTTCTAATGGGCTTCGTGGGAGTTGAAGTATGACCTAAATTATGAGGAGAATGATATCTAGAACTCAAGAATAGTATGATTTGGAATCCTATGGATGGATGTCAAGTGAAGAACAACCCTTCATGGATCATCATTAGAGGGACCCTCCATGGATCGACAGTAGTGAGACCCTTCATGGATTAGAAATATAGAGACCCTTTATAGATCTGAATGAGAGTGACCTTCTGTGAATCGGAAGTAGTGTAACCCTCTGTGGATTGGAAGTAGTTCATCCCTCTGTGGATAAGTAGTAGAGAGAACCTTTGTGGATATATAGTATAACGACACTTCATGGATCAGTAGCAAAACCTATCAATAGAATAAATTGATCTAGCTCAAGACTAATCATTTATATTCCTATTCTCTAAGTTGTATACCTACTGTGAGATGTCTTTTACATTATTCTTTATGACTAAGATCATGCTTTGTTGTTTTTCCATTATGGAATTTTGGGAGACCTTTGGGAGTCTTGGGGTACCTACCAAGTATATTTATACTCACCTCTTCATGGGAATTCCCTACACCACATTTTTTCTTTTTCATATGACAGACAACATGACTAAGACTTGGGGAGCTAGGGCAAGACAGTGCTCATAGGTGATTTCCGTATAGAGCGGTAGAGACGAAAAACGATGAGTTATATTTACCATTCATGTAGGATCCTTAGTGGACAACCTATGGAGCACATTTTTTCCTTTTTCGGTACTTTCTTTTCATTTGGGTTTGTATACTGGCCATTGTGACTTTCTGTTCACACTTTTACTATCATTAGTTATACTTTTTTGTTTTATTTTTTTGTCCACTTACTCTTTGTGTGTACAGGTTTAAAGATAGTACCTTCCCTTTTTTGGATATTCCTTTTCGGTGATAGTCTCCAACCCCTAGCCTAGGGAATTAGGGCTTGGGATAGTCACGACATGGGCCCTGGGGGATGAGTCATGACAAATTGGTATCATAGGATTCGGTTCTACCAGAAGAACTAAGAGTCTATGTTTTCAACAGAGAAATAGTGTTAAGAATCTTGAGTTCGGATTACAGTTTAGGGAGTCTAGTGTTGGTGCAGCAGCTGAGGTATCCATACACCAGGACCCGGAGTACTTATTTCGGACTTGATACACAAAAACACTGTCTGTGTGTGTTTTGATATTTTTTATCTCTTTTGGTTCATCTCACCAGGTATAACTTATTGACCATGGTGCATTTGTTTCATTATTGGAAGCTGCTCGGTAGACATCCAGCTAGGATTCCTGGGAGAGATCACAATGATAGCCCACCGAGCGATGAATCATTAATACAGGGCCCTCTTACGGTGATAGCGCCTTCGGGCGGGGTACCAGTAGCATCACCACCCATAGAGAAGTAGTTTCAACCAGTCCCACTAGCAGACCATGCACGCCGACTGAGCATGTTGCATGAGTTTCAAAGATAGAGGCCTCTGAGGTTTCAAGGAAATCCTGATCTGCGGGTAGCTGAGGACTGGATGGAAGCAGTGGCATGAGTTTTCCGCTTGCTTGAGACACCGGCAGACCAAATTATGATCCTAGCTGGTAGTCTATTTCAGGGAATAGTAGGGAGATGGTGGAGCCTAAAACTCCAGACACACTAGGAGATGTCTCATTCTTGGTTGGACTTCGAGAGCAACTTTCGTGCATTGTCATTACTAGTGACTCTATGCTCTGTGTGTATTCAGGAGCTACTGCACATACAGTATGGAGGCCTAACAATAGCCCAATACTCGACGTGGTTTACTCACCTCTCTCTCTAATCCACCGACATGGTACAATACCCTTTATTCATGGATTGAACCTTTGATCTAGGACTCTGACGGGAGATCATAGCATCATTGATATCACTCAACATCCTGACACAGACTTGATTACTAGAGAGATAACTTTTTGTAGATATCTTCCTAGCTGAACATGCACTGAAGGTAAGATCCACCACCAGACGACATGAAGCTGAGTCGTCTGGAACAAGTAATAGGAAGATGACACAGAGGCCCAAGTGTTCCAAAAAATATGGGGGACGACCCTGGGATATAGGGTTAGAGCTAAGGAGCTCGCAAGGCAGGGGAGTTCAGTGGAGGAGAAGATTATGCTACACATGTGTCGGACAGGGTCACATAGCTCGCAATTTCCAGACCCACCATACTAATGATTAGAAGATGGCCGAAGGACCTCCAAGATAGAGGTAGAGGTTCGAGCGGGGAAGTCTGTAGGGCAGTGGACTTGGCCGAGAAGATGGTCGTGCAATAGGTGGTGGGAAACAGTTTAAGGTAATACTGCCACCACCCCCAGGGAGTCCACCATAACCTCAGGGAGCAGGTGGATATGGATGATCTCAGAATCAAGCGGTAGAGGCCTTTGACCACATCACTATAGAGATGATTCGAGATAAAATCTTTGTCTAATCCACCCTTGATGAAGCATGAGGGAGGGGAAGTGACTGCTAGAGTTATAATTGTCTGGGGAAAAAATCTCTTGCTGGATTGGAATAAGGTAGTGAAGTCACGGAAATAGTCTCCCACGCTACAACGATTTCAATCCTACTCTGAGATGAATGTATCTTCCAGTAGCAGGTCTGACAACTAGGTTAGATGGAATACCCCTTGGGGTGGTTGAAACTCAATAGTGACGGATCGTGTATACAGGGGTACATGAGCGGTGGAGGGGTGTTGCGGAATGGGTGTGAATCTGTTTACGTAGATTTATAGGCCAAGCTGGGTCAGGGATCCTCTCTCCTAGAGAGGTTGTGGCCATGTTCATCGGGATTACTTTGTGTAGGCAGCAGGGGCTGTACAATTCAGAAGTTGAAACAGACTCCTTGGTTGTCCATGATTCTTTGAAAGGGTGTGGTGTCGCACCTTGGTCGATATGCTATATTATCAAAAAATGAAAAAGGTTCCTCACTAGCAACATTCGTATACGACATACATGGAGGGAGGGGAACATGGTGGCGGACTACCTAGCCTTGGTGGGGTACCCTAGCATAGCGGATGTGTTTCTACACATGGATGGCAGCATTAACCCCAAGGGTATTGATTTTATTAAAAGGGATGCCCTCGGATTACACTACTTCAGACCCCCATAGACTCCCTTTCTGGGGAGAGATCCTCTTGGATTCTCCTTCTTTGTACTTCCTTTTTTTAACTACTTTTTAATAAAATTACAAAAACAATATTGAAATGAAGTATAGATTCATATGAGAGAGGATTTAAAGATTACACACTAGTGAAGGCATTGTGGGCTTACTCTAGGGGGTGAGTGCTTTGGCTGGGATCACCTAGTAGTAGCTTTGAGGCCTTACGACATCATCTTGGGTATGAACTGCATATCCATAGTCCATGATCAGATTGATTTTTTAGGCCCAAAGTGCTACGTATCTACGATTATGGTATTATGATTTCCTTCAGTGATGAGGAGAGATAATTTGTAGCATAAGATGTAATTTCTTATAGGAGGGCTCAACCAATCACTCATCATTTGGCTAGACATACCCTTAGTGCAATTAACGAGGGGAGTCAGAGCTATTCTTTAGTGGTGGACCAGTTTTCATATGTCTTTCCGGAGGATGTTTTGGGACTACCTCCTCATAGAGAGGTAGACTTCTATATCGACATGTACCCTGGTATGACACATATATCTACACCAACAGATTGGATGGAACTTTTAGATCTTTGTGAGTTGAGGATATAGTAGGAAGACTTACAGAGGATGGGGTTCAAAATCCCTAGTGTTTCCCCATTAGAAGTCCCAATTTTGTTCGTCAAGAATGCATATGGAAGTTTGAGGCTTTTCATGGACTATCAATTTCTGAACTAGGTGACCGTGTAGAAAAAGTGTCCACTACTGAGGATTGATGATCTCTTTGATCAGCTAAAGGGATCCAGGTGGTTTTTGAAGATAGATCTCCGACCATACTATCATCAGCTTTGGGTGTGGAATGAGGATGTATCGAAGCAAACTTCAGATGATCGTATAACCACTATGAGTTCTTGGTGATGCCTTTTGGATTAAACAACATCCCAGCAGTGTTTATGGGACTGATGAATAATATCTTATAGCGTTAACTCTATCACTTTGTGGTGGTCTTCATTGACGACATCTTGGTGTTCTCGGCATCGGGGGAGGAGCACACCACAAATCTATAAAGAGTACTAGATACACTTAGAGAGGACAATCCTTATAGTAATCTATCGAAGTTCCAGTTCTAGATATGGGAGGTCCACATTCTAGGACACATTATCTTGGAGGCTGGAGATATGGGGTATCCGAAAAAGATATAGGCAATGCTTTCTTGGGAGACACCTAGAAGCGTGACCAAGGTGCATAGTTTCCTAGGATTGGCTGGGTACTACCAGATATTTGTACCCAAATTTTCCAGATTAGCATCACCCTTTTCTACTATGACAAATAAGGTATATCCCTTTGTGTGGATGAAGAGGTTTCAGCAGAGTTTTTTAGAGAAGAGGTGGAGACTGATAAGTGCCCCAATATTGAGGCTACCAGAAGAGGGATTTTGGTGGGAAGTCTACTGTGACACATTAGAGACCGTATTGGGATGTGTCCAGATGATATAGAAAGTGGTAAACGCCTTTGGATCACAATAGATGAGGAAACATGACCAGAACAATGTGAACAAGAACATAGAGTTCGCAGTAGTGGTCTTTGCATTGAATATGTTTCGTAACTACTTGATTGGCGAACGATTTACTGTCTACTCTGGTCAAAAGAGTCTCTGGTATATATATTATTATGGAACGACATGAACCTAAGACAACGACAATGTATAGAGTTCCTCCAAGACTATGACTTTGAGATAGTCTACACTCCTAGGAAGGTAAATGTAGTAGCAGACGCACTCAGCAGGAGGTCGGGTTTGCAGCTGTTGAGTGATGCAATAGAGCAGCTAGCCGCATTGCAGATCTCATTTAGGGATAGGGATAGAGAATCACACATCTAGTCTATGACTATCACTCCCCACCCCTTCAGTGAGTTCGAGAGGCACAACTTGGGGATGTTGACTGTGAGGCCTGACATGCTCAGATATCCTCAGGATAGGCTCCTAATGGATTTTCAATATGTTCAAAGAATGCCGTCCTTTTTAGAGGACACACCATGGTACCAGTGACGTTTTGGGAGGACTTATTGAGGTATTTTCTTGTATTTTCTTTGTCGGGACATCTTGGAGTGGAGAAGATATACCAGGACCTCTGATGTCAGTACTGGTGGCTAGGGATTAAGAAAGCAGTGGTGAAGTTCGTTTCATGATGCCTCACTCTTCAGCAAGTTAAGGTTGAGCACTTGGTTTCGGTAGGCTTGAGTCAGCCACTAGAGGTACCGAAATGGAAGTGAGATGGTATCTCCATAGACTTCATGGCTAGGTTACCACGCATGTCTAAGGGACACGACCCTATATGGGTGATCTTTGACCGAATCAAAAAGTTGTCCCATTTTCTACCCATTCGAGAGAAGGGATCAGTAGTGTAGAGACCCGAAGCTTGACGTACATGGACATTACATTACATTTGCGGAATACTTAGTACATAACAAAAACACACACTAAAGGATCGTAGTAGTTTAGTGTCTTTGGAAACTCGGAACGTAATCTTCTAATCATGGTGAAAGTTCTTCAATATCTCCCATAAAGGTCATCCCTTTTTTTACCTAAAACCTTTCTTTATATCCTGGGGAAAAGAAAACATAAAATGGTGAGCTCAAATGCTCAGTAAGGGTAAAAAAAAGAAATATCAATCACATCATATACATAAGAACATAGCTTTTGGAAATCTTAACCTGCAAAAGAGATCATAATTTCATAACATGGGCTAAATCATAGAAGTGAAATGTAATCCCAATAATCATAACTTAAAACATGAATCTTTGTGGCATACACACATAATCATAGAGAATCATTTCTTGTTAGTCAAGACTCATTGCCAAGACTATCTTAGTGGACAAAGTCCCTTTCTGAATCGAGTAATCCTCGTTTCAGTCCTGTTTCACTGAACCGGTATAACCTACCATTCCAGCCATGTCTATCTCATGAGATATAAAATCTTTACCCAATGCATTGGAGGGAGATATAGGTCCCACCCATCTTATAATGAATCCTTTCTTATGTGTACCACAAAATCATAAATCATACATCATTGCATAACCGATGTAATAAAAATGGGATTCTTAAACAACATGACATCATAAAACCATTCATATAAGATAAAGGAATTCATAAACATAATTCCATCACAACATAGTCAAATAAATGTAAAAATATGGATAGAAACAGAACCCTTTATTATCTTAGATGGAAAATAATTTTGATAAAACACTTGAAATGAATTCTTGAGGAAAATATCCTTTTTTCTTCAAAATCAATTTCTTTTCACAAAACATCATGCAGTTTTAAAAGAAAAAGATTTTATTGAAAATATTCATGAAATCTTTTAGAGGAAGCTTCATGAAAATAAGGCTTTATAAAATAGTATAAATCCGTTTGTGCCGTATAAGTTAAAAAAACATTCTTTTTTTTACTTTTGTCGAAAAAGTCAAAATGTACCTCGTACGAAAAACGACAAAAGATTCCTTTCATATCTTTTACTAAAAACTCACCAAAGGGTAAAATTGGATTTAAAACATTGTAGATGTATGGAAATAATATTACATATTGAGGAAACATGGATGTGGATGATAAAATACACCCCAGTAAATACTTACGAATAAACAATCTCGGATAAAAATGAGATTGTGATATTTCCCTTACCTTAGGTCCGACTTGCTTTGTAAGTGTCCGAACCTCCTGTATAATGATTTAAATCATGTTATTGACTTATTACAGAATCATATTCATTGTTATGATATCATATATGGTTCACTTATGACATTATATTACCCGTTCTTTTGTAAATTCCATGTTAAAGAAGCGTTTTGGGTAAAATCGTTTCATTTATCGTAGGTGTTTTGACTTGTTGTTCTTGACATCATTATTACTTATATCATGATTTACTTACTTCCAGAATATAAAATATGATTTATATATCATATATATTCAGTATATATATATATATAATAGGTAGATAAATAAAATGAAAAACACCGTTCATGGAGACGGTAGTCCGTACGTACGCATGAACGCTGTTTTCCTTTCCTTATTGTCTTGAAATGGAAGTAAGTAGATGACATACATATGTATATATATACATAAATCCAGTAGCTTTATAATGTCATATATTTCATTATTATTTCTTATATATATATTATAATCATTCTTAAATGGTTAACATGGAGAATGAATCTCATCGCGTCGTGGAGACGGTATTCCGTACGTACGCACGAGCGATGATATCATTTCTATAAATATTGAATTGAATTGGAGTGGATTATACAATCTATCATAATCAATACGATGTTGTAATAACTATGTATAGTTATTCTTTACACCATTATACCCATCCATGTAAGGTGGTGGTGGAAAATAGATTACACCACGGCGTGGAGACGGTATTCCGTACGTACGCACGCGCGGTGATTTCTTTTTCCGTAGGATGGATAGATGGTGAAATAGGGTTGTTTCATACTTATAATAACATATAAGTATATGAGTGATACTGATGTTATTACTTCATAATGAAACAACCTAAGAAGAAGAAGTGGAAGAAGAAATAAAGATGAAAGAATTGGTAACGGTAATTACCTCTTCTTTGAAGCGCCTTTTGGAGACCTCCTCTTAGGGAAATAAATTGGTCTTTGAGTAAGACCAGAACCTCTAGGATGTTTCTAGGGAAGTGGAGAAGAGATTTTGTCAGGGGTTGGCCGAGCTTGAGTGCTCAAATTGGTGTGAGGAGGAGGGGAAGGAGGTGTCCTTTTATAGGGGAGGAGAGGGGCACCTTAGGAATTCTTAAAAATATTAATTTATAATAAATCTAACCCCACTTAAAAACCTCCAAAAATGACTCATATTCGAAGATTAGATGAGATAGGGTTGTAATCTCATCAACCAATCAAATTTAGACATGTTTGGATATTATTTTAAACCATATCAATTAGATTTAACTCTAAGTTAAATAATTTAACTTTTACCGTGTCTTTTTGTTTTCTTTCACTATATGGTTAATACACTTACTATAACATGCCAAACGAACCCCAAATTGTTTATTATTAATATATATATCCTTATCTAAGTCATTTGGCCGAACCTTAGATTTTTAGGAATAAAATAACAATTAGTAATATAATATTTGATTTAAAAACTATTTTGTGTCAATTTTGACACTATTTGATATATGATTTTTGTGAAAGTCATAACAGAATTAAATGTTCGAACCAAGTTGATTAAATCAACATTAATATATCATAGTAACCTAGAAAATTAGTGGAATTCATAAAAAATCTCAAATTACATTTATTTTGGTGCTTATAACATCAATTATGTCAATATTTCATTAAAAAGATAATTACTGCATCATCGTTGTGTCATAAATAAATTAAATTATTTGATGTCTAAAAATTACAAATAAAATACCATCATGTAGGAAATTTTTTTATCTTTCTAATGAATATTTACAATCGAATTTATCTTATGTATAACCCCATATTAAAAATGATTTACTTATTAAACTTTGATTTTAACTATTTTAACCCTTCTTTAAATAAATTAATAATAAATGTCCTAATCTAATCCAAGTGGGCCTAAATGGTCATATTTTATTCCTAAGTTTGTTTTTGGTCGAAATACACTTGTCCAATAGGATTAGGACATGTGTTAGGGTAATATTAATATCATATTTACCCTTAGTTACCATATTTACTATTAACCGCGGTAAAAAAAGTAAAAAGTTACTATTCACCAAAAAATTATTTTCATCTCATTGAACCACATTTTAGTCCTTGATATTAACCGTGTCTCTCGGATTTTCGAAATTCCATTCACAGAAGCGGTAAAATTATGTTTTATGCAAAATTCAGTTTTTAACCTACCACTTAGTAGTTTCACTATTCATCAAAAATTGATGTTTTTCAGAACAATGCCAAAATTTCATCCTAAGCTATATTTCATATTCCGAATTCAAAAATGAAGTATATTTTACCAAATTCATAACACAAAAGTTGCATTAATTAATTTTATAATTAAATCCCGCTGTTAAAACAAATAGCGTGTTTTTAAGAAACAATATCTATCAAAAGATTGACACTTGATTATGTCTGGTTTAAATGTGAAATTACAACCAATGACCAACATTGTATTAAATTGTAAAAATATATTCTAAATATACTTTAAAACCACTCAAATTAATAATTTATCACTATTAATAATTTCGATTAAAAAAGTTGTTTTTAATTAAAATTTAGTAATTTTCACTATTCATCAGAATATGAAAGTTATCCGAAATGTACCAAAATTTCACCTTAGGCTAAATTCGATACTCCGAATCCAAAAATGAAATCCATTTTGAAAAATAAAATTTACAAAATTTCAAAAAGTGGTTATTACTATTCATAACGGCTAGTTTTAATAACATTTTAATAGCATATCGTTGTTTAGTGAAACTCGGTATTGCGTATTACACACGCTATCGAGGAAGGTCGCGATTGCGTGTAATGCAAGGCAAGTCAAGGATGTGTGTTGTGCAAGCTCCTTTTGGTGTAGCATACAACACAAGACATTAATAAAATAAAAAGAATATTTTTCATAAAATCTCGGGCTGTTACAAGTAGAGTGCCTGGGATGCCACTATTTCCAAGAGATAGTATGGCTTCAAGGGGTACCGTCGACAATTATTTCATATCGTGATTCTTGTTTTTACATCTAGGTTGTAGAAGGGATTACAGGAAGCGTTTGGGACTTTTCTATGCTTGAGGACTACCTTTCACCCTAAGATAGATGGTCAGATAGAGCATACCATACAAACACATGAGGGCATGCATCATTCTTGTGTCCTTGATTTTGGCCATAGTTGGGAGGACCACCTTCTATGGGTAGAGTTCACATTCAAAAAAAATTTGTCGCACCACCATCGACATGGAACTATTTGACGCGTTATAAAGGAGACAATGCAGATCACCACTATGCTGGAAAGAACCAGGGGAGTCATCACTTATGGGTCCATAGTTGTTATGAGCTACCACTGATAAGGTGCATGTCACCTTGGAGTGGATGAAGACTATACAGATAAGGAAAAATTCATTTTCTACTAGAAGGCAGAGACCATTGGAGTTCAATTAGAGAGACCATGTTTTCCTTTGGGTCTCACCCCGTCGAGGATTATAGAATTTTGGTTGGGGTGAAAAGCTTTCTCTGACGATCATCAGCCCTTTCTAGATAATGAGATGAGTTGGATAGGTGGCATACTGCCTAGCTCTTCCCCCATAGATGCATCAAGTGAATAATGTTTTCCACGTGTTGCAATTGAGGAGATATGTGCATGACCCATCACATGTCATCGAATGGGGTGAGATGGACATTGGTGACAGGGAAACATTCACAGAGTTCCCCTTGGACATAGAGGATCGACAACATCAGGTCCTATGGGGATAGTTGATTCCTCTGGTGAGAGCTGGGTGGTAGTATAGGAACCTCTATGGGTGCACATGGGAGCTGGAGGCTCAAATTTGTGCTCAGTACCCCGATTTGTTTCCTCATCTTTTGTTGCGGATTTCCGGACATAAATCTCTATGATTTTGAGAATGTAAAGACCTATAAATTCTGCATATTTTTTTTTTCATATGGAATTATTAAGAGACACCTAAAATCAATGGTATGTGATTCCGAGGCTCAGAGATCCCAGAACTGAATTTTGAACTTTTTTTAATGTACGTTAAGTAAACGTGCAGGCATAATTTTATATCTTTTTAAATGCTGCTCGGGTTGAAAATCCAAGAGCACCACTGAATTATTAGATCCGAGATTCACTTAACAGAAGCATAACTTCCACCAGAAAGGGTTGGACAAAAAATTTACCTTTCTGGACTTTATAAAAAATATATAAGTTATTTTATTCTTTTTCAGCACCCATTGAGTTGTAGTTGTAAGAACTACTGTGTAACAACAATCAATAAATGAGGTTCATTTATGACATGTCCCTTTTTTTGTGTAACAGCAACACCCATATTTTAATAGTTTCATTAATTAAAAATTATTAATGAATTATAATAATGAACACAACTTGGAGGATTATTTCTTTTTTTAAACAAACTGTTGCAGAAAAAATTGGCCACGATTGGAGGATGCTCTGTTGAATTTCCGATGATGTCACCCTCTAGTGAAGAATGATTATTGATCGACGACTGTAGGAGAATTTGATCTTGAGATCGACGAGCGACAACGAGCACCAAAAAACATGGAATGTATACAAATGCGGATCTTATCCGTTGTCTGCCACACTGATTCCAGGTAGGGGAATTAATTTGATTTCTAAGAGTTTTATGATTCCTCTCATCCATTATTGGAAAATAAAAAGAACACAGATCAACCGACAAATAGGTTTATTTGCATCTCGTTTTTTTCATGCGGGTGGTTGTTGAGGGGTTTTAATTTGGGGATATTTTTTTGAAACTTTTTTTGATTATTATTCAACCCCTTTGATAAAATGCTAATATAGAGAGTGCTGGAAAATATGAACAAGGCATGGAATATTTTCTACTATTGGGATTCGTGTTTTCTTTGTGGGAGAACAAGAAACATGGTGAGAATGTGATATTGTGGGATTCGTAGTGAAGGCGGCGACCTGGGAGGATCGTAGGCACATACAAGAAAGAATATGGAAAACCAGAGCATCTTTGTTGGCCTGCGGAAGCAACCGCCGATGTGACACCATAGGCGTGGTGGTGCCTGATCGAGCTGGCTATATGGAGACATCGACAATTAGATCTGTGGCCTGCCGGGTCATGGAGGGTGGAAGGCACGATGCTGATGTGCTGCGTGGGAGCAGATCAGATTTCTTGGGCCGCTTGGATGGATGCGAACGGCTGGCTCTGGCCACCCATTTTGGGAGGAGGGGCAGCCCCCACTGGCGCTGCCAACTACCCAAACCACCGGTCCCACAACTGTCCCACTTAAGGTCAAGGTTTTCCAGGTGGGCTAGACCCACAGCTCAGGTCGGACCTGTCGCTTAGGTCAGACCCACCGCTTGGGCTGGACCCACCGCTTGGGCCAGGTCCACCAGCCAGACCGAACCCACATGTTGAGCCGGACTCGCTGATCCAGATGAACCCCTAGACCCAACGGGCCGATCGGGTCAGACCCCTACCAGACCCATACCCGACCGGTTTTGTTTCCCTTAAACTTGAGTATCTCTCAAACCAGGTGTCCGATTGACATGTTGTCTTCAGTGTTGGGAACCTTGGGACGAGTTGGGTTTTTTGAGTTACTTCACTTGGGCTTTGGAAGAAGTTGGAATACGATCGGTTTAGATCGTAATCGAATCCAATCGGGCCTTATTTACCATTTTTTACTTATAACATACATGTTGAGCATTTGATTGATGAGCCTTCTGTCCCGTGGGAACCCTTACAAAAAGATGGTCCTTTGTGTTAATTATTTGTTATACTTTGTGGCAGTTGAGGTTCGATGGATATTATGGGGATAAAAATTTCCAAAATTCATGCACACAAAGTGCGGGAATCCTGCGGTTTCCTATCAATTGAAGAGTGACCCTCTGTGGATTGGCTTGAGAGAGACCCTCCCTAGGTCGGTAATAGTGTGACCCTCCATGGATCCGCAATATAGAAATACTCTATGGATTTACATGAGATCTACCCTCTATGGATTGGTAGCAGTGCCACTCTTTGTGGATCGGCAATAGTACAGTCATCTACGGATTGACAGTAAACCGACCATTTGTGGATCAACAGTATTGATACCCTTCGTTGATCAGTAGCAGAACCTCCCAACAGAAAAAATTGATCTACCTCAAGACTAATCATCTTTATTTCAATTCTCTAAGTTGTATACCTAGTGGTAGCTGCCTTTACATTATTATTTTTAATTGAGATCATGATTTGTGGTATTTCCATTATGGAATAATGGGAGAACTTCAGGAATCTAGGGGTCCCCACTGGGTATTTTTATACTCACCCCTATATAATATTTCCCTGCATATCATTGTGTCTTGGGCAGACGACAGATAGCTTGACTGAGACTTGGAGAGCTAGGTCTAGATGGTGCTTGGAGGTGATTGATAGACATAAGGAGTGTTAATGATGATGGGTGATGAGTTTTCCCTACCCTTCAGGTAGGATCCTTGGTGGGCGACCTCTAGAGCACGGTTTTCCATTTTTTTGTACTTTTATTTTAGTTGGGTTTGTATACCCGCCCTTTTTTCTTTCAGTTCACACATTTACTATCATTTGTTCTACTTTGTGATTTTCTTTTTTTATGTACCTAGTCTGTGTGTGTACAGTTTTAAAGGCAATGGCTTCCCATTTTGGGATATTCCTTTCCGGTGCTAGTTTCTAACCCCTGGCCTATGGACGGCGTGCTAGGGGTAGTCATGGCACGGGCCCCAGGGGATGGGTCATGAGATTATTTAATACAATTATTTGTTGAATAAAAAACATAAAAAAACACTATGGTGAAGATAAATCTACTTGATTTCAGTAGAATAATGTTTCTCGAATATATATTCTATAAAATACATCATTAATAATGTTATACTTATTAAAACATGAATGTTGAAAGTTTAACCTCACTTAAAATAAAATAATATAAGTGTAATAATATATTCTATAAGACTTCAAATGGTAAATAAATCAACCCTTGAAAGATTATTATGGAGATATACATAACAAATAAGATTTGGCCTTGTCTTTTTATCTTTTATTTGTCATTATCATTTTATTAAAAAAATTTAATTATTTTTCATCAATTAAATAATGTATGCATCGTCAATATATAAACCTCTAAGATAATTATTTATTTCCAAAAAATTACAACTAAATTACCTTGATTAGGAAAAAAAATTATATTTAAAATGAATAATAAAAAAGTATTTATCTTCTGCATAACCATATATTAAAAATGATTTAGCTATTAAAATCGGATTAAGACATATTAAACTTTTCATTAAATAAAATATATTAAATTTCGTAATCTTGTCCAAGTGGCTTCCAAAGGGTATCATTTTTACCCAAGGATGGTTTACATCAAAAATCACTCATCCAATCACATTAAGATAAGTGTCAAGTTAATTTTATAACATTATATTTACCCATAATTACATTATTTACCTTTTTACCGTATTAATAAAAATTACTGAATTAATTATTCATAATACCTAAAAATAAAAGAATAATATTTAAATAATATGGACCAATTGATTCTAAATAATGAATCAATTTAAAAATTTCCAAACACAAAAATTCCATGAATTAATTTAAAATTAATCCCATTGTCAAAATGAAAAATGGTTTTTAAAAGTTAAAATAGTGAAAAATATCGAAATGTTTTAAATGAAAATTAAATTTTAAATTAATTCCAATGAAATAAATTATATTTAATGATAAAAATATATTCAATTTATAAATTAAAATAATTAAATAAGATAATTTAACCATATAAATTATTTCGATGAAAAAAGTTATTTGCAATTAAAATTTAGAGTATGTTTAATATTCATCAAAACTTGAAAGTTATCATAGAAAAAAAAATTCATAAAAAGTAAATTTTTATATCCTATTTACAAATAAAATTTCTATGTTTTAAAATAGAATTTATAAAATTGTCAAAATATAGATTTAAAATTTTTGCGTCTTTAAAAGGTGGCGAAACTGTATTTTTTGAAAATTACATCTTTTATCTGAAAAATTGATTTTTTAATATCATGTCTACAGAGCATATAAGATGATTTTTAAACATTAGATTGAATATATTAAACAAAAATTTAATTAATTAAATCTATCAAGAGTGATTTTATTATTTTATAAACACAATAATGTTAATTTAAAAAGTTTTTTATAAATAGTTAATATTGTTCATACCTTCTATTATAGTGACTAGGTTATAAGGTAAAATTATAATATTTATTCTTTCACTTATACACACTCTTTTGTGAAATGAATAACAAAAAATGAAGATGAAGTTGTGTGTAACATAATCCATGTATAGTGTTGTGTATACCTCAAGCTAATCTGGTGTTGCATACTGTGAAAGATTATCTCGGTGTAGCATACAACAGAATACATCAATGAAAAAAAATCTATTACATAAAAATCACAGGGTCTGACAAGAAAAATTCAAAATCAGGTCTTTTGAACCCTGGGTTAAAACTCTTTCAATCAACCAACATCACCCGCAGCACATTTCTAAACTTTAAAATAGTTTTAAATTATTATTGAAAATAATATATATATATATATATATAGAAATACCCAGCCAATGGTTTTATTTTAGTGAAAAATGATGGAACTAAACTAACTAGAAGGATTCAAACTCAGGTCTTTTGGACGGCGGGCTATGAACCTACTATCCCATTAAACCCCACCATTAGTTTTCAATAATTTTGAAATGATTTTAACTACTTTGAATAAAATATCACCTGATTGTTAATTAAAATACATAATTTTTAATGCCCGACCCCAGTTACCCAGATTCGGTGCATTACTTCGTAACATTGGCATCATCACAAAAGATCAAGTCTCAAAAGACCGATTAGTTTAGTAGACTTGGAAACACTAGATACATTCGTAAGTCATAAATTACATTATAAAGTAAAAAAAATTACAACAACATCTTGTCTTCATATCCCCTCATACTATCCCTACAGGTCATTCATAAAATACTTATTCACATCCTGGAAAAATTAAAACATTGAAAGGGGTGAGCTCAGATGCTCAGTATAGATAACAATATAGCAAAAGATTTCATAAATAAACATAAACATTTAAGGCATTGTATAACTAAACAAAAGCCTTTTAAACATGAAATTCAGTATAATATGGCAAAATAAAATGAAATAATGCCATTTACATATTCACATGGCTATTATAGTGGTCAAATAATCTCATGAAATATCAATAACCACTTTCATAATGATGGAATGCATAATGCCAGACTATCATAACCACATAGCCAAGGCCTCGTGCCAAGACCACAAATAAGATTTTTTCAAGGCCTCCTTCCAAGACACTAGTTTGTCTCATGAAACCTGCCAATGCATCGAGGAGCTATAGCGGGCTCCACCCATCACTTATTAAGTCCAATGCATTCTTCATATGAACAGGTTTAAACATATCATAAACCATAACATAATCGTATTACATAAAACATGCATAAAAGAAAAATAACATTTCCACATTTCAATCACAAGATATAAACACAACACATTGATATAATAAAAAAACACTTTCCAAACCATTTTCAATACCAAAATAAAAGAAAATTAAAACATGGTATTTATTTTTCATTTAAAAAAAGTTATAGCTTGTAGGGGAAGCAGAAACTAAAATAATGGTCACGGCGGTGGAGAAGTCATTGCCGCCGCATACGTATGGAAAAAAACATTCCCATTTGTCTTTTAGTAAAACAATTCGTATAAAAAATATTCCTTTTGAATAAACGTAAAAGTCAAAGGTGTTTATACACCCTATAAAAGAAATTTGTGTATAAAACAAAATATGCCTCAATGAATGGAGATTGAGACGAAGTCCCTTACAAAGAATATTTTTTTAAATAAAATAGATCTATTATGTGTATTCACTATAATTACACATAAATAAAGTAAAAATACAAGATAGGATATAATAATATCATGACATAATTTGAAAGTAGGAGATTAACCCAAAGAACATAAATCGGGTTAAGAAGTTCCCTTACCTCGTGTCCGACTTGACTCGACCTCTATTTAACCTCCTGAATAATAAACTAGAGTTAATATCTACATTTTTAAGAACCTTTTTCAAGTTCATTATACCTTTTATATCACTTATTACAATGATACGAAAATTATGTAGTCATTTAAGTTAATAATGGTCGTTTTGTCGATCTTTGGTACTTGAGTCAACAATAAACTTCTTATAATTACAAGTTGTTCATGTGGTGAAATATCCATTATATCCAGCATTATATTCATGATTTAGATATCATATATATCATATATATCCATTATATACATTCATTCATAATATTACGTAACATTTAGAGGTAAGAAATGAAATGCACCGTTCATGGAGACGGTAAGCCGTACGTACGCATGAACGCTACTTTCATTTCTATTTCATATTTAATGGAATGAAATCATAATGATATAATGGTATATTATAATTATAGTATAATATCATATATAATATCATTTACTCCATCCTTTATACATCCCACATATGGCATTAACGATTCAAATCACTTTGAGGGGGCGGTAGTCCGCACTTCCTAAAATGAAATTATCGCGATTACCCATAATGGAAACCATAAACCTATGACATAAATGAAAAATACAGAAGCTTAAGTGAAACATAAACATATTATATATCATATATAAATATAGTTACATCTTAATGGCCACCATTGAAGGTGTTATATGAGTGTTGAACAATCATCGTTTCATGAGGTAGAAATTCACCATCCACAGAAACAATATGTTCTTTAACAATTAGATGAAGTTGCATGTATGTGTTGCTAGAATAATTATTATGAAAACATCCTAGTATATTTAGGATACTGGTTTTGTTACAAAAGAAATTAATAAAAAGTGTTTAGGGGGTTGGAGAATAAAAATAAAACATAAGAACACAAGAGAAAACACTATCTTTAAAACGGGTAGCTATTTCTGATTTGAGCTCAAAAGCTTCCTTGGGAAGACTTATACCCAAAGTGAGGCTTCTAGGAGAAATATTGGGATGTGGATAGATAAAATGGGTAGGGGTTGGCTGAGCCAAAGGCTTGAGAGGTGTGGGTAAGGTGGTAGATTTGGGGGCCTTTTATAAGATGAGAGGAGGGGCACTCTTGGAAAGTCATGAAATGTTACCTTATTATATAATGATTTTCGGATTTTAAAGGTCCCAAAATTATATATTTAGAGGATAAAGTCATAATGGTTCTAAATATACCCATCCAATAGGTTTTTTACAAGTTTTTGTCTTAGATTTCACATTATCTTTTCATTTTATATAAATCGTTAATTAATGAGGTAATCGCTCCATCATCAGAGTGTCATAAATAATTTAATTTAGTTAATGTATAAAAATTATAAAAAAATATAATGATGTAGGAAATCTTTTTAGCTTTCTAATAAATATTTATAGTCAAAATTATTACTTGTATAACACCATTTAATTTTTTTTAGTAAAACAACTCATGTTTGTGACATTTTTATTTTAACATTAAATAAAAAGTTGATAATGTCATTTTCCTACAAAAGTGGCTCCATGAGGTTCCCAAGTTGACCCATGGATTTTATAGGTCTGAAATGACTCATGCAATAGGGTTAGGACAAGTGTAAGTGTATTTTCATATTTTTATAATACCATTTTTACCGTAAATTTCACTAATTACCTTTAATCGCGATTAATTAAACTTAAAAGTTTCTATTCACCAAAAAATTATTTTAATCCCATTGAAACACATTTTACTTCCTAATTACAACCATGTATGACATATTTTTGAAAATCAAATCACAGAAGTGGTAATGTTTCATTTCAAAGAAAAATCAGTTTTTTAACTACCACTTAGTGGTTTCACTATTCATCAAAAAATTGAAGTTTTTCAGAACAGTGCCAAAATTTCACCCTAAGCTATAATTGATATTCCGAATTAAAAAGTGATGTATATTTTACAAAATTAATAACGTATAAGTGGAATTAATTAATTTTATAATTAATTCCAGCTGTTACAACAAATAGCGTGTTTTTCAGAAACAATATATATCAAAAGACTAACAATTGTTTATGTTCGATTTCAAAGTGAAATTAATTATAATGACCACAATTGGTAAAAATGGTAAAAATATATTCTAATTAAACTTTAAAACCACTCAATAGTATAATTTGTCACTATAAATGTTTTTGATTAAAAAAGATTTTTTAAGTATTTTTCACTATTCATAAAAAAATGCAAGTTCTTAGAAAAATATCAAAAATTTAACATAGGCTAATTTCGATATTCCGAATCCAAAAATGAAGTCCATTTTGAAATATAAAATATATATAATTTCATAAAGTGGGTATTACTATTCCTAATGGCTATTTTGATTGGTCGTGGTGTGTTAGAATCTCGACCTTGGGTACAATGCAAGCTATTGCATTATTGAAAGAGAAGTGTATCGTGGAAGCTCGGGGTGTTACATTATCCCCTCCTTCAATAAATTACGTCATCTCAATTGGAGATTTTTCTTTGAAAATAAAAGGCTGAAAATAGAAAATACCTTTGTGGAAAAACCACATCAGAAATATTAAAAATATAACTTTAAAAGAAAGAAAGATAAGTACAAAGGTCACCCGAGATAGACAATATTAGGATTATATGAAAATATGGATATGGAAGAAAAACAAACCATCAAGGTATGATGGAGAGTTGTAGAAAACTGGATTAGGAGAAAGTTAACCACAAGAAAATCACCAACTTGTGATTGGTTAAACAGTCATTGAATCCCCAGTTGGAAAATTTAACTGGAAACGTCTTTGTTTTAAGTTACCATTTATAAAGTTGGGGAATTTATTTAAGAGATTTACTAAGAACGTAAGGAAATATACTTACTTGTCATGTAGACTATCATTCTTTAATAAATTTTTACCACAAACCCATCATTCACTCCAAAAGGTAATAGAACTAAAAAATATTCTATTTATCCTAATTGTATAAGGTTACATATATTAACACATACCATTTAGATTAGGACAACTATTTTTCAATAACCAGGGACTTCCTGTAGGCTAGTGGTAGGTAATAAAGGCCTGTCGCACTATGGTTGTGGGTTTGATTCCTGCCGCTTTGTCCGACGCGATGAGTTATCCCCTGACCTACAAGTTGTCCTTTTCCTAAAACTATAGTATTATAATATTCCAAATATAATAGTAAGAAATTTTTTAACCTTAAACAATACTATCAAAGGTTCAACTTAATCCATTCCAACCTTTATAGTTATCCAAAATACTTCTGTCCAACTCATAGTCCAAATTTTATAAGGAAGGTAAATATAATGAAGATCCTTTTTTTCCTGTGTAATAACATGTGAACACCTTCATCATGTATTGTTTTAAAACAATGCAACATCCTGAATTACCATAAATCCTTATTGATTACATTCATGATACCTTATTCCTTATAGAATACTTGATATACTCCTTCTATCCAAAAATCTTTACAAATCATTAATCAGTTTCAAGGAAGTTTAGAATATCCAATATAATTTATCCAAATCAATCATGTCTTATTCCGATGATTTGGACATTGGTTTGCTTAGTGTCCCCAATCCTTGCAGATGAAGCATTGTACATTTGAAACCTTTTTCTTACCCTTGTAGTCACGCACATGGTGTCATATTCCTCCAAAATTATAACAGACTCACATTCCCTTCAGGAAAGTTCCAAGGTGTTTGTTCCCATAGTTATCACATATTTTAGAATTCTTCTTTTCCCTCATCCCTTTATCCATCATTATTTCTTCCATCCTTTTCTTCTCTTTCTTCCCTTCAAATCTATAAGACTCATAGAATTCTTTACTTATCTTATTAACACATGATACTATTTCTTCATATGTTGAGAACACATGGGATAATATTTCCCATCTAAATATTGACTTAATACCATGAAATATATGATCCTTCTTACTCTTTGGATCATACGTATTAATAGAGTTCACATTCCTTCTACTAGGCGCCATTTCTATACAATGGAATAAAACAGGTTAGTTTATGAATTGCGATGAATAATTCCAAATTTGTAAAATACTTAATGTAAATTGAACGGTTTATGGATATAATCCATAATCATAAAAATGTTTTTTTAGGAACTATATACTCATAACCCTTCATAGTGGTTTGTAAAGAAAATGAGAATTATCCTATGTTTTTCCCTTGGGAGTGTCGTAACCAAGAGTGCAGCAAGGCCCGTTGTCGTGCACCTGTTCCCGTTCGAGTCTAGTTCAAAGTGGTATTTTTGGGTTTTAGCCCGAGGTACATCTGTTCCAAAGACGCCTCTACCTGCTCGTATGCAGACAGGGATGTATTGCTCGGAAATCTCACAAAATCTCTATAATATCAAAATTCTAGGAAGTTCTTCCATACTAATACTCAAATTCTATCTTAGGGTTATGTGCTCTAATAAGAGTTTATCTAAATATAGCTTCCAAGGTTAGTACTAAACTACCTCTGATACCAACTGTAACGCCCTGACCCCAGTTACCCAAAGTCGGTGCATTACTTTGTAACATTGGCATGATCACAAAAGATCAAGTCTCGAAAAACCGATTAGTTTAGTAGCCTTGGAAACACTAGATACATTCATAAGTATTACATTGCATTATAAATTAAAAAAAAATTCAACAACATCTTGTCTTCATATCCCCTCATACTATCCCTACAGGTCATTCATAAAATACTTCTTCACATCCTGGAAAAATTAAAACATTGAAATGGGTGAGCTCAGATGCTCAGTAAGGATAACAATATAGCGGAAGCTTTCATAAATAAACATTCAAATTTAAGGAAATGTATAACTAAACAAAAACCTTTTAAACATGAACTTCATAATAATATGGAAAACAAAATGAAATAATGCCATTTACTTATTCACATGGATATTCTACTGGTCGAATAATCACATGTAATATCAATAACCACATTCATAATGATGGAATGAATAATGCTAGACTATCATAACCACGTAGCCAAGGCCTCATGCCAAGACCAAAAATAAGATTTTGTCAAGGCCTCATTCCAAGACACTAGTTTGTCTCATGAGACCTACCGATGCATCTAGGAGCTATAGCAGGCTCCACCCATCACTTATTTAGTCCAATGCATTCCTCATATGAACAGGTTTAAACATATAATAAACCATAACATAATCGTATCACATAAAACATGCATTAATGAAAAATAACATTTCCATATTTTAATCACAAGATATAAACAAAACACATTGATATAATTAAAAAACACTTTCAAAACCATTTTCAATACCAAAATAAAGGAAAATTAAAACATGGTATTTTTTTTCATTTAAAAAATGTTATAGCTTGTAGAGGAATCAGAAACTCAAATAATGGTCATGGCGGCGGAGAAGTCGTTGTCGCCGCATATGTACGGAAAAAAAACATTCCCATTTGCCTTTTAGTAAAACTCTTCATACAAAAAAGATTCCTTTTGAGTAAACATAAAAATCAAAGGGGTTTATACACCGTATAAATGAAATTTGTGTATAAAACAAAATATGCCACAATGAATGGATATTGAGACGAAGTCCCTTAAAAAGATCATTTTTTATAAATAAAATAGATCTATTATGTGTATTCACTATAATTACACATAAATAAAGTACAAATACAAGATATGACATAATAATATCATGACATAATTTGAAAGTAAGAGATTAACCCAAAGAACAGAAATTGGGTTAAGAAGTTCCCTTACCTCGTGTCCGACATGACTCGACCTCTCTTTAACCTCCTGAATAATAAACTAGAGTTAATCTATACTTTCTTAAGAAAAATTTTCAAGTTCATTATCCCTTTTATATCACTTATTACAATGTTATGAAAATTATGTAGTCATTTAAGTTAATAACGGTCGTTTTGTCGATCTTTGGTACTTGAGTCAATAATAAACTTCTTATAATTACATGTTGTTCATGTGGTGAAATATCAACTATATCCAGAATTATATTCATGATATAGATATCATATATATCATATATATCCAGTATATACATTCATTCATAATATTACGTAACATTTAGAGGTAAGAAATGAAATGCACCGTTAATGGAGACGGTAAGCCGTACGTACGTATGAACGCTACTTTCATTTCTATTTCATATTTATTGGAATGAAATTATAATTATATAAAGGTAAATCATAATTCTAGTATAATATCATATATAATATCATTTTCTCCATCATTTAAACATCCCACATATGGCATTAACAATTCAAATCACTTTGAGGGGGCGGTAGTCCGCACTTCCTAAAATGAAATTATCGCTTTTACCCATAATAGAAACCATAAAGGTATGACATAAATGAAAAATAAAGAATCTTAAGTAAAACATAAACATATTATATATCATATATAAATACAGTGAAATCTTAATGGCCACCATTGAAGGTGTTATATGAATGTTGAACAATCATCGTTTCATGAGACAGAAATTCGCCATCCACAGAAATAGTATGTTCTTTAACCATTAGATGTAGTTGTGTGTAAGTTTAGCTAGAATCCTTCTTATAAAAACATCCTAGTATATTGAGGATACTGGTTTTCTTACAAAATAAATTAATAAAAAGAGATTAGGGGGTTTGAGAATAAAAATAAAACATAAGAACACAATAGAAAACACTAACTTAAAAACGAGTAACTATTTTTGATTTGAGATCAATGGCTTCCTTGTGAAGACTTCTACCCAAAGTGAGGCTTCCAGGAGTAATATTGGGTTGTGGAGAGACAAAATGGGCAGGTTTTGGCTGAGACAAAGGCTTGAGAGGTGTCGTTAAGGTGGTAGATGTTGGGGCCTTTTATAAGAGGAGAGGAGGGGCAGTCATGGAAAGTCCTGAAATGTTACTTTATTATATAATGATTTTAGGATTTTAAAGGTCCCAAAATTAAATATTTAGAGGATAAGGTCATATGGGTTCTCAATATACTCATCCAATAGGTTTTTGACATGTGTAAGTCTTAGATTTCACATTATCTTTTCATTTTATTTAAATCGTTAATTAATGTGGTAATCACTGCATCATTATAGTGTCATAAATAATTTAATTTATTTAAAGTCTACAAATTATAAAAAAAATAACATGATTTAGGAAATAGTTTTATCTTTATAATGAATTTTATAGTCAAAAGTATTACTTGTATAACACCATTTAATTTTTTTTAGTAAAACAACTCATGTTTGTGACATTTTTATTTTAACATTAAATAAAAAGTTGTTAATGTCATTTTCCTACAAAAGTGGCTCCATGGGGTCCCCATGTTGACCCATGGATTGTCTTGGTCTGCCATGACTCATCCAATAGGTGTAGGACAAGTGTAAGGGTATTTTCATATTTTTATAATACCATTTTTTCCTTAAATTTCACTAATTACCTTTAATCGCGATTAATTAAACAGAAAAGTTACTATTCACCAAAAAATTATTTTAATCCCATTGAACCACATTTTAATTCCTAATGAAAACCATTTATGTTGAATTTTTGAAAATCAAATCACAGAATTGGTAATGTTTAATTTAATAGAAAAATCAGTTTTTTAACTAACACTTAGTGGTTTCACTATTCATCAAAAATTGAAGTTTTTCAGAACAATGCCAAAATTTCACCCTAATATATAATTGATATTCCGAATTAAAAAATGATGTCTATTCTACAAAATTACTAACATATAAGTTGAATTAATTAATTTTATAATTAATTCCCGCTATCACAACAAATAGCGTGTTTTTAAGAAACAATATATATCAAAAGACTGACAATTGTTTATGTCCAATTTCAATGTGAAATTAATTATAATGACCACCATTGGATAAAATGGTAAAAATATATTATAATTACACTTTAAAACCGCAAAATAGTTTAATTTATCACTATAAATTTTTTTGATTAAAAAAGTTGTTTTTAAGTATTTTTCACCATTCATAAAAAAATGGAAGTTCTTAGAAAAATACCAAAAATTCAACATAGGCTAATTTCGATATTACGAATCCAAAAATGATGTCCATTTTGAAATATAAAATATATATAATTTTAAAAAGTGAGTATTACTATTTATAATAGCTATTTTGATTGGTCGCGGTGTGTTAGAATCTCGACCTTGCGTACAATGAAAGCTATTGCATTATTGAAAAAGAGGCATATCGTGGAAGCTCGGGGTGTTACATTATCCCCTCCTTTAATAAATTGCGTCCTCTCAATTTGAAATTTTTCTTTGAAAATAAAAGGTTGAAAATAGAAAATACCTTTGTGGAAAACTCACATCAGAAATAATAAAAATATAACTTTAAAAGACTGAAAGATAAGTACAAAGGTCACCCGAGATAGACCATACTAGGATTATATGAAAATATGGATATGGAAGAAAAACAAACCATCAAGGTCTGATGGAGAGTTGTAGAATACAGGATTAGTAGAAAGTTAACCACAAGAAAATAACAAACATGTGATTGGTTAAACGGTCATTGAATCCCTAGTTGGAAAAGTTAACCGGAAACGTTTTTGTTTTAAGTTACCTTTTATAAAGTTGGGGAATTTATTTAGGAGATTTACTAAAAACGTAAGGAAATATACTTACTTGTCATGTAGACTTTCATTATTTAATAAATTTTTACCACAAACCCATCATTCACTCCAAAAGGTAATAGAACTCAAAAATATTCTATTTATCCTATTTATATAAGGTTACATATATTAACACATACCATTTAGATTAGGACAACTATTTTGCAATAACAAGGGACTTCCTGTAGGCTAGTGGTAGGTAATAAAGGCCTGTCGCACTATGGTTGTGGGTTCAATTCCTGTAGCTTTGTCTGACGCGATGGGTTATACCCCGACTTACAGGTTGTCCTTTGCCTAAAACTATAGTATTATAATATTCCAAATATAATATTCAGAAATGATTTAACCTTAAACAACACTATCCAAGGTTCAACTTAATCCATTCCAACCTTTATAGTTATCCAAAATACTTCTGTCCAACTCACAGTCTAGATTTTATAAGGTAAATATAATGAAGATCCTTTTTTTCCCGCGTAACAAAATGTGAACACCTTCATCATTTATTCTTTTAAAACACCGCAACATCCTTAATTACCATAAATCCTTATTGATTACATTCATGATCCCTTATTACTTATTGAATACTTGATATACTCCTTCTATCCAAAAATCTATACAAATCATTAATCAGTTTCAAGGAAGTTAAGAATATCCAATATAATTTATCCAAATCAATAATGTCTTATTCCAAAATCACTATCTCAGTTTCAGAACCATATTATGGTTTATCTTTCTCTGAACAATATATTTTCCAAAAATTTAACCTATTGTGGAGTCACTTTTCTTGGTTCCACACAATCTCAAGTCCTTGATGAAATAGTACTCCAGTACAATCCTTATATACTCCATAATTATTATAACCAGTACATCATTGATACAACACTCAAATGAAAACATTATTTAATAAAAAAATAAGAACTCTAATCATTCCTTCTCATCTGTGGTAGTATCATAACTTGATTATTATCCAATAACATCATTTGGGGAATACTCCGATGATTTGTACATTGGTTTGTGTAGTGTCCCCACTCCTTGTAGATGAAGCATTGTACATTTGAAACCTTTTTCTTACCCTTGCAGTCATGCACATGGTGTCATATTTCTCCACAATTATAACAAACTCCCATTCCCTGTAAGAAAGTTCCAAGGTGTTTGTTCCCACAGTTATCGCATATTGGAAAATTCTTCTTTTCCCTCGTCCCTTTATGTATCATTATTTCTTCCATCATTTTCTTCTCTTTCTTCCCTTCAAATCCATAAGACTCAGAGAATTATTTACTTATCTTATTGACACATGATACTATTTCTTTATATGTTGAGAACACATGGGATACTATTTACCTTCTAAATATTGACTTAATACCATGAAAGATATGATCCTTCTTACTCTATCGATCATACGTATTAATGGAGTTCACATTCCTTCTACTGGGCGCCATTTCTATACAATGGCAAAAAATAGGTTAGTTTATGAATTGAAATGAATAATTACAAACTTGTAAAATACTTAATGTAAATTGAACGGTTTATGGATATAATCCATATTCATAAAAAT
This sequence comes from Viscum album, assembly GCA_963277665.1. Lineage (NCBI taxonomy): Eukaryota > Viridiplantae > Streptophyta > Magnoliopsida > Santalales > Viscaceae > Viscum > Viscum album. Next base: position 1,370,972,673 of record OY728135.1, read on the forward strand.
GTTTTCTTTGAGTATGTATATACTCATAACCCTTCATAGTGGTTTGTAAAGAAAATGATAATTATCCTAAGCATATCCCCCGGGAGTGTCGTAACCAAGAGTGCAGCAAGGCCTGTTGTCGTGCACCAGTTCCCATTCGAGTCTAGTTCAAAGCAGTGTTTTCAGGTTTTAGCCCTAGGTACATATGTGCCAGAGCCCCTCTACCTGCTCGTATGCAGACAGGGATGTATTACTTAAAAAACTCACAAAATATCTATAATATCAAAATTCTAGGAAGTTCTTCCATACTAATCCTCAAATTCTATCTTAGGGCTATGTGCTCTAATAAGATTTTATCTAAATCTAGCTTCCAAGGTTAGTACTAAACTGCCTCTGATAGCAACTGTAACGCCCCGACCCCAGTTACCCAGAGTCGGTGCACTACTTCGTAACATTGGCATGATCACAAAAGATCATGTCTCAAAAGACTGATTAGTTTAGTAGCCTTGGAAACACTAGATGAATTCATAAGTATTACATTATATTATAAAGTAAAACAAAATTACAACAACATCTTGTCTTCATATTCACTCATATTATCCCTATAGGTCATTCATAAAATACAACTTCACATCCAGGAAAAATTAAAACATTGAAAGGGTTGAGATCATATGCTCAGTAAGGATAACAATATAGCGAAAGCTTTCATAAATAAACATAAACATTTAAGGCAATTTATAACTAAACAAAAGCCTTTTAAACATGAACTTTAGAATAATATGGCAAAATAAAATGAAATAATGCCATTTACTTATTCACATGGATATTCTACTGGTCGAATAATCACATGCAATATCAATAACCACTTTTATAATGATGGAATGCATAATGATAGACTATCATAACCACATAGCCAAGGCCTCGTGCCAAGACCACAAATAAGATTTTGTCACGGCTTCATGCCAAGACACTAGTTTGTCTCATGAGACCTGCCAATGCATCGAGGAGCTATAGTGGGCTCCACCCATCACTTATTAAGTCCAATGCATTCCTCATATGAACAGGTTTAAACATATCATAAACCATAACATAATCGTATTACATAAAACATGCATAAAAGAAAAATAACATTTCCACATTTCAATCACAAGATATAAACACAACACATTGATATAATAAAAAAACACTTTCCAAACCATTTTCAATACCAAAATAAAAGAAAATTAAAACTTGGTATTTATTTTTCATTTAAAAAATGTTATAGCTTGTAGGGGAAGCAGAAACTCAAATAATGGTCACGGCGGTGGAGAAGTCATTGCTGCCGCATATGTACGGAAAAAAACATTCCCATTTGTCTTTTAGTAAAACGCTTCGTATAAAAAAGATTCTTTTTGAATAAACGTAAAAGTCAAAGGGTTTTATACACCGTATAAAAGAAATTTGTGTATAAAACAAAATATGCCTCAATGAATGGATATTGAGACGAATCCCTTAAAAAGATCATTGTTTTTAAATAAAATAGATCTATTACGTGTATTCACTTTAATTACACATAAATAAAGTACAAATACAAGATAGGATATAATAATATCATGACATAATTTGAAAGTAGGAGATTAACCCAAAGAACAGAAATTGGGTTAAGAAGTCCCTTTACCTCGTGCCCGATATGACTCGACCACTATTTAACATCCTGAATAATAAAATAGAGTTAATCTCTACTTGCTTAAGAACCTTTTTCAAGTTAATTATCCCTTTTATATCACTTATTACAATGTTATGAAAATTATGTAGTCATTTAAGTTAATAACGGTCATTTCGTCGATCTTTGGTACTTGAGTCAACAATAAATTTCTTATAATTACATGTTGTTCATGTGGTCAAATATCAATTATATCCTGCATTATATTCATGATTTAGATATCATATATATTATATATATCCAGTATATACATTCATTCATAATATTACGTAACATTTAGAGGTAAGAAATGAAATGCATCGTTCATAGAGATGGTAAGCCCTACGTACGCATGAACGCTACTTTCATTTCTATTTCATATTTAATGGAATGAAATCATAATGATATAATGGTATATTATAATTCAATTATAATATCATATATAATATCATTTACTCCATCCTTTATACGTCCCACATATGGCATTAATGATTCAAATCACTTTGAGGGGGCAGTAGTCTGCACTTCCTAAAATGAAATTATTGCGTTTACCCATAATGGAAACCATAAAGGTATACCATAAATGAAAAATACAGAAGCTTAAGTAAAACATAAGAATATTATATATCATATATAAATATAGTGACATCTTAATGGCCACCATTGAAGGTGTTATATGAGTGTTGAACAATTATCGTTTCGTGAGTCAGAAATTCACCATCCAAAGAAATAGTAGGTTCTTTAACCATTAGATGTAGTTGTGTGTAAGTTTTGCTAGAGTAATTCTTATAACAACATCCTAGTATATTGATGATACTGGTTTTGTTACAAAATGAATGAATAAAAAGATTTTAGGGGGTTGGAAAAGAAAAATAAAACATAATAACACAAGAGAAACCACTACCTTTAAAACGGGTAACTCTTTTTGATTTGAGCTCAAAGGCTTCCTTGGGAAGACTTCTGCCAAAATTAAGGCTTCTACGAGTAATATTGGGATGTGGATAGACAAAATTGGTAGGGTGTGTCCAAGCCAAAGGCTTGAGAGGTGTGGGTAAGGTGGTAGAGGTGGGGGCCTTTTATAATAGGAGAGGAGGGGCACTCTTGGAAAGTCATGAAATGTTACTTTATTATATAATGATTTTCAAATTTTAAATGTCCCACACATGTATATTTCTAGGATAAGGTGATAAGGGTTCGAAATATACTCATACAATAGGTGTTTGACAAGTGTAAGTCTTATATTTTACATTATCTTTCTATTTTATTTAAATCGTTAATTAATGAGGTAATCGCTGCATCATCATGGTGTCATAAATAATTTAATTTATTTAATGTATAAAAATTATAAAAAAATATCATGATGTAGGAAATACTTTTATATTTCTAATTAATATTTATAGTCAAAAATATTACTTGTATAACGCCATTTAAAAATTGTTTTAGCAAAACAACTCATGTTTGTGACATTTTTTATTTTAACATTAAATAAAATGTTTTTAATGTTATTTTCCTGCAAAAGTGGCTCAATGGGGTCCCTAAGTTGACCCATGGATTTTATTGGTCGGCCATGACTCATCCAATAGTGGTAGTACAAGTTTAAGGGTATTTTCATATTTTTATAATACCAATTTTACCTTAAATTTCACTAATTACCTTTAATCGAGATGAATTAAACTTAAAAGTTACTATTCACCAAAAAATTATTTTAATCCCATTGAACCACATTTTACTTCCTAATGATAACCATGTCTATCGGATTTTTCAAAATCAAATCATAGAAGCGGTAATGTATCATTTAAAAGAAAAATCAGTTTTTTAACTACCACTTAGTGGTTTCACTATTCATCAAAAATTGAAGTTTTTCAGAACAATGCCAAAATTTCACCCTAAGCTATAATTGATATTCTGAATTAAAAAATTATGTCTATTTTAAAAAATTCTAAAAATATAAGTTGCATTAATTAATTTTATAATTAATTCCCGATGTCACAACAAATAGCGTGTTTTTATGAAATAATATATACCAAAAGATTGACAATTGTTTATGTCCAATTTGAAAGTGAAATTAATTCTAATGACCACCATTAGATAAAATGGTAAAAATATATTATAATTACACTTTAAAATCACTAAATATTATAATTTATCACTATAAATTATTTTGATTAAAAACATTGTTTTTATGTATTTTTCACTATTCATAAAAAATTGTAAGTTCTCATAAAAATACAAAAAATTCAACATAGGCTAATTTTGATATTCTGAATCCAAAAATGAAGTCAATATTGAAATATAAAATATATATAATTTCAAGAAGTTGGTATAACTATTCATAATGGCTATTTTGATTGGTCGCGGTGTGTTAGAATCTTGGACTTGCGTAAAATGCAAGCTATTACATTATTGAAAGAGAAGCGTATCGTGGAAGCTCGAGGTGTTACATGATTAAAGAGAATGAATAATGTACTAAAAGAGGGTGTAGAAGGATTCAAATCGATGACGACTCAGATACACTAATGAGACAATTCCACCAACACAATCTTCAGTCCTGTTTTATTTACAAAATAAATTTTTATTAATAGAAAAATGTATATTATAATATGCACTAAATAGAATGTTACCCTCCATGTATGAAGATACACCTGGTGTGTATCCTCATTTTATTATCACTTAAATTTTAGATGAAATAAATTGCAGTACACGACATGTTATTATTAAAAATAGAAGAGAAAAAAAAGGAGAGTGTGTTGGTTGACTTGGAAAAGTAATTTTGTTTTAGGTCATTGTCTCCACCTATGTTAGGGTACATACCCATAATATGAAGTTAGATGTGTCTTCCACTATGTGAACTACCACATATGTCCAACACCCTCATTATTTAGCTAGGTTTATTGAGTTTTAGGTGGTATGGGTGGAGGCTTTCAATATCCTTCTTTCGTGTCTAGAAAACAACAACGGTGGATCGGTTCTTTTGTGTGATCATGTTCTTCTTCCACCTCTTTGGGTTCTGGGTTCATTATGATGAAAACCTGAAAATAATCATAGGAATTATCTGTAGTAGGTAAGAAATAACCAGTGGGTTTAGAGATAACGATTTGATAAAATTCTCTATTGACATGATATGACGTGTTCCTATATTCAATATTTGAGTTTTGAAAATCATTTTCAATTATTTTAAATGCACAATTTGTTTGTTCCACATCATAACATGATTCTTAAGTTGAAATAGAATAAGAATACCTAGCTTCTTACTCAACCAGATTATCTATATTAAATATTTTATCGATATCATGCTCTACCATATTTCCAAGTCATCCCAAAGATTCAGTTTGGTGTAACTTGAATGTTGTAAAGGATTTTATCATCGATATTTAGTTTACAGTATTACATGAAGATGGTTACAAAAAGGGAATAAGAAATGGGTGGGGTGAAGGATTTATATGGTTAATTCTCGTATTGAAACACTTCATCCATGTAATAATAATACTCTTAAGGTTATAAGTACAACATCACTGAATCATACATATAAAAATCCTCTCCAAGTGAATTGTACCGAACTCAAATTAAATTAAAATACAAAAGGATATGGTGTTGAGTTTACCAAAGAAAATAATTAATAAATGAAAAATAAACATTCTAGATAAACCAATAATGAATCAACATAGAATTTCCAAATTATATTCTCCCTAGAAATGGTGCTCAAATTTGAAAAATCCCATTACGAGGTGTGAAAAAGTAGAAATTACCTTATAATCTATCTAACTAGGTAGTTAGAGGTAGTCGAGGTCAATACCATAGTGAAATATAGAGAAGTAATCCATAAATTAAGTTGGAAAGTATCAGACTATAATATAGAAAAAAGAAATAGAAATTATATGGGAAAAGAATGTGAACAATATGATTTTTTTAAAATTCAATTGAAATAGGTGAAGGTAAATTTAAAAGAAAAAACAATCATTTCGGGGATGAAACATAATTATGGGTTATTGGAATAGTTATTATTTAGTATTAAAATTATTTATTATAATTTTTTACCATAGGGATTTAATTAAATATTTATTTCATCGTCTAATAATAATCAATTATGTATTTAAAAGGTTGAACAGTTGGTCTTGTGAAAACGTACATAATTTTTTTTAATTTAATTAACCCTTAATCAATGGAAATAGGCTCACCCAATAGTCATCAATTCATCCATTTTAACTCTTCTAGTTGTCTCTACTGGTATCCTTCTTGGTATGAGACGATACCTGCAGTAAATACAAAATTAATTAATTTAATTAATTATAAAAATAAGATCATAAAAAAATTAAAACATCTAAATTTTTATTACAACACACTCATAATTTTAATAAAACCTCATGACATGAATTCCATCATCTTTTTTCCAAAGTCACAGTGTGTGGGTTGAGAGAAAACTCACCCCAATCCCTGGATATGAGAGGGTAGTGGGGAACAGGACGAATTTCCCTAAAACATAAAAGATAAGAGAAGAAAATGTCATATTTTGGATTTGAGGGAGATCAAATGGAAGAGTGTCAACACTCCCTACTCAACTGTCCAACCCTAAATTCAAAGGCTTGTAACTCAATTCATATAAAATCTGATTACACGGTGTGTACACAACAATACACATCCTATACTTTGGTCAACTGTCTTTGTCCTTGTTTTCTCCGCTGATAGGTTACCTTACATGCCTCACATTTAATTTTAAGCATTGACAATTCATAGGTAGGAGTAGATGGTGTGTAACACAACCTTTTATATTTTGAAGAATATATATTGGCCACCAATAAATTATGGAATGGAATACACAATTTGGGAATGAGCGGCACATGATGTGTTGGTCTTTCTTGGATACAAGGGAATGTACTCAAGCTAGTCAAGTGGTGTTCCTGTTCAAGGTGAAAGATGAGTGTTTATAAAGTAAAAACAATGTATATTATAATTATTCTCTCAATATCCTCAATTTGTGAAATCGAATGTAAACTCATGAAAAATCATTAAACATAATGAAATATATTGTTTGATCCACAAAATAAGGTGTGTCCAATGAAAACATGTTTTAATAATATTTATAAATGCTAGAATTCATATAAAAAATCAAGAACATTAGTAAAAATTGGTTATATGGAATCATAAAATCAATATAAGGGTATGAGAAAATGAGAATAACAATTAAAAACCATACCATTCATATTAAATTTTTCAATCCTGAGTCATGACATAAATATTTGTAGTTCATAAAAAATGAATCATAAGGGAACCAGAAAAAATGATCCATGAGATCATAACATTAGTGTAAGACCTAAGATTGTGGATTACACATAATTAAATAATGTCATTTCCATATTAGTCAAGGATTATTTACAATGATACCATAGTGGAATTATTTCTCTCCCAAAACCATTATAGTGATCAAGGTTCACTTCCAACACTATCATAGTGGAAAATTCCATTACTAATATGGGTTCACTCCCAATTCCCTTCATGTCTACCTCATGAGATCTAAATCATTACCAACATCATTGTTGGGAGATATAGGCCCCTCTCATCACACAATGGAAACTAGGTTTATGTGTTCCAAAATATCATAAAACATCCCCCATATCAAAACCAATGAAATGAAATGGACTTCCTACACATTTCATCATATAAAACCTGTTTAAAAGAGATAGGTTTAATAATTATTTCATAATTTCTTTATAGCACAATTCATGGAAAATGATGTAGATTTCATATGAATTTTATCATGGTATAAACCTTGGGAATGAAACGGGTTTCCTAAAAAAAATAACATCATATAATTATATCATTCAAATAAATAATTAGAATGGTAACCTACGATCATATCCAGAGTAAATCATATGTAACATCACATGATTTCATACTATATGGAGAATGATTTTGAGATTTCATTTAAAGAATTCCATGAACAAAATATCATTCACTCTTGAAAAAAAAACATTAATAATTATGAAAATATCATTCATTAAAAATAACCATGAAAACATATAAAAAATGATAAAATAAAACAATTTTCCTGGAAATCAGAAACAAAATACATTAAAACAACATAAAAAATTATTCTAAACCACTTGGAAGGATTCATAAAAGTTTTATCCTATGCAAATTTACTACATCTCATATCCTGTAGATATACATCAAAGGAAAGGGTGACCAGAAGGCCCAGTAAGGGTAAAAAAGGGAATCAATGTACTTATGGTATCAATAATAGCATGAAAAAAAACAGAAGGAAATGAGCAATAGAAGAATGGGAATATCATAAAGAAAATAACATGGAACATAACTTGAATATGTGAATACAACATTTCATTTATATATTCATGGAAATTTCACCAAGGTCCATCCCCATGGTGTCATAAAAATTTCCAAGGTTATTCACCAAAGTATCGTGAAACTTTACATCTCTGGAGATTAATTATTTACCCAATACATTGGAGCGCTATCAGGGGAAACCTTTATATGTATTTACATTGATGTGATCTACATAGATCATAATCCAAAATTTCATAAATAACCCAAATTGAATCAAATAAATGGGTTTCATGTCAAAATCGTGATGTTTAAAAAGAGCAACAAAATAAGATCATTATGTCATTTATAACCCATGGAATGGGAGCGAGGGTTATATGTATGTCAGTTACACAATAAAATATATCATATTTATATATTTATGAACACCCATGGAAACGAAATAAGTCTAGGTATTCACATAAATAGACTATAGAATTTCCTGAGTGAAAGAGATAGAAATTTTGAGATGAAATTTCTGCAGCATAATGATTATATGACATGGTTTTAGAAAACATTTAAAAGAGAGGGGACAAGGGTAAAAAACTCATAAATAACTTATAATTCAGTATGGGTACTGAATAAGATCATGGTATGGATATTTTAATGACATACCACATGAAAAGGAAACATGAATGAAAAGAGAAGATGTGATTTGATTTACGAAACATTCGACAGCCTAACGACGTCACTTAAAAATCTAGAAAAAAAATTGATGAGAGCGGAAAGGGTCTCTCAACAATTAGACATGAAATGGACCAAATTGAGAACATATAATAACATACCCTCAACATAAATAGATAAAAATTATAAGACACAACATAAGTGAAGTCAAGACTGAAAAGAGGAGGGTGAGAGGATCCCTTACCATGAAGAGTAACTTCGAAAGCTTGAAGGTTGGGACATTGGGCGGCTTGAGGGAACCTTGGGAGGAATAATTGGGAGGTAAAAAGACGAGAACTCCATTAGGGATGATTTGGCAGTGAAATTAATGAGGGAATGACTTGGTATTTATAGGAGAAGTGAGGGGACAAGTCATTAATGGCCATGGGACACCTCATCAGTGGTATTGGAAAAACCATGGGCTTTCCCATGGTATTGGACACTTGGGACACATAATACCTTAAATTAATATTAATAAGTTGAAAATAATTATAGAATGATTATTACATCCTTAATGATGTCATTAAACACCCGAAACTCAAAAACTGTATTTTCACTATTCACCGAAAATTCATCTTTCTCAGAAAAATCCCAAAATTTCACCTTAACCAAATATCGATGCTCTGATTTCAAAAATGAACACAGTTTTAGGAAAATAGTTTTATAAATATTTTTTATTTAATTTATAAATAAAAAAACTATTCACTAAAAATTCAACTGTTTCAGGAAAATCCCTCAAATTCACCTTAACCAAATATGGATGCTCTAATTTCAAAAATGAGCTCCATTTTATGAAAATAATTTTCTAAAAAATTTTAATATAATTTTTAAATAAAAGAAACTATTCAACTGAAAAATACTAATACATAACCAATAATTTCTTAAACATTTATTTTCCTACTTTATTGAATAACATTACTTAATCAAGGTTTCTAAATTATATTAATACTTTCTTAAGTGAGGTTACTTAATAAATTTGGTCACATTACTACTTATAAGCATAGTATCACTATTCATAATTTACAATTCACAAAAAATTATGTTGATCTTATTAGACTCTAAATTTCATACTGATCACAACTGTAGCAGAACATTTTTTTAAAATCATTACACATTTTTAATTATTTATGGTTTACATAAAAATATCCTTTTTCCAAAATTGGTCAACAATATACATCCAATATTAATCTGTACATTAGAAAATTCACAAACTTCACTATAAGGAGAAATCAAAATTTTATTTATATCAAAGGATTACATAAAGCAGATAAGGTCTCGTTACATACCCCTTAAAACACCAGTATAGGACCTAAGTCTAAGGTGTGCTAAGGTGATATAATCTTGGGGAGACTTAGCCAATATTTCCCAAGTAGTGATTTCTATCAGTTTGAGATTATCGCGAAGGAAATTCCATTCCAACTTCATACGATGATGTTTGGCTTGGGTTTGGTCCTGAGCAATGCCCAAAGGTGGTACCTCCTTCCCGAGTTCTGTCAAATGGGCTTCAATCGGCCCGAGACTACTGGATAGGGCCATCAAATCTTCTTTCTATATTAATTAATCAAGAACACTTTTATTTATAGACAATAATCACACCATTTAGTTTCCAATGGTCTTATTGACCAATGGTCAAATAATAGTTGAAACCCAATGATCTTATTTTAACCATACTCATTTTATTAAATGAAATAGTTTTGTTGAGTATAAAACAAAATAACACACAATCTCAGGAAAAAAAATGTATTCAAAATTTTGGGTCATTACAATCTTCCCCCTTAAGAAATTGCATCCTTGGAATTTTTAAAATTGGGCTTGGAAATTTTTTTGAAAGTCCCACATCGGAAAAAAGGGTAAGTAAAACTATTACTTTAGAAGAAAGAAAGGGAAGTACAATAGTCACCCGAGTTAACCCATACTAGGATTCAATGTAGGAAAACATGGATATGGAAGTGAAAAAAAGGGTTAAGTTATGATGGAGGGTGATAGAAAACATGATTAGGAGAAAATTAACCACAAAAAGTTTCACAAACTGAAGATGTGTTATGTGGTCTTTGATTACCCAGTGGGAAACGTAAACCAACAAAGTTTTTGTTTTATGTTCCTTTTCATAAGTTTGAGGAATTAATTTACTACATAGAATAAAAACATAAGGAAATATATTTACCTTAATGTAGAGTTTCATCCCTTAATAAGTTTCCACCAAGAATAATCTTTTCTCCAAACAATGAGCATTGAAAAAGACTTGGTCTCATCAGAAGCACATGAATAATTTTCTATAGAATCATATAATCCAAAAAAGAAAAACTATATTTTTACCTTGTCTTTAGTCATAAATTAAAAATAAAATTTTTAGTACGAGATCATATAATCCCCTAAAAGGATTATCCTTTATGAAAAGAAATATTACTATTAACCTCCAAAATTCAACAAAAGTACCCAAAGTTCCGGAAAGACCATTCAATACACAATCATCCTTAAAATTCTTCAAAATAATACAAACTAAGACTGGAACCCAAAACTCAAAAGGATTTAATCATATAGTCTTCCCCAAAATAATATTAACATTTATCTCTAAATAACATAGACTAATATTAAAGTCTCATACTAAAGTGTAGTTAACCTATTCACAAATTCTCTATGCTAGGTTCGTCATTTTTCAAAAATAACCCAAATCACCATATTTCCACAATAAAAACATAAATTCTTACAAAAAAAATTCAACCATTCCTCCTCAATTTAAATCCTGTATTATTTTATTTCCCTTAGGCATATAGTACTCCAAAAGAGAAAACATCATAAAAAATAACCTTTATCATTTATTCACCAAATCATTTTCCTATACAAAGGATATCCATTTGATAAAACATATGTTTCCAAAATCAACTTAATCTTGATCCATAAAATAGTAGGTGCATTAGTCAGTCCAAAGGGCATAACAACAAACTTATAATGCCCATATCTTGATTAGAAGTATGTTTTTGGAATATCGTCATTCTTCACCCTCAATTGATGATAGCAGGTACTAAGATCAATGTTAGTGATGAATTGAGTCCCATGAAGTTGGTAAAATAAGTCATCAAATCTTGGAAGATAGTATTTTTTCTTCATTGTGATCACATTTGGTTCTTTATAATCAATACATAGCTGTATCGCTCCATCCTTATTCTTCACAAAGAGAACTAGTGATCCCCAAGGAGAAAGGCTTGGTCAGATAAACCCATTCTAAAAAAGATCTCAGAGTTGTTTCTTTAATTCATCTAGCTTCCCATTTTCCATCCTATAGTGGGTATTTGACATCATATGAGATCCAGGTACAAGTTCAATGGAGAACTCTACCTCTCTTTCTGGGGGAAGTCCGGGTAACTCCTCAGGAAATACGTCAACATATTCCTAGACGATGGGGAAATTTTCTAAAAGAATAAATCCTTCACGAGAAGCTTATTTCATTTATGAACCTTTTAACTAAAAAGGAGTTTATTACTTAAAACTTCATTCTTAGACAATTACATTTTTCTATAATTCTTTCATAATGATTCATAAAAATCTTACGATTAATGTAACAAATCTCCCTAGAGTTTCGTAACCATGATTGAAGCAAGGACCATTGTTGTGTACCAGTTCTTGTTCGATTCTAGCACAAATTTGTGTTTTCGAGTTTTACCCCTATGTACATCTGTGCCAGAGCCACCTCTACCTACTCATATCCAGATAGGGATGTATTTTCTTGATAAACCACTTACTCAATACTCACCAAAATACCATGAAGATCTCTTATATTTATACTTTTATATAGGGCTATTCTAAATGTTTTCATATCATAATTTCCATAAATAACCAAACTATCCTTTGATACCAACTATGTCATCCCTCTTTTTTATTACGTAACTTTTCATTTCATTTTACAAACATAGGATATTTAAAGTCTAGTGTCGTTGAAATCAGGAACCTAATACATGAAAAAAACATAAAACATTCTTATAAACCACTTGTAAGGATAAAAAAAAGGTGTATCCTATGTACATTTATTGCATCTCACATCCTGGAGATAGACATCAAAGGAAAGGGTGAGCATAAGGGCCAGTAAGGGTAAACAAGGGAATAAACGTACTTATGGTATCAATAATAACATGAATAAAAACATAATGAATGAGCAATAGAAGAATTGGCATATCATAAAGAAAGTAACTTGGAACATAACTTGAATATGTTGTGAAAACATTTCATTTAGACATTCATGAACATATCACCAAAGTCCATCCCCAAGGTGTCATAAAAATTACCAAGGTTATTCACCAAGGTATTGTGAAACTTGTCATATCTAGAGATTAATTCTTTACCTAATGAATTGGAGCTCTATCAGGGTGCACCATTAACGTGTCTTTAATTTCATGTGATCAACATAGATAATAATAAAAAATTTCATAAATAACCAAAATGGAATCAAACAAATGGGTTTCATATCAAAACTGTGACGTTTAAAAAGAGGAAAAAAATAAGATCATTATGTCATTTATAACCCATGGAAAGGGAGTGGGGGTTATATGTATATAAATTCCAGAATCACATATATGATCTTTATATATTTATAAACACCCATAAAAACGAAATAAGTTTGGGTATTCAAATAAATAAACAATAGAATTTCATGGGAGAGAGAGATAGAAATTTCGAGACGAAATTTCTGCAGCATAACGACTATATAACATGGTTTTAGAAAACATTGAAAAGATAGGTGACAAGGTTCACCCACTCATAAATAACTCATAATAATGTATGGGAACTGAATAAAATCATGGTATGTATTTTTTAATGACATACCACATAAAAGGAAACATGAATGAAAAAAGAAGTTGTGATTTCTTTTTCGGAAAATTTGGCAGCCTAACGACGTCACTTAAAAATTCAGAAAACAAATTAATGTGAGAAGAAAGGGTCTCTCAAAAATTAGACATGAAATGGAAAAAATTAGAACATATAAGAACATACCCTCAAAATAAATATATGGAAATTATAAGAGACAACATAAAGGAAGTCATGACGTAAAAGATGAGGGTGAGAGGATCCCTTAACTTGAAGAGTAACTTCAAAATCATGAAGGTCGGGACCTTGGGAGGATTTAGGGAACCTTTGGAGGACTCCTTGGAAGTTAAAGAGACCATAATGTCGTTGGGGATGATTTGGAAATGAAATTAATGAGGGAATGGCTTGGTATTTATAGGAGAAGTGAGGGGACAAGTCATTAATGGCCAATGGACACCAAATCAGTGGTATTGGAAAAACCATGGGCTTGCCCATGGTATTTTCCCATGGTATTGGCCACATGGGACACCTCATACCTTATAATACTATTCATAAGTCGACCAGAATTATTTCATGATTATTACATCCTTAATGATGTCATTAAACACTCGAAACTCAAAAACAGTACTTTCACTATTCACCAAAAAAATAAACTTTCTCAAAAAAATACCAAAATTTCACCGTAACCAAATATCAATGCTTTGATTTCAAAAATGAACTCCATTTTATGAAAATAATTTTTTAAATAATTTTAATTTAATTTATAATTAAAAACACTATTCACTGAAAATTCAAGTGTTTCAGAAAAATCCCAAAAATTTTGCTTAACCAAATATCGATGCTCTGATTTCAAAAATGACTTCCATTTTAAGAAAATAATTTTGTAAATATTTTTAATTTATTTTTTAAATAAAAAACAATATTCACCTGAAAAAACTAATTCTTAACCAATAATTTCTGAAAAAGTTATTTACCTATTTTGTTGAATCACATTACTAAATAAAGGTTTTGAAATTATATTAATGCTTTCTTAAGTGAGGATACTTAATACATTTGGTCACATTACTAATCATAATCGTAATATCACAATTCATAATTTATTATTCACCAAAAATTAAGTTGATCTTATTAGACTCTAAATTTCATACTGATCACAACTATAGAAGACCATTTATTGAAAATCATTACAAATCTTTAATTTTTTATGGTTTATATAAAAATATCCCTTTTCCAAAATTCATCAATAATATACATCCTATATTTATTCGGACATTTGAAAATTTACAAACTTCACCATAAGAAGAAATCAAAATTTGTATTTATATCAAAGGATTACATAAAGTAGGTAAGGTCTCATTACATAGCCCCTTATAACACCAGCATAGGACCTATGTGTAAGGTGTGATAAGGTGATAGAATTTTGGGGCAGCTCAGCCAATATTTCCCGAGTAGTGATTTCTAATATCTTGAACTTCTCGTGAAGGCGATTCTGTTCTAGTTTCACACGATGAAGTTCAGATTGGGTTTGGTCCAGAGAAAATCTCAAAGGTTCTACCTCTATCTCAAGTTTCATTAGATGGGCTTCGATTGGCCCGAGGCTACTGGATGGGGCCATCAAATCTTCTTTCTATATTAATTAATCAAGATCACTGGTATTTATAGACAATAATCGCAACATTTAGTTTCCAACGATCTTATTGAACAACGATCATATAAAAGTAGAAACTCAATGGTATTATTTTAATTATACTCATTTTATTAAATGAAATAGTTCTTTTGAGTATAAAATAAAATAACACACAAATTCAGGAAATAAAATGTATTCAAAATTTCAGGTTGTTATAATTTCCTTTCAAATTTTTGGTAAAATTAAAAATTAAAATATTTAGGTATTGATATGAAGGTTCCTTTAAAACATTTTCTTAAAAAATTAAAAAATGGGTAAAAAATTGTTTTAAAAATCTTTTGAGAATAATAAATGTTTTCGGAAAACATTTTTATAAAACATTATTTTAGATGAAAATAAATTTCTAACTAAAGAGAAAAATAAATTTAAATATTATTTAAAGAATTATACATTATTTTAAGTAATTAAGAGTGTAAAATATGGTAATATTACCTAGAAATATAAATGATAACCAGGGTAAAATAAAATTCATGTTTTTCTTGAGATATGGATCATAATATTTTATTGTCAGAAATGTAAACATAAATGATCTGGATAAATGATGTCGTTGTAACATAAAATCATTACAACTTTGGTAACTTTGACTTATAGAACCCATGAATTTATTGCATTAAATAGAACATAAAAATACTATGTGCATAAATCAATTCATGATATTACATTTCAATGGGGTTTAATATACACATCATGAAGGAATATAGGTGCAGAACATAACATATATCTCAAAGAAGAAAAAATAACCCAAAAATATGTTACTGCTTGCATATCTTTTGAACCAAAAACTCTCGTGAAAGAATAAAACCAAATAAAACATTAAATATAATGAAAATTAGAAGATTAATTTTATAAATTTTCTTATGGGAAGTTTACACACCATAGAAAAAAAATGAGTGCTGGATTTGAATATGTCTCCCAAAAAGAAAAAAGAGACCTGAAATCCCTTACCTTAAGTCTTAACGTCCATAGTACATGTTATATAATCAATATAACATAATTATAAATATATTAAAGAATCATATTTATATATATCACAATATATAATATTTGATTATTCCCTTTTATTACCTGTTTATTAGCAATTCCCTGTTAATGTTACGTTTTAGGTAATATACGCTTTATTTTCCATATATGTTTTGATTTGTTATTTTTGGTCCTCTTAATTTTATAATGATTTATTCATCTACAAAATTCTAATTATGATATAAATTTTATATATATTCAGTAGATATGTATTTATAGTAATCCATAAAATTTAGTGATAGGAAATGAAATACATTGTTTATTGAGAAGGTAGGACGTACACAAACATTAATGTTGTTTCAATTTTCATGTTTGATTGAAATTAAAAAGTTAAATGATATATTATAATTCTAGAATAATTTTTATTTCATATATAACACATATTTTAATTTAATCAATCATTATTACCATCCATGTAATGTTTGAATGAATCACACCACTTCATGAGGTGGTTGTCTGTTGTACTCAAAAATGACGAGATCATATTACCATGTAGTGGATGTAAATATTTCATTCTTATATAATAATTCTAAAATTTTAATAATATCATAAATATAATATATAAAAACAATAAATTAATCATTATTTAATTTTTTGAGTGGTGTTAATGGAATAATAAATGACATCAGTTCATAAGGAAATAGTCCACCATAGACACGAATTATCATTTTAGCATACCCCTCAGTAAACCAATTTTTACATTAACCATGGTAAATAATTTTTACTTTTACCACTATTCATTTTGGTAAACAATTAAGGAGAAATTATTTGATAATATAAATTAAGATGACCCAAAATATGGAATTCATTTTTCAATATTCCATTTATAGAAGTGGGAAATTTTAATTTAAAATTAATCTCACATACATGATGAGAAATTTTGTTGTTAAAGAGAAATAATCAGAAGTTAACAATGTTTTTATATCAAACATGAATATGAAAATGTTTCAAATGACCTAATTTGGATAAATGGATATATAATTGAGTTAAATTTACTTTAAAACCAATTGAAAAAATAATTTTACTTTTAAAATAATGGAAATGAAAATGATATTTTCAATTAAAATTATGTATTATTAACTATTCCTCATAAAATGGAACTTTTTAGAAAAAAAACCCAAAAATCCCCTCTAAGATAATATTGAGATTATGATATAAAAAAAAATTATGTTATAAAATTTTTTTTATGAAGGTTTAAAAAAATAATGTTATTAGTATTCATAGAAAGGAAAAACAATCATTTTTTCCAAAAATAGTATTTTGAATACATATAAATACTTTATAAAAAATTATGTTCTTTTTATAAACGTAGTTTCATTATATAAATAATTTATATATAAGACTTGAGAAGTAGTTATTACTATTCATATCACCATGTTTAATGTCTAGGGTATAGAATTTGTGTTTGTATAATAATGTTAATAGTATATCGAGGTTTTTGAAAACACAATGTCTCGTGTATTGGAAGATAAACCATTGTTTCATATAGAAAAATCTTAACCTGGTGTTTTTTGTAAAACAATATTATAATGGTGTTGTGTGTAACACTTGATATCAATAATGTTTATGTTAGTCTAGAGGAAAATAATATTTCTAAAAAATATGGTCCATTACATTATAATTATGTTTTTGGTTTTATTATATAAGAATAATAAATATAAAATTATTATAAAAGAGATTAAAAGAACCTATTATGTAAGATGAACTTGAGAAAAGGGTATTTATTCTCAATTTTTGTTTTGTGGGAGATATGACTTATTCAAAAAAATTTTCTTTCATTCAGTGTACACAAATTTCCTTTTATATGATGTATCATGAATCCCATTATTTTAATGGTATTTATTGTTTCATTTGATGTTATTTGTTTCATGATGGATATGATTTAGAAGATACCAATTTTTTAAGGTTTTATTTAATTGCCTCAATATTATTAAGGATTTATTGTGTTTAAGATTCAATTGGAGAAATTATCTGATCTCTCTATCTTAAACATAATTAATTTTATTCACCTATAATTAATTATTGAAATTTAAGGTTTTACTTCTATTTTCTTCTCTTTATATTATTAGGAGAATAAAATAATTATTTTAGGGGAAACCAATTTTTTTTTCATTTAG
Source organism: Viscum album (assembly GCA_963277665.1). NCBI lineage: Eukaryota > Viridiplantae > Streptophyta > Magnoliopsida > Santalales > Viscaceae > Viscum > Viscum album. Next base: position 1,370,990,935 of record OY728135.1, read on the forward strand.
TGGGGAATCATTTTTACATGTCTATATATTATCTAAAATTCTTAAAATAATGTTTATAAATTTTTTAAATGATTTATAAAAGTCCTTTTTTAATTTCTATAAATATGTTTAAAAGAAATATTCTTGTTATTTTCTGAATAAGTAAATTGTTATCAATATAGTGAATATAATACTTGTTTTAATGATTAAAGTATGATTTTTTATATTACCATTGTGACTATTATTTTCCATGAAGATTCCACTACATGTTTATATATTTATTTCCAAAAAAGTAAACAATTTTTTCGAAATGTTTTGATTTTAAATAAGTAATTTTAAAATTTAAATGGTCTTTTCCTCAAGATATTTTCTTATTCTATTTATAATGAATTTTCATCTACATAAACATCATATGATAAATCATATTCTTTATTGAGGATATTCTCTAATGATATCGTCCACAATATTTTTCTGAAAGATTTATGATTAGTTTGACTATGGATGCTGTTAACATTTTTTTTTGAAAAGGAGATGAGACCTTGCCCAGAAAATAAAGACCCCTTTATTAAAATAAAAAATCCATCTTACATGATCCTAAAAAAAAAGCTCTATCCAAATCCTTTTCCAAAAGGTGAAAAAACATCTGGGAGATTATCATACCAGATGAAGTAAACACAGTTAATTCCATTGTTTTCCAAACCATCTATAACAGAATTAGCTTCCCGATAGACATGAGTAATAATGTGATTCATAGATCGAAGGGTGTCCAAGAAGTTCACCCAATGATTATAATGTTTCCAAGATAGATGACATGAACCTTTTCTGATGGCAGAGACAATAACATTCGAGTCACTTTCCAACCAAAGATTATTCCATCCACAATGTTTGGCCTACTCCACCACAACAATAATTTCCAGCATCTCAGCTTAAATTGAAGAAGCAATACCACAGGAGCCATAGAAACAACCAATCACCTGACCCAAATGATCCCTAAAAATGGAGCCATACCCAGAAGGTCCCGGATTTTCCTTCGAGGCACCATCCTAATTAATTTTCATCCAACCAAAAAGTGGTTCTTGCCATAAAACATCAAAAGTACCATATGGAGGTATAAAATTTCTTTTGATGACAATTCGGGCAAGAATAGAAAAATCATGAATAAAATTGGCGCAAAAATGTTTCTTAGGTAAGATTACCGCACTCATCACAGAAAGGATGTTTGAGAAAGAAGCAGTTAAGGAGAATGACTGATTCCCATGAAGAACATGATTCCTAGAAGATCATATATAATGTAGCAACTCAGAAGCAGCAACCTGAAATAAGTCCAACAACTGTGAAGAAAGAGAAAGAGACTTCTATCTCTGAATAAACTCTGTGATGGATGTCATCATAGGAATTGAGACTTCAAAGATGTCCGCCAGAGCCTTCCACATTGAAGCAGCAGTAACACAGCAAAGAAACAAATGATCAACATCCTCTCTGTGTTGATAACAAAGAACACAAGAGGAACATAAATAGATACCACAATGCTGAAGATAACAATCCATTGGTATCTTTCGGTGAGCAATTCCCCACACCATGTTGGAGCGAGATGGTTTAATGAATTTTTTTTCAAATTACCCATCCAGTTTGTTTCCAAGCTACAATTCAAAGAGAACTCATAATAAAGCTTTGAAGAGAGAATACCATTAACCGCAGGCTCCCATGCCCAAAAAGTTATCCTATCAGAGAAATAGTGATTATTAACAATGTTGTAAATGTGGCTCGGAAGACCCTCAATGTTCTCAAGCTGATCATTGATAGTAATGTCCAAATCTATGTTGTTATCATCCATCACAAGGTCAGCCAAGAGATTATCCGCCCAATTGATTTTCCAGAAATTAAGGGAAGAATGTTTCGATACTAACCATCTGGAATGAGAATCAATTGAAGAGAATATGTACATTAATGTTGGCCAAACAGAGGAGTCAAGATGATTAAAATAACCAATATTTATCCGACTCAAGAATTTTCCATGAAGAACGTTTAAGGCTTCAAAATTGCTATAAAAAATTCTCCAAATGAAGGAAGCTTGCAAAGAATCATTAAATATAACAAGATTTTTAATACCCAAATCCCCAGCATCATAAGGTTTGCATCATTCAGACCAAGGAACCGTAGCCAGATTTCTTTTGAAGATACTTCCAATCCAAATAAAATTCCTAAGAGAGGCATTGATACTTTGTATGAGAGAAATATTCCATTTATGGACACTGTTAACATTCTATATGTTATTTATTTAAATATGTGTAGTTATTTATTACTATGTAATATGGATTATAGTATATTATTAATTAATAATATGAATTAATTTTAATTATAAAATGATGGGTGAGGATTTAAATTTTAATGAACATTAACGCATCGGTTGGTCTCATGAGACATAAAAAAGGTTGGATTTTTTGAAGACGTCATAACCATTTATGTAATATATATTGGAATAAGGGATCATAGATAATTTTAAGATGTACATCATTATAAATTCCATTATTATAAATTTTTTTATTAATTTCCATGACATTATTTGAAGAACTATGAAAACCATGGATAATTTTCAATATCATATGATTATTTATGTTGAATTATTTGACAATCATTTATTCATGAAATATTATTCATACCTAATTTAACTATTATTGTATTGATTCCCTTTCTGAGAATCTAGGATCACTGATTTTGTACATTTTCTATTCGTAGGATTCCAATATGTGTACTATATATGATTGATTTTCAAGGGTATTCTAAAGTGAATAATGATATTTTAAAAGAACAAACTACTTTTATTATTATATTTTCAAATGTGATGTGGTAATCCAATATATTTATTATTTATCAATACTGGTAAACTAATTGATCCTTTGTTATGTGATCAATTGTATAAAGTTACAATGTAATAATGTAACCACTGGATTTCGACAAATTGTGTTAGGGTCTTTACAATAATGGTTATCTGGTATTATTGGTGTACTCTATATAGTAAGAGTAAAATGGTTATTTATTATTATAGCGCATTTAACATCTCTAAACCTCTTCGGGCATGCCATTAAGTTAACAAAATTAAAGAAAACCGTTTTTTAACTTAATACTGAATTTCAAAATAAAAATATTGACATTTTTATTTTTTAATTAAATAAAAAACAAATCATGAATATATTACAAAAAATTCATTTTGAAAATATTATTCTGCTTCTGTAAAAATATATTATAAAATAGTTATGAGTAATTTCATTTATATTTATGTAATTAAATATTAAATGGAATTTCTATAGCATATAATAATTTTTTCATTTTCCATATTGTTATCATCTTATATTCTTAATATCACTTACTTTTCTATTGATCGACCTCCCTTATAAGAGAAATTATTGCAATATTATTGGGTAAAAACATGTTGTTCTTGATGGGGTTCACTATCAGATATTACTTTTGTATTATCACCCATATGAAACATGTATCTCAATTTCATGTAGATAGTAACATTTTACCCATCCTAAACGATATCATTCATAAAATATACATTTTTTATTACGTATTAAAAAACATATGTATCATTTTCTTCATGCTCACTATAATCAATCAAAAATGAGATGTTAATACAATTAAATTGTAATGAATCTTTCCTTGAACCCCATTTTAAATTGACCTAGTTTCATATTACTCACATAAATTGAAAAAAATTCCTAATAATTTATCTCAACTTTATCAACCAATATTACATAGTAGCCCTAATCTAAAATACTAAATACATCATTGTGTTATTTGTTGATACCTTATGGTCAATAGTAAGGAATGTGAAATCATTAATATTGTAACCTATTCTCTCTAATAATATATGATAAATACCAAAAATATTCTAATTTTTCAACTTGGTTTTCCAAATTGATTATCTGTACAAATCATTAAAAAATATTCTTACTTATACGAATTATATAATAACAAATTAAAAATAGGTAATAGAATAAGAGCCTATATGGCATGAAAATCATTCATTGTTTTTTCTATTAACACTTTTTTTATTTATACAATATTTCAAGTTACTATTATATAGTTATCTTTCATTTTCACCCAATAATTTTATATATTGATCAAAAATATCAATATGGAGTACCACATATTTGTGTTATTTTTTTAATAGAAAATCTTTCAGTGTAAATAACAGTAATTTTTAAACTTATAGACCTAAAGTTGGAATGATTCATGATTTATTATTGACATGAGAATTAATTATGTTTTTATGAACATATGTCACTGAATTAATTCTTATCTATATTGAATCTAAATACCATGAAAAAAGGTTATACAATTTTTGGCGAGGTGACCTTCAACAATTTAACCTTTTATTTGTGAACAAATTTCATACAAGGCTTTAAATGCAAAAGATAACTTATGTATAATATTAAGAAATTAATATACATAACTCAAAAGTGTTGACATGGAATACTATAAAACATTGATAAAAATAAAATTTATATTAAGTACTACTAAATGGGATACATCCATAAATATTGTATGAGTCATCTATGTTTTAATTCCTTTGAAAAATTCAAAGTTATATGAATCCTAAAATTGAAAAAGGCAGGAATATCATATTTGAACAAAAAACTATTTGTAAAAATGATTCCTAATGTTTATCCATTCCAAATATTTATAGGGTATTCTCATGGTTCTAGGTGAAGAATATGAAATAGTCAATTGAAACTATTTTTCTTATAATGTAATAAGTTATATATTTCCAAAGGTAGTAACTTCTCTATAAAATTATTTAATTCATGAATTTTCGATCCATGTATGGTATTATGATTCAAATAAACACATCTTGTAATGTTATTCTAATATCCATTCTATACATTCTAATTTTTTAGTCTTTAAAGAAAATAAACTTTTTGGATTTATTTGTCAAGAAAATACCTTTAAATACTTCCCAATATCATTTAACCATAAAACACCTTTAATTTTAAATGATTATAAGTCCTTATGATAATTTAGATAAACATTTTATTTATTAATCTTATTATTTCAAATAAAAAAAATTATCATTGGAATTATACTCAATTTGAAATGCATTAAAATAACAATGTAACAAATTAAATTCAAAATATGGAAGCATATATAATATATTACTTACCTTATAATAGTGAGATCATGTTGTATATAATTTAGTTTGTACTTGCTTCCCACCTTCATTCAATGTAAAATATTTTTCCAAACTCTATACTAACCTGTGATAAATGTGCTAAGATCTGTGATCCAAATAATCAATTTGGTAATAACCACAATTTTTTATCATAAAACTCATCTTGTTATATTGTAATAGATTAAATGTAACAAGGATTCGATGATAAAACTTGAATAATCACTTTTTTATATAAGGTAGTCATTTAGACTCAAGGAATAATGTACAAACCAAAAAATATATTTATCACACCATCATTTTAATATATTTTTTTTCTATTGAATAAATATTTTTTTGAATAGTTTCTTCCAAAATAATCATTGAACTAAAATGATTGTTTTTTTCAATTTATAGAGATAAAATATTACAAAATAGGATAAACAATAACAAATTATGAGAATACACAATGAAAAATCATTAAAATAATGTAATTGAAATAAATATGAAATTAAATAAAATGGTCACAAATACATAAACAAAAATATAAAAAAATTATTTCACGTTAGATATTAAAAATTGGTTATTTATTAACTGATGAAAAAAATATTTTAAGGTTGGATCTTTAGAAATAGATGTTTAAACACTTTACCTCACTGAATTTAAAACAATTTATCTACTAAATGATATTGATTTTTTTATGTCGGTTATTAATAATGAAAATTTTTAAAAAATAAATGATGGTTAATGTAAAATTGATTCTAAAAACCTTAAATATAGTTTTCTTACAACGATTACATTAATACCAATATAAAAAACAAAAATTTCACATACCACATAGTTGATTATGAAAATATTTTGTATAACACCTTCAATTTTTTAAAATCCAAACTAAAATTTATGACATATTGGGACACATCTTCAAGAACCCAATATAAGATTCCATGCTCCCTCCTTCCCCATTTTCTTTTTAGTCATCTTTTGATCCAATCATAATTCAACTATTTCACATTTCAATGATTTCTCCATGGTTTTTTTATTTATTTCACCCTTACTCTTATATAATAATTTCCCTTAATTGATTTTCATTTTGGGGGATTTTTTTCCTTATGAATAATAATTATTCTTATGATTATTTTAAAAACATAAGGATTATACATGAGATTCATTAGTTAAAACTTTTAATTCATCTATATTCACATATATAGGTGCTTGAGGAGTTATTTTATCAAAATAAAATGAATATCATAAAAATAATATATTGAATCAAAGGAAAATAAAATGATAATTAAGTTGAATTTGATGATTTTTATTTTGATTTCATTCGATTACTATTTTTTTACCTTATATAACCTGAATTTTAAATTATGATTGTAACTAATATTGAAATTTAAAAAACATAAACATTATACAATAATTATTTTATAACCCATGTAAAAAGTTTCATATAATAATGGTCATAAAAAACATACCTAAAATGTTATTTTCCACTTCGGTTATAGAAATAACTGATTTTGAAAGATTTTATTTTATAAAAATATGTTGTTTACAATAGTTTTTAAAAAACAATTAATAACAATGAATATTTTACATCACTTAAAATGACGTCAAATAAAAACATATTTTAAAAAAATGACAAAAATGTATTCTATATTAGTGAATCATTATCCTCATTAATTTCAATTAATATCATCATCATGAACATAACTATGGATATAAGAATAAGAATTATAAAAATAATAAAAATGCCGATAGAGAAGTAAAAAAATTCATGAATGGTTATAATAATTGGTGTAAATATTGGTGTTTTGAATATGGGGGTGAACAAATCATCTAATTAAAATAACAATTAAAAATAATTTAAAAATAAAATCACCCGAATTATAAAACACATTGTTAATAAATATAATGGATATATGTAATTTTATGTTCTAAAATAACTTCCCATGAGGTGGATCAAAACATATTAAGAATAATATGAGATTATCCTTATATTTAAGATAAATCTACTCACATCAAATAGTTGATATATAATTGGTAAATAATTGTAATGAAAATATTATTTTTCTAATCATTTTAATTTTTTAAAAAAAAATTGAGCAATAAAAATTTAAATAATCCCACAAAAATAATAAAAATATGAGTTTTAATCTCAAAAAGTGATTCATTCCTTCTCACTTGAAAGTTACCCAGGATCAGGCATGTCTAATAATATGAAAACGATGATCCCTATCTTGGATCAGGTAGATAAATTATCACAACACATCATCATGTCTAGGCTATCATAAAGCCACTTACAATGCAATGACCAGAATGTTTATAAATGTAGTTCCATTTTTGATTGCATTAGTTTCCATATTATGTAATGAATTTATAAAAAACATGCACTTTTTCACTATTTTTAACTGTTATATTGTATTTTAAATTTAAAATTAAACTATATACATCATAAACATTGTTAATATTTTAACTTTATAGTTACCATTAAGATTAATTTATAATGGTTTATAATAAAGTCCAATTGATACAGATGAAAAAAAAGATGGTCTCATCATGCAGGAGCTTAAAATATGAAATTAATTTATCCAAGCATATTAGGGAGATATAATTAATAGTATTTTCCATTAATCAATAACAAGATAATATTTAGCAACTAAATCATGATCCAAAACATTTACCAGAAAATTTCATGTAGATCGAGATCATGACCCAAAGCATGTTTGTCAAACCATCCCATGAAAATCTCATTATTGCACTGCTTACCCTTAAAGAATTCACTAGTGTAATAAAATACTGCATGTCTAGACCCCAATAGTTTGAATTTATATCTTTTATTTTTAATAAAAAAATGGGTATATAAATTCATTTTTAATATTACTTTTGATAATGAATTTGAATTGGATTTTGATATGCTAAAACACACATTGTATTTTTGGGAAATATATAGTTTCAATCAAGAAAATACCTTTAATTAGCTCAATAAATTTTTAAATAAATTATATTTTAAGAAAATATTATTGTTAAATAATATTTGTTAAATACAAATGATAATATAATTTTATGAATTTAGGAATAAATTTTATAAGGGTCATAAAACTGTTATTGTCGAAAAACATATAATTTTTTTTAAATATTGATATTTTTTAAGTGTAAATTTAGATACCTAGAGAATTTTCCATATAAAAATATTATTCTATTTAAATAATCATATAAAAAATATCCAAAATTGAGTTTTTTGAAATTTTCAGAGGGATTTGAATTTTTTGGTCAAAATTAAATCTGGTTTATATATTGGATGTCTGTTATGAAATGTTAGTGACCCAAATGTTATTTAATATATTCTATATATTGTATAAAAAACAAAATATATATTTCCCTTTTAAAATAAGGGGATTTTTTAGGTTATTAGATTAATTTTTTAAAACTATAATGAATCCTCTAAAATATAAATTATATTTTAAGAGGTTAAAATTAGTGTTTTATAAACATGACTCACATACACATCATTTGGTTTATTATTTTAATGATCTCTGGTCCTAAAATTTTTAAATATTTAACTCTAAACCGATTTGGTAGAAACCATGGGAAAATCCATTTTAATGTTTTTAGTTTTAATTACTTTATCATATATTGTCCTAAACCTATGTTTGGAAATTAATAAATAACTCTTTTTACTATTACTATATACACCCACTCAACCTCCCATTTTTCTTCACTATAAATTGTTGTATGAATCCATTAATCTACCCTTACCTCTATAGATCCCTCCAAATTTTCCCCCATGCTCTTAGTAATCCTCTACCAAGATTTTAGATTCACCCTCTCAAGGTAAGATATCCTTTCTATATCTTCTTTATTCAATAAAATTCTTCATATATTGCAATTTATTTACAATTTCTCTTGTTAGGATATAATATCACACCTAAAAATTATAATTTACAAGTGATTAGTGAATAATATCACTCCCATTAATCCCTCCAATTAACCTTTACATACCCTCATTTTTCTGTAATAATGTTTCTTTATTTTTCCATGTCTAACATTATTTTTGTGAGTACCTATCTTTATTTCAAATCAAGTGTATTCAACTAGAATTATATATCTTTAATATATTTGATACCTTCATTTATATAACAAACACTCCTTGATAATGGTATTAAAATTAATTAAATACATATTTATGTTTTATTATTCATGTGTGACACTTATTCATGCACATCATATGAAAATAATGGGTGTACCCATGTAATTATCAAATGCATTGGGTACTATTTTACTGTCATGAGACATAATGTATGGGATTAAGGTGTAAAAATAATATACTATGATAATGTTTCCACTATGTTATAATGTCTTGGGGTTGAACCTTAACCTATTTTTATGATGTCATGTTTAGTGTGGTCATCAAATTCCCATTTTACTTTATGCTATCATGTTATATCAATCCTTATTATTTAAGGTTATGATTATAAACCCTCATATATTAATTTTATACTACACTTTACTCTCATATACTACATTAATTTATTATATTCTCTATCTATTTCCCTTATAGTCTATATATATCATCCATTTTATTCATCACACTCCATTATCCCAGGTTGTTTTAGAATAACGATGAAATTTTAGGAGCATGTTAAGGCAGTTTTCAACGCTATTTTTGTATCCATATATCAAGTTGATTTTATATGTACCTATTGTTCCAAATAACCTTGTAATAATTATATATGACAATTATTTACATTCATAGATATTACATATATATTTTGGAATACTTAAAATATTTTACAAAGAGACACTCAATGACCTTACTAGTCTAGTGTCTTTGGAAACATGGAAACATAAATACTGGTACATAAGAGGGATAAATTGTCTCCCAATAGTTTTTTATTGAATATAAACCGTTTTGTACATATATAAAATAATAAATATCTTTATAACATGGGGAGGAAATATAAAAAGGGGCGATCTCAGATGCTTACTAAGGGTAAAAAAGGGATACATGTAAGAATAAACATGAGCATATGGGTATGAAATTGTTATCATGAAAATAAAATATCATACCCTATATATAAAATATCATAAATAGGAATCATGGAATAAAAATTGGTTTTTCATAAGAAATTAATCATAAGGAAATGAAGAACATAATCCATGAAATCATAACCTAAGAATAAAACATGTAATTGTGGAAAACACATTATCATATAATATGATTTAAATAGTAGTCAAGGCATCAATTCAAAGAACATATTGGTAGTATTGATTCACTCACTATAAAATATTGGTTGTCATGGTTCCCTCTCATAGCCATCGTAGTTGCATGAGTTCACTCCTCATTCTATCTTGGTAGTCATGGTTCACTCCAATAACCATCTTAGTAGTTATGGTTCACTCCCAAAATCATCATAGTCTATCTAATGAGATATAAATATTTTACCAATACATTGGTGGGAGATATGGGCCCCACCGATATCATAGTTAAATTATATCTATAAGTTCCATAATATCATTAAAAATCATATTATAACCCATGAAATGAAATTGGTATCATAAACATGTAATCATATCATAACTTATAGAAATACATACAGTTTTAATAATTATTTCATCAAATGTATAACCCATGAAAATAAGAGGGTTTCAAAACCATATATCATGTGAATGATAAATTTGTTTCATAAACATAATTCTAGCAAAACATAGTCCTTTCATATAAGTAATATAAATGTAATCATTGAATCATCTCTCCAAAAAGGCATGAGTAACACCAAAGAATATCATCATAAATGGGAAATAATTTTGATTGATCTTTTAAAATAATTTCCTGATGAAAATATCCTTTATTCATGGTAAAATTACTTTAAAACTCTAAAACGTTTTTAAATCTATTTTCTAGAGAACAAACTTGAAAATATATAAATAAATCTTAATTTTTTTTGGGAAACACTTTTCCTTGAGAATTTATTAAATAAGCTTGAACCCATTTTTGAAAACCTTTTTCCTTGAAAAATTATAAAATACTCTTTAAATCATTTTTGAAAACAATTTTCTCCATGAAAACTTATAAAAGTAGTTCAAAAACGTTTTAGAAAACAATTTTCCTTGAAAACTTAGAAAAGAATCTTGGATTAATTTTTAAAACAATTTCCCCTTAAAATACATTGAGAATCATAAAAAATCATGAAAATTCGTTCAAAACCGTTTATTTTTAAATACTTTGAAAACATGTAAATAATTCTTGAAAATGTATTTAAAACCATTTATTTTGAAACACTTTTAAACCCTATAAATAAATCTTAAAAATGTTCTGAAACTATATTCCTTGAAAACATATAAAATATCTTGAAATATTTTTGAAAATGTTTTTCATTGAAAATAAATTGAAATATAAAATTTATACGATATTAATAATATTTTATTAAAATTATAACTTTTAAATACTTAAATTTAAGCTTCACGGGAATGTCAGTCATGACGGTGGATAAATCTTAACATCATGAACATTTCTTTTTCACCGTACAATGTTTAGAAAGGTGCATCAATTAGAAAATGACTAGAATTTTCATCATTAAAGAAAATTATGTTTAAAACGGTAAAACATGGGTAAATATTTATTTTAAATATCATAGTACAAAAATATAATATTTTTTGAAAACTTTTAGAAGACATTGTTTTGGTGGAACGTAGATTTCTGAACGAAGAGAGCATAAAGTTATGCTTTCTTAAAAAAAATTATTAACAATCTTACATACCAAAGAGCAAGAATAGTAATAGTAAATTAATATATAGTGAATAAATAAAGGAAAATAAAACTCATTAGAGTTCTTAAGAAATGGATTTTAAGTTCTCATCAAAGGAATCATAATCACAAACAGTCTTTAAAAAGAGATGAGATTATTTAAATAAACAATTACCAATTGGTAACTTCGAGGAACACTCCACATGTAATAAAAATTTATTACATTAAAAATAAAATATCATGAAGAGAATTATATTCAGGATATTAAATTTCAAAGGTAGTGTATACAACACATGAAAAAATACAGGTTCATATCATGGTATGTATCTCAATGAAGGAAAAATGAGACAAAATTAATTTACAGATTTGGTAAATTTTGAAAAATACACTACATGAAAGAAATATGATAAAATGGTTACGTAAATACCCATAAAATTAATTATAATAATAATATAATTCATCTATGGTAAATATACATACCACAAAAAAAATAATGGGTGGGTAATAATGTATGTATCTCAATAAAATAAAAAGTCAGATGAAATTCTCTTACGTTGGGTCTTAGAATGTCATCGTACTAGTAAAAGAATACAATATAATAAATATAATTATATTATACATCTATAAAATTACCATATTATTATATCTACTACCATATATGCTTTTATTATGACATTAAATTACCCTCTTGTTAATAATTCTATTTCAAAGTTTCACTTGCGGTAATATTTGCTTCATTTCTCTATGGGCTTAATTTATTATATCATAGATCCTTATGCTAATATAATGATTTAAAAATTTTATCCATTATAGAATTTTTATTATATTAATTATATTTGTATTAAAATGATCTATATAATATGTAATTATGAAATCGAACACACCATTCATGCAGACGGTAGGACATATGTACGCATGAATGTTGTTTCCGTTTTATTTTTGTATTGAAAGAAAGAAAGAAAATTAAATATATGTATATATGTATATAATATCATTAAAGAATAATTATTCTGTCATATATATCATATAAATTTACTCAGCACATCCTTGATATGTTTCATGTAGTGTGTGAATGAATCACACCGATTTGAGGGGGAGGTAGTCCATACTTCCTCAAGTGAAATTATCATATTTACTCCAAATTGAAAGTATAATTATATGTGTTTTAAAAGAATTAATGAATCTTAAATACATAATTCATATTATATTTAACATATATTAATATATTTTCCACCATAATTTTCACCATTAAAGGTGGTAAATGAAAAATGAACAACCATCATTTTATGAGGCAGTAGTTCGCTATAAATGTGATCAATATGTTTGTTACCCATTATATGTAAGTGCATGTATGTTTCAATTGAAAAATTATCATAAAAATCCTAGTATATTAAGGATAATTTGTATTTATACAATCATGGAATAATATTATTTAAGCGGGGATAATATAAATAATATAAAATAAATTGAGGAAGAATGTATGCTCTTATTCACGTAACTACATTTAATTTACACCAAAGGGATTCCTTGGATTGATTTAATAAAAATGGGAGGCTTATAGGATTATGGGAGGGATTTTTAGGATATTTTTTGGTATATCCCAGTTGAGCCAATGTGGCTTGAGAGGTTTGAGTAAATGGGATAAGATGAGGCCTTTTATAATAGAGGAGTGGCACTGTTGAAAATTTTGGGAAAGGAAATTCCTCCCATATTTTTTCCTTGTAATGTGGATCCAATAACGGTAAAACGTATATTAAATTTATTATATGGTCTAAATATGTCCTGAAAATGGATTTTGGATATTTTTAGGACATTTGTTCCCTTAAGTTTAAGGTTTAGTCCTTAATTATACATAATTTTACCTTAATCAATGCGATTAATTTTAGTTACGTTCACTAATATTTTCAGTCAAAAGATAATTTGACCTTGTTACAAATTTTATATTATTATTAATCCAAATATGGAATCAATTTTTTTTAAATTCAAGTGACATAAGTGGTAAAAATAATTTAAATTTAATCACACAGTAATGTAGACAGTGCATGGTTTTAAAGTAAAAGAGTTCAAAAGTTTTCTACATTATTATATTCGACGTCAAGTAAAATTGATTGGAATTAAACAAATAGGGATAACTGAAAAAAAAATAAGATATAATTAAAATTTTAAACCATTTTAAAATATAATTTATCCTTATAAACAAATTAGGTGAAAAAATATTTTTAAACCAAATTCATTATTTTTAACCATTCATTAAAAATGAAACCTTATATAAAAATATAAATAATTTACCCTAACATAAATTTTAAGATTAGATTTAAAATATGAAGTTTATTTTAAAATATATAATCTATAATATATAGAAAAAATGGATTTAAAAAAGGATCTCCATTAAATGGTGAAAAAATGTCTTAATAAAAAACATAGAATGTTATGCATAAAATTGGGTTTTTTTATCTAAAGACTCTCAAATATATTTGATGAATATCCAAAATATTTTTTTCAATAATATATATATATATATATATCACATTATCAGCACTCACTAAATTTAATTAATTTAATTTTTTACAGTTAAACAGATTTCTAGGTATAATAATATTTTCCTTTATATTCAATTAGTTCTCATATTCATTTCTAAATAATTTTTATCTAATGGATTAATTTTATATTTGTGTAAACCAAATATTTTTATAAACTATTAAACCCTTTTTTATGCTTAATTTATTGTCTATTTTATAATAAATAATATATCGTTATTTGTTTAAACTCTATCTTGTGTGTTACACAAGACATCATGAAAAGTTATTGTTGCGTGTAATGCATTGTAACATCAGTGTTTCACATAGAGATAGCTTAAATATATTTTGGGCTTGGTGAATGATTAAAATGGATTTGAAAATAAATCAGGAAAAAATAGTTCTTTGAAATAAAATAATCTATTTTTAGTCTTGTGTGAAATGAAAAATATGAAGAATATTAAATTAATTCAAAATAAATAATTCAAAAACATCAAGGTATTATATTCTACCCCCCTTAAAATAACTTTCTCTCTCAAAATTAATCTAGTTTATCAAAGGTTTAATAATTTTAAATTTATTTAATATCAAACCACATCAAAATGACCAATAAAAAATCATTTAAAAATGAAAGTAAGATCCATAACGATTACTTGCAGTAACACAAAGATGGGTTTCCATGTAGGAGAACATAGGTGGAAAGGGAAACAAGGACATGGAAGAGAAATATAACTATCATGTTTTAGAGGTAAGTGATAGGTAAATTGGTCAGGTGAAAGTTAACAATTTGAAATCTACAATGTTGTGATGATCTAAGGAATCATTTGATTCATCAGAAAAGAAGGTACGAGGATAATCTTTTCAGTTTTAAGATCCTTTCCATAAGGTTGAATAATTTCCAAGAGATGTTATAATTACATGATTCCATTCCATTTCATAAGAAAAATATCACCCTTTGGTCATGTCTTAACCAATTTCCAATTTAACACTTTCTAAAAAAATGAATGTGAATTCTCCATTCATGATGAAATAACAGATCCTAATATTAATGATAAGGAATCCCATTTATCATTAGATGTCATCAACACAATATTATTAGACCAGGTTATCAATTATGAATAAATTATTATGTGGTGCGATAACTCTTTAATCTTACCGAATTCATATGAAGATTAACTTAAACATTCCATAAATTGTTACTCTTATAACACTCATAAAAGATTATAATCCAAATCATTAGATATAATGACACGAAATCATATTTACATTGATCCCCAATATATCACAAATTTAATCTTGGTTTTCACATTCAAATCACATGAATACCATAGTCATATATTCAGTTGAAACATGGTAATAACATTAATTACCATACATCCTTTGTGAAAACATGAATAGTTACTTATTTTTATGATTATTGGATATATTCTGTAAATTCAAGAAGTTGTAAACTTCATCCTTAATGAAATATTAAAATATTTTTAATAATAATAACTACTGTAATTTGTACCTTCAAATTTAATTATTTATATCCAAAATATCTATATCTGAAGATAAATATATCTACATCAGATATTAATTAAGGGTTACCATCCCTTAATAAAAATATCACCTTTCCCTGAAATCAACATTGAACATATCATTTTCCTTCATTAATAAAAACTTATAATAAAAATACTTATATAAATTTCATGATTCATACGACATAATATTTTAATTGAAAAACATAAATACATCATTCATCCAATTTTATTATTCAACCATTTCTCAAGATTCATTAACTTATTACTTAACACATCTTTCCTAGTGCATAAAATATTAATCATTTATTAAGGATAATCGACCTCAATGTAGTCATGATTTTTATATTTAATGTAAAAACACTATAAGAACATCACATAACTTTCACATGTCATTTGTCCTATATTTATCTTCAAATGTATTACCAATATTCATGCCACCTCCTTGATTCTCTTCAAGAAACTTCCACTTGGGAAATCAATTTTCATAATGCCCATAATTTCCACATCTAAAAAATTCATTGTTAACAATGTTCCTTCTATTTTTATTGATTGGATAAAACAAGAATACATAAGGTGAGAAAAACACATCATAGAAGAAAACCATGTAATCATGAAAAATTAATTATAGGATTTCTAAATCAGGACATCTTATTATATGATACCCTAGGATTATTATAGGTTACTAATAGGAAAAACCCTTATAAATACTTCATTATGGTTTACAATGATTTTGTGAATTCCCAAATCATATTCCCCAGGACTATCAAAATAGGTATGCAACAAGGATCATTTTCATGTACTATATTACCACAAGTTAGGCCCATAACAACTTATCCATGTTGTTACTCATTGGTACATATGTTTTAGAGCCACATATACTTATAGTATATAGACAAGGATATATATCTAGAAATCCACTAATTATATCCCTTACCAAAATTCCCAAACATTTTTCTATACTTTTCTTTATCCATAGACATATCCCTAGACATGTAATTACAGTTCTCACTATAGTTTTCTTGTCATAGATTCCAATGTTTAACTAAACCTTTTCTCTGATACCAATTATAGAGACCCAGTATTGACATACAAAAACATTACCTAGATTTTTGCATAATACATAGAACAATATACAAACAGATGCCCAATGACCATACTTATCGAGTTCATTTGAAAACATGAAAAAATAAACACTATTACATAAGTGATCTACATTATCTCCAACTATGTTCTTCTTGACTATAACCCTTATTAGACCTATCAAACATAATACATATCTTCAAGACCTTTCAAAGGAAACATAAAAAGGGGTTAAGTTAGATGCTCAGTAAGGGTAAAAAATGGGAGAAATGTAAGCATAAAAATGATCATAGGAGTATGAGACCATACCCATGAAAATAAATGATCATACCTTGGATTTAAAATATCATAAACATGAATATTGGAATAAATTTTGGTATTTCTAAGATATAAATCATAAGTAAATGAATAACATAATCAATTAAATCATAAACTATGAAAAAACATGGAATTTTGGCTAACATATAAGCATATAATATAGTTCCCATAGTGTTCAAGGCATTACTTCCATGACCATCTTCGTAGTATAGGTTCACTCCCCTTACCATCTTGGTAGTTATGTTTCAAACACATTTCCATATTAGTAGCATTAGATCACTTCTCGTACCATCATTGTAGTCATGGTTCACTCCCATGGCCATCATAATAGCTAATATTCACTTCCATGACCATCTTAGTCTATCTCATTAGATATAAGTCTTTACCCAATGAATTAGAGGGAGATATAGGTCTCAGTGATCTCATATTGAAATCATACATACATTTTCTACATGATCATTAAAAAACATATCATAACCCATGAAATGAAATGGGTATCATAATCATTTACTTGAATCATAATCTATGGAAATAGATATAGGTTACATAATCATTTCATCAAATTCCTAGTACGTGAAAAGAAATTGTTTTCAAAATCATATAACCCTTGAATGATAAACATGTTTCATAAGCTTCATGGAATCAAAACACAATCCATTTAGAGGAAGAATATGAATATAATCATTGAATCATTCCCCAAGAATGGCATGAGTAACACCAATATTTGTAATTCTAAATGGGATATAATTTTTAATGAAATTTTAAAAACATTTCCTGGGGAAAATTATCTTTTCTTTTTGGGAAAATTATTTTTAAAACATAAAACCTATTGAAAACAATTTTCTTGAAAATAATATTGAAAACTTATAAACAAAGATTGAAAAAATTTTGAAAACCAATTTTCCTTGAAAAAAAATAAAATAACTTTGAAAATATTTTAGGAATAATTTTTCATAGAAAAAATATAAAATAATCTTGAAAATAATTTTGAAAAACCTTTTTCTTTGAAAAATTATAAAATAATCATTGAAAGATTTCGAAAACCAATTTCCATGATAATAATTTGAAAACTTATAACGAAATATTGAAATTTTTTTGAAACCCATTTCTTTTTTATAAATTTTAATACTTATAAATAAATCCTGAATTTTTATTGAAACCAATTTATCTTGATGTAATTTTAATCCCTATAAATAAATCTTGAAAATGTTTTGAAATCCATTTTCTTTGAAAACTTATAAAATAGATTGAAAACATATTGAAAACCATTTTATTTGAAAATACATTAATTTTTTTTAAAGAATATTAGGTTTTTTTTAAAAAAAATCAACTTTTTTATCTTGTAATGGAAGCTTCAAGGATATTTCATTCATGAATGTAGGTAAATCCATACACACCAAACATTCATTCTGCACCGTAAAAATTTTAGAATGTTACCTAGACTGAAAAAATGATTTAAAGATTACTTATTAAAAATAATTTTATTAAAAAAGGTAAATATTTTAAAATTATTTCTAAATATTATTGGATAATAATATAATAAGTTGGGAAAACTTTTAAATGTCATGGTTTTGAAGGAACATAGATTTCCGACCAAAGAGATGGTAAAAATTGGATTTATTAAAAAGGCATTCTTAACTATATTATGTACAAAATTGTGAGAAAATGGTACCAATAAATGGATATAAAACAAATAACAATAGTAAAATAAAATTAATGAGAGTTATTAAGATATCAATAATTATATTTCATCAAAGTAAACAAAATTATAAACACTACCAAAAATAAATGAGATTGTTTCAATAAAGGCTGACCACTTTATAACATTGAACCTTACTCCACATACAATAAAGTAAAATTAATCAAATATTAAAATATAATTAAAATAATTTGATTCATGATATAAAATTTAGAAGTTATTATATACACCTCATGAAAAAAAATGTGTGCATAACATGACTTGTTTCTTAAAGAAGGCAAATCGAGATAAAATTACTTTACCAAATTGGTAACTTTTTAAACATAAAACACATGAAAGAAATATAATAAAATTAATATGTAAATAAAGATAATTTTTTGTATAAGAATAATATAATTCATCCAAGGTTAATATATACACCACACAAAAGTAACTGGTGGTGAATAAAGCATGTATCTCATGGAAATAAAATATTAGATGAAATTCCCTTACATTTTGTCTTGACTCTCTTCGTACTTACACAAACATCATATGTAATAAATATATTTTTATTATAAATATATAGAAGAATCATATTATTCTACATAATTCCATTATGGTTTGATTTTGAAATTATATAACCCTCTTGTTAAAAATTTTGTGTTACAGTTTCACATCAGTAATATCCTCTTTATTCTTCTCATGTGTCTTAATTTGTTAAATATTTAGTACCTATAATAACATCATGAGTTCCATAATTTAAATCATGATATCAATATAATTTACATTAATTATATTTGTATTTTAATAATATATATAATACATATAAATATGAAAATTTAACACACCGTTAATGGAAATGGCAGGCTATACATATGCATAAACATTATTTTTGGTTTATTGTTGTATTGAAAGAATGAGAGAAAAAATAAATAAATAAAATGATATATATATATGTATATAATATCATTAAATTAACATTATAATGTCATATATTTCATATAATTTCACTAAAAAATTCTTTAATACATTCCATGTTATGCTTGGATAAATCACATCACTTTGAGGGGGAGGTAGTCTACATTTCCCCAAACGAAATTATCTTATTTACACGAAATGTAAAGTATAAATATATGTTTTATAAAACAATTAAATAAGATTAAAGAAATAATAAAAATAATATATAATATATGTAAATATATTTTCCATCATAATGTCCACCATGAGATGTGGGAAATTAAAAAAGAACAATCATCGTTTCGTGAGGCGGTAGTTCACCGTACACATAAACAATATATTAGTTTCCCATTATATGGAAGGGTGTTTAATTGTACATATGATACTTAGAATAACTACATAATAGTATATTTATGATTATTTTTTTATTAAATCATGTAATAAGAACATATTTGGTTGTGGATAATGGAACTAACATAAAATAACTTGAGGAAGAATGTAACCTCTTATTCGGGGAACTCCTTTAGGTTTGAACCAAAGAAATTTTTTGGATTTCATTATTCCAAATTAGAGGATTATCGGATTATGGGAGGGATGTTGATGGTATATTTTGGTAGATATTGGTAGATTAAATGTGTATTGTGAGGTGTGATGAAATGGGACCAAAGGAGGCCTTTTATTGTGGAGGAGGAGTGGCAATATTCAAAATTTTGAGAAAAGTAATTCAACTTATGTTTTTAACATTGAATGTGGATAAAATACTGTACCAAAGTCAATGAAAGTAAATCTAGGGTATATATATGTTCATTCAATGGATTTTGGACACATGTATAGTCATTTACGCTCTTAAGATTAAGGTTTACTCCTTAGTTATGCATAATTTTACCTTAATCGATGTAATTAATTTTAATTACATTTAACATTTTTGGTCAAAAACTAATTTTACCTTATTATAAATTTGAAAGTATTATGATTCCGAATATAGAATCCATTTTTTATAATTACTATCATATAATCGGTAAAAATTAATTTAAATTTAATCATGTAGTCGGGTTGACAATGAGGGTTTTAAAGTAATAACGTTCAAAAGAATGCTATGTTTTTTATATTAAATTTAAATTTTAAATTGATTACAATGACCAAAATTTGGTTTATTAACAAAAATATGATCTAATTATACTTTTAAATTAATTAAAAATATAATATAACCTTATAAATTAATTAGCCCAAAAACCAGTTTTGAACTAAAATTCAGTATTTTTAACTATACATTAAAAAGGAAACCATATAAAAACACCTAAAATTTATCCTAACCAAAGTTTTTTGTTTATCATTAAAATTTTAAGTTTATATTGACATATATAATCCAAAAACGTTTTAAAAATTGGATTTAAAATAGGTTCTTCATTAAAAGGATGTATAAACGCCTTAATAATAAATATAGTATTTTATGCATAAAATTGGGTTTATTATTATATTAAGACTATATTGGATGGATATCAAAAATATTAGATAATATATATATCTCAAATTAATATCACTCATTAATTGTAGTGAATTTACTTTATTAGGGTAAAATAGTTTTGTGTGTATAATAATAGTTTCATTTATATTCAATTGGTTTTCATATTCATTTCAAATTACTTTTTAACTAACAAATTTATTTTATATTTTTGTAATACATATATTTTTATAATGTAGTTAGCCCTTTTCCAAAACTACTATTTTACCAAATAGTTTATAATAAATAATATATCAATATTCATTAAAAGTAGATCTTGTGTGTTACACAACCCAACAAAAAATGTCATTGTTGCGTGTAACGCAAGTTAACATTGGGGTTCTATATAGATCTAGAGAAAATGTATGTTCTTTGTAGTGAAACTTTGACATGGTGTTTCATATAACTGAATCCAATAATAGTTATTTATCTAAAATAAACGATTTTTAATGTTTCGTGAAATGAAAAATGTCAAATAGATTAAACTAATTCAAAAAAATAATTCAAAAAAATTGTAGGGTGTTATATTAAATATTTTTTGGGATTATATAATGATTACCATTATGTTATAAATAATTAAATAAAGTTTAATAAAGGTATGGGTTTTCATAGTTAGTATCAATGAAATGTCT
Source organism: Viscum album (assembly GCA_963277665.1). NCBI lineage: Eukaryota > Viridiplantae > Streptophyta > Magnoliopsida > Santalales > Viscaceae > Viscum > Viscum album. The sequence goes on from OY728135.1 coordinate 1,371,013,010, forward strand.
GGTTATTGTTGGGATAGTGATTTAAAAACTATAGAAATAGACATAGGTATAAGGATAAAAATTTAAAATCATCCCTAAATTTTGGTAAATTATTGAGTAAGTAGTTTCCAATAAAAAAATCCATTTATAGACACTACAAGGGGATTTTAATCTAACACATATGTACATCAGTGTACTTACCATAAAAAAGATACATTGAGGTGGACTCAATCACCTTCTAGTTCATCAAAGTGGGCCTTTCGGTACACCTGGTTTAACACTCTCCAGATATATGATTTGGAAAATTCCTAATATCTTTACGAATCATTATAATGTGAAGAAAAATTCCCATAACATTTTATGTTAGGAAATAATTCATAGATAACATATATTAAAGAATAAAAATTCATATGTTACTTAATATTTTTCATTTATGAATTATCCCTTTAATTTTCATTGTTTCTTGTTTATGTGTTTAAAAGTTTAAAAATAAACATCCCTAATTATCCCTTTTTTATAGTCAAATGGATGGAAATTGGAGAAACCGAGTCCACAACTAGTGTTATAAGAAATGTAATGGCTGCCCAAATGAGATTCTCAAACAGATGGGGGTGGGATTTAGGAACATCGTCGAAATACTTTCTCAATTAAATCATGTTCTGAAATGAAGCATGAATATAGGGGAATTCCCAAATCCCCATAAGAAAGAGAATTATATTATTGAGTCCTTTATATTAAAAAGTCCTCTAGATTTTAGGGGATCTTCTAATCCATTAATCAGGAAATATTATGTCAACTCCAATGAGAATATCTTCCAAAAACTTATATTTTACATTCACTATTTCAATGAAAATTGAGAAGGAATTCATTATCCTTAATAAAAATAAAATTGACTCCATTAGGGTGTATAAGGAAAACAGTGCAATACTTTAACGATACACCTCTGTATTTTTCACTACCCCCAACTGTAAATTTGACCATTTATTTGGTGGACTAAAACCGAGTCTGTGCAAAGCCTTATCCATTTGGGACATTGATAGCTATGAAGAAATTGTCAGGTGTTACCTCAATGTCAAAAAGGATTTCACTTAATCTAAATGTATTCATAGGTATAAGAAGTAGAGAATGGAGATTCACTCTAGCAATATAATGGGGAAATATAATTATCGAATGAAATCCTAACATCCCACTTGCAAATAGTGTGGGAAGATAATCTGGAAAATTGACTAAAGGGGTGAGGAAATTATTTAGTTGTGGGATGTAAGAGAATCTAGTTAGATATTTAATGGAACTCCCCCCCAATGTGATGGATGAAATGAATGATCCAGTAAACCCTAAGCTATAATTGTAGTGTACAAATTCCAAGGAACAAAGACATTATTAAATCCAATTCCCTATGTAAAGGTTTGTTAAAAATAATCAACACCAATAACATACAAGGCATAATGGGTGAGATTATGATATCAAAAATTATGATGTGGATCTTGAAAATGAAGTGGTGACAAGTAATCTAGTCAGTCAATCAAGGGTATTGAATGTAATTGTTTTATTTTGGTTCTATCAATTATTTCATATCTCACAGGATTTGTAGAACCATTGAGACTCCACCATAAATCATGGATGTAGAGATATTAGTGGAAACAAAAATTGGGAAAATTATTTAATCCCAATTATATAACTAATTCCTTGTAAAGGTTTTTGGAATTAACATCCCATTGAAAAAAATTATGTTTTCAAGAATGTCAAATTATAATTTTTTACGTGAATTTATACACTATAGTAGGAACCTTTGGACCTCTATCAATAGAGCCTTACATGAATAATTATAAATATAGTTTTTATTAAGAAACATGGAATGATATTTTAGAAATATTTTGGTTTTTTAATTAAGATGAAATAATATAAAAGGAAGTGATACAAGAGTGAAAAAATTAATATATTTGGTTAAATGCGATCTACCTAATGAAATATCATGATGCTCATCCTTCATCTATTGAAAATGCAGGGTTAATTTCATTTAATACATGGTTTTTAACTCCTGTAAATTTAATTTTACTGAGTTTAAACTAGGATACATCCTATGGTTCAGTTAGAAACAAAAAAATATTCACTAGTTACCTTCAATGATTGGGTGATTTATGTTGGAATTCATAACCGAAACTCACCAAGGAAACAAATGAAGTACTAAAAATGCTATTAAATATTGAGTGTTATTTAATTTTTATTCCTTTTAATATATTTACATGGTAGTTTGAGTGTTTTTGAGTATTCACTTGTACAATATGAACCAAATAAACACTATAATTGAAAGGGGGAAGAAGAAGTTGTGAACGGTGTGTGAGAAATCACATGAATTGTTACCCCCGAACATGACCAAATGAGTTTGACCATAAAATAAAAGTATATAAATAAATTAAATAAGAATATAGGATAAATATAAATATAACAAAAACCTTTAATTTAAAAAATTAATAAAAAGATGAAGCGTCAGATTTAAAACATGTTCCTCCCCGAGTGACCATACAGAGTTTATAACTCCACGGAATGGGAGTAATCTGTATCCATTGAAACATTACTTCCCAATAACTATATAACTTACCATATGTTAAATAAACCACTAATAATGGGTATTATGTGTTTTTTTGGAAAAATACAAAAAAATTTCCACAAAATAAGTTAGGTGCCTAAGGGACTAGGTGACTATTCATGGTTGAATTTTTCCACATTATTTATCTAGATTATTGACTGAAAAATGAATCAACGTTTATTTAAATTTTGGGAATATATAGCAATTTTATTTATATAACAAAGGGTGGTGGAATAAATCCAATTGGTGGTGTGAGTACTGAGTAATAGACCAAATACAAAAGGGTGGTCCAATCTATCTCACTTAGGATTTCGTTACATTTTGGTCCTACAAATAGATGAATTAGGCTCCATTATCTAATAGAGAAATGTATCCAACATAGTTTTAAATTATTTCCAATGTTTTAGGGCCAATTTTATGCACTTATTATCCAAATTATTTATTCTATGTGGGTGCTTTCCCTCCTGCATAGATTTTCCTATTTTTCTTGAGTTCCATTATGGGCTATCCAAATCCTCTCCACTTATAATGAAATCATCCAATCAAGTGGAATTACCACTTTAATAGTTTTCAAAATTAAATCATAGAAAAAATGAAGTAAAATTTGTAATTATATTTTTAATTTTCAATTCAATTTCATTTTAATACAATGGTGTAAGGGTGGAAATGAGTAGTGAAACATTGCACGGTCACACACCATCACCTAAAAATTTTCACTGATGGGAAAATTCAAATTTCCAAAAAATGATAAATTTAGATATTACAAAGAACATGAATATTTAACATTTAATGTAATTTTAATTAATTATTGTAGTGTGACTAAATCAAAAAATACTTCATGAAGTTATTCTTAGTGATTACAGAAAAATATGTCTCGTAAATTTTATAGAATGAAATTCAAGGAGCTGTATGATACCAATCTGATCATGGAATTAAATATTCAACCATTTCACTAACACTCCATGTGTGTGTGTGTGTGTTAAAACAATTTCATTATATTCTTTTCACTTTTTATTAATTAAATATAGGATATTTTAAAATTTTTCTACTTAACAGATTCATTCCACCAAAAGTTTCCTACATTCTTTACAATAAAATACCATTACCCACTAAATTAAGGATTCCCAGAAGTTAAACATTAATCCCCTAACATAAACATCCTCATATGTTTTACATTTCGCCACTCCCTTCATTATTTATTTATGACTATTATTATTATATTATTCATGTACTTTTTCTATTTTTTAGGACATACAATAATTCGATAGTAGGTACACACACATAGGTCAATATGGTATAGTAATGAAACATATCCGATATGGAACGAACCTATGGAAAAATCATTTTATAAATATTATAAAGATTAACCTACTTATATATACATTCAATTATGTAATAAATATTCACACATCATGGTTTTTTACAAGATTCATTGAGATATTATGTGGAAAAATTTCACATAAACTACTCACACAATGGGTATGAATCATCTCAAAGGCTTCATTGGGTTACAACCATTTATATCATTGAATAACAACTAATACACTCGAAATCACTCCCCAATATTAAATTCATGTGAAAATTATCATTCCATAACTCAAGAAATTTTTTATTAAATAATAAAACAACATTGAATCCCAAATTTCAACATGAATTCTCAGAAATATAAATGATTTAGTGACCACAAGAGGCGGAAATGTAAAAATAAAATGTAACATGTGAATAAGGAAGAATGAAGAAAGGTGACGAAAATATTAATGAGATCAACAAGGTGGGGAAAAGTAAAAATACTATATATCAAGGGAAAAAGATAAAAATGAAGACAAAAAATGAAAATACTAACAAACCAAAGAATCTACCCCCCCCCCATATAGAGTTTGTTGTTTCATCAATGTAATAAAAGATAACGTGGGAAGGAAGGATAACACCCTATTGGTTAAAATGATATGTTTCTCTTTTAAAGGTATATTTTCTCTTCTAGTTCCTTTGGAAAATATTTATAAAACCATATATTCCTCTTATCCTTGAAAATAATACTTCTAGCACTCTACTCATGAAAAAAATTTGTTTCACCAAATGGGTAATCATATATAATAGTGTGAGGAATGATCCATCCGGAATAAAGCTTTCATGTGTGAAGATTTATCCTATAATTTTACATGAGGACCTTCTAAAAAATATGAATCTTCTATTGATGAATCATACCATTAAGAATATCCTTTATCTTCTATTTATTGATTTCAGAGTTCCTATATACATTGCTCTAAATTTCTTCCATCTCCCAAATCTGCAACTTTCTTATTCTCATCTACATATTAAAGATTCATATTAAATTGTTTAACAACCCCATATGAATGGTTCTCTATGAACAATAGGAAGTGAAAATCCTTCCCAAACACAATTCAATATGGTGAAATTTTGATCCATGTTTGAAAATTTTTATGGTATATCCAAAGTGCATCATCCTAGCATAAACTCAAATATTACCTATTGGGTTGTACCGGTTTTTCCAAGATTCTCTTAACTTCACAATTTATGATTTATTCTTGTATATTAGTTTGGTGGTGATTTACAATCAAGAAATAATTAACAACACCATTCTTATGAAGTATGTTTTTCATGTTAATATTTCAAAAATGTGAACCCGAATTACTAGTGATTAATGTTGTCCAACCAAACCTACTGAAAATATGAGACCTCACAAAATAAACAACCACTAAAGAGTCATCAATCATGGTATCATTTGAAAACAACCATTTATATATATATTCAATATCTATTAATATTTATACAAAGCCAAAAAAAATTGTAAAAGTACTCATGAAGACAATTCAACATGCTTCAAAGATTTCAAAAAATAACATAAGTTTTTGGGGAATTTCATTCCTTTTGGAGATATTCTCTATGAATTTACATTTTTTTACCAAACTATAAAACCTAGGAGAATATATATAAACTTTTGGACAATAAAGTACTAAATCAACAAACTTTAAAGCTATACATTGAAAGAAAATTTTTCCCCATAAACCCAAGTGCGGAAGAATCCCAAAAAAGGTGAACTCATGGTCAGGGAGACATCGATGAACAATTTGGTCACTAAAAATTATCCACAAATACAGGTCATCCCAAATTTACCATCATGAATCATGTTTACGTATTTGGGACTATGTTGTGGTGAAATTATTGGCGAACCAATATAAATCTATAAAATTCACAATGTTTTCATTCTTTGGGGTAAGGTCCACAACATAACAATGGTTCTCATGATGAGATAATTATCCAATGGAGAGGTATGTGTCAACATGACGGTCCAATGGTGGTGATATCCTGATAATTTGGTTTGTCACCACATTTTCACTCCTCTTATCTCAAATATCAAGGTAAATGTCCTTGAGGAGGAGAATCCAACTTATGAGGTGGGTCTTAGCTTCATCATTATTAAGGAGAAATATAAAGGTAGAATTGTTAGAAAACACAATGAATTTTGACCCAATAAGACATGAATGTAATATTTCAAAGAAAAACATAATATAAATTAGTATTTTTAGTGGTTCATTACTCTTCCTAGGTAGGTTTAAGGTTATGTAAGGAATACAAAATGATACGAGGATCCTTCTCAACCCTTTGTGAAAAAACTACCCCAACTATAAAGTTAGAGGCACCATAAATAAGTTCAAAGGAAAGATTCCTCATTGGTTTTGGAATGATGGGAGTTGATGTGTGACTACATTAAGAGAATTTAATATATCCTCCAAATTTTTATCAAATAAAAAAATCATAATATTTTTGTAATTATAGGTAAATTTGATGTGTTAACATACTGATGTCTTTAATGAATCGATAGTAAAATCTTGCATGACTAATGAAAGATCGCATGTCACCAACAAATTTTGGACATGTAAGGGATGAAATTATTTCAATTTTTTATTTATTCAGTTGAATTACATTATTTTATATAAAATTCTTAATAAATATACCCCCTCATCCATGAAATATAATTTCCTTTTATTTAGTATGTGATATTTTTCTATGTGATAGTCAAGGATAAAAACTAAGTTTTATAATGATCCCTCAAAGTAATATCCATAAACCATGAAATAATCCATAACAACTGCCACACAATTCTCTCAGTACATAGAATATTACTCAACATTCCTCACTAAAAAGTACCAAGATAATTATAAAGACAAAAAGGAATACATATGTATTAAAATATGTAGAATGAGTCGGTAAATGTTGTGTTTTATAGATCCTTAGGGGCTATATGTAATTAAAAATAAACTAAATACCCATCATGTAAACAAAATTGGGAATTATTGGCCAATATTTCCATCATTTTTACATTGAAAGTTATAGTGATTTGGTCTTTTCACATTGATTGATTTAGTTTACTGTAGTCAATAAGGGTGGAGGGAAAACCTGCGTGGTTCCAACGAGATCATCCGAGGCAGAAACACATTCCCGACGTGCACTCAGAAGATCTCTGAAGATTCGTCCTCCCTCTCCCATTCCTTCTTCCCGTTCTAAACCTTCCCTGTGAACAAGGCAGGCTACTGCCCATTTTAAGCAAAAAAAAGTACACGGTGTGTACTTCCTAGTACACAGCATGTACTTTCCATTTTTAAACTGTTCCCCTGGAGGCTTCCCGCCAGCGTGGCACTGTTCACCTCCCGAAATTACTACACTGCATGTCTCCTTGAGTAGACGGCGTGTTCTATCACACAACTAGCCATCTCCTTACTATTCGCCTGCCAACTAACTACACATCGTTTAAAGGACCACTACATGGCGTGTAGTCAGTTCCTACACCCTTCATAACTGGCATGGCCACACACCCTGTGTACTCATCCCACACGGCCAAAAGTACACGGTGTGTGGAAAAGTACAAGGCATGTACCTTCCAAAATTTGTGATTTTTCACCATTTTCCTTATTTTCTCAAAAACACCTAAGGATAAGAGAAAGGAAGAAACTCGTACCTCAAGAATAAGTTCCGGGTTCTTACATAAAAAGACAAGAAAAACCATTGCAAATGAAAAATGGGAAATAAATACTTACCCCCACCATTTCAATCTAGGATGATTGAATCATGGATATTTCAGAAATAATCAATTCAAAATGAATTTTTAGACCCCTTTCAAAATGTTGAAATTAATACCCCCTTCTCGATGCACTGAAAAAATTCTAATTTATGTTAAATTTTAAAAGGATAATTACACCATTAATAAGAGACTTCATGGTAATGAGAGGACTATCTTGTAAAAAAGTGTCTCATCCCTTATCACAGAACAGTTTGTAATAAAACATTAATATCTAGGGACATATTTCATCACATGAACCATTGGTTATTTAAACTTCTCTAAAGATTTATGAGATCTAGTTTTTAAATTAATGTATTTCCACACTCAGTAAAATTTCACTATATATGGGGGACTTGAATCCCAAAAAAAGTGGTGGTTTAGCATTCAAATAGATCTACAGTTTTTCTAGCATGAGTTTAAGAGGATGTCCTTATGAAAGTCAAACATTTCTTATTCCTAGTTAAGATCTATGTTCTGAATAAGGAAGAATGTAGAATACTGTCACAATCACCCATAATTTTAGGGAGAACTCTCTAAATATTTCCAAAACCATCACAATTTCCATGAAGGGACACTCACTATGATGTTTGTAGATTACACTTCTGATATCAATATTTTGGAATCCATGTGGCACTCATCAGATTATCAATCACTCTTTTCACTCTCCCATGAAGTTGGTACTAATGCCATTAAACAATTATGTTTTCCCTTGAATTATTAGCCTTAGGAAATAATTTTTCCAATAAAAATATCACTTAACATGTAGATACCCAAACCAATGGAGATTCTGATTTCATGTGGGAAGAAGAGGTAAAATATTATTTCATTGATGATTCTTTAAATGATAATGAAGATGATTTTGTTTATTATGTGTATGTAGTCAAAATTTTGGAAGTGGAAATCCTCAATTTATTTTCATCTCCTGAGATTCCCCTAGATTTGGAATTAATACCTCCCCCTGTTAATTTGAAATATGTGTACCTTAGAGTCGGAGAGAAATTACAAATGATAACTGTGAATAAACTATCTGAAACCAAAGGAAAATAATTGATTGAGATTTTGAGAGTTAATTTCCAATAAAATTGCGGATCTTATGTTATATATTAGTAATAAACCCAAAAATAAGCTCACATAGAATAATCCTTGAGGTAGATTCCAGTCCTATTAGAAACCCCTGAGTAGCCTGAATCCCACATTGATAAAGGTTGCAAAAAAGAGACTGAGAATATCATGGAAGATTGGATCATCTATCATATCTTGTATTCAAAATTGGTTATCCCCATTCATATAGTTCCAAATAAAAACTAGCCTAACCATGGTGAGGAATGAAAAGAATTAATTAATCCCAATGGGAATTAAATATAGTCGGAGAGTGTGTATTGATTTTGGGAAGTTGAACTAGGTCACTCTAAATGATCATTTCATCATCCCCTTAATTGATCATGTGTTATATAGATTGGATGGGAAAACTCATTATTGATATTTTATGCATTATTAAGTTATTTTCAGGTACCTATTTCTATTGGTGATCAAGATAATATAACCTTTACTTTTCCATTCTTCAATTTTATATATAAAAAGATTCGGATTATGTAATGCTCTAGGTACATTTTAGAGGTTCATGGTAAGAATTTTTTCGGATCACCTTGATGATTTCATGGATATTTTATTAGATGATTTCATAGTTTTTAGAAATTACTTTTAATATTTTTTGGAAAATTTGGAAAATTTTATGAAAACATGCATTGAAATTTATCTTGTTTAATATTTTGAAAAGTGTTATTTCTTGGTTAAGATAAGAATATTAATTTCACAAGTAATTTTTAAAAATTAATTGAAGTGGATAAATAAAATATTAATGTGTTAAATTCATTTCCTTACCCAACTATTGTGAAACATTTTAGATCATTTTTAGGACATGAAAGTGTATACATGAGGATTATCAATGATTTCATAATGTTTTATCTCCCAATCTCTATATTTATTTTGAAATATGTTGATTTTAATTTCAATAGTACGTGTAGGTAATCATTTTATGAGTTAAAATAGAGATTTATTACACCACCTGTGATGCAACCACCAAATTGGGATGAACCATTTGAGTTAATTTTTTAAGCTTCCATAAAGAAATTCGTGCAGTCCTTACATAGTGAATAGAAGGTAGGGTACCAGCCATTTCCTATGCCGCAATAAACATAGAGGAATCACAATTCAATTATACAACCATTGAAAATGGATTTTTGGAGTGGTTTTTTCTTTTGAAACATTTAGATCAAATCTAGGTGAAACTAAAGTCACAATTTTTTCTGATCATGAGCCTCTTAAATACTTGATAGGGATGGGAGAATATAAACTGAGGATAGTGATATGGATGTTACTAATATATTATCTCAACATAAAAATCAAGTAAGACAAGGGATATGATAACAATTTGTGTAGTCATTTAGGCATATTTCCCAATACTGTTGAAGCTGAAATTCTAGACAAAGAACCATTAAATAGTCATCTTCCAAGAGAGTTGTTATACCTAATTGATGGATATGTGCCTTGGTGTTCTGACATAGTAAATTATCTAGTAAGATCTTAGGTCCCATCTCATTAAAATTCTCACCAAATTCAAAAAATAAAGTGTAATCTTAATATAACATTTGTGATGATCCATTTATTTAGAATATTTGTAATGACCAAGTGATAAGAAGTTGTTTTCATGAGAGTTAAATTCATTCTATCATTGAGTTCCATCACACATTCGTTTGTGGAAGCCTCTTTGAACCACACATTTTAACAATGATTTTTTTAGAATCTTGACTTTATTTGTCCACACTATTTAAAGATACTCCTGAATTTTGAAAAAGGTGTGAAAATGTCAATTTTGTTGAAAAATTTTAAAGAGACAAGAAAGTACCAAAATGAAACATAATATTTGTGAGATTTTTGAATCATGGGGATAGGTTTCGTAGGAACTTTCCATATTTCATTTATAAATTCAAATATCTTTCTTTTAGTTGATTATCATTCCTAATGGGTGGATGAAAAATCCATTAGGGCTATCAATGATAATGTTGTTTTTGATTTTGTTAGAGATAACATATTTTATAGGTATAGAGTTCCCATATACATCATTAAATATTAGAGGAATCTCATATTTTAAAGGATACATAAGGGTTTGTTGAAGAAGTATGAGGTGTATCAAAAAACCTCAACTCCCTATCATACACATAATAATGGTAAAGATGAAGTGTCCAACATGAAAGTAAATGAATTTTTGAATAGACTGTTATACTGAATAGGAAGGATTTACGCCAAGGGTTAGAATGAACATTATCAAATAACAATATATCCTACAAAAACCCAATTAGAATGAGTCCATATAGGTTGGTATATTAAAAAAATATGCCATCTGCATGTGAAATTGTAGTATAAGGTGTATAGGGATATGTGGAAGCTGAATTTTAATTTTGAAATCACATGGAATGATAGAAGATTATAGTTATAGGTGGTAGTGGAAATTATAAGGGAAAAGATTGAAAATTATTGGATTTACAAAGAGATAAAAAATGTAGTTCATGATAAGATGATCTAACTAAAAGACTTCCATACTAGAGACAAAGTGTTGTTATTCCCCTCAAGATGCAAGATGATTCCAGGTAAACTACATTACATATGAGATGGTCTATTTTTATTTACTTATGTATATGATTTTCGTATGGTAATGATTGTAATGGATGGAGAGTAGGATCCATTCACTATTAATGGACACAGTCTTAAAAAATTAAATGGGATCATTCTATCAAATATAGTGGAGGATATCACAGCCCTCTAACCACCTTATCACTAAAATCCATCAGTCCATACATATAGTTTACACTTTATTTGTTACTATGAATCATTTTAAAATATGATTACATATTAAATTTTATTTTCATTAATTTATGACAATATATCATTTATGTTTAGGAGTGGAAGCATTTTTATTTTAAAATTACAATTTTTTTTATTTTTATGTTTCAAAAAAAATTTAAAATTTTTGCGTGTTTCATTTTCACTTTTTTTGAACTTTTTTAATTGAAATTATTATCATTTCCATTTTTAAAACCCATATCAATTAGTGATCCAATATATTCCATGAAACTGAGCTTAAATATATGTTGAAAATGTTTTTCTTCAAGTTTAAATCTTTTGCAATATCAATAAATGTACATTTATTTTTTAATCCCTTTCCACATATCACTATATCTATCTATGAAATCACATTCCCATGAGGCTTATAAACTATTTTTCTCATATTATTTTTATCCATGTCCCTTTTTTAGAGATGTTTACCTTGCTTTCTTTATCCATAATTTGATTTAATCATATGAAAACATGATGGTTTGAGGTAATTTTTTTTAAATGAATGAGGATTTTGTTTGGTATTAATTACCACTTTTCAAAATAATTCTTTTAATTATGGATTACCTTGTACATTTAATCATCAAAACCCTTATAATACCTAAACATACTCTTAGGTTAGCCACATTTCAAACCAATTTTCCCTATCTAACCATTTCATGAAGTAAAATTGAATGATCTAGTTGAAAATAATTGTGCGGGAATATCTATTGTATTGTGCCAACTCATTTGGTTAAACATTGGGAGGAAAATAAAATGTTGAAGATATGTGTTTTTTTCTAAAAAAATTATAATGTTGAATGATGTGCCTATCTCGATCTTTAAAAAAAATCTTGTCTGAGAGGATTTAAATTTTTACTGATGAAATGATGAATGGTGAGAACCTTCCTTGAGTTTTCAGGATTTTAGAGCCTATTATCTACTTGAGAGTGAAGAGAATACCATACTTGAGTAAAAATTAGAATCATGCAATTTTTTTAAAAAAACAACCCCTCCTCATTCTACCTTATAATTATTCGCATTTGAATCCTACTTACCAAAAGCCATAAAACAACCTTAAAAAGTACTCATGATATACAAATTTTTTTAACTCACATTAGGTGGATAAGTAGTAATTTAACAAGACTATGGTGACTCTTTCATTCGTTTCAATGAGAAAATCCTTGTTGAAAATTGATATTTTTGAAATGAGATAAAATTCCAGGAAGGTAGGTGTTTTTTGTGCATGGGAGGAGAAATATAGTGGAAATATAATAAATTATCTGAATGGATGACATGAAATAATTATTTGGGTGAGTAGTGATATCTTTTATTTCATGGTGTGGAACTTATGGATATCATGGGTATGTGTTTTGAATTTTATTTGATTTGATTTTGATACAGAATTGTCCATGTGTCTATGTGATAAGTGCATGGAAATTGATATAGTAAATATTTTATTGGTTGTTTATTTGTGTTTCAATGATTTGTTGTCTTCCAATTAATAAATTTCTCGTCATTTTCATTAATTTTTCATGTTTATTTTTTTCTTAATTGTGGAATTTACTTAATTCTGGAAAACATTTCATTTTTTATAGCTTCATTTTTATGCATAACTTTTAAATTTTTTATTCTAAAAAAGTTAATATTTTTTCTAGATTTACTTTGATTGTTTTCATATACATTATCTTTGGGATATAGATCCTATTCTTAATAAACTAGTTCAAAAAATATTAATCATGAGGATAAATTGTGTTAGCTAACAGAATGATCCATAAATTAGTAATTGAGTAATATATCAGTTTAAAAACAACCTAATAAGGTGATTATAAATGGATTAGATGTAAAAATCTGATACTCAAGTACAAAATAAAATTCATAGATAATTTATGTCATTAAGTTATCAAATTAATGTGATAAAGTGGAGGGAGTTGAGAATTCTTCTCTACCAAAAAATGTATTATTCTGTAATTCGCTCATAACATTTTTTACACTGGTCTGAATAAGACGAGATTCTGTGGATGAATGTATAGTATAGGGAGGTACAACTTTTATGCAGAAAAATTCACGATATTATTTTATTTATTATTCTAAATGGACTCAATATTTAGGAGTAATGATTCTTAAGGGATTATTTTCAACACCTTAAGCCTATAAATATGACTGTTAACTGCTATTCAAAAGGATTGAAGAAGGCGAAAGAGGGGAGGCACTAGAGGATTATAATCTTGAAAATATTTGGATTTTATATTTTCTCTTTTATTAGATTAATAATTCTCTCTTCTTACCCATTCAACTATATTACCATTTACATGGAGGGGTAAAACTCTTGAGTGATCAGGGAATGGTGAGTTTTTATTTTGCAATGTCGGAGCATTATGCTTTATTTTAAAACACAAATATTCTATTGAATAATTTATATTTTTATTGTTTAATGATTCTATTAATGCAATTTTATTTTTGTTTTTGGAATTAGTCGTTCTTAATAACATTGGTTGATGATCATTGAACTCCCTCTTCCTACGTAAGTTTTCCTCGACCGAGTGGATAGTGTTAGGTGGTGAGTGTCTAGAAATTTTTGAAATATTTGTGGATTATGTGAATCATTTATATATTTATAAGGAATAAAAATTTCTTATGGGGACTTGTCTTAGTTTTTTCATAATGGTCTATGAATTTCCATGCACAAATGAGTGGTTTTCATTTATTCATTTAACAAAGGGTGATTGATAGCTCAACCAGGGAGTCATTCATTTATCATTCAATATGAAGATAGGTGGAACAATATTTATCACCATGATGATATTAAAAATTTTTATCCCGCCCTTACCCCATAACTCTCTTCATACATTACTGTTAAACCTTTATTTTAATTTCTTTCATTCTATTCAAAAATAGTTGATTAGAAAAAATCTCACCACATTATCTTATTTCATGTGAAAAAATGATTTTTGTGTACTCCCCTCTAGAGAAAACCTTGTTTGAACACTTATATTCAGTTAAACTTCGTAAATATTTTTTTAAAACCCCATGATATGGATATTTCAGTTTCTTATATAAATCTAAAAAATATTCAGGAGAAAGAAATCGTCCTCCATATCAAGAATCATCCTCTGATTATATACAAGTGTAAGGATAAGGATAAATATTCATTGATACTCTCATCTAAAACATTGATATTATTCCCTTATAAGAATGACTATATAAATTTAGTGATTTAGTATAATGAAACAATCATCCTCAGAGGTAGGCCCATAATGAGATAGTATGCTAATGTGTTTCCCACTAAATGTTTTGGTCTTCCTCCTATCCAAGATATTGAGTTTTCAATGAAGATTATATTTAGAGCCTTACCAAAATCCAAGACTCTATATATAATGGTTTTTTGAACATGAGGTGATTATGAAGAAACTATTGAATAATCTAGATAAAGGGTTCAAATGCCTAATTTTTTCTCCATGGGCTGCACCAGTCCTCTTCGTTAAGAACAAGGATGGTTTAATGAGCCTCTATTTTAATTATCATGATCTCAATAATATCATGATAAATAACAAGTATCCTCTAAAATTCATTTTAAACCTATATAATTATATATAGGAATCCAAATGTTTCTCAATGGAGAATCTTCAGTTAAGAAATTTTTGAGTATAGGTGAAGAAGGAGGATATCCCCATTTCATCTTTTCATACAAGGTATATGAACTATTAGTTCACATTTATTCCATTTAGAGTCACTAATGATCCAAATATTATCATTTAATTAATGAATATAGTCTTTAAATATTACCATGATAATTTTATAGTAGTATTTGTAGGTGATATTGTCATCTACTCTAAAATCAAGGAAGAAAATGAGGATATATTGAATTATATATTGAATAAATTGTGAAAAGAAAAGTTATTTTAATTTAAAATAAATGTGTCATTTTGTTGGAGAATATAACATTTCTAGGTTATGTTATCACCAGTAAAGGTACTTCCATAGACTGTTAACAAATAGAGGCAATTGAATGATGTAAAAGGCCAATATCTATACCATAAATATGGAATTTCTATGATTTCCTAGGTAACATTTTCTTTGTGGGAATATTCTTATAATTTTAAAGACTACTAACCATGTTTAATCCAAAGGGTTTATGTTTTTCTAGAATGAGTAATGTGTAGAAATTTTTAAATAGATAAATAAGAGGACAACGACTAAACCTTTTCTCACATTACCCATTAGTGGGGAAGGAATTGTGATGAAAAAAAATTCATCTAAATGTTCATGGGTTCCGTACTCTGGAATGATGAAAAATTTATATCTTATTCCCCACACCAACTAATGATCAATGGGAAAAACTACTCAATTTATTATCTATAATTGGCTATAGTTATCATCAAATTAAAATTTAGTGGAAATATATTTATAGGGAGAATTGTGACATATAAAGGAATAATAAAATCATTAAGTATTTATTCATATAAAAGGAGCATGATATGTGCATATGAACTTTATTAGACATTATAAAATATTATAATTGATCAATCAATTATCATCCTGGTAAAGAAAACAAATTAGAATATTCTCTAAGTAGAAAGGGTCTTGCAACTCTATACATGATGAGAATTGAAAGGGATCCGATATTCTTGGACAGAAAAGGATGAATATGGGAACAATAAAATGATATTTATCCTATATTTCTCAAATAACATCACAAACATCATTTGTTGATAGGATTAAGGAGTCTAAGAAGGATTATGAGTTTTAAAGAATATGGTAGAAAATATATTGTTGTCAAACATTGTGAAAGATGGATTAATATCATTTGCAACTCAGATATCTGTCCAGTAAAAATAAAAAACTGAATAGGGATCCTCCAGATGATTCACAAATATCACCATTATATATTTATACAGTGAACACTAATATTTATATAGGTTAGAATAAAAATTTCTAGTGGGGTAAAATGAAGAGGGGGTACTGTGGAATTTGTCTCTCGATACATTATATGTCAATAAGTTAATAATTAATGATAAAAGAATAAGATTATGATGAAAACATTTCCTATACCAGTATGGAAATGGAATAAAATTACCAAGGATTTCATCATATGACTCCCCGTGACATTTAATATTAAAAATTCCATCTAGATAGTATTCAGTTTTCTTATAAAGTAAGATCTTTCATTTCCATTAACTAATATTTATATCTTAACCAAATCACAAATAAATACACAAGGGGAGTCATAAGGCCACATAGAGTTCCACTCTTCATTATAAAGGATTGAGAACATGAAGTTTACCACAAGGTTTTGGAAAATCCATCGGTATGTATTGAATAAAAAACAGAGCTTTAGCACTGTATATCACCCTAAAATAGATGGTCAGTCTAAAAGACCCATTAAAAATATAGAGGATATGATAATATCATGTTCCATGGATTTCCAGGGATTTTTGGACCAAAACCTTCCCCAAGTGGACTTATCATACAACAATAGTTTCCATTTTAGCATTCAAATGGATCCTTATGAGGATCTATATGGAAAGAGGTTTTAGACTCTGACATACTTGGATGAAGTTGGAGTGAAAAGATAATGGGACATGATCTTATCAATGAAATTAATGTAATGAATCAAACATTTCCAAATCAACTGAAATATACACAAAGGTGGTAGGAAATTCATAGATACGATAACCAACATGTTATAGAGTTTGAAGTTAGAGATAATGTGTTCCTTTATATATTTTTATAGAATAAAACTATAGTGTTTAGGAAGAATGGAAACACAGGATCTCACTTGGTCCAAATTTTATTGTGGAATAAAAATATTGAGGAACTGAAATGGGAATAAGAAGAGGTGATGAAATAGAATTACCATCATATTTTTTAGTGAGTGGAATGAAATTTTTTATAGTGAAATCTCTAAACATGGGAAGAATGTAACAACCTAAAATTTTATAAATGAAGTTTCCTTACTAAATAAATTAAATTCCCCATTATGTAATACATTTTAAAAAAACAATACTTTCGATATGTTAAATAGTCATATGTTTCATCAAATTTTAAAACTATTATGAATCAAAACCATTGTCAAATTACCATTAATATTATAATTTTAAGGGTTATGGTAAAGTCCAATTGATATAGAGGAAATAATCGATGACCTTGACCAGTAATATTGTACCATATGAAGCTATTTTTTAGATATTTATAGGGAGATAAAAATTATAGGATTATTTCTTGATCAATCACAAGATAATATTCAACAAAAAAAATCATGAAAAACCCATTTATGACAGAAGTTTAAGCTCTCCGAGGTCGCAACCCAAAACATGTTCACTAAACCAGCCAATGAAAATATCACTATCACACACCTTGTCCTTTGAGAATATGAGAGTATTATAAATTTCTATGTGTCTCGAACCTAAAAATGTGATTTTTATGCTTTTTTTAAGAAATTGTTATATTTACCCCGTTTTAATATGACCATAGAAAATGATATTCAATATGATTTTGATATGATGAAACATAAATTGTATTTTTCATAAATGTATAGTTCCAATCAAGGCAATAATATTAATAAATTATACTATTTTATGTAAATTATATTTTAATAAAATATTATAATTAAAAATTATTTATAAAATACAAATGATAATATTATTTTGTGAATTGAAAAAACTTACCATGGTTCTGAAAAATATAATGGTAAAAAATAATATTTTTTTCTATAAAGGAATATTTCTATTTAAAGATTAAATTATCATATTTAAATAATTTTCTGAATAAAATAAATTTTATTTCTAAATTCAGTATGTATAAATTATTCAATGGTTCTTTATTAATAATATTCAGAGATAGGTGAATTTCTTAGTAAGATTAAGTACACTATTAATATATTGTGTGTATTATGACATCATAATGTCCAAAAAATTTTGTAATATATTCAATATATTATATCCTTGAAAAATATATCTTTACCCTTTAAAATAATATGTTTTTAGTTCATTTTATTAATTTTATTACCCCTTAAACAATATTCTAAAATATATATTATATTTTATGGTGTCAAAATTACTTATTTATAAACATGAATCACTTCCACATCACTAAGGGTATAATTTTAATGAGATTAGTTTTGAAAAATGTAAAAAAAACTAAAACCACCCCAATTTAGTAGAATATATTGGAAATCATTTTGCTTTGTTTTTTGTTTTTGATTAATTTATCATATATGGTCTAAAACATGTTTTTGGAAATTATAAAATAACTCTCCTCACCTTTTCTTAATAAACCGACACAACCTCCCATTTTTCTTTACTAAAAACCATTATAGTGTGAAATTAATTGGACATTACCTCTATATATAATTCCCTAGGTTCCCACAAGCTCTTAATATTCTTCTCATAAGATTTTATTGGTACCCTCTCTTTGTAACGGATCCTCTAATCATATTTACTCAAGAAAATACTTTATATTATGCCATTTATATTCCAATTTTTGATATTGGGAAACTATTTCACATACCAAAAATAATTCCATTATGATTTACAAGTGATGAAAGGATTTTTTCACTCACATTAATCCTTAACATTACACTTTAAATACCCCAATTATACTTCTAGATTTGTCCAATGATTTATTTATGCCAAATATTTTTTTGCAGTGAATACATATCCTTATATTTACTTATGAGAATTAAACAAGATATACTTATCCTTAATTGAGTGGGGACTTCTATTTATATAACCCACACTCCTTTGTTGTGGTATTAAAATTAATGAAAGTCATATTTAATTTTTATGTTTTGTGTGGCCACTTATGAATGTACATGATTTGAAAATGATGGGTGAACGTAAATGGTGCTCAAATGCATTAGGTAATGCTTTAGCCTCATAATACACCAGGTATGATATTATGGATTAAACCTAATCCATTATGGGAATTTTTCCACCATTTTTTGATATCTTGTTGGGTAAAATTGACCTGTCTTTATGATGTTATGTTTAATGTTGTCACCACAGTCCAATGATTCCTTTTTGTTATCATGTTATATAATGCCTTATTGTTCAAGATTATGATTATCAACCCACTTATGATACTTTCATATGAATCATGTACCACAAAATTTTTTTAACTTATGTTATTTTTTTATTCACTCATTGGGATTTATATCCAACACCTTTCATATGTATTTCTCTAGAGTATCTCACACAGTTCTAGAAGAATTCTAAAATTTTGGGAGAATGTCAAGGAAGTTTTCAATAATATTGTTGTATCAATGTGTCAATTTGGTGTGATATGTACCAAATTTCCAAAGGACACAAGGCTTTATGATATTTTGGGATTTTATAATATGTACATTTATGTAATAAATCTTGAAATAAAGTGTAACAATTATATAGGTTGTCATATCCATAAAGGTAATGGGAATTTAAGTATGAAGGAAATTAATGAAAGAGTGTCTTAGTACTCCTCAATGTAGTATAAGAGTCTTTGAAAAAAAGATATTTATAATAATTCAAAAATATATCAAAAGTAATATAAAATAGAGAGCGAAATATAGAGAGTTTATGTTTTATATAACTTTGATGATGGTCAAGTTTCAAGTAATAAGTAAGGTTATCTTCTCTTTATAATCTATTCCTTGAGTAATGAGAGTAAATAAAATGATTATAAATATTATTTAAAATACTTCAGTGATTCACAAAAAAAATATATTGTCGTGGGTTTCATTAAATAGAGTACTAGTATGTGTGTTCCCATTTTTTTTTATCATTTTTAAATGAATTATTAACTATTTAAATAATAAAACCCGAAAAATATCTATTGAATACCAACTATTAAATATCATTATATTTACTAAAAATCCAGAAATGATAAACTTTTAAATTTTCATTTAATTGTTCAAATATGATTATAGTAATATATTATTTAAATATAATTATTCTCAAGAATTATTGATTTAGGTCCTCCAAATTAGCTCTCATACCTCGTGGTCTATTTAAAAATTATTAAAAAACATTTTTTGATTCCTTTGATTGGTAATGGGGGAAATCATTTGAACATGTGGTCTCTTAACTTTAACATGAAGTCTCTCAAAGTCATCATATGACCTCTTCAACACTTTTCCAAAATTCTAGCTCTACAAAATGGTTACATTATTTTTTCTAGCGTTTGATCAGACGCAACATGTAGTTCACTGAGATATACATGGTTTATTCAATATTTTTTATCTAATTGGAAAAGATGATAATATATATAAATAATTCACATGATTACTATTGCAGTCACTTGAGGAGTTGGTGATATTTTCCCCATGGTGAATCAATTAATCATACAGTCAATCTACTTAGTAATGCATTCAATTCTATCCTTTTTAAAAAATTTACCAAGTTTTGGATTTCCTCATGTGGAAAATTGAAACATTATCACAATCAATCCAGTAAAATTTTTGATGATCCAATACATAGATATATTTCAATAATTTGATACATGGTCATTTTCCTATTCTTGTTTCTATTTTAGTTTCTTCTTATGGTCATTTTCAATATTTATAGTCACTATAAAAATTATAAATATCTTCATATTTTTTCAGAAAATAAAAGGTCATAACATAAAACAAATAACTCATTAATAATAAAATAAACAATAGTCTAGATATTTAAAATAATGAATAGTTAGACTATAAAAACAATATCCCCCTTTTAATGATCACAAATCCTGGAAATGTAAACCATGAGAAAAAAAGATATTGTTTTTTTATTTGTCCATATTATAATACCCCTTTTAGGATAATCAAAATGTTTTTTTAGAATGATGATATAAACATCCAAAATTTATTAGTTTATGTAATAAAAAATAATGAGATATGTTATAGTATATAGAATACAAAAAGAATAATGCTAATTTAATTAACTTAAAAGATGTATAAATAAATAAAACAATCGTATACAAGGCCTAATCCTAACTTGAGTATGAAGGGTTTAGAATTGTAGATGTACCAAGAGGTGATATTACTTTTTATATAGATAGAGTAGTAGGTGAAGGTGTTGGTCTAGGATAAGAATAATAATTATGAATTATAATTCCTTTATAGGTGGGTATGATGTGATGGATATCCAAAAAAACATTGAGACCAAAAATAGTTGTAGGAGATATAGAATCTAGAGTAGTATCGAGTGAAGCACTTTCAATAGGAAGAGCTACAGGGGTGACATGTATAGTGTTGGTAGTAAATAGGTAAGGCTCCAAAACCTGAGTTATATCAAAAATAGATTAGGATACATGGTTTATAAAGTATATGAACTCACCCTTATCAATTTTAAACTAATAAAATACTTGATCCATAACCAATAACTTTTTATCAATTCATTTACAATATCGGGGTTAAAGAGGCATTCATAAACCATTATGAAAAGACTAAAACATAATAATAGAATTTGATTTAGTGATAATATATATTATGTAATACCTGATGGAACCTTTAATAGTATCTTTATCATTTAAGGTGTTAATGTTTTAGAATAAATTATATCAAACAATGTTTCACCATGAATAGATATATTGTTTTGAATCAAATGTTTAATTTTTTACAAATTTTCCAAAAGTGTATAAATATCATCCAAAAAAACCTTCAAATGGGATGTTCTTTAATAGACATGGTTGGTATTGGAGGAGGAGTTGGATTTATAGGCGAAATTATTATAGAATTCAGATATCAAAGTAATATATTAATAATCATATTAAACAAATCTAACTAGAGAGATTTAACATGGTCTCTAAAACATTCAATATCACTATACATCTAATAACATTGAAAAAATATATTTTGATGAATATAATAAATAAAACTAAAAACTATAAATATATATCCTAATTTTTACTACATTAACCAAAACTGTCTAGAAAAAAAAAATTCCCTTAAACATCAAGAAGAAATTTTTTTTAACTGAACACGTTTGGTTGATGAAATAATGGAAGAAGAGGTAGCTAATTGACATGGAGTAGTTCTATGTGTGAATTAACTAAAAACGAAATCTACATTTTGCAACATAGATCCTTCATTATTTGGGGATTCAAACATAGGTCTATAAATCTATTGAATCAAACAATTAAATTCTAATACAGGTGCACTCTCTATTAAAGGAGATGCATTAAAATTTATATAACATAAAATTGAGTAATGTATTCCATGAATTGATGAAGAAGTATTATCTACTTATAAAGGGTATTAAGTAAAACTATTCCAGAAAATATCATCCATGTTGAGAAATTTTTGTACGTATTCCATTCCAAGAGGAGAAGATAAATCTTTTTAAACATTTATGGAACATTGGGTAAAAGCTATTTGGAATGTCCACCATGTTTTTGTACACTACCACCATTATGATAGTCCCCACTATAACTATATAGATCTATATGATTTCAGTCAATAAGTGGATTTTTGGGAGACTAATCTTCTCTCATAGATATCAAATAAAATATTAGTTATCCTCTATCAAAAAATAGTGGGATTATAAATAACCAACTTATCATTGACCTCACATTTAGAATTAATGAATCTTGGTCAGAAAGTAAAATATCCAAGTGTAATCTCCCATTTGGGATATAATAATTATTTCATGGGTCTTGTATATTTTGTATCCTCCAGAACGAGAGACCTGTTCATTATTTATTCATAATCCATCAAGGATTCCTCACTAAGATAAACTACCACATTCTCTTCACTGACATTAGAAGAATGGTTAGCTATAACAACTTAATAAACAATAATACATGGATAAACTATTTCCTTTGGTCTGATTGTATTGTTCATAGAATTATAATGATTGTACAAGTTATTATCATCTATTACCCACATATTCTTCCATGGATTCCCTCCATCGTAAATTTTCTTTCTTGTTATTTTATTAATTCAAGTACAACTTAATTTAGTCAAATTTTCCTCCCATTAAGGAGCAAGTCCCTTAAGATATAATAAATAAAAGATGAATTATGGATAAATTAATGAAAAAAACAGAGAATAACTATTTATTATCTCATATATATATGCCTAATAATAAATCTAGGAAGACTTATCTGGACTCCTTTAACAATTAGATAAATAATGTAAAAGCCATGATTCCAAATAATGTTTAATTCTCATTTTTCTATGTCCAATAGAATGATGAATAAAAATAAGCAACAAATTACACACACCATTCAATTAAATATCATTTGGCCTTCTAGGATCCCTATTAACTGTTAGTTATTCCAAGTTTCATTCAAAAAAATGGGGACTATTTATAGGGTAGTAACATTGACTGTCATCACACTTACATTAATGTGGTACTTCTAAATATAAAACCCATAAGTTTGATGAAACAACATGATTATTACCATTAATTATTGTTGTAATGTTATCCCATCATTCCCGATCATCATAAATAATATTCATGTTGTAATATTTAACTAACCGGGGATATAAGGGTTTGTTACTATTTATTAAAAACATAGTCCATCCATATCATCCCACAGCTCTCTATGGTTAGTATCAAATAGTTCTAAAATATTTTAAATCCATTTAATTTTCAAGAACAACCTCACAAGATAAAAATTGTGGATTTAATTGTATTATGGTTCCACTAGTGCTATATTTTATCTTTTTGAAAAACATAATGATTTTGAAGTTGCATCCTCAAGTGAAAATTTCATTTTTACCACATCTAAGATTCTATGGTCGGAAGTATAGGATTTGATTAACAAATAAGTAACAAAATTTTACTAGGTTTAGGTTTTTAGGAGAGGGAATCTATTTATATTATAATTGTGTTATTTAAAATTCATTGTGTGATTTATAAATAGTAATGCATCTAAGTAGAATAAAATAAGCTTAAAAAAATACAAACAATTGTGGTATCTTGAAATAATGCATTTTAGTATGTTTTTTAGAAATTTTTATAAAATAGTAAGTCAATTTTATAGATTTTATATTCATCTTGATTGACCGAAGGAATAAATTTTCAAGATATCTTAAACATAGAAAAATTGTAATCTTAATATTACAAATATTAATTATAAAAAAATCATTAGAAAAATTACATAACCAAAATAACATATGTTAATTTAGTAATTAAAACAATATATATCAAATTAACAATAAAATAACTAGACATTTCTTATAAATTTTAATTCATATCTAATATAATTCAATATTTTAACATTTGTTTTATTAATAAAAATGTTTCAATTTAGTGTTTATTGCTGATGAATTCAATATTGATATCCCTATTTTTAAAATGACATATCAAAAATTGATGTCTTATATCAATATGTTTAGTCATGAAATGTGATACATGATTTTTAGAAAAATTAATTGAACATGTATTTTCAAAATTTATAGAGAAATGTCTATACTTCACTCTATAAATGTGTGTTTATCCCAATAATTTGGTCATAATAACTATCTTCACCTATGTATTCAACTTTAGTAGTA
This sequence comes from Viscum album, assembly GCA_963277665.1. NCBI lineage: Eukaryota > Viridiplantae > Streptophyta > Magnoliopsida > Santalales > Viscaceae > Viscum > Viscum album. The sequence goes on from OY728135.1 coordinate 1,371,037,985, forward strand.
GATAATGAAACAAAACTATGCTTTTTTCTACATAATAATACTGGTGGATTTTCTAGAAAGTGAATTTTTCCATAGCTGTTTTTTGTATATAATATTAAACCATTAAAATTAGTATCAGAATAACCAACAAATTCAAAAGAATTTCCTCTAGAATAATACAATCCAAATTTAATTTTATTCTTGAGGTATTCCAAATCCGTTTAATTAAATTTAGATTAGATTCCCTTGGGTTTTCCTAAAAACGATGACTCGAACATACACAACACCTAAAATTTTACTAGCTAGAGGTTAGGTATAGTGAAATCTTAATTATACATATGAAAACTATATAGTCAATTTGTTTTATAGTTTCATCAAAATTTTATTTATAGTTTGTTAGGATAATATTTTCAGTACTATTTTTTTTCATCTTTTATAAATCCTTTGAAATGAAATTTTTTATACTTACTTTAATTGTAAATAATTCCTTATTTGTTTCGGAAAGTCTGAAAGCTAATGATGGACTTTTACCCACCTTTTAATGACATTTTAAATTCATTTTTCATCATTTAAAAAAATTAAATACATAATGAGTTTTTTAAAAATATAAAAATAATTTCATAAAAATATATTTTAAGTACCAAAAAAATTCTAAACCACTTTTATAAATATGGTAATATCAACTATTAATTTCAAAATACCATTAAAATCAAGAAACATCTTTTCTTATCATACCACGATCAAGGAGTCCATTTTAAACTATAATGATATTTTCAATGTTTAAAAATAAAAGTTTGTACATTGTGGTTTTGAAATATTGGGGTTGTTCGAGAAAAAAAACCTTGATAATATTACCCTTATGAAATAAACTCGTGTTATCTATTGAAAATATTTAAAAAAATTATTTACTACATAGGAATTAAGTATTTTAGTCACTTTATGTATAGAAAAATATTCCAGGGATTCTTCATAAACAATTCAATATTATTGATTATATCTATGTGAAACAAATATAGATTTATTTTTAATGTTACTACCTAATTAATTAACTATGTTTCTAAACACCCATTTACTATTAATAGATATAGAGTCTTTAGGTATTTCTTATAGAGTATAGAATTTATTCATTTTAAACTGATTTATATCTTCTTGCATATCCATCACCCAAATTTAACCTTTGATATCCTCATTAATATTTTTTGGTTCATTTCTGGGAATGAATTATTGATTATCAATATTTTTTATTACAGTATCTCTTATAACAATACATTTATATTGTACTTTAACAAAAAAATCAAAAGGATATTCTTTATGGGTTATAATGGTTTTAGAAATAAAAATACATGGTTCATCAAAGTCTTCCTCAAATTTAGGTTTTTTATATTGGTCAGATTTTGTATATTCAATATGAAAATATAAAAATTGGTCATGATTACTTGAGGAATTATTGATATTCAGATTTGATATATCAATGTCAATATATTCTAAATAAGTTTTAGGTTTATGTGGATCTAATTCACCAATGGTATTGTGCATATATTTCTCAACATCTCCTTTTTTATTATTGAATAATCTATATAATTTTCTATAGGTTTTATTATCCTAGGATAATACCTTTATAATTATTTAGTGAAAATGATATCAACATTCCAGTTTGTATGTAGAAAAAATTCTTTACATGTAAATATGTTAATATAATTAACTTATGTTTCCCTATCATTCTATAATTCATTCGTATATTAATTTATAATAGATGTAATAAAAACCCTATTTATAATATTTTAGGTTGTATTGAAAGATTCATTCATAATTTGGAAAACAATGTTATACTCATTATGTATAGTTTTAAAAACATATTAAAGTGTTATATTTTGTTAAGGAGTTATAAGTGTAGAGATGTTATGATTATATATTTGTTTTCATCATATGTTTATAAATTTTTGATTCAAAAATTCATTTCCATTATAACTTCTTAATGTCTTAATGGTATGAATACTATGATTTTCTATAGGCATAGCATATTTTGAATAATATCTACAAGCTTCAATTTTTCAAGCCAAAAAAATAAGCCAATATGAATCTTCAGTAATCATCATTAATCACATAATCATAAGGATTTATTACTAAACAGAAAGCATTATATGGTCCAAAATATCCACGTGAACTAATTATATTAATTGAGATGAAGAAACCCCATTCTTTTATTTGAAATAAATCTTATGTTTCTTCTCGTTTTTAAAATGATGATATACCCTGCCTTTTAGAAAATATAGTTTATGATGATACCCACCTAAAAAATTATTATTAATATTTTTGGAGAGTAAATATTTCAGTCTCATATTATCTTATCCCACAACCATGATTACTTATGAAAGGCACTCAATGAATAAAAAATTTTAGATATTAAATAATGTATATTAACAATATAAAAATTATCAATTTTAATGTAGAAAATACTAAATTATTCTATGAATCCTAAATATTACAAGTATTTTTTTCAAAAATAACATGAAATCCATCTTCACCCAATTTTTAAATACAAAGAAAATTATATTCTAAACCATCAACATAAAAAACATTTGAAATTATAATAGATTTGTACTTCCTAATTTGTTAAAGAATAAGAATGTTTCCATTTCCATTATTATAAAAATGCTACATTCCCACCATCAACATTCCCAACATTATTGGAACTTGAAAATTCCCAAGTACAATTTATAGGAAATTAAATATCAAAATACCATAAGCGATTAATGGTACTCTTTATCAATTTTACCTACACAAATTTTTTTTATAATATTATATTGGTACACATATTTTATTGGTTCCTAAATTGAAAGAAATTAATCTTTAGGAAAGAATACATGATTAATAAATATACCAATTTAATAAGTAATAATTAAAAAAATAAAAACCTTATTTGGATCAATGTTAAAATACTTTTTTCATGAAATAAATTATTTTGAACTACATAAAAAATAAATTTTAAGAATTTTCCTTTGACATGGCCGATAAAAAATTCTAGTTATATACCCATGGGAATTATATTTACCTTGGATTTAATTTTTTTCATCTCTGGGTGAATGAATCAAAGTAAATCTTGAGTTTTTAAATAGAAAATTTATTTTTATTATTTTTATTTAATATTACATAATAATTTTATTTTTTAATACAAAGATCAAATATTAATGTTATATAAAAATCATGATGTTTATTTTGATATTTTTATTAACCTTCTAGTTCATTAAAGGTGTGTTCTAATGTAAAGACCATAAGCATGACGTATATGGACATTAAATTGCTTTTTCAATACATGAAACTAATAGATGCCCAAATACCATAATATTTTAGTGCCTTTGGAATCTTGGAAACATTAAAAACTTGTTCATAAAAAATATACATCATCTCCTATGTTTCCCTTTAGAAGTAGAACCCATTTTTGACACAAAATAATTAATACACATCTTCATATCCTATATAATAGAGACATAAAAAAGGGTGAGTTCAAATGATCAGTAAGGGTAAACATGGAAAATATAAAATGAAACATAATCATTAGTATGTATGAAGATGAATTTTAAAAATCATACAATGTAAAAAATATTAAAATCTTGAATCATGAAATAAATATTAGTATTTCACCAGGTATAAATACTAAAGGAACAAGAGCCATGTGAAAATAGCTTTGGCATAGAACATATAATTGTAGAAAACACATAAGCATAGAAAATAATTTCTATATTAGCCAAGGCCCATGTACAAGACCATTATTGTAGAAAAATTACATTACTGAACAGGGTTTACATGGCATTCCAGTACTTTATTATTGAACCTTATTTACTTGTAATTCCAGTCCTATATTACTGAACCAGATTTACTTATCATTCTTGCCTTGTATTACTAACCCAAATTTACTTTTCATTCCAGTCTTGTTTATATCATGAGATATAAATATTTACCCAACGCATTGGAAGGAGATATAGGTCCCACCCATCTCATAATTAATTCCTTATTATGTGTTCCACATAATCATAAACCATGACAAAACCCAATGAAGGAAATGTGTTTCCACCATAACTTAATCTACGTAAAACAAATGGATTTCATAAATATCATTACATCATAAACACAATCAAACCATTTCAACAATAGGTATATTATACTTGAATCATTACCCAATTTAATAATTCCACCTTATATGGAAAATAATTTTGATATAAAACTTGAAATTAATTCAGGGTGAAAATATCACTTCTTCTTCCAAAAAAATTATTTTCTTAAAATAATACAAATTTTTAAAAGAAAATAATTTCATTTAAAATAACCTTCTAGTTGTGTAAAGTAAAATTCATGGAAATATGGTGTTATAAAAATGTAAAAGCTTTCCATGTTGTAAAAAGAAAACATTCTTCTCATACTTTTGTCGGATAAGTCAAAAAGTACCTCATATCGAAAAAAGACAAATGCTTCCTTTAATACTATTTAGTAAAAATTCACCAATGGTTAAAATTAACATTAAAAACATATAGAAGAATATAAATATTATTAAATATTTTGGAAACATGGATGTGGATTATAAATATTCTTTGATAAAAAGGTACGTATAAATAATATCTGATAATAATTAGTTTCTGAAATTTTCTCATAGATTAGGTATGATATCATTTGTATGTATCATAACCTCTTTAATAATGATTTAAATGATTCCATATAATTATAACAGACTCATAGTCATCATATATGATCATATGATCATATATTTGTTAGTAACATTATTACTCATCCTTCGGGTATTAACATCATTATTTTTTATACTTGTTTTGTATTACATGTTTATCATATTATGTTATATTTATATCTTTTAGAGAATGATATTAGTATAATATATATCATAATTATTCATTAAATTTATTTATATAATCATTCATTAATTAATTTCACATATAACGAATCACATCACATTGTGGAGATGGTATGTCGTACGTTTTCGCAAGCGATGATATCACTCCCATAGTTGTGAAATGATATTGATGTGTGTGATATATATTTTGTTCCCAAGTCAATAAAATGATAATATATATATATATATATTATTTCTAGAATTTTATCAATACAAGTAATATGGTGGGGAAGAAGATTACACCATGACGTGGAGATGGTTAGCCATACGTACGCACAGATGGTGATTTCATTTTTTGTAATATGGATAGAAGGTGGAATATGGTTATTACCTAACAATAATTAAATCTACTAATATATTTTATACTGGATATATTACCTTTTATTTGAAACAAATAATGCAGAAGAAGTAAAAGAAGATATAATATTAATGAACCCTTAGAGGAGATTACCTTATCTTTGACATGCTCTATCTAAATCTCCTGTTAATGACACTGGATTTGGGGTTTTTGAGAATACCAAAACCTATTGAATGTAACTAGAGAATATTATAATGGAAATGTTTAGTTTATTTCTGTTATTTAAGTTTTAATTTGAATTAAAGTGTTGAGGGAGGGGTGTTTTTTTATAATTGAGGTGAGGGGCACTTTTGGAATCTCCAAAAGTATTAATTTATAATAAAATAAAACCACATAAAAACCCTCAAAGATGTCCTAATTTTATATATTATATGAGATAATTTTGTAACATCATCAACCAATAAAATTCAAAAAAGTTTTTTTTGTCCATTTAAACCTTATCATTTTAATTTACTACTTAGTCATTCTATATCATTTTAACTATGTTTACAAACATTTCAATATTAAAAGGTTTCAATATTTACTTATTTAATGTAAATTAAATCATTAATGAATAATTTATAAAATTTTAAAAATATAATATTTATTATATATTTTTAAAAATGTTTATAATTTTTAAATAATTTAATAAAACATTATTTTGACAAAACACTATAGGGTCAATTTTGAAATATTCAACTATTTGTTTTTTTCAAATATCAAGATAAGATTTTATTATAGAAAAAATATTTTAGTATATCCCTATGAGGTAAAGTGAATCTATAAAATTCATTTTATATATTTTTTATCCAATATAATATTTATTGTAATATTTATAATAACATTAATTTAATATTTATATTAATAAAATAATTTCAACATCATATTTATGTAATCATTTAATACACTAATTTTTTTAATAAAAATGAAAAATAAAATATTATGATGAATATAAATCTACTATATTTCAGAATAACACTTTTAGTTAAATATATCTTCTAGAAAATCCATCATTAAAAATGTTATCATTATTAAAACATTTATGTGACAAGCTTAACATCACATTAAGTAAAATAATATAAGTGTCACAATATTTTCTATAAGGCTCTAAATGGTCAATAAATTGACCCTAAGATGATTATGGTAAAAATATTCTAAACCAATAATATTTGGTCAAGTATTTGTGTCTTTTAATGGTTATTGTTATTTAATTATATTTATTGATTTTTCATCAACTAAATAAATTCGGCTTCATAAAAATATAATCTTTTAAGGTAATTATTTATTTCCTAAAAGGTAAAAAAATAAATTACCATCGTAAATAAATTTTTTTTTTCAATTTAGTATTCATGATAAAATTTATCTCTTGTATAGCCTTATATTAAAAATTATTTAGATATTAAACATTGAGTAAGACATATTTGACATTTCATTAAATAAAATAAATTCAGTGTCTTAATCTCACCCCAGAGGATTCCAAAGGATATAATTTAGAGACAAGTATTATTTAGGTCAAAACATACTCATCCAATGATTTTATGACAAGTGTTTTAGTGATTTTATAATATTACTTTTACCCTTAATTAAACGATTTTATTTTTTACAATATTAATAAAATTTACTAAAGTTACTCATCATTATGTCAAAAACAAATTAAGTAATTTACATAATCTGAACCTACTAATTCAAAATATGGAATCAATTTTTCAAAATTTGAAACACATAATTTATAGTAATTAATTAAATATTAGTCTCATTATCGAAAAATTGTGGGTTTAAATGATAAAACATTACAAAAGATTGAAATGGTTTTACATCAAAAGTCAAGGTAAAATTAATTCCGATGAACAAAATTATTTTAAATGATAAAAATATATTTTATTTATACTTTAAAACCATACAATAATATAATTTATCCAAAAAATGTATTTCTATGAAAAAAAATGTTTTCAAATAAAATATAATATAGTTCTACTATTCATTATAACTTAAAACATATTAGAAAAATATTGAAAAAATTTCAAAAGTAAATTTTTATATCCATATTCCAAAGAAGAAATTAATTTTGTTAAGTAGAATATATATAATATTCAAAAACTAGATTTTATATGGATACTCCATCAATCGGTGATAAAACTCCATTTTTTTTGGAAAATACTTCTTTTATCTGATAAATTTAATTTGTTCTTATATAATGTATGGAAAACATATAAGATGAAATTTAAACATTATATTTAATATATTACATTTATATTACATTAAATAAATCCATGAAGAGTGATTTAATTATTTTATAAACTCACTTTTTTTTTAAATTTTAATAGTTTTTTAGAAGAGAATTAATATTCTTTATAACCACCATTATAATGATTAGGTTATAAGGTAACATAATAATATTTATTTTTTCATTTAATTTTTGTCATGTGTGAAATAAATTCTACAAAAATAATGTGAAATTTTGTGTAACACAATCCAAAAACAGTGTTTCATATACTTCAAGGTAGGCCAATGTTTTGTATAACAGAAGCTTACCTAGTTTTAGCATAGAATACAAGACATCAAAAAAATTAAAAAAAAATACCTCTTAAAAATATCGGGGTGTTACATTATACCCCCTTAAAATGAAATTCACCAATAAAATTCTTTTTGGGTTTAAAAGTATTAATACTTTAAAAATTATTTTATAAAACCCACATTGGAAAAACACATACTAAAACATCCTTTTCAAATAGAATTTCAGAAATAACAATATTACCCAAAGTTAATCATAACCGGGTTTACACATAATAGAATGTAGTTGGAAAGTGATAACATGGATATAGATGAAAAAACTAACCATCAATTTCTGATGGAGAGTGATAAAGAACAAGGAAAGGAGAAATTTAACAATAAAAAAGCCATAAATCTGTGATGATTTATGGGTCCATTTGATTAATCAGAAATGAAGGTACTGGGGAAACATTTTTGGTTTTAAGATCCTTTATATAGAGTTGAATAATTAGGAGAAATACTTACTTGATTACATATAATCTTATCCTTTCCTAATGCCTTGATCAATTTCCACTTCATCTCTTGTTCTAAGAAATGAAGTTCAATTTTTCATTCCTGAATCATTTGAAGATCATGATATCCATAAATAGAATCATATTTCATTACATCTATCTTTAACATAAAAAAAATGTAAGCCCAAGTTATAAAATGTGCATAAATCCACATATAAGGAGATAATAATTTAATATAATAAACTTTATCTGGCGTTTAACTTATAATTTCAAAAAATGGATAACCTTACTATCCTTATGGAAGTTAAAATTGAAAAACATTAGAAATAGGTGAAGTAAATAAGCTTAACATTTATCTCCCATATATCATAAGTCATAACTTATTGTTCACATTCCAAAAATGTGAACACCTTCATCTTGTATTCTCTTAAGTAATAGTAGTAGCCTGAATTATCATATATCCTTACTGAGAAAATGCATGTTTCCTTATTCATAAGTCCTAAAAGCTGTAAAATCCATCCATGATAGAATAACTCACATGTTAATAAATCCTTAAATAATTCTAAGGTAAATAATATCATCTATTTTACTTATTCCTATCCAACATATCATTATCCAATATCGTTTTCTCCACATCATGCTCTTATTAAGGGTTATCCCTCCCATAATCATGTCTTTTCCAAAAACGTCACCTTATTACCTCAATCACATTTCATGGTTACCGTCACCAATCCACATATACTTCCAAATACGTGTGGAAACCAACTGTGGACCACTATATAGATATTCCTATATTCTATAACACTATAAATGAGATACTACAACATTATTCTAGGATACCATTGCATAAACACTCAATCATTCCACCACTTCCTGATGAACTTATTTTCCACACATAGAACATTTATTAGTCCCTTTAAGAGAATCCCCACCATGATTATTTCAATAATTTGAGTATAAGGAAACACGCATCTCCTTTTCACCAATGTTTTGATTTTTTACCTCGAAGTTGATCTTTTGTTTCTTGTTGTAAACATGATATTGATATCTAACAACAAATTCAATTTATAACTTGATAGAACAACACAAAATATATTCATAGATACTAATGTATCTTATAGATAATTCCTTTAAAAGACATGGTTTAAGGCCATTGATTAACCGAGAAACTTGACATTTTGGTTGGAGGACAAAGCTAGAATCATACTTTAAAGTCTTTTAAACTTTTACTCATATGTATCAACGAATTCATCATCCTTTTTCTAATTCTCAGGGAACTCATTTTCCATTAGAGTGTGAAGAATACAAGGAAATTACATATTGAAAAATATGTTCTTGACCTTATCCAATTCCATTGATTCAATTTCACCTTGATGTCTCGTATTCTTGTTAGAGTCCCCCACAGATCCAATTCTCCTTATAAATGATAAACTCCCCAAATGATTTTTTCTTATTTCAAATAACAACGGATAGAAAATATTTTTTTTAATATGTTACTAATCCATTGTTTAACAACAAGTGGATAAAAGGATCCACTTAAAGAAGGTGGACGTTGCCTCAGGAATGAAACAATAGAATGTTGTTCCCTTAAATACTCATTTGGATTTTCATAATTATTCATTGCTTGTGTAAGTATAGTGATGATATTTTTCATTCATTCCCTATAACATTTTGTTATTTAAGAGGAAAATCGTTTCATTTTTCATTGCATTGATCATTAGCAAGGTTCCTTCAGGTTCCAGCAATTGTCTAAAACTTAAAAAGAACAGCGTTAGAGGGAAAATTCATACTTGGAAAATAACATAGTCAAGGGAAAGTAATTTCAATATATAAAATCATAGGTTTAATCCATGTTTAACAATTATTATTACTAGGATTAAAGGATTTTAACCTATAGTTAGACTTATCTATAGGGACATCCCAAAAAAACCATAAATATATATCCAGGGATCTCACTAAAGATTTCACATCCTAGTTTCCAAAGGTTGACTAAACCTTAACACTAATACCCACTGTAAAGACCCTAAACATGAAATACATAGACATTACATTACATTTTCCGAATACATAATACATGACACAAACATATTCCCAAATACCGTATTTGTTTAGTATCTTTGGAAATTTTGAAACATAAACAACTAGTTAATAAAGCATATAAATCTTCTCTTGCATTTTACTTCAAAACTATAACCCCTTTTGACACATCTTACTTAATAACCTTATTCATATAATATAGAAAAGAAACATAAAATTGTGTGAGGTCAAATTTTCATTAAGGGTAAACATGGAAAATATAAAAAATATATATATGAATATAACATTCAAAAATCATAACAGGTATAACAAATATCAAAATCAGGATTAATGAAATAAATATTTTAGTTTGTAAGCTTCAAATCATATAGGAACAACATCCAGAGAAAATAGCATTGGCATAAACCATGGAATTGTGGAAAACACATAATTATAGATCATAATTTTTCATTTTAGACAAGTTTCACAACCAATACCTTTATACTAGATAATGTCCATTATTGAATTGGGTTTACATGTCACTCCATCCCTATAATATTGAACCAGAATTAATTTCCATTCTATCCCTTTATTACTAAACTATATTCACTTTACATTCCAGAAATTTCTATCTCATGCGATATAAAACTTCACCCAATACCTTGGAGGGATACATAGGGCCCTCCCATATCATAATGAAATCATTTTACATGTTTCACAAAAAAGAAAATAATAGAAAAATCAATGGAATAAAATGGATTTACACTATAACAAAATACATGTGAAAAATGGATTTCATAAATAACATTACATCATAACCACAATCAAACCATAAGAAAAAGTGAAGATATTATACTTAAAGCATAACCCTATTAAATCCTTTCATCTTAGATGTAAATCAATTTCAATATAACACTTGAAAATAATTCTTGAGGAAAATATTATTTCATCTACAGAAAACATTTTATTTCTCAAAATTCCACACCATTTTAAAAGAAAATATTTTTTTAATATAACCTTGAAATATTATAAAGGAAGCTTCATGAAAATTCAATGTTAAGAAAACATAAAAACCCGTCATGATGTAAAAAAACATTCTTCTCATGATTTTGTCGATTAAGTAAAAAAAGTATCTCATATGGAAAAATGAAAAAAATTTCATTCAATACAATTTAATAAAAATTATCTAATGGGTAAAATTGAATTTAAAAAATTATATAAGAATAGAAATAAGTTTACAAATTTAAAAAACATGGATGTGGGTGATAAATATTTTCTAGTAAATAGTTATGTATAAACAATCTCGGATAAAAATGAGATTCAAAATTTATCCCTTATCATAGGTCTCTTATCATTTGAAGGTATTTGAACATCCTGTATAATGATATAAATAATGTCACTGACTTATTACAGAATCATAGTCATCATATATTATCATATTATCATCCATTTTTTAGTAAAATTATTACTATTCCACCAGTTATTAACTTCTTTATTTTCATATGTGTGTTTTTAAGAAAAGTTCATCATCTTAGCTTATAGTTATATCATTTATATAATGATATTTTTATAATAAATATAATATTTTTTTCATCAATTCATTTTTATAATGTTTCTTTAATTAAGATCATGTTGAATGAGTCACATTTCTTCGTTGAGAGGGTAGGTTGTACTTATGCATGAGCGATGATATCATTCCCATAATATTGAAATGGTTTGGAAAGGGATGCTATATATTTTGTTCCAAAATCCATTTAATGTTTTAATTATCAATATCTAAATTATTTACATCATTATATCCATCCATGTAAGATGGTGGTGAAAATCATATTACACTATAGTGTGGAGGCGGTAAGTCATATCTGCACATGCATGGTGATTTTTTTCTTAGGATAAATAAAAGGTGGAATATTGTTGCTCAATAACCATATAAACATCTCATAATATAATTTATACAGGATTTATTACTTTATAATTTAAACAAATTCTAAAGAAGAAGTAGAAGATGAAATAATTTGACAGAATCGGTAGAAGAGATTTTTTATTATTCAATGTGCTCCCTCTAAATATCCTCTTAAAGGCTCTAGAGTTAGTCTTCTTAGAACATAATAACCAAAAGAATTTAACAAGGTAATTTTATAAGCAAAATGATAAGGGTATTTCCGAGATTTAAGTCTCAATGTAAATATAAGAGGTTAGAGAGGAGGTGTCCTTTTGTAATTTAGGTGAGGGGTACTTTTGGAATCTACAAAAGTATTAATTTATAATAAAATAAAACCAAAAAAACTTCAAAATGTCCCAATTAAAAAGATTATATTATATAAGGCTTTAATATCATCAACCAATAAATTTTAGACAAGTTTTACAATCCATTTAATCTTTATCATTTTAATTTTTCACTTAGTTATTCTATTTAATTTTAACTTGGGTTACAAATATTTAAATATTAAAAGGTTAAAAATTTAATTATTTGATGTCAATTAAATCATAAATAACTAATTTAGAACATTTAATACAATAAATTTTTTATTATATTTTTTAATAATTTTCTTATTGTTTTTATATAATTTAATGAATCATTATTTTTGAAAAAACGATAATAATATCAATTTTAACAATATTCAATTCATAGATTTTAAAAAATATCAAGGTAAGAAGTTATCCTCGAAAAAAATATTTTATTATAACCCTATGGGGTCATGGTAGTCATTAAAATTCATTTAATATATTATTTATCTCAAATTATATTTATTTTAATATTTTTATAACATTAATTTGATATTTCCATCAATAAAATTATTTCAACATCAGTATTGTGTAATTATTTAAAACAATTATTTATTGAATAAAATAAAAAATAAAATTCTAGGATGAATAAAAATATACTACATTTAATAATAATACTTTTATTGAAGTAGATATTCTCAAGAATCCATTATTATAATTGTTATACTTATATAAACATGAATGTCACAAGTTTAACATCACTTTAAATAAAAAATAGAAGTGTCATAATCATTTCTATAGGTCTCCCAATGGTCAATAAATAAAATCTTGCATGATTATGGTTGTAATATAACTAGAAAACTATATTTGGACTTGTTTGTTTTGTCTTTTAATGGTATTATTATTTTAATAAAAATTAGTTTATTGATTTCTCATCAATTAAATAATTTCTACATCAACAATATATAAATATTCAAAGTAGTTATTTATTTCCTAAAAAATAAAAATAATTTACCCTGATAAATAAAAATAATTTATATTTCAAATGAGTATTAATAATTGAATTTATATTCTATATAAACTGATATAAATAATTAATTTGTCATTAAAATTTGAGTAATCCATATTTATCTTTTCTTTATGTAGAATATATTAAATGCCCTAATCTCATTCAAATGGATTAAAAAGGGTATCATTACAACCCAATGATGGTTTAGGTTTCAAATAACTAATTTAATTTAATTATTATAAGTGTTAATATAATTTTATAATATTATATTTACCTTTAATTACATAATTTACCTTTTTACTGTAATAATAAAAATTACTGAAGTTACTATTCATAATGCATAACAATAAAAGTATAATTTTTATCTAATTTGTACCTAAAGATTCAAACTATGGAATCCATTTTAAAAAATTCATAACAATGAATTTGTTTTAGTTTATTTAATGATAATCCCATTGTCGAAATGAAAAATGAGTTTTTAAAAGTTAAAATATTGTAAAAGATTGATATGGTTTTACATAACAATTCAATGTATTAAAAATTTACTTGACCAAAATTATCTTAAATGACAAAAAAATATTCTATTTATAATTTAAAAAAATGAAATAATATAATTTATCAACATACATTTTTTATGATTTTTTTTCAATTAAAATTTAATGTATTTTAACTATTCATCAAGATGTAAATCATACGTGAAAAAATATCAAAAATTCATCCAACATAAGTTTATATATCCCAATTCTAAAGAATAAATTTAAATTTTAAAATATAATATATAAAATAGTCAAAAAAATATTTAAAATGGTTGCACCACCAAAGGTGGCAAAACAATATTTTTTGAAAATGCTTCTTTTATCAAAATAATTGAATTTATTCTTAAATAATATCTAGAAAAGATATAAGATTAATTTTAAACATTTTATTTAACATAATACATATATTGCATTAATAAAATAAATCAAGAGTGATTTTATTATTTTATAACCTTTTTTATTTTAATTTATATATTTTTTCAGAAGAAAATTAATATTGTTCATACCCTCCATTATAATGAATATTTCATAAGGAAAAAACGATAATATTTATTTGTTCAAATAATCATAGTGATGCATGAAATTAATTCTATAATAATATCTTGAAATTTTGTGTAAAACAAGGCAATTATATAATTTTATATACTGCAAACTATGCTGGTGTTGCGTATATTGCAAGCTTACCTTGGTGTTGCGCACAACACTAGACATCAATGTAATCAAAAACTATTTCTTAAAAATATCGAGGTGTTACATCTAATATATTAATATTCAAATAAATAATTTCAATAAATATCAAATTAATCATGATTTTAATATTCATAAGGTACATAAATAGTATTATTACCTTTGGTTTAATTCCCATAAATAACATATTTGTTTACTCAAGAGAATCAATCCTACAAGACTCTAAATCACCCAAACAATCCTAAAAAGTGATATATGTTTCCTTCATGAAATGATTATGTTTCTTTCCTCAGTCCTCAAATTTCATCTCATAATTTTGTTTTTGATAATCATATTTGATGTGTCCATTCCTTTTCCCCCCATAACCAGTAACTTCACCAGAGTTCTTGTCATTCTTCTAGTTTTTTATGACAGAAATTTTTTCTAATATTAAATGATATAAAGAAATTTTTATTCATATAAGACTTCTTAAAACTTATATATAGATGATCCATATCTTCATCACTATAATATTAATCCTCCCTTATATTGGTACTCTCTACTTTGATTACCTATTAAGATTTTTAATGATATTCTTTGAATGGGGATGAGTTTTTAGGTTCATCATATTTATCATTCACTTTAAGAAAAAATTCATACATAATGAGTATCCCAATTAGATCATTTAACAATATATTTCTTATATCACATGATTCATGAATTAATACATTAGTTCATGTCCATCTATTAGGTGCGATTCTTCAAATCCAAATAACTTGTTACTTATCATCAATTATTTTTATCAATACATGCAATGTGTTCTGAATATCATTAAACATATGGTACATATTTTAAATAGATTTTTTATAATTCATTGTAAATATGTTATATTTATTATTATAAGTATTAAATATCATTTAAATATCATTTTTATTTCCTTTAATAGATATAAAAATCATTTCTAATAATTGAAAAGATGTATCAAAATATATATTCTATTAAATTTGTTCTCTCATAAAGAACAATACAAAGACTTCACTATTTCACAACTGCATCTATAAGATGCCTTTTAGGAAACAATATTTTCAGCTATAGGAGCTTTTTGTTTTTCATAATGATTAACCTTTATAGTCTAAATATTTAAATACATACTCTCAAGTTGAATTTTCATTTTAATTTTCCAATAAAAATTAATTTTTTTTCATTAAAATATTTTTTCTATTTTAGAATGACACAAAATGTTGAGTTATCCTTAAGTATAGATTTATAATTATAAAAAAAGGAAGATATGATTTTCAAGTGACATGACCATGATCTGATTAAAACCCACAAAGGATAATAGATAAACATCCTTTTATACAATATGTTTGTTGGTGTGGAGTGCTCAATAGGGGGTAAATTTAGCATTAAAGGAAAAAGTTTGGTTAATTTTGTTTAAATGAAAAACCCTAATTTAGAAAATGGTAAGTTAAAAATAAAATATTTATAAATAAATTTTTTATTTTGAAATAACCACTCAATATATTGTCCAAAACTCAATTAGAATAACATGTAATTATATTAAAATTTTGATATTTCTGTACTCACATAAAAATATTATACATATCACTGGTAAAAGTTTGATACCAATGTATTTATTTTCTAAAGGATTTTTAAAAAGAGTTTTTAAAAGAGTTTTTGAAGATCATAAATAATGAAACATTAGAAATATAAAAAAACAGGTTTAGTATCAAGTAAAAACATAGCCTTATCTACATGAAATAAACCCAATATAAACATCGTTAATTAATAAAAACAATACAATACAAATTTTGGATCTGGTAAAAAAATAAAATATTGAGCAAGGATATATAGGACACCACAAATCCTCATCCACAATTATTATGGGAATACTTGGTTTAAGTCAATTAAGGAAATATTATCTCATCACTCTTCGTTATTGTAAAGGATTGTGTGATCAATAGATATTTAGAATAGTTCAATGACTAAACGAATGAAATGTAAAACACATATAGAGAAAGGAGAAGTTTTATATAACATTAACATTGATCAAGTTTCAATTGATCATCATGGTCCTATTCTCTTATTGATTTATTCCTTCAGTTTTAAGATAAAATGAAATGATCATTAATATTCTCTCTTATTAATTATTTCTTTATATCATAAAATAGAGTACCATTGGGTTTTTTGAAATAGTGAAGTAGAATATATATTTTATTTTTCAAGATCATTATTCATCAAATTATTCTCTATAAAAAAATAAATTCCTAATAAAAATATATTTTTAAAAATAATTATTAAATAAAATAGTATTCATAAAGAAATCATGAATTAATAAATGAAATTATTTTTCATATAATTCTTCTAAGATGGTATATGGAATAAATTACATAAATATAATTCTAGTTAAAAATGTTTGGTTTATGACTACTATATAGGCTCTGATAACTCATTATTGATTAAAAAAAATGATAAAACATTTATCAATTCCACATATCAGTCATTCAGTCGATCCTCTGAACATGAAGTTGAATCTCTTTAACATATAGTCGTTGTAATGCCAAAATATTTTAAAAGAGGAAAATGATATTTGATAGTATATATTACTCAAAATATCAGTCTTATAATAGGCTATAGCACCCCAAATCTTATTATATATTTCATTTGAAATTAATCCAATCCATTTGATAGCTTGTGATACATGCTGTAACGAACCAAAGTTTTATTAATGGAAATCCCTCTTGATCTAATTAAATGTCTCTTTATGTAAAATTTTTATATAAAATGTCAACTTCTTTGGTTTTATGTTAAAAATTGTCACTGTTTCTTTTATAGCCGTTGAATAGTGATCCCATTATTAGTATAAATATAGGGCTTTAACAAATCCAATTTACTCAGATAAAAGAAGCAATGGCCTCATCCAGTATAATTACTCCATATGAAGCCCATTTGTTGGAGCTCGGAAAATAGGTTGTAGATACCCGTATCTTGACGTACATGGACATTACATTACTTTTGCAGAATACATAGTACATAACAAAAAAATACACACACAAGGATCGTAATAGTTTAGTGTCTTTGGAAACTCGGAACGTAATCTTCTAATCGTGGTGAAAGATCTTCGATATCTCCCATAAAGATCTTCCCCTTTTTTTACCTAAAACCTTTATTTATATCCTGGGGAAAATAAAACATAAAAGGGTGAGCTCAAATGATCAGTAAGGGTAAAAAAAAGAAATATCAATCACATCATATACACAAGCACATAACTTTTGGAAATCTTAACCTGCAAAAGAGATCATAATTTCATAACATGGGGTAAATCATGGCAGTGAAATGTAATCACAATAATCATAACTTAAAACATGAAACTTTGTGGCATTCACACATAATTGTAGAGAATAATTTCTTGTTAGTCAAGACTCATTTCCAAGACTATCTTAGTGGACAAAGTCCCTTTCTGAATCGAGTAACCCTCGTTTCAGTCCTGTTTCACTGAACCGGTATAACCTACCATTCCAGCCCTGTCTATATCATGAGATATGAAATCTTTACCAAATGCATTGGAGTAAGATATAAGTCCCACCCATCTTATAATGAATCCTTTCTTATGTGTGCCACATAATCATAAACCATACATCATAGCGTAACCCATGTAATAAAAATGGGATTCTTAAACAACATGACATCATAAAACAATTCATATAAGATAAAGGAATTCATAAAAATGTTTCCATCACAACATAATCAAATCCATGTAATAATAGGGATAAAAACAGAACCCTTTTATTATCTTAGATGGAAAATAATTTTGATAAAATACTTGAACTTCATTCTTGAGGAAAATATCCTTTCTACTTCAAAAACACTTTTCCTTTCTTAACATGTCATACAATAAAATAAGTTGATTAAAAATAAACTTGAATACTTGTAAAGGAAGCTTCTTGGAAATAATTTTTTTGAAATCCATTCATGCCGTATAAGTTAAAAAAAACATTCTTCGTACTTTTGTCGGAAAAGTCAAAAAGTACCTCGTACGAAAAACGACAAAAGATTCCTTTCATACATATTACTAGAAACTCACCGAAGGGTAAAAATGGATTTAAACAATTGTAGGTGGATGGAAATAATATTACATATTGATGAAACATGGATGTGGATGATAAAATACACCCCAGTAATTACTTACGAATAAACAATCTCAGATAAAAATGAGATTGTGATATTTCGCTTACCTTAGGTCCGATTTGCTTCGTATGTGTCCGAAACTCATGTATAATGATTTAAATAATGTCATTGACTTATTAAAGAATCATATTCATTGTTATGATATCATATATGGTTCACTTGTGACATTATATTACCCGTTCTTTTGTAAATTCCATGTTAAAGTAGCGTTTTGGGTAAAATCGTCTCATTTGTCGTTCGTGTTTTTCATACGATTACTTAGATCATGATTACTTAATTCCAGAATATAAAACATGATTTATATATATATATTCAGAATATAAATATACAATAAATCAGTATATGGAAATAAATACACCATTCATGGAGACGGTAGTCCGTACGTACGCATGAACACTGTTTTTGTTTCCTTATTGAATTGAATGGAATTAAGTAGATGACATAAATATAAATATACATAAATCCAGTATCATTATTATGTCATATATTTAATTAGTACTTATTATATATACTTTATAATCATTCATGAATGGATAATCATTGAGAATGAATCTCATCAAGTCGTGGAGACGGTAGTCCGTACGTACGCACGAGCGATGATATCGTTCCCATGGAGGTGGAATTGTGTTGAAGTGTATGTATACTATTTCAGTATCAATATCACTTTATAATAATCATATATAGTTACTCATTAAACCATTATACCCATCCAATTAATGTGGTGGTGGGAAATAGATTACACCACGGCGTGGAGACGGTATTCCGTACGTACGCACGCGCGGTGATTTCCTTTTTCCGTAGGATGGATAGGAGGTTAATTAGAGTTGTTTCATATTTATAATCACATATCAGTATGTAAGTAATACTGATGTTATTACTTTATCATGAAACAACTAAAGAAGAAGAAGTTGAAGAAGAAAGAAATTGAAAAGATCGGTAATGGATATTACCTCTTCTTTGAAACGCCTCTTTGAATCCTTCACTTAGGGAACTAAGATTGGTCTTTTAAGAAGACCAGTACCTCTAGGATTATTCTAGGAAAGTGGAGAAGGGATTTTGGCAGGGGTTGGACGAGCTTGAGTGCTCAATTTGGTGTGAGGAGGAGGGGGAGGAGGTGCCCTTTTATAAGGGAGGAGAGGGGCACTTTAGGAATATCTCAAAATATTATTTTATATTAAAGTCAAAATCGGTTTATAATGGTTCCAAAGGGTCTTATTTAGAAGATAAAGTGGGGATGGGTCGAAATCCTATCAACCATTAGGATTTAGACAAGTTTAGGGTGTTATTTTAACCTTATCAATTAGATTTAACTCTAAGTTAAATAATTTAACTTTTACCGTGTCTTTTTGTTTTCTTTCACTATATGGTTAATACACTTACTATAACATGACAAACGAACCCCAAATTGTTTATTATTAATATATATATCCTTATATAAGTCATTTGGCCTAACCTTAGATTTTTAGGAATAAAATAACAATTAATAATATAATATTTGATTTAAAAACTATTTTGTGTCAATTTTGACACTATTTGATATATGATTTTTTTGAAAGTCATAATAGAATTATATGTTCGAACCAAGTTGATTAAATCAACACTAATATATCATAGTAACCTAAAAAATTAGTGGGATTCATAAAAAGTCTTAAATTACATTTATTTTGGTATTTATAATATCAATTATGTTAATATTTCATTAATAAGATAATTACTGCATCATCTTTGTGTCATAAATAAATTAAATTATTTGATGTCTAAAAATTACAAATAAAATACCATTATGTGGGAAATATTTTTAGCTTTCTAATTAATATTTACAATCTAATTTATATTATGTATAACCCTATATTAAAAATGTTTTAGTAAATAAACTTTTATTTTAACTCTTTTAACTCTTCTTTGAATTAAATAATAATAAATGTCCTAATCTAATCCATGTGGGCCTAAATGATAATATTTTACACTTAAGGTTGTTTTTGGTCGAGATACACTTGTCCAATAGAATTAGGACATGTGTTAGGGTAATAATAATATCATTTTTACCCTTAATTACCCTATTTACTTTTAACCGTGGTAAATAAAAGTAAAAAGTTACTATTCACCAAAAATTATTTTCATCTCATTGAACCACATTTTACTTACTGACATCAACCGTTTCTCTCGGATTTTTGAAATTCCATTCACAGAAGCGGTAAAATTAAGTTTTATGAAAAATTCAGTTTTTTTTACTACCACTTAGTAGTTTCACTATTCATCAAAAATTGATGTTTTTCAGAACAATGCCAAAATTTCATCCTAAGCTATATTTCATATTCTGAATTCAGAAATGAAGTCTATCTTACCAAATTCATAACATATAAGTTTCATTAATTAATTTTATAATTAAATCCCGCTGTTAAAACAAATAGCGTGTTTTTTTAAGAAACAATATCTATCAAAAGATTGACACTTGATTATGTCTGGTTTAAATGTGAAATTACATCCAACGACCAACATTGTATTAAATTGTAAAAATATATTCTAAATATACTTTAAAACCACTCAAATTAATAATTTATCACTATTAATTATTTCGATTAAAAAAGATGTTTTTAATTATAATTTAGTAATTTTCACTATTCATCAGAATATGAAAGTTATCAGAAATGTACCAAAATTTCACCTTAGGCTAAATTCGATACTCCAAATCCAAAAATGAAGTCCATTTTGAGAGATAAAATTTCTAAAATTTTAAAAAGTGGTTATTACTCTTCATAACGGATAGTTTTAATAATATTTTAATAGCATATCGTTGTTTCGTGAAACTCAGTATTGCGTACTACACACGCTATCGAGGAAGGTTGCGATTGCGTGTAATGCAAGGAAAGTCAAGGATGCGTGTTGTGAAAGCTCCTTTTGGTGTAGCGTACAACACAAGACATTAATAAAATTAAAAAGAATAGTTTTCATAAAATCTCGGGCTGTTACATTCTACCCCCCTTAAAATGAATTTCTCCCTCAAAATTCGTCTGGGTTATAAATAGTTTACTATTCGAAAGTTTCTTTAATAGAAACCCACATCATAAAAAGGAATACCAAAACATGTCTTTAAAAACTAAAGAATTAAATGTAACGATTACCCAAATAAACTAATCACTGGGTTTCCACATAGGTGAAAATATGGATATGGAAGAGAAATCTAACCATCATGTTCTGATAGAGAGTGGTAGAGAACATGGCTATGGAAAAGCCAGCAATCACAAAGCCATAAATTTGTGATGATCTAAGGTACCATCTGATTCATCAGGTATAAGATCACTAGGACAAAATTTTTGGTTTTCAAGATCATTTCCCTAAAGTGGAAAATTTGAATTAGAATAAATACTTACTTTATTTTGGAACAATATTACTGTTGTTCGTGCCTTGAACAATTTCCACTTCATCTCTTAAATAAATGAAGTTGAATGTGAAGTGTTAGAAGATTATGTGATAGAATGACGGGTCATTCCATCTGTCTCAAACAAAAGGTTACATAAGTCATTCTATAGTGAGATTAATCATATATGGTTCCTAAAATGGACTTATACTTCATATATCATACTGCTTAATATAATAAAACTAGTTTCTACTAAACAGGGACTTCCTGTAGGCCAGTGGTAGGCGATAAAGGCCAGTCACACTTCGGTTGTGGGTTCGATTCCCACAGCCTTGTCCGAAGCGATGGGCTGTCGCCCGTCCTGCAGGTTGTCCTTTTTCTAAAACTACATTACTATAACATCCCATCAATAATATCGAAAATCTTCTATCCTTAAACAATACTAACTTATGTCCAACATAATCCATTCTAATATTTAGGATTATCCATAATACTACAGTCCACTCTCATATTATAGTGAAAACGATTACCAGAGATTTAATACTATCGTTAATCCCCATATATCATAAGATATGTCTTGTTGATAACATTCCAAACATTGAAAGTCCTTAATCATGTATTCTCTTGAATACCCATTGAACCTTATTGAAAACATGAATGCAGTTATACGTTAACACTTTCCACATACCAAAATCCTCAAAATTCTATATACTCAAACCATGATATCACTTAGTCCTTATATCAATCATGAGCTCATGAATACAATCAAACATCTCATTATCTTCTTATCCCTTCATTATGCTCATATCATCTGTTTACCAAAAATGTCTCAATCACTTTTCAGGGTTACCGGTACCATAAAATTATTGAAAACCACAATATACCAAAACATAAATATTCCAATATTCCACGATACTATATACAACATTATTTTGGAATCCCATTACATAAACACTTAATCATTCCACCACATCGTTGTCATATTCAACATTGCCAATAGTGATCGCATGTGACTTCCCTTTATCCTTTTCCTTCAGTGGTTGCTCATGTTGATCATCACTAACCCTTGGATTAGGGCATTTATTAGCATAATGCCCCATTTCCTTGCACTTGAAGCATTGAAGTGTTGGTGGTGCGTTCTCTGCAGTGTTTGCTTTATTCACATCATTAGAAACCCTTTTTCCATTACTTCGACACTCAGTTGATCGATGACCTTCTTTTCCACACTTGAAACATTTTCTAGTCCCTTTAAGACAATCTCCACCATGCTTCTTTCCACACTTTGTGCATAAGGAAACATTCATCTTCTTTTCACCATTATTTTGAGATTTCTCCTTGAACTCCAACTTTCGTTTCTTGTCAAAACCATGAGATGGATATGTAACACCAACTTCCATTTCTACCTTGATAGCACAACGTACAATTTCTTCATAACTACTGAAGTCTCTTATAGCTAATGCCCTTCGAAGACTTGGTTTTAAGCCACTGAAAAATCGATCAACTTTACTTTCAGGTTGGATGATAATGCCAGATGCATACCTTGCAAGTCTTGTAAAATTTGCTTCGTATATACCAACATATTCATCATCCTTTTGCTTTAGTTCAAGAAACTCATTCTCCATCTTTGTTCGAAGAATACGAGGGAAGTACTTATTGAAAAATAAGTTCTTGAACTCGTCCCATTCCATGGACTCAATTTCATCTCTTTTCCTTGTATTCTTGATAAGATTCCACCATTGATCAGCTTCACCTTCCAAACGATATACTGCTAAGATGACTTTATAATGTTCATAACATTGAAGAACTCAAAATAGCTTTTCAGTGGTACTGATCCATTGTTCAGCAACAAGTGGATCGGAAGTCCCACTGAAAGAAGGTGGATGTTGCCTCATGAAGGACTCAATAGAATATTGTTCCCTTCTCTGCTCATTTGGAAGTCCAGAATGATTCATAGCTTGTGTAAGTATAGTAATAAGATTTTGCACTCCATCTCCCATAACATTTGTTTGTTCAGGAGGGCAATCATTGCATTTTCCATTGCATTGATCAACACGGTTCCTTCGGGTTCCAGCCATTGTCTAAAACCCAAAAAGAATAGTGTGAGAGGAAAAAATCATGCTAGGGAAAATAACA
This sequence comes from Viscum album, assembly GCA_963277665.1. Classification (NCBI taxonomy): domain Eukaryota; kingdom Viridiplantae; phylum Streptophyta; class Magnoliopsida; order Santalales; family Viscaceae; genus Viscum; species Viscum album. Next base: position 1,371,062,335 of record OY728135.1, read on the forward strand.
TAATAAAGGGGGAGTACCTTCAATATCTAACAAATTAGGTTTAATTCTATGATCGTTAGCATAGTTCTAGTACTATAACCTATACATATACTTAACCTTAGGGACATCCCTAAACATACCGTATAAATATCTCTAGAGATCTCACTAACGTTTTCGCATCCTAGTTTCCAAAGGTTGACTAAACCATTCCTCTGATACCAACTGTAGTGGTCTAGAATTACTTCCAGTGGACTACAATTGATACCTAGCAGGTCACTCCATGGGCGGCTACACCCCCTGGGCGGGAAACACCACCATCCCCAGTGGCAGCCATTTCCTCATGAAGCCCTTGGGCGGAGAGCCATGCTTCGTCCAACGCTCACATGTGAGAGTTCCCAAGGATCGGATACATTCCTACCTCCTTTGCCTCTGATACCAACTGTAGAGACCCGTATCTTGACGTACATGGATATTACATTACTTTTTCGGAATACTTAGTACATAACAAAAAAATACACACACAAGGATCGTAATAGTTTAGTGTCTTTGGAAACTCGGAACGTAATCTTCTAATCGTGGTGAAAGATCTTCGATATCTCCCATAAAGATCTTCCCCTTTTTTTTACCTAAAACCTTTCTTTATATCCTGGGGAAAAGAAAACATAAAAGGGTGAGCTCAAATGCTCAGTAAGGGTAAACAAAAGAAATATCAATCACATCATATACACAAGCACATATCTTTTGGAAATCTTAACCTGCAAAAGAGATCATAATTTCATAACATGGGGTAAATCATGGCAGTGAAATGTAATCACAATAATCATAACTTAAAACATGAAACTTTGTGGCATTCACACATAATAATATAGAATCATTTCTTGTTAGTCAAGACTCATTGCCAAGACTATCTTAGTGGACAAAGTCCCTTTCTGAATCGAGTAACCCTCGTTTCAGTCCTGTTTCACTGAACCGGTATAACCTACCGTTCCAGCCCTGTCTATCTCATGAGATATAAAATCTTTACCCAATGCATTGTAGGGAGATATAGGTCCCACCCATCTTATAATGAATCCTTTCTTATGTGTACCACATAATCATAAACCATACATCATAGCGTAACCCATGTAATAAAAATGGGATTCTTAAACAACATGACATCATAAAACAATTCATATAAGATAAAGGAATTCATAAAAATGTTTCCATCACAACATAATCAAATCCATGTAATAATAGGGATAAAAATAGAACCCTTTTATTATCTTAGATGTAAAATAATTTTGATAAAATACTTGAACTTCATTCTTGAGGAAAATATCCTTTCTACTTCAAAAACACTTTTCCTTTCTTAACATGTCATACAATAAAATAAGTTGATTAAAAATAAACTTGAATACTTGTAAAGGAAGCTTCTTGGAAATAATTTTTTTGAAATCCATTCATGCCGTATAAGTTAAAAAAACATTCTTCGTACTTTTGTCGGAAAAGTCAAAAAGTACCTCGTACGAAAAACGACAAAAGATTCCGTTCATACATATTACTAAAAACTCACCGAAGGGTAAAAATGGATTTAAACAATTGTAGGTGGATGGAAATAATATTACATATTGATGAAACATGGATGTGGATGATAAAATACACCCCAGTAAATACTTACGAATAAACAATCTCGGATAAAAAAGAGATTGTGATATTTCCCTTACCTTAGGTCCGATTTGAGTCGTACATGTCCGAACCTCCTGTATAATGATTTAAATAATGTCATTGACTTATTACAGAATCATATTCATTGTTATGATATCATATATGGTTTACTTGTGACATTATATTACCCGTTCTTTTGTAAATTCCATGTTAAAGTAGCGTTTTGGGTAAAATCGTCTCATTTGTCGTTCGTATTTTTCATATGATTACTTAGATCATGATTACTTAATTCCAGAATATAAAACATGATTTATATATATATATTCAGAATATACATATACAATAAATCAGTAAATGGAAAGAAATACACCGTTCATGGAGACGGTAGTCCGTACGTACGCATGAACGCTGTTTTCGTTTCCTTAATGAATTGAATGGAATTAAGTAGATGACATACATATAAATATACATAAATCCATTATCATTATTATGTAATATATTTCATTAGTACTTATTATATATACTTTATAATCATTCATGAATGGTTAACCATTGAGAATGAATCTCATCGCGTCGTGGAGACGGTAGTCCGTACGTACGCACGAGCGATGATATCGTTCCCATGGTCATGGAATTGTGTTGAAGTGTATGTATACTATTTCAGTATCAATATCACTTTATAATAATCATATATAGTTACTCATTAAACCATTATACCCATCCAATTAATGTGGTGGTGGAAAATAGATTACACCACGGTGTGGAGACGGTATTCCGTACGTACGCACGCGCGGTGATTTCCTTTTTCCGTAGGATGGATATGAGGTTAATTAGAGTTGTTTCATATTTATAATCACATATCAGTATGTAAGTAATACTGATGTTATTACTTTATCATGAAACAACTAAAGAAGAAGAAGTTGAAGAAGAAAGAAATTGAAAAGATCGGTAATGGATATTACCTCTTCTTTGAAACGCCTCTTTGAATCCTTCACCTAGGGAACTAAGATTGGTCTTTGAAGAAGACCAGGACCTCTAGGATTATTCTAGGAAAGTGGAGAAGGGATTTTTTCAGGGGTTGGCCGAGCTTGAGTGCTCAATTTGGTGTGAGGAGGAGGGGGAGGAGGTTCCCTTTTATAAGGGAGGAGAGGGGCACTTTAAGAATATCTCAAAATATTATTTTATATTAAAGTCAAAATCGGTTTATAATGGTTCAAAAGGGTCTTATTTCGAAGCTAAAGTGGGGATGGGTCTAAATCCTATCAACCAATAGGATTCAGACAAGTTTAGGGTGTTATTGTAACCTTATCAATTAGATTTAACTCTAAGTTAAATAATTTAACTTTTACCGTGTCTTTTTGTTTTCTTTCACTATATGGTTAATACACTTACTATAACATGCCAAACGAACCCCAAATTTTTTATTATTAATATATATATCCTTATCTAAGTCATTTGGCCGAACCTTAGATTTTTAGGAATAAAATAACAATTAATAATATAATATTTGATTTAAAAACTATTTTGTGTCAATTTTGACACTATTTGATATATGATTTTTTTGAAAGTCATAACAGAATTATATGTTCGAACCAAGTTGATTAAATCAACACTAATATATCATAGTAACCTAAAAAATTAGTGGGATTCATAAAAAGTCTAAAATTACATTTATTTTGGTAATTATAATTTCAATTATGTCAATATTTCATTAATAAGATAATTACTGCATCATCTTTGTGTCATAAATAAATTAAATTATTAGATGTCTAAAAATTACAAATAAAATTCCATTATGTAGGAAATCTTTTTATCTTTCTAATGAATATTTAAAATCGAATTTATATTATGTATAACCCTATATGAAAAATGTTTTAGTAAATAAACTTTTGGGCCCAAATGATAATATTTTACACTTAAGGTTGTTTTTGGTCGAGATACACTTTTCCAATAGAATTAGGACATGTGTTAGGGTAATAATAATATCATTTTTACCCTTAATTACCCTATTTACTTTTAACCGTGGTAAATAAAAGTAAAAAGTTACTATTCACCAAAAATTATTTTCATCTCATTGAACCACATTTTACTTACTGACATCAACCATGTCTCTCGGATTTTTGAAATTCCATTCACAGAAGCGGTAAAATTAAGTTTTATGAAAAATTCAGTTTTTTTTAACTACCACTTAGTAGTTTCACTATTCATCATAAATTGATGTTTTTCAGAACAATGCCAAAATTTCATCCTAAGCTATATTTCATATTCCGAATTCAAAAATGAAGTCTATATTACCAAATTCATAACATAGAAGTTGCATTAATTAATTTTATAATTAAATCCCGCTGTTAAAACAAGTAGCGTGTTTTTTTAAGAAACAATATCTATCAAAAGATTGACACTTGATTATGTCTGGTTTAAATGTGAAATTACATCCAATGACCAACATTGTATTAAATTGTAAAAATATATTCTAAATATACTTTAAAACCACTCAAATTAATAATTTATCACTATTAGTTATTTCGATTAAAAAAGTTGTTTTTAATTATAATTTAGTAATTTTCACTATTCATCAGAATATGAAAGTTATCAGAAATGTACCAAAATTTCACCTTAGGCTAAATTCGATACTCCGAATCCAAAAATGAAGTCCATTTTGAGTGCTAAAATTTCTAAAATTTTAAAAAGTGGTTATTACTCTTCATAACGGCTAGTTTTAATAATATTTTAATAGCATATCGTTGTTTCGTGAAACTCAGTATTGCGTACTACACACGCTATCGAGGAAGGTTGCAATTGCGTGTAATGCAAGGAAAGTCAAGGATGCGTGTTGTGCAACCTCCTTTTGGTGTAGCGTACAACACAAGACATTAATAAAATTAAAAAGAATAGTTTTCATAAAATCTCGGGCTGTTACATAGGTGGCATCCTTGGGCTTCGCTCTTAACCAAGCCCAATCAGAGCTTCATCATGTCAAGATCAAACGGGATCTTCTACATGGAAAGTGGATGTTGATAGAGATTACCACACGAGCGATGTTATCCGGGCCCCTCCCCAAGAGTCTGTCACCATCACACACCTTACCCTTAGGTCTTATGCGGCTATTTTAAGGGGTTATATAACAAATAAATAGTACTATGTTCATGTACATTAATTTTTGTATATAATAATGAATATAATTTCTTGTCATTATTGATACATTTTAAATAGTTTTTAAAGTACAAATAATGTTTTTAGTTATTATTTAATTACGAATTCTATTTTATTAAATTAATGGATTTTCGAATTAAATATTATTTTAATAAAATATTATTATTAATATTAAATTAATTTTTATAAAATATAAATGATCTTATAATTTTATGAATGCAATTGTAATTTTTATTAAGGCTTGAAAGCCATTTCTATCAAAACCCGTGAATTTTTGATAAATGTAGGTTTTTATTTTAAAAGTAAAAATTAACATATTTAGAAAATTATTTAGATAAAATAAATGTTATTTCTGGAATCAGGACATCTAAAATATCAAATGGTAAATTTTTCATAATTATCTGAGATAGTCAATTTTTTGGGTAAAAATGAAATACCGTTTAAATATATAATGTGTTTTATGACATCATAATCACCCAATAGTGATGTAATAAAATACTATAAGCTTTATGCTCGGACAATATATGTTTTAACATTTAAATAATGTGATTTTTAGTTTGTTTGAATTACTTTTCAAAGCATTAATGGACCCCTCAAGACTTATTAAACACCATGTCTTTTTAAATTGTTTTCCATGGGAGTGTGACTCACCTCCACATAAGCAACCCTATTATTTTAAGAAGTTCAGACTCTGGCCTTATAAAATATTTTTTTCTTCTTCCCTTTACAAAAAACCATGGGCAAAAACCATGGTATGGTTCGTGGTTTGGATTAATTTCAAATAAGGGGTCCCAAACCTAAATAATAAAGAATTCCCTCACCTTTCCTATATAAACCCACCCAAGCTCCCACTTCCTCCACACTAAAAACGTTTTGAGTTTGTAAAACCTCTGCTCTAATCTCTCTATAATCTTAGCAAGGTGCCCAAAGCTCCCAAGAAGCCTCTCTCAAGCTTCTATCAAGCCTTTGGAAGCACACTTCGAAGTAAGGATTTTTTCTTCTTTTCTCATTTTTGTCCAATTTTCATTAAGTTGTTTTTCCATTTTAATTTCAATTATGAATGTTGGGGTATGGTTTTTCACCTCCCTCATACTACCCTATGTATGTTTGAATGATGGGAGTCCCCTTTCGCTCTCATTAATTTCCTCCCATGTACACCCGTTACTATGTCGAAATTCCGAAAGGAACTTCTCTCTCCTCATTTACATTCAAGTAATACTTTTGTATCATGAATCTAAATTCCATTACAATTGTTGGGACATGTATCTATATGACCCCATTACTTTTCATTTCATGTAGATATGGTGAGAAACCCCTTTCTCTCTCATTAACCATTTTTATAAATTCTTATGTCACGTCGTTACGCTGCCGAAATCACACCGATTTTCTAAGCCAATGCCATTGTGTAGTGAATACCATGCTCATTTCACCATCAAGGGTATTCATCTTTATGAACATTTACTTATTGATTATAAATTTTCATGTATGAATTAAACATTCCTTTATCATGGAATAAATGATTATGTTTAATGAATCCATGTTTTATGATCCATGTGGCACACTTATGCATGAAATGAAATGTTTAAGAAGGGTGCACCCTTATAGCGCTCCAATGCATTGAGTAAAGTATAGTATCATTATAAATCATGTGAAATGAGTGTTGACTCATTCTAATTCATGTGCAACGAGGGTTTACTCATTATTTTTGTTCTATGAGGATTTTCTCATTCTCTCTGTGCAATGAGCCTTGGCTCATGCTAATTCCATGTTTTGTGTTGTTGCCACATTTACATGTTATGATTATAATGCTTTATCATGCCTTTATGTTAATGTTTCTCTTATGGTCTATTGATATGCCTATTGTCTAACATGTATTGTAATCCTCATGTTATTCCATGTGTATTCCCTTAGTGGTCTTTATAGCTCACCCTTTTCTTATGCATGTCTTTAGGTTATCCAATGCAATGCTAAGTATGAGGGAATATAGTGGTCATGTAAAGAAGTTTTCAATAATGATGTTGTTTTTCATGTTTTATGTTTTTATGTACTGATCCTAAGCCCCAATGACACTAAACCTCTTGATCTTCTCATTGTATCAAGTGAAGTTTTATGTAATAAATCATGTTTAAGTTTGTAATAAAAGCAGGGTTGTTATATTTGGTATCATAGGATAGGTTTAGTTATTTTTGGGATTAGGATCAGAAAACCCTAGTAAAGCCTTAGAGATAAGAATAAGTATAATAAAAAAATCCCTATGTTTTGGTAAGTACTGAGTAAGTGGTTTATCAAGAAAATACATCCCTTTCTGGAAACGAGCAGGTAGAGGCGGCTCTAGCACAGATGTATCCTAGGGATAAAACCTGAAAACACTGCTTTGAGCTAGACTCGAACGAGAACTGGTGCACGACAACGGGCCTTGCCACACTCGTGGTTACGAAACTCCCAGAGGATATGTTTTGATAAATTCCCAAGCTTATTATGAACCCTTATTAAGGTATATAAAAAAATTCCCCTAAGAATATATGTTAGAAAGTAGATCATGAAAAGACTAGAATGAAGCCTATAGACTCATGAGTTAATGAAATAAAAGTTTATTTATAAGTCATCAACTTTTTTCTTTGGATTACCCTTTATGTGTTACCTATAACAATCCTTTTATTCCTGCCAATGGCCAGTAATAGGAGGTCTCGGGCTAACAACCATTCTGACGATCATTGTGATGACTGTACTAATGAGATGCCCTGTCCAATGGGAGCAAGAATCAGGAACTTTGTCACACTTCTCTCTCAGCTAAATCATGTTTTGAATTGAATCAAGGGTCAAGAGGAACATTCAACCCCCTAAGAAATAACAAGTCTCTATCGAGAGCTTCATGAGACAATGGCCTCATACTTTTAGTGGATCATTCGATCCCACGATCGTTGAACAATGGATCAACTCCATTGAAAAGATCTTCTCCATCATTCGATTTTCTGTTCAAGAGAAGGTTCTCCTGGAGGCTTATCTTATGGAGGGTGAAGCTGATAAATGGTGGACATTGATAAAAAATACAAAGCCTGTGGAGGAGATCGAGGCGTTGGAATGGAAGGATTTCTAGAATATGTTTTTCGATAAATACATTTCGCGCACTCTCCGACATAAGATGGAATTGGACTTCCTTTCCCTCAATCCAAAAGATGAAGCATTTGTTGGATCATATGAGGAAAACATCACAAGGCATGCACGATACACATCCGGATTTGTCATTACCCCCGAATGCAAAGTTGACCGCTTCTTTGGTGGACTGAAGCCTAGCCTACAGAAAGCATTGGCGATACGTGACTTCGACAGCTATGAGGAAATTGTCTGATGTGCCCTCAAGGTTGAAATGGAGATCGGATAATCATAGGGGTATCATGGGGATAAGAAGCATAAGGTGGACTTCAATGCTGGTGGCCCGATGGATAAATCCAACGGTGCTAAGAAGATCTAGCACCCCACTTGCCAAAAGTGTGGAAAAAAGCACCCTGGAAATTGCATCAAGGGGATGATGAAATGCTTTAGGTGTGGAAGAGAAGGGCACCTAGCTGTTAACTATTGGCAAGAACGACCCGCGGCTGTGACAGAGGAGAGTAATGCTCCGTTCAAACCTCAACTCATTGGTCATTGATAAAATTTCAAAGAACCAGGTCAACATGAAAATCAGTGCCCTAATCCAAGTGTTTTCGGAGGCAACCAACAACCTCCAAGGCAGCAAGGAAGAGCTTTTGCCACCACTTCTGCTGAGGTGAACCCCGACAACGAAGTGGTGATAGCTACGCTAGTTATTCATTCATGAATATCGAACGTACCTTTTGATTCAGGTTCTACACATTCTTTTATATCACGAATGTTTCATAGAACAATCCCAACAACACCACAAATCATGGAAGTGATGATGTTGGTGAGTACGGAAAATGGGGAAATTGTTGCATACAATGAATATAAGTCCTCCCCTATTAAAATATATGGAATTAATTTCCCGGTGAACCTTGTCATACTCCCTCTGGTGGAATTTGATGCAATTCTAGGCATGGATTGGCTTTCCTTATATAGATCCAACATAAATTGTCCGGAGAGGGAAATCAAACTCTATATGGAGAATCGACCCCCGAATCTTTTTAAGTGTACGGAGGAAGTTGAATCTACTTTAGCTCCATCATCTCAATCATGGTTATTACTTGCATATGAGCATGCATATCTAGCTCTGATGATTGAGTCAAAGGAATAAACCATCCTTGAAAATTGCCTATTTTGAGGGAATTCGCGGAAGTGTTTCCCGAGGAACTGCATGGTCTTCCTCCTAGAAGAGATGTTGAATTCTCAATTGAACATATACCCGGGGCTTTACCAGTATCCAAGACTCCATATAAAATGGCTGTTTTAGAGCTTGAAGAGCTGAAGAAACAACTATAGGAGAATTTGGATAAAGGGTTTATACACCCAAGTGCTTCACCATAGAGTGCACAAGTCCTCTTCATCAAGAAGAAGGATGGGTCAATGTGTCTTTGCATCAATTATCGTGAACTTAACAAAATCACGATAAAGAACAAGTATCCTCTCCCATGAATTGATGACTTGTTCGATCAACAGCGTGGAGCACAATACTTCTCCAAGGTGTACATGCGGTCGGGATATTATCAAGTAAGGGTGAAGAAGGAAGATATCCCCAAGACTACTTTTCGCAAAAGATACGGACACTATGAATTCATAGTAATTCCTTTCAGACTCACTAATTCCCTAGAAATATTCATGGAATTAATGAATAGAGTATTTAAAGATTACCTCGACATATTTGTGGCAGTCATTATAGATGATATTCAAATATACTCTGAAACCAAGGAGGATCATGATGAACATTTAAGAACTGTACTAGAGACTTTGCGCAATGAGAATCTCTATGAAAATTACAAGAAAGTGTGTGTTATGGTTAAAGGAAGTCTCATTCTTGGGATATATCATCACAGGGAATGTGATATCGGTGGATCCCTCCAAAACTGATGCAATTGAGGGATGGTCGAGGCCAACATCGGTAATAGATATATGTAGTTTTTTGGGGTTAGCTGGATATTATTGATGATTTATGAGGAATTTATCACGATTTTCCAACCCTCATACCAAGCTTAATCTAAAGGGAGTAAAGTTTTCTTGGAGTGATGAATATGAAGAATGCTTCAAGGAGTTGAAAAAGAGGCTTATCACGACACCCATGCTCTCTTTACCCACAAGTGGGGAACATTTTGTGGTATTCAGTGATTCCTTAAAGAAGGGCTTAGGTTGTGTGATGATGCATAATGATAAAATGATAACCTATTCCTCACGGAAGTTGAAAATCCATGATCGAAACTATACAATGCATGATCTGGAGTTGGCGGCTGTGATCTTTGCCTTGAAAATATGGCGACATTATCTATATGGGGAGAAATGTGAGATATATACTGACCACAAAAGTCTTAAATATATATTCACACATAAAGAGCTTAATATGTGCCAGAGAAGATGGATAGAGCTCATCAAGGATTATGACTGTTCAATACATTACCACCCTGGGAAAGTGAACAAGGTGGCAGATTCCCTAAGTATAAAGGACCCAGTGATTCTATCAATGATGAGAATTGAGAAGGATCCAATCTTCTTAAACATGATTAAGATGGACATGGGAATCAAAAATAAGGGAATATCATCAATCCTTCCACAAATTATTTCCCAAATATCTTTTTTGGAAAGGTTAAAGGATTATCAAAATGATGATGTGGGAATTCATGAAAAAGTGGAAGCTATCAAAAAGGGGAAATCCTCAGAGTTTAATGTTAATGATGAAGGGATTGTGCGGTTTGGTAAAAGGATATGTGTTCCATCATGTCCGGAGCTGAAGAAACAACTTTTGGATGATGCACATAGTTCAAATTTCTCTATTCACCCAGGGAGCACAAAGATGTATTGAGATCTCCGAGAACACTTTTTGTGGGATAATATGAAGAAGGGGATAACTGAATATACATCAATGTGCCTGGAGTTTCAGTATGTGAAGGAAGAGAGGAAGAATTCTATGGGGATGATGAAACCATTTCCCATACCAGAATGGAAATGAGAGAACATCACCATGGACTTTTTCACCGGACTTCCGGGGACATCCAAAGGAAACAATGCAATCTTGGTTGTTGTGGACTTTCTTACAAAGACTGCACACTTCATTTCTGTATGGGAGAATTTCTCTTTGGATCAACTGGCACAGATATATACCAGGGAAGTGGTAAGGATGCATGGAGTACCACTATCTATTGTGTCTGACCGACATCCAAGATTCACCTCTAAGTTTTGGAAGAGTCTTCAACATGATCTGAATACTGAACTAAACTTCAATACAGCCTATCATCCTCAAACTGATGGACAATTCGAGCAGACTATCCAAACACATGAAGACATTTTGAGAGCATTCTCAATGTACTTTAAAGGATGATGGGATGAACATCTTCTTCTGGTTGTTTTCTCTTATAAAAATAGTTTCCACTTAAGCATCCAAATGGCAAAATATGAATCCCTATATGGGAAAAGGTGTAGAACACCGACATGTTGGGATGAGGTTGGTGAACGTATGCAGCTTGGACTAGAAATGGTCGAGGAAATGGTGGAGAATGTGAAAACCATTCAGCAGCATATCAAGGTAGCCCAGAGTTGACAGAAGAGTTATGAAGATAACTGTCGATGAGACCTTGAGTTTAAAGTTAGAGACATGGTTTTTCTACACATATCTCCTTGGAAGAAGTTCATGAGGTTTGGAAATAAAGGGAAGTTAAGTCCAAGGTACATTTTCCCCTTCGAGATTCTTGATCGTGTCGGGGCTGTGGCCTATCGACTAGAACTTCCACCTACATGGCCAAAGTACATGATTCCTTTATTGTATCCCTCTTAAGGAAGTACATACCTGACCCTTCACATGTACTCTCTTCTGAGGTGGTATAGTTGGAGGATGATATTTCTTATGAGGATCAACCAGTGAAGATCTTAGATCATAGAGAAAAAGTTCTACAAAATAAGACAATGACCCTCTTCATAGTGTTGTGGAGAAACCACAAGTTCGAAGAAGCGACTTGGGAATCAGAGGAAATGACGAAGCTGAGTTACCGACAGCTATTTTAGTGTGGGAAAAGTAATATTTCGAGGGCGAAATATATTAATGGGGGAATATTGTAATGACCCAAAGTTTCATTAATGAAAATCCCTCTTGATCTAATTAAATGTCTCTTTATGTAAAATGATTATATAAAATGTCACCTTCATTGGTTTTATGTTAAAAATTGTGACTGTTGCTTTTATATTCGTTGAACAGTGATCACATGATTAATATAAATATAGAGCTTTAACAAATCCAATTTACTCAGAAAAAAGAAGCGATGGCCTCATCCAGTAGAATTACTCCATATGAAGGCCATTTTTTCGGATCTCTGAAAAGATGTGGTGTCCTTGGGCTTCTCTCTAGACCAAGACCAAGCTGAGATTCATCATGTCAAGCTCGAACGGGATCGTCTATGGGAAAAGTGGAAGTTGATAGAGATTACCAAATGAGCAATGTTATCTGAACCTCCCCCCCCAAAGAGTCTCTCACCATCGCACACCTTACACTTAAGTCTTATGCAACTATTTTTAGGGGTTATGTAACAAATAAATAGTACTATGTTCATGTACATAGTTTTTTGTATATAATAATGAATATACTTTCTTGTCATTATTGATACACTGTAAATAGTTTTTAAAGTACAAATAATGTTTTCAGTTATTATTTAATTAAGATTTATATTTTATTAAATTAATGGATTTTTGAATTAAATAATAATTTAATAAAATATTATTATTATTATTATTATATTAATTTTTATTAAATATAAATGATCTTATAATTTTATGAATGCAATTGTAATTTTTATAAAGGTTTGAAAGCCATTTCGGTCAAAACCCGTAAATTATCTATAAATGTGGATTTTTATTTTAAAAGTGAAAATTAACATATTTATAAAATTATTTAGATAAAATAAATTTTATTTATGGAATCAGGATGTAGAAATTATACAATGGTGAATTTTTCATAATTTTCTAAGACAGTCAAATTTTTTGGTAAAAATTAAATATCGTTTAAATATATAATGTGTTTCATGACATCATAATGACCCAATAGTGATGTAATAAAATAATATAAGCATTATGTTATGCCAATATATGTTTTAACATTAAAATAATTTTATTTTGGGTTTTTTTGAATTACTTTTCAAATCATTAATGAACCCCTCAAGACTTATTAAACAACTTTTCTTTTTAAATTGTTTTCCATGGGGGTTTGACTCAGCTCCACATAAGTAACTCTATTATTTTAAGAAGTTCGGAATTTGGAATTATAAAATATTTTTTTCCTATTCCCTTTATAAAAAACCATGGGAAAAAACCATCAGATGGTTTGTGGTTTGGTTTAATTTAATATAAGGGGTCCCAAACCTAAATAATAAAAAATTTCCTCACCTTTCCTATATAAACCCACCCAAGCTCCCACTTCCTCCTCACTCAAAACCTTCAGAGTTCATCCAACCTCTGCCTTACTCTCTCTAGAATCCACCCAAGGTGCCCCAATCTCCCAAGAAGCCTCTCTCAAGCCTCTCTCAAGCCTTTGGAAGCACACTTCCAAGTATGGGTTTTTTCTTCCTTTCCCATTTTTGTCCAATTTTCTTTAAGTTGTTTTTACATTTTAATTTCAATCAAGAATGTTGGGGTATGGTTTTGCATATCCCTCATACTGCCTATTTATGTTTTAATTATGGTATACCCCTTTCTCTTTCATTAAATGCCTCCCATGTACACCCGTTACTATGCCGAAATTTTGAAAGAAACTTTTCTCTCCTCATTTACATTCAAGCAATACTTTTGTATCATGAATCTAAATTACATTACAACTGTTGGAACATGTATCTATATTACCCCCTCACTTTACATTTCATGTAGATATGGTTAGACACCCATTTATCTCTCATGAACCATTTTTATTAATTCTTATGTCACGCCGTTACACTGCTAAAATCGCACAGATTTTCTAAGCCAATGCCATTATGTAGTGAATACCTTGCTCATTTCTCCATTAAGGGTATTCAATGTTTTGCACATTTATTTATTTATTATAAAGTCTCATGTATGAATTACACATTCCTTTATCTTGGAATAAATGATTATGTTTAATGAATCCATGTTTTATGATCCATGTGGCACACTTATGCATGAAATGAAATGTTTAAGAAGGGTGCGCCATTATATCTCTCCAATGCATTGGGTAAAGTATAGTATCATGATACGTCATGTGCAATGAGTGTTGACTCATGATAATTCAAGTGCAATGAGTGTTTACTCGTGGTTTATGTGAAATAAGGATTTACTCATGCTCCATGTGCAGTGAGCCTTGGCTCATGCTAATTCCATGTTAAGTGTTGTTGCCACATTTCCATGTTTTAATTATCATGCTTTATCATTCCTTTATGTTCATGTTTCTCTTATGATCTATTGATATGCCTATTGTATAACATGTATTTTACTCCTCATTTTATTCCATGTGTACTCCCTTACAGGGATTTATAGCTCACCCTTTTCTTATGCATGTCCTCTTTTTATCCAATGCAATGCTAAGTACGAGGGAATGTAGTGGTCATGTAAAGAAGTTTTCAATAAAGATATTGTTTTTCATGTTTTAAGGTTTTATGCAATGATACTAATCCCCAAATACATTAAGACTCTCGATCTTCTTGTTGAATCAAGTGTAGTTTTATGTAATCAATCATGTTTAAGTTTGTAATAAAAGCGGGGTTGTCATACATGCTAAACATGTATAAAATTAATTTAGTGGTTTTATATTTATTAGTCATAATACAAGAACCATTTTAAAGAAAAATAAATGTTTCCTGAAAAACAGAATTTTTCTAAAAGACAATATAGTCACGCATTGTATACATAATTTAAAATAAATTTATATCCATTATATTAAATTTATTTCAAAAAATAGAAATCATTTTTGAAGTATAAATTTCGAAATTATCATTGGAAATTTTTTTATATTTTTGGGAAAAGATTATTTTTTTGATAAATAATGGAAATTAATACTTTTAAATGAAAACAACCTTTTAATTTAAATTATTTAAAAAGGTAATTTATTTTTTAATTAGTTTAAAAGTAAAATTGTTTCAATAAAAATAAAATTTAACAAATTCAATTAATTAAATTCAATTTCAAATTTGATTCTATTATAAATACTTTTAAAACAATTGAATGTTTTCTTTAGAAAAACAAATTTTTGATGCGTATATGTGTTTAATTTTAAATTTAATTCTAGAAGTTATGTGATTTTAATATGTAAAAATTAATTCAATATTATTAATAACAATAATTTAATTTATCTAATAAGGATATATTATTTTTTAACCTTTCTGATTACTAAAATATGTAAAAATTATTTATTGTGGTTATGGTCAATATGGGTTCATCAGGTGTAAAACTAGAATATAAGTGTCAAAATGGTTCTTAAACTTATCCTAAAACCATTTTATGGATATATTTATACCTTATAACCAATAATTTTCTCAAATGAAACATTTTCTAGGATTTTATATAGATACAAATTTAGGTATCACTTTGTCTTTAAAAAAAATCCGTGTATGTCTTCTCTCACAATTATAAAAGGCCACCCCTCTCATTTTCTATCCACATTTAGAATATCATTTTAATAAAATAATAAATACCAAAATATATTTATAAATTACCTAAAAATATCATAGAGTCCATATTTTGACAAATAATCTATCCAATGAAGGCTTTAGGTATAGACCAAAAGAGTCTCTCCAAATAGGAAGAAAATTTATTAAACTTGTTTATTTGTATTATTTCTTATTCCTACTTCATAAAAAACCATAAAAATGATAATATAATATAAAAATATATAATATATATTTATATGACTTTATAATAATTTCATAACCCATATCCATATTTAATTCTATCAAATGGGAAACGGAACATTCAATTGTGTGTGTGGTGGAGTACCGCCTCACAAATTATTGTAATTCATTTTTTTATTTTGGTTTAATTGAATAGTAATAGGGATGAATTTTATTTATATAAATTATATATATAATATAATTACTTTTCTATAATAGTTAATAATATTTTATTTTTCTTGTATTCCATCCATTGAGAAAAACGGAAACAATGTTCATGTGTATATATGACTTAATATCTCCATGATAAGTTTAATGAATTTTATACTTATAAATATTATAGATTAAAATAGTTATATATATAATTAATATAAATTATATTTAAATAATTTTAATCATTATGTAGATTTTAAAACCCTATTCAATGTAGAAGAACAGAAATTAATAAACCAAAACACACATGAAAATCAAATCAATTATCACCCAAAAAGTGATTTTAATAATGAATTGTTAATAAATGGGTCATAAAAGAAACTAAATAAATAATAAATGATATGAAATATTGTATTATATTTATTTAATATATTTATAAAAAAAATTATTTATTCTATAAAATTTTTAGACACTTATAAAGGATTTCAAACTAGAGGTATTGGTTTCTCATCTCACTTTTATTTCCATGAGACATATTTCATATTCACCACATTATTTTTTGGAATATATATTATCCTTCTATATGTAAAATAAATAAACCATTTAAATTCATTGTATTTAATTTCTCATTTGATGTAATTTATTTCATGGAACTTACAAATCAAAAGTTACCAAAGTTGTAATGGTTTATTTTACAATCTCAATGTTTAGTGTGATTCTTCAGAATTAAATTTATAGTGATGAAATATTATTATATATCACTAATGAAACTCGTAATTTCTTTTCATATGGTTATTAATTAAATTATCCAGTAAACATAGTATTTATATTTAATTGGTATTTAATATTATTTTGAAAATATCTTCAAGAAAATCTAACTCTATTTCTCTCTACTGTTGAAAATCCATTTTTTCCCAAAACCCTGATTTCTAAAAAAATAAATTTTTTTAAATATTCCAAAAATTAATTATTAAATAATTTTCAACCCATTTTTTACTTTTAAAAAACTTAATGGAATATTCATGTTGTTTTCTAAACAATGCATGTAAGGATTTTATCAAAAATATGAACGGAATATTTGTTTTAACATGTAAAAAATAAATGCAATTTTTTACCTTCATAACCAATAAATTTTGTAAATATTATTTTAAATGATACCAAGGTTATTTTTGATAGAATTTTACTTTAATTTTTTTTGAAAATTTCTCTTCAAAATAATGTTTTCAAAATGAAAAGGTTATTTTGATTAAAAGTATTTTTAATATAATTTTTGGTATTTCTATTCATTAATGAAATCAATACATTTTTATACTTACGATACACTAAGGATATGTTGTATTACTACCATCCTTATTTTTTCTCTATATAGTCTATGATTAGTTTGATTAGGGATGAAGAATTTTATTAATGTTCACCATATCACTCTGGATTATTTATCATTATATTTATTAATTTGAATAATTATTAACATCTTATATGTTGGTTTTTCAATGAAAATGTTTATGTTTATTATGTTTCACCCCATTATTATGAGGAATGTATTGGAATTATTAATTTTTGGGTTGGGAATATAATTACATGTTCCCATGATGAATCTATAAGTCTCGTGAGAAAAATAAATTTTCCAAATTAAATTGGTTTTTACTAATAGTTTGAAACAGTCTTAAGAAAGAACTTGAAGGCATGTTTCTAATGATTATCATTATGAATTCCCAAATTATGTGATTTTTTTATATTACATGTGATAATTTGATTAGTTATAATATCCATGGTTATGTTCCATGATCATGTGAGTATTTATTTAGAATTACTTGATCAACATTTATTCTTGATGTATTATACAAAAGTAACTGATTTAATGAAATTTTTTTAGTTATTTAACTCTCAATATTTATTATTCTCATTTATTCATAAAATATTTTGTTTTACTCATAGCCTTTCTACGAATTTGATCTCACCCATTTCTTATATTTTCCCTCATGATGCAAGATACGTAATATGATTTATATGTAGGGTTATAATAGAGTAAATAATGTTGTACTCAAAGAAAACAATATATTGTATTTTATGTTTTCAATTAAAATGTTATTTGGAAGTATGTAATTTTTTTTCCAAGACAAATAAACTATATGGTCTATCCAGATGTGATTCCTTGTATCTTATGCCAATATAATAATGTAACCACTACCTGTAGGAAAATAGGGTTATGATCTTTACATTAAATCAATGTCCTTATATGGTCACTTCAATATGTTTCCAAATTTCAAAATAATTCATCTGATTGGTTAATTTATTTTTTATTTTTAACCACGACCAACCTGTGGTCACTCTCATACATGTACTACATTTGATGATTTGTTATATTTATGGAAATAATGATTAGATATATCTTGCAGTCACTTTATTTAAACTTTCTGTGTCTTTAGTAGTTAGTTATATTTTAACCATATTTGATCAATTAGTCAAATATTTGATCCACCTAACTCTATGGTCACTTCTATAATTTATGATATTCAGTGGTGTACTAGATTTCTTCATCTAACTAATTTAAACCTTTTCACTATTGATGTAGTACTCTTACATTTGTTTTAGTTCTCAGAAAGATCTCACTCATTTGGCACATTTTTAATTTTCTATTCATGTGGTCAGTTTAGTATCTTTATGTGGTTTTTTACTGGACATAAAATTCCTAAAAAAATATTGGAATTGTTTTATATTTATCTTGAAAATCAAATTTTCAAACATAAACGAAAAAATAAATTTGACAAAAAATAAATTTTTTTAACATCATTAAAATAAATAATTATAAGAGAAAGACAATAATATAACCCTTTTATAATAAAAAATACTGGAAAATTGATGCATATAATAAAGATATAGTATCTATGATATAGACATATTCTACACCCCATTTGGTATATTAAAAAGTATTTGGAAATTCTGTTGTATACATCAAAAATAAATTAGATAATGTTTGATAAGACATAAAACCAATGAGATAAGATGCACTATATGGATTCAATATTGAATAATATTTATTCAATTATGATAAGGAATATATAAATAAATAAATATCAAATTCAAAGGCCTTAATGAAAATCTATTTCTATAGGGTATTGAAGTTAGGAAGGATCAAGAGGGTCTATTCCTTTATATGTAAATAGAGAAATAAGAACCTTTATAGGTTTATGATAATAATAATATCCTATAATTATAATTACTTTATATATGGGTCTAATATGATAAATTTCTAAAGGAATAATATGACCACAATGAGTTATAGGATTTGTAGAAGATCGAGTGGTAGTTTGTGAAGCATTATTCATAGAAAGAGTTGGAAGAATGGGAATTATCATGTTGGATGTAAAGAGATATGACTCCAAGACTAGACTAATATTAGATATTTCTTTAGATCCATGCTCAATAATATGTTTTAACTCAACCTTATTGGTCATAAATGTATTTAATAGAGGATCCATGAACAATAAATTCTCAACAATTGTATTAAAATATTAGGTGAAGGGAGGAATCCATAAATTATTATCTAGTGAACGAAACATGGTCTTTGGACCAAATTGGTGAAATTAAGGATTATGTAATACTTTATGGAACACTTAATAGTATACTTTTCTTTTTTAGTCTTAATTATCTTTTCCCAAATCATATCAAACAACTTTTCACCATGAGAAGCTCGATCCAGTAACATCAAATCCATTAATTCTTTAAAACTGTCAAAATAGTTTGTAAATAGTCTTGTAATATACTTCAAATGATATTTTCTTCGATATTCATAGGAGGTTATTAGTGATGAGTGGGGGTTTGGGAAGAACATGTTTCATAAAGGAGATATTT
Source organism: Viscum album (assembly GCA_963277665.1). NCBI lineage: Eukaryota > Viridiplantae > Streptophyta > Magnoliopsida > Santalales > Viscaceae > Viscum > Viscum album. The sequence goes on from OY728135.1 coordinate 1,371,082,095, forward strand.
ATGGTCCAACATAATAACCATACAAATTATATCTTATTTGGGACATCCAAAATCTTCACTAAAACATTCATTCTGATTATCCAAATAATCAACATTGATAATATTTTTTTGACTAGTATGAAAAAAAATTCTAGTAACTAAAAAATTTATATTCTATATTACATAATCTTCACTAGCATTGAATTCATTCAGAAATATTTCTTACAAAACTTCAAACTTATCATTTCTAGACTCGTAAAATTTGGTTAATGAAATAATCAAATTAGAGTAATATGGTTGAGATAGTGTAGGTATAAGAGAGGATACACTTAAAAACATATCTAATGGTTGAAACGTAGATATTTTATCCTTGAAGAGTCTAACATAGGTCTTTTAATCTCTTGAATTGAACTTTTTCAAATCGTATACTTGTATAATATCTATTTTATGATAGGAAAAAAATAGATCCTTTTAATTTGAGACATATGAGTCATGAACTAGAGAAGAAGAGTAAATATATTTTATGGGAGATGAACCAAATATAATCAACAAAAATTCATCCACTAAGAATAGTAGTCATCATAGTTCCAATAAAATAGGATAATATGGATCATGTTAAACGTTCTCTAGAACAGGTGAAAAAAGTTGCATGACATGTACAATAGGATTGGGTGGAATACCATAATTATTATCATCCCCACAACCATTTTTTGATGGTGAAGGATCCAAGTCAACAATATGGGCTACTAGAGACATATCGTGTCAAGGATTTATAGAATAAAATAATGTTACTCCCCCTATCTCAAGCATTATTATCCTATTTTCAACCAAAACATCACTATTTGTACAACCAAAAAGAGTGGTACTTGAATCATATATTAAAATTCTAGGATTACTCTCACCTTTAAGAGATATTAATCTTTTCATCATGCATATATATTTTTTGAAATCCAGAAAAGTAGAGAGAATCATGTCTTTCTCATTATCTCTCATGGTTTCCTCATTATGATAAACTACCAAAACACTAACATTTTTGTAATAAGATTACTGAACTTCAAAAACTCTCTCAAGTTCGACACCAAGATGAACAATTTCTTTTGGATTGGTTAGATTTGTTAAGAGATTGTAATGCCTGTATAACTTATTTTCATATGCAACCCAGTTATTTTTCTAAGGGTTCTATCCAATATTATTTCTCTTAAAAGTTGTTTTATTTGTAAAAATACCTCTTGAAGTAGTAGACATTTACTCCCCATAATTAAAAAGTACATTATTCTCTAAAAAAGCATAGATAAACCTTAGATAATATAAATAATTAAATCAAGAAGTTATCTTTTATAGATCATCCATATTTCTAATAAGGAATCTAGGTAGACTTATTTTCACAATTTTCACCGTTATAATAGTAAACAAGAAGTTTCGATGCCTTATAATTATTAATTATCCATTTTTAGGAAAAATATCATGCTAAATAAAATTATTAAATAACATATAATCACCATTAAACTACATAAATTTTTCCTTCTTATATTCATGTTACTTTTCAGGTCTTCTAAGAATCCATCAAACTCAAAATAAGGATTATTGATAGGTTAATAAAATTAATAGACTTCCCACTCACCTTGGGGAAGTATCACCAAAAATAAATCCCAAAAATTTGAGGAAAATTCATTCTCTAGACCATCAATAATTATTCTAATGTTATCTATATTTTACTATCATCGACAATTTTATTCAGATGTAACTCTTTTACTAACCATGGGTAAAAGGTTTAAGAACAATACATGAACCAATCAGTCTAGAATTGTTGTTTCACATATATCCATACTATGGATTTACGATATCCAAACCATTTTAAATCCATTTATTTTTCGAGAATGACTTCATGAGATAATGATTGTGGATTTAATGGTTTTACCATTACACCTAAGTTATCAATAGATTTTTTTAAACAACCCTGAACTTTTGGAGACACATACTCAATTTAATTCTTCATCCTTATCTCAAATGATATTAAAATTATTTATTTATAGGGTTAAAATAACCAATAAGGGTTAACATTAATCTATCATTGATTAAGATTTGGGATTAGGGTTTCAAATCATATTCAAATTGGGCCTTATAAAAATATTCCCAGGATTTCAAAATTGTAAATTGTATGAATATATTAAAATACAAATAAATTAATATAAAAACATTTGGAATCTTAAAATAAGGAATAATATTCTGTTTTTCTAAAATTATTAAAAAAATATAATAAATTTATTTGATCACACGTTCAACTTGATCAACCATATTGATAATTTTCTAAGATAGCATAAACCATTTAAAAGAAATAATTTTAATATTAAAATATTAATTATAAAATAATAAAATACATTCAAAAAACCCCCTAGAAAATATCCAAGATTAATTAATTAATTAAAACAAGATATGTACAATTAATCAAATAATAATTAGGCATAGTAAATCATTAATAATTCATGTTTAATATTATTCAGTATCTCAACATTCATAACCTATATAAAGGTATCATCCCACTCTTATTTAGTGATAATTATTTCAAGAGTGATACTATAGTGAACCAACCCTCTATCACATATTATTAAGTGATTTTTAACATAAATATCTAATAAATTCATACCAAAATATTGAGAGTCCTAGTGCATATTGAAGACTACATTAATAACACTTCAAAACAAAACTAAAATAAAACATATTAATTTAATTGTCTACATTCATCTCCTAAATCCCTAGGAGATCCTAAATCTATATAGGATAACCTATAAAATACATAATGAAAAGGGATGGTCTATAAATCCATGTAAGTGTATAAATATGATAAATAAGCATAAAAATAGTCAAGATGAATAACATTATACCATAAAATACAAGGTCCATTATTAATCATATGGTTGTATGACATAAATAATATGAAATGATAAGATCATGGGAACACTGAAATGTGGTAATAAAATAAAACCTGACATAAGCATTAGTTAAGGATAACTTCCAAGAACACATAAAATGGTGGATAGATTCCCATAGTGGATTAGATTTACTCCATAATATCGTAAATATTATCTCATGATACATAAATATTACCTAATGATGTGGGGTGTTATCTATGAATAACAATCAAAACATGTACCTGTATATGTCTTCCAAATAAGGAAATAAAACATTAGGGACTAACATAATAAATACTTATATAATTAAATGTGATAAATTATCATACCTCATATCATAATAGAGAGGATTTCAAAAATATCCCAAAGAGAATTAAGAAATTAATATTTTTTTAGTATATATATGAATATTATATAATCAGTAACAAATTTGGTATTTGTTTGAAAATTTTTATAGAAGGGGTATAAAATTTTGTATAAAAATGAACATTTAAAATAGTGTTGTATAGAATCTGCAAGATACTCATGAAGAAAGATTGAATATTGAATTATTTTTGAATGAAAGAGGTGAAATAGAATTGTTATCCATATAAAATTCCTTTATTTAATTAAATTTTTACTGGGAATAAATACTTTAAAATATTATTTCATAAAAAGATTATGGGATGAAAAATTTCCTCTTAATCAGGTTTTATATCAAATTTGACTTGAATAAATGAAATTAAGGCATGTATAACCCCATCAAAAGAAGGGATAATAATCATGGTATATATCTAAGTGACGTATATAAAGAATTTAATTGAATTATATAACATAAAATAGAGATACAATGTGAGTTATATTGAGAAAGGACAAAATATGAAAAAAAAATGTTGTTTATAAAGACCCCTTACCATGTGTCTAGATTCATTATACACCAGCACATAACCTCAAAAATAATCACATTAGATTCATTAGTTACTTAATTCAAAACATTTTACATCTATAATATATTTAATATAATTATATTATATTATTTTCAATAATTTCAATAATATATAATGATTAACTTCATTATTATATGGTAATTGATTTCATGGTTAATGGTCAGATCACTTGTGGATAATTATTGAAATTATTTTCAAATGGGTCTACTAGACCAAAAGTTAAATTAAATGGCAATCATGTCATTCTTGAAATTTAAATGGTCCCAAATATATTTTTTGTAGAATAGGGATGATTCATTTAGGTGGATTTACCATTCATCACAGACAAGATTAATTTTACTTATTTATAAAACAATTAAAATATTCAGAATTTAAAATGAGTTATATGATACATTTTATCATAATATTTAACCATAATATTATTTCTATAAATAATTTTAATGTCGATAGATGAAAACAAAGTATGTTGTTCGTATAGGTGGTGAACCAACCATATAGTGAACAACACTTTTGTTTTAGAATAAATTAGAGGGAGTGTAGAATGTAAGGATATGGATTCTCCTAATAAATTATTTATTGGGGGGGTATGGTGATTTGGGAGTAGTTTCATAAAATATAGAAGTGGTTTTAAATTATTAAGTAGTTTAAAATGTATTTTCAAAATGGTTTTACAATTTATGATAGAATTTAAGTGTTTTAAAATATTTTTTAGATATTAATTTGGAATATTTAAAGTTATTTGGAGAATTTGGAAATGAAAATAATTTCTTATTTAAATTATTTATGGGTTTCTATGTGAAATTTTATTTACATAAATGTTACTTCAACCATTAAGCATTCCTTTACTTGTGTGTAAGGTAAATTTTTATTGTTCTTATGTTGTGTAAGGGTAATAGAGAGTTTTTAAGGTTGGTGTAAGAGTAGTTCACCTCTATTAAACGGTAAAGGAGAGGTTTTAATGCTTTTAGAAAGGTAGGTTCTTGTTTGTGTAATGGTAATTCCATATTTTCTTAAATTTTGTTTCCATCACACAGATTTGAAAAGAGATTCGTAAGGGAACAAGTTGTTCTATAAAGGTTATGTAAAGGTGACCAGGATATATTATGCTCTATGTAATGGTGTAAAGTTCCTAATTAAGTGTTACTCCATCCATACATAGAGGTCTCATTGACGTTTCCTTTTATATATAAGGGAAGCAATTGACATGTGTAAGGGTCCTAAAGTGTTTTGGAAGCTCTCATAAGGGTATTGAAAGACATCCAATACCTATATAAGGGTACTTAGATTTAAGGGTAAAATTATATTAACATTACATAGCTCATATTCTATACATAAGGAAACCATGGATTTAATCCATAGAATAAAGTTAAATGAAATTTCCTTTACACTGATATCGATCACTGCATAAAGGTCTCTCGAGATCCCTCAACTAAAAAAATGGATAATGCGTTGTCATGTAAGGGTTAGCCTATGTTTTACCTTATATAGTAAGGGTAATTTAAATCTAACTTAAGGATAATATCTTAATCTGAGAAAATGTAATCCATGAATTATGAATCACGCATAAGTGTGGCTAGTAGGATATTGGTAAAAACTTGTTACCATTATGAAAATTATATCTATTAAATATGGGTAGTGATTTTTAAATAGTTTTCATATTTTCTTCCTCCTTTAATTATACAAACCACATAAACTAATTTTTAATGATTTTTACAGCCTTAAATTAATGAATTTATTTATATAGACTCATTAAAAATTATACCTAATGTTTTTAATGGAATTTATATTGAAATAAATGGTGTTATATCTTGGTTAAGTGTTTTCAATGTGATATTGGAATTTTCTTAAATTTGGAAGATTTAAATGGTTGTTTTATGGAAATAGTACTAAATATGAAATTTAATATGATTTAGATTTCCATGTTGAAATGTGTTTATGTACACTAAAATAATAGATCCTTCCCTTCAATTATTTCTTCCTTCCTGAGTCAAAATGATGTCAAAACCCTCTCTTGAGTTTTAGGATGCATCTGTAATTTACCAGGGATTCTTCTTCATCCACCTAACCTATGACTTCCAATATTAATATATATATCTTTCTCTCCCTACCTCTATTCTTATAGTTGTAGTGATTTATAATGTAAAATAAATACTAGGCAGGGGATACTTCACTATTATTATAGTTTTACATGTAGGAGATACTATGCTTTTCAATCCTTTGGGAAGAGAAAATGCATCAAATTAATTAATATAATTAATATTTAATTTATATTAAAGTGTAAGGGAAGGTAAATGCATATTTTACAATTTTGGATGTTATTCATATTATACAAGGTTTATGTTCTTGAAAAAAATATTGGATGTTGGGATCCATACTCGTGTTATTGATATTGTTGTAGAACCCCTATTGTGTGATTTTTTATAACACCTTGAATGATATTTTCTAAGAACATATATATTCATAATGAATTAATTACCCATTGAAAATATTGGTTTGTTTGTCGATTCCATCAAATGTAAATATGTGAATGTAATGAATTCCCTTTTGTTAAAATCGGTTGAAAGATGTAAAATGTGGTCATGTTGTGTGGTTGGGATATGTGTAAGTTTTAATGAGGGGACATTTTTTAGGTGAATAGTGTTGATTTTCGGTTTTTTCCCTTAGGAGGATGGGTTATAGAGTACTCTGATTGTGTTGTGACATTTTTCTAGTAATTATGTAATTGATGTAGGAGTGCTTGGTGGCATTATGAATTGGTTTGGTAGAATTATAATAGCTATGAAATTATTGAAATAGATATCCAATTAATATGGAAAAGGATGGGTATATAATTAAATTAATGGTAAATGGGATAATGATTTTAAATTTGAATATAGAAAGAGAATTACAAAATGATATTTTTGGTGAATTTGATATGGTTAGTTCTTAACTATGTAATTGTTTTGTGTTTAATTGATTATATCCATTAAAATTTAAATAAATGAGTTATATAAAATGGAATGGATGGGTAAATGGGATTTATTAAAAATTCAATAATTCTAAAAATGGTGAAACTTTTAATTGAAGTTGGATTTTTGTGCCTTTTATGTGGATATTTTTTGTTTGTAATGCACTAGTTGTGGTATTGATGTCTATGTGTGATAATAGTGATGTGGAGGTTGCATTGTTTTATTGGTTTTGGTTTTTTAAACTGATATGATGGGATTACGTGTAAATATTATTTTTTTATATTCATTATAATTTCAATATGAACCCCACCAATGTGTATCAATATGTTCCAACACCAATATTTTTTTTGGGGTTCTTTTTTCAATATCATAATACTGAGAAAAGATATATAGAAACCCAATATTCCTTGATATCTCTTTTATGTGAGTTTCTTATTCATGGGATGTGATATCTAGAAGCCAAAATCATTCTAGGGGTGCTGTTTAATGAAAATGATGGTGTAGTTTGTGGTGGGGGTTGTGTATAGTTAATGCCCTCAATGTTCAAGATATAATATTATTATGGATATATGGTTGTGGTTAAGATGAAACATGATGGTCCATTTTTCTTATTGTAATATGTGATATGATGTACGATGTTTCTTTGAGTGTATGTGATGTGATGGACCAGGTGTCTTTAGGTTGGATATGATGGTAAGTTGCACATTTGGTTTATGAAATGATATGTTTGACCATGTGTCTTTGGGTAGGATTATAAAAAATGGATGAGTGTGTCAGGACATACAATGTTGGGGAATGATAATGTAAAATTTTTGTGGGGTACCCTTTATATCGATAATCTTCTTATTATATTACAATACACGGATGTGTTATTTGGTTTCTGTAAAAACCACAACCCTATTAGACAGGAGTCCGTGGTTATTCTATTACAATTATAGAGATCTCATCACCAAGGATTGATCAATTTAATAGTCTTTAATTACTAGATATATACATGGTTCCCTTATTACATTTTCAATTAAACAAGGAACACAACACAAGAAAATAATCCTTCTTTCTTGACAATTATTCAAATATTTCATCTTCATAACCCAGGGATGCAGAAAAAGGCAAGTTCAAATTCTCGGAAAGGGTTACATATATTGGAATCATGAATCAATAATAAATTATGAATATTCACTAAGGAATAATCAATATGTAAAGGTAAATAATTGAAAAAATCATGACAATCAATAAGACGATAATAAAAATGCAACCATTGATTTTTTTATAGTGAAAGTATTCTTGGTAATAAACATGGAATTCTAAATTAGGAAATGATTAATTATCAGACATCATGAATCTGGCACATGAACCACTACCTTCAAGACCCTTCAAAAGACATTTTATGTCTGGGTAGAAACACATATGATTCTGATTGGAAACAAACGTGAAGGGTTTATTTTCAACTGATTTATCGTATGAGACTTGTTAATACCTTAAGGGGATATCTATTGTCGAGTCCCACCCTTCCCTGCATGTCCCAAGCACTGTTTATAAAAAGACATTTTTATGAACAATATGCCTTATCAAAATTCATGTATAGACTAGAGGATATAAATTTTCTAATATTTCCCTAGTTAATAAAATAAAATTAAATGTAAACAACACATGGAAAATTGTTATACAATTTAAGAAATAATCATATCTATATATGGATAATTCATATAAATATAATGTAGAATAATATCAAAGGGGTATAAGATACACCTCATATAAATAATTAGGTTCCTAGTATAAATAAATTCTCAACGAAGTGAAAAACGAGATAATGTCCCATACCTTACACTCCCCTATAGTTGAACATGCATTGAATTATTCTTCCTCAGTATAATTTCTTTATAACTCTTATAAAGGGATCTGAGGTTAGTTTTTTTTAAGATGAGGACTTCTACAACATGGATAATGTAGTTGTGGAGAGAAATGGGTAGGACTTGGTTGAGTTAAGAGGATCTGAGTGGTGAAATGAAATGACAGAATGAGTTCCCTTTAATAATTGAGGTGAGAGAGACACTTTCAAATCCAAAAAATATTTAATTATACGAAATTAATTTTCTATCCTAACCATACCAAATGTCTGAGGATTCATATATCATATTAGATAATCTTGAAATCACATTAGCAAATAGAATTATTACATTTTCTAGATTTACATTAAATCTTATAATTTTGATTGACTTTAGTTAACATATTTTAACTTTCTATATGGTTATAATTTTTTTAATAATAAAGGACAGTAATTTTTACATATAAAATGTGAAATTTACAATAAATGAATATATTATGACATTTTTGACCAAATCAAAGTTACTTTTTTTTGAAAAAAATTATGATTTTAAATAATTTAATATAATATTATTTTGATAAAATATTATTAGTGTTAATTTTGTTACTATTCATTACATTTTCCTTATGGAAAAAAAGACATCATGATCACTTTGAAAAAAACATAATACAACCATAATATATTCCAATCAACCAGAAGATTAATGAAGATACTTTATTAGTTGAAATTATATTTATTTTAATATTTTTATTATAATTTAGTTGATTTTTTTAATAATATAACTACTACATCATCATTGTATAATAATTTAATTTAATTGTTTATCCAAAAGAAATTAACACAAAATAAAAATATGTAGATAAATCATATATGTTTCAAAATAATATCTATAGTAGAAGATATATTCTGAATAACACTATGTTAAAAAATGATATTTATTAACATATAAATGTTTCATCATTATATTTTCTCTAAAGAAAATATTATAAATATTATGACCTCATCCAAATGGTCCCTTACACAAAACTATCTAGTGTGTGTCAAAAGAAATTTAATTTTCATAATGTGGCACAGTGGCTTGATAGGGTCGCCTCACATGAGGAGCATTAGAGTTAGTTCAATAACTAATTCTAATTCACCAAATCAAATTATTTTTGGGCTTTTTTAATATTTATTGAATAAAATGGTGTTTGTTTTAGAAATTTTAAAATTAAAATAATGAAAAGGAAAAAATTAAATCTAAATGTAGATGCCTACAAAGACCGAATAAAATTAAGCAAGAAAGAGCTTGGTCCCAATGATGGATAACACGGGGTCTTTCATTATTTAATTTCTGTTTGTATTAAATTTGATAACTCATTTGGTGAAACATCATAAATAAAATATTTTTATTTGATTTAGAGTAGGTTTTATTTTATTATGCATCATTCACACAAAATTGCACCTCCTCCAATAGTCTATTAGGCTAACACCTTAACTAAGAATGTTATTCTTAAAATACAAAGCTCCATAGTATGTTTTTCAACCCACTAAAAAACCTCAACTACACCATATGAAGTGTTTTTCCAATAGAACAAATGGAAAATAATGAATCAATAGAAAGGAAGGAATTATGAAATTGTGTTGTGGTGGAAAACTACTGCACCTGTGCAATACTCTTCCATCCACCACAAATAAATTTAAAACATTTTGAATTGAAGCTCATTAACAAAGAACACTGTGAAACCTCTCCCAGGGACAAGCCTTGGATTACTCACTTTTCATTGTAATGTGAAATGATATCTTGGTGGAATATGGAAGATATATAATAAGACTAATATTGTAATAAAATGATATATAGAATAAGAAAATGGAATAACTTTAACAAAAATATGAAGGCATTATATAGGAAAAGAAAACCAAAACAAAAATGAAAAGAAAAGAAAAATCATTAATATGGATGTCATATAATGTTTTAATATAGTCTAGGATGCTCTAGATCTATTGGAAGGGAGGAGGAAGATCCTTTTATATCCAAGTCCTTCCGAATCCCATGACCCGTGTCATCTTCATTTTTAAGATCTTCGAAATCACTCTTTAAGATCACATCTAGATTTTGTCCATTCAAATATTGATTGTATTAAGACAAATTAATAATATAATTTAGAGAAAATTCATTCTTGATAGTTGTTCTAAATTTCATGCTCTCTCCACCCACGGAGTTTTATATCCTTCAGACTTGTTACGAAAATCATATGTCCCCTTAATTGTGAAGTGTTATTCAAAAATATTCCCCCAAACGTTTACCATCTAAGGACTGCCTTAATTAAGTCCAATATCAATGATATTTAACATGAACAATACCAATTTATTTATACTTCAATTACATCTTGAATCACCCAAATTGGTGGGGTGTAGACATATTTATAATTAATTTAGTGAGGTGGTTTCACACTATCATCTAGAATGATTAATGAAATTGATTGATCATTTCAGGGTATTAGATGGATGAATTAACTTTTATTCAACAATAAAAATTTGTAAGCCAAAAATCATGGGACCTTAAATAGAGAATCAAATTAATTATATTTGAATTACAAAATTTATGCTTAAACTACCATAGTTATTAAAATCTATGAATTTTCGATAACTAAGAAACATTCCATTTTTATCCAAAAACACACCAAAAATATTAAAATCATGAAACTCAGCTCAAATTAACAAATTGTTGATATTAAAACATTAAAAATCATATTAAAAATGATGAAAATATTATCTCTTTCAATTACCCCACACTTAAACCATGCTTTTCCACTAAAATGAAATCCCAACATTGAAAATATAAGGGCAACAATGTTACCAATATTTAAATTCTAATGCAATAAAATCAAACAATTTTCAATGTCATATAAAATTTTCAAATTATACATACAATATCAATTTAAATTCCTATTTTTCAGAGAAACAATAAACCCGGGAATTTTTCTTTTCCCCTTTGAAAAAATGGGGGGACTTCTCCTTTAATTCATTAATGTTCCTCAATTAATTGTTATTAAACATGACATATCTTGATTTACCTCATGTGAATCTTTTCTCTCATATCACATGATACAATTCAAGTGGACTTATGATCATATCTCGAGAGATGAACCTTATCCCTAGGATTTTAAAGGAATAACTTTATCCACTCTATAAAGATGAAAGACACATAAAATCATGAGGACTTGAAATAAATGTTCTAATTACTCTAAGGCTTAGGGTTGGTAAGATATTTATTCTTTTAAAAATTAAGATTTATGGAGTATGTTTATATATTAAGTACCATTCTTGATATCATAAATGAAATTGTATTGAATTTATCCCCTTCAATGTAGTAATACACACTTCCCCATATCTCAATGTAATTTCTTGATCAAGTAAAGCATAATGAATGATTTTTTACATCCTCTTGATTTTTTTTCTTTTGTACTTTTTTTCATTATTTTTAAAATTTATTATTTGATCAAACCTCTATTCTATAACCTAATCATATACAGTCAGGAAATTGTTTTTCTAGAAAATAGTTATTGTTGGTTTTCCAAAATCTCATCCCATTTTAATCATTTTTTTATTATTTTATATTTTTTATTCAAGAGGGGAAAATAAATTGAGAGTATTATGAATAAATCAAATGAAATTTCTTATTACCCAATATAGCACCCCCAAACATCTTCCTTACAATTAAAATCATCCCTTCCACCTTATTCCTTTTCCCCCACACATAGACTTTAAAATATCCTGAAAAAACTAAGAGTACGGTAGGAATGGTTAAAATGGCTTGAAACATGGATCATTCCTATAAAGTTCAATCATGGTATATATCAAAAAAGAAGGATTAATGTAAAGGACATATTTATGGATAATATATTTTTAATATATGCCTCAATCATTTTATATTTGTTTTTGCACAGTTATAGATTTTACAGTATCCAATACAAGTTCTGGTTGGTGCCATGTCCCAAGATCACTCAAGAAATATGATCAAGAATATATAGGAATAAATTGTTCTAAAAATCCTATCGAGAATGGGAAATATGATATTGAACAATCACTCAAGGAATTATTAACAATATAACATCAATTCACATGAATTTTGGAAATTCAAATCATTAAAAAATTGTAGGTTAATTTCATTTACATGAATCAACCAATTCCCAAAAATCCTGAGTAACCATTTCAATATCCATGATTCACATTAAACATCTAATATCCCATTTTACTCATTAAACTTCATTGAAATTGAAATCTAAATCATGGAATCACTGGATTTATAGGAAACTCATTTCTCCTCGACAAGTCAATTAAAGCATGAAATTAATATTGTACATGAAATTTAACACTCAAAACATGTTTTTGGACAAACATTGATGGAGGTTATAAGTTCAATAACTAGATGTCAACACCCTTTTTAAATTATTATTGTTTCTTCTCTACCACTATTTGATGATTCCTTCTTCCATTTTGAACCTACAAAATTTAATTACACAATTAGACCCAAGGATCATGTATTTTAAGCGCAAAATGATTGAGGGAGGGGGTTGCATGAAGCAATAATTATATGAAAATAATATGAAATATATATTCATATAAAGACAGTAATGATAAATCTTGTTATGATCTTTGAAGTGGGCCTTGAGTTTTTACTTCCACTAGAGGGCAGTATCAGTAGTTATCCAATGTCTGATGGTGGTTGGGGCATAATTTATTTGAACCACACCATGTCTCTTTTCCCAACTTGTGCTCTATCCTTCAGGGTGATGAATGATCTATGGATAGAGTACACTATATCCTACCCCTTCACAATGAGGTATATCTCAAATGGTGGGGGTAGGATTAAGTATGGACCATCCTATTCCTTTGTTGCTACTTGTGAAACATCTTCTTTTCCACCCAGTGGTTTCTCCAGATGTGATGAATTAAATGAATAGTCAAATAAAGAGTTATAAGTTAATTATATTTTCAAAAAATTATAATTTTAAAATTAAAAATTATATTCTCCACCTTTTATACGAGCACCATGTTTCTTAGGTTTTTCAAGCGCAGCAACTGGTATATCTGTATGGTCTACCTCTAGTAGTTGTTGAACATGTTCCAGTATCTACATGTGTTCCTCAATAAGTGAATTTTTTTTCATCATTTTACTCTAGTTAAATCCAAGGATTGACCGAATCTGAAAATTATAAATCATAAGGAGTGATACTCAAATCAGAATGAATGAAATAAAAAAATATAGAGTTCGATAAAGGATCATCTCCCTGATTTGGTTCTGGTTCACTCACTTGTTTAGTGATAAGTTCTTCTTGGAGTTTATAAATAGTTCCTAAAGGAAGGTAGTAAGGATCATCCATATCCTGTATCTCCTTAGAAAAATCTGGGAAGACTATGAGAGCTATTTTGGGACCATCTCCACATGATAGAATTCTAGAAAGTAATGGGAGAACTCAACTAGCTCTGGAGCCATCGCTTCAAAAATTTGTTGGTTCATGTCTTCCCTTTGTCCAAATATGAATTATTTAAATGCCTTATATCCATTATTTGATTGAAAAAATGCCCATTCCTATCTAACAATAATAGAAAAACCATCCACCATGGAAAACGATGAGTCAATAATTAGTTCTTTCACCAGTAGGTAATTTTTCTATGAATTGAAAAAAGAGTCATTTGATAAAATTATAGGAATATATAAATTTTTAATATTTGTTTTGAAAGAAAACAAAGAAAAATTCTTACAAAAATGTGTATTTGGAAAAAGTGATAGAAATAAATATTTATCTCTTAAAAAATGGTCCATGATTTGATTCAAACCTATCATAGGGATGTCTAAATAAATTTAATTTTCCTATATTAGCACAGTGGCTGACCAAGGTTGTCTCACTTGAGAAGCATAGTAGTTAGTTCAATCAATATTTATAATTCACCTAATCTATTTATTTTTGGGGGGTTTTTTTAATATTTACTAAATAAAATTGTGTTGGTTTTAGAAAATGTGGAATTAAATAATGAAATTAAATATTTAAATCTAAATGAAGAAGCAGATGCAGACATAATGAATTTAGGGAAGAAATAACTTTGTCCTAGGGTTCGATAATACAGGTTATTTAATTATTTAATTGTTGTTTAAATTCATGTTGATAATTCATTTTTGAAACCTCATTAATGAGTTAAATCACTTGGATTTATAGATTGTGGGATTTAATTATATGATTGGAACACCAAACCACATCTCCTTCCATCGTCAAAAGGGATAACACCTCAATAGATAATGTTATTCCTAAAAGATATAGCTCCATTGTATGTTGTTTCATCACTTTAGGAATCCTTGAATCTACCATTAGAATAGTTTCCCTTAGATAATAGCAGGAAAAATATTAAATCAATGAAAAGGAATGGATTTTGAAATAACTTTGTGGTGGATGACCACATCACCCGTGATATGCTTCTCCATCGACAACAAATAAATTTTAAACATTCTTATTTGAAGCTCAAAAAAGAACACCGTGAAACCACCCCCAGGTCGAAGCCTCAAATTAGTCACTTTCTATTACCATGTGAAAAGAGATCGCAATAGAAGATTGAAGAGAGATAATGTGATTAATATTAAAAGATAAAGGGATATGGTATAAGATAATGGAATCACTATAACAGAAATAGGAATGTGTTAAATAGGAAATAAACTAAAACAAAAATAAAAAGAAAAGAAAAATCCAAAAGAATGATGTCGTCCCAATTTTTCATCTAGTCTAGGATGCTCTGGAATTTCTTGTAAGGGTGGAGGAGGGCTCATTTTATAGCTACGTGCATCCTAATCCCATGACCTGCGCCATCTTCATTTTCAAGATCTTCTAAGTCTATCTATATGATCTCATCTAGATTCTTTCCACTAATATTTTGATCGTATTAGGACAAAATAATGGCAGAATTTTGTGAAGGTTCCTTCTTGAAAGTTGTTCTAAACTTTAGCTTTTATCCATCCATAAAATTTTTGCTGCATAAAACCTATGAAGAAAAATATATGGCCCATTATTTTCAAGTCATTATTAAGCAATAATTATTCCAAAATATTCCCCCAAAAGTTTACCATCTAAGTACCACCTTAATGAACTCCAATCTCTATGATATTTTACATTAAAACTACCCTTTTAATTATCATCCAAATAAATCTAGAATAACCCATATTGGTTGTGTGTAGACTCATTTATAATTCATTTATTGAGGTGGGGTCCACACAGTCATCCAGAATGATATTCAATGTTGATTTATTTTTTCTGGGCATTAGATGTATAAATTAACTTTTATTCTAGAAGAAAAAGTTGTAGCCGAAAAATCCATGGAACTTAAAAACTAGATTCACATTAATTAGATCTCTATTATAAAATTTATTCTCAAGTAAACATATTTATTAAAATATTTCATCCTTCCAAAATTAATTTTTTTTTCTATTTTTATCCAAAAACACACAAAAATATTAAAATCATGCAACTTAGCTCAAATTATAAAATTAAATGAGATTAAATCTTTAAAAATCAAATTAAAAATGATGAAATCAATATCTCTATTCTTCCCAAAAAATTAATAAATAAATTAATGTCATGAAAATAGGTCTATTCATTTAAAAATGGATTATTATATTCATTCACAACCTATTTTTTTCTCCATGTGGACAAATAAGGGTTATTTTAGAATAGAAAATTGACATTTTGTGATTTTCATTAATTTAAATAATATCAAATTAAATTTCATTAAAGGGTGTCTATTAAATAAATCAAACTCTAAAAATAGGTGTTAAGGGTTGGATATAAATATTCCTATAATGTTTTGAGATAATTTTAGAGTAAGTTTCTAATACTTTTCATTTTTAAACCTATATTTCCAAATTTACCCTTTACAATGGTAACAAAAATAAAAAAATAACTATTTATATTGGGAAAAAGGAAAAAGGACATGATTACTATATTTGGACCCTCATTATAAAAATTTGAAATCAAATTTTAAATATTCAAAATATAGATGTTCACGAATTAAATTTAACATTAATCCCACAAAATGCAATGAACAAATGTTTTATTGTAAAAAATTGATTTTTATCCAAAATATGTACTTATACCAAAATAATATATAAGGATGATTAAAATGATATGGATTAGATTATTTATAACTAGAGTGTTATTATGTTCCATTTAGATCAAATTCATATCAAAATGATACTTTAATATAATAACATTTCTAATTTTATAAATATTGGTATTTTTCAGTATCCACTAGAAAATAAATATTTTCTAGAAAATATAAAAAATTCACCCTAAGATAATTTTGAATTTACATTTTATAAAAAAAGTTTATGTTTTCAAATATAATTTATAAAATTGTCTTGGTTTATATTTATAATAAGTGCACCATTAAAAGGTGGTAAAATATTTTTCATAAAATAAATCTTTTTATGTTCAAAACTCAATTTATTCTAATTTAAGACATCAAAATTAGTTTATGAATTTAAAAAAAATAATTGATCATGTAACATATAAAATTTATTAATTTATTTCACTAGTAGTTAATAAATTAATTTATTAATATAAAATTTCATTCTGGTCATACAAATTATTTTTTACAAAAACACATCTTTTATGTTCAATTGTTTTTTATTTTCATTTATTGTTAATTAGTAGCCAGTGAATCAATTTTATAAACATGTGTAAACTATATTTTTTTACATAATATAATTTATTCCCACCATTCCAATATCTAGTTGATAACTATCACAATTAAATAATAAAATTTAATCATTTTTAGGTTCTCTATTTAGTGTAACGTATGGTATTGAAGAAATAGATTTTTGAAAAGAGACATACCGTAAATTATTAGGGTAATAAATTCTACCCTATATAAATAAACATTTTCCTTACAATTTAAACTAGTTATTGTTAATTATGGATTTTTCACTTTAAAATACCCTTTTGTAAATCACACATCTTCAACCACGATAATAAAAATACTTCTTAAATATAGGGAAATGAAAATGTGAAGGTCACCACAAAACTAGATTTCTCTATTGGATAACATTATTGAGAAGAGAAAATGTGGTGATGAAAGATAAATATAACAATCAAATTATGATGGATATTTGTAGAGAACATGGTTAATAGAAATTATACCATCACAAATCCATAAATTTTCAATCAGTAAAAACACTATTAACTTAGTAAGAAAAATAAACAGAATATATTTTTATTCGGAAATAATTTTCCTAGAGTTTATGGATTCTGTTAATATATAAATATTCACTTGAGAAAATAAACTTACATAATTTCCCCCTATTTTATAAAAATAATATCATCCTTGGGTTGTGCTTTGATATATTCCGACTTCATTTTATAAATCTAGAGATTAAGAGTCAAAATAAAATTTTTATACTTGATGTACATTTAATGAATTTAATAATCCATAAGTTATTACTTCATCCTTTAAATGTTTTTTACTGAATTTTTATTATCAGATGTATGTAACAAACAATAATTTCCAATGATATACTTAATCCATTCCATATGTAGTTACGCATAAGACTCATCCAAAATATGTCTGTCCAGATTAAAATACCTACAAACTAGATGGAATGTCACTAAATTTCGAAAATCAACATTTCATTAGATTGTAAAAACAAAATAATGTGACTCTAAATATCACATTCAACATATATGAATACCTTGATCACCATAAAGCCTCAATTAATAGTAGTATGCTTCTAAAAATAAAATCTCATGTTCTCAAATAAATTCCATAAATCCAAACATGTAGTAAAAATTGTAATGATAACATAAACCATCAAATTTATAGCCAATTTCGTGGTTAGAAATACTATCCCATAAACATACCTTTTTATTATCTCATCATCAAAATAATATTTGGGGTTATATTTACCAAATCATTAATTTTCCAAAAGATCAAATTATAATAGAATCACTCTTCTTTGTTACTAGTGTTATTCATCACATATTTCCAATTACCAAAATAATATATACTGTAGTGAAATCCTTATATATCTTATTATTATTATAACTAGAGAATTATTGATAAAATACTCATAAAAAATAATTCTTGAAACCAAACATAGGAATATTAATCATTCCTCTCTATATGTGTTATTATCATAATGTTTACCACAATCTATTATCCTATTTTAGGATATAATACTTTTATGCTTGAGACATTGATTTTTGTAGTGTATTATCTCCTTGAAGTTTAATCATTTTACATTAGAAACCTTTTTTACCATTTCAATCACAACCACTATGGTTTTTATATCCACAGATGTAGAAAAATCACATTCCTTTTAAAAATGTATCGGGATATTTATTTACACAATTACCAAATGTGGGAAAATACATCTTTCTCTTCTATCCATTTCTCAATTTTTTCTTAGAATTATACCTTCTGTTATACTTCCCTAAAAATCCATAATTCTAATGTAATTCATTCTTTGTCCTTCAAGAACACGATACTATGTCTTCTTATAATGAGAATTTTTGGGAGACTTGTTACCTTTGAAACATTGGAATATGACCCTAAAATATTAGATCCTAATTACTCATTAGACCTTTTGAATTGGTGAGGTTCCCAATCATTATTTTAGGAACCATTTATAAATGACGATGTATACTAGATTAGGTCATGTTATTATATATAATCTAAAAAAAGTGAAATAAAAAACACAACAAGAAAATTTCAGGCATACCTAATCTAATAATCATAAGAATATCTTCATTAGGATGTTATTAAATACTTATCCTAAAATTATATGATAAGGATATGTTCTATAATATCTATTTTCCTAAAACTATTTGACATGGCTTCTACTAAAATTTTTCTGATACCATCTATAACAACCTTAAACCTGTTATCCCAGAGTAAGTTGTTATTTTATTATAATGGAAGAGATCACATCACCAAGGATCGATCGGTTTAGTGGTATTATGAAAAAGATACATACATGGTTCTCAAATTACATTTGGTAATTAAACATAGAACATAAAAAATTAAAATAATCTTTTTCCTTGAAACATATTCAAAAAAATTATCTTTATAACCTGGGGAAGGGAAACAATTAAAAGGGTGAGCTCATACATTCCATAAGATTGGAATCATGAATCAATAATTAGTGAGGGAAATTCAATAAGGAATTATTAATATGGAAAGGTTAATGATTGAATAAGAGATTCTAATCAATAATTTGAGAATGAAAATGCGTCCATAGGTTTTGTCAAATTGATAATCCTCTAGATTATAAATATTAAATTCTGAAAGAAAGAAATGATTAATTATCATAAGATAGGTATTTGAAAAATTATCAAATACCATGAAGACCTTTCATAATATGGTTTAAATATTTGCGTATAAACTCATCTGATTTTACATGGAAAAAAATACGAAGGTTTTTTTCCAATGAATTTGTTTCATGAGACATGTCGATGTACTGAGGGTCTATATAATGTCAGACCCCACCTGTCACTACAATTCCTGATAATTCATTATACATGGATAGAATTTATGAGAAACATGCCTTATAAAAATTCCCATATTGATTATAGGATATATATTTATCAGTATTTTTCCTCTAAATCAAATAAAATTCAAAGTAAACACCGTATATAGATATAGTAATGGGTTAAAGAAATCATCACATCTATGATATGGATATTTGAGAGAAATATAATGAAAAATGATA
Source organism: Viscum album (assembly GCA_963277665.1). Taxonomy (NCBI): domain Eukaryota; kingdom Viridiplantae; phylum Streptophyta; class Magnoliopsida; order Santalales; family Viscaceae; genus Viscum; species Viscum album. Next base: position 1,371,102,416 of record OY728135.1, read on the forward strand.
TCAAATGGGTAGTAGATACACCATATTAAATTATTTGGTGCATAATAAAAAGTAATTATCAATGAATTGAAAATTGATATGAAGTCCCTTACATTAGGATTCCCCTTAGTTAAATGTGCTTTAACTTCCTCTTCTTCCACAAAATTACTTAATACCACTTCTCAAGGGATCTAAGGCTGGTATTTTTAAACTACCATGACCTCCAAAACATGGATAAGGATGTTGGGGATATAAATGAGTAGGATTTGATGAGTTAAGAGGCACAATGTAGTGAGATGAAATAAATTAATTAGTTCCATATTATAATTAACTTGTGGGGCACCCTTGGAAATCCTCCAAATATTATTTTATAATAAATTCATTTTCAATCCAAATTCCACCAAATCTCTAAGGACTCTAATTCATTATGAGATAATGTTGTAATATAATAATAAAATAATTTTTTAGATAATTTGGATTTACATTAAACCTTTTCACTTTGATTAACTTTAGTTAACATATTTTAATTTTAATTATTATAACAATTTATCTTATATAAAAAGGTGATGATTTTTATATATAAAATATTGGTTGGGAAATAAATGAATTATTTATTCAATTTTACCTAAAATAAAAATAACCATTCATTTTTAAATTTCTTGTTATAATTTTTAAATAATTTAATAAAATATTATTTTGATAACATATCATTTGTGTGAATTTTGATACAATTCATTATTATGTACTTAAGGGAAAAAACAACAAGATAAATTACGAAAAAACATTTCATAAACACCTCATATGTAATAATAATCCTAAACAAATTCCAGCATCTTAATTAATTAAAATTTAATTTATTTTAAAAAAAATTCAATCATTTATTTTATTGTTTCATTAATAATACAATTATTGCATCATTTTTTGTATAACTGTTTAATGTAATTATTTCCTCATTAAAAAATAAAAATAAAATACCATTAAATAGATAAGTAGTTTAGGTTTTTAAATAATCTCTATAGTGGAAAATATAATATAAATGATTCCATGTAAAAAATAATATAGTTATTAAAATTTGAATGTGACGACTTTTTCTTTTCTTTAAATAAGATTTTATAAATATCATAACCTCGTTAATATGGTCCCCAAAAATCATAAATAAATTTATAACACAAAACTATGTTCAATAATTTCAGAATGAACAATTATATTTATTAATAAACAAGCTTTATCCCCATTTGGAGTCACAAGAGATGTTTAAGATAATGAATGTGAAATTTTGTGATTTTCATTAATTTAAATAAAATTAATGTAATTTTCCTTCACAAGTGTCAATTATATAACTTAAATTAAAACCTAAGGTGTTATGGGTATAATATAAATCATCCAATAATTTTTTGGAAAAATTTCTCTTAGTTGTTTTATCCATATCATTTTATTTTTAACCTAAATTTCCAAATTTACCTTTTATTATGGTAACAAATATTTCAAATGATAATATTCATATTGGATGAAAATATAAGGGACATAAATAAAAATAATTCATCATATGAACACATATATTCTATACATTTTTCAATATCCAAAACAAATATTGTTTTGAATTTATTTTAAAATTAATCCCATAGAAATGAATCGAAAAACTGTTTTATTAAAATAGTGTGTTTTAACCCCAAAAATGAACTTATACCAAAATAAGATATAATTATGATTAAAATTAAATGAATCGGATTATTTATAAATAAGTGTTTTTATGTTTAATTATGATAAAATTAAAATCATAAATATTATTTTACATAATGAAATTGAAAATTTTATAAAAATATGTGTTTTGACTATTAACTGAATAATAAATATTTTCAAAATAAAACAAATGAACACATGATGTTAATTTTAAAATAACTATATTAAAATTTACTTTTATTTTTTCAAATATAAATTATAAAAGAGTCAAATATTATATTTAAAACAATTTCACCGTTGAAAATGGTTAAATTTTACTTTTTGAAAATATATCTATTTTTGCTTAAATTTAGATTTATTATTATTTTTAGCTAACAAAATCACTTTTTGAAATTTAAAAACATTTTATGGAATATATAACATATAAATTTAATTAATATCTTATTCTAATTTAGAATAATGATTTTTATTAAAATAAAAATCTATTGTGGTAATAAAAACATAATTTTTTTAAATAATCATTCTTTAGACAAAACACTAACATTTTTATTGATTTTGTCGCATAGAAGCTTCAAAAGGGTGTATCACAGGGGTCTAAAGTAGTTGACCAAAGAAACATTAATAATAAAAAAAATTCCTTATGTGTTAAAGAAACCCATGTTAAGGAAGTAGGATATAATTTGGTATGAGGGAGTTGTGGATGCCATGAAATCAGCTACCATGTTCCCCTCCCGCCAAATATGAGTGATCCTTGTGTGGGAGCCCATAAACTGTTTACACTTCCTGATAATACAACCAATGTTACAAGGGTAATTATTCATTCATGATAATTCTTTATAGAGGATCATTGAGTCTGTATCCACCACCATCAGGTTGATGTGCCTTTGTTAACATAACTCCAGCCTGGTGACCATAGTCAGGGCCTTCGCCTGAACTACATCACCTCTACCATAACAGGCGGATAAGGTAGCTAAGACACCCCTCCATATCTTTAATAACACCTCCAACACGCATCTCCCCACCAATAAGAGACTCGTCGAAGTTCAGTTTGATCCCACGACTGGGACGATGCTAATAGACCCAAAGCCCATTCCCCTACCTGTGGGTCTGATTAGTAATAGCATGATTCGGAAGAGTAGGCCTAACTGATAGAGTAGCCTAGAAGTCAGTCCACAAACTAACTAAGTCCCACAACATATACCACATTTTGAAGGTGATGTTGGTATGAGATCCCTTTTCATTTTTGTGGCGAGCATCTTTATAAGCCTTCCAGATGGTCTAACATCCCACCATGGGGACAACAGCCTGACCTTTCCTCTCGGGACCCTGATCGCCAGACCACCAAAACCACAAGCTGAAAAAATTGTCAAGCATGCCTCCAAGATTATCCTATCCTTTGAGGACCCCATATGACTACCACACCCATCTCTCCCAATCAATTACAACAAAGAGCCCCCCCCCCCCCATTTCAAGTTTAGGATCCCTACAACGACTACACTCAGAAGCCTTGCCCACTCCCATGCGTCTAATATTTTAATCTGTAGGAAAACCATTTTTCCTCACTCTCTAAAATAGGATTTGGAATTTTTATGGAACCTACTTGAACCACATAATCTCCCACCACAGATCTCCATTTTTTGGAACCATCCTCACACAAGAAAAATCATAGATTGAGAACTCTCCCAACATAGATCCCATAAAAACGAGTATATCTAGATCATCCTTAAGCATGATGTTGTTGAAAGAGGCCCATTGGTTATCATCAATAATGTCATGGATAAATATGAGGTTATCAGATGACTCTCTAAAGGAAATGAATGGAGTAGGACATCCCAGAAACCACAACCTTCCACCCCCCATTCGTGCTCTCAGAAGTTAATATCGCCTCTTCCCACAATCCATCACAAGAAAGGTCATAGGGATTAAATGTACGGGTGGATCATATTTCTAATATTTTAAAGGAATTACCTCTGTATGATCACATAATATCCATATACGTCTTTCATGGTCATGCCTTATATGTTCTAGCTTTCCAGAGCCTCCCACGTGTGTTTCGCGTGCAGCCCTTTCATTTTTGGGTAAACACTCCTCAAGTTGATGCCCCCTTCCAATACTAGTCTTTCAAGATTCTCTGATAAAGCCCATTGATGGTTTCCTTCCATCTGAAAATCATATATAAATTCCACCAAAATCCATTCCATGTTAAAAATGACAATTTAGGGGACCTTCGTGGTTTAATGAATATACATGGGAATAGACACTAGTACATTGTTCACAAGAGTTATGAAACCACCAAAAGATAATAACCTATTCTTCCAATTGACGATGCGCCCCATGATCTTTCTCAAGATATTATAAAAGTGATGCACATGAAAATAATTAATACTAACTGAAACATCAATATACTCCACAAGAAAGACCCCTCTTCTCTATTCAAGCTCGCATCCAGGACCCTTTCCCTCGCACCTGAGATCTTCATGGATGTAAAATATAGTCTTTTCTCCATATTAACCACCTAAACACTCCTATTACAGTAATCACCAAGGATCTTATTCATCCCAAGAACTTATATCCAACTTACATTGATGAAAAAAATTGTGTCATTCACAATCAAAAAGTGAAATGTTCCCCCTGATGAATGTTGGTTCCTGTAGTGGATGATTTTCCTTATAAGAAGGCTCCGATTAATGGTGTAGCTAAGAGAATTTTGGGAGAGGATGAAGATAGTGGGGGACAGGATAGCCCCTTTCCTGAGGTCTCTACAAGACTTGAATAAACCAAATCTCTTCCCCATAAAAGTAGTTGAGATCCATGCCGAGATGAAGCAATGAAATAGAAGTTCCCTGTTACTGTTGGAAAACCCCATGAAGTCCAAGACCCATAAGATAAATCATCATTTCATCCTATCATGGGACTTGATCATGTATAATTTTATCACCACATCACTCTCAAATTCTTTGTTCATGATGTCACTAACCATCTCTTGCACTATTCCAATCACACCTTTTACTGACCATCCTTCGATAAAACCATGTTACTCAGAATCCATCCAGTAATTCAAGTAATGAGTCATAATTCTATTGAGAATACTCTCTAAAACCGTTTATGGAAAGGTTCACACACTTATAGGTCGATATTTCTCAATATAATGGTGATTGAACACCGTTTGGGGTAATACCATCTTAGTTTCACATGAAATACATGACAGGTTCTCCCCTTGGATATAGTCTTTCACGGATCTCATGAGATCCCCCTTAACAATATCTCATTCTGCCCTGTAAAACGAACCTTTCATGCTATCGGGACCTGGTGCACCATTCGGGTTTTGGGTCCAGATCTCCTCATGCACTTCATCATCTTCTAGAGGCCTTATCATACTCTCATCCAAATCTACTGAAACACATCCTAGGATTCCTTCAAAAAATAAGCTTCCCCACTCAAATACCCTTCATTAATGTTAGTATTGGGTCCTTATAGGAGTTATTTAATGTTAGAATTGTCCATCTCCCCCAATTTCTTGTGGTCATTGTTGTAAGTTCCATTCCCATTATGATTTTAGGCTTATAGGAGCAATGTATTTATTTTTTGGAAGAATGGAAAAAACTGGTATTATTTTCCCCCTCACGAGGCCATCTATCTCTGGATCCCTCTCTCGTCACTCGTTCCTGCCTCATAAGGATATCAGCAAGGAGTTCCTTCTTTATCTTTATCCCATTAAACATAGTTTCATCCCATTCCTGTTTGGGACATGTCTCGAGAAATTTGATCTCCCTACCAACTTCAATTATCTCGTGATCTTAGGTTGGGAGAGCATTCTCTATCTATGTAACAAATGTCTAAGATGCCTTAAATTCATGTGGATTTTTATCCACGGGTTCCCTGAATGGATGAAGAGACAGTGCTTCCCTTTCCATATCATTAAAACTCAGTTCCTCCGACCACATATTTTAGAACTGCATATATACTCTTATCTCGAAGATATTGACCCCAATGTAATGAATAATGGAGAGTGATCAGAAAGGCACCAAACTGGGTGAGAAAAGTTAGTTTTTGGGAAGAGAGAGATAGGTTCCTCATTCACTAATCACTAATCAAAACAACACCATGTGCATCTTTAAACTCATTAAATATTGCACCAGGTAAAATGATCCCCCTCATAGACTACATCCATAAGCCCATTCCTGGTCGTGAATGACACATAATTCTGACTAGCACTTCATGGAAATACACCTCCCCCTAGTTTCTCCTCTAGATGTGTGAAAATGATAATGTTTCCTTCGAAAATCCATGGGGTATCATCTGAGATAATTTAATCCTGGTCATTCCACATATCCATTCTATCATGCGCAATACACCTGGCCTAGATGAAGGAGATGAGGAATTCTTGAGGACCTACAAAAACATGTATAGCCAGATACTGGTCTAATGAAATTAAGATGTCGGCCTAGATGTGATCCTTCCAGAACAACCAGATATGAGAATTTGTAGGATCCTAGTGCATGTAACCACATACTCTGAGCCTCTTTAAAAACTCCTTTATTTGTTTGAACCCAGTCTAGGTTCAAGTATAACCACTATTACAATAGAATTGTAGAAGGGCTCATTAATAAAGAAATCAGATTTTTCTCAGGCCCATAAACCAAAAGTGTTCTAGATGAGAACCATAAACATTGATACGTGTGAATCTAGATTTTACCCCATACTCTTTTCCAATGACGTGAGATGACAGTAGGGAGATATCCTGAATCTTTTTTTTCATCAGTTGTACCCTTGTGCACACCCTCGGGCTCTGCTCTAATGGTTTGAGGGATGTCTATTGAAGAAGAGAGGAGGGTCTTAAATATGTAACCATCAACACCTTGGTCAGGGATTGATCTATAGTAACATTATTGCTATCGACTCGAATAAAGGGTTCCATTGATGTAACAACCTCAGAGAAACTAACCTCTTCTTTATCTTCAGACTTGGTCACAACTGTGAGGGTAAGAGCCTATTGGATGCTCACAGCCTGGGTCACTGATCTATCAAAAGGGCCTAAGGGTTGCTCGGGTAATGATAAAATGAGTGGGAGGATCCCTGGGGAGTAGACGGGTGAACTTAGAATCCTCTTAAGGAGAGCGCCGTTCGAAATCCATTGAGAGGAGCTGAAAAAGAGAGATAGACAACCTGTGAGAATGAAGTGAGTCCCACAGATTCAGTGGGAAACAAGAGCCACACTGGAGGATTGAACATGGGTACTGAAAGGGGAAGGAGGCCCCCCTGGGGAAGTGGGATCTGAACCAATTCCCACATAAGACAAGGGTTCAGTCCCTGGCACCACTTGGTCAGGTCCCGAGATTGGCCCATAAACGGATGAGTGACACCTCCTAAAGGGTCGATAGAAGCTTGGAAATGAGAGGAATTGAGACGTTTACTACACACATGAAAATAATGACCCTAGATAAGGAAAGTGAAATAGTACCTGAGAAGCATTGTGTAAATAATTTCTTGATTCCAGACAAAAGAATCCTACACCCTCAGGGAGAACTTCTCCAGGATGGGAAGTGGAAAATAAAGATCGACGTAGATCTTGGCCACTGATGTTACCTCTCCCTTACAAGCACAGTCATCCACACAGAAAAATTTTCCTAGAGAATTTCTGATATCTTTGAGAAAGGCACCATTCTAGAAGGGAAGTGGGAGGCTCGGTAGATAGATCCATACCGAAACATTCTTCTTTTGTTCCCCTTGTGTTCCTCCATGGACCACTAAACCTGGTGGAAATGCCAATGGCCCTAAAAGTGAAGTTCTTTACACCAGTCCAGAACAAAATCCACTTCTGATGTAGGATCAAGATAGAACAAGTTATTATGGATAGTGGAGATACCGACTAGCGCTTAGAGCCCCCAGGATTCCACAAACCACTTAAAGGCTGGTAGGGGTGGGAGCATAGAGATGAATTGAGCTACGAGGGTCCAATTAAGACCCCCATATGCCTCCACAAAGTTCAAATCTTTATCCACCAAAAAAACCCTCGACCCGTCCTGTGACATCGAAGGAGAAACCAGCCAGATTACCGGGAATAAATACTGAGATGACATGCCCGAAGATCGACAGAGAGCCTCTTTGATGGAAAGGGTTGGTCCACAATACCTGGAAGAGGGGTCTGGGAGACCCCTGGTGTAGATGGAGCGATGTCCATAGAATGAGACCCAGGATTAAAGGTCCCATGTTCCGGAAACTCCACTGATGATCGAGGTGCCGAGGGAGTAATGGTCGAAAAAATTTGAATATCCTCGAGCATGAGGGGCGTGTTCTTGAGCATAGTGGGAGACGCCATTATTATTATAAAAACACTCTTTAGGTTCAATTGGTTTTTTTATTTTTAATTAATTGGGAGACAATGAATTAATTTTATAAACTTGTTTAAACAATATTTTCATAATTTAATTCATCCCATTCCTTCCTACCATTCCAACAGCTATGTGATAACTATAACAGTGAAATAATTATATCTAATCATTATTTTAAGGTGATTATTCTATGTAACATGGGCTATCAAGTAAAATACATTTTTAAAATCCATATACCATAAAATCCTGGGGTGTTATGGTGAGCATGCCTTAGTGAGGATAGGATTGGTTAGTTGACATGTTTAGGTGTTGGGGGTTATAATTTTTTCTCACTGATGTATTAATATTCACATTTCACATATCCAAGATAGACTTTAGTTGTTATCCTATTGAGTATACATGTTATGATAACCCTATGTATATAGAAATTATTTTTTAGTTTTCCATGATGACTGAGGGAACTAAGATGGATATTACTAGCTCATGCTTTGAATCTATTGTTGATTTTATATCATTGAATTATATTTGATCTTTTTCTTAGATTATATCATTATATTCATATGGAATTACATTTATTATGAAATATTATTTATTTTTACTCTTTTTATTCTATAGAGTTGTTTGGTGTTTTATATCCTATCTCCCAATCGTAATTTTCTATCTGTTGATGGTAATACCTCTCATATGTGTGACCTTATTTATACCCTCATTGGTGGTTTCCAACTCATGGCCTACTAGAGTTGTGAATATATGGTCATTATCTCCCTTTATCATTTCATAATGCTCATAGTTTTTAAAAATAGAAAATTATATTTGATATCATATGTGATATGCAACATCGAACCCAAACAAATGATGATTATTTAAATATGACCATCTTAACCAAGCAATTAAATTTGGGGATAATAATTGTATTAAATACTTTATGATGTATATATATATATATATATGTTTCATACCCAAAATAAATATATTTATATATTCTTAGTAAATAATCACTCATTTTTTTGGTAATGTGTTTTGTTATTTTAAAGATGTTTCATTTAGAAATATTTTTTTTTTATTTTTGTGGAAACATATTATAATTATTTTCTATAAAATTTAGAAAAAATATTTTATAAATTGATATCCAATTATTATATCATCATATCAAAATTAAAAAGGGGTGAAATTTTTGGATTATTTCGAAAATATAGATTTTTTATGAATACTTAAAAATATAGTTTTCTATTTAAAATTGTCCCTTATTTTGATAAATTAAGTAACATAAAAGTACCAATATTACATTGATTTTATATCATGGAAGAATAACTATTATTTATTTATATTTAATTCAATTAATTATATTTAAATCATCTTTATAGCACATTTTATTATAATTTTTCTTGGTCTTAAAAACACATTCTTCTAAAAATTATCTTAAAAAGGATTAATGTTTAGAAATTATAATTAATTAAAATAAACCCAAATTATAAATGATATAAATTAAATTTCTCTATTTTATGTCTATATTTATGAATTTAAATTCATATAATGATGATTACTAGTTATAGAGTTAATGTAAAATAATATTTCCCATGAAAAATGCATTTTTTTGGAAAACCGCTTTCTATCAAGCTTATGAGTTTTATATTAAATTATATTCTTAAAATTATATGAAATAACTTTTGTAAAATGGATTCCATATTTTTAATCATCATATTTCATATTAGGTATCAATTTCAAATTAATATTAAGATAATATGAATAGTAACCGCCATAAATATTTATTACCACAATTAACAAAATATGATAATTAATGGTAAAAATAATTTAACAAGGACAAGAAAAAAAATAAACCTAATAATTTCAATATTTATATTCCCATTTAAAAATATTAATAATTATATATATTTTTTAAAATTTATAAATGATTAAAAAAATATTCTGAATAAAAAATATATTTTTGATGCGTTGAAAAATAAATATAGCTGGGGTAATATATAGTTTTAATCAAGAAAATATTTTTAATTAACTAATGAATTATTGTAAAAAATTATATGTTAATTAAAAATTATTAAATACTATATATTGAATATATATTATAATATAATTTTATAATGTGGAAATGTAATCTCTCTAAGGGCCAAAAAACTGTTTTTGTCAAAACCATTATTTTAAAATAAACAAGTTGTTTAATTAAAATTTTGAATTTATTATATTTATAGAATTATTTTTTTAAAAAAAATATTTTTTTGGAATTATCATGTCGGAATTATCAAAAACTGAATCTTTTATAATTTTTTGGGACAGTCAGATTTTATGGTAAATCATTAATACTCTAAAATTATTTGGTGTGTATTATGACCTAATAATGACCAAAAAGTGATCTAATAAATGATAAAAATGTTTTTAATGACAAAATATATTTTCTCCCATTAAAATAATTCATTATAAGTTATTTTTTGATTTTATAAAGCCTTTATGAAGGCTCTAAAACATATATTATATTTTATGGTTTTAAAATCATTTCATTTAGAACGCGACTCACTTCCACATCACTAAGGTTATATTTTATTATTTAGTCCTTTGTAATTATAAAATAAATTAATATAGTTCTCTTTGGTAGAATCCATGTAAAGAACAATTATAGGATTTTTGGTTTTGATTATTTTATTGTATATAGTCCAAACCCTATGATTATAAAATAATAAAGAACTACCCTCTCTTTTTTTATTTAAACCCAACCAATATCCCATAATTATTCACTCAAAAACCATTTATGACGTTATTAATCTTCTATACACACTCTAGATTCCTCCTAAGGATCACCCAGGCTTTCAAGAAGCTCCTCTTAGGCTTTCAGAATCACCCTCTCAAGCTATGTGATATCCCCCTATTCTTTTTATTCAATCACCTCTTTTATTATATGGCACAAAATATCTATTTGTTCTTATTTGGGTATGATTTTATAAATACATATTACTTAACTTTTTATTTCTATGTTATGATATAACCCTTTAAATCCAATTAATCCCTCCCATAAACCATTATGTACACTCGTTATGCTGCCAAAAATTGTCCATCAATTTCCCATACCAAAAATGATGGGCCTATCACTCATGTTTTCAATTTAGATAACATAATTATATTTATCCTTTAAATTCTAAATTAGTTATGTTTTAATAAACCTATAAATATCTCTCTACATTAAAATTTATTTAATAACAATTAGAGATCATTCATCCCCCATCATTAAACCATTTACCAAAGTTGTTACTATGTTGAAATCATCTCCTTCTCATCATTATTTATGAATATTCATTATTATATGCCCTTTATCTCTAATTCCTAAATTTTTTTATACATTATTACATATAACTATTACATCCATTATGATGTATATATTATGAGAGGCCGCTTTCACTCTCATTAATCACTCCTTTGCACATTTATGTGCCCACGATAAGCTACCAAAATATCATTGCAATTTTCAATGAAAAACAATAGTGTAGTGAATACCTATACCCAATTCCTATACTGGTTATTCAACTTTATTCAAATAATAATAATTATTTTATTTGGGACTTTCATGTATGCAATGCACACTCTATTTTCATGGGATTAAATTTTATAAAAAATATTCTTTTATATAAGACCTTTTTGGCACACTTATGCATGTACATGACATGATTATGATGGGCTTACTAAGATAGCTCTGAGTGATCCTGTTATATCTTACATGATGTGTTAACCTAGATAGTGCACCAATTTATTTGGTAAATTTTTATTATCATGAGATTCCATCTATTGTGTATGAGATGTTATCTTAAGCACATTATGTTATTTTTTTCTTGGTGGTAATCCTTGAATTAGATTTATGATGTCATGTTTATAGTTTTTTTCCACAATACCAAGTTGCCTTTATGTTATCATGCTATATCATTCCTCGTTGTTCATTTTTATGATTATCACCCCTTTTATATCCCATTGAAATGTATATATTCTATCATGTAACAATTTCTTCATGTTATTCAATTTTTATTCTCTAAATAGAATTTATAGCTCACACCCTTTCTTATGAATGTCTTGAGGATGTCTCATACCGTTTTAATAATAAAGGAATAAAATGATCAAGTAAATGATTTTTTAAATAATGTTGATGAACATAATATTTTATGTTGTTATATAATTTACAGAATTCTAAAATACACTAGACGTTTCGATTTTATTGATTGTACTAAGTGTATTGTTAAGTAATAAATCATTATTTTATCTGTAATAAAGACATGGGTTTTCATATATGTTTCAGCCTATGGGGGTGCCTTTGGAGGGAGGGTCCTGAAAAGTGGTATCATGGTTTTATTTTGTAACATTTCATAAATTATCAAGTTAGGAATAATGAGGATTTAATGGGTTAGTAAGGAAGAGTTACATTCAACAACATTTTCTAATATAATATTGGGTGAATAACTTGTAAATGGTATTTTAAGCCCCCCATCATCTGATGTAAGGAATATGAGCCTACTGAACGACCATGCGATGTGGTACTGATTCTGGTATAGGGAATTAGGAGAGGTATAAACATCATAATTGTTTATTCATTTATTTAATGATGTTGTTTTATAATGTTAGGTAATTTATTTAAATATATATTGAAATTTAATGTGTGTTTCACTAATTGTACACATGTTTTTATTGTTATTAAATCTTTATTTTTTACATGATGAATATTATAAAATAAAAGGGAAGACTAAAATTATGATTAACTAGCTTGATAAATTTCTTTTAAAAAACTTTTGAGACATGAATATGTTGTTACCTTTTCTGTAATAGCTTGATTCTTCGTGATTCAATTTTTTTTCCACTATTAAAATTAATTTCATGATAGACTATTTTACTAATTTTTAAAATTACTATTGAATCATTCTTAGTGTATATTTTTTTCAATAGATATTTAATTTTAAAAAACCCTATGAATAATTTTACCTTTTGTAGATATCATACTTATATTATAAAATAATTATCTTAAAAACCATGATTTTGTGTATTCTAGTTCCATACGAGTATATATGTCTTTTATTGCTTCCCATTTGTAATTTATCATAATAATATGTTATTGAATTATTATAAAACCTATTTTTGGAAATTTATATTATGAAATTTATAAAAAAAATGACCATCCTGATTATTGATGATTCATAAAATGATTTGGAATCTTTTACAAGAATATCATGCGCCATATTTTTGGAATGATTGTAGTTTTTAATATTAATATAATCATGTTTTATAATCATGTGTTGTGCTAGAAATTCTTATAAAATTTGAAACTAAATTTTAGAAAATTGTAAGAACGATTATTATTAACTATTAATAATATAATGGTTTTCTAAAATAAAAAATATATCTCATTTCTCATGAATTGTTAAAAAACATTTTAGTCTAGATTATTTATGTTATTGAACCATAAAATGTGAAATTTATTCCAGTCCTTTCCTTCCTTTTCTTGTTATGTATATTTCATGTGTTTGGAATTTATTTTAGGCCTACACATCGTATGTTTTATATGAAATTGGAAGTGTGTTTCTTGAATAAAAAAATGATCATATGATGTTTCTCTTAAGAATATTAATCATGATTCCTGAAAAAATACATGTAAATTTTGTGTTTTTAACTTAGCTTACTATTAGGTATATTTAAATGTGAGGAATGATGTCTCCCTAGAACTTATTGAAAAACTATTTTTTTTTTGAATGTTTCATTGTCTATTGATTGATTCATTGAATTGTTGATATGCGTCAATGAAGAAATTTTTATAAATTATATGTACATCTTTATCCTTAACATAGCTTCATTTTATATTGATTGATCAATTGAAGTGTTGAGATTGGGTGTTTGGGGGTATAATATGGGGGTTCAAGAATTTTTATAATAAATATTAGGGGGATAAAATAATATGCATGGTTTGTTTCTTGAGGCACACGATTTTCTCTAACCATGTTCCTAAACATTCAACACCGTTAGGGGTTAAAAAAATTTCTCAATAGGTAACACTATTTTACAAATAGTTTACCATATAGGAAAATCCCCACCATCCAGTTTTGAACAAGTTGTTAGCCCAAGGAGCATGGTTAGGTAATACCATGTGCCAACCATGCACTGCATTATTTGGTCTATTTTTTCTGAAATTTTCATCCAAAAATACCCTAATGTAAAACCGAAAAAAAATTACTCATCACAAAGAAAAATTGTACCTTTGAAAGAGCCATATACATCTCTAAAAATGATCAAGGTTTACAAGGATTATATAGTTGGTATCAAATGTATTGTTTATTTATTTTTGGAAATATAGTCTATAATTGAAAAATTATTTACATAGGGATATTTAAATACATAGGAAATAATCATAAAATTTTGTTAAAATATAAAGAGAGTGGTTTACATGAAATAAAATACCTCTATGTACACTAAAAGTTTATGTGGATCAGGAACAATTTTATCTAGGGGTAATAACCCTAAAAAAAGAACATTTTTATTAACTCATTTTTCACCTGGTTCATGACAATGATTACTTATTTCACACCTAGTATGACACTCCCATGGTATATTTTTTGTTAGTCACATAAATTTTAAAAACCATTGTTAATGATATATAGATAATGGGATTTTTAGATTCAATTATATCATAGTAGAGTCATGATATAATAAAATTTTAGGAATAAGAGTTCCTTTATAATTATTGTTATAATATTCCAAATAGTAATATAATTTTGAAATATCTTTTATTACTCTTTAAAAAATGAAACAAATATAAGGTAACATTTAAAAAATGGATACAATATATAAGGTGTTGAAAACATTCCAAATATAGAGGGATCTGGAATTATGAACTCCATGATAATAATAAATCAATTAGCTCAGTACATGAATAAAAACATAAACCTTGTGAAACAAATGAATTCAATAAGGAAGGGTCAAATTATTGTTAAATATTTCACTCATCAATGATCACAAATTTTTAGAAGAACCTCTATCTTACTTATTGTGTAAAAAAAGAACAATACTATAGAAAATTTATTTTTTATAATATACATTTTTGATAAATATAATGATATATTCATAGTATATCATTTAGTGGTAGAAGTTGACCTATGGTAGAAATTGATAAAAAAACATAAAGGTAATGGATTATGTGGAATATATAGATTAGGAAGACATTATAAATTTATCATTTGATAATAAATTTCCTTATACCATATAAAATAATATATAGAGGTAATTAATTGAGTTGAAATGAAGAAAAAATAAATTGGTGGGGAATTGGAATATGGAATTCACGGGACTTATGCAATTCTCTTCATGATTTTTATTGATTTTTATGGGAGGATCGAATGATTCTTTGGTGGACTGAGACTCTATATTTCAAAATCATTAGAAATTGGAGACTTTTGGAGTTATGAAGAGATAGTTTAATGTGATATCACAATTGATATAGATTTAATATATTTCTATTATACTCATAGAAACAATGTCTATAAGATAGGTATGGATACAAATTTCTGAAAGAATGTAGAAGGGAATAAATTATAACATGTCATGTGAAATTTTTTTGGGGAGAATTATTTGGTGAATGGCCTTCCTGGAAGGGTAAATTTATACATGTGTAGAAGATATGGACATGTAGATCAAAATATTCGTCCATATGTTAAGCCTCAATATCTGAATTCCAATGACATTAGGAAAATGATGTTAGAAAAACCTGCCATTAAATACATCAAGTGTGTGGATCATGAAAAAGTTTCTAATTAATGTCAAAATAAAAATATAATTGTGGAAAACCCCCCCTAAACCCTATGATTGGACACATGAGAGAGGTATTTATTTTAAAATCACAATGGTTTTAGTTGAGGCTCCAAATGATGATGTGGCAAGTAGTCTCAACATAAAATCAAATATGAGAAGTATATTTTTTGATTTGGATTATATGAATTATTTTATTTCATTAAACATTTCAAAGAGTATAATGTTAATCCCAAAACTTTTAGTGTAATTGTTATCAGTTAATACACATATAAGAACTATTAAAGGATCAAATACATATAAGAAATCCCCTATTAACTTTTGTTGGTGAAATCTCTCCATAAACATGGTGGACATTCCAATGGTATTGTTTGAAATAATATTTTCAAAGGATTGTTTGTTAATTTATAATACCAAGATCAAACATAGAATCAATGATATTTATATTATCTTGAAGGGAAAGACCATATTCATCTTCAAAGGGTATATATCCTGTTACAACCTAAACAATTATATGTGAAATTTCCCTTTAGATTTCATTAAATGTCTTATTATTGTAAAATTGATATAGGAAAAACATGCACTCTATTAGTTTTATTATATCCAATTTTATTTAAATGACCATTAATTATCATTATCGTTGTTTATATAGCCTTTGAAAAGGGATCAAATGAATAGCATAAATGTAAGGTTTTAACAAATTCTGTTGACAGAGACAAAGGATGTAATGACCTAAAACAGTATGGTCATTCCCCATGAAGCCCATTTATTTGAGATTTTGAGGGAGATATAATTTCTGGGTTTTTACATATACCAATCCTAAGCTGATATCCCAAAACTTAATCATGAGAAAAACCATTTTCGGGAGAATTTCAAGATCATTGAGATCATATCACAATCCATGTTCATCAAACAGCCCTACAAAAGCCCCACCATCACACTCTTACTCTTATGGTGTATACTAGTGTAATATAGGTATATTTATCAGGACCCTATAATTATGATTATTTACATTATTTTTGTATAGAATAATGAATATACATTCATACTATTATTTTTTAATGAAAAAATAATATATTTGGTTAATATTCATATTCAATTAAGAAATGTGTTTTTGTGGAATAATTGAATTTTGAAATAAATAAACTTTAAGAAATTATTATCATTAAACTAATATTATAAAATATAAATTATTATATAAAATCTATGAAGTCATAGGTAATGTTTCATATTGTATGAAAACTATTTTTTTCAAAACCAATCAATTTTCAATAAATGTCGGTATTCATTTTAAAAGTTAAAATTCATATAGTAAGAAAATTATTTAGATAAAATGAATATTACTTTTTCCAAGAGGATATCAAAATTATCCAATGGTTATTTTTTCATAATTTTCTGAGACAGTGTCATTTTTTGGGTAATATTTAAATACCATATAAATATAGTGTGTTTTATGAAATCACAGTGGCCCAATAGTGATGTAATAAACACTATAAACGGTATATTGGGAAAAATATAAGTTTCAAATTTAAAATAATTCGATTTTTTTTACATATTTCATAAATCATTGGCGAATCCTCCAAAATGTATAATATATTTTATGATTTTAAGTTGATTTCTTTAATAATGTGAATCACCTACACATAATAAAGGATAATATTTTAATATATTCGGCCCATGGATATATAAAATAATTTTTCCACTCTTATTTGGGAAAAAACATGGGAATAATCTATTGTATGGTTTGTGTTTTTGAATTTTTAATTATATAGACTCTAAAACCTATGTTTGAGAAATGTTAAAGAATTTCCCTCTCATTTCCTATATAAACACATACAAGATCCCACATCTATTCACTAAAAATACTTGGATCATGTCCTTAATCTGTCCTCACCCCTATATAATACTCCCAAGGCACCCCAAGCTCTTAATAATCCCCTCTTCAGGCTTTTTAAGTCACACACTCAAATAAGGGTTCCTTCTATTATCATTTTTATCCAAGTTTCCTTATATTGTTACACCCAATTTTTTTTAAAATGATGGGGTATGCTTTAACACCTCCCCTGTATATCCCTTATTATGGTTTAGTTAAGATATACCCATTTCCCTCTCATTAATCTCTCCCACTTACACCTGTTAACATGTTGAAATTTTATAAGAGTTATTTCATTCATCCTTTTTCATCAAGTTTATTTATTATGTGATGCACTCTATTTCCAATTTACTTATGTTGGAAAATTTATTTATATGACCCTATTAATTTAAATTTTATTTATAAATTATTATAGACCTTTTTATCTCTTATCAACCATCTTTTTGACTTTTTATTTCCTGCCATTTTGCTGCCTAAATTACACTATGAACCTCCATTCAAAAACAATTGTGCAAGTGAATACCCAACCCATTCCTTATCTTGGGTGTTCCCTATTATAAAAATATTGATTTTTGATGAGGAATTAAATGTATGTATTCTCGAACCCTTAATCATGTATTAAATTATGATGATGAATGAATCGGTGATTTATGATCTATGTGGCACACTTAAGACTGAGAATGAAATGAAAGGGACTGGTGATCCCAAAATTATATAACACTCTAATGTAATGGGTAATGTTTAGTATCATGATATGAAATATTGGGATAAGGGGATACATGATTCCTTTTTGGGACATTGTCCAATATTATGTCTTGGCGGTTTAGCTTTGACTTATGATGCAATGCTTTATGTTGTTTCCACATTTCGAGGTTATGATTATCATTCTATATCATACCTTTAAGTTCATGTTTCATTTATGATCTATTTATTTTCCTATTTTATAAAATCTTATGTATTCCTCATGTGATTCCATTTCTATTTCCTTACTGGGTGTTAGAGATCACCCATTTCTTATGTATGTCCTCAGAATAATTCATTAAATGTTAAGTACGAAGGAATTTTGTGGTCATGTAAAGGAATTTTTCAATAATGATGTTGTATTTCAGGTTTTATGTGGTTATGTAATGTTTTTTAATTTCCCAGGACACTAAATTATAGATATTTCCTGTTGTATTATTTGTAATTTTATGTCATTAAATCATGTATAAATATAACAAAATGAACAAGGTTGTTATATTTGGTATTAGAGGAATGATTAGTCATATTTGGGATTGGGATTAGAAAACTCATGGGAATGCCTTATGGATAAGAATAAGTATAATAAAAACAAACCTAAATATTGGTTAGTATATAGTAAGTATTTTATCAATAAAATACCTCCCTATTTAGATACAAACACGTGGATATTTCCCTAGAACATATGTATCTATCGGTAAAACACAAAAACACTACATTGAGCTAGACTCAAACAAGAAATAGTGCACGAAAAAAGGCATTTATGCACTCTTGTTTGACACACTTGGGGGATATTATTTGATAAATTTATAATCATAGAATGAACCATTATTAAGGGTTGAAGAAATCCCATAAGAATATATGTTAGGAAATATATCATAGATAACTTGGACTGAAGCCTAAAAATTCACAAGATGAGTAAATAAATTTAATTTATAAGTGATCCCTTTAATGAAATTTGATTACCCTTTATGTGTTTAATAGTTTAAAATACTTACCCCTAATTGTCCTTTTATTCTATCCAATGGACAATAATATGAAGAATCAAGCTAACAACCAATTTGATGATTATTATAATAATTATCCAAATGAGATGGCCAATATTATTGGATTGGGAATCGAAAACTTTGTCACTATATTCTCTTAGTTAAATCATGTTTTGAATTGAAACCTAGATCAAGAGGTAAGTCCAACCACCTAATAAAGAACAAGTCTCAATTGAGAGCTTAATTAAATAAAGGCCTCCTACTTTCAAGGGATGATCTGATCCCTCAATCATCGAATAATTGATTAACTCTATTGAGAAGATCTTATCCTTCCTTCAATGCTTCCGAAAAGAGAAGGTTCTCATGGATTCTTATTATATAGAGGGTGAAACTAATAAATTGTGTACATTGATCAAAAATATGAATCCTGATGAAGATATTGAGGTGATGAGATAGAAATATTTCTGGATAATGTTTTTCAATAAATATTTTCCCCTCACCATCTGTCTTAAGATGGAAATGTACATCCTTACACTCAAGAAAAAAAAGGAAAAATCCATCACAGTGTAAAAGGAAATATTCACAAGGATTACATGATATGCCTCCAGATTTTTCATTACCCCTGAATCCATTGTTGACCATTTAGTTGGGGGATAAAACCAAGCCTACAGAAATCACTAGAGATCTGTGACATTGATAGAAATGATTAAATGGTTTAATGTTCCCTCAACGTAGAAATAGAGATCAGAGAATCTTAAAGGAATCACAAGATATGAAGAAAAATATGGAGTCAAATATAGGTGGTCTTACAGAGAGATATAACTATGCCAATAAATTTGAACACCACACTTTTCTAAGGTGTAGAAAGAAGAACCCTATAAATTTCATGAAGGGGACAAGGAAATTATTTAGGTTCGGGAAGGAAGGGCACCTATCCTGCGATTGCTGGTAATAATAACATGATACTATGACGGAGGAAATTAATGCTCTAGTAAACCATCAGTGCATTTTTCATTGCTAAAAACATCAAGGAACCATGGAATTTATCAAACTAATTCAGTAAGAGAAGGGTTTTCTGGGGAAACCAATAACCTCAAATGCATCAAGGGAGATCATTTTCCATCACTACTGGTGAAGTGAATCCCAACAATGAAGTGGTGATATGTAAAATAGTTATTTATATAAGAATAACAAATGTAATTTTTGATTCTAGTTCTACACATTCATTTATATACCAAAACGTAAGTAAAAAAATACAAACACCACCACAAATCATGGTGGTATAGATGTTGGTGAAAATGGAAAATGGTGAATTATATAATCCAATGTATATAACTAATCCCTTGTCACAATTTATGGATTTAACATCCCGACGAACTTATTATACTAATATTGCTGGAATTTGATGGAATTCTTAGAATGGATTGGATTTACCTATATTGATCCAACCTAAATTTCCGTGAGAGGGAAACCACTATCTATATAGAAAATCAACCCCTGATTCGATACATGTGAAAAGAGAAGGATGAAACTTCTTTATCACTATCATCCAAAACATTGATATTACTGCCATATGATCGGGCGTATATTTCTCATATGAGAAAGTCTAAGGAAGGAACCACCCTCGAAGACACGCCTGTTGTGAGGGAATTCACTAATGTGTTTCTCGGGGAACTTCCTAGTCTTCCTCCTAATAGAGATATTGAATTTTTGATTGATCTTATACCTGGGGCATTTCAAATATCCAAGACTCGATATAGAATGGATATTGTGGAACTTGAAGATATAACGAAACAACTACAATAGAATATTGATAAAGGGTTTATACTCTCAGGTGCCTCCCCATGGGGTGCACCAGTCCTCTTTGTCTATAATATTGATGGGCCATTTCACCTTTGAATCGATTATTGTGAACTAAAAAATCATGATAAAGAACAAGTATCCTTTTCTAGGAATTGAGGACTTGTTTTATCTGCTACGTGGATCCCAATACTTCTCCAAGGTGGATATATGGTTACGATATAACCAAGTAAAAGTGAATAAGGAGGATATCCCCAAAAGTACTTTTCATATAAGATTTGTGCATTATGAGTTCATAATGATCTAATTCAGACTCACTAATTCTACATCAATCTTTATGGATATGGTGAATAGAGTCTTTAGAGATTACCATGACATGTTTTTTGTAGTATTTATTGATGATATTATAATATACTCTGAAAGTAAGAAGAAGCATGAAGATCATTTAAGTACTGTTCTAAAGACCTAACAAATAGAAAAGATTAATGAAAAGTACAGAAAATGTGAATTTTGGATAGAGGAAGTCAATTTCATGGGGAACAGGATCACAATCAATGTGATATTTGTAGACCCTTAAAATATTGAGGAAATTGAAGGATGGTTGAGGCCAACATCCATGACAGATATCTATATTTTTATTAAATTAGCTAGGTATTATTCTTAATTTGTGAAAAATTTCTAAATATTGTCAATGCCTTTAACCAAGATAACTCTGAAAGGAGTCGTGTTTTTTGGGAATGATGAATGTAAAGAGAGATTTGAGGAGTTAAAAAAAGTCTTATAACTATAACCTTGGTCACACTACCCACTAGTGGATATATTTTCATTGTATTTAATCATTCTTTAGAGAGTTTCTTGGGATATGTGTTGATGAAAAATGACAATGTCAGTGCCTATGCTACAATGTAGTTGAAAGTTCACGAGAATAACTATCCAACACAGGATATGAAGTTGGCTATAGTGATCTCCACTTTATAAAAAATTCAATATTACCTATTTGTGGATAAGTTTTAAATATATACATATCACAAAAGCCTCAAGTATATATTAACATGTAAAGAGTTGAACATGCACCAACAAAGATGGTTGGATATGATCAAAGACTATGACTGCCCAATTCACTACAATTCGGGGAATATGAATTATGTGGAAGATTCTCTACGTAGAAAATATTCAACAACTCTTCCATTGAGGATAATTTAGGAGGATCCAATATTCTTAGACATAAATATAATAGACATGGGAATCATAAAGGAAGGATTATCATCAATCCTTTCACAAATGATTTCTCAACCATCTCTTCTGGGGTGGTTAAATAATTCTCAAATAGATGATCTGAGAATTCATAATAAAGTGGAAAATATTAGAAAAGATAAATCCTCATAGTTGACTGATAATAAAGAAGGTGTTATAATATTTGGGTGAAGTCTATATGTACCATAAAATACTAAGTTAAGGAAGGGGATGTTGGATGATGCACATTGCTCAACCTTATCTATCCACCCTGGAAGCACAAAGATGAATCAATATCTATAGGAATGATATTACTGGGATAATATAAAGAAATAGATCACATAATATACAACAATATGTCTTGTATGATAGTGATTGAAGGTGAAAAGGCAAAAAAAATTAGGGGATGATGAATCCATTACTCATACCTACATGTAAATGGGAAAAGTTCACCATGGAATTTGTTACTAGGGTTCCAATGAAATCTCTAGGAAATAATATGATCTGGGTTGTGGTGGATCATCTTAAAAATATTTTACAATTCATTTTGATTTAAGAGGATTTATGATTGAATCTATTTTCACAGGTATACATTAGATATGTGGTGAGGCTTCATGGTGTACCACTGTCGATTATATCTGACAGGGATCCAAGATTCACCTCTACATTCTAGAAGTGTCTCAAACATGATTTGAATACTGAGTTAAACACCATCCCGACTTATCACCCTTAAATGATGGACAATTTGAGAAGACTATCCAGAGACTTGAGGAAATGTAAAGAACATGATCAATGGACTTCAAAGGAGTATGGGATCAGTATCTCCTACTGGATGATTTATCTTACAACAACATTTTCTAATCTAGAATCCAAATGTTTCACTATGATGCCCTTTATGGGAAGAGGTGTAGAAGTGTTGAATGATGGTATAAAGTTGGGAAAAAAAATTTGTTTATAAAATGGTTATATAAATGGTGGAGAAGGTTAAGGGCATTCATAAACTCATTAAGGCTACTCAGAGTCAACAGAAAAGCTATGCTGACAATCGTCGAAAAGACCTAGAGTTTCATTTTAGGGACATGGTATTCCTTTTAATATCTCTTTGATAGAGAGTAATGAGATTTGGAATGATGAGAAAGCTTGGTCCAAGGTACATTGGGCCTTTTGAGATTCTTGATTTCATTAGAGCAGTGGCCTAAGGACTAGCACTCCCACATAACCTATCTCAAGCACATGAAGTATTCCATGTATCCCTCTTGAGAAAGTACATACCATAAACCACTCATATACTCAATATAGAGGTGGTACCATTATAGAATGACCTCTCTTATGAGGAGAATCCAGTGAAGATCTTATATTTTATAGAAAATGTTTTATGGAATAAGACAATGTACCTTCTCAAAATGTTATGGAGAAAACACTTATTTAAAGGAAAAATATGGGTATCATAGGAGGTGATGAAACAAAGTTACCCTCATCTGTTTTAATGTGGGAAATAAAAATGTTAAGGGAACAATTCTTAAGTGGGAATATTGTAACAACCCAGCTACTATTGGTGAAATTTCCCTTTTTATTTAATTAAAAGTCTTATTTTGTAAAATGGATATAGAGAACATCTAAACTCCCAATATTTTATTATGACTAATTATATTTAATTTAACATTAAGTATCATTAACACTGATAATATATTCATTGAACAGTGATCACATGATTAGTATTAACATAGGGTTTTAAAAAATCCTTTCAACTCAAACAAAGGAGGTGATGGCCTCAAATAGTAGGATCTTTCCCTTTTAAGCACATTTATCGGAGTTTTTAAGGGAGATAACATTTCTCAGATTTTCCCTATACAATGTCCAAGCCTATATAAAACAACTTAAGCATTATAGAAACCATTTAGTATAGAAGTTCAAGCTCATCGGCATCACGACCTAAACCATGTTCACTGAAGGGCCCCATGAAATCCCCACATTCGAACACCTTACTATTAAAGTGTATTATAGTGTATCAAATAGATTTGTATGAAAACCCTAGCATTGTGATTATGTACATTATTTTTGTTTATAATAATGAACATACTTTCATTCTATTATTGTTTTTAATGAACAAATAATATCTTTAGAGAATATTCAAATTCAATTAAGAAATATATTTTTGTGAATTAATGGGTTTTTGAAATAAATAATATTTTAAAAAAAATATTAACATTAAATTAATTAAATTATATATAAATTATCCTATAATTTTTATTACGTTAAAGGTAAACTTTATTATGGTTTGAAAACTGTTTTTTGTCAAAACCAATTATTTTTTAATAAATGCAAGCATTCATTTTAAAAGTGAAAATTTTAATATTTAGAAAATCATTCGGAAAAAATGAATATTATTTTTGGAATTAGGATGTAAAAATTTTCCAATGGTGAATTTTTCATAATTTTCTGAGAATTGAAATTTTTAATTGTAATCAAATACTATATCACTATATAGTGTGTATTAGGACATCATAATATCCTAATGTGATGTTATAAACACAATAAATGGTACCTTTGCCCAAATATAAGTTTTAAATATAAATTATTGTAATTTTAGATATTTTTGACTTTTTTTATAAATCCTTAGTTAATCCTCCAAAATATATAATATATTTTATTATTTTAATATATTTTCTTAAATAAGGTGACTCACCTCAATATATGTAAGGATAATATTTTAATATCATCAGCCCATTGACATATAAATTTTTTTTTACACTCCTATTTTGAACAAATAATTGTCAAAGACCATGGAAAGGGTTTTTTTAATTATTTAATTATATAAATTCCAAAACCTATGTTTGTGAAATATTAATGAATTCCTCTCTCATTTACTATATAAACCCACCAAACCTGCAACTTATCATTGCTCAAAATAATTTTATGGAGTCTTTAATCTACCCTCCACTCTCTAGAATCCTCCCAAGGTACCTCAATCTTCCAATAAGCCACTCTTCAAGATTTTTAAGTCACACACTCAAGTAAGGGTTCCTTCTATTGTCATTTTTATCCAAGTTTCCTTATATTTCTACACCCTTTTATTTTAATTTAAAAATTATTTGGAATGTTTTCTCACCTCTACAATACTTCACATATTATGTTTTAGTGATGATATAACCATCTATCTCTCATTAATCCCTCCAATGTACACTCTTTAGCATGCCAAAATTTCATAAGAGTTATTCCATTTCTCAAATTTCTTCAAGTTTCCTTGTTAAGTTATCCCTTATATTTTGAAATTAAATATGTTGGGTAATGTATTTATATGACCCTATTACTATAATTTTCATGGATACATGATAATATTTCACTTTAACTCTCATAAACACTTGTTATGAATTTTTATGTCACGCCATTAGGTTGTTGAAACTTTAATATGAATCTCAATTCGAAAACAATTGTGTAACTAAATACCATACCTATTCTCTATCATGGGTGTTCACTCTAATAGACATATAACTTTTTACTGAGGACATGAGTGTATTTTTTTCAAACTCCCTAATCACAAAACAAATTATGATAATGAATGAATCCATGCATTAGAATCTGTGTGACACACTTAAGCATGAGAATGAAATGAAAATGATTAGTGCGCCCAGAATTATATAGCACTCAAATTCATTGGGTAATGTTTAGTATCATGATAACACATGTTGGGATTGTGGGTTACCTGATTCTTTTATGGGAATTTTTCCGCTATGATATGTTGACAGTTTAGCATTGACCTATGATGCAATGTTTTATGTTATTTCCACATTTCTTTGTTATGATTATCATGATATATCATGCCTTTATGTTCATGTTTCTTTTATGCTCCATTGTTATGCCTATTATCTAAAATGTGTTGTATTCCTCATGTTATTCCAAGATTATTCCCTTACTGGGCTTTATATCTCTCCCCTTATGTATTTTCTTAGATTATCCCATGCAATGTTATGTATAAAGGAATGTTGTGGTCATGTAACAGATGTTTTCAAAAATGATATTGTATTTCATGTTTTAAGTTGTTATGTAATGTTCCTAATTACCCAATAAACTATAATTATTGATCTTTCAGGTTGTATTAAGGGTATTTTTATTTTATTCAATATTGTATTAATGTATCAATAAAACTTGGTTATTATATATCTCATCTAGATAATGACCAATAATCACTTCCAATTGAATTATTTATGGAAATTTATGGTGAATAATGAGATGAAATTGAATGTATAAATATTATAGATGTACCCATTTTTCTAGAATACAATGATGTATTTTATAAAGAGTTGCTTATAAATCCATTAGAAAGAGTGGTAGAATTCTCAATTGAACTTTTAATTGGATCCTAGAAAATATTGAAGACCACATATAGAATGGAAAATGTGGAGTTAAATGAATTAATGATGAAACTAAAATACCTATTAATAAAAATATTTATTCAACCACATGAATCTCTTTATATATAACCTCTTCTCTTTAAAAAAAATATATAGATCGATGTGGCTATGCATTGATTATATAGATATTAATGGGATTTCATTAAAAATATCCCTTTCTAAGTGTTGATGAATTTTTTTAACAAGTTTTATGGGGATCAATTCATCCCTAATATTTACCTCTCATCAGGGCATCGTTAGTTGAGGTTTAATAATGAAGATATCATAAATACTAACATCTAATAAAGATATGGTCATTATGAGTTAGTTGTTGTGCCCTTTTTATTGACTGAGGATTCTTCCTTATTTATGTATTTTTTGGATAGAGTCGTTAGGTAATACCTTGATAAATTTCTTGGGGTATTTACTAATTTATTTGGAATATTCCAAAATTCACGAGTTGTATGAAAATCACCTAACGTTAATATTACAAACTTTGGGGAAAGATAATATTTATATTAATATTAGTAAATGTGAGTATTTTTTATAATATGTTGCATTATTTGGGAACAACATGACCAGTGAAGGGATCTATATATAGGTCTAACATAGACAAATGTCATGGGGACTCACAAAATCCAAAAACATTAACTGGTATTTTTATTTTCCATATTCTAGAAGGATACTATAGAGTTATTGTGAAAACTATTTCAAAAAACACTAATAAACTAACCATGTTAACTAAAAAAAGAAGTTATCTTTATCTTGACAAAGAAGTGTGAATAAATTTTTGATGACCAAAAGAGGAGGCTAGTTAGTGCATCTATGATAACCATACACTCTACCAGAGAAATATTTGTTATATATAGTTATGAATCCTTGAATGGGAATTGATGTGTACTCATGAAAAATTATAAGGTTATCACTTAAGAAAATGGATAGTTAAATCCTCATGAATAGAATTACCCTACTCATGGATTGGAGTTTGCTATAGTTATTTTTTCTCTGAAGGCATGGAGACACTACCTTTATAGGGAAAATTGTGATGTATACACAGAACAAAAATGATTGAAATATATATTCACACAAAAGGAACTAAACATGAGACAATATATATAATTTTATCTTATTAAATACTATAATTTTTTAAGTCATTAATGCCTCAAGAGAGAAAATAATGTTACAGGTTTTCTGAGAAGGAATGATCTTATTTTTCATGAAATGATGTAGATTGAAGTATATACATTAATCAAGGAAATAATATTATTGCACTTGGGAATCATAAGGGAAGGGATATCAATAATCCAATCCTAATTTATTATTATTAATCATCACTATAATAGATCCAATAAAATCAAAAAATTATCCTTTGATACAAATAAATATATTGGTTGTGAAAATGGGATGTTTCGTTAATTAATCATTGATAAATAATGTTTAAAAAAATTAGTACTATTCTATATATTCCATCTATTTCAAAGATAAAGAAGAAGATGGTGGATCAAGCTCAAAGAACGTCATTATCTATACATCCCAGAAGCTCTAAGATGCATCAGGACATTCATGTTCATTATCAGTAGGATAATGTAAAATTGGGGATTGCTAAATATACCAAAACGTTAATGGTGTTTCATTAAGTGAGTGTGATGTGATAACCTCTAAAAGGTGTATTACATCCACTTCTCATACTTACATGGAAGTGGGACAACATCACTTTAAACATTTTCACTATCCTTTTAATGATATCTAATGGTTAAATATTCTATGTGGGTATATATTGATAGATTGAAATATTTTACCCACTTCACTTCTATAATAGATTATTTATCCTAAAAACACCATGACCACCTCTACATTCAACAAAGTAGTGATATTCGATGGAATAAAACATTCAATTATTTCTGACTGAGATCCAATATTTTATTCTAATTTATTGAGAATCCTTTAAAATGATATCAATATATATGTAAGCTAGGGAAAAACCTACCATTATAAAACTGATGGAAAGTCTAATAGGACTTCTCAAACATTCTCGAACTAGTTAAGGGCTGTCTGAAATAATTTTCAAGGAATTTGGTATCAATATCTTCCTCTTGTTAAATTATCCATTAATAATAGTTCCCACTTGAGTTTTCAAATGGACCTTTTTTTATGATCTCTATGTAAATATGGGTATTACTCTAACATGTTAGGATGAAGTGGGAGAAGGGAAAGGATTGGGAAAATAAAGTGTGAAGGATACCACAGAAAATATGAAAGTGATTTAGAAATATATCAAGATTTTTCTACATTATAAGGAAATTTTATTCCAACAAATGAAAGAAGTACATAGAGTTTGATATCAAATATCATCTATTTATCAAGATATCATCATATTAAGGGTCATGAAGTTCAAAAAGGATGTTAAATTGAGTCTAATGTACATTAGAACACTTAATATTCTAGAGCTTGTTTGAGTCGTTGTTTATAAAGTATAACTACCTCAAAATTATTGAAATTTCCATGATATATTCCATTTCTTCATATTGAGGAACTATATTCCTGACCAGACACATGTATATGATATTAATGTTGTGGAAGTAGAATGTAACTTGTACAATGAAGTGGAAGCATCCAGATTCTTGACAGAAGGGAACTTGTGTTGAGGAACAAGACAACATGACTTGTGAAATTATTTCTGAGAAATAACTAGTTTTAAGAGGCTACTAGGGATCTTGAAGAAGAAATGAAGGATCACTAACCCATTTTTGTTAATGTGGGTCAATAATTTTAAAGAAAAATATATTATTATGGGTTGAATGTAAAAGGATCGAATTTTATTCTATGATTAATATAAGAAAAATTTATTATCACTTAGGTTTTATTCTTCTATAAAAATGGTTGTAATAGAAGAAATCTGGTTCAAAAGTATGCAACAAATAATTAAATGATGGCCTTCTGAATATAGGGTTGATTGGGTTTAAAATTTCATGATTATGATAGATCCTTTATCTCAGGTCATGAGTGACTACCTAAAAAATGTGGAATTTCTAACATTACAATTTAAGGAAGAACATATAGTTGAATCCTTCATGCATCAAAAACCTCCTATTTTTAGAAGGACCTTTGGCCCTCTGATCGCATAATAATGGTAAATAATAGAAAAATATATATTATTTGTGCTCAATGATTCTTACTAGGATAAAGTTATGTTTACACTGTATCTGTCAGAGGGAGAATTTAATCTGTAGTGGACACTAATCTAAAACATGAATCTAATGTAATATGTTGTAATCCATTGAATGTGAATACTTCCAAAATATATTTTTCATATATTATATTCCTTGTACCATATAAACCAAGATGGAGATGTAATTTCTTGAGTTGAAACACATAGAAAATGAATATTTGGGTAATTAGTATAGTAGTTATAAATGTTTTTTGTCATATGCTTCATTATTTTTCATTGATTCTGATGGTAAGATCAACTGATTCTATGGCGGAATGATACCCCATATATGAAGAGCATAAGAAATCCCATACATTGTGAGTTACAAAGAGATAGTATGATGATCCTTAAAAGTTTGAATATTATTTTTAAATACCCATCTGAATCATGTATAGAATGAAAAGTATATAAGGATGGAGAAACATTTCAGAGAGAATCTAGAGAGAAATAAAGTACAACATCACATGTGAAACAGTTGAGGGTGATAAAATAAGATATTCGAAAGTCTACTTTATGTACAAGATAGAGGCATTTTGATTTTTTTTATGCCTTTGGGATTGACTAATTCTCTTCTAATATTTATGAATTTTGTAAATAGGTTTTTTAGGAACTACATAGATAAATTAGAGGTGGTTTTACTGGTGATATTATATTATATTACAAAAATTCATGATAAGCATGAGAATCATTTAAGGATCCTATTTCAAACTCCAAAGAAAGATATTATTTTTAGTAAACTCACCATATTTGAGTTATAGTTAAAATACGTACATCATTAGGTGACATCATGACTTTTGAAGGGATGTTAATTGACCTAGTAAAGTCAAATGTCACGGAGGAGTGGAAAAATTATAAAACTGTAACTGATATTTGCAGTTTACTTAGTCAGTAAAGATACTATATAAGGTTTTTGAAAAAAAAATATTGGATTTCTAAGACACTATCCAAGTTAACATGGAATTTGTTTATGTATATCCTAGTAATGGAGTGTGAATAAAGTTTCTATGAAATTAATAGGAATCAATTAAGTGCACTAGTGCTAACGATACCCTCAATCAGATAAAGATTTTCTATCAATTCTGAAGGTTATCAGAAAGGTGTTAATTGTGTTATCATGAAAAATGATAGGGTGACCACATATGCATCTTTAAATTTAAGGCCTTATGAGTAAAATTAACTTACAAATAAACTAGATTCATCGACATTATTTTTTCTCTGATGATATGGAAACACTATCGTTTTGTGGAAAAGTATGGTAAGTAAAAATAACACCAAAGATTGAAGTATACATTAAAAAAAAGAAACTAAACATGGGAAAAATGATATGGTTTGAAATTATTAAGGAATTATATTATTATATTCATTATCACTCCATAATAGAAAACAATATTTTAGATTCATTGAGTAGAAAGATCATGGTGTTCTTACAATGATGAGGCTTGAAGGATATCCATTGGTCAAGGACTTAGTAAGGTTTAAAATGGGATTAATAATGTAAGGGATATCTATAGAGACCCGAATCTTGACGTACATGGACATTACATTATTTTTTGGAATAATTAATACATAACAAAAACAGAAACCAAAGGACCATAATGGTTTAGTGCCTTTGGAAACTTGGAACATAATCTTCTAATCTTGGTGAAAGATCCTCCACATCTCCCATAAAGATCTTCTTTTTTTCATACCTAAAACCATTCATTATATCCTAGGGAAAAGAAAACATAAAAAGGGTGATCTCAAATGCTCAGTAAGGGCAAACATAGTGAACAGAAAACAATCCATAAACATTTGAAAACAAAAACTTGAATATAAAATTTAAACATCAAAATCTTGAGCAAAGACATAAATCATGGAAGTAAGTAAGGAATATATCATAATGGAACATCAATAATGATAAAATATAATGGGAATAAAGCATGTAATTGTGCCAACCATTCAGCACATGTTATGATTTCCATAGTAGCTGCCAAGACCATCTTAGTGGACACAGTCCCTTTCTGAATCGAGTTCACTCCTCATTTCAGTACTGTAACACTGAACTAGATTAACTTACAATTCCAGCCATGTCTATCTCATGAGATATAAATCTTTACCCAATGCATTGGAGGGGTATATAGGTCCCACCCATCTCATAATGAAATCATTCTTACTTTTACCACAAAATAAACATACATCATTCATAATAACCCAATGAATAAAATGGGTTTCATAAACATCATCCCATCATCACATAATCCATATAAAAGAAATAGATATCATTTCATAATAAGAAAAGTGAAACCATATAAATCATAGATACAATATACTTGAAACATACACATATGAAATAATGTCATCTTAGATGGAAAATGGTTTTGATAAAGCACTTGAAATGAATTCTTGAGGAAAATATCCTTTCATCTTGAGAATCATTTTCTTTTCACAAAATTCCATTCAATTTTAAAAGAAAGGATTTTTTATAAAATAGTCAAGAAATATTTTGGAGGAAGCTTCTTGAAAATAAGGATTTATACAACTGTAAAAATCCTTTCATGCCGTATAAGTTAAAAAACATTCTTCTCGTACTTTTGCCGAAAAAGTCAAAAAGTACCTTGTAATAGAATGATTCCATACATACCATGTAGTAAAAGTCAAAAATTAGTAAAAAGGACTTTAAACATACATTAAAACATTTTTAGAAAACATTGTCATGGATGATAACAATAACCCCAGTAAATACTTACGAATAACAATATCGGATAAGAATGAGATTGCAAAATTATCCCTTACCTTAGGTCTGATATGCTTCGTACATATTCGAACCTCATGTATAATGATTTAAATAATGTCATTGACTTATTACAGAATCATATTCATTGTTATGATATCATATATGGTTCACTTATGACATTATATTACCCGTTCTTTTGTAAATTCCATGTTAAAGCAGCATTTTGGGTAAAATCGTTACATTTAACGTACGTGTTTCGACTTGTTGTTCTTGATATTATTACTTATATAATGATTTAAATAATTCCAGAATTTAAAAATTGATATGTATATAATATATATTCAGCATATACATGTATACATGATAGATTGATAAATGGAATGAAATACGCCGTTCATGGAGACGGTAGGCCGTACGTACACATGAACGCTGATTTCGATTCCTTTT
Organism: Viscum album; assembly: GCA_963277665.1. NCBI lineage: Eukaryota > Viridiplantae > Streptophyta > Magnoliopsida > Santalales > Viscaceae > Viscum > Viscum album. The sequence continues at coordinate 1,371,135,575 of OY728135.1, forward strand.
TGAATTTAATGGAATTAAGTAAATGAAATACATATATATATATACATAAATCCAGTATCATTGTAATGTCATATATTTAATTATTATTCATTATATATACTTTATAATCATTCATGAATGGTTAACATGGAGAATGAATCGCATCGCGTCATGGAGACGGTAGTCCGTACGTACGCCCGAGCGATGATATCGTTCCCATGATTATTGAATGGTATAAAAGTGTATGTATAATATTTAAGAATCAATATAACATTACAATAATCATATCTAGTTATTTATTTACACCCTTATACCCATTCAGGTAAGGTGGTGGTCAAAAATAGATTACACCACGGCGTGGAGACGGTATTCCGTACGTACGCATGCGCGGTTATTTCATTTTACGTAGGATGGATAGATGGTGAAATAAGGTTGTTTAATATTTATAATAAAATATCAGTATATTATTTATACTTATGTTATTACTTCATAATAAAACAACTAATGAAGAAGAAGTAGAAGAAGAAATAATTTAAAATAATTGGTTATGGTTGTTACCTCTTCTTCGACATGCCTCTTTGAAACCTCCCCTTAGGTCACTAAGATTGGCCTTTGAAGAATACCAGGACCTCTAGGATATTTCTAGGGAAGTGGAGAAGATAATTTTTTAGGGTTTGTCCGAGCTTGAAGGCTCAAAGTGGTGTGAGGAAGAGAGGGAGGAGGTGCCCTTTTATAAGGGAGGAGAGGGGCACCTTTGGAAATATAAGAAATATTAGTTTATATTAAATCCCAACCCCACATAAAAACTTCCAAAATGACTCATATCCAAATATTAGATGATATAGGGATGTAATATCATCAAACAATAAAATTCAGACATGTTATGAATTTAGTTTAAACATTATCAACTTGATTTATCCTTATTTATCAATTTAATTTTATTTGTGGTAATAATATTCTAAATTTTAAATTATTATAAATAATTACTTATGTTTTGTGAATTTTCCATAATTTGACACTTTATGATATTTTTGAACATATAAATTTATAATTTTTAATTATTTTTGTGATTTTTAAAAAATTTTATAATATGTTATTTTTATAAAATAACAATAGTGTCAATTTTGACACTATCCATTTATTTGAATTTAAATAAACAATATACAGAAGATATGTTCGAAATAAATGATTTAATAGATTCATAAAATGACATATATATCTATAAAAGTAGTGTATCACATTAAATAGTTCATATAATATTAATTTTAATATTTTTAAAACCATTTATTTGATATTTCTCTTAATAAAATAATTTCAAAATCACTATTATGCCACGTTTAAGGATAATTATTTAATCTATGAAAATTATAAATAAATTCATATGATGTAGATAATTTTATTAGATTTCTATAGAATATTTATATCCAAAGTTTCATGAAGTTTATCAGTAAACTAAAATTATTATACTTATAATATTTAAGAAAGTGACATGTTGTCACTTTCTTTGGCTTTATTAATAATTAAATTATTTTCATCGAAAAATGTCCATTAAATGAATATATTCTGACCCTTAGGTGATATGGGACGACTTTTAGTCATCAAATAGGATTTTTCCGGTGTTATGGTAGTTTTATAATCTTTTATTTACCCATTATTACCAGATTTAGCTTTAACTATGGTAAATAAAATTTACCGTAGTTACTATTTATAATGACAAAAAATAAAAAAGTATCCTATTAACTTAATTTGGACCCACTGATTCCAAATATGGAATCCATTTTTCAAAATTCAAAACACATAAGTTGCAGTAATTGATTTAAAATTAATTTCATTGTCGAAAGAAAACGGGTTTTTGTTTAAAACATTGCAAAAGATTGAATTGATTTAACCTATAAATTCAAGGTAAAATCAATGATAATGAGATAAATTGTATTAAATGGTAAAAATATATTCTATTTATACATTAAAAACATTCAATATTATAATTTAACCATATAAATTATTATGACGAAAAAAGTTGTTTTTAATTAAAATATAGCGTGTATTTACTATTCATTAATATATGAAAGTTATCAAAAAAATATAAAAACTTTATCCAATGTAAATTTTTATATCCTGATTCAAAATAAGAAGTTTATTTTGTAAAATTGACCTTATAAAAATGTCAAAAAATAGATTTAATGTGGGTGCGCCATAAAAAGGCGGCAAAACTGCATTTTGTGAAAAATACTTATTTCACCCGAAATATTTATTTTGTTCACATAAAATGTTTTAGAAAATTTATTAGATGAATAATAATGTTATAAAATTTAAAATTTAGTTAATACTATTCATAATGGCTAGTCCATAATAATATTATAACAATATATCGTCGTTTCGTGAAACCTTGTATTACGTACAACAAATGCTATTGAGGAAGGTCGTGATTGCGTGTAATGAAAGCCAAGTCAGGGTTGCGTGTTGTGAAAGTCTTTTTTGTTGTTTTTTTATAATAGAATCCAACCATTTTTCATTTATACATTGAATATATATATATATATATATATATATATACACTCAATGTTGCGTAGAATGACTATTATCAAACGAACATGAAATTGTGTGTAACACAAACTAAGAATAGTGTTTTGTATACTGAAAGATAAAATGGTGTTGCATATAACACAAGATAATATTTTTGTAGCATAAAACACATGACATAAAATAAATTAAAAATAATACTTATCATAAAATATCGGGTTGTTACATTCTACCCCCCTTAAAATGAATTTCGCCCTCGAAATTCGTCAGGGTTATACATGGTTTTCTATGTGACTGTTTTTTTATTTTCAACACACATCGTAAAATGAAATACCAAAACCTAACTTTAAAAAATAAAGTATGAAATGTAATGGTTACCCAAATTAACTAATCACTTGGTTTCCACAAATGAGAACATAAATGAAAATATGGATATGGAAAAAAAATCTAACCATCAAGTTCTGATGGAGAGTGGTAGAGGACATGGCTATGAAAAAGCCAATAATCAGAAAGCCATAAATTTGTGATGATCTAAGGTACCATCTGATTCATCAGATATAAGATCACTAGGACAACATTTTTTTGTATTCAATATCATTTCCCTAAAGTTGAAAACATTGGAATTAGAAGAAATACGTTTTTGATTTTGGTACAATATCACCGTTGGTCGTTCCTTGGACAATTTCCACTTCATATCTTAAAGAAATGAAGTTGAATTTTTCATTCTAAAAGTGTTAGCAGATCATATGATAGAATGACAGGTCATTCCATCTGTCTCAAACAAAAAGTTTTCAAAATTTATCAAATATACATAAGTCCATCTACAGTGAGATTAATCGTATATGATTCCAAAAATGGACTTATACTTCATCTATCATACCACTTAATAAAATAAAACTATTTTCTACTAACCAGGGACTTTCTGTATGCTAGTGGTTGGTGATAAAGGCCAGTCGTACTTCGGTTGTGGGTTTGATTTCCACATCCTTGTCCTACGCGATGGGCTATCGCCCGTCCTGCAGGTTGTCATTTTTTTCTAAAAATACACTATTATAACTTTCCATTAATCATATTGAAAAAGTTCTAGCCTAAAACAATACTAACTTATGTCCAACATAATCCATTCCAATCTTTAGGCTTATCCAAAATACTGTTGTCCAATCTCATATTATAGTGAAAATGATTACCAAAGAGTTCATATAACAAGCATGTTAATACCATCGTTGATCCCCATATATCATATGATATGTCTTTTTGGTCACATTACAAACATTCTAAGACCTTAATCTTGTATTCTCTTGAAAAAAAATGAATACCCATTGAGCCTTAGTGAAAACATGAATGCAGTTAAAAGTTAACACTTTCCACATACCAGAATCCCAAAAACAAATCTATATAATCAAACCATAATTTCACTTAGTCCTTATATCAGTCATGAGCTCATGAATACAATCAAACATCTCATTATCTTCTTATCCCTTAATTATGCACATATCATCTACTTTACAAAAATATCTGAATAACCTTCCATGGTTACTGGTACCATTAAACAAATACTTTAAAATACTTTAGGAAAAACAATAGTGTAATAATCCATAGATGATTCTTTATTCCATAGTAGCATACTTTATTATTTATAAACATACAATCATTCCACTAACATCTTAAACCACTAGCTGAGCTTCATCATTTCTTTCATCTCATATTTCATTTGTAGTCTCTTCATCATCATCCACATAAATACTACCCGTATGATCATGATGATTCTCTTCATGGGATTTTCCCTTAGTCCATTAGTTTGCATAATGACCATACATTCCACATTTAAAACATATAATCATTGTTGATGTCATAGAAATACCATTATCCTTGTCCATGCTGTTAACTGAACCTTTTCCTTTGCACTTACTGGCTTTGTGTCCTTTTCTACACCCAAAGCATCTTCTAGTTCCTTTGAAACAATCTCTTTGATGCCTCTTCCCCCATGATTTAAATGAAGGAAATTGAACTTTCTTTCCTCTATGATCATCATGAAACTCCATCTTTCTCTTATTATCTGAGTCGGGAAACTTACCAAAGTTGAGATTATTGATCATATTATGAGATTGATGATTAGGCATAATAACGATGTTTGGACTTCCAAATCCCTTTTCATTTGGTTTCTCCTGAACAATATCATCCCATTGTCCATCATATCCTCCATTATCATGAATCTTCCTGTTTCCAGCCATTTTCTAAAACCCAAAAAGAATACTGTGTGAGGAAAAAATCATACTAGGGAAAACAACATAATAAAGGGGGAGTACCGTCAATATCTAATCATCCTAGGTTAAATTCTAAGATTTTTACCGTATTTATAGGACTATAACCTATATGTATACTTATCCTTAGGGACATCCATGTACATACCCAAGAAATATCTCTAGGGATCTCACTAAAGTTTTCTCATCCTAGTTTCCAAAGGTTAACTAAACCTTTCCTCTAATACCAACTGTAGAGACCCGAATCTTGATGTACATGGACATTACATTATTTTTGCGGAATACTTAATACATAACAAAAACAGACACCAAAGGACCGTAATAGTTTAGTTCCTTTGGAAACATAGAACATAATCTTCTAATCTTGGTGAAAGATCCTCAACATCTCTCATAAGGATCTTACTTTTTTCTTACCGAAAACCTTTCCTTATATCCTGGGGAAAAGAAAACATAAATAGGGTGAGCTCAAATTCTCAGTAAGTTAAAACATAGTGAACATAAAACAATTCATAAACATTTGAAAACAAAAACATGAAAATGAAATTTAAACATCAAAATCATCAGGAAAGACATAAATCTTGGATGTATATAAGGTATATATCATAATGGAACATCAATCATGATAAAATATAATGGGAATAAAACATGTAATTGTAGAAACCATTCAGAACATGTTATGATTTCCATAGTATCCAAGGCATTGCTGCCAAGACCATCTTAGTGGACACAGTCCCTTTCTGAATCTAGTTCCCTCCTCATTTCTGTCCTATAACACTGAACTGGATTAACTTATCATTCCAGCCATGTCTATCTCATGAGATATAAATCTTTACCCAATGCATTGGAGGTAGATAAAGGTCCCACCCATCTCATAATGAAAACAATCTTACTTGTGACAGAAAATAAACATACATCATTCATAATAACCCAATGAATAAAATGGGTTTTATAAACATCATTACATCATCACATAATATATATAAAAGAAATGGATATCATTTCATAATATGAAAAGTGAAACCATATAAATCATAGAGACATTATACTTGAAACATACACATATGAAATAATGTCATCTTAGATTGGAAATGGTTTTGATAAAGCACTTGAAATGAATTCTTGAGGAAAATATCCTTTCATCATGAGAATAATTTTCCTTTTACAAAATCCCATTCAATTTAAAAAAAAGGATTTTGTTGAAAATAGTAATGAAATCTTTTGTAGGAAGCTTCATGAAAATAAGGCTTTATAAAACTATAAAAATCCTTTCATGCCGCATAAGTTAAAAAAAATTCTTCTCGTACTTTTGACGGAAAAGTAAAAAAGTACCTCGTAATAGAATGATTCCATACATACCATGTAGTAAAAGTAAAAAATGGGTAAAAAGGACTTTAAACATACATTAAAACATTGTTAGAAAACATGGGCATGGATGATAACAATAACCCCAGTAAATACTTACGAATAACAATCTTAGATAAGAATGAGATTGCAAAATTATCCCTTACCTTAGGTCTGATATGCTTCGTATGTATCTGAACCTCCTGTATAATGATTTAAATAATTTCATTGAATTATTAAAGAATCATATTAACTTTTATGATATCATAAATGGATCACTTATGACTTTATATTACCCGTTCTTTTGAAAATTCAATGTTAAAGCAGCATTTTGGGTAAAATCGTTACATTTATCGTACGTGTTTCGACTTGTTTTTCTTGATATTATTACTTATATACTAATTTAAATAATTATAGAATGTATAAAATGATTTTTATATAATATATATTTATTGTATACATGTATATATGATAGATCGATAAATGGAATGAAATACACCATTCATGGAGACGGTAGGCCATACGTACGCATGAACGTTGTTTTCGTTTCCTTTTTGAATTGAATGGAATTAAGTAAATGAAATACATATACATATATATATAAATAAATCTAGTATCATTATTATTTCATATATTTAATTATTATTCATTATATATACTTTATAATCATTCATGATTGGTTAACAGGGAGAATGAATCTCATCGCGTCGTGGAGACGGTAGTCCGTACGTACGCATGAGCGATGATATCATTCCCATGATCATGGAATTGTATAGAAGTGTATGTATAATATTTAATAATCAATATAAATTTAAAATAATAATATGTAGTTATGTATTTACACCCTTATACCCATTCAAGGAAGGTGGTGGTCGAAAACAGATTACACCACGGCGTGGAGACGGTATTCTGTACGTACGCATGCGCGGTTATTTCGTTTTCCGTAGGATGGATAGAAAGTGAAATAATGTTGTTTAATATTTATAATAACATATAAGTATATTATTTATAATTATGTTATTATTTCATAATGAAACAACTAAATAAGAAGAAGAGGAAGAAGAAATAATTTGAAAGAATCGGTTACGGTTATTACCCCTTCTTCGACACACCTCTTTGAAACATCCTCTTAGGGCACTAAGATTGGCCTTTGAAGAAGACCAGGACCTATAAGATGTTTCTAGGGAAGTGTAGAAGATAATTTTTCAGGTTTTGGCCGAGCTTGAAGGCTCAAAGTGGTGTGAGGAAGAGAGGGAGGAGGTTCCCTTTTATAAGGGAGGAGAGGAGCACCTTTGGAAATATAAGGAATATTAGTTTATATTAAATCCCAACCCCACTTAAAAACATCCAAAATGACTAATATCCCAATATTAGATGATATATGGTTTTAATATCATCAACCAATAAAATTTAGACATGTTAGGAATTTATTTTAAACATTATCAACTTGATTTATCTTTATTTTTCAATTTAATTTTATTTGTGGTAATAATATTCTAAATTTTAAATAATTATAAATAATTACATATGTGTTGTGAATTTTAAATAATTTGAAACTTTATGATATTGTTGACCATATAAATTTATAATTTTTAAATATTTTTGTGATTTTAAAAACATTTTATAATATGTTATTTTTATAAAATAACAATAGTGTCAATTTTGACACTATTCGATTATTTGAATTTAAATAAAAAATATATAGAATATATGTTCGAACTAAAAGATATAATAGATTCATAACATGTAATATGTATATATAAAATTAGTGGAGCACATTTAATAGTTCAAATAATATTTATTTTAATATTTTTAAAACCATTTATTTGATATTTCTCTTAATAAAATAATTTCAACATCACTATTAGGTCATCTTTAAGGATAATAATTTAATCTCTAAAAATTCAAAATAAATTCATATGAGGCAGATAATTTTATTATATTTCTAGAGAATATTTATATCCAATGTTTCATGAAGTTTATCACTAAACTAAAATTATTATACTTATAATATTTAGAAAAGTTACATGTTGTCACTTTCTTTGGTTTTACTAACAATTAAATTTTTTTTCATGGAAAAAAGTCCATTAAATGAATATAATCTTACCCTTAGGTGATATGGGTCGACTTTTAGTCATCCAATAGGATTTTTTCAGGTGTTAGGGTAATTTTATAATATTATATTTACCCTTAATTACATGATTTACCTTTAACTATGATAAATAAAATTTACCGTAGTTATTATTTATGATGCCCAAAAATAAAATGTATCCTATTAACATAATTTGGACCCACTGATTCCAAATATGGAATCCATTTTTCAAAATTAAAAACACATAAGTTGCATTAATTAATTTAAAATTAATCTCGTTTTAAAAAAAAACGGGTTTTTGTTTAAAACATTGCAAAAGATTGAATTGATTTAACCTATGAATTCAAGGTAAAATCAATGATAACGACATAAATTGTATTAAATGGTAAAAATATATTCTATTTATACTTTAAAACCATTAAATATTATAATTTAACTATATAAATTATTACGATGAAAAAAGTTGTTTTTAATTAAAATATAGCGTGTTTTTACTATTCATTAAAATATGAAAGTTGTCATAAAAATATCAAAACATTATCAAATGTAAATTTTTATGTCTTAATTCAAAATAAGAAGTTTATTTTGTAAAATTGAACTTATAAACATGTCAAAAACTAGATTTAATGTGGTTGCGGCATCAAAAGGCGGCAAAAATGCATTTTTTTTAAAATACTTATTTCACCCGAAAAATTAATTTTGTTCATATAAAATGTTTTAGAAAATTTATAAGATGAATAATAATGTTATAAAATTCAAAATTTAGTTAATACTATTCATAACAGCTAGTCCATAATAATATTATAACAATATATCGTCGTTTAGTGAAACCTAGTATTGCGGACAACACACACTATCGAGGAAGGATTCGATTGAATGTAATGCAAGCCATGTCAGGGTTGCGTGTTGTGCAAGAATTATTTGTTGTTTCGTTATAACAGAATCCATCCATTTTTTCATTTATACATTGAATATATATATATATATATATATACATTCAATGTTGCGTAGAATGACTATTATCAAATGTACTTGAAATTGTGTGTAACACAATCTAAGAATAGTATACTGCAAGCTAATACGGTGTTGCGTATAGCACAAGATAATGTTGTTGTAAAAGAAAACACATTAAATCAAATAAATTAAAAATAATACTTATCATAAAATATCAAGTTGTTACAATATCATCATTCCTATCCACAATTATTTTATACCCTTCATTATTAGAGAATATCAAGAATCTAAAAGTAATTATCATTTGATGCAAGAGAATATATAGGTAATGAAAAAATTGGATGTCTTGTGAATTAATTATTGACATAGAATGTGTTTAAAAATTTGTTACAAGGATATGTATTCCATATATTCTATAGACAAAGAAATATTTCATGGATGAAGATCTATGATCAAAATTCTTTATACATTCTAGGATCACTATGATATATAGGACCTTTGTGATCATTATTGAACGGATAATATGAAAGGTTTATTGATGACTATATTATAAGGTTCATGGTGTGTTAACAAATTAAAGGTAATGGAAAATTACTATGTGGTATTATAATCATAATATATAACTTTCTGTATGTAAGATAACATCACTATGAACTTTTTCACAAGCCTCCTAAAGACATTCATCAGTAACAACACTATATAGGGAATTTTTTGTAGAAATAATTTTTTCCCCATTTAACAAAATAAGAGATGATTTCTATGAGAAATTAATTTATTTCCTATACATTAATGAATTAGTAAAAGTTTATTGTGTATTTTTTTATAATTTTTTAATGATATCAATTATTTATTTGTATGTTTAAGAGTACCCTTAAAAATACTTTGAATAAATGAGTAATACTAAGCACATATTACCATCATCAAATTGATGTGTATTTTTAGGGGACTATTCAAACATTAAAAGACGTGTTATAGGATATCTCACTTTTTTTTCAAGGGATTTGTGATAAAAATATTCCACATATTGAATTATACAATAATAATATTTTCTACTTCAGTATTTAAATCGACCCTTTTAAATATATCTATAGAAATAAGTGTGTAACTCTAAGGTATTGGGATGAAGTTAGAAAAGGGAAAAAATTTGGACAATATATTTTTAAAGGATAAAATAAAAAAGATGCAACTAATTAAAAAACATAGTGAGGCTTCTCGGATTCTATAGAAATTTAATGTTAAAAAATGAAAGAAATACATAGAGATTACTGTCACGGATCATGTATTTCTCAAGATATCTCTATGGAACATAGTCATGAGCTTTTTCAAAATGTTGAAAATATGTACCATGTACATTTCAAATTTTGAGATTCTATAGAATGTTGAAATATATAATTATTTATTAAAAATACATCCAAATATTTCAAACATACATGATGAATTCCATGTATCCCTAATGAGAAATTATATTTCTAACCCAAAACATGTAATGGATATTAGTGGTGTGTAAGTGAAACATGGTTTTTCTTATGAATAGGAATTAATACAATATCTTGATAGAAGGAAGCATGTGTTGAGAAATAAGACCACATGACTAGTAAATGTACTACAGATATAACACAAGTTTGGAGATGCTACTTGGTATCCTAAAAAATCAATGTAGTAAAAATATACACATTTGGTTTAAAATAGGAAAAAAATTAAAGTTTGAAATTTATTAGGGGGAAGAATGTAACGTACAAAATTTTTCTTTTATGATTAATAAAAATATAATTTTTTCATAATGACTATTATATTATATTTCAAATTGGATGTACATAAATATAATATTACAAATATATATATATATACTTGTTATAAAATTATTCAAATTATAAAATATGAGATTATTACACGAATGTAAAAAAAATAACTACCACACAATGGTGTACTACATAGGATTGAACTCTTTCAAAAACATTATACACAGTGTAAAAAATATTAAAATATAAAGGAATGTTAGTAATATAATATAAATTTTGAATGAAATTGTAATATCATTTTTTATTGAATTAGTAGATGATAATGTTTATTTGTAAATATATAATATGTAATTGGAAATCTGACTATAAGGATACGAACATTACATTACCATTAACTAACCATTGATTAGTATGATTATTGGTCAATATGACTATTGGTAATTATGATAGTTGGTTACAATGTTACCATTTGAGTGAGTGTTTATAAAGGGTTATTAAAAGTCATAATTGGGGAATTAATGAGAAACAATGGCCTCAATAAGTAGAGTCATTCCTTTTAAAGCCCATTTTTTATAACATGGGATGGAGGTAGCATTAGTGGGGTTCACCCTTAACCAAACATAATCATAGATTCAACAAGTGATTCTTGAATGAAATCTCTTATGGGAGAATTTCAAATTATTGAAGATCTCCACTAGGTCATGGTAGTCGATCCACGCCATGAAACTACCATCATTGCACACCTTACTATTAGATCAAGTTCAAGTGTAATAAAGTGTTATGTATTTCAACCTTAATGTAAAAAAGTGTAAAATCCATTTTATAAATCAAATAGTTATTTCATTAATCAAATTTTTTTTAATATTTTATTTAATAAAATACAAATGAATATATGAATAATTTGATAAATAGTTTTTTGGAAACAGATAAAACATTATTCTATTTTGTAAAATTTTTCAAATACTATTATAAACTAAAGTATTATAAAAAACTATTTTCATTAAATATTATTTTAAAATACTATTTATTGATATATAAATTCTAATATATTTTGGTAATTTATTAGGAAATTTTTATAAGTGTCAAAAGTTTAACTATGTCGTAAAAATGTTGATTTTCAATAAATTATTATTTTTTTATATAATAAAATAATATTTTATACTTAAAAATTTCTTTTGAAAAAATTAACATTATATTTGAAATCATCAAATCTAAATTATGATATGATGAATTTTATGACTTCATTTATATATAATAATTATGTAATAAAAATTTAAATATAAAACATGATGAAAAATATGGTGATTTGTTAATATTATGCAGTTTAATGGATTTCAACAAATTTACAAACCAATAAATGACTTTAAAATGTATAAACGTGAAATTATGGATTTTAAAACTATATTTTGATGGAAATTTCCTTTTCCATATACCAATAAATATAAAAAAATTATTTCCACTTCTAATGGATATTTTTTTAAAGCATGAATCAAATTCCTAAGACCATGGGAAAAAACCAATCTTATGTCAATGGTTTTGTATTTTGACCTTTTTTCTGAAATTACAAAACAATTTTGCCTCTTTTATATAAATACCACCAATCCAACCATTCTTGTCCACTGAAAATCCATTATCCCTATATTTATGGTTATTTTACATCCCAATGATCCCCTCTAATGTTTTCTAACAACATAAGGTTCCATCCTCAGGTTCTAGAAAGATTCCCTTAAATATATGGGAATTCAGTACTTCCCCTTTTTTATTCAGGTTCATTTTTTATAGTATGTTTTCTATGTGTTGAATTATGTTCTTTTCATACATTTTTTATTATACCATTTATTCCAAAGTAGTGGTTTGTCAATGGGTGACCCCCATTACCACTAATCACACCATTTATTTAATCAAAATTTTATATATTGATGTGGCTGAATTCATTTCTTGAATTCATCTCATTTATATGAAATATAATTATATTATGAATACCAAAACCCCTTCCTTATCCATACCTAATCTCCTATATGTAAAGATAATTTATTGATTCCATGATTTCTATGTATGAAAAACATATTTTATTTTCATGGGGTAAAATTATGTAATGTTCAATTAATTTCTCCCTTATTTTCTCACAAATTTATATGAAACCATCTTTTTTATTTGCATGGTTTATTCATTAAATTATTTATTATGATTTTTAAGGAAAAAATGAATTAACACATATAAAGGGTTCTCCCTGATAGTGTGACAATGCATTGGGAAAATAATGAATTTCTAGAGATGACATGTTTAATGAAAACATGGTGAATTACATTGGTAATTATGATTTATGACACCTTGGTGATAATACATAGTGTTATGCTTATGAATGTTGAAATTTTATGTAGTATCCACATTTTCATGTTATATATCACATTTTTATCACTATTATCTCATGTTATTCTCTATGTATTATGAAAAATTATTGTTCATGTTTTTTTCCTTTGTTATCCCTTATTGGGATTTATGATAAACCCTTTTATTAATTAATTCCTCTTAGGATACCCCATTATGACTCATTAGAGTGATTTTTTGTGATACCAAAAATTTTAGGGATGTGGGGAGAGCTATGAGGTGATATTTGGGTAGGGTTTGGTAAGGTCCATGTCATAGAGGTTGTGATTATAAAGTGTGTCAATAAGTAGTATTTATTAGGATGTTATACATGAGTTTTTGAATATTATATTCATTAGTTTATAATTTTTTTCTCAAGACATTCAATATTTTTTATTATTGTGACTATATAAATAAAATAGTTCTTGTGAGTATAAGATAATGGTTGCTTAAGTAAGCCTTATTCAATTAATCGGGTATATAAATTATATTTTTATATACCATATTTTTTTATATCACTATTCACCAATATTTTAATTATTCTAGAAAATACAAATAATTCTACCGAATTGGTTTTCATGTTGATTCCAAAAATGGAATCCAATTTAAAATTTTGAAGTAAACTCATTGTTTATTTTAAAATTTTCAATTTAATTAATATGATAAATCTTATGAACAATTGAAAAACTACTTATTGTCTCATAGATTTATATTTTCATAATAATAAAACATAGTATTAATTTTTAAAACCATTTTATAAAAAATAATATTTTTTGAAATCAATATATATTATATAAAAATTAAAATGAATTAGTTATGTTTTATAAAAATACAAACACTTATCTTATTATTTTTTAAATATATACTTACATGTATCATGACATAAATATGTCATATATTGATTTTATAAATAATAAAACATTATTTTATACTACCATAGTGGAGGATAGTATTATTGAAGTTAGGTTACTATTCTTAATGTCCAGATTACTATTCAAATTATATAATTACTATTCCAATGGTTAGATTTGTAATGGTGACATGGGTTCCCTAATTTTTATAACACCTCATATTTCATTAATTATTAATTTAACACAACTTTCTATAATGGTTATATATATTTTTATTTTCATAATAATATTATTTCAATAATATTTTGTTTCACCTCTATAGTGTTTTTCATGATTGAAGTTATTCTTATGGATTGATAAGATAAAAATTTTCATATTATAGTTATCTTATTTTATAATTTTGATCCCATTGTAATATTTTCAATTTTTTTATATTTATTTTCTCTCTAAATTTAATTTTAAAATTAATAAAATAATTTTTTTTGGTTTATCGTACGGGGAATGAGATCTAATTAGGAAACAATTAAATAATCATAAAGGAAACTCTATTGATAAAATTATCATTCATTATAGATATTCCAGTTTCAAAAATGATGTCTAAACAAATTTATTATATCAATATGTTTACTCCAATTGGGAGATACAAGATTATTATATATATTAAGATCACTTTTATTTTCACAATTATTATGTACATGCCTAAAGTAATATCCATAATCTAGTAATGTATTTTTTATCCATAGAATTTTGGAACAACAAATACCTTTGGATAAATATTTAGCATTACAAATAGATAATGAAATAGAAATATTCTTCTTAATACACCAAGGGACTAGATACATTAAAAAAATGACATTTTTATAGGTTCTTTTAATATCTTTACAACTACCAGAATTATTATTAGATATACCTCCTAATTCAAGACAATGTCTTCCAGAATAAAATAGTCCAAATCTTATTATATTCATTTGGTATCTAGAAATCATTATATATATATTTATATGAGATTCCATGGGGTTTTCTTGGAAAAGGGGAAAATAAAAATCACTTTACAAAATATTTGTCCATCTACTAGTTAAATATTGTAAGCCCCCACTCATACATCTATAAGTTTTTTGGTCAACTAGTTTTCAAGTTTCAACCAAATAAAATTTATTTTTCAGACTTATATGATGTAAAAAACCTTTTATATTAGCTTTTTCAAATAATTTTAAAAGATATGTTTTTTACCTACTTTGATTCAAAATAATTCCCTTCTAGTTTTTGAAAATCTGAAAGACATGTAAAAAAATTATTATCCCATTAATGTAATATCAAATCCATTTTCAATGATTTTATAAAATTTAATACATAATTAGTTTTGATAATAAGAAAAATTATTATCATCAACATAAATTTTAACTACTAAAAAAATTCAAATACTATTTATAAAATGCTTGGGTCGTCTATTTCATTTGATAAAATATTTGAAATAATGAAAGAGTTGAGTCTACCATACTAATACCTATGTGTATGAATAGATATATAAACAATACATATTCTAGTGACAATAAACAAAAATTAAATTTATTACATACCAAAATTTATTTTTTGTATAGAGTTTTAGAGATTTAGGTCAGAAATCTTACATAAAAACCAATATATATTTATATAAATTAGACACATCTAAAATATACCTATTTTTATCATAATATAAATCATTTAAAATTACTCACATTTTTTTTCCTGAAAAATCTTAAAGACATTAAAATTGACTTATTATTTTCCCTTATCAATCCTTAAACCCCCTAATTTTTTTTAAAACATGGAATGAGAACAAAAAATCATATTAAGGGACATAAAAATAAAAAATGAAACTTTTATTCAATGAATAGATATGAAATCCTTTTCAAAATTAATATTGGGAAAAAATAATCATTTTCTTATCCAAGACACCACCTTCTCTACCAAACTAATATAACAAAATATTTCATAATAAATTAAAATTCTAAAATAAAACTCATTTTTTTAATCATGAAAAACTCATAATAAATTTTAAAACAAATTTATACTTTTTAACATTATAAAGTAGAATATAATTCCATTACCTTGTAAAATCATAATATTTCATTGAAAACACCATAAAAATATATAAATAACATAGTTAACTTTGGGAATCAGTTTCATATCACTCCTATAAATGAGATAACCTTTATAGTTACACATAAAACAACCATCATAGTTACACATAAAATAACAATCACGGTTACAACTGTAATAACCAACACATTATGTTCCCACAATAACATAAGAGATATATAATCATTTAATTAAGTCATGTTTCACAATTAATTTGATATATAAAAATGCATCACCCAACCCCATATTATAATAGAACCAGCCTCATAAAAAATTCCCAAGAATCATAATATTATACCTAAAAACTTTCATTATAAACATGTTCTTTACAACTATAAGACACATTTTTGGAATTTAAAACCCTTTTTGAATATAACCAAAAAATATGGAAGTCTATTTTTTCATTTATAAAAACATGAAATCTTATTATGTATTCAAAAGATAAAATAACTTTTATGACAACATTAAATTTCATTGTCATCATATACATTAAAAGAGAACATTCCTTTTGTCTTTTCTCAAAGAACGTCAGAACATTATTTTAAACGATTATTTTTAAATACATGGAAAAAATTAAAAATAATAATAAATTTTTAATTTATAATTAATCTATTGCAATATAAATACATCCATAAAAAATTTAAACAACTGATATGAAGGAAAAATAGTGTTTAAAGAGAAAACATAAAAAATTATTTTCAAAATAATGTCCCATGCCATCAGTCTGACTCTTCTCATACGTTCTTTATCCTACTTAATAACAAAATTATGTAAATTATTTACTTTATTAAGAAATTTTTTCATTTTTATTAATCCTTTTATCTAATTTATTAAAATTTTAAATCAATTACTTAATCATTTATGTTTATGTATGATATTTTGTCGATATTTGGTTCATATATACAAAATCACTTCGGTAGGTTTCCTATGGTCATAAAAGTCATTATTCAATAACGTAAAGAATAATAATAATTAAATAACTATCATTTTTAATCATAAATTACATTTTTATATATAACCATTAAATATGGTTATGAAAAATGAACTTTGTTACAGTAATACAGATGGTAGGTCCTACATGGAAATAAGCAGTGATTCCAGTTTTCAATGATTATTATAAAAATAAGTTAAGTATTATTATATCGTTACAGAATTATAATAATACCATGAATATCATATTATTTCTCTAAATTCACTTATATATATCATCCATTTAATTTGGTGATGAAAAATTGATCACATCACTTCATCGAGGTAGTAGTCAACATATACGCATGAACAACATTATCATTTTTTAATGTATTGAAAGGTATGAAATATAATGATATATTATCTTTCAAAAATGATAAATATTTCAGGAATAACATATATAAACATTAACTCTATAATTGTAATAATCCATGATTTATGGTTATGGAAAATGAATTAAATTTTTCTGTGAGGTGATGGTCGTCCGTACATAGAATGATTGTTTCATTTCACATTTGATAGAAGTGGAGAAGGATATAGGATATAAAATTAATATAATAACCTAAATATATTCATTATAATTTTTTTACAATTGTATCATGGTTTAATAATATTTTAACAAAATTAAATAATAAATAAAACTAAAATATGTGGTTCAAAACTATACCTCTTTGGCAAATCTCCCTTTCTTAATACATTAATCCCAATAAGGTTGTTATTTTGATCACAATAAAATATATATAATGGGTTTTATGATTCTTTGAAGGTATATGGTGAGGTAATTTATGATTAAAATTGTTTTTATAGTGGAATAAATGAGAAGAAGTAGTCCCCTTTTATAAGATAGGGTATGGGTGCTCTTGAAATTTATTAAATATTAATTTAATATAAATAAATTTTTATTCCAAAATGGATCAAAAATCATACTAATTAATTATAATATGAGGATGAGTCTAAATACTCTCATACAATAAAATTTGGATATGTTTAGATCACATTTTTAATCTTATCTTTTTTAATTAACACATCGTTAATCCTTTTGGAAATTACTTCTATATTATTGTTTTCTACCATTCAAAGGTTACTAATGTTACTATAAAATGAAAAAAGATAGATAAATGGGGAAACATTTATTTCAATAACCATATCCCATTCATTTTAATGAATTTATTATTTTTAATAATTTTAAATCATTATAAAAAATATTATTTATTATATAATATCATTAATGTCAATTTAAGTACTATTATTTTACCATCACTTTAAGGAAAAAAAGAATTTTAATATAATAAAAAATAACACTATAATATTTCATTTTATCTATAAAATAAATTCATAAAAATAATCAATCAAATTATATTACTTTTAATATTTTTAATATCATTTATTTTATTTTTCCATTAATTTAATAATTTTCACATCAGTGATGTGTAATCCTTTAAGATAATTATTTTTTTAATGGTTGGGGCCAAAGCCACATTTATTATTAAATCAAAGACAAGACCTCTTTTAACTGGATAGAGGGAGACCCATTACATAGCTCGAAGGCCCGGTGGGCATTTATCTCATTACATGGCCCGTAGACCCAAATTTTTGGCCCAAAGCCCATTCTGTGAATAGTACTGCTACAGTACCTACGTTGCTACAGTACCGCACAACACCCGCCGCCGCTACAGTGCCCGTCATTGCTACAGTACCGACAGTGCTACAGTACGCTACAATACCATCGCCCCATGGGTTTTGAACCCCCATTTTTCATGTAGCATTACGAGGTGCTTACCACTAATCCAAACCCCAACTACTTTTAAGATAATTATTTATTCAAAGAAATTTAATAATAAATTACGATTATGAATATAAATATTTATATATAAATTTACTATTTATAACTGAACATCTCAACTAGTTATCCCCATGTTAAAATTTCTATTGTAATTAAAAAAAGATTGTGAAATTTTTTACTTTTCATTGCATAAAATATTATAATGGTCGTAATCCCATACAAATGGGAAAAAGGTCATATAACCAAATTTAGGATGATTATAGAAAACATTACTCATAGAATGAAATTAGGGATTTTTAGGTTCATTTTATAATCTTTATTATATTATTTTTACCCCTTAGAAACCAGATTTACACTTTGTAGTGGCAACAAAATTTACTTTATTTTTATTCTTATTGACAAAAAATGAACGAGTAATATTTATAAATTTTTTCCCAATGATAAAAAAATGGAACCCATATTTCAAGTCTAAAATCATGTAACACCCTATGAAAATATAGTACATCTCCTTTTAAATTTATCTTCTTTGATAGTTTACATTATATAGAACATCAAGTTTAAATAGATGATTAAATATTATAATTTAACTATGACAGATATCACATAACTATTGGAATGGTGGGAATGAAATAGATTATTTACATTAGGAGAATATAGATTACAAATTTTTTAAAAATTAATTCATTGGTAACTAAATAATTATATATGAAAATTAATTAAACATATATGATTTATTTTTATAAAAAACTACATTTATACCCATAGTGAAATTTCAATAATAGTAAATTAAATTAATCAATATTATTGAAACATATTAATGAAATAGATATATTCAATAAAATATTTTTACACTCATACAAATGATTTTATATGCATAAGATGAAAATAAATCGGATTTTACTAATAAGAGGATATATTAATCTAGACACAATTTTACAACCTTTTAATGGAGAACATGTTTTAAATATAAATTCTGACATTTATATAAATTATATTTAAAAAAATAAACAATATTTTTGAAATATTTATATCAAAATGCACATTTGTTAAATTTTATGTATTTTTCTAATAAGTTTCATTTTTTAATAATAATGTGACCTTTGGAATAATAATGTGAATATTAGGAATTATAATGTGTTAATTATAAAAATTAATCCACCTATGAAACTATAAATAAAATTTAAGAATCTTATAAATGGTAATATGATATAATTATATCATTGTATAAGTAAATAAATGTAATATAAATTATTAATAAAGTGTTAATATTTTTATAAAACATAAATTTTTATTTTCAATTTAATAATTAATATAATTATTTAAAATAAAATTAATTTTCAATAAAATTAATCAAAAATTAATATTTTTGTCTTCTGATTATAATATAATTTTATGATACATTAATTAATTTTTAAAAATGTTTTAAAATTTGTAAAAATTTTAAAATCGGTATTTTCGAATAAATGATTATTTTAACAAAAACATAAATTTATCATATTTAGAAAATTATTTTCATAAAATGTAGTTCATTTTTTAATTCTAAAAGTAAAAATATGCTTAGGGTGAATTTTTGGGATTTTCCTAAAATAGTTGAATTTTTTGTGAATGATGAAATATGGTAATTTATGGTATATATACATTATATGAAAAATAAACCACTACATGATTCATGTATGATTTAAGAACCATTAGTATGAAATAAAACTAAAATGTAACTATAATTTTTTATATTAATCAAAACTATTCATAATCTTGAGCCAAAATAATAAACAAGTTAATAAAATATTCACAAAAACACATGTCTCCTCCAATATAAATACCACATGTCATCACCCCTTCTACTCACACCATTAAAGATTTTAGCCTTGTCAAATTCCTACCCAATAATAATCCAAATCGACTCTAGCTAGTCCAGGATCCTTTTAACTCAAAAAAAATACCAAAACCAATCTCGTTTGAGGAGGTTCTCAAGGGGAAGAATTCAAAAGATAAAAATCATCTTTCTTTTATTTTATTTTCTTTTCAAATTGTTTTATTTTCTTATATTTCCCTCACCTCCCATGACCAAAGAGAAAATTTAACTCTATTGTTATTTATATAATGTAATTTTATCGTGTTATTGTAAGATCCATCACCAAAATCCTTCCTCTCTCTCTCTCTTATTCTATAAAAGAAGACATCGCTCGTGATGTGTTAATTTACTGACATCATGGACAATGCATTTTAATTTTACATTAACGACTTAATGGATTTTCATAAGAAAATTAATCGTTAAAAAAAATTATAATATATATATTATATACTATGTAATAATATTGTTCCATTATATAGACATGATGTTCACTAATAAAACAAAACTAGTTCGTGACAATCAAAAAACTACAAAAAATAATGTAAATGATCATCACTAACGGCTTATCTAATGATTCATCCCAATACCAAATAACTAAATTACTATTATAACCATTTAGTGTTATTTATGTCAATTAATAACATTTATCTTCAATTCTAGATATTTTTTTGCATCTCACACGATGTATAATACATGCGTACAATTCAACAATTCGTGAAAACCAAGGAAAAGAAGACTTCCAAATGAAAAAATTGAATCTTATAACTCACCAAAAACTCCATAAATCATCTTAAAAAATTATAATATATGAAATAAATTTATAAAATTGTATTCACTAATTAATTAATGTATTTAATTTTGTTATCAATGATGTTAAGGTCACGTACAGAACATATACATACATAAGGTATGAGTTTTCTCATCTCACATTAATTTCTATGAGATATTCCTTATTCACCTATATCTCTTTTGTGGGATGCATGTATACTACACATTGAGTTATTATATCATTAATCTCATTATCTACATATTATGAAATTTTCTATTTTATTAACATTTATTTTATGGGTTATAAGGGTTGACTATTTGCAAAGTGGTAAGGGTTTCCTCTTGAACCTCCATTTTTCATTCGGGTTACGCTCTCTGTCTCTTTACCCCAATGTAATTCTTCATTATTTTAATATAATTATTCTAATATAAATTTATATTTTTGAAAATAATTTATCCAAATCATTTCATCTTTCATTTATTTATAAATACATACTCTATACGGTTCCCTTTTCAATTCATCCCATTAAACAATCCTGAGTGAAGGGATCTTCTTAATTTCTTAACCATTTTATAGTACCATCCATATTCTATTTGAAGAAACCATTATCTATCTAAAATCACAATTATTTCATGAAAAATTATCTTTTATCATTAATTCATTATAAAAATAATTATACAATTTTTTTATTTTAAATCCTATTTAATATTATCCTTAAACCGTGTTTAAAAGGCTCATTTTTAATGATCCTTAACACTATTTTTATATGTTTTCACTTCTGTTAGAAATAATTTATGCCTAAAAAATAATTTCATTATATCTAAATTATATTTTTAGGAATATCCGTGTTTAAAATATAGTTTTAGGAGGAATAAAAATGATTTACCATACTAACTTTTATATCCCAAGTAAAAAAGGGTTTTTCTCATCTCACTTTCACATCTATGAGATTTCTGTCTTATTCACTGATTATTAATTTCATAGGGTATATTTACAGGCCTTTGATATATAAAATCATCATTTTTCTTATTCTTATGATATTATATGTTTCATTTAATGTTAATAATTTATATGGATTAAGATTTGAATGTATTAATGTGGTATGGGACACTTTGTAATGTTAAAAAATTATTTTCATCAATAATTTATCAGTGAATTTATCATAGTATTCTCATATATCATTATTATTAAAATTTGTAAAATTGGTATGGGACACTTTTATTTAAAGATATATTTTTATTATAAATATGTTGAATCCATTGGACTTAGTAAGTAATGGGAATGAACTAGTATTACACCTCGATGAATCATTAGGTCTCATGAGACAAAACCAAAATGAATTTTAGTTGAGGCCTTAACCATTTCTTTTCAGGTGTCTTAGAAGAGGCATTGATATTATTATTATTATCATTTCCATATGAATTCTCTCATTATGATATTATTAATTGATAAATCATATGACTATTCAACTAGTAGAATATCCAACGATAAGTTTCATTTGATTATTTATATGGAATTATTTATTAAGTTTTTATTACTACCATATTATGCTCACGATTTTTTATTATTGGAATGTGTTTCAGTTATTCACCTTTATATAATGTTTATGTTCATAACATCTTCTATTGTATTATTTACCCTTACTGATCATTTGATCTCACCACATTCTTATGTTTTATTTTCCCCAGGATGCGAATATGTTTATTATGAATAAATTTTGAAGATAATCTAGGAGTTATGAATACATTAAATGGATTTTCTATATTGTTTTCCTTTAAAGTTTTAATGTAGAACATATTTTCTTATATGGAATTCAAAATGTACTAAACTATTCAGTCCTTTGGGACCCATCTTCCTTGTTTATTATACCAATGTAATGAATTAATGCACCAGATCTGGGAAACTGGGCTTGGGGTCTTTACAGTTGGTATGAGATTACTTTTAGGTGAAAAATTGGAAACTATATTTAAAAAACATAGATAATAGAACATAACTCTAAGATAGACTTTGTGGATAAGAAAAAAAGAACATATAAGAATTTCATTAAGGTGGAAATTATGTGGGTCTTATTAGAAATATATCCATATCTGGATACTACATGAGTATGTGGTTCTAGAATCGATGTAACTAGGGTTAAAACTCAGAAAAGGTGTTTGAGCCTGATTTAGGGTAACTTGTTACATGAAACTCGGCCTTAAGTTCACCTCGTCTAATTCTCATTTCAGATATGCTTAACATAATTAATATTTTCTTTATAGACCATTTTGATGGATTTAAAAGTCAATTTTCCTAAAAGAAACCATGATTATTATTATAATATTAGCTATAAATAACTTATCAGTTTATGTTAAGTGTTTTTATAGTTTGGTATTATGAATTTTTATTCATAAGTTTATTTAGTCTATCTCAAATTTTAGAAATGGCACCTTGAATAAGGAATGAGAACCTCTACAATTCACATGATCTAATGTTTATAAATGATCAAATCATTTATGGTCTTATTAAAATATTTTGAAGGGATAAAGTCTCCGAAGAATTGTCATAAAATGAGGATATATTAAGATGTACTATCAATACATAGATAGAATTCTTTATGTTTTATTACTTCAAAAGGAAGAAAGAGAATAAAACGAATACATAAAAAGTAATGGAAAAAATAATGAAGAGAAATAAGTATTTTCCACATGTGTTAATTGTGTAATGAAATAACCATGTATTTTCTTTAAATGAAATGGTAGTTTTCTACAAGTGTGTAGAGAAGGGTCACTATTATTTTGATTGTAAGGGTAAGAAAAAGGTTTCTAATTTGAAATGATTCAACTGTATGGATATGGGACACAATACAAATGAATGTCCCAAGAATCAAGGTAATATAGCTCAGAAGAAGAAAAGGTAGCATGGTTGTGCTTATGAAACTACCTCATATGAAGATAAAATATTAATATGCCTTACGTTATAATAGTATTCATGAGATATATAAGGATTGTACAACAATACTTTCTGTTTTAGATATTGGATGTATGAGCTACATAGTACCAGTAATCATGAAAAGTGATTTGAAAATTCATGAATTGGGAATCATAACCCCAAATATGTTCTTGATGATTGATATAATCATAAATATATGTTTATGGGAAAGTATTTATGACCATTAAGATGGTTAGGGATCTGATGGTATATGTTATGACGTAATTATTAGATGATGGGATTAAAGTAAAATTGTATATTTTACACTTATAATCATGCATATTTCTATAAAGGTTTAAATAAAATTAAATTATTCTTAACTTTTTTATGTGGAAATAAGATCGATGTTATTTTTGGAATCTTACATTGCATTTCTTTTGGAAATTTAGTTATCTTCCTTCTATATATTTTGTCATTTAATTTTGAAATACATATTTTGGATGAGTCTTATGGTTAACTAAATTTGGAATGGATTAAGGATATTATTGATTATGATTAAAGTATGATTTATCTTATTGGATAACCTATGATAACCAACTTGGTTTCAGAAAATATTTGAAGGAAAATGGAAGGACTTATTGATCTTATGACACATAAAAGATCCTCAGGAATAAATTCTCTCTTCAATATCCATAATTTGGTTTATGAAATGAAGTGGAGATAGGTCAAATCACAATGAAATAATTAGATTATGAATATAAAATAGTAAGGAAGTGGGTATGTTTATTTTATAAATTACTTTTCTGAATATTAAAAGAGTCCCTCAACTGTAGAAAAATTAATTTAGAAATAAACATCATCTGATTTCATTTATTTCTGAGAAATTTTTTGTATTTTAACCAATAAAAAAATTATTATTTTCTGATGGTATAATTTATAATAATAAATTACTATATCACTCTCCATAAAAACATTATTGTTTGATTTTTCTTCCATGTCCATATCCGGTGAATGATCTATTTTCAAATCATTGTTTTGTGGTTAACTTTGCATTTGTCTTTACCTCTTTTTAAGAGGAAATTTTATTAACACTATTTCCAATGTGGTATTTACAAAAATGAATTTTCTAGTATCAATAATTGATTTTCAAGTACAATTTAAAATTTATGAGGACAAAATTTATTTAATGATGATAGAATTTAACACCGCGAGAGATTATAGTATGTCACTTTTTAAATTTATCTTTTTTAATAGTTTACATTACCCAGAACACCGAGCTTAAACAAATAATTCAATATTATTATTAAATATTGATTATAATCACATTTCCATTGGAAAGGCGGGAATGAAATAAATTATATGAATTATGAAAATATAGATAACACATTTTTATATAATTAATTCATTGGTTACGAATTAATTAGAAATGAAAAACAATAGAACATAAAGAATGGAAAAAACTATATTTATAACCACAATGAAAATTTATATTAATAAATTACGTTTTACTGTATTAGTAAAATATATTAATGGAAATTATATATTCAATAAAATGTTTTTACATTCAAATAAATGATTTTATAAGAATAAGATAAGAATAAATCCAACGTTACACATAAAAGCTATATTTATATAAACATAATTTTACCGCCTTTTATTGGTGAACATGTTTTAGGTATATAATTTAATAATTAGATGAATTATATTTTACAAAATAAACATTATATTTGAAAGATTAATATCTAATTTAATTTGGTTAATTTTTTTAAATTTTTCTGATACGTTTCATTTTTTGGGAATAGTAATGCGACCTTTGGAATATTAATGTGAATGTTAAGAATAAAAATATGGCCATTAAAATAATAACAAAACCAATTAAAGTTAAATTTAAATTTATGCATCATATAAATGGTCATATGATAGAATTATATCATATTTTAAGTAAATAAATTCTCTAGAAATTATTAATTAATTTTTAATATTTTTATAAGATATAAATGTTTGTTTTAAATTTTATAATTACTATAATAATGTAAAATAAAACAAAATTCATAAAATATATTAAAAAATTAATATTTTGTTTTATTATGAATATAATACCTCAATTAATTTTTCAATATGTTATAAAATCAATTATAATTTAAAAATCACAATTTTTCAGAAAAATAGTGAATTTAACTAAAAATTAAATTTATCATATTTAAAAAATTATTTTCATAATTTTTTTTCGTTTTTTAATTTTTAATGTTGAAAAATACCGAGATTTAATTTCTGGGATTTTTATAAAATAGTTAAAAAAATTTAAATAGTGAAATAAGCTAATTTACTATAAATATACATTATTAGTAAAAGACAATATTCCATAAGTAATGGATGATGTAAGAACATTGGATCAAACTCACAAGAAATATTAAATATAATTAGTCACAATAATCAAAACTATTCAATGGGTTGACGAAAATTAATATTTTTTTTATAAAATATTAAAAAAAGACCCATCTCCTCCACTATAAATACTACCTCTCACCACCCCTTATCATAGAAATTTCCAAGCTTTGATCATTGTAATGCTTGTGACCAATAATATTCCCAAGCTTGTACCCCACATAGTTGAGAATATGGTCTAAAAACAAGACCAAAACGAATTCCCATAATGATGTTCTAAAGGAGGAGAATTCAAAAGGTAAAAAATCCTCCTTCTTTCATTGTATTTTATTTTCAATTTCTTCTGTTTTCTTATCCCTCCATCACCTATCCTTTCCAAAGAGACATGATAAATCCAATATCATTTATATACTCTAATTCTATCTTGTTAATGGAAGACCCATGATAAAACTATTTCCTCTCTCTCTCTCTCTCTTATTCTATAAATTAATACATTGCCCAATATGTGTTAATTTACTTGCATCATGGATGATGAATTTTTATTTTCCATTAACACCTTCAAGGATAGTCATAAAACTATTTTTATGGTTAAAAAAATTATAATATTTGTATTACATCCTATGTAATTTTTTAGAACCATTACAGAAACATGATTCTAACTAAGAAGAGAAAACTTATTCATGATGATCGAAAAACTACCAAAAATAATCTAAACAATTATCACTAGTGTCTTATTTAATGTTTCTTCCTCGCCCCAATTAACCTAATGACTTGCATAACCATTTAATCCTCTATAATTCCATTAATAATATATAACTACAGTTCTAAATATTTATTTTCATTTCACATGATCTTTCATACATGTATACAAGTTAACCAATCAAGAAAACAAAGGAAACAAACACTTCCAAACGTTGAAATTGAATCTTATAACTCATTAAAAATGTTATAAATAAATATAATAATAATAATAATAATTATAATACTTGTAAAAAATTATGAATTAATTAATTGATTGATTTAATTTTATTATCCCTGATGGTATGGTCCTGTGCAAAACTCATTCGGACATAAGTTAAGGGTTTTCTCATCTCACTTTTATTTCTGTGAGATAAGCATTATCGACCATTATCTCTTTAGTAGGATGTATGAATGATGTCAATTGATGTATTATATCATTAATATATTTATATTCATGGTATTTAATTTTTTATTTGATTACCAATTATTTTACGGGGCATATGGTTTAACTATTTCCAATGTGGTAAGGGTTTCTTCACGAACCTCGATTTATTTTTCCAGATATTCTTTCTCTCGTTTTACCCTAATGTAATTATTATTTGTTTTTATATAATTAATCTATATTATATTTATATTTTCAAAACTCATTACTCTAGGTTAGTCATCATTAATTGATTGGGAAATACAATTTTATAAGTTTCCCTTTTTAATTCATCCTTTTTTGCAATCCCAATTAAAGAGAACTTCCCAATTTCATTCCTATTTTAATGTACCATACATAATATATTTATAGACACATTATATATCTAAAATAACTATTTTTTTCCTGAAAAATTCCTTTTTTATTTCTTGTTTTATAAAATCAATTATGTCTTCTTCCTTTTTACAGTCTCTTTAATAGTTTCATTAAACCATGTTAAAAAGTCTCATTTTTTATGATTTTTAACACTCCTTTTACATGTTTTTACTTTCATTGGAAATAATTTATGACTAAAATATAATTTAATTGTACTTATGTTTTATTTTATGGTATATTCATGTTTACATTCTGATTTTATGAAAAATAAAGATTATTTTAAAAAATGACTCTTTTTTCTAAAGTAAAAAAGGATTTTTCTCATTTCACTATTACTTCTATGAGATTTATGCCTCCTTCAAAACTTATTACTAGATTGTGGTGTATATAATTTTTTTAATATAAAAATTCTTGGGATTTATTATTCATATGATATTACATGTTTCATTTAATTTTTTTTTCATTAATAGGGATTAAATTTAAAATATTTCAATGTGTTGTGAGACACTTTGGATTGCTTAAAGATTATTTTACTAAAGAATTTATAAATGATATTATTTGACTATATTCATTTATTATTATGATTCAAATATTTCATAGTGGTATGGGAAACATTGATTTAATAATATATTTTTAATATAAATATGAGTAATGCATTGAACATAGTAAGTGACTGGTGGGGCCTCTTATAGCCCCTCGATAAATCGATAGGTATCATGAGTGAAAATAGAAATGGATTTTTGGTGATCCCTTAAAAATTTATTTTTATGTGTCTTGGTCGAGGTCTCAACATTATTCTTATGATGTCTGACATATGCATTCACCCATTATGATATTATTAATTGATAAATCATGTGATTATTCAACTAGTAGAATGTTCATCTTTAAGTTTAATTTTAATATTTATATTTCATTATTTATTCTTCTTTTATTCCTATCGAATTATTCTAAAGATTATGTTTTACCTTTAGGTGTTTAGTTATTCACAATGTCTTATTTATTATGTTCTTGATATCTTCTATTTTATGTTTTACCCTTACTAAGCATCTGAGCTCACCCCTTCTTTAAGTTTTATTTTCCCCATGATGTGAAGATGTAAATTATGAATGTATTGAAGGTATAATCTAGGAGTTGTGGATGACTCAAATAGAGTTTTCATGTTGGGCTTCCTTTCAATTTGTAATGTAAAACTTATGTTTGTATCTAGTTTTCTGAAACTACTAAGTTATTCATTCATTTGGGATACAAGAACTTGTTCATAATACCAATACAATGAATTAAGGCACCAAATCCGGGCAAATGGATTTGGGGTCTTTACAATAAACACAAGTTGAATAATTTAATATAGAAGAAACTCATTGAAATAAGAAAAATAATTATTTTATCAGGAAATTTTATTTTAAACTAAAAAAATTTTAATACTAAATTCATGTATAAAATTCATTTAAAACACAATATAGGATTACTATAAATAAAAATTAAATTATTTAATTTTAAAACTAATAAAAAATAAAATTTTACTATATAAATAATTTAAATGAAAATATAGTTTTCCATTATTTTATTATTTTACTTATTCACTAAAGCCCAAAAAAAGTTACCATAAGATTATTTTGATATGATTATTTAAAAAATGATATTTATTTTTAAAAATCAATTTATAAATTTTTCAAAAATTTATTATATCATTTTGTCACAAAAATTAGTAGAAATTTGTTTTTGAAGAAGACATATCTTTGAAAAATAAATTGGATTTATTTAAAATTTGGTAATTATTTTTTAAAAAATAATCCCAAAATTTGTATTTTTTAGAAACATTATATATATATATATATATATTTCAAAAATATTAAATCTAATTTATTCTTTATAATTTAATTGATATGTTATAATAGAATTATGTAAATAAAAATATTTTGGGGATTAATTATGCTCAATGTTGAATATTTTATATGATATTAGACATAGTAATTATAATATAATATTGGGATATTACATTCTCCCTCCCCCCCACCTTATGAAATTTTGTCCTCTCAATTTTTAACTTGATCTTAATAATCAAAGATTGACATTATAAAATACCCTATTTAAAATCCCACATCATAAAAAGGCTTAATAAAACATCATCATTAAAAGTTGGAAATAAAAATATGAAGGTCATCTCAAATAGCACATAACTAGGTTTTTAAGTAGGAAAATATTAGTGGGAAGAGAAAACATGGGCATGGAAGATAAAACTAATTCCCAAGGACTAGTAAAGAGTGATGTGGAACATGGTTAGGAGGAAGTTAATTAACAATTGTGTAATGTCCCAAAAATTTAGTGTAATTTTTTTAAATTATATAAAATTATTTAGAGACCAGATGCTCTAATTGAGCATAATTTTGAGGCCCGATTAGTCCAATATAGTATTTTGAACATTTTTTAGTTCATTTAAATAAATATTTGAGTGGGTTTGTCTAACTTTTAAACGGGTTTTTGGACCAAAAATCTAAGGTCACCGTTGAACTCAGAACGACAAGAGTCGCCTAGAATGGACCTAGCATAAACCAATAAAGGTCAATCGAAAAATTTAATTTTCAAACTTTTTGGAAAAATATAAAATAACTTAAAAATTTATTTTATTTGTTTTTCCCACCCGTTGGGTGGTAGAACAACAACACTACGGTGTAGTGACAATGTAACGACAAGTCGTATTAAATGAAGCTCATTAATGGATCGTAAACGTCCAATGTAATGACACATTAAATGAAGCATAACAGATATGTTTTTTTATAAATGAAACTACGTAATGATGCTACGACGTTGCATAATAGAGATGTTTTGACATGTTTTCTTTTAATTCATTAATGTGTTTGAGAAATACGGATCAAAGGTTTGAAATTTATATGGGGAAACTATGGCAAGATTTATATCCAATTAAGAATGATGAATTCCAGAGATTCTTCAACGACACCAACACAACTCAAAGAATATGACCAGAGAGCGTCCCAAGCCAATGGAAATACAATACCAATAGACAGACCACTTCAATGATGAAATCAAATAAGGTGGGGGTTTGTTTTTTTAATATTCCTCATTCTTTATTCTAAATGAAAAATGCAGATCAACCCATGAAGAAGTTGATCCATGAATAACTTTTTATTGTATGAGGGTACTTTTTATGGGGTTTTGCTCCAAGATTTTTAATTATTTGTTTGATAAAACTTCAATCCCAAACCCCCTTTTCAAACTCTAATGATGAGGGTGTGGGGCAACCTCAATAAGGATTCAGCCCCTCTGCCATGTGCGTTCTTCGTCGCCAAACCTCCAGGTAAAGAAAAAGAGACTTTGAGGCCATAACATGAAAGGTAGTGACCCATGGTGCTTGGAGGCATACATGGAATGAATGATGGACCCCTAGAGAAGACCATGTGGTCTGAAAAAGAACTCACTGGTGTACCAGTGCTGGAGGAAGCGCGACACGAAGGTGCGTCAGATGCGGTAGTTGTGGCCGTTTTAGGCAACGTTGAAGTGGCAGGAGCCACCAGCACTCCTTCAAGGGCTGGCATTAGGGACATAGCCTCTTGGAAGAATCTGTGGAGTGTTTAGGTTTGATCAGCTGCATGATGGTACACCCTGTACACGCTATGCATCTGGGTTGGAAGAGGAAACTGGTCCTCCTATGGAAGACTGGGAAGGGTGTGGGCTGCCCCAATGGGCCGGACCTGCCACAGCTGGCGGAACCGCCCCCATCAGGTCAGGCCAGACCCATCAGGTCAGGCCAGATCCGTGTTGGGCCAGTGGACCCCAGTTTGGGTCAGTTCAGTTCGACCAGGTCAGACCAGACCTGGACCCAACCTGACCCTTTTTAGAAAAATTTCTATATAATTCAAACTGTGCATCCTATTGATGATCTGTTAGTGACATTAGAACTTTTGTGTTGAAAAGGATATTTTGGAATACTCAAATGAGTCTTTGATAGAGAGTGAAATATGAAGAATGGATTTCGGAGCAGTTCTCCTGAAATCAAGCGCACTACGTGTGAATATCCTATGGCTGACAGAGACCTGAAGACTACTGAAAAGAGTCCTTGTGTGGATCAGTTATGATATACCAGTTAGAAGCAGATCTATGTGACCTGGTAGGCCCACAGAGGGGAGTGTCTCTATGTGACCCGATAGACCCATGGTACTGGATGGGGAGGAGTACCTCAGTATGAATTCCAAGGTGGGAAGTGACTTTTTTTGACCTGACATGCCCATAGTGGGAAGCATCTCTGTGTGACCCAGCATAACCATGGCACTCATTAGGGATGAGAACTACAATAGTCCAAGTATAAGGGGAAGCGGCTTTGTGTGGCCTATCAGGCCCATGGTAGGGAGTGACGTTGTGAGACCTAGCATACCCATGGTACTCATTGGGGAGGAGAACTCCAACAACCCATGGTTTTTAGTTAAATGAATAATAGTCTTACTTTACTCTAGATTATACCTAGTGTGATTTTTCTTTCATCATGATCATGAATTTTTATCATGCTTCATGATTTTCTTATAGATTGCTTTGTTGTCTTTCCTTGTTTTTTGGGGATGCTACTAAGTATTCTATTACTCACCCCGACAGGGGATTCTCATGTATGTGTTCTGTCTAGTACAGATGACCGATGAATTTGTGGAGGAATTGGTGGCCCAGAAGCAGGAAATGCCATGTGAGATTAAGCAGGAAAGGCATGCTTCAACATATTCTGGAAGCTACTATCTACTTACCCATCGTGTGGGGGTTTTAGTGGATGACGTTCCACCGATTTTATACATTCTCTTATTGTAGTTATATTTTTATGGGTTTTTATTTTGGCTCATTTACTTTCAGTTGTACCATTACATTTAGTGGTGTTTTAGTAGTATTTATGTTCTCTTTTCAAATTTTCTTATGATGTGGTTATATGTGAATGTGTACAGGTAATAAAGAAAATTCCACCAACATGAAGTTTTATGCCTTCAGTGTTAGTTGCAAACCCCAGGCCTTTGGGTGGCAGGTTTGGGGGAGTCAAATCACGGGCCCAGGGCTATGGGTACTAAAAAAGTGGTATTAAAAGAAGGTAGGTTATACCTCAAAGACTGGGATTCTATTTTTTTAAAAAATAGTGAAAAACATTTCAGTTTGACTTTCAAATTTGGGGAGTCCAGTGTTGGTGTGGTGGCTGACATATCCATACACTAGGACCTTGAATTTTTATTTTTAGCTCTATACATAAAAACACCGGTTTCTTGCATCATATTGGAATTGATTGTTTCCACATGTTCTTCTTGAATTAGAGTCAGCTCACTATGTATAATATATTTGTAGTGGTATGTATTGATCTGTTTTAGGATGCCTCCATGCAGATAGCCAGCTATGATTTTGATAAGTGGTCATGAGGATAGCTCACTTAGGTATGAGGCATCGGTTCAGGGACCAGTGCTAGATATGGCCCCACAAGGTGGTGCGCCAGTGTTACCACCACCCGCTGATCAGTAGTTACTACCGGCATTACCGGTGGAGGATGTACACAGACTCAGTGCCTTCCATGAGTTTCAGAGACAAAGACCTTCATGTTTCTAGGGAGATGTAGATCCTCAATCTTCTATAGACTATTTGGGGGCGTTGACATGGGTCTTTTTCACAGTGATGATGCATCCTGGCCATATAGAGAACTTAGATACAAGCATTCTTCATGGATTGATAGGGAGATGGTGGATCTTGACCATCCAGACTCACGATGTGGTGACCATCACCCGGAAAGACATTGAGCGCCTTTTTTGGAGCAATTCTTCCACGATACATCATTCGTAGTGAACATACAAGTGCTACTACACCTATAGTAATGGTACATGATAGTAGTAGAGTACTCAATGAGGTTCACTGATTGTTCCCGCTACTCAAAAAACATAGTCTGAGACCCATTATTTAGGGCTTTAGCCTTTGAGAAGTTATTACGCTAGGATATCAAGGCATCCATGGTGTCTCTCAGCATCCCCACCAAGGCTGGGATGCTGGAGCAGGCCCTACATGTAGAGAGATTCCTAGCATAGCAGGCACTGATGGATGGAGCCACCAGTAGACATCAGGTGTTAAAGTCCTCATTAGTGAGTAGTAGGAATCAAATTTGGGAACCCAAGAAGGGTAGATATTTCAGGGGATGACCTCAGGACTCAGGGTCAGTAGTGTGGGACCCTAGAGAATATGGGCTTAGCAGTGAGTCAGGAATTTCTTCACATGCGACGGGCAGGGGCACATGGCTCGTGACTGCCCAACCCACCACACATGTGATTTGCAGATGGTTGAGGGACCGATGAGGCATATGCAGAGGTTCGAGCAAGGAGGTCCACATGGTGGAATATTTGGAAAAGGAGAAGGTTGGGCAGTGGGAGGTGGGTGATGGTTTAAGGTACTAGCGCCAGCACTACCAGGTGGTCCACCCCAACCTTATGGTGTAGGTGGATAGGGGAAATCACAACTTTAGGCTCAAAGTCTTATGACCATGGTGCTATGGAGATGATTAGAGGTATGATATGTGTCTTCTCTACCTTAGTTGTAGTTCATATAGACATAGGTTCCTTTCACTCTTTCCTTTCCATAGATCGATTTCAGAGCTCGGTGTTTTCAGTGGAGTCGTTACCTCAATCCTTACCATTAGATACTCCTACATGAGGGGATTCGATGATTACACACTAGAGTCAGAAGTGTGATTTTAATCTGGGATATGAGAGCTTCACCAGGTGTCTCATAGTAGCAGCGTTGAGTTCTTATGAATTCATCCTGGGTATGGACCAGTTATCCACAGTCCATACTTAGATCGACTATTATAGGCACATAGTACGATGTGTCCGTAGAGATGGGAGCATGTTTTCTATTTTCAGTGAGAAGGAAAATAGATCAGCATCGGACGTACTTACTCAAAGGAGGGTGAAGTAGATCACTCGCCATTTGGCTAGCCTCACCCTTGGTATGGTGGTTGAGAGAAGGTCCTCACATTCTTCTAGTGGTAGGCAAGTATGACGACATCTTTCCTGAGGATGTTCTAGGACTACCTCCTCACAGAGAGGTAGACTTCTTCATCGATATGTACTTCAGGGTGGCCCCAATATCCACATGAGCATATCAGATGTCTCTCATAGAACTTTGTGAGTTGTGGGTACAACCAGAGGGCTTGTATGAGAAGGGCTTCATGAAGCCCATCGTTTCACCATGGACAACCCCGGTGTTGTTTACTAAGATAAATGATGAGAGTTTGAGGTTGTCTGTGGACTTTCGGTGGCTGAACCAAGTGACCATTAAGAGCAAGAATCCACTGTAGAAGATGGATTACCTCTTCGACCAGCTAAAGGGGGCGTGGTTGTTCTTGAAGATAGACCTTAGATCAAGCTATCCATAGCTTTGGGTACAAGATAAGGATGTACTGAATATATCCTTTATATGTTTTGGGTGATTCAATTTGATGTGACCAATTCCCCAACAGTGTTCATGGGATACATGAATAGGATCTTCTTTCCTAACCTTGATCAGTTCATCATAGTCTTCATTGATGACATCTTTTTTAACTCGATGTTGGAGGAGGATCGCGTTACATACCTACAGATAGTCCTGGATACACTGAGATAGAACAACCTTTATGGTAATCTCTCGAAGTTCCATTGATGGATTTTGGAGATCAACTTTCGGGGACATGTCATCTCGAAGGCTTGAGTTGTAGTGGATCAGGCAAAGATAGAGGCAGTGCTGGCTTGGGAGCCACCCAGGAGAGTGACTAAGGTGAGAAGTTTCTTAAGGTTGGCTGGATACTACTAGAGGTTCGTGCCTAACGTTTCATGAGTAGTAAAACCTATATCATCCTTTAAATATAAGGGACAACCCTTCTTGTGGACAGAGAAGTTCCAACATAGTTTGTACGAGTTGAGGCAGAGAGTGATGAGTTCCCAAATCTTGAGACTACCAGAGGAGGGAGTTGTGTATGTAGCTTTCTACAACACATATGGGACTGGACTTGGTTTTTTCCTAATGCAGGAGTAAGCAGTGATTTCCTACGACTCATGGAAGTTGAGGAAATATGAAAAGAACTACCTGACTAATGACTTGGAGTTATCCGCAATGGTATTCTCTTTGATTATGTAGTGAAACTACATTATGGGTGAACGGTTTTCCATCTACTCCGACCACAAGATTATTGGGAATATCTTCTCACAGAAGGTCCTGAACTTGAGACAGAAATTATGGATGAAGTTCTTCTAGAACAATGGATTTGTGATAGTCTATACTCATGGGAAGGGGAATGTGGTGGATGATGGTCTCAGCAGGAAGTCTGTTTTAAAGCAGTTGAGTGGGTTGACTGATCAGTTAGTCGCGATGAAGATATCCTTCATGGATGATGATAGAGCAACATACCTTCATTCAATGACCACCACTCCTCCACTCTTACAGCAAGTCAAGGAGGCACAACATGTGGATGTTGACTTTGAGGCCTAACGTGCTTAGTTATCCTTAGGACATGCTCCTAATTGATTTTCTATAGGTGGGGAGAACGTGATCCTTTTCAGACGTCGCATCATAGTACCAATTATGTTGTGGGAGTAGGTGTTGAGGGAGTTCTGTATAGCACCTTTTGTGGTACATCCTGGAGTAGCGAAGATATACCAAGTCCTCCAATGTTGTTACTGGTGGCCAGGGATAGAGAATGTGGTGGTAGAGTACATTTCACGATGCCTCACCTGTCAGCAAGTGAAGGCTGAGCATTAGGTTCTAGTATGCTTGGCCCAGCCAATAGAGGTACTAGAGTGGAAACAATACATTATCTTAAAGGAATTCATGAAGGGGTTACCATGAACTTCCAGGGTCCACACTTCTATATGGGTGATCATTGACCAACTCACCATGTCCGGTCACTTCCTACCCATCTGGGAGTATAGATCAGTAGAGGGATTGGGATTCCTCTACGTCTAGTAGATAGTGCAGCCCCACGGGGATCCTTTGAAGATTGTGTCATAACATAATTCGCATATTACATCCTAGTTTTGGAAGGTATTGAAGGAGGCGTTTGGGACTCGACTTCACTTGAGCGCAGCCTTTCACCCACAAACGGATGGTTAGACAGAGTGGACCATAACAAACATGGAGTACATTATTTGTGCTTGCATTCTAGTTTTTGGTCAAAGTTGGGGGGACCAACTGGCAGAAGTAGAGTTTTCATACAACAACAACAATCACTCCACCATTAGCATGGCACCATTCAAGGAATTTTATGGGCAGCCATGCAGATCACCTCTCTATTGGATAGTCCCAGGGGAGTCATCACTAATGGGTCCAGAGTTGGTGCGGGATACCACTGAGAAGGTAAAACTCATCCATGAGTGAATAAAGACTCCATTGAGTAGAAAGAAAACATATTTATGGGATATGGATTCCCTTGGAGTTTGAGGAGGGAGACCATGTGTTCCTTCGGGTCTCACCCCAACGAGGATTGCAGATATTTAGACAGAGTGACATGTTATCTTTGAGGTTCATCATACCTTTCCAAATTAAAAGGAGAGTCGTAGAGGTAGATTACATCCTAGATCTCCCACCACAGATGCACTGGGTTCATGATGTTTTCTACATGTTACAGTTGAGGAGGTACATGCATGATCCATCACACATCATCGACTGGGGTGATCTAGACATTGATGATGGGGAAAAGTTTGCAGAGTTCCTAGTGGAGATATAAGATCAACAAGAGAGGGTCCTTCATGGATGGTTGATTCCTATGGTTTACGTTTGGTGGCGGCACGAAAATCTATAGTAGAGCACATGGGAGTAGGAGGCTCAGATTTGTGCTCAGTACCCTCATTTGTTTGTTTAGATTTGTTTTGGATTACGGACACAAAAATCCATAAATTTGGAGGTAATTTAATGTACATGAAATTATGGGTAACTTTTTAAAATTATATGAAATTATTTTGAGACAAGATGCTCTGAAGGAACCATATTTTGAGGCCCGGTGAGCCCGAAATAAAATTTTGAACTTTTTTTAGTTTAATTAAATAAACAAGTGAGCAGGTTTTTCTAACATATAAACTGGAACTCGTATAAAAAATATTGAGGAACCGTTGAATTCAAAATGGTGTGATTCGGCTATAATGGTCTTAACTTCGACCTAAAAGGGTCGACCAAAAATGATAATTTTCAAACATTTCACGAATAAAATAAAATAACATAAAAATTTATTTTATATGTTTTTTCCAACCATTGGGTGGTGGAATGGAGGTGTTATGGTGTGGCGAAAACGTGAACACACATTTCATTAAATGATGCTCATTAATGGATCATAAATGTGAAATGTAATGATGCATGGAATGAAGCGTAACAGATACATTGTTTCATAAATAAAACATGGTAATGACGGGATGAAACAGCGTAATAGAAAATCTGTGATGTGTTTTATTGTAATGGGTTAATTCATTTTAGAAATCAGTATCCAAGGTTATAAATTATTTGAAAAACCTATTTTGAAAATTCTCTCTAATAATGAATGATTA
The DNA here is from genome assembly GCA_963277665.1 of Viscum album. Classification (NCBI taxonomy): domain Eukaryota; kingdom Viridiplantae; phylum Streptophyta; class Magnoliopsida; order Santalales; family Viscaceae; genus Viscum; species Viscum album. Next base: position 1,371,174,525 of record OY728135.1, read on the forward strand.
ATTCCATCAAATTTCTAGCAACATCGATGTACCTTGATGAACTGCACCAGGGATCATCAAATGCCAACAAAACATGAATCCTCACAGATGGATCACTTCAATGATGGACTCCAACAACGTAGGGGTCTGTTTTTTGTTTTAGTTTTCCCCATTCTCTATTCTAGAATGTCGAACACTATTCAACCCACAAATAGGTTGATCTGCAGATCACTCGTTCTTATGTGAGGGTATTTTTCTTGGGGTTTTGCGACAATATTATTAATTATTTTTTTGAAAGAACTTCAATACCAAACCCCCTATTCAAAATCTATTATAGAGGGCACATGCCAGACCAAATAAGGCCCGTGTCTCTCCTCCTTATGCATTCATCATGGAAAAACCTTCAAGTGAAGGCAAAGTGGCTTCGAGGACTCAGTAAAAAAGGTAAAGACCCATAGAGACTAGAGGCATAGACAACACATAGAACAAACCACTGGAGAGGACCTAGTGGTCTATAGAAGAACCCACCGGTGCACCGATGTCAGAAATCACCAATGGTGTCCCACAGTAGTGGTCATGGAAGAGTGGTGGCATGCCACGACGACATGCCGGAGGCGGCATCTGTGGTCGGATCAGGCCGTAACCAAGCGGTATGAGCTATTGGTGCTTGGGCCAATGGTGGGAGATTGAAAAACGACCCCTAGTCCATGTCGGTGGAGCGGCCTATAGCTACGAGCCGTGACTCCTTGAGGCACGCAGTCCCCTAGCCGCAAGTAGAAAACACAAGTGGCCAGGTTTGACCAACGGCGTGACGGCACGCCCCAGACATGCTATGCATCCATGACGGAGAAGGAAACTGGTCTGCCCATGGTGGACCAAACAAGACATAGGCCGGGCTAGATCTGGTTCATGTTGGGTCTGGTTGGGTCGACCGATTCGGACCAGACCAAGACCCAACAAGCCCCTTTTTGAAACAAATGGCTATATCATTCAAACCGGGCATCTGATTCACGATCCGTTAGCGGCGTTGGAACCCTCACAATGAGGTGAATATTTTAGAATACTCCAAATAAGATTTAATAAAATTTGAAATATGGTGAATGGATTCAGGAGAGGTTCTCCTATAATCAAGAACACTTTGTTCGGAGATCCTACAGTTGAGTGAGACATGAAGACTACTGAAAAGAGACCATGTGTGGATCAGCTAAAATGACCCCGTGGGAAGAGATTCTGTGTGAACCATTAGGCCTACAATAGAGAGAGGCACTATGTGACCCGACAGACCCATGATACTCGATGGGGAGGAGTACCTCATTATGATGGCCAAGGTGGGAAGCAGCTCTATGTGACCAGGCATTCCCACATTGGAAAGAATCTTTGTGTGACCCAGCATACCCACAATACTCATTAGGGATGAGTACCACAATAGTACAAGGTTAAGGGGAAGTGCCCCTCTGTGACCTGATAAGCCCGCGATGGGAGCGACTCTGTGTGACCAAGCATACCCACTATACTCATTGGTGAGGAGTAATCCAATATCAAAAGGTGTTCAGTGATATGAATAATATTCATACTTTCATTAGTCTAGATTATACCAGGTGGGAGTTGTCTTTCTTCATGATCATGCTTCGTGGTTTTCTTTTGGATTTATTTGTGGTCATTCCTTGTTTGTTTGGGGTCCCAAATAATTATTATATTACTCACCTCTGTATGGGATTCACTTACATGTGTTGTGTCTAGTGTAGAAGACTGATGACTTGGCGGAGGACTTGGTGTCCCAAGACCAGGCGGTGCACAGTGAGATTTGGCAGGTAGGACATGCTTCTAAAGATTCTAGAAGCTACTATATACTTATCCATTAAGGGGGGTTTTTAGAAGATGTATTTCCATTGATCTTGTACTTTATCTTTTTTTAGTTGTCTTTTTTGGGTTTCTATTCTAGCCTATTTACATTCAATTGTACCTTTATACTCAATGGTTGTTTAGTAGCATGCATGTTCTCTTTTCCAGTTTTCTTGGGATATGGTTGTATGTGTGTGTGTAAAGGTACTTAGGAACATGCCTCCCACTTTCAGGTTGATCCCTTCAATGCTAGTTGCAAACCCCTAGCCTTTGGGAGGCGGGATTGGGGGAGTCAAGGCATGGGCCCTGGGGGAAAGGTCAAGAAAACAATATCGCAAATCTTTGATGGGTTAAGAGACCATAAATTTATCAAAAACTAATGTAATAGGATAAATTTTTTATTTTAAGATAATTTTACTAGAGTATAGGAATTATTTTACCATATAAAATAAAACCATAAATAAATATACATACTTGATAAATATAATTTCACCTGTTAATTAATTTCCACCAAAATCCCATATTTTTCTCTATACTATGAGTATTCATGATGAATTTTTTTAATCATGAAGCATTAAAATAAACATTTATTAAATAATATAATTCCTAAAATTTATATAGGTTGCACCTCGTGTATTTAGATATTATCCAAATCCAAAATTGTCATAAAAAATATAATATAATCCCCCAAATAAATAAACATTCATGTGAACAAATACAACATTAATCTATAAATCCTCAATGATAACTCCCAATGGAAAAAATAGATCATTCCATAAATTACTAACCTTATCATTATTAAACATATTCCATACATAAGTTTAAACCCTAAAATCAGAAGTATTTGATCACAAATTCTTCCTAAAAAAATTCATCTCTCTCCAATAAACATAATTTGATATACCTTAAAATGTATATGCATTAGTAATATAGTCTCCCAAATATTCTAATCATTTAAATAATTAACATGAATTTATCTAAATCCAAAATAAATATTTATAATATTTCAAAATATAATTCAATAAAATTCCTTAATATTATGTTTACCTTTACCAAACTAGGTTCTAAAAATAAAGAACATATTCTTAAATAGCATTAATCACCTAATAATCTAATCACTTTTAAATCACATGGTCATAATATGACTTCAAATCAGCCAATGGTAGGTGTTATCCCATAATCTACCATTAGTTGTGGGTTCAAGCCCCATGGTCTTGCTAGATGTGATGGGTCATCATCCAACTTATGGGATATTATTATGATAGTACAATATTTATATAATTCCTATAACATTACCAAAAATATGTTGAATATCCTCAATAATATAATTAATAACCATTGATCATATAAACTCTAATTGTTATCAATATGAGTAAACATATGTCTATAGAAAAAAATACCACTCTTCTTTAAATATGTTTTCCATTTTTCAAACTCTAAGGGCTACATATACCTAAAACATCTACCAAAACTCAATAAATGTCTCCAAAAATATTCCAATAACATAAAACCTCAAAATTGGATTCTAAGACATTGAACCTATAATAAACCTTCAATATACCACTATATCATAAATCTTGAATACCTATATATAGAAACATTAATTATTCAACATTATTTATTAACATTTTTTCCAACTTATTCCGTAATACTTCTTTTTTATAACAATTATGAATAATTACCTAATATTAAATAACCTCAAAACATAATCCAATATATAATTCATACCTTTATTAGGTCATTTTTATGTCATTATACTTCGACAATAATTGAATTAGGCATTACTAAACATTCATTGGTATTGTCAGTCTGATCTCATTCATAAGCATTCCCCCATAGTACATTGATTTGAATAATTCCCATACTCCACACATTTTAAAAAACCAATAGATAGCTTTGTAAGAGTAGTATTTCTCTTTGAACATCCAAAAGATCGTAGAATAACTAAAGGGGGGATTGAATCAGTTGTTTCCTTTTTACAAATTTCAACTTTGTGAATCTTAACCCCTAAACATTGTTGAAACCATCCCAATTAGCATTATAAAAGTACCAATGTAAAAAATTCATGGATATGGGAATTATTTTACCCACAAAAGAAAAAATAATGTGAAGGTGATTGAGAATCATGAATCACTTAAGCCTCTATGTTATACACAATCGTGTGACCCTCCTAAGGTCAGGAGAAGGAACCATGTGGAGCACATAACCCACAACGACCCCCCTAGATCACATCTCAACAAACCCTTATGCCCTTTTATAATCAACATAGATAACTTGTGGTCATGTGGTTGCAGCAAAATAATCTCCCCAAGGCCACATAGATCATCAACTGGTGGACACCTGATAAACCATTCGAATATCCTTTGAAAATATATGAAAAATATCCAAAAGGTGTGAGCCTCTTGTGGTCGAGAAACTAATGCAATGGATTACTACTGGGGATAATATTTTTCATTTACAACATTCAAGTAAACTCTTGAGACCCTGATCATTTGTAAAATAAAGAATAGGAAATAGATATGTGAGAGGAGAGAGCCTCTCATGGTCATAAAAGTTGTGTGATGTTCTCCATGTGATCTGTACAAAATGGTGATACCCCTGTGAATTATCTACCTCATCGTGAAAAAAACATATATCATGTCATCCCCAACAAGGAAATATCTTGGGGAATGGCTAGGGCCAATTTTGTTCACATGACACTTCATCGAGAGGTAAGGTGATTGTCTACGAAAACACCCAGGATAACTCATGAACATACCGACCATTGAAAAATAAAAAATGAAATAAAAAGGGAAATGGGGATCAATCCTTTAATAGTAATAAAACTCATGTGTTAAGCTAATGTTTTCTACATCATGATCTCTTGAAAACCCCAAGATAAGGTTTCATGCGTCACATGAAATCCTCTCAGCAGGCATCTTGGTCTGGTGGAGGCTTTTGGAAATGTCAATATGACAATATAGAAGTCCTTTGGAATGCTTACATAATTCAACATGTTCGCAATAATTGGAAATAATCAAGTAAATGAGGTATTGACAAGAGGGACATATGGTTGCTAAAAATCAGTAGATTCCCTCATATTGATCCATGACAGAGAATCCTGAAGATGGATGATGTTGAACCTCTTCGCCGACTCTAGCATGTATTCATGAGAGATATGCAGCACAATGTAGAGAACAACCAGGGTAGTGAGGCCTATAAATCCCCTACCCCAGCTAGAAAAATGCATGGCAGGACTCTCAAAAGGAAGGGATTTTTGCATCCAGATACACCTATTCAAGATAAGGTTTCTCAAAGTGGTTGATCCCACATCCAAAAGATATTCCCATTTGGTAACGGTATGAATAAATGATAGAACGAAAATGAGACAAGGATAAACACTTCATGTAATCACATATAGATCATATAGAGAACTTCTAGTATTACACATGAAGAATATCTCTAACAACTACTAGATCATATGATACCTAAAACAAGATAATATGGAATAAATATAAGGTAATAATTATACAAGGATAGAATAAAGAATAATGACATGAGAGACTTATATGAAAGACTTGTACTTTCATCCTCACATGATTCACGTGAACCAGCCAAAACACAAGAGAACACTAGGACATTTTTTCTAGATCCCACAACACTCTTTTTTATACTATTTTTATTAAGTGAAGTCGACTAGATGTCTATAAAAAGTCTCATAGAACCCCTAGGAATAGAATCAAAGTCTTCTGAATCCCTCCAGTCTCACCATCCAGACCCCATGAAATCCTTTGGACATATCACCCAACTCATATGGTGACACCAGTATATGTCAGCTGAGTCTCATAGTGGCACCCTCGCATGTCAACAGGCTCACAGAATTCTTTATGGGTGTGTCATCCATGTCTCAAGATATCATACAGACATATCATCCATACATATCAACCTAGATATATGTCACACTCTGAGGCATGTTGTACTGACTAGCATGATTCCCCAAGTTTGTTATCCATCTCTCACGATGAAACAATGGAATGTTAGATGGGTCATGGGATGCCCTATGGACATGTCATCTATGGTTATGTGATGGTTCCCAAGGTAAAATGGATAGGTATTGCGATGTACTCTAAACAAGTCATCTTTCGTCATTCGACAACCCTCAGTCATACCATCCAGGATACATGTTATCACTCATACAATCTAATTGGATCATGAAATTTCTGATGTAAATTTTGGTCATACATCTTACAATATGTCGAATTAACCAATCAAGGAATGTTGAGTGGAAAATCAACACATGTTAGGAATGCAAGCATCCTATGTCCAAAATGGAATCCTAGGACAAGGTAATTATGTTCATCCATAGTATGTAATACCCAACTTCAAGGGAACACATAGTTTGTAAGCCCAGAACTATAGAAATATGATGACTTTAATTCCTACTATAACTAGGATGCATTGGATATCTTCCTAAGGATTGAAAACTATATTAAAACAGCTAAAGGGTAGTTCCAAATCATAATTTTGGCACCCATAAGTAATGAGAATGATATATTTATTCCTTGTTTCTCACATAGATTATATCTCATTAGGGATTGGGTAGTTACAATGATCATATCATTTTCATCTTAACCCTCTAGAAGGAAAAGTGAAACTTTATTGCATGAGCCCTGATTAGGGGAAACATCATTGTGTAATCCCTGAATAATGGAAATGGTAGTGTGTAAGCCCAAACTATTGAAAACATCAGTATGTAAGACTCATTCAAGGTAACTACATGGAACTTAATTCCTTATATAACAAGGATATGCGTGATGCCTCTTTGAGGTCTGAGATCTATATTTAATATCCAAAGGATAGCCTAAGTACATAAGTCTCGCATCCACAAATCATGAGCCTGATCATTTTATATCCCATATTTCTCACATTTATCATAGCACATGTGATATTATGGAACTAGATTGATCGTATAATCTTCATAATAAGATTTAGAAATGAAATGCGAAACTATAGAGAATAATACCCGATCAACGACATAAAATTAAATGTCCCTCATATAAGGAAACATTAGTTTGTAATCCCCATCCAACAGAACTATGGGAACATTGATTCATATAATAAATAATATATGTTGGATTCCTTATTATGTCATGCAATAAAAAAAACATCTATTTTGATGTAGGCCCCATGTCTCTAATATTTAAACCATCAGGACCCCATTATACCCTTGGGCTGATCATTTTAACTCATCCCTCACCGGACTATGAAATAAACTGTACTATAATGATATTGATGACTTCCCTAATTAGGATATGTATTATGCCTCTTTGAGGCTTGAGATCCAAATTAAACAGCCTAAGGGTATTCCATGATCATAATCTCAGCATCTATATGTAATGATTTTGATTATGGGATATCCCTTCTATCTCTATCTAATCATGGTTCATGTGGGATTAGGGAGCCAAAGTGAACACCTCATTAGAATATGGAGTCTCCAAAAACCATGGAAATTTCACCATATAATCCTCATTCAGTGGAATGATACAAAGCTGTCACATATTAGGAAATATGCATTGGGGCCAGTCCCAAGGTTGTGAATGAATACATGGTGAATCTGAGCATTTATATATTTACTTTACATAGGGAATTAAACTATATGGGTTTAACAAAATATGTGGGTTTTGATTCCTACCTTAACCAGGATACATAGGATTCCTCATAAGGGATCAATCCCTTTCTCAGAATATCAACCACATGAATGTGTGATAGAAAATCCTCATGTACATGGTTATATGTCTTCAACATGTAAAGATAATATCCACCACTAATAAGCAGATGAAACCTACATATAGAAGAATATGGATTCACTATAGGGTTCCCCATTCTCTTGTTCATTGATGGGACCCCTTTCCTTTTTATACAAATATAATTAACCTAAAAACGTTTTTATGGAAGTTGGGAATGTACCAGGATTAAGAAGAGATTCATGAACATCACGTAAATCCTTAAGAGATTCCCATAGCAGGAAATAATTTCCCCCAAAATGTTGTTATGAGCCTAACCTCCTAACATCTCAACCAATGTGAGTCCTTAAGTGTCATTGGGTCTAAAACCCCAAGTGACCAGTTTCTTTTGGAATGTTGGTCTATACCTAGTTATGGATGAGGAAACTATTGGGAGTTTCCCTTATGAATTAAAATAGTGACTTGATATAAATGATTGTGGAAGAGATAAAAGACCCCACAACCATCCATTGGGTGAGACCAAACCCAACTCTATGATGGTTTCCTAGGTAATATCTATATCACCAAAACAAACATTTTATAGTTTCTTCCTTATAAAATTTTAGTAAACTCATGGGCAAGATGAAATAGAAATGTAAACATGGAACACATGACTTACGTGGTTCAGTCTTAGTGTGAAAACCAATATCCTTACCATATCTACTCTCATGGGTCTATGGAAATTCAATATTATGAATAAGTTCATATAACTTTTGTCTACTCCCATTCAACACCATATATATCCCAGTATGAATAATTATACTAACTCCCATCAGTTTACAAAATTTTTCTTACAGATATTTAACTCGTAGTAAGAAAAGTAACATTGAAACTTTATTCTCCATAAAGGTCCATCTAGAAATCTATACTTGAGTAGCCTATATTCGATCTTCCAATATCTAGTGGCCTTAATTTGATAGCCTTAGTCTGATGGTTTTTTTCTAAAACTATTCTTCTCTAAACATTAAAATGTATCTATATAAACGATTATCCTCTTATAAAAATGATACTCAAAATGAAATTTTGTCTTTCTCCTACTGTTAGACCTATGTATAGTAATCTAAATAATCAAATTTATGATTTTATAATCATAACACTCTGTTCAAAAACTCTTTATCAACACAAAACAACTTCAGGTGGAAAACTCACATCTAACACCAACTCCACAGTATAAAAGCTTTTATGTATGGGTTAACTATTTCAATTATCTCTATACTTTCAACATCAATTAATTGGAGTTCTATAAATAGTAATGTTAGTAAACTGAAATATTTCCCCACTCACCAACATTCCAGACTCTAAACATCAATCCCATTTGATCATTATTTTGACCACTCAAAACTTCTATTCCCTTTTAGTTTCTTCTTCAAACTTCATGATTCTTCACAAATATTCTCTTATTTCATATCATTAAAAAGGATAGAAAATAATTTTAAATGAAGAAACATCATTCTAGAAATGGAAATATAGAAAAATATTTATATCTCTGGTCTTCTTTACCCACATGACATATATTATACCATCATTTTAATCTTTTTAAAAGCACTATCCATAAATTAAAATTCTAGAAAAGCTCAGTCCAAAACTCTATTCATCATTATGATTTTATTGTACCAATTTAAAATATAGAAATTATTTTCTATTTACCCATTGAAGATAAAAGAAAAAAATATATGAATTCTCACTATGATGATCTAAACCAATTGATAATGGTTGAATAAATTTTTGCAACATATAAAGACTTCAGAAACCAAAATAGGTTTTCTAATAGAAATTTCATCCTTTAAAAAAATTTATATGTTGAATAGTTTAAACTCTTATACTTATTTCTTCTTATGTCTTTAAAAACTATCCTCGTTCTATGAATCTCTATGAATAGATCATCTGATGGATTATCATCTACATCTCGACTGATAGAAATGTTTCTGTATCTCATTTGATGGATTGGTATTTGCATATCTTTTGATATATCAATATCAATATTGATGACACGGATAAAAAAACCCATTTTTGAGAACATTATAACTACTTTCTATATCAGTAGATCTATCAGATAGAAAACTGGAATGACTCCTTTGTCTATTAAACTTATGTGGTAAAATAACCTCATACATCCCCAGATATTAAAATTTGACATCTTCAACCACTTGATATTTAATTTACATTTTCAACACCACAATAATGTGAAATTTGGAAACCAATAGACAATATTTTAAAACAAATGAACCATCTGATGATTTTCATCTCATTAGGTGTGTCTAATGAAATTCAATCGATGAACCACATTTGAATAAAAACTTTTTATTTATTCATACTCCATCAAAATAATACTTCCAATCTTCTAAAAACATATGTATATTGTGTGTCTTGATCTTATGATATCATTCTGAAAAACAAGTGAAATGAGAACTATAACTTCTAACATTCTTAAATATATTATATTATGATATTTTTCATGATGTTGAAAACATTAAAATTACAAAAGATTAATCTAATTAACTTTGGAAAGCTATATAAATTCACATATATTCATATATAAACAACATTGAAAACTAGTTGAATCTTATATTTAACACATTATGAATTTCTAAAAAAATATAAATCTGAAGGATTGTGTCTCATAGATTTGTGTATAATTTTATTTTAAAAACCCATTATTCTTTTGAATTTTAAAAAACAAATTATTTACTTCCAAAACAATATCATTCACCAAATTTTTAGAAACATTATTTCAAAAAATGTTATTTTTTAACAAAAACAAACACTTTGAAATCATCGCAAATGATCTTCTCTCATCTTATTTTCAACAGAACTCTTCCTTTCTCCATGTCATATTTTTAATTTATTACCTTGTTTACCACATAAAAAACTTCTTCGCATTGGTTTAAGATATTTTCCAAGGTTCTTCTTTCCAAATTCATGACCCATAAGTCATTTAATCTTATTACCTCTATGATCTTTACAGATCTTCACTTCTCTCTTATTTGATTATTTCGGAAACTAACCATGGTTCATATTTTTAATCATAACTTGTGATTTTTGGTTATGAACAACCATAAGATTCGTCACTAATAAACCCATTACATTCAGTTTCTCATTTAAACAACTGTGGAATTTTCCTTCACATCCATTGTTACTTTGGTTCCTACTGGATTTATCCGTTTACTGATCCAAAAAGGTTAGTGTAAAAATATCAATGAAATCACAATAAACCATCTTATAAGGATGATAAAGAGTAAGATATCCTTATCCAGGGTATCTTGAAGTATTTTCTATTTTTCCAAAATAACCATAATTCTCCCAAACATACAATACTTTTGTTTATAGAGGACAATTAACTTGTGTTTAAATAACATCCTAAACAATAAGGTAATCAAAACCCTTCCTTGGTACCATATGTAGGGAACCGGCCTTAAAAAGTACATATTCTAGTGACATTAAAATAGAAATAATTCTTATACATACATAGAGATATTTTAGGTTTATATTTTTAGAGAGTTAGGTCATGACTATTACACAAAAAATCCATATATATAAAAAGTTGAGGCTTCTAATTAGTTTATATTTTTCCTATAATATAATTTTTTTAATAATTAAATATTGAATTTTTTAATGAAATAACATCATGACTTTCAACTTGACTTATTATTTTCCATCACCCATCCTTAAAAACTATTATAAAAATTCTAAAATGTGGTATGAGAAAAAAAACATTAGTGACAGACATGAAAGTAATGAAAGGAAATGTTCATCCATGAATACTAATAAAACTTTTTCTTATTCAAAAAAAACATTTTTCTCAAAATATAAATTTTATTACCCAATAAATTACATTCTCTATTCAAATAGATTCATAAAAAACTATTAAAGTAAAAAATAAAACTCATAATGTGTCTTTGATATCAAGAAAAACTCATAATAGCTTTTTTTGAAAAAATTATAATTTCTAACCATGAATGTAGCATACAATTTCCTTTACCTTATGAAATACTATGATTTATATATAAACAAATATCACAAATAGATAAATAGAATAGGTAAACTGGGGAATAATTTTCATATAACTCATAAAAATGGGAATAACCTCACAACAACACATAAAAAATCAATCACAATTACATAAAAAATAACTATCACGGTTACAATTGGAATAAACATCGTAGTATATTATCATAACATATTAAGAGAAACCTAATAATATTAATTCATCCCCTTAAAATTTAAATTGGATATATTTAATGGTATCACCCTATCTTGGTTAATAATGGAACTAACCATACTCAAATATATTTCCCATGAACCATTACCAAATATTTAAATATTTATATCAAGAAAAAATTATTTCCAACCATATAAAACATTTTCATATTTTAACACCGTATTAAAATATAAAAAAACATAAACAATGGGTTTTTCTAATAAGAAGAAATTAAATATTATAATTTAATCCAAAAAAAATAACAATTACGATGGTAGTAAAGTTCATTGTATCCATATACATTAAAATAGAAGATTTTACTTTTCCATTTTTATTCAATGTTAAAACATTCAATAAAAATATTCATTTTAAAAAAATTTAAAATAATGTCAAAATGAACATAAATTTTCTTTTATAATTCACTTATTTCTATATAAATATATCAATAAAATAATTTTAAAAAGATTTATAAGAAGTGAAATGGGACTTTTTTTGGAAACATTAAATGATGATTTTTAAAAATAGTCCCTCACCTTGAGTTTGTATTATCACATATGTTCTTTATATTCATGAATGAAAAGCTTATGTTAATTATTAAATGTATTGAAAACATTTTACGTATTTATTATTCTTACTATCTCAATTATATCCATGTTATAATAATAAATTTATTATTTAAGTTTACATCATATGCTTTAACAAAAATTGGTTCATAAGATCAAAATGAATTCGGAAGGTTGATTATTGTCAAAGTGGTCATTATTACATCATATATATAATAATAATTATATAATTATAATTTTTATACAACAATTTTATTTTTGAAACCAACAATTAAACAATGTTATGAAAAATTAACAACGTTGTGATCATGGAGATGGTATGTCGTATGTACGCATGAGTAAAATTTCATTTTTTCAATAATAATTATACTAATAAGGTAAGTATGATTATTTATTTAAATAATAATAATAATAATATTGTAAATTTAATTTATTTATTTAAATACTCCTATATATATTATCAATGTGATGTGGTGATAAAAAGGGAATTCTATCGCTTCACGGGGGTGGTATTCAACATATATGCACGAACAATGTTATAATTTTTTATTGAATATAATGTAAGTAAATACGTGATATATTCTATTTTAAGGATGATAAATATGCATGTAATATAATATATAAGAAATAATTCAATTATTATAACTATTTGTGGGAGAAAATTATAGAAAATGAATTTCATTAGTTTTTGATGTTATAGACTTCCATACACATGAACGTTTTTTTCATTTTCCAACTGATGGAAGATGAGATGGATATAGGTCATTACATTAAAAAATTAAAATCTTAGTATATAGAAGAACCATTTTCTATTATTTTATCATTTTCAATTAATATTTTAAGGATGTGGTAAATAAATAAAAATAAAACACGACGTTTAAAACTATAAAACTTATTTGGAAAAAACATTTATTTACAAATTAATCTCCACAAGGTTTTTATTCTGACAAAATACCTATAGAATGTGGTGATGGATGTTAGAAAGGGTTTTCAATAGTTCATGGATAATCCTGAAGAGGTTTTAAGTGTAATTTTCTGACATGGGAGCCACTGAATTAGAACCCCATGCAGGCTGGTCACATTTCTTCAAGTGTGCCCCCACATATTCTAATAGATGTCATCTAGAAGAGAGGGTCAAATGGTGGTACAATGGGGAGTAAATACCATGATTATCATATTTTTTCAATGGTGTTAGAAATAATAAATACTATACGAAATATAAATAATCAATTAGAAGAAGATAATAATAACTAAAAATCATTAATAAATGAATTAAAGGGCCAACACAAAATTATAAAATCATGTGTATTAATGTGGTGGAAAAATATACTAAAAAATTAAATAAAGTAGAAAATGTATATAAAAATACATGTATAATTATATGAAAAATATTCTGAAGGAAATATCCCCAAGATTCCTAACCATTGTTTCATCCATAGGCTTTTAAGCTCTTATATCCAAGAATACAATACCTAGCACAATCCATAAACATGAACATATAACCATGAGGTCTGTTTGGATATCCAATTGTAATGGAGGACTGAAAAGGATTTAAGATAAACTCAATAGTCCAATAGAAATGACATATAATGTTATCAATTTCATGAGTATAAAAACTATTATTGTGCAGGTATATCAAATATAAATCTAGGTGGTGAATAAATAAATGTAAACAAGATAAGGTCAATTCCTCAAGGGACACCTGGATGACTATACCTACTTCAACCTAAGTTGGAATTTATATGAACACTCACACATGTATATAGAATATTATATATAACATATATATTTTATATATATACATGAATCAATGAGAATCCAATGCAACCACAAAATATTAAAGGTGATAATAATAATGTTATCCAAGTAAATATGGATACAATACCAAGCATCTATGAATGTGTCTCTCTAAAACCATAGATTGATTCCATGTAGTAACTTGTATTTGAACATAATTCCATTATTTTTTGATGGACCCATGGAACATAGCTATGGTGTCCTAGCATAATAATCATCATAAAAATGTATTGAAATATATATGTAATAATAATAAAATAACGATAATTATATCTTATGATCTCATCAAATGAATTTCAAAATTTATATCACAACCTAAGCGGTAACATAATTCCATTTATTCCCTGATCCCATCCTTAGAATTCCATAATGAGTAAACCCATTTATCGCTTGTAACTTCCAATTTTTCTATGACTATGTGCAAGGGGTTCTGTAAAAAGGAAACCTAGGTATTTCTCAAATTATGAGGAAACCCTCAAGACTATGAGGTCATCCAAGGCATTCCATAAGAATGAAATCCATGTATCACTGAAGGAGGAATATAATTCATGTAACCCGTTATACCATCCATATTATTCTGTAATGAGGAAACTAGTCTCACTAATGGTACTAATAATATCTAACAACCTATTACATCTCCCAATAATTCTATAAAAAGTAGACTAAGTATCGCTCAGAGTGTGCACTATTCATTTGATGATATAAAAATTCCCATGAGATATTATACTGCATATAAAAAACTCAATTATAATTAATATGAAAGGATATGTTATTAAGAGTTCCTTGACAAAATTAAAGAATAAAATTGGATCATTCTATTTACAGGTAATGAGGAAGGCCATGGGATGGCCCATGTCATTTAGCATTTAAAATAACTCTAGTTTGTTACCCCATCCAAAAAATCAATAAATTCTATTTATCACTTCACTTATGAGTTATCAGGGTAAAATATTCCATCTAATAATTTGGGTGTACATAAGGGTAAGTAATTTCCTTAAGAATCCCAAATTCGTTTATTTATTTATTTTATTAATGTAGGATTACCCCAAGATTTTATAAATAATGATCGTAAGCTATGTGGGTAATTCACTCCACTTATATTTTATTTTATTTCGTTAACCCATTTTTCTTTAAGAAAAGAAGTTAACATTCCCAATATGTGATTTTAATTACAAATATAGATTCAAAGGGTCCTGGTATAAAAACATCACATGCCGTGTTTGTAGTTAGATTTAAGGAGGATAACCTTTAATGGTGTAATTATATTCATAAGGATTATACAATTTAAGGCATTAGGTTTTACATAAATAATTTCATATTTAATGTGAAACTCACAAAAATTTCATCTTGATTAGAAACCGTATAATTTATAAACACGCTATAATTTTAGGGATATGTATGAGAGATCCTACCACATGCTATGGAACCTTTACCAATCCATTATATTCCATTTATTAAATCTGGTTGATGATTAAATTAAAGAATAGAAAAAAAACCGTAAATTTTTTTCAAAAGAGCCTACATGGATTTAGAAATCTATACGAAGAGGTAAAATTAAATAATAAGTAGGAGGAATTGATAGCATATTGAGGGTTATGCAATGAAGCTGATGAAGTTGGATTTTGAGTTTGAATGGGGGAGATCTCTACAATCATAGGAGGAGGCCTAGGGGAATAGTTTAGAAGCATAAATGTGTGGGAGGACGGGAACAGAAAAGAGGGAAATAATGAATGAAGAGGCATGGTAAAAATTGGAATATAACCCATATTATATGAGTAACATAGTTTGGATACTTGGTTTGGAAAACCCTTCTATAATGATGTTTTCTTACTACCTATGTGAAACTATGTATGTAGGCTAGGAGAATGGTTCACCAAAATATGTGAAACTTGTCCCCTATGCATTTTTTCACAAACATCCTACACAATTATGTGGGCTTAGGAACATGGTCAAACACACCTTGTTATCCCCTCATCTCTCCTAAAACAATACACATGGTATCCCCTAGGGAACCTCATAGTTTCAATAAATTGTGTCCCTATATAAAATAGGCCACACGATTTGGGATGCATTGTCAGTACTAAATGTGTTCCAACTGTGCGACTCTATCTATTTCATCAGAAATGGGGTTTTCAGTGCTTTACACCCTCAAACCTCATCTATGCTCATGATAAACCTTTTATGAATTAAAAAACAGCCCAAAATAAACCTTTCAGTGTTATAATTCTGATATTTTCATTCTGAGACTCATTTAAAAATTCGGACCATCGAACATATTGAGAAGTTCAATTTATTATGGAAAATTCATCTGGTTCAAAACATGGGATCTTTTAATCTCCCCTCTTTTGAACTTATTATCTTTGAAATGCCTTGGGGAAGAAAGTAACATCACTTTTCCTATCTAGGTCATGAATTTTCTTCTGAAATAACTGTGAATAATTTGAATTCCCCAAATTTCATAATAGAGAAACTTTTTAACATTTGGTACATAAGTTATTGAAGTTTGATTCAATAATCTAATTCAAAACTAAAACAAAAATATAGATCTAAAATTATACTATGTAAAATGATACATGATCACATCTTCATCCCTTTCAAAACAAGCATAGGGAACCTCTTATCAATGGTTCCAGCCTAATTGGCCAGTTATGAGACATGGTGATTCCACCATTGTAATTTCATAATCAAACAAACCATTAGCATTCAAATGATGATCTTAATATGATTTTCAAATATTTAAAATGATAAATCCAAATCAAACAAATCTATCATAGTCATTCTATATTTTTCATGAAAACCATGCCCATCCTTTTAACTACACACATCTCAACCCAATGATAGAAGTGGTCCCTCACCGACTGTAATCAATGAACCAACAGAAAGACAAGTTGAACCCCTATATGCTAACTGTTTATGAAAACATTGGTCTTTAATAGTCGACACAACTGATAAATTATCTCAGAACCATTTCTCCAAGGCACTAAAGCTTTCTTTGATCATTCTCACCAAAGCGTGTAACCATATTCTTGTGACTTCTCCATCCAATTAATTCTATTATTTGTTCTTCCCATTACACAATTATTCAATTATGTTGTCATTCCATAGAACAATTGTGGGCGTATACATGATCTATCACCCTTGAACTGTATTAGTATAATTAAAAATCAACCATGTCCAATGGAAAGTCCATCATAACATCAGAATCAATCGCATGAGTCTATAGAGATCCTCAATGGAAGTTCAATCTCCTACATTTACAAGTGAGAAATCAATATCTAGACGAAATGTCCATGTATAAAAAACATTGACTGATACCAATAGTATGATCCTCTCTTGAGGCTGAGTCAAAGAATCATCTAGTTTACATGAGTCTAATCAAGGCCTTCTAACATGGGATTCATTGTATCACTTTGGAGAAACCATCCCTCTATAAACAACCACACTTCTAAATTGAAACTCCCATAGAGTGTGTTTATTAATCCATAATGGAATTCAATTCATTTAATTAACTAGATCTATAATTGAATCTCTCTCAATGTACCAAATATATTGTCAAGAGAAGGGGTATGTCATCACTAAGCATAGAGTGCACTAACAGGGTATCAATGATAACAAATAATACCTAAGAAATTCTTTCCATATAAAAGATAATGTTCTTTGCATGTTTTTCTACCAACCATAACCATCTATGCATAAGAAGGTATAATTGAACCACCTTTTGCTGATTTCGTTTAAAATAGATTTGTTTCACCTACTGATAAATCATCATTAATTGGCCACGACACCATCCCTATCAATTAATTAAATGATTGGTCAATAATAGATGATGAATTATAATCTTAGTAATGATGACTTCAGTGTTTTCATATACTTCCCACCATTTTATCATCATTCTTCACTGTAATCACCAATATGCTAACAACGTATTGCATTCGTTGGGGTCTCACGCACCCCAAGACCGAATCTTGAATCTAAAAACTATCAAAATCCACAAATTGGTTTTATATAAAACATAATAATCATGGACTAGATAACCCAAAAAAACAGCCTCACTATCTTTTTAAAGTAGGTCTGGACATCATCAAATAGCCTTTACAGTTGTGTTCCCTCTACTTGGAAGGACACTATTATCCATTACTGATGTGATTCTCCCCTATTTATGAGTGTCCAAGTTGTCATTTATTGAGAATGGGAATTCACGCCCCAACACATGCTCCATCCACCACCAAGAAATACATACAAATGAAGACAATATGCATTTACCATGAATTAATATAAAAAATGAAATAAAACTAACCGCTTAAAAGATCTCTAGACCAAAAAATATTCTAGATATAAACATGATTATTCTCTAAGACATGTTCACACTCATCATTAGGGCCAAGAATAAAATCCAAAACTAACTAACCAAGTGTGTTACAACAACCTATCCTTTTACATCATCATATTGATAATTATAACACATTATATTCCCATTAATTCCCAAGTCAATCTACCTAAGAGATAACATGTGATCAAAGCATAAAAGCTCAAGGAATTAATGTTTTCTACAAAACATAAAAATTTCATTGTACTATTTTAGAAACATGACATGTAGTATGTGTACTAACACATTATACCAAAATATTTAACCAGCACATTAGCACATCATTTGAAAATATTAACAGGCCTACAGACCCTATGCATCCCAGTATCTGACGGCCTACATAAAGATTTATCCTTGAGTCATATTATCCCATATGGATGTTAATATGGATGATGAACTCCCAATTCATCCATCATTAAAGATGAGGAATATGTGTCACATGGGCAAAAAATTGGTCGACCATTCCTTACACATGGATAACACATTTTAACCAAGCATTACATGATGCTCATGTCTGTAACAAGGGACCATTTACTGAATGACCATCTTTCTATCCATTGGTTTTCATCTTTTCACTATGATCCCTACAAGGTATAGTCGACACCCAAATGGAATTTCACATTTGAAACACTTCATAATCATTTACGAATCATTTAAATTTTGATGGAGAAGCTTACATCAGGACAGTCCCTTAATGGAAAATTAGTATTCACCCTAAAAATATGTTATTACAAAATTTCCTATAGGATTATCATCCTAAACACTAGATAACAATAAAATACAATGGACAATCGATACATATAAACAATGTACCATTCCTTTCTAAGGTACAAATTATTGAAATAATTAATCTACTCTTACAAAATGGTTGAAAATAGTAACACCACATTAAGATTTATTTTAATCCATGACATCAATTCACATTTCATCTTAAACATTTCAATGGATTAGTTTTAAGAACAAAAAGTACTAGTTAAAATGAAATGTGTATTGGAATATTATTTAGCTAATTCTAAAAGGAAACATTGTAAAGTTATATCAAACTTACCCTCAAAAATTATTTATTCAACTGACATCCTATCACAATTTAGCAATTTATTTTTTTATTTAATTTTATCCATTTTATTTTTCAATAAGGGTATAACAATTTGGATTAGTTAATAAAAATTTAAATTATAAAATATACAAGAAGACCCCCTTTAGGTTAAAATTTTTATTTTAATTAACAATCTCCTCATAACAATAAAACTAAAAAGAAGATAAATAAGCCTCTTGACATTTTAAAGGAACTATTCAGTAAGTTTCTACCATACATTTATATGTAACACGTATAAATGGTTGATCGAACCTTAATTAACCATCCAATTTGACATAATAATACCCCACGAGTTTAAATACCAATTCAGATAATGATTAATATTCCATATTTGTGTCCCTTTAATCCAACCTATGTCAATTTAAAGGAAAACCAATAGATGTTATTTCATTGAAAATTTAGCACACTATTAGGAAATTAATCACATAAGCATATCATACCCTTACCAACAAACTTTTCTCACATCGAGCAAAGGAAATCCAAATATATGGGTTGAAATTCCCATGTTATATAGGTACATTCCTTTATAAGTTTCAATGAAACACTATTTAACTAGCATTCATTTCATTTGTTTATCGAAGTTTAATAACATTAATATTTTTACAATAGATAAGTTATATGAAATTACTGTTCAAAAGTTGTAAAGGTACTAAACACTATATGTTACCATTGTAATTCAAGTAACTACAACCATGTTCTTACCTTTGATATCAAAATATAACAAGTATATATGTAACAAATTGATTATATGGATTACCATTCCCAATATATAAAGGGATTGTACACTTTATAAACTATAATTTGCACCAATTTGATCGCAACCATAACTACTTCATCACATGAAATCAATTTTACATGGCTCAAACAAGTAATTATTCATCAGTTAATGTTCTAACATCATTCTATATTAGAACACATCATATAGGTTTTTTCTTACACTCTAATAATCGATCATGTATCATAATTATAACAAAAAAGGAATTAAATTATTGTAATGAATACATAAATATAAATAGGAATCCATATAACCATGATATATAATCAAGAATTATAAATAATAACCTAAATATTGTATACAGATAAGCATGATACTAAATTACATATGGCACATATAACATGTATCGGGTAGTCAGGAAATGTATCCAATGAGGAAGGGAATATGTAGAACATGTGAATATCTATGTGCCTATAATGATGCATGTAACTACACTTTCTTTCTATATAGGTATAACGGTATAATAACATAAATATCATAAATCATTTTGTATTTTAATTTTTATCAATCACTTGATGTGAAATTACATTCAAATATAATAGAGAGTAGCATAAAAAATAGTCCCATCCCAAGACACCTAGTATTTTCACAGTGTGTTGGTTGATCACTCCTTCTCATGGTTATTTACCAAGTGATGATGCATTTTTAGTCTCTAATATACCACCCCAAAATATTAAGACAAAGGAAAATAACTTCTGATACAATGTTTTCATGTATTGACCAGGGATACAGGGAAAGTGTTCCCGGAGGGGGTCGGTATCTCAGAAATAAGTATGCCTCCCCATAAACTAGAGGGTTCCAAATAACAAGGAGGGTCCAATAGTGGTATAGTGGGGATACTATACCCATGTGATCTGAGTATCCAATTTGTGTGATAGATAATAAAAATTGGGATAAATATAAATAACAATGATGCATAAGATAATAATATGTGACAATCAATTGTAAGTGAATTAAATTGACAATGCTAAATAATATAATCAAGTATGTCCATGTGATGGTGAAATTTAAAGAAAAATGAAATACAATTATAATTATTTAATAATACATTTATAAGTAAATGAACCAAATCCCAAAGTCTATCTCTATGAGAATACGAATCACTATCTTTGTCATGTTCATCTAAGATCTCATGTCCATGCATACAATACATATAACAATCCATAAACCGGAACCCATAACCCTAAGGTCTATTTGGGTACCCCAGTGCAATGGTGGCCAAAACAGAGAGTGAGACAAACTATGTAGGTCCCCACCAATGTTGTGAAATGCAATCCAATTGTTTAGTATAATATATAGAAATGAGCATGTATATTAAAAGTATTGTAGCATAGTGAATGAATAAATGTAAATAATTTGGTCTTTGTTCCCCTAGGGAATCCTCTCCAACCCATCCTACTTCAGACTAAGATAGAATATTTATGAACATGCCCACCCTTATATAAGCATATATATTATTGATAAATAAATTAATATATAGGCATCAGTGAAAATAAAAGGGATTTATATCGTAGTAAAGGTGATTGAAATAATAAAATCCCAGGACCCATGGATATAATCATAGGAAGACATGATTGAGTCAGCGCAGTCACATGTATCTAAACATAATTTCATTAGTCGTTCAAAGACCCAAGGTACATTGCAATGGTTCAGAGAATAATAATCACCTTAAGGAGGTGTTTCATGCTACATGTAATTATAATTCAAGAATTATAAAAGTTCTTTTTTCATATAATCTCATCCAAGTAATTCGATAATGAGTAAACTTGTATCAACCAAGAAGTAACATATTTTTATTTATTCCATGATCCCTTCCATGGTGTTCCATAATGAGGAAACCCAATTATAAATAGTAAATTACAATTTACATATGATTACATCCAAGAAATTCCATAAATAGAATCCCATGTATTTCTTAGAGCATGAGGAAAAAATATATCCTATGATCCCATCCATGGAATTCCATAAAAACAAAACCCAATTATTTCTCATGTTGGAATAGAATTCAAGTAACCTTTGAGAATATCCATAGTATTCCATAATGAGCAAACATGTATAACTCATGGTTCCAATAACCTCAAAGAGCCTATGAGACCATCCAAGGTGTTCTATAAAAAGGAACCTGAGTATCGCACAAAGTGTTCACAATTTAGTTGATACTATAACATTGACCATGAGATAATCATGGTCATATCATAACTTGATTGTAATTAATAAGGAAGGTCATTTTCATAGGCATACTATATCACAACATAAGAATATAATTGGATCATTGTATTTATAGGTAATTAGGATGTCCATGGGGAGGTCTATGAAACATATAATTTTAAACTAAATCTAATTTATTTACCCTTACAAAATAATTCAATTAATTATATTTATCAATTTCCTTAGGATATAATGGGGTCCAATTTTTCATCTAATACATTCGACGTGGCCAAGTGTAAATCATTACCTTATGAAATCCACTCAGTTGTATTGATGAATTTTTCCTAATGAAGGATTGAAATATAATTTTATTAAAAATTATCATAATCTAGGTTAGTCATCCACACCACTTGTAGTTCATTTAATTATATTAAACCATTTCATTTAAAGAAAATTGAGTAAACAGCCTCAAAAGGTTATTTTAATTCTAAATATAATGCTTAAGAGTCATGAGATATAAGAATTACACCACTAAGGGGTGGTTTGAGTTGATGTGACAAACCTCTAATGGTTCAATTTGATACTCAAGGGCTATTAAATTAAAGCCATTAATTTATACATAAATAATTTCACATTTAATGGGAAATACACAAAAAGTATGGAATGAAGATTGAAAATGTAATTTATAAACAGGATATACTTTAAGGTAATGGTTTGATACCACAGACCTCACAATTAGGATGCTTAACCATTCTATTATTTATTTATGATATGAGATAGTTTGAGAGAAATTAGAGGAATATAAAAATTCAACAAAAATAGGGGGAAACCCTATATTGATTTATCATTCCATACAGTGAGGTAAAATGAAATATAAATAAATATGAATCAAAGATCTTATCGGGGGATATCCAATTCAACAAACAGATCATGATTCCATATTCAAACAAGGGATACAACTTCATACATTGGAGGAGATCCATGGGATGGGTCGAGTGGTTGGATATGTGGGAGAAGAGGGACGGGAAAGAGGGGAAAAGTTGTACAGAGGTGAGGAAAACTTTAGAATTTCACCCCTATTTAATAAGACACATGGATTAGATAAAAATGATGGAAAAATATTCACCATCCATGCGTTCTCACTACCAAATTGGCACTATTTGTGAGGGCTTGGTGCTCTATTTTTCAAACCATGTGTAGCTCCTTAACTCCACTATATATTTTTCTTCATACATCATGTATAGTCATGTGACCTCGAGATCATTGTAAAACAAACCATGTGACACCCTCACCTCCCCTAGAACACGATGCATGGTATCTCTTAGAGTTCTTTACTATTTCAAAAAATTGTTCCCCAATAGAAAATAAGTATGAAAATTTGGTTCCCAAGACCAGTACTAACCATACAATTACAATTCACCTCAATCAGTTTCTCCAAAAATGGATTTATTTTGTCATTAAAACCTCAAAAACATGACTAAAATCCTATGAAACCTCCCAAGACATTAACCAAATCCAAAAAATAACAGTTTTAATTGTTTTGATTCTTGATTTTACATTCTCAGGCTCATTTTGAAATATAGACCATCCTGGAAATAGAATATTTTAATTTATCAAATAAATTTAATTCGGTTCAAAACACGTGATCTTAAATTAAGTGTGGATAAATGAGAAGAATTTGTTCAATTTTATAAGAAGTGTGAGGGACAGTCTTGGTATTTCTTAAAATAGTAATTTAATATAAATTAATTTTTATGTCTGAGTGACTCAAAATTTAAAATATTCTATCCTCAAATGGGGATGAGTCCAAATCCTCTCATCAAATAAATTTTTGACATGTTTGGATCATATTTTTTACAATATATGTTTTCTTTAACCCTCAATTATCCCTCTTTATAATCACCGTAATATTAAATTTTTCTACCCTTTAAGAGTTTATAATGTTACTATAAAATTTCAAAATTCTCATAAATGTACCATGGTTGATGTCATTAACAATATCCCATTCATTTTTATGAATATTAAATATTTATGAATTATAACCATTTAATAAAATATTATTAATTATAAAATATCATTAATGTCCGAATAGTACTATAAATTTACATTAACTTTTACAGCATCAAAAAAATAATGAAATTTAAATAAAATAAATACATTCATATATAATATGTAATTATTAATTATAAAATTCATAGGTCATCTTTATTTTTTAAAATAATACTACTTTTAAAATTTTTAATATCACTTATTTTATTTTTCCATTCATTGAAAAAAAAAATCAGCATTGTGTAAAAATTTAATGAACATATTTATTTATTAAAAATTAAAAATAAATTACCAGTATGAAGATAAAAAAATTTATTTCAAAGGACTATTTATGACATAACATATATTATTCTTATCAAAATGTTAGAATTATTATAGTTATTTCAAACAAGAGTGTGAACTTTTTTTACTTTTCATTACATAAAATATTATAAAGGTCATAATCACATAAAAATGGAATGAAAACCCATATAAATGAATATTGAATCAGTAAAGATTAAATTTAGTCATAAAATAAAATTAAGACAAGTTTTCGGTCATTTTATATTCTTTATTATATTATTTTTAACCCCTAATTACCTAATTTACCACATGTCATGGTAATAAAAATTGATATGATTATTGTTCTTATTGTCCAAAAATAAAATTTACTTATTTACCGAACATATACCACATTATTCAAAATATGGAATCCATTTCTCAGGACTAAAAATATATAAGTGTAATAATTTAATTTTGAATCAAATTTGGAAAGCACGATGACGAATGATTTTTTTGAAAAATTCCCTTTTAAATAGAAAATGTTTTTATATGAAATTAAAGAATAAATTTATTTAAAAAAAAATTGTTGGTTTAAAATAATATATAACTAATTATATTTTTAAAACTCATCCAGTGGATACTTTTTCTTTGTAAAAAAATTAAAACAAAATACAGTTTTCTCTTAATTCAGGACTTTTCACTATTCACTGAAAAATAACACTTTTTAGGAAAAAATTAAAAATTTCACCATAGGATAATTTTAATATGATGATTTCAAAGTTGATATTTAATTTATCAAATAATATTTATAAAATTTCCTACAATATTTATATCATTTTATCCCAAAAACTAATAAAATCAATTTTGAAGAAAACAAATAATTGAAGAATAAAATGTCTTTACTAAAAATTGAGTACTTATTTTATAATAATTAATAATTATATATTTATTTATTAGAGACCTTTATATATATATATATATATCCAAAATTATTTATTCATATTCATACCTTCTAATTTAATGGCTAGGTTATAGTAGTCATATTTAAATGATAATATTTCAAAGTTTGATTACACTCGGTGTTGCATATTTTGTACGTTCTGGAACGTAATTATTATTTTATAATATTTTAATATAAAATAATGATATTTTATTAAACTATATATTGGTTTATAATTCTATATAATAGAATTTGGGAAGTTCGATTATAGAAATATAGGTCTAGTTCTGTAAAAAAAATACTCAACAATATAACTATTAAGGAATTCATCATTAACATCCATTTAAAATAGATAAAAATTTATATGTGATTAATAGGAAATTAGAATTATAATGTATTTATTTATAGAAACAAGTGAAATAGTTTCTTCACAATAAATTCATTATTCTTGATAATAACCTTGTGGAACCAATATAGCACTGTTTCTAACTATAGTGCCTGATTCATCAACCTTGTTTCTAAATATCGATTTAGTGTAAATAGTTATATAATCTACTAGTATTTCTACTATCTTCCCTAATTTATTAATTTTAATATAATATTAATATTAATTCCTTTTCATAACCCTAAATTCATCATTAACATCTTAATTAATATTTTTATGTTCAAGATATGATAATAAAGCTTGATGTTCAACCTTTTTCTAAAATAACCTCTAGTCTGAGTTCCTTTATCTAGGTATCCAAAAATAAATAATTAAGGATGGTATTTATGGGATATAATGGTTTTATAAATATAATCATATGGTTCTACCAAGTGATCCTCCAAATTAGGTTGGTCAAATTGGTCATAATTTGGATATTTAATATGAAAATATATTGATTTTTCAAGATCTTTTAAGGATTATTGATATTCAAATTTTACATATCATCCTATAGATCTTATAAGGTATTTTTAGAATGATGTGGATATATTTCATAAAATTATATGATTATATATTCTTACACAAAATTAGTTATCTTATTGAAGACTCTATCTAATTTTTTAGAGGTTGAATAACCTAAGAAAATACCTTCATCACTCTATAGAGATAATTTCTCCATATTCTATATTGAATTAAGAATAATAACTTTATAAACAAATTATTTAATGTAAATAAAATTATTTATATGACATTTCCCAATTCATAGGGTGTTTTTTTAAAATGTTTTATTAATTTAGTTTCCAGGAGTGTGAGAACTACTTTGAAGGAGGGGATGATTCAGTGTTTATCTTTTACAGTTTCTTCCTTTTTGAAATTATCCACTGAAACTCGTCATATTTTTCTATCCTTTTAAAATTTATAAAATTAAATCTCACATTATTTGAAATTACAAAAAAAAAAATCACAAAATGTTTACAAGATTCTCCCCTAGTGTCAGTGACTATATCCTTCCCATGAAGACTATCACTCGTCCATGGAAAATGACTATAATATGAAATGAATATAACTTGAACAACCCATATTGGGCTCATTGTATCTCCTAATAGAAATTTATAATAACTCTTATATGTAATGAAGAATTATTTTTTAACCAACGAAAAATAATATAACAAATTTTTTTAACATCTCACTCACAATTCATTTATAAATTCTTCAACCAATGTATTTCATCCATGGTGATATGAATTCATCTTATAAGATTTTATATGGTGCACATAAAAAACAATATCTTTTAACTGATGTTCCTTTACCAAAACATTCTCAGGATGGTGCCTTTTCCCATTGATCCTCTATTTATAATATCTGTATAATACAAACCTTAGTCCAATGAATATATTAATAGAACTGTTGTTTGGTCCGTTTTATGTAACTAAAAATTGCCTCAATTAGAAGCCCAAACTACTTCGAAACATTAATCACTTTTTTTTCTCTCATGCATGTATTAATATTGTTTCACCAACCGGTATTGTGCATGAAACCCTTTATATTGACACAAAACTGAGAGAAAAGGTAGGAATTAGAAATATTTTCCAACTGAACACAAATTCAAAATTAAAAAATTCTCCCTCATCCAAACATCACAAAGACTCTTCATAATAATTATATAAATTTATTAAATAATATTAAAACTCATTTTCAATAACATTGTTCAAACATTATTAATCTCATAATTTAGAATATTATTAAAATTTTATTAACATTGTAAAGATAGAAAAAAAAAATTAATGAGCATTTTCATCATCGTCATTATTATGGGATTTAAAATGTTTTGTGACACTTCATAAAACATCATCCGAAAAATGATTTTCCTATTGCTTAATTAATAAACTCTAACATAGTCCACTATTTCTCGATATGATCACAAATATGTGGCTCAAACATTATACTTTATTCACAAAACATAGGGTGGTATAACAATATAATTTCATCCATTTTATGACATCACATTGATTTATTCGATATTCATCTCTTTGATATAACTTTAACCAATCAACATGGATTTTCTATACTTATCATGGTAACTTCATTGTTAATTTTTTCTCTAATTGGTTTTCTTCCATTTATTCTAATCAATAGGAATTTTTTATATGATTATATGATGGGACATTAAACATTTAGTTCATATTTTTTAGAACAATATATTTATTAGTGCACTTCATATAGAATCATCCATCATCAATTCATGAAATCAAAATTTATACAACTGTTAACATAAATTCAGAACCTTAAACATCATAAAAATTGTCTGTATAGGAATGTCACTAATCTCTGTCCAATAAACCTAATTAGTTGAACATCATACTAGTTTTTCTGATCACTGTTTCGGCTTCACATTTGAACACATGAATATGTATTACTTGAAACATCAACATTGTATTCTCTATATGTCAAGAAATTATACTAATTTTTTTTACCACCAGTCAAACTTCAACCTATAAAACAATATATATATCCCCCTTTTTACTTATTTCACTAAAAAAATATGAAAATTTTTAAATTCATTATTCTTTCCATTATTCCTTTGATAAATCCATCCATGGTTCGTCTAATAACAAAAAAAAGAAATTATAATTTTTAAAAACATATCTTGGATCATTAGTTTCTTCGTGATAATGAGAAATGTGAATTAGAAGAAAACATCTTCTAACTATAGGAATGTTTCTTTGGCTCAGTATGAAAACATCATTGAACATCTTCAGTAACTCATTTAATCTTAATACACAATACATTCAAAAAAATATATTTTGAAAAAAATAAAATAAAATTTATAAAAACATTCCAAAGGGTCTTAAATCATCCCCTTAAGATTTATTATCAATATTTGTAACAACATAGTCATCATATTAACCAATATTTTCTCAAATTTATATCAAACCAGATCCTTTCTCAATGATAATATTTTTAAACCACAATTCTAGATAATGAAACTTTATAAGCAATTTCATCCATTGTAAACAACAATTTTATATCAATATTATGATATACTCTTTGTCATAGTTTTATTAACCCCATTTTTATGATAGAAATTATTTCAAATACATAAAATAAAGAGTATTACGTTTTCTTTAAATGTTTTAAAATATCTCCCCCTTTGAAAATATAATCCAAAAAAAAGATGGGGGATCTTTATATAAGAGAATTATAAATTTATTGGTGGAGGATGAATATATTTTCATATCCATAGTCCCTTAAATATTTCTCTTATGATAGATTTGGTGAAAGTATAAAAAATTTCAAAAATATGATATGATAAAAACATGTATAACATCTCCACCAATTACATTATATTTTATGAAAAGAAACATAATGTCAATGAGATTTCATCCAGAATTTCATACATAATTTTTGGAAAGATCAATGGAAATTTGATTTTATTAATGAATATTGAATTGTATTGAGTTATTTACTCCCAAAATAATGACGGAACTTTCATCATCAACATTTTTTTATAGTATTTGGTGGATGAAAAGTATTTTCCTTCCCTAGTTCCCAAAGTAACAAAATATTTATTCTAACTATTCAAGCTCCTAAAAAATTATTCAAAGAATAAAATTTCCCCAGATTTTGATATTCTATCATAACAATATCCATCTCGATAACTATTACTGAATGTAATAAATTTCATCTATTTACTTAGTTTATACATCAACCATTAATTTAATATTCCTTTAATATAAATTAGAATTCTTTCAGCTGCCAATATGTGTGATTCCTTTTGATTATTCTTATATCATTCACATAAATTAATAGAATATATAATTTCTAGTCAACTAGTAGTAAGTTACAGTAATATTACTATCAAAATTCATAAGTATTTCAGAGTCACACATTTCCAGCTTCATCATTAATCATCTTTGAAATTTAATCTTAGATGTTCTTATTTCTATAATTTTCAAGGAACATCCATTTCCAAAATTAATTAATCCTCAGTAAAATTCCACAAATTTTATTCATGATATTTATATCACATATAATATGTGAGGAAGAACCAATGTTTAGAATCAAAGAATGTTCCTTTTGATAGCTTTTAGATTAGTCCTTACCAAAAATCACTATCATCAATTTTATTTTTTCCATATTCCTTTTATTTCAGATCATAAGAAACTTATATCATAATTTTTTGTGTACATTATTCTACACTGTGACCTAGTTTTTCATACCTTCCACAAATATCCTAAAAAAAATTAAATCATTTTTTATTTGGAAACTATATAACATTGGTAAATATTTTATTTATTTCTTTTTGAGACATAAAAAAGTTACTATATTATCTTTCATTTTTGATTCCCCATAGTTCATGTCTATTCCTAGGGAGAGAAATATTGTGCCAAAAAAGTTGATAATTGTTATTGTATATAACATAGCACCAAAAACATACTTTGAACCTTGGTCTTTTAAAGAAAAATCATCTTTCCCTCTAATAAGTTTATTGATGTTTAACAGAATTATTGATCACTTGATTTATCTCTGCATGGGGATGCCTTCTATTTAGAGTTATTTTTATCTTTAAAAGATTTTATTTCTATCTCGCATCCCCTCTTAAACCATGATTTCCTAATATATTTTTAAACACTATTATGGTTATTATATTTTGATATTTTTTTATTTTTATTGTTTATATATTTTACCTAATTCTTGGGATAATATCTTTTATTAGAATGAGTTTTTTTAAATTATACCTATAATGTTTTTTGTAATTCTCAATCCACTTTTATAAGATACATTCTTCCTCAAGGAGTCTCTATAAGGAATTGAAATCCTCATATTCATTTCCAGAAAAGTTTATACCAATATATTCCAATATTTTTTCTTGTTTTACAACTTTAATCTTGAGGGTATTAATCTATTAGATGAAAATTATGAATTTTTAAGGAAATAATATTTTCCATCATTATTATTCTCACTTTATTTCATCAACATTCAGATCTATTTATTGATCTCTCTATTTTTCTGAAGATATACCATGAGTTTTAATATAATATATTATTCCCTATAGGTTTATGCACATTTTTTTATTCTCTAATTGATGAATCTTCTATTCTCTAAATATTATAAAATAATGTTTTGATCATCAGTGGGTTTTCATCTTTAGAAGAACTGTTTATAGTAGATTCATACACAACTTTCTTACTTAATATACTACTTCTGCTATTTCTAATGAACCTTTCCTTATAACTTGTGTATTTTTATCTTACATGTAAATCTTATTATATATCATTAAATAATATTATCCTTCAAAATCATTAACAAATTATCCATTTTTATTCATCATATAATTTATATAAAAATATCCAATGTAGCCACATTCTTAACATTTAAGTGGGAGTTTCCATTTGTACATTCCAATGATTTTATTGTATTTTTATAGATAATATATATTATTATGTCATTTTTTTCAGCATCAACTACTATATATTCAGATTAAATGAGTCCTACAAAATGAAGATTTGGTTCTTGACAATTCATCATCTTCATAGATATAAAATCCATTTCCTCATTAATACATTTTTTAATGTTATATATTTTCTCATATTATATGAAAAATTTATTTTACAAAATTCATTGTGAACTAAATCATATTTATCTTCTAAATAATAGATTTTAGGATCAATCTTTTTAGGAAATTTTATGATGAGTTTATTAACAATGGTATAACATTCCAAGACATATTAGAGTACTTTTATATTTTTAATAATTTCATTAATTCTAGTTAAGTACTAATTAATTATTTCATCATCTTCTATTATTAAGTCATCAAATATTATTCTATGTATTTTTAGCATGTATTATTTGATGTTAATATTTCTATCATATATTGTTTTTATTTTTACCCATGTTTATTTAACTATATTGAGACTCATCAACTTGACATAAAAAAATTATTAGAAACATAAAATAATAGCATTTCAATCACTCCCAACAACCTAAATATTTATTTTCTCAAAAAAATATCTTTGGTGATTATTTCTTAATGGGTATTAAACCAATCCTAACCACAATAATTACCACCATTAAAAGAGATAGAAGTTGGGATATCATTATATTTTTCTATCTATAATTGTTTTTCCCAAATAAAATAATAATATAACTATTATTCACTGATTATAGATTATCCTTTATAATTAAGGTAAGGATCATACAGAGGGAACATATATTTCTTGATACTGATTGAAGTTCCAAATATTGTGAGAACCACTAAGATTGGGGGTTGAATTAGTGGTTATATTTTACAATTTCTTCTCTCCAGAAATTTAACTTTAGAACATTTTAGAGTTTTATATCCCTTTCAAATTTTAGAAACCCAACAACTTGTTCTATGTGTTGATATGAAAGAAAAGAAGAGAACACAAGATTAATAGGTTCTCCTATAGTGTGAGTGATTACATCCTTGCTATTGTGACTCCCATAAGTCTATTTGAATTCAATATAATATGATGGGTATAAAATTATATCTAAATCATAATAAATTCCATTTATCACATGATAGTAAATTATGTTTACTCATAGTAATTATAAATCATTCTTATGATACTAATCCAAAAAATAGAAAATACATTTTCCCTAATATATCATTAAAAGATAAAATAGAAATTCTCTTCCCAATGTACTCCATATTATATACCTCTTTCTAGTATTCTCAAAATTCATTTATTATGATTTTTCATGGTGCACCTCAAAACAAAATACATTCAACCAATTCTTATTAACAGAATTACTCTCACTACTGGAAATCCAGCATTTCCCAACAGTTTAGAACCGTTGGGAAAGGCTGTAGAACCATTGGTATATGTTATACCAACAGTTCTGCAAACTGTGGGGAAGTAAGCCGTTGGGAAAGGATTTTCCCAACGGTTTACAGAGAACCATTGGGATAGGTTAGAAAAAATCAACCTATCCCAACGGTTTGGCCCGTTGGGAAATCAACAGAGAATTTTCGTTCCCATCGGTTTACAAACCGTTGGGAAAGGTTTTCACCAACGGTTCATAGAACCGTTGGTAAAAACAACCATTCAATAGGATTTCCCAACGGTTCCTTGAACCGTTGGTAAAAACAGCTACATAGAGCCTATGGAAACGGTTTTCAAACCGTTGGCATAGGCTTTGCTATGGAAATTGCACAGCAGCCTGCAATTTTCACAGCAGGTCTGGTTTTTGGGCATTCACGCTCGGTTTCAATTCAATTTTCAATCCAATTATGCCCTCATTTTCAATTCATTTTTCAATCCAATTATTGTACCTGTAACACATATAATGCATACATATAGAGAACAAACCAACACATACAAATAATGAAAACCAACCAACCAACACATATAATGCATCCTAAAAATATACACATCCATAATTAAAGTAGAATTCATAACATAATTATAAACATACATAATTCATTTAGAATTCATTTTAAAATTTAGATGACAATCATATGTGGAATCCGGAATTCAATTCATAATTTTATTGGTTTTTCATATACCATATATTTTAAATAGAAATGATATCCATTTTAAACAAAATACATACATCTGGAATGATACCGATCACACCGTGCCTCAGATTGAGGTGAGGTTAACTCGTACATGTCACAAATGACTCATTGATCTTTTTCCTAAAGTATCAACATATTCCGAAATAGTTTGGTCGGTTTTCCGTATGTCAGTTGTTGTTTTCACTTAAAATGATGTGTTTTTTAAGTAAAAGAGAGACACTTTAAATGGTGTCGGCCACACCGTGCCTCGTATTGAGGCGGGGTTAACTCATACACATCACAAATGACCCATGGATTGTTGTGCTAAAATATAAACACAATCAGAATGTGTTTGGTTGGTTTTCCGTATGAATTTAAAATGTAGTCCATTTTAAAGAAAAGAGATACACTTAGAGTGGTCTCGGCCAAATCGCGACTCGGATTGAGGCGTGGTTGACTCGTACACGTAACATATGACCCATGAATCATTGTCCTAAATTTTCAACAGATTCCGAATGCGTTTGGTCAGTTTTTCATATGTTAGTTGTTTATTTCACTTATAATCTTGTCCATTTTAAACAAAACAGACATAGTCAGAGTGGTACCGGCCACACCGTGTCTCGGATTTAGACGGGTTTGACTCTTACACGTCTCAAATGACCCATGGATCATTTCCCTAAAGTATCAACACAATCCGAATGCGTTTGGCCGGTTTTCTGTATGTCAGTTGATGTTTTTCACTTAAAATGATGTCCTTTTGAAACAAAAGACATACACTTTGAGTTGTGCCGGCCACACCATGCCTCGGATTGAGGTGGCTTTGACTCGCACACATTACATATAACCCATGGATCGTTCTCCTAAAGTTTCAATGGAAACCGAATGCGTTTGGTCAGTTTTCCGTATGTACTTAAAATGTTGTCCATTTTAAACAATAGAATGTCACTTAGAGTGGTCCCGACCACACATAGACGACAATTAAATTAGAATTCATAACGTAATTATAAATGTACATAATTCATATAGAATTCAATTTAAAATTTAGATGACAATTATATGTGGAATCCGAAATTCAATTCAAAATTTGATCGGTTTTTTCTATACCATATATTTTTACCTCAAATGATGTCCATTTTAAACAAAATACATACACCTGAAGTGATACCGACCACACCGCACCTCATATTGAGGCGGGGTTGACTCGTACACATCACATTTGACCCATGGATCGTTGTGCTAAAGTATCGACACAATCCAAATGCATTTGGTCGGTTTTCCGTATGCCAGTTGATGTTTTTCACTTAAAATGACGTCCTTTTGAAACAAAAGACGGACACTATGAGTGGTGCTGACCACACCGCGTCTCTAATTGAGGCGGGGTTGATTCGTACACGTCACATATGACCCATGGATCGTTCTCCTAAAGTTTAAATGGAAACCGAATGCGTTTGGTCGGTTTTCCGTATGTACTTAAAATGTTGTCCATTTTAAACAAAATAGTGACACTTAGACTAATCCTGACCACACCGCGACTCAGATTCATCCCGGGTTGGCTCTTAAATGTCACATATGACCCATGGAACTTTTTGATAAATTATCAAAAGATTACGAATGCGTTTGGTCGGTTTTGTGTATGTCAGTTGTTCTTTTCATTTATAATCATGTCCATTTTAAACAAAAGAGACAGAGTTAGAGCGGTGTCGGCCACACCGCGTCTCGGATTAAGACGGGGTTGACTTGTACACGTCACATATGACTCATGGATCATTGTGCAAAATTTTAGATAGAATCCGAATGCGTTTGGTCATTTTTCCGTATGTCAATTGATGCCTTTCACTTAAAATGACGTCCTTTTGAAACAAAAGACGGGCACTTTGAGTGGTGTCAGCCGCACCGCATGTTTGATTGAGGCGGGGATGATTCGTACACGTCACATATGACCCATGGATCGTTCTCCTAAAGTTTCAATGGAAACCGAATCCGTTTGGTCATTTTTCCGTATGTACTTAAAATGGTGTCCATTTTAAACAAAAGAGAGTCACTTAGACTTATCCTGGCCACACCGCGACTCAGATTCATCCCGGGTTGGCTCGTACACATCACATATGACCCATGGATTGTTGGGATAAATTATCAATAGATTCGGAATGCGTTTGTTCGGTTTTCCGTATGTCAGTTGATGCTTTTCACTTAAAATGACGTCCTTTTGAAACAAAAGACGGACACTTTGAGTGGTGACGGCCACACCACGTCTCTGGATTGAGATGAAACCACCATGAAACATTCTAATTATTATTCGTGACATGTACGCACAGACGGCACATCAATCGGACGTGCGGTTTGCGCGGTACGACTCAATATTCGTGTTTTAAGTGATGCGCGCGCTTCGTAAACGCACGTGAGGGGGGTCCAAACGGGCCGAACGAAGTCGGAATGGCCTGAAATCAGACGACTAATACGGGAGAGTAATTTATGAAGTGTTCGAGTAGACGACACGTCAATCGGACGTGCCGTGTGCCCGCAGTGACCGACAACGCAGTTCTGGTGTCATAAACGGCCAAAACGGGCGTCCAATGGTCAAATTCATAGCGGACAACCTCATATAGAGCTGAAACCACCGTGAAACATTCTAATTATTATTCGTGACATGTACGCGCAGACGGAACGTCAATCGGACGTGTGGTTTGAGCGGTACGGCTCAATATTCGTATTTTAAGTGATGTGCGCGCTTCGTAAACGCGCGTGAGGGGGGTCCAAACGGGCTGAAAGAAGTTGGAATGGCCTGAAATTAAACGACAAATACGGGTGAGTGATTTCTGAAGTGGTTGAGCAGACGGAACGTCAATCGGACGTGCCATGTGCCTGCGGTGACCAACAACGCAGTTCTGGTGTCATAAACGGCCAAAACGGGCGTCAAACGGTCAAATTCATAGCAGACGACCTCGGATTGAGCTGAAACCAACGTGAAACATTATAATTATTATTCATGACGTGTACACGTAGACGGCATGCCAATCAGACGTGCGGTTTGCGCGGTACGACTCAATATTCGTGTTTTAAGTGATGTGCGCGCTTCGTAAATGCGCGTGAGGGTGGTCCAAACGGGCCAAACGATGTTGGAATGGCCTGAAATCAGACGACAAATATGGGTGAGTGATTAATGAAGTGGTCAAGAAAACGTCACATCAATCGGACATTCCGTGTGCCCGCGGTGACTGACAACGCAGTTCTGGTGTCACAAACGGCCAAAACGGGCATCCAACGGTCAAATTCATAGCAGACGACCTCGGATTGACCTGAAACCACCGTGCAACATTCTAATTATTATTTGTGACATGTACTCTCAGACGTCACGTCAATCGGACGTGTGGTTTGCGCGGTACGGCTCAATATTCATGTTTTAAGTGATGTGCGCGCTTCGCAAACGCGCGTGAGGGGGGGTCCAAACGAGCCGAACGAAGTCGGAATGGCTTGAAATCAGGCGACAAATACGGGAGAGTGATTTATGAAGTGGTCGAGAAGACGGCACATCAATCGGACGTGTCGTGTGCCCGCGGTGACCGACAACGCAGTTCTGGTGTCATAAACGGCCAAAACGGGCGTCCAACGTTTAAATTCATAGCGGGCGACCTCGGATTGACCTGAAACCACCGTGCAACATTCTAATTATTATTCGTGACATGTAAGCACAGACGGCACGTCAATCGGACGTGTGGTTTGCGTTGTACGGCTCAATATTCGTGTTTTAAGTGATGTGCGTGCTTCGTAAACGCGCGTGAGGGGGGTCCAAATGGGCCGAACGAAGTCAGAATGATCTGAAATCAGACAAAAAATACGGGAGAGTGATTTATGAAGTGGTAAAGCAGACTTCACATCAATCGGACGTGCCGAGTACCCGCGGTGACCGACAACGCAGTTCTGGTGTCATAAACGGCCAAAACGGGCGTCCAATGGTCAAATTCATAGCGGACGACCTCGGATTGACCTGAAACCACCGTGCAACATTATAATTATTATTTGTGACGTGTACGCACAGACAGAACGTCAATTGGACATGCGGTTTGCGTGGTACGGCTCAATATTCATATTTTAAGTGATGCTCGTGCTTCGTAAACGCGCGTGAGGGGGGTCCAAATCGGCCGAACGAAGTCGGAATGTCCTGAAATCAGACGACCAATACGGGTGAGTGATTTTTGAAGTGGTCGAGCAGACTGCACATCAATTGGACGTGCCATGTGCCCGCAGTGACCGACAACGCAGTTCTGGTGTCATAAACGGCCAAAACGGGCGTCAAACGGTCAAATTTATAGCGAACGACCTTGGATTGAGCTGAAACCGCCGTGATACATTCTAATTATTATTCGTGACGTGTACGCACAGACGGAACGTCAATCGTACGTGCGGTTTGTGTGGTACGGCTCAATATTCGTGTTTTAAGTGATGTGCGCGCTTCGTAAACGCGCGTGAGGGTGGTCCAAACGGGCCGAATGATTTCGGAATGGCCTGAAATCAGACGACAAATACGAGTGAGTGATTTATGAAGTGTTCGAGTAGACAGAACATC
Organism: Viscum album; assembly: GCA_963277665.1. Lineage (NCBI taxonomy): Eukaryota > Viridiplantae > Streptophyta > Magnoliopsida > Santalales > Viscaceae > Viscum > Viscum album. The sequence goes on from OY728135.1 coordinate 1,371,212,811, forward strand.
AATCGGATGTGCCGTGTGCCCGCGGTGACCGACAACGCAGTTCTGGTGTCATAAACGGCCAAAACGGGCGTCCAACGGTCAAATTCATAGCGGACGACCTCGGACTGACCTTAAACCACCGTGCAACATTGTAATTATTATTCGGGACATGTACGCGCAGACGGAACGTCAATCGGACGTGCGGTTTGCACGGTACGGCTCAATATTCGTGTTTTAAGTGATGCGTGCGCTTCGTAAACGCGCGTGAGGGGGTCCAAATGGGCCGAACGAAGTCAGAATGGCCTGAAATCAGACGAAAAATACGGGAGAGTGATTTATGAAGTGGTCGAGCAGACGGCACGTCAATCGGACATGCCGTGTGCCCGCGGTGACCGACAACGCAGTTCTGGTGTCATAAACGGCCAAAACGGGCGTCCAACAGTCAAATTCATAGAGGATGACCTCGGATTGACCTGAAACAACCGTGAAACATTCTAATTATTATTCGTGATGTGTACGCGCAGACGGCACGTCAATCGGACGTGCGGTTTGCGCGGTACGGCTCAATATTCGTATTTTAAGTGATGCGCGCGCTTCGTAAACGCGCGTGAGGGGGGTCCAAATGGGCCAAACGAAGTCGGAATGGCCTGAAATCAGATGACAAATACGGATGAGTGATTTATGAAGTGTTCGAGTAGACGGCACGTCAATTGGACGTGCCTTGTGCCCGCGGTGACCGACCACGCAGTTCTGGTGTCATAAACGGCCAAAACGGGCATCAAACGGTCAAATTCATAGCGGATGACCTCGGATTGAGCTAAAACCACCGTGAAACATTCTAATTATTATTCATGACCTGTACGCGCAGACGACACGTCAATCGGACGTGCGGTTTGCGCGGTACGGCTCAATATTCGTGTTTTAAGTGATGCGCGCGCTTCGTAAACGCGCGTGAGGGTGGTCCAAATGGGACGAACGATTTCGGAATGGCCTGAAATCAGATGAAAAATACGGGTGAGTGATTTATGATGTGGTCAAGCAAACGGCACGTCAATCGGATGTGCCTTGTGCCCGCGGTGACCGACAACGCAGTTCTGGTGTCATAAACGGCCAAAACGGGCGTCCAACGGTCAAATTCATAGCGGACGACCTCGGATTGACCTGAAACCACCATGAAACATTCTAATTATTATTCTTACACATCACATATGACCCATGGATCGTTCTCCTAAAGTTTCAACAGAAACCGAATGCGTTTGGTCGGTTTTCCATATGTACTTAAAATACAATCCATTTTAAACAAAAGAAAGTCACTTAGAGTGGTCCCGACCACACCGCATCTCGGATTTAGGCGGGGTTGACTCGTACACGTCTCAAATGACCCATGGATCATTGTCTTAAAGTATCAACACAATCCGAATGCGTTTGGCCGGTTTTCCGTATGCCAGTTGATGTTTTTCACTTAAAATGATGTCCTTTTGAAACAAAAGACATACACTTTGAGTTGTTCCGACCACACCGCGCCTCAGATTGAGGCGGGGTTGATTCGTACACATCACATATGACCCATGGATCATTGTCCTAAAGCATCAACACATTTCGAATGCGTTTGGTTAGTTTTTCATATGTCACTTTTTGTTTTCACTTAAAATATTATGGAAATTCATATAGAATATTTTTATATCATATTTAGTATGGATTAGATTTTAGTTGATCGTGCTATGAAACATTTCAGAGCTAATGAAACTAAGGAAGGTGGAGGGGCTGTCCGGGGGGCTGTCCGGGGGGGGCTGTCCAGTGGGTGTCCGGGGGGCTGTCTGGGGACCAAGGAGGAGGGTGGGGGGGCTGTGCGGGGTCTGTCCGGGGGGTGTTTGGGGGTTGTTCAGGGGGTTGTCCGGGGTTGTTCAGGTGGCTGTCCAGGGGTTGTTCAGGGGGTTGTTCAGGGGTTCTTCAGGGGGTTGTCCGAGGTTGTTCAGGGGGATGTCCGGGGGGTGTTTGGGGGGTTGTCCGGGGTCCAAGGGGGAGGGTGTGGGTTTGTCTGGGGGGCTATACGGGGGGCTATCCGGGGTCCAGGGTGGATGGTTGGGGGCTGTACGGGGGGCTGTCCAGGGGGCTGTCCGCGGGGGCTGTCTGGGGGGGCTGTCCGGTGGGTGTCTGGGGGGCTGTCTGGGGACCAAGGAGGAGGGTGGGGGGGCTGTGCGGGGTCTGTCCGGGGGGTGTTTGGGGGTTGTTCAGGGGGTTGTCCGGGGTTGTTCAGGGGGCTGTCCGGGGGTTGTTCAGGGGGTTGTTCAGGGGTTGTTTAGGGTTTGTTCAGGGGTTGTTCAGGGGGTTGTCCGGGGTTGTTCAGGGGGCTGTCCGGGGGGTGTTTGGGGGGTTGTCTGGGGTCCAAGGGGGAGGGTGGGGGGGGTGTCCGGGGGGCTGTCCGGGGGCTATTCAGGGTCCAGGGTGGAGGGTTGGGGGCTGTACGGGGGGCTATCCAGGGGGCTGTCCGCGGGGCTGTCTGGGGGGTGTTTGGGTGGTGTTCGAGGTTCAAGGGGGAGGGGGGTTGTCCAGGGTCCAAGAATGAGGGGGGTTGTCCAGGGAGTTCCCAAACACACAACCACTAAAAGACAACAACATCCATAAAAACAGACAATATATAAAAATAACTCAACTCCAATACTATACTACGAGTCTAGATAAAACCAACAACTAGAATAGATTAAACATCAAATCTCAGTAATATAAGTCAAAAATGTAACGGATCAATATGTCCCACATCAGCATCACCATCACCATCATCATCATCATCATCATCACCCTCGTCATCGTCCTCCTCATCGTCCTCACCCTCCATAGCGCCTTCCTCCTCACCTTCGCCCTCCTCCTTGCCCTCCTCATCTCTCTTCTATTCCGCATCAGACTCCTCGCCATCATCATCTTCAAGCTGGACATCGGCCTGACCACCACTGGAACTGCCACCTGGTGCACCATATATAGAATGTATCGACAACATGTATTCATCAATCGCTGCGCTGGCCTCTGCTGGAAGTGTTGGACGTAGAACTTCAATAAATTTCATAAATGCACTGTTTGCCCTAGCAGACTGTTCTGCTGTCTCTGTGGCCCTTTTCTCAGCCTGTTCTGCCTGTGCCCTAACTTGCTGCAGCTCGGTGGCACTACAACTCATACCTGAGGCAGGCCAATGCCTCGTCGGGGCTATCCTAGGTCGGCAGCATACTCTGCCAGAATGATCCTCTCCCAACACTTGATGTAAGTGATCAGATGGCCCAAAATTGTCTTCTTCTTGGAAATCGAGGGCCTCTAAAGCATCCTGTTACAAATATAAATATATTATTAAGTTACGAAATAGATATTAAAATATAAAATCAACATATTAAAACATACAATCTGCTGCTGAGTCGCTTCGTTGACAGCACTTCCATCCTTTTTTCTTCTACTCGAGAAAAACAGTTTTGCTCGAGGCACACGTCCTTCAATATTTTGTACATGCCTCTACAATGACATTGAAAACAAAAGTTATATAAAAACTTTAGAAAATGATTAAATAATTTAGGAAACAGAAGAAAATGTAAGTCGTAAAGAAAACTTATAAACAATTGTCATACCTGCTGCCTCTCATGATCAGGTATCGTCGTGCGTCCTAGTGTATGGAGGTATTTTTTTGCATCAATGTTTTTTTTATTTTTTCCAGATGATTCGTAAATAAAATTCGATAATGCAAAGGATAATATTAATGAAAAACTTGAAAGTTATTATTTAAATACCTCAAATGTAATTCATACCTTAAACTGGGTACTCGTCCAATGAGTAATCATCTGACGATACTGCTCTATAGGACAATCATCCACGACTGGTACCGCCTCTAACTCAGTGCCAACTCTAGCACGCCAGCTAATATACAGCTCACGCTTGTAGGCTCTCCAAAGCTCGCCTAAATCCTTTAGACGTTACAGTCGTGCACCCTCACCATCAAGAAAATTAAATTGAAGATGAAATCAAAATATTAATTCATATAAATACAAAAATAATTCATGGCATTAAATACAACAGATTTTTTTACCCATATCTCTGCCCAAGCTCTATCTTTGACCTCATGTGGCAAATGTCTCCACGACAGCGGGCTGACGGTAATGATGTCAGAGTATTTGGCAAGCGTTTCCAGAAAACTCCGACATTGCTGCCCTGTTTTCTCAACCATCTGATTGTCTTCATTATATTCCACTATAACCTGTGTGTGACGGTTCCACACCGAACGCATTCGTGTACCACCCCGCCCACGTGCGTCCCTAACGACACACTAGGATAAGAATGTGGGAAGGTTGAAATGTCAGTGGGAGGGGCAGGGTCTAGTCAGGCACGCGCAGCTCTACATCCACCTCTGGTACGAACCCTCCTCATACCACCGGCCTGAGTACTAGGACCAGTACTAGGCTCCTCGTCGAATAACTGTCGACGTAATGGTGGATCCTACAAAAACATATAAAAAAAATTAATCACATGACATTATATATTCTGTATATATATATATATATATATATTTATTTATTTATTTATTTGAAACAATGTACTCACTGTAGGCACTAATGGTGGAATGCCCATCTCCTCCATCCGACGATTGTTCTCCGACATTTTTTTTCTTCGTCTCTCTTCAATTGGCTGCATTTCCTGCATTTGAAAACAAATATGTAATTAATTAGAAAAAGAAAATTAATGTGTAAACCAAAAAACTAAATATATGAGGGAATGAGGGGATTCATTGATAATTTAGCTATCAATCGTTTTGGAAGAGCTTGAATGAATTTAATAAAACATACAAGTTGTAATGTTCACCAAGTTAGAAATATTGTTTGATTTGGTTTGAATACAGTTCAATTCCAAATTCGAAAATGCAATTCAAATAAAACAGCAACCAATAAACATTGAAAATTCACATAACGGTTAAGTCAGCTAAAAAATATTTGTGATCAATACTAAATAAAATGAATATTACCAACCATAACAACCCAACTCGAGGTAAACCAAAAGAATTGAGAACATGGATGAATGATTCTATATATTTCCAACCACAACTTTAGGTTCACAATCAACTCTGACAATTGAGCTATTGGAGTCATCAAAAGAAATAAATGGATTGGTTCCAATGGCAATAGGGACAGTGTCAATTCCATCATCAGCATCATCAAAAATATGTCTTGGAATTACTTCAACTATGACACCAAATTCAGGTTGAAGTTGATCTTTGACATAAAAAACTTGTTTAGCCATTGATGCTAACACATATGGTTCTTCGGTAGCAAGAGTGCGGGTCATATTAATTACTCGAAATCCACAATCAATAATAAATATGCCATGTCTCGTCATCGAATCAAACCAATGGCATTTCATCATTGTGACTCGTCCATGAGAGTAATAATCCAATATTATTATTTTCTCAACGACTCTATAATAACCCACAATTTCAAGTCGCAGTCTACTATCTGATGCACTGGCATAACAATATGTTGTGGTAGTAACCATAATACCATCATGTTGTGTTCTCATGTTTTTGGCTCGTTCAGTGACAATAAATCTGTACCCATTGATAACAATTGATTTACAGTCACAAACCACGGTATTAGGACCAAAATCCAAAGATCTTATTTCCTCAGAGACAAAGGCAGCAGACAAACTCAATACCTGCAATATAAATGACAGTTAAACTTAAGTAAATATTGAAATAATTAATTTAAACAGTAATATTTTTACCTTCAATTTTAACCAAGCAGAAAACTCTTTGCTATGCAAAGTCTCTCTCCTTCTCAAAGATAGAGAACGATGCTTCCTATTTATCATTGTTTTATGTTCCCTATAGATAAAAAATATGAATAGTTTAACAGATATATATGTAAGATATACATATTCAATTTTGTTACCAGATATAGTCATCGAACAAATCACAGTTGAACAAAACGGTGCGATGTGCCATCTCCCGCTCTTCATGGCTTAATGTATTCAATGTATATGATCCAGGAATTCCTCATGTTTGAGGAAGTGATGGAAAACTGGGTTCAATTTTCTCATATTGGTCTTCTTCATTTCTCATTGGTCTGTTCATTCTTGTAGTAAGATCAGACAAATACAATAAACAGAAATCCATACATTCTTGAGCTAAGTAACCGTTCACGATAGAACCTTCGGGATGATTCTTGTTTCGAACATAAGACTTTAATGTGAACATATTTCTTTCAGTTGGATACATCCAACGAAAAGAAACAGGTCCTCCAAGAAGTATTTCAGTTGGAATATGGACAGTCAGATGCAGCATGCATGTGAAAAATGATGGCGGAAATATTTTCTCCAACTCATACAAAATTAATGGGGCATCTGTCAACATTTTTTGCAAGAAAGACTTGGACAACTTCATAGCACAAAGATCTCTAAACAAATGGCAAAACCGAATAACACCCACCCTTACATTATTGGACAAAATATGACGGATTGCTATTGGAAGCAACTCATGCAGTAGAACGTGATAATCATGAGTCTTCAAAGATTTTAGCATCAACTCTCTTCTGTTGACCCGTTTAGATATGTTGCTTGAATAGCCATCAGGAACTCTAATAGTCTCTAATACTTCCAAAAATTGTTTTTTTTTCAGTAGGTGTCATCACATAAGAAGCACATGGAAGTTTCCATTTATTTTCATTGATACGCACAGGATGCAATTCTGGTCTGATGCCCCAATCCACCAAGTCACGTCGAGATCGTAAATCATCTTTTGTCTTCCCCTTGACATTTAGAAGAACTGAAAGCAAAATTTCACATATATTATTTTCAATATGCATTACGTCTAAGCAAAGACGTGGCAAATTGGTTGACCAATAAGGCAAATCAAAAAAGATACTCCTCTTCCTCCAATTGTAACTGGTTTCTGTGGAAACATTATTTCTATTTCTAGATTTCATTTGACCCTTCCCGAACGAAAAACTGAAATCTTTCAATTCATTAAGCACATCAGTTCCATACATACGCTGAGGTGGATCATCGGTCTCTATAGTATTATCAAATCTTCGACGATTCATTCTATATGGATGATCCTTTGGCAAAAATCGTCGATGTCCCATAAAACTGAAACTACAACGATGATTCAGTCTTCTGGATCGTGTATTCTTCATACAAACTAGACATGACATTTTTCCCTTCGTGCTCCATCCAGACATCATTGCATAAGCCGGAAAATCATTGATCGTCCACATAAGCGCATCATGCATCTGAAATATGTCTTTTGAACATGCATCGTATGTGCGCACACCCACATCCCAAAGAAGTTTCAACTCTTTTATTAAAGGTTGCATGTATACATCAATATCAATGCCGGGATCAGAAGGACCAGATATGAGTATACTCATGAAAGTGAAAGATTTTTTCATACACAACCATGGGGGAAGATTATAAATGTGTATAAAAACTGGCCATGTGCTGTGCGAAGTAAGCATCTGCCCAAACGGATTAAAACCGTCGCATGAAAGACCCAGCCTCACATTACGCACGTCATCTGCAAAATCAGGATGTCGAGCATCAAATCTCTGCCATGAAAATCCATCTTCAGGATGAACCAACTCATCATTAGTCTTCTTTCTCTCGGTATAATGCCATCTCATTTTTATTGATATGTCATCAGACATAAAAAGATTCTGGAGTCTGGGGATCAATGGAAAGTGCCACATTACTTTCTGTGGAACGCGGGATGGTGTTCCATCAGATTTTGACTTCCAGCGGGATGTGCCACATTTTATACATTCATTTCGTTCAGCGGTTTCTTCCCAGAATAAACTGCAATCTTTCGGGCAAGCATGAATTTTGTTTCTGGAAAATCCAAGTTCTTCAACTAACTTCCATTCCATATAGTGGTTTGAGGGAATATTTGCATCATCTGGAAGTAAATCCTTCAATAGGGTAAGAATGTAATCGATTGTTGTATTAGAAATCCCATACATAGTTTTTTAATGAAACAATCGGATTAAAAATTACATCTTTTTCATTTTATAGCATTGTCGATATACTAGAGTCGTGGCAGCATCATTCAATTTTTTTCACCCTATCAATATCATCATTTTCACTAGATGCATCATTTTTCCTCATATTGATGTCTTCTTGAGTCGAAATCCTTTCTTTTTCATGATGTCGAATAAACGGAAACCGATCATCTAACAAATTCTCCATTCTAGTCCTTTCATTTCGATCATCACCAATTTGAGATTTCATTTTCTCCCCATTATGATACCACACAAAGTAGTTTGCTTAAAAACCATTTTTGGTTATGTGGTAGCTGACTTCTTCACGACTCAACCAAGGTCTACCAACACAATTGGAACATGGGAAGTGTATGCGACCACTATCTGAAGCATTGTGAAATGAAAAATCTATAAAGCTCTCCAAATTGTTTTGAAAATCGCTTGAGATACGATCATTTTCATACATCCAACTTCTGTCTATTCTGTAAAAAGAATTCATATAAGTCATTTTGTCATAAACAATTCAATAGGATTGAACTTTAATAGAAAATACATTTAAGTAAATGATAAAGGAAGAAAATAATCATGGTATCAACTACACATGTGAGAAAACATACTAATGTGTTATTGAAAAAAATGTAAAACCAACAAGAACTTAATGTGTTATCACATCAGAGCATGCCTCATCCCATAACCATATTAGTAGGGTATCCTCATATGCGATTTACCTTTTTGAATTAATATTCACTTCCTCACCAGGTACCTGAGTAGATTTCATAGATATAATCATCTCACATCCTGTAAGGCTTCCATTATGTATGATCTGTAGAATAATTTGAGTGATCATGAATCATGCATGGGATCTTCCCATGATCACTATAGATTATGAGAAGGAATTATTATAGGTCACATGAAGAACATCAAACACATATTTTAGATAATTTGAGACATTATATAATAAAATAATGTATAAATCTATGGAATTTGGGATAAAAGGATGGATGAAATACTAAAATATGGGGGACTAAGGTGAAGGAAATATATGTTGACCCTAATGTTCATAACACGCATCACCTATGAAATTTTATTCCACTAGGAAATTTCATCATGTTGACAATACATTCCATTGGAAACCTATTTGGATCATTTGATGTCCCCTTGACATGCAAATAAAATCAGATGGAACCCATGAATATGCCACCCTTGTAATGAAAAGCCTTTAATTCTCACCATAAAGACTACATGTTTTCCAATAGATATGTATCTCCTACTATATAGGGGAATCAATACATATTATCTCAGTCTCATATTAAATGTCAGGAATGTTAGATGGCTCCCTTAACACCCTCTAGGCTCACTAACTAGGTCATGTCATGTCCTCAAATCATGTCACTATGGACATAAATCACCCTCCAAGACATGTCACACTGACTCTAGAGTTTCCCTCCCAGTGTGTCAAACAAGTCTTTTGATGAAAATGGAGAAGATCACCAAAATCAAGAGATTCCCTATAGGCATTACATCCATGATCATGAAATTTCTTCTAGGATCAACCAGTCAGTACTTGTGATGTCCTCCAAACATTCCATCCTTGATCATTAGAGAAACATCAGACAATCCACTGTACCCCCCTGGACACCCCGTACCCCCCGGGATATCCCCGCCCACCCTCCTAAATAGCCTACACCCCCCTCCCCTGCAACCCCACCACCACCACCTAGACATACCACCTCCATGGACACCCCACACACCCCTCCCCCACCAGGAAACCCCACCCAGACCCCCAGGACAACCCACACCCCCTGGACAGCCCCGCCCACCCCCGTGGACAGCCTTTCCCACCCCCGTGGACAGCCCCGCCCACCCCCGTGGACAACCCACCCACCCCCGTGGACACCCCCTACCCCCTAGACAGCCCAACCACCCCCGTGGATAGCCCACCCACCCCCATCGACACCCCTTATATCTATGGACATCCCCCCACCCCCTTGGATAGCCCACCCCCCCTGGACACCCCTACCCCCCGTGGCCAGCCCACCCACCCCCCTGGACAGCCCGCCCACCCCTCCTTGACAGCCCGAACACCCCTGTGGACAGCCCGTCCACCCTTGTGGAAAGCTCACCCACCCCCGTACCCCCCTGGACACCCCGTACCCCCCCTGGATAGCCCCGCCCATCCTCCCAAACAGCCCACACCCCCCTCCCCTGCAACCCCACCACCACCACCTAGACATACCACCCCCTGGAATGTGTAGAAATAACATAAAAATACATGATATATAGATAGCACAAAATACTCAACCTATGGGTTCACATTAACTACATAATCACACACTTCACTACTACCATAAAACACATAAACCACACCACCACCACACAAGACACATAGCATTTCTCACATTCATTTATAAGCCACTTCATTCACACTTACATTGTCCATTCATTTAAGGTTAAATTAATTAAATCCATTTACCACACATCCATTTCTATTCCATATCATTTATTTAATATCTTGTTTTTTGTTTTAACAGCATAATCTATTCCATAGATAACCAGGAAACTAATAAAACCACCACACAACAACTCACCATCTCACAATAACCATTGAAACCATGTTACATCGACCAACCATCTCACCAAAACAACCACATATCACAATAAAAATATTGCACATCACAAACCACCGCACAACCAAAGCCACCTTACCGCATTATACACCACAACTTAATCACACAACACCTCCACACGACACAACACCACCACACATCATCACTATCATACAACTTCACATGACACATCCATGCCCACTAACCATCACATTACAACCCCACATATCACAAATCCCAACTGGTCACCTCAATCCCCATAAAACAGCCTACAACATACAATGAAACACAACAAAAAACCTCTCATAGAGGCAACATACCCCAACTTCCACAATTTATTTATTCAAGGTCTTTTATTACATTACCCCTTTATTTATCATGGACATTATAACACAACTGATATTCGAGGGGAAACTAATTAATTAACAAAATATTTATTCATTTCCCTATTTTACACGGTGAAATCACATCAAAATCCAAACCTAAAACTAAAATATTAGATCAATAACAATAAAAACAAGGTACCATATGTGTATAAAGAAAAAATTACCTGATTTGAGACGATTCAGATGGGTTTTCACCTATTCCTATGGGGGAGTTTGAGAGTAGCAGAGAGCTGCAGCTGGATTGATAACTTAAAACTAAAATACTAGAGCAATAACAATAAAAATAATAAAGACAAGGGACCATATGTGTATAAACAAAAAATTACTTGATTTGAGATGATTCAAATTGGTTTTCACCTATTTGGATGGGGGATTTGGAGAGTAGCAGAGAGCTGGAGGTGGATTGATAACTTAAAACTAAAATACTAAAGCAATAACAATAAAAATAAGGAAGTATATGTGTATAAATGAAAGGATACCTGATTTCAGATGGTTTTCACCTCTTCGGATAGGGGATTTCGCGAGAGGAGAGCGGTGGAGCAGATGAAATTAGGTTTCTGTGCGAATGGGGGAGAGGAGCCCCGCGACTGGATTTGGGGGAAATAATTCCCAACGGTTTTTAAGAACTGTTGGGAAAGAGATGCTAAGGACCCCTTTACCAATGGTTTGGAAAAGAGGTGGCTTTTCCCAACATTTTCAGTGAACCGTTGGGAAAGGCTTTCTTAATCCTTCAATCCCAACGGTTTTAGCAAACCGTTGGTAAACACCCGTTGGGAAAAACAGAATATACAGTAGTGTCTCTTTCTGGTGCCTATATATGATAAAACTCTATCTGATATAGTTGTATATTTTACATCTTTATTTGGTGAACCCATGACTAAAACATTTGCACAGTTCCTTTTCATAAACCAAAAATTTCCTTCATTAGAAACTCATGATGCTCTAATACCTTTAGATCTTCACTTCTCTCATACATATATTAACTTTTTTCCGAAAAACCATATTGTAAGATCACATATTTTTCAGGTACGTATATATTTATGTTATGGTAATCATATTTCTATTGCTTTGTATATCATTTAAAACTTTCTTGTTGAGCCTTGGTTTAGTTGGGTAAAGTGTTTTAGAGCTACCATAGGAGGGGGGGATAAGTTTGGATAAAGAGTTATTTCACAACAGGAATTAGACAATCACAATTGGAATTCCATGGAGAAGACCCCGTTAATTATATAAAGGGCCTAAATGATTTTAGATAGACAAAATGAAAATAATTCATTCCATTAATAGTTCTAGTAAGACATAATGAACTTATTTCATACCCAAAATGGTTTTGGGTATACTACACTAACCTAATTCACTGGTGAATAGTTTTGGGCAGACCCCATGAACATAACTCGTCCCCTGAATAATTCAATGAAAATACAATGAGTTTCATTCTCTCCTTGAATAGACCACATGAATTAAAAAACTGACATCCTAAATTGGATATATGACATTAAATGGGTTTTAGGGGTTCTAAACATAGGAGGAATATTTTATGGGGTATATCGGATTTTATAATGTTAAGACAAGAATAGACTATTTCTATCATAAATATTCCATAAACATTCTCTTTTTAAACATATAGTGTCATGCATTCAAATAATACATTCTTTATTATTGATTTTATTCCTTATAAGAATGACCATTTAAACCTTATATATAAAATAGAATCACATTATGATGAATCTTGTAATTCTATAATAATAATTTTAAGGTAAGACTTCATTTTTAATTATTCTTCTTCTCCTCGTTCAATTGGATTTCCTTTTCACAACACTAGTGTGGTCCAACCAAACATGGTCCATATATCATGTTTTTTTGGTAGGAATTTTTGTTTACATTGAAGGTAAGGGAGAAATAACAATTGTACTATAGAAAACAATGAATATTATTTACCATATTCTCTAATTTTGAGGTGGGTAGTCATGAATAACTCCAACATTACTATTTCAATTCTTCTAGTATATTCAATAAGTGTGTTTGTGTCGGCATGTTGTGTGTGTGACCTAAATAAATGGATAATTCACTGTTTTTATTGAACAAAACAATCTTATAGGTCCATGGATCCCTTTAGATCTTTTTTTATTGTGACTAAACTTATATCCAATTTATAGGTGAGCCTAAATCTGAACTTATGATAATTGGCTCGTTAATGAGGTGTTTGGTGTACCTTATAATCATGATTACAGCATAATTAGTATCTTGTCTCAACGTAATAAAATATTTTTAATTATTTATGGGGTTTTAAATAAAAATATCAATTGATGCCAACTTTGATTTTTTGTAATTCCAATAGGTCTATGTCTGGTCATGTGGAAATTCTTATAGTACTCTTCCTGGTTATTTTGTAAAACTTATAAGGCTCTTCCTAATAATGTAGTAATTCTTATTGAGCTCTTTGTTTTCATTGTGTAATTATTATAGGGATATTCTTGTTTATTCTATAATTTTTGGTGGGATACATCATGGGAGGGTCATGGATGAGTTTGGCATGGTTCAATGACACACTCAGAGATATCCCACAGCATGCCAAATAATGTTTATCTTCCTCTATGTGTCAACCAAAAAATAGAGGGTTAACAGGTTTATTTTTATTTTTATTATTAATTTTTTAATCCATATCATAGTTATTTGTATTATTACATTAATTGCACATCATATTGGATTTTTTAAACATTATGGGCAGTTGTACTCGCACCGTATATGGGATGTCACTTGGTACCCGAGAATATTTCTTAGATATAGGTTTGGGCAAGTTAAGAGGCCCTCAAAAGATTTATTGCTTTATGGATGGGTTAGAGTTTTGATAAAATAACTATATAGATTTTAGGAATTTAGATTTGTATTTTTTTATCATTTTTGTTTAGAATTTTATTTCTATGACTTACATTATGTCATTTAGATACATTCTTCCTATCATTACATGTTTTTTTTATGATTTGGATTGTTCTTTTTGTTGTATTTTCTACCTAGGTTTAGTTTTTTACTTATATTATTTCACTATAATTGGTACTATGTACTATAGGGTATAGTATCCCCACTATGATCCTTAAAAACTAATAACATTTTGGTAGCCTCTAGCATATGAGGAGGGGTTCCTATAGTCATGTTGGAAATATGGATCATCCATAAGAGGGAGCACTGGGTTTTATTACTTTACAAATTAGTATTAGAGTAGTTTATTTTTTATTGTTTTACTCTTTGGAAAATGTCGAAAGGGAACTTGAATGTGTTAGGGATTAGTAATGGGACCATTCATGGGATTAACTGACCCATGTATGAGGGGTTCACTATGTTCTAAGGGATGGTATTGGTGTTCAGGTTTTTCACTTTTTACACTAATGATGTTACTTTTCCTTGGGTGATTCACTTGTTTTGTGATGTTACTGTTTATTTGGATTATAATCAAGGGATGATATATAATGAGAAGATTATTCATGCATCAAGGTGTGCACATATGGATATATGTTGACATTCACAGTCTTTGATAGGGATATATCTATTTCATGTGATATATATTCCCATATAAATTGTGAATTGAAAGGACATGATATATGAAATAGAATTACAATAAATATATTATTATGTTATGAAAATTATTTTTATATTCCAAGTATAGGGGAACTAAGATTCAATGGTTCTATGTTGTTCTCACCTTTTGAGTGTGGTCTTGATATTTATCAAGTGTTCTAACTAGATAATTTAACCTTATAGAAAAAATTCCTCCTCATCATATTCATATTGTGTTTCAGGATACTTGTAATAAGTATGCTTCTAAAAATATTGATTATTAACTTCCTACTACTCTAGAAAATCATATAGATGATCAAATCCTCAATGAATTTTTGAGGATTATGTGATCCATGGATAGGGAGATTATCTGCACCATTCCTTCAATGTCTTAACTGGTGAGAGAGTTCCAGCTATTTTATAACGCTACATTCTCTATGGAGGTAGTACACAAAGCATATGATTTATTGATTGAGTGAGTCTAGATGATAATTAAGAACCTCGAGACACCCCTAGATAGAAGGGTTAATCTTTTTTCTTACATATTTCACGGACCATCTAAGCATTACGAAGACATTATGGGGAAAACAGAGCAATAAGAGGTGCTATCCAGGAAAGAATTCGAGGTGAAATTTATGATCCAATTATATCTAGAGAAGTTTAGGTATTATAGGGATTTTGATTTCATGCACATGAAATATGTGGAAATATTATTGATAGACTATACTAGACACTTCACTAACCTACCTCATTTTTCTCCATCTATTTCACTAGATGAGATCATCAGGTTGAAATGTTTCCAGGGTGGGATTTTCAAGGAAATATGGTCAAAGGTGAAAATGTGTTTCCTAATAAGCTTTATAGACATTATGTATCAAGATCTCACCCTGAAATTAATCTAATGGAGCCTTGAGTGGTGGGTATGTAGTTTTATCTTGTCGATCATTGATTTCTTATTATAGTAGTATGAACTACCACTGTGATAGTAAACACCATAGTAGTAGCAGGTAGAGCATCCTTGGGAGTAGAAAACAATTCTGTGATCATGTCCCAATGCATTTTTTTCAGTGCGAAGAGTTTTTTCACAAGAACTCTCATTGTACATACCTTGATGTGCATTTGCATTCTTGGGGAAGGTTAGGCCATCTATAGATGTTCTGAAAGGGCCCATGGGAGTATAACATTGGAAAAAGGTCAGGATAGGTACTAATGTTTACAAGGGGCTAAAATACACCTTATTAGATTTGTATTTTTAATTCCACTAGGTTTCATGCTAAGGTAGGGGATGTGGTATTGCAGCAGAGGAACGATAGTACCATCCAATATTAGTATCATAGAGAAGTTAGGCTAGATCCTAGGGTAGTTAGGTGAGTCAAATGTATTTTATTTAGTCTACTCTGACTGGTCTAGATATATGATCTTCTACTATCTGAGGTAAGATTCATTTTTCATCTACCCTTGATTGTATTTTTCCCGATATGACAACATCTAACTTTTTTATCTTTTCATTTAAAAAATAGTTTCTCTTTTGATAAGGACGGATTATATGGTATTATATCCATCAACACCACTATTAGGTGTGTGATCAGAAGATATCATACACTGTATGTAATGTTCTCATGAAATTGGTGGATATTTTTTCATCTAGGAGATTGTTATGCTAGATATTATAGGCTTTGATTTCATTTTTTGTATGAACTAGCTAGTTAAATATCAAATAAATATCTCATTATGATTACTTCATTTTAATGATAAACAACATAAAAGCCTTATAAAATAAAGATCAATAGAATTAGTGTATTGGGAAAATTAGGACCATACATAAAATATAAAAAATAAAGCATAAACATTTATTTAATTCCATATTCTCTAGCTTCTCAGTGTTCCTTGTGTTCTCTTTTGTACGAGTAATCACTAGAGGACATAAATCAAAGAAAGGGGTGAGGTAAAATCCTATTAAAAGGAAAGATAAAAGTGTGGATCAATATAACATGGTGTGATCATAATCATCATCATCATAACATAATCATGATAACATCATCATAATCATGAGAGGAAGCACTATATAAAGGCATGGAATGAGGTGATGTTGAAAAATGAAACATCATGTCTTAGTGGACAACATCCACACATATTTGTGAACAAAGATAGTATAATATTAACACATATTACTCTATATATCATGATATTCATCACATAAACCAATTCATTTGAGTTATATATAATTCCAAGCACACCTGTCAAATTATAACATTAACATGCACTATATAATTTTGGATGCACCTGTCCCATCCAAACATTTACAATATCATGTATCCTACATAGAATGTATAACAATCTTGGCTATAAAATAAACAATGTAAAGGAATGGTTTTAATTTTATAAATCATACATTAATGAATAAACTTTTGGGTTTCCAAAATAAATAAGGATTAATATAATTGTTTTAAGAATCATCAGTATTGAGTGAAGAAGAAATAGTCTCCTGATATGTAAATGTTTTGTTTTTATAAAGAAGAATTATTTTGGAAAATTCATTTTTTCCATAAAATAAGAGTAGAAACATGAATATGAAAAAAAAAATTAAATGTAAGGATAATGAAATTATATTTAAGTAACATTAATGGAACATCCATACAAAAAATGGATTGATAGAGGAAAAATCCAAAGTAATAGATTTGGGTTTGAAAGTTCTACTTACCATATGTCCAAGTACTTTCCTCTCGTTAATATCCTGTATAATAAAATAAAATATATTAATTAACAAATAAATAACCTCTTATAGATGTATTTTTTTTATTATAGTTTCGCTAAGTTCATTCATATCCTTTTAGATGATTATAGAGTTCAATTCCATCATTCTGGAGTATTCATTTTCTTGGGTTTCATGATCAAATAAATTGAATATGAGAGTAGAAGTTTATATAAAATGTTTATAATTATATAGAATTGAATTTGTTTTTAATTAATTAAAATAAATATTTTTAAATTGTTATATATATCAGTTTCATAAATGGTATGAGGATGAGTCATTACATTAAATGTTTGTAATAATCATTTAGATGTTTTGGCGATTTTTTGAACATCACAAAATAGTTTTATTCCATTATTTATTAATTTGTATATAACTTAGTTACATAATATAAAAAAGGGTTATTAGAAAATTTTAATTGTATGTAACAATCATTATGGTGGTTTTTTGAACATATTTAAAGGGATTATAGAAAAATGTAAATTCATCATCCACGATGTCAGTAAATTGACCCATAAAATGCAATTATTTCATTTTTAGAACAAAAGAGAGAGAGAAAAGATTTTGATGATTAATATTTCATTAACATGATATAATTAAGGTATATATATGATACTAGAGTTATCATGCAGATTTTTTTAGAGGAGGTGAGGATATAATAAGAAAAAAAAATAAATTAAATTAATTTAAAAGAAAAAAGAAGAGATTTAACCTGTTGATTCTCCACTTTGAGAACATTCTTAAGAAACCTAGGTTTGGCCTTTTGCTTAGAATAGAGCCTCATAGACCGAGGGAAGGGGATTTTGAAAATATTTGGATTGAATTGGATAAGGATAAAATATTTAAATGTGAGATAAGAATATGTAGTGAGGGTGGTATTTATTCGAAAAGAGAGGGGTATCTTCTATTTATTTTATTCACAAGTTTATTATTTTAGCTCCAGAATATAAATATTTTTATAATTATCACTAAATATATTAAAATATTGTAGGTTATTTCGAGATTACATTTAATTCATCATAAATGACCCAATAATTAGTGTATTTAACTCATAATGTATATATATAATAAATTACAGTATTTTACTGTTCACCTAAAATTCAACTATTTCAAAAAAATCTCAAAAAATCCACCTAACCATTTTTGATGTGTATAATTCAAAAAATTCTCTATTATATATAAGTAATTTTCTAAATATGATAAATTTAATTATTAATTAAAATAATAATTTGTTTGAAAAATCCAAATATTAAAATTATAACTGATTTTATGAAACTTTTAAAAAAAGTAACTAAGGTCTCACAAAATTATCATAGAATCATAAGAAAAAAATTAATTTATGAGTTTTTTAATGAAAAAATATTTTCTTATATGTCATTATATTAATTATAAAATTGTAAACATATATTTATTCCTTATAAAAATACCAATACTGAGTTTATTATTGTTAAAATATTTATTTACTTATTTCATGATATAAATATATTATATTTTCAGTCATAATATACCCAAATTTTATTTATACTTTCAAAGGTGAATTTACTATTCTATTGGATGAAATACAATTCCTAAGTTTCATGTTACTATTCAAAATGTCATATGACTATTCCATCAGTATAGGTTCTTTAATTTCTAAAAGATCCTCTAATTTCATTCATTATTCATTTATAAGGTTTATATTGTGGTCTCTATGTGATTTTATGTGATTTATACTATACGAAATAATTATAAGATAGGAGAAATTCCATTGGTAAAAGTTTGAGTTGTTGCATTCTTCCCCCCTTTTGAATTTCTCCCTCGAAATCTTTTTTTACATAAAAAGGTGAGGGTACTTTTCCTTCATCGCCTCTGCTAGTTCCCAAGATGTTTCTTTATACTTATGGATCCTCTAAGAAAATTTACTAGGTGGGTAGTCTTGTTTCTTAAAAACATATCTCTCTGGTCTGGAATCATTACCAGATACTCCTCTTAGTAGAGATCATCCTCCATGTGATGGAGATGGTATTTAATTTATCAAGAGAGATACCAAGAACACAATATGATTTTGAGCCATACTTAGTAGAAGTACAGGCCTATAGGCCCGTTCTCCAATGTGATCGTGGATAAAAAATGGGATAATGTACCTTGGAATAAGATTTTGTTTCTTTCTAAACCACATTACTCTCTTACATGGGGATGTTTGAAAGAATAATTTACCTCCAATGTCGAACTCTGTGTCCCATCAATTATTGTCAGCATATCTGTTTTACCGACTCTAATAATCATTGATAAGTTGATGGATGTCTTGAATATTCTATGTCATCTCTTACATAATAACACGTCCAAGTAGCTTTCATTCTCCAACTTCATCCCAATATGTTGTAGTACTACATTTCTTTCCCTACAGAGTTTCATATGAAGTCATCTTAATAATCAAGTGGAAGTTATTATTATATTAGAATACAACCAATGGGTGATATTGATCAAATCCAACTTAAAATTCAATTGAGAAAACTCTTATAATGTCTTCTAGTTTCTAAGGATTCCTTTCGTATTTTACAGAATTTTGGGGTGATATGTCATACATAATTTCAATTAAATAGTCAAATCATATTGAATACACCTCTAGAATTTAGATGTGAACCATGGATCGTGATTAGAGACAATTGAGAGTAGATCCCCATAAATTCTATCCACTTACTTTACCAATATCTTGTAAATTTGTTTAATAAATAGATCTTCCCTAATTGAGGTAATTTGGGTAGTTTTTGCGGGTCATTCCACTACAACCCATGTAACATTATATCCTTCAGATTTCATTGGGTGACCTGTGATAGAGTATATAGTGATATTCTCTCTTTTTAACATGGTTATATAAAATGGTTTCATTATCACGTTGGACTTATATCGCTATACATTAATTTTCTAACATATCCAGCACCTTGAGATATACTCTGTTGTATCCTTCTTCCTGTTATCCCATTAGATGTGTTCTATAAGATCACAATACATCTTGAAACTCCCTAGATGGATCGAGAAATTTGAGCAATGTGAATTATCCAATAGATCATTCATTATCCTAGGAGATGAAGTCACACAAAGCCTCAAGAAAAAATGAATCAAACCAACATCATCAATATGGAACTATTTCAGCCTCTCTTTACAACATTCACCTGCTTTTGTAACTCTAGATCATTCCTTTACACCACCTTAATCATCTCTTAGATATATGGTTGGTAAATAATTTGGGAAATGTATGATGTATTCTAGGAAATCGTTATTTCCGAATCCATCATTTTCATATCCATGAAGATATCATCTTTTTGAATCAACAAATTGGATAGAGTAGTAGGTTATTTTCTATTAAAAGTATCCTCTACCTTTTTATCCTTCCAAGGATGATAGTGTATAGAGAAATATTAGACCTTGGTTAACTCTAACCATATTCCTTAATTTATGTTTATATTATTTTGTGTCAATATATATTTTATACCCTTTTGAACACTATATATGTCACACTTCTCTCCATAGAGGCAAAGCCACCATATTTTCATGGAAAAAATCACTAATGCTAGCTCTAGATCAAGCCTTGGGTAGTTATGCTCAGGGATCTTCAACTGATGTCAGTTGTTGGCTATCAATCTATCATTCATAATGAGTATACAACCAAATCCAATAATTAAAGAAACACTTTATATAAAAACGTGTTCTCCACATTTCTTTAATGTGAGTACAATTGAAATTATTAGTCTCTTGTTTAGCTCCTTAAATATTTCAACACATTATTCTATCTACATGTACTTTACCCCCTTCTTTATTAAATTAGTCAGAAGCCTAGACAATCAGGATAATTTTCTCAAAAAACATCTATAGTACCCCTCTAATCTCAGAAAAATAAGGATTTATGTGACAATAGAGGGTTGACTACAATCCTCAATTGACTTTGTTATTGAAGGTTCCATAGAAATTCACCTATTTATGATCACGTGTCCCAAGAATGTGACTTGTTTCATCCTAAATTCATACTTACTAAAACTAGAAAACAATTTCCCCATACAAAATGTTTCTAGATTAATTTTTATATATTCTTAATGTTCCTCTTTTCACTTTGAGAAAATTGTAATATAATCGATAAACACTACCACAAATTTGATATGGTAGTTTCTAAAAACACTATTCATAAAATCTGTGAAGATCACATGGGAATTAGTAAGGTTACATGGAATTAATTGAAACTCCTAGTTCCCATTCAACGTATAGAATATAGTATTCTAAATATATTTCCCTTCACCTTTATTTGTTGATATACAGAAAACATTTTCACCTTTGATAAGTATTGAGATCCTCATAGTTGATAAAACAAGTCATCAATCCTTGGAAGTGGATATTTGTTTTTTATGGTGATCTTGTTGAATTAATTATATTCAATACACAAATGCATTGATCCATATGTCTTCTTGACAAAGAGCACTAGCACAAGCCAATTTGATTCACTAGGGCATATGAACTATTTGTCAAAATTCTCTTGTAGCCACTTCATTAAATCCTACAGTTAAATTGGGGCCATCCTTTTGGGGAATTTGGAAATAGGTGTAGCACCGAGATTGATTTCTATTGAGCACACTACCTCACGATCTAGGGGAAGTCCGGGTACCTCTTTGGGAAATAAATCACTATATTCCCTTACAATGGAATTTCCCCTAGGTTGATACCTTCCTTTGACTCAATAATTTGAGTGATATATTCTTCTTAACTGGGAATCAACCCCCTCACCATTGAGGGATTTACCAAAATGAGAATCCTAATATTCATTTAATTTGTAGAGAATCATGGTATAGTTTGGAATATGAAAATATATTTCTTTTTCTAAATATTTGATGTTTTCTATATATAAAGAGATCCAATTCATCTCTAATATAGAGCCAAATTCCACCAAGATAAGTATCATGTGATTTGCTGGGATAATATTACTACATACCCAAATAAGAGTATATTCCATCACTTGGGTTTCAATGATCACACCACTGGGTGTTATTTTTGATATGTCTACTTAAAGGATTTGAGGATTTGATTCAATAGTTCTATAAAACAAAAAATATTAAAAAGAATTTCTATAGCTAGAATCAAATAATACTTTTTCCATTATTGAGTTAATAGGAAGTGTACCTTTTACAACATCATTTTCTTACTACTATTTAATAGGAGTGGTGGAAAAAAACCATCCCTTTATACTTTAGATTTTTTGGATGATGATGATGGTTAACCACAAGTACTCATGGTTTAGTGAATTGTCTTTCATAGTACCCTTTCTCTCAATAATTGTAGCATTGTACCATGGGTGGTGTCCCCCTTTCCTCCATTGTAATGGTCAAATTCTTTATATCTATTTGATATTCATGATCTTGATGGAATTCTCTCCCACAATTATATCATTTCCCCATTACATTTAGGGATTTCCCATCATTATTCTCCCCACTATTTTGTCATGTGAGTTGTTGTTATTTATTCCCACATTTTTCATGATATTTTCCATCTTTAAACTCCATATTTTATTTCCTTTCACCATAGGCATGGGACCATTCTCCAAACTCTATCTTCAATTTGAGATCATATCAATCAAAATCATTATAACTCCAAATTTCAAGAATTTATAGACCCTTTCTAAGGCATGATTTAAATCCACTAAATAATTTATCAATATTTCTATAATTATTTATAGTAAAACCCAAAGTGTACCATGAAAGCCTTGTGAAATTTTCTTCGTAGGTCATGAATGATCCACCTTCCATTTTCATAAGCTCTATGAATTCTATATCGACATATGTACAATGATTTCAAGGAAAATAATTTTTAAGAAACATTATCTTAAAGTATTTCCACTCCATCTATTCAATTTCATCCGTTTACTTTGTGTTCTTTATCAATTACTACCATTTGTGAGCCTCTCCATCTAGACGATAAATGGCCAGAGTCACCTATCCCATCTCAGAGCTTCAAATAACAAAAAATATCTTCATTATTGATTATATCCACTATTCCATGACTATTGTATTAAAATATCAACTAAATAATGGAGGTCATTGCTGAATAAAGGAATCAATATCTAGTTGCTCCCTCTTATGTCAAGGAGGAAGTTCAACATTATTACAATTATTGTTCATAGCTTGAGATAGATGGGTAAGAACCTCCATGAAATTTTTAACTCCTCTTCCTAAGGCATTGGGGGTATAGTTTGTAAACAATATTCATTGTACCTCAAACAATATGTTGACCAAGATTCCCTTGGTTCCCACTATTTTCTAAAATAGGAAAGGTTAAAACAAAACGGAATTCAATAAGTTGTGAATAACTTATCACTTTGTGAAATTAATGCTAAAGGAATATCTTGTGGGATACCTATGTCTAGAAAAGAATATTTTGGGCTTATATATACTTAGTATCAATTTAAGGAATTTCTCTAAGGTTTTCTAATCCTAATTCTCTAATTAACTAATATTTTCTCTAACACCAACAATTGAAACCGAACATTTTCTTGCATGATTGTTAGATAATTTAAAATATAAACAGGATAAAATTGTTTCCAAACCAGGATCCAAAGGTTTTGTGTCTTGGGAAAATTATGACCATATATAAAATATTAAAAATAAAACATAAATATTTATTTAATTCCTTCTTCTCTATCTACTTAGTGGTCATTGTTTTATTCTTAATATAAGTAAACACCTAAGGATATAAATCAAAGATAAGAGTGAGCTAAAATCCCTATAAGAGGATAGATATAAACATGGATCAATATAACATGGGGTGAGAATAATAATTATCATTATAACATAAGCATGGTATCGTCATCATAATAATGAGAGAAATCATCAGATAATGTCAAGGAATATGGAAATTCATAACAATGAAACATCATGTCATAGTGGTCAACAAACACAAATAATTGTGAAAAAAGAGAGAATAATGTTTAAGAATATTTAACTTTATCATAAGATATTCATCACATTACCCAACAGATTGGAGTGCTATATAATTTTTAGGGCACCCATCATATCATAACATTTACATTCACATTACAATTTCAGGTTAACCCGCCTCATCATAATATTTACATCATCTTACATTCCATATAGAATGTATATAAATATTAATAATAAAAACCCCATGCAAAGGAATGAGATTCATTTCAAACATAATAAATTCATGAATAAAAAATTTTGTACCTAAAATAAAGACCGATTCACATAATTGGTATAAGAATCATCAAAATTGAGTGAGAAAGAAAAAATCCCCTGAGAAGTAAATGTATTTTTTTATAAAGAAGAATTATTTTATATTTTTTTTAATTTTTAATCAAATCATATTGGAAAAAAGAATATCTATAAAATAAAAGTGAATGATAAATAAATTATATCTACAGAACATTAATGGTATTACAAAACTACTCATATTTTCACAATTATAAATTATTTGTTATAACGAATTACACTTAATAAAACCTAAAATATCGAGATGTTGTGGGTATTTGGGAATTAGGTATATATAATAACATATTTTACATGGGATAAAAAAAATTATTAGAAACTTCTTTAACTTTCTTGTAATATTCCATGGTTTTTATAACTACATGGGATAACCTGGGGATAAACATGAGAAAGGGATGATCTATAAAGCCCAATAAGGGAATAAAAATAGAATAAAATAAAGAATATAATACATGTTAGAAAATAGAAATATCAATGGTGAATAAAAAGATTAGGGATCATGAACATGAATAATGAGAAATGATCAATCATGATAATCATAAAGGAAACATGGAAATTATAGAAACATCTTAAAACACTGAATCATAAACATATTTCAAGGCTAAAACCTCCAAAACATCATGGTTTAAAAACTCACATATAGTAATCATGTTCCCTCACTATCCCAACATGAAGAATCATGATAATAAACTTTTCCCATTACATTAGAGTGCTATCTAGGAGCACCCATTATATTCATTTTATTCTAATGATTAAGCATGCTACTTATATCATAAAACATGGATTTAGTCATTATCATAATTTGTTCCATGATTAAAGAGTTTGGAATACATATATGTAAGTCCCAATTAAAAAATTATTTTTTCATAAATTTGAAAACCCTTGATAGGAAATCAGTATTCTATACACTACACAATTGTTTTGGAGTGGAAGGTTGTGGTGAAATTTCAGCAGCATAACGATATCACAAAAAAGATTTATTAAAATGGGTTTATGAGAGAGAAAAAGGTATCTGATCACATAGGAAAAATGGAAAATAATAGGTACACGTAAATTTATATTCCAACATTTGAAATTTTGAAATATAAAGAATAATGTAATAATGAAACTTGAATAGTGAAAATAATTCTAACTATATTTTATCCTAGTAACGGGTGGGCATAAAGGATTATGGGAGGATTAATTATAGTTAAAGGGGAACTAATAATTTATAAATTAATTTCATAGTAAGGTTAATATGTAAAAAGATATTCCAGTATAATAAAATATAATTTATGATACCTAACATAAAATTAGTTCTTCAATGGAAATGAGAAGAGAGAAATCCCTTTCAAACCTTTGGCATGGTAACTGGTGTAAATAAAGGATTATGAGAGGATTAATTAGAGTGTATAGGGTATATAATAATGTATAAATCAAAATTCACTTATTTGGGATATGGGAGAAAATATCCCAACATGATCGAATGGAAATTAAAAATCATAATATAAAATATGTGCTTGAATAAAAATGAGAGTGGAAGATGCCTTACGAAATTCAGCACAGTAATAGCTTATGTAATGGTAAAAATGATTGAGGATAAATGATATGTCATTCATATAAAAAAATATTTATTTAAATGATTACAAATGAATGAAAATATAAGAATCTAAAAATAATAATACAATTTTCAAACAAGTTTCTTGACTTAAAAGGAGGAGAGGAAGGTCCCTTATTTGAGTGTGTGACACCAAAAACCTGGGACGATATTATTAAGTGAGTTTGGGTGCCTTGGGAGGACTCTAATTAGTGGAGGGGATAGTATTTACGTTATAAAAGTATATTTAGGGTAGTGAAATGGGATCTTGTGTGGTTTTATATAAGAAATGAGGGGGGTTTCATTATTATTTAGTTTTTGGAATCTATATAATAGAATATATGAAAACACATACCATGCCATAGATTTATTCCATGGTTTCTGAAAAATGGTAGTGTTTTATATTATTTTATAATTCCATGGGCCTAAATTATTAATATAATTCCTTTGATTATGAAGAGTCGAGTCATACTCTTAAATAAATGCTTTTAAAACATCAAAATATATTATAAGTTTTTGAGGATTCATAATGGAATTTGAAAATAAATAAAAATAAAGATAAAATTAAATTATTTTAAATGTAAAACATATATTTGGTCATGGATACCTTTTATAGTATTTATTACATCACTTTTGGGTCATTATTAGGTCATAATACATAAAGTATATTTATGCGGTATTTAATTTTTACCCAAAAATTTGACTCTCTCAAAAAATTATGAAAAATTCACCATTGGATAATTTAAAAGTTATAATTCCAAAAATAATATTCATTTTATCCGAATAATTTTATAAATATATTAATTTTTACTCTTAATATAAAATCCAATTTTTTTATAAAATGATGGGTTTTTCATAATAATAGTTTCAGAACCCTTATAAAAATTACATTTAACTTCATAAAATTATATGATAATTTATATATTATAAAAATTATTTAATATGAATATTTTATTAATATATTATTTATTTATAAAATCTATTAATTCATAAATTTATAAATTGAATTTTAATATTAACTAAATAATCAATTTCTACTTCATTGTATCATAATAAAAATTGTTTAAAATGTAAAAATAATCAGATAAAAATATATTAGTTATTATATAAAATATTATGTCCATAGTAATATTGTTATTGTCTTGATAAATATCCATTTTATAATAGAAAATTCCCTAAGAGTAAGGTGTGCGATTCTAGGACTTTCCTAGGGAGGCTCAGTGAACATGGTTTGGTTCATGATCTTGATGAGATTGATTTTCTCCCATTAATGGATTATCGCATGCTTAAGTTGTTGGACATGAACTTTGTATTGGTCAAGAGAAAATACTAGAAATGTTATCTCCCTCCAAGGCTCCTATAAATGGGCTTCATTAGGTATAATCCTGCTGGTTGAGGTCATTACATCATTTTTTATGTCAATTTGATCTGTTAAAACCCTATATTTATACTAATAGTGTTATCACTATTCAATTGATATACCATCAATGATCCAGTTACCTAAAGGACATTTAAATCTAAATAAATTTAATAAAGCAAAAAAAATTACAAGTGTTTTATATAAATATATTATATAATAAGACATTTAATTAAATAAAACTGTGAATATTATTCATAATAGTTCAGGTTATTATAATATTATCCATTTAAAAATTTCTCCCCAAAAATTTTGTTTTCCTGCACTAAAACAGATGAGGGTAACACTACTTCAACACCATGTCTGGTTCACGCATTTCTTCTTCAAACTTGTGGTTTCTCAATAATAATTTTACAAGGTTCATTTTCTTATTTCACAGAATTTTTTCAATATGATTTGAGATCTTCACCAGCTTCTCCTCATAGGAATGGTCACTCCCAAATTGTACCCCCTCTAGATTTATATGTGAGGGTTTTGGTATATACATAATCAAGAAAGATATATGGAATAAATCATGTACTTTGGATAGTTTCAATGTGTGTTCTAGTCAAAAGGACACTGATCGGAGGAGATCAAGGATCTCAAAGGGGTTAACGCATCTTAGAGTAATCTTTCCCTTCTTCTTTAATATAATCACTTTCTTCTAGAGAGATATACATTGCATATCACATTTATTTTTTGTACCTAATTCTTCATATTTACAACCATTAGAAATATTAAAGTAAAAATTAGGGATGAGTATTTTTAAACTATTGAATATTTAATTGGGAATCCAATTGCATTAAATGGAAAACTTATAAATTGCATTTATTATCTTCAATTGTGAATTTGTAGGATTCAATCAATGTTATCAATTATCTCATTCCAAACATAAGTTCTTATGGGAATATTTTATGTTCCCTTAATAATTCTTCATAATGAGCTAATGAATTTACCAATCAATTTATCATGGGAGTGTCAAACCAAGTGCACAGTAAGGCCTATTTTCCTATACCAGGTTACACAAGTCAGGCCCATGACACTATTTTGGAGTCATTATCCCTAGGTATATCTTTTTCAGTACCAAATCCACTTGTAATATCTAGAGAAGGATTTATTTCCTATATAAACCAATTTCTAAATACATACCCAAATTTAGTTATCTTTTCTTATCGTTATTATCTATCCCCAAAGATTTATCTATATTTTTCTAATCCTAATCCAAAAAATAACTAAACTCTTTCAATGATACCAACGATAAAAACACTACTCCTATTTTCACATTAATACATGATATATTACATAGGATTACACTTAATACATCCCAAATTATCAAGAGTTGTAGTGTATTTTGGCATTAGGTAAAGAGAATAACATCTTCAACATGGGATAAAACAACATTATTGAAAACATCCTTAATATGCTTCTAAAATTCCATGGATTTAAAAACTGTATGGGATAACATGTGGAAAAACATAAGAACGGGATGTGCCATAAATCCTAGTAAGGGGATAAAAATAAAATAACAATAATAAGATAATACATGATAGACAATATTTATATCGATGGGGCATAAAATCAGTCGTAATCATGAACATGAATAATGATACATGATATAGTAAGATAATCATAAAGGCAACATGGAAAATGTAGCAATAACATAAAACATTGAATAATAAATATTATTAAAGGATAAACCTACCAAGACATCATGGTAGAAAAATTACCATGTTGGAATCGAGTTCACTCCCTATCGTAATGTTATGTATCATTATACTAAGCATTACCAAATACATTGGAACTATATCTGGGAGCACCTATCATATTCATTTCATTCTCATTATTAAGTGTGCCAAAAATATTATACATATATTTATATCCCCAATAAAAAAAATATTTGGTTATAATTTTGAACACTATTTATAGGAAATGTGTATGATATTCACTACACAACTGTTCCATTATGGATGTTCCTTGTGAAATTCTAACATCAAAACGATATCACTTGACAATTTGTAAAAATGGGTTAATGAGAGGAAAATTGGTATCTAATCACAAAGAAATACAATAGGAAGTAATAGGGACATGTAAAATCATATTCCAACATTTGATATTTGTAAATAAAATGAATAATCTAATGAAGAAACTTGAATAATGAAAATAATCCATACTTTGTTTCGACATGGTAATAGGTGAAAATAATGGATATTGGGAGGCTTAATGATAGTAAAAAAGGGATATCAACATTTATACATAAAATGGATAGTGATGGGAATATGTAATAACATATTTAGACATAAGAAAATGGAATTTTAGATACAACATGTAAAAGATGTTCTTCAATGGAAATGAGAATATAGAAATCCCTTAGGAAATGTTGGCATGGTAACGGGTGCACATAAAGGATCATGGGAGGATTAATGAGACTGAAAGGGGTATATCAACCTATAGACATATTATATAAAATATTTGGGATATGGGATAATATATCACAATGTGAAAAAATGGAAATTTAGAAGCATAACTTAAAATAAATGCATGAATAAAAAGTAGAGTACAAGATCCCTTACGGAATTTCGGCACAGTAATAGGTTAAGAAATGGTTAAAATGAGAGAGGATAAGTGATATCTCGTTCATATAAAACAAATTTTATAGTACATTATTTATTATAAATGAATAAAAATAAATCCAATGGATATTAAGATGACTAATTTCAAACAATGTTTTTGAATTGAAATTATGAGAGGAATGTCCCATACTTGAGTGTGTGACCCCAAAAGCATGGGAGGGGGTTTTTAAAAGATTGGGGCCCCTTGGGAGTACTATAAAGAGTGTAGGTAAGAGTAAGGAGTTTCTAAATGGTGTTTTATTGAAGATAAATGCGATCATGGGTTGATTTATATAGGAAAATATGGGGGATTTTGTTTTTTTATGCTTTGGACTTTAAAAAATAAAATATCCCAAACCACAAAAAATACCATGTTTTTCGCATTGTTTATGAAAATGGGAGGAGTTTATATTATTTTATATAAACTAGGGAAGAAATTATTAAAATAATTCACATGATTATGTGGAGGTCAGTCACACTCTTAAATAAAAAATTTTAAAACCTTAATATATATTGTAGGTGTTGGATTATTCACAATGGATTTATAAAAATAAATAAAATTAGAATAAAATAAAATTATTTTAAAAGGAAACAATTATATGGTCATGGATAGCTTTTATAGTATTTATCATATAAATTTTGGGTCATTGTGTTGTCATAATACACAAAGTATATTTATGAGGTATTAAATTTTTATCCAGACATTTAACTGTTTTAGAAAATTATGAAAAATTCACCATTGGATAATTTCAAAATTATATTTTAAAAAAGTAATATTCATTTTATCAAAATTTTTTTCAAAATATTTGATTTTTAAATTTTAAAATAAAATCTTTATTTATTAAAAAATGCTAGGTTTTTGCCAATATCATTTTTCAAACCCTTGAAAAAATTACATTTAACTTCATAAAAACTATATGATCATTTATATTTGATAAAAATTATTTAAAAATAATATTTTATTAAAATAAATTTTATTTCAAAAATACATTAAATAATTAATTGAATTTTAATATTAACAAATAAATTAATTTATTCTTTATTTAATCAGAATAAAATCATTTATAAAGTAAAAATAATATGATAAAAATATATTCATTATTCTTTAAAAAATAATGTACATAATTATATTTCATGGGTCTTGATACGTATAAATTTAATACACCAGAAAAAACTCTAAAAGGAAGGTACATGATGGCTCTACATTCATGGGGAGTTTTGACAATCATGGTTTGGGTCGTGATCTCAGTGAGCATGAAATTTTCCCATAAACAGTTTCACTCATGATTAAGTTGTTGGATATAATCTTGGGATTGGTCAAGGGAAAACTGATAAAGGCTATCTCCCTTGGAAGCTTTGGAAAATAGGCTTCATAGGGTTAAATCCTACTAGCTACGTTTATCACATCCTTTATCTGTGTTAATTGGATTTCTTAAAACCATGTATTTATACTAATCATGTGATCACTATTCAATAGCTATATCATCAATGGTAATGATACTAAATGATCATTTAAATACAATTGTATATAATAAATATATAAGTTCATTTTTTCCTACAACCAGAATATATAATAAGAAATTTATTAAAATAAAAAGGTTAAATTTATTCCTAATTTTTTAGGTTGTTTCAAATGGAAAATACATACTAAAAACGAAGATAAAAAGGGAATACCCAAAGGATTCAATTGGGGTTTGAAAATTCCTTAAACCTTATGTGTGAGTGAATTCTTCACATTAATATCATGGACAATCAAATTAAATTCATTAACTAAAAAGTCCAAAACCTCTTCTATAGTTATTTGATGTATTATAGTTTCATTATGTTTATTTACAGACTTTTTGATTAGTAGCAGAGTTCAATTTCATCATTCAAAAGTGTTCATTTTCATTATTTTCATGATCAGTTCCCTTGATTAGGAGTACAATAGATTATATAGAATGTGTATAGTTATATAGAATTGAAATCATATGTTATTAATGAAAATAAATTTTTTTAAATGGTTATATATATATAATTTGGTTAAATTATATGAGTATAAATAATTAGATAAAAGGTCAGTGATAGTCATTTATATTTTTAGCAGTTTTTAGAGCATCACAAACTAGTTTTTTTCCATTATTTATTATTTTGTATATATGTTAGTTCCATAAAATAAAAAGGGTTATTTAATATATTTTATAATATATTATAACCATTATAGTGGTTTTCTTAAAATCTTTGAAGGTGTTAAAGGACAATGAAAACACATCATCCACAAT
The DNA here is from genome assembly GCA_963277665.1 of Viscum album. NCBI lineage: Eukaryota > Viridiplantae > Streptophyta > Magnoliopsida > Santalales > Viscaceae > Viscum > Viscum album. Next base: position 1,371,245,169 of record OY728135.1, read on the forward strand.
GTCATTAAATTGACACCTCGCATTTGTTGATTTCATTTTTAGAATAAAAGAGAGAGAGATAAAGTAGTTTGATGATGTATCATCCATTAAAAAGATAGTATTTTAGTATATAAAAGATACTGGATTTATTAACATAATTATGATAGAAGATGAAAATATATAATAAGAAAATAGAAAGAAATTAAAATAAATTAAAATAAATTAATAGAGAAAGAAATTGGATTTTAGTTCTTAAATTATACTCTTTGAGAACTTTTGTAAAAACCTCGGTTTGGTCTATTTTTGAGAAAAATAACAGCAAGATGTGGGAAATTTTTTTGGGAAGATAGTTGTGTATAATTTTTACATGGCTCAAAGCATGGATGGATTGAGGAGAATAGGTGGTGATGGGTAGTATTTATAGGGGAGGAGAGGGGTTTTTCCCATTATTTTATTCATTAGTTTATTATTTGGTCTCATAACTATGAATATTTTATTAACTAAAAATAAACCTATTAAAATAATGAATTTTATTTCAATATTTTGTTGATTACATAAGAAATGATACAATAAATAGTGTATTTATCTTATAATGTGTATATACTATAAATTATTTTATTTTACTATTCCTAAAAATTCAAATATTTTAGAAAAATACCAAAATTTCACCCAAACCATTTATTGGCTTGTAAAATTAAAAAATAAACTCCATTTTGTGAAAATAATTTTCTAAATATGATAAATTTTAATTTTAACTAAAATCATTATTTTTTCAAAAAATACCAATTTTAAAATTATAACAGATTTCATGACTCTTTCAAAAAATAACTAAGATATCATAAAGTTATATTATAATCATAAGAAAATAAAATATTAATTTATGGTTTTATATTATGAAAATAGTTTTTCCCATTAAATAATTATATTAATTATGAAATTTTAAAAACATATTTATGAATTATAATAATAGCAATACATAATTTATCATTTTTAGAATATTTATTTACCTATTTTAGGATATAAATATATTATATTTTAATTCATAAGATACAAAAAAATTATTTATTAATTTGAATGTGAAATTATTATTCTATTGGATGGATTACTATTTCTAAGGGTCATGTTAATATTCAAAAGGTCATGTTACTATTCTATTGGTATAGGTTTCTTAATTTATGAAAAGGACACTTATTTCATTAATTGTTATTTTATAATGTTTTTATTGTAATATCTATGTGTTTTATGTGATTTATATTATATGAAATGATTATAAGAAGTTTTAAATTCCATTTAAAAATGTTTGGGTCATTACAATGTGCCTGAGGTCATGTGGTTAACTCTGATCGATCACATGTGGGAAAATCAGGTTGGAGATCTTACACGTACAGTACATGGACCCATTTATATAGGAATGAATCTTGGACAAAAGATAAGGAATCAAAATAGATTCCCACCCAATCCAAATTCAAAATTTTAAAGATCTTACTCATCAAAACTTTATTGGGATGCTTCTCAACAATTCTAGAATATTGTTGAAGCTTCTATAAAACATAGTATCAACTAAATTTTTTCAAACAATATTAAACTAATTCATAATGAAATAAATCAAACATACTTATCCTTGTAAATATAGAATAACATTTAATGAAAATCTCCATCATCATCATTATTTAGTACTTTAAAAATATATTTGTAAATCATCTGAAAACTAATTCTGGAAAAAAAATTATAATGAATTCATTAAGAACATTTCTCCAAGTGACATGTTTCTTTGTGTGGTAACCCAAATAAATCTCAATAGTCAAATATGATTCAAAAAACCATTATTATATTAAAAATAAGACCATTAAAATCATTAAATTGTATTGTTTATCCTGGTGTTCATTGCTTTGATAGAATGTTGATCGATTGTGATAAAATTAGTAAACTTCTCCTAGTGGAATCATTGCTCACCCTCCCTCTTTAACAGATGTACTTCCAACACTCCTGATCAATAGAACTTCATATATGAGTGTCCAATGGATCATTATATGTTCATATCATCGTTTATAGAATAAAAATTTGTTTAGTACACTTCATACAGTAGCATCCTCTATATATTCCTAACATTGGACATTGTACGGATTGTAATAAACACTCAACACCTTACACTTCATAAAAGAATTCTTCCTGTAATCTTAAAATTACTTTGTTCAGTATACTCAGTCAGTGAAATTCAAGTAAGTTATTCCAATCATTATTATATCTTCTACATTGTACACAAAATGATTTATATCTTGAAACATCAACTTTTTACACAATTTTTGTTAGAAACATTAGCTTTAAATTTTAACTTCCACCCAAACGTCAACTTTTCAAAATTTTCACCCCTTACCCTTTACACTTATTTCACTTTTTACAAATCTATAAAAAATTTATGTCACGTAATTATTACCATTATTCTATTGATAATATCATCCCTGGACTATCCTATAAAATTCAACAAACTCATCCTTTCTATAAACTTAACTCAGATCATGAGTTTCTTCATGATGTTTATAAACATGAAGAATAAGACAAAATTTAATACCTTTGGGATAAATTCTTATTATATGAAAGAAATATTAATTAAAATAATTTTTAAACTCATTTTCTTAGGAAACAAAAGATATTCAAAAATATATATATATTATCAATAAATACAAAAAACATACAAAAATATCCTGAAAGATTTATAGAAAAGAACCAAATTTATAATATCAAAATATTTAGTGATAATATCATCCAAAAAGTAGATCGGTAAATTATACTCATTAAGCATAGTCTATGAAATTTCCTTGGGTTTTCAATTTCTACATTTTAAAAACGTTTTATATAAGATTTATTAGAGAAGAGAAGTTACGATTATAGCCATGTTGTGTGCATAAGGTCTCAAATTCTCGATTCCCAAAATCATCACCATGATTACTTATAAGGGTCTTAATTATAATTCCACTATGTTTTTCTATAAACATTCATATTTTTAACAACATTTAAAAGATTCAATTTGTTGAAAAAAACCAATGGAATCTTGGGTAATCATACATAATCAAAAAATAATAATTCTTTCAGGCTAAACTAAAAACAAAGGATGATCCAAAAAACCTTGTGAACCAGTTCTATAGGTTTGGAGGTATAAACATATTTATTTCGTTTCCAATAAAAAAAACTATATTACTTCTCTTTTTTACAATGATTGCCTAATTTGTTATTTATAAATTCTAGATTTTACCTATACTACACTAAACATTTCTTATTAATATTTTTATGTGATAAAATATTTATTTGTCCTAGTATCATTACAACAATAAATATTCAAAATTAATTTAACTAGATAATGAAATTTTTTGAGAAACCAATGTATCTTTTTTTACACAATACACATTATCATTTTATGAGGCCACAAATACTAAATTATTATTAAAATACTAAATATTACATGTTTTTTTAAACATAACCTGAAAAATATAATCACATATTAAATGAATACAATGTAAATAATATTTTTTTACCATCACCATACCAAAACATAAAAATCATAATAGATTCAGAATTATTGATTGGTCTAAGGGTAATAATCATTCATTTCTCATTATCACAAAATGTGACATGACCATAATCAAATCTCACAAGATTATTTAAAATTGATCAGTTCCTTTTCATACATATAAAACATCAAATATCCAAATACTCTAATTTATTACTTGTACTCATTAATAATTTTACCTATAAATAATTTATTAAGGAATGATTTTGGTACCAATATTTTCTTTGGTCCAGAAATATTAGCACATAATGAATTGGGAATCCATATAGTCAAAGAAGATTTATCAATTGAAAAATTATGAATTTTATAAATAATTATATTATTAGGACCAATTCTACATGGTTTTTTTCAGAAATAAATTTTTTTGAACTAGGAGAAAAATTATTTTTATGAATTTTTCTTTGACTGGGTGGGTAACAAATTTTGGTTGTACACTTAGGGGTAGTTTTTTACCTTAAATCATAGTCAATGTTTCTATTTCATATTTGAACCTCTAGAAAACCTTCTTGGAGTTCTAGTTTTAAAATTTGACATCATTACTATCCTTTTAAAATCATATAATTATTTTTATTTACATTACATATATCAAATTTTAGTGTTGCAGAAAAATCATGTTCTTTCTCCAATTTTTTATATTTATCTTTTAGTATATTAATGGGTTTCTCCATAATATTTTATCATATAAATAAAAATAAACTATAGATATCATATTAATCATTATTTTCTTCTTTATGATTAATAAAAATATAATTCTCTACCTCATGAGTAATTTTAATAAAGCATATATTTTTACGCTCTTGATAATACATCCAAGTTGATTCTGAATCACTCAAACTATCATATGAAGTACATTAGGTTTTCTTCATGGCCTTATTTTGTTTCTTTCCACATTCCTCATATTTCTTACTTTGATTAATTTTTGGAAAATCATTTTTTATGTTTATTTTTCTTTTTCATGCATGGAAATAAACTTCTCCAAAGTTATCATCCTTCTTTCAGTTTCCATTCATATTGAATTCACCAATTAAAATTAGTTTTGTAAATACTTTTTTTCCTATAATACTTTTTACAATTTCTGCCAATATGACTCATCACTTCATCACTCTAATATTCACCATCACATTCATTATTTCTATCTTATTATGTTTACACATTAGCATTTGATAATGATTTTTTTAATGAGATTGATTTTGTGGGTTCAACATCTTTTCATTCACATTAATAACATATTTATACAATATTAGTTTTATAATCATTTCCATTACTATAAGCTATCTTACACACCCCTATTCCTTAATGGATATAGATGTGTCTCACCATCTATCGGGTAAGCATCTTAAATCATCATTGCATGAAAATTCCTATTAACAGCATTTCCAAGGGCTTGTTCTGTTTTTTTCAATATCCTTAAACTCAAGATACATATTTAAAGCACACTCATCATTATTGTATTTAAAATTTTCATATTTAATTGTATATGTTTTCAATATCATTTATTTAAAAAATTTTGTTTTATCAAGAGACACATAATGAGTATCACATATTTGGAACATTTTATAACAAGATGGTATTCAATTATATTCATCATTTCCTAATAATAATATAAATAATTCATTTAATTATAGTTATATTCAAAAGAATCCTCATTCGAATCACTGCAGGAAGCACAAGGATTTTTCGATTTTAATATTGATGTTCCATTATAATCCAAATATCTAAACCTATACTCTCAAGAAGAATTTTGATTTTGATTTTTTAGGAAGCATAGTTTTTAACTTTAAAATAAGGTCGTCTATTAGTAACATGAATTTTACATCCCAAGTCATCCAAATGTATATAATTATAATAATAAAATAAAATAGATATCTTGTCCACTTAACTTCATTAAGGTATGGTAAAGTAATCCCAAAGCTAAATAGTGAAACAAACTCTAATACCAAATTTTGGTTGCATTTTAGTGCTCATTACAGGAATAATTTAAAATCAAATAAAATTTTATTTAATAAAATAAACAAATCATCCAATTTAAGAAATATATAGTTAACTAATACAATGGTTATTACTAATTTTGTTCATGAAATAATATCTCATTGGTTTGATCAAAACTTAGTTAGAATGGACGAGATTATCTTAATCCTATAATATTTTTATATTCACATAAAAGAGTAGATATATCACTAGTAAAGGTAATCTATTAGTGTTTTTTTATTATGTGTTTTAAAAAATAATTTTTTGTAACAAAGTAAGAAAATATAATAATTACACAGTGGAAATAAATACAAGATTCTTAGTCTCAAATCCATATTTAGACCTCTATATTTGATAATCACACACGATCAATCTTGTTTATTAATATAAAAAAATTATCCATGTCCTATATTAGGTATACAAATTATAGCAAGACACAATATTTTCTAGGATATCATAAAGCCTCTTCCATGGTTGTAATGGGAATAAAAGGATGAAAGAAATTACAGAATAATTATCTAAGTACTCTTGAATGTAGTATAGAAGTGTTGGATAAAATATTATAAATAATAATTTAAACATAACTCATAAGTAATGTAAAATATTGAGATTGAGATATAATTGTCTATACATCATTGATATTTGTTGAGTTTTGGATGATAAGTATGGTTATCATATCTTCATGATGTCATCCTTAAATTTTGAGAGTAGATAAAATGATTGGTGATGTTATCTTGGATTTTTCAGTGATTTAGAAAAGAAAATAGATTGTCATGGATTTTGTGAAATAGAGAAATATCATGTGTTTTATATTTTCCTAATCATTGTCTCTGAATTATTTTCCATTTAAAGAAATAAACACCTCAAAAAATATCTATTGAAAAATAATTATTAAATATCCACATATTAAATAAGAAATATTAAAATAATAATATTTTTAACAATGTATTTAATGCTACAGAAATGATCATTGAAATATATTACTTAAATATAACTCTAGTTAGGCACCATCTATTTAAGTCTCCCATATTAGCTCTGGTACATGATGTTGGATTCAATATTTAGCAAAAAACATTCATCGATTCCTCGAATCGGCCATGGGATTGATCCTCTGAACACGCGGTTGAATCACTATAATATTTAATCACTTGAATCTATCAACTGTTCACTTTGATACTTTTAAAAATTGCCAAGATTATCATGCGGTCTAATAGAATGTTCTTATGTTTCATCAAGAACAATATGTGGTCACTCTATTACATTTGGTTAATTCAACACTTTTTCATCTGAAAGAAAAAAAGATGATAAGGTTTATACCAATGGTAACTTGGGTAGTTTCAGATATTTCCACCATGGTCTATTGATTAGTCAAAAGATCAATCCACTTTAACGTGAGGTCACTTATAACCTTTATATAATTCTATTGAGTTCAAGATTGCATAATGTGATTGATTGAAACCTCATCACAGTCATTCCAGTACTCTTTTGGTTGGTCCAGAAATTATAGGTATTTCCCTCATTTGAGACATGACCATCTTTCTACTAATATGGGCAGTTGAGTTTGTTTATGTGGTAATTTTCTAGATTTAAAGTTGCTATAAAAATTTTCAATATTTTCATATTCATACATAAAATAAATGTTAGTAATATAGTAAAAAAATTAATTAATAAAAAAATAAAAATTACTTCATATCATTAAATATGGAATTTCAAGACTAAAAAAATTGTAATGAATTTAAGGTCATATATATGATTGTATATGGTCATTTAAAATATATAGTTGTTAAACATATTAGATCATTGGGATTATATGGTCATAGTTCATATAGATTAGTTGGGGTTATATAGTAATTGGTATTATGTATATATTGATATAATACCAATACAAATGAATAATTAATGAGATAAATCATTAAAATTTGACCAATATAACATAGTCATTGAATTAGCATGTATAAAAATACATAAATGTAGTTATAGATCTATGTATAAATGAGAAGAAATAGAATCACATAGTAAATTTATTCCTTTTGACACTCAATTATCTGGTCCTGGAATGGAGTCAGTTTCCATAGGTTTTTTCTAAGTCAAAACTAAATCTCAACTTCAACATGTACTGCATGAGAGAAATCATCTTCAGGATAGGTCTAAACTCATATAGATCACTAAGAGATTCTTGATAGCTGAATCACTACCCATGACCAACAACATTTATTTCTATACCCTTTGGTCAAATGCATAGGAATTAAGGGGGGTTTTAAGTCCAAATTTAAATAATATAGAAGTGTAATGATTAATAAATTAAACATATATTTTCATTATTACATGTATTTATATGCATTGAGTATTTTAATTTAATTATAATTTTAAAAAAATGAATTTCATTAAATGAAAATAGTAGTATTAAATAAAATTTTCTTGAAAAAATAAAATCTCAATTAATGTAATGACTATTTCTTGCAAAGTAATGTGAATAACTTTTTTTTATACTCATAAATGATTTTTAAAAAAAACAATTTATACACTTTTACATTAAAATTAAACTTCATCAGTTTTGAAAATAGAATATAATTATATTTAATTCATATTTGGTATCAAAATATTCAATTTATGTAATAAATCCAATTTTATTTTTAGAAAGGAATATAATTTTTCATGGTAAAGATTAATTACCCTGAAAAACGTTAAAGGATCATTTTTAAAGAAAAATTTAAGTGTTTTGTATTTTTTATCTAAATAAATTAAATTGATATATCTTAAATGATGATCTCTAAAGTTTTGTTTTTATATATAAATAAATATATTAACAAAATATTTATTAGTAATTGAAAAAATAGATTTATAAAACTTAATATTTTAACATGATAGTTGTATTTACAAATGATTTTTTTATATTATATGGTTGTATTTATATGATAATTTAATTGTTTTTAGATGTTAAATTAGATTAAATAGATTCCAAATTCAGATTCTAAATTATAAAAAAAAATTAGAAGGGTTACCTTTTATTTTTAATGAAAAAAATAATTACCATGGTAAATAATTAAACAAGTTATCAAAGGGTAAAAAGTGGTAACCTATAATAGATTTAATTTTAACAAATAAAAATAACACTTAGACTTTATAGAATACCCTTTTAAGTTAAAGAGTCATAACCATATTTATCACCAAAATTTATTTACCTATCATGCCTAACATTATTGTGATTACATCTTTACCACTAACATTACATAAGTTTTCAAATAAAATTCCCTCATTTTCACCTATAGAAGGATATCACTTTTACCCATTGAAAACCACTGAATTAAATTAGATTCATCTTGTATCATTCATATTTTTTTATTATCCTGGGTCCCTCATCCAAATTTTTTATCCCTTGGTCATAATAAGTTTTCTCAAGTCCTCTTTTTCCATGAGGTCCTCTAATGGAAAACTCAAGCCCTGAATGTGAGTATAATCAACTCCCTAATCATTTATTATCTATATTATTCCATTCATATATTCTCCAGTATGATATATTTCCTTAATAGAATAAAAATAATATCATTATAAATTTTTTATAATGAAATTATAATAAAAATATAACTTTCATAGTCATACTCACCTATAGATTATAACATGTTCTTGTTTGGGTCACTTTAACCACCTACTTGAAAAATGATATGAATTTATATCATGGAAAACAATGGAAACATAATTAATGATATTATATGATATTAAAAGGTAAATTATGTTATGAATATGATTCTATAATGTTAGAACAAATATTTAATGATCTATGTCATGACCCCCACTCTCCAAACATACCCTTCTAAGGATGAGAATGTAGAAAGAGAGATAATGACCCCAAACGCCCACCTCTTGTATTCCACAAGCTGGAGGCCATTAACAAGGGTTTATAAATAACACACATGGGATGAATTACACTCATATATATTCCCTTGATTCCAGTATCCAACCCATGCTTATTGGAGGTGGGGTTCAAGGGTCATTACCTCCCGTTCTTAATTGTCATCCAAGTATGGGTACCTTTGGAGGAATGGGGGAAAGGAAAGAGAAAGAACAGAGTGGTATCAAAGATAATGGATAAAATATATGATTGATTTTGGATTAAGTAACTAGTTATGGTCCATGTTTTTGTAGGGTAACAATATCGACTAGACATAGTGTGTGATGTAAATATGGAAAACTAGCTAGGAAATGGGGATTTCTGTCCACATGTGATATGATACAATAACCTTAATGTTTACTAAACATTCTAAGTGATGTTATACATCTTTATAGTTAGAGTCCTATGTAAGGATATTTTATCAGGATGCTTTTAAACTATTTTTTAATTTCATAGGAAATGAAGAATATATTAAAATTAATTAATTCATTATCCAAAAAATATGAATTTTACCTAGGTTTATAAGTAGTTTATTTTTTTTCTTCTTCTTTAGATATGGATCTATGTTTATGTATGTATCATGTTCATTCCAAATACATTAAGAAGGATGTTATGGATAATCTATGTAGATAGTATATTGATAAATATAGAACATTGAGGATGACACTCCAATAATTTATATTCCACTATCTATAAATGTACATTTTCTCTTTTTTATCTCTATAGAGAAAGGACTGGTTGGAGGAAGTGGAGATATATTTTAATTCGATCCATGATTATAATGAGAACTATGTTAATTTATCTATGATGGTCTTGTATGGGCCATCTGGGTAGTGGTGGAATGTTTACCTTGAGCATCACCAAGATTCGTCGGTTTCATGGGATAAGTTCAATTATTAGTTTTAGGGTAAGATTATATCATCAGATGCTATGGTAGATTATCATTAAGGGATCTCTACTATTATATAGTAGAGTTTCATTTTCAATATTTCAACATATAGTACAATAACCTCCAAAACTATATTTCAAAACTTTTACTAAATGATGAGACTAGGGAGATGCATTTGGAAGAGGGTTTTGGACCATAGATCCATTACTAGGTCACTCTGGTTATGTTGAATTCATATTCTGACATGTTGGAAAAGGGGTAATTCAAAGGGAGTACATTTTCTATCACTGAATATCCCTAAAATTGGAGTCATAAAATTATTTCATGGAATATATTTGTTACTATTTCTTTGTTTTCTAGTTATAATAGAATGTTTAGGTTAGTATGGAGTGGGTATCATACTTCTTCAACTAATTATACCGTAGATAGTTTTTCATATACCCCTTCTAGTGGGTAAAGAACCATTTTTTCTCCTCTATTGTTCATTTCCTTCAAAATAATGTGTTTCTAGCTATCCTTTATTTTCACCGTGTAGCCGATGGCCCGATCGATGCCCAACCATTGTAGTTGTTTTAGATGAGGTAGTAGTAGTTGGGATTTTTAGATTACGATCAGCAAAGAGGGGATGGAGAAGATAGAGGGTAACTCTATCCCTCTTCCACTATGACTATAATTATGGTTTTTTCATGAATCTTTTTTCTTTATTGTTGAGATAGGATAGATAGATTAACGTTATTAGATGCATGATTTAGAGATATCAACACTAGGTGAGCCTGCTATTTTATAATGTGCAATATGAAATTATTTTACTTGGATTTATGAATTATATGATTTAAGAGTTACACACTCCTTTTATTCACCCTCTCTACTATATTATGTCAATTTATGGTGGAGATATGTTTGATTGCCTTTGGATTTACGTTTCTTATTGGCGGTTGAGTTATACTTTCTGATGTTCACAGATATTTTGAATTGGTTCTAGGGAATAACCACACTCGGGTATATATCTTATGTTATTGAGTACATCAATTTGACATCACCCCCATCATGGATTGGTTACATACATTATAATGTATATTGGGGAGCTTCATCTAGAATTCCATGTTCTATGATGCTAATAGATACCATACGGTGATTGTTGTTGAGAAAAAACCCTCGTATGGGTTATATTCATGTCGAGTCACTACCTTCTCATATGGTTAAAGTGATGATGACTTGTATGGATGATCTTATGGTAGTGCTTCCTGGGGTGGTAAAAGTGTACCCTAATATCTTCCCTAAAGTGGTATGGAAACTATCCCATCACCTGCAATGAGGTGTATCTCTGATATTGATGTATTCATATCATATTGCCCCTTCTAAGTTGTAGGAGTTGTGGATACGTTTTAAAGATCTTTTTTAGTGGAGATTAATTTAGTATAGTGTGTTTACATGGGGAGATTTATTTATACTTGATAATAAAGATGATAGTAGTTTGTGGTTGAGTGTTGATTATCACCATTTGATCAGGTGACTGTAAAAAATCGATATCTCCTCCAATAGATTGAAAACTTATTTGATCATTTGAGGCAAAAAGATAGTTCGTGAAGATAAAATTTAGATATGGATATAAAGAGATGTGATTAAATGTTGTGGGCATCTTGAATACATATTTATTATTTCACTATAGGAATTGTGAGTTTCTTGTGATATTTTTTGGAGTTTTGAATTCCATACCCTTATTCATGGGATATATGAATGTAGTTTTCCATTAGTTTCTAGATTGATTTGCAGTGTTTATTATTAGTGGTATCTTTATGTTTTCACAGCCAAAGGATAAACTCATATGACATCTATAATTCATGTTGAGAGGTCATTGACTTCAATAGCTATCCAAAAATATATTGAATTGTGATTTTTGGGACCATTAGGTCTCATTCATGGGTAATGTAGTATTATAGAATGGGGGTCATTGATAAATTGAGGAATGAGGTGGTTGTTTCTTTAGTATCCCCTATTAATGTTTTATAGGTACAAATTTTTATTGTCCTTATTGGATATTATAGGGGGTTTGTGGATAACTTATCCTAGACTATGAATCCTATAACAATATTGAAAATGAAAGGAAAGAGTTTTTATATGATAGCTTATTCTAGGATTCTTTCAATTATTGCAAGGATAATATGGTCAATGATATGGTTTTAAATTTTATAAAAAAGGGTATTTTTTCAAGTTTTACTATGATGCTTCACATATTAGATTAAGATGAGTGTTAATGAAAAAAATTACATTTATCTGTTATGGGTCTCCAAAGATAAAGCCTCATCTATATATCTATTCCACCCAATATTTTGGTATTTATATACTGGTTTTCACACTACAAAAATGAAAACCCCACCTTATCGGTGAACATTTTTTTGTCTTCACAGATCACAAGAGTCTGAAGAATATCTTCTCTCAATGTGAATTAAATTTTCATAAATGAATGTTGGTTGTGTTATTATAGGACTATAAATTTTATGTTTTCTATACATATATAATAGGTAATGTACAATATAATTATTTGATCTTGAAGTCACATGGTGTTGGTGTGCATCTGTGTGGGGACTCTTGGAGAGTGATAGATGATTTGGTAGTGATGAACCATAATATGGGAGTAGTTGGTGGAGGAAGATATCATTGTCATACATTAGTGAAGTAAACCATGGTGCAATTAGTAGATGATTTTTATTTAATATATTTTGAGGTAGATATTTTGAATAATCACAATTTTTGTGGCGACAGTCTTGATGGATTATTTGAGGATGTATAACATTAGTTTTTGTTCACTGAAAAATAATTTCATTCCACTAGCGATGGGTGATATGGTTCTCCATGTGTTCCACAGTTATAACTTAGTGGTAGGTCAAGTTATGATTAGGATGCATCCAGCCTAAGAAACCAGTATTTTTAGTATGGTATGGAGAATTTTTTGGAGAGTTTTTTCTCTAAACTTTTAGTCATTAAGAATGTAAAGGCTGGTCATTATGTTCATGGTGGTTTTCTTTAGCCTCTTGATATTCCCCATTGAAAATTGGAGGATATATAGAGGTAATTCATAGATATATTTCCCCAAGATAAAGGTGGTTATGGTGTTATATAGTTTTTCATGGATATTTTTAAATATTCAGATCATTAATTATAAATTAAAAAGTCAATTTTAGTAGCGGTTCTATAATGGAAATATTTAGAGGAGATAGTGAGCCCGCGTGGGGATCCAAAGTTGATCATACATTATTATGATCCTAGTTCCCTCCAGGTTATAGAGAGGTCTCAGAAATGGTTTCATCTCTCAATTTTTCCTTGTCGCTTATTTTCATCTACAGATGGACAGTCAGATAAAGGATATTATCAATACATTAGAGGGCATGTTTCATTCATTCATTCACGATTTTGGGTGATCGTTGGTGAAACACTTATCCTTGGTGGTGTTCAATTATAATAATAATTATCACTCTACCATTTATTATGATCATGTTTGTAGCACTGTATTTTCAACAATATTGATAATCATTGTGTTGGATCAAGGACAGAGAGTTAGATATTCTACAAACAGAATTGGTGTAGAGTATGATAGAGAAGTTATAATTGATACCTAGGAAAATGGTGACTAAAGAGATCATCTTAGGTCCCATTTTCATCACAAGAGGAGGCTTATGAAGTTCAAGTTCAGAGATCACATGTTCTTGAATTTTTCTCCACATCATGTGAAGTGAAGTTTTGGTTGTGGGAGTATGAATTTTTCTAGGTTTATTATTATTTGTGAGGTGTTATCTCAAATTGGATCTATGGTGTATCAGTTAACATTAACCCTATAGATGATCAAGATTCATGATGTCTTCTATATATCTTATATTCACTAATACCTTCATGATAATTCCCACATTATTGACAAGGGGTCAAAATATCAGAGATGGTATAGCCTTTATAGAACAGTCAGTTGAGATTTAAGATCACTAAGATAAGGTATTGTTAGGGTTTGTTATTCCATTACTTCATATCTTATGTATACACGATTTTTTTTTTGGGACATAAATTGGGAGTGGGATTCATATATGTGGGATTCATATATTTGGATTCAATATCCTAAATTTTTTAATCATTTTTTTCTCCAACCAATTGATAAAATGTGTTATACCTTTTTGTTTTATGATATTGATTATCTTCTTTGATGTGATTCTTTTTAATGCAATTTCCCTTTTTATATGGGTATATGTGATGGGAGTTTTTTTGGAGTTTTTTTATTTATTTATTTTTGGTTTTTTATTTTTTCCTGTAGTGGGATGGTTTAGTTCATATCATAATAGGACCCTAGAGAGGTAACTCATGAGGCTTTTGTTCAGACCCCCATTCTCTTCTTCTCGGTCATATTTTAAATTCTTGAGGACATGAATTTTTTAATATATATATATATAATGTAATGTTCTAGAACTCTAAAACCCTTCCCTTTGTATTTTATCAATGTATGGATTTGTAAAAAGAGTACATGGACCCTTCATTATATATATTTTATTAGGGAAACTTTATTTATTTTATATTTTTTCACTTATGTAAATACCATATCTCATTTGGAGTTAAACCCTTTTTACCATTACATTGCCTCAAATTCCTTTTTTACATAAAGGTAATTCGTGTATCTTAAAAATATATGTAAGGGTAATCTAGTGTTTTCCTATATGATTTACGAACATGAAAATTTATTTTCTAAAACTATATAACCTCCTTTTCTCATTTTATTATCCTTCATTATTTAAAGTCTAGGTGGTCAAGGGTTCTTTATTCGGGATTTTTAAGTCTTATATAATCATCGTGATTCCCATCCTCGTGATATCCTACCATGTCACATGTGAAATCTCATATAATGTTAAAAACTAATCAATTTTAGGTCTAATTAATATTTAGGAATAGATTTTATGGATTTATATTCTCCATAACAATCATTGGTAATTTTGAAACAAAAAAAAGTTTTATTATAAATGAATTGATTTTTATGAATTATATAGTTTTATTTAAATTATTAAAGTATAAATTAAATAAATAATATAATTAATTTTATTTTATTACTTATATCAACATATCCAATACATTTTAGGGTGAATTTTTTATATTTTTTTGAATAGATATATTTTATTAAGGAATATTGAAAAATACCAATTTTTATAAAAACATTCATTTAATTTACTGTATTTATACAGTTACATTATAATTTATATTGATTTTAATGTAACATTATTCATATTTAATTAGTAATCATTAAATTAATCCCATTAGAATCATAATTATATTTTTTTATAAATTCAATTATAGGTTTAAAATGAATTTCTCTACAAAATTGTTCTATATTGTGTTTTATACACATATATTGAACTTAGTATGCTAAACTTATAAAACATTCATTATATAATAATGGATTTAATATTTTTAATTATATATTAAAAATTTAGTAATTAGTTCAATTCTTTTTATTTGTCATAATGAACATTTATGATGATAAAGATTACTTACCAAAGTAAAGGGTAAAACCGGTTACCTAAGGTAAAAACTATCTAATAAGGTCAGGAAATATTATATTAATTCTTATTTTATGAAATTATATTGAACTTTATACCCTTTTATTTGAGCATGAATTATTTTAGGGCCACATGACCATAAGAGTGACTTTATATTATTTCAAAACTATGAATAATTATAAAAGTGTCACTCCCTTCACTTATAAAAAAGAACATACTATCCTCACTTATTCACAAGTTTAGAGAAATATAATATAACATATATCAACCCAAATAGCGTTCCAAATTAATTTCACACATCATATAGGTTCTGGCCTTTCTAAAAGTCAAACCTAGTTGGCTAATGTTTTAAGAAAAAGAATGTTTTTCCAAAATGTTGTATAACTCTTAACCGAGTGCGTTCATGATTATTTTTTATTTTACCTCATTCAAACCTATCATAAAAAAGACTATATCATAAAATTATTATCTAAAATATAATAAAAAGGTATTATTTTTTATGGTAAAAATCTTTTTCATCACTTATACATCCAATGGGAAATGAAAACATTGCACATTTATACATGTAGACTACCACCTCCATGGAGTGATGTATTTTTTTTCCATCACCATATCACATAAATGGTTATAAATATTGAAGTAATTAATATATAATGTTTTTATGAAATTATTATATTTTTTAGAAGATAATATTTTACTTATCATCTTACCAATTCTATCAATTGAAAAATGATAATGTATTTTGTGTGTATGTGTGGTCTGCCACCTCCACAAAGCAATCAGATTCACTTTTCATTTACGCATTATAGGGATAGTCCTAAGAATTCAACTAGTGAATATATATTAAATTTATAAAATTATTATCATTTCATAATAGTAGAATATTTTTTACATCATTTCTTTTCTACCCAGTTGAAAATGAAAATGTTGTTCATGCAAACATATAGATTATTGTCTCCATAAAATGATGTGTTTCATTTTTCATGACCAGATTATTTGTATGGTTATATATTTACTAAATCAGATAATTTAACTCTAGAAATTTTGGGTTCATTTAGTTAATAACATTAAAACATAATCTGTGTGTTGACCGTGGTAAAAGTGGAGATAAGGAATGATATTATGATATGGTAATGAACCAGAAAAATATTATTTATAACAAAGAAAATTAATAAAATTTTATTATACAATAATGTAAATGATGGATGTGGGGAGTCAGGAGATGATGAAGGGGTTTTTAATTAAAATATTGTTTTAAATATTTTAATTTTTTTTACTCCATGTCCATGTAAATAAAATTGTTTTAATTATTTTTTAACTATAATTAAATTTTTTATAAATCTATTCCCAACCACCCAATAATTTCTTTATGAATCATTAAAAGTAATATTTGCATATATTTCATGTACGACTCACTTTTGACACTTTTGAACAAAGTGAAATGGATTTTGTTTAACATTTACGACATGAAGAACATTTCCCACTATCAAATATGTTATTTGTTATAATTATTCCACTATATGAATCTATTTTTTTTTAAAATAAAATATTATTCTCATTATTCTAGAAATTTTTATTTTTTAAATGTTTAAAAATTAAAAGGTTATTTATTCCAATATTTTTGAAATAACTTTAGGTGATTTTTTGTAGACTCGATGGCCAAATTTTAAGTGCTTCGAGTTTGAAATAAAATCTTTTATGTGTTTTTGTCATCATGTTTTTCTTGGAAATTTTTATGATAATGGGGTATTCTGATATATTTCTAATAATGGTTGATGCTGATATATCTCTCAAATTCATTGGCAATGATGTCAGAGTTAATTTTAAATAAGTTACTCTTATCCAATATATTTTAATTAACCAAGATTGTCATTCCATTTTAAGGGATCTTGTAAAGGCTATTATAATAATAATTTTCAAATATAACTATATGGGTTTTCAATTATTTCTATAGGTTTTAAGGGAATATTTTGATTTTATATGGTAAGATAATGATCTAATGATTGAGGTAATTTTTATAATCTTTTATAGGTGAATGGTTTTTTATATTATTTATTATGTTTTATCATGTGATGTTATTGATAATGATATTTCCTTTATTCGTTATTATATTTTTTTATGAAAACCTTTTTATATTATATATATTTAATTAATAATTAATTATTATTTTGATCTCAATGTTAATAATGTAAAAATAGAAAATTTCAATGCAGGTTTTCATGAATTTTTAAAACGACTAATGGGTTTCCTTTGATTCAATATCCTTTATCGAGTTTTTTTTCTCATCCCACATTTAAAAAAATAATACATCATAAAATTGTGTATGTATTATACCAAGACCAATAGTTACACTACTATAATTAATAAAACACTTTATGAATTTAATAAAAGTTTAAGAATAGGAACATATTTTTGTATAAAAATTTACACTGTGTTGAAATGTCCACTGTATTATGAATTTTTTTACTATTTTTTTAATCTCTATACCAATTATGTAAGAAATTGGAACCCTTATTATAAATCATCTAATTATGGATTGATTATGTTTCAGGGTGTTGTAGTGTTTATCAGAGAAATGGTCTACATAACTTTAGTAGTTAATATTTTATTAAAAGAAACTTTTAAGAGACTTTAATTTATGGTTATGTTATCATAAGATTGTTTTTGAGGATTTCAATATTTATTCATCTAAAACATATCTATTCAAAATGGTATTGGAAGATGAAATAGAGCCAATTATTTATGTATGAAATTAGAGAAAGATATACTTTTGAATCAGAATCCTAGATTATTTGGAATTGGAACAAAGTATTTTTTGTTCCATTAAAAAATTTAAATTTTCATTAAATTTTTTGAACCCGAGTAATGGAGTGAAAAAATCCTCCATAAGGGTATGTCTCTATTGAGAAAAAATTCATGAAAATAAGCCTGCATTGTTTAATGTATCTTTAGATTCATTAGTGGTTTAAGGATGGATCAATTATATGGAAAATATATATATTGTTTTTAGATTGTGTTTATCATCACATGGTATCACTAAAAATTTATCATTTTGAAGATGAATTCCATTAGTATTGGCCTTTGATTAAGAATAAAAAGAATTAAAGGAGATTAATTCCTTTGAGTTGACTATATTTCAGGATATTTTCCTTAATAAGTGTTTTACTAATTTTGTTTGATATAGGATGGAAATGAAATTATTTTAATTGAATAAAAATGAGGACTCATATGCTACCTATAGTGAATATTTTACTCAATTTTCTAGGTATGCACTAAATTTCATTCCAAACCATCATTATAAAATTGAATAATATTACTCATTATTGAAACCATGTTTCTGAAGGGATGATGTCACTTATTATTTTAAAATTTATGAATTCATTACTTTGTGTGATGATATGGTCAAAATGGAGTTTTTTTTTGTATATAAAGTAGGAGAAGAATAAATAATGGAGGAAATAAATGGTGAAGATTAATATAATGAAATTTGAAGGTAAGAAAATTAAGATTCATTATATGAAGGATTGTTAAAATCATTCTTCTGAATGTGTTATAAGATCTATAAATTCATACTGATGTGGTAAAATAAAACATCTAGCTCATGTCTACTAATAAAAGGGAGATGATAATGGTCAAATATATTATTATAATAAAATTATAAATTTTTTTAATATATTTATATAGTTCATTATGAAATTTTGTATCTAAAAAAGATGAAGGATGAAGATTATCAATATCATAATTAGAATAGTGTTTGAAGATCATTTTCTGTTACATTAAAAAATTTGTACTATCAACTGAAGTAGTGTCAAGTACATTGCTTGTTTTTTATTACTATTCACGTGTGTTTTTAGATTTAGGTTCTATTCATTCCTTTATTTTTGTGAATTATTCTAGTCCAATGGGAATATCACCTCAGAAATTGAATACATAACATTTTTTTAAAACTGAAGGTTGATTTATTAAAGTAAAAGATATATGGGAACCTTGTAATAATCATATGTGGTGTTTGGTTCCTAAAAATATAGTTTTTAGTCCCTCGGTGGAGCTTTTATGTTATTTTGGGTATGGATTGGCCTTCAGTTTATCATGTTAAGAAAGATTGTGGTGATAAATAATTCATATACAATCCTCAGTGTGAGTTTCAATTTCTATATAATAATATGCTAATACCATTGATAAAATATCAATATGATTACAAATTAAAAAAATATTGGAGTGAAATTTATCTTTCAAAGGTTATAAAAATAAGGGTATTATTTGTTTATAGTCTTATTTTTTTAACATGTTACATTATTGGAAATATGGTGGTGGTGGTGTCCTAGGTAAGTCTCAAGATTTTTGGACAGTAAAATGAGGATATGATTATATGATTTTAAATCAGTGGAGTTCTATGTTGTGGAGGCTTGAGATTCACCTTGGAGGAACACAGTTGGGACATGGAGATGAAGGTTGTGTGGTAGTGGGTTGGGGTAATGTTTTCTAGGTTTTACAAAAAAAAATTATAGTTGTGTTGTGATCACCTGACTGTGTAATGGAATCCCGGAGGAGGTTTTCAATGGTTCTTCCATTTTTTGGAAATAATACTCTATATAAAGAGGCTATAGAATGGATGATATTGGTATTTTCTATTTTTTCCATGGTACTGGTGTTGTAGATCATGGTTGCAGTGTATCCACTTCTTGAAAAATGAGTTTTTGTGTGTGGTGATTTAAACTATTACACAATTACTTCTTCTATTTTATCAAATCTATGGCATGGGAATTTCTAGGATTCTAGAATATTTCTTTAATAAGATTTGTTTTGGTTTGGACCCTCCATTTATTTAATGGTCCAATAAATTTTCAGTAATTTTTCTGCATGGTGGGCAGTGTTATTTGGTTGTCTTATATTTTAAAAAACACAAATAAAAACCAAAATCTCTTCAAACATCACCATTCTCTTAACGTTATTCTCAGTTCATTTGTGACCCAAGTTCATCACAAAAGAAGTATGTGATCCCCCTTTCAGTTGATTTCAACCCTGACCTTGGGAGTTTGATCTTTGGTGGTTTTAGATGACCCCCTTATTTTCTACAACCTATTTCTCTATATTTCTCCATAATTTTTGACCATAATAGTTTTCTACCAAGGGGGAACTATTATTTAAATTATTTTATACTTTTAAGTCATTATGGAGTACTATATTTAGTGTGATAAGGGTGTTCTCCTTCATCAAGGTTATTATTGGTGGTCTCCCTCTCATTCTAAACATGTGAAATGATTTGGGAAGCTTCATTTGAGGTAGAAGATCCTTCATATCTAATCTAGTTGTATCATAATAGAGGTTTTATTCACTTATTAATTTGATAGTATCAACCATAATTATTATTATAATGAATTGGTTTAATTGAAACTTAATTAGTAGGTTAATGATATCGCATCTTTTACATTTTATTGTTTTTCATTATGATTATGCATGCATGGTGTTCTACTAAAAATCATAGATATTGGGACCATTATTTATAAAAATATAAGTATTTTTTGAAACATTTATATGTGATTTTTTGATACCTCCTTGATTAACGTCATTATCACTTATATTTGTCTTAATAAATGGTTTTCCATGGAAAATGTGGTTTGTGTGAGAATTACCCTGCAAATTAAAGTAATATGTGTTGCGATGCCCCTCGATAAATATGAAATAAATTATGTGAATATGTGATATATGGTTTTTTATTTGGGTGTTATGTGTTTTTATGATGGGTATGGCATATATGATGAAAAGAGGATGTGGTATGTGGTGGTCGTGATGTGGAAAGCTGTTGTGATTTGGTAAGTGGTTAGGATGTGAAATGGTGGAAATGTGGGGATTATTTTCCTGATGAGATGGGTTTTTATTTTGTGATGATTTATTGTGTTTTCCAGTATAATAATAGAATCAATTGATAATTATTAACTGAAATGGACTGGCTTAAAAGGGTTAATGAATATTTTAATTAAAATTAGAATTATGGAAAAAGCATTTGTTTCTTAAAATTAAATGAATGGTATTAATTAATCTAAATAGTTGTTAATGGGGAATATGGATGTAGTATTAATATGAAATTAAAGGAAGAATGTGGTTTTTGGCTTAATACATGATTATATAGTGTTATTCATTTAATGAAGGAAGAAAGGGTGGAGGAGGTTGTGAGGCTTTATGGTTATTTTTTGAGTGTGGATAGTACTCTTGCTATGAACCCATAGGTTATTCTTTTTTTGGTTTTATATATATTCACCATATATAATCATTTTTATTTATATATTACTCAGACCTTTTTAACACATTGTGTCAACAACAAAATGTTTTGGGGGTTTTCCCCAACATCTCGATGGTGAAGATGGATGGATGGATACCTGCACTTCCCTGATCTCTCTTCCAAGAAACATTAATATAAATGGTTTGTGATATTTTGAAGTCAAAAGTGTATTATTTTTATGTTTTAATGAGATTACGAGATGTAATATAGTGGATTTTTTATGGTATAAGGAGGGTACTAGGTTGATGTCCTTCATATTCATGATACCATACTACTATGGTTACGATTGTAGATGTGATGTGTAGGCACAAGTGTCTTTAGGGGAGATGTGATGTAATGTGATGGACCATGTTTCTTCTAGAAGGACATTGTGATATGTGATGTGATATGCTAGGTGTGTTTGTGTAGGGTTATTATACACAAGATATTATAGTTCCCATACATAAAAAGTTGAGGTGTGAGAGTGAAAAGTTGGTGGGAAAGGAGTGTGGGGTACCCATTTTATCGATAGGAATCGTATTTATTACTATGAATGGATTCATTATTTAGTCAATGTGCCATGATGAGGATGAAAAGGTTTAGTTAACTTATTTATGTGGTTTTGGTTTTTATATTTTCTTTTTGGTGTATTAGTAAACTCTTTTCACATGTGCGAGAGAGACATTGGGTATTATCATTAAGAGTATAATTTTTTTCTAACCCCATGTATATAGAAAAAAAATCAGGTTTATTGGATTAATTCATGGACTATGATGAATATTTATAACTTGGAACCCTAAAGATAATATTGAATTATAACTATAGGAACTTTCTTTTGGTTACTTATTTCCAAGATTCCATGTATTGTTTTCATTATCCATTAATTGGGCGGTGTTTTTTGTTTCATTATTTTATATTTTTCAATGGATTTGATTGGTTGTTGATATCCTATATCTAGATCTGATATTGTTATATATTTTAATTCCTTCCACATCATATGTTTATATAACCTTGTAAATAGTCACCAATACGGGGCCTATTGGAGGTGGGACTTAGGGGGTCATTGTCCTTCTTCCTTCATTTATAGCATAGAAGGGGTACCATCAAATGCAGGGGTCATAAAGCAATGGTATAGAAGTTTTTGGTACATGAATATGATTGATTTTGGATATAGTCATAGTGAGTGTTTCATGGTTTTTAGGGAAATAGTGTTAGTTGAACTTGGTACATGACATCGGATAGGGAATATTGGCTAGTGTATAGGATTTTAGGTCCCCCCATGATCTAATGAAAGGAATCAGAGATGACAAAAAAACCAAGAAAGGTGGAACCACATTAAAGGTTGAGACCTTGAGGTGGTATATGCATCATTATTTCCAATGTTCATATTTGAATTTAGTGGATTTGAGAAAATAAAATGAATTAAATAAATCATACTAAAATTCCATACTATCATGATTATGAAATCATTATCCCCTTTTATTCTACGGATATTGGTCATCATCCACATATGGTTCTAGAAGTGGAGGTTCAGTAGGTTTTTTCAGTTTATCATTATAGGATTGACCCTATATATATTGATGAGATATAGTATAGGGCCTTGTATGTCTTCCAGGATAATAATCTTGCGAAATATGAGGGTATCGTTTCTAATCTGGAGATAGAGAGATGATTCAAGGAGCTCAAAATCACCTTCTTTTTTAGCCAAATTGAAGTATAGTACTGGGTTCTAATGGTGGTGTGTCAAATGTGAGGGGCTACACCTTAGCTGTGGACTCTATGTCTCAGTGAATAGAAATATGAATATGTTTCATGGGATTAATTTCAGAAGGATTTCTTAGTGTAGTTCATCTCATTAGACATGAGGTAAATGAAAAGGATAGAGATTCTATCTCTATAATAGGGAATCAGGTCTGTGTAGGAGAATGGGATTAATATTAAGTACCTTTTTCATTTTTTAACCCTTTTCCAGATGAGGATCCTAAGTGAGACATATTTAATAGACACATTATCCACATATCTAGTACATAGTTACTCATTTTATGTTTCCAATGGATCTTCAGGTTTAGAGGAAGGTGGAGGTGATCAAGAATATTCACTCATGAAGAGGTTTACTATGAGAGGGGAACTAGTGGGTATCATCAAGGAGCATAGTTTTTAGTGGAAGGTCTCAAGTTCCAGGTTCCATATGGTTTCGACCAGCTTAGAGTGGACATCAGCACCTTCCTTTTCAACCTTCTCGAGAAAGTGGTTTTACTGATTTTACTAGGGTCCTTGATCTATTTTGCTTCATTTTTTATTGTTATGGTCATTGTCCAAATTTGTTTCCAATAATTATTGGACCTAAACATTGTGGATGTGGTATGGATTTGCATCAGCATCAGTAGAATCTTCTAGTGAGGTTGTTTCAGTAGTAGGGGAAGCATTTTAATGATCTTTTAAGATGCGACATGATAAGTAGAGGTTATCCTTAGTATGTTCCTCATATTCAGGGACCCCAACACGGGCATGGACATAGAGGTGAATGTGAGAAGGGTGGTAGACGAACTGGGTATGTCAGTTTCATGTAGTGAGGGTGGTGGAATCAATGTTTATAGAGATCATTAAAGGTATTGTTATTTTATCATCCATCCCTATTTTTCCTTATTTTATTTGATTTATATACACTTATTTGTTTTAATAGATATATTTAATTCTTTGGGATAAGATATAAGAAGTTTTCCCTTTCCCTTGGTGTTCACTAAGCTAGTAAGAAGCTAGATTATTTTTTATATGAGATGAGGGTTTCCACTGATAATGGGGCCACATTAGTCATGTGGGGATCACTTCATACAATATATGAAACCATATGATGTCACCCTAATCATTTTTTGGTATCATTTATTTCATTCTATTATCACCAGTTTATGGAGAAAGTCATATTCTCATATGTCAATTGGTTGTGTGTCATTTTTTTATGAGATTTTAAGGTGGGTATTATACGTTTGGGGCCCATTATTTCTTTGATTTCTTATTTTCCTATTTAATATATAGATCTCAGTATAGTTAAGGATCCCTAGGTCATTGGAGAGTTTTTGTATGTTTTCACTGAGGAGGCTGTGTCCCTACCCCCTCGATGTGATGTCGATTTTTGGATTGATTTTCATCTCAATGCTTCTCTAATTTCAATATATCCTTATCGGATTAACCATATGAGTTGTGGGATTTGACAATTAATAAAGATGATCTAATGAATATAGGTTTCATATAGAGTAGTGTTTAGTCTTGGGGTGATCCGATATTACTCTCCAGTGAGGAAGATGGTAAACAAAGGCTATGTATACAATACCAGAGTCTAAATAAGGTGATGATCAAGAATCCCTACCTTATCCTAAGTATTGATGAAGCTTTCAACCTATTAAGAGGATATATTTTGTTCTAAAATATTGATCAATAGTTTTTCTATCACTAGTTGAGGATAAAAAGGATGATATCTTAAAGAGTACCATTTAATGTAGTTAGGGAAACTTTGTGTTCATATTCATATTGTATAGTTTTATGAGGTCTCAAGATAGGTTCATGGGGATCATGAACTCTGTGTTCCATTAGTTCCTCGAAAATTTTATAGTCATATTCAATGACAAAATCTTAATCTAATAGAATTCAAAGGAGGAATATGGTGATAATCTCGTAGATTCATTATAGGTCCTTCAATAACACAATCTCTATTAAAGTCAGCCAAGTGAAACTTTTGGACTTTCTTGGTGTATTTACATGGGAATTTGGTGTCCAAAAAGGTATGTTTATGCACCCATCGATGATATAAACTTTCTTTTCCTACACAACACCTTATAAAGTGGCACATGTTCATAGATTCCTTAGTCTCATGGGATATTATAATGGTATAATGTGTGATTTATCCTTGATTTTGGCCCCATTGATATCCATGACCAGGAAGGAAAATAAAATTATCTAGGATGACCATTTTTGGGTGTTGTTTGATTACCTAAAGATGATATTGATCAGTTCTCCAGTGATTCAATTTGTAATTGAGGTAGTGATATTTAAGGTGTTCTCTAATGATTCCTATCCTTTTTGGGATGTATCTTAATGTAATATAATATAGTGTTCTCTTATGGGACTGGGAAGTTATTCCCCCATTATTATAACTATACCACCCATGATATGCATCCTGAAGTGATCGTTTCTGTGCTAAAGTTATGGTGAAATTAAAACATTAGAGTATGCTTTTTCATCTCCATAAATCATAAGATCTATGGGTATATCTTTTCTTATTGTGACATGATTTTTTGGAAATAGAGGTGTATAGATTTTCTTCCAGACTACGGTTTCAAGATCTCTTACACCTCAAGAAAATTAGAATGTCATAGCTGATACATTGCAAAGTATTTCAAAAATTGTGGTTTTTCAATAGTCACAGTACTCTCTAATGTAAATGGTGGATTTTTCATCCATACACATATATTGAAGGGTGGTTGATAGAGGAGGCTAATTGTTGTAGATGATGGTGTACACTTCTCTAATATGATAGGTGGAGGATCCTCAATGGGGAGAATCCGAGAAAGATGTGATCAGTGGCCATGTTATCCATATTGATTATCTAGAGGGATGGCCAAAGGATATTTAGAATTGAGTGTTGTTCCATGGGAGTTTTTTATTCCGGTGGAGATATATAAGGTATTTTTTCATGACTTTCATAGCTCACCACTGGTAGTATATCTAGGATTATTTAAGATGTATGGAGTTTTGAGGGTGTAGTTTACATAAACTAGGATAAATTGAGTTGTGGTAGAGTTTGAGGATTTTTATTCAGTTTTATTAGAGTAAATATGATCATTGTTTTCCTAGTAGCTTTTTGTAGTCCATGGATGTTTCTATATAGAAATGGGATGACATCTCAATGGAATTTTTCACAATTTTACATTGAGTGTGGGAAGGATGTAATTTATCTAGGTAATAATGGATTAGATGATGAATTAGTCTCATTTACTAATGATTAAGGAGTTGGGTGCTATGGATGTATTGGAAATGAGGTATGTGGATGAGGTTGTATAGCTACGTGGAGTTATGAGATCTATTTTCTTGGAAGGAAATTCTTATTTTACCTGGTGATCCTAGAGAGTATTTTCATCACACATTTGACACAGAGTGTTACCCTACCACTTTTTCCCACCCTCATATGGATGGATTAATAGAGGGGACTATCCTAGCACTAGAGGAAATGTTTCAAGTGTGCATCTTGGACTTTATGAGATCTTTGTGAAATTACTTTCCCTTGTTTTTTTCCTTATACCAATTTCTACTATTCGTTAATCATCATGGACATGTTTTAGTATTTGTATGGGAGTACTAAAATGAGGTTGGGGAGTTTTTATTTTCTGGTCCTGATGTGTTTTAGATTACGAATGACAATGTTTAGGACATTCCTGAGAGTATGAAGTCAAAATACCTCTAGAATAAGTCTTATGTTGAACACAGGAGGAGGCCCTTAGAGTTTTTGGTAGGAGACCATGGGTTATTAAAATTTTCTCCTCATTTTTAGCAACAGTGGTTTAGAAGAGGAAGTAAAATATTTCTTTTTTTTTCATGACCTTTGAAGTGTTTGTCCATGTTGGTGAGGTGGATTATCGATTGGCACTCCTTCCAATACAAGGGAGGATACATGTTGTCCTCTATATCCCTCATCTCTATCGGTATCTTCAAGATGAGTACCATGTCATTGACCGGGGAGAGTTCGATATCGAGGATGGAATGATGTTCATATAGAATCTAGTAGAGATATAGGATCATCAGTAAATCATGTTGAATAGACATAACATTCCTTTCATTTGTTTGTTATGGAGGCATGGTAGCCTAGAGGAGGGTACCTGAGATCGTGAGATGTTGATTCATTCCCAATACCTAGAGTTTTTTTACAATTTTTTTTATCTATTTTTTTATGATTTAATTTTTGGATCTTGTTGTTTTATTTGATGTGATTTTACCTTAAAGATTTTATGGTGTTTGATTAAATAATTAAGAATTTGAAGAGGGGATAACCCTTTCCTCATCAATATGTGTTATTATTTGACATGTTCTAAAACGTTGTGGGTGATTCGGTTCCACCTAAAGTGGGTAATATATATATATGAGAAGTAGATTTTCCATGATTTGTGTTCTTAGGGACATATTATGTATTAGGTGCTGTGATCATTGGCACTGGCCTTGTGGAGGTGTGGATGGTGGTGTCGATGGTTGTTTGAAAAATCTGGTTTGAGGTTGTATGAGTGTATGTGGTTGTGTTCGAGATATAATGAGATCCTTTAGAGATCTTTTGAATGATTATTTTTGGACCTCCTTTACATTTTTCAGGTATGTATTTTATTATAGTGGAATATAATCATTTGAGAGGTATCTGATGTAATAGTTTGGTACTTCCAACCTATTTCTTTTTAGGACATCTGGTGGTGGAGGTGTTTAGGGTATGTATTGTAGATTTTTTTAGTGTAAAAACGGGATATGAAGCTTAGATTTCAGTTGAGAGGAGTTCTTCACTATAGAATCATGGGTTAAACCCTGAAGTAGAGTATTTGTGGTGTGGAGAGGAAGGTTGTGTTATAGTATCCTGGGGTGGAATTTTTAGGATTCTACTAAAATCACCATGGTTGTATCATGGCCACCCAGCTACGGCGTAGAGTATGTAAGGAGGTTTTTGGTGGTTATTCCATTAACATTATATCTATAGTGTAAAGAGAGGTTTAGTAATTTAGGAGTTTCAAATTTTCTATTTATTTTGGGGTTGATTCCCCATGGATTAGGGTTATGTTAAAACCTCTTCTTGGAAATGGGTTTTGTAGCATAGAAGTTTACATGGCACTATGGTGCCTAATATTTTATTGGATCAACATCATAGAGATATTCATGTTTCTATGATTCAAATTTTACTATCTAGGTTATCACGTGGTCCTTCTCCTTATGTCTTGGTCCCTTCCTTTTTTTGTAATTCTACAGTGTGGTGGGAAATGATATGTCTTGGTATTATTTTGTATAGACCACTTATAAAACCCAAAATCCACTCAAATACCATAATTCTATTAACTATATTCCCAGTTCTAGTGTAACCCAAGTCCATCCCAATGAGGTATTTCATCTCCCTATAAATGTATTTCTCCCTTGGCATTGGGAGATTGATAATTGGTGGTTTTAGGTTGAGCCCCACTATTATCTACTCACAATTTATCCATGAACCATTCTTTTTTTCATATAGAAGAGGTTGTTTTAAAGGGGGACAATTATCTTAATGCTTTTTTGGTAAGAATATGCTGTTGTTTGTTGTTTTTATGGTTATCAAGGTGTTTCCCATCATCAAGGTTCTCTTTGGTGGTATCCCTCTCATTCTAACCTTGTGCAGTGGTTTGAAAATCTCCGTTTGAGGTAGAGGAAGCTTCATTTCTCAACTAGATGTATTTTAATGAATGATTTATGAAATTTTTATATTTTTTAAGATATTATGAAATCAAATAATGAAGTTAATTATTTGTATTAATTTAAATTTATCAGGATGATAATGAAATTGCATTTTTTTGAGATTTTGATTTTTTTGAGTTTATGAATTATTTATGTAAAATTGAAAATCATGGCTATTTGGATTTTTTTTTGTTTGTAAATTCATTGTTTTTTGAAAACATTTATGTGTGGTTATTTCATAACAACTTTATTAAATGGATAATCACATATATCCTATTAAATAATTTTTCCCCTAGAAATCATAGTTTATATGATAATTTCCTTGAAAGTTAAAGATAAATGTGATGAGAGGCCCCTTGAAAATATTAAATATTTTTTGTAAAAATTTGATGTGTGGTAGTGTTGTGTGGTGATGATGTGTAGCTTTTTATTTTTTGGGAGGATGTGATGAAAATTGAATGTGGTAGTGGCAGTTTTGATATGGAAATATTTTGTTATGTGTAAATTAGTTGTGATGTGAAATGGTGGAAATTTGGTGCTTATTGGAAGGATCAGGATGGGTTACTGTGATGGGATGTGTTATTCTAGTTTATCGTGTAGTAATGGAATAAATTTTTAACAAATAACATGAATGTGATGAGTTTAAATGGTTAATGAATTCTTTAATTAAAATAGGATGTGTGGGTAATGATTTTGTTGTTTAGTATTAAATAAATGAGATTAATTAAACAAATTGGTTGGTAAAGGGAAATCTAGAATTTTTTTTAACTTGAAATGAATTATAGAATGTGATTTGTGGATTTTTATTTCTTCTTGAGTGTTCTGTATTTAGTGTGGGTAAGAAAAATGGTGGAGTAATTGAGTCATGTTGGTATATTGTGAGTTGGAATAGTAGTATTTTCATAAACCCATAAGTTGGGCTTGTATTTTGGCTATATGTATATATACCTTTTATATTCCTTATGATTTTTATACACACCCTTATCATTTCAAGAACATTGTTTTTTGAAAACCATATGTTTTGGATTTTTTTCAAAATATCCAGGCGGTGAGGATGGATGGTTGGATTCACACTCTTCATTGATCCCTATTCCAAGAGGCATTGATATATATGTGTTGTGATGGCCAAAAGTAAAAAGTGAAATATATTGATGTTTGATAAAATTATGAGATGTATTATAGTGGGAGTTATTCATAGAAGGATGAGGGAATGAGATCAAATTCATTCATTTTCATGATACCCTGCTTCTCTAGTTAAGGATATGGATGTGATGTCACAGCTCATGTGTCTTCAGGTGAGATGTGATGTGATGTTATAACCCGGGTGTCTTTAGGCAAGTTATAGTATGATGTGATGTGATTTCCCTAGTTTGATTGGAAAGGTTTACTATATGGAAGATATTGGATTTCCAAGATATATAATAATGGGTTGTGAGAGTGAAGAATTAGTGGTAAAGTGGTGCAGGGTAACCTTATTATCAAAATAATTATTATTATACTACTATACTTGATGAATTATTTGGGGACTGTGTTATGGTGAAGATGGGATTAGCTAGTAAACAAATTTAGGTGTTTTGGGTTTTACTACTTTCTCACCGGTGCATTAGTAATCCCTTTTGACCGATTCATGGGATAATTTTGGTATAATCCAATTGTAATACCTATATTCTCATCCAATATATGTAAAAAATATTTTTAGGATTCTAGGAGGAATTCATTATAGAGACCCAATTTTTTACTTGTAAGACTTTGAAATAATTATATATTTTTCAAGTGTTAAGAAATAACACGGTGTGTGATCTGAGGATTGATGTGATCAAAATTAATTTTATAAAAATATTTTATATATTTTATATTAGTTTTTCACATTTTTCTAAATAATATCACTTAGATCTTAAAAATAAGATTGGTTAATAAATATAAAGCCATGGTTACATTCTGAACCCTATCTTTTACTAAGGTGTGATCTAAAATTGTTCGGTAGATGGTTTTTGTATATCTCAACAATAGGTGGTATTCTTAATTAATTAATTAAAATTTTAATTTAATTAATCTAATTGAATATCCTAATTTAGAACCATGGGACCATCAAGTGCATCTCATCCTCTCCTTGGGTTGGCAGAATCACCACATACGATGATGAAACTATGGATCAGACTTGATTGGGGCCTAACTATCACTAAAAATTCCTTATATCATTGTTGAGAATGTTATTCAATGGTGAATGATCCAATACTGAGATAGGACTCATCAATTTGTGGATTACGCCATTTTTAATTAAATTTATTGATCAGGTCAATCCCATTATTTTATCTGCTCCAATTGTGGTGTTTTCATGTGCCCTTATGCCTTTTTTAAATGATTATTCATTGGTTTTATAACCTAGGATATCTCAATTCTTGATGTTTGGCCTGTAATAGTTCACAATGATTGATAAACCATTCATTCTATGACTCCCCCCTCACTTTCATCATGTTAGTCGTCAGTTGGACCTCGCGGTCTTAGTTCGACATTGTTGGGTGGTATCGAGCCCAATCAGACCCCCAAAATCATGAAAAATTAAAATGAAATGGACATACTGATGAATTAGGGATACATATAGGTTTTTTGTGGGTTTTGGAAGATCTTTTTTAATGATAAGAAAATGAATCATCATCATCATCATAAGGAATCAGGGTGGGTGATGTGTATGATGAAGCCCCACGGGTCAACAAATACCATTTTCGAGCCACTAGATGGGTTGAAATAATGTAAAATGGATAGATCAACCTTTATTTGGAGTAAAAGATGCTAGATTCAATGGTATGAATATGGATTTGGTGTATAGATAATAGATTTATATTTCTAGAAAAAACCAGACTACATGTCGGGTAATTTTATGTACACACTGTGTGTCGAGCCCTGGGTGTAGAGGCTAGGTATTTAGTGGATTACAAGTATCAAATGCCATGTGGGACCCCAATAAACCATGTGACCTCGTGTTGGAGGAATAGACATGTACTATGAAAGTACATGGGGATAGGCACGGCCAAGCACACCATGTACCAAAGTACATTGACATGGATTCATTACACGGACACATGATAGATATATGGACATGGTTAAGTAGAAAGGCGGGACCCCAAGTGTCATGGGGACTCCTTGGATTTCTCCTACACACCATGTATCCCTACTCTATTAGTGAGCCTTGTACCTCTAGGGACATGACCAGGTGATGGTGTGGGACCACACGCCATGTGGCTCCCCTCACAAACTGTGTACCCCCTTTTATCATTTTGAGGAAACATCAATCTTCAACATATTATTTATTTTAACTTAGAATTTGGTTTTTAAATTGACAATACTAATTCTTTTTCACATTGAATGCAATGGTTCCCTCCATTGTGGATTTTGGGATATGATGGGATATATTCAGAGCGCAACACTTATATGATCAGTTCCCAGTGATGGTAGTGATTAGGAAGATGATTAGAAGATACACCATAGTGGACCCCCCCCCCCATCAGATTGGGATTGGTTCCTCTACCTAACTAGTGGAAACCCCTAGCTGATAGGAATCATGTCCTTGTAGACCAGAGTGGAACACCTTTCCAAACTAGGGCACGGTTCCCCAACATATTGATTAGAACCCGCCCATTAGATTTGTTGTGAGGCATCTACCTACTATGTGGAGGACCATATCAGATAGGTCATGATTCCTCATGACACTATAATAGAACCCCCCCCCCCCCATTTTCTTGGACACATGTCCTCAATGAATAATTACAGAGTGAAACCCCCCTAACACACTAGGGTTTGGGTCCATTACTTGAAATTTGTGCCCCTCGGCTCTGTGGCATAGTGGCAGGGCATGGTCCTTTACACAATTACTTCTATGAAGATACCTGAGAAGTTGGGAATCATTGATGGGATTTTGGAACAATTGGAGACTATTTTTCTTGGGCTGAGTTGTGAGATGGAGATCAACTTTCTCTCTATTTTTGGATTATTTTTTCCAAGAATATATATAAATCAGTAACCATACCTTTTCATTTGGTTACTCTCCTATCGTGGGATACAATGACTTGTGGGGTATGTCACGTGATTTTTGTGTTTAGATTCTCTTGTTTGGATGAGGTTACACTAATTATATATATCAAAAATATCAATGTGTAGTCTTTCTAAATACATTATTGATCCCCCTGTGCTTGGATGAGGTTACTCATTATCTTTCATGGGATGAGATTCATCCAATTTACAACCTAATATCTTTATATTCCTATTTTGTATCTTACTACTTCCCCTTTAGGTTTTCAGGCCTCCTATAAGGTATGTATATACTCACTCCAGTATGGGAATTTCCTATAAGTGTCGTGTCTTATACGGATGGTGGATAGGTCAGCGTTGACTATTGAGGATCCAGGGATTCCTGGTACGTTGGACATTGTGTGGTGGTCATATCTTATAGATCCATAGTTTGGATCAATCATCATTTTATGTTCCAGTTTTTTTTTTAGGTTGGGACATCTTTTTGGTTGGACGTGTATTTTTCCCCTTTACTTTTATGTTTTCACCACTGTACTATTATGTTGTCTATAGGTTTTACATGCATTGCTATTCCCATATTATTTTTTTATCTTTTACTATTATTCCATAGCACTTCAACGTCGAGATAGATTTATGTATGTGTGTGTATAGGTACATAGGAAAATATCTCTACATTTTAGTTGTACCTTCAGCGTTGGTAGCTATCCCTTGGACTATAGAAGTGGAATTGGGGTAGTTTTAGCTCGAACGCTAGTTAGTTTTTGGTCATGATAGATTGGTATCAAAGGTGGTTCGATACTTGGGATAGTGTTTGGGTTAGTGTATTTATTAGTCCCTTTATGATGATTTTATTGTTATTTAGAGAAACAGTGCCAATGTTTTCTATGTGTGGATCTCATCTAAGGGAACCCGGTGTTGGTATGGGCGGCCGATATATCCATTCACTAGAACCTTTACTACCTGCTTGTCGACTCTGAATATCGATACATTGGTATCTTGGGTCAATGGTACATTAATCATATAGGATTGTGTATGACATTATTTCATGATTCATCTCCCCATTTTTGTTATATATATATATATATATTCTCATCTAACTATTGTATATTTTGATTCAGTTTTAGGATGCCTTCATGATGACTGCCAACTAGGATACCAATTTTGGATCATGAAGATGATCTGAGGAATGACAAGGCTTCATTTCAGTGTCCATCCTGCAATAATCTTCCTCCAGGTGGGTAGGTAGTGAATCCTCCACCTATTGAGAAGGATATTATACTAGTCGACTAGGCTGAACATGCATGCATGCTTCATGTACTCTGTGATTTATAGAAAAATAGGACATTGAGGTTATACTCTAAGAAAAATCCTCATAAAGAAAAGGATTCACTATATTTGGTGGACCATGACTTCATTATCTTCAAGACACAAATGGATCTGGTGGTTTCTTTGGAAGCTATCCTTTTCAATAGAGAATCTCAGCACTGGTTGAGTATCGTTACCCAGATTCAAGATGATTTGACACTAATGTGGCCCAACTTCTAGAAGTGATTTTGTGAGGATTACTACCCCCTCATTCTTACACTCAATTAATATTTAGGATCATTGGGATCTATAAAAGGGAGGGAACACAAAGTCTGAGTACAAAAAAAAGCTCATAGACTTTACCAGGTACTCCATTGACATGAAACAGGATGTATAATTCTGAGCATTGATGTTTGAGATGAAACTCCATAGAGAGATTCATTACATAATATTTTTCCTTTTTCATCCCCACCTATTCTTGGGTTTTGGAGTGGGCAGTGGTGACAAATAGATTCTTTTCAGATGGATTCTTGGAAGTCAGAGCAGGTATTGGGTGTCAAAGGGTTGAGTCATTTGAATAAACTAGAATGTTCTTTATAAAGAGATATTGATGCAAGAGATGTCCCAGTGATCAAACTCAGGAACATGGTCTGGGGAATCATAGAGGTACATGGAATCTTAGATAGGTGTTATTCTATTCTTGTGATGGGTGTGGTCACATGGAATAGGATTCCACAACCTGATGTGTCAGAGAGTGTCGGCAGATAGCTGATGGAAAACCATGACATTGGTAATACCCAAATCAGGGATCTCCCATGTGAGGTAATGGAGGACGCTAGGGAGGAATATCTAGCTAAGGTGGAGGAGGAGATAGTGATGGTGGATAACACTATGATATCATTCCTTCACCACCACTAGGTGTCCCACATCAGGCATAAGGATCTAGTGGTTGGGGCCATAGATAGCTTTAGGCTATGGTGTCTTATAACCCCATGACACACAAAATGATTAGAGGTAAAATATGTGATTATCATACTCGTGATTCATTATTAGTATACACATGTTCTAGTTATACCTCCATCTCTATACTCTTGGTGATAGAGTTGGATATCCTAGTCGTGGTGCTAGTTGAGCAGCATTCACATGAGGTTCGTATAGGGAATGTTTATTCAATAAGTTTTATCTTTTGGTTGTGTGAGATATCTCTTGGTGGAGAGAGGTTCACATGGGACATTTTTTTCATCAAAATAGCACCATATGACAACATATTAGGTATGTATTGGGTTTCCATGGTCTCTTTCTAGATTGAATCTCAATGTAAATGAGTCATATGCCTTCACACTACTTAGATGAGATTCCCCTTTATGGGAGAAAGAGATCTCATGGTGGGATGAGTGGGTTCTATGAGTGGGAGGCTACATTCCATCACTAATAAGATGGAGATTATTTCACTTGGTGTAGTTAGACTTTCAGTAATCTGGATTCCTTTAGTCATAGATGATTTTATAGATGTCTTATCTAGGATGTTTTGGGACTACCACTGATGTGGGAGATGGTGTTTTTTATCGACTTGCATCTCCGAACACATCTCATATCTTATGTGGCATACCATATGGCCCCTAAAAACACCAACTGTTTTGGATGAAATTGGAAGACCTTTCAGAGAAGGGTTTTATCAGGCCCACTGTGTCCCCCTCTATGGATCTGGTGTTGTTTAGGAAAATATTGGATGAGAGATTAAATATATTTATGGATTATCATCACTTAAAAGAAGACCTACTAAATAAAAAGTACCCTATTCTAATGATTAATGACCTCTTTGACCATTTATGATGTACATGATCATTCTCTAATATCGTTATCAGCTATTTCTACCACAATTTGTGGGTTCTTGAGTCTAATATTCCAAATTTGGAATTCCAATGTCGTTATATACACAATGAGTTCCTGGTGATGTCATATGGTGTGAAAACTTCCCCCAACATGTTTAAACATATTATTAACTTGTAATTATAGCCATAAATGGTCCAATGTGTGTATTTTTTCATTAACGATATTCTAATCTTCTCTAAATCATAAGAGGAACATCAAAAACACCTAGGTTGCTTCTGGATTTGGTTCGGGGGAACCAAATTTATAGTAAGCTCTTGAAGTGTCAGTTATGGATTCAAGAGGTTCACTTTCTAAGAAATTTCATTTCTGAACATGGTTTAGCCTTGGACCCAGTGAAGATCAATGTAGTGATCTCATAGGAGACAACCAAGATCACGTTTGAATTGTAGTGTTTTCTTAGATAGGTGGGGTACTACAAGAGCTTTGTGGAAGGCTTCTCTTGGATTTCATCCACTTTGACCACCCAGACATGGAAAGGGAAGTCTTTTACCTGTATTGAGCAGTTCTATATGTACTTTGGGGACATTATGATAACATTGATGAGTGATCATATGTTAAGACTGCCAGAGGATGGTGTGGATTATATATTGTATTGAAATTCCTCAAGAGATAGTATTGGTTGTTTGTTGATGTAATAGAAGTTATTTATCGCATATGGTTGGAGGTAGTTAAGACCCCCTGAGAAGAACTATGTGACTCATTACCCTAATTTGGAATTTAAAGTTTTCTCCCTAAGGATGTGGAGTTAATGCCTTCTGGTGGATCCTTTTGTGGTTTACCCAAAACATCAGAGTCACAGGCACGTCTTCACGTAAGGAGACTTGAACCCAAGACAACGATGCTGGATGGAGTTCCTATAGGACTATAAATTCAATATAGTCTATACTCTGGGGAAGGAAAACATGGTAGAAAACTCCAATAACAGGAATTCCCAATCTCTCTTGGTGGAGGATGCTTTAAAAAATTTGCATTTTTTCCAGCTCACCCTAGTGGGGATGGAGGTTACAACTTTTTATCAATCAACAGTGTTGACTTCTCCACTTATCGAGTGTGTGAGAGAGTCCTATAAGGGATAAATTGACTTTGGTTTCTTAAGAGACTAGATATACATATGGGATTCACCATATAGATATTCGGAAGGTGGGAATCACATCATCTTTTTCCATGTATGGATGATGGTTCCAGTCGTGGTGTGATAGGAGTTAATACGATAGTTCCACACAAATCCCATATGTGTACATCCTGATTTTAAGTATATGTATAGAGAACATATGGAAAAGTTTGGGCTGTCTAAAATGAGATGAAGTGTTTCCATGTTTGTCTCTCAGTACCTCAGCTATCAGTATGTGAAGGATGAGCACCAGGTTTTGAAGGGTTTGTTATAACCCATTTAGATCCAAGAGTTGAAGTGGGATGAAATATCCAAATAATTTGTGATATGTATTTCAGGCATAGTGAGGGACCATGATAGTATCTGGGTGATATTTGATAGATTCATGATGTTGTCACATTTCCTTTCGATTAAGGAGCAGATTTCAATGGATTTTTTTGGGGCATTTTTAGGTATAAGAGATTGTTCTTACCCTTGGGATGCCCTAGACTATTATCTCTGAACATGATGCACGTTTATTTCAATGTTGTGGAGAGGAATTTAAGAGGCATTATGGACCCATATGTGGATGAGTAAAGACCTTCACCCCCTTAAGGATGGGCAAACCTAGTTCACTATCCAGGTGCTGGAGGATATTCCAAGGGATTTCAAGTTAGGCTTTAGTTGGATGTGTTCGGATCACCTTCCCTTGGTGTAGTGTTCATGAAACAACAACTACCAATATATTATCCACATGACACCCTTTGAGGCCATGTATGTGAAACCCTACATCTCACCCCTATGCTTGTAAGAGATTGGTGAGACATCTTTTGTGGGTCCAGATTTGGTTAATGTGATAATGGAAAATGCCCAAGTCTTCTATGAGAGGATGAAGACAACCTAGAGTATGGAGAAATCATACACAGATCATCATTAAGAGCCCTTGGAGTTCGAGTTGGGAGATTATTTATTCATTAGATTCTCTCCACTATGAGGATTGTGGAGTTTCAGCTAGGGAGGATAAGAGTTCGAGTAGGAAGATAATGTTTTCAAAATATTTTCTCTGTAATGAGGATTGTAAAGGTTTAGTCATGGAGGGAAGATATCCTCAAGGTTCATCGATCTCTTTGAGATTTAAAAGAGGGTTTTCAAGGTTTCTTACTACATCTCCCTACCCCCCACCACTAGAGAAGTTCACAAAATACTCCATGTGTCGTAGTTGAGGAGATATGTGCACAACTTTATGCATGTTAGCAACTGGGGAGAGCTAGAATTCAAGGATATAGATTCCTTTACAGAGTTCCCAATGGTGATTGTCGATCGATAATAGATGGAGTTTCATGGATGGACCATCCCATAGGTTTGAATTTTGTGGAAACACAAGAATGTGTAGGAGAGCTCTTAGGGAGAGCCAGATATGAGATCAGTATACTATGTTGTTTTTAGATTTTCTTTTTTGGAAAAAGTGATGATGGTGGGAATGGTGTAGAGACTCATTTTGTAACACCCTGATATTTTATGGTATGTTATCTTCAATAGCTTGTATTTCGCACAACACTGACATGGATTGTGTAACACGCAAGATTGAGTTTCAATGAAATAACACATTAGTGTAACACCCCAACCATTGTTAATCAGAGTTCGTGAATTATTATATAACATTGGAATGATCACAAGAGATCATGTCTCGAAAGGCCGATTAGTTTAGTAGCCATGAAAGTAATATATACATAAAAAAGTTTGACATTACATCATGAAATAAAAAACTTTATGTCCCCTTTGAACACACTCATATACATTGACCTATCCATACAGGTTAATCCTAATATAGTTATTTACATCCTGGTAAAAATAAATCATATGAACGGGGTGAACTCAGATTCTCAATATGGATAACAATAGAGCCGAAAATATCAACAATAATAATAAACATTAATTCAATGTATAATACTAAAACAAAATACTTCTAAACATATACTTCTACATAATATGACAATGACAAATCAAATAATTCCATTCACTTATTCACATAGATATTATACTAGTCAAATATTCACATGTAATATCAATAGCTAATTTCATAATTATGAAATGCATAATGTCGGACATCATAACCACATAGTTTGGGCCTCATGCCATGACTACAAATAAAATTTTATCAAGCCCTTATTCCAAGACACTAGTTTGTATCATGAGACCTATGGATGCATCTAAGAGCTATAGTAGGCACCACCCTTTACTTACTAAGTCTAATGTGTTCCTCATATGAAAATGTTGAAACATCACAAAAACATTTGTATCAAAAATAGTATAATAAATATTAATACTTTAACCATAAACCATGAATAGTATAAAAATATCATATAGATATTCAAACATATAAAAAAACCTTCAATACAATATAGAAGATTGTATCATAATAAATCAACTTCAAACATATGTATAATCCAATAAATGATGTTAACATAGATGAAATCAAAACTATTTGAGAGAAATATCCATTTATATTTTGAAATAATTTAAAAGCAACGTAATTATAAAAGAAAACCGTTATTTTAAAAATTTCTTATAATCTTATAAGGGATTATTTGAAGGTTTTATAATGGTTGAAAATAGCCGCACCTTCCTTATAAGTTAAAAACATTCATTCCATAATTTGTCTAAAGGGTAATAAAGTACCTTGTTTGGAAAGTGATATAATGATTCATTTCAAACCATTTTATAAATATTCAAACGTGGGTATAAATGAATTTAACACATAGTCTAGTAAATATTAAATTTTTTTTTTTGAAATACATTTTTAAGAAATTCATATGTGGTAGATAATAAAGTACCCGTAGATACTTACGTATAAACAACCTCAGATAAATAAATATATTATAAAATTAACCCTTAACTTGTAATTTTTCTAGGTCAAGGGTAAGTTAACCTCCTTTATAATAGTTAAATAATTGTTATTATATTATCCAAAAACCATATACATAAATATGATATCATATATGATAAACTAATAAATATTTGTTAATAATATTTCAGTAGTATCATTAGTTTTGGTGTTAACAGATTTGTTTTCCTTTAGATGTTTTGTTACATGAGTCATGTTTGTTATGGAGGGGATGTATTTGATTCATATCCAGATTGATATTAAGTTCTTAAATTTTATCTTCAATCATCCAATTAAAATTATTCTTGAATGGTTACAATGGGAAACAAAATCTCATCGCGTCGTGGAGACGGTACGCCGTACGTACGCATGAGTGAAAATATCATTATATTACTAGTGAAATCATATGTAATTGGATAGTATATCATATATAAAGAATCATTAACATGTTATATTTATTATTTACATCAATTAAACTCATTATGAAACCCATCCAAATAATTGATTGTTGAATAAAAAACTACACCATGACCTGGAGACAGTAAGTTGTATGTACGCATGTATGGTGACATTATCATTCATAGGATGGATAGAATAAGGAATATAGTTGTAACATATTTATAATAACATCTAAGTAGGTATATGTTACTTGAGTTATTATTTTAGTATGGAAAAAACAAAGAAATATGAAGTGGAAGAAGAAATTAACTTTCAAAGAGGTGATGAAGTAATTACCTCTTCTTCGAGTTCTTCCTTATTATTTGATAAAAAAGGATACTTAGGTTAGATTATGATCAAATTAAAGCCTATAGGTTGAAGTGATGGTAGTTGGGAGGTCATTTTATCAAGGTTTGTCTGATCTAAATGTCTTTGGAGGTGTGACTTTGAGAGAAGGGGAAGTACCCTTTTATAAGAGAGGTGAGGGTCACTTTAGGAAAAGATTGAAATGTAATTTTATTATAAAATAATTTTCCTTTTATAATGGCTCCAAATTGATTTATTTCATTGATAAGGTTGGTATTGGTAGAACTCATCTCAACCAATAGGTTTTAGACATATTTAGGTCACCATATTAACCTAATATTATAAATTTAACTCTTAGTTAAATAGTTTAACTTTAACAATGTCTTCTTGTATTTGTATATTACATGGTTGATAAACTTACTATAAAATGACAAGAGAACATAAAGTGGTTAATTAATGACATATATATAGTTATATAAGTCATTTTCATGAACCTTATATTTTTAGGAATATTATATCATTTAATAATATAGTATTTTTTTTAAAAACTCAATTGTGTTAATTTTGATACTATTTAGTATTTGGTTTCTATGAAAGTCAAAAAAACATGATTAATTCGAGACCAAATAAATTAAATCAACCCTAAAATTTCATATTTACTTATAAAATTTGTTTAATGAATAATAAGTATCAATTTACATTTGTTTTTATATTTATAATATTAATTATTTTAATCATTCGTTAACAATGTAATTACTACAAAATCATTGTGTCATAAGTAAATTTAATTATTTCATGTCTATAAATTGTAAATAAAATACCATGATGTAGGAAATCCCTTTATACTTATAATGAATATTTATAGTCAAATTTATCTTATGTATTACCCTATATTAAAATGAGTCTAGTTATTAAACATTCAATTTAACACTTTTAACTCTTCTTTAAATAAAATAATAATAAAAGTCCAAATCTAATCCAAGTGGACCAAAAGGATCATATTTTATTCCTAAGGTTTCTTTTGGTCTAAATACACTTATCCAATAGAATTAGGACATGTTTTAGGGAAATTATAATATCATTTTTACCTTTAATTACCCTATTTATTTGTAACTATGGTAAATAAAATTTAAAATTTACTATTCACCAAAAATCATCATATTGAACCAAATATTACATACTGTTGTCAATCGAATCTCTTGGATTTTTTTAATTCAATGCACAGAAGTGGTAAAATTATGTTTTATGAAAATTTAAAAATGTGCCAAGAAGGTGGGTAAAAGACGTTAAAAAATGAAATAAAATTTTATACATCTAATCTTATTATAAAATGACTACAATGAATTAAATTAAACTAATATAAGTATTTTGTATCTATTTTTAATTTAAAAAAAATTCAAATTAAAATAATTATTATTTAAATAAATGTCATTTTTATACCAAAACGTGGAGTTTTTCACTATTCATCAAAAATTGAATGTTTTTTGAAAAATACAAAAATTCACCCTAAGCTTATTTCGATATTCCAGATCCATAAATAAAGTCCATTTTGAAAAGTAAAATTTATAAAATTTCAAAAAGTGGGTGTATTTTCTCAACAATGATACGTGTAACACATCATGAACATTGGAGAAACTTTGCGACGTTTTCAACTAATAAGCTACAACTCCAATTCGTTCTTGAATTTTGTAAGGTCCAATGTACCTGGGACTTAATTTACCCTTCTTACAGAATAATACAACACCCTTACATGGAGATATCTTCAAGAAAATGTAATATCCTACTTGAAATTCAAAATCCTTCCTTTGTTTATCGATATAACTATTTTTCCTACTTTGAGCTATTTAGATGTGGGCTTGGATAATCATCACCTTTTCCATTGTTTCCTCATCATGATCTGGGCCTATGAGTTTTCTTTCTCCAACATCATCCCAACAAGTTGGTGTGCAAAATCACTTTCCATATAACGCTTCATATTGTGCCATCTAAATACTTGAATGGAAGCTATTGTTATAGGAAAAATTTACCGTAGGTAAATATTGATCCCACATACCTTTAATGTCAAGTGAGAAAGATCTCGACATGTCTTTTAAGGTTTCAATAGTCCATCAGTTTGACGGTGATAGGCATTGGTCAAATGAAGTTTAGTATCTAGGGATTTTTGAAAACTTTTCCTGAATCGCGATGTATAACGGGGATCACAATCAGAAACAATCGATAGGGGTACACCATAAATT
Organism: Viscum album; assembly: GCA_963277665.1. Taxonomy (NCBI): domain Eukaryota; kingdom Viridiplantae; phylum Streptophyta; class Magnoliopsida; order Santalales; family Viscaceae; genus Viscum; species Viscum album. The sequence continues at coordinate 1,371,288,871 of OY728135.1, forward strand.
ATTACAACTTAATTAATATATATTATTTCTAAACATTCATGTGGTAATTCTTCTCTTATAGAAATAAAATGTGCTGACTTGGTAAGACGATCAACAATAAACCATATTGCATCATTACTTCTAGGAGTCATTGGTAGCCCCATGAAAAATTCCATCATAATATCGTCCCATTTCCACTCAAGTAATGGAAAAGGTTGAAAGACTCATCTATCATGTTTTCTTCTAGCCTTCGCCTATTGAAAAACCATACATCTTGACACATAATAAGTAATATCCCTATTCATGTTGTCCCACCAAAAATGTTCCTTCAAATCTCTATACATATTAGTACTACCTGGTTGTATTGAGAAATTAGAGCTATAAGCATTATCTAAAAATTACCTTTTTAGATCAGGTATATCGGGAATACATGGCCTCCTGCTATATTTCAAAATTCTATATTAATATACGAAGTCAATCAATCTCCCATCATTCACAACATTAATTTTCTTTTGAAACTTCTCATTATAAGTCTGAGAACATTTTATCCATTTTATTAAAGATGGTTTCGAAACCATTTGAAAAAATATCAATGTTTCACCTTCCATGATTATTCACATATCCATCATTACTAGATCCATAAACATAGGATCCCTTTCAACTTTCATCTTGTTCAAAACTCCATGATCCTTTCTTCTCAAAGCATCTTCCACCTTATTTTCCATCCCTAGGTGGTAGTGTATAGTGCAATCATAATCCTTGAGTAGTTAAAGACATCGTCTCTTCCTTATGTTGAGTTCTTTATGTTAGAAAATATAATTCAAACTCTTGTGATCAGTATATATCTTTCATTTTTCACCATGGATATAGTGTCTCCATGTCTTCAGAGTGTAGATTATAGCAGCTAACTCAAGATCATTAGTAGGAAAGTTTTTGTCATGAATATATATTTATCATGATGCATATGTAGTAACTCCATCGTTCTGCATAAGGACACACCTCAATACTTTCTTTGAAGCATCTCTATAACTAACAAACACATCATTCTTCGAAGGCAGAGTCAATATAATATCATTGACTAATATTTTTTCAATTCCTCAAAAAATAATTCACACTCATTTTTTGAAACAAATTTATCCCCATTACGTGTGAACATGGTTAATTGGTTAACCAATCAGGAAACATTATGGATGATGATCTAATAATAACCTACTAAACCAATAAAACTAAATACCTTAGTTATACTCATAGGTGTTGACCATTCTTATATTACCATTTTCTTTGAAGGATCAACAAAGATTCTATCCATAGAGACAATATGGCCAAGAAAAGAAATCTCATGAATCCATAACTCACACTTTCTAAACATACCATATAATTCAAGTCTTATAAGAGTTTTTAGAATAGTGCGCAAGTAATTTTCATTATCTTCATAGGTTTTAATGTAGAAAAATATATCATTAATAAATAACACAACCTATTCATCAAGATATTCTATGGAAACACTATTCCTTAGATCCATGAAGACAGAGGGTACTTTAGTCAGTCCAAAAGGCATTACTGTAAAATTGTAATGCCCATACCTAGTATGAAATGTTGTCTTCAGAATGTATTCCTTCTTTACACATAACTGATGATATCTAGATCGAAGTCTAATCTTTAAAAAATATTTAGCTCTATAAAGTTGATCGAATAAATAATCAATGTGAGGTAGGGGATACTTGTTATTTATTGTTATAGCATTGATCTCCCTATAGAAGATGCACAACCTCATAGATCCAACTTTCTTGTTAACAAAAAGAATAGGTCCCCCCAATGAGAAACACTAGGGTGAATAAATCTTTTATTACTAAATTCCTCTAGTTGTTTATTTAGTTCCACTATTTTCATAGTGGTCATTCTATAAGGGGTCTTTGATATAGGCCTTGAACTAGGAACTAATTCAATAGAAAATTCAATTTCTCATTCTAGAGAAAGTCAAGGTAAATCCTCTAGAAAAACATCAACATATTATTTCACAATGGGTAAATTCTCTATTTGAACATTCTTACCCTCACCTATAGTAATTTCACACCCTTCCTCCCTAATAGTTGAATTTAGTAGAGATGATGGGGGTGGATCTATATAAGAATCATATGGTGATTGTTCTTCTCTAAATATAATGTATTCCTTATCATCATCATAAAAAATTTAATCCTCCTTCTTACAATATATTTTCGCATCAAGGTCTGAAATCCATTCCATACTGAGGATTATATCAAGTTCAATCATGGGTATGACAACAATATCAGTATATAAAGAACATTTATATACCATAATTAAATCATATTGACAAAACACGACTGCAACAAAAATTCCCTTATGAGTTTTCACTGACAACTCCCCTGTTAAATAAAAATGGAAATATGTAATTTTCATAGAAAACTGGGACGATATGAAACAATGTGGTGATCCAGAATCAAATAAATCATTTACTAAATTTGAGAAAACCATTAAAGTACTTCCCACCACATCTTTATGAGATTCACCTTTAGTAGTAGTGAACAAAAAATCTTGGCCTTTCTCCCTTGGCCCTTTCTGAGGTAAGTTTATTTGGCGCTAGGGGAAGTCATTTTCTTAATGCCCCATTCCTCTACAATTGTATCATTCAACATTGACAGCCTCTTTCTTTCCCTTGTAATCATAAGATTTGTGGCCTTTTTTTCAGCACTTGTAACAGACTTCCATTCCCTTTAGAAAAGTACTGGGGTGTTTCTTCCCTTATTTACTACGGGATTGAAATTAAACTTTTCCCTTATTCCACTTATTTCTATTTCAAGAGTGTTCAGCAGATCTCTTTTTCTCTTGATTTACTTTAAAGTCGTAAGACATAAAGAATTCTGTTTCAATCTTGATAGAATATGAGACAATATCTTTATATGATGATAAGGATTTTCAGACTAATTCTTGATGGAGAAATGGTTTTAACCAGTCAAATAATTGATTAATATGACTCATTGGGTTACATATATAATATGTCTCATGCTTTGCTAACCTTGTAATGTTAGCCTCATACTTTGTGACATTCTCATCCTTATTTTTTCTCAGAATCAGAAATTTTCTTTCCATATTTACTCAATGTCCACAAAGAATGTATTTTTCCAAGAAATTTTATTTTAACTACCTCCATTCTATATTTGATAATTCTTCATCCTCCTTTATTTTTTGAATTAATGACTACCATTGATCTGCATCTCCCATTAGGTGATTAACTACCATGAAAACGTTTTCCATTTTTCCACACCCTAAAGCATGAAATATTTTCACTATGGGAAGTTTCTATTTATCAGCTAAAAATGGATTTTTATTCCCATTTAATGTTAGTGGTTGTTGCCTCATGAAGTAGTCAAACATTGATCCTCCACTTTGTGGATCAGGGAGGTCTATACAGGTAAGGTTATTATTCATAACCTGAGTGAGTTTTCCTAGTATGGTTATATGTTTTTTGCACTAGTTTCATCACCAGCTCCAGTATAATTATCTTGAATAAGAGGTAAATCCTTATATGAATTACGCGCGTTGATATGCTTTTCATTTCTCTCACTAGGCGCCATTTCTAAAAAATGGCATACACTAGATTAGATTATGAATCGAAATATATAATTTCAAACTAGAAAAATACCTAACATAAAATGAACAGTTTCTTTATATAATCCATAATAATAATAATAAATGTTTTCTTGGATGAGGTATTTACTCATAAATCCTTCATACTTTTTATTAAAGAAAATTTTAATTATCCTTAGCATGTCCCCTGGGAGTGTCATAACCAATAATGAGGCAAGGCCCACTGTTGTGTTACCAGATACCATGGGTCAAGCCCATAACTCCTTTTCGGAGTTTTTACTCTTAGGTAAATTTGTTCCAGAGCCGCCTCTACCTGCTCATATCTAGACATGGATGTATTTCATGGAAAATTCACAAAATCTATACATTCCCAAAATTCAAGGATGTTCTTCTCTACTAATCCTCAATGCCTATAATATGGTAATGTTCTCAAATCAGAGATTTTTTGAATCTAGTTTCCAAGGATTGTGCTAAAATTTATCTGACACCAACTTTAATGCCCTAACCCAAGTTACCCAGAGTTGGTGAATTATTAAATAACATTGGCATGATCACAAATTATCATGTCTTGAAAGACTGATTAGTTTAGTATACATATGTTTTACATCACATCATTAAAAAAGGAAAAATTTTCCCCTTTGAACAACCTCATATCCTTTGACCTATCCATGTAGGTTAATCATAATATACTTCTTCACATCCTGGTAAAAGGAAAACATAAGAAAGGGGTGATCTCGGATTCCCAGTAAGGATAACAATATCTCATAAACTATCATAAATAAGAATAAACATTTAAGGAAATGTATAAGACTAAAAAAAATCTTTTTAAACATAAAATTCATCATAATATGGAAACGATAAATCAAATGATGTCATTTACTTATTCACATGGATATTCCACAGGTTGAACAATCACATGTAATATCAATAGCTAATTTCATAATGATGGAATGCTTAATGTCGGACATCATAACCACATAGTCAAGGCCACATGCCAATACTAAAAATATGATTTTTTGAAGGTCGTGTGCCAAGAAACTAGTTTGTCTCATGAGACCTATTGATTCATCAAGGAGCAATAGTGGGCTCCACCCGTCACTTACTAAGTCCAATGTATTCCTCATATGAAAAGGTTGAAACATGACATAAACATTCATATTAAAACTAGCATACAAAATGTTAATACATTAACCATGAACCGTGAATGGTATAAAAATTTCACATCCATATCAAACATATCACAAAACCTTCAAGACAATATGGAAGATTGTACCATAATAAATCAACATCAAACAAACTTAAAATCCAACAAAGGATATTAACATTGATGAAATCTAAACTATTTGAGATAAATATCTCTTTCTATTTTGAAATCATTTAAAATTATCCTAATTAAAAAAGAAAAAAATTATTTTTAAAATATTCTCATAAGTTTATAGGGGATGCTTCGAAGGTGTTATAATGGACGAAAATAGCCACACATTCCATATAAGTTAAACAAACATTCTTTCTTTAATCTTTCGAAAATGTCATAATGTACCTTGTTTAGAAAGTGATAGAATGATTCCATTAAAAATATTTTATAAAAAGTCAAATGAGGGTATAAATTATTTTAACCCATAGTCTAATAAATAGTAAATATGTTTTGAAATACATTTTTAAGAAACACAAATGTGGATGATAAAAAGTCCCAATAGATACTTACGTATAAAAAACCTCGGATAAATAAAGTCATCGTAAAATTAACCCTTACTTTGTACTTTTCCTTGGTTGAGGGTCTATTAACCTCAAGTATAATATTTTAATCATTGTAATTAAATTATACAATAACCACATACATATATATCATATCGTATATGATCTTCTAATATTGATTTGTTAATAATATTTCAATAGTATCATTGTTTTGGGTGTTAACTGATTTGTTTTCCTTCATATGTTTTGTTATGTAAGAAATGCTTGTTATGGATAGGATGTATTTGATTCATATTCAAAATGATATTAAGTTCAAAAAAATTATTTTTAATCATCAAATGAAAATTATTCTTGAATGGTTATGGTGGGAAATTGAATCTCATTGCGTCGGGGAGACGGTAAGTCGTACGTACGCACGCACAACAATACCATTCTATTAGTTGTGAAATCGTATGTAATTGTATGGTGTATTATATATAACGAATCATTAAAATTTTATATTTATTATTTAAATCAATTATACACATTATTATACCCATCCAAATAATAAAGTGTTGAATAAGAAACTACACCACAACGTGAAGATGGTAAGCCGTACGTATGAACATATGGTGACTTTTTCATTCATAGGATGGATAGAATAATGAATATAGTTGTACCATATTTATAATAAAATCTCAGTATATAGAAGGTACTGTAGTTATTATTTAGTTATGGAAACAATAAAGAAAGATGAAGTGGAAGAAGAACATCACTTTGAAAGAGGTGATGACGTAATTACCTCTTCTTCTAGTTATTCTATTTGATTTGATAAAAAGGAACAATAGGATGGATTATTATAGATATAAGGCCTATAGGATGAAGTGAGAGTACATGTGAGGACATTTGATTAGGGTTTTGCCGAGAGAAATGGCTTTGGAGGTGTAATTTTGAGAGAAGGGGAAATACCTTTTTATAAGAGAGGTGAGGGTCACATTAGGAAAAGATTAAAATGATATTTTATTATAAAATAATGACTGATTTATAATGTCTCAAAACAAATTTATTTAGAGGATAATGCGGGTATTGGTATAAATACTATCAACAAATAGGTTTGATACAAGTTTATGTCACCATATTAACCTTATCTTTTAAATTTAACTCTTAGTTAAATAGATTAACTTTTTCAATGTCTTCTTGTATTTTTTATTACATGGTTAATAAACAAAATATAAAGGGAACAGAGAACCAAAAGTGGTTCATTAATGATATATCTATCATTATATAAGTCCTTGGGCCAAACATTATATTTTTAAGAATATTATATCATTTAATAATACAGTTTTTTTTTAAACTCATTATGTCAATTTTGACACTATTTAGTATTTGGTTTTTGTGAAAGTAAAAAAAACTGATTACTTCAAAACAAATACATTACATCAACCCTAACATGTCATATTAACCTATAAAATTCGTGAAATTCATTAAAATTCTCAATTAACATTTTTTATGATATTTATAATATCAATTATTTTAATCTTTCACTAATAAATCAATTATTGTATCATCATTGTGTCATAAATAAATTTAAGTATTTAATGTCAAAAAATTATAAATAAACTAACATGATGTCATAAATCTATTTATCATTGTAATTAATATTAATATTAGAATTTATCTTATGTATAACTCTATATTAAAAATGGTTTAGTTATTAAATGTTGAATTTAACACTTTTAACTCTTCTTTAAATAAAATAATAATAAATGTCCTAATCTAATCCATGTGGACTAAAAGAATCATATATAATTCCTAAGGTTTCTTTTGGTATAAATAAACTCATACAATAGAATTAGGATATGTGTTTGGGTAATTATAATATCATTTTTACCTTTAATTACCCTATTTACTTTTAACTGGGGTAAATAATATTCAAAAGATACTATTCACCAAAAATTATTTTCATCCTTTCACACAACATTTCACTTACTAGTGTCAAATGTGTCTCTCATTTTTTTGAAATTAAATTCATAGAAGTGGTAAAATTATGTTTTATGAAAATTTAAAAATTGGCTAAAAGGTGGGTAAATGACGTTAAAAAATTCAGTTAAATTTAATTCATCTAATCTACTTATAAAATGACTCAAATGAAAAACATTGAAATAATATAGGAATTATGTATTTATTTTAACTTAAAAATAAATTTAAATAAAATTAAAAAATATTTAAATAAAAATTGGTTTGAAACAATAACGTTGTGTTTTTTACTATTCATTAAAAATTGAATGTTTTTAGAAAAATACCAAAAAATCACCCTAAACTGATTTTTATATTCCAAATCTGAAAATGAAGTCCATTTTGAAAAATAAAATTTATGAAATTACTAAAAGTAGGTATTACTATTTATAACAGCTAATTTGATTGGTCGTGGAGTGCTAGAACTCGAAGTTGTATTCAACGCAAGCTATTGCATTATTCAAAGAGAAGCGTACTGTGGAATCATAGGGTGTTACATTAGTGTTAAAATTATTTAAATGATATATTTATAGCATTTACATTAAATATAGTAATATAAAAATTAAAAAATAATTTAAAAATTTTATTTATAATTTTTTCACCTGAAAAAACAAATTTATTATGAAATGTATATGTTTTTGTAAAATAGTTATATGTTTAGAAATATAATTTTTTAAAGGAAATACTTTTTATTTCCTATTGTGAAAAATAATAAAATTAATTTTAGACACTATTATAAATTCAATTTTTTAATAGACCTTATATTTTATTTTGGAATATCAAAATTAGCGTCGAGTTAATATTTTTCATTTTTATGAAAACTTTCAATTCCTAATGAATAGTGAAAAACACTACATTATGGTTAAAACTAAATTTTTTATTTAAATAACTATTTTAATTTAAATTTATTTTAAAGATGCGATAGATAAATAAAAAATATAGTAACCCAATTCAGGTCATTGGAATCATTTTTATAATATAATTAGATATAAAAATTCATTAAACTTTTTTAACATCATTTTACCCTCCTTCTAGCCACATTTGATTATTAGCATTAAACGTAATTTTACCGCTTCTAGGAATTGAATTTCAGAATATATAATTACATGGTCTTAATAAGTATGAAAAAATTTGTCTAATAGGATCAAAATATTTTTTGTTGAATATTATCTTTTGAATATTATTTACCACGGTTAAAGATTAATAGGGTAATTAAAGGTAAAAATATTATTATAATAATATAAAATTACCCTTACACTTGTCTTAATTTCATTGGATAATAATTTTGAGACCCAAATAATCCTTAGGTCATAAATATTATGATTTTAATCTTCTTTTTATGATTAATACATTTATTACATTTTATTTCAAGAAGAGTTGAAAATGTCATATTCAAATTTTAATAAATATTTAATTTCTAATATGAGCTTATATAAGCGATATGGTAAACTATAAAAATCCTTTTTGAAGATAATAAATTTATCTACATTGTGATAAGTTATTTATAATTTTTAGACATTAAATAGATAAATTAAATTATGACACAATGATGATGGGGTAATTGTTTAATTAATTGATATATCAAATAAATGATATTAAAAATATTAAAATAATTTTTATTTGACTTAATTAATGATATAAAAATAATTATAGATAAAATAGACATGTTAGTGACATATTAGAAGTACTGGATCAATGTTATCATGTTGTTTTCCTATTTATAAAAATTCAAATATTGAGTAGTTTTAAAATTGACAGAAATGATACTTAAAATAAATAATTTAAAATTCATAAAAATATAATTTTAGAACAAAAAACATATATAGAATTAAATTTATCCTAAATGATCCACTCGAGGATCTTTTATAATTTCATAGTAACTACATGATGCTTGTAGTGTAAAAATACCCGAAGATGCGGTACGAGTCAAACTGTTTAACTATGGGTTAAATCCAAAAGATAAGGCTACATTTATGACCTAAACATGTCTAAAATTCATATATTTGGGAATTTAGAACCAGCTTCATATTATAATTAAAATGAATTACTTTGGAGAAATTTTAAACTGAAAATCAATTTATTACAAATTAATATTTTTAGAGTTTTGTAAAGTGTCCATCCACTCTCTTATAAAATGAAAATTATACTTATCATTAATTAACACCTCTAAATATATATTTCTGGGAAACAATATTCCCATTTATTCTCTCAAAATCCCTCACTATATCTTATAGGCCATACTTTGGGCAGAAATCCATCCCAGGGATTCCATTTGTGAAAATCAAATGGAGACACTCGATGAAGATGTAATTGTTTTATTAACTATTTCAAAGATCTTTTTTTCTTATACATACACTTCATATGTTGTTTCCATAATAATATAACAAATCCAGTATAATATAAATTTTTAAATGTTATTATGATTACAGGACAATTATATTCCCCCTTTTACCCATTCCATGAAAAAAAATATCATCATGTGTGCGTACATACGACTTTCCGTATCAACGCCATGGTTTAAAATTTTTCTCATCTATGCATTATTTTGAAGGATATAAAAATGAATATAAAGAACTTAAATAATAAATGTATCAATATAATATTTCTTTATTATTAATATTCCATCCAATTCAATACCATCTTACCATTAAGAAAATTATATTGTCTCTTGTATGTATGTATGACTTACCGTCACCACGACACGATGAGATTTCTCCTCCACATTAACCATTCAAGAAATATTATAAAAATATATGTTATGAATAAGTATGAAATATATGACATAATAATTCATCTAGAATAATATATATATATATATATATATATATTCCATTTACATGATTTCATTCAATACGATAAAAAATGGAAACAACGTTCATGCGTACGTACGACCTACCATCTCCAGGAAGTGTGTATTTCATTTTATATGTCAGTCTATTATATATATTTACCTTCAAGTTATCTATTATATAAAAATAATTAATTACATTTTTTAAGTAATTAAATTATTATCAAAGTAATATGATCAAGAATAACAAGTCAAAACACATACGATAAACAAAGTGATTATTACCCGGAATGTTTCTTTAAAATCAGAAATTATTAATAAACGAGTAATATAAAGTTATAAATTAATCATATATGATATCATAAAAAATATAATGATTCTTGTATAAGTTATTAATATGTTTAAAACCATTATATAGGATTTTTGGACATGTATGAAGAGCATCATCCCTATGGTAAAGGAATGCCATCTCAATTTTAATTTTTGTGAGATATAAGCCATGTTCACCACCTATTTCTTGTGTGTGGTGTATTTACTACTAATGTTATATTTGATATCATGAATACATATATATTCAAGGTATTTAAAGTCCATTTTAAGATATTAGGATTATTATTTAAATGTTCAATGTGGTATGGGACGCTTTGAGTGTTTAAAGAATTAATCCATTCTCCATTTCAATATTCTTGATATTACCATACATATTTATTTATATGTATGTAAAGTATTATAAATAATATTTTATGCCTATATTTAATTTTATTCAAATTTTTCCAAAAGAAATATTTTCATTCTTTTATGTAAATGACTCTTTAAATAAAACATCATTTTAAATGTTTTAAAGATTTATTATTCTAAATATTTCTCATTAATCTCCATGATTTCAAAATGGTTTTAATGATTTATATAACATGAATATATTAAAATGTAAATTATTTTCATAATATTAAAAGTGTTATGGGACACTTTGATTCAAAAAAATATTCTAAATGCCTTCTTTTACAAGTGCACTACTCTTGAATAAATTATTTCAATGAAAAGGGGTTTTTGTCTCAAGATATTTTTATTCATTTTATTAGAGTATTTTCATATATGTAAATATTCCTTTTGGATCATATTATTAATTGAGGTTGATCTCTTATGATATTATTTACCATATTTTATTGAATGGTTTATTATTAGTCTGATTGTGGATATTCTATTTAGCTACCATTCTTCATTTATCCTTAAAGTGTTCATATTTCAAATACTAGTTTACAATACGATTGATTAAATTGGTTATGTTTCACCATTTTTGTATGATGAATGTATTGGAAATAGTATGTGATGGGTGGGGCCCTCTATATTCCCTTAATGAATCGGTAGGTATCATGAGACAAACTATATATGGACTTGGACGAGGCCTTGCCCATTTATTTTCAGATATGGATTTGGATGGGGCCTTATCTATTTATTTTAATTTTTCTTGGTCAAGGCCTCGATGGTATGTTTCTGAAGGACCCTGTAGAACCATGAGAGGGGAGGGGTGAATCAGGGTGTCAAATTTTTCTTTTAAAAAAATGGATCTTGTTCCCACGTTTGTAGGAACCTGTTAATCCTGTCTGAAGAGGAAGTGCAGCATAAAAACAGTCACACGCAATGAAAGGAAACAACAAATTTACATGGTTCACCACTAAGGGCTAAGTACAAGAAGCATACGCTGAAATTGGGTTGGTCGTTCCAAAAACCACTAATCATCACAAGTTTTGGGCTATAATAGTTCATCACAGTCACTCTATGTTATTCACAATGCATTTATAATGTTCAGATATAGCTCACGGCTTCCCTCGGATCTCTTCCATTGACTCCCCTTGTCTCACTACTGTAGAGAGGTCTTCACTAATTTTATCAACTTGAAGGTCTCATCAAAGGTTTTTCATTAATTTAGGTATCCCCAACTATAAATGGATGCTCTATTGAAGTACCATAATCAAAAAAAGATGTAATTTATTTTACAATACACTGATATATTATGATTATTAATTTCGCAAACTGATTTGGCCAATTTTAGGCTTCTTTGGGTGTTCGGTGTACTGGTTTTATTTTCCCATACCACAATGATTTTCGTTTATCGTCCAACTCATCAGCGTACTATCCAGCACCTCTGCGAACTATTTTTCTCCATGTTCTGCCCTGCTCTATGAACTTATCCACACATCTGTGTACCATCCTACTCCACGTACTTCCTTGCTCTGCCGCATAATGCGAGATCTTCCTACGCGAACCACACACTCTTCTGCAGACTATTTTCCTTACATGAATGAGTCTCTCAACTTACCGTCTTCTCCTCCACAAACCACTTCATACTTCCCTAGATTTGTTCCCAAAAATTTTAATCTCTAATCTCATAATCTAACAAAGGTGACAACTATTCCTTAAATAGGCATGTAAGTTCTCAAATTTTAGTAATCTCGCTTACCCAAATTTTCAATGTGGGGCAATCTTCATTATAAACTGAACTTCACCCGCATACTATTAGGCTACACCGTGTACCACTTCTATTTTGTGAACTTCAACAGTCCTTTAAAACTTCAACATCCCACATACTGCATGTATTCACCACATACTATCATTGTGAATAATTTTCGGCAGCATTCTTTGTACCACATGACTTCACCACGTACCGTTCATACAAATTGTTTTTTATTTTGCGCATCGTTCTGAAAATCGCATGTATTCACTGTGTACTACGCACCTTCAACACGTACTGCACACCTTCATCGCATATCGTGCACATTCACCACGTACTACATGCCTTCACCGCGTACATTCGTCCTTTACCATGTATCGTTGCCTGAAACTATTACCAAATTTCGGATTTTTGAGGCCCAAAAAATTGGAAAACACTAAGAAATTGTGACACCTTCATTACAGCTTTCAGCCTCAAATTTATGACCTCCTTCCTTGCAACCTCGATAGTCATCCATCTACAGATTGACAACAAACACAAACCAAACTCCAGTATTAGCAACAAACAACCTTGGTTCCAGCAATCTCCCCCTTTGGGTATGTTGGTAATCTCTAGATAAATTAACCTATGTGCGAGTCACGATGAAAACCTAAACCTTCAAGAAAAAACTCATCCATAACTCTATGTGTACATGATCAGTTCTTGATGTAGAAAACAAGAGGGAGGGAATTAATTGAGTTCTCATTATTTTCTGTTCTCCCCCGTAGTTGTAGTTCTGGCTTTTTTCTGATCCACACTATCCATTGGATCCATTGAGTTTATCCATTCTCCCCCATTGTCAATAAAACCAATAGACCAGTATGTAAACATTGTAGAGCTCAAAACATACTCCCCATGGATCGTATCTCACCCATAAACCTACAAAACAACCAAAAATAGATTAACAATTTTAAAACTATTGGGGAGAGGAGAATATCATAACCTCCTTACGCACTAGGAGGTGGATGAACACCAAGGTTCAACCGATGTTTCTCAAACCCAGCTGCTGATAGTGGCTTGTTCATAATGTCAGGCACTTGCTCAAAAATTCCCACTTAGTCTATTTTGATCATGCCTTGTTTAAATTTTTCTTTGATTAAGTGATATCATATCTCAATATGTATTTTACAAGAATATTGAACTGGATTCTACTTAAGATCAATTGTGCTCTTATTATCACAGTAAATCACCATTGGTTATTTTACCTCATCACATATGTCTCTCATTTGCTTCTTCATCCAATGTAACTGAGTGCATTCCTTGGTAGAAGATATATATTTAGGTTCAGTAGTAATAAGTGAAATACTTTCCTGTTTTTTTCTTAACAAGCCCACACATTTCTTCACAATATAGAATTATCCATCACTTATAGACTTTTTTTCCACTACATCTCCATCCCAGTCCACATCAAAAAATGATGATAGCTCACTATATCTTCTTAAAGATAACTATAGACCATAATTGTGTTTACCTTGAATGTATCTCATGATTCTTTTCACTGCCTCCATATGTTCTTCCTTTTGATTACTCTGAAAGTGGGAGACAAGGAATGTTTCGAAGGTAATATCAGGTTTTTTAACCATCAGGTACAGTAGGCTTCCAATGATTCTTCTGTACATGGTGGGATCCATAGAGGTCCCTTCCTCATGCTTTCTGAGAATTTATCCAACTGAAATCAGAGTTTACCTTTGTATGGAGTGATGTATATTGAATTTTTTCAGTAGCTCTCTTGAATTTTTTTCTAGAGAAATGAAACTTTAAACCTTCTTATGAAGTACCTGTAGCCCTAAAAAGTATGTGAGTTCACCAATCATGGACATTTCAAATTTTGATTTCATGTGATTGGAAAATTCATCCATTGATCCCTATATGCTTCAGCCAAAAATAATATCATCCACATATACCAATACCATGAAATGATCCTATTGAGAGTTCTTCAGATAGATATTGTGATCCACTCCTCCTATTTTAAACTCTAGCTTTGTCGGATATGATTCCAACTGAGAGTACCACACCCGTGGTGCCTATTTCAGGCCATATAGATCTTTTGTTAATTCTCAAACCTTTGGTCCATCATTTCCAAGCAAGAACCCTATGGGATGGTCAATGTATAATTATTCTTATAATACTCCATTTACGGATTTTGTCTTCACATCCATTTGATACACATTATAACTTCTTTGAATTTCCATGGCAACAAATATCCTGATTGACTCCAGTCATTCTACAGGATAAAATGTATCCTCAATATCAACAACTTTAATTTTTTAATATCCTTTATACACCAAGAACGCCTTTTTTCTGATTACATTTCCATGTTCATCAAATTTTTTTCTTTAAAATACACATTGTAACAATCACATTATAATATTCAGGTCTTTTAAAAAGATCCCATGTCTGATTTTTGCCAATATGATCTAACTCTTCATTCATTCTTTCACCCATGACTCATCCATTACAGCCTCTTCAAATGGGGATGGTTCTATGACTAATAGAAATATAGATTGTACATTATTCCTTATTCTAAATATCTGGGTAGGTGGATTATGATCCCCAATAATGTTAGACTGATCAATCTCTGCTCTTTAATTTCTCCTTGGGGGATCAACCAAATTTTCTTCAGTTATGGCTTCCTCCTCTGATTCTTCATCATAGTCAACATCATGGTGTGACTCCTAAGAGTTTTTCACACCTTCCTCTACCTCTATATTAGAATTTGTTCCATGTTCACATTATTCCTCATCTTCTATCATGTTATCATAATAATTCTATGAAGCATTTGAGTTTTTCTCTTCAATGATCTCTACATCACTACTTTCCACATTTCATTCCAAGCACTTATTGAAACCTTTATAGGATTTATTGTTCATTGAGTATCCAATAAATATTCTTTCATCTGCAATATCTCCATACTTCCATTGATTTCATTCATTGTTTTAGATAAAACACTTGATTATGAACACATGGAAATATTTCAAAGAGGGCCTCCTTCTATGCCGCAATCCATATGGTGTCTTTGATTCACCCATATATATCTTTGTTCTATTTTTAATATATACTGCATCTTGTAATTCCTCTTTCTAGTAATGTTGAGGAATAGGATCTCAATCATCATATTTCTAGGCATGTTGTTGACATGTCACTTCCTACACTAAACTATACCATTTTGATTTTGAGTTCTTATAGCTTCCACCTCATGTTGTATCCCATGATTCTTTAGGTAATTTTCAAATTAAAGGGATGTGTATTCCCCTCCATTTTCAGACTGTAAGACATTGATCTTCTGTATAGTATCAATCTCAGCAATTTGTCGATAGGTTTTCATGCAATCAAGCTCTTGAAACTTCATGTGTATAACGATCAAACATTCCACTCTACTTTCATAATCTATGAAAAGAACAAATTACCTCTCTCCATGTGTTCCATCAACATTTATCGGGCCACGTACAACTGTAAGGATGAGGTCAATGAGATTTGTTCCTCTTTTCTTCATTGGACGGTCAGAACTGCAGACTAGTTTCCCTCGCATGAAAGCATTGCAGGTCTTTTCTTGTTCACACATCATATTAGGGATATCCATGAATATCTTTAACATAGATATATTTTCCATGTCTTTATGATTGATGTTCCCCAATATATGATTCCATAAGTTGATTTCCTCTATAAATAGTATCTAGAAAATGTTTCTTCTCCAATGGACATGATATAAGTTGCCTTCTATTTTAAGCCTTTCAAGAGATAATTTCAAGACATTCCACTTATAGTATACCTATTCTGATTAAATGTCACATTTTGGCCTTAGTAACATAGTTGACTCACACTAATAAGATTGTGATGCAGACCATCCAAATACAAGACTTCAGTTTTCTTCAGCTCTCCATTAGTTGGCTCAGTACTTCCACTGCCTTTTATCTTCAAAGCACCATCATGGCCGAACCTCACAGTTCCATATTCCTTTTTCTTAACATTTGTTAATAGGTGTGCATTAGCCATCATGTGGGATTAACATCCACTATCACGAATCCAAGTTTAGTTCTTTGTAGCTTTGAAGGATACTTCTTGAAAAAATGGACTTTTTAATTTTCCTCTTTTATTTCCATGAGATATTGGATTGAGTATCGATCACTGATGGAATTTCGATTATCTCTTTTTCGTACATGGGTTCTTCATATCCAAATTCTTCATCCAGAGGAGAAAACCAGTTTGAAATGGAAACATTATTCATGACGTGTATTGAATCATCTCTGAACATTGAAAGAATTTCTCTTTTCATACCTCTTCCTACAGTACACAAATTTATTGACAATGTTTGAGAAATAAAAACAATATCCATAGATATTATTTCTTCTATAATAATTAGGATATGAATATGTTCACATTTTTGAACTCCTAACTCTTTCCCATTCATATAGCTCCTCGACTCTTTGCAGTATGACATGGTATGGACCATATAGCCACAAAACAAACACTTTATTAAAGGAAATGACTTCTCACTTATATTTCTCCTCATTAATTCTTCCTCAGGAAAATAGGTTGACTGTCGGTCATTTCTAGAAACTCAAGGATGATCTTCACTTCTCCTTTCAGTTTGATTTGAGAGTTTCATTTTTAGCACTTCTCGTGGCTTTTCACTATGATCAAATTTCATCTTGCCTTTATTCTGGATTAATTTATTTATTGCATTTGATGTTTCAACATCACAACCAATTCCACTATTTCCCATGCATGTGGGTCTTTGATTACTCCAGATCTTTTCAACCCCATCCAAACCACATTTTTCTCTTTCTAGAATCATATCATCTGAGAATCTTCCAAATTTTACTTTCTTCTTTTCTATTTTTGATATTGATTCAATTTTAAATTTACTTCTCAGAGTATCAACTTCTTCTTCGAGTACCTCAACGTTCTTGTACTTCTACTCTAGTGTCAAGGAATGGTCATTAATTAAATTTACTTATTCTTCCGTTATGTGTTTTAGTTCCATAAAATCATCAGTGCTTTCAAGGATTGATGATTGAACTTTCACTGTTTCTTCCAGTCAATCAATTTACACTTCCAGCTGATTAATATATTTTGAAGTTCTATACACCACTTGTTTCTACTTATTGCATATCTTACATTTATTCTCAATCTTACTAAAAAAATCCTTAAGTTTCATCTTGGGATTGGCATCGATAGTCAACTGATTATCTCTAGCTATATATGTCAATGGTTGTGACTTTTTAATGGTAGCCATCATGGAAGCGTGGTTACCATATTTGAATTCTGCTTCCTCTTCCTCAAATAGTTGATTTTCTTCACCTTTTTTTCACACTCAAAACTCTTTTGTTGAAATTTATTTCTATAGTTGATGTCTCTCTTTTTGATGATCTTTTTATGAGGCTTTTTAATGTATCCATCATTGCATTTTTCAACATTGATGCCACTTGGGAAAAAAGAGTCAATGTGCCCAACTCTTCCATAGAAAAAACAAGATAGAGGTAGCCTTCCTTCAAATTTCCATATTCCCTTCTACATTTTCCTAGAAATGAGAGAAAGAACTTATTTTTCCTCCTCATATTCATCAACACTATCTCCTAAAATTTACAATTTTTCTATGGATTTGAATTCCATTTCCCTTCATACCTGAGTCGTTGCATCTTATGGGTGGAGCCTCATCTCATATGCCACAAGGCTTCTCAGCAGATTATCAAGAGAATGTTTGGAAAGATATGTTTCTTCAAGAGTTGAAACCATTTTATTATAAATGGGTGGAAGTCTTCCAAAAAATTTCATTGCAATATCAATGTCTTTGATCTCTTCGCCAAGTCCTCGAATTGCTCCTTTACCTTCAGTAATTCGATTAAAGAAAAAGCCCACATTTTCATTAGGGTGAATCTTCAGATCATCAAAGATGTTGTGTAAACCTTGGAACTTCACCTACTTCACTTTTCTATCACCTTCATAATTATTATCCAGTTTATCCCAAATTGACTTGGAAGATGTGAAACTCATTACCTTTAGAAAAATCATACCAGAAAGGGCTGCAGTGAGAGCATTCTGTTCTTTTGCATCAGCATTAAGAAATTTCCTATCTGTATTTGTCATCGACAGTCCTATAAGATAAGTGACATCAATTACATACATAGTAGAAAATAATACATCCATTCCAAGAGATCTTAGGTGAGATCTCATAGAATTTTACATATTTGGAAATTACTTCCATCGAAGAGGGGAACTCCCCTAAAATTCATTGGATTCTCTATGAAAGACATATTCAACACCAATAACCTCCCTCTGATACTACATGAAGGACCCTGGAGCACCCTGAGAGGGGAGGTGTGAATCAGGGTGTCAGTTTTTTTTTAGACAGTTGGATATTATTCCAACATTGGTAGAAACCTATTAAACTTCTCTTAAGAGGAGGTGTAGAATAAAAACAATCAATTTCAAAGAAAAGACACATCAATTTTAGTTAGTTTACCACTATGGGATACGCCCAAGGAGAATACACTGAGAGTATGTCGGTCGTACCACAAATGAATAATCTTCACAAGTTGTGTGTCACAATAGTTTAGCACAGTCACACTGTGCAAGGAGAAATGCCTTTACAGGGTTCAGAGATAAGTCACTACTTCCCACACATTTCTTCTGTTGACTCCCCCTGGCTCACTACCTTGGAGGGGTCTTCACTCGGTTTATCAACATGAAGGCCGCTTCAATGTTTTAGCATTAATTAATGCATCATAAACTCTAAATGGATTCCCTATTGAAGTACCATAATCATGCATAGATGTAATTTATTTTACCATACATTGATAAGTTATGAAGAATAATTTTTCAATCTGATTTGGGAAATTTTTTGCCTCCGTGGGAGTTCTGCATACTGCTGTTGCTTCCACATACCATAGTAATTTTTGCATACTGTGACGCTCCTTCACATACCGTCCATTTCCTCCATGAACTTCGATGCTCCCTGTTCCTCCCCAATCTGTGTACTACTCTACACCTCCATGTATTGTCCTACTCTGTGTACTGCCTTTCTTTTCCGCGTACTTTGAGAGCTTCCTGCGTGAACCACACACTCTTATGCGGACTAGTTTAATTACGTGGATGAGTCTCTTCGTGTACCATCTTATCCTCCATGCACCACTTAGAACTTCACCGGATCTCTTCCAAAAATTTAAACCTCCAATATCATCATCAAACAAAGGGGATTAATATTCCTTATATAGGCATGTAACTCCTCAAATTTTAGTAACCTGATTTAACCAAAGTTTCAATGTGGGACAATCTTCATTGTAAACTGAAATTTATCCACATTCCGTTAGGCTCCACCACATACAGCTTCTATTTTGAAAAATGCAACCATCCTGCTAGACATCAACATCCCACGTACCACATTTATTCCCCGCATATTATCGTTGTGAACTGTTTTCGACAGCATTCTGCGTACTGCATGACTTCACTATGTATCATTACTGAAAACTATTTTTGGTTCTATGCATCATTTAGCATACCGCATGCCTTCAACCACATACTTCTCACCTTCACCATGTACCACGTACCTTCACCGCATATCGTGCGTGTTCACCACATACCACGTTCCTTCACTACGTACCATTGGCCTTTATCGCATAACATTGTTGCAAACCATTACCAACCTCCAAATTTTTTATGCCCAAAAAAATTGGCAAACACTAGGATACTTCACCACTATCAATAAAACATTCATCCTCAATAATATGACCTCATTCATTGCAAATACACTAGCTATCCAGGTGCAGATTGACAATAAACACAAACCAAACTCTAGTATTAGCAATGAACATCCTTGGATCCAATAGTTTTAGATGTCTGACATTATGCATTCCCTCATTTTTAGATTATATATTGATATTTCATGTGATTATTAAACTAGTAGAATAAACATGTGAATTTTTATATGGAATTATTTGATTTGTGTTTCCATATTATGTTCAAGTGTGTGTCTAAAAGGCTTCTGTTCCAGTTTTATACTTTCCTTAAAAGTTTATACTTATTTATGAGATCTTTTAATGTATTTTTTAACCTTACTGAGCATCTGATCTCACCTCTTTATTATGTTTTATTTTCCTTGGATGCCAAGATGTAAATTATATTTTATATATAGAGTAATGATAAGAGAGTAATTGAATTCTCAAAGTGTTATATATGTTGAATTTTATGTTTTTAATTGTAATGTAAGGATATTTTATGTAATATATTTCTCAAGATGGCTAAACTGATCCATCCTTAAATATTTCATTCATTGTAATCATTCAAATGTATTAAAATAATGCACCATCCCCAGGCATCTAGGGAAAGGAATTTCATGTTTTTTACTTGAAAGACTTTGAAACATTTCTATATATTTTTTCAATGATGAGTGTTTAGATAGAATGCAATTATATGGCTCATTGTTGCCAAAATTAATTTTATAAAAATATTAAATATATTTTTTCTTATACACATGATGATTATTAAAAAATATTGGATAAATATTCAATGGAATATTGGTTCAGAAATCTAATACCATGGTTGAGTCTCTAATGTGTAGTTTACCCTACTCATGACCTAAAATAGGTTAGCAAGAGGCATTCAGATATCTCTCTTATTGGTGGTATGTTCAGTGAATTAATTAAAATTTTAATTTAATTAATTTAATTACATAACCTAATTCAGATTTCCATTAAATGTATTTTCAAGTAAATTTTCTCACAATTAGACACATAACCGTGGGAACATCAAGAACTTCTCATCCTCTCTTTCTATTGGTAGAATCATGTCATACAATGATAAAACATGGGATCATAGTAGATCAGATCAAAACAAATGAAATGAATTCCATAGATTATTAGGGAGAGAATTATTTTATGATGAACTATCCAATATCTATATAAGACTCTTTAATTTCTTGATTAAAACCTTTTTGATTAAATAGATTGAGTAAGTCAATCCTCTTCTTTGATCTGTGCTAATTTTGGAACTTTCATGTGATTTTGTACTAGTTTAATTGATTTTTATTTGGTTTCATAACCTTGTAAATCCATGTTCTTGATCATTGGCCAAGAATGCATGAAAATTACTGATAAACCCTTTTTTGTCCTTTCCCCCTCAATTATTTTGAATTAGCCACCAATTAGACCATGCAGTCTCGGTAAAGCATTGTTGGGTGGTACCAAGACCGATCGAACCCTATGAATCACAAATAATTCATGTGTGAGGTATGGATCGATGAATTAGGGAAAGATATGGGTTATTTTTAGGTTTTTGAAGATATTTTTTAATTATCTTTTTAAGAATCATCATCAGTAGAAGAAACCAGGGCATACAGTTTGTACGAAAAAAACCCCATCGGTCGATGGGTACCTTTTTTTAGGCCAACATATAGGGAAAACAATGAACAATTGCTAGATCCACCTTTTTGTGATTAGAAGATTCTAGATTCAAAAGGAAAAATGATGGATCTAGTGAATAGAGAACATATCTGGATTTCTGAAAAAATCTCAACTACACGCCATGTAGTTTAAACAACACATGACTTTTCTATCCCTAGAAATGGCGTCAAGGGTTTTGGTGGATTATAAATATCACACACCATCTAGAACCCCCAATAATCTTGTGAGATCATGATGGTGGACTCGAAATGTACTACAATATTACATAGTCACAGGAACACCCACACACACTATGTACCAAAGTACAGAGCCAAGGATTGAGTACGCAAACACGAGATGGATACATGGGCACATAAAAGCACATGGGTGGGACCCCAAGTAGCATGGAACGCCTTGTAGTTTTCCCATAAGTCTTGTAACCCTACACAGTTAGAGATCCATTTTCCTCTAAGGACATGACCAGGCGGTGGAATAACACCACACACCTTGTGGGTCCCCTCAAATATCATCTACCCCAAGATCCTTTTGAGGAAACTTTAATATTATATATCTCATTTGTTTTAACATATATTTTGACTCACAATTAGCCTATCTATCATGTTTTCTCACATATAATGTGATGGTTCCATATGTTTTGGATTTTGGGATACAATGTGAATTGTTCCAAGCACGATTCTTATTTAAGTGAAACCTGAAAATTGTAGTGATCATGAAGAGGATCACCAGATATAGTAGAGTGGAGTCCCCCCCCCCCACATAAACATGGGTGTGGGTCCCATACCTACCATGTGGGCCCTACTTAGTAGATAGGGTGAAGGTCCTCGATGAATAGAGTGGATCCCCTTTATTGCATTTGGGTGCTGATCCTAGACATAATGAGTGAAAAGCCCCATTATCGTGGGTGCAGGTCCTCTACCTACCAAGTAAACCCCCTGTCATATATGGATTAGGTCCTTATGAAACTAGAGTGGAACCCCCCCCCCCAACATTTTGGGTGTGGGTCCTCTATAGATAATTATGGAGTGGAACTTCCCTGACGCACTAGGGCAAAAGTCATCTACTAAGAGTGTGTGCCCCCTCGGTTGTGTGGCACTGTGGCATGGTGTGGAAATTCGCACAGTTACTTTTTGAAAGACTCATGAGATATTAGGAATCATTTATGGGCTTCCTGAACTATTGGTAACTCTTTATCCTGGGCTGAGATATGAGATAGGGATCCCCCATATCAATTGTTTGGGATTCCTTTGACCGCGTGCATATATATATATTAGTATCCATAACTTTTGATTTGGTTACTCTCCTACGATGGGTTGCGAAGACATGTGGGGTGTGACACATTCTATCCAGGTATAGATTTTCATGGTGGGATTAGGTTACTCTCTTGCTATATGCATAAAATAATTGACGTGTAGTTAATATACACACAGTATTGAGACCCATTTATTTATATGTGGTTACTCTTTCTATTTCTTGGGTTTTGATATACCCCGTTTACTACCTACTTTATTTCTATTACTATTGTATATCTTTCTACTTCTCCTTAAACTTGTTGGGTGTCATACTGGTTATGCATATAATCACCCTTTCATGGAATTCTCCCACATGTTTCAAGTCTTATTTAGACAATAAATAGTTCGGTGGTGATTATAATGTAGTTTAGGGTTACCATTAACTTTGGAAAAAGTAAGTTGGTCATATCTTGGATATCATTAGATGTTATCTCTTAGAATTTTACATTAAATTTTTTCCGGATCGGACATGAAAGGGTTGGGTGTGTATTTTTTCACTTTACTTTTAATTTTTCATTACTATAATCTAGTACTATCTAGAGTTTTTACATGCATGGTTGTTCCCCTATTATTTTTCAACTTTTAATATTATTACTCTAGACTTCTTCGTTGATATTGTTGTGTGTGAACATACCAGTACTTAAGAAAAATTCTCATGTGGTAGTTATTCCTTTGGTGCTGGTCTCTATCCCCTATCCTATAGAGGTAGGTTTGTAGTGGTTGTGGCTCGATCTCCCATTAGGGTTGGTTCATTAAATCATGGACCAAGATGGAGTTTACTAGCTCAAACGCTTGGATTTGTTGTTAAGTCTCTTCTAATGAAATTTTCTTATGGGTATTTATTTTGGAGATTCTATGAATTTGTTTACATTATCCATGAATTATATGATGGTTTTGATAAATTTATTTTATATTATTTCATGGATTTTATGGATCATTGATATCATATCTTCCCATCCTATATTATTATTGAGTGTGATGCCTCCCTTATGTGATATTTTTATATAATCAGTGCTAGTATTTAACATAGCGCATACAGGAGGTGGGATAATGGGTAATTATCCTTGATCATTCATTGTCATTATTAGATACATACTTTTAGTGGGAGGGGTCAGGTCATATTTTTCATATTGATATTTATATGGTATATTAATTGATGTATATTTTAATTGATAATTTTTTTAATTTTATTCCTTATTATGTGGATTAATTTAATATTGACTTGGTTTATTATGCTAAGATAATTTCTAAAACACTTTATCGAATGGAACTAATTGATCTAATGGAATAAAAAACTATTTTACAAGAATTAGTTGAAAAGTATTAATCATTCATAGATTTTCACCATATGGTTACTCAATATTTCATTTTAAAATTGAAATATGGTTTTAGGGGTCATTTTATTGAATATAAAACACTCAATAACATTTATATTAAAAATAATTGTATGATGTCACGTATCAATGACTTATTTGATCATATCTAGGGTGCTTGAACATTTCCATGATTTCAAAAAGATCATACTACCATCAACTGAATGTAAAAGAAGAGGATGTTATGTGGACAACATTTCATACAATTTTTTTCCATTATGATTTTTTATTATGTCTTTCAGGTTAACGAATGCACCATGTGTATTTATGGATCTTATAGATTGTTTTTTCCATGGTAATTTGGATATTTTTTATTGATGTTATTAAGGTTTATTTTATAATTTTTGGGTAACATGAGAAGCATATAATGATTATTCTTTATAAAATTATATAAAATAACATGAATGAGGAGTTAATAAAATGGATTTATTGGTTACAATAGAATTATATCCTTGGGAATATTTTTTCTAAATATGAAAAAACTATTGATCCTGCTGAAACTAATGTGGTGGCAGAGTAGATAAGACCTAAAAATATCACTTATATTCAAGATTTGATTATATTGGTAGCTTATTAATAATGGTTTAATGATATAATTTATTTGTTTTCCATACCAATAAACATGTTAACTGAATGGATATTTAAATTTATTTAGTCAAAGGAATGTAATGAATCTTTTTGGAATTTAAAATAATATTTTTAAGGCTTTAATATTATCCTTTCCATTTAGAAATGGGGAGTTCATTATTTATGATGATTCTTATTTAAAGCTTCATAGATGTGTCTTGATGTAAAATTAAGACGTAATTGTGTTTAAATAATGATAATTGAAACTAACAAAGAAAGATTATCCAATGCATTATCATGAGATTACATTAGTTGATTTTTCATTGAAGATTTGGAGGCATATTTTAGGTGTCTAAAATGTATAATATATACTGACTAGAAATGATTTAATAACATATTCACTCAAAAAGAGTTGAACTTGAGGTAGAGAAGATATTTAAAACTAATAAAGGATTATAACTACACAATTCTCTATCATCCAAATAAATCCAACAGGGTAGCTCACAAACTTAGTTGAAAGGATAATGCATCATTGGAAATGTTTTTTTGGAACATGAACCTTTAGTTAATGATTAAATAAATGTAATAATATAAATTATGTTTTCATATTATACTTAACTTTTGTTTTAGGTGTTAGTATGTCCATCTTTATGATAAATAATTAATAATTATAAAAATAAATATCTTGGATAGAATGACAGAGTAATGGTTTTTAAGAAGTTTAAATTGAATAAATCTAATAATGACAGTGTAGGTGTTATAAGATTTTGACTGATGTTTTGTGTTCCATGTTATTACCAATTAAACAAATAACTATTCATTGAAGCTCATAGATATCTATTTTCAATTCTTCCCATAAACACTATGATATATAGATACCTCTACTACTGAAAATTATTATTTTTTGTGATAAAACCCCTTTTAAGGGAGAATGGGGAAACCGACATGACATCAAAGAAATAAAAAAGAAAAAAACTCCAACGATCCAAAATACCAAGACCAAACAACCCACACTACATGAGAAAATCCCCTCCCAGCATCAAAATACAGAAAATCCATCTTTCACCTTCCATCGCTGATCGACAAGCTATCTCGTTCAATAATATAGCAGATTTCATTAAATGTTTTACTTGTCAAGAGAATAAAGTTGAGAGCCAACTAATGAAAGGGATGATTTAGGATTTTCGCATCCTTGAATGGGAATATGAGAATATATCCATGGATTTCCTAGTGTAATTACCAAATAAATCTCTAGGTAATAATATAATATGTGTTATTATTTATTTATTGGAAAAATCTCTACATTTTCATCATATTTGAGATAACATGTCTTTATATCATGATTATAGACATTATATTAATGGGATATTTTAATTATAGAGTCCCTATATTTATTTTATCTGATCATGATCCCAGATTTAAATCAATTTTTTTAAAATGAATTCATAAGTTGTTGGGAACTATGTTAATTTTAAGTACTATTTTTCATCCACAATCGAATAGACAGACATGGCGAACAATTTAGAATTTGGAATATATGCTTCTGGAATACTCATTGAATTATTAGGGAATTGGGGATCAAAATATTCCATTGTTAGAAGTTTTATATAATAATATTTTTATTCCACCATATAGATGGATCCATTTGAGGAATTATATGGAATATTATGTCAAACTTTAGCATGATGGAACAATGTTGGGGAGAAAAACGTTTTCTGGGGCCAAAATTGTTAGGAAAGATAGTTGATAATTTAAATATGATTCAAACTATATTAGGTAATCTCATAGAAAGAATAATATTTATATAGATAAATGGAAGAAATATCTCATATTTGAGGTTGGTGATCATGCTTTTCCTGAAGTTTCTCCTTAGAAAAGTGTTGTGTGTTTTGAAAGGAATAGAAAATTAAGTATATAGTTTATTTCTCTATATGAAAATATATATAAGCATAAACCATTTTCTTTTTTGGTAGCCTTACCATATATTTTATCTCTAGTAAATTATTTATTTCATATTTCTTGGTTAAGGAAATATATTCCTGATGAATATCATGTTTAATCCTGGAAGTATTTCAATTGGAATGGAATATTTCATATGAGGAAAATTTAGTTAGGATTATAGATTATAAAGATAATGTACTATTAAATAATTTTATTTATAATGTTATTTTTTATGGGAGATTGATATGATAGAAGAAGAAACACGTTAATCAGAAAGAGCTATGTGGAAAATATAACCTCACATTTTTAAGTAATTAATAAAGTTTCAAGGATGCAATTTGATTAATGGGGAAGAATCTAAAAATCTAGGTAATTTTAATAATAAATAAATTTCATGTATTATTAATATTCATGACTACATTTTATATATTTATTTTAACTATAATAATTCTATGTAATTTTTTTATCAAAAAATAAATATTTTGATTATAAGTGAATTGTTTTCCATGAATTATATGGTTTAATCTAGAAGATAAAATTATAAATTATAGAGATTTAAATTTAATAAATTAATTTATTTCTTTATATCTTAATATAAAATATATTTTAGGCTGTATTTTGGTGGTTTCTCTGAAATGATTTATTTTTGGGTGAATAATAAAAATAGAGTTTAAAAAAATATCATTTATTTTCAGGTAATTTTAAATTTAAATTGTATTTTGGATTGGTTTAAAAATAATATTAGTTTAATTTTATTAAAAAAAATATAATTTATTCAATAGTAATCATTATTATACGTTTTTGGTGTAAATTCGTTTACAGGTTTAAAAAACTTTTTTCTAAAAGAACTATTTTTGTTTCATTTTGAAGGTTTATATTAAAATTAATTTATATCATGTATTCAAATTGAATATTAAAAATAGATTTAATATATATATAATTTGGAATCTAAATTATATTAATGAGTTCAATTTCTTTTTTTCCATAATGAATAATTATTATGGTAAAAATTGGTTTCTCTAAGAAAGGGTAAAATGTGTTAATTAAGGTAAAAACTATATGATATTATCCTAAAATAATATCTTAATTTATATGTTATTATATTTTTCTACCCTTATCAAATAACCATTTAACTTTAATTGTATTATTTCAACTTACACATTATAGTTACTATAATGACTCGTATTTTCTCCAATTTTATTTTTGTAAATTAATTGGTAGAATCCCTAGACCAGATACCGAGACAACATGAGATTGAGAAGACAGAGGTTCCCATAATGATAACATGAAAAATGTGAATTTTTTCTTAAAGCAGACATGCATTTTTTTTATTAAAATAGAAATAACTTCTAAATGGGTTCCCAGATCATAAATCTGAGGGCGATGTTGCATTCAAAGACCCGAATTTACTTTAGGTTGGGCCTAAAATTGACCAGCGTAGGTCGACTATTAAAGGTAGAAATTTGACATAACCATCATTAAAATATTTTTATAAAAATATTTTATTTGATGCTGTGTTAGTTTCTTTTATTTAATTATTATTGTTCGGAATACAGGGTTATCACCATAACCCGAGAAATTACTATGAGGTGTGAAAGGTATCTCTCTCGATGATGAACACCAAAAGATCAATGATCGCTGATGACATGGACCTCAGTTTTGATTTTTGGTACCCTTGAGACAAGAAGGTCCTTTTGAGATAATATAAGTGTGTTTTTTGGAAGTTGGTTTACAATCTAATGGGTTAATTTGTAGGTTCTCCTGGAACAATAGCACTATGTGTGGAATCTTATGGATGGTTATGACTATGTGATCATGGAAAATATGTGTCTTTGGGGCTGTATGAAACATTGAAGCTCTGTGTTCCATCTACACTCCTTGTTCCATAGACACTCCATGTGCCATCAATGCTCCACATTCCATCGATGCTCTGTGCGCTATCGAGGATATATGCACCATGGACGCTCCATGCACCATCGACGCCTCGAGAACCATCACCGATCCGGGTGAAATCAATGCTATTTGCGCCATGGATGCTATGTTCACCATCAACAATAAATTCTCCATCAACACTTTGTGAGCCATTGATTCTCTATGAACCATCGATTCTCCACGAACCATCGACACTTTCAGTTTCATGGAGAAAAATATATTTGTGGACTACAGCTAAAAATTCTTCTCTTCATTCTTTAGGCTTATACCTGTTTGAACTGGCCATAATGACTATACTTCATGTGTTTATTTTGTGGTTTACATCGTGTATTTTCATAGTGTTGTTTCCTTTTTTGTTTGGTGGTATCCTAAGGAGTATTGTTTTACTCACCCATGCAGGATATTTTACCACATGTTTCATGTCTTCTGTAAATGATTGATGCTCTAATAGAGATCTAGGTGAAATAGGACTAGGTGGGGGTTAGAGGGATAATATGGTTGTGTTGTACACTTTTTAATTCCTACAGTTTTCCTACACCTACCCTTTTGGTAGGGTTATCTATGGATGAGTTTCAAGAACTTCATCATTTACTTGACATACTATTTCCTTTAGTGGGCTTGTATTCTAGCCTTGTTTACATTCTAGTCTTCCTGCTGTCATAATTTGTCGTTGTTATCTTAGTGTATTCCATCATTGTTTAATTAGTGTTTTTACATTTCAGTATTTTGGGCTTGGAGATTTGGGAGTGCGTACAGGTACTTAGGCCAATTTCTATTATTTGTGGGAAATGCCTACTCGGTTCTAGTTACTAGCCCTTGGCCTATAGAAGTCAAGATCAGGGTAGTAACGGCCTGGAACCATCTGGGATGGGTCCTCAGTGAGTGGTACAAGAGTAGTTCAATTCTACCAAAAGAACCAAGTGTCTGTGTGATTGGTTTTGGGATACAATGTTAAGTGATTTGAGTTCATCTTTTAGAACATAGTTACTAGGGTTGGTGTGGTGGCTGACATATCCATACACCCAGAATCTGAATTCTATTTTTTTTTTGACTCAATACATGAAAACACTAGTTATAGGGAAAATAAATTATAAATGAATCATATAGGATTTTAGAGTGTTCTATCATGTTCTTCTTGAGTCATCATAGCAGGTATACTCTATTTACGGCACATCATGATATGTTTCAGGATACCTAAAAATAGACAACCAACTAGGATTCTGATGTGTGATCACAAGGATGGTCTTCTGAGAGATGAGGCATCGATACATGGACTAGTACGAGAGACAACACCCTTAGGTGGTGTACTAGTGATATCACCTCCCAGAGATTAGCAGTTACCTCCAACTCTACTGATAGAGGATGCACACATGCTAAGTGTGTTTCATGAGTTCTAGAGATAGAAAACTCCCATGTTTAGGGGTGATGAAGACCCCCAGGTAGATAAGGATTTTATGGAGGTGGTTACACATGTCTTCCTCCTTATTAGGATTTCTTCTCAATGGATGGAAATTGTAGTTGCGAGCCTCCTATAGGGCTCAGTGTGGGAAATGGTGGAGCATAGTGATCCAGATTCAAGACGATACGAATCTCCCTTGGGAAAACGTTGAGGGCCTCTTTAGGGAGGATTTCTTTCTAGTGATATTATGCTATGTGTGTATAGAGGAGCTCCTGCATCTACCGCAGGGAAGTGAGACAATAGCGGAGTACTCGGTGAGATTTATAGATCTTTCTCCCTACTCCATAAATATGGTCTGGGACTCATTGATTGAGGATACTACCTTTGAGTAGACTATATGACAAGAGATCAGGGAATCAATGATATCCCTTAGCATCCAAACATATTTTGGGGTACATGAGCAAGCTCTCCTAGTGGAGATCTTTTTTTCAAAACAAATTCCATCAGTAAGAGCTACCAGTAGGCACCAGGAAACTGATTATTTGATGGTAGGTATCTCACAACAGACATAGGGACCCATGAGAGTCAATATCTATAGGGTATGAACCCAAGATTTCAGATCGGTGGTGTGGGGATCCCCGGGCAGAGCGGGTGAACTGAATGATAGGCTATGTTACTCGTGTGGTGGTTGGGGACATTTGGTTCAGGAGTTCCCAAATCACCATGCGAAAGATCAGAAGATGGTCGATAAGACATCGAGGTAATGTAGGAGGAAAGATTTTATAGGTTCGTAGGGAATTATTCCTAGAATTGGAGGTGGTAGAGCAGTAGGCGGTTGGTGGAGGTTCGACATACTACCACCACCACCACCCATAGGTGGTCTATCAAGGGATTACAGAGTTGGTGGACCATGATGAGGCTAGATTCATATGATAGAGTCTTATGACCCCAGTGATCCAGATATTATTAATGGTATGATATGTTTCATTTCCACCCTAGCTGCAGCTTTCGTAGATAAAGATTCTTTTCACTCTTTTCTCTCTACAACCCTTATTCGAGAATCGGAGATTCCAATAAAACCATTTACTCAATCCATACACTTAGAGACTCCTATAGGAGGTTTTTGATGATCGCACACTAGTTCCAATAGTGTTCTCTTACTCTAGGGAGTAAGAGTTTAGGTTGGTATCTCTTTGTAGTAGCATTGAGGACTTACGAAATCATTCTTTTCTTGGACTGGTTATCCACAGTTCAGGACCAGATTTACTTTTTTAGGCACAAAGTGTGGTTTTTTATAGAGATGGGACCAATTTTTCATTTTTTGGTGAAAAGGAAACACATCCAGTGCAAGACGGGCTCATTCATAGGAGGGTACAACCAATTAATCACCAGTTGGCTAGTCTCGCCCTTGGAACGATGGACGATAGGAGTCTGTAGTTTCCAATATTGGTGGAAAAGTATGAGGTTTTCATTCCTCATGACATCCCTAGATTACCTCACCTTTGGGATGTAGACTTTTTCATTGAACTGTACCCCATTATGACACTGATATATATACATTTATATCAGATAAATCCCGTGGAGCTTTATGAGTTGTTGGTACAACTAGAGGACTTATTGAGGAAGGGCTTCATGAGACCCAGTGTTTCATCTTGGTTTCCCCTAGTGTTGTTTGGAAAAGAAGATAGATAGGAGCTTGAGATTATGTGTGGAATTTTGGTTTCTAAACTAGGTAACTGTGAAGATTATGTATCCCCAACTAATGACTGATGACCTCTTCAATCAGCTGATGGGAGCGAGGTGGTTATTGAAGATAGACCTCAGATCAAGCTATCATCATCTTTGTGTACAATATGAAGATTTTCAAAATAAAACATTTAAATGTAGGTAAAACCACTATGAGTATGTAGTGTTGCTGTTTTGGCATGACGAACACCATGGTAGTGTTCATAATACTCATGAATAGAATCTTATATCCTTACATAGACCAGTTCATCATTTTCTTCATTGATGAAATCATAGTGTACCCAATATCAGAGGAGGATCATGTGATACACTTGAAGATGTTCCTTGCAACACATTGATAGAACCATATTTATGTGAAGCTATCAAATTTTTAGTTCAGGATTAGGGAGGTCCACATTTTGGGACATGTTATTTCAGATCTAGGAGCTGTAGTAGATCTAGTGAATATTGAAGTAGTGCTTACTTGGGAGCCACCTAAGAGTGTTACTAAGGTGTGGAGTTTTCTAGGTCTGGCAGGGTGTATTAGAGGTTTGTTCCTAAATTTTATAGAGTAGAAACACCTTTGAAGACATAGACATGGAAGGGGAAGCCTTTCATGTGCATATAGAAGTTCCATCAGTGCTTTTAGGAGTTAAGGTAAAGGTTGAAAATCACACCTTCATTTGAGATTACTAGAGGAGGGTGTTGAGAATGTGGTTTTCTATGATTCATTAGAGAGAAGTCTTGGTTGTGTCTGGATGTAGAGGAAATATGGGATTGCCTATGGTTTTCACTATTTTATGCAGCATGAGTAGAAATATATGATCTATGATCATGGACTTGTAATGGTAGTCTTCTCTTTGAAGATGTGTCTTCACTACCTGATGGGTGAGCATTTTACCATCTACTATGACCACAAGAGTATCATGTATATCTTCTCTTATAAGGATCTGAACTTGAGATAAGGATAATTCCTAGATTTCCTTTGGGAATATGAATATGAATATTTCTATACACATTGGAAGGGAAACATAGTGGCAGACACTCTTAGCCAGAGATCCATCTCACATTTTCTGAGTGAGGTGTGAGAATAGTTGGTTGCATTATAGATATACTTTGTGGATAGTTATGGAGTGGCTTACCACCAGTCGATGGTTGTCACCCTACCAATCTTACAATGAGTCAGAGTGACATTGTTTAGGGATTTCAACTGTGAGACCCAACATGTTTGGTTGTCTATAGGGGAATTTCTATGATGGATATTTCATAGGTGGGAGAACGTTGTTCTGTCTAGAGGGATCACAGTTGTACTAGTGATGTTGTGGGTGGAGGTATTGAGGGAGTTCGATACTTCCCCTTTAGTGGTACACCCAGGAGTGGAAAAGATGTATTTAGACCTACGATATTAGTTTTGGTGGCTGGGATATAGAAGGTAGTTACAGGGTTCATTTCTAGATGCCTCATTACCTAGAAAGTGAAGTTTGAGCACAAGGTTATAGAAATCGTGTCCCAACCACATGAGTTAATTGAGTGAAAATGCGATGTGATATCATCGGAATTCCTGATAGGCTTACCACACATGCCTATGGTAAATGATACCATTTGGGAGATCATTGACTGACTCACCATGTTGACCCACCTCCTACCAATTTGTGAACAGAGTCCAATAGAGAGATTCAGATGCATCTACGTGTAAAAGATAGTTCGTCTTCAAATATTTACATTGATGATAGTTTTATACCGTGATGATTATTTCACATTCTAGTTGGGGAAGGAATTATATAAAGCATGTCGGACTCAGTTGTGCTAGAGAACATATTTTAATCCCCAAACAGATGCCCAGATGGAGCGGACCATCAAGGTTATTGAGAACGTGTTACGTGCTTGTATCCTAGACTTCAGTCACAGTTGTTAGGATCACCTACCACTGGTGTAGTTTGGGTAGAATAATAGATATTACACTAACATTGGTATGTAACCATTTTATGACTTTTATGGGTGACCATGCAGGTCTCCATTATGTTAGATGGACCTAGGGGTGTTAGCACTCAAGGGTCCAGAATAGGTGTGAGCTACCACCGAGACGGTGCAGATCATACTGGAGTGGATGAGGACTAAATAGAGATGGTATAAGTCATATTCTGGATGGATACAGAGGCCTATGATGTTCAAGGAGGGATACCATGTGTTCATTAGGGTCTCACCTCAATAGGGATTGCAGAGCATTGGTCGGATTGGAAAGTAATCTCTGAGATACATCAACCATTTTCAGATTCTGGGAAGAGTTGGTGAGGTGGAAAACCACCTTGCTCTACCACTACCATTTTACAGAGTTCATGATGTATTCCATGTTCCATAACTGATGAGGTATGTGTATGATCCATCACACGTCATCGACTGGGGATAGATGGACATTTCTAATGGGTGACTTTTTCGGAGTACTCAGTGGAGATTGATGATTGACCAAAAAGGATCCTTCATGGGTGGTCTATTCTAATTTTGTGATATCAATGTCCATACGATAATCTCTTTAAGATTACTTGGGAGAAGGAGGCTCGATTCATTCTTAGTACCCACGTCTTTTTGTTTATTAGCCCTATTTTGGCTTTTGGAGACATAATGGCCTATGGTGGAGAGAATTTATTGACATGGATTTTCACAAGAATTCTTTTAAATCACTTAGAAAAATTACTGGACTAGGCACTGAGAAGGAATGAGATTCCAAGGTCTTGGGTTCATGGAATGATATGATAAAAATATTAGGTTTTTAATGAAGTGTGTGGGTATCTTTTCTTTAAATCATGAATAAATTGTAAATGGTTTCATAGATAAGGAATATAAGGGAACATTTGTATTTAGAGAAGTGAATTTACATTATGTCGGGCCTAACATCGATAGGTTCGGATCTACTGTGAATGTTATAAGATGAAGGTAATATTCATTAAAAAAATAATAAAAATATTTTATTTTATATTGCGTTGGTTTCTTCTAATTAATTCTTACTGTTAGGAATCCAGGGTTTTCACTATAACCCTAGAAAACTCTCTAAGGCTTGGAAGGAAACTCTTTATGATGATGAATGTTGATAGATCGATGATCGATGATGAATAAAACCTGCATTATTTTTCAATGACGGTTCTATCCATGAGGTAGGGCATTTAATCTCTTTTTTATTTTTATTGCATGTTCATAGATTCAAATGATGATAACAGACCAACCCATGAATAGGTTGAACCACAATTCTTCTGTTATTGCAGGATGGATAAATTTTTGTGGGGTTTAAAAAGGGAGATAGATACTTTTGATAATCTGTTCTTGTTCTTTGTTAAACATTATAACATGAAAGGATCAAGTCCAACACAAAAAAGGCCAAGATCTGTTCTTCGGGTGTTCTCTGTGCCCTTTCTCTCCCCTCAAACACTTGTGTTCTTATTTCATTCTTCATGCGTTATTTGCATGTTATTATCCTTCCTTATGAACCTTTGAAAACCTCTATGAGAAATCCAAATCAATGACTCATTCTATGATGGCACTGCGGTGGTGCAATAAAAACATGAGGTAGCGGCAACATAAGGTAACATTGGCTCCAGCCGGTTTTGGTGGAGTGCAGCAGGGAAAAGAAACTAGTGGGGAAGCTAATGGAGGAGGCAGCACAGGCCTAGCATGAGAGGTTGGTCCTGGTGATTCATGGTATGATGGATCACTGGTGGGGAGGTCAGCAGTGGTGGCAGCAGGATCCGGTCTAGGCGAGACCACGTCGGGGGAGCCCATGATGGCTGAGGCTGCGGGCGGTGATCAGCGGTTGGGGTAACGAGATACAAGTCAAAACCATGTGGATTGAAGGTGGTGAGTGTGTATGGACTTCAGTACAGTAGGGTGTGATGCAAAAACCATACGGTAAGGGAGGACCATGGGGACCAGGTATCACGACCATAGAAGGCCACGTCTGGCAGAGTAAATCAGCCCGCAGCACGTGATGGACCCAATATCCCGGTGAACCATCCCTACAGGCCGAGCCAGTTCAAGCTGGGTGGATCTGGGTTAGGTCGGGTCAGCCAGATAAGTTTAGGTTAGACATTGGGCAGGGTTTGGTCTAACATGCCGGACCGGACCTGGGTCAGACCTTCTTAAAAAAAATAACTATAACTTTCAAACCTTATGTCTGTTTGAAGGGTTGTTTAGGATGTTGGGACCATTTTTGTAAGGTGTTCCTTTTGAGATAATCTTAGTGAGTTATGTTTTTGAATTTTTTTGACTAGATAATGTCTTCAGGATTTGTTTCTCCTAGAACAAGTGTTCTTTGAGAAGAATCCTATGGTTGGCTGTGAATATGTGATATTGGTGACTACATGAATTGGTGGCTTCTGGACCCATTGACACTATATGTTCCATCTACACTCCATGAACCATCAACACAACATACACCTTTTATGCCCTAGGATCCATCACCTCTTCGGGTTTCACCAACGAATTGTGTGCCATCGATGCTCCATGCGCCATCGACGCTCCGTGATTCATCGACACTCTGTGCACTATCAAAACTTCTAGTGTCATGGATACAGAGATATCTGTTGAATACAACTGAAAATACTTCTCCTCATGATTTAGACTTTTACCTGTGTGTGCTGACCATATTGACTATACTTCATGTGTTCCATTTTTGGTGTACTTCATGTATTATATTAGTGGTGTTTCCATTGTGGTTTCGGAGTCTCCTACTCAGTATTTTTTTACTCACCCCTGCACTATATTTTCCTGCATGTGTTATGTCTTGTGAACAAAATTAATTATTTGACTGAGTTCTAGGTGGAATAGAACTATTTTGTTCTTAGAGGCATCATTCATATGTTTATTGCTCTTAACACTTCTTACAGCTATCCTACACCTACCCTTTAGGTAGAGTTTTTGTAGACGAGTTTTTGGAACTTGTGTATTCACTTGACATGCTCTTTCTTTTTGTTGGGTTTGTATTCTAGAAAAATTTACATTATATTCTTCCTACTATCACACTTTTTTGTTGGTATCTTAGTGTATGAATTCATTATTACATTGTTTTTTTACATTTCATCATTTTGGGCTTGGAGATGCGTGTGTGTGTGTGTACAAGTACTTAGGAAAATGACTAATGTTTGTAGGGATATACCTACTCAGTGCTAGTCCCCATCCCCTAGAATATCATAGGTGGACCTAGGGTAGTCATAGCAAGGGTCCCTTTTGGATGGGTCTTTATTGTTACTTAATATTATTTTAAAACATTGTATAATTATAGGAGTGTGACTCCCCCCACTTATAAAATCAAACCTATTATCCTTACTTATTTAAAAATTTCAAGCAATATATATATATATATACCTACACAAATACTTTAATATATTCCTTCCAAAATTTCTAGAGGTTCTAGTTTCTATAAAATACCATCTTAGAAGTCATAGGGTAGAACCTGATGTTATTTTTTCAAAGAAGATGTATTACTCTTAATTGAGTTCTATCATGTTTATTTCTTTCTCTACCTCCTTAAAACCAATAAAAACAATGATGATATAAAATAATAAGTACCTAAAATATAGCATAATTTTATACTGTTTTTGGTAAACCCTTTTAATCTCTTTTCCATCATGTGGGAATGAAAATATGGCTCATGTGTATGTATGGACTACTACCTCCATGAAGTAGTGTATTTAATTTTTTTTCACATCCTCACACAACTGGTTATAAATATGGGATTAATGAATATATAATATTTTTTAAGACATAATTATAATTATATAATGATAATATATTTCATACTTTTTTACCATATCAACCAATTGGAAAATGATAATGTCTCTCGTGCATATGTGTTGACTACCACCTTCACAAAATGATGTGATTCATTTTTTAATTTCCACCTCACATTGATGGTCATAAGGATGAAGCTAAAAATAAATATGACATTTATAACATAATTATATGTTTTTGAAAATATAATATTATCTAATTTATTTCATTTCTACTTACTTTCCAGCAAGTATCAAAATGAAAATGTTGTTCATGCATACGTATAGACTACCATCTCCCTTAAAAGATGTGATTTTTTTCATGACACCGTTACATAAATGGGTAAAAAATATTTTTAATTTCAAAACATGCTAATTATATGATTTTTAACATTATTGATATAATGTAACCATGACCCATTTGACTATAGTCCAAAAAATGATGTTATTTTGAGGATATAAACCGAACAACCTGAAAACATCCAATTTGAACATAATAAATTTAGAATATATATAAAACATGGTAATAAATGAAATAAAAGTTATTTTGATAAGGAAATAAAATTTAAAAATGTTAATAATAAATTATAAAATTAATAAAATTTTATTAATCTAGAGTGTAAGGGAGATACATAGTTAGTTGGGAGATCAGGTATGGTATTTTTCTTTAAAACATAGTTTTAAATGTCTTAAACCCATTATCCACCATGTACAAGTTCATCAGAAAAATAAAGTACATTTTAATTGTACATAAATTTTTTATAAATAAATTTTATTTTACCTTTTACTTTATTTAATTTTTTTTAAAAATTCATTTCAATCATTTTCTTGTAGGGATCATTTTTGACTCTTTTTAACACAATTAAAAAAATGTGTTTTTAATGTTTACTACATGATTGAATTTTCCCTTCATCATAGTCGTTATTCATTTTCATGATTTCTCATCAAGTATCAATGTTTTTCCAAATTATATATTATTATATTTGTTTTGGGAATTTTTATTTTTTAAAATTTTTCAAAATAAAATGACATTTCCTCTCATTTTTACGAGATAACTAAAACTGGGTTTCTTTGCAGGTTATAATGAATCATTATATTCTTTTTATGATAAAATTGAACGATTTTATGTGTTTTTATGAGGGTTCTTTTATTAAAGATTTTATACAATAATGGGTTATTGTAAAATGGATCTCTAATTCATTGGGTAAAGATTATAATGTTAATGGGAAACAAGTTACTCCTAAGACAGATATTAGAATTAACATTTATTGTTATTACACTATAAGGCTTCTTGTAAAAGTGATTAATAGGATAATTTATTATGATACCTATATTATTTTTCAATTTTTTTCTATAGGTTATAAATGAAATATTTTTATTTTATAAGGAATGATAGTGAACTCATGATTAAAGAAATGTTTATGACCATCCATAGGTGAAAGGTCTGTTTTGATGCGTTATCATGTTTTCCCAAGAACTAATCATGAATATGAATTTTTACTTATACTTTATTAAAAAAATAGAATTTTCATATTTTAAGATGTTTAAATTTTTTTATAATGAATATTTTTAGGTAAAATTTTTTTATCTAAAAAGAGACATTTGGTTATGGGTATTCATTACTTTTCAAAAGGGATAATTTGATTCCATTATTTCTCTATCCTCTATGAAGATATTTTTTATCCATACCATGTTATGAACTATTTATAATGATGAATATGGATGTGTGGGGATTATAGAAAGGTTAATGGTGAAAAATAATGAATAATAAAAGGTGGCATGAATGAAATAAGAGTGTAAAAATATGTACAGATTTTGTGGGAAAAATTTAATTTGTGTGGAAACATCAACTATATCGTAGAATTTTTTTCTTAATTATCTAAAAATATAAACCTAAATTCTCTATAAAATTAAATCAAGTGAAACCCTTGTTATAAATCAAGTAATTATGGTTTCATTATGATATTGGGTGTTATATCGTATCACTTTCTCTCTCTCATTCTTGAGAAACAGCTATGTGTAGCCTTCTTTCCAGGTTGGGAATCTATTAAATCTATATTTTTAGTGTGATTTACCATGCCCTATCTTATTTTTTTTAAATGTATTGGATCAAACATAATGAAACATAATATTTATGGAATCATATGAAAAACATTTTTAAATATTTTTTTGGAAATTTAGAAAGGATTTGGAATAAGAAAAACCCATGTAGTAAATATATTTATGTGTTATTAATTTTAGAATTGAATGATAAATACTATCAGTTGTTATAGATTATTATTTTATCATTAGATTATATAAATCACATGTGGATATATATTATTAAAATTATTTTATTAATTTCAATAATGGAATTTAAATATATCATATGTTGTAACATAAGTGTTATCATTTATAATTATAGACATTATCTATGAGAGAGAAATGGTTACTCACATAAAATATTTCTAACCTGATGAATATTTTATGATGATAATTATTTCTTTAATTTTTGGAATTAAAGTATTAAAATGAGAATTATCACCTGTTAAATATAACTAATATTTTAGTTTGCTTATTAAATAAAATATTAACTTTTTGATCACATATGGATTATTTTTTGTTGATTCCATGTCTTACTATTTATTAGATAGTGTGATATATGTTTGGAATTTAACTATTGTGGATATTTTATCATGGATAATTTCTTGAAAATGGTAAACAACATAAATCATATATGATGTTATAATTAAATTGAATATTCATGACCATAATAACTATTCGTCATCTTAGAAATGATTAAACCGGAAAATAATTCATGAAGCATGTTTTTGTTGTTTTCTAAATTTTGATATATAAATTTTTAAAGATTCCATTAAATAAAGAATCTATTCATAATAAATGAGTTAATTGAATATGGAATTATAATTGATTTTTTGGTAAATATTATCATTTGGGGATTAATAACGTTCTTCCTTATTAAGGGTGGATTAAATGCCTAAATACCATGTCCTTGGTTCCATTTTATGTTTGTGGAAAACATACATGTAATATGTATTTGTTCTCCAGGGTGATTATATATTTTTTTATTTTATGATTTTATGAAATCTTTTATTTTATTGGAAAATGTTGATAAGAAATAAGTTGGGATCCTAGGTTTTAGTTATGATCATTGTTTTTGATGACAATATGTATTATACTTTTGAAAAATGGTGTGAGAATGACACTTGGATAATGGTATGAGTTCATAGTGTATCTTAATTGTTGATATCTTTAATATTTCTTAATTCTTACTTGATGGTTTGATGATTAGATGTTATGTATAATATAATGTTACAACCACATGATATAGTTTCATACTATGAATTTCAAATTCATTCTTGTAGTGGTATCTTAGTCTATGTCCTTGAGTACTGAGATAATTCAGAATTGATAATTAAACTATTAATTGAAATAATAATGAAAAAATAAATTTCATGGTGTTCACATATGATGATTAAATACTTTAGAATAAAAAAATTTCTTGTGTTGAAGGCACCAAGATTATGTTTTTAAAATTTTAATCATATAAATTGAATACAGATTAATATTAATTAATAGAGAATTAATTAATTAATATAGAAATTGATTCCTATAGGCTTTTTTGAGACCTAGTCCTTAGTGGAGGAAGTTGGGAATCCAATGTGATAATATCAATGGATTGGTTTATGGCTTAGTAGTTCCCCTTAACATGGTTTTGTCTGATATGATTATATATATTTTTATTTCATAGGATACCCCAACAGTATTAGTAAATAAAACGGAACACAAATTTTTTAGGGTGAATGTTCCACAACATCCAGGATGGTGAAGGAATATATGGATAATGTCTCCCTATCTCCCTCCCTTTATATCTATTTATGAGTAGGTGTAACATGGGTTATGTTGTATTATTCTATAGGGTGTGTGCCTACCCCGGTTGTGATGTCTCTCAGTTTCATTATACATTTATGTACATTTTTTAATGACATTTGGTATGAATATTACGTGTATATAGATGTGTTGGTTACATTCTTCCCTCATGAGCAATTGAATAGGTTGTGATTACATGACATATAATGCATTTGTATGGGTTATGGTGGAACTTGAACTACTTCATAGTTAATATTATAATATTTTAACAAGGTACAAGATGAGATGATTAGATAGATATATGGGTTGATGTAATCCTGACATGTTGGTCCCTACTTGAGATAGAGGTAGTCGTGGTCGAGGCCTGAGTCACATCAAGGGTGACTTGACTTATAGAAGGTACGAGCATATTATTTGAGTTTCTGTGTTGATAGAGAAACATGCTATTGCGGATCTGAATATAGTGTATCATCATATATATATATATATATATGTGTGTGTGTGTGTGTGTGTTTGTGTGTCTGTGATTTTGATATAAAATGTTTTACTTTTATGAATTATCTTATGTATGATCCATGGTGAGGGTGTGTAAAATAGAATGACCTATTTAGGCGATGAGTTAGTTTCGTTTGTTTATTCACTAGGATATAGTATGATTCATTCACATTTTTCATGAGAGGTTCTAGGTAGGATCCTACTTATTATACTTTTTATGCTAAATCTGTGTATTAATAAACTATTTTAAGGTCTATAGGAGATGGTTGGTGATTGTGTTATATGGTAATAGCTCATGGATTTTTTCAGAAGCTATCAAATTTTTTTGGTTGTGGTGAATTTTTTTTTTCTAATTTATATTTTAATTTAAATTTTCTGAATTAAATTTCATATATTGGGTTTATTTATTTATTTATTTATTTATTATTTTTGGTGGTTTATGGTTTTCATCTTATCTCATACTCGTTAAATCTATATGAGGGTAATACCTCCCATGTGTGTGATTTATATACCCCAAAAACTATTTTCATCCCATGTATAACAAGAGGTGGGATTTGGGGTTAATTATCATCCTTTGTTCAATATAATCCCATAAGGATTACCTTTATTTTGATGATATTGTGATAATCTATATAATGTAACTCAATGTTTTAACCTAAATACTAAAAATATGTTTATATTGAATTCTAGCTTCAAAATTCCTACCCATTACTTCCATCAATTAAAAATGGTACTACATAAATCATTGAAAAATAATTATTCCGCTATTTGGAATAATATATGAATGATGAAATTGGTATCAATAAATGAAAACCAACAACACCATTAGAAAACTTGTATAAAAATTACTAACATCTAATGATGAATGTAAACTATAACTGACTAATTTATGTGTAATAAATGATTTTAAATGTATATCATAGAAGGTAAAATAAAATAACATGTGTCTTAAATTATTTAATAATATGGTTAAGGTTTTTATAGTGATATTATAGCACATTCGACCAAATGGGAATCGAAGGTAATGGTTTTCCTTAACTCAACTCCATTCCTTGAGTCATAATTATTCATCTTTAAATATAGAATTATATGATTGAAATATTATATAATATAATGATATTATACTATATTCATTCATTATCTTCTACTGAACATAAATTTTCATATAAAATTATTCTTTATTTATGGATTTCTTTTTTTTATAAAAATATATCATTTTTACAACTGTTTTTCATCCACTTTATTAGTTGTATCTCCTCCAATTCCATATTCTTTTTATAAAAATATTCTTTCACTTGATATTTTGAATGATAAATATGTATTATCTCAACTAATCTTAATATTTCTATTTAGTTTATCCCAAATAAAACGTTTTTAACTTCTTCACCAAAGTAACATTATATCTAAAAATTACCTAAATAAATAAAATGTATTTCATTTCACATTAATAAATTTTATAAATCACAATTCACTTTTCCTAACATTAAATATATTTCCATTCAAGGGTACATTATTTGGGACTATTTAAAAATAATTTTTCCTTAATATATACCTCTTTCCATCTTATGATGGTTTTTTTAATGTGACTCTATCATGACCTAACCAACTGGGGCCCCGCTCTTTCCTAGAGTAAAATGAGATTGAAATCCCATTCCTACCTCTAATAGGCTAGGGGCTAGAGACTAGATCCAAGTAGGAATATTTCAAATGATTTGAGTCCTTATCCAATAGTACCTACTAACAAAAACCTCTATACAAAAATGTACATATGATAATAAATGACGAAACATGTAGATTAATCAAATGCATGCAAAAAACTCTAGGTAAATGTTAGAGTACAAAAAAATAGTACAACTACACAGAGGGGGGAAATAATCATAAAAAATATAAAGTATCCTAATAAAAAAAAGACTATTTCATTCAAAGGAGATAACCCTGATCATTATATGAGGAACTAACCACTATACATTGTAATAGTTTATAGGTAAAACTATGGTT
Organism: Viscum album; assembly: GCA_963277665.1. NCBI lineage: Eukaryota > Viridiplantae > Streptophyta > Magnoliopsida > Santalales > Viscaceae > Viscum > Viscum album. The sequence continues at coordinate 1,371,333,165 of OY728135.1, forward strand.
TTCCTACCTTAGGTTCACTATAGTCTCTACCAAAAAAAAAATTATTCTCCCAAATGCATGAAAAAAAGAGTAAGGTACATGAATGGGTGATTATGTACATTCTTAATAGGATGATTTAAAGACTGAAAGGTAGAAATAACATGAATATTGTAAAATCAACATGAAAGATATGTAGTTAAGAAATCCCAATATAGATATTATCATACATAAACCCCATTTTAAGAGAGAGGAATATTGATATTCATTGACAGATAAGAATGATGAGTTTTTATACAACACCATAGATCCAATATTTAAAGTTAAGAACCATGTGCAACCTCAAAACAATCATAATTGAGAACCTTCAATTCATTAATGAGTACCATAGTTGAGGGAGTAGAAACTCTAATGGAGGATATGCTCCCCATTGGTGCTGAATAATGGGGGAGTACCAACTATACAAATTGATGACCCATTACTTTTGTGATGTGGGGGAGTAATTACTCTATATGTATATATGATATAGAGGACTTTTCCCCAAGAAAATCTAACCTCAAAGGGAGTATCTACCCCATGATCACTCTGATGATTGTGCTTGAACCCTATCATTGGACATGAATAATCGGTCAAAGAATCACAATCACATATCCTTGAATTATATCTCAGATTTCGAAATAATGGAAAATATCACACCTTATGTATAATTCTAATCATATTAGAATACTCATAGACCAAAAAATGAGCCCTAAAGGTGGAGATATAAATGGTATAAAATAATGGTAAATGTAATAATTGTTACCCTTAGTGTTAACAGGGTGAACACCTATGTCTCTTCATAGTAATGTATTTATTCCCCACATGGAGTGTAAAAAATCATGTGCACGGTGTGTGTTCTTAGAGCTACATAGTGTGTGGTACCACCCAGTTTCTTGGGTGTCTTATCCCTAGATACAACTCAAATCCACATATAGTGTCACATGGTGTGTGATGCCACCAAATAGTTGTGTGATATTTAACTCATTAGAAAACCTTAACCAACACAAAAAAAATCTAAAAAATAGGTGCTCCTTAGACTACATGAATTGTAGTCTATTTGTCCATCTAGATACATGTACTTTACTAGAAATAGGCCTTTGACACTAATCTCTCCCAAAATAAAGAATGAGATTCCACTAAACATGTCAATAATGAATCTACCATCACCAGAATTCAATTTTATTACTTTGTATCACCAAAATTTAAAGATTCATTATTTTATATCATTACATTATCCCCAAACACAGGAAAAAAACCTAATCCACAAAATTTTATTGTTTTTGCCACATTCCCTAAATCACCACACATCACTATCACCATGTTCATTTGCACATATTTCAGAAAACAAATGGGTTTTCAATCAAGATTTCAAATGGAGTGTTAATTGTTGTATACTAATTGAAATGAGGACTATATTGAAGAACATGCTAAAAATTTTGAGAAAACCAAATAAACATCAATATGGGAAAAACCATCACTAATTCGTTTAGATATATCAAATAATAATTATTGTGTAAACCAAATAATTGATAAGAAATCATCCTAATAATTTAAAGTTAAATTGTAATATGACTTGAAAATTTGAATATGAGGACTTACTAAGATTCATATAAGATAAATTATAATATTCTATAATTCAAGAATAATTGGATGGAAATCCATAAATAATAATCCCTACCTTAAGAACATATTCAAATATTACTGGAAATCATTTTTTTCTAGAAATATTTTTGAATAATATTCTAGGTTCATAATTTGTTCCACAATCCCACATGATCAAATGACATTAACCCTCAATTCATCCTTTATTTGTTTATCAAAGTTCAATCCATGAGGTTTTTATCCTATATCTCTAAATCTATTAAGTTTTTTTAGATAAAAAAGGTTATTTTTTATATAAGAGATTTTTAATGGTTGCTGCAACGTTAAAATATCATGACCCCCTCTCTCTAAAGGTACTTATCCAAGTTCATAAATTATGGTACAGAGATAAAGACCCTAGATTTCTGACTTCTATAGGATTCTAGTCGGTGAAAAAACCAAGGGTATAAAAAATCACATTTAGAGAACATTACCCTCAACAAATATAATATAATAGGAAGAAAATAAATCATCGACCAATAATATACATGACATGATATTAAATAATGGAAAATAAAAACCATCACTAAATACATGTATGAATTATAAAAATATGAAGAGTTATTAAATAAATACCCAAAAGAAAGTCCTAAGGTATCGAATAAACAAAAACTCTAATGTGTAAGATATTAAAGTCTTGCATGGTCCCCATATTCCTTTTATAATCCTAGTAATATCTTCTATATATGTGAGGTGATACCAACATGTATACTCAGTATGATCATACCCTATGTCTCTCTTACACATGTGAAAAGAGCATAATAATGAACCCATTAAAAACAACTGAACCAAAAACACTTAAGCAGACTGACTAACCAATCTTATCCTCATAAAGACATGCCCACCAAATAAATAATTCATGTTTAGTTTTATAATATTAATCATATTGATAAAAGGGTACCACATATCACATTCCCACTATTTTTCTCCTCTATGTCCCAATGGTGTATGTCTTGTCACTCTTGTACCTTCCTTATAGTGATCCCGCATAAGGACTCATGGGAAACTATATCTCTCCAAGAAACATATTCTTAACTAGCCATCACATTTCACCCAAAAACAAACAAGCATATGTACTATACCAAGAACCCTGTGTGGAATAGATCATCTCATCCACATCCTCTCATAACTATTACCATAACCAAGTTAGTAGGGTATCATGATCATGAAGGACATCGGCCATATTTCCTCATCCTACCATGAATGAACCCCATCACAACCACATCATACATCATTTCAAACCAAACTAAAAGTTATTTTGTCTTTGGGACATCACATCCCATGTGAAAGAACCTCTCTTATAAGAGAGTGTAGGGAAGATGGGGTATCTAATCATTCAACCTCACCATCATGGATTTTTGAATAAAACCACACAAAACAGTTTGATTTTGGCACATTGTTCTCAATTATTGTGGGATGTGTATAAAAATGAGAATGAAAATACAATATATAATAGTCACACACATAAAATCATGACCTGTGGGTTTACAACAAGTAAATCATCACATCTCAAAAATATCCCCACAAGGCCTCACAACCTCTAACACATTCACTGTCACCTCTATATGAATTACACCACAAAAATAAACTACAACCATAATAAATATTCCAAATTTTTTCCCTAGTTTATCAAATTAAAATTTTTACATTTACCAACCACCTTTTTTACATATCCCATTCATTTCCAAATAAAAATAAACTAATTTAACCACACCTGCATTTTTAATTCCAGTGTTTATTATCCATTTCAACTTATTTAATTAAAATTATGTTAAGAACATTTTATTTCATCACTTCCAAGAAAATAACATAAAACAACACACCACAAAAAACCCATCTTTCTCATACCATTTTCATGCCAACAAGGCCCTATGTATCAACCAACATATCTCATCACAACCGCATCTCATCAAAACAGCATGAAATTATAACCACATAACACAACCATCACATAAAAAACTCCATATATCTTATTTTAAATTATTTAAGAGTATTTTTTCATGGTTAATGCATTATTTTATGTGGAATTATCATGAATGTCAAGATTCCATGGGAAAACAATTTTTTAGTCAGATATTCAATATTAAACAATTTCGTATGTGGTGATTTAGAGAATAAATACAATAAGGTATATCATTCATAATATACACATAAATATAGGGATCATAAAAATATTCCAAGGACTTGAATGAAACACCCACCATTCTCTTCATATTTTAAAGACATGTGAATAAGTAAAGCTTATGTTATTCCTTCCCTTACCCCTCAATATCATTAAAACAAATTAATTATCTTTATTAATTCATTTCATTATATCTCCCTATGGAAAAAATAGAATGTTCTCCCAACTGTATAACTAAATAAATAAAGTTAAAGGAACCTCTGACTAGAGGAATTATATTAGAATAACTATGTAATGTTAGAAAAATAAAATGATTACCACCAAGAACCACCAGAAAAGAAACACCTTGATCAGACCGGAACATGGAATTACACATTATATCCCTTCATAAAACTACATAATCCATCCATATCCCAAAGTAAATTCTTCTCTATTATAATTAATATGGGAGAAAACATAAAATTAAGAGGGTAGAATTACCTTATAAATTCCAATGATCAATATATATCTTATAAGAGTCAAATCCAGCAAGTAGAGGGTTAAATACCTCACAAAATCTCTAAGGATATTCCCAATAATTGCGAGAAAAGGCTGAAGGAAGGTTCAGTTCAAGGGGAATAATGAAATTATAGGTATTATATAATAAAAAAATACCATGGTGTGACACCCCTCACTATTATGTAAGAGTGATAACATATGGAATCATATTTTTTATTACATATCTTTTCATTTAATTTTACAAACTGAGGATCTTTAAAGTCTAGTGTTTGGTAAAAAAGGAACATAATACTTGAAAACATAATTTTTTTATTTCCTTTAAAATATTATTTAAAAGTTTATCCTATGTACAAATACTGAGTCTCATAACTTGGAGACATACATCAAATGAAAGGGTGAGTAGAAGACCCTGTAAGGAAAGCTAGTGAAATAGTTTACATGTGAACTTGAGTGATATCAAAAAGAACCTGGGGATAATGAGTCATATCATAATAATAATAAAATTAAACACAACATGATAATTTCCTTGAAAAATTTAATTTATACATTCATAATCATATCACCAAGGTCCATCCCCACGGTATCATTAAAATTACCAAGTTTATTCCCCATGGTATCATAAAACTTTTCATATCTAGAAATTAATTTATTTACCCAATGAATTAGATAACTATCAAAAACCGCCCTTAATATGTATTTATTTTCATGTGATCCACATATATCGTAATGAATCATTTCATAAATAACCCCTAGATAAAAAAAGAAATGGGATTCATTTCAAAATCAAGATGTTTTAAAAGTGCTTAAAAATGGTAATTATGTCATTTATAACCCATGGAAAATGAATGAGGGATTCTTCTATGTCGATTCAAGAATAAAATATTTTATTTTTATATATTTATTAATACCCCTTGAAACTAAATATGTTTGGGTATTAAAATAAATAAAAAAAGATAATTTCTTGAGAAAAAGAGAAAGATTTTGAGATGAAATTTCTACAGCATGGCCGCTATATAACATGGTTTTAGAAAACATTAAACAGAAACGGTAAAATGGAAACCCACTCATAAATAACTCAGAATAAGGTACCGAGATATAGTAAAATATAAATAATATCACAGTATGGATATTTTAATGACATACCACCTGAAAATGAAAATTTTAATGAAAAGAGAATATGTGGTTCATTTTATGAAAATTCGGCAGCCAAACGACATCACTTAAAAATTCAAAAAATTAATTTATGTGAGAAAAAAATAAAATATCATCATATGGAAAAAAATTACTGTAAGAGGGATACATAATATCATACCCTAAAATATGAAAACAGAAATTCAAAGACATAACATAAAATAAGTGTTGACTGAAAAAGAAGATAAAAGGTTCCCTTATCTAGAAGAATAACATCAAAAAAACTCAAAGGTTGGTACCTTTGGGGGCTTTATGATACCTTGAGAGGACTCCTTGAGAGGTAGAAATAATATATCTTCATTGAAGAGGAATTTGGAACGAAAGGAATGAAGTAATTAGTTGGTATTTATAGCAAAAGAGAGGAAAAGTTTACTAATTTCCAAGGGACACCTCATTACTGGTATTTAAAAAAACATGGGCTTTCCCATGGTATTTTCCCATGGTATTAGCCCATGGGACACCTCATATCATATTTTACTATACAAAAGTTGACCATCAATTTATATTAATTTATACATCATTATGATTTCATAAAACACACAGAAAACTAAAAACTATATATTTATTATTCACCAAGAAACAAAACATTTTACCAAAATTTCATAAATTAACCCTAACCTAATATCCATTTTCTGATTTAAAAATTGATGATCATTTTATGAAAATAGTTTTCTAATTATGAGATACTTTAATTTTAATTAAAATCACTATTTACCCAAAAAATACTAATACCTAACTACATATTTCTGAAACAGTTATTTACTTATGCTATTATATCACATTACCATTCAAGATTCCCAAATTATATTTATATTCTATTAAGTGAGTTTATTATTCCACTGGTCACATTACGATTCATAAGGGTAATATTACTATTCATAATTTTTTATTCCTTAAAAAAAATTTTGATCTTATTAGACATTAAATTTATTACAAATCAAAATGGTATAAGACCTTTTTTGGAAAATTATTTCACATTATTAATTATTTAAATTATAAAAAAAATATTTTAAAATACGCTTTTTTTAGATGTATCAATTATATGAAACATTTAAAAATTCATCCTATATTTATTCTGACATTTGAAATTAAAAAAAAAATACCATAATAATAAATAAGACTTTTATTTATACAAAAGGATTAGACAATGTAACTAAGGCCTCGTTACATAGACCCATATATCACTTGCATTGGACCTGAGAGTAGGGTGTGAAATGGTGATATAATCTTGGGGTGGCTTGGAAAACATTGCCCAAGTGGTGATTTCTATCAGCTTTACATTCAAGATTAACATGTTGAAGCTCATCTTAGGCTTGGTCCAGAGAAAATCCGAAATATTCTACCTCCTTCCCAAGCTCCAACAGATGAGCTTCATATGGGTTGAGTCGACTAGATGAGGCCATCAACTCTTTTTTCTATATTAATTAACCATTATCATTTGTATTTATAAACAATAATAATTAAATTTAGAGTATAGTTTCAAACAGTCATATTGACCAATGGTTATATAACTATCAAAATCTAGTGGTCTTATTATACTAACTTCATTAAAAAATGATATAGTTATGTTGAGTACAAAATGAAATAACACATAAATTAAGAAAATAAAGATTATTCAAAAGTTTAAGTCATTATATTCTTCCCTCTTAAGAAATTGTGTCACTAAAATTCTAACTCATACCCTCTGAAGGGAAATGGTGTGGGTACTTCAACATCATAGACTCCTATGGTTCCCACGTGGCTTCTTCACATTTTTGGTTCCACCACAACACCTTAAAAAGGTAGGTAGTCTTGTTGTGTAGAACATTGTATCTATGATCCATGATCTCCACAGACTGGTCCTTGTAAGAGAGGTCATGTTCCAGTTGTACCACAAATATATTTAGTACATGTCAAGGTTCTTGTATTTACTTCCTCAAGATGGGTATGTGGATGTCATCATGAATTTGTGTTATAATTTGAGGAAGTCCAATCAGATAGGCCACTGCCACTACGAGATCAAGGATTTCATAGGGGCTAATGTACTTATGGCTGAGCATCCCTTTGGTCTGAAACTACATGACTCTATTCCAAAGTGAAATTAAATGAAATACTTTGTCACCAACACCAAAATCCATGTTCCTTGGATTGTTTTCTACATAGCTCTTTTGCTAACTTTGAGTAGCATTAATGGGTTGTTGGATGGCGTGAACCTTTTCTGTCATTTCTTTTATAAGATCAGGCCTAGGAAGATTTCTCTCACTAGTTCATCCCAACATGTAAGAGTTCTGCATTGCTTCCGAAATAGATCTTGATATGGTGCCATTTAAATGATCGAGTGGAATCTATTGTTGTATGAGAACTCAACTAATGGGAGATGTTGACCACATTCACCCTTAAAGTCCATTGATTATGTTCTCAGAATTCCCTCGAGTGTTTGAATAGACCTTTTAGTTTGGCCATTGGTTTGGTTGTCATAGGCTCTACTAATATTTAATTCAGTACTCAGAGCATGTTGAAGACTTCTCTAAAATTTTGATGTAAACCATGGATAATGATTAGATACAATAGAAAGTGGATATCCATGCATCATTACCACTTCCTTCACATAAATACATGCAATTTCATCAATAGATAAATCATCCCAAAAAGAGATAAAATGTTCAGTCTTGGGTAGGTAGTCCACTATAACCTATATCACATTACTTTATTTAGAAGTTCTCCAAGGACCAATGAAAAAGTCCATAGTGATATTGTCTCACTTCTATGCTGGTATGGGTAGTGGTTTTAATACCCATATAGGAAGTTGTCACTCTTCCTTCACTTGCTAACATACCAAGATCCATGTTGTGTAGTCAGCAATCTCTCTTTTCATATTATCCCACTAAAAATGATCACGAAGGTTTCTATACATTTTTGTTCTTACAGGATGAATAGAAAAAGTATAGTTATGGGATTCATCCATCAAGTCCTTATTTATTTCCAAAATATATGGAACACATAGTCTTGTAAAAAATTTCAGTGCACCTTCTTGATCAATATTGAACTCAAGAAACTCCCCATCCTTCATAGGCTCGTACTTATTTTGTAATAAAGAATCTTATTTTTGAGCTTTCTTGATCTTCTCTAGTAATGAATGTTGAGAAATAATTTGGGATACTGTTGATGATGTCCATTCCCTTATAATTCCCATGTCTATTTTCACTAGGTCTTAGATCAAGGGATCTCTTTGAATCCTCATCATGGATAGAAAACTGGGTCTTACCTTCTTAATGCATCAACAACTTTGTTTCCTCTTCTCGGATGATAATGAGTTGAATAATAATAGTATTTAAGAAGTTTCATCCATATTCTTTGTATCACGTTCAATTCCTTTTGTTTGAAAATACACATCAAACATTTATGGTTTTCATATCTATAAAATTTCTACCTATAAAGATAGTGACTCCATATCATCAAAACAATAACAACCAAAACCTGCTCAAGATCATGTGTTTGATAGTTCTTCTCCTAAGTCTTCATCTGTCGAGATGCATATGCAATGAATTTGTCATTTTTCATGAGGACGCACCCAATCCCTTTTAGATATGTATCTCTAAAAATAATGAATCCTTATCCACTTGAGAGCATAGTAAACATGGTTATAGTAACCAATCTATTCTTAAGCTCTTGGAAACATTCCTCAAACTCCTTTGTCCAGATGAACTTAACACATTTTCAAGTTAACTTGGTTAATGGATTAGAAAGTTGTGATTTTTTTTTGAAAACCCTCCTATAATATCCTGTTAATCCAAAGAAACTATGAATCTATGTAATTTTTATAGGATGAGGCAACTCCTTTATAGCCTTTGTCTTTGTAGGGTCAACATTTATTCTATAATTGGTTACAATTTTCCCCAAGAAACCAACTTGTGGTTACCAAAATTCACATTTTTTGAATCTTCCAAAAAGCCTCTCCTTCTATAGAGTTTTCAAAATAACCCTTACATGATCCTCATACTCCACTTGGTTTTTAGAATATATCAGAATATCATCAATAAAAACTACCAAAAATATATCAATGTATTTCTTAAAGACTCTATTAATCATATCCATAAAAATATAAGCTGAATTAGTTAGTCTAAGTGGAATGACAACAAACTCATAATTACAATATCTTATTCAGAAGGTAGTTTTTGGAATGTATTCATTCTTCACTATCAATTAATGAAAACTCGATCGAAGATTAATCATAGAGAATAATTGAGGCCCACAAAGATGGTCAAATAAGTCATCAATTCTTGGAAGAGGGTATTTTTTCTTCACTATGATCTTGTCCAGTTCTCTGTATTCAATTCATAGCCACATTGACCCACCCTTATTCTTCATAAGGTGAACATGTCCTCCCTAAGGATACACACTCAGTTAGATAAACCCCTTCTCTAAAAGATCATGGAGTTGTTTCTTAAATTCCTTAAACTCCACATTTTAAGTCCTATATGGGGTCTTTGATATCAGATGCGATCCAGGTACGAGTTCAATGGAGAAATATACCTCTCTTTGTGGGGGAGGTCCGGCTAACTCTTCAGTAAATACATTAATGTATTCCTGGATGATGAGGACATTTTATCTCATTAAACAATCATTTAATTTTTTTCATCACTGATCAATTCCATAGAAAATGATATTAAAGGTTCTTATAGACAATGATCAGGTTGAGATATCTCTCTTTAGAAGATAACTGTAGGTTTTCTATTTAAGACTACAAATATTTCCTTGATTTTGAATTTGATCTTATTCTTATAATTTGAGAGCCAGCCCATCCCTAGTATAAAGTATAAATCCATCATGGGAATGACTACTATATTTGAGATAATATTATGCTCACTAATGTAAATTCTATACTTTATAAACAATGATGATTAATGTATAATCCCACAAGGAGTCTTGACTAATAACTCTACTTTTAGAAATTCAGTGGTTGATTCTATATTCCTTGCAAACATGGAGGAAATAAAAAATTATTAGAACCAGAATAAAACAATGTACTTGCTGGATTTGAGAGAACGACAAGAGTATCTACCACCACATCATTTAGCACTTAAACTTTATCCATAGTGAAAGAAAAATCAGGACATTGTTCCCTTGGATTTTGTTGAAGTTGATGGTGATTCCCCACCACTACCCTAGAATTTGGACAATGATTGGAAAAGTGACAAATTTTTTGACATTAAAAGCATTGGACTTCAGGTAGGGCCTACAAAATATTCCCTTTGTCGATAGTGTTGGGAAGTTGAGGGTTCACCTCACTACGACAATTCCATGTGATATGGTCATCTCTTCTACACTTGTAGCACTTCCTTCGCCCAAGAAAAAAGATCCCCAAATTCTTCTTCCCACATTTATTACACGTGGGACATTTCAATTTATTTCCTCCTCTTCCCTAATCAATGCTCCTCCCTAATATTGGTTTCAAATATCTCTTCTTTTCATCAGATTTATGAGGCCAATGAATCTCACTGAACTCCAGTATGACTTTCATAGCACTCTATACAATCTCCTCAAAGCCATCATAGTCTTAGTTGGCTATATTATTCTACAGATGATGTCTTTCTCCACCAAATAATTTATCAACCTTCACATCAGTAGCCATGAAAAATATTGAGGTGTAACGATAATGTCTTGTGAAGTTCATATCATATCTTCCAATAGATTCATTCTTCTTTTTATTCATCATGAGAAACTCCTCCTCCATTTTTGTTCTCATAGAACGAGGGAAATACTTATTAAAGAAGATACCTCTGAACTCTTACAACTCCATAACTTCAACCTCCACTCTTGGCTTCGTGTTTTTAATTTGTTTCCACCACTGATCCACTTCTCCCTCTAAGCGGTACACAGCTAGGGTGACCTTCTCTAGTTCTGAATAGCGAAGCACATAAAATATCTTCTCGATAGAGCTGATCCACTGTACATAAATCAACGGGTTTATATATCCATTCAAGGATGGTGGTCATTGATTCATAAGTGACTAAATATAACTTTGTACCCTTCATAGTGAAATCAATCTCTCATCTTGATTCAATTTATTTCCTATAACTTGAGTCGGTTGGTTTATCCTTCTCCTGAAGGATTCCATTCCATCATCCATTGGAGGTACGTTTGCGCATGGTCCATTACGGTCACTATTTGCATGATTACTTATATTTCCCTCCATTTTCTAAAATAATAAAACCTTTGTGAGAATATTATTTTAATTACAAATATTTAAACTATAAAGTATTTTTATGTCATAAAACATTGTGCTTAAAAATATTATTCTTTAACAACAATTACATTTCTCTATAAATCCTTCATAATGATTCATAAAAAGATTTTGATTAACCAAAAACATTTCCCTAGAGTGTCAAACTAGGTTTGTAGCGTGGCTCATTATCATGGGCCTGGATACCCTGGGTCAAACTCGTAACCCCTTGTCGGAGTTTTCACTCCTAGGTACATCTCTGCCAGAGCCACATCCACTTGTTCTTATCCAGACATGGATTTATTTGTTTGGAAACCACATAATTAATATTTCTCCAAATTACTAGGAATTTTTCTTATATTTAAAAATTTATATAGGGTTATTACTAATGTATTCATATCCTAATTTCCACAAAAAACAAAACAATCCTTCTATAAAAACTATGGAATCCAATATTTTTATTACATAACTTTTCATTTCATTTTACAATTAGAGGATCTTTAAAGTCTAGTGTCATGGAAAAAAAGTACATAATACCTGAAAACATAATACATTAGTTTAATACCATTGAAAATATTCTTGATAAGTTCATCTTATGTACAATTATTTCATCTAATAACCTGGAGACATACATCAAAATAAAGGGAGAGCAGAAGGCCCGGTATGGAAAACAAGTAAAACAGTTCACATGTGATCTTGAGCGATATCAGTAAGAACATGGGGATAATGAGGCATATCATAATAATAATAAAATGAAAAGTTACTTGAAAATGAGACTACAACATTTAAGATAGACATTCACAATCATATCACCAAGGTCTATCCCTAAGGTTTCATAAAAATTACCATGGTTATTCACCAAGGTATAATAAAATGTGTCATCTCTATAGATTAATTTATTTACCCAATAAATTAGAGTGATATCAGTGAAAACCCTTAATATTTATTTATTTTCATGTGATCCACATATATAATAATAAAACAATTCGTAAATAAACCATATAGAATTGAATAAATGGGTTTCATTTAAAAATCGTGACATTTTAATAGTGGTTAAAAACATGATCGTTATGTTATTTATAACCCCTGGAAAAGGAATGAAGGTTTCTTGTATGCAAATTAAAGAATAAAATATATAATTTTTATTTCATCATGAATACCCCTAGAAATGAAATAGTTTTGGTTTTTCAAATAAATAAAATAAGATAATTTCTTGAGAAAAATAGAGAGATTTGGAGATGAAAGTTCTACAACATAACGACTATATTACGTGGTTTTAGAAAAGATGAAAAAGAGAAGAGAAAAATCTAAAACACATATAAATAACTCATAATATAGCACAATGAAAAAATATAATATAATTAAAATCCTAGTATTGATATTTTAATGATGTACCTCATGAAAATGAAACTTGAAAGAAAAGACAAGATGTAATTTCTTTTACAAAAATTATGCAGCCTAACAACATTACATAAAAATTAATAAAATAAATTAATGATAGAAAAAATGGAATCCCATAATATGGAAATAAAAATTAATGGAAAATTGTTACATGATATCAAACCCAAACATATGAAAATGGAAATTTAAAGACATAACATAAAAAAGAAGTGTTCACTAAAAAGGAGGGTGAGATGTTCCCTTACCTTGAAGAGTAACTTCAAAAACACAATGGTTGGGACCTTGGGAGGCTTGATGGAACCTTGGGAGGACTACTAGGGAGGTACTAAGACCAAATACTCATTTATTAGGAATTTTTAATGAATTTAATGAAGGAATGAATTTGTATTTATAGAAAAAGTGATGGTAAATTTTATTAATTTCAAAGGGACACCTGATTTGTGGTATTTGAAAAACCTTTGGGTTTCCCAGGGTATTTTCCCCTGGTATTAAAAAAATTGGTAAAAATAATGTAATATTTTACTATAAAAAAGTCTACCATAATTTTATAATAATTAATACATCATTATGATGTCATAAACCACACTGGAAACTCAAAAAATGCATTTTTTCTATTCACCGAAAAACAAAAAATTTTAAAAAATCTCATAAATTCACCCTAACCTAATATCGATGTTCTAAATTAAAAAATGATTTCCATTTTATGAAAATAATTTTCTAATTATTAGATCTTTATTTTTTAAGTAAAATCACTATTTACCGGAAAAAATACAAATAATTACCTAATAGTTTCTGAAATGGTTATTTACTTAGGATATTATATCACATTACCATTAAAGATGCCTAAATTATATTTATACTTTCATAAGTGAGGTTACTATTTCATTAGTCACATTACTATTCATAAGGGTAATATTACTATTTATAATATACTATTCATCTAAAATTAAGTTAATCCTATTACACTCTAAAATTCATACTGATCATAATTGTATAAGACCATTTTTTTAAAATAATTTCACATTATTAATTATTTGAAGAATAATAAAATATTTTAAAATGATCATTTTTATATTCATGAAAAATATGAAACTTCTAAAAATTCATCCTATATTTATTTTTACATTTTAAATTCAAAGAATTCTCCATAATAAGAAATAATAATTTTATTTATACAAATAGATTACACAATGTAACTAAGGATTAATTAAATAGTCACTTATAACACATACATATGACCTAAGAGTAAGGTGTGCAATGGTGATAGAAGCTTGGGGAGGCTCAGAAAATATTTCCCAAGTGGTGATTTCTATAAGATTGAACTTCTTCTGAAGGCGACTACATTCATTTTTAGCATGTTGAAGCTGGGCTTGGGCATGGTTTAGACCAAAGACCAATGATGTTAACTCTTTCCCAAGCTACTACAGATGGGCTTCATATGGCCCGATTCTACTGGATGAGGCCATCGACTCTTATTTCTATATTAATTAACCACGATCATTTTTATTTATAAACAATAATAATAATGTTAAGAGTATAGTTTCCAACGGTCATATAGACCAACAATCATATAACAGTTGAAATCCAGTGGTCTTATTATACTCAATTCATTAAAAAAGGATACAGTTTTATTGAGTACAAAATAAAATAACAGGAAAAATTCAGGAAACAAATATTATTTAAAATTTTGGGTCGTTACATTACACAAGTCAAAATTATGAATAAAGGAAAGAACTATGCTATAGTAGGGATGGTCAATGAAATGTCAAAAACATGGTGAGGTCCACACAAAAAATATAAAAAAATAGGAAAAGTATCACAATTCAAGAGAAACCACCACATTTCATGACTCTACATCAATGAATAATGTCGCATCATAGCCCTATTCTACAGTATAATGACCCTAAAAATAACATAACCACAATAACTTCTCCACCTAGAGAGTATGAAACAACTTACCTATAAATGAAATATCTGTGAAAAAATATAAGAATCCCCAAAACACTACCCCAGGTATCTTAGAAACAATTTTCATCTCCACACCACAGTGACTCCCTTTACGACACAACACGAACCTCTACACTGTAAAATCCTTCTTAGTTGAGAGTTAAGATACAACTCCACTATGACTCAAAAAATCCTTTGAAACATCCCCAGACACATCCATTACCAAAATTCTCATAATGTAACAGATCATGATTCCCAAATGGTAATATCATATAACTCTTAAGAAATTTCCATTCTCGAGAATCAAAATCAATCTAGAGAATAAAAAGTAAGGGAAGGGTCTAAACAACCATCCCACAAGACACCTCTAAGTGATATCCTTACAACTAAAACACAGTCACCATCACATACCAACCTTAATCCACCTATCATTGACATATAAATCTACCCCACCATTCCAACCTCCACATGGTCCAAGACAAAAAAACATCAACCATCAGGTAAGATGACCCCATTTGTACTATTCAAGCCAAACTACCTTCCATACCAAGATATTTTCCACCTTGTGTGTTACCGACTCACTCACATGGTTTTTTAATGTGTCATAATATAAATTATCATTACTAGGAATGGGTTTCAACTATTTTTATACCTCAATCCATAACACACATCACCATCAAGGGAAAAATTAAAATCCAATACAAACAATAGGCTTCAAACATCACATATTCAATGAAACACGTAAAATAGAAAAAATAAAGAAAAAAACCAGTTAATAGTAATTTATCTACATATCATGCTCTTAGGTACTCTCATCCAAGACACCATTCCTCCACAACACATAAAATAATGGGTGTTATCCCACATAGAACCTTTTATCGAATATCCTTGATCTCTACTTGCCTTTTTATAAATTTTGTGTCATATTCGATGTCTAAATATAATTGGCCATTGATGTAGAAGTCATCATGAAATACGTACGATGATGGGTCATAATGAAGATTTTTTGGATCATGTTTACACAAGGTGGAAGTTTCTACTGATACTCCACTTCCCCAACATACCCTAACACCTCAAAAGTCCCGATGAACTGAAGAGAATGCTTGCTCACCTTTCTGAAGCACTACATCCCCAAATAAAATAAACCCTCAAGAACACATGGTCTCCAACCTCAAACTATAGTGGAATCATATTATGATCATAATAGGCCTTCTAATTCTATTTAACTACCCTCATCTTCTCTGATATCAACTGGAAATTCTCTGTTGTCCTCTGCTCCATGTTAGGACTAAGAACTGGTAACATTCCAACACCCATCAGGCATAATAGAGAACGATATGGCTTCCAATATAACACCTCAAATGAATCCATACCAATAGAAAAGTGATAAATATTTCTATAGCCTATCTTAAAAAAAGGAATATGTTTTACACAAGATCCACTAAAATTCTAGATGTAATCACACAACATATCTTATATCATATAGATTGTTCACTTTGTCATCTCATCTATCATCGGGTGGAAAGAAGTGATAAGGATAAACTATAAGAAAAATTAATACTACAATCCCCAATAGACATGTGAGGTAAAGTGATTATCGAGATTAGAGATGGTGGTCCATGGTATGTCTTAATTCCTAACAACGTCATCCACATACTGAATTGTCAATAGATCCATAGCACTCAATTCACAGACCAATATAATATGAGGGGAATTCATTAGTTGGTCTACTATCACCCAAACTTTATCACATACTCCCTAATTCTAGGGTATCCGGATGATAAAATCCATCATTATGTCCTCTAATTTCCACTTCAGAACATCCAAGGGTAGAAAGAAGCCTCCAGAAACATGATGTTTCTCCTTCACTTTCTAACAAACTAGACACATTTCAAAAAACACTTCCACCAAATATTTTATTCCTATCCACTAAAGTTTTATCCTCAATCCATTGTACATCTTGGTCACATTAGTAGGCACTTCTAAATTTGAGGTGTGAAACTCATGGATAAATCCCTCACACATTTTCAATATAACTAACAGCCTCCTAAGAACAATATCTTATTCTGATCATACTAGGAACATCCCTCTAAGGCATCACCAAAGCCAACATGGTCACACATTACCTCTTCCTTTGAGCCTCCCCACTGATACTCATCCACCTTGTACATCAAGTAAAAATACATAGTAATTAGATAAATAAAACATCATCCACTACATTTCGTCACATCAATATTCATCATTATAGGTTCCCCCATCCTTTTCCAAATATATATAACCATATCTTCTCAGGACATCCAAATCAGCACATAAACAACAACATTCATATTTATCTAGAAGTAAGATATCTCAATTTTGTAATCCTAGAGAAAATCCATCCACCTCTAATGGTGTATATTGAAATATCCCTGACAGAAGACATATTGTATGCTCTTATGGTCTATGAATAATACAATGTTCCCAATAATGAGGTAATGAAACAAAAAAATTAGTGAAAACATAACTGATTCCAATTCTAAATTATGGGTTCCATAGTTATGATAGTTGGGTCATGATTTCCTAGACCTATCATATATTACTACCCCCTACTATATCAAGACACATCAAAAACCCAGATGGGATGTGTCATATAAAAAATCAAATGTCACAACCTTCCATACAATCAATGCACCTAATCACTAATTAAATTCTTTTTTAGGTAACCAAATACATCCTGGAGCTGATTATTCCACATGAAGGTCCGGTACTTCTTAGTCAAAGATGTCATTGAGACTAATACCTAATAGAAATCAAACAAAATCCTTTGATAATATCCAATAAGAATAAGGAAACTGTAGACTGCACCAACCCATTAGGTGATACACAAGAAACAACTAGATCTATCATTGAACAGTCCAAAAAACAAACCCTATTGAGACACTATATGTCTATTTAAATACACCTATCATATTCAGAACATTCACTTAGATATATTTCCATATAGCTGGTGGTGTCAATGAACCTACAAGATATCTCTATGATGATCATAATGATCCTCCTATGACTTAAATTATATCAAGATAACATTGATGAAAATGATGATGAACTATTCTAGGAACTCATTAAATACGAAGTTCATTAGCCCCATGAACACATCAGGTGATTTTGTGAAATTTAATCGAATAGAAAAACTCAAAGTGCCCATATATACACATGAAGGTAGTCTGTAAGATATCATCATATCTCACCCTCATATAGGGATATCTAGATCATAATTTGATCTTAGAAAACCAACTGGTTCCCTTCAGCTGGTCTAAAAGATCCTCGATCCTTGAAATTGGGTAACAGTTCTTAAGTTTTTCCTGATTCAACCACTATTTTTCCACATACAACCTCAGACTACTATTATTTATCATAGAGAAAAACACTATATAACCTTTAAAAGATATCTTAGGTCATATAAAACCCATATGCATCATATCATCAACATAAATCCACAACAACCACAAATATATAGGTTTCATTCTATATGGATCCATCAAAATAAGGAACATGCTAAGGTGAAACTCTAATGGAAACTCAATGTCACACCAAAGAGGTCGTGTCATAACATCATATGAGGAAACATCTAGGATATTTTACAAAACCAATGGAACATACCTTCAATTAGATTCCACAAAAATCTATTTTAATTAAGACAAAAGTGGAATCAATTTTCTAAAAACCTTATGATAAACCTTCTTACCAATGAATTCCACTTTCTATACTCCTATATCAGAAAATTAGACTCCCCTCAAGAAGTAATTGAGGACTTCATGCATGGAATATAGAAAATAAAATCCAAGCACTTGATCATATGGTTATATATATCATAATGAAATCTCCCATAGACTGGTGATTCCCTATCACCATTCTACATACTCAGAACTCATTAAACAATGTACTCTGACCTATGGTGATTTTCTATCCAAATTGTTGTGTTTGAAAACCCAAATTGATATACACAAACTTATTACTAGTACAGTGATGGTATGGGGTCGATCCATATGGATGGAGAGTCATAATGTTTTGTTTATCTAGTCTATATTTAATTATGTGGAGATTAACTAAATTCAGATTCAATATTTTATTTTTCAATTATAAAATTGCTGATTCTTTGAAGAATTTATTCATAGATAAAGTAAAACATTAAATTGATTCTGATGATAAATGAGAATAATGTGTCAAGGATGTGGATTTTTTAAGGTTATTAATAAATTTATTTTCTTATTATGTTGTTTTTATCATAATATTTCACATATCTGGGTTTTGAATATAATGAAACCCCCTTTGTCTAGTGAGTATCATTTGAATCAATATTGACTAATTTCTCAGTCTGGAATTCGATTCCTCTTACTTATATTAATTATAGTCCCATTGAGACAATAAGTGCACACAATGACCATGGGTGGAAATAGTCTTAATTCCTCTTAAGATCCTTGTAAATTCAGTTCCCGGTCTGATATGGGTTTTCTAGTGATATTTAACAAGATATTTTGAGGGGTTACAAGGTAAATTTAAAAAAATAAATAAAATAATACTTTGATTAATAAAAAACTATAATCATACACAGCCCAAACACATGGGGGAGTTATCTACACATGAAGTAGAAAATAACTAACATACTCTTAATAACTGAATAAAACATCATAGAAACATTGGATTGAAGCTTCTCGGGAAGGAAGATAGGCAACACCTCTTAGCTTCTCTTCCCTCCTTCTCTTTCTATCTCTCCTTCTCTTTCTTTTCTTCTCCTGTTCGGTGTCTCTAGGTTTTCCCTCCTTAATTATCTCAAATTAAGAGGGCCTTTCCTCTTATTTATTATGTTTCAAACTACATGGAATGTACCATAATGTAAAATTCATGTAACAAAGTCAACTTGACATGGCTCTTCTTACTCCGTCGGTATGTGATCTCCCATGCCATCGTTGACTTTAAAGGCATTGATGATCAGTTGGTGGGGGTGCACAACATGTAGCACCACCCTACATGTCGTGTAGTATCGATTTTATCAATCAAATAATTATATAAGTGTGGTAAATGATGTGTAAATTGAATTACACAACGTGTAACATCTGGGCTCCGACATGGTTTTGTACTTGGTCTGGTCAATCTGTGTCCGGAAAAAGGTACACGACGTGTGAATAAAAATCACACATCATGTAGTTGTGAATTTCTATTCTGATCATTCCTGATTTTTTTACTTTGGCAATAAAACTTATGAAATTCATCATGATCACCAAATTAAATAATTTTATCTCTAAAACAACATATACCTGGTGAAGACTTGTTTTGATACTCAACAGAATGTATGAAAATGTGTACCCAAATCAGGCACATCAACCTCCAACTAATGTAAATAATAAAAGATACACTATAATTCTATCTACATCCAGTCCCAGTGCATGGACCAAAGTCGGAGAAAAAAAGGAGCATGAGACTCTTGAATCAATCAAGGAACAAAATATTATACACAATAAACTAATAGTACCTCATATAACCCTTAGACAAGCTAATACGTCCACCTCTATCTCATTATTTTGACTATTCCTAGATTATCATCCTCTATATTTTCATCCTCCATGGCCACACTCGATCCTACATTATAGAGGATTGGGACCATAAAAATGTTTCTCCCTACTATCACCATATTCCCTAGGTTGCTTAAAAAGAATTCGTGGTCATTGTTGATGAAACTGTCTCAAAAAAATGTTGTTTCTACATCAAAGGGGATTTAACAACCATCGATAATTTGTATCCCCATGTGCTCAGAAACTAATCTTAGAAATGTCCATGTTACCCATATATATTGAATGAAAACATAAATCCCATATAAAATTTTTGAAATACACTAACCCCAAAAGATTTTAATGGAATCTATCATAGATTGTTTCCCACTATTAAAAACCTCAACTACATGAACAAGCTTAACACATTACCTAAATATCTATTCTAAGAGTCTTTATATTAGAAAATATCTTTTATTTCAACTCCTAGATAAATAATTCACTCAATAACCTCCACCTTCTTCTCCACCTCCTAGTATGTATAAATCATAAACATGCCAACTACATACCAAATGGTTGGGTGCAATTCCACCTCCATAAATCATTTAATGGACTTCTTTTCTTGAAACAAATCCTAGGTAAAGTTCATAAGTTCTTTAAACCTAATCCCAATATCAGGAAGACTCAAAAACCCTTTATTAAGGGATAGAAAATCATTCCTCTTTTCTTACATCATCATTGATAATAGTAATTTCAAATAAAAATCCAATAAATTCTATCCACAATATGTCTTCCTCCTTACACTCACCATGATACAAAATCTATTATTCACATGATGATCCCTAAAACAAACTAACAACCAATAGAAAATATTCCCTAAATAGAGCACAAATTCGACTAAAGGTGATCTTGAGGTCCTATAATTGGAACACTATATCCAAATCATTTATGATCCCCTTATACTTCCCCAAACTATATTTCTAAAAGGAACACAAATCCATCTACTGTGCCTCGTCCTCTTCTAATTGTTTAATCCTCAAATAATCAACTATATCAGCATGCCAAGACAATTCTACTTGAACTACTCATCTATAATGACTAATATCAATTCCTAAAAATAAAGGATGAATCTTAATCCTAGTAGAATAAGATTTTATCAAATATTATTTTATTAATTCTCTCTAATTTGTAATAGCCACCAAATTATGAAATTAACTCAATCAGTAATTATGCACTTACCTCTCCTATATCTTTACCTTATAAAGATTTCTACCTCACATGGCCATTTAGTAAGCTCAAAGTCATCGTATCATATTATGGGAGCCCTAAAATTTCATGTTTTATCCAGTATCCCTTAGCTATATAATGCTCCATGATCATTTTTTATCTTTTAGCAACCATCCCACGAAATCATCATAGTTCTTAACTCCATGCTATATTATCTCTCTCTAAAAACACATTTGATAACACTATGTCAGGACCCCCTCCCTCTAATAGTACCACTCCTTAGACTAAAATGAATAAATCGTGATAGTAACCCTCATGTATATCCTTCTATAGGCCCTTACTTAGTGACTATCACTTAGGATATAAAAATCCCACATATGGAATTTGTTACCATCAACATATGTAGTAGGATAGGGAGATAATAAATATTCCACTATGAAACTCCATGATATAATTTGAAACAATGTTAACTAAAACCAACCCATAATGAATGTATAAAGTAAAAAATTTATAAATATTCTCCAAATAAATACCAAAAAGAAATTCCACAGGTAGAGATAAGAAACAACTCCAATTTCGAGGCAAGTAAAGTCTAATACAATCCATGTAGTCTTCCTTGAAACCTAAAACAAAGGTTATATATTCATGGGGTGAGAATAACAAGTATACATAGTAGGATTATACCCAAAGTCTCTCATGCACATGTGAAAAGAGAAGACTAATGATCCTATGATCAAAAAGAAGATCTAACAATACTAAAAAATGTGGAATAACCAATATCATCCTCAACATGGAATTCATAACATATAACACATCCAAGTATAGATACATAATAAGAATCATATCGATAAAAAGGCTACCCTAAATCTCTTTCCCACTATGTTCCCACTCACATGACCCAACATTGTATAACCTAGAACACCTATCTCTTCCATATAGTGATCCTACCCGAAGTCACCTAGGAAAAAACTTCATGTTATAAACCCTAGATATTGTTGGCCATCACATATTTCCCAAAAAAACTATTCATATATAAGATACCAAGAAAACTATATAAAAGTGGTTATCTCTTTCATATGATCTCATAAATACTTCGATAAAACAGTTAATAGGGTATCATGAACATGATGTACATCAAACTCATGCTCTATATAAGCTATATGTAGGAAAAATGGAAAGGTATGGGTAAATTTCACTTTAAAAAAAACAAAGTAAAACAATCCAATTTTTAAATATTTGTTATAGTATATTTAAATAATGAACAAAATAATAAAAGTTCAAAAGTGTAAAAAATAATTAAATAGAATAAAATAATAATAATAATAAAATGACAAGTGATCCAATTAATCAATTTGAAAAAATATGTTTAACCAAATTATTTGTAAAAAAAAATGTTAATAAAAAAATGATTGAATAATATTAACAATTTAAAATTCATAAATTAAATGAGATAAGATATTTGGTAAGTATGTTTGAAAATAATACACAAAGGTTTACATACATCTCCCACCTCAATAGATTAAAATTTTAATGTATTATTCCCTTGAATTAAATAGAATCCAAGATAGTAAAACTATAATTTTCTCTTTATGTTATAGAACAAAACCAAACAAAAGTGATACTAGCTCTTTAACTGTGAAGAAAATACATCATTGAGAAATAGTATCATTCCATTTCAATGTAAATGGAATGAACACTATGGTCTCTTACATTAATGGTAGTGAGAATAAAAAATTAAGGATGAGAAATAAGGAGACTAATATAGATAAATCACTATATATCTTAATCTATAGTCTCCCAAATAATATAGAAACACTAGGAAAGACTGGGAAACTAATAAGAGTGAGAAAGATATATAATATTTTACACTATTGAGAGAATAAAAAAGATTTATAATGATATATATTAGAGATATATAAAATTTATAAAGACTATAGTTAATTTGAGTAGGTTTTTTATATTGTTATTGTAGATTAACAAGGCCTCAAAAGGTATCATTTTATAGGATATAAATACTTTGATAATGTTATAGAATTAGTTAGGAGTATTTAAACTACATATTTCCTACTTTTATGTATTTTAAAAATAATTTAAATCATTCAGATATCACCCATTTTTATCATGGATTGGATAAATACACTATCGATGGGAGATTTGTGGCATAAGAAATGAAATGGTGGCATGGAGACTCATAGGATAATTTGTATGGTTCATCTAAAGATTAGGTCACTCAAATGTGGAGTCTGGGTTGTGGCATGGAAAAAATCCTACAAAGGAAACCCTATTGTGTAGTGTGTTCCATACGGCATGGAGCTATTTGAGTTACTATTATCACCACATAAAAAATTTCAAGAACATAATTGTAAACTTTAGAGAGGAAATTTCATTGAATCTCCTATATGGTTCATCCCATGTTTCTTCATCTTATGTATGGGTAACCAATCATGACTGGTAAAATCATGTTACCATTAAACAACACATACATCCTCTATATGGGTATCTATTTTTTACTATACTTTAGTATTGTGTTTTAATTTTTATTTCATGACCTTTATATGGTTTGGTTCTTAGAGATGCACGACAATAAAATGTGATATAGCACAATTCTATGTGTTGTGTCATTGTCCTTCATGAAACATCCAAAAAAGTGGATTTTAAAAATATTTCATCAAGATGGATAAAAAACACTTAAATAAAATAATAAAACATATTAATATTTCTAGTGATCAATAAAATGAAATACTCGTGAGAATAAAAATAATTTACCCATTTTTTATATCAAAAAACACCTGAATAATTCTTTAATTACACAAGATTATATAAAGAGAGAGTTACCATGATACCAATATTTTCATATCATTAATAAATATAACTTATCCCACAAACATAACTTCTCCCTCAGTTTTTTTGAAATAATTCTCTATAAACAAAAAACATCATCCTTTTGAAAGAATGTGTAAAAAATCTATCATAATACGAGATATTTCAAAACAGATATTTTTTCACCTTTGACATTATCAAAAAGTATTTATTAATGGGGTTACATAATAAAGGCATACAGATTAAAAATAATTTTATCATCATCATTTTTTTGAAAAAGATAGAAATAATTATTTTTAAATAGAATGTTTGAAAAATTTATACATTTTTTGAAAAAGAACATGTAAAATTATTATCTTAAAAAAGGATGATAAATTTTTTTAAACCTGATTTTAATTTGTGAAATTTATTTTGAAATAAAAAAGGCTTATCTATAATCATTAAAGTATTAACAATATTATCTCCCCCTTAATTAATTTATTGGGAGAGTTTAAAGAGATCATATTAATTAAACAAAAAAATAAGTAAAAACTAAATAAAAAATTATTATTTAAAATTATTTCCATTATTAAGGATTAACAATGATTACATTAATAAACCACTAAAATTCCCCATGAGTTTCAAATCAGGTGTGAAACAAGGACCACTCACCATGCCCAGGATGGAGAATGGTTCAAAAGTCACAATAAACTCTTTTCTGGATAAATACATTTGAGAATCTATAATAAAACCACATCTACATGTTTGTATATAGTAAGGGTTGTGTTGTGTGGAGTAAAATACTCACATAACTTTTCCGAAATTTTTATTTTTTGAAATTAATTTTAAAAAATAATTTTAAACCCATTTTTGAAATCAGTTTCAAAATATAAATTTTTAAAAAAGAAAAAAATTCTCAATAATTCTGAGATAATAAGATAATTTGAAAAAAAATAAAAAAGGAATCGAAATAAAAATTTGAAAAAGATAAGAAAATAAAATATAAAAACAATTTTTAATTCCCATAACTACCAAAAAAAATTACAATTATACTAAGATAAAGTGATTTTTTTTAAGAACAATTAATATGGAAAAAATGGGGGCAAGTAAAAGTGTGAAAATATAAAATTTAAAAAGATATCTTATCATATTATGAGAAAAAAAGGAAAATATGAGAGAATAAAGTTTAAAATAATATTGAAGAGAGAATATAAATAAAAAAGTAAAGAAACTTATTCCCATTATGATCATCGTTAATGAAAACATATTCTCCAATTATGAGAGAGCTAAGATCCCCCTCACTTAGAGCATAAAAATTAAGCTCAATGTGGGAAATATATGATCAATAACTTTAAGAGGTGAGCACCACAATTATTTAGAATCCCCCATAAGATATAACAATTATATGTGGAGGAAAAAACCACTGATAAATCATTTATAAAATCCTTTTGGTTCCCTATATGTCCTCTAAATGTTAGCATAAGATTGATTGGACATGGTAAACAATTTAGGTCCAAAATGTTGGAAATTAATGATTTAGGGACACACACATTCTTATATTTTTAAGATATATTACAAGAAATATGGATGAATTTATGCCTTCTACTTCTAGAAGTTTTATAATTTCACTCATATATAAGATGAATATTTATACGATAATACTAATAATACTTATTCTGATAAACAAATTTTACCAAAGAAGTAGTTTTTAGGAAGATTTAATAACTTTAAAAAAACAAAAAAAAAATTGATTATTAATTGATTAAGAAGAATAATTTAAGATATTTTCCACCTTGGATAAATGTTTAAAGAGATATTTTAAGATCCTTGATTTCATTTTTGAAAACATTAATATCATTTTTTTTAAATTTCAATATTAGAACATAATTTTCCTTTAAAAGTTGATATTCTCCATTATAATGAAGCTTTTTCTCAATAAGAACACATATATATTTCATTAAAATATTTTTTTAATAAATTGTTAAAAAAGAAAATTTCATTATCATAAGAAAATCCTGAAGAATATAATGGATGAGATAAATAAGAGGTATGAGAATGAGATTAGTAACTAACCACTTAAACTACATTAAATTGACCCATGGAGACTTTAGGAGTAGAGTTTATAGTTTCATAATTTGAAAATGAATCATCTCCACTAGTCCATGTGGATACTTTTAGAGCCTTCTTACCTTACCTCTTTTATTTATACATTTTTTAATCTAAAATAATTCTTAATGTGGCCCTTCTTTTTTCAAGTGAAACATTTCACTTTGAAAAAATCAATATGAATTTTATTTTTAACTATTCATGAGGCTTTATTAAATTTCATTAGATTTTTTAATTTATTCAATATTCTCATCAATAAATTAATTTTACATTCATTATCATATCCAATTTTTAAATAATCATCATTTTTTTATTCAATGCAATTATAATTTTTAGTTTTTTAACCTCCCTAACCTCCTTTTCAACTTCTATCTGTATGGTTATCTCAGTTATCATGGGAGAACCTATGAGATTCTAAACCGCCATAAATTTAAAATTTTATATTATTTGATTATGGTGACTTTTTGTTCCCAAATACGTAGTAAAACCCAAAGTATTTTTTCTCTCTATGTTTTTATATAGAGTGAGTCAGCATGATTTTTTCAACAATTACAAATATTAGTAAATATAGAAAATATAGAAGTGATAATATCATTGAGTTTCAAATAGAAACATTAAAAGTATTTTCTAAACATATAAAAATAGGTATCTTTTACTTTTTAGTTCTACATTGATTTACTTCTAATAGTTTTAAAATTCTAGGAGTTAATTTTCATGTAGAATTATGATTAAATTCATTTTGTTCTAAACTAAAATGCTAGTAATTCTTAGATTTACTATATAATAAAAAATTATAATTCTCATCCAAGGTACATTTAACATATTTTTTTTAGTGGTAGAATTATATCTATGTAAAATAATCTTATAAGTATGATATATAATTGATATAAAAAATTTAAACATGAGATTTTTCCAAAAACCATTATTACATCAATCAAAAAATCGAGCTTGACCCAAGGAATTTCCTTCACGACCACCATGGGTGTTTAAAAAATTTGCTAAAAATATATCATTACCTGAAAAATAGATTTAATATTTCAAAAATAAAAACTATTAAATAATTTAAAAACAATGAAAATAAGAAAATAAATACTTCTTTAATACCATATATAAGTAACAGATAGATAAAATGAAATGATAGGTGTGAATTTACCAGTGAAAAATTTAAGGAAAATTATCCAATTTGAAAAACACATTTATAATAAATTGATGAAATAAAAAAATAATACACGTTTTAAAGTGAAATAATATAATTAAATAAATTACAAATAGAAGAAGAATAAAAATATAGTGATTTTATTAAGTCATTTGAGAAAAGATTAAGTGTTAATTGATGGATTAAATAATTAAAAAAAATAATATTTAAAAGTGACAAATAATTTAAAATTTTCAAAGTAAATGAGACAATATATTTTCTAATCATGTTCTGAAATAGTACACAATAGTATTAGTACATATCCCACATCAATCTCTTGAGTATTTATTGTATTAGTCCTTTATATTTAATGGTATGAATGATTCCCATACTATACCTTTGTTTATAGGTTATATCAAGAAACCGAATATAGTATATAACATCCCAACATGGATTCCACTAAACCGGTGCACAGATCCATTTTTTTACAAGGTATGAATCACACCTCTCGATATTCTAGAAACTATCAACTAGTAGTGAGGGCCTAGAGTGTGTATGTGGATAAACTATGATCTCATATTAGAGTAAAAATAGTGAAAATTACTAGTTATCATATAAGGGAGTAAATAATTATTTTATATTAGTAGTCAATAAACTAAAATAGAACATGCTGTAATAATAAATGAAATTTTATAAAATCCTAAATAGCCATTTCGTACATACAAAATTCTCCACCCACTTGTCTACACATACATAGATGAGTACATAAAAGAATTTGAAATAAAATAAATACAAGTCTCTGATACTCACTCTAAGATAGAACAAAAACCTATTATCCAAACACTATCAAACTGCATCATCCTAATCCCAAAAATCCACATGAGTATCTCCGATTGATAATGACACCCTAGGCCTCATCTCGATCCAACTTGAAATTAGTTCTCAACCTGAAAATAATACATAAGGTGTAGAGACCCAAATCATGATGTACATGGACATTACATTACTTTTGCGGAATACTTAGTACATAACAAAAACACACACACAAGGACCGTAATAATTTAGTGTCTTTGGAAACTTGGAATATAATCTTCTAATCGTGGTGAAAGATCTTCAATATCTCCCATAAATATCTTCCCCTTTTTTTCTTACCTAAAACGTTTCTTTATATCCTGGGGAAAAGAAAACATAAAAAGGGTGAGCTCAAATGCTCAGTAAGGGTAAGCATGGATAAAATAAAACATACCATATACATTTACACTTAAAAAAATGAACATAATGTTTAAACATCAAAAGCTTGAACAATGACATAAAACATGGAACTACATAAAGCATATATCATAAAGGAAAATTAATCATGATAAAATAGCATGGAAATAAAACTTGTAATTGTGGAAACCATTAATCACATGATATGATTTCTATAGTAGCCAAGGCATTGCTGCCAAGACCATCTTAGTGGAAAAAGTACCTTTCTGAATCGATTTCACTCCTCGTTCCAGTCCTGTATTACTAAACCGGTTTAACTTTTCGTTCTAGCCATGTCTATCTCATGAGATATAAATCTTTACCCAATTCATTAGAGGTAGATATAGTTCCCACCCATCTCATAATGAAATCATTCTTACTTGTGCCACAAAATAAACATACATCATTAATAAAAACAAAATAAATAAAATGGGTTTCATAAACATCATCCCATAATCACATAATCCATATAAAAGAAATGGATATCATTTCATAATAAGAGAAGTGAAACCATGTAAATCATAGAGTAATTATACTCGAAACATACACATATGAAATAATGTCATCTTAGATGAACAATGGTTTTGATAAAACACTTGAAATGAATTCTTGAAGAAAATATCCATTTTTCTTCAAAATAATTTTCTTTTCACAAAATGTCATGCAATTTTAAAAAAAGGATTTTTTTTTTAAATAGTCATGAAATCTTTTGGAGGAATCTTCATGAAAACAAGGCTTTATAAAACTGTAAAAATCTGTTCGTGCCGTTTAAGTTAAAAAACATTCTTTTCGTACTTTTGCCGGAAAAGTCAAAAAGTACCTCGTAACGTAAAAAAAAAGAAAGATTCCTTACATACCATGTAGTAAAAGTAAAAAATGGGTAAAAAGGACTTTAAACATACATTAAAACACTTTTATAAAACATGGACATGGATGATAGAAATAACCCCAGTAAATACTTACGAATAAGAAATCTCGGATAAAAATGAGATTTGAAAACTTATCCCTTACCTTAGGTCTGATATGCTTCGTATGTATCCAAACCTCCTGTATAATGATTAAAATAATCTCATTGACTTATTACAGAATCATATTCATTGTTATTATATCATATATGGTTCACTTATGACTTTATATTACCTGTTCTTTTGTAAATTCATGTTAAAGTAGAATTTTGGGTAAAATCATTTCATTTATCGTCTGTGTTTTGACTTGTAATTATTAATATGATTACTTAGATCATTATTACTTAATTACAGAATATAAAACATGATTTATATATAATATATATTCAGAATATACATATATATAATAGATCGATAAATGGAAAGAAAAACACTGTTCATGGAGACGGTAGGCCGTACGTATGCATGAACGTTGTTTTTGTTTCCTCATTGAATTGAATTGAATTAATTGGATGACATAAATATATAAATATATATAAATCCAGTATCATTATTATGTCATATATTTTGTGATTACTTATTATATATACTTTATAATCATTTATGAATGGTTAATCATTGAGAATGAATCTCATCGCGTCGTGGAGACGGTATTCCATACGTACGCACGAGCGATGATATCGTTCCCATGATCGTGGAATTTTATTGGATGTATGTATACTAGTAAAGAATCATTATCACTTTACAATAATCATATATAGTTATTATTAAACCATTATACCCATCCAAGTAAGGTGGTGGTGGAAAATAGATTACACCACAGCGTGGAGACGGTATTCCGTACGTACGCATGCGCGGTAATTTCGTTTTCCGTAGGATGGATAGATGGTGAAATAAGGTTGTTTAATACTTATAATAACATATCAGTATATTAGGGATACTTATGTTATTACCTCATAATGAAACACCCTATGAAGAAGAAGTGGAAGATGAAATAAAGTTGAAAGAATTGGTAATGGACATTACCTCTTCTTTGAAGCGCCTCTTTGAGTCCTCCACTTAGGGCACTAAAATTGGTCTTTGAAGAAGACCAGAACCTCTAGGATGTTGCTAGGGAAGTGGATAAGAGAATTTGGCCAGGGTTGGCCGAGCATGAAGGCTCAAAGTGGTGTGAGGAAGAGAGGGAGGAGGTGCCCTTTTATAAGGGAGGAGAGGGGCTCTTTTGGAAAAAATAAAAATATTATTTTATTATAAAGCCCAATTCAGTTCCAAATTGATTTATTTAGAAGCTAAGGTGGGGATGGGTCGAACGCCTCTCATACAATATAATTTAGACAAGTTTAGGTTCCTATTTTAACCTTATTATTTATATTTAACTTTAAGTTAGATAATTTTACTTTTACCGTGACTTTTTGTGTTCTTACACTATAAGGTTAATAAACATACTATAAGAAGCCAAACGAACCACAAGTTGTTTATTATTAATATATATAACCTTATATAAGTAATTTGGATGAACCTTAGATTTTTATGAATAAAATTACAATTAATAATATAATATTTTTTTTAAAAACTATTTTATGTCAATTTTGACACTATTTAGTAATTGATTTTTGTGAAATCATAACAGAATGATTAGTTCAAAAAAAGTTAATTAAATAAATTCTAACATGTCATAATAACCTATAAAA
The DNA here is from genome assembly GCA_963277665.1 of Viscum album. Classification (NCBI taxonomy): domain Eukaryota; kingdom Viridiplantae; phylum Streptophyta; class Magnoliopsida; order Santalales; family Viscaceae; genus Viscum; species Viscum album. The sequence continues at coordinate 1,371,364,818 of OY728135.1, forward strand.
TTAGTGTAATTCATAAAAAGTCTCAAATTACATTTATTTTGGTATTTATAACATCAATTATGTCAATATTTCATTAATAAGATAATTACTGCATCATCTTTTTGTCATAAATAAATTAAATTATTTAATGTCTAAAAATTTCAAATAAAATACCATTATGTAGGAAATAGTTTTATATTTATAATTAATATTTATAGTCGAATTTATCTTATGTATAACCCTATATTAAAAATGATATACTTATTAAACTTTGATTTTAACTATTTTAACCCTTCTTTAAATAAATTAATAATAAATATCCTAATCTAATCCAAGTGGGCCTAAATGGTCATATTTTATTCCTAAGGTTGGTTTTGGTATAATTACACTTATCCAATAGAATTATAACATGTGTTAGGGTAATAATAATATCATTTGTATCCTTAATTAACCTATTTACTTTTAACCGTGGGAAAAAAAAGTAAAAAGTTACCATTCACCAAAAATTATTTTCATCTCATTGAACCACATTTTACTTACTAACATCAATCGTGTGTCCCGGATTTTTGAAATTCCACTCACAGAAGCGGTAAAATTACGTTTTATGAAAAATTCATTTTTCTTAACTACCACTTCGTGGTTTCACTATTCATTAAAAAATGAAAGTTTCCAGAAAAATACCAAAAATTAGGCCTATGAACTCAAAAATGATGTCTATTTTACCAGATTAAAAACATATCAGTTGCATTAATTAATTTAATAATTAATTCCCGTCGTCAAAAAAAATAGCGTGTTCTTAAGAGATAATAACTATCAAAAGATTGACACTTGTTTATGTCTGGTTTAAATGTGAAATTACATCCAATGAACAACATTTAATTAAATTGTGAAAATATATTTTAAATATACTTTAAAACCACTAAAATTAATAATTTATCACTATTAATTATTTCGATTAAAAAGGTTGTTTTTCATTAAAATTTAGTAATTTTCACTATTCATCAGAAAATGAAAGTTATCAGAAAAGTACCAAAATTTCACCCTAAGCTAATTTCGATATTCCAAATACAAAAATGAAGTCCATTTTGAAAAATAAAATTTACAAAATTTTAAAAAGTGGTTATTACTATTCATAATGGCTAGTTTTAATAATATTTTAATAGCATATCATTGTTTAGCGAAACTCGTTATTGCGTACTACACACGCTATCGAGCAAGGTCGCAATTGCGTGTAATGCAAGGCAAGTCAAGGATGCATGTTTTGCAATCTCCTTTTGGTGTAGCGTACAACACAAAACATTAATGAAATTGAAAAGAATATTTTTCATAAAATCTCGGGGTGTTACATTCTACCCCCCTTAAAATGAATTTTGCCCTCGAAAATCGTCGGGGTTATAAATGGTTTACTACATGAAAGTTTCTTTAATATAAACCCACATCGAAAAAAGGAATACCAAAACTTGGCTTTAAAAACTAAAGTATTAAACGTAACGGTTACCCAAATAAACTAATCACTAGGTTTCCACATAGGTGAAAATATGGATATGGAAGAGAAATCTAATCATCATGTTCTGATGGAGAGTGGTAGAGAACATGGATATGGAAAATCCAAAAATCAAAAAGCCATAAATTTGTGATGATATAAGGTACCATCCGATTCATCATATATAAGAGCACTAGGACAACATTTTTGGTTTTCAAGATCATTTCCCTAAAGTTGATGAAATTGGAATTAGAAGAAATACTTTCGTGATTTTGGTATAGTCTCACCGTTGGTCGTTCTTTGGACAATTTCCACTTTATATCTTAAATAAATGAAGTTGAATTTTTAATTCATGATGTGTTAGCAGGTCATGTGATAGAATGATGGGTCATTACATCTGTCTCAAACAAAAGGTTAAAAAAGTTATCAAAACTTACATAAGTCCATCTATAGTGAGATTAATCATATATAGTTCCTAAAATGGACATATACTTCATATATCATACTGCATAATATAATAAAACTAGTTTCTACTAAACAGATACTTCCTGTAGGCCAGTGGTAGGCGATAAAGGCCAGTCGCACTTCGGTTGTGGGTTCGATTCCCACAGCCTTCTCTGACGTGATTGGTTGTCGCCCGTCCAGCAGGTTGTCCTTTTTCTAAAACTACATTACTATAACATACCATAAATAATATCAAAAAAAAGTTATCTACTTAAACAATACTAACATATGTCCAACATAATCCATTCCAATCTTTAGGCTTATCTAAAATACTTCGGTCCAAGCTAATAGTATAAAGAAAATGATTACTTGAAAATTCATCAACCAAGATTGTGAATACCATCAGTTATCCCCCATATATATTGTTGGTCACATTCCAATCATGTGAATATCTTAATCATGTATTCTCTTGAAAAATTAATACCCATTAATCCTTAGTGAAAACATAAATGCTGTAAAAATTTAACTATTTCCACATACGAAAATCCAAAAATTCAATATACTCTAACCATGATATAACCTTCTCCTTATATCAGTCATGAGCTCATGAATACTATCAAACATTTAATTTTCTCCTTATCCTTTCATTATGCGCATATCATCTACATTCCAAAAATATCTGAATAACCTTTCATGGATACTAGTACCATTAATCATACACTTTCAAAACTCAAGGAAAGACAACAGTGTAACAATCCTTAGATGTCTCTTTATTCCGTAGTACCATGAGATTACTTATACAACATTACACATGATAAACATGTAATCATTCCACTACATTCCTAAACCATTGATCGAGCTTCAACAATTCTTTCATCTCACATATCATTTGTAGTCTCTTCATCATCATCAATATAAATACTACCCATACGACCATACTGATTCTCTTCATGAGACATTCCCTTAGGGCATTGGTTTTCATAATGCCCGTACATTCCACATTTAAAACATTTAACCATTTTTGATATCGTAGCAATACCATTATCCTCATCCCTGGTGTTAACTGAACCTTTTCCTTTGCACTTACTGGATTTGTGTCCTTCTTTTCCACACCCAAATCATCTTCTAGTTCCTTTGAAACATTCTCCTTGATGCCTCTTCCCACCTGATTTACATAGGGGAAATTGAACTTTATTTCCTCTATGATCATCATGAAACTCCATCTTTCTCTTATTAGCCGAGTTAGGAAACTTACCAAATTTTACTTTATTGATCATATTATAAGATTGCTGATTTGTCATAATAATGATGTTTGGACTTCCAAATCCCATTTCTTTTGGTTGTCCATGAAGAATATCATTCCATTGTCCATCATATCCTCCATTATCGTGAATCATCTTGTTTCCAGCCATTTTTTAAAACCCAAAAAGAATAGTGTGAGAGGAAAAAATCATAATAAAGCGGGAGTAACTTCAATATCTAACATCTTTGGTTTAATATAATATCCTTACCATAGTTCTAGGACTATATCCTATACATATACTTATCCTTAGGGACATCCCTAGAAATACCTTAGAAATATCTCTAGGGATCTCACTAACGTTTTCGCATCCTAGTTTCAAAAGGTTAACTAAACTTTTCCTTTGATACCATCTGTAGAGACCCAAAGCTTGACGTTCATAGACATTACATTACTTTTACGGAATTCTTATTACATAACAAAAACACACACACAAGGACCGTAATAGTTTAGTGTCTTTGGAAACTCGGAATATAATCTTCTAATCGTGGTGAAAGATCTTCAATATCTCCTATAAAGATCTTCCCCTTTTTTTCTTACCTAAATCCATTCTTTATTTCCTGGGGAAAAGAAAACATAAAAGGGTGAGCTCAAATGCTCAGTAATGGTAATCATGGATAAAATAAAACATACCATATACATTTTCACTTAAAAACATGAACATAATGTTTAAACATCAAAAGCTTGAGCAATGACATAAAACATGGAAGTACATAAATCTTAGATCAAAAGGAACATTAATCATGATAAAATAACATGGAAATAAAACTTGTAATTGTGGAAACCATTAAGCACATTATATGATTTCTATTGTAGCCAAGGCATTGCTGCCAAGACCATCTTAGTGGACAAAGTCCCTTTCTGAATCGAGTTCACTCCTCGTTCTAGTCCTGTATTACTGAACCGGTTTAACTTGTCGTTCCATCCATGTGTATCTCATGAGATATAAATCTTTACCAAATGCATTGGAGGTAGATATAGGTCCCACCCATCTCATAATGAAATCATTCTTACTTGTGCCACAAAATAAACATACATCATTAATAAAAACCCAATAAATAAAATGGGTTTCATAAACATCATCCTATCATCACATAATCCATATAAAAGAAATGGATATAATTTCATAATAAGAGAAGTGAAACCATGTAAATCATAGATACATTATACTTGAAACATACACATATGAAATAATTTCATCTTAGATGAAAAATTGTTTTGATAAAACACTTGAAATGAATTCTTGAGGAAAATATCCATTTTTCTTCAAAATCATTTTCTTTTCACAAAATGTCATGCAATTTTAAAAGAAAAGGATTTTGTTGAAAATAGTCATGAAATATTTTGGAGGAAGATTCATGAAAACAAGGCTTTATAAAACCGTAAAAATCCGTTCCCGCCGTATAAGTTAAAAAACATTCTTTTCGTACTTTTACCGGAAAAGTCAAAAAGTACCTCGTAACATAAACAAAAGAAAGATTCCTTACATACCATGTAGTAAAAGACAAAAATGGGTAAAAAGGACATTAAACATACATGAAAACACTTTTATAAAACATGGACATGGATGATAGAAATAACCCCAGTAAATACTTACGAATAATCAATCTCGGAAAAAAATGAGATTTGCAAAATTTTCCCTTACCTTATGTCTGATATGCTTCGTACGTATCCAAACCTCCTGTATAATGATTTAAATAATGTCATTGACTTATTAAAGAATCATATTCATTGTTATTATATCATATATGGTTCACTTATGACTTTATATTACCCGTTCTTTTGTAAATTCATGTTAAAGTAGCGTTTTGGGTAAAATCATTTCATTTATCGTCCGTGTTTTGACTTGTAATTATTCATATGATTAGTTAGATAATGATTACTTAATTCCAGAATATAAAACATGATTTATATATAATATATATTCAGAATATACATATATATAATAGATCGATAAATGGAAAGAAATACACCGTTCATGGAGACGGTAGGCTGTACGTATGCATGAAAGTTGTTTTTCATTTCCTCATTGAATAGAATTGAATTAATTGGATGACATACACATATATATATAAATCCAGTATCATTATTATGTCATATATTTCATGATTACTTATTATATATACTTTATAATCATTTATGAATGGTTAATCACTGAGAATGAATCTCATCGGGTCGTGGAGACGGTATTCCGTACGTACGCACGAGTGATGATATCATTCCCATGATCGTGGAATTTTATTGGATGTATGTATACTAGTACATAATAATTATCAATTTAATATAATAATATATAGTTATTATTTACACCATTATACCCATCCAAGTATGGTGGTGGTGGAAAATAGATTACACCACGGCGTGGAGACGGTATTCCGTACGTACACACGCGCCGTGATTTATTTTTCCGTAGGATGGATAGATGGTGAAATAGGGTTGTTTCATACTTATAATATCATATCCTTATATGAGGGATACTTATGTTATTACCTCATAATGAAACAACCTAATAAGAAGAAGTGGAAGAAGAAATAAAGTTGAAAGAATTGGTAAAGGACATTACCTCTTCTTGGAAGCGCCTCTTTGATTCTCCTCTTAGGGCACTAAAATTGGTTTCTGAAGAATACCAGAACCTCTATGATGTTTCTAGGTAAGTGGAGAAGAGAATTTGGCAGGGGTTGGCCGATATTGAAGGCTCAAAGTGGTGTGAGGAAGAGAGGGAAGAGGTGCCCATTTATAAGGGAGGAGAGGGGCTCTTTTGGAAAAACAAAAAATATTATTTTATTATAAACCCAAATTCGGTTCCAAATTGATTTATTTCTATGCTAAAGTTGGAATGGGTCGAACCCCTCTCATCCAATTGAACTTAGACAATTTTAGGTTCCTATTTTAACCTTATCATTTATATTTAACTTTAAGTTAGATAATTTTACTTTTACCGTGTCTTTTTGTGTTCTTACACTATAAGGTTAATAAACATACTATAAGAAGCCAAACGAACCTCAAGTTGTTTATTATTATTATATATAACCTTATCTAAGTCATTTTGCCTAACCATAGATTTTTAGGAATAATTAATAATATAATATTTGTTTTAAAAACTATTTTATGTCAATTTTGACACTATTTAGTAATTGATTTTTGTGAAATCATAACAGAATTATTAGTTCAAAAAAATTTAATTAAATAAATACTAACATGTCATATTAACCTAGAAAATTAGTGGAATTCATAAAAAGTCTCAAATTACATTTATTTTGGTATTTATAACATCAATTATGTCAATATTTCGTTAATAAGATAATTACCGCATCATCGTTGTGTCATAAATAAATTAAATTATTTAATGTCTAAATATTACAACTAAAATACCATTTTGTATGAAATCTTATTAGATTTATAATGAATATTTATAGTCGAATTTATCTTATGTATAACCCGATATTAAAAATGATATACTTATTAAACATTGATTTTAACTATTTTAACCCTTCTTTAAATAAATTAATAATAAATGTCCTAATCTAATCCATGTGGGCCTAAATTGTCATATTTTATTCCTAAGGTTGTTTGTGGTCGAATTACACTTATCCAATAGAATTAGGACTTGTGTTAGGGTAATAATAATATCATTTTTACCCTTAATTACCCTATTTACTTTTAACCGTGGTAAAAAAAAAGTAAAAAGTTACTATTCACCAAAAATTATTTTCATCTCATTGAATCACATTTTACTTACTGACATCAATTGTGTGTCTCGGATTTTTGAAATTCCACTCACAGAAGTGGTAAAATTAAGTTTTATGAAAAATTCATTTTTCTTAACTACCACTTAGTGGTTTCACTATTCATCAAAAAATGAAAGTTTCTAGAAAAATAACAAAAATTAGGCCTATGCTATATTTGATATTTTGAACTCAAAAATGATTTCTATTTTACCAAATTCAAAACATATCAGTTGCATTAATTAATTTAAAAATTAATTCCCGTCGTCAAAACAAATAGCGTTTTCTTAAGAGATGATAACTATCAAAAGATTGACACTTGTTTATGTCTGGTTTAAATGTGAAATTACATCCAATGAACAACATTTTATTAAATTGTAAATATATATTCTAAATATACTTTAAAACCACTCAAATTAATAATTTATCACTATTAATTATTTCGATTAAAAATGTTGTTTTTAATTAAAATTTAGTAATTTTCACTATTCATCAGAAAATGAAAGTTATCCGAAAAGTACCAAAATTTCACCCTAAGCTAATTTCTATATTCCGAATCCAAAAATGAATTCCATTTTGAAAAATAAAATTTACAAAATTTCAAAAATTGGGTATTACTATTCATAACTGGTAGTTTTAATAATATTTTAATAGCATATCATTATTTAGCGAAACTCGGTATTGTGTACTACACACGCTATCGAGGAAGGTCGTGATTACGTGTAATGCAAGGAAAGTCAAGGATGCATGTTGTGCAAGCTCCTTTTGGTGTAGCGTACAACACAAAACATTAATGAAATTAAAAATAATATTTTTCATAAAATCTCGGGGTGTTACATAAGGTCTATAAGAACACTTAGTTTCACGTATAGGGGTGAGAAATAATCTTAGTAGGCCACCACAAAGAGGAAATTATAAATATGATATCATATGTTCTTTCTCACACAATATGCTCACCCTAATCGAGACACAACTAAAATGATAAAAAAAAAATGTAAAGCCACAGTCAATCATTGTGCCTGAAATCTGGGTTAATTGGGAAAGTTACATCATATATATTTTTATTTTTATTTTTATACATATATAATCCCATAAATATATATTTTTATATATATATATAAATTTTAATATACATGAGTATGGTTAAAAATAATATAGAAACAGCAGTTGATCCTTGGGTCTGTAATCCCAATCGATAACACCAACTTTGGCCAATGATGGAAATGACTTTGACCAAGTTACATCCCCATAGGGGGATATATAAACTAGACATGTGTTCACCCATACTCACCTCTAATATCTTTAAAGAAGGATTCTAGGGATAATTAGGATATCCTATAAATTGAAATTTACATTAAATAAATAAACCGGATCCTGAGGTATGTAGCCAAAAAGTCTAAACAATGATGAAAAACAAGAACATAGTAATTCATTTCCCATAAATTTCCATCCATTGAATTTCTAAATGGTATTCAAAGTATCACTCTGGATATATTATAATTAATCTTCCCTATGATTCTATCGAAGTAATTACAACATGTGAATCCAATTATCACTCCTGGAATGTATAAACATCCAACCTTTGAGTCTGTCAAAGGAATTACTATATGGGAATCCAAGTATCACCGAAGTAATATCATAACAACTCCCCATGTGAGTTTGTAAAAGCAATTACTTCATGGGAATAAATTATCACTCAAGGGATATATAAAAAACACACCTTATGGATCCTTCTAAATAATTACTACATATGGATCCAAGTATCAGTCATCAAATATATATAAAAAAAATTCCTTATGTGTTTACCAAAGTAATGTCTACATGGGAATCTATGTATAAATTAAAGAACATATAAATAACTTTCCCTATGTGTTCATCCAAGTAATTCTTACATAATAATCCACTTATAAATCAAGGCATGTATAAACAACTCTCCCTGTGATTTTTCCCCATGAATTCTTACTTGGTAATCGAGTAATCACTCATAGAATGTATAAAAAACTCACCCTATGAGTCCAAGTAAGGAATTCAAAAATGGGAATTCATATATCACTGATGGTGTATATGAACCCATTAACCTATATTCCTATACCAATAATCCTATAAGGGAACCCAAGTATCTCTAAGGCATGGTATAAGGAATAGCCTATCGAGTACGTTCGAGGCGTTCCACAAAAGGAAACCCATGTAGCACTTTAGTCAAAACATATTTCATATTACCACTGATCCCATATAAGTTGTTCCATAATAATAAAATCATGTATAAATAAAATCATAATGACTCGATTATTAGATGTACATATAGCATCCCAACAAGAATATCTTATCACATCATGCTCATTGGATACAAATAGGGAAATTCCTCTTGTTATCATAGAAACATCCTCAATAACTATGTGAGTAAATAAATAAAGAGTTAGGGTGTGAAAAAGTCAAAACCCCCCATGACTTCAAAATTATATTAGGACGCATTTTTTATATGGATTTTATGGTGACACCCTCTACCATTCCTACCCAAACAGCCAACGCACTATCTTAGGGTTGGTCTACATTGGGTACCCATAGGGTCCCTCATGTAAAAACTCAGGAGAGACATCCTGAATGGTATCCACGAAGTCTATAAATAAGAAAATGCATCCTACTCTACATCCTCATCAGTGAAGGTAAAAGTAGGGACCCTACATGGATCCTCTGACTGTAAGAAAATAGTGGTATCCTTCACAGGATCTTCAGAACGATACATAAGAATATATTTCCTACATGGGAACCTTAATAATAGTGTACATAGTTAGAGGTATCCTATATGGGATCCTTGGAAGAGTATATAGGTAAAGGGATCCTAAAAATTATTCCCTATTTCAACATATAAGTGAACTCATCCCAAAGGGTTCCCTCGGTAACCAAATAAGATAGATGCATCCAACATGGATACTCTAGGTTGAAACGTAAGTAGAGACATCCTACATGAGATCCTCATAAACAGCTAACCTCATGGTCTCCTGGTCCAGAAGGGAGCATCTCATAGGGGATATGATCTCTAGGGAAATGTAGAAAATTATTTTTAATGAGACATGGATCATGTTACATCACAAATAAAAGGTCTCACTCTTAGTAGAAAACTATATTTGATAACCAGAGGAAGAGAATATCTATTCAAGAAAACACCCAAAAAACCACTTAGGTGTCCTCAAAACACCTCAAGGTTTTCACCATGATGGATGAAATAGAAATATAATCAAAATGAACTGCTAATATGTCAAATTATGACTCCAGGTCATAAAGATATGAAAAACCCCTCGAAGGGTAGAAAAGGGGGTATTACACGACGTGCATACCCAATACATGATGTGTGCCCCTAAATCCCCACCAAGGCATGTACTCTGACAGGATTGGTATGTAAAAACACTAGATCCTGGTGATATTATCATGTAAATATCATTTACACTATATGGGGTATTGACTTGTTTTCCTCACATGGAATTTCCTTGTATATAGTATATCCATGTATTTCTACACAGAGTGAAACCCACATGTGGTTTATATGTGTACTCTACATAGTCATATACACCAACATGGTCTATCTGGATGGGTACTCAACTACATGGATGATTCCTAATTCATGTAATGTATAGACTATAAATGATATATACTTTCAAAAGATCATATTCCCTGAACCGAAATAACCCATGGCTTATGTTCACAAACTATATGTCGTGTGATAAGGATTTTGGAATGAGAAACCCCTCAAATCCCTGAAAATCCCATTTTCTCAACCAAAGGTATAGATTATACAGCAGGAGCTACTAAATAGTCATAATAGGATATTAAAACATGAAAATTTTAAACCTATGGGGATTTATGAAAAACATATAAACATCCATCCTTTGGGTGTAATCTGCTAAAGCTTTTCTTGTTTTCACTATCCACCACTACAAAAAGCTCATGAGCTCTATATAGGTACCATTATTCACCTCTCACTATTTCCCTCTCTCTTCCTCTCCATCTCCTATATTGGTTGTAGTGAAGTAACCCATGGATGGGAGTTCATTAGAATTCTGGTGATAATGAAGAAAAGAAAAAGGAAAATGAGAAGGGTGAAAAATAAAAGAAGAAGAAGAAGGGGATCAGGCTCGATCTTAGTGCCCGACAAGATATTATGCCCCTCCAAAGAAAAACACCTTGTTCAATACTCAAAGGTAATGACAAAATCTTAATCTGATGCTCTATTCCAAATATATGTCTAAATGAACCTGAGTAAATAAATTAATATTTAATTAATTAAATATTAATTATTAAATATTATGCTAAAATTTGAATAGTTTATAATTCAACAAAACTACTATACTAGGTTAAAACCCCTATTATAAGAAAAATTAATTGGTTATAAAAATTATCTTAGATCATTTTTTAGGGGAATTTGACCATTTTGCGCCTAAAAAGAATCTAAAATTAAAAATTCAAATTTCAACTCAAATTTCTATTTTGGAAAACATGGGTTGTTACAAACTCCCCACCATAAACCTTCTCATACATGAGAATCCTTTGCGGTAAAACCAGAATTCAAGATCTCATCTTGAGAATCTTCAAAACTATGATACATTGACCATCCAATGACTGGTATCTCAGCATCCAAAACTCTCACCTACATGGGAGATAGTTAATTGTAACCGATTGGATACTCCCCACCATAAGAATACACTTATATTCATCTCAAAACTAAATTAGAGCTCAAAAGCCCATGGAAAATTAAATGTTTTGATTTAAACAAGCTTCACCACTCTCAAATAGCCAATGGTGAAATCCACATCATATGGATTACCTTATACCACTCCTTATGCACAACCTCAATATGTTCTTCCATCAAACCAAGGAAGAACATTTACAATAAAAAAAACCCCATCATAGAGCCAATTATCTCATAGTGTACTAAATATGACTTCACGATAGAGAATGGAAATATCTAGCAAGAACCAAACTATGTTTCAATTGAAAAGAATGTATAGATATTTCTTCAATCCATTGTCACATAAAATAAGGATATACTTTCCTTCAGCCATATACTAACACCATATCTCATGATAGTGTATTCTCCAGTCCAAACATAGGTCCACTGTCTCATGGAACTTGATTTATTTTCAATGTCTCCTTTTCAAATGAGGTAAATTATATTTATACTATAAAACCCAAGAAATTATGCCCATAGTATTGTTCAAAACTATCAATCCTCGGATCCTATATAGATACCAATCACTTTACAACTAAACCGTACCACATGCAACCCATGTGTACCTTAATCACTCAACTCATGCTCTTGAAAGATATCCATCCCTTGTTTAAGATGATTGTTCTATATGGACCATAATTCTCATTGATCCAATAATTTCCCTTAGGAATCCTTTTTAAAACTTATAACCTCACATGTTCCATGATTTATCCCATGACCTCCCACCACACAGCTTCATTTAAGAGATCAAACCATAAAATGTTCTACTATTAGTTAACTCATCCAGGCACCCAAATAGTTCTACCAACTAAATCCAGTCATGAAAAATATGAACCCTAGGAGATTCATCAAAATATTAATACATAAATATGCCTACAACACAAAACCCATGAACTAACTATTATTTGGTCACAAACAAGAATATAACCAAGATCCTATTCTTAAAACACATTAAAAAGCATGGGCCAACCTCCCACACAGGTTCCCTTGATCAAAATGGATATCGAACTTCACTGTTCCGAGTCAAAACTAAGGGAATATAGGTCTACAATCTAGCCCTTCATATCGAGTACCATAACAGGGTCACAACATCTAACTACATTGCCCAAAATACCAAACCTCAACAAGGGAGGTAAATATATTACTAACCTATGATGGTCAGAATTATCAACATAGAATAATGGGCACTGATACACTCAATCGTTCTCATATGAATCTTCTCCCCTGAGGACATGATATCAACATTGAATAGATATTTAACTGACACTCATTAGGCATCCATATTAGGTAATACCCCCTCCCTGAGGTCCAATTAACTATGAATGTTTAGGTAACTATAAAAATGGTAAAAAATTATTGAACTAGATAACATAAAGTATGGTCATTTAAGTGTAATTTAATTCCATGATATGTAGGTAAAATTGTATATGTTGTTACTAAAACATTAAATATCCTAACCAACGAAATAAAACCCTAATAGGGTTCAAAAAATGGTAATAATATGCCTTATGAACCCTTGGGGTTCAATGCACCTACTGTGCATGAGGACCGAGTCATCAGCCTCACCATAAAACATCTCACTATATATCCACATATCTTTCCATAAAAATTATATATATATATATATATATATGAATGTTATACGAATTGAGTAGTATTCTACCAAAAACATATACATTGAAACAAAATTTAGGTTTTTGTTGACACTATAAACATTTTTCCTCTATCAACAGTAATAACCACACACCAGTAGGCTTATAACATGTGAATCCTATGTGAAAAATTGGATGCATGATACACCTCTTTCATTTTCCATCCATGATTCAAAATAAATAAATGTACTCTTTCTAATGAAAAATAGTCAATAATACATGATAAATAATAAAATCCATGCAACATGTGCATTGATCAAAGTGAAAATCGTATACAACTATAACATCATAGATCATAATAGTAATCCCATATCACTAGAAACCAATACTTCTTACCAGAACAATTATTCTCAACACACTAGTATGATATACATCATAGGTTCTCACACATTCTTAATTCTTCTATCTACCATATCCCAAATAGTAAATTAAAAGGAAAGGAACACCTTTGATACCAATTTGTAATTTCCTGACCCGGATTCCACTAAACTAGTTCTATGAGTCGGTTCACCACAATGCCTCAAGTACACCTCACTATATGATATAGGCTTCCTACTAGTATTCAGGGGCTAGGGTGTGTTTGAGGAGAGTCTATGACCTCATATCAGAGTTAACATAGTGGAAATATTTATTTATCATCCAAGTAAGTAAATAATCATAATAAAGAAGTAAAAAATAAACTAAAATATAATATGTAGAAATAATAAATGAAATTTTATGAAACATGAAATTTCCATGTCAAACATTCAACACTATTCACCCACCGAGTCAACGACACATACAAAATTACATAAAATAAATTGAAATAAAATAAATATAGGGTTATATAACTCACTTCAGGTAATAACACAAGCCTAGTATCTAATAATATCAAATTTCACCTTATTTTACATAAGAACCCATAAAAACAACTTTTCATGATCATGAAAACCTTGTCCTCAACTATATCCCTCCTAAGATCATTTCTCAACCAAATAGGCAGACATAAGTTATGAACACACACCAATGTTCTTGTACAGGGGTGAAAAATAATTTCAATAAGACACCCCAATGGTGAACTTATAAAACTATTTTATAAATTTATATTCATGAAATATGCTTATCCATGTCGAGATACAACTAAAATGGTAAATAATATAAATAACATTTAACTATAATCGATCCCTATGACTATAATCCCAATCAACTAGATAAGTTCAATCATGTATATTTATATTTATATATATGTGTCTGTGTGTATTCCCATTAATTCATATATATATATATTAATATAAATATACATGATTAGATTACAAAGAACATAAACAAAAATAGTTGATACTTCATTCCATAATTGAATGTGACAATACTTACTTCATCCTGTACTAGAAATGTATCTGGGTAATCTACATCACCACATGGGGATACATGTCCTAGCCTTGGGTTCAATGGTACTTACCTCCAATCACTATAAAGAAGGATTCTAGGTAAAATTAGGACATCATATAAGTATCACATTAATATATATAATTAAACTAGTATCTGAGGTATGTAACCAAGCTTTCCAAACATTGATGATAGAAAAGAACTTAGTCTTTAATTTTACATAAGATTTTGACTAAATAATTCATAAATGGGAATCCAGGTATCAATCCTAACATATTATATTTCATCTTCCATATGATTCTATCTAACAGATTCTTAATTGGGAATCCATGAAACACTCATGGCTTGTATAAACATCTATCCTATGAGTTCATCCATGAAATTCCTATATGGGAATCTATGTATCACCCAGGACATATTATAACAACTTGACCTATAATTCCGTCCAAGTAATTAGTACATTATAATATAATTATCACTCATGTAATATATAAAAAACTATCCCTAGGAGTATATCCATGTAATTTTTGCTTTGAAATACATGTATAACTCAAGGAATATATAAACAACTCACCTTATTAGTCCAACTAAGGAATTTCTAAGTGGGAATCCATTTATCAATAAATGAATATATATATATATATAAACATTCCATTTGATTCCATCCAAAAAATTCCAACATTTTATCCAAGTATCACTCAAGGAATTTATAAGAAACTCACCCTAAGAATCCGTCTAAGTAATTCCTACATGGGAATCGAATTATCACTTGAGGAATGTATAAGAAATATCCTCAATTAGTCCGTACATTGAATTCATACATGGGAATCAAAATATCACCCAATGAGTATATGAACCCATTCCCATATAGGCATGTCCCTAGTGTCTTATAAGGAATACCATTTATCATGGAGGCATGGTATAAAGAATGGATTATTGAGTCCTTCTAAGGTATTCCACATAATGAAACCCAAGTATCACTTGACGCACAACCCATTTCATATGACCTTTGAGCCCATCCAAGTAATTCTATAAAATAGAACCAAATTATCACTCAAAGAATAATAAACATTATTTTAAGAAGTGCATCTAGAATCCAAACAACAACATCATGTCACATTAGGATCATCAGCCACATACTTGGAAGCATGTCTAGTTGTCACGGTTTCACCATTACTAACTATATGAATGTATAAATAATGAGTGAGGGTGGTTAAATACCTAAACCCACAACTACATCCATATACTCTTAGATAAAAATTTCATTATAGGTTCTACATTGACAACCACTATAATCACTACTCAATCCCCCAAACACTATCTCATGATTGGTCAACCTTTAGAACAAATTGGGCCCCCCCAAGTCTAACACATTAGAGGAATCTTACATGGGATCCAAAACAAATTATACATAATAGAAGGTTTAATACTCATGATCCTCAAAAAATAAAGGTAGAGTCAAGGATCTTAAATAGTTCTTATAACACTAATAAAACAATGGCATCCATCATGGGATCTCGGAATGGTACATAGGAAGAGGTGTCCTATATGGGATCCATAATAAGAATAATGTAGGTAAAGGTATCCTACATGGGACCCTCATAAATTTTGATTAAAAAGCTATTTTATTTAATAATTTATTTATAATAAATTATATAATTTCCTCACATTGTTCTAAATATGGTTATTTATAGAATATTTGGGATTAGATCATTCATTTGAAAATTTGATGAAAATTTCAGTTTTTATATTTTAAAGTAAAATATAGTATTTTAGATATAACTATTTTTATATGACTTATAAAAACTTTAAATTTTTTAACAGTGTTCCTAACTCAATGGGATACAACTTTCATTCATTACATTAGATATAAGTCAAGCATTTTATTAGAGTAATAGTTCCATGAAATCAAAGATAGGTTTGATTTTCCGGATTGGATGCCACTTTAGTATTTGGGCCATAATGTCTTTATATGTACTTGGATTGGACCAAATTTTGAGAGAATATAAAAAAATTCATGAATAATTATTTTAAAAGGATATCTAGATAAAAAAATTGTCAAAAAGTTGGTGAATTTTAGATTAAATTATTAGGCCAAATTTTACCATTAACATTTGAAAACTCTTATAAACCTAACCTTGAATCCACTCTATAAATGTATTTTTTTCTCATTTTGAGGGGGGTGGATATTCTATAGAGGGATGGGAGAAGAGGATAATTAGTGAAATTCTAATTATGTTAACCATTAGAGGATGGAATCCTTAAATCTTGGATCTCTTCCAAAATTATCTTCTTTTATTATTCTTTATAGTAATGTTTTTATTCTTGTAATAAAATTATTAGATATCTTCCAATTAGTCTATTTTTTTAATTTTATTATTTTTTAATTTAATTAATTTGTCTTTAACAAAAGATTAGAAATTTTATTAGGTTATCCCCATTGTAAACATTTATAAATTCAATTTTTTTATATGATGACTACACCACCCATAGAAGAGTGGTTTTCTTAGTAATCGTTATATCTACTACCTTCTTCATTTAATTATTTGGAATTAAGAGATAATTTTATTCAAATAATTTTATCCATGAATTGAGTTTTTAAATTAAATGATACTATAAAATTAATTTAACAATTAACACAAATCTCATGAGGTCGAATAATGTGTGAATTATGAGAGCACATTCTTAATCGGTAAAACAAAACCACATAGAATCAATTGGAATATTCTAAAAACAATCCCAAAACATAATTAATCCTCAATATGAGAATGTATATGTGAAGTAATTTACCACTGAAAATAATCTATCCTTATAACATCAATTGAATCATGATGATATGATTTCATTTCCTAAATATAGCCTACGTTTTAATTAATTTCATCTTTATGGTTATGTAAATTACCATAGGATTTAGTGATTAAAAACATAGATGATCATAATTAAGTGTATTTAAATTTAAGTTATAATGATTAATAATTATTTGAATAGGTTTAATTAGACCTACTATACTTTATAAAAATATTTTTTCATAAATTATCCCCTCATTTTATTTTCTCAAAATAATTTGAAAAACAAAAAGAAAAAAATTGAAATCTTATTCAAGAATAATTCTTCTGGTTTTATAAATAACAAACAACCACTTCCAATCCTTTAAGTAGTGTGTCTATTGATGGAATCATCATGTGGTAATCATGTTTTAATGATAAAAAATCTTATACATTCAATAAATCTTGGAGTCCTGTTTAATATGTCTCAAATGATGTGTATAGATGGCTGGTTTCTTTATGCTTTTAATAAACCTATCCAAGATCTTAATTGCAATAAATTAAGTTTTATTATTATGAACTATATTTAACTTTGGTCTATAATGATTTCTTTGATGAATGATTATTTCTAATTCATTTTGTGAATATCATTACTCAAGTCTATATACAGATACTTGGCTAGGTTTGAGAAACCGTGAGTCTGCCACTGGTTCTATTTTCCTGGAAAAGGACCAAGACACTGTGACCAGACATTGTGACCTAGAAACCATGACCCAAACATTATGAATAGAAACCATGACACAAACACCATGACCTGGACACCTTGAAGCAGACACTGTGACCCAGACACCATGACCAGACACTGTGACCAGACACCGTGACCCAGACACCGTGATCAGACACTAAGAACCAGACACCATGATCAGACACCGCATTTGTGCTACCGATTACTGATCTCTATACAAATATGACATCATGATTTTTGAACTTCTCAAAGACAAATAAAGTGACATTGTTTCATGGAGACACCAATTCTATGTTACACCATTTCCAGACAAACTGTGACGCCGCTCTTTAATCTGTTTTGTCATTTTCAATTTAATATCTAACGGTCATATTTGAGTCTTTTAAATGAACCGACAGAATAAATATTCCATTGTAGACATGTCACTTCACTATATGAGGTATGAGGTGCATAATACATGCATCCTCTCGGCTCCAACACATTCACTCAAAGAATAAAAAGAAAAGAGTGGGCCAGAAATTAACATGAGAGATAGCGAAGAAGCACGAGCATTCTTGAAGAAAAATAACCAAAACATGCAACAAGATACATATGAAGAACCCATGAAGAATTTATGAATCCAAAAGCTAAGAGACCATATATTAGAGTCAAGAACATCATCGCACTATCAACTGCAAGAAGAACACAAGCCTGATCTAACTGGAACCAAAGCATTAGAATTTTGATACTCTCTTTCTTACAAGAGGACTCGATTCCTGCATCTGCTTCATCCGAGAAGTCTATAGATTTATTGAATAAAAATCAGAGCACTTATAACCTTATCTCATCATCCTTTCTATATTGTGTATTGCTTTTAGCTTTCGAGCAGTGTGTGTGTGTGTCTCTATTAAGACACACACTGTCTCCTACACTAAACTGAAGGTTAGAATATATCCTTCCTCTCATATCATTTTACACTTTTTTACTCCCATTGATATGTGTGGAAGAGGTCCCTATGTGACCTTTTAGTTTATACACACAAAGAACTATGGAAGAGGTCATGTGACCTAGCCAGTCCTGTGCACTGTTGTTTACCACGATCCCGGGTGTGGATCGAGTTTATTAATATAAAATGATTTGTGGAGGGTGATCACTAAGTGGAGTGGATAAGGTCTTGTCTTGAGTCTGAAAAAGTTTATTTATATCTGTTGTGTTGTTTGATTTAGTTTTCTCTATTTTACTATATAAGTCAGAAATCACTAAATTTACTTTGATAGTAAATCTTAGAAAGATGTTATAATTGTTTTCCCTTATTAAAATAGCTTCAAAAATTAATATTAATAACAAATATTAAGATTATTGATAATTAATAAATATTCTGAGAAGTTATTTAAAAAGTAAAACTTTCATAATAGTATTATTTGATTAACTAGGATATATTTTGTTTTATTGGGGAAACTTTTAAGAAAACTTTTCAAATAAAAATTTTTATAGATACTCAAGACACCCCCCCCCCCTTTAGTACTCTACTCTGACCAACATTTGGTATCATAGGAGTTTCTTATTCTTGTTAAGCCTCTGTTTTTTGAAACTATTCATCTGTGATTTTAATTTTACATAAAATCCTTATAAATTTCAATAAATTCTAAATCTATAGCTCTTTAAAAATACTTCCTTGTTGTGGATAATAGACTGGAAGATGCTGCAACAAAAAGACCACCATTCTTTAATGAAACCAATTATTCCCAATGGAAAATCAAAATGAAAATGCATTTAGAAAGTATGTGTTTCAAAATGTTGTCTTTAATTATAGATGAGTATAAGATTCTTACTACAGATAAAATCATTTGGGATGACCCCACCGAGATTTCCTACATTATCAATTGCAAATCCCTGAATGCTTTATATTTCTCCTTAGGAGATGAGGAATTTAATAGAATTTATGCATTTAAAAATGCCCATGAAATTTGGGATACATTTTCAATTTCACATGAAGGAACTTCTAGTGTAAAAGAAATGAGACATAATACTTATATTATTAAATATTATAACTTTAAAATGAAACCCGAAGAGCCTATTTATGACATGTATCTCAGGTTCAAAGAAATTTTCAACACAATGATTTCTTTTTGAAGAGAAGTTACTGCCAAAGAACAAATTATGAGGATTATCAGATGTCTACCTGCCACATGGAGAGGAATATCTATCTCTATTAGAGAGTCTTGCAACATCAGAAAGTTACCTATAAATTTACTCACTGTAAAAATAATGATGTATAAATAGGAGCTAAAATTCAACAAGGAAGAGGAGGATAAACCCAACAGAAAATCTATTTCAATTAATACCACCACCTCTAAACACAATGAAAAAGGGAAATTGGAAGCCTCTATAGAAAGTTCTAATAAGGAACAATCATCACTTGATAGAGATAAGGAGATGGGTAAATTAGCTAGAAGGCTTAAAGGATTTTATAATAAGATGAAATTTCTTAGAAAGCCTTACTTCAAATGATGATATGATAAAAAAGAAAGTTGGAAAAAATATTGGAAGAGAAATGAAATTCTAATGAGATAGTTTGCTATGAATGTAATAGAAAGGTAAATATAAAGGATGATTATCCCAATATCTAGTAAAAAAAAGAAATATGAGTAAAAATATAGAAAGTATAAAAAGGTAATGAAAGAAATGTTGAGTGATTATGAGGATAGTTCAAATGACTCAGAATCTTCACATGATGAACAAGTCAACAAATACATTATGTGTTTTATGAAAAACACTTTTGAGGTAACACCAGAATCTCATGTGCACAATTCTTATTTTTCTGGAGATGATAGTGACTCTAAAAATACATCTAATGATTAAATGTTTGAGTATTGTAATATGCATGAAGATAATTTTATTGAACTAAAAGATAAGTACATGTAAAAAAAGAAACAACATTCTCTTAACTCAACTGTTAAATCTGAACTTATAGTAAAAGGAAGAAAAATTCTCAATTACTAAAAGAAAACAATGCACTAAAGCTATATAATGAGAAATTGCAAAGGATCTTGAAATGTGTACTAATGATAAAGATACTTTGGTACAAATTCTAGGTAAACATATTGATCTTAAATATACTTTTGGTATTGTCTATCAACTTGGTAATATAAATTTTCGAAGACCTAATTTTATTTCTAAATCTAGGACATAAAACATTACTCATAATTCTGGAAAACATTCAGCTAGTTCAAGTTACGATACACACTCTATTGTGTTCAATCGTTTCTGGACCAAATATAGTTTATTTTTCAAGAACATTACATAATGCTTTTTGGAAACCTATGAGGAAAATATTTGTTCCTAAATCACTAGTAAATAATATTACTAGACCCAAATAATTATGGGTATAAAAATCTATTTATATTTAACTATTCTGTAGGAAAGTTTCTTAAAGGTCTCCTATAAAAGCTTATGGTACATAGAGACTGGGTGATTAAGACACATGAATGGAAACTATTCATGTTTAAAGAAATTAATAAAAATTGATGGTGTACATGTCACCTTTGGTGACAATTCCAAAGGAAAAATCACCGGCCTTGGCCAAATCAGTAACTCTAACTCAGTATTAATTTACAAAGTACTTTTTGTTGATGGATTGAAATATAATCTTCTTAGTATTTCACAAATATGTGATTATAGATTTCATGTTAAATTGGAAAATAATACTTGCAATGTTTTTAATTCTAAAAATGAATTAGGGTCTTCTGCATTGAAAAATGAAAATATATACTCTGTTAACATAGAGTCTTTCATTTCACAAAATGCTTCATGTTTAATTTTATTTCACAAATAATATTGGCTTTGGCATGGGAGACTAGGACACTATAATATTCACTCTATTAGAAAACTAACTAGAAATAGTTTAGTCAAAGACCAACCCAAACTTTTGATGAAATAGATCCACATGAGCCTAAGACAACTCTAGAGAACCTAGAGGATGATGTTTCAAATCAGGAAATCAATTCAAAATACACTATCCATATTGTAAATGAATATGTGAAAACTTCTAGTTTAGTAAATTTATCATATTTAAGTCATAATGTACCTGAACCTGTTGAAGAACCTGAAATCACTAGTCTTTATTTTTCTACAGTAGTTATAACTCTTAAGAACCATCATGTATATGGTGTTGTAGTAGATTTAGATAAAGGAACTAAAACTAGATATTCTCTTAGAAATCATGTTAAACATCAAGTCTTCTTGTCACAAATTGAACCTAAAAACATTAATGATGTTATCAATGATGAATTTTTGATGATGGATATGAAGTAAGAACTTAACCAGTTTGAAAGGAACAATGTTATGAAACATTTTGAAAGATTTGAAGACACATTTGCCATAGGAACTAAGTGGGTGTTTAGAAATAATGTAGATGAATCTGCTAACATTGTCAGAAACAAGGCTAGATTGGTTTCACAAGGCTATAGTCAAGAAGAAAGAATTGACTATGAGGAGAATTTTTCACGAGTACCTTGACATGATTCCATCAGAATTCTGCTTGCTTATACTACACATATGAATTTAAAACTATATCAAATGGATGTTAAATGATCATTCCTACATGGGTATATAGCTGAGGATGTCTTTGTGGAGAAATCCATTGGTTTTACAAATTCTCATTTTTCAAATCATGTTTTTAAATTGTTAAAAGATTTATAAGGTTTAAAAGAAGGTCATAGAGCCTGGTATGATATATTAAGTACTTTTTTTTCCAAAGGATTCATAAAAGGAATAGTTGATCCTAACCTTTTTATAAAAAAAAATTCCAATGATCTTTTATTAGTTAAAATTTATGTAGATGGAATTATCTTTGGATCATCAAAATATTTTTATGTATTGAATTTCCTAAAATGATGCAAAAATAATTTTAAATGAGTTTAATGGGAGAACTAAAATTCTTTCTTGGTTTTCATGTCTTTCAAAATAATGATGGTATTATTTTAAATCAAATAAAATATACTAGTGATCTTCTAAAACATTTTGTCCTGGATAGGAATAAAGTAGTGACACTCCAATGAGTACTAATTGTAAGTTGGATCTTGATGAAAATGAAAAGTCAGTTGATCAAACCACTTACAGAGGAATGATTGGAAGCCAAATCTACTTAACATCTAGCTAACCTGAAATTATGTTTATTATATGTATGTTTTATCATTTTAAAGAAAACCCTAAGGAATGTCATTTAAATGATGTTAAGAGAATTTTAAAATACCTCAAGCATACACCCAATGTAGGAATATTCTATCCCAGAGGAAAATCATTTGAGTTAGTTAGATATTCCAATGCTAACTTCAGTGGTTGTAAGTTAGATAGAAAAAAGCACCTCTAGAAAATGTCACTTTTTAGGCAAGTCACTAGTTTCATGGTTTTGTAAGAAACAAAACATTATTGCATTATCTACTTCAGAAGCTGAATACATAGCTACTAGTAGTGGTTGTGCACAAATTTTGTGGATGAAACACACATTACTAGATTATGGATATCAATTCAGGCATGTAACTATAAATTGTGACAATTAAAATTCTATTAACATCTCAAAAAACCCTGTCTCACACTCTAGGACAAAACATATTGATGTAAGACATCACTTATTGGGATATCATTATAAAAAATGAGATATCACGTTGGAATAAATTGGAACTGAATATCAACTCATAGATATATTCACCAATCCAATAAATTCTGAAAGAATTTATTACATCATACATGAATTGGGAATGATAAATATTAAGTAGTAAGTGTATAGTTTCACAGATTATTATTTCACAGCTTACTATTTCCCTACTTAGAGTATCACAATTTATGGTTTCAAAATTAATTGTCTTATGATTACTATATAGCTCTAACAGTTTTATAAGTTTACTATCTTAAAATTTTTTGTTTCATGTCGGCGGTCTCACCGTGAAGACCTGTTACAGTCTCACTGTGAAAACCTGTTACGATCCCACCATGAAAATCTGTTACAGTATCATAGTGAAAGTCTGTTCTGGTCTAACCATAAAGAAAATTTATCACTTTATTTACATATTAGAACTTGTATCATGGTAATTAATTATTTTTTTCTGATAATTTATGGTGATTTTGATTTTGGGACCCTTGATATCCCTAAATGAAAAAAATGAAAGTAGTTTCACTCTTTTCTGCACCTGACCTCTCTTCTCTCAAACAAGGACCCCTCCTTCAACCTTTCTATCTCTCTCGAATCTTCATTTAATGCCCATAATTAAACTTCCCTCCTCATCAACTTTGGATAAGTGAATATCAAAGAATAATATGAAAATATCACTGAATATAGCTCCCTAAGGTCCTTTGAATCAGAACCTCGTGAACAGAATAGTGGTTCCTGAAAAGGAAATCAGCCCCAAGTGGATGTAATCATGTATGTATTTATTTTTGAAAGTAATGAGAAAGAAATGATAGTTGTATTGGTTCACAATTATGGATAGGTTGATTTACCCAAATCTAGTTGCACAGTTTTATCAGTTCATTCAATTCTCTTTTGATACAGAAAATGGGTTTATTATAAGAAGTTGGATAAATGGCCAAAGATGCACCTTTTCTTTGAGGTTATGGGATGTTGGCCTAAGGATACCTCATGAGGGTACTTCTTATGACTACCTGAGAGGTAATCCACCTCCAAGTGAGATCTTTGTTTTAGACGAAGCCTTGGTAAGCTTAAATAGGAATGATATAAAGAGAAGAGATATAGCTTCTGAGCTGGTTGGTGAAACCATACATTTGTTTAAATTTGTTCAGAATCTGATTTTCCCTAGAAAATATGATTTTTCTAAACTCAAGTATCATGATGTATTTTTTATACATCTTATAAAGAATAGACATAATATTAACCAATATAAGTATGTTATACTTCATATTTGTGATTTGATAAAGACAACCTCAAAGTCAACCTCATTGTTCTACTGAAGGTTAATCTCTACAATGCTTCATGCTAAAAGGTTGGTTGGACCAAATGAAGAAGTCATTATGGACTATGAATTTTTTCTTTAAAAATTTATAGTCAAGAGAATGAAAATCAGTTGGAACCAATGAAGAAAAGCATGGGTGGAGGAGAATTACAGGGTTTATGAAAAGTTCAACCCTGTTGAGAATTCTTCAAGAACTAAGGACATTTCAAATCCTGGTTTGGAGACAAATTAAATCGTTAAATCTCTTATTGAGTAAGAAAAAGAATATTTTGTTGAACCTATAAGGAAAACTATCATGGATGATAAAGGCAATGAACTTCCTCATCAAGTCTAAATTGAGAAGGAAGTACATGCTCCTGAAAAAATTGTTAATCTAGATGAAGAACCTTCCTCTAAAGAAGAAGTTGTGGTTGTTGAAAGGGAAAAGGTTGTTTTGGAAGAAAATTTTAAAGAATATATTTCCCTTGATAAAGAAGATGCTTATGATGAACATTTGGAGGAACAAGTTGTTCCTAAATTTATCCCATCTGCTAAAGAGAGAATAGAGCAAGCCTTTCAGTTGGCTAAAAAGGAAATGGGCGAGGCTATTGGGGATGAAATTTTGGAAATATATCAAGGATATAAATATCTTAGTTCTGTAATAGATGCACCCATTTCGGGGGATCATCACCCTAATTTGGGAAGTGTTGAAGTGCTAAATCCAGTTAATCCAGGCATTGTGGGTACATGGTATAAATTCCCTATCTATTTTGATGTAAACGATTCCCAAGAAGTCTCAATTAAAGGTATAGACCTCTCTACTATATTTCAATTGGAATCATTCTCTGATCATATCTATTCAAGAACCCTAAGCCTATATCAGCTCCTATCTTTGAAAATTCACAAGAACTTTCTAACATAGTAAGTAAGGATGATTTGAAATCCCTTGAAGCTAATTTGTTGTCTGGAGTTGAAAAGAACATGAACACTCAACCTGCTCCTATGACAAACTTGAGTGAAAGAGATGCTACCCTGCTATTAGAAAAGTTCATTTTCTAGATTCATCCAAAATGGTTCCTGAAATTCAAGAAGTTAGATTCAATAACAAATAGTTAAGTGATGAAGTGAAGTTTCTCAGTGGTATGGTTGATGATATGCATAGAGTGCTGAAATCAATACAAGAACATGTTTCTCATCATATTGAGGATGTTGGTAGTCAGATTCCATAAGAATTTTCCACCTTAATTAGACCTAACCTAAATTTTTTAGCTGAAAAGGTGGATAAAAGAAACAATAAAATAGTTAAAGAAATGTGTGATCTTGTTAGTGGTCTTAACAAGTTGACAGATGAGTATAAGGGTTGTCTCCAGAATTTTCTGAATCAACTGAAGTCTCTTACTTTAGTTGTTAAAGCTTTTAGTTCCTCTGTAGAGTCATCTCAATCCTCCTTGGATAGTGATCTTCTAAAAACGGTTGTTAAGGAAGAACTCCAATCAGTTCTAATTGGTTTTGAAAAATAGTCTTTAACTATGGTTTTCAATAACTGTGATAGAGTTCTTGATCTAGTAAGAATTCATTCCAAGATTTCCAATGATGCTCAAGAAGAAATTATTAAGAATCTATATTTTTACTTCAATAGGATTTTCTCTAAGAATGTAATGAAAAAACATTTCAATTACCTTGTGGAGAATCTAAAAATTCCTCTTGTCACTCAATATTATAAAACTCAAGTTCAAAAGCTAAATAATTTCACTCCTTTGTTGGAAAAGTTCAAGGAGAACAACTAAGACTTTGTAAAAGTTATATAGTTTGGTGGTGAGATTATTGCTGACATAATCAAGATTTTGAGGCCTTATCTTCATTTATACACCTCTACTATTGTGGCTCCTATAAATGCATCTTGAAGACCTAGTTTTCTTACAATATCATCCACTTCCCATGCCACTACCTTTTTGCCTCCCTCTCAGGCTCTAAGTCATATATGACCTTTTATCCTGGACCAGAAATTGCCTAGGTCATTTACTACACACACCTTGGCCTCTCCTATTTTTAAGGGCTCCCCCTACCTTATTTGTCAGTTGGTTCACTTCCTTATTCAACTTCTACCTCTACTCATGTGGCTTCTAGTGATGCTACTACCGAGGGAAAAGAGAAGGTAGCTAGTGCTGCAAAAAAAAGCGAACACTATCTTTTGATAGGGATGTTTCTGAATTTTTTTACTTACTTATTATAATGACACCTATTTCTCAATCTAATGCACTATGAACAATGATTTTCTCCCCTCTTATTTACTTTTGTATTCATTTTTATAATCCTAAAAGGGGGAGAGGCATGCACTCTAACTGCACACTAAGAGAGAGAAACATTCCCTAAGAATAGATATCTCACTCACATGATTTGTGATCATCAAAAAAGGGGAGATCATTGGACTCCTCAATTGTTAATCATGCTTTAATAAAAAAATATATACATTCTATAAATCCTCTTAATCCTATTTAATCTATCTCAAATCATGTGTATAGATGGTGGGTTTTTTATGGTTTCAATAAACCTATCCAAGATCTTAATTTCTATAAATTAAGTTAGATTTTTGTAAACTATATTTAACTTTGTTCTATAATGATTTATTTGATGAATTATTAAGTCTAAATAAATTTGTGAATATCACTTCTCAAGTCTATATATAAATATTGGGTTGTGTCTGAGAAACCATGAGTTTGTCACCTGTTCTATTTCTCTGGAAAAGGACCTAGACAATATGACCAGACACCGTGACCTAGACACCATGTCCCAGACACACTAACCCTAACAACATGATCCAGACACCATGAACCAGACACTGTGACAAGACACCATAACCAGACACTGTGACCCAGACATTGTGACCAGACACCATGATCAGACACTATATTTGTGCTACCGATTCCTGATCTTTATAAAACTATGTCATCATGACTATCTCATTGCTCAGAGACAAATAAGGAGACACCATTTCATGGAGACAACTCTTCCATGTGACACCATTTCCAGACAAACTATGACACCGTTCTTTAATATATTTTTTCATTTTCAATTTAATTTCTAATGGTCTTATTTGAATCTTTTAAATGCACTAACATAATTAATATTTCATTGTAGACATGTCACCTGACATTACGAGGTCTGAGGTGTGGAATACATGTATAATCTTGGCTCCAACACATGAACTCCAAGAATCAAAAAAAACTGTGTCCTGGAAACTAACATGTGATATAGCGAAGAATAACGAGCATTCATGAATAAAAAGAATAGACACAGGCAACAAGATACATCTGAAGAACACATGAAGCATTCACAAATCCAAAAGTTGAGAGACCATAGATCGGATTCAAGAACATCATCGCATTATCAACTCCACAAAGAACACAACCTAGCTCTAACTAGAACCAAAACATCATACTTTCGATACTCTATTTCTTGCAAGAGGACTTTATTCTTGCATTTTCTTCATCATAGAAGTCCAGAGATTCATAGAATTACACTCATAGTACTTTTAACCTTATATAATCATATTTTATCTGTTGTGTATTGTTTTTAGCTTTTGAGTTGTGTGTTTGTTTCTGTATTAATACACACACTATCTCCTATAATAATATAAATGATACAAGATATCATTCATATCATATATTTTTACACTTGATTACTTCCATAGATAAGTGTGGAAAAGGTCCTTGTGTGACCTGATAGTTTATACCCATGAAAAACTTTGGAAGAGGTCATGTGACGTGGACAGTCCTGTGCACTATTATTTATCCTGATCGAGGGTGCGGATCAGGTTTATTAATATAAACTACTGGGTGATTGTTGATCACTTAGTGGAGTGGATTAGGTATTTACTTGATACTAAACCACTTGTTTTATATCCGCTCTATTTTTTGATTTAGTTTTCCCTATTTTACTATATAATTCACAAACCACTAAATTTAATTTCATATTTAATCTTTAAAAGAAGTTATAATTGTTTTTCTTTATTATAATAGCTTCAAAATGAATGTTAATAACTGATATTAACATTACTAGGAATTATTCAATCTTCTGAAAATTTATTTAAACAGTCAAACTTTCATAACCGTAATACTTTGATTAACTTGGTTGTATTTATTTTTATTGGGGAAACTTTTAAGAAATCTTTTCAAACAGAAATTTTAATAGATACAAATTCACCCCATATTGAGTACTTTACTCCAACCAACATCTTTGATATTTTATTTAATTTTCAAAATACTATTAATATTGTTTTTAATTACTTACTATTTTGAGAGATGACTTTTCTCAGCCACTCAACTGCACAAAATTAACCAAAAACCAAGCATTATTTGAAATTTATCATGATTTTTACTTTATAATTTGAACTGCTTCTGGGGAGGAAATTAATTATTTTAACCATTTATATTTTTTAAAAAATTTCATTTTATTCTCTTCTTCTCTTCTTTCTTCCTTCTTTACCAAATCTGATTTTTTATTCATCTTTTGTTTTTTTAGACCATCATCTAAAAATTCCTTTATTATTATTATGGTTTAATTTTCTTCATTTCGTTTTTATTTGATCTATTACATGAACTAATCTTGGGGATGTATTAGATATTGACCCCTGGATTGAAGATAGCCTTAGGGCTTGAATCAGATAGTCTCAGTCGATGATAAGATTCAACACTCAACCAGTTGGGGAATTCCACTTTTTTGGGAACACTAAAATTAGAAACACTTATAAATAAAACTCAAAAAAATAAAGAAATATGAAAAACAATAATAGTAAACTTAATAAAACCAATTGAGAATTGGACGTACAAGATATTAACTATCAACCAAATTGTATTGCACACCCAAATATCAAATCGAACATTTAACTAAAATCTATGTTAATTAATATTCTTCCAAAATTTCATTGATTATCTATTAGTAATCCAAAAAACATTTAAATGGATTTAATGTGGTTTGATCAACCCTATAATTAGTAAATGTCTTTAATAATCAAATAAAACTATGACCATAGACATTATAACTTTATGAAACTGGAAAGGATAGGATGTATTATTTACAACATGAAGATGTAATGTGCTAGAATGATTTGAAACATATTTTTATGCAGATATTTTTTTCAAGAATCAAGGACCACTACCATTCAAAAAGATATCTCATGGATCATGAATGCTCGAGGAGTGTTAAAGTATGTGTATTTGGAGCGATTCAAGAATTTGTGTGAAAGATACCTGCATCACCAAATAATTAAGAAACCACTCACCCAATAATTCTATAAAGGCCTCACTCCTATGGAGAGGATCATGGTGGATGATTAAGCTATAGGGGTATTGGTCAAAAAAACACCAGTAGATTCATGTACATTAATCAACAATATAAAAAAGAACTCCTAATAATTTGGTGATCGAAGTACACCACATGTTAGAAGAGTATATCAGGAAAGTCTATCCTCAATTGAAAATCATTTAATTGATACCAAGTTGGATGAATTGACCACTATAATGAGATATATTTATTTTCTTCAAAAGACTTCCCTACCCTCTCTAAGAAGGCCATGTGGGATTTTCACTAAAACAGACCACTTAACTGATTGTTACCCCCAACTATAGAAGACAAAGGTTTGCACAGTAGTATTCCCTAGGATACCACATCAATAAAAACAAAAATAACATCCAAAAAAATAATGATTCTTTTTCACCAACATACAACCAAGGGTCGAATAATCAATCATACATGAGGTATGTGTCTGGACAACAACAATGTCCCTTTTTTAACAAAATTTCTAGAAACAATCACCTTACCAATAGATTTTACAACAACTCTAAAGGATATTTTTGGCTCATGAATCGTAAAGCCCACAAAAAAAGAATTATAATGGAAAGGTAGATTCTAATATTGATGAACTTTTGAAGAAATTATTTCTTAATCGATAAAATGAGCCAAAGATTCCATGTTCATAGCTGAGGGAGTTGAAGACAATAATGAGCCTTTTTGACACTGCCCTCCCCGAACTGGAAAGTAATAACTATGGAATTCTACCTTCCCAACCTAATCCAAATCCCAAGGGTAATGTTGTTTTCATAACATTGAGAAGTGATAACCAAACTACTAATTCATCTTATCCTATCACTCTATCAGGATTCACTTCATCTCTAGAGAATCCTTATTCAATACTATGATAAGAACATCCAACGGAGAAAGAGAAAATTAAGAAAAATATTGATTATATTTATTCTAAACCCATTCCCTTTGCAAATAGTGTTTTTTAAAAATATGGTTGAAGAGGCGATGAAAAAATAGTGTTCTTGGACACAATCAATAATTTTGATATAAATATCACCCATATTGAGCACATTAAGAAAATCACAAGGTTTGCCAAATTCATGAAAGGAATTTGTACCAATGGTATAGGTATCATGGGAAATGATTGGATCAATCATGGAAGGAATTTTCTAACATCCCACTAACACAAGTAATGCCCAAAAAGTTAAAATCATCTGGGGACAATCACCATTCCATACACCGTAGAAGAGTTACAATTTTCTAATTCTATATGTTATTTGGTAACCTCCATAAATTTGATTCCTCACTCTGTATTCTCTCCTTTATAGGTTATACAGTTGAATCTAAAAAGAGTAGTGATGCTGTTGGAGAACACATCTACAACATATCCAACAGGATTCCTTGAGGATGTACTTGTTCATGTAAGAGACATGATCATTCCAAATGATTTCTACATTCTTAACATAGAATATGATCCAGTAAATTCTCAAGTTCCTATTATATTAGGTATCCCCTTCCTCAAAACATAAAAAACATTATCATAAATATCTATGAGGGTTCACTTTCCATGGTTTTTGGAGATGAAGTTGTGATACTTAATGTTATAGACCTTATTAAGTACCTTATAGATGACCATTTGGCTTTCATTATCTCCCATTTACGCAACCAAGTAATAACCCTATGGATTTTAATTATCCTATTCCTATGAATATTTTGATCATTGGTTCTAGTTTTGTGTATAAGATCACTTCCACACTAATATATAATGCACAAAAATCTATTGGATTTGATTTTTATGTGGATTAATATTCTAATATTGACCATATTCACTCTAATTATAACATGGTTTTTGAGTATTCATGGTAGATTTGATGCATTATTCTCTAATTTGGTTGATCTCTTTTATGATATGGATGTTTATTGTGCACATATTTCAGTTCTATCAATGTTTCCATACATAATGCACCACCTTCATTTAAACTGAATCCATTGACACAAAATATCAAATACTCAAATTTTTTTAGTGGTGAGAGATTACCTTTATAATTTCTAACAATATACCTTTGGAACATGAAGAAAACTTTTTAATATTTTTAGGGAGAACATTAAGGAAATCAGGTGGACCATGATGGACATATCAGGTATTATACCTTCTATTTTTATGCATATGATTCTTCTGAAGGATTGGGATAAATTTGTTAGGCAGTCAAAAAGGAGATTGAATCCAACTATTTTGGAAGTTGTTTAAAAATAAGTTGAAAATTTTCTCAAGGTAGGTATAGTTTATCTCATTTCAGATTCCATGTGGGTGAGTCCTATTCAGTTTGTGCCTAGGAAAAGTGATGTCACTATTTTTAAAAATGAGGGAGAAGAGTTTGTTTTAATGTGGGTGGAAAACAGTTGGAATTAGTGTATTGATTATATGAAACTAAATCAATCCAATCACAAAGACCATTTCCCCTTCCATTTATTGATCAAAGGCTTGAGAGACCAACTGAGAAGACAAACTGTTATTTATTGGATGGATTTTATGGATATTATCAGGTTCCTATAGCTATTTATAATCTTGAGAATGCAACATTTACATGGCTATTGGGTACATTTTTCTACCGTAGGATTCCATTTGGACTATCCAATTCCCTATGTACCTTCCAGAGATTCCTGGTGAGTATTTCTTTTAGATTTCATTGATAACTACATGGAGGTATTTATGGATGGTTTTATAGTGTATGGATCTTCATTTTATGAATGTATATTTGGTTTTGGAAAGGTTTTGAATCGATATATTGAGAATAATATGGTTTTAATGTTTAAAAAAAGTCATTTCTTGGTAGAGCATCGTATTTTATTAGGGCATGTAGTGTAAAAAATATGGAATAGATATTAATAGATCTAAGGTAGATATTATTTCATCTTTTCCATATACTTCTTGTTTCAACGATGATATATCTTTTCTAGGTCATGCATGCTTTTATCGACCTTTCATTAGAGATTTTAGTAAGATCACCCCACCCTTATCAAGAATGGTTAAAAAAGTTATTGACTTAATTTTTTATGATTTTTGAAGGGTATAATTTGATGAGATGAAGAAGCATCATACCACTCCACCAATCATACATCCCCCATGGGGAGACTATACATTTGAGATTATGTGTGATGCTTCAAACATCCATGATAGATTTGTTTTATCATAGATGGTGGAGGGATGTTCACATGTGATTTTATTTACTTTGAGGACATTGTATTAATCCCAATCAAACTATACTTCCATGTGAAATGAGTTTCTTTTGATCATATTTTCTATAGATGTATTCCTTTCAAATTTATTGGGCTCTAATGTTGTTGTTTCTTCTAACCATGAAACTATAAGGTACCTCTTAAAGATGCCAGATGTAAATACCAAACTTATCCTATGAAAGATAATTCTTAAATAATTATATATTTAGATAAATGATAAGAAGTTTTCAGAGAACATGGTGGCAGACCACATGAGTATGATTACTCACACACAAGAGGATAAAACCCTAGACCATGTACCTCTGTGGGATAAATTCCCTAATAAGCATATTTAGGAAATATTCGGTACATATCCTTTGTATAATGATTTAGTAAGAAACCTTATTTCCTATGAAATTATTTAAAATTTAAATATTCCTCAAGTTAAAGAATTAAAGAGTGAGTCTAGGATTTATGTGTCGGTTGATCCCCACCTCTGCCATATGTGTAGTGATCATGTTATTAAGTGGTGTGTTTTAGATCACGATTTTGAGTCTTTTCTGCATTTTTTCATTCACATTCATGTGGAGGAAAATTTAGACCCCAACCGATGGATATGAAATTATTAGGCTCTAGAATTTTTTTGTTCTAGCTTATTCCGAGATTATAAAGTGTTTTATAATTCATACTCATGTTTCCACTCTACAAGAAACATTTCAAGGAGATGCAAGATTCCCAAACAACCCATATTATTTTTTTATGTTTTTTTGTTTGTGGGATTTATTTAATGCGTACTTTTCAATGTTCATTTGGGTTTTTGTATATTTTGGTTTTCATTGATTATGTCATCAAATGTGTGGATTCTAAGACCTCTGGGACTGATGATTAATGTGTTGTAGTTGTCTTTGTCAAGGAATTGGTTTTTTGTAGTATTATATTACTATAGTCTATCATAAATAATTTGGGGACACACTTTTTCAATAGTAATTTGTATTATCTCCTTAATAATTATGGGGTGACACACAAATCATCAACACCATACCACCCTTGAAAAATGGATAACCTGAAGTTTCAAATTGGGAGTTGAAACAAATTTTGGAGAAAACTGTGTAGCCTAATAGGAAGGATTGGAGAAAGAATGTGGATGGTTCATTGTGGGCTTATAGTATGGAATCAAAAACTCCAACAAATATTTCCCTATTTCATATTGTTTTTTAGAAAGCATGTAATCTTCCGGTGGAGGTTGAGTATCGGTCATATTGGGATTCAAAGAAATGAAACATGGATTTGGCCCAACTTAGAATTTTAAGGAAGTTGAATTCAAGATGTTGAGGTTATATGATTGTCATCATATGGGAACTCAGTCCTATACAAGGAAATATAAAAAGTATCTCATGATATAATGACCCAAAAAATGTATTTTCATGTTCGAAACAAAGTCATACTCTTCCATTCACAACTGAAGCTAATACTATGTATGTTTTTTTCATATGGTTAGGTCCTTATGTTGTATCTAATGTAAATTCTTCCGGTGCAATGGAGATTAAACAAGAGGAAATTTTAAGTATATTAACAAAAAATGGGAAATGATTGAATCAATATATTGATGGATTTTGTAAAACCCTAAAATTATAATTTAGAACATTGTATTCATTCATGTTTATGACATGTGACAAAAAGTGTAAAAAAGGGAATATATTAAAACAATACATTGAAATATTAAATAAATAAAATCTATTCTATAACTTTTAATTATCACAACACTAAGTTATCTTTAATCACACGAAAGAGCGGCCTTCCTCGATTTCTTGTGTTACACGCAAGACAAAGTTTCACCAAATAACAATGTATTGTTAAAATATTATTATTCAATGTAATATAATATTTCATAGTTGTTATGTTAGCGGTTGTGAATAATATTAACTAACTTATTAAAACTTATAATTTATATAAATATACAATTAATTCATTGCTTACAAATTAATGAGAAATGAAAACAAGAACCAACTGGATGTATAAAAAATTTATAATTTTTATACTCCCAAAGGATGTTTCCTTAATAAACATAATTAAATACAATTTTTATATTAATTTAATGAAATATATTAAAATATATTCGATGAAATATTTTTCATATTCATCCATTAGGTTTTATTGTCATAGGATAAGAATAAACCCAATTTCACACATAAAACCCTATATTTCTATAAAGATAATTTTATCACTTTTTAATGGATAACCCATTTTAAGTCTAGATTTTGAAACCATAATTGATTTAATATGTAAAAATATAATTCATATTTGAAATTGAAACATAAAAATTTGTTTATGGTGAATTTATGATATTTTGTTTGCAAACATATCATTTTTAATGAATAATTAAAAATATAGAATTTTAGTTCCAAACTGCTTTTTCATCCAATTTATTTATAAGGATAAATTATACATTAAATTTGTTTTAAAGGTTAATAATATAATATTTTTATTAATTAATACAATTTATTTAATTTTAATCAATTTCACTTTGATTGTATTATAAAAATATAGAAAATGTTTGGATATTTTTACTTTAAAATCCGGCATTATCGTCCTGCCTGTAGGATTAAATTTAAATCAATTTCTCCCACTTCTATTATGGGAATTTAGAAACATTAATTCCATATTTTGAATAATAATAATTTATAATTTCTAATAAGTAATCCTTTTTTTTCAAAAATATTAGTGAAAGTGATTAAAATTAATTACAATGATTAAGGATAAATTATAAATAATAAGGGACTAAACCTTAACCTTATAGACCAAAACGACCTATAACACTTTACAAGAGATATTTAATGGACATATATAGACACTTTATCTCTTTGTAATGATTTTTAATTATAATTTAATACACTTTAAACATGAAAATATTTGTAGAAATTTCTTCGTCAACAAATTACAAGAGTGCCACTCTTTGTCCATTATATATGGCCACCAATTCTCCGCATTACTCACACTTCTAGAACCACTTAGGTTCAACCAATATCTTCCCAGTTCACTTTAAAAAATCCCTCCCATATAATTTTAATCCTAAATTTAGGTATTAGCCCTACCAAGGAATCCCTTTGGTTTAAACTAGAAGGAGTTACCCGATTAAGAGGTAATGTCTTTCCTAAAGCTCATTAATTTTATTTTCATTCTCCACCCCCTCAAATATTATTCTTCCATGTTCATATAATAATACCATTATCCAAAATATACTTTTATACTTTTATATTTTTTTATACCTACACTCACACACACTTTCATCTAATGGGTAACGAACATGTTGTTTACATGTAAGGCGAACTACCACCTCACGAAACGATTATTGATCATTTTTCCTATTACCACCTTTAATGGTGTCACTTATGATTGAAAAATTATTTATATGTGTTATATATTATATTTATAATTTATTTATTATTCTTTAATTATTTAATAATCTATACCATTATTGAATCCATTTTTTATAAATACGATTACATCGTTTGTGGATGTGTGGACTATTGCCTCCTCAAAGTGATTTGATTCATTCACACTATACATAGAACATATAAATGACGGTCTTAATTAATAATATGTGATAAAATAATAATCTGTATAATATTCATGATATAATAACCTTTATATAAATATAATATATATCATTTTCTTTATTATCCTTTCACAAAATTAAAAAGTGATAACGTCATTTGTGGATGTGTGGACAACAACCTCCTCAACATGATGTGATTACTTTTAAATCACAAGAATTATATATATAATTATATATAATTAAATAATATTTTATTTATGATATAATTATAATTATGTAAATATATTTTGTTACTTACTTTCTTTCTATAACGATCATTGAAAAATGGGAACGGTACTCACGCGTGCGTACATTCTACAATCTCCATTATTGTAATGTTGATTCATTTTTCATAACCATATTTAATTATTGATTTTAAATGTATTATTGATTTATAAATAAGATAATATTTTCATTATTATTATTATGGATTTTTTATACAATGAACCATTTGGACATAGTTGACGAACCAAAGTTGTTTCTTACACATAAATCGAATTTGGTCAAAACAACCGACGTAAAAAAAATTGGTTAACAAGTTTTATACAACATGGTAATATGTGAAATAAAATTAATGATAAATATAAAAAAGGGTCACAATAAAGTAAATAATTAACATAATATTATTATATAGGAAGTTAAATTATTTTCACCTGAAATGAAAAACAAGGTAAGGGATTCTCGTCACACTTTCTATATTTGTGAGATAAATGTAATGTTCACCACCTATTTGTTTTGTGTTGTGTATATAATGCCCCTTTTGATATATTATATCACAAATACATTTATCTTCATGGTATCTTTAATATCCATTTAATTTTATTCTATCATGGGTCTTATTATTTAAAATATTCCAAGTGGTATGGGACACTTTAGAATGTTTAAATAATATTTTCCTAAAGAATAATTTTACAGATCATTCATTTTTATATGAAGAAATTTTATGAACATTGTAAAATAAACCCTTTAATTTTTAGCTTCCCTATAAATTAATTATTATTTTCAAGTATTTTTACCATTTTGCTACTCTTTGGTACTATAGTTGTTTTAGAAAATGTGTTTAAGAAAACATGACTCCATTTCCCTCTTTAGTTGCCGAACCTGTTTTATTCTAAAAATAATATTTTATTTAAATGTTTTAAAACATTTCTTTTAAATGATTTGGTAAATTCATGTTTACCCCCCTTTTGTCTTTATAAACAATTTTTTCAGTGGAATATTCTTGTCCCTTTCCAAACAAGTCATTTTTTTAACATTTTTACTGTTTCAAAGGAATGTTATTTTTAACTTGTATGACATGTATGGATTTAACCATCATAATTTCTTAAAAGCTTACATTTCATGTTTAAAAGATTATTTTTTAATAAATTTTGTTTTAAATTTTATTTTCAAGAAAATGTTTATTAAAAGTTTTTTTAAACTGATATTTCCTCAAGAATGTATATAAATGATATTTTTATAATATTTACATTCATCATTAACAAAAACCCTTTATTTTTCTCCAATAAGGGTATGTTTTATTAATAAGATACTTAATATTCCTCTATATGGTTTATTATTGATTTTTCCAAGGATATTATTCACATTCACTTTATTTATTCCTTTTATTCCCCTTTAAATATTCAATTTGTTATGATCATTGGACATTGAATTTATACTAATTATCTATATCTTCTACCATAGATATTTTTATTCCCTAAACAGTATATCACTTTTCATATAATGTCTAATTTGAATGTTATTTGATTATTTTGGAAAATATTGATAAAACTGTACAATTTATTCAGTATATATATTCGATAAGTCATATTGTTTATTCGATATGAGGACTTCTTTGGACATGAAGTACGTAGGTTTGGGAACATTTAAGGATATATTTATAAGTTAGGGATCAGTTAATGAAATCCCCTCGATGCATCAGTAGTCTCATGGTATGAGTTAGTTTATTTGACACTTTATATGGTTTTTACCCAATATGATAAACCGTCTTGTGAATGGTCTTGGCGGTATAAGGTCCATGTACCTATGAAACATGGCATCCAGTAATTATGCATTTTCCACATTTATTTTAAATTATTATTCATCCATGTGATCTTTCATGTAAATATCTACAGATACATTTCATTTTTTGTTCTTTGATTAAATGACATGTGTTTTAGACCCATACCTATCCATATTGATTTTGACTTATCTTGTTATTTGAATGGAATTTCTTTCAATTTATTACCTTAAAATATTGTTTATGCATTTCCTTCTTAGTTTGATGATTACATGGTATGTTTTTTCAATTATTTACCATAACATGATAATTATTATCAGTGATTCAACATTTCTTTTTCTATACATTACACTTACTGAGAATTTAATCTCACCTTATGATGTTTTATTTTCCCGAGGAATCCATGAAGCGTAATATGAAAGATATAAATGGACATAATAGATGGAATAAATGTAACATCATAGTGATTATCATTGATGATAATTATTTATAATAAAAATTTGTGTTAATTATTGTGTTAATTTTTTATACAATACTCGGGTATGTATATCGTTTACCAAGACTATTATACTCTCGTCCCTTCGAGATATGATTCCTTGTAATCATGTCAATGTAACTGATAAAAGACGCCGAATATGATATTTTTAGGGTTAGGTTACTATATTTATTATCATATGATGTTTAGTATCAACCTTAGGAACTATTTTTTGGAATACCTATAATAGAGAACATAACCCTATGGTAGAATATGAGTATAAGTATAGAAGAAAACCCTAGAATATTGGAAAGGTATATACTATGTGGGTCTTATTATAATTTCATCCCAAGATATATACAATAGCTGTGTGTTGTTCTAGAAAAAATGTACCTAGTAGTAATAAAAGGTGATGTCTTGAGTTCTTTCAAATGATGTGTGGTTTATTGGGTACCTAGGTTTCGTAGAGTGGATGACCAAAGTTATCTCTCAAATTGGTAGTAATTAAAAAATCTTATTAAAGGTATTTTGAAAATAAAATAATTTAATATAAACACACTAAATAAAAGGATGGGGTTTCTTCATATTTTTATAAAAGAGAATAAGTATGATGAAACAATATTTCATTTGTTTGTTTTAGTTTTTTAAATAATATTCGATTAACAAGACACAACGAGAAGATATTCTTTTAAAAAGATATTTTTAAAAGGGGTAATAGATCTAACTATATCTATTTAATTACTTATTAAAAATGTTAGTCTAGATTAATATCCACATAATTATGATCCCTTAATTTTTTATCCCTGGAACACTATGACAATTAACTTCACCACCA
This sequence comes from Viscum album, assembly GCA_963277665.1. Lineage (NCBI taxonomy): Eukaryota > Viridiplantae > Streptophyta > Magnoliopsida > Santalales > Viscaceae > Viscum > Viscum album. The sequence goes on from OY728135.1 coordinate 1,371,405,346, forward strand.
AGATGAAAATAATTAAACCATAGGCTAGCTTCGAAATATTCAATCGCATCGCCCTTTTTTGATTGATTTTATAAGGGTAGATTATGGGAAATGGTAAATTATGTCATATATACACTTTGTAAATGAGTATTAATTGAGTTTAGGGATTATATTTGAACTCTATAAACAGTTCTCATGTGTTTTTGTATTACCGATTAAGATTGCTCTCTCACAATTTACATAATTTTAAACCAAATGTGTTCTATCTTAATTGTTAAATTCTATTATTAATATTATTTAAATTAAAAAAATAAATTAATAGATAATATTAACTTAATTACATTAGAACATTGATTCAAATTAAATTAATAAATATAGTAAGAGATAGTTTGGTTATTAAAAAGAACTACACTTTTATGGGTGTTGTACTCATCATAGACACATTTTTTATTTCCAAAGGTTTTGGAAAGGGTATAACTATATCACATTTATACTCTCTATTTATAGACCAAATATAATTATTATATGATAATAAAATTGAATAAAATATAATATATAGAATAGAAACTAATAATTTTATTACGAAAACACAATTACTACAATGAGAATATTAAGAAGAAGGGTTGAACAAATGGATCCTTACCTATAGAGCTACACTTATTAAAATGTTTGGATAATTAGAGTGGAATCAATTATTCTATTCCCTAAGATTTCAAATTCACATCCAACACTATCAAAATGAGAAAAAAACAAATTTATAAAGAGTAGGTCAGACCGGGTCAAAAGAGGATTCAAGTGTGAATGGGTAAATTCAGCTAAATAATTAAATCCAAATTGAACCAAAAATTTCTAAAAAAACACTTCAACCAGCTATTATTTCACAATGAAATTTTTTTCTCTAATTTTTCCCAAGTTTCTCTTCAAATTTGGCCAAAATATAATTATTTATGAGGATGTTACGGCCCAAATACTGAAGTGGTGTCCATTCTAACGTGTCAAGACCACCTTTGACTTCACGACCCATTTAGTCCAATCAAATGCATGATTTAGCTCACATGTCCTGAATAAATGTTGTATCCCATTATTTCAGTAACATGTTTTCAAAAATATAAGTTCAAATAAAACACATTAAAATATTTATTTCCAAAATACTATTGTAAATATTAAAGGGTAAAATATGAATTTTCAACATATTTTCAAATGAATGATCTAATACCATATATTTTATAAATAAATATATTTAATACAATGTGAAGAAATTAAAGAATTTATTATAAATAAAATTGTATATAAAATTTAGTTTTATAAACTACCTCGCACTTATCATTTTGAACTCCTGGAAAAAGTCACATATCATGTATTCAAAACAAATGTGACAAGATATGCATGTTCCTATTATTCAATACACAGTAGAATTATAGACAATGTGATAATACCATATAGAGTCAATGTTAATGCATTTTGGATTCATTATCTCATAAATTATGTCAAAAAAATTTAGTGAGATTGATAACACTAATCATAGAGAAATGTGCTATGGGTCTGCCATGCCACTAATTCCCCATGTGTGTGTGTGTCAACCATTACAAGTTCATATTTTTACCAATTATTCAGTATATACAAGAAAATTAAAATAATTATTCTTACCAAGTTTAATTCACCAAACCTATTCTACATTCCTTTGTAATCAAATTTCAAGACCCAGCCACTTAATAATTCCTGAGATTCAAACATTAAGCTCTTGACCTAGATATTCCCATGTGTTGTACATTTCATTACTCCAATCATTTATTATTTTTGTTTTTTTTTCAAAAGTATAACTTAGAAAAAATATCACACTAATATATCAAGATTTTTTTATCTCTTCATGATACTAATTGTAACAGTTATAACAAGATCATAGTTCAAGGAACATAGGGTTTTCAACTGAAAATGACACAACCCATATTTTTTGTTTTTTTTGTATTTTTTTTTTGATTTTTTTGTTTTTTAGGGAATACAAGATAACAGGTACACATGCATATGTCTATTTGGTACAGTAATGAAACTTATTAGAAGAGAAATGAGCATGGATCAACCATTGATATTGGATTAATTTTGTACCTAACTTGTCTATACCATCAATTGAGTAGAAAAAATTTACCATGTCATGGTTGCATGAAAATTTGTAGAGAGAAATAAATGAAACAATTTACAAAGAAAAAATATCACTATTAATGCATTCAATATCTAAGTGTTCTTATAATGACATAATGAGTCATATCATCAGTGACTTCTATTATTATAAAATCAATCCTTGGTGAATAAATCGTTCTCATGCTTATTTTTCCACCAATGAATTTTGAAAATATATATTTTCCATATATTCCATATCTAAATGAGAATGTTATATGATATGTTTTTTGTGAAATTTTTTCCAAAAACATAATAGAAAACACAAAAAATACACATAAATGAAAATCCTAAATATCTACCCCAAAATGTTGTCTCCTCTATCACACAAAAAATATTTCATTGTCCTAAATTTTAACCCATGAGATGATATGTGCACATGAAATATAGAATTTTAAATGGGAAAAAAATATTAAAGTGAAAGGGTTAGAAACATCTTCATAATCTCAAATGATGATGGGGTCATGCAGTGTAATGAATTCAACTACATCAATAGGATGTCCATCAATGTATTGCTTCAAAAACTGCCCATTTACTATGAATATAGTTTTATTGTCCTCCTATGTGATCTCCACTACATCATAAGAAAAAAAATTATATACTACATAAAGACCTAAACATATGGAATTAAACTTATCCAGAATCATCTTATGTTATGATTTTAGATTAGAACTTTCTATCCTACATGAAACTCCCTTTATTAGATCATTTTTTCATGATATCATTTTGATCTTTCCTTGTAGATCATTGTGTTCTCATATGATGGCAATCGAATCTCATTAAGCTGTTGAATTTGTAGCTTCCTTTGAATTCTAGTTTGGGGGAAATCCTTGTTTCACTCCAATATTACCCAATATGCATGATTCTCGAATTCCACTAGGAGATGACATTATTTACCAAAAATAATCAGAAATAGGGACTTACCAATTGGTGTCTTGTATGTATTCCTATAAGCCCAAAACCCATAATCTAAGTGCTTTACCCAATCATTTATATCATTTTTCACGATTTTCTCTAAAATTGGTTTCAAATCCTAATTTGAAACCTCAGACGGGCAATTTTTTTGGGGTGGTATGGTGTTGATTTTTTTTTTGTGTTACTCCATGCTTCCAAAGGATGGTGGAAAAATTCCAATTGAAAAAGTGTTTCCTTTGGTCACTGATGATTTACTTTGGTACTCTAAATCTATACAAAATTTGATCCATGAAAAATTCACTACAACATGACATTCATCATTCCTATTAGCCATGTCTTCCACCCATTTCCTAAGATAATCCACAACAACCAAAATGTATATGAAAAAAAATGAACTAGAAAAGGGGCATGTAAAATCAATTCCTCATACATCAAAAATCTCACCACATAATATGGGCAGTTGAGGAAGATCATGCCTCCTAGAAATGTTTCCCATATGTTTTAAATATGAATTCAACATAAAAAATAGATTATCATCATGGAATAAGTTAGCACAATATAATCCAGAGTCTACAACCATCCATGAGGTCTTTTGGGGTCCAAAGGTTCCTCTATATAAAATTATATGGGATAAATGGTGAATAGACTCAAACTCATGGTGACGAACACTCCTCCTAATAACATGATCACTACAAATGAACCAGAGGTAGGGATAATCCCACACATAAAAATTGTACTCACTCTTTGTTTTCTGGAATTGATGTTTTTTTAAATTTACAAGAATTTTAGAGGTAGCATGGTAGTTAATTAAATCAGCATACTAAGGATGTGTACCTGATAGTGGATAAATATGATCATTGGGGAAAGTGTCTGCAAGTGGTACATGGTCTAAGGGGTCATCTTCTAGTGTGTGATTAATCCTACTCATGTGGTCTTCCAATAAGTTTTATAACCACTTATTTTCCTTTATCTCAATATCAAGTTATTTCAGAAGTAGCATCCATTAGATAAGTCTGTGATTTGCATCTATCTTCATCAAGAGGTACCTTAGAGAAACATGGTTACAAAAAAAGACTAATTTAAAGCCCAATAAATATGACAAAATATATCTAAATAAAATACAATGTCAAGAAACTCTTTATTCATGGTTGTGTATTTGTATTAAGATAAATCCAATGTCCTTGATTCATAGGAAATCACATGTGAACATCCATCCACCCTCTATTATGAGAATGCTCTGACTGTGATATTTTAAGCATCATATATAAGCTTAAGTGGAATGTCCCACCATGGAGGTTGTATTATTGGTGGAGTGGTCAGACGATTCTTCAAATCATCAAAGGATGTACTAAAATAATAGTTAAACCCAAAATCAAAATCCTTTTGATGTAATTATTTTATTGGAAGACCAATCTTAATGAAATCATTGTTGAAGTGACTATAAAATAATAAATACCCTTGTAGTTTTCTAACATCATGAATACATGATGGATATATTAAGGATGAAATAATATCTACCTGAGATCTATCATCCTCTACCCCATGTTTTGACACAACATGCCCTAAAACAATTCCATAATATACCATGAAATGACAATTTTCATAGTTCAAGACCAAATTATTCTCAATAAAACAATTAAAAAGAATCTACAAAACTAAATATACATTCATCAAATTAAGATCCATAAACTATAAAATCATTCATAAATACCACCATACGGGTCTTAATGAAGTATGAAAAAATACTCACCATGAATATTTAGATGGTACATGGTGGATGGAAAAGTTTTAATGGAATCCTTCTATAGTTTAATGTACCGAATGAGAAATTGAAGGTTGTCTTCTTCTAATCATCAAGAGACATAGAAACACGAAAATATTAAAAAAATCCCTCAAAGAAAAAATTTCATGTTTTCCCATCTCATATATCAATTATTTGATCAATAAATGAGTGGGGAAAATGGTCCTTACAAGTGGATTGATTTAGTATCCTATAATAAATACAAACATGCCAAATATTTTTCACCCTCATTGAAACTAATTCTACTCTGTCATTTTTAACAAAAGAAACACCAATTTTCATAGGCACAACCTAAATAGGACTCACCCACTATGAATCTAAAATGGGATAATTATACAGACCTTGAGAAATTATTTCACTATAGTTTTAAAAACATATATGAGAGGGGGATTCAGTCTCCCTTGTGGATTACTTACAGGTTTAGCCCTATCCACTAAAATAATCCGATGTATGAAAATTGGTGGACTAATACATAATATGTCAGAAAAGGTCCACTCTATTTCTCTAATGTTCTCCGTAAAAAGATTCAAAAAAATATTCCAGTTCGAAAGGGAAATTATTAGAATTGATACTGGTAATCTCTCACCACTCAATATGTATGTGTATTTTATATTTGAAGGAAATGGACTGAATTACAATGAAGGGGGTGTTGTATGGATGGATACATTGAAGGAACTAGAATTTATTCCCAATAAACAACAATATCAGAATAAGAATCATCAAAATTAGTGAATAATTCATCAAGTCCATCAGCACACTAAATAACCAAGTCATAATCAGAGTTAACATAATCAAAATAAGAATATGATTCCACATTATAATAAAATAAAAGAGAGGTTTGTTCATTATAAATAGGTGTGGAACAACTCTTATACATCAAACTAGAAATAATGGTCATAATCTCGATAAGAATATGACAGTCAAAATACATGGGATTTTTACTTGGTGAAACTAAATATGAGATAAAAAATGTAGAATAGTCTTTGAGGCGTACTTCATGGAGTCTATAACATTAAATATCATAACTTTCTCTCCAAACTCCATGTAAAGTGTACCCTTATAGACATTTATGATAGTTTTTTATTTTTGATGAAGGGTATACCTAATATAATGGGATCATGAGAATTTACCTGATAATTCTCCATGTTATGCTTGTAGAAATCTACTTGAAATATTATGCCTCTTACCCAAATAAGTATATCCTCATGGACTCCCACTGGATATATTGTATCTCTATTTTCCAAATGCACTAATACTCTCAACATCTCTAAATTATCAACCTATAAACAAGATAATATAGAGTGAGGAATCACATTTATGGATGCTCCCAAATCACAAAAAGAATTAGAAAAGTGTAAATCCCTTATGGTTTATGGGATAGTGAATGTCTATGGAACCTTGAACTGTGTTGGAATTTCTTGAGTTGGTGTAATGAGTGTGGAAACATTCATTCCAATATTGATCCTGTCATTTCCCATGATCCATCTTATATTATTAAAAAGTTATTTTACGAATTTGGAATACCTTGGGATCTATTTTATGGACTCAATAAGGGGGATGTTTATCTACACATGCTTGAACTGTCCAAAAACACTTTTTTCATTGCCTATTCAGTGAAATTTTTTGTTTTAAAAATACAATTTTGAAGGGGGGGGGGGGGTTATGAAGAAATTCATTAATATTTTTCATAGATTTTCCATTTTTCCTTTAGGCATCTCATCAGTGGTACCTGAATGGGGATTCTTCGGAGTTGAGGTGAATCCTTGTGGAATGGTAGGTGCAGATGTATCAGTCATTTGCTTCCCACTTCACAATGTTATTGCACTAAAAGTTTCCTTGGGATTTAGAATTGGTTGAGAAAGAAGATTCATAGGGTTCTTAATACCAGCTCCCGGAGGGATGTTGCAATCTGGCTCATTTGTTTCTTTAAATCCCTCAACTCAGAAACGTGACTCTTCAGCTCATTCTGTTGATTAAGAAATTTTTTTAAAAAAAATATAATTAGTATTTGAGTCTCCCTTTGGTTTAGAATTAACTTATTGGTCAATTTGTTATGCTTGATCTTCATGTATTCATTGGGTTTGCTGAAAACTCTATTGGTAAGGAATGGGATACATGAAGTTTTGATGAAAAGGGGGCCTCTGTTATTGTCCAAAGCCATACCTCATGTCTAATTGATCCTTCCACCTGAGGTTGTATTCTAGGAAAAAAATTATAATACTTCTTCTAGGTATTTGTTTTTTGCTGCTACAGATATGGTCTTCTAGAGAATACTACTGTACAGTCCTCCATCTCTTGTAGTTGGGGGAAATGGTCATTTTGGTGGTCTGTTTGAGTGAAAATTCCACAAACCCTCATAGGAGTGGGTTGGGATGTCTTTTGAAGAAAAAATAATCTGCCTCACCATAGTGGTCAATACTATCACCTTGGTATCGATTAAATTAATTACAAGAGAAGACGAACTTACCTAATATACTACTCTAACATGTGGTATTCCTTGATCACCAAATTGTTTGGAGTTTTCTTCCATCTTGTTGATCAATGCACGTACATATACTGGTCTTTTGTCCACAAATTCTTATCCATACGTAGAATTCACTATACATATTTTTATAAGAATATGGTCTTCATAGAAGAACTAGAAGATAATTTTATCACTAATTTGGTGATATGGATAGCTTAAAAAAAGTTCTTGAATCACTCTCAATATTCATACATTGACTCCCCTTGGGATTTCTTGATTTATGAGATCTCTTTTCAAATAGAAGTTTCCATTGATTTGGTAAAAAATATCTTCAGGAAAAATATGTTTTAAATCATTCCAAAAAGTAATATCTTCATGTTATAAATAATACATCAAGTATTTTGTAGTTATATCATGTGAGAATGGAAATTATCTTAGTTTTATTTGATCTTTAGAGACATTTCTATGTTTAAGTTTTGAGGAAATCACATTAAATTGTTATAAATTCTTGTTTATATCCTCACTAAATAATCCATGAAAATTTGAAAGTATGTGAATTAACATGAATTTCATTTCAAAGTCTGATTCGAGATTTGGGTATGCAATAAAATTTGGTTGATAGTTAATATATGGTGCATCGAATTCTTTAATGGTTCTATTAGGATCATTATTATTATTTTAATCCATTGGTTCTTGTTTTACGTTTTAATTAGAAGTTTCTCTAATTTTATAGTTCCAAGAATGGAGGAATTACCTAACTGGTTGAATGTTGAAACTTCCCATAGACTGAGATTGACTATTTTGAACTTGAAGGTTACATTCATTATCAGGATCATGATCTAAGATATCCTTATGATTAGTTAATTTCATAAATCAAATAAAATGAACATTGAAATTAATAAAAGTGTACCATAATAAAAAGAATAGAAGTTTGATTTTTCTTGTAAAAAGAAAAAAGAAGAGATAAAAAACATGAGAAAGGGGAAATAAAAAGAAATAGGTGAATAAAACAATAAAATTAAAAATTAAAAAAATAAATATAATTGGTTGAATTAGCTACTTTCCTCCCTATAAATAGTTCTAATTTTAAAGGCATTGTCTTAGGCACTTTCAAATGATGTGTGGTTTTTGGGTACTTAGGTGCGGTAGAGTGCCTGACCAAGGTCATCTCTCAAAGAGGCAATGATTTAAACAACTTATAAAGGGTATTTTGAAAATAATATAATATAATATATACACAAAAATTAAAAGGATATGGTTTTTTTATATTTAATAAAAGAATAATAATTATGCTGGAAGAATATTTCATTATCTGGTTTTTATTTTTTGAAATGATATTCAACTAATAAGACACAATGAGAAGATGTTTTTTTAAATATATTTTTGAAGGAGTAATAGATCTAAATAAATCTATTAAATTAATTGTTAATAATTATCATTTAAATTAATATCAAATTAATTATTATCCCTTAATTTTTAACCCCTAAACTATATGAGAATTATCTAAACCACCAAGATGAAAATAATTAAACTCTAGGTAGCTTCAGAACATTCAATCACAACACCATGATTTTAATAATGTTTTAAAGCTATATAATGGTTATTGGTGTATATACACTCACTAAATAAGTATTAATTTAGTTTAAGTATTATATATTAACTCTAAAAATTGATCATGTTTTGTTTTTTATTTCTGATTATGATTATGCTCTGAAAATTCACACATTTCTTGACCTCATGTGGTTTGTGTTAATTTTATAATTTATTTATAAATTTCATTTAAATTAAAATCTAAATTAAAATATAATATTAAGTTAATTATAGTATCTCATGGATTAAAAATAAATTAATTAATAAGGTAATAGGTATATTAGTTACTAAAAAGAACTACTCTTCCATGGGTGGTGTAGTAATCATAATACATTTTTCATTCATAAAGGTCTTGGAAAAGGTATAATCGAAATAAATTACTAAAATTTCATTATATACCAAATAGGATGAGTATATAATAATAAAATTGAAAAAAATAGAAGATATAGAAAATAAACTGAGAGGTTTATAACACAAACACAAATATTACAATGTGAGGAAGAAGAAGACGGCTTCGATAAAGGGATCCTTTATTCCAAAGATATCCTTATTGAAATGATTGTATTATTGAATTGTAACCACTTCTCATATATGTTCAACTCCTTAATTCATTTCAAACCCCTAAAAATCATAAAAACACAAATTTAGAGAATGGAAGGGAGGCTAGGTTAAAAGAGGTTTCAAGTGTGAATGGAGAAATCCGACCTAAAAATTTAATCCATTTTTAAATTACTTTTTGAATAATTTAATGTTTGAAAAATTTATCCTTACTGAAGGATTCTTCTCTAAAAAATGTTCATAGAGATTCCCTCCAAATTTGGTCTCAATCCATGCCCCGATGAGGAAGTTATGTCCCAAATACTGAAGTGGTGTCCAATCTAACATGTACATCCCATCTTTGACTTCATGGACCATTCAGTCCAACAAAATACATAGTTTAGCTCACAAGTCCTTAATAAAAGTTGTATCCCATTAATTAAAGAACATGTTTAAAAAAATTTATGTTCAAGTAAAACACACACAAAATATTTATATCTGAAATACTATAGTGGATGTTAAATGCTAAAACTGGGATTTTCATTAAATTTTAAAATGAATGATATAATCCCATGTATTCTATAAATAAACAAATTTATCATAATATAATTAAATTATATCATTTATTATCGATAAAATATTCAATAATTTATCTTATAAAGTAACAACTATGACCGGGTATCCTGGTCCAAACTCATGATAACCTGGTACATGACAACGGACCTTACAACGCACCTGGTTTGACACTCCTAAGGGATATGCTTAGGATAATTCACATTTACTTATAAGTCATAATGAATAATAAATAATATAGGTTAAAACTTATATGTTTTATACTGAGGATAAGGTATCATAATTTAGATTGATATAAATGATTATACGTTTATCTCATTATGACTATTATTACTCACAATGTGGTTTTGAATTTAGAAATTCCATATTATAAATGATAAAAGTCATACCAAGGAAGGACATATGTAAAATTAAATGGATATATTATTTTTTTTATTGAGTTTGTGTTCAAAATCATATTTAGAAATCAATTTAATGATTAATCATATTTCAAATATATCTATCATATTTATTTTACAAATTATATTCATATGGTTTTAGTAAATGAAAACCTGTATGTTTTGTGAGAACCAATCAAATAAAGATAGGCCATGAGTCTTGAACTTATAACTAATGGATAATAAGGTTTTCACACCAACCACTTTCCTATGAAAATGCCTTGATTAATTTTTCATTGTTTTTAGTTATATAATTTGATGAATAAATGTTATTTATTAACCCATAATATCACTTTTGAGGATTAGATATTAATATATTAACCATATTGGTTTTGAAATATAGTTAGAGGGAAATATTTATACATTTCATTTTTTTTAAAGGCCTTAAAACCCATTAAATGTTTCTTTTAGTGCTTCAGGAACAAAATATTCATTATTGGTAATTAATTTCTATGAGTAAAGGGATGAATTAGAATTTTATTAAAGCATAACCAAAAGTTTGGATTGTTCATAATAAATTGAAACCTATCAAGTAATAATATTGTCTTATATTGTTTATTAGTAAAATAACTACCCAACATTAGGAAAATTATTTCAAAATAAAATGTTATCATAATACCTTAACATATGTTGAATAGATGGTTTCTTAAATCATCAAAGATTTATAGATTTTATGCTCTAAAATTTCAATTGAACATTCCATTTTTTGTGATTTATGACCTCATTCACTCCCTATAAATAGTTACACTTCTCCTCTAAGTACTTGATTTCACATTCCACTAATTCTCTCTTACTTAGAGACCCAGTTACATGGTAGTCCATGTGACCTTTGTACTTCCCATCCTCTATTTTCTAGAAGATTTTTTTTGAACCTTTCTCCAAATGTTGGATTTCAATGTCAGAAATATCAAACAATATATTACCTATATTGTGTTTAAATTTTGATAATGCAATTTAATTGAGGGGAGAATATAACACCTATAAATTATAAATTAGAATTTTGAATTCAATAGTGTATATGACACACAACACCAAGTGTAAAATTGAGCTATATTAACCCTATACCTTAAAATATTAAATAAATATAACACATTATATAGCTTTTAATCCATGTGATACTAACTTAGCTTCTATATTATGCAAGAGTGACCTTCCTTGATTTCATGTGTTACATGCAAGACTGTGTTTCACTAAATAAAAATGTATTATTAAAATATTATTATTCAATATAATATGATATAACCTAGATTTTATGTTAGTGGTTAATAAATTTGTTAAATAACTTATAAAAATTGATGATTTTTTATAAATATAAAATGAATTCACTGGTTACTAATTAATGACAAACGAAAATAAGAACCAATTGGATATAAAAAGAAATATTTTTTAAGCTTCTAAATCAATTAATATTAAAAAAATTAACTAAAATTAGTTTATTATTTTAATTAAATAAATATTTTATATATTCATAAAAATATTTTTTATATTTGTAGATTAGGTTATATATGAATAAGATAACAAAAAACCCAATTTCACACCATAAAACCCAATATTTGTATACTAGTAATTTTAATATATTTAAATGAAGAACCCATTTTAAATATGAATTTGGAAAATTTAATTTATTTCTTATTTAAAAATTAACTTTACATATTAAATTTGAAAATAAAAATTATTTTAGGGAGAGGTTTTTGATATTTTTCAAAAACATATCATTTTTTATGAATAGTAAAAAATACCGATTTGTAGTTCAAAGCTATTTTTCTTATTATTTATTTAAAATGATAAATTATAATTTTAATTGGTTTTAAAGTTTAATTTGATCATATTTTTATAAATTAATCTAATTTATGTCATTTTGATAAATTTCTTCTTGGAATTTAATATATAAAAAAAGAATAATTTTGGGTGTTTTTTACTTTAAAACCCCGCATTGTCGTCCCACCTACGGGATAAAATTTAAATAAAGTTCATCCAATTATATTATTCGAATTTAAAAAAATGGGTTAAATATTTATAATCCAAATAATTTTTAATTTATAATTTTATGAACTTTTTTTTATCAAATATTAGTGAAAGTGATTAAAATTAATTACAATGATTAAAGTAAAAAAAATATTAATAAGGGACTAAACCTTAACCTTAAAGCCCTAAACAATGTATAAACATTTACAAGATCTATATTCTAGACATATATAGACCATATAATATCTATTATCGAATTGGGTTCATCATTGGATCCACCTAGAACATGAAAATCATGGTAGGGATTCCAATGTCAAAATATTACAAGAGTGGCACTCCTCCTACACTTTAAAAGGCTAATAGTTATCCCCATTAGTCACACATATAAAACCAATTAGGATAAGAAATGATATTCTAAATACACATACCAACATACCTACCATTTAAATTTATGTCGTACGTTGTCCAGGATTCCTTCCAATTAATCACTTTGGTATAAAAAAGGAGTTACCATGTTAAGAGTTAAGGTCTTTCCTAAAGCTCTTTAGTTTTTATCCATTATCCAACCCCCTAAAATATTATTCTTCCATATTAATATAATAACACTAGTATAATAGATATACATATATTTTTTATATTAATTATTTTAACTACACACACACACTTCCATCTAATGGGTAACGAACATATTATTTATGTGTACGATGAACTACCACTTCACGAAATGTTGATTGTTCATTTTTCCTTTTACCACCTATCATGGTGGACATTATTATAGAAATATTATTTATATTTATTATATATTATATTTGTTATTTATTTATAATTCTATGTTTATTTTACAACACAAACTGTTATACTCTCCATTTTGGATAAATACAATAACATCGTTTGTGGATGTGTGAACTACTGCCTCCTCAGAGCAATGTGATTCATTCACATTATAAATGAATCATATAAACGATTGTTTTAATTAAAAATATGTGACATAGAAAATATATATGATATTGAAAAAATAATTTAATTTTAGGAAATATAATATATATCATTTTCTTTATTACCCTTTAAGACACATGAAAGGTGATAACATAATTCGTGGATGTGTGGACTACTACCTCTTTGACTTGATGTGATCCCTTTTACATAAAAAGAATTATATATATAAGTAAATATGATAAAAAATATGGTATTTATGCTGTAATGAAAATTCTTGAAAGATATAGTGTTACTTACCTTCATTCCATAATGATCATTGAAAATGGGGACGTTACTCATATATAGGTACGCCCTATTGTCCCTTTGATTATAACATTGATTCATTTTTCATAACAATATTTAATGAATGGTTTTAGAAATATCAATAAAGTATAAATAAGATAATTATGTCATGATTATTATTCATTATATGTTATATAATGACCCCTTTGACAATAGTTAACCAACCAGAGTTGTCTGGGACACATAAACTGAAATTGGTCAAAACAATAGATGTAAACATAATTGTTTAAGTAGTTGTATACATCATGTTAATAAGTGTACAAAATAATGATAGAAATGAAAAGGTTTATTTGAAACTTAAATAATTAACATAAGTTTATTATACAGGATTTTAAATGAAGTTCACCATAAGTAAATGCAGGGTAAGGGATTTTGGCCTCTCTTTCTACAACCAAGAGATAAATGTCATGTTCACCACTTACGCATTTTTTCGAGTGTATCCAATTCCCATTTTGATATATTATATCATTAATACTGTTTTATTTAAGGTATTAAAAATATCAATTTAATGTTATTTTTTAATGAGGATTGTGATTTAAAATGTTACAAAGTGGCATGGGACACTTTGGAATGTTTAAAGATTATTTTCCTCAATAATTATTTTACTATCATTCATTTACATTTGAGGATATTATATGACCATTATTTCAAAAACCATATAATTTTCATATATTCTAGTAATTCATAACTTTTTTCATGTATTGTTACTATTTCCCACAAATATTAACTCAAGGTGTTTTAGAAAATGTAATAACAAAACCACACATTATTTCTCTCTTTAGTTGGAGAACCTATTTTATTCTAAAAACATTGTTTTACTAAAAAAATTTCCAAAATGTTATTTAAATGATTTAGAAAATAAATTTGCACCACTTTTTTATTTTACCAATTTCTTCAATGGAATCCTCTTATCTCTTTCCAAACATGCCATTTTTATAACCTTTTAACCTTTTAAAAGGAATAATCGTTTTACCTTGTACAACATGTATGAATTTACCCACCATCATTCCTTTGAAGCGTCCTTTTCATGTCTAAAAATATAATTTTTAAGGAATTTTTTTTTAAAATTTATTTTCAAATTAAATGTATTTTTTCAAATTGTTTATAAAAAGCTGATATTTTCCTTAAGAATTTTTTTAAAATATCTTTTTATAATATATCTATTCATCAATAACAACAACACTTTATTCTACTCCACATAGGGTATGTTATATTAGTACAATCCCTAATCTATATTTGGAGGGTTTATGATTTATTTTTTCCAGAATATTAGTCACATTCACTTCCATGATCTTTTTATTCCACTTTAAATATTCAATTTCATATGATCATTGAACATTGAATCTCCCCTAATTATCCATAACGTCAACCATGGATATGCTCATTTCCTAAACTATATACCAATTTTTATATGATGTTTTCTTTAAAAGATATTTGATTATTTGTGTAAATATTGACACATATGAATAATTTATTTAATACAGATATTTTATGAGTAATATTTTTTATTCAATATGAGGAATGCTTTGGACATGCAATACATGGGTCAGGGGCCGTTTTGGGTAAGACCTACGATTTGGGACCATTTAAAGAAAGAACCTTGATGAATTGGTAGTATCATGGAATGAGTTAGTTAGATAGACACTTTAGATGGATTTTTACCCAATATTATAAACCATCTTGTGAATGGTCTTGATGGTACTGTTTCTATGTACCTAGGAAACATGATGTCCAATAATTAAGCATTTCTAAAACACACTGAGATTTTATGAGAGAAATTATTTTTATTTCTTTCATGTCTCGTGTTTTATGCTACATCAATATTATCTTGGGCTATATGTGACACTATATTGGATTGTAGTATACACAACACTATTGTTGTCTTGCGTTACACACAACAACGACTTTCTTCGATAGCTTGCGTTGTACATAATACAGAGTTTCACGAAACAATGATATATTATTAAAATATTATTATTTAATGGGATATAAACTATCCATTATGAATATTATTAATCAAATTTTGAATTTTATGTAACATTAACATTCATCTTATGTATTTCCAAGACATGATTTAAGAACAAATTCAATAATTCGGATAAAAGAAGTTTTTTTTCGAAAAAATAACATTTCCCATCTTTTTTTATAGAGAAACATATTAAAATATTGTTTTTGAAAATTTTATATATTGTATTTTATATATTAAACTTTTTCATTGGAAGAGGGAAATCATAATTTATCTTGGATTATGTTTTTGTATTTTTCCGATGAAATTCATATTTTAAAGAATAGTGAAAAATAATACATTTTAATTCAAAACTACCTTTGCATCTAATTTATTTATATAGTTATTTATCTTTTTAATTCGTTTTAAAGAGAAATTAAATTATTATTTTTATCATTTAATTCAATGTTGGTCATTGGATTTAATTTCACATTTAAATTGTACATAAACACATATCAATCTTTTGATAGTTTTACTTTTTAAAAACCCTCTTTTTCGTTTTAACAGCGGGAATTAATATTAATTTAATTTTTTCCTATTATATCATTTGAATTTGAAAAAATGGATTCCATATTTGTAATCAGAATATCCAAATTTTGTAAATTGGTTAATTTTATTTTTTTGTATATTATGAATAGTAACTACAGTAATTTTTATTTACTATAGTTGAAGGTAAATCAAGTAAATTAGGGTAACAAAAAATTTTATAAAGACAATAAAATTACCCTAGAATCTACCAAATTTATATTGGATAAATTAAAATTTACCAATATTACCTAAGTTTCATAATTTATTCATTTACTGAACTTCATTCCATGAAAGGGATGTAATTATAATTAAAACAAAAGAAGGTGACAACATGTCACTCTCTTATATATTATAAGTATAATACATTTAATATGCTGATAAACATAACAAAACTTCAAAAATAAATAGTATCCAGAAATATAAAGAAATTACATAAATGATGTGAATTTATTTATATTTTTTAGAGACAAAATAATTACCATTAAGGATGACACAATAATGATGTAGAAATTATTTTATTGATAGAAATATCAAATTAATGGTTTTAAAAATATTAAAATAAATATCATATGAACTAATTAATATGTTGCGCTAATTTTAAATGTGACAATGACAAGTTAGGTGTGAAATAAATATTTTTTCAAATTTAAATTCTCTTTGGATTTTATTTAAAGTCAAATAAATGAATAGTGTCAAAATTGATTGTTGGTATTTTATAAAAATTAAATATTATTAAATTATTTAAATCATAAAAATATTTTAAAATTACAAAGTTAAAATTATATTGCCTAAAATTTCATAAATTATCCAATTATTTAAAATTAACAACACATAAGTAAATATTTATAACCGTTTAATATTTTGAATTTTATTAACATAAATAAAATTAAATAGATTAAATAAGGATAAATCAAAATGACTAGGTTTAAAATAAAATCAAAACATGTTAGAATTTTATTTTTTGAGTGTATTTTTACCAATAATCCTCTTATATTAAATATAAATTAGTTTGGGAGCCTTATAGACTGAAAAAAATTTATAATAAATTAATATTTCAAGACTTTCCAAAGGTGCCCCACCCCTCTCTTATAAAAGGTCACTTCTCCATCTCTTTTAATCACACCTCAAAAGCCCATTGTCTAGGAAAAAGCCTATAAAACTATCCTCCCCAATTCCATCACATTATCCTAGATTCCACAGTTTTGAAATAAATCCATCTTAAGGAGTTTCTTTGTGGATACTGAAAGGAGATACCCAAAAAAGAGGTAATTGTTTTATCACCACTTCCAAAATTATTTTCTTCTCATACTTCCTGTTATTATGTTGTACTCATACTAAAGTAAAAAATCATGAATAGTATACATGAGATACATTATTATAATTATGTAATATCTTTATACCTCTTTTTATCCATCCAATGAATAACAATATCACTATGCGTGAATACGTACGGCTTACCGTCTCCACACAGTGGTTCAATTTTTTATTCAAAAAAACTTAATTTGGCTTGGTATAATGATGAGTATAATGGATTAAAATAATGAATATAACATGATACTTATTATTTATAATTAATATACCATCCAATTCCATACCACTTAATCATTAAGGGAATGATATCATCGCTCGTGCATACGAACGATCTACCATCTCCATGACACGATGAGATTCATTCTCCACATTAACCATTCAAGAATGATTATAAAGTATATATAATAATTAATAATAAAATATATGACATAATAATTCTAATGGATTTATTTATATATGTGTGTGTTTAATTTACATTCTTTCATTCAATTTAATAAAGAAACGGAAACATCGTTCATGTGTAAGTACAGTCTACTGTCTCCGTGGACGGTGTATTCCATTTCATTTATATATCTATTATATATATTTATATACTGAATATTTATGATATATAAATATTTTTTTACATTTTTTAAGTAATTAAATCATGATCTAAGTAATAAGATCAAGAATAACCAGTCAAAACACGTACGATAAATAAAATGATTATTGCCCAAAACATTGCTTTAACATGGAATTGATAAATAAATGGGTAATATAAATTCATAAGAGAATGAATGATAACATAAAAATTATTATGATTCTAATTATACACTAAATGAGGCTAATATTAGTTGTTAATATACATAATATTCATGTTCTTAATTATTCATAAACACCATTTTAGTGCATTTTACACTTTGAACATCATTTCACATTATGATTGTAATACCTTTTTAAATGAACTATTATGTGGTAAATTTTTGAACATCATTTGAAGTACCCAATGATTCATCTGATTATACATATTTTAATTTGATATTTTTTAAAATTTATCTACACTTCAATATGAACATGTTTCATTCATGAATCAATGGAAAATTCGTGGAAGATGATGAGGATAATTGTTTATGAAAGGAAGCAATTCTAGAGAAGGCAGATTGGACACTAGCCCACTGATGAGACGGTGGGGACCACCATAAAGGCCCAATGAATCCAAAATTTCTGGGGATGATATAATACATGTATAGGAACAAATAACTCATAAGGATACATTGCTAATTCGGCCTCCATGGTGTCCCTTTAGGCTTCCCAATTTAGAGATAAAATTCTTGTCCAGATTCTGCGGTCCATAAAAACAGCCCACCAATTAAACCATATCTCTAAAAACATAAACTATTGTGGGCTGATATTCTATATACTGTTTGGGGACATCCGGATATTAATTTAAGTCTTCTATGGACCACCCAAATTCGGCCATATAGAAGGTGTGTCTTGCACCTATGTTTGGTGGATGCAAGCTAGATGCCTTTTCGGGTCAATGGTGGAAAGTCTTCTTTCCACAAACATTCCACCACACTAGACCATCCATTCTCAACTGGGATGACTTGTACTGTTGGAGGCTCGACCCAAGGCTCTCAAAATGCCTATTTAAGGCAGTGGTGGTGAATGAGTTTTTAATCTTTGGGTTCTTTGTTCAATTGTATTGTTATGCTGCAATTTTGTTGTCTCAAATTTGTCTTTCACATGTAAGTTGTTCAATTCACTTTAGTTTCTTAATAAAAGTTCTTCTTCTACTCGTATTCTGTTGTTCTTCATATCACTTTGATACCGTTGGATCATGGTGTGAATTTATTCACACCAAACCTTGTGAAATTATTCACACAACAGTGGAGTGATAATTTTATTTTTGTTGTTTTCTTTACTTCTCCATTTCCTCCCTCATGAGTCTACTTTCCACTTCCATTGAAACCATGGGATCAATGGAGGGCTAACCCACGTATGGGTTGATCCAAGGGATTACCAAGGGAAAATATTGGATGTTATTTATCACCCAATTAGTGTATAATCTCTTCTTTAATTGAGATTTTTATTTGATGATTTTTTAAACTCCATCATCCTTGTTGAATTTAAGGCCACACACTTCAAGTGATAATACGAACCTTTACCTTGAAGTGATCAAAACATTGATCCTTCAAGTGTATAGCTGATTAGTATTAAATAATGTAGGCATTAAACCAGTAAGTGATGATGTTGTTTTATATCCTTAATTGAACCAATCTCAAATATAAGAAATTGAAATCATGGAAAAGGAAATACGTCCAATCCACCCCGAGCAATAACCTAGGATCAACTCATTATTTTAAATTAAATTCACTTAATTATCTTAGAGTTCCTTTAAACCCATCTAAAATCAACCCAATTTGGCTACCTCATATCCCAGAATATTCCATAGAATGTACGCGTCTATAGGTTACTTCTTCGGTCTCTGAGGATTCGACAACCCAAGCTAAACTACAAGGACCGTCCTACCTTATTCTCCTGGGTAAATTTGAGCGAGAATCAAATTTTGGCACCATTTCCGAGGACCTAAGTAAGTTTTCATAGACACTATAATTTTTTTTCATCCCTCTTCTCTGTTCTCACCCCCTCACTCCTATGGAAATCAATTTTGAACCACTCCAAACATGGGAAACCTATCCCTACTTAGATCACCCAACCCCATGTGTGATGTACAATGAACATCCTAATTTCTAATTGTGGGATAATCAACAACCTAAATAACCACAATGTTTTTACTCCTATTATCCACAAAACATTCCCACATATAATGAGTTTCAATCCCCACAAAGCCAATATGAACACCCTCCTATGCAATTCCAACAACATAGTTATCCTCTTGGAATAGACCATTTTTATCAACCCATTATCCATCCTAATCCACATCCATTAATTAAAAAAATATGTCAAAAAATGGAGATAATTAATTTTGGGGTTTCATCATTGAGGTTTGAACTAAAAAGCATTAAAAATTGTGATGAACCCATCCCTACACAAACTATCCCATCCAAAACCTTATGTGAAGTGTCTAGTTTCCCACAAACCTCTCGTGAATTTACAGAAGAGAAATCCATTGGATTTGAGGAAGATGAAGAGGATCAAGGAATTGTTGATAGGTGTTTAAATCAAGAGGAAACTGATTTTTTTGTATTCACAAGAGGAGAATTGACATCAGGGATTGAGTGTCCTGGATATCCCTCCATTGATTATTCAGAACAAAAAATTACTGAACCATTGGGAGAAATCACAAACTTTGAGTCCATAAACATTCTTAACACTGATCTTTCCAATTTTTTTGGTGGAATTTATTATTCAAAAGGAAGCAATTTTGTTGAGAAATTTAGAAAATGAAACTGATTTGGATTCAAAATCTCAACTTGTGTTTGAATGCACTATCTAACCTCAGCTCAAAATTATTGTCCTTCCTTCTATGATCAATTATTCCTCCATAGGATATAACCATGAAATTTTAGTTGGAATTAATTCTTCTCTTGAAACCAAAAAATTTGGAATGACCATTGATGTCTTTGAAAAAACTACAGAGGAAATCGGATCAACCATGTCAAACATTCCTTGGATTTTCCCACTCATTGTAGAACATAGTTTTGTACATGACACAAATTATAAATATAAAATTAATATAAAACTAGTAGAAGTGGTGAAACATGTGGTCCTTAAAATATTTAAAGTTGGTATTGGGTAAGTTAGGGGTGTTCATATCGGGCTAACGACGTTAAACAAAGCGCTGCATGGGAGGCAACCCATGGTTTTTAAGTTTGTAATCATTTTTTTTCTTTAATCAACTTTATATTTTAAATAGTATTAATTAATCATTTAGATATTTAATAAAAAAATAGATTGTTGACATGTTCTTCTTTTATGAGTATGGATAGGTATGAAAGGGGAGCACCGTATTCATTTGTGTCACGCAGTGTGATCCTTGAGTAATACCTCGCCCTGAAAATTAAAAGAAGACAATGTATCATTAGTTTTATTTAAAAAAAATAGAAAAATAGGAAAAACCATAAAAATGAGGATACTTGTAATTAAATAAGTTGTTGTGTTGTTTGTTATGTCAGGTTTGTTATTATTTTGGTTTAGGTACTACTTTTGGTGATACATGTTCAATAAAGGAGGTGCCTACATCCCCCAAGAGATCAAAGGACTAATTTGGAGCAGCAAGAACTTCAACTTCAACCACCAGGTGATTTCATTCCAGGATCCTTAGTTTCAATTTCCTTTTTGAACTTCCATTATCTACTTCTACTCCTTCTAAATTTTCATTTCTTCAAACACTGGGGACAGTGTTGTTTTATGTTGGGGGGAGATAAAATAAAAAAAATGCTTTTGTGTCAAAATAATGAATGATTTGAAAAAAAATTGTGTAAATGGATGGAAAAATTCCTTTAACTTTGAAAATGGTAATATGCGTTACACACTTTGAAACTAAATATCAAATAATTTAGCATGCCTTGATTCTAATTTTAATCCTTGTATAATTTCATGTGCATACATTTTGGAAAGTGTGGTTGTCCAATGTGATATTTAATCGTTTATATTTTCATCCAAATAAAAAAAACCTCACAATGCACGTCCTTTGGACAGTGGGGTATTAGTTTGAGTTCATGGGGTCCCCCAAATAAATACAATATTTTTTGTGATCATTTTAGTTTTAATATGAGTACTCAATAAAAAAATATAAAAAAAAAGAAATAGAAATTAATAATAATAATAAATTTGTGCGTCGAGCAATGAAATGACCTAATGCGTGGCTTTCGACACTTAGGGATCGTGACTCCATAGTTGTCTGGCCTAGAGTTAGTAATGTTATCTCTATTTTTGGAAATTTCAATTTGTTTTTGACTGAGTTAACTCAAGATGATGCCTGAGTATGTGGGTTTCACTTGGTTCCCTAATGTCTTTGCGCCTGGGAGCCATCAGCAAAGTCTCACTACAGGGGTTGACTCTTTTGAGTGCAACTTCAATTACCATAGCAAAATTGAAAAAAAACAAGAAAAAACAAAAAAATATAGAAAAAAAATTGAATACTCATAGTAATATTGAAATGTGATTCCACCTAGCGCTTCCTTCATTTCCCCCTTGAATAAAGATGAACCCCCATGTCTATTTTGATACACAACACATCCTCCTACTTAATTGATATTGGATGAAATATGGAAATGAATTTGAACAAAGGAATGGGCTTCGGATTGGGATCTACTTATGGAAATATCTTGTATTAAAATATTTTGATGGGTTTCATGATTGTTTGGTATAAGGGTTTCTAGTGATCATTTTTTATTAAAATGTTTTTGGAAAAGGGAATTCGAATTTCATATTGTTGAGATATATTTTTCTCGGGACTAGCAAAACTCAAGTTGGGGGATGTGATTAGCCACAAAATGAGGCTAATATTCATTGTTAATATACATAATATTCATGTTCTTTATTATTCATAAACACCATTTTAGTGCATTTTACACTTTGAACATCATTTCACATTATGATTGTAATACCTTCTTGAAATGCACTATTATGTGGTACATTTTTTAACATAATTTGAAGTACCCAACGATTCATATGATTATACATATTTTAATTTGATATTTTTGGAAATTGATCTATACTCCAATATGAACATGTTTCATTTAGGGATCAATGGATAATTCGTGGAAGAAGATGGGGATATTTTGGGATGAAAGGAAGCAATTCTAGAGAAGCCAGATTGGACACCATCTCACTGATGACACGGTGGGGCCCAACATACAAGCCCAATTAATCCCAAATTTCTATGGATTATAGACGGCATGTATATAAACATATCAGTCTTCAATATCCAATGCTAATTCGGCTTCTATGGTGTCCATTTAGGAGGACCATGTTAGAGATAAAATTCTAAGCCAGATTCTGCGGCCTAGAAAAATTGACCACCAATTAAACCATCTCTAAAAAAATAAATCTTTTTGGGCTGATATTTTACATACTGTTAGTAGACATCCGGATATTAATTTACGTCTTCTATGGCTCACCCAAATTCAGCCATATAGAAGGTGTTTCATGCGCCTATGTTTGGTGGATGCAAGCTGGATGCCTTTTCGGGTCAAGGGTGGAAAGTCTTCTTTCCACAAACTTTCCACCACATAGACAAACCATTATCAAGTGGGATGACTTGTACTGTTGTAGGCTCGACCCAAGGCTCCAAAAATGCCTATTTAAGGCAGTGGTGGTGAAGGAGTTTTTAATCTTTGGGTGGTTTGTTCAATTGTATTGTTATGCTGCAATTTTTTTGTCTCAAATTTGTCTTTCACATGTAAGTTGTTCAATTGACTTTAGTTTCTTAATAAAAGTTCTTCTTCTACTCTTATTTGGTTTTTCTTCATATCACTTTGATACCATTGGATCAAGGTGTGAATTTATTCACACCAAACCTTGTAAAATTATTCACACAACGGTGGAGTGATCATTTTATTTTTGTTGTTTTCTTTACTTCTCTATTTCCTCCCTTATGAGTCTACGTTCCACTTCCATTGAAACCACGGGATCAATGGAGGGCTAAACCACTTATGGGTTGATCTAAGGGACTGGAAAGGGGCAGGATTGGATGTTATTTATCACCCAATTAATGTATAATCACTTCTTTAATTGAGATTTTTATTTGATAATTTTTTAAACTCCATCATCCTTGTTGAATTTAAGGCCACACACTTCAAGTGCTAATACGAACCTTTACCTTGAAGTGATCAAAACAATGATCCTTCAAGTTTATAGGTGATTAGTATTAAAGGGTGTATGCATTAAACTAGTAAGTGATGATGTTGTTTTATCTCCTTAAATGAACCCATCTCAAATATAAGAAATTGAAATCATTGAAAAGGGAATACGTCCAATCCACCTGGAGAAATAAGCTAGGATCAAATCATTATTTTAAATTAAATTCACTTATGTCTCTTAGAGTTTCTTTAAACCCATCTAAAATCAACGCAAGTTGGCTACTTCATATCCAAAAACAGTCTATAGAATTTACGTGTCTATAGGTTACTTCTTAGGTCTCTGAGGATTCGACAAACCAAGATAAACTACAAGGACCATCCTACCTTATTCTCTTGGGTAAATTTGAGTGAGAATCAAATTTTGGAACTATTGCTGGGGAGCTAAGTAAGTTATCTTAGACATTATCATTTTTTTCGTCCCTCTTCTCTATTCTCACCCCCTCACTCCTATGGAAATCAATTTTGAACAATTCCAAACATGGGAAACCTATCCCTACTTTTAGCACCCAACCCCATGTGTGATGTGCAATGACCATCCTAATTTCTACTTTTGGGATCATCAACAACCTAATGAACCACAATGTTTTTACTCATATGATCCACAAAACATTCCCACATATAATGAGTTTCAATCCCCACAAAGCCAAACTAAACACCCTCCTTTGCAATTCCTACAACATAGTTATCCTCCTGGAATATACCATTTTTCTAAACCCTTTATCCATCTTGGTCCACATCCATTAATTAAAAAACTAGGTCAAAATGGAGATAATGAATTTTGAGGTTTCATCATTGAGGTTAGAACTACAAAGCATTAAAAATTGTGAGGAACCTATCCCTACACAAACTATCCCTTCCATAACCTTATGTGAAGTGTCTAGTTTCCCACAAAACCTCTCATGAATTTACTGAAGAGAAAACCTTTGGACTTGGGGAGATGAATAGGATCAAGGAATTGTTGATAGGTGTTTAAATCAAGAAGAAACACATTTTTTTTATTCACAAGAGGATAATTTGACATCAGGGATTGAGTGTCCTGAATATCACTCCATTGATTCTTCAGAACAAAAAATTACTGAACCATTGGAAGAAATCACAAACTTTGAGTCCATAAACATCTTAATAGCGATATTTCCAATTTTTTGGTAGAATATTTTATTCAAAAGGAATCAATTTTGTTGATAAATTTAGAAAATGAAACTGATTTGGATTCAAAATCTCAACCTATTTTTGAATGTACTATCCAACCTGAGCTCAAAATTATTGTCCTTCCTTCTATGATCAAGTATCCCTTCATAGGATATAACCATGAACTTTTAGTTGGAATTCATTCTTCTCTTGAAACCAAAAAAATTGGAATGACCATTGATGTCTTTGGAAAAACTACAGTGGAAATTGGATCAACCATGTCAAACATTCCTTGGATTTTCCCACTCATGAACATAGGTTTGTACATGACACAAATTATAAATATAAAATAAATATAAAACTAGTAGAAGTGGTGAAACATGTTGTCCTTAAAATGTTTACAGTTGGTATTGGGTAAGTTAGGGGTGGTCATGTCGTGCTAACGACGTTAAAAAAAGTGTTGCATGTGAGGAAACCCATGGTTTTTAAGTTTCTAATCTTTTTGTTGATTAAATCAACATTATATTTTAAATAATATTAATTAATAATTTTGATATTTAATAAAAAAAATATTGTTGACTTGTTCTTTTATTATGAGTATGGATAGTTATGAAAGGGGAGCACCATATTCATCTGTGTCACACGGTGTGATCCCTGAGTAATAACTTACCCTGAAAATTAAAAGAAGACAATGTATCATTAGTTTGATTTAAAAAAATAGAAAAACAGGAAAAACCATAAAAATGATGATACTTGGAATGAAATAAGTCATTGTGTTGTTTGTTATGTCTGTTTTGTTCTTCTTTTGGTTCAGGTACTATTTTGGGTGATACAGGTTCAATCAAGGAGGTGCCTGCATCCCCCAAGAGATCAAAGGACTAATTTGGAGCAGCAAGAACTTCAACTTCGACCACCAGGTGATTTCATTCCATGATCCTCAGTTTCAATTTCCTTTTTGAACTTCCATTATCTGCCTCTACTCCTTATAAATTTTCATTTCTTCAAACACTGGGGAGAGTTTTGTTTTATGTTGGGGGGAGATAAAATACAAAAATGCTTTTATGTCAAAAAAAATGAATGATTTGAAAAAAAATTGTAAATAGATGGAAAAATTCCTTTAACATTGAACATGGTAATGCGCATTGCACACTTTGAAACAAAATATCGAATAATTTAGCATGTCCTGATTCTAATTTTAATCCTTGTATAATTTCATGAGCATAGATTTTGTAAAGTGTGGCTGTCCAATGTGATATTTCATCGTTTATATTTTTATCCAAATAAAAAAAAGCTCACAATGCACGTCCTTTGGATAGTGGGGTATTAGTTTAAGTTCATGGGGTCCCCCAAATAAATAGCATATGTTTTGTGATCATTTTAGTTTTAATATGAGTATTCAATAAAAAAAATATAAAAAAAAGAAATATAAAAATAATAATAATAAATTTGCACGTAGATCAATGAAATGACCTAATGCGTGGCTTTCGGCACTTGGGGGTCATGACTACATAGTTTTCTGTCCCAGAGTTAGTAATTTTATCTCTATTTTTGGTAATTTGTATTTTTTTTAGTGAGTTAACTCAAGATGATGACTAATTATGTGGTCTTCACTTCGTTCCCTATGGTCTTTGAGCCTGGGAGTAATCGGCAATGTCTCGCTACAGGGGTTGACTCTTTTGAGTGCAACTTCAATTACCATGGAAAAATTGCAAAAAAAAAACAAAAAAATATAAAAAAAATTGTATACTCTTCTTAATATTGAAATGTGATTCTACTTAGTGCTTCTGTCATTTCCCCCCTTGAATAAAGATGAACCCCCATGTCTATTGTGATACACAACACATCCTCATACTTAATTGATATCAGATGAAATATGGAAATTAATTTGAACAAAGGAATGGGATTAGGATTGGGATCTGCTTATGAAACTATCATGTATTAAAATATTTTGATGGGTTTCATGATTGTTTGGTATAAGGGTTTCTGGAGATCATTGTGTATTAAAATGTTTTTGGAAAAGGGAATTCGAATTTTATATTGTTGAGATATATTTTGCTCGGGACTAGCAAAACACAAGTTGGGGGATGTTATTAGCCACTAAATGTAACACCCCGAGCTTCCATGATACGCCTCTCTTTCAATAATGCAATAGCTTGCATTGTATGCAAGTTCGAGTTCTAAAACACCGCGACTAATCAAAGTAACCGTTATGAATAGTAATAACCAGTTTTTAAAATTATAGAAATTTTATATTTCAAAATGGACTTCATTTTTGTATTCGTAATATCGAAATTAGCCTATGTTGACTTTTTGGTATTTTTTTGAGAACTTCTAATTTTTTATGAATAGTAAAAATTACTTAAAAACAACTTTTTAAAACAAAATAATTTATAGTGATAAGTTATACTATTTAGTGGTTTTAAAGTATAATTAGAATATATTTTTACCATTTTATCCAAAGGTGGTCATTAGAATTAATTTAACATTGAAATTGGACATAAACAATTGCCAATCTTTTGATATAAATTGTTTCTTAAAAACACGCTATTTGTTGTAACAGCGGGAATTAATTATAAAATTAATTAATGTAACTTATATTTTTGGAATTTTTTAAAATAGGCATCATTTTTAAATTTGGAATAACAATTATAGCTTAGGGTGAAATTTTGGCATTGTTCTGAAAAACTTCAATTTTTGATGAATAGTGAAACCACTAAGTGGTAGTTAAATAACTAATTTTTTGTTTAAATGAAATATTACCACTTCTGTGATTTGATTTTCAAAAATCAGACATACATGGTTGTTATTGTATTTTTTCACTTTATGATGTAATGTAACGTTTACGAATGTATCTAGTGTTTCCAAGGCTACTAAACTAATCGGTCTTTCGAGACTTGATCTTTTGTGATCATGCCAATGTTATGATGTAATGCACCGACTCTGGGTAGCTGGGGTCGGGGCGTTACAGTTAGTATCAGAGGCAGTTTAGTACTAACCTTGGAAGCTAGATTTAGATAAACTCTGATTAGAGCACATAGCCCAAAGATAGACTTTTAGGATTAGTATAGAAGAACTTCCTAGAATTTTGTTATTATAGAGATTTTTTGAGTTTTCCGAGCAATACATCCATGTCTGGATACGAGCAGGTAGAGGAGGCTTTGGCACAGATGTATCTAGGGGTAAAACCCGAAAACACCGCTTTGAGATAGACTCGAACGGGAACTGGTGCACGACAACGGGCCTTGCTGCACTCTTGGTTACGACACTCCCAGGGGATATGCTTAGGATAATTCTCATTTTCTTTACAAATCATTTTAAAGGGTTTATGAGTATATACTTCCTCAAAGAAAACATTTTTATGATTATGGATTATATCCATAAATAGTTCAATTTATGTTAAGTATTTTACAAGTATGGAATTATGTATTTTGATTCATAAACTAATCTAGTTTATGCCATTGTTTAGAAATGGCGCCTAGTGGAAGGAATGGAAACCGTATCAATGCACGCACTCCGTGTAGGGATTTCCCTCCTGCTCAAGATAATTATTGTGGATCTGGAGATACAACTGGTGCTGATCAACTTATTACCATACTGGGACAACTCACTCAGGTTTTGAATAATAACCTTACTCGTATGGAGCACCTGATCCGCAACGTGGAGGATCAATGTTAGACCACTTCATGAGGCAACAACCGCCAACATTTAATGGGGGTAAAAATCCGTTAGTATCTGAGCAATGGATAAACTCCTTAGAGAAAATATTCCATGCCTTGGGGAGTAGCGAAAGGGAGAAGGTTGTCATGGCAGTTTACCGCCTCACTGGAGATGCCGATCAGTGGTGGTCGCTGATTCAAAACACAAAGGAAGATGATGACGTATCGGAAATGGAATGGAGGGAGTTCAAAGAGCTTTTCTTAGAAAAATACTTTCCTCGTGACCATCGAGCAGATATGGAAAGGCAATTTCTGAGTCTGAGGCAGAAGGAGGATGAGAATGTCGCAAAGTATGAGGCTAACTTTACAAGGTTAGCGAGGCATGCTGCCGATTATATACGTAACCCAAGGAGTAAGATTGATCGTTTCTTTGATGGGTTAAAACCATTTCTCCGTCGAGCTTTAGTATCACAATCCTTCTCATCATACGAAGATATTGTCTCGTGTGCTATCAAGACATAAAAGGAATTCTCTAAGTCTTATGACAACGAAGTAAAGCAAGAGAAGAAGAGAACGGTGGAACAAGAGACAGATAAAGGGAAAAAGGGAATGAAGGATTTTCCATTATATGATAATTGTGGGAAGAATCACCCTGGTATGTGCCTAAAAGGAATGGGAGTTTGTTATAAATGTGGAGAAAAGGGTCACCAGGCTCGTGATTGCAAGGGAAAGAAAGAGGCTGTCAAAGTGGAATGCTACAATTGTAGGGAAATGGGGCATTATGCAAGTGAATGTCCTAAGAGTCAAGGAAACTTAACTCAGAAAAGGCCAAGGGATCAAGGAAAATCTTATGTTGTGACTACAGTTGAAGCGGAATAATTAATGTATTGGTGCTTTTGGACTCAAGGATTATATTCTGGTTATAAGAATAATGTGATATATATAAAGATTGTACTGCAATACTTTTTGATTTTAGTAAGGTTTTAATATGATTAAGGTAATCATATTTTTAGTATGTGACAATAAGAGAAACATTTCTTTGTTTGGGGAATCTGATGTTACAATTGATTTTGGAATTTAGAGACCTTTTAGAGAAAGTCTGGACGGAGGTATTTTGGATAACTATTAAGGTTGGAATGGATTAAGTTGAACCATGGATAGTATTGTTTAAGGTTAAATCATTTCTGAAGATTATTTTTGGAATATTATAATACTATAGTTTTAGTAAAAGGACAACCTGCAGGGTGGGGTATAACCCGTCGCGTCGGACAAAGCTTCAGGAATCGAACCCACAATCATAGTGCGACAAGCCTTTATTTCCTACCACTAGCCTACAGAAAGTCCCTGGTTATTAAAAATAATTTTACTAATCTAAATGGTATGTGTTAACATTTGTAACCTTATACAATTAGGATAAGTATAATATTTTTGAGTTCTATTATCTTTTTGAGTGAAAGATGAGTTGAAGGTTGAAACTCTAATTGTCAAGCATAAATATATATATACCTATCTCTTATTCAATGAATAAATTAATTCTTAAACTTTACTAAAGGGATATTAAAACAAAAAATGTGTTATCCTAATACCTTATGTCTTGTTGAACTGATGATATTTTAAATCAACATAGATTGAAGGCTATGAGGCCCTCAATTTGACAGTTGATTGTGATTCATGACCTCAATCACTCCCTACAAATATTTACGTTTTTCCTCCAATTATATGTCTCTAATTTCCACCAATGTTCTCCTAATCGAGATCATAATTGGGTGGTGACTTTTTCATTTCCCTTTCCCTCTTATTAAGGCTAAATTTTATTAACCTTATTTCCGATGTGGGTTTTCCACAAAGGTATTTTCTATTTTCAACCTCTTATTTTCAAAGGAAAATATCAAATTGCGAGGACGCAATTTATTGAAGGAGGGGAGAATGTAACACCCCGAGCTTCCACGATACGCCTCTCTTTCAATAATGCAATAGCTTGCATTGTATGCAAGTTCGAGTTCTAAAACACCGCGACTAATCAAAGTAGCCGTTATGAATAGTAATAACCACTTTTTAAAATTATAGAAATTTTATATTTCAAAATGGACTTCATTTTTGTATTCGTAATATCGAAATTAGCCTATGTTGAATTTTTGGTATTTTTCTGAGAACTTCTAATTTTTTATGAATAGTAAAAATTACTTAAAAACAACTTTTTAAATAAAAATAATTTATAGTGATAAATTATAATATTTAGTGGTTTTAAAGTATAATTAGAATATATTTTTACCATTTTATCCAAAGGTGGTCATTATAATTAATTTAACATTGAAATTGGACATAAACAATTGCCAATCTTTTGATATAAATTGTTTCTTAAAAACACGCTATTTGTTGTAACAGCGAGAATTAATTATAAAATTAATTAATTCAACTTATATGTTTGGAATTTTGTAAAATAGGCATCATTTTTGAATTTGGAATATCAATTATAGCTTAGGGTGAAATTTTGGCATTGTTATGAAAAACTTCAATTTTTGATGAATAGTGAAACCACTAAGTGGTAGTTAAATAAATGATTTTTTGTTTAAATGAAATATTACCACTTCTGTGATTTGATTTTCAAAAATCCTACATACATGGTTTTTATTGTAGTTTTTCACTTTATGATGTAATGTAACGTTTACGAATGTATCTAGTGTTTCCAAGGCTACTAAACTAATCGGTCTTTCGAGACTTGATCTTTTGTGATCATGCCAATGTTATGAAGTAATGCACCGACTCTGGGTAGCTGGGGTCGGGGTGTTACAGTTGGTATCAGAGGCAGTTTAGTACTAACCATGGAAGCTAGATTTAGATAAACTCTGATTAGAGCACATAGCCCAAAGATAGACTTTTAGGATTAGTATAGAAGAACTTCCTAGAATTTTGTTATTATAGAGATTTTGTGAGTTTTCCGAGCAATACATCCATGTCTAGATACAAACAGGTAGAGGCGGCTTTGGCACAGATGTATCTAGGGGTAAAACCCGAAAACACCGCTTTGATCTAGACTCGAACGGGAACTGGTGCACGACAACGGGCCTTACTGCACTCTTGGTTACGACACTCCCGGGGGATATGCTTAGGATAATTCTCATTTTCTTTACAAATAATTTTGAAGGGTTTATGAGTATATACTTCCTCAAAGAAAACATTTTTATGATTATGGATTATATCCATAAATATTTCAATTTATGTTAAGTATTTTACAAGTATGGAATTATGTATTTTGATTCATAAACTAATCTAGTTTATGCCATTGTTTAGAAATGGCGCCTAGTGGAAGGAATGGAAACTGTATTAATGCACGCACTCCGTGTAGGGATTTCCCTCCTGCTCAAGATAATTATTGTGGATCTGGAGATACAACTGGTTCTGATCAACTTATTACCATACTGGGACAACTCACTCAGGTTATGAATAATAACCTTACTCGTATGGAGCACCCTGATCCGCAACGTGGAGGATCAATGTTAGACCGCTTCATGAGGCAACAACCGCCAACATTTAATGGGGGTACAAATCCGTTAGTATCTGAGCAATGGATAAACTCCTTAGAGAAAATATTCCATGCCTTGGGGAGTTGCGAAAGGGAGAAGGTTGTCATGGCAGTTTACCGCCTCACTGGAGATGTCGATCAGTGGTGGTCGCTGATTCAAAACACAAAGGAAGATGATGACGTATCGAAAATGGAATGGCGGGAGTTCAAAGAGATTTTCATAGAAAAATACTTTCCTCGTGACCATCGAGCAGATATGGAAAGGCAATTTCTGAGTCTGAGGCAGAAGGAGGATGAGAATGTCGCAAATTATGAGGCTAACTTTACAAGGTTAGCGAGGCATGCTGCCGATTATATACGTAACCCAAGGAGTAAGATTGATCGTTTCGTTGATTGGTTAAAACCATTTCTCCGTCGAGCTTTAGTATCACAATCCTTCTCATCATACGAAGATATTGTCTCGTGTGCTATCAAGACAGAAAAGGAATTCTCTAAGTCTTATGACAACAAAGTAAAGCAAGAGAAGAAGAGAATGGTGGAACAAGAGACAGATAAAGGGACAAAGGGAAAGAAGGATTTTCCATTATGTGATGATTGTGGGAAGAATCACCCTGGTATGTGCCTAAAAGGAATGGGAGTTTTTTATAAATGTGGAGAAAAGGGTCACCAGGCTCGAGATTGCAAGGGAAAGAAAGAGGCTGTCAAAGTGGAATGCTACAATTGTAGGGAAATGGGGCATTATGAAAATGATTTTCCTAAGAGTCAAGGAAACATACCTCAGAAAAGGCCAAGGGATCAAGGAAAATCTTATGCTGTGACTACAGTTGAAGCGGAATAATTAATGTATTGGTGCTTTTGGACTCAAGGATTATATTCTGGTTATAAGAATAATGTGATATATATAAAGATTGTACTGCAACACTTTTTGATTTCAGTAAGGTTTTAATATGATTAAGGTAATCATATTTTTAGTATGTGACAATAAGAGAAACATTTCTTTGTTTGGTGAATCTGATGTTACAATTGATTTTGGAATTTAGAGACCTTTTAGAGAAAGTCTGGACGGAGGTATTTTGGATAACTATTAAGGTTGGAATGGATTAAGTTGAACCATGGATAGTATTGTTTAAGGTTAAATCATTTCTGAAGATTATTTTTGGAATATTATAATACTATAGTTTTAGTAAAAGGACAACCTGCAGGGTGGGGTATAACCCGTCGCGTCGGAAAAAGCTGCAGGAATCGAACCCACAATCATAGTGCGACAAGCCTTTATTTCCTACCACTAGCCTACAGGAAGTCCCTGGTTATTACAAAATAATTTTACTAATCTAAATGGTATGTGTTAACATTTGGAACCTTATAAAATTAGGATAAGTATAATATTTTTGATTTCTATTATCTTTTTGAGTGAAAGATGAGTTGAAGGTTGAAACTCCAATTGTCAAGCATAAATATATATATACATATCTCTTATTCAATGAATAAATTAATTCTTAAACTTTAGTAAAGGGATATTAAAACAAAAAATGTGTTATCCTAATACCTTATGTCTTGTTGAACTGATGATATTTTAAATCAACATAGATTGAAGGCTTTGAGGCCCTCAATTTGACAGTTGATTGTGATTCATGACCTCAATCACTCCCTACAAATATTTACGTTTTTCCTCCAATTATATGTCTCCAATTGCCACCAATGTTCTCCTAATCGAGATCATAATTTGGTGGTGACTTTTTCATTTCCCTTTCCCTCTTATTAAGTCTAAATTTTATTAACCTTATTTCCAATGTGGGTTTTCCACAAAGGTGTTTTCTATTTTCAACCTATTATTTTCAAAGAAAAATATCAAATTGCGAGGACGCAATTTATTGAAGGAGGGGAGAATGTAACACCCTGAGCTTCCACGATACGCCACTCTTTCAATAATGCAATAGCTTGCATTGTATGCAAGTTCGAGTTCTAAAACACCGCGACTAATCAAAGTAGCCGTTATGAATAGTAATAACCACTTTTTAAAATTATAGAAATTTTATATTTCGAAATGGACTTCATTTTTGTATTCGTAATATCGAAATTAGCCTATGTTGAATTTTTGGTATTTTTCTGAGAACTTCTAATTTTTTTATGAATAATAAAAATTACTTAAAAACAACTTTTTAAATCAAAATAATTTATAGTGATAAATTATACTATTTAGTGGTTTTAAAGTATAATTAGAATATATTTTTACCATTTTATCCAAAGGTGGTCATTAGAATTAATTTAACATTGAAATTGGACATAAACAATTGCCAATCTTTTGATATAAATTGTTTCTTAAAAACACGCTATTTGTTGTAACAGCGGGAATTAATTATAAAATTAATTAATGCAACTTATATGTATGGAATTTTGTAAAATAGGCATCATTTTTGAATTCGGGATATCAATTATAGCTTAGGGTGAAATTTTTGCATTGTTCTGAAAAACTTCAATTTTTGATGAATAGTGAAACCACTAAGTGGTAGTTAAATAACTGATTTTTTGTTTAAATGAAATATTACCACTTCTGTGATTTGATTTTCAAAAATCCGACATACATGGTTGTTATTGTAGTTTTTCACTTTATGATGTAATGTAACGTTTACGGATGTATCTAGTGTTTCCAAGGCTACTAAACTAATCGGTCTTTCGAGACTTGATCTTTTGTGATCATGCCAATGTTATGAAGTAATGCACCGACTCTAGGTAGCTGGGGTCGGGGCGTTACACTAAATGCGTCTAATATTCATTGTTAATATACATAATATTCATGTTATTTATTATTCATAAACACCATTTTATTGCATTTTACACTTTGAACATCATTTCACATTATGATTGTAATACCTTCTTAAAATGAACTATTATGTGGTACATTTTTTGAACATCATTTGAAGTACCCAATAATTCATCTGATTATACATGTTTTAATATGATATTTTTGGAAATTGATCTACACTCCAATATGAACATGTTTAATTCAGAGATCAATGGAGAATTCATTGAAGAAGATGGGGATATTTTGTGATGAAAGGAAGCAATTCTAGAGAAGGCGGATTGGACACCATCCCACTGATGAGCCGGTGGGGCCCAACATACAGGACCAATGAATCCAAGAGTTATTGGGATGATAGAATAAATGTATAGTAAAAAATCACTCTTGAGGATCCAATGCTAATTCATCCTCCATGGAATCTATTTAGGCGGACCAAGTTAGAGATAAAATTATGGGCCAGATTCTGCGGCCCAGAAAAACAGCCCACCGATTAAACCTTATCTCGCAAAGAATAAATTATTTTGGGCTGAGATTTTATAGGATGTTAGGGGACATCTGGAGATTAATTTATTTCTCCTATTCCTCACCCAAATTCGGCTATATAGAATGTGTTTCACGCGCCTCTGTTTGGTGAATGCAAGTTGGATGCCTTTTCGGGTCAAGGGTGGAAAGTCTTTTTTCCACAAACTTTCCACCACCCTGGACCTACCATTATCAAGTGGGATGAATTGTACTGTTGGAGGCTCGACCCAATGATCCCAAAATTCTTATTTAAGGAAGTGGTGGTGAAGTATTTTTTAATCTTTCGGTGCTTTGTTCAATTGTAATGTTATGTTGCAATTTTGTTGTCTCAAATTTTCCTTTCACATGTAAGTTTTTCAATTAACTTTATTTTCTTAATAAAAGTTCATCTTCTACTCTTATTCTATTGTTCTTCATATCACTTTGATACTATTGGATCAAGGTGTGAATTTATTCACAACAAACCTTGTGAAATTATTCACACAACGGTGGAGTGATCATTTTATTTTTGTTCTTTTCTTTACTTCTCCATTTCCTCCCTCATGAGTCTACATTCCGCTTCCATTGAAACCATGGGATCAATGGAAGTCTAACCCACTTATGGGTTGATCCAAGGGAGAATAAAGGGTCTGGATTGGATGTTATTTATCACCCCATTAATTTATAATCACTTCTTTAATTGAGATTTTTATTTGATGATTTTTTAAACTCCATCATCCTTGTTAAATTTAAGGCCACACACTTCAAGTGCTAATAAGAACCTTTACCTTGAATTGCTCAAAACATTGATCCATCAAGTGTATATGTGATTAGTATTAAAGGGTGTAGGCATTAAACCAGTAAGTGATGATGTTGTTTTATCTCCTTAAATGAACCCATCTCAAATATAAGAAATTGAAATCATTGAAAAGGAAATACGTCCAATCCAGCCCGTGCAATAACCTAGGATCAACTCATTATTTTAAATTAAATTCACTTAGGTATCTTAGATTTCCTTTAAACCCATATAAAATCAACCCAAGTTGGCCACTTAATAGCCAAAAACAGTCCATAGAATGTACGTGTCTATTGGTTACTTCTTAGGTCTCTAAGGATTCGACAACCCAAGCTAAACTACAAGGATCATCCTACCTTATTCTCTTGGGTAAATTTAAGCGAGAATCATGTTATATTACTAGTTAATAATATGTTTAAACCCACTATATAGGAGTTTCAGCCACATACGGAAGAAATCAGACCTAAGGTAAGGGATAATTCTATAATCTCCTTATTTTTTGAGATTGTTTATATGTAAGGATTTCTGGGGTATATTTATCATTCACCTCCATTTTCCGAAATATATAATATAATTTATATACATCTATTGTAATTTAAATAAAATTTTACCTATTGTTAAATTTTTATTAAACTGTATGGAAGGAATCTTTATTTTGATTTCCATACAATGTAGTTTTTGACTTTTCTGGCAACAGTATTAAAAGAATTTTTTTATCTTATATGGAATGAATGTATTCTTATGATTTAATAAGGCCTAATTTTCATTATGAATCCTCAAAGTGATTTCATTATTATTTTCAACTAAATTCTTTTCATTTAAAATTTCATGGTATTTTGAGAAAATAAATTTTTGAATAATAAAGGATATTTTCCTAAATAAACAAGTTCATGTGTTTTATCAAAATTATTTTCCATCCATGATGACATAGAGTTATGTTTATAACCCTATTATTACTTTCATTTTATTTTCTTATGGTGGAATTATTATTATGAAATCCATTTATTTTATATGGATTATGATGGAATGATGTTTAAAAAACCCATTTTATTTCATGGTATGCTATGATGAATGATTTATGTTCTTGTGAGCCATGTAAGAATGATTTTATTATGAGATGGGTGGGATCTATATATTCCTCCAATGAATTTGGTAAAGATTTTAATATCATGAGATAGACATGACTGGAACAGCATGTAAATCTGTTTCAGTAATACATGGCTAGAACATTAAGTTAATCTGGTTTTTTAATACATGGATAGAATGAAAAATAATCTGGTTCAGTTAGACAATACTGGAATGGAATGTAAATCCAGTTTAGTAATACATGGCTGGAACATCATGTAAGCCTAGATCAGTAATGGACTTTTTTCACTATGATGGTCATGGCAGCAATGCCTTTTCTATTGTAGAAATCATATTATGTGCTTATTTGTTTTCCACAATTCTAGGTTTTATGCAATGATATTTTATCATGGTTAATGGTTTTTTATGATATATGAATTATATACTTACAATATTTATTTAATGACACATGATTTTGATTATTAAACATTATATTCATTCTTTTACATTCTTATATTTAGGATTTGTTTTATGTTCTCAATGATTACCATTACTGAGCATTTGATCTCTCCCTTATTGTGCTTTTTCCCTAGTATATAAAGAAAGGATTCAGGTAGGAAAACAAAAGGGGAAGATATTTGGGGGAGATATTAAAGATATTTCACCAAGATAGAATTTTATGTTCCCTGTTTTGAAAGACACTAATCTAATATGGTCTAATGGAGTATATTTGTGTAATGTTTCAATTATTTCGTAAAAGAAGTGTAATGTCCATGTATGTCAAGATTGGGTTATTAAAGTTCGTATTAGAGTGATGGTTTAATCAAACTTTGTAATCAAGGGTGAGAAAACCTTAGTGATATTCATAGAGATATTTCTAAGTAATGTCTAGGGATGTCCTTAAGGTTATGTCTAACTAAAGGTTACAGTCCAAGAATTATGGTAAAGATCCTGAATAACCTAGGATTAAACCTAATATGTTAGAGATTTAAAGTACTCCACCTTGATTATATTGCTATCCTATTATGATTCTTTCCTCTCACACTATTCTTTTTGGGTTTAAGAAAATGGATTGAAACTGGAGGATTCATGTTAATGAAGAAGATGATGAACAACTGAATGATATTCATCCTGAGAAACCAAATTAAATGGGAGTTGGAAGGTGAAACATCGTTATTATGCTTAATCAGCAATCTCATAATATAATCAATAATATCAACTTTGGTGAGTTTTCTAACCGATCTAATTAGAGAAATATGGTGTTTCATGGTGATCATAGAGGAAATAATATTAAATTTAACTCATGTAAATCATGTGGGAGGAGGCATCAAGGATAATTTTTCAAAGGAACTGGAAGATTATTTGGGTGTGGAAATGAAATAAACAAATCCAATAATTGTATAGAAAAAGGTACAGTTAACACAATGGTAAAGGATAATGATATTTATAAGACATCAACGATGGTTAAATGTTTTAAATGTGGAATGTATGGGCATTATTCAAATTTATTCCCAAAGAGAAAATCTCAGGAAGAGAATCAGCATGGTTGTATGGGTAGTATTTATATTTTTGATGATTGATACACTAAAAATGATATATGAGATGAAAAATGTGTTAAGGAATAAAACGATGAAGCTCAGTTAATGGATTATGAAGATAGTGTAATTATTGAAAGTTTATCAAGAATAATGTTGTATATGTAATTTAATGGTATTATAGAATAAAGAAACATATAAGGATTATTACACTATTATTTTTTCTTAAGTAATTGAAATTATATATTGAATGGTACTAGTAACCATGAAAAGTTATTCATATATTTTTGGAAAACACATGATATGGAAATAATGATCGGATAAGGAGATAATGAGTTGTTTGATAGTGTTAATGACCTCAGGATTGATATAAAAAAACAGTTATATCAGGGTTTGAGTATATATAATTTTTGATATTTTTGGGGTGTGTAAAGAGTTAATTTTGAAAAAAATATTGTCTTCACTATGGTTATATAGTAATTTATATTATTATAATGTTTCAAGAGAATACATGATTAACGTATTAACATGTTTGGAATGTGATAGAGAAGAAATACCATATGAGATATGGTAGGTAAATGTTAAGAAACATTAGTTCAACTCTTTATAATTTTTATATTTTTTTAGAAGGATTGTAATGCTATCCATTTATGGATAGAATGAGTTATAATCTGGTTGATTTTTTTTAGATCAATATAGTACATCACTCTAGGTAGACTTGTGCATATAGGATTACCTTTGATAACTTTTTTTTGAGACAGATGGAATGATCAGTCATTCTATCGCTTGATCTGCTTACACATTAACAATGAAAAATTCAATTTCATTTCTTTAAATAAGATATTAAGTAGAAATTGTTCAAGTAATTAACCATAGTGAGATTGTACCAAAATAAATCATGTATTTATTCTCACACAATATTCGTCAACTTTTGGGAAAGAATCTTGGAAACCAATAATGTTATCTTAGTACCTACATATTCGGTAAATCATATGGCCCCTTAAATCATGACAGATTCATGGTTTCTGGTTGTTATATTTATATAACCTTGTTCTCTATCACTAAACATCATGACTTGATGGTTAGATTTCTCTTCGATATCCATGTTGTCACTTCCCACCTATGTTCTCCAATGTGGAAACCTAGTGATGAGTTAATTTGGGTAACCACTATGCTTCTAACTTTCTTTTTTTAAATGAAGTTTCAGTATTCCTTTTTTATGATGTTGGTTTATATGAAATAATCTTTCAAGTATTATACCTTTTATAACACCCAACGAATTTTGTGGGCAAAATTTATTTTAAGGGGGGTATAATGTAACACCTTTAGATTTTATGAGATAGATTATTTTTAATTATTTTTAATTATTTTGCTGTACAATACCCTAATATTATCATGCTCTATATGTGACACCGTATTATATTGATGTAAAAAACAAAACTATTGTTGGATTTCGTTACACGCAACAGCAACCTTCCTCGATAGCTTGCATTGTACACAATACAGAGTTTCACTAAACAATGATATATTATTAAAATACTTTTATTCTATGGGATATAAACTACACATTATAAATATTATTAACCAAATTTTGAATTGTATATTACATTAATAGTCATCTTAAGAATTTTATAGACAATATTTAAGGACAAATTCAATTTTTCGGATAAGAGAAGTTCATTTTTCAAAAAAAATATAGTTTTACAACATTTTGATGGAGAATCATTTTAAAAAATATTTTTTGAAATTATATAAGTACTATATGACATAATAAAATTATTATTTGAATGATAGAAATAAAAAATTTACATTTCATGAAATATTTCTATTTTTTTCTGAAATTCCTATTTTAATGAATAGTGAAAAATACATCATTTTAATTCAAAATTGTATTTTCATCTAATTTATTTATATGGTGAGATTATATTTTTAATTATTTTTATAGTGTAATTTGATTATTTTTTATCATTTAATCATATGTTTTCATTGTATGAGGTTTCACATTTAAATTTTACAAAAAAACATGTCAATCCTTTGATAGTTTTTACTTCTTTAAAACCCACTTTTGGTTTTGAAAATGGAAATTAATTTTAAATTAATTTATAATAATTATGTGTTTTGAATTTGGAAAAATCGGTTCCATATTTACATTCAGTAGTTTCAAATTGTGTAAATAGGTTTTTTTTATATTACGAATAGTAACTACGGTAATTTTTATTTACCACAGTTAATGGTCAATCAGGTAAATTAAGGTAAAAAATATGATAATGTTAATAAAATTACCCTACGGCCATCCAAAATCTTATTTGATTAATTAAAGTTGACCAATATCACATAAGGGTCACAATTGATTTAGTTAATGGACATTGTTCCATGATAGTGGTGTAATTATAATTAAAAAAAAAGATAGTGACAACATGTCACTCTCTTATATCTTATATGTATAATAATTTTAATATAGTGATAAACGAAATAAAACATAGAAAATAAATAGTCTCCAAAAATATAATGAAATTATCTACATCATGGGAATTTGTATAAAAAATTTAGATACTAAACTATTACCATTAATGAAGACACAATAGTGATGTCGAAATTATTTTATGGATGGAAATATAAAATAAATGGTTTAAAAAATATTAAAATAAATATAATATGAAAAAATTAATTTGTTCCCAAAATTTTATATGTGATAATGATATTCTAAATGTTTATTATATATTTTTTTAATTTATCTTCTATGTGGATTTTATTTAAAGTGAAATAAATGAATAGTGTCAAAATTGACACAATTGATATTTTATAAAAATAACATGCTATTAAATTATTTAAAAATCACAAAAAAAATTTAAAAATTAAAAAGTGTAAATTATATGGTCTGAATGTTCATAAATTATCTAATTATGGAAAATTGACAAAACATAAGTAAATATTTTTAACTGTTTAATATTTAGATTTTTATTACCACAAATTAAATTAAATAGATCAAATAAGGATAAGTACAAATGATAAGATTGAAAATAAAATCAAAACATGTATAAATTTTTTTTTTCAGAGGATTTAGACCCTTACTCATCTTGTCTTAGAAATAAATTATTTTGGTTGCATTATAAATTGATAATTAATTTATAATATTTTAATATTTTGAAGATATTCCAAAGGTGTCCCTCCCCTATATTATAAAATGGCATCTATTCTTCTCTTTTAATCACACCTCCAAAGACCTTTGGATCATAAAAAACCTAACCAAATATCCTCCCAACCTTACTAAATTAATCCTAGAGGCTACCCTTTGGGTAGAAATCCATCTTTAGTAGTCCTTTTGTGCATACCAAAAAGAGATACCCAAAAAAGAAGTATTTTTTTATCACCACTTCCAAAATTATTTTCTTATTCTACTTCCTAATCTTATGTTGTTCTCATAGTAAAATATTAAATAAATAATATTATAAATTCTTATATGTTATTATAATTATGGGGAAACATTATACCTCTTTTTATCCATCCTACGAATAACAATATCGCACACCATTGTGTAATTTTTTATTCAATAATACTTAATTAGGATGGGTATAATGACGAGTTTAATGGATGTAAATAATAAATATAATATAATAATTATTCTGTATAATTAATACAATATCCAATTAAAAACTATTTAACCATTAAGTGAATGATATTGTCGCTTGTGCGTACGTACGACCTACCGTCTCCACGACGCGATGACATTCATTCTCCACGTTAACCATTCAAGAATGATTATAAAGTATATATAATAAATTAGAATGAAATATATGACATAATAATGTTACAGTATTTATGTATATATATATATATATATCATTTACTTGCTTCCATTCAATTCAATAAGTAAACAAAAATAGTGTTCATGCTTATGTACGGCCTACCTTCTCCATGAACGGTGTACTCCATTTCATTTATATATCTATTATATATATTTCTATACTGAATATTTATGATATATAAATCATGTTTTAGATTCTATAAGTAAGTAAATCATGATCTAAGTAACATGATCAAAAATAAAAAGTCAAAACACATATGATAAATAAAACGATTATTACGCATAACATTGCTTTAACATGGAATTGATAAATAAATGGGTCATATAAAGTCATAAGTGAATCATATATGATATAATTAATATTTTTATGGTTCTTTATCAAGATAAAAATATGTTTAAACACACTATACAAGAGTCTCGGACACATACGGAATAAATCGGACCTAAGGTAAGGGATAATTTCCCAATCTCATTATTTTATGAGATTGTTTATCTGTAAGCATTTACTGGGGTATATTTATCATTCACAACCATGTTTTCTAAATATATAATATTACATATATTCTTTTAATTTTATTTAAATTTAATTTTACCCATGGGTAAATTTTTATTAAATTCTTTGGAAGCAATCTTTATTTCGTTCTCCATACGAGGTACATTTTTAATTTTCCAGAAATAGTACGAAAAGATAGTTTTTTAACATATATGGAATGAATGGATTATTAAACTTTAATAACACTTCATTCATATGAATCACACTCTAGAAGATTTCAATTTTATTTTCAACTAAATTATTTTCTTTTAAAATTGCATGGAATTTTGTTAAAAGAAAACATTTTTGGAGAAGAATATCTATTTTCCTAAAGAAATATGTTCGAGTATTTTATCAAAATTATTTTCCATATATGATGATATATGGTTATGTTTATATCCCCATTATTACATTGTTTTGACTATGTTTATGATGGAATTATTTTTATGAAATCTATTTATTTTATATATATTATGATGGAATGATGTTTAAGAAACCCATTTTATTTCATGGGTTATTCTATGATAAATGATTTTTGTTTTCCTGGAACATGTAATAATGATTTCATTATGAGATGGGTGGGACCTATATCTCCCTCCAATGCATTGGGTAAAGATTTATATATCATGATATATACATGACTAGAACGAAAATTAAATTTGATTCAGTAATACATGGCTAGAATAGAATATAAATTTGGTTCAGTAATACATGGATGGAATGGAATGTAAATATGGTTCAAAAATACAGGACTGGAATATTAAGTAAATTTGGTTCAGTAATACATGGATAGAATGGAAGGAAAACCCGGTTTAGTAATGGACTTTTTCCGCTATGATGGTCTTGGAAACAATGCCTTAGCTTCTATGGAAATCATATTATGTGATTATTTGTTTTCAATAATTCCATTATTTATACCAATGCTCTTTTATCATGGTTAATATTCCTTTAAGATCTATGACATAAGTACTACCAAGATTTATTTCATGAATCATGATTTGGATATTTAAATTTTATGTTCATGTTTTTACATTGTTATGTTAATGGTTTGTTTTATGTTCTCAATTTTTACCCTTACTGAGCATTTGAGCTCACCTGTTTTATGTTTTCTTTTCCCTAGGATATAAAGAAAGGTTTTATGTAGGATAAAAAGTGGAAGATATTTATGGTATATTTTGACGATCTTTTAG
Organism: Viscum album; assembly: GCA_963277665.1. Lineage (NCBI taxonomy): Eukaryota > Viridiplantae > Streptophyta > Magnoliopsida > Santalales > Viscaceae > Viscum > Viscum album. Next base: position 1,371,450,241 of record OY728135.1, read on the forward strand.
CAAGATAGAATATTATGATCCGAGTTTCCAAAGACACTAAACTAATACGGTCTTTGGGTGTATATTTTTATAATGTATTATCTATTCCAAAAAATAAATTTAATGTCGATGTACATCATGATTGGTTCATTAAAATTTCCCTCATTTAATTTCACATATTATTTATTCATGAGATCCGTTATTGACATATCTATAGATACATTTCATTTTCAGTTCATTGATTAAATTTCATGTGTTTTAGTTCTATACATTTCCATATTTATTTTTCCTTATCTAATTATTTTAGTGGAATGTGTTTCCATTTATTACCTTTATATATTGTTTATAAAACCTTTTAGCTTTTTACACCATTATTTGTGATATTTGTTCATGGTAAACACTGTCATTGATTTCGACGCACAAAATTTCACATAACCATTACTTGTAAAATTTTTATTAATCAATTAAAATTTATATCCATGTTTGGTAAAAAATGATCTTATATCAATGATTAACCTACACATTCATTTCTATTTTGATCAGTTTCATTACTCTTCTGAATTAACCTGTTCATGAGAACCTGATATTCGACAATTTTACATGCTTAAAAAATCAAAATCAAAATCATTTAAATTACCCAAAAAAATTTATACATATTATATTAATAAAGAGAGAATGATGAAATATACAACATGTGAGGGATATCTATGATAGGATCTTATGGTTTTATTTTTGGGATTTATTAAGTGAGTGTGTGTTGAAAATGTTTTGTAACGGAAAGTAGAGTAGGTTCAGTGAATTAAACCAGGTAAGAATAATTATTTTACTTGACCATAATATACTAAATAAGGGGTAGAGATATGAACTTGAGATGTTTTTTTCACACAAATATAGAATTAGTGTCATAGTAGACTAATTACTTTCATCTCTATGATTAGTGTCCTTAATTTTAAAATATTTTCTTTTTATAGAATTTATGAGATAATGAATTTAATGTTTTTTGAGTCTAATTCTTGATGGAAATATTACTTTTCCTATATTTTTACTATGGATTGGGGAATATGAATATTCATATATATTGTCACAATTTTTTAGAATATATGACATGCGGTGTTGCCCAAGTGTGAAAGAGGGTAAGTCTGGGGGAGCTGATAAAAAACAATTTTATTGAAAAATTTATTGATAATAAATTACATAATTTCCCCAAATTCTGATAAATATTTTTTTATATAATATTTGGGATTAGATCATTTATTTGAAAATTTTACTAAAATTACATTTTGTCCCCTTTAAAGTGCATTACTGTATTTTAGAATTAACTATTTTTATGTGACTTCTTTAAAAAATTTATTTTGTAATAGTGTTACTAGATAAATGGGGGATAAATTTCATTTATTAGATAAAGGATAAATCATTTATTAGATTAGATTAATAGGGCTATGAATTTAAATATGGTATGGACTCTCTAGATTGGATATCACTTCAATATTTGGGCCATAAAATCTTCATACATACTTGGATAGGGCCCAAATTTGAAGTGGAGATATAAAACCCAATTTCAAATGAATCTTACTTCTAAAAAGATAGTTATTTCATGTGTTTTTAATGTCCTGCAGTTTTTTCAATTTGAATTTAATTGTTTTTCCAACTTTCCCCATTCACACATGAAACCTATTATAATCCTAGCCTCTCCTTCACTCTATAAATAAATATTTTTCTCATTTTTTGGGTTTTGGACGTACCTTATAGGGTTTTTATTTGAGGATATCTGGTGGAATTCTATTTTAATTCACTATTGGAAGAGAGAAACTATCAAGCTGGGATATGCTCCAAAATGTTATTCTTTTCCTCTTCCTTATTTTAATGTTTTTGTTCTTGAAATAAACATCCCAGTTTCTCTTCCTTTTCAACTATTTTGTTCAATTTTATTGTTATTTAATTAAATTATTTTTTATATACATTAGGATTAATAATTTTATTGGGTTAAATCCATTCTAAACCATTGTAAATGCAATTCATTTCTATGATGACTACACCACCCATGAAAGTGTAGTTTTCGTAGTATTCAATATATCTCATACAATCATAATTTAATTATCTTGAATTACTTGATACTATAATTCACATATTATTATCCATGAATTGAGTTTTTAAATTAATTTAAAGAAAAAAATTTAATTTAATAATTAACAAACAAACTCATGAGGTTGAGTAAGGTGTGAATTGTGAGAGCTCGATCTTAATCGGTAAAAAACCACATGAGATGAATTTGTAGAGTTCAAAACAAATGGGAAAAAAACAATGTATTCTCCTTTAAAGAATGGATATGTGTCATAATTTACCATTTAACATAATCTATCCTAATAAAATCAATCAAATCATGGTTCTACAATGGTATGTTCTGAAGCAAACCTAGGTTTTAGTTCCATTCATCATTATGGTTAAGTATATTCTCATAGGGTTTGAGGATTAACAAATTAGGGGATCCTAATTATGTGGATTTGAATTTAAATTATATTGATTAATAATTAAGTTAACTGTTATTGTTAGACCAACTACTGTTTCTATAAATAGATTTCAAAAATATGTCTTCTCATTATGTTTTCTAAATCTCATATACAAAACAAAAAGAAAAATACAATATTCATCCAACAAAATTCTTCTAGTATTAAAAATGATAAAAACCCAACAATTTTTTAAGTAGTTTTTATATGTTATTTTATTTTATTTTCAAAATACCATTAATATGCTATTTTAATTACTTCATCCTATGATAGGAGACATTGGTAAGCCACTCTGTTGCACCAAAATAACCCAAAACTAAACATCATTTGAGAGCTTCCATGACAACACCTTTAAAATTAGTTCTTTATCCTTGGAGGCAGGTACATTTTTCAATAATTTAGAGTTATTTTTTAAAAAATCATTTTGTTCTCTTCTTATTTTCTTCCTTCATTCTTTACCCACTCTGTTTTCATATTCTTCTTCTATTTTCTTTTTTTAGACCACCAACTCAAAATTATTTTCTTTTTATTATGGATCAATTTTCTTCATTTAATTATTATTTTATTTATGACATGAAATAATATCTAGGATATATTAGATCTTTACTCTGATATTTAACATATCCATGTGGAATGAATTATATTGTTTGAGTCTATGAAATGTTTCCACATTCAACCATTTTGATAATTCCTTCATTTGGGAACATTGAAATAGGAAACACCTCAAAATTAAACCTAAAGAAGAAAAAATGGATAAAATCAATAATAATGGAATTAATATAACCCTTTCAGAATTAGATGAACTAGATATTAACTATCAACCAAATTGTATTGCATGCCCAATTCTTGAATAATATATTTAACTAAAATATGGTTTAATTCACCCTATTAGAAAATTTCATGGATTATTTGGTGAGGATACAAAAAACATTTAAAATAATTTAGTGTTATCTTGTTAACCATAAAGACATTGAATCTCTCTAAAGATAAAATAAAACCAAGTGCATTATCAATCTCACTTGATTGAACTGAAAAAATAATGGATGTATTATTTACAACTTGAAGATGTAAAATGTTGGAATGATTTAAAATTTATTTTTTTGAAAATATGTTTTCTAGATTCAAAGAACCACACCATTAAAAAAGAGAACTCAAGAATTAATCAAGCCTAATGGGGAGTCAATGTATGAGAACTGGGGTGATTCAAGAAGTTTTGTAAAAGAAACACACATCATCAAAATATCAAGAAACAACTAATCTAATAATTTTATGAAGGCCTCACGCCTATGGAGTGGAAGATGGTGGGTTATATGTATAGAGGTGAATTGATCCCTTGAAATTAGTATCTTCACATGTGTTGATAGAAATAATAGGGAAAATCTCAATAATTTAGAGATCGAGGTACACAACAAGATATAGGAGTAAATCAAGTAAGTCCATATTCTCTTGAAAATCCAATAATTGATACTAAGTTGGGTGAATTGACCACTATGTTGAGACAAATTTATCTGGCTCAAAATACATCAAAATCCTCTCCAACAATTCCTTGTGCAGAATGCACTGAAACAGACCACCCAAATAATTATTTCCCCCAACTACAAGAGATGTGGGATTTAACATTATTATTACCTATGAGACCACATTAGTAAAAAGAAAAACCACATCCCCAGAAGAAGTATGATTCATGATCACCAACATACACCCAAGGGTGGAAGGATCAATCTTACATGATTTATTTATATATAAAAGAAGGCCCCCTTTTCAAAATAATATCCAACAACCTTCACCTTAACAACAGAGTTATGAACAACCCCAAAAGATATTTGAAGTTCAAGAATCAATAAGTCGACAATTATGGAATTTTCAACCAAATATAGATTCTTATACTCATGACCTTTTGAAACAAAATGTTCTTTAATAATAGAATGAGATGAAGGGACATGGTTTGGAGTTGAGAGAGTGGAAGACATGAATGAACCAGATCTCCACCACCCTCCATGAACAGGTAAGTAAGAAATATATAAATCTACCATCCTATCCTACTCCATATCCCAAGGGGAATATAAGTTCCATCTCATTGAGAAGTGTGTAGTAAAAAAACTAATTCATATGTATATATTGTTCAACCAAGATTAACCTCAACTATCAAGAATCCTCATTCAAGGCTAGCTATTGAACATCCAAAGGAGAAAGGAAAAGTTAAGAAAAATATTGATAATAATCATCCTAAACTCCTTCCATTTCAAAATAGAGTTGTTCAAAAAAATATGACTAAAGAGGCGACGCGAAAATGAGGTCATGGGCACATTCAAGAGCTTTGAGATAATTATCCCCCTTATTGAGGATGTTAAGAAAATAAAATGGTATGACATATTCGTAAAATATCATTGTAGCAATCTAATAGGTCTCATGGGAAATGAGAGTGTAATATTGTAATGAATTTTTCACTACTCATTACACCAACTCAATAAATTCCAACAAAGTGCGAGGATCTGGGGACATTCATCATACCATGCACTATAGAGGAGTTACACTTTTCTGATACTTTCTGTGATTTGGGAGCTTCCATAAATATAATTCCTCACTTTGTATTCTCTTATTTACTATTCTGTGAGTGTATTACAATAAGAGATGTGGTGTAGTTAGAGAATAGAGATATAGTATATACAATGGTATTCCTTGAGGATGTACTTGTTCGGCTAAGAGAGATGATATTTCTGGAAAATTTATACATGATTAACATGAAGGATGATTAGGAAAATTCATATTATTCTATTATCATAAGTTGGAACTTCCATGAAAATATAATTAAACATAAATTTCCATTAGGGTATACTTTACATGGAGTTTGGATATGAAGTTGGGATATTTAAGGTTATGGACTGTATGAATTACCCCTCATAGGACCATTTAGTTTTTGGTATCTCTCATTTTTAACCACCATGTAAAAACCCCAGGGATTTTTATTTTCCTATGATTAGGGAGATTATGAGAATTGGTTCTAGTTTGATGTTTAATATCACTTCCAAACCTGTTTATAATGCACATACCTCTCTTGGAATTTATTTCTATATGTATTCATATTTATATTTTGATCATGTTCACCTTGATTTTGACATGGTTATTGATTATGCAAATGTATTTGATGAATTTTTTTTCTATATTTGATGATGTATATTCTTATAATGATTTTCATTGTGAATATATCACAGTTCCTTCAAATTACTCATCAATATTATACTCCCCTTCATTAGAAATCAAGCATTTCCCACCAAATCGCAAGTGCTCATATGTGTTGAGTGGTGAGATATTTCCTATTATAATTTCTAACAATCAACATCTTGAACATGAATAAAAACATTTGAACCTTTTGAGGGAGAATATTATGGAAATATGGTGGACCTTGGATGAAATATCATGTATTATCCTTTCCACTTTAATGCATAGGATTTTTTTAGGATGGGGATAAACTAGTTTGGTAGACACAAAGGAGACTGAATCCAAATATACAAGAAGATGTTATAAAACAAGTTAAAAAATTTCCCAACTTGTGTATAATTTATCCCATTCCAAATTCCCTATTGGTGACTCCTATTCAGGTTGAGTCTAATAAAAGTGGTGTTTTTTGTTTGAAATGGGAGAGTAGAGATAGTTCTAATGTGGGTGAAAATAGTTGGTGTGTGTTTATTGATTATGGGAAATTAAATAAGTCCACTCACAAGGAATATTTACCCTTCCATTTATTGATCAAATACTTCAGTTATAAACACGGATAAACACTATTGTTTCTTAAATGGATTTTGTGTATATTTTCATGTTCCTATAGCTTTAGAGTATCAGGAGAATACAACATTCACTTGTCTATTCAGTAAATTTTACCTACCAAATAATTCCATTTGGACTATGAAATTAACTAGGTACCTTCCAAAGATGCATGGTGAGAATTTTTTTTGATTTCATTGAGTTATAGATGGAGGTATTTATAGATGATCTTATATCATATGGATCTTTATTTTATGAATGTATCTTTAGAGTGGTAAAGGTATTGAATTTTTGTATTGAGATGAATAAAAAATTTAAACATTATAAAATTTCATTTCATGGTAGGGAATGTCCTTTTATTATGAAATTTAGTGTCAAAAAATATAATAATATTTGATAGATATAATGTAGATATTATTTAATCCTTTTTATATCATTTATGCATATATGATGTTAGATCATTTCTAGGGAAGGCATGATTTTATCGATGCTTCATCATAGATTTCAGTACGAATTATCTACCCTTATATAAATTGATTAAAAAATATTTTGCCTTCATTTTTTATGATTAATGAAGTGTATCATTTGATGAGATAACGAATCATCTTACCACTCCACCAATCATACATCCACTACCGTGGGACCTTCCATTTGAGCTTATGTGTGATTCTTCAAACTTCACAGTTAGAGTTTTCTTATCATAGAGGGTGGAGGGAAGTTCTCATGTGATTTCCTATTCATAAATAACATCGGATTTCATCTAATAAAACTAGACAACCATTTACGATGAGTTTATTTCCATCATAATTTATTTACATAAACTCCTTTCATATTTATTAGGCTCTAAAGTAGTTATTTTTTCTAACCATTAATCTCTGAGGTGACTCTTCAAGAATCCAGATGAAAAGCATAGAATTATCTGATGGATGGACCTTCTTCAAGAATTCAATATTTAGATAATGTAAAATAAGGGTTCAGATAACTTGGTGGAGGTCCACTTGAGTATTATTACTCAGACACTAGAGGATGACACCTTAGACCAGGTACCACTCCATGATGCTTTCCATAATGAGAACCTTTCTGAACAATTAAGTGCACATCCTTGATATGCTTATTTAGATAACTAACTTATTTCCATATAATTTTCTATAAATTTAAAGAAACATCATGTCCAAAAATTACAGTGGGTCTAGGATTTATGAGTGGGATGATCCCTACCTCTAGTGCATGTGTAGTGATCATATTATTAGAAGTTGTGTTCTTGATATTAAGTTTTAGTCTATTATGAATTTTATCCATTAAATTCTAGGTGAAGAGAACTTTGGACCCAAATTGATATATATTAAAGTGTTAGAATCTATATTATATTGTCCTATATTATTCCAAGATGCTCATGTGTTTTTTAAGTCGTTCTCACATTTCATACACACGGGAAACATTTCAATTACTTGAAAGATTCCCTAACAAACCATATTATTCTTTTCGAGTTTTTATGTATGTAGAATTTATTTTATGGGTACTTCTCCAATTTCATTCAATTTTTTTTTTATTTTGGTTTCCGTTGATTATGTTAGAAAATGGGTAGAGGCCAAGTCCACAAGGATTGATGACTCTTGTGTTATAGTTCACTTTCTCAAGGTAAATATTTTTAGTATGCTTGGAGTACTAAAGTATATCATCATTGATCAGGGTACACACTTTTTTCATTGGGATTTTTATTCCCTCATTGGGAAGTATGGGGTGACAAAAAAACATCAATATTATACCACCCCTAAAAAATTCCCAGGTAGAGTTTTCAAATTAGGATTTGAAACAAATTTTAGAAAAATTATGTAGCTGAATAGGAAGGATTGGAGCAAGTACTTGGATGAAGCATTATGGGATTATAAGAGAGCATAAAATTCTCTAATTGGTATTCTCTAATTTTGGATTTCTTTAGGGAAAGCATGTCATCTTCTTGTGGAGGTTGAGCATCAAGCCTGTTGGTCTATAAAAAAGTGTAACATGGATTTGGTCCAATATAGAATTCAAAAGAAGCTAAAAATTCAACAGCATGAAGAAATTTTATTTTCATCATATGAGAACTAAAATATCTACAATAAAAGATCAAAATTATATCATAACATAATTTTTCAAAAAAATAATGTTTCAGGTAGAACAAAAAGTCTTAATATATAGTTTATTATTGAAGCTAATGGTCGGAATGTTATCTTCCATATGGTTAGGTCCTTGTATCTAATGTATTTCATTTTGGTTTTGTGAAGATCACACAATAGAAAATAATAAGGATCCATATAATCAATGGGTATCTTTTAAGGAAACATATTGAGGGATTTCCTACCAATGTAGTTGAATTCATCACACTACAAAACCTCGTCATCCCATGAGAATATGAAGTTGTTCCTAACCCTTTAACTTTAATATTATTTATCCTATTTCAAATTCTACATTCCATGTGGACATATCATCTCATGGTTTAACATTGAAGAAAATGAAAAAAATTAAGTGTGGGGGAGGGGACATTAATTTGGGGTAGCTATTTAGGATTTTTATTTGTCTGTTTTGAGTGTGTTTTCTATTCATTTTTCTATTATATTTTTTAAAAAATAAAAAAATTATCTATAAAAAACATCATGTAACCTTCAAATTTAGATATTTAATATTTGTAAAATTAATATTTTCAAAATTCCTTGGTGGATTGATAAAAATGATCAATATTTCTTCATGAAGGGTTGATTTTTATAAAAATAAAAGTCATCAATAATATCATTAGTTTTGTCTTTAGAAAACAATTTAGATTTTGAAACCATTCTTTATGATATTTATTCATGGTAAATTGTGTCACTGATTTCTCCCCAAAATTTATCACATAACCATGAATTTTGAAATTTTTCCTACACAATTAAAGATATATCCAAGTTAGGTAAAAAAGCATCTTATATCAATGGTTTATTCATATGTTCATTTCTATTCAGATAATTCACATAACTATACTAAATTGACCTATTTATGAGTACCTGGTATCTTATAGTTTTATAGCTTCAAATTAATCAATAAAAAGTACACACACACAAAGATATATATATATATATATCTATTCTCAATAAAGAGGGGAGTGATGAAATGTACAACACATGGGGATATCTAGGTCTGAAGCTTATGGTTTGGCTTTTGGGAATGCTTCTGTGAGTACGTCTTGATATTTTATTACAAATAAATGTAGAACATGTTTGGTGAATTAAACCAAGAAAGAAGAATTATTTTTCATGACATGAATAAACTAAATAAAGGGTGGATATATGAACTTGAAATGGTTGGCACACATTGAGGAATTATTGGCATAGGAGACCCATAATTATTTCACTAGGATTAGAGTCAGTAATATCACTGGATTTTGTTTTGATACAATTTATGAGACAATGACATTAAAATTTTATAATATTAATTCTTGATGGTAATATAACTTTTCATATATTATCACAATGGATTTGTAAATATGAACAAGCATATATTATCACAATTTTTTAGAATACATGGCTTGTGACGTTTCTCATGAGTGAGAAAGGGTAAGTGTGTTGGAGTTGATAAAACCCGATATTATTGAATATTATTTTGATAATAAATAAAATAATTTCATCACATTTTTAAAAAAAATTATTTATAGAATATTTGGGATAAGATCATTCATTTGAGAATTTGATGAAAATTACAGTTTTTTACCATTTAATGTTCATTGTAGTATTTTGGAAATAACTATTTTTATGTGGAGTATATAAAAATTATTAGTTTTTAACTTTTTTCCCACTCAATGGGATACAATAATCAATCAGGACATCAGATCCAAATCATGCATTTGTTTGGAGTAAAAGGATTGTGATGTCAAAGATAGGCAGGACTCACCCGATTGGAATCCACTTCAGTATTTGGCCATAATGTATTCATTACTACTTTTATTGGGACCAAATTTTGAGATAATACTAAAAAACAAATTTCACTTGAATCGTCCTTCTTGAAGGATAGATTGGTCACACATTTTGGAGGTTAAACAGTCAGTTCCAGTTGGATTAATTTATTTGGATGAATTTTCCCATTCACACTTAAACCCACTAATAATCCTAGTCTCTCCTATACATTATAAATATTTATTTTTATCATTTTAATGGAATTATATGTGAATTATAATTTTGTTTGAATAGGATAAGTGTTGCATTTCCATTTTAATTCATCATCTGAGGAGGGAAGCTATCAACCTTGTATCTCTTCTAAAATTATCGTTTTTCCTCTTCTTTATTGTAATGTTCTTGTTCTTAATTAAAATCTTAGTTTCTATTATATTTCTTATGTTTTGATAAATTTTATACTTATTCAATTCACTTCTTTTCTCTTTAACTTGGGATTATAAAATTGATTGGGTTATACCCATTCTAACCCTTTCCGAATGAAATTCACTTCTTAGATGACTACACCACCCATGGAATTGTATTATTCTTAGTAAGAGATATATCTTCAACCTTATTCATTTAATTATTTTGAATAAATTGGAAATATAATTCACATAATATGATCCATGAATTTATTTTATAAATTCATTAAAACTAATAATTAAATTTAATAATTAACACAAAACTCATGAGGTCGAGTAATGTGTGAATTGTGAGAGGGAGATCATAATTGGAATAACAAAACAACATGGGATCAATTTGGAGAGTTAAAAAAATCCCAAAACACAATTCAAAATCATTTCTAGAATGGATATATTCCCTAATCTACCATTGAACATAAGTAATCTTTATAGCCTCAATCATTGTAGGGTGTTAAGATTGCATGTTCTGAAGATAGCCTAGGTTTTAATTCATTTCATCATTCTGGTTAAGTATATTCTCATAGGTTTCAAGGATTAACAAATTAGGGGGTCATAGTTCGTGGATTTTAATTTAAATGATAGTTTCTAATAATTAATTGAATTTGTAGAGTTTCTACTATTTCTCTTTCAAAAAATAGTTTTCTAAAAAATTCCTTATAATTATAGTTTCTCAATCACATTTCCAAATTAAAAAGAAAAAAAATACAATATTTTTCCAAAATACTTATACTAGTTTTATAAATGATAAAAAACCACCCGAAACATTTAATTATTATGTCTATGTTCTTTTATTTTATTTTCAAAATAACTTTAATATGATGTTTTAATTACTTTCTCCCTTGAGAGATGAATTTGGTCAGACACTCTGGTGCACCTACATAACCAAAAACTGAACATCATTTCAAAGGAACCATTATAGTGACTTTCAATGATATACACATTAAAAGACCATAAAATGGATTCCTTGAGTTAGAGTATAAGTGATGTCATCTCAAATGGGACCCTCACTAACAAAATAAGATAGAGTCATCCTACATGGTATCTTCTAGTTTGAAATGTAAGAAGAGGCATCCTATATAGGGTCCTTAAGAAAATAACCTCTCATCCTCCTAGTATAGAAGAGAAAATCCTAAAAGAGACACATCCTCATTAGAAATCTGGAAAATCATTTTTCATGGGGGAGGTCTCATGGCCCATCTTAGATAAAATTAATCACTCATAAGATACAACTGTATTGGATTACTGGAAGAAGAACTCTCTATTCAAGAAAATGTCAGAAACACCATCTTGGAATCCTCAAACCCCATCAAGGGTTTCACCATCGTGATCAATATAGAATGATACTCAAAATTGAAACCTCATATGTCCAATTATGACTCCTAGGAATAACTATTTTAAATACACAAACAGGGTAGAAAAGGGGGCAGTAGACGATGTGTATACCCCGTACATGACATGTACATCCAATTCCCCACCTTAGTTTGTACCTGATCTAGACATGGAATGTAAAACCCCAAGTACATGACCTACTGATCATGTACACAATTTTTACCCTATGTGGGGAACCTGATAGTGTACCTCACGTGGATTTTCCTTGTACATATCCTGATCCTGTAATTATAAACTATGTGGAACCCACATAGGGTCTGACTGTGTACTCTACACGTCCATGTACCCCTAAAAGCGTTGTCTGGATGGTAACTTAGCTAAATGGATGAGTCCTGGTACAAGTCATGTATACCCTATACATGGTGGTACTTCCAAAATGTTTTCTTCCCTAAATAGAAAAAACACACTATGTTTATTCCTGAATTACTTGTCGTCTGATCAGGATTTCTAAATGGGAAACCCTCAAAATCCATGAGACCCATGTTTTCTCCTCCGAAGGTATAGATTGAAACACATGGGGCCATTATAAGTCATAATAAGACATTAAAACTTGAAAATTATATATATATTTATATATAATTAATAAATTAAAAAACCTTACTTTAGTTAGAATCTACGGAAGCTTCTCTCATTTCTGTGGTCCACGGTTACCACATAAAAATATGAATCCTCTCAAGCTCCCGAGAAGTACCAATCTTCCAATATCCATATTTATCTCTCTCCCACTCCATATCCACTGTATTTAGTGGTAAAAGAACCCATAGTGGGGAATATATAAGAATCCATTCGATAAAGAAGAAATGAAAAAAGGGAAAAAGAAAAGGAAGAATAAAATGGGTGTCATCCCTGAAAATCAACCTGAGATTATTCCACTATAAAAACTCCACATTTTTTACATCATAGAAAATAAAAATTCTCAATATGACACTCTGTTCTAAAGATATGGCTGAAAAAACCTGCATGAATGATGTAATATTTAATTAATTAAATATTATTTATTAAGTATTCTGAAAAAAATCCAATGAGTTTAAAATTCCACCAAACTCTAATCCTATGATAAACACCCATTTCTGGGACCGATAGAGTTGTCATAAAAACTATACACGGTAATATTATATAGTAAATAGCCTTTTTACACCCTATAAACATCTGAAAGTAAAAAACTCAAATTTCTTATCTAATTTTGAGTTCAGAAAATTAGAAGTCATTACAATGTAGAGACTATATCTTTAATGGGGAATCTGGAAACATTTATAAGAAATATTCCCATCATTTTTAATTTAAATGGAAATAAAACCATATTCTTATTATTAATATTAGTATGCACTAAAAAAGAGGAATGGTGAAGAAGAGGAAGATTACTTATGAGAAATCACTTTGTATCTTATTCTCTACTCTAGAAAATAATATGACATAACATTCGAGGAGATTTAGAAAATAATTAGTGTCACAAAGATAAATAATTTAGCACACTCACTTGATAGAAGAAATAATATTTAGAATGATTTATATTTTAGATCTTCAAAATATTTAAAGATACTAGTGTAATTGTGTAGGTTTTTATATATTATTGTTTCATATTTCAAATACATATATAGGTCTCTATTTATATTATCAAAATCCATTGGTAATGTTTTCGAATAGATTTATAATTATTATTATGAATTCATTCAAGTTTTAAATATTTTGAAAAGTATTTAAATCATTCATAATTACTTCATTTAGCAAAATGAAATGGATAACTATTCTATAGAGGAGATATTTTCAATATAAGAAAGGGAAATTTAGCATGGATTCTCATAGGACCATTTTATTGGTTCTTCCATAAACATTTTCACTATAGAATAGAATTTGATTTGGGTTATGGGTACCTCCTACAAAGAAAATAAAATGGAATTGAGTGAACCATTCAAGTCAAGCAAACAAAGTTACTATTTTAACTATGATATAAATACAGAGGACATATATGTAATCTTTAAAGAAGATATTTTACCGAATATCATGTAAGGGTAATCCCAAGATTCTTATACTCATTTATTGGTAACAATCCACATATGTATACAACCATGTAACCCTTATGCGGTGCATTCCTCATATGTATGGGCATCTATTTGTGCCCATACATTAAGGTTATGAAGTAATGATTTTTTTCCATCCTTTTGATGTTTTAGTTCTTAGAGATACATTATAATACTATGTTCTATGGTGTGGGGATATGTGCTAAACTATTTTCCATCTATCAACTTCCAAACATGAGGATTCTAACAAGATTTCATCAAGTTAGACACACATCACTTAAATAATGATATTAAACCCTTTAATATATTTTTTTTATCATTAAAATAAAATGTTGATGAAAAGAAAAACACCCTCCTCCTATAATTCACAAACCCCATCAAAAACCACCTCATAAACCTCATCAAAATAAACTACAAGTTTACTTCTGACTCAGGGACAACATAGCCCATTCATAAGAACCTCACCTGAAAGAGAAGGTGGGAAAGGCGGGGTTGCCATTAATTCATCCTCATTATATTAATTGTTTGATCAAACACCCCCCCCCCCCACATTTGGGCTTCGACACATAGTTATCAATGCGGGTAGAGTGCATATATAAATCACAATAAAAATACATTATATAATAGTCAAACACACACAAACCCAACATATGTGTTCATAACAACAAACGTTTCATAACTCAAAATATCCACACAAGGACTCACAACCTATCCGACATTAAATGTTATCTATATATGAATCACACTACAAAAATAAGCTAAGATAACAACATTCATTCCACATTTTTTCAATTTAATTAAATTTGTAAGATTTTCTAACTGCCAACAAGAGTTATTTACTAAGACCATTGTTTCAATATTAAACATAAATAGATTTAACCACACTTCCCATTTTAATTTAATAGGTTATTTTCCATTTAAAAACATTTTATTCTAGTTATGTTAATAATATTTTATTCCATTACTATCAGAAAACAAACATAACACAACACAACACAAACAACCCATCAATATCATTCCCTTTTGATGATAACTGGGCCTTGAGTCTCAACCACCATATATCATCACAACTGCATCTATCCTCAACCAAATTCCATTATAAATGTAAAACAAAAACACTATAAAACACATTTCAGATAACTTACATTAGATTATTTAAGGTTAATTTATCACATTTACTTCATTATTTTAAAGGGAATTCTCAGACAATACATGATTCTATGGGAAATTTTTTTTTACCTAGATATATTTTGTTTGAAAATTTCATATGTGGTGAGTCAAAAATCAAACAATAAAATATTAACCAAGTTAAAAATTCACAAATACATCGCAACCTGATACATAATCTAAATCTAAGAAAGAAACAAAAATATTTTCACCATATTGGAAGGATATAAGAACAAGTAATCCTCATTTTATTCCTTCCCTTCTCCATCAATTTCAATTAAAAGAATTTATTATCCTCAATAAGAAATTTTATAATATCAATCCCAAAGTAAAATAAAATAATTGTCCTACACATGTAAAACTAAAAGAATAATGATAAAGGATACACTACCTTAAATTTTGTTTCAAACCACCGTGCTGGGATAGAATAAAAGGAATAAAACCACCAAGAATAAAAATAATGGAAATACCTTGATCAACCTAGAACCCAACTACCCACATCATATCCCTTTATAAGAATACCCAAACCATCCATATCCCAATGAAAACCCTTCTCCAAAATAAGGATCAGGATAGAAAATTGAGAAAGGAGAGAGAGGAATTACCATAGAATTTCTAAATATTATTCTTTGGATATAAAGAATCAAATCCCACAAAGAAAGAGTATAAGGCTTCCTAAAATTACCTTGGATCCATCTAAGAACTTATAAAAAAGGCTAATGGATGGTATGATTCGAAGGGTATTTTTAATTTTTAAATAATCCAGAAAATAGAAGACTATGACACAAAACCCATCACCACTATGAAAATGTGATGACACAACATAATACTATGACATAAAGTAAAGGAAAATTTCATAGTGGGGTTGGTAAAATACACATTCAATAAAAATTATGATGTCTACATCGGATTTAAAAACTAATAAAAATGATCATTGAATAAGACAAACTGCCATTCCATGTGACTCAATCTACAATAATATAATCATGTTGAAACCCTATTCTTTGTTGTAGCTACCATAAAATCAAAATAAACACAAAAAATCTTCCAAGACACTATGTTATAGCCTCCCTCTCCACATCATAGATAGGACAAAAATGAAAAAACCACAAAAACTCCATCCTAAAGAACTATACCATGTCCATCTTATCCACACTAAATCTACTCCCTTTATGGTGTAGTTCCTACATTCACATAAGAAAATACTTCCCAAATAATATCTTAAATACAACACCAACATCCCCAACTCCTTTAAAACTTCCCAAACACCTCTATCACCATAATTCTCACAAAGTAATGGGTTAAAATCCCTAGACTATTACATAATCATCATCAAAATATAATTAATTAATTAATTTTTTCATTTTAATATGTCCATGATAGTTCATCATCCGTAAACCCAATTCACATGAAAAGTATGTCACATCTATGGTAAAACCCACATTTTGGATTCAATTTTGGTCATGGTTTTCCCATTTGAGACTCTAGTTGTTGATAAAACCATTTATTCTAAAGATTTTTTTATTTTTGGTTTAATTATTCATATATTTTTAATCATGTCACTTCACAGGTCTTACAACAACTATTACACCAGGACAACATATATTAAAAACCCATATATATATATATATATATATTCAAAGGATCCTAACATCATAACAAAAAATGTTACACTCTCCCAACCTTTAAGACTTTTTACCCGGAAAAGAAAAAACATACTAAAAAATGTGAGGATATTGAGATAGCATCTAGATCTCACGCTCCCAAGTGCTTTCTTAGAGCTATTCATATTACCAATGAACTCACAACAATTGGAAAACACACTCACAAATGATCATATTTTTCCAATCCTTGATGGCCACTGGGTACTCTTAAAATTTGTATCAATACTAAATTTATAGATCCCCACCTTTAATAATATGTGATAGGTCGGGCATGTATCTACATAGTTTGAACATGTGGAAGACTTCATGTACTTGGTCTAACTACAGTGGTAATGCTATGTGATATGAAAACTTTCCTACATAGAACATGATTATGAACAACCCAATGAACCTCAGAAATAAATTTCTACCCTGAACAAACCTCTACAAATCATATTTTAGAGACACCTTTAGGAAAACATGGTCCCCTAGCTAAAACTCCAAGAGTCTATAAATTCGACATGCATAAGATTTATGCCAAATCTGACCAGTCATTATCTACTCATGGTTTACTTTTTCTTTTTCTATCATTTATTACACTAGATATGGCCCCAAAAGAGATGAATCGTCTATCTCTATATATCATAAGTGTGACTGATAGGGTCTCTCATACAGGGCTTTTAATGGTCCCATTACAATACATTAGTGATATCAGTTATTATAATTGAACTCAGCTAATGGAAAGTGATCCTCCAAACTCCAACCAAAGTCCAACATGTAGGCTCTCGGTATATCCTCCAAAATATATATGTCCATTTTAGTAAATTTATATCTCTAGGGTTGAAACATTTTACTCATATAAAATTTTGTCCAAAAAGACTCTTTTAAACCTGTCCATATCTATGACATGTTCCATGCATCACATCTATAGAAAATCATCAAGGGTACCCAATAAATATAGATGATCTTTTACATCTACATGTTCCTTAAACTATCAACTGAGAACTTCTTCTTGATAATGATGAAGTGGTATAATTTTTTAATTTGATCAAAAATAACCGAGATAACATCAAGGCCTCTAGTTCTCTGTGGTATCCCCATCACAAAATCCATTAATAAATCATCCTACATCTATTCTGGGATCTCAATAGAGTAATTAAATCCTATTATAACCTAATATTCTTAATTCTCCTACTGATATGGAAGTCATTATGAAAAATATTTTGAACTAGTCAACCTCATACCATCTGAACCAAATATCCTCCAAATGTCCCGATATTTGTTTACCACCCTAAGGTGTACTGATAAGAGGTAGGTATGAAACTCCCTTCACACCTCCTCACACAACATGGTTGAAACCATTATACTTTATCAATAAATGATGAATTCCTCCTCAAATTTAGAAAAAAAATTCTCAATGCACATTCTAAAGATATTTGGTCATGATTAACTTCATAATCAATTTCCCCCAACTGATCCACTATCACATACAGTAGAAACGGTTGAATCACTACCATCAACAAGAGACAATTTGTCCCTCACTTCTACACCATGGTTTGTTGCAAAGAGGACAACTACTCTCACGCATCCTCCGCCAAGTGTAATTAGGATTTTTAGCTAAAGGAATCCACCCCCATGTTTTCCTTACTTTTATATACTACCAAAAATTCTTATTCATGAATTAAATACATCTAATTTATGTGTCTCATGTTATGATTTCTATGAGAAAACATATACCTAACATTCTAGTGGTTTGAGTAAGCCACAAAGTGTTCACAAATAAGATAATTCCTTTAAAACCTTGAGGATAATACTATAGAAGAAAACTCTAAACAATATTTCATGTAGTTCTTATTATTTGATCTTGTCTTCCTTGAATCATCAATAATAATATTTTTACCTCTGTATCAACATGTACCTAATTCTAGCTCTAGAGGCATAAAAAAACATTGTGTACTCAACTCACTCCTTTTGTAGTCTCTTTAAAGGATAATTATTCAACCTCATACTCAACTCCTATAATTATTTATGAAATCACTCAATCTAGTAAAATGACTTCCCTTTGTGTGTCAATGTAGTCAAATGGGACGTAATCCTATAAAATTATTCCACAAACCTCTGATAGTACTCCACCAAAATGAGGGAAAACTACATCTACGACGTGATCGTGGGTGGTTCCCAAGATAACCCTACCTCTATCCTTTTTGGGTCCATGTAAACACTATTCTCAGAGATGAAATTCCTCATAAAATTAACCTCTCTAATCCAAAATTAACACTTTGACAGTTTACCTTATATATGATGATCTCAAAGTAATTCTTGGTCCATCCTCAAATTTTTTTGTGCTTCTATTATAATATAGATTAAATTATAGATTCATCCATATATACCTCCATAAACCATTCTAATAAGGGTTGAAATATCTAATTCATAATATTAAAAATAATAAAGGGCTTTCATCACAGCAAATAGAATCACCAAAAACTCATAGTGCTTATAGAAACATTGGAATGTTGTCCTTAGAATATCCACCTCAAGAACCTCAAACTAGTGGTCACTAAACCATAGATAAATCTGCAAGAACCATCTCACACAGTTTAGTAGGTCAAAAATGTCATCGATACATTGTATGGTGTATTAATTTTTAATCTCCATGTGGTTCAGGAATCAGTAATTGAGGCATAATTTCAATATTCCATCATCCTTCTTGAGGAAACATACCAGATCTTCACATGATAGTACACTATGTTTAGTAATACCCTTCTTTTTAAGGTCTTTTATCTTCACCCTCATATTTAAAAACTCTTCTTGTTCTATCATAAAATACAGAAAATATATTATCCCAGTAAATAGTTGTAATTCAATGAAAAAATTAATCTCTTGATATGGAGATATTACTAGAACATATTCTAGAAGTACATACATTTACTTCTTCCACTACAACTAGAATCTAGGTACTTGAATGGATCACTAAACTATGGAATAAACTGTATAACATAATATAGATATCTTGAATCTTCCTACTCTTAAGCCCCCACACTTTTTTCTAGAATATCTTCACTGAGTTCTAGATCACGATGTTACCAGATTTGTGAAATAAAAGAAACTCTCCATATAAAAAGATCCATCCAAAAATGATGGGATGAAGACTATAAAAGAATATCTATATCTTGCATAAGGGGTACATAAATAAAATATTGAATCATGGATATGTTTATAAGTAGAATATATAAAGTATAGAAGATAGAGATCATACCTAAAATCATCTCATCTGAATCCTAATCATATCACTACATAGCTGGTAACTAACTATTCCCTCTATTACTACCTCTTCAGGTCTATTGTTAACCACATGGGGTAGGTTGTAGAATTAGACCATAACGTAATAATACACCTCCACCTCCTCTTATTGGGGAAAACACCAACCCCTCTATCAGAATCACTTCTCTAGGGATCGTCTTGGCCACCCTTGGGAGATCCCTAATCATGACACTCTATTGCAGAAGTCCATCAACTATCTAACCACCATCTCTATTTCATCATGTTATAAAATCATGAGTCATGTGACCCTAGTTTTTATAATAATAAAATCATCTTTCCCCAAAATGTCTAGAACATCTATGTAATCTTTATATAAGGAATCCCCACATTTGAGTATGGGAAGGATCTTTCCTCCAACATCGAGATACTAAAGTTTGACATCTAACAATATCATTAGAAAAATCTACCCAAGGATGTACACTTACAAATCCAGCTAACTGATGCTCCTCTTCCCAGAATATATGTATCAAAAAGGTCTTATCTACCACCCCAGCATATGTGGGAATGCATAGAGAGACCACTCTAGTTGGGATGTCCATTTAGAGGCCCAAAAAAGAATCAGGTACACTCAGAATTATCTATCTCAAACCATTTCTATGGAGCAGGGTGATAGTGGTTAACCTTGATGCATACTCTGCAATAATCATATCACCATGCACCAATTAAATATGTTTCTAATTCTTCATGGAGTGCAAGGTTGAAGGGTATTAATTCACATTAAACAATTACTTAAACTCCTCCAATAAAAGTTTTACCTCATCATGGGTGTGGGTGAACAAATTCTACTTATATCCTAAAACACTATTAAGAATATTTCTTTCAAGTGAAATCATATGGTCAGGCAAGGTCTTTATGAGATGAAAAACATGAACTTCCGACTCATGTGAAGCAACCCAGGGTGTAAAAAGAGCCTAAAAATAAACAATTTAAAATTTTGGTTTCAAGTTTATTCTAGAAACATAAAATACAAAAAAAAACTTTTATATTTCAATGGATTATGTGAAATTCCATTTATTCACAAAAAATAAAATCAAATGAAACTCTAAACATTCCCATGTTCATTAGAAATCATTGTATTGAATTAATCATTGTCAGTGTGTTGGGACTCAAAGGTGTCATGCTAGGAATCCATTATAATTTTCATACATTCACCATATCATATAGATCATATATCTCTAATTCATAGGTTATATTGTGGGAAATAAAAGGGATTTTCAATTTTACATTGATCACGTGAAGAATGCATACTCAATCGAGAAGACAGGATAAATACAACCTTGTTCTTCATTTAGTTTCTCACTCTAAATATTATAGATAAGATAGTAGAGATTAAAATTCCTGAAAATTATTATGAACACTATTTTTTTAATCTGAAATTCATTTATGTACATTGGATATACATTTAGAAAATCACATTTCTCCTTGGAAAGTTATGACATTATATTTAGACCATTAAGAACACTTATTAATTAATTAATCTTGAAATAAAGGTAATGAATATTTTATCACCCACTTATAACACAATACCTGTTACATGATTATATATACACCATTAAACCTGCTCTCTCCTCCCCAAATTATTTAACAAACTATGATCATACTATGTTCATTTAAAAAATTATATTTTCTTGTATCCACTTTTATGATCAACAAAAATTTTGATTACATTGAAAAATAAATTAAATCATCATTATTATAAACATGAATTATTTTACTAAATTATTTTACTTGAGATCACTCACAATCAGACATTCATAGGCCGCATCACATGGGTCCCACAATTTCATAATGTAATATTCATCTGAATAGGTGGAACTTATGGATACACTGATTATGTGAACATATAGGTCCTTATCATTATAGTAATGAGTCTGGATCACAGAACAAGAATGGATTCTAAAAAACCTTCATGAACCCTATGGAGATAATGAATTTCATAAATACAACTACCACCTATGAATACACTCCTTTTAATATAATCTATTTTTCATATGATATATTATAAAGACAGATGTACACTTTTTTCATAATATTTCGAATGATTTATATATTTCATGACCTTACCAGTTTTCCATACCGTCTTATACCAATATATAACTTCCTCAACTTAGAAGAAAAAAATTACATCTTCATCATTTAATAAATATCATACCACGAATGGAAAACCCAACTGAAGATACCTCTCCATGACTTCAATGTGATGGTCTTTACTTGAATCAAACAATGTTATAAAATGGTATAAATTATTAAATATATCAGGGGAAGATACCAATACACATGTTTTTATATATGAACAACCAATAACACTAGAAACATGTGATGAACATATTTCTAGATCATTCCCCGTGATCACATCTACTCCAGATCACCTGTGAAAAATTCATGAGAAGTCTTAATGCTTATGAGCATCCAGAACATCATAGTCAGACATCATATGTTTCCAATCAGTGTGATATATCTAAACCATCTGAAATATTTTTAATATTACTATCATTGTATCTTCAGGATATAATTATTGTTATAAACTACTGTATCCTTTTGATAGGACATGTAATATAAGGACATTACTATGTAAATAGTAGATGTAGAAGTGTCAACACTATTATGGTAATAATAAACATATTTATATTTCAAACTATATACATTTAATTTTAATCAATGTGAATAATGTATTTGGGTCTAGGGGACAAACTCACAACACTCCCATATATACTGGAGCCAACTGCTAACAAATATCAACTCGCTAGCTCTCACCTGAGTATCACGATTCTACTAAGACATTGTTTTAGTCAGGGGGTGTACCATGTTATCCTTAGTGCATACTTTACTATCCATTACTTCAACTATTATATTTAAATCCCTCAAGTGATGAATATTTAGATGAATATGATTTTTCATCTTGTGTAACTTGGCTCTTTGAAATCAACACTATCAAAGTATTATCATACTATACTTTAATAGAGTCTTCACTTCTAGGTAAAATAACAAGATCAGAATCAATGTTTTGTATCCAAACTACATTATTAACTACATAAAATCTTTTTATATACTCATATACTACTCTAAAATCGATAACCATGGGATACTTCAAGCTCCTCGGGCTCACTGCACCACTATTCAATAAAAACATATATCCTCATAGTAATTTCATATTATTGTGATCTATCTAGAAGTTTTCATTTGTGTATATCCTCAAGACTAGACCCCAACATACTTCATACACCATGAATATATCATTTATACATCCCATGTACTTTAAGATAGTTTTTATAGCTACTTAATACTTCTCTTCTGTATTTTGTTGATATCTTCTCACTGTACTTAAAGCAATGGAAAAAAATAAAACCTATTACATAGAATGTAATACATTATATATTCTACTACTAAATAATAATGGATTATATTAATTCATTCATTCTCCTCATGATTCTATAGACATATTTTCTTGTAGATATGAATTCCATTTTACACTAGAACAATCTTCTCTTGGATCATTCCATATAGTTTTTTTCATTACCTTATCAATATATGTACATTGACACATCCCAACCAGCCTATGAGACCTATCTCAATAAATATTGATCCCTATAATATTGACTACTTCACATAAGTCTTTTATAGAGACACAATCATTTAACCATGTTTTCACATATTGTAACACTTTCCCTTCATTTCTTATTAAACATATATCATCAACATATAATACTAGTAAAACAATGGAACTCCAACTATCAATCTTGTAGAATAATTTATCACTTTAATTATTAATAAAACCCATTTCTATTATGGACTCATCAAAACAAAAATTCCATGATCGTGATGCCTACTTCAATTTATAAATTTATATTTTTTATATTTTATTCTTTATTGGGACTCTTTAAATTTATAAACAATTCAGGATATGATATATATATGTCTTAAACCAATATCCCATTTAGAAAAGTAGTTTTGATATCGATTTTCCAAATTTAATAATCAAGGAAGTATGTAATTTCATGTAGTATTTTAATGTATTTTGGTATTGAAATTGAAAATAAGGTTTCATCATAGTCAATGCCTTGAAATTTCTTAAAACCCATCACTACTAGTCTTTCCTTATAGGTGCTCACGTGACCATTCATGTCCAAATATTTTTTTGAATACCCATTTACACTGAATAGGTTTTTTTTCATCATCGAGTGCATCAACCAATATCCAAACATGATTTTTCTACATGGACTCAATTTTCAAATACATGGATTCTTTCTATTTAGCGTCATCCTTTCAATCTATTTATTACTTGTAATTCATTGGTTCATTATCCACAAGGAGTAATGTCTCACCTAACTCGGTGATAATAAAACCATAAAAAATTATTTTATATAACCTATCTCATATAAAAACATTGTAATTATGTCTTGGTAATATCATAAATTCGCACTTTTTCTTATAGAGATCATTCCTGAAAAATCTCTTGTGAATCTGGAGCATAAACATCATGAAAATCCATATTTCTTCCACATTATCCAATATAAATGTTCCCCTTTTCTATAAATATACCATGTATCGACATAGTAACATTTCTATTTAAACGGTAATATAGAATATATCATTTATCCTCTTTAACATAACCTATAAATATGTACTTTATGCTTCAAATTTATCTTTTATCATTACGTAGAGTCTTGACCAAAAATTACATCCCCATACATGTATGTGTGAATGATTGGGTTTCTTTCCCAACCATAACTCTTAAATAATGCCATATGGTTTTTAAGTTAGTACTTAGTTTAGTGTATATACAATAGTTGGCAGTGCATAACCCAAAAATGATAAAGGTTGAGTGGAATGCCTCATCATTGATCTGAACATTTTAAGTATGATATGATTCCTCCTTTCGATAAGACACTTCCAATAAGGTTTTTATAGAGGTGTAAACTGGGAAACTATTCCACACTCCATTAAATGATTGATGATATATTGGTTAATATATTCTCTATCACAGATTTATTGATGTTTCGTAATCATATAATGAAGTCGATTTCCTAGTTCATTCTGATATTCTATAAGTAAGTTAAAGGAATATGAATTATACCTCATTATTTATATATTTCCACATATACTATAGTCATCCATAATAGTTATGAATTATGTAAAACCACCTCATTCATCTACTACAAATATACCAAATACATCAATATAAACAAAGTCCAATTGTTCTTTATCTCATTCTCATTTCCTACTAGAAGGTGATTGTTCATTTTACATTGTAAACAAGTCTAACATATATCCATGGGTTTTAACTCATTAGATTCTAAATACCCAACATGATATGGTACTCTTAAATTATTCTAATTCACATGACCTAGAAAGATTTCCCATAGTTGGGTAGGATATGATTCACTCTCAATGGATATTTCATTAATTTCCAATACTATATTTTCTAGTTAATGTACATATATAACCCATTATTAAGACATTTCATAACATTATATATGTTATCCTTATACATAAGACCACAATTATTTAAAAACACGAAATAAATCCCATGGTGTCTAAACTTGACACTAATATTATGTTTTTGGTAATATATGGCACATAATAACAATTATTTAGTGAAAAAAATCATTCCTCTTATCAATTCATGAGGATAATATCCCACTTTTAATACTAATAGTCTTAAACTATTATCTTCTTATAGATCCACTTAATATTGTTCAATAATTATTTATTTACTTGTCCTCTAAATTCAAATGAAATTGTTCGAACTGCATTTAGTATCCAATACCCGACTTATAAAAATGAAAAATCGAATTCAATGGAAAATATAACTAAAGTGGAATCATCACATTTATTCTTCTTCCATGATATGAAATATTTATTCCGGTGGTTTATTATTCCACATGCAAAGAGAACTACTTCATACTCATAACTCCCCCAATATATCATTATATTTTTTAAAGGTTAGTGCATCACTTTATTCGACTATGACTTAGTTTATAACACTTTATCATTTCCTATATTCTTCTTGTTCACCATAAGGACTACAATTATTTAATTTTTTATATCCTTATCAGTTAGAAAAATTAAATCCAATAAATTTGGGAGTTACTTATTCATGTTATTTATATTATAATTAAAAATGAATTTTAATAATTTATACTGTAAAGTGTAAATCATCCTTATAATGCATTGGATATCTCATAGATTTCTTATTTTTCTCTCCCACAATTTAAATCTAGGAAATAAGATAACATGTTGAAATCATCCTTATCATCATTCATTTTTTGCATCTCATTTGAGATAGATGACAACATGAAGAACTGAATATCTAGCACAACATACATATACTTCTTGTATTTATCTTTATCAATAATTATTCCTTCATAATGAGGCTTATAAGAAACTGTGGATTCCTTCAGATAATGTTTCCACTCTTATCACAGTACTATGTGCAAGTTCATTTACCACTCATGGAGGTTATAGTCAGTCAATATATTCTCATTATAAAATATTTTTCAGAGTGAAATTTAATTGGTGGTGGTTTTCATTTAGTATAAAAATAAATAAATTTAACTGATTAGTAATTTATTTGGATTACTACTATACATTTCAAAATTATTAATTTTAAATATCTACCATTATTTTATCAAATCCTTGTATCACTCAACAACGAGATTTGAAATGCTCAATCTCTTGAGTATTAAAGAGGAAAAGTTACATGAACCTCTCTTTACAACTAGAGAAATGTAATAGATTATACTCCCAAAGGCTACATAAGGATTTATACTTCCCAACCACATTAACTCATGGCTTCATGATCTGTTGAATCAAGTCCAATCTCATGTAAAGTAATACTTTTCATTGCCTAGTGATTTTCCTCTAAAGATTCAATAAAATAGCTATGTATAATACATTAATTATAATTTTAGATAATTCAACTCACCACTCTCACAAGGACTTATTGGTAGTAATAGACACCCTCAACATGGGCTAATGATAACCCAGAATAATTAGAGGTGTCCAATTTCAAGAAATGGAAGGTATTTAAGGAATTAATATTTTCTTTATGGGATTTGTTAAATTATCTCTATGAATGATGTAATTTTTTATTTAAAATAATTATTCTATGTGATTACACTCATAGAATATCCATTTCTAAATATAAAACATTCACCCAACCTGTTCATTTTATCTATTCGTGATTTTTTATTATCATAATTTTTTATCGTGCATAATAAATACACATTCCCAAAATAATAAACCATGTGTACATTAAAATAAATAAAAAATGATGTGATCATGAGACATTACCAATTTAATAATTGATTTAGTGTATAATAAATTAATAGAGACCCTAGGGGAATTCTTTAAGTAAATACCTATCTCAAATTATTACATGTACTATTCAAGTACACTTTACTTATTTTGTTAACACCAGTACTAAACTTAAACCACTTTAGTATCAAATCCTATAATATTTATAATGTATGCTCACACATAGTTGAGGGATACTCAAGGTGATAGATTAAATTTTTATATATAAATTGATACACATAGTTCTATCTATAAATTAAACCTGGAGGGACAATACGCAAATAATCCAAAATAAAATAATTAGTACATTTTAAAACTCAAATAAAATAAAAAAAAATTAAATAAATAATGAAAAAAATCAAGCACAAGTCATTCTTAGATCATGATCAGACAATATTAATTTATATTTCATAATAAAAAAATTGATAAAATTAATATCAATGGTATTTTTAATTACATAACATGTATTAAAATAATTTCAATTAATTATTTCTACATCCCACAATACCCAAAATAATTTTATTAAATTCCAGAAAACTAAATTTAGTTTACAGTAATTTTTCAGAAATTTTTATGTTAATTATGACCGAATGTAAACCCTTTGACATTTATTTATGGCTTCTAAATGGTGAAACAAGTTAGGTAGGTCAGTTATTAACCTAATTGATTCAGACTAAGATATGGTAAGGTCAGGAATCCCAATTTGGGATTCCAAAAATATAGACAGTAAATATATATATATATATATATATTATAATATATACTAAATTATAATATATACAATATTATATATAAATATATATGTATTATATATATGTAATAGCTACCCCATTGATCAGGGTGGCATGTTTTTCATATGGGTAGAATTTATCCACCTTCCAAAGAAATTATATTTTAAAAAATCTAATCCCTGACTCATTCAAGGATTTTAATAGATTTTTTTAGTTTTTGGAGAGTCTACACTATTAATATATAGAATGATATCTTCCATAGGATAAATTATAGTTTCTATCAATATATTTAGACAACATGAAATGTGATCACATCACCCTTCGTCCCGAAATACAACACACCAATGGACATAAAAGAGGAAAAAATCATCATTTAAATCTTGCCTCAATTATTGGTTAAAACTCATTAATATTTGATCATATATATCTTGGTCATAATAACTCATATAGTCACATTTTTATCTATATTGGGACCTAATAGAAACCCTTTATTTGAATACTATAAATCATAATCAAAATTTTGATTTTTTTTACTTAAATAATTACATCTTCCCTTAGATACTAGTTGAAAAAACATCAGGTAAAAAGAAAGTCTAAAAAATACAAAATTTAAGTTATGGAGATTGTAATCATGTTCAAAATACTGAATCAACAAAACTCATTTCTTGAATTTCCAAATGTTTGTGTGAAATTTAATCTAAACATGAATAAAAATCAAATGTAACCAGACACGGTACCTTGTTTGTTTGAAATCACCAATGTGATTCCCTCATTGTTGGCATGACATGGATCAAAGGAGACATTCTAGGCATCCTATAGAACAAAAACATGTTCAACACAACACTTGTATCAAAAATATTAAATTATAAATTTTTATCATAAGAAATCAAAATCTTTACAAATTCACTTTGATCATGTGAAGAACACAGACACAATAAGGAAGATATAATCAATATAATGTTGTCCTTCATTCATCTTCTCACTCTAAAAATGAGATATAGGAGAAGAGAGAAAAAATTAATGAAAATGGTTGACCTCCCTATTCTTGAGTCTCAAATTAAGCTATATAATTAGGTTAGAATTTTAAATTTGTCTTCTTTTATCAATGAAATGTTATAACCATGATTTTATAAACATAGGAACACTTATGACTTAATTAAACATGTCATAAATATAAGTAATATTTCTTCACCCATTTTTAAAAAATTATATTTTTATTAAAAAAATATAAACCAATAAATTATATGACTCCTAACATATTAATTTCATGAACCTTGAACATACTATGGTCATTCAAAAAATTATATTATCTTGTATTTAATTTTTTGATCAAACTATATGTGAATATATTTAGAAATGAATTAATTTATAATTATTATAAACCTATATAATATAATTGATCTATTATACTTTGATTTATCAAACATGAACGTTCACCATCCCCCATATGTGGGGTCCACTATGTCTTTAACTCATATTCAAATGAATAGGTGGAACTTTTGGATACACATAGTGTGTGACCCTAGAAGTCAGTATCGTAATAGTATTGTGTCTAGATAATTCACCAAGATTGGGGTCTTGTAACCCATAATATCTATTATAGATATAATAAATTTAATATTTGTGACTACTTTAAATGAACACATTATTTTTTAATATAGTTTCTTTATCTCAATATATCTCATAAAACATGATGTACACTTGTGTCTTCATCCATTTAATTCTTTATATATTTCATGACCTTAATGGATGGTCTTACATTCTTATACTTGTTCTATGGATTTGATGATGGTACTACCCTACTGGTTAACCAAGGCCCATGAGATACCTCATTCATAAACCATAAGTAAAAACATTCTATCTTGATCATTCAACCAATGTCATCCCACCAATGATGCACCCCCACATAATCTACATATCCATGGATTCGATGTCAAATTTTTTACCTTACATAAAATCATCTTAAGTATCTCAATTCAATAGACTACATAACATTTTATTTAAAAATAATAATGACACTTCAAACAAGTGGTGTTCCTATTGGTGATTCAGTCCTCAAGATCAAATCTACTCAAGATCACCCAGTTCTATCTTTATGAAAATAAGTCACAATTATTTTGATCCCCTAGCACAAAATATTTAGACATTATTTTTATCTTTTTAGTATGATGTATCTAAACAACAGGAAATATGTTAATGATTATTTTCATAGTATCTCAAGGTTCTCATTATAGATGGAAACTATTATAAAATTTTGATACGACATGTAATATGAGGACATTTCTATATAATTAGTTGATGTAGACATTTCAACTCTATTATAATAGGAATAAATGCATATATATTTTAAAATTTAAACATTTAATGGTAATCAATGTACATAAATGACTTTGTTCTTGGGAACCCACTCACAAAATCAAGAAAATCCTCTACTTCCTAAGGGTCTAGCTCACCATGAAACCTGAGGTGTCTTTATCACAGAAAATAACATAGTGAACTTAGTATGTGCACATATTAATTTCAATTAATATGAATAATTGGATAGTAAACATGAAGATAAACATTATACTGAACTATTATTGGTGGGTCAATGGGCCCCTCATCAGGTCAAAGCACAAGTATCTTATCACCTAGGTGGAAGACTGCAGGGATAAGTACCTTTAGTGAGGCCTCAACACTCAGTTGGTCGAAAGTAAAACCCTATCTCGATCTCCTAACTTGTTTCTATCATGATAGAATACAGAATTTTCAAAAGACATGTCATGGTTATATGATCATATATGATGAGATGACTATAGAAGGACATGAGATCCAAACATTTTTTTCTATATGATGAATGTATCATTGGTATTCCTACAATCGGTGACTCAGTATGATGAGTCAACAAGTATGTGGTCATAATCTATATGTATGGATATGTGTGTTACCATACCAATATCGAAATCTTGTATTTGAGGGACAATCATTACTTTTTTCTTTAAAAACCCATCACAACACATCTATCTCTAGACACTATCCCAAATAAAAACCTACCTTTGATACAACTTTATCATGATCCAACTCACCATGGCCCACCCGGGCCATCAGTAAGTCAAGAGTGACACCCCAAGACCCTCACCAATAAGCCAAGAGATATATACTAGTATAGAGTTTTCCTATCTCACCTAATAATAAGCCTTATCCTTTAATACTAATACACACAGACACACCTCTATACAATAATGTATGATTAATAATAATTGTTGAAACCTCTATAAAAACATATAGGTAAACATAAAATAATATAAAAATAATAAAAGTACAAAGAGGGTAAAAATACACACCAAACAAATAGAGAGTCATCAAACCATAAAATACTATAAAGGGTAAATGATAGAGCCTTTCTTACAATCTCATGAACTAACCATACAATCTCATGAACTAACCACCATACACAATCATAGTCTCCCGATAAAACTAAACTCCACCTACATCAGGTCTACCAAAGTCTCTTCCAAACTTTCTATAATCTACATATGACACAACATATGTGGGTATGGCCCATGAAGGGGTGAGTTTATACATTCCCAATAGTATTCCCAAAATAACATAAAAGGAGAAATAATAAGAAGATAGTCAGCTAAACCAACAAGAAAGGAAGGGAATGAAACTTTATATATATATATGCTCAAAAAGAGAACTCAATCAAAGAGAGAGGAATATTGAAATTCAAAACCTATTAATAATTATGAGCATACATTAAACTCCATAAATCCCATATCCAATGATAAGAACCATGTATAACCTCACAATAATCAAAATGGAGGACTAGTACTTCTTTGATGGGTATTATAAGTGAGGGGGGTACCAACTCTAATGGAGGACTCTCTCCCCACCAGAGCATAATAATGGGTGATACCAACTCTATAGTTAGAGGAACTATTCCCAAGTGGTGTGGTGGAGTACCAAATATACCATTATATATGATATGAGGGACTTAAACCCTATAAAACCCAATATCCAAAAGAGTTCCAACCATAACCTCACTCTAATAGTCATATATCAACCCTATAATCAATTAAGAATTGTTAGGGGAAGATTACTACTCATATAACCTCACTTGATATCTTAGAGGTTGAAACAAAGGCCAAGATAACGTTATACATTGAATTTTTCTCCCAATGGACTGCTCATGGGAAAAATATTAGTCTTTATGGAGGAGAAATGGAAGGTAGAAAAGCCTATGCAGAGTATACAACATGTTCTTTTAGGTACATAGGGTGTAATCCAAAATTTCATTCTAGTTGTATTCATATCGCCCACATGGCATGTAGAATTTCATGTACACATAATGTTCTCAGAGCTATAAGGGGTGTGGGACCACACATATTGTTCTCCCTTGACACGACTCAACTACCTAAGCAGAATCACATGACATGTGATCCCACGACACATCCATGTGATATTTAACTTATATAGAAACACTTTCTACTATAAAAAAAATAAGATACATGTCATTTTTTTCCATAAAAAAACAACATGTAGTCATGTTTTTCATACCCCCTCTTCACTACAAACTCATTGTCACCACTGATCTCATCCAAAATCATTTTTAATATTCCTCCAGATGCATCAATCACAGATCTACTACTACTAGAAGTCCATTTCATATTTCACATCACTGAAATAGAAAAAATCATTAGATATATTCCTTCTTTATAACACCTTTATATTTTAAAAGAAGAAAATTAAGATCGATATCATGTACAATGCACAACACCAAGCATAAACGAACCATGAAATATTATATTTAAAAATAATAGTTATAGCATACCATTGAATTTGGGGGGGTATGAATAGTATTAAATAAATTATTAAATATAAATAAAGTAAAAAAATAAAAATTAACTGATTATTTATTAGAATGTAATATTTAAGTTTTAGTTATGTTATTTTATTCATCAAGAATATATTTTCTTCAAAAATTGTTCTTTTCTTTTTGAGAGAAAATATTATAATTAATTCGTAGAACATATATAAATTTCATTTTGTAAAATAATATCATATTTGAAATCATCATATCAAAATTATATCGGGGTTAAATTGTCATTTTTTTATTAAATGAATTCTTTTCCAATGAATAATAGAAAATACAGATTATTCTAAATAATATTTTTCTTTATGAATTTAAAAAGTTTCATATTATTATAATTTTTTTTTAAATTATGTATATTGGTATATTATAATACTAATTATCAAATTATATTTTTTGGAATTATTGTTACACTTTAATTTTGTATAAAAACCTTTTTTGTGCATAAAAACGTTTTTCTTAAAAAACAATTTCATCTTCTTTTACGTATTTTATTGTAAAATAAATTTTACAACTTATAAAAATTAAATTTGATAAAATGGATTAAATATTCATATTAATGTGGTTATAATTTTTTAATTATGTCCCTTTTATTTTTAGGAATTACTAAAAGTAACCGCGGTAAAATTTATCACCTTGATAAAAGAGAAATATGTTTAAAATAGGTTAAAACAAAGCAATATAGTCGTAATATATCATATTAACTAATATTATAGGATAGTAGGTGTACAATTATCACATTTGTATTGAAATTTATATGTTTAATGGAATATTTTCCATGAAAATTATGAATATAATATTTAAATCTAACAAATTTACAAAATATCACTCTCTTAGTTTTAAATATCAATTAGGTGTCCACATAGGGACAACATCTAGTTATAAATGAATCTAAATGTCAATTTTTTGAAGAATGAAATTATTTTAATCATTAATATTTATTTATATTTCTTAGTGATTATATAATTTTCTTAAATACTTATACAACACTAATAAAATATTAATTTAATTAATAGAAAAAAATAAATGATATTAAAATATTACAATTAATATAATATATGTGATTTATAGTGTTAAGTGAATTTTTTAATTGAATATTACACACTAGTAATATTTAAAAAAAATATTCCAAATAGAACTTTTTAATGATGTATTTTATGACATATTAAATGAATACTGTAAAAATTTACATTAATGATAATTTATCAATATAAAATATTATTAAATTCTTTAAAATTCATTAAAATCATTAAAGAAGGAAAATATGATATTATATGGTCTAAAATTTCATCAAAAGTTCATTTATGATTTAATGTTAACCTTATATGTAAAATTATAATCCTTTAAGATTTAAAAAAATTTAATCGTGGTTAGTGTTAAATTCCGTTAAATAAGGGGTTAAACCAAAAGAAAAGTTTTGAAACACCTTTAAAAATCTGTCAAAATTTTATTGGTTGATAATATTTCAACCATATCCTACCCTATTTTATAATAACTATCCATTTGGAAGGATTTTTATTGATAATCATTTTATTATAATTTAATATTTCAGGAAATTCGAAAAGTTCTCCTCACTATAATTATAAAAGGGAACCTCCTATTTTACTTATTAACACCACATTGAGAATTATAGATAGACCAAACACTACCAAATTCCCTTATAAACTTCTTTATCCACACTATAGATATATAGGTCAACCTAAAAGACTAAATCCAGTACCCTTAACTGGGGATTTGAAGGAATTATTTCAAAGGATAGGTAATCACCTTAACCGGTCATATTCTTTTTTTACTTCCTTCTTACCACATATAACATTATTATAATCACCATATAATAATATATTCAATCTCCAAAATATAATAAAATGTTATTATTTTTTTTAAATCACAATTATCCACCCTCTTTCCCATCAAATGGGATGTGAAGGTATCGTTTGTGCGTACGTATGGCTTGCTATCACCACATAGAAATACAATTAATTTTCCAACACCCAATTACATGTATATTTATATTTATGCTTTCAATATTTATATATTATAATTATGATTTCATGAAAATATCCAATGGGTTTCGAGCCATAACTACCTCAAGCCCTCCTCCATAGACCAGGGGCTGGAAACATGTGCTGAAATGACTAACTAGTTTGGGAGGTCTTTTCCTTATGTACTTATATGCACGCACTCGACCATCTCAATATATAGGTTAAAAGGAATAATGAAAAAGATTTAACATATAATGAAACTACCATGCATGAAAAACCTCTAGGGAATACAATAAGTACGATAGTTTAAACTGAAAATTAAAGTGGAAAAATACACACCAAGCCAGAAAGATGTCCCAATATGAAAAAACTATAAAAGTAAAATGCTGAGAGATCCTGGATCCTAATCTCCAATCCCTGACACTACCATAGATTGAGGAAAAAGAAGTTCCTTATTTTATAAATGCTAACTAGAAAGTTCTATTGAAAGCCTTATCTTTTTTAGTGCTTTCTAAAAACACTAATAAAGGTAATTTTTATCAGAACTAAAGAAAGCATCGATAATGGTTTATCTTTTATTAGTGATTTATTAATGATTGTTAAATGATAGATATATTAGTATTATTCTTAGGTCTTATAAAAGTTATTTTTAAAATTATTATAAATATATAAAAACTATTATATTTATAATCAAAGATAATTTTTATTTATATAAATTAATTTAAAAATTAATGTTTATAATTAATATAAATATGATATATTAATATATATTTTTAATTAATCAAATATATATATAGTATTTAAAAAAGTATTTATTCATTATAAATATATATATATATATAGTTATAAAATTATAATAATTTTGTTAAAAAATTAATATATTTATGATATTTGTAATTATATATTTATAAATATATATTTCTGATTATATATTTATGATTATATATTTATAATTATATATATATAATTTTTAAATTTATTTATTTATAATTAAATTTATAAATAAATATATTTAAATAAATATATGTTTCGAATGAATTTGGTGAATATATATATATATATATTATGAGATAATGAGGATATTTATGGGAATGATTGTTGTTATTTATGTTCATTTATTGATACATGATTATAATCGATCCTATATGATCATAAGTTTATTTTTATACATGATTGTGGGTTTCTATCTTCTAAATATTAAGATTGCCTATATTATGATGATGCATGAATATGTTATGTATTCATCATGAATGCTCATTTATACATTAAAACCCTCATTATTCATGCTTTATATATATGTGAGGACTCTTTTTTTATATATGATCTATACTTTACTATATATATGATTCATTCATGTTATACCCATGATATTATTAGGTTATCATAAATACTTATGATTCATTCATGGTATACTCATGAACTTATATATTTATAATAATTATTTCTCTGAAATGTGTATCAGACACACATAGATACCTTTCCAGTAATGATATTTTATATTGTGAAATAACTGTGATTTATAATAATCAACTCCCACTCAACGTCTTATTGTGAGGGATATTTTGTTCAATATCCAAGATGATATTCTTCATGATAGACCAATACCAATAGGTCATGTGAGAGTGGTTATTACCATAGATCATTAGCTGAGCACTGATATACCTGTTTCTCTTGATGAAACAGATATTCATGCGGTCAACCAAGCTATTGGAAAATTTGTAGCATGGTTGTTAGGTCTTGTAAAAACACATGTTAATATGTAGGTTTTCATTTAAAATTTATTTTTATTGGTAAACCTTTAATGGTTGATGAAAAAAATTAATCCAAAGTATGTTATTATAGAAGGACAAAAGGGGAGGGGTGAAATTAAAGGTTGAATAAAAATGATCAAAATGATCAACCAACCAATTGAAAAGATATTCTAAAAACACGGTTACTCTTCTCGTTCAGTATCTTCATTTTCTAACATTGAAACTTCATACAGATACAATGTTAAAAATAATGAAGTAGTCACATGGTTGATTTTCGAGAACAAATGTACATACAGGATGTAACAGACTACATTTATCTTGAGAATGTAAAGGAAATACTTAACTATGAATGGCTATAAGGTTCTGTTGTAAATGTATACTTGAGGTATGTTTTCATGATTTGTTTTTCCAAAAGTTGATATACTATGTTAATTATGACTAAATACAATTCATATTTTTTATAATAATATAATGAATACCAATTTAAGAGATTACCCCATGAACATAACATTCAACTCATTAGTCCTCACGTCACTTCTATAGAACAAACAAAAATAGATTCCATAAAAACAAAGGAAATAGTGATAAAACTAGCAAAATTGATTAAAAGAGATATTATAGATAGTAGATTATTTTTAATGACAACTTTATAGGGGTAAAATTATAGAATTTAATCATATCAAATATATTTTAATTTCTTTCAATGCATTTTTTTTATGAAACATTGGATTCTAATTGCAGTCAATTTAGATACTCCAAAGTGTTATTTCATGGATTCACTCCATGGATACCCAACAAACCAACCACAAATGATGACGTTTTTCAATTTGTAATACCCTGAAACCAATGTTTTAGAAATAAAAATCAAGTTATATATTTCATAATATGTTTTAATGAGAGTTATATTAATATAGGGAGGTGTATAAATATCATGAAAATCATGGAATAAGGGAAACCAATGCACTAAAGGAGCCTAAAAAGTTCTAATATAGGACAAATATCCAGTAATATATAATAGTACTTCGCTATCCATAAAAAATATCAAAACAAATTACTTATTTTTCTCAATGATTATTAATGTTCTAGAAACAATATATAGAAAATATTATGGTTATTATATTTGTAAATTTATGGAATAGATCATATTCCATCAATAAACTAGCATCCCCCAAGAAGAATTTTTGAAGATAATTACTCTTTAATTTAAAATATTTATTAGTCCTTTTTTATTTATATTATTCCCATTCTAATATTAATACCGAAAAATATCATTTTCATAAGATGATATGGATTTTTTTAGAAATGAAGGGGTAACATACATGATGGTAGAATTTACACAAATAACTTGAAGAAGGTAAAATTATTTTTTCAAATACTATTATTTTTCTCTTAATATTATATGTTCTCTACTACATTAACATAATCTAAATTAAATGTTCGACTACTCATGTATACAATGTATTTTTCACATGCGGATGTTACAGATCCCATTGAAGAATAGACTATAATGAAGGAAACTCTTTTGGAAGATGTAAAGGTAACATTATGATACACTTTCTCTATTTTACTGAAAAATATATAATGAAATGTTGATTTAATATTCATTATTTCCAATAGATTTCATTTATTTTAAAATATTTTTATACATATTTCTATCCTTTTACATTAAAGCATCCACATATTTCTTGTCCCTCAAAACATTTTCACCTCTACAGTGTTGTAATTTAACGCATTCCTTCATGTTCCCTCTATTACTCAATCACAAAAGAAATATTCATGTTTTCATATTTAAATTATTTTCCATATAAATAATTTATTTTCTCATATTTATGTTTAATTGATTTTTTTTCTTATTACTCACATATGAATTAGTTTTTTTATTCAGGTAGAATTTTTTGTTTGACTTGGGGTGGTTTGTTCAAAGATTCTAAAACTCAAGAGATATTGTAAATTGATGATGTAACTAATATAATGAAAATATGGAAATGTTTCAATAATACATTTAGCCAACATGAAAAAGATAATTCATACTATATATTTATTTAAATTTTTCATCATTTTATCTACTATTTGTAAGTTAATTTCTTTATCATTATATTTAATATTTTTTTTTCTTCATAGATCATTTAGAAATTCATATTTTTCTTTTAACTGCCTATAAAAAACCAAAAAATAGAAAAAATGTTAATTTATATCAATGTTACCATTTTTTACGTTTCTATTATTTTTCAAACATCCAACACTGCTTATTGATTTGATATTCTTTTCTAAAAAGGGTTTTATGGCTAAGAACGTCGATTCAATATGCAGTTTGGACATTTCCAAATTGACATATAGTGGAAAGCATGGAACATTATCATTTAGGATAGTTTTGAAACATTGGTATGTGTAGGAATAAGACACACCTCAATCCAAAAAACAGTGTGACCAATATGACTCCAACTGATTCTTTTTATTTAAAATTCACATTAATTTTACTACAAAATAAAACTGATGTACACAAAACCTTTAAAAAACTCATATTGTTTTCATAATTTAATAAAATGATCAATAAGTCATTTTTGTTTTGTAGGAAGTAGTTTCACATCAATATAATGCATGGTACGATCGGTATAATTCAAAGAATGTCTATTTATTTAAAATTGACCTTAATTTTATTAAAAAGAATAAGTGACATACTGAAAACATTGTAAATGAATTCGGATTATTTTTATACTTTATTAAAATCAGCCATGAGTCATTTTTTATATGTAAGAATCAACCATACCTAAATATAATCCATTATGTCATATTTATAACCCCAAATGTGTCTTTTTATTTTTAATTGACTTCAATTTTAGTAAAATGACAAAGTGACATACTAAAAAATGATAAAATAAATTTAAATTTTTACGATACTTTTTTAAAATGATTCATAAGTCATTTAAAATGTGTAGGAATGAACATAACCTCAATCTGATGCATGGTATGACCAATATAACTGTAAGTGTGTATTTTTATTTAAAGTATACATTAATGTTTTGTAAAAAATAAGTGAGATACTGAAAAATAATAAAACACATTAAGATTATTTTTATACTTTATGAAAATGATCCATAATTCATTTTTGATGTATGGGAATCAACAGAACCTAAATCCACTACATAGTGTGACCAATATGACTCAATGTGTCTGTTATTAATTAAACATTCTCATTTTAGTTTAAAACATGCCAGTTACTAAAAACCAAGAAAATGTTCTTCGGTTATCAAGATAATTTAAAAAATTGATTCTGTTGTCTTTTTTAAACTATAGGAAGAAGTCTCACATCAAACTAACATATGATGTGACTGGTATGACTCGAAGTGTGTGTTTCTTTTTTCAAATAACATTTAATAAAAAAAGACAAGTGACATACTAAAAACTAAGAAAAATCATTTGTATTGTTTTGATTCCATAAGTCATTTTTGATGCATAGGAAACATCCACACCTCAAAATGATGCAATGTGGGACCGGTATAATTTAATGTGGGTCTATTTATTTAAAATTTACATTAATTGTAGTAAAAGAAAAGTGACATATTGAAAAATCATAAAACACATTCAGATTCTTTTGATACTTTATTGAAATGATTCATAAATCATTTATAACATCTAGGAGTAAATTTATTCCCAATATAATGAACTGTGTGGTCGGTATAACTTGAAGGGTGACTTTTTATTTAAAATTGTCATTAATTTTTGTAAAGAGAACAACTAACATACAGATAAATGAGAAAACTCATTCATATTATTTTTACAATATAAGAAAATGATTCATAATAAATTTTTTATATCTAAGAATTTTCTACACCTGAATCCAATGAACGGTGTGACTAGTATAATTCCAAGTGTGTCTATTAATTTAAAATTGACAATAATATTAGTAAAATGATAAAGTGACATACTTAAAACCAATGAAACACATTTACATTGTTTTATACTTTATGAAAATCAACCATGAGTAATTTGTGACATATAGTTTTCAACCAAACCTCAATATGTTTAATGATGTGACTTGTATAACTTGAAGAATCTCTTTTTATTTAAAATTGACATTAATTTTAGTAAAAAGAACAAGTGTCATTCTAAAAACCAAGAAAATACATTTGGATTGTTCTATTACTTGAAAAAAAACAATCCATAAGTCATTTTTTGGTGTAGGAATTATTCTCTCTGCAATATGATGTATGGTGTTATCGGTATAATTCTATGTATGTCAATTTAATTAAAATTGAAATTAATTATAGTAAAAGAAACAAGTGACATAATGAAAACCAAGCTAATGAATTCAAATTTGTTTGATAATTTATGAAAA
This sequence comes from Viscum album, assembly GCA_963277665.1. NCBI lineage: Eukaryota > Viridiplantae > Streptophyta > Magnoliopsida > Santalales > Viscaceae > Viscum > Viscum album. Next base: position 1,371,491,335 of record OY728135.1, read on the forward strand.
TGACCCAAGAGTCATTTTAGACATATATGAATCAACCAAACCTCAATATAATGAAACATGTGATAATAATTACTCAAAGTGTGTATTTTTATTTAAAATCGACATTAATTTTAGTAAAAAGAACAAGCGACATACTAAAAACTAATAAAATTCGTTCATATTGTTTTTATACTTTAAGAAAACAATCCATAAGTCATTTTGGACATGTATGAATCAAATGATCCTCAATATGATGCACAATGTGATAAGTATGATTCCAAGTGTTTCTATTAATTTAAAATTGACATTAATATTTGAAACAATATCAAGTGACATTATGAAAATAAATAAAACACAATAGTATTATTTTGATACTGTAGTAAAATAATTCTTAAGTCATTTCTCACATGTAGAAATCCACTACAACTCAATCTGATACACAGTGTGCCCTGTATAACTTGAAGTGTGTCTTTTTATTTAAAATTGACATTAATATTAGTAAAATGAAAAAGTGATATATAAAAAACCAAGAAAATAATTAATATTTTTTTTATACTTTAGTAAAATTATCCCTATGTCATTTTGGAGATGTAAGAATCACATGCACCTAAATCTAATTCATGTGTGGCCATTATGACTTTGAGAATGTATTTTTATTTAAAATTGACATTAATTTTAGTAAAAGAAATGACTTATATATTGAAAAATGATCAAATAAATTTGGATTTTTTTAATATTTAAGAAAAAACACAATGATTCATTTTTTGAAATTTAGGAATCACCCATTCTTTAATCTAACACATGGGGTGACCAGTATGACTCAAAGTGTCTCTTGTAGTTTAAAATTTACATTTTAGTTCAAAATGAGTCTGACTCGCTGAAAACCAAGAAAAAAAATGCTCCAATTTAATTGATTATCTAGTAAAGTGACTCATAATTCATTTCTGACATGTAGTAAGTATTCTCACATCAAACTGAAAAATGATGTGATCGATTTGACTCAAAATGGGTGTTTCAAGTTTAAAATGATTTAATAGTTAAAAATAGAAATGACATACTAAAAACTAATAAAACACAATCATTATTCTTTGAAACCTTAGAAAAATGTTTCAAAAGTCATTTATAACATGTAGGAATCAATGAAATCTCATTTGGATTCATGGTGTGATAAGTATAACTCGAAGTGTGTCTTTACTTCAAATTTACATCAATTTTAGTAAACAGAATAAGTTACATATTTGAAACCAAAAAAACACATTCATATTATTCTTCTACTTTATGAAAATTAACTATAACTCATTTATGATATATAGGAATCAAACCGACCTCAATAAGATTCACTGTGTAACTAGTATAACTCCAAGTGCGTTTTTTATTTAAAATTGTCATATTCTTAATGTATTCATTCATATTAATGTTTAATTTATTTATTTATATTATTACTAACATATTATTATTTTTCATATATAGGGGGGTTCTTTTGGTTGGGTTGAGGTTATTTTTTTAGCATCTAAAACCATGGGTGAAATTTTTTTGTAAGGGATCATTGGTGCCAAAAATGAAACATTATTTCTTTTAAATGCTTGTGGATAATTGTAAATGTAATTATGATAAACATAATTTAAAAATAATGTAGTAGTGTTTTTTGTATTCGTGATTTCAAATTTATTTTAGTTAAATTATAATTTTTGTTGGATGAATTGTTGTAGGTTTATTTGGGTGTGCTCTTATACAAACATCCCCCCATAGCATGTTGGGCCTTTATCAGTTCTAATCAAAGTTATGATAAAGGGGACCCTTTATCAGTGCTAAACTAGTTCTAATAAATTTTTTCTTTTATCATCTCTTTCATTAGAGCTGATATAGGTACCTCTTTATCATCACTTTTTTAGCACTGGTAGTGGGGACCCACTCCCCCCTTAATAGAGATGATGACAACAATTATTTTTTAGCGTTGTTAAATACCTTTTTACATGGTGTTAAAGATCATATCTATTGTAGTGTAGACAACAAACATGGTCAAATTCACCAGGTTTCCCTATGCTTATCGGTAATCTTCACTGACCTGTACATCATCGACATAAGACACAACATAAGTGGTAAAATCCCATATATGGGTGTTCATATACATACCTAGTATGGTACCTTGAAAGATGAAGGGGGAAGTAGTACGAGACACAATAAGAAATGACCACTCAACCCAAATAAAGAGACTAAAAAAATACAATGACATGGTAACAAATATATATATATATATATAAGAATTAAAAATGGGAGAAAAATGGTATCTCCATCTCACAACTTGGAAAAGGGTGAAAACTGTTCAAAAATTCCATTAACATTTCCTAGTATCTCATGTGTCTATATAGTAAAATCATCCAAGTCAAGACACACCTCTCCCATTCATCACATAGTAGAGGGTCACAGTCTATAGGTAGATGACTCATTCCCTATTATAATAGTAGGGTTAGACTCTATATATAAAGGACCTATAACCTAAATCTGTATGAGGGTTTCACTAAGTAGATATCAAGAGGACCAATGCCCTATCCAACAAGAGGGTTCCAATTTGATAGTCAAGAATCCATGCCCTGGATCCAAAGGAGGGTCCCAATCAATGGTGAAAACTGGACATGTGTGTTTTCCTAGTAGGAGGGTACCACTGTAGTACTCGTTGGAGGACCCGTGCCCTATCTAGAAGTAGAGTTCCACTCTAGTGGTTTAGGAGCCATGCCCTGATACCACATGGGGGTGCCACATGGATAGAAAATAAAGTACCCATGATATTCCCAACAAAAGGGTTCCACTCCAGTGGTAGAGGACCCATGACCTAATACTATAGGAGGGTACCACTCGGTTGATAGTTAGAGGACCCATTCTATATCACAACATGGGGGTTCTACTCTAATGGTTGATTGATGACCCATGCCCTATCCAGTAGGACGGGGACACTCTAATCTCATGGATGAGCCTTCTCTATCACTTCTTCCATTGATCATATCCAAAATAATCTGCATTCATATAACATCTCACATCACATCTCAAAATCTATCATAAAGGATAACATTTCATTATATGTGTAAAAACACTCAGGTTAGGTTACTTGTCGTCCAATGTCTGAGTTCGAATAAAGGAGATACTAGAGGCATAAGTTTCCTCAAGAATGAAGATTGGCGTACACTGTATATAAGGGGACCCACACGATGTGTGGTCCTACCATGATACCTAGTCAGGTCCTTAATGGTAAAATACTAACTTCCCATATATCCTTACAAGGCTTGTAGATGTACTACACATCGTACCTCAACCACCCAAGGTCATTCTCGTGCTTTTGGTGAGGTCCATGTAATCTCATCTGTGTCTATGTACTTCAGCAAACATTATGTGCCTAACCTTTCCCATTCCATTTTACTCTCAGAGTACATGTCGGGTCCCCAACATTGGGTCACATGGTGTGTGATACTTATAAACTCATGAAACCCTAGAGTCGTAGATTTCCAATAAATATAGTGTTTTGTTCTGAACTACATAGTGTGCAGTCGAGTTTTCTCTAGAGATCAGATCCATTCTATGGATCTACAATCTAGCCTCCACCACTTCTAATCTTTCCTACATCCTACTCTAAGTTGAAAGATAATATTTTTATCTATCATTTTCATCCATCTGGTGGTTGTAAAATAGATTCCAATTCATTCATGGGGTTCTTCGTATGCACTTTATGAAACTCCCATCACTATAATATCCTATTTCGACCTCAAGTCAAGAAATAATTCACCAAGAACCCACAAATCCACCCATATAAATCCTTTATTTTCAATCCATTTTTCACATGTGAAACTGTTATGAATCTAGTGGTTCGATATTGCTTGATCCCACCCTAGAATGTCGAATGATGGCTTTGTGGCCCAATGATGAAGAACGTGAATAATAGAGGGGGGAAAGTGAAAAAACGTTTTAATAATCATTGTACAAGAATTCCTGAAAAAAAATAAAAATATGGAATATTTGGGTGAGAAAACGATCACAATGGATATATATATAACAAACAATTGATAATTGGTACCCATATGATTGCAATGGTTTGAAATTGATGAAAACCAAAGGAAAAGCATGGTCTAAATAAAAATATTTAATCAATTAGGGAATAAAAAAATTGTCAATTCATACCTTCATTTGTATCATTCATCGATGTAGAAAATTCTTGCCAATGAATGAGAGAATTTTTTTCATTAGTTGCATAGTGATTTTCCTATATAAAAAGTTTCTTCAACATCGGATCATGATTTTCCAATGAGTGGTGGAGGAAGAATCCTTTTTATTATTTCAGGATTATTTGGATAAACATGGTTATCCACCATAGTTTGTAATTTATAAACAAAAAATAATTAGGTTACTTAATTAAATAAATTATTTATTTATTTATATTAATTAAACATAACTACAAATGGTTGTTTTATCCGAACACCCTGCACTGACTCATTTTAAGTCACGCCTATGGTAAAACTTGTGTTTTATACTCAATTTTGGTATCATATTATTGATAGTACATTATATTTAAGATTTATCCTATTTTATTAAATAAAAGTTTTCTTGTAATATAAAATATATCTCATATTTTTATAAAGTTATTTTCAGTCACATCGGGCCTTAGATTCACACACCTTCTCAGTTCCTTTCTTCAAAAATATTTCTAGATATATTTCAAAGTCTTATAAGGAAAAAAATAGTGTCTTTAAATTAATCCCACATTCATTCTTTCCTACCCTAAAAGAAAAAATAAATAGAAACCTTGGCATACTAAGCCTGTATTTGTCTCTCCTACTCCCAAGAACTCTCCTACATGCTCCTATTCTACCATAAAACACGAACCAAGGGGATGGTCCATCCACATAGGCTTCTCTCCTACTAATCCTCGATCACTACCAGGTGCTCCAAAAAAGAGAACCATCCTCGATGTCCATATCTCCATAGTAAATAACATTCACAGGTTCATGCACGTACCTCTTTAGCCATGATACGTGGAAGATGTGGTTCACCCACTCCAACTATGGGGGTAAGGTGGGGATATAAGCAACCTCACCAACCATTTTGAAGATCTTGAACATCCTAATGATCCTCAGGGATATCTTTCCTCCTCAAATAAAAAACTACAACCTAAATCATGGGGAGACACTAAGGAAAACGATCTCTCCCTTCTCAAACTCCTAGGGTCAGTGACATCATCATGCATAAGATTTCATCCATTTTTGAGCTATCCCCATCCACTCATAGATGAACTAGAACTTTTCTTTTGTCTTCTACACCATATCTATCCTAACAGAAGATGAAACACTGATATCAGTCCAATAGAAAGGGTGACTTTTAGGGACTCCCATATAGTTCCTCAAAATGTTTTATAAAATTACTATATTGGTTGCTATTATTGAACACAAACAATACCAATGGAAAGTGATCCTCCCAACACTAGCTAAATTATAGCACTCAATCCCTCTGTATATCCTCCAACACTTAGATAGTGATCTTGGTCTTCCCATATGTATGGGGGTGAAAGATTGTAATCATCCCCATCAAGGCCCTAAATGTCTTCTATAGGCCTCTACAAAACCATAATGTAAACCTCACATCACCATCAGAGAAAATAGTCAAGGGAACCGTATGAAGGTGAATGATCTCCCATATGTACAACTACCCCAAAATCTCTACTAAACTCTTTTCATAGATAGCAAGGAAGTGTTCCAACTTAATGAAAGGATACACTATCACATATATGGAATCTTGGAATATCACTAATCCTAGAATTCCAGTAAAAACATATATGTATATTCTCTCCCATTTCCACTTAATAATATTAATGGGATATATAAAACATGACAAAACCTGGTGCTCAAACTTCACATGTGGATTGGTGAGGCACCGAGAGATGAACTCAACCATTTTTTGTCCCATACCATCCCACCAAAATAGTTTTTTAAGGCCTATATATATCTTCCCTACACTATTATGTACATAGGAAATATAAGTGTGAATCTTTGTCATTACCTCCTCTTGTATCATGATCGGGACCATCATCCATCCTCATAAAATAATGATGTGATTCCCTCTTTCATAAAATCCATCTGGTGAATCTTTTGGGGATATCTAGTCATGAAATACCTCATATTAGATGTCTCTTAACTAGTAATCCCTCATAAACTTGACAAGTGGAGGTGTTGATACCATCCACTGAAGAAAAGTTGTATCCTCCAACTCAACCAAGGCCATCCTCAAGGAAGCTAACTACTCAAATGCCACCTTCACCAAATGATCATGGAACTTTCTACTAGGGGAATCTACTAACAGGTTTCCCTTTAAGGGATTATAAGCCTTTTCAAAGTCATAGTACTATAGTTAATCCAACCATTACCTTTTTCTCAGCAACTTGAAGTCCCAAATGGTATTTACCAGACCATGTAAATGGCTTCCATTTCCATGTTAGGGTGTTCAAGGGGTTGAAATCCTATATAAGCCTACATCAAGACTCCTATAGTACCCCACCAAATCCAAGAAAATTATGTACCTCAAACGCACACTGGGGTGGATTCTAATAAAGAATTGAATCGATCATTGATCGTGTCTATAACTAATCCATGCTATGAAATGACCTGCCCCATAAAGTGAACTTCATGAATCTAGAACAGTATTTTCAAGATCATACCATAAATATGGTTCTCCCAAAAGAATCTAGGACCATACTCAAATTATTACATGATCCTCCTCTGATAAAAAGTATATGAGTATTTCATCATTGAAGACAACCACAATCTAGTCCAAATATGGATGGAATATCTAGGCCATCGAAGCCAAAAAAATTGAAGTGGAATTCCTAACACTGAAAGGAATATCTAGGAAATCATAGTGTATGTAGCAACAATGGAATACCAATTCTCAGAATAATAGCCTTGAAAAATCTCAACTGGTAGTAGAAATCCCTGATATTTTTCTTTGAGAACCATATCACTCATCAAAAATGATCAAATATGCCCATAATACTTAGAAAGGAGTAATTTTTCTTCATCTTGGATTAATTCAAGAAATGATAATCCACACAAATCTATAATCTAAAGTCCACATTTTTCACAAACCACACCAGGGATTCCAAGGGGAACATATCGGGACTGATAAAAACCTTCTATTGAAGGTCCTCGAACTAAAACGGTAGCCCATGAAGCCAGGTAAGGTCCATCTGATATGTTGTAGATGATTTGAGAATAGTCCTAGGATGAAATTTAATAAAAAAATCCATATCCCACCTTTGAGGTAGTCATGGAATGTCATCATGGAATATGTCCATAAAATCCTCCAAAACTAAAGGAATATGGATATGTGAAGAGCCTGTTACATAAAGGGATATACTCACCAATTTATAAGTAATAGGATTCATTCTATTTCTTGTAAAACCCACCCATCCCTCCATGAGATATCTATCTTCCATAAATAAGAATCTCATCCCATTAGTGAGAAGGATTTTGACTCATCTACAGTGATAGTCAATTTGTTATCGGATTATAGAAAACTAATCCATACCCATTATGATGTCATAGGCTTTCATCTATATGTCTAAAAGGTCTCATGAGAACCTTTCTCCACAAATCGATATCTCACACTACCAATAGATAATATTTATAGAAAAAAGAGTTCCTCTTAGGAACCTTAAGAAAAATATGTTGGGATAAATCCTCGACTAGGACTCTAGCACTCGCACCAGGAGTAAATAGATGATTGACTGAATTGAAATTGGGTTTACAAAAACTAAATTAATACTATAATAAACATATATCATACCTCTAATCATCTTGTGTGATGTTAGGTCATTTTCTTCTAAACCATGAAGCTATCTATGACCCCAATTTCTAGCTCCATGATCCTGACGTGGGTCACCTGGTGGTGGTGGTGGAAGGATTTCATAGAAAAATCCACCACACATATATATTAATAATATAGATAAAATGGCACATCATTAGACTCCACCACCCCAGGGACACCCTACCCACATCTGGGATATCCATGATTATGGTGCAACCTCTGCCATGGCAATTGATCCACTATCTTCTTGTACTCATCATCATGCCAAATTGGGAAATCATGCACCTTGTGAACATGCCTGTCACATTTATATAACCACCATTATAAAATATACCCAAATCCCATGGTCTTACCTTATCCATGTTCATAATTATAATCTTGGAAAGATCTCATATGCCAAGATCCTTTTAGTTGGTTCCTACTAGCTATTGTAAACTTCTCAGCCCAATGATTCCCACTATTATATATAGATTCCATGCATCCATTTGTATGGAATCTCTCCATCCCCAATGACCACTCCAAAACCCCAACATAGGTGGGAATACACAAGGGTACTGAACTGGCACTAATGTATCTATGGTGACCCCACTCAAACTTATGTGTTTAGAATTATCCTTCCCAAATCATATCGAGGGAGTAACACATAATATTATTGGACATTAAGACATACTCCTCCATTTTCATCCTTCCTTAATGTAGCTCTATAAGAACCTGGATCTGAACTAAGTGCAAGCATGAGGGGTAGTACACCTCATAGAATAGCTACTAGAATTCAAGCCATGAGAGTATCAACTCATCATGCATCTATGTAACTAGACTTCACTGGTTAACAGATACTCAATGAAAAAGGATAGATACTAGTGAAACCAATTGATCCATTAGTTTCCAGATAATCCTAAATACACATACCACTGATTCTAGCCAATTCCACACTCTTGGGGATCTATCTCACAATGAAATATTAGCAGCCTTTGATGCTAAAACATACATAATGTGATAATCATGCATGCATATTTAGCCTATTATTCTAGTATGATCTATTTCTCAATAGGTGGGGTGTTTCTACCTATCCACCTAGAGGAAGAAACTCATATGATGGACCCAGAACTGAGGCCTCATCACTCGTTACATCTTCGTCATGGTCTGGAACTAGTATCCTAGTTGGATAGCATCGCATAGGCATCCAAAAATTTTAATCAAGACATTCCATGGTCAGATGAGAATATATATACAATGGGGAGTTGATTCAAGAAGTGATTTCACAAACTCAATCCTATATGATATTTGTACCATTGATCCCTGTAACAAATGTCTCGGTATGCCAAGTCAATAAGTAGGTAGTCAGTCCTGGTGAATGGATATGTCGGTCATTGCACTAACACTGACACTTCTAGCCTAATAGTTGAAATAGAGACACTTTTACATTGTTTCCCTAAATCCCAACCTAAGACTCATAAGGGGACTACTCCAAACATCATACCAAGGAAATAAACCACATTTTATACCAATATTTTATGACATGTCCCAATGGTGCTCATGCCAAACTACCCCAAGACCGCCTCCATAGGCCAGGGGATAGAAATAAACACCTAAAGGAATAACTTCCCATGTATCCCTACATGGTTTATTGAGAAACTATAGGTAATGCCTCAGCCACCTGGGGTCCTTCCCATGCCCTTGGTTGTGTCTATGTAACCTTTCTCATGAATGTGTACTTCAGCCATAATGTTTGCCTCACTATGCCTATGTCTTTGTACTCCGAAATTACACACCAGGTCAACATCACTAGGTTGAATTTCTTTTTGGGTCCCAACATGTTGTTTGATACTTATAAACTTCCAAAACCCTTGTGTTGTGTATTTCTCATAGACACTCTATGTGTTCTTCCAAACTACATGACATGTAGTCATGTTTTCTCCAGAATTCAGATCCATTCCATTGATCTCTGATCTGGCATCCATAAATTCTAAATTTTACTTCATGACACCTATAATTGAAAGTCAATCCTTCAATTCATCATTTTTTTCATCCTGTGGCTGGAAAATGGATTCCAATTCATCAATGGGGTTCATTGTACACACCGCACACATCTCCCATCACTGCCATCTCCATTTTAGATCACATATTAACAAATAATTTAGTTGAAACTATAAAATCATCCAATATCCATCTTTTATTAATGATCTATTCATCTAATGTGAAACTATTTTGAATCTGGGGGTTAGATCGAGCTCGATCCTTCCCGGAATGCTGAAACATGGCGCAATGGTGAAGAACACAAAGAATGTGATGAAGAAAAGCAAAAAAAGTGTAATAATATTTATCCAATATTTCTTTTACAATGTATAAAAATTCAGTATATTTGGGTGGTAAATCATGGTGAAAAGGATATATATTTAATAAACAATTGGTAATTTCTATACAGGCACATAAAAAGGTTTGTAATTGGCGATGATTAAAGGAAAAGGATGATCATGCTCAATATATTTAATAATTTGGGGAAGAGTCCACAGATTCATGAGTCCAAACAATATTTTGATCATTCATAAATGAAAAATATTCTACCCAATAAATGATTGAAGTTATTGTGCTTGTTGAGCAACAATCCTTTTTTATTAGATGTTTCATCGTTATTAGATATTGATTCGCTAACGAGCAGTAGAAATGGAATCATCTAAATGATATCAAGGATATGAAGATAACCCATGATATAAATCATAATGGGGAATGTATAAATTAAAATAATTAGGTTATTAAATTAAATAAATAAAATTTAACATTTATTTCAATTAAATGCACTCACCAATGGCAGTTTTATCTAAACACCCCGCACCAAACCATTTTAAGTCGTACCTCAGGAAAACCTAGTGTTCCTGACTCAAACATGGTATCAAATAATTTATTTGAACATTAATTTAAGAGTTATATCATTTTATTTAAAATCTAATTTTCATCTAAAAGAAAATATATTTAATATTTTTATTAAATTAATTTTCATCACACCGGGCCTTGGAATCGCACGTCATCTCAACGCTTGGCTCCAAAAATATTTTTTGATATATTTAAAAGTCATACATGTAAAAAAAAATAAAGGTATATACATATGAAATAATTATAATTATGGAATTATAACATCTCATATAAATTCTTACCCTCCAATCCATTGGAAAATGATAATGTCACTCATGTGGTAGTGTGGACTACCACCTCCACAAAACGATGTGATTTGTTTTTCATTTTTGTTTTAATTGGATGGTAATAATAAAGTTTTCAATTAATAAATATTTTTTATATGATATAATTATGATTCTAGAAATGAATATCAATATTTAAGGTTTTACCATTCCATCCATCAAAATATGAAAACAACGTTCATGAATGCGCCCGACCTATTGTCTCTATGAATGGTGTAACTCATTATTTAATCTATAACTTTTATATCTGACCCTAAATATGTATATAATTAATGTAAATGATAGTAGTATCATGATTAACATTCTTGATATGATTGAACCATGATCAAATTAAAAGGAAAAAATCTACAAACAAAAACTTACATGAAAAATGATGTAGTTATCACCCAGAACATTGATTTTAATAAAGAATTATTAATAAATGGGTGATAAAAGGTTATAAGAAAATCATATATGGAATAATATATTTTAATATAGTTATATAATACATTTATAATAAATATTTCTTTTATTTTAATGAAATTTTGAACACATATGAAGGATGTTGGACCTGAGGGAAGGGTTTATTTCACAAACTCGTCATTATTCGGGAATACTTATATTTTAGTCTCGATTGGTGTATTTGTTTAATATTCCTATGTTAAAACAAATATATATTATTCTCTTATATGTATTATTTAATTTTCAAGTAATATTATTATTTTATTCTCTTTGGAACACAAAATTATTGAGAAAGGTTTTCTAAGAAATGGTGACTTTATTTATCTTTTCAGTCGAAAATCCCTTTCATCCATGTTCATATTCTCTAAAAATATTTCCATGAATTTTTTAAAATAAATAAAAATGATTCATTAAATAAATTTTTATGTAAGTATTTATTTTTTAGAAAAAATAAAATCAATCTTCTTTTCATTATTTGAACATGGTATTTCTTCATTTTACCAATAACGTTAAAATAATATTTTTTTAACAAATATAGCATTAATTGAATTTCCCTTCATCATGATTTTTTCATGATTTAAAGATTCCTATAAAAAAATTTAGGATTATTTCTGAATAAAATATTTTCCTAATATTCTAGAAATTTATACATTCTTTAATGTTTTTTTCAAAGTGAAATGAGTATTTTCCTCGAGAATGTTTTGAATTACATTATTGTGGTGCTATTATTCATCAATGACAACAACCTGTTATTTACATATGATCCACTGGGTATATATTTTAATGAATCCATCTATATTATTTCTATAGAAGGATTATTTTTGATTTGACTAGATATGTACTATTTTGATAACATTCACCATATAAATATTGATGGTTTATTATTATGATTATTGATTGGGGAAAGTATTAACATTTCTTATCATAGTTTTTCAATAAAAAAATCAATGTTCATTATTTTTCACCCCTTTCAAATAATAATTTCATTGGACTTAGTAATTAATGGGTGGGGCCCTATGTATCCCCTTGATGCATCAATAGGTTTTAGGAGTCAAATGAGATTGGGTTTTGGACAAGGCCTTAACCATTTATGTAGATGTCATGGAATAATTCCTTGATGTTATTTTCAGATTTCATGACCAAGTCCTAGATGGTATGTTTCATATGTATGACATTATTAATTCCATTATTTTCAAATTAGATATTGAAATCCATGCGATTATTTTATTTGTTGTGATATACATGGATAAGTTTCTATCTCATTAGATAATTTATAAGGAATTATTTGATCATTATTTACTCATTCCATATTATTCTACATGCTCAATTAATTTATTAAATGTCATGTTCTTTTATATAATTACCTTTCCATGTTTATTATTATTTTTTATTAAAAATACATTCTCTTGTATACATAAACTTACAAATCATCCGAGCTCAGCGATTTATTATGTTTACTTTCCCTATGATGAAATGAATTTTATTGTGATTTATTTTAAGGGATATTATGAAGGAAATAATGGTTTTCTCAAATAAAAATATTATTTATTATTTAATATTTTCTAATGTAATTGGATATTAATGTATGTATCTAGTTTTATAAGATAACTAAACTATTCGGTCATTTGAGATATGAAATGTTGTATCTATTTATAATATAATAAAGTTACCATAAACTCTTGGATAATGGGGTATATGTATTTATAGTTGGTATGAGATCAAGGTTTATTAGAAAAATTGGGAACTATATTTAAAAAATATATATTAGGGAACATAAACATATGACTGACTTTCATAATTTTCGCAAAGAAACCATGATTATGATTATGTGATTATATATGCATAAATTTTTTAATTCAGGTTAAGTATTTCACTAGTCTTGAAATTATACATTATTATTCATAAAATTATTATTTATTCAAGTATATTGAGTTATTTATAAATGTATCCTATAAGAATGAATGGAAACCATATAAATGAACATAATTCATGTAGTGATTGAACACTTGGGCAAGATAAGGAAGTTGGGGTTAGAGCTACATTTAGAGATGGAGCTACAGCTATAGTTGAACAAGTAATAATAATTTTATGGTAGTTTACTCAGGTTATAAAAATAAAACTATATCTTATAGATCTACCTAATTATCCACAAATTGGTGTAACAATGATATACTGCTTTATGGGTCAACAACCTCCATCCTTGAATGGGACTTTAAACCCATTTTTAGATGAGAAAAGGATAAGTTCCTTAGAGTAAATATTTATCACTTTGGGAATTAATGAAATAAATAAGGTTAATATATAATTTTATCATCTCACATGGGATTCCAATCAATGGTGTTCGTTGATTAAAAAAACTAAGGATGATGAGGAAATATTGAGCGTGGAATTAAAGGATTTTAAGGAACTATTCCTGGAAAAATATTTTCCTTGTGAACAATGAGATGATATTGAAAGGAAATTATTGAGTCTAAGAAAGAAATAAGGGTAAAATGTTAATATGTATGAATCTAACTTTACAAGGTTACAAGTCATGTAATAGAGTACATACATAATCAAAAGTTAAATATTAATCATTTATTTGATGGGTTAGAAACTAATCCTAAGAATGAAACTAACATCCCGAACATTCTCATCATATGAGTATATAGTATCTTATACAATTAATATAAATAAATAATTCTATATTTATTTGGGATTTGAAAAAATATAGATAATAAGAGGACATTAATGTAGAAAAATACATAAGGGGATGAAGGTAAATATTTATTTTCTCACATGTGATAATTGTGGAAAGGAACACCCTACTAATTATTTTAAGGGAATGAGAGTTTTCTTAAGGTGTAGAGAGAATGTACATCAAGAAAATGAATAAATGGTAATAAAGAAACATAAAAGGTTCACTATCTCAACTGTAAGGTGGTAGGGAAATATGAAAATTAATGGGCCAGAAAATATACCTCAGAAGAAGCTAGGGGATCATGTTCAATATTATTCTATTACTACTATTGAATTTAAATGATTAAATTAACTATGAATTTGGATTCAATAATTATGTTTTATAAGTATTTTATAAATGATATTTTAGTCATAATAATCATGAAATGTATAATTAATTTAATGTCGTAATTTTTCTTTACGGATTTGAAAGAATATGGTTAATCTTTCTGATAGCCAAGAAAATAGATTTAGAGGAATAGTGATATTTTTTTGGATAATACTTGAATGAGGGAAATATAACACTTAATATTTTTATGATGTTGAGTTAAAAAAAATTAGTTTGGTTAACAAAAATATTGACATTGATGAAGTAAATGGGATAGTATTGGTGACCATGAAAATGGTTAGTCATTTGATGAAAAAAAAATTATGAATGAGTTTAAACAAATATTGGATTTATAAAATATACTTGATAAAATGAGGATTTTTAATGAATGAGGATAGAGTTAATTTCTAAAAGAATATATGTTTCTATTGAGTTTTTATGGTAATTACCATGTTTTAGGGGTATATGTTATCAAGTTACTCACATATTTGGTATTTGATAGTTGAGTAATACATTATAGATTAATGATAAGTTGATATTGAATTTCGTTAGACATATTTTGTAGGGGTATAAAGTATAACCATTAATGGGATGGATTAAAGTGAAATTTGGGTGTTATTTTTGAGTTTTTATGATAATATACATTTAAGTAAAAAATTGATACATTTACTTAATGTTTATTCATGATTAATTTGATAATTCAATAGGATAGGATTTTTTTATAAAGAATTATGAATTGTAGAATCAAATGAATAAATTCTGAAAAATTGGAAAAAATAGACTTTACATGTCATGTATCACATACACAACATATAAGCCTCATTCACAGCATACCTTCATGGTCACATCCCAGTCCATAAATCCTGTACATGATGTGAATCTAGTATACAACATGTGTGTTAATTACATGACATGTATATTTCAAATATTGGAATCTTACATTCAAGACCCCTCCCTCCAAAGGCGTCCCTCCTGATTCGAAAATGGAGAAATAGAGATAATGACCCCTGAGTCCCACCTCCAGTTGTCCCCGACATGGAAACTAGCACCAAGGGTATAAAAACCTCACAAAATGGGAGGCATTACCATTTTTATAGTAACCAATATCAGGATATAAGATGTATCAACCTCACAGAAACAATAATACACACACACAGAGAGACAGAGATATATATATATATATATCTGAAATCCATCCCACATGCATGTTTAAAGTAAAAATGCTATAAATAAAATGAAAATATCCGAAGTAAATACCAAAATAAAAAAATATAAGGTGTGACATGACAATTGTCCCAATGTCCAAGCTAGTAATTCCCAGCATAGTCCCTATAGTCCTCCTAGAAACCTGAAAATATTTTTTATATACATATGATGAGCACACAAGTATACTCAGTAGGGATAACTAAATTATCTCTTACACCAGTAGAGAATCATACTAATTCCCTTGTGAGATGTTGTAGAATCCAAAATCACCTAACAAGGTATACTATCCACCCCAACCTCACCAAAGTCATGTTCACCAAATAACACATGTCACGTAAATTAATAAAGTAAGTGCATCGATGATAGGTTACCCCACACCCCTTTCCCATAGATTAGTTTCTCTCACACCCAAATGGAAAACATCCGAAAACTCCAACCTCTTATAAAAGAAACACATCATTATCCTCTCGCACACACATGGGCCACATACCACATCACATTCCACCCACACACACCAGGGCCTCGTAAATACCTCTCATCCCGCCCGAATAAACATGAGACACAAACCACCCCACATCCCGAAGACACCTAGGAACCAGAATACATCTAATATCGAAGAAACCTTGGAACCACAACTTGTCAGTGCAAACCTGGGCCTCACATAAACTACTTTCCCTAAGAATAATTGTCTATCATCGCCTACAAGAAGGAACAGGGAAGTGTGGGTGGCCATCCATTCATCCTACCACTGGGATGTTTGGTAAATACACACTCCCCTGTAATAATGGGGCATTCAGCATATAGTTCTCAACTAGGGTGGGGTGCGTATAAAATCACAAGAAAATACAAGTATATATATAGTTACCAAACACTCAACCGAACCTATGGGTTCTAAAAAAACCACTCCATAACACTACCACCTTTGCTTCTACCTCTAAATGATTGTATCAAAACAAATGATGGTCACTTATGAATTCTATAAAATATTGTCACTTAACACCTAATAATTCTGTCATTATTAAGAATTTATTAGTTATTTAATCCATACCTAGGAAACTAACAACCACATCACACAATGATCCTCACAACCAATCCAAATAGAGGAAGAAAACTATGATAAAACACCCCAATGCACACTTCCTCTCCAATAATCACCCAAGACAACCACTTACATTTTCATTCTTCAAAGTAATTCCACCAAATCTAAGGAATCCCCCCCCCAACACACAATAGCACCCTCCAATATATCACAACACAACCATACTTGGTATCCATGCTATATATCCACACCATACCACGAGAAATAAATAAAATAAAACCAAGTTGTAGTCCCAGTGCACAACACCACTCACCTTGTAACATAATCAGATCATGACCCGAACCTACTGCCTTGCTTCTTATCCACTTCCCATACATTCAAAAATCAATCAGTCTCTCATCCTAAGATTCCATTACACCCTTAAACGATTCTCACACACCATCATGATCTCAACAGTAGCACCACACAACATGTTCAATGAATAAGATAGAAAAGATACACACACAGCCACACCAAACAAGGAAAGGTGTATTTGGGTTTAACACAATCATTATGTATTTCCAGATTGATAATTCAGGGGTTATCAAAGATCATGTTTGATCCTGAGGAATCCATTTATTTAACTAAATTTACATGGTTAATAAATTTCATATTCATATGGTCATTCATAGAGGATCAACAAGTAGTCACAATAAATCAGAGGAGAGCAAATAGAGACCACCACTGAACCAGATTTTCAAATCGAATATAGCTGATACAACTCACAATATCAATAAAAAATAAATCAGAAGCATGCATCACTTTTCCTATACCCTTTATATTGATTTTATATAGATTCAATTGACTTTTTTAATTCTTAATTTCATTATATTAATGAGGAAACATTTATATACCCACCCTGCATGATACATAATTAAATATGAATGAGTGGAATCGTAGTTTCAAATAATAGACAATCAGCAACTCCTCCTTGTGCCAAAAAAGGGGGTCACACAAGTTGTAGGAAATAATACAATGGAAAACTTGATCTGAAGGCCATAACACAACACATAAATCCATGGGGAAGAAAGTATTTGGTCTTACCAAGAGAAAACAGAAGTGTTCATGGAAGAGAGGATCTCAACTTTAAAAAATCCAAATCCTATATCAATGTAAGGGATACTCTTTCAAAGTACTTAAAAGATAGATCATGATCAATATTATGTAGTTGGACTATTTATAAGTTCCCATGAACCCTAGTAATTCTAGATATGATTCATAGCCTTTGAAACAGCTTTAAAGACACATAAATATGATAGGTAACTCATTTAATGTCAGATAATATTTAAGAGGGGAAAACTGGAAAACTGGGAAGAGCTGGAGATGACTAATCAGTAGATGAGTCCCCGATGTGAGTCACTGATGGTTGAGTCACCAATGTAAGCCATCGACGTGACTCACCAACACCACCTACAAACAGCTAGTCACCAATGTTTTTCACGAATTCCACTCACTGATTCCAGACCTACTGATGCATGGGTTATCATTGTCCGATCTACTAACACCAATCATACCAACACCTAACCTATCGATGCACGAACTACCAATGCCTGAACTACTGATGCCGAGTCACTGACGTGACCTACTGATGGAAAAAAATAAAATTTCAAAATAATATTTAAATTAGGTATTGTTGCCTCCGAGAACACCCCAAACACTATATTTAGAGAAAGTAATGGACTAGGGAGATCTGGCCCATTATATCTGCCCAATGCTAATGATATACATGACATGAAAATATTACACAATATGTAAATATCTAAGGCTCATTAGTCAAAGATATAACCAATTATTTCATGGGAATTGTGTATCTCCAATATATGATGTGTATCCAAAATTTTGGATGTGAAGATGTCAGTATTGAATTAACTTAATCTATTACATGACCTACATGAATTATATTTCTTGTACTTTTCCAGCCTATTAATATTTAAGTTCCCCTTTATATATAGATAACACTACACACATTCATTTTCTCTCTTTTTTCACCATAGTTTAATCAAGATTTAATTTACATTCATTCTAAACTAATTTTAAAGCAATCCTTTTTTTGAATACTTCTATTATTTTTTAAGCTACATCCATTCTTCACCCATTAATATTCTTCTTCTTCTTTATACATTAGTTTTATCATTTCTTGTTGTTCTTCAACATCACCTGCAAATTTTTTCACTGTTTTTCAAGTGCAGTGAGTTTTTATTGGATTTATATTGCTTTAAATTGTTTAATATTTTATATTTTATCCCTCAGCTTTTTCATGATTATTCAAAGAATGTTTATAGTTTCAGTGGTTTTAGTCATCATCGCTATGTGAAACTAATCCACTAAGGGTTAGGGGTCAAGAGTATTGGTGTTTTGATCCAAAATAATATAGTTAGATCAAAATTGAAAACACTATGGCAAGTAGTAGTGTTCATAACAATTTTCAAAATAATTATTTTTCATTATCCATAACATTATTGCTGAAAATTAAAATGCCATGTCCTAATTAGTGATGATATGTGTAGGACCAATAGACTGTAATTATTTCTCCATAGAATCCAAGATTATGCTTCTTAGGTTGTCAATTATTATGGACCAAGTACCCTTTTCTAGCTTAGTTTGATCCAACAAGATGGACCAATGTCAATTGGTGTTCTTTTCACCGCATTATAACTTACACAAGAGGTTTATCCCAAGTTCTATTTTGGATTACCCCTTTTCCTTTACCTAAAAATTGACCATGATCCCTTATATCTTCAATGAATTGAATAAAAAAATCGTTTTAGTTAAAAACCAACCATGAAGAGTAAAAATGAGGAATCATTTCCAAGGGTATTGTTCGATTGGTTTCTAACATACCAGTGATACTCTTGGGTTCGACCTCACACTGTCACTTTACTATTCCTTGGTAGTAAGTTTAGTCTGGGACTATAAATTTGTAATCTAATGGTAGCTAGTGTAAATTTAATGTTTCATGAAGGCACATTAAATTTTGGCATCATTGTTGTGGGTTATTATTTCTGAGGAAACCTTCATATTTAACCCTATATTTCCTCTCCTCCTCCCCCTTTCTTCATTTTTCATCACCTTTTCTTTTTAAATTTTTGACCTTTAGGAAAACTTGTGTCCTCTCTCTCTTTATTTTCTTCACAACTAGTTCATGCACCAGGGACCCTAGACACACTCAAGAAGCCTGGATACACAAGAACAGTTTCTTTATAATCTTGATATTAGTCGATCAATAGTGATATGCCACCACTTTTTAATGTTTGAGAGTAATGATCCTACACCACCTCACACTCAAAACCAAAAAAAATATGTAATATTCAAAACTGGCCAATCTTGGCGAGTGACTAGTGTGATAGGAGTGCACCATAATAGATTACATTTAGTAATCCATTAATAGTGGTTTCACTATCATTATGTACCCCCTGATCTAGGAATACACTTTTTAGATTAACCCTAGACTCATTCACATGCTCCAAAACATTGGGAAGTTAAGTGGACTTTAATGTGAATCCCCCCATGAAAATATTTCAAATGTTTTCATGGTTTGCGATACCTTTCGAAACCAGGGAGTATCAAAAAATTACATTTGAATCAATTTATTCCCATTATCCTTATGCGAATAAGACAAGGATTTTCTAATAAGTAAACCACTTAAGTTAATCAAGACTTGGGATGAATTAGAAATAAATTTTCTAGATAAATACATCCAACTATTATAGACTTCGAAGCTCTAGAATGACTTTAAAAACCTGACCTAGGTAGATAGAGAATAATCATGAGAATTATTGAATATATTTAAGTAGTTAACTTGAATTTTACCACATCACAGACTAGATGTGTGGAAACAGCTTCATAATTTATTCCTGGGACTCGAGCCTGTTTCCCGTACTATGGTAGATTACCCTACTAATGTTAGAATTATTCTCAAAACACTAGAAGTAGTCCCTGAAATTCTTTATAAAGTTTTTAAAAATTCTAGTTTGTTGAATACTGATTGAGAACATCCTTGGAATGGATTTAATGAGGTGGGGGAAAACACCTACCTCACAACTCAAATATAGTCTCTGAAAAAGAAATATAAAATCATTCCAATTACATACTTGCAACTACCCACTCCTTCTCCGATGATGGAAATTCAGTCATGTGATATTTGAGGAGGACTGAACAAGTTCTAAGAATGTATATTAGGTTTACAGTAACAAAATTTTCAATATTGTAATTATATTAATTACAATCACTAAAACCAATAGTATAAGTAGTCCCATCAATATATTCTGTAGAAAAACTATCTTTAGATCCTAGCTTAGTAGTCACTATAGGAAAACTAAGGATATTTTTAGTAGAGGAGTATAAAGGTACTAACTAGGATTCATGGACAACTTGGGTACCCACCACATGGTCCATATCCTTGACTCGGTAGTAATTCCAAAAACATTTTACCAGATCCCATCATTTTCCACCATTACAATAAAATAAATTTTCACATGCTCTACTTAGGTCACCAAAATAAGACCAACCTCTCTAGAAGAATATATATAACCTTCTTACTACCTTCATGAAAAAATTATATCAAAGTATGGAAACCCAATAAACAAAAATGCAAAACCAAAGGGGTTTATGCACAACTTGGAACATCAAATGGGTTAAATTTCAAAGACCTTTTCTACTTGGATACTAGGTATATCACCTGGTAACACAAATACACACTAAAGACGAGAGGTAATTGTAGTGGTTCTTATGACTGATAAAAATTAGGATTTTCAGAAACCACGAAAATAGGAGGAAAAGATGCTTGAATAACCAAGGAAACGAGCGACTTTCATTATTGAGGATGGCAAGGATAGCATAAAGGATATTGGTAAAGGAATAATTCTACAATCTGAACCCACTAGAAAATATCCAAAAAAATATCATCCAGAAAATGAATAAGTTTACATAGGATCAGTAGTTTAAAAACCCCCTTCCATTTCTATAAATAAAAAGCTAAGTAAATATTGAAGAACATAATAAGAAGTTTCTAGAAATGATCCAAGAATTACACATAAACATTCCCTACACTAAGGCCATTTTTTAGATGAATGCATTTTCCAAATTATTGAAATAATTTATTTTCAAAAAATTAAATATGAAAAACTAATTTATATCTTCATTAAACATATAATTCTTTGTCATTATTCAATAGAAGATTGCCCCTAAAATGAGAGACCCTCACATCTTCTCAATTGTATGAACTATAGGGAACTGTAACATCGAAATAGAATTATAAAATCCAAGTGAGAAAATAAATCTAATTAAAATGAGTGTATTCAAGTATATATGGATTAATATTTAAAACCAATAAGTGTGGCACATCAACTATCTGGCCGATTGGTCGGGTAACCTTGAGGACTTCTTAAGGATATCATAGTTAAAGTTGTAAATTTTATATTTCCTATAGATTTCCTAATTTTAGTCATGAAAGAAGAAAGAGATTTTCCCATTATTCTAGGATGGAAATTTTTTTCTATTGGGAACTAGTTAATAGATATTACCCATGGGAGAATGATATTTAGAGTTATAGATGAACCTGTTGTGTCCAACTTAGTAAAAGCCACCAATAAGGGAAATTATGCTTTTTTACTATCAAGTCATCTTTCATACTAAAGAAATAGATGAGTTTATTAATATAGAGGGTGAAAGGGAGACCCTATCCCTTGATGAAAAAAAATTGTGATCATGAGAATGCTAACTATTTTTGAATAGTTGAGAAATGAAACTATCCCACCATTCATACCCTCAGTCATTAATCCACCATCATTGAAACTAAAACCTTTTATGAGCATAGTATAGTTCTCATACCTTGAGAGTGAGACAAAGTTTCTACTCATTATGATCAGAGACATAACCCTAAAACAAGATAATAAGTTTATTAGCACCCTAAAAATGCAGAAGAACTTAGTTAATTGGGGAGTGTATTGAATTAAGGGGATTATCCCCACAATTCTAACTCAAGAAATTTTATTGGAAGAGGGTTCTAAACACAAAATAAAACCCTAGAGGGGTCTCACCCCACCAATGAAAGAGGTGGTTAAGAAATATTTTTTCCAACTTCTAGATAATGAAATAATATTTTTGATATTTGATCGAGAATGGGTGGGTCTACTATAAGTCATTATAGTGATGGGAGGCCTAACATTTTTGATGAACGATGAAGATGAGATGATCTATACTTGAACCATCACTGGATAGAGAGTATGTTTCAATTATTGGATCCTCTATAAAACAACCTAAATATATCATTTTCCACTACCCTCTATAGATCAAATTTTAGAAAGGCTAGTAGGATAAGAAATTTATTTTATACTGGATGGATATTTAGGATACAATCAAATTGTAGTCAATCTAGATGAAAACTCCAAAACTATATTCTCTTATACATTTAGAACATTATCCTACCAACATATGTCATTTGTCATGTGTAATGAACCAAAAAAATTTCAAAGGTGCTTGAAAAATATATTCCATGATTTTGAAGAGTAATATATGGAAATATTCATGGATGAATTTTGTAGTATATAAAAGATCCTTCATGGTGTGTCTGAGTAATATCGATTTGGTCATGCAATGATATAAAGAAAAATTTCTAGTACTGGACTACAAAATGTTTCACCTAATAATCCAAGAAGGAATAGACCTTAGATTTAAAATCTCAAAACAAGGAATGTAAGTGGATCTAACTAAAATAAAAGTGCTAAAATACTTACTTTATCCTACACTTGTGAATGGAATAAGGAGTTTTGGGGCCATAGGGTATTCTACCATCATCTCATTAAAGAAATTTTGGATGTAGCCCCCATTAACACACTCATTATCAAAATACATTATTTTTGAGTTCTCTAAAGAGATTATATGGGAATTTCATACAAAAACAATTAGTCTGGTGGATTCTCCAATAATAATTTAACCTGATTAGGATAAGGACATTGAATTTATGTGCAACAAAAGTGACTTTATTATTAGAACTATATTAGGGAAAAAAATTAGAAATATCATTTTTTTCATAAACTATGACAATCACACAATAAATTATGATTAGGTAAATTATACTACTACATAAAAATAACATCTAGAAATCTTATATGCTTTTGAGAAAAAAAATATCCTGCCTTATATTGTCTAAAGTAGTGTTCTACCCTGATCAAGCCACAATTAAATATAAAATATCCAAAAAGGATGCCAAACTACTTTTTATATGATGAATTGTAGTACTCTAAGAATTTAAAATTATAATCAAGGACATAAAATGAACTGATAACATTATCACGAACCATTTATCCCAACCTCCACTTCACAAAATCAAGGATAGAGATAATCTTGACATCAAGGATGACTTCCCTCATGAAATATTTTTTTATGATAAATACCCAATCTCGAAAATGGTTTATAAATATTTTAAATTATTTCACTATGATATCACTCGATGATAACCTTTTCTATTTTTATAGTAAGATATTTTTAGTTGATGCCTCACATTACAAATTGGATGAGCTGCTACTATTCAAGCACTATATGGATGGACTAACGAGGTGTTGCAGCTAAGATGATGAAGAAAAGTGTTCTAAACATGTTCCATACATCAAAAACATTATGTAATTATGTAACTGAACTATACATAGATAAAGTCATTCAAATAAAGCTATTATGTCCCAAACTTCATCAAGTATCAAGGAATTTTTTTAAAACATGTGATCAATGCTAGCGGATAGGGACTATAGGAAAATGAAAAAAATCCCTAAATATCCCATCCTGAATGTTGAACTCATTGAGTATAGGGAATCAATTTTATGGGGCCATTCCAAAATTTTTATGGAAAATTTTATATCCAGATCGGCATAGATTATGTTTAACATTTGGTGGAATCATAGGCCACCACCCATGAAATAGCTTCAGTGGTTATGAAATTATTAATAAAAACTATTTTCTTGAGATTTTAATTTCTATGATTACCCAATAGTGATCATATATCCCACCATGAAAATAATTAGGTGACAAATTTTCTTAGAGAATATTTAATTTATTATCACACGGTTACTCTATACCACCCACAGACAAGAAGTAAAGTTCAATTCTCTAATAGGAAAATCAAAATAAATCTTAAAAAGATAATGGCTACAAATAGAAAGGACTGGAGTCTCAAATTATATGATTCAATTGGTGTGTATCACATATCTTATAAAACACCAATCATCACAAATCTAATTAGTCTTTTTTATGTAAATTAATGTCACTTATTCATCAAACTAGAGCATCAATCTTATTGGGGAATTTAGAAACTGAATTTGGATGGTTAAAAATCTAGAGAAGTCACAATGATATAAATCAATGATCTTGAAGATATCAGAACAGGAACTTATGAAAATTCCCCCATTTATAATGAAAAAAATGGAATACTCAATGCATTGCATTATAGATATTCACACTAGGGAAAAAAGTTTTTCTTTTTTAGTTTCGATTGAAATTTTTTTCTGGGAAGCTGAAATCTTGATGGTTGGGTCCCTTAACAATAATCAGAGTATTTCCCTATGGGAAAATTGAAATTAAACAAGGAAAATAACCAACCTCAATGTTTAATGTATGGAGACTAAAAACTTTTCAAGATCCATTTCACAAAGGGTGTGCTCTTTATATAGAGTTCAACTGATCCCCTTGTCCTTCCATCTGGTTGAAAATGTTTTTAGTAGCATTTAATGGGAAGAAACCCATATTTGTTATTTTTCTTTCTATTAATTCATGTACTTAGGTTGTTTTTTTCTTTTATTAGTATTATTGTTCATAGGTCATCTATGAACATCATTGTACTCACCTATCTGCATTTATCTAATATTCTTTTCTTTATTTTTCAGCGTATACACCTACACACATCACTGGTTCCAAATTGGTTAACTCTATGAACTAATTATTTATCTAGTATATGTTTTTTATTCCTAAAAATATTTATAGGTTGCCTAAAATCTACACAATATCCCAATAGATTCTCTATGGAATGACAGTCATCATAAGGATCTCTCGATTAAAAAAATTCAATTTAAAATTTCCATTAAATTATTCTCTATTAAGATATTGATATATCTCCCATGATTTATTCCAATATATTGTGTACACTGTCACTTTTTAATTGTGGTGGAATCATTTTTTAGATTTATTGTATATATAGATGGATTATTTCATGATTTCAATTATCTAGGTGAAATTTTTAGTGAAATCATACTTTAAACCTTGAAACTCATTCCACCCATTTAAATAAAAGACAAAGTTAGGTTTTAATTTTTTGAAACCCATATTTTACTCCATTTTTTTATTTTTTGAATGATTTATAATTTCAGTAATTTAAATTAAATTCAAAAAATTTTAAATTTATTTTGATTGAATTTTTACTAGATTTTTTACCATGACTGATTTCTAGTTATTTTCTATACTCCCATTCCCAAGAGGATTCTGGGCCAATGATTTCATATTCTTTTCTGGACATATTTTTTGAGAGATACATGGGGAATGTAAACCTATCAAAAACTACATTTGGATCTTATTGAGGATGTGATTAAAAAAATAAATTTTTAATATGTTTAAGGAAATATTTGTTGAGGTATTTTTTCCTGAGACAAACCTATACATTTTCCATACATTATCCCATAGTATCCGTGAATAAAAATGTATGGATTGAGTTTTTTAAAGATGATTACCCCTTACTACCCTTATATGTGTAAGATGCATGATTATACTTTGAATAAGTGTTGGGGAAGTTTCCCTACTAATGGAAACCTGATGTTATTATTGAGGAGATGTACTATGTCACTTTCACCAGTCTGATATGATGTGGTCCATGATTGATTTTTGAATTTTTCATCAAATATACTTTTCCTTTAAAAATAAAAAAAATAAATAAAACTATATATAAATAAAATGATAAAAATATATTGGGTTGTGTATTGGGAAGGTAAAAAATAACCATTACCAAACTAATGAATCCTATGATGGATTATATGTGGATAGGGGATGGATGTGGGACCTGGTCTAGACATTAAATTTAAAAAATAAATAAAAAAAAAAAATAAAGGAACATGGTACATTTTTATTTACTTACTTGATATATTTATGAATCCACTTTGATCTATTTGGAGTTTGGACCCCATTTGATCTTTTGGGAGTAACTTCATCACATAATTTTTGATTTTCATGCATATTAATTTAAATATTACCTTACTTTTGAGCTTGATTTGTATTTTCTACTGAGCTAAACTCGTCCTCATAATCATTTGAACTATTTTTACTAAAGCACTCATGATTTATTTTTGTATTTGTCTTTGTCAAGTACAAATCTTAGAATAAGTGAAAGCTTGTTTTTGGTAATATGTATTCAGGGTATGAGAATAACCCCAGTTAAATTTTACCTTTCTTGATGATAGAATATTTTTTTAAGGTAAATTGAAAAACTGGTATAGAATTAAAGAAACAATTATGAAATTGAAATTCAAAGAATAAAGTATCTAGATAATAACTAAACTATAATGAATGATAAATTTTCTCTACAAGAATGATTCCAGAGGACTGACTATTCCTTCTTACTATAAGTTCAATTTTTAATGTTTTAATGAATGTTTTCTATGTTATAATTTTATTATTTTGTAGTCCCTATAGTTATTATTTTTTCTTAAGGACCAAATATTGTTCAAGTGTGGGGTAATTTGATAATATAAAATAATATATACATATTGGATAAATTTATTTAATGTTTATTCATGATTTATTTTGATAATTTACTAGGTTCAACCTTATAATTTTTCTTTACTATGCCCTAGTAGTACTTACTATTTGGGAATATAAATTTCTAATCTGATCACATCCTATGTGAATTCAATGATTCATGGAGGTGTGTAATTTTGGAAACTTACGTAATTTTGGATAACATTTTCTAATAATTTTGGTTTTGTAAAATATCTACAGATTGGATAAAAGACATTTCATTATTATATGAATCTTATTATTCATTAAAATTAAATTTTATTCTTTAGGAATTAAAAAACATATCAAATATCAATTTCCTATCGTACGAGAAAAAGTGGAAACTGATTGAATCGCAACCAAAGGATGTGATTTATCTCATGACATGGAAAGAAATTAGGTATGTTTTTTTCCCAAGTGATTTATCTAGATAGTAAAAGAATCCATTGACTTTAGGAAAAGAACCTGAAAATAAAAATGTTATCTGTTTACATTTCTTACTGAGAAATCAATTACATTTTAATTCATTACATATTCATGGTTTTGTGATGGTTATCTTTCTCTAGACCATATTCTCTATCATTATTTATTAGTATTTAGGTTTTATCTTCATATTCAATGTTCATATTTCCACTTCCCACTAATGTTCACTTATTTTTAAAACCAATTATTTTTTGTTCTATAAAAACATTATATTTATCTTTTCTTATTTTAAAGAGGAAGTTTTATTAATCCTTTTTATGGTGTGGGGTTTCAAAAAAGTTATCCTCAAATATCAAACCCTTGACTATTGAGCATAAGATAAAATTGTGAGAATGAAATTTATTGAAGGTATAGGTATTTAATGTCATGATATTTTAAAATAGAAAATTATGATTGATAGCATATACAACATGCAACACCGATCTGAAATGAACCATGAAATATTATATGTAAATTTTTTTGTTTCAACCTAGTTGTGAAATTGGTAGGTATGAATATTAGAAAGTAAATTATAATATATATATATATATACCTAAATTACCTACTCATTAAAAATCCATTTATTTGTCCTTGGGAAATAAATACTCAGTTTTCAGTCAAGTTATATTTTCTTTAGAAATATGTTTTCTTCAAAAATGATTTTATTAGTTTTTGTGAGAAAATGATATAATTAATTTTTAGAGATTCAATAAATTGTATTTTATAATAATAATATAATTTTCTAAATAAGAATAACATAATTATCTTAGTTTAAAATTATCAAATTTCTCAGAAAAGATTTATTTTCTAGTGAATAATGGAAAATACCGACTTTTATAGAAAACTATATTTTGGTTTCAATGATTTACAAAATTATTTTTTATAAATTGGGTTCAATGTAAAAATAAATCTATTATATTATTTATAATAACATTATATTATTTGGAATCAATTTTACATTTGAATTAAGTACAAATACCTTTTTTGAACCTAAAAAATCATTTTTTTGAAAAATTATTTTTTATCAACTTTTACGGATTTTATTTTCAAATACATTATACCACTTATAAAAATTTAGTTAGATAAAATGGATTCTCTATTCAGAATCTTGAGATTAATATTTGGTAAATGGTACCCTTCTAATTTTAGGTATTTTGAACAGTAACTGTGGTAAAATTTATCACATCGGTAATGGGTAAATCATGTTAATCTAGGTTAAAACTAAGCGATGAGTTTATAATATTGAATCTTAATTATTATTATTTTCAGAGGATAATTTTACACTAATCATCAAATTCTTGAAATTTATTTGTTTAATGGACACTTTTCCATAAAAATGACCAATATAATATTTAAATCAAATAAAGTTACCAAATGTCACTCTCTTGGTTTTAAATATCTATCATGTGTCAATATAGGGAAAAAAATCAAGTAATGAATGAATAAAAAAAAATTTGAATAATGAAATTATATTCATGAAAATGATTTATTTATATTTTGTATTGACTATAAGATTACCTTAAATTCTTGTTAAATACTAATACATTATTTATTTAATTGAATAAAAAATAAAAAAATGATATTGAAAATATTAAAACTAATATAATATGAGTGATTAATAGTTTTTCTTGAATTTTTTTGATTAATATGACATATTAGTGATGTTTAATCTATCTATATTCAAAATAAATATTTTTCATGATGTTTTTAAGTCATATTAAATGAATAGTGGAAAAATTGACACTAATGATAATTTATCAAAATAATATTTTCTTAAATTGTTTAAAATTCGTTAAAATATTAAAGGAGTGAAAATATGGTAATATATGATATAAAATGTCCCCAATTATTCATTTATGATTCAATAGTTACCATATATGTAAAATTATAACCCATTAAGAGTGAAAAATGTGCCACTAAGGTTAATGTTAAAAAAGGTTAACTAAGGGGTTAAATTGAAAGATGAGTTTTAAAACACCACAAAAACATATCCTAATTTCATTGGTTGATAATATTTAAACCATATCCTGGAATAGGTTAAAATCACTTTCCAATTGGATTTATGTTTCTTTATAATGAATTTATTATAATTTAATCTTTTATGAAATTCCAAAAGTGACTCTCGCCTTAATTATAAAAGAAAACATCTTATCTCACTTATATACAACACATTGATACTTATAGATTGACCAAAACCTAAAAATATCCCTTGAAAATTTCATTTTTCATATTCTAGAGGCGTTGATTATCCCAAAATATAACTTCTCATGTGTCTAACAGGGATAAAGTTTCCAAATGAGTTTGAACTTTTCATTCGGTGGATGGACCAATTCTTAAATTGGGACTTAGAACATAATTTTGAGATTTTGATAATATAAATGTGACGTTTTGATATTGGGTTTAATTCAAAAGATAATTTGGATGTGCTTGTAAGAGTTTTTAGAGCATTTGGATCTGAGAACACAATGTCAAGAGAAGGAGACAGGGGTACACAGTTACTGTTAAACTTGTGGCCTAAATATTGTGGATTATTTTGTATGGGGTAAAAAAAGTTTAATCATGAGAGGCCCTAGGGGAAACTATCTAGGGTGCTATATATAATGGAAGAGTGACCACATTATCTACCCATGATTTTTACAAACCATTCACCCACATGGTTTCTTCCCAAAAGTCAGTGGAGTCACATGGTTGGCGCATGGTGTGGCAAAACCATGTACCTCATTAAAAGGGTGGAAATAAACTTTTTCCTTGCCTTAGATTACCCAAAATAACCCCATTTTCTCCCTTTTTTATCCCATGCACAAAAGTATTCTCAATCTCTCTCCTCTCTTCATAGGTGTAGATTTTTTCTCCTCTGTTTGAGCTCAGACTCGACCATCGTTCATTACATTGGAAGCATAAAAATTATTCAATGATTCCTTCATCCTCCTTTATTAGTTTCTCTTTCCATATTTAATTATATTTCAAAAATATATATTATTACCTATTTTTAGGGGATTTTCATATTCTTATGATTTCTCTCATTATGTCTCTAAGTAAAGCCTAATAATTGATAGGGAGAACATCATAATAACAAGATTGGTTTTCTATGGATTTTCCCTTAAAGTATATTTGGTTTATAAATTAATTCATTGTACCACGCATGAAATATTTATATGTGTTTCTATTAAAATGTTAAATTAAGTATGTAAAACTTTATGATTTAATTTGTATATCCTCATGAATTTAACTGCACCATCTGGGTTGTCTACCTCAACTCAAACTACCCCCTTGGGGAGTGTGGTTCATACACCTTGACACCTACTCCTTGACTACAAATTTAAACAATATTTATAGGTGTTTTAAATTTCCTCATAATTAAATTCAATATTAAGGAGGACTAATAAAATTATAATTTGTACAAATTAATCTTCAAGAATTTCATCATTTATTAGACTATTCTAGAGTTAAATGAATAAAATATGATGGAGTGTATCATGGAATGTAAATTTACATGGTGTTCATTATTATTAGTGTTTGTTTTGTAAATTGAATAATCATAATGAATCTTATCTAGATGTAATGATTAAATTTTCACCATTAGTGTTGATTTACTAAATTTGAACTTCCTACACTAGAATTATTCTACCTTGAGTGAGCCTTGGATTCCCACTTATGAATTCCTTGGAAGGTCACATAGTGAAATGGAATTTCTCTTTGCCTTGAGTGATATTGGGTTCTTCAATGTGAAATGACTTGGTTAAGGTATCATTGGGAAATTTGGATTTCCTTATACGTGATTATTATAGATAGGCCTAAGTTAGCATTTTTGTACATAATGTTTCACACCACATTAGTCCAGGATGTTAGACATGGAATTTTATATCCATTTGGGTGGTTGGACATGATGTTTCATGCCCCGTTATGGATTTTGGACATGATGTTTCACATCATTTATTGTGATGGTTGGGAAGGGTTATATATATACCCTATTCAGATTCTTGTGAATGTATACAAATTTTTAGAACAAGACACTTATGATATTTTAATGATTATGCATAGACTCTTGAGTTACACCTTCTTTCCTATCTAGTACTATCTGTATATATATAAATTTGTTTTTATGTTTTTACATATATAGTACACATATATATATATATATATGTAAATTATTACATACATATATCTATATACATGGTGATATATATTTAGAGATATTCTGTCTTAGTCCAAAGTAGGTATTATTGGCCATGTTTCATTTAAAGAACCCAAGCCCGACATGTTTAACTTATTAATTTATTATATTATTGATATACCAACACACTATTGTATTTATATTCATAGAGTAGATGTATCCAAACACCATTGGTGGTGGATTATGAATTTTATTTCACAACCTATTTAGGTCACAATTTGGTACCCATAATGACCTCATGGTTGTAGGATCAAGCTCTAGATTTGGATTACTTTATGATATTTCTTTTGTGATGGACACGTGACATGGGATCCTAAGAAAATAGTAATTATCAAAAGCTCAATATTATCCCAGAGATTTCCTTAGGGTTTTTTTCATTACATTGTGTGTGTTTTCCCATTACCAATTTTATTTATTCTTCCTATATATTTTATCCACACATGGACATGCTTGGGTTTAAATTTGGAATTAGTTATGTCTATCAATTATTATTATCTTCTGATAAATTTTATTTAATAATGTTTTTTCTATTCCATTTTTTAATATATTAAATTATGCCATTATGATTATAAGGTTATAGTCTCTCCAATATTCCATCATTAAACCCTCACTGCTAGGCGGTAGCCTCTCATATACTAGCATGGGTGCTTGATTCCATGTGGTGAACCGATTTGGGGTACCGATTTGGTGGAAACTAGGTAGATATGTTAAAAGTGGTATGAAGCCATGTTTTCCTTTATCATAATATTTTGGGCTGCTAGTTAGGAGACTAGGACATTTTAAGAACAATGTAAATATAAATTGTTGGGATTGATCAACCCACACACTAGTAATGAAACAAGTGTAAAGGGATGGGAATATTTTTTATGTTGATTTTTATTCCAGTAAATTATTATTTTTCTTTGATTCATTTATGTAATTTATACTTCCTACTAAATTTTAAGATTTATAAAATTTTGCCCTTGTCCCAGTATGGTAAGGAAGAATTGTTACATGCATTATTGTGAGAACATAGTGATTCACATTCCATTCATATTCCATGCCATGTAGATTTCATTGGTTGACTAAAAGATACATATTGGATGTTCCTTTTATGTATATATTCTATATTGTATGATTATTTAGCATGTCTGATTGCATACCCTGTTTAAGTTATTTATCAACATACTAATCAATATAAAATTATTGGTGATTTATTAGCTTGATTTACTATACCAAATACTTATGGAATTATATTCCATACTTATTTTTATGACATGTTTGAGTGATGTACTGCCTAGTATAATTGTATTCATTGATGATCTGATAGCTTGAATTATTATAGATATGCTATATGGTTGGTTAAATATATTTTTTTCTTCAACCTAAATGTTTGTTCCCCACATAGTTTGATTTTGGAACCTTAACTAACCAATAATGACATGTTTGAGCCATTGACCATTAGTTTCATTAGTTGAAAACTGAGTGGTTATGATTAAGTGGGGTATAAATACAATTTATAAATAGTATGGCCTTTATAAATTTGAAAGGGTGACTAATATAATCGATCCATCTTAAATAGACTTGATATATTCTGAAATAAAATTTAAAAAAATTGTTGTAGCTACATGAATTTAAATTGTAACTTATAAAGGAAAGTACCTTTATAACAAGGGAATAGTAATCACCCTAACAGAACCATAATGATTATATATGTATAATGAATTTTAATTCTTAGAGAAAAAGGGTTTCTAAAATAGGAATTGTTATTCTTAATTATAAATTCTTGTACCTCTATGACTTGTGAATGACCACTTGTGTGACTAAATTACTAAATGCACAACTGTAACCAAGTATGTTAGTTGGGGCATGTTTCTTATTATATAAACCCATTAAGGGTGTTTCAGATCATGAATAAAATTCCTATTATGGGTTTCATTTAAATGGGATTATAATGGTATCTTACGGAACATTGAATCCCTAAAATGGGATTGGATGTCCATATAAATGAGCGTAGAATGGCTTAATGAGGACTTCATAGGTTACCTTTACTTCTTCAAGTGTTTAGTACTTAACCCCATGGGGGAAAACTCATGTTTTATGTAGTGGTTATTTAATTTATCAAAAGATGCTTAGGAAATGGTATGTATAGATGTATGGTATCATCATTCTAGACTAGTTCCTTAAATTGATAAAATACCATCTATTTTCTCTTATTAGGAGTCATAGATTAATTAAAATGTTAATTAAAACTTAAAGGGTGTTTTCCTTTGTATCTTGAAACTGAAAGTTTCTTTAACCAAGCCTGGAAATGGGAATTTTTGGATAAATATAATGGGTAAAAATGTATTTATAAGATAAATTTCCTAAATAGTGACTGGATGTCAGCTAAATAAATAATGGTTGAAATGAAGTTATGATATAATTTTCCTATGTTTATTTTTTCCATTAAATTAATAATTTACCATCAATTTTTATTTATAAATGTTATTTATGTTATTTAAATTGAAAATATTTAATGTTTTAAATAAATATGAATTGATGTAATAAATTAAATTAAAACTTTTAGTGGTGTTCATATCTTTGACCCCCTTATAAGGGTAGGTAAACTCTTTCCTAAGATTGTCCTTAGTTGGGAACATAAACATTACCCAAGGATCTATTTTAACCTTTATGTTATGTTGATAAAAAGGATAGTTTGGTAAGCCTAGTAACATTTTGGCATGACCTAGTTATATAGTAAATTCTTATTACATTAGTAAGGAGCTGTCCCAATTGAGGTACAACCCTTGGAGATAATTTTGAGTTGGTAAATTCTTGTGCAGAGTTCCATATGAGAGTTTTCATTCAGGTTTCATTTGAATCCAGTAAGACTCTTAGTATTTAGAATGAAACCCAGGTTAGTTAGGTGGTCCTGTGAAAATTGACCCTTTCTAGGGATATGGGCATTTAAAAATACATAGATTCAGTGGAATAGACATTCCAAGCTCATGGTTTGATGCCTATTAAATCATGTAATCCTTTCCATTTTTTGATATACATGGGTCTCTTGGGATTAAAAATTAAAGGAATATAAATGTTATTGTTGTATTTCTAAAAAATTGGAGTAGTATGCTTCAATAAGTATAGTGGTGTCGATATAGAAGATATAAAATGAACCATATGAGTTTGTTGAAAAAAATTTAAGACTAAATTTATCATTCTATATTTTGAAGTCCTCTATAGAGTAGTGTTACCTGGGAGTTGTAGGAATTGATTTATATCGGTGCTAGGGTATGAAATTAAAAAATCATTGGGTGTAGTAACA
The DNA here is from genome assembly GCA_963277665.1 of Viscum album. NCBI lineage: Eukaryota > Viridiplantae > Streptophyta > Magnoliopsida > Santalales > Viscaceae > Viscum > Viscum album. The sequence continues at coordinate 1,371,526,792 of OY728135.1, forward strand.
CTATTGATCAGTTTAGATTTTTATTTTATTAATGATAGCAATAAAACGTTTGATCATATCTCAAGAGAGTATCAAGAATATTTCTATATTAAATCTGATCTACAACACTTTTAAGAGCCTTTTTTCCTCTCTTTTCAAATTATTTCTTGGTAAAAGAATGTCAGACACATCTATAACCCGTGTTGAGTGGTGGATGGAGCAGGTTTTGTTGGATGAGTTCCCATTATCAGTATATGATGACGAGGACACTCTTAAGGTGGGGAGATTTATGTTGAACATTATTATTTTATACTCACAAGTAGTGGGATAGAAACCATACAAGGCCATTAGGACCTAGTAATAATTACTTTAAGAAACCTATGAGGCTTCTGAGTTTGAGTTTCTAGTCCATGAGATGATGATCAATATTAAGCACATTTATCAGTTAGAATGCAGACTGGATTCTATATTCAGGCTTGAGGTGCATAAGTGACCCACAAATTGTAACACTATATGGAATGTTGGTACATGAAATTTAGAATAAAAATAGAAAGTTTGGATGTGTACCTAACCTCAAAAAACATATTTAGTTGGGGATGGTCTTCGATGGTTCTACTTGAGTGATCGCAGGACACCTCAGTTTTTGAAGTAGTTATAATTAGTTAATGATGACACATTGTAAGGTACAACTAAACTCTAAAAAGGAAGTTTTACATGGGGGATTTGATTGTTTTTCTCAATATTAGTAGTATACGGTTGGTTGGAAATCACCATGGACACTTTATATTGGTTATGACGAGAGTTTATTTGGTTTTTTTGGTAATAATTATTAGTATCTTAGTGTACTCTCAGTTTAGTGATGATCATGAATCTTATCTTAAAATCTTCTAGGGTGCACTGATATTGTGTCATCTACGCATAGAGAAAAATTAAATTCACTTTTATTCTGATAAATAAACTAATTTAGAGTTGTGATCTTGGGGCATGGATAATTATATAAGCATGGAAAATCCTATGTGATAAATATATTACCTAGTAAGAAATAATTTTATGTATTCTTGAAAACCAATCGATTTGTTCACTTGAACTCTAGGTGAGACATTTCTTGGGCTCTTTCTTCGTTTTTTGATATGTGGATATTTTGGCAATGTATTGACATCCCATGTTTAAAGTCCAAGGTATATGATACCTTGGATAAGTTTATTGAGATATGTTAGTTCAATCCTCATGTTAGATGTATTTATAGTTAGGCATGGTTATTTTGGTTAGTGAGGAAATGAATCAAGCACATTTTTGATTGAAATGGTTATGGTGTCAAATTGTTTGTGGATTTTTAAGGAAAAACAAACATGATCAACCTAAGCTAAGAAAATTGTGAATTGACCATTTTGATTAAATTTGGGACCTAGTAAAGTGACATAATATTTGATAGGGTGTACAAATTTAAGAATTTTTATGAGATCATCGTTAAAATCCTAAGGGAATGTTTTTAAAAGCAATTCCAACGGTGGGAGTATTGTGCCTCAAAATTGGACATTTAAATTAAAAGATATGGTAGAGGGTACCATAATACTATTGATGAAAGATACAATGATGTGATCATTCATTGGGTTATATGGGATTTAGTATGCTCTTTCTCAATGTTTAATTTTTTTACGAGTGTTGAATCGAGTTTTAATATCTTATGTATGGTATGTAAAACATTTGTTCTGGAAGGAGCATTTGGAATTGAAAACAAAACATGGATATTTGGGTGAAGAATATATTACCCAAGTAGGTTAGGAAATTTTACATTTTCAACAAGTATTATAAGGTATAACATGTTCTATAGTGAGTATTTTTTATTGTCCCATGTTTTGAACTGGGATGAAATTTTCCAATGGAATTTGGAATTTTCATTTAGTGGATGGGAAAATTTTACAATGATCACAGAATGGTAATTCCAAGTGTTGGATAGATTAAATATTATTTTTTATATGCTTTTAATATATTGAGATGTTTTATGGCTATTAGGATGAGTCGATACTACAAAACTGGGGTTATCCAGCGCTAGGGATTTAACATCACTAGCTAAAAGCACTCTTAATGACCACATTAATCATTTATATAAAAATCATTGATAAATGTGACCCTTTAAGAATTTATTTTTTTAGGGTTGTTAAATAAGATCTTTAAAAGTGCTAAAAAAGTGTTTATAAAGCATATATTTCAAAAAAATCATTGAAAATAGTATATAAATATGTAAATATGTTTATACTGATAAAATATAATATATATTTGTAAATATGTTTTAGATAAGGTAAATAGGACTTTACACTAAATATAAAATATATTTAGTGAAAATGGATTTTATAATAAATATAATGTATTTTTAATCAATATTTTTCTAATTTTTATTGAGTAATAGTCATTTAATATCAATGGGAAGATAAAAACCAACAAATTAATAAATGATCCAAAATATGTTGAAAACATAACTCAAACTTCAAACATTCCCAACTTTTGATCCTGGTGTCTATTTGGGCTTTACCATATATCAAATCTAAGAGTATTATGATCTATTTTTCTTAGTGATATATGCCATCCTTTTTAACATTTTTGGAGGCCCAAAAAGTACCATAAGGCCTCGAAACTGTGTTTTTAGTTGGGGTACCCCCAATTTTTAACATTCGATGTAATTTCATCTTCATTTAAGGGGGTATTTTTCCATTTTCAGTGAGGAAATGAATTTATTTCTAGGTAATACATTCATATTGATATTATTGTTTTGAAATTTTATCATTTTTCAAAATGAGTTTTTATTTATAATTAAATATATGCCTATTTTCATATATTTAATTATAATAAATCACTTTTATAAATTCATATATCAACATATTTATATAGAGATGTATTTTAAAATAAGGTTGGCGTATGATTAATAACCCATCATCCCTATGCACGCGTGTTCTCCGGGCTAAATATTTCCCACATAAGGATTTTATGGATTCCCATCTTGGCTATCGACCCAGTTTTCTCTGGAGAAGCATTTGGGGCGGTCGTAATCTACTGAGGAAAGGGCTAGGCTGGAGGATTGGGAATGGTTCTACGGTCAAGATTTGGACCGATCCTTGGCTTGTTGATCAGACAGGCACGAAGGCGTCATCCCCTGTTTATCCAGGATCCGAACATGCCACAGTCTGTTGTCTTTTTGATGATCAAGGGGCGGGATGGTGTCTGGAAAAACTCTTCTCCTGGTTTAATGAGAGGGATAGGAGAATTATTCTGAGTATTCCCTGTGTGTCAGACGCAGGGCCAGATCATCTCTACTGGACAAACGACAGCTCAGGTGAGTATACAGTGAAAGCTGGCTACCGGAGAGCTCTTTCTGCTCAGATTTCAGAAGGAGATGCGAGGCCCTGGACATCAATTTGGAAGCTTAATGTTCCCCCTAAAGTTCACTTTTTCTGGTGGCAGGTGTGTACTGGTATCCTCCCAACTAAGAGCCTCCTTGTCTACAGACACTTTTCAAACGACAACTCTTGCCCTTTCTGCCCTTCTGCGACTGAATCCCCTTTCCATGCTCTTGTTCAATGTCCCGGGGCTCAGGAGATTTGGAATGGCTGGGGATCAACTATAGAGCTGTTCCCGGACACCGCCTCAGATCTTACATCTCTCCTGATGCGATGGTGCTCCTCCTTTTCGCCGGCTAAAGCAGGCGCCCTGTGCATTTTGGCTTGGATTATCTGGAATAGGCGGAATGAGGCCATTTTCAATCATTTCTGGAGGCCCCCCAGATTTTGGATTGACCGGGCATTGTCATGGATTGCGGTATGGCAGAACCACCCTGAACAACAAAGACTTTCCACCCACCCTCCTCTTCCCCAACATTGGTGCCCCCCACCGGAAGGGATTTTTAAGATCAATGTGGATGCCTCTCTCCCTAAGGATGGCCCAGTTGGACTAGGTTTACTGGCCCGAGACAACCTGGGAAATCTTATCGCTGCCAAATACGAAGCACGTTATGCACTTTGGGAGCCCTCAGTCGCGGAGGCCGCCGCCATCCTTGCTGGATTAAACTTCGCAAAAGATTGCAGTTGGGATTCCATTCACATCGAATCCGACTGTCTCACTGTAATCAATGCCATTAATCTCACTGACGGCGGGCTTCAACCTTTCGGTCCCATTATCCGGTGTATTCACTCGCGGAGACAAGGCTTCAATTCCTGCAATTTCTCATTTATTAGAAGGGAAGCGAATGAAGCCGCTCACAAGATGTCAGGCATTGGCCCTCCCTACGAGGATTTGCACTGGTTCAATCATTTTCCATCGTGGTTATGCTCCTGTATTTCTGCTGATCTCCATCATTAATGGATCCGTCTTATTTTGTCAAAAAATATATATATATATATATATATCAAATAAATATATATTATTCATTTTATATCAATTAAAAAATTATTCATTTTATTTGCCTTATTAAAATGCACTCTTATGTACATATAACTTTTATATATACATATTTGTGTGTATTAATAAAAAACACACAGAGATGTATATATTTATTTTTATTAATATATATATATAAATTAATATTACAATATAATATAATTAAATAAATATAATTGTGTATATATATATATTAAATTTCAAAATAAACACAAATAAATAGAAAAGTTGATAAATATACAAAAAAACACGCATGGCATAGTGGTAAATTGAATTAATTTTCATAAGGGGGATCATGGGATCGAATCTAGGCATGAACAACGATTCGATGTAGCCTTCTAGAACTGTTAATTGAAAGTGGGGTCTGTGATGGAGGATGGGTAGTGGAATGAATTAAGAAAGGGGGCGAAAAGCGCGGGTAGAGGGGGTGAGGGGTGTCTGTGAAAAAATAATTTTTTCCATATTTATTAGTGGAACTTTTTCAGAACTATTAAAAAGAACCCTTTAATAGTGTTAAAAAATAAAAATAAAAAACACATTAAACATTTCTAAAAAAGTACTAATAAATTGTACCTTTAACATCACTTTTTTAGCACTCATAAAGGGTGCCTTTAAGATTGTTTTTAGCGCTGTTAAAGATTTACCCTTTTTTACATATCTCACAATATCAACATTTTAAATAACTGATAAAACCCTTTATTGATTCTTTTAAGGCCCCAAATTTTGGAAATGAGTTTCGGGAGCATCAGGATTCAAATACATAGTTTTAAGAGAAACATATAGGGTGCATGTTTGGCACATGGTTAGTGACAACCATGTGGATTTTTTGTATAGGGGCATGGTTTTTTTAACCATGAAACAATATATGGGAAACCATTATAGGTGTTGTAGAGATTTGTAGAGGGGTTTCATGGGATGCACATGGTTTTTCTAAACTATGCGCTTAACCCACATGGTTAGTGCCACTTATGTAGTGGAGCAACATGGTTAGCACATAGTGTGGACAAAATGTGCATCCAAATGACTACCTCATTAAAAGTGGTGAAATTACACTTTTACCCTAACTTATTTATCCCAAAATCATCCTCCCTAATTTCTCCCATTCATAGTAGGTCACTCAAGAACCCTCCTCTCCAACTAGGAATAAATGTTTCTCCTCAACCTAAGCTCTGAATTTATTGTCATTCATCACGTTGGAATCTTAATAGTTAGTCTATGATTCCACATTCCTCTTTTCATAGTTTCTATTTTCATGTTGAATTTTAATTCAATGTGAGCTAATATTCCCTATTTTTAGTTCATTTATCTATTTTTCTGATTTCCCACATTTCATATCAAATTGAATCATAGTAATGGATGGGTAGAACATTTAATGAATGATGTAGGTAGTCTATGGATTTTACCTTAACATCTAGTTGGTTTATAAATTACACAATTTTTTCATGCACCGTAAATTTCAATGCATCTTCCTTAAATGTGAAATTAATTATGTAGAACCTAATTATTTAATTTGAATAGCCATGTGATTTTAATTTCATCCTCATAGTTTATCTACCTCACCTTGAAACACCCCCTTAGGGAGTGTTATTCATATTCCATGACCCCAATGCCTTGATAATGAATTTTAGACACCATTATAGGTGTGTTGACATTCCCCCAAATTAAATAATCTGGTAAGGTGAACTAATAACATTCCAAGTCATGTGAATTAATATTCTTGAATTTTGGAATTTTTTAAACTCAAATCACATAAAATGAATGAATGTTGATGGAGTGTATCATGAAACAAAAATTTACATGGTATTCTTATTTATTAGTATTATTTTTAAAATTGAATAGTCATGAAAAATCTTATCTAAATGGAATGATTTAATTCTCATGGTCTATGTTTATTTATTAAATGTTGCCTGGATACACCTGAATTATTATTCCTTGATTGGGATTTGGATTCCCAAGTAGGAATTCATTAGAAGGGATCATACATTAAATTGAATTACATGGATCCTTGAGTGATACTGGGTTCCTATTTGAAAAACATCATATTGAAGGGATCTTAGGGAAAGTGTGATTTTGTTATACATGATAATTATTGAGGGGACTCATTTAGGGTTTATTGTAAATGAAGTTTCACACCCCCTTAGTCTAGGATTTTGGACATGGAATTTCCCATCCATTTGGGTGGTTTACTATGTCATTTCATGCAACATGATAGGATGTTGGACATGATTTTTCACATCATTTAGTGGTATATTTAGGAAAAGAACATTGTATCCCAAGTTCAAATGCTTAGGAAGGTACCCATATTTACATATTGATACTCTTGTGGTATTATTATGACTATTCATAGATTATTTAGCTTTACCTATTTTCCTAGATTGTACTATGTATCTATATATATGTCTATTTACATTTTCACATCTATAGTACTTATATACACATACATACATGTATATAGATACCAATACACATGAAGACACATATTCAGAGATATTATGGCTTAGGATGAAGCGGGTTTTATTATCATAATGTCCTTTGATATACCTAAGAATAACTTGTTTAAATTATTTAATTACTATCTTATTGATATACTTCCATAATATTATTTTTACATAAACATACTTTATAAAATTATACATCATTGGTGGTGGCCTATTGGGTTTATCTAACACCCTATTTGGGTCAATTTTTGGTACCCAAATAGACGTCATGGTTACGGGATCAGGTTATTGATTCATATTTCTTGTTATTATTCCTTTTATGTTGAACACTTAACATGGGAGAATAGTAGAGTAGTATTGAGTCATAACTTAGGATTCTCATGGAGATATCCTTTGGGGTGTTTCTTCATTACGTTGTGTGTTGTTTGTATTACCTATTGTATACTAATTCTTGTATATTGTAGAATCACATATACATGCATTCTTTTATATTTTTTGTTGGTCATGTAAGTTAGTTTATATTATATTACACTATTTTTTCCTTTATATTGATTCCTCTAATGAATTATTTAATATATATATCATTTTTCTATTTTGATTATGAGGGTATAGTCTCCCAACTATGTCATCGTTAGACCCTCCATGTTAGTCGGAAGCCTCTAGCATATGGGGAGGCGTGATTTTGTCTATGTAGTGTACAATCTTGGTGCACTTGATTAGTGAAACTGGGTTGGGATTTTTAAAAAAAAATATCAAATTTATAACCCTCAAGATGATTTTTGAATGAGTTCTTTCAAAAGAGAGGTAATCGACCTAACCAATTAGTTTTTGTGTACTTCATCTTTACCTCATCTGAATCTGTCATATTCATAAGAAAATAATAACATCCATATACTCAATATACTAAATTTTGTTATGGTGATGAAATAACCATTATCTACCCTATTCCCATCAAATGGGAAATGAAGGTACTGCTGGTGCATATGTATGGCTTATCGTCTCCACATATCGATACAATTCATTTTCCCCTGCCATATTTCAGGGATGGTTGTTATTATGGGTTTAATTTTTATATATGATTCTTAGTAAATGATTTTACTTTTTTAATTATAATTAACCATATAAATTATAACCTTCCAATCCATTGTAAAACTATAACGCCACTCATACATATGTTTTGACTACCACCTCCACACTGCAATGTGATTTTATTTTCATTTCTATTTTACGTTGATAGTCATAAGGATGGATTTTATGGATATTTGTTATTTATATTATATTATAATGAATTATGGAAATTAAAATTATTGTTTATCTTTCTTTCATTCCATCTATTAAAAGATGAAAACAATGTCCATGCATCCATATTACCTATAGTCTTTATGAATGATGTAATTCATTTTTCTATCTATAAATTTTATAAATGTTCCTAAATATGTATATAATTGATATATGTGATAAAAATATAATTATTAATATTTTTTAAATTATTTAATTATGATCAAAGTATAAGGACCAAAACTACTAAATGAAAACATACAAGAAAAATGAAGATGTTATCACCTGGAAGAGTGATTTTAATAATGAATTATTAATAAATTACTGATAATATGTTATAATAAAATAACATATGGAATTATGTGTATGAATATAGTTATGTAATATATTTATAATAAATAAATATTTATTATACAATGGTTTCAAACTCATACAACGGAAGTCGAGCCTATGGTAAGGGTTTATTTTACAATCTCATTATTATTTCAGGATTGTTTATGTTTAAGCCTACCTTAGGTTAATAATTAAATTTTACAATATCATACCCAATATATTTTCTTATCCTATAGTTCTTTATGAACTTTTCATGTAATACTACCATTTTAATTTTGTTATTACTGAAAATTATTTTAAGTAATGATTACTTTATTTCACTCTTCGATCAAAAATCATTTTTCATTAATATACATGTTTTTAAACATATTTACAAAAATATATTAAAAAATATCTGAATTAGTTTTTAATGAAATTCTGACCAATGTTTGAATTTTTATGAAAAAATTGAATTTAATGTTTTTTTATTTACTAAATGTGATAATTTCATCGTTTTATAAAAAAATGTGAAAATAATTTTTTTTAACATATATGGAATGAAAGGAATTACCTAACATCTTGAAAACTGGTTCCTTTCATGTATCTTATACAAGTTTTCAATATTATTTTTAAGTAAAAGTTTTTTCCTAATATTTCAAAAATTTGTAATATTTCAAATTCATTTTCAAAATTAAAATGGTATTTTTCTTTGGGAATGTTTTTAATGAAAAATTTATGGTATTGTTATTCATCAATATAAATAACATATTATTTACTTATGATCCACTAGGAATATGTTATAATGATACCATAATTTTTATTTTCTTCGATGGTTTATTATTTTCTTGACTGGGGATGTAAAATTTTGATACCATTCACTATATTACACTGGATGGTTTAAGATTATGTTTATTTATTAGGGAAAATATTAACATTTTGTACAACAGTTTTCAAACAAGAATATTTATGTTCAATTTGTTTCACCCCATTCATATAAGAAATAAATTTGATATAGTAATTTATTATTAAGTCTCTCATTATCCCCACGATGCATCGTTAGGTCTCATGAGACAAACAATATTGGGTTTTTGGTGAGACCTTAACCATTTATATAGATGTTAAGGAACATGGAAATGATGGTATTTTATGATATCTTGGTCAAGGCCTTGACGGTAAGTTTTATATTTCCAACATTATGAAATTTATCATTATGAAATTAAAAATTAACATGTATTTGATTCATTGATTTTGTATGATATCCATGAATAAGTTTCTAACTCATGATATTATTTATGTGGAATTATTTGATCCTTATTTACTCCTACCATTTATTCTTCATGCTTCAAATATTATTTAAATGTAATTCATTTTCATATCCTCACATTTCCATGTTTATTATTCCTTATTTAGTCGTGATAAATTCCATCGTACACATACCGTTGTGTAGCATCTGAGCTCACCCATTTCTTATGTTTCCTTTCCCTAGGATTCTAGGAAGTGTATTCTGGTTAGTTTTAGGGATATGGTAATGAAAATAATGGTTTTCTCAAAGATAAATTATATATTGTTTTTTTTTTTTGTTTTCTAATGTAATGTGATATTAGATTTTGAATCTATTTTTCCAATACCGGTAAACTATTTGGTCCTTTTTGATGTGATCACTTGTATCTTGTGCCATGGTAATAAAGTAACCACCAGCTCAAGGATACTAGGGTTGGGTTATTTTCATTCTCATACACTCAAACTCATGGAACCAAAATCAATCCATCCATAGAACTTGTTTTAGACATTTTTTTTCTTGAATCTTTACATAGCAGGATCACCATTTTATCTACACATATGTCAAAAAGAATATGTGGGTTCGATCATGATTAAAACCTGATCAGAACTAATAAATAACACCACCCAAAATAGGTATGAAGGTGAATAATATGATGAACAGTTGGGTGAAACCAAATAATCATCAAAGTGATAAAATTAGAATTTTCCAATTTAGTTATATCCAATGATAATTATTGTAGAAACCGAATAACGGAGAAAACAACCATCATAAAAATTAATATAAAATTAATAATATGACTGGTCAATATAAATATAGAGAGATACTGGGATTCATAGTATACAAATTAATATATTTTATAATTCAAGATTAATTGGGTGGAAATACATAAATAATAATACAAACCTAAAGAACGGATCAATCAATGGTAAATAAAATGTTTTATAGGTATTTCATTGAATAATATTATTTTTATTTGTTCCACAATTCCCCAAGATCACACAATATAGTTCCTTGATTGCTCATTCATTCGACCATTGAAGATCCTTCCCCATGATGACATCTCCTCTACCTATTAATCTCATAGACATAAAATTATATTCCTATAGATTGTTTATAAAAGAGATTTTATAGTTTTTACCACGTACATAAACTGTTAATAAAATATAATTAATTAATGTTATTGATTTTAATCTATCCAAAAAAATGTATTATTCTAAAAATTAATGTGCCATAAAATTACACCTCATATAGTGTAAAACCTATGATTTAGATTCTACAATGGTCTTAGTTTTTCCATTAAAGACTATTATTAATGGAAAACCCTTTTATTTCAAAAAGATTTAGGCTTTCACTTCAAAATATTTAATATACAAATTCTGTTGTCCTGTGACACCTGTACCACCACACAAACTCTAATGGAAAACCATCATATATATATAAAGGGTCCAGACATGAAAATTAGATTTATTACCAAATTATAACTTCAATTTTTATGATGATGTTGAAAATGTTTAATGAAATCACTTTTTATAATTTCACATTCATTTTCCTCTCTGTAGCATCTCTCCCCATATCATTGGCTTGAGATGGCAGTGCAATGATACTTGGCCTTAAGCGAGGTTCCCAAGGAAACAAAGGCTAGAAATAAATGCCGACGACTTTGAGAATAAATCGGGGAACAATTTTCCCTTCAGAAAAACCATCCAACCAAACAATCCACTATCAACAAACTACATAATGCATGTCAACAAAACAACAAACCCATACATCACCAAAAGGTGAACCAAACTATTCCATAACAAACCTACATGACAAAAACAACCAAGCAAAAATCAATGTACCAATTTTGAAGACTAAACAAGACACCCAAAATAAACCAAGACACACTCCACAGCTCCACACCACGCTATATGCTCCAAGCACCACCACTTCACCTGAGCTTCACCATGAACCACTAGCAATGAGATGTTTTACCATTACATGTGTCATGGAGTACGACATCCTTAAAATCACCAAAGCGCCAAAGCATGGGGTGAGTACTAATACTCAGTAGGTTTTCCCAAAATGACTTCCCTACACATGTTGATAAGATAAAACTGTTATCACAATTATGTAAAATAGATTATATAAAACATTAAATAGTGTAATAACCTGGAACATGCCAAACATACCCTTACCAAGCCATGACAAACAAAGGAAATCCACAACCATGCCATAATCCATATCCCCATCACGCATTAGCACAACAATTCAATCTTTTCAAAGAAACACACAAAAAATCAACCATTACGATGGGACATCTGTCCATCATGTTGACACCATTCTCAAATAGCGGTACATTCCAATCACCAGCCATAATTGTGGTTCTTCAGACCAATATCCATCACCTTTAATAGTGAGACTTCCCACCCACTTATTTAATGGTGGTTCTTCCGACCACTATCCATCACATTTCATAGTGAGACTTCCCGACCACTTGCACACAACCAACACAAGCCATAACACTCAATCAACCATCAAGCACAAAGCACCAAGGACGCACAATGAGAACACAAAAATTTCCAACACATGATAGTTCACTTCAATGAATCAACCATTTATTGAAAAGAACCGTTAATTAACTTTCCATGACCAACCAAATTTCCATAAACAACATCTTTATTGCAAACCATCTTTCACAATAAAAAATTTATAATCATACACTAACGATTTTAAAATCAACATTTTAAAATTACACAAAAGACCCATTTTTAAAGAATAAATCGTTTTCCCAAAAATGCATAAAATCATCAACAAATGGATTTCCAACAAGATTCACACATCATAATCACAATTAATTTGAAGAAAAACAATTTAATTGTAACCAGAAACTACTAGTTCTAACCAAGTGGAGTTGAGAGAGAAGCCACCTACCATTAGGGTTCTGAAGAAAACGACCCATGAACAACAGCACCACAAATCCAGTGAACGTACCACTGAAACCATTATGGATCTCCTTCCATATAATCTATAAGACTTAAAATAAATACCCAAGGTAACCACAACCCTATATCTACACACAATGCATGTAGATCAAGAAAATAAAGAGAGAGGGATATGTAGATCTAGATGAAACCACAAAGAACCATGAGAGAAGACTTACCTGAGAGAAACTCCCTCCAACACACAAAGAAACCCCTTCTATTTGATTCCAAAACGTGTTGGAGAGAACCTCCAGCCATTGAGAACCCAAAATACCAAGTGAGGCTCAAGTGGGAGAAGATTTGGATGGATATAGGTTAAGACTAAGGGAGACCTAATTTAAAAACCCTCTTTTTAGTGGTCACACGGTTAGCCACCACTGTTAGCCCACACGATTTGGAAAACCGTGAACTGACCCTGCACATTCCACTGTCTCGAGAGAAGGGGTCTGCACGGTTTCCTTGCATATCTTGGAAAACTATGCATAGGTTGTGTGAAGCCTACAGTCTCTCCCTACACGTCTTCCTAGAGAAACCACATGATTTACCTTCACCGTTCTCAAGCAGTTCACCCATAGAAAATCCTCCAAACGTTTTTAAGACCCTTACAAAATCTTCCACCCACTTCCCAACTCATATCAACGACTCTGAACACATAAAAGTCATAAACAAAGGAAACATACCTCAAACTAGGGGGGTTATATTCTCCCCACCATTGTACTTTTTGTCCTCAGAAAGTAGGGAACCATAACTTTGCCAAAAGATCTCGGGCCATTGTGTGGCCAGGTCTTTCCCCCTCTCCCAAGTCTCCTTATAAATCTGATCATGATGCCACAAAATATGAACTAAACAAATTATTTTACTATGAAATAATTTCTCTTACGTATCCACAATCTGCACCGGCATGTGCACCAAAGAAGCAATTGATTCTAGCTCAACATGATCCCAATGATTCAAATGATCATGATCTGGCTGATACTTTTTCAATTGGGCACATGAAACACATTGTGCACCTCACTGAATTGTGGTGGCAAAGCCAAATGATAAGACACCTCTCCAATATTTTCAAGAATCTCAAAAGGCCCAATATACCTTTGAGATACACTATAAGAAAACAGGGCTATAGCCACTGACCTATAGTCATGGTTTTATAAGGTTGTGGGTATATCTTAGTTTATACCCACATTTCTATTAATGTAGTGGCTATATCATAATTTATAGCCACAGATTAAAAAAATGGCTATGTTTATTTTACTATCTATCATGATCCTCCTCCACAGTCCGTGATAATCTCCTCTCCTCCCCTAATCCACAGGCTCCTCCTCCCCACTATTCATGGTGATCTCAGCGACGCTCTCTGCGATGCTCTGCATGACACTCTCCTCTTCTCCTCCCCTGATCCACAGTCTCCTCCTCCCCACTGTCCACGGCTCCTCGAACCCTCGACCTGGACCTACTCTCCACACACTCCTCCCCAACGTTTCTGCTACACTTCCCGGCCATCCGTGTTTTATAGTGGCCTCCTCACCCCTGCGCTCAACTTTCTCCTCCCACCCTCAATCCTCTCCCCCGATGAATACTCCTTCTCCCTCGACATTCCTCCTCCCACATCGTTCCTCCAAAGACCAAATGGTCACAGATTCTATCCTGTAATTTGATTGGAATTTTCATTTTTTTACCTTGCTCGCACGCTTGGTTTCTCATGAATATGTGAAATTTTTAGGAAATTTGAAAGGGATTTCAATGTTGTGCTTGAGAGTTAAGATTAAATTTTGAACTAGAGTGCCCATGCTGAGCTGACTCATCTTTCTCAATTGGATCCGGTCATTAATAATAGGTTTTAAAAATTATTTTATTTCTATTTTTTCCTTTAGTTTTTCAATACCTGAGTTATGAAATCCCACTATAAATAAAGATTAACTTTTGTGATTTTCAATGTCTTGGAAACTCTCCCAAAATCACATCCCCGAGATACTTTATTATGGAAAAAAAATCTTGATGATTAGTTTAGAAAAACCTAATATAGAGTTTGACAAGTGGAGTGACTTTAAATGGTCCTCCCTTGGATATTACTATGTATCATAAAAAGAAAGTGAGAATGACTCTAAGAATCTCTGTATTTTAATGTATGACATTATCAGCCTGCATTCATGAACAGAAAATCAGCAAGACTTTTCAGTTGATATTGATATCCAAGAAACTGTAATCTCAATATATTTTGTTTATTCCTTTAACTCTTACAGAAAAACAATATATATTTTGGATAATCTTGAAGGGGTAATTTTTTAGTTTTTACATAGTTGGGTGACTCTGCGGGGTTTTAACACTATTCTAAGGCATGAGGAAAAAATTGTTCCTCACATCAATATGATGGAAGATTCTGAATTTGCATCCTTTTTTGATAAATATAGCATGGTTGAAGTTACAATTGTGGGTGGTTACTAAACCTGGAGTAGATAAACCATAAATGTATTATAAGCTAGTAAATTGGATAGATTTTTTTTTATATTGATGATAATAATTAAGTTATCGATGTATTGGGTCTGGCTCTCCCAAAAATGTCACTATGATCAAAATCCTTTTATGGTGGATATTTTCACAAATAAATTGGAATCATCTTCCCTTCCATTTGAATTCAACAATTCCATACTTTTTGTGCCTAGTTGTAGGGAGATTATCATCATTACATGGAACATGGAAATCCTTACTATAATTTCATAATATTAATCAGAATCAGAATGATCCTTCAAACGATGAGATTAAAACCCTATCTCATCTTTATGAAAACCCATTTCTGAAAGAAAGGATAGTCTAAAACAAGTATAATATAATATGGATGTTGTAGGGAGATAGAAAACTGTATTTTTCATTATCTACACCAGTAAAAGTGAATTGGAAGTGGAGTCTCTACCCATAGAATCAATGGTTATTATAGAACTCATAAAATCAATTTCTAATGTTATGGTTGACTATTTTGGAATATTGTTCTCAAATAAAGGAGAATATTTTACCTTCTATATGATGGATAAAATTACTTGTGTTGTTGATAACAATCAAAACAGGTCTTTAACTAAATCTTGTGATGATAAAAAGGTAAATACTTCACTCTTCCCCTTAAATATTGAGAGTGTGGTCGGGCCTGATGGGTTCACAAACAAATTTTATATGGTTTACTTGGTCATTGTGCATGTTTATTTACATAATTATATGAGATAATTCTTTAATCATGCTTCTATACCTTATGGAATCAATTCCAATATTATTACATTGATTCAAAAAAAGGATAATTTAGTGGATATTAAAGACTTCAATCTTATTTCCATTGAGAATGCAATTCAAAAAATTGTTAGCAATGTCATTGAATTGAGGCTACGATCTATTTCTGGAGGAATCATATAATCAAATCAATTTGGATTTATAAATGGAAGAGGAATCCTAAATTTTCAATTCACTTTCTCAAAATGTATCGACATTATGAAGAACAAAGGTATGAATGGGAACATTTAACTAAATATTGATATCTCAAAGTATTTTGATACCATAAAATGGATTTTTATTTTTGAAATTAATAGAAGGTATGGTTTTTATAGTTACTTTATCTACTTAATCAACACTATTATTAAAATTCCAAGACTCTCTATCCTTATTAATGGGGGTATTGGGGGCAGTGGGGGTGAATGTGGTGGAGTGGGGGTGTAGGTGGGGGTGTAGGTGAGGGGTGTGTAGTGGTGTTGTAGGTGGGGGTGCAGGGGGTAGTGGGGTACAGGTGGGCGGTGTAGGGGGAAGTGGGGGTAGAGGTGTGGGTGATCCTTATATTATTTCCACTTTCTAACCATCAAACTATAAGACATACTCCCACATTTTGGATGTTTTGTTAGGTGTATACTAAAAAATACCTAATCACCCACGATCTCATAGGTATCATTTCCATGATGAAAGACAACTCACTGCCTTAATTAACGAAAGACAACTCATGTCTCCCTATACCACTAAAATTAACCAAACCAAAGATAGGACTTTGGCTATAGCTTATTTTATATCCATGGGATTAATTAAAATTGTGGTTGTATTGTTGTTTAAACTCATGGTGGTATCACTTCTATATGATGGGGATTTCAGGTATGGCATATAAAGAAGACTTAGAAATCTTGAAATCTCATTATTACATGTTATTTGAGTTTAGTTTGGGGGAGTGGGTGTGTAGGTGGGGGTGCAGGTGGGGGTGGTGTGTAGGTGGGGGTGCAGGTGGGGGTGGTGTGTAGTGGGTAGTGGGGTTGCAAGTGGGGGTGAAGGGGGCAGTGGGGTGCAGGTGGGGGTTCAGGGGGTAGTGGGGTTGTAGGTTGGGGGTGTGTAGATTGGGGTGGGGGTGAGCCTTATATAATTTCCATTTTCCAACCTTAAAACTAAACGACATACTCCCAACATTTTGGATGATCTGTTTGGTGTATACTAAAAAATACATAATCCCCCATGATCCCATAGTTATCATTCCAATGATGAAAAACAACTCACTGCCTTAATCGAATAAATACAAATCATGTCTCCTTATACCACTAAAATGAACCAACCCAAAGATAGGTATGTGGGTATAGATTAGTTTATAGCCACGATTTTAATTAAAATTGTGGTTGTATTTCTGTTTAATCCCATGGTGGGATCACTTCTATATAATGGAGATTTCATGTGTGACATATCGAGGAGAATTAGAAATTTTGTTATCTCATTATTACATGTAATTTGAGTTTAGGTGTACTACTCAGTGGATTTATTCATAGTTTTTCATGATGTTTGATGAAATTTTAAGTTGTTTTGGATTGATAAATTGGATTTTTTGTGTTTCTTGGGTTTGGGTGGGTGTCTAGATTGGACCCCACACTTGTCTTGTTGCTTGAGTGCAGTATATTACTCTGTGAGTTTAGCATCAATTATACCTATTTTAGTTCTAATTTTAAAATGTTTTGTTTTTGATTCATATGTATTCATGGATGATACAAGGGATAGAAGGATCAATAGTGGTTGGTACAAGCTTGAGATTGATTTATGGATTACTATTTGAGGTAAGTGACCTTTATATGACTAATTCTCTTAATCATTTTGATTATATTATGTTTGTGTAATCATTAATATTATCCTTGTGCTCATGTTGGTATTGGAGTCATATATCATTTATCATATACAATTGACACACTGATCACATATATTTAAGAAGTCTTTATATCTCACTTCTTTTCTCAGTATTTCCTTGTGGGTGGTTTCTTATGATGATTTCGGTTATATCCATCGCCATCAATGGTAGTGAGTTCGACATTGGATTCAGGGAAGGATTCTTCCATTTTTATTCTTTGGCCTAATTTTATATAAGTATTTTTTTATTTTTGGGTTTCCAATATTTCTGTAGTGTTTTTTGGATCTTGTTGATGTAGATTCGAGCCACTTGTCGAAGGCAACTCACCATGTATGCATATGTAAGCATATATATAATAAGTTCTCTCGTTATATGTATTTCCACCCATGGAAACGCAATTACATATAAGGGGATATGTGTTCTTATGTATATATATGGAAAATGCATACATGTGTGGGTGATAACGGGCTTATGCAAGTGGGTATATATATAAGGATCCCTTTGTGCACGTTCAAGGACATGCATACACTTACATAGGTGTTAGGGTTTCCTTATGTATATGCAAAGGTGCATAGGTCTAGAAAATGGATGAAGCAGCTTATAGTTGTTGCTGATAAAAGTGTCAAGCACCAATTGTGGCTTGGCTCTTTCAAGTTAGGGTCCCTCTCCCAGCCTCTTTAATTCAAGAATGTTTTAAATTGCATTTAGTTGCCTTATTAATTCTACTTATTTATATTAAATTGCAATTTTTTAATTTGTATTAAGATAACTATTTAGTTTGATAAACAAGTCATGGATGTCAACTTTAAACTGCACAATTAGTGCATGATTTACCAAACTATACATCTTAACCATGCAACATGCCCTATTTTGGTAAAACATGAATTTTGATTATACATAATAAAGTGTGTCCCCCATTACTCAACCTATGTGATCCACAAAAATTCTCCCTTAAATGTATATGTCTCCCTCAACCTCCCTGTACCCCCTCCTGAAATCCTTTCCTGCACCCCCAACTCTCCTCCACCAAACCCATCTCGACATCCCCTCCTTAAGGTCGCCATCCCCAGCTCTGCCTATTCTGCATCCCTCTCCCTTCGTTCCCCTCCCATCCTCCATCTATCCTCCACCTCCACCTCCATATCTAACTATGCCTCTTCTACATCTATCTCTTCCATCTTTGACCACCATCTCTCTCGCAACACCCTACCCAAATTTCAGTCCATTTTGATCACCTCTGGATTCCCTCAGCCCTCGACCATCGACCCTTGATCACCTATGTCCTCCAACACTTTCAGGCTTCCTCAAATAATTTAGTTGACATCACATTTCATCACAACTCTTGATTTATCTCTCCACCTTCATTTTTGATACCTAAACCCTAGCCTCCCCAACCACCCATATCAACGGATAGTGTTCGAAATTTTGATTCAACCTCCTCCAATCACAATAGACATCCCACCTCGTGGTCTCAAGATTTTGCTATTCAGAGATTGTTGTGGTCACTTATTATTGTCAAATTATTCTTTATGTTCTCTGCTTCTCATTCGCATGCCCCTCTATTCATCCCCAATGATCGCTTCCCATCCTTCTCCTATAATTTTCTCTACTCACTCGATCATTCATTCTGATCTCACCATCAAGATCCCCATTGAATATTATTGAAACAAACATAAAAATTAATACCCCCCGTGACATATATTTAATTTATGATCCTGAAATATGTACTGATTCACTATGTCTATACTTTTTATGCATATACTATGCACGCAATGTGCAACATGTCTACATTTCAATGCACAACATAAACACTTAATTTGGAATATACATATCTTAAACATTCTTATTATGAATATATTTCATTAAGCCATATAATTAATATGTTCTTCTATTATCTGACACATTTTCATATGAAATATTAATCTCCAATGACTATCATTAAATCACTACTATTGCATATAGTATACGCTGCTATTGCATACATTGTATAAACTATGTCCATAAAAGCTTATTGGATTTTGTAACCATTTTTTCAACCATGTAAGGAGATGAAATTATTGAAGAAATTTATTATTTCATTCTCAAATTTGGTTAATGTCATGAATTTTGAATTTGATTAACAAGTACTAATGGTCTGTGGTTAAAGACATATTTTCAAGAAACCAATGAATGAAACATTTGAACTAAATGATAGTTTAAAAACATCTATAATTTGTTAATGTTATGATTTCTTTTGATAAATAGGCAGAGTTGTGATGATAATATCAAGGTGGATTAAGAGACCCTGTGAAATTGAAATATTATGGTTTTTATCACCTAGAATTTTTGGAAAATAACAATTTGGTAAAGATAATTGAATAGTTAATTTGTGATCGTAAGAGTTTTGGATTCACTTTTATGGTCAAGGATGCTCATTTCACTTCTATCTTTTCACTTCCAAATGTACTATTTTTATCTTGTCACAACTTCTTTGTTTATGATGCATTTAGTAACTTCTTAATATTATTTAATTGTGTGTTTATATCGATGATGTTAAGCTATGTAAAAAAAGTGGTTAGAATTTATACTGATTATATAGATTTTTTGTTGTTTTATTATTTTATATTATAGGGAAAATGTTCAATATTTTCTCAGTGATGATTTCAAAAAATTCTATTTTGGAGCCCATTTATACTCGAATTCAGTTTAATAGTTTGGTTTGTTATTCAGTGTCTATTTTAATTTTTTAATTTTCATTCATCATTTAGTTATGTTTTCTTTCCTTTCCATGAATATTGTTCATTTTATGCCATCTGTAACTACAATAGCCTATAATGTTTTATATTATTTGTTTAATTTAAATCTCTGACACGCATACCACTTCTGATGAACAGTTAGCTTATCACATCATCAAAAATCATTTAAACATAACACATGGTGTAAAAAATACCCCACAATTTTTCATCATCAGTAATGCTAAAAAATAATCTATCTTTGTGTTCTGATCAAACCATGTGTCCTTTTTAGACATCACCCACCATGGCTAACACCCATAGGCATCATTTTTTCATATATATGTCACTCCTTCAATAAGTGCTTTTCGAAAACTGGGGGGAGTGATCGAACTATAAATTTCATAAATTTTAATATATAATTCCTTATTTTATTCTCCCAAATTCCATTAAAATCCCTCACATTGCTATATTTACAGATTTTTTATGATTTTCTATGATTAAAATAAATCTGGATATATTTTTTGATTTTAGTGATAAAATTTTTATGTTTTAATAAATTAATAAGTGTTCTCATTTATTTTCATTCGGTTTATGAGGATTATTTTGGTCCTTCCATTTATTTAGGTGCATATGCCAATGAAGTTTTTGATGATGATGGTGGTCTGAGAGAAGTAGATAATGATGTTGGTGTTTCTGAAAGAGATTACGCGGGTCGTGATGCTTTTGGTGATACTGATATTGAGGTGCATTTTAGATGTAAATTTTATTCTTTGTCTATACATTTAATTCTACCATATAATGATGTTAGTGTTTGGTAGATGTTTTGGTTTATACACAATGTTCGCATGAATAGATCATGACTTCATTTACTTAACATTAATGGTCCACCATACTTTCTACATTTTATCCTTATATTTGTAGCATTGCTTCTTGAAGACAGGAAAAAATATATCACTCTACCAAAATAACATCCTCCACATCTGAAGGCATTTTTGTGGCATGTGCTTCTATGAAATCATGAGTGCAGTATAGCCTATGATATGGTGTAAATATGTTTATCATTTTTCAATGACACTGTTAGTTTCTCATAGAAACTTATTTTCTTTATTCTAATTCTTACACTGTTAATTCTTCACATATTTTCTTCAAATATCAAGGGAGTTTGAAATATTGATTTTTGTGTATGCATGCAAGTGGAAAAATAGAAGATTTGATTTTCCGTCGTCAAAAGAAATGTGCCTTGAGGTTGAGGTAGGTCTCTCTGCCTAAACATTTAATTTGAATTCTATAATTGCCTGATTATTTTAAAAAATGTTTCCATAATTTCTTTATTGCTTTAATCTAGATTTTTTCTTATAGACATACATGAATGTGATACTCTCAGGTAATACAATGTGTATAACCATTCTTCAGAGTCCTTAGAGTTATTATCTTATCTATTCCTGTTAGCTACATAATTTTGATATATAAAATGTTTTTTATATGAATATAGAGTTCATCCTTGACCACATGAGTCACTAAAGTCCCAAAACAAGCATAATCCATAAATTATAGAGAGATAAGGATGATCCATACCTACAATTGGGCATCATACTAGGTGTACACACTACAATATTCCTACACCCGAGCCATATACCAGGTTCAACTAGACCAGGAAACACTAATTCATAGCCCTAATACATCACATATTGTCACCTATTTCACAATAAAAGCATCTTTAACACATTATGTTAAACAATATCGATGATCCTATCATATGAACATAAATTATGTAAATAAGACTATGAGGGTTTTGATTCCTTTTCAAATAGGATACAAAGTACAACTCTTCAAGGTACATTCACAACATCCCAATATCATCACCATCACACAAACCACTCTTGAGGAAATATATCTGATTCTTGACCATCTTCTAAGAGTAATCTAAACCTCATAGTAGTCACCACTAGTCATTAAACCATTACATGTCTTATATGAGGAGTATAAGATGATTAGTCCCTATTGGAATTTAAATCATGACCAGACTTATGCGATGAACATAAGGGGAATAGTCCCCACTAGACATAAAATGATTACTAAAATCCTGTGATGAGCATAAGAGAACCCAACCTTTCCATATATAAAAAGTATAAGATTTATTATGTGATAATAATATAATGATTCACCTTTCCTAATGCATCATAATATCATCCTTCATCATGTGATGAACATGCAATTCCTTAGGTGATGAGCATAAAGTACCTCAGGTGACTAGCCTATGATGACTTTGCTAATGAAGCTAGGATTATATTGGTGACGATAATTGTATTCTTTAGATTATGAGCCTAAGATGTCTATATGTCTTGACAGAAGAAGATATAACATCATTCCTGCCCAGATCATAACTGAAGATCCATCCTTTACTTATATGTGGGAAGCATAAGATTCCGTCACTTCCAAAAATAAGAAAGACATTTATGGGATGGTATAAATATACAATGTAATTGAAATTCTAGTTAACTATTATCATTAGGTTGTAATTTTGATAAAAAAGAATGTTAAATTATTAACAGATGTCCATATAGAGATGGAATCAAGAACAAGATTCATGGTAATGTGTTAATTATATAATAGAAATATAGACTGGGAAATGAAAACCATAAATATATGTTTTAAACTCTCATCCTCCCATTTAAATGGAAGATTCCATCATCATCACTCTTGTGGTGACATGATGATTTCCTTAAAAAATTAGGCATGTGAGACAAGGATTGTGATCATCCTAATGTAGTCTAACACATTGGTCTAGAAGTAAAGTTTCAAAAAAAAATTGATGAAACTAAGATGATGTCATTCTCCTTAAATATATAGAATATGAGTATCATTGGGCATCAACTGGAAGGGGGTGGGGGGGGGAACTGGCAGGGGGAGGGTGGAGGGGGAAGGGGTAGGGGGAATGGGGGAGGTCTGTAGTACATGGGGCAGGGGGAGGGGGAGGGGTGAGTGGTGGGGTAGGGGCCATGGGGGGAGTGGGAAGGTCTGTAGGGCATGGGGGTTGGTCTGTAGGGGGTCTGTAGGGCAGGTGGGAGGGGGGAGTGTGCAGGTGGGATGCTAGGGGGAGATGGTGGTGGTCTGCAGGGGGGTCTGCTGGGAAGGGGGTGCAAGGGGGCATTGGGGGGAGGGAAAACTATTGGGGGTGTAGGGGGGAGGGGTAGGAGGGTCTAAAGGGGGTCTGCAGGGCAGTAGGAAACATCAATATTTGGGTGAAAAAAAATTATATTATCTAAAATAAATTTTAAATTTATATTTTACAAATAGCCTATGACACCACAATGTTATAAAATAAAATAAGTTATAAATAAATGGGTTTAGAAAACTCTTTAAAAGAGATCTTCACTCCTATTATTAACTGTGAAAATTCCCCTTCCATCTCTAAATTCTTATTACAACTCTACCTATCCTATACTCAATACTTCCCTTCTTACATGTATTCTCTTTTATCCTATAAGGGTTGATATCCATTCTGTTTCATTCTGCCTTAATTTTTTTTTGAAGTTTCATTCTCAAACAAATTTTTTTAATCTTGCCATTTGTAAATGGATTTATAGATCACTACCATATTGGAAGTTTTATTCCTTCATAGTAAGACTTTATTAAAATGACAATTTCTATGGGGGGGCTTTTCATGGGGGAAGGGGTGCTTCACGGGGTGGGGTGTCTAGGAGGGAGAGGTGTCCAAGGTCTGGGGGAGGGGTGTCCAGCATCTGTCTTGGGTGGGGGGGTCTATCTAGGGTATGTGGGTATGTTTGGGGGGGTGTCCAAGGTCTGGGGGGTCTATCTGGGGGTGTCCAAGGTCTGCGGGTTTGTCCTAGGGGGTGTTTAGGGGGTGTCTAGGGTTTGTCATGGGGGGGGGGGGTCTATCCATGGTATGGGGGTCCTTCTAGGGGGGTCTATCTAGGGTCTTTATGGGTATTTACTGGGGGGGTCTGTCTAGGGTCTGGGGGGTGTTCAGTGTCTGTCTAGGGGGGGGTGTCCAGGGTCTGTCCTGGGGGGTGGTCTTTCAAGGGTCTGGGGGTGTTGGGGAAAGGGGTGTACTGGGGGGAACGAGGTTGTGCAGGGTAGGGGGAGAGAGTGTGTTGTGGGGAGGGGGTGTGTCTGGTGGTCCATGGGGAGTGGAGGGGGGCCTTTTCATGGTGGAAGGGTGTTGTAGAGGGTGGGGTTCCAGGAGGGTGGGGTGTCTAGGATCTGGGAGAGGGGTGTCCTGGATCTATCCTAGGGGGTCTATCCAAGGTCTGGGGGTCTGTTTTGGGGGGGTGTTCAGAATATGGGGGGGTCTGTCTGGGGGATGGGGTCTGTTTGGGGGGTGTCCAGGGTCTGGGGGGTCTGTCTGGGTGGGGTGTTCAGGGTTTGTCTTGGGGGGGGGGGGGTCTGTCCATAGTGAGGGGGGACTATCCAGGGGGTGTCTAGGGTCTGGGGGTCTGTCTAGGGGGTGTCCAGGGTCTGTCTAAGGGGGTGTCCGGGGTCTGGGGGTGTCCAAGGTCTGTCCTGGGGGGGGGTCTGTCCAGGGTCTGGAGGGTCTGTCCAGATCTGGGGGGGTCTATCCAGGGGGTGTCTAGGTACTGGGGGTCTGTCTAAGGTTTGGGGGGTGTCCAGGGTCTGGGGGTGTTTAGGATCTGTCCAGGGGGGTGTCTAGGGTCCTGGGGCCTCTAGGGTATGTCATGGGGGGTTTGTTCAGGATCTGGGGGTGTTTTTTTATGAAATTGGAAACCATATATCCATGGTGTGAAACTGTGTCTATAGCCATGTGTGCCTTAAGCTTCTACCACCATTTCAAACCGTTCCTTTAAGTGTATAGGCATATTTTGAACAGTGGCTATATCCCTATAGCCACAGTTTAAAAATGTGGCTATAGGTCAAGGCCTATAGCCACTCCATACATATCCAAGGTTCCTCAAACTGTGGTTATTACCTATAGCCATGGTTTGAGGACCTATATCCATGGTTTAAAACTGTGGATATAGCCCAAATTTCTAGTAGTGATAACTTACCTTGATCCCCAAACCAACGATGTCCCAACCAAGGATAGATTATCAAAAACACATGATCACCCACCTTGGATGACAACGGTCGTCGATGATGGTCCGCATATTATTTCTAACGACTCTAAGACATCTCTATCCTCTTCCTGATTACTTTATTTTCTCCATAGTCTCTTGGATAAGGCTCGGTCATATTATCAATGTTTCACCTCCTTCCACCCAACATAGGGGAGAACGACTCAGGCACCAATATAATGCATCAAACGGAGCCATATATATTTAATCCTGATAATTGTTATTATAGGAAAACTCCTCCAACGGTAAGTGCTCCTCCCATGAACCACCAAAATCCATCACACAATCCCTTAACATATCCTCTAATGATTGTATCATCTTCTCATATTGGTCATCTGTATGTGAATGATATTCCATGCTCATAGTCAATTGTGTCTCAAGAACTTGTTGCAAGGATTTCTAAAAACGAGATGTGAACCACGTTTCTCTATCTCATACAATCAAAACTAGAAAATCATGCCTCTTTAACCTTTTAGATATAGATTTTGGACAAATACTCCACCGTATGGGATTCACGAATCAGAATGAAATGGGCTGACTTTGTGAGTTGATCCACAATCACCCATATGCCATAATACTTCCTGACCATTCTTGTGAGAGCCGTCAGAAAATAAAATTCTATTTTCTCCCATTTCCACACTAGGATAAGTAAATATTACAACATGCATGCTGGTCATCGATGCTCTCCCTTGACTTGGTGACAGGTCAAGCATCTGGAGAAAAACTCAGACCCATATCTTTTCATACCATCCCACAAAAATTGAACTTTCAATGTCATGTACATCTTCTGAATTCTAGGATGTACAACCCACCTAGAATGATGATAATCCATGAGAAGTTCCTCCCAAAAATCTATCGGTACCATAATTATATTCTGAAAACACAATACTGAATTATCATTTAGTTCTCATTTATTAATGGTCTCCCAACCATTAAGTATTGACCTCATCTCCATACACTCGAAATCATATGTCAGTTCCTATTTAACTGAACCATCCAAGTCAGGAACCAACAAAACCATAAATAAGATAGCTCTGTCACCCCGATCCTCACATTCCAACCTCATGTTAGCTATGACTGAAATAAACTACCACTAATCTGATACCTGTTTCACCACTTAAGTATATGATTTTCTACTTAATTCACCTTCCACCAAATTTCATCTACCTGGTGTGTACATTAAGTCAAAATCAAACATCTCGAGAAATTCCATCCATTTCCTTTTTCTGACGTTCATATATCTCTATGAGAAAATATGCTTTAAGCTCTTGTGATCAGTAAACACTTTAAATTTCTGAATGAAAGATAACAACACCACATTTTTATATCATGATCCACTACTACCAACTCCAAATCATGTGTTGGGTATTTCTTTTCATTCAACCTCAACTATCTTGAGCCATATGCAACCACATGATCCCCCTACATGAGGACTCACTCCAACCTTGATCTTAATGCTTCACAATACACCACGTACTCTTTCCCTGGTTCTGTAAAAACCAAGATTGGTGCGGATGTAAGGTGACCCTTTAGATATTCAGAGCATTTTTTGACACTTCTCATCCCACTGAAATGGGATATTCTTCTGTTTCAAATCTATCCTCTATAAATCCAATCATGAGAAATCACGAACAAAACATCAATAATACCCAGCTTGACCAAGGAAACTTCATATCTCCAAAATGTTCTTTGGTTGTTTTCATGAGATAACTGCCTCTATATTTTCTAGATCAATAGAAACACCCATCTTAGAAATAACTTGTCCAGAGAAATAAACCTCATGTATCAAAAATTCAAACTTTGATAATTTGGAATTCGATAGATGATCCCTCAAGATCCCCAACACTATTGCCAAGTTTTTCTCATGATCTACCCTTTTCCTCGAATACAATAGTATATCTTCCACAAAAAACACCACAGAAGAATCCATATGTCTTAAAAATATCATATTCCTCAATTCCATGAACACTACTGGTGAATTAGTTAGACTAAATGGAATAATCACATATTTATAATGGCCATATCTACTTTTAAAATATGTTTTCGAAATATCCTCATTATTCACCTGAAATTGGTGATATCATATCTTCAATTCAATCTTGGAGTACCCCTGAGATCCCCTCGACTGGTCAAAAAGGCATAAATGCATGGAAGTGAAAATCAGTTCTTTATCATAACCTAATTAAGTCTACAATAATCCCCACAAAGCAGCAAGGTTCCATCTTCTTTTTTAACAAAAATAACCGGCGATGCCCATAGAGACGTTCTAGGCTGGATAAACCCTTTGTTCCCTAAATCTTCCAACTGCACCCTTAGTTCCTTCAATTCTTTTGGTGCCATTTTGTAAGACGGATGTGAGATAGTTCTTTTCCCCAAAAGTATATCAATCATAAACTCCACTTATCTCACAGGTGGAAACACTGAGAATTATTCAGGAAATACATTAATAAAATAATCCACAACTGTTGGAAGAACACTCTTCTCAACACCTTCCACCGATGATGGTGACAAGACCTCTAATTGATACATGATCGTGCCAACAGTTGGTGCCAAAAAAATTGTTGCAGCTATCTTTTCTTTCTTCTCCCTTATAAAGAGATGTTCAACACCATCCTCTGTTGTAAAACTAACCATTCATGCGTAGAAATTGATGTGGGCCTTAGAAATATCCAACCAATCCATTCCCGAGATTATATCATAATAATCCATCTCAAACATTGAGAAATCCCACATCAATTCAATGTCATCCATAAATTATCAACACGCTCTAAATTGGAAAATTTGACAGTCTCTTTGACCTATAGGAGTTTGAAGTTTCAAATAGAAGGCATCATTTCCACATGTAAACCTAAAAAATCAACAATGTGAAAAGAAATAAAATAATGTGAATCGCATGTATAAAATAAGGCTGGAGTCAATGTGGTAATTAAAAGAACTATACCTCTCACTCTAGATGGTCCTGATAGATCATTCACCGCAACTTTATAATCTCCAAGAAGATGTCTGCTTTCCATGCTCTGCCCTTTATTATCATGCTCAAACTTCCCTTTCTAAAGAGTGACACGAACACATGACCGCAAACCATTATGACAATACCACTGAAGATGTCCCATCTTCTTGCAGTTATGACATTCTTGAGGTTGTGCCATACAATCATGCTTGATGTGGCTCGTAAAGCCACACTGAAAACATCTAGGAATACATTTGGGTTTCGGAGTAAGTTTTAACATTCTTGTGGTGTGACTCTGATGTTCTCCATGTCAGTGAGAAAAGGTTTTCATCTTGCTCATTCTCTCAATGTTAAGGTTCACACCTCCTCTTTTGAGGACAATATTACTTCCATTACTTGGATTTCCGACCATGATAGGTATTGTAACATTTGTATCTGGATGAATTCCCAACTAAACTATTTGAAATGCATGAATGATGCTTAGGGCCAACTCCTGGTCCACCTGGGGCTCAGGTGCAACCACATTTTCAGTAGCTTCCTCTGATTGGTCTCTACGATGCGTACCTGGTTCCGTCTCTATCAACATAAGAATCACCATAAGTCTCACTCCCTATAAACTAAAGGATTACAATATAAATTACATAAAAATTGTCATAACCAGGCTTTCCAAAACTTCACATTTCCCACTATGCACCATTTTTGAAAAATCCTCAATGTTTTTAAAATCAACCCATTTTTTAAAATACCATGAATTTCCATGGTCAAACCCTTCTATTTTGAAACCCAATTAAGAATTTTCCAAAACTCACACATTAATACCACACCGTAAATAGTTATACCCCCAATGAAATATGCACCCAAGTGGGAATTCATTTCTATCATACATGGAATTCTCATCTCATTGGATAAACCCACAACAATGATATTTCCATTGCCTATAAGTGTCTCCAAAAACTTATTTATGCAACTCCCGGGTAACTTGATATTCCACATAAAAGGTATATCTATTTCCCTTTATGCTCTCCATTCCATGTTTTGACAATCCAACACCTTGCTACCATCCCAACTCATGGAATTGACCAAGAACTAATGTCAACACCAAGACCAATCATCAATCACCAAGGATCAAACAACTTCTCTCACTTGAAATGTAAGGACCAAACATTCTGATACCACTTGTAACATCCCAGCTCATCTCATTGTCTTAAGAGGGAGGAGGAATGTTACTTGGCCTTAAGCGACATTCCCAAGGAACCAAAGGCTAGCAATAAATGTTGAGGACTTCAAGAATAAATTGGGGAATGATTTTACCTTGAGACAAAACCAACCAACCAAATGATCCACTATCAAAAAAACTACACAATGCATGTCAACAAAACAACCAAATCATACATCCCCAAAAGGGGAACAAAACAATTCCCTAACAAACACACATGTCAAAAACAACCAATCCAAAATCAGAGTCCCAGTGTGGAAGACTAAACAAGAGGACCAAATTAAACCAATACACACTCCAAAAATATACACCAAGATCCATGCTCAAAGAACCCACATATCTCTCAAACATCACCATGAATCACTAGAAATGAGATTCTTTACCATTTCCTATTTCCCAGAATAAGACATATGCAAAAAAACCAAAGTGCCAAAGCAGGGGGTGAGTACTTATACTCAGTAGGTTTTCCCCAAATGACTTCCCTACACACGCTACTAGTATAAAACTGTTATCACAATTATGTAAAACAAATTATATAAAACATTAAATAGTGAAACAACTTGCAACAATCCAAACCTACTCTTAACAAGCAATGAAAAACAAAGGAAAGCCACAACCATGCCATAATACATATCCACATCATGAATGAAAACAAAAATTCCATCTTTGGAAAGAAATACACAACAATGAAACTATTATGGTGGGACTTCTTCCTATCTCGTTCATCCCATTCTCAACTAGCGGTACTTCCCGACCACTACCCATAATGGCAGTTCTTCCAACCACTATCCCTCACCTCTTATAGTGAGACTTCCCACCCAATTCCATAATAGTGGATCTTCCAACCACTATCAATCACCTTTCGTAGCGAGACTTCCTTCCCACTTACGCACAACCAACACAAGCCACAACACTCAATATCAACCAACAAAAACAAAACACCAAGGCTGCATAATAAGCACCCAACCATTTCCAACACATGATAATTCACTTCAATGAATCAACCATTTATTGAAAAAAAACCTTTAATTAACATTCCATTCGAAACCAAATTTCCATAAACCACATATTTATTGAAAACCATCTTTCAAAAAATATTTTTATAATCATCCCCTAATGATTTTAAAATCAATATTTTAAAATTAACAAAAAAATCCCCTTTTGCAACAATAACTCATTTTCCCCCAAATCCCCAAAATCGTCACCAAATGGATTTACAAAAATATTCACACATCATTATCACAATTAATTTCAACAAAAAAATTTAATTGTAATAAAAACTACTAGATCTAACCATGTGGAGTTGAGAGAGAAGCCACCTACCTTTAGGGTTCTGGTGAAAATGACCCATGAACAACCACACCACAAATCTGGTGAACGCACCAATGAAACCACTCTAGATCTACTTACCTATCATATATTCCTTACAATAAACACCCAATTAAACCACAAACCTATATCTACACACGTTAGGTGTAGATCTATAAAACATACAAAGAGGGAGATGTAGATCTAAAGGAAACCACAATGAACCATGAGATGAGACTTACCTGAGAAGAACTCCTTACAATCCACCAAGAAACACATTCGATTTGCTTCCAAAATGTGTGGGAGAGCACCTATAACCTTTAAGAACCCGAAATCCTAAGTGAGGATCGAGTGGGAGAATATTTGGAGTGAAAAAGGTTAAGCCTGTGGGAGCCCAGAATTGAAAACCCTCTTTTAAGTGGTTGCACGGTTATCCTACGGGGTTTGGAAAATTGTGTGCTAACCGTGTGCATGCCACTATCTCAAGAGAAGCGTTTCGCACTGTTTCCTCGCATGGTTCGACAGACCGTGTGCAGGCCGTGTGAATCCTACTACCCCACATGGTTTCTTGGAGAATCCGCATGGTTTCTCCTAATCGTGATCAAACCATACACCCTTAAAAAGCCTACAAAATTTTTCAAAACCCTTTCAAACTCATACACCCTCTACCCAAATCATCTCAATCACTTTGAAACACATAAAAAGGCATAAAAAAGGCTGCATACCTCAAACTGGGGGTACTACACACTCTATCACTAAAATAACTATATATAAAGTATTAATGTTCATGTTGATATTAGTTTTTTTGGAAAATTGAATTCTTAGTATCAATTGATATTATTCATGGTATCATGTTATGTTATAACATTTTGAAAATATTATATAATTCATTTTATTTCCATGGTCTTTTATGTAGAGATGTATAATTATTATTATGTGTCATGCATATGTATGGTTTATCATCATGTGATAGATGAGTTTAATATATCCCTCAAATTCATTAGTTAAAGCATTAGACATCCTGATATATTTATTAAAAAAATATTTTTGATGATTGATCCACTATAGGAAACGAGTTATGATCCTCGATCCACTATGGGAAATATGTTATGATTCTTGATTCACTATGGGAAATGTTTTTTGATGATCAATATACTATGGGAAATTGGTTGTGATGCCAAATACCCTTTTTTTAATGGTCTTGGTATCTAACCATGACTTATTTTATAATTTCCTATGTATAATTCTACACTACATTTTTTATTCTACATTTTTATATTATTCTCCAGGGCTCAAGATTATTATCTCCTTATTCCATAGTCTTACTCCATGGTATATGTTTGATCATTTATGGTTATATAACATCCGTTAATTCTTTATAGAAATGTTTTATGGTTCCATGATCCTTTTAAACTTTTATTTCTCACATGATCATATGTTTTCACGTATAATGGTCTATCCCTTTATAAATTGTTGATAATGATTCCCTTACTGAGAGCTTTATCTCACTTCTTCATCTTCTTTCCACTTCTATAAGGAATTATATAATGGATGATGATTAGAAGGAAGTCATTGGTGGAGGTGTTTTTTTGTATATATTGAAGAAATAATGTGTAAAAGGGTGGTTATATAGTTATTCATCAAAGATACTAAAACTTCTTGTTAAGATATTGTGTAGTTAATTGTGATATATATTGTTTAAATTATGGAAATGATGTGAAATAAGTGAATGTTTAGTTTGGGTATCTTTAGTTGGTATCATATATACGTTTAATTATTTTTTGGGATTTGGTTAAAAAAATATTATGGAGCTAAAACTAATGAGTCTTGGCCTGAAAAAATTATCAGTGGATAAAATGATGTTTTCAAATATTAATACATCTTGAGTATGACATTTAAGATGATAATTATTTTAATATGTTATTGTTTATTACTACTGAATAACCCTTTTTATTTTATTTTATTATATTAAAAAGAATCATGAAATTGAGGTGGTTATAGGTATACCCATTATTATAAAAATATTATATTATTATAGATCTATGTATTCCTATATATATTGCATAGTTAATAAGATTGTTAGTTCATATCCCAAAACATTAAATATTTAAATATCAATCAAAAAACATGGAAGTGTGTCGATTCCATCCAAGGTATGAAACTCTTCACTAGTCACGGTTTGTGGGAAGAAACTTCCTATAGATCTAGTTTTTTTCTGGTGTAATTTGATGTGATATTGAGCACGGAAGGAATATTAATATGTAGGAATACTATCTATTATCAAGATAATGAAATATAATTTCATATCTCAAATCATAGGGTTGTCAAATATTAATGTAAGGATGATAATGCACTATTATTGGTATCAAACTTCTTATTATGGGTTTTGATACCCAATAACAAGGGGATATTTTCTCAAATGGTTGGGAAGGAATTTAATAATGTAGACATGATATTTTTATTATATTATATTCATGTATTTCTTGAAGAACTATTTGTCCCTTTTCAGAATGTGAGGTTGAGTATTCAATTGAACTCATGTTTGGTGTTATGCCAATATTAAAGATTCTACTTTTTCACCCATTAAATTAGAATAATTAAAGAAGAAACTTCAGGAGAATCTGGAAAATGTCTTTATATACCCAAGTGATTCACCTTAGGGTAAAACATTCCTCTTTATCAAAAATATGTATGGATCAATGGATCATTTTAATGATTAATGTAATATTAAAAAACCATGATCAATAAAAAATATCATTTACCATGTATTGATGATCTGTTTGATTAACTTAGAGGGACTCAATATTTCACAAAGATTGATCTTTGAACTAGATACCATAAATTAAAAGTAAATAGAGTGTATATACCCAAGATATATTTTCATGAGATATATACTCTTTGAATTCATTTTGATTGCATTTGGACTTATAAATTAACTTAATATATTAATGGATAAGATGTATAAAGTCATTAGAGACTTTCTTTTCAATTTTTTGGTAGAAATTAATGATGACATATTAATACATTCCAAGAGTAAATAAGAACATGAATAGTATTTGAGGATTGTTTTAAAGACCTATAAATTGGTTAAATTTTCTGAAAAGTTCATCAATTGTGAACTCTTTCTATAAAAAGTATCATTCTTGTGTCATGTTATCACAAGTGAGAGATTAATTTTGTATCCATTAATGAAAAATGTGATGGAATAATAGGCTATAAAATCCACTTCTATAGAAATGAGTATTCTTCTTGGATTAGATAGATAATATTTAATTTTTTTGAGAATTTTTTCATGTTTTTTAAATAATCAATCTATGTTAATATGGAATGGGTTCTAGTTCCTTTATAAAAAATAACGTGAAAATGGATTTAGGTATTTTAATAAGAGGTTGGTCACTCCACCTATTCTTACACTACGCTATAGTGGATATGTGTTTTTTATATATATTGATGCTTCAAATAGAGGAATAAGATGATTCTTTATGTAAAATAATAATCTAAAAGCTTATGCTTCATGTAAATTGAATACCCATTGGAAACATTACCTGATGCATGGCATGGAACTAAAGGTAGTAAAATTTTCATTAGAGATTTTGTGGTATTATCTATTTGGTTAAATGTTATATATGTATTTATCAAAGGATGTTAATTTATATATTCACATATAAGTGGTTAAACATAAAACAAATTATATTTTGGAATTAATCAAATACTGTGATTTCTCAATACATTACCATCCTAGGAACAAGAAAAAGGGGGTTGATGCTCTAAGTAAAAAGGATCATGCTACCTTATCCTTTATTAGGTAAGAAAGAGACCTAATATATATATATATATATATATATTAAAAGGATGTATATATGAATCATAAATGATGGGATGAAATCGTACCTTACCAAAATGATTTCTCATTCATCTTTCTATGTGAAGATCAAGTAAGCCCATAAAGATGATATGTAGCTACATAATAAGGTAAGAAGTCTTCTAGATTTTAACATTGGAAATTATGTAGTTACAAAATTTTATAAATGAAGATGTGAACCTTCATAGAAAAAATTAAAGAAATATCTTTTGGATTATGCGCATAGCTCATCCTTCTTTATTCTCCAAGGAAGAACAAAGATGTATAGGTATCTTAAGGGGAAAATATAGTGGAACAACATAAAGAGAGAGATTGTAGAGTATATATACTGATACATGGTATGCCATAAAGTAAAGGATGAATGTGAAAAAATATAAGGGGATGATAAAACCATTACCTACACTAATATAGAAATGGGAGAATATCACAATGGATTTCATCATCGCTCTTCTTACGAGTTCTAAAGGATATAATTTCATCTTAGTAGTGGTGGATAGACTTACTAAGTTTGCAAATATCATTGCTATTTGAGAAGATTTTTCACTCAGTAAAATATCCAACTTCTCTATAAATGGAGTAGTAAGGCCACATGAATTACCACATTAAATTTCATATGATTGAGATCCAGGGTTCCATATATATTTAGAAGAATTCCTCAACAAGTATTAGATATAGATATAATCTTTAGAATTATGTTTCATCCAAAAATTGATGGAAAATATAATTGGAAAATCAATAAATTTGAATATATGTGATGAAAATTTTTAATAGGTTTAATGGGATGTTGGGTTCAATAAATTAATCTAATTGGGTTATCATATAATTTACGTTTCCACCCTAGCCTCCAAATGGAACCATATAAATATCAATGTTGGACAATATATAGAATTATAACATATTGGGATAATGTTGAATAGAGGAATCTATTAAAACATTATTCTATTAAAGAAATGATATAAAATGTTCAAACCATTCATAAACATATCGAAGTAGAATAATGTTAATAGAAAAGTTACCATATGTCAGATTTTGGGTTTTTATGAGGTACATATCTTTTTTTTCAGTTAAATTGTTGCTTAAGTTCATTTTTTTTAGAAAATAAAGGTTTCCCAATGGTCTTGTTGGGTTTTTTTATGGAATGAATGTACGAAGATATCAGTTCGATACGAGATAAATAGATGATGTTTATTTTGAATATATGGAATTTATTCAATACAAAACATATAGGTCTAAACAAAACCATTCTGAATGTGTTAGGATTTTTCCCTAGAGGGGGAAAACAAATGCATTATAGGGTGTGTAAATATTACATTTCATGAAATGTTAAAAGGTTAGTTTTTATAAATAGAGGTTTGGACTATATTTTTTGACAGAAGCCCACACCCTCATTTCTTTTCCCTCATGCACGAGAGATCCACTGAATGATCTCCCCTTGATGCCTAACCCTTATCATTGGTTTCGTATCATGATCCAAACCCTGATTCTTCTTCAATATGTCTCATTGGATTCACTATGATGAGTTCTTCATTCAACATTTACATTTAATCAGTTTTATTCTCTTAGATGGAGTTATTTTGGTGCATTCTCTTAGGAACTATTTTAAAGGAATTCATTAATTTATATATTTTCATCTGATCTTGGATGAGATAAGAGTTGATACTAGATGAGTGTTTTAACAAGGATATATGGTAGGTGTTCTATACCATTATCTAAAAGTTTCGTTTTTTATATGACTTTTTACTATCACACCACATGTTTTACCTTCCGGTGTTTCCCATGAAATTAAACAAATGTATTTTTTAAATTTTTTACGGACTATTTAGGATTTCCACTAGTATAATTATATGGTTGGAGGTCATTCACCACAACTTGTGCCACCTTTGAGGTGTATTATGTATATTCCTATGATATAACACCCCCTGGGTATGTGTGTGTGCTTTACAACATTATTGGTATCATTTATTAATTGATTGAGAATGGAATGAAGGAATAGGAGAAGATTTATTCCTCCTTTCCATGTGATTACATGAATGGTAAATGTGGAATAAATTGGTTTAATGGATTTAAATGGAAAATAATGAATGATTTGGATGAACTCATGAAGTATTTATGTTTATTAAATGAGTTGTAATTTTATGAATGTTTTTATTAATGTAGTGGATGTCTTGGAAATTTCTACTCCTACTATCCTTATTCTATAGGATCGATAGAAATGTATACTCCATGGATTTGTATTGATTATGGTAGTGGATTTCGTCAGCATATCTACTTACCGTATACTGATTCCATAGGTTTCCATGGGAAATATTACTCTTTGGCATCATATTGATTATGTTAGTGGATGCCTCTTACATTTCTACTGCTTGGATCCTGATTTCATAGGATTCCAAGGACATATCTACTCCTTGTATCGAGCTTTCATGGAACACCTTGGATGAGCTCCTTGGATTCCACCCATGCCTTTACCAAATTTCTATAGAAATTCTACATAGACTAAATGAGTATTCCTTGGTCATTTATAACTTGGGTATGAATCACTCAAGACTAATGCTTGATTACTTGGAATAGGTCGTAGTGTATGTTTATCAAGTTTTACATATATCTAGAGTATGGGTATTTAATTATAGTTTTTAGACTGGATAGTAATTCACCTTCTTTATCATACCTTACACTGATCCATTGTTGGTTGTATAGGATAACTTTTTCATTTTACAATTTACTTTTATTATTTTTATACCTCTAATATACTGCACACTACTTCATTGTTTATACACATAGTGGATATGTTATAGAAACCATTGGTGGTGGTCTAGTGAGTGTTATCTCAAACCCAATTTGGGCCTTTGTTGGGTACATGACTAGTCTCCATGGATGTAGGTAGGGACTGGGGAAAGTTCCTACTTAATGATGCATGATTTAATCATTTCATAGGTGTAGTGGATCATAGGACTGATCTATGATTGCAATGATTTCTGAAGATAGTTTTTTTCTTTTTTTTCTTTCAAACTATTGATACATGTATTGTACTGGAAACTTGTTTTAATGTATTACCTACAATTTTGTAAACAAACATGACATGATCATCATATTTTATATGAAAATACTTTTGTATTTATTATTATTTCAGTTTTTTGGATGTTTATATTCAATATCTAATTTATATTACGCTTCTTCGTATTTATTAATATATTTCACTATTAAATTACTCTGATAATGAGGGTATAGTCTCTCCAATATAACACTTTAGACCCTCATAGCTGGTCGGTAGCCTTGGGTGTATGGGGAGGCACTCTTGAGGCCATGTGACCCACTATCTTGAGGCACCATTTAGTGGCTCCCGGGTTCGGATGTTGCAAAGTGGTATTAGAGAATTTTCTTTTCTAGCTTTAATATATTGAGATAATAGATAGTAGAAATAAGAAATGTTGCAATTTGGTGAAGATTTGTTCCAGGGAGTAGCTAGTAAACATATAGGAAAAAAGGCAAATTACCTAGAATGTGACATGTTTTTTTGGATTTTTCCTATTATAGTTGATTTGATTCCACCATTGTGTGACACAATTGATGTTTGATGTTCCTTATGATTATGTGTTTTACTATTTCCCAATAATATGAGGGAATCCCATCTCATGCATCATTTAAGAAACACTATGGGATTTACGTTCCATGCATTTTCCATTCCATATGGGATGAATTTCTTGACTGCATAACATTTATTATGAGTGCGTTATATTATATAA
Source organism: Viscum album (assembly GCA_963277665.1). Lineage (NCBI taxonomy): Eukaryota > Viridiplantae > Streptophyta > Magnoliopsida > Santalales > Viscaceae > Viscum > Viscum album. Next base: position 1,371,565,477 of record OY728135.1, read on the forward strand.
TTGTTATCAGTTAATGTTTCTTGTATGAAATTGAGAAACATAATTAGTACTTAGAATTCCCATCCTAACCAAAATATTTTTCCCTATATAGGCTATAAAAGACACCCTAAGAATCCAATTGTGGCACATTTAGTCATATACCATGAGTTGCATAGACTGGAATGTATTGTGGTTGGGATTTAATGGATGCCAGACTTTAATCTCTAAGGTGTGTGGGGCCTTATAGATCAGAATTGGTGATCCCATTGGTCCATCCATTTAAAGAGAATTGTAATAAAAATATGTATTTAAACGAAATTGAAATTATTAAATGGATGGGTCATCAATAAATGGATTTTTGAATTATAGTGGATAGTCCATATATCGGTACACATGATGTGAAATAGTGAGATTGACCCAGACCTAACTTCAGTGTGGTCAGTTTGTAGTCTTTGGTGTTATTTTTTATCACTTATTTTATAGATTCCTATCATTAGGAGTAGGTATAGGGCTGTGTCTTATTTATATAAGGGATTAAAACTATCCTATGATTTTATGTCTGTAACATGGTCACTACTTGATTCTTTTTTTAGGAAAGTGTTAGGAATTGTAGAGACATACCACCATGAAGACCTCCAGTCATGATCTTTGAGGGTGGTAGTGACCACTGTCTAAAGGTGGTGGGACCTAGGATGCCAGTAGAACCTCTAATAGTGCCTCTTATGGAACCGCTAGTTTTCCTAGACATGGGTTCTAATGTCTGGTTCTAAGAGGTTTTCTTGTGTTTTATAAAGACCATTAAAGGAGCCTCGCAACCTACCTCATCTATGGACGAGTTGATTCATGTGTTCAAGCTACATCATCTACCCAAGTTTTCAAGGTATGGTGATGTACATGCGATTGATCTATTCCTTGAAATTGATCTATTGATTTTAGAACATCTAGGTACACCTCACGAAAATAGAGTGAATCTCATGACATATATTCTTAGGGGAGTAACTTAGCGTGGGTAGGATGTTCTAGACCAAGATGATATGATTTGAGATTTGGTTTGGATGGATTTATAATCCATGTTTTATGATAACTTTTCTTGAGACCCTTGGAGCTAAAATGTCTAGTGATTTTACACGTCTAGAGTATGGAGTGATGAACATTATGGAGTATTCAAATTGCTTCATAGAGCTTAAATTATTTTAACTGATTTGTCCAGATGATGAGACATCGACGGAAATATTATTTGAGGAAGGTCTCAAACATATTGGTTCATCACAAATCAACATATTTTAGTTGACTATTATTATTGAGATGGTGAATCATGCACTTATTACTGAATGTAGCTTGGGTAATGTTAGGGGTGTAGAGTAAGGTAGTTCATCCTCTCAACCCAATTGTTCAGTGTTAACTGGAAGAATGTACCATTTTGTGGCTCCTCATGAGGGGAATACTATCCAGGGTACGAGTGTTGGTATTTCAGTCTTATTTCATCAATGTGGGAGATGAGACCATATGAGGATTCAGTGTGATAGAGACCCATTAGATTTCCAAACAAGCAGCAGGATGGTCTTTAAATAGTTATTCTGTAGGAATTTACCTCTAACAGTTAGTGGACGTGGATTGACTCTAATTCCATGTTTTGAAGTGGGATTCAGAGCTCCATGCCAGGCTAAGAGATGGAGTTGTTTTGGTCATTTAGACCGAGTTGTTGGTCCAGGTCAATCCAGCTAGGAACTAGTTGTACCATAAAAATAGAGTGGTCCTACTCTGGGTAGTGGGGTTTTTTCACTTTTCTACGGTTTGGGATATATATATTTGGTACTAACAACACCTAAGGAGTATAGAGTTGGTAAGTCTATGATGATAGGTATGATCTTTCTATCCTCTACCCTACTATATATTATTTTGTATAGAGGTGTATCTCATTATTTCATATGTGTACATGTTCTGGAGATTCATGGGCTCGTTGTTTAGTTTTATGATGTCATTATAACAATTGACAATCATTTGGGAATTAGATCAGAGGCAGTTCACCAATTCATGGAGTTCCACTATGATATTGGTTTGTGTCACTTCATATATGACCTCTTTTTCTTCAAGATGATCCATTTTTACCATTCTCATTATGTAATGGTTGGTTTTATTTCATGTGTTTGTTGATTACTATCACTAGAGGGTGACCATCACATTATCAGAGGGTTGGGTTCTTATTCAAAAGGTTGGTTGGGATTTCTAGTAATGTTGATATGGACCATAACATCATGGGTTAATAAATATGACATACCAGATTGCTAGTTTATATCTCGATTATATGGGAATGCGTCAGGATGATTTAACTCTAGTAGTGGAATGTTTCAAGGTCATTTTCTTACATAACTTTTCTATTTTACCTCTTTAGATAGAGAGGTGGATTTCTTAATCGATCTAGTGATAAAAGAGGTAATATTTTCTATTCCTCCTTATAGGATGCCTACTGTTGAGTTCCATTATCTCAAGAGATAGATAAAGGAATTGGAAGGAAAGGGATCTACACGACCCATTACATATCCTTGGGGTTTGACGGTCCTTTTGAGAAAAGGGATTATGAAACACTCAGGATATGCATGAAATATGGAAAACTAAACATGTTAATGGGTATGAATCAGTGTCATTTATCATAGATAGATGATCTCTTCAACCATCTCCAAGGAGGTCTGGTTTTTTCAAAGATTGATTTCAGTTCAGGTCATCACTAAGTACGTATTTATCCTATAGAAATACCTCATACAGCTTTTCATAGAAGGTATGGTCTATTTGAGTGTCTTGTTTTTCCTTTTAGTCTCATGAAAACACTAATAGTCTTCATGGAATATATGAACTATGTCTTCCAACCTTATCTGGATTCATTTTTGGTGGTATTCATGGAAGATATATTAATGTATTATCACAATCGACATGACCATGCTAAACATTTTGAGATCATTTTGGATACATTGATAGCGAATCAGTTATATGATAAGCTCAAAAAGTGACACTTCTGGATGGATAACATTCCCTTACCAAGTCATATTATCTCAAATATATAGTATTAGTAGACACAAATGTCATACCTATAGTTTCCTAGGAGAAACCCAAGAACTTATTTGATAAACTGAGATTATTAGGGCTGTCCAGTTATTACAATAATTTCATATAGGATTTATTATGAATAGAAGCACCTCTTAAGGGATTGACTAAGAAGGGTGTGATATTTATTTGGTAAAATACCTATAACACAACCTTTTAGAAGACAAAAGGGAGACTTAATCAGTACCGGCCATTAATTTTCCCAGATTTGGGATGAAGATACATTGTGTATTTTGATGCATCATGTATTAGGCTAGGATATTTTTTGATGTAAGAAGAGTGAGTAGTGGAATATGGATCTTGTCTGTTGAGACCATATGGGAGGAGATACCTAAGGAATGATGTTGAGCTAGACACTTTTTTTCAAGCCTTATTCTATTAGAGGAATTATTTACTGGAAAAGTGTTTTGTGATTTACACAGACCAAAAAAGCCTCAAGTGCAGATTTACATAATGTTACTTGAATTTGTGGCAATGAAGTTGGGTTGAGTACCTACAGTATTTTTACATTGAGATTGCATATATTCCCTAGAATGGAAAAGCATTTTTGATGCAATGAGTAGGATGACATAGATACAAGTAGATTAAGATCCCTTTAGTGAGTGGTATCTTATGGTATTATTATTAGATATTCACTTTGAGGTTTAGGCTATCCAAGGATATACTTTTCTCCCATCCCTAGTAGTGACATAAACTCTTCTGGATAGAGTGAGGATGAGATGGTTATCTGATGATGAGGTCCTAGTCCTAAGGAAGAGTGTGGTAAGTGGGGAACCACCCCTTTGTTGGACTATTGGTGAGCATGAAATTCAATGCATTTATGGTCATGTTTGGGTTCCAATATACATATACAAGGAGATGATGTTAGTGTTTCATACCTCATCATGGGCAGTACATCCCAGCATTACCAAGATGTATCGTGAATTGTTATAAAATCACTGTTCTTTTTGTTACATTCATTTATTATTTAATAAAATAAAATTACACTTAATACAAACCAAAAGATTGAGATGCCTAGTTTCTTGGGAAACTAGGAACATTACATAACAACTAAAAATTTGAAATAAAACATTATCATTGAAAACATCCTTTACATGACCACAACATTCATTTGTACTTAGAATTGCAGAGGATAAACTGAGGACATACATAAGAAAGGGGTGAGATATAAAGCCCAATAAGGGAATAAACAAGGAATAACATGAGGAATATAACACATGTTAGAAAATAGGCATATCAATGGAGCATAAAAGAAGCTTTAACATAAATTCATGATACAACATGATAATCATAACAAGGAAATGTGGAGTCAACTTAAAACATTTCATCATAGGTCAAGGATAAACTGCCATAGAATCATAGTGGACAAAGTACCATATTGAAATTAGGTAAACCCTTGTCTGAACATGTCATATCATAACACTAAAGATTACCTAATTCGTTGGAGTTTTATATAATTCCATGTGCACCCATCACTTTCATTTCATTCTCAAGCTTATGTGTGTCACATAGATCATAAATAATGGATTCATTCATCATCATAATTTATTCCATGATAAAGGGGTGTGGAATAAATATATTTAAGTCCTAAATAAAATTGTATATTTTTATAAACGTGAACACCCTTTAAAGGGATTGTGTACTATATTCACTTGCATAATTGTTTTGGAATGGAGATTCATGGTGCAATTTCGGCAGCCTAATGGCTTGACATAAAAATTCATATAAACAGTTGATGAGAGAGAAACATTTCCCTCATAATATATACCTAAAATATAATTTAATTAGGTCATATAAATACATGTCCCCAAATAAGGAATTTGTAAGTATAACGAAAAACAAAATAAATGAACTTGAAGAAAGAAGAGAAATATAATAACTCTTATGAAATTTTTGCATGGTAACGAGTTTCTGTGGGAGGGATTAATGAGAGAGAAATGGGTATCTCATCACTAAAAAATAATAAGGTCAGTATGGGGGAGGTTTGGAAACATACATCAACATTTTTAAATGAATATAAAAGGGTGTAACAATATAAGGAAACTTAGATAAAAATGAGAATAGAAGGAACCCTTACTTGAGTGTGTGGCTTAAAAATCTTGAAGAGGGGATTATTGATAGCTTAGGGCACCATGTGATGATTATAGAGAGTTCAGGATAGAGTAAGGACGTGCTCCAAGTATTTTTATTGAATACAAGTGGGATCTTGGATGGGTTTATATAGGAAATGAGAGAGGGATTGTTTAATATTTCACAAACTTTGGTTTGGGAATCTATATAATTTAATTTTCAAAACCAAAAACCTTCCCACCGTATTTTCCCACGGTTATTTCCAAAGTGGAGTAGAAAAAATTATATTATATATCTATACGCCGAATATATTAAAATATTATCTTCTCTTATCTGGAGTTGAGTGGTATTATTATAGAAATAAACCTAAAATCATAAAATATATTATACATTTTTGAGGATTCACTAAGGATTTATAAAATTAGTAAAAAAAATATAAAATCACATTATTTTAAAGTTAAAACATATATTTGGATGAATATCACTTTTATAGTGCTTATTACATCACTATTGGTCCATTATGTTGTAATAAAACACAATATATATTTATGCGGTATTTAATTTTTACCCAAAAATTTAACTGCCTTGAAAAATTATGAAAAATTCACTATTGGATAATTTTGACATCCTGATTAAAAAAATAATATTAATTTTATCTAAATAATTTTATAAATATGTGAATTTTCAATTTTAAAATGAAAACATACATTTATTGGAGATTGACTGGTTTTGACAAAAATTATTTTCAACCATTAATAAAGATTAACTTTGAATTGATAAAAATTGTATGATCATTTATATTGAATAAAATTAATTTAATGATAATGTTTTTTTAAATATTATTTATTTCAAAAATACATTAATTAACCAAAATAGATTTCTTAATTGAATTTGAATATTTACCAAAGATACTATTTGTGATTTACAAATAATAATTGAATGAAATTATATTCATTATTTTATAAAAAACTAATGTATATAATTAAAATTATAGGCTCTTGATACATTTATCTTTTTACTCCAGCATACACCCTAAGAATAAGGTGTGTTATTTTGGATCTTTCCTAAGGTCATTTAGTAAACATGGTTTGGGCCTTGATCATGATGACCTTGAACTTCTCCCATAAATACTTTCACTCATGATTATGTTGATGGATCTTGGCTTGATATAGGTCTTGGGAAAAGCCCAAAAATTATATCTCCCTCATAACCTTTGAAAAATGGGCTTCATAGGGAATGATCCTACTGGTTGGGGACATCACCTCATTTTTCTATGTCGAAAGGATTTGTTAAAACACTATATTTATACTAGTCATGTGATCACTGTTAAATGGCTATATTATCAATGGTAATGATATGTATTGGTCATTTAAATCCAATTTTATGTAATAAAACAAATGGAGTACATGTGTTTTCTATATCTATTTTACAAAATAATACATTTAACTAAATAAAAAGGTAAATTTCACTTATAATCGTTTGGATCGTTATAATCTTCCCCACTTAAGAAATTTCACCCTCGAAATTTTCATTTCACAAATTAAAATTGATGAGGGTGTCATTGTTTCATTTCCTCTTATAGTTACCACATTTCCTCTTTAAACTTGTGGTTTCTCCACAATACTTTGACCAGGTGAATTGTCTTATTATGTAGAACTTTGTCTCTATGATGTAAGATGTTCATTGGATTCTCCTCATAAGAGAGTTCATTTTCCAATGGTGTCACCTCTAGATTGAGTACATGAGAGGGGTCTGGTATGTAATTTCTCAAGAGTGATACATGGAATACATCATGTACTTGATATAGGTTAGGTGGGAGTGATAGAAGGTAGGCCACCGCTCTAATGCGATCAAGGATTTCAAAAGGTCTGATGTACCTTGGACTATTATTTCCCTTATTCCCAAATCTCATTACTCTATTCCATGAAGATATGTTTAGGAATAACATGTATCTAAAATCAATCTCTTGGTCTTTCCAAATATTTTTAGCATATCTTTTATATTGACTCTCAGAAGCCTTGATGTGTTGTTGAATGGTCTTAACCGTCGCCACCATTTCCTCAACCATTTCAGGACCAACCCATTTTTATTCCCTAAGTTCATCATATCGTGTAGGTGTTATGCACCTCTACCTATAAAGGGATTCATAGGGATCATTTGGATGCTTGACCAGAAACTATAGTTGTAAGAGAACTCAAACAGAGGAATATGTTAATCACATCCTCCTTCGAAGTCCATTAAGCATGATCTCAACATGTCCTCAAGTATTTGGACAGTCTGCTCAGAATGGACATCAATTTCATAGTGATAGGTCATTCTGAAGTTTATCTCAGTATTCAGAGCATATTGAAGACTCTTCCAGAACATAGAGGTGATTCTTATATCTTTATCAGATACAATCGACAGTGTTACACAATGATGTGTCACCGCTTCTCTGATGTATATCTATACAAGTTGATCCAATAGAAAATCCTCTCAAATCACATTGAAGTTTAAAGTCTTTTTAAGATGATCCACCATAACCCAGATAGAATTAGTTCCTCTTTATGTCTTAGGAATCCTAATGACAATGTCCATTGTGATTTTGTACCATTTCCATATAGGTATGGGTAATGGTTGCATCAACCCATTAGATTTTTCCTTTCTTCCTTCACTTACTGACATACGAGACATCTTTATGTATATTTTGTGATCTCTTTCTTCATATTGTCCCACCAATAGTGTTCTTGGATATCTTAATGCATCTTTTAGCTTCCTATGTGAATAGGGAAGGTTCAGCTATGTAAATCATCCAACATCCCCTTCTGTCACTCAGGATTTTATGGTACACATAGTCTTGAAACAAATCTTTTGACGCATTTTTCATTAATATTGGAAATCTAAGGATTTACCTTTTATTATAGTTTCCACTTTCTTTTAAATTCCCACATAATCTCTTTAAGAATCATTTAACCTCCCTATAAGAGATGATTGAGCAATCATTTGTGAAAGTATTGTTGATGTTCCTTCCTTTATGATCCCATGTCTATCCTCTTCAAGTCTAGGAATATATGATCCTTCTCAATTCTCATCAATGAAATATTTTCTATAACATTTCTACTTAGAGTGTCTTCCACTTTATTCTTTTTCCCCATATGGTAGTTAATTGAGAAATCATAGTTTTTGATCATCTCTAACCATCTTCATTGGTTAAAATTAAACTCTTTCTGTGTGAATATATTCTTGAGGTTTTTTTGATCCATATATATTTCACACTTCTCCCCAAAGAGGTAATGTAAAAAAAATTTCAAATAGAAGACCACTTCAGCCAACTCTATATCATGTGTTTGATAGTTCTTCTCATGAACATTCAACTTCCTTCAAGCATAGGCAATGTCCTTATCATTTTTTATCAACACACAACCTAGGTACTATTTTGAAGCATCACTAAATACCTTGAAAAAGATATCCTCCTGTGGCTAGTATGAGAACGGGTGTAGTGATAAGCCTCATTTTCAACTCCTTCATGTTATATTTTCATTCATCATTCCAAGAAAACATGACTCCCTAAGGAGATATCTTTTTTAGGGGGTTTTACAATCACGAGAAATTTCACATAAATCGATGATAATACCCAACTAATCCAAGGATAATGTGGATATCTGTTACGGATGTTGGACCCATCCATCCTTCAATTTCCTCAATCCTTGAAGGGTCCACAAATATCCCATTACTTGTGATGATATTCCACATGAAAGAGACTTCGTTCAAACAGAACTCACATTTTTTGTACATGGCATAAATATTTCCCTTTTATAAGGTCTTTAACCCAGTACATAAATGCTCCTCATGGCCCTTTTTACTTTTGGAGTACATTAGAATTTCATTAATAAGGACTACCACAATTTTTTCAAGGTAATATCAAAATAATGTATTCCTCAATTCCATGAATATTTCTAGAGCATTAGTGAGTCTGAATGAAATCACTACGAACTCATAATGCCCATAATTTGTACAAAAATATGTGTTGTGGATATCCTAATTCTTCACCCTTACATGGTAATATCCCGACAAAAGATCCCCATTTGAGGAGTATTGTGCTCTATGTAGATTATCAATCAAGTCATAAATTCATGGAAAAGTATACTTTTTATTTATCCTGGTTTTTTTGAGCTCATAATAACGAATGAAAAGGATCATTGACCCATCCTTATTCTTGACAAAGATTACTAGTGCACCCCATAATGAAGCACTTGGGTTTTTAAACCCTTTATCCAGATTTTCCTGTTGTTATTTATTTATCCCCTTAAGTTCCACAATAGCCATTATATATGAAGTCTTGGGTATTTGAAATTACCTAGGTATAAGATCAATCATGAATTAAATATCTCTTCTAGGAGGAAGACTAAGAAATTCCTCGGGAAACACATTGGTGAATTCCCTCACAATAGGCATGTCTTCGAGGATGTATCCTTGTATATACATGATTATCTAACCAAGATATACATGCTCATATGGTAATAATATCCATGCTCATGATGATGGTGCTAAAGAAGATTCATCCACAACCTTGAACTTGTATAGAATCAGGGGTATATTTTCTATATGGAGAGTTATTTAGCTCTCGTGGAAATTTATATTGCCTCTATATAGGGAAATCCAATCCATGTTAAGAATTTCATAAAATTCCCAAAATTTGAATATGATATGGTTCACAAGGATGTTCAATCCCCAAATTGTGATAGGGGAGGAGTTATATTCATGGGATTCTATAATTGCACCATTTTCCATTTTCACCAACATCTCTACTTCCATGCTTTGTGGTGGTGTTTGGATTTATTTACTAAACTTTCAAGATATAAAATAATGTGAAGAAGTAGAATGAAAAAGTATATTTTCTATTATTGTATTAATAACTAGCATACCATTCACCAATTTGTTTTCAAGATTCACTTCAGTTGTAGTGATGGAAAAATCTATCCCTTAATGCCTTTGAGGATGTTGGTTTCCTCTAAAAACCCTAAGCTTAGTGCATTGGTAGGAGAAATGCCCTAGTTCATTGTAGTTGTAGGAATGAAAAATGTACTGATGGTTCACAAGGTCACTCCTTTCCTCCATCACAGTAGTGGGTTTTTCTTACCTGTAATCACAGGATAGGTTCCCTTAAATCCCGCACCTAAATCATTTCCTCGCCCCCTTAAAACAATTTCTATGGTGCTTCTTTCCACACCTTTGGAAAGTGGGGTCTTGAAATTTCTTACCACTGTTAGATCTCTCTATTAGACCACCATAATTTAACATCACCTTCCACATCCTATCCCTGTGATACCCTATATATTTTTTTATCTCCATTTCATATTTGAGGGCACATCAAGAAATTTACTCATAGCTTTCAAAGTCACGGATCTCCAAGGTTTTTTGTAAGATAGGTTTTAGCCCATTGAAGAAATGTCCAACCTTTCATTCAGGGGTAATGAGAAAAAAATAGGTTTATCGTGCAACCCTTGTGAATTTTTTCTTGTACTCTCAGATGGATGCATCGTATTTTTTGCTTGAGTGTAAGGAAGTACCCTTCCATCTTAATTCGAAGGGTGTGAGGAAAATCCTTATCAAAAAACAATTTCCATAAATCCCTCCATCCCATCGCCTCAATCACTTCCTATGGATTCATATTTTTGATCAATGTCCACTGTTGATTAGATTCACCTTCCATATGATAAGCATCAAGAAGAACCTTATCTTGTTCGGAGCATTGATATATGGATAAGTTCATCACAATGGTGTTATTCCAGTATTCTTCATTTGAGGGAACTGATGATCCATTGAAAGTAGGTGGCATTTCCCTCATGAAGCTCTGAATTTTGAGTTACTCTTCATTAGAGGGTGGGGGGGTTGACATTCCCTCTTGATCTAGGTTTTTATTCAAAACATTAGTTAACTAAGAGTTTATTGTGACAAAGTTTGTGATTCTCGCTCCCATCGAATTGGGCATCTCATTAGGGAAGTCATCACATTGATCTTCTCATTGGAAATAATAATAGGAAAATTTGTGGTTAATATTTTCAAATATTAGACACATAAAGGGTAATCAAATGAAATTAAAGGGATAACTTATAAATTACATTTATTTATTTAACTTATGAATTTTTAGTCTTCAATCTAAGTTATCCATGATCTATTTACTAACCTGTATTCTTAAGAGATTTCCTCATTAATAATGTTTCATACTAAGATTATGAATTTATCAAAGCATATCCCCTATAACTATCAAACTAGGAGTGCGGCAAGGCACGTTGTCGTGCACCAGTTCCCGATTGAGTCTAACTCAAAGCGGTGTTTTAGGGTTTGACCCCTGTATACATATGTTCCATAGACACATCCACTTATTCGTATCTATACGGGGATGTATTTTATTGATAAAACACTTACTATATACTCTCCAAGATTTAAGGATGTTTCTCTTATACTTATTCTTATACCTAAATATATCACTATAGTTTTCTAATCAAATTCCAAAAAATAACTAAACCTCCCTCTAATATCAACTATAACAACCCTATTTGTTTTGTTACATGCATACGTTATTTATTGACATAAAATTACACTTAATAAAACCTAAAAGATCTTGATGTATAGTGTCTTAGAAAATTAGGAACATTACATAACAACTTAAAACATAAAATAAAACATCATTATTAAAAACTTCATTTACTTGACCACAACATTCCTTCATAATTATCATTACATGGGATAACCTGAGAAAATAAATAAGAAAGGGGTGAGATATTAAAAATAGTAAGGGAATAATCATGAAATAACATGACGAATACAACACATGTTAGAAAATAGGTATATCAATTGAGCATAAACGAAACATGAACATAAAGGCTTGACATAGAAAGATAATCATGACATGGAATTGTGGAAACAAATTAGAACATTGAATCATAGTTCAAGGCTAAGATGCCAAGAAATCATAGTGGAAAAGGTATAATAAAGGAATTAGGTAACACTCTTCCCCAAAATGTCATATAATGATACAAAATATTACCCAATTCTTTGGAGCGCTATATAATTCTGGGATCACTCGTCACTTTCATTTCATTCTCATGCTTAAGTGTGCCACATAAATCATAAATAATGGATTCATTCATCATAAAAATGTATTCCATGATCAATGGGTGTGGAATAAATACATGTATATCCTCAATATAATGTTGTCTGTATATAAAATTGAACACCCTTGATAGATAATGGGTACGGTATTCACTTATATAGTTGTTATGGAATTGAGATTCACAGTGCAATTTCGGGAGCCTAACAGCGTGACATAAAATTCCTAAAAAGGGTTGATGAGATAGATAGAGGTGTCTAGTCATATATACATGAAATTGAAAGTAATAATTTTGTATAAATATATGTCAAAACATAATTAATTTGGAAATATATTGCATAACCTAATAAAGAAGAAAGAGGAGAAAAGGAATAACTCTTATGAAATTTCAGCATGGTAATGGGTGTACGTGGGAGGGATTAATGAGAGATAAAGTGGTCTATCATCACTAAAACATTATAAGGGAATTGTGGGTTAGGTTATAAAACATAACTCATCATTTGTAAATGAAAATAAAGGGGTTTAACTATATAAGGAAACTTGGATAAAAATGAGAATAGAAGGAACCCTTACTTCAATGTGTGACTTTGAAAGGATAAAGAGGGGCTTCATGAGAGATTGGGGAACCTTATAATGATTATAGGGAGGTTGGGAAAGAGTAAGGACGTGATCCAAATATTTTTAGTGAAGAGAGGTGGAAAATTGGGTGGGTTTATATAGGAAATGAGTGAGGAATTCTTTAATATTTCACAAAATTAGGTTTTGGAATCTATATAATTAAATACTCAAAACTACAAACCTTCCCTAGGTTTTTTCCCATGTTTGTTTCCAAATATGAGTGGAAAAAAATATTTTATAATTCCATGGGCCGAATATATTAAAATATTATCCTTGCATATGTGGAAGTGAGTCACATTATTAAAGAAATGAACTTGAAATCATAAAATATATTATACATTTTTTGTGAATTCAATAAGGGTTTATAAAATAAGTAAAACACATATAAAATCAGATTATTTTAAATTTAAAACTTATATTTGGAACAATATCCCTTTATAGTGTTTATCACATTAATATTGGTCCATTATGAAGTCATAAAACACACTATATATTTATATGGTATTAAGTTTTTACCCAAAAATTCATTTGTCTCAAAAAATTATGAAAAATTAACCATTGGATAATTTTGGAAATTTGATTCTAAAAATAATACTCATTTTAACAAAATAATTATCTAAATATGTGAATTTTCACTTTTAAAATGAAAACTGACATTTATTGAAAATTGACTGGTTTTGAAAAAAATAGTTTTAAAACCATAATAAAGATTACCTCTGACTTCATAAAAATTATATGATCATTTTTATTTAATAAAATTAATTTAATGATAATAATTTATTAAAATAATATTTATTTGAAAAATAAATTAATTTTTCAAAATACATTTCTTAATTGAATATGAATATTAACTAAATATACTATTTGTGCTTTAAAAAATAATAGAATGAACTTATATTCATTATTATATACAAAAATAATGTACAGAATCATAATTCTCGGGTATTTATACATATCCCTTTATTACACTAGCATACACCCTATGATTCAGGTGTGCAATGGTGGGAATTTCATCGGGTCATTCGGTGAATATGGTTTGGGTCATGATATCGTTGATCTTGAACTTCTCTCGTTAATGGTTTCTCTCATGCTTACATTGTTGGATCTCAACTTGAGATTGGCCTAGGGAAAATCCTAGAAATACTATCCCCCTCAGAAGCTTCAATAAATGGGATTCATAGGGAATGACCATTTTGGTTGAGGTCATCACCTCCTTTGTATTTCTTGAAAGGATTTTTAAAAACCCAATATTTATACTAGACATGTGATCAATTTTCAAAATCTATATTATCAATGGTAGTGATACTTAATGGTAATTTAAATCAAATTGGATATAATAAAACAAACATAGTTCCTATATTTTCTATATCCATTTTACGGAATAAGACTTTTAATTAAATCAAAATAGAAATTTCACATATAATATCTCAAGTTGTTACACTTTTTCTATCAATATTGTTGGCCGAGGATAAAATGAGGGGTATCTGGTTTTATCATGAGGTGTTCCACCAGCCAGGTGGTGATGGAAGAACACTAGTGACTAGTTGGGATTCTATAGTAGTTACCTATTCTTGATTGGAAATGGTACAATGTTGAGATGGATTTCATGACTAGGTTGTTGAGGTTTCATTGAGGTAGTGATGTTTTAGGGTTTGATGTTGATAGGTTCATGAAGGTCTCTCATTTCCTACTGATAAATGATACTTTCTCATTATATGATATCAGGAGAGTTTATATTCATGAGATTGTGTGCCTTCAAAGAGTTCTTGAAAACATTATACTGGATAGGGATTCTTGGTTCACATTCAGTTTTTGTAAGGTTTATAGAGGGAATTGGTTAGATATCTTCTCCTGTAACACCCCAAGCTTCTACGGTACGTTTCCCTTCGAATAATGCGATAGCGTGTGTTGTACGCAACCTCGAGTTCTAACACACACCACAACTAATTAAACTAGCCGTTGTGAATAGTAATACCTACTTTTTGAAATCATATATATTCTATATTTCAAAATGGACTTCATTTTTGGATTCGGAATATCAAAATTAGCCTAGGGTGAAATTTTGGTACATTTCGGATAACTTTCATATTTTGATGAATAGTGAAAATTTCTAAATTTTAATTAAAAACAACTTTTTTAATCAAAATAATTAATAGTGATAAATTATGAATTTGAGTGGTTTTAAAGTATATTTAGAATATATTTTTACCATTCAATTTAATGTTTATCATTGTACATAATTTTACAATTAAACCGAACATAAACAAGTGTCAATCTTTTGATAGTTATTATCTCTTAAAAACACGCTTTTTGTTTTGACAGCGGGAATTAATTTTAAATTAATTTCTGCCACTTCTGTGTTTTGAATTTAGGAAAATGGATTCCATATTTGTAATCAGGATGTCCAAATTATGTAAATAGGTAACTTTTATTTTTAGACATTTTGAATAATTACTGCGGTAAATAATTTATTTACCATGGTTAAAGGGTAAATCCGGTAAATAAGGGTTAAAAAAATAATATTATAATAATACAAAATTACCCTAAAACGTGTCTTAACCCTATTGGTTGATACATGGTCGACCATGGGCATCTTTGTGTCAATTTTGGGACCCCATGGATCCACTTGTAAGTGATAATGACACTTTATTTTAATTAAGTTAAAATGAATACAAAAATGACACAAGCATATATCTTTTAGAAGAACAATTTTTACATAGGGTTATACATGTTGGATTTTCGATTATAAATATTCATTAGAAAGATAAAAAGATTTCCTACATAATGATATTTTATTTATAATTTTTAGACAATAAATAAGTTATTTTATTTATGACACAATGATGATGCAGTAATTACTATAATAGTGAAAAATTAAAATAATTGATATTATAAATACCCAAATAAATATAATATGAACCTTTTAATGAATTAAACTAATTTTCTAGGCTAATATGATATATTAGGATTGATTTAATGGACTTTGTTCGAAGTAATCAATCTGTTATGAGTTTCACAAAAATCAACTATTGAATAGTGTCAAAATTGACATAAAAGAGTTCTTAAAACAAATATTATATTATTAATTGATATTAAATTCCTAAAAATCTAAGGTTCGGCCAAGAGACTTATATTATGATAGGTTAATCATTAATGGACCACTTGGGTGTCTCTTGGATGTATATAGTAAGTTTATTAACCATATTATATAAAAATACAAAGAGACATTGTAAAAGTGAAACTAATTAACTTAGAGTTAATACTTAAAGATAAGGTTAATATAAGTACCCAAACCTGTCTAAATTCTATTGGATGAGTTGTTTTCGACCTATCCCCACCTCATCCTTTGAATAGTCAACTTTGGAGCCTTTAGAAACCGAATATGAATTTATTATAAATTAATATTTCTAGCTTTTCCAAAGGTGCCCCTCACCCCTCTTATAAAAGGGCACTCCTCCTTCTCATTTCTTCACACCTTCAAAGCCTTTTGGTTCGGCAAAACTCTGCCCAAATACTCTCCCAACATCCCTCAATACAACCTAGAGGCCTTAGTTTGATCAGAAATCCAACCTAAGGAGCCCTTTTGATCAAATCAAAAGGAAGAACCCGAAGAAGAGGTAATGATTTCACCACCCTTTTCTAAGTTCATTTCTTCTTCCACTTCTTCTTCCTTTGTTCTTACCATTCTGAAATAATAACTCCAGTATCTCACATATACTGTGATGTTATTATAAATATGGTACAATCATATTCAGTATTCTATCCACCCTTTGAATAACATGTCACCATACGTGCGTACGTACGGCTTACCGTCTCCACGTCGTGGTGTAATTGTTATTCAATATAATATTATTTGGATGGGTATAATAATGATGTGTAACTCATGTAAATAATAAATATAACATGTTAATGATTCTGTATATATGATATACCATCCATTTATATATTATTTTAATATCAAAAGAATGATATTGTCGCTCGTGCGTACGTACGGACTACCGTCTCCACGAACGCGATGAGATTCATTCTCCATCGTATCCATTCAAGTATAATTATCATTTGATGATTTAAAAATGATGTTTAAGGACTGTATATCATTCTGGATATGAATAAGATACAACAACCATGGCTTATGTAACAAAACATATAAAAGAAAATGAGTAAGTTAACTCCCGAAACGACGATAATTCTAAGATATTATTAACAAATCAATGTTAAAAGATCATATATGATATCATATTAATATATATGATTCTTGTATAATTTAATAACAAATATTTCACCATTATACAGGAGGTTAACCTACCCCAACCAAGGAAAAGTACAAGGTAAGGGTTATTTCACAATCTCTTTATTATCCGAGGTTGTATTATACGTAATAATCTACTGGGATCTCTTTATCATCCACATCCATGTTTCTTCGAAATGTATTTCAAAACATTTTTACTATTTACAAGAATATGGGTTAAAGTCATTTATACCCTTGTTTGACTTTTTAAGAGGTTTATAAAGGAATCTTTCCGTCGTTTTCAAAACAAGGTCCTTTTTAACCTTTTCGACAGAATTGAGGTAAGAATGTTTTTTTTAACTTATATGGCGGGTGCGGTTATTTTACGCCGTTATATAATATTCAAAGCTTTCCTTACAAGCTTATAAGAATATTTTCAAAGAAAATGTTTTATTTTATATGGATCTTAAATGGTTTCAAAATAAAAGGAGATATTTCTTTAAAAAGAATTTTGATTTCATCTATGTCAACATCCTTTGATGGATTTTAAGAACTTGATTTATTATGATGAAAAACTTCTATATTGTATTGAAGGTTTTGTGATATGTTTGACTGTGGATGTGCTATTTTTATACCATTCATAGTTTATTGTGAAAGTATTGACATTTCGTATGCTAGTTTTAATACGAATGTTTATGTTATGTTTAAACCTTTTCATATGGGAATGCATTGGACTTAATAAGTGACGGGTGGATCCCGCTATAGCTCCTCGATGCATCGGTAGGTCTCATGAGACAAACTAGTGTCTTGGCACAAGGCCTTGACAAAATCTTATTTGTAGCCTTGGCACGAGGCCTTGGCTATGTGGTTATGATAGTCTGGCATTATGCATTCCAACATTATGAAAGTGGTTATTGATTTTTGCATGTGATTATTCGATTAGTAGAATATCCATGTGAATAAGTAAATGGCATTATTTCATTTTACTTTTGCCATACCATGTTGAAGTTCAATTTTAAAAGGCTTTTGTTTTAGTAATGCATTGCCTTAAATGTTTATTCTTATTTATGAAAGTTTCCGCTATATTGTTATCCTTACTGGGCATTTGAGCTCACCCCTTTTCTATGTTTTATTTTTCCCCAGGATGTGAAGAAGTAAATTATGAATGACCTGCAGGGATATTATGAGGGGATAGTAGTGTGGATTATGGAGACATTATGTTGTTGTAGTAGTTTTTCATTTTATGATGTAATGTAAAACTTATGAATATATCTAGTGTTTCCAAGGCTACTAAACCAATCGGTCTTTCGAGATTTGATCTTTCTTGTGATCATGCCAATGTTATGTAATAATGCACCGACTCTAGGCAACTAGGGTCGGGGCGTTACAGTTGGTATCAGAGGAAGTTTAGTACAAACCTTGGAAGCTAGATTTAGATAAACTCTGATTAGAGCACGTAGACCTAAGATGGACTTTGAGGATTAGTATAGAAGAACTTCCTAGAATTTTGGTATTGTAGAGATTTTGTGAGTTTTTCGAGCAATACATCCCTGTCTGGATACGAGCAGGTAGAGGCGGCTCTGGCACAGATGTACCTAGGGGTAAAACCCGAAAACACCGCTTTGAGCTAGACTCGAACGGGAACTGGTGCACGACAACGGGCCTTGCTGCACTCTTGGTTACGACACTCCCGGGGGATATGCTTAGGATAACTCTCACTTTCTTTACAAATCATTATGAAGGGTTTATGAGTATATACTTCCTCAAAGAAAACATATTTATGATTATGGATTATATCCATAGATAGTTCAATTTATGTTAAGTGTTTTATAAGTATGGGATTATGTATTTTGATTCATAAACTGATCTAGTTTATGCCATTGTTTAGAAATGGCGCCTAGTGGAAGAAATGGAAACCGTATCAATGCACGCACTCCATGTAGGGATTTCCCTCCTGCTCAAGATAATTATAGTGGGGCTGGTGATGCAACTGGTGCTGATCAGCTAATCACCGTACTGGGACAACTTACTCAGGTTATGAATAATAACCTTACCCGTATGGAGCACCCTGATCCGCAGCGTGGAGGATCAATGTTAGATCGATTCATGAGACAACAACCACCAACGTTCAATGGAAGTACAAATCCCTTAGTAGCTGAGCAATGGATATTTTCCCTAGAGAAAATATTTCAGGCTTTGGGGAGTAGTGAAAGGGAAAAAGTTACCATGGCAGTTTACCGCCTCACTGGAGATGCTGATCAATGGTGGTCATTGATTCAAAACATGAAGGAAGATGATGAAGTATCAAACATGGAATGGAGGGAGTTCAAAGATCTGTTTTTAGAAAAATACTTCCCTCGCGACCATCGAGCGGATATGGAAAGACAATTTCTGAGTCTGAGACAAAAGGAGGATGAGAATGTCACAAAGTATGAGGCTAACTTTACAAGGTTAGCGAGGTATGCTGGAGATTATATTCGCAACCCAAGAAGTAAGATTGATCGTTTCTTTGATGGGTTAAAACCATTTCTCCGTCGAGCATTAGTCTCACAATCCTTTTCATCGTACGAAGACATTGTCTCATGTGCTATTAAGACCGAAAAGGAATTCTCTAAGTCTTATGACTTTAAAGCAAAGCAAGAGAAGAAGAGACCTGCTGATCAATCTGGGAATGGAAATAAGGGGAAGAAGGGAAAGGTTGAATATCCATCTTGTGGTAAGTGCGGGAAGAAACACCCCGGTGCTTGCCTGAAGGGAATGGGAGTCTGTTACAAGTGTGGTGAAAAAGGCCACCAAGCTCATGATTGCAAGGGGAAGAAGGAAGCTACCAACGTTCAGTGCTACAATTGCAGGGAGATGGGGCATTATGCAAATGCATGTCCTAAGCGTCAGGAGAACTTACCTCAGAAAAGGCCAAGGGATCATGGCCAGGCTTATGCTATCACTACTGCTGAGGTAGAAGCTCCGAAAGACGTGGTGGCAGGTAATTTAATGGTTTCCTCAAGTTTAGCAAATGCATTATTTGATTCTGGATCATCGCATTGTTTCATATCTTCCCAGTTTGCTAAGAAAATTAGATATTTCCAATTTGATTTAATAAGGGAGTTGTCAGTTAAAACTCCTAAGGGAAGTATCGTTGCAACAAAGTTTTGTGAATCAGTCCCCATTAGAGCACATAAATTTTCTTTATCTGCTGATTTCATCGTCATACCTATGATTGAGTTTGATATAATCCTCGGTATAGACTGGCTTTCGGACTATGATGCGAAGATTTATTGTAAGAAGAAAGAGGTTACGATTCTTGATGATAATGATAAGGAGCACCTTATTTTTAGAGCAGAATCGTCACCACCTAATTCTTATTTAGATCCACCCCCTATAGCTCAACTTAATTCAATTATCGGGGAGGAAGAGAATGAAATAACTGTCGGTGAGGAAAGAAATGTTCAAATAGAGGATGTACCTATTGTGAAAGAGTTTGTAGATGTATTTCCGGAAGATTTACCTGGACATCCTCCAGAACGAGAAGTAGAGTTTTCCATTGATTTAATTCCTGGATCAAGGCCTATATCGAAGACCCCTTATAGAATGGCCACTGTAGAGCTAGTCGAACTAAAGAAACAACTAGAGGAATTGAGTAATAAGGGATTTATTCGCCCTAGTGTTTCTCCATGGGGAGCCCCTGTTCTTTTTGTTAAAAAGAAAGATGGATCTATGAGGTTATGTATCGACTACAGGGAGATCAATGCTATAACGATAAAGAACAAGTATCCCCTACCTCGTATTGATGATTTATTTGACCAACTGCATGGAGCTCAATACTTTTCAAAGATTGACCTTCGATCTGGATACCATCAGTTGTGTGTGAAGAAGGAAGACATTCCGAAGACAGCATTTCGAACCAGGTACGGGCATTACGAGTTTACTGTAATGCCGTTTGGATTGACTAATGCACCCTCTGTATTCATGGATCTGATGAATAGAGTTTTCAAGGAGTATCTCGATGAATTTGTGGTGGTATTTATTGATGATATCTTGGTATACTCCAAAACCTACGAAGATCATGAAAATCACTTGCGCATTATCTTGAAGACTCTGAGGAGGCATGAATTATATGGAAAGTTTAGCAAGTGTGAATTCTGGCTTCAGGAGATTTCTTTTCTTGGCCATATTGTCTCTAAAGATGGAATCTCTGTTGATCCTTCTAAGACCAAGGCAATCCAAGAATGGCCAGCACCTACGAGTATAACTGAGGTACGTAGTTTTATTGGCTTGGCAGGTTATTATCGACGTTTCGTCCAGAATTTTGCCCGATTGGCTAACCCATTAACGAAGCTCACACGTAAAGGGGTTAAATTTGTTTGGACAAAAGAGTGTGAAGAATGTTTCGAAGAACTGAAGAGAAGATTAGTCAATGCTCCTATATTGACTCTACCATCGGGGAATGATGGGTTCGTTATTTATAGTGATGCATCAAAGAAAGGACTTGGTTGTGTCCTTATGCAGAATGATAGAGTTATTGCCTATGCATCACGACAGTTGAAAATTCATGAACAAAACTATCCTACTCATGATCTTGAGTTAGCAGCTGTGATCTTTGCTTTGAAGATATGGAGGCACTACCTCTATGGTGAAAAATGTGAGATTTATACTGATCACAAGAGTTTGAAGTATATTTTCTCACAAAAAGAACTCAACATGAGGCAAAGGAGATGGCTTGAATTACTCAAGGATTATGATTGTACGATACACTACCACCCAGGGAAGGCAAACAAGGTGGCAGATGCTTTGAGTAGAAAAGACCATGGAGTTTTGAACAATATGAGAATTGAAAGGGATCCAATTTTCATGGATCTAGTGAAAATGGACATGGGAATAACCAGGGAAGGTGAAACATCAATGCTTTTTCAAATGGTTGCCAAACCATCTTTACTAGAAAGGATTAAGAGTTCTCAGACCGATGATGACGAATTCCAAAAGAAGATTAAAGCTGTGAATGATGGGAGATTGAGGGACTTTGTGTATGAAGATGGAATTTTGAAATTCGGGAAGAGACTTTGTGTTCCCAATATACCTGATCTAAAAAGGGAATTGCTGGATGATGCTCATAGTTCCAATTTCTCTATACACCCTGGGAGCACCAAAATGTATAGAGATTTGAAGGAACATTTTTGGTGGGACAACATGAAGAGGGAGATTACTGATTTTGTGTCAAGATGTATGGTTTGTCAACAAGTGAAAGCTGGAAGGCAACAGCCTGGAGGAGTCATGCAACCTCTTCCCATACCGGAGTGGAAATGGGACAATATTACGATGGACTTTGTCATGGGGCTACCAAAGACTCCTAGAAGGAACGATGCAATATGGGTTATTGTTGATCGTCTTACCAAGTCAGCACATTTTCTTGCTATAAGAGAAGATCTACCCCTGGAACGTCTAGCAAGACTATACATTAATGAAGTTGTGAGACTTCATGGAGTTCCCCTATCGATTGTTTCTGATCGTGATCCCCTTTTTACTTCAAGATTTTGGAAAAGTCTTCAGAAATCTCTGGATACTGAACTTCATTTGAGCACTGCTTACCACCCTCAGACAGACGGACAATCAGAACGGACTATTCAGACCTTAGAAGACATGTTGAGATCTTGCTCACTTGATTTTCAGGGTATGTGGGATCAATATTTACCTCTGGTAGAATTTTCCTATAACAATAGCTTCTATTCGAGTATACAAATGGCACCATATGAAGCGTTATACGGAAAGAGATGTCGTACACCAACCTGTTGGGATGACGTTGGTGAAAGAAAACTTGTAGGCCCAGAACTGGTGGAGGAAACGGTGGAAAAGGTGAAGGTAATCCAAAATCACATCAAAGCAGCTCAAAGTAGGCAGAAGAGCTATGCCGATAATCGAAGGAAGGATTTGGAATTTCAAGTCGGTGATCATGTTTTCCTAAAGGTATCTCCGTGGAAGGGAGTCATACGTTTTGGTAAGAAAGGTAAATTGAGTCCCAGGTACATCGGACCTTTCGAAATTCTAGAACGAATTGGGGCTGTAGCTTACCGATTGGCAATGCCGCCAAGTCTCTCCAAAGTTCACGATGTGTTCCACGTATCTCTGTTGAGAAAATACATGCCTGACCCAACGCATGTACTCACCTATGAGGAATTAGAACTGGAACCCGATCTGTCTTATTGCGAAGAGCCCGTCAGGATTCTTGATACAAGAGAACAAGTACTGAGAAACCGGACGACGCGTCTGGTAAAAGTTTTGTGGAGAAATCATAAAATGGAAGAGGCAACGTGGGAACCCGAGGAACTTATGATGAAGAACCACCCGAGTCTTTTTATGCAGTAATACCCTAGAAATTGCGAGGACGCAATTATTTGAAGGAGGGGAGAATGTAACACCCCAAGCTTCTACGGTACGTTTCCCTTCGAATAATGCGATAGCGTGTGTTGTACGCAACCTCGAGTTCTAACACACACCACAACTAATTAAACTAGCCGTTGTGAATAGTAATACCTACTTTTTGAAATCATATATATTCTATATTTCAAAATGGACTTCATTTTTGGATTCGGAATATCAAAATTAGCCTAGGGTGAAATTTTGGTACATTTCGGATAACTTTCATATTTTGATGAATAGTGAAAATTTCTAAATTTTAATTAAAAACAACTTTTTTAATCAAAATAATTAATAGTGATAAATTATGAATTTGAGTGGTTTTAAAGTATATTTAGAATATATTTTTACCATTCAATTTAATTTTTATCATTGGACATAATTTTACAATTAAACCGAACATAAACAAGTGTCAATCTTTTGATAGTTATTATCTCTTAAAAACACGCTTTTTGTTTTGACAGCGGGAATTAATTTTAAATTAATTTCTGCCACTTCTGTGTTTTGAATTTAGGAAAATGGATTCCATATTTGGAATCAGGATGTCCAAATTATGTAAATAGGTAACTTTTATTTTTAGACATTTTGAATAATTACTGCGGTAAATAATTTATTTACCATGGTTAAAGGGTAAATCCGGTAAATAAGGGTTAAAAAAATAATATTATAATAATACAAAATTACCCTAAAACGTGTCTTAACCCTATTGGTTGATACATGGTCGACCATGGGCATCTTTGTGTCAATTTTGGGACCCCATGGATCCACTTGTAAGTGATAATGACACTTTATTTTAATTAAGTTAAAATGAATACAAAAATGACACAAGCATATATCTTTTAGAAGAACAATTTTTACATAGGGTTATACATGTTGGATTTTCGATTATAAATATTCATTAGAAAGATAAAAAGATTTCCTACATAATGATATTTTATTTATAATTTTTAGACAATAAATAAGTTATTTTATTTATGACACAATGATGATGCAGTAATTACTATAATAGTGAAAAATTAAAATAATTGATATTATAAATACCCAAATAAATATAATATGAAACTTTTAATGAATTAAACTAATTTTCTAGGCTAATATGATATATTAGGATTGATTTAATGGACTTTGTTCGAAGTAATCAATCTGTTATGAGTTTCACAAAAAGAAACTATTGAATAGTGTCAAAATTGACATAAAAGAGTTCTTAAAACAAATATTATATTATTAATTGATATTAAATTCCTAAAAATCTAAGGTTCGGCCAAGAGACTTATATTATGATAGGTTAATCATTAATGGACCACTTGGGTGTCGCTTGGATGTATATAGTAAGTTTATTAACCATATTATATAAAAATACAAAGAGACATTGTAAAAGTGAAACTAATTAACTTAGAGTTAATACTTAAAGATAAGGTTAATATAAGTACCCAAACCTGTCTAAATTCTATTGGATGAGTTGTTTTCGACCTATCCCCACCTCATCCTTTGAATAGTAAACTTTGGAGCCTTTAGAAACCGAATATGAATTTATTATAAATTAATATTTCTAGCTTTTCCAAAGGTGCCCCTCACCCCTCTTATAAAAGGGCACTCCTCCTTCTCATTTCTTCACACCTTCAAAGCCTTTTGGTTCGGCCAAACTCTGCCCAAATACTCTCCCAACATCCCTCAATACAACCTAGAGGCCTTAGTTTGATCAGAAATCCAACCTAAGGAGCCCTTTTGATCAAATCAAAAGGAAGAACCCGAAGAAGAGGTAATGATTTCACCACCCTTTTCTAAGTTCATTTCTTCTTCCACTTCTTCTTCCTTTGTTCTTACCATTCTGAAATAATAACTCCAGTATCTCACATATACTGTGATGTTATTATAAATATGGTACAATCATATTCAGTATTCTATCCACCCTTTGAATAACATGTCACCATACGTGCGTACGTACGGCTTACCGTCTCCACGTCGTGGTGTAATTGTTATTCAATATAATATTATTTGGATGGGTATAATAATGATGTGTAACTCATGTAAATAATAAATATAACATGTTAATGATTCTGTATATATGATATACCATCCATTTATATATTATTTTAATATCAAAAGAATGATATTGTCGCTCGTGCGTACGTACGGACTACCGTCTCCACGAACGCGATGAGATTCATTCTCCATCGTATCCATTCAAGTATAATTATCATTTGATGATTTAAAAATGATGTTTAAGGACTGTATATCATTCTGGATATGAATAAGATACAACAACCATGGCTTATGTAACAAAACATATAAAAGAAAATGAGTAAGTTAACTCCCGAAACGACGATAATTCTAAGATATTATTAACAAATCAATGTTAAAAGATCATATATGATATCATATTAATATATATGATTCTTGTATAATTTAATAACAACTATTTCACCATTATACAGGAGGTTAACCTACCCCAACCAAGGAAAAGTACAAGGTAAGGGTTATTTCACAATCTCTTTATTATCCGAGGTTGTATTATACGTAATAATCTACTGGGATCTCTTTATCATCCACATCCATGTTTCTTCGAAATGTATTTCAAAACATTTTTACTATTTACAAGAATATGGGTTAAAGTCATTTATACCCTTGTTTGACTTTTTAAGAGGTTTATAAAGGAATCTTTCCGTCGTTTTCAAAACAAGGTCCTTTTTAACCTTTTCGACAGAATTGAGGTAAGAATGTTTTTTTTAACTTATATGGCGGGTGCGGTTATTTTACGCCGTTATATAATATTCAAAGCTTTCCTTACAAGCTTATAAGAATATTTTCAAAGAAAATGTTTTATTTTATATGGATCTTAAATGGTTTCAAAATAAAAGGAGATATTTCTTTAAAAAGAATTTTGATTTCATCTATGTCAACATCCTTTGATGGATTTTAAGAACTTGATTTATTATGATGAAAAACTTCTATATTGTATTGAAGGTTTTGTGATATGTTTGACTGTGGATGTGCTATTTTTATACCATTCATAGTTTATTGTGAAAGTATTGACATTTCGTATGCTAGTTTTAATACGAATGTTTATGTTATGTTTAAACCTTTTCATATGGGAATGCATTGGACTTAATAAGTGACGGGTGGAGCCCGCTATAGCTCCTCGATGCATCGGTAGGTCTCATGAGACAAACTAGTGTCTTGGCACAAGGCCTTGACAAAATCTTATTTGTAGCCTTGGCACGAGGCCTTGGCTATGTGGTTATGATAGTCTGGCATTATGCATTCCAACATTATGAAAGTGGTTATTGATTTTTGCATGTGATTATTCGATTAGTAGAATATCCATGTGAATAAGTAAATGGCATTATTTCATTTTACTTTTGCCATACCATGTTGAAGTTCAATTTTAAAAGGCTTTTGTTTTAGTAATGCATTGCCTTAAATGTTTATTCTTATTTATGAAAGTTTCCGCTATATTGTTATCCTTACTGGGCATTTGAGCTCACCCCTTTTCTATGTTTTATTTTTCCCCAGGATGTGAAGAAGTAAATTATGAATGACCTGAAGGGATATTATGAGGGGATAGTAGTGTGGATTATGGAGACATTATGTTGTTGTAGTAGTTTTTCATTTTATGATGTAATGTAAAACTTATGAATATATCTAGTGTTTCCAAGGCTACTAAACCAATCGGTCTTTCGAGATTTGATCTTTCTTGTGATCATGCCAATGTTATGTAATAATGCACCGACTCTAGGCAACTAGGGTCGGGGCGTTACATCTCCAAAGCATGAAATTTCACCCATCGACTAAGGTCCATTCATAGTACACTATACAGGTGGTAGAGAAGATTAGTATAGAATAACCACTCATTTTTGGGGTTCATGGGAGAGACATATGCACCTAATGGAATTCACCTTAAATAATAGATATAAAGAGACTATACAGATGGAACCTTTTGAGGAATTTTATGGTAGTCCTTGGAGAATAACAATTTTCTGTTTATAGGTAGGATAGGCCACACTTCTAGGACCACATCTCATTTAGGTGACATCAGAGTAGGTCTAGCTGATCTGAAAGTTGATTTCTACTATACAGCCTAAAAACATCCAATATTGATCCCTATAAAAGACCTATATAGATCAAGGATAGTGATCAGGTATTTTTACATATCTCTCTAAGGATGTTGTATAGATGGATTTGGAGGTAGGGTAAGCTTTCTCCATGACATGCTAGGTCATATAGAGATTCTAGAGAGAGTTGGACCAGTAGCCTATTGGTTGTAGTTACCTATGAGATACTGATCTATGAAAACTAATTTCATGTATATCAATTATTCTATTATCACTCCAACCCATCACATACTCTTCATCTAGATGAGTTTTATTTATAGGTATATGAGTCCTTCTATGAGTATCTAATTTTATAATTGATCAAATCACGAAATCTCTCTAACATTGATCAGTTCCCTTATTTCTGGTTTTGTTTTAGCACTTCCATGTTCTTGATGAGTCCTAGGAGAGAGATGTAGATGTACAAGCTCAGTGGTTGTAGTTTATCTCAAATGATTACTGAACACCCTTGTAAGGGAAATTTAGGGACCAATTTCTTTAACGGGGAGAAATTTTAAGATTTCAGGTTTTTCGATGAGGTATGTATCTTTTTTCTGGAAAACCTATTGTTTATGTTCTATTTTTTGTCTGAGACCATAAAGTAGAGCCCATGGTATGGTTGGGTTATTTTTGATGGAATAAATTAGGGGGATATAGGTTGGTTTCCAGCCAAACATAGATCATGTATATAAAATACATGATAAGTATTCAATACACGACATGTATTGGTTTGTTTTGAACCATTCATGATATATAATGGTTTTTCCCCAATGTAAAAACTAAAAAATTATATGGCATGTAAAGATTAAACTCTGTGTAATATTGCTGGGTTAGTTTTTTTAAAATAGTTTCATGGATTATACTTTTCAACAAATTCCCCCTCCCTCAAATGAGAGTTGCTGAAGGATCCCCCTAGAAGCATAACCCTAGCCTTTAGTATCATTTCATGATTCAGACTCTATTATTTCCTCCCTCGATCTCATTATATGTGCACTAATTATTTCTTCATTAAAACATGCACCGTTCGCCGTTTCTCTTCTCCTAGATAGATTTTTTTTCAATGCATGCTCATATGCCCTATTTTAAGGCATTCGTCCACTTATTAGATTTATTTCAATACAAGTAGATTTAGGATCCAATAATGAATGAGTGTTCTACCATAGGTATATGGTAGGTGTTCTATACCTTTACCTAAAATTTTGGTGTTTTAAATTCCTTTTTTCTATTTTTCCTCATGTCGCCCCTTTCGGTGTTGACCATAAAATTAAGTGAATGACTTGTTAAAATTATTTGGAACCTGTTTAGGTTTCCCACTAATATCATTTTATAGTTGGAGGTCATTCACCTCAACCCATTCAACCTCTGAGTAGTATCTATGTATATTCTCATGATATACCACCCATTAGGTGTGTTTGACCTCACCACCATTTTTGGGAGTCTTAATTAATGCAATAATAATGTAATTAATGAATAAGATAAGGTTTATGCCTCTTTTCCAAGTGATTACATGAAAGGTGAATTTGGAATGAATTAGTCAAATGGGATTAAATAGATAATAAGGAATGATTTGGATGAACTCACAGATTATTTATGACTATTAAGTTAGATTTAAATTAATGAATGAATTGATTATGGTAGTGGATTTCATCAACATTTATACTCCTCGGGTCCTGATTCAATAGGATTCCATAGAAATTTCTATTATATGGATCTGTATTAATTATGGTAGTCGATATCATGGACATTTATACTCCTCAGATCTATATTCCATAGGAATAAATGAACATTTCTACTCCATGGATCCTTATTTATTATTGTAGTGGATTCTTCATACATTATACTCCTTAGATCTTGATTCAAAAGGATGCCAAGTAAATTTTTACTCCTTGGATTTGTCTTTCTTGGAATTACTTGGATGAGCTCCTTGGATTCCACCCATGTCTTTACCTAGTTTCCATTGATATTCTCCATGGACTCGACAAGGATGACTTGGTCATTTATAACTTGGGTATAACACTTTTATGACTGACGTTTGATTACATGTCATAGGCCATAGTGAATGTTTATCATTTTTTAAAGATTTCACTTGTATGGGTATTTGATTATAGTTGTTAGACTCAATAGTGTTGCACCTTATTTAACAAACTTTATAGTTATCCATGGTTGGATAGATATGTTCACTTCGACATTTGACACATTACTTTTATATTGGTGACATACTAAACACTACTTCATTATAATTTATACATATATTGTATATGTAATAGACATCATTGGTGGTGGCCTACTGGGTGTTATCTCACACCCTATTTGGGTCATCATTGGGTACCTGGGAAAACATCATAGATGAAAGTAGGGAGCAGGGACTGTTCCCACATTATGATGGTTGATTTGATCTTTTATTTGGAGAAGTGGGTCACAAATTGATATATGCTTTTGTTACTAGCTAGATATAGTTTTTTTTGGTTGTTTTGTAGTTTTGAATCATGTATTGTATTGGATTCATGTTTCCATGTATTACATGCCATTTTTTGTACACACATGAAATGGACATCATATTGTACATGACACTACTTTTGGATTTGTTATTATTTTAGTCATTTGAATATTTATCTTATATCTATGATTTATATTATTCTCCCACTTATTTATTCATATATTTCTCTTATTCATTACTATGATCATGAGGTTATAGACTCCCAACTATATCACCTTACACCCTCATTTCTAGGTGGAAGCCTCTAGCATATGGGGATACACACTTGAGCAAATGTGCTATAAGGACCCACCCTTAAAGATCACATATTATTGAATTAAGTTAATAATTCACATTGAGGATCTTTTCAGGTTTAGAGATTTAGATAATTAGGTCATAACTTATACATACAACTTTAAAATTACATATAGACACATCACCTCAGTATTTATTTTTTTGTCATAAAATGAAAAATCTTAAAAAATGAATCATTTTTAGTTCCATGTTTTAAATAGAATGACTTTTCTTTTATCCAATCCTTAACCCTATTCCACTTTAAGTCTTGTGAAAAACATTTCAAAAACTGAGGATGAGCATAAAAATCCCAATAATTGATATAAAAAGAACGAAAATGGTTAGTTTTTTAAAGCAACAAGTAAACCACATATACATTATTACAAGGTAACACCTTTCACCTTCAAGTAGTAGAAAAAACATTTCACTGAATATAAGCTCATTGATTAACATTTTTTAACCAAAATATTACCATACATACCATAGAAAATAATGTATAGCGTATAAAGGTTACATGGGACATAAAAATACTTAAATGGAATAACCATACAGTCGACTTTCACACATATCACTAAATGGAATAGCCATATGGACGACTTGCATACCCAATGAATTCGAGGTTATAACTTAACCACCCATCCTTGGTTTATCACAGAAGCACCCTTCATTTGGTTTATCACTTAACCACCCATCAAATGTCCAAGTACCATAATATAATCATAACACATAAAATATTTCAAATATCAACATTTCTCTAATAACCTTTCATTTTGAATCAAAAAAAATAAGTTTTAGATATTGAAATACTCAATCTATTTCAAAACCATTTTTCAATACCAAAACAACCAAAAATAGAATAATGGGTTTCTTTTTCCTTTTAAAAACATTAAGTCTTATAGAGGAATCCAAATAACTATTTCGATGGCGGATAGGTTATTGTCACCGCATACATTAAAAACATTAATTTTATTATTCCGTAAAATGATTTACAGATAAAATATTCCCTTTGAATGAAATTAAAATTCATACCGTTTTATTATACACTGTATAAAATAAAGAGGTGTATATTATCAAAATATGCCTCAATAAATGGAGATTGATATGAAGTCCCTTGCCTCGAGTCTGAATTGTCTCATATGTTCCTTGATCTTCCGGAATAATAAAGTTAAGTTAATTTATACTTGATTCATACATTTTTTCAATTTTATTTTTTCTCTTATATCACTTATTCCCTTTCTATAACAATTAGTTAATTATTTGAGTTCATATCAGAAATTTTGTCGATTTTTGGAACTTGAGACAAAAATGAACTTATTATAATTAAAAATTGCCCATGTGGTCAAAATTAAATTATCTCCAGAATGATATTCATGATTTCAATATCATATAAATCATATATATATCTAGTATATATGTATTTATAATATTTCATATCATTTGGATATAAGAAATGAAATGCACCGTTCATGGAGACGGTAAGCCGTACATATGTATGAATGCTACTTTCATTTATTTTTCATATTTAAAGGAATAAAAACTAAATTATAAATAGTTATATTATAATTATAGTATAATATAATATATAAGTTAATTAAATTCATCTTTTATATGTTCCATGTATGGAATTAATGAGTCATAACACTTTGAGGGGGCGGTAGTCTGTACTTCCTCAAATAAAATTATCGTATTTATACAACATGAAAAGCATAATGGTATGCTATAAATGAGAATTAAATAAGTATAAAGATAAAATAAAAATCATAGATATCATATATAATTACAGTTCCATCATAATGGCCACCATAATATGTGGTAGGATAAGATTGAATAATCATTATTTCATGAGGCAGTAGTTCGTCATCCACAGAAACAGTATGTTCTATACCCATTAGACTGAGGTGTGTGTAAGTTTAGTTCTTATAATTCTCAAAAAAACAACCCGGTATATTGAATATACTGGTATTTTTATAAAATAAATGAATAATATGATTTTAGGGGGTTGGATAAGGAAAATAATTGAAAGAATCTTGAGGGAAGGTATTACCTCAAATCAGGTAACTCTTTTTGATTTAAGCTAAAAGGTCATCCTTAATTTCATTCATCCAAATGTAAGATTTCTATGAGGAATATAGGGATTTTGGGATATTATTTGGGTAGGGTTTATACGATTCAAGTGCGATTGAGAGGTGTGAGTAAGAGTTATAGGTGTTGTCCTTTTATAAGAGGGGGAAGGGGCACTTTAGGAAAGATTGAAAGTATTATTTTATTATTAATTGATTTTCGAATTATAACAACAATAAAGTAATATATTTATAATATAATATGATTATGGGTAGAATTAATCTCATACAATGGGTTTTGAATAGGTTTAGGTCATAAAATTAACCTTATCGTTTAGCTTTAACCCTTCATAAAATAAATTAAGTCTTACCATGTCTTCTTGTATTTTCATAATATATGGTTACTATAGTTACTATAAAATTCCAAGCGACCCAAGAGGAATCTTTAATTAAATTTGTGATAGCATAGATTTCATTTGTTAGAACAAATAGTTTTAGGACTATTATATCATTTAATAAAATATTAATTCATTTAAAAACTCATTTATGTCATTTTTTATACTATTCATATCATGACTTTTTAAAAATCCATAACAACTTGATTAATTAAAAAACACATTATTAATTCAAATATAAAAAGTCATAATCATCCATAAAATTCTTTGATGTCATAAAAAGTTTAAAAAAATTATATTAATATTTATAATCTCATTTATTTAAATCTTTCATTAATAAGGTAATCACTAAATCATCATTGTGTCATGAATAAATCTAATTATTTGATGTCTAAAAATTATAAATAAAATACCATGATGTAGGAAATATTTTTATATTTATAATTACCATTTATGTTTGAAGATATCACTTATATTACCCAATATAAAAACTTTTTTAGTAAAAAATACATATTTAGGTTATATTTTCCTTAGCTTTAAATTAAAAGTAATTAAATGTCATTTTCAATCACAAGTGGATCCATGGGGTCCTAAAATATACCCAAGGATGGCCATGGTCGTAAATATCTCATCCAATAGGGATAGGACATGTTTTTGGGTAATTCAATATTATTATAATATTATTTGTTACCCTTATTTATCTGATTTTCCCTTTAACCATGGTTAATAAAATATTTGTTGAAGTTACTATTAATAATCTCTAAAAATAAAAGTTACCTATTTACACAATTTGGACCACCTGATTAAAAATATAGAATCCATTTTTACAAATTTAAAAAACCTAAGTTTTATAAATTAATTTAAAATTAATTTCCATTGTCAAAACCAAAAAACATGTTTTTTGAGAAGTAAAAACTTCCAAAAGATTGACATGTTTTTATGCCCAATTTTAAAGTGAAATTACTTTCAATGAATAAAATTGGATTAAATAATAAAAATATAATCTAATTACACTTAAAAAATTAAATGAAAAATATAATCATATAAATAAATTAGATAAAAAGACAGTTTTGACTTAAATGCAGTATTTTTCACAAATCATTACAAAATGAACCATATCAAAAAAATACCCAAAAAATACCCAAAGTAAACTTTGATGTCCCACTTCTAAAGAATAAGTTTATTTTTTAAAATTTAACATATAAAAGTGAAAAAAACATGATTTAAAAATGTTTCTCTATCAAAAGGTGTTAAATCGACCTTTTAAAGTATATCGGATTATTTTATTCTTAAAATCAGATTCATTATTATTTTAAGCCTCTAAAATTTATCGGATAAATGTATAGACATTTAACAAACATGTGTAATAAAAATTTAGTTAGTTATGTTCATTTCCATAAATACAACAGGTATGTGTTAACTTTCATTTAAATTAATAATAATATTATATTATTTTTTTGGTATAACTCATATTTGTGTACAACATAAGATTTCAAAGAAACTCGTTGTTGTGTGTTGAGAATGCAATCAAAAAAAGTTTCCTATTTAATGAAAAATTAATTTTTTATTCATAAAGATTAATATATATGAAAAAAGTATTATTCTATAAATACCTGGGTCATTAAATCATTCCCCCTTCTAAAAATTGTGTCCATGCAATTTTCATATTGGTCTTGGAAACGTCATTGAAACTCCCACATCGGAAAAAGATTCAAAAAAATATTACATTAATAGGAATAAAGAGAAGTAAAAAATGTCACCAAAGATAACCAATACTAGGGTTCCATGTAGGAAAACATGGATATGGAATATAAACTAACCATTAAGTTATGATGGAGAGTGATAGAAAACATGATTATGTGAAAGTTAACCACTAGAAAATCACAAACTTGTGATGGGTTAAACGGTCTTTGATTCCATAGTAAGAAAAGTAAATGGACAAAAAAAAATTTATGTTCCATTTAAAAACTTTTGAAGAATTTATTTATGATATTCACTAATAATATAAGAAAACTTACTTACTTGTCTTGTAGACATTCTTTCTTTACTAAATTTCAACAACAAACTCATCTTTTCTCCAAACGATGAGTATTCAAGATGACTTGGTCACATAAAAATCACTAGAATCAACTTATAGATAATAAAATAATACAAAATAGATAAACTATATGATAAGCAAAACCAAAATGGTTTTTACGAGATCAGATAATCCCCAAAAGTATTATCCTTTTAAAAAAGAAATTCTACTCTTAATATTCAAAATTTAAAAAATAGTTCCCAAATTTCAACAAATACCATTCAATAAAAAATTGTCCATAAAATTATTCAAAGTAATCCAAACAAATATTGAAACCCAAGACTTATAATAAATTAATCACATAGTCTTCCACGGTAAATATTAACATTTATCTCCAAATAACATCATTTAATCTTATAGTTTCATATGGAAGTGTAATTAACCTAATCACATATTCTCCATGATAGGTTAATCATTTCCATAAATAACCCTAAATAACCATATATTCACAATAAAAGAATAGATTCTTACAAAATAAAATTTCAACCATTACTCCACAAATGAGATCGTGTAATATTCTATTTTCCTTAAGAATATTGTATTCTCAAAAGAGAGGATGTCTTCAAAAATAACCTTTATCACTTAATAACCAAATCATTTTCTTATACTATGGATATCCATTTTATAAAACATATGTTCCCAAAATAAGCTTATTATATATCCATAAAATAATTTAACTAAAAATAATAATTCATAATAAATAGGGACTTCACGTAGCCTAGTGGTAGGCAGTATATCTCAATCGCACTTGGGTTGTGGGTTCGATTCATGTACCTTTGTCTGACGTGACTAGTTGTCAGATGGTTTGTGTGTTTTCCTTTTTCAAAAACCATTTAATTATAATAACATTAAAAAAATGAGATAAAATCCTTAAAAATATCCATAACATGTTTTATCCTTAAAGGTTATTTCATACCTCACATTTTGCATCCCAAAAACTAATAACCCATAATTGATTTGAAAACAAAAGATCACATGAACCCATAAGGTTATCCATTATTTCCACACACACAAAATAATTTCTTCCTTGAATTAAATTTTAACATATCAAACTTCAGGGTTACACAAACTAGAAAAAGTATTCTAAATTAATCATATCATTAATACATTTAAACATATCATCATCCATAGATTCTACAAAACTCTTCAATTCCTAAACATCTTAACTATTGAACATTCTTCATGATCCTTTATCCATTTTTTTCATCTTATTATTTAATACTTAATCCCTACAAACAAAAGCATGCATAATGTCCTAATATTTTAGTAATTTCAAAACATGAGCTAAGAAATAATCCATACCTTTCATAAGTCATTTTCAGTTTCCTCATCTTCAATTGGAATGGAATTAGGAATTGGTAAACATACATTTGTATGAACCTACTAATCCCATTCCTAAAAATTCTTCATAAGACATCTTTTTGTATAATGACCATGCAATCACATTTAAAACATTCAATTGAACCCTCAGAAAGGACTTATTTCTTGTTCCATGAGTCAATTGGACGCTTAAATTTTTCATGGAAGGTTCTTGATTTATAACCTTATTTACCAGATCTATATCATCGTTTCAACCCTTTGAAGCATTTTTATAGGTGTTTCCTTCCACATCCTTGACACATAGGTTTTTGAATATATTTACCTTTAAAATTATTACCTGAACTTTTGTAGGGATTTTTTTCTCACATATACGATTCCTTATAAAAATCACCAAGGTTCAGGTGGTAAAACATGACTCAAGATGGTTGGTTGGGAATAAGAACAAGAGTTCTCATTGCATCTCTCATTTCATTCAGTTTCTTATTCAGAAAACCATCACAGTTTTCTTTACATCCATTTTTACTTTGGTGCCTTCTAGATCCATCCATTTACTATAACCAAAGAGGTTAGTGTGAGTATATCAATAAAATAATTATATATATCTTATGAGGGTAAATACTAATATATACTTATTCATGTTATCTTAAACTCATTAAATTTATCTAAAATAAATACAAATATTTCAAATATGCTAACCATTATGGTTATTTTACTTATGCTAAAATAACACCCAAACTTCTCAAGTTATCTAAACCGACCTTTAATACCAACTATAAAGACACAGCCATAAACATTACATAATATTGAATTAAGTTAAAAATTAACATTGAATATATTTTTAGGTTTATAAATTTAGATAATTAGTTCATAACTTATACATAAATCTTGATTCTTATATGTAGACACTTCTACTCAGTATTCATTTTTAGCATAAAATGAAAACACATAAAAACGAAACATGTTTAGTTCTATTATTTAAACAACATGACTTTTCTTTGATCCCATCTTGACCCTATTTCACTTTATGTCCTGTGAAAAACATTTCATAAACTTGGGATAAGCATAAATGTCTCAGTAAGGGATACATAAATAGGAAAAACTATTAGTTTTTCAAAAAAATAATTAAACCGTGAATACATTATCATAATGTAATACCTTTCACCTTCAAGAAGTAACAATCACACTTCACTGAATATAACCTCATTGATTACCCATTTTGTAACCAAAAGATTACCATAAATCCCATATAAAACAATGTATAACATATAAAGGTTACTTAGGAAATAAACATAATTAAATGGAATAACCATATGATCAACTTCCACACATATCACTAAATTTTATAGCCATAGGGCCGACATCCATAACCAATGAATTGGAGGTTATAACGTAACCAATAATCCTTTGTTTATCAGGGAACCACCCATAATTTTTTTATCACGTAACCACCCATCAAATTTGAATGTACCATAATATAATCATAACACATCAAATATTGAAAATATCAGCATTTCACTAATAACCTTTCATTTTCAACCACAAGAAATCAATTCAAGATATTGAAATACTCCATCTATTTCAAAACCCATTTTTCAAAACAAAATAAAGGGATTATTTTTTCCTTATAAAAAAATTAAGGATTATAAAGGGAGAAAAATAAAGATTACAGTGGTGGAGAGATCACGATCACCGCATACGTTAAAAACATTCCTTTCATCATTTAGTAAAACACTTCATAGAGAAAATATTTCCTCTGAATTAAATTAAAATTCATAGGGTTTTATTATACACCGTATAAAAGAAGTAAGTGTATATTATCAAAATATTTCTCATTGAATGGAGATTGAGATGAAGTCCTTTACCTTGAGTCCAACTTGTTTCGAATGTTCCTTTTTTTCTGAATAATAAACTTAAGTTAATTTATACTTTCTTTATAATCTTTTTAAAGTTTATTATTTATTTTATATCACTTATTACCTTCCTATAAAAATTATTTAATTATTTGAGTTCATATTGGACATTTTTTTGATGTTCGGAACATGATTCAAAAATGAACTTATTATAAAAGAAATTAATAATGATATTTTACGGGGTTGGGGAAGGAAATTAAATGAAATAATCTTGAGAGAATACATTACCTCAAATTGGGTAACTCTTTTTGATTTAAGCTAAAAGTCCATATTTAATTTCCTTATTCCCAATGTAAGGATTATAAGAGGAAAAGAGGGATTTTGGGAGCTTATTTGGACATATTTTGGATGATCCAAGGGGGCATGAGAGGTGTGAGTAAGGGTTAGAGATGGTGTCCTTTTATAAGACGGAGGAGGGGCACCTTAGGAATGTTTGAATATATTATGTTATTATTAATTTATTTTAGAATTATAACAAAACCAAAGAGATATATTTATAATTTAATATGAGGATGGGTCTAAATCCTTTTAGAAAATGGGTTTTAGACAAGTTTAGGTCATAAAATTAACCTTAGCTTTTAGCTTTCACCCTTAGTTAAATAAGTTAACTCTTACAATTTCTTATTTTATTTTCATAATATATGGTAATATAGTTACTATAAAATTCTAAGAGAACCAAAATGGATCATTAATGACATTTCTAACATCATATATTTTATTTGGATGAATATTATATTTTTAGGACTATTATGTAATTTAATAATGTATTAATTGATTTAAAAACTCATTTACGTCAATTTTTATACAATTCATATCATGACCTTTTAAAAATCCATAACAACTTTATTCATTTGAAATAACTTCCTTAAATAAAATATTTCAAGTTATAATCATCCCTAAAATTCTTTTATGGAATAAAAATATTCAAAATATCTTTATTTTAGTATTTTTATTTTCATTTATTTAAATCTTTCATTAATAAGGTAATCACAACATCCCCATTGTGTCATAAATAAATTTTTTTATTTGATGTCTAAAAAATATAAATAAAATACCATGATGTGTGAAATGTTTTTATCTTTCAAATAAATTTTTATAGTCGAAGAGATCACTTACAAAATCCAATATAAAAATTTTATTTTTAAATGATACATGTTTAGACTATATTTTCCTTACTTTAAATTAAAAGTAATTAAATGTCATTTTCACACACAAGTGGCTCCATGGGGTCCTAAAATAGACCCAAGGATTCTCTTGGTCTGAAATATCACATCCAATAGGGTTAGGACATGTGTTATGGTAATTTAATATTATTATAATATTATTTTTTACCCTTATTTACCAGATTTACCCTTTAACCATGGTAAAGAAAATATTTACTAAAGTTACTATTCATAATATCTAAAAATAAAAGTTAGCTATTAACAAAATTTGGGCCCCTTAATTCAAAATATGGAATCCATTTTTCTGAATTTAAAAAACAGAAGTTGAAGAGATTAATTTAAAATTAATTTTCGTTGTCAAAATCAAAAAGTGTGTTTTTAAGATGTAAAAACTACCAAAAGATTGACATGTGTTTATGTCAAATTTCAAAGTGAAATTAAATCCCATGAAAAAATTGTATTAAGTAAAAAAAATATAATCTAAAGAAATTAAATATCATTTAAGAGTAAAATCTAATCATATAAATAAATTTTATGCAAAGACGGTTTTGACTTAAAATGTAGTATTTTTCACTATTCATTAAAAAAAGAACTTTATTAGAAAAAATACCAAAAAATTTACCCAAATTAAATTGTTATATCCCGATTCTAAATAATAACTTCATTTTTTGAAATTAAACATATAAAAGTGACAAAAATAATATTGTAAAAGGGTTTTCCATCAAAAGGATGTAAATCGACCTTTTAAAGAATGTTAGAGTATTTAATACTTAATGTCGGATTCATTATTATTTTAAGCCTATAAAATTTATTGGTTAAATGAAAAAAAATTGAACAAAAATGTGTAATAATAATGTATTTAGTTATGTTCATTTCCAGTAATATGATGGATATGCGTTAACAACCATTTGAAATAATAATATTATTATATTATTTTTTCCATATAACTCAAAGTTGTGTGAAACATATGATTTCAAAGAAACTCATTGTTGTGTGTTGAGTATTCTATCAAAAAACGTGTCTTATTAAACATAAAATTAATATATTATTCATAGATATTAATAGATTTGAAAAGGTATTATTCTATAAATACCACTATCGTTACAGTGTACCACCGACTCAGGGCATCGTTTACTATCTCCAAGGTTATCATGTTAAATTTTTATAATCAATGATGAGATATGGAGTTATTATTTAGTGAAATTGTATTTCTTCAAATATATCCTTATAAGTGAGTTGTGATATTATTGAATAAGGGAATGTCGATCCCTATATACATTAGTCCTGTCAAAATTCCCAATCACGTAGATACTGTAGCTTATCACTTTACACCCCCCAACAACCCACACTCTAGTACATGATGAGTTCTATGTATCTCTTTTAAGGATGTATATACCAAATAAATGACATTAATTAAAATTATATGTTGGTAAATTGGAACCTGAACTCTCTTATATGGATCTGTATTTATAAATCTTGGATTTAAGAGATAATGTGATGTGAAATGAGACAACCCGCTAGTCCAATCTTTTATGGATGAATAATAAGTTAAAGGAAGATAAATAGGAACCAAAAGATGTAATAAGAGAAAATAACCCTAATTTTTCTCATCTAATTACTAAAATTTCTAGGTAAAAATTCATTTAATAGTTTATAATGTAACACAACATGATTTTACAATTTAATATTACTTTAAATAAATACTATGTTGAATAGCTTATTTCATACATAAAACTAAACTAAAATAAATAGAAATACATATTAATGAGATTAAATATTCCAAAGTAATAAAAAAATTATTTTATTAGGAGAATATAATATGAAACATCATTTAGAAAAGTATATGTGGGATAAATCCACTAGTAAATAAAAATACCATGAACATATAATCTCTATCCTTGTGATTTTCCAATAATATTATTATCCTCATCCCATATATTTTAATTATATTGAGAATTATAAATATATTAAACATATTTACGGTGAAGAAAAAAATAGAAAAATGTTTTTAGTAATAGATGTAATGTAATATATAGGAATATATATGATCATTGGGAAGATATAGTTGTCAATAATATATGGTTGTTGTTATTATATGGTCAATAGTAATATATGGTTAGTTGGATTATATGTCCATTGGGCTTATAAAGATATTGATATCATCACTGGAAACATTAATAATTAATGAGATAAATTATCTAAATGTGACCATTATTACATTGTCATTGAATAAGAATAAAAAAATTAAATGATTTATAAAATCTCTATGTAAAGGAGAATAAATGAAACCAAGTAGAATAATTATTTAGATTTCTCATGTTTCTAATCATAGAAAAGAGGTATCGTCACTAGGTTTTTCCTTATACCAATCTAAAAAATAAACTTCAATAAGTGAACCTTTAGTGAAATCTTATATGAGAGAAGTTTAAGTAGGTGGAAATCAATACGATATCCATTCTAAATAAATCACTAAATGTGACTTCCACCCTTTCTAATATTTTCTTTAAGTCATATAAATATTTCTTAAAGGGTTTTAAGTATAATTTAAAATCTTATAAACATTTAATTATTGATAAATGATACATATATTTTCATTATTTTGTGTATGCAATTAAATTATGCATTTTTTGGAAATTATATTTTGAATAAAAAATAATTAAATTAAATTAAAAAGGTTGAATGAAGTAAAAATTTACTAATAAAATGAAACAATATGAATCAATTAATAGAAATAAATTCTTTATGCTTAAGAATTCAATTTTCTAAAAAAATATTTTTTTTTATCTTAAAATTCAATACTATCAATTTTAGAAATTGAATAAGATTAAATATATTTTGTTTTTAGAACCAAAATATTAAATTAGATAATACGTAAAAATATTATTCTGATACACAAAAATAATTTACCAAGGTAAAAGATAGTTACCATTGTAAATAATATAGGGTTATTCACAAAAATTATTTTTTAAAAGTGTTGTGTACTGTTTATCTAAATAAATTTTATTGATAAATTATAAATTTTTAATCCAATTTTATATTTATATATAAATACATATATTAATAAACTTTTAATTAGAAATTTTATGATATTATATTAAGAAAACTTAATATTGAAAAAGTATATTTTTATACAATTTTTTTCAATATATTATAATTTAAAATTTAAAATATAAGTTTATTATATTAGGAAGTTGATTTATATTAAATGGAATCCAAATTAGTAATAGTAATGTGGAAATTTTGTAATAATTTTTATGTTATAATTTTAGTGGAAAAATAACTATCATAGTAAATAATTAAACAAGTTAACAAAGGGTAAAAGGAACTAATCTAGCATAGATAATTTTTTATTAAATAAAATTTCCACTTAGACATTATATAATATATTTTTAGGTGTAAATTTCAAACCCAAATTTCACACCAATATTTCATTACCTAACTCAAATAAATCCAATGTGATTACACCTTTAAACCTCACCTTACTTAATTTTTCAAGGAAGTGTCTCCCATTTTAACCCATAAAAGGATATCACTTTAACTCATTACAAACCAATATATTCCATTGAATTTTTCTTTAATTCCTATATATTTATTCTATCCTATATCCCTCTTCCACATTTTTCATCCCCTGGTCATAAGAAGGTGTCCCAAGACAACCATTTCCATAAAGTCCTCTAAGTTAACATTCAATCCCTATACATGAGTATAATCCACTCCCTAATAATTTAATCTTTATATTTTTTCATAAAAATATTCTCATCTTGGATCAATCACCTTAATAATATCTAAATAAAATCATTATACTTCTTTTATAATGATATTATCATAAAATAATCAATTTTATAGTCATACTCAACTATAGATTATAACACGGTATTGACTCAATCGATTTAACCACCTACATGAATGATGATATGTATTTATACAATAGATGAAAGTGGAAACAAAAAATTGGTAATATATGATATTATATAGTAAATTATTTTATGATTATTTTTCTTTAAGGGTAACAAAAAAATAATTGTCTATATAAAGGAATTTCTTATTATCACCAAATTACCCAAAACAAGTTCATAATAAATTAAATTTTCCTAAAACATACCCAAACATTTCATCAAGTGAAAATAGAATTATATGAGTCATTAAAACTAAATAATTCCAATATGTCAAATAATCTAGGAAATATTAACTTTTTATCAATAAATGTGAACCAACATCACCCTTACAAAACTTGTAGGAAACAGAAATATTTGTTAACATTTAGTGATGATAATAAACTATAACTAATATGTGCATCATTAATTTCTATAAATTATGAGTTTAAAATGTAAAATTCATTAATAAGTTCATTAAATATGTTCTTAGAATTTTTATGTTTATTATACAAGAGGTTAGATCACAACTGACCAAGAGAGAGTCCAAGGTAAATATTTTTATTAACTCAGCCCATTTCCTTGAGTCATAATCATTCCTCTCTGATAATGGTGTCACAAGACTGATTTATTATATCCTTTAATGATATCATTTATTATTTCTTCATTTTTGTTTTTAATTTATAGTTTTATATCTAATAATCCTTCTTTAATGGATTACATCCTTCATAAAAATAAGTTTTTTTTAATAATAATTCACATCCTATATAGTGGTTATTTCTCCTCCATGTCCATATTCATTATTTCAAAAAATTATTTCCATTATAATTTTAAAACAAAAATATATATTATCTATTATGAATTGTTTATTTCTCATTGTCTATTTTAAAAAATAAATTTTATTACTTGTTCATCGATACGGGTTTTTCTCTAAAAATTATAAAAGGATTTAAAAACATTTCATTTTACCTTTGTCAATTTTTAATCTCCCACTTTGCATTTCCTAACATAAATTGAATTCCATTTAAATGTTCCATTATTGGGGAATCTTTAAAACTAATGTTTTTAAAAAATAATCT
The DNA here is from genome assembly GCA_963277665.1 of Viscum album. NCBI lineage: Eukaryota > Viridiplantae > Streptophyta > Magnoliopsida > Santalales > Viscaceae > Viscum > Viscum album. The sequence goes on from OY728135.1 coordinate 1,371,609,709, forward strand.
TCTCCCATTCTCAAAAATTATTTTTAAAAGTGACTCGTAAATTTATCTTTTTTTGATAATGATGAAATTTTTTTATGAATTGTATTTTTATGATTTCAGATTAATTTAATTATCTATCTATTGAAGACATATCTCTTATATATGAATGTTAATTCTTATATTACTTCTTTTTGAAGATCAAATTTTACCATAAACTACTCAGACACTTGATACCATCTTATGTGATACAATTTTAAAATAGGTTTTAATAGGTTTTCTTTTAGTGGTTTTGGTGATGGTATAGATGATTAATATTATGTGGAATAAAAATGTATAGTTTATCATTATGTATCAGAATGGTCTTTTATATCCCTCTAATGAACTATGTAAAGCATTTTATCTCATCATATAATTTTGGAAAAAAAATTATGATCAGTCCACTATGGTAAATTAGTTATGATTCTTGATCCACCATAGGAAATAGGTTTTGATATTTGATCCACTATGGGAAACAAGTTGTGATGCTCAATCCACTATGTGAAACTAGTTATGATCCTTGATCCACTATGTTATGATGGTATTCATTGTTATACTTGATATTTTCTATGATTTCCTCTAATTTTTTCATGTGCCACATTATTGAATCCAAATTAGCATGTTATATGTCTATTTTATACTCTATTGATCATGATTATTATCTCTTGTTTATGTACTCTTATTCCACTATATATGTTTTATTATTTTTAGTTATATTTCATTCAATAAAAATTTATAGAAAAATATTATAATTCTAGGATCATTTTTATTATATATTTGTACCATTCTCATGTTTTATAACAAGATTATATTACTACCCTTTATGAATCATTGATAATTTTTCACTTACTGAGCATATGAGATCACTAATTCATTTTTTACTTCTCCATAAAATTATTTGAAGTCTTATTATTATAATGAATTAATGTGTGTATATTTTTTTAAGGGATTTCTAAAGGATAATTTTTAAATAGATTTTTTAATAACTTGTATTCAAATACAGTAAACCATTGGATTCTGGTATTGTGTGATTAATTTCTTCATATATTGAAATTGTGTAAAATAAATGAATGTTTAGTTTGGGTTATCTAACGAAAACCATTTTATGAAATGGACCTTAAAACAATCAAAATAGTCTCTGAACTACACCATATAAAGACCCAAAGGGTTTTTCTGGTCTCTATGCATTGACGACTAAGACCGGGGCATCCAATAACAACCTGAGAGAATAACTTTTCCAAACTAAAAAAAGATACATAGTATACAATTAGATAAAGATAACTAAAATGAAAAAATTCTATGACTATTCAGAAATGGTAGTATTGATAAATCTAGGGAGAAATACAAAACTAAAGTATATTTTCATTAACAAAATCAATGGAATCCAAAACTACGAATGGATACTCTCTGTGATACCTGGGAAACATCCCACCATCTCACCACTAGCCACCCATACCTAGATGATATGAAACCCTGCATCCTCACTAAGGCTCCTTTTCAGTTTCCACATCAGACAAAACATAGTTTATACGCGCTTGAGGTAGTGTATTGGGTGTGATAGGAATAATACCAGTATGATTCCACCCAAGTGTTCCATAGCTAGTATATGTCATATATTCCCAGTATGCTTAATATATTAAAGATATAGAATGATAATATAGTTTTCCTGGTTAAATAAAATGTGTGGTAAAAAAATTCCCCTTTTTACAGACAACAAACAGATTCCATATAACACAAGTCGGGGCACATTTTCAAACAAACTATTTATCAAAGAAAGATCATTTGAAATATAAAGTCCATAAAAAATAAAAAATAAAACAACGAAAACCACAGAATATATCACCGCTAGAATAACATAATTTTTAGATATCTAGGTCTTTCTTATCTAATTAATCATGTCAACAATCTATGTTCACTAAAAAATTACCTAAATAGTAGGGCATAAGTAATAGAGGAACACACCAAAAATAAACCCGCAACGATTATAGATAATCAATTCCCAATAAAAATTGGGCCTAAGAAAGATAGGAACACACACTGCATGAAGCTCTTTTAAAAATATGGAAAAATAACATTACCATAACCCCCTCTTAGGTGCTTAAGGATCTCATGTGTTTTATATGTCAAAACATTTCAAAGGGATTATATAATTTCATAAAAAATATTCAAAACAACCCTTTTAATAAAAATTATGATTTAAAAATAAATTCCATAAACCAACTCATAGTTATTTAACCACATATTTTTTCTTAAAACAAGTTGAAAATCTTATTTTACCAAAACCCATTTCTGCAGACATATCAAGAAGATCAAATATTATACTAATTACCATTTATAAAACAAGTTATAAATGAAGAACATGAGTGTTTCACCAAAAAAAATCTAGATACATAACTACCCACCAAAACATGGGTTTTAATATAAATAAAAATAGTATCTACATTCAAATGGAAAGGGAACATGCAGAAAAAATTGATAGGAGTCCTTAGATATCAATTCACACATTCTAGAATCTAGTTTCCATAATCACAATGTTAGTGGACAAGGTAGGAGATCACATACCATGTAGAACATGAGATCCACACCCAACCAAACAAGACATAACCTCCTAGAACCAAAAAAAATGGATCTATGAGAAACAATATATGAATCATCGCATGATTGACAAATCAGATCAACACAACATATACCGTATGTCAATCCAATAGACAAATATGTAACATGAGATATTGGTTCTAACTTTCCAATTATATGATAACTAATTGATTCAAGATTTAAATGTTAATAGGAGGAGTCTAGAGGATCCAAGAATTCTAAAGGGAAGACTCTCAAGGTTTCATGGATGGATTAGAATTATTAAAGAGGAATTAATGAGTTAAGGTATGGTTTTGATTTCATAATACTAAAAATCAACCCTTACTTACCTATCCCAATCAAACACCATTAGTTAGCCCGTGGTGGACAACCAACTGGCTAGTGGAAACTACATAATTGAAGTGGATACTACCTGGCCTACCGGCCTATTAGTGGAGGACCACATGTTGGTTGTTGGACACAGAAATAATTTCTATAGGCTAGTTTTCCCCACTAGTGATCCAGTGGACTCCCACTGGTAGTCTTATGACCCCTATAGAATTATTTAGATCAACCAAAACCACTGGCTGGCCAATGGAATCCCACTGAATGGCTGGTGGTAGTCTATAGCCACCAGTAAGGGTATGTTGACTACAGAATCCATCATTCCTCCTTTGACACCTCACAAACCTGAAATATGAATCTTAAACATAAAATAATGTCACACCATTAACCTGATGTTACAATTCTCTATACCATAGGTATTTTTGTCCTTAATAAGTCATGTGGTAGAAAGATCCTCCAATAAGAGATGTGGACAATGATCCCTAATAGGTGATTCATTCTCTCAAGTCTCATGAGAATCTGATATATAACACCATAAAACTTTGACCAATAGAATAGAATTGCCACATAGATCATTCATCTGAGAGTCAATGATCTACATTGTTATCATTATAACTGATACATCTAGATCTGACTCAACTTCCCCCCAATTTAGAACAAGGGAAGGATTGGGATGATAATTCATAAGAAAAGATAGATGGAAAGAATAATTAATACCCATCAAATAATATGACATGTATAGCCAATAATCTATCTATATAATTGTATTAGTGATTCCAAATGGTCAAACATATCTTGGATCCAAATTCCTTTACATATCAAGATGATGATGACCCAACCAAGGGAATATTTTTTGGAATACCTTTTTACAAAAATAAAAATCCAAAGGAACGTGTGATGATCCACATAAGATTTTTTATAACTCTAATATATAACCAATCATCATTTTATATCCTAACTTCTCACTGACATCTCCTAAATGATACTGAGTCCCCTAAGTGTTGTCTTTCCCACATCATACAAATAAAGAGGATACCTATATAAGAAACCATACTAATCCTAAAATGAATCCATTATAATATAAAATTGTTATATATTATTATAGGTATACTAAACCATCACCATATTACTATCCCAATATCCTCAAAAATCAAAGACATGGGCACTGAGTATATCCTTAAGAATATAAATAGCATTCCCCATTTTTCATCCATCTATGGCTGAAAAGTTATAATCAACCTGACCTGATCTCTCATCCCCTCTTAGATACCATTCAAAATTTCAGAAGTAATAATGGGATCCCTATCAAAGACAATGGAAAAGGTAACCCCATGAAACCTCAAAATTTCATGCATATATAGCTTACCTATAATATCAACCTTGGTGTTTTCCATAATCCGAATGAAATGAGCCAATTTTTTCAACCAATCAATCACCACCCAAATAGAAGTATTTACTTAAAAGAGTCCAAAGTAATCTAAATTTAAATTCCTTGGATATCTAATCCCATTTCCTTACTCACTGAATAATATTTTGAAGCAAACAATAAGGATTTAGGTTATCTTCCCTGACCTACTAGAAAGTGTAACAGTGAGGCACATAATCATCAATGTCACACTTCTTACCCAACCACAAAAAAAATATCTCATTTCATAATACATATTCTTAGTTATATAATTAATGACAATTAAAAACTATGAAACACATATATCACTAAATTTTTTATAGATAAAGGTGTGATGAACCGATTCCAAAAGAGAGTAATTCCATCAGAGGGGAGAGACCATCCATGAGAGGCATCTCCACCATATAAGGATTCCCTGATTCCTCTAAAATCATCATACTAATATTATCTTTATATAATTATCCCATGGAGTGATTATAAAACCTAAACATGTATCATAATCATACTTGAACTATCCTCATTTTCATTGAGATATAATTGAGAAAAAATCCACATGATATTCAACTATTCATTCACTTTCATGATGGCCTGATAAGTAAATTGTCAATTGAGAGAATCAAAAACAAAATGTCACTTTTTAGGGGTGTAGGTGTTTTTAAAGTTAAACAAATGGTGGTACTCACAAAATCACCTCTACCTGAGGTTTGGGTCCTTTTGAGAGAAGATATAACTTAAACATTGGTTATCATAATATACTGTAAACCCATCCTTGAAAAGAGAGTGTCACCAAAACTTTTGAGTATGCATAAAAACAAATATTTCCGAGTCAAGTGTGGAATAATTATTCTCATGTTATTTAATCTAATGATAAATTTACCCCAACACATGATCTCTTAATATAGGAATTCATCCAGAACTAGCACCTGTAGAATTGTAATTAACTACATATATCTTACTAAGTTCCAATAAGATCATAATAGGATATAATGTTGGAATCCATTTCAACTCATCCAAAGACTCTTAACACTTAGCATACCATGTTAATTTAATCCCATTATTGGTAGATAAGTCAACGGTGATTCCCAAATCCATATATCTTTTATGATCTTCTAATAATACCCATCTAGGTCTAGAAATCTCTGTATCTCAAATTTTTAATTCTGTTCTTCTAATGAAAAGATAGCCTTTAAATATTAAATATCAATTGAGAGTCCATGTTATGAAATCATATTCCCAAATAATTTCACCTATCAAATCAATAAATTTCATTTTGATAACATTACATAAAGGTAATGACTCCTATGGATTACAAAATTTTAATTTAGATGGTACTCATGCTCTTTCTCAGTTCATGAATAGAGAAGGATATCATCCACCAATACTACCATAATGGTATCAAGATAATGATGTAATGACTTGTTCATAAAATCCATAAACATTATAGGAGCATTAGTTAGACCATAAAATTTCATGAGATATTGAAAGTGGATATATCAACTCCTGAAAGCAATCTTTAGGATTTTATATTTCCTAACTCAGAGCTAGTGATAACCCAACCAAATATCAATTTTATAAAACCAACTTATTCATTTTAATTAATAAAATGGGCCATTCACATTGGTAAAAGTATAATTATTCGTATCTACAAAATTATTTGGTTTTGGATAATCTATATAGACACAAAAAGAACAATTATCCTTCTTGGAAAAGAGCATAGGAGGCTACCACAATGAAACACTTAGAAAATATTCATTCAATAATTTGTTGTCTAAATGGATCATAAGATATTTAAACTTAGAATGAATCATTCTATAAGAGGGTATAGAAATGGATTATGTATTGGGCATAAGATTAATGGATAACTATACCTATTTTCTAGAGGAATACTGGAGAAATCATCTGGGAAAACTATGGAAAATCCTAAACAACCAAGGAAGATCATTATGAGAAGATACATCATTAGACTCAAACAAATCAGAAGAAAAAAGGTTCTTAATCTCTAAGAAAGATGGTCATGTATGACTAGACCTCGGATCTCATCCTCTATAAAATACTTAGAGATCCCATCAACAAAAAAATGTTACACATCACTCATAACAATCAATCTCATCTTGATGGGAAACCAGACAATCAATACTAGTTAAACAATAAAAATATCTAGTTTTAAAACCAAATATTCCTAGAAAAGCTCAACATCAACTATCAAAAGAGAACATAAAGGATAATGAAACTTGTGATCTTTCCTCTTACCAAGTGGCATTTTTAGCTCCAAAATACAGGGCATGAGCTCCATCATAACTTTTGGGACATCAAAAATATGGAAATATATTAAATAATTTGAAGCATAACTATCAAAGAAATAAGTTTCTAAATAATATACAACAATAATAGTACCTATTAATATATTTAGACTCGTATCAACTTCCACCAACATCACCTACACTTAGTGAAACTACTTCACTCTAGAGTCCTATGGCTGGAGACCTATATATATATAATATTTTAACTATACCATGTTTACCTTTAGATATGATTATCCATAACCAAATCAAGGCATGCATTGGTCCTAATTGAATCTTTATAGATGACGATGATAACCAAATGCATTTATGGTCTTCATAAGTGGGAGGAAGGATCATCAGGTATTTCCTATCTTGTCACATTGGTAGAATGTCAAGGTTAAATTTTTTTCCATTAAAAAGGGAGTAGAAAGTGGCCACTACTGAGGGCTACCTCCATAACCTTTTGATTTTTATTCCACTTCCTATTCTGCCCATATGTGCTATTAAAATTACCACTAGGTTGAAGGGGGAACCCAAACAAACCTGATAACCCCCACAAAACCAATATCTTCTACCGTATCCCTATTTACTATATCATTATATGTGGTGAGATTATGTATATACACATGTGATCAAATATTAGGTCACAAAACATGTAGGTATTTCTAATCCTTTATATTTTCATTCATTACTACCTCAGGAGAAAAACAAACCAGCTTAGTAATAAAGTAGTCATAATCTCTCACCAAATGATCTACTTAAGGAAATTAAACGAACTTCATGAAATTATCCATCATAAAGGATTCAAAAAGTAATGAAATAAAATATCCTTGAATTCCTTCTACTCTAATCCCACATATAAAATGTCTTGAACCATAGATTCTCACCACCTCATCATAGGACCCTCAATATTAAATGCCATGCATTTCACGTAGACATATTTAGGTGTATCCATGAATTCAGAGACCTGATGATATTTTTTCATCTACTTCTCCACCTTATATGTTTTTTAGTAGCCTTAAAATATGAGGAATTTATTTTGTAATAACCTATTCACTTGATCATTGACTAATCCATCTCTTGGCTTCACCTCTCTATATTGGTTATATATTGGAAGCACATTCTAATCCAAATCATGAACTGACTACATGATAGAATCAATGATATTTTTATCAATAGAAGGATTCCCTTGATGTGAATTCCCCTCTTAGCCATCCTAATAAATCCCAAGAACATTTATTGGAGGAATGATTCTATATACCAAAAATATAAGGAAAATAATATAATAACAAAATATCATTCTACACCAAAAAATATATGTAGAAAGATAGATCTTGATCAAAACACAACATATGAAAAAAATAACCTAACATATTAGGCTGATATAAGGTTCTATACGATGAGAGATGGGTGGGAAACTTTTCACAACATACCCCTTAAGCCCTAAAAATCAAATATTCAAACTTCCAAACAACCCAAGATAAGAAAACTTGAGGATAAACCTACTATAATAAAAAATATACACAAATAGGCCCAACAAATCTCTCAAATTATGCTATTAACTTGACTATCGAAAGACCATTAGGGAATTTATGATCCCAACATACTGACAGATAGCACCCAAGAATCTAAAAACATCCATAGGTTATAATTTTCCTAACCTAAAACAAAATACGTGAAATGAAAGTAGATAAAGATAACAAGAAATGAAATATTCCATAATTATAGACCAATAGCAGTAGTGATTCAAATAAATAAATAATCCAAAAAAAGCTAAATGTCCGAGAATAAAACCAATGGAAACCCAATCTATCGACAACTCTTCTATGTGATACAAAGGCAGCATCCCAATATATTACCACTAAATACCCATTCCAAGTTAACATGAAACCCCACCACCTCACTATAGTTTCTTGAGCTTCCCAACATCAGAAAAAGCATGGTCTATACACACCGGAGGGAGTGTGTAGGGTGTAAGAAAAACAAGCCTAGTAGTATCCCACCCAATTTCTCCATAGAAATTCAATGTGAAATTATCTCAATATGCTCAATATATAAAATAAATAGCATGATAAAAAAGTTTTCTCATTTTTACCACAACTACAAAAAAAGTTCACCCTTTCATAGTCATCATATAGATTCCATATAACACAGGTCAGATCACATTTTTAAATATAATATTTATTAAATAATGCATCAATTTTAATATCAAGTCCATAAAAAATCTAAAAAAAAAGAAAAGAACAATAACCCCCTCTTACGTAACTATGAAAAGTAAAAATGAATAGATGAACCCCCTATGGTGTCATAGAATCATGTCCCAAAAATAATAGTACCAAGGGAATAGAGAAACATCCCATCGATGAACGTCATACAAAAATAAGAACATGGACCTATATAATAACACCCTCCAACATAACTAAGGATAACATGAATTTTTTATGCCAAAATGTTTCAATGGTATTATAGATTTTCATAAAATAGTTTCCAAATAACCCATTTCATCAAAACCAGGACATGAAATACCAATTTCATAAACCATTTTAGGGAACTTTTAAAACAGCATTCCATTACAAAAAAAGGGAAAATTCATATTTTATCATAACCCATTTATGGTGGCATATCAAGAAGGACAAGGATTATACCATTTATCGTGTAGAAAATAATTTTGAAAACCAATGAATGTGTGGTTCACCAAACAAAGACTAAAGATAGAACCACCTAAATCCCACATGGTTTCTCATGGAAACAATAATGGGATCCATTCCCGAAAGGAAAGGGAAGAAACAAGGTAAAATGAATCCCTATAAACTAATTATTACATCTTAAAATTAGGTTTTAGAAAGAAAAATGTCAATATAGAAGATATGAGACCACATACCTCCTAGATAAATGGGTCCACATAGAACCAAACAAGACCTAGCCTCCGAGAACCAAACATATAATGGATCTAGGAGAAACAAGAGAGGAATCATCACACAGTCGATGGATTAGATAAACATAGAGTAGTTTCTCTACAAATATAAGGGAGGAATAAATAATATTATATATTATATAAAACATACTAATTTAATGATAACCAATTGATCATGGATTAAAATTATAATTATAGAAGTTTGGAGGAACCAAGAATGCTAAAGGGAAGACTCTCCAAGATCTTGGGTCTATTAAGTTTATAAAAGAGATATTAAGGTGTTAAAATAGGGTTTCAATTTTATAAAAAGTCCAATAAACCCCTACTTAACCATGTTGTTTGGATATATATGGGAAAACGGGGGGATTCTCAATTAAAAAAATAATGTGTAAGTAAAAGGATAAAACAAAAATAAATTGATTAATCATTAAATTGATTGAATGTAGTTGATAAATTCAATATGAGTTATAAATATAATATCAAATTAGTATAAGTGATAAAATGATCCTGTAGAATTTATATAGTTAAGTGAATATATTATAGATGATTCAATATGATAATGTAAATTGATAAAAAAACAAAATTCATAATAATTTTCGATAAAGATCAATGTATACCTTACATAACCACATCATGACTAGAGAGGTCAATAATTTTAGAACATTCATATTATTAGTTATGAAGAAAATTTTCCCTCTCAATTTTTGTTTATAATAACCCTATTCGGATTCATTAATATTTAAGGAACCTATCCCTCACTTTTATAGAGTGAGAACCCATTGGAGAAAGGTGGTTGAGAATAAAGAGTTCTTATTTAGGAAAAAACATTAAAAATCATATCAGAAATCTATAAAATTGATTAATATAATTTGGGTTGAGATATTTGAGAATAATGATGATATACTTTAGATATTTGGGATTTGAATTTTACTCTTTGAGTGGATTTTGAAAAATTTAGCAGTTCATCACAGATTAAAACTTCTAAACGTTATTGGGAGAAAGTTAGTAGTTAAGAGCATCATTGATCATCTATTTTTATCTTTCAAAATCATTTACGAATATTTAGGAAATAACCTAAGGTAATTAATTCTTTTTAAGACAATAATTAAGAGGGGTTTGACCATCATTAAATATATAACAAGTTGATTATAATATGAAACATCTTTCACCATTCCTTGGGGATAAGATCTATGCAATTTGTTTCCTCCAAAACACCAAGCACCATGCTGTGGTATACATCCAGTTATCCATTTAAGCATGTAAAACATCATTTCCACCACACAATGGTCAGTTATTCCCTAAAACAGGTTCATCTCCCCATGGTACAGGTACACCATGCCCTAGAAGTAGTTTCTTCGGCCAATTATGTATGAAAAATTAAATAGAGGCTTCTCCACTTCCTTTCATGGCCTCATAAGCTTCTTCAATCATGATTCCAAGGAATTAAATAAGAAAATAATATATATCCAAGATTTTAAAATTATTTAAAAGGAGTATTATTATTCCATTAAAATTTATCACTTAGAATTCAATATAAACAATAAAACCCAATTAAATAAATTTTTAGAAAAAAATGAGAGGGTTTTTTATCATGAAAACACAATGAGAGGGGGTAAAAAAATACCCCTTTTGATGATTAAAAAAACATAATAAAAATTATTTTTTAATTAACTCAAGAGTAAAATATATTCCATATATTTAGATATATTAAAAATACATTCAATGAGATCAAAAAGTAAGAATGTCATTGAAAAAAATAAATTAGAATTTTAAAAAATCCCCATTTTTAAAAAAAATTAAGCATTATAAAGAATAAAAAACTTATTCCCATTTTGAAAATTTAAACTATAAATTTCATAAAATTAAATTATGCCCCATTTTGAAGCCAATAAAAAATTTTGAATAGTTAAATTTTATCAACCGTTTTTATTATCCAAAATAGAAAAATAAAGAGATGTAGGAGAATCAATAAAAAAATATTTACAAATGAGATAATTTAAATAGAAATATCACCTGAGAAGATGATATTTTTAGAAATAAATTTGGTAAAAGTATTTCGTCTAACTTCCAAACTCCCCCAATAAAAGGTAGAGAGAGGTAAGAAGAAAATATGTTTTAAATAGTGAAAGAAGAGAAATTTTAAAAAGAAAAATAAACATGATACATACATTTTCCATGACACAGCTATTCTCTAGGAATAATTTTGAATCTTTTGTTTGATAATATTCATTGAAATAGTGTATGGAAGTTCATTGAAGTGAGATCATACTTTGGGAGAATTATTTTATTTACATTTAATAAAATACAACTTATGAGTAACGTTAAAGTGAAAAATTTATAAAATAATTTTACACACCATTAATCTTATATAAGAGAGATAAAAAATAAACATTCCCCATTTTTTAAAGATCATATACATTAAAACATTAATTATCTTTGAAAAGAATTTATTTTAAAAATAAGAACTAATAAATTTTCATATTTTGAGAAAATATATTTGGAATTCTTAAAATAAGAGAAAACATTTTAAATGTAAATAATTTAAAAATAAAAAAACATATATTAAAAAATAATAAATAAATTAGATAAGGATCCCCCAGAAATAAAATAATATGAGAAATAAGTGGATTATATAAAAAAATAAAAAAATAAAAAAAAGAAATATTTGTAAAAAAATAATATTTTTTAAATGATAATTCATTATATATATGGGTAAAGTAAAAAATTATAATAATACCATTCCTAATTCAACTATAATTAATTTAAAACATTCAATTGCTAGATGTTTAGTGAAAATAGGATAATTTTTATGTTCTATTAGGATAAATTCTAATAATATATCATCTTTTTTGGAAGTGATCTCATAATAAATGTCTTCAAAGGTCATTGTGTTTGGTGAAAAAGTGATAGATGGTATTTATAGGGATATTGATGGTACTAGTGTTATCACACTTGATTGGGATATAGTCAAATATAAGCCTAAAGTATAAGAGAGTTTGTTGCATCCATATAATTTTGGCCCACCAACTCCCAATGTCTATTTATTCAACTTTTGTTGTAGAAAGAGTAATTGACTTTTGGTTATTACCAATTCATGAGATAAGGGATTTTCAAATTATTTGAGAATTTACACCTATACTTTTCTTATCTAGTTTCCATCCTCCAAAATCACCATTAGAGAAAACAACATAATTACAAATATATCTCTTTTGAAAAAATAAAAAAAATATTTCTCTATCTTTTAATTAAAAAAATCTAATTTATGAATTTTAAATGATAATATTTTCTATTTTATTTAAAATGAGAATACATAAAAAATAAACTTTATTTCAAGTTGGATTAATTTATATTAAAGTAAAACACCAACCACACTTCTATAAAGCTTATGGTTAACTGGTTTACCAACTTAATCCAATGTAAACATAAATTTTGTACTCATAGGAGTACTAATTTCCTTAGCATGGTCAATACCAAATCATTATAAGAGTTGATAGTTGTATTTTACTTTTTTAGAAAAATATACCATCATTTCTTTAAGAAATTTGAAAAATGGGAATGAAATTTAATTCACCCATAAACTTCATCTAAAATTAAATTTTCATTAACATAAAAAAACAAAAATTTCATTTGGGTGATGAAAATAAAGTCATAAACATAAATTTTAATGAATATAAAATAATTTTAGATGTGTTTTAGAAAGGTATTTGAGTTTTATTTTCCAATTTTAAAACCATTTTCTTCAACATAAGTTGAAACATAATTATACCAATCTTAAGGGTAATTTTATAAAACATAAATATTTTTTTGATAATTAGAAAACTGAATTTAGAAAAATAATATTTTTAAAAACAATTTTTTTTTCTATAAACAAAATTCAAAAATAAAACCACATAGAAATGTGATTTTGACATCCATTTTCAAGAGTTTGAAATTAATATAAAATGAAAATAAAAATTGGATTCTAATGGATTCTAACCAAGAGGTTGGGGTGAAGGTTTAAACATATTTGATTCATTCTTCTTATTTATAACCTTTGGTAAAAAATGGGCATTGTTTCTATTTATATAACCAAGATTATTCAGATTATTTATAAAAACTCATTTACAGACTATAATGGTATGATCATTATGTATTTCCATGAGAGTCCATATATCATTTAAGTGAATTTATTTAGTTAATGATGACTTGAAAGAACCCAATTTTCATCATTAAGGGTAACATTAGTGTTTTGGGGATCAATGTGAGAGACAAAGTGTTGGTGTTCAACCTCATTTAAGACTGATATTCTTGTAATATGTCCCTATTTTATATCTCCTATGATATATTCACGATGATGGTCTTTATATATTTGTAACTCTTTAAGAAAATAATTTTAAATTTTTTTCCTTATTCAACTTCTTTATATTTAAAAGGTTTATTTAAAACATCATTTTCAAAAACATTATAAGAAATAGATTTTGAAAAAAAATTAACAAACATAATAAGGATTAATTTTTACACTATTTTTTCCATTTTTAAAGAGTCGGTATTCCTTTATTGAGTTGTAATACCCAAGAAAAATTCCTTCATATGATTTAGAATCAAATTTTAAAAGATTTTATATTGTTTTTAAAATAAAACATTTATAACCAAAAACATTGAAAAGATAAATTTTAGTTTTTTATCATTCCAAAGTGTAACTAGGTTTTTCTTGAGAAAATGTCTTATGAGAATTTTTTTATAATATACCAAGTAGTTATCAAGGCCTCTTACTAATAATATTTTTGTAAATAAAATTCATTTAAAATAGTTTGAGTGATTTGTTTGATAGTCTAATTTTTTCCCTCTACTACCCTATTTTTTTAGGGGTTGAAGAGATAAAAAATAAGGATTAAAGCCTTTATAAGAATGAAAATAATTAGATACTTTTATCTAATTATCAACCATTATTAATTTAAATTGAAATAATTTCAAAATATTTTAATTTTTAACATTTTTAGAAAACATGATAAATGATTTTCATGATTCACTTTTACGAGATAACAAATAATCCCATCAGAATCTCATAAAGTCACCAATGATTTAAAAAGTATAGGATTCTCTTTTGAGCCTTTTTATTTGAGAAGGACGGAAAAGATAAATATTTATTAGTTTGAGATATTTTTAAGAAGAAACTATTTTTTATATATATATAATAGGATTTTTGTTACTTACCATATTGGAATTATTCTCAATTAAAATGAAATTTTAGCAGATATCATTTTAGTTAATAATAGTTGATAAAATAAATCTATGTTATAATTTCAATATAAAAGTAATTTGATAAAAACAATAAAATAAAAATTATGGGGTCATGTTAATTGATGATAAATGATGTGATGTGATAAAGTAAAAAGAAGACAAACAAAACTGATAAGGAATTCTCATAAATATTGATGTGTTTCCCTATATCTCCACCCCTTGATTAGAGGTAAATAATATCAATCAAGTCATCTTATTAGTAATCACGAAACTAATTACTCATAATTTAACTTTATGAGAACCCTATTGAGCTTTGATGGTGTCCAAGTAACTCACCCATTACTTTTTTCAGTTAGAAACCACATTGGAGAAAGGTTGAGAAGAGAGAGGTTTGATTTAGGGAAACCCTATACAAAGAAATTCAAAAATATCTATAAATGATGAATATAATTTGGGTTGAGAGATTTGAGATAATAGATGGGATCATTTGGATATTGGGGATTTTAATTTAGCTCTTTGAGATAATTTTTAGAGATTTAGCGATTTTGAGGTAGATTCAAACTTGAGAGCATTATTGAAAAATATTGATCTTTGGGAGCCTCTTTTATCATCTATTTATATCCATTAAAATAATTTATAAATATTTTGGAAATTTCCTAAAGACAGTAAGTTATTAAATATTACATTTAAGAGATGATTTACCATCAGTAAATGTATTTAATGTTTCTTAAATGCCAAATTTATACAACTTCAAAAGGATTATCTCTCTAAATACTTTCAGGGAATCATAATGTTATTTCCAAGTTGATTAAAATAATATGAAACCTAAAACAATATATGTTCAGGCCTTCAAAATTAATTTAAAAGATAAATATTATTACATTAAAATTTATCATTTCAAAATCAAAACAACCATTGAAAATCACTTGAAAATTGTGTTAGAAACAAAGATGAGTGTTTTTTATCATGAAAACACAATTAGATAGATGTATAAAAACTCAGAGTAGGAGGATTCTAATGAGTAGCTTATGGTGGACTACTAATAGATTGGTGAACACTATATAAGTGTAGTGGATACTGGCCGGTTGGTGGATACTGTAAGAATTTATGTAGCCCAGGGTTCTACATTGGTGAGATGGTGGGCTCCCACCAGCTTGCTGGTGGCCCCAAATATACATGTCTGGATCTATCCAAAGGCACCAATTATATAGGGACCTTCATTATCTACCATTAATGGAAATATAGCTATAGAATCAATCATTCCTCATATTAAACCTCTAGAATACAAAATATAACCTCTTAAACATAAAATAATTTTATACCCTAACCAGGATATTACCAATCTTGTCTGTATGACAACCAGACAAATTTCCTAGTCCAAGAAATTAAATAATGGTCCAAATTTAGGAAACTTTAATTTTGAATGTGTTTTTTCTTTATGATTCATATGTTTATACTCCATCATTCCACAACACCTTTAATTATTGTATGATATTCCATAAATATATGTCCAATTAATTTCTAGGATGTTTTAAGGAATATACATCAATATAATAAAATAATTTTGTTTCATTCACATTATAAGGGATCAAAAAAAAATCGATATATTATAACTACTACTTAAAGTCCCAAAAATAATAAATCCTTCACCTTCCAATCCTAATAACATATTTCTAGGTCAATGAAGAAATATATAAATGAATAATCTATGCTTTTACAAAAAATTTAATCTTATTGATTTCACATGAACTCGTCATTGTTATTATTCCTAACATGCCACGTCATATGCTCAACCACTTAAGAACACATAAATAGTCTTTTCTGCATAGTTTTAAATAAAAATAACATTAAAACATCACAATATATTTATTTTTTATTTTTTATGGAATTTCATTGATTCAAACTGGGTAATAAATTATTAACTACCATTTATAACTAAAACATATTTTATACTCCTCTCTATTTGAATACTATCCCCAATATAGAATAAAATTATTAATACAAGCATGTATCATTGTATAATTTGGAACAATATTGATTATAACCTTAATCAAATATTAAAATGACACAAGTATCTTAACTTTATCAAATACATCATGTAAGAATTAAAAACCATGGACATCATTTTATTAATAATTCAACAAAGACACTTTATGTGGTATAATTTCTTTTAGAGAATATAGTTTTCAATTATTATATCATTTTTCATAACGTTACTGATTTTCATAATTATATAATTTTAATAATTATTTTATTAAATCAATTAATTTTCCCATGTATCAATTTACACAACATCAATCATTAATATGCTATCAACTTAATCAGGTTATCCTTTAGCCTTGAAAACAATATTATTATCTAGTGCATCAACATATGGATAAAATATTGTTTTACTATGTTATAATAATTTAACTCTATTCATAAAAGATCATTTACCAATATTTTAATTCCATTATACACTATTGTGGAACCAATGTGTTCATTCCGATAGTGAACATCACTATACAAACTTTTTTGTAACGACTAATTTTCTATTCCCAATCCACTATATATAATGAGGAGAAATTTGTTTCAATATCAAGTGCTCAAATACATCATCAATGTGATTATTCTAATAGTGGGAAACAAAGTGTTTATTCTGATGGTGGTCATCACTTTTCAAATGTCTATAGTGTAAGATTACCCTTGCTAAGCCCAGTACACATAATTTGAAATAGAATTTAAAATATCAGGGTTACAAAATCACACAATTCAATATATAATATCAATAATTAGAGAAAAAATAATTAATGTTCCTCCAATATAAAATTATATAAGAGTCTCTAAAAATCATGCTACTATCAAATTGTCAATATCAATCTAGTTTTTTATCGAATCAAACTACCACACCAACAAATTTGAGTTCATTTTTGATTGAGTGTATCTCTTTGCCTGATTAATTTTCATTAATGAAATATATGTAATGTTATAATTGTTTTCATCAATAACTATTATTATGTGATTGATATGTGTTCGTAAAAAAGGAATTCATGTTTCTTAATGTGAGGGTTAGATTTGAAAAATAATACCAACTAATTATTTAAAGTCTCATATTATCACCTTCTGTATAACCTTATTTAGAAAACCATTTTTTTAATCCTGCAATGAATTAAATATTTTGGAAATAACATACTTTGAGTATTGATTAAACATTCATGGAATCAATTAAAACAAAAAAAAAATATGGGTTTTGTAATTATAAGGTTTTATATTGGATTTTTCTGATAATAATTTTTTAATTAATGTTTAAATTAGAATATATGGAAGGATCGTAAGTCATTCTAAAATAAATAATTAGATAAAGTCTAGTTATTAATCCGGAAGAGGATCTGAAGAAGGGTAAGTTATGATATATGAAAAAATATATTTTTGGTAGTTATTCCATAAGTAGATATAATGGTTGAATTATTTTTCATGTTTCTTGAAAGTATTCCAGAAGTAAATAATGGAAATTAAAGAATATTATAGTAAATTGGATGTATTGTAACTCCCATAGTTAATTCTTGGAGTTTTTTTGGAATTAGAAGTCCTGAAGACTATCTAGACTTGAAATTTTACAAATTCATATAAAATATTCATAGTGATAATTAATATCCTCAAGGATGATAAAAATATATGTTTCATTTAGGAATTTTTTTTAGATGGTTTTCAAATTTAGTATCATAGTTCATAGAATAAATACAAGGATCATGTTGTGAGTGAAGTTTCAATAATTTAATAAATTCCATTATGTAATATTTTTTGTTGATTAAAAATATTTGAAGGATCTTGAAATCTAGAAAATAAGGGAATATAATCCTCCTATATTTATAAGAGTAATTTATACAAGTGATAAATAAGTTGGAAAAGAAAAAATATTGTATTTTATATATAAGAGTAGATTGGGAAGAAGACTGAAATTTGAAAAATAGAAAAACTACCCAATAATTTGTAAGGATATATAAGATTCTATATAAAGGTACTCTAAAGTAAGATTAATAATTTTAAAAGGTCCAATATAAAAAGTTAATGCATAAATGTAATGATTTTAAATTTAATATATAAAAGTAACTAGTAATAAGTAGGAAGGAATATCGAAATGGGGAAATATCCACTATAATACAAATAGGTCATAAATTAGGGAAATAAATGATGAAGTGTTCACAATACATAAATGTGACCACTAATGAGCAGATTACTGAAAAATAGAAAAGTCAGGAACACTCATAGTGATATTTAAAGGTAACCTAAGCTGATATGTAAAATTAATATTGACGGTAAAATTTTAAAGTATTGGATTTCACTGTGACTTGTAAAGGTAATCAAGCCAATTCACAAAGGCTATTCAAATGAAGAATTTTGAAAAATCTCATGTTAGGGAGAATATAAAAGAGTAACTAGACAGTGAAATTGATATGTAATGATTTATCCATCACAAAAAATGATTGAAAAAATTCTTAGACATGGATTATAATATACATTATCTATCATAAAATATGATTTATAATGTGGTTAGTTGTAGATGTCGTCATGCTGCAATAGGGAATATCATTTCATGATTAAAAGAGGATTTATTGGGATCATAGATACATTTTATTTAAACAATTAAGAAAAATAAATTGGAATATAAAATTTAGAAAAAAATTACTAAGGATAACCCACAATATAGTTTCAAGAATATAGAACACACACTACACCTAAATAACTTCACTACAATACACCAATACTTCAAAAAATAATTTATAAAAATTATTAGAGGAAAAAAATCAAAAGATTGAAAAAACTATGAACATAATTTATATGGTTTAGATGTGAGTCTAAATACACTAGGGTAACACTAGTTCACATTGATTAAAATAATGGAATATAGTTACAATGTAATCCCACTACACTTAAGAAGTAATTTCAATATACTAAATAGTATATTATATTTATTGTATCTAGTACTCTCAACATTTATATATTCATAGGGACTAGTCAACTTGATTTAATCTCCATATATAATCATTTATTAGATCAATTAATTTCACCACCTCAACTCCCAATTTTGTTTAATTTTTCACATTCTGAAACACATGATAGTTTACTCTTATGCTTCATAAAATCCACTCTTATATTTTTCTCTTAACTAAAAAATAACTATGTGAATATTTTAGAAGGACTCTCATGTTTTATTGTAGTTAGTTTCTTGTAATTCATTTGAGCATAGCACTCCACCTTCAATATAAGTTGAGGAACTACACCAAAATCATAATTTAGAAGTGGTTTTTAGCAGTTGTTTATTAAACTCCCGCTAATTTGTTTTCAAATTATTTAGCAACAGTTTATTAAAAACCTCCAATAAATCTTTTATTTTTTCTAGAATGTGACACTTATCCCCCAAACCCCTACCCCCCAAACCTATTGACTCCCTAACTCCCTAAATCCCTACCCCCGCCACTCCCGCCCCTCGCTGGTCCTGAATCCCAATCCCCACTGGTCCCGACCCTCGCAGCCCCTTTCCACACCTCACCACCCCTTACTATCAGTAATTTTTTGTCCTAACCAATCCACTATCTTTCCCACTTTTCTATTCCTGACATAGCACCTAACCGCCCCTCGATTTCGGTCCTGACCTAGTCTCTCGCAACCCCTCTCTACCAATTCTGACCTAGCACCTCACCACACCTCACCATTGGTAGGTTATCAATTACTATTTCATGTGGATGTTTAATAATTTAAATGTAAATTTATTTGGTTGAAAATGATATTGGTTAAGGGCCGAATGTGTGGTTTGAGACTTATAAGATAATGTTTTTAGGTTGAAATCCTTATAAGTATGAGTCTTAGAGTGATGTGTTTTGGTCTTGAAATGTCATGTATTCTAAATTGGTTGAACATAAATATGTGTTTGACATTGTGTTGAGTAAAAATTTGAGATAATATTTGGAATGAGGAAGATATAATGAATTGAATTCAATGATTTGTTCTTAAATATAGTGATTGTAATTTAATGATTCTTTTTTATATATAAATGATGAATATTAATTTGATTATTTAAAATTGGAATTTTGTTGGGAATCTCCTAATATATAGAGTTTTGTAGATATTAGTCATTTTATTTGGATTATTGATTATTGGACTAAAGATATTGGGTTATATCAGGCTTTGGTAAAAATAGATGATAAGGATGTTTAGATAAATGTATATTTTTTTGATGAATTCTTGTTATTAAAGTATAATATTGGATGATTGTGTTTATAACTATTGTATTTTGAGAATAATAAAAGTGGATAATGTTTTTTGGCAAAATTGGAGGAGGTGTTTGACATGGGATAGTGTGTTTATCTTGTGTAAATATTTATTGATTATCTTTTTCAATAATATCTCAATTTTGATATATAAAGTAATAAATGAGATTCCTTGTGATGGATAAAGAATATTTAATTAAAATTCCAGTCCTATACATGAATGGAAATAAGAGGAAAATGAGCATGTATGAATAAACTAAATTTTTTGACTTATAATGATATTAAAGATCTATTTAGTGATGAATGAATGCTTATGTTAACATAGTATGATGATGAATTACTTGATATTTCAATGAGTATTGTGTTGAAATTAAAGTGGTGATTTTATGGTAATATGATGTGATTATGTTCTTTTTCAATGTATACTTCTTGACTTGATTTTATTGGGGAAATTCTCAAGTTAGGATATGATTTAACCATGAGTTTGGTTATGATGCAGGTTACACCTTATGATATGGTATATTGAGATTTGTCTTGAGTTTGACAAGATGAGGATTATGCCATGGGTTTAGCTATTCTGTGGGTATGATAATTGGAGGATTTTTCCTTATTCTTGTCATAACTATTATTTTTAAGCACTTAATAATCAATCTCCTCATAGTTCTCCATTTACATGAATCAATAGAACACCCCTTCCTATTATAGAATTTAATGTAAACAGGTTCATACCATTTCATATATGTGATCTATTTTTTTTAAAAAAATGAAACACTGTAGAATTAATATACATTTAATGAGTTCATGAATTTAATATAAAACATAGGAATGTACTCATAAGTCTCTTCTTAAAGGAATCTAAATTATTTCTTCTAAATCAAAAATGTACTAAAGTAGATCCAATAACACATCTACTTAAATTCATTACCTTACAACTGAAGGCATATTTAGTATACTAGTAGCTAAAACAATTTTTATAGGATTTGATACTAAGAATAAAATTCCACCTATAGCTTCAATATTGAACAAATGAATTGATACACCCACAAACTCGTTCCAAATTGTAGCCACTAAACAGTCCATCCCTTCAATTCAATTTGGATTCTTGTAAAACAATTTTTTCAAAAAAACTTTGAATTATATATGATTATCATCACCAGTAGTGGTTAAACTCTTCTTTTATAGAAAATTTCATAATCACATTTTTCTTGTAGTTTAGGATAATATCAACCCTTTGGAGGTTAATGTTCTTTATCTATCTTTTTAATATATTCATATTTTTTTCAACTAGTATATATGAATCTCTTTTCAAATTTAGTAATAGTTATGTGTTTTAATTTTTTCTACATGATTTTTTTTTGAATATATGTTCTGAACATAATTTTATTTGATTAAATGATTGGAATGCCAAAGAGGAAGTGTTAAACTGATGTCAGTCGACTCTCAGTTGACATTCCATCGACCACACCAAAAAATGGTGATCTGTATGTATCCGTACCAATATAATCTAAGACACCACTAGATTGACCCCTACTCCATCACTCCCACCCTCCGCTAGCATACCATCAGTAGTTGAGTTGATTTCGTCCCATTCAGCAGCCTCAGCAGTGAGGGAGTGAGGCGCCACTCCTAGTTCTTCATGAGGATATTGTATAGTGACTGTTATAGGTATAAATTTTAATATGAATAAATTTATTTTAATTTTTTATATAATAAATTGTTTTTTCATAAAAAATGGAAACAATTCTACTACCGAGAAAAATATGAAAAGTTTAGATGTATGGAATCTGACCGGCCTAAATATAGTCTTCCCATTTAATTATTATGGGGTCCCTACAGATGATTTTGTAGGATTACTTGGAAGGATTCTAGGGAATTTGGCGACAAAGATGATTACCCTTCCCATTACAAATGATGATTGGAGGATTATTCATTCATCTTGGAAAAATGAATATTCTTATTCACCAATAAAGGTAATTTTAATAAGTTAAGGTGTAATTGAATGTCATTATGTTATTAAATGATAATATTTCCAAAATTAATCTTTGCATACATATGTTTTTCACTTTACAATTTCTGATCTACTAGCATGAAGGAGGACATTGAAAATTTTGGGCAATAAATGGAAATATATTAAATGGAGATTATGGAACTAATTCAATGATACTTCATTGACCACCCAAAAAATGTATGATAAGGTACCCAATGGGGTACCTACAGAGAAATGGAATGTCTTTATTGATAAGCATCGTGATGAGAAACACATGGTATTTAAATATATATTATTATATTAATCTCATTTTACATTTATACATGTCTGTGAAAAGGAGATGAAATCGCATAAATTACTATTAAATTAAATTTTATTTATTTTAGGATCTTTCAAGGATGAATGTATCAAGTAGGGATAAAAAATTCACCCCTCACACTGTGGGGTAAATGAGTTTTTTCTAGAATTCGATTGACTCTGGTAATATTTTCATTAGATTATATATTTATTAGACAATATTAACTATTTAATATATTAATTTTTTGATTTATCGTTTTCTAATACAGTTGTAGAGTTTTGGCCACCATGCTTCCTAAACAGAATTGTGGTTGCATGTTCCCAAAAAATCTGATGGGAGTTTTGTTAACGAGCATGCCAAAGAAGTTATCATATGAATTAACTTTTCATTATAATAAATTATTATCAGTTTTCATTATGTTAATATATATTGATTCTAGTATAACTGATATTTGATTTATAGGTAAAAATTAAAGAACTATGGGATGTCAATCCCACAGAGCCCTACTCAGTCTCTTAGGATGACCCAATTGGTAAATCTTTGGGAAGGGGCATCCTGGTCAAGTGCATGGGATGGGATTGGGACCAGTACCATCTGAGGTATTTGGTAGGAAAATGGGGATTTAAAGTGCATATACTCCTGGTTGTAGTAGCTCACAGCCCTAATATGCTCATAGAAAGATTGATTCTATGAAAAACACTATTCATAAATAGGCTATTGAGATATCTATTTTAAATAAAGTGTTTTTTGATTTATATTAGAAGACGACCAGATCTATCCTTAGGGATTTTGAAATGATGACTGGTGGTGATCAAGTAAATCGGACAACTTCAAAATCACATATTTTATATAATTTTATTGATTTCATGTTTAAATGTAAACATACAAAATTGTTTAATTTTCAATATAATTTTCTTACATGTATCAGTAGTATTAAGTAGAGATGGAGATAGAGAGGGTGACGAACAAAGTCCATTATTGGGAAATGATTAGTTTATATGGTCTTATCATCTATCATTACATCTAATGTGTGTATTTTGTATCTTTTCAATATATTTTAGATGGGATTGGGATAGCGGGTTCCCTATGTATGTGTTGTGTAACCATGTTTGATGGTAAGACTTAGGTATCTAGAGTTGGTAAATCCTCTTCTTTTTTATTCTAGTTGTTTCTAGATTAGGGCATACTTTCCTTCTTCTAGGTTAGGAATGTATTTTACCCTTTTCCTTTCCTGGGTATTTGTCTATCTCATTTTGATATATTTTCTAGAGGTTACTACAAGAATTATTTACACCATATAGGTTTTATTTTATTATACTTATTCACTATTTCGTGGAGTATAGTGTGTGTCTGTGTTTAGGTACAATATGATAAATCCTCCCACATCAGTGATATTCTTACTCTATGCTTATATCTAGACCTTCACCTATTGGGGGTGAACATGTGTTGTCACTCTCAGCTTACTAGTGTTATATCTCACCAAACTAAAGATCGTTTGATGTTATCTCTCACCAAACTAAGGTCCTATATCACTTATACATACAATGATATCTCAATATTATAACATATAGGATAAACCATATCTATTAGAGCTCAATCCTGGTGTGTTGGGTGATCTCCCTTTTGGGATATTTTTGTGCTCTCTTTGTGTATTGACCCTATTTCTTGAGCTCTATATTCTTGGTCTTATATAGGACATGGGGATGTAATCAGGTAACTCAGACTATGTGGATTTTTTTATACTAGACACATAGAGGAATCAATATTGTTTTACATGATATCATCAAGGGTTGTGATCAGTCTTGGAAGTCCTATAATTTCATAAAGAATTTACCCATTCTATAAATCCAAGTCAGTTTTAATCCTCACTTGTGAAAGTTTAGATCATTTATGGATATTTAGAGGTATTTTCTTTTTAGTATCTTTAGGTTGTTTTGCGTGTATCTTCCCTTTCATGATTTAAATTTTTATCATAGATTCTTCTTTATAGAGATTGATCATGATATCTTATTTGGGTTGTAGGGATATATTGTTAGAACATTTTCACTTCATGTTCAACCATTTTTGGGAGATTTTTAATGGTAGGGATACCTGTGATAGTTAAATCATCTCATATTCATTATGATTTTATCCTGGATATTCCATTTAGTTGTTTATATTCCATCTTTTTTTTGGTTCATTTCCTACTTGATTTCTTGTTAATTCAATCTGAAATTTGGCAAAACATTTCTTATTGGTTTTGAATCATAAATAAAAATTTTGATGAAAATGATATTCATGATGGATGGTTTCTTGTGTTACATGAATTATTGTTTATTCTTGTTCTGTTCTTGCAGTAGGTTCTAGAGTTTTTGAATCTATAGCCTACATTGTTTTTTATAATTCATGTATTAGTGGCGATTTAATCTTCCACTAGATATAATTTATTTTTCAGTGGTTTAAACTGCCTCAATATATTGTTATTTTTGGGACTGTAGTTAAAACTTCTAATAATTATGGTAAAATTTTATTTAGCATTGGGTTTATCCATTTTAGTGGTGGTTTTTTGGGGTGAAAACTTCTGAATATAGCGACACTTAAAAACTACCACCAAATTTTAATTATTTTTTTAAAATAAAAACCATTGATAAAGCTAAAAAACCACTGCGTAATAATTGTTCTATAACACTTTCCAAAATCGTTCACTAAATGGAATAAACCTATGTTGGTTGAATGTTGATGCCAATTTTAGTGGTGGTTTTTTTAAAACCATCATAGAAGCATGTAGCGGCAGAATAAACCGCCGCTATATCAAAAAAACCCGCTACTAACAAGATATTTTTTTAGTGAGGGGTAACTTCTATTTTCATCTACCTATTACAGCTTCCATTCTACATAACTTATGCTCTTTTAGATATTCGAATTTATTATACCCCCCTATGATTATACTAATAATACATTCAATGTTTTCAATAATAATTATCTCATTTGATTGTTGATCACCTAGTTAATCCAACGGAAAATTCCTTCTAATAGATTAACCCTTGGTCTAGAAAATGTTTTTAAAAAACATAGATGAAACCTAAAAATCACCAACTTGAGAATCATTTTTTAAGATTCACCACTAATTATTCATTCAATATCATAAAACCCTTTCTAATCATCAATATTATACTATATTTTTATGGTTTCCCTACCATGATTTTGATCATATCAACCCAATTGAAGCACAAAAACACCTCAACCCATCCTGGTATACAACCTTCATCAATGTATCTTCTACATTTGTAACTCCTTCTAACTTCTACAGACCCAGTACTATATCCTAAAATAACTTTTAGATGATTTTATATTTAGTTTAATTTTATTTGTATTGTAATGAAACAAAATATTTCTATCCATGTGAACCATACTTTTTAAATTTAAAATAACACCCCATTATCTTTCCTTATTCTGAGATCTTCTAACTGACCCTTTAGCAAGATAAATTATTTTCAGTTTTTGTTAAGGTAATATACTCCTCTTCAATTATCAAGAGTGAATTTACTAGTTAAATATTCTTCATCCATCATACATCCATCCCTCCAAAAGTAAACGCATAATTAATACATCTCTTATAGGGGTTAGAATCTCCTACAAATTCAGAGATAGAAAAACCCTAAAATGGAAAGTTCATTAGAAATAAAGGTTTAAAGATTCTAGTACACTTTATATACAATATAATCCCCTTCAAAAACATCATATTTTCACTTTATGAAGTCAACATGTACCTGATAACAACACCCACTAACTGTGATATGTCTAGTCAAGTAAAAACGAAGGAAGGTATCAGGAATCAAAATTTCAAAGCATATGGAATCTCCATTATGTAATCTACCACTTATTCCATTTTTTGTGACTAATAATTTCTTATTTTGAAATTTCAAACCAAGTTTGTGGACACAACATTCACATCACTCATGTTTATGCTCTTTACTACCTTCCAGATGTAATATGATTGATTCCAATATGAATTACTATATATTAAGTCCCTCAAAATCTATATCCCTAAGATATATTTATCCAAAAATAGATCCTTCATCTCAAAACATTCAAAATATTCAATCTATATCTCATAAACCCTTTCCTTTTCTAGATTTTAAATAAGAATATCCTTAACATAGGTAATTTGGATGATAAATCTTCTATCATAGAACAGCTTAATATAATAGAAAGGGTAAATATTGATCTAAATTAAATTATCCTTCATTATGAAGTCATTTAACATCCAATTCCACTACCATGGAAACAAATTCAATCCATAAAAGCACTTATTTAGTTTTCACACAATGTATTGGTTATGATGATCCATGAAATATTTTTTGTTTCTCTCTATATATTTCCACATATAAATCATATTGAATGAATAATTTATTTTCATACAACAATTACAGTTGTAAATCCACAATAGAAACCATAATTAGTACCTTATAGATAATCATCTTTTTAACTATCTATGAAAATATCTTACAGAAATCAAAACCTTTTGTTTATTGAAACACCTTTACAAATATTCATTCCTTGTAAGTTTTCTTACCATCTACTTATTCCTTTAGCTAATACACCAATTATTTCAAGAGGAATTTCTTTTTATCTTTAATTTATATTAACTCCCATGTTTCATACACATATACTAGATTAATAACATCCCACATGGATAAATCCCACTGATTCAAGCCTTTTATATTTATAGACTCTTCTAGGCTCTCAGTGTCTCTATCGTCTATGATAAGTAAGTAATAAAGGTCAATCCCATACCTATGAACATAGTTTCTTACTCAGTTAGATCTCTAAAAATCCTCTATGATTAAATTTACTTCATTAATTTTACTCACTGTTATATATATTTGGGAGTAGTTTGTTCTAAAATGTTACCCTATTTTTATGAATTATATGATATTTTTGTAACTTATAGCCCTGGAAACACCATTGGAACTTGAATCTCATTCACTATAACTTTCATACAATATGGTATTTCCAATAAAGACATACTTCTTAAATTATTTGGAACATATACAACATTGAGGAACCCATTTATTTAAACATAATTATCTAACAATGAATTAATCTCATTAGCATTCTCATCTATGTTTTGATTCTTCCATAGGATCCATTCATTAAATATGAAATTTTTACTTCTAAAAATATTCCAAGAATTTTTATCCAAAAGTATAAAACCAAACACTTCTTAACCATAACCTTAAAATTAACAATATCTAGACTTAGAATCAATATTTTCCATGTCCTTTTCATTAACATGGAAATCAGATGATGAGCCAAAGTCTTTAATATGGGTAAAGTCAACCTTCTTTTTGAACTTTCAAAATTCTGATAGTTCTTACCCCAATGGAGATGATGGACTCTTATTGATCTAGTATGATGTGTAATTAAAAATATCTTCCAAAAAATCCATTGGAAAACACAAATAGATTCCTATAATCCTTGAATTTTTTTAAAAAAATCTTATTTATACACTCCATAAATCTTTTATATTCTAGATAATCTATTGAATTATTCTTAAACTATATGCCCTACCACCAGAAAAACCTCTAGAAAACATTTCTTATGTACTCCCCACTATTATCAGACCATTGGTACTTAATATTTAAAATGTACTCCATTTCAATCCTGTTCCTGCATTATATAAAGAATCTAAACACCTAATACTAGTTATTGATAAAGAAAACTTTTACTTTTCATGTAGCATCATCTATGAATGTGACATAGAAAAATAATAGTTTGTTAGAAAAAACTGGAGTCACCCCCATACATCTATATGAACAAACTATAACTTTCAGTTCTTTAGTGCCTTACCTTCCATTAAGAAATAGACATTTCACTTCTTTCCAAATATATAATATTTTCATATCTTGTGATCCCTTATATAAATATTTATCATACCTTTAATGGTGATTATTTTCATTTGTTTCCCACTTAAGTGACCCAGATAGTCATGACATAACTTGGGGAAAATTAGTTGTCCGTAAAAAAGACTCCTTTTGGGATTCCCATGAGGTACAGTGATCTATTCTTTACTCCTTTGGCCAAATCTATGGAACCATGTCATATTCTACCCACTCTATCAATGAATATGGTATATAAACATGAATATTATAACTATTAAATGGAAATTAAGTTTTTCATAAATCCTGGTATGTGTTACACACCCTTTAACTCTTTCATACTCATGTTTTATTCACAAATAGGTATTTCACCCTTTCCTACAATCCAAATATACTGATTATCCGCAATTATAACTTTAACATATATTTTTAAAGTATAGATCTTCATAATTTTCCTTTTATATGTTGAGTTAAATGAATATCCAATGTTTATACTCTAATAATCAAGAAAACTTGAAACACTCAATATTATTCCACTCTATAATTTAGACAAATTATTCACATATCCATTTCAAGAAGTAAATATTCCAAAATTATCTCTTTTACTCATTATACTATTTCTTCAGGTGGACTTTCTTACCACAATACCGACACATAGAATCGCCTTCCATTGATCTTCTCATACTCTAGGATCTTATTATATATGTTATATTCTTTGGGTATAATTACATTAAACAGACACACACACCACACAAATAGGTTATAAAGGTAGAACATACCCCCCCCCCCCATAGATATCCCACCCATCAATCCTTATTTATTTAGTACATAGCCCAAAGGACTAGTGGGCATGAAGCCCCTTATATAGCCCAACAGCCCGGTGCAACATCATGCTTGCATCATACTACCAGCCTCCCCAGTCATGCATCATGAAACTCCCCCGTAATTCTACACTATAAGAATTTTTATAATATTCTTGGATCTCATTTCAAATAATTTATTTATACAAGATCAAGTATCCAACATGTTAAAACACCAAGTATGTATTTCAACTTTATTTTATCCCTATAGGGACTATCATATCCCAAGACTCTAGGAGTGATAAATTTGAAAATTGCACCCAAAAAGGATCTATAAAGCACAACTTCACTTAGTCCAAGTTACTTAAGATCATGTTGCGGTCATTGATATAATTTATCGATGGTTTACCTTCCAACATCGTCATGAAAAAACCTCTATAAAAAGTAAAACATGAAGAAGATAATATTCCCTATATACTTTTACATGATATTCAATTAGCTATATCGTCTTTTATGATATTTCATATCATATGGAGTTATAACATACTTAATACCTGTCTAATAATAAGGTATTATTGGACTATATTTTAATGCATGAAATATGATATCATGTAATTTGTTATTTAATTATAAAATATTATAGAGCATGTTATATGGTTTCATTACAATAGTATTCATAGGATGATGTGACCATTTCATAAGGAATGGAATGAAAACAACTACATTCGATTATATAGAAAACTGAATGTTAAGAGTTAACATTCAATTGATCTTCTCACATAAGATATAATTTAAGAAGTGTTACGTGATATGTAATTCAGAAAAGTTTAATTCATTTTACAGGATTAGGGAGAGAATCATATGATCATTAGTTGTGGAAAAAACCGATAGATTACCAATCTATATTCATCAATTTCAATGTGAAATAAAATGATAGATAAAACAAGTGTTTCATAAATGTACCAATACCACCACTATCAAAACTACTAAATTTTTTATGGAGGTAGTTGAAGAAAGAATTGGATCTCACCTCCATAAGTAGTAAAACATTCTTATATCTATGTTTGAAATGAGAGGAACCCAAACATGAAAAAGGGGTACAAAACATTATTCTAAATATAAATGAATGTTCAGGTAAGAAGATAGATTTATAGTTTCATCTTATCTTGGATTTCATGTAACGAGTTTTATGAAATAGGAGTGATTACCTCACTTAATATATAAAATCATTATTTAATGAATTAATCTTAAATCATCAACTTCCATCTCATGGAAGCTAAGTGTTTCATAACATTTGAGAACTTTTATTCATTAAATATTTCAACGAATGTGTTTAAGTGTGCAAAAAAATAAATGATTTATTTCTAATGAATCATAACTAAAGAAACAGTTTGGGGATAGGTGGTAGGGATTTATGCACTTCCATCCCATAAAAAACATATCATAGAGCGTATCATAAGATTTGATAAGATCCTAATATAAAACGACCATAATTTTTATGTTATAATCTAACCATAAACCATAATATGTATCTCATGAATTTTATGTTTTATGAATTAAGGGATTATGTAAGATTTAATACCCCAATATTTGGTGCATAACCAACAGTATCCTTTTTACACTAAATTCCAATTAATACTTAATATAAAAAATCACATGTCTTTATGAATCTATCCAAAATAATTGGATACTATTTATAAAACTCAATTCATTTTATAAAAAACACTATGTTCAAAGCATTATCATTATCCAAAGTCTAAACAATTTGACACTATAGGCATTATAAGTGTTTAAAACAAATATAATCAATATTTCATAGATTTATTTAAATATAAGTCTCTAGAAATGTGTCAATGATACTCAAACTACTAAGGGGTCTGGTGTGATCTTTATCAAAAATAATCATGTCCCTATATAAACATTTCCAATACAAGATGTATGATATATATCTTATGTATACCTACATAATTCTTTTTTTCATGTCATCGAGTAACCACTAATCATGGAATAAGGTCAATCTAGTATATATCATCTCAAACTTTCTTCATTAATTAAAAAAATATTGATATGACCTCACATATCATTTATCTTGTATACGACTCCATCGCATGTCCCTTGCCCAAATAATTGAATAGGACAAAAGTGCTTCTACTAAACATATCTATTATTTTCCTCAGTTCAATCCAATTATTATCAAGATGGTTCTTCACATCAAAGAAGTGTAAAAATATTATCTTGGTTAATATATAATAGGAAACATAATTAGAAACATACCCAACCATCCCTAGGTATCATAATTCTTAAGGATTTTATAATAAAGATGTCCAAGTATAAAAGTTCTCATGATAATTATCTGAAAAAACATATAATAAGAATAAAACCCTAAGTATATTGATGACCATAAGAAATCACATGGGTTATACATTAGTAGGTTAGTATAAATAATAAGTATCTACTTATTGTCTCATTTTTCCAATACTTTGTAAAATATTTACATATAACCACAACTTATAACACTTTGTGGTGATCATTGATTTTGGATAACTCAAATATGTATTTTAATGGGATATTTCCATTTCATTTTTTATATAAACTAAATTATAGAACATATGAATAAATGATAAATGAAGATAAACTTTTTTTACAAAACCCTAATATATTATTCAACCATTACATTAGTATCCAATGTATCATATACCAAGATATTCAATATGACCCTTATTCTACTATTACACTAATGGTTTTGTTAATGGATCTAATACATTCTCATATGTATACAACTAAAAGATCTCGAAATCACCCCTCTAAATATTCACTTCTATAAGATGGTATTTGTAAAGGATCTATCTCTTCATTTTTTGTGATCAAGGTTATGTGACTTGAGTAATCTCTCTATTAGTTTCACAGTAAATTTTAATTACTCCTTAAATGATAGAAAATACCTAAATTTTATTAATGAACTTTTGATCCAAAAAAACATCGATCACATCATCATATACAGTAATGTACTCCACTACTATTTTTGATTCTTTCATGGTAGCTTCTTTAGAACACATCCAACTAATATGGCCACCATTCAGAAAAACCAAAAAACTAGATTAAGATCTCTTATTTTTCTATCTTATTAGAAACATAAATTAGTGTAACCCTATATATAGACCCCATCCTCCCCTATAAAGACGAATAACATAATTTTAGACCTTATTAAGTATATAAGTATATTATTGATTGAAATCTAGTGACTCTCACTAGGATTGGATTGGTATTTAATTGTAATACTAATATAATAGATGATATCATGTCAAGTACATAGTATAGTATACATGATTGAACCTATAGAAAATCCACAGAGAATTATATCAATTTTTTCTAAATCTATAAAATATTCTAAATTGTCAAATTATTAAAACCATATAACACTAGTAAATACCCCTTTTCTATTTTCTATACTAAATTTTATTATCACATTAATAATTTATGTGTTGTGACTAAGTCTATGTAACCTTATGAATCTATCTCTATAGATATTCACACCCAGTATGTAGCCTTCTTCACCCATGTATTTCATCGGGAAGCATTTACCCAACCATATATTTACATAATGTAATGTAAATATTTCATTTGTGATAAGTAATGCATTATCCATATACAAAATCATATAAAATAAGACACTACAACTAATACATGTATATATATAATAATTATTCAACTTTAAATGAAACCAAACTCTTTTATTGAATTATGAAACTAGATATTCTAACTCAAAGTTGCTTGCTTCAACCAATAAATAGACCGTTATAAATTCCATACTATAGAAGACTCATTTGAAACTTCAAAACATTGAGGCATTATCTTGTACAGATCATCAAATAAATTATTATTAAGGAAAGTGATTTTGAAATCCATTTGATATATCTCATAAAAAAATGATTTTTTATGGAATGAAATATTAAAGTGGGCATTATCATCACTTTAGTTGAAAAGGATTCTTCATAGTAGATACCATAAAGTTTCTTCTAACCCTTTCTCACCATGAAAGCTGTATAGGTACACAATCTACCATCCATGCCATTTTATTATAGAAAATACACTTTCACTCTATGGGTCTCACTCATTTAGGTGTATCCACTATGTTCAAAAATTCCTTAGTGTACATGGATTCAATCTCAGATTCCATGGCTTTTAACCATTTCTTAAAATGAAAACTCACAATGGCCTCCTACTATGTGGTATGTTTATCTCCTGTGAAAATTACCTCACCATTTTTTTCCAAGAGAAATCTATATCTCATGATCTATTTATGAATCATACTAGGCCTTTTAGGTTCTCATGTTACTTGATTCGGTTCTTATTACACTACACTTTGTAAAACCTGGTCAACTTACACCACAATAACCCTTCCTATTTACTTGTATTGAACTTATCTAAGTCCAAATTTCCTCCCAATGAATCCTTAAATTATTTATTATATTTTAATAAACATACCAACTTGTTTCATAAATACTTTCTATTTAGTATAAATATAAAAATAATATACCATAGTTTTCTTGGGATATCCCAAAAATAATCATTTTTTAAACATCGTACTTTTTTTCAACAGTTAGTAATCATACACATGATTTGAAATGAAACATATTTATAAAAAAATTGAGATGTTTCATAATACATGTATCATATGGTATCTTTATCAATGATTGGAATATAATTAACTAGGAATGAAAACGTCTCCAAATTATAACCCTATAAATAAATAGTAATCCCATACTCACTCTTCATTGATTGAACCATTTATATTTGGTATGATTTATCCTCTTAGTCAAACAATTCCAATATAGTATTCTAGGTGGAGTGAGAAATGAAAAAATTCCAAAATATCTTAGATGTTTAGTTAATTCTTGGATAAATTATTAATTACCAAGGTCTTATAAAAAAAATATAAATAATTTTTCCCAATTTATTTCACAATTTTTTCTAATAATATTTGAACATTTGAGAAGTTTCATACTTTTATCACATAAGAAAACCATAATCTACCAACTAGAGTCATCCGTAAAAGTAAAAAAGTAATAAAAATTAAAACATTATTAAGTAAATAGTATTCTGTATACATCACTATGTATGAGATCTAATAATCTACTATCCCTTTCACAATTTCTACTAAAGGGTTACTTAGTCACATTTCTAAATAAACAGGATTAAAATTTTAAAATGATTAATAATTTAATTGTTCCAATAATCCATCTCTATTAAGTTCATGGATGTGTTTCTCATTTATATATCCAAGAAACAATTCTCATGGTATATGAGAATATAATCAACACTATAATTATTATTATGAATGTTATAGATAGGAATATCAATATCCAGAATATGTATATTTTTTAACATATTCCAAATACCATAAAACATTTTGTTATTATATATAGAACAAATCTTTTTATTTATAATGAATGAAATCCAATATTCTCT
Source organism: Viscum album (assembly GCA_963277665.1). Classification (NCBI taxonomy): domain Eukaryota; kingdom Viridiplantae; phylum Streptophyta; class Magnoliopsida; order Santalales; family Viscaceae; genus Viscum; species Viscum album. The sequence continues at coordinate 1,371,645,127 of OY728135.1, forward strand.
AAATAAGATATTGAAATAATGTTTTTCTTATTGTGGAAACATAATTAAAGTTCTACAATTTTGTAATTAAAATAATTTTTCAGTCAAATCATTAATGCCGAATTTTATTGTAAAAAAAATTATCTATTACTTATACTGAGATCTACTTAATTTTTTCTAAATTCCCTCATATTTATGAGTCTAGGTTTATTAGGAAAAATGTGTGATACACACTCATTATCTTATACTGATGAGTCAATTTTTTTGAAATTTACATTTATAACATTCACATTAATATTCTTGTAATTATTATCTTTGTTAATATCTTCCAAACATAGATATTAGTCTATAGTTTTTTAGGTCATAAGTATATGGTATATCTAAATTATTACCCCAAAGTATTCCATAATCTATAAAATATATATATTTATGGGTGAGTATCATTTTTTATATCTTTTAATCAAGTAATTTTAATGAAATAATCCCACTAAAAAGATAACATCATGCATCATATCCATTTAATGTGACAAGATCCATATTTTGTTAAACTCTAAGACAATTTATAATTTATCCCATTATTCAGTAGTTTAGGTAGTAAAGCAAGACAATCACAGAAGTTGTGAATCATGGATAATTGATGGAATACCACTTCATCAAAATCCATCTTATGGATTAACTCAACTCTATTCCTTCAGTAAGTGAATCTTATTAGGGTCTCACAACTATGGTAACACAAATAAAATTTTAATAATATATGCTTAACCCTATTAGGATTGTCTATTACTTTATTTCTTTACACAAGATAATCTAGGAGTACCCATCTTTAGCATGACATGACCAGTTGGATGATCAAGGTTTTGAAAAGTGTTACTTTGGAAGGAATCTCACGCTTTGTATTTAAGGTTATTTATAAAGTCTTTACAGTTTAAACAAAATCATATTCATATTAAACACACTATATCTCATGAAATAATTATCATCTCATGCTTTATTCTTTTGTGTTTTCATGATTTTAATGATTTAGTTTTGACATCCCTATTCCATTCACAGGACTAATGTGTTCACACTAAATTAATGTTTAACCATTTAAATAACCCATATGTTTATATTACTCACCCAAATATATAATTTAAACATAACTATAGATATCTAAATTCATTTGATGTATAAGGTTCATGAACACTTCATGTAAACGATTAAATTTATATGAGATTGAAAATTTCCAAATGAGTAATCTTAGATTGAAAAATATACATCCCTCTATTTTATAGAATAATACATAATTCTTCCAGTCAATGGGAAGTCCGACCCTAAGCCCATATCCTTAGGAAAACAGTACACAAGATAGAATCCAATTCAAAATAACTCCAAAACAAAATATCCACACACTATATTTATCATGTACATTCATACTCATAACTTAAATTATAAATGGAGTTCTAGGTATATAAAAGCAAAATACTATGAAATCACACATATCATGTTATACAAGGCTTAAAAATATCTTAAAATCATTTATCATCTAAATTTTTCATGAAAAATGTTCATGTTTCATAAAAATTGGAGAAACATGAATATTTAAAAGGAATAAACAAACAAATAAACTATATTTTTTTACAAATCGAGAGACACAAATCTTTTCAAATTTAATTTAGGTAGAAAATTTCTCGTTTATATACCCAAGCCCTCATAATTTATAAATATTTTTAAAACCCATTATAAATTTTTTAAAATAGTAAAAAAATTAAAAAATATCTTTTATCATATTTTATGACTTGTGATAAAAATTATAAGTCATAAATTATGATTGTTACAGAATTTAGGAAAAGTGTGTATCTCATATTCTATGATATAACTCCAATATTACACTATGATTGTGATTACTGATTTTGAAATGTGTAATTAAAATGATCTTATCATATTATATGATAAAAATGATATCATATTTATCCTATGAAACTCTATTTTAATATAAATCATTATTTTTTCATATTTTTTGATATCTCATATCTTATCCTATGGTATTTTTAAAATCATTTGGTTTACAATGTATCATAGATTATTATATAAGTCATTTTTATGTTATGTATAACCAAAAAATAAGTTTGCATCATGTCATATTTTATGATAATTCTATAAATGCTTAATGAAAAATGTGTTCATCATAATACAAAGAAGATCAAAACATAAATCCATGAAGAAACAAGGCTTTGATGACAATAATGGGTTTAGAGATATCATCCTATGATCATTATCAATGAAAAAACCATAGATTCTTGGTTTATCTTAAATAGTTGTGAAGAGAAACAAAACGATGAACAAAATGAGTGTGGTGTACTTGTAACACAACTGCGTCCATCACAACTCCTTTATTTATAATGTAAATCACTATAGTAATAAAAGGATCTCATCCCCGTAATTAGTACACCATCCATACATCCACTTTTACAACAAAAGGAACTTGAACCTACCAAATGGGTGTTTTCACTTTATTCTAAAGATGAATAATAATTCAGGTTAAAATATAGATTAACAGTCTAAAAATATCTCATCTTTCATATAATAAGTTGTATCCAATAGTAAGAATCATATCCAATTATATATTCACTCATCATTCATTAAATTTTTCATCAAACAACAGCTACCATCTCATGGAATCTAAGTGTATTATCACATTAGAGTACTTTCATTCATTGAATGTTTCAATGAATGTGTTTAAGTGTGAAAATATATAAAAGATTAATTTTAAATGAATCATAACCAATGAACCCATGTGTCAGTGGGTGGAAGTGATGCATTCAATTTCATTCCATACAACTGATATTTTATAGCCTATCATAATCTATGATATGATCCTAACAGAAGAATCACATGTTATTTACTATACATGTTAATCATAAACCATGGTATGTATCTCAGGAATATAAAGTTTTACAACTAAAGGGATATCTTAAGATATTATATACTGATTTTTAGTGCATAAGCAATAGTATTCATGCATGAGTTAGTTGTGGCATTAACTCATTTATTATAACACATGAGATAATGTAGTTATAGTTAATTATTTACCACAATATATTTATAAAATCCCACTTCAATATGATGGTAGTATGGGTATGTTAGCTCAATTCATGGGAAAAATCATAAGAATCTTTATTCTTATATTCCATTTTCCTATAGATTAACCAGAATATTGTGTTGGGTGGAGGATCTCACTCAAGTAATGTGTGATTTAGGAACAACCCATGGATAATTACATGGGTGAAACATCCTTATATTTCCACTTATGTGAAAATCATCAAAAATATTAAAAAATAAAGGAGTATGATCTAGCGGCTTGTTTTTTGAATAATAGGCATTGGTATTATCATCCCTTCAATTTTTGTTTGCATGTATTTCCCATATATTAGCATGAAGGTCTTTTTTTAGTATTCATAATCATTTTAGTTACCTAAAATAATTATTTTTATAACCCTATTAATCCTTTATATTGTATTAGATCTTACCATGTTTTTTTATTCTTCAAATTATTTTGAAAATTTAAGAAATGGAAATTGTATTCACTTTCATAATCCAATTGTAAAATATGATATGAATAATTTTTTCTGTTTGTCTTAATTATAGTGTACAATCTCATATATATCATATGATATGATAATCTTGAAACATAAAGATTATAACTATACAATAAGATATGAAATTCGATATCTTAACCTATAATTCAATATAAAATTTCATGAAAATACTATTTTATATCATATTTATGATATTGAAAAAAAACATAAAAATTACTAGATGCATGTGTTTTTTTATATAAACATACACAATATTTAAGGTATTTATAAAAAAACTTATCCAATGAATGGGTATTGTATAAAAACTTACTTAGCATATGTTTTTTCCTTTGTGTATTTTTAGTGAATTTGTTTCATGGATTATGATATATTGGACCCCTATCTGTGTAAAATATGATGACATAAGAAAAATTAATTTCATAAAAAATTAAAATATGAATTTAATTATAGTATTTATAAATTGATTATAAATTATGATGAAAGGTATATTTGGGATTTTTATTGATTTATAAATAACTTATTAATTAATTAATAATAAAGTGTTTATAATTAATTTGAAGTGAGATTAGAATTATTAGAGAAATATTATTTGTTGTAAACCCTGAAAGGAAACTTTTATGAGATATTTTAGAAGTGTCTTTGAGTTGTTTAAAGGTTTTTGTAGATGCATCTCTAAAGGTTCACTGTTTTGTTATAGAAATCTATAATTTTATATCGAATTATAAAAACGGTTAATTATTTTATTTTGTAAGACCATGTTGATCCTGGAATACAACTTTTGGTTTTGGTAATATGACTAGTGAGGAAATATATAGATTTAGTGAGACATGTATGAATTTGGAATGAAAACATTTGTGATTTTTATATTAATTTTCAATATGACTTTAATGAGACAAACATGAATTTTTATATTGTTCCTTATGAATTATATATGGTGTCAGAATTTTTACCAGCGTATGAAATTAGGAATGGGTGTATGGATTTAATATAGATCCATAATATTTTTATATCACATGAGACTCTTTAGGTATAAATTCACCTATATAGATTCCATGAGACTTCTAAAGTCTTATGAAATCACCAACACGTGGTGATATTTACATAAAATAGTGATTTTTTGTATAATTTTTATAGAAAATATTAAAAACTTGATAAATAATAGTGATTCTAGAATATTTTCAATGAAGGTTGAGTGGGATTGTAAAGAGTAATAATGGATTAGAATATAGGATTATTTTTCAAAAATTTAAAATTAAATATTTCAAATCATTCATCTGGATCGTGCTATTATTTTTCAGGAAGAAGTTTGACCCAAGGTGTGAAAGTAGCCTAGAAGTATAGGGAGTTTCTCGTATATGTTATATCAATAATATTCACATTAAATTTTATAGTATAAAATATGAAAATTAAGATAAAAATGATGAGAGGAAATGGGGTGAATTTTCCCATCATTTGTCTCACACCATTCTATTTTCCAGGTGGTTTTCAATTGTTTTTATTTCTCTTGAACCATCCTAAATCAAATCTTGATATGGTATGAATTGACCATCCTAAGTATAAGGTTGGTGGTCTATGACTTTCCCCTTAAATTATAGCTCATTTATAATCTAAACCAGTGTACTGCATGCCAGTATTTCTGTGAGATGCCTATTAAATAAAAACTTAAATTTCTAGAACCTATTGCTATAATTTATTAGTTTTTGTTCCCTCAAATTTAACCATTTTAGTTTTTTCACCATGGATTGAATAATCACCGTGGGATTTTTGATTCTATTCCATGATGTATACTTCATCAAGGTAATGTAGTCACCCTTATTGGGTGTTTTTTTAAATTATTACAATTATAATTCATTTCCATGTTTAAAGTTACTTATGGTGTTTTGAATTAACTCTCATATGAGGTTTTTATGAATTGTAACAAATGATATGGTTTGTTTTCCCTTCCTCATTTTTATAGTAAAATCATCATTGAGGTGTGTTGTCTTCTCTGATAAAATAAAGGGACAATAAATATGATATGATAAAGATGATAAATGGAATTATTAAATATGAGTACTTGACTTTTTATAATTGAAATGAATAATAGGAACGACCCTCTTTATATACTAGATTTTTAATGGAATGTTTATAAATTTGGCCTCTTTTGTAATTGAACTTAAATAATTAAAAGAGTTGTGTATTCCTTGGATGATGTCTAGGTTCCTCTTTATGAAATTACAGGGATGAGATCAGAAGGATACACCTTATGTGAATTTAGTGATACATGGATTCCCATATTGGAATTCCTTAGATGGGATCATAGACCGATTGATATTATTAGGCCCATCAGTGATACTTGGCCCCATAATGGTTTACCTTGGACATTCTCGGTGGGAAAACATGATATACCATTCCATGATCTATAATCATCCCCATAGGGGGTGTAACAATGATAGAAATATTTTTTTTATTCTTTTATCTACTATTGAATGTGATATTTGGGATTCCTCTTTACGAATTGCCTTAGCTGAACTCTTACGGTGATGGGTAATTATAATACCCCTAGTGAGATACTTGGGGTATCTATTTTTGAATCTCCTTGGATGGGCCTAGGATGCCTTTTTATTAAGAACCATAATGCATATTATTAAAATATATATGGAATTATAGTTTATTAGAATTAAGTATCATTCTACCTAGCCAAAAAATAAGCATGGGTGTGGTGCATGTTTGTATTCAGCACTAATGATTTCCCAATTATTCCCCCAGGTTCATGCACCTTGAATATATATATATATATATATATATATATATATATATATATATATATATATATCTATTCAAATACATTATATCTATAATAGTTTACTATGGTTCAATATGTTCTGGTTTAGGCCGAAGATGGTTTTGTTGGCCAGGTTTCCCTGAGAAACATGAGTCGACTTGTTTACTTTTATTTATTTATTGCTTTACCTTTCATGCCTGTACACAAAAATATTTTATATTCATAGACTAAAAAGATTAAGGAACTATTGGTTATTCAAGACATTATTGTAATGTGCCACCATAATAGAACTCATGGTTGCAAGACCATGTTTGTTGGATTGTGCATGTGTTTTTTGTGCTTGTGGTAGGGAGATAGAAGTGTCAGACTGAGTCAGAGATCAAGATTCTTATAGAGATATCCCATTGGATTTTTTTCATTTTTTATACATTTACTTGATTGTATTATGTATATCTTTATTTCTTCTTTCACATTATTGAATAATCTAGACATTCATTCATGGTTATACAAATTTGGAATTGTCCATTTTATCAGTTATTATATTTATCTACCACCACGTTGTATTTTACTTATACCACTCCTACTGAATATTGATTTATTAATTATTATAACATTGTTCTACTTTGATCATGAGGTTATATTCTCCCCCATTGTACTATAATTAGACCCTCATGTCTATTCAACAACCTCTAGTGTACGGGAAGGTGTGCTTGAGGTCTAGTTGTAAACTGGCTTGGGGCACTGATCTAAGTGGATCCTAGGTTGGGATGCTTTAATTGGTACAATAAGTGTTTTGATTCCTTTTGTATTACTATTTTAGGATGGTATATAGGAGAAAAGTAATGTTTCAACACTTGGTAAATATTTTTATCTGGGATTGATCAACCCACACATTGGGAAAAGTCCAAGTCATCAGGGATATGATTTTTGTTTGTGTTGATTATTATTATAGTTGATTATGATTTCACCTTCAAATAATGGTGAAATTTCCACTATTAATAACTTATTATATCTATATTATTTTATCCTTTACCTAGTAAGATAAGGAATTAGTATTACATGTATCATTATGGGAACATAGATCTTCACTTTCATGCATATTCCATGCCATGTAGGTTCCATTCTAAGACTGCCTGATGTAGTAATATGTTCCCTGAGTGTTATGACATGATTATATGATTTATGCAAAATGATTTATTGTGAAACATTTTTTTATTATTTTTGTACCATGTTTATAATTTTTACCTATATACCATTCTTTGGTGTTTCTTACGTACAAAGAAGCCTACCATATTTTCTAGTATTTACTGATTTGGAGAGCATTCCCTATTATAATTATAATAAATTTTTGGTTAAATAAAATGTATGCATCTATCTAAGTAGTGTTTTCCTTCATATATTGATGGTGTAATTTTATTTTACCAATCTATTTGGAAATGTATAATCCATGGAACATTAGTCACATGGGATAAAACATTGTTTGTCACCATTAAATTGGATCCAATTTGAAATCTAAAAGGTGTATGAGCGCTCTATAAATTGGGAAATGGTAACCCATATAATAAAATCACAATATATGAACATAATATGCCTCTATACCATTGTATAAATTTATAATATATTTAATATTGACACTAAATGATTTGGTTTCTTATGTACCTTTTACATGACTCGACCGAAGTAGTTCAGCCTTGACCAGATATGGCTATGAGATGGACCTGACTAAAACCAAGTAGGTTGGTAATGGTTCTAAATTCTTCTGAAATGAAACGACTAAGGCTGTTTTGTAATTTTAATGATTAAAATATTTCAGGTTTCATTTAGATGAATCTAGAATAGACTAACAGGTCCCTCATAGGTTACCATTATTTTGTTATATATCAGTGATTCACCCCATGGGGGTATGTTTATGTTATATAAGTATTGTTATATAATTTTTTTGAATCCATATATATGGTCTTAAATATAAACATATGATGAAATATTACTTATAAATTCCCCTATTTATTTAATAAAATTTATGTTTTCTACTTTTGAGGATTATTATTTATGGGGAGTCAGTTAATTAAAATGCCAATTACAACCTAAAGGGTGTTTTCCTCTATAGATTAGAATTTATATTTTTTATAAAAAAAACCCAATTATGGAATCTTATAAAAATATGAAGTATATTTAAAATGGATTTTATAAGATGAACTAACTAAACTTGATAGGTTTTCGGCTAAATAATAATACTTGAAAGAATGTTTGACAAAACATTCAAGTGTGCCTTGTGGCATTGGATAAATTAAGGTCTTTTTATATATAACTGGTTCATATTATTCTCTAAAACTGATCCTTTAAATGTTTAAGAATCCCAATTATAATTAAGGTAATGACTTAAACAAAACCAGTAGATTTATTTTTCACTTGAAACCTGAGTACGTTTTAGTTTTACTTTTTCCTTATCGAGTTCTTGGGATGAGAGTGTGGATGTTTTCAATAGGTAAAAGTTCACTTTAATTAGGTTTCAATGAATTTGAAATATAGGTGGTAGATCATAGTTTCCTCTTAATTATGAACTAGCTATAGGTTCAATGCTTTTTTTCTTTTTTAAGGGGTCATCTTGAGGTATGAAGCACCTTTAGAACTAAATGACCTTTTAAACTCTTGTGAAACTTTTTGGATGTGTGGTGTAATTCAGGTGATGTTTCCCCTACTAGGACTCTTAGTTTCTAAAATTACACCTTGTATGGATATGTGTCTATTTGTTAATTTGACCCGTGTTTTGGTGTGACCATCCTGTAATGCTCTCTTTCAGTGGGCTAGATGTGATGAGGGCATGATCCACCACTCATTGTGTTGTGTGACCCTTCTGCTCTTCTTCTAAAATGGACAACATGGGAGGTATTCATCCATATTTGAAGTTAAATGGGATAATAAAACTCTAGTATAGTTATTTTTATGGGAATTTATATACTGGTATGCATAGGACTAATAATCCTGTGAATATTATATGGTGATGTTTCATTTTTTTGAGGAATCTTAGGGTAGTCTAAATTGATACACATGATACCCATTGATCAGCTTAAATGGTATAGTAAATCAAAGGATTTAATTAATTATCATTAATTCCTTGATCTATAATGCTTTTATCACTAGTCATCTCTAAGATAGAGTGACTTGGGCATTAATGAAAATCAAATTTATCCCAATTCTTTGGATGATGCTACAAGTAGGATCAACCTTTTGGAAAGTTTGGTCAAATTTTTTATCCATATGATAATTTCTAATGATGTATGTGATCATAATCATAGGATCGTCACATTTTTGTCTAAATTGAATATTAATCTAGTGCAATTTTAAGTGGATAGTTGTCCTCTATTTTTATTTTTTTACTTGGTAAAAGTGTTATGGCCAAGTCCAATACCTACATCTAGTGGTTGAAGGAGCGTGAGTCATTGAATGAGTTTCGGTTTTCAATAAATGGCGACTAAGACACTTTTAAAGTGGGGAGTGTCTCATTGATCAAAGAAAAATATTTCTTTATAAGTAGAGGGAATTCAATATTATAGGACCAATTGAAAATGGTTAGCACTGATTTTGAATTCCATAGGGTTAGTGAACTAGCTATAGGTTTTTATTCTTTGTAACACCCCGACCATTGACGCTTATGTTTTTATTCTTTTCTCAGTCTCACGACTCTGGGTAGAGTTGGTTTTGGGTCCGGGTTTGAATTTTTTTGAAGCTTGGATGTTTTCGGTGGGTCTCGGGCCAGTGCGCAGTCACCGCACTGCTAGCCGTCAACGCGCATTCGGTCTGATTGCGCGTTCGGTCCTGGTGAGTGTGCGGTTACCCACCTGTTTAGTAAATAATAAAATTAAATGAATAAATTAAATTGAAAATAATTTTATAAAATTTTTAATAATAATAATAACAATAATTTATAATATTGTTATTATTACTGTTGTTGTTATTGTTATGAGTAGGTTATTATTATTAACATATCAATTATTATTATTATTACTTTTATTATTCTCATTATTTTTTTTCTTTAATTGCATTTTTTCATCTCTTAACCCTATCTTCCTCTCTCACACGGCTCCCCCTCCCCTTCTTCTCCCCTCTCTCACGCCGCTTCCCCTCCCACTGGTTTCCTGCGCACATCGCCCGACCACCACTCCCTCCTATCCCATCCAACGTCGACAGCCCCCATCACACCACTCCTGCTCGACCTGTTGTGTGGTAGAAGCCGCTGTCTCCTCTTCCCATCGAAGGTCTGACCTCAACACCTTCCTCGCTCAATGACCACCCTCACACAGCGACCTTCTCCCTGCGCGCTCGGACCCCTCTCACGGCCATCCTGCTCTGGCCACGCTTCGACCGTCGTGCCTCTGCTTAGAGCCCCCTTGTTTCCCCTTAGTGTGGCGCAACACAATCCAACCATCCATCCCCTACTTTCGCTCACCTACCGTGACTCGACAACCCAGCGTCGCCCTCCTTGTCCCGCTCGGCTGCCCTCCGGCACGCTCCCCCGCTCCGATCAGAGCCCCTACCCGACAACCCCTCCACCCAGTTTCTCCCTACTCTTTCTACAATGCCTTTAAACCCCTTCCCCTAGCCTGATATATCATTCGACCTTATGGCGTGGCCCTAAACCCTCTACACGGCACCCCCACACTCCTTTGGCATGACAAATTTTTTCCCTTCCGACAACCATCTTCTCTTCCAGTATATTTCATTTATTTTTGGTGTTTTATCAAATCAACCAAACCTCAAATGTTCGATTTGTGATTCACGTGTTTTTTTGGTGTCTAGGATATGAGATTGGAGTATTGAGAACCGTTGGTCCATGGTCCGACATCCACCTCCAAAGGCGAGGTGGATAGACCCTCTTCCTTATGTCACCGATGTTTCCAGTATGGTTAACGCACCTACTATTTTGTTTCGCATTATCCAATTTAGGGTCCTTTGTTTTATGCAAGTCCTTGGTACCTTTTTGGTCGCGCGTTGGTCCTTGTCGCCTTATTTTTTGGTATCTTTTGTTTTTATAGTGAATTTATGGTCAACAACCGAGGATGCGCACGCATACACCTAAGGTATGTATATATATATATAATATATATATTTCCTCCATGTATGTATTCTCTCATGGCACAGGGAATACGTGAATTGGATTATGGATATTTATATATATATATATAGGTATGCGTGTGTGAGTGCAGGATGATTTCGAGTGGTCGCCGCCCTTTCTGTCAAGTTCCAAAGTGTTCAACATGACCTGGTTCTTCCTTGAGGTAGGTGAATCCGCTTTACCCTTTTTAAAATATTTCCATTTAATGATTGCATGTTTTTAATAAATTCTCTTACTAGATTTGTATCTTTGAAAATTAATTGGCCATCCTGGCTGGTACGATGTGCTTGCCTTTCTGGCCGCCCGCCTTCGCTGGCAAGGGCCTGCTCCGGCGTGCGCGACCTCGCAGGTGCCCTCTTCAGCGCACAACTCTCATTGGAGTTGGCGAAGACCTCCTTGGGTCTTGTTCTTGCTTTTTACAATGTCCTCTATCGAAGACAAGGTGAGTTCACTTTGATTTGGTTCGTCGCCCCTTTCCGACAGTCGCGCAACACCGCTGGTCCAGTGTGTCTCCGCGCCAAAGTAAGGTTTGCACTATTTTTGTTCGAGTGGTAAATAATTTTTTTACCATGTGTTGTGTTTATTTATTTTGGTACGATTTTATGTTTAAAATAATTTAGTTTTGTTGTATAATGTAATGAGTTACTTTTTGGGTATGGTTTCATAAATCTTAAATTGGTTTAGTGATAGTGCAGGCGATACGAACTTTGTTTTGAAAACATTTCGACCTGGTTATTTTATGTTGTTTATTCGTTAGGATTATTTTAGGTTCAAATTTGTGTGTTTTTAGATGTTTTGTGTTGTTGCAGCGCATTGCCGAGGCTTTCCGTGATGTTGTGGTTGTCAGCAAGTTGCGCGTACTTGTGCGCGAGTGTGAGATGTGCATCGTCGCCGTAACCGGGCTGCGAATCGAAGTAGGTCCCCCACTGCACTCACCTTTAAATTTAGAATTTAATAATTTCTTGATGTTCTACTAATTTTAATGAATGAGAAATAATATAAGATAATTAATTTTTAAATGATTATTTGGTGTGAAAAGAGACATTTATTTTATACTGGACACTTGAAACATTTTCTTGACAAGTGGACACCCAGTATAGAAAGAATGCATGTTTGACCTTTAAACATAATTCATGGAATTTCAAATGTAATTTTAGTTTTAAAGATAAATGATTTATTCTGAACAAGTGTTTTGGGTTTTCTCTAGAAATGAGGTTTTGCTTCAAAATTGGTGAAGGCTCGTTGGGCACTTTAATAAAATAAATTATTTTGGGAAAACACACTCAGGGGTGATCTTTGGTGTGCATTGATTGCGTGAGTTTTGTGTAATATTTTTGCATCGTGACTGATTGATTTACATTGTGGACGCACCCCTTTTTATTGTATGTGTTGACATGGGAACCTGGCATATTGAATGAATCTTCTGAGAACAATTGCTGCACTAGTTTAGAATACACACTGGCTAGTGGCCCCATAGCAGGGGAATACTGAGTTATTGCCATTATGGGGATTGGTCCCCTCGGTTAGGCTATGTAGGGCTATGCCGAGCATTAGGGTGTTATGACATCATCAAGTTAGGGCATGCCTTCAGGATGAGTCACATGTATAGTACGTTTCGGATTGTTCACGATCTCCTAGGTTTGACCCATGTTTCTTTTTGTGTTATTTGTATGTGGTGGACGGTTGAGAGGTCTAGTTTGGTTTCTGACCCATGTGTTCCACTTTTTACAATACCGTTGGTGTGTGTTGTGTGTTACATGTAGTTTTCCTTTCTGGATAATAACTAAATCTTGGCTTTCTACTTGTTCGCAACAACGTTTTAAAATGCAATGCACCTGTTCCTTTCAAACATTAAAAATTGTTTTTAAATTAAAAAGGGTAATGGACTGTTACTTGTTTTAGAAATGAAAGTGTGTGTGGAAAATAATATTTTATATAATTTAGTTCAAACCTGGAATTATTAAATTTCATTATTTAAAGGTAGTGCATTGGGAATAGATATCGGGCTAGCCTACTGAGTTTTAAAACTCACGGCTATAGTTCTTTTCTGTTTTTAGTGTTTGTGTAGGCTACAACTTGGGTGTGTTCGCCTTGGGCGACGTTTGGTCATGAGTTGGAGAGTGACCCGCAAGGTCACATGGAGATAGTGGTTGTCTCTTTCAGTTAGTTTTTTCTCTTTTGTCCTTGTTTAGTTACTTCACTGGGTTTATTTATTTGGCGCTGCTCTGTTTTATTTTGGTTTGCTTTATTTTTTTTATATGGGTGAAATCGTTCCCACAACATTTATTTATGCCCTGGCACATGTCGCCAGCCTAGGAGGATCGGGAACGCCTCTTGGGCCATATCGCAGACCGGATCGGGTGACCGGTTCAGGGTCAACCCGGGTCGGTTCATGACAAAATGGTATCAGAGTAGGCCATCTCTTAGCGAACCTCACTTTTCAGAGAGCCCTTTGTTATTTGGGATGTCTGGTAGATGAAGATTAGGACTATCGTGGCTCAGGAGGTAGGTTATGGGTCGGTGCCTGATCACCACTGCTCGTGACGAGACCTGAGTTACGAGGGTTATTCCAGGATTTGAGCCTCTTATCTTTGGTTGTTTTTGATTAATTAAACACAATGGGGAGCGAATCGGTTCACTTTTTGGCCTCACACGGGGTTGTGACTCGGGTCAAGTCCAAGTGTCTGGCTCAAGGTCCTCTTAGTGTTATGCTTTACTTGGGGCATGGCTCACCACCATGTTGTTGGGTCAGACATATGCACTAGTTCCTCATTCTAGTAGGTTATTACTCCTTGTGTTTAATTTTAATCTCGGTTGATTTGAGTGTGTTAAAAAAGTGAAATTGGTTTTCAAATGGAAAATTGTTTCTTCTAGATTGTTTTTTGAAATTACTAATGTGGGTTTCTAAAGAGAAAGTGTATTGGTTTGCAAAAAAACTTGGTATGTGTTTGGATTTGGTAAGGAAAATAAGTTTTTGAAATTTTTCACTCCTTATGGAGGGTCAAACGTGCGTGGGTGTGTACGGAGAGTGTGGGGGGGGGGGCACTTGTTCGCAGGTGATGTGAGCGGGAATGAATAAACTCACATGTGACGGTTCATAATGTGACATAGGTGAGTTTTTAAAATTTCAAAGAAATAACGTTTTTGGAAAAGTGATTTCTCCTCATGTTGTATATGTTTGTCTTATGGGCCTATTACCCTTGGCTTGTGTTGTTTATTTGATTGAGTTTTGTCTTGATGCCGGTTTTGATGGTGTTTTTCATGTTGTTATGAGTATGCCTCCCAGAAAACCTCCAAAAGTTGTTAATGATTTATGCCCAGTTCTCAGTTCCTTTTGTGTGTTGCTTGCTTTTCGAGGTAACCGAAGTCTGTTAGAGGTAGTTTTATAGTTCTAAAAGATAGTGTGTCTTCAGTTTGTTGGGAACTCCCAGGACCGTTAATGTTCGTACCGCCCTAGAGTTATTTGAGGGTTCAGTTCTGGACTAGTAAAGATGAAATTTCTCATCGCCGTTAGAGTTTTGGGTGTGATTAATGGTGGTCGAATTTCACGAAGATTCCCCATCTGGAAAGGAGTACGGGATGGTTGAACCTATCTCCAAGAAACCATCCTCATCGGTACTAGCTCCTAGTTCATCGGACCGCTCTCTTGTGCGCCACCAGTATGGCATGTCCGGACATTCTAAGTCGTCATGCAGCATCCCTTTGAAAATGTACGACCATCGTGGTTGTTGGAATCATTGAACGGAAGAAGGAGTCAGAGACCATAGATGAAAATGCCTGAATGTGAGGCAGGAGATGCTTCAGCCATCAAGGCCCCATCCATAGGTCTCGGGGTGAAGCTCTCTCACAGTTGGGAGTTGTTAAGAGTGTGTGGATCCTCGAGTCGGATAATGTTTTCAGATTTGGAATGGAAATATCCAAAATTTCCCTTGTACTATTCTCATCATTATCGTAAGCTCATCCTCACTGTGGTGGTGTGATGAGATTGTTCCCCCACAATCCAAGGGGTCTTATCTTCTCTCAGTGTGGTTCTTAAGATTTTTGGTCTCTTTGAATTGTGTGCGCCCGTGAATAGAAGGGACATGTTCTAATTTTGAGTTGGTATCAGGTGTGTTTGTTAGGGAGGTGTTCGTTTCGTGAAATTGCTGGGAGGTGTTGAGTTAATTTCCCATCCTCAAGTTGCTGGATTGTTCTGTAGCAAGATTTTCATCAAGTCTCCAGTGTGTGGTTTGGTACATGTGGGGAAAATGAATGAGTTTGGTTTGGGAGTTCCCGTGTTACTCCCCCCCCCCGGGGTGGTTTGTTTGGATTTCAAGGGTTTCTATATTAGTAAATTCTTGTGGTGGGGAGAACCCTCTCATGTTATTCCCTCAATCTTGGGAAGTGGTTTTTCATAAATTGGTTGGGTGTGACGTTTGTTGGGAATGGTTACCTCGTAGCTCTCGGTTCTCTATGATTTTGTTTGGGAATGAACTCAAGTTGTGTCAACTATTGGCTTGGTGACTTTCTGGGGGCAGATAGTATCTGTGGTGGGGAGAATTGTCACACTCCGACCACTGAAGCTTATGTTTTTATTATTTTCTCGGTCCCACGACTTTGGGTAGAGTCGCGTTTGGGTCTGGGTTTGTATTTTTTGAAGCTTTGATGTTTTCGGTGGGTCTCGGGCGAGTGTGCAGTCACCGCACTGCTAGCGGTCACTGCACATTCGGTCTGATTGTGCATTCGGACCTGGTGACTGCGCGGTTACCCACCTGTTTAGATAAATAATAAAATTAAATGAATAAATTAAATTGAAAAGAATTTTATAAAATGTTTAATAATAATAATAACAATAAATTATAATATTGTTACTATTATTATTATTGTTATTATTATGAGTAGGTTATTGTTATTAACATATCAATTATTATTATTATTATTACTTTTGTTGTTCCCGTCATTTTTTTATTTTATAGCATTTTTTCCTCTCCTAACCCTATCCGCCTCTCTCACGCGACTCCCCTTTCCCTTCTTCTCCCCTCTCTCATGCTGCTTCCCCTCCCCCTGGTTTCTTATGCACATCACCCGACCACCCCTCCCTCCTATCTCATTTAACGTCGATAGCCCCAATCACCCCTCTCCTGCTCGACCTGTTGTGCGGCAATAGCCACTGTCTCCTCTCCCTATCAAAGGTCCGACCTCAGCACCTTCCTCACCTGATGACCACCCTCACACAACGACCTTCTCCCTACGTGCTCGGACCCCCTCTCACAGCCAGTCTGCTCCGGCCACGCTTCGACCATCATGCCTCTTCTTAGCACCCCATTGTTTCCCCTGAGTGCGGAACAACGCAATCCAACTGGCCAGCCCCTGCTTTCGCTCACCTACAGCAACTCGGCGACCCAGCGCTTCCCTCCTCATCCCGCTCGACTGCCCTCCGGCACGCTCCCCCTCTCCAGTTAGAGCCCATACCCAACATCCCCTCCACCCAGTTTCTCCCTACTCCTTCTACAATTCCTTTAAACCCCTACCCCTAACCTGATCTGTCATGTGGCTTTATTGTGCAGCCCTAAACCCTCTGTGCGACACCCCCACACTCCTTTGGCATGGAAACTTTTTTCCCTTGCCAACAACCATCTTCTCTGGCAGCATATTTCATTTATTTTTGGTGTTTTTATCAAATCAACCAAACCTCAAATGTTCGGTTTGTGATTCCCATGTTTTTTTTCGGTGTCTAGGATATGAGATTGGCGTATTGAGAAATGTTGGTCCATGTTCTAACATCTGCCGCCAAAGTCAAGGCGGATGGACCCTTTTCCTAATGTCTCCGATGTTTCCGGTAAGGTTAACGCACCTGCTATTTTGTTTCGCATTATCCAATCGAGGGTCCTTTGTTTTATGAAATTCCTTGGTACCTTTTTGGTCGTGAATTGGTCCTTACTGCCTTATTTTTGGGTATCTTTGGTTTTTATAGTGAATTTATGGTCAAAGACCAAGGACACGCATGCATACACCTAAGGTATGTATATATATATAATATATATATTTCCTCCAAGTATGTATTCTCTCATGGCGTGGGGAATACGTGCATTAGATTATGGATATATGTATATATATATATATAGGCATGTGCGTGCAAGTGCAGGATGATTTTGAGTGGTCTCCACCCATTCTGTCAAGTTCCAAAGTGTTCAAAATGACCTGGTTCTTCCTTAAGGTAGGCGAATCCGATTTCCCCCTTTTTTAAATATGTCCATTTAATGCTTGCATGTTTTTAATAAATTCTCTTACTAGATTTGTATCTTTGAAAAATTATTGGCCAACCCTGCCGGTATGATGTGCTTGCCTTTCTGGCCAACCGTCTTCACCAGAAGGGGCCTCCTCCGGCACGCGCGACATCACAGGTGCCTTCTTCAGTGCACAACTCTCATTTGAGTAGGCGAAGACATCCTTGGGTCTTGTTCTTGCTTTTTTACAACATCCGTTATCGAAGACGAGGCAAGTTCACTTTGATTTGGTTCGCCGCCCCTTTCTGACTGATAAAAAACTATTTTGATGAATATTTTGTTGATAATAAATGATATAATTTCCTCACATTGTGTTAAATATGTTTATTTATAAAATATTTGGATTTTTGATCATTCATTTGAGAATTTGGTGAAAATTCCAGTTTTACCCTTTCAAAGATAAATATATTTATATTTATTATTTGAAATTGAAATTTTTTAACAGTGTTCCTAACTTAATTTTATACAACTTTCATTCAGGACACTATAGCTAAAGAGTGCATTTGGATGGAGTAAATGGGCCATTAATCCAATGGTGGGCTGGACTCGGCAGAATAGACATGGGTTCTGTATTTGGGTCATAACATCTTCATCCGGGCTTGGATTGAACCCAAATTTTGAGGAAAGATCTGGAACAAGATTTGGCACAAATAAGCCTTCTGTAAGGCTGGTCAATTCATGCTATCTGGAGGTCAACTAGGCGGTGTAACTTGGAATAAAATATTTGGTCTATTTTTTCATTTCACACATAGAAAGTTATGTAACCCTAGCCCTCAAAAAATCGATTTAAAGGGGGTTTCAACTCTTTAGGAGGGATGGTGGAGGATTTGGTAAGGTTGGGACGAAAGGTTGTCTCTTGGGAGCCCCTCACAACTCTTGGAAGAAGTAAGCCTTTGTGCAAACCTCTCTTCCAAAAAGGCTCTCCTCTCCCACCTCTTCTTTGTATTTCCTTTATTTCATGATTGTTTCTTGAATTTTTTCTTCAAATATTCTTCTATGTTCTTCCCTATTCTTCTTCTATTAATCTTATTAATTGGGTTAGAATCAAGAGTTAAGACAAGATTGGGTTCTACCCTTTCAATCCTTTCTTATGCAAAACGTCTCCATGATGACTACACCGCCCATGGAAGAGTAGTTCTTTTTAGTAATTGATCGACCTCTATCCTTCTTCATTTAATTTTTTTGAATCATTGAGATACTGTAATTAACATAATATGATCCATGAATTGTGTTTTTAAATTGTAAGAAACTAAGCAAGCAATTGAACAATTAACAAAAATCACATGAGGTCGGGAATTGTGTAAATTGTGAGAGCGCGATCTTAATCGGTAATATAAGACCATACAGGATAAATTTGTAGAGTTCAAATATAATCCCTAAACACAATTCATCCTCATTTACAGAATGGATATGTTCTCTAATTAACCACTGACCACAAGCTAACCTTAGAACAACAATCAAAGAAGGGTGATGCGATTGCGTATTCCGAAGCTATCCTAGGGTTTAAGTAATTTCATCTTTGTAGTTAAGTTAACTCTCGTAGGGTTTGAGGGATAACAAATTAGGGGATCATAATTAAGTGGATATTTATTTAAATGATAATGATTAATAAGTGAATGAAGAGGTAGAGTTTGATCGATTACGCATTTTAAAATATTTTCTAAAAAAAACCTCCTTTTGTTGTGTCATTTTAATCGAAATTCATTTCAAAACTAAAAAACAAAAAAAATTACAATCTTCTTCCAGAAAACATCTTCTAGAATCATAAACTATAACCAAACCCCATTATTTCAGGTAGTGTTTTTATTATCTTTTATTTTATTTTTAGAATACCTTTAAAAAGTTGTTTTAATTCTACTTCCTCCTTTGAGAGACGACCTTGGTTAGCCACTCTACTGCA
Source organism: Viscum album (assembly GCA_963277665.1). Classification (NCBI taxonomy): domain Eukaryota; kingdom Viridiplantae; phylum Streptophyta; class Magnoliopsida; order Santalales; family Viscaceae; genus Viscum; species Viscum album. Next base: position 1,371,664,724 of record OY728135.1, read on the forward strand.
CCTAAGTACCCCAAAATCACATTAATAATTTGAGGGTGCCCACGACATCACTCTTTCACTGACGGTCACGCAACACCTCTAGTCGAGCACGTCTCCGTTCCAAATTTAGGTTTGCGCTGTTTTTGTTCAAGTGGTAAATAATTTTTTTAGCCTGTGTTGTGTTTATTTATTTTGGTGCGATTTTAATTATAAAATAATTGAGTTTTACTACATGAAGTTATGAGTTACTTTTTGGGGATGGTTTCATAAATCTTAAAGTGGTTTAGTGATAGTGCATGCGATACGAGCTTTGTTTTGAAAACATGTCGACCTGGTTATTTTACGTTGTTTATTCGTTAGGATTATTTTTGGTTTTCATTTGTCTGTTTTTAGATGTTTTGTGTTATTGCAGCCCATTGTCGAGGCTTTTCGTGATGTTGCGGTCGTCAGCAAGTTGTGCGTACTTGTGCGTGAGTGTGAGATGTGCATCATCATCGTAATCGGGCTGCGAGTCGAGGTAGTTCCCCCACTGCACTGACCATTAAATTTTGAATTTATTAATTTCTTGATGTTCTATTAATTTTAATGAATAATAAATAATATAAGATAATTAATTTTTAAATGATTATTTGGTTTGAAAAGAGTCGTTTATTTTATACCGAACACTTGACACATTTTCTTGACGAGCGAACACCCAGTATTGAACGAATTCCTGTTTGGACTTTAAACACAATTCACGTAATTTCAAATGTACTTTTAGTTTTAAAGATAAATGATTTATTCGGAAAAAGTGTTTTGGGTTTTCTCGAGAAATGAGGTTTTTCTTTAAAATTGGTGAAGGCTTGTTTGGCACTTTAATAAAATAAATTATTTTGGGAAAACCCACTCAGGGGTTATCTTTGGTGTGTGTTGATTGCGTGAGTTGTGTGTGATATTTGTGCATCGTGACTGATTGATTTACATTGTGGATGTACCCTTTTTATTGTATGTGTTGACATGCGAACCTGGCATATTGAGTGAATATTCTGAGAATGATTGTTGCACTAGTTTAGAATACGCACTGGCTAGTGGCCCCATAGCAGGGGAATACTGAGTTATTACTACTATGGGGATTGGGCCCCTCGGCTAGTCCATGTAGGGCTATACCGAGCATTATGGCGTTTTGACGTCATCTAGTTAGGGCATGCCTTCAGGATGAGTCACATCTATAGTAAATTCTGGATTGTTCACGATCTCCTAGGTTCGACCCATGTTTCTTTTTGTGTTATTTGTATGTGGTGGACGGTAGAGAGGTCTAGTTCGGTTGCTGGCCCATGTGTGCCACTTTTTGCATTTCCCTTAGTGTGTTTTGTGTGTTATGTGTTTTTTTCCTTTTTGGATAATAATTAAGGCTTGGTTTTCTACTTGTTCGCAACAACATTTTAAAATTCAATGCACATGTTCCTTTCAAACATTAAAAATTTATTAAATTAAAAAGGGAATGTACTGTTACTTGTTTTAGAAATGAATGTGTGTGTGGAAACTAATATTTTATATAATTTAGTTCAAACCTGGAATTAGTAAATTTCTTTATTTAAAGGTAGTGCATTGGGAATAGATATTGGGCTAGCCTATTATGTTTTAATACTCACTCCTATAGTTCTTTTTATGTTTTTAGTGTTTTTTTAGGCTATAGCTTGGGTGCATTCACCTTGGGTGACGTTTGGTCATGAGTTGGAGAGTGACCCGCGAGGTCACACGGAGATAGTGGTTGTCTCATTCGGTTAGTTTTTTTTTCTTTTGTCATTGTTTAGTTACTTTACTCTATTTATTTATTTTGTGCTACTCTTTTTTATTTCAGTTTGCTTTATTTATTTTTTTTATATGGGAAAAATCATTCCCACATCCTCTGTTGATACCCTCGCGCTTGTCGCCAGCCCGGGAGGATCAGGAACGCCTCTCGGGCCATGTTGCGGACCGGCTCTGGTGACAGGTTCAGGGTCGACCCGGGTTGGTTCGTGACAATTTTGGTCAAATTTTTTATCCATATGATAATTTCTAATGATGTATGTGATCATAAATCAGAGGATCTTCACATGTGTGTCTAAATTGGATATTAATCTAGTGCACTTTTAATTGGATAGTTGTCCTCTATTTTTATTTTGGTACTGGGTAAAAGTTTTATGGCCAAGTCCAATACCTACATTTAGTGGTTGATGGAGCGTGTGTCATTGAATGAGTTTCTATTTTCAATAAATGACGACTAAGACACTCCTAAGGTGGGGAGTTTCACATCAATCAAATTAAAATATTAATTTATAAGTAGAGGGAATGCAATATTATAGGACCAATTGAAAATGGTCAGCATTGATTTTGAATTCCATAGGGTTAGTGAGTTTGTAAAATTTGTTGGTTCTTACGAGGCAGCACGATAATGATTTGGTAGGATATGTTCATAACTTTATAAAACATCATTAGTCATGGATAGGCTCAGATGGTTTTCCATTAGTGGTCATAGAATTCATTGTTTGGTAAGTAAACCATGTTTGGTTATTGGTTATGAGTCAAGAGATTCAATCAAGCTCTTTTAAAGGAAACTAATCAGTGGTGGTACGACTCTTTCAATAATTTAGCTGCATAGGGTTGGTTGGTAACCATACTAAGAACATCATCAATGAAAGTGTCTCAGATCTTATTGTTAATTCTTTATATCCTCTTTTTGTACTCTTTTTATAGTGACAACCATGTCCCCTATCTTGATATCATCCAGGATACATTGAGATAACATTAGTTATACACCGATCTAAAGTAAAATTCCCTTATGTTTCGATAAGAACACTTTTGGAAGTTATATTCTAGAAACTTTCATATTTATAGAGGAATGGTTAGTCCTAAGTGATACTTGGGTTCCTAGGTAGAAATTCCTTGGACAGAATTATAGACACTAGATGGTTATATGAATTTTTTACCATTGGTCTCAGTAAGTGTTCTAATGGATATACATTTTTGTTATATACCGATGTCTCACTTTTAAACTCCAAAGTATGGACTAACATGGATGAGCTCTTTGGACTCTAATTGATGATTATGATTTTACAACGAACATCAGTCAGTCTTAGATGAGATTCATTAGAAGGTGGAATACAAGTGTGTAGGATTGAGTATACACCCATATTCGTGATGGGCATGCAAACATAAATGGACATTGTTGATTGAGATGTCACTATAAGCTATTTACATACTTTTATGGACATATTCGAAGTAAACATGATATTCCTTAGGATATAGAATCATGTTTTTGGATGTTTCATACATGATGTCTAATCTAAGGACTCTTGATAATAGTCATCCAGAAGTGGCTCAAAATGATTACTCTTGTTAATTAAAATTAGCCAGTGAGGAACTATTTCATGGAATTTCATCATAAAGAGGTGAGTGTAGTGTGATTTGGAGAAGTTTATTCATGAAAAATAAGCTCGACCAAGATAAATGAGGTCAATTGGGAGTCAACTAACCATTTAATCTAAGGATCAGGATAATAGAATTGTTAGAATGCTAGGGTCATATTAAATTATAAAATTCTGATAGTGGGGATACTGTGACTCAAATTATACTTTAATTAGAGAACCTATGATTTGGACATATATAGTCTAGATGAATAATGAGAAATAAATGTGACTGCTTCTTGATATTGATGGGATCAGGTATGTTCCATATTGAATTTTAGTACAAAATGTGAGCATTGACTTGAGTTTCCATGGAATTTGTATTGTATTATAAAGTGATGTTTTGTAGTGTGTTTGGAATAGGAAACATAACACACCTTTTTAAATGAAACTTCATGACCTTATTAGGTTAATTTTATTTTCTATGTTCTCCAAGGCTTCTCAGGGATGATAATTTGTAAGGTGGAAAGGGTGTAATATATAATGTTTGTACTAGGTGAAACTTTTAAAAGAATTTGAATTTTACCATTTTTGGGATGAGACATTCACTAAACCATGCTTCAGGATCTATATCTGAGATTTTAAAAAAATAATTTTTTTTGTGTGTGGTTTAGGTATCATGATTTTTTTTTGAGAGTTCGGTAGTGTTTTGGAGGTGTTATGCTCTGAAAGCTCTGGTTTTTTTACAGAGGCATAATGAGGCGTATAGTAAGCTCATGGTCAGTTTAACTGTGTGTGTCAACTATGCAGACCCAATTTTTGAGGATAAAATTTTTCTAATCCATTGGATTGGTTGGATCCCTTTCATCTTCATAAAGGTGTGCATAGAGTGACTCACATGGATTGCACATGGTCTGCCAAAACTGTGCCCCTAGCCCGTGATGGTTTTGGGCACCGCAGAAGAGTGTGATGGTTCATGCCAAATTTTATTTGTTTCATTAATGATGATCATTTTAATATTTACTGGAAAATAAATTTCATGATGAGTATAATTTAATCAAAGAAAATAGAAAATGTATAAAATGCCAGAACTGGGGTGTCAAATCATCACATATTATTTATAACTAATTTTATAAATTACTAAATTAACTTGTGGGAATAATTTATTCATTGATGGATAAGAAAATATATTTATGTTATATCATCATCATTTTTTAGGAATCAAGAGAATATTCCCTCTAGTGGTGATCCACATGTGTTTAATAAATCTCTAAACGTCACTACATGAATCTCTAGATGCTAGCACAGTTGATCCTATTGCTTACGTCGCTTGAATTTGATCACCTCAAAAATCAATTCCAATAGATTATCATAGATCACTCTTTACTCGAGATTGGGAGTTAGAGGAAGATCATTCTCCATTCGTGGGAGTTTTCTTAGAGAAGGAATATCTATAGGGCTCCAAGAGGATTCTTCGGATTTCTTGTGCTCAAAAAAATGAATTGGATCTCTTGAACAGATTTAATAAAACACATGTATGAGTAATATTTATTCAAATTTTTAAATAATAAATAATAATATATTATTTAACTAAGGTTCTAGATACACTTAGTGTGTGGCCCTCTAGGCCACTTTCTCAGTGTCATTAGGGAAAGAAGCCTAATGTTTAGGGCTAGTGTCTAGCAACAATCCATGGAACCCATAGAGAAATAATTTAATGTAAATCATACAGATGCTTAATTTGTAACATAATACCTTTATCGTGATATCTTTAATCAAGAAGGTTGTACAATGGTTCCATAAATACATGTACATGATGTATCTTTTTGTTGACTTTAAAGAAATCAAAATTGCCTATAGAACACTATGGACATGGATTTATTTAGGCTATAATATTTCCTTCAATTTTATAAGATATAAACTTCAATTAAATAATATAAGGGATAACTCTATTCTTGTATTATTCAATCATGAAATATCACTCATGATGCACCCAATATATCCTACCTCACCGTGAACATATGTCATCATGGTTTTTCATCAATACATAAAAGTATGTGACTTATAATATTAATTAAAAATATTATTAAATTCTAAGGACCAATACACTTGTACATATATAGGATCATCCAATAAAACTTATAAATTTTGATTTCTTATTGGCATCTCTCATTCTCATAATATCCTACACTAGATATTACCAAGTAAGTACACCATGAGAAGGAGTCACAAAGTCCTATGAGTGTCCAACCCTAATATCATATATCATTGTTGTCTATAAAATGATATCATATGCCTATATAACATATATATAAGAATATTTTCATGGAACTTCTGGGTTCTCATCATAGCAGAGAACTAGTAGGGCCTTTTATTGTGACATCTACTTTTAGAACATTATGAAATACTATGTTACTCAAAATAAAAATAATGATATAATAAGAATTTTATAAATATTAGAAACTATAAATATAGGTTATCATAAATTATAAATAAGTTGGTTCTAAAGAAGCAACTCCAATAGACTCAAACATTCACTAGATCCAACTTCTAACAACCTCAATTTCACTAGCTCTCACGTGATACTCATGATTATGTTGATGTAGGAATTTATTCAAGTGGCACTCCATGTTTCCCTTCATGGGTAATCATATTATTATAACTTCAACCCTCTAAGAAAAATCCACCAAGAGGTGATACTTCTAAACTATATGCTTTTTCTGTTGGTTTGACCTTGGCTCTTTTTCAAGAGCCAGCAATGTAATATTATCAGAATACAATTTGATAAGGTCTTTACTTCTAGGTACCACATCAATCCACTAGACAATGTTTTGTATCCAGATGGATTCCTTGGCTACATCATAAGACAATATATACTAATACTTCAATATAGAATTAGTGACAACTGGATTCTTTGAACGCTTCCAACTCAATTCTCCTCTATTAAGATAGAAAACATATCTTTCTCGTGACTTCAAATCATTCTAATCTATTTAAAAACTAGCATTAGTATAACCCCTAATGACTAGTTCCTTGTCTATTCCATACTTGAAGAAAATATCCTATGTTCTTCTCAGATACTTTAGGATAGCCTTAACAGTAGACAAATGGTGTTCTCCAACATCATGTTTATATCTTGTTACCATGACCAATTCCTAGGTTATATAAAGTCTGGTACATAACATGGAATACATTATTGATCCTATCACTGAAGCGTGTGGGATCATACTCATTCCATATTTCTTATATTGTGTCTGAGGAAACATTTTCTTTGAAATATTTAAACCATGTGATACTAGAACCAATCCCTTCTTTGATTGTTCCATAATAAATCACTTTAGTATCTTTTCAATGTATATACTATGAACATTGTCTAGGCATCCTCTTCGATCAATCACAAATTTTCATGATCCCTAGAATATAGGCTAACTCACCTAAGTACTTCATAAAGAAACACTTTTTAAAATATTCCTTGATATACTATAAGACTTATATGTAATTTCAAATTGGTATTATGTCATCAACATACAACACTAGAATAATGACTGCATTCCCACTAAACCTATTATCAAAATACAGGGTGCACATTCATTCTTAATGAAACCTAATTATTTTATAGCTTCATCGAATCGTATTTTCCATGACATGTATACTTACTTCAATCCATAAATTTATATCTACAACTTGAAAATCTTTTTTTCATCACCTAGAGTCACAAACTCTTTTGATTGATTCATATAGGCAGCTTTGTGAATGTTCCCATTAAGGAAATCAGCTTTGATGTCCATCTACAAAATTTCTTAGACTTTTTAAGCTGTAATAGAAAATAGAATTATGATGTATGTAAACATAGAAACTAGTGAAAAGGTTTCATTATATTCATTTCCTTGACTCTATTTAAACCCCTTATCATCTATACTTGATTTATAGTCATTTACTTTACCATTCATTTCTATTTTTCTCTTGAATATCGATTTTCACCCTATGGGATTTACATCAACTAGTACATCAACCAAAACAAAAATATGGTTTTGATACATGGAATCCATTTCATAATTCAAGTATTTATTCCATTATACAACTTCTGATCTCTCTACAACCTCTTTATAGGATATAAGTTCATCGTTTTCAACCAATAATGATTCACCATCTTCAGTGACTATAAGACAATATATCTTTGGTTCTATTAAAACTTTTGTTCTACTTTGTATTACTTGTGTTTTAGGAACAAATTCTTTCATGGGTACCTATGGAAATGGTTCATGTAACAACTCTTGTGTATCATGATCACCAACTTCATCGAATTAAATCATACTCCCACTATACATGTTCAGGATATGCTCCCTCTCAAGAAATATGGCTTGTATGTCTATAGTCACATTCTTATTTAAGGGATTTTATATGTAGTATCCTTTTGTTTCCTTGGGATACAATATAATATTTCACTTTGTTCCATGGGGTTCTTGTTTATTTCTTGATTAGTCCTCAAAAAATTCCCCCAACCCCATACATGTGTATACGAGAAAACAGGTTTCTTTCCACTCTATAACTCCAAGGGAATTCCATTTTCCCCTTTAGATGGTACTTTGTTTAATATATATGTCATAGTTTGTAATTAATATCCCCAAAATGATAATAGAAGATCTTAATAACTCATCATCCACCTTACCATGTCTCACAAGGTATAGTTACTCTTTCCACTAACCTCATTCCATAATGGTGTGTAAGGTGGAAATAATTGTGACAAAAACCCAAACTCTCATAGAAAGTCAATGAATTATTGGTTAATATATTCACCACTTAGATCCAATCAAATCTTATTTATCTTCTTCGCAAGTTTATTATCTACTTGATTCTTGATTTCATTGAATTTATATTAGGACCCAGCCTTATACCTCATTAATTTTACATAGACATATCTACTCAAGTCATCATTAAATTTTATGATGTAAGAATATCTACCAATATCTTCTACTATAAATGGTCCACACACATCAGTGTGTTCCAATCCTAGAAGCTCATTGGCCCTTTCACCCTATCCACTGAATGGATGTTTTCTTATTATCCCATGTAAAAAAACATGACATATTTCAGGTGGTTTTAGCTCAGAAGAGTATAAATAACCATATTGATAGAGATTTTTCAAATTATTCCCATTACATGACCAAGATGGTGATGCCATATCTAGGTGTTATATGAGTCATGTGAACATGATTCATTATCTATTACCAATACTTTCTTTTTATAATTTAATACATAAAACCCATTATTTAAATGTGTCATGCCATAATAGATATTGACTTTATAAAAGAAAAAACTTTTACTTACAAACTTGAAAATAAAACCCTTTGCATCTATGCATGATATAGAAATTATGTTATTGGTAATCATTGGTACAAAATAAAAATCCTTTTAAAACAAAAATAATTCTTGGTGGAAATGAAAGGTGGTAGTGACCAATGGCTAGAGTAGTCCGCCTCACACTGTTGAAAACTCAAAAATTCACATCTCCTCTATTAATATTTTAGAATCAACATAGTTTCTACATTTTTATATAGATGTGAACCCCACATGCTATATCTAATACTGAATGTTTAGATATTGAATGATTAAACTTGAAAATGAACTCACCTTCTAGAATCCACTTACTTCCGGGAGCATCTCGGCTTTCAGTGGCCTTTCTTTCTACATGAAGAACATACTACCTCCATTTCATTTCCCTACCACTAGATCTTACACTTATTTGAAGCATGGTTCTTGAGATATTTATACTTTTTATGATTCTTGGTCCCTTTATACTTGTTCTTATTTTTCTTTTTTACTATATGGAATGTGAGTTTTTCATGCCCCATGTCCTTATCTACTTATTGAATCCAAGTAAGAGGTTTTAAAAGACTCTTCTCATTATTTATCATATTATAATTATTAATAATATTAAATAATCTCTTGGGTAGTGATGAATGTATGAAATCAATGCACAATTCATCCATAAATTTAATCCCTAAGATGTATAAGAATTCAATGTATCCAAAAATCTTGATTGAATGAGGCCTAGTTGGCACCAACTCAAAAATATTAGTTTTAAATATAGAATTATAGATCTATTATATCACTTGTGTCACATTATCTTAATAGAGATAATACATGTAAGATATCATTAAATATGAATTTGTGCCCTCATGTTCCTTCAAAATATCAAGGTTCATGGATTATAGCATAAAAAAGTAAAAATCTTTGGAATCATTCCAATATTTCTCATAGAAAGTTAAATATTCATCAATAGCCTCATTACCAAGTTCATTATGAATACGTTCTTCCAGCACATACAATTTCCATTAATGTTGAAGGATAACACATAATCACCTTTTCCAATCTTGGAAGTTTTTGCTAGAGATAAATTTATCCCTCTCAACTATGGATCATAGTGATGTGTTTAAAGTCATTTAGTTACTGTTTTTACAAATAAAATGATTATAATTTAAGTACTTTATCTAAAAAAATTAAAACAAATAAATAAATAATATATTTATAAATATCCCACTATTTTATCAAAACCCAATATCCCATACCATTGGCTTCATAATATCATGTTTCGTGGACATTCTAGTGGAAAGGATCTATATTCCCCTTCTCATAACTCTAGCTTTTGTTGGTCAAGCAACTTGATTGGTTTTATGTAGGAATTCCAAATTCCCACTGTATTAACTCATAGTTATTTGATATGTTGAGTGGACTCCCCAATCCTAAAATACTTAAATTGGATTTCCAAAACCCTTACCTCTCATCAAAGATCTTCTTTGGAAATTCAACCTTGATGTGAACTAAGATAAGTTAACCCAAAACATCATGTTATAATTCCCTGATAATTAAAATCTCCCATACTTTGGATTGTCGAGCACATTGAACTATGTTTCAATTTTACCTGAATTAGAAGAAGTCTATACTGGCTTAGTATATATAATTGATGAATTTTATCTTTTATGCGTAAATTTCCAAAAATTATTTTTTCACATTTGTTAATATTAAGTGGATTTACTTAAGTGATTAAAAATGTCATAGATAATATTTAGGAATAAACCAATTTATTTTAGTTCTATCATGAATGTGTTTTAATTCATTAATTCATGTCATCATAAAAAACATACATAATGAAATAATCATGCAACTTGAAAGAAATTAAATATTAAACAGGTTTGATTAAGAGCTTTTACAAATGGTTATTTTATCTAGTGGATGATAAAATAATCATTGACCAAGGGGAGAAACACCTTGAACCAATTAAGGTTCGTGTTGCATTTTTTTACCTATCAACCTATGCATCTCTCATGGATTGGTTTTGCATCAGCTCCAAACGTGAACCGCCACCACTATCTTGGTAGCTCCATCCATTAAATATGATTTTACTCATGCATAGGTTAGGGGAAAGGTTTATATAAAAAATGACATGAAGAACCTTACATAATTAGAGGAGAGATGAAATACATGCCAAAATTTTTGTTTAATAATAAATTAATTGAAACCAAACACAAACAAAGGTCTTGGTTAAAGCTCATGATCATCCATTATCATTCAACAAATTAATTATTTAATAAAATTATCATTCAATTTTAATCATTATTATTTAAGATAAATCATGCTCAAATAAATTAATTATCTTCTTTGATTAATCAATTATTTTATCTTAATTCTCATTTGAATTTCCTTGAGATTCTCATCCATAATAATTTTAAATAATTTTATTTAAAATTAACTATATATATAAATGTACCTTAGAGGAAACACGATGAATACCCATCTAAATTTACCAAACATGTATTATATTCTAATATTGTTTACTATTGTGCCATGTGGAATACATGACTTATCATGTACTTTCCTGACATGTGCTATCCACTTAATGATTACACATATTACATGATTTTTCAATCTTTTATTTTGCTTCAATGCATGTTGAGTAATAACTATAATAAGACTCAAATATGATATGAAGATACAAACATTACCCAAAAAATAACTGAAAATTTATATATATTAAAAATCATAACATGGAGTGTCCTATAAACTTAATGAACACTTTCAAGAACATGTTTATAAGGTTTATAAAAAATAATAAATTAATTTTAATTCTACACAATTTGGTATAAGTACCCGGTGTGTGTGCTACATAGCGTGTACTTTTCTCACCATCTATCTGAGGCACGTGCCTGGGGACTCAGAGTGTAAACTATGTTAGGAAAAAAATTGGAGTACACGACGTACATGTTGGTTACATGTCATGTGGTCTCTGAGTTACATGGTCACCAGTTATATAGGTCATATAATAATATGCATGGTTCATCTATGAATAAAGTTCTACATGTCATGTATGTGGGCTAAATAATGTGTACTTTGGCTGACCATATCCCCAGTTGGCCTACTCAACACATGGTTTATAATTAAATACATCACATGTAACAAATTCACACACCATGAATTAATTCTGAATTAATTCTTATTTCATTAAACACTAGTATATGGAATGTATCTCTAGGTTATAATGAGTGTACTCTTGTGCTATCTAGTCATATTCCTCATGAACTTCAAATGAGATCTTTGATCTTATTTCATTCAAACAATTAATCACTTTGATTATATTTATGGTAAATTAAATATAAAGAAGTAGATCTTGCAATTTGGATTAAATAAAGATTAAAATTGAATTAAAAAATAAATTAAAAATTTCTAAATCAATCAATGATCTTTAAATTATTATAAATAATTATGTTACTGCTCTGATACCACTTAAAGGTTTTGGGAATAGTGGAAGTGTGATATGGGTGATGCCCAAATTTTCTTTTTCCATGATCAATTATCAATCCTATATTTACACGATGATAAACCCTGTAATCAATGAAATTGAATAAAAGAAAACTGAAAATAGATAAAATTACATAACCAGAACATAGGATCATCACATATTATTTATAATTAATTTAATCGATTAATGAATTTCCCTGTGAAAATCATTTCCTCATTGATGGATCTCACAATAGATCTATATTGTACTATCATTGAATTTTAGGAATGATGTATAGATTACCTCTTGTGGTTTTCTACATGTGTTCCACAAATATTTTAACACCATAGTAGGAATATGTGGGTTCTATCATGGTAGGTCATATTGATTTTATCTCTCACCTTTTATTATCTTAAGAATCAATTTCAAAATATTCTATTTGGCCACACTTGACTCAAGAGTGGGAGGTAGAGGAAGATAAATCTATATTCTTGGGAGGATTTGTGGATAAGGGATCTCTCTAGGGATTCGAGAGGATTCTCTAGATTCATTGTGAACAACAACAAAAACGAATTGGATCTATTAAAATATAATATAATTGGGTTTATATACCACTGTGGTTTAGAATTAAATATTTTCACAAGTTTCCTTTAATATTTATTTAACCCCTATGGAACACCATTTCTATAATAATAATATTATTTTATTATTTCTATACATGTTCCTAACATACAAATTAAAATTAAATATTATTTATTCAAATAATATTCAATATATATTATGTCTCACTCGACCATTAAACTTAGTTTTCCATTCCTCCATTACATTTATCAGTACTTGACTAGTTTATATTTATTTATTAAATAAATATCAATGCATTATTTTCCAGTAAATAAATATTTATTATTTTCACTAAATAGAAAATAAATAGTTATTAAATATTATACTCACAAAATATTATCTTGAATAACTTGTGACATAATATATGTGATAAAGATAATGTAAACAGTTATTAAACCACATTAAAGAATAATTTTTATTCAACTTTTGAAATAATAAATAATAATATATTATTTAATTAAGATTCTGGATATACTTATTGTGTGACCCTCTAGGCCTCCTTCTCAATATCCTTAGGTGAAGAAACCTATAGTCCAAGGTCGGCATCTATAAATACTCCAAGGTACCCATAGAGAAATAATATAATGTTGCAATGACATAATACGTCATACATGTGTTTAATGTGTAACCTAATCCCCATATCATGATATCTCTAATCAAGAAGGTTTCATGCTAGTGCAATCAATCTCTGATCTCGATGTCTCTTTCTTTGAATTTCTATAAATTGAGCATTCTTATAGAGAACCATGACCACAGATTTATTTAGGCTATATAATTTATTTCAAAGGGCCAGAAATATCAACTTCTATTAAATAAAATAAGGGATAAATACTTTATCACATTATTCATTAATGAAATATTACTCATTATGCACCCAATGTATCCCACCTCTCCCTGAAAATATGTCATCATTGTTTTTCTTCAATACATCAAAGTACATGACTTACAATATTCATTAATAATAATATTAAAGTATAATGATTAATCCACATGTCCACAGATAGAAAAATCCAATGACACATATAAATGTGGATTTCCTACTAGAGGGTATCGTTCACATGATAGATTACACTAGATATTACTAAGGGTGTACATAATTTGAAGGTGTCTCAAAGTCCTATGAGTCACCACCCTTAATAGCCTGCATCATTTATGTCCCTAAAATGATATCAACCAACTATATAACATATATTTAAGAATACTATTCCATCACATCTTGGTTATCATCATAGCATGGAACTTCTATGAACTTTTATTGTGACAACTACTCTTAGGAAATTGTCAAATACTATGTTACATAGAAGAATAATCATGATCTGATAAGAAGTTTATGAATATTCAAAAATATTAATATAGGTTTTTATAAAGTTTAAATAAGTTGTTTTTAGGAAACCAACTCTACTAATTTGTGCCTTTAGTGCCACTTAACCAGTAACACCGAATGGTTGGCATATTGTTATATCAAACCATGTGTCCTATACTTATGGGGTGTGAATCCTAGGAATAGGATGTTTCATGGTTGGTTCACAGTTTGTCAAACCATCGGGGAAAACCTTGTGGATATTTAAAAATCTATAAAATGAAATTTTACCTTGGGTTTCTTTTAGGGATTCACCCCCTCCTTTCTACACCCATCCACTCAAAGTAGTTATCCAGTGGGAGTTATCCACTTCTCTCCTAGGAATGGAGCTATCTCCATCATCCAATATTAGAATCACTTATTGGCAGTCTTGATGGGTGTGTATCTATAAGATATTCCATCCTCTTGATCCTATGATTGTTTTTTCACCATCTTAAATATTATCTTCATGTGAGATAATTTTACCTATTTTTAGGGTGTTTGTATTTTTCTTCTATTTCTCTTGAATCAGCCCAAATCAAAGTTATATTTTGGATGAATAGACCATCCTAAGTACGAGGTAGGTGGTTTACATATTTTCCATCAATGTTAATCTCATTTATAAATTATTTTATTTTGTTTCATACCAGTAATTCCATTTTATGTCTCTTAAATAAAATTTTAGTATGTAGAACCTAATACTTGAATTTATTAGTTATTGTGCCTTAAAATTTAACCAATTTTGGTTTTTCACCTCATCTTGAATCATCCTTGTCATATGTTTCTTTTTTATTTCATGAACTATGATTTATCTAGGAAATGTAATCACCCTTATTAGGAATTTTTTAATACTTATAATTATAATTCCTTTCCTTATTTTAATTTCCTTAAGGTGTGTTGAAATAACTCTCATGTATGGGTTGTATAAATCTCATCAAATGATATGGTTCTTTTTCCTTGATCTTTTTTTATAATAAAACCACCTTTGAGGTGCATTATCTTCTCTAATGCAAGAGGGGATAATAAATATGAGATGATAATGATGATGAATGGAATTATTAATTACACGGCCTTTACTATTATAATTGCAACGAATAATGGGCATGGACCTCTTTATATACTTGAGTTGTGATGGAGTATTTATAAATTTGGACTCTTTTGTTGTTAAACATAAATTATTAAATGAGTTTTGTATGCCTTGAGTGGAACTTGGGTTCCTATTTAAATAATTCTAGGGATGGTATCAATGGGGTATGCCTTTTTCACCTTGAGAGATACTCATTTCCCATGTAGGAATTACTTGAATTGGATAATAGGTTGGTTGGTATTATTATTCCCCTAAGTGATGCCAAGTGCCGTAATGGTTTACCATTGATGGGATTGGTGGTAAATGTTGTCATACTATGCCAAGAGTGATACTCAGCCCCCTAGGTGGTGTACCATGAAATAAATCAGTGTTTTATGTCTTTGTACCTTTCTGAGAGTGATACATGGGATTCCTCTTTATGGATCACCTTGAACTGGCTCTTACAGTGATGGGTAATTATAGAGCTCCTGGTATGATACTTGGGATTACTCTTTTCAAACCACCTTGGATAGGCCTAGTATTCCTTTTGATTAAGAACCATAATCCATTTTATTTATATATCTAATGAATTTTAGTTTATCATATTTAAGGATGTATCATCCGATCCAAATAACATTCATGGGTTTCATCCATGTTTGTATTTGTCCCTTATGATGGCCCAGTTATGTCCCCATGTGCATACACCTAGAATATATATATATATATATGTATGTATATATATATAAACACATGTATATATACATATATATTTACATTAATGTACATTATATTTGTACTATTTGGACATGGTTTGAGATATTCAATCTTAGACCGAAGCTGGTATTATCAACCAGGTGTCCCTGAGCAACCTGATCTGACTTGTTTACTTTTATTTATTTATATCTTTACATGTCATACGTGCACACTATTGTATTTTATATTCACAGAATTGATTACTTAACAAACTATTAATGGTGGTCAAATAAGTATATCTCAAACCTTGTCCAGGTCACCATTTCACTAGGATACCTAAACAGACCTCATGGTTATAGGACCAGGTTCATTGGATTATGCTCATGATATTATACTTATAATGGGGAGATAGGAGCACAGGAATGATCTAGATCTTAGAATTATCATGGAGATATCCCTTTGTGATTTTTTTCATTTTTATTCATATACTGTATTTTATCACCATTTACATGATTATTTCTTCTACATTTTAGCATCATATAGACATGCATGCATAGTTACAAATTTTTGACCTTGACCATTTTGTCAGTTATTATATTTATCTTCTACTACTACGTCTTTTATTTATAATGCTTATGTTTTCTATTGATTTATTTATTATTATACCTCTATATTAATTTGATCATGAGGTTATAGTCTCCCACACCATACCTTCATTAAATCCTATATTCTAATCGGTAGACTCTTGTGTACGAGGAGGTGTTTTTGAGGCCCAGTGGAAAACCATCTTGGGGCACCAATCTAAGTTGTTATTGAGTTGGGATGATACAACTCTATTGTATCAAATTATTAGAATCTAAAAGATATCAATATTAACTCCATCTAAGAATTTATAAATATATTAAGGTAAGATGATTTCATTTCTATAAATTTTATCACTTTCTACTAAGGAGGAAAGATATCATTATCATTCATGCATTTTGTCATGTATTACAAGATCATAATAAATATTTGTGTGGTGAATACAATTTTCATGAAGCTATATTGAAAATAGATTGGATTCGAAGTATTAAAATATGCAGATCTTACATTTTTTATAGTTTATTTGGGAGTATTATGATGATTTGATTCATGTTTAAGAGTGAGGAGAATTTCATAAATAATTGGTTATTCTAGTCTAAATAATTCATTATAGTTACAATTATAATTGGACGACACATTTTCCCAAATAGAAGTGAATTATTTCTACTCGAACCTTTTCTGATAATTTCTAGGAATTCTTTATTAATACATATTATTGTTTTAATAAAAAAAAACTTAGTCAAATATTGATCATGGAAAGGAGTAAGCTCTCACATCAAGGTTGAACCTTGTAAATTTTTTTTTGCATTATCTTCCTTTATTATTCTTTCATATGGGTGATGAGAAGGGTTTCCTTTATAGAAAATATAGTCATAATTGTAAAAATTCAAAGATAATTTATAAAAAAAATTCATTATCACTGATTTAACCCCCCACCCATAAGTGGTACATTAATAAGATTTCATCTCCAAATAATTAATAAATATTTATGAATCATTTATTAATAAACATTACAAAATATTAAGTATTAATATTTAATTACCATTTATCAAATTATAGGGAATGCCTTATTAATTAAATATAATGGTTTTATTCAGTAATCATAAGAGGGTAATTTATAAAGTGTTTATAAAATAAAAAATAAGGTAAAATATAAAGTGTTTACATTTAAATTATGATTTTTTCATAATTAATAAATTGTTGTTAACAAAATTAAATCCTTATTTTGGTAAATTAATTTAACTTCATCAAAAATAATTTTTATACATGATTTGATCATGGTTTAAATAATTTTAAATATGTGATATTTAGATTATAATATTACATTGGATTATAAATCATATATAATTTATAAAATATTATAAATTAAAAGTAAAACATCATATAATGAATAATATGGAAATTTAATATTATGAAATTTACATAAAAGTTTTATATTCAAAATTATGTATTGTTCATAATGAATAATATAATATTATATGTATTTATAATTAGATATATTTTATGAATTACTCGAAAATGATTATCTCATGTTTAAATTTATGATGTGCTCATTTATTTAAATATTATTCCCTTATTTAATATACATGAATATAAATTTTTATATATTTTGAATAAGTGTATTCTTTAGTTTATGTTCATAAAATTAATCTTATAATTTTCAAGCCATGTATAACATACTTGTTAGGATTACATGAGATTTAGTTTTCACCAACCTTAACATTGGTTAGTAATTAATGTTATTATCATGAATTTATTTATTTAATATAGTATATTAGGTTTCATAGTTATGATGAATTAGATTCTCTATTGTG
This sequence comes from Viscum album, assembly GCA_963277665.1. Taxonomy (NCBI): domain Eukaryota; kingdom Viridiplantae; phylum Streptophyta; class Magnoliopsida; order Santalales; family Viscaceae; genus Viscum; species Viscum album. The sequence goes on from OY728135.1 coordinate 1,371,682,959, forward strand.
TATAGTATCCCTAAGTAAATGGATTTTTGGTTAGACTTCCTAGTGTCCTAGAGGATTATGCCTTATTCTAGAATGGAGGGGGTTGACTGTCTATGGCTCTAGGAAGACTCAAGGGGAGATTATAAATATTATATAATTTTAAACCTTTACATGAATATTTAATGTAATTTATATATGAGATGCATTTTTTACATTTTTAAATATATTCTACTTCTATTTTGGGGTGAGAAACACAATATATGGATTGTATAAAGTATTATACATTAATATGGTCTTAACATACTAATTATATGGATGGAATAGATATTCAAAAAATAAATCATAAAAAACAAGTAAATATAAATAGAATATCATGAAATAAAATGGTTAGATTAAATCCCATTTAAAATATTACATGTTAGATTCCATCCAGAGTGGCATAGGTGTATACCTCAACCATTCAACTAGGAACGTTCTTCTAAATAAGACTACCCATGGATTATATTTTGTAATTCGTAGTGGAAGTGGCTAACCCTAAGAGTTATTTAACCAAATACCATTGTATTATATAAGTTACACTAACTAGTAAACCCTAAGAGTTATAATTTCAGAGGAATAGAATGGATTTTATCCGTGTTTTAGACTCAAAAAATATTTGTCTAATCAACCATACAAGATTAACATATCATATGATTGAGATGATTACCTGACTAAATATAAAAGTATTGATAGTAATTCTAAAGTAGACTCATTGATTAGTGAAATATGGATCATGTACCCATTAATGGTTATGGTTAATTTAAGATGTTTCATTATTTTATTGGGATCACATTTCATAAAATTCAATATTAAATAATAATTAAATATGATATTCATCTTATTAAAGATTATTTTTTAAATAATTTTATCATCTACATAAAAATTATCTTTGATATTAAACCTTGATAAATAAGAATCATAATGTAAGAATCGCTTATGGATAATAACTTAATAAGATTATTTATATAAGGAAATTTTCTATGCATTAGAGAAACCCCTTCTTGAATAACAAAGTGTTGATGTTGTTCAATGGGTGAATCTAGATTTATATAAAAAGATTAAAAGGATTCAATTTAGGTTTCAATGTCATCAGATAATAAGATGACCAAGGTAACATTAATCTCCGCTTATATACTAAATCTAATTTGATACAAAAATGACATATTGGAACTATAGGTTTCCTTGAGATTTGTTCTAGTTATGGAATTAATCCAATTTTCATTGAGGGAAAGGTTCTGAAAATATAAATGATTTCAATAAATATGTACCCTATTATTCTATATGTATTTAGAATAAATTATCTAAGAATATTATGTATAGGTTCTAGTGCTGTATAGATCATACAAGGGTCTAAAAATTCATACCGAAAGAATAAAAGTTAGTTGGAGAGTCTAACTATGTTTCTTCAAGTAGTCTGTCAAGATAATTGAAGCCTAAAGGTGTTATTGGGAATGAGGTTCCATAAAATGAAATTTTTTAATAACATGAATGGTTTTTGGAAATTTATGGAATTTTCAAGTCTGATATAAATATTGTTGAAATTAATTATTCATTTTTAATGGTTATATGGTCCCAAAGGTATACTTTATAATTTTTGTAAATATAAAAGATTTCAAAGTAATGTAGGGAAATAATAGATAATTTACATTCCATTTAAGTTATGAAACAAAAAATTTATACATAAAAGGTTTGAATTCCAAGGAATTTATCAAGCTTATATGGGACTTAATAAAGGATGTTTATCATCATCGCATTTCACTTATACGATAACATAATTTTTTCATTGACAAAGTGTTATTATGAACAAAATGTTATGATTAATTTAAAAAAATGGCTAGTGATTCATTGGATTCTATATCGTGGTTTGAAAAGGATGCAATGAAAATACATTATGGAGGATACATTTTTTATCTAGATATTTGTTAAAATATGAGAGAAGATGTTCACACCACCCATTAGTAGAATATTTTTATGAATTTTCCTAATTTCACCAGGAAAACACTCTAATAAATAGAATATTATATATGAAAAATAAATAATATTTTATTTGTTAAATATTCTTAATAAAATAAAATAAGCGGTGTTTATTATAATGGGATTATAAAGAGAATATAGTATATAAGAGGATCCTGTGAGAATTTTTGAACTTATAAAAGTTCATAGTTAACAAATAAACATATACCAATCTATAATTTAAGTGATTTCCAATTAATATTTTAAAGAGTTTAGAATATGTGATGGTAATGAAAATTTAAAGAGTTACATTTAGCTACTATGAAAAGTGAACATCAATATGTCATAGAAGGGTTATTCTAGTTAAAGGAAAAAAGAGTTATTTTCACTTAATATATTAAAATAGTTTTCAATAAGTACACTATTTACCAAAATATTTTGAAGAAAAATTTGATAAAAAGGGTTACAAGGAAGATTGTAATAAACTTTGAAAATTTTATATATAGACAATAGAGTTCAACATCATAACATTAGATGTTGTGTATTTAAGGAGTTTAAAAATGTTAAAGGAGTTGAACATTATTAATATAATTCCAAATTTTAATCATTATTCAAAAATGATTTATTTATAGATATTACTCACTAAATATTTAAGTGAGAGGTTATTATGACATGGAAATAAAGTGATATTCATAGAACTACAAATAGATGCAATGAGTTAACAAAACCCAATAAAGTGCAATAAACATAAGGATAATCTGGTGGTCTATCATTTATGATATGATACAAATGATCGTATATAGGTTTTTTTATGTATACTTAATTTTTTTAAGAATATAAAATGTATCATATAAAATTAAATCTCTACTTAATTAGTCATTATCATTAATAGATCATATATATATATATATTGATATACATTTCATGAAATATAATGATAATTGACATCTTAATATTTGACTATTAGTTATAACTAATTGATTTCTTTCAAGAATTTTTGTAGGGTAGGTTGAAATTTTAAGGATAAAATGATTAATATTACTGTATGAGATATACGAATATGCTCATGAGGCATAAAAAGTGTTTTAGTACACCAGATGGCCTATTATGTAAAACACATGGAGTGTTATACACTATGAATTTGGAATACATGCGATAAATGGATCATATAAGAGTCCCAATAACCCAAGGGTGGTGAGATACCTAGACTGTGAACCTTTATACTTTGATACCTTTCTTATGAAATCATTGAGGCTTATCTAATCAAGGGTTTTTGGGTATATTACTGATCATGTCATTAGTTGGAACTAAACCAAGATTAAATCCATCATCTTGTATGACAAGTATGACATATGGGACCTCTATTAAGATAGACTAAGGGGTTTTTTGATGTGCCAAAATAGTACATATGATTCTTTTATATATTTTAATATGGTATATGTGATGCTCTCATCTATGAAGGTGAATTAAATGTGATATATTCATCAACTAGGTTAGTCTATAATCATAAAGTCGAGAAAGTTTGAGTTGGCTATATGGGATTGGCATACTCCTTGTCTCATTGTCACTCAATGTCTTGAAAAAATGAAACATATGGGAATGAACACTATTATTTGATGCAACTGGTTGATACAAGTATAAAGAAATATGTGTTTGATAGAGATCATACAAGGATCCTTTATAACTAGTGCAACATAGATTTTTTGATACATACTACACTTTTCTTATAATTTTGGATCCAGAAATTCATATTTCATTCAGTTATATATAGCCCAATAGGTCACACAATTAGTATATTCAATCGGGGTTGAGTTAGATTCAGAGAGTTAATCAGATTTTTTTAGAGTTGATCCAAAAATATTTATGGGTATTTAAAAGGTATTGCATATGATGTGATATAAGATAAATTAATGATATATTTAAAAAAGTGTTTTATAATATATATAAAATGGTTCTATATATGATTTCATAATTTAACATATGAAATATGATATAATGTGATATGGTTTGAAGTCTATTTATATTTAGTAAAAGTTTAGGAATTAAGAAGATATTATTCCCTAAATCCTTTTTCATGGGATGAAATTATCTATAACATCTTTTATGATATGGAATATCATAATACATTATAACTTTCTTAATCCTTGTATATTTATAATGTTAGATTAAACTATATCATAATATATGAAATATGATTTTATTTAATTGCTTCTTCAGTTGTTAAATATGACAGGTTATGTCAAATAGAAGCATTATCATCAAAGTCATAGAGAACGACTTCCCCATATCACAAGTCAGGGAATTCCTGACAAAACCATTTATTATAGGGACGTTTGAACATTAAGAGTTAACATTCAAGTGTTCTTCTTATGTAATATAGCATTCAAAAAAGAATTACATGAGATGCAATACAAGGGAGTTTGATGCATTCATGCATGATTTGGTCAATGAATGAACTCATGCTTTATAACTCACGAGTTGATGCAAGTATAGAAGAGCAGTTTCCTTGGGGGATTTATAAAATCACACTTCCATATGATATCAGTATGGGTTATTAGCTCGATGCTTAGATAAAACTCCCTTTTACCCAAAGCTATCATATTCTACCACCTTCTCATATTAATGCACTAGCATGTCATGGTGAGTGGAGGATGTAACACCCCATTTTTTAATGAAATTGTTTTCAAATAAATTTAATTTTTGATTTCTTAAGTTATACTCTACACCATGTTTATCTTCCACTACACACAACATTGGCTTTGATTGTGTTACACGCAACACTGAATTTCCACGAAACATAATTTTATTATAATAATTATTTAAAAAATAAAATTATAACCATGATGTTATAATTTAGGGTATGAACTGAATTAATTGTATTATGAAATTATGGTTTACTCATTTATATATAATTTTTTATCCAATTAATTATATATGAATGTAAAACCCTTTTTAAATTAAAATGAAATGTCTTTCTGAAAAACAATACATAAGTGTGTTTTATACCAATAAACAAATCACTCATTTTGGATTATATTAATAAAAAATATGTGTATATATAATATTCTAAAATTTAACTTATGTTTTTTATAGATAGTATATAAGAAAAAATCCAATTTTACTCATAAAAGAAATATTTTTCTAAAAAGGCAATTTTTTCACCTTTTAATGGAGAACCAATTTTAAATGTAATTGTAGACAATTTTATAAATATAATACAAGAAAAAAAGTAATTATTTGAAATTGAAATATAAAAAATTTACTTTGGTTAATTTTTTGGTATTTTCCTAAGAAGTTTCTTGTTATGATGAATAGTGAAGATACAGAATTTTAATTGAAAATTTCTTTTTCATATAACTTATTTATATATTGAAATTATGTTTTTAATTGGTTTTAAAGTATAATTGGAAAAATTTTACTTAAATTAATCCATTTTAGGTAATTTTAATAAATTTCACACTGAAATTTGATATAAAAACATTCTATACTTTTGAACATTTTTTTACTTTAAAATCTTGTTTTTCATTCCGTCTGTAAGAATAATTTTTATTTAATTGCTAAAAATTATGTGAATTGAATTTTAAAAAATTGATTCAATATTTTTAATCATGAGTTAAAATTTTGTTAAATATTCTCGTTTAATTTTTGGGCAATATGAATAGTAACCTTAGTAAATTTTATTACAACAGTCATGGGTAAATCGAGTGAAGTGGGGGTAAAATTAATATTATAAATATTTCAAAACCACCATAAAACTTTCCAAAATGTTATTAGGTGAATTTAATTAGACCATTAACATATAATTTTTTAAATTCAATAATTTAATTGACACTTTTTTCTAGAAAATGACTTGGATATTATTAAAATGAAAGAGAGTGGAAAAATGTCACACTCTTACTTTTCATAAGTATAAAATTTGTAATATGTAGTTAAATAGAAGATATTATCAACTATGTATATTTTTTTAAAAAATATAAGAGTTTTAAATACATCATGTAATTTTGTTTTTAATTTTTAGTGAAGAAATAATTATCATAAATAATTTCACAATGATGATGTAGTAATTATTCAATTAGTAGAATAATAAATTAAATGATATTATAAATATTTAGTTATATATAATTTGAGAAAATTAAGTTATGCCATTAATTTTATAGATTAAAATGATATATTATGATTTTATTAAATAAATTTTCTCAATGTTATTTTGTTTTTGTATTTTCTTAAATTCAATTTTATGAACACTACCAAAATTGATAGTAATGATATTTTATAAAAATAATATATTATTAAATTATTTAAAAATTATAAAAATGATAAAATAATAAATATTAGAATAAATTATAGTCTAAAATATCATAAATTAACCATTTATTGTTCAATTTACACCTTATAAGTAAAAAATCACCACTTTTTAATATTGAAAATGTTGTATCGTAGTTAAAATTAAAATAGATTAACTAAGGGTTAATCAAAATTATAAGATTAAAAATAATGAATAAAATCATATAAAATATATTGTATTATGATATTATAACCATATCTAATATTATATTTTAATAAATTTATTTTTGTAAGTATTTTTATTGATATTGAAGTTATTACAAATTAATATTTTTGGAGACTCTAGAAGTTCCTCTCGCCTTTATTATAAAAGTACCCCTCCTAACTCATATAATTTCACCACATTGATTCCTCTATCACAACCCAAATATTTAAAATTATCTTATAAACATCTATATTCACATTCTATATATTTTGGTCTTCCCAAAAGACCAACTCTAGAGTCTTTTTAGGAGATCTAAAGGAGTCATTTCGAAAAAGAGGTAATCACTCTAATTGATCACTCTCTTTTTCTACTCTTCTATAACTCCACTAAATATATGATATATATATATATATATATAATAAAATAAAAAATTAATAATACTAAATATGATGAAATTTTATTATGATTAGGAACACACTATTATAAATCCCCTTTCCCATCGAACAAGAAGCGAAAGTATCGCTTGTGCATACGTACGGCTTACCGTATGCACATAGTGATACAATTCATTTTTCATTTTCATCCTTAATGAGTAATATTTATGATCATTTAAATGTATATAATTAATATTTTTTAAATAACTATTCTTTTGGAATGATAATATCATTTCTAACTTTTTACCACCTAATCTTTTTGGAAATGATAGTATCACTTGTGCGTACATATAGTATACCATCTCCACGATGCGGTGTGATTTATTTTCATATATATTTAACATGGGTGGTAATTTGGATGAATTTTATTAATATATATGATATATATAACATAATAATTATTCTAGGAATTATCGAACCATGATCACAATATAAGGATAGGGACTGTCAAACCAAAACATGCTTGGAAAATGATGCAGATATCACCTAGAATAGTGATTTTAATTATTAATAACAAGGTAATAAGATATTATAAAAAATAATAATTGGTATGATTGATATATGGTTATTAAATAAATATATATTAAATATTTATTTATTATACAAGAGTTTTGAATGCGAATAAGGAAAGGTGATACTGGATGTAAGGGATTTTTGTCTCACTTGTATTTCTTGGGGACACAATCCTTATTCAATACTTATTTAATCTGAGTGTTTTATATACTTCTAATTAATGTATTTTGTGAGTATTATTCTGAATAATATGATATTTTTTATCCATATTTTTTTCTCTGTTTCCTAGGGATACAATAATACTGATTATAAAGATATAAGGGTTTGTTTCACAATCTCATTAACATCCGAGATTGTTTCATTTTAAATCTCCATTGCATAATATTTATATTCCATTTCCATGTTTTCTAAAAATGTTTCAATTTTTTTAACTATTCTTCTATGAATATTTAAAGTTATTTTTAACCATGTTTTACTTTTTACTGAATGGTTTGAAATAAATATTTTTATTGTTTTTCTAATGAGGTATATTGTGACGTTTCTAGAAAAACTATTAAATGAATGTTTTTTAACTTATAAATGATGAATAGATTTTTCCACCATCATGAATCCTTAATTCCATGAACCTTACATTCAAATACTAAATGGTTATTTTCTAATAAAAATATTTCTTTTAAATTTTTCAACACTTTTAAAAAATATTTTCATAATGGAAATGATATTTTCCTCAAGAATTATTTCAAATAATATTTCAAACAAAAATCCATCTAAGATGACATTATATGATATTCCTTTTGAGTTAATGGGGATATTACCCAAGGATACAATTATTATTATTTATCTAAATAGTTTATGTTTATTATAGAATGATATTTATGAAACCTATTTCTTTTCCATGAGTTTGGTTATGATGAAGTGTTTATGAAACTCATTTCTTTACATGGGTTATAAGGTGATGGATGGTTTATTGTAATCTAGCACAAATATGTATAATTTTCATTAATTAATGGGTGGGACCTATATCTCCCTCTAATTCATTGGGTAATTAATTGTATCTCATGATATTGTAAAGGGAAACAAGTCTTTGGGCTTGATCTGTGGTGGGAAATAAGTCGATGTGCTTGATCTGTTAAGGGAAATAGATGATAAGGCTAGATCTAAGATTCATGGTAGTTAAACATTATATATGAATTTTTTTAATATTTATTATGATTCCATGCACATTTATGACTTGAACATATAGATCAATAATGAGTTATGAGGGAGTTCCATTTTTCTGGTTAATGTTAATATTTATGCCATAACCCACATTTATGTTTCATAATAGGTTGGGTATAAAATTTGTATATTATTATCACAATCACATACCCATATGTCTTATATTATTCTATCATAAGATATTAAATTTATATTTTCTTTGTTTACACTTACTGAGCATCTAATATCACCCTTTTCTTATGTTTCCTTTCCATAGGATATGAGGAAAGGTGTTAAGTGTGATATACTAAAATGGATCAAATTATGAAGAAATAAGTGGGAGACGATGTAGATATTTTATGAAATAGTGTATGTTTCCTAGTTTACAAAGTCATGAGACATTTATGATCCTCATGTGTTTATTTTTATAATGAAATGAATATTCATCTAAAAATATTTAATATTTTTGTATAAAAATATTGGTTTGTTATAGAGGGTCTTGCTTTTCTGATGAGTTATTCAAGTGTAACCCATAGATACCTCCAGAGGTGGGACATCCTTCAACTTAAAATTATGTGATTATCATCAAACATATACAAAGTAATTATAAGATGATGTAGTGAATGATTCATTGTATGGTATATTTTGGGTTTTTCATTTCATAATTTCTAATATGTACGTATTTAATATATTTAAATGTGGATATCTTAGTTTGGGATTTCTAATCATTTTTTCTTCCTCTAATAGCTATTATTAGAACACTATAAATCCTTAAATTCCTCATTCATTTTGGTAAAATTATCATACTTATTAGTGGGTCTTCATAAGTTATGATGCGGTTTTAACTTCACAAATATTAAAACACATTCTGAAATAATGAAATCCAAATCAACCCCATTAATTTCTTATCCATCCATTCACATTCCTCACCCTTCACTGCTATGTTCTTGGTACTAATAAATGAAATAATTATGTCCTTCCACAGCAAGAAATCCCCCTTTGGTATTCTATAGTACCCAAAATTTCTGTCTCAAAACTTCTTCCACAAGACCTTACACTCATAAAATTTCATTTATTAGTAAATTAATGAAATCCCACTAAATTATATAACATTGATTAGGATTATATCCTATAATTTAAAAGGTAAAATGATTCTACTAAACTGAGATCCGAAACATATTCACTAGGATCTGATCATCTGAAAATTTTAACTAAGGTTTTGATACCACTTGTTGGGTGCACATATATATTTTTTTAAAACCACAAGAATATATCCAAAAAAATTAATAAGTGGAAACAAATAATTGAAGAGATTAAATTCTATAGTATCTAGAATATAGAATATATGATGCACATAAATCACTGAACCACAATGCACCAACACTTCGAACGAACATAGAAAATTATTATCATAATACAATAATTAAAATAATGACAAATAAAAGAGAAACACAATTTAAATTATTTGGATGTGATTCCTAATCCATGAGTGGAACATTGATTTGCTTTGATTAAAGGAATAAAATATGATTACAATGTATGCTTAGTATAAATAATAATTCAATTCACTCTAATAAATAATATATTCTATATGATTAATTTTTTAGTTATAAACTCTAGATATTTATGAGGAGTCCACTTAATCTCATCTCCAAGGAAAACCCTCTATTCAATCAAAGGATCCCACCACTGCAACTACCATTATTAATATAGTGTGTTCATTATAAGACTCACATGAGTTTAATCTTATGCTTCATTTAAGTTACTCTTAAATTTTTCCCTTCTCTATAAAACAACAACTGGAATCCATCGAAAGGTCTCTTATATTTTCTCATAAAGTCATTCAAATAATCTGATTGTACATCGTACTCAACCTTTAGTCTGAGTTAAGGGGTAAATTTTATTTTCATTTTCTGACTATAACTTATAGCCATTAAAACATCCGGTCTTCTAGAATTCACAATTTTCATTCCACTCTTTCCATCCAAACCCTTAGAAGTTAATCTTTTGGATTAACTTTTTCATTAATATTCACCCTTTGGTAATAAATTGGTTTTCACACACATGGTTTAATCCAAACAAGATCGCATCATGATCTCTCAGTGATTTAAGTATGATATTTGGAATAAGAATGTAGATCTATCATTTTACTAAAAATCAAATTGTGTATAATTATGTCATATTATGACAAGGATAAGTAAATAGAATATATGATATATTGTTGGATATCACACCATGAAGAAGATATTATTAGTTATCTAGATGATTTTATTGAATTTAAAAAAATAAACATCAGATTTTATGAGGGTGTCCTAGAATTGAATGCACATTCCTAACCAAATTAAAATTTTTGATTCACTTGGCAAGATTATGGAAGATTGTGAAAATAAGGATTGATCTAATTCATCATGTCAATTTTGGGTGGATAAAAGTATTTATAAGGTCATATATTAATAGTTATGGAAAGTATAATATAGGAATATTTGATATATAAAATTATTATAATAATAAAAGTTGAGATACATATAGTATTTCCATTGACATATATAATTTTAGAAGATAGAAGGCTTGAAGAGTATAAGAGTAACACCACCATATCTGGTTTTTGAATAAAGATAAAAACAAGATAATTTCAGTGATGAATTATTTTAATCATGAAAAAGAAGTGTTTCTTCTATGAGTTTGTAGAAGGTAAATACTCAAACCTCACAATGACAGGTATATCTCAGCAGGATATAGAGGATATTATGAATAGTGAACATATACTTCAAAGTAGCATCAAATATGGAGTTATAATGAAATAATAGTAACATTTTAAACATGTAAAAACACTCATGTATATAAAATAATTGTTACCTTCAATAGAGTGGTGTGAGTAAAAGAAGAATAAGGAATTACCCTTGGATTGATAGTGAGTCCTTCTAAATCAATGTAAATTTTGTCTGTATAACATCTCATCGCCTTTTTTTAGGTACTTCTGGTCTCTCATTTTTTTTTTGTGTTTTAAGAAATTCAAGGATAGATAACACTTTTTAGTAAAATGAACTATAGTTTTGGGATTTATGTTTTTTGATTTAATTAATTTTAGATATAAATGTGTTAAAATATTTAGAGGAAGTTCTTTGTGTATGGTTTTAGATGGAGGATTTTCTATGTTTTTTCAGTATTTTATAGATGTGTACTGTATGTAGGATAGATTAATGAAGTGAATATATTTTATGAAAAGAATCCATCACTTAGAAAAATATATTAAATAATTCATTATATGAAAAATATACAAGTCTTGAATGGTGTTCACAACATTAAATGGTTAGGGTCTTGATTTTTAAATTGAGGTGATGCATTTTTTGGCATATATACCACCCGGTATATTCACTTCATGAATTGAGGAGTCAAATCATGAATTCCTAGGGGAAGGTAGTTTTATTGTATGGTGAATCCTATAAATCCATTATTTTTTTCATAAACCCTATTCTCTCAATCCCTAGGGTGACTCCATGCAATTTTTGGTCATTTTCTTCCCTTCCAGATGTATCTGTTTAGCATTTGATCTTTGGTGAGTTCCCTCACATTGGTTTTATCCTACTCTCCATTATCTCTCTTTGGAAGTGGTATGATCCAGTGTTTTATGATAGAATCAGATTTTGATATTGATGTTTTTGATTTTGGATTTCCTTGCTATTCTTCTTCGCCTCCAATATTCATTAGTATTTTCCTATTACATGTATTATTTTGATCATTAATTAAAGGTATGTGGTTTCATAATATTTTTAATGACAATTGAAACATTACATTATGTAATTTAATTAAAAATATTTTCTAAATAATTTAAATACCAGTATTTTAGATGATTGATGGATGATTTTGAAAAGGTCATTGAGATTGGGAGAACCCCCCCCCCAATTTCAATGGAATTGGAATTTCTAGGTGGATTTGATAAACATTATTTTATGAAATGATTTGAAATGCATTAAATTTAAATATTATTTGAAAAAGAATGATGTGATGATAACATATGATTTGGTTTTGAAATGAGAAATTCATATTGAAAACTGGATGTGGGAAACTATATTTATTTACTGGTCTAAAATGATTGATTTTCCCATGATTGATTGATTGATTGATGGACTGAAGAACATTTTAGAATTGGTAGATATTCAATAATTAAAATAAGAATGATATGATATGACCCCACATATCTATATTTATGCTTAAAACACTAAAATAAACCTATTGCAACATTATTTTTCCCTGATGGGGAGTTTTATCCCAATGGTCTAAGTCATGGGATGTGTGCACAAAATGATCCAAGATCACTGATTGATTAGTGTAAGTAAACTATTACCCAAAACTAATATAAAATTGTTCTTGATACACGGTTTTATGATATTCTTGATTTTGTTATTACATGACATTGATTTATAGAACTATTTTATTCTTGTCGACTACTTTATGTAAGTGTTTTATATTAAATGTTAATTTAATAATGTTTTGATATATTTACAATCTATTTTTATTATTAAATCATGTTTTGTTGAAAAATAGTTAATTACATTACATGTATTGTTAATTTATATTGAAAAAATATTTGATTTAGTCAATATGGAATTAATTATGGAACACTTGGTGAGACCCTATTGGGATTTATAGCTCAAACCCTACCTTTTCCTTTTGGAATTTATAGATTATCTTACTCTATGTATGATAAAAGTAAAGGTTCCACATAGAGGTGATGTATGTTCTTATCCCTTAGGAACCAGAGTGATGGAGGTGACCAATGAAGATGATACCCACTTGTTACATGGGTTTAACTTTAATCTCTCTCTTTATATACATTGTGCCTTTTGATGATGTGTCATTTGGGTAATGTTTTAGCTAATTTTTTTTGGAACGTTCTACCATTGGAGTGTAGATAATACTAACTTGTGTTATTTATCTTATGTTGTCTTGTGGCACAAATAATTCCCTATTTATTCATATATGATGTTAGTTGATAGTCTCTATCACGACCTGGCTCAAGATCTGGCTCGAACCGCAACTACCCCAAGCCCACATCTGATGGCCATGGGTTGGAAACAAGCACTGAAGGCACAAAAAACATAGGTAGGACTTCACCTAAAACCTATACATGCAAACACATATCACTCAATTCAAAAGTGTTGAGGAAAATTAAAAATAAGTGATGACTGTTAAAAAGTAAAATGAACGTTCATGAACCTCTAAATGGTATAGGAGTAGGGTAGTGTCAACAAAAATGTAAAAGGGGAAAACCAAAAACCCAATCTAGAAACCTATCCAAACCTAAATGAAATTGAAAAGGAGTATACCCTAGAGAGACTTTCTCCTGAATCCCTACTCTGAACACTCTATACGGTCCACACAACCCATATCCCTAAGATCTTCTGAGATCAAGATCGACTATTTTCTATCTGCAGAAGACACGACATGTGTTAGGAAAATTCCATGTAGGAGTGAGTATATACATACCCAATAGGGCACCCCAAAAAGGTGTAGTGGTGCAGTAAGAGATACACAAAAAAGGAAATAAGTAGAGAGAACAAGGTATAATAAATGTAAACAAAAAGATTACAGCTCATCCCAATAAGAGAGTGAGATAAGACTCATCAGAACACAAGGAGGTCAAAAAAGTGGGGATATGAACTCCTCGTCCAGTATTCTCTACTTATACCTAGAGAGTAGACTCATCCAAACATGATAATAATGACACAGAAAGCATGTGGCATACCCCGTACATCTTCAACTCTCTTGGAATGAGAGTAAACAAGACCCAAGGAGTGGGTACTATAACAGGATATATATATATATATATGTATGTATGTATATATTCTCAGTCAAAGAATCCCAAATAATAGAGTAAGGGGATCTATATCTCCTAGCTCACCCCAAGAAAATGAGTAGCCAAATAATCCAAGTAAACCCATTTGTGATGACTAGAACCTCCAATGTCTACTTAGAAGGCACAAGTCAAAGAGGCTAAAATCACTACACCTCGATACTATCCTATTTGGTCAGTAATGACTCTCCCAGAAAGTTTTAGATCAAGTCACAAGAATGTGTCTCGGTGGGGAAAGAGATCCTCTTCCCCTTGAGTCCAAATGTAATTCAAACTAAACCTCTCCATTATAACATTCAGTCGGGGGCCTTCTCTGGTAGTCACCGTGGAATGCCATTGCCCAGTCCTACTAGAGGGTACCACTCAAGACAATCACTAGGGAACACAACTGTAGAGACACTGTTGGAGAGTAAGCTCGGTGAGTCATCAGGGGGATTCCGCTACCCAGCCTAGCTAGAGGGTCACACCTAGAAGGTCATTGGGGACTACACTGCCCAGCCTAGCTGGACGATCATCCCGTAATGTATAAGAACTCCGCTATCCATATCCTACTAGAGGGTAACTTGGAATCATCAGGGACAACACTGTCGAGGCCATCTAGAGGGTCATCCCTGAACATCGAGGTACTACACTACCCAGATCCTACTCGAGGGTAACACAAAATCATGGGGGAATAAACTACCCATCCCATCTGGAGTATTCCAGAATCATCGGGGACTACACTACCCATCCTAGTATGAGGGTCATCCTGGAACTACTCTCATAACCCTTTCTGATCACACCGATCATTGGGATTCATCCATGTGTATGCTATCCCAGAACATTCATGTTGTATCTCAAAATCATTTTTGGAGGGAACCATCATGTTCTATGTGGAAACACTTAGGAATGGCATCTTGTGGTCCAAAATATATGCCCAAAAAATGAGATATTGGGGTCTAAATATCGCTCAGAAGAGACCAAGAATAACATGACATGAAAGGGTCCCACACAGCATGTGGTCCTTCTCCACTGCCTAGTCATGATTTCTGGAAAGTACATGGGTCTCATCAATGTAGGGTTACACGCCGTGTAGGTGGACTACAAAGCGTGTCCCACTTATCCAAGGATCGGGCTGTGTCTTCTAGTCATGTGGTCCTTCAAATAGATTGTTCACATAGAAATAGGGATACACGGCATGTCAGGGGGTACACACTGTTTCCTCATTAACTACCATGAAACCCTAGATTCACCACTGAGGGAGGCTATACACTATGTGTTCTTCATGGTACACTACGTGTGGTAGGGTTTTCCCAGAAACCCTATGGTTTCTCTAATTTTGGGTCAACACTTCCAAATATGCTCCAACCATGGCCAAGGATGGTTGAATCTTCTCTAAAACTCCAAATCTTACCAAATATCATATGATTTAATCATCATTCATTATGAATCATCCTTGTTCGGAAATAATGGTTTGGCCATATTTTCTGCTCACCACCACAGCTTCGATCCGAATCAAATTATCTAGAAGCATGTAGATTATTCATCCTAGCATCTAGTTGTTTCTGAATCTAAGACTTTCTCATGATTCCTTCATCGTTTATAATTTCTGTCCTGAATCCAAGATCAGGATCGAGTTTAGGTCGCCCAGAAATTGTCAAGATGATAACTGGAGGGTTCCACCAACTAAGAATGAGGATATTTGAGGGTGAAATGAACCATAATGAATGTTTTGGATCATATTTCAAGCGTTCCTATCCAACCGATCAAGAATGGGAATTCAGGTTAGACGAAAAATTAACAAACCGTATGATTTTAGAAATTGGGATCATGAAAAGGGGGTATAGATTAAGGAATCAATATTCAACATTGTCAAAAATTTAATACACGACGTAAAAACACTAAATATGAGTCTTAATTCTGATTGGATCGATCATTTCTCAAGAACATACTTTCCAACGAGTTAGAGAGGAGCCTTTGCATTCAATGTGCTTCGATCTTCCCCGAATTAGTGGTTCATCATTCTTCGTTGCTCGTTCCTCATTCACCAATGGAGAGGAGAAGGGAGGAACTGTTGGTAGATTTCAAGGTTATCAAAACCCTTGAAAGTATCTACAGGGATATATCTAAAAATATCCTCACTTAATTAATATTTAATTTAATTAATTAAATTAATTAATTATTTAACCACTTAAATTCCCTTCCATAAGTGAGGGGTCAGAACATTCTACGCCAACCGATTTTATGTTGTTCCTAGGGAAAACACAGCATTATGGACTCAACAATTGTCTAAAATTTTAATCTGATCACCCATTTAAATTTTTCTTGGTTCATTTAATTATCTACATGCACGAAATATAAAATATACTTAATATTTTTCTATATTTAATTCTAAGCACACCGGGCCTTGGAATCGCACACTGTCTCAACGCCTAGTTCTGAAAACATATTTAGAAATATTTTAAAGTCTTATAAAGAACAAAACCAGCTCTCTATAGTTTCTAACCCATTAGGATTTATAATTCACTTCATGTTATGTAGTGTCAAATAGGATATCAAGGTACTAGGGTATTTGAGCCGGTTCATGATAAGTCGTATCAAAGGTGCAGGTCTTACATTTTTCTATGATATATGTATATATTTGGGTTGTCTTGATGGGACCTAAGAGGTAGTAATGATTGATTTTCTAGCCATATCTCATCTTAACAAGCCTTAAGTCACCATGGGTTTTTGGGAAAATTTAATTGATGATTTTTTGATATTTTTCTATACTTTTCCCTACTTCTCATATAAGTATGGTAAAATCCCAATCTTGGATTATAATTTAAGGTATTTATGTTCTTATATCACTTGTTCTATTTTATGATCTATGTATCATTATTAATTATTTAAGTTTTGTGCTTTGATGTTGTGAAACATCATTCTTTTGATAAAATGTTTGAATATTCTATCATATGAAGCTAATAGTGAATCATGGTAAGTGGATCCTCTATGTACCTAAAATTGTTGATATAGTGGTGTTTATTGTCTAGGATTTGGGATAGGTGGTTGTACCCATTCATGGTTAGGATCTGTTATTGGAATCTTGAAGGGATGAATCTAAATATAATATGCAAGAGTTTCTTTATGATAAATCACTAGCTTTTCAAGGTTCGATTGATCTTCAAGAGTTGATTCATCCAGAGGACATCGTTAAATCCTCTAGTAGAATCAAATTATAAATTAATATGAAACTCATACCATACTAACTATAAAGGCATGATATAGTGTAAATTTAGGGATGCTCCCATTGATAGAGAAAAATGCGATGATGGAAACTCATTACCAAATTTCAGTTCATCTTGATTTATATTTAATTTTATTTAAATTAAATATCTTAGGTTTTAATTTATATTAAAAAAGAAAAAATGTCAATTTCATGGTATAAGGAAAAGATAATCCTAAATTTACCTTGGGGTAGACCTATGGAATAGTATAAAGAATGGTGTAAAACTCACTAATTGATATTTTTCCAATAAATTGGATCAACCTAAGATGAAAACTACTCCTCATTCAAGATTAATTAACAAACTAAGTGTGAGAATTTTGGATTCTGTGTAAAAGGAATCACAAGTTACTTGTTCTAGCCTGATTAACTTGAACTAGGTCATGGTCATTAGATTATGCCTCTAATGGTCATGGTAGGATAACTTTAATGAGATTGATAATTTTTTTAAAACCATTTACTAGCCATAGGGTTACCAAGTTCAATTTTAAATATTCATTAAATTGAAACCACCTCTACTCTCGACACCTACTGATTTAGCCAATTATTATTGGGTGATCTCCAATGATTAATACATAATAAAACATCTCAAATAGATTAGAATAGAAATAATAATAAGGAAATAAAATAAATGAAACAATAATTAAACTATTAAAAATGTAAATTTACCTGAAAAAAGGTAAGAGAAAGAAACAAATAAATAATGAAAACCTGTCAACATAGAACTCTCAGTCAGAACCCTATGGTAGCCTCTTGATGGTTGAGCCTCATACGTGGAATGGAATCCAATTTATCTTAGTCATAAATCTTTATCTATAATCCTAGATATCATACCTAGTGTTCCTCGGGTCATAAATGGTGTTAAATGGATGTTTTCGAGTTAAATCAGTGGTTCCTCATCGAGTGATATGTAGAAAGCCCATATTTTGGTATGACTAAAAATATTTATAATGTGAAACAAGTGTTCGCATTTTGAAATTCATGATCCCTTTATTTTTCAATTTTCTCCCACTTCATGTCTTGTAGTAATTAGTTTATATCTTTTTTAATTCACATGTTGTGTACATGATACATCATGTGAATCATGAATTTCCAGTATAAAAAACCTACTTTGTATTTAATTATTTAGTTTTGTGCCACTAGAGCCTTCTATGATCATCCAACATCTTGGAAAAAAATCATTCAATTGATTTCTTGGCCTATTTGGCTTCCCTCATCAATCATGACTTCTATGTTTAACCTTTGATTCTTCTTAATTTTCTGATGTCATGCCATACCACTTCGTGACTCAACGTGAAGTGCCTTTATGTTCCTTAATTTACACATTTTCCTTCATGTTGCTCTAAATTCCAGTCCTACATAATAAAATAAAAAACATCAATATCAGGGAATTATATCTTACTAAATCATTTTATATTTTAATTAAATTCATATAAAAATAGTTGACAATATTGATATAATATAGAGATATAAATAGGATAGGGAATGGTTAAAAATTATTGAACAACTTTTAGAGTTCTTTTAAACACCGTATACTATAATGGTGAAGTGTGAAAACATTAATCTTGAACATACTAGTAAGAGGTGATGGGATTTGATAATGACCACGAAGAATATTGAAGGTTTAGAGTGGTAGAGTTATTTTCATTGATCAGTACTATCTAGAGTCGATGGTGTTGAAAAAATACATAGATTTTCTCAAACTACATAAGGGTGACAAGAACATGAAATAATATGTTGTAACATCCTGACCCAAGTGTCACAGGTTAGTGCCCCGAGCTGGTTGGTTATGTGACGACATGTGTACCTCCCCATACTCCATAGGCTAAAAACTACCTGTGAGGATCTAATATGTATCATGGGGACAATATACCATCTTTATCAAATAATCACAATAGTATAAATGAATAAAAAATATCCAAATGATAATAAAACAATAACCAATAATAGTCTAAAACAAAAAAATGCAATCACCTCATGACAATCCAAAATATGGTAAAATGACCATAAATCAATGCAGTAAATATTTATTGTCATACAAGTGTCTAGTGTTTAATGAAAATCTTAAAATAAAGGCACACTAATATTTTCCAAGTGGGACATGAAACCATGTCTAGTTCCCCTATCCATGCTCCATCCCAAATACCAACTCAGCAATCTAATAAAGGAATATTTCCCTTATCCTATCCTATAAGAAATAACTTTTTTTGGGTACCAATCAAATAGCCCGATTAGGGTGTGAGTACAACTCAATAAGCCACCATCAATGGCATCTAAAGCAATATATAGTCATTAACAGAATATGCAATTGAATAAATAATAGAGAACAATAAAAAAAGTAAATAGGATTCATATTTATTATTATTTGATAAACTATATCATACCCGCTTTTCACTATGCTAGAGTCTAAACCATATACCATAGGGATTTGAAAATGTATTCAAACATGGGATTTTATTATTTATTTAATTCCAATTTCATTCGATACCCTAAATCATTAGTATAGGTACCATAATCTTAGGCACTTGGAACATCAATCCAATGCCAAAATCTTGGGGGCTTAAAGCATCAGTCTGGCACCCCATGAGTATTTGGAGAATCAGTCCCTATCTCATACCTCACTGTTCATATGCATCCATTGGGGGCCTAGAGCAGTAGTCTAGAATCCCATGGTTATTTGGTACACTGGTTCCTAACCCACACCCAATTGATCAATCACATATATCACAATATATAAATCAAGGTTTGAAATCATTAACCATATTATCCAACATTCACATCATGCTACACCATTTCATTTATAAATAAAGACCTTGTTTATTTACTTTTATCAGAATGAATTACATGAAGAAATCATCATTAATCCATTTATCATCAATTATCCACTTCTCATTAAACCTTCAAGGTTAATCCAATAAACCCTTTAAATCTCATTTTCAAACATAAAATAATGATTAATTTAAATTCCATTAAGCAATTATTACCCTTTTTACCAGTCATAATTATCATTTCATGTAAATTGGAACACCCCATGGGTTACTATCATGCTCAGTCTCACAAACTCCAATA
This sequence comes from Viscum album, assembly GCA_963277665.1. Lineage (NCBI taxonomy): Eukaryota > Viridiplantae > Streptophyta > Magnoliopsida > Santalales > Viscaceae > Viscum > Viscum album. Next base: position 1,371,703,730 of record OY728135.1, read on the forward strand.
GGTCCAATGGGATATGTGACGGGTCACACTATTTCATGGAATTAATTTTACCTTTTCAATTTTAAATAAAATTTCCCAAGATGGAAACATAATGGTAGAATTACATACACAATATCATAATCAAGACTATGGGAATTAGAAATAATACCACCTACCACAAGATCTTCAATGAATGCTCAGAAAAATATATACCTCAATATGATGTAAAATGATCGAAATCATAATGGAGAAGGATATCTAGAATAAAAACCTACTATAAAGATTAAAAAACAATATCCATAAAATCCTATACCTAAACCATAAAAAATAAATGAAATCAATCCTCTCAAATAGGATATAAATATGGGAGAGAGAGGAATCTAAATGAAGAAGATATTACATACTATAGAGGGTTATATCTTGTCCACTGGATCTTCGATTTGCATCTGAATAAGCTTAAGTAGCCTAGGAATCCTCTTAGTATCCTCCCAGAGTAAGGTAATTTGTATTAGGTCATAAAAGGATGTTTTGGGATAATAATTGGGGGTCTAAAATAATTTAATCCAATTTTGGGGGTTTAAAAACCCATACACACGGTTTCATGGGTTGGCCTCACAGTTTTCCAAACCATAAACCTCTAACATATGGTGTGCACAGTTACTCTTATTTGTGTAAATAGTTTGAAAAATCATGCACCAACCATGAAAATACACTCTATCCTAGGGATCACGGTTTTCTAGGAGTGGGCTTATAGTTGGGTAAAATGATGTACTAATAGTACACTTCCCAAAACCCTCCAAATATCACCCGAACACACCCAAGAAAAGACTCAGACAATGTAAGAGAGAAAAAGTTAAAAGAATACCTAAAAACAAGTATGATACATCTCCAAAAAGGTTGGGATCTTACACATTGAAGTATTTTTATGATCTTGTTTATTTTTCACCTAAGGTTGTGTCTATTGAAAAAGTGAAGGCCTTAATATTTGAGATGGATCTTCATTATGATATATGATCATTGGTTTTCATACTGAAGATTACTTATTATGTTGATGTGTTGGACAGATAATTTATGGTTTATCTTTACCTAGATGGTAAGTCATGGTTGATAGGAGTTTATTTTTCTCCAACTGGATGTTTTTCAAGAAAATAAAAAGTTTGATGAGTCCCATAGTGATTCTCAATAGCAGGCATCATTTAAACCTCATAAATGTTTGGACCAAGTTGGATATAAAAGGGAGTAAGAATAGTTTTCCTTTTAGAAGTGTTGTCTTTTGTTGTTAAAGAGGATAAATCAATTCATTTGTAAAATACTTAGAGAATATGAAAATACTTTGTTGATGTTTATTTCACAAATATTATAAGTTTTTTGTTTAAATTGTGATTCAATACATATGATGTAATGGGAAAGAAAAGTTGAAGACAATCCTATTATGTTTTGACTGGAAAGAATTATGTATTTGGAAGACATGGATGCCATAGTACTTTCCTTTGAAAACTAATGATGCTAAAGGTGATCGATCAAAAATTAAATATCATGACAGATAAGGTTTGTGATGAAAGCATCTAAGAGTCAAATAATCTTGATGAAAGAGAAGAAGCATGGGTGTTCTTGATGAATCATATTTTAAGGTGATGTTGTTTCCAAGTTTTTTCTGAATTTTTGGGCCTTAAAATTGGGAAAATAGAGAAATGTTTTTTTAAAAGAAAGGTGCACACATGTTTAAAGATGAATCTAAATTTTGTGTGAAAATGGAGTTCCTAGATCAGCACATCAAAATATACAAAAGGAAAGAATTGTGCACAATATTGAAGGTGGTTTGGAATGTTATGTGCAAGACATGCGTTAGGATCAGAATTTTGAAAAATTGAAAATGAATAAAGTGCACAAAATATTTGGAATGTTGGAAAAAGATGGTGTTTTCTAAAAGAGACTTACACACCCAATGTGACATCAAATTGGGTTTTGTGTGCTCATAGAGGATCTTGTGTGTTGTGTTGAATGTTTCATGTAGTGTTAGGTGATGACTATATATAATATATGACCCCATCTCATTTTAATAGATCAACACTTAGAGAAATCCAGAGCTCTAAATCGTGAAATAATTGTATGAAAAAGAAGTTGTGAGAAATAATTTGGGTTACGTGCAAACTAAAGAATTTGTGAAAAAGAGGTGAGTTGCGTGTAAGAAATATGTTTCATGCAAGAGGTCTTCAAAAAAAATTAAATATTTCATGCAAGGAAAGAATGTTTCACAAAAGACACACAAAATTCTGTGTGAAATATTAGGAGTTCTGTATATGTAGTAATTTGTGTGAAAAAAGTTCTTAACAACTTCTAGGTATGAAAGTGAAGAATTTATTTGAGAGATCAAAATTTTTATTGTATTTCAAGAAGAAATGAATCATTGTATTACCCTATTTGTGCTAAGAGGGAGCACATGCACTGTTGGATTATATTCATAGTGCTACATGAGTGTAAGGGAATATCCTACTCATTGTATTATATCCCAAGGGATTATTTTCTAGTGGATTGTGTGGTATTGGATTATATACATACCATACCAAGGATGTAGCTACTCTTGTTGAGTAGTGAAAATTTTAAATTCATATTTTTTTTAAAAGGTTGGGGCCAAAGCCTCATTTTTATTATTAAATCAAAGCAAAGACCTCTTTTAACTGGGTAGAGGGAAACCCATTACATAGCCTGAAGGCCCATTGGGCTTGTAGCCCATTACATAGCCCGTAGGCCCAAATTTTTGGCCCAATTCACATTCTGTGAATAGTAACCCTCCTGCTGCAGTACCACACAGTACCGCCAACGCTACAGTACCATGCTGCCACAACATTACCCACTGATGAATAGTGTCTCCACTGCTATAGTAACACTCCAGTACTGCTACAGTACCTACACCCAATGGGTTTTGAACCCCCATTTTTCATGTAGGATTATAATGTGCTTACCACTAAGCCAAACCCCAACTACATTTTAAATTCAAATGTTCATATGGATGTGTTTTTGGATAGTGATCAGTGGGAAAGAATCTATTTAACCAAAGGAAATGGTTATTTCCAAAATAAAGTAACATAAAAGAAAAAGAATTCACAAATCCACCTTCTCCCCCTCTTAGTGATACTTGGATCCTGACTGGGAAACTTCATTATAGTTCCTTCCATAAGCCATTTTACATGCTTCAAGAGTGTCAAGGTTGGGCATTCAAGATTTTTTTTACTAAATTTCCCATTTTTTCTAGTTCATTCAGTCACTCAGGCCACTTATAGATGTTTTTCCATTTATTTTTTCATTGAGTAGTGCAATAGGCTTAATAACACCAAAATGTGTTATGGTTCAATTAGATACTTCAATAAGTAATGGGATATATCCATAGGAATTTTTATTTAAGATTCTTCACATAATAGAAGAGTCTTTATAGGAAGATCATGTGGTTCTAGTAACTATGAGATGTACCATCACTATAGCTTCATCTTCAGTGACTGCTTTATTTGATACTGGTGACTCTCACTCATTTATATCAACCCAAATTGTGAATTATTTTAATCATTCCATAGATATTTTATCTTATGTGATGAATATTTCTATACCCCTTATAATATAGAGAGATCAGGGTCTTTGTTGTCCTACTTGAATTATCTCTTTTTTAGAGATTGAGATTACCTGTAGTTTTTTTTGTTCTCAATATGAAACCTCTTGAAATCATTTACTGGATAGATTGGTTGATCTCTTATAGGGTCTATATTTACTTTTATCTTCGATGGTTCTCCTTTAATATTCCCAATGGGTTTTGTTGTGTTTTTTTATTGAGAATAGGACTTGGGGTCAAGTACAAATAGACCCTCGTTTATGTAGTTGGGTAGGGTAATATTAATATTTTCTTTCAACTTAGAGTGGGAATATTTATGTTTTGATCTCTCTCAAGTTATTTTGAGTTTATTGGTGTGTTTCTAGGTAAATTTTTAGGGTTTACTCTAGTAATGGAGGTATATTTATTTATTTATTTTGTACCTAGAACTCATCAAGTTCCTTTTCCTTCTTACTGTATATCCCTGGATTAACTAAAAAGTTGAAAGATCTATTCAGTGGTCCACTGTATAATGGTTTTATACACCCTATTGTATCACCTTAGACGAAACCTATTCTCTTTAAAAATAATAATGATGGAACACTTCAAATTCTTTTGTTACCAGATCTCGATCGATTTGCAGTGAAGAACAAGTATCCATTACCATGGATCAATGCTTTGTTTGAACAACCGAAATGGGAAAAGTGGTTTGCAAAGATTAGTCTTCAACCTGCTTATCACTAATTGAGAATTAAAGAGTATGATGTTCATAAGACTCCCTTTAGGATTAGGTATGGTAATTATGATCATATTATTGTGCCATTTTGTCTAACAAGTCCTCTTATAGTATTTATGGAATTGATGAACAAGATATTTCATTAGTATCTTTACATGAACATGGTATTTTTTGTGCAAGACATTCAAGTTTACTCTAAGGTCGAGGAGAACCACATGCATCATTTGAGAGATTTTATGGAAGTTTTGAGAATTCACTAGCTTTAAAAAAATCTTTATAAATGTAATTTATTGATTTGGGAAGTGAGGTTCTTATGACATGTGGCCTCGAAACATAGTATTTCATTTTATCCTAAGAAATTGAAATTTTTTATTATGTGGGATAAACTATGTAATATTTTTGAGATTCTAATATTCTTGATTTTGGATGTATATGAACACCGATTCATCATAGATTTCTCAAAGTTGGATTCTCTAATGATTGGTCACACATATAATGGAGTGATGTTTATTTAATATAATAAATTTCATAATTCTTTTATTGAGATAAAACCAATTCTTAATTTTTCACTAATGTTGACTCTTCCATAGGATGATCAAGGCTATGTGGTCTTCTATGATGCATGAGGTTTGGGTTTGGGTTGTGTTCTGATGTAGGGTGGTCATGTGGTTGTCCATAGTTCAAGAAAACTTAGGAAACTCAATAATAATTAACCAACCAATGATCCGGAACCAATAGTTTTGATGCATGAAATTAAGAGTCGGTAGAATTAACTTTTCATAGAAAGGCTCTCCATTTATTCCAACCAAAAAATCCTAAGGTATAAATTCTCCCAAATATATTTAAATCTATGATAGATGTGTTGGGTAGAGTACATACAGTCTTTTAATTTTGAAATTACCTACTCCAATGGTAAGTAAAATTTCATCATGGATAATTTGAGAAGAAAACATATAAATCAATTCATGAAAGAATCATTAAGAATGTGGAATCTTATGGCCCTCTTTATGCATTTTCATTTGGGAATCTAAGAGAGTGAGTGGAGTTTTTTTGAAGAGTGTGTTGTTGACCTTCTCCCTTCTCAAGATGATTATTTAGGAGAATCAGTTTTATATTTAATTATATGGAATTAGGGACTCTATTTATGGTAAAGAGACCATTGGTGAGGGTTTATTCTCTTTATAGGGTATCTTATATTTCCTAAACCGGATTTATATGCCCTTGTATTGGAGAAATTCCATGATGGGGGGACTGACATAGTTTTCAATGGTATGTGTACCCTAGAACCAGAAAGATGTTTTATGTTATTCGGTGATGATTCGAGTGTCTAGGTATGAGATAAGGCATCATTGACTTTGTATATCATTTTTATACATGCTAGCGGATTAAATATGACCACCAAAAACCATAATGTTTTCTTTAGCCACTTTTACTGTTGACATGGAAGTGGGATGATATTTCCATGGACTTTATGGTTGTTTTTTTGTGCACCCTTTGAGGGAATAATGTGATATGGTTTGTGATTGATAGGCTGACCAAATCATCTCACATTATACCCATTCAATATACTTCCAAAGTTAAGGACATGATACATTTCTACGTGCATGATATTTTTATATCTCATGGAGTTCCATCTACTATAGTCTCATATAAGTGTACATTTTTCACTTATTAATTTTTTAGGGGACTTTAGAAGGAAATAAGATACCAGGGTAATTTTAGAACGGATTATCATCCACAGATGGATATTCAAGAAGATTAATCTATGCAGATTCATGAGTATATTCTTTGTGATTCTATTCTTCAAATTAGTGGAGCTTGGGATGACTATCCAGGACTTGTTGAGTTTTCTTAAAACAAACGTTAATTTTTCTCTATTATAATTAATCCTTTTGAGACTTTTTATAATAGGCCATGTAGATCTCTATTTTGTTCGTCATATATTGGTGATATTTCACTGGTTAGACCAAGTTTCGTCTAATTGAAAATGATAAATATTCCATTGATTAATCATAGAATGTTGATCCCATAGATCTAGTATATGTCCTATATTGATCATCTTTGATGTCCATTAGATTTTTTTATTAGTGGACTAGAATGTTTAATATTTTCACCTTATTTGGGCCATGAAAATCTAGGGAAACAAGGAAATATTACGCTGATATTTTTGGTTCCTTTTGAGATTGTTGAGTGAGTGTGGAAAGTGGAACACTATTTGGAACTCTCTCCATATTTTAATTTGATCCAAATCATGCTTCATTTATTAAATCTTCCAAAGTGTCTTTATAAAACTTATTATATCCTGATCAGGGAGTATCTTGATGTTAAACCTGATTTATCTGTGACTGAGAAGTTAATTTGTATTCTTAACTCTGAGATAGAGGTTCTTTGTGGGAATAAAATACCTTTAGTCTATGTTCTATGGTAGCATGGTTCTAATTTGAATAATACATGGGAGTATAAGAAATAGATGAGAGAGAAGTGTAATCATATCATCTTTATAGAAACATCTGATGGGATTTTAAAGGATATAATGTATTTTGGTAGGAACGTTGTAACATCTTGTTACCTTCTTTTAGGTATTTCTTGTCTCTCTTTTTGTTTGGGTGATTTTCAAGACATTCAAGGATAGAGATATGTTTTAGGAAAATGACCTAAAGTTTGTGGATATATGTTTTTTAATTTATGGAGTTCGATTATAAATGTTTCAACAGATTTAGAGGATTCCCTTTGGTGTTTGGGTTGAGTATGAGTCTTTTCTATGTTTTCTTCCAGCATTTTTTAATTGTGTACTATATATATAACAAATTCATGATGTTAATATATTACATTAAATTAATATATCACATATTGGAATCTATAAAATAATTCATTAGATGAAAAATAAATAAGTTTTGAATGGATTCCATGACACAAAATAGTCAGGATAGAGATTTTTAACCTAATGTGATTCATTTTTCGGTGTATACACCACCTAGAATATTCATATAGGGAATCAAGGATTTAAATCATGAATTACTTTATACTGTCATTTTCTTGTATAAATAATCCAAAAAAATTATTATTTTATCATAAAACCTCTTCTCTCGATCACTAGGGTGACTCCATGTGATTTTAGGGCGTTTTCTTCCCTTTTAAAGATCTCAATTTGGAATTTTATATTTTGTGAGTTAACTCACTTTGGTTTTATCCTTATGTAAATTATCCCTCTTTATAATCTCTATGATATCATGTTTTCAAATGCAATTGAATTTTGAACTTGTTGTTTCTGATCTAAGATTTCCATGTTGGTCTCACTCTCCTTCATTCTTCGTTGTCATTTTCCAATTACAAATATTTTTTTGATTTTTGATTAAAGGTAGGTGCTTTAATATAATTTTATCCTAAAATATAAGCCTTAAATTGTTTAATTTAATTTAAATGATTATTTAAATTATTTAAAAATCCATATTTTATATGATTAATGGTTGATTTTGAAAAATTCATGGAGATTGTGAAAACCCCCCAATTTCGAGGGAATTTGAATTCATGGGTAGATTTCAGAAAATTGAAGGATATATTTTGAAAAATTGATTTTATGAAATGATTTGAAATGGATTAAATTGAAATTTTATTTGAAAAGTTATTAATTTAGGAAAATCTAGGATTTTCATTTTGAAATGAAAAAGGCATGATGTAAATTTAAAGTCAGAAATTGCAGTTTTTAACAGATCTGAAATGACTAATTTATCAATGAGTGATTGATTGATTGATTGATTGGATGAAGAAAATTTGAGATTGGGTAATTATTGATTAATGAGGATAAGAATTTTTGGATTTTACCCCCTAGCACTGGATTTAAAATTACAAAACTGACATAAACACGCTTCTACATGATTTTATCCCCAATGGTGAGTTGAGTCCTGATGGCCTAAGTCATAGGATGTGTGAACACATTTATATCACATCACATACTAAGTAGTGTGATTATATCATTACCAAAAAATAACATACTACATGTATTGATACATGTTGGTATTATATACTTGATTTGATGATAAAATTCTATTGATTTATAGAACTGTTTTATGCATCTCGACTTCTTTATATAAGTGTTTTATATAAAATGTTCATTTAAGCTCATTTTGATCTATCTATTATCTGTTTTTATTATAAAATCATTTTTCAAATATGTGATTTCCATTCCATGAATTTTTTATTTAAATTGAAAGAATACTTGGTTTAATAATTATGTAACTGATTAAGGAAAACTTGGTGATAACATTTTTGTATTTTATAGCTCACATCCTACCTTTTCCTTCAATAATTTGTAGATTGTCCTGATCCAGGTCAAATAAATGTAAAATCACCTCTTAGAGGTGCTGGATTTTCTTGATCTGTGCTACCCAGAGTGATAGAGGTGATGGGGGAGATGTGATCCACCTATTACAGGGGTTTAACTTTGATCTTTATTTTGAAAGATGTCATGTCGTTTGATGGTATATCATTTGGGAATTGTTTTACCTGATTGTTTCTATTAATTTATCCCTTTGGAGTGTTAAGAATACCACCTTGTATTATTTATATTCCGCTATTTTTTAGAAAAAATCCTTCCTACTTTATTCAGGTATGATTCTAGGTGCTAGTCTCCAATATGTGGGGATTGGGAACACCCTTCAGGTCATGTCAGTTCTGGCTCAGGTATCCAGTTAACTAGGTATGTGAGATGGTTCCTGACTGTACACCTTAGGATGAAATTCCCATGACATTAAAACATATATACACTGAAAGTAATTATCATGGATTCTGGTACACCAACACAACATTGTGTGTATACTACATGTATTAGCCCTTAATAGTGAACCAAGTAAGTTCATTGTGTGTTATTTTTATCTACTTTATATATTAATATTTAATATTAGATGATATTATAATCAAGGTAAATAGATAGAGTCAAAATATTCATTCTAATGAGGTAACAAGATGTGAATGGCATATATGACTAAAATAAGAGAAAAACATTAATTTTATATGCATCCTGAACCCCACCTCCCATTGTTCTTTCAGTAATATTTGTCCCAATACATGGTATGAATGCTAAAAGAGTCTAACTTTATTTCTTATATATAAATATGTTTTTTATTTTTTCCAAAAAAAAAATAAATGATTAAACCTTTCATTTTTAAAAAAACTAGTTTTTATGGTGGGAAAATGGTATTTTTATGTTCCTACAGGCTTTTATAAAGGAGTTCATTGTGAAGATTATTCAAGATACTGACTTGAAAAAGTATAAAAAAATATTTGGGGATGAAAATATAGAAAATATCAAGAAAATATCATTGAATAATGAATTATATAATAGAAACTCTAATTTTGATATTTCATTAGAGATGTGTAAAACATTTCAAGTAATACGTGGAAAAATATTGGGAGAAAATGAGTTTTTAAATCCTACTAAAAGGGAAGAACATAGATTTGGTCGTGATGACAAACCAATAAGAACAATCCGACGTGTATTTCCTTATGTAAAAATGTGAGAAAATGAGTAATACAAGTAAGACTCATTTGAAAATGGACTCTCTAATAAAGGTGATCAATTATAATTTTATTATTAAATATGATTTTAATAATGTTTTAGAATATTCTTATAAATATAAAAAATTAGGGTCGTCTCTAGAGATTGATAGAGGTATAGATTCTAATTATGATCTGTTAACAAAAATTTTCTAATCTAGAGAATGTTATTATAGAAAATGATATGGAATAAAATACTTGTATGAGAATGTGTGTCAACTGGATATTATGTAGGAAGTGAATTCTACATTCATAGAAGATTTTATTTTTGAGGATAAATGGTTGAATATAATAGAGATATCCTTGAATGCAGAAATTATGAGAATGGGTGTAAAAATTAATTTCCAAAGATATACATATGAATAACTTTTATACAATTTGGTTAAACAAATATCCAAAGATAAAAAGCTAAAATCAAAAGTTATCCTTCTCAAAAGGCAACTTGAAGAGAGGATTAAATGTAGAAAGGATGTTGGATCAAGGTTGAAGGATATGGGTTCACAATTTTTGGAGAAGGATGAGAAGGTCAAGGAGCTAAATGAGAGATTGAGAACCTTAAATGAAAAAAAGATACCACCTATAGAACCATCAAAAAGTGGAGTTAAAAAAAAATTTAAAATAAAAAATCAAGGAAAAATAAACATATTATTCTTTCTAAATTAGAAATTAACAGTTCCAAAAGGAAGGTATAAAAACTTTTCTACTATTATGGAAGATTCTGTAACACCATGAGTGTTTGTCTAGAATCCCAATGACTTGAAGGTGGATGAAAATGTACCACATTAATATCACAATCAAGAAATTACTAATTGAGTTATGAATTTAATTAGAGATTTTTTGTTTATTCTAACCAAGGTCATATGGATAGATATTAAAACAAGTGAGTAACTAAAAGTTTTAGAGGGATTCCTTTGTTCTTATGAAAAACAAGAAAAAATATCACAATAAAATAAAATTATTTGTGCTAGAAAACAAATTTAATTCTTTGGATGAAAATAATTTATATCTTAATGAAAGGTGCATCAAAAATCAAAAATATATTATCCATATTATCCATCTTCTAAAGAATTTAGTAAAATATGGAGGAATAATAAATATTCTTCTCCAGCTGAGAAAGATGAATGAACATGTCATGAAATAATCACCAATGAAAAAAAAAATCTAAGGTGACTCTTTTGGCTATTGAAGGGGAGAAGAATAAGAATGAATTTTTTTCATAAATCACACCATAAGTAAATAAGTGAGTAATGTTGGAATAATATTCTTATAGAATAGAAACCATAATGAAAGATGAAACGGTAGTTCCTTAAATGACAACACTAATCAACTTGAGGATATAAATGAAGCACCTATCTTAAAATATGTTTAGTTGTTTTTTATATTATTTTAAGTGATGAATACTTAAAGGGGAGATACGATCCATGGGGTGTGATTTTTCTTAAAGGAGATAAGTGAAATAAGTGGGTTCATAGGCATGGTAATTCTTATCTAGTACATAGAATTAATAAAAATGTTAAAATGGAGTTAGGGCCCTATCTAAGTCACCAAGTGATACTATGCTACCAAATTAGATTTCAAAGAAAAATCTATAATTTTATTTTGTGATGAATAGTTTCAAAAAACATTGATCGTGATCTAGAGTTAATGTTATGTCAATTCATATCTAAAATATCCAATGTTATGAATCCAACTTTGGTGATTAGAAAATAATATCAAGTCAAATATCAAGTGGTATCATACCACTAAAGAAGGTGAAGAAATATCAAAGAAAAGAAGCTGAAATATTTATGGACTAATGTTTTTTTTCTTATATTTACCATGTGGGATCATCTTATTTTTTCAGGATACTAAAATTTATTAGAATGAATTTTTTAAAATAAAAAAATGGTTCCTCATTCTGAAGATTATCTTAATATTTGGTGTCAATTACTAATGTTATTTTGAGGGAGTTGGTGATGAGAATTCAAAGGACGGTTATCCTTATATATAAATGTATAATCTCTTTGAATAAAGGAAGGATCATAGATATCAAATGGTATTACCAGTTTCTCATGGAAAAGCGGTATAAATTGGTTCAATATTTTGTATTACTCACACACTAGGTATTTTATTTTTTTTATTCACTGAAGGGTTTTTGTTAGTGTGGTTGAGATAATATGAAGTATTATTGAAGTTATTAAAAACTCATGTTTCATATGTTTATGGAAGTGAGTGAGGGACATAGACAACTTTTATGTTGTTGACATAAACTCTTGTTTCCTATACTTAGTTCCAAATAATTAGTCTTATAAGAGTTATCGATTAATCAATACCGACTAGTAAATTCATTTTGATGAAATATTTAAATAAAATAAAATTGAGTGTGGATGAGTTTCAGGGCTTAAAAGGGGGAAAATATATAATTTTTTATTATCTAACTATTGTATCACTAGTTTAAAATGAGAAAAATTGTCAATCACTAATTAATTTACAAATAACCTATAAGTTTGATGGTTGTAAAGGGACCCCAAAACTTAGAAACATTGGCTAATTTATAAATGGTCAAATAGTCCAATATTTATAATGGTAACTTTAAAATTGTTTAAAGATTTAAAAGTTTTGGATGTTAACTAGTGATATCAAATGGTTTGTGAAATAATTTCATGATAATGGGATAAGAAAAAACTACCTAAATCAACATTCCATAAGTTGAGGAGATACAGATCCACCCAAAAATACCTTTATGGATAAAATATTTCATATCTAGAGAAATATATGTGTTGAAAAGAGGGTAGAAGACCTTACAAGATTTCCCCTATTGAGTTATGTGGGAAATGGGAGAGAATGAAAATAGAATTTTGGATATAAATACCATTTTTATTTTATTAACAAATGGGGGGTTGAGCAGAAAAAATATAAATATATACTCGATTTATAGAGAATTTTGAGTTTAAAGGTGGAGTCTGATTTATGGTAATACTATCAAAAAAATCCAAATTGGGTATTAAAAACAAGAGTTTGTGGGTTTTATTTTTAAATAAAAAGTTTTGAATTATGGTTGAAATTAAAACATATTAATAAGAATAACTTCTAGAAGTTATTTATGAAGAGAATATGAATAAGTATAAGTTCTAAAAGATGAATAATTGGAGACAAAAATTTAATTTTGAAAGTGAATATAGAAGTTCAATTGTTCTGAAAATTGTTTGAAAGATTTTTGGAAGTAATTAAGGGTTAGTTCTAATGTTTCTCATGTATTAAATTCATAGAAGTTAGAAAGTTATATTTTAAGTTGAAATACATAATTATATTTGGAATCTAAATTTTATAAAGTAATATAGAATCACCTTAGTGATATGTAATAACCTCTGGGATGATATGTAATAAATGTGTGCGAATAATTACTAAAGAATGTTTTGAAATTTAGAATCAAAAGTAATGGAATGAATAAAATAATAACACCATGAGTGAAGTTATAATAATTCAATAAATCTTAGCGTGTGATATTTTTAGATAATATGTAACATATTATGGATGTTTAAATGAGGAAAAATAATGAACATACTCTTCATGTATAAAAATAGTATGTTTTAGAAAAGGTAGTGAAATTGGAAAAGGAAAAACATTCCCTATATATGTAGGTGAATCTTAGGAAGAGTACCAAAATTAAAACAAGGGAGAAACTACCCTATGATACATAAGGTTATATAATATTACATTAAAATGTACTCTAAAGTGTAGACCAAGAATTTTTAAAATTAAAATACATAAATGTAATAATGTTAATAAGTAAGGGTTATCAATTAAATAACTAAATGTGACCAGTGTTGAGTAGAAATAAATCAGGAAAATGGAAAACATTTAATATGATATTTAAATTTTATCATTCTATAAAAAATTTGTAAAAGAGTTAAACTCACTTTGATAGATAAAGGTATCTAGTGATAAGAATATTTCAGAAAAAATGGAAAAGTCTTAAACACTCATAATGATATGTAAAGGTAACTCAATATTATATGTAAAAGTAATCTATATATGAAAATGATAAAACGTTTGGCTACATTATGATACATAAAAGAAATAAACCAAAAAATTAAAGATTGTTCATATGGATAAATTTAGAAATGTTTGCACAATGGAGCACATGTAATAGTAACTAGATGAAAAAAATATACATAATGTTTTATCAAGTATAATATATGATGGATAAAATTATTAGATATGGATTATGATAAAAATTATCAATCAAAAAATCAATTGGAAATGTAGCTAGTTTTGGATGTTATCACTTCATGATAGAGAAGATCATGTCGTGATTAAAGGAGGATCGCATCGTGATATGTCAGTGATTTAAAAAACTGATTTGGTTTTAGAATGTGGATAGGTATTTTACAAATCATCACACCATGAATAATAATATCAAATCATGATTTGGATGAGTAATTGGAAGCTCGTATTGTAAAATAGGATATCGTGTTGTAAATAAGATAACAACAATTATCTAGAAGATTTAGTTGAATTTAAAAAGAGATAATTGGACAAATATTTTATGAGTTTTTCTTGGAATTGAAGGAATGTTCTTGAACACATTAAAATTTATGGTACACTTTTCATGATTGTGGAAGATTAAGAGGTAAAGGATTTATCCTAGTCATTGGATCAAAATTTGAGTGTATGGAAGTGTTTATAAAATTAATGGTAACTACTCTAGAAAGTTTAATATGAGAATATATTGAAATATATGATTCAAATAATAATAATATTTGTGATCCATGTAGTAACTACATTAACATATTTTATTTTATAATGAAGAAGGATATAAGAGTAAAACAATTACATTACCATATCTGGTTGTTTAAGAAGGATAAAAATAAGATAATTCTAGTTAAAAATTATTTTAACCTAGAGGAATTAGTGTTGATTTTTTGAGTTTGTGCTATACAAAAACTAAACCCTCACATAGAGGATTTTATCTCATTATACCAAATAGTTAAGGAAGAGAAGTGATTATGGATTTCAAATAAGAAAAAAATATAGAGTTATGATTTAATAAGTAAAACAATCCTGACTCTAGTAACACATAGAAAGTGTTTATTATATTACATTGGTATATTATATAAGATATCACACCACAAAATATTGATATATTTATTAGTATTTGATGAAAAAAATATATAAATTATTTCCATATTAAATTGATAAATTTAAATAAAATATTATAAATAACATAAAAAATAAAATTCCTTATAATACATCATTGAATTCATTCAAAGATCCCTTCATGGGACCCTGGGGAATGAAAAAAAAATAAAGAGTGACCTCATATTCTTAGTAAGGGGTTATGTATAGTAGAATATATCAAGAATATATAAGGTGTAAAAATATGGCAGAGTAAATAGTCAATATATTTTTTATATAATCAATAACCTGACAAAAAATATATTCATTGATAGTAACAACATGGTAATCACATGGAAAACAATAATTAAATTCATGACTATAGAAAAAATAATTATAAATATAATTATCTTATCATCAAGGCCTCTACCATGGAACTTATGATAAATGGTCCAGTAAACACCAAATAACTAAATAATAAGGCACCAAAATTTTTTGTATCATGAGACTATACCGAATACATCGAGGAAAAATATAATGTTGGACTCCACTCATCACTAAACATATCGAATAAATTCCTAATATATTCATATAAAATTATAATTCATAACCAATATGCCTTGTTAATAAATAAATATCCATATTGAATAAATTACATAGAGTAACAATAATCTATAGTCAATAGAATCAATTTCATAGTGATCTTCTAACAATCCAAACCTCATATAGAAATGGTTATATAGTTAAGAAAATATTTGAATAGTTGAAATGATACATAATATATCTGTGACATAAAATAAAAAGGACATTAAGGGGGAAATAAACTAAAAATTATGATATTGAGTGATAGATAACATATCTTTAATAACAGAATAAAATAAGGATAAACCTTGTCCACAAAATAATTTATAAAATATAACTATTAAAAAAATTAAAGTATACAATAAATTCATTTGAAATGATTATTTTTTTGTAAATTCAAGTATTTTGTAAATTATAGAAGAAAATAGAAGTGAAACATTACAAAGAACATTCTAAAAAAATTAACTTACTTACAAAAAAATAAATTAAAAGTTACTTCCAAAAAAAATTCACAATGTTTCATTGATACTTTTCAAAAACTATTTATAAAATAATTTTCAATAATGTATTATTGAAAAGAAATTGTACTTCGGTAATAAAATTTGGAGTAGAAGATAAAAATATACATAAGTGAAAATGACTCGCTTTTCAAATCATTTAAGAAAATAATATCATTTTATTTTGTTACAAAAAATGAAATATTTACAACATAATTAAAGTAAATATTAATTTATAAAACTATAAAAACATGGAAATTAATCTAAATAATAAATAATGGTTAAGATTGGAAAAATACATTAATACAAAAAAATGTTAAAAAAATAAATTCTATTCACTTTTTTATAAAGAAAGTCAAAAATAAATTGTATAAAAACCTTTAAAATATTTTACTTAATATTTTGAAAAGAAATTAAAAGTTAATAAAAATTATCCTTAAGAAATAATTGAATTATAGAAACGAAAATTCTTGAAATAAAATAAATAATATAGATATAAAAGAGAATTATTCTTGACCAAAAATAGAAATAAGTTCATTTTTGCTTATAAAAATTATTACAGTTGATTTGAATACCAGATAGAGGGAAAATTAAAAGTACTTGAAACCAATAAAAATAACCAGAGGAGAAGAAAATAGATGGGGTTTAGTAGAGTAGTAACATATAATTACCTCAATGTAAATTTAAATATAAAAAATCCTGATAAAAAGTCATATTATAAAATTAACCCTTACCTTGGACTTAAATTTGGTTAAACTTGATCTAATATTTTATTCTTGCGGATTTCCTCCATTGGATCTCTCCTTAATCCATCTTATATTGGTATTTTTGGATTACTAAAACCTCTAGGACATGTAGAATAAATTTTTAGAGTGAATTGTACATGTATTGGTTTATTTAAGATGATGTGGATTGAAAATCCACTCAAACAACCAAATTGATACATGTTTTAGAGATAATTGAAGTCTTATTCCATAGTTTAACCCCCACTTCAACCCTTTTAACCTTAACCATAGTGAAAAACATTATCAAGTTAACTATTCTTTATGACTAAAAAATGGACCTTATTAAAAAAATTAAATATATTTATTCTGGAAATGAAAACCATTTTATAATACTCAATTTCTACCGATGGTAAAAATTAATTTTAATCTTACCACACATTAGGTGTAAAAACCATTTTTAGAAAGAAAAAAAATCTTTAAGCATAAAAATGAATATATTCTCACTCCGTATGTTTTACAACCCATTAAATTATAATTAATTTAATTTAAGAATTATATTGTTAGTATATTTCATTAAAAAAATTCATCAATAGTGATTAATTTGACTTATTAAGAAAAATAATACATTATATATAAAAAAATATTTTTCTAGAAAAAAATTACTTTTTTACCAAAAAATGAAAAAATATTTATTTTTAGCTAGTTTATAATAAATGTATGAATGATTTTTAATTTTTTTTACATTTATAAAAAGATATTTTCAAAAAATTTAACTCTCAAATTAATTGAAATTTATCATTTAAATAAAACCAAAAAACTGTTTTAAAACAAAAAAAAATTGGTTTAGTGAATATTTATTAGATTATTATTATTTAACATTACTTATTTATTTTATGGATGTTATTAATTTATTTTTTCATAATCATTATTATAATTTTTTCAATACATTTTGTGGTTATAATTTCCTCAAATGTGTAAATTTTTCTCAAAAATACATTATTCATCAAAATATTTTCTCTGCAATTAATGGTATTTTCCTAAGTAAAATAGAAATATTTTAATTTTAAAAAATAATTTCATTTTACAATTACGTTTCATTTATCTATATTTTAAAGTCTTTTATTTTTCTACAAATAATTATTCCACTTAGTTTTGGGTTTTATATATCACAAGTTACCATTCAAACTATTTTCTATTTAAAGGTGAATATATAATAAAATATCAGTGTGTAACATTCTCTCCCAAAAAAATAATTTCATCCTCTAAATTTTAATTTTTACTTACTAAAATAAATGTATATATAAAGAGATAAAATCTCATATATAGATTTCATCATGAAGTAATTTCTAAGTTACTAATATGAAAATCGTTATTTCTTAATTAAATATATATATAACCTTGTATATATCATTATAAGAATCAAACTTTTGAATGAGTTTCCAAAATAACACCATGATACCTGAGTGATATTTTCCTTATTGTACTCAATATATTTATTTTAACACCCCAAAAAAATTACTTTAAAATAATAATAAGCATAATATCTCTCTCAACATGTAACATTGAGATTTAAGTGAATTATGATATGCTATAAGTTAAATGTGACTGTTATAACCTAGTTGTTTAACTAGTGAGTATTTGATAAACTCCAGTCATGGGGTCCTTAGAAAGACAATATTTGAACCTGAGAAATATGAAGTAAAAGTGGGACTCATGTTGTCTCTAGAGAATACAGTTTTATGAGTGTGTTTAAATCTTGTTTTGTCGGTGCATTTTTTTAAGAGATAGTAAAAATGGGTTGGTTTTGTAATCAAGTTAAGGAATAAGTGGTCCATACTTGGATTATTTTTTCACTCCCTTGTTGAATAATTATTTAATTTGTTTGTAATTATCCTCTCATCAATTGAATCCAACTGGCTACTTGAATCTAATTATTTCAGTTTAGAAAGATAAATAAAACTATCACTATATTCTCTAACTTTTCTAGCCTAATATTTGGATATACCTAATTACCCCCGAATTAACTCCACTATATACTATTATATTTATTATATTTAATCCAAGTGGATTTTGTGTACAATTATGAGAATAAGAAGAAAAACATAAAAGATGAAATCAGAAGAAACTATAACTGATAACACCATTAAATTAAATAAAGGAGTTAGTGATAGCTTTGAGAGATTGGAATTCTTGAATGTAAGGATGAGGGGTTTCTCCTTCGCTACAAAATAGGGGGTCTAGTGTGCTATAATTGGAGTATTATAAAGGAGAATTAAATAACTTGTGGTTTTTGGTTGGAAACATTGTAGAATAAGTTCTCTACCTTCTTCAAGTTCAAGCAACCTGATCTCTTCCTTCATAAATTCATTTTATAGATGATGTGATACTTCTATCCACATGAGCGGAAAGATCTTCTTATTTAATTTCAGTAACATCAAGGAGAAGTTATTATTTAATATTGTTGGTTAACAAATTTCGAGAAGGAATTTTTTGGATGACTTCTTCAAGGCATCAGAATTCTTCCGCGATTCATCTGAATAATCTTTTAATGTGGAATTTTCAATTGATTCGTATTAGTGGGTAAAGGAATGTAGGCATGGTATTTTAGTTTTTGGTATTTTTTATTTCAAACAGTGCATGAGATGTATTATTTTACCCATGAGATGTCACTACCATTATAATCTGTAATCTAATTCTCTCATATTTGGCCATTGAAGGCCAACCATTTATTTATCAGTGGTGTTATAGCTTCACAGTAAAAAGGTTCTTTCTTCTCACCTAATGTTCTTATATCTCACCTGAAAACAATTATATTTAATTATGGAGTAGGTTTCATAAATAGTTAGTAAAATCCCGTTCTGTTATTTCTGTTAAATCCACATGAGAACCTTCTTCTCTATCATCCGGCTCTGTAGTCGACCAGAATAATTTTCCTTCATAATAGAATAGAGCACTAGAGCTCCCTCAAAATCTACACATGTAGGGTAACTTCACTCATGGAACAATCAGACAGATCTCTCCCTCATTCATTGAGGATCTAAAATGGGAGCTTGTTACTTTTATGAAATTAGCTCCACTCCATATTAATCTTAAATTCAAGAGTGTCAGTAGAAGGTGGCGTCAGTTGGGTAGGTTTCATGTGTTCTTCCTCAGGGTGGATGTTCGTAAATTGTGGTGGAATAGTCTTTTTTGAAAAACTACCAGCCTCTATACTTCAACAATTATTAATCTAAGTGTTCATGTTCTTCATAGGAGGATGATTATTGGGTTATTTTGATAGTCGTAGGAAAGGTAGAGGCACAGTAGGATGGGTGAATATTTTTTTAAGCATGAATACTAAAAATATTTTTGTTTGTGTCCTAAACATAAAATTTATTTTAATAAAGGGGGTTATTGTATGTATAACTATCATGAGGGTAATGTAACAGTTTATAAAATTCTTCATGTAGTCATCTCTTTCTACCTTTTTGGATTTTTTAGCCTACATAGTTGGTTATTAACAATCATAATAGATATTCCAACAGTGATAATATAGTATGGTAAGGTGTTCAAGTGACCATGAGCAGTAATCATGGTTTCCATATTGAATATTCATCATGCACACCATGTGACAATATGTTTATGAAGAGGGAATCATATGATTAGGACCTGCAGTAGGCACAGTGACTATGGAGGTCATGGTCACTCTTGGACCATGTAATTTCCACCCTAGAAAATTACACATTCTTACTTAATGTAGTATTAAAGTCCACACTAAATGGAATAATTTTCTTAATAATTGATTTGAAAATAAAATCGAAAGAAATATTAATCAATAACTACCATATAAAAATCCAATTTCTAATTATGTTATAATTTTATAAATTTATCAGAAACAATTATTAACCATATAATTAAACTAAAATGAGGGGTATTTAAAATGAATAAAAGTCAGTAAATATTGAAAATTCCATTTTACTTCACTCCCCCACACTTATTTGATTAAAATCATGGGAAATTAATTATTTAATTCAAATTATTTAAAAAAACAAAAATAAATAAAATTCAACCTTCCTAAATTTAAAATTAATATCTAGATAAGAGAGAACACATAGTCTCATCTACTATTCAACTTATCATGCCTCAATTTTAAATCAAGTATTATCCGTAAATTAATTTAATAAAAGTTTAAATTCAGGGTTTGATCGAATTTGATTTAAGTGGAATCAAAATTTTAACAAAAATAAACTCCATTTGTCCCTTTCTCTTAAGTTTCTTAAACTATAGTTTGATTTTCCACATCATTTATACAACTTATATGAATGTATTATAAGTCAATTCTCTCTTTTTCTATGCGTTCAATATTCATCTCACCAAAAAGGTATCATTTTTATAGGGACCTTTTAAAATTATTATTCCTAGAAATAATTGTGTGAAAAGAATTATACATAGAACTTATTATGATGGATTTATTTAATTACATCAACAAACTCAGTGCCCTTGTCTAGGAGATATATTATGGGCTCCCAATTTCCTAATTTATTAAAAGTTCAAATGAATTTTCTCATTTTCATTTAATTTGGATCCCTAAGGTGTTTTATCTCTTAAGTGATAGATTACCCTAGATCAAGTTCAAAAATCCAGTGACTTAAGGTTATAAAATTGATTCCACACTAATATTTTCACTAACACTCCATCTCCTAATTATATGGCCAAACATTATTTAAAGTGGTGAAAAAATTACTCAACAATCACATAAAGTATCACAGTTAACAAAATGAATTACCTCAACTCTAGTATAGTATTTTCACACTATAAAGAGTATACATGAAGTTAAATAAAAGGGATGAAACATAAAAAAAATGACTAAACAAAATTATAATGTATATTATTGTATTTTCATTAAAAATGTTTTTTATTTATTTATAAATTCTAACTTCTCTTTTCTCTCACACTTCATTCTGAGATTGTCCCAGTTGAATTTTAGTATTCATTTGTTTAATAAATTCAATAAAATAAAAATCAATACCAAAATTAGGAAAATTTATAACCTAGAAATGATTAATTTTCAGTAGTATGGAGGATTATAGACTCCCCCATAGGTTCCTTCTAAAATTTATCCCATTACTTATTTATTTATTGGTCATTCACTTTGAATGGTTTCTTTGAATTTCTTTCTTTAATCGTAATTTTTCTATAATATAAAATTTAATTTTTTGGATCAACTTTTCATGGGTATATTTAGTTTTCTATTTATATATAAGTGAGTTATAATATTCCTCTCTATTCAATTCCTCAACCAACATTAATTGTAATTTTCTTTGTTCCTCAGCATTGTTATATTTCAAGTGTACTCATCTAATAGCCTAATAGGCTTTGTGTTATATATCAATAGGAAATTATAAATGTTTACCATAAAAAACTCGATAATGAGACATACCTAATGGGTTTTTTAGGTTGTTGAGTATACCCAAAATGCATCATCTAGCTTCTTACTTCAGTCCATGTAGTTGTGTTGTACTATCTTCTCGGGGATCTTTTCAACCTCTATATTGGACACCTGTACTGGTCCATTTATCTATGGGTGGTAGTTAGTGGAGGTTTTATGGTGTAATACATATTTTCTCATGAGTTATTCCATGTTCTTTTTGCAGAAATGGGTTTTTGGGTCACTGATCAAAGCACGGGGTATTCCAAACCTAAAAAAAAATTGATTTTATAAATGAAATTACAGTTTTAGAGTCATCAACCTGAGTGGATTTTTCCTTAATCCATTTAGACATATTTTCTACTTCAAAAAATTTATAAGAAAATATGTATGACTTGGGAAATTATGCCATAATGTCAATTCCATAGACAATAAATATTTTAAAAAAATAAAATATTTTTGTGAAATTTATTCTCTTTTGAAAAGTTTACCAGTAAACAAGCATTTTGGGATTTTTTACAAAAAAAAATATTTTTTTTAAAATGAAAGTCCAAAACAATATAGCTTCAAAAAAATTATTAGAATTTATTTAATGTCCAAGAAGTCAACCACATGCAAGTGTATGGAAGAACACAAATAAGTGAATATATTTATTCTTTGAGAATTACTCTTTTAATGATTTGATCACAGCATATATTCCATAAATAAGGGTATTCCCAAACATAGTGTTGGGATTCATATTTTAATTTATAAGTTTAGTTATTAAATAAGAAAGAAAGTACCTTGGATGTGACTATAAAATTCACTATATTATCGTACTAGTGAACTTGGGTTAGGTTTTACAATTTCTCACCAAGGAAGTAATCGTTGAGGCTAGTCTTTGATATTGGTTTGACCTCGATAGTGTGAGGTAGTCTGTGCATGTGGTCATCCACTATATTTTCACAGCCCTTATTTTCTTTAACCATGAGGTCAAACTATTGTAGAAAAGTCATCCATCTTACCATATTGATCTTGGAATCAATCATCTTGATAAAATACTTTAAAGATTCCTGATCAGTATAAAAAACACCTTACTACCTAATAATTATGAATGTAATTTTTTTCAAATCAATAGAAATAGACAAAACCCCTTTTCTATTATTGTGTAGTTGATCTGGGTAGTGTCCAGGGTTTGTGAGATGTAGGTTATCACTTGTGGAATCCTACCAATCCTTTGAGACAACTGACCTCTACCGCTCTATTGGATGCATCATATAGTATCTCAAAGGGGTGACTCCAATTTTGTTGATAGATGATGGCGGAAGTGGTTAAACATTCTTTATATTCTACAATTTTTTTTCAAAGAAGATTCATTAAATACAATTTCAATTTCTTTATTCAGTAAATTATTTAAAGGATAATCAATTTTTGTAAAATCTATAATGAATCATCAATAAAGACTAACATGGACCAAAAATTATTTAATGTTCCTAATAGTGGTATGTTAAGGTAATGTAGAAATTAAAACCAATGTTTTTATCAACATAAATTCCTTAGAAATTGAATGGCCTAAGACATTTCCCTTTTCAACCATAAAATGGAATTTTTCAAATTTCAAAACGTGTTGTTTTTCAATAAATCTTATTAAAAAAATTCAAACATTCCAAACAATTTTTAAAGATATTCCCTTATATAGTAAAATCATGATGAAGTACCTCTTATAAATTTTCAATTATATCTGAGAATATGATTTCTAAAAAATTTTGAATGGTGCATGGGGAATTGTATTGAGAAAAAGGCATCATTTGGTAGTTAAATGTATTTATGGGACATGTAAAGGTGGTCTTTTGTTGGTCATAGTGATTTATTGAAACATGAAAATATACAGAGAAACCACAAAGGAAAAAGTAATGTCATTTCTTGGAAAGTATTTCTAGAATTTGGTCAACAAAGAGTGTAGGGAAGTGTCTATTTATGGTTAAATGTTTTAATATTTTTTATTCAATAAAAACTCTCCAATTATTTTGGATTCTGGTTGGTACCAATTCATTGTTATAATTTTTCACAATTGTGTAATCAGTTTTCTTTGGAACAATTTGAATACGGATCACCCATTTTGAGTCTAAGATGGTATGGATTATTGTAGAGTTTAAAAGACTTTATATTTACTCTTGGTCCACCTCTAATAGGGTTTGGTTGAGACTCCTCAAGTGTTTCCTTACTCACTTAGATCATTCTACTATCAAAATTTAGTGCATTCTAATGCGAGGGTTTATTCGTGGAATATACCTCCATTTCCATTCTATGGATTTATCATTTTTAATGATGTTCATTAGTGATTTCTCATGGCCAGGATCCAGATTATTGGAAATTATAACTAACACTTTCATATTTTCTTTTAAGAAATCATATTTTAAATTTGAGGAAAGCATCTTTAGTTCTTATTCCGGGGGATTTTCAAGAGGTGTTTTCATTTCACTATTCTTCATGATGGTTATCTGCAAATGTAATGAAGAAATGTTAGTATGATTTTTTATTAGATAATTAAAATAATTTCATTATTTTCTTCAAATTTATCAATGGTTGAAATTTTCTCAGGGTTAAGTTCATTGTAAAAAAAAATATTTGTCAAGAATGTTGAGTTTTTTCTAAATCTTCCCCTAGTTTGATTATATAATAAAACATTTATCTTTATTCCCTATAATAAAAGAGGATTTCAAAAAAAATTATGTCTAATATAGAATATTCATCATGTTTATCTTTTATTGAATCAAGAATGTAAAAATCTATTATCTCTTTAACAAATATCCTGGAAAGGGTTCCTTCATTAAAATTTATAATAGTTTTAACTGTCTTTAGATATTTTCTACATATCATAATGTGAGAATGATATCTAAGTTTACCTTCTTCCAGGTTGAGAGTGTTGAAGTCTGCAATAAATGGGTAACCTTATAAACTTACGAGGACATGCTCAATGACTCCTATAGGATATGCAGTGGCTCTGTTGGAAATTTGTATAACCACATAGGTGGGTTTAAGTTTTATCATCTATAATGAATAATAGATAAAATAATTTAGTACATTAATTGAGGCACTAAAGTCACACAATTCATTAGAAAAATGAACTTATCAAATTTGGAGGGAATAGAAAATGTACCTTGATCTTAGAATTTTGGGGGAGTTTGAGGGGTAAAAATAGTAGAAACATTCTTACCTAGTTGTACCTATTCACTAACTTTTAATCTCTTCCTACCATTGTACATATCCATAATGAATTTTTTATTCCTTGGAATCTATTTAATTGATTATAGCAGGGATATATTAATTTCTACTATTTTGAAAACATCCATCATCCCTTGGTATAATGATTCCTACATGTATTTTAATGGTTCTTTAATTATTACAGGGAATAGAGCTGGTTTTGGATCGTATGTAATTTTTATCTTTTCTTTTAATGGTTCTTTTTTGGAAACTTCCTTAGATTCATTTCCATGGAGATATTGTTTAGAAAATTTATGTTGTACACTTCCAATTTTAATTTCTTGGGGGTAATTTTTTACTATCTATTAGTTCTTTTCCACTTCCCAAGGTAATGGCACTAACATTTACTTTATGATTAGGAATTAACTAAGAATGAATATTTCTGGAACCTTAGTTTACCATATTATATAGGGTGGTCATGATCTAGTCAAATTTTTATTTTAATTCTTTTAATTCTGAAACATGAGTGTTCAAGGTGGTGTGCTAATATTTTATAGATTCTATTACATGTATAAAAATATATTTCATAGATGGATATTGTGGTTATCCTTTTTTTAGATTGTATATGGTTGTAAATTCTATGTTTAGAATGAATGGGTTTGAAAAGGTTTATTAGAAGTCTATTGAAATATTTATGTTTTGGTTTGTTGTCTTCCATCTCTAAATTGATTAGTGGGTAATTCTCTAAATCCATGACTTCTACTTTATTGGTTTGGGGATTTTCTTTGGAGCAGTTCATTAAAAAATTTATTCTCTTGAACTTGAGGGCATCCATTGGTGAAATTTTCCTGGGAGTAGCATAGTTGGCAGGCCTTTAAGGGTGTGGTAGATGATAATTCTTATACTTTATTCATAGTTATATCACAATGGAAGATAGTTATTCAATTTTATTTCCTACCAAAGGTGAGTTGGAACTTTTTTCCACATGTTCTCTTCTAGATGTGGTTCTAGTAAAAAACTATGGGTAATTTTGTGAGATCCTTTCAAGGATTTATCTGACCACATCTAGTGAATTATCACTTAAATCCCCTATTTAAGAAGAATCCAGTGGATTATTATCATTGTACATCAATCCTTGGTATAAAAATAACAACAAGTGATGTTCTTCCTATAGATGGTGTGGGTAGGAGGTAGTTAACTTCGTCAATCTTTCCAAAAACTCATAAAGTATCTCTCTAGTTTCTTATTTAATTCCACAAATATCTTTTCTAATTTGGGAAATTCTTGAATTAGGAAATAACTTCTAGAGGAACACATTTTGTATCTCTTCCCATGAGTTGACGTCTCCTAGCAGTTTGTTATAGAGCCACTCCTTCGCTACTCCTTCATGTGAGAATAGAAAATCCTTCCAACTGATTTGAGTCTTAGTGAATCCTCTAGTTCTAAATATATTACAAACCAATTTAAATTCTCTAAAGCTTCTATTAGGGTCTTTACTAGATATACCATGAAATAAAGGTAGTAAACCAATCATTACAGTTTTGAGCTCACGTCTTTTTATATCATTTAATTTCAATGGTCAATAGTTAATATTGAAATTGGTTGCATAAATTTATCTTAATGTTCTAATAAATTGAGATGAATTTCCTTCTGAATACTCACATTATATTAAATATTTTGAGGAGGATGAAACTGAGGAGGGAGAATCAACCAATATAATTGTGACAAATTCTCTTTCCTATTTTATTATTTCTTAAAGTTATGAGTCTTTCCAACACATTTCTCTTAAAATATGGTTGAAAACTAGTCTGGTGGGAAGAACTGGATCTATACATTTCAAAACATTTTAAAAAAAATTAAACAAAGCATTGGTGTACCCCATAAATGGTGCCAAGTTTGATAAAATTATATCACTAGGTGCTTAGAAAAACAATATTTGAACCCTATAAATATTTAGTAAAAGTGGGATTCATATTTTGTATGGATCAAATAGTGTTATAAAATTGTTTAAATATTGTTTTTCAGGTTCATTTTTTTTAAGATACAATAATTAAAACATGGTTGTTTTAGAAATCAAGTTAAGGAAGAAGTGGTCTAGCCTTGAATTATTTTCTAACTCACCTCTTGAATCATAATTCAATTGGTTTATAATAATACTCTCATCAATTGAATCCAACGAACTACTTGAATCTAGAAATTTTGGTTTAAAAGGGAAATATGATTATCATTGTATTATCTACCTTTTCCTATCCTAGTATTTATCTGTCAATAATTAGCCCTAAATTACCTCTATTTTGTGATACCACATATAATGGATTTAATCAAAGTGGGTTGTGTGTCAAATTCCAAGAAGAAGAAAAAAACTTAAAAGATGAAATTATAAGAAATCCCAATTGACAAAACAATTAAATTCTATATAGGAGTTAGTGATAACTTTGAGAGATGAGAATTCACCAACTCATGGTTAGGGGTTTCTCCTTGGATAAAACACAGTGTGTATATTGTTCCATCATTGGATTATTACAAAGAAAAATTTAATAACTCTAGGGTTTTAGTTGGAAACCTTCTAGAATAAGTTCTGAAACTTCTTGCAGATTAGTTATTATGATCTCTTCCTTATTGAATTCCTTTTATAGTTGATGGGATACTTCTCTTCACATGGTTGGTATGAGCTTATTCTTTTATTTCATAAATTTTAGGGATTAGGTATTATTTAAGCTCAATGATTGACACATGTTCATAAGGAAGGATCTAGTTGACTTCCCTAAAGAATCATAAATTTTTAATGATCCAACCTAATATTATTTTAAAGTGGACTTATCCAATGATTCATAGTAGTGGATAAATTAAAGTGGGCTTGGACTTTTAATTGTGTTCTTTGATATTTCACATAGCACATGGGAATGATTATTTTACCCATGCGATGTCACTTCTTCTAGAATCTTCACTCAGATTCTTCTATCTTTGTCCAGTGAAGTCAAACTATTTATTTTTTAGTGGGGATATAGCTTCTCCATTGAATGTTTCTTTCTTCTCACCTCATGCTTAGATATCTCACTTGATAGTAGTTATATTTAATGGTGGAGGGGGTTTCTTAAATAGTTTTTACAACATTTCTCCCTTAATTCATTGAGGTCCATATGGGTTTCTAGTCCTTTTTCATGTGAATCTTCTATTGACAAGCAACAAGTTCCATTGTGATAAAATCGAGTACTAGAGCTCCCTCAGAAGATACGTAGGAAAGGTGGCTTCGATCGTGGAATGCTCGGATGGATATCTCCCTCAGTGAAAGTGGATCTAAAATGTGATAAAATTACTTCCATGAATTTAATATAATAGTATATCCACTCCATCATCTTCTCAAATTCTGGGGTGGCAGTAAAAGGTGGAGTTAGCAGGCTTTGTGTCGCCCTTTTTTCATGGGGTGGAGGTGCATAAATGGGGGTGGTATCTTACTTTTTGGAGTAGCACATATCCTCTGGAACTCATAATGTATTAATCAAACGGTTTTTTATATTCATGGTAGAAGGATTCTTGAGTTATTTTTATGGTCATAGGGAAGGTACAAGTACATTATGGTGGGTGAATCATGCGGTAATCATGCTTACCGTTAATTTCATTGTCATTCTTCTAATCGAAAGACTTATTTTGAGAATGGGGTCTCATGGTAGGTATGTATACCATAAGGGTGGTAGAATAGTTAATATAATTATTCATGCAGTCATATCTTCATGAATTTTGGGAGTTTTTTAGAACACACGGTTAGTTATTGACACTCATGGTAGGTATGCCTACCGTGACAATAGAGTGTGGTAAGGTGGTGAGGGGACCATGAGCAGTTCTTGCAGTTGGTTTAAGGCACGACCATCATTCCTATCATGTGATAGTAGATTAAAGAAGGTGGAAGAATATGGTCAGAACCTACGGCAAGCATAGTGATCGTGGATGTCTTGGTCACTCTTTTCCTTTGTAATTTTCCACCCTGTAAAAGTTTTCATTCTTTCTTAACATAGTATTAAATTTCATCATAAAATATATAATTTCTATAAGAATGGATTCAAAATTTAAATAAAATTATTTATTCATTATAATTTCCATTTTTAAAGAAAACTTTTAATTATGTTCTAATTTAATAAAGTAAATTTAAAAAACAATTAACATGGGAATTAAACAACAATTATGGCTATTTTCAATGAATAAAATTCAATAAATATAGAAAATTTCATTTCATATCAGTGTGAATATGAGTAACTGAATTATGATATATATGTATAATTTTCCTTCTAAATATTAAATTAATTATTAATTCTTAGGAAATAAGCACTCAATTTTTAATAAAGTCATTATATGCTTTAGAAATAAATTTTCATCAAAAATGGTTTTTATTGCTTGTTGTGAGAAAATATAATAATTAGTTTTTACCGATTTTTAAAAAAAATATTTGGTAAAAAAGATATCATTTTTGAAATCATAATATCTAAAACATCTCATAATTAATTTGGAATAATGATTTAAAAAATATTATTTTTCGATGAATAAGGAAAAATAATAATTTTTAATAAAAATTGTCTTCTCTTTTCATGAAAAGTAACATTAAATTTTGGATTGATTTTAAAATTTTGTTATGAGGGAAAACGTTCTTTAAAGTGGTGAAAAATTACTCAATAATCACAAAAACTATCATAGTTAAAAAAAATTAATTACCTCAACTCTAGTATAGTATTTTCACACTATAAAGGGTAAACATGAAGTTAAATAAAAGGGATAAAACATCAAAAAAATGACTAAACAAAAGTATAATGTATCGTATTTTATTTTCATTAAAAAGGGTTTTTATTTATTTATAAATTCTAACTTCTATTTTCTCCCACACTTGGTTCTGATATTGTACCAGTAGAATTTTAGTATTCATTTGTTTAATAAATTCAATAAATTAGATATTAAGACCAAAATTAGGGAAATTGATAACCTAGAAATGCTTAATATTCAGAAATAGGGAAGAGTATAGACTCCACCTTAGGTTCCTTCAAAAATTTCTCCCAGTACTTCTTTATTTATTGATCATTCACTTTGAATGGTTTCTTTGAATCACTTTATTTAATTCTAATTTTTCTACAATTTTAAATTTAATTTTTAGAATTAAATTTTCATGGGTATATTTGGTTTTCTATTTGTATATAAGTGAGTTATCAAATGCCTCTCTCTTCAATTCCTTAACTTACATTAATTGTAATTTTCATTGTTCCTTGACATTGTTATATTCCAGGTGTACTCATATAATAACCTAATTGGCTTGGTGTTACATATCAATAGGAAATTGGAAATGTTTACCATAACCAATTCTATAAGGATACATTCCTAATGGGTTTTTTATGTTGTTGTGTATACCCACAATGCATCATCTAGCTTCTTACTTCAGTCTGTGTAGTTGTGTTGTACTATCTTCTCTGGTTTCTTTTTTACCTCTATACTGGACACCGGTACTAGTCTATTTATCTATGGGTGGTAGATAGTGGATTTTTTATGGTGTAATACATATTTTTTCATGAGTTATTCTATGTTCTTTTTGTATAAATGGGTTCCTTGGTCACTAATCAAAGCACAGGGTTATTCCAAACCTAAAACAAATTTTTTATTTTAGAAATTAAATTACTATTTTAAAGTCAACAACCTCAGTGGATTTTTCCTTAATCCATTAAGAAATATTTTCAACATCCAATAATATATAGGAAAATTTTTATGAAATTAGAACTGAGATCATAATGTCAATTCCCCGGACATTAAATATTTTAAAAAAAATAAAATATTTTTTGGGAATTTATTGTCTTTTAAAAATTCAACTAGTAAACTAGCATTTAAGAAATATTTTTAAATTTTTTTTTTTTAAAATGAATGTCCAAAAAAATACTGCTTCAAAAAATTTATGAGTAGTTATTTGATGTCCAAGATGTTCACCACATGAAAGTGTATGGAATAAAATAAAGAAGAGAATATATTTATTCCTTGATAATTATTATTCTAATGATTTGATCATTGCATATACTCCATAAATAAGGGTATTCCCTAACATAGTGTTAGGATTCATATTTTAATTTATAAGCTTAGTGATTAAATAAGAAGGAAAGTACCTTGTATGTGACTAGAAAATTCACTATATTATCATACCAGTGAACTTGGGTTAGGTAGCACTATTTCTAACCAATGAAGGAATCATTGAGGAAAGTCTTTGATACTGTTTTGACCTCGGTAGTGTGAGGTAATCTATGCAGGTGTTCATCCACTGTATATTTACAACCCTTCTTTTCATAAACCATGAGGTCAAACTATTTTCGTAAATGCATCCATCCTACCATATTGTGCTGGAATCAATCTTCTTGATAAAATACCTTAAAGATGCATGATCAAAATAAAAAAACACCATACTACCTAAAAGATTATGAATTTAATTTTTTATAAATTTATATAAATAGACAAAAATTCTTTCTCTATTATTGTGAAGTTGATCTGGATAGTGTCTAGGGTTTGTGAGATGTAGTCTATCACTTATGGAATCATACCAATCATTTGAGACAATCGGCCCCTGCTATATTGGATACATCACATAGTATCTCAAAGGGGTGACTCCAGTTTTTTTGATAGATGATGGGGAAGTGGTTAAGAATTCTTTAAATTCTAAAAAAATTCTAAAAAGATTAATTAAATAAAATTTTAATTTCTTTATTCAGTAAATTATTTAGGGGATAATCAATTTTTTGTAAAATCCATAATGAATCTTCAATAAAGCCTAAAATGGACCAAAAATGATCTAATGTTCCTGATAGTGGTAGGTTAAGGTAATGTAGAAATGACAACCAATTTTTATTTATAAACGTCAATTCCTTAGAAATTAAATGGCCTATGACATTTCACTTTTCAACCATAAAATGATTTTTTTTCAAATTCAAAATCAGTTGTTTCTCAAAACATCTTATTAAAACATTTTCTAAACATTCCAAAAAAAATAAAGATATTCCTCTATATAGTAAAATCATCAAGAAATACCTCTAAGAAATTTTTGATTATATCTAAGAATATACTTTCCAGGAAATGTTGAAAGGTTCATGGAGAATTGTAGTGGCCAAAAGGCATCCTTTGGTAGTTAAATTTATTTAAGGGACATGTAGAGGTTTTCTTTTCTTGGTTATAGTGATTTATTGAAACATGAAAATATACAATGAAACCACCATGGAAATAATAATATCCTTTCCTGGAAATTATTTATAGAATTTGGTCAATAAAGGGTGTAGGGAAGTGGTCATTTAAGGATACATGTTTTAATATTGTGTATTCAATAAAAACTCTCTAGCTATTCAGGATTCTAGTGGGTACCAATTCATTTTTATAATTTTTCACAATTGTGTAATCATTTTTCATGGGAACAATTTGAATAGGGATCACCCAATTTGAGTTTGAGATTGGATGGATTATTTTAGAGTTTAAAATCCTTTATATTTACTTTTAATTTACCACTATTAGGGTATGGTTGAGACTCTTCAAGGGATGTCCTAATGACTTAGACCCTTATACCAACAAAATTCGGTGCATTCTAATAGTAGGGTTTATTCTTGGAATATCCATACATTTCCATTCTATGGATTTAGAATTTTTTATGATGTTCATTAGTTAGTTATCAGGTTGAGGTTCTAAATTATTGGAAATTACAACTAACACTTTCATATATTCTTTTAAGAAAGCATATTTTAAATTTTAGGGCATCCTCTTTAGTTCTAATTCTGGGGGATTTTCAAGAGTTGTTTTCATTTCACTATTCTCCATGATGGCTATCTTCGAGTTTTTTTTATGAATTTTTTTAAAATTATTTTTTACAAAAAATGATTAGGGTGAATTTGTTTTTCAAAATGCACCTCAAAGGTGGAATTGTGGATTCCGCCTTTGCATTACGGGTGAAAGGCGGCATCGCAGATGCTGCCTTTCCACTGCCGGTGTGAATTGGTGACATGGCAAAGGCGGCACCCATGGTTCTGCCTTTCTATATAACGTCATCTGAAAGGAGGCACCGCGGGTGCCGCCTTTCGCTCGATGACATTGCGAAAGGTGGTTCCCGCGGTTTCGCCTTTGCCTCCGTGATCTATAAAAGGGTATGCCCCCCACCTATTCTCCTCACTTCTAAACACTCATTACCTCTCAATTTCTCTCTTTTGCGGAGGAGTTTTACGGTTTGAAATTTTTGGAAAGCTTTTTGAGGTATGGTTTTTAATTTAATGTTTTTTATCTTGTATAATTGTTTTTAGTTAAATATTTTTTTAAATTTAATTTTTTTATTAAGTTGAATTTTTTATAGTTAAATATTTTAATTCTTTAGTAGTTTAGTTACTTTTAAATTTTTTTGTTTATTAGATTGTTTAATTAGTTATATTTAGGAATTATAATTATCATTACTATAAATTAATTTAGGATTCTTTTAATGAAAATTTGGTAGCATAAAGATTATGTTATCTAAGAAATAAAATCCTTGTCTAGATTCAAACAAGTGAATGTGGATCTGGCACAGATGTACCTAGTGGTAAAACATGAAAACACCGGTTCGAGCTAGACTCGAACGAGAACTGGTCCACGACAACGGGCCTTGCTGCATTCTGGTTGGACACTCCCAAAGGATATGCTTAAGATATGCATATTTCTTTATAAACTACTAAAATATCTACGAAAAGAAATAATAAATTGATAATTTTGTAATGATGTTGATAGTTATTATTATGAATGATTAATTAAAAATTAATTAATTAATAGAGTTAAAAATAAATAACATGGAGTTAAAATATAAATTACATAGAGTTAAAATATAAATAACAGTATGTTAAAATATAAATAACATAGACTTAAAAAATAAACAACATGGAGATTAAATAAAAATAACTTGAAGTTAAAATATAAATAACAGAATGTTAAAATATAAATAACATAGAGTTAAAAAAATAACAGAATGTTTCTAGCTTCATTCTTTTCTTGTAGTGAATTGAACATCAAAATTTTAGAAATCACATGTTTTCTGAAATTTTGATATCCAATTCACTGCAAGAAAAGATAGAAGCTCGAAACATGTTGTTATTTATTTTTTAACTCTATGTTATTTATATTTTAACTCACTGATTAAAAAAGTGTACTAAGAAATATCCTAGTTTATGATATAAGATCTTTTAAAATTTAAGTATCATAAAGATTGTATAGTTTAGAAGTAATAGTTATTATTTGAACATGAGGTAAAATCCAACTTATTTTTAATAAGTAGTTTAATTTCAGCTTCAAAGTATAAAATCCGAATTATATTGGTAACCATCATTCTGAATTTCACTTACATTATCAAAATCTTAATCAGAAAACTTCTTTTACATAGAGTGGAATGTTTTCCTGTGTGTACTGCTATAGGGAGGTTATTCAAACTGATCAAGGAGCTTCTTAAAGTACACAGCCAATAACAGTGGTTAATACAACTGATTGTGTAACCCTAAGTGACCTTCAAGACAGAATTCATGGCTCATTAAATCTAGGACCTGATCAAAAGATCAATTCAATGAGTTATAGATATTTTCAGTTCCCGTCAACATTGTGGCATCTAGCTTTTCCATTGGTTGATGATGCGTAATGGATCCAAAAAATTAATTTGTTTTCTCAATGGTCATATGTTACCATTATGGAGTTATATGTGGATGTTTCTACTGTACAACAACAACATCCAATTGTACAAAGACATAGACTTACAAGAGTCTTTTAAGATATTCCACCCCATAAAGTTTATACTATTCCAAATGATGCAGAGGATAACCTACATGATCTCCTGGATATACATGTTAACCCAACATCTGATGAGGAGTTTCGTAATAATGAAATAGATGGTGATAGTAGTGCTGATGAGGAAGGAACAATGGAACTTTCTAGAAATGCATTAGTTGTACAACATGCTCTACCTACAATAAATCATTCACCACTCTTTTCATCTTGGTCAGAATCAATGACACGTGTGCCTAAATTTGAAGATAATGTTCTCACACCGGTAACTGAGTTTCTCGAAGTTATACGAGATAGGTTTAGTGAGATGGAAAAAACTTTATATGTTGGAAGGAATTTTCCAAGTAAAGATGCATTAAAAAGTATGCTAAATAGATTTCACATTGAGAGGCACTGTATCTATGTAGTTTACGAATCAGACTGTAAAAAATATGGCATACAATGTGAGAAGTATGGGGGTGATTGTAGATTTCGATTGAGGGTGATTCTAGACATTGCACTTGGAGGTTAGAGAATCTCAAGGTTTATGGCAGCTCATACTTGCGTTCAACCAAGCCTGAAACAAGATCATACTTCATTAGATGCATAATTTGTGTCATCCATTGTTGTTGAGATGATTAGGACATGTCAATATGTTCCAATAGCCCTTGTGCAAGAGAGGATACAATATACATTCGGTTATAAGATATCCTATAATAAGGCATAGAAGGCGAAACAGAAGGCATTTGTGAAGGTATATGGTGATTGGGATGACTCATATCAAGGGTTTCTGTAATTGCTAGTCATAATAAGGCATCATAACCAAGTTTTCTTCCATATGGATACAAACGAACATGTGTCTCATGATAACCGACTTGATACATCTCGTGTTCAATTTCATCGGTTGTTCTGGGCATTCCTTCCCTGAATCTCCGACATTCGTTCCTACAAACAGTTTATTCGGATTGATGGAACATTTCTATATGGAAAATACAAGGGTGTATTGTTGATTGCAGCAACCCAAGATGGAAACCGTTCACCTCTTTCTATTTCCTTTTTCCATTGTATAGAAAGAAAACTATGAATCATAGAGTTTGTTTTTGGTATGTATCAATACCCATTTCCCCAACATTCGGGGTGTTTGTTTGATATCTGATCGTTATCAAGCTATTAATGAGGCAATCAATGTGGATCATGATACATGGAGTTACCCAAATGCACATCATAGGTTCTGCATTAGACACATTTCTAGCAACTTTCATAAAAAAATTCCACAACAAACCGATGAAGAAGGAAATCACCAGACTTGGTATGCATTGTATTTGTTATTTTTTTGTATATCAACGTAAAGATAATTTCAAAATATGTGAAATATCATCTATTCTATGTAGCAAATGATTCCGATCAACAATGTTTTGAAGGATGTTTCAAACAAATCTGTAAAGTTAATGAAGAAGTTTACGATTATATGAAGCGCATTCAAAAAGAAAAATGGACATTGGTATTTGATGGGGGGAAGAGGTACGGACCCATGACCACTAACATTATAGAGTGAATCAATGGTGTCTTCAAAGGGATTCACAAGCTACCTATAACTTCCCTAGTTCAGGAGACATTATATCATTGCATGAAGTACTTTTTTGATAGAAAAAAACTAGCATCGGATGGAATAAATCAGGGGTTAACGTATGGAATACATTTTCAACGAGAGATTGAAAAGTATATTGAAGAAGCTTCAGGTTATCAAGTATGCCTATTTTGATGAGAAGACTCTCAATTTTAAGTTCAAGAGAAGCCAAACCCCACCACAAATAGCATTGGTGAAAAAATGGTGGTATTACTAGAGACGAGGAAATGTCAATGTGGAATCATTCTGGCCTTATGGTTTCCATGCTCACACACCATCGTAGCATGTGCCTCTGTTAACATATCATGGGAAGCATATGTTGATCCAGTGTACCGGATGAACACCATTGCTAACTATTATGCTGCACCATGGACACCTATTGGTGAGTTTCATTATTTCCCAATGCACGAAGGTCAACTGATAGTGGTACCTAATATGAATCGGTTGCGTCCCCATGGGAGACCAAAGGCCAGAAGGATGCAAAATGAGATGGAATGGCCTCAAGAACAAAGACAGAGTTTGAGATGAACCATATATCATCAATAAGGTCATAATCGGAAATGATACCCTAACATTTTTGGGTCGAGTTCACACTCTAAGCCACTATGCTATATTTTAGTTATTGGGAGATTCTCATATTGTAAATTTTATGTTGTTATCTTTTCCTTTTACCTCAGTTTTCTAACCCCCAAAACTGAAAATCATAACATTAAACCGAAAAACATATTTTTTATACCATAATCCTAACAACTTAAACCATAATCCTGAAAATATTTTCTCAAATCATTAACCTAAACTTAAAAAGTTAAAAGAAATCCAAAATCCTAGATCCAAAAGGAAAAATGCAAAACCCTAATCCTTAAATCCTAAAATTGAAAACATGAATCATAAACCCATGCATAAAGTTCAAGGGAATAGAGGAGCACCCCAGAAGTTGAACCCTCCTATATTGTTAATGAATTCATAGAGACAAATGAATCTTGATCTAGTAATATAATAACACCCCAAAAAGTTAACTCCCTTACAATATCAAAATATGAGCCCTAGTACTACACCTTCCACTTGTATACCTAAGGATCACAATTGAGATATACATAAAATCATTTTGAAATGGAATTATAACATTCAAAAATAAAAAAAACCCTTTCTTGATATAAAAAAATTCATTAAAAACTAGTTCACACTTCATTTCACTATTCTTTAAAAACACCCTTCTATCTACCAAAATTAGGGGGAATCATATTTTATTAAAAACCCTTATCATAAAATAAAAACATCATGCCAATTATTTTATAAAAAAATTTATAAAACAAAGTGAAATCATGATTCATCCATCATAGATTAGAGAAGGAACCATTTATAGGTCCAGAATGATCCATGATGTGAATCCTTGATAAAACTTCATTTGTTTATATGAAGATGACTGACACCATACTACTCAGTAAGTAGGCTACCCATTGTTCAAAGGTTGTGATATTGGGTGGTCCAAATCAATTGATCAGGGTGCGTCAAGCGCACCATTTTCATCACACAGAGCCTCCTCCTACCATTATATCATACTTACGTTGTGCTAGATTTTATGGTATTGTAGTATCAGATTTTACATTTGTAGACCATCACCTGCTAGCTGCACTAGTGGAGAGGTGGATACCAGAGACACACACATTCCACCTGCCTGAGGGAGAGATGACCATCACCCTCTTGGATGTGGTTGTGCATCTTGGTCTTCCTATCCAGGGGACACCTGTTATTGGATCCACTCAAGTAGCTTGGCCCAACCTTGATCAGCGCTTGTTAGGTGTTGACATTTTTTCCGATCGTAATGCTACCGGTGGAGGAACGATATCGATGCCTTGGCTAGAGTCACAGATTCCACTTCTAGCTAATGATGCAGACGAGCAGACGGTGATGCGTTATGCACATGCATATATATTACGACTTATTGGAGGGACCATGTGTACGGATCATTCAGGAATGCACGTGCACATGATGTATCTACCCCTGCTAGAATATTTTGATTGGACAGGGATGTAAAGTTGGGGATCCGCCTGCTTGGCATACACATACAGAGCATTATGCAGGATATCCGACAGGCGGGGCACAGGTCTCAAGGGATGCATCATCCTTATTCAGATGTGGGCATGGGATCACATCCTCGCATTCTGCCCTGATCTTGTTGGTTTTCCGGTTGAGATGGTGGTGGTGCATGAGGCTCCACGTGGACGCTAGTATGATCACTCATTTCTATTAGTTTCTGATGCTACTACAAGTTATTGACTTTAATTTCCCATTATTTATCACTATCAATGTTGTATTTTATAGGTGGTGTCAGCGAAACAATTTCAATGCGGTTCTGAGACATTATTTGGCCGTATATCGGCTCGAGTTGGACTTTCTCTTACCCTATCAGGTTTGTATATACAATCTATAACTATCTAACAAATTTAATAATAACATCATTTTTTAGTTAACATATTTTCTAACATGGGTAATATGTTATTTCAGATTTTATGGGTTCCATACTGGTCTGTTATGGACCAGTTGCCTTCATACTGCATAGTTGGTCTTGACGATGTTATGGTTGTAGTGAAACTCATTCACTTTCATATTGTTGAGTGGAACCAGCCTAATAGAGTCATGAGCCAATTTATTTTCACTTAGGTGATTTCATTACCGTCAAGGCAGACAGATCAGCTTCATGGGATGAAGCTAAAAGGGAGGCAGGATGACGACTGGCGTTGAGTACATGTTGTATTTCTCGACTATTGTAACAGATGCTCAGAGTTTCATATCCAGGGAGTTCCTACGATGTAGTTCTATCTTTCATTGCAGCACGAGTATGAGACATGGTATAGACTGAATTCTATACTGTATCTTAACCGAGATGGCAGATAGATGCATATGATTGTAAGTCAATTAAATTATATTACTATGTTTATTGAGTTATTTTATAATTCATTTTTAATCAATTTACAGGAGATTCACACAGACAGACTTCTTCATATGAGTGATGAGGCTGAGGATAGAGTCTTCAGCTAGAAATCCATTCATGCTCAAGTGTTGGAGCTGAGGTCATCTGTCCATGCATTTACCAAGAGCCTCTTCGAGTGTCCATCATGGAGACAACAGGTTCCTGCCGCGGAGGAAGATCCTGTAGCAGCTACTGGTTCTAAGGAGCCATAACCACGGCGATGTAGATAGCATCGTCCTCCACATCAGGCCTCACCTATTCCACAGGCTGAGGTCGGCCCTCTAGTATTCCAGTCTGAGCCGATGCAGGATCTGCCTCAGCCGTCATGGGATCCAACCTTTTTGACAGGATATCCTCATATTTCTCCATCGTGGGGTCCATATAGAGCACAACCTTTGGGTCCAGAGTCATTGCAACCTTGGGGTCCAGACCCATCGCAGAGTTGGGGTATATCACCACCATATGATTTGTTCCCCACTGTGATTATGTCGGGTTCTTCTACCATCGAGGCGGGAGAGGTATCAGGAGGGTCGTACGAGGTGGAGTTGACATTTTCTCCTACTGGCACAGAGGTGGAGGATATGACAGTCGACGTTCCAATGCCCGAGTACCATCCCTCTCCAGGTCATTAGACTCCTCAAAGATCTCACCGCGGACGTCCTATTATTAGACCACCATGTGCGATAGGATCTCTACACCGTAGATATAGACATTTATTGTTTATACTCATTTATATGTTTTATGTCTATGGAAATGAAAAATTATTTTTTATGAAAATATTTGTGTTAGACCACCATGTGGGAAAGGATCTCCTCATCGTAGACATAAACATTGATTGTTTATATTTATTTATATGTTTTACGTCTATGGAAATGAAAAATAATTTAAAAGCTTTCAAAAACGCCTACTTGAAACTTAAAAATGTTTCAAGTATGTGACTTTGAAATACTATAAAATATAAACCATAAGACCAATATAAACAAAACATTAAACATTCATTAAACATATAAGCAATTTTTGAAAACACAAATCATTTCATAAAAATTGTTCATGAAAAATAATTTATAAGCTTTCAAAACCGCCTACTTGAAACATAAAAACGTTTCAAGTACGTGAATTTGAAAGACTATAAAATATAAAAATAAGGCCAATATAAAAGAAAATTTGAATATTCATTAAACATATAGGAGTCAACCCCGCATCAATCTGATACACGGTGTTTCTAGTATCACATACATCTATAATCTTTCATGCATGAAAACATGTTATATCTCCTTTCATGGGACAACGAAATCCAATCTTTCACCCGCCATGTCCATATCCCAATCAACATCCAGCCGCATAAGGGTATGGTGAAAGATATTCCACATGAAATTCTCATACATTCCCATTCTTTCAAATATCAACCTCTTCAACACCACCACACATCCAACCAATATAATTTCTTCCACAATTTTCAACCCATTTCCCCAGGACCAATTGATCAGATGAAAACACCAACGATTCCACATATCCCATCGAACTCTATATCACCAAATCTTTATCCTTTATCATATTCAAAAGGCCACTGTAGGACCTCCTTGATCTATCCATTCCAAACACTCACATAAAAGTATACTATAAACATAAAAACCTAAAACTGTTTTGGGTTTTATGTTTATAGTATACTTGTATGTGATTGTTTGGAATGGATAGATCAATGTGGTCCTATAGTGGCCTTTTTAATATTATAAAGGATATATATTTGGTGATGAAGAGTTTGATGGGCTATATGGAATCGTTGGTGTTTTCATCTGATCAACTGGGCCTGGGGAAATAGGGTGACAATTGTAGAATAAATTATAATGGTTGGATGTGTGGTGGTGTTGAAGGGGTTGATATTTGAGAAAATGATAAGCTATGAGAATTTCATGTGGCATATCTTTCACCATACCCTTATGCGGCTGGATGTTTCTAGGGATATGGACATGGTGAGTGGAAGAATGGATTTAGTTGTCCCATAAAAGGAGATAAAACATGTTTTCATGCATGAAATATTATATGTGTATGTGATACTAGTGAAACCGTTCATCCTATTGATGCGGGGTTGACTCTTATATGTTTAATGAATGTTTAAGGTTTTGTTTAGATTGGTCTTATGGTTTATATTTTATAGTCTTTCAAAGTCACATACTTGAAACATTTCTAAGTTTCAAGTAGGCGGTTTTGAAAGATTATAAATTATTTTTCATGAACAATTTTTATGAAATGATTTTTGTTTTCAACAATTGCTTATACTTTTAATGAATGTTTAAAGTTTCGTTTATATTGGTGTTATGGTTTATATTTTATAGTATTTCAAAGTCATGTACTTAAAACATTTTTAAGTTTCATGTAGGTGGTTTTGAAAGCCTATAAATTATTTTTCATGAACAATTTTTATGAAATTATTTCTATTTACACAGTTTTTTATATGTTTAATAAATTTTTAAAGTTTCATTTATGTTGGTCTTATGGTTTATATTTTATAGTATTTCAAAGTCGCGTACTTGAAACATTTCTAAGTTTCAAGTATGTGGTTTTGAAAACTAATAAATTATTTTTCCTGAACTTTTTTTATGAAATGATTTGTGTTTTCAACAATTTCATATATGTTTACTGAATGTTTAAATTTTTGTTTAGATTGGTCTTATGGTTTATATTTTATAGTCATTCAAAGTCACGTACTTGAAACATTTCTAAGTTTCAAGTAGGCGGTTTTGAATGCTTATAAATTATTTTTCATGAACAATTTTTATGAAATGATTTGTGTTTATAGAAATTGTTTATGTGTTTAATTAATGTTTAATGTTTCGTTTAGGTTGGTCTTATGGTTTATATTTTATAGTATTTCAATGTCACGTACTTGAAACATTTATAAGTTTCAAGTAGGCAGTTTTGAAAGCCTATAAATTATTTTTCCTAAACAATTTTTATGAAATAATTTGTGTTTTCAACAATTTATTATATTTTTAATTAATTTTTAAGGTTTCTTTTATATTGGTCTTATGGTTTATATTTTATAGTCTTTCAAAGTCACGTACTTGAAACATTTCTAAGTTTCAAGTAGGCGGTTTGAAAGCTTATAAATTATTTTTCATGAAAATATTTTATGAAATGATTTGTGTTTACAACAATTATTTATATTTTTAATGAATGTTTAAAGTTTCGTTTATATTGGTCTTATGGTTTAAATTTTATATTATTTAAAAGTCACGTACTTGAAACATTTCTAAGTTTCAAGTAGGCAGTTGTGAAAGCTTATAAATTATTATTCATGAACAATTTTTGTGAAATGATTTGTGTTTAAAACAATTGCTTATATGTTTAATGAATGTATAAAGTTTCGTTTATATTGGTCTTATGGTTTATATTTTGTAGTCTTTCAAACTCAAGTACTTGAAACATTTTTAACTTTCAAGTAGACAGTTTTGAAACAAAATTTTAAAAAATAATAATTTTTTTTGTTAGGTGAAAGGTGGCATCTTCCTGAACATTTTTTATGAATTATATATATAAACATAACATAACATAAAAAAATTCAACAATTTTTTTTCTTAGGGTAAAGGTGGCATCACGGGTGTCGCCTTTCAGCCCTAGTTAAAAGGCGGCATCCGCGATGCTGCCTTTCACCTGAAATGCAAAGGCAGCATCTGCAATACTTCCTTTAAAGTGCATTTTGAAAAAAAGTTTCACCCTAACAGTTTTTCGAAATTTTTTTTAAAAAAATGTATTAAAAAAACTCACTATCTTCACATGTAATTAGGAAATTTTAGTATGAGTTTTTATTAGCTAATTAAAATAATTTGATTAATTTCTTCAAATTTATCAATGGTTGAAATTTTCTCCATGTTAAGTTCATTATCAAAAAAAGATGTGTCCAGAAAGTTGGGTTTTTCTAAATCTTCCCCTATTTTTATTATATCATCAAACATTTCTCTTTCTTCCCTAGAATAAAATAGGAGTTCAAAATTATTTAAATATAATATAGAATATTCTTCATGGGGATCTTTTATTGAATCGAGAGTGTAAAAATCTATTGTCTTCTAAACAAATGTCCTAGATAGGGTTCCTTAATTGAAATTTATGATTATTTTAACTATATTTAGTGAGTTTCTATATATAATAATGTGATAATGATATTTAACTTTACCTTCTTCCATGTTGAGAGTGTTGAAGTCTGCAGGAAATGGGTAACCTTATAAACTTACTTATACATCCTCAAGGACTCCAACGAGATATGTAGCGGCTCTGTTAAAAATTTGTACAACCATACTGGTGGGTTTAAGTTCTTTCATCTATAATGGAGAACAGATAGAATAATTCAGTACATTAATTGAGGAACTAAAGTCACACAATTCATTGGAAAAATGAACTTACCAAATTTAGAGGGAATAGAAAATGTACCTAGATCCTAGAATTTTGGGGGAATTTGAGGGGTGAAAAGAGTAGAAACATTCTTACCTATTTGTACCTATTAACTTAATTTTAATTTCTTTATAGTAGTGTACATATCCATAATGAATTTTTCATTCCTTGGAATCTATCTAATGGCTTATCACAGGGATATATTGATTTCTACTATTTTGAAAACATCCATCATCCCTTATTGTAATGATTCCTA
Organism: Viscum album; assembly: GCA_963277665.1. Classification (NCBI taxonomy): domain Eukaryota; kingdom Viridiplantae; phylum Streptophyta; class Magnoliopsida; order Santalales; family Viscaceae; genus Viscum; species Viscum album. Next base: position 1,371,748,074 of record OY728135.1, read on the forward strand.
CATGGATTTTAATGGTTCTTTCATTATTACAAGGAATAGAGCTAGTTTTGGATCCTATATAATTTTTATCTTTTCTTTTAATGGTTCTTTTTTGGAAACATCCTTAGATTATTTTCCTTGGTTAGATTCTTTAGATAATTTATGTTCTACACTTCCAATTTTAATTTCTTGGGGGTAATATTTTACTATCTATTAGTTATTTTACACCTCTAATGGTAATGGAAATAACAATTCCTTTAGGATTAGGAATTATCTGAGAATGAATCTTTCTCATATCTTAGTTTACCATAATATTTAGGGTGGTCATGATCTTGTCAAATTTTTATTTTAATTCTTTTAATTCTAACCCATGAATTTTCAAGGTGGTGTGTTAATTATTTTGAGATTCTATTACTCGTATAAACATATTTTTCATGGATGGATATTGTGGTTATCCTTTTTTTATATTTTATATATTTGTAAATTACATCTCTAGAATGAATGGGTTTTAAAAGGTTTATGAGAAGTCTATAAAAATTTTTGTTTTTGGGTTTGTTTTCTTCCATCTCCAAATTGATTAGTGGGCAATTCTCTAAATCCTTGATTTCTACTTGGTTGGTTCAGGGATTTCCTTTGGAACATTGCATTATAACTTTTTGTCTCTTGAACTTGAAGACATCCATCGGTGAAATTTTCCTGGGAGTAGCATAGTTGGAAGGCCTTTAGGGGTGTGGTAGATGAAAATTCTTATACTTTATTCATAGTTGTATCACAATAGAAGTTAGTTATTCAATTTTATTTCATACTAAAGGGAAGATGGGATTTTTCCACATTTTCTCATCTAGTTGTAGTTCTAGTACTAAACTATTGGAAATTTTGTGATATCCTTTCATGGATTTATCTAAACTCATCCAGTGAATTATAAATTAAATCCCCTCTTTAAGAATAATTAAATGGGTTATAGTCATTGTACATCAATCCTTAGTAGAAAAATAACAAAAAGTGATTTTCTTCATATAGATGGTTTCGGTAGAAGGTTGTTAACTTCATGAATCATTCCAAAAACTCATAAAGTGTGTCTCCAATTTCTTATTTAATTCCATAAATATCTTTTCTAATTTTAAAAATTCTTGAATTAGGAAATAACTTCTAGAGGAACTCATTTTTTATCTCTTCTAATGAGTTGACTTCTTCAAGAAGTAGGTTGTAGAGCCACTCCTTTACTACTACTTCATGTGAGAATGGAAAAAGCCTTCTAGTTGATTTGAGTCTCATTGACTCCACTAGTTCTAAATCCATTACAAACCACTTTAAATGCTCTAAAGTTCTTATTGGGGTCTTCACCAGATATACCATGAAACATAGGCAGTATCCCAATCATTATAGTTTTGAGCTCAGATCTTTTAAGATCATCTAATTTCAATTATCGATTGTTAACATTTAAATTGGTTGCATAAATTTCTCTTACTATTCTATTAAATTGAGCTAAATTCCCTTCCAAATACTCACTTTAAATTAAATATTTTTAGGAGGATGAAACTGAGGAGGTAGAATCGACCAATGGAATTTTGAAAAAAATGATTTCCTATGTTATTATTTCTTAAAATTATGAGTCTTTCCCACACAGTTCTCTCAAAATATGGTTCAAAACTAGTATGGTGGGGAGAACATGATCTATACATTTTAAAACATTTTTATAAAAATTAAACAAAGCATTTGTGTACCCCATAAACAGTTCCAAGTTTGATGGACTCCTTTTGTGGGGTTCTTAGAAAAAAAATAATTGAACCCTAGAAATATGTCGTAAAAGTGGGACTCATATTGTGTTGGGATAAGATAGTGTTATTACTTGGTTTAAATCTAGTTTGATGGGTTTATTTTATTAAGTTACAATAATTAAAACTTGGTTGATTTAGAAATCAAGTTAAGGAAGCAGTGTTCTAGCCTTGGATTATTTCCTAACTCACCTCTTGAATCATAATTCAATTGGTTTATAATAATACTCTCATCAATTTAATCCAACTATCTACATGAATCTAGAAATTTTGGTTCAGAAAGGGAAATATAATTATCATTTTATTCTCTACCTTTTCCTATCCTAGTATTTATCTATCCATAATTACCCCTAAATTACCTCCATTATGGCATCCCGCCTTTTTATTACATAACTTTTCATTACATTTTACAAACAGAGGATTTTTAAGGTATAGTGTCTTGGAATTTAGGAACATAATACATTAAAACTACATAAAACATTCTTCTAAACCACTCGTAAGGATTCATCATAGGTTAATCCTATGTAAAATTATTTCTTCTCATATCTTGGAGACATACATCAAATAAAAGGGTGATTAGAAGGCCTAGTAAGGGTTAACAAGGGAATCAGTTTTCTTGTGACATCAATAAGAACTTGAATAAAAACATAAGGACATGAGCAATGGATGTATAGGAATATCATAATGAAAAGAACATTAATCATAACATGAATATGTGGCTACAAAATTTCATTTAGACATTCATGAAACTTATCACCATGGTCCATCCCTGAGGTGTCATAAAAATTTCCAAGGTTATTCACCAAGGTATCGTGAAACTTGTCATCTATAGAGATTAATTATTTACCCAATGCATTGGATCACTATCAGGGAACACCCTTAATATGTATTTATTTTAATGTGACTCACATATATCATAATAAAACATTTCATAAATAACCCATATAGAATAAAAGAAATGGGTTTCATTTCAAAATCGTGACGTTTTAAAAGTTCTTAAAAATAAGATCATTATATCATTTATAACCCATGAAAAGAGAATGAGGGTTATATGTATGTCCATTCCAAAATAAAAATATATCCTTTTTATATATTTATGAACACCCATAGAAAAGAAATAGGTCTTGGTATTCACATAAAAAAACAAGGTAATTTCTTGAGAAAAAGAGATATAAATTTTGAGACGAAATTTTTATAGCATAACGGCAATATAACATGGTTTTAGAAAATAATAAAAAGATAGGGTAAAAGGGTAACCCACTCATAAATAACTCATATTAAAATATAAATACAGAATAACATGAAGATAAGAACATGGTATGGATATTCGAATGACATACCACAAAACAAGGAAACTTCAAACGAAAGAGAAGATGCAATTTCTTTTACGAGAAATTTGACAGACTAAGGCGTCACTTAAAAATTCAGAAAACAAATTGATGAGAGAATAAAGGGTCTCTAAAAAATTAGACATAAAATTTATAGTAATAATAACATATAAGAACATACCCTCAACATAAAGAGATGGAAACTAGAAGACACAACATAAAGGAATTCATGACTTAAAAGAGGATGGTGAAAGGATCCCTTATCTTGAAGAGTAACTTCGAAAGCTCAAAGGTCGGGACCTTGGGAGGCTTGAGGGAACCTTGGGAGGGATCCTTGGGAGGTAAGGAGACCATAACTTCTTTGATGATGATTTTTGGAATGAAATGAATGAGGTAAATGGCTTGGTATTTATAGGGAAAGTGAGTGAATAAATTATTAGTATTCAAGGGACACCTCATCGGTGGTATTTGAAAAACCATGGGCATGCTCATGGTATTTTCCCATGGTATTGGCCACTTGGGACACCTAATAGAATATATCACTATTCATAAGTCGACCCGAAATCTTACATCATTATTACATTATTAATGATGTCATTAAACACCCGAAGATCAAAACTGCATTTTTACTATTCACGAAAAATTCAACTATTTCAGAAAAAACCCAAAAATTCACCCCAACATAATATCGATGCTCTGAAATCAAAAATTAATTCCATTTCATGGAAATAATTTTCTAAATATTTTTAATTAAATTTTTAAATAAAATCATTATTTATTCCAAAAATACAACTTTAAAACTATAACTCATTTTATAACACCCTAAAAAGTAATCAAGGTCCCATAAAATTATCGTATAACCATAAGAAAATAAAGTAACAATTTATGATTAAATTTTATGAAGATAAATTTCCATTTTAAACTATTAAATTAATTATAAAATTTTAAATAAAATATTTATGGCATACAAAAATACCAAAACATAAACTATGACCATTTTTTCATTTTTAAGATGTATAAAATGTATTTATACATTCATGGGTGAAGTTTCTATTTTTTTGGTTAAATTACTATTCATTACTATTCATATGGGTATGTTACTATTCCTACTTTACTATTAACTAAAAACCAAGTTGATCTTATTAAACTCTAAATTTATCACTGATTATAACTGTAGAATTCCATTTTTTGAAAATCATTTCACATTAGTAATTATTTATAGAATACAAAAATATTTTAAAATACCTTTTTTCCTAAATAATACACATCCTATATTTATGCGGATATTTGAAATTCACAAACTTCTCCATAAGAAGAAATAACAATTTTATTTATATAAAAGGGTTACACAAAGTTGTTAAGGTATCATTACATAGCCCCTTATTACACCAACATAGGACCTAAGTGTTAAGTGTGTTATGGTGATAGAATCTTGGGGTGGCTCGGAAAACATTGCCTGAGTGGTGATTTCTATTAACTTGAAATTCTCCCTTAGGCGATTCCATTCAAGATTCATATGTTGAAGTTCAGCTGGGGCTTAGTCCAGAGCAAAGCCCAGTGACGCAACCTCCCTCCCAAGCTCTCACAGATGGGCTTCATACGGATCGAGTCTACTGGGTGAGGCCATTTAATCTTCTTTTTATATTAATTAACCAAGATAACCATATTTATAAAAACACAACATTATTATTATAGTTTAAAATGGTCATATTGACCAACGGTTATATAAATATCAAAACACAATGGTCACATTTTAATTATAACCACAAAATTAGGAAACAAATATAATTAAAAAGTTTGGGTCGTTACATTCTTCCCCCCTTAAGAAATTTCGTCCCCAAAATTTTATCTCGTACCCTCTAATGGGAAAAGTTGTGGGTACTTCTATCTCATTTACTCCTCTGGTTCCCATGTGGATTCTTCACATTTGTGGTTCCTCCACAAAACCTTAACAAGGTGGGTAGTCTTGTTGCATAGAACTTTGTCTCTACAATCCAAGATCTCCACCGGCTGCTCCTCATAAGAGAGGTCATGTTCCAGTTGTACCACCTCTGGATTTAGTACATGTGAAGGTTCAGGTATGTACTTACTCAAGAGGGATACGTGGAAGACATCATGAAATTGGTCTAGATTTGGAGGAAGTGCAAGACGATAGGCCACTACTCCCACACGATTAGGTATTTCATAGGGGCCAATATACCTAAGGTTGAGCTTCCCTTTCTTCCCAAAACTCGTGACTCTATTCCAAGGTGAAATACAAAGAATGACTTTATCACCAACATCAAACTCAAAGCCCCTTCGATGGTTGTTAGCATAGCTCTTTTGCCGACTCTGAGTAGATTTAATGTGTTGTTGGATGGCATGGAGCTTTTCTATCATCTCTTGCACAAGATCAGGCCCAAGAAGATTTCTCTCGCCAGATTCATCCCAACAAGTTGTAGTTCTACATCACTTCCCATATAGAGCTTCATATGGTGACATTTGAATGCTCTAGTGGAAGTTGGTGTTGTAAGAGAACTCAACTAAAGAGAGATGTTGATCCCATCCACATTTAAATTCCATTGAAAAATTTCTCCGCATGTCCTCGAGTGTTTGAATAGCCCTTTCAGACTGGCCATCAGTTTGGGTGTGATAGGTCATACTAAAATTTAATTCAGTGCTCAGAGCTTGTTGAAGACTTCTCTAGAATTTTGATGTGAACCCTGGATCATGATCATATACGATAGAAAGTGGAATTCCCTGATGTCTTACCACGTCCTTCACGTAAATCCTCGAAAGTTGATCAAGCGAGATATCTTACAGAATGGAGATAAAATGGGAAGTCTTGGTAAGATGGTCCAAAATAAACTATATCGTATTATTTCGTTTTAAGTTCTTAGTAATGAAGTCTATAGTGTTGTTTTCCCACTTCCATGCTGGTATGGGTAGTGGTTGCAATACCACTTTAGGAAGTTGTCACTCTGCCTTCACTTGCTAACATACCAGGCACCTTGAAGTGTAGTCAGCAATCTTCCTTTTCATTTTATCTCACCAATAGTGATCACAAAGGTCCCTATACATTTTCGTGTTTCCAGGATGTATGAGCTTCATCCATCCACTCCTTCTTTATTTCCAGAATAGATGGAACACAAAGTCTTGTACAAAATTTCAGTACACCTTCTTGATTAGAATTGAACTTAGAAAACTTCCCATCCTTTATAGCCTCAAAATTATTCAATAAAAATGGATCTTCTTTCTAAGATTTCTTGATCTTCTCTAGTAATGACGGTTGAGAAATCATTTGGGATAGGGTTGATGATGTCCCTTCCCTTATAATTCCCATGTCCAGCTTTACTAGGTCATTGATCAAAGAATCTTTTTGAATCCTCATCAGGGAAAGAACAATTGGGTCTTTCCTACTTAAAGCATCTATAACTTTGTTTTCTCTTCTAGGATGATAATGAATTGAACAATTATAGTCTTTAAGAAGCTCCAACCATCTCCTCTGTCTCATGTCCAATTCCTTTTGTGTGAAAATATACTTCAAACTTTGATGGTCTGTGTATATATCACATTTATCCCCAAAAAGATAGTGCCTCCATATATTTAGAGAAAAAACGACCATAGCCAGCTCCAGATCATGTGTAGAATAATTTTTCTCACGGGTCTTCAACTGTCAAGATGCATAATCAATGACCTTGTCATTTTTCATGAGGAAACTCCCATTCCCTTTCAGAGATGCATCGCTAAAAATAACAAATCCTTCTAAACTTGAGGGCAGAGTTAACACAGGTGCAGTAACCAATCTTTTCTTCATCTCTGGGAAACATTCCTCACACTCCTTTGTCCAAATTAACTTGACCCCATTTCGAGTTAACTTGGTTAATGGTTTAGAAATTTGTGAAAGGTTTTTCACAAACCTCCTATAATATCTTGCTAATCCAAGGAAACTATGAATCTTAGTTATTGTTTTAGGCTGAGGCCACTCCTCTACAACTTTTTTCTTTGTAGGTTCAACTGTGATTCCTTCATTGGAAATAATGTGCCCCAAGAAAGAAACTTATTGTAACCAGAATTCACATTTACTGAACTTTCTAAAAAGTCTCTTCTTCCATACAGTTTGAAAAATAACCCTTAGATGATCCTTGTGTTCCTCATGACTTTTGGAATATATCAGAATATCGTCAATAAAAACTACCACAAAGTTATCAAGGTAGTCTTTAAAGACTTTATTCATAAAATCCATAAAAATAGTGGGTGCATTAGTTAGTAAAAAAGGCATAACAAAAAACTCATAATGCCTATATCTTGATCAAAAGACAGTTTTTGGAATATCTTCTTTCTTCACCCTCAATTGATGATAACCAGATCAAAGATCAATCTTAGAGAAGAATTGATCCCCACAAAATTGGTCAAATAAGTCATCAATTCTTGGAAGAGTGTATTTGTTCTTTACCGTGATTCCGTTTAATTTTCTATAATCAATTCATAACTGTAACGATCCATTCTTCTTCATAAAGAGAATAGGTGCTCCCCAAGGAGACACACTCAGTAGGATAAACCCCTTCTCTAAAAGATCTTGTATTTGTTTCTTTAATTCCTCCAGCTCCACATTTTTAATCTTATACAGGGTCTTTGATATTGGATGAGATCCAGGTATGAGTTCAATGGAGAACTTTATCTATCTTTCTGGAGAAGGTCCAGGCAACTCCTCAAGAAATACGTCAATGTATTCCTGGGAAATGGGTACATTTTCTATCCTCAAACTCTCATTTAATTCTTCTTATTCATTGATCAATTCCATACAGAAGGATATAAGAGGTTCTTCTAGACAAGGATAAGGTTGAGATATCTCTCCTTGGAATATAACTATGGGTTTTCCACTCAAGACTACAGAGATTTCCATACTTCTGCATTTGATCTTAGCACTATACTTTGAGAGATAGTCCATCCCTAGTATAATGTCAAATTCCAGCATGGGAATGACTACTAGATTTGCGATAATATTGTTCACACCAAAGTAAATGCTATAGTTTCTAAACACTGATGATGCTTGGATAATCCCACCAGGAGTCTTGACTGATAACTCTACCTTTAGCAAGTCGGGGGTTGATTCAAAATTCTTTGCAAACTTGGAGGAAATAAAGGAATGCGTAGAACAAGAATCAAACAAAGTACTTTCTAGCTTTGAGAGAATAACAAGAGTACCTGATACCATATAATTTGGAGCTTCAACTTCAGTTTTCGTGATAGCAAAAGCACAACCATACTCCCTTTGCCTTTGTTGAGGCTAAAGGTGGTTCCCCTCCACTGCCCTCAGATTTGGAAAGTGATTGGAAAAGTGCCCAAGTTGTCCACACATAAAGCACTAGACATCAGGTATGGCATGTAACATCTTTCCCTTGTCATTAGTTTTTGGAAGTTGATGTTTCACCTCACTACGACAATTCCTCACAATATGGCCATCTCTTCCACACTTGTAGCATATCCTTCTCTCGAGTAGGCAGTTCCTCGAATGCTTCTTCCCACATTTATTACACATGGGAAATTGCACTTTCTTTCCTTTTCTTCCCTGATCAAAGGTCCTCCCTAAGCTGAGATCCATCGATATCTTTTTGTCTCTTGATTTATGAGACCATCGCGTCTCACCAAACTCTAGTTTGACCTTCATTGCACTTCGCAAGATCTCCTTATAGCTGTCATGGTCTTAGTTGGCTAGATTATTCCGTAGATGAGGTTTTAGTACACCAAATAATCTATCAACCTTACCATTTGGATCCATGACAAAGATAGAGGTATCTCATGAAAGTCAGGTGAAGTTCATATCATAGCTTCCAACAGATTCGTTCTCCTTCTGATTTAGCTCGAGAAACTCCTTCTCTATTATTGTTCCCATGGAATGGGGTAAATACTTATTGAAAAAGATCCCTCTAAACTCCTCCCACTCTAAAGCTTCAACTTCAACTCTTGTCCTTGTGGTTTTAATCAATTCCCACCACTGATCAGCTTCCCCTTCTAAGTGATAGATGGCTATGGAGACCTTCTCTTGCTCTGAACAACAGAGCACAGAAAAGATCTTTTCGATGGAGCTGATCCACTACTAGAAATTAATGGGTCAGTCGATCCACTAAAGGTTAGTGGTCATTGACGCATAAAGGACTCAATAGAATGTTGTTCCCATCGTGGTGATATTTTTCTCTCAGCTTGATTCAAGTTACTTCACATAACTTGAGTCAGTTAGTTCATCATTCGCATGAATGTTTCTATTCTGGATTCCATCAGAGGGTCGTCAGTGCATGGTCCATTTCGGTCACCATTTTCATGGTTCCTCTTATTTCCCGCTATTTTATAAAAGAAAAAAACCTTAATGAGAAACTTATTTTATTTACAAATCTTTTAACTAGAGAGGATTTCTGTCTTAAAACTTCACACTTAAACAATTACATTTTTCTGTAATTCCTTCATAACAATTTATAAAAATCTTGTGATTAACCAAACATATCCACTGAGAGTGTCGTAACCAAGAGTGCATCAAGTCCCATTGTCGTGCACCAGTTCCCATTTGAGTCTAGCACAAAGATGTGTTTTCAGGTTTTACCCCTATGTACATCTGTTCCAGAGCCACCTCTACATGCTCGTATCCGAACAGGGATGTATTTGCTTGATAAACCACATACTTAATACTCAACAAAATACCTGAAAGTTTTCCTATATTTAAAATTTTCTATATGGTTATTCTTAATTATTTCATATCCTAATTTCCATAAATAACTAAACTATCCTTTGATACCAACTATGGAATCCCTCCTTTTTATTACATAACTTTTCATTACATTTTACAAACAGAGGATCTCTAAAGTCTAGTGTCTTGTAAATCAGGAACATACTACATGAAAAAAAACATAAAACATTCTTATAAAACACTCATAAGGCTTAATCATAGTTTTATCCTATGTAAAATTACTGCATCTCATATCTTGGAGACATACATCAAAGAAAATGGTGAGCAGAAGTCCCAGTAAGGGTAAACAAGGGAATCAGTTTACTTGTGACATCAATAAGAACTTGAATAAAAACATAAGGACATGAGCAATAGAAGTATAGGCATATCATAATAAAAATATCTTTAATCATAACCTTAATAAGTGGCTACAACATTTCATTTAGAAATTCTTGAACCTATCACCAAGATCTATCCCCGAGGTGTCATAAAAATTTCCAAGGTTATTCACCAAGGTATCATGAAACTTGTCATCTCTAGAGATTAATTATTTACCCAATGCATTGGAGCACTATCAGGGAACACCCTTAATATTTAATTATTTTCATGTGATCCACATATATCATAGTCAAACATTTCACAAATAACCCATAGAGAATAAAAGAAATGGATTTCATTTCAAAATTTTGACGTTTTAAAAGTTCTTAAAAATAAGATCATTATATCATTTATAACCCATGGAAAGGGAATGAGGGTTATATGTATGTACATTATAGAATAAAAATATATCCTTTTTATATATTTATGAACACCCATAGAAACGAAATAGGTCTGGGTATTCACATAAATAAACAAGGTAATTTCTTGAGAAAAAGAGATAGAAATTTTGAGACGAAATTTCTGCAGCATAACGACTATATAACATGGTTTTAGAAAATAATAAAAAGAGAGGGTAAAAGGGTAAACCAATAATAAATAACTAATATTATAATATAAATACAGAATAACATGGAGATAATAACATGGTATTGATATTTGAATGACAAACCATAAGAAAAGGAAACTTTAAAGGAAAGAGAAGATGTGATTTCTTTTACGAGAAATTCGGCAGCCTAACAGCGTCACTTAAAATTTCAGAAAACAAATTGATGAGAGTGTAAAGGGTCTCTATAAAATTATACATGAAATGTAAACTAATGATAACATATATGAACATACCCTCAACATATATAGATGGAAACTATAAGACCCAACATAAAATAATTCGTGACATAAAAGAGGAGGGTGAAAGTATCCTTTAACTTGAAGAGTTACTTCGAAAGCTCGAAGGTCAGGACCTTGGGAGGCCTGAGGGAACATTGGGAGGACTCCTTGGGAGGTAAAGAGACCATAAATTTATTGAGGATGATTTTGGAATGAAATTTATGAAGGAAATGGCTTGGTAATTATAGGGAAAGTGAGTGAATAAATTATTAATTTCCAGGGGACACCTCATCGGTGGTATTTGAAAAACCATGGGCTTTCTCATGGTATTTGCCCATATTATTGGACACTTGGTAAACCTCATAGAATATATCACTATTAATAAGTCTACCAGAAATATTAAATCATTATTATGTCACTAATGATGTCATTAAACACTCGAAACTCACAACTGCATTTTTACTATTCACAGATAATTCAAATGTTTTAGATTAAACCCAAAATTTCACCCTAACCTAATATCGATGATCTGAAATCAAAAATGAATTCCATTTCATTAAAATATTTTTATAAATATTTTTAATTTAATTTTTAAATAAAATCATTATTTATTCCAAAAATACAACTTTAAAACTATAACTCATTTTGTAACACCTTAAAAAAGTAATCAGGGTCCCATAAAATTATCGTATGACCATAAGACAATAAAGTAACAATTTAATATCAAATTTTATGAAGATACATTTACATTTTAAATTATTAAATTAATTATAAAATTTTAAATAAAATATTTATGGCATACAAAATTGCCAAAACTTAATCTATGATCATTTATTCACTTTTAAGATGTCTAAAATATATTTATATATTCATGGGTGAAGTTTATATTTTTTTAGTCAATTTACCATTCATTACTATTCATATGGGTATGTTAATATTCCTACTTTACTATTCACTAAAAACCAAGTTTATCTTATTAGACTCTAAGTTTCTCAATGATTACAACTGTAGAAGACCATTTTTTGAAAATCATTTCACATTATTAATTTTTTAAATAATACAAAAATATTTTAAAATACCATTTTTTCCTAAATAATACACATCCCAAATTTATCCGGATATTCGAAAATCAAAAAATTTTCCATAAGAATAAATAACAATTTTATTTTTATAAAACGATTACACAAAGCAGCTAAGGTCTCATTACATAGCCCCTTATTACACCAGCAAACGACCAAAGTGTTAGGTGTGCTATGGTGATAAAATCTTGGGGTGGCTCGTACAACATTGCCTGAGTGGTGATTTATATCAGCTTGAATTTCTCCTTTAGGAAATTTTGTTCAAGTTTCATATGTTGAAGTTCTTCTTGGGATTGGTCCGGAGCAAATCCCAGTGATACTACCTCCTTCCCAAGCTCCGACAGATGGGCTTCATATGGATCGAGTCTACTGGATAAGGCCATTCAATCTTCATTCTGTATTAATTAACCAAGATAACCATATTTATAAAAACACAACATTGTGATTATAGTTTCCAATGGTCATATTGACCAATGGTTATATAATAGTCGAAACAAAATGGTAACATTTTAATTATACCCACAAAATTAGGAAACAAATATAATTAAAAAGTTTGGGTCATTACATCCAGTGTGGGATATCACATGTAATGGATTTAATCAAAGTGGGTTGTGTATCCGATTATAAGAACAAGAAAAAAAAATCAAAAGATGAAATTATAAGAAACCTCAATGGACAAAATCATTAAATTCTATAGAGGAGTTGGTGGTAACTTTGAGAGATGAGAATTCATCAACTCATGATTTGGGGTTTTCTTTGGATAAACCACATGGTGTTTAGTGTTCCATCATTGGATTATTACAATGTAAAATTAAATAACTCTAGGGTTTCAGTTAGAAACCTTCTAAAATAAGTTATGAACCTTCTTTCTGATTAATTATTCTAATATCCTCCTCATTGAATTCATTTTATAGGTGATGGGATACTTCTCTTCACATGAGTGGTATGAGCTTCTTCTTTGATTTCATAAATTTTAGGGATTAGGTATTATTTAAGCTCGATGATTGACACATGTTTATAAGGAATGGTTCAGTTGACTTCTCTAAAGCATCATAAATTTTCCATGATGCAAAATAATATTATTTTAAAGTGTACTTATCCAATGATTCACAGTAGTGGTTATAGTAAAGTGGGATTGGACTTTTAATTGTGTTAATTGTTATTTCACATAGCACATGATAATGATTATTTTACCCATGAGATTTCACTTCTTCTAGAATCTTTACTGAGATTCTTCTATCTTTGTCCAGTGTAGGACAACTATTTATTTGTTAGTGGTGCTATGGCTTCTCCATTGAATGTTTCTTTCTTCTCACCTCATGCTCAGAGCTCTCACCTGATAGTAGTTATATTTAATGGTAGATGGGGTTTCTTAAATAGTTTTTTAAAAAATTTCTCCCTCAATTCATTGAGGTCCACATGGGTGTCTTGTCATTTTTCATGCGAATCTAGTTTCAACGAACAACATTTTCATTTGTGATAGAATCGAGTACTAGAGATCCCTCAGAAGATGTACAGGAAAGGTGGATTCACTCGTAGCGCACTCATATGGATATCTCCCTCAGTGAAAGTGGATCTCAAATGAGATAAAATTAATTCCATGAATTTAATGTAATATTATCTCTACTCTATCATCATCTCAAATTCTAGGGTGGCCGAAAAAGTTGTAGTTAGAGGGCTTGGTATCGCCCTATTTTCCCTTGGGGTGGAGGTGTATAAATGTGTGTGGTATCTTACTTTTGGGAGTAGAACATAGCCTCTGTAACTCAGAATGTATTATTCAAACAGTCAGTGATATTCATGGTAGGAGGAGTCTTGAGTTCTTTTTATGGTCATAGGCAAGGTACAGGCACAATATGGTGGGTGAATCTTGTTGTAAGCATGCTTACTGTTAATGTCGTTGTCATTATCATGATCGCAAGATTTATTTTGAGAAGGGGGTTTCATGGTAGGTATGCATACCATAAGGGTGGTGGAATAGTTAATAAAATTATCCATGCAGTCATCTCTTCTTTCCTTTTGAGACTTTTTTAGCACACACGATCAATTATTGACACTCGTGGTAGGTATGCCTACTGTGACAATAGAGAGTTGTTAGGTGGTCAGGTGACCACGAGTAGTGCTCGTAGTTGGTTTAAGGCATGATCATCATGCCTATCGTGTGATAGTAGATTAAAGAAGGTGGAAGAATATGGTCAGAACCTACATTAATCATAGTGATCGTGGATATCTTGGTCACTCTTTTCCTTTTTAATTTTCCCCCTGTAAAAGTTTTCATTCTTTCTTAATGTAGTATTAAAGTCCACCCTAAAAGAAATAATTTCTTTAAGAAAGGATTCACAATTTAAATAAAAATATTTAATCCTCAATAATTACCATTTTTAAAGAAAATTTTCAATTATGTTATAAATTAATAAAGTCAATATAAAAAACTATTAGCATGGGAATTAAACAATAATTAGGGCTATTTTCAATGAATAAAAGTTAGTAAATATAGCAAATATCATTTCACATCGGTATGAATATGAGTAACTGAATTATGAAATATATCTATAATTTTCCTTCTCAATATTAAAGTAATTATTAATTTTTAGGAAAGAAGCACTCAATTTTTAATAAAGTCTTTATATGCTTTAGAAATAAATTTTCATCAAAATGGTTTTTATTGATTACTGGGAGAAAATATAATAATTAATTTATACCAATTTTAAAAAAAAATTATTTGGTAAAAAAGATATCATTTTTGAAATTATAATATCAAAAATATCTCATAATTAATTTTGAATAATTTTTTAAAAAATAATATTTTTTGATGAATAATGAAAAATAATAATTTTTATTAAAAATTGTCTTCTCTTTTCATGAAAAGTCACATCAAATTTTGGATTGATTTTAAAATTTTATTAGTTCCTTTCTACTGAACATAATTCAATAAATTTTCTTACAATCAACATTATACTGGAATTTTGTATAAAAACATTATTACACTTATAAAGGCATTTTTATGGAAAATCAATTTTCGTCATGTTTCACGGGTTTAAGTTTAAATAAAATTATTCCACTTATATGAATTGAATTTGATAAGATGAATTTCATAGTTTTTATTATGGTGATAAAATTTGGTGAATAGTTCCATTTCATTTTTGGTCATTATGAATAGTAACCTTGGTGATTTTTTATCACATAGGTAAGGGTAAAACGGGTAAAATAGGTTTAAAACATTGGGATAGGGATTTATAATTTATAAAAAACTGAATTTATCCTATTTTGTGCATGTAGTTTTATAATTATAATTAAAGTCTAAAAAATATTACAACTTGGTGCCATTTTTTGGTGATATTGACTTTTATATTTTTTCATGAAAAGAATAAATACAAAAAGTCACTCTCTTGTATTTAACATCTCTACTATTTTTATCATAAGAAAAAAAATAATTTTTATTTGATTTTAAAATTTTATTTTAAAGATAAATTTTTTTAACATGTCAATTTATTTTTAACTTTTAGTTATTTAATAATTAGGTTAAATTCTTACGCAAAGCTAACATGGAATTTATTAAATTAAAAAATATAAAATAAATGGTATTAAAAACACTAAAAGTAATAAAATTTGGATATATTATTTTGTTATATGAATTTAATAGTTTAATAAAACATATATGGGATGTATTAGATGTTTATATTTTAATTCCATTTCTGTCTCGATGACTCTGAAATTGTAGTAAATTAATAGTTCCAAAATGACATTAATGAAATTTTATAATAAACAATATTCTATTAAATGGCTTAATATTCATGAAAATCTTATATAAATCCAAATTAATGTTATATTGTTTAAATATACCTCATGTTTTATTTATGTGTCACTTTTCTTTTTGTTGTAACAATATTTCCTCTTAAAGAGTAAAAACCTTTGATATTGTGGAAGTTTTCAAAAGGGTTACTAAGTGGTTAAAACTAAGAGATAAGGGTTTAAAAATAAACAAAACATGTCTAAATATTATTTTATGATATGATATGTACTTATATTCATCCTATATTATAAATATATAAACTTTATCCACTTTATTTTGAAAATTTATTTATATTAATTTAATAATTTATGTATTTCCAAGAGTACCCCTCCCCTCACTTATAAAAGGGAACCTATTCTCCTCTATTACTCACACCTTTTGAGAATTATAGATTATACAATACCTACCATAATACCTTCCTATATTTCTTACCCACATTATATTTCTTATGTTATTTATAAAATCCCATCATTTCAAAGATTAAGGTGTAAGCCAAAAGTGGTTTTCCATCAAAGATATACAACACTTAATCAAGTACTTTCAATTATTTTTCTTCTTACATCCTATAACTGTATGGTATATATTATAAAATAATAAATCCAGTATCATAAATATATTTATATGTTATTATTATTATTTTAAAACCATTTCAACCTCTTTTCTATCCTATGGAATGTCAAAACATCACTTGTCCGTGCATACAACTTATCTTCTCCACATATTGGTGTCATTCATTTTTCATCACCATTTTAGTTAGAAAGTTATAAATATGTAACTAATGAATATATGTTATATATATATTAAGGAATTATTTTCCTTTAAATATAATATCTCATTTACCTTTTTATTCTTCCACTTTTTAAAAAATTATAACGTCACTCATGCGTACTTATGGTATACCGTCTCCGCAATGAGATGTGATTAATTTTTAATATTTGTTTCTAAGAGATGATTATAAATATTTATATAATGAATATGTATTATGTTTTAGTTAAATATTAAAATTATATAGATGATATAACATTTATCAATATACAAGGACTATATATTCAGAATCAAAACAAATATGAAAAATGGAAAAGTAAACACCTAAAACAATGATAATAATAAAATATTTTAAACAAATAGGTGATAAGATATTATAAATGGATTATATATGAGATTATATATATGTATATAGTTATTTAATATAGTTATAATAATTCTATATTTATTATACATGAGTTTTAAATCGCTTATTAGGAAATAAGAATTTGAGGTAAGGGGTTTCTTAACTCAATTTCCATTCATTAGGTTGTACTTCTACTTAATTAACTATGTTATTTCCGGATTATGTCTGTATTGTAATCAAATTATTTTATGATTTATTTAAAATTTATTTATGTGGATTTAAATTGTTCACATTTAATATCTTCAATTATTAATTATCTCTTCAATGTTACAATTTTTGAAATGGATTTGGTCTCAATTTTCACTTCATTTAGAAATATTTGGTATTAAGTGCCTGTTTACTTTAATGAGGTGTATACACATCCAATTTGATATATTTAACATGAATATCTATTTATTCATTGTGATTAATGTTTAATTTCATATTTTTTATTTCATGGGGATATAATTTGAAATTTATTAAAGGAGTAAGAATTTATTTTTCAATCATATTTTTTGAGATTTCTCTTATTTTTATTGAATGAATCTTATAATATCTCACTCATAAAATCCATATATTTTCTTTTCCAAAATATATTTAAATATTTTCTTTTTTTTTTCTTCCAAAATTTTTTCTCTTTAAGAACTATAATCAACAAAAGATATATTTAAAATAAAATTTGATCTTGTTTTCCTTTTTATTGGGTATATTTTTCTTCCATGTCTATATTTTTTAAAATTGATTTAAAAAATTTCAATTTAATACACAAATGATTTATTAAGGATTTATTTGTTATCGTTGACTTTTTACATAGTATAAAAGGATTCATTCTAATGTTTCGTGAAAGGTACATTTTCTACTTTCTTTATAAAAATTTAAAAGGAATGTTTTCTTTTTAATATTTACGACATTAACAAACTTTCCTACCTCCGTAACCATTTTACACTATTTTTATTCTTCTAAAATATTTTAATGGTTTTATAAAGAAACGTATTTATGAAAACTTATTACAAATGTTCCACTAATATATTCTTATATTATATAAAATAAATTATTTTACTATAAAATATACTTTTTTGATGAATTGCTGGTAATCTCATATACCATATTAATTTTGTGGCTATTAACTTTCTCATGAGACATTCAATTTCTTATAATCATTGGGAATTAAATTTATATTAAATATCCAAATTCATTATATTGAGGATACGATTATTAACTAAATTGTATACCATTTCTAGGTACGGTGTTTTACTTTGAAATTTATTTAATTGACTAGGGTAATATTGATATTCTGTATTCTTTCTGCAATATGGATATTTTTTTAAAAGACATATTCTTCATGAATTAAATTGATCATTCAATATATGAGGAATGAATTGGAATTTCAATTATGTGTGGGATACATAATTATATATCCCCTCAATGCATCTAAATATCACATTAGACCAACTTCCTAACATTGTAAAATGGGTTTTTATGCATTAAAATAGTTTAAACTATTGTGCCGCAATCCCTTGGTGGTAAAAATATTATAATTTCTAAGATCATGAAATCCAACATTATGAATTTCCTTCATTGAGAATTATTTTATTATTATCCATGATTTTAATTCATTGATATTATCCATGAAGTCATTTTATGCTCAAGTTATTTATTAAATGTAATGTGCTTTTAGTAATTTACCTTTCCGTATCAATTATGACTTATTTACACATGATATATTTCGTTGTATGTAACCCTTACTCTTCATATAAGATCACCCTTTATTTGGTTTCATTTCCCCAAGATGTTAAAAAGGATATTATGAATGATATCAAGGATGCATGATTGTTTTTAAAGATATGTATTTTTTATTTCAAATGTACTATGGGAATCATGTATGTATCTAGTTTTTCAAGACTACTTGTAATGACCTCAACATTTTGAATAATATTGTTTTCTGAAAATGTGTGTTATATTATTTTTTTACTCACTGAAACTATATCTATTCAATAATGAAGGGGTTATAATTTAAATGTGAACATCTAATTTTTATCATTATTATGAAAATTGGTCAATTAAGGCCATTGGTCAATTATGACCATTGGTCAATATGACTGTTCGAAACTATACTCTTAATAATCATTTTAACATTATAATTATTGTTTGTAAGTAGAAATGTAAAATGAAAATTAATGCAGAAAAAAATAGATGATGGCCTTATCTAATGGATTCGTGCTGTACGAAGCCCATTTTTCAGAAATTAGGATGGATGTAGTATCACTGGGCTTCTTTATTGACCAAGCCCAAGCTAATCTTCAAGATGTTAAGTTTGAAAAAATCACTTATGGGAGAATTTTAAGTTAGAGGAAATTACAACTCAGGTGAAGTTAGCTGATCTGCCCTATGATTCTATCCCCATTTCACATCTCACACAGTTTTTATTCAGGTGTTATACTGGGTAATGTATTGAGGCTTTAGTTACTCATTATTAAAATACTCTTATTTAAATTTAAATTCTAAGAAAATTTTATTTTTTTCAAGTTTCATAATTTTTACTATGCAGTTTCTATCCGCTATTATTTTTATTAAATAAGTATTTTTCTATTTAAAAGTTATATTCCTCATATTTAAATAATGATTATAAAAAAATAAACATAATTTTTGAAATCAAAATATTGAAATTAATTTGGGGGGGAATTTATGACAATTTCTAAAATACATTAGTTTTTCATGAATAATAAAAATATAGTTTGTGTTTTTTGGTATGTTTAATGACATCATAATGATGTAATGATTAATATAAAATAGTTTTAGACTACTTTTTATAAGAATATGATATTAGGTGTCCCAATTTTCTAAAAACATGGGAAAATACCATGGAAAAATCCCATGGTTTTGCAAATATCACTACCGAGGTGTCCAAGGAAATCAACAAACAAATCCCTCACTTTTTATATAAATACCCATCCATTTCTCAACTATATTTAATTCCCAATTAATCCTCCAGGAATATCTAGTAGTTTTACCTCCCAAGTATTCCCCTCCTCCAAGGTTTCCTCAATCCCCTGAAGTCCCAATCATTGAGTTTTAGGAGTTACTCATCAAGGTAAGGGAAATCTCAACTTCTCTTTTCCATCCAAGTTCTTTTTTTATGTGGTATATCTTTAAAATTTCCATATAATGTTCTTCTTTAAATTTTATTATATTTTTTTTAGTATATATAGAGTCTTTTATTAATGGGGTAAATTTTTTCCCTTGCTTTTTATTATTTTCTAAAACCATGTTTCATACCTGTTATGATGTCAAATTTTCTCCTCAAATTTTTTATCTTTTTCTCAAGAAATACTATTATTTTCTTTATGTGAATACACAAAACTGTTTGTTTTCTAGGGGTATTCACAAATATTTAAAAATTATTTATTTTATTCTATAATTGAAATACTTAAAACCCTCATTCCCTTTTTTAATTATAAATGACAAAATGATCATGTTTTAAGCACTTTTTAAAACGCTGTGATTTTGATATGAAACATGTTTCTTTTATTATCCATGGGTTACTTAGAAGATTATTCATTATAATCTATTTGGGTCACAATTAATACATATTAAGTGGGTTCATTGATATTATTCCAATGTATTGGGTGTAGAATTTAATCTTTAGAGATGACATGTTTTATAATACCTTGGTGAATAACCTTTGTAATTTTTATGACCCCTCAGTGACAAACCGTGGTGATATGATTATAAATTTATAAAATAAATGTTGTATCCACATATAAAATTTATGATACATGTTATTTTATTTCTAATATTCCATTTTTTCCATTTATCATTCCTTTATGATATACCTCAATTTCTTATCTATATTTCTCATTATCACATGTAATCTATTTTCCATGCTTTCCTTTATTGACCCTTAATCCAACCCTTTCCTTTGATGTATGTCCCTAGGTTATAAGATGTTGTAAATATACTTATTATGATCCTATGATGAATCTTTTCAAGTGGATTATATTAGTTTTTGAATTTTTCATGTATTATGTAGTTTATTCCTAAGAAACTAAACTTTTAAAGATCCTCTGTTTGTACTTTGTAAATGAAAATTTATGTAATAATAATATGGGATTCTATAGTTGGTATAAAAGTATGACTTAGTTATTTTTGGAAATTAGTATTTTAGAACTTTAAGAATAACCCAAGAGATAATTTTAAATATAAGAAAACATCTGGGTATCTTGGTACAATATTAAGTAAGTGGTTTCTAAGAAAATAAATACCTGTCTAGATACGAATAAGAGGATGAGGCTCTCGAACAGATATACCTAGTGGTAACAACTCTGGAAAGGTTTGTCAAACCTGACTTTACATAACCTAGTACACTTCAACAGGCCTTGACTCACTCAAGGTTTGACACTCCTGGTGGATATTTTTGTTTAATCATGAGCTTTTTATGAACTATTTTTAAGGATTTTTAAATAATGTAATTGTATTTAAATAATAAAATCTTTAAGCATGATGTTATAAGACATTAAATTCATTTAAAAGTATAAGATTATTAAATGAAACATGTTTCTCACTAAGGTTTTCTTCTTTTAGAAAATGGATATAAATAGGAGAAACCATGTAAATGGTGAGCGCAATGGATCAGGCACTGACAGCCTTCTGATGGAATCTATAATGGAAAACATAATGAGAATGATGAATCAAATGAATCATGTTACGATCAATACCATGAATCAAGCCAAGAGACCAGATTCACCTCAATGGGAACAACTTTTTTGGGTTCTTTATGTGTTAATGACCACATTCATTCAGTGGATCTATCAACCCATTGATTTGTGAATAGTGGATAAGCTCTATAGAAAAGATCTCTTTTGTACCTCATTGTTTTGTAAATGAGAAATTTACCCTAGATGTGTACCGCTTAGAGGTAAAATCTGATCAGTGGTGGACACTGGTTAAAAACAGCAATCCAGGAGGGTAGATTGAAGCTATGGAGTGGTAAGAGTTCAGGGGAACTGTTTTTAAAATATATCTCTCTCGTTCAATGAGAACGAAAATAAAGAAGTAACTCCTAGAGAAAAAGTAGAAGTAAAATTAATCTGTGGGATCTTATAAGATAAGCATCACAAGACTTTCCCATTGCACCTCTATCCTTGTCATGAATCCTAATTGGAATGTTGATATATTCTTTGATGGACTGAGACCTCAAATATATAAGAATATATCCATATGAGACTATGAAAACTATGAGGATATTGTGAGGAGTGTTATGAAGGTTGAATTGGAGTTTGGTGAGATGAAGTGGTCTCACAAATCTAATGAAAACAATATATATTTGGATCCAAAATTAGGTAGGATATTTGATCATGGAAGGGGAGGAAAGAACATGTAACTTTACATATTAAAAAAATATGGGAACAAGAATTTGGGGAACTACTTTCCTTGCAGTGGGAAATCTTTTAAGTGTGGAAGAGAATGCCATATTGCTCAGAACTATCATAGTGAGGTGAAGCCTCAACTTATCAACACTAATGAAAAAGGGACTATGGGGCAAGCCCTACCTGAAGTCCAATTCTTCAAGTGTTGATATCTCGGGCACTTATCCGATCACTATCCAAATCCAAAGTTAATGGAGTTGAATCTCCATCAACCCCAATATAGGCCAAGGGAGATAGTTAATGATTATTATATCAAGAAATTTGAATTTAAAGCTCAAAATGATGTACTGGAAGGTACTCTCATCATTCTCTAAAAGCTATCAAGTACTTTTTTTATTCTGGTTCTATACATTCCTTTATTTCCTCTAATTTTTCAAAGAATATAGAATCAATCCCTAAACTTATAGAAGTAGAACTATCAGTCAAGAATTTGGGAGAGATTATCCAAGCCTTAAAAGTGTATAAAAAAACTCTACTATTCACTTCAGATATCATAATATCATCCAAATCTAGTAGTTATTCCCATGGTGGAATTCGACATTATACTTGGGATGGACTGGATATCAAAGTACAATTCTCATATCAACTGAAGAAGAAGAGAAATATCGATACTCATAAATGGAAAACCTAATGTTCTTTTCAAAAGAGATATATCTTGACCAGATATTTGTCTAGAAGCACCACCCATAGCCTTCTTTATAGAGATGATTGGTGAAGAAGAAGAAGTAAATGAATGTATAAAAATAGATAATGTACCCATCCTTCAAGAATACATTGATGTATTTCCTGAGGATTTACCTAGACCTCTCCTATAAATAGAGATAGATTTACCCATTGAACTCATTCCTAGATCTTAGCTGATTTCAAAGACCCCATATAGAATGGAAAATGTAGAGCATGCAGAAATAAAGAAACAACTTCAAGATATTTTGTATAAGGGGTTTATATATCCAAGTGTGTCTCTTTAGGGAGCACCTATTCTCTTTGTATAGAAAAATAATGGATCAATTAGTTATGAATTGATTATAGGGAACTTAATAGGATTATTGTGAAGAAAAAGTACCTCTTCTAAGAATTGATGATTTATTTGACCAGCTTCATGGTGCTTAATTCTTCTCCAAGATTAATCTTGGATCTAGTTTTCATCAATTGAAGGTGAAGAAAGAAGATATTCCAAATACCACCTTCTGATCAAGATATTATCATTTTGAGTTTGTTGTTATGCCCTTCATCATGACAAATTCTCCTTCTATTTTTATGAATTTTTTGAATAAAGTCTTTAAGGACTAACTTTATAACATTGTGGTAGTTTTTATTAATGATATTATAATATATTCAAAAAGTCAAGAAGATAATAAGAATAATATAAGGGTTATATTGCAAACTCTAAGCAAGGAGAGGATATTTGGAAAGTTTAGAAATGTGAATTTTGGTTATAACAAGTTTCTTTCTTGGGGCACATTATAACCAATGAAGGAATCTCAGTTGATCATTCCAAGAAAAAGGTTGTAGAGGAGTGGAATCATCCTAAAACAGTAACGGAGATTCATAGTTTCCTTTTATTTACCAGATATAATAGGAAATTTGTGCAAAACATTTCACAACATTATAATCCACTAACCAAGTTAACTTGAAAAGGGGGTAAGTTCATCTAGACTAAGGGTTCTGAATAAATTTTCCAATAGGTAAATAATATATTGGTTACTACACCTATGTTATCTCTACCCTCTATTGGAGAAGGATTTGTTATTTTTATTGTTGCATCACTGAAAGGGCTTGGTGAGTCATCATACAAAATGATAATGTCATTTCTTATGCATATCGGCAATTGAAACCCCTTGATAAGAACTATACTATGCATAAACTAGAGATGGATGTGATTGTTATTTATATTAATATATGTAGACACTATCTTTATGGGGAGAAATATGATATATACATAGACCATAAAAGTTTGAAGTATATTTTCATAGAAAAGGAATTGAACATGAGAAAGAGTATATGGTTGGAACTTCTTAAAGACTATGATTGTTCGATTCATTATCATCTGCGAAGAGAAAACAAATTTTCTGATGCATTAAGTAGGAAAGACCCTATTGTGATGGAAATGATGGGGATTCAAGGAGATCATTTTATCAAAGACCTCATAAAACTGTACATGGGAATCGCAAGAGAAGGGATATCATTCACCATATTCTAAATTATTTCTTAACCATCATTACTAGAGAAGATCAAGAAATATCAAAGTGATGATCCTTTGTTATAAAAGAATGTAGAGGTTGTAAATAATGGAATGTTTCTTGAGTTAAATATTGATCAAGAAGGTGTACTGAAATTTTATACAATTCTAGTTGTTCCATATATTCTAGAAATAAATAAGGATATGATGGCTGAAGATCATAGCTCAATTTTGTCTATACATCCTAG
The DNA here is from genome assembly GCA_963277665.1 of Viscum album. NCBI lineage: Eukaryota > Viridiplantae > Streptophyta > Magnoliopsida > Santalales > Viscaceae > Viscum > Viscum album. Next base: position 1,371,772,934 of record OY728135.1, read on the forward strand.
AATCATGAAAATGTATAGGGACCTTAATGATCATTATTGTTGTGATAACATGAAAAAGGGAGATTTTTTACTATAATAATAGGTTCCTAGTGTGTCAACAAGTGAAGGTAGGGAGAAAAATTCTTAAATGGGTATTACAAGTACTACCCATACCAGAATAGAAGTAGGACAATATCAGTATGGACTTTGTAACAGGTCTCCTGAAAACATCCAACAAAACAATATGATATAGGTTATATTGGATGATCCCACTAAGACTTCCCATTTTATCTCTATTTGGGGAGATTTATCTCTTGACCAACTTTACAGGATATATGTAAAGGAAGTGGTGAGGCTTCATGGTGTGAAACTTTATATCATTTCTGATCATGATCCAAGGTTCACATCAAAATTCTAGAGAAGTCTTCAACATGGTTTAAATAATGAATTGAATTCCAATACATTCTATCACCCCAAAACAAATGGTCAATATGAAAGGACTATTCAGAAAATCTAAGACATTCTAATAATGTGAAAAAAATTAATTTAAAGGTGGATGGTATCAATGTCACCCATTAGTTAAGATCTCATAAAATAATAACATCCATTCGAGTATTCAAATGGAATTTTATGAATCTTATATAGAAATTTATGTAGAACACCTACTTCTTGAGATGAAGCTGATGAGAGAAAGATTCTTGGACTAGATCTTGTGCAAGAAATGATAAAAAAAGGTTCATGCCATCCAACAGCACTAAAAGGCTGCTTAGAGTTGGCAGGAGAGCTATGTTGACAACACTCAAAGGGACTTAGAGTTTGATGTTGGCGAAAAAGTATTCTTTTAAATTTCTCTTTGTAAGAGAGACATGTTGTTTGGGAATAAATGGAATCTCATCCCTATGTAATTTTACCCTATGAAATCCTTGATTGCATAAGAGTAGTGGACTATCAGCTAGAACTTCCACCAAATCTATCTCAAATTCATAATGTATTCCACGTATCTCTCTTGAGGAAGTAAATACCTAACCCTTCACATGTACTAAATCCTGAAGTGGTAAAATTGGAACATTACCTCTCTTATGGGGAATAGTCGGTGGAGATCTTGGACCATAAAGACAAGGTTCTATGCAACAAGATTACCCACCTTGTCAAAGTGTTGCGGAGGAACCAAAAATATGAAGAAGCCGTGTGGGAATTAGAGGAGACAATGAGGCAAAAGTACCAACACCTTTTCTCAACAAAGGGGACGATTTGAAATTTTAGGGATAAAATTTCTTAAGGGGGATAATTTAGTGACCCAGATTTTTTAATAATATTGTTTCCTAAAAATTGGTGTTATATTATTTTTTACTCATCAAAACTATATCACTTTAGTAATGAAGTGAGTGTAATTGAAATGTGACCATCAAGTTTTGACCATTATTGTGATCATTGGTTAATTATGACTGTTGTTCAATATGACCATTGGAAACGACACTCTTAATAATGATTTTAACATTATAATTATTCTTTATAAATAGAAATTACAAAATAAAATTAAGGCTGAAAGAAGAGTCGATGGCCTCATCTAGTAGAGTCTTGTTGTATGAAGACTATTTGTTATAACTTGGAATGGAGGTAGAATCACTAGCCTTAAATCTTTATCAATCCTAAGATTAGATTCATTTTTTATTCTTGAATGAAATAACCTACAGGTTAAGTTCAAGTTAGTGGAAATTCTCACTCAGATGATGTTACTGGAGCTGCCACAAGTGTCTATCACCATCACGCACCTCACCATTCGATCATATTCATCTATTACAATGGGTTATGTATCAAGGCCTTAGTTAATTAATGTGTAATACCTTTGTATAAATAAAATTTCCGTTCCATCAATTCCGTTTTGAGTTTAGTTTTTCTTAAAAATATGATGAATTTGATAAATTTATTTTGGGAACAAAAATTATAATTCTCAAAAATGAAATAATTATTATAGTAAATTAAAGTATTATGAATAATGATTACATTAATGAAATCGTATGATTAAAAAACTCTTATTTAAATTTAAATGATAAGAAAATTTTATTTTTTTCAAGTGATAAAAATTTTACTATGCATTTTCTATTCGCAGTTATTTTTAATAAATAAGTATTTTTTCTATTTAAAAGTTATATTTCAGAAAATTAAATAATTATTATGATAAAATAAACTTTTTTTTTGAAATCATCACATTGAAATTAAGTTATGGGTAATTTATGATAATTTTCTAAAATACTTTAGTTTTTCATGAATAGTAAAAATACAGTTTCTGTTTTTCTTTATGTTTAATGAAATAATAATGATGTAATAATTAATATAAAATTAGGGTTGAGTATTTGGGATTAAAATATGATATTAGGTGTCCCAATTGGAAAATAACATGGGAATATACAATAGGAAATCTCATGGTTTTTCAAATACCATGGGAAAGTACATGGTTTCGAAAATACCACTACCGAGGTGTCCAAAGAAATCAATAAAAAATGATATCACTTTTTCTATAAATACCCATCCATTTATCCATTAGATTGCATTTAAAATTCATCATCCATGAATATCTAGCAGTTTTACCTTCCAAGGAGTCCACCCAAGGAGTCCCCAAGCCCCCTAGGTCCCAATATTTGAGTTTTAGGAGTTACTCATCAAGGTTAGGGAAATCTCAACTTCCCTTTTCCATTCAAAATCACATTTTATGTGGTATGTCTTTCAAATTTTCATACCATGTTCTTACGTCCATTTTATTCTATCCTTTTACTGTATTTAGGGTCTTTTTAATGGGATACCCATGTCCCCTCTCTTTTTAATGTTTTCTAAAACCATATTTCATTCCCATTATGTTGCCGAATTATCTTCTCAAAATTTCTCTCTTTTTATCAAGAAATTATTTTATTTCATTTAGGTTAATACCCAAAACTATTTATTTTCTAGGGTTATTCAAAAATATGTAATAATTGTTTATTTTATTCTATAATTTGCACATATAAAACCCTCATTCTCTTTCCTTGGGTTATAAATAAAATAATGATCAGCTTTTTAAGCACTTTTTAAAATGCCATGATTTTAAGATGAAACCTATTTATTTTATTATCCACTGTTTGTTTATGAGATTTTTGATTATGATATATGTGGATCACATGAAAATTAAGATAAATTAAGGATATGCTTGGATATCTCTCCAATGTATTGGGTAAAGAATTTAATCTCTAGATATGACATGTTTTATGACACCTTGGAGAATAACCTTGGTAATTTTTATAACACCATGGTGGAAAACCTTTGTAATATGCTTATGAATATCTGAAATAAATTTTTTATCAACATATAAAAGTTATTATTCGTGTTATTTTATTTATTATATGCCTTTTTTTCCATTGCTCATGCCTTTATGATATACCTCAATTTCTTATCGATATTTCTCATGATAACATGTAAGTTGTTTCCATGCTTTCCCTTACACGGAATTAAGCTCACTATTTGAGGTAAATTTACTTAGTATGAACCTATTATTAATCCTTTCGAGTGTATTAGAATAATGTTTAAAGCTTTCATGTATTATGTACCTTATTTTCAAGAAACTAACACTACTATAAAATCATCCTTCAACAATGCTAAAAACAGCCTTTATTAGCCCTAGAGAATCACTGACTAGTGGAGTTACATTAAAAGACTATGTATTTTATTATAACTAAAAATATATGATAAAGGGATCCTTTATTAGTTCTTATTGAAGCACTAATAAAATTATCATTTATTAGTTCTTTTCGAACCACTAATAAAGGGACATATTGCAGTGTGTTTTTACAGCACACTACAGCACTAGTGTAGTGTGCTATAAAAGCACACCGCAGCACCAAAAAAACCAAAAAATCAGAAAAATCATGTATGAATACAGAATTTAAATGAAGAGAAAACAATTTAGTCTCATTTTCTCAGTTTTGGAGATGCGATGCATGTTTTAAACTAAAATGATACTTTTATTTTGAAAATACTAACTTGGGGTCATACTAGTAACAATGTGTGTTGGATTTAGGTGAATATGATTCTTACACATCTCAAATGACTTGTGGATCATTTTCATAAACTATCAAAACAATCTAAATGTGTTTGCTCGGTTTTGATTACGCCACTTGTTTTTTTTACTAAAATGTCATTTTAAGCTGGAAACAAGAACTTTGCCTCATATTGGTCACATTTTATGGATTTTTTATGTGATATTGGTTCCTATGCATCAAAAATAAAATATGAATCATTTTCCTAAATTATAAATACAATCTAAGTATGTTTTCTTGGTTTTTAGTGAGTGGAACTTTTTGAACTAAAATGCTAACTTTAAACTGATAACAGACACATTGAGTCATACCAGACACATAGTATATTAGATTGAGGTGAATATTATTCCTATACATAAAAAATGACTTAAGGATTGATTTCTTAATGTATCAAAACAATCCAAATGTGTTTTCTAGGTTTTGAGTAGGTGAGTTGTCCTTTTTACCAAAATTACTGTCAATTTTAAATAAAAAATGCACTTTGAGTCATATTGGTAAACTTTTGTGTCAGATTGAGTTGAGTAACATTATTAAATGTACCAAATGGAATATAGATCATTTTCAAAAAGTATAAAAACAATCTTAAGGTGTTTACTCAGTTTTGAGTACATCACTTTTCTTTTTTACTAAAATGTCATTTTAATTTGGAAACACACACTTTGAATCATACTGATCACATCATGTATCGGTATGACATGAGACTAATTCCTACACATCACAAATTAATTATAAAACAATGCATTAAATTATCAATAAAATACAAGTTTTTTTTCTCAATTTTTAGTGAGTGAAATTTTTGAAACTAAATTGTTGATTTTAAACTGATAAGAGACACATTGAGTCATACCGTTAATATCATGAATAAAATTGAGGTGAGGCTAACTCTTACACATAAAAAATGACTAAAAGATTGTTTGTATAAAGTATCAAAACAATCTAAATTCATTTTCTTAGTTTTGAGTAGGTTAGTTGTCATTTTTACTAAAATTGACGTCAATTTTAAATAAAAAGACGTACTTGGAGTCGTATCGGTCACACCATGAGTCATATTGAGGTGCATATAATTATTAAACATAAAAAATGTATTATGGATCATTTTCATAAATTATAAAAACATTATGAATGTGTTAACTTAATTTTGAGTACGCCGCTTGTCTTTTGTACTAAAATATCATTTTAAACTTGAAACATGCACTTTGACTCATACCAATCACATCATGTATCAGTTTGAAGTGAGAACAATTCCTATATGTCAAAAATGACATATGAATATATTACCTAAATTATCATGAAAATCCAAGAAAATTTTCTCAGTTTTCAATGAGTGACATTTTTGAACTAACTTGTCGATTTTAAACTTATAACAGACACGTTGAGTCATACCGGGAACATCGTGTATCAGATTGAGGTGAGGATAATTACTACACATAAAAAATGACTTATATATCATTTACCTAAAGTATCAAAATAATATGAATGAATTTTCTCAGTTTTTTATAGGTCATTTGTTATTTATATTAAAATTGATGTCAATTTTAGATAAGAAGAAACACTTGGAGTTATATCGATCACAATGTGTGTCAGCTTGAGGTGTGGATAATTCTTACATGTCAAAAATGGCTTATCGATCATTTTCCTAATGTATCAAAATAATCTAAATGTTTTTTCCTCAGTTTTGAGTAGGTTATTTGTCCTTCTTATTAAAATTGATTTCATTTTTAAATAAAAAGACACACTTGAAGTCATACCAGTCACACCATGAGTCGGATTGAGGTGCGGCTGATTCCTACACGTCTCAAATGACTTTTGAATAGTTTTATAAAGTATCAGAATATTCTATATGTTTTTTCTTAGTTTTTATTACATCACTTTTTTCTAAAATGTCATTTTAATCTGGAAACACACATTTTAACCTATACTAATCACATTTTGTATCGGTTTGATGTGAGACGGATTCCTACACATAAAAAATGACTTATGAATATATTTCCTATATTATCAAGAAAATCTTAGAAGTGTTTTCCTAGTTTTCAATGGGTGATAGTTTTTGAAATAAATTGTCGATTTTAAACTGATAACAAACACATTAAGTCATAATAGTCACGTCATGCGTCAGATAGAGGTGCGGATGATTCCTATAAGCCTCAAATGAATTATGGATCATGTCTCTAAATGATCAATATAATCAGAATATTTTTACTCAGTTTTGAGTTTTTCAGTTATCCTTATTACTAAAATTCATGTCAAATTTAACTAAAAATAAGTACTTTGAGTCATACCATTCACACCATGTGTCAGATCGAGGTGTGGTTTATTATTACATGTCCAAAAGTCTCAAGAAAATACTAACTACCAGTGTAACCATGTTTCCATTGTATTTCTATTTCTAACGGCCAACAATTATTATTTACTTGATGTTTTTAGCAGAAATGTTTTTCTCATTGTTGAAAATTAAAAGAGATGAAGATGATCATGTGTCCATTATATCAGGATAAGTCACCTCAATGGGAAAATGAGCTTCCTCTACTCTCTTAGTTTTCAACAAAAAGAAATTTTTTCTAGATAACAACACTTAATCAATATGCAGTGATGGAATTTCATCAAAGAAAGAGAATAAATTTGGAAAATGTTGTTACATCGGTAGAAAAAAACATTTTACCTCTTCTATGGATTTTTTTAGATACTTTAAAAGAAATATTACTTCACAAAAGATCTTTGAAAAAAACTAAATAATTATTAGATAAAAATTATATGGAAATTAACTTAAAAATTATAGATAAAATGATATAAAAATAATTAAATAAGTAGTAGAAATTCACATTTTCTTGATAGTTGTATGAATTCTTGATGAATTTCCTTATTATCATTATATTAGTTATAGGATTAAAGTCTGATCCATCATGAGAATGAGAATCTTCGATCAAACCACCCCAACTTGAACAAAAGAATCCACTTATATAAGAAAATAGTTAGTATATGAGTAAAATTGAAAATATATAAATACAATATAAATACAATATAAGAGTTAGGAGGATGAGAAGAAAATAAGATACATTGTATCAAAGCTTTGAATCATCCGAGAGAATGTAAAGATATCATATTGGGTTCATAAAATATTAATTTTTTAAAATAAATAAATAAATATACATAATTCTTCTTCTCCCTAAGAACACCTTGGAAGGGAATCTAAACTTTTGAAATCCAAAACTAACTCTGAGTTCTTATAACGAACCCCTTTCCTAATAAAAAATTTAAAATTTATCCAAAACATAATGACCAAAAAATCTATGGGGTGTTACAAATTCCCCATCGTAATGCTTCTTCTCCCCCAGAATCTATAGTAAGCCTAAAACCATAAGTATTGACCTATCACAATCATCAATTCAATATTAAACAGACATGTTCTATCATCAAAAACCAAACATGTTTCAGATGTGCAACTCCAAACACCATGGCATGTTATTTACCTAAGTCCAAGTAACCAGCTTGCCACAAAATTCAACATTGATATGGCTCTAACCAAAACTCTCTCTCGTGCTCTACTGAAATTTCATAGTTTCAACACTTCATGCATCCCAAATCATATGAAGCTCCCAACCATAATACTTTTCTCATAACAACCAATTACATGCCATAATGCTCCCCATAATAGGAGTGACTTACCAAAAAATGTACATCCAACAATCCACTGACCCACCAACCATATTCTAAACAACACTCCAAAATCATTTTCCACGTCACTCTATATGATTCCTTATAAGAAAGCATGTTGGTCTACCTCTGGCCAATATCTCTTGAAAAATATTTGTTTCACCAAATGAAACGTCCTCACAACACTTGATCCTGATACTATAACCTCTAAATTAATCATAGTATCACTTGAATACTCACATTTAAGTATAATCTTAACTCCAAATGTAATTACATAGTTAGATCACTAACCAAATGCTCCAGACTTCATGTTCTCACTCTTAGCACTGGTTGACCACCGATCTGACTCAACGGAGAATCAAAAAAACTCTACCTTGAGCCTGATTCCAATACACTGACTCCAACTAGAACTATATTTAAATACCAATTATTTTATCTTCCATGGAAACAGATCACATCAAGTCCACCCACTCATTGGTATCATGGTGCCACCTCAACCATCTATCGACTAGTCTCACTACACCCATGAATCTTCCAACGTGAAGTCTATTCATCTATGAATGATCCAAAACACTTATATCCATATACCACATATCTTATATTACCATATGTAATTACTAGATGTGTTCATCTCAGTCATACCTAATTTCCAACACAAAATTCCAATAATCCCCATCTCCAGCCTACTCGAAATGACAATCTATAATTACTAATGGTATACTCCCTAGTATACAGAATCCCTTACACTACTCCTTGAAAATCAACCCAAACAGGTCCCACCATCATTCCTACCTAACATTTCATGCCATGGAATATACTCTATTCAACCATACCATTATAGCCTGGTCAATTTTGATTGTGTGATTATAATGGGACACAGTTAAATAGATTTTTTATTTAATTTAAAATAATAAATTCAACTTAAATTTTACCAAGTTCATTTTAAGAAAAATAAAAATAGAAATGTAGACTCAAAATACCTAAATTACCATGAAAATACAGGGCATCCAGGGATGAATTCTAGTATTTATATTTTTTTAGTTCTTATAAATTAATAAATAGATTTAATATCATTTATATATTCACCCTCTACTATTTACTTCGGTATGAAACCACTAATATACTAAAGGGATTCCCAAAAATTTCATAAATCTCATAAATTCTCCTAAGTGAATTGATAAGAATTCATCTCAATCAATTGGATGAACTTACTTACCAACATTATAGTAATCGCTTTCTATTTTTACTTCTGAACCACAAAACACCATTGGTTTAAAGTTTTATCCAAATAGAGGGATAATTTTTTAAACAATGGGTTAAAGGAATACAATAGTTTCGATGGAATATTAATTATAATAATGACCTCTAAGATCCACCTGCACAATCATGTCAGGATTAGTGAAATTTTTTGGAAATTAATTGTATAAATTCAATAACACCACTATGATTCCCCTTAGAACACCTAAAATAGATTAGTGAACCACAATTATGCAGAATTATATCATTGGGTACATCACAAGGGATGATAAAACATAAATAAATTTAGGGAGAAGATAAGAATAACATGATGAATAGAGAACAGATCATGAATTAAATTGAAATTAAAAATGTAGAAAAATCAATAAATCCTAATCTAGTTGATACTCAGATAAATTCCAAGGTTTTTATCCTTTAAATTTAGGGGAGGTTGAAATATTTATAGTCATTTGGAAAACAAATTTTTAGAAACCTAAACATTTATAAATGAAATTCACATTTCTTCTGAATAAATATTTTATCAAGTAATGTGGTTATAGAAAACACATTACCTTACTTTGGATATTTTGGACCAATATAAGTTATATATTATAATCTTTAAAATAACATTAAGCATCATAAATATTGATAATATAGTCATTATATAGTTATCATATGATTAGTATATATTGAGGATTATGATAAAGGTCCATGGACACAAAGGAAGTGATGACCATGGCCTGTAGGATTGTACCCTATGAAGTCCATTTTTTAGACCTTAAAAGGGAGATAAGGATTTTCCATTGACCAATCCCAGGATCTTATTCAATGACTAAAGCAAGAACAAAACTATTTATGGGAGAAGTTCATGCTTATCAAGATCACAACCTAAACCATGTTTGTTGAAACACCCCATGAAAATATCACCATCACACACCTAAACCTTAAGGTATTCGCTACTACAATAAAGTTTTATGTATCTAGACCCTAATAGTATGAATTTTTATATTAAAATAATTATTATATTTATTTATTTTAATATTACTTTGTATATAATATTATTTACTAGTTGATGAAAATTAAAATTTAATATGAATAAACAGAAATTATATTCTTCGAAAATATGTAACTTCAATTAAAACAGACATTTAATAAATTTAGGAATTTTGAAATAAATATTATTTTCATATAATATTATTATTAAATAATATTTATTTATATGTGAATTATAATATAATATAATGGATTTAAATGTATTATTTATATGCATCAGAAAGATCTTGTTATTAAAAAATAGTATATTTCAATAAATAGGGATTTTGATTTAAAAGTGAAAAATATAATATCTAGTTAATTATTTTGATAAAATAAATATAATTTTTTGAATCATAATCTCTAAATTATCCAATGGTGTTTTGTTCATAATTTTATGAGATAATCAATTTTTTTTGGGTTAAAATTTAATATGATATTGATATACGATATGTATTATGACATCATAATGGACAAAAAGTGATCTAATGTATTCTATAAATGGTATCCAAGACAAAATATATATTTTAAATTTAAAATAATTTTTTTAGGTTATTTGAATAAATTTATAATCCCTTAATGAATCCTCTAAACATATTTTATAATTTAAGGTTTTAAGAGAAATTATTTATAAACAAGACTTGATTCCACATCCCCATGGGTGTTATTTTAATATTTTATGTTATTAAACATGAAAAATAATTAAAAACACTACAATTTGGATGAAACCATGGGAAAACCCATGGTAGGTTTTTTTATTTTGATTACATTATCATATGGAGTCAAAAACCTATGTTTGAAAATTAGTAAATAATTCTACACTCTTTTGCTATATTAACCCACCAAACCTCCCCTTACTCTTCACTAAAAAAACATTTATCATGAATTTTATTTTCCATTACGTCTCTATATCCCTCCCATGGTTACTCCAGGCTCTTAAGAATCTCCTACCATGTTTTAAAAATAACCCTCTCAAGTTAAGGGATCCTCTCATTCTCCTATTTATTCAATCATGTTATTTATTTCATGTATTTTGATTTCCAATTTTTCAAGATAAAAAATCATTTTACACATACCAATTACTATAATTGTGATTCAAAATTAATTAGAGACCACTTTATCTTTCATTCACCCCTTCTATAAACCATTATGTACAACTGTTATACTACTGAAATTATTCTTTGATTTTCCATGCCAAACATTTGTGTAGTGAATGCCCATATCCATTTGTACTAAAGGGTATTCACCCAGTTGCACATATCCTTAATTGGTTGGGTATTTAAATGTACTTAACCCACACTACTTAATCGTGTGGTTAAAATTGATGAAATACATCCTTCTGTTATTTGAACTTTGTGGTACACTTATACATGTACAATATATGAAAGTAACAGGTGGGCCCAGAATTATATAGATCTCCAATGTATTGGGTAATGTTTTTTATATCGTGATATTCTATATATGGTGCATGGGAGGTTATCCTAAGAACACTATGTTATGTTTTATAGGTGTTTATCCTTTCCTTAATTTTATGATGTCATGTTTTATGTTGTTTCCACATTCCTATGTTTCCTTTATGCTATCATATTATATCATGCATCATTGTTCAAGATTATGATTATCACCCCTATTATGTTACATTTATATACCGATTAGATCACATTTAAAACTTTAACTTATTCTATGCTTTTATTACTCACTTATGGATCTTTATAGCTCGCCCATTTCTTATGATTTTCCATAGGTTATCTCATGCAGTTTTAGAAGAATGGTGGAATTTTAGGATAATTTTAAGGATGTTTTCAATAATGTTGTTGTATTTTTTGTATTAAGTTAATATATAAACCTAATTTTCCAAATAAACAAGGACTCATTATATTTTGGGGATTAATTTAGAGTATATTTATTTAATAAATCCTGACATAAAGTGTCTTAAATTTATAGGTTTTCATAGTTGGTATTAGAGAAAAGTCTAGTCAGTTCCAGGGATTATGATTAGAAAAATATAGTGAAACCCTTAGGGAAAAGAATAAACATAATTAAACATCCCTAAATTTTGGTAAAGGATATATTAAGTGTTTTATAATAAAATTAATCCCAGTCTAGACACTACAAGTGGATGTGGCTCTAGAATAGAGGTACCTAGGGATAATAACCCCAAAAGGGCTCATTGAGTTGGACTTGATCATCACCTGGTCCACAACAATAGGCCTTACTACACACCTAGTTTGACACTATTGTGGGATATTATTTGGTAAATTTTAAATCTCATTATGAACCATTATTAAGGTAACAAAATGATCATGAGATTTTATTTTATGAAATAGATCATGGGTAATTTAGATTGAAAACCTATAAAATCATATGTTAACAAATAAATGTAATTTATGAGTTATCCCATTAATATTCATGGTTTCCCATTTATTAGTTTAATAGATTAAAAATAATCATCCCCAATTTTCCTTTTATTTTTATTCAATGGATTGAAATAAGAGAACCCGAGCCAACAACCAATGTAAGAGGAAATGTAATGACTTCCCAAATGAGATGCCTAACATGATAGGAGCTAAAGTTAGACTTATTATGATTATACAAAACAAGATATCAAAAGTCATGATTAAAACTAATATATATTTTAATTTAAAAACATAATAGACATGGGGAAGATATAATCCCAAGGAATTCCATCTGATAAAGGTGAAAAATGATGGAAGAAATAATTTCCTACATGTCCGAAATGAGGAAAGCATCACCAAGGTAAATGTCACAAAGGAAATCATATATGTTTTAAGTGTGTAAAAATAGGTCATAAAGTATCTAATTTCCATAAGAAATGAATATTTTAATTAATATAATGGGTGGAAATAAAGTTCAATCTCAGATACCATTTACAATTATGTGTCATAAATGGGGATAAATTGGGATTTATTTATGCCAATTATCTATTATAATGGCTAAGAAGCATGATGAGAGCCAAAAATATCCAAGACCAAGGGAATAAATAAAGTATTATACTGAGATGGATCGTGATTAATAAAGTATATGTAACCTCTACTAAATATTTTTGTATGCCATGTTGTATTTCAATTAATGATATATTATCATATCTTTTATGTTTTTTAATAATATTGAGACACCAAACCAAATTATTTAATATAATTGGGGATGAATTATATGATTATTGTATCACCAGTTGATTTTTATTGGATTGTACTTATTGAAAATATTATAATTCTCAATTTAGAATAATTTGATGTTATCCTAAGAATAGATTGGTTTTTCTTATATAGAGACACATAAATTTCTTAGAGAAGGAATTCACCCATTTTATCAAGAAAAAACCTTCAATTATATGCAATTGTAAGGATAATGATAAACATCCTTTGGTATTATCATTTAAAGAATGAAAATTGTTTCCTTATGAGAAAGTTAATCATTCTCAAGTGATTTATACTAAATAAAAGATCATCCTTGATGACATGACTATTGTTATGGAATTTTTTGGTATGATTTATGAAGAATTGTATGGTCTTCCTCCTAGCTTAGAGGTTAAGTTCTCAATAGAACTTATAACTAGAATAAGTAACATTTTTTTGGGAATTTTTTCACCAGTGAAGAGTTGTATGTGGGTTCTTTAAAAACTAAAGAAATTAAAGGATGTACAAGATCAAAATATGTACCATAAATCAATAGTTTCTTCGGATTATCTTGGTACTATCATCAATTTGTGAAAAATTTCTCATGATTTTTATTAACTTTAACTAAGCTAACGCATAAGCATTTCAAGTTTGTATTGACTGATGAATGTAAAAAGATATTTAAAGACCCGAATAAGAGGATAATCGCTACATCTATTCTCACACTAACCACCAATGAGGAAGGATTTTTGATTTAAAATGATGTGTATAAAAAGGAATTGGTTTGTGTACGCATGAAAGTTGAAAAAGTTATTGCCTATTCTTCCTGTAAATTAATGATCTGTGAGTAAAACTACCCAACACATGATCTATAATAATCTATAGTGATTCTTGCATTGAATTTTTTGAGACATTATCTATATATAGTAAAGTGTGAAATATATATGGATAAAAAAATCATAAAGTATATATTCAAAAAATTAGATTAGTATGGGCCAATAAAAGTGGAGGGAGATGATCAAGGATTATGATTGTTAAATCCATTACCATCATGGGTTGGAAAAAACTGACAGATTCTCTGAGTAGAAAGGATCTTGCAACCCTATCAATGACGAGGATTTAAAGGGATCCAATATGTCTAGACATGTATAGGTTGGACATGGGAATAATAATAGGATATTCATCCCACATTTATCAAATAACTTCTCAACCATCTATTCTTAAGGTGATCAAGGATGCCCAGAAATTTGATGAGTTGATATATATGAAGGTAGTGAATATTTTAGAGTTTAACTTTTCAAAATATGGAGTTATAAGGTTTTGAGCCTGGATACATATCCCATAAAAACTAAAACTAAATAATGAACTTATGGATTATTTTCATAGATCATCATTCTCTATTCATCCATAAATTACTAAGATGTATTGATAATTGAAGCAAAACTTCTGGTGGGATAACATGAAGAGGGTTATTGTGGATTTTGTAACTCATTTCTTGGTATGCCAACAAGTTAAGGTGGAATGAAAAATTTCTAAGGGTATGATGCAACAATTTCCCATACCAGTATAGAAATGGGAAAACGTAACTATAGATTTCATCATAAGATACACCAGGACACCTAAATGAAATAACATTATCTGGGTAGTAGTCAATCACCTTACCACGTCATCACAATTCATTACAGTCAATTAATATTTCTCTATTGAAGAACTAACCAATATATAAATAATTTAAGTGGTAATACTTCATGTAATTCTACAATATATTGTTTCTGATTGAGATCTAATGTATATCCCAATGTTCTTGATAAACATTCAGAAAGCATTGGTTAAAAACTGAGATTCAACGTTTCTTATCACCCTTCTATGTATGATCTATTGAAATCATTATTAAAACTTTAGATTATATGCTAAAATTGTGTTCAATGGATTTCCAAGGAAGTTGGAACCAATAATTTCCCCTAGTAGAGTTCTTATATAACAATAGTTTTCATTCTAGCATTCAAATGAAACCTTAAGAGGCTCTATTTGTGAAGATATATTGGACTCCAATATTCTAGGATGAAATTAAATAGTGGAAGATGATGGGACCTATTATTGTCTAAGATATTATAGATAAGTTTAAAACCATTTATGGTTATATGAAATACACAAAATGTTGAAAAAAATAAACAAATAATCATCAATGAGATAAGGTATTTGAGGTCAAATATAAATTGTTCCTTCTTATATTTTCATATAACAAATTCATGAGGTTTTGGAATAAGGGAAGGATTATTCCAAGATACATCGGCCCCTATGAGATCCCTAATCTCATTAGAGTTGTGGCCTATCGACTAGAACTACCGCCTAACCAATATCAATTACATGATGTGTTCCATGTATCCCTCAGGGATAAGATTATAAAATACCATTAAAATAGAATTTTTATATCACAATAATAATTATATTTATCCATTTTCATTATTACTTTATATATATATAATTATTCAAGAGTTCATAAAAAATAGACTTTGATATAAATAAACCAAAATTGTATTTATCCATTTTCATTATTACTTTATATATATATACTAATCAAACTATTATAAGTTATATTTTATTACATTTAAAAGACCATTAATTATCATAACCATTGATAATATAGCTATTATATATTGATAGTTTGATTAGTATATTTTAAGGGTTATGATAAAGTTCCATGGACACATACAAAGTGTAGATGCGCGGTGGGGGGTCATCCGAGACCGGGAAGGGTCTGTTTTTTGATGCTTTCATTGGGTGGATCGGGAGAGATGACACACTGCAAGCTGAAGCTCTGGCCTTCGCTACAAGTCTGCACTTGTTTTCTCTCTGGTGTTTTCATTTGGATCGGGCGGAGACGGATTCCCAAGTGCTGTATAATGCGTTTTAGGGCAAGGGTAGAATTTTGTGGGATATTGCCTACACGGTTAGGTGGTGAAAATAGTTAGTGGAGGCTGATACAGTTATCTCTCACACTTGGAGGGAAGGAAATATGGTGGGTGATTTTCTGGCGTCCATGGAAACTCTGGATTGTAGTATGCTCTATTTCTCTGACTTGGGTTCATTTTCCTAATGTGGGGTTAAACTTTGTAGTCAATGATGCGTTGGGCTTGAATTAAATTAGGCCACCCTAATATGGTCTGTTGTTTATGGTTTGTATTTTTTGTTTTCATATAAATAAAAATGTAAATTTTTAGTCAAAGGGAGATATGGCCTTGGCTAGTAGGATCGTAACCAATAAGTACCATTTATTAGAGCCTCAAGGGGAGAAACAATCACTGGGATTTTTGATTGACCAAGTCCTGGATAATATTAAAAAACTAAATAATGATCAAACCCATTTATGGGATAATTTCAAGCTCATTGAGATCACAAAGCAAACCATGATTGTCAAACCACTCCAAGAAAATCTCACCATCAAACACCTTACCCTTAGGTCATTCACTGGTGTAATTAAGAGATATGTATCTAGACCCTAATAGTATGAATTTTTATATCACAATAATAATTATATTTATCCATTTTCATTATTACTTTATATATACTTAATTATTCAAGAGTTCATGAAAAATAGACTTTGATATGAATAAACCAAAATTGTATTTTTGGAAAATATATGGCTTTAATTAAAACAATATTATGATAAATTCATGAATATTAAAATAAATATTATTTTTATATAATATTATTTTTAAATAATATTTATTTATATAAAAATTATAATATGATTTAATGGAGTCTAGTTTAATCATTTAAAGCATCAGAAAACTGGTATGGTAAAAAAACAGTACTTTTCAATAATTAGGTATTTTGATTTAATAGTGTAAAATATAACATCTAGAGAATTATATTGATAAAATAAAAATAATTTTTTTAATAATCACATAAAAATGAGACAATATTTATTTTTTCATAATTTTCCAACACGTTAAAATTTTCGGGTAAAATTTTAATACGGTATAGATATATGATATGTATTATGACATTATAATGGCATAATAATGATTTAATGTGAACCATAAAATGTATCCATGACAAAATATTTATTTAAAATATAAAATAATGTGTTTTTTATTTTATTAGATTAATATATTTAACCCTTAATTAATCCTCCAAAACCTATATTATATTTTAAGGTTTTAAAATCAATTCTTTATAAACATGAATAACTTCTACATTACCAAGGAAATTATTTTAGTTTTCTCAGTTATTAAACTTAAAAATTAATTAAAACCACCCCAATTTTTTATCAATCATGTGAAAAAAATAAATTTTATGTTTTTTTACTTTATTATATATGTCCAAAACCTATGTTTGGAGATCAATAAATAATTCTACTCCCTTTAGCTATATAAACCCACTAGACCTCCCATTACTCTTTACTAAGATCTCATTAAAAATGAAATTAATATACCCTTACATATCTATAAGCCTTACAAGGTTACCCCAATATCTAAATAATATTCTCCCAATATTTAAGAATAACCCTATCAAGGTATTGTATCCTCTCCTTCTCCTCTTTATTCAAGCACCTTGTTTCTATTGTATATTTTGATTTATAGTTTTTCAAGTTTGGAAATGTTTTTACACATCTATATTAATTTATTTATGATTTATATGTAATTATATACACCTTTCAATCTCATTAACCCCTTTTATAAACTATTATGTATACTGATTATGTATTGAAAATTATCATGTGATCTTCCATGCCAAACAATTTTATAGTGAATACCAATTTCATTTTCGCTCAAGATTATTCACCAAATTATAACTATCCTTAATTTATTGGTGATTTACATGTATATGACCCACAATCCTTATTATTGGGGTTAAATTTGATTTAATACCTACTTTTTATTATTTTTGTGGCACACTTGTGAATGTACATGATATGAAAGTGACGGGTGGGCCCGAAATCATATAACCCTCCAATGCATTGGATAATATTTTAATATCATGAGATATAATTTATGGTGAAAGTTAAGTTATTCTAAGAACACTATGATAATTTTTATTTTTGGTTATCCTTGAATTATGTTTATGATTTCATGTTTTATGTTGTTTCTATATTCTTATATTTCCTTTATGCTATCATTTTATATCATGTATCGTTATTCAAGATTATGATTCCCACCCTTCATATGTTACCTCGATATACCTCTTGTCTCATATATACTACTTTAACTTATGTTGTGATTTTATTATTCCCTTATTGGGCATTATATATCACTACTTTCTTATGTACATCCTCATGTTATCTCGTGCAGTTTTATAATAGGGATGGAAATTTATGTTAATGTTAAGGATTTTTTAATAATGTTGTTGTATTTATATTACATGTTGTTATGATATATACCTAAATTCCCAAATACACTTGTCCATGAAATATTTTGGGGTTTTATGAAGTGAATATTTATATAATAAATCATTCAATAAAGTATATTAAAATTATGGGTTGTCATAATATTCTTCTTCCTCCATGAATTCAATGTCGATCATCAATATTATCCTACCTTGGATAGTTACTGTGTGTCCATAATCGAGGGAAACCACTAAAATATTATAACAAAATTATTATCTTCTTATATTTCCAATATAAATGCCTTTGATAAAAATCTATTTTAAATTCAGTGGAAAATGATA
This sequence comes from Viscum album, assembly GCA_963277665.1. Lineage (NCBI taxonomy): Eukaryota > Viridiplantae > Streptophyta > Magnoliopsida > Santalales > Viscaceae > Viscum > Viscum album. The sequence continues at coordinate 1,371,791,706 of OY728135.1, forward strand.
TTCGGCCTTGGGATTAGGCTAGAAAACTGGGCCTATCTTGTTAAGCTTCCAATTTAAGCTCGGTCATTAGTTGGATTGATCTGGTGTTTCAAGCTTTCATGGATTGACAAACTCATTTATTGGAGAATTAATTCCTACTAGATTTGGAAATTTAATTTTGGTTAAGGTGGATTGAAGTATTCATTTCATATTTTTCTCTTTTTGATAAATCCTCAGTCTCCATAAATTAATCTTTATTGATAAATTTCCCTTTGATATTTGTATCTTAAATGGTTGGGTTGGTAATTGAAGTTTTATAGATAATTCACTTGTCATGTCTTGTTATAAACTCATATAAGAATACTTTCAAACACCATGTGCGTAGATTCCATCGCACTTGTAGTCGGTGTAATGGGAGCATATGACGTATTGCTAGAATTGGATTCCTTCATATAAAATAAACTATGGGAGTCATAAAACTCATTTCTCGATAAAAAAACATCAACATCAGCTTGACTTTGATTTTAACAAGGTGGAATAGAGGGGATCTTATTTTGTCTTCTGTGAGCTCAATATGTCAAACTTAGTGAACAAATATTGATTGGTTTCTTTAGAGTATCTTTTGAAAATTTATCTTGGTTATATTCTCATATACTATGATTCATAATGGTTCGGTGAGATTCAAAACTCATTAAATCTTTTATGGTGTTGACTCTAAGATTTTTCATCTTTATAATCTTTGGTTTATCATTTTTAGATTTTCAAGATCAACATATTACTTTGTATTAAGATTCAGTCTGGTCCAAGAATTCTTTGGTTTCTTCTTGTTTAATATCATTTTTTGAAACATCATGAGATTTTAGTGTATATATTTTGCTTTAAATAATTTTGAGTGCGATATCTTTCTTCAAGTGCACTAAAAATATAGTCGGAAAACAATAATAAATTAAATTAATCGTCTTAAAAATATAGTTATGATAAAATATAATATATCTATATGTGATAAAAATATTAATATTATATAAATTATAAAATTAGTATGAAATAATATTAAAAACATTTAATATTTAAAATGTTCATTTTTAAATAAAAATTGTTTATCAATATATTTTTTATTTTCTATTAAATGATAAATATTTAATTTTTATAAATATAATTGTATAAAACTAACTTTATTTTTTAAATTATAATACCTAAATTATCTTGGTATTAATATTTGGTATTTTTCTAAAATGTTTAATTTTTTAGTGAATTGTGAAAAAAACCCATTGTGGCTAATTTTATCGCTAATTATGATATTATCATAATAGAATAATGACATAAATATTTTTTAATCCATTATATTTATTTATTTATTTATTTATTTAATATATAATGTTTACAAAAATATTATTAAAATATTTTAACATAAGCTATATTTTATTATGGAAGATGTTTTTTGATATATTATTTTTTTTAATTTAAAAATAAAATTTCTCTTACTCCGAAACTGAATTAGATTAAATGAAGGATACATTTTGATTTATAATCCCTATTTCTTTTGGTAAGGGTCCTCTTATATTTTTTATTAATAAATTACTTACCATTATTAATAATTAATTAAGAATAATTAGTGTTTAAGAGACTAATCTTATATGTCATGAATTTTCCTATTCTTACTAGACCTATAAAACTTCTAGATGTCCATTTTTTGTTTAAAAATATAAACTATATATCATTAAAACCTTTACTTACTTACCTCACCTAACTTTCAGGTCATGCCATTCTTTCTCCTTAACATTATTTTCTATATAAGGTTTCATTTCCTTCACTTATAATGGGGACAAATTGCAGCCCTTTGTTTAAAATACATACATTCTAAATACTTGGTGAAAATATACCCATTTTTTAAGTATATAATACCATGAATAATATCATTTTTTTCACCCTCAAATATCCCAATCTCTTTATTTATATGTATAATTCCATGAAAATCAAAGTTCCCAGTGTTAGAATTACTCTCTTCTTAATATTTCATTTTAATTTCCCTCTTCCTAACCTTCCCTTAATTTTTTAATATAATTAATTCATTATAATTTATATATTCAAATTTAATTATATTAATTTGAAATCAATTATTCATTCATTTCATAGAATCCTATAAGAAAAACAAACACATCGATCATGCGTATGTGCATACTACCGCCTTCATGACAAGATATGGTACATTTTTCATAAATTATTATGTGTGGAATAAAGGATGGTATTTGTGAATAATTTCATTTTTTATTCCACATATAAATTTATTAAATTATTACATTTTTCATTTATCTTCATTAATGTCATTCGTTAAAGAATGATATTGTGAATCATGTGTATGTGCGGACTACAACCTCCATGAATGATGTATATTATTTCTCTTAACCACCTAACATAGATGGAACAAAAAGTATACTTAATGAGATAATATTATTTTGGTAACATTATTATAATTCAAATGGTAAATTTTCATATACCTTCACTTCGTCCATCCATTAGGAAATGGGTTCGTTAATCATGTGTACATGCGAACTACCGCCTCCACAAATGATGAATTTCAATTTTCAACATCAACCACCATTAATGGTTATAAGAATGTATGTTATGAAGATATATGATAACTGTTTAATTTTTAATATTATATAAATTTTTATATTAACACTGTGTAATAGCATTTTCTTACCCATTAGATCATTATTACATGCTTTTGTTTTAGTCGGTTTATCGCCTACTTGAGCGATGTTGAAATATTTATATAATGAATGATTAAGCAATGTTATATACTATTAATAAAATATAATAATAAGTTATCAAAAATATTTTAAATTTTTTTTATTACTAATATTAATATCTACACATGTTTATAATATATCATCTTAATTCGTTAACAATTATTGAAACAAGTTTATCTCTAGCTTAATCTTTACATGTTTTAATTAAAAATCTCATGGGATGAAAGTGTAATATTATAAATAATAATGTAATATATATTAAATTCCCATAGGTTACCTATTAATGAATAATTTGGTATCAAATATCAAGGATCAACATTAATATTACAAATCACGTGCAAGACATTTAAAAGTGTTAACATCCGATGTTTAAAAAAGATATAATAAATCACTATATTCATAGTAAATAATTATAAATGAAGTATATAAACAGATTATATAGATTAATAAGTACATAAAATATATTATTAAGATATTTATGGTTGTTTTACATTAATTTAGAGCATGATCAACTAATCTGTTAAATAAAGTAAGGTATTTTGGTCTCAAACTCCCTTTACTGATAAATGTTTTACTTTATGAATAAATTTACTATTATATAGTGTGTATTCTTGTTTTATATGAATTTATAGCATTATCAACTAATTTTTTAAATAAAGTAATGTATTTTTGTCTCAAACTCCCTTTACTGATACATGTTTTACTTTATGAATCAATTTACTATTATATAGTGTGTATTCTTCGTAGTTGTTATGTTATCATCAAATATATTTTATTTATATTATTTGAGATTAATTTTAATTATATTTATCTTTTAAGGTTTTTTATTAAAACATTACTCAAGTCATAATGTTTTTCTCAACTCTAGTTCTTTTTCCCGTGAATTGTGAAATCTCTTCTTGATTTTGATCTTCTATGTCTTTTTTCTACCATTATAATATAAAATACTATATTTAATTTTTCTATATGGATATTAATTCAATTTATTAATATCCTCCCCTTTTATGAGAAAAATCCTCAAATAAAATCGGGATATTGAATAGAATAACTCTTATACATTTTAATGGATGTTTTTCTTTCATATCTATATTTTACCAATCGGAACTGTTTTCTATAATTTTTCTAGTGACCTCTATACTTCTCTTAATATACTATCAATAAAAGGGTTTATCATTATTTGTAGTATTTGGGTTTCTCTAAATGGTTTTAATGAAATTTAAATGTTATCCACCTGATTATTTTTCAAAAATGTTTTTATTTAATGTAATGTTTTAAAATGTTCCAAAATGCCTTCTTTGCAAATTATTTTCAAAAGGTAATTTTTAACTACCATTAATTTTATAAAAAAATTAGTGGAACATTAAATGTTTAGATATGATTAATTTTGAACCAAAATTAATCTATTTTATATATTCCATATAAACATATATTTCTTCCACCTTTATTATTTTCTAAGAGACTAACTATCTATGCTTTCAAGTTTTCCAAAAAAATAAATTATTATTCTAATACTTTAATAAAATATTCCGTTTAAATTTATTTCAAAGGAAAATATAAATTATTACTTTCAAATAAATTCCCTAATTCTTCTATGAGTTTTCCTAATCTATGTTGTATGATTGATCTATGGTATTCTTCAAACGATACTATACACCTTCTTTATCTGGATAGATTATGAAATTATATTTTACATCAAATATATGATCCATAATTATTTTTTATTTCATAATCAGAAACTTGTATATGAATTACTTACTTCCAATGTTTTTTATCTCTTAATTACATATGTTCCATTACTTCATTGATGTTTGTTCATCTAGATTCCCAATACATCAATTGATTGGGGAATTTATTTTCTAAACCATATATTCATTTTCAATATGGGGTAAATTTCATATATATAATCATATTTTTTAGTAGTTTTACCTATAATGATACTTAATGTCATTAGATACCCAATTATTTTATATGGGTTTATCATTCAATGTTTATTGATAAAATTAGGAATTATTCCTTTGAAAACTACTTGAAAAGGATATAAAACCTATTTTATTTCTTTGGGTTTTTATGATATGTTTATTGAAACCATGTGAAACACATATGTATGATTTTTATTATGGAAAGGTGGTCCCAAATTTATATTTTCCTCCAATGTATTTGGTGATTTTTTTATCTCGTGAGATATTATGGTGGATGGGAAGTGATCCTAGCCAACTATGGTTCATGGGTAGTTAGACTAGATAACTATGTTAATTTAAGGATGATGGGATCCTTGAATTGTTCAAATGGTGTCATTTTTATACTATCAACACATTGTTATAATTCCATGCTCTTATATTATGATCATTTTATAATAAATAGACAAATTAAATCATATCTTTATTCCATGCTTTCAAGATTTTGATCATCCTAATTATGATATCATGTTATGCCTCAATGAAATCATGTTATGATTCATTATTATATTTACCTTTATAGAGAATTTAATCGCACCCATTTTTTATGATTCTATTTACCTAGTTTATAAAATAAATTATTAATTACAATAATTTTATAAGAGTATCATGTGAGGAGAATTTATGAGAAACTTTCAAGGCTCACTATGGATTTATTATCATCTTATATAGAAAAAAAGTTTCAATTTGATGAGAAGATTTTAGATTTATCAGTTAGTGATTTTTTCTAATTCTCTAAAACTATAAACTAAAAGGTCATTCAATTAAAATGTGTGAAATAACTTTTAATCGTAAATTTATACCAAATCTATTATTTCAAGTTATGTGTTTTTGGAACTAGATCTACGAGAATGAGTCCGGAGGTGTTATATTTTGGTGCAGTCGGTGGGTTCTCCATTCATGATCGAATGGGTTTTCACACAATCTATAATTTGGTGTGGTAGAAGGTCATATTATAAGAGGAAGGGTAAAAAAATCATAGGAACAACAATAGGGTCATGTCACGGTCACAGACTTCTCATGATCATATATTGGTGCACACAAGTGCATGGTCTTAGATTCCTTAGGATTTCATGGCACAGTGTTAGTCTTTCCAAATTTTTGATTCATATATAAATCATATAATCATTTTTTAGAGAATCTTTTATCCAAATTAATTTTTATTTAATCATTTAAAAAATCCGAAATAAATTTACTTTAAATAACTAAATTCCAATTTCAAAAAACAAATTTTTTGATTTCAATCAATTGAAAAATTATTGAAATAATTGAAATAAATAATTATATCAATTTAAGAAAGTTAATAATGGGTTCCTAAAAATTGTTAAAATTATATTAATCATCCAGGTTTTTATGGATATTGAGGATTAATTTCAATGAATAAAAATAAAAAAATAATAATTTCCAACACTCGTCACAATCCCAATGTCACCTCCTTTCGATGAGGGACATCCCCTAAATCACCAAACCTTGGGCCACAATGCTCGCTAGTGTCTCAACACTATACTACCAACACAAAACCACTCGGTTTCATAAAAAACCAATGCAATTCCCAAAGTACTCACACACATCCCATTCACCAACCCATAAACAAAACGAATATCATATGCACCCAGTTCACACCTACACCAGCACACTAAGGCTTTCCTCAAAAAGCCAAATCATCTCTAAATATCCTCATCCAATGTAGTGTGATTCACTAAAAACCCTCCCACATGTTATCACCAATAATATTACTCTAACCTAATGGTTTCATGCTCTCATACAACCTGGTCCTACACCCCAACTCATGCACCCATGAGTCATGTCCCACTAAACTTAGGCTCAACACCAAAACCACTATCCATGATTCACATGTATCTGAGTAACATCCAACACCCAAAAGAATCTCACTCATTTCAAGGATCACCACATAGGAACCATTATAAAACCATGATAATATATTTTTCTTCCACCATACCACAACCAAGAGTCCAAGCATCCAATTTATCCTACTCTTTGAAACTATTATGATACCAGAAGAACTCAGAGTACTTTACATCCCAAAATCCCAAGGCCATTAACATTATTTCCTCAACCACTTGGTTTGGTAATGTATAATTCCACTAAAAATATATATGGTAAAATGAAATATGTGTTTTCATTGACACTTTATGTAACCAAACCCATATCCTCAAGGAAACCTATGTTTTTCCTTGGATCCTACATCAAGCATTAAATGCTCGTACCAACCCATTGTAGGTCCTTATATGTCCTTTAAATAAAGGGAACATATAGATACCATCATGGAAAATCATATACTGGGGTCAAAATGACTTTCTATTAAATAAAATATTGTTTTTCAATTAAGAATAATATGAACAAAAGTTAAATAGGAGAATTTCATATAAGTTATTATTGAAATTTTAAAAAACTAAACCCCAATTAGAGAATCCAATCACACACGGTCATGCATATGTAATGTGAGTCTTACATTTCAAATATGATGCACATACATAGGCCTATTACTAATGGTTGAAGAGATGAATCCATAAAAATATCTCTGGTAAACCAATAATATTCAATAAACATCCCAATAATAATAACATAAACCAAGAATAGAAATCATTCACCCCTATGAACTATGACTTCCAACAAGAAAGGAATTCATGACTCACCAGTCTAATGTTAATCATAAGCTTTGAAACATTCCTATACCACTTTTATACTATCTCCTTAAATCATAAAACCAAACAAAGGCTCTAATACTAATTTCTAACACCCCAGTCTAAAACCATCATCTGATCCATAGTTCCACATGTAATAAGTTTTCCATCTCATATTCTAAAGGCTTTAAAATATCAAAGAGGGACTAATATATTCAATAGAGAGACTATTACATCAAATTAGAGTCATATAAAAATAGAAAAATAACCAAAAAACACATTTCCATTATCATAGTCTGTATAATAAAATAAAACATGTTATTATATCAAAATATAATGTTGTCACATGGACACATGGTCATACAAGTATACCCTAGTCTCCCATTAGGATTAACCCATATAAAAAATAAAACAAATAACATCATATACACATTAGACCTACGTGAAACCATAATCCTCACAGATCCAATCTTTAAAACCCATTGAGATAAACTAGCCTAATCCACTACATAGTCTATGATGAACTAGAAATAAGACATAAGATTATCACATGTGATAGAGTGCTTGTTCAGAGTGTTAGAAATAAATATCAGTAGTTTATCACCAATATTCCTTAGAATACTCCATTATATGCATGTATTCATGAGGAAAAATAAACTTGCACACAAGAAACTATATTTCATGTGTTATCCAGGCCACTATGACCCTTGCGCGTCAAGTCACGGTGTGCTAATCTAGCAACCATGACCCTTAATCAAACCTTATTTAGCACCATGATGGAATAATTTTTCCTTTTCTTGCATCATACCATCATACTCTACGTCTAGACTTTACCCAAAGACTCAAAGTAGGGAATCCTCTAAGCCTTAACCAACTAATTGAAGGAATAGGTCACGGTCATGCATCCACTTATCAACCCACATCCATATCATTAAAGGAAAGATCCATTGGTTATGTCTCGCATTTTTTCATAACCCATCCCTTCATGAGAGGTCCATTTCAACAACCCAAACCTATACATGGAAATGTCACTATTCCATTTTCAACATCAAAATATGATCCAGGCCCTAGGAAAATCTTCGAAGAAAGCCACTCATAGAAGGGTCTAACACACTATCCAAGACACTCACAAAAAGGTATATCACATAACCCTTACACAATTAGCGTAAGGACCACAACCAAAGCCCACTCTAGGCATGGTTAATCACCATGACCCAAACCTTCCTACTCAAGGAAAAGTGATGCCTCGTGATTATAACACTCTAATATTTTAAATCCTTCCAAATAATAATGTAATTTCTAATAAAATTTCATTCACTAAAAACACAATTTAAATAAAACAAATAAATAAGAAATTATTAATAAGTTTTTAATAAACACTATAATTGTAAAACATTAATATTTATTACCTTTAGAAGTTAAATAATTAATATGAGTTAATATTGAAAAGGTTATTTTCAATAAAAGTCATTTAATTTATATTATATATTTTATTTAAAATTTCAAAAAAATTAAAAAAAATTAATTTAAATTTTATAATGTAAATTTTATTTTTGAATTTCTCACAACAAAAATAGCTTCGGATTTGTTTTTGATACTTTTTTAAAATAATTGGTTTTTATATGAATAATGAGAATACTAATTTTGAAAATAGAATAAATTTTATATGAATTAGAAGTTTTTAAACCTTTCCCTATAAAATAATATATTATAAAGTATAACAATGAATTTTAAAATATTATGCTGAATTTATAAACTAAATCTCAACATTTTGAAAATTTATATAGTGTTTTAATGAAAACCGTTTTCTAACTATTTTGTTTAATTAATCACAAAATGATGAAATGAAGTTTTGATTTATTTTTTTGTTAAATAATTTATCTTATAATGATAATAATTATTTTAAATTAATTTTAATCAATCTAATTGATAATTCTATCCTAGTCATAAATAATTTTTATTGAAAATAATTTTTCAAAAAAATAACTTTTTACACGTTACAAGCGCTAGCATTAAGATTAATTTCCCTACACATACAAAGTTAATTTGATAAAATGATTATTATATTTGAAATAATAATTTTTATATTATTTAAATGTCCAATTTCACTTTTACTTATAAAATTTCTATTATTTGGATTAGTGTTCATTACCATGATAATAGTGAAAGAAACATTATAAATTGTTTTGTTAATATAAATGAATTTTTATTAAAACAATTAAATTTAAATATTTTAAATGATGAATATATTATTATTTATTAACACATAAATACATATATTAAAAAAAATTAATTGTTAATCAAAACTAAATAATATTAATAATCTATAATGGCCAAAATGTTACTTTTATACTAAACTAATTTTCCTACACATTAACTGTTGAAATTAAAAAGTTAATTTTCAAATATTAATAAATTTATTTGGATTAAATAGATGTTAAATTTATTCCAACATACCCATAATTTTTTATATGGGTTATGTTATATATTTAATAAAACATAAAACCACTTAGTTAAAAACTAGTAACCTAGTTTAGAAGTAAAAGAGTAAAATGTAAAAACATAATGGAAAAACCCCTATAACATATTTAAAAAATCTATAGAAATAATTTTTTGAGACTTTATAGACCTTAATATTACCAAAAATCCGTTATTTATAAAATTTGGATCCATTTACCATAGAATAGTGTCATGGAATTATTAAAATATAAAGGATGTTTCCAAGAGTTCCCTTTTCCTATCTTATAAAATGGGATCACCTAAACCCTTTAAAAACTCACCTATAATTAAAATTAATCCTTGAAAATATTACCTTTTACTATTAATATATATCTGTCATATAAATATATTCTCTTATTCACTCATCATTACCCTAAGCTCTTTAGTTTCAAGGGGACTTCCAAGGAAAGATCAAGTCTCCAACGTAAGTATTATCTTCTCCTTAAGTTTTATTCTTATATTTCTCTTTAAAATATCTTATCACAATAATAATATGATTTATTCAGTATAATTAATATATTAATATGTTTTTATATTAATGGTAAAACTCCTATTTATTCATTTCCATCCACTTAGAAAAAAAGGAATGTTAATCGTGCATTTCCATAGACTACCACCTCCACGAGGAATCATTTTTCTTCTTCAAGATTTTAATTATTTATCCAAAAAACTATATATAATATGGTTCTACATAATAAAAAATAAAAATAATATAATTATTATAATTTTATAATGATATTATGTCAAAAGATACCCCTCCTTAACAATACTCACCAATCTAGTTAAAGTGAGTTCAACTTTGTGTCGGTTTAAACACCAACAAGAAAGATGCAATAAAACTTTATTGTAAATAACTATGAGAACTTGAAAAATATTAGTATTATAATATAATGATAAAATAATTATTTTTATATGGTTATTGAAATATTATTTTAATTATTTGACTTGTTATTAAATCATTATTTTCATTAACTAAAACTACTGAAATAATCCAATATTGATTCCATTTTCACCCAAAAAAACTAAAAAACTTATGTAATTATATAGAGATTTATAAATACTTAAATTTATATATTATAGTATATTAAATTAAATATTAATTAATAACTTAGTATCAAATAATGGATAATTATATGAACATTATAACACATGCACAAACGGTGAAAGTTATTAACACCTGATAGTTGAAATAAGATATAACTAACCAATATACCGACAATAAATAATTATAAATAATGTATACAAGAGTTCAGATATTTGAATAAGGTTATTAAATATATTATTAATTTGGTTATTTTTTATAGGAATTAATATTGTCATCAACTAATAAAGTAAACAAGGAAATGAATTTAATCTCAATTTTCTTTCATTGAGACATAGTTCATATTTATGAAAACATTCTCATATAAGTAGTGTTTATACTACATATTATATAAAAAATTTCATAAATTATATTTTATTCATTTTATTCTATGTTTAATTCTATTCTCTCACTTTCATGGGGTTTTTAATTGAATTTTTTCCATCTCAATTTCCTTTCATTGATAGATGTTTATGTTATACACCATGTTTACATTTATATAGTTCACTTAACACACAATTTTAATTTTTATATTATTATTATATTATATATAATGATATTCAAGGTTCAATTTCATTTTATATTTCTCATGGTGTTTTTATTCCAATGTTAAAAATCTTGTAATTGTCATTTTGTGCTCAAATCTTTTCCTTGGCTCATAATCACTTCTCTTTTCTATAATCATTAAATATTGATATGGTCTACTATAAAATGATGTTTTATTGTATTTCCACCTAATTTTATAGTAAAATAATCTTTCTCACCAAATTATTCTACCTTTAGGATTCTATTGTTTTTTTGTAAATGAATTTTTGTTAAGAATAATTCTCATTTGATATAACGGATTTTCCTTCCCTAGCCATGTTTTTACTTCCCAAAAATGTTCTCATATAACTAGTGTAAACTCAAATTTTTTTGTACCCAATTATCATTCTTCTCCAGTTAATTTATTTTAAAATAATGGTTTTGTTATATTTTTTACATTGTGGGATTTTTATCAAGGTTATTTCAAAATGTTCGAAAGGTTTTTTCTACCTGTTTAAGATAAAATATTTTATCATACACCCCAAATTTTCTTTTGATAAATTTTATATATCTTTCAAGTGTCCATTGTTAAATATTCCATTTAAAATTAAAGGTTTTGAAGGTATTTTCACTTTCACTTTCTGAAAAATTTATTTCTTTTCAAAGTTTCCTCTATTAAATATTCTTTTCAAAATTAAAATTTTTCATAGTATTTTCACTTTTAAATTTGGAAACTTCATTTCCTTTTCAGGTTTCCATTATTAGTTGTTCTTTTCAAAAGTAAAATTTTTTAAATTATTTTCAATACTCTTTTTTGAAAATTTTCTCATTTTCATGGATATTTTATTTGTAACTTTTTATATTAGGTTTTCCAAAAATTATATTATTTACCGTCTTAAAAATGTTTTTTTAGAATTAATTTTAAAATTATATTTTATAATAATTTTTTAAATGGTTTTGTGAAAAAAAAATTATTTTCAAAAATATTTACCCTCCAAAGATTATCATTCCTAAAGTGATGTTTTTATCACCCTTTATATGTTATTATGATATGATTTGTTTTAAAAAATCATATTTTTTATATTATATGATTTCTTAATTTCATGTTATGTGTTGTTTTTGAATGATTTAAGAACATACTATTTTTTAAAGGGTTATTTATGAGATTATGATTTTTTTATTTTCTTATGTCACTCATACGTATGAATAATGAAGGGTGGGTCCTATATCACCCTTCAATTAAATATTTGATGTTTTAGATCACATTAAATAAAGAAATTTTAGGTCAATGAGATGTGGGAATCTTTTTTGACAAGTTTGTCATGAGAATGTGATACGTGAAGATTATTTCACATGTTTTTTGTGTGAATGAGATACATGAATATTTTTTTCACATGTTTATTTAATGAATGAGATATTAATATTTTTTCACAAGTGTATTGTGTGAATGAGATGTGGGATGATTTTTTTGAAAGTTATTCTGTGAATGTTATATGGAAATATTTGTTCATAATATTTTCAATGACTATGATTGTGCCACATTTACAAGTTGTTTGTCAAGCTACAAAAAAAAGTTAGGAAGCATTTTTTCATGAACCAACCCATATACCCTGGTACCCTAATACCCAAGCCTACTTTAACAAGGTTCTAAGGGTGTCCTCGATCCCCATGGGTTGGAAAATAGCACATAACACAATACAAGAATAAAGAAGGATTTGTTTCCCACAAATAGTGATAGATAAAGATAAAGTTGGTATGCTTAATTCACTATAAATAGAAAGTACTAAAAAATATTATGTAAAAAACCCAAAATATAATTTCACCAATGTAATCAACAACTACCAAGATAAATCTCAAAACAACCCATGAAAAAAGTGTATAATATCTCCACCAGTCACCTCCAGAAATTCATGTCCCGATGATCAAGAACCTCTTCCACCTTCATGTGGTGCTTTCTATTTTCTCAAAACTATCAAAAAATAATCTAAAAAACCATTAAAAAAATATGGTGTGATCTAAAAATCCAAGTAGGGTACCACCAAGTGTTCCATAAAAAATTCCATAACAATTAAACCAATTATCATTTCAATTTTAACAAAACAAAGCATGGAAAGTCATATACATGATTTCAAAAAAAATCATTCTTTAAAAAAACAGATAGAAGACATCTCAAAATAGTATTAAATTAAATTTTATATAAACTACTGATATAAATAAAATCGAATGAAAAAAAAATTCTATAATCAAAGGAATGTATAATAAAATTAGGTAAAGCAATAACCCTAGTCAAATGTTATGCAGTATGTTAGTTTTTGGATAAAGGATCCTCAAACTTCTCATAAGTTATCATAGATAAAATTATATCTATGAACACTAATTTCAACACCATATTATTGGAATCCATTATGGGAAATCAAACTACACCGCATTAAGGGAGCCCATTATGAGAAATCATGCTGATCTTGGTTTAGTTAGCACTGTCATCATCAATCCATTGTTAGGGGGTCAGATCTTAGTGTGTTTGTCCCAACCACCTACTAACTACCCATGATCCCATGTTCTTTAATCAATAAATCATTTAATCAATAAATAATGGGTAAATAACTCATTTCAAATCAGTTTAAAATACAATTTCCCAATCTTAGTTCTCAACATGCCTTTTCCATTTCCAAAACCAAATCATTTTTTTATCCTATTCATGTCCTTTCGAATAATATTTAAAGTTAATAATTTTTCGAAAGGATAAAAATCAAATCAATTTCATAAAATCTATTTTTAAAGAAATCCACCACTTTTTCTCATATTCTTCCAAAAAAATTCAATCCCATTGAAATTGGGGATGTTTTACAAATTTCATGCCAATCTAAAAAACTAATAGCAATCATTTAAAATTAAGGTTTTTGAATAATTTAAAAACTAATTTAAAATTAATAAATAATTTAAAGTATTAAATTTAAGGTTAAATATTCATGGAACCACCTACCTTTTATCAGTTCTCAAAACAACACAACACCCACAGTGGGGATTGGAAATGAAGAATCGAGGCGAAGGAGATCAAGGAAAAAAGCATAGAATAAAGATCCATCAAAAAAGAAACTTTATCTATCAATAAAAATATTATTTATCAATATATAATTAGAATAGAATGTTATATCAAAAGAAAAATCACGAGAGAAGATCCACTTACCTAAAAGATATCAAATGAGATCAATCATGCTTCAATCAACTAAGAGAAGGGGTTTGAGGAGCCAAACCCACTTCTTAAGAGCCTTCAAGACCAAGTAAAATGGTTATGGTCAAGTGGGGATCAATTTCATGTTAAATCAAGGGGTATATATATTTTTAATTAAATGTTTAGGGGGTTAAAATCCCACGTAAATTGTTTTCTGGAGGGGGTCACATGGTTAAACAAATCATGTGGCTTTAATTTACACCCCAACTGTTTGGGGTACATGGTTTTCCTTGGGTGGGAAAGCAGCTTAGAAAACGGTGTTCCAAACATGCATCCCCTATTTTTAGGGGTTTATGGTTTTCACTATGGGGGTGTATGGTTTGGAAAAACTATGTGCCAATCATGCATTTCCAAGTCTCAAAAAGTTTCCAAATTTCACCTGAAACCCCCTATGAAAATATCCATCCAAATGGGAATCATAAAAAAGAGTAAAAAGGTATCTAAAAGAAGGTAATGTGAAGTTAATAACTCCCCACTATAAAAACATTATGCCCCCTTAAATCCTATCAAGAATTATCCACAACAAAGAGATGAGGCCATTGCACTCTCATCAGTGATTCATGCTTCCACCTCTCATCAGAATCAAAACCATGATTCTATAGCACATGTATTAAAGCTATCATCCTCCCATGAAGTGACTTCATATTAGAATCTACAATACTAACTAAAGGCTTAATCACAGATAAATTATGATCAACAACACGACCCACCTAGCTCAGAATATATGAAGTGTCAGAGAGATACCACATGAGCTATGATACATGAAACACATTGTGAATTGAAGTCAACTATAGATTAAGTGATAAAAAATAACCCAATTTCCCCACCAACTCAAAAATATTGAAAGTATCTTCAAACCATAGTGAAATTTTTCCTTATTTCCCAACACTCAAGTGACCCACCTTAGGTGAAACACTTAATAACACCTAGTTACTAACAAGAAACTCCAACGGTCATCATAGGATTTATTACAGAACTATATAGTAATAATTATATGATGAAACTTTTCATAAAGGATCTATATAGATTGTTCTATCTATCCATCCACCTATGAATAATATTTCAATATCAAACACAAATAAAATCCTCGTTCCACATGGATCCCCCTACAAAATCAAATTAAACAGTGGATCTATATTAGTAACTATAATAGATAGAACTCTATGACAAATGGTGATCTCTTACATACAGATATGTCCCAGGTCATCAAATTTAGTTTCATCTCAAATTTATATAAAATGAGATGATTTGTATATCTTATTAATCAATAACCATATCTCATTTTTCCCTTCAGGGGTATATGTCATTCAAGCCTCAAGGTCTGTAGAGATCTCATCCCCCTTCCAAGTCAGCATTGGAAGTGGTTGAAGAAAACTCGACGGTCTCTAGTGCTCATATTTTACCAACTAACAAGTATAACAATGAGAAACAAATTCAATGATCCCTAGTATCATAATTGGACACTAGATTCATCACGGCATATCATAGGGAATCTTTTTGGGACCCCAGTGCACTGCCCACTTTTAATTTTTGAAATCCCCCATCACTTCCATTCTCATGGGAAAAGGAACAACAAACCGGTTTCAGAAACATAGGATTCCCTTGGAAAATAAATTCCACTAATGGTTTATCTCTCCACCATAAATATATCCCCTTATACTAATCAATTAATCACTAAGATAATTCTCTTGAATAATCATCTTGAGATGAGCGGAGTTCAAATGAACATTATCTATGACAACATCAGTTTCTTCCTCCAGGATTCCCAAATGAAACTGAGAAAACAGTGTCATCAAGTTCCACTCTTTTGATGATTCTTTCACATCCTAGGTCAGAAGTTTCCTACTCAGAATTCAAGCAATGGAATTCCCCTCCCTGGGGTACATGAAATGTTGAAATAAAAAATCTTTTAGTACTCCACCCAATTCCTATATCAAAGAATCAAATATTTTTTAGAGAATATTTAACTCAATATTTTAAGGTCAGAATAAATGGTTATCCATTCTCCAAAAAGATAATGTCACCGATTCTTAATTGCAGGCATCATATATGAAAGTTTGATATCATCGGTTGATTAATTATTATCATGTGTCATAATATGTATGGAACCATAGTCCACCACGTGATCACCCTGCATAAGAACACATCCCAAATCCGAACATGATGTATCATATAAGACCACATGTCCCTACCCATCCTATAGAAGAGTAAACAATGCTATAGAATTTAATAGATGTATCAACTCATCAAAAGAACTCTAAAATTTTTAATTACACAAGAACCTAAATACCTTACAAGTGAGATCACTCATAGGAGAATCTAACTTTGAGAAATATTTAAAAATCTATTGTAATACCCCTCTAAGACCAAAAATCACAATACCTTAAAAACATTAAACAGTTGATACTAGGTTATAACTATATTTACCTTATCATGATCAACTCAAATACCATGTTCCAATACCACTTGTCCTATGTAATTCAATTCTATAATCTATAAATTACATTTTAAAAGCTTCGTGTAAAGCTTGTGATTTTTCAAAACATCTAAAACTACTCTAAAATGACACACATGGTACTCCGCGAAATTAGATTAAACTGAAATTTATTCCACAAAGACTACCATGAATGTTTAAATATACTCAAGGAATATGTTATTAATAAATTCCATAAAAACTATAATATCATTGGTTAGACTAAATGGAATAACAAGATATTCATAATGGTCATACCTACTCTTGAAGGTGACCTTATGAATTTCATATTATTTTTTTATCAACCGGTGATTACCAAATTCAATATCGATATTCAAGAACTATATTTCCAATTTCAACTATTCAAATATATCCTCAATATGTGGTAACATATACTTATTCTTCATCATAACTTGTTTGAGATTTTGGTAATCAATATAGAGGAAAAGTGTTTCATCCTCTTTCTTTTCAAAGAGAATGGTATCTACCCAAGGTGAAAAACTAGGTGTATAAATACTTTTTCTTGTATATCATCCATCTAAGCTTTCAACTCTCTAAATTTAGATAGTTCCATATGGTAAGAAGAAAAAGACATCGGATTAGTTCCAAGTATTTAATCAATAGATAAGTCCACCTTTCTTATTGGTGGAAACCTAGAAAATTTCAATTGAAACATGTCAGGAAACTTTAAACAAACTATAGGAACCATAACTCAAATATCCCCACTCCAATTATAAAAAAACAATGTTATGACCCTACCCAAATCCATAAAATAATACCTCATATCCCATTCTCCTTGAAAAACATGGCCCACCCCATCAGGTGTAGTAAAGGAGACTCATAAAATATAACATTAAATTTATTCCATATGAATGATGAGCCAATACATCCTGATAATTACATTAAGAGGTTTCATATCGAGAACCATACAATCCAAGTTAATCTCAATCTTTAATAAAGATATAACACAAGTAGGACACTAAAGACCATACTTTCTCTTTGTTATGAGGGGCATGGTAATATCCATCAGATAAGATAAAATATTCATATGAAGATTTATCATGTTCAAAATATGAGCCAATATAAATGATTGATATGAACTAGTATCAAGTAAATCAGTCATCGGAGATGAAGATATAGTGATGTTACCTCTTGTATTCACTGAACCTACATTTGTTTCCTCTAGAGACTCTTTTATTGCATGAATAAGATTTATTCTGTATGCCTATGGATGGAACACCTTAGATCATTAAGCGTATGATTTCACCATAGTATTTTTATGTGTTAATGAGCATATTCCACTTCACATAGTAGAAACAATATGGTATAAATTTTATAGGCGTCCTAAATTACTACATGAACTACGGATCTTTTGTGCCTCAGCGTAAAACCATTGTGAATTTCTAACCTTGAAACACTAGAAGCAATTTAAAGGACTCTTATATAAACTATATAAGGTATGGAAGATTCCTTATATCTAGATCCACCATGAATATCATCACACTTTCTCTTTCACTTAAAATAACTCACAAAACTACCCCTTGGGGAAAAGGTAACTCCCATCAACCCTAACATTCCAGCCAAATCAATCTCAGCCACCAATACTCTATCAAGTATGTCATCATAATAAGTGAGCTACAACATGAATACTTGATATTATATGTAAAAATTAATTATCATCTCAAATATATGATCCTTAAGTTTCTCATTAGTTTAAAACTTCATAGCAAGCTGTATGATCTCAGCAAAATAATTCACGTACCACAACATTTTATTATCACCCTTCTGGTGGTTGAGAAAATCCATAAAATTAGCTAGGAGAATAAAATATAGATAGAATTTATCAATAAAAATAAATCTAATGTATTTCCACTCTAATCCCTCCTGTTTCTTCAATATCACTATCAAATCTTACCATCTCTTACTAGGCCATTCCATATTGAAGGTATCACACTTTAACAAAATCAAATCGGAAGTTTCCAAGAACTCAACAAGAAATTTGAATTTTTAAACTAATAAAAACCCTCTTGATTATTATTATATCCTTAGGAATCTGGTGGATTTTTGAAAATAAACTCTAGAACATGATTCCAAGATTCATCACTTTGAGGTTCCATAACTACAGCTTGAATGGGAATAGGTGCAAGTGCCTATCCCAGAGCTTGGACAGCACACACCACTATCTCATCTAGATTCTGGTCTACTAAAGTATCACTCAATTTAGTTCACTAGAAGATTCCTCTTGGGGCTGAGTTAAAAATATTCTCAGAGTACTCATGATACACAACATTCGCAGACAATATTATAAGCATCAGTAAGATTACACAAATCGGGGATATACATATCAAGGATCTAGGAATATCAATTCCAGCAATAGAATTCAAGATTTGGATTTTAAAAAAATAAAAGCATAGGTAGGGAAGATGATAGAATCATATCAAAAAAATCCTCAAATACACATTTTCAAAACACCCATAGTGACTTAAGGATTGTTACAATGAGAAATAGACAGACACTCGCTCAAAACTCACTCCAAAGTCCCAAAAATCACACCTTCAATCTTTTAGGACATCCCAAACTACATACTAAGATCACAGAAAGATTCAAAAAAACCATCTGATACCAATTTTCATGAACCATTCTAAGTACCTTGATACCTAATCCATATCTGACATGGACTAAAGGGAATTATTTTTTCCACAAACAGAGAAAGATAAAGATACAAGTCAGTATTCTCTACACTACATAAAGAGAAAGTATGAGAAACAAACAAGTAAACAAAACCCAACATAATACATCATCCAATTACTCAACAATAACTAAGATAAATATTAAAACAACCTATGAAAAAAATTATAACATATCCACTAATCACCTCCATGACTCTAGGTCCCAAATATTAGGAACATCCACTACCTCTAATTGGAGATTTCCATTTTCTTATACTTATCATAAGATAATATTAAAATGCTCGAATGAAAAAGTAGGGTGTGAGCTAAATAGCCAATTAGGGTCTCACCAAGTGTTTCATAACCAATTCTATAACAATTAGACCAATTATTCATTCAATTTTAACAAAAAAAGCATTGAAATTAATTTACATATTTTAAATAAAACATACTTTCAAAAAAACTAATAGAATACATTTCAAAATAGGATTAAATGAAAATTTTATATAAAAATTTATATAAATCATCTAGAATATATAAAAAATTTATATAATCAATTTAATGTATAATGAAATCAAGTAAAAAAATCACCATTTCCAAACTCCTTGAGGTATATTAGTTTCTAGCTATAGGATCCTCCCACTACTCATCAATGATCATGAATAAAAGTATATGTGTCCACACTCTTTTCAACACCCCATTTGGGGATCCCATTATGGTAAATAAAACTACACCCCACTAGGGAAGCCCAATATGGGAAATCATCTTGAGATTGATTTATTTATGATTTTCATCATCAATATATTTCTAGGGGTTGAGATCCTATCATTATTGTCCAAACCACATACTAACTACTTAGCCTTTTATGTGCATTAATCAATCATTAATTCATTAATTTAATCTTCATAAAATCATTCATTTAAAATATTTTTAAAATAAATTTTCCTAACCTTAGTTTTTAATATGCAATTTCTATTTCCAAAACCAAATCATTGTTTTTATCAAATTCATTGAATTTAAATTAATATTTCAATTTAATCCATTTTCTTATGGATAAATATCAAATCAATTTGATAAAATCAATTTTAAAATCAATCCATCATTTTTCTCAAATTTGTGCAACAATTTAAATCCCATTGAAATTCATTGTTTTTCAAAAAAAAATATGCCAATAAAAAATATAACTTCAATAATTTAAAATTTCAGTTTTAAAATCATTTAAAAACTCATTTA
Source organism: Viscum album (assembly GCA_963277665.1). Lineage (NCBI taxonomy): Eukaryota > Viridiplantae > Streptophyta > Magnoliopsida > Santalales > Viscaceae > Viscum > Viscum album. The sequence continues at coordinate 1,371,812,747 of OY728135.1, forward strand.
AACTTAATCAATCAGCTCAAGATTTCAATTTAAGGGTAAATCTTTATGAAACATCCAACCTTTTATCAGTGCTCAAAACAACACCACAACCCCAATGGGGAATGCCAATGATGAATAAAGGAAAATGAGATCATGTAAATAATCCTATAATAATGATACTTGAAAATAGATATTATATACATAAATAATATGATGATTTATCTACATTTATAGAGGATATAATAATATATCATAAGAAAACACATTAGAGAATATCCATTTACCCAAAGGAGATTAGACAAGATCATTCTTTCATAGATCCTCAAAGAAAAAGGGTTTGAGGAGCCAAACTACTTCTTGAGATACTTCAAGACTAATTAAAGTTATTTAGGTCATGTGGGAGTCAATTTGGAGTTAAAATAGGGATTCCATTATTTTTAATTATATTTTTGAGGGGTTAAAATCTCAAACACATAGTTTGATGGAGGGGGCTTCATAGTTAAACAAATCATGTGTCCCAACTATTTGGGGTAAATAGTTTCCCCTGGGTGGATGAATGGTTTATAAAACCATGTTCCAACCATGTGTAAACAACTATTTGGGGATCAAATTTTTCACTATGGGGTGCATGATTATCAAATTTTTCACTATGGGGTGCATGATTTGGTAAAATCATGCATTAACTGTGCACGGCCCATAAAATCTCAAAATGTTTCAAAATTTCACTTGAAACACCCTGAGATAAGACCCAACCAAATGGGAATCATAAAAAGAGTAAAAAGGTATATAAAATAAGGTAACAGGATGTTACACATTTCATTTCCATGAAATTCCATGTTTTCTTGATTATGACTTATTTTAAATTATTTCACACTTTTATTTCATGCACTCATGTTATATGGCTATTGAGTTATGTTTAAAAGCCTTTTCATGTATTTTATGGTTTATTAATGATATTTTTATGATATATGTTTCCATAACATGTTTAACTATTATCTTATAAGGTATTTTGATATTTTATTATGATATTAATGTTATCCTCGTGTTTTCCTTTAAGATATGATATTTTTTCCTTAATGGTCGTCTAAGATCACCCCTTTATTATGTTTCCAATCATCTAGTTATGAAGATGATTATATCATGTGAGATGTCTATAAAGGTTATTGGGGATCAGGGTTATCTATAAATGTTCACATGTGTAGTAAAATAATATATTTATATATCTAGTCTCTAAATCACTAAACCCTTCGGTCCTTGGATTGTGTGGCTGTTTTGGGATGAATTATTTAATTCATGAGATTAATTTAATATTTATGTTTTTTTATAATGGTTCACTATAGTTGGTATCATTGTAGGTTTTAGTTATTTTTAAGATTATTTTTGTTATTTTGGAGAGTTTTTTAGTTATTTTTTTATATTAGTTAAGTTATTTTGGGGATTAAATTTAGAGATCCTTTGTGAAAACCCTAGAGATGTGTCTATGTATAGGATGATATCCTAAAATATCGATAAAGTATTGAGTAGATGCTTTTATCTATCCATATATCCATATATGGATACTAAAAGGGGATTTAGGCTATTTCATGGATATAACTAAGGGTAATAACCCCAAAAAGAGTGGATTAAGTATTAACTCGATCATTACCTAGTGGATGATTAAATGGTATAACATCACACCTGGTTTGAAACTTCAATGGATATGATTTGTTTGATCATATTCTCTTTGAAAAACACTATGAAGTATTTATTTCCTAGATAATTTTAGGGATTAGGTTCATAAATATAAGATAATATAACTTAAAGTAACCTAGGTTGAACCAAGATGGTTATAGGATGATCCAAGTGTTACATAATTAAAAAGAAAGTATTTAGGTTGAGATGATGGTTTCATTGGAGAAGATATCTTAGGATTGATCTTTGATATTCAAATGATAATTTAATCTAACTTTAATGGACATTATCATCATTTTTTTAGTTGTAGTATTTGGTTGGAAACATGATCATGAAAATAAATCTGTGAAAGGTGTGTCCCTACGAACTCCTAAAAACCGTATTTCGGATAAATAGTTTCTTATTCTTTACAAGGATAATGAGATGGATATCTTTGTAAAATACATATCTTTATTCTCTCATGGATCCCTTGGTTTCTCCCTTTTAATAAATGATAAATAAAATTTTGAGGATGCAATTTAGTTTTGGGTAGATAATGTAACGACATGAGATTTTAGATCTTTTAGAAAAATTATACAATGTTCAATAACACGTCTTTCACACAACACCCATTATAACCAAACCAAAAAATATTAATAATACCTTAATGATAAATCTATAACAAACATGAATATGGTAAACCATTAATATTTATTACCTTTAGAAGTTAAATAATTAATATGAGTGAATATTGAAATGGTTCTTTGCAATAAATTCCATTTTATTTATAATATATATTTTCCTTTAAAAAAATTAAATTTCAAAATTTAAGAATTTAAATTTTATAAATAAAAATTCATTTTTCAATTACTCATAAAAAATAGGTTAGGATTTATTTTTGAGACTTTTCTAAAAGAATTAGTTTTTTAGGTGAATTGAGATAATACTAATTTAGATAATACCATCACTTTTATATTAATTAGAATTTTTTTAAACCTTTCCCTATAAAATAATACATTTTAATGTATAATAAAGATTTTTAAATACTATGTTGAATTTATAAACTCATTCTCAATAATTTAAAAATTCATGTAGTGTTTCAATGAGAACTATTTTTTGACTTTTTTACTTAACTAATTATAACATGATGAAATTAAGTTTTGATTTATTTGATTATTAAATAAATAATTATAAAATTATATTAAATATTTTAAATTCCATGAAATTAGTGCAATTTATAATTATTTCCTAGTCATAAATCGTTCTACTTAAAAATAAACAATTTCAAAAAAAAATAGGTTTTTATATGTCAAATGTGCTAACATTAAGATTAAGTTCTCAAAATGTAGAATGTAAATTTGATAAAAATTTTCTTATATTTGATATAATAATTTTTAAATTATTTAATATGTACAATTTTATATTTAGGAATAAAATTTAGATCATTTTGATTATCGTTAATTACCACGATAATGTAAAACAATCATTTTTAAATTATTGTTTTATCAATAGAAATGAATTTATATAAAATAAATTAAGTTGAAATACTTTAAATATTGAATTTTATTTTATGTATAAACACATAAATAAATATATTAAATACAATTTAATTTTTAATCAATACTAAATAAGATTAATAATCTATAATGGTCAAAATATCATTTTTCTACTAAAACAGTTTTTCTACACATCATATATTTTAATTTTAATTTTAATTTTATAATATTTAGATTTTTTTATTAAATAGTTATTAAAAACTGAAAAAAATTTAGATTAGTTATGTTATCTGTTTAATTAAACATAAAATAACCTAGTTAAAATTACAAGAGTAAATTGTAAAAAATTAATTGTAAAAATACTATAACATGTTTATAACATGGGTGTAAACACTTGGTTGATCCTTTATCATTATATTATTTCAAAACATTGTATTCATTGATATTGGAAGAGTGTCATGGAATTATTAAAATATAAAGGGTGTTTCCAGGAGTTCCCTTTTCCTCTCTTATAAAAGGGGATCTATTACACCTTTCAAAGACATACATCTCATTCTAATTCCTCCTTAAAATATTCCATTTTACTATAACAAAAACCCTATCCAACAAAAATAAGCCTTTGGTCAGTCATATTTATCCTATTCTATTCAATTTCAAGGGTACTTCTAGGGAAAGATCAAGTCTTCAACATAAGTATTAACTCATTAAAATTTTTCTTCTTAATCTTACACTTACAAATATATTATCACCATAATAATATATGGATTAAGTATCATTAGTATAATAATATTTTTTTGTATTAATTTTACAACCATTAATTATTCATTTTATCCATTTATTAAAATAAAGAAATGTCAATTGTGTGTGTGTGCAGAGTATTGCCTCCATAAGGAATCATTTTTTCATTTTTTTCTAGTTTTTCGTTATTTTTACCAAAAACATAAATAAAATTTATCATTATAGAAAATAAAAACAATATCATTTTTATTATGTTATAATTATGTTACATCAAAATAAATGCCTCCTTAACCATACTCACTAATCGAGTTAAAGTGTGTTCATGTTTAGGTCAATTTAACCACCTATATGAATGATGCTATGGAATTATATTATGGATAAATAATAAAATGATGAATTTTATATGGTTCATGAAATATTATATTAATTATTTGACTTATTATGAAAATATCATTTTCGTTCCCTGAAATAACCCAAATAATCCAAAATGGATTCCATTTTCACATAGCATAACTAAAACACTTATGGATTGATATAATAGATTTATAAATCACTGTAGTTCATATATTATATTATCTTAAATGAAATATTAATTTTTAACTTCCTATCAGAGAATGGGTAATGATACCTAGATCATAAGACATGCAGAAATAGAAAAAGTTATTAACACCCAGTGGTTAAAATAAGCTATAACTAACCAATATACCCATAATAAATAATTATAGATGAAAGATATAAAAGGTTATATATATATAAGGTTATGAAATAGATTATTAAGTTAGATATGTTTGTTTACATAAATTAAGGGTGTCATCATCTAATAAAGAAATAAGGTAATGGATTTCATGTCAATTTCCTTTCATTAAGACTTTGATAGTCTTTATGAACCAATTATTATTTAAGTGGTTTTTATTTTAAAATTTTGATATATTATTTCATAAATTATCTTATATTCTTGTTATTTGTATATTAATTCAATGATATCCCATTTATGGGGTTTTTAACTAAATTTATAAACATGTTGTAAGGTTTTATGACTCAATTTACTTTCATTTTGACATGTTTATAGTACAAAACATGTTTATATTTGTATGGTGTACTTATCAACCCATTTTAATTTTTATATCAATATTATATTATAATTCATGATATTAAATTATCAATTACATGTTATCTTTATCGTGGAATTTTGTTTCTAATGTTATAAAGGTTTTAAGGGATTTTTGGTGACTCAAATATTTATTTGGGTCATAATAACTTCTCATTGACTATAGTCTTTATAGATTGATAAATTATATCATATAATGATGTTATGTTGTATTTAAATTTACATTTTTATGGAAATCATGTTTCACACCAAATACTTATTTTCACGACCTAACCCACCAAGTTCTTACACGTGACTACCCCAAGACTGGCTCCAATAGGTCAGGGGTTGGCGACCAGCACCGAGTAGGCATGTCCCAAATATGGGAGGTATTTGAATAATGTACTTGTACACATTTTCAAGACCACATAATGATAAAATGTACAACAAATAAAACCATGCATGTATACATATGATATCCCACAAAAAAGTATGATAGTAAAAGTACTGAAAGAAAAAAGGAGGCCAAATACAGGACCAACCCAAAAACTATAAAAGTCCGACCATATCCAAGGGAAAGTGCTAAGTAAAATTTAATCTCTTGGTAAAACACATTAGTTTTCTAAACTCTATATATGGTTCACATGCTCCATCTCCTCCAATGAAACTATCAAAAGGGTCATCGTTTGTTTAAGACATGATATGTGTGGGAAAATACCATGCAGGGTGAGTATATCAATACTCATTAGGACACCTTGAAAACAATAAACATAGATTATCAAGTAATATCAGATCAATACAAGATATAACAATCAATTTATAACAAAAAACCCAGATATACTCAAAAAAGACACCACGCCTCCAGGCGGTATAATCAACTGTCATCCATTGGATTATACTCGAAGCAACACTCATTCTAGGAGAACCCACTCTATGATCTATGATATCATTAGAGATGCTCGACAAAGACTTATATCACATTGGACCCCATCAAATAAATCTGAATATTCTAAGAATACCTTGAGATGTAGTTAAAGGGTCACACCCAAAACCGCTGGGGGACACCATGAACCTAATCTGGATCAACCCGCTATGTTGGGGATAATATGTCAACGATTCTATAAACCCTAATAATATGGCCTACTGTGTAGAGGATCAATTCCCTACTCAGAGACATTATTCTAATTCCACAAACTCCACCTAGGGAATAAAGTATGATATAGGATCATACTCCAGTCTCATAGAGGGACACCAAAACTATATCTGAGACTTAGCCTCTAAGGGGATCACAATCCAGAGACATAGATGTAATGATGAACTATATCGTTGATGGTAAAGGACCAAGGAAATGTACCCAACCTATACTGGTCCAAAATAAGAAAATAAAGATCCATGAGTACTCTTAAAATGGGTACATTGCATGTACCAAGGGGTACACAGTGAGTTTAGCTATCCCCATTCCATTCCATGTGGAAGGGCCTCACACAGAATGTAGTATCCATATACATGGAGTTTAGAAATAGCACATGGTGTGTAGAGACACACGGTTTCCTAGATATGTCACCTAGCCATGTTTATGTACGGTGGTCATGTCTATGTACTGACCCATGTTCTCTAATCCATGTACGTGTACAAGTACACGGTGTTCTGTCTGGATGATTACTTTTACCCAAGTCCATGTACTCTCTGAAGTACATACTGAGTCACATGGAAGGGTTTACATGTCATGTTACAGGGTTCAAATGTCATGTGATTCTTAAATTTTGTGGAAACCCTGTCACCAAAGTCAAGTGGTCCACACGGTGTATATTATGAAGAACACACCGTGTTGCTCAGAAATTTATAAAACCCTTCTGTTCTCTTCAGAATATATATCTACACACAGTTAAAACCTATGATCTCACTAGAAACTATAGATCTGGGGTTGGTCGGCACTTTTCATCCTCGATCTCCAAGATTTGGGTTTGAATCCACCCAGAAATCATCATCTTTGAGCCATTCATTACCATGCATTAAAACTAGGTCAAACAGATAACACAAATCAATTTTGATCCACCACTAGTCATCCACCACCTTTGCTTCATCCTGATCACACTACTGATCATGAACTGCAGGAATGATATTGATATATTATGCTAAATAATGGTCACTCAGTAATAGAATATCGGTTCTTTGTCAAATGGTGGAACAAAATAGAGTGCACATTATGAATGTGCAAATAATACAGGGAGAAATCCATAATCCATAAAATAGAGGAATGAAACATGAACATTGTTCTTTTGGCCTAGATTCGTTATCTCAGAAAATATGAATAAAGGGGAATAAATCAATGAACAAATAAACAATTCCATCAAAATTAAATCTACTAGCAATGTGCGAATCAATTTTTTTAGTGGAATTGATCTGTGTTCACTCTATATTGAAGAACATGATTAAAATCAAAAATAAAAACAACCTACCAAGATTTTTGATAGATCATTGATGAATAATGGTTGTGTTTCCATCATTTATGAGATCCATGGACTTTGTTGGTGTGATGATCCACAATGCAATCCTAATTCATTGTCATCCACTAAGGAAATCTCTCCAAAGTTGGTCTAAATCTCTAGGCTTTGAGCAGCCAACCATGATAAAACTATATAACTTTGAATTTAAAAGATAAATAGTAATTTCATCAAAAACTAAACAAAATAAATTCATTATTTCATTTATTTCATTTAATTATGCATGTGATGACTTTTTCACAAATGACCAATGACGATAAATATTAAGTCGCTCTTAGGGTAAAACTCACTTTCAAAACATAATGGTGCCCTCATATTTTTTATTTAGGCCCCCATTTGAGAGTTATTCCAATTTTTTAGAAAATCGTGTGTGTGTTCTATTTAATATATTTAATATATTTAATATATTTCAAGAATTTATTCTTGGTACATTGGGCCTTGGAATCACATGTTTTATCGTCACCTTGTCTCTAAAATAATACATCTAAAATCAAAAAATAATAAACAGAAAATCTGAGCTATTACATTCTACTCACCTTAGATCTTTACATCCAGAAAAGTCAAAACAAGAGATACACAAATAGATGTGGGTACTAGACATGAAACTGAGTCTCCCACTCCCATGTTTTCTCCTAAATATTTATGTGCTTCCATCAGACATGTACAATGGGAATCGATCACCCATGAAGGATCCTCTCCTTTCAATCCTTGATCTCTACTAGGTTCTCTAAAAAGGTATCTTCATCCTCGATGTCTAGATCACCCCAATAGATAATGTGTGATAGGTCGTGCACATACCTCCTCAACTGCGACACATGGAATACATCATGTACCCAGTCCAACTATGGTGGTAGAGTTCAGTGTTACGCCACCACACCATCACTACATAGTATCTGGAAGGGACCAATGAATCTCAGAGATAACTTGTCTTTATGGTAAAATATCCTCTATCCATGATGAGGTAAGAATCTCAAGAACATATGGTCTCTTTCCTCAAAACACTAGAGGTATCCATCTTTGATTATCATAAGACTTGTGATGGATCTGTGTTGTACACATCGGATCTTGGAAGATTTTCACCTTCATTGTAGTAGCTCACATCAACTCCAGACCAATGATTGTTGACTCACTTGGATCATTCCAACAAAGTGGTGACCTATAGGGTCTCACATAAAAATCTTTTAATGGTGTCATACCAATGGTGAAATGGTAGTAATTTTTGTATATGAACTCCGTCAAGGGTATTGATCCTCCCAACTATAGCCAAAGTCCAACATGCAATCCCATAGCATGTCCTCCAAGACTTGAATGGTCTGCTCTGTCTGGCCATCAGTTTGGGGGTCAACACCTTGCTCAAGCATAACTAAGTCCCAAAGGCTTCCTATAATCCCATATATATATGATATATGAAGTGAAAATCACAATTATAGGTGATCATTGAGGGAACTCTATGGATTCAGACTATCTTCTTCATGTATAGTTGTCCTAGGATCTCTATTGAACTCTGCTCTTGAATGGAAAGGAAGTGGGTCAACTTGTTGAGTCAGTCTATGATCACTCGGATAGAATCATATCCTATGGAAATATGTGGTAATCCCATCTTGAAGTACATGGATATATCATCCCACATTCATTCTGGAATCTCAAGGGGTTGAGACAAACCTGCCTAAACCTTTTTTTCATCATTCACCTACAGAAAAGTGAGTCATCGAAAGACAAACTATAAAACTCCCTTCTTCATACCTGGCCATAAAAAATAATTTTAGAGGTCCTGGTATATCTTTTACACACTTGAATGTACTTAAAAATGGGATATATGAAACTCCTACAACACCTCTTCCAATAACAGCAAAGGTTCTATCTCTCATCTTTTGAAATGGATAACATGATTCCCATCTTCAGAATAACCATCAAGAGAAAGTCTAGTGGATATTTGAGTACATAAGGTCTCATAGTCAGTATCTCCAGGATGAGAATCCATGAAATGCTGAAAATTTGTTGGTTAATAACCATCTACTAAAGATATAAATCACTATCCATGTCCATGAAGGACAACTGTGTTGAGGATAATTGCTCTGACACCTCAACCAACAAATGAAAACAATATCTCTTACTGAGAGAATCTTTCACCACATTCCACTTCCCAAGAGTATATAAAATCTCAAAGTCATAGTCCTGGAGGAACTCTAGTCATCACCTATATCTCATGTTAATATCCTTTTTTGAGAAGATATACTTGGGACTCTTGTGGTCTGATTAAATGATAAAATTCTCTCCCATTAGGTAGTTTCACCACATCTTCAAAGATAAGACTATCGTTTCTAAGTCAAGATCATGGTTTGGGTAGATATGCTCACTTACTATCAACTAGAATGAAACATAAGAAATATCCAACTTCCTCTACATTATCACACAAACATGTGTGCTCCATGGATCATCAAAGAACACTTTATAATCAACACCCTACTCTAGAAAACTAAATATGGGAGCGCTCGTCAGCCTCTATCTTAACTCCTAAAAGAAATATTGATACATTTTCATCTACATGAAAGTCTTACCCTTTTGAGTCAAGGATTAAAAGGGTGAATCTACTCTAGATAATTCAGTTACAAACCCCTGATAACACCTAGAAAACCCAAGGAAACATCATACATCAGTAGCACTCTTGGTTGGCTCCCAATCAAGCATAGCCTCACCCTTTGCTGGATCCACTACAACTCTAGCCTCTAAGATGACGTGTCCCAAAAATTAGACCTCTCGTATCAAAAACTGACACTTCAAGATCCTCCAATAATGTTGGTTCTCTCATATTGTGTCCCAGACCATCCTCAAGTGCCTGGAATGCTCCTCCTTGGTCGATGAATACACTAGGATGCCATTGATGAAGACCACCATGAACCAGTCTAAGAAAGGCTGAAAGATCCAGTTCATGAATCCCATGAACACTATTAGGGTGTTCATTATTATGAAAATCACCACCAAGTACTCATGGTGACCATAGAGACATCAAAATTTCTTCTTCGGTATATCCTCATCTCGTACTCACAGCTGGTGATAGCCTGATCTGAAGTCAATCTTCGAGAACCACCACACCCCTCTCAATTGATCAAAGAGGTTGTTGATCCTCGGTAGTGGATACTTATTCTTCAAAGTCACATGATTAAAGCACCTATAACCCACACATATCCTAAAGATCCCATCCTCCTTCATGGAAAAAAACACTAGGGAAAACCTGGGAGAATTATTGGGTCTCACAAATCCCTTCCCTTACAAGTCCTCCAACTATACCATTAGTTTTCAAATCTCTACGGGATACATTTGATAAGATGGTGTATATATTGATGTCTTAGCAAGATGTAATACAGTGCAGAAGTATATCTCTCTTCGGGGAGGTAAACCCAATACGTCTTTAGGAAAGATATCCTCATACTCCACTACCTATGTAAGAAACAGATATCTCAAAGCATATACTACTCCAACAGTCATGTTATCCAATTGGTGAGTAATCAGAAGCACTCTCCTATGCTTAAGATCATCCGGATCCACCAAGGTCTTTTTTTCATCCAAAAATTAAAACCTTGTTCGATAACTATAGAGACATCACATCATCCACCTAAATTAGTCAATATATTCATGAACTATGGATAGTTAGTCCATACCTAGGATAACATCATGAGGTCTCATTGATATAACAAAGAGATCTCATACAAAATTCTCACCTTCAAGTTTCATATCTCACTATCAACGCAAGTTTGGAACTTTTGAGTCACCGCCTATCAGAGTCTCTAACCACAAGGGTCGAGCCAATGGCTCAACTAGAATCTCTAAGTTCCAAACCAGAGAAGTGTAAAGGAATGAATTTCCAGCACCTATACCGATCAATACTACATATAATGTTTAAAAGACATATATCATACCTCATATCATCCTTGTATCTTCAGGTTCATAATATTTCATAGCCTATAGCTATCCTCATCCCTTCCCACCAGCTCCCTGATCCTTGTGTAGATCACCTGGGGGGGTAGTGGTAACAAGATGAACCTCTAACCACCTCCTGATACCCTTCCAGCCCCTCTTCCACATATTTCTCCCTACATACCACACTACTCCTTCCTTTGTCTCTACCTTGGAAGTCCCTCAACCATCTCATGATCAATTGTACGATGGGTCATACAATCTCAATCCAGATGTCTGCAACCATCACAGGAGAAACAATGCCTCTCCCTTGGCTAATTTGAGCCACCTTGACATCCCTTCACCATTGAACCTAAGTCTTGGGATCACATCCTAAATTGTATGACATTCCTGGACCCCTATGACTTCAACTTAATACATTCAATTGAGGTCACAGCTATTGGGTTCCCACTTCTATCTCCTAATACCGGTGTCTATTCTAGTATAAATCTCTCCACCAATAAAGATTTCTCAAGTACCCCAACATAGTTGGGAATGAAAAGGGATACTACTAAATCACTGATATCCAAACATAATACCTTCTCAAAGGTTTGACATCTGAAGAACTGATCTCCCACCATATCCAAGGATTAATGCGATAGATCATTAATCCTCATTGAGTAATCCTCCAGGATCATACTTCCCTGCTGCAAATGTAGAAATAGATGTATGCATAACAATCGTAACGTGTCCAGATAGAACTCCTCTTTAAAAAGATAATCAAAGTCTAAGTTAGGGAGAGTTGTCTCATCATGTGACTAAGTCACCAAGCTCCACAATTGCCTAGCAGATCCCTAAAGAAGACTCGCTATGAGGATTTTCATCTGATTTTTTGGTGTCTGCATAAGGTGGAAAGCATGAGTGACTACCTCTATCTATTCCCCATCCACCTAGGGGTCTACATCAACTCAAAACCAAGGAGGTATCTAACTCTAAAAATCATGCAACGCACTCAACCTTTGTGTATTTTTAGATGATATCGATAACTCTTTTTATTTCTCAATGGGTGGTGGTATATCTAGTAAACCACCTAGATATTCTATTTATGGTACATGCCCATGTACTGATGCCTCATCCCTAGGTGAATCATCCTTGTGATCACGTAGTGTAATCCTAGCTAGTTGTCTATGTGGAGGCATCCTGAAGTGGAAACAAGATGTACCGTAGTCAAAATAGTATATTGGGTGAGATGACTCAAGAAGTACATGGAAAACAAAACCATTCCTATATTATGCATGTTCTAAAAAAATACCCCACAACCATTGTTTAAATGTATCTTGTCAAAAAACAGGTGATTAGAGTCCTCATGTATGGATAAATCAGTCGCTGCACCAACACTAGACTATTCTTCCTGAAATCCAAAATCAAAACACTAAACACAGTTTCCCTAAACCAATCTCACTGACTCCTATCCTATTGTAGAACTGACTTCTCTTATACCACTCTTTCATGACTCATCCCATCATGTTCCAACCCATGACTACCCCAATCCCACCTCTAATAGGCCAGGGGCTGGAGACTAGCACCAAGTAGGCATATGCCACAAATGGGAGGCATTAGCCTAATGTACTTGTATAAATACACACATCTACAAGCCCACAAAATGCTTAAATTTACAAAAAATTGAAACAATGCATGCATACATATAAGATCCAACAACAAAGTATGACTAAAGTAATGAAAATAAAAAAGGGACCAAATAAAATCCCAACCTAAAAACTATAAAATTCCAACCTACTCCTAGGGTGATGACTAAGTCAAATTCAATCTCTTAGTAAAACACCTTGGTCTGTCAAGCTCTCTCTATGCTCAGCTCACACCCTATCCTCCCAAGACACCATCAAAAGGGTTATCATATTTATAAGACATGACATTTGTGGGAAAAGTCCATGTAGGGGTGAGTATAAAAATACTCAATAGGACACCCCTAAAATAATAAAAATGGAGCACCAAGTACAGTTAGATCAATATGAGATATAAAAATCAAGCAATGATAACCAACTATCAGCCACAAGATTCTTCTTGATATAATTATGTTTCTAGGATAACCCACTCTATGAACCATTATATAATCAAAGACACTCATAGAATAATTATATCTTAATCATCCCCACTCAAGAATGTTCACTGGTCAAAGAATACCTTGATACGTAGATAGCGGTCATTCCCAGAACCGCTTGGGGACACTACAAACCCAATACGGATCAACCCGCTACATAGTGGATCATATGTCAATGATTCCACAAAGCCAACCGATATAGACTTCTAGATGGAGGATAAAAACCCTATTAATGTATTTCACACTGATTCCACAAACTCCAACTATGGAACAAAGGATGATAGAGGATCACACTCAAGTCTCATAGAGGGACACCGTAACTCTATCTGAGACTCAACCTCTAGAGGGAATCACAATCTAGTGACATGGATGTAATATCGCGTTGTACAATTAAGGGGAAAGGACCAAGGGAATGTACTAAACCTATACTAGTCAAAAATAATAAAACAATGTTCCATAAGCACTCTTAAAAGGGGTACACAGTGTGTACCATGGGGTACAAAGTGTGTACCATGGGGTACACGATGTGTCCAGCTATCACCATGTCTACCAATGTGAAAGAAGCTCACATGGATTTTAGTCTCCATATACATGGCGTGTATAAGGAGTACATAATGTGTAACATCCCAAGGTTTTCTAAAAATAAATTGAAAATTATTGAAATTTTGTTTAAGGTATATATTTATAAGTATCCTTTAAACATAATTTTATTTCTTCTATGTTTTGAATTTCAAGAAACTGTCATCTACAATTGTGTTCAGTATGTTATTTAGAGTCTGATAATACAAACTTGTTTATTTGGTGAATAGTAACATAACCTTATGAATAGTAATATGAATAGTAATATGACCTCATGAATAGTAAATAATATTTTTATTTTATTTTCCCAAGGAAATAGTATAATGGGATCTTAATTAATTTTCCAATGTCACATAAAACTAATTGCACTTCAATATTGTTATTTTTCAAATTAAATGTGACCTTATTTAAAAATTAAATTAATAATATTTAGGAAATTATTTTTGAAAAATGGAGTTCATTTTTGAATTCTACACACCGAAAAATGGTTGGGGTAAATTTTTGGTATTTTTCTGAAACTCTTGAATTTTCAATGAATAGTGAAATACGATAAAATACCGTATAATCAATTTATCAGTAAAAATGCACTATTTATGACATCATAAGTTATGCAAGGACACTTTCTTCGAACTCACATGATATTATCACTATTTAGGGCCACTTGATTTCAGATTATTCATAGTCTTGATTAAAAAATTATAATAATGATTCAAATAATTTAAAATACCTCCCCTCCTCCACTATAAATACCACCCTCACTCACCTCTTCCTCCCACACCTCTCAAGCCTTGATCATTGTCTAATTTCTACCAAATTACCTCCCCAATCTTCTTCCCCACGTCCTAGAGCTGCTGGTGTCACTACCCGACCCTACCCGGGCTCGAGCCGCGACTACCCCAAGCCCGCCTCCATAGGCCAGGGGCTGGTGACCAGCGCCGAAGGCACAACAACTCGGGGAGGCCTTTGCCTAAGCACCTGTACACACACACAGCACACTCAATGCAAAAGTGCAGAGTAAAGAAAGAACAAGCATAGTAAAAAGAACAACTGCTATATAAATACCACAAATGTGCATCGACCTCTAAATAGTACAAGGTACAAGCTGAAAGGAAAAGGGGAAAAACACGCGCCCAACCAAAAAGGTACCACAACCCGGCAACAGGTAAACAAAAAGGAAAAGATGACGGGTCTCCCACCTAGAACCCGGCCACGACCACCACACGCGGTCCAAGCTCCCAAGCTCCTACGCTCCACCGAAGTCACGCTCCACCTGTCCGTCGTCTGCAAGGGCGCACCAAGTGCGGGAAAAGCCCAAGCAGGGGTGAGTATAAAAATACTCAGTAGGATACCCCGAAGGCTCGAGGGAGCAACAAAAGGAGGTACCTAAGGGTGAGCAGTAGAGAAAATAGGGAAAGTAAAGGATTCCAACTGAGGGTGTAGTAAAGAGTCCAGCTCAACCCAACAAAAGAAAGGAAGTAGACTAGTGCAGGCACAAGGAGCTGGAAACGGTGAGAAGATGAACTTCCCGTCGAGTCTTCGCTTCCTATAGCAAGAGAGTAGACTCGTCCAACCACGAGAAGATAGACACGGAAAGCACGTGTCATACCCCGCGCGTCTTCGCCTCACCTAGAAGGAGAGTAACCAAACCCAATAAGTGGGTACCAGAAACAAGGTATATACATATCTTTATGCTCATCAAGAAGCCTGAACAACGTCGTAAGGGGATCTCCTTCCCGTAGCTCAGCCCAAGAAAAGTGAGTCGCCAACAGTCTAAAAAGAAACACCATCATCGATGCCCAGCATCCCGCACGTCTGCCCTGAACCGCAAGCCAAGGGGCTTAATCACCGCACCTTGATACTATCTGCTTTGGGCGGCAGTGACTCGCCCGCACGGTTTTAGATTGCGTCACAAGAACGCATCTCGGTTGGGAATGTGCCCCTCGTGCTTGAGAGTTCTATGGAAAGTCAAACCACACCTCGTCACTTCCCTGCAGTCGAGAGGTCTCCTCAAAGCCAAAGTCTTTCCATCACTGACCCGTACAACCAAGGGTCCCGCTCCGGTAATCACAGAGGAAAGCAACAGACTAGCCTAGTCGGAAGGACTGAGCTTGGAATGCCAACCGGTGTCCCACTGCCCATCCCTGCTGGAGGGTAATTCATAACCAGATATCGGGTGACCAACTACCCAGCCCCGCTGGAGGGTAAACCCCAACACATCATCAAGCGACCCACTGCCCAGCCCCGCTGGAGGGTAAACCATATTAAGATACTGGGTGACCCACTGCCCAGCCCTGCTGGAGGGTAAACCATAACACATCATCCGGTGACCCACTACCCAGCCCCGCTGGAGGGTAGACCTTAATACATCATCAAGCGACCCACTGCCCAGCCCCGCTGGAGGGTAGACCTAGAATAAGTCAACAAGCGACCCACTACCCAGTCGTGCTGGAGGGTAGGCCTGGAACTAGACGACGGGCGACCCACTGCCCAGCCCTGCTGGAGGGTAGACCCTAAGAGGTCATCGGGTGACCCGCTGTCTAGCCTCTGCTGGAGGGTAGACCCTACTAGCGTCGGGTGACCCACTGCCCAGTCTCTGCTGGAGGGTTGACCCTAATAGCATCGGGTGACCCACTGCCCAATCTCTGCTGGAGGGTAAACCCTAGAAGTCAGTGAGAAACCCACTGCCCAGCCCTTCTGGAGGGTAAGCCCAAGGAAGTTTATGAGTAACCCAATTCCCAGCCCCGATGGAGGGTAGAACTCAGAACTTCTCTAGACATCTCCACTAGAGGGCACAACACTGGCCAACTGAACACGGATTGGGTATCGCACAACCTCCCAACTCCAGAACAACTCACCCAAAAGAGGTGCAGCGTCTGCTCCAGCACTGGGTGTCACTAGGACCGCTACCGGCCAACCCATCGAGAACGAAACCAGGGGGAGACCACTCAACCCTGCTGGTCAAAAAACGAGCATAGAGCCAGGGGAAGATCTCCACCCTGCTGGTCAAACAAACACACAGAGGGACCCTCTACACCGCGAGAGGTCCAAGTACGCGAGCAGAACCCAGCACGCACGTGGGGCCCACACAACGTGTGGCCCCATCTCAACCCCAACTGAACGCACCAACGTTCTTAGGTACGAACAACCACATGTACCTCCAAGCATTTCTGTATACCCCTAGAGTATACCACAGTCTCAGCCCAAGGGCCATCGTGCACACAGCACCCAACATCAACGCGAAGGCGTGACATAACAACTCCACTACAAAGGCCCAAGAACGGCCATCCACATCTCGCGAACCATTTACATCACTCTCCCAAGAGTGCACGATCACACGCCAAGGGTCCTCCACAAACAAGGTAGGGCGAACCACCACTAGAGCACCTTCCATGCTTGCACATTTCCCAAGATCGTGCAAGAGTCTCCGCATAGCCAAATGGATCACACCGTTGTAATCCTCACAGAAAAACACGCGAGATCGACTACTTACTCACCTCCAATGGATATCCGACGGAAAAGTCGCCAACACCGCCTCACGCCCGAACGGCGTCCCGCGATCCCGAGCCTCAGCCCCGAAAACAGTCGGGCGCATCGCACCATTTGGATCCCCTTGGGAAAACATGTCAAAAGCACTAATAACTTGAGTGCAATGGATATCCGGAGAAAAAGGTGCATCCCGACGCACCGCACACAAGGGTGCCACGTGGGGACCCGCATCCCGGTCCCGAAACTCAACGAACGGATCGCACCGTTGCGATCCTCTTGAAATAGTACACGAAATGGACTACTCACTTGTCCAAAATGGTCGCCCGGTGATAAAGCTGGAAATCACTGTCAACTCCCGAAACGGCCCTCGCGGGGCCCACACCATCGTGCGGAATTACAGCGGGCAGGCTGCGCCAACGCGACGCCCTCGGAAAAACATCTAACATCGACTGCACGCACGCCCCAAACGGACGTCCGGTGAAAAAGGCGTGAAACGCTGCACGCAGCTCGAAAGACGGGTCGTGGGGTCCGCGCCTCAACTTCAGCCTCAATTCCTGAAACTACTCTGGCAACCTTCGCCTCGATGCTAGGGTCCCAACGCAACTGATGGCGATCAAAGCGGACGTCGGACGCGTCTGCGCCGTCCAAAACTAGAATTTCCGGAAGAACGCTCGTCCACTTAAAGACGCGTCGCGTCTCCGAGACCCCACGTTTTGGGAATTAAAAATTCCCGAAACCATATCAAAAACTCTTTCTTGACGCAGGCTCCACGCTGCCACAGACGGCGCGCAAAACGGACGCCCGTAGCCTAAAATACGGGTGTCCGAAGACTGAGGGGAAAAGCCCCTTGGGCCGGACCGGCCCGTTCCAGCCGGTCCACCCTGCTTGGGCCGGCCCGCGCTGGCCGGTCCGGTCCGCACAGCCGGCCCGCGGCTCAGCCGCGGGTCCGGTTCACCCCGCCGTGGCCAGCTGGCCGTGGCTTCCTTCAGCCGACCGGCCGCCTCGCAGCTGGTTGATTCCCCACAGCGACCAGCGTTTTGGGGGTCGCGGTCGATGCACGGGGGTCGCGCGCTTCGCGGCCCCCCTCTCCTCCGCTTGCCGGCGCCCGCGGCCGGCGCCGCGGTCGGCTTCCGCCAGCCGCCGCCGCCTCCCGGAAGCGCCGTCGCCGCCTTCGAAGCCCCGGCCGACCGCCCTACTCCGCCCCGCGCCGCCCTGCGCCGCCGCCGTCTGCCACCTTCAGCCCTCGCTGGAAACCGGCCGTGGCCGGAAAAATTTCCAAGGACCACCGAGAACGATCCGGTGGTCGAAATTTTGATCCGGATAGCTTTCCGGAAAGCTCGGGACGGTATCTACACAACCACGGGATTTGTTCGCGGATCCAATGGTGCGATTGAGCATAAATGTGGATTAAAACGGGGAAGGGGAGGAAAACTCAAATCCGCCTACCTCGTTTGGCTTCGCCCGACGCTTCCCGCGCGATCCTCCCCGCGCCGTTGCCTCACCGGAGTTGGCTCGTCGGAGCTCGCCGGAAAGGAGGAGGTAAGGGGAGAGGGTGTGAGGGAGGAGAAGGGGAAGAGAAGAGGGAGGGGGTGCGTTTAAGTAATTTGTACTTAAACACCCCCGCCCGGCAGCCCCGAACCCGAACTCCCGACGGGGTCAGGATTTAGCCTCCCCTAGGATAAGAACCATGCTCTGAGCACAATGGCGGTCTCAGAATTTTATTTCGAGACCCTTTTCAAAAGTTACTAAACTTAGCGCCCGAGGCCGCCAAATTACGAGAATGCCCCTGGGGCCATTTTTCACAAACGGCCCGCGCCCGCGAAACTTATACCCCTCCTAGGGTAAACGGCACGCTCTGAACTCAACGGTGCCCTCAGTTTTCCAATCCGAGCCACCGTTTAAGAGATACCGGCATTTCATCATTAAACGAATTAATTAATTAATTAATTAATCCGTTTAACGTTCCAGAAGCGGGCGAGGGGTCCAAACATCCCGCGCCGACAAGTTTTATGTCGTTCCTAGGGTAAACACCCCATTCCGCACCCATCTGTACACTCGGATCCTTGATCTGAAGCACCATTTAGGAGTTATCCCATTTATTTATCAATTCCAGTGTGAACGCACTGAAAATTTAATTCTGGCCACTCCGGGGCTCGGAATCGCACGCCGTCTGAAGGCGCTGCTCTGGAATATTATCAAGAATATTCCAAAGTCATTCGTAGAAAAAACCGGGTTCTTACATCATTCCCTCCTTCAAGATTTTTTTCCTCGAAAAGCAAAACTAGGGAGCAACACAGGGTACTAAGCTCACACCTGGATTTCCCCTACCTAGAAGAACCCACGCATAGCTCTGCGTCACCGCACACAGACCAAAGTATTGATCTGTCCATGCTAAGTCGGCCCTTGCCGACGTCGTGCACCCACTCCAGACTTTGGGGTTAGGGCAAGGTGGTAGACAACCTCGCCATCCCTTTGCACGGTTTCAAACGGCCCGACGGCCCTCGGGGGTAGCTCACCTCCCCGGTCAAACCGCTACGTCGCACGCCGTGACAGGAATCACCGCTTGGGAATGGGAAAGGCCCGGTGATTACCTCCTTCAGAATATCCATATGGTTAAGCACCCAAGGATATATGGTCACACAAGATTCCACAGTCAATGCTCTCTTACACGCTCAACAGGCGAAGGAGCCAACACCATCGACTAAAGGAAAAGGTCTCACGCCTTTTTCCTTACCAACACAGGGTTACACCTGACGCCCTACGTCACCCTGGTAACACCTCAAACAAGGAGCAGGGAGGAAAGCAGATCACACAAAGAGTCTAACAATTCTACTGAAAAAAGGTAGAAGAGATGTAGAGCGTACCTCTTATCACTTCATGCTCTGCAGGATCGTAGACATCCAAAGCTCACGGCTACCCGCGGTCCCAACCGTCAACTCCCGGAGCCTGACGTGGACCGCCTAGTGGTGATGGGGAGATCTCGTAACTTTGTCCCCCACTACCAGCTCCTCCCGCTCCTCTACTAGCACCACCTCTCTAGGTACTACTCCGATCACGGCGCTGCCTCCGTCGTGGTGGTGTGCCTACTACCTTCCCGAAACTCTCAGCAACTCGGGTCGGTTGGTCTCGTGCCAAGTGACCTCGCCCGTCACAAGCATAGCACCGGTTCTCTCTGGTCTACCCTGGTGCCCTCCGGCGCCACTGTGGTGTACGACCACGGCCCGGGATCCACTCACGGAAGGGCATCCTCGGCTGAGGCCTTGCGCCCTTTTCACCACAGTGGTATACGACCATATCTCCGAAACTGACAGTGGGAAGGCCACCTGCATTGAGGTCCTATCCTCCGGTGGCTGATAGTTACGGCAGATGTCCCGGCTCCATCGTGCCCACTACCACTACCAACCGCAAAACATGACAGGAATCCCTCTGTCACCAGCGCCTGCTCTAGCATCCCGGCATATGTAGAAATTACCAAGGGTACTATGACAGCATGAACTTCTCAGTGGATACCATGCTCAAACTTCCGGGCTTGGAAGTTGTCGTCATGGACCAAGTCCGGGTAAAAGCGTGCACGGTCTGAAAAACTAGTCATGTACTCGGCCACCGTCATCCCTCCCTGATGAAACTGCATGAGCTCTTGAATCCGAACGGAACACAAGCAGGAGGGGAAAACTCCTCACATAGAAACAACCGAAATTCGTCCAACGAGAACGAAAACTCGTCAAGAAACTGAGTCACCAGACTCCACCAACGCCAAGCCGATCCACGGAAAAAGGCTGGCTGCCAAAGTTGCTCTCTGGTCTGTCAGCATCCGCACAAGCCTGAAAAGGAGAACCACTACCTCGAGCCAAACCTCTGTTGCCTGAGGGTCTGGCTCACCACTGAACCTCAGCGGTATCTGCCGCTGGTACTAATGGAGCGCGCTCAACCTACGCTCGAGCTCAGCCTGCTCTGCTAAAACTGTCTGATGCTCAACAGGTGGGGGTGCCGCTATTGGCCCACCCGGAGAAAGGGGCTCGATTGATGGGTCCTAGACTATGGCCTCATAGCTCACAAGGTCGTCGTCACTCACCCAAAGCTGGTATCCTGGATGGTTGTCCTCGCAGAGACATCCTGAATATTATCAAGGAGTTTTGCGGTCAGATGAGCATATATGTACATACCAAAAGGAACGATGGGGATCTGACTCAAGAAGGAAAGTCAAAGACTTAGTCCTATGTGATGCACAACCAAAATTTACCTACAACAAGTGTCTCAGCATGCTGAGTCGACAAGCGGGTTATCAAGGTCCTGGTGAATGGATATGTCGGTCACCACACCATCACTAGACTCTCTGGCCTGAGAGCCGCTCTCGAGACACGTTAACACTGTTTCCCTGAATCCCAACCAATTCTTCTTTTAGGGACGTCCGCACAACGTCCCAAGGAACGAACCACCTCTGATACCACTTTGTCATGACCCGACCCTACCCGGGATCGAGTCGCGACTACCCCAAGCCCGCCTCTATAGGCCAGGGGCTGGCAACCAGCGCCGAAGGCACAACAACTCGTGGAGGCCTTTGCCAAAGCACCTGTACACACACACGCAGCACACTCAATGCAAAAGTGCAGAGTAAAGAAAGAACATGAAGAGTAAAAAAGAACAACTTCTATATAAATACCACAAATGTGCATCAACCTTTAAACAGTACAAGGTACAAGCTGAAAGGAAAAGGGGAAAAACACGCGCCCAACCAAAAAGGTGCCACAACCCGGCAATAGGTAAACAAAAAGGAAAGGCTGACGGGTCTCCCACCTGGAACCCGGCCACGACCACCGCACGCGGTCCACTCCCAAGCTCCTACGCTCCACCGAAGTCACGCTCCACCTGTCCGTCGTCTGCAAGGGCACACCAAGTGCGGGAAAAGCCTAAGCAGGGGTGAGTATAAAAATACTCAGTAGGATACCCCGAAGGCTCGAGGGAGCAACAAAAGGAGGTACCGAAGGGTGAGAAGTAGAGAAAACAGGGAAATTAAAGGAGTCCAACCGAGGGTACAGTAAAGAGTCCAGCTCAACCCAACAAAAGAAATTAAGTAGACTCTTCCAGGCACAAGGAGCTGGAAACGGTGAGAAGATGAACTTCCCGTCGAGTCTTCGCTGCCTATAGCAGGAGAGTAGACTCGTCCAACCACGAGAAGCTAGACACGGAAAGCACGTGGCATACCCCGCACGTCTTCGCCTCACCTGGAAGGAGAGTAACCAAACCCAAGAAGTGGGTACGAGAAACAAGGTATATACATATCTTTATGCTCAGCAAGAAGCCCGAACAACGTCATAAGGGGATCTCCGTCCCGTAGCTTAGCCCAAGAAAAGTGAGTCGCCAACAGTCCAAAAAGAAACACCATCATCGATTCCCAACATCCCGCATGTCTGCCCTGAATCGCAAGCCAAGGGGCTCAATCACCGCACCTTGACACTATCCGCTTTGGGCGGCACTGACTCGCCCGTATGGTTTTAGATTGCATAACAAGAACGCGTCACGGTGGGGAAAGTGCCCCTCGTTCTTGAGAGTTCTAGGGAAAGTCAAACCACACCTCGTCACTACCCTACAGTCGAGAGGTCTCCTCAAAGCCAAAGTCTTTCCATCACTGGCCCGTACAACCAAAGGTCCCACTCCGGTAATCACGGAGGAAAGCCACAGACTAGCCTAGTTGGAAGGACTGAGCCTGGAATGCCAACTGGTGTCCCACTGCCCAGCCTTGCTGGAGGGTAATTCATAACCAGATATCGGGTGACCCACTGCCCAGCCCCGCTGGAGGGTAAACCTCAACACATCATCAAGCGACCCACTGCCCAGCCCCGCTGGAGGGTAAACCATATTAAGATACTAGGTGACCCACTGCCCAGCCCTGCTAGAGGGTAAACCATAACACATCATCCGACGACCCACTGCCCAGCCCCGCTGGAGGGTAGACCTTAATACATCATCAAGCGACCCACTGCCCAGCCCCGCTGGAGGGTAGACCTGGAATAAGTTGACAGGCGACCCACTGCCCAGTCGTGCTGGAGGGTAGGCCTGGAACTAGATGATGGGCGACCCACTGCTCAGCCCTGCTGGAGGGTAGACCCTAAGAGGTCGTCGGGTGACCCACTACCCAGCCTCTGTTGGAGGGTAGACCCTACTAGCGTCGGGTGACCCACTGCCCAGTCTCTGCTGGAGGGTAGACCCTAATAGCATCAGGTGACCCACTGCCCAGTCTCTGTTGGAGGGTAAACCCTAGAAGTCAGTGAGAAACCCACTGCCCAGACCTGCTGGAGGGTAAGCCCGAGGAAGTCGATGAGTAACCCACTGCCCAGCCCCGCTGGAGGGTAGAACTCAGAACTACTCTAGACATCTCCACTAGAGGGCACAACACTGACCAACTGAACACAGAGTGGGTATCGCGCAACCTCCCAACTCCAAAACAACTCACCCAAAAGATGTGCAGCGTCTGCTCCAGCACTGGGTGTCACTAGCACCGCTACCGGCCAATCCATCGAGAACGAAACCAGGGGGAGACCACTCAACCCTGCTGGTCAACAAACGAGCACAGAGCCAGGGGAAGAGCTCCACCCTGCTGGTCAAACAAACACACAGAGGGACCCTCTACGCCGCGAGAGGTCCAAGTACGTGAGCAGAACCCGGCACGCACATGGGGCCCACACAACGTGTGACACCATCTCAACCCCAACTAAACGCACCAACGTTCTCAGGTACGAACAACCACATGTACCTCCAAGCATTTCTGTATACCCCCAGAGTATACCACAGTCTCAGCCCAAGGGCCATCGTGCACACAGCACACAACGTCAACGCGAAGGCGTGACATAACAACTCCACCGCAAAGGCCCAGGCACGGCCAGCCACATCTCGCGAACCATTTACATCGCTCTCCCAATAGTGCACGATCACACGCCAAGGGTCCGCCACAAACAAGGTAGGGCGAACCACCACTGGAGCACCTTCCATGCTTGCACATTTCCCAAGATCGCCCAAGAGGCTCCGCACAGCCAAACAGATCACACCGTTGTAATCCTCGCAGAAAAACATGCGAGATCAAATACTTACTCACCTCCAACGGATATCCGACGGAAAAGTCACCAACACTGCCTCATGCCCGAACGGCGTCCCGTGATCCCGAGCCTCGGCCCCGAAAATAGTCGGGCGCATCACACCATTGCGATCCCCTCGGGAAAACACGTCAAAAGCACTACTAACTTGAGTGCAACGGATATCCGGAGAAAAAGGTGCATCTCGGTGCACCGCACACAAGCGGTGCCACGTGGGACCCACATCCCGGTCCCAAAACTCAGCGAATGGATCGCATTGTTGTGATCCTCTTGAAAAAGTACACGAAATGGACTACTCACTTGTCCAAAACGGTCGCCCGGTGATAAAGATGGAAATCACCGTCAACTCCCGAAACGGCCCTCGTGGGGCCCGCACCATCGTGCGGAATTACAATGGGCAGACTGCACCAATGTGATGCCCTCGAAAAAACACACAACATCGACTGCTCGCACGCCCCGAACGGACGTCCGGTGAAAAAGGCGTGAAACGCTGCACGCAGCTTGAAAGACAGGTCGTGGGGCCCGTGCCTCACCTTCGTCCTCAACGCCTGAAACTACACTGGAAACCTCCGCCTCGATGCTAGGGTCCTAACGCAACTGACGGCGCTCAAAGCGGACGTTGGACGTGTCTGCGCCGTCCAAAACAAGATTTTCCGGAAGAACGCTCGTCCACTTAAAGACGTGTCGCGTCTCCGAGACCCCACGTTTCGGGAATTAAAAATTCCCAAAACCATCTCAAAATCTCCGTCTTGACTCAAGCTCCGCGCTGCCGCCGACGGCATGCAAAACGGACGCCCGTAGCCCGAAATACGGGCGTCCGAAGACGGAGGGGCAAAGCCCCTTGGGCCGGACCGGCCTGGTCCGGCCGGTCCGCCCTGCTTGGGCCGGCCTACGCCGGCCAGCCCGGTAAGCACAGCCGGCCCGCGGCTCAGCCGCGGGTCCGGTTCACCCCGCCGCGGCCAGATGGCCACGGCTTGCTTCAGCCAACCGGCCGCCTCACAGCCGGTTGATTCCCCACAGCGACCCGCGTTTTGCGGGTCGCAGTCGACGCACGGGGGTCGCGCGCTTCGCGGCCCCCCTCTCCTCCGCTTGCCAGCGCCTGCGGCCGGCGCCATGGCCGGCTTCTGAAATCCGCCGCCGAAGGCCGCCTCCGCCTCCCGGAAGCACCGTTGCCGCCTTCGAAGCCCCGACCGACCACCCTGCTCCGCCCCGCGCCGCCCTGCGCAGCCGCCGTCTGCCGCCTTCGGCCCTCGCCGGAAACCGGCCGTGGCCGGAAATATTTCCAAGGACCACCGGGAACGATCCAGTGGTCGAAATTTCGATCAGGATAGCTTTCCGGAAATCTCGGTACGGGATCTACGCAACCACGGGATTTGTTCGAGGATCCAATAGTGCGATTGAGCATAAATGAGGATTAAAACGGGGAAGGGGAGGAAAACTCAAATCCGCCTACCTCGTTGGGCTTCGCCCGGCGCTTCCCGCGCGATCCACCCCGCGTCGTTTCCTCGCCAGAGTTGGCTCACCGGAGCTCTCCGGAAAGGAGGAGGGAAGTGGAGAGGGTTTGAGGGAGGAGAAGGGGAAGAGAAGAGGGAGGGGTGCGTTTAAGTGATTTGTACATAAACACCCCCGCCCGGCAGCCCCGAACCCAAACTCCCAACGGGGTCATGATTTAGCCTCCCCTAGACTAAGAGCCATGCTCTGAGCACAACGGCGGTCTCAGAATTTTATTTCGAGACCCCGTTCAAAAGTTACTAAACTTAGCGCCTGAGGCCGCCAAATTATGAGAATGCCCCTGGGGCCATTTTTCACAAACGGCCCGTGCCCGCGAAACTTATACCCCTCTTAGGGTAAAAGGAACACTCTGAACTCAACGGTGCCCTCAGTTTTCCAATCCGAGCCACTGTTTAATAGATACCTCCGTTTCAATATTAAACGAATTAATTAATTAATTAATTAATCCGTTTAACGTTCCAGAAGCGGGCGAGGGGTCCAAACATCCCGCGCCGACAAGTTTTATGTCGTTCCTAGGGTAAACACCCCATTCTTCACCCATTAGTACACTCGGATCTCTGATCTAAAGCACCGTTTAGGAGTTATCCCATTTATTTAACAATTCCAGTGTGAACGCACTGAAAATTTAATTTCGGCCACTCCGGGGCTCGGAATCGCACGCCGTCTGAAGGCGCTGCTCTGGAATATTATCAAGAATATTCCAAAGTCTTTTGTAGAAAAAACCAGGTTCTTACATCTGGTCTCACCAAAAGACAAAAATCAAAGCCTTTAAGAAGGATCTCAAGGAGAAGAGATCAAGAGGTAAACAACCTCTTTTATTTTCTTTCTTTTCTTTCATTTTTTGTTATTCTCTTCCATTCCCTTTGTCTTTTGTTGGGATATTTCATTAAATATTCCCCCTTACTGTCCAAATTTTGTATGAATGATGAGATATTCCATTCCTCTCATAAATCTTGTTTTTATGAAATTTTAAGAGACGTCGTTAGCCTGTTGAATTTTCGTGAGAAATTTATCATGATTTTCTTTTATTTCATGATTCGTTTTTCTTCTTTCCTCACTCCATCTTATCCAAGAGGAATGAAATATCCAAAATCATGTATATTCATTATTGTTTCATGTTTATGGAAAATTACTCATCAGTATTCTTCTCCTCTTCCACTTATTTAAAGAATCAAAAAACATTGTCCATTTGTGTCGAATTACCGACATCATGGACGATGTATTTTCAATTTCCATTAATTCATTAATGTCTGGTCATGAAAACATTTATATGGTTGAACCAAGTTATAATATATGACTCATATAAGGTTCTGGAATTCTTTTGTACTCATGTTTCAAATTTAAAAGACAAAAAGAGGTTGTTATTACCAAAGAACCACTTAAATGATCTAAACGAACATCATTAATGTTTTATCTAATGAATCATACTCATATAAAGAATCAAAATGATAAATGGTATAATTTATGTTACTAGAAATATGTAAATACTAATCCATTCCAATTCTAGAGTTTCAATTCCAATCTTAAATAACGATTCATCATGAACCGATCGTGAAAATCACAAAAGAACTCACCCAAAATAATGCAAGGAACAAAATACTAACAATTAAGGGGTGAAATGAGGTTATGAAATGACCATATAAGATGTTATAAACATGGAAATGTTTCTTTAAAATACTAATAACACTCTTTTAACCATTATACAGGAGTTTTAAACAAAATTTAAGTAAGACAAGCCTAAGGTAATGGAATTCTTAACCCGATTTCTATTCTTTGGGTTAACCTTCTACTTTATTATTTGTGCGCTATTTAAATTGTTTGTGTGATGGGTTATATTTATATTATGTTTCATTATGTGTATTTAAAGAGTATATACATATTCCATCCACTCTATTAAGTATCTTTTCAAGTATATGATGTTTATAAGGAACTTTTCTTCTAAAATCCTCTTTTAAAATTCTGTTTTACAATATTCAAAAGCAATGTTTTTATGCTATTATTTATGTTGTATGATTATGTTTTGGTTATTGGGAATTATTTATGATGAAGGTTGGGACCTATATTTCCCTCCAATGCATTGGGTATGAGTAAGTTGGAGGTCGGCCGTATGGTTACTCCAAGTGTAACTGCGATGGTTACACAAAGTAAGGTAGCCGTGAGGGTTACAAATTTTAAGGTAGCCATGATGGTTACAAGATTATGTAAGTAATGACCCAAGATACCTCTATGATTATATTTATGTTTGTGTGGATCTTGTGTATATCTCATGTTACATGAAGTAATTATTTATGTATGAAAAGCATGTATTTTAAAAATGTTTTCATACGTTATGAGTATTCATGGACTAATGTGATTTTTCCTTCTTTTTCATACCTTACTGAGCTTTTGTGATCATCCCAAGTTTTTAAATGATTTTTCATAGGTTAATGGATGATTAATACAAGGAAGTAAGACATTTTAAATGTTGAATAATTTTCAAGGAGTCTTGTTTTAAGTTTTAATTTTTTATATTCCGAGAAAAATGGAAATTGATTTTATGGTATCCACTATGTAACAATGTGTAATGTTATGAATGTTTTGTATTAATTCTCTATAGATATAAACTTGAAAAGATCCTCAATGTAAAAGTAAGTGTTTTCTTGAATAAATTCAATATTATGTATGTAATAAGTGCAGGTCGTTATAGTTGGTATCAGAGGATGGTTTAGATAACTTTACGGGTTAGGGTGATTCTAATAGAATACCATAAATGATTTTCACTCTATGTTTAATTTGTTATAGAATTTAAATATTACCATGTTACTTAATCTAAGAAATGTTTTTTTAGAATGGTTGTCCGCAAAAGGAACATGGATGCTGAAGAGGAGAGGCACCGGCAGAATGACATCCTTCTTGATCTATAGCCTCGAATGGTAGGGATTGTAACCGAGCAGTTTGTGACAGTAATGGCTCAGATAACATAGGAAATAAATGGTGGTGGCATCCATGCAAGAGAACAAATAGAGGTACCCCAACAGAACATGACAGTGGTGGAACATTTTATAAGACAACATCCTCCTGCATTTAATGGATCTTCTGACCCAGTGGCAGCAGAATGATGTATTAAAGCCCTTGAAAAGATATTTGATGTTATGAGATGTTCAGAAAATCAAAAGGTAAGTCTTTCCATTTATCATTTTGAAGGGGAAGTTGATCAGTGGTGGTCAATGGTAAGGAATATCAGGGGTAGAGAGGATTTTTATGCCTTAATGTGGGATGAATTTAAAAGTCTTTTTCTTGAAAAATATTTTCCTAAGGTGGTGCGACATAGAATGGAGAAGAAATTCCTTGAATTGAAACAAAAGGAGGAAGATTCAATGGTTATGTATGATGCGAACATCACCTGACTGGCGAGGTATGATCCAAATCTTATTCTGGATCTCGATAGCAAAAACAACTGCTTTTACTCAGGATTGAAGCCAAGGTATCGAAGGGTGTTCACCTCCCGTGAATTCAAAAGTTATGAGAAACTTGTCTGATGTGCTGAGAGGGTAGAGATGGAGTTTGCTGACAATCACATGCATTTTGGAAACACAGAGAAGAAGAGGTCCAGTTGGCAAGCAATGGGTAAGAATAAACCAATGAAATCTAATGGTAAGAAAATCCTATTTCCAGTTTGTGAAAAGTGTGGCAAGAAGCACCCTGGGGAATGTCTTATCAAAACTGGGAAGTGTTTTAAAAGTGGTAAGTTTGGACATATTGCTTGAGATTGCAATGAAAATGATCCAAAGACTAATCCTGATAAGAAAACTGTAAATTGTTTTAAATGTGGTGAGATCGGTCACTATGCAAATGCCTGTCCAAAGAGGGATCCAAATGATGCAAAGAATCCAGACTACAAGCAGAAAGGTGTAGTGAGTTCCTTTGCGACTAAGTCAGCAGGTCTTGGGCCATCCAATGAAGTTGTATCAGGTACTTTGTTTGTTCACTCAGATTTTTCTAAAGTTTTGTTTGATACGGGGTCTACACATTACTTCATCTCTGAGAAATTTTCTAGTAAATTGGAAATATCACCTCAACAAATGAGACCCGAACTTGTTGTTAAAAACTAGGGGGAAACGTTATAGCAAAGAGTAATTATAAGAATATTTTTATTGTGGTATGTGGAAAGACTTTAACTGAAAACCTTGTTGTTTTACCCTTAGTCGAGTTTGATGTTATTCTGGGGATGGACTGGCTTTCTGATTACCATGCTAAGATTGACTGTAGAGCTAAAGAAGTTGTTTTTTAGAAAGAGTTTCAATTTTTATACAAGAATGAACCCATACAATTGATAACATATCAGGAAGCTGAGAAACTACTGAAAGATGGAAATGAAAGTTATCTTGCTCATATTGTTGAAAACAAGGGAACTATTAAAATTAATGATGTGCCTGTGGTAAATGAATACCTTGATGTTTTTCCTGAGGATTTACCCAGTGTCATACCTGAACGAGAAGGTGAATTCACAATTGACTTAGTTCCTGATGCTAATCCAATTTCAAAACCCCCATATCGTATGGCTCCAATAGAACTTCTTGAATTGAAAAATCAGTTGCAAGATTTTCTTGTCAAAGACTTCATTCGTCCCAGCACTTCCCCATGGGGAGCCCCTGTTTTGTTTGTTAAAAAGAAAGATGGTTCCATGAGACTTTTCATTGATTATAGAGATTTGAATAACATCACTGTTAAAAACAAGTACCCTTTTCCTCATATTGATGACTTGTTTGATCAGCTCCAGGGAGCTCAGTACTTTTCCAAGATTGACTTGAGATCCGGATACCATCAGCTGAAGGTGAAGGAGGATAACATCCCAAAAAAATCCTTTCATACTAGATATGGGCATTATGAATTTGTTGTTATGCCATTTGGGTTAACTAATGCACCTGCGGTATTCATGAATCTTATGAATAGAGTATTTCATGAGTTCATGGATAAGTTTGTGGTTTTATTTATTGATGACATTCTGGTTTTTTCTAAAAATAAATAGGATCATGAAAAACATCTAAGGGTTTTTTTACAAACTTTAAAAGAAAAGAAACTATATGGAAAATTCAGAAAGTGTGATTTTTGGTTGTAACAGATTTCTTTTCATGGAACATTGTAAATAAGGATGGAATAACAGTTGATCCTTCCAAAAAAAGTAGTTGATGAATGGCCAAGACCCACAAATATTACAGAGATTTGTAGTTTTCTGGGCTTAGCAAGTTATTACTGACAGTTTGTTAAGAACTTTTCACAGTTATCTAGCCCGATAACTAAGTTAACACGGAAAGGGGTTAAATTTGTTTGGACAGGGGAATGTGATGTTTGTTTTTAGGAACTAAAGAAGAGATTGTTGAATGCTCCAGTTTTGGCCTTACCATCCCAAAATGGTGAGTTTTTCATCTACAGTGATGCTTCTTTAAAGGGACTTGGTTGTGTTTTGATACAGAATGATCAGGTAATTGCCTATGCTTCGAGACAACTTAAACCTCATGAGCTAAATTATCCCACACATGATTTGGAATAGGAAGCTGTGATTTTTGCTTTGAAAATTTGGAGGCATCATTTATACGGAACCAAATGACAAATATATACTGACCATAAAAGTCTAAAGTATATATTCACTCAGAAGGAATTAAACATGAGGCAGAGAAGAAGGCTAGAACTGATAAAGGATTATGACTGCATGATCAATTACCATCCCAAAAAGGCAAACAAAGTAGCGGATGCCTTAAGTCGGAAACATCATGCATCATTAACCATGATACATTTGGAACATGATCCCTTGATTAATGATTTGATGAATTTTGGATTGGAATTTTTCAGTGCAGGGAATACCTCTCTTTTGTTTTAGGTTTTAGTGTAGTCTTCATTGTCAGACAGAATTATGAAAGCGCAGAGGGAAGACCGTGAGCTACAGAAAAAGGTATAATTGGTTAAAATGGGTAAGTTGACATAATTTAATCTTGATAAAGATTGTGTTTTAAGATTTGGAAAAAGGTTGTGTGTGCCTTGTGATTCCCAGTTGAAGAAAGAATTGTTGTGTGAAGCTCATAGTTCTCCATTTTTTGTTCATCCTGGAAGTACTAAGATGTACAGAGACCTTCGAGAGTATTATTGGTGGAATGGGATGAAAGGAGATATTGATGATTTTACAATGAAATGTTTGACATGTCAGCAGGTTAAAGAAGAGCGGCAGTTACCGAAGGGGATGCTTCAGCATTTTCCAGTGCCAGAGTGGAAATGGGAGAATATATCCATGGATTTTGTGGTGGGACTACCAAAGACATCTCGAGGTAACAATGCGGGTTGGGTTATTGTTGATCGGCTAACAAAGTCTACGCATTTTCTTTCTATTCGAGATACAATGACATTGGATCAACTTTCTCGATTGTACCTCAAGGAGATTGTCAGGTTACATGGAGTTCCTCTTTCCATTGTGTCTGACCGAGATCCTAGGTTCACTTCAAAATTTTGGAAGGGACTTCAGAAGTCTTTGGGCACTGAGTTGAATTTCAGTACAGCTTCTCATCCTCAATCAGATGGGAAGTCAGAACGAATGATTCAAAATATAGAGGATATGCTTCGAGTATCACGACCCGACCCAACGGGGCTCGAGCCGCGACTCCCCAAGCCCGCCTCCAATAGGCCAGGGGTTGGCGACCAGCGTCGATTAGGCTATCACACACTTGGGAGGCATTAGCCTAAGGTACCTGTACACACGCACCCACAAACACCTCCATGCAACAGTGCAGAGATATAGAAACTGGAAAGTAAATGCATGCATACACTATCCCACAACCAGAGAACAACAGAAAAAGTACAAGGGCAAAACAGGGCCCACCAAAAGAAAACTACAAAGCGCGTCCAACCTGCTCTGAAGAAGGGGAACGCTGCCACAACACCCACCGGAAAGCTCCCTCGGCACAGCTCCGGTAAACACCCCGGTCAACCCGCTCACTAAGCTCCGCCTGCTCCGGGTCCTCCTGGGTCTCCGTCCAAAGGCATGTGGTCTGCATAAGACACAAACATGTGCGGGCAAAGCCCGTGCAGGGGTGAGTATAAACATACTCAGTAGGCACCCCAAAAACCCAAAACCCAAGGGAGCAACTGAAAGGCAACAGTCTGCTCAACCCAGCCAGAGGGAACCCGGACGAGAGAGAAACTCCATCTCGTGACCATCCTCGGCTAACACAACTAGTCAGCTCAGCTCAGCTCAGGTGTATGCCCATACATACACCTTGAACAATCTAGATATACAAGCTCACGCCACAAAGCCACAAGAGGTACCGACCTCGTCACCAGCAACTGTCCACAACAAGGAGAGTACACCACGAACACTGTCATGCCAGATGACACTCATCCAAGAGATACACTCCATCGGGTCCCAAAAAAACATCTCAGACGCTCACCCGAGAGACCACGCTCGTCGGATAACATCATTGAGGAAACATCGCTGAAACAACATAACCACCGAACTCCTCGGATAGGGGATCGCCGCTAGGGTCCGCTAGGGGATACCAAGACCCACTCCGGTATACGTAGCTCACAGATAGGGGATCACTCCCAGGATCCGCTGGGGGATACCACGACCCGATCTGGCATACGTAGTTCTCACAGATAGGGGATCACACCCAGGATCCGCTGGGGGATACCACAACCCGATCTAGCGCTCGATAGAACCTCAACACTCAGATAGAGGATCATCGCCCATATAAAGATGGTCACGGCGATACCAGAACCCTATCTGTTATAACTCGCGATGTAGGGGATCGAACCGACGATGCTGCAACCCTACTGAAACCACGCGCTGAGTAGGGGATCGCATAACCAACGATACCGCAACCCTACCGACACCAAGCGCTGAGTAGGGGATCTTATAACCAACGATACCACAACCCTACTATAAACATCATGCTGAGTAGGGGATCGTAAACCCGACGATGCCACAACCCTACTGTGCACGACCCACTGCGTAGGGGATCATATTCCTGATGATGCCACAAACCCTACGGGGTTAACCTGCTAGATAGTGGATCGCCGCCCGTAAATAAGCGGTCACAACGATACCAAGAACCCGATCTAGGGTATAGATGCTAGAGGATCCACTCCGGACCCACCAGAGGGATACCACAACTCTAACAGTTTAAACATCCCATCGAGAGGATCACAAACCCATACGAAGGTTGTGATACCACACGAACCCTCGTAGGAACGAACCAAGGGAGAACCCTCAACCACTGCTGGTCCAAACGTCGCTAACCCGAGAGACCTGCCACAACGCCACACTGCGCACCTCCTAGGCCAAAACCGAGGCCACCATCGCGTTCCACGCAGAAA
This sequence comes from Viscum album, assembly GCA_963277665.1. Lineage (NCBI taxonomy): Eukaryota > Viridiplantae > Streptophyta > Magnoliopsida > Santalales > Viscaceae > Viscum > Viscum album. The sequence continues at coordinate 1,371,847,222 of OY728135.1, forward strand.
AAAACGCAAGATAGGCTGTTTACTCGCCCGAAACGGAGCACCGGTGAAAAAGGCACTATTCACCGTAGCTAGCTCGTGCGGGGCCCACACAACGATCCCGAAACCCATCGAGCGGATCACACCACGACGATCCCCTCAGAAAAACAAGCGGAATCGACTACTCGATCGTCCAAAACGGACACCCGGTGAAAAAGGTATTATTCACCGAAGGCCAGCTCGAGTGGGGCCCACGCCTGGACTCCGAAACTCATCGAACGGATCACACCACTGCGATTCTCTCGGAAAGACACACAGGATCGACTATTTATCCACCAAAATCGGACTCCTGGTGCAAAAGCTGTGTTTCTCCGCAAACGCCAAAACCTGACCTCGTGGGGCCCGCACCCCGTTCTCAGTCCCAACACCCGGAAACCATCTCAAAAAGTCCGTCGTACCATCAGGGTCTCAACGCCACTGACGGCACGTCAATCGGACACTCCGGGTAGAAGTTACAACGGCCCGAAGTCGTAAAATAATAAAATAATATTATTTTATACGACGTTTCTAACTCCCGGGCCACGATCCCGAACCCTTAAACCCTCAAAGTGAGTTCAAAAGGTCCGTACCGATGCAAGGAGCGCGTCGCCGCAAACGGCTTGCGAATCGGAGTTACGGTTTGCGAGTTACGGGGGTTTAAAGAACCCCCGGAACAGTCTGGCCGGACCACCGCAGGGTCGCTGGAAACCACCGCGCCGCTGCCGGACTCCGCCCTTCCGGAGCCGGAAACCACCGCGCCGCCGCCGCGCCGCCACCGTGGAACTCGCCGGAATCCGCCATGGCCGCCGCGGGTCTCGCCGGAAAACTGGTTTTTTCGCCGGAAAACTTCCGGGAGCCACCGGGAGCACCCCGGTGCTCCAAATTCAGATCCGAAACATGTTTCGGAAAGCTCGGGACCCGAACTATACAAATCTTATGAAAAATTGAAGAAAAACAACACAAAAAAGGGATCTGGGATTGTAAAACTCAAACCGCCTACCTCGCGGGCGAAACACCGACGTTCTGCCTCAGATCCGCGCTCCAAAGCTTCCGCTGCACGCTCCTGGAACGTCCGCCGTCGAATTCCGAGCTCGTGGGCGCTCCGTTTGCTCGATTCGGCGGAGTGGCAGCGAAGAACGGCGAAAAACGGCGAAGAACGATTAAGGGGGGGGGGGGGGCTGATATTTATATCAGCGGCCCGCCGGCGCCAAACCCGCCTCGGACCCGACGCCCGATGCGAACAAAAGTAAGGTCACCCCTAGGGTAAACGCGCCGTTCTGAACGTAACGGCGGTCTTAGATTTTCCATCCGAGACTCCGTTCAGAAGTTATTTGAGCCGACGCTCGCACACAAACTTGCCACTTATTTATGGAAACGCCCCTGGTGGCGTTTCTCACCGCAGGCCCGCGCCCGCAAAGTTTACACCCCGCCTAGGGTAAACGGCACGTTCCGGACGCAACTGTTCCCTCAGATTCCCGTTCTGATCTACCGTTTAGGAGATATCACACCCCCGCCATGTGCATAGTATAAAAATACTTAACATTTTTATAAAATTTAATTCCGGGCACATCGGGCCTCGGAATCGCACGCCATCTTCGCGCCTAGCTCTGGAATTATTCGTAGAAATATTCCAAAGTCTGACAGGGCCAAAAACCCGAGTCGCTACATCCTCCCCCCCTTAGAACTTTTCGTCCCCGAAAATCCCTAAGCACAAGGAAAGCGACTGGACTCTCAACTGGGTCTCACACACCAGTGAGCTCACCAACAAACAACCACTCAGGATCTTACCAACGCCCTGAACAAAACTCGAGCAAGCAACAAAAGGAAAGAGTACCACTAAACAGTGTCTGACAAACTACTGCAGTAAGTAGAAAGGACACAAGGCGTACCTCTATCCATTCGTGGTGCCTCTGGGTCGACTGCCTCCAGGGCATGGAGTTGTCCTCTCCCTCGACCACCAGCTCCCTGAGCTTGGTGTGGACCACCTGGTGGTGGGGGTGGTGGAAACTGGTATTGCCTAACACCGCCTCCCGCTGCACCAGCTCCGCCACCACGTCCGCCGCCCTGCGGACCTCCTTGCTCGAGACGCTGCCTCTGCCAAGGCGGTCCATCGACCGGCTCCCTCTCAGCAGCACGTCGGGTCGGACAATCTCTAGCAAGATGTCCCCGACCATCACAAGCGTAACACCGCCTCTCCTGCGGCTGACCAAAACTGGCCTACGAGCCCTGTGAGCTCCGAGGCTCAGACCCCCCATCCTGGGGTCGCCTCCTGAAACGTCGGCCACGTCCAGACCCCTGAGTCTGACGTCGGCTACCAGATGTCGATCCGACCGACAAAGTCTCCGCTCTCGAGTGCCCAGCACTAACAGGCGAGATCTGCTCGTCCAGAAAGCTCTCCACCACCCGCGCTCGCTCCAGCACTCCAGCATAGGTGGGCAGACACAGGGAAACCACACCTGCTCGGATATCCCGGCGTAAACCCTGCTCGAAGGTCCGATCCCTAAAGAACGGGTCTCGAACCATATCCAGGGAGTAGTGCGACAGGTCTGTAAACCTCGCTGAGTACTCCGACACAGTCAGGGTCTCCTGTCGAAGCTGTAGAAGCTCTTGGATCCGCACTGACCTCAGAGTCACCGGATAGAACTCCTCCCTGAAGAGCTGCTCAAACTCTGCCCACGTGAGCGTCTCCTCGTCATGGGACTGCGTCACCAAACTCCACCATCGCCCGGTAGAACCATGCAGAAGGCTCTCCGCTAGGACCACCATCTGATCTGGAGGTGTCCTCACTAGGCGGAAAACTCGGGTGACTGCCTCAAGCCAGTCATCAGCTACCCCGGGGTCTGGATCACCCCGGAACCTCAGAGGTCGCTGCCTCTGGAACTCGTGTAGCGCACTCAGCCTGCGTGCAACCTCGTCCTACACCGCCGGCACAACCATCTGCTCAACAGGTGGTGGCTCAACTGGCAGACCACCTGGAGGTGCAACCTCAGAACCTGCTCCCTGCTCCACAGCCACTACACGGGGCGGGTCATCAGCACAATCCTACTGCGGAACCCTCGCTGGCTGTCGTCGTGGAGGCATCCTGAAATACATTCAAGACACACCACAATCAAAGAGTATATCTGGAGAGCTGACTCAAGAAGGACAAGGAAAAACCAAAAACCCAGTCCTATAAGATGCATGTACCATTATGTCCCCGCGACCAGTGTACGAATGTCCCGAGTCAAAAGGCAAGTTATCAGAGTCCTGGTGTATGGATACGTCGGCCGCCGCACCAACACTGGAGTCCCTGGCCTGAAAGTCAAACTCGAAACATCCTAACACTACCACTATGCAACCCAAAACAAGCTCACAGCTAGACCAGCTACGCTCAGAGATCCCAAAGGTGGAACCTCCTTTGATACCAATCTGTCATGACCCGACCCAACGGGGCTCGAGCCGCGACTCCCCAAGCCCGCCTCCAATAGGCCAGGGGTTGGCGACCAGCGCCGAGTAGGCTATCACACACTTGGGAGGCATTAGCCTAAGGTACCTGTACACACGCACCCACAAACACCTCCATGCAACAGTGCAGAGATATAGAAACTGGAAAGTAAATGCATGCATACACTATCCCACAACCAGAGAGCAACAGCAAAAGTACAAGGGCAAAACAGGGCCCACCAAAAGAAAACTACAAAGCGCGTCCAACCTGCTCTGAAGAAGGGGAACGCTGCCACAACACCCGCCAGAAAGCTCCCTCGGCACAGCTCCGGTAAACACCCCGGTCAACCCGCTCACTAAGCTCCGCCTGCTCCAGGTTCTCCTGGGTCTCCGTCAAAAGGCATGTGGTCTGCATAAGACACAAACATGTGCGGGCAAAGCCCGTGCATGGGTGAGTATAAACATACTCAGTAGGCACCCCAAAAACCCAAAACCCAAGGGAGCAACTGAAAGGCAACAGTCTGCTCAACCCAGCCAGAGGGAACCCGGACGAGAGAGAAACTCCATCTCGTGACCATCCTCGGCTAACACAACTAGTCAGCTCAGCTCAGCTCATGTGTATGCCCATACATACACCTTGAACAATCCAGATATACAAGCTCATGCCACAAAGCCACAAGAGGTACCGACCTCGTCACCAGCAACTGTCCACAACAAGGAGAGTACACCACGAACACTGTCATGCCAGATGAAACTCATCCGAGAGATACACTCCATCGGGTCCCAAACAAACATCTCAGACACTCACCCGAGAGACCACGCTCGTCGGATAACATCACTGAGGAAACATCGTTGAAACAACATAACCACCGAACTCCTCGGATAGGGGATCGCCGCTAGGGTCCGCTAGGGGATACCAAGACCCACTCCGGTATACATAGCTCACAGATAGGGGATCACTCCCAGGATCCCCTGGGCGATACCACGACCCGATCTGGCATATGTAGTTCTCACAGATAGGGGATCACACCCAGGATCCGCTGGGGGATACCACAACCCGATCTGGCGCTCGATAGAAGCTCAACACTCAGATAGAGGATCATCGCCCATATAAAGATGGTCACGGCGATACCAGAACCCTATCTGTTATAACTCGCGATGTAGGGGATCGAACCGACGATGTCGCAACCCTACCGAAACCACGCGCTGAGTAGGGGATCGCATAACCAACGATACCACAACCCTACCGACACCAAGCGCTGAGTAGGGGATCGTATAACCAACGATACCGCAACCCTACTATAAACATCATGCTGAGTAGGGGATCGTAAACCCGACGATGCCACAACCCTACTGTGCACGACCCACTACGTAGGGGATCATATTCCTGATGATGCCACAAACCCTACGGGGTTAACCTGCTAGATAGGGGATCGCCGCCCGTAAATAAGCGGTCACAACGATACCAAGAACCCGATCTAGGGTATAGATGCTAGAGGATCCACTCCGGACCCACCAGAGGGATACCACAACTCTAACAGTTTAAACATCCCATCGAGAGGATCACAAACCCATACGAAGGTTGTGATACCACGCGAACCCTCGTAGGAACAAACCAAGGGAGAACCCTCAACCACTGCTGGTCCAAACGTCGCTAACCTGAGCGACCCGCCACAACGCCACACTGCGCACCTCCTAGGCCAAAACTGAGGCCACCATCGCGTTCCACGCAGAAAAACACGCAAGATAGGCTGTTTACTCGCCCGAAACGGAGCACCGGTGAAAAAGGCACTATTCACCGTAGCTAGCTCGTGTGGGGCCCACACAATGATCCCGAAACCCATCGAGCGGATCACACCACGACGATCCCCTCAGAAAAACAAGCGGAATCGACTACTCGCTCGTCCAAAACGGACACCCGGTGAAAAAGGTACTATTCACCGAAGGCCAGCTCGAGTGGGGCCCACGCCTGGACTCCGAAACTCATCGAACGGATCACACCACTGCGATTCTCTCGGAAAGACACACAGGATCGACTATTTATCCACCAAAATCGGACTCCTGGTGCAAAAGCTGTGTTTCTCCGCAAACGCCAAAACCTGGCCTCGTGGGGCCCGCACCCCGTTCTAAGTCCCAACACCCGGAAACCATCTCAAAAAAATCTGTCGTACCATCAGGGTCTCAACGCCACTGACGGCACGTCAATCGGACACTCCGGGTAGAAGTTACAACGGCCCGAAGTCGTAAAATAATAAAATAATATTATTTTATACGACGTTTCTAACTCCCGGGCCACGATCCCGAACCCTTAAACCCTCAAAGTGAGTTCAAAAGGTCCGTACCGATGCAAGGAGCGCGTCGCCGCAAACGGCTCGTGAATCGGAGTTACGGTTTGCGAGTTACGGGGGTTTAAAGAACCCCCGGAATAGTCTGGCCGGACCACCGCAGGGTCGCCGGAAACCACCGCGCCGCCGCCGCGGAACTCGCCGGAATCCGCCATGGCCGCCGCGGGTCTCGCCGGAAAACTGGTCTTTTCGCCGGAAAACATTCGGGAGCCACCGGGAGCACCCCGGTGCTCCAAATTCAGATCCGAAACATGTTTCAGAAAGCTCGGGACCCAAACTATACAAATCTTATGAAAAAATGAAGAAAAACAACACAAAAATGGGATCCTGGATTGTAAAACTCAAACCGCCTACCTCGCGGGCGAAACGCCGACGTTCTGCCTCAGATCCGCGCTCCAAAGCTTCCGCTGCGCGCTCCTGGAACATCCGCCGTCGAATTCCGAGCTCGTGGGCACTCCGTTCGCTCGATTCGGCGGAGTGGCGGCGAAGAACGGCGAAGAACGGCGAAAAACGATTAAAGGGGGGGCTGATATTTATATCAGCGGCCCGCCGGCGCCCAACCCGCCTCGGACCCGACGCCCGATGCGAACAAAAGTAAGGTCACCCCTAGGGTAAACGCGCCGTTCTGAACGCAACGGCGGTCTCAGATTTTCCATCCGAGACTCCGTTCAGAAGTTATTTGAGCCGACGCTCGCACACAAACTTGCCACTTATTTACGGAAACGCCCCTGGTGGCGTTTCTCACCGCAGGCCCGCGCCCGCAAAGTTTACACCCCGCCTAGGGTAAACGGCACGTTCCTAACGCAACCGTGCCCTCAGATTTCTGTTCTGAGCTACCGTTTAGGAGATATCACACCCCCGCCACGTGCATAGTATAAAAATACTTAACATTTTTATAAAATTTAATTCCGGGCACATCGGGCCTCGGAATCGCACGCCGTCTTCGCGCCTAGCTCTGAAATTATTCGTAGAAATATTCCAAAGTCTGACAGGGCCAAAAACCCGAGTCGCTACATCCTCCCCCCCCCTTAGAACTTTTCATCCCCGAAAATCCCTAAGCACAAGGAAAGCGATTGGACTCTCAACTGGGTCTCACACACCAGCGAGCTCACCAACAAACAACCACTCAGGATCTTACCAACGCCCTGAACAAAACTCGAGCAAGAAACAAAAGGAAAGAGTACCGCTAAACAGTGTCTGACAAACTACTGCAGTAAGTAGAAAGGACACAAGGCATACCTCTATCCATTCGTGGTGCCTCTGGGTCGACTGCCTCCAGGGCATGGAGCTGTCCTCGCCCTCGACCACCAGCTCCCTGAGCTTGGTGTGGACCACCTGGTGGTGGGGGTGGTGGAAACTGGTACTGCCTACCACCGCCTCCTGCTGCACCAGCTCTGCCGCCACGTCCTCCGCCCTGCAGACCTCCTTGCTCGAGACGCTGCCTCTGCCAAGGCGGTCCATCGACAGGCTCCCTCTCAGCAGCACGTCGGGTCGGACAATCTCTAGCAAGATGTCCCCGACCATCACAAGCGTAACACCGCCTCTCCTACGGCTGACCAAAACTGGCCTGCGAGCCCTGTGAGCTCCGAGGCTCAGACCCCCCATCCTGGGGTCGCCTCCTGAAACGTCGGCCACGTCCAGACCCCTGAGTCTGACGTCGGCTACCATATGCCGATCCGACCAACGAAGTCTCCGCTCTCGAGTGCCCAGTACTAACAGGCGAGATCTGCTCGGCCAGAAAGCTCTCCACCACCAGCGCTCGCTCCAGCACTCCAGTATAGGTGGGCAGACACAAGGAAACCACACCTGCTCGGATATCCCGGCATAAACCCTGCTCGAGGGTCCGAGCCCTAAAGAACGGGTCTTGAACCACATCCAGGGAGTAGAGCGACAGGTCTGTAAACCTCGCTGAGTACTCCGACACAGTCAGGCTCTCCTGTCGAAGCTGTAGAAGCTCTTGGATCCGCACTGACCTCAGCGTCACCAGATAGAACTCCTCCCTGAAGAGCTGCTCAAACTCTGCCCACGTGAGCGTCTCCTCTTCATGGGACTGCGTCACCAAACTCCACCATCGCCCGGCAGAACCATGCAGAAGGCTCGCCGTTAGGACCACCATCTGATCTGGAGGTGTCCTCACTAGGCGGAAAACTCGGGTGACTGCCTCAAGCCAGTCATCAGCTGCCTCGGGGTCTGGATCACCCCGGAACCTCAGAGGTCGCTGCCTCTAGAACTCGTGTAGCGCACTCAGCCTGCGTGCAACCTCGTCCTGCACCGCCGGCACAACCAGCTGCTCAACAGGTGGTGGATCAACTGGCAGACCACCTGTAGGTGCAACCTCAGAACCTGCGCCCTGCTTCACAGCCACTACACGGGGCGGGTCATCAGCACAATCCTACTGCGGAACCCTCGCTGGCTGTCGTCGTGGAGGCATCCTGAAATACATTCAAGACACACCACAGTCAAAGAGTATATCTGGAGAGCTGACTCAAGAAGGACAAGGAAAAAACAAAAACCCAGTCTTATAAGATGCATGTACCATTATGTCCCCGCGACCAGTGTACGAATGTCCCGAGTCAAAAGGCAGGTTATCAGAGTCCTGGTGTATGGATACGCCGGCCGCCGCACCAACACTGGAGTCCCTGGACTGAAAGTCGAACTCGAAACATCCGAACACTACCGCTATGCAACCCAAAACAAGCTCACAGCTAGACCAGCTACGCTCAGAGATCCCAAAGGTGGAACCTCCTTTAATACCAATCTGTCACGACCCGACCCAACGGGGCTCGAGCCGCGACTCCCCAAGCCCGCCTCCAATAGGCCAGGGGTTGGCGACCAGCGCCGAGTAGGCTATCACACACTTGGTAGGCATTAGCCTAAGGTACTTGTACACACGCACCCACAAACACCTCCATGCAACAGTGCAGAGATATGGAAACTGGAAAGTAAATGCATGCATACACTATCCCACAACCAGAGAGCAACAGCAAAAGTACAAGGGAAAAACAGGTCCCACCAAAAGAAAACTACAAAGCGCGTCCAACCTGCTCTGAAGAAGGGGAACGCTGCCACAACACCCGCCGGAAAGCTCCCTCGGCACAGCTCCGGTAAACACCCCGGTCAACCCGCTCACTAAGCTCCGCCTGCTCCGGGTCCTCCTGGGTCTCCGTCAAAAGGCATGTGGTCTTCATAAGACACAAACATGTGCGGGCAAAGCCCGTGCAGGGGTGAGTATAAACATACTCAGTAGGCACCCAAAAAACCCAAAACCCAAGGGAGCAACTGAAAGGCAACAGTCTGCTCAACCCAGCCAGAGGGAACCCGGACGAGAGAGAAACTCCATCTCGTGACCATCCTCGGCTAACACAACTAGTCAGCTCATCTCAGCTCAGGTGTATACCCATACATACACCTTGAACAATCCAGATATACAAGCTCACGCCACAAAGCCACAAGAGGTACCGACCTCGTCACCAGAAACTGTCCACAACAAGGAGAGTACACTACGAACACTGTCATGCCAGATGACACTCATCCGAGAGATACACTCCATCGGGTCCCAAACAAACATCTCAGACGCTCACCCGAGAGACCACGCTCATCGGATAACATCACTGAGGAAACATCGCTGAAACAACATAACCACCGAACTCCTCGGATAGGGGATCGCCGCTAGGGTCCGCTAGGGGATACCAAGACCCACTCCGGTATACGTAGCTCACAGATAGGGGATCACTCCCAGGATCCGCTGGGGGATACCACGACCCGATCTGGCATACGTAGTTCTCACAGATAGGGGATCACACCCAGGATCCGCTGGGGGATACCACAACCCGATCTGGCACTCGATAGAAGCTCAACACTCAGATAGAGGATCATCGCCCATATAAAGATGGTCACGGTGATACCAGAACCCTATCTGTTATAACTCGCGATGTAGGGGATTGAACCGACGATGCCGCAACCCTACCGAAACCATGCGCTGAGTAGGGGATCGCATAACCAACGATACCGCAACCCTACCGACACCAAGCGCTGAGTAGGGGATCGTATAACCAACGATACCGCAACCCTACTATAAACATCATGCTGAGTAGGGGATCGTAAACCCGAAGATGCCACAACCCTACTGTGCACGACCCACTGCGTAGGGGATCATATTCCTGATGATGCCACAAACCCTACGGGGTTAACCTGCTAGATAGGGGATCGCCGCCCGTAAATAAGCGGTCACAACGATACCAAGAACCCGATCTAGGGTATAGATGCTAGAGGATCCACTCCAGACCCACCAGAGGGATACCACAACTCTAACAGTTTAAACATCCCATCGAGAGGATCACAAACCCATACGAAGGTTGTGATACCACACGAACCCTCGTTGGAACGAACCAAGGGAGAACCCTCAACCACTGCTGGTCTAAACGTCGCTAACCCGAGCGACCCGCCACAACGCCACACTGCGCACCTCCTAGGCCAAAACCGAGGCCACCATCGCGTTCCACGCAGAAAAACACGCAAGATAGGCTGTTTACTCGCCCGAAACGGAGCACCGGTGAAAAAGGCACTATTCACCGTAGCTAGCTCGTGCGGGGCCCACACAACGATCCCGAAACCCATCGAGCGGATCACACCACGACGATCCCCTCGGAAAAACAAGAGGAATCGACTACTCGCTCGTCCAAAACGGACACCCGGTGAAAAAGGTACTATTCACCGAAGGCCAGCTCGAGTGGGGCCCACGCCTGGACTCTGAAACTCATCGAACGGATCACACCACTGCGATTCTCTCGGAAAGACACACAGGATCGACTATTTATCCACCAAAATCGGACTCCTGGTGCAAAAGTTGTGTTTCTCCGCAAACGCCAAAACCTGGCCTCGTGGGGCCCGCACCCCGTTCTCAGTCCCAACACCCGGAAACCATCTCAAAAAGTCTGTCGTACCATCAGGGTTTCAACGCCACTGACGGCACGTCAATCGGACACTCCGGGTAGAAGTTACAACGGCCCGAAGTCGTAAAATAATAAAATAATATTATTTTATACGACGTTTCTAACTCTCGGGCCACGATCCCGAACCCTTAAACCCTCAAAGTGAGTTCAAAAGGTCCGTACCGATGCAAGGAGCGCGTCGCCGCAAACGGCTCGCGAATCGGAGTTACGGTTTGCGAGTTACGGGGGTTTAAAGAACCCCCGGAACAGTCTGGCCGGACCACCGCAGGGTCGCCGGAAACCACCGCGCCGCCGCCGGACTCCGCCTTGCCGGAGCCGGAAACCACCGCGCCGCCGCCGCGGAACTCGCCCGAATCCACCATTGCCGCCGCGGGTCTCGCCGGAAAACTGGTTTTTTCGCCGGAAAACATTCGGGAGCCACCGGGAGCACCCCGGTGCTCCAAATTCAGATCCGAAACATGTTTCGGAAAGCTCGGGACCCGAACTATACAAATCTTATGAAAAATTGAAGAAAAACAACACAAAAACGGGATCCGGGATTGTAAAACTCAAACCGCCTACCTCGCGGGCGAAACGCCGACGTTCTGCCTCAGATCCGCGCTCCAAAGCTTCCGCTGCGCGCTCCTGGAACGTCCGCCGTCGAATTCCGAGCTCGTGGGCGCTCCGTTTGCTCGATTCGGCGGAGTGGCGGCGAAGAACGATTAAAGGGGGGGGGGTTGATATTTATATCAGCGGCCCGCCGGCGCCAAACCCGCCTCGGACCCGACGCCCGATGCGAACAATAGTAAGGTCACCCCTAGGGTAAACGCGCCGTTTTGAACGCAACGGCGGTCTCCGATTTTCCATCCGAGACTCCGTTCAGAAGTTATTTGAGCTGACGCTCGCACACAAACTTGCCACTTATTTACAGAAACGCCCCTGGTGGCGTTTCTCACTGCAGGCCCGCGCCCGCAAAGTTTACACCCCGCCTAGGGTAAACGACACGTTCCGGACGCAACCGTGCCCTCAGATTCCCGTTCTGAGCTACCGTTTAGGAGATATCACACCCCCGCCACGTGCATAGTATAAAAATACTTAACATTTTTATAAAATTTAATTCCGGGCACATCGGGCCTCAGAATCGCACGCCGTCTTCGCGCCTAGCTCTGGAATTATTCGTAGAAATATTCCAAAGTATGACAGGGCCAAAAACCCGAGTCGCTACATCGAGCTTGTTCAGTGGACTATCAGGGAAGTTGGGATCATCATCTTTCTTTAGTTGAGTTTTCTTATAATAATAGTTTCCATTCCAGTATTCAGATGGCGCCTTTTGAGGCCTTGTTTGGAAAGCGGTGTCGGACTCCTGCATTTTGGGATGAAGTCAGTGAAATAAAGTTGATAGGGCTAGAATTAGTAGAAGAAGTGGATGATAAAGTGAGGATGATCCAGAAACACATGAGGACAGCTCAGAGCAGGCAAAAAAGTTATACAGATAACAGAAGGAAAGACTTCTCTTTCGAGGTAGGTGACCATGTTTTCCTTAAAATCTCTCCTTGGAAAAGTGTGAAGCATTTCGGTAAGAAAGGGAAAATAAGTCCACGGTTCATCGGTCCTTTTGAAATCTTGGATAAAGTTGGAATAGTTTCATACCATGTAGCTTTGCCTCCGAGCTTGTTTCAGGTACACAATGTTTTTCATGTTTTGATGTTGAGAAAGTATGTTCCAGATTCATCACATGTCTTGAGCCCGGAAGCAGTTCAGATGGCAGAGAACCTTTCTTATGAAGAAAAACCAGTTCAGATTCCTGATCGAAGAGAACAGGTATTTCGGAATAAGGTAATCCATCAGGTAAAGGTTTTGTGGAGAAACTACATGGTTGAAGAAGCAACATGGGAGTCTGAAAATGCTATGAGGGAAAAATACCCTCAGTTGTTTAATAAGTAAATAAAATTGCGAGGACGCAATTTCAAGAAGGTGGGGATAATATAACATCCCAAGGTTTTCTAAAAATAAATTGAAAATGCTTGAAATTTTGTTTAAGGTATATATTTATAAGTATCCTTTAAACATAATTTTATTTCTTCTATGTTTTGAATTTCAAGAAACTGTCATCTACAATTGTGTTTAGTATGTTATTTAGAGTCTAATGAAACAAACTTGTTTTTTTTGGTGAATAGTAACATAACCTTATGAATAGTAATATGAATAGTAATATGACCTCATGAATAGTAAATAATATTATTATTTTATTTTCCGAAGGCAATAGGATAATGGGATCTTAATTAATTTTCCAATGTCACATAAAACTAATTGCACTTCAATATTAGTATTTTTCAAATTAACTGTGACCATATTTAAAAATTAAATTAATAATATTTAGAAAAATATTTTTGAAAAATGGAGTTCATTTTTGAATTCTGCACGTCGAAAAATGGTTGGGGTAAATTTTTGGTATTTTTCTGAAACTCATGAATTTTCGGTGAATAGTGAAATACGATAAAATACCGTATAATCAATTTATCAGTAAAAATGCACTATTTATGACATCATAAGTGATGAAAGGCCAATTGTTTCGAACTCACAAGATATTATCACTATTTAGGGCCACTTTATTTGAGATTATTCATAGTCTTGATAAGAATATTATAATAATGATTAAAATAATCTAAAATACCTCCCCTCCTCCACTATAAATACCACCCTCACTCCCCTCTTCCTCCCACACCTCTCAAGCCTTTATCATTGTCTAATTTCTTCCAAATTCCCTCCCCAATATTCTTTCCCACGTCCTAGAGCTTCTGGTCTCACCAAAAGACCAAAATCAAAGCCCTTAAGAAGGATCACAAGGAGAAGAGATCAAGAGGTAAACAACCTCTTTTATTTTCTTTCTTTTCTTTCATTTTTTGTTATTCTCTTCCATTCCCTTTGTCTTTTGTTGGGATATTTCATTAAATATTCCCCCTTAATGTGAAATTTTTTTATTAATGATGAGATATTCCATTCCTCTCATCAATCTTGTTTTTATGAAATTTTAAGAGACGCCGTTAGGCTGCTGAATTTTCGTGAGAAATTTCTCATGATTTTCTTTTATTTCATGATTTGTTTTTCTTCTTTCCTCACTCCCTCTTATCCAAGAGGCATGAAATCTCCAGAATCATGTATATTCATTATTTTTTCATGTTTATGGAAAATTCCTCATCAGTATTCTTCTCCTCTTCCACTTATTTAAAGAATCAAAAAACATTGTCCATTTGTGTCGAATTACCGACATCGTGGACGATGTATTTTTAATTTCCATTAATTCATTAAAGTCTGGTCATGAAACCATTTATATGGTTATACCAGGTTATAATATATGACTCATATAAGGTTCTGTAATTCTTTTGTACTCATGTTTCAAATTTAAAAGACAAAAAGAGGTTGTTATTATCAAAGAACCACTTAAATGATCTAAACGAACATCATTAATGTTTTATCTAATGAATCATCCTCATATAAAGAATCAAAGTGATAAATGGTAAAATTTATGGTAATAGAAATATGTAAATACTAATCCATTCTAATTCTGGAGTTTAACTTCCAATCAACAAGAACGATTCATCATGAACCGATCGTGAAAATCACAAAAGAACTCACCCAAAATAATTCAAGGAACAAAATACTAACAATTAAGGGGTGAAATGAGGTTATGAAATGACCATATAAGATGTTATAAACATGAAAATATTTCTGTAAAATACTAATAACACTTTTTTAACCATTATAGTTGAGTATTAAACAAATTTTAAGTAAGACAAGCCTAAGGTAAGGGAATTCTTAACCCGATTTCTATTCTTTGGATTCACCTTCTACTTTATTATTTGTGCACTATTTAAATTGTTTGTGTGATGGGTTATGTTTATATTATGTTTTATTATGTTTATTTAAATAGTATATACATATTCCATCTACTCTATTAAGTCTCTCTTCAATTATATGATGTTTATAAGGGACTTTTCTTCTAAAATCCTCTTTTAAAATTCTGTTTTACAATATTCAAAAGCAATGTTTTTATGCTATTATTTATGTTGTATGATTATGTTTTGGTTATTGGGAATTATTTATGATGAATGGTGAGACCTATATTTCCCTCCAATGCATTGGGTGTGAGTAAGTTGGAGGTCGTCCGTATGGTTACTCCAAGTGTAACTGCGATGGTTACACAAAGTAAGGTAGTCGTGAGGGTTACAAATTTTAAGGTAGCCAAGATGGTTACAAGATTATGTAAGTAATGCCCCAAGATACCTCTATTATTATATTTATGTTTTTTTGGATCTTTTGTATATCTCATGTTACACAAAGTAAGTATTTATGGATGAAAAGCATGTGTTTTAAAAAAATCATACATTATGAGTATTCAGGGACTAATGTGATTTTTCTTTCTTTTTCATACCTTACTGAGCTTTTGTGCTCATCCCAAGTTTTTGAATGATTTTTCATAGGTTAATGGATGATTAATACAAGGAAGGAAGACATGTTAAATGTTGAATAATTTTCAAGGAGTCTTGTTTTAAGTTTTAATGTTTTATATTCCGAGAAAAATGGAAATTGATTTTATGGTATCCACTATGTAAAAATGTGTAATGTTATGATTGTTTTGTCTTAATTATCTAAATCTCTAAACTTGAAAAGATCCTCAATGTAAAAGTAAGTTTTTTCTTGAATAAATTCAAGATTATGTATGTAATAAGTGCAGGTCTTTATAGTTGGTATCAGAGGATGATTTAGATAACTTTAGGGGTTAGGGTGATGCTAATAGAATACCATAAATGATTTTCACTCTATGTTTAATTTGTTATAGAAATTAGATATTACCATGTTACTTAATCTAAGAAATGTTTGTTTATAATGGTTTTCCGTAGAAGGAACATGGATGCTGAAGAGGAGAGGCACCGGAAGAATGACATCCTTCCTGATCTACAGCCCGGAATGGTAGGGATTGGAACCGAGCAGTTTGTGATAGTAATGGTTCAGATAACGCAGGCAATAAATGGTGGTGGCATCCATGCAAGAGAACAAATAGAGGTACCCCAACGGAACATGACAGTG
Source organism: Viscum album (assembly GCA_963277665.1). Taxonomy (NCBI): domain Eukaryota; kingdom Viridiplantae; phylum Streptophyta; class Magnoliopsida; order Santalales; family Viscaceae; genus Viscum; species Viscum album. The sequence goes on from OY728135.1 coordinate 1,371,863,024, forward strand.
GTGGAATATTTTATGAGACAACATCCTCCTGCATTCAATGGATCTTCTGACCCTGTGGTAGCATAAGGATGGATTAAAGCCCTTGAAAAGATATTTGATGTTATGGGATGTTCGGACAATCAAAAGGTAAGTCGTGCCATTTATCATTTTTAAGGGGAATCTTATCAGTGGTGGTCAATGGTAAGGAATATCAGGGGTAGATAGGATTTTGATGCCCTAATGTGGGATGAATTTAAAAGTCTTTTTCTTGAAAAATATTTTCCTAAGGTGGTGCAACTTATAATGGAGAAGCAATTCCTTGAATTGAAATAAAAAGAGGAAGATTCAATGGCTATGTATGAGGTGAGCTTCACCCGATTGGCGAGGTATGCTCCAAATCTTATTCTAGATCTCGATAGAAAAATCAACTGCTTTTACTCAGGATTGAATCCAAGGTATCGAAGGGAGTTGACCTCCCGTGAATTCAAAAGTTATGAGAAAATTGTCTGATGTGCTGAGAGGGTAGAGATGGAGTTTGCTGACGATCACATGCATTTTGGAAACAAAGAGAAGAAGAGGTCCAGTTGGCAAGAAATGGGTAAGAATCAACCAAAGAAATCTGATGGTAAGAAAATCATGTTTCCAGTTTGTGAAAAGTATGGCAAGAAGCACCCTGGGGAATGTCTTATCAAAACTGGGAAGTGTTTTAAATGTGGTAAGTTTGGACATATGGCCTGATATTGCAATGAAAATGATCCAAAGACTAATCCTGATAAGAAAACTGTAAAGTGTTTTAATTGTGGTGAGATGGTCCACTATGTAAATGCCTGTCCAAAGAGGGATCCAAATAATGCAAAGAATCCAGACTACAAGCAGAAAGGTGTAGTGAGATCCTTTGCAACTACGTCAATAGGTCTTGGGCCATCCAATGAAGTTGTATCATGTACTTTGTTTGTTCACTCAGATTTTGCTAAATTTTTGTTTGATACGGGGTCTACACATTCCTTCATCTCTGAGAAATTTTCTAGTAAATTGGAAATATCACCTCAACAAATGAGACCCAAACTTTTTGTTAAAACACCAGGGGGGAAACATTATAGAAAAAGAGGAATTACAAGAATATTTCTATTGTGGTATGTGGAAATACTTTACCTGTAAACCTTTTTGTTTTACCCTTAGTCGAGTTTGATGTTATTCTGGGGATGGACTGGATTTCTGATTATCATGCTAAGATTGACTGTAGAGCAAAAGAAGTTGTTTTTCAGAAAGAGTTTCAATTTGTATACAATAATGAACCCATACAATTGATAACATATCAGGAAGATGAGAAACTACTGAAAGATGGAAATGAAAGTTATCTGTCTCATATTGTTGAAAACAAGGGAACTATTCAAATTAATGATTTGCCTGTGGTAAATGAATACCTTGATGTTTTTCCTGAGGAGTTACCCAGTGTCATACCTGAACGAGAAGTCAAATTCACAATTGACTTAGTTCCTGATGCTAATCCAATTTCAAAACCCCCATATCGTATGGCCCCAATAGAACTTCTTGAATTGAAAAATCAGTTGCAAGATTTGCTTGTCAAAGGCTTCATTCGTCCCAGCACTTCACCATAGGGTGCCCATATTTTGTTTATTAAAAAGAAAAATGGTTCCATGAGACTTTTCATTGATTATAGAGATTTGAATAACATCACTGTTAAAAAAAAGTACCCTTTGCCTCATATTGATGACTTTTTTGATCAGCTCCAGGGAGCTCAGTACTTTTCCAAGATTGACTTGAGATCCGGATACCATCAGCTGAAGGTGAAGGAGGATGACATCCCGAAAATAGCCTTTCGTACAAGATATGGGCATTATGAATTTCTTGTTATTCCATTTGGGTTAACTAATACACCTGATGTATTCATGAATCTTATGAATAGAGTATTTCATGAGTTCTTGCATAAGTTTGTGGTTGTATTTATTGATGACATTCTGGTTTTTTCTAAAAATAAAGAGGAGCATGAAAAACATCTAAGGGTTGTTTTACAAACTTTAAAAGAAAAGAAACTATATGGAAAATTCAGCAAGTGTGATTTTTGGTTGCAACAGATTTCTTTTCTTGGGCACATTGTAAATAAGGATGGAATAACAGTTGATCCTGCCAAAACAAAAGTAGTTGATGAATGGCCAAGACCCACAAATATTACAGAGATTCATAGTTTCCTGGGCTTAGCAAGTTATTACAGACAGTTTGTTAAGAACTTTTCACGGTTATCTAGACCGATAACTAAGTTAACACGGAAAGGGGTTAAATTTGTTTGGATAGGGGAATGTGATGTTTGTTTTCAAGAACTAAAGAAGAGATTGGTGAATGATCCAGTTTTGGCCTTACCTTCCCGAAATGGTGAGTTTTTCATCTACAGTTATGCTTCTTTGAAGGGACTTAGTTTTGTTTTGATGCATAATGATCTGGTAATTGCCTATGCTTCGAGACAACTTAAACCTCATGAGCAAAATTATCCCACACATGATTTGGAATTGGCAGCTGTGATTTTTTCTTTCAAAATTTGGAGGCATCATTTATACGGAACCAAATGTCAAATATATACTGACTATAAAAGTCTAAATTATATATTCACTCAGAAGGAATTAAACATGAGGCAGAGAAGATAGCTATAATGGATAAAGGATTATGACTGCACGATCAATTACCATCCTGGAAAAGCAAAAAAAGTAGCAGATGCCTTAAGTCAGAAACATCATGAATCATTAACTATTCTACATTTGGAACATGATCCATTGATTAATGATTTGATGAATTTTGGATTGGAAGTTGTTGGTGCAGGGAATACCTCTCTTTTGTTTCAGGTTTCAGTGTAGTCTTCATTGTTAGACAGAATTATGAAAGCGCAGAGGGAAGACCGTGAGCTACAGAAAAAGGTAGAATTGGTTAAAATGGGTAAGTTGACATAATTTAATCTTGATAAATATTGTGTTTTAAGATTTGGAAAAAGGTTGTGTGTGCCTTATGATTCCCATTTGAAGAAAGAATTATTGTGTGAAGCTCGTAGTTCTCCATTTTCTGTTCATCCTGGAAGTACTAAGATGTACAGAGACCTTCGACAGTATTATTGGTGGAATGGGATGAAAGGAGATAATGAAGATTTTACAATGAAATGTTTGACATGTCAGCAGGTTAAAGTAGAGCAAAAGTTACCGAAGGGGATGCTTCAGCCTTTTCCAGTGCCAGATTGGAAATGGGAGAATATATCCATGGATTTGGTGGTGAGACTACCAAAGACATCTCGAGGTAACAATGCGATTTGGGTTATCGTTTATCGGCTAACAAAGTCTGTGCATTTTCTTTCTATTTGAGATACAATGACATTGGATCCACTTTCTCGATTGTACCTCAAAGATATTTTCAGGTTACATGGAGTTCCTCTTTCCATTGTGTCTGACCGAGATCCCAGGTTCACTTCTAAATTTTCGAAGGGACTTCAGAAGTCTTTGGGCATAGAGTTGAATTTCAGTACAGCTTTTCATCCTCAATCAGATGGGCTGTCAGAAAGAATGATTCAAACTTTGGAGGATATGCTTCGAGCTTGTTCAATGGACTATCAGGGAAGTTGGGATCATCATCTTTCTTTAGTTGAGTTTTCTTATAATAACAGTTTCCATTCCAGTATTCAGATAGTACCTTTTGAGGCCTTGTATGGAAAGCGGTGTCGAACTCCTACGTTTTGGGATGAAGTCGGTGAAAGAAAGTTGATGGGGCTATAATTAGTAGAATAAGTGGCTGAGAAAGTGAGGATGATCCAGCAACACATGAGGACAGCTCAGAGCAGGCAAAAAAGTTATGCAGATAACAGAAGGAAAGACTTCTCTTTTTAGGTAGGTGACCATGTTTTCCTTAAAATCTATCCTTGGAAAAGTGTGATTCATTTCGGTAAGAAAGGGAAACTAAGTCCACGGTTCATCAGTCCTTTTGAAAACTTGGATAAAGTTGGAATAGTTGCATACTGCGTAGCTTTTACTCTGAGCTTGTTTCAGGTACACAATGTTTTTCATGTTTTGATGTTGAGAAAGAATGTTCCAGATTCATCACATGTCTTGAGCCCGGAAGCAGTTCAGCTGGTAGAGAACCTTTTTTATGAAGAAAAACCAGTTCAGATTCTTGATCGAAGAGAACAGGTATTGCGGAATAAGGTAATCCATCAGGTAAAGGTTTTTTGGAGAAACCACATGGTTGAAGAAGAAACATGGGAGTCTGAAAATACTATGAGGGAAAAATACCCTCAGTTGTTTAATAAGTAAATAAGATTGTGAGGATGCAATTTCAAGAATGTGGGGATAATGTAACATCCCAAGGTTTTCTAAAAATAAATTTAAAATTCTTGAATTTTTTTTAAGGTATATATTTATAAGTATCCTTTAAACATAATTTTATTTCTTCTATGTTGTGAATTTCAAGAAACTGTCATCTACAATTTTGTTCAGTATGTTATTTAGAGTCTGATGAAACAAACTTGTTTTATTGGTGAATAGTAACATAACCATATGAATAGTAATATGAATAGTAATATGACCTCATGAATAGTAAATAATAATATTATTTTATTTTCCCAAGGAAATAGGATAATGGGATCTTAATTAATTTTCCAATGTCACATAAAACTAATTGCACTTCAATATTGTTATTTTTCTAATTAACTGTGACCTTATTTAAAAATTAAATTAATATTATTTATAAAATTATTTTTGAAAAATGGAGTTCATTTTTGAATTCTACACGTCAAAAAATGGTTGGGGTAAATTTTTGGTATTTTTCTGAAACTCTTGAATTTTCAGTGAATAGTGAAATACGATAAAATACTGTATAATCAATTTATCAGTAAAAATGCACTATTTATGACATCATAAGTGATTCAAGGCCACTTTCTTTGAACTCACATGATATTATAACTATTTAGGTTCACTTGATTTGAGATTATTCATAGTCTTGATAAAAATATTATAATAATGATTAAAATATTCTAAAATACCTCCCCTCCTCCACTATAAATACAACCCTCACTCCCCTCTTCCTCCCACACCTCTCAAGCCTTGATCATTGTCTAATTTCTGCCAAATTACCTCCCCAATCTTCTTCCCCACGTCCCAGAGCTATTGGTCTCACCAAAAGACCAAAATCAAAGCCCTTAAGAAGGATCTCAAGGAGAAGAGATCAAGAGGTAAACAACCTCTTTTATTTTCTTTCTTTTCTTTCATTTTTTGTTATTCTCTTCCATTCCCTTTGTCTTTTGTTGGGATATTTCACTAAATATTCCCCCTTACTGTCCAGATTTTTTATGAATGATGATATATTCTATTCCTCTCATCAATCTTGTTTTTATGAAATTTTAAGAGAAGTCGTTAGGCTGTTGAATTTCCGTGAGAAATTTCTCATGATTTTCTTTTTTTTCATGATTCGTTTTTCTTCTTTCCTCACTCCCTCTTATACAAGAGGCATGAAATCTCCAGAATCATGTATATTCATTATTTTTTCATGTTTATGTAAAATTACTCATCAGTATTATTCTCCTCTTCCACTTATTTAACGAATCAAAAAACATTGTCCATTTGTGTCGAATTACCGACATCGTGGACGATGTATTTTCAATTTCCATTAATTCATTAAAGTATGGTCATGAAACCATTTATATGGTTGAAACAAGTTATAATATATGACTCATATAAGGTTATGGAATTCTTTTGTACTCATGTTTCAAATCTAAAAGACAAAAAGAGGTTGTTATTATCAAAGAACCACTTAAATGATCTAAACGAACATCATTAATGTTTTATCTAATGAATCATCCTCATATAAAGAATCAAAGTGATAAATGGTATAATTTATGGTACTAGAAATATGTAAATACTAATCCATCCCAATTCTGTATTTTCACTTCCAATCAACAAGAATGATTCATCATGAACCGATCGTGAAAATCACAAAATAACTCACCCAAAATAATGCAAGGAACAAAATACTAACAATTAAGGGGTGAAATGAGGTTATGAAATGACCATATAAGATGTTATAAACATGAAAATGTTTCTGTAAAATACTAATAACACACTTTTAACCATTATACATGAGGTTTAAACAAATTTGAAGTAAGACAAGCCTAAGGTAAGGGAATTCTTAACCCGATTTCTATTCTTTGGGTTAACCTTCTACTTTATTATTTGTGCGCTATTTAAATTGTTTGTGTGATGGGTTCTGTTTATATTATGTTTCATTATGTGTATTTTAAGAGTATATACATATTCCATCCACTCTATTAAGTCTCTCTTCAAGTATATGATGTTTATAAGGGACTTTTCTTCTAAAATCCTCTTTTAAAATTTTGTTTTACAATATTCAAAAGCAATGTTTTTATGCTATTATTTATGTTGTATGATTATGTTTTGGTTATTGGGAATTATTTATGATGAAGGGTGGGACCTATATTTCCCTCCAATGCATTAGGTATTAGTATGTTGGAGGTCGGCCGTATGGTTACTCCAAGTGTAACTGCGATGGTTACACAAAGTAAGGTAGCCGTGAGGGTTACAAATTTTAAGGTAGCCAAGATGGTTACAAGATTATGTAAGTAATGCCCCAAGATACCTCTATGATTATATTTATTTTTGTTTGGACCTTGTTTATATCTCATGTTATAGGAAGTAAGTATTTATGGATGAAAAGCATGTCTTTTAAAAATGTTTTCATACGTTATAAGTATTCATGGACTAATGTGATTTTTCCTTCTTTTTCAGACCTTACTGAGCTTTTGTGCTCATCCCATGTTTTTAAATGATTTTTCACAGGTTAATGGATGAGTAATACAAGGAAGGAAGACATGTTAAATGTTGAATAATTTTCAAGGTGTCTTGTTTTAAGTTGTAATGTTTTATATTCCGAGAAAAATAGAAATTGATTTTATGGTATCCACTATGTAACAATGTGTAATGTTCTGAATGTTTTTTCTTAATTATATAATGCTCTAAACTTGAAAATATCCTCAATGTAAAAGTAAGTGTTTTCTTGAGTAAATTCAAGATTATGTATGTAATAAGTGCAGGTCGTTATAGTTGGTATCAGAGGATGGTTTAGATAACTTTAGGGGTTAGGGTGATGCTAATAGAATACCATAAATGATTTTCACTCTATGTTTAATTTGTTATAGAATTTAAAGATTACTATGGTACTTAATCTAAGAAATGTTTATTTAGAATGGTTGTCCGTAGAAGGAACATGGATGCTGAAGAGGAGAGGCACCGGCAGAATGACATCCTTCCTGATCTACAGCCCGGAATGGTAGGGATTGGAACCGAGCAGTTTGTGACAGTAATGGCTCAGCTAACACATGCAATAAATGGTGGTGGAATCCATGCAAGAGAACAAATAGAGGTAACCCAATGGAACATGACAGTGGTTGAACATTTTATGAGAAAACATCCTCCTGCATTCAATGGATCTTTTGACCCAGTGGCAGCAGAAGGATGGATTAAAGACCTTGAAAAGATATTTGATGTTATGGGATGTTCGGACAATCAAAAGCTATGTCTTGCCATTTATCGTTTTGAAGGGGAAGCTAACCAGTGGTGGTCAATGGTAAGGAATATCAGGGGTAGAGAGGATTTTGATGCCTTAATGTGGGATGAATTTAAAAGTCGTTTTCTTGAAAAATATTTTTTTAAGGTGGTGCGACTTAGAATGGAGAAGCAATTCCTTGAATTGAAACAAAAGGAGGAAGATTCAATGGCTATATATGAGGCGAACTTCACTCAACTGGCGAGGTATGCTCCAAATCTTATTCTGGATCTCGATATCAAAATCAACTGCTTTTACTCAGGATTAAGGCCAAGGTATCGAAGGGCATTGGCCTCCCATGAATTCAAAAGTTATGAGAAACTTGTTTGATGTGCTGAGAGGGTAGAGATGGAGTTTGCTGATGATCACATGAATTTTGGAAACAAAGAGAAGAAGAGGTCTAGTTGGAAAGAAATGGGTAAGAATCAACCAAAGAAATCTGATGGTAAGAAAATCATGTTTCCAGTTTGTGAAAAGTGTGGCAAGAAGCACCATGGGGAATGTCTTATCAAAACTGGGAAGTGTTTTAAATGTGGTAAGTTTGGACATATGGCCTGATATTACAATGAAAATGATCCAAAGACTAATCCTGATAAGAAAACTGTAAGGTGTTTTAAATGTGGTGAGATGGGTCACTATGCAAATGCATGTCCAAAGAGGGATCCAAATGATGCAAAGAATCCAGACTACAAGAAGAAATGTGTAGTGAGATCATTTGCGACTACGTCAGCAGGTGTTGGGCCATCCAATGAAGTTGTATCAGGTACTTTGTTTGTTCACTCAGATTTTGCTAAAGTTTTGTTCGATACGGGGTCTACACATTCCTTCATCTCTGAGAAATTTTCTAGTAAATTGGAAATATCACCTCAACAAATGAGACCTGAACTTGTTGTTAAAACACCAGGGGGAAATGTTATAGAAAATAGGAATTATAAGAATATTTCTATTGTGGTATGTGGAATGAATTTACCTAGAAATATTGTTGTTTTACCCTTAGTCGAGTTTGATGTTATTCTGGGGTTGGACTGGCTTTCTGATTATCATGCTAAGATTGAATGTAGAGCTAAAGAAGTTTTTTTTCAGAAAGAGTTTCAATTTGTATATAAGAATGAACCCATACAATTGATAACATATCAGGAAGCTAAAAAACTACTGAAAGATGGAAATGAAAGTTATATTTCTCATATTGTTGAAAACAAGGGAACTATTCAAATTAATGATGTGCCTATGGTAAATGAATACCTTGACGTTTTTCCTGAGGAGTTACCTAGTGTCATACCTGAACGAGAAGTCGAATTCACAATTGACTTGGTTCCTGATGCTATGCCAATTTCAAAACCCCCATATCATATGGCGCCAATAGAACTTCTTGAATTGAAAAATTAGTTACAAGATTTTCTTGTCAAAGGCTTCATTCGTCCCAGCACTTCACCATGGGGAGCCCCTGTTTTGTTTGTTAAAAAGAAAGATGGTTCCATAAGACTTTGCATTGATTATAGAGATTTGAATAACATCACTGCTAAAAACATGTACCCTTTGCCTCATATTGATGACTTGTTTGATCAGCTCCAGGGAGCTCAGTACTTTTCCAAGATTGACTTGAGATCCGGATACCATCAGCTAAAGGTGAAGTAGGATGACATCCCGAAAACAGCCTTTCATACTAGATATGGGCATTATAAATTTGTTGTTATGCCATTTCGGTTAAATTATGCACCTGCTATATTCATGAATCTTATGAATAGAGTATTTCATGAGTTCTTGGATAAGTTTGTGGTTGTATTTATTGATGAAATTCTGGTTTTTTCTAAAAATAAATAGGAGCATGAAAAACATATAAGGGTTGTTTTACAAACTATTAAAGAAAATAAACTATATGGAAAATTCAGCAAGTGTGGTTTTTGGTTGCAACAGATTTCTTTTCTTGGGCACATTGTAAATAAGGATGGAATAACAGTTGATCCTGCCAAAACAAAAGTAGTTGATGCATGGCCAAGACCGAAAAATATTATAGAGATTCGTAGTTTTGTGGACTTAGAAAGTTATTATCGACGGTTTGTTAAGAACTTTTCACGGTTATCTGTCCCGATAACTAAGTTAACGCGGAAAGGGTTTAAATTTGTTTGGATAGGGGAATGTGATGTTTGTTTTCAGGAACTAAAGAAGAGATTGGTGAATGCTCCAGTTTTGGCATTACCTTCCCGAAATGGTGAGTTTGTCATCTACAGTGATTCTTCTTTGAAGGGACTTGGTTTTGTTTTGATGCAGAATGATCAGGTAATTGCCTATGCTTCGAGACAACTTAAACCTCATGAGCTAAATTATCTCACACATGATTTGGAATTGGAAGCTGTGATTTTTGCTTTGAAATTTTGGAGGCATCATCTATATGGAACCAAATTCCAAATATATACTGACCATAAAAGTCGAAAGTATATATTCTATCAAAAGGAATTAAACATGAGGCAGAGAAGATAGCTAGAACTGATAAAGGATTATGATTGCACGATCAATTACCATCCTGGAAAAGAAAACAAAGTAGTGGATTCCTTAAGTCAGAAACATCATGCATCATTAACCATGCTACGTTTGGAACATGATTCCTTGATTAATGATTTGATGAATTTTGGATTGGAATTTGTTGGTGCAGGGAATACCTCTCTTTTGTTTTAGGTTTCAGTGCAGTCTTCGTTGTCAGGAGGAATTATGAAAGCACAGAGGGAAGACCATGAGCTATAGAAAAAGGTAGAATTTGTTAAAATGGGTAAGTTGACATAATCTAATCTTGATAAAGATTGTGTTTTAAGATTTGGAAAAATGTTGTGTGTGCCTTGTGATTCCCAGTTGAAGAAATAATTGTTGTGTGAAGCTCATAGTTCTCCATTTTATGTTCATCCTGGAAGTAGTAAGATGTACAGAGACCTTCGAGAGTATTATTGGTGGAATGGGATGAAAGGAGATATTGCTAATTTTACAATGAAATGTTTGACATGTCACCGGGTTAAAGCAGAGCGGCAATTACCAAAGGGGATGCTTCAGCCTTTTCCAGTGCCAGAGTGGAAATGGGAGAATATATCCATGAATTTTGTGGTGGGACTACCAAAGACATCTCAAGGTAACAATGCGATTTGGGTTATTGTTGATCGGCTAACAAAGTCTGCGCATTTTCTATCTATTCGAGATACAATTACATTGGATCAACTTTGTCGATTGTACCTCAAGGAGATTTTCAGGTTACATGGAGTTCCCCTTTCCATTGTGTCTGACCGAGATCCCAGGTTCACTTCTAAATTTTGGAAGGGACTTTAGAAGTCTTTGGGCACACAGGTGAATTTCAATACAACTTTTCATCCTCAATCAGATGGGAAATCAGAACAAATGATTCAAACTTTGTAGGATATGCTTTAAGCTTGTTCAATGGACTATCAGGGAAGTTGGGATCATTATCTTTATTTAGTTGAGTTTTCTTATAATAACAGTTTCCATTCCAGTATTCAGATGGTACCTTTTGAGGCCTTGTATGGAAAGCGGTGTCGGACTCCTGTGTTTTGGGATGAAGTCAGTGAAAGAAATTTGATGGGGCTAGAATTAGTAGAAGAAGTGGCTGAGAAAGTGAGGATGATCCAGCAACACATGAGGATAGCTCAGAGCAGGAAAAAAATTAATGCAGATAACAGAAGGAAAGACTTACCTTTCGCGGTAGGTGACTATGTTTTCCTTAAAATCTCTCCTTGGAAAAGTGTGATTCATTTTGGTAAGAAAGGGAAAATAAGTCCACGGTTCATCGGTCCTTTTGAAATCTTGGATAAAGTTTGAACAGTTGCATACCGCGTAGATTTGCCTCCGAGCTTGTTTCAGGTACACAATGCTTTTCATGTTTTGATGTTGAGAAAGTATGTTCCAGATTCATCACATGTCTTGAGCCTGGAAGCAGTTCAGCTGGCAGAGAACCTTTCTTATGAATAAAAACCAGTTCAGATTCTTGATCGAAGAGAACCGCTATTGCGGAATATGGTAATCCATCTGGTAAAGGTTTTGTGGAGAAACCACATGGTTGAAGAAGAAACATGGGAGTCTGAAAATTCTATGAGGGAAAAATACCCTCAGTTGATTAATAAGTAAATAAAATTGCAAGGACGCACTTTCAAGAAGGTGGGGATAATGTAACATCCCAAAGTTTTCTAAAAATAAATTGAAAATGCTTGAAATTTTGTTTAAGGTATATATTTATAAGTATCCTTTAAACATAATTTTATTTCTTCTATGTTTTGAATTTCAAGAAACTGTCATCTACAATTGTGTTCAGTATGTTATTTAGAGTCTGATGAAACAAACATGTTTTTTGGTGAATAGTAACATAACCTTATGAATAGTAATATGAATAGTAATATGAATAGTAATATGACCTCATGAATAGTAAATAATATTATTATTTTATTTTCCCAAGGCAATAGGATAATGGGATCTTAATTAATTTTCCAATGTCACATAAAACTAATTGCACTTCAATATTGTTATTTTTCGAATTAACCTTGACCTTATTTAAAAATTAAGTTAATAATATTAAAAAATTATTTTTGAAAAATGGATTTCATTTTTTAATTCTACACATCGAAAAATGGTTGGGGTAAATTTTTGGTATTTTTCTGAAACTCTTGAATTTTCGGTGAATAGTGAAATATGATAAAATACTGTATAATCAATTTATCAGTAAAAATGCACTATTTATGACATCATAAGTGATGCAAGGCCACTTTCTTCGAACTCACATGATATTATCACTATTTAAGTACATTTTATTTGAGATTATTCATAGTCTTGATAAAAATATTATAATAATGATTAAAATAATCTAAAATACCTCCCCTCCTCCACTATAAATACCACCCTCCCTCCCCTCTTCCTCCCACACCTCTCAAGCCTTTATCATTGTCTAATTTCTTCCAAATTCCCTCCCCAATCTTCTTTTACACGTCCTAGAGCTTCTGGTATCACCAAAAGACCAAAATCAAATCCCTTAAGAAGGATCTCTAGGAGAAGAGATCAAGAGGTAAACAACCTCTTTTATTTTCTTTCTTTTCTTTCATTTTTTGTTATTATCTTCCATTACCTTTGTATTTTGTTGGGATATTTCATTAAATATTCCCCCTTAATATCCAAAGTTTGTATGAATGATGATATATTCTATTCCTCTCATCAATCTTGTTTTTATGAAATTTTAAGAGACGTCGTTAGGCTGTTGAATTTTTGTGAGAAATTTCTCATGATTTTCTTTTATTTCATGATTAGTTTTTATTCTTTCCTCACTCCCTCTTATCCAAGAGGCATGAAATCTCCAAAATCATATATATTCCTTATTTTTTCATGTTTATGGAAAATTACTCATCAGTATTCTTCTCCTCTTCCACTTATTTAAAGAATCAAAAAACATTGTCCATTTGTGTCGAATTACCGACATCGTGGATGATGTATTTTCTATTTCCATTAATTTATTAAAGTCTGGTCATGAAACCATTTATATGGTTGAACCAGGTTATAATATATGACTCATATAAGGTTATGGAATTCTTTTCTACTCATGTTTCAAATTTAAAAAACAAAAATAGGTTGTTATTATCAAAGAACCACTTAAATGATCTAAACGAACATCATTAATGTTTTATCTAATCAATCATCCTCATATAAAGAATAAAAGTGATAAATGGTATAATTTATGGTACTAGAAATATGTAAATACTAACCCATTCCAATTCTGGAGTTTCACTTCCAATCAACAAGAACGATTCATCATGAACCGATCGTGAAAATCACAGAAGAACTCACCCAAAATAATGCAAGGAACAAAATACTAACAATTAAGGGGTAAAATGAGGTTATGAAATGACCATATAAGATGTTATAAACATGAACATGTTTCTGTAAAATACTAATAACACTCTTTTAACCATTATACAGGATTTTTAAACAAATTTTAAGTAAGACAAGCCTAAGGTAAGGGAATTCTTAACCCGATTTCTATTCTTTGGGTTAATCTTCTACTTTATTATTTGTGCGCTATTTAAATTGTTTGTGTGATGGGTTATGTTTATATTATGTTTCATTATGTGTATTTAAGGATTATATACATATTCCATCCACTCTATTAAGTCTCTCATCAAGTATATGTTGTTTATAAGGGACTTTTCTTCTAAAATCCTCTTTTAAAATTCTGTTTTACAATATTCAAAAGCAATGTTTTTATGCTATTATTTATGTTGTATGATTATGTTTTGGTTATTGGATGAAGGGTGGGACCTATATTTCCCTCAAATTCATTGGGTATGAGTAAGTTGTAGGTCGTCCGTATGGTTACTCCAAGTGTAACTGGGATGGTTACACAAAGTAAGGTAGCCGTGAGGGTTACAAATTTTAAGGTAGCCAAGTTGGTTACAAGATTATGTAAGTAATGCCCCAAGATACCTCTATGATTATATTTATGTTTGTGTGGATCTTTTGTATATCTCATGTTACACGAAGTAAGTATTTATGGATGTAAATCATGTCTTTTAAAAATGTTTTCATACGTTATGAGTATTCATGGACTAATGTGATTTTTCCTTCTTTTTCAGACCATACTGAGCTTTTGTGCTCATCCCAAGTTTTTAAATGATTTTTCATAGGTTAATGGATGAGTAATACAAGGAAGGAAGACATGTTAAATGTTGAAGAATTTTCAAGGAGTCTTGTTTTAAGTTTTAATGTTTTATATTCTGAGAAAAATGGAAATTGATTTTATGGTATCCACTATGTAACAATGTGTAATGTTATGAATGTTTTGTCTTAATTATCTAAAGCTCTAAACTTGAAAAGATATTCAATGTAAAAGTAAGTGTTTTCTTGAATAAATTCAAGATTATGTATGTAATAAGTACAGTTCGTTATATAATGTGTAGATACACATGTTTTCCTACTCATGTTTTCTGGTTGTGTCTATGTATGATGGTTGTGTTTGTGTCCCAGCTCATGTGTGTCAAGCCGTGTCCATGTACATGTAAACAGCATGCCATATGGTCGTGTAATTTTACCCATGTATGTGTATTATCTGAAGTATAATTCGAGTCATGTGGAAGGGGTCACATGTCATGTGATAGGGGTAACACACCATGTGATCCTCAGCATTGGATGAAACCATATCACCACAGCCAGGGTGACCACATGGTGTGTAACCTGAAGTACACAATGTGTTGGTCAGGAATTTCTAGTACCATTGGGTTCTCTTACACATCAATATACATGCCTCCAGAACCTCTGATCTCACTAGAAACTGTAGATCCAGGATCTTCCAACCCTTTCCATCCTTGATCACTAAGATCCATGTTTGTATCCACCCAAAAAAATTCACCTTCGATCCATTCATTTTCACATGTCAAAACTGGGTAAAAAAGATAATGCCAATCCATTCTGATCCACTATTAGTCATCCACCATTATCGTCATATTTAGATTGCCCCAAAAATCATGAAATAAATCCAAGTTATTTATCCTTTTTACCAAATAGTGGTTGTGAAATGATCGAATACCTGATATTCATTGAACTATGATCCAAAATAAATGCTCATGATGAGTGTGCGAATAATGGAGGGTAAAATCCATAAGCTATAGAAGTGAGGAACAAACCTTGACTATTGTTCATTTGTACTCAATTAATTAACATAGAAAATATGAACAAAGAGGAGTAAATCAATGAAAAAATAACTAATTCCATAAAACTAAATCTACTAGTGATGAATAAATCAATTCTGCTCATGAAATTGATCTGCGTTCACTCGAGATTGAAGAACATAATAGAAATCCAAAATCATAACACCCTACCTAGATTTTGGATCGATCATTGAAGAAGAACGGTTGTGTTTCCATCGTTAATTAGATCCATGAACTTTGTTTTCACGATGATCCATAATCTAATCTCAATCAGTCATCATTTACTAAGGAAATCTCTCTAACAGTTTTCTGAATATCCAAGTTTTGAGCGTCCAAACTTATGAAAATTATATAACCATGCATTTAAAGGATAAATAGTCATTGTGTCAAAAACTAAACAAAAATTAATTATTTCATTTAATTATGAATGTGATGAACTTTTCACAAACCACTCATGATGACAAATATTATGACGCACTTAGGGTAAAACGCACATTTTAAACTCAATGGTGCACTTGGATTTCTAATTTAAGACTCCATTCGTGAGTTATACCACTTTTTCAAGAATATTTTGTGCATGTGCTATTTAATGTATTTAATATATTTTAAAATTTTGTTATGGGAACACCAGGCCTTAGAATCATACTCTGTCTGAGCACCTAGTCTCAAAAATAATCTATATAATATCTGAAAATAATACACAGAAAATATGATGCATTACACTTATAAATTTATGATTCTATTTATTAGTTAAAAATTATTTTTATTAATAATAATTATCATTTTCTAACATATATTTCTTACCTATCCATGTTTTTACTTCTGGCCAATTTTTTCTTTCGATAGTGGAAATTATATGTTTTTTATCCCCAAAGATCCTTTTATCACATTTATTCATTTTAAAAAAAATATCTTTTTAATGATATGGTATTTTTAACAAGGTTATTTCAAAAATTTTGAATGGTTTTTATACCATTTCAAAATAAAAGTTTTTTTCATCCACTACACATTTCCATTTGATAATTTTTTTTCAAGTTTCCATTATTAAAGATTATTTTTAATAGAAAAATATTTTAATTTATTTTTACTTTCCCTTTTTAATGAATTTTTTCTTTTTTCAAGTTTCTATTATTTAAAAATTAAATTTTTTCAAAGTATTTTCACTTATCTTTTTTGAAAACTTACGCATTTTATGGATATTTTATTTAGAAACTTTTATAACAAGGTTTTAAAAAATTATTCCCTTTAAATTCTCAAAAATATATTTTTTTAAATTAATTTACACTTCATGTTTTATAAAAAAGTTTTAAAAGGTTTTTGGAAAACTTTTGTATTTTCACATATATTTACCCTCTAATGTTTCTCTTTCATGAAGTTATGTTTGGATCCCCCTTTATATGTTATTATTATATGATTTATTTTGAAAAATTTTATTTTTTTATATTCTATGTTTTCATATGTTCATTTTATGTTATCTATTTTATATTTTTAAGAAACACACTCTTTTTCCATGGGTTTTTTATGAGATGTCCAATGTTTGATTTTATTATAGAACTTATATGTATAAATAATGAAGTTTGGGGTCCTATATCACCCTCAAATTAATTGGTTAAAGTTTTATAACACATGAGATGATGAAGAATTAATTTAACGGTATGAAAATAGATTTTTTCACAAGTTTATTGCATGAATGAGATTTGGGAATCTTTTTTCGCAACTTCTTTACTTAAGTAAGATGTGGGAAGATTTGTTCACAAGTTTTTTTTCATGAATAGGATGTGAAAATATTTTTTTACAATTTTATTTTGTAAATGAGATGTGGGAATCTTTGTTCACAAGTTATTATGTAAACTTTATGTATGAAGCTTTGTTTACTAGATTTTAAATTCCTCTAATTATGCCACATTTTCATGTTTTTTATAAAATTATAAAAAATTTCAATATGCCTTTAGTTTGTATAAAATTATATGAATTTATGATTATGCCTTATTTAAAAGTATCCAACACTTTTATTTCACGCGCTCATGTTATATGACTATAAATTTGTGTTTTGAGCCATTTCATATCTTTTATCTGTCCTTAATTATCTTTTTATTATGTATTTTTATATAATATGTTTTATGATTATCTTATAAGGTATTTTTATCTTTTATTCTGAAATTTATGCCCTCTCAGTGTTTTCTTTAAGGTTATGATATATTTTACCTTAATGATATGATTATCTCTCCCCTTTCTTATATTCTGAATCCTATGTTTATGGAGATTATTATATCATTTGAGATTTCTATAAAGGGTCTAGAGGATCTCGATTATGGATAAATTTCCATTATTTTAGTAAAATAATATTTTTCTGTAGATAGTCTTCAAGACACTAGACCTTTCGATCCTTGGATTGTGCAACTACTCTGAGATGTATTATTTAAATCATAAGATTATCATACTATTTATGTTAAGTTTATAATGGATCTCTATAGTTAGTATTTGAGTGGGTTTTAGTGATTTTGGACATTATTTTGTTTATTTTTTATATTGGTATAGTTATTTTGTCAATAAGTAAAAAAATTGGAAATTAGTTTAGTTATTTTTGGAATTTCTTCATCAAACCTTTTTGAAGACCCTAGAGATGAGTCCTCAATATATAATGATATCCTAAAATACAAGTACAGTCTTGAGTAAATGGTTTTACATTTAAATATATCCTTTTCTGGATACTATGAGTGGTTATAGGCTCTGTAATGGATGTACCTATGGGTAATAACCCTGAAATAGTGGATTGATTATTAACTCGATTGCCACCCAATGCACAACAAAGAGTCCAAAAAGCTTGCTTAGTTTAACAATCTCTGTGGATATGATTTGGTTGATTATATTATCTATATAAACCACTATGAATGATTGATTTCCTAATTGATTTTTATAATTAGATTGATAATTATAAGATAACCAAACTTAAAGTAACCTAGGTTGAACCAAAAGGGTAATAAGATCAACCAAGTGTGAAAAATTGAAATGAAATTATTATAGGCTAAAACGAAGGTACCATTGGAGGAGACATCTCAATATTGATATTTCATATTCATATTATTCTTTACATTAACTTTATTAGTCATTATAATAACCTTTTTTGTAGTTTTTAGTTGAAAATGTGATCATGAAAATAAATTTTCAAAAGGTGTGTCCCTAAGAACTCATAAGAAGTATATTTTGGAAAAATATTTTCTTAGTCTTACCAAGGATAATGAGGTGGATATATTATTATAAAACATGTATTGAGTTTATCATGGATCCATTAGTTTCATCCTTTATTAAACAATAATTAAAATTATTAGGATGTAATTTATTTATGTGGGAGAGAATGTAATAACTAACGATTTTAGATATTGTAAAAAAATAATGTAAAGTTTGGTAACATTTATTTAAAAAAAACACCACGTAAAAAACAAAAAAATATTAGTAATACATTATTGATAAATCTATAATAAAAACTAGGATAGTAAACCATTAATGTTTATTACCTTTATAAGGTAACTGATTAATATGAGTTAATATTAAAATGGTTATTTTCAATAAAACTCATTTTCTTTGTTTATTTATTTTCCTTTAAAAAAGGGAAACTTAGAAACTTTATAATTAAAATTTTATAAAGTGAGATTAATTTTTTAATCCCTCACAAAAAAATATCTTCGGATATAATTTTTAAAATTTTCTAAAATAAATCGTTTTAATTGAATTGTGAAAATACTGATATTTCTAATACCATCACTTTTATATGAATTATATTTTTTTGAAAAAAATTATATGAAATCATATATTATATATTATAATAACTAATTTTAAAATAAAATTTTTTAATTTATAAACTCATGATTATCATTTTGAAAATTTATGCAAGCTTTTATTGAGATCTATTTTTCGACTGTTTTGTTTAATTAATTATAACATGTAGAAATGAAGTATTGATTTATTTTATTGTTAAATAAATACTATTTTAAAGATTATAATTATTTCAAATTTATTTTAATAAATTTAATTGTAACTTATTTTCTAGTCATAAATCTTTTTTCATAAAAGAAAACTTTAAAAAAAATTGGTTTTTACACATTACATGTGCTAACGTTAAGATTAATTTATATAAACATAGAAAGTTAATTTCACAAAATTATTATTATATCTTATATGATAATTTAAATACTATTTAATATGTAAAATTTCATATTTAGGTATAAAATTTATATTATTATGATTAATATTAATTACTATGATATCGATGAAACAATCATTTTAAAATTATTGTTTTATTAGTATCAAGGAACTTTTATCAAATCAATTAAAAGTAAATAACTTAAATAATGAATATAATATGATGTAAAAACTTTTAAATAATTATATTAACACTTATTTAATTTTTAATTAATACAAAATACAATTAGAAATCTGTAATTGTCAAAATGTCATTTTTCTACTAAAATGGTTTTTCTACACATTATCTATTTTAATTTAAAAGTTAATTATATAATATTTATAAATTGGATTGGATTAAATATGTTTTAAATTTATTTCCATGACACCCAATATTTTTAGTTTAGGTTATGTTATATGTTAAATAAAATATAAAATCACTTAGTTAAAAACTAGTTTCTTAGTATTAAAGTGAAAGACTAAAATGTATTCTCTTAATGGTAAAACCCCTATAAAAAGTTTAAAACATGTATATAAACACTTTGTAGATCCTTAATCGATATAAACATTCCCTTCAATCCATTATTTCAAAAAAAATTATCCATTTATCTTGTAATAGTTTCTTGAAATTATTATAATATAAATGGTGTTTCAAAGAGTTCCATTTTACTCTCTTATGAAAGGGGGCCACTTACACCTTTTCAAACACACACCTCCCATTATAATTCCTCCTTGAAAATATTAATTTTCACTATCACTATAACCCTATATCACAATACAAATTTTACTCAATTTTCACCTAATACATTCAATTTCAAGGGTATTTCCAAGGAAATATCAAATCTCCAACATAAGTATTATATCCTTCTTAAAGTTTCTTCTTGATCTTACTCTTAAAAATATCTTATGACCATAATAATATTATGGATTTAGTATCATTAGTATAATTATATGTTTTTTTATTAATTTTAAAACTCTTAGTTATTTATTTCCACCCACTTAGAAAAACAAAAGAACTTCAATCATGCATGTGCGCAGACTACTGCCTCCATGAGAAATCACTTTTTTATGTTTATTCTATTTTTTAATTATTTATATAAAAAACTTTAAATATATTTCAACAAAATAAAATAATTTAAATATTATTTTTATTATTCTATTATAATGATATAATGTCAATAGAAACACCACCTTAACCATACCCACCAACAAAGTTAAAGCGGGTTCATGTTTGGTTCAATTTAACCACTTTTATGAATGATCATATAAAACATTATTTTTAATAACTATGGGAACAAGAAAACTAATATTAATATAATATAATAATAATTTCATTATTGTTATATATTTTTTAAAATATTATACTAACTATTTTACTTATTATTAAAGTATCATTTTTGTTTTCTAAAATCTCCAAAATAAGCCAACACATATTCAACTTTCACGTAACATAACTAAAACACTTATGGAATGATGAAGTAACTTTATAAATTACTATGAGTTACATATTATATTATATTAAAGTAAATATTAATGATTAACTTGGTATAAAATAATTTATTATGATATCATAATTATAAGACCTACATAAATAGTGAAAGTTATTAGCACCCAAAGGTTGAAATAAGCTATAAATAACAAATATACCCATAATAAATAATTATAAATTAATAATATAAAAGTTAAGGTATATGAATAAGGTTATGAATTATATTATTAAGATATATGTGTTTATTTTACAATAATTAAGAGCTCCATTAACTAAGTAAGGAAACAACGTAGGGGATTTCATATCAGTTTCCCTTCATTGAGACATAGTTTGTATTTACACACCAGTTATTATTGAAGTGGTGTTTATACTACCTATTTGATATAAAATTTCATGAATTATCTTTTATTCATGGAATAATATGTCTAATTATATTTTACCCATTTTATGGAGTTTTTAATTTAATTTTTTCCCATGTTATAATGGTTTCGGTCTCAATTTCCTTTTATTGAGACATGTTTGTATTATAAACTTTTTTTATGTTTTTATGTTGTAATTACCTTCCCATTTTAATTTTTATATCATTTTTATATTATATTTCATGATATAAAATATTCATTTCAATTTGATCTTTCTCATTGAGTTTTAATATCTATATTATAAAGGCTTTTGTGACTCAAATATTTTCTTTAGGTTATAATCATATTTTATTTTACTATAGTGTTTCAATATTTATATCTTATACCCCATGATGATGTTATGTTTCATTTACACATAATTTTATAGGTAAATAATCTTTCAAACCAATGTTTTCTACCTTTATGGTTCTATTTTGCATTAAAATATATTTTTTTTATAAAAATTTACCATTTCTTTTAATGTATTTTTCTTCCCTATCCATGTTTTTACTTCTCGAAAATGTTCTTATTTCCCTAATGGAAACTTAATTTTTTTTATACCCAATGATCCTTTTTATCCAATTTAATAATTTTAAAACAATGGTTTTTTCAAATGTTTAACAATTTGTTTTTTTTCAATGAGGTTGTTTCAAAATGTTCAATAAGTTATTTCTACCCTTTCAAAATAAATGGTTTTATCATCCACTCCACATTTTATTTTAATGAAATTTATATATTTTTCAACTTTCCATTATTAAAGAGTATTTTATAAGTAAACTTTTAAAATTATTTTCAGTTTCCCTTCCCAAAAATGTGTTTTTTGAAAGTAATTTTCACTTCATATTTTATAAAAATGTTTTAAAAGGTTTTGTGAAAACTTTTGGTGTCTCACTTATATTTACCCATGAAGGATTATATTTACTAAAGTGATGTTTTGATCACCCTTTATATGTTTTTATGATATGATTTATTTTTTAAAATAAGAGTTTTTATATTTTATTATTTCTTAATTTCACATTATGTGATATTCATTTATGTTTTAATAAATCCGCTCTTTTTCCATGGGTTCTTTTTGAGATAGTGATTTTTTGTTTTTCTAATGACACCCATATGTGTTAATAATGAATATTGGGGTCCTATGTCCCTATTAAATACATTTATTAAGTTTTTATATCACATTATATGATGAAATATTTCATGAATGATATGTGGGAATATGTTTTGACAAGTCTGTTATAATAGTAAGATGTGGAAATATTTTTTCACATGTTTCTTTTTTGAATGAGATGCGGGAATATTTTTTCAAAGTTTATTATATTAATAGGATATGTGAAGC
The DNA here is from genome assembly GCA_963277665.1 of Viscum album. Lineage (NCBI taxonomy): Eukaryota > Viridiplantae > Streptophyta > Magnoliopsida > Santalales > Viscaceae > Viscum > Viscum album. The sequence continues at coordinate 1,371,885,692 of OY728135.1, forward strand.
TTTGTTCACATGTGGTTGTGTGAATGTTATATAGAAATATTTCTTCAAAAGATTTTTAATCCCTCTGAGTTTGCCACATTTCCAAAAAAATTATCAATTTTTGCTAAATTTTCAAGATTCATTTCATTTCAAATAAATTATAAGTTTTCATGATTATTACCTATTTTAAATCATTTCATACTTTTATGTCATGCCCTCATACTATATGATTGTTATGTTGTGTTCTAGGACATTTCATTTCTTCTATTCTTCCTTAATGATCATTTTTTATCTATGTTTCTATAATGTGTTTTATGATTATATTCTAATGAATTTTTATTTTTTATTATGATATTTATATTTTAATTCATGTTATAGTGGGTTTTCTCTATATAGAGCATCTGAGCTCACCCCTTTATTATTTTTCTAATCCTAAGGTTATAAATATAATTATATCATATGAGATGTATAAAAATGGTCTATTAGAGGATGATTATGGATAAATTTTAGCAATTTTAGTAAAATAATATGTTTATGTTTCTACTATCCAAGACATTAAACTTTTATATCCTTATATTATGAAACTATTGTGACATGTGTTATTTAAATCATAATATTAATGTAGTATTTATGTTAATTTTATCAAGGGTCACTATAAGGATCCTCTACTGCACTGGGTTTTTCTACCTAACATAACATCATGAAACACAATAATGGTGTTATTCCCATCACATATCTCACCAGTTGACCATAGGGTGTTAGTCTCTCGATACCTAGACCCTCCTCGGAAAAAAATCACATTTCCTATCAAGGAATTAAATGAGTCCTCCAAACCTATTATAGCATCTACTCACTAATATTATCCAATTCTTCTCCCCCCTTAGTGACACCACATCTAATAGCCTCATACTAGTCCAAAACTCAAGGTCTATCCCACTACCTAGTAGAAACTCCCCAATACTTCTATTCCCACTACCTAGAGACCATCCCAAGCCATATTGCTCCAAGCCCCTTGGAAACGTAATGCTAAGTCAAAAAAATACAACAACCCCCACTAAGGTTTTGTATCATACAAGTCACAGAAGATATCCTAACCCAATACTAAGATGAAACTCCACTCTGTCACAACTTGTCTAGTCCCGGAGGACTCATCCTGGTCACAAAACTCGTCATGCCTCAACCACCCTCAAAAGGGTGCATCTTGAAAGGCATGAGATGGAAAACGGTATTACCAATATCACCATCCCTAATCCACCCATACTAGAAAAAAACCCTCATGTAACCCATCCTAGGATTCCTACATCACATCTTGAACCCCTAGACCTATTAAAGGTCGTGTATCACCTCAATCAGCACCCTCTTTCCATGGATGCCTAGATGTGGGGAGATCATAATTCACTAAAGTGTTAAACATCCATCGTACCAATAATAAGAGGGAAAAACCATACAATATCCATATATTAACCACTCCTATTCCCTATACATTCTACATAAACCCATGTAACATGCATGTAGTGGGAAAATCATGCATAAGCATGCATACCTGCCTGAATGGCCCGAAGGTCTTCATTTTTATTGATTTTTTGATAACCCCCCTTTCAAGGGATGAGGGAGAACCCTTACAAGGCTCGTAGGCTCAGAGATTACATGGCTTTTAGGCTTAGGATATTACATGATCCGAAGGTCTTAGGGAATTCAACTAGACTATCTACAAGGAACTGCCCCTCCCCAACATCTGCCCCTCCCAAGCTATCAAGAACTAGCTCAGATTCCCTAGTACCCTAAAACCAAATCTGGGACTAGCATGGCCTGAAGGGAATTCCTGATCCCCATGGTATAGTTACTATCACCTAGAATCATATATTAATAAAATGGAATTATTTGTTCCATAAAAATACAGAAGGCAAGAGATAAAAGTAAATATGATCCTCACTCCAAAAGGAGAAAGTGCCATAAACAAATATGTATAATTATACCAAAAAAATACAACATCAAGATACACAATGTCTTAAAAGATAAAACTAAATGATAGAATCATATAACAATTGTATCACATATCAACCGATCACCTACATCACTCTGGTTCTCAAGGATTAAGGACATCCATCGCCTCTAAGTGGAACTTTTCCTTTACTTGGACTTGGAATATGGTAATCTACAAACACCTGAAGGAAAAGGTAGTGTGTGAGATATAAATCCCAGTAGGGTCTCACTATGTGTTCCATAATCAATTCCATAACAATTAAAAAATATTTTTCAATTTAAATGAAAAAAGGAATGGCATCGAATTAACATATTTCAACAAAACACACTTTCATAATCAAATAATGATGGAAGTATCAAAATAGGCTTAAATGGAAATTTTATATAAAATAGTTGGAATGAATGAAATAGTTCCATTATTAAATTTAATGTAATAATCAAATCAAGTGTATCATAGAACCATGTATCAAGACCTGTGGTATGTTAGTTTCTATTAATAGTATCGTAACAGTTCATTTAACAACCCTGACCCCAGTACCCTCAATTCAGTAGTTATTTTATTAAAATAGCATAGATACAAGTGATCACATCACTGATGATCAATCTGTTTAGTAGTCTTGGAGAAATAGATATATACATTGTTATCTTATTACATTAGTAATTAAATATAGAACATAATAAAGCAAAATAAACTACTTCTTTGAAACTTATTAAATGATTTCATCTTCATAACCTCAGGATGGAAAAAATGAATGGGTGAGATTAAATGCTCAATAAGGGTTACATGAATCAATATTAAGTTAAGAAAATCCAATAAGGCATAACCATTATGGCATGGTAAATAATTGAAAAACATATTCCATCAATAAACTGACAATGAAAATGCATCTATAGATTTTTCCATAACAAAAAATATCATGTAAAATAATAATTGAATACTTAATGAATAAAATTCTTAATCATTGGAAGTAATGTGTCTAGAACATGAACCACTATTCTATTAAGACAGTTTAAGTATTTGGGTAGAAACCCCTCTGATTCTTCTTGAAAACAAACACAAAGAGTTTCTTGCTAACTGTTTTGCCTCATTTGACCTGTCAATACATCGAGGGGATATCTGTAATTGATATCCAACTGTCACTGTAAGGTTGAAACTTTATTCATACATAGATTTAATCCATGAACAATATTACTTATGAAAATATTCATATTTAGTAGAAAATACATATTTATCAATATTTCCCCAGTTAAAACAATATTAAAAAAAACACCATATGTAAAAATGGTATACGGATAAGACAAAAATCATATGCATGATATAATAGATATTTATATTTAATTAAATCTTAAAATAATAATGATAATAAATAAAATTGAAGTGTACATAGACCACACGTAAGGAACAGGTGATGAATAATGCATAACCAAAGGTAATATTCTAATGGTGTCTATAAAAGAGTTGTTTTCAATCATTATAGTACATTAATAAGGTAAAATATGCATAGATAATTATGAATTATGTCCAAATAAATTGAAAACATGTAAAATTATTGTTTAAGAAACTTTATAAATGAGTCACTTTAGTGTGGTTTGAGGGAAAATATTAAGGAGTCTTTAAAGCGGACAAAAGCATAATTATTCGAATAAAACAAGAATTGAAAAAAGATATTTTTTGTGATAAAAAAGAGTTATTTTAGTAAAATATTGGTTTTTTAAAATATATTATGGAGTGTAATTGAGAATGGGTAAGAAATTGGGAAGGTCCCTTAAATCAGGCTTTCTTATCAGAAGGAATTGAAAACAGAATCTTATAAAACATGTATTTCCCCATCAATAAAGAAGAATTGAGCAAGGTAAATATGTTTAAAACATGAAAACAAAATTTAGTTTGAGTAAATAATAATAATTAATAATTAAATTGGGTTAAATAGAGAGAAAGTGTAAATCAAAGTAAAAAATGGGGGTTTTGAGAGAGTATCTTACCTTATGTCTGAAAGTGTTCTTCACTTGCACTTAATGTCCTGGATAATGAAATTAGATTCATTAATAATTAAATTAAGAAGTTATTAAACAATTATTTGACTTATTATAATTTTATTAAGTTTTTATGGTATTTTTAATGATTTATAATATTCAATTTCATCATTCTAGAATGTTCATTTCCTTGATTTTCATGATTGGTTAACCAATATACATGTATAAAAAATCATGTAAAATGGAAATAGTTATCTAGAATTGAAATTATAAGTTATTAATGAAATTAAAAAAAATATTAAATGGTCTTATATATCATTTTTTTATATATATTATGATGATTCATTAGATAAATTATTAATGAAAAATGATTGATTTATTTTGGCGGTTTTTGATCATCAAGAACTTGTATTGACTTATTATTTAATATTATGCATATATAATGGTTATAGAGCATTAAATAAGTTTAAATACATATATTATAATCTTTTTTTACCATAAAAATGGTCTTAAGACCAGAATTGAAATTGTAATTTAAAAACAAAAACCCATTATCCATGAAGGCGGTAAATAAGCACCTCATAGACGATGTTTTAATTTTTTTTTAAAATAAAAAGAGAGGAGTATAGAATTGATTATGGATATACTAATAAGAGAATAACATTAAATTATATGTATGATACTATATTTATCATGTCCATTTTTATATTTTAGGTGAGGGAAATATAATAAAAGAAAAGAAATTAAAAGAAAGAGAGAGAGGGTAGGTTTTACCTCTTGAGTGTCATCTCCTTGAGAACGTCTTTAAGGGACTCAGAAATGGTCTTCTGGTGTGACAATAAATACCAGATTGTAAAGAAGAGTTTTGGGAGAGTAGTTAGGAATAATATTATCAATATCCAAGTCTTATAAGGTGTGAGGATAATATGTGGTGATATGTGGTAGTTATAGTGGAGGAGAGGGTTGTTTTTTTATTATTTTATTTGTTAGTTTATTATTTTGGCTCAAGACTACCAATAGTGTTGATTATTGTGACTAGATACAGTAAATAGAGAATTTGAGTTCTAGATTTTTGCCACTTACATCATTCATGACTCAAAAATGACATAAAATTCATGTATTTGTCTTAAATTTTAAATATCGTAAATTATCGTATTTCACTATTCACCAAAAATTTAACTATTTTAGAAAAATCCCAAAATTTCATCCTAACCATTTTTCAATTGGTAGAATTAAAAAATGGATTTAATTTTATGAAAATAGTTTTCTAAATATAAGAAATTTAATTTTGAATTAAAATCATCGTTTATTCAAAAAATACTGATATTTAAATTATAACTGATTTTATGACACTTTGAAAAGTTAATTAAGATCACATAAGATTTTTTTATAATCATAAAAGAAAAAAATAAGAATTTATGAATCTATTTTTTCAAAATAAATTTTATTTTAAAACATTATATTAATTATAAAATTGTATACAAATATTTATTACTTATAAAAATACCAACACTTAATTTATCATTTTTAAAACATTTATTTACTCATACCATGATAAAATTATATCATATTTTTGTTTCTAAGATGATTGAATTTAAATTATACATTCATAAGTGAGTTTACTGTTCTATTGGTTGTGTTACAATTCTTAATGAGAACATTATTATTCCTATGGTCGTGTTAATATTTAATTGTATATCACTGTTCATTTTGGATCAGTGTTTCATGTAACATAAGCTATCAAATAAATTAGATTTATTTAAGAAGACATGTACCATAAATCTTGTGGTATTATATTATTCCCTCATTCATAAATTTCATCCTTAATATTTTTCATGAACATTTTCTTCCAAATAGAAATGGGTGGTTTCGCTTTAAAACATCCTAAGGTTCCCATGTTGCTTCTTCCATTTTTAGTTTCTCTAAATAATTTTTATCATTAGTTTCATCTGATTTCTCAATACTTTCTCTCTAGTGTAAAGAATCTTGATAGGCTCTTCATAATGATACAAATCAAGTTCTGTTTCTATTTCTTTATATGTGAGTACATGTGTTGAGTCTGACATGTACTTCTTTAAAAATGATATACGGAACACATCATATGCTTTGGAGAGACTTGGTGGCATTGCTAATTGGTAAGCTACGGCTCCAATTATTTCTAGAATTTCAAATGGTCTGATGTACAAAGGGCTCAGTTTCCCTTTCTTATCAAACCTTATGACACCATTCCATGGAGATACTTTTAGAAATATATGGTTTCCTACTTGAAATTATAAATACTTTTTCTAGTTGTCATCATAAATCTTTTTTATACTTTGCGATGCTTTAATTTGAACCTTAATGGTATTTAACATTTTCATTGTCTCATTAATAATTTTTGGGCATATAAGTTTCCTCTCGCCAATGTCATCCCAACAAGTTGGAGTTCAACATCTCTCTCTATATAATAATTCATATGTTTCCATTTGAATACTATAATGGAAACTATTATTATAGGAAAACTCTACCAAATGTAAATAATGATCCAACATACCATGAAATTCAAGTGATCATGATCTCAAATTATCTTTTAATGTTTGAATAGTCCCTTCAAACTACCTATAGGTTTGAGGGTGATAAGCAGTACTCAAATAAAGCTCAGTAATCAAAGCCTTATAAATATTCTTCTAGAATTTTGATATAAAATGGAGATATCGATTAGTGAGAATTTATAGTGTTTTACCATGAATACTTAAAACTTACTTAATAAATATCTTTGATAGACACTTAATTGGCAAATATTCTCTTATAATAAGAAAATGTGTTAATTTTGTAATGTGGCCAACAATATCCCATATCATATCATTCATTCTAGGGGTATTTGGTAATCCTATGACAAATTCCAGTATAATTCCATTCCACTTCCATATATGAATAAGTAAAGGTTTCATGAATCCTCTAGGATGTTGTTTCTTAGCCTTCACTTGTTGGAATACTAGGCATCTTGACACATAGTTAACAAATTCTCACTTCATATTAACCCACAAAAAATGTTCATTTATATCCCTATACATCTCGATAATACCAGGGTGTATATTGAAATTTGATCTATGGTTATCATCTAATAGTTCCCTTTTTAGCTTGGGTATTTATGTAACACATAAACTCTTTCCAAATTTCAGAATTTCATCCTCATACATGAAGTATGCCAATCTTTCACCCTTAACAGTTTTAATTTTGTTTTGAAAATTATCATAATCCGATTGAGAAATTTTTATCTTCTCTAGTAAAGACGGTTTCATAGTCATTTGAAAAAGGAGTGATGTTCCCCTTCCTTAAAAATTCCCATATCCATATTTTCTAAATCCATAAACATAAGATCTTTCTCAATCCTCAGTTGGGTCATAAGTCTATTATATTTCCTGCTTAATGTATATGCTACCTTATTTTCTTTTCATGGGTGGTAATGTTTTGAAAAATAATAATGTTTGAGTAACTAGAGCCATTGTATTTTCCTCATGTTTAGTTATTTTTGTGTTAATATGTATTTCAAACTCTTGTGATCCATATATATCTCACATATTTTACCATAGAGATAGTTTCTCCATATCTTTAGAGAAAATATTATGAATTCTAACTAAAAATCATGAGTTGGATAATTTTGTTCATGAGTATTCAACTACCTTGATGCATATGTAATAAATGTATCATTTTTCATATTGACACAACCCATACCTTTCTTTGATGCATCATTGTATATCACAAACCCATCATTTACTGATGGTAAAGTAAAAATTAGAGCATTTACTAATCTTTTATTTAATTTTTAAAAACATTTTTCACATTCTTTTGTCCATACAGACTTAAACCCTTTATATATGAACTTGGTTAATGGGTTATCCAATTGAGAAAAATTCTTAATGAAATGCCAATAGTAACTTTACAAACTAATGAAACTATGTACTTTAGTAGTATTCATTGGCATAGTCCATTATTGTATTTCCTTTTTCATCAAAATATCAACTGAGATTCCATCCTTATAGAAAATATTTCCAAGGAATGAAATTTCATGAATCCATAATTCACATTTTCTAAATTTACCATATAACTCTCTCCTTATAAGAGCCTCAAGAATAATACATAAGTGATTCTCAGGGTCTTCATATATTTATAAAACACAATAATATCATCAATGAATACTAAAACAAAATCATCAAGATATTCCATGAATACTCTGTTCATTAGATCCATGAAAATAGAGGTATAATTATTCAATACAAATGGAATTACTTTAAACTCATAATGTCCATAAGTCATCTAAAAATTTGTCTTTGGAATATCTTCCTTATTTACTCATAATTGGTGATACCCAGAACGAAGTTCAATCTTCAAAAAATATTTAGCTCCATGAATTTGATCAAATAAATTATCAATGTAAGGCATAGGATACTTGTTCTTTATTTTAATATCATTTATTTAAATATAGTTGATGCAAAAACACAAGGATACATCTTTCTTCTTAATAAAGTGAATAGGGGATTCCCATGGAGAAAACTAGAGTGAATAAATACCTTATTACTCAGCTCATCTAGTTGTTTCTTCATATCCACTAATTCCACAGTTCCCATTTTATAAATACTATTTAAAATTATTATATAATTAGGTATTAAATTACTGGTAAACTCAACATCATGCTCTGGTGGGTGTCGAAGTAATTCTTCAGGAAATACATCAATGTATTCCCATAAAATTGGTACATCCTCAATTTGAATATTACTTTCCTCATCCTTAGATAATTTATTCTCTTCCTCCCAAATAATTTCATTTAGTAGAGCTACTGGGGGTGGATCTAGATAAGAATCGAATAATTAAGTTTCTTCTCTAAAGATAAGGGATTATTCATCTTCCTCACAAATCGTAATTTCCTTCTTGTTGTGATAAACTTTCACATCATGTTTTGAAATCCATTCCATACTAAGGATTATATCAAATTAAACCATAGGTATGATGATAAGTTCAGACACTAAAGCATGTTTATGAGTCATAAAGGGGGTTGACCAACACATTTTTGATTCAATGATACTTCCCTTAGGCATTTTGACTTACAACACCCTTGTTAAATAAAAATGTAAATGTCTAATTTTCATAGATAAATAGGTAGATATAAAAGAGTACTATTAACCAAAATCAAATAAATCATTGGATGAATTTGAATATATGATTAATATACCTACCACCATATCATTGGGTACTTCTATATCAGCTGTGGTGATCGCATAAGCTTGGCCAAATCCACTTGGCCTCTTATATGATATATTATCTTTATGCTTGAGGCATTGATTTGAATAATGCCACATTTCATTACAGTTAATAATTTAACATCATTGATTTGTTTCTTCCCCTTGAATTCATTAGCTTGATTACCCTTTTCTCCACACTTATAACAAACTCCCATGCCTTTAAAACATTTCCCAGGATGATTCTTCCAACAATTTTCTCATAATGGGAATTTATTTATTCCCCTCTTCTTCTTTGATGCTTCTCATTTTTCATGGTTATCATAATACCTCTTATTCTCTTTATATCCCTAGAATATATATGATCTAGAAAATTACTTCTCCATTTTAATGGAACTTAATACTATCTCATCATATGATGAAATATTTTGAGAAGCCAGTGCCCTTAGGAGTCTTGGTTTAAGACCTTAAAATAAATGATCAATCTTGTTTTCTGAATCACATATATAATCTATAGTATACCTGGATGGTTTTGTGAAGGTTGAAAAACTCTCTTCTTCCTTTTTCTGTAAGCTAAGAAATTTTATATTCATATTAGTTAGTTTCTCACAAATAAAATATTTTTCAAAGAATGTATCTTTAAAAGTTATCCAATACATGTCTTCTATTTACTCTTCCTCATTATCATTCTAGATCAACAACCATAATTGATCATCATATCCCTTGATAAAATATACTATAAGTACTACCTTTTCATATTCATTACTTCCCAATACTAGAAATATCTTTTCAAGGGACTTGATCCACTAATTAATTACCACTATATTAGTAATCCCAATAAAATATGGGGGGTCCTGCATCATGAATCAATCCAACATAATTGTAGTATGGTTTCTCATCATAACTTGAGTAAAATATCCTAATATTGTCATGATCTACTCAACTCCAACACTAACTATGTTGACTTGTTCAGTGGGGAAATCCATACTCTTTCCATGGGTATTGACTCCCTTTGTTCCATTAGGTTCTATCTATAAATAATGGAATATAATAAGTTATATCATAATCATAATGATTATTGTGCCAAAAATTCACTATAAGGAATTATTATAATTCTCATGTTTAGTTTTCATCTAGTTCCCAATGATTCTAATAAACTTTGTTTAATACAAACTGTAACAACCCCGACCCTAGTAGCCTAGATTCTGTGGTTATTTTATTATAATGAAATAGATAAAAGTGATGAAATCACCAAGGATTGATCTGTTTAGTAGTATTGAAGAACTAGATACATACATGATTCCCTTATTATATTAGTAATTAACCATAGAAAATAACAAAGTAAAATAAACTAATTCCTTGATACTTATTAAAATATTTCATCTTCATAACCTAGGGAAGGAAAAGATGAAAGGGTGAACTCAAATTCTTAGTAAGGGTTACATAAATCAATAATAAGTAAAGCAAAGTCAATAAGGCATAATCTTTAAGGTAGGGTAAATAACTAAAAAAACATGCCATCAATAAATTGAGAATGAAAATACATCCATATATATTGTCATAGTGAAAATATCATAGAAAATAATAACTAAATAATTAAAGGAAAAGATACTTAATCATTATACATCATGCATCTATCACATGAACCATTATACCACCAAGAAGGTTTAATTCTTTGGGTAGAAACTTGTCTAATTCTGTTTGGAAACAAACACAAAGGGTTTGTCGCTAACTATTTTGTCTCATAAGACCTACTAATGCATCGAGGGGCTATATATAATCAATCCCCACCCATAATTACAATTATAAATCATTCTTTATACATATATTTAATCTATGAACAATATGACTTATCAAAATATCTGTATAGAGTAGAAAATACAAATTTATCAATATTTCCCCAGCTAAAACAATATTTAAAGAAAACACTACATGTAAAAATGGTAAACATATAAGATAATAATCATATCCATGATTCAATAAATATTTATATTTAATTAAATCTTCAAATAATGATTAACATAAATAAAAGTTTAGTATACCTACACCACAAACAAATAATAAGTGGTGAATAAGGCATAACCAAAGGTAATATCATAATGGTGTTTATAAAACAATGGATTTATATTATAATAGAACATTCATGAGGTAAAATAGGATTAAATCATGATAAATTATGTCCAAATAAAGTTAAATCATGTAAAAAGTGTGTTTAATAAACTTTAGAAATGATCTACTTTAGTGTGGTTAAAGGGAAAATATTAAAGAGTCTTTGAAGCAGGAAAAATCATAATTGATTTCATAAAACCAGAAATGAACAAAGATAGTTTTTCTTGATAAAAAGATTTATTTTAGAAAAATATTGGTGTTTCAAAATATATTATAGAGTGTTCTTGAGAATGGGTAAGAAATTTGGAAGCCCATGTAAATCCGGTTTGCTTATCGGAAGGAATTGAAAAGGAAATATTATAAAACATATATATTCCCATCAAGAATGGTGAATTGAGATAGGTACATATGTTTGGAAAAAAAATATTTTAGTTAGTGTAAAAATGAGTAATTAATAATTAAATTAGTTTAAAGATAGAGAAATCATAACCCAAAGGAAAAAATGGGGGCTTGGAAAGAATCCCTTATCTTATGTCTGAAAGTGTTCTTCACTTGCACTTAATATCAGGTATTATGAAATAATATTCATTAATAATTTAATTTATAACCTACTAAACATGTATTTGATTTATTATAATTTTATTAACTTCATTTAGGGCTTTTGGTGAGTTATAATATTCAGTTTCATCTTTTGGGGGGTCTTCATTTCCTTGGTTTTCATGATTAGTTCACTTATATACATGTATCAAAAATCATGTAAAATAGGAATAGTTATGCTTAACTGAAATAATATGTTATTAATATACTTACATAACATTAAATTCTATTATGTGTCATTTTTTCCTCAAATATGAGGATGATTAAATATATAAAATGTTAATGGAAATTGATTTATTTATTTTCTCTATTTTTCGATCATCACGAACTAGTTTTGTTTTATTATTTAATATTATGCATATATATTAGATAAAAAAATTAAATAAGTTATAATAAATATAATATAATATTTTTAAATCATAAAAATGGTTTTATGACTACCCTTGAAGGCATAATTGAAAAACGAAAACTCATCGTCCATGAAGGCCATAAATTAGCACCTCACGGATGATATTTTCATTTTTTTAGAATAAAAGGACAGAATTATAGAATTGATTATGGATATACCATTAAGAAAATAATATTATATTATATTTATGACACTAGAGTTATAATTTCCCTTTGTATAGGTTTTGTGAGGGGAAGATAATAAAAGAAAATAAATTGAAAGAGAGAGGAGAGGGAAGGTTTTACCTCTTGAGTGTCATCTCCTTGAGAACCTCCTTAAGGGACTTGTGAATGGTATTTTGGTAATACCAAAAAGACCATATCATGGGGAAGAGTTTTAGGAGAGGAATTAGGATATTATAAATCTATAAGGTTTAGAAGGTGTGAGGAGAACAGGTGGTGAGGGGTGGTATTTATTATGGAGCATAGGGGTGTTTTTTTATTATTTTATTCATTAGTTTATTATTTTGGATTAAGACTATCAATAGTGCATATTCTTGTGAATAAATACAGAAAATAGAGCATGTGAGTTTTATATAGTGTCCACTTACATCATCCAAGACTCAACCATGACTCAAAAATTCATGTATTTGGCTAAAATACTAAATAGTGTAAATTATTGTATTTCACTATTCACCAAAAATTTAACTATTTTAGAAAAATCCCAAAAATTAACCATAACCATTTTTTATTTTTAGAATTCAAAAATATAATCTATTTTTTGAAATTAATCTTATAAATATGAGATTTTTTTATTATTTTAATTAAAATCATCATTTATTAAAAAATATACAGATTTTAAAATTATAATTGATTTTATGACACTTTAAAAAATTAATTAAGGTATCATAAAATTATCTTATAATAATAATAAAACAAAATAATAATTAATGGATATATTTTTTGGGAAAACAAATATTTTAAAACATTATATTAATTATAAAATTGTAAATAAATTTTTATTACTTATAAAAATACCAACACTTAATTTATCATTTTTAAAACATTTACTTACTCATATCATGATAAAATTATATCATATTTTCATTTCTAATATGGTTTAATTTTATATATAATTTTTTATGTGTGGTTACTATAATATTGGATTGGTTACTATTTTTAATAGTCACATTACAATTTCAATGGTCATGTTAATATTAAATAGTATATCACGGTTCATTTAGGCTTGGTGTTGCATGAAAAATAAGCTATTGAGTAAATTGGATTTATTTAAAAAGATATGTATCATAAATATTAGGGTGCTATACCACTCATCAGTGATCTTGGATTAATATGTGATGATGTCCCACGACTCGGGTCATCATGGCTTAACTCCCCATTATTGAAAAAAATCGTTTCATGGTAAATTTATGTCAGTTTATCAATCTAATGAAATTTGGTTAGATACTAGAATTCTTGTTCTAATTACCCACTAAATATCTAGGTTCACATGTGCTTTAGTCAATCGATCAATTGATCATGGGAAAATCAATCATTTCATATCAGTTCAAACTATATTGTTTCTATTTTCTATTATCAAATGCCTTGTTAATTTCAAAACTAAAACATAGGTTTTCATCAATTCATGCATATCAAATCATCTTTCAATTTAAGCTACTTTTCTCAATAATCAATTTCAAAATAAATCCACCAATTTCTTTTTCAAATCCACCCAACAATTTCAATTCCATTAAAATTAGGGGTTTCACAATCACTATTACTTTTTCAAAATCGTCTATCAATCATCTCAAATTTCAGGTTTTAAATCATTGAAATAATTATTTCAAATTAATTAAGAAAGATAAAGGTTTCAATTCTATGGAAAATCATATGGAACTGCCTTCTTCTAATCAGTGATCAAATCAACACCCGTAATAGGAAATTCTAATGAATAATAAAGGTGGAGGATACCGACAAGGAAAATCCGATATTAGAAACATCAAGATCAAACTATGATTCAATTAGAAAACATGATATCATACAACTTCAAAAGTTTGGTATCTGACAGGAGGAGAAAACCATTATAGGGGAACTCACTAGAGATCAAATTCTAAAAAATATTTGTCCAAAAGGGAATAAATCACCCCCTGCACATGGGAGGAAACCTAGGCTTCTTGGGAGGATCACATCTGTATTTCCCAAAGAAAAAAAAGGAATGTATCTTAAATAAAACAATGGGTAATTAGTCATTTATATTGTAAATAAATTTCTTATGTCATAAGTTCATCAAAATGCACCTATTTCAAAAAAAAACGCATTTCTTTGGGTTAAAAATATTGAACAAATATTTTATTGTGTAAGTTCATTATTTTTTGTGTAAAACAGTTTTTACTGTAATCCATTCTTATGATTTGTGGTTAGTATAAAATTTTCCTCAGAAATAAAAAATTTATGGCGTAAATTAATTCTTCAGCCAGTTCCAAGAAATAATCCTACAGAAACACCCAAAACCTCAAACTCACCACTAACCGAAAAAGGATCCCTCTAAAATCCTTTCCAAATTTATACCCATACATTATTAATAAAAACAAACATACATCCCCAAACTTTAGGTCATTTTACCCAAAAAAAACTATCCATCCTCAAAAGGCTTGAAATACAACCAAAAAAAGGGGAATCAAAACAAGATTTAAGAAGTGCCTAATAAAAGTTAACAGTATGTTCTGACCTCCCCACCATAAAAAATATCTATCCTCATAAATCCTTATCAAGAATATTTCATAAAAAGGATATGAGTTCACTACTCCCTAATCATTTCCCCATTCTCCCATGTCTCATGCCAATTAAAACCATTATTTCATGGCATATAGACCAAAGGTATCATATTCCTTTAAAGAACCTTTGTCTTAGAATCCTGAGTGGATGCTTAGTCACAAATAAATAAGGATCAACATCAAGATCCTACCAACTTAATACATGGTAAGGGGTAAAATGATACTTTTGAAGCTTTGATACAAGAAACGTTTTATGTATCAAACTCAACTACAATTTAAGTTTTAATTGGTAGTCCACTTTCCCCACTCACTCAATAATCTCAAAAGGACCCAAAACCTCAATGAAAGCACTACCTATTTCTCAAGACATCATTGACCCAACTGAGGTTAAAATATCAATAAAACCTAGTCACAAATTATAAATTCAAATGTTCATCAATTAATATCACCATAATATTTATATCAACTCTCGTGTGTCAACATTCTCTGGTGAATCAATTGAATCATCATTTTCATATTTTAGATTAACTCATTATAACCAAGGAACATTCACTAATCTCTAACCAAAAAAATGATATCTGCAATGTTGGATATATAAGGCCTCAAAAAGACCCATTTTGATAGAGGAATATTAACTATTATTTTAGGGAAACTCAACCAGCCTCAAATGGTTCTCCAAATATCCACCAAAGTCAAGAATGAAAGCATGTACCATGTCCTCAAGAATATATATTAGTATATTTATCTATAAATCCATATACGGATGATATTACATACTCAAACATATTGGGGATATCATGGCCTCCTAGATTTCTCTCTAGAAGAGAGAAGTAATTTTGGGATCCTTATTAGAGGTTATAACATATAGAACTCCATGAAATCTGACATCTATTTCAAGTAGAGACGCCACAAGTCCTAAAATTTGGTTATATCTCAAATGGGTATAAGGTGTGGAAATTTGGTCATCCTATAGATGACAACCCAAATCACATTCTTCCCTCGAGTGGTACATGGAAAACCAACCACAAAGTTCATAGAAATCTCATCCCACTTTCAAGTCGGCACTTGAAGTAGCTAAACCAAACCAGAAGGTCTCTAGTGATTAGATTTAATCTATTGGTAGGTATAACAATGATATACAAAGTCAGTAATTTCTCATATCATACCTAGACACCATAATCATCGATGCATATCATAGAATATCTTTGGGGTACCCTGGTTCACAATTCACTGGTAACTATGATATTCATAACTCATAGAATTTCTCATAATAAAAGGTACAATAAACTGATTTTGGATACATAGGATACCCTATAAATAGAATGACCACTAACCAATGGTATCTCTTCTATAAATAGAGTCCATAATGCCACATAATTCATCATAAAACTACTACTCCTAAAGAATCATCTCGAGAATAGAGGAGGTAAAATGAACATTTTCTAAAACAACCTTAGACTCATTTGCATGGACTGCCAAACACAATTGAGTAAATAGATCCATCATATTCCACTCTTCTGATGATTCTTTCAAAGTGTTGGTCAAATATTTCATTCTCAAAGAATCATCAATGACATTCACCTTTCTAGGGGTATAGAAAATGTCAAAATAAAAAATTATATAGTTACTCCACCCAATGCCTCTATTGGAGGTTTAGATCTTTTTGGTAGAATATATAACTCATGATTTTGTGGTTGAAATAAGTCGTAAACCTTTATTCAAAAATTTGGTATCACAAGATCTTGAGATCATGAATTATAGCTATGATCTCACGGTCATGGGTTAGATAATTCTTTTTAGGTGGCCTAAGCTGTCTAAAACCATAGGCTACCACATGATCACCCTGCATAAGGACACAACCCAAACCTGAACCTGAGGTGACATAGAATAACACATAGCCCTACCCATCCTTTTAAAGATTCAACACCAGTGAAAATTTCAAAATATGTTTCATCTAAAAAACAAATCTGACATTTCTCATCACAAATGAACTTCACTCCTTTCCTAGTGAGAGTCATTAGAGAATCCAAATTTAAGAAATATCTGATGAACCTATGGTAATATCCTTCCAAACCCAACTATATTTAAATCTCAAAAACATTATGTGGTTACTCCCATTTCATAATAACTTTCAAATCCTCATGATCAAATAAGTTACCATTTTTCAAGACCACCTGTCTAAATTAATTCACTTTAGGAATCTGTAAAATATATTTCAAAATATTTGTATAATGTTTAGGATTCCTCATAGTTTTTAGAACTTATCTCAAATGAACCACATTTTCCCACTCATTATGAGGATAAACTAGGATGTAATCCATAAATACCATCCTAAAAATCATGGTACTCAATAAATATCATGTTCCTCAAAGCTAAAAAACCTGTAGGATCATTGGTTAAACCAAATGAAATAATAAGATACTTGTAATGGCCATGCATACTCCTAAAGGATAATTTCTGAATTTTAAACTCTTTTATTATAAAATGGTGATAACTAGATTGAATATTAATCCTAGAAAACCACTTTTCCCCTTTTAATTGGTCAAACAGATCATAAATCTATGTTAAACTATACTTGTTCTTCAATATAACATGATTGAGCTTTTAGTATTCAACACATAGGTGATGTGTACCATTATATTCCTTCAAAAAGAGAACAGGAACCACCCAAGGTGACACACTCAGGTGTATAAAACCATTATCTATAAAATCATACAACTGATATTTCAAATATTTAAGCTTTGTTGATGCCATGAAATAAGGAGGAATTAACATTGGATGAGTACCAGCTACCAAATCAATAGAAAACTTCATCTCCCTTACTGGTGTAAATCTAGAGAAATCATAAGGAAAAACATTGGGAAACTGGATGAAAACTAAAGGAAGGTCATCATTAAAAGATTCTCCCTATAAGTAGAAATCAAACACTAATATTACCACCACCAAACTCTTAAAAAAGAGGAGTGGATCTACTCAACCTCAGGTCCTATTCTCCCTGAAACACATGGAACACCCTATCAAGCATAGTAAAGGATACCCACTGAAGGTAATAGTAAATTTGGACCTTATGATCCATCACCCAATCCATCCTAAAAATTACATCAAGAGGTTTCATGTTGAGAACAATAAAAATATAGATAATATCAATCTCTCATAAATAGAAAATTCAAGGACACTGAGGATCCTACTCTCTCCTTTTTCTAAGGGGTATATTAATCTACATCACATTAGAAAAAATATTCAAAAAAATATTCAGAAAAATCACAACTCGAGTCAACATAAATGAGTGAGATGAACCAAATCAAATAAATAAGCCACTAAAGATTAAACTATAGTCATGGTACCTCTCAAATGCATTGGACCTATGTCTTATTATTCTGGAGACTCTTTCGTTGCATAAATAATATTTATTTTATATCCATATGGATGTAACCTCTTTTCTCTTAAATCATATATTTTTACTACATTACATTTTGTGCTGATAATCCCATGCCACTATGCTGAGTGGAAAATAAATTTCAAAACTTCTATAGGTGTCATGAGTGACTGCATAAACTAAAAATCATGGGTACCTCAATACAAAACCATATCGAATGCCCAAACTTGACAAACTAAAATAAAGTAAAAGGTTCTCTTCTGTGAACTAATGGATTTTTAGATGATGACTACTATCTATAACCACCATGATACTCATTAAACTTTCTCTTTCCTTTAAATTAACTCATAGAATTACCTCAGGGAAAAAATAACTCCCATCAACCTTGACTTTCCATCCAGGTCAAGCTCAACCATAAACTCAATATCTAGCACATCTACATAAAAATTGAGATTTATTATGAAAAAATATGATTAGATATCAGTTTCTAGACCCATCAGAAATCTTTGTTCCCTTATCCTATTATTGGACTCAACCTCAGGGGAAAACTGATCAAGCTCTGTAAAATGGTTCATATACTATGTCATAGTCTTATCACCCTTAAATAGGTTGAGAAACTCCATATATTTTTCCAAAACTATGGACTCTATATAGAACATATAAATGAAAATAACTATAAATTCTTCCCAATCTATGACCTCATGATTCTATTTCATAACTATCAAATCCCACCATCTCCTTCTAGGTCCTCCAAACTTCAAGGTGGCACATTTTACCTTTATAGATTATGGAATTTCCATAAACTATAAAATCAACTCAATCATTTTCAACCAATAATCAGCCTCTTAAGGATCATTAGAACCTTTTAAATATGTTGGTTTATAATAAAAAAAACTCCTGATCACAATCAAAAGATTCATCCCTTCGAGTTTCCTTTATCAGATCCTCAACAAGAAAGGGTATAGGTACCTATCCCAAAGCTTTGACAGTATGCACTACTATCTCAACAAGATTCTAGTAGACTATAGGATTCACCAGTTTTGGTTCACTATAATCTTCCTCATGTTTCATATTCAAATGACTTCTTGGAGGCATGATGCTATACAAGATCAATAGACAACACTGAAAAAGTCAATAAGCTTAATCAGATCAACAACTCAAACAATAGATAATGGAATATTAATTACAACAAGTAAAAATCAAGACTAGGATTTCAACATACTTAAATAATAAGTAGAGAAAATACTGGAAACCATATCAAACTATTCCTCAAAAACACTATTCTCAAACACCCATAGTGAATTAAGGCTCATTACGATGAGAGTTGGTCAGGAACTCACTCATAAATATCCCCTAAGTCCAATAAATTAAACCCTCCATCTAATAAGATAACCCAACTTCATTCTAACATTAAGTAAATATGAAAAACTTTCACCTATGATACTACTTTTTCATGAAATATCCTGAATACCTAGGTACCCTAATACCCAATCTGAAACTAACATGGGCCAAAGGGGATTCCAGAACACCATGCGTTGGAGACTATCACCTAGCATCATACAAGAATAAATAGGGAATGATTTGTTCTAAAAAAATAGTGGAAGGTAAATTATACAAGTCAATATGATCAACACTCCAAAATGATAAATTACTAGAAAAAAATATTTAAAATATTAGAAAAAAAGTACATCATCAAGAATCACAATGTCTTCCAAGATAAAAAAATCAAAGATAAACCCATGTAATAAGTGGATCGCATCTCTACTGGTCACCTCCATCACTCTGAGTCCCAAGGATCAAGAACATCCACCACATCCAAGTGGTGGTTTTCCTTTTCCAGGACCTGGAATAAGGTAATCTACAAATGCTTGAAGGTAAAGGTAGGGTGTAAGATATAAATCCCAATAGGGTCTCACCAAGTGTTCCATAATCAAGTACAAAAAAATTAAACAAAATATTTTTTTTTAATTTAAATGAAATAAGTCATGGTATAGAATTCACATATTTTCAACAAAACATGATTTCATGATCAAATAATGGTGGATATATTAAAATAGGATTAAATAAAAAAATTTATATAAATTAGTTGGCATGAATAAAAGTGTTCCATAAATAAATGGGATGTAATATTAAAATAAATTATATCATAGAACCATGTATCAGGACATGTGGTACGTTAGTTTTTGGTAATAAGATCCTCACATTACTCATTAGTGATCTCATATTAATGTGTGAACACATCCCATGACTCAGGTTGTCGAGACTCAACTCCCCATTAGGGGAAAATCATATAGTAGTGTGTTTATGTCGGTGTTTTCATCATCAATCCTGTTTTAGGGAGTCAGATCCTTGTGTGTTTGTCGTAATTACCAACTAACTACCCATTTTTTAGGTTCTTCAGTCAATAAATCAATCAATCCTGAGAAAATCAATCATTTTCAATCAGTTCAAAATAAAAGTTCCCATTATCAGTTTTCAACATCCCTTTATCATTTCAAATCCAAATCATAGGTATTCATCAATTCATACCTTTCAAATCATTTTTCAATTTAATCCAATTATCTCAAAAATCTATTTACAAATCAAGCTACCAATTTCTTACTCAAATCCACCCAAAAATTAAAATTCAATTGAAATTGGGGGTTTTTGCAATATCTATGCCTATTTTAAAATCATCCATCATTCATATCAAATATGGGTTTTAAAATAATTTAATAACTCATTTAAAATGAATCAAGAAATTTAAAGTTATCAATTTTAAGAAAAATCATATCGAACCACCTACCTTTAATCAAAAATCAAATCAATAACTGTAGAAGAAACAACCAATGAATAAATAAGGTGGATGAGACCAACAAAAAACCAATTATCAGAAACATCAAGATCAAACTCCAATTAAATCACCAAACATGAGTTTATAATGATACCAAATATGGTTAGTGGACAAGAGGATAAAACCATAATTGGGAAATCACTGTGGATTAAATGCCAAAATAAGACATATTTAAGGGAATAAATCACCCATTGTGAATGGGAGGAAGACTTGGGTTCTTGGGGGGGATCCTTGAATACTGCCTATGGAAAACTAGTTTAAAACACAAATAAACCCATTGGGAATGATTCTTTTACCTCATAAATAAATGGTTTGTGGAATAAATTCATAAATTTTCACATATGTCTAAATAAGAATCACCTTGGGTTAAAAAACCCGATAAAAAATTATGGAGAATGTTCATTATTTATGGTGTAATTTTTTTTGAAACTTAATACATTCTTATAGTATGTGTTCAATTTTCAATTTAAATCATAAATAATGAATTTACGGTGTAAATTCTTACTGCAACAAGAAACTTTAAAGAATCCTTCAGAAACATCCTATAGTGACCCAGGATTAACATACATGGAAATTACATCATTTTAGATGAATATTTTTGACATTACAAAAATACTCTCTGAGGATTGTAATAGTTTAGTATCCTTAGAAAATTGGAAACAAAATATTCTATTCTAGTGAAAGATCTTCAACATATCCCATGAATATCTTCACCTTTATTACTTCTACCTGAAACCTTTCTTTATAACCTGGGGAAAGGAAACATAAAAAGGGGTGAGCTCAAATGATCATTAAAGGTAAAAAGGGATACATGTTAGCTTAAACATGAACATAGGGGTATGATAATGTGATAGTAACATTAGAATATCAGACCTTGTATATCAAAGATCATAAACATGAGGAATGGGATAAAGAATTTCAATTCATAAGACTTGGATTCTTAGGAAATAAAAAACATAATATATGAAATAATAACTGAGGAATAAGGCATAGAATTCTTGGAATACACATAAAAATAAAAAAAATCTTATGTCAAGGATACCTACCAAGACATTTATAACATGTTAGGATTTGGATATGACCTATGTACCTACTACAGGCTTGGGCTGAAAACCTGTATACCCTCTAGCATTTAGGCTTGGGCTCCAACCCATGTACATTCTTTTTTTGGGCTTGGTCTATAACTTTTGTACCCTCTTTATTTTAGTCTTGGGATACAACCCATGTACCTTCTTGTTTTCGAGATTGGGCTATAACTCATGCACCATATTTCTTTTAGGTTTGGGCTATAACCCATGTACCTTCTTGTTTCCGTGCTTGGGATATAACCCATGTACCCTCTTTATTTTAGGCTTGGGATACAACCCATGTACCTTATTTTTTTTGAGCTTGGTCTATAACTCATGCACTATATTTCTTTTAGGTTTGGGCTAAAACCCATGTGCCTTCTTGTTTCCGTGCTTGGGCTATAACCCATGTACCCTCTTTATTTTAGGCTTGGACTACAACCAAGGTTCCTTATTGCTTTCAGGTTTGGGCCACAACCCATATACCCTTTGAGCTCATATAAAAATTATAATTACCAAATTCATTGGAGGGAGATAGAGGTCCCACCCTTCACATAATAGAATCATCCATACATGTTCCATAGGAAAATAAAACTTGCATCATATCATGACCTATAAAAAAAGATGGGTTTAATAAAAACGATAATAACCCATGAAATGAAATGGGTGTCATTAACATTTCACCACATCATAACATAAGTAAAATATAAATCTTTTCTAATAATTTCATTAAATCATAACTCGTGAATAAAATCAGGTTTAAAAATCATAAAACATGTGGAAGTGAAATGGGTGTCTTGATCATAATTCCATCAAAACATAATCCATTCAAGAAATAATATGAATGAAAACTTTGGATAATTTCCTAGAAGGTATTGAGTAATATTAACAGATGTTACCTTAGATGTAATATAACTTACGAGGATATTTTGAAAACATTTATTGAGGTAAATATCCTTTATTCTTTGGAAAAGGATCTTTAAAACATAAAACCTTTTGACAACCATTTTCCTTATAAACTTAATAATAATATTTAAAACCTTTTTAAACCCATTTCTTTGAAAAAATATTTTAAATAAATTTTCTTAAAAATTCAACTTTAAAAATGAAAATTAAGATTCAAAGGATTCACGGTGGATAAATCCATACATGTCATATGAGGTATAAAGAACACTCATTTTTCACGATAAAAAGGTTAGAAACAATTTCACATTTAGAAAGTGATAATAAGATTCCTTTGAAAACATCTAAAAAATTTAAAAAGGTTAAAAATTACTTTTAGTAATCATATTATATCAGAATAATATTCTTGTAAAACCTTTTTAGAAAACATGGTTTTAAAGGGACATATATTTCTGACCAAAGATAGGGTAAAGTCAGGATTTCATAAAAACACTTTATTAACTAAATTATGTACAAAATAGTGGAATAAATGGTAGACATATATTAATAAATCATTAATAACAATAGGAGAATAAAATTAATGAATTTTCTGGAGATATGGATCATAATAATTCATCAAAGGAAGCATAAACATAAACAATCTTGAAATGTTATAAGATTGTCTCAATATATTTTTATAACTTGGTAACTTGGGATCATACTCTCCATATAAGAAAATGAAATTAAATGAAGCTTAAAATATCATTAAAATAAGTAAATTTAGGATATAAAATTTAAAATTTAACTATTTACACCTCACAATATAATTTAGTTGCATAACAAAACAGGAGTCTCAAAGAATGCAAATTGAGACAAAACAATTTTAACGATTTTGTAACTTTTGAAAAATAAACCCCATGAAATAAAGATAATAAAATGGATATTTTAATTCCCATAAATATAGTTATAATATAAATAGAATACAATTAAGGTTACTACATAAATCATAAAAAAAAGAGTGGCGAAAATAGCATGTATCTCACGGAAATAAAAAGTGAGATGAAATCCCCTTACCTGGTGTCTTGACTTTCGTCGTACTCATTCAAACCACCTATATAAAAAATATAAATTTATTATAAATATTTTAATGAACCATATTATTATATCTAATACTTTATATGGTTTTATTATAAGTTTATATTACCTTCTTGTTAACAATCCTATGTTAGGGCTTCACTTCGAGTAATATTCGCTTTCTTCATTGCATGTGTCTTAATTTGTTATATCTTTAGTCCTTATACTTATATCATGATTTCAAGAATAAAAAAATGATATAAATATAATTTATATAAATTATATTTGTATTATAATAATATATATAATGTATATGTATTAAAAATAATACACCATTCATGAAGACTGAAAGTCGTGCATACATAAGAATGTTGTTTACGTCTTTATTGTTATGTTGAAAGAAAGAAAGTGAAAGACATATATGTGTGTATATATATATATATATCATTATTATATTAGATGTATGATATCATATATTCCTTATATATTAACTAATACCATCCTTAATACAATTCATGTAGTGTCTGAATGAATCATATCACTTTGAGGGGGTGGTAGTCCACACTTCCTCAAATGAAAGTATCGTATTAACACCAAATGGAATGAAAAAAGATATGCATTGTAAAATGTATAAATAATATTAAATAAATAATAAATATAATATATAAAAAATATAAAAATATTTTTTCCATCATGATTTCCACCATGAGAGGCGGTAAGAAAAATTAAACAATCATCGTTTAGTGAGGCTGTAGTTCATTGTACACATAAATAGTATATTAGTTATCCATTAGATGGAGGTGTGTGTAAGTTTAGGTGGAAAAGTTATCATAAAAATATTATATTATATTGATTATAATGGTTATTTTATAAAATAATGGAATAAATAGAGTTGAGGGGTGGAGAAATAGAATAAAATAAAGGATTTGAGAGAAGATGTTACCTCTTAATCGGGTAACTCCTTTTGGTTTGTGCCAAAAGGATTCCTTGGATTGACTTCTGCCTAAGGGAATAATTATATGAGGTATGGATTTTGGGAAGTGTAATGATAGATCTTGGATGAACCCAAGTTTTTTGAGATATGTGAATAAGTAGAAGAGGTGGTGGCCTTTCATAGGGAAGGAAAAGGACTTGGAATTTTTAAAAACAAGTTAGGTGTACAAAAGTTATTACCTAAAAAAGTCATAAAAATAAACCTAAATAAATATTGGAAGGATTATGGCTGAATAATGGATATGAAATGGGTTTTTTAAAAGTTTCTAGTTAATTTGGTCCCCTAAGATTGAGGTTTAGTCCCTAATTAAGCTTAATTTGACCTTAATCACTGTGATTAATTTTAATCACTTTTAATAATAGTTTTTGTAAAAAATTAAGTTGATCTTATTAGATGATAAATATTATAATTATTAAAATGTTTTATATTAGTATATAAAAATTTAATTCACAGAAGCGGAAAAATTAAGATCAATTCTAATCTCGCGGATGGGATGAAATAACGAGTTTTTAAAGTAGAAAAATGTTCAAAGGTTGGTTAAGTTTTTATATTCAATTTCTAAGTAAAATTGTTTATAATGAAATTAATTGTATTAATATATTTATAATTGATCTAATTTTACCTTTAAACAAATTTAAAGTATAATTCAATATTAATAATTATTTAAATGAAAAGGTAGTTATTAACTAAAATGCAGTATTTTTCACTATTCATTAAAAAACAAAGTTTCTTAGAAAGATCCCAAAAATTCACCATAATATAATTTTAGAATTAAAAATTTAAAAATGAAATTTATTTTATCAAATTCAATTTCTATATGTGCTTAAAATTAAGATTATTATTTTTTATAGAGGGACATAAAGTGTAGTTCATAGTATTTTTGAACATATAAGGACTTTACCATAAGTTATATCTTGTGTTATCAATATGTTTAATTTATATAAAACCATTATAAAAAGATATTTTAAAATTATTTATTACTATTCATATTACTTAGTTTAATGGCTAGTTTGTAATTATCTCATTTAAATAATTATAACAGTAAAATGATGTTTCATTGAAACATTAGTGTTTCATGTAACATACACCAAATCGTTGTTGCGTGTAACATGTTCCAAGTCATGGTTCATGTAACATAATTTGAGTTGATGTTCTATGTATCATATTCTGAGTTGGTTTCATGTAATGCATTCCAAGTCAGTATTGTGTGTATTATAAGCCAATTCAGTGTTGCGTGCAGCGCAATTCAAGTTGGTGTCTTGTGAAATGAATGTTTGACTCAGTGTTTTAATAAATATATATATATATAAAATTTTATAGTGTCACGTGAAATGTAAAATAACATGAAGATAAATTAATTCAAAAAATATATTTCACAAAATCTTGGGGTGGTGCATTCTACCCCCCTTAAAATGAATTTTTTCCTCGGAATTTTTCTGGGTTATCAAAGGTTAAATACTTGAAATTTCATTTCATGGAAACCCACATTGCAAAAATGAATACTAAAACTTCATTTAAAAATGTAATTTGGAACAAAAATGGTTACCTAAAGTAACATATAACTAGGTTTTCACATAGGATAACATGGGTTGGAAGTGAAAACATGGATATGGAAGAGAAATCTTATCATCACGTTCTGATGAAGAGTAATAGAGAACATTTTCATGAGAAAGTAAACAATTAGAAAGCCATAAATTTGTGATGACCTAAGGGACCTTCTCATTAATCGAAAATTAAAGTACTAGGAAAACATCTCTTGTTTCAAGATCCATTTCCTAAATATATAGAATTTTCATGAAATGATATACTTGCATGATTTTGGGACAGCCTCACCCTTTTTTGTTCCTTGATCTACTTCACCTATTTCTATAAAAAGGAATGTTACTTTTTCATTCCTGAAGTACTAATAGATCATGAGACACAGGATATTCCATCCCATTTTTCATTAGTTACCATTAACACACAGTAGTTTGATCAGGCTATACAATATAAATAAATCCATATATGGAAAGATAACACTTTAATCTTACTGATTTAATCTGAAGTTTAACTTTAACTTTCCGTAAATGGTTAACCTTATACCCATTTCAAAATATAATTCACATTTATTCCTTAAATAATATATTATCTTAGAAACATCTTAATTATAAACCTTGGTCCATCCTTGTACAAATAAAATATCAAATGTGATTTTATTATTCCATAATACATATAGGGAAAGATAATCACATGAAATATCCCCAAAGGATGAACAATGAGAATTTCATAGGGATTATTTATAAAATATAAAATATAAAATTTCTAATGAAGGAGGGAAGGATAGGTAATTCTTAATTATCTTGTTTCACTCCATCCATTATGATCATATATGTTTTCCCGTTGTCCTTTTTCTTCAAAGATTTCTGGTTCTGATCACTATTATTAACCCTTGTATTTGGTCATTTTTTAGAGAAATTCCAAAACTCCCTGCAATTTAAACACTGAAGTGTTCCAATAACTTTGGCATTCATCCACTCGATGTACTTACTTTACACACTTAAAACATTTACTCATCCCATTAAGACAATTCCCACCATTCTTATTTCCACACTTAGATCACAAAGTAAGGCTCATCTTATTATCTCCATGGTTTGTTGATTTTCCTTTTAAATCCATATTCTGCTTCATATTAAAAACATGATATTGATACATAACTCCAACCTCCATTTAAACTTTGATTTCACAATGTGAAATCTCTTCATATCTACCAAAGTCTCTTATGGAAAATGCCCTTTTAATACTTGGTTTTAATCCACTAAATAACCTATCAACATTACATTTTGGTTGGACGATAATTCTAGAAGAGTACCTTTCAATTCTTGTGAAATTATCCTTTTAGGCACCGACAGATTCATCATCATTTTGGTTTAACTCAAGGGACTCATTTTCTATATTTATATGAAGAATATGAGGAAATTGCTTATTGAAGAATAAGTTTTTGAACTCATCCCAATCCATATATTCAATTTCATCTTGCTTCCTCGTATTCTTGATTATAGCCCACCACTGGTCTTCTTCCCCATCTATCTGATAAACAGCTAGAATGACTTTATCATGATGCAAAAACTGGAGAATAGAGAATATCCTTTTAGTGGTACTGATCCATTGTTCAGCAACAAGTGGATTATAAGTCTTACTAAAAGAAGGTGGATATTGCCTCATGAATGAATCAATGGAATGTTGTTCCCTCCATTGATCATTTATAATTTCATCATGATTCATAGAATGAGAAAGTTATGTGATCCGAGCAATGAGGTTTTTCATTCCAACTCCCAAATCATTCAGATTCTCAGAAGAACAATAATTACATTTCCCCTCACAATCACTATTAACTTGGTTCCTTTGGGTTCCATCCATTGACTAAATCCTAAAAACATAGAGTAAAAAATAATTATCATAGAGAGGAACCACATAATCATGAAAAGTCACTTGTATGATGTATAAATTATGACACCTTCCTTAAACTATGAAACCTTTGGTTTATCCTAGGTTATTTATATCCAACTTCTATTTAAATAATTCATGATGGTTCATGAAGAGTTTGTGAATTCCCAAAGCATATCCCATGGGAGTGTCAAACCAGGTGTCCAGTAAGGCCCATTGTTGTGTACCAGATTACCCTGAGTCAGGCTTGAAACATCTTGTTAGAGTTGTTACCCCTAGGTACATATGTTCTAGAGACACATCAACTAATAGTATCCAGACTATGATGTTTTTCTAGGAAAACAATCACTCTATCATCTACCAAAATTCCAAAAAACATTCCTAAACTTTAACTCATCCTTATACTTATCCATAGATACATCAAGAGACATATCCTTATTAATATACCTAGAGATATCACTAAATTTTTCTCATCCTAGTTTCTAATGGTTGACCAAAATTTTCCTTTGATACCAACTATAGATTCCCAGGCTTAACATACATGGATATTACATCATTTTATATGAATATTCAGTTCATTAAAAAAATATAGTCCTGAGGACCATAATAGTTTAGTGTATTTGGAAACTTGAAAATAAAATCTTCTATCATGGTAAAAAATCTATAAAATCTCCCATGAAGTTCTCCACCTTTAGTAATTTTACCTAAAACCCTTATTCATAACCTGGGGAAGGAATCATAAAAAGGGGTGAGCATAGATGCTCAGTAAGGGTAAACAAGGGAGACATGTAAGAATAAACATGAACATAGGGGTATGAGAATGTGATTGTAACATTATAAGATCATACCATGAATATCAAAGATCATAAACTTGAGTTATGGGATAAATCTTAGTAGTTTATAAGATGTTAATCATAAAGAAATAAATAATATAATCCATGAAAGCGTAATTATGGAATAAAACAAGTAATTTTTGTCATACACATAAGAATATAAAATTTTATTTCAAGGATACCTACCAAGACCTTTATAACTTGTTAGGCTTGGGCTACGACCCATGTACCTACTGTAGACTTGGGCTAACAACCTGTGTACCCTATTACTTTTAAGATTGGGCCACAGCCCATGTACCTTTTTGTTTTCATTCTTGGGTTATAGCCTGTGTAACCTATTTATTTTAGTCTTGGCATACAACCCTTGTACATTATTATTTTCAGGATTGGTCTATAACCCATGTACTGTAACACCCCAAGCTTCTACGGTATGCTTCTTTTTGAATAATGTGATAGCGTGTGTTGTATGCAACATCGAGTTCTAACACACCACAACCAATCAAACTAGCCGTTATGAATTGTAATACCTTATTTTTGAAATTATATATATTTTATAGTTCAAAATGGACTTCATTTTTTGTTTCGGAATATCGAAATTATCCTAAGATGAATTTTTGGTATTTTTCTGAGAACTTTCAATTTTTATGAATAGTGAAAAATACTTAAAAACAACTTTTTTAATCAAAATAATTTATAGTGATAAATTATATTATTGAGTGGTTTTAAATTATAATGAGAATATATTTTTACCATTTTATCCAATGGTGTTCATTAGAATTAATTTCACTTTGAAATTGGACCTAAACAATTGTCAATCTTTTTGGTATATATTGTTTCTTAAAAACACGCTATTTGTTGTGACAACGAGAATTAATTATAAAATTAATTAATGAGACTTATATGTTTGGAATTTTGTAAAATAGACATCATTTTTGAATTCGGAATACCAATTATATCTTATGGTGAAATTTTGGCATTGTTCTGAAAAACTTCAATTTTTGATGAATAGTGAAACTACTAAGTGGTAGTTAAAAAACTGAATTTTTCATAAAACTTAATTTTACCACTTCTATGAATGGAATTTCGAAAATACGAGAGACAAGGTTAATATCAATAAGTAAAATGTGGTTCAATGAGATGAAAATAATTTATGGTGAATAGTAACTTTTTACTTTTATTTACCATGGTTAAAAGTAAATAGGGTAATTAAGGGTAAAAATGATATTAATATTACCCTAACACATGTCCTAATTCTATTGGACAAGTGTATCTCAACCAAAAACAACATTAGGAATAAAATATTATCATTTAGGTCCACTTGGATTAGATTAGGACATTTATTATTATTTAATTCAAAGAAGAGTTAAAAGAGTTAAAATCAAAATTTATTTACTAACACAATTTTAATATAGGGTTATACATAAGATAAATTCGATTTCAAATATTCATTAGAAAGATAAATATATTTCCTACATAATGATATTTTTTTTAATAATTTTTAGACATTAAATAATTTAATTTATTTATGACACAATGATGATGCAGTAATTACCATAATAGTGAAAAATTAAAATAATGGATATTATAAATACCCAAATAAATATAATTTGAGACTTTTAATGAATTAAACTACTTTTCTAGGATAATATGACATATTAGGATTGATTTAATTGACTTTTTTCAAATTAATCATTATGTTATAAGTTTCACAAAAATCAACTATTGAATAGTGTCAAAATTGACATAAAAGAGTTTTTAAAACAAATATTATATTATTAATTGATATTAAATTCTTAAAAATCTAAGGTTCGGCCAAGAGACTTATATAATGATATATGTATCATTAATGGATCACTTAGGGGTCTCTTAGAAGTATATAGTATGTTTATTAACCATACAATATAAAAATACAAAGTGACATGGTAAATGTCAAACTAATTAACTAAGAGTTAAAACTAAAAGATAAGGTTAATATAGTAACCCAAACCTCTTTAAATTCTATTTTTTGAATTGTTTTCGACCTATCCCCAACTTAACCTTTTAATAATCAACTTTTGAGCCATTAGAAACCGAATATTAATTTATTATAAATTAATATTTCTAGCTTTTCCAAAGGTTACCCTCACCCCTCTTATAAAAGGGAACTCCCCCTTCTCATTACTTAACACATTCAAAGCCTTTTGGTTCGGAAAAAATCTTCCCAAATACTCTCTCAACTTCCCTCACTACAACCTAGAGGCCTTATTCTGATCATAAATCCAACCTAAGGAGCCCTTTTGATCAAATCAAATGGAAAAACCCAAAGAAGAGGTAATGTTTTCACCACCCTGTTTCCAATTCATTTCTTCTTCCACTTCTTCTTTATTTGTTATTAACATTATAAAATAATAACTCCATTATATTATATATAATGTGATGTTATTATAAATATGGTACAACCATATTCAGTATTCTATCCACCCTTTGAATAACATGTCACCATATGTGCGTACGTACGGCTTACCGTCTCCACGTCGTGGTGTAATTTTTATTCAATATATTATTATTTGGATGGGTATAATAATGATGTGTAACTCATGTAAATAATAAATATAACATGATAATGATTCTGTATATATGATATACTATCCAATTATATATTATTTTAATATCAAAAGAATGATATTGTCGCTCGTGCGTACGTACGGACTACCGTCTCCACGAACGCGATGAGATTCATTCTCCATCGTATCCATTCAAGTATAATTATCATTTTATGATTTAAAAATAATGTTTAAGGACTTGATATCATTCTTAATATTAATAATATACAACCTATCCATGACAAACATGGCTTACGTAACAAAACATATAAAAGAAAACGAGTAAGTTAACACCCGAAACGAAAATAATACTAAGATATTATTAACAAAGCAATGTTAAAAGATCATATATGATATCATATTAATATATATTATTCTTGTATAATTTAGTAACAATTATGTCACCATTATACAGGAGGTTAACCTACCCTCAACCAAGGAAAAGTACAAGGTAAGGGTTATTTCACAATCTCTTCATTATCCAAGGTTGTTTATACGTAATAATCTACTGGGATCTCTTTATCATCCACATCAATGTTTCATAAAAATGTATTTCAAAACATTTTTAATATTTACAAGAATATGGGTTAAAGTCATTTATACCCTTGTTTGACTTTTTATAAGTGGTTTATAAAGTAATCTTTCCATCGTTTTCCAAACAAGGTGCTTTTTAACCTTTTCGACAGAATTAAGGTAAGAATGTTTTTTAACTTATACGGTGGGTGCAGTTATTTTCCGCCGTTATAAAATCGTCGAAGCTTCCCTTAAAAGATTATAAGAATATTTTCAAAGAAAATGTTTTATTTCATAAATATATGTCTCTTAAATGATTTCAAAATAGAAAGAGATATTTCTCTAAAAAGAGTTTTGATTTCATCTATGTCAACATCCTTTGATGGATTTTACGCTTATTTGAAGTTAATTTATTATGATACAAAACTTCTATATTGTATTTAATGTTTTGTGATATGTTTGACTGTGGATGTGCTATTTTTATACCGTTTATAGTTTATGGTGAAAGTATTGACATTTCATCTGCTATTTTTAATACGAATGTTTATGTTATGTTTAAACCTTTTCATATGGGAATGCATTGGACTTAATATGTGATGGGTGGAGCCCACTATAGCTCTTCGATGCATCGGTAGGTCTCATGAGACAAACTAATGTCTTGGCATAAGGCCTTGGCAAAATCTTATTTGTATTCTTGGCACGAGTCCTTGGCTATGTGGTTATGATAGTCTGGAATTATGCATTCCATCATTATGAAAGTGGTAATTGATATTGCATGTGATTATTCGATTAGTAGAATATCCATGTGAATAAGTAAATAGAATTATTTCATTTTATTTTTTCCATACTATATTGAAGTTCAAGTTTAAAAGGCTTTTGTTTTAAGTTATACATTGCCTTAAATGTTTATTCTTATTTATGAAAGTTTCCTCTATATTGTTATCCTTACTGGGCATTTGAGCTCACCCCTTTTCTATGTTTTATTTTTCCCAGGATGTGAAGAAGTAATTTATGAATGACCTGTAGGGATAGTATGTGGGGATATGAGTGTGGGATATGGAGACTATGTTGTTGTATAAGTTTTTCACTTTATGATGTAATGTAAAACTTTATGAATATATCTAGTGTTTCCAAGGCTACTAAACCAATCGATCTTTCGAGGTTTGATCTTTCTTGTGATCATACCAATGTTATGTAATAATGCACCAACTCTAGGTAACTATGGTCAGGGCGTTACAGTTTGTATCAGAGGAAGCTTAGTACAAACCTTGGAAGCTATATTTAGATAAACTCTGATTAGAGCACGTAGACCTAAGATGAACTTTCAGGATTAGTATTGAAGAACTTCCTATAATTTTGGTATTGTAGAGATTTTGTGAGTTTTCCGAGCAATACATCCCTGTCTGGATACGAGCAGGTAGAGGCGGCTCTGGTACAGATATACCTAGGGGTAAAACCCGAAAACACTTCTTTGAGCTAGACTCGAATGGGAACTGGTGCACGACAACGGGCCTTGCTGCACTCTTGGTTACGAAACTCCTGGGGGATATGCTTAAGATAACTCTCATTTTCTTTACAAATCATTATGAAGGGTTTATGAGTATATAATTCTTCAAGGAAATCATTTTTATGATTATGGATTATATCCATAAATAGTTCAATTTATGTTATGTTTTTTATGAGTATGGGATTATGTATTTTGATTCATAAACTGATCTAGTTTATGCCATTGTTTAGAAATGGCACCTAGTAGAAGAAATGGAAACCGTATCAATGCACGCACTGCATGTAGGGATTTCCCTCCTGCTCAAGATAATTATAGTGGAGCTGGTGATGAAACTGGTGCCGATCAGCTAATCACCATACTGTGACAACTTACTCAGGTAATGAATAATAACCTTACCCGTATGGAGCACCCTGATCCACAACATTGAGGATCAATGTTAGATCGCTTCATGAGGCAACAACCACCAACCTTCAATGGGAGTACACATCCCTTAGTAGCTGAGCAATGGATATTTTCCCTAGAGAAAATATTTCAGGCTTTGGTGAGTAGTGAAAGGGAAAAAGTTATCATGGAAGTTTACCGCCTCACTGGAGATGTTGATCAATGGTGGTCATTGATTCAAAATACGAAGGAAGATGATGAAGTATCAAATATGGAATGGAGGGAGTTCAAAGATCTGTTTTTAGAAAAATACTTTCTTCGTGACCATCGAGAAGATATGGAAAGGCAGTTTCTGAGTCTGAGACAAAAGGAGGATGAGAATGTCACAAAGTATGAGGCTATATTTACAAGGTTATCAAGGTATGCTGGAGATTATATACGTAACCCAAGAAGTAAGATTGTTCATTTATTTGATGGGTTAAAACCATTTCCCCATCGAGCATTAGTATCATAATCCTTCTCGTTGTACGAAGACATTGTCTCATGTGCTATCAAGACCGAAAAGGAATTATCTAAGTCATATGACTTTAAAGCAAAGCAAGAGAAGAAGAGATCTGCTGATCAATCTAGGACTGGAAATAAGCAGAAGAAGGGAAATGTTGAATATACATCCTGTGGTAAATGTGGGAAGAAACACCCCGGTACTTGCTTGAAGGGAACGACAGTCTGTTACAAGTGTGGTGAAAAAGGCCACCAAGCTCCTGATTGCAAAGGGAAGAAGGAAGCTACCAATGTTAAGTGCTACAATTGTAGGGAGATGGGGCATTATTCAAATGAATGCCCTAAGCGTCAGGGGAACTTACCTCAGAAAATTCCAAGGGATAAAGGCCAAGCTTATGATATCACTACTGCTGAGGTAGAAGCTCTGAAAGACGTGGTGGCTGGTAATTTAATGGTTTCCTCAAGTTTAGAAAATGCATTATTTGATTCTGGATCATCGCATTGTTTTATATCTTCCCAGTTTTCTAAGAAAATTAGATATTTCCAATTTGATTTAACAAGGGAGTTGTCAGTTAAAACTCCTAAGGGAAGTATCATTGCAACAAAGTTTTTTGAATCAGTCCCCATTAGAGCACATAAATTTTCTTTATCTGTTGATCTCATCGTCATACCTATGATTGAGTTTAATATAATCCTCGGTATGGACTGGCTTTCGGACTATTATGAGAAAATTTATTGTAAGAATAAAGAGGTTACGATTCTTGATGATGATGATAAGGAACACCTTATCTTTAGAGCAGAATCGTCCCCACCTAATTCTTATCTAGATCCACCCCTAGTAGCTCAACTAAATTCAATTATTGGGGAGGAAGAGAATGAAATGAATATGGGTGAGGAAAGGAATGTTAAAATAGAGGATGTACCCGTTGTTAAATAATATGTAGATGTGTTTCCGGACGATTTACCTGGACATCCTCCAGAACGAGAAGTTGAGTTTTCCATTGATTTAATTCCTGGATCACGGCCTATATCGAAGACCCCTTATAGAATGGCCACTGTAGAATTAGTCAAACTAAAGAAACAACTAGAGGAATTGAGTAATAAAGGATTTATTCTCCCTAGTGTTTCTCCATGGGGAGCCCCTGTTCTTTTTGTTAAAAAGAAAGATGGATCCATGAGGTTATGTATCGACTATAGGGATATCAATGCTATAACAATAAAGAACAAGTATCCCCTACATCGCATTGATGATTTATTTGACCAAATGCATAGAGCTCAATACTTTTCAAAGATTGACCTTCGATCTAGATACCATCAGTTGTGTGTGAAGAAGGAAGACATTCCGAAGACATCATTTCAAACCAGGTATGGGCATTACGAGTTTACTGTAATTCCTTTTGGATTGACTAATACACCCTCTGTATTCATGGATCTAATGAATAGAGTTTTCAAGGAGTATCTCGATGAATTTGTGGTGGTATTTATTGATGATATCTTGGTATACTCCAAAAGCTACGAAGATCATGAAAATCACTTGTGCATTATCCTGAAGACTCTGAGAAGTCATTAATTATATGGAAAGTTTAGCAAGTGTGAATTCTGGCTTCATGAGATTTCTTTTCTTGGCCATATTGTCTCTAAAGATGGAATCTCTGTTGATCCTTCTAAGACCAAGGCAATCCAAGAATGGCCAGCACCAACGAATATAACTGAGGTACGTAGTTTTATTGGTTTGGCAGGTTATTATCGACGTTTCATCCATAATTTTGCCTGATTGGCTAACCCATTAACGAAGCTCACACATAAAGGGGTTTAATTTGTTTGGAAAAAAGAGTGTGAAGAATGTTTCTAATAACTGAAGAGAATATTAATCAATGCTCCTATATTGACTCTACCATCAGGTAATGATGGGTTCGTTATTTATAGTGATGCATCGAAGAAAGGACTTGGTTGTGTCCTTATGCAGAATGATAGGTTTATTGCCTATGCATCACGACAGTTGAAAATTCATGAACAAAAATACCCTACTGATGATCTCGAGTTAGCAGCTGTGATCGTTTCTTTGAAGATATGGAGGCACTACCTCTATGGTGAAAAATGTGAGATTTATACTGATCACAAGAGTTTGAAGTATATTTTCTCAAAAAAGAACTCAACATGAGGAAAAGGAGATGGCTTGAATTACTCAAGGATTATGATTTTATTATACACTACCACCTGGGGAAGGAAAACAAGGTGGCAGATGCTTTCAACAGAAAAGACCATGGAGTTTTGAACAATATGAGAATTTAAAGGGATCCAATTTTCATGGATCTAGTGACGATGGACATGGGAATAACCAGGGAAGGTGAAACATCAATGCTTTTTCAAATGGTTTCCAAACCATCTTTACTAGAAAGAATTAAGAGTTCTCAGACTGATGATGAAGAATTTCAAAAGAAGATTAAAGGTGTGAATGATGGGAGATTGAGAGACTTTGTGTATGAAGATGGAATTTTGAAATTCGAAAAGAGGCTTTGTGTTCCTGATATACCTGATCTAAAAAGGGGATTGTTGGATGATGCTCATAGTTCCAATTTCTATATACACCCTGGGAGCACCAAAATTTATAGAGATTTGAAAGAACATTTTTTGTGGGACAACATGAAGGGGGATATTTCTGATTTTGTGTCAAGATGTATGGTTTGTCAACAAGTGAAAGCTGGAAGGCAATAGCCTGGAGGAGTCATGCAACCTCTTCCCATACCGGAGTGGAAATGGGACAATATTACGATGGACTTTGTCATGGGGATACCAAAGACTCCTAGAAGGAACGATGCAATATGGGTTATTGTTGATCGTCTTACCAAGTCAGCACATTTTCTTGCTATAAGAGAAGATCTACCACTGGAACGTCTAGCAAGACTATATATTAATGAAGTTGTGAGACTTCATGGAGTACCCCTATCGATTGTTTCTGATCGTGATCCCCATTTTACTTCACAATTCTGGAAGAGTCTTCAGAAATCCCTGGATACTGAACTTCATTTGAGCACTGCCTACCACCCTCAGACAGGCGGACAATCAGAACGGACTATTCAAACCTTATGAGACATGTTGAGATCTTTCTCACTTGACTTTCAGGGTATGTGGGATCAATATTTACCTTTGTTAGAATTTTCCTATAACAATAGCTTCCATTCCAGTATTCAGATGGCACCATATGAAGCGTTATACGGAAAGAGATGTCGCACACCAACCTGTTGGGATGACGTTGGTGAAATAAAACTTGTAGGCCCAGAACTGGTGGAGGAAACGATTGAAAAGGTGAAGGTAATCCAAAATCACATCAAATCGGCTCAAAGTAGGAAAAAGAGCTATGCCGATAATCAAAGGAAGGATTTGGAACTTCAAGTTGGTGATCAGGTTTTCCTGAAGGTATCTCCATAGAAGGGAGTCATACGTTTTGGTAAGAAAGGTAAATTGAGTCCCAGGTACATCGGACCATTCGAAATTCTAGAACGAATTGGGGTTGTATCTTACCGATTGGAAATGTCGCCAAGTCTCTCCAAAGTTCACGATGTGTTCCATGTATCTCTATTGAGGAAATACATGCCTGACCCAACGCATGTACTCACCTATGAAGAATTAGAACTGGAACCTGATCTGTCTTATTGTGAAGAGCCTGTCAGGATTCTTGATACAAGAGAACAAGTACTGAGAAACCGGACGACGCGTAAGTTTTGTGGAGAACCCATAAGATGGAAGAGGCAACGTGGGAACCCGAGGAACTTATGATGAAGAACCACCTGAGTCTTTTCATGCGGTATTATTCTGGAAATTTCGAGGACGAAATTATTTGAAGGAGTGGAGAATGTAAAACCCCAAGCTTCTATGGTACGCTACTCTTTGAATAATGCGATAGCGTGTGTTGTACGCAACATCGAGTTCTAACACACCACAACCAATCAAACTAGCTGTTATGAATAGTAATACCTACTTTTTGAAATTATATATATTTTATATTTCAAAATGGACTTCATTTTTGGTTTCGGAATATCAAAATTATCCTAAGATGAATTTTTGGTATTTTTCTAAGAACTTCCAATTTTTATGAATAACGAAAAATACTTAAAAACAACTTTTTTAATCAAAATAATTTATAGTGATAAATTATATTATTTAGTGGTTTTAAATTATAATTAGAATATATTTTTACCATTTTATCTAATGGTGTTCATTAGAAATAATTTCACTTTTAAATTGGACCTAAACAATTGTCAATCTTTTGGTATATATTGTTTCTTAAAAACACGCTATTTGTTGTGACAACGGGAATTAATTATAAAATTAATTAATGCAACTTATATGTTTGTAATTTTGTAAAATAGAAATAATTTTTGAATTCAGAATATCAATTATAGCTTAGGGTGAAATTTTGGCATTGTTCTGAAAAACTTCAATTTTTTTGATGAATAGTGAAACTACTAAGTGGTAGTTAAAAAACTGAATTTTTCATAAAACTTAATTTTACCGCTACTATGAATGGAATTTCGAAAATCTGAGAGACACGGTTAATATCAACAAGTAAAATGTGGTTCAATGAGATGAAAATGATTTTTGGTGAATAGTAACTTTTTGCTTTTATTTACCACGGTTAAAAGTAAATAGGGTAATTAAGGGTAAAAATGATATTAATATTACCCTAAAACATGTCCTAATTCTATTGGAAAAGTGTATCTTGACCAAAAACAACCTTAGGAATAAAATATTATCATTTAGGTCCACTTGGATTAGATTAGGACATTTATTATTATTTAATTCAAAGAAGAGTTAAAAGAGTTAAAATCACAATTTATTTACCAAAACATTTTTAATATAGGGTTATACATAAGATAAATTCGATTGTAAATATTCATTAGAAAGATAAAAAAATTTCATACATAATTATATTTTATTTATAATTTTTATACATTAAATAATTTAATTTATTTATGACACAATGATGATGCAGTAATTACCATAATAGTGAAAAATTAAAATAATTGATATTATAAATATCCAAATAAATAAAATTTGAGACTTTTAATGAATTAAAATAATTTTATAGGATAATATGATATATTAGGATTTATTTAATTGACTTTTTTCGAAGTAATAATTCTGTTATAAGTTTCACAAAAATCAACTATTGAATAGTGTCAAAATTGACATAAAAGAGTTTTTAAAACAAATATTATATTATTAATTGATATTAAATTCCTAAAAATATAAGGTTCGTCCAACAGACTTATATAATGATAGGTGTATCATTAATGGACCACTTAGGGATCACTTGGATGTATATAGTAAGTTTATTAACTATATAATATAAAAATACAAAGTGACATGGTAAATGTCAAACTAATTAACTAAGAGTTAAAACTAAAAGATAAGGTTAATATAGTAATCCAAACCTGTCTAAATTCTATTGGTTGAATGATTTTCGACCTATCCCCACCTTAACCTTTGAATAATCAACTTTGGATCCATTAGAAACCGAATATGAATTTATTATAAATTAATATTTCTAGCTTTTCCAAAGGTGCCCCTCACCCCTCTTATAAAAGGGCACTCCCCCTTCTCATTAATTCACACCTTCAAAGCCTTTTGGTTCGGCCACACTCTGCCCAAATACTCTCTCAACTTCCCTCAATATAACATAGAGTCCTTAGTTTGATCAGAAATCCAACCTAAGGATCCCTTTTGATTAAATCAAAAGGAAAAACCTGAAGAAGAGGTAATGTTTTCACCACCCTTTTTCAAATTCATTTCTTCTTCCACTTCTTCTTTCTTTGTTATTACCATTCTAAAATAATAACTCCAGTATATTATATATACTGTGATGTTATTATAAATATGTTACAACCATATTCAGTATTCTATCCACCCTTTGAATAACATGTCACCATACGTGCGTACGTACGGCTTATCGTCTACACGTCGTGGTGTAATTGTTATTCAATATATTATTATTTGGATGGGTATAATAATGATGTGTAACTCATGTAAATAAAAAATAATACATGATAATGATTCTGTATATATGATATACTATCCAATTATATATTATTTTAATATCAAAAGAATGATATTGTCGCCCGTGCGTACGTACGGACTACCGTCTCCACGAACGCGATGAGATTAATTCTCCATCATATCCATTCAATTATAATTATCATTTGATGATTTAAAAATAATGTTTAAGGACTTGATATCATTCCTAATATGAATAAGATACAACATATCCATGACAAACATGTCTTACGTAACAAAACATATAAAATAAAACGAGTAAGTTGACACCCGAAACGACGATAATACTAAGATATTATTAACAAAGCAATGTTAAAAGATCATATATGATATCATATTAATATATATGATTCTTGTATAATTTAATAACAATTATTTCACCATTATACAGGAGTTTAACCTACCCTCAACCAAGGAAAAGTACAAGGTAAGGGTTATTTCACAATCTCTTCATTATCCGAGGTTGTTTATACGTAATAATCTATTGGGATCTCTTTATAATCCACATCCATGTTTCTTAAAAATCTATTTCAAAACATTTTTACTATTTACAAGAATATGGGTTAAAGTCATTTATACCCTTGTTTTACTTTTTATAAGTGGTTTATAAAGGAATCTTTCTATCGTTTTCCAAATAAGGTGCTTTTTAACCTTTTCGACAGAATTAAGGTAAGAATGTTTTTTTAACTTATACGGCGGGTGCGGTTATTTTCCACCGTTATAAAATATTCAAAGCTTCCCTTGCAAGATTATAAGAATATTTTCAAAGAAAATGTTTTATTTCATAAATATATGACTCTTAAATGATTTCAAAATAGAAAGAGATATTTCTCTAAAAAGAGTTTTGATTTCATCTATGTCAACATCCTTTGATGGATTTTACGCTTATTTGAAGTTGATTTATTATGATACAAAACTTCTATATTGTATTGAAGGTTTTGTGATATGTTTGACTGTGGATGTGCTATTTTTATACCGTTCATAGTTTATGGTGAAAGTATTGACATTTCATATGCTAGTTTTAAAACGATTGTTTATGTTATGTTTAAACCTTTTCATATAGGAATGCATTGGACTTAATATGTGATGGGTGGAGCCCGATATAGCTCCTCGATGCATCGGTAGATCTCATGAGACAAACTAGTGTATTGGTACAAGGCCTTGGCAAAATCTTATTTTTAGTCTTGGCACGAGGCCTTGGCTATGTGGTTATGATAGTATGGAATTATGCATTCCATCATTATGAAAGTGGTAATTGATATTGCATGTGATTATTCGATTAGTAGAATATCCATGTGAATAAGTAAATGGAATTATTTCATTTTATTTTTTCCATACTATGTTGAAGTTCAAGTTTAAAAGGCTTTTGTTTTAAGTTATACATTTTCTTAAATGTTTATTCTTATTTATGAAATTTTATGCTATATTGTTATCCTTACTGGGCATTTGAGCTCACCCCTTTTCTATGTTTTATTTTTCCCAGGATGTGAAGAAGTAATTTATGAATGACCTGCAGGGATAGTATGTGGGGATATGAGTGCGGGATAAGGAGACTATGTTGTTGTAGTAGTTTTTCACTTTATGACGTAATGTAAAACTTTATGAATATATATAGTGTTTACAAGGATACTAAACCAATCGGTCTTTTGAGATTTGATCTTTCTTGTCATCATGTCAATGTTATGTAATAATGCACCGACTCTTGGTAACTGGGGTCAGGGCGTTACATGTACCCTCTTTCATTTGGGCTTGGGCTATAACACATGTACCATCTTGTTTTCATGCTTGGGCTATAACCCGTGTACCCTCTTTCTTTTAGGATTAGACTACAACCCATGTACCTTCTTGTTTTCGGGCTTGGGACACAACCCATGTACCCTTTGATCGCATATACAACTTATCATTACCCAATGCATTATATTGACATATAGGTCCCACCCATCAC
This sequence comes from Viscum album, assembly GCA_963277665.1. NCBI lineage: Eukaryota > Viridiplantae > Streptophyta > Magnoliopsida > Santalales > Viscaceae > Viscum > Viscum album. Next base: position 1,371,928,676 of record OY728135.1, read on the forward strand.
ATAACAAAATCATACATACATGTTCCACAGAAAAATAAAACTTGCATCATATCATGACCCATAAAAAAATATGGGTTTAATAAACAACAGTCATAACCCATTAAATGAAATGGATATCATTAAATTTTCATCATATTATAACCTACATAAATTATATAGGTTTCTTAATCATTTCATTAAATCATAACTCATGAAAATAAGCGGGTTTCAAAATCATAAAACCCGTGGAAGTGAAATGGGTGTCATAAAAATAAATCCATAAAAACATAAACCATTAATGAATGAATATGAATGGAACCTTTGGATAATTTCCTATAAGGTTAGGAGTAACATTAATGGATGTTATCTTAGATGTAAAATAACTTGGAAGTATATTTTGAAAACATTTATTGAGGTAAATATACTTTCTTCTTTGAAAAAGGCTCTTTAAAACATAAAACCTTTTGAAAACCATTTTCCTTAAAAACTTAAAAACAAGATTGAAAACCTTTTGAAAAACAATTATTTAAAAATATATTTCAAAGAAAAATTCTTAAAAATTAACCTTTAAATATGAAAATAAATCTTCAAAGGATTGATGGTAGATAAATCTGTACATGTCGTACGAGGTAAAAAAACATTCCTTTTGGAATGTAAAATGGGTAGAAAAATGACTCATTCAGAAAGTGACAAGAAGATTCCTTTGAAAACAATGGTAAAAGAAAAAAGGTTAAAATTTTCTTTTAATTATCATAGTATATCAGTTTAATGTTCTTAGAAAACCCTTTTTATAAAACATGATTTTATTGGAACAAGATCTCTTACCAAAGAGCGGGTAAAGTCGTGTTATCTTAAAAACACTTTCTAGACTACCTTATGTACCAAAGAGTGGAATAAATGGTTCCAATATATGAATAAATCATTAACAACTATAGTATAAAAAATTAATGAATTTCCTTGAGATATGGATCATAATATTTCATCAATGGAATCATAATCATAAACAATCTTGAAAAGCGCTAAGATTGTCTCAATAAACTCTTATAACTTGGTAACTTGGGATCATACTCTCCATTTAAGAAAATTAAGTTACATGGAACATAAAATATCATTAAAAGAAGTAAATTCATGATATAAAATATAAAATGAAAGTATTTACATCTCAAAATAGAATTTAGGTGCATAATAAAACCTGATTCTCAAAGAAAGAAAATTGAGACAAAACTATTTTACCGATTTGGTAACTTTTGAAACATAAACCTCATGATATAAGGATCATAAAATGGATATTTTAATACCCATAAATTTAATTATAATATACATAGAATAAAATTGAGGTCATTACATACATTACACACAATGAAAGAGTGGAGAACATAGCATGTATCTCACAGAAATAAAAAAGTGAGATGGAATCCCCTTACCTTGTGTCTTGACTCTATTCATACTCATTCAAACCACCTGTATAATAAATATAAATTAATTATAAATATTTTTAAAGAACCATATTATTATATATAATACCATATATGGATTTATTATGACCATATATTATCTTTTTGTTAACAATCCTATATTAAGGTTTCTCTTAGGGTAATATTCACCTTATTCTTCGCATGTGTCTTAATTTATTATATCGTCGATACTTATACTTATATCATGATTTATATAATTTAAACCATGATATAAATATCATTTATGTATATTATATTTGTATTCTAATTATCTATAGAATATATAACAATGAAATGGAATATACTATTCATGGAGACGGTAAGTTGTACGCACGCATGAATGTTATTTCCGTTTTTATTGTCATGTTGAAAGAAAGAAATTAAAAAATATATATATATATATAATTATTATATTAGAAGTATTATATCATATATTTATTATATATTCACTAAGATCATCTTTAATACAATCCATGTAGTGTATGAACAAATCAAATTGCTTTGAGGGGGCGGTAGTCCACACTTCCTTAAACGAAATTATCGTATAAAAACCAAATGGAAATTAAACAAGGTATGTGTTGTAAAAGGTATAAAAAGATTAAATAAATAATAAATATAATATATAACATATATAAATATATTTTTCATCAAAATTTTCACCATGAGAGGTAGTAAGGAAAATTGAACAATCATCGTTTAGTGAGGCGGTAGTTCGTCGTACACATAAACAATATGTTCACCATCAATTAGATGGAGGTGTGTGTAATTTTAGGTTGAAAATTTATCATAATAAATTACTAGTATATTTAGGATAATTTTTTTATATAATAATTTAATAAATATATTGGAGGGGCGGAGAAATAAAATAAAAGTAAGGATTTGAGAGAAGACGTTACATCTTAATCTGGTAACTCCTTTTGGTTTGTTCCAAAAGGCTTCCTTGGATTGCCTTCTTCACAAGGGAAGGATTCCAGGAGGAAGCTAGGGATGTTGGGAAGTTTATTGGGAAGATATTTTCTGAACCCATTTGGTTTTACAGTTGTTAAGAAGTGGGAGAGATGGTGTCCATTTATAGGGAAGGAAAAGGAATCACTTGGAATTTGTTTAAAACAAGTTAGGTGTACACATGTTATTACCTAAAAAAAGTCATGAAAAAACAAAATAAATAAATAATGGAAGGTTTTTGGACGAAAAATGTCCATAAAATTGGTTTTTGGAAAAGTTTTTTGGTTATTTTTTCCCCTAATATTGAGGTTTAGTCTCTAATTAAGCTTAATTTGACATTAACCGTTCTGATTGATTTTAATCAATTTTACTAATATTTTTGGTAAAAAATTAGTTTGATCTTATTTGACTCTAAATATTATATTTATTACAATGTTGTATTTCAATTTTTTTAAATTAAATTCAAAAAAATCAGAAAAAATAAGATTAATGCTAATCTCATAGACAGGACAAAATAACAGGTTTTTAAGTAGAAAAATATTCAAAAGTTTGTTAAGTTTTTATTTTCAATTTCTTAGTGAAATTGTTTATAATGATCTAAATTTTTTTAATATATGTATAATTGATCTAATTTTACCTTAAAACAAATTTAATGTATAATTTAACATTAATAATTATTTAAACGAAAAGGCAGCTATTAACTAAAATGTTGTATTTTTTACTATTCATAAAAAATGATGTTTCTTAGAAAAATCTCAAAAAATCACCATAAAATAATTTCATAATTCTAAATTAAAAAAATGAAGTTTATTTTATCAAATTCAATTTCTATATGTGTCAAAAATTAGTTTTATTATTTTTCATAGAAGGACATGAAGTGTAGGTCATGGTATTTTTAAACATATAATGACTTTACCAAAAATTATATCTTTTGTTATAAATATTTTTATTTCTATAAAAACATTATAAAAAATATTTTAAAATTAGTTATTACAATTAATATTACTAATTTTAACATCTAGGTTATAATTATCTCATTTAAATAATTATAACATCAAAATGATGTTTCGTAGAAACATCAGTGTTATATGTAATGAATGCCAAATTAGTGTTGCGTGTAACATATTCCATGTAATGGTTGTGTGTAACATAAATCGAGTCTATGTTTCATGTATCATATGTCGATTTGGTGTCATGTAATGCACACCAATTCGGTGTTGCGTGTAGTGCAAGCCAAGTCAGTGTTGTGTATAGCGCAATCCAAGTTGGTGTCATGTGAATGGAATGTTTGACATAGTATTTTAATATATATATATATATATATAACTTTTTCTGGTGTCACATGAAATTAAAAATATCAAAAAGATAAATTAATTTGAAAAAAATATTTCACAAAATCTTAGTGTATTACACACCCAAAAGCTCAAACTCACATAGACCCAAAATAGAGCCCTATAAAAACCATGCCACATTTATACCCGGACTTTGTTAATTCAGATAGTCATATATCCATGAACTTTATAAAATTTTCCATGAAAAAATCTATCTATCCTTGAAAGGCCCAAAATTCACCCAAAAAAAAGGAATCAAAAAAATATTCAATAACTACCTGATAAAATGTAATGGGATTTTACTTAGTCTTGAATTATAAGGACCACATACCTCTAAAACAAAGTAATCATCCAAGATAAGATTTTTATTTCTTTATCCAACCATGTTCATGCCTCTTCTAGGCCTGTACTTCCACAGGTGCTCATGCCTCACACCATATACCCTAAATAATTAATTATAAAAATTTATAATTAATTAATAATTTAAACCAAAGAGGAATAATCAATTAAAGACACATCATGCATCATTATTTCACTATTATTATGACCAGACACCCACAGAAAGTTCATGGCGGGCCCTCAGAAAATCTCAACCAAAATACCTATAACACAACACCTAGTTACCTTCTAAATTCATTGAATTTAGAAAAAAAACCATAAATTAATTAGGGAAGAAAATTACCATTATAATAATATTAAAATATGGTGTGTGATCATCTTCCTAGGATTTCCTACAATCACTACACACAAAATCCCAATTAACTGTGGATGATATCACTATGATCTGGTAAAATCATCACAAAAAACATGTCTTAATCAAACAATAAAATTGTAGCAATCAATAAGAAACTAAAAAAAGGAAGTGGAATGAATGAAATCACCCATAATCATCAAAAGATCGCACCAAAAATAACTTTATTCCATGGGGAATCAAGAGAGAGGAAGGGGAAGGAGGTCCAGGAAAAATGGGATCCCCACATTTCTCAAATCCTCAAAATTAAGGGGGCTTGACCGTAAAAATAAAATCTAACCCCAGCTCAAAAAAAACAACTTGGGAACTATTCACGATGTGAACCACGTAGTTCACGGTATGAATGACCTATTAGTGACACATTCACATTGTGAACCCTTGGTTCATGGCGTGAAATGTTCAAGGTAAAGGGTTTCTCCCCTAAACCAACCTCATTCATGTAATTAACTATGGTTCATAGAAATAATGGCTATAGGATACAAAATTTTATCACTTTGATCACATCATACCTTCTTTTACTTCCGCCAGAACACATGAGGCATCCACTGATCTTCAAACCAGATCTAAAAACAATTTTAAAGGATTTAAAAACACTCAAAATTTCAATTTGAGTCCTAGTTATCAAAAGGAAACCCTAACAATATAAAAAATATATGTTTATCCATGTTTATATTTTAATTTATCTAGGTTTATATACATGACTAAATCATTTATCAATATTTTTATAAAACATTGTTAACTGTTGTGATAGTGATTCATGGGTGTTTTACTGGTGTATATAAACACATGTAAATATAACTATTTTTTTTTAAAAATCGTTTTTAATTTTTCTTCCCACTAACCCCTGACACCAAACCCCTTACCTCGCCTCCCTCATCTCCTCCTCGGTAACCTTGCCCGACCTCACACTCCCAAACACACTGTTAGTCCCCAACCCTATCTCTTACACCATGTCATCCCTTATATACCTATCACCTTTCCTGATACACCACCATCCTCACCTTCTTCACCCTGATATCCCACCTATCTCACCCTAACAGCACCATAAACCTCCTCCCTCACCCTTACACACCCCTCGAGCCACCTGAAACCACCCTTAACCCTCAACCTCCCCCACCCTGACACACTAATCTGACACCTCACATTACATCTCCCTCACCCTAACACACCCAACCTCCCACCTCATACCATCCTACCTCCCTCCTCCCCACTCGGACACACCCTCTTGACAAATCATATCCCTCACCAAAAAAATTCAAGGAACTAACCCCCCACCACCTCTCCTTTAACACCATGCCTCCCTCACTAACAAATACCTACAACCCTTATTCCACCTCACCTAGTATCACATTCCCTTAAAAATTTTAAATATTCATTGGGGAGAATTGATGTAACAACCCATCCTTAACCATTGTCTTGGAAAAAGATGAGGTCCCACTAGCATTGGTGACATCCCTTAGACACCAACGGATGAAAATAAATACCAAGGGATTACAAAATCATTAGGGGATGGTTTTCCATTTAAACGTACACAACCTATCAAGAAAATAAAAAAACAAAAAAATACTAATTGATACATTAAATATAAAAAATAAAACTCAAAAATCCAATAAAAAAAATATCAAAGTAATCATAGAAATAAAAAATAAAACAATTAAGACTCGAATATAAGAAAGAAAGCCACACAAAGGTGGAACCACTCAAGAAACCCATTACACAAACAACTTATAAGAACAATCTCCATCATCCCTGATATCTATATCATGAATCAGAACTAGTATGAAACCTTATTATCTTTTGTATCATAGAATACAATGTTTCTATATACACAAAAAGTTCATATGTAAGGTGTGAGTATAAGAACCCAGTAGAAAATCTCCAAAAGATTTTTCCCACATGATACTAAAATAATAATTGGGTAATCTCACAGCTTTATAAAATATAATTAAAAAATAGAAAATTATTTTATACAGTTTCATAGATTACATATAAAAATGAATGAATCATATTAAATTAGTTTTACCGAAAAAATAATTTTTTTATAAATAGAAACCACAAATATTTTAAACCAAATTGGCTTCCACAGTTCAATTTTTCACATGCACACACACACATACACTTACATATCAAATAATGTTCCTTATATTCAAGATCAGTGACTCTTCATTCACTAATCCATCACTTGGTGATATACCTTATCATGCCTCTAGTCTAGCACTAATTGCCAATTCAATACCAACAACACTACACAAAATTAAAATATGAACACATGTCACATTAATTATATTTTTCATATTTTCACACCCAAAATTATTTTTTTCAATAGAAACCATTAAATCATTTTATCAAACAGGTTATGGGAATCAACCACAACCCAAGATTTCAAGGTCAGAAATCTTGACTAATTTTAAACAATGTTTCATAATGATAACTTCATTTCAAAATAGGAAAAAATATCTTATAAATTAGATGTCCTTCATATTCGAGAGAAAGTGGAAAAGAGGGAAAAAAAATACCATGAAAACAATTGACACAAGGAATCTCCACATGATCAGGATGATCTAGATTCTTTCTTCTATTTATCTAACAAATCATAATAATTTTTGATCAAAAATTTTCCAATACCATGGATATAGCCATGAAAAACCAATTCATGGGTTTAATTCAAGATTAAATGAGCATATCATGATTAAAATATAAGAAAAAACCCATTATCTTTAATTTCTATGATATAATGCTCAATGAATCATCAAGAATGGAGTCTAGAAGTTGAATATCATTAAAAGTTTTCTAGTGGAAGGAAAATTATTGATAACCTAATCTAGGGAAAGAAAAATTAGGAATTTTTTGTGATTTTTTGTTTTTAGAACCAATTTTCAAAATTAATTTATGTCATCACATGGTTAAGATACATTGTTAAGAAAAATATGCACCAATTGTGTGACTAACCACTATCTAAAAATTTATGAGTCACATGGTTAATCCCAATGGTTATGAAAACTATTTTCCAACCATAAAAATCTTCATTTTCCATAAATAGGAAAATTGAATAGTTAATCTTCATGGTTAGAAAACCCATGAATCAACTATAAAACTTTCTAGTAACCCCCATATTCACCCCAAAATGTTTCTTAAAAAAGTTAAATGGTTTCCTAAAACTATTCTCAAACCATGCACCATTCAAAACACTTCAAAAATGTTACAAATCCAACCAAAAACATCCAATGAATTATCCCAACTATTCCATCACTTAAAATACATAATAAAACAAATAATTAACTCACACTAGGGGTTTCATTATCTCCCTATCATTTATCATTATGTCCTTATAAAGTCAAAGGTTGATGTTATCTTTGAAGAGTTATAGGCATTACTCCAACATGAATTTCTCTTATTCCCAAGTATCTTCGTGAATCTAACTATGATGATTTTACACTTGTAAATTGTAAATAGGTCTACCCCACAAGGCCTTTCCTTGTCTATCTTGAATCTAAATTAGTTCATGGATAAAGATTATATCAGTTTTAATAGTATCATTTTCCTAACTAATGACATAACTATAATCCGATTAGTACTTATTCAATTGAGATACACAAAAAACATTATGGAAAACAAAAAATCTCAGTGGTAATGTTAATTTATATGCAACATTATTGATATGGTCCAGAACCTCAAATGGTACCACATAACAAGGAGCTATTTTTTCTTTCTTTCCCAAACGATGATGAACCAATCATGATAAAAGTTTCAGAAATACATGGTTACCTATATCAAAATATAATAGGATATGATGATAATCTATATATAAATTTTTTCATCTTTAGGTAATAGTTATCCCCTTTTTAATCATTTCAATATTTTTATTGAAATTTATAATGTTTCCACCCAAAAAAGTAGAGATCAAAAATAATGAGAATGTAATGTATTGAATGGATCCATATGTATCATGTCCTTATAATTGTTAGTATATGAAAACTAAATTTATGGAATATAATTTTCCCATGAGCCAATAAATTCCATGATACAATCTATAAGAATATATTCAAAAATCTAAATCATTTGTTCTAGTTTTCCATCCGTATGAGGGTGATATTTCATGCTCATGGTTAATTGGATGATAAGATCTTATTTCAAATAGATCATCAATAAAGAAGTAAAATGAGGATCTCTGTCAGAGATAATAGATGTTGGTACTCTATGAAACTTAACTACTTCCTAAATATACAGTTTTTTCAAATCATCTACCTTGTTGAACTCTCAAATTGAGAGAAAGTGTGCTGGATTTGTGAGTCAATCCACAACTACCCAAATAACATCATTTTTCTGAAGAATTTATAGTAGACCTATGAAAATGTTCATAGAAATTTTCTCCCAATTTCAAACAAGTATAGACATAGATCACATCATTCCATCTAGATGATAATGATTAGCCTGTACCTATTGAAAAGTGAGAAATTTTATAATATAATCCAAAATATTTCATTTCATACCTAACCCCTAAAAAGGATCTTCCATTACCTTGTACATTATTTGAGTACCCTATTGAATATCCCATCTTAATTGGTGGTACACCTAATGAATTTTTTCCTATAAATACTGGTGTATCACACTTTAGTTCTAAAAATGAAATGTTGAGTATGTATCCTCTATAGAACTATCTATGGTCTCCCAAACATTTAGGTTTTAATTAATGGTTATGTAGATAAAATCTTTCAATTGATCCTCTTTGGATAAATCTATAAAATTTGGAACAAGAGTAACCAAAAAAAGAAAACTTCATTTTCATTTTTTTTGCACAGTTCAGAAACATGTCAACAATAATTTTCATCAATAGTCATTAGTCAAGAGATTCTCTAAAAAATTCATTATAAGAAATCTGACTCAAATAATCATCCACTAAACTCCATTTCCAAGTTGTAGACACCAAGTTAAAGTCAAACATATAGATATTATCTATCCAACAACAATTCCTCAAGTCCAGGTCTCTTTGAAAGAAATCATACTTCATCATTTTATTATTAGTGAATACCAAGAAATTTTCCACAAAGAAATAGAGGCACCATTTCTTTAAGGCATGAACCACTACAGTTAATTCTAGATCATGCATTAGATAATTCTTTTCATGATTTGAATCTTTTTAGGGCTATAGTCCACAACATGATCTCCCTTCATGAGAATACAACTAAGTCCTGATCTAGACACATCACAAAATACTATGTGTCCCTGATTTAGTTCTAGTATGAAAATGATAAGTGCCAAAGTGAGTCAAGATTTAAGCTCCTTAAAGGATATCTGACAATATTTAGTCCACTTGAATGAAATCCCTTGTCTCATAAATGTAATCATTGGATAAGTAATCCTTGAGAATTCATGAACAAAGATATGATAATAGCCTATTAATCCTAAAAAATATGTATTTAAAAAACATTATATGGTGGTTGATAAGAAATAATTGTTTTTATCTTTCTAAGGTTAACTAATTTTCCATCGTTGAGAATTATATTCCTAAAAAAATTGAATTCTTCTATCAAGAAGGTGCATATAGAAAATTTAGCATAAATTCAGTGATCATGAAATGTTCCCAATACATTCTATATGTGCTCCTCATGGTCAGTCCTACTTTGAGTTCAAACCAAAATATCATCAATAAATACCATGAAAATGGAATCAATGTAAATGTGGAATATACATTTCATCGAGTCCATGAAGACTACATATGCATTCATAAAACTAGAGTATGAAAACATATTCATAACGGTCATATCGACAATGAAATATGGTCTTTAAAGTATCCTCTTTCCTGACTCTGAGTTGGAGATATCAAGATCATAGATCAATCATATATAACTACTTATATCCATTTAATTGATAAAAAATATTTTCTATTTGAGGAATAAGATATTGATTCTTTATCTTAAATTGAATCATTTATGATATTCAACACACAATTAAAGTGAACTATATGTCTTCTTTACAAAAAAACTAAAGCACCCAAGGTGATGTATTGGGTCTAATGAATCCCTTGATCTCCAATTATTCTTGCAAAACCTTTAATTCAAACAACTATTTTATATTCATTACATATTATGGAAGTGAAATTGGTATTATTCCTAGAAGTATATCAATAGAAAATTTGATTTCACATTAAGGTGATAGCATAGAGAAATCATTTAGATGACATCCAAATATTGGTCTAGTCATACAAGAAGAGTTTTATTTCCAATTTAATCTATAGAACCCAAATTCATTACTTGTAAATAACTAGAAAAGGTTTCATCTACATTTACTAAAGTTTCTACTCTTCCTGTTTTCATATCTCAATACCCTTTGAATGCGAGAGAAACACTATCAGGGGATGTGAAGATCACTTGCTAAGCGTAAAAGTCAATATGGTATTTTAATCACACTAACCATTCCATTATAAATATTAAAACAACAAAAACAATATCTAAGATAATTAACTCTTAGAGGGACTGTATTGTCACAAACCGTCCCACTGATCCCCACCTGGCTGGTGGAAGTATGAGTTGCAACTACCCCAAGCCCACCTACATAGGCTAGGGGATATAAACAAGCATCGATAATGAATAACTAATATTGGAGGCCTTTTCCAACTATACCTATATGAATTTAACCAAATATCTCCATGAAAAAGTATAGAGTAATAATAATAAAAACAGTAACATCTAGAGTAAAAAACCATGCATGTAATAACATCTAGGGAATATAAAAGAATGTGATGGTGCAATCCGAAAAAATAAAGGGAAAATACACACCCAACTAGAAAATATATCCCAACCTAACAACAACTTGAAAAGAAAAATGGAGAGATCCTAGCTCTAGATATCCAATCCCCAACCACTATACATGTTCAAATGCACCTGGGTATTCCTATGATCCTCTTAAATCACTACCAACCTATCCTTCATCTGCATAAGATAGGACACATGTGGGAATATCCCATGAAGGGGTGATTACATGCATTCCCAGTAGGACTCCTTGAAAACTGTCGGGGGAGAAATAGGATACAAGATAGAAGTATTCATATTAAAATAAATAAATAAGGAAAAAACCTATAAATAAAGATATATTCTCATAAAATAAACCCAAAAGAAAGTGAAAGGGGTCTCTATCTCAAAACTCTGCCCAAGAATATTAGTATGCCTATGGTTCCAAAATTTCATCAATGATGCCTAGCATCTCACATGTCTATCAGAATAAATCATGAAGAGATATCTTTCCACTCCTCCCTAGACTGATGGGACACAATATATAATTAAAGGACCCTTAAATTGATATAATAGGAGAGTTCAACTCAATAGTTATAGGAACCATTCCCTAGTATGGCAGGAGGGTTTCACTTAATAGGTAGAGGGCCCATGCCCTGGTAAAATAGGTGTGTTCCACTCAATAGGTAAGGGACCCATTCCTTGGTATTAATGGAGGGTTCCACTCAATAGGTAGAGGAATCGTGAACAGAAACAATCGGAGGGTTCCCCTCAACAATTATATGAACCATACCCTGGTATAATATGAGGGTTCCACTCAATTCTTAGAGGACCCATTACCTACTATAATAGGAGGGATCCACTTAATAGGTATTTGACCCATGCCCTAATACAATAGGGGGTTTCCACTAAATAGGTAGAGGACCCATTACATGGCGTGGCATGATGGTTCCACTAAATAGGTAGAGGACCCATGCCCGGATACAATAGGAGGGTTCCACTCAAACCAATATGAGGAGTATGGGGGATTTCCAACCCTATGATATCTTTGATGATCCTGCTCAATCACTTCTATCATCGATAATCTCTAATAGAATATTTAGGCTTGGAATACTTTTCATCATATCTAAAATTCAACTATAAATTCCTCCATCACATTCTACATGGAAAACACTTGGGATAGGCTACTCATGGGGAAAATCCAAGTCAAAACAAAAAATATATGAGAGGTGTAAGATTATAAAGAAGTGCACAGTGTATAAGGGGTCCACACAGCATGTGTCTTAACTTCTATTCCTAGCTATTTCCTTACTAGAACATGGATTTTTGTCTATATAGTACTATAAGGATTGTAAGGGTACTATACGGCGTGTCTCGGTCACCTGAAGCCTACCCATGTGATCCTGGTGATGCTCATGTACAATGGACATGTGATAGTAAATGGAATGTCCCATGATACACATGATGTGTCAAGGTTAGGAAATAACTTAGCATGTGCCATCTACCCAATACTATGTACTCTCTGAAGTAAACATCATATTCCCCACCATAGACGGTGTGTAGGACCCCATGGTCTCCTCGGAGTGTAATCTCTGCACACACCTTGTCGGATAGCTAGGGGTATCATTTCATGTGGTCCCTCCACATAGTGTGTGATATTTAAATCCAACATGAAACCCCAGTCACCATATTTTTAATTAATAGAGCATGAATTATAATTTTGATTTGATTTCTTGATAACTTATAAACTTCGTATGAGCTTGATAGAGTTAATATTTTCATTATTATTTATATGTTTTTCAATGATTTAATCCCTCCTAATTATTCAATGTGAGTGTATTTGCATCATTTATGTGTTTTTGGTGTATTTTGGGCTTAAATGTGAAAATGGGGTAATTCTGTAAAATTGTCAGTTTTATATAGCTTCTGTTTTTCGGTAATAACTTTTATAATATGGGTCCAATTGAAGTGAATATTTTTTGGTAGGATTCCTATACTTGTGGGATTAAAATGTTCCTTCTGGACCAAGACTCAATTCGAAACCCAATGGTGCAGAAAATTAAATCAAGTTGAGAAATCAGTTTGGAAGGCAGAATGGACCCCACTTCATTAAATATGAAATATCTCCTTCAGCCGACTTTAGAATGAGGTGATTCTAGCTGGTGTAGACAGAGGACTTCCAAAGGACGGCTCACATTAAATTTCATAAATTATTGAGCTCATTAATGCATCCTTTTGGCGCGTCCAAATGGAGTGGGTGAAACAGTGTTTGGAGGCCAGAAAAGTAATGGTCATTGATTCGGCCATATCTTTCTTTACACCTGTCCAATGACTCTAAAATTTTAAGGGTCGATAGAAAACTTCATTTCCAACATTCTATAAGAAGGAAACTCAGTGAGTTCCGGCCGGAGGGTGGGCATAAAAGAGGCAAACCTCTGGAGTACAGATTCTGGAGTATCAAATTTTCTGTTCTTTGTTTTCTCTCTTTTGTTCTTCTTAGTTTTGTAATGAATTCTTATTTCCCCTTAGTCACAATTACCCTTACCATGGTGGAGTAAACTTCTGTGTGATTGGGGAAGGAGAGGTTTTCCATATTGTATTTCATGAGTTCCTTCTCTTAATGTTTTAAAATCATTTTCTCTTCTGCGAATCTGTTTCAATTTCTTATAACACTTTTTATTATCATGTACGATTGTATCTGATTTTAGATTCTATTGTTCATTTTTATTTGGTCAATGATAAATATCTCCCTCCACTAGGTTCTGGTTTATAAACAATGGAATAGACCGGGATTTAGTGGTGTAGTACTCGGTGATCACCGGTACGTGTGTGAGGAGTAGTGAATGTTCTTGATTACTTGGGATAAACAAGATCCGATTGGGGATTGCCTAAGATAATTGGGGGTATTTTCTACAACTCTACTACACATTGGAAGGAGAGTAGACCAACCTAAGATTTTAGTAAGGTTTATTCTCACATTTTTAATTGACCAAGGGAGTGAGAAGAAACGATTGTGGATTCTCACTCTTAACGATTTAGCAGAGGAGAATTGGGTAAAATGAACAATGATAGAATTATAATTGGAAAACTGACCCTAACCTGATCACCATTTCATATCACTGATTTAGATCACATCATTTTTCAATTTATTTCAAAACTTTCACTTAATTACTTTACTTTATTTAGTTTCTTTCTTATATTTTCTAAATCAAAGAATTTCTAAAAACAACCTCACTTCTTTCTATTTTAAGGTGACAACTTAATTGTTGTGCACTCCTCTCTGGAGACAACCTAGGTAATCCACTCTACTGCATTTTAACCTAGGTAATATTTGTTTTTGTCACACCCCACGACAGGCACGTGTCAAAACTTGGCGCCGTTGCCGGGGAGGCAGTGCCGCAATCTAATTATTAATACTTGACATTTTTTGAAAAAAAAAGTTAAAAAAATATTTTTACACGATGTTTTCAAATGATTATTTCTTTAATTCATGTAACAAATACCCACATTTAGAACAAGTAGATGAGGCTGGTTATGATATAGTACAGATGCAAGAACTTAAAAATGACATTGCAAAACTAGAGAACAAAGTAGAACTTGCATTTGAATATGTCCGTGCAATGATGGAAAATCCAGAACCTATGAATGAACCCGAGGAGGACAAGAAGGAAGAATTACCTATTGAGCTACATGTGGGAGAGAAGAAAGATCTAGATAAATTCTGGAATGAGTGTGAAGAACTACTTTATCCACATATTCCTTACAAAGAAGAAGATCCAGAACCAATAAAGGAAGACACCACCAAAGATGTGGAAGAAAAGATGGAGGAGCCTGACTACCTACCTCTATCTTGTGAAATTCAACTACAAGAGAAACCTCATACTGAAGAAGCAATTGAATTCAAGCTACTTAAGGGAGATAATCTTTTTGTTAACTCTTTTCATTCTGATTATATAGAACCTGAATTGAGTATCACTTTCCCTTTCTTGAAATTTTCAGGTTTGGACAACAAATGTATTGCCTTGGTGGATGAGGAAAAAGAAGAAGATACACCTGAAGAAGAACATACAAAGCTCCCTGAACTAGATGAATGCTTATTAGAAGGAGTTCAAGATGAGATACAAGTGGAATTTCTTGAGGAAAAAGAGACACAAGATGATTACTTTGAAATGGAAGAGCTTGATATTGATTCATCATGCTTTAATTTTATTCAAATTGAATTACTCTCTAATTTTCCCTTTGAATATTCTTTTGATGAAGCATGCCTTGACGAACCACTGGAGAATCAAGAAGAAGTTGTGAAATTGGAAACCAATAAAGAGGAGGACTCAGTATTTATCCTAAACCCACCATACAAGATGCATATCATTTTTATGGGGGTGTATTTGGTGTACCATATCCATGTAGTCCTCAATAGAAAGGAAGAAGTTCAAGATAGAAAGAAGAAGTTCTGGTGGTTCATATTAAAGAAACTTCACCCACCATCGGATTGGGGATAACCAACTGAAACTGCCCATCTGGAGGCAGTCAAAACCCAGGGCCCACTTGGGGGATTAAACCAAGATCTATTCCTCTATTCTAATTCTATTTCTATTTTCTTTACATTCAAAAAAATTATTGTGTTTTATTATCTACCTTTGTTTGTAGGTTTTTATATGCGTAACACTTAGGATCTTAACTCAACATTGAACTACCAATAAGTCAGGTTGTACCTCTCCTTTATATTTTTATGATTGTTGTGATTCAATTTCCAATATTCTTACATGTTAAATACATTTGAATGCATTGTGGACACTGCATCATTTAAGTGTGGGGGAGGGAACCTTTGTAGTGTAGGATTTTTATGTGTTGTTTGTTTTCCTATTTGTTTTTTTTAAAACATGTGAGTGTTTAAAATTTTGTGTGTTTATTTTTCAATTTTTGTGTGTTTTTGAAACTTTTGAGCTGAAATGATTATCATTGATATTTTTGAAACCCATATCCATGAGTGAAATAATTTATTCCTTGAAACTGAGCTTAAATGAATGCTGAAAATGACATTGTTTCAAGTTCAATTATTTGGGAATTTCATGAAAAATACTCTGTTTTTTGAATCCCATGCCATATATCACTGTCTTTATATTTGAAATCACATT
Organism: Viscum album; assembly: GCA_963277665.1. Lineage (NCBI taxonomy): Eukaryota > Viridiplantae > Streptophyta > Magnoliopsida > Santalales > Viscaceae > Viscum > Viscum album. The sequence goes on from OY728135.1 coordinate 1,371,944,999, forward strand.
CCCGTGAGGCTTCTAAACCTATTATTTTCATATTCTTTACATTCACCTCACTTCTTGAGAGAACCAAATCATGCTTGATTTAACCAGAATTTGATTTATTCCTGTCAAAACTTGAGGGTTTGAGGTACTTGTGTTTTAAATGATTGAGGCATTTCTTTGGTTTGAAAGCCCCCTTTTCAAGATAATCCCTTTCATAATGGCCTAACTTGAACATTTAATCCTTGTAGCCCATAGAAGCCATGAAAATCCTGTTAGTTTAGCCACATTACAAGCCAATATTCCCTATCCAACCTACTCTTGAAGTGAAATTGCATGATCTATTTGAACATAAGTGTGGGGGGGAAGATGTCTTGTATTGTACTACCTTATTTGGGGATACTTTGAGTGAAAAAAAAATGTTGAAGAGATGTTATTGCTGTAAAAAAAAATCATTCTGCTAAAAGCTGTGCCTTTTCTAGAGCTTTCATGATGAGAGAAGCTGTGCCTTTCTGGAGCTTCTAATGTAAAAAGGAAGTTGTGCCTTTTCTGGAGCTTTCAAGAAATATTATATTTGAGAAGATTGAAATTTTTGCTGCTGAAATGATGAACTATGGGAACATTCCTTGATATTCCATGGAGAAGGAGTTTATTTTCAACTAAGGGGAGTGAAGAGAAGACCATACTTTTGTGAAAATTAGAGTAATGCAATTTTGCTTCAAAAAGAGCCAAGCCCTCTTCATTCAGCCTCAGAATTTTCACATATAAATCCTACCAACCTAAAGCCACAGAACAACCTTAAAAAGTCCTCATGATAAACATATGTCTTTGACTCACATCGGGTGGAGTGGTAGGAATTTATCAAGCCTATGGTGACCCTTGTATGAGTTTGGATGAGAAAGACATGGCTAAAAAATTGAGATTTGTGTAATGAGAGATAATGAAAGTTAGGTAAGTGTTTTGTGTGCATGGGAGGAGAAATGAAGAGTAAATTTATTGAATTATCCTAACTTAAGAATATGAAATAATAGAGTTTTAGGAGGCATGATATATTTTGTTTCTTGTTTTCAAATTAGTGGATCTCATGAATATGTGTTTTGAATTTACTTTGAATTTATTTTGATTCTGACTTGTCCAGGAGACCAAGTGATAAGTGTGGGGGAATTGATAGAGTTAATATTTTCATTATTATTTATATGTTTTTCAATGATTTAATCCCTCCTAATTATTCAATGTAAGTGTATTTGCATCATTTATGTGTTTTTGGTGTATTTTGGGCTTAAATGTGAAAATGGGGTAATTCTGTAAAATTGTCAGTTTTATATAGCTTCTTTTTTTCGGTAATAACTTTTATAATATGGGTCCAATTGAAGTGAATCATTTTTGTTAGGATTCCTATACTTGTGGGCTTAAAATGTTCCTTCTGGACCAAGACCCAATTCGAAACCCAATGGTGCAGAAAATTAAATCAAGTTGAGAAATCAGTTTAGAAGGCAGAATGGACCCCACTTCATTAAATATGAAATATCTCCTTCATCCGACTTTAGAATGAGGTTATTCCATCTGGTGTAGACATAGGACTTTCAAAGGACGTCTCACATTAAATTTCATAAATTATTGAGCTCATTAATGCATCCTTTTGGCACGTCCAAATGGAGTGGGTGAAACAGTGTTTGGCATCCAGAAAAGTAATGGTCATTGATTCGGCCATATCTTTCTTTACACCTGTCCAAGGACTCTAAAATTTTAAGGGTCGATAGAAAACTTCATTTCCAACATTCTATAATAAGGGACCTCAGTGATTTTCGGCCGGCGGGTGGGCATAAAAGAGGAAAACTTCTGGAGTACAGATTCTGGAGCATCAAATTTTCTGTTCTTTGTTTTCTCTCTTTTGTTCTTCTTAGTTTTGTAATGAATTCTTCTTTCCCCTTAGTCACAATTACCCTTACCATGGTGGGGTAAAATTCTGTGTGATTGGGGAAGGAGAGGTTTTCCATATTGTATTTCATGGGTTCCTTCTCTTAATGTTTTAAAATCCTTTTCTCTTCTGCGAATCTGTTTCAATTTCTTATAACACTTTTTATTATCATGTACGATTGTATTTGATTTTAGATTCTGTTGTTCATTTTTATTTGGTCAATGATCAATATCTCCCTCCACTAGGTTCTGGTTTATAAACAATGAAATAGACCGGGATTTAGTGGTGTATTACTCGGTGATCACCGGTACGTGTGTGAGGAGTAGTGAATGTTCTTGATTACTTGGGATAAACAAGACCCGATTGGGGATTGCCTAAGATAATTGGGGGTATTTTCTACAACTCTATTACACATTGAAAGGAGAGTAGACCAACCTAAGATTTTAGTAAGGTTTATTCTCACATTTTTAATTGACCAAGGGAGTGAGAAGAAACGATTGTGGATTCTCACTCTTAACGATTTAGCAGAGGAGAATTGGGTAAAATGAACAATGATAGAATTACAATTGGAAAACTGACCCTAACCTGATCACCATTTCATATCACTGATTTAGATCACATCATTTGTCAATTTATTTCAAAACTTTCACTTAATTACTTTACTTTATTTAGTTTCTTTCTTATATTTTCTAAATCAAACAATTTCTAAAAACAACCTCACTTCTTTCTATTTTAAGGTGACAGCTTAATTGTTGTGCACTCCTCTCTAGAGACAACCTAGGTAATCCACTCTACTGCATTTTAACCTAGGTAATATTTGTTTTTGTCACACCCCACGATAGGCACGTTTCATAGCTCTACAAATTGTTTATTGTTTATTTTATCTAGTTAAACTCCTTGATACATTGTTATCACACTATTTATATAATCATTGGAAAATAATTATTGTCTAATGAAGGGTTCAATTCATTATTGTGACTTTATCTTCTCTATTTATATTAAATTCATTATCATTCATTTCTCGTCTCTGTTTATATCATTCTTCACTATTGTCCTACGGGGTCACAGTTCAACTTTTCCATGAACATTTGGAGCATGATAAAACCCCCAAATTCATTTTGGTAGAATAAAATACATAGATTTATGGATTATGGATATATTGAGGTATGATTTGGGATATGGGTGATCCCACCTTGAATCAGTGACTCGATGAGGTAGTGGGAGGCACCACAAGTGACAGACAACACATGGGATTTGTATGGGAGGACCAAATTCTAATTTTCAGCCAATGGATGACTAAAATCGACATTTTATGGTGATTACTAGTGTGTAGGACCCCATGGGCTCCTGGGAGTGTACTCTCTAAACACACCTTGTTGGATCGCTAGGGGTATCATGTCATGTGGTCCCTCCACATAGTGTGTGATATTTAAATCCATCATGAAACCCCAGTCAGCATAGACTACCAGACTACACGACGTGAGTTCGTCAGAGTACATTCCATGTATATCGAGATTTTTGAGAAGAATGGATATTCCCATGGATTTCATATTTCAATATCCCATATGAAAATCCACCCATTTTCAACCTAAAAACACTAGTAATCACCATAAAATGTTGATTTTAGTCATCCATTGGTTGAAAATTAGAATTTGGTCCTCCCATACAAATCCCATGTGTTGTCTGTCACTTGTGGTGCCTCCTACTACCTCATCGACTCCCTGATTCAAGGTGGGATCACCCATATCCCACATCATACCTCTATATATCCATAATCCATAAATCTATTTATTTTTTTCTACCAAAATGAATTTGGGGGTTTTATCACGCTCGAACTTTTCCTAGAAAAGTTGAACTGTGACCCTGTAGGACAATAGTGAAGAATGATATAAACATAGAAGAGAAATGCATGATAATGAAGTTAATATAAACAGAGAAGAGAAAGTCACAAGAATGAATTGAACCCTTCGTTAGACAATAATTATTTTCCAATGATTATATAATCAGTGTGATAACAATGACTCAAGGGGTTTAACTAGATAAAATAAATAATTAACAATTTGTAGATCTTATACGAAGGTTATAAGTTATCAAGAAATCAAATCAAAATTATGATTCATGCTCTATTAATTAAAAATAGGGAGGAAACTAAAAAAATATGTTCCCTACCTCAATATTTTATCAATAGTTGGTGAATAATGCATTCAAAGGTAATGAGGAAGATTTTCTACGTTCACTTCTATCAATCCACCTTGATCTAGTAATCGATCATCATTTGACTTCAATTCGCCAATAAATAACACTTTGAATCTCCTCACAATGATCCTAGGGTTATGCGGCTAAACTTAGAGATTTTCTATGATATTATATTTATTGAGTAAAAATGGTTTTGGGAATTAAATTAATTAATTTAATTAATTAATTCAATTAATGTACTCACCAACGACTGTCTCAACCGAGCGTTCGATGCCAAACATATTTAGGTCGCACCTAAGTTGAAACCTATGCTCAGGATTCAACCTTGGTCTCAAAATTTTGATCTAAGGATCCATTCTAGATATATTCAATTATTTATAAAAAAATATTGGTGTCATATAAAATATATTTAATATTTTTATAAAATAAATTTCAGGATCTTTGGGCCTCAGAATTGCATGTCATCTCAACACCTGGCTCCAAAAATATTTCTTAATATATTTCAAAGTATTTTAAGGAAAAAATAGAGTATCTAAATTATTCCATACTTCAATATTTTCATCCCCAAAAAAGCATATAATAAGTATAATGGTGGGGATACTAAGCCCACATCTGGATCTCCCACTCTCAAGAGCTCTCTTATATGCTTCCATGATTCCAAAAAACACAAACCAAGGGAATTTACTATCCACGCAGGATCCTCTCCTGTAGATCCTTGATTTCCACTGGGTACTCGATGATGGTGGATCCATACTCAATGTCTATATCATCCCATTCATTAACATGTGTAAGACCATACATGTATCTCCTCAGCTGAAACAAATGGAAGATGTTATGCACCTGCTCCAACTGTGGGGTTAAGGTAAGGATGTAAGAAACCTCACCAACCCTCTTCAAGATATTAAAATGTTAGATAAAACTAGGGGATAGCTTGACTCCCCATATGAATATCCATAATCCTTAATGTGTAGTCTCAGAAAAACATGGTCTCCCTGGTCAAACTCCAAGGGCCTATGATGTCAACTTGCATAAGATTTATGCATTATTTGGTCTTTCCTCATCCTATGGTTCATCACATGGACCTTATTCCTCATATCCCACACCATCTCTAATTCGACAATATATTCCTCTCCAATCTTAATGTAGTATAAGGGTGACCTGCATGGTCTCTTTTACATGGAATTGAATAGTTCTATGTCGATATTAGAGAGGTAGTTGTTTTTCTAAAAAATATATACCAAAGTTAAGTGATCCTATTGGCTTCAGTTAAACTCTAAAATGAAATCCCTCAGCATATCCTCTAGTTTCTAGATAGTTAACTTGGTCTACACATCCATCTAGGGATGAAAATAGGTACTTATCCCCAACTAGGTCTTGAATGCCTCCTCCAAGACTCTCCATAATTGTGCCATTATCTGTGCATCATAGTCATAGGAAATAATAAAGGGAATACCATGAAGGCACAAAATCTTACACATGTACAAATTTTTCAAAATCTCCACTGAAATCATCTCTCTGAATATAAAGGAAGTGTGCAGACTTGGTAAGTCAGTCAAATATCATGGAGATGGCATTGTGGCTTCTTATTATTCATGGATGCCCTGTCACAAATTCCATGGATACACCTTCCCATTTTCACTCTGGGATCTTAAGAGGCTAAAAAAACTACCAAAACTTGGTGCTCATCCTTCACCTAGTAACATATGAGACACTAAGACATGAACTCTCATGTTCTCCCACCAAAACTACCCCTAATGGTATCTATACATCTTCTCTACACAAGAATGTATAGCCAATGGAGAATTCTGAAACTCTTTCATCACCTCCTCTTGAAATGTGATTAGAACCACTATCCATCCCTAAAAAATTTTGATGTGAATTTCTCCTTCATAGAATCCAACTGGAGAATCTCATGAGGATATTTGGTCACAAAGGACCTCACAGTCAATGTCCCTTAACTGAGTTGTCCACACATACTGAAGAAGCGGAGGAGTCAACTCCATCGGTTGATGATAAAGTTCACCCCACTCCTCCACTGGGATTATCTATAAGGAATATAACTTCTCATATGCCTCATCCACTAGGTGATAATGGGTATTCCTACAGGTGGAATATGCCACCACATTGGCTTTATAATGAGTATACACTATCTCAAAGTCATAGTTTTGTAGGAACACCAACCAATACCTCGGTATTAGGTTCAAGTCTATCTTTGTGAATATATACCTAAAATTTTTATGCTATGAGTAAATAAAAAATAGATATCCAAGAATATAGTGCCTCCACATCCTTAGAGTGAATACAACAGCTGCTAACTGTAGGTCATGAGTCATGTACTTCTTCTCATAAGGTCTCAACTACCTTGACCCATATGTGATCACTTCCTATCTCTACATCAACACACAACTAATAACATCTTTCTAGGCATCACAATACACTAAAAAATCTATTACCAACTCTAGGAGTCTCAAAATAGTATAAATCGTTAACCTTATCCTTAACTCCTCAAAGGTGCTCGAAAAATGACCATTCTAGGTAAAATTCTTCCCTTTTATGCCATGGAAGAAAAATGGGTTGTAAACCTAGAGAATTCCATCCCAAACCTCATGTATTACCCCACCAAGATGTAAAAAATCCAAACCTTTGACACACTCTTGGGTGGATCCCAAGAAATCAATACATTGAGAGCTTAACTTAAATTGAACCACAAGGATCCCAAGAAATCAATAAATTCCTCCTAAATTGAACCACAAGGATCCCAAATTGGTACTTTTAGAGCTTAACTTAAAAATGGTTCTCTCAAAGAAAGTCTAGTTACATCAACTAGTGCTTTGGATGATTCTCCTCCAATATAGAGTATATGAGTATGTCATCATTGAATACAACTACAAATTGGTCCAAGTATGGCTGGAAGATCCGGTTCATCAAATCCTTAAAACAAAGTGGGGGAATTTTTCAATAAAAAGGCATCACCATGAACTCATAGTTTCTATAGAAACATTGGAATTTCATATTCATAATATTATCCTCACACACCCTCAAATGGTGGTGGCTGAATGTGAGATTGATCTTTTAAAACTATCATGTGACTCACAATTGATCGAAGAATTTATCAATCCTTGGAAAGGGGTACTTTTTATTTATCATGGCCTGGTTCAAATGATAATAATTAACAAAAATATTCAGTTTCCCTTCCACCTTTTTTATAAAAAAAATAGAGTTACCCCAGGGGACACATTAGGTTAGATAAAACACTTCTCTCAAAGGTCCTCCAACTACACCCTCAGCTCTCGTGGCTTAGTAGGGGCTATCTGATAAACTGTAGAAAATATTGGAGTATTACTAGGGTCAAAGTTGATCCCAAACTCCATATCCCGCCTCAGAGGTAGTCCCAAAACATCCTTAGGGAAGACTTCCATATAATCCACTATAACTAAAGAAATATAAATGCTTTAAGAGTTCATTGCGATAAGGGGTAAACTCACCAACTGATGTTTGATGGGTTCTAGATTCCTACTCACAAGACCCAATCACTCTTCAATGAGATCACTCTCACCCAAAAATAATAATTTCATCCCATCTGTCCAAAGATATTTAACTCTTGTATGGTGATTGTCAATTTGGGCTTAGGTCATAGACAACTAGTCCATACCCAAGATGACATCATAAGGTCTCATCATGAAGACCAAGATATCCCATGTGAAACTCTCTCCAATAATAAATATCTCACACTTCCATCATATAAGTGATATTGAAGAAGTGTCCCCTATATAAACCTCTAGGTAAAAAATCTGGGGTAAAGTCTCTACTAGAATCTCCATATCTCAAACAAGGATTAAGGATATAAAGGAATAACTTGAACCTATATCTACTAGTACTAAATAAATAGTTCAATAAACATGAGTTATACCTCTAATAATATTGTGAGCTTCCAAGTCATAAGCCTCCATAGCCTACAGTTTCCCGTGGCCCTAACCGCCATCTTCCCGAGCCTTGTGTGGGCCTCTAGGTACTAGTGGTTGTGGAAGGAGATCATAACATCATCCACCACCAGTAGATACTCCTCTAGAATCACCATCTACTCCTCTACTATATTATACTCCCTAGGGGGTGCTCTGGACATGCCTTATAGATATATGATCATGGTGTTATCTCTATCACGATTGTCCATCTGATGTCTGCCTACCCTCCATAGCACTTCAGGTCATGAAATAAAATTCCATGTGACATCTCCCATAACATGAATAGTATCATCCCTCTCTAGGATTCCCTAGTCCCCCACATTGTCCCTAAGTTTCATGATCGCATTCCTGCATCCTACTACAAGAAGATCTCCCATGCCAAGAACTTTCCAACTGGCACCTACTAGCTGCTATAGAGGACTCAACTCTGTGATGACCACTTCCAGCTCCAGGTTAATGGAATCCATCATATAGGAGGCTCTTCGTCACTATTTCCCACTAAATAACTCTATATTATAGGAGAATACACAGGGGTACCACCCTAGAACATATGTCTCTATAGAGACCCTATTCATACTTTTACACCCAAAAGCAACCATATAGATTCATATTGAGGGAGTACCATGTAAGGTCAGTGAACCTTACAGAATAATTAGTAACTATCATACCTCTCTTATATAGATCTAATGTATCCTAAATCTAAAATTATCACAATAATGAGGGGTAATACTCCTCACAAAATGGTTTTTGGAATTCGGACCATCAGAGTTACGACTCATCATGCGTATTTATGACTAAAATCCACCAAATCCCAGCTACTCCAGGGAAAATGATGGTTTTCATCACAACAATATGATCATTAAAGGTATGTATAATCATAAAACTCAAATTACCAACTCAATCCAATCCTCTAGTGCATGGGGATATGGCTCACCATAGAACCTCAGTGGCCTCTGGTGTTGGAACTCATGGAGTTTTCTAAGCATGTGTACATCCATTTCCAACTATGCTATTATAATATACTAATAAACATAAAGGGGTGCTTCTAGATACCCTTTAGTAGGAAATATAGAAATATATACCATCTAGGAGGAAATATAGCAAGATATATCCCCTAAATTAATCCCTCAACACACATCATATCATTTTCATGATACTGAATAGGTAACCTGGCAGGCTGTCTTCACGGAAGAATCTTGAAAACTAATCAAGACATATCATGGTCAGATGAGAATATATATATATAGTGATTTTTATCAAGAAGGAATGTCAAAGTACTCAATCCTATATGATGCATGTACCAAAGTTCCCTAAAACCAATGTATCAGTATGCCAAGTTGCCAAGAAGTTAGTTAGAGTCCTGGTGAATAGAAACATTGACCATCACACCAAAACTGTATTCCCTAGACAAAAATCCGCACTCTAGACACTTTGATATCATTCCTAAAGTTCCCAAACAAACCTCGTAAGGTTAAAAAACTCTAAACATCATCCTGAGGTTGAACCATCTTTGATACTAATTGTTCACGACCTGACTCATCGAGGGTCGCTTGGCTGGAAGAAGGCTGAGCCACAACTACCCCAAGCCCACCTCTATAGGCCAGGGGCTGGAGGAAAACATCGACAAGGAATAACTAATATGGGATGCCTTTTTTTAATGTACCTATACACATTCACCCAACCATATAAATACATAAATGAATAAGAATAATAATTAAAGACTATAACATCTAGAGTAAAAACCATGCATGTAACAACCTTTAGAGAATACAAAAGAGTGTGACTATAAAATCTAAACAATAAAAGTAAAATACATTCCCAACTAGAAAAGATGTCCCAACCTAACAAAAATAGGAAAATAAAAGTTGAGAGAGCTTAAATCCATATCTTCAAGCCCCATCCAACATTTTCAGTCAAATAAACTTGGGTATCCCTATACTTCTCTTTAATCATTATCGACCTATCTGTCATCGGCATAAGACATGACATGTGCGAACAAAGCCCATGTAGATGTCAGTATATACATACTCATTAGGATTCTTATAAAACTATATGGGGATAAATATGATACATGATATAAGTAATCATATCAACCCAAATAAAGAGGGAAACAAGACCCAACAATGAAGATATATGCTTATAAAAGAAACTCACAAGTGAGAGAAATGGAATTCCTATCTCCCAGCCTAGACTACGATGATTATGATTCCTAAAATTCAAAAATTCCATCAATGATTCCCATAATTTCATGTTCATGTAAAAATAAATCATGTGGAGACATCTTCCAACTACTCCACAGCCCAATAGGACACAATCTTCAAGTAAAGTACCCATACCCTTATTTAATAGGTAGATTCCTATACCCTGGTATGAAATGAGAGTTCTTCTCAATAGTTAAAGAACTCATTTCCTTGTAAAATAAGAGGTTTTCACTCAATAGGTAGAGTACCCATGCCTATACACAATAAGAGGTTTTCACTAAATAGGCATAGGATCCATGACCTAGTAGATATAAGTATTCCACTCAATAGGTGGAGAACCCACTCTCTGATACAATAGGAGGTTTCCACTAAATAGGTAGAGGAACCATTATCTTGTGTGACATGAGGTTTCCAATAAATAGGTAGAGTACCCATTCCATGATATAGTAGGAGGGTTCTAATCAAACTAGTATAAGGAGTATGGGGGATTCCCAACCCTGGCCTCTCTTTGATGATCCTGCCATATCACTGTCATCATCAAGCACCACCAAAAGAAGTACCACACTCATAACATCTCTAATTGTATCTCAAAAGCCACTAATAAGTACACTATCATGTTCTATATGGAAAATAACTTAGGATAATATACTTAAAGGACAAAATATGAGTCAAAATTAAGGAGATGAGATAGGTGGAATATTATATAAAAGTGCACGACATGTAAGGTATCCACATGGTGTGTGGCCCCATTACTATGTCTCATTGTCTCCTCTCTATCACACATATTTATATCCATGTAGTACTACATAGCATGTAAGTGTAATACATGGTATGTATCGGCCACCCAGGGTTAGACCGTGTAATCCAAGCCATGATCATGTACTTTGGCCATGTGCCAGTACAAGGCATGTCCCAAGACACCCACATCATGTTAGGGTCAATATGGTTCTCAACGTGTGATATCTTCCCAGGCCTATGTACTCTCTAAAGTATATAGTGTATGCCCCTCCATATACATCATGTAGGGCCACATTGGTTCTTGGGTGTGTACCCTATATACACATTGAGTTGGGTAGCTAGGGGTCACATGGAAGATTGTCCCATTACACGGTGTGTGATATTTAACTCCAACACAAAACCCTTTCTGCCATATAAAATTGGACTACACAGCGTGTGATCATTACATTTTACACCGTGTATATGAGGATTTTCTAGAAATACTAGATCTTCACATAGATTCCAAATTCATATCTTCCACCACCATATCTTTCTTTTGACCACTAGAAAATGGTGTTAATCACATCCAACTATCGATTTCATCCTTCCATTGACCAGAAATCAGTATTTGGTCCTCCCATGGGAAGCCCCTACACTGCCCATCACTCATGGTACCCCCTACATCTTTATTGGATCCCCGATCCATAGTAGGACCACCTGCATCCCATTTCATAACTTCATTCATCCATAATTTATCAATTCACATGTTTTTTGTGTTATGGAAATGAATCTGGGGGTTTTATCACACTCAAACTGATCCCAAAAAGTCAAACTGCAACCTCATTGGCCAACGGTGAATAACATGATAAAGGGAGAGGAGAAAGGCACAATAATGAATTGAACCCTTCTTTGTCCAAGAATTCATGGAAAATGATTACATAAATAGGGTGATAACAACACAGCAATAGGTTTAACTATCTAAAATAAAGAATTAACCATTTTAAAGGCTCATGTGAAGGTTGGAAATTTCCAATAAATCAAATAAGATTTATGATTCATGCTTCATTAATAAAAAAGAGGCAGGAAACCATAAAAAATGCATTCCCTTCCTCAATATTCGTTCAATAATTGGTGAAGAATTCATTCCCCAGTGATGGAGAAGATCTACTATGTTTTTTTCTATCAATCCACCTTGATTCGGTCATCGCTCTTCTTCTGGATCTAATTCTCCAGTGAAGAAAATTCTAAATATCCACTAAACTCTCCCAAGTTTATGCGGCTAACCCAAGAAATTTTCTATAACAGCATATTTATAGAGGAAAAATTGTTTTGTGCATTAAATAATTAATTAAATTAATTAATTAATTAATTCACATAGCATACCCTTCAACAGATTTCTCATCTAAATTTATGGTTCTGACAAAATTTAGGTCATTCCTAGGGTAAAACACATGCTCCATATTTAAACATGGTTTTAGATTTTTGTTTTGACTCTTTTCAAGATATATTCCATTATTTTTGAAAAAATATTCCCACGTGATATAAAATATATTTAATATTTTTATAAAATTAATATCGGGCTCTTCGATCCTTGTAATCATGTTTCATCTCAACTCATGGATCCAAAAATATTTTTTAATATATTTAAAAGCCTTTCAAGGAAAAAATACAGTCTCTACATGTATTGTATCATTGGTAAGGGTACAAGAAAATCACTTGAATCCTCTACATTCTTAGTGAATCAGAGGTTTCTTGATGCTCGTGACATAAGGAATCATCTCCATGAGAAAGCCCAATTATTTAAATACACAAGAAGTAAGAAAATAATTTTATTCACTAGTATCAAAAAAGAAATTTATAAGGGTAGAGTTCAAAATAAAAGCTACCTATCATGGTCAAGGAACATGGTTTCTCAGTTGAAATACCCTACTCAACTCTATATAATTATTATTCCACTACCATAAAATAGTCTTTTCTCCCTTGATAAGGTGTCATATAAGAAATCGATGTGTTCCTAGATTCATCATGGTTCACCCGATTCTTAGGGAAAGAACTATTTTCATTATATTGTTCTGATTTTTCAGGTGATACATGAGACTAGTTCAAGTTTTCACCTCCTATTGACTTCAGAGGTTTAAGTAAATATTTCTTGAGATTCCATATTTTACCACATTTATAAAAATATCATAGTGGTGTAGTACACTCCTTCTATTTATGATGAAGAGAGCCTCACTGAAATAAACTTGGTATATTTTTTTATTTAATGGATATGATGCTAGTCTAGTAGACTAATTCTCTGATGACCTAATTCCCTAAGAATATCTCTCCATTTTCCATTTATTCCCCATGCTAGATTTTCCACCTACACTTGGGTGGATGATGGTGTCCCCTCAACTAGGATTCCCTACAAGTTCTCTCTCTCCCACCATCACCTTGTTTACCATCTCTACATGATGTATAATATATAAAAAAGACTATCCTGGAGTGAATATTAGGTCATAGACCGACTTCAAATATTCAGGCCTTCATCCTTTCGTTGAAATCTACCATCGGTGATAAATGAACTAGGTGCATGAATTGGGAAGAATATTCAATCACTAAAATATTTCCTTATTCCAAATGGAATAATCTCATTATCTTCTCAAGTTGGAATGTGTGTGGATAAAAAAAATTATTGAAAAAATCCTCATACTCCACCCAAGTAAGATCCTGGTCCAAAATTTCTTGAATAGTAAATTCAATCTATTATAGAACATGGGATTGAAGAATATACATTGTTATCTTCACCTCTATCTATTTGATGTTTTGAGGAATTCAAATATTCTGGTCAACCTACCTAGCCATACTTCTTCTTTATCAAGTCCTTAATCTCCCTAAAATGTCAGTGGATTATGCTTCTAGAATTTCAGTGAGTGATTCACACAATTATGTTCCTCAGCCTGAGGTCCCTTCTCAACATATTGTAACGTTTTCACAATACTCTTGATTATTTGTTGGTTCACCAATGGTTTTGGTGGAACCGTATTCTCAGTTGTACCCTCTTACTATTTTTATATTCTCCTAACTAATGGAATTATTATTCTATAACCATATAAATAATTTCAAATTAATCATTTAATTTCTTATTTATTCAAGGTTATATCATATATCATGTCCAAACAATCAAAATCATAATATCAAAATACCAAAATCAAATAATCATGTGGTAATTTAGTCTAAGAGGGAAGCCTCTTTACTAACGCATGATACCCTACTCTCGTCAGCTAAACCCATGACGATGAGGTGACAACACACATAGAAGTATTTTAGAACACTTCTTTACCCAGAGCACTATGGTAACAACCCATACCTTACTATTGGATTGGAAAGAGCTTAGGTTCCACTAACCATAGGTGACATCCCCCAAACACCAAAGGATGGTAATAAATTCCAAGGGATTACTAAATCATTGGCGGTGATTTTCCATTTAAACATACTAAACCAATCAAAACAATAATAACTAAACCAATACTAAATTATGCATGAAATGTAAACAATAAAACAAAAAATCCAATAAATAAACAATATCCGAGTAATGTAAGAACTAAAAAAATAGAACAATTAAGACTCCAAAATAAGAAAGACAATAGTTCTAGGTTAGCACTGCTCTAAACACCCATAATATGAAAAACGCCTAATATTCATCTCCATCATCCATGAAATATACATCAAGAATAACTGGTAGAGAAATATGAAAACTTCCACTTTATTATATCATGGAAAATAGTGCATGTATACACACTAAATTTCATATATATGGGGTGATTATAACAACCCAGTAGGCAAACCCCAAATAATTTTCCCACATGCCACTAAAATGAGAATTGGGTTAGTTCATAGTTTCATAAAACGGAAGTAGAAAATACAAAATAAATTTAAATAGTTTCATGGATTGCATATAAAACTGAAGAAAACATATCAAAGAAGTTTTATAAAAAATTTGGTTTTTATAAATAGAATCCAAAAATATTTTAAACTAACATGGAATATAGAGTTCATGTTTTCATACAAACATGGATACCAAATTATGGTCCCTGCAATCATGAAAGTTGAGTCATCTTTCACCATGTCGTTACTTGGTGATATACCTTCCTATTCCTCTAGTCTATAACTAAGTTCCAAGTTCATACCAAAAAAGTGACATACAATGAAAATATGAACAAACATCACATACATTATTTTTTCCAAGTTCTCGCACCCAAACCCCTTTTTTGTTTTAATGGAAACCATTAAATAATTTTATCAAATAGGTTGTTTGAATCCCCCACAACCCAATATTTCAAGGTCAACTAGTAAGATTAATATTAAGTATAGTTTTAGTATGATAATTTCATTTAAAAACAATAATAAATTAACTAATAAATCATAAATCCTTTTAATTCCATAGAAAGTGAAATGAGGGTAAAAACCACCTACCTCAAAAATGATTGACACGATGAATCTTCACCCAACTTTGAAAATCTAGAATCTTTATTCTATTTCTCTAATTAATCATAAGAAAGTTTGATCAAAACTTGTCCAATCCCATATATCCATCCATAATAAACCTAGTCTAGGGTTCTGTTCAAGAGGAAATGGGAATATCTAGATTATAAGGGAATAACATAGCCCTTACCTTTCATTTCAATGATCCAGTGCTCAATGAATCATCGATAATAGAGTCTAGAAGTCAAAGCTCATTACAAATCACATAGAGGATGATTGAGGGTTGAGAGCATGACTAGGGGAATAAAATTGAGATATTTTAGGTGAGTTTCGTCTTTTAAAGCCAATTTTTTGAACTAATTTATGACATCGCGCGGTTGGGCAACACATTCAAGCAAACCATGCGCTAACCGTACAAATCCCCACTACCCAAAATTTCTAAGTCATGTGGTGAGGAAAACCATGTGCCAACTATGTGAGTCACTGATATCTAGAAACATTCAAAATTCATAGTTAAGTCGCACAGTTAGAAAAACTATGCACCAACCATGCACCTGCCCAGTAACCCCCATATTCACCTCACATAGTTTCCTGAAGAAGCTTCATAGTTTCCCATTATTATGCTAAAACTATGCACCCTTAAAAACACTTCAAAAACATTCCAAAACCATACATAAAATTTCCATGACCTACATTAACTATTCCATAACATAAAATACAAAATAAAGTAGATAATTACCACAAATCAGGGGAGTCATAATCGATCCTCCGATGCGGGATGTATATTCAAACACCGATACCACTCATCTAATATTTCATTTCTATTAATAAATAATCTTATTTTAAAATATATGTTAATACATTTAAAAATTTATATATTAATTAATATACATATATACATATATTTATATATTAATTGATATGTTAATATACAAATATATAAATTAATATATATATATATATATTTATATTTATACTAACATAAGTTAATATATATAAATTGATATATATATATATATATTAATGTATATATTAATGATAATTTATTTAGTTATTATTGATTTAAATATATGTATATATATATAAACTAATATATATATATATTAAATATATATATTAATATAAATATGATTATTAATTTAAATATTTTAATATATATGTATTAGTTATCATTTATTTAGTTATTATTAATTAATTATGATAGTGATTTAACTTTTATGTTTTTGTGTTTGTGTGTGTGTAACACACACACACACACACATATATATATATTAATTATATTATATTATATATTAATATATTTGTGTGTCATTATAAATAATTATATGTTTATATGTTTATTTATATATGAAAATATTAATATATATATATATATAAACTAATATATATATATATATATATGTATTATATATTTTTATATATGTGTGTGTGCGTATATGTATAAATTAAAAAACATATATATATAATTTCGTCAAGTTTTAAAACGAAGCTAATTTAGCCACATTTCAAAACATGGGTAAATTAAAAACTATCAACATTTTAAAACATTGCTAAATTAGTCATGTTTTATGGAATCATGTATAAATATAAATATTTTATGGAAACACAGTTAAATTAGAATTTATCCCTATTTTAAGAAATTTCATCTATAAAACATTTCTAAAAGACTTTTTTTCATAGTTTCAACAAATCAAAAATTGAAATTTTCTCCAAAACATAATGACCCAGAAATATTCATGGAGTTACATGCTCCCTACCATATAATTTCCCTTATCATCACTCCCTAATAACCAACTTACTCAACTTTCAACTTTTTTTTAGAATAAGTTATCATGATCCATGCTCATTCTATTCTCATAGGCTCATCTTGCACCTTTTTCTAAGGTCTAAAACATCATAGTGTTCCAAGATATCACTACCAAATAATTTTCAAAGTTCTATCACCCTAGAACCCCAATTCCCAATAGAAATACCTCAAAACAATAAAATCTAATCATTGTCTCATGAAACCCATGTTAATTTCCATGCTAGATCCCAAATTATCCAATGAGAAGCTGGATAATTCCATCAATGTCCCATTTCACCATATATAGGAACATCTTTACAATTCATTATCATGTGTTCCAAGACACCTGGCCCATTAGTGTAGCAAAAGGCCCACGCATCACCTAACCACGTTTTTCATCCCAAATGTGATCACTAATCACATGACACTAGAGTCTTATGAAATATATCAAATCTTTCAGGGAACTAAGGAGTTCTAAACTCTATTATAATCCCATAGTATTTCCTGGGTTCTTATAAACCATTCAGTTCTTGAAGGATTGGTGTATTTCCTAACTTAGTACCACCCTCATGTGTAAAATTGATGTTCATTTACACCACAATTATGACTTCACCTTGTAAGTCATATAATCACTCACTCTCTTGGTTACAAGGCTAGAGTGGATTAAAATAACCCTCTCAATAGTTATTTTCCACCATATATCTCTATAAATTTTATCCCTTAAGGGGTATACTTCAACATACTACCCCATATTTCATCTCAACTCAGGAATTCCTAGGTATTATTTTCTATATCCTAGGCCAACATGCCTCATTAACTAACCATGCATCCCTTGAAGATCAAGCATGCCCTCATGAAGTGTTACTTTTTCTTCCATTATTAAGGTACTCAATACTATACATATATTGAAATCCATTGTATAATCACACACCTCTTGTGTGTTGTTCTAACATAAAAAAGAATCTTTCCATTCTCAATAATCTCAGGTCATATGTAATGCCCCATCATAGATCACTCCAAATAGTAAATGGATTGGACCTCCATGTGACCTTAGGCATGCATCCCCATATGCCAGAGGCTTTCGACTAGCAGCAAGGGGCTAATATAGTGCCATGGGGAGATTGTACCCCATATATCAGAGTGAATATTGATAAATAAAGTATCCAATCATCATAAAAACCCATCAAATCAAAGTACTCATAAAAATAATGAATTTGAAACATTAAATACCAATATTAAATGTTTTTAAATAGATATGAATGGTTGTGGTGACATACAAGACTAATCAGCCACTAGGCTGATCACATATACAAATAAAAAACCAAAAATAAAATACACTTGGACTCCACTATCACTCATCCCACTTGATAATTAAAATAATTATCCTTGGACCAACCTATGCTTGAAACAAGTATAGAGGTTCTCAGGGACCCAATAGTTATGTTCACCCGATAAGGGTGTGATTATAAAACTTAGTACTATACCACCAATATGGTTCCATAAATTATTGTAAATAAAATAATATATTCATGTTAAATGCTCAAAATAAAAAAAATAACTACTCAAAGATCAATAAAATAAATGAAAAACAATACCTACTTCAACCAGTACTGAAATTACTATGATCACCTCACGTGGACCATGTCAACCCATGCATCACAATCTCACCAAAGAAATATACATAAAACATGGTCCAAGCCCGATAACCATAATCCATCCTCATGTATTATACTCTAATCAACCATTCCTACTTTGTCCAATGTTAGGGTTTATTTGAGCGTAAGAATCGCCTTAGGAGAACCAAAACCCTCACTCTAGGGATCCCATGCTCGCGTCTCTACAATGATAAGTAGCAGGTTATGGGGCATCAGCAGGCATACCTCATTCTCAAGCGCTCACATTGAACCTCATGGTGGTACCTGTTTGTTCATCACTGTAAAGACCCGTATTTTCCATGTGAATTTTTTTTAATTATATGGGAATATTACGAGTCCTTGAAAATTAAAATCACATGATTATGAGGCATGGTGTGCCCAGAATGAATTTTTGAACCTTTTTTATGTATGTTCATTAAACGTGCGAGCGGGTTTTGTAACTTTTAAACTGGTGATCGGAATTGAAATATGAGGGCACAGTTGAACTCACAACGCCGATATTCGCTTAAGTAAACCATCACCTCGACTGCAGTAGGTCGAGGGTGGAAGTTAGTTTTTTAGTTTTTCTTGGAAGAAGAAAAATAAAATAATTAACATTTTATTTTTCTTTTTGAAACCTCTCTTTTTTGAATTATGGAGGTGGGGACCACCTAAGCTAGAAAACCTCCCATTTTGAATTCATGGTGGTGGGGACCACCAGAACCCCTCTTAATGTGGGAAAACCTTTCAACTCTCAATTTAATCATGCTAACTTAACTAAATTGATGAGCCAACTTTTAATTGCTTAATTAATAAACATAACACATTAAGTTCCCTCCTCTTTTCTGATGGGGAAATTTGGGTAGGCAAAGGAGAGTAGTTTAGGGGAGATTTTGGAGGATCATTCTCTCCAATGAAGAACACCTCTCCAACGAAGATAATCCTCCAGAATCGAAGAAAGAGGACGACGCTTGAGCCCAGATCTGAAGTATCTTGCAGGAGCGAAGAACGCTGATGTTACCATCCCCTGCATTGACTTCATCTTCTACCTCTCGACACCTCCAAAGAACGAAAAGGTAGGGGTGTTTTTTATTATTCTTCATTAATTTATTTTACGTTGAATCTTTTCCCATGATCTGAGTGCTACCAATCTAATGTGGTGGGTACGGGCCAAACAAAAATGGCTTGATCCCTCTAATTCATCCATATTGATGCGTTCTTCGCGATGGAGGAGGACGACGACTGGTGCTGGCAACTGGCATCGGTAGGGCTCGGGAGTGGCGGTCAGCACTCCGGTCGGCCACGAAGATGGTGGCGGCGCAACCGTGCTGTCGAAAGAGGGCCATGGGCCATCGGCCGTGGCGGAGCAGGGGCAGCGGTCGGTGCATGGTCGGCCGCATGAAGGGGGCGGCAGCACGCGTCCATGCCTTCGGTCTTGCAGGGGCCGCGGCATGAGGCCATGGTGGCAAAAGAGAGCAGTCATCTCACTACAAGCCACTGATGGTGGCGCGGGGCATGACCGCGCCACGAAGGAGGGATGGCCGTTCGGCCAGCCGGGGAGCCGAGCGGGACCCTAGGTTCTGTATGCCAGCTGTCGGTGCCATGTGGTGTCGGCCGGTCGGCCACCCAACCAGAATGGTTGGGCTGTTTGGGGTACCCAGGGGGAACCTACCCCTTGGGTGGTGTCTAGGGAGGACCCCACCATGAGGCCACCCGGTCGAGGGCCATCGCGGGCCCCCCATCGTAGGCCGCACCATGGGCCACACCGCGCCGGCAGGCTGGACCAGACCCATTGGGCCGGGGCGGACACAGTGGGCTGGGTTGGACCCAAGTTTGGACTCAGGTCGGCCCAGCCATGTCGGGCAGGGTCGGTCCGACCGGGTCGGACCAGACCTGAACCAGCTTCAACCCCTTTTCGCTCTTCCAGCTATATCTTGAGCTATGGGCATCCGTTTGATTAACTGTCTGCAGTGCTAGAAACCTTGGATTGGGATGTTCATTTTCGTATACCCCAATTGAGTTTTGGATAAAGCTGGGGTACGTCTGGTTTGGATCAAACATGAATCCAACCGGGCCCTCAGGACTAAAAGGCCAATAACTTACAGACCGAGCATCCGATTGATGCACCGTCTATTGCGTTTAGACCCCTTTTACATGGAGGTCCTTTCGTATTCTTCTTGTTTGGACTTTGTGGCAGTTGGAGTATCGAACTATGGCTTGAGGAGTGGACCCTCCTGGAATAAATCGAGCTTAGTGCGGGAACCCTGTGGCTGGCTGTAACATGAGAAAGGGGTCCTATGTGGGTTTGTGCCTCGAGATCCTATGTGGGTCTGTGTTCGAGGATCCCACTTGGATCTGCTCTATGAATCCACATGGGACTACTCTAGTATCCTATGTGGTTCTTCTATACTAGGATCCTACGTGGGTCTGATGATTTAAGATCCTATGTGGGTCTGATGATTTAGGATCCTACGTGGGTCGGCCTCTTAACAGAGTAAGATGATTCAGTAGTTACATCTAATTGTCTTTACTACCATACCCAATTTATACTTTGTGTGAGATAATTCCTTACCTTTGTGGTATTCTTCTGTGTGGAGATACCTTTGTGGTACTTACCTTTGTTGTGATACCTTTGTGGTATTTTTTGTGTGGTGATGCCTTTGTGGTACTTACCTTCATGGTGATAACTTTGTGGTATACTTTTGTGTGGATTTAACTTTGTGGTACTTATCTTTGGGGTGTTATCTTCATGGTAATAATTCCTCTGTGGAACAGTTTAGCTTTGGGATTTTGAGTTAGGCCTTATGTTTCTTCATGAATGAGATGGGTATACTTGATAACTTAGGTATATGTATAGGCATATACCTAAGTAGGGTTGACTTTTGTTTCCATGATTTGTGGGTTATCCTTTTTGGATTTTGTGAAACCTTTGAAGGTCTCGGTGTCCTTAGTGGGTATCGTTATACTCACCCCTGCACGGGTTATGCCCGCACCTTGTTGTGTTTGGTGCATATGATGAACAGCGCTGACTGAGGGTGAGGGTACCAGGACTGGAGGTAGCACGAAGGTGGACATAGACAAGGCGTACAGTAGAGATGATCTTTTGAGAGTTGTACATACCCTTCATGTAGGAACCCTGGTGGGTGTTCATAGGATTTGTTTTCAGTTTTACTTGTACATTTTAGTTTACTTTTACTTTTCATTTGGGATTGTATTCTAACCCCTTTTTCTTTCAGTACACACCCTGTTTACTATATAGTTTTACTTTGTTCTTGTTTCTTGCTCTGTGCTTAGTTGTGTGAGTTACAAGTTATAAAGGCAATGTCTTCCCAATTTTAGGGAATAAGCCTTTCACTGCTAGTCGCTAGCCCCTGGCCTATGGAAGGCTGGCTTGGGTTAGTCACGACATGGGCCTCGGGGGATGAGACGTGAAAAAATGGTATCATAAGAGTCGATTCTACCATAAAACATTGGACTCTAATATTTTAACAGCAATAGTGTTAACTGTTATGAGTTTGGTTATCAGTTTAGGGAATCTAGTGTTGGTGCGGCGGCCAACGTATCCATACACCAGGACTCTGAATTCTGATTTCTGACTCAGTGCATGAAAAGAATAATTGTGTGTATGTTTTGAAAAATTTTCTTTGTGTTCTCTTTGAGTCATATCACTATGTATAATTTATTGACTGTGACACACCTGTTCCTTTTAGGATGCCTCAATGCAGCCAGCTATCCAGGGTTCTAGGTATAGTACATGATGATAGCCCACCGAGTGACGAGGCCTCGGTGCAGGGCCCTCTTTCAGTAGAGGCACCAGCGAAGGCACCAGTGGTACCATTACCCGTTGGTCCATAGATGCCATTATCCCTAGAAATAGTGGGTACACGCCGCTTGAGCATGTTGCACGAGTTTTAGTGCAAGAGGCCACCCAGGTTCTGGGGTGATATAGACTCATAGGTGGCTGAGTATTGGCTGGAGGCCGTGGTGAGAGTCTTCCAAATAGTAGGAACACCAGATGATCTCATAGTGATCCTTGTCGCCAATATTCTATAGGTAGTAGCAGGAAGATGGTGGGGCCTAATTCTCGAGGTTCATGACGAGGTGACACTTTTTTTAGCAGACTTTGAGAACCTGTTTCGGGCAGAGTTTGTCCCCGCGATCCTTCACGCAGTGTGCATATAGGAACTTCTTCATCTGCAACAGGGAAGCATGATTGTGTCTCAGTACTCAGCGGGGTTCAACGACCTCTCATGCTACTCCACTGATATTTTGTGAGACCCATTCTTCAGGGCCCAGACCTTCGAGCAGGGACTCAGGCGGGAGATCAGGGCTTTGATGATTTCTCTCAACATCCCGACGTAGGAGGGGGTGTTAGAGCTAGCCCTCTTAGTGGAGAGTTTTCTTGCTGAGTACTCACCAGCAGCGAGACCCAGCACCAAGCATCACGTAGTGGAGACTTCTGCAGCTAGCAGTAGAAAGATGTCACAGAGGTCCAAGAGGACCAGACCTACAGGAGGACAACCTCACGATTCAGGGTCGGTTGTGCGGGGCACCCAAGATAGAGCCAGTCATGCGAGGAGCAGGTAGTGTTACGCATGCAGTGGGTAGGGTCACATGGCTTGTGACTGCCCAACCCGCCATATGGATAATCATTACATAGTCGAAGGACCACCTAGGAAGAGATAGAGGTTTGACTGAGGAGGTCCGCAGGGAGTAGGCGGACGTGGAAGAAGAGCTGGCTATGCAGCTGGCGGTGGGTGACAATTCGAGGTGTTACCGCCACCACCACCAGGTGGACCACCATGACCACAGGGAGCAGGTGGACATGGGTGAGCTCAACTTCAGTAAATTGAGGCTTATGACCATAGAGCTCTAGAGATGATATGAGGTATGATCTGTGTCTACTCCACCTTAGCTGTAGTATTTATAGACACAGGTTCCAGTCATTCTTTTATTGACACTTCCCTCCTTCGGAGCTTGGAGATTCTGGTGGAGCCGTTGGCTCGATCCTTATGGCTAGATACTCCTATAGGATACTATAAGATGATTACACACTAGTTTCAATAGTGTGAGCTTACTCTAGGAGGTGAGATCTTTGGCTGGGATCTCCTAGTAGTAGCGTCAAGGCCTTACGAAGTCATATTGGGTATGGACTGGTTATCTATCGTCCATGATCAGATTGATTGTATTAGGTTCAAAGTGGTGTGTGTCAGCAAGGATGGGACTATTTTTACCTTCACCGGAAATAAGGGATCCTTTGTAGCACATGATGGACTTACCCAGAGGAGAGTGCGGTCAATCACTCATCAGTTGGCTAGCCTTACCCTCAGAGCGGTTGATGTGGAGAGTCTGAGTTATCCTATAGTGGTGGACCAATACATGGATGTCTTCCCAGATGATGTCTTGGGTCTACCTCCTCATAGATAGGTGTAAATTTACATTGAATTGTACCCTGGGATGGCACCGATATCTACACCAGCGTTTCGGATGGCTTCCGTGGAGCTTCGTGAGTTGTGGGTATAGCTGGAGGAATTACAGGGGAAGGGGTTCATCAGACCCAGTTTTTCTCCTTGGGCAGCCCTGATTTTGTTCACCAAGAAGGAGGATGGTTGATTGAGACTTTGTTTTGACTATCGGTGCTGAACCAGGTGACCGTGAAGAACAAGTACCCACTATTGAGTATTGACGACCTCTTTGATCAGCTGAAGGGAGCGCGATGGTTCTCAAATATAGACCTCAGATCAGGATATCACCAGCTCAGAGTACGAGACGAGGATATGCAGAAGACATCTTTCAGATGTCGGTACAACCATTACAAGTTCTTGGTTATGCCATTTGATGTGACCAATGCTCCATTTGTGTTCATGGGACTCATAAACATGATCTTTCAGCCATACCTTGATCACTGTGTAGTAGTCTTCATCGACGACATTCTGATCAACTTGGCTAATGAGGAGGAGTGTGCCTATCATTTGCAGGTAGTTCTAGACACACTCTGAGAGAACTGGCTTTATGGTAAGCTCTTGATGTGCCAGTTCTAGATCTGAGAGGTTCAATTCCTAGGACACGTCATCTCGGAGGTTGGAGTTGCAGTGGATCCAGTGAAGATTGAGGTGGTACTTGCTTGGGAGCCACCCAGGAGTGTGATAGAGGTACGAAGTTTCTTATTTTATCTAGATACTACTGGAGATTTGTTCCCGAATTCTCCAGAGTCGCAGCACTTTTATCATCATTGATAAAGAAGGGGCAACCCTTCATGTGGTCGGAGAGATGCACGCAGTGTTTTCAAGAGATGAGGTAGAGGCTAACTATTGCCCCCATCTTGATGCTTCTTGAGGAGTGCATTGGGTACATAGTCTACTGTAACGCATCAGGGACCGGGCTCGGATGTGTCCTGATGCAGGAGCGAGAAGTAATCGTATATGGTTCTTGACAGTTGAGATAGCATGAGAAGAACTATGCTACCCATGACCTTGAGTTAGCAGAAGTGTTCTTTGCTTTGAAGATGTGGAGACACTGTCTTATAGGTGAGCATTTTAAGGTCTACACAGATCAGAAGAGTCTCAGGTATATCTTCTCCTAGAAGGACCTAAACCTAAGACAATAGTGTTGGATTGAGTTCCTATAGGACTATGACTTCGAGATAGTCTATACTCTGGGTAAGGGGAACATTGTAGAAGATGCACTCAGTAGGAGATCTGGTATACAGTTGCAAGGTGAGGAAACAAAGTAGTTGGCCGCTTTACAGATAATCTTTGTGGAACGGGATGAAGTATATTTTCTTCAGTCTCTTATAGTCACTCCCCCACTTCTTCATCAATTATGGGAGGCAGAGTGTGGGGACACTGACTACGAGGATCGACGTGTTCAGATATCCACAGGACATGCACCTGATGGATTTTATAAAGGTGGTGATCATGTAATCCTATTTAGAGGACGTACCATGGTACCAGTGTCGCATTGGGAGGAAGTGTTGAGGGAGTTACACACATCCCCTCTAGCGGTACATCCAGGAGTGGAAAAGATATACCAAGACCTCTGACGATAGCACTAGTGTACGAGAATGAAGAAATAAGTAGCATAGTTTGTCTCTTGGTGCCTCACTTGTCAGCAAGTGAAGCCGGAGCATCAGGTACCAGCGGGATTAGTTCAGCCTTTAGAGGTCCTAGAGTGGAATTTCGGTGGGATATACATAGACTTAGTGAATGGACATCCACGTACATCCAGGGTTCATGATTCTATCTAGGTGATCATCGACTGAATCACCAAGTCGGCCCACTTCCTACCAATCAGAGAGAAGGGTTCATTAGAGAGATTGGGACGCCTCTATGTGCAAGAGATTGTGTGGTTACATGGAGTAACCTCAATGATTTTCTCCGATCGTGATGCACATTTCACTTCTCGGCTACAGAAGGGGTTACAGGAGGCTTTCAAGACATAGATTCATTTGAGCACTGTCATCCATCCTCAAGCGGATGGCCAGACTAAGCAGACAATTCAGACCCCCGGGGACATGCTACGTGCTTGCGTCCTTGACTTCGGTCATAGCTTAAAGGATCACTTTCCCTTGGTGGAGTTTTCATACAACAACAGTTATCACTCCACCATTGGGATGGCACCTTTAGAGGCTCTGTACAGACGACCTTGCAGATCACCTTTGTGCTGGACTGACCCAAAGGAGTCAGCACTCATGGGACCAGATATGGAATGGGCTACCATGGAGAAGGTGCAGATTATCCATGAGATGATAAAGACTTCACAGAGTAGGCAGACGTCTTATTTCGATAAGAGACAGAGACCTCTGGAGT
Source organism: Viscum album (assembly GCA_963277665.1). NCBI lineage: Eukaryota > Viridiplantae > Streptophyta > Magnoliopsida > Santalales > Viscaceae > Viscum > Viscum album. The sequence goes on from OY728135.1 coordinate 1,371,971,661, forward strand.
TCAAGGACGGTGACCATGTCTTTCTACGGGTCTCACCCCGACGAGGTTTTAGAGATTTGGTCGGGGCGGCAAGTTATCTCCGAGGTTCATCGGACCCTTCTAGGTCCTCAACAGAGTTGGTGAGGTGGATTACCGCCTAGAACTTTCCCCTCAGTTGCACTGGGAGCACAACGTTTTCCACATATCCCAGCTGAGGAGATACGTGTATGACTCATCTCACATCATCGACCACTGTGAGCTGGACATCGATGATGGGGAAACATTTACGGAGGTTCCAGTGGATATTGAGTATCGATAGGAGAGAGACCTTCATGGGAGATCGATACCTTTAGTGTGTGTATGTTGGCAGCATGGGAACCTCCAAGAGATCACATGGGAGTGAGAGGCTCAGATTTGTGCTTTGTACCCCCTACTTGTTTTCGTAGTTTTTGTGATGTGGCTTTCGAGGACGCAAAGCCCTGAGGTGGGGAGAATGTAAAGACCTAGATTTTCAATGTAATTTTTTTATTTATATGGGAATATTACGAGTCCGTGAAAATTGACGGCGCGTGACTTCGAGGCCCGGTGTGCTTGGAATAAATTTCTGCACTTTTTTAAAAGTACGTTCAGTAAACGTGCGAGTGGGTTTTTGTAACTTTAGAACCGGTGATTGTAATTGAAATATGAGGGCACCGTTGAACTCACAGTGTCGATATTCACTAAAAGATACCTTCACCTTGACCGCAGTATGTCAAGGGGGGAAGTTATTTTTTCAGTTTTTCATGGAAGAAGAAAAATAAAATAATTAACATTTTATTTTTCTTTTTGAAACCTCTCTTTTTGAATTATAGAGGTGGGGACCATCTGAGCTGGAAAACCTCCCATTTTGAATTAATTGAGGTGGGGACCACCTGAACCCCTCTTAATGTGGGAAAACCTTTTAACTCTCAATTTAATCATGCCAACTTAACTTAATTAATGAGCCAACTTTTAATTGTTTAATTAATAAACTTAACACATTAAGTTGGATCCTCTTTTCCTTTGGGGGAATTTGGGTTGGAAAAGGAGAGGAGTTTAGGGGAGAGAGTTTGGAGGATAATTCTCTCCAATGAAGAACACATCTCCAACAAAGAGATTCCTCCAGAATTGAAGAACGAGGGCGACACTTGAGCCCGGATCGGAAGTGTATTGCGGGAGAGAAGAATGCCGATGTTACCATCCCCTTCATCGACTTCATCTTCTACCACTCAAAACCTCCAACGAACGATAAGGTAGGGGTGTTTTTTATTATTCTTCCTTAATTTATTTTACATTGAATATTTTTCCATGAGCTGAGTGCTACCAATCTAATGCGGAGGGTACGGGACAAACAAACATGGCTTGATCCCTCCACATCATCCTTGATGACGCGTTCTTCATGATGGAGGAGGATGGCGACCGGTGCTGGCGACTGGCGCCGGTAGGGCTCAGAAGCAGCGGTTGGCACTTTGTTCGTCCATGAAGAGGGTGGCGGTGCAACCGCACCACCAGAGGAGGGCTGTGGCCTGTCATCCGCGGCAAAGTAGGGGCGGCGGTCGGCGCATGGTCGGCCGCGTGAATGGGGCGGCGGCGCGTGTCTGTGGCATGAGGTCATGGTGGAAAAGGAGGGTGGCCAGCTCGTTGCCGACCGCTGGTGGTGGTGTGGCATGTAACCGTGCCGCGAAGGAGGTCAGGTCGTCTGGTTAGCCGGGGAGTCGAGCGGGACCCCGGGTCCCGCATGCCAACTGTCGGTGCCACGTGGTGCCCACCGGTCGGCCACCCAAACTGAATGGATGGGCCATTTGGGTTACCTAGGGGGCACCTCCCACTTGGGTGGGGGATAGGGTGGACCCCACCATGAGGCCACCCAACCGCGGGCCAAGGCTGCCTGGCAGGCTTCCTAGCACGGGCCAGCAGGCCGCCAAACGCGGGCCACCCATCGGGGACTGCACCACGGGCCGCCTTGCGGGCCGGGCAAGACCCAGTGGGCTGGGTCAGACCTAGGGCCGGACTCGGGTAGCCCGAGCCGGGTCAGTCCAACCGGGATGAACCGGACCCGAACCAGCTTCAACCCCTTTTCGCTCTTTCAGCTATATCTTGATCTAGGAGCGTTGGTTTGACGAACCGTCTATAGTGCTGGAAACCTTAGATCGAGACGGTCCTTTAGGAATACCCCAATTGAGTTTTGGATAAATTTGGGGTATTTCTGGCTTGGATCGAACACGAATCTAACCGGGACCTCGGGACTAAAAGGCCAATAACTTACAGACTAGGCGTCCGATTGACGCACCATCTGTTGTGTTGAGACCCCTTTTACATGGTGGTAATTTGAGATACTTATTCGTGGGACTTCATGGAAGTTGGAGTATTGACCTGTGGATTGAGGAGTGGACCATCCCAGAATCAAGCGAGCTTAGTCTGGGAACCCTATGGAAGGTTGTAACATGAGAAAGGGATCATATGTGGGTTTGTGCCTTGGGATCCTATGTGGGACTCTGTTTGAGGATCCCACTTGGATCCGCTCTAGGAATCCATGTTGGACTACTCTAGGATCCTAAGTGGGTCTGTTATACTAGGATTCTATGTGGGTCAAATGATTTAGTATCCTACGTGGGTCCTCCTCTTAACAGAGTAAGATGATTCAGTAGTTACATATAATCATCTTTACTAATGTACCTAAGTTATAACTAGTGTGTGAAAATTCATTACCTTTGTTGTATTATTTTGTGTGGTGATACCTTTGTGGTACTTACCTTTGTGTTGATACCTTTTTGGTATTCTTCTATGTGGTGATTCATTTGTGGTACTTACCTTCGTGGTGATACCTTTGTGGTATACTTCTCTATGGCTTTACCTTTGTGGTACTTATCTTTGGGGTGTTATATTTATGGTAATATTTCCGCTGTGGAACAGTTGAGTTTTGGGATTTTGAGTTGGGCCTTGTGTTTCCTCATGAATGAGATGGGTATACTTGATAACTTAGGTATATGTATTGGAATATACCTAAGTAGGGTTGATTGTTGTTTCCATGCTTTTTGGTTTATCCATTGTGGATTTTGTGAGACCTTTGAAGTTCTCGAGGTCCCTACTGAGTATCGTTATACTCACCCCTGCACAGGTCATGCCTGTACCTTGTTGTGTTTGGTGCAGACGACGGACAGCGCTGACTAAGGGTGAGGGTACCAGGATTGGAGGTAGCACAGAGGTGGACATAGATAATGCATACCATAGAGATGATCGTTCGAGTGTTGTACCTACCCTTCAGGTAGGAACCTTGGTGGGTGTTCACAGGGTGTGTTTTTAGTTTTACTTATACTTTTCAATTTACTTGTACTTTTTAGTTGGGCTTGTATTCTGACCTCTTTTTCTTTCTGTACACACCCTGTTTACTATATAGTTTTACTTTGTGCTTCTATCCTGATTTGTGATTAGTTGTGTGAGTTACAGGATATAAAGGAAATGCCTTCCTAGTTTTAGGGAATATGCCTTTCTGTGCTAGTCGCCAGCCCCTAGCCTATGGAAGGTGGGCTTGGGGTAGTCATGGCATGGGCCCTAGGGGACGAGTTGTGAAAATCACTATCTAGATGAAGTCTTATTCCTAGGAGAGAGAATTAACTAGACAATACTATAATTCTATGAATGGAGGATTCTTAGGAGACCTAGGAAATTAAATGGAACTCCCTATTGGATCTCATAATCACTAACTCGGGCATCCACAACGTATATCCCCTTGGTAGAACCAATATGAAGCGTCCACCCAACCATAGGGGGTATCCTAGGAATCAATTGATAGGATCCAACAGTCTCTCTTAGGATGTACGACATCTTCATTAGAGGATATATTCCCACCCAACACCTAATACCACCATTCAAATACTTAAAGTAAAAGGTATTGTAATGGTCTAATGGTATCGACATCCAAATATGGGTCTCCTCAGGCATTTAGACTAGTCTCACTAAATCAAATGAATCCCTATAATCCAAGTCATTCCTGTACACAGCCTATCAGTATCTTCGATGCTAGATCCTAGGAACCACCTCTAGGCATCTACAACTGAATCAAACATATGTAAACTAGATGATAGTAATACTAATAATCTACCCCCATTACACTATGGAACCAGATACCAAACATTTTAGGAATCCCAAGGTCTCATCCATCTCAACAAGTTATTATTGAGAACTCTTCGAAATCACATCAGTGTTAGGCCAAATGGCTAATTTCTAGGTATCCTGGGAAATCACATGTCATCAAACATAAATAATTGAAAACCACATAAGGTATGATCAAACACTCACACCCAAATCATCATAGTCCTATAGGGATTAAACATTTGTTTTGATTCTCAGGTGACACTATTAAACACCTCTATCCATGGCCTCACACACCCACTCAGGGTTAACTCTCAAGTGGGCACTGATGGGGGTCCCCTAGAACATTACTAGAGAGGAGGCATCCAACTCAGAATCCTAATTCACAATTGGTATTTTAAGACAATGTCTATCACTCATAGGATATCCCATCCCTTAGCATAATTAATTTAATCATACGGCCTCATAGGCCTCAAGGTTACACATCACTAGTGATAGTCTTGAGATATGGATCAAGGATCATCTCTATGTATGGGTTCACTCAAAACTTGTCAGATCACCTAACCCACCCTTAATATTCTCGCAGTTTATCCACCTAGGACAAAAACATCTCAAGGACCCTCACCTGGCCTATTAGAGACATCCATCTAGAGTCATGTCACCCCCACCCCTCTTAGTGATGTCTATGTGTCTATATATCATCTTATTTTAGGCCTCAACCATCGGCTTCTAAAGCATCAAGCCAGTGAACTGGGTTTATAGGGGCCCAAGAACCTTGTCCATTTATTATATGGTGCTCATACGAAATTATCAATTTAATTTAAATTAAACTATTTAAATTAATTTAAACAATTCAGGAACAATAGGGTTTAATAATTTATTGGGTGAGGTTAAGCACACACACGTGAATATAAACATCATACATAAATCCACATGTCCAGTACTAGGATAACCTAACTCAATAAAAATCCATTTTCCTTTTTTAAGCATAGGATGATAGCTCTTCCCATGCTAATCCAAGTCCATTGTTCATCAACCAAAACACCCATGTTCCTAACTCACATCCAAACATTAAATATTTATAATTATTTATTTAATTTATTAAAACAAGTTATAATCAATTTCCATTTAATTTAATTAGGCATAAATGCCCAAAATATCACCAAGTCATCCCATCACATTGAAACCAATGACAACAAGATGTATTCCACTCCCGACACACCCTTGGGCCTTAAAATATGGAAGACCCAATTAAAAATGGTGATTAAATGGCCAAATAAAACAATTTAGGTCCAAAATCCTTGGAAAATTCAAATGGTGACATACCATCATCAAAAGAACATGTGAAGGTATGTGGGCAGTGTCTCAGGTTCTCCCCTAGATAGGCTGAGTAAATCCCCATTGATTGATAAAATTTCCACCATTCTCTAGTGGTAATAACCAAAAAATCTAAAACAAAATTAGAACAAAATCAGGGAAAAACAAAGAAAAAGATGGTAGATGAGAGAAGGAATAACCTACCCATCGATGTCGCTGAATGACAACCAGAACCTCAAAAAATAGAGTAGAAAGGAAGTAGAGAGGGCATCGGGTGAGATCCCTTATGCACCATATTTTTTAGAAGAAGAAAAGGGTGTTGATCCCCCTTTAAAAATTTAAAAAACACATTTGATCACTTTCACGGTGTGATGGTAGGTGTCACGTTGTGACTTTTAGGAAAATATCTTGAACCCCTCTTTCCCATGTCGAATCACCCTGGAACACCCTATAAAACATATTAATGGAATTAATGGCCAATTAATGTTGTGAATGGCCTATAGTTGCACTTTTTAGTAGATCAGTATTTCAACCACACCTCTAGAACTCACTCGAACCCTCAATACATCCCTTAAACCTTAAACCACATCCCATAACATAATTTATAGATGCTTAAACTCCTGGAAAATTAATATGATACTTGGTTCTCAAAAAAAACATCCACAGACATGTAAAATTCAATTTCCCCAAGAATTTCATAACCTATTTTGAACATAGGGTATTACAATCTCCACAACATAATACTTCTCTTACCTAATAATTATCACTGACCATTCAACCAATAAACCTAACCTACATGGGTTACAAATCCACACTCAACTCTCTACATTATACTCCTGAGCACCAAATGATATACTATATTAAAACTCCAATATAAGTTGAACCATCCACCAAATCCTTAGAAACTTCTCCATATCACCATAAAAACCTCAATAAAACACTCCATGAACCCTATCTATCTCAGAACACCACTAATGACCCTCACACATAGGGTATTGCTCATTCCCTAAACCACGACATTATCTTCCCATGATTCCCAAGAATTTTCATCTCATAAAAAAACACATTGCTATGTTTTGTTGCATGATTCATCCCCTGAATCATGTGTTGAAATTGGGATTCACCCCCTAAACTAAGAAATGAAGCTGGTTCACCTCCCAAACCAATTCATGAATATGGTTCATCCGTTGAACCATGTCCTGAATAGGGTTTCACCCCTAAAACATGTCACAAATGGGATTTCACCCCTGAAACATGTCACACATAGGGTTTCATCCCCTATATCATTTCATGAATGGGGTTTCAACCATTGAATCATGTCATGAATCATGTCTCACCCCAAGAATCACCCCCAGGTCACACCAAGAATACCCCAAGTCTAATTCCAATGCACTGACTCTAACCAACACCCCATATGAATCTTGAATCTGATATTAACTAAAGAACTATATCACATTATCTTTTAGAAAAAATGGGTACCCTAGTTTCACATTGACCATCTAGTGACCAATCATTACACACCTCATCCCTTCCAACATAAAGGTTGTTTACCCATAATCGATACGATTGTTCCCACCATAAGAGTATTATTATCATATCATAATGTATCCAAATTACCATTGCTTGTGGCCTATTTCCCATCCCTCATTGAACATGATGAATGGTGTTTCCATGAATGCTCATAACTAAGCACTTACAAGAAACACCAATTTACTATCCATTCCAAAATCATGGAAACATTGTCAATCAAAAACTGCCAAAATTCCAATCATAGAGAGGGTCACACCCTCCAATGGACAATAGTGTACTCCCCACCCCACAACTTACTTTATACCACTACTTTAGAGCCTCCTCAACAAGTTATAATTTCACACATGTGTTGGTCCTACCAAGCTACACTCATTTCATTCCAGGCATTACCTATCTATAATAAACTCTGAGATTGATCATGTCAACACACACAATCAAATTTTTATATCTCTTTTACCATTGAGATACATTTTATTATTTGACCAAAAATTACAGGCATTCATGCCCATAACATCCCATAAAATCTATCATACCATGGACCGCACATTCTCACTAACTGAATAAAAACTCAAAAGTATTACACTTATCAGCCATGTTCTACCGATGTCCCATAAAAACCTAGGGATCACTACTAGAATATTGGGATTTGAAGCCCGCTAACACTAGCAACCGCCAAAGACGGTCGCTGCCCTTTGAAAAAAAAATTAAGGGCTTCGGTGCCCCCCCCGTTGCCCTCGACCTAGCCCCCCCCCCCCCCCCCCCATCGCCGCCCTCCCCGCGCGTCATCCCCTGCAGCCCTGCCTCACCCTCCGGGCACCGTCCCCCGCCGCCCTGCCTCGCCCTCCGGGCGCCGTCCCCTGCCATCCCCGTTTCCACCCTCCGCCCGCGTCATCCTCTTCCCTTCGCGCGCCCTCCGCCCTCGGCCCTCACGCTCCGGCCGCCCTCCGCCCTCCAGCCATCCTCTGCTCCCCTCCAGTGTCCCTCCGCCCTCCGCCCTCCGCCCTCTGGCCTCCGCCCCCTTCGTCTCCTACCCCTCAGCCCTCTGGCCTCTACCCCCTCATCCCTCCCCCCCCCCCACCCCAGACAGCCCCCGAACCCCGGACAGCCCCCCCCCCCCGCACACCCCCACACCCCGAACAGCCCCCTCGCACCCTGGAAAGCCCCCCCGCACCCCGAACACCCCCCCCCCCCCCCCCTCACTGCCCGTCCCCTGTCCCCTCACTGACTCCTCTCGTCCGACTCCTCGCCGCCACCCGCCGCCCATCCCCTCCCTTGCCGCACTGCCTTTGGTTCCGGCTCCCCTTCGCTGCCTCTCCTCTCCCTCGCAGCACCGCCTTCGACTCCCCTCCCTTCCAGGTTTGTAGCGCAATCAGGTATGACATGGGCTTTCACTTACATTATTATTTTATCAATGGTTCATAAACAAATGATCAGTATTTATTTTAAATATAGTTGATTTGAAAAATGAAAATGTAATAAGTATTGTGTAAATGTTTGTTATACAGATATTATTATGGATAATAGTTGGATTGATCTTCCAAATTGAACGTCTAGAGAATACTTCAATGGCATTATACAATTTATTGACTTCACCAGAGGATTTGAAAGTGACTATATTAGTTGTCCATGTAGAAAATGTGCAAACAGGTATCAATCCACACGAGAAACTATGAGGGAGCACCTATTCTTTAATGGATTTATGAAAAATTATAAGCGTTGGACTCGTCATGGAGAAGAATATGTTCATTGTCAAAATACGGATGCAGCTCAGATGGATGTTGATGCAAGGATGAATGATCCAATGCATGAAATGCTTACTAAAATGGTACGTGGGTTTGATCCTGAAGGCATTAACATCCAGAATCTTGAGACCAGTGAGATAAATCTTCGCTCTGGTGCAGATCATGATTTGAGGAGTTTTTATGAAGCACTTGATGATGCGAAAATGGAATTATATCCTGGATGTACTTCTTACAATAAACTGTCATTTATCGTGGAGTTGTTACATTTGAAGACTTTGAATAATTGGTCAGACACATCATTCAACATGCTTTTGTTGTTATTGAAAAAGGTTCTTCCTATCAACACTAAGATTCCCGAGTCATATTACCATGCTCGTAAGCTGACAGAGAACTTAGGCTTTACATATGAGACCATAGATTCATGTGCAAACAACTGTATGTTGTTTAGAAGGGAAACTGCCCATTTGGATATTTTTACGGTTTTTGGTGCTTCCAAGTGGAAAGAGACCAGGGGAAATCAGACTCATCAAAGTCAGATTGCGATATAGGGGAAATTTATTGCCATAAAGCAAATGCGTTACTTTCCCCTTAAATCGAGGTTGAAAATATTTTTTATGTCATCTAAAGTTTCTAATTTAATGAGATGGAATATAGAAAGTGTTTATGAAAGTGATATGTTAACCCACCTGGCAGACTCTCATGCATGGAAGGATTTTGATAAGAGACATCCCGACTTTGCTAAATATGTTCGTAATGTCCGATTGGGATTGGAAGCAGATGGTTTCAATCCATTCAAGTCTATAGTTGGTGCAACTCATAGCACATGGCCCATGGTGTTGGTTCCATATAATCTTCCTCCGTGGCTTTGTATGAAGCAACAATTTATATTAATTTCCACTCTTATCGATGGACCTAAAAGTATGGGGGATAAGATTTATGTTTACCTTCATCCATTGATTGATGAGTTTAATGAATTTTAGGGTGATGGTGTGATAAATTATGACTGTGAAACGAATGAAATGTTCAAACTAAAGGCTGCTTTATTGTGGACAATCAATGACTTCCCATCTTATGCAAATTTATCAGGCTGGAGTACGAAAGGGGAATTTGCTTGCCCTTGTTGCAACGAAAGTAAAAAATCTGTATGGCTTAAGAATTCCAAAAAATGGGCATACATGGGTCACAGACGTTTTCTCCCCCCTTAGCACAGGTTCAGAAAGGACAGAGTGGCATTTGATGGTTCTAGAGAGTTCAGCCCAGTACCAAAGATCATGACAGGAGTCGAAATGTTATCGCAGATTGAGGAAGAAAACATCCACATGGTATATGAAATTCAGGATTTGGTGGCTCCTCTAGTATGTAATATTCGAGCTGCGGGTAGGCAGCGCAGTCACAATTGGAAAAAGAAAAGTATTTTTTATAGTCTTCCGTATTGGAAAAATAACATGTTGAGGCATAATTTGGATTTCATGCACATTGAAAAAAGTGTTTGTGATAACATATTGTGGACCATTTTAGGTGTCAGTGGAAAATCAAAGGACTATGTTAATGCACGCCGTGATTTGGAAGAAATGGGTTTAAGGAAATAGTTGCATTTATAGTTAGCTGAGGGAAACAAGGCATATATGCCTACTGCACAGTATACAATGACTACAAAGGAGAAAGAGACATTTCTTTCCATTTTGAAGATTCTCAAGGTGCCTAATGGTTACTCTTTTAATATTTCAAAGTGTGTGAATTTGACGAGCAAGACATTGCAAGGGTTGAAAAGTCATGACAATCACATACTACTTCATCAGTTGATTCCAATCGCAATTTGTGATTGTTTATCCCCCAATGTTGTTCAGCCGTTGATTGAGATGAGTAATTTTTTTAGATAGATTTGTTTAAGAAATCAAAGAATGAGTGATTTAAAAAGTTTACAGGACCGAATTGTACTTACGCTTTGTCACGTTGAGAAACTATTTTCCCCCTCATTTTTTGATGTTATAGTCCACTTGACAGTGCACCTAACTAATGAAGTAATGGCTGTTGTTCCAGTGAAATTCAGGTGAATGTATCCTATTGAGCGGTATTTAAGTACATTGAAATGATTTGTACGCAACAGAGCTCATCCGGAGGCATCAATAGCCATTAGTTAATTGATGGATGAGTGTACTACTTTTTGTGAAGAATATCTCATGTATGTTAAAACAAAATTAGATAAGCCCTCTTGGATTCAGGATGGTCCAGTTGGAGAAGGAACCACATGTTATATGGACAACATCGAGTGGATACAAGCGCATCGATAAATCTTGTTCAATACTCCATCAGTTGCACCATTAATGCAGTATCTTATCACTTTTTTTGTTTAACTTTTACATGTTCTGTTTGCATAAGTTGATCATTTAAACATCACGTTATCATTTGCAGGAAACACATTAATGAGATAAAATAAGAGATGTATCGTGCGACTGAGTTACAAATTCAACAGTCTCATTATGCTTCATTTCATGATTGGTTCAAGGATTATGTACGTATAAATTGATTTTCATTATGAGTGAAGTATTATACTAATTTATTTCTTTATATATCATTATTGAATTCTATGAATTATGTAGGTTCATAAGCTAAGGGAGTTAGGGGACCCCACGCTAACTGAAGAATTTATCCAACTGGATGAGGGTCCATCTATAACAGCTCATCGTTATAAATCTATAGATGCTAATGGTTTTCGATTTCGCATTAAAGATGTTGATGACAAGCGAGAAACAAAAAACAGTGGCATCAGTTGTCCATTTGTCGATTATGGTTATTACTATGGTCAATTGATAGACATCATTTAAGTTGTATACACACATGGGTTGAAGTACATATTGTTAAAGTGTAATTGGGTTGATCCAGTGCATGGATGTAAAGTCAATCAATATCAGTTTTCATTGGTGAATTTTAACTATATGTTATACAGAAATGAACGAGTTGATAATGAACCTTTCATTTTGACATCACAAGGGGAAAAAGTATTCTTTGTTACTTTTCCTTCTAATCCAAGTTGGCAAGTTGTTGTCAAAATGTCTCGGCGAGGACTGTTTGTATTTGAACAAGATGAACCTAAGACTGTTCCTTTTGTTTCCCAATAGCTTGATCAACATACCGTAGTTCAACGTGAAGAAGATATTTATTGGGTCAGAGCGGTTGTTGAAGGAGAAACGGTCAATTTTCATGCTTAATGAAAGATATAATTGTTTTCCCGCTATTCAGCCTAAGATATCATAAATTATCTAAACATTTTATAAATCCTTGTAAGTTTTAATCCTCACTTTTGGAAGTTTATTCAGTTATAAATATTTAGGGTGATTTAAATCATGTTATATTGATGTTATTGTTGGTGTATCTTCCCATTGAGGTATTCTTCATTCAGTTCTGGTGCTGCTTGAATTTTTATTAATTCAATTTGAAATTTGACTATGAATTGATTGGTTTTGTACATAATTTGTATATCTGTTTTGTGAACTTTCTGATTTTTTAAAATTCATTCACGAATAATTATTCAATCCATTTTTGTTTGATTAACAACTGTACAAGTTTGATTTTTTTTAAAACAATCCAATTTATCATTTGGACACTTTGGATACTCCCCTTACTAATGTTTTCCATGACTACAGGCATGTCAGGGGAAGAGGCAGAAGATCCACATCATCCATCTGAGGCATCTACGTCTTAGGGTCAAGGTATGTTGGAATGTCATTGTCTCTATTTTTTATTTAATTAATAAACATATATATATATTTATAACATCTGTCAATTTCTATATAAAATTGTTTTCAACAGGATCAGACTCGACTGCTTCTTCCTCTCGCAGGAGAGGCCCTGGTTATGGCATATTATCATGGAATTCTGACACAACTTTTGATGTTTCATTTGATGAGGTATTTCATCCTATGGGATGGAATTCCACTGCATTTATTCGTCAGCTGGGTCATATCATATGTGATCCACATCGATTTCCATTGACCACGTGTGACTGGGCTTCTATCCCTCAGGACACATTAGATCGTCTTTGGAGGGAGGTTCAGGTAAGAAAACCATTTTACTTTATTCACTATGTATAACCAACAATAACATAGGTGATTTTTTTTATTTAATAGAAAAATTTGAAAGTATGTCCCGATGACTTTCGACTAGTGTGTATGAGAAAATGTCGTAAGATGTGGAAAGACTATAAAGGAAAAGTCAAGAGGGACCACTGGGTACCAAATGTGGGTGCCCCAGACATTCTGGAAAAAGTCCCGAGAGGTGTCCTCCCAGCTCAGTGGTGTGATTTAGTTTCATATTGGTCTACTGAGGGTGTTGCGGTTTGTATATTTATTTTGGAATATATATTTTCAAGAATGTGTGATTTGTTTGAAATTTGAATAAATTGAATGTAGGAGGTGTCAACACACCATTCTGAGAATCGAGCGTTGCAGGGACCACCTCACAGGCTCGGGACTCATCACGTGTCTCAGCTCTGACATGAGGTATTTATTATTCATTTTTTTATTTTTTTTATTAATATGGTTTTGTGTTTATATTCTATTCATATACAGTTGTGGGAGCAAGGTGCACCAACTGATAAAATGTCGGTGTGGATGAGGACTCGTGATCGCAATGATCCATAGGTTGCAGCATTGATAGTATGTTCTTGTACTCATTACCAATACTTACATAAAATCTGTATATTAATATATGTATATATATTTAAATATTTCATAGGCTCAATTTGAAGCTAAATTAGAACATCTACCAGAGGACCAGCGACATCTTCCCATGCGAAGGGATGAGATCTTTCATCGCATTATTGGTCGGGACGAGCATGGATATAGTTTGACCGATGGAATAGGGATTCCTCGTTCTGTAGTGTCACGCGCTGCGGTTTTCGGTCCTGCTATTTCTCAGATGACACAATGGTTGTCAGATTTCGAGGCATGGCTGCACGCTTCCGAGGAGTTAAATGCGCAATTGATCGCTGAGGTTAGAGCATTGCGGCAATATGTGCGTCCAGATGATGGTGCAGGGGATCAGACGACACAGGTTTATACTATATTTATTTATTTAATTTATATTATTTTTGTTATGAAAATATTCATAATGTGTTTTTGTTGTAGGCCCCTGACCCACCTGATGGAGGTAGTAGTCATGACCACGCATGACGCATCATATTCACGAGGTGTGTTTCTGCTTTTAATGGTGGGGGTTTTTATTGATATTTATGTTGGGTTTCTAGTGAGTTTTCTTTTGATTTGGGGGTATCATGTGTGTTTTGGCCTCATGCAATGTTTGTGTGAACGAATTGAGAAGTAACCAAGAAACTGATTAATGATTTGGATATTTTTTGTTCCTTTAATTTTCAATATTTAGAATTGCATGTTTTGTAATATTTTTGAAAAAAACATGTGATTCCTAATATAAACCATTAAACTTGTTTTTTATGAATGAGCTGAGTTCACTATTTTTAGTCCCCGGCCTACCCCGGACAGCCCTCCCTGCACTCCGGACAGCCCTCCCCGGACACCAAACAGCCCCCCCCCCCCCCCCCCCCCCGCACCCCGGACATCCCTCCCTGCACTCCGGACAGCCCCCCGCACCCCGTACATGCCCCCCCCCCCCCCACCCCACCCCAGACAGCCCCCCCCCCCCCCCCGCACTCGGGACATCCCTCCCCGCACTTCGGACAGCCCTCCCTGCACCCTAGACATCCCTTCCGCACCCCAGACAGCCCTCCCCGCACTCCGGACATCCCTCCCCTCACCCCGTACAGCTCTCTAGTACCCCGGATAGGCCCCCCGCACTCCAGACAGTCCTCCCTGCACCCCGAACAGGCCCCCCGCACCCCGGACAGCCCCCCGCACCCCGGACAGGCCTCCCTGCACTCCGGACAGCCCTCCCCGCACTCCGGACAACCCTCCCGTACCTTGGACAGGCCCCCGCACTTCAGACAGTCCTCCCCGCACCCCGGACAGGCCCCCCGCACCCCAGACAGCCCCCCGCACCCCGGAAAACCCTCCCCGCACCCCGAACATGCCTCCCGCACCCTGGACGGCCCTCCTGGCACCCCGAACAGCCCCCCCCCCCCCCCCCCCCCCCCGGACAGGCCTCCCTGCACTCCGGAGAGCCTTCCCCGCACCCCGGATAGCCCTCCCTTACCCCGGAAAGGCCCCCCCCGCACTCCGAACAGTCCTCCCCGCACCCTGGACAGGCCCCCCGCACCCCGGACAGCCCCTCCCCGCACCCCGGACATCCCTCCTTTCACCCCAGACAGGCCCCCCTCACCCCGGACAACCCCCCCCCCCTCGTACCCCGGACAGCCCACCCCGCACTCCGGACAGCCCTCCTCGCACCCCGGACAGCCCACCCAAACCCCAGACAGCCCTCCCCGCACCCCGTACAGGCCCCCCGCACCCCGGACATCCCCCCCACTCCCCCCTGCACCCCGGACAGCCCTCCCCGCACCCCGGACAGCCCTCCCCGCACCCCGGACCCCCCCCCCCCCCCCCCCCCCGCACCCCGGACAGCCCTCCCCGCACCCCGGACAGCCCTCCCTGCACCCTGGACAGCCCTCTCGCACCCCGGACAATCCCCCTGCACTCCAAACAGTCCTCCCCGCACCCCGGACAGGCCCCCCCACCCCGGACAGCCCCCCCGCACCCCGTACAGCCCTCCCCGCACCCCGGACAGCTCTCCCGCACCCCGGATAGCCCTCCCTGCACCCTGGAGAGCCCCCTCACACCCCAGATAGCCTCCCTACACCCAGGACATCCCTCCCCGCACCCCGGATAGGCTCCCATCACCCCGGACAGCCCCTCCCCGCACCCCGGACAGCCCCTCCCTGCACCCCGAACAGCCCTCCCCGCACACCGAACAGGCCCCCCGCACCACGGACAGCCCCCCCCCCCTCCCCCCACACCCCGGACAGCCCTCCCCGCACTCGGTACGACAATAACCTTTGTGTGAATTGTGAAATGGTCGGGCAGACGACACGTCAATTGGAGGTGTCGTTTGACCGCGGTGACCGGAAACGCGTTTCCGATGTCATAAAACACCAGAAACAGAATGAGATAGTCAAATTCGGAGAAAACATGCTCTGAATGACCTAAAACCACACGAAAACATTAGGAATATTATTCGTGACGTGTAGGAGGAGACGGCACGCCCATCGGACGTGCGGTGCGCGCGGTACGGCCGATTGTGTCGTTTTCCGCAGCTCGGCGCATGCAAAAATGGCGGGTTGGGGGGTCAAAACCACCCAAACGACCTCGGAATTCCATTAAAATGTACGACAATAGCCGTTGTGTGATTTGTGAAATGGTCGTGCAGACGGCTGTTAATCGAAGGTGTCGTTTGACCGCGGTGACCAGAAACATGTTTCTGGTGTCATAAAACACCAAAAACAGCGTGAGACCATCAAATTCGGAGAAAACGTGCTCTGAATTACCTAAAACCACACAAAAACATTAGGAATATTATTCTTGACATGTATGAGGAGACGACATGCCCATCGGACGTGCGGTGCGCGCGGTACGGCCGATTGTGTCGTTTTCAGCAGTTCGGCGCGCGCTAAAATGGTGCGTTGGGGGGTCAAAACCACCCGAACGACCTTGGAATGCCATGAAACCGTATGAAAACAGTCTTTGTGTGAATTTTGAAATGTTTTTGCAGATGGAACGTCAATTGGAGGTGTCGTTTGACCGCGGTGACTGGAAACGCGTTTCCGGTGTCATAAAACACCAGAAACGGCGTTAGACGGTCGAATTCGGAGAAAACGTTCTCCGAATAATTAGAAACCACACGAAAACATTAGGAATATTATTCGTGATGTGTAAGAGGAGACGACATACCCATCGGACGTGCGGTGCCCGCGGTACGGCCGATTGTGTTGTTTTCAGCTGCTCGGCGCGCGCTAAAATGGCGTGTTGGGGGGTCAAAACCACTCGAACGACCTCAGAATGTCATGAAACCATACGACAACAGCCATTTTGTGATTTGTGAAATGGTCGGGTAGACGACACATCAATCAGAGGTGTCGTTTGACCGCGGTGACCGGAAACGCGTTTTCGGTGTCATAAAACACCAATAACGGTGTGAGATGGTCGAATTCGAAGAAAACGTGCTCCGAATGACCTAAAACCACACTAAAACATTAGGAATATTATTCGTGATGTGTAGGAAGAGACGGAAGGCCCATCAGACATGTGGTGCGCGCGGTACGGCCGATTGTGTCGTTTTCAGCAGCTCGGCGCGCGCTAAAATGGCATGTTGGGTGGTCAAAACCACCCGAACGACCTTGGAATGCCATGAAACCGTACGACAACATCCGTTGTGTGATTTTTGAAATGTTCGGGCAGACGTCACATCAATCGGAGGTGTCGTTTGACCGCGGTGACTGGAAATGTGTTTCTGGTGTCCTAAAACACCAGTAACAGCATGAGACGGTCGAATTCGGAGAAAACGTGCTCCGAATGACCTGAAACCACCCGAAAACATTAGGAATATTATTCTTGACGTGTAGGAGGAGACGACATGCCCATCGGACAAGTGGTGCGGGCGGTACGGCCGATTGAGTCGTTTTAAGCAGCTCGGCGCGCGCTAAAATGGCGCGTTGGGGGGTCAAAACCACCCGAACGACCTCAGAATTCCATGAAACCGTACTACAACAGTCTTTGTGTGAATTGTAAAATGGTCTTGTAGACAGAATATCAATCGGAGGTGTCGTTTGACCGCGGTGATCGGAAACGCGTTTCTGGTGTCATAAAACACCAGAAACGGCGTGAGACGGTCGAATTTGGAGCAAACGTGCTCCGAATGACCTGAAACTACATGAAAACATTAATAATATTATTCGTGACATGTAGGAGGAGACGGAACACCCATCGGATGTGCGGTGCACGCAGTACGGCCGATTGTGCCGTTTTCAGCAGCTCGGCGCACGCTAAAATGGCGCGTTGGGGGGTCAAAACCACCTGAACGATCTCAGAATGCCATGAAACCATAAGAAAACACCCCTTGTGTGATTTTTGAAATGGTCGGGCAAACATCATGTCAATTGGAGGTGTCGTTTGACCGCGGTGACCGGAAATGCGTTTCTAGTGTCATAAAACACCAAAAACGGCGTGAGACGGTCAAATTCAGAGCAAATGTGATTTGAATTACCTGAAACCACACTAAAACATTAGGAATATTATTCGTGACGTGTAGGAGGAGACAACACGCCCATCAGACATGCAGTGCGCACAGTACGGCCGATTGTGTCGTTTTCAGCAGCTCGACACGCGCTAAAATGGCGCGTTGGGGGGGTCAAAACCACCCGAATGACCTCGTAATGCCTTGAAAGCGTACAAAAACATACTTTGTGTGATTTTTGAAATGTTCGGGTAGACAGCACGTCAATAGGATGTGTCGTTTGACCGCGGTGACCAGAAACGCGTTTTC
Organism: Viscum album; assembly: GCA_963277665.1. Taxonomy (NCBI): domain Eukaryota; kingdom Viridiplantae; phylum Streptophyta; class Magnoliopsida; order Santalales; family Viscaceae; genus Viscum; species Viscum album. The sequence continues at coordinate 1,371,989,786 of OY728135.1, forward strand.
GGTGTCATAAAACACCAGTAACGGCGTGAGACGATCGAATTCGGAGGAAACGTGCTCCAAATGATCTAAAACCACACAAAAACATTAGGAATATTATTCGTGACGTGTAGGAGGAGACGACATGCCCGTCGGACGTGCGATGCGCGCGGTACGGCCAATTGTGTCGTTTTCAGCAGCTCGGCGCACGCTAAAATGGCGCGTTGGGGGTTCAAAACCACCCGAACGACCTCAGAATGCCATGAAATCGTACGACAACAGCTGTTGTGTGATTTATGAAATGGTCGGGCAGACAGCATGTCAATCAAAGGTGTCGTTTGACCGCGGTGACCGGAAACACATTTCCGGTGTAATAAACCACCAGAAACGGCATGAGACGGTCAAATTCAGAGAAAACGTGCTCTGAATGACCTCAAACCACACGAAAACATTACGAATATTATTCGTGACGTGTAGGAGGAGACAGCATGCCCATCGGACGTGCGGTGCGTGCGGTACAGCCGATTATGTCGTTTTCAGCAGCTCGGTACGCGCTAAAATGGCGCGTTGGGGGGGGGGGGTCAAAACCACCCGAACGACCTCGAAATTCCATGAAATCATACGACAATAGCCTTTGTGTGAATTTTGAAATGGTCTTGTAGACGGCACATCAATCGGAGGTGTCGTTTGACAGCGGTGACCGGAAACGCGTTTCTGGTGTCATAAAACACCAGAAACGGCGTGAGACGGTCTAATTCGGAGAAAACATGCTCCGAATGACCTGAAACCACATGAAGACATTAGGAATATTATTCATGGCATGTAGGAGGAGAAGACACGCCCATCAGACGTGTGGTGTAAGCGGTACGGCCGATTGTGTTGTTTTCAGCAGCTCGGCGCCCGCTAAAATGGCGCGTTGGGGGGTCAAAACCACCCGAACTACCTCATAATGCCATGAAATCATACGAAAACAGCCGTTGTGTGAATTTTGAAATGGTCGTTCAGACGGCATGTCAATCGGAGGTGTCGTTTGACCACGGTGACCGAAAACGCGTTTCTGGTGTCATAAAACACCAGAAACGGCGTGAGACGGTCGAATTCAGAGAAAACGTGCTCTGAATGACCTGAAACCACACGAAAACATTATTAATATTATTCGTGATGTGTAGGAGGAGACGGTACACCCATAGGACGTGTGGTGCACGCGGTACGGGCGATTGTGTCGTTTTCAGCAGCTCGGCGCGCGCTAAAATGGCGCGTTGGGGGGTCAAAACCACCCGAACGACCTAAGAATGCCATGAAACTGTACAACAACTGCCGTTGTGTGATTTTTGAAATGGTCGGGTAGACGGCACGTCAATCAGAGGTGTTGTTTGACCGCAGTGACCGGAAACGCGTTTCCGGTGTCATAAAACACCAAAAACGGCGTGAGATGGTCGAATTCGGAGAAAACGTGCTCCGAATGACCTGAAACCACACGAAAACATTAGTAATATTATTCGTGACATGAAAGAGGAGACGACAGGCCCATCGGACGTGCGGTGCATGCGGTACAGCCGATTGTGTCATTTTCAGCAGTTCAGCGCGTGCTAAAATGGCGCATTGGGCGGTCAAAACCACCCGAACGACCTCCAAATTCCATGAAACCGTATGACAACAGTAGTTGTGTGATTTTTGAAATTTTCAGGCAGACGACACATCAATCGGAGGTGTCGTTTGACCGCGGTGACCGGAAATACATTTTCGGTGTCAAGAAACACCAGTAACAGCGTGAGACGGTCGAATTCGGAGCGAACGCGCTCCCAATAATCTGAAACCATACAAAAACATTATTAATATTATTCCTGACGTGTAGGATGAGACGGAACACCCATCGGACGTGCGGTGTGCGCGGTACGGCCGATTTTGTCATTTTCAGCAGCTCTGTGCGTGCTGAAATGGGGCGTTGGGGGGTCAAAACCACCCAAACGACCTCAGAATGCCATTAAACTGTACGACAACAGCCTTTGTGTGAATTTTGAAATGGTCGTGTAGACAGAATGTCAATCGGAGGTGTCGTTTGACCGCGGTGACTGGAAACGCGTTTCTGGTGTCATAAAACACTAGAAACGGCGTGAGACGGTTGAATTCAGAGCAAACGTGCTCCGAATGACCTGAAACCACAAAAAAACATTATGAATATTATTAGTGATGTGTAGGAGGAGACGGAATGCCCATAGGACAGGCAGTGCATGTGGTACGGCCGATTGTGTCGTTTTTAGCAGCTCGGTGCGCGCTAAAATGGCGCGTTTGGGGGTCAAAACCACCCGAACGACCTCGGAATGACATGAAACCGTACAGAAACATCCTTTGTGTGATTTTTGAAATGGTCAGGTAGACGACACATCAATCGGAGGTGTCGTTTGACCGCGGTGACCGGAAACGCATTTCTGGTGTCCTAAAACACCAAAAATGGCATGAGACGGTCGAATTCAGAGAAAACATGCTCTGAATGACCTGAAACCACACGAAAACATTAAGAACATTTTTATTGATGTGTAGGAGGAGACGGAAGGCCCATCAGATGTGCGGTGCGTGCGGTACGGCCAATTGTGTCATTTTCAGCAGCTCGGCGCGCGCTAAAATGGCGCGTTGGGGGGTCAAAACTACCCGAACGACCTCAGAATTCCATGAAACCATACGAAAACAGCCATTTTGTGATTTTTGAAATGATCGGGTAGACTTCATGTCAATTGGAGGTATCGTTTGACCGCGGTGACCGGAAATACGTTTCCGGTGTCAAAAAACACCAGTAACGGCGTGAGACGGTCGAATTCGGAGAAAACGTGCCCCGAATGACCTGAAACCACCCAAAAACATTAGTAATATTATTTGTGATGTGTAGGAGGAGACTGAATGCCCATCGGACGTGCGATGCACACGGTACGGCCGATTGTGTCGTTTTCAGCAGTTCGGCGCGCGCTAAAATGGCGCGTTCGGGGGTCAAAACCACTCGAACGACCTCGGAATGCCATGAAACCGTACGACAATTGCCGTTGTGTGATTTGTAAAATTTTCGGGTAGAAGGAACATCAATCGGAGGTGTCTTTTGACCTCCGCGACTGGAAACACGTTTTCGATGTCAAAAAACACCAAAAACGGTGTGAGATGGTCGAATTCGGAGCAAACGTGCTCCGAATGACCTGAAATTATAGCATTTCTTAAATTAGGGGTTTTAAATTATTCTAGCACCATGATTTGATGTCAGATTTAATTTTATTATATGTATATAATAACTGAATAATTATGTCCAATTTACGTTTGTTTTGTTTTGTTGTTTTTTTGTCTTATTGTAGGTTTATTGAAGCAGAAGATTGAAATGGATGGACCTGCTCGGATCGTTGAAGTACGTTTATCATTTATTGTTTATGAAGATCTTGATGTTTATACTGTTTGAAATTGTTTTCCATTTTTTATGATTTTTACATTGTTTCATCTCTGATTTTTCACCGTGAAGAAAAAAAACACAATTCGTACATTTCATTAAAAAAATGAAAAATATTTTATTTAATATTATATATATATATATTTCTTTAATATATATATATATATTAAAATATTTAAAACATATTATATATATATATATATATATTTAAAATAGTTTATTTAATAATATATATATATATTCTTTAATATATATATATATATTTTATTTAATAAATATATATATTTCTTTCTTTCTTTCAGTAAGAATTTTTTTTTAAAAAAAAAATCCTAGGGTAGCGACCAACAAGCGGTCGCTTAAGGCCGGAATTTCAGCCACCTATAGCGACCGCCATTGGCGGTCGCTATTGGCCTATAGTGATGAAGCTGAAGCGACCGCCAATGGTGGTCACTGGGCAGTCTCTATAGGCCTATAGCGACCGCCAATGGCGGTTGCTAATGCCCGATTTTTTAGTAGTGGATCATAGGCTTTCACTATGTCCATTTATAAACAAAACTCATGAATATGTGAGTCTCACATAATTTAATCAAGGATTAAATGCTTAATTCACTAACCATGCTATAAGGCATGTTAGTTATATCTATCCCGACCACCGTCTTTGATCCTCTAAAAAATCAGGCACCTCACATATGCCAAAGATTAACCAAATTCTTTTTCACGATCAAGTTTCATACTAAAACCAGAATAATCTACCCACACATTCATTACACTAATAAAGTGAATACATGTTCAATGAGGCTAGGTACTAAATTTTTCATGTCCTCAAAAACTATCTTCAATACCAAAACCATAAGCACACAAGGTTCTTTCCATGCAATAAGTCTAAGGTATCTAATGTTACTTTTTCTCAAAACCCTCTAAGGGTGATCACATTATTAGGATAACCCTTATCATGGGTTTCCATCATAAAATACTAGGAACTCACTAATAAAGTTAGAGTCAAATCTAAGGGTCTCTAGGTCTCCCACCTAGTCTAAAGTCAGGTCTCTCAAAAACCATGAACCAAAGGGAATAAACTATACTCTCATTTAAAATTAAACATTGTACCCATCATTCCAAGCCACCAACTTAAAGGTCTCATACAACCACATCTATCAACAACCTCATTCTAAGTCCTTAGCCTATTAGATAACTAATTCTCACCAAGAATCCACCTACAGGTCCACTCCCTCAAGAATCACCTACTCATCAGTCAATATTTATATAAACAATGGAATCACTCTAAAATATCTATTTCAAAGAACCATAAACATAAGGTTTGATTAAATAGAATTAAATTATAATCTATATGGGAAAAACCATATAGGTTTTTATTGGAACTTTATTAACCTGAACCTAGATATAATGACCCACTAGGGGTTTCTCACTAAGGCATCATGTTCTTTACTAGCCTACCAAAGTCACTACACCTCCTATGTAAATGGAACATCATTATCATTATCATCATTTATCATCTTATCTTAGATCTATAGGACCTTACATCAGAAAGAAATGTATATACATGTCAATCCAACTAAGTAGAATTCTGCTAAGTACTTACGTGGGAAAATGTCATATGAGTGGTTACTGACACTTTATACAACTATGACTCATCATAAGTGACAAAAATCAGATTAGTAAGTCTATATATTCCATGTGAATCTCTACATGATGATAATGATGCATGAGAGGCCTCATTACATAGTGGTATGAGATCCAAATCCAAAAATTGTCTCTTTTCAATAGCCCAAGAGCCAATAATTCATAAAGAATCATAAATTCAAACATCATGTGCATCACATGATTTGAAAATAATATAATTGTAACATCATAAATCTAAAATACCAATCAAATCCTAGGAAACCTAGACTTCCTACCAGAATAGGCATTTATGTTCACCAAACCTAGTATCCATCAAAGGATTTGAAAAATCCATGTGGCATCTCCCTACCATACCCAAAATAGTAAAATAAATAAAAAATACAGCGATACCATTTTGTAAATACACAACCTAGATCACTCCAATTAGTAATAAGATTAGACCATCATGTGACCTCATACATGCCTCATCGTACCCTAGAGGTTTCTTACTAGAAGCAAGGGACTAAGATGGTACATTGGGGAGACTATACCCCCTATATCAGAGTGTGTAATAACAAATAAAGTATCCAAAAAACATACACAAAAATCACATTATAGTACACATAAAAATAAATAAACAAAAACATTCAATAAAAATATGAAATGTTTACAAATAAAAGTGAGTATTCATTTTGGAAAAAAACAGTGATCACTCACTTAACTGATCATATATACAACAAAATAAGAAAAAAAATACACTGAGGTTCCACTACCACTCCAATCCATACCTAGTACCAAATCCTAATGTTTTCTAAGATATCTCACATGATCATAAAAATACCAGCCTTAGCCCAACTTTTTCCTGTAACAAGTGTAGATCTGCTCAGTTACCCAAGTGAAATGGCCACTTGAGAAAGGAAGGAGTTCAAAACTCAGTAGTAAAAAACCAACTTGGTTCAGTAAAAAACTTAAAATGTAGTGATATTTTCATATAAAATGCTCAGAAGAAGTAAATAACTGCTGAATAATAAATAAAATAAATGATTAATAATACTTTCTTTAGTCAGTTCCAGAATTCCTCTGAGAACATCAAGTGGATTGTGTTAACCCATTTATCACAACCTCTCCAAGGGAATATACATACAACTTGGGAAAATCATAATAAAAATTAAAACCTTAGGTCTGAGACCCTGATCGACTATACTTGCTTCGGCCAGTGTCAGGATGTCTCTAAGTATGAGCATCGGCTTAGGAGAACCTCTTCCAACACTCTATGGATCACACACTCATCCCTCTATCATGGTGAGTAGTGCACCATACAGAATCATCAGGCATCCTTCATCCTCAAGCCCTTAGGCTGAACCCCATGGTAGTACCTAGGTGTTCATCACTTTCAAACTGATATTGGATTACAGAGAAGGGAGAAGGACCTAGGAAATCCTATATGTCTTGGTGTGCAGGATTCCTAGTTTACCCAAGAAATCAAATGGAATACCCAGCTAGATCTTATGGTCACTCACCTAGGAATCCACATCTCAAAAATCCTCATCTGAACCAATCTAGTGCATCCACTTGATCCTAGGGGGGTATCTTAGGCATCCATCAAGGGGATACAATAGTCTCCCTCAGGATATCTGACATTCATTCATGGGGATATATTCCCACCTGACACCTCATACCACCATTTGAATCCCAAAAGTATTGGAAATTATAAATGGTATAATGGTATCACTATTCGAATATCGGGCTCCCTGGTATTCGAAATGGTATCACGACATCAAAGGAATCTTGGGAATCTTTAGAATTATAATATGAAATCTATCACTAGCAATGATGGTGGATTCTAGGAACCACCTCAAAGAATCCATGACTACATCAACCATAGGCACACTGAATATAGTTAGACTATGCATCTATCCCCAGTACGCCATAAGATAGATCCCAAACATTTTGGGCAACCCAAGGTCTTATCCATCTCAATGGGTGATTCCCGACTACCTCAGTCAATCAAACTAGTTTCAGGCCTAATGGAAAATCATAATGGATTCAGGGAAATCACATGTCATCAAACATAATGAATTAAAACAAAAACGTTTTGGTCAAACACCCACACCCATCATCACCAGCACAACCCCATAGGGAATAACCATTGGTTCAAGTTCTAGGGTGACACCCGCAAACACCTATACCCATGGAAACACACACCCACTCATGATAAAATCTCATTGGGGCACTGGTGAGGGTCCCCTAGGAAATAAAATAGAGGTGTAATCCCACTTTGGATCCTAGGTCACAACTAGTCTTTTAGGATAATACCTGATGCTAGGAGGGAATATTGCCCCTTGGGATTCTCAGAGTCATTATATAGCCTCATAGGAATCAAGGTTACACCTCACTGGTGAAAATATCAAAATATGGATCAAGTATTATATCTTTCTAGGCCAATAAAATCACCCAACCCACCCCTATTATGCCTACATTATGTTTACCTAGGCTGAACACATCTCAAGAACCATCATCTAGCCTACTGGGGATGTTCATCTCAAGTTACATTACCCCATCCCCCTCTTAAAGGTGTCTAGGTGTTTGGGAATCCTCTTAGTTTAGGCCTTATCCATTGGCATTTGAGGCATAATTCAGTAGGTCTATAGTGGGTCAGTAACCTTATCCCTTTATTCCCAAGTTCCTATATGAATTTAAGAATTTAATTTAAATAAAATATTAAAATTAAATTAAAAAATTCAGTAATAATATGGGAAATCACCTTATTGGGTGAGTTCTTAAACACACACAAGCATATAAAAATCATGGATATATCCATAGAGATATTACTCAGACCACCTACCATAACAAGAAGCCATTTCCCCTTTTTTTAAGCATATTCTAGCAGCTTTTCCTAGTCTCATCCAATCCATCAGTCATCTTCCAAAACACTTGATCCCATATATCACATCAAAAAATCCAATAATTAATTATAAACCATTTTTAATTAATTATTTTATTTATTTAAACAATTTTTAATTGATTTCCCATTTAATTTAATTAAGACTAGATGCCCAAAATCTCTCAAGGTCATCCTATCACACTAAAACCAATGAAAATGATTTATTCTCTACTCAGGCCTAAGAAATAAGAAAGAAATAATAAAAAAATGCAATTAAATTACTAAAAAAAAATTAGGACCAAAACCCTTAAAAACCTCAAATGGAGATATACCTTCACCAAAAATACACAAGACAGTATTCAAACAATTTCTCAAGTTATACTCTGGCTAGGCTAATCAAATCACAATGGAGCGGGAAAATTTCCACCATTCACTAGTGAAAATATATAAAAACCCTAAACCAAAATTGGACTAAAATTAGTTAGGTTTGAAGAAAAACAAAATGAGAGGGGATATGGGAAAGAACCTACCCATTGAAAACATCGAATCGCACCCCAAACCACCTACAATAATGGAGAAAGGAGGGAGGTGAATTGGATAAGAATATAATGTGTTCAATTCTCATCTAAAGAATAAAGGTATAGTTTATCCCCCATTAAAAATAAAAAAACACACACGCATTAGGCCACTTTCACAACGTGACAGTAGGCATCACCCTGTGACTTTTTGGGTCAAGCTCCTAAACCCCTCTTTCACACCCCGAATCACCCCAGCATACCCCATGAAATATATTCACAGTTTGAATGGACTAATCACACCATAAATGTCCTACAACTACACTTTTCATCAGTTCGGACCCCCATCCACTTCTATGGTACTCACCCAAACCATTAGAACATACCCTAAACCTAAAACCACATCCAATAGCATCATTTATAGATGTTAAAACTCTAGTGACCTTATTCTGAGTCATGGTTGTCAAAAAGAACCATAAAAAAATTCATACAATTTAATTTACCTATAATTTCATAACCCATCCAGACATGGGGTATTACAATATCATCACCATAATACTTCTCCTCCCTGAGAAGTATCATTGACCATTTAACCGACAAACTCGACCTACACAGGTCATTAATCCACACTCAATTCACTATGTTCTACTCCTAAACACCTAAAAGGTTCATGTTTCACAACTCCAATAAAAGGTGTGTTATCCATAAAAACCTAATACATCACTCATTAACATTATTGAAACCTATAGATGGCGTTCGATGAAACTTGTCTATCTTGGGACACCACTGACAACCATTACACATAAGGTCTTTCTCATGCCCTGAACTACAACACCATGTTCCCATTCTTCCAAAGCATTTTATTCTCGAAACTACACATCTATATGCTTCATCACATGATTCACCCCCAAAATCATGTAATGAAATAAAGTTTCATTCCTTGAACCAAGTGACAAAACTAGTTCACCCCAAAACAAAGTCATAAACATTGTTCACCCCCTAAGCCATTTCATGAATGGGGTTTCACCCCCTAAAAAATGTCACAAATGAGGTTTCACCCCCTGAAAAATGTCACATATATGGTTTTTCCCCATAAAAAATGTCATGAATGAGGTTTCACCCCATTGAATTGTCCCAAATCATGGATCACCTAATGAATCACTCTTGGGCCACACCAAGATCAACCCATTCCTGATGATAATGCAATGACTCCAACCAAAACCCCATCTAATTCTAGAATATTGTATTCAACAAGGGATCAAATCACATTAGATCTTACCATACATCGGTACCCTATTGTTACCTCAACTGTCCGATGACCAATATTGCCACATCTAACTCATCCAACATAAAGTTAATTTACCAATGACTGATACGATGCTTCCCCCTATAGGAGTATAATTATTTTGGCATGATGTATCCAAAATGATCATCAACTATAGCCCATTCTTCATATATCACTGAACAAGAATGTTGCCATGGATAATATCACTCATAATCGATTCCTTACTAGATTCACCAATTTAGTGCTTATTCCTAGCTCATGGAAATCCTTTCATTCAACTATCGCCAAAATTCCAATCATGGTAATAGACAAACTCTCTAATAATAAATGGTGTACTCCCCAAAATATGTATTACCTTATATTTCTCCTTGATAAATGCCTCAACAAGTTACAATATCACACATGTGTTTCTCCTTCTGAGTTATGATCATTTCATTCCAGGCATTACCTGCCTATAATCCACTCTTTGATCGATTGTGATATCAAACTCAAACAACTTATGATGTATCCTCTATCATAGAGAGACATTTTATCATTTCACAAAATCTCTCAGGTATCAATGCCCATATAATATCATCAAATACATTATACCTTGGTCTAAAAATGATCACTCACCAATTACAAACTCAACAACATCGAACGTATTACCTCAATATCATCAAAACTCAGGGGTCACATGTTCTCAGTTAGACCATTATAAAAACCCAACTCAAGACTTTTTGAGTCCCACATCCTCAAATAAAAGCTAAAAATCCAAAACCCATGACCATTATCCATGTCATGTTAGTCTCATCCAACCCAAGAACCCTTGACACTCCTCTAAAAAACTACTCACCTTGCCTATTCCAAGATTAACCACACACTTAGCTAACATTCAAAACCTACTAAAACCAAATCATTTACCAATGAATGCATCGTGCTTTTAATGCATGTCCAGGTTCAACAAGGAAAGTTAATCAACTGGTCCCACCCACAAAAACTAACTTCAATACAAAAATCAAAATTTCTCAATGTTATTTCCTCACAAGAAATATAAGGCATACAATAAGCCTTTTTCTCAAAAACCCTCTATGGGTGTTCACAATCTTAGGATAACCCCTCTCATGGGTAACCCTTGTAAAACACTAGGAACTGAATCATAAAGTATGATTCAAATATAAGGGTCTTTATTCTCCCACCTAGTCCAGAGTCAAGTCTCTCATAAGCCATTAACCATGGGGAATCAACTGTGATCCCATCTTAAATTCAACACTACATCCACTATTATAAGACTAACACTTAAAGGTAACATAAAACTACATATATCAGGAACCTCATGCTAAGTCCTTAGCCTACTAGGGAATTGATTCTCACTGATCACCCACCTATGGTATTTCTCCCTTGAGAATCAAAAACTCTTCAGTCACCATTTGTATAAACAATGACATCGTTCTAAATGATTTGTGAAAAAGAAGAATAAACATGAGGTTTGGTTAGTTAGAATGTCCTTTCAATCTATATGAGAAATAACCATACAAGTTGTTACTTGAACTTTAAGAACCTTATGGGTTTCTCACTAAGGCGACATATTCCTTACTGACCTACCAGGATCACTATACCTTCTGTGTGCATGGATTAGCATCATCATCATCATCATAGAGCATCTTATTGTATACCCACATGAAATTCCATAAAAATGAAATGTACATACATGTCAGAAAAATTTGGTATAATTACACCAAGTAATTAAATGGTAAAACATTATATGAATAGTTTCTAAGACTTTAAAAAACTGTTCCTCATCATCAGTGAGAAAAATCACACCAGCATGTCTCTATAATTCATGTAAATCCCTACGTGTTGAGAATGATGTATGAGGTTCATCCTAACACCATGGGATGAGAGTTAAATTTAGAACTTGTGTGTTTCTAATAGGCCAAGATCCAAAAATCCATAATAAGTCATAAGTCCAAACATCATTTGCATCACATGAGGAAAACATTAGACAACTATAACATTGTAAATCTTGAACATCAATATTATCCCTAGAAACCAAGACTTTCCACCAAAATATATTTTCATGATGCACCAAACCCGGTATCCATCATATGATTTGAAAAATCCCTATCTCTCCTATCTACAATACCCCAAATAGTAAGACAAATAAAAACTCCACTTTTACCATTTTTTAATTCCCTATCCCAACTCACTATGAATGGTAATCAAAATATGATGACACATGACCTCAAGCGTGAATCCTCATATGCCAGAGGCTGTAGACTAGAAACATGGATCAATGATGTTATCATGGGGAGACTATACCCCCTTATATAGAGTGTTAAATAAAAAATAAAGTAGCCAGGCATCATATACAACCATCATGTTAGAGTACAAATAAAAATAATGAATCAAAAACATGTAATAACAATACAAAATACTGTCAAATAGACCCAAATGGTCATTTTGGCATACAAGACTGATCATCCACTAGGCCAATCGCATATAAAAATTAATAATAAAAACAATTAAAACACAATGAAGATCCACTTACACTCTAATTCATACCTCATACAAACTCTTTTCATCATTTGATCTATCCCACTCGATCATGAAAATACCCAGAATCATCCCAACTTGTTCTTATAACAAGTGTAGAGCTCCTCATTTACCCAAGTAACATGTCCACCCAAGAAGGGTGTGAGTATAAAACTTAGTATGTAACCACAAACATGGTTCCTTACATAACTATAAATGTAGTGATATTTTCATGTGACATATTCATAATAATTAAATAATTATTAAACAATAAATAAAATAAATGAGAAACGATACATGCTTCGACCAGCACTAGAATTAATCTAAGTAGGTCATGTGGAATGTGCCAACCCATGCATAACAACTGCTCCAAGGGTGTATAAATATAACCTATACTAATCTAGATAACTATCTTTGATCCTCAAATCTGAGACCACGATTGACCATACCAACTATGGAAAGTTTTGGTGTGTCTCAAAGCATGAGAATCACCCCATGGTAACCTCTATACACACTCTAGGGATTTTATGATCACACCTCCATCATAATGAGTTACATACCCTAGTGTATCACCATACCTCATCATAAAGCATTAGGATGAACCCCATAGTATTACATGGGAGTTTTTCACTATCAATTTGACATCTATTTCTTATGAGAGGGGAAGGAACTAGGAAATCCAATATTTCCAGGAATGAAGTATTCCTAGGTGACTCAAACAATCAAATGGAATACCCTCTTGGATACTACGGTCACTCACCTAAGAATCCACATCTGATAGATCCTCAGTTAAACCAATCCATGCTTGAGGATATATTCCCTTGTTTCTTCTTCCCATGGAACATGTGTTTTATTTAGGAATCACTACTTCTGGGCAGTTTCCATTGGATTTATTTAGGGAACTAGAAACATTCAATGGTTCTTTATCCAGAGGGACCTTCTTTACAAAGGCAGGTGTTCATTAAGTTTGAACTTACGATACATAAGAACATGAATTGGTCTAGAGTATGGGACTTCAGACTCATCATACACTTTTGGGGGGAATTATTATATACTCCAAGACACTCTTATAGATTTGATATATTTTCATGAATCCTTATTAATTAACCAAGTATAACATAGTTTTCTCTTGGAATTTTCAATCAATTATTAGCATGTGTGAAATTTATAATCATCTGTATGTATTCGAGGTTCTTCATTAATGGATACATTCGTATGTATTCAAGGTTCTCCATCAATGGTATCGTCTCATATATTATTTAGAGATTCTTTTAACCATCATTATGATAATACTAGTTTTTAAGCCACTCAGTGGGGAACTCTGGAATTTATCGTCATCTAGGGAGACAAAAGTTTGTTTTGATTTTGGGATCATACCCATAAATGGGCTACCTATGTATTCTTGTGAAAGGAATCAAAATTCTCGTAGTTCGGTGCTACTTAATGGGACACATCATACCTTTTAATTTCATGTAATAAAGACCTAGTAGTATAGTATAAGGTCATGTGGTAAGAAAATCTAAGAAAAATGTGCTTATTCAAGGTTTGGTGTGGGACTTATGCCTAAGAAACCCAAGGAAATTGTAAAGAATATGGGTTTATAAGTAATATTAGACCATGTTGGGAATATTTCCTAAGAATAATAGGGTTTATTTGAAGTGTTGGGTTTGAACCTTATAGAGGCTTCCTACGTATCCCATTTGGATATGAATCAAAGCCCATGTAGTTTGGTGGGTATCATAGGAGAGTGTATTCCTTTCAGAGAAATGAGTTTGGGATTACTTTGAGAAAAGGATGCCCTGGTGATTTGGGGGTTTAATTCGGGGCTTACTCCGAAATAGGATGCCCATTTATGGATGAAATGAGATGTAGCTCAGGACTTAAGAAGGATTCTAATGTAAACCAGTTATGGTGTGAATAAAAGTTCTCGTAGTTCATTAGTGGGTGTTTGTGAAAATGTTGAGGTTGTGAAAAATCTCTAAGCCCACATGAGTCATGCTCGGTGTGAGAAACAAGAGGATGTCAAAAATTCAAAAAAGAAACACACTTTTCCTCCTCCACTAGTGGAATAGGATGGGCCTATGGCAGTGAGGGTGGATGAGGTCAAGGAAACTAGTAAAGAGGGCGTGGAGCGATGAACCTTTCAATGTGGGATGATATTAGATGACATGTGGACCATATTTCGGAAAATTAGGGACTTACCTCAATAGTAGTTCGAGGATGGATCCTATGAGAGGAGGGAGACTTCTGCTTTTCTTGCATGTAAAATCAAGTGTGAACCCCACTCTCCTAATTGGGAACCGAAGGCTCCAAGTCTTAGAGACAAAACGGGGAGGACAGAACCCAAACCCTAATCCTTCAGACCGGGATCTCCCTAAAACTGTTCTTGGGAGAAAGTTCCATGTGACTGCGGATATACAAACCCACAAACACTCCATGAATCCTAACCCCATTGTAAAACAAATGTTGGAAAACTTTGAGTGTGGATATACAAACCCAAATAGGAGACACTTAGATGTGTCTTTCCCAAAGGTTTGATAAGTCAGGAGGTTTTGGTGGAGGCTTCAACTTTGTCCCTTTTAGATAAGGGAACTAAGGAAGAAAATACCCTACCATGAGTGGCTTTGAAGAGGGTTTACAAGATTATGTGTAGGTTCTTTTCTCAGTTATATAGTGTAGGTACCCCATGTAGGTGTGTCGTGTAGTTACCCTGTGTAGGTGTGCCACGTAGGTGTGTCGTGTAGGCCTTAGCGATGACTGATGAAAATGCTTAACATAGAAGAACCAAGCCTATGTATGCTTAAAACTATGAATGACTTTCAAGGCATGCTTATACCATCTAATTCTCTCTTCTCTCTTGTTTTTAGAGAGCTAACTGAGACAATTTGAGGTATCTGGGGAAAGGATCTATGCAATAGGAGCTTCAAGAAGTATTTCAACTTTTTTAGTTGTCAAATGAGGATCCCAAGTTTCCTATTTATAGGTAAGGATGGGGGTTGGCCAAAATAAATTCAGCAGCGTAGGTCGGCCTCGTAACCCTTCTACATATTTCCTTTGCATAGGTTTATATAAATCATCCTACCACGTAGATATATCGCGTAGCCCTATCATGAGGCCCTTCCATATAGGTCTTCTCCAATTTGTTCTGCCTTTTAGTTCTTTGAGCTTCATCTTGAAACTTTGAAATATCTGAGGGTCACCTTTATAGTCTTTTTTATAACTAAGGAGTTTCAAAAAAATCCCCCTCTCAGGATTGGATATGATTAGAAAGAGGGTCGAGTCCTGAGGTAAGATTGTGGATAAAAGACTATAGAGTAATTGTTGAGTCGCGCGGGTTTTTCACATAACTAGTTTAGGCAGGTATGTCACATAGATTTTTCATGCAGGCATGATACATAGGTCACTAATGTCTATAAATAGGTTCCTTCCTTTGCACTTTTCTTCATCTGGGATCTCATATTTTCCTCTCTCGTTGCGTAGCTTCTTCATCCACCCTTGTTGCATTGTGCTCTCACATAGGTTCCTTGAAATTTTCTCAAGGTGAAACCATTTAAGCGATGGAGCTACGTAGAAGGAATTAATCGAAGGATTTGTACTAGGAACCTTATCGAAGGACCTGTGTGAATGGCCTCATCGAAGGACCTACATGAATCATTTCCTTTTCCAAATTTTTAGATTCTTTTAAGTTGAAATTTTAATTTTCTTAAGTAAAAATTCCAACCTATTAGGGGGAATTTAGTAATTATTTAGCAGGAAATGGCTCACTTGATAACCACTACTTAGGAAGTAAAGGCTTGTCAAAACAAGATGATGAAGATTTTCAGACCAGACTATTATGACATTGTTGAGAGTACTGTTCTTGGACTATGGAAAGGTTTAATTCCATACCAATGGGAATATCCACAAAGTCCTTATCTTCCTATGTACGGGCATGGGATTTTACAAGATTCTCACATTCTATTCATTAAGAAATATTTTAAAAATAATTGGTTTCTTCAGTAATCCAATTGTCATTGCATGAATATTACCTCAAGGGGTATGCCAGTTAATGAGGGAACAGTCCCAATTAGATGTATCCAATATCACAGTGGTCGTACTTCTGATATGAAAGATCATGTTGTAAATCCAAGGCCACATTTCTATGATTCAACATTTTGTGCTTCACAAATAGATCAGTCTAATGGTTGGAATAAAGACTGAGATCTTCATTCTAGAGGAGGTGTTAAACCTAAATGGATGTAGGCATTTTCGGTATGTAGGACTTGTGTAGAATTTATGAAAGAGATGTCAGATGTTTACATTTATGAAGCTGTCTGGATGGGACAAAATTATGTTTATAAAAAATATTTCATTCCTGAATTGTTGATCTGATGGAGTCCATAGATGAATACCTTCCACTTGACGCACGGTGAGGTTTTCATCATTTTATGTGATATCTACCAAATATCTGGGGTTCCCATTCTTGGGGAAATTTATGATGAGTTTTTTCCACCAGTAATAACATGGGGTGATGTTACCATAACACCACCATTGGATCATGAATTATTCAAGATATAATTTTTTTTACCTAAATACAAGAAATATATTC
Organism: Viscum album; assembly: GCA_963277665.1. Classification (NCBI taxonomy): domain Eukaryota; kingdom Viridiplantae; phylum Streptophyta; class Magnoliopsida; order Santalales; family Viscaceae; genus Viscum; species Viscum album. The sequence goes on from OY728135.1 coordinate 1,372,006,592, forward strand.
ATGTCAGAGTGTGGGTAGAATCCTTTTTATAACCAAGAATGTAGAAAGGTCCCACCTGTGGATGTCCTATTTTTTTCCTTCTATAGATAACTGGGGTAGTTTAGGAACATATTGGATCACATTGGAGAGAGGTGACTACAAGAACTAGGGCTATAAAGTCAAATATGATATTGATTCAAAGATATGATTAGTCAGTTTCCTTTCTATGTGGTTAAGAATTTACTTGCTTCCAGTATGTGAGTCTGGAGGCAGCGTAAGGCTAGGGAATTTTGTTTTTACAGCTAAATTGGTAGAGGGAAAGTATATTGGGTTAGAGACTTCTGTATTGGAAAAAAATTATTTTCCCTACTACATTTATACAATGGGAAGGCTCTATTTAGACTTATGGGGCCATTATAAGTGTTTTGGGGCTGGATTAAGACACAATATTCTTCATATTAAGTGTTGAATTCAGTTAGAGTCCCCAACAGTTGATTCACCCCATTTTTATAGAAATTTTCTGGTGTTCATCCTTAGAAATTAAGACCTGATGTAGTGATAAGTTAATTGAGTGCATCAGGAGAATTCAGCTTCTTTTATTTTGGTAACCCATCAACTGGAACATTTATTGATAACGGTAAGGAAGAAAATTACAAGTTGAGGTCTTATATGATGGTATTCAGGGATATTGTATTATCAACCAGGATTGATGGTGAAATTATCTGTGAGTCTTAGGTCTCCTATAGGTTTTCTTTCCAGTTCAAATTTATTCAACAATCAAACACTTTTCCTCCCACATATTCTATACATGAGAAACACCTCATGGTAGTGAGAAAATTTTGGATTTTTATGGATTTAGAGACATCCAAATTATCAATTATGTTACCTCCATAAAATGCATTAATTGGATTGGAAGCTGTATATTCCAAATCTTGGGCTTCTTCATACCCTCAAGGGGATTTGACAAAAGTAATATATCGTGTGGCGGCCACAATGACTATTGTGCATAGCAATTGTGGTAAGAAGTCCAAATACATAGATGATGCAGAGGCTTCATAAGTTTTATAACCTTTAAAACATATTCGCAGAAGGTATACCAGGCATACTAGGGCTAGGAAAAAAATACCTATGGCACTGAGGTGATTCAACTTCCACCACCAGAAAGAGATTCACATCTTATCTGTTGACCTCTCTGAAGAAGAAGGGAGGTCTCAAGAGGCTCTCTAATCATAGGGTGTTGAGTTTTCTTCATAGCCAACTATACTGAGACTGAATTATGTGCAGACTTCATCTATTAAATTTTGGGATAGTTTGACTCGTGAACTCATGGATGCATGGGAATTCCTTCAACATGTCCTTTGGATACTGGATGTGGGTGACATTAAAGAACCTTCTAATTATCATCTGGATAATAACCTGGCTGAAGTACATGAGTATATTACGGAGCTAGAGACCTTTATATATATAATTGATGAACAAATCCTATCCTCTAAACAAGTATCCAAGATGATGGAACTATGGATATGTGAAGGGGTAATTATTAACCCTGAGGAGGAATGGTACATTTATGTTAATACTGATAATTTATTTTCCTTTTCTTTTGTCTCAATTTTTCTTTTTCATTCACCATCATTAACCTTGATGAGATTTCATTTTGCATCTTGAATTTAGGGGAGGAACCTTAGGATAGGTTCTTGGGTCACCAAGGTATAGACCTACAGGTTTTCCCATCAACACGTTAAATGATCCTCCCAAGTCTCCAGAACATTCTCTGGGAGTGAGAATCATGATTGGGGTAATGGTGACATACAGTCCTCATCCATTACCTTAGGTTTCTCCTACCAAGAGGAGTGTTCCAATTTCTATACAATATTGTGAAAAGATATTCAAGAGAGAAATGAGATTGGTATAAACTGTTCGTCGAAGAAGTAGGTATTTATACTTCCCTCTAGCATTATGACTTGCTTGATACACTATGGTAATCATGTTTATCCTCTCGCGGGATCTGCATCTCTCCCCTCTCTTAAGGGATTAAGAGCTGATCCCTCAGGACCAAAGAAGGAAACACTAGGAGAAACACAGGTTTATGTTGATGAATCTATTACCAAGATGGATAAGACATCAAATGGTGAAGTTGTATCTACTCTTGGTTTCATTGAGAGAGATAAAAGTCATGTTAATGTTGTTTCGGTGCAGATGTGCGTCGGGTTACGCTGTTCCGCCAGGACGCGTTCGCGCGTGCACCCGTCAACCCGAGGGGATGGGCGCGCGGCTTGTGGTCCCGCAGTCCCGCTTTCCAAGGGCGGGCGGCATTCGTCCCTTATTCAGGGGAGTCTTTTCCTTGATCGAAACCGGGATGATGGGATGTCGGCTCCTCCTTCCGTGGACGTCTCCTCGGAACTCGTCGCCTAATCCGGGTCTCCCTCATAGATTTAAGAATGTTCGTGAATCTCGTTCCCGGCGCCATGTCTCCATGGACACCGGTTAATTACGCTGCTTCCGCCCGGACGCTCCAAGGAGTCTGGTCAGGGCAGCAACCTGCGGTGAGGAGACCGGGTGGCTCTGGGTGTTGGGGGCGTGTCTTAACACTGCGCCTCTGCATGTCTGCCTTCCGTCCCTAATAGGGCTTCTCGAAGGCGTGATGGCCTTAGGCATCCCGCACTGGGTGCGGGGAACTGTGTTACCTGAGGTTTTCCTCAGCTTCCCATGTTTAACATGGGGTATGCCGCGAGTTTAACGTCCAGCGGGGACGGCATCGGACTGATCAACACGAGGAGTGGATCAGATGACAGAACCCCTTGCGGGGAACCTCCGATGCTGGGGCCAGCGCATGGGCGGCTTCCCGAGTGAAGTGGAATGGAATGAAATGGCATGACCCCACCGGGATGTGGCGGCCCGGGTAAGGATTAGGATGGATGATGGAGTGAAGAGCTTGGACCCCGTAGGGGCTTCCTACATACCGTGCGTTAGCGCGGATCAAAGTCAGCGTAGTTCGGATATACAGTTTAACGTCATGCTGGACGTCGGCAAGCCGACTCACAAAGAGATCGAGGCCGCCGGGCGGAGGATTGAACCGAACCACCTCGCACAGAGGGGGATGGAACGGCCGGGTGGATCACAGTTTTACGTCATGCTGGACGTTAGCAAGCCGACTCACGAAGAGATCGAGGCGGTGGGGAAGCACAATAGAGATACACACGTGCAGTCCCTCACAGAGGCGGATTCATAGGTGAATCAACGCGAGTGTGAACCCGGGAGGGGTCCACTGATGGATAAACCGACGTAAATACGACCGGGACGACCAGGTGGTGGGCTTGAACCTTGGAGAGGCTTCCTACGTACCCTGTTTAGAAGACAGGGATCAAAGTCCACATAGTTCGTTCTGTTTGCAACACTCTACCCCCGTGGGCGAAGGCCACTCCAATCCCGACATCCCTGCAGAGATGAGCGGGTGGGGGCCACATCCAAACCGGGAGGACCCTGCGTGCGAGGCACGAGATCGGGTGAAGCGGACGGTTTAACGTCTTACCGGACGAAGTACAGTTTAACGTCGTGTGTTGAGGACGAAGATGCTTGGCAGTTTAACGTCTTGCAACGCAGACGATGGGGGCTGGGCATTTTAACGTCATGCAGCTTGGACGTATGCGGTTTAACGTCGTGCAGAACGTGGTGCAGTTTAGCGTCATGCATGACGAATTACAGTTTAACGTCGTGCAGGACGAATAGCGTACAGTTTAACGTCTTGTAGCTGGGACGAAGTGCAGTTTAACGTCGTGCGGGACGTATGCAGTTTAACGTCGTGCGGGACGTTGAAGCCGCTGATAGGTCCGTGTCACTTCGCGCAAGCCTAAGGGAGCCGCACGGGAAGACGACGCACGGTGCGGGCACCCGGGATGAGGGTCGTCGGGCGCCACGCAGGCGGGTACCCTCAGGGGGTCAAAGGGGGCGACCCTGGTGGTTTGCGCGCAAAAGAGGAGCTTTGCGCTCAATACCGCGGGTCGGCGCGCAAATGGGCGGGCTGGCGCGCGATTGGGCCAGCACTTTGCGCGCGAATGATAGAGATTGCGCGCACCGGGCTTCGGATAGCGCATGGGGGCAACGGCTCATTCTATAATGAATGGCCACTTTGAAAAAGGGGGGGCGCGCGCAATCGGGCTGGATTGCGCGCACCCCGGGGGAAATTGCGCGCAAGAGGTTTCTTTTGCGCGCGAATGCCTTTGGGTGAATATTTATTCAAAGGAAAGGAGCCTAAGGGATTGCGCGCGAAGGCGAACCCCAAGGATTTCTTGCGCGAAAAAAAAGAGGTTACCTGAAGATCGGCATTGCGCGCGGAAGGGGTTGGATTGCGCGCACGAGAGACCTTTCGAATTCTGGCAACCTTCAAACCGTCGGGGGTCGCCTTATATTTATAGGCAACCCCGGGCGCGGAATCCAGTTCGCGGGCACGGAATTCTCTTCGCGGGTGCGGAATCGGGCCCGGCGCACAAGGGAGTCGCGCGGGCCACTGGCGCGCAACACTGTGCGCCGGCCCGGCGCATTGCGCGCATCCCGGGAGGTTTGCGCGCGGCTCATCAACTTTGCGCGCGTGTCTCCAAAATTCCGCGCAAGGCCTCCGGGCCCTCCGAAACGTGCTTACGACTCCAAATATGACCTCGCTTTCCGCATCCGGAGCTTTGTTTGGGAACAACGGACTTTTCCGGCATCTACAAAAGCCCCCCCTCGGAATTTGATCGGCGAGAGGTCGCAACGATCGGGTTCCGAGGGAGACGTCGGAATGCCGAAGTCCTGGGTGGCACGGGACTGTGGCGTGCAAAAAGGGGCGTCGGGCGCGAAATTTGCCGGTGCGGTCGCGCAAAGCGCTTTCCACGCGGCGCGGACTCCCGGCCTTTCCTATAAATAGGGGCCCTGGGTCCCCCGCACCGTACACTGGCCTTCCGCGCGATAAGCATTCGAGCTCTCATGCGCGAAATTGCCTTTTCCGGCGCGGAATTCGCCCGCTCGTCGCGCAAACCTGTCCGGGATTCTACCTGCTTTTGCACGAACACCCGGGGTTTTACGCGATGGACTTCCTGATTGCGCACCGTCCACTAGGATTGCGCGCCAACTCTCAAACTTCTCTACCAGCCTCGTCCGCTCCCGCACGCTTCATCCCTTTACCCGCACGACTCCCGAAGCTTCTGAGATGGCCGCGAATCAAGGAAATGAGGGGGATGCCGCCACTCGCAGAGCTGAGATGGCGACGAACGAGGAGGTCTACGGAGCCAAGGAGATTGTTTCCAACAATCAATCCTTGTTCGACTTGCTGACGCCGGCCCAGAAGACATATCCACTGTCGGACAACCTGCCGCTCTGGAACTTCGGCATCCTAGATGAGGTTCCGGTGCCAGGGTTCGAGGTTGATGCGCCACGGACCTAGGTGACTCGAGAGGACGAGCTTCCCCGCTATAACATCACCAACAATGGGCATCCTGCCAGGGAGACCAGACACTTGGATATCTATGTCCTGAACCCGAGGACGCAAACCATCGTCGGAAGTGAGCCTACTGCGGAGAACTCTCTAGCCCTCTACTCGAGCATATATCGCCAGAGTGTCACTGACGACACCAAGGGCTGGCTGAAGGACTGGGACTTGCGATCTGGGGGCAATTTCACCAGTGAGTGGGCTTGGGCGTTCTGGGTACGCCACACTTGCGATCACTTCGCGGAGGAGCTGTGGTACATCGGCCTGTTTGAGGCGGTGTGGACGTTGCAGTTCCACTTCTACCAGCAGTCCGAGCTCGGGCCGGAGCTGTTCACCCGCTGGTCCCCGGATACCAACACCTTCCATCTTCACCATGGGGAGGTCGGCATCGGTCTCTGGGACATCCACTGCATCGGAGGTATCCCGCTGGAGGGTTACCAGTACGATGAGTTCCTGCCTCCGAAGAACACCTGGGAAGACAGGTCACGGACTCCCATTCTGACCTGGCATCTGCTTGACCTGGCTACGCAGCGGCTCGGGATCAAGGACTTCCAGAAGGACATATCCTACAAGGAATGGTTCGGCCAGTTCTTGGAGCATGACCCGGTGGTCAAGATGCCAAGCAGGGGGAAGCGGTGCCCGACCGCGGCTCAGAGGAGCCGGAACGGGTCGTACTGGCAGGTCCTGGAGACGGGCGACTACCGCTCATGGGGGTACCGCGTCATCGAGGCCCGGGACCCAAATGTCCGGTACGCGGTGTTCCTGGCCGCCTTTCTGAGTGGGTGGCTCCTGCCAGTGCGGGACGCGAGAATGGGCGTCCGCCCGGCGACACTGGCGATGGCGGGCGCTATGGCCGCCAACAAAAGATACAACCTCGGGGTCCCAGTACTGGAGAAGTTGTATGCCATCCTGGGACGCATCTCACGAGGGGGGTCGCCACGAAGGATCTGTGGGCCCTTCCAATTCTTCCACGGCTGGGTGGCTGCTCACCTTGGTGGGTACACGTTTCCGAACGCCATCATTCCTCCGGGAAACGGCCTGCGACCCTCCCTGCTGAACATTGCAGGGGTCGCTCCGATGACCCTAAGTGAGGAGGGCGTGAGGATTCGGATTGGCAATCACGCCAATTTCAACTTCAGCCCGTTCCCCACTCCCGTCGGCCAGATGATCGATAATGGGCAGGGTCCGCTGGAGCAGCATGAATACTTCCTGAACATGCGGGGCAGGGTGCTCGTGGCTCGGATCGACGGGAAGGTGATCTGTGAGCCTTACGTGCCAACCCGGTTCGTCAGGCAGTTCGGGTGCCTTCAACGGATGCCGAAGAGGGTATTCACTGCTGTCCGGGAGGAGACGAACCCCGGCGTCCTTCGCCAGATGTGGCTGATGTTCGTCGCCTTTGGCTCTGGCGACGTCATCACTCTCCCTCCTACCGGGGTCGACGCAGGCCTGGCAACCGAGTACGCCGAACACTGGGCCATCGCGTACCCCGAGGGGATTCTACGGAAGCCAGTTCGGCGGCTCGAGGTCACCCGTGCGGAGACCGGGCGTCAAGGAAGGAGGCGAGGCGCCGTTACACGGGGGAGAACGGAGGCGCGCCAAGCAGCGGAGCCGGCGCGAGCAGGGACTTTGGCGGCGGGCACATCACAGGCTGCCGCTACGACCTCGGCGCCCAGAGAGGGGGCACGTGCGGTGGTCGAAGAGCGGCCCGGGAAGCAGGTAAGGCGTCTGCTCAAACCCTCCCACGATGCAGTCTTCCCGGCGCTGTGGTCGGCCTGGATGACCCTGCGGCAGTCACTGGGGACCGACGCTATCTGGCGAAAGATACTCAGAGAAGGAATCCATCTGCCAGAGGTCGGGCGCCTCCATATCGCCGACAGGGTGGACTTCAACCGGCAGTATGCGTATCTGACGGCCATGGACGAGTACGCGTGCCAACGTGGTCAGCGTGCGGAGCCATCCCTTCTGGTGAAGGTGATGCTCGGTCTAGAATCCGCTCCAGAACAGATGCCGCCGGCGGAAGATAACAGTAGCAACGACTCCGAGGAAGAGGAGGAGATGGGGGAGGATGAAGGCTCCGAGGGAAGATCCCATCAGGGGAGCCCGCGGGAGAGCGGCGAGGTGGCCGGCTCTGACAATGTTGTTGTCACTGAGCTCCTCGAGGTCCGCTTCTATCCCTACTCAACCTGCTTCATCCATTCTCTTATGCAGCTTCTAACCCATTTCTCTACCTTTCTCAGGAGCGCACAGATGTTGGTCAGGCGTCCTCAGCGGGAGTAGGAGAGGCGCCAGCAGGACAAGGCGGGGGCCAGACGCCCATTATTGAATTGACAAGCGCTGAAGGGTCCCCTGCTGCAACTGTTCCTGCGGCGGCCGGGGCAGCGGAAGATGACGCTCTAAACTCCCGTAAGTCTCCTTACTTTACTGCTGGTGCTTGCCATTGACGATCCGTGACTAACCATGGCATGCCCCGCGCAGTGATCTCAACACTGGAGGCTCGTCGGGTTGCTGAACCCGGGCCATCCACGAGTGGACCGGCGGCAGACATGCCGCCTGCTCCGGAACAGACTTCCCGCACCGAGCCGGCCCCACCAACTGCTGATCAAGGGGCTACGGACGTCGGCGGTGCTGACATCGGAGAGAGGTCGGGGGCTGACGAGGGTGTCAACGCCGCTGGGAGAGAGGAGAAGGTCGCCCAGATGTTGGGGAACCTATCCCCCATGAGGACATCCCAGGGGCGGACCCTGCAGCAGACCTGCTGGCTGCCTTCCCTGCCTACCGGCCTTCCGACCCCGAGGAGATGGACGACTCTGACGCGGAGGCAGTCGAGGAGAGCCGGATAACGCGCCGTAGGGGGTGGAAGTGCATCCAGCGCTTCCTCAAGCGAGACCCATCGGAGTGGCTGGGGCGCGTGGGATCACTTCAAACCTGGCTGCGTTTCCTGTGTGTCGGGGGAGCTGATGCTCAACGCCTCCATCTGACGGTCCGTGATTTCATGGCCGAAAAGATGCGTGAGAGCTGCCGGCGTGCCGACAACGCACAAAGTCGGGACATGTCGGAGAGCACGCGGGCGCTCCTCGCGGCGGAGCAGGAAGTCCGGCGTCTCGAAGGGCAGGCGGCAGATAAGGAGGCCTTCGTCGCAGCGTGTACTGAGCTTGTGGAGCAACTATCGGCCCAACTGATCGACGCCCAGGTACAGCTGATGGAGGCGGGCCAATAGATGGTCACACTCCAAGTCGAGCGGGAGCGTGCACAGGCCAGGATTGACGAACTGCGTGCTGCGACCGCCGACGAGGAGAGGGCACGCAGAGAGCGAGAAGCAGCCCTGGAGGCCGCCAGCCAAAGGGTAGCGGCGTTAGAAAGACTTATCCAGCACGCTAATCCCTAGGGGCTTTGTTTTTTGCCATTCCCAGAATATTTTGCTTCCGCTACTCAATATTTCGATCCATTTTGTATGAACCAATATATTTATCTGCATCTTTTGGCTTAACATGCTTGACCACAATTCATTGTCTTGCGGGAGCGTTAACCAAGCTTCAGGTATCCACAATTGGGCCTGGATTTCTAGAGAAAAGAGGGAGATTATTCCTAGGAAAGGAGACCTCAGACCTAATCAATGTATCATCCCCCCAACTCGTTCCAACACACGAGCGGGACAACGCTAGGGGCGTTGAGATTTTATCCGAACATAGGGAAATGAGAAAGGGTGAATCGCGCGTCCCGAATTCAGAAATCCACAACGGTTGGCCTTCCAGGAAATGCCCAAGACAGCAAGCGGACAATGGATCAATCGACCATACTACTGCGATAGACGGACCGAAGGTCATCATCCATATGGCAGGAGGCGGATCACATGTCATCATCAATGCCGCTTTGGGGGTTCCTTCAGGCACAAGGGTGGAAATCCAGATCAACAGGGCATGCGAAGCGTGGGGCGAAGTGACGATTTGTTCGGATAGAATCCAACGCTCTCAAAATTGTGCCACCGTGGGGAAAGCGTATTAGGCGGATGCATTAATCTGGCCGTGAATCACCCCAATTCTCAGACAGAACCTCTTTGACGAGGAAACCGTCGCTTCCCATCATTGCGATGGGGCATCCCGAGCTGAATCGGGGAGAATATCACAACTGCACCACTCTACCCGAAGTCAGGCCAGACGGCCGGCGACGAGGAGGGGCGGGACTTGGCGATCCCTGAGGCTGGACCCGAGTCGAAATGCCCGGGCGTTCCTACGTACTCCATCAGGCTGGAGATCAAGCCATACGTAGTTCTGCGAGTGCAGTTTAACGTCATGCAGGACGCAGAACCCCGTTTGGGGAGATCTTAGTTTAGGTTCGTAGAGCTCGGACCATAGGGGCATATCTTAGTTTAAGGTCTTAGAGCTCGGACCATAAGGGGAGATCTTAGTTTAAGGTCTTAGAGCTCGGACCATAAGAACCTCAAAGTACGCCGCATCGTGGTCCTATCCCCTGGATATGCGAAGATGCACTGGGGAATAGTGTCAAGAGTGTTGAGATTTTTCCTAGTCAGAATGGGAGGTGGAAAATGTGATGTGAATCATGCGGCCATTCACTCAAGGACTGGGGGCACCGGCGTAACGATATGGGAGTACTGTCAACCGTGGCGGAAGAGCAGCATCAATATCGCACTAACCGTTGATGGAATGAGGCAGCAAACGAGCATCGACCGCTCAATCGCAGGATTCATATCGATTTGCTGCCCGAGGCCATTGGGGGCACCAGCCCGAGTCGGTGGGAGAGCACTGAGGCATTGTGTCCAAACCGTTCACGGGGGCTCCACCCAGGGCGTAGGCGATGGGTCCGAATGAAAGGGAGCACGAAGCCTGAAAATGGAAGGAACCTGACCAAGCTAAACCTGACCCTCCTGGCAATAAACCAGAGTACTCTTGACACCAGTGGACCACTGTAAGGGGTCGAGGGACACGCCTTGAGGGTGGCCTGAAGGCGGCGGACTCCCCAGAGAAGGGGGGAATCTTTAAGAGGTGGGGGCTGGACCCGAAGTTCAAACATCCGGGCGTTCCTACGTATCCCATGAGGATGGGAATCAAGCCACACGTAGTTCTTGAAGCGCGGCGCAACACAATCGGGCACCAGCGCGGGGAAGGGTGCGGGTCTGACCCTCGCACATAGAAGAAGCGGTATTTGATATTTCTTGTTTGTCCTTAAAGATGGATGGTTTTTCGTGCAGCGACATGCCTGTGATTAAGGAATCCCTGGCGTTGCCACAATAATCAAGCCATGAAAGGCATTGATGAATGGTGTGGTTATTAACCAGCGCCCAACGTGAGTGTCCCCTGAGGAGAACATCACGATGCAGTGCCGTTTCTCGTCGGGCGGCCAAGACGATCACAGTTTACGGTCGTGTGGTAGGACCAGACAACACAGTTTAAGGTCGTGTGGTTCGGACCATGGAGGAATCCGCTTATCGCGATATGGAGGACTCAGCGGAGGTGGGAACATACCCAGCCCTGCGGTCACGCACGATTCCAGGAGAAGGATCCTGGGATAGGGTTCGGCGTATGTCCATCACCCAAGGGGCAGAGATGCTAGCCTCCAAATATACTGGGCCCAAAACGTGATTGTTCGGGCGACTCCTTCCTCCTTATGGGGATGAGGGTCCAGCTATACACGGCCCTTAGGGAGGACATCGGCATATATCCTTGGTGCTTAGATCGTGGGAGCCTCGACAGACACCATTACCCTGGTTGGCCTGCCTAACGTGTAAAGGTGTACTGAAGGTCTGTATGAAGAGAGTGTCGAGATTCCACTACAATTCACAAAGTCGGAGTGTGATGAGGACCGCGCAACCAATGTTCAGAGCCTGAAAGAGCCGACATGGCGATCAAGGATGTCGCTGACCATATTCGCAGCACAACATCCGGTCGCGTCAGCCTAGGATGGGGCAAGCAAACGAGCATCAACCGCTCAAGCGCAGGATTCATATCGATTTGCGGCCCAGGACCCGCCGGTAAATCGACCCGGAGCGGTAGGAGAGCACTGAGGCATCGTACCCAAACCGCTAACGAGGATCCCTTTGAGTGAAGGCTCGAACAAGAGGAAGCGCGCGACCCGACAAGCAACACAGGACTTGTCGGGATTGAATCCGACACCACGGGTCATAGACCGAAGTACCCAAAACATGTTAACAGATCACCAGAAAGGGTCGGAGGACTCATCCTGAGAGCAACCAAAAGACAGAAGATCCCCGTGATCAACCAAGAGACGGGGCTGGACCTGAGACACAAGCGTCCAGGCGGTCCTACGTATCCCATAAGGGTGGGAATCAAGCCATACGTAGTTCTTGAGAGGCAGTTTAACGTCATGCAGGACGATGAGGGGTGTGAGGTAGTCCTACACACGGGGGAGGCGTATGGCGCGGCCAGCAGACCAACGTGAACGAGGACATAATCCCCCACTCACGCCACACGCCTCGCACAAAAAGGAGGGGAACTGGGGCCAGAGGCCCAACGCGGGATAGAGATTCCCGAGAAATGGGGCTGGGCCTGAAACATGAATGTTCAGGCGGTCCTACGTATCCCATAAGGATGGGAATAAAGCCGCACATAGTTCTTGAGGGGCAGTTTAACGTCATGCAGGACGATGAGAGAGAAAAAGGGGGGAGCAGAAGGCATCCCCAAACGTGGGGGGGTCGTACAGCGTGACGAGCAAACCGACGTGAATGAGGGCATAGCCCCTGCGCTCACACCATACGCCGCACACCCGGGGGAAACTGGGCCGAAGGCCCGAGATAGGATGGAAATTCCCGAAGGATGGGGCTGAGCCTGAAACATGAAGGTTCAGGCGGTCCTACGTATCCCATAAGGATGGGAATCAAGCCGCACGTAGTTCTTGAGAGGCAGTTTAACGTCATGCAGGACGAATGCTGAACAGTTTAACGTCTTGTAGCTCGGACGTGGTACAGTTTAACGTCGTGTTGGACGAATGCTAAACAGTTTAACGTCTTGTAGCTTGGACGAAGATGCTTGGCAGTTTAACGTCTTGCCGCGCGGACGATATGCTGGGCAGTTTAACGTCATGCAGCTTGGACGTATGCAGTTTAACGTCATGCAGGACGTCGGCACACTCAGACAAAGTACTGCTTGAGGAACCTAGCGTTGGTGGGAGGAGTGACACGCTCACCATCCATAGTCTCTAGGGAGTACGCGCCATTGGGATAAACTTTGTGGACGACAAGAGGTCCCTCCCACTTGGGCTCCAACTTGGGTGGCTTCCTGCCGGGGATCATTGGCGCTCTTAGGGCTAGCACTAGGTCACCCTGCAGGAAGGAGCGGAGGCGAACCTTCTTATTGAAAGCTCGAGGCATTCTGCTTTGATGCCTCTCCATGTTGTGCAAGGCGCGAAGTCTATTCTCATCCAGTGCTTCCAACTCGACTAGACGGGCTTCAGCAGCTCTGTCCGGCGCTTGCTGGTCGTAGACCGCAGTGCGCAAGGACGGTAACTGGATCTCGATGGGCAGGACGGCCTCAACTCCATACACTAGGGAATAAGGGGTCATCTGGGTGGAATTGCGAGTCGTCGTCCGATAAGCCCAGAGGGCGTTGGGGAGCTTGTCCGGACAACTCTTCTTGTTCTGACCAACCATCTTTTGCATAATGTTAGAGAGGGTTTTGTTAAACGCCTCGATCTGTCCATTCGCCTGCGCATGATAGCGAGATGTATGGTTCAAGCGAATGTTGTACTTGGCGTACAACTTCTTCAACTCGGCTACTCGGAAATTGGCTCCGTTGTCCGTGAGGATAGCGTGAGGCACCCCAAATCGATGAATGATGTTGGAGGTCACGAAGTCAGCGATCGAACAGGATTTGACCTCTCTGAGCGGAATCGCCTCTGCCCATTTGGAGAAGAAGTCTGTGGCGGTCAGAATGAACCGGCACTGGCGAGCCGTCGCCGGCGGGTAAGGTCCCACAACGTCCATCCCCCAGACTGCAAAGGGCCAAGAATACCTGGTGGTATGGAGAGGCTCCGGCGACCGATGCACAAAGTTCGCATGAACCTGGCACGCATGGCACCTCCTGGCATACTCGATGCAGTCATGGATCATGGAGGGCCAGAAGTATCCCAACCTCCGAATCTGGTGGGACAGCTTCAGCCCAGTTTGATGGGCGCCGCATGAACCAGCATGAACCTCTTGCATGACTCGTGGGATCTCAACTCCCTGAAGGCAACGGAGGAGAACACCATCAAATCCGCGTCTGTAGAGGATCTGCTCCAGGCCGGGACTGCTCTGGAGGACAAACTGCGATGCGCGACGTCGAACTCGCTCGCGCTCGGCTCGATCCGGCGGGAGAATGCCATGTTGGAGGTACTCAACCAAAGGCGTCCTCCAATCAGGGGCTGGTTCGACTGCCATGTCTGGGGTAATCGGGGCTCCGGGCGTAGGGGCAACCGCGGTGAGATTACTTACCGACGGGCCGCGATCTCCCTCCGGGATAACGGGAGCGATGAGCCTGCGGTGCGTCATGCGGACGGTCAGGTTATCCTGTTCAGGCTCTGCAAGTGACGCAGCAAGGCTGGCCAAGGCATCTGCTCGACCGTTCTGCGACCGGGGAATATGGACAATTTCTGGACGAGAAGGGAACCGGGCCATCAGAAGGAGGGTGCACTCCAGTAATGGCACAAGTTCCGACTTCCTGACAACATAGTCGCCATTGATCTGCTTAACAACCAGCTCGGAGTCCCCTTTCACGCACAGATGGGGCACGTCGATCTCGAGAGCTAACTCGAGGCCGGTGATGAGGGCATGGTATTCCGCCTCATTGTTGGTACAGCCCTCTGACAACAGGAAAGAGTACGGCAGTACGGCTTGCTCCGGGGTAATGAAGACGATACCCAAGCCCACTCTGTTGAGCTTAGGATTATCGAGTCTTCTACCGGTGGGGCTCCGGGAGGCACCGTCAAAGTGCATCTTCCAGCATGGACCGGCTCGATCGACCGAGAGGATGGCCTCATCAGGAAAGCCTAGATCCAGCGGCTGATCCGCGGAGGTTGGGTGAGCAGCCAGAAAGTCTGCCAATGCTTGCCCTTTGATGGCCTTCTGACACACATACCTGATGTCGAACTGCTGGAGAATCACAGCCCACCGCGCTAGACGGCCAGTCAACATAGGCCGGCTCAGGATATATTTCAACGGGTCTACCCGAGAAACCAACTGTACCTCATGGTGCTGCAAGTAGTGCCGTAATTTCTGTACGGAAAATACGAGCGCCAGGCAGCTCTTCTCGATGGGGGAATACCTAACTTCCGCATCGAGGAGCATGCGACTGAGGTAATAGAGGCTATTCTATGTTCCCTCGTTGTTCTTCTGGGCGAGAAGGGTGCCAAGGGACCATTCCAGGGCGGTCACATAAAGGACCAGCGACTTCCCGGATACAGGCGGCATCAGAACCGGAGGTAGCAGCAGGTACTGCTTGATTTCCTCGAAAGCGGTCTGACACTCTTTATCCCATACATAGGTGGCACCTTTCTTCATGAGCCGAGAAAAGGGATTACACTTGCCGGCCAGATTCGCGATGAATCGGCGTATATAGGCTAAGTGGCCTTGGAACCCTTGCAGTTCCCGGATGTTACCTGGGGGAGGCATCTGGCTAATCGCCCTGATCTTCTCTGGGTCGATCTCAATACCCCGGTATCGTACCACTAATCCAAGGAACTTTCCGAAGGTGACCCCGAAGGCACACTTCAATGGGTTCATCTTCAGGCAGCGAGACCGGAGGAAGCTGAACACTTTCTCAAGATCTTTGAGATGGTCCTGACGCTGGCGCGATTTGACTACCAAGTCGTCGACGTAGCATTCCACCAGTGTGCCGAGGATTGGCTTGAATATGCGGTGCATCGCCCGTTGATAGGCGGCACCTGCATTCTTCAGGCCGAAAGGCATGACCCGGTAACAGAAGGTACCTTGGGGGGCCCTGAAGGCAGTGAACTTCTCATCCTCAGGGGCCATCCGAATTTGGTTGTATCCGGAGTATCCATCCATGAAGGAGAGGGCTTGGAACCCTGCCGTGGCGTCAATCAACAGCTCTGTCACTGGAAGGGGAAAATCATCCTTCGGACAGTGGCGGTTGAGATCGCGGAAGTCGATGCAGACTCTGATCTGCCCGCTCTTCTTCCTGACCGGCACAATGTTGGCCAGCCATTTGGGGTACTGGACTTCCCTCACGAAGTTGGCTTTGATAAGCTTGTCAACTTCGGCCTCAACCATGGCACCATGGAATGGGTGCATCTTCCTGGGAGGCTGCTTGAACCCGCGATGGTTCGCCGGGAGACCAAGGCGGTGGACGGCTACCTGAGGATCTAGCCCCGGCATCTCGTCATAGCCCCAAGCGAACACATCACGGTGCTGCCTGAGAAAGTCCACGTACTGATGCCGCTCCTCAGAGGGCATGGCGGCACTGACCAATGTGGGTCTCAGATCTTCTTCGGTTCCAAGGTTCACTTGTACTAACTCATCGATCGTGGCGGAGACGCCCTCCTCAAAGGCTGGGGGTGCATCTTCCACGTCCTCTCCACTTGGGGAGGGATCGTCCATGGGAGAGACTACGTTGGCAACTGCATTGGGGCTACCAGATCCTACTGGGCCGCTGGTACTGGCATGGGCGGTCGCGGTCATCTCATCAGGAGACTCACAGGCCGTCGAGACCATGGCTACGTCCAACCGTTGAATCGGGAGGACGTAAGCGTCATCCAAGCTTGCCCAGGGATCACTTGCAACAGCGACAGGCTCGACCTCACCTGCCAGGATCTGCTTATCTTTGCTCTTGTAATAGTCCGCGTCCAGATAACGGGCTTCACATGAGGAAAAAGGAGAGGCATATCCCTGAAGCACGCCCACTCGACCATTAAGGGAGTATTTGAGGCATTGGTGGTATGATGAGGGAACCGCCGCATGAAGGTGGAGCCAGGGCCTGCCCATCAATGCGTTGTACGCAGTGTCTTGAGAGACTACCATGAATTCGGTGTTGGAAACCAAGTCACCGAACTGGGTCTTCAAACGTATCTTGCCGACCGGGGTTTGCTCGGTGCGGTCGTACCCCTGGATCCTAAGGTCGGAGGGAATCAAGTCATCCTCAGACAACCCCAATCTCCGGAGCGTCCGAGTTGGAATCAGGTTAATCCCAGACCCCGTGTCGACAAGACAGCGCCGGACTTCAAGGCCATTGAACTGGCCAGTAACATACAGCGGACGAATGTGCCCCTATATAGGAGGGTCTTCATCCTTACCAGAGAACGAGATAATTGCCTGGCATTCGGCGTCCTCAATCGTTTTGGCGTGAAAGGCCTCTGCAGCCGCAACCTCTGTCTCAAACTGGAGGGGGCTCTTCAGGGCTTCAGCGAGTGCCTCGCGCATCTCAGATGACATGCGCAGAGCCTCAAGGATGGAGAGTCTCGCTGGGATGTCGGCCAAGTGCTTCAGGACATCATACTTTTTGGCCAAGCGCGAGCCCCTGGTTGCAGGAGGTTGCTCCGCGGTTCGAAGCATGACGGGCCTTGCCGGTTGGGCTGGCGGCCGACTGGTGCTTGGCGCATCTCGATGTTCATTGGTTGAAGCTCGGGAAAATGGTCACCGTACTGGGGTCAGGAGGCCGGGATGGACTCGTGGCAGGGCGGAGCTGATCGCGACGCGGCTGAGGCGGTTCTGCCTGATCCCATACCACAAACAGTGGCGGAGGCGAATCCGTCATCCCCGGATGGGGGGGCTGCGCACGCTGAGCTCGGTTTTGGGCCTACTGCCTGGTCTCAGTGGCGTGCACGGCCTGGCTGGAGGTACCAACTGTTGTGCCCCGGCGACTCCTGTTGTTGCGGCTCCTCCGACGGTGACGACGACCGGGGACACTAGGGAGGTCCACCTGGTGTTCTTCAACGTCGGAAACCGAAAAGGGATTTACCAGCTCGACGGTATTAACCGAAGCGTACCCAATACTGTCATCGAACGAATCATTCACCACTGGGCGGATCCGAGGAGGGATCCCCATCTCCGGGGGCATGAAATCGCCGAGAGTGCGGGATAGTGGCGGAACTGGCGGGGCGCGCTCTTCCTTCTTGCGCCGCCGCCGTTTGCTCTTCTTGGAAGAGGCAGGCTGGGACGACGATGCCGAAGCAGCACCCGCAGATTCTGGGGGCTTAGGCTGATTCAAGCGCGCACGGATGATTCCATGGGCGCGAATAATCGTCTTGCGGGCCATCCAGTTTTTATACTTCTGGGACCCGCGGTCGGAGACCAGCTGCCATTCGTCCTCATTGCCGCTATCGTCATCTGATCCCACGAACACGCCCGCCACTTGTGCTGGAGCTGGGCCCAACCTGATTACATTGTTGTTAATCTGGTCTTGGAGCCAATCCTTAAACACATAGCACCGCTGGATGGTGTGCCCCAGGGCCCGATGGTAGGGGCAGTAGCGGGGGTTATCCGTGAGATGTGCCTCCTCTGGCCTCCAACACTCAGGCAGTCGCACAATCCTCTGCTCCAGGGCGCTCCGGAAATAACTGGGGACCTGATCCTCGTGAAATGAGTAGGTCAGGTATCGCGGACCCCTGGGAGCGTGGTCTTGACGAGGGGCTGGAGGGGCCTGCCGAGGAGGTGGACCCTGATTATCTCGCCTGGGTTGTGGCGGTACATTACGCGGAGGGGCCGGCCGGTTCTGAGGCTGCCGCTGCTGGGCCGGGAACTGAGCCCGTGGAGGCGGATTCCTGTGAGGCTGTGGAGCTGGTCTCACCGGCAGCAGCTCCAACGGCCTAGGAGCCTCTATCTGGGCGACAGCAGCGGGCTCAGCCCTGCTGGCTCTCCTTGCAGGAATCATAGGAGGCCGCGGGTGTGCCTGGCTGGCCTGTTGCAGGGCTTCCTCAAGACGTTGAGCTTTGTCTGAAAAGTCCCTGAACCCTCCGGGGTAATTCTGAGTGATCAGGGAAGGGACCAGCTCGGTCTTGACGTTCCCGACGCACATTGTCAGCAACTGCTCCTGAGTCAATGGCATGTCAAGGGAATACGTGAGACCCTTCCATCGGGCGACGAAGTCCGCGACTCGCTCGTCAGGCCTCTGCTTGCACTTGAAGAGGTCTGCGATACTCGTCTTCCGGGTCGTGGAACTGAACTGGTAGAGGAATTGTCTACGAAGGTCCTCCCAGCTAGTTATCGACCCGACGGGGAGCTGGCTGTACCAGACAAATGCTGGCCCTTCCAGTGTCTGGACAAAGCAGCGAAGCTTAGAGGCCTCTTGCTGCGCCGGAGTCCCCAACATAGGCCCACACCTCGAGTTGAAATGGGCCAAATGTTGTGGCGGATCTCCAGTCCCGTTGAAGGGGGAAAAAGTGGGATTCCCGAATCCCGGAGGCGCCGGCATGTCATCCACCCATGCTGGGTATGGCTTGTCGTCCGGTGGGATTGCCACTTGCCGAGTCTCCAAGGCTTCCAAGAGGGCGATGAGTGCCTCCATCGGATTGTCCGGACATGGGTTCCAGTCCTGGCGAGGATCTCTAACCACGAGCGCATTACATGGCCCTTCAATCGGGTCGTCGACCGGGTCGTCGAACTCGGCAGCTCGTGGGATGGTGGGCGGAGCGGCCCTTGGGGCAGCGGGAGGAATCCGAGCGGGGTCTCTCAGGTAGTCACGTCGCTCGGGAGGGTGTGGTGAAACATACCGTGCCCTCTTGCCATAGGCGATGGCCTCTCTCTTGTCGGCGAACACGGCATAATCACGGTTGCCCGGGAGAGCCTCATCGAGGGGTGGTTGTTCCTATCCCTGTTGTCCTGGCCTAGGATCACCGTAGTCAGGCCGCTGCTCTGCAGCGCACTCGGCGAGGAGCTGGTCAACTAGCTTCTTCTGCTCGGCGAGCTGTTGACGTAGCATAGCCTTCTCGGGATCCTCATCCGCCCTCTGCGTGGAGGCAGATGGGTCGGCGGGCTTTATAGCCTCACCGTGCTCTTTACCTTTACTGACGTTTCGGCTCAACGTCAGTGCTTCAGTGGGTGCGGGGAGACCCAGGAGGCTCCTCTGGTGACGAGTAACTCTCGCCGATGGATCCAACAACGGCTTGTCTTCGGGGGGAGAGCCTCCGTTGAGAAGTTCCAGACCGTTCCCCTCCCTCGACAGGTCAGCCATATTGACTGTTTCCGTCCCTGGGGATGTACCCTCAGGGCCACCCAGTGAATCGGGCTGTCGGCGAATCGCACTGAAGCGTAGGGAAGCGTACTGCCCCCATCCACGGATATACACGTGGGGAGTGGCTTCCTCGATAACCTTGCGGAGTACTTGAAAACACTCAACGCATCGTTGTTGGAGGGCCTCGTGGTGCCCAAATGACCCGGGGTGCCGAACCGCGGGGAGCGTGGCTAGGTCAATTTGACGGCACTGCTCACCAATATCCTCCAGGTGTACTTGACTCCAGGGGTATGGCATTTGTAGGCGATGAAGACGGGAGTGAGTCTCCCGGAGAGTTCGGCGGAAGCATTCGAACTCATCCGGGGTGAGCGATTCGGGTGCATCAAAGTCTGGTCCTGCGACTGGCCAAAACTTCTCAGGGAAGTGGCCCTCTGCAAGGACGGTCCAGAAGCTCCACGACTCAAACTCGGGACCCAGGTCTCCTTGGTCCTCTTCAATGACTGGGAATGGACGGGGAACCGGCAGTGGTGCCGAGGCGGGCCGCCGGGCCGACGGGCTGGCCGGCGGTGAATACGGCGAGCAGGCCGATTGGCCTCCATATCCCGGGCCTCCCTCTGAGGGTGGCGGTGCCCTGGCTACCACATCACGATAGGACGGGCCGGCGAGCGAACATCCTGCCGTAGCGTCGGTGCTCGCCGAGGGTGCACTAGATCGTGGTTCGACCGTCGGTCCCCAGAAAAGGCCTCCGGCTTCCCCGATCGAGGCAGAAGGCGCTTCCAGAGGGGCCGGTACCAACCGAAAGCTTGATCCTTGGGGGTCTACCAGGCCCTCGCTACTCCGGATATACCTTCGGAGAGAAGCGGGGATCATATCGATCTCGCTCTCGGGGAGTACGAGGCTGACGTGCCGCATTCCTACCCCTGCCCCTGACTGGCGGGATTGGGGGGAGGGCTCTGTCGCCGAATCATACTCCGCCTCTGTATCAGAGAAACGAACCGGTCGGATCTCTGTCCGGAATTCCGTAACATTCTTCCATCGGCGTCGACGCCTCGCCCTCCTGCCCCTGGGTGGTTCTTCGGGGCGTGGCTGATCTCTATCCTGGCGTCCTCCGGCCGCACTGGTGCTGGGGCCAATAGGACTGGAAACCAAGGTGCGAGGGGAACCGGGACAGATATCAAAGGGGACGTGGGGAGAGATGATTCCGGGAAGGCCTCTGGGCCGAGATCGGAAGGCGGGGTGACCCATGCCTCTTGGATCGGCCACACGGAGTAGACCCTGTTGGTGAATAGCGCTACCACGAGGTGGTCCGCGGTGGCTATTGTCTGTACCAACAACCGGGAGAGTCCACCCAACCTGCCTTTGGGGAGGTCGGGGCCTCGATCCGGGTCGGGCATAGAAGTGCCCCTGCTCAGGATGCGCAGGGGCCTGGCGACTGGAGCCAGTAGTGGCTTGAGCCAACGCGGCCGCTGTTGCTAGGGCCCCAAGGTGGGCATCCTCTTCCGCTCGCGCCCGACGTTGGCGTCGGGACAGACGAGTCGGGATGAGCGGTGCGGGCAGGTGGAGAGCCCGTTCTTCGACTTGAGAGGCCTGGCGGCGATGTCGCCGTGGCCTGACAGGAGCCCTCATCGCGGATCCCTGGGGCGAATCCCGGATAGGGTGGTCCCGGGCATCTTCCACCTCATCCGCATAGGGGAAGGAGTTGTCGGAGCGCTCCAGGGATAAACTCCCGAAGCGGTTGGACGTCGAGGTAGGCATCGGTGCCTCCCTGCGCGGCCCTCAGGGGCGGCGGTGGTGGCGAGGTGCAGCTTCCTCGAGGTCTAGGCGAGCCATGTCCCGGGTGGGGATGACTCCCTCTTCCTCATATCTCCGCACCAAGTTGTTGATCACCCTTCTTTGGATGACCTCCGAGGGGGAGAGAGGGCGTGGTTGCCCCGTAGCTGCGGCTGCTGGCACGGCTGTGGAACGGGCGGGACCGCGCGGAGTAGCCGCGTCGGTGTTTCCTCTACCCCTGCGCCAGTGGGCGGGTGGCGATCAGGCACTGGATTGGGCGACCTGATTTCTGAAAGCAGGGAGAAGAACCCATTAACACTGACAGGAAAAGGAATCGACAACCAACCATTAGTTCCACGACGCCTTCCGTGGGGGGGGGGGGGGGACCCAGGCCCTCGACGTCGCGAGACGGAGTGCCCGAGTTCCCTTCCTCAGCCCCTGGCGGGTAAAACTGAATGCTCGGTCGAGCAGCATGCTGGTCTTCCAACACCTCTGAAAGCCATCGGTCTTCGTATTGAGGAGAAGAGATTCACGTCGGGTTCACCATTTTTCTGTTTCGGTGCGGATGTGCGTCGGGTTACGCTGTTCCGCCAAGACGCGTTCGCGCGTGCACCCGTCAACCCGAGGGGATGGGCACGCGGCTTGTGGTCCCGCAGTCCCGCTTTCCAAGGGCGGGCGGCATTCGTCCCTTATTCAGGGGCGTCTGCTCCTTGATCGAAACCGGGATGATGGGATGTTGGCTCCTCCTTCCGTGGACGTCTCCTCGGAACTCGTCGCCTAATCCGGGTCTCCCTCATAGATTTAAGAATGTTCGTGAATCTCGTTCCCGGAGCCATGTCTCCATGGACACCGGTTAATTACGCTGCTTCCGCCCGGATGCTCCAAGGAGTCTGGTCGGGGCAGCAACCTACGGTGAGGAGACCGGGTGGCTCTGGGTGTTGGGGGCGTGTCTTAACACTGCGCCTCTGCATGTCTGCCTTCCGTCCCTAATAGGGATTCTCGAAGGCGTGATGGCCTGAGGCATCCCGCACTGGGTGCGGGGAACTGTGTTACCTGAGGTTTTCCTCAGCTTCCCATGTTTAACACGGGGTATGCCGCGAGTTTAACGTCCAGCGGGGACGGCATCAGACTGATCAACACGAGGAGTGGATCAGATGACAGAACCCCTTGTGGGGAACCTCCGACGCTGGGGCCAGCGCATGGGCGACTTCCCGAGTGAAGTGGAATGGAATGAAATGGCATGAACCAACCGGGATGTGGCGGCCCGGGTAAGGATCAGGATGGATGATGGAGTGAAGAGGTTGGACCCCGTAGGGGCTTCCTACGTACCGTGCGTTAGCGCGGATCAAAGTCAGCGTAGTTCGGATATACAGTTTAACGTCATGCTGGACGTCGGCAAGCCGACTCACAAAGAGATTGAGGCCGCCGGGCGGAGGATTGAACCGAACCACCTCGCACAGAGGGGGATGGAACGGCCGGGTGGATCACAGTTTTACGTCATGATGGACGTTAGCAAGCCGACTCACGAAGAGATCGAGGCGGTGGGGAAGCACAATGGAGATACACACGTGCAGTCCCTCACAGAGGCGGATTCATAGGTGAATCAACGCGAGTCTGAACCCGGGAGGGGTCTACTGATGGACGAACCGACGTAAATACGACCGGGACAACCAGGTGGTGGGCTTGAACCTCGTAGAGGCTTCCTACGTACCCTGTTTAGAAGACAGGGATCAAAGTCCACGTAGTTCGTTCTGTTTGCAACACTCTACCCCTGTGGGTGAAGGCCACTCCAATCCCGACATCCCTGCAGAGACGAGCAGGTGGGGGCCACATCCAAACCAGGAGGACCCTGCGTGCGAGGCACGGGATCGGGTGAAGCGGACGGTTTAACGTCTTGCCGGACGAAGTACAGTTTAACATCGTGTGTTGAGGACGAAGATGCTTGGCAGTTTAACGTCTTGCAGCGCGGACGATGGGGGCTGGGCATTTTAACGTCATGAAGCTTGGACGTATGCAGTTTAACGTCGTGCAGGACGTGGTGCAGTTTAGCATCATGCAGGACGAATTACAGTTTAACGTCATGCAGGACGAATAGCGTACAATTTAACGTCTTGTAGCTGGGACGAAGTGCAGTTTAACGTCGTGCGGGACGTTGAAGCCGCCGATAGGTCCGTGTCACTTCGCGCAAGCCTAAGGGGGCCGCACGGGAAGACGACGCACGGTGCGGGCACCCGGGATGAGGGTCGTCGGGCGCCACACAGGCGGGTACCCTCAGGGGGTCAAAGGGGGCGACCCTGGCGGTTTGCGCGCAAAAGAGGAGCTTTGCGCGCAATACCGCGGGTCGGCGCGCAAATGGGCGGGCTGGCGCGCGATTGGGCCAGCACTTTGCGCGCGAATGATAGAGATTGCGCGCACCGGGCTTCGGATAGCGCACGGGGGCAACGACTCATTCTCTAATGAATGGCCACTTTGAAAAGGGGGGGGGGGCGCAATCGGGCTGGATTGCACGCACCCCGGGGGCAATTGCGCGCAAGAGGCTTCTTTTGCACGTGAATGCCTTTGGGTGAATATTTATTCAAAGGAAAGGAGCCTAAGGGATTGCGCGCGAAGGCGAACCCCAAGGCTTTCTTGCGCGAAAAAAAAGAGGTTACCTGAAGATCGGCATTGCGCGCGGAAGGGGTTGGATTGCGCGCACGAGAGACCTTTCGAATTCTGGAAACCTTCAAACCATCGGGGGTCGCCTTATATTTATTGGAAACCCCGGGCGTGGAATCCAGTTTGCGGGCGCGGAATTCTTTTCGCGGGCGCGGAATCGGGCCCGGCGCACAAGGGAGTCGCGCGGGCCACTGGCGCGCAACACTGCGCGCCGGCCCGGCGCATTGCGCGCATCCCGGGAGGTTTGCGCGCGGGTCATCAACTTTGCGCGCGTGTCTCCAAAATTCCGCGCAAGGCCTCCGGGCCCTCCGAAACGTGCTTCCGACTCCAAATATGACCTCGCTTTCCGCATCCGGAGCTTTGTTTGGGAACAACGGACTTTTCCGGCGTCTACAAATGTCAAATACATTTCTCTTGAATATTAACACTTTTATAATATTCTTATCTTCAATATATCTTAGATCACTTTCCCTTTCCAATGGATCTTGCAATAATCAATGATGATATTCATATCATTTTGGAAGGAAGGAATAAAGATTTGGGGAAATATGAAGTAGATACCAGTGTTGATCCTAACCTGACAAGAACTGATGATGTTGTACCAGTTGAAGAAATGATGGAAAAGAATGTCAGTAGAGCCAGTTTGGGCATCAACCAACGTTTTTTTGATACCTTAAATGGTGAGGATGCTATAACATTCTTTTAGTTAGAGTGGAATCTCAGGGGGTGAATTGAGTTCCTACTTAAATTTTTTATTAAAAGATTTATATAAAAGATCCCCCAAATTTTGAAATGGACAAGTTAATTAAGGCATTAGAGATATAGATGTCTAATTGGTCAACATGTTTCTAAAAGGGTGATTAGTCCTCAGTTGAATTAATGTAAAACACTTCTTCATCTCTTGAAACAAGTTTACAAAATTAAACACATACACACACTCAAAAAAACTTACTATCAAAGTGATTGCAAAAAAAATTATTTTTTAGCAATTATAAGTAGTGGAAAATAGATAAAACAGAGTACAACAAAAAATACAGAGCATAGTGGAGTTAAACAAGAGGTTTAGTCTCAAGCCAAGACTTAATCCTCTCCCCTTGGTGATCACATACCACCAAGCAGTTTATATTAACAATAAACATGACACACATCCTGTATCGGGATTTACAACATTTTTCACAAATTGTCCAGGGTTCACACCTTCTACCATAGTTCTTCATGGGAAAAACAATCAAAAAATACCACACACGGTCTCTTCCACATTTATATGTTGGAAACAAGATGTAACTGAAGTTTAATGTTAGGATATTCAGTATCTTCCACTTCAAGCATAGGAGATAGTGTGTGTAATATACAGACACACACTTCTAAAAAATGTAAAATGAAGGAACACAATAGCGATAAGATTATAAGTTTGAGTTTATAAATCTCTATTTTTTTACAGTTCACCTCTTGACTCCTTGGAGTGAAGAATTTTTTGTTCGAGTCTTTCTCTGGAAGTTGTCTCCAAAACAGAGTGTCGCAAATCTAGGTTCTAGATTTTTGGAATTCATTGTTTTTCTTCTTATGTTGATTGAGAGTTGATGAGACACAGAAGGCATCCTTGAAATTTTTCTCCCGAAGTGATCTTCTTGAAGTTCTTGGGTTCACAATGAAAGTGCTCGAATGGTTCTTCCTTGTTTAATAGTAATTTCTTTCTTATGCATTCCTCTTTATTAACTTATGGAATTGCAATTCTCATTCCTCTACCTTTTCTTCCTCAGTTTTCTCTTTTATATTTGAGTTCCGACAATAGGAATAAGTATATCACGTGCGATATTTCTCATACCTCATATTGTCCCCATATACGATCTCTTGATATGTCTACAATCAGCATTAATTAATGTCTAAAACATTTAATTTATCAAATATTACTGTTAGAATAATCTTAAGAATTTGATAAAGTATGGAGTAGAAGAGTATGGTAGACTGGTAATGGTAGCTTTCACAATGGTAGGATTCAATAGTAAGTGCACATCAGAAACATTCATCGGTAACCTTTCCAAAGGTAACCTTCCATTGGTAGCATTCAGAGGAAACCTTCCCAATAGTATCCTTTCATCGGTGACCTTACATTGGTGACCTTTGCATCGTTGAACTTTCTACGATGACCTTTTCATCGGTGACCTTGCAACGGTGACCTTTACATCAGTGACCTTTGCATCAGTGACCTTTCCACTTAGAGAAATTTTGCACAATGAGCTTAAACAAGAGAGCATTGAGATTAAAAGTACATAGTTAATACTTTGATATAAACATTATTGTCTCATAAATGATTATCTTGTAAGAGAAATAAGATGATTTATATAAATGAAACATCATTTGGGATTATCAAAATTGGTGAGTCCAAAAATCTCCCCCTTTTTGATAATCCCAAATTATATCAGTATTTTATGAATTAGGGTTAAGCACGTTTTCTAATATCTTCAGAGGTGTGTATTCATAAAATTGAAACAAGTGTATTAGTTAAAGGTAGATGGAATATATATTCAAACATTCCAGTTAAATTAAATATGTCTCCCCCTTTAGGTAACTTTGAGATTCAAGCATAGATATTTCTCCCCCTTTGTGATTAACAAAAATATAGGAGTAAAAAAAGAAACCAATGAGGATTTTATAGTAATGAAGCAAAAGTATAATATTCAAACATATTACAAAGATCCCTATTAACTAAGACATCCCAAATTCAATCCACATCGGAGATGTCCAAGAGAGATTTGTCTCTGGCAGTTGAGGAGGTAGGTTCTAAAGATGGAGGGATAGGTCGAGGGATGGTAGTCAGCAGGGTTGGAGGAGCTGCAATAGAAGAATCAGTATACCTGTACTGCGTAGATCTCTGAGGAATCATAGGGGTCAAAGTTCTGATGGCCTGTGCATGAGTCATCATTGGTGCAGCACTGGTAGATCCTGAAGCAGTTGAGGTAGATGGAAAGGCTGGATGAACAATGATGGGAGTGTGGTCCACAGGGAGGAAGGGTAAAAGAAGATTTCTGAAATCCATTATAATACTTCCTCCTCTCTCCATGGCTGAGATAAAATCATCCTTATTCTCCATGAATTTCTCCAAGGCATGAGCCAACTCTCTGAGCCTACTTACCTGATCCTTAAATTCTTGAGTGACAGCTGGAATCCTCAAGTTTTCCAATAACAACTTGAAGTGACCATCCATCTGATGATTAATATATACCCTTTTGTATTAGAAATCAACTTTATCTTTTATGGCCTTCTGATCTTGAGAAGCTTCCCTTAAATAATTTCCCACAAGATTATGAATTTCTCCAGTAGTGGAAATAGCCTGAGTCATAGACTGAGGATATGAGGTATTGGTACTAGATAACTTCTCAACTTCTTCTCTAACAACCAACCTGAAGGCTTCTAGATCAACAGGAGGAGAGGATGAAGATTAAGTAAATTCACACAGAGGTTCCATAGTGAACCACACTTTTAACATATCGAAGATCTTTGTCCACATGAACCCTTGAAACCATGTAGGAGTCTAATCTAGAAATATATTTCTTCATAGATTCCATAGAATCTGACAAGGTTCTAATCTGATTCTAATAGTCCCTTAACACCTCTACCAGGATGGAGTGAGAAGAATAAACTAGCATTTCCACTGCAGAAGTGAAAACTTCTTGATTGTGAGTCATAGCCCTCTCTAACCCAACAAATTTCTCATCAAAGTGGATCTTTAGATTTGATTTCATTGTTTCCAAATCATCCTTCTTCACATAGTCATGAGGCAAAAGAACCACTAGCTACACAATAGTAGTTTCTGAAATAGTAGGAATTGGAGGACTTTTGATAGGCTGGTCATCATCAGAGTCTCCATAATCTAAGCCTAAGACTACAAATCTAGGGTCTTCTTACCAATCCTTTATTCCATGAGCTACAACAACTGAACCTGTGGAAACAAGTTCCTCCCCCTCACTTGGAGCATTATTCTGATCAAACACATTCATCTCTTCCATACCTCCTTGAGCAACTGCATCAACAGAAGGTTCCACTGCCACTTCCTCTACAGAATCTTCAACAACTTCTAAAACAATTCTAGCTTCAACTAAATCAGCAACCTCTTCATCTACACTTTCAACCATTTCAATATTCCCTATAAAGGGACTGAGACTAAGAAATTCTACTTAATTAGTATTAAAAGCTATCTCAAAGTCATCATGACTAGATTCATTGTCCTTGTCCTCATCTAAGGTCTCTCTAGTGTGTCTTAAGACATTTTTCCCCTTTTTCTTCACTGGTCTCTTCATCATCATTGTCCCTTAGGACTGTCTCCCTTCTAGGAAATATCTTTGGTGGACTAGGCTCACCAAAGGATATAGTATTAGAATGTGTATTGGAGGGAAGGTCTGGATCACATCTATCATCTATAGGAGAATCCTCTCGTTCTGGCACTGCAGAAGCTTCTCCTTCTTCATCTAAATATACAAGCTCTACTTCACCAGGCTTTAGACCAAGATCTATCTTATCCTTAGGCCTAGTTGGATGAGTGAGAGGGTTGAATTCCTCATATAGCTTATCCTCATCATGTACCCATCTTCTTTGCCAGGGGTTCCAATTTATCTTCATCAACTTTCAAATTACCTCTGGAATGTAGAAATTGTCCCTTACAACAATTATTTCCAACTTATATTTAGTAACTCATTTCACCTTCAACGTCAGGGATATTAATCTAAAAGGAAATAAGGCATTGGATTTAGAACTGGGATTTTTCATATCCTCCAATTGAATCATCAGAAGCCTACACAAGTTTATCTTATTTCCATGCTTCAATAGATATAAAATAAATACATCCTAAAATTTTAATGTAGCAAAGTCCCCTATCCTATGACTCAAGACATGATGGACAAACTTAAATAGTAGCTTTTCATCTCCTTCTATCTCAACAGCAATGACTTTCCTAGGGATCCCACTCCCTATAAGTTCGGATAAGGCTTCTTCATAACAGAAGAACTCAGTAGTGGGAGGCACCACTATTGAGTAATAATCATAAATCCCTTCATGTGGTACTCTCACACACTTAGCCCATTCAATAGTAGAAAAACTCATACTCATTCCATTCACCCTTATAGACATTCTGTTCTCATCCATAGTCTGTTCTAATTTCAAAAACTCATAAAAATCCTTCAATAACTTTAGGTAATAGGGTCCATTGTTGTTTACAAAGCATTCAACCCATCCTTGAGCTTCAAGTGCCTTCAGCACTAAAGATATTCTTGTCAGAAACCATTTAGAACTGAGCTCTTTTTCAACTATGATTTCCCTCTTTGACAGATGAGGGTTGATCAGATTTTCCACTGCCTTGCTTCCACTACTCGACTCAGATCGAGGTTTATTTGGAGTTGGAGCATCCCCTTCATCACTGACCAATGTTCTCTTCACTCTTTCCAAGCGATCTAAAGCGGCTTGAGGGTTTTGGAAGAGGGTTAGGTTATGAGGTTAAGGAGAAAGGGATTCAGGAGCGAGTTTGAGGTGGATCAAAATGTGGTATGTACTTTAATTTTATCACTTAGGGATCAAAAAATTTATATAAAAGAAATAAGTAATGCAGAAAACGTTTCAGATTCTAGCAGAGAAAACACGAAGTCCTGAAAACATCGACTATCAGTAAGGTAAAAACGGTGAGGTTACAACAATGAGGTACTAATAGTGAGGCTCCTAACGATGAGGTTCCAAATGGTGAGGTTTCTAACAGTGAGGTTTCTAATAGTGATGTCTAACGGTGAGGTTTCTAATGGTGAGGTCCAACGATGAGGTTCCTAACGGTGAGGTCCAATGGTGAGGTCCAATGGTGAGGTTTCTAATGGTGAGGTCCGACGGTGAGGTTCCTAATGGTGAGGTTTCTAAACCTTAACAGTTTAACATACCTAACTCATGTTTTTTGTAATTTAACCTCTCAGAATTCAAATGCATTGTAAATATATCTGCCAATTGGTGTTCAGTACCAATGAATTCAAGAGTGATATCACATATTTGATAATGATCTATCAAGAAGTGATGTATCAAATAAATGTGCTTTATCCTAGCATGAGATACTATATTTTTAGAGATGTTAATAGCACTTGTATTATCACACTTTATAGATACATGTTTGAATTGATACCATAGTCTAGTAAAGTGTGTTTCATCCACAGAATTTGAGCACAAAAACTCACAACAACTATATATGAATCTTTGGCAATAGATAATGAAACAAAATTATGTTTCTTATTATACTATGATACTATTGACTTGCCTAAAATGTTACATGTTTCAGAGGTGCTCTTTCTATCTAACTTGAAACCAGAAAAATCTGCATCCGAATAACTTATTAAATCAAATGATTATCCTATTGGTTAAAATAGTCCAAATTTTGTAGTATACTTGAGATATTTAAAAATCCTTTTAACAGAAGTTAAATTAGACTCTTTAGGATTGGATTGAAAGTGAGCACACATTCATACACTGAACATAATATCAGGTCTGCTAGTAGTAAGATAGAGCATACTTCCAATCAAACCTCTGTAATTGGTTTGATCCACTGGTTTACCAGTTTCATCAGCATCCAACTTACAGGTGGTACTCATTGGTGTATCACTACCTTTATTGTAGTCCAAACCAAAAGGTTTCAAAAGATCCTTGGTATATTTACTCTGATTTAAAACAGTACCATTTTTATTTTGAAAAATTTGAAATCTAAGGAAAAATTTAAGTTCCTGTAACACCTGAGACTTTTATGAGAAATATTTTGTGTTTATAAATCATAAAAGGAATATTTCACTACACACAACACTATATTGGCTTTCTTTACACGCAATCGCGACCTTCCTCGATAGCTTGCGTCGTACGCAATACCGAGTTTCACTAAACAACGATATGTTATATTATTAAAACTAGCCGTTATGAATAGTAATAACCACTTTTTGAAATTTTGTAAATTTTATTTTTCAAATTTGACTTCATTTCTGAATTTGGAATATCGAAATTATCCTAGGGTGATATTTTGGTATTTTTCTGAAAACTTTCAATTTTTGATGAATAGTGAAACCACTAAGTGGTAGTTAAAAAAACTGAATTTTTCATAAAACTTAATTTTACCGCTTCTGTGAGTGAAATTTAGAAAATCTGAGAGACAAGGTTGATGTCAGTAAGTAAAATGTAGTTCAATGAGATTAAAATAATTTTTGTTGAACAGTAACTTTTTACTTTTATTTACCACGGTTCAAAGTAAATAGGGTAATTAAGAGTAAAAATGATATTATTATTACCCTAAAACATGTCCTAATTCTATTGGATAAGTGTAATTATACCAAAAACAACCTTAGTAATAAAATATGACCATTTAGGTCCACTTGGATTAGATTAGGACATTTATTATTAATTTATTTAAAGAAGGGTTAAAATAGTTAAAATCAAAGTTTAATAAGAAAATCATTTTTAATATAGGGTTATACACAAGATAAACTTGACTATAAATATTCATTAGAAATATAAAAAAATTTCCTACATAATGATATTTTATTTGTAATTGTTAGACCTTAAATAAGTTAATTTATTTATGACACAAAGATGATGCAATAATTATCTTATTAATGAAATATGGACATAATTGATGTTATAAATACCCAAATAAATGTAATTTGAGACTTTTTATGAATTAAACTAATTTTATATGTTAATATGACATGTTAGTATTGATTTAATTAATTTTTTTCGAACTAATCATTCTGTTATGATTTTTACAAAAATCAATTACCAAATAGTGTCAAAATTGACATAAAATAGTTTTTAAAAAACATATTATATTATTAATTGTTATTATATTCCTAAAAATATAAGGTTCGGCCAAGATACTTATATCATGATAGGTGTATCATTAATGGCCCACATGGGGGTCTCTTGTATGTATATGTTAATTTTATTAACTATATAATATAAAAATACAAAGTGACATGGTAAATGTCAATCTAATTAACTAAGAGTTAAAACTAAAATATAAGGTTAATATAATGACCTAAACTTGTCTAAATTCTATTTTATGAGAGTATTTCTACCCATCCCCACCTTAGATTAGAAATAAATCAATTTGGAGCTATTTAAAACCGAATATTACTTTATAATAAAATAATATTTTTAGTTATTCCAAAGGTTCCCCTCTCCTCCCTTATAAAAGGGCACCTCCTCCCCCTCTTCCTCACACCACTTTGAGCCTTCAATCTCGGACAAACCCGGACAAATTCTCTTCTAAACTTCCCTAGAAACATCCTATAGGTCCTGGTATTCTTTAAAGACCAATTTTAGTTCCCTAAGAGGAGGTCTCAAAAAGGCGCTTCAAAGAAGAGGTAATGTCTGTTACCGATTCTTTCAACTTTATTTCTTCTTCCACTTATTCTTCTTTAGTTGTTTCATTATGAAGTAATAAAATCAGTATCACTCATATACTGATATGTTATTATAAGTATGAAACAACCCTATTTCACCATCTATCCATCCTATGGAAAATGAAATCATCGTGCATGCGTACGTACGGAATACCGTCTCCACGCCGTGGTGTAATCTATTTTCCACCACCACCTTACTTGGATGGGTATAATGGTGTAAAAATGAATATATATGATTATTGTTAAGTTATATTGATTCTGAAATAGTATAAATACACTCCAATACAATTCCATGATCATAGGAACGATATCATCGCTCGTGCGTACGTATGGAATACCGTCTCCACGATGTGATGCGACTCATTCTACATGATCTTCATTGCATAATGATTATATAAATAAATTGAATGAATGAATATGATATATATTAAACTAATACCATTCTTGAAATGAGGTATCTATAACCTAAAAAGAAAAATAAGAATTTATTCGACAAGACACGCATAAGAACAGAAAGTAATAAACACCCGGATAACAAGTAGTAATGAAATATTACTAATAAGAAGCTAAGAATATGACCATATATGATATAATAAAAATAAGTATGATTCTGGAATAAGTCAATAACATTATTTAAATCATTATACAGGAGTTTCGTGCACTTACGAAGAAAATCGGACCTAAGGTAAGGGAAAATATCACAATCTCATTTTTATCTGAGATTGTTTATACTTTGGAATTTATAGGGGTGTATTTTATCATCCACATCCATGTTTCCTCAATATGTAATATTATTTCCATCCACCTATAGTTGTTTAAATCCAATTTTACCCTTTAGTGGGTTTTTAGTAAAAGATATGAAAAGAATCTTTTGTCATTTTTCGTACGAGGTACTTTTTGACTTTTCCGACAAAAGTACGAGAAGAATGTTTTTTTAACTTAAACGTCATGAATTGATTTTTAAAACATTATTTACAAGAATATTCCTTTAAAAGTTTTCAAGTTTATTTTTAATCAACTTCTTTTATTTTAGAATTGTATGACATGAAAAGTGTTTTTTAAGTAGAAAGGAAATTTTCCTCAAGAATGGAGTTCAAGTGTTTTATCAAAATTATTTTCCATCTAAGATAATATAGGGTTATGTTTCTATCCCTATTATTACATTGATTTGATTATGTTGTGATGGAATTATTTTTATGAATTCCTTTATCTTATATGAATTGTTTTATGATGTCATGATGTTTAAGAATCCCATTTTTATTACATGGGTTATGCAATGATGTATGATTTTTGATTTTGTGGCACACATAAGAATGGTATCATTATGAGATGGGTGGGACCTATAAATTCCTCCAATGTATTGGGTAAAGATTTTATATCTCATGAGATAGATATGGATGGAATGGAAGGTTAAACCGGTTCAGTGAAACAGGATTGAAACGAGGAGTAAACTCGGTTCAGAAATCGACTTTTTCCACTAAGATAGTCTTGGCAATGAGTCTTGACTAATAAGAAATGATTCTCTATGATTATGTGTGTATGCCACAAAGTTTCATGTTTTAAGTTATGATTATTGGGATTACATTTCACTACTATGATTTATCCCATGTTATGAAATTATGATTTCTTTTGCAGGTTAAGATTTCTAAAAGTTATGTTCTTATGTATATGATGTGATTGGTATATCTTTTGTTTACCCTTACTGAGAATTTGAGCTCACCCTTTTGTATGTTTTATTTCCCCAGGTCAGGAAGAAGTTTTTTAAGTAGCATATTCCAAAAAGGGACTCTAGATATGATGAAATAAATGGGAGGCAAAGTAGATGCTTTATGAACCAGTTGTTTATGTTTCACAGTTTCTAAAGACTCGATACATATACGGTCCTTTCCTGGTTTTGTTATATGTTGTAATAAGTGTGATTCAATTCTGAAGTAATAACAATGTATGTAAAGTATAGGTCTCTACAGTTGGTATTAGAGGAAAGGTATAGTCAACCTTTGGAAACTAGGATGTGAAAGCCTTAGTAAGAATCCTAAGGATAAGTCTAAGCATAGAACACAATCTTAGTGTTTTAGAAATGGCCATGAATAGCCTAGGATAAGACCTTAATTGTGAAATTTTATTCTTGATTATGTGGTTTTCCAATTATAATTAGTGTTGCTCACACTATTATTCTTGGTTTTAGTCAATGGCTGGAACCCGAAGGAACCATGTTAATGCGGAATGTGAGGGGCAATGCAATGATTGTCCCCCTGAGAAACCAAACATTATGGGAGCTGGAATGAAAAATCTTGTAGCCAGGCTCACACAACTTTCTTAAGCTATGAATCATGTTGGACTTCCAAACAAGCAAAGGAAGGAGCAACATTCTGTTGAATCCTTGATGAGGCAGCATCCACCTTCATTCAGCGGGTCTACTGATCCATTAGTTGCTGAACAATGGATTAGTACTACTGAAAAGATATTTTCAGTTCTTCAATGTTTTGAACATGATAAAGTCATCTTAGCAGTGTATCGTTTGGAAGGTGATGCTGATCAATGGTGGAATCTTATCAAGAATACGAGGCCAAGAGATGAAATTGAGTCCATGGAATGGGACGAGTTCAAGAACTTATTTTTCAATAAGTACTTCCCTCGTATTCTTCGAACAAAGATGGGGAAGGAGTTTCTTGAACTAAAGAAAAAGGATGATTAATCTGTTAGTACCTACGAAGCAAATTTTACAAGACTTTCAAGGTATGCTTTTGGTATTATTATCCAACCTGAGAGTAAGATCGATCGATTCTTTAGTGGCTTAAAACCAAGTCTTCGAAGGGCGTTAGCCATAAGGGACTTCAATAGCTATGAGGAAATCGTTCGATGTGCTCTCAAAGTCGAGATGGAGATTGGAGTAACCCATCAGTCATATGGGTTTGATAAGAAGAGGAAAATGGAATTCAAAGGAAAATATAAAGAGCACACTGAAAAGAAGATGATTTTTCCCTTATGCTCAAAGTGTGGAAAGAAACATGGAGGGAGTTGTCTTAAAGGGACAAGTAAATGTTTCAAATGTGGAAAGGAAGGTCATCGTGCATTTGAATGCCGCAATGATGGGAAGAAGATGTCTAATGATGCAAACAAAGGAAGGGATACACAGAATGAACCTACTACACTTCAATGTTTTAACTGCAAATAGATGGGGCATTATTCCAATCAATGCCCAAATCCAAGGGTTGATGATGATGGTCGACGTCAACAAACTCTTAAGGCTAAAGACAAAGGAAAGTCACATGAAATTTCTATCAGTGATGTGGAGTACGATAACGAAGTGGTGAAAGGTACACTTACCATCCACTCTAAAGTAGAAAATGTTTTATTTGATTCTGGATCCACCCACTCTTTTATTTCTGAATAATTTTCTAAGGGTATCACCGTATTACCTCAACAATTAGATGTTGAGTTAGCTGTGACAACCCCTAATGGCACAACAGTCGCATCAAAAGTTCATAATTCTTATCTGATTAAAGTTTGTGGGAAAGTGCTTCCTGCAAATCTTGTGATCCTTCCTATAGTGTAATTTGATGTGATTCTTGGCATGGATTGGCTTTCTTTATATGGATCTCATATCAATTTCCAAATAAGGGAAGTCACATTTCATATTCCAGATCAATCTATGATCGTCTATCGATGCAAGGATGAACATAACCTTCCAGTGGAAATTTCTTCCATCTTATGGGTCTTGATTTCACTAAATTAAGGTTATTTATATCAAATGGTTTGTGAGAAACTCACGATTAAGAATATGCCCATTTTACATGAGTTTGACGATTTCTTTCCAGAGGAATTACCAGGTCTTCCACCAAATCGTGAAGTTGAGTTTTCAATAGAACTCGTACTGGGTGCTTTAACTATTTCAAAGACACCTTATAGAATAGACCCAATTGAGTTTCAGGAATTAAAGAAGAAACTCCAAGAGAATCTTGATAAGGGATTCATCCGCCCTAGTGCGTCACCTTGGGGAGCACCTGTTCTGTTTGTTAAGAAGAAAGATGGATAAATGAGACTCTGCATTGATTATTGAGAACTTAACAAGATCACTATCAAGAACAAATATCATCTCCCACACATTGATGACTCATTTGACCAACTATGTGGAGCTCAATACTTTTCCAAGATTGATCTTCATTCAGGGAATCATCAATTAAGGGTCAAAAGGGATGATATACCAAAGATGGATTTCCGTACAAGGTATGGACACTATGAATTTATAGTGATGCCATTTGGTCTTACTAATGCCCCTTCTATCTTCATGGATCTGATGAATAGAGTCTTTAGAGACTATCTTGATCAGTTTTTGGTAGTCTTTATAGACGATATTCTTGTTTATTCAAAGAGAAAGGAAAAACATTAAGATCACTTGAGAATTATATTGAAGACCCTGAGAAAGGAGAAGCTTTATGCCAAATTTACCAAGTGTGAATTTTGGATTCAAAAAGTTTCATTTTTGGGTCACATAATCTCAAAAGAGGGGATATCTATGGATCCAGCAAAAACAGAGGTTATAGAAAGATGGTCGAGACCAACAACAATGACTGAGATCCAAAGTTTTCTTGGTTTGGCTGGATATTATCAACGTTTTGTGAAAGATTTTTCACGATTATCTAATCCACTCACCAAGTTGACTCGGAAAGGAGTTAAGTTTGTTTGGACGGAGGAATGTGAAGATAATTTCAAGGAGTTGAAAAGAAGGTTATCCAGTGCACCTGTACTCACACTTCCTTGTAGTGGAGAATGGTTTTTGATCTACAGTGATGCATCCAAGAAGGGATTGGGGTGTGTTCTTATGCAAAATGATATGGTGATAGCTTATGCCTCATGACAGTTAAAAATACATGAGAAAAATTACCCAACTCATGATTTAGAGTTAGCTGCAGTAATATTTGCATTAAATATTTGGAGGCATTACCTTTATGGAGAAAGGTGTGACATTTATACTGATCATAAAAGTTTAAAGTATATTTTTACACAAAAGGATCTGAATATGCGCCAAAGAAGATGGTTGGAGCTGATTAAGGATTATGACTGCTCAATCCATTACCACCCTGAGAAAGCAAACAAGGTGGAAAATGAATTAAGTCGATAAGACCATGCCAGTTTATCCATGATGAGGATCACAAAAGATCCAATATTTATAGATTTACAAAGGATGGATCTTGGAATTATAATGGAAAGGGAAAATTCTTATCTTTATCAAATGAATGTTCAACCATCTATACATGTGAAGATTAAAGAGGCACAGAAAGAAGATGTAGAGTTACAAAAGAATGTGAGAAATGTTCCTGAATTCAACCTTGATTGTGATTGGATAATAAAGTTCAGGAATCGGGTTTGTGTTCCTCCCATACCCGAATTAAAGAAGGAGTTGCTGGATGAGGCTCATAGTTCTTCATTCTCTATTCATCCTGGAAGCACGAAGATGTATAGGGACCTGAAAGAGTACTTCTGGTGGGATGGCATGAAAAGAGATGTTGCTGAATATGTCTCTCGATGCTTTGTTTGTCAGCAAGTTAAAGCTGAGAGACAGAAGTCTAAGGGGATGTTATAACCATTACCCATACCCGAATGGAAATGGGAAACATCACTATGGACTTTGTCACAGGACTTCCTAAAACATCCAAAGGCAATAATTCTATCTGGGTCATAGTTGATCATCTTACAAAGTCTGCACACTTCATTTCTATTAGAGAGGATTTCTCTCTCGATCAGCTTGCCAGGATATATGTAAAGGAAGTGGTAATATTGCATGGAGTACCACTTTCTGTTATATCTGATCGGGATCCGAGGGTTACCTCAAAGTTCTGGCGAAGTCTTCAGCATACTCTATATACAGAGTTGAGTTTCAGCACTGCTTATCATCCTCAGACAGACGGTCAGTCTGAGAGAACAATTCAAACTCTAGAAGATATGTTAAGAGCTTGCTCTATGGATTTAAAAGGTGGTTGGGATCAACACCTACCTTTGGTGGAATTTTCTTATAATAATATCTTTCACTCCAGTATTCGGATGGCTCCTTATGAATCTCTCTATGGAAAGAAATGTAGGACTCCAACTTGTTGGGATGATGTTGGGGAAAGAAAGCTATTAGGACCTGATCTTGTTGATGAGATGGTAGAAAAGGTCATATCTATTCAACAACACATAAGATCAGCTCAGTGTTGACAAAAAAGTTATGTCGACAACCGAAGAAAAGACCTAGAGTTTTAAGTGGGTGATAAAGTGTTCTTACGAATATCTCCCTGGAAGAGGGTCATGAGATTTGGAAAGAAGGGGAAGTTGAGCCCTAGATATATCGGTCCTTTCGAAATATTGGATCATGTTGGAAAGGTAGCTTACCGATTGGCACTTCCATCGAATCTCTCTCAAGTTCACAATGTGTTCTATGTATCTCTCTTGAGAAAGTACATACCTGAACCTTCACATGTACTCAACTCAGAAGTTGTACCGCTGGAACAAGATCTTTCTTATGAAGAACAGCTGATAGAGATTCTCGATCATAGTGAAAAAGTCCTACGAAACAAGACCACTCGCTTGGTGAATGTTTTATGGAGGAACCACCAATTAGAAGAAGCTAAATGGGAGCTTGAGGATATGATGAGGGAGAGGTATCCTCATCTGTTTGTTACAAGTGACGAATTTCGAGGGCAAAATTCATTTTAATGGGGGTAGAATGTAACACCCGAGACTTTTATGAGAAATATTTTGTTTTTATAAATCATAAAATGAATCTTTAACTACACACAACACTATCTTGGCTTTCTTTACATGCAATCGCGACCTTCCTCAATAGCTTGGGTCGTACGCAATACCGAGTTTCACTAAACAACGATATGCTATATTATTAAAACTAGCCGTTATGAATAGTAATAACCACTTTTTGAAATTTTGTAAATTTTATTTTTCAAAATTGACTTCATTTTTGGATTCGGAATATCGAAATTATCCTAGGGTGAAATTTTGGTATTTTTCTGAAAACTTTCAATTTTTGATGAATAGTGAAACCACTAAGTGGTAGTTAAAAAAACTGAATTTTTCATAAAACTTAATTTTACCGCTTCTGTGAGTGGAATTTTGAAAATCCGAGAGACACGGTTGATGTAAGTAAGTAAAATGTAGTTCAATGAGATTAAAATAATTTTTGGTGAATAGTAACTTTTTACTTTTATTTACCACGGTTAAAAGTAAATAGGGTAATTAAAAGTAAAAATGATATTATTATTACCCTAACACATGTCCTAATTCTATTGGATAACTATAATTCGACCAAAAAAACCTTTGGAATAAAATATGACCATTTAGGCCCACTTGGATTAGATTAGGACATTTATTATTAATTTATTTAAAGAAGGGTTAAAATAGTTAAAATCAAAGTTTAATAAGAAAATAATTTTTAATATAGGGTTATACATAAGATAAACTCGACTATAAATATTAATTAGAAAGCTAAAAATCTTTCCTACATAATGATATTTTATTTAAAATTTTTAGACCTTAAAAAAGTTATTTTATTTATGACACAAAGATGATGCAGTAATTATCTTATTAATGAAATATTGACATAATTGATGTTATAAATACCCAAATAAATGTCATTTGAGACTTTTTATGAATTCAAATAATTTTATATGTTAATAAGACATGTTATTATTGATTTAATTAATTTTTTTCGAACTAATCATTCTGTTATGAGTTTCAAAAAAATCAATTACCAAATAGTGTCAAAATTGACATAAAATAGTTTTTAAAACAAATATTATATTATTAATTGTTATTATATTCATAAAAATCTAAGGTTCTGCCAAGATACTTATATCATGATATTTTTATCATTAATGGACCACTTGGGGGTCTCTTGGATGTATATGGTAAGTTTATTAACTATATAATATAAAAATACAAAGTGACATGGTAAATGTGAATCTAATTAACTAAGAGTTAAAACTAAAAGATAAGGTTAATATAATGACCTAAACTTGTCTAAATTCTATTGGATTAGATTATTTCGACCCATCCCCACCTTATCTTTGAAATAAATTAATTTGGAGCTATTTAAAACCGAATATGACTTTGTAATAAAATAATATTTTTAGTTATTCCAAAGGTGCCCCTCTCCTCCCTTATAAAAGGGCACATCCTCCCCCTCTTCCTCACACCACTTTGAGCCTTCAAGCTCGTCCAAACCCTACCAAATTCTCTTATCCACTTCCCTAGAAACATCCTAGAGGTCATGGTCTTCTTCAAAGACCAATTTTAGTTCCCTAAGAGGAGGTCTCAAAGAGGCGCTTCAAAGAAGAGGTGATGTCCGTTACCGATTCTTTCAACTTTATTTCTTCTTCCACTTCTTCTTATTTAGTTGTTTCATGATGAAGTAATAACATCAGTATCACTCATATACTGATATGTTATTATAAGTATGAAACAACCCTATTTCACCATCTATCCATCCTATGGAAAATGAAATCACCGCGCGTGCGTACGTACGGAATACCGTCTCCACACCATGGTGTAATCTATTTTCAACCACCACCTTACTTGGATGGGTATAATGGTGTAAATAATGAATATATATGATTATTGTGAAGTGATATTGATTCTGAAATAGTATACATACACTCCAATACAATTCCACGATCATAGGAATGATATCATCGCTCGTGTGTACATACGGAATACCGTCTCCACGATGTAATGTGACTCGTTCTACATGATCTTCATTACATAATGATTATATAAATGAATTGAATGAATGAATATGATATATATTACACTAATACCATTATGGAAATGAGGTATCTATAAACTAAAAGGAAAAATAAGAATTTATTCGACAAAACACGCATAAGAACAAAAAGTAATAAACACCCGGATAACAAGTAGTAATGAAATATTACTAATAAAAAGCTTAGAATATGACCATATATGATATAATAAAAATAATTATGATTCTGGAATAAGTCAATAACATTATTTAAATCATTATACAGGAGGTTCAGACACTTACGAAGAAAATCTGACCTAAGGTAAGGGAAAATATCACAATCTCATTTTTATCCGAGATTATTTATACTTTGGAATTTACTGGGGTGTATTTTATCATCCACATCCATGTTTCCTCAATATGTAATATTCTTTCCATCCACCTACAATTGTTTAAATCCAATTTTACCCTTCGGTGAGTTTTTAGTAAAAGATATGAAAGGAATCTTTTGTCATTTTTTGTACGAGGTACTTTTTGACTTTTCTGACAAAAGTACGAGAAGAATGTTTTTTTAACTTATATGGAATGAATGGATTTTTAAAAAATTATTTCCAAGAAGATTACTTTACAAGTTTTCATTTTTATTTTTAATCAACTTCTTTTAGTTTAGAATTGTATGACATGAAAAGTGTTTTTGAAGTAGAAAGGATATTTTCCTCAAGAATGGAGTTTAAGTGTTTTATCAAAATTATTTTACATCTAAGATAATATAGGGTTCTGTTTCTATCCCTATTATTACATTTATTTGATTATGTTGTGATGGAATTATTTTTATGAATTCCTTTATCTTATATGAATTGTTTTATGATTTCATGATGTTTAAGAATCCCATTTTTATTACATGGGTTATGCAATGATGTATGATTTTTGATTTTGTGGC
The DNA here is from genome assembly GCA_963277665.1 of Viscum album. Classification (NCBI taxonomy): domain Eukaryota; kingdom Viridiplantae; phylum Streptophyta; class Magnoliopsida; order Santalales; family Viscaceae; genus Viscum; species Viscum album. The sequence continues at coordinate 1,372,048,674 of OY728135.1, forward strand.
ACACATAAGAATGGTATCATTATGAGATGGGTGGGACCTATATCTACCTCCAATGCATTGGGTAAAGATTTTATATCTCATGAGATAGACATGGCTGGAACGGCAGTTTAAACCGGTTCAGTGAAACAGGACTGAAACGAGGAGTGAACTCGGTTCAGAAATGGACTTTGTCCACTAAGATAGTCTTGGCAATGAGTCTTGAATAATAAGAAATGATTCTCTATGATTATGTGTGTATTCCACAAAGTTTCATGTTTTAAGTTATGATTATTGGGATTACATTTCACTATTATGATTTATCCCATGTTATGAAATTATGATTTCTTTTACAGGATAAGATTTCCAAAAGTTTTGTTCTTATGTATATGATGTGATTGATATTTCTTTTGTTTACCCTTACTGAGCATTTGAGATCACCCTTTTGTATTTTTTATTTCCCCAGGTCAGGAATAAGGTTATTAAGTAGGATATGCCAAAAAAGGACTCTAGATATGATGAAATAAATGGGAGGAAAAGTAGATGCTTTATGAACCAGTTGTTTATGTTTCCCAGTTTCTAAAGACTCTATACCTATACGGTCCTTTACTAGTTTTTTTATATGTTGTAATAAGTGTGCTTCAATTCTGAAGTAATAACAATGTATGTAAAGTATGTGTCTCTACAGTTCCCCCATTAAACTCATTTCAAATTCATCTTGCGTTATTTTTTAAAATCAGTACATAAAGAATTTTTAGAGGATCCAAAAATAATGTCATCTACATAAATCTTTACTATTAAAACATCTTTGGAAATCCTTTTAATAAAAAGAGTAGGATCCATTATTCCTTTAGTAAAACCTTTTGAAATAAGAAAATAACTAAGTCTGTCATACCAAGCTCTTGGAGCTTGTTTCAGACTATATAGGGATTTTGAAAGTTTGAAGACATGATTTTATAAATGAGGATTTGTAAAACTAGGGAGTTGTTCAACAAATACATCCTCAACTATGTACCCATTTAAAAATGCACTTTTTTACATCCATTTGATAAATTTTTAAATTCAGATGAGCTACATAAGAAAGTAGTATCCTAATGGATTCAAGTCTAGCTACAGGTGAAAAGGTTTCCTCATAGTCTATTCCATCTTTTTGACTATATCCTTGTGCAACTAGTCTATCCTTGTTTCTAACTATGTTTCCAGATTCATCAACTTTATTTCTAAACACCCATTTAGTGCCTATGGTCAATGTGTATTTAAGTCTTTCTACTAATTTCCAAACTCTGTTTCTTTCAAACTGATTTAATTCTTCCTGCATAGCTATCACCCAGAATTCATCATTGATTACATAATCAATATTTTTAGGTTCGAAATATGAAATAAAGGCTTGATATTCAACATAGTTTCTCAAAGAAGCTCTAATTTGTGTTCCTCTATTTAAATCACCTACTACAGCATTTAATGGATTATTCTTGAGAGTTCTAATACCTCTAGAAAGAGTTGAACAAGACTCTTCTTGAATTTCTATAGGTTCAGATTCACCATGCATAGATTCTTGAAAATTTACAGAACTAGTTGTTTTCACTAAGGGCTCATTGTCTTTATCATTAAGGTCCAAAATTGACATATCTTCCTTAAGGAGTTCAACAGAGGTTTTGGATTCATGTGGATCAGTCTCATCAAATTTGACATGAACTGATTCTTCCACACATTTGGTTCTCTTATTAAATATTCAATAAGATTTACTAGTGATTGAGTAACCTAGGAAAATTCTTTCATCACTTTTGGAAGAAAACTTGTCAAGATTGTCCTTAGTGTTAAGGATGAAGACTTTGAAACCAAAAACTCTAAAGTAATTATCCTAAGGATTCCTATTATTCCAGAGCTCATATGGGGTCTTCTAAAGAACATGTCTAATTAAGACTCTATTAATAATGTAACAAGCTGTATTAATAGCTTCAACCCAAAAATAGATAGGTAGATTATACTCATTTAACATAGTCCGGAAAATCTCTTGAAGTATCCTATTTCTTCTTTTTACAAATCCATTTTTTGAGGTGTTCTAGGAGTAGAGAAATTGTGAGTATATCCATTTTGTGAGAAAAAAGATTCAAATTCCTGATTTTCAAACTCACGACCATGATCACTTCTCAAGGTCTTAATTCTAAGTCCACTAAGATTTTCTATAGACTTTTAATATTTAATGAAGTAATAACATGCTTCAATTTTGTGAGATATAAAGTATACCCAAGTATATCTAGAAAAATCATCTACAATAACATAAACATAGTGCTTCCCATTTAAACTTGAAACTCTAGAAGGTCCAAACAAATCCATGTGAACCAACTCAAGCGGTTGAGAAGTAGAAACTTATTTCTTTGGTTTGAAAGAAACTTTGTGTTTTTTTTCTTTTGACAAGGATTAAAAACTTTGTTAAGTGGGAATTCTAATTTAGATAAGTCTATAACTAAACATTTCCTAGTTAGTTTCCTCAGTGAGTGTACATTGCAGTGTCCTAATCTTCGGTGACATAACCAAGATTCCTTATGAAAAGCATTTAAACATGAAACATTTTTCTTAGCAAAAGAATTTAAATCAATAGCATATACATTTTCATTTCTAAGAGCAGTGAATATTAAATCATTTTTATAATTAAAAACATTGCATGAATCATTTTCAAATTTAACATTAAAACCATTATCGCATGACTGAGAGATACTTAGTAAATTGTACATTAACCCATTAACAAAAACTACTTTTGAAATTAAAATAGTATTAGGGTTACCGATTTGGCATAAGCTGGCGATCTTACCTTTTGCATTATCACCAAACGTAACATGTCCACCATCAACTTTAATTAGGATCTTAAATCATGAGTAGTATCCTGTCATGTGTCTTGAACATCCACTGTCCAAGTACCATAGAATTTTACAGGAGCTCTTTAATCAGTTTTCCATCAAAACAAATTAAGTGTAGGGTAACTTTGGTACCCAGATTTTATTGGGTCCAGAGAGGTTAGTAAGTAAATCTTTGGGAACCCATATTTGTCTCACAGGTCTCCTATAATCAACAGATATGTTTTGAGACATGAAAACCTTTTTTGGTCTTTTAGATAATTATTTTTCAAAAGATGGTCCACAACTTGAACTAGTAGTGAACTGTCTAGATTTTCGAACAAATTTAGTTTTAATAATCCTTCTCTGTCCTAGTTGATATATTATACCAGTAGTGTATTTTGGAGCAATTTGTTTTCCAAGGAAATGAGTCAAGGTGTCTCTACCTGCAGTAAAATTCTCAAGATCTCTTTTTAGTTTCTCATTGGATAAATTAAGTTTAGTATTTTCTTTTAACAGCTGAGCACATTTTTCTTTTTCAATATTCAGATCAGACTTATAATTGGAATTTAAAGCATGGTGTCTTTTCAATAATTTATATTTATCATTGAGTTCAATAAAGTTGTCCTCAAGAATTATATAGTATTCAAATATTTCACCCGTATTCATATTTTCATCTTTTTTTTTATTCACTTTCATTCCCAGAATAGTAAGCATTATGTACAGGAGAATTGGGTGTTACCTCATATATTTCTGTCATGAAACACAGGTTTTCATGTTTGTTCTTTTCAATATCAAAAGTTCCAGATCCACTTGAGATATCTTCTAAGGAAATCCAATTAGCTTTAATAACCTTTTTATATCCCTTTCCCTTGTCTTCATAATTATTCTTAAATTTTAGCTTAGGGAAATCAGCTTTCACATGACCTTTTTGTTTACACTCATAACAAACTATCTCATTTGTGTTATCAATCCATTTTCTATCATTTTTCCACTTTCCTTTATTATCATAACTTCTTTTATAGTTTTAATTTCTAAAGAAATTTTTCTTATGGTAGAACTTCTTAAATCTCCTAGAAAGATGATCCATCTCATCATCACTATCAGAATCTGGGTCTTCACTAGTGGAAGTTTCTATAAGAGCTTGAGATTTTTCTTTATCTTTGTTCTTTGAGGTAGTAATCTTGAATGCTACAGATTTATTTCTTGGTTATTCATATAATTCTTGATTTACCTTATGCTCTTCTTTGTACATCATAAGATTTCCAATTAGTTCCTTCACTGATATCTTGCCTATGTCACAAGATTCTTAGATAGAAACAGAAGTTCCTCTCTATCTGTCAGGTAGACATCGAAGCATTCTCATAATCTGATCCTTGTTGTCCACTAGTTTCCCAATCAGACTCAGGGTATTCACTATTTCATTGAACATGAGATACATTTTAGAGATAGGTTCATCAGGCTTCATTTTAAAATTATCATATTTAATAGTATAGGTATTTAATATCATTTCTTTAACATTGGTTGTTCCCTCATGAGAAACAGCTAAAGCATCCAAAATTTCATAAGCAATTTTACAAACAGATATTCTATTGAATTCCTCATCACCTAGAAAATGGTACAATGCATTAATTTCTTTACAATTATTATTATATATAGCTTTAGTCAACTGAGACAATGTGTCCCTAGTAGTAGCAGGCAATACATGTTGTTTTTCAATTGTGTCCCAGATTTCATGTCCCATTCTCTCTAGATACATTTTCAATTTTAATTTCCACTAAGCATAGTTATTACTATTAAAGAAAGGTGGAATGTCCGTAGTATCACCCTCAACTCTATTATCCATTGTTAATTAGAATTGTAAAGAACTGAAAATTTAGATATGACAGAAATTTTAAGATCTTTAAGATACAACTAAAATCATAGTTAAATAATTTTACAAATTGCACAACAGTTCAGGTAGTAGTATTAAAAACTAAACTAACTTCCTCTGATACCAAATGTTGGTCGGAGGGGAATCTCAAGAGGTGGTGAATTGATTTCCTAGTTAAAATTTCTATTAAAATATTTATATAAAAGATCCCCCAAAATTTAAAACAGCCTAGTTAATTAAGGCAGTAGAGATATAGATGTCTAATTATTCAACAGGTTTCTCAAAGGGTGATTAGTCTTCAGTTGAATTAGTGTAAAACAATTCTTCAACTTTGAAACAATTTTACTAAATTAAACACATACACACACTCACCAAAAATAACTATCAAAGTGATTGAAAAACAGTTTTATGTTTTAAAAAATATAAGTAGCGGAAAATAGACAAAATAGAGTACAACAAAAAATACAAAGCACAATGGAGTTAAACAAGATGTTCAATCTCAATCTGAGACTTAATCCTCTCCACTTGGTGATCACATACCACCAAGCATTTCATATTAAAAATAAATTGATACAGAGCCTGTATCGGGCTTTACAAAAAATTTCACAAACTGTCCAGGGTTCACACCCTCTACCATAGTTCTTCATGGGAAAAATAAACAATACAGACCACACATGGTCTCTTCCATAGTTATACATGGTAAAAAAGATATAGGTGAAGTTTGATGTGAGGATATTTAGTATCCTCCGGTTCAAGCACAGGAGACATTTTGTGTAACAGACAGACACACACTTCTCAAAAATTTAAAATTATGGATCACAATAGAGATAAGATTATATGTCTGAGTTTAAAAAGATCTATTTGTTTTCATTTCAGTTCCTGACTCCTTGGAGTGAAGAATTTATTGTTCGAGTCTTTCTCTAGAAGTTGTCTCCAAAACAAAGTGTCACAAATCCAGGTTCTAGGTTTTAGGAATTGAGTGTTATGCTTCTTATGCTGATTGAGAGTTGATGAGACACAGAAGGCAACCTTGAAAGTTTTTACCCGAAGTGATCTTCTTGAAGTTCTTGGGTTCACAGTGAAAGTGCACAAATGGTTCTTCCTTGTTCAGCAATAATTTCTTTCTCATGTATTCCTCTTTCTTAACTTCTGGACTTGTGCTTCTCATTCCTATTCCTTTTCTTCCTCGGTCTTCTATTTTTTATTTGAGGTCCGACAATAGGAATAAGTACATCATGTGCGATCTTTCTCGTACCTCGTACCGTGTCTCTTGATATGTCTACAATCAGCATTAATTAATGTCATAATCATTTAATTTATCAAATATTACTATTATAATAATCTTAATAATTTGAAAAGGTATAGAGTAGAAGAGTATGGTGGACTGGTAATGGTATCCTTCACAATGGTAGCCTTTACAATGGTAGCCTTCACAATGGTAGGATTCAATAGTAAGTGCACATCGGTAGCATTCATCGGTAACCATTCCAATGGTAACCTTCCATCAATAACTCTCTCTCAGTAACCTTCCATTGGTAGCCTTCCACGGAAAACTTCCCAACAGTAGCCCTGTATCGGTGACCTTGCATCGGTGACCTTTACATCGGTGACCTTGCAACGGTGACCTTTGCATCGGTGACCTTGCAACGGTGACCTTTGCATCAGTGACCTTGCAACGGTGACCTTTGCATCGGTGACCTTTGCATCAGTGACCTTGCAATGGTGACCTTTGAATCAGTGACATTTACATCGGTGACCTTGGAACTTAGAGAAATTTTTCATTGTGATCTTAAACAAGAGAGCAGTGAGATTAAAAGTACATAGTTACTACTTTGATATAAACATGATTTTCTCATAAATGATTATCTTGTAAGAGAAACAAGATTCTTTACATAAATGAAACATGATTTGGTATTATCAAAACAGATGATTCCAACACATTCTAAGCCGCGTACATTAAAATGATGGACTCCTTTAATCCAAACATTGATATTCTAGGTTTCATCAAGGAGTTTGGGTAATTTCATGAAGAATTTTAAGGACATAAGGTCTCATTATTTTATTTTTCATACATAATTTTTCTTCATTTACGTGGTACTTCACATCAAAGTTCAACTTATGCATATTTTTCTGCATAAAATGTTGAAAATTCCCTTCAGGAGAGGGTAATTCCACTCTATCCATCTTCTAGTGAAGTTGGAGAAATTATTACTATGGAACCCATGTTGAGAGGCGTTCCAAAGCCTTCAAATATGGAAACTGGGCAACCTCAAAAGAATTCCCCTCCTCAAGAAACATCTAATCAAGTTGTTGAGGATGAGAAAACTGGGGAAGAATCTAATCAAGTGGCCAAATTATTATTGGGTAAATGCTACTGGCTGTCTAGATCATGATCTATTTATGAAACTCTCCTAAAACTAACAATGATCTTGATTCATTGTTTAGGGTTATTAACTCCTACAGCTGGATTAGAAAGTAAATCTACTATGTTTTCTTAGACATCATTAGAAGGTAAAACATCCACTATTCCAAGAGAAGCCGAACAAGGCACCTCTTTAAGTGATCTATTTCTAGAGTACATTCTACCCCTGGTAGTGACTCAGATTCAAATCTAGATATACAGCTTTCTCTTGGCATGGCATGTAATACGATATGGAAACACATATAGAAAATAATTGTCAAGAAGCCTTTGGATGAGCTATTATCCCATTTTGGAAAACTCCCAACACTATTTTGTGTATTGGGATTTGGTATATTTAATTATCACCTAGTCTACAATGCAATGAAAGAGACCATTCGTCGATGAGAGCAAGAACATAAGCTATAGAAAAATATTGAAATGTGATAAAGGACTTATTAACATTGAGAGATTTCAAGATGTCGTAGCTGAGGCAGAGGCTGACCATAGAAAGTGGTTGATCTAAATCAGCCAACAAATTAAAGAATCCATGAAGGAGCTAATATATCTTCAACAGAAAATGGATGTTGTTCATAACAAACTCTATAATTGAACCAAGTTTTGGGATAAACCCAATTGGAAGGGATAAATTTCATTTCAACTGCCAAAAAATAACTTCGTCAAGCTGAGGAGGATGAAGTCTCTCAATTATCTCAACTTGAATAGGCATTTGATAGGGATCATGAGTTCATTCAACAGATGTAGAGTCATGCTGAGAGCTTCTTTTAACACGTGAAAAAGAGGCTCTATTTTGTAGATGTCCCTATAATTTTACCATATAAATGAAATGAATTTTGTCTCCAATCATATACGTCTTCATTCTTGCTTTCTGTAATTTCAATATCAAAGGTGATGATGATAATGATCTTTTTTTAACATCAAACCTTTATGCCAGATAATCATAATTACAATAAAATAAATGGGGGTGATCAAAATTTTATTAATAAGTCGATGGGCCTAATGAGAACAATTTTATTCTTTACTGGGGTTATATAGACAAACCCCATAAACTTTGAATATTTTGACTTTTTATTTCTCAATATACCTAAACCATACAAAAAGTGTAAGTCTAGTAGTTGAGACTTGACTTTTTTCTAGATTTCCTTTTGCAGGTTTTCAATCTGGTGAGTACCACGTCTCTTGTTATTGGAAGTTTAGAGTCATGAATTTTGGAATAAAAGGTTTAGTGTTTAAGGTCGAAAATATTTGACCATAAATTTAGAAATTAGATCGCAAAAAAGGTTCAATGGCTAGGAATATATCTAATATTCTTTAAATAATTCCAAGAGGAATCTTGAGTCATGATTTTTATGGTCACCAAATCTAAAACTTGTATAAACATAAAGCAGGTCCTTTGCAAGAATAAGGTTACCATTATTTGATGAACCCATTATGGGGGTTGTATTATATAGGTCCAACTAGGGTGTATACTACATAGCCAAATAGTGTCATCTTTTGATGGACAAGACTGTTATGTAGGAAAATTTAATGCAAGGCCTCTGGGGGCGCGTACTGCATAGTCAAGGAAAATAGCTCTTAGAAATTTAACATTTTATTATTGATAGACAAGGGAAGATAATATTTGGATGAATCAAGACGACAGTGGGTGGTTTTTCCAAGGAAAGGGATTTTAAGAATAAAGGATTATCTATACCAACATATGTCCTGAATGGAAAACCACCTCTACATAAATTTGGTGTGTGAGGAATGGTTAAAATTTTTTAGAAAGGGGCTTTCTAATATCATGTTATGCAGTTTTATGTCATGCAGTGAGGAAATTGTACTATGTAATTTTAAGTCATGTTGTAAGAACATTGGGTGGATTTAATATAAGGTCTTTATCTTTGACCAAAAGTTTGAGACTCTCTAATTTCTTGATAATTTGTTTGGAAACGTACTTCCGTCTTCAAGTATGGAATGAAATAATTGTAAACTATTATTTGGGGATTTCTAGATCTGAAAAATGATATGGAAAAAGGGATAAAGTCATTATAGGAAGTATTTCCTAAGAACGAAGTTACCATTGTTTAACAAATCTGTTATGGGGGCTGCATTATGCAGGGCCATCTAGGGTATATGCTATATAGCCAAATAGTGGAATATTTTGACTAATAGGCCCGTTATGTAGGCAACTTATGCAAGGATTCATAGGGTCACATACTTCATAGTTAGGAAAAAGAGTTCTTGGAAGCTTAAAACGCTGAATAAAGTTTATGGAGATTCAGATTTTCCACAGCGTAGAAATCGGTTTATGGAGAAAGGTACCATAATATGGAAAGTTTATCTCCAATTATGATTTCCAAAGAATTTGAGGAATATGATTTCTACGAAGTTCTAACCCCAAATTAGGAAGTATGGTGTTTATATTTTTAGTTCATATGACTAGGAACAAAATGGAAACAGTAGATAATATGTGGTCAAATGATCTAAGGTTATTTCATATTGATTTGAACACATGGAGAGGGAAATATATAAAACATGGTCTTAAATACTTTCAGATCGAGAGAAAGGTAATGGAACAAATATACATGGATTACTGCTTTAAGATACAGATTCTTGTATATTGTCATTAAATTTTAAAGGGGACAAAATTCACTTTAACCAAGAATGAAGTTACCATTATCTGAAAAACCCATTATGGGGGTTGTATTATGCAGGGCCAAACAGGGCATATGTTTCATAGACAAAGAGTGGTATCTTTTGACTAACAGTCCTATTATGTAAGAAACTTATGTAAGGACACCTAGGGGAACATACTACATGGTCAGGAAAAAGAGTTCTCAGATATCAGAAACCCTTCCACAAAAAACCGTAAGAAATATTATGAAGATCTAAAAAAATTCAAGATTAAAAATGTGAAATATGAAAAGGGGTAATGGTCAATGAACAGGATAAATATTTTAATCAATATTTTCCATGACTTTAGAGTCCCTTACATAGATATGACTCATATGTGAAATGGGGACATTTCTTGTTTCCTTGGTGGGTTTTCTAATGAGAGGACCCAAGATAAATACTCTCACATAGATTATTAATTATATGTGTAATAGATATAAAAACATTATCCCGTTGTAGGGATTAACATAAAAGACCTATTTTTTATTGCGTATCTCTATGGGATGAGAATCAAGCCATACGTAGTTATTTGAGTGCTTTGTATTTTAATGTCGTGAAGTGAGAACATTATACTGTGCAGTTTAGATTCATGTAGTGATGACATAAAGTAATTCTGACTTGAAAATGGAATAGTGTGGCTGGACTAAGGAATTAAACCCCGGGTGTCACTACGTTTCTCATATGGATGAGAATCAAGCCATACGTTGTTCTTTGAACACTTCCTATGTAGGTTTGATTCATACAGAGGGAATAAAGGGGGTTTTTATCGTGGTGGTGGTTGGGTCCAAGATTTGAGATCTAGGCGTCTCTACGTATCCTGTTGAAAAATTAAAATCAAGCCAGACGTAGTTCTTGAAACAATAATTTCCCAAACTAATTAAGTTTGATGTAGGAGGTAGTGGATTTTAACATATTCCAGAAGAAGAATTCTTAAACTTAAGACCCAAAATGGTATGAAGATCAAACCATGTATCTTGAAAGTACACTCTATATAGATTTGGTTCATATACAGGAGGAGAACAGGAAAATAAAAAAAAAATTGGTTGCAGCTGGGCCCAAGATTGGAGATCTAAGTGTCTCTACGTATCACATTGAAAATGAGAATCAATCCACACATAGTTCTTGAAATGAGGTCTCTATGAAAATCTGATTCAAACATAGGTAGAAATGGAATTCATGCACCACTAAGGAGTAGCCACGATGTAAGTGACGCTTGCGCATGGAAGCTCTTAACATCAAATAAAGAAGATGTTAACCATACAGTTTAATGTCATGTAACAAGGGAAAATTATGTCATGCAGTTTAATGTTGTGAGACAAGGACAATTATGCCACACATTTTATCATAATGCGGTATGGATGCTTATGGTGGTTATACGGTTTAACATCTTGAAACTAGGACTTTGTGTTGTGTAGTTTAGAGTTGTGAAGTGTGGACTTTATGATGATGTGAAATCACACAAAGTACTTCTTCAAGAATATCACATTGGTTGGAGTTGTAATAATTTCTCCATCCATTGAGATTAGGGAATAAGCTCCATTTTAGTAGACCTTATGTATGGAATAAGGTCCTTACCACTTTAGATCAAGTTTTGGAGGCTTCTTTCCTAGTATCATTGGAGTCGTAAGGACTAATACCAATTCTACTTGAATAAATGAGTGGAGGTGAACTTTCTTGTTAAAATCTCATGTTATTCTATTATGATAGACTTCTAAATGATTAAAATTATGTAATTTATTTTAATCTAATCATTCCATATCATTAAATTGTTTCTAATACTTTTCATCTGTAGATAACTGATCACATATTGAAACATGGAGTTAAGGAAAATGAATTTCAATTGGAAAAACTACTTCTATTATGTATACCAACAAATATGGAGTTTCCTGACTGGAAGAACATGCAGTAGTCTGACAATCCCATAAAGCATGAAAAAATTTATCAGGACAAGATTTCTTATCATTATCCACCATATTTTGGAGAATATTTGATAGAGTTTTGTTGAAAGCCTCTATCTATCTATTGGAAGATGCGTGATATAGAGATGAATGGTTGGATTTGATATTGTGCTTCTGATATAACTTCTTTACCTCAACAGAACAAAAATTTGTGTTGTTGTCCGTCAATATAGTATGAGGGGCACCAAATCTGGTAATGATATTAGCTTTGAAAAGGCTAACAATGCTTTTGGCTCTAACTTCTTTGAGGGGTACTGCCTCATCCAATTTGGGGAAGAAATTAGTAGCAGTGAGAATATACTTGAACTACTTAGTCTTAGTTGGATGATAAGGTCATACTACATCCATTCCCCATGTAGAAAATGGCCAAGAGTATTTAGCTGTATATAGTAACTTAGGGGGTTGATGAATGAAGTTGGCATGCACTTGGAAGGAATGACATTTCTTGGTGAAATCTATGAAATACTATGTCATTGAAGGCCAGAACTATCCAAGCCTTCAGATTTTATTAGAAAGCATATGCCCATACTAGTGAGAACCACAAGCTCCTGCATGCACTTCTTTCATGAAAGTTGTAGTTTCTTATCCATTAATACATCTGAAAAGGATTCCATCAAATCCTCGTTTATAGAGGATCTCCTAGTGATATGGACTATCATAAAGATTGAAATTGTCCACTCAGCATAAAATATTCTCTTTTTTAGTTCTATCTGGTGAAAGTAATCCATTTTGAAGGTATTCCATGATAGGTGTCGCCCATCCCATAGTATGACCATATGGCTCAGAAATAGGGTTGATTTCATTAATTTCTTCCATTATAATTTGAACGAAAGGTGAAAGCACATGAATATGGGCAATAACGATGATTTTCTCATCCCGATTTGGATCTTCTAGGGTTGTGGCTACATTAGCCAATACATCAGCTTGAGCATTTTGTGATCGCGGGACATAAAAAAATGTTTTCTCTGAGTAAAATTCATCCATTAACCCTCTGATGTAATCACACAAAGGGATTAACTCTTCTTTTCTGATAGAATAATCCCCATTGATCTGTTTAATTTCCAACTCTGAATCAACTTTCACTTTCAGGTGATTCTCTTGTACCTGGAGCACCAATTCTGGGCCTATTATGAGATCTTGTTATTCTACATCATTGTTGGTACCGCCTTTTGATAACAGAAAGGAATATAGAAAAATTGCCTTCTCTAGGGAGATAAGTACAATTCCTAACCCAAATTTGTTGAGTTTAGGGTTTTTCAATCTTTTCCCCATTATACTTGTAGATACCCGAATCTTTATGTACATGGACATTACATTATTTTTTAGGAATACTTAATACATAACAAAAACGGACACCAAAGGACCGTAATAGTTTAGTGCCTTTGGAAACTTGGAACATAATCTTCTAATCTTGGTGAAAGATCCTCAACATCTCCCATAAAGATCTTCCTTTTTTTTCTTACCTAAAACCTTTCATTATATCCTAGGGAAAAGAAAACATAAAAAGGGTGAGATCAAATGCTCAGTAAGGGAAAACATAGTGAACATAAAACAATCCATAAACATTTGAAAACAAAAACATGAACATGAAATTTAAACATCAAAATCTTGAGCAAAGACATAAATCGTGGAAGTACGTAAGGTATATATCATAATGGAACATCAATCATGATAAAATATAATGGGAATAAAACATGTAATTGTGGAAACCATTCAGCACATGTTATGATTTCCATAGTAGCCAAGGCATTGCTTCCAAGACCATCTTAGTAGACACAGTCCCTTTCTGAATCCAGTTCACTCCTCGTTTCAGTCCTGTAACACTGAACCAGATTAACTTAACATTCCAGCCATGTTTATCTCATGAGATATAAATCTTTACCCAATGCATTGGAGGGAGATATAGTTCCCACCCATCTCATAATGAAATCATTCTTACTTGTGCCACAAAATAAACATACATCATTCATAATAACCCAATGAATAAAATGGGTTTCATAAACATCATCCCATCATAACATAATCCATATAAAATAAATGTATATCATTTAATAATAAAAAAAGTGATACCATATAAATCATATAGACATTATACTTGAAACATACACATATGAAATAACGTCATCTTAGATGGAAAATGGTTTTGATAAAGCACTTGAAATGAATTATTGAGGAAAATATCCTTTCATATTGAGAATCATTTTCTTTTCACAAAATACCATTCAATTTTAAAAGAAAATGATTTTTTTGAAAATATTCAAGAAATATTTTGGAGGAAGCTTCATGAAAATAAGGCTTTATAAAACTGTAAAAATCCTTTCATGTCGTATAAGTTGAAAAAACATTCTTCTCGTACTTTTGCTGGAAAAGTCAAAAAGTACCTCGTAATAGAAAGATTCCATACATACCATGTAGTAAAAGTCAAAAATAGGTAAAAAGGACTTTAAACATACATTAAAACATTGTTAGAAAACATGGGAATGAATGATAACAATAACCCCAGTAAATACTTACAAATAACAATCTCGGATAAGAATGAGATTGCAAAATTATCGCTTACCTTAGGTCTGATATGCTTCGTACGTATCCGAACCTCATGTATAATGATTTAAATAATGTCATTGACTTATTAAAGAATCATATTCATTGTTATGATATCATATATGGTTCACTTATGACTTTATATTACCCGTTCTTTTGTAAATTCCATGTTAAAGCAGCATTTTGGGTAAAATCGCTACATTTATCGTATGTGTTTCGACTTGTTGTTCTTGATATTATTACTTATATACTGATTTACATAATTAAAGAATGTTAAACATGATTTGTATATAATATATATTCATCGTATACATGTATATATGATAGGTCGATAAATGGAATGAAATACACCGTTCATGGAGACGGTAGGCCGTACGTATGCATGAACGTTGTTTTCGTTTCCTTTTTGAATTGAATGGAATTAAGTAAATGACATACATATATATATAAATAAATCCAGTATCATTATTATGTCATATATTTAATTATTATTGATTATATATAATTTATAATCATTTATGAATGGTTAACATGGAGAATGAATCTCATCGCGTCGTGGAGACGGTAGTCCGTACGTACGCACGAGTGATGATATCATTCCCATGATCGTGGAATTGTATAGAAGTGTATGAATAATATTTAAGAATCAATATAACTTTGAAATAATCATATCTAGTTATTTATTTACACCCTTATACCCATTCAAGTAAGGTGGTGGTCGAAAACAGATTACACCACGGTGTAGAGACAGTATTCCGTACGTACGCACGCGCGGTTATTTCGTTTTCCTGTAGGATGGATAGAAGGTGAAATAATGTTGTTTCATATTTATAATAACATATCAGTATATTAGTTATACTGATTTTATTACTTCATAATGAAACAACTAAAGAAGAAGAAGTAGAAGAAGAAATAATTTGAAAGAATCGGTTACGGTTATTACCTCTTCTTCGACCCGCCTCTTTGAAACCTCCTCTTATGATACTAAAATTGGCCATTGAAGAAGACCAGGACCTCTAGGATGTTTCTAGGGAAGTGGTGAAGAGTATTTGGTAGGTTTTGGCCGATCTTGAAGGCTCAAAGTGGTGTGAGGAAGAGAGGGAGGAGGTGCACTTTTATAAGGGAGGAGAGGGGCACCTTTGGAAATATAAGAAATATTAGTTTATATTAAATCTCAACCCCACTAAAAAACTTCCAAAATGACTCATATACGAATATTAGATGAGATAGGGTTGTAATCTCATCAACCAAGAAAATTTAGACATGTTAGGAATTTATTTTAAACATTATCAACTTGATTTATCCTTATTTATCAATTTAATTTTATTTGTGGTAATAATATTCAAAATTTTAAATTATTATAAATAATTACATATGTGTTGTGAATTTTCCATAATTTGACACTTTATGATATTGTCGACCATATAAATTTATAATTTTTAAATATTTTTGTGATTTTTAAACAATTTTATAATATGTTATTTTTATAAAATAACAATAGTGTCAATTTTGACACTATTCATTTATTTGAATTTAAATAAACAATTTACAGAAGATATGTTCGAACTAAAAGATTTAATAGATTCATAACATGTCATATTTATCTAGAAAATTAGTGTATCACATTAAATAGTTCATATAATATTTATTTTAATATTTTTAAAACCATTTATTTGATATTTCTCTTAATAAAATAATTTCAACATCACTATTATGTCACCTTTAAGGATAAATATTTAATCTCTAAAAATTCTAAATAAATTCATATGACATAGATAATTTTATTATCTTTATAGATAATGTTTATATCCAAAGTTTCATGAAGTTTATCACTAAACTAAAATTATTATACTTATAATATTTAAGAAAGTGACATGTTGTCACTTTCTTTGGTAATAATAATAATTAAATTATTTTCATGGAAAAAAGTCCATTAAATGAATATAATCTGACCCTTAGGTGATATGGGTCGACTTTTAGTCATCCAATAGTATTTTGGAAGGTGTTAGGATAATTTTATAATCTTATATTTACCCTTAATTACTTGATTTACCTTTAACTATGGTAAATAAAATTTACCGTAGTTACAATTTATAATGCCCAAAAATAAAAAGTAGCCTATTAACATAATTTGGACCCACTGATTCCAAATATGGAATCCATTTTTCAAAATTCAAAACACATAAGTTGCAGTAATTAATTTAAAATTAATCCCGTTGTCGAAAGAAAACAGGTTTTTGTTTAAAACATTGGAAAAGATTGAATTGATTTAACCTATGAATTTAAGGTAAAATCAATTATAATTACATACATTGTATTAAATGGTAAAAATATATTCTATTTATACTTTAAAACCATTCAATATTGTAATTTAACCATATAAATTATTACGATGAAAAAGTTGTTTTTAATTAAAATATAGCGTGTTTTTACTATTCATTAAAATATGAAAGTTATCAGAAAAATATCAAAACTTTATACAATGTAAATTTTTATATCCTGATTCAAAATAAGAAGTTTATTTTGTAAAATTGAACTTATAAACATGTCAAAAACTAGATTTAATGTGGGTGCGCCATCAAAAGGCGGCAAAACTGCATTTTTTGAAAAATACTTATTTCACCCGAAAAATTTATTTTGTTCACATAAAATGTTTTAGAAAATTTATAAGATGAATAATAATGTTAAAAAATTCAAAATTTAGTTAATACTATTCATAACATCTAGTCCATAATAATTTTATAACAATATATCATCGTTTAGTGAAACTTGGTATTGCGTACAACACACGCTATCGAGGAAGGTCGTGACTGCGTGTAATGCAAGCCAAGTCAGGGTTGCGTGTTGTGCAAGACTTTTTTGTTGTTTCATTATAACATAATACAACCATTTTTCATTTATACATTTAATATTTATATATATATACACACTCAATGTTGCGTATAATGACTATTATCAAACCAACTTGAAATTGTATGTAACACAATCTAAGAATAGTGTTGCATATACTGAAAGCTAATACAGTGTTGCGTATAGCACAAGATAATATTGTTGTAGCATAAAACACATGACATCAAATAAATTAAAATGAATACTTATCATAAAATATCGGGTTGTTACATTCTACCCCCCTTAAAATGAATTTCACCCTCAAAATTCATCGGGGTTATACATGCTTTTCTACTTGAAAGTTTATTTAATTGCAACACACATTGTAAAATGAAATACCAAAACTTAAATTTAAAAACTAAAGTATGAAATGTAACGGTTACCCAAATTAACTAATCAATGGGTTTCCACATAGGAGAACATAGGTGAAAATATGGATATGGAAGAAAAATCTAACCATCAAGTTCTGATGGAGAGTGGTAGAGTACATGGCTATGAAAAAGCCAACAATCACAAAGCCATAAATTTGTGATGATCTAAGGTACCATCTGATTCATCGGATATAAGAGAACTAGGATAACTTTTTTTATATTCAAGATCATTTCCCTAAAGTTGAAAAAATTGGAATTAGAAGAAATACGTTCTTGATTTTGGTACAATCTCACTGTTGGTCGTTCCTTGGACAATTTCCACTTCATCTCTTAAAGAAATGAAGTTGAATTTTTCATTCTCAAACTGTTAGCAGATCATATGATAGAATTACAGGTCATTCCATCTGTCTCAAACAAAAAGTTAGCAAAAGTTATCAAATATACATAAGTCCATCAATAGTGATATTAATCGTATATGATTCCAAAAATGGACTTATACTTCATCTATCATACCGCTTAATAAAATAAAACTAGTTTCTACTAACCAGGGACTTCTTGTAGTCCGGTGGTAGGTGATAAAGGTCAGTCACACTTTGGTTGTGGGTTCGATTCCCACAGCCTTTTCCGACGTGATGGGATGTCGCCCGTCCTGCAGGTTGTCATTTTTTTCTAAAAATACATTATTATAACTTTCCATCAATAATATCGAAAAAGTTCTAGCCTTAAATAATACTAACTTATGTCCAACATAATCCATTCCAATCTTTAGGCTTATCCAAAATACTATTGTCCAATCTCATATTATAGTGAAAACGATTACTAAAGAGTTCATATAACTAGCATGTTAATACCATCGTTGATCCCCATATATCATAAGATATGTCTTGTTGGTCACATTCCAAACATTTGAAGTCCTTAATCATGTATTATCTTGAAAAAAAAGAATACCCATTGAACCTTAGTGAAAACATGAATGCAGTAAAAAGTTAACACTTTCCACATACCAAAATCCCAAAAAAAATCTATATAATCAAACCATAATATCACTTAGTCCTTATATTAGTAATGAGCTCATGAATACAATCAAACATCTCATTATCTTATTATCCCTTCATTATGCGCATATCATCTACTTTCCAAAAATATCTGAATAACCTTCCATGGTTACCGGTACCATTCAACATATACTTTCAAATACTTTATGAAAAACAATAGTGTAACAATCCATAGATGATTCTTTATTCCATAGTACCATACATTATTCTTTATAAACATACAATCATTCCACTAACTTCTTAAACCACTAGCTGAGCTTCATCATTTTTTTTATCTCATATTTCATTTGTAGTCTCTTCATCATCATCCACATAAATACTACCCATATAACCATGCTGATTATCTTCATGAGATTTTCCCTTAGGGAATTGGTTTGAATAATGCCCATACATTCCACATTTAAAACATATAATCATTTTTGATGTCGTAGCAATACCATTATCTTTGTCCATGTTGTTAACTAAACCTTTTCCTTTGCACTTACTGGCTTTGTGTCCTTATTTTCCACTCCCAAAGAATCTTCCAGTTCCTTTGAAACAATCTCTCTGATGCCTCTTCCCCCATGATTTACATGAGGGAAATTGAACTTTCCTTCCTCTATGATCATCATGAAACTCCATCTTTCTCTTATTATCTGAGTCGGGAAACTTACCAAAGTTGAGATTATTGATCATATTATGAGATTGATTATTAGGCATAATAACGATGTTTAGACTTCCAAATCCCTTTTCATTTGGTTTCTCATGAAGAATATCATTCCATTGTCCATCATGTCCTCCATTATCGTGAATCTTCCTGTTTCCAGCCATTTTCTAAAACCCAAAAAGAATACTGTGAGAGGTAAAAATCATACTAGGGAAAACAACATAATAAAGGGGGAGTACCGTCAATATCTAATCATCTTAGGTTAAATTCTAAGATTGTTACCGTATTTATAGGACTATAACATATACGTATACTTATCCTTAGGGACATCCATGGACATACCTTAAAAATATCTCTAGGGATATCACTAAGGTTTTCGAATCCTAGTTTCCAAAGGTTAACTAAAACTTTCCTCTAATACCAACTGTAGATACCCAAAGCTTGACGTACATGGACATTACATTATTTTTTTTGGAATACTTAATACATAACAAAAATAGAAACCAAAGGACCGTAATAGTTTAGTGCCTTTGGAAACTTGGAACATAATCTTCTAATCTTGGTGAAAGATCCTCAACATCTCCCATAAAGATCTTCCTTTTTTTCTTACCTAAAACCTTTCCTTATATCCTGGGGAAAAGAAAACATAAAAAGGGTGAGCTCAAATGATCATTAAGGGCAAACATAGTGAACATAAAACAATCCATAAACATTTGAAAACAAAAACTTGAACATGAAATTTAAACATCAAAATCTTGAGCAAAGACATAAATCGTGGAAGTACGTAAGGCATATATCATAATGGAACATTAATAATGATAAAATATAATGGGAATAAAACATGTAATTGTGGAAACCATTCAGAACATGTTATGATTTCCATAGTATCCAAGGCATTGCTGCCAAGACCATCTTAGTGGACACAATCCCTTTCTGAATCGAGTTCACTCCTCATTTCAGTCCTGTAACACTGAACCAGATTAACTTACTGTTCCATCCATGTCTATCTCATGAGATATAAATCTTTACCCAATTCATTGTAGGGAAATATAGGTCCCACCCATCTCATAATGAAATCATTCTTACTTGTGCCACAAAATAAACATACATCATTCATAATAACCCAATGAATAAAATGGGTTTCATAAACATCATCCCATCATCACATAATCCATATAAAAGAAATGTATATCATTTCATAATAAGAAAAGTGAAACCATATAAATCATAGAGACATTATACTTGAAACATACACATATGAAATAATGTCATCTTAAATGGAAAACGGTTTTGATAAAGCACTTGAAATGAATTCTTGAGGAAAATATCCTTTCATATTGAGAATCATTTTCTTTTCACAAAATTCCATTCAATTTTAAAATAAAAGGATTTTGTTGAAAATAGTCAAGAAATATTTTGGAGGAAGATTCATGAAAATAAGGCTTTATAAAACTTTAAAAATCCGTTCATGCCGTATAAGTTAAAAAAACATTCTTCTCGTACTTTTGCCGGAAAAGTCAAAAAGTACCTCGTAATAGAAAGATTCCATACATACCATGTAGTAAAAGTAAAAAATGGGTAAAAGAGAATTTAAACATACATTAAAACATTTTTAGAAAACATGGGCATGGATGATAACAATAACCCTAGTAAATACTTACGAATAACAATTTCGGATAAGAATGAGATTGCAAAATTATCCCTTACCATAGATCTGATATGCTTCGTACGTATCCGAAACTCATGTATAATGATTTAAATAATGTCATTGACTTATTACAGAATAATATTCATTGTTATAATATCATATATGGTTCACTTATGAGTTTATATTACCCGTTCTTTTGTAAATTCCATGTTAAAGCAGCATTTTGGGTAAAATCGTTACATTTATCGTACGTGTTTCGACTTGTTGTTCTTGATATTATTACTTATATACTAATTTAAATAATTCCAGAATGTAAAAAATGATTTGTATATAATATATATTCAGCATATACATGTATATATAATAGATCGATAAATGGAATGAAATACACCGTTCATGGAGACGGTAGGCCGTACGTACGCATGAACGCTATTTTCATTTCCTTTTTGAATTGAATGGAATTAAGTAAATGACATACATATATATATATATATACATAAATCTAGTATCATTATTATGTCATATATTTAATTATTATTCATTATATATACTTTATAATCATTCATGAATGGTTAACATGGAGAATGAATCTCATCGCGTCGTGGAGACGATAGTCCGTACGTACGCACGAGCGATGATATCATTCCCATGATAGTGGAATTGTATAGAAGTGTATGTATAATATTTCAGAATCAATATAACTTTTCAATAATCGTATCTAGTTATTTATTTACACCCTTATACCCATTCAAGTAAGGTGTTGGTCGAAAATAGATTACACCACGGCGTGGAGACGATATTCCGTACGTACGCACGCGCGGTTATTTCGTTTTCCGTAGGATAGATAGAAGGTGAAATAAGGTTGTTTAATATTTATAATAACATATCAGTATATTAGTTATACTGATTTTATTACTTAATAATGAAAAAGCTAAAGAATAATAAGTAGAAGAAGAAATAATTTGAAAGAATCGGTTACGGTTATTACCTCTTCTTCGACACACCTCTTTGAAACCTCCTCTTAGGGAACTAAGATTGGCCTTTGAAGAATACCAGGACCTCTAGGATGTTTCTAGGGAAGTGGAGAAGAGAATTTGGCAGGGGTTGGCCGAGATTTAAGGCTCAAAGTGGTGTGAGTAAGAGAGGGAGTAGGTGCCCTTTTATAAGGGAGGAGAGGGGCACCTTTGGAAATATAAGAAATATTAGTTTATATTAAATCCCAACCGCACTTAAAAACTTCCAAAATGACTAATATCCAAATATTAGATGAGATAGGGTTGTAATATCATCAACCAATAAAATTTAGACATGTTAGGAATTTATTTTAAACATTATCAACTTGATTTATCCTTATTTATCAATTTAATTTTATTTGTCGTAATAATATTCTAAATTTTAAATTATTATAAATAATTACATATGTGTTGTTAATTTTCCATAATTTGAAACTTTATTATATTTTCGACCATATAAATTTATAATTTTTAAATATTTTTGTGATTTTTAAACAATTTTATAATATGTTATTTTTATAAAATAACAATAGTGTCAATTTTGACACTATTCATTTATTTGAATTTAAATAAACAATATACAGAAGATATGTTCGAACTAAAAGATTTAATAGATTCATAACATGTCATATTTATCTATAAAATTAGTGGAGAACATTAAATAGTTCATATAATATTTATTTTAATATTTTTAAAACCATTTATTTGATATTTCTCTTAATAAAATAATTTCAACATCACTATTATGTCACCTTTAAGGATAATTATTTAATCTCTAAAAATTATAAACAAATTAATATGATGTAGATAATTTTATTAGATTTCTAGAGACTATTTATATCCGAAGTTTCATGAAGTTTATCACTAAACTAAAATTATTATACTTATAATATTTAAGAAAGTGACATGTTGTCACTTTCTCTGGTTTTAATAATAATTAAATTATTTTCATGGACAAAAGTCCATTAAATGAATATAATATGACCCTTATGTGATATGGGTCGACTTTTAGTCATACAATAGGATTTTTTCAGGTGTTAGGGTAATTTTATAATCTTATATTTACCCTTAATTACCCTATTTACATTTAACTATGGTAAATAAAATTTATCGTAGTTACTATTTATAATGCCCAAAAATAAAAAGTAGCCTTTTAATATAATTTGGACCCACTGATTCCAAATATAGAATCAATTTTTCAAAATTCAAAACACATAAGTTGCAGTAATTAATTTAAAATTAATCCCGTTGTCGAAAGAAAACGGGTTTTTGTTTAAAACATTGCAAAAGATTGAATTGATTCAACCTATGAATTCAAGGTAAAATCAATGCTAATGACATACATTGTATTAAATGGTAAAAATATATTCTATTTATACTTTAAAACCATTCAATATTATAATTTAACCATATAAAGTATTACGATGAAAAAAGATGTTTTTAATTAAAATATAGCATGTTTTTACTATTCATTAAAATATGAAAGTTATCATAAAAATATCAAAACTTTATCCAATGTAAATTTTTATATCATGATTCAAAATAAGAAGTTTATTTTCTAAAATTGAACTTATAAACATGTCAAAAACTATATTTAATGTGGGTGCGCCATCAAAAGGCGGCAAAACTGCATTTTTTGAAAAATACTTATTTCACCCGAAAAATTTATTTTGTTCACATAAAATGTTTTTGAAAATTTATAAGATGAATAATAATGTTATAAAATACAAAATTTAGTTAATACTATTCATAACGGCTAGTCCATAATAATATTATAACAATATATCATCGTTTAGTGAAACCTGATATTGCGTACAACACACGCTATCGAGGAAGGTCGTGATTGCGTGTAATGCAAGCCAAGTCAGGGTTTCATGTTGTGCAAGACTTTTTTGTTGTTTCGTTATAATAGAATACAACCATTTTTCATTTATACATTGAATATATATATATATACACTCAATGTTGCGCAGAATGACTATTATCAAATGAACTTGAAATTGTGTGTAACACAATCTAAGAATAGTGTTGCGTATACTGCAAGCTAATATGGTGTTTCATATAGCACAAGATAATCTTGTTGTAGCATAAAACACATGACATCAAATAAATTAAACGGAATACTTATCATAAAATATCGGGTTGTTACAGGACTTCTGTAAAAACCATCAAAGTACATTTCCCATGTTTGGGAATTATCTTGAATGGATAATATTTCTTCATTAGAAAGTTCAGTATTAAACAATGTATCTTTTACAGATGGGTGTTCAGCAAGGAAGTCTTCTAAGTCTTGGCCTTTTATTTCTTTCTAAGGCATGAACTGGAAATCAATTTTTTTTAAAATAACTGTCCACCGTGTCAAATGTCTTATAAGCATAGGATTACTGAGGATAAATTTGAGCAGAATATTGTGAGATACCAAGTGAACCTCATGATGTTGCAGGTAGTACCTCAATTTGTGAACTGAAAAGATTAATTCCAGACAGCACTTCTCGACACTTGAATATTGGGTCTCTGTATCAAGCATAGTTCTACTAAGATATTAAAGGCTATTTTCATTTCCATTATCATTATTTTGGGCAAGGAAGGCAGCCAATGATCTCTCTAAACCTCTCACATAGAGAATAAGTGGCTTTCCTTCAACAGGTGGCATTAATACTGGTGGAATCAATATATATTTATTAAGGGTATCAAATGCCACTTGGAAAACTTTGGTCCATTGATAGGTAACTCCCTTATTAATTAATCTGGTGAAGGGTAAACATGTACCTGCCAAATTGGCGATAAAGCGCCGAATATAGGCCAAATTTCCTTGAAGTCCTCTTAATTATTTAAAAATTTGAGGAGGTGACATGCCAAGGATCACTCTTGTCAAATCAGGATCAACTTTGATGTCACAATGGCATAAAACGAAGAGGAGGAATTTTCCTAAGGTTACACCAAAAGTACATTTCAAGGGATTTATCTTCAAATTATGTTGCCGAATTTTACTGAATATGGTCTCCAAATTATCCAAATGATCAGAACTTTTTCTAGATTTTACTATCATATCTTCCACATAACATTCGAAAAAATTTCCTAATAAGGGTTTGAAGATATGGTGCATGGAACATTGATACGTTTCACTTGCATGTTTTAAGTCAAATGGCATTACCTAATATAAAAACACACCTTGAGGAGATTTTAAGGCTTTAGACTCCTCATTTTCTAGGGCCATTCAAATTTGATTATACCCAGAGTACTCATATGTGAAGGAGAGAGATTCATGGCCATTTGTTTCATCAATCAAAAGTTCTGTGACCAGAACTGAAAAACAATATTTGGGAAAATGCTGGTTAAGATATCTAAAATCAATGAAAACTTTGAGTTTCAAATTTCTCTTTTTCATTGGGACAATGTTGGTCATCCATTTGGGATATTTCACCTCCCAGACAAAGTTATCATTGATAATCTTGTCAATATCTACCTCAATTTTAGAGGCATGAGTTGGGTGTGTTCTTCTTACTACCTTCTTGAATCCTTGATTCTCTTATAGAAAACCCAAATGATGATTGGCCACATTAGGATTAAGGCCTAGCATTTCTGTATATTTAAAAGAAAATATATCTCAATGTTTCTTTATAAATGAAGTATATATATCTTTATCTTCAGAATTCATGGCCGCACTAATTAGATTGTGGTGTGGATCTTCTTATGTACCCAAATTTATTTCTCTAAGATCATCTACAGTGGTGGAGACACCTTCCTCAAATGATGGATGAGAATCTTTGATATCTTCTTCTTCCTCTTCTTTACATGTCACTTCTTCTATTTCTTCTTACAAAGTAGGTGATGAAGAAAAACATTCAAGACTAGGGGAGGAGACAGTATTTGAATATCCTAAAGAAGAGGCAACAATTTCTGACCCTACTGATGATTAAGGGTCTTCCTAGAGAATTGAACATAAGGTGATGGGTTGGGAATCAACATCCTTGTCTTCCTCTAGTATTGTGACAACTTATTTTATCTTTATTGGTGATGAAAATACTTTCTGAAGTTTGGTGGTTGAAATGAAGACATAACTATTTAAGCTTTCACTACTGCTTGGTAAATCAAAAATTTCTCCCATGCTGTCAGGGTCAATTATCGTAATTGACATTATGGAAGTCACTGGATGAGTGCTTGGATTTGGGCCTATCTTTTCAATTTGATTGATAGGAAACACATAATCTATACTCATATGTTTGAATGGGTTAGTCAGGTTCTTTTTCAGGCCATTAAGAGCATTTATTCTTGTTTCCTCTTTTGTTACGGACCTCATTTCATTTGTGTGATAAAATTCTACCCCAATATACTAATATTTACACGTTTTGAATAGATCCTTTTCACTATAAAATGTCCTGATTTGACCATTGAATCAATACTTGAGATATTGGTGGTATGATGAAAGAATAGCTACATGTTTATGTAGCCAATTCCTTCCAAGTAGAATGTTGAAAGCTATGTATTGACGGACAACCATAAAATTTGAATTATATACAAGATCTAAAAACTGAGTTCTAAGTGTAATATCTCCCAGAGGTTCTTGTTCATTCTTTTCATAACCTTGAAACATCAAAGTGGAAGGAGATAATTCAGATTTAGTAAGGCCTGATTGACAGAGTGTACGAATGGGAATGAGTTTGACTCCTAAGCGATTATCAATGAAGGGTCATCGGATGTTTGTATCATTAACCATACCAGATAAATACAAGCTCCTGGTGTGTCCGTGTATAACATCATCTTCATCTTTATCCGTAAAATAAATGACCGCATGAGATTCTATAGGATCATTCTCTATATAGTAAACTTCAGTAGAATTAACTTCAGTTTCAAACTCTTGAGGACTTGAAAAATCCTCAATAAGTGCTTCTTAAAGATCTTTTGACGGATTCAAGGAATCCAAGATTGACAACTTTTCCAGTACTTAGGCTAACAATTTCCATACATCATACTTTTGGTCCAGAGGTCTGCTTTTTCTAGCATAGAGATGCGGTTTTTCTAGGACTTGGAAGTTGATGCTCCTAATGTAGATGTACCCTGTGTCGGGGTAAAAGCTATAAATACTTCTAATTTCGGTAGATTAAACTGACTAGGTCTATCTACTTTCCAAGAGAATGATGGTGTAACTTCTAATTGATCCTCCAAGATAATCATTTCAGGACTAATCCTGTCATGTGTGGGAGAATTTTCTTATTCTTGTTGATCCCACTGAAGGTCTCTCCCACAATTTTCCACCACATATATATTTCTAGCAATGGTATAGTTAAAATAGTGGTTTATATCATATCCATTTCTTCCCTTGTATCCTTGACCTTGGATTCTTCCTCTAGTTCCCCAGTTAGGTGGGAATTCAAGCTCATCATAACTAGAATAATAATTATTTTTATAAGGGTTCGTTAAGTGGATAACATTAAAAGAACTGAAGATCAACTCTTTATCTAATGAATATTCTTCTTGAAAATTTAGTTCTGGTTGTTCCATTTGGTGGGGTGGTGCCTGTAATTTTGAGACAGATGGAATAAAATCTTCCAAATTCAAGGATAGATTTCACCTAGACACGAGCTCATTCTCTTTTAAATGTTCTTCATCTTGTTGATTATGTCACTTCTTTGAGGATTGACCTTTAGAGGATTGATCTTTTGATGAAGATGAATTTTTTGTAGCAAAAGAGGAAAAAGACACAATTGTTTGTTTCAACTGTGTTCATATAATGGAATGTGTTCGGTTGATTGATTTCTTGATCATCCAATCATCATACTTTTGTGAATTTTTTCTTTTGATATCTTGTAATTCTCATTCTTTCTCTGGATCAGTGGTAGTACCACATGCTACTTGGGATGATGAACTTTTCAGTTTTAATTTTCCAAAGTCTTCCATTTTTTATAGGAGGTCTTTAAAAACAAAACTCCTAAATGGGATACCCCAACATTTGATGAAAGGGGAAATAATTTGTAATATATTAATCTCCTTCTTTGTTTGGTTTCTTCAGCCTTGGAAACTGAACCAAATTATTTTCCAAAGTTAAAATGAATTAACCAAGAACCCGTTCATTCCAAAAAGAATAAAATTTGTTCTTTAACTCCTTAAACTATATCCAAATTTTATCTTTTTAATCATCTTGATGAGGCGGTCATTTCTACTAATATTTGAAAGGTAGATCCCTTCAGTATGATGAATGTTTTGAAGTGGAATTAGGTAAAAGTGCTTGTTTGAGTGTGACTGTTATAGCCTTTGCTTTCCCTATTCTTCTTCCTAGGGATGATTAAATTACATGAGATTTAGCTTTAGTTTCCAAAAATGGAATCCTATACTTTTTGGGTGATTTAAGAAAGGTCTTGAAACCCTACTGTGTATTTCACAGGGATCAGTGGTGTGTGTAACTCATCACGCAGATTTTCCACACAAATTGGCAGCAAATCTTCTTGAAGGAGTTATAGTTTTAAGAAATATGTTACTCCTTTACATCAAGAAATGAAAATCTGAAACTATTTCATTTTCCCTTTGTTTACAATTTTTAAGATCAAAAACTGTTGTCTTTGGCAGTGTTGAGCTAAATTAGAGGAAGGAATTTCTGATAGATTTCTTCCTATCCAATGATTGATTGAGACTACAAACTTGTATTCCAGAAAAAATTTGTCCCCTGTAATGATTGCACAAAGCATCTGAGCTTTACTGCTTCTTGTTGTTGAGGGTCCACATCATGGGATCACAAAGAGAAATAAAATGCATTAAGTGCTACTACAGATCTCCTGAACCATTTAAGATTGGAAATGTATTATTCACTAAGTTTGGTGGGGGAGGGATCAGATCCACCCATTCAGGGTAATCCTTCTTTTATGGCTTTACTGGTTCACTCTGTTCTTCTGTAGCTTTCAGTCGATTCATTAATCCCTCGATTGTAATCATAAGAATTTGAGGAATATTTGGATGATATGGGACCTGTATAAGTATAATATATGGATCTTGAACTAGCGTGATGACCAGAAAAACCACTGGTGGTGGTGCTACTGGTATTTGTCTTGGATAACCCATAGTAACAGGCATATAAGGATGTATTTAGTCCTGCCCTGGTAGTGTACCCAATGGAGGGAATTCATTATCCACATCTTTAGTTTCAACAAAACCTCTTTTCTGAGGAGTTCCTACAGGATGTGCAAGTTGAGGATCTGATTGCGGCATATTCCTGGCAGAAATGCTGCTTCAAAGTAACTCTATATTGAGTCTTTTTAACTCCTTCATCTCCTCTTCTTGGTGAGAAAATATTTTTTCAAGAGAAAGAGATTTCCCTTATCCAGTGGAAAAGTGATACATTATCTTAACTTTACCTTTCCCCTTGTTAAATGCCTCTCAAATGTGTGGGAGTTGCTTACTTGAAGGAATGCCCAGATTCTGGGTAAGCCTATGATTTCGAGTATGCACACCTCTTTCATTTGCTTCAGTGTGTACCATTTTATGGATAAAAACATCATCTTCTGACTCACCTAAACTAGACTCATTCTCTGGAGGATCTTCTTTAATGGAATTAATGGCATTTACTGATGCATAATGAATTGATCGCCTTTTTTCATTATTTTTGTATGATTTTCTCCTTCTGTATCTTCCATGAGGCTATGTTCTTCTATATGTTTCATTCCTAGGAACTATTTGATAGATATTATCCTTAATGGAATCCTTGGATAGTTTAGTTGAGGGTTCAATTTGTGGATTATTCCCTAATCGAGAAAAAACTGACAGTCGTTGAGTAGGGGATTATAGATGTGAAAAATCCCCCAGCCCTACAGGCTAGATCTGTTTATGTTTTTCTTATTCAAACCAATAAACTTTTTTTATTGAATTCAAAGGTTGAGTTAAATAATCCCCCAGCCTTGCAGGTTGGGGGGCTCTTGAACTGTTATAGCTAATATTTTCATAGATTTTCTTCTAATTTTGTGAATTTTGGTTCAAACATTGGTTGGGTACATTATCCAACAACCACTTAAATCCCCTATTTCAGAATACCACCATTCTATTTCATACATTTTTACCATCTGATGGATGATAGACTCTAAGTGGGAGGCCTGATTAATATTCTTAGATTCTTGATACCAAAGTATCTCAACAGATTTCTCTCTTTGGGCCTAACTCTAGTGAGATCTATTTGAGGCCTATTCTTGAGCATATATTTGATTACATGCAAAATCTTTTGATTATATTCAGCTATGGGAAATAAAATTCCATGAGACCACTTTTGGTGGGATTTACTGATTTTGAAGCGTAGTGAAATGCAATGATCTATGTCCACCCCATCCTTTGATACGAACATCAGATGGGGTATCACTGATTAACTAGTGTATCCTCTTTATTGCATCAATGCATGCACACTGGAGGGTTCTCTTCTACTTTTAAACCTTTTGATGTTGGTAAACTAAGAGATATTCCAAATCGATTTGGCATTTCAACCCTTATATTACCTTTATATGACTTTGATATTCGTCATATGGTAATAATTTGTATTTTAAATGAAAAATATTCTTCCATAAGTTGTGGCGGATATCATGAGTGTAATCTTCTTCCATCCATTCTGGAATGTTGTATTGAGAGTTTTCCAAAGGCCAGAACATGACTGTTATTTCACCTTTAGCCAATTGTTTTCTCATATTCAGCATATCTTCATCATATTTTTTCAGAGGTTTCTCCACTTGGTCCAACCATAGTAGATGATTCTCTATTGTTTCATTACAAAAAATGGAATTAGTTTCTTTTTCCTCTGCTATATTAGAAGATAAATGATCCAAGGAAGGTTTGGATAATGAACGTAGACATAGGATGTCTTCTAATTGAGAAATTATTTCACCTATTACTTACAAGGAATTAGACATGACTGGCCTTATGTTTTCAAGTGCCTTAAGGTAAGAGGGATTTCTCATTACTACATTTTTAATTAGAGAATCATCTTGACAATTAGAATCACTACTATAGAGAGAACTTTCATAGTGAATTCCATCATTGGGAGGACCACCATGGTGGGTTACATCAAGGGATAAATCCTCTTGCTCCTTGGTCTTCTAGCCACACTAAGTGTTGTCATGTCTCTCATCCAGAGATAGTCTCTCTAGATTGACCGAATTTTCCTGAATCAATATTTTATGATGAAGTGTCCAATGGGGAACTTCATAATTACAACTAATACTACCATAATTTGGTAATGGGAGAGTAGGATATTTAGTTTCAATAGATAAATGTCTAAGGGATTCAAGAACTCGATCATTAGGAGCAGCCAGATCGTAGATTGGATCTTTATTTTCCAACTGTGTTTGGAGAGACTTGTTCTTAGATTATCTTTTACATGTAGTAGGGGACACTTTCCGGGAGAAGTGGTTATCATGGGCAGGTGTATGTGCCTATCTTAGAGTGGTCATCGGAATTAGCTGATTATCTCCAATTGGAAAGGAGGTATGTTCTTGATCTATTGACCGTATAATATTGGGGAGTATGCACCATAACCCTCTTGGACTAGAACATGGGTGTGTATCTTATCTGGGATGGCATGCTGATGATTCATCTCGGGTATGGGGAGATAATTATGTGTCTATTCCCCTGGTACTGCTTAATTTACTGTTATAATATTCTGGAATGCTTCTAGAATATGGGCAGGAATTTGTGTATTCCCTTTAACCATTTCTAAAATGTGTTTGGTGACTTCAGCAGCTAGAACGGAAATATATGTCCATTCCATATCTGAATTAGGTGTATGTTCCTGCTCATGTCCTCCTTTTCCTGTCATTGGGTACTGACAGTACTCATGTATGAGGGAAAAGTGTTGAGTCTGCCCCAAGTTTATAGTCGGATCTTTCTGAATTACTTCTCTAGGTGCTTCCAAACAAGACTGTTGGAAGGCTTGATGAATGCCAGTAGGTGTATGTGTCTTCTGGTTGTTTTTTCCAAGCATAGTTGACAAACTTCTTTCAATTCTAACAGACAAGACTACTGGTAGGATTTGGGAGTGTAAGCAGGTGTATGTTCCTGATTACCAGTTGCCACCATATTTGATTGGCAGGCTTCCTTGAATTCCATCAAATGAGTTTGATAACTGGATGATAGTTTGTAAATAGGTTTATGTTCCTGTTCAAAGTACTCCACTTGATTTGATTAATGGGATTGGTGGGTTTCTTCCAGATGAGTCTCTTGTCTAGTGGAATTAGGATGGACTGGTGTATGTGCATGTTTGTTATTTACCACCAAGTTAGGTTGAATGAATTATCTATAGGGGGAAAAGGTATAAACCTAATCCCTGTTGGTCGGACGTTGTCTCTAGTGGTTCGTCTTACACACCCGGGTATGAGGGACCTGGGCCGAACAACCAAAGGCAAGACCCCCATTATATTAGGGTTCACTTCCATGCGATTCTGCTGATGGTGATTGTTTTTAGGAGCCCTCGGGAAGGAACCATGCATCTTTGAGTTGAGTCCATGACTTACCTCTTGATCCACCTCTCTATAGTATGGGAGGTATGGGTTGTTGCGTTCTATGGATAAGGACCATAAACATTTGAAGATGGTGGTTGGAACTGTCTTCTTTTTAACCATCGGTCATTATTGACCAGATGATTGAGGGTTGTTGTTAACTTGGAGAGCCTGTCAGGTAGCTTCTAGGGTTGGGATAGTATCGTGTTGATGGTATTCCCATACCAGTACATTTGATACCTATCATTGAATATTTTGAGTTGGTGATGATGTCCTTCTAGTGGATGAGGATCCATCCTGAGCAGCAGTTAGGTAATTCACAAGTGCAAACTTGAAGGAATTCATTTTGAGTGAAGGGAGTTCAGAGAAAACTTTAAAAAACAATGAACTCCATTAAATAAATATCTTTTCAGATGGATACATGTGTGATTAATTTCTTTTTATGGCCTTCATTTATCAATTG
This sequence comes from Viscum album, assembly GCA_963277665.1. Lineage (NCBI taxonomy): Eukaryota > Viridiplantae > Streptophyta > Magnoliopsida > Santalales > Viscaceae > Viscum > Viscum album. Next base: position 1,372,081,478 of record OY728135.1, read on the forward strand.
ATAGGGTCCTAACAGATAGGTAATACTATTAACTTGGTTATAGATTCACATCGAGTTCACCATTTTTTTTCATCTTCCCACAGAACATGTGTTTTGGTTAGGAATCACTACTTCCGAGTGGTTTCCATTGGATTTATTTATGGAACCAAAAGCATCCAATAGTTCATTATCTAAAGGGACATTCTTTCCAAAGGCCAGAGTTCATTAAGTTTGAACTTATGATACTTAATAACATGTATTGGTTGAGAGGCTGGGAGGTCAGACTCATCACACCCTTTTATGGCGAATTATTTTCTACTCTGGGAGTCTCTTATAGATTTGAGATATTTTCATTAATCCTTATTAATCCACTAATTATAAAATAGTTTTCCCTTGTAATTCTTAATAAATTATTAGCATGTGTGAAATTTAGAATCATCTGTATGTATTATAAGTTATTTATTAATGGAGACATCTATATGTATTCGAGGTTCTCCATCAACGATATCCTATCATATACTATTTAGATATTATTTTAACCATCGTTATGATAATACTAGTTTTTAAGACACTCAGTGGGGAACTATGGAATTTATCATTGTCTAGGGAGATGAAAGTTTGTTTTGATGTTGGGAATATAGCCTAGGTAGAACAGGGTTAATTTTAAATGTTGGTTTTGAACCTCATAGATTCTTCCTATGTATCCCATTTGGATGGGAATCAAATACTACATAGTTCGATGGGTCTCATAGGAGAGTGTAGTACTTTAAGAGAAATGAGTTTGGGATTACTTCCTGAAAAGGATGCCTTGGTGATTTGGTGGTTTAATTTGGGGCTTACTCCGAAATAGGATTCCCATTTATGGATGAAATGAGATAGAGCTCGGGCCTTAAGAAGGATTTCTACGTATCCCATTTATAGTGGGAATCAAATTTCTCTTAGTTCATTTGTGGGTGTTTGTGAAAATGTTGGGGTCGTGAAAAATCTTTAAGACTATGTGAGTCATTCTTAGTGTGAGAGGCAAGAGGATGTCAAATATTCAACAAAGGCACACACTTTTACTCCTCCGCTGGTGGAAGAGGATGAGTCTATGGAAGTGAGGGTTGATGAGGGCGAGGTGACTAAGGAAGAGGGAACTGATCGATGAACCTTTCAATGTGGGATGACATTAGAGGTCATGCATCCCAACTATTAGAAGCTTATAAACTTACCTCAGTGGTAGTGCCCTGATGGATCCCAGGAGAAGAGGGAGACTTCTCCTTTGATTGCATGGAAAAAAAAGTGTGACCACCACTCTCTTAATTGGGAACCTGAGGCTCCAAGTCTTAAAGACAAAAATGGGAGGTTAGAACCCAAACCCTAATCCTCCAGACCGAGATCTCACCATCATTGTTCCTAAAAGAAAGGTCCATGTGATTGTGGATATAAAAACCCACAGACACTCCATGAATCCTAACCCCATTGTGAAACAAATGTGAGAAACCTATGAATACGGATATACAAACCCAAATAAGAGAAACTTTGATGTGTCTTTCCCAAAGGTTTGATAAGTCAGGAGGTTTTGGTGGAGGCTTCAACTTAGTACCTTTCAGATAACGGAACCAAGGAATAAAATACTCTACCATGAGTGGCTTTAAAGAGGGTTTACAAGATGATGTGTAAGTCCTATGTGCAGCTATGTAGCATAGGTACCCCACGTCAGTGTGTCGCGTAGTTACCTTGTGTAGGCGTGCCGCATAGTCCTTAAAGATGACTGAATAAAATGATTGACATAGGGGAACCAAGCCTATGTAAGCTTAAAACTATGAAAGACTTTCGAAACATGCTTATCCCATATAATTCTATATTCTATCATGTTTTTAGAGAGCTACCTGAGACAATTTGAGGGATCTAGGTGAAGGATCTATGCAATGGGAGATTCAATACGTCTTCAAAATTTTTCAATTTTCAAATGACGAGCCCAATGGCATTATTTATATGAAAGGAGGGGGTTGTTCGAAATCAATTTGATGTTGTAGGTCGGTCACGTTGTCCTTCCACATAGTTCCATCGCATAGGTGTACAGAAAGCATCCTTACACATAGCTCTGTCATGTATCCCTGTTGTGTATCCCTTCAGTGTAGGTCTTCTCCAATTTGTTCTATTTTTTATTTCTTTGATATTTTTCATGAGACTTTGAAATATCTGGGGGCGCCGTCATAGTCTTTTTTTCTTACTAAGGAGTGTTAAAACCATACCAACACCTCATATAGCCATTTGAATCCTAAAATTACTATGAATTCTCAATGGTCTAATGGTATCATCATTTAAATATTAGGCTCCCCATGAATTTTCAATGGTCTCACTACATCAAAGGAATTTTTGGAATCTCAAGCATTCCTATATTCAAGCTATCATCAACTCTAATGTTAGATCCTAGGAACCACCTCTAGGAATCCATGACTGCATAAACCATACACACAGTGGATTCCATTTAGACTATTCATCCGTCCCTAGTATATCATGAGACTAGATCCCAAACATTCATGGAATCATAGGGTTTCATCCATATCAATAGGTGATTCTCAAGAACCTAGGGCAATCACATGAGTGTTAGTCCCAATATTTGATTCCCAGGTGTCCTGGTAAATCACATGTCATCAAATATAAAGAATTAAAAAACATAAGTTTTGTTCAAACACCCATATCCATCATTGTCATCACATCCCCACGGGTCTTAACCATTGGTTCAGGTTCTCGAGTGACACACAAAACCACCTCTACCCATATCCACACACACCCTCATAGGTTCAAATCTCAAGGAGGCACTAATGGAGGTCCCTTAGAACATTACTAGAGTGGAGGCATCAAACTTAGGACCTTCAATCACAACTGATCTTTCGGGTCAATGTTTGACGCTCAAAGCATTTCTCATCCCTCAACATCATCAAATCCACCATATATCATCATCATAAAAAACACCTGATTCATTAACTCACATAAAAATATCCAATAATTTATTATAAACAATTTATAATTAATTATTTAATTTTTTATACAATTTATAATCAATTTCTCATTTAACATAATTAGGCTTAAATGCCCAAAATCTCACTAGGTCATCCCATCGCATTGAAAACAATGATAACAAGGTGAGGTCCACTCCTAACACACCCTTTAACCTAAGTAACTTGAAATCCCCAACTAAAAAAGTTTATTCAATGGGGAAAATGGTTTAGGGGAAAAACCATCAAAAATTCATATAGTGACATACCTTTCCAAAATGACGCTTGATAGAATATAGAAAATTTCTTAGTTTATCCACTAACTAGGCTGAGTAAAGCCCCATCGATTTAGGTAATTTCCACCATTCTTTGATAGAAATCACAAAAACCCAAAACAAAAATCAAACCAAAATTAGGGTGGATTAAAGAAAAATAAAATTGGATAAGATGAATAACCCACCCATAGACATTGTCAAATCCCACCCAGAACCACCTAAAACAGAGTAGAAAGGATGGGGGATATTATACCGAGAGCCCCCATGCGCCATATTTTTCTAAATTAAAAACCAGGGGAGATCACCCTTTAAAAAATAAAAAAACATTAGATCACTTTCATTGCATGAAAACATGAATCATAGAATGAATTTTTTGAAAAAATATCTCATACCCCTCTTTCATGACCCGATTCACCCAAGAATACCCCATGAAACATATTCATGGTGTGAAAGACCTATTCACACTGTGAATGTGTAACAGATGCACTTTCCAGTATCTCAGGAACCTTTCCATTCCTCTAGTACTCACCTAAACCCTTAGGATGTCCCCTAAACCTTAAACCATGTTTGAAAACATCATTTATGGATTTCCAAACTCCCAAAACCCCATTCCAAGTTTTGGTTCTAAAAAAACATCCACTAAAATGTAAAATTAAATCTCCCATGAAATTTCATAGCTCATATAGACATGCGGTATAAAATTTTAATATCCTACATACCTCAAATATTGTATTACAATCACTCAATATCCTTCATGGAGGTTGAGAATGAACTGAACTACATACCAAATGTTCCACAGAAAACTGATGTTTCATATGCTTTCACTAAGTCCACACTTGCAAATCGACATGAATGAACGCACTAGATTCCTATTTCCCCACATTCCCAACATCCAAAGGTGATTAGTTTTTATCATTTTAAATGGTGATGTTGACTCCTTGATTGAAACGGTATGATGGGATGTTAATTCCTCCTTCCATGGATCCCTTCTTGGAGCTTTTTTCCTAGTCAAGTTCTCTCTCTCATATTAAGTCATGTTCATGGAACTCATTATTGGTGTAATATCTTTTTGGATGATGGTTAATTACACTACTTCTATCTTGATAGGGAACCAACCTTCGGTCAGTATATTAGTCTCAATGGGCTTGTCTGGACGTTGGGCACATTGGTCACCTGTGAATATTCCTCATGGGAGGGAATATTATACAAGGAATCTTAGATGAGGAACCCAAGGAATCATGTGTATATAACGAGGTAAAAATTCCAGGGGATTAAATATTATAAGGATTTTTACCTTAGGCATACCTTGTTTATTTCATAGGGAAGCTATTATGGGTCAAGTCACAAGTTCTACATCCTATGAAGATGGATCAGAAAATCTCGTTGAGATGGATTGGGTCATGAGTTTAACATATTATGGAGACAAGAATGGTTGATCAGGTCACCCCACATAGAAGTATAAATGAGGTTCATCCTTATGAGGGAACACCGGGATAGTTTTTTGATGGATCAAAACACCCCGTGGAGGTGTATCTAAGATCTGCGTCCCTAAGAGGGAAGAGGCCACACATAGATAGTTTACTGATGTATCAGAACACTGCATGGAGGTGGATTCATGAGGTTCATCCCTAGGAGGTAATATGTCACACTTGGATAGTTTACTGATTGATCATAACACTCCATAGAGGAGGATCTGGGAGGTGCATCCCTAGGAGGGAATATGTCACACATGGATAGTTTACCGATGAATCAGAATACCTTGTGGAGGTAGATCTGAGAGGTGTATCCCTTGAAGGGAATATGTCACACCTGGATAGTTTACCAATGGATCAAAACACCCCATGGAGGTGGATCTAGGAGGTGTGTCCCTATGAGGGGATATTTCACACTTGGATAGTTTACCATTGGATCAGAACACCCCATGGAGGTGGATCTAGGAGGTGCATCCCTAGGAGGAAATATTTCACTCCATGGTAGTTTAACAATGGATTTGAACACCCTATAGAGGTGTATCTGAGAGGTGCATCCCTAGGAGGGAATACGTCACACCTGGATAGTTTACTGATGCCAGGATTGAACCTCAGAGATGTGTCCTACAAACCATGTTTAGAAGATACAGATCAAAACCCACATAGTTTGATGTTGTAGTTTAAGGTTATGTGACAGAACCAATCCAAACAGTTTAAAATCATGTAGTAGGGATGATCACATCATGAAAATAGAATCAAATAGGGATGGTGTTGGGATTATGTGTTGAATCTTCCCTACACAAGAGGGTTTATCTTTAGGAATAGTGTGGGTATTACACATGGAAGATACTTAGAGTAGGAGTTTCATCACATGGTGAGGATAGATAGTGTAGGGAGTACACATTGAGCTACTCATGGTGGGTGTATCATCTAATTATAGTGAAGGATAGTGTGTGTCTTATAAATTAAAGTCGCCCAGGTGTGGGAGTTTCATCGCCAGGTGTGGGGTTTCATCCCATACTAGGGGAGAAGGTGTAATCCCCTGATGATCATACACAAAAAGTAATGTTTACATTACATGGGGTAAGACTATAGTTTTACATCATGTCATGAAGATTTTTTTTTGTAGTTTAACATCACACAGCTAGGATGTGCATCTAATAATTTTTACGTAATGCAGTTCAAACTTGGGGGGACTCACTCCTCACCACTAGGGCTTATGTGACCACTGATTATGCACCTTTGGGTGGGGAATGGTGTTGGAACTTCCATGGAGGAGTGGTCAATCATGAGTTCTATGTTATGGTCCCTATGTTTAGAATAAAAATGGGTTATATTACCTATGATTATAAGAAAAAGGTGTTCAGGAGGATCGGGGCACACTTAGAGTGAAGTGGGAAGACATGCGAGTGGGTGGCATTGTTCATGTTGTGCCTCGGTTTGAAACTAAACTAGTCCTAGATTTGTATGGTGGCCCTAGGAACTCAACCTTTAAGAAGGGGTATTATCAAAAGTGAGGTACCATGTAGAGGCCTAGGATAGAGTTTTTGCAATGATTGGAGCCTCGCAGAGTGGTTCTTTGAGAAGTACAGGTGATTATCATAGGTTAGGGGCTTTGTGAAGGAGTATGATTCATGAAGAAAGGTTCCCCTACCTTAGAGTAGAGTCTTGATTACCAAGGTGAGTGCTTTATAAAGACTTCATTCTTTGAAAATCCTCAAGTGACTCAAAGGACCTCCTTCATCCACGAAGGACACATGCCTTCACGAAAGGAATCTCCACATTGGGTAGAGGATCTCAAGAACACGAGAGAGGAAGTTTTATGATTCCAATGTGCTTTATGGAGGAGTTTCTCATGAATCCTAGTAGATTAATGAATTTAGAGTGAAATTTTGTGTCTCAAGGGCCTCTCCCCATAATGAAGTTGTGAGGTGGGTATTTATTGGGCATGGGTTTCACAATGATTGGAGGTCTTTGAAAATATTTATGAGCTTTGTGAATGGGTAGGCTATGTGAGTTTGAATATTGTTGCATGAAGGTTATGGGAGGGGCTTCACATGTGCATGATGGGTGCTCTATTAATAAAACCTCCACAAACCAGACCTCTATGAATAGATTTCTACAAACCATTTTCTACATCCTCACTTCAAACTACCATAACTTCTAATTTGTAACTTTATTCAAGGCCTAGGAGTAGTAAAATTGAATCTTGAGAAATGAGATACACATACATTTTAGGTTATTCAATGCTTGTTCCATCCATCAGTGCATTTTCCCAGTGCTAACAAATTTCATCCCTCGGAATGGGGTCCAACGAGGATGAGGAGGGTGAGGTGGGGCATGTTCTGGGGAAAAGTATACCATGGGGACTATTATATCTTGATAATATTTTTTATAATAGTGATAAATAGGGGAAAATGTTTTTGGATCAGAATGGGACATCAATCACCTTTGGGATTGTCCTGACTAGGAATGCACTTATTTGAAATTGGGACTCTGCACAACCAACTTTCTTCTCTAATGTGTGCTAGTACACGAATGGGGTAACTCCAGGTGGAATTGAATTCTAACTAAAAATGGGAATAGATCATGTGAATCACAATTCCCAATTTTTGGAACATAAGGGGGGTGTCGTGATGAGGGAGGAAAACTGCTAATCATGTTCAAAACAAATCATCCATATCGTGTTACCTGGGATGGGGATATTCAAATGAGGGTCGACCACTAACTATGTTCAAAATGATGGACCGATCTCAGGATGTCGTCCAACTTATTATAGGGTGTTATACTAGGATGGTAGGTGAGCCAGTGTGGCATGAGACCATTCTATTAGGGGTCCCATTCAGACGTGAAAGAGGATGGGTATTCAAATAAAAGGACACATGAATCATGGAGATGAAGTGATGGAATGTTTTAATGGATTACATCACTCCTAAAATTATACCACCATGTATTAGATAACATTGATGTGGTAATATTTTTTTGAGAAAAGGTCAAACTCCTCTTCTAGGGGGGGGGGGTTATTTTCTCGAATTTCCAATGAAATTCGAGGAACATGGACAATGCGGTAGGAGATCGGTACAGAATGAAAGGGTTTCTCTATAGAGGGACTAAGATACCTTGAAATTATATTCCATGTAATGAGGATGATAGAAACATATTTTAACATTGTATAGTGGGGATTTTTTACACATATTTTAACATCATATGTTGAGTATGGTATATCACACAATTTAACGTTGTGTGATCGGGATGTAAATTTAGGTAGTTTTACATCTTGTAGTTCGGACATGTAAATTGTTGTAAATAATACCCACCTAAATTAAGTGGCCAAAGTCACTGGAGGGTAGAACAATGGGGGTACTCCCTATATTTTCCTATAATTAAAGGAAAGGTCAAAGACCCTTCAGCATGAAAAATAATCTAGGGAAAGTTGCATATAGTTTAAGGTCATGATGGCCTAGATAGTGACTCTTAGTTTAGGTTCATATAGCTTGAATCATAAGTTTAGCCTCCCAAATGGGGTATTTATATTGTGTTAGAATGAAACAATGATGTGAAATGATCCAAGGAGGGCCTGACATAGCACAACATATTCCCAGAGAGTCTTATACATAGTTTAAAGTCATGATGCATAGACTTGGACTCCCAGATTAAGTTTATAGAGTTTGGAAAGTGGGTGATGTGTCTCAAATTAATGTGTGTAACATAGAAGGAAAGTTAACTAAAGTTAATATAGGGTCCTATGAGGCCACTCGATTCTCCACAAAACATCTCTAAGACAACTCATACACAGTTTAAGGTTGTGATTTTTGGACCATTGCTTTCAGTTTAAAGTCATAAATCATGGACCTTGAGTGGGTACCTCAAAAGGATATGTGTTGCATAGAAGGTTAAAAACCCAACAAGAATATAGGATCAAGTATCCCTAATGTCACACAACACATTCTTGGGGTGATTATCACGCATTTTAAATTCATGATATTTAGACGCGGGCACCACTCTTAGTTTAAGGTCATAGAGTTTGGACCATGGGGAACCCTAAAATGTTTGATGTGGAATGAAGGAGTAGTAACCCAATGTTAATGGAGGGATAAGAAGGCCTGCATGTCACATGAAACATAAGGGTAAGTTCATGAACTATTTAAGGTTGTGATTCAAGGACCATGTCATTTAGTTTAAGGCCATAAAGTTTAGGCCACAGGGTTAAGAATCTCGAGAGGATATGTATGGTGCGTCGGGGTGGTAAAACTAATGTGAAAGGAGGTCCAAGGGGGTCCAACGATACATAATATATTCCAATGGAAACTTATATCCTTGGTTCTCTATCATAAAACTGGGGAGGAAGAGGCCCTATGACGAGTCGATGAAGGGGTTGGACCTGAGATAAAATATTTGGGTGTCACTATATTTCCTATGAGGATAGGAATCGAGACACATGTATATGTAGATCATAGTGTGTTAGGATACCAACATTAGTAGGGGATACCCTCTTGAATTAGGGTATTGAATCTTATCATACTTGGATATGATGAATCCCAAATTTATATGTGTTAGTGTATGATTCATCTCATACTTGGTGCATGAGGCATATCGGTTTCATTTGGGGAAATATCATCACTTATTAAGAGGTATCACAGTTCTAGATTGGGTAAATATATAGTTTAACTATGCGTAGTAAGGACTCTTAGTGGGGATTATGCACTAAAATAGTCCATTTTTTTCTTCTTCATATCAGGTAATGAGATAATTTTGGGAAAATATCACCGTAAGTAAGTTGGTTTTGTGATGAATCTATGGATGGTCCCAGACACAAAAATTCTAGGTGTCACAACATATCTCACAAGGATATGAATCTAGACACATGTAGTTATGGAGGTGGAGGCATAGGAATTCTAGAAAACAAAGGTAAAATTAGACCAATTTAAAGAGGGTTCAATTCACACATTTTAGGGTCATAGGTCTTAGACCAAGGATTCAAGTTTGCTGTCGTAGAGCTTGGAACTTTGGAAAATAGTTTAAGGTTATAATTCTTGGACCATCAGAAGAAGGTATTAAAGTATTTCCATGCATTGAAAGAGTTAAAAACCTACATGAATGGATCCATGGAGGTTCTGCACCACATGAAATGATCTTGAAGTTAGTTTCACATAGTTTAAGGTCATATATCCTAGACCATGGAAGATAGTTTAGAGTAATGTTTCTTGTACTATGGGAAAGATTTTTAAATTCATGATGCATGGACTATATAAGTGTTTTTTAGGGTAATCATGTGGTATGAAAGAGGTAAATCCCAACATGAATGGATCCAAAATAGGATCATGTACCATACAAGTACCGGGAAACAAATGGCACATAGTTTATGGTCATAATTCTTGGTTTAAGGAAAAAGATGGAAAATAGTTTAACATTATGATGCTTGGAATGGGGTGATGTTGGTCTCACAGGTATCTATGTTGCATGAATACACATAATACCCAATGTGAAAGGAGCCAAAAATTCTTGTGTAGCACATGTATATATTGAGATTAACTACATGTTGAGGGGTCATGATGGATTGGACCATAAGTGAGGCCAAATGGAAAAAGGGTTGGTAAATATGTGGTTGGGCCAAAAAATAGAAATTTTGGCATTGCTGCATATCTCATGAGAATGGGAATCAAGCTACACGTAGTTCTGTAACATGGTGTGGAAGAATACCAACAACAGTGGGGAAATATTATCTAATAAGGGATTTGAGGCATCCCATGTTTTCTGCAGGGAATCCCATATTTGGGGAATGGGGTAATATTTGTTGACTATCCCATAATTATTTCATGAGGTATCCTAGTTTCATATGGGGTAAAAGTCATCTCATATTTAAGAGGAATATGATTATTAGACAAGGTAAGACCATAGTTTAATTCCATGCATTGTGAACATTGGGCTTTGTAGTTTAAATTCATATAACTTGGACTACAGAGGCTGCAAATAGTTTGAGTTCATAATTCTTGGATATGTTACAAGCAGTTTAAGGTCATGTTTCATAGACCAATGGGATCTTAGTTTATGTTCATATAGTTTGGACCTATTATAAATAGTTTAATGTCATAATGCATATACTAGGGGTGGATATTATTTTAAGGTATTTAATTCTTGGACCACTTGAAAATAGATTATGGTCATATTTGATAGACTATAGTATCTTAGTTTAGGTTCAGAGAGTTTGGACCATGGAATCTTAGTTTATGGTCATAAAGTTTGGTTGAACTGATTAGTTTCTAAAATGGATATGTGTAGTGTGGAAGAGTGTGAAACTTGATATAAATTTATGGATAAGAAATTCCAATTCCACACAATACATTCCTGAGAAAAAATTCACATAGTTTAATGTCATGATTATTGTACTTGGACTCCTAGTTTAAGGTTATAGAGTTTGAACACTAGGATTTGTGTAGTTCAACCATATTGGTACACACACTACCAAGAATCCTCAACCCATGCGAGGCATTGTTAGTGTTGGAAACAAGGAGTGGTAAGGATTTTCCTGACACATAGAAGTTCACAATAGGGTTAGGTAGAATCTGGGGTGAGAATACCCCAACGATATTCTCTTACTTACTCAATGTGCATAGATGCATGGAGGGGTAACACAAAGGGTTTTGGAGTTCTACCTAAAAATAAGGAGGTGAAAAGTGTGAATCATAGTGCTCAGTATCTATAATACAAAGAGTTTTATGTGACTATAAAGGATAAATATTGACCCAGTTTGAAACACAACATCCATATCATTTTACTTGGGATGGGGTCAAACAAATGAGGGTTGACCACTGACCATGTTCATAACGTGGGACCTTTCTTAAAATTTCATCCAAATTCTTCTAGGGAGTTGGGCCCGGGATGGTAGGTGAGCCATTTTTTCTAGGAACTATTATTGTTATGGGTCCATTTAGATGTGGATGAGGATGGGGATCCAAATAAAGGGGTATGAAAAGCATGGATATGGATTGGGATAATGTCTATACATAATCCAACACTCTATGTTATATGCCACAGTGAATTTGATAACATCAATGTGGTATACCAAAAAAGTGGGAGTCAAACCCCTTATCAAGGATGGGGGTCCTAAGGTAGTTCTTGAATGTGGTATGATAGTAGAACGATGGAAAATGTAGAGTTATCTCTGATATGGGTCTCATGGCATTATGTTGTTTTACATCATGTGGTGGGGATGTAGAGTCATCACATGCTTACTACATGAGGCATCCTATTTTCTATACACTAGGTAAAGCTATAGTTTAACATCATGTACTGAGGATGATGAGGTTTTTTTTAAATCCATACAACTCAGACTATGGAGCCTCTATTAGTCTAAGGTCATAAATCTTGGACCATTGAAAATAGTTTAAGGTTTTTTCACTTGGGATAAGTTGCTACACATTTTAATGTCATGCAGCTAGGACAATGTATCACATAGTTTAACATAATGTGATCAGGATGTTCATTTTCATTTTAAGTTCATACAATAAGACCAATAGTGCTAAGTAGTTTAACATCATGTAGATAGGATGAACGGTGGATGCCATTTAAGGTCACATAGATTTGACTAAGGTTTCATACAGTTTAACATCATGTGACCAAGACATTGTCATTTATTTTAATTTCATGTGACTAAGATGATGGATATTGTGCATTTTAAGGCCATGTAACTAAGATTCTTGGAGAATAATTCCACAAACAATGTTCCCATTTGGGGAAATTTCATACTAGGCTAACCTAGGAATCAACAACATTCTTGTGTTAGATCCTCCAGAATGATCTCCCTTGATTATTCTAGAGATGTGACCCTCATGATCATAGTGGCGGAGGTAGGGTCATCCCTTTAACATCCTAATGATTTAGGTTCCTTAAGGATCAGGGGTAATCATATAATGGGATTACCCTCAAATTCCCCCAGTGTATGTGTGAATGTTCTCCAAGTATGAGTTGGGCTATGTCATGGAGAAATTTACATGATCTAGTTTTTGGGTTGCAAGGAGGACCAATGTAGTTATTGTTGGCACAAGTAGCAGGGTGAGTTGACTTGACACACCTGATAGAAAATTGGGGTCTTGATCCTAATTGGATAAGCATGCTTCTCAATGTAGAGATTGGGCTGACATGGAGTGATCCAAAGGTGTAAGATTCCACATGATCTATTGGAGAGAGGTTGAATGGGGTAGGGGTGATACTTTTCCCCCAATGTTATATTTTTTCCCCGAGAAAGTTTTCTCCACACTGAATGGATGGGGTGATGGTGCCCGAGAGGTGTGGGATCCTGGATCATCAGTACGATGGGTTTATGGTGCATGAAATGTATGTGATCCTAGATTATCAGTACAATGGGGTGATATAACATTGGAGGCATGGAATCCTTGATCGTTGATTCAATGGGGCGATGGAACCTAGGAGGTATAGAATCTTGTAATGTCAATTCGACAGGGTGATGGCACTCATAAGGCATGGAAGCCTATATTTTTGGTTTGACGGGGTGATGGCACCTGGGAAGCATGGAATCCAAGAACTCTAGTTTGATAGGGATATGGTTCTTGAGAGGTGTGGAAGCCTGGATTGTCAATATGATGGGGAAATAGTACCCAAGAGGCATGGAAACTTAGATCATTGGTTTTATGGGGTGATGGTGCCTAGGATGCATGGAAGCCTAATCATCAGTTCAATAGGTAGATGGTGCATAGGAGGTGTAGAATCATGGAATGTATATTCGATAGGGTAATGGTTCCTAGGAGTTTTTGAAGCCTCGATCATTTGTTTTTTGGGGTGATAGCACCTAAGAGGCGTGGTAGCCTCGATCATCAGTTCGAAAATTTGATGGTGTTAGGGAGGCATGGAAGCCTGGATCATTGGTACAATGAGGATATTGATCTTGGGAGGTGTGGAAGCCTGGATTTTTTCTATGATGGGGCGATGGTGCCCAGGATGAATGAAATCTTGGATCATTAGTTTGATGGGATGATGGTACCTAGGAGTCATGGAAACCTAGATTGATGGACATCAGGGCAATGGATCCCTAGAGGCATGGAATCCAAGATTGTTGGTATGATAGGGAGATGGAACCTAGGAGGCATGGAATCTTGGATTGTTGGTATGACAAGGTGTTTGTGCCAGGGAGGTGTGGAAACCTAGATTGTTGGTTCAACGATGAAATGGCGCCTGAGAGGTGTGGAATCCTAGAATATTGGTTCAACGGGGTGATTTCGCTTAAGGGGAATAGAATCATATATTTTCGGATAGTTGGGTAAATGGATCTAGGGAGTCATGGAAGCCTGGATCGCCGGTATAATGGGGAAATGGAGCTCGAGAGGCATGGAAGGTTGAATTATCAATTCAATGGGGTGGTGGTTCCTAGGAGGTGTGGAAGCTGGGATTGTCGGTATGATATGGAAATGAATCCTAGTAGGTGTGGAAGCCTGGATCGTCAGTACAATGGGATGATGGATCCCGAGGGGTATGGAATCCTGGATTGTTGGTATGATGGGGCATTAGCACCCGAGAGGTGTAGAATCCTGGATTGTTGGTATGATGGGGGGGTTGGTGACTTGGAAGCATGGAATCATGAATCGTCAGTACGATGGGGTGATACCACCTGAGAGGTATGTAAGCCTGGAACCTCATTACGATAGGGAAATAGAGCTAAAGAGGCATGGAATCTTGGCTCGGCGGTTCAATGGGGCGATGGAAACAGAAAGGTGTGGAAGCCTAGGTCATCAATTTGATGGGGCGATGGCACCCAGAAGTTGTGGTTTCATATCTATCAAAAATTTCTAGGTGAGGGAACCCAAGATCTATGGGTTCCTATCAGAGTGGCATCTCATAAAGTAAAGAAACTGAATAAGGTAAACGATTAACCTTCTCCCAATGCGAGTGCTGATGATCCTTCCTTCCCCTAGATGGTTCTTCAGAGAAAGAAATATCTTTGACATGAGGAGGAATGCCATATTGTTTGTTGGAGGTGCAGGGTGGTCCTCTGAAATAGTTGATGATAGTGATGAGGAAGACCTCTATGCCAGTTGATGATAGTGTGGGGAGGCCCTCCACACTAGATGATTATGGTGATGGGGAGGAACTTTGTACCTATTGATGGCAGTGGGGGGGGGGGACCTCCACACTGTCTAATGACAAAAACATGGAGGAAATCTATTCCTATTGATATAATTGTGGTGGGAACATCCAAATTGGATAATGATGTTGATAGTGAGGACCTTTGTGTCTATTGATAGTAGTGCGAGGAGGACCTCAGCGCCGATTGATGTTGGTGATGGGGAGAACCTCCATTCCTGTTGATGGAAATGTGAGGAGGACCTCTGCACTAGTTTTATTTATCATGGGATGGCCCATAATGTCTGCTGGTGGTGATAATGACTAAAAGATTCAACCCATCCTTCCTATGAGGTGGATGGGATATCAATCCTAGACAAGTAAATATGGATCCATGTTCACCTATTGTAGGGATTGGATGGGATATGCCAGTGGTGGAAAGGTCAAAAAGAGCTCTAGAAGATGCCTCTTATTGGGAAATTCTCCAGTTATACACTCAATGTTAGCATTGAGTGTTATGCACATAGTCCGGTGGAGCGAGGAAAGAGTCAACCCACTCATTGGCCTATAAAAAGGGTCATTTATGGAACTGGCATTGCCTGGTGGGAGCCCTCCTAGGAATCTCCGGAATGGTATCCACTGTAAGTAGGTATCAAACATCCCCAGTAACCTTGGAAGAGGGGAGTTATATATTAAATCACTTATATGATAGGATCACAAGGTGGTTCACCACTAGAAAGGGGGTGGTTTCCCCTTTTACATCCCTTGAGAGTGGTGGTTTCAGTGAAAAGATAATGGAATGGGGGTGGTTTCCCCCTATGACGCCCATGAGTGCGGCAGTGTCAGTGAGACACCAATGTAATGGGGATGGTTACCCCCTATGTACCCCATGAGGGTGGCGGTGTCTGCGAGGTTTCAATGTAATGGTGGTGGTTTCCCCCTGTGTGTCCCAAGAGGGAGGCGGTGTTGGTGAGGAACCAATGGAATTGGGGTGGTTTCCCCCAGTGCAACCCATAAGGGTGGTAGTGTTGGTGAGGTGTCTATATATTGGGGGTGGTTTCCCCATGTAAATACCATGGAGATGGTGGTTTCATTGTGGTGCCAATATAATGGGGTCAGTTGTCCCCTACGTGGCCCATGAGGGTGGTGGTGTCAGTGAGGTGTCAATGGCCCATAGTCTTCAAGCACCCAATGTTACTCATCCTATCGCATATGAAGGGGAGGGGATTCACATGGGTGATGCCTCAATTTGGACATACGCAACATTTTTCATCTTCTCATAGTTGAATCCCCCCATTCACATCAGGTTCACCATTTCAATTTCTGAAACTTTCCTCAGCACCCCACTTGTACATCAACATGAATGTGTGCACTAGCTTCCTAGTTCCCTGCATTCCCACTTTCAAAAAGTGAGTGGTTTTTATCACTTTAAAAGTTGATTACTTCTCCTTGATCGAAATAGGATGATGAAATGTTAGTTCCTCCTTCCATAGATTACTTCTTAGAGAATGTTTCCTAGTCTGAGTCTCCCTTATAAATTAATTCGTGTTTGTGGAACTCATTACTGATGTCATCTATTTATAGATGTCAGTTAATTACACTACTTATGTTTTGATAGGGAAACAACCTTTTATTAGGAGATTAGTCATGTTGGGTATCTTTGGGAATGTCAAGATGTTGGGAACATTGGCCATATATGAATATTCCTTATGGGAGGGAATATCATATGAGGCATATTAGACTCGAAACCCAAGACATACTATGTTGATCATGAGGCAAAATTCTAGGGTAATAAGTATTATATGGATTTTTACCTCATTAATCTCATTTTTATTACATGGGGTAGTTTTTATGGGTCAATTAATAAGTTTTATATCCTATGGAGATGGATCAGAATTTCTAGTTAAGATGGATCAAGGAACGAGTTTAATGCCTTGTGGAGATGAGAATGGTTGATTAGGACACCCCATGGAGGCAGATAAAGGAGGTGTGTACCTATGAGGGAACACTATGATAGTTTACCAATGGATTAAAACACACTGTAGAGGTAGATTTGGGAGGTACATCCCTAGGAGGGAAGATTTCATGCCTGGATAGTTTATCATCGTATCAAAACACCCCATGGATGTGGATTCAGGATGTGCATCCCTAGGAGGGAATATGTCACACATTGAAGGCTTAATGAATAAGGGTTCCCCTTCCTTAAAGTGGGGTCTTGATTACTAGGGAGAGCACTACATGAAGGCTTAATGCTTCAAAAATCCTTAAGTTCCTCATAAGTCCTTATTTTTCTACGAAAGGCATCTCTAAATTGGGTGGATGATCTCAAGAACACATGAGAGGTGGTTTTTAGATGCTTATGGTATTCACGGAGGAGTGTCTTAAAAATTCCAGGAGCTTTTGAGAATTGAAATAACGATGTCACGGCATGGTGGCCTCTCCCTATAATGAATTCATGGGAATATTATTTATAGGACATGGGTTTCACGATGATTGGAGATATTTTTGAAACTTTATGAGCTTTACGAATGGGAAGGATAATTGAGTTTGAATGTCATTGTGAAAAGGCTACCTTCAAGGCTTCATGAATGCATGAAGGAAGCTCTGTGAATTGAACCTCCACAAACATACCTCTATGAAGGGACCTCTATGAATAGACCTCCATGAACCATTTTCAGCATCCTAACTTCAAACTATCATAACTTTTGATCCATAACTCTATTCGGTCTCTACAAATAGTCAAATCAAAGTCTGGGAAATGATATACGCATTAGGATTAGGTTCCTTAGAGTCTGGTACATTATTTTATGTGTTTTCTTAGTGATAACAACTACCCTACAGGAATATACTCAATTATAACTACACTATAATAACCTGAACTCATACTAAGGGTAGTTCCTTTAGAAATAGAGGGAAACACACCCACTCAACTAGGCTAGGTATCGATCAAGTCCTAACCTCTAAACATAAACACAACCACATCTTCACAATTTGTGTTTTTCACCCCAAATCCAAGGCACCCCTCATGCCTAATTTCTAAACATCCCATAATTAACCGCTCTATAGGAATATACTCAATTAGCACCACACTACCATAAACCCAACCCATACTAAGGGTTTTTCCTTTAAAAATCGAGGGATGCATACCCATACACCTAGTCTAGGAATTGATTCGAAATTATCCTCTAAACATAACCATAGCCTCATTATCACTATTTTTTACACCCCAAACCCCAGGAACCCCACATCATTCTTTTTTCACTCCCATCCCCTCCCCTCATGGGTGTCTATCAACAGAGGCATCTCATTATAATACTTCATATTCTGGGTATTATTTTTCCATGAAAAGCCATACCTAAGGAATTTATTACCCAATCCACCCACTAAGGGGTGCCAAAAACCATATACACATAATTTCAATGTCATAATATCAATGTAATAACCAAAAAAACAAGTACCATTAGATTAAACAAATTAACATACCCCTAATAAGTTATTCAAGAAAAAATAGAATAATTTATTTTTTATTTTTTAATAATCAAAAACTCTTTTCAAAACCCTTTATTTTATTTCTAAAGATAGTTTCTCAAACCTATTTTTCTTTTAAAAACCATTTTTCACTCACAATCATACGTATGCATGTACACTAATCCTCGGTGCCATGTATGATGCATGTAGAGATGCCTCTTTCCACCTTAGGACAAGAGTAAAATAATAATTCAAAAAAATATTATTCAATGATAAATAAATTAACTATAACAATAAAAACCAATAACCACAATCCCACATCCCTGGTAACTTGGATTTTCATCGGGTTGGTGTTCATAAAGAACAAGTTCAATTTCCATCACAAAATCTGACTAATCCTATATCTATCTACCACATTCCAAAATTATAATACAAAATAAAAAATAATATTATACCACTTGTAATTACATGACCCATCTTATATCATCTACATCATAATGGATATCTATGGTATCTTTCCTTTTTATTGTATAAATTTTTATGACATGGTACATACAGAGGATCTTTTAAAGTTTAGTTTCTTTGAAATAAGGTACATGATATATAAAAACTTAAAACATTATTCTAAATCAACTTGAATACATCCTCATGGGTTCATCCCAAGTATATTTCCTATATCTCATATCTTGGGGACATACATTAAAGGAAAGGGGTGAACATGAGGCCCAATAAGGGAAAATTTACATTTGATCATAAAGAATATCAATAAGAAAATGAGGAATATAATTATGGAATGAGAAAGGGAACATGAGGAATATCATAAAAAATGAACAAGAATCAGAACATATAAATGTGTCTACAACATTTAAATGATACATTCATAATCATATCACTAAGGTTTTTCACTAGGGTGTCATAAATGAAAATTACCAAGGTTATTCACCAAGGTATCGTAAAACATGTCATCTCTAGATATTAAATTATTTACCCAATGAATTGGAGAACTATAAAGTTTCACCCTTCATATGTATTAATTAATATAAACCATAAAGATCATAATCTAACATTTCATAAAAAACCCATGGATAATAAATAACATGATTCTTATCAAAACCATGGCATTTAAAAAGTGCTTAAAGACATGATCATTATGTCATTTTTAACCCATAGAAAAGAAATGTAGGTTTCATGTATGTTAATACCAGAATCAAATAAATAATTTTTACATCTAGTTGAATACCCCAGGAAAAGAAATATGTTGCGGTATTCAAAAAAATAAAATAAAAGATAATTTATTAAGTAGAGATATAAATATTGAGAAGTAAATTCAGAAACATGACAGGTATAAAATGTCATTTTAGAAAAGGGGTAAAAAGATAGGGGACAAGGATATCCTATTGATAAAATAATTGGCAGTAATGGTATGATCAAAAGGGTAAAAAAAGAGTAACCATAACATTTAGAAGAAATATGAAAAAAGAGGTTATTAACATGAAAATAAAAGAAGGATAATTCTCTCGCATTGAAGAGTTACTCCTAGATCTTGAGGAATGGAACCTTGGGGGGCTTGAGGACACATTGGGGGACTAATTGGGAGGTAAAACCATCAGAACTTCATGGAGGATATATTTTAAGTGAAATTAAATGGATAAATGGGTGGGTATTTTATAGAAAAAGTAGAGAATTTGTTTAATAATTTCCAAATATAGCCTTGGAAACTAGGTTGTGGAAAATGAAAAACCATTGGCTTGACCACTGTTTTTGCCCATGGTTTTGAAAGTTTTGTTATATTTTAAGTTATTTTAACCAAAAATAACCAATCATCGTTTTTTATTGATTCTTTTGGCATGGAAAATTAAAGTTTTCACAAAATAATGTTTTTAATGTTAAAGTTTCCATTTTAGACTTTGTAAAGTAGCTTATATATTTGGAAATTGATTAAAATATACTTCATATTAATAAAATAACATATTTGAGGTCATTTATTATGGTTAATTAATTATTAAATCATTATGAAATAATTATGAAGTCAATAAATATTCCAAAAACCTCAAATTGTATTTTTACTATTCATAGAAAAATAAATTATTTTAGAAAATTATCATAAATTCAACATAACCTAATTTCGGATTTATTATTTCAAATATGCTGTTTATTTTATCATAATAATTCTCTAAATATGATAATTTTAACTTTTAAATATAAAAACCTTTATTTATTATGAAAAATAACGGGTTGTAATGCATAGTTAAATTTTTGACAATTAAAAATTTCTTAGGACATAATAAAATTATTTTATCATTTAAATTTTAAAAAAAATTAACATACTATTTAATTAAATGATTATTATTCCAAATACCATAGTTTATTATAAAAATTTTGTATCCTTTCTAAAAATTACAATTTGTTTCTAAAAAATTTAATTTATCAAATTCGTCTCGATTATATATATATTTTATTAATCAAAGCTATTCTAAAAATGGAATTTATTGAATAAAAATTTTATTTATAAAAAGGAATTACACATTAAGTAACTAAATCCAAGACACATAACCCCTTATAACACCCACTTACGACCTAAGGGTAAGGTGTGTGATGGTGATAGATTCATGGGGCGACTTAGCTAACATCGACCAAGTGGTAATTTCCTCTAACTTTAACTTATCCCATAGGCAATCTAGTTCAAGCTTTACTTGTTGAAGCGTGAATTGGTCTTGGTCAAGGGTGAACCTTCCCTCCCAAGTTCTGACAAATGGGATTCATACAGTATGAATCTACTGGTTGAGGCCATCTCTTTTCCTTTTTAATTAATTATCCTTTATCATTTCTACTTATAAACACTAATTATAATGTTAAAATTATTACCAAGAGTATAGTTTCCAATGATCATATTGACCAATGGTCATATTTGACCAACAATAATATAACGATCGAATCTCAATGGTCACAATTCCCTTTATACTGACTTAATTTTTAAATAGATATGGTTTTGTTTTGTATAATATAATATAACACACATTTTCTCCAAAAAAATATCATTAAAAAAATATGGTTTTCTACATTCTTTCCCCTCGGTAAATTTCATCCCTTAATTTTCAACTCGTTCTCTCAGTAGATAAAAGGTTTGGGTACTTCTGTCTCATTATTTTATCTGGTTTCTACATCACTTATTTATATTTATGGTTCCTCCACATCACTTTGATGAGGTGGATAGTCTTGTTGTGTATAAAATTGTCTCTATGGTCCAATGTATCCACTTGATTCTCCTCTTAAGAGAGTTCATATTCCAGTAGTACCACCTCTGGATTCAATAGATGTGAGGGATTAAGTATGTATTTCCTCAATAGAGATACGTGTAATGAATCATTAAATTGATCTAGATTTGGTGGAAGTGCAAGATGATAGGCTAGTGATCCTATTTGAATAAGTATTTCATAGGGGATAATGTACTTGGGTTTAAGCTTCCTTTTCTTCCCAAACTGCATGACTCTCTTCCATAGAGATATTCGAAGGAAAAAAAATTACAACATCAAACTTCGAGTCCCTTTGATGGTTGTCAGCATGTCTCTTCTACCAACTCTAAGCATATTTTATATTTTATTAGATTTCATGAACATTTTATGTCATTTATTGCACAACATTAGTCCCAAGAAACTTTTTCTCACCAACTTCATCCCAAAAAGTAGGAGTTCTACATCTCTTCCCATATAAAGCTACATAGGGTTCCATTTGAATACTCAAGTCAAAGATATTTTTCTATGAGAACTCAACTAATGGGAGGTGTTGATCCCATCCACCTTTAAATTCCATTGATAAAGTTCTCAGAATTCCCTTGAGTGTCTGAATAGTCCTTTCAAATTGGCTATTAGTTTGGGGTGATAGGTCATACTAAAATTAAATTCTATATTCAAATCATCTTGAAGACTTCTCTAGGATTTAGATGTGAACCATGGATCATGATCAGAAATTATAGAAAGTGGTACCCCATGTATCCTAACCACTTCCTTTATGTATGTCTTGGTAATTTGTTCAATAGATAAATCTTCCCAAATAGTGATAAAATGAGCATTCTTTGTGAGTAGGTCCACTATAACCCATATCGCATTATTTCCTTTTGAAGTTCTCGGGAGACCAGTGATAAATTCCATAGTGATATTGTACCACTTCTATGTTGGTATGGGTAGTGGTTGCAATACATATTTTTGAAGTTGTCACTCCACCTTTACTTTTTGACACACCAAGCACCTTTTAGTGTATTTAGAAATATCCATTTTCATATTATCCCACCAAAAATTATCATGAAGTTCCCTATAAATTTTTGGTGCTTCTAGGATGTATATAGAAAGTAGAGTTATGAGCTTCATGCATCATTTATTTATTTATCTCTAAATAGATAGAACAAAAATCCTTGTATGAAATTTTAGTACACCTTCTTGGTCAAAATTGAACTCATGAAACTTTTTATTCTTCACATCCTCTATATTATTTTGTAATAAAGGATCTTTTGTTTGATCTTTCTTGGTCTTATATAGTAATGTTTGTTGATAAATAATTTTGGATAGGGTCGATGATTTCCATTCCCTCATGATTCCCATGACCAACATTACTAGGTATTTGATTAATGGATCTCCTTGAATCCTCATCATTACCAGCACAACAGGGTATTTCCTACTTAATGCATTAGTGACTTTATTTTCTATTCTGGGGTGATAATGAATTGAATAGTCATATTATTTAATAAGTTTCAACCATCTCCTTTGTCTCATGTTCAATTACTTTTGTGTTAATATATAATTAAAAATTTGGTGGTCTGTGTATATACCACATTTCTCCCCATAAAGATAGTTCCACCATATTTATAGAGAAAAAGAAACTCTAGCTATCTCCAGGTCATGTATTGGGTAATTCTACTCATGAGTCTTTAACTGTCGAGATTCATAAACAATCACCTTATTATTTTACATGAGGATACACCCAATCCCTTTCAGAGATTCATTTCTATAAAAAATGAATCCTTCTCTGATAGAGGTTAGAGTTAACAGAGGTTCAGTAACCAATCTCTTCTTCAGTTCTAAGAGACTTTCTTCACACACCTTTGTCTAGATGAACTTATCACCTTTTCAAGTTAACTTGGTTAGTGGATTAGAAAGTCATGAAAAGTTTTTTTAAAAAACTCATATAATATCTTTTTAAACCAAGAAAACTAAAAATATCATTTATTTTTAAGGATGAGTATACTCATCCACAACGTTTTTCTTGGCAAGGTCAACTAAGATTCCTTTATTGGTTATAATGTACCCCAACAAAGAAACTTGTTGGAACAAAAATTCACATTTTATGAATTTTCCAAATAGAATATACTTCCTCAGAGTTTTAAATATAACCCTTATATGATCATCATGATCCTTGTGAATTTAATAATATATCATAATATCATCAATAAAAACTACCACAAATTTATCAATGTAGTCCTTAAATAATCTATTCATAAAATCCATAAAATATAGTAGTAGAATTAGTAAATCCAAAGGTAATGAAAACAAACTCATAATACACATATCTTTATCAGAAGAAATTATTTAGAATATCTTCTTAATTAACCCTCGATTGATGATAACTAGATCAAATATAAATCTTGTATAATAATTTAGCCCCACGAAGCTAGTCAAATAAATCATCAATCCTTGTGATAGGGTCCTTGTTATTCACTATGATCCCATTAGGTTCTCTATAATCAATGAATATCTACATTGATATATCCTTATTCTTCATAAAGAGAATATGATCTCCCCAAGGATACATACTTAGTTGGATAAATACCTTCTCCAAAATATCTTGAAGTTGTTTTTGTACTTCCTCTAGCACTACATTGTCTATTCTATATGGGTTCTCCAATATCAGCTTGTATCTAAATATGAGTTCAATGGATAACTATACATCTCTTTTTAAGGGAAGTCCATGTAACTCTTCCGGAAATAAATCAATTTATTCGTAAAATATGGGAACATTTTCTATTCTTATACTTTCAATTCTTTCTTCCTCTTCACTGATCATCTCCATAAATAAGTCTAAGGGAGTTTCTTCTTGAAAAATCATAGGCCAGGATATATATCCCTTGAAAATGATTGTAGGTTATCCATTTAAGAAAACTGGAATTTTCTTTCTTTAGTAGTTGATATTAGCATTATACTTTGAGATCCAGTCCATCCTTAGTATAGTTTTAAATTTCAATATATGAATTACTACAAGATTTTTTATGATATTGTACTCCCCAAAGTTAGTACTAGAGATTCTATACACTTTTGATGCTAGGATAATCCCTCCAAGAGTCTTGACTAATAACTCTACTTATATCTATTTAGGGATTGATTCTATACTCATTAAAAACTTGGATGAAATAAAGGAATGTGTAGAACTAGAATCAAAAAAAGTACTTACTAAATTTGATAGAACAATTAGAGTACCTACAACCACATAATTCAGAGCTTCTACTTCAGCTTTCATGATATAAAATTCCCAACCTTTCTCCCTTAGGATATGCTGAGGTTGATGGTGATTCCCCTTGATTATATTCTGATTTGGATAGTGATTGGAAAAGTACCCAAGATGTCCACATTTGAATCATTGGACTTTAGGTTGGGCCTACACCATCTTCTATTTTTTATTTTTGTTGAGAATTTTAGGCTTTAACTCACTATGATAGTTCTGAGCTATATGGAAATCTCTTCCACACTTATTAAATTTTCCTCTCCTAAGAAAGTAGTTCTCAGAATCCTTCATCCCAAATTTGTTTCATGTGAGAAGTTTCACTTTCTTTCCTCATCTTTTGTGATCAAAGTTCCTCCTTATGTTTGTATCTATTGATATATTCTTTTCATTTTATCTATATGATCATTATGTCTCTCCTAACTCCAATTAAACTTTCATAAAACTCCACATTATCACCTCATAGATTTCATAATCTTGATAGGTTATATTCCACTATAGATGGAATCATAGTCCACCAAAAAATTTATTAACCTTTACCTTAGGATCCATAACAAATATAGAGTTATAAGTTTTGTAAAGTTCATCTCATAACTTCCCAATGATTCATTTTTATTTTGGTTTAGTTCTAGGAATTCCTTCTCTATTTTTGTTCACATCGAACGATGGAAATATTTATTGAGAAAGATTCTCATGAACTCTTATCATTCAATAACATCAATATCCCTTCCAGGATTTTTTTGTTTTTAATAAGTGTTCACCACTAATTAGTTTCTCCTTCTAATTGATATACCTCCAGGGTGAATTTCTCTTACTCTGAACAGAAGATAATAGAAAAGATATTTTTTATAGATCTGATCCATTGTTCAAAAATCAATGGGTCGGTAGATCCACTAAAAGAAGGTGTTTGTTGACGTATGAAGTACTCAATAGAAAGTTTTTCCCCTTGAGGTGAATCTGGTCTCGCGACTTGATTCAAGTTATTATTCACAACTCGAAATAGTTGATTCATCATTCTCATGAAGTTTTCTATTCCATCTTCCATTGGAGGGTTTTCAGTGCATCATCTATTGCACTCATCATTTATGTGGTTCCTCCGATTTCCCCTCATTTTCTAAAAGAAGAAAAACTTAGTGAGAAATGTGTTTCATTTAATAATATTATAATTATAAAGTAATTTTATGTCTTAAAACATCATTCTTAAATATGTTATTCTTTAACAACAATTTCATCTTATATATATATATCATAATGGTTCTTATAAATCTTGTGATTAACCAAATAGATCCCCTGTTGGTGCAAACCTATCAGTGCAACAAGGATTGTTATCTTTTACCAATTCTCATTCGATTATAGATCAAAGCGGTGTTTTCATGTGTTACCCCTATATACATATGTTCAAGATCCACATACACTTATTTGTATCCAAAAAGGGATTTATTTACTTGGAAACCACTTAATTAATACTTAACTAAAATACCAGGATGTTTTCCTATATTTAATATTTTCTCTAGGGTCCTTCATAAATTTTTCGAATCCAAATTGTCACAAATAACTAAACCTTCCTTTGATAATAACTATGGCATGTCGTCTTTTATTACATAACCTTTCATTATATGGTATATACAGAGGATCTTTTAAAGTTTAGTCTCTTGGAAATAAGGTACATAATACATGAAAACTTAAATCAATTTTATAAATCCAATTGAATAAATCCTCAAGGGTTAATCCTAAGTACATTTATTTTGTCTCATATTATGGGGATATACGTCAAAGGAAATGGGTGAGCATGAGGCCCAGAAAGGGAAATTTTTTACATGTGATCATGAGGAATATCAATAAGAACATGAGGAATATAATTATGGGACGATAAAGGGAACAAGTGGAATATTATAATAAAAATAACATGAATCATAACATGTAAATGTGGATAAAACATTTAAATGAGACATTCATAAGCATATCACCAAGGTTTATCACCAGGGTGTCATAAATGAAAATTACCAAGGTTATTCACCAAGGTATCATAAAACATGTCATCTCTAGAGATTAAATTATTTAACCAATGAATTGGAGAGCTATAAAGGTGCACCCTTAATATTTATTAACTAATTTTATCCATATAGATCATAATAAAACATTTCATAAATAAACATGGAGAATAAAAAACTGTATTCTTATCAAAATCATGGCATTTCAAAAATGATTAAAGACATGATCATTATGTCAATTTTAATCTATGGAAAGGAAATTTTAGTTTCATGTATGTTAATACCTAAATAAAATAAATCATTTTTACATATATGTTAATACCCCTAGAAAATAAATAGGTTTGGGTATTCTCAAAAAGAAAATAAAATATAATTTCTTAAGTAGAGAGAGAAATTTTGAGTAAATCCATTAGTAAGGTGGGTATAAAACATGGTTATATAAAAGGGGTAAAATGAGAGGATATAAGGGTATACCATTTATAAAACATAATTAGAAGTATGGGTATAATCAAAAGGGTAATAAAAGAGAGTAACCATAACATTTATAATACATATACAAAAAAGAGGTTCTTGAATTGATAAGAAAAGATAGATAATTCTATTACATTGAAGAGTTACTCCTAGATCTTGAACAATGAAACATTAGGGTCTTGAGGAAACCTTGGGGTATCTTTGGGAGGTAAAACAACTATAACATAGTGGAGGATGGATTTTTAGTGAAATAAAATGGAAAAGTGGGTGGGTATTTATAGCAAAACTGGAGGATTTGTTTAATAATTTCCAAATATAGGCCTTGGAAATATAGGTTGTAAAAAACACAAAAACATTGGCTTGAACATCATTTTTTCCCATGGTTTATGAAATTTGGGTCATATTTTAATTTATTTTAACCCACAAGAACCTAGAATAATTTTTTATTACTTCTTTTGGCATGGAAATGTAATGTTTCTACAAAATAATGTTTTTAAAGTTAAAGGTTCCATTTTAGAATTTGGAAAGTAACTTATAGGTTTTTAAATTGATTAAAATATACTTTATGTTAATAATATAACATATTTAAGTTCTTGTGTTGTGGTTAAATAAGTATTAAATAATTATAGCATAATTATAAAATCATTAAACATACTGAAACCCTCAAACTGTATCTTTACTATACGCAGAAAAATAAGGTATTTTAGAAAATCCTTATAAATTCACCATAACATAATTCAACATGTTGATTTAAAAAATTATGTTTATTTTATCATAATAATTCTCTAAGTATGATAATTTTTTCTTTTAAATTTAAAAATACTTATTTATTAAAAAAATAATGTGTTGTAATGCATAATCCAATTTCTGACAGTTAAAATTTTCCTAAAACATAGTAAAATTATTTTATCATTTCTATTTAAACTTTTTTTAACATACTACCTTATTAAAATGAATAATATTAAAATACATTAGTTTATTATAAAAAATTTATATATTTTCTAAAAAGTACAATTTGTGTCTGAAAATTTCAATATATTAAATTCATCTCAATTAAACATATACTTTATTAAGAAAAACTATTATTAAAATGTAATTGATGGAATAAAAATTTTATTTATACAAATGAGTTACACATTATGTAACTAAGATCAGGACATGTAACCCCTTATAACACCCACGTACGACCTAAGGGTAAGGTGTGCAATGGTGGTAGATTCATGGGGCGGTTTTGCTAACATCAACTGAGTGGTAATTTCCATTAACTTGAACTTATCACATAGGAGATTTCATTCAAGATTCACTTGTTGAAGCTCATCTTAGACTTGGTCAAGGGAGAACCTCAGTGATGCTACCACCCTCCTAAGTTCTGACAATTGGGCTTCAAACAGCATGACTCTACTAGTTGAGTCCATCGCTTATCCTTTATACATTAATTATACTTTGTCATTTCTACTTATAAACATTAATTATAATGTTAAATTTATTACCAAGAGTATATTTTCCAACTATCATAGTGATCGACGGTCATATTTGACCAACAGTCATATAACAGTTAAATATCGATGGTCACATTTCCCATTATACTCACTTAATTATTAAATAGACATGGTTTTTTGTGTATAGTATGATATAACACACATTTTCTCGAGAAACTAATATCATTTAAAAATTCTTGGTCGTTACAATAATTCGCTGGTCTAATCAAATGCAACATAAAATAAAAGGAACAAAACCATAGTGTAGACCCATCTATAAGGTACCAAGTTCCTCCTCAGTCCTACCTCTAAATTATCATCAAGATACTTCATCTTGATCATATATTCAACCTGTTCTCAAACTTTTATATCATACATAAGGTTTTCATGTCCACTAAGATGTACGTGCATGGTGTAAGCATAAAACATAGTAGGATACCACCAACAAGACCCATAATATATTCCACCATATACCAATGATTGGATGATAAAATAAATAAATAGATAACACATAGTATACAAGAAATCAAGTTGAATCGTTGTGAACTAACCATACCACCACAACACCCAACCCTACCTGATTTGGAAAATGTCGGTGAATTACATTGGTCATTTAGGAAAAAAATTTCCTTATTCATTGTGAATAATAAGATTGGGGATATGTCAACCCAAACCCTCAGAAGAGATGAGTTTGTGGATTATCTAAGTCAACCTCTCATATAATATTTGTATCATGAAAAAATGAGTATCATATACAATCTTGTAGAAACTATTGTATATGTGGTAGATCATTAAACATCAATATACCTAGAACTCACAATAATGGGAAAGGCATAACATATTCAATACTTAGAAATAGTTGAGGACACAACACAACATAGTAAACCATTAATATAATCATTTCATCATGAGAAGGCGTAACATAGTTAGTTTCATAGAAACAAGTATCTAAATAGTGGATCACACCACACTCATAGACCCCAAAATCTCAATGGTGGGAAAGGAATAAAAAAATCAATCACTCTGAATGAGCATCCAAAAAATAGATAATAAATCATAATTTTCTTTGGAACTCTAACCACCATCGTAAGAGTATCATCACCATACACTCTTGCTTCATTAACATAGTTAGGACAAAAAAATAGAACAACACATGACAAACACAGTCCATACCCTAGCTCTTTACTAGCATCTATTTTAAAATCACATCCCATCCAAACTCAAAATCCAATATCTCATCATCCCTAACATATCCCCTTTTAACCATAATGAATCTCATTGCTCTCAAAAGCCACATAGGCTATCTCTATAATGTTTTGATATGACTCATAAGTCAAGTTAAACTACACTGACCAGCTATCCTATCTCACACAAGGGTAACTAGAATCTATATTGTAGCACGTCCAATTTAAAAATTTATAAACCTACTGTGGTAAAAGTAGCGAATAGGGTTGAACCCCATAGAGAATGTGTTTAGACACTTGGAATATCTTCTATGAATAATGTTCAAGCAGAGGAGTTTTTAATGTGATTGAAAAATTTAAACTCTAAAAACTAAACAACTATTTAAAATTAATTAATTAAATTAACTAAAACTATCTAAGTAAACTAAATTAATCTATAGAAGAAATAGGTGAAGATGGAAGTGTCACAGTTTTGATGCCCTTTTAGGTGTAGACGATGCTAATTATTTAATTCCAACATCTAAATATTTATTTATTAAATTATCAATGACTCCAATTTTAATCAAAATATTATTAAGTCTCTTTATTTTATGTTCTAAAGTATTCTAACCTTCACACAAATCATATGTCATTTTGTTCACTGATTTGATGAATAATTTTTGTGTCATGTTAGCATCGAATCACTTGGTGAAATTCAATAACCCATTTCTCACAAAGTCTAAGTATCTGTCTACATTGGGTTCGCTCTCATGAGATCACTGATTAACTATTACTCCTAAAATTTTGATGAATATTGCACACAAAATATTAATTTTTCAATTAATATATTTATTATTTAGAATTCATCCATGACTGATTTATGATTCTCTCATGCGCGTGACTGAGTTCTAAACAAATAAATTCTCTCATGATCTCCTACCCATGATTACTTATTAGGTATCACATTAATTCGCACAAAATCATGTGTGAAGACTCCATAAAAATTAAAGCAGATACAAATATAATTAAATAATTAAACATCCAATTAATAAATAATTCAAAAGGAAATCAAACATGGTTAAAAAGTAATAACATGAATACACTTTTTCATTCATCGCAACTCTAATAAATGCTGGTGGGTTGAGAAAATGTTATTTCATGTAGATGAGAGTGTGGAAATGTGAGTTGTCTCTATCCAAAGGAGGTGCTTGGTCTTGGGATAACTGGTGTTGCAATGGCTACGAGCTACTGGTGTGCTGCGGATATGGAGAGGGAACCTAGAATTGGTGCTACAATGGTGATGAAGAATGCAGTGTGTGGGGTTTCATCTAAGGGAGATCGTTTGGAGGAGACCCAACATGGTGATGGTGTGTAGGGAATATGAAGGTCAGCAGCTACTTGGTATGCACTAGAGGGTGGAAATACGCTTGTTTCATGGTACTAAAAGAGAAGGCATAAAGAGTGGCAGTTTCGGTGGTGTGATATAGATCGGAGGAGAGAGCCCCCTACTAGGGTTTCCCACCAACATAAAGAAGGGTGGTCACCCCCTCCTATGCGATCTCCTGTGGGAAAAAAACAAAATCAAAACCAATTAAAACTTTCACATTTCAAATTATCTAAACTATCTAAAATGATTATTAATAATAAGATGTTAATAATAATAATAATAAAATTAGAATTAAATTATACTAATTATAGAAATAAATATAATTAAAAGATAAAGTTATATAAATGTAAAGATATATATGTGTGTGTATATATACAAATAATTAGTTATATTAATATAATGTAGATAGTAATTAGATAAAACCACTATTAAATACTAATATAATAATAATAATAAAATAATAATTTTAATACTACTATTATTAAAACTACTAATATTTAAAATGATATACAATCATATATAATACTAATATAGGAAATTAATATAAATACTAATGAAATTTAATAAACTAATATTAATTAAACCACTAAATCTAATAATAGTGTTATAAATTAATATAAACTAAAAAGAAAAATATATAAATAAAATTAATCTATAATTAACTAAAATTTAAAAATAAAAATAAAAACACTATAAAACTATGGAAATAAACTAAAAATATTAAAAATGTTTAATCTATTTAAATATACCTATGTTAAATAACTATAAAAAAGTTAGTGAAATCCATGTGCATCAAATCCCAAACACTTAAACTTTTGCAATCCCAAGCAAAGTAATCATAAATAATACACAATTGGACTCATAGACAATCAAAACATCAAAATTACAAGTATAAAAATTTTCAATCACTTTTACCAAGAAAATATCATTCTTTATTTAATATCCCAATTTTAAGAAATAGTTTCCCCTCCACTCACATTATTTTCAAAACAAGTACTTATACTCATGCATCTTGTGACCCACCTTGTCATCACTCTCATCACATAAACTAATTGATCAAAGTTGTGATCAATTTTCATACACATGTATGCTTACTAAGGCTTTCCATTTATTCCACATCTCCACTAGTGGAAATAAAAATAATGCACTAATCTCAAGGACTTAAAATTTAGTTCACATGTCTTTAAGGCTACAAGATGGTCGGTCATAAAAAAATTGACATTTTTTTGGAAAAATAACGGTTGAATCTTGAAATAAATGCATGATAAATTTCAATACAAATGTCTCCATTAAAATCATGATCCCCGCACTTAAAACATTTTCCCCCTAAGAATATGATAATCCATTACCTCTCTCAAAAATTTGTTATTTTTTCTCAATTATTTTCATTATTTTTGTAATGATATAATAGTGTTTTGGTAAACATGTGAGTATCATATACCAAGCCCCATGAAATATAAATAAGACATTATCCCAAAAAATGTCCACAAGTAGATCATACTCATTAGAATATTAGTGAAAGTATGTCATATTAAAAATTTTCTATCTTCTAGGATAATGAATCGTCACTTTTATAGGTATCCCAAAAGGTGAGGGTTACTATGTAATAACCAAAAAAGTACTCATTATTGGAACCTAAAAGAATCTATATTACCATATCAAAATACATGTAATAAATGTGGCTAGTGTGAAATATGATAATGATGAGATAATGTCAATCAATGTGCATCAAATGTCTCACTATCCCTCAAACAACCCTATCCATGAATAAATCTCTCCCCCACACTTAGATTGAAAATTATCATACATATATTCAAGAAGTGGTCAAGGAGGGTATTGGATTTGGGCTCATCCTAAAAAGAATCCTTCATGGATTGTAAGGCTACATAATGGATAAAATTTATGGGTGTATCAGTGGGTCAAAGGGGATAAATAAATCAAAAAAATGCCTTAGTAATTTCAATTTAACTGTCAAAATTACTATCACTTTGATGGAAAAAATGTAAAGTTATAGAAGAAATAACATATCTAAGATTCCCTAAATAAAAATAGAAATATAAAATTATATTAAAATGACTCATAATCCTCATGGGTATGCAAATAAAATGTTGGACATCACAGATGATCGTGAGTACAAACAAGTGTCTCAAAAATATATAAGTTTCCAAAAAACATTTTTGAAGCATGGAATAATATCACCAATCATCTAAGTCGTGATATTAAGGATAAAATAATTATAAATATGAATCATGTGCTCAAACTACCTAAGAATACAAGTGGTATGCCTCTGACCGTGTTACTGTAAAAATACAATAGTTTTCATGTGGGTTCGACAATGACTCAAATGTTAGTTTTTTTAATTTTTAAAATTTTTAATTTTAATTTTTGTTTTTTTGAGTTAGCTATTTAACATGGTGTTTTTAGAAGCATAAAATATAACAAAGAAACTTCCTTGTATAAGTGAAGATAGACACAAAAAGGTTTTCTATATTCGATGAAGCTCTAGAAATGATGTACCTGTAAAATCTACACATGGATCGCACATACCCACATAATATCAAAGATATAACATCAACATCAAATTAACATGTGGATGGTAAAAACATGTATGAATAATGATAAACTCCACTATAGTGTTAGGATAAAATAGATTGAAGTAAATGCATGCTATTTTATTAACTAAAAACTAGATGAAATAAAACTAAATACAGTGAAAGAAAAACAAACTAATGATGGGTTTCCTCCCATTGAGCACTAATTTTACTTCATTTTCATCCAAGAAATAATGAAATTCCACTAGGATCAAAAGGAAATTTATACCAGTAATCTTCTTTATAATTATTGGGAGTGATACATGTATCAATCGATAAAACACTTGTCTTGAAAGAATCACAACATCTCAATAGAAACTTGTTAGAGAAATGGATGTTTGGGATTAAATAAAAATAGAACAACTCAAAAGGGAATGAATATACCACATTTGAATAAAAACTCACTAAATAATTGAATTTTGTAAAAAGGTCAACATCATAAAGATCACAAAAATTGAATTATTGAATTTACACAAGAGAAGAGATGTACTTAGCAGACTCTTTCAATAGTCAAATTATGTCCATTATATCCTTAAATGTAGTATCTGGATTAATGATGTATCTTGAGTCTTTTTCACTAGAAACTATTAGAATAGTTAAATCCACCAATTTCCAACTCAATTCCTACTCTATAGTTACAATGATTGTACCAAGGTCAAGAGTATTCCCAACATCTATGGGTTCTTCAAGTGATGTGTTTTTAACCTTGATGCATGGAGCAATTGGGGTGGTCTCAATTGTATAAGATGACACCATTGTGTCAGAAATGATATATTTTTCAAAATTTTGTCCTATATCACCCTCATTATATTTCTCTATTGGAACATGTGGCACCAAAAACTCAGAATCCACGAAGAAATTCCATTCTTCCATTGTTTCGAGAAAATTATTAGTGTTCTCTACCAGCCTCACTAACTGATTTTATAACTCCTTAAATATTTTAAATTTATCCATTTTGGAAAAGTTTTAGACTCACAAATATTTTCAGAAAGAGGTGATTCAATGTCATTTTAAGTGATGTTATCTTGAATGTGTTAATCCATGGTGTCTTTGTTCAATTTTAAATATATCATAGTAAAGAAGGGTCCCAACCCAATGTCCTATTCATACTCAAAAGGTGTAATTTGATAGAAATTTAATGCGACCTTTTTCACTTTGGGATGGATGGTTTGTGAAATCATAGAATAAGGACATGAAATCACAACTTCTAAGGGACCATTATATTCAACATATTTGAATATTTTGCTCTTATATTCTTAAAATATGATTATATTAGAAGAATAAAATTTTGATGGAGAGGATTCATCAATACATGATAAGAAAGAGGATCAATCAAAGTAGTCTCATTATCATATTCATGGAATTGATGTTATTTAAATGGAATCTATACTTCACTGTGCTCAAAATAATTATTCTAAATTGGATCATTGAGTGTTATTGAGGTGGGTAGTTGGACAAGATGAGTCATTTGATTTTCTAAATTTTTCAATTTATTTTATAGATCATTTTTTGAGGAAATCAATTTTGCATTATGTTCATCTTGAATATCAAACCTCATATTTGTCTCAGTGATATTATAAATCAACATTTTCTCAATTATTGAATCATTTATTTCACATGAATTATTTGGTTCTAAATTTTTAAGAATGTTTTGAATTTGAAAATGATTAAAATATGTAAAAGAAATTATATCACAATATGGTGGATCATTCTCATATGGATCATAATAGGGACATAATTAAAAAACATTATAATAAAAGGATTACCATGAGAGATCATGTGCGGTGAATCGTTATACTCCATTCTATGAGATGTGGGAATTCAGGGTGGGTGTTAATGTAACAACCCGATATTTTATGATAAGTATTATTTTTAATTTATTTGATGTCATGTGTTTTATGATACAACAATATTATCTTGTGCTATACACAACACCGTATTAGCTTGCAGTATACGCAACACTATTCTTAGATTGTGTTACACACAATTTCAAGTTCGTTTGATAATAGTCATTCTACGCAACATTGAGTGTGTATATATATATATATTCAATGTATAAATTAAATATGGTTGGATTCTGTTATACGCAACAACAAAGGAGTCTTTCACTACACGCAACCCTAACTTGGATTACATTACACGCAATCGCAACCTTCCTCGATAGCGTTTGTAGTATGCAATACCGAGTTTCACTAAATGAGATATTATTATAATATTATTATGAATAGTAATAACCACTTTTTGAAATTTTATAAATTTTATTTTTCAAAATGGACTTCATTTTTGGATTCGGAATATCAAAATTATATTAGGGTAAAATTTTGTTACTTTCCGGATAACTTTCATATTCTGATGAATAGTGAAAATTACTAAATTTTAATTAAAAATAACTTTTTTAATAAAAATAATTAATAGTGATAAATTATTAATTTGAGTGGTTTTAAAGTATATTTAGAATATATTTTTACCATTTAATACAATTTTGGTTGTTGTGTTTAATTTCACATTTAAACCAGACATAAACAAGTGTCAATCTTTTGATAGTCATTATCTCTTAAAAACATTTTATTTGTTTTGATGACTGGAATTAATTTTTAAATTAATTAATGCAACTGATATGTTTTGAATTTGGTAAAATATAAATCATTTTTGAATTCAAAATATCAAATATATCTTATGCCTAATTTTTGGTATTTTTCAGCAAACATTCATTTTTTTGATGAATAGTGAAACCACTAAGTGGTAGTTAAAAAACTGAATTTTTCATAAAACTTCATTTTACCGCTTCTGTGAGTGGAATTTTGAAAATCCAAGAGACACGATTAATATCAAGTACTAAAATTCGATTCAATGAGATTAAAATATTTTTTGATGAATAGTAACTTTTTACTTTTCTTTACCACAGTTAAAAGTAAATAGGGTAATTAAGGGTAAAAATGATATTATTATTACCTTAACACATGTCCTAATTCTATTTTATAAGTTTAATTAGACCAAAAACAACCTTAGGAATAAAATATGACCATTTAGGCCCACTTGGATTAGATTAGGACATTTAATATTAATTTATTTAAAGAAGGGTTAAAATAGTTAAAATCAAAGTTTAATAAGTAAATCATTTTTAATATAGGGTTATACATAAGATAAATTAGACTATAAAAATTAATTAGAAATATAAAAATATTACTTACATAATGGTATTTTATTTATAATTTTTAGACATTAAATAATTTAATTTATTTATGACACAAAGATCATGCAGTAATTATCTTATTAATGAAATATTGACATAATTGATGTTATAAATACCCAAATAAATGTAATTTGAGACTTTTTATGAATTAAAATGATTTTCTAGGTTAATAAGACATGTTAGTATTTATTTAATTAACCTTTTTCGAACTAATCAATCTGTTATGATTTTCACAAAAATCAATTACCAAATCGTGACAAAATTGACATAAAATAGTTTTTAAAACAAATATTATATTATTAATTGATATTTTATTCCTAAAAATCTAAGGTTCAGCCAAATGACTTATATACGTTTATATATATTAATAATAAACAACTTGGGGTTCGTTTGGCTTGTTATAGTAAGTTTATTAACCTTATAGTGTAAGAAAAAAAGAAGACACGATAAAAGTTAAATTATCTAACTTAAAGTTAAATATAAATGATAAGGTTAAAATAGATACCTAAACTTGTATAAATTCTATTAGATGAGATTATTTCAACCCATACCCACCTTATCTTATAAATAAATCAATTTTGAGCTATTAAAAACCGAATATGACTTTATAATAAAATAATATTTTTAGTTTTTCCAAAGGTGCCCCTCTCCTCCCTTATAAAAGGGCACCTCCTCCCTCTCTTACTCACACCACTTTGAGCCTTCACGCTCAGTAAAACCCTGCCAATTTCTCTTCTACACTTCTCTAGAAACATCATATAGGTCCTGGTCTTCTTCAAAGACCAATTTTAGTTCCCTAAGAGGAGGTCTCAAAGAGACGCTTCAAAGATGAGGTAATGTCTGTTACCGATTCTTTCAACTTTATTTCTTCTTCCACTTCTTCTTATTTAGTTGTTTCATTATGAAGTAATAACATCAGTATCAGTCATATACTGATATGTTATTATAAGTATTAAAAAACCCTATTTCACCATCTATCCATCCTACGGAAAACAAAATCACCGCGTGTGCGTACGTACGGAATACCGTCTCCACGTCGTGGTGTAATATATTTTCCACCACCACCTTACATGGATGGGTATAATGGTGTAAATAAATAACTATATATGGTTATTGTAAAGTTATATTGATTCTGTAATATTATACATACACTTCAATACAATTCCACGATCATGGGAATGATATCATCGCTCGTGCGTACGTACGGACTACCGTCTCCACGAATGCGATGAGATTCATTTTCCATGATTAACCATTCAAGAATGATTATAAAGTATATATAATGAATAATAATGAAATATATGACATAATTAAGCTATTAGATTTATCTATACATATACATATTTATATATATATATATATATTTCATCTACTTAATTTTTTTCAATTCAATAAGGAAACGAAAACAGCGTTCATGCGTACGTACGAACTATCGTCTCCATGAACGGTGTATTTATTTACATTTATCGATCTATTATATATATGTATATTCTGAATATATACTATATATAAATCATTTTTTACATTCTGGATATAAGTAATCATGATCTAAGTAATCATATGAATAATTACAAGTTAAAACACGAATGACAAATGAAACGATTTTACCCAAAATGCTACTTTAACATGAATTTACAAAATAACGGGTAATATAAAGTCATAAGTGAACCATATATGATATAATAACAATGAATATGATTCTCTAATAAGTCAATGACATCATTTAAATCATTATACAGGAGGTTTGGATACGTACGAAGCATATCATACCTAAGGTAAGGGATAATTTTGCAAATCTCATTTTTATCCGAGATTGCTTATTCGTAAGTGTTTACTGGGGTTATTGATATCATCCATGTCCATGTTTTATAAAATTTTATTCATGTATGTTTAAATTCTTTTTTACCCATTTTGACTTTTACCCCATGGTATGGAAGGAATCTTTCTTTAATTTACCCTACAAGGTACTTTTTGACTTTTCCGACAAAAGTATGAGAAGAATGTTTTTTTAACGTATACGGAATGAAAGGATTTTTACGGTTTTATAAAGCCTTATTTTCATGAAGCTTCCTCCAAAATATTTCATGACTGTTTTCAAAAAAATCCTTTTTTTTAATTGCATGACATTTTGTGAAAAGAAAATGATTTTGAAGAAGAAAGGATATTTTCCTCAATAATTCATTTCAAGTGTTTTATCAAAACCATTTTTCACCTAAGATGAAATTATTTCATATGTGTATGTTTCAAGTATAATGTCTCTATGATTTACATGGTTTCACTTTCCTTATTATTAAATGATATCCATTTCTTTTATATGGATTATGTAATGATAGGATGATGTTTATGAAACCCATTTTATTTATTGGGTTATTATGAATGAAGTATGTTTATTTTGTGGCACAAGTAAGAATGATTTCATTATGAGATGGGTGGGACCTATATCTCCCTCCAATTCATTAGGTAAAGATTGTATATCTCATGAGATAGACATGGATGAAACGGTAAGTTAATCCGGTTCAGTGATACAGGACTGGATCGAGAAGTGAACTCGATTCAGAAAGGGACTTTGTCCACTAAGATGGCCTTCGCAGTAATGCCTTGGCTACTATGGAAATCATAAAAAGTGATGAATGGTTGCCACAATTACATGTTTTATTCCCATTATATTTTATCATGATTGATGTTCCATTATGATATATGCCTTACGTACTTCCACGATTTATGTCTTTGCTCAAGGTTTTAATGTTTAAATTTCATATTCAAGTTTTTGCTTCCAAATGTTTATTGATTGTTTTATGTTATCTATGTTTTCCCTTACTGAGCATTTGATCTCACCCTTTATATGTTTTCTTTTCCCCAGGATTTAAATAAATCTTGTAGGTAAGAAAAAAAAAAGGGAAGATCTTTATGGGAGATGTTGAAGATCTTTCACCATGATTAGAAGATTATATTCCGAGTTTCCAGAGACACTAAACTATTACGGTCCTTGTGTGTCTGTTTTTGTTATGTACTAAGTATTCTGAAAAAGTAATGTAATGTCCATTTACGTCAAGATTTGGGTCTCTATAGTTGGTATCATAGGAAAGGTTTAGTCAACCTTTGGAAACTAGGATGCGAAAACGTTAGTGAGATCCCTAGAGATATTTCTAAGGTATGTCTAGGGATGTCCCTAAGGATAAGTTTACGTATAGGATATAGTCCTAGAACTATGGAAAGGATCTTAGAATTTAACCTAAGATGTTAGATATTGAGGGTACTCTCCCTTTACTATGTTTTTTCCCTAGCATGATTTTTGCCTCTCACGCTATTCTTTTTGGGTTTTCGAAAATTGATGGAAATAGGAAGATTCATGATAATGGAGGATATGACGGACAATGGAATGATATTCTTCATGAGAAACCAAATGAAATGGGATTTGGAAGTCTAAACATAGTTATTATGCCTAATCAGAAATCTCATAATATGATCAATAATCTCAACTTTGGTAAGTTTCTCGACTCAGATAATAAGAGAAAGATGGAGTTTCATGATGATCATAGAGGAAAGAAAGTTCAATTTTCCTCATGTAAATCATGTGGGAAGAGGCATCGGGGAGATTGTTTCAAAGGAACTGGAAGATGATTTGGGTGTGGAAAAGAAGGACACAAATCCAGTAAGTGAAAAGGAAAAGGTTCAGTTAACACCATGGACAAGTATAATGGTATTTCTACGACATCAACAATGATTAGATGTTTTAAATTTGGAATGTATGGGAATTATGTAAACCAATTCTCTAAGGGAAAATATCATGGAGAGAATTATCATGGTCATATTAGTAGTATTTATGTGGATGATGATGAAGAGACTACAAATGAAATATGAGATGAAAGAAATGATGAATCTCAGTTAGTGGTTTAAGAAGTTAGTGGAATGATTGTATGTTTATAAAGAATAATTTATGGTACTATGGAATAAAGAATCATCTAAGGATTGTTACACTATTGTTTTTCCTAAAGTATTTGAAAGTATATGTTGAATGGTTCTGGAAACCATGGAAGGTTATTTAGATATTTTTGGAAAGTAGATGATATGCACATAATGAAGGGATAAGAAGATAATGATATGTTTGATTGTATTCATGAGCTCATGATTGATATAAGGACTAAGTGATATCATGGTTTGAGTATATAGAATTTTGATTATTTTGGTATGTGGAATGTGTTAACTTTTAACTGCATTCATGTTTTCACTAAGGTTCAATGGGTATTCATTTTTTTTCAAGAGAATACATGATTAAGGACTTTGAATGTTTGGAATGTGACCAACAAGACATATCTTATGATATATGTGGGATAAATGCTTGTATTCACATTCTTGGTAGATAACCTTTCTAGTAATTATTTTCTTTATACTATGAGATTGGACCGAAGTATTTTAGATAAGCCTAAAGATTGGAATGGATTATGTTGGACAGAAGTTATTATTGTTTAAGGATAGAACTTTTTTCGATATTATTGATGGGATGTTATAGTAATGTAGTTTTAGAAAAAGGACAACCTGCAGGACGTGCGATAGCCCATCGCATCGAACAAGACTGTGGGAATCGAACCCACAACTGAAGTATGACTGGCCTTTATCGCATACCGATGGCCTACAAGAAGTCCCTGGTTAGTAGAAACAAGTTTTATTTTATTAAGCGGTATGATAGATGAAGTATAAGTTCATTTTTGGAATCGTATACGATTAACCTCACCATAGATGGACTTATGTATATTTGATAAATTTTGCTAACCTTTT
The DNA here is from genome assembly GCA_963277665.1 of Viscum album. Classification (NCBI taxonomy): domain Eukaryota; kingdom Viridiplantae; phylum Streptophyta; class Magnoliopsida; order Santalales; family Viscaceae; genus Viscum; species Viscum album. The sequence goes on from OY728135.1 coordinate 1,372,123,263, forward strand.
GTTTGAAACAGATGGAATGACCCATCATTCTATCACATGATCTGTTAACACTTCATGAATAAAAAATTCAACTTCATTTCTTTAAGAGATGAAGTGTAAATTGTTCAAAGCACGAACAACAGTGATATTGTACCAAAATCAAGCAATTATTTTTTCTAATTCAAAATTTTCAACTTTAGGGAAATGATATTGAAAACCAAAAATGTTGTCCTAGTGCTCTTATATCCGATGAATCAGATGGTACCTTAGATCATCACAAATTTATGGATTTGTGATTGATGGATTTTTCATAGCCATGTTCTCTACCACTCTCCATCAGAACTTGAGGGTTAGATTTTTATTCCATATCTATATTTTCACCTATGTTCTCTTATATGGAAACCCAGTGATGAGTTACTTTGGGTAACCATTACGTTTCATACTTTAGTTTTTAAAGTTAAGCTTTGGTATTTCATTTTACGATGTGGGTTTCAATTAAAGAAACTTTCAAGTAGAAAACCATGTATAACCCCGACGAATTTCGAGGGCGAAATTCATTTTAAGGGGGGTAGAATGTAACAACCCGATATTTTATGATAAGTATTATTTTTAATTTATTTGATGTCATGTGTTTTACGATACAACAAGATTATCTTGTGCTATACGCAACACCGTATTAGCTTGTAGTATACGCAACACTATTCTTAGATTGTGTTACACACAATTTCAAGTTCGTTTGATAATAGTCATTCTACGCAACATTGAGTGTGTATATATATATATTCAATGTATAAATGAAATATGGTTGGATTCTGTTATACGCAACAACAAAGGAGTCTTGCACTACACGCAACCCTAACTTGGCTTACATTACACGCAATCGTGACCTTCCTCGATAGCGTGTGTAGTACGCAATACCGAGTTTCACTAAACGAGATATTATTATAATATTATTATGAACTAGCCGTTATGAATAGTAATAACCACTTTTTGAAATTTTATAAATTTTATTTTTCAAAATGGGCTTCATTTTTGGATTCGGAATATCGAAATTAGCTTAGGGTGAAATTTTGTTACTTTCCAGATAACTTTCATATTTTGATGAATAGTGAAAATTACTAAATTTTAATTAAAAACAACTTTTTTAATAGAAATAATTAATAGTGATAAATTATTAATTTGAGTGGTTTTAAAGTATATTTAGAATATATTTTTACCATTTAATAAAATTTTAGTTATTAGATGTAATTTCACTTTTAAACCATACATAAACAAGTGTCAATCTTTTGATAGTTATTATCTCTTAAAAACACGCTATTTGTTTTGACGACGGGAATTAATTTTTAAATTAATTTATGCAACTGATATTTTTTTAATTTGGTAAAATAGAAATTATTTTTTAATTCAAAATATCAAATATATCTTAGGCCTAATTTTTGGTCTTTTTCTGGAAACTTTCATTTTTTTGATGAATAGTGAAACCACTAAGTGGTAGTTAAAAAACTGAATTTTTCATAAAACTTAATTTTACCGCTTCTGTGAGTGGAATTTAGAAAATCCGAGAGACACAGTTAATATTAATAACTAAAATGTGGTTCAATGAGATGAAAATATTTTTTGGTGAATAGTAACTTTTTACTTTTATTTACCACGGTTAAAAGTAAATAGGGTAATTAAGGGTAAAAATGATATTATTATTACCTTAAAACATGTCCTAATTCTATTGAATAAGTGTAATTCGACCACAAACAAAATTAGGAATAAAATATTACCATTTAGGCCCACTTGGATTAGATTAGGATATTTAATATTAATTTATTTAAAGAAGGGTTAAAATAGTTAAAATCAAAGTTTAATAAGTCAATCATTTTTAATATATGGTTATACATAAGATAAATTCGACTATAAATAGTCATTATAAATATAAAAATATTCCCTACATAATAGTATTTTATTTATAATTTTTTTACATTAAATAATTTAATTTATTTATGACACAAAGATGATGCAGTAATTATCTTATTAATGAAATATTGACATAATTGATGTTATAAATACCCAAATCAATGTAATTTGAGACTTTTTATGAATTACACTAATTTTATAGGTTAATATGACATGTTAGTATTTATTTAATTAACTTTTTTCGAACTAATCAATCTTTTATGATTTTCACAAAAATCAATTACCAAATAGTGACAAAATTGACATAAAATATTTTTAAAAAAAAATATTATATTATTAATTGATATTTTATTCCTAAAAATATAAGGTTCGGCCAAATGACTTAGATACGGTTTTATATATTAATAATAAACAACTTGGGGTTCGTTTGGCTTATTATAGTAAGTTTATTAACCTTATAGTGAAAGAAAACAAGAAGACACGGTAAAAGTTAAATTATCTAACTTAAAGTTAAATATAAATGATAAGGTTACAATAGATACATAAACTTGTATAAATTCTATTGGATGAGAGGAGTTCGACCCATCCCCACCTTATATTTGAAATAAATCAATTTGGAGCTATTAAAAACTGAATATGACTTTATAATAAAATAATATTTTTAGTTTTCCCAAAGGTGCCCCTCTCCTCCTTTATAAAAGGGCACCTCCTCCCTCTCTTCCTAACACCACTTTGAGCCTTCAATCTCTGCCAAACCCTACCAATTTGTCTTCTCCACTTCCCTATAAAAATCCTAGAGGTCCTGGTATTCTTCAAAGACCAATTTTAGTGCCCTAAGAGGAGGTCTCAAAGAGGCTCTTCAAAGAAGAGGTAATGTCCGTTACCGATTCTTTCAACTTTATTTCTTCTTCCACTTCTTCTTATTTATTTGTTTCATTATGAAGTAATAACATAAGTATCAATCATATACTGATATGTTATTATAAGTATGAAACAACCCTATTTCACCATCTATCCATCCTACGGAAAACGAAATCACCGCGCGTGCGTACGTACGGAATACCGTCTCCACGCCGTGGTGTAATCTATTTTCATCCACCACCTTACATGGATGGGTATAATGGTGTAAATAAATAACTATATACGGTTATTGTAAAGTGATATTGATTCTGTAATATTATACATACACTTCAATACAATTCCACGATCATGGGAATGATATCATCGCTCATGCGTACGTACGGACTACTGTCTCCACGAATGCGATGAGATTCATTTTCCATGAATAACCATTCAAGAATGATTATAAAGTATATATAATGAATAATAATGAAATATATTACATGATGAAGCTATTGGATTTATTTATACATATAAATATACACACACACATATATATATATATATATATATATATATTTCATCTACTTAATTCCTTTCAATTCAATAAGGAAACGAAAACAGCGTTCATGCGTACGTATGGACTACCGTCTCCATGAACGGTGTATTTATTTCCATTTATCAATCTATTATATATATGTATATTCGGAATATATACTATATATAAATCATGTTTTACATTCTGTATATAATTAATCATGATCTAAGTAATCATATGAATAATTACAAGTTAAAACACAAACGACAAATGAAATGATTTTACCCAAAACGCTGCTTTAACATGAATTTACAAAAGAACGGGTAATATAAAGTCATAAGTGAACCATATATGATATAATAACAATGAATATGATTATGTAATAAGTGAATGAAATTATTTAAATCATTATACAGGAGGTTTGGATACGTACGAAGCATATCAGACCTAAGGTAAGGGATAATTGTGCAAATCTCATTTTTATCCGAGATTGCTTATTCGTATGTGTTTACTGGGGTTATTGATATCATTCATGTCCATGTTTTATAAAAGTGTATTAATGTATGTTTAAATTCCTTTTTACCCATTTTTACTTTTACCCCATGGTATGGAAGGAACCTTTCTTTTATTTACCCTACAAGGTACTTTTTTACTTTTCCGACAAAAGTACGAGAAGAATGTTTTTTTAACGTATACGGAATGAAAGGATTTTTACGGTTTTATAAAGCCTTATTTTCATGAAGATTACTCCAAAATATTTCATGACTATTTTCAAAAAAATCCTTTTTTTTAATTGCATGACATTTTGTGAAAAGAAAATGATTTTGAAGAAGAAAGGATATTTTCCTCAAGAATTCATTTCAAGTGTTTTATCAAAACCATTTTTCATATAAGATGAAATTATTTCATATGTGTATATTTCAAGTATAATGTCTCTATGATTTACTTGGTTTCACTTTCCTTATTATGAAATGATATCCATTTCTTTTATATGGATTATTTAATGATAGGATGATGTTTATGAAACCAATTTTATTTATTGGGTTATTATGAATGATGTATGTTTATTTTGTGGCACAAGTAAGAATGATTTCATTATGAGATGGGTGGGACATATATCTCCCTCAAATTAATTGGGTAAAGATTATATATCTCATGAGATAGACATGTCTGAAATGGTAAGTTAATCCGGTTCAGTGATACAGGACTGGATCGAGAAGTGAACTTGATTCAGAAAGGGACTTTGTCCACTAAGATAGTCTTCACAGTAATGCCTTGGATACTATGGAAATCATAACAATCGCTGAATGGTTGCCACAATTACATGTTTTATTCCCATTATATTTTATCATGATTGATGTTCCATTATGATATATGCCTTACATACTTCCACGATTTATGTCTTTGCTCAAGGTTTTAATGTTTAAATTTCATGTTCAAGTTTTTGCTTCCAAATGTTTATGGATTGTTTTATGTTATCTATGTTTGCCCTTATTGAGCATTTGAGCTCACCCTTTATATGTTTTCTTTTCCCCAGGATTTAAAGAAATCTTTTAGGTAAGAAAAAAAATGGAAGATCTTTGTGGGAGATGTTGAAGATCTTTCACCATAATTAGAAGATTATATTCTGAGTTTCCAAAGACACTAAACTATTACGGTCCTTGTGTGTCTATTTTTCTTATGTACTAAGTATTCCGCAAAAGTAATGTAATTTCCATGTACGTCAAGCTTTGGGTATCTACAGTTAATGGTAGTTGTATGGTGCTAAACATGTCATTCATAACATATAGGTGTCTTGAAATTCCCTGTAATGAAAAATTATCAGAGTAGTAAATTGAATTTTTTTATTTTTTTTATTTTGAACCTAAATAAATCTCTTTGAGGACTTCCTAATACTATTATTTTCCCCAACAATAAAACTGAAAATTTAGAATTCACATCACATCACATCCAATTTTGAAAATTTATAAACCTACAAACTACTTTAGAAGCTGAGAGCCAGGTCAAACAATGGAGAGAATGTGTGTAGAAATTTGGAATATCCTCTATTAAGAATGTTTAGGCAGATGATTTTTTAATGTGATTGAAAACTTAAAATATAAAAACTAAACCACTATTTAAAAATAATTCATTAAATTAACTAAAACTATCTAAGTGAGATAAGTTAATCTATGGAAGTAACAGTTGAATATGGAAGTATCGAAGTTGTGACGTCCATTTAGGTGCATGAAATGTCAATTATTTAATTGTCCCATATGAATATTTATTTATTCAATTAGCACTGATTCCAATTTTAATCAAAATACTATCAATTATTATTCTATGATGTTAAATAGTACCCTAATTTTCATACAAATCATTTGTAATTTCATTCTATTATTTGATGAATAATTTGTGCATCACATTAACATCGAATCACTTAGTGAAATTAAATGACCCATTTCTCAAAAATTTGAAGTATCTATCAACATCAGGTTCACTCACATGAGATCACTAATTAACTATCACTCATTCAAGTTTGAAGGAGAATACACACAAAATATTAATTTTTCAATTAATATATTTATTAATTCAAAATTCGCTCGCGTGTGATTTACAATCCTCTCACATGTGCAACCAAGTTATAAACAAATAAATTATATGTTGATCTCATGCCCATAATTACTTATTAGGTATCACATGAAAAAGGCACTAAATCATGTGTACAGACTCCATAAAAATTAAAGAAGACACATTAAAAAATAATTCAAAAGGAAATCAAACATGGTTCAAAAATTATTTCAAGCATACACAATTGCATTTGTTACAACTCTAACACAAATAATACTATCCAACAATCATTTAAACATGACATGAAAAATAAATAATAGAATTCACCATGTTCATGTCAATGATAATATCACTACAAGCCACTACTGGAAATCACTGAATAATAATCATCACCCATAAATCACCACAATGCTGATGCAAAGCACCAAGCACATTCATCAAAATGAAAAATGATAAAATCCATGTTCACTCTCACCTTGCAACATCGATCTCCGGAAGAAAAATTAATCCACTGCCCTCATTGATGTCATGTGAAACCTATAAATCATGAACCACCAATAAATTCTAATAGATGGAGAAAACATTACTGGTTATAGATGAGAGAACAATGATATGAGTTTTCTACTACCAGAGGAGGTGCTTGGTCATGGGATATTTGGTGTTTTTGTGGTTGTTAGCTGCTGGTGCACTACGGATGGAGAGGGCCACCAGACTTGGTGTTGCAACATAGTGGTAATATCATATTAAGATGATGGTTGGTGGCTGTTGGTTTACATAAGATGAAGTGGGGTGGCGTTGGAGGCAGTGCATGGTGATGAAGGAGGCGGTGTCTAGGGTTTTATCTAAGGGATATGAAGTGGAGGAGCCCTGTCATGGTGTTGGTGCACAGGGAAGATGTAGGTCAGTGGATGTTTGTTACACACTAGATGTTGGAGATATTCTGGTTTAGTGGTGCTAAAAGAGGAGGAAGTAAGAGTGGTATCACCGATGGTGTGATGCGGAGTGGAGGAGAGAGTCCCCCTACTAGGGTTTCCCACCAACACAAAGAAGGGTGGTCTCCCCCTCTTATGTTGTCTCCTATGGGAAAAAACCAATTCAAAATTTCAGATTTCAAATTATCTAAACTATATAAAGTGTTAAATAATAATATAATAATAATAATAATATAATATTAATAATAACAATAATAATAAAATTATAATTAAATTATACTATAATCATAAATTATACTACTTATAGAAATAAATATAATTAAAAGATAAATTTATATGAATATAAATATATTTGTGTGTGCACATATATATGTATATATATATGTATGTATGTATGTATGTATGTATATATATGTATGTATATATATATGTATATATATGTATGTATGTACATATAATTAGGTATATTAATATAATACAATTAGTAATTAGATAAAACTGTCATTAAATACTAATATAATAACAATAATAAACTAATAATATTAATAATACTATTATTAGAACTACTAATATTTAAAGGATATACAATAATATATATTACTAATATAAAAATATTAATAAAAATTAATAAAATAATATTAATTAAACCATTAAAAATTATAATAGTGTTTTAAATTAATATAAACTAAAAAAAGAAAATATTGTAGTAAGATTAATTTATTGTTACCTAAAAATTACAAAAATAATAAAAAAACTATAAAACTATGAAAATAAACTAAAAATACTAAAAATGATAAAACTATTTAATTATAACTAAGTTAAAAAACTATAAAAAAAGTTAAATTCATGTGCATCTGTAACCCTACCCCTTGGTTCCCAAAGACCTTTGTTGGGTCCTTTCTCATCGATACCAACCCATATTTATCACCTCTATGGTTATTAAATAGCTCATGGAATTTACCATATTTGGTCTCAAGAAACCTACCCAATTCTCACTTCCAATTCCCCCTACTTCCATAATGGTCATAATACCCCAAGGACCCTTCCCCCCATCAAACCATGCACTGGGCATGTTAGTGAACCCATCATCAAGCCAGACTCTTGATATACACCTAGTGAAGGTACTCACCCAAGATCATAAACTATATAAGACATCCCCTTAAGGCCCGTACTTTTTAGGTCTCATGGGATCTCCCTCTAAAGGGATCTAAAGACTCAAGAAAATTGTACTCTCTATTATACCCCAATGATTCTCATAAGGTGGGACCATAATCAGTCCACGAACACCTATACCACTCAAATATGGCCATCTAATTAGGTCATTCTAATCCATGAAATACCTATCCCACTCAATCAACACTAATGACTCCAATCATCCCTTAAAGGGAGGTTCTAAAAAATCAAGACAATCGATCACTTCACCAATCAACTAGAGATTCTAAGTTTGCTATAATATTCATTATATCCTAAAATCATCTATTGTAGGCTACCCATAATTTATCCTCAGTGTGGATACCCATTTAGGGTCCATCATACCCCACTAGTACTAACATCCCTTGGAATCATAGTCATCAATAGATTCTAAACTCACTATAATCTACTGTATAACATCCATTCTAGTCATTTAAGACTCTAAATAATCTATCTCACAAATCGAAAACCTATTGATCACATTTAGGTCTTTCTATCCCAAAACCCCATGAATTCATGCAACATCTCATATAAAACACATGATATATGGTTTTATTTTTGAGGGACCACTTATCTCATGTCCATAGTTAACCCCTTAATCTATGTTCATCAAACTCATCCTTGTCCTAGCCTAAGTCAATCAACATTCATTCCACTACTCTAGGAAACCCAATGGCACTAAAACTACAACCCATGGTCTGAAAATGGTCCATAGTATCTACAACACTCCCATGAGAAAAGTCCATATTATTTGTAATGTCTTAGCCCAGGGTCCACTATAAGTATTTCCTATAGATGGGTCACTACATGACATCAGGCATGCCTCCCCATACTCCAGAGGCTACCGACTAGAATTTAAAGTCTATAAAGGTACAATGGGGAGATTATACTAGCGTTTTAGAGTAAATACATAATAGAAGTATTATCAAAAACTGTAATAACCACCCGGAAAAATAAATGGACAATATACAACAAGAGATAACAATTAACCAAGTAACACATGCTATAACAATATGATGAATACACTACATGTTAGGTAGTCATAAAAAAAATCTCTAATTAAAAAACCCATAAAAGATCTCAAACATAGACCTGAGTCCCAACCTAGTATCGACATCCCATGTTTCAATCCATAATACTATGCACAAACCAAATAGCGGGTCCCTATCTTGAACCTATAATAGAAAACAAGTTGCATCTGTTCAGGTACCCAGGTGCCATGGAGGCCCGATCAGGGTGTGAGTACAGTTCATTTGGCCACCAACAATAGTGTCTAAAACGATAACTAGTAAGTTCAATATTTCATATAGATAATCAAGGTAAAAAAAATAAATAGTTCAAAAAAAGAAACATATTTCGCATTTAAACATTTATTGGTTAACCATTTCATCCTTTAATTTCTATCAAGAAATCCAACTAACCTAACCTGATTTATCCATGTTGGGAGCCTAATCCATTGCATAAGGGGATATATACTTTTATTCACAAAGTGGATTTCACTAATCAATTCAATTTAACCATGTACTTTGGAGAATCATTCCAGGTACCTATATCATGTTCATACTTTGGGAGCATATAGCCTTAGTCCAACATCCCAATCCATGCCATCTTTAGGAGCATAGAGCCTCAGTCTGAGAACCTAAACCAGGAAAAACATCAGTGGGTCCTAGAGAATCAATATATATTAACCCAAACATGAGGATTCAATGTCCAATATTCTAGTCATATAATACATTAGTGGATCCTAGAGAATAATTATAGCCTGACCCATGGGAGTAGAGCCTCATTCTAATACCCCAGTCATACTACTTACCACATAGACATGCTTCCTTAATATTTTATCACAATTACCCATATTATCATCTCATTTACCAAGGTATAAATATACCCTTGAAACCAAAATCATGGATTAGCTAAAATCCAACCCTCTTCTTATGGGATTAAACACCAAGACCAAATAATCTTTTTAAAATCATTTATAAGTCCCCCTTAAAAACATTGTTCTTATCTTTGAAAAACTAAACCATTACCTAAGTCTTTCAGTTCCTTTTCTATCCATTTAAAAGATCCATTAAATCATTTTCATTAAAATGAAAACCACATCCACATTTAAAATCATCATTAGTACCCCTTTTCAAAACACTTTGAGGTCAACACCCACCTTTACAACATCATTTTCATTCATTGATAACTATAATAGGATCAAAATATACACACGTCATTTAAACCATCTCAAAATCATCTTAGGGATTTAAAAAAATATAAACATTTCAATCATCCCTTTAACCATACCCATTAGATAAGTATCAACTCCTACCCATTCACTTACACAATTTCCCTAAATCAACATTTACTAACTCATTTCACCATTTCCAAGGGTTTAGCACACCCCATGGGTAGCCCTAGGTTTGGTCTCGCATCTTCAACAAACCCAACAGGATTTGTGAAGGGTATCTCACCTAAATATAATTTTAAAATTACTTTCCCTAGTCAAAAAAATTAAAATAGATAAAGGAAGTACATAGGCACCACCACATACACTTATAAAACATTAAGACTATAGGAAAAATATTATAGACCACCTACCTCGTGATCGTAGACAATTACTTCCTTAACACAGCCCTTGATTCAAGATAAACTATACTCAAAAACTAATATCAAGAGCACCCTAGAAAATAAGGGTTTAGGGATTCAGAAGAAGAGAATACATTCAACCAAGCCTCTTCCAAAAAATGGAAGGAAAATAAGTCTAATATTTACATAGATATTTGATTCACACTAAACATCCATGGAGGAGGGATGAGCTCCTGGTTTATCACCTTTGTTGTAGGAGATTGAATGAGGGAAAAAGTTAGGGAAGAAACATTTATGTCTGGAAGGGAAAATGGTAAATTCCTACTTTTAATGAGGTGTACAGTTTGGCTGCACGATGTTCCAAACCATGCACCAATTGTGTAGTTCCCTCTATCCAAGAAGAAACCAAGACACATGGTTCTCTTGGCCAATAAAATGGTTTGAAATTTTGTGTGATGGCCTTGTGTTTTCCACTGTTTGAGGGGAGATCATGTTTCACGATCTCCTGGTCTACCCTGTATAGTTTCCCTAACTTTTCACACCCCCTCTATAGGTTGTATGGTTATGGCGCACGATTATTACTAAATGTGTGACAACTATACTCTTAGCATAGATTAGCCTATTTTCCTCCTTTACCTTTACCTAAACCCTAAGAGAACACCTGATAATTTTCCTATACATTGGAGACCATCCATTAACACAGAATTCAAAATGAGATGTACCTTATCTCAGGGTTAGGATCTTAAAATCTCTCCATTTATAAAATATCTTCTTTAAGATGCGTTTTTCTGTATCACAAAGCCTCTGAGATAAACATTTCAATCACCAATACCACTTATCAACTTTAATCTCACAATTTTCCTCTAGAACAAGGAAATAATGTCACAACATTCAGATTAAAAGCACAGTCTTACCTCATAAACCTTCTCACTATGATTCACAACACAAATCAGATGCTCTTCAAAGGACGTATAAACCTCAATCCCAACAATACCAACATTGAAAATATGAATAATTCCAAGTAATTTCACCAAAAATACTACACAAAAAGTGTAGGTAAATAACCACTATTGTCCTGGGAGAGCCAATTGATACACCTCTGGTCCAATTCTCCCCAAAACCCCAACAACCTGGAATACTAGGTTACCAACCAGTCCTACTTTTTGAACCTAATGATGACCCAAACCTGGCGTCATCATAAGAAACATACTACTTTCTAGCCACATTCCCCAACCTAAATCATTCCAAAACTCAAGGCCCAATGGCCTCATCCCACCTTTAAACACCCAAAACAAAACTAAATCACAACCTTCATCTCAAGGTACTCAACCAGTCAAAACCTAAGACAATTACTATTTCCCAAACATAAATATTAAGATAAAACTTACCCATGCACATCCAACTAATAACACATATTACCTCATTAACCATCTAATCATTCTCTATGGTGCTCCCCTCAATACGCTAGATCTCATGACCATCAACTTTTGGTGTTTGGAACCTTTAGCATCAGAAGGACCCCTAGAGTCTCAAATTAGAACTCCACATCATACTTGGCTTCTTTCTCAAATCATCATGCCCAAACATCCACAATACCACTATCGAACCTCGACATCCAACCTTTACATCAAAACCACCCGTAATGGACACACATCTACTGGATATGTATGAACTAAGGAAAAACTGGCCTCCCCCAAAGTTCACTTTTATTCCAGAAATGCACTTGACATTTCAAAACATCAACCTAAGGTGGCTAGAAACTCACCACATCCATTCCTTCTACCCAGATAAGTTGAACCATCTCTAGCTGACTCATCTTGGTAATGTCCAACTTTCACTTCCGAAAAATCATTAATTTACCTATAAAATATTTCTTCACACTTAAAGACATTCCAAGATCATAAAAACACACCTATGATAGTCCATTCTCAACTCTTTATGTGGTCCTAGAAACAAACATTTTTTGCCTACAAATCATTATTATAAATTATTTTTCCATCAACAGCTCTAACACTGACATCATATATTTCTTATAGAATCACCCTAAGCTAAATCCAATTCTTGGATCAATAAACCACTGCATCTAAGGCCCGTCTTACCTCCCTTGAGGAATCCAAACATGCACCCCATTGGTTTCTCATTGGTATTTCGATGTCGCTACATCAAAAACATGGTTTGTTCTACACATTTACGATTGAAACACTGCTTCCCACATTAGTATTTTCATTGTCACCACCCCACCCAACCAATTTCAACCACTACTTAAATGATAAAACAAAAAAAAGTTAACCATTGCCCACCTATCTTACAAGAATGACACATTTAGCATTTACCAACATGCAACCGCCCCCACAAACTTCACTTAGGGATACCTGCTCATACCACCCACCACACGACTTCACTTTCAACTTTCTCTAAGGTTACAACCCTTAAGAACACCCTTCATTACATCAGAATAAAATCTTAAGTATCATGGTGTATATCAAATTCTCTCTCAGTGTACCCCAGATTATGTCAACATATTAGACATGATAATTTCGAGTCTAGAATTACACCAAGATGTCATTGATTAAATACACCACAACCAACCCATTACTAATGTCACCATCTATAATAGGGACACCTTAAACCACTTGTAAACCATGGGATCCCTTCCCAACACACATATCATCAACACCTTTCCACCACTGCTCAAGTGTTATTTCTAACCAAAACTCACCACTGCTTCATGAATCACTTCCAAGCAGCCATAAACCAATGTTCCTTTTGGCACTACCACCACCACACCACTCAATTATTTCCAGAATGACCCTGGTGATTTACAATAGAAACACAATGATCCATCACACTGATCCAAAACTAAATGGTCTCTCATATTACTATCGCTATCCACTTTGGATTTACAATGATGATAGACACATACTCCTGATACACATGTTTACATATATCAAATGTCATCATGCATATCTATCATGTTCTCAACACTAGGTCCTCATTAGGACCCTAGAGGTCACACAATTTCCTATGGTCATTCATTAAACTCATATCAAGTTTCCCACTAGATGTAAATTACTAGAGCTAGTCCAAAACACCCACTCACATAACCAACCATGCCTCCTGATCTGTCAACCTCATCAAACTCAAGGCATTCATGATGTTTCCATCCAACTACTCAACTTGTTGTACACCTTAGTTCCAACCATATGACCACCCATCCTTTCAAACTTCATTCATTAATAAGAAGCATCCTACAAATCTCTAACCACCCTTACCTCATCCACCCAAGGTTAACATTGATTCTCACATCGAACAATGTCAGAACAACAAGGTCATAAATTTAAATGAACATGACCCTAAAAACTGGACTTCAAGCCAACCATAAGCACTCAAGGTGCTCCTCTTAGAAATAAATCAAGGCATATCCCTTCCTTTTTAAAATATAAATCACACCTACCATGCATTGACCCCAACTTTGAAGCATTCCACCTGTTTCAAATTCCAAAACACTCTTAACACGGGGCTAACCTTTCCCATGGTTAACCTTACTTATCCAAACACACTAACTCCTAGCCACAACCTGAGTCACATTCCTAAAAACAAAATCTCAAAATATAAATCGTTCCTTGCACACCTAAAAGAGTTTACAAAACTACCAACCTCTCTCACAGGACACCCTTGAAAGTCCCAAGGAACTGACTCCCTTAACCAGAGTCACGTCAAATAGGATCTATAGGCTATCCAACTAATCCATACACATTGAAATGCACACAATTGACTGCCCATGGGTGACACTCCTTCCCCTATTTCAAAAACACGATGTCTAACACACTAGAGAAACTAGTTACTCTTGTCCTCGCACCCATATTCACACAACCACTACTAACATCACCCAATCCAAGATAACCATTCTAAGGTCCAAAACACGGGCTAGTAGGATATAACCCACAAGGGTTACCACTTCCACATTACTACAAAACAACTCACAACCTCATGATTACAGCTTAACCGAAGTCACAACATGCTACATTCAACTAACTAGTACAACCACAACTCATAACCAAAAGTCTCAAAACTAGGCACTCTCACTACCCAAACCACCCATGAATAGGTTCTGATCACAACACTATGGACACTAGCAACAATGTACCTAAAATTACCATTATTAAATGTTTCAATTTTATTAACCTAGTAATTTAAAAACCTGATAATTCATATTTTAATACTTTTCATTTTTAAAACCCAATGATTTACACTTTCCAAAACCTCTTTATTACCCAAAATTTCAAAAATACATGCATTATTAAAATTAATAATTCAAAAAAAATTATTAACAAACATTTCAAAATGGATCAACTGATATAAACCATATACATAAAATTACACTACCGATATATAAATCCCATGGAACTATCATTCACAGGAAACATATAGATGACTTATATATCATTTGTTCCAAGCATGGTGCATGAACACACACACCCTCTATTTTCATATAAGTTGAAGAGCTAGAATCTCATAAATAATCAACATCGCATCTAATTTCACCACCGAAGGTAGAAGTATCAATAAACTGTAAAAGAAAAAACAAAACATTAACACCCACCCATAGAAACTTGGGTTTTACCTCATACATGGGGCTATAGGAACCCAAGAACGAGCTCCTTAGCAAGATCTAAAAAGATCCTAGTCTCCTTTCTAACTTGATAAAATAGTAAGATAAAGGAAACCCTTTGATACCACTATGTAATGTCTCAGCCTGGGAGCCACTATAACTAGTTCTCTGAACTAGGTCTCCATGTGACCTCAGGTGTGCCACCCTATACGCTAGAGGCTTCTGACTAGCAGCACGAGTCTATAAAGGTACAATGGGGATACTATACCTACTTATCAGAGTAAATCCACAATATAAGTAATATAAACAGATGTAAGAACCATCTGGAATAATAAATGTATAGTATACAACAAGATCTAACAAGTAACCAAGTAACACATGCTATAATAATATGATGAATTCACTACATATCAGGCAGTCATACAGATAAAATCACAAATACCAAAAACATAAAAAAATCCTAGACATGGACCTAATTACCAACTCAGTCCCAACATCCCATGCTCCAATCCATAATCCCATACACAAACCAAACACTATGTCCCAGTCCTGAACCAATACTAGAAAATAAGTATCAAATGATCAGGTACCCGAGTGTCATGGAAGACCAAGCAGGGTGTGAGTACAACTCAATAGGCCACCACCAATGATTTATAAAGTAATAACTAGTCTATAAAATAGTTTATATAGATAATCAAGGTGTAATAAAATAAACAAGGAAAAAAGAAACATATTTTACATCTAAACATTTATTGGTTAAACATTTTATCCTTTATGTTCTATCGAGCAATCCAACCAACCTATCCTATTTTGTACATGACAAGATCCTAATCCATAGCATAAGGGGGTTATATAGTTTTAGTTACAGACATTAATTCACTAATAAATTAAATTTAACCATGGTATTTGGTTCTTTAGTCCAGGTAAATATATCAAGTCCATATTTTTTGGAGCATAAATCCTCAGTCTGTCATCCCTAGCCATACCATATTTAGAAGTAAAGAGACTCATTATGACATTCTAAACCAGGAAAAATATTAGTGGGGCATAGATAATTTTTCTATACCAAGGCAAACATGAGGATCCTCAATCTAATATTCTAGTTATACAATACATCTGTGGGGCTTAGATCATCAGTGTAGCTTGACTCATGGGAGTAGAGCCTCATTAAAATAACCCACTCATACTACTTACCACATGGACATGGTTTGTTAATCATTTATCACAATTACCCATATTATAATCTCATTTACCAAGGTATCAATGGACCCTTAAAACAAAATCATGACATATATAAAACCCATCCCTTTTTAGGGAGTTAAACACCAAAACCAAATACACTTTTTAAAATCATCTATAATTCCTCCTTTAAAACATTAGTCTTCTTTTTAAAAAACTAAAACATGCCCCAAGGATTTAATTTCCATTTCCAACCATTTAAAATATCCATTAAATCATTTTCACAAAAATAGAAACCATACACCCATTTAAAATCATCATTTTAAATCTAATAAGAACCCCTTATCAAAACACTTTGAGGTCAAAACATACATTTAAAACATTACCCACCTTTAAAACATAATTTTAGTTCATTTAAATCCATAACCAAATAAAAATCAAAACATAACATTTAAACCATCCCAAAATACATTTAGGTGATTCACAAAATCCAAAAATATGTACATTTCAATCATCCCTTTAACCATACTGATTATCTAAGTACCAAATCCTACCCATTAACTCTCATAATTTCCCTAACTCAACGCTCACAAACCCATTTCACCATTTCCAAGGGTTTATCATACCTCATGGGTAGTTGTAGGTTCGATCTCACATATTCAATGAACCAAATGGGGTCTATGAAGGGCCTTGCACATCAATATAAGGCCCAAATTACTTTACCTGGTAAAAAAACATTAAAAGGAATCAAGGAAGTACATAGTCATAACTCAAAACACTTATAAAACGTTTAGATTGTGTGAAAAAACTTTTTTACCCCATACCTCATGATAGAAGATGATTAATTTCATAAATGAAACCCTGAATTCGACCTAAACCATCCTCAAACACTGAGACAAAGAACACCCTAGAAAAACAAGGTTTTATATATTCATAAGGAGAGAAAAAAATTATCCAGTTATCTTCCAAAAAAATGGAAGGAAATGGAGTTAAAGACTTATCTAGAGATTATATTCATACTAAATGGTACTATAAATGCCGATGAATTGAAGGAGAAACACCCATGGTGGAGGAAGGATGTTCTGGTTCATCACCCTTGCTATAGGGGGTCGAATGGTGGTAAAATTTGGGGAAGAAACATTTAAGGTTGGGAGGGAAAACTTTAAAATACCACTTTTAACGCGGTGCAAGGTTTGGCCAAATGGATTTCCAAACCATGCATCAACCATGTGGTTCCATATGTCCAAGAGGAAATAGTGCGACACTATTTTCCTATCCACCAGTATGGTTTGAAAAGTTATGTCGTGGTTGTAAATTCACCACTATCTGAGGGGAGATCGAGCCACATAGTCTCCTGGGTCACCCTACATATTTTCCCAAATTGTGCACACCCCCTCTATAGGTCGCATGGTTATGATGCACGGTTACAGCTAATTGTGAAAAAAAAATCTCTTACAATAAAATGGACTCTTTTCCTCCTCTCCCATGTCCCAAACCCCCAGATCACCCCTGATACATTAACTAAAAATGGGATACCTTCCATTAACCCAAAATTCAAACTGATACATACCTTATATTAGGGTTGGTATGTTACATGATTCATAACCCAACCAATTTTTAATATAAACTGAAATTGATGAAATCCCAAGAAAATTTTATTAATCATTTACAGCAATCAAAACAATGAAAGAGTGAATTCTTCCTCTTTTTTATTTAATTAGACACCATACAAAAAATCCTCTTGGTATGATATGTGTTTCACCATTATCTGGTAAAATTCATCTCAAATACTTATTTGAAACATACAAAAACATCGGGGAAAGAGAAAAGGGAGAAAAATAAGAGGGAAAAAACTTTCCAAAATTGACAAAACAAAAACCTCTCAAATGACCTAAAAGCAACAATAGAGAAGAAGGAAGGTGAGAAAAGGGAGATCCCCTCTCATTCAAACAATCCCCAACCCAAAACTCCTTAAGGGGGTATAAATGAAACATGGAAAAGACAAAATTTCCCCTTTCTTAAGTTAGGGGTTGAGGTCCTCTAACAAAATCTTGAGTAGTGGTGGAAATTTTTTACCCAACCAGAGAGCACAACACTGACACAATAAGAACCAGTGACATGATTAATAAATAGGTTGAATTGGGGTTAAGGGTGATTGACACAAAAACCCAATAAATAACACAATTATTTAAATTTTTTAAATTTTTTAATATTTTTTATTGAATAAAATATTTTATTTTTACATAAATTAACATAAATGTGTGTGTGTATATGAATATATTATCTTATTAACAATTATTTTCATTATAAGAATAATTTCAAGTAAAATAAATCTATAAAGTTAAATAATTATTCATATATATTTAATAACTAATAAAATATATAATTATATTATGAAATGATTATCGATACAATAACCTAATTAATAAAAGGTCCTGGTAAGGGTTGATCATTTCAACTTGAATAATAAATGGATCATCCCAATACAACAAAAAATTTAACCCTTACTCATATAGAACCCCATCAGAAATTCAATGGGTTTTTGGGTTCTCTATGTATGGGTAAGGGAACTACACCCCTACCCAACCCATCAAATTCCCAATGAGCATCGATCAGTAATATGGTGGGCTTTATTTTAGCCCACTAGTCCCCAGACTTTAATTGATTCTCATGAACACACTTGGTATATTTTATACCTATACTTACACTTAAAAAGCCTCAATTTTAGTTTCCAAAACATGAAAAAAATATTCTCCCTCTAGTCCAAATTTCTAAATTTCTAAATTCCTATAATTTGGATTCTCTTAGACTCATCCTTTTATTGTTTCACCAATAAGCAACAATGTAGGTCATTACATCCAATAAAATTATGGAAAATACAATAATGGGTAAATTTTCAATCTAAAATAACTAGAGTAATAAATAGTTAATTTAGAATATGGTTTTGTAATAGATTAAATAATTCAAGAACAACTTTGAAGAATATACAGTGGGTTTGATACGTAGATAGTTAAACCAATAAAGCATAGATAATAAAGATAAACAAGAGAGAAAAAGGATTTCATAGTGGTTTGGGAAAATCCTATTCAACTCTTCACACTCTCAATCCCAAGTGTTGTGGATATGCACTATAGAACTCACTTTTGAATGGAGTGACTGTCCATTACAATATTCTACCTTTTTAAGACATAACTCATTGTGTTTAAGTTGAAAACACAACCTATCCTACTATTTTAGGGGTTTTACAACTCAAAACTATATGAAGAACAACCATTAATACCTTTTCATTGGATTCACAATCAATTTATGAGTGTTTAAAACTCAATAATGAATTCACAGTGCTTTATAATAAAGTACAATGAATGATAAAAACAATTAACCCATTGAATGTAGAATATGTAGTAGCTAAATGAGGACAACAAATACTTTAAACCAATTGAAGTATATGAAACAAAAAAAACAATCCTCAAGAATTTCAATAGAAAGGTATGAACAGTGAAATATTTGGTTCTTAGTGTTCTTATGTTTTAGCTTCAAATTTATATTTTTAAGAATTTCTCCAAATATCATTTTCATCTCCAACGAGTTTGATCTCCACATTTTTTCCTTCTTTTGATATGAAGGATTCATTACAAGAAATCACAATTTCCTTGTATCCTTTAGAAAAAATATATAACAAACTATTATAATATAAAACAAGTAAAGTTATCATTATAGTTAAAAACACAACATAATTTCTTTTAAGAATGTTGTGACATATCCCCATGTAATGAAATCATGTCTGTGTTGTCTACATTATTCCTTTACATAGCGAAGTCAGCTTGATGTAATGTGTATCAACTTGTTGGTAAAATTTCCATCATTTTAATTTCATGAAAGGAAATTTATTATGTTACATCATAGTCTGGAATTATATCCTCAATATTGTTCAACCATCACTATTCATTTTTTTCTTTTCACTATAGAAACTCACAAAGTCATCCAATCTGACTGAAAATTGTTTTTTTTTATTATGCAAACACTTTTACGGAAAACGTGATAAACCATACATGACCTCACAGCATCCCAATACACTAATTAACCACTTAAAATCATCAAAACACAATGGATTAAATACATTCAAGCCTTCAAATTGACAGACCATCACATCTGAAGTCGAAGACACCAAACAATGGTTGAGGTACCACGAACTAGGGGAAACAAACATCAGGAGATCTGGATAAACCTCAGAACTGGCCTCCTCAAACGCCCACCGATGCGACCTTTGACACCATCCCAAATCCACAAACCCGTTGGTGGACTCTAATCGGATTCTGCCCAACCCTCCAGTGAAGTGAGATGAGCCCTAAAAAGAGCACATCCACAAAGGGTGACGAGCTACTAGAGCGAGAAAGACCAGGTCGTCCGAATGTTGCCCCCTACTCCGCAGGTGACTGCAGCGCAACCTCGAACCAATTACATATCAAACATTCGAACCCTCACCAAATACAAATCCTCAGCACCTCTAGAAGACCAGTATTTTCCAACTTCCAACCAAAAACCGAAAAACCAAACAACACACATCGAAACAAAAATCAGAGAAAGAGACCAAAATCACTGAACCACCACCGAACCATCATAAAACCAGTCCATTCAGCATCTGCACCTTCAGCAACCCGTCTTAACAGCACATTTCATCGAAAAAAACAAATATCAACCTCGAGCAGGACAACCAGAACTGGTGCAGGATCACCGGACATTAACCCATCATACTACCCAAAACAAAAAGCAAGCGGAGGTGAAGAGAAAGAAAAATGATGACCTCTTGAATCTCGCTGGAATAAGTCCTCGCAGAAGACCAGATTCACAGATCCTGCCACCTTCTTCAATCCCGCGCAGAGAGAGAATATCCTCCCAGCACCCCACATCCGACACGAAACGCGACGGACACTTCAGGCCTTGGTAACTGGAACAAACCAAAATTGTGACTCCATGAAACCCTTGCAGCGAGCAGTGGGGAAATCCGAGAGCCTGCATGACGCCACCACTGGAGGGTGAATCACGCCACCAACATGCCGAAACGGAGCACCAAAGAGAGATTTGCAGGCGATATGCGGCAGTAGAGAGGAAGGCGGCGCGGGGGGAACCCTAGCGTCTCTACGCCCCTTACGGGCACATCCTTCACAAAGTCATCCAATCAATCACTAAAACCAAAACTATTTTAACCAAACATTTCATGAGTAATCACTAAAGTATAAACTATATGATTGATATATATTTATCATTTCAAATCATTTTCCTGTAATATTTAGCTGAATCATGTAGTAATAAACATTTAGAAACTTTGATCCAAATTTAGAGTAACTAAACTAATAAAGTATATTTAGATAATTTTCTAATATTTCCAACTCATCAAAGAACTCTTGAAACTACTGTCATTAAATCAAGATAACATAAAAAATAAAGTATGAAACAAAAATTAAAAAACAGTAGAATATAGTAGAAAAATTATAGTGTCTTCAAAATGGTTTTTGAATATCAAAATGATTGACTCGTCTTTCCTAGTATTTGAAGAAAATATAGAGTTAAGTCTTATATTTCCAACATAATAAGAATCACTTAATTAGTATTTCTTTAGTTCTATATGTGATTAAAACATTGTAGGTTTTGAAATCTAGAAAAATCCAAACCTAAGGGAATAAACTTCAAAATGAATTTCAATACATTCTTCATAATCCTCATAGTTTGAGGCTAAAAATACTTCATGACATCGAAGAAGTTCATGTCGCCCAAGTCCATCCAAGAATAAAATACATTATTATTCTTCAAATATCCTCTAATACTAAAATATTTATAAATTTCTATCCCATAACACTTTATCTAAATTAATATTATCCCACACAAGTGGCTTCATTGTGATTTGTGAATATGAGGTCTTCTCCTTTGAAAAGTCCTCAATTGAAAAAAAATTAGAAGAATAATTCTTATAACCTATCCCTCTGAGTGATGTTTGCTTTTTATATTTATAGATTAAGATAAATATGTAGATAAAATAAAATTCAACCCATTAACCCAATCAAATATTTGACCATTGATTCATATCATAAATATCTAATTACCATAAACAACTAAATATTCTAAAACTCCCCCTCGAGATAGATTTACCTAGATTGGATATATAATAAATAAAATACATATAAAATAATCTTGTAATACTCCCTTGTAATCTAGACATTCCCAACATAAAACATAAAAAAATAAAATAAATAAGATCATCCTTGTATGTGATTCCCTCTTGTTTTGATCTAACCTTATCATGATAGAAAGGATTGAGAAAGAGCCTATACTACTAAATAAGATATGACCACCATATAACTCTCATGATGATGGAATCCATTTCATGAATATGTTATATGAAACAAAAATCATCGAGTTTTCTAAAAATGGTTGGGTGAAATGATTCCTGATATGTGGACCCAAAAGGTTAGGTGATACAGTTCCAGATTTTGAAAACCCAAAAGTTATGTTGATACAGTGCCCAATTTTGTAAACCCAAAAGATCTAGTGATATAGCACCCGAATAGAGGACCCAAAATGGCCCTTCTATAATTCGATTAGCCTGAAAATAATCCAAACAAAGGTGATGAGTAAGTTTGATGATGATTTGGGAAAATCGATAGTGATTTGAGCTATAATGAAGAAACCCGATTATAATTTGGGAAGCCCATAGGTAATCCAGGAAAATATGATTATTGTATATTTTTATCAATAGTGTTTTTGAATTAATAATGAGGTTTTATGGAGATCTGATTAGGGATATGAATAACAACTCAACCATTTAATGGAGATGGCATCGTAGGGAGGGCGGCATGTGACTGGCACAAGAGGTGCAAGGTTTAACAATGGTAAGGGGAAGTTCATAAAAACTTAGGGATGATTGTTATTATGGAAATTGGTCATGGGTCATTATCCCCCTTTTAGATAAATATCTGATATATTTTCTCTTATTGTTATGAAATCTTCC
The DNA here is from genome assembly GCA_963277665.1 of Viscum album. Classification (NCBI taxonomy): domain Eukaryota; kingdom Viridiplantae; phylum Streptophyta; class Magnoliopsida; order Santalales; family Viscaceae; genus Viscum; species Viscum album. The sequence goes on from OY728135.1 coordinate 1,372,146,566, forward strand.
CTGATACCTTGTATAAGGAGAATTATCAAAAAAAAATCTTCTAAGTGAGGTCTATTTATTATATTTATAGTTGAATAAAATGATGTGAACCATAAATACAAGTTAATCCATTGACTCGTTCAAACATTTAATATTGAATCATATCATAAATATATAATTAACCTAAATATCTAAATATTATAACAATCTATAACTCAAATTTAATCAAAACAATTTGATCACCCAACAACTTTAGAGTAGTTTGAGTCCTTTAAATTTTCCACGATCAGATCCAAAGAATCCATAGAATCAGAAAATATCTTGATAGTTGTAAAAGATATCCTAAATCCAAGTCATAATCTCTAAAAAATTCCATGAAATAGAAAAAACATAAAACATTTTAGGATCACCATCCTTTTCTCCTCCTAAGAGAAATGGAACCATGAAAGGTATTATTATTATTCTTAAAGTTATTATTATTATATCATACCCTCAGATAAAGGGTAGGGTGTTTATGAATCTATAGATGATTCTCTAAGAAGTATCTCTAGATAAAAGGTTGGATCTCAAATTGATAATGAAAATTCATGGAAAAAACCCATAACCTAGAGGAGGGGTGGTTAACCGAGAGGTTGCAGCACTTCTGGTGAAATATCTCATTCTAATAGATGAATTTACTTCTTTCTCTTTTATTTTGGGTAGTTGAATACTTTGCCTTTGTGATATTGTTTTATCACTATTTTTCACATGTCATCTTCCTTTATACAAATTTTCTCTTATTCCAATAAAGTAATCATGGGTTCCTCTAGGATTTATCTAAATTTGGGTACCCCAGACTCCTTGAGAAAGAACTCAATTTCTAGGGATTTCAAATCTAAAAATTTTGCCTCGCATAAATAGGTGCTTGTTAATCCTTCGATTTTTGCCTCATATAATTTCAGGGTTGAACCAGTGGTGCGTGTTGAAGCCCCCCCTGATCCAGGTCCGGATTAAGATTTTGATTTTCCTTTGAACATTTTCTTCTTTGATTCCTTTTGAATAGGGCCCAATTTGGATTCCCATAATATAAATAAGAATGGGTAATAGATTTCATTGAGGCAACATAGGTTATTATCTTGGAAGAGATCATCGAATGTAATAACTCATTTATTTCTCACTTATATTTAAAATCCATTAAACACAAATGGATTCTTCCTGATCTTAGGAGATAGCTCCTGAACATTTTATTCTTTGATGGTTGGTGTTAAACTTCATTAGTAAAGGGTTTATTTCATATTTTATTTTCTTCTGTGGACCTAAAATTAAAATCTTGGGGGTGGGGATTTATAAATATGAGACCCAGTTTACTCAAAATTCAATACTAGGATCCATCATTTTATCTTATTAATGTCAAAAAAAATATATAACTTAATTATGGATTCAAATACAAGGGTTGAGCTAGGTCTTTTGGAATCCCCAAATCCTATGGTAAATCACCTCAATTTTTGGAGTTCCCATAAAGATGGATATAGAAACTAAAAGAGTTATATTTGGTCACTTCACTAGGCTGCTAGTTGAGAATGATTTGTTCTCCCCTTTGATAAAAAAATCGTTTTGATGGCCTATGAATTTCACTTTTATCTTCTTATTGATTATTAAAAAGTGATTATTTTTTATATGGGATAAAATAATATATGTTATGATTATGAAGGGTGTAGTAATATAATGATGTGTGAATCTTGTGGAATGAAAGGGAATGTTGCAGATAAATTTTGGATGAAGGTATAGGTTAAGGGTTCCTTAGGAACTACTACTTATGGTATGGATAGATATGGACTTTCTTCTTCTTGGTCTGAACCTTAGGGTCATAAAGACGCGATTTTAAAAACAAGGGATATGCATACAAGGGAATCTCTGGAGGAAACTTAGAATTTGGAATGGACAATACAATGTCAAGAAGAAGGTTAACTCAGGGTTCAAAAAACATCCAATGATAAAAATGGTAAGTCTTGTATAGGTGGTCAGGAAGGGTTGTCCCTTTCATCTAGTTTTGTAAATTAAGAAACTTTCATCAATGAGATGTGTTCTATAGATGATGATATGGAAATAGATTATGTTGATCATCATGAGGTCATGTTTTTAAAATCCAATGATAGAAAAGTTAAAACTTTCATGATAGGGGTGAAAACCTCTGTTCAATTGAAAGGAAACCAAAGAAAATGAATTATTTACGACCTAGATTTTGGTGGATTAAATAATTATCAATCTAGGACTAGGATGTACAATAAAAATTCCTTTAAAATTACTAGTAATCATGTTATGATGGGGGACCTAATTCTCCCATGCATGATGGTGCTAGAAAATTCAAGGCATTAGTGGGAGGTAGATACCACTTCTATGGATCTGATTTCTATAAAAAATGATAATAGGTCACCTGTATAGGTATTTTCCCCTACTCAACACCATGATTCTACTAGAGATAGTAGGGTTATGTCAGGTGTCTGTTGGAGATGAATTTGAAAAGTTGGTACATATGAAGGGACTTGATTCAAATCTGTCTTACTAAAATAAACTGACCTAGTGTACCACCTAAACCGGTATCTGGTCGATTCATCACTAACCCGAATGGAATTCTTAATCCTCGTGGACTTGTGATAGGAACCCATACATCAAAATAATGTTATGGTAATAATTTTTTCCAACATCTATAAATATAAACTAATAAACATTGGAAAGAATATCCAAAAAATTGAGATATCCAAAAGTAGAAGATACAACTCTCAAAAATGATATTCTTACCAAATTCATCAAACAAAACCATTAATACATCAACCTAGAAACTTTGTGTGACAATAAAAACACATGTTCCATTGGCCACAACCAACTTATGAGTCTCACTAATTAAGTACACCCACCACCTCTAAGTGTTGATTTCCCTTTTTCTGAACCTAACATGAGAAAATCTATAAATGTCTAAAGGAAAAAGTAGGGTGTGAGCAACAAAACCTGGCAGGATTCCACCAATCATTTCATAAAAAATCATAAAAAATAAACTTTTTATTCTTCAATTCTAAATAAAACATGTCATGGAAATATTTTCATAGTCCATATCTAAACATGCTTGAAGAAACATTTAAATGGATAATAGTAAAACAGGTTTCAAAAGAGCATTTCCTTCAAATCTAATAGATATAAACATATTTTTCCAAATAGTAATAAATAAATAACATAAATCAAAATTAATCATGAAAAATAATTTTCACATTTTAAAACAACAAGTATTCAAATCATGTAGATTGAAATTATATAAAAAATAGACTTAAATGAACATTATCATAAAATGAAAAATCCTAGATTAATCAGTTCTATATACAATGGAAGTAAAAATAAAATCAGAATAAAGCATTATGGTCATATTTCTAGAGGTTTTGTTAGTTCCTGTCTCTAGGATCCTCAAACTACTTAGTCAATAAATTATGGCTCAAGGTGTGTACATGTCTCTAAGACTCTAGCTATCAGGATAGAATTAGTCAACACCCCATCAGGCAAAATTATGTTGAACTTGGTTTAGATAGAGTTTTTATTTTCAATCCATAGATAGGGGTTAGAGTTTAAGAGTTAAAGGGGTTAAGATTCCTAGAATTATTGTCCTATTCACCCACTAACTACCCATTCTCACATATGCTTTTAATCAATTAACCAATCAATCATGGTAAAATAAATAAGTTCAATTCAAATAATTGTTTATAGTTAAAATGCCTAATTTCAATTTCAAATTCAAAACCAAATTATAAGTTTTTATCAAGTTCATTCCTTTCAAAATCATCTTTCATTTAGAACAATATTTCTCAAGAATCAATGAAAAATAATTTTTTCATTTAAATACATCTCTCAAAATTCATCAAATATTTTCTAATCCTTTGAAAAATGGCTTTATTTCACAATTTTATGCCTTTCATTTAAAAAACAAACATCAAATATTTTTTATATAAAACTAATTACATTTTTTATTTAGAATCATCTCATTTAAAATCATAAAATATCTCATGTGTTTTAATCTCATCAAAATCTTACTTCATAACATTCATATCACATCAAGATCATTTTTTGGAAATCACACTTTATTTGGAAATCCATTTTCAAAGGAATTTCATCACACACACCACACCACTTAAAATTAATTTATATATGTCTCAAATAAAACTTTATAAATCAATTGGAATACCAATTTAAAATAAACAATCATCAAAGGTTTTGGCTGATAAAGTTTTCTTTATGAAATCACCTACCTCAATTATAAAATTTCAGAACACCTAATGAGGGATATGAAAAAGAAATAAGAGAAGTAAAATGCCTAGTAATCAAATAAAAACAACAAAAAATACCCTTATAATGATCACAAAATATCTAGACACCAGATACACCCCAATAGGATCTCAAAAATCAAAGGAAGCAAAGTTTAGTGTAAATTTAAAAACACAAGAGCTATTTTGGTTCGCAGTTTTAAAATCCCAAATTAAAAAAAATCATTTATTTTATCATTTTAATGAAATTTTGAATGTGTAGGATTTAAAATATTTTAATATAGGAAATAAATAATTTAAAAAATCATGAGAATTAAATTCTTCAGTTTTCAATGTTCTAAACTCACCAAAGGGCATTACAGATGTGTGATGCGGAAGAAGAAAAAAAATAAATGGTTTTAAAAAAAATTCTCAAAAAGTTTGCTATATAAGGGTAACATGGTTTACCCTTACACAGATCATATGTTCCATTTAAGGGTAATAATATTTACCCATACATAGGTCACACTACCATTATCACCTTTACATAGAACCAAAGTACACTTATGAAATCATTAGAAAAGAGGGATTACCTTTACGCAATTCCTAGGCTACCCTTATGCAGTGGATTTTACCATTATGTTGGCTTCATAACCCATAACTTACCTTTATATGGGTTAATAAAATACCATTACATGATTAAATACCCTTATGTGTGATATATATTACCCTTAATCAATAAGAAAATACACAGACTGGCCCTTACGTAGATAAGGAACAACCCTTACATGAGTAGTGTATTCCTCAAGTTACCTTTACACAATGGGAGTTTACCCTTGTGTAGAGGCTATGTAACTTTCTGTAACCCTTTAAAAAATGAGGTTACCTTTATTTAGTTCTAGAATTACCCTTATGCAACACATATACAAAGGGTTCTTAATATTATGAAATTCCTAAAACCTTCATCCTACCCTAACACAACTCATGAAAAAAGGGAGTTGCCCTCATGCAACTCCTAAAATCCATCCTTCATAAAGCTAGAAGTAATTTAACCTTATACAACTTCTATACCAAGAATAATGGTAAAACATAAGTTAAAAAATATTTATTTTTTCATAAAATGGATTTCAAAATAAAAAAAAGACTTTAATTATTATAAAAGAGATAATGTTACAATTCTCCCCAACAAAAGGATTTATGCCCCTAGAAATCTTAATGTATGAAAGATATAAAAATACAAGAATAAAAGAACCTATATACTCAACCAGTGAGGTGGAAAATCCAAAAACCAGAAGAAGACTCTCCAAAAATTAGCCACCTGACACAACTCCAATATCAACACATGTCACAAAACAAAAACATAACAACACTGAGATGATCTGGAAAACAATCTGAAATAACTTAAGTCCTAGCATAGGTCTCCCCACCATTAAAAGATTCACCAAAATGGTTTAATATGAGGATAACATACATCAAAACACATCTTTAACTCAAAGAAGAGACTTTGATTGTATGCCACAGTGAAACACCCAAGAGTAAAAATTAAAACTTCAAGAAACGATATATCCTAAACACCTCAATGATTCCCAAAAGTGACAATTCTCTAAAGATCCATCAATGGTACAATTTCTGTATATAAGGAATAGAATTGAAAAGTATTTCTACCTTAAGAAAGTACTTGATGGTAACCTAGGACTTCCAACACTAAGCCTCACTCCTCGATAAGCTCATCAAATCATCAACCAGCACCTACGGGTGCCTAATCCATAAATAATCTACATAGTCCTAGTTATCAGAGTACAAAATTATGTATTATCCAAGTATAACTAGAAATATATTGGAACAACAAGTCCAGTGCACAAACAAGTCACTAAAATCTCATGAGGTAAATCAGTCATGACATAAATATTTAACTCTAATCTCTATGGAAAAAACAAGATGATAACAAGGAAAAAATGAACCTAGATGGTGTCCAACACCAACCATGGGAAGACACTCATGGAAGGAAGTAATAGGAGGGAATCTAGAAGACAAAAACCCCAAAATTTATAGGTTCTCAACTTAATATGTCATACTATCCCCAATATCACAAGAAACCTCAAGGGATCATTCAAGATGAATTCCAACACCTTTAACAAGAAGATACAAGGAGATCCCAAGAAATTGATGCCAAAGGTATACAAGAAAAACATCTTCAAGGAACCTAAATCAATTCATAATATATTTATATAACAATAAGGTCGCCAAAAACCAATTATCTATAATAGGAAAATCTCACATTTGGCTTACACAAAGAGATAAAAGTATGTCTTTATTTGTTTATATCATAGAGAGGAAAGTTCAAGATTGAGGAAACCACAAATCCTAAATATGTATTCTCCAGATCATGTAAAAAATAATTCTTATAGAAGATAAAGAAAAACCTATCAACATAAGAATTTCAAGATTAGTGATATCCCACCATATTGATTCCCTTAAAATTAAAACTTTTCTAACTCAAATCATAAAAACTAAGGATTCAAACAAGTGGAAAAGAACAAAAAAATCCATAAAACCATATTCTTATATCACTATGATAAAATCTGACGACCAAATTGGGAAACACATATCACCTTTAGTGATAAACTGGGGAATAAGAAGGATAAATCTTGATTTCACAAAGTACAAAAGAGGAAAAATGTCAAGGAAAACTCAAATAGTCTTTAGTCGGATATTGGCATCAAAAGTTGAACTACCATCAAATTTCATCAATGGATCCTTCATTATGTGACAATTTTCACTCTGACACCTATGGTAGGAGCTCTTTTGTCTTAAAGCATTTCATACCTCACAATCAGAAGCTAATGATCCCCAAAAAAAATTCCCCTTTTGGTATCCCAATTTACAAAACCTCTTAAGGAGGCCCTTGTGGCCACACTGTTTATAAACTGTCAAAGATTCCAAAAATTATAACTACAATCACCTCGGTAATAAGGTGGATGAAAATTCAAGAAATTATGGATGGGGTCCAACGAATAGAAAGTATTTGGATCCACCACTCAATTTAGAGTCTAGGTAGAGTTTTCAATTAGATACTCCAGTTCTAGAAAACATGAAGGACTACTTAAAAGAATGATTCAATGAATGAACTTTTTATATTTGTGGGAAAACATTCTAGGAGACAAAAACTAATGAACTCAATCATAAAACAATAAGCACGCATGCACTTACTGATTGAATTCCAGATCAGCCACACCAATTCCCCACAATTTACTATACCATAATAGAATAGTAAAACTCATGTTATATTTATATTATAATAAAGTTAGTTAAAATCATGGTGCGACTCATATAATCGAATGACTATACAGGTTCAATCATCATCTTCATTTCAACTTTCATGGAAATTCGATTTTTGGAAAAATTGTATGCAAAAAAGTAGACTCAGGATAAACTCATTAACACGCGTTCACTTGTAGCATCCAATGAGTGAATTTCATTTTTATAACATTGAATATGGGGGATTATTTTTAAGGAAATGGTGCACCTCACATTTCAACTCCTATCAAGGGTTCTAATTTACATTTCTTCCTCTCTTATTCACACTACCTCCACCTTTAGTTATCTCTATATCTTATTCTCCTATGGAAATTATTGATTGCAAGATTCTGAATGCCAACGAAGAGGAACTTTTTAGGGCTTAGTAGAAGGGGGATATAGATATCATTTGAATAAATAGAAATTAAAAGACAAATAATCAATATCATTGGACACAGAAAGATAATAGCATAAGACTAGTACCTCAGGTCCAATGATTATTACAGTGGTATAGTGCTATAATCCTTCGATCAATGGTGTCTCACATGCATGGAATAAACCAACCACAAACTACATGTAACACCCTAATATATTATAAAATAAAACTATATTCGATAGCATATTCGACACACAATATTGAGCTTAAATGATATAAGAAATATATAATCGTTATAACCTACCTGTTAAATTGGATGGTATGAATAGTATTAACTAATTTATGATATATATATATATATATATATTTACTACTCAATATAAATTATTGATAAATTATTAGTAAATAATCAATCAATTTTTAGTAAAGTAATTTTATTCTTCAAAAATGTGTTTTATTCAAAAATGATTTTTATTACTTTTGTGAGAAAATATTATAATTATTTTATACAAATTTTAGAAAATATATTAGATAAAATTAAATTAATTTTTTGGAATCAACGTATCAAAATTTTACTCAGGGTGAAATTTTGGGATTTTTTGAAAAATATTGATTTCTCAATGAATAATGAAAAATACTTATTTTTATTAGTGTCTTTTATTTTCAATAAATTAATTAATTTAAAAGTATAATTATGTTTTGAATATGATTTAAATTAAAATAATTATTATTTAGTTATATTTAACCCACTTAATTATATATTAATCATCATTATATTGTATTTTAGTATAAGTTTTGTTTTGGTGTAAAATGGGATTTTTTTTAAAATTGTTTTAAAGTGAATAATGCTTCTCCTTTTTAATTAATTAAAAAAAACTCTAATTAAGAATTATTTAAATTAAATTTATAAATTATATATCAGTAAAAATTAATTTAAATTAATATAATGATTATAACTAGTCATAGAGTTAATATAAAATCATTTTTTTCTTGAAAAATACACTTCTTGAAAATCTGCATTTTAGTCATGCCTGTGGGTTTAATTTTAAATTATAATTTTCCACTTATATGAATTTAATTTTTTAAAATAGATGAAATATTTTTAATCTTCATAATTTATATTATCTAATAAGGTTAACTTAAATTTTTACCATAATGAATAGTTAAAATGGTAAAAATTAATCACTCTGATTAAGGTGAAAATGGGTTTACCGAGAGGGTTAAACTAAAAAAGATAAGGGTTAAATGAAATGAAAACTTGTATAAATTTTATTATCCATACATATTTAGATCATATAATTTCTAAGTCTCAGGAATGGTCCATTTTGGATCCTTATGGCATATTAAAAATGCGGGTACACCTTTCTTTTCAAAAATTACAAGTATATTGATCACCTCACTTATAAAAGGACACCCCCTATACTCTCCTCTTCACACCCTCAAATACATTTGTATCAGCCATTAACTAAAAAAAATATGTTCCTAAATTCCATCCCCATTACCTAGATCCCTTAATTTGATCAAAAAGTCAACCTATGAAGGATTGTGGTGCTTACCTAAGGTGGTTGTCTGAAGAAGAGGTATCCTGCTTAACTGAGCATTTTGTTTTATTTTTTCTTTAAAATTATTAAAATATTATTCAATTGTGATTATATAATAAAAAAAGTATTACCTATGTACTTATATGTTATTATTTTAATATAATACCTTAAATATATCTTCTCTTCTATCAAATTTGATACGAAACCATCATTCATGTGTATGGCGGACTACCACCTCACAAACTGATGTTATTAATTTTTCATAATCACATATTTAGGCTTGTTATAATGATGGATTTAAAGTATATATATGATATTTGTAACATCTTTATACTTCTGGATTTATTATATCACATATACCTTCTTAATTTCTATTCCGTGGAGGATATGATAACGTCGTCATGTGTATGGTGGACTACTGCCTCATGATGTAATGTGATTTGTTTTTCACTAACACTTTATATGGAAGGAAATAAGGTTAAATTTAAAGGAAATATGTGATATAAATTAAAAAATTATGATATTAATGAAATATTTATTGTTCTAAAAAGATAATATACCATTATATTTCTTGTGCAAAAAAATGATAATGTTGTATGTTTATACATGTGGACTACCACCACCACAAAGCGATGTGACTCTTTTTCATCACTAAATCACTTGGATGATATATATATATATATATGTGTGTGTGTGTGTGTGTGTGTGAGTGTGTGTGTGTTTGTGTTATTTATGATATTATTATCTCTCTGTAAAGATAAAATAATTCATATCTTCATTCCATAATGATTATTGAAAAATGGAAATGTTACTCATGCATACGTACAACCTGTCATATCCATGATCATAATGTACTTCATTTTCCAAAATAAGTTTATGATTGGTTTTAAATGTATAATTGATGTATTAATATGATTATTACAATTCTAGAGATGTTGAGTAATGACCTATTTGATCGATAGTCAACCTACCATAGTTATTTTTGACATATAACCCGAATACCGTCAAAAATTCCAAAGTAAACTTAATTAATTAAGTAATTTTATAGGACATGGTAATAATTGAAATAAAAGGAATAATAAACCTGAAAAGGGTTCTCAAACAAGTAAATAATTAACATAAGTTTATTATTCATGAATATAATGAACAACTGTGATGAACTAAACTCATGGTAGGGGACTTCATCTCAATTTCCATTCGTTAAGGAATATTTTGATGTTATTCACCCATATTATTTTATGATGTGTATATATATCCTATTTGATATTTTATATCATGAATTTATCTATTATCATGGTATTTAATGTTTTTTTTTATTTTATTATTTTATGGGACTTATGATTCAAATGTTTCTAACGTGATCAGGGAACTTTCATTAAAAAAATCTTTAAATATTTTTCTTATAAATCTATTTTTCTTTCATGTCTGTGTTTTTAAAATCATTTTATCATGTACATGAGAGTTTTAAAAAGGAAATTTTTGTCTTTATTTAATTTTTTTTCAAAAAAAAATGAATATGTGTATGGTATGTGTGACTTTCTTTACAAACAACAAAATGGATGTTCTATTTTAATGTATATGGTGAAAATAACTTTTTTCGCCATTATAATTATTATTTTAAGTTTTGATTCCTTTAAAAGAATTCATGTTTTATTAAAAAATCTTTTTCCCATTTTTTGGGTATTTTTGTATCAAAAATTGATTTTTAAAAGAAAAGGGTATTTTTGTATTGAAAATGGGTTTTTAAAATAAAAGGGTATTTTGATATATGGGAGTGATTTTAATATGAGTTTTAAAGAGTTTTTAAAATGTTTTATAATGAAAAAATGAGAGAATAAAATTTTTTCTTCATGATATAGTACTTAAACTTTATATGAAAAAATGGGTTATCCTGATACAGCTTATACGAAGGGTTGATCCCCATTATAGCTCTCAGGTGAACCCAATATAACTTATAAGAATAGTTCATCCCCATTATAGCTCATGAAAAATGGGTGAGCCTGATATAGATTATACAAAAGGTGAGACTCATTTTAGCTCTCTAATACATTGGGTAATGATTATATTCTCTTCAGAATTATATTAGAAGTCGGTTGTATGGTTAGTCCAACTGTAAGGGTTTTGAAACGGTTTTGTGGATATTATTCTCTAAGTTTCCTAAAAAGGTTTATATTTTATTTCTATGGGTTTCAAAGGATTTAATTGAGAAAAAATTTTGTATTTTTTATGTGAATTTTTTTTATTATAGATGATCAAAGAACTTTGAAGATAAAGGTTTTCATGGGTTTTCATGTTTTTCACTGGACTAATGTTTTTCTTCTTTTTATTTCCTTACTAATAATTTTATGTATATCTCATGTTTTTAAAAAAAATCATGTGATTTAAATATGGGTAAGGGAAAATAAGAATTCAAGTTTAAATTTGTGAAGATTTTTATAAAAACAAATCATGTGTTATTTTAAAATTTTATATTATGGAAAAAATGGATAATGACTCGAAGTGTCCACTTTGTATTATATGGTTTTTTATGTTCGAGTTATGACCTAATTCTATAAAACTCTAAACCTGAAAATATTCTCAAAGTGAAATAAAGTGAATTCTTGACAAAAACTCAATATTATGTTATGTATAAGGTTAGATCATTACATTTGGTATCATATATCAAATTAGATAACATTAGAGTTTATGATAATGTTGATATAATTTCATTGAAATATTTTACTTTATGGTTAAGTTGAAATAATATAGCATTTTAAGATTACCATATTTCTTCATCTAATTTTTTCAGAAGGGTTTTCTGTAGAAGAAATAGGAAATTTGTAGTTGGAAGGAACTAAGAAGAAAATATCCTTCCAAATCAGTATCCCAAGATTATTGGAATCGAAACTGATCAATTTATTGTTGTGATGGATTAGTCAACACAAGCTATAAATGGTGGTGATATTCACACTAGACAGAAACCAGATCTTTCATAGAGTAACATGAAGATAGTAGATCATTTCCTGATACAACATCACCCATCGTTCATTGGACCATCTGTGTAACAACCCAAGATTTTATGAAATGTATTTTTTTTTAATTTCTTCGATAGCATAGGCTTCACACGACACCAAGCTTAAATAAATAATGATATACAATTAAATATCATTAATTTAAAATGACCTTCATAACCTAGCTGTTAAATTAGATATAATGAATAGTATTAATGAAATATATATATATATATATATAATATATTTAATCATATGTTTTTAGATTCATCCAAATGATTCCATAGTTATAAGATAAAAGTAAATCCAATTTTACACATAAAAAGGGTATATTTTTCTGAACACATTTTTATCGCCTTTTAATGGATAACATGTTTTAAATATAAATTTTTATACTTATATAAATTATATTTTAAAAAATAAACATTATTCTTGAAAATGTAATATCAAATTTTAATTTGGTTAAATTTTTGGTATTTTTCTGATAAGTTTTATTTTTGATGAATAGTAATTTGACCTTTAGAATAATAATGTGAATGTTAGGAATAGTAATGTGACCATTAGAAAAATAAATTCACCTATTAAAGTATAAATAAAATTTAGGTGTCTTATAAATGGTAATATGATATAATTATATCATAGTATAAGTAAATAAATGTTTTATAAATTATTAAAAAGTGTTAATATTTTTATAAAACATAAAACTTTATTCTAAATTTTATAATTAATATAATGATTTAAAAGAAAATTTATTTTCCTTAAATGTATTCAAAAATTAATATTTTTTTATATTATGATTATAATATAATTTTATGAGACCTTAATTAAGTTTTCAAAGTATTATAAAATTGATTCTACACATTGAAAAATAGGTATGGAGAATTTTTGGTATTTTTCTGAAATAATTGAATTTTTGTTGAATAGTGAAATACGGTAATTTAAGGTATATATACATTATAAAATAAATACACTATTAATTGAGTCATGAATGATTTAAGAACCATAATCTAAAACTTACATTCATTATTTTAATATTTTCTATGATAATGCTCAAACTATTCATATTCTTTAGCCAAAATAATAAACAAATGAATTAAATATTCAAAAAACACCTCTCTCATCCACTATAAATATCGCCCCTCATCACCTCCTCTCCTCACACCGTCCAATATGTTATACTTGTCAAATTTCTTCCCAATACTCTTAATAATCCCCTCCCCCATGTCTAGGATCCTTTTTTATAAAAAATAGATGAAAAAAAATCCCCTTAAGGAGGTTCTCAAGGAGGATGATTCAAGAGATAAAAATTCTCTTTCTTTTATTTTCGCTTCAATTTCTTTTATTTTGTTATCCTTCCATCGCCTACCTTGTCCAAAGAGACATGAAAACACCCTTATAATTTATATACTTAAATTATATCATGTTAATGGAATATCCATCATCAAACTCCTTTCTCTCTATCTCTATTCTATTCTATAAATGAAAACATCATCTTTGATGTGTCAATTTACTGACATCATGGACGATGCATTCTCATTTTCCATTAATGCCATCAAGACCGGTCATAAAACAATTTTTATGGTTAAAAAAATTATAATATATGTATTACATCCTATTTAATGTTATGGAAACATTATATACACATGATATTAATTAATAAAACAAAACTAGTTTGTGATAATCAAAAAACCGCCAAAATAATCTAAACAATTATCACTAATGTCTTATCTAATGATTAATCCTCCCCAAAAATATCCAAATGAATTATATAACCATTTAATATTATATATTTTCATTAATATCATATAACTTTACTTTTGTATATCTATTCCCATTTTACATGAACTTCCATACTCATATACATGTAAATTGATCATGAAAACCAAGGAAACGAACGCTCCTGAACGATAAAATTGTATCTTATAACTCATAAAAAAGACCATAAATGAACATAATAAAATTATAATAAATAAAATAAATATAAAGTCTATTAATTAATAAATTAATGAGATTAATTTTATTATCCATGACATTAAGGTCAAGTGCATAACACTTTCAGACATATGGTAAGAGTTTCTTCTCGAACCTCCATTTTCCATTAGGGTTACACTTTCTCTCTCTTTACCCCAATGTAATTCTTAATTATTTTTATATAATTATTATAAATTATATTTATATGTTACTAAATCATATATCCATATATTTTCATCTTTCTTTATGGTATAATACATGTTTAATAAGGTTCTATTTTCAATACCTTCTGATAAGAATGCCTGATTTAAGGGAACCTTCCAATTTATTTCCCATTTTAAAGTACCACCCATAATATATTTTAAGAAAAAAATATGTTTATAAAATCACACATTTTATCATTAAAAACAATCTTTGTTCATTTTTTTGTTTTATACAAACAATTATTCCTTTTACCATTTTAAAGACTCTTTAATATTTTCCTTAAACCGCATTAAGGAGGGTCATTTATAAAGTTTCATAAACACTCTTTTTACCTATTTTCACTTCAGTTAGAAATAATTTATGTCTCAAATATAATTTCATTTTTATTCCATTTTATTATCTAGGATATATAGGTTTACAATCTAATTTTATGAAAAATAAAAATTATTTTCCAAAATAACTCTTCTTTCAAAAGTAAAAAAGGGTTTTTCTCATCTCACTTTTACTTCTGTGAGATATATACCTTGTTCACCACTTATTCCTTGTATGTGTTGTATGTACTACCATTTTTATATATCATATCATGATTATTATTATTCTTATGATATTATAAATTTCATTTAATGTTATTTCTTTATAGTAATTATGATTTAAATGTTTCAAAGTGGTATGAGACACTTTGGAATGTTTAAAGATTATTTTACTCAAGAATTTGTCAATATTTTAATAGAGTATTTTCATCTATGATTATGATTAAAATATTTCAAAGTGGTATTAGAAACTTTTATTTAAAGATATCTTTTTATTAGACATATGAGGAATTTATTGGACTTAGTAAGTGATGGGCATGGCCTGCTATAGCCCCTTGATGCATCGGTAGGTCTCATGAGACGCAACATAAATGGATTTTGTCTACGACATCAACCATTTATTTTTGGAATTCTTAGTTGAGGCCTCGATGGTATGTTTATGATGTCAAGCATATTCATTCCCTCATTATGATGTTAGTAATTTATAAATCATGTGATTATTCAATAAGTAGAATATTCATGGTTAAGTTTCATGTGAATATTTATGTGGAACTATTTATTCATCTTTTATTTATATCATATTATGCTCAAGATTATGTTTTATTTTTCATGAGTTTCATTTATTCACCTTTCCTTATTGTTTATGTTTATGATATATTATGTTGTATTGTCTACCCTTACTGAGCATCTGATATCACCCCTTTCTCATGCTTTAATTTTCCTTAGGATGCGAAGATGTATATTATTAATGACTTGTATGGATAATTTATAAGTTATAGATATTTCCATTAGATTTTATATATTGTATTTCATTTCAATTTGTAATGAAAAACATAAGTTTGTATCTGGTTTTCCAAAACTACTAAACTATTCCATTCTTCAGGATGTGACTTCCTAATTTATTATACTATTGTAATAAAGTAAGGTACTAGCTCCTGGAAACTAGGGTTATGGTATTTACAATTTGTATTAGAGGAATTTTAGTAGAAACCTTAGAAACTACATTTAAAAAAATAGATTAGGGAACACAACACTAAGATAAAATTTGAGGATAAGCATATAGGAATGTCCTAGAATTTTGGTAAGGTAGATATTATTTGGGTTTTCCAAGTAGTACATCCCTATCTAGATACTACAAGTAGACTTGGTTCTGTCATAGATGTACCTAGGGGTAATAACTCTGAAACGGTGTCTCGAGCCAGACTCAAGGTAACCTGGTACACAAAAATGAGCCTAACTGTGCACCAGGTTTGACACTCCCAGGGGATATGATTAATATAATTTACATTTTGTTTACCAGGCATTATGAAGGATTTAAAAGTTAATTTGTCCCTAAAGAAACAATTTTTATGATTATGAGATTAGTTATGCATAAATTTTCAATTTATGTTAAGTGTTTTTTCAGTTCAAGATTTTGCATTATTATTTATAACCTAATTTGGTGTGTACCATTTTTTTAGAAATGTAACTTCACATAATGAATGAGGACCTCTCCAATTCACATGATCTAAAGTGTAATAATGATCATATCTTTTATGGTCTTATGCCAATATTTCTAAGGGAATAAGTCTCCCAAAAATTATCATCATTTGAGGATATATTATCATATTTTATCAAGATATAGAAAGAATTATCAAAGTTTTATGACTTCAAAAGTAATTAATAGAATAATAGGACGATGGAGAAAATGATGGATAATGTAAATAAGAGAAAGAAGTATTTTCCCACATGCGATAATTGTGGAGAGAAACACCCTGGTACTTTCTTGAAAGGAATGAGAGTTTTCTACAAGTGTGGAGAGAAAGGCCTTTGTGCTTGTGATTGCAAGGATGAGCAAAAGGTTTCCAATGTGAAAACCTTTAACTACAAGGATATGGGATAATCTGAAAATCAATGTCTTGAGCGTCAAAGTAATATATCCTAAAAGGGGATAATGGATCATGGTCAAGCTTATGCTACTACCACAGATGAAGAGGAATGATTATTATTCTTGTGTTTGGATTCAATAATTATGTTATTTGAGTATTTTATCAATAATTTTCTTGTTATAATAATCATGAGATATAAAAGGATTGTATTATAGTACTTATTTATTAAGGAATTGGAATCATGTGATGATTAGAACCAGTAATCAAGATGTGTTATTTTTTGTATGTTAATCTTATTGAAAACACGTGACTTTGGAAAGATAACAATAAATATATGCTTGATGTTGAGATAATAGTAAATAGATTTTTATGGGATAGCATCGGTGACCATGATGGGTGTTAGTAATCTAATTTTTTATGTTATGATTTAATTATTAGATGTTTGGATTTAAGGACTTTACTCATAGAAGAATGCATGTTTCATAAAGGTTTAAAGGATATTAAGGTATTTATATTGGTATGTGACAATAAGAGATACATTATTTGGGGAATTTTATGTTAAGTTGATTTTTATAAATTTAGTAACCTTCCGTTTAAATTTTTGTTCTTTGAATTTGTATAGACATATTTTTTATGAGTCTTAATATTAACTACTTATGGAATGGATTAAGGATATTATTGATTAAGATTAAAGTATGATTTGTCATATTAGGTGACCTCTGCTAATATTTCTAGTTTTATTAAACATTTATAGGTTTAAGGACTGAATTAAGGACCATATGATTAAATAAAAGTGCTTTAGGCAGGGAAAATTCATCATGAACATCAATTTCTAGGTTTAAGGGTTGAAGTGAAAATAAATCGAAGCATAAAAAAAGGATGATATTATGCTTATGAGATGGAAATTAATCAAGTAAGTTTATTTTATAATATGATTATATGAATATTAAAATAATCCCTCAACTCTAGGAAACATATTTTGGAACAAAAACATTGTCTATTAAATTCTATGAAAAACCAAAGTACATTTAATATATCACAAATTTACAGCTTTGTGATGGTTAACATTATAATAACAATATTCACTATCACTCTCCATAAAAACTTGACGGTTATATTATTCTTCAATGTCTATATTTTCACTTATCACTAATGTTATCCTAATAAAATACATATTTTTGTGGTAACCTCTACCTTTTCTCTTTCCCTCTTATTAAGAGGATATTTTATTAACTCTACTTCGGATGTGGGTTTCCCACAATGGAATTTTGAAGTATCAACCTTTGATATTTTCGAAGTACATTTTCAAATTGCAAGGATGCAATTTATTGAAGGAGAGGAGAATGTAACACCCCAAGATTTTATAATATGTATTTTTTAAATTTATTTTATAACATAGGTTTCACACAACACCAAACCTAAATGAATAATGATATACAATTAAATATCATTATTTTAAAAAGACTGTTATAACCTAGCCATTAAATTTGATGGAATGAATAGTATTAATGAAATTTATATATTATATATTTAATAAAATGTTTTTAAATTCATCCAAATTATTTTATAGTCATAAGATGATAATAAATATAATTTTACACATAAAAAAAGGCAATATTTTTCTAAACACAATTTTACTGCCTTTTAGTAGAGAATATGTTTTAAATATAAATTTTGACAATTATATAAATTATATTTAACAAAATAAAAATAATTTTTTAAATATTAATATCAAAATTTACTTTTGTTAAATTTTTGGTATTTTTATGATAAGTTTCATTTTTGATGAAGAGTAATGTGACATTTTGAACAATAATGTGAATGTTATGAATAGTAATGTGTCCATTAGAACAATAACTTCATCTATGAAAGTATAAATAAAATTTATTCATTTTATAAATGGTAATATGATATAATTATATCATATTATAAGTATAAATGTTTTATAAATTATTAATTGAGTATTATTATTTTTATAAAATATAAATGTTTATTTTCAATTTTATAATAAATATATTTTTTTAAAAGAAAATTTATTTTAATTTAATGTATTAAAAAATTTATATTTTATTTTCTTATGATTATAAGTTAATTTTATGAGACCTTAATTAATTTTTCAAAGTGTTATAAAATCAGTTATAATTTTAAAAATTGTATTTTCCAAGTAAATGATGGTTTTAATTAAAAATTAAATTTCTTATATTTAGAAAATTATTTTCATAAAATGGAGTTAATTTTTGAATTCTACACATTTAAAAATTGTTATGGTGAATTTTTGGGATTTTTATAAAATAGTTGAATTTTTGGTGAATAGTGAAATACGGTAATTTACAGTATATATATATATATATTATAAAATAAATACACTATTTATTGAGTCATGAGTGATGTAAGCACCATAATATAGAAATAAATTTATTATTTTAATATTTTTGGTGATAATTCTCAAACTATTCATAGTCTTCAGAAAAAAAATAATAAATAAATGAATTAAATATTCAAAAAACACCCCTCTCCTCCACTATAAATGTTACCCCTCACCACCTTCTCTACTCACACCTTCAAAGATTTTAGCCTTGTATAATTTATACCCAATTCTATTATCAATCCCTTCCCCCATTTCTAGGAGCCTTTGGTCTCAACAAAAGACAAAAATCAATCCCTTAAGAAGGTTCTCAAGGAGGAGAATTCAAGAGGTAAAGATTCTCTTTCTTTTATTTTATTTTATTTTCAATTTATTTTATTTTCATATACTTCCCTAAACTCCCCTATCCAAAGAGATATTATAACTCAATTATCATTTATTTAATGTAATTATATCATATTAATGGAATATCCATCATTAAATTCCTTTCTCTCTCTCTTTTATTATATAAATGAAAACATCACCTGTGATTTGTCAATTTACCGACATCATTTTCATTATCCATTAACACCTTAAAGGATAGTCATAAAACCATTTTTATGGTTAAAACAAATTATAATATATGTATTACATCCTATTTAATGTTATTTAACCATTATATACACATGATTTTAATTAAAAAAATAAAACTAGTTTATGATGATCGAAAACCCACCAAAATAATCTAAACGGTTATCACTAACATCTTATCTAATGATTCATCCTCATCTAAAATATAAAAAAGAATTATATAACCATTTAACATTATATATGTTCATTGGTAGAATATAAAATCAATTATATGTATCTATTCCCATGTTACATGAACTTCCATACTCATATACAAGTTAACTAATCATGAAAACCAAAGAAATGAATTCTCCTGAATGATAAAATTGTATCTTATAACTCATCAAAAAGAAAATAAATGAACTTAATAAAATTATATTAAATAAAATAAAAGTATAAAATATTATTAATTAATTAATTTATGGATTTAATTAGATTATCCAAGATATTAATTTCCAGTGAAGAACACTTTCGGACATCAGGTAAGCGTTTTTTCTCAAACCTCCATTTTCCATTCGGGTTATAGTTTCTCTCTCTATTTACCATAATATAATTATTCATTATTTTTATATAATTCTTATAAATTCTATTAATATGTTTCAAACTCATATATCCATATCATTTTATCTTTATTTATGGTAGAATACCTATTTTATAAGGTTCTTTGTTCAATACCTCTCGATAAGCAAGCCCAATTTAACGGAACCTTCCAATTTCTTACCCATTTTCAAGTACCACCCATAATATATTTTAAGTTTCCAGTATTTTTATAAAATAACACATTTTATCATGTAAAATACTCTTTTTTAATTTTTGGTTTTATACAAACAGTTATTACTTTTCCTCTTTTAAATACTCTTTAATATTTTCCTTAAACCACATTAAAGAGGCTCATTTCTAAAGATTCTTAAACACTATTTTTACATGTTTTCACTTTATTTGGACATAATTTATTCCTAAAATATAATTTCATTATCCTTACCTTTTCTTTTCTATAATATACATTTTTACAATATGATTTTATGACAAATACAAATGATTTTCCAAAATAAATCTTCTTTCAAAAGTAAGAAGCGTTTTTCTTGTCTCACTTTTACTTATGTGAGATATATGCCTTTTTAACCATTTATTCCTTATATGTGATGTGTATACTACCATTTTTATATATCATATCATAATTATTCTTATTATTAACATATTATAAGTTTTTTTTAATGTTATTACTTCATAGTAATTATGATTTAAATGTTTTAAAGTGGTATGAGACACTTTGGAATGTTTAAAGATTATTTTAGTCAAGAATTTATCAATGGTTTTATTTGAGTATTTTCATATATGATTATGGTTCGGATATTTAAAATTGGTATGGAGAACTTTGATTTAAATATATCTTTTTATTAGACATATGAGAAATACATTGGAATTAGTAACGGGTGGGGCCCGCTATAGCCCCTCGATGTATCAGCAGGTCTCAAGAGAAAAAACAAAAACGGATTTTGGCTAAGGCCTTAAACATTTATTTTCAAAAGACTTGGCCAAGGCCTTGGAAATATTTTTATGATGTTTATCATATGTATTCAATCATTATGATATTAGTAATTAATAAGAAATGTGATTATTCAACAAGTAGAATATCCATGGTTAAGATTCATGTGAATATTTATATGGAACTATTTATTCATATTTTATTCCTTCCATATTATAATCAAGATTATATTTTATTGGAATGAGTTTCAGTTATTCACCTTGACATATTTTATATATTTATGATAGATTTTGTTGTATTTTTTACCCTTACTGAGCATCTGATCTCACCCCTTTCCCATGTTTTATTTTTCCCTAAGATGCAAAGATATATATTATGAATGACTTGTAGGGATAATCTAGGATTTATAGATATTTAAAACGGATTTTCTATTTTTTATTTTATTTCAAGTTGTAATGTAATACTTATTTTTGTATCTGGTTTTCCAAAACTACTAAACTATTCAGTCATTTAGGATGTGACTTCCTTGTTTATTATACCAATGTAATAAAGTAAGGAACCAAATTTGAACAACTAGGGTCAGATTCTTTACAATATGACCTAGTGGTATCCTAATTATGGATAAATGTCTTGGAGAAGATATTTGAAGTCATGCGGTGCTCGGAATTCCAAAAGGTAACCCCTTCCATTTATCAATTTAAAGTTAAATTTGATCGACAGTGGTCTTTGGTTAATAATACCAAAGAGATATATGATCAAGATTCCATGGAATGGGACAAATTTAATAATATCTTCCTTGAAAAATATTTCCATAAGGTTGTTCGACTCTGTATGGAGAAATAATTCCAGGAATTGAGGCAAAAATATAAAGATTATGTAGCTATATATAAAGAAAACTTCACAAGATTGGTCAAGTATGTGCCGAATTTTATTTGGGTCACTAATAGAAAAATTAATATATTTTTCTCATGATTGAAACCAAGTTTATAAAGAGATTTTTCCAAAATAAGATTTAAAATTTATGATAAAGTTGTTTGATATGTTGACAATGTTAAGATGGAGTTTTCTAAAACATATATTACACAAGATTATAAGAGTCAAAAATGGTCAAGGAGGCATTAAATAGAGAAGAAACTAACTAAAATGTTTAGAGGTAATCCCCAAACATGTTCTATGTACAGTAAATTACATTTTTTTAACTTTTTTTTAACATTTAAAAAAGTGTTACCAGTGTGGTAAGTTTGGTCACAGGGTCTATGAATGTAATAAAAAGATTCCTAAATAATCAAAGAATGAGATAATATATATCTAGTCAATAGTGAGATGTTTTAGATGCAATGAGTTGGGGAATTATTCTAATGTGTGTATAAAGTTTCTTACTTAGGGTGGAAATCATCATGATCGAAAACATAAAGGTGTGGGAAAATCATTTTTTACTACTATAGTTGATATTGGTCCATCTAGTGAAGTGGTGAAAACTCCATGGATCTTGGTATTTTTTGAAATTTAATCATAAATTCAAAGTTTTAGACACCCCTTTTGAGTTTTTATGTGATGATATATTAATGTGATTAATGATATTTTAAGAGATGTTTTATTGGGTTTATGTATATGTAAAGCTTTGGTTTAACATAAAGTATGTCTTTAATTTTTTTAGACATAAGTATTAAGGTATTGATAACCTTTATGTTTTATATGATTTTTTATGATTAAGGTTATTTTTTAAAATATTTTTATTATATTTATACGAAAATTATAAGGATAAAAATTTATGAAAAATGAAATCTTGAAGGTCGGGTGATAACCCATCACATCTGGAAAGGTCATGGGGCTTGAACACGTAATCGAAGGGAGACAAGGGTGAAATGCCTACCACTGAAATATGTGATGTCTTGGTTAGTATGAAATCATTATTTTTAATTAAATGGTTTTAAATATAATGATAAGGTTTATTTCTATAACATATGTTTTATCATATAGATAATAATGGTATTGAAAAGTGATTTGGTGATTAGGTGATTCATGTTATTTCGAAAGAGAGTCACTATAATTTTGGGAAACATCCTACCTTATGATAACCATTTTTTTGTAAATATATAAATATATGAGTAATATCTCATTATCCTTTTGGGGATTATGTGATCTATTATAAGTTTATTTTAGTTCTTCAGGAATCAAGGATTCATCTTGGATATTAATCAGTGTATAAAATATGAGAGTGTAGTGGAAATTGATTAATTTAGAAAATTATAATAGATAAGTACATTTAATTATGTTTTTAGTCAATATGCTAAATGAATTACTCAACCCTAATAAAAATATCTTGAAATAAAATGTTTTCCTATTACCATCATTTCTGTTGAAATCAATGGCCTTTTTCAAACCTCTTTGGTATATAGTTTTGAGGTCCTCAACTTTTTATTGATTATTCACTTTATTATGATCAATGAAGTTATCACTCTCTGTCATCATTTGGACATTACACTTTTATTCCATGTCTAAATCTTCACTTTTCACTTATGTTCTTCTATTTGGAAACCTAGAATGTGTTATTTTAGATGACCATTGTACTTTCTTTTCCCTCTTATCAAGGGGATGTTTTATTAACCCTTTTTATGGTTTGGGTTTCCAAAAAATATTTTTTCAAATATCCAAACTTAATTACTAATATAAAGTTAAAATTGTGAGGATTAAATTTATTAAAGGAGTATATTATGTAACACACTGAGATTTTAGAAAAGAAAACTATATTTGATAGCATATTCGACACGCAACACCGAGCTTAAATGACATGAAAAATATATAATCGTTATTACCTAGATATTAAATTTAAGGGTATGAATAATATTAACTAATTTATAATATATATATATATATATTCTAATCAATATAAATTATTTATTAATTTTTAGTAAAAAATCAATCAATTTTTAGTAAAGTAATTATATTCTTCAAAAATATGCTTTCTTCAAAAAATGATTTTTTATTACTTTTCTAAAAAAATATTATAATTAATTTTTATAAATTCTATAAAATGTATTTGATAAAATGAAAATAATTTTTAAATCAACATATTAAAATTTAATTCGGGTGAAATTTTTGTATTTTTTAGAAAATATTGATTTTTTAGTGAATAGTGAAAAGACTAGTTTTTGTAAAAAGGTATTTTATTTTCAATAAATTAAGTAATTTAAAATTATAATTATGTTTTTAATATGATTTAAAGTAAGATAATTATTTTTTTAGTAATATTTAACCCACTTAATTACATTTGAATCATCATTATATTGTATTTTAGTATAAGTTTTTTTGTTGTTTGAAAAACATGATTTTTCTGAAAACTATTTTAAAGTGAATAATGTTTCTCCTTTTTAATTAATTAAAAAAACTCATAATGTAGAATTATTTAAATTAAATATATATATTATATATCATTAAACATGAATTTAAATTCATATAATGATTATTACTAGTCATATAGTTAATATAAAATATTCTTTTTCTTGAAAAAATACACTTCTTGAAAACCCGTTTTTTCATCACATCTGAAGGTTTAATTTTAAATTAAAACTTTATAATTATGTGAATTTAATTTGTTAAAATGGATTCCATATTTTAAATCAGAATAATTTATTTTATCTAATAAGTTCAGCTTAATTTTTTAACATAATGAATAGTGAAAATAGTAAATATTAATTACCATGGTTAAGGTGAAAATGGGTTTATTGGAGGGTTAAAATAAAAAACAAATAGGGGTTAAAATGACATAAACACTTGTCTAAATTATATTTTTTTCCATATTTTGACCATATTATGTCTAAGGATCAATAATTTTCCATTTTGGGGCCGTCTTTTATGTGAAAAATGTGGGTACGGCTTTTTCTTTTAAAAAATTACAAGTGTACCACTCACCTCACTTATAAAAGGTCACTCCCACTCCTATCCACTTCACACCTTAAAATATTTTTGACTCGTCCAAGACTTGAACAAATAACTTTATAAATTCCCACCCCATAACCTAGACTGTAAAATATCATCCCGTATTCCACTAAACCGATGCCCCGAGCCGATTCTCCATAAGACCTCAAACATGTCTCCTCATACGCCAGAGGCTACCGACTAGCATCAAGGGTCTAAAGTGAAACTATGAGGTTAATATAATCTCTTATCAGAGTGCACAATCAGGATTAAATAACCAAATATCATACACATCATAGTAAGCAGAAAGAATAAACAAACTAAAACATTCTTTAATAAACTGATATGCAATAAAATATCGAGTGGTCATGTCATACATACAACCCACCGCCCACTAGTTCGGTTAAATAACATACCAAAATAAAAAAAACTACAAAAAAGGCTTCACAACATCACCGAGCCAAAACCATCTAGTCACCTGATACCACTCAAGCAATCCTACCCAACAAAGAAATACTCATCATGGGCCTCAGTCCCAAAATAGTGCCAGCAATAAACATATGAGAGCTTCTCAGGTACCCAAGTGAAATGGCATCCCAAGAAGGGTGTGAATAAAACTTAGTAGGCCACCACCAATAGTATCTAAATAAAATACCATTCATTACACAGTGCATGTAGGAAAAAGGAATAATAATAGAAAAGAAGAAAAAAGAAAAAGGTTTCATTATTTAAAAATATTTAATTTAATCTCTTAATATTTATTCCAAAAGTTAACCATTTCCATCAAAACTCCCTCAACCTAATCTGGTAATCTGATCCATATATCACAGGGTTCATTGATTAGAAAATAAGGATCCTCTGTCAAAGTATCCAACCGGGATCGGGTACACCATGTCTTGTAACACCCCAAGCT
Source organism: Viscum album (assembly GCA_963277665.1). NCBI lineage: Eukaryota > Viridiplantae > Streptophyta > Magnoliopsida > Santalales > Viscaceae > Viscum > Viscum album. Next base: position 1,372,172,875 of record OY728135.1, read on the forward strand.
TCCTCGATATGTTTCCTTTCGAATAATGCAATGACGTGCATTGTACGCAACTTCGAGATTTTAACACACCACAACCAATCAAACTAGCCGTTATGAATAGTAATACCTACTTTTTGAAATTTTATATATTTTATATTTCAAAATGGACTTCATTTTTGGATTCGGAATATCGAATTTAGCCTAAGGTGAAATTTTGGTACTTTTCGGATAACTTTCATATTTTGATGAATAGTGAAAATTACTAAATTTTAATTAAAAACAACTTTTTTAATCAAAATAATTAATAGTGATAAATTGTGAATTTGAGTGGTTTTAAAGTATATTTAGAATATATTTTTACCATTTAATATAATGTTGGTCATTGGACATAATTTTACAATTAAACCGAACATAAACAAGTGTCAATCTTTTGATAGTTATTATCTCTTAAAAACACGCTTTTTGTTTTGACAGCGGGAATTAATTTTAAATTAATTTCTGCCACTTCTGTGTTTTGAATTTAGAAAAATGGATTCCATATTTGGAATCAGGATGTCCAAATTGTGTAAAAAGGTAACTTTTATTTTTAGACATTTTGAATAATTACTGCGGTAAATATTTTATTTACCATGGTTAAGGGTAAATCCGGTAAATAAGGGTTAAAAAAATAATATTATAATAATAATAAATTACCCTAAAATGTGTCTTAACCCTATTGGTTGATACATGGTAGACCATGGGCATCTTTGGGTCAATTTTGGGACCCCATGGATCCACTTGTAAGTGATAATGACACTTTATATTAATTAAGTTAAAATGAATACAAAAATGACACAAGCATATATCTTTTAGCAAAACAATTGTTACATAGGGTTATATATGCTGGATTTTAGATTATAAATATTAATTAGAAAGCTAAAAAGATTTACTACATAATTATATTTTATTTATAATTTTTTGACATTAAATAGTTTATTTTATTTATGACACAATGATGATGCAGTAATTACTAAAATAGTAAAAAATTAACATAATTGATATTATAAATACCCAAATAATTATAATATGAAACTTTTAATGAATTAAACAAATTTTCTAGGATAATATGATATATTAGGATTGATTTATTTGACTTTGTTCGAAGTAATCAATCTGTTATGAGTTTCACAAAAATCAACTAGTGAATAGTGTCAAAATTGACATAAAAGAGTTCTTAAAACAAATATTATATTATTAATTGATATTAAATTCCTAAAAAACTAAGGTTCGGCCAAGAGACTTATATTATGATAGGTTAATCATTAATGGACCACTTGGGGGTCTTTTGGATGTATATAGTAAGTTTATTAACCATATTATATAAAAATACAAAGAGACATTGTAAAAGTGAAACTAATTAACTTAGAGTTAATACTTAAAGATAAGGTTAATATAAGTACCCAAACCTGTCTAAATTCTATTGGTTGAGTTGTTTTCGACCTATCCCCACCTCAACCTTTGAATAGTCAACTTTGGAGCCATTGTAAACCGAATATGAATTTATTATAAATTAATATTTCTAGCTTTTCCAAAGGTGCCCCTCACCCCTCTTATAAAAGGGCACTCCTCCTTCTCATTTCCTCACACCTCTCAAGCCACTTGGCTCGTCCAAACTCTGCCCAACTAAGCTCCCCACATCCCTCTCCTCCTCCTTGAAGCTTCCCCTTAGGCATAAAGCATTTCAACAAGTCCTTTGGTTCCAACCAAAGTGAGTTACCTAAATTAAAGGTAACGATTTCTCCTAAATTATTTTCATTTATTTTGCTTCTTCAACCCCCAAACTCTTTTTATTTCCCTTCTATTGTAACAACACCAGTATCCTCAATATAATAGGATGTTGTTATAAGAAGTATTCAAACTACACATACACACAACTCCATCTAATGGATGATGAACATAATGTTTCTGTGGATGGCAAACTAACGCCTCACGAAACGATGATTGTTCAAAAACATCTTACCGCCTCTCATGGTGGCCATTATGATGGCACTGTAATTAAATATGATATTAATGATATATATTTTATATATAAGCTTCTGTAATTCCATTTTATTTCATACCATTATTCGTTTCATGTCGTATATACATACGATAATTTCATTTGAGGAAGTGCGGACTACCGCCCCCTTAAAATGATATGACTCGTTCATACCACACATGGAACGTATAAAGGATGGTGTTAATGAACTTAAGTAACATATATAAAATATTATATTATACTGGAATAGTAATATACCTATGTATCATTTGGATTCGATTCTTTTAAAATAAAAAATTAAATGGAAGTAGCGTTCGTGCGTACGTACGGACTACCGTCTCCACGAACGCGATGAGATTCATTATCCATCGTATCCATTAAAGTATAATTATCATTTAATGATTTAAAAATGATGTTTAAGGACTTGATATCATTCTGGATAGGAATAAGATACAACAAACATGACTTATGTAACAAAACATATAAAAGAAAATGAGTAAGTTAACACCCGAAACAGCGTTAATACTAAGATATTATTAACAAATCAATGTTAAAAGATCATATATGATATCATATTAAAGTAAATGATTCTTTTATTATTCAATAACAATTATTTCACCATTATACAGGAGGTAAACCAACCATCGACCAAGGAAAAAGTACAAAGTAAGGGTTTTCTTATCTCACTTTTAATTCCGTGAGAATTCCATTGATCACCACTTAATTATTGCATGTGGTGTATGTGTACTGCCCATGATCGTATTCATTGTGTAATATACTTTAATTTATGGGTATTTACATCATCATGGTATGATACTTCTTTCATGGGTGTATGTTTCGTAAGTTACCTAATCGATAAGGGAATTTGAGATTTCAATTTCCACTCATTTGGCTTTACACATATTTCATTGATTATATTACCCCAAGATTATGTGTGGAATCACTATTCATTTGATTATGTCATAATTTCCACTCCCCTTCCTGTGGATAGAAGTTTGGTACACATAATCACTCCATTTGTAATTCTCAAGTCATTGATATGAATTTGATAAGAGTAATTTTAACTCATTCTCCATTTGTTGAGTTAAACATCCAATTCGTTGGTATTGTTTTTACAAGATTATGTGTGAATGTCCTTTGATTGTTTTACACTGAATATCCAATCATATTTAGTGTATTTATATTTTTCACACATAATTATGTCATTGATTTATCCTTAACCTAAGGATACAACCTTTTTGAGAAATTTCATCTCAATTTACATTCCATTGAGACTTCTTTGATGATATACACCAAATCACTTTTATGTGGTGTATATAATGTACTTTGACGTAGTATATCATGAATTCCTTTATTCTCATGATATTACAATGTTTTGATTACCTCAATTATTTGTATTCAAGTGTCTCTCTTTTGGTTAGAAACTCTAACCAAAATACCATTTTAAAATGTTTTAAAGAATTATTCTTCTAAATCATGCTCATTAATGTCCATATTTTAAAAATGGTTTTAAGGATTTATTTATATGGACATTAAAGTTTTAAAATTAAAACTCCTTTTAAAAGTTTCAAAGTGGTATGGGACACTTTGATTCAAAAATATACTTTTAAACGGCTTCTTGACAAAAAGTGTGACTTTTAAATGTTTTCAAGAAAAGGGGGATATTTCTCTCAAATAGTTTTGATGATTATTTTCATCTATGTCAACATCCTTAATTATTATTGATTGAGGTTAATGTGATACAATACAATCTTCCATATTGTATCGAATGAATTATGTTTGACTATGGATGTGCTATTTTTATACCATTCATGGTTTGTGGTGAAAGTATTGACATTTCGTATGCTAGTTTAATACGAATGTTTAAGTTATGTTTAAACCTTTTCATATGGGAATGCATTGGACTTAATAAGTGACGGGTGGAGCCCGCTATAGCTCCTCGATGCATCGGTAGGTCTCATGAGACAAACTAGTGTCTTGGCACAAGGCCTTGGCAAAATCTTATTTGTAGTCTTGGCACGAGGCCTTGGCTATGTGGTTATGATAGTCTGGCATTATGCATTCCATCATTATGAAAGTGGTTATTGATATTGCATGTGATCATTCGACTAGTAGAATATCCATGTGAGTAAGTAAATGGCATTATTTCATTTTACCTTCGCCATTTTATGCTGAAGTTTAAATTTAAAAGGCTTTTGTTTTAGTTATAAATTGCCTTAAGTGTTTATGCTTATTTATGAAAGCTTCTGCTATAATGTTATCCTTACTGAGCATCTGAGATCACCCCTTTTAATGTTTTATTTTTCCCAGGATTATGAAGAAGTAATTTATGAATAACCTGCAGGGATAGTATGAGGGGATATGAAGACAAGATGTTTTTTTTATGATGTAATGTAAAAATTTATGGATGTATCTAGTTATTCCAAGGCTACTAAACTAATCGGTCTTTCGAGACTTGATATTTCTCATGATCATGCCAATGTTATGTAATAATGCACCGACTCTAGGTAATTAGGGTCGGGGCGTTACAGTTGGTATCAGAGGAAGTTTAGTACAAACCTTGGTAGCTAGATTTAGATAAACTCTGATTAGAGCACGTAGACCTAAGATGAACTTTGAGGATTAGTATAAAAGAACTTCCTAGAATTTTGGTATTGTAGAGATTTTGTGAGTTTTCCGAGCAATACATCCCTGTCTGGATACGAGAAGGTAGAGGCGGCTCTGGCACAGATGTACCTAGGGGTAAAACCCGAAAACACCGCTTTGAGCTAGACTCGAACGGGAACTGGTGCACGACAACGGGCCTTGCTGCACTCTTGGTTACGACACTCCCGGGGGATATGCTTAGGATAATTTACATTTTCTTTACAAACCAATTTAAGTAATATATATATAAGATGAGAGTAAATGACCTTGGTTAATCCTAATATGTTTCAAATTGAGAATATGGTGACATTTTAATCTCTAAATGATTTTACGACTACTATTACTCACACAATGCTTTATGGTTTTAGTCAATGGCTGGATTCCAAGGAAGTCATAGTGACTTTGAGAATGATGTAAAAGATGGGAACGGTGGTGGCAATGAGCAACAAAATGGAATGTTGATAGGCGTAAAAGATATCGTCTTTATGCCAAATCAGTTTTCCAAAAATATGATCAACAACATATATATTAACCATCTCCCAGACTCAACAAGGAAGAGAAAGGTGATAAATGATAAGAGCTCCAGCAATGGAGACCATGGAGAAAAGAACCCTCAATTTTCATCATGCAGGAAATGTGGAAAGAGACACCCAGGAAAGTGTCTCAATGGGACAACGAAATGTTTTACGTGCGGGAAGGAAGGACATAAAGTAAAGAATTGCCGAAGAAAAATGAAGAGTACTATGGAAGAAGATAAAAATGGTCCCAAGAGTCCATTTACAGTCATTTTCCGTAAATGTAGGGGACCTGGCCATTACCCGAGTGAATGTCCAATTCTATAGGATATTTTCTTGGTCAAAGAAGAAGCTATGTGGGAATAAATGGTTGGAGAAATGTTTAAAAAGTATTAGCACTCCTTGTTGATGGGTTTACTATGGAATAATTTTCTCTTGTATTTGTAACCCCGCAGTTTGCCATGTGAGAATGATATTTAAGGAAGAACTGTCTCTTCTCTTGTGGATATGGGTATAAATAACCATTTGGATTTATATGATCATTGGGGTTTGAGATAATTATAAGTTATTCTAATTTGGGATGAAGATTCAAGGTATGATATAACATTTGTGGTTAAATTTATGATATAGTATTTTGAGGAATTTATCTCATTTTGGCAATATTATAAAATATAGTTTTTGAAAAAGGACAACACGTAGACCGTGTGACAACCCGTCGCGTCGGACAAAGCTATGGGAATCGAACCCACAACCAAAGTGCGATTGGGATTTATCGCCTACCACTGGACTACGTGAAGTCCCTGGTTAGTATGACTTTTTTTTAGTTAAATGATTTTATTGATCAATAATAAGTTGATTTGGGTTCTTATTTCATATCAAAAGAATACCCTTGGTATAGGAAAATGATTTGGTGATTAAGTGATAAATGTTATTTTGGAAGATGTTCGCTTTGTTGGGAACACTATATGCCCAAGGAAAATAGAATACTATGGGGTTTCATTTGTGGAGTAATGATAGATTTTTATCTACATTTTTATTGTGGATTTATAGTGATTTGGGTTATTTATGGAAATGATTAACCTATAATAGAGAATATGTGATTAGGTTAATTACTTTTGAGTATGTGACTTTAAGAGTATCTGATGTCATTTGGAGATACAATTTAACATGGGAGACTACATAATCAAATTCTTCTATGTTTTGGGTTTCAATATTAGTTTGGATTATATTAAAGGATTTTAAGGACAATTGGTTATTGAATGGTATCTATTTAACTTTGGGGTATTGTTGGTTTAATTTTAGAAATTAAGATTAGTGCATATTTATCTCAATGAATATCCTTTTGGGGGATCATTAGATCATTCACTGGCCATTTTGGTTTTGATTAATCTTCAAAGACAATGTAAATATATGGTTTATCCTTCATGGATCATGTGATTCTATAGAAGTTTATTCTATCTCTTCCAGTGTGACCAAGTCTTCTTGAATACTCATCGTTTAAAAAAAATGAGTTAGTGGTGGAAATTTATTAAAGAATGAAAATCTACTTAAAATGTAAGTATATCTCATAATGTTCTTAGTCAATATCATAAATGAATTACTCTTCCTTATGTAATGTAACTTAAAAAAAAATTTGTCTGTTTACTTTCCTACTAGGAGACTAATGGTCGTTTGTCCCAACACAAGTTTGTGGTTTTCTCATTGTTAACTTTCTCCTGATCATGATTTCTATCCCTCTCCATCAGAACTTGACACTTAGTTTATCATCCATATCCATGTTTTCTTACATGGAATCCTAGTATGGGTTATCTTGGATGACCCTTATACCTCTCTTTCTTTCTTTTAAAGTGATAGTTTTATTGACTCTTTTTCCGATGTGGGACTTTCCATTATATTCCCAAGCAAAATTTTAAAAATTGCGAGGACGCAATTTATTGAAGTACGGGAGAATGTAACACCCCAAGCTTCCTCGGTATGTTTCCTTTCGAATAATGCAATGACGTGCATTGTACGCAACTTCGAGATTTTAACACACCACAACCAATCAAACTAGCCGTTATGAATAGTAATACCTACTTTTTGAAATTTTATATATTTTATATTTCAAAATGGACTTCATTTTTGGATTCGGAATATCGAATTTAGCCTAAGGTGAAATTTTGGTACTTTTCGGATAACTTTCATATTTTGATGAATAGTGAAAATTACTAAATTTTAATTAAAAACAACTTTTTTAATCAAAATAATTAATAGTGATAAATTGTGAATTTGAGTGGTTTTAAAGTATATTTAGAATATATTTTTACCATTTAATATAATGTTGGTCATTGGACATAATTTTACAATTAAACCGAACATAAACAAGTGTCAATCTTTTGATAGTTATTATCTCTTAAAAACACGCTTTTTGTTTTGACAGCGGGAATTAATTTTAAATTAATTTCTGCCACTTCTGTGTTTTGAATTTAGAAAAAAGGATTCCATATTTGGAATCAGGATGTCCAAATTGTGTAAAAAGGTAACTTTTATTTTTAGACATTTTGAATAATTACTGCGGTAAATATTTTATTTACCATGGTTAAGGGTAAATCCGGTAAATAAGGGTTAAAAAAATAATATTATAATAATAATAAATTACCCTAAAATGTGTCTTAACCCTATTGGTTGATACATGGTCGACCATGGGCATCTTTGGGTCAATTTTGGGACCCCATGGATCCACTTGTAAGTGATAATGACACTTTATATTAATTAAGTTAAAATGAATACAAAAATGACACAAACATATATCTTTTAGCAAAACAATTGTTACATAGGGTTATATATGCTGGATTTTAGATTATAAATATTCATTAGAAAGCTAAAAAGATTTACTACATAATTATATTTTATTTATAATTTTTTGACATTAAATAGTTTATTTTATTTATGACACAATGATGATGCAGTAATTACTAAAATAGTAAAAAATTAACATAATTGATATTATAAATACCCAAATAATTATAATATGAAACTTTTAATGAATTAAACAAATTTTCTAGGATAATATGATATATTAGGATTGATTTATTTGACTTTGTTCGAAGTAATCAATCTGTTATGAGTTTCACAAAAATCAACTAGTGAATAGTGTCAAAATTGACATAAAAGAGTTCTTAAAACAAATATTATATTATTAATTGATATTAAATTCCTAAAAAACTAAGGTTCGGCCAAGAGACTTATATTATGATAGGTTAATCATTAATGGACCACTTGGGGGTCTTTTGGATGTATATAGTAAGTTTATTAACCATATTATATAAAAATACAAAGAGACATTGTAAAAGTGAAACTAATTAACTTAGAGTTAATACTTAAAGATAAGGTTAATATAAGTACCCAAACCTGTCTAAATTCTATTGGTTGAGTTGTTTTCGACCTATCCCCACATCAACCTTTGAATAGTCAACTTTGGAGCCATTGTAAACCGAATATGAATTTATTATAAATTAATATTTCTAGCTTTTCCAAAGGTGCCCCTCACCCCTCTTATAAAAGGGCACTCCTCCTTCTCATTTCCTCACACCTCTCAAGCCACTTGGCTCGTCCAAACTCTGCCCAACTAAGCTCCCCACATCCCTCTCCTCCTCCTTGAAGCTTCCCCTTAGGCAGAAAGCATTTCAACAAGTCCTTTGGTTCCAACCAAAGTGAGTTACCTAAATTAAAGGTAACGATTTCTCCTAAATTATTTTCATTTATTTTGCTTCTTCAACCCCCAAACTCTTTTTATTTCCCTTCTATTGTAACAACACCAGTATCCTCAATATAATAGGATGTTGTTATAAGAAGTATTCAAACTACACATACACACAACTCCATCTAATGGATGATGAACATAATGTTTCTGTGGATGGAAAACTAACGCCTCACGAAACGATGATTGTTCAAAAACATCTTACCGCCTCTCATGGTGGCCATTATGATGGCACTGTAATTAAATATGATATTAATGATATATATTTTATATATAAGCTTCTGTAATTCCATTTTATTTCATACCATTATTCGTTTCATGTCGTATATACATACGATAATTTCATTTGAGGAAGTGCGGACTACCACCCCCTTAAAATGATATGACTCGTTCATACCACACATGGAACGTATAAAGGATGGTGTTAATGAACTTAAGTAACATATATAAAATATTATATTATACTGGAATAGTAATATACCTATGTATCATTTGGATTCGATTCTTTTAAAATAAAAAATTAAATGGAAGTAGCGTTCGTGCGTACGTACGGACTACCGTCTCCACGAACGCGATGAGATTCATTATCCATCGTATCCATTAAAGTATAATTATCATTTAATGATTTAAAAATGATGTTTAAGGACTTGATATCATTCTGGATATGAATAAGATACAACAAACATGACTTATGTAACAAAACATATAAAAGAAAATGAGTAAGTTAACACCCGAAACAGCGTTAATACTAAGATATTATTAACAAATCAATGTTAAAAGATCATATATGATATCATATTAAAGTAAATGATTCTTGTATTATTCAATAACAATTATTTCACCATTATACAGGAGGTAAACCAACCATCGACCAAGGAAAAAGTACAAAGTAAGGGTTTTCTTATCTCACTTTTAATTCCGTGAGAATTCCATTGATCACCACTTAATTATTGCATGTGGTGTATGTGTACTGCCCATGATCGTATTCATTGTGTAATATACTTTAATTTATGGGTATTTACATCATCATGGTATGATACTTCTTTCATGGGTGTATGTTTCGTAAGTTACCTAATCGATAAGGGAATTTGAGATTTCAATTTCCACTCATTTGGCTTTACACATATTTCATTGATTATATTACCCCAAGATTATGTGTGGAATCACTATTCATTTGATTATGTCATAATTTCCACTCCCCTTCCTGTGGATAGAAGTTTGGTACACATAATCACTCCATTTGTAATTCTCAAGTCATTGATATGAATTTGATAAGAGTAATTTTAACTCATTCTCCATTTGTTGAGTTAAACATCCAATTCGTTGGTATTGTTTTTACAAGATTATGTGTGAATGTCCTTTGATTGTTTTACACTGAATATCCAATCATATTTAGTGTATTTATATTTTTCACACATAATTATGTCATTGATTTATCCTTAACCTAAGGATACAACCTTTTTGAGAAATTTCATCTCAATTTACATTCCATTGAGACTTCTTTGATGATATACACCAAATCACTTTTATGTGGTGTATATAATGTACTTTGATGTAGTATATCATGAATTCCTTTATTCTCATGATATTACAATGTTTTGATTACCTCAATTATTTGTATTCAAGTGTCTCTCTTTTGGTTAGAAACTCTAACCAAAATACCATTTTAAAATGTTTTAAAGAATTATTCTTCTAAATCATGCTCATTAATGTCCATATTTTAAAAATGGTTTTAAGGATTTATTTATATGGACATTAAAGTTTTAAAATTAAAACTCCTTTTAAAAGTTTCAAAGTGGTATGGGACACTTTGATTCAAAAATATACTTTTAAACGGCTTCTTGACAAAAAGTGTGACTTTTAAATGTTTTCAAGAAAAGGGGGATATTTCTCTCAAATAGTTTTGATGATTATTTTCATCTATGTCAACATCCTTCATTATTATTGATTGAGGTTAATGTGATACAATACAATCTTCCATATTGTATCGAATGAATTATGTTTGACTGTGGATGTGCTATTTTTATACCATTCATGGTTTGTGGTGAAAGTATTGACATTTCGTATGCTAGTTTAATACGAATGTTTACGTTATGTTTAAACCTTTTCATATGGGAATGCATTGGACTTAATAAGTGATGGGTGGAGCCCGCTATAGCTCCTCGATGCATCGGTAGGTCTCATGAGACAAACTAGTGTCTTGGCACAAGGCCTTGGCAAAATCTTATTTGTAGTCTTGGCACGAGGCCTTGGCTATGTGGTTATGATAGTCTGGCATTATGCATTCCATCATTATGAAAGTGGTTATTGATATTTCATGTGATCATTCGACTAGTAGAATATCCATGTGAGTAAGTAAATGGCATTATTTCATTTTACCTTCGCCATTTTATGCTGAAGTTTAAATTTAAAAGGCTTTTGTTTTAGTTATAAATTGCCTTAAGTGTTTATGCTTATTTATGAAAGCTTCTGCTATAATGTTATCCTTACTGAGCATCTGAGCTCACCCCTTTTAATGTTTTATTTTTCCCAGGATTATGAAGAAGTAATTTATGAATAACCTGCAGGGATAGTATGAGGGGATATGAAGACAAGATGTTTTTTTTATGATGTAATGTAAAAATTTATGGATGTATCTAGTTATTCCAAGGCTACTAAACTAATCGGTCTTTCGAGACTTGATATTTCTCATGATCATGCCAATGTTATGTAATAATGCACCGACTCTAGGTAATTAGGGTCGGGGCGTTACATGTCTGGTCTTCCCAACCACTTGGACATGAGTTATCAAACATGGAGCATCTATCCATGAATCCAACCTGGACTCAGAACTCTATTTCTGACTATCCCAACATTTAGTTCATGAGTCGAAAAACATGAATAATCAATCCATGAATCCAATCGGGACTCAGAATTCCATTTCCAACCATCCAAACCTTTATATGGAATTCCATGTCCATACCCTTGGTTTCAGGAGCTTCATTCATTCCCCTGAAAAACTATGGTGCACTGGGATGCCTAGAGCATAAGTCTATCCCCCCAAAACTGACGAGTGTAACGTTAGTCCAACATCACAAAACCATTAATAATAGGTCAAAAAATATAGAGCATCGGTCCATGAATCCAACTGGTATTCGACACATCATGGCCCACCATCCCCAACCATTACATTATCCATTATTACCATTTCTTTAAACATTTACATAACCCATTACTTTCATCACATTAAACCAAATTCACAATTAAATCATTTAACATGTTATCCATATAACACAATTATTAAATATTCTTCAAACAATTTAACAATCAACACATAATCTTTTACCATTTCCATTTTATTTCTAAATCACAACAATCTTCATGGTCCCAAAGGACCTTTAAATCAACACATAGATCAAATAAAACTTGACCCCATTCAAAATCCATCAAACACTAAAACCAAACATTCTTTTTAACATTTCAAAAACACCCTTTAAAACATGTTTATTTCCATTTGAAAACCAAAAATGTTCCAAGACCTTTATATTCCATGAAAACCATTTTAAGATTCACCATATTCCCATTTTAAATAAACATTTGAAATCCATTTAAAACTCATTTAAAATCACATTGAGGTCAACACCACATTTCCAATACAAGAATCATTTCAAAACATGGCTTCCCTATTAGATATCCAAAACCAGGTCAAAACTCAATGCACATATTTAAAAACCATTTCAAAAACCTCTTAGGTATTTTCATAAACACTTAGCACATAAAACATTTTACTTTTAATGGCACGCCCCATGGGTGGCCACAGGTCTAATCTCACATCACCACGAATCCAATGGGATTTTGGGATGGTCCAAGGTATCAATCTAAGGTAAAAACCAATTTATTAAATTAAGGGAGAAATCATAACACACATGGGATTTTGGCACATATCGCATACAAATTCAAATAAATTATAAAGACAATGGGTAAATATATTAGACCACCTACCTCATTAGAAAATATTTCTACAACATTTTCAAGCATGGCGGCCATGTTAAGGCCCATCCAAGTCTCTTCCCAACTCCTTAGAACTCAATTGAGCTCAACTTGATCACCCAATCCTTAGCCTCATACCAAAAAAACAATAATTATTTAATTATAAAAATTATAATTAATTAATTAACCAAACCCAACTTGTCATAATTATAAAAAACTCACTAGTTCATCATGATTCACTAAAATCGAAGCCAACCACTCACTAATGACCCATGGCATAACCCAGACCACATTCTAGAAAAAATCCCTAAATGGTGATATAAATTTGACAACTAAGTAGAGTAATTCATCTTGAAAAACTAAAGAAAATTCACTGTTACCAAATAACTTAATGAAACATCACACAACAATGTGAAAAATCCATCATGAGATCTCATCTATGTGATCCGACCAGAATCCCCTTGAGAAAAAGAAATTTCCACCATGATCTAGTGGAATTATCAACAATACCTAAATAGGGAGATCCCAAAATTAGAGAGAATGATAAGATTAAGATAGAGAACCACCATAGGAAGATAACTCACATTAAATGTCAATAAAACATCATTAGAACACCCAAAAATTAGTGGGGAGAAGAGGAGGAAGGTGTTTGGAAACCCCCTGGTCGATACACATCCAAGGGAGGAGGAAGGGGTGGAGTGGCTAAAAACCCAAGGGAGTATTTTGGTCAATTCCCCTTTTTTAATGAAATGTGGTCAGCCTCATGGTTTGGCCACACAGTTTTCCAAACCTTGCAGCTGCCCAAATTTCATTAAAAAGGTGGGATTGACCAAAATACCCACTTTTAATGAAATATGGGTAGTCGTGCGGTTTAGCCGCACATTTTTCCAAACCATACTCCAACCATGAGATTATATTTATCCAAGGACACCACTTTCATGGTTTTGCCACATGATTGGACAAACTGTGCACCAACTATGTGCACCCCTACTGTACAACACCCCCATATTCGCACAGTTATGCCACACAGTTTGAAAAAATGTGTGCCAACCATGTTATCAGCACTGCCTCACCTCTACAGCAAGGCGTATGGTTTGTTTAAAACCATGTGCACACCATGCACCATGACTTAAAATCTACTCATCCTCACACATTTTCTCTCTTTTTTTCTCACACTATTTACCCTGAAATGTGATCTAACCATGCAACCTAACCATGTCCAGTTCAAAATGAACTAAAAATCTCTTGAGCATCAAGGTGTGGTATGGTTTCTCCTAAATTATGCACACCAAACCATTCACCCATTCTAGAAAACTCCAAAACTCATGAAACTTAACTATAAGCCTCTGAAACACATCCAAGAACCCATGATATCTCCTAATCATCATTTATCATTACAAAAAACCACTTTGAGGCATTTAAACTCTTAAAACTTCATTTCGAGTCTTAATTAAATATCTGAATTTTCAAATAACAAAATTTTAAATTCCTTAAGAAATTTTTGATCCATCTAGATGTGGGATATTATATAGATACCTTAGTTTGATCATAAATTCATCCTAATAAGGCTTTTGGTGCTTATATAAGGATGTTGTTTGAAGAATAGGTATTGTGCTTAACCGACCATTTTATTTTATTTTTTCTTTCACTTCCTTCAAATATTAAGTTATGATTATATAATAATACTATTTTCTCCCATATATTTAGATGTTATTATTTTAATTTAATAACCTAAATCTATCTCATCTTTCCTCAAATGGGATATGAAATCATCATTCGTGTGTACGGCGGACTACCATCTCGTGAACCGATGTCATTCATTTTCAATCATCGCATCTAAAAGATTGTTTTAATTATGGATTTAAAGTATATATATGATATTTTAAAAATATTTATACTTATAGAGTTATTATATCACATAATCCTTCTTAATTTTTATTTTTTAGGGGATACGATAACGCTGCTCGTGTGTACGGCAGACTATCACCTCACGAAGTGATGTGATTCGTTTTTCACTAAGGCTTTACATGGAAAGTAATAAGAATAAATTTAATGAATATACATGATATAAATTAAATAATTATTATATTAATGACATATTTATCATTATGAAAATATAATATATCATTTTATATCTTACACTAAGAAATGATAACGTCGTTCGTGTGTGCATGTGGACTACAGCCTCGACGAAGTGATGTGACTATTTTTTCATCACTAAATCAAATGGATGATATATATAAGTATATTTAAGGAAATAATATGGTATTTATAATATTTTTATAATTATATAAAGTTAAAATAATTCATACCTTCCCTTCAAAATGATCATTGAAAAATGGAAACATTACTCATGCGTATGTATGGCTTATCATCTCTATGATTGTAACGTACTTCATTTTTTAAAAACATATTTTATGATAGATCTTAAAAGTATAATTGATGTATAAATATGATAATTATTTCATTATTATTATTCTAGATATGTTTAATAATGACCTCTTTGACCGATACTCGACCTACCATAGTCATTTTTTACATATAAGCTTAATATCATCAAAACTTCCAAAGTAAACTTAATTAACTAAGTAATTATATATGACATATTTATAAGTAAAATAAAAGTAATAATAAACTTGAAAAGGTTTCTAAAGAAAATAAATAATTAAAATAATTTTATTATTCATAAAAATAAATAATGAACGTGATGAATCGAACTCAAGGTAAGATACTTTGTCTCAACTTCCTTTCATTGAGGTATATTTAGTTTTTATGAACCTGTATTATTTTATGAGGTGTCTATACAACCCATTTGACATTTTATATCATGAATTTACCAATTATTATTGTATTTAAGGTTTTTTTAATGTTATTATTTAATGGGTATTATGATTCAAATGTTTCCAAAGTGATAAGGGACTTTTCTTTATAAAAAATATCTTTAAATGTTTTCCTTCTAACTCTGTTTTTCTTCCATGTCCATGTTTTTAAAATTATTTTATTATAGGAATGAGAGTTTTCAAAAGTAAATTTTTTTATTTCATTCAATTTTTTTCAAAAAAAATGGAATCTTTGTATGGAATGTGTGAATTTCTTTACAGATGAAAAAAGGAATGTTCTATTTCAATGTACATGCTGATGAATTTTTCTATCGTGGTAACTATTATTTTAAGTTTGGATTCCTTTATAATCATTCACGTGTTTCCTAAAAGAAAATCCATCTTTTCATTTTTTTTCAGGGTATTTTGGTATTTAAAATGGATTTTTAAAATAAAAAGGATATTTTTGTATTAAAAATGAGTTTTTAAAAGAAAATGGTATTTTGATATCCAAAAGTGATTTGCGTACAAGTTTAAAATAGTTTATCAAATGTTTTATGATGAAAACGTGAAAGTATAAAAAATTATTATTCATGATATGGTACTTGAACATTATATGAAAAAATGGGTGAGATCGATACAACTTATACAAAAGGTTGAGCCCCATTATAGCTCACAGATTGGCCCGATATAGCTTATACTAGGGTTGATCCCCATTATAGATCATGAAAAAAAGTGATCCTAATACAACTTATATAAATTTTGGGCCTCATTATATCTCTATAATGAATTAGGTAATTATTATGTTATATAGGGAATTATATTGGAAGTTGGTCGTATGGTTATTCTAATTGTAAGGGTTTTGAAAGGGTTTTATGAATATAATGCTCTAAGTTTCCTAAAAAGGTTTCTATTTTATTTCTATGGGTTTTAAAGTATTTCAATGTTCAAAAAGTGTGTGTGTGTGTGTGTTTCATGTGAGAATGATTTATTACATATTCCCAAAAAACTTTGAAGTGGTGGTGATCAGGCACCCACTTATAAATTGCATCTTGAGTCCCAACACATTCCAAATCTCCTTTCTACCATGAATCACCCCAAATAACATAAGGAATTACATGGAAAAGTACTTTTTTTAAGGAAATATCTACTCTGATACCATTTGAAACAAACTAAACTTTATTACTACCTAAACCAGTGTCCAAGTCGATTCATCATTGGACTTAAGGGCATTTATGTTCTCTATGGGTTGGAGACAAGCACTCATGAATCAAAAGAGCGAGATGGGATCAGTTTTTTCCAACCACAAATATAAAATCATTAATAGTGGAAATAAAAACCAAACAAATATATCCAAAAGTAGAAGATACAAATATTAAAATGGATAAGCCTTCCAAAGTCTTCAGACAATACCATTATGACATCAACCCAGAAACTCTGTTCGAAAAGTTGACCACATGATCCACCAATCACCACCAACTCCCGAGTCCCACTAATCAAATACACCCACCACCTCTGAGTGGTGATTTACCTTTTCCTGGACCTGAAATGTGAAAATATAAAAACACCCGAATAAAAAGATATGGTGTGAGAAACAAAATGCAGTAGGATTCCACTAATCGCTTCATAAACAATCCATAATAAATAAACCATTTCTATATCAATTTTAAATAAAAAATGGCATGAAAATATTTTAACAGTTTATATTAAAACAAGTTTGAAGAAACATTTCATTGTCTAACAATAAAATAAGTTTCAAAAGTTCATTTCCTTCAAATACAATAGATATAAACATATTTGTTAAAATAGAAATAAATAAATCATTTCAATCAAAATAAGGCATGGAAAATCATTTTCGCATTTTCATTAAATAATATTTCAAATAAATTATATGGAAAGTATATCAAAAATATGATTTTATGAACATTTTCATAAAATATAAAATCATGAATGAACCATTCAATATAAACTGTAATATGAAAATAAAATCAGAATAATGAATCATTTTTATATGTCCATAGGTTCGTTAGTTACTAACTCTAGGATCCTCACACTACTCAATCAATCAATCATGGATCTATGTGTTTACACAACCCTAAGCCTTAGGACGTCGAGATAGAATCAGTCAACACTCCTTCGGGGAAAATTATTTCAAACTTTGTTTAGTTAGGGTTGACATCATCAATCCATTTCTAGGGGGTCAGAGTCCAGGCATGAAAGGTGTAGACACCCACTAACTACTCAGGCTCATATTTTATTTCAATCAATCAATCATGGGAAAATTATTCTTTTCAATTCAAATCATTGTTCACAGTTCAAGCGCTCAATTTCAATTTCAACTTCAAAACCAAATCATAGGTTTTTATCAAGTTCATTCCTTTCAAAATAATATTTTATTTAAAGATACTTTTATCATAAATCAATGTCAAATAATTTCATCTAATTATTTTTTATTTTAACTCATCTTCTCTCAAAATCCACCCAATATTTTTAAATCCTTTGAAAATGGGTTTTATTTCAAAATTCCATGTATTTCATTTCAAAAACCAACATAAAATGGTTATTATCAAAAATTCATACCCTTTTTATTTGGAATCATCTCATTTCAAATCATAAAATATTTCATTTCTTTTCATCTCATCAAAATCATTCTTTAAAACATTCATATCACATCAAGATAATTTTATGGAAATCACACATTATTTGGAAAACCATTTTCAAAGGAATTTCATCACACACAACATGCCACTTCGAAGCCATTTATAAATGTCCCAAAACAATATTTATAAATAAATTTGAAAATAATAACATAAACAATCATCAAAGTTTTCAATTAATAAATATTTCTTTATGAAATTCCCTGCCTCAATTATAAAATTGTAGAACACCTAAAAAAGAATCTGCAATAGCAATATAAGAAGGTACACGCTTCACAATCAAATAAAAACAACAAAAAACACCCTTCTGGTGATCACCCAACTAGACACCTAAAACTCCCCAAGAGGATCTCAAACATCAAAGTCAGTAAATCTTATAGTAAATTTATATATCCCAAGATGCATTTTGGATTAAAGAATTAAAACCCCAAATTAGAAAAGCCATTTAATTTTCAATTTTAATAAAATATTGAATGAGAGGGGTTTAGAACATTTTAATACAGGATTTATATCATTTAACAAATTAGTATAATTAAATTCCTAGGTTTTCAAGTTTTTAAAATCATCAATGGGCATTACAGAGGCATATTGGGGAAAAAGAAATGAAAAAAAGGGTTTTAAAAACATTTTTCTCAGAAAGGGCATTGTATGAGGGTAACATTGTTTACCCTTACATAGATCATATGTGTTACGTAAGGGTAAGGATATTTACCCTTATACAAGACACACACCTAGGATCGCCCTTACACAAAACCGGAGTACCCTTACATAGGCTTTAGAAAAGAGGGTTTACCTTTACGTAGTTCCAAGGATACCTTTACACAGTGGAGTTTTTCCTTACGCGGGCTTTAAAACCCATGAATTACCTTTATGAAATCTAAGATAATACCATTAAATTAGTTGGTACCCTTATGTGACATACACATTACCCTTACACAACAAGGGAAAACATGGTTTGACCCTTATGCAACTAAGGAAGAACCCCTATATGAGCATTGTATTCCTCATGTTACCTTTACACAATGGGAGTTTACCCTTATGAGATGGATATCTACCTTTATGTGACCCAAATAAAAATAGGTATACCTTTATGCAGCGCCAACATTACCCTTACACAGTGCATATACAAGAGTCTTTGTTGGGGTTTTTTTATAAGTTTTTTAAAAAATATATTTTGAAAATAAACCTAAGTCAAAAAAAAAATAAAAAAATAAGTCTGAAAGGTGTGAAGACCCTTCACACCTTTATCCTTTTTTAACATGGGCCAAATAAATTTTATCCCTTTACACCTTTTCCAGAAACTTTTTTCAAATGCATTAAGGGCCAAAACACCTTTGGCCAAACCCAAAAAACAATTATTTAATAAATCACTTATATATGTGCTAGTATCCCCCATGGGCGTAGCCTAGTGGTTACACCTATGAGGGGTGTCATGGTAGATATCAGGATTGAGTCTCTCCAAGTGCTTTTAAGCATCATAATTTCATTGTTTCTTTGTAATCCACCTCCCCAGACTTTTGTATATATTTTATTATATTTAAAATTTTTATTTTTATTTTTATTTTGTTTTGTTTATATATATACACACACACAAATAAAAATTAATATTATTAATATTATTAATTATTATTAATTTTATAATAAATTTTTATTAATAATATTATTATTATTAACAATTATATTTTATAAATTATTAATTTAATTAATATTTATTTTTAATTATATTATTAACTACATTATTAGTTTCATTAATAATTACATTATTTATATCATTATTCATATTTATCATTGTAAATATTTAATCATATAATTAATATTTATGAATATTTTAATCAATAAAATTTAATAATAATAGCATAATTAATAATACTTCATAATAATATAAATAATAATATAATACTTAATAAGTTTTATGTCCCTAAATTTTTTAAAGGGTAAATGTTATGTTTATAAACAATAATGTTTATGTCATGTAAATTAGTTTTTGTTTATTATATTTATGAGACTATTTTTATTTTCAATTTATTATATGTTTAGTCAGTGGGTCAAATTTCATTTGGATTGTATTTATTCTTTATAAATAATACGCTTTCAAAGTCACTTATATGAAACATAATAATGTTTCAAGTATGTGAGTTTGAAAACCTATAAGTTATAAAGTATAATTTCAATCTAAAAGAAATTTGAAAAAATGACTAAACATACAAAATCTAATTCAAAATAAAAAAAATCATGGAAAATAATGAAAAAAAATTACTAATACAAAATATTATTGTTTCAAAACATAACATTTGTATTTATAAATTTCCTTAATATTTCTTTTATTTTCAATTATTTTTTATATATTTAGTCACTATTCTAAATTTAATTTATATTTTATTTAAATTTTAATTATGTGCATATATTTTTGAGTGTGTAAATATTATGTTTTTAATAAATAATGTTTGTATCATGTAAATTAATTATGTTCTATTATATAGATGAAATTATTTTTATTTTCAAATATTTTTTATATTTTTGGGATATTTTTTACATTTTTTTAGAATATATTTATAGTTTATATTTTAAAAGATTTTAAAGTTATCTACGTGAGATTTCATAAGTTTTTTTATGTTTCAATTAATTGACTTTGAAATTTTAAAAAATTTAAACTATAAGTAAAATCTAAATGAAATTTATAACATAGGCTAAACATATAAAAAATAGTTGAAAATAAAAAGAATTGCATCAATGTAATATTTACATCAATGGGGGGAAAGGGTCTATAATGATAGATAGAAAATAATATAGATGATATAAAACATTATAGTTTCAAATCTTTTAATTCAATAGAAAACATATATATCAATGAGTACAATCAATGTTTATGATGATATCATGTCCCACAATATGGTGTGTGAATGAGACACATGTATCAAGATCATCAACCTCTGTGCTAGGGTGGACTATGATGAGTTGTAGGGAGATCTTTTTTAAGTGAAAGATCCTCAAATATTTGTTGCTCTATCTATAAATCATCAGGAGGAGGTTTCCTTGAGTTTTTAGGGCATGCACCTGATCCTTCTCCCACTACATAAGTGGAAGGACTGACCATGTGATGAGGGAACCATAAGGATTGTGAAGGATTGGTCACAAAAATAGAGGCATGGGAAATGACTCTTGATATAAGCTTAGATCAACTATACCCAATGAAAACTTTGGATATGTTATCAATAGAAATGGATCTCATTCCTGATGGTTCACATCCTAAATCGGTTGAGGATCATTTTCTAGACCTTCTTCCTCTTCCTGAGGAACATGTGAGACCTCGTGTGTATCCCAGAATGGTCTATGTCATCGTCATCATGGATTGTCAACATCAACAGCTGCTAGAGAATGTTCCTAATCAATAACCTCCTCTCCCTAAGCAGGAACATAATCTCCATAATGTGGATGATCAAATATACTATCATGTAAAACACAATACAATGACATCATGTCATGCACTGCAGCATAAAACGTTGACTGACTAAATACCTCGCCCTCCTCTGGATCAAATATGTGGATAATAAGTTACAATAAAGTATGGTGTAAAGAGATTCAAATTGAATTAATAAAATGTTCAATAAACTAATGTAATGTTATTGACTTATCATATCCTAAATCCCTCTATAGTGTGGTGTAAGATATAGTATAAGATTCGGTCTATACCATGGTTCATACTCAAGATATTTTGATAGATTGAATTGAATCGTACGCATGTCCTCAAGAAAATTTGATGCATATATAACCTAGATGGTGAGATATTATACAAGTTTTCAGCACCGGTCAATATCCTTCCACCCCATCAGTTTTAGAGAATGAAGTGTTGTTGACTATTTGGGTGGAAATGGATTATGCTGAACAATTTCAAACTACCACATGACTCTATCAGGTTGGTGCCAATCAATAATATGAAGGTGTATGAGAGGCACTACAACCTTGGAATCGTCAAGCCCATCAGTATAGTATATAGGAAGCTAGTCTAAGAGAGCCCAGTATAGCAACCATGAAATCTAAAATGACATGTGAAATTTGTTAAAATATTTTGTAACTAATTTCCAAAAATGATAATATTATGAAATTTATTAGTCAATAGAATAATGTATATACTTACATCTATGGGTAGTAGAATGTGCAACATGAGATGGTATGTACCTAAATTATGTCTCGATGTCCAGATGAGCTGGTGTGTTTGACTCCACCTATAATGTACAATATAGAAAGTGATAAATAATAAGAAATTAAGTATAATAACTCATATTAGCATCAGAAAACAATAAAAATAGTGACATACCAGCGTCCACATGGAGCATTATGAAGAACATCTATATGAATCTATGAAGTAACAATAATAGGGTCTAATGGAGGGATGTGTTCCCATGTCCACATTTGAATAAGTATGACACATACTCCTGGATCACCACGGTCTGATTGGAATATTGTTCATAATGCCCTTGTATATGTATATTAAGCATGAAAATGCCCATCTATATCTCCTATCCTGATAAAAGTTCTCTAGTAACCCCAAATACATTAATAATTTCATTATTTACATCATTATTCATATTTATCATTGTAAATATTGAATAATATAATTAAAATTTCTCTAGTAGACCCAAATACATCATGTGGAAATGCATATCAAATTTATCAGTGCACAATGTCCCTCCAATGAGCCATAAGATATATGCATAGACATGACACGTGACAGTCTATTCATCAGAACCAATGGGTAAATGTGTGAAGTGTATGTCCATCCAACTCATAGATAGAGAACCACTATCTGTAATAATATCATCCCTCGCAATGTAGTGGCCTATAAATCACTGTAAAATCTTAGTCCAATCTTTACAGGAGGGTCCTATAACTGAAGCACCCTGGATAAGAAGACCAGGCATAATTGTCACATCCTCAAAGGTGATGGTCATCTCTCCCTCGGTTAACTGAGATGTGTGTCTCAAATCTTTATATCTCAGTGAGGGTGGTAATGAGGTGATGATAAAAGAATGTATAATCTTCTACAGTGACACTATAGAAGATAGAACATTATTGGTATGGTATAATAGCATGTGGAGGTGGAATGTAATGATAATGGTGTTCCACACACACCCTAATTCAATGAACCTCACATCCCACTAATATATTATGTGAAATGTGCCTATAATGATCAGTGAGTAGAGCAATATCCTCTATCTCTATGCATAAAAACGATATAAATATCAAGTGTAAAATGTAAATATAATTTTATGGTTACTAGAATATTATGATTATTAGAATGTAGGATATAACATTTATGTTAATAATCTTTGATATTTTTGTAGTTGATATCATGGATTGATATTTTTTATCATAGAGTTTATTGTACATAATTACATCTATATTATTATTGAAAACTCAGTTTGATAATTTTCATATAGTGATTGGGTTCCCTAAACCCAACTCCTTTATGCATTTTGATTACCATTACATGTATACATGTGCTTATTATTACCATAATAGTGTTGATACTTATGAATCTAATATTTACATGGTAATGTCTTTAGATTATGTGTCGTATCAAAAGGTTGTAGCAGTTCTCAACTATAATGAGAACCCAAAGATGTTATGATAGTAATCTTAAACATATTTCTTATGGTATAGATACATCATACAGATAGAACACAGATGATATATGATTATCAAGTGCTACGGGTTGGTGAACATCCTATTATAATCGATCTCAAGTAAAATAATTCAATTATATTATTCAAGTTTAGAATAATTATTATTTAATTTATTTCTCAAGGTATTCACAAGTTGTTTGATTATAAAATTGAATACTAGAAAATATAATTTTTCAAACAAACATAACATGTTCAAGGTTCATTAAATTATTTAAAGAGCTTATGATCTAATTTAATGGTTCTT
The DNA here is from genome assembly GCA_963277665.1 of Viscum album. Classification (NCBI taxonomy): domain Eukaryota; kingdom Viridiplantae; phylum Streptophyta; class Magnoliopsida; order Santalales; family Viscaceae; genus Viscum; species Viscum album. The sequence continues at coordinate 1,372,197,144 of OY728135.1, forward strand.
ATTTTATCATGTAACATGTTAAAGTGTTACAAGTGAGTGATAAAATTTTCATGATAATTATGATAAGTTTAATTCATTCATAAGTGTGCATAATAGTCTAAAATGAAGGTTATTACTTTCTAGGGACCAAAGTGAAATTTTGGAAAGTATAACCTAAGTATAAAAGCTCATTTTAGCCTTTTGAATAGTGTTCACAACCATTTTCTTTAGGTTCATTCATTTCCATTGATCTTCCTCGTGAATCCTTTTAAACACTTTACATGTCTACTTAGATCATCGCTTTTATATGAATTATAATATTATGAAGAATAATTGTAGTTGATTGGGTATTTTTAGAATGTTGATTTTAAAATTCACATGTAATATATTTTCAGAAGTTTTATTTTTAATAACTGAAACTTTTACCGAACCACCCAATACATCATCATGGTTGGGAATGAGAACTCATCCAAGCATGTTAGGACATCGCTTCCAATTATGACCTTCCCTATGACATATGTTGTATCTCATATGTTAGCCTTATTCTTGAGTTCGGTCTATCTCATTATGAATCCTGTTGAACTTCAGTGTCCCTCATGGTCGCAACCGGATGATGTTAGTTATAAATGTGGATTGATATTTGGGCATTAGGAAATATCAAAACTCCCCAATAGGCATCTATGGTTCACTATAACAGTTAGTAGTGTTGTAAATCTAGTACACTGGATCAATATATTGTCCTCATGAGATGTTCACATAGGCATGTGCCACAATGGAATGTTCACATGGAAACCACAATACCTTGGAAGTTTCCACATTGAAAATGTATCACATCCATTAATACACCACTAGCACTCGACGGCTGCTACCTGTGATGGGGTAATAACACTCTATCACTTCAAATCGACTTTGTCCTTGGTTGAAAACTCACAATATACAATCGGAAGCTTAATCAATGTTTTTATTAATTTATTTCTAAAATTTTCATATGTACCACAGCCCTTGATGAATATCGTCAGTAGTATGTCTTCCTCTATCTACGATGTAACAACCCGAATCTGAAGCCACTCAACTGGTGCCATGAACCTGGTTCGCCACATGACCTCAAGCTCATTTCCCAAAACGATAGAGGTTGTCGTCTAGCAGCGAGGGCCTTGGTGAGTCAGTGGGGAAACTATGCCCTCATTTGGTAAAGTATGTAGTGGAAGGAAAATAATAAAAAATAGTATAAGTAGTAAACAGCATACACACAACTGAAACTAAATAGTAGAAGTAATTTCTGATATAATAATGATGCAGCATGGTACATGTATCTATGGAAAGCAGCAAAAAAAACAACGTGCTGAAATACAACTGAACCCAAAGTATTAAAAGTAAATATTAAACTCCAACAGCATCGCAAGCCTAAGCTCGGTCACATGCTCTCCACCTCTAACCAGCAATCAAGTACCTGAAGTAGAAGGTCCACAATCCCTATCCACACCTGCAACCATATAACCTGTTTGGGCTGAAAAGAAGGACCCAAATAGGGTGTGAGACTAATCCCAGTAGGAAAACACCACAAGATTTGTTCCCTACTGTCAGTGAGTAATATAGAAGAAGTAATGAAAGTAAATACAGTAATGAACTAGGAGTACACAAGTAAATAATTCTACCAATTACCATTCACATTCATTTAATTAAACAACTAAGGAAACTAGTGAATCTCTCTATCCCAGGTAAGCAAGTAACACAACAGGTATCTCAAAAGACTACCTAAAACACAAGCAGTATAAAACCCAAGCTTATTCTTTGTCTTGGTGGACTTGTCACAACCAACCAACAATAATTTATCACGCTGACCCTCTAGGTGGCTCACGCGGGCATACCCCTATTGTCAAGAATTCATACAAAGGCAAAGACACTCTGGGAAGCACTCACCATCAATTCCCCTATGGTCATGTTGTAGAGGCCCGAATCTTGACGTACATAGACATTACTTTTTCAGAATACTTAATACATAACAAAAAAAAGAAACACAAGGACCATATTAATTTAGTGTCTTTGGAAACTCAGAATATAAACTTTTAATCATGTTGAAATGTCTTCAAAAACTCCCATAACAATATTCCCCTTTTTGTTTCCTTACCTAAAACCTTTCTTTATTTCCAGAGTAAAATAAAACATAAAAAAGGGTGAGCTCAAATTCTCAGTAAGGGCAAACATAGATAACATAAAACAATCCATAAACATTTGGAAGCAAAAACTTGAACATGAAATTTAAACATCAAAATCTTGAGCAAAGACATAAATCGTGGAAGTACGTAAGGCATATATCAACATAGAACATCAACCGTGATTAAATATAATGGGAATAAAACATGTAATTGTGGCAACCATTCAGCACATGTTATGATTTCCATAGTAGCCAAGGCATTGCTACCAAGACCATCTTAGTGGACAAAGTCCCTTTCTGAATCGAGTTCACTCCTCGTTTCAGTCCTGTAACACTGAACCAGATTAACTTATCGTTCCAGCCATATCTATCTCATGAGATATAAATATTTACCCAACTCATTGGAGGTAGATATAGGTACCACCCATCTCATAGTGAAATCATTCTTACTTGTGCCACAAAATAAACTTAAAACATTCATCATAACCCAAAGAATAAAATGGGTTTCATAAACATCATCCCATCATCACATAATCCATATAAAACAAATGGATATTTCATCATAAGAAAATTGAAACCATGTAAATCATATTATACTTGAAACATACACATATGAAATAATGTCATCTTAGATATAAAATGGTTTTGATAAAACACTTGAAATTAATTTTTGAGGAAAAAATCCTTTCTTCTTCAAAATCAATTTCTTTTCACAAAACCTCATGCAATTTTAAAAGAAAGAGATTTTGTTGAAAATAGTCATGAAATATTTTCGAGGAAGCTTCATGAAAATAAGGCTTTATAAAACCATAAAAAATTCTTTCATGCCGTATAAGTTAAAAAACATTATCCTCGTACTTTTGTAGGAAAAGTCAAAAATACCTCGTATGGTAAACAAAAGAAAGATTCCTTCCATACGATGTGGTAAAAGTAAGAAAAGGGTAAAAATGTCTTTAAACATACATGGAAGGAAAGTAAACATTTTATGAAAAAAAAAATTGAGAACATATGGACATGGATAATAATCATAACCCCAGTAAATACTTACAAATAAACAATCTCGGATAAGAATGAGATTGGAATAATTATCCCTTACCTTAGGTCTGATATGCTTCGTATGTTTCCGAGCCTTCGGTATAATGATTTAAATAATATCATTGACTTATTACAGAATCATATTCATTTTTATGATATCATATATGGTTCACTTATGACTTTATATTACCCGTTCTTTTGTAAGTTCCATGTTAAAGCAGCGTTTTGGGTTAAATCATTTTATTTATCGTACATGTTTGGACTTGTTGTTCTTGATATTATTACTTATATCCTGATTTACTTAATTCCAGAATGTAAAACATGATTTACATATAATATATATTTTAGTATATACATATATATATATGATAGATCGATTAAATGAAATGAAATACACCGTTCATGGAGACGGTAGGCCGTATGTACGCATGAACGTTGTTTTCGTTTCCTTATTGAATTGAATGAAATTAAGTAGATGACATAAATATATATAAACATAAATATAGTATCATTATTATGTCATATATTTCATGATTACTTATTATATATACTTTATAACCATTCATGAATGGTTAACATGGAGAATGAATCTCATCGCGTCGTGGAGATGGTAGTCCGTACGTACGCACGAGTGATGATATCATTCCCATGATCGTGGAATTGTATTGGATTGTATGTATACTATTTCAGAATAAATATCACTTTACAATAATCATATATAGTTATTATTTACACCATTATACCCATCCAAGTAAGTTGGTGGTGGAAAATAGATTACACCACGGCGTGGAGACGATATTCCGTACTTACGCACGTGCGGTGATTTTGTTTTCCGTAGGATGGATAGATGGTGAAATAGGGTTGTTTCATACTTATAATAACATATCAGTATATGAGTTATACTGATGTTATTACTTCATAATTAAACAACTAAAGAAGAATAAGTGGAAGAAGAAATAAATTTGAAAGAATCGGTAACGGACATTACCTCTTCTTTGAAGCGCCTCTTTGAGACCTCCTCTTAAGGAACCAAAATTGGTCTTTGAAGAAGACCAGGACCTATAGGATGTTTCTATAAAAGTGGAGAAGATAATTTGGCAGGGTTTGGCCCAGATTGAAGGCTCAAAGTGGTGTGAGGAAGAGAGCGAGGAGGTGCCCTTTTATAAGGGAGGAGAGGGGCACCTTTGGAATAACTAAAAATATTATTTTATTATAAAGTCATATTCGGTTTTTAATATCTCCAAATTGAGTTATTTCGAATCTAAGGTGGGGATGGGTCTAAATACTCTCATCCAATAGAATTTAGACAAGTTTAGGTTTCTATTTTAACCTTATCATTTAGATTTAACTTTAAGTTAAATAATTTTTCTTTTACCGTGTCTTCTTATTTTCTTACACTATAAGGTTAATAAACTTACTATAACAAGACAAACGAACCCCAAGTTGTTTATTATTAATATATATAACCCTATATAAGTCATTTGTCCAATCCTTATATTTTTAGGAATAAAATAACAATTAATAATATAATATTTTTTTAAAAACTATTTTATGTCAATTTTGACACTATTTGGTAATTGATTTTTGTGAAAATCATAAAAAAAATCTTAGTTCGAAAAAAGTTAATTAAATAAATAATAACATTTTATATTAACATATAAAATTATTTTAATTCATAAAAAGCCTCAAATTACATTTATTTGGGAATTTATAACATCAAATATGTCAATATTTCATTAATAATATAATTACTGCATCATCATTGTGTCATAAATAAATTAAATTATTTAAAGTCTAAAAATTACAAATAAAATACCATTATTTAGGAAATATTCTTATCTTTCTAATGAACATTTATAGTGTAATTTATCTTTTGTATAACCCTATATTAAAAATGATTTTCTTATTAAACTTTGATTTTAACTATTTTAACCTTTCTTTAAATAAATTAATAATAAATGTCCTAATCTAATCCAAGTGGGTCTAAATGGTCATATTTTATTCCTAAGGTTGTTTTTGGTCGAATTACACTTATCCAATAGAATTAGGACATGTTTTAGGGTAATAATAATATCATTTGTACCCTTAATTACCTTATTTACTTTTAACCATGGTAAAAAAAAGTAAAAAGTTACTATTCACCAAAAATTATTTTCATCTCATTGAACCAAATTTTACTTAATGACATCAACCATGTCTCTAAGATTTTTTAAATTCCACTCACAGAAGTGGTAAAATTATGTTTTATGTGAATTTGGAAATTCTCCTAGGAGGTGGGTAAAAGACGGTCAAAAGTTTAATAAATTTTTTATATATCTAAAATTATTATAAAATGACTCTAATGAATTACATTGAACTTATATAGGTATTATGTGTCAATTTTGACCTAAAATAAATTTAAATATAATAAATAATTATTTAAATAAAAAAGTCGATTTTTAAATAGTAACCTAGTGTTTTCACTATTCATCAAAAATTGAAAGTTTTCAGAAAAATACCAAAATTTCACCCTAGGATAATTTCGATATTCCGAATCGAAAAATGAAGTCCATTTTGAAAGTTGAAATTTACAAAATTTCAAAAAGTGGTTATTACTATTCATAACGGCTAGTTTTAATAATATTTTAATAGCATATCGTTGTTTAGTGAAACTCGGTATTGCATACAACACACGCTATCGAGGAAGGTCACGATTGCATGTAATGCAGACAAGTTAGGGTTGTGTGTTGTGAAAGACTCCTTTGTTGTAGCGTACAACACAATACATCAATAAAATTAAAAAGAATATTTTTCATAAAATCTCGGGGTGTTACACTTGTAGCGATAATACAGACTCTCTGAGAAAGAACTTACGTCTAATTCACCCTTTAGTCTTGATTCGATAATTATCAGACCCTCTGAGAGAGCACAAAGTCAATCCCCCTTATGGTCTCATAGTGGCAATAATTAAACAAGCCCTCTGAGGAAGCACTCAACATCAATTCCCCTTATGGTCTGACTACACCAGGTTCCTTCAGCCCTGAGTAAAATCAATCGTACATAACCAATTCGTAGTTTCCCTAAGTATGTTCAACAACTACTTGGATAATAGATACAATGCATCAAAACATTTAAATTACAGGAACCACATCCAATTATCCATATCAAGGTAGGTAATCAGTGTAACAAGGTTTTCCTCACAGACAACCTAAGAAAAACAGTGATAAACAGCCAAAACAAGGAATACGCCCATGGGGTGATCCTCAAACATGAAAACAAGCAATCATTATTCATCTAACATCCTCAAGAACACAAGAAATATAAGGTAGGTAATATTATAGAATCAAACCCTAACTCGAGATACCTGATACATGGGTATTCGGTACTTTTTCACAGAAACTCAAGACATTTAATGTAAGGCATCAAACCACCTACCTCGAAGGTTTTGACGAAAACCCCAACAACGAAGAATGCACAAGAAACTCAGGTTGATTCTCCAAGAACCCACCTTAGATTACTTATCCTAATAAGATTAAGACCCAAACTCATCAATTTGGAATCCACACACTTAGATCTACCCATAACGGGAGTAGATCTTAGAAACCAAGGGAGGAGGAGAAGTAGATCTAAGTAGATCTAAGAAAACGATCAAGAACAAAGGAGAACGATCACATACCTCAAGAATCTGGCTTTGATTTTCCAAGATAATCCTTTGGATCGCCTCCAGAATGATGGTAGAACCTTCATAGACCTAAGGGGAGCCAAAATCCTGAGTTATGGCCTCTTAGGAGGAAAAACGAGCCACTTAGAGGCTAAAACGAGTTAGATTCACAAATTTAGGATCTAGATTTAAGTGACCACACGGTTAGTCCACACAGTTTGATAAACCATGCGCTAAACATGAATTAGCTTCTGCCTTGTCAAACACTCCTCGCATGGTTAGGCTACACGGTTAGACAAACCGTGCACTAACCGTGCGTTAGCCACTTCCTTGAGTGCCAGCTACACACGGTCTTGCCGCACGGTTAGACAAACTGTGCGCCACCCGTGCAGCTCCCTATTTTGCCTCAAAACTTACTTTCAAGTTTCCCCGACTCTTCCAAGCATCACCCTTAACATTAAAACCAATAAAAACATCAATCGAGGGGTCACATACCTGAAAAGAAGATCTGGGTTCTTACAAACTTCCTCCCTTAAAGAAATTCGTCCCTGAATTTCCTAACACGGTATAGAAGAAGAAACCTTGAACAACTCTAGCCACTGCAATTGTACATCAGCCTCCCTCTCCCAAGTCTCATCCTGTAATTTCTCGTGCTGCCATAGCACCCGTACCAGAGGAACAGACCAGCCATGGAGAACCTTTGCACTACGATCAACAATCCTGATAGGATGCTCCTCAAAAGATACATCCTACTCCAACTCAACCTCCTCGGGTTGAAAAACATGAGACTGGTCTGAGAAATACCATCGAAGCTGAGAAACATGGAAGACGTTGTGCATATCTTGGTTCCTCTGAGGTAACTGCAACCTGTAAGCAACCATCCTAACTCTCTCTAGAACCTCAAACGGCCCGACATATCTCAGTTAAATCTTTCCCTGACTTCTAATCCTCTTATGTTCCAACCTCTGGGTAACACGCAGTAAAACCTGATCTCTGACCATAAACTCCAAAGGTCATCTCCACTGATCAGCATAAGATTTCTGCTGAGACTATGCGGTAGACATCCTCTTGCGAATCAACTCTACCTGCTTTGTGGTCTCCTGAACAAGAAGAGGTCCCAGCATAGCTGCCTCTCCTGCCTCCAGCCAACACAAAGGTGATCGTCATGGCCTACCGTACAAACCCTCATTAGGTTCCATTTTAATAGTTTCTTGAAAACTATTATTATAGGAAAACTCCACTAGAGGTATATGTTTCTCCCAAGAACCTCTAAAATCAAGGACGCATGATTGCAGTATGTCCTCCAGCACCTGAATCGCGCGATCTGACTGGCCATCCATCTAGGGATGGTAAGTTGTACTTAGAAGTTCCTGTATACCCAAAGCCTCCTATAGCCCCTGCCAGAAATGTGAAGTAAAGTGGGTGTCCCTATCTGAAACGATAGTGTTCGGAACCCCATGAATTCATACCACCTCACAAATTTACAACCTCCCAATCTCATCCACATCGAAGGTCTCCTTGATTCGCAAGAAATGAGTAACCTTCATGAGCTGGTCAACAACAACCCAAACTGCATCATTCCCTCGAGGCGACCTCGGTAACCCTGTCACGAAATCCATCGCGACATCAATCCATTTCCACTCAGGAATGGGTAATTACTGTAAAATCTCTGTTGGTTGTTGATGCTCTGCCTTCACCTGCTGACAAGTGGAACACCACATAACAAAACCAGCCACATCCTTCTTCATACCTAGCCACCAATACTGATGACGTAAGTCTCGATACATCTTTGTGACGCCAAGATGAACTACCCAAGCTGAAGTATGAAACTACCACATCATCTCCTCACATATGTTTTCTGAAACCCATACGTGTCCATGAAAACATAACACCTCATCATCACCCACTGTCCACCCCGGAGTAGTGTCTCCACCTAACACACCCTCCCGTAGGACTAGGACTTCTAAGTCTGATAGCTACCTCATTCGAACTCGGTCCATAAGAGTATAGGTAATAGTTAAAGAAGAAAGAACCATCTGTACTTGTTTGTCATGCACCTCCAAATGCATCTCAAAGAACAGCGCCATAAGCTGCCACTCACTGCTGGCCTCCTGAATTGCATGTATCTGATTCCTCCTGCTCAGTGTGTCTGCCACAGCATTGCCTTTCCTAGGTGTATAAGAAAGCTCAAAGTCTAAAGACCATAGGTACTCGAACCACCTCTGTTGTCTCAGATTTAAGTCACACTGTGTGAAGATATACTTGAGGATATTTTGGTCATTATATACCACAAAATTCTCTCCCAGAAGATAATGTCTCCAACAACGCAAAGCATGAACAACTGCAGCCAACTCCAGGTCGTGCGTAGGATATTTCTTCTCATGTTGCCTCAACTACCGAGATCCATATGCAACAACACGATCCTCCTGCATAAGCACTGCTCCAAGATCGATGCCAGATGCATCACAAAAAACTGTATAACTCTTTCCCAGCTCTGGAAAAACTAGGAGCGGTGTTGAAGTAAATCTCCCCTTCATCTTCTGAAAGGTTGAATCGCAGGCTTCTGACCAAACGTACTTCACCCCCTTCTTAGTCAATCCCGTCAATGGCATTGCTATGTGTGAGAAGTATTTTATAAAGCTCCTGTAGTAACCATCCAGCCCCAAGAAACTCCGTACCTTGAAGACATTTTTCATCTATTCCCAGGTAACTACTGCTCTCACCGTCTCTGGATCTACTGATACTCCTATCTCTGAGATGACATGACCTAGGAAGTGAATTTCTTCCATCTAGAAGTGTCACTTTGAGATCTTAGCATATAATTGATGCTCTTTCAGTGTACTCAAGAGGATATCAAGATGGGTAGCATGGTCGTGTCGAGTGTGAGAGTACACCAAGATGTCATCCAAGAAAACCACCATAAAGGAATCCAAGTAAGGATGGAAAACTCTATTCATCAGTGCCATGAAAGCTGTTGGCGTGTTCGTGAGACTGAACGGCATAACCAAATTCTCATATAGACCATACCTGATCCTGAAGGCTGTCAGAGGTATATCTGATGGTCTAACACGCAACTCATGATAGTCGGATCTCAAGTCGATCTTCGATAATACCCTGGCTCCTCGAAGATGATCAAAAATATCATCAATCCTTGGCAAGGGATATCAGTTCTTGACCATCAACTAGTTCAGCTTCCAATAATCCACACAAAGTCGTAAAGTACCACCCACCTTCTTCATAAATAAAACAGGCGAACCCCAAGGAGAAGTACTGGGTCAGATAAAACACTTTTCTTGTAACTCCTCCAACTGCTTCTTGAGCTCTTGTAACTCAGGAATAGCCATTATATAAGGAGGTATGGATACCGATGCTTCTCCCGGCACAAGATCGATAGAGAATTCTACCTCACGCTCGAGAGGAAACCCTGAAAAGTCTTCTGGAAAGACATCTGGAAAAAGATCAACCACTGGAGGGAAGTCTATCTAAGAAGTCCCCTGATCATCCAGATATAAACTAGCAATCTGGGCTGTAACACCACCCAACCCATGATGCTCTGGTCTAGCTCTGCTCGCTTGGACATCCCATTATCCCTTGTGAAGAAAAGGTCTTCCCTCGGGTGATGTGAAACTCACCCTATGACGATGGAAATCGAAAAAGGCCTGAAAAGGAGCTAACAAGTCCATTTAGAGAATGACATCATAACCTGTCATCTCTAGGACATAAAAATCCCACAAGAAGTGACACCCACCAACCTCAAGGGGGAACTCCTTGCACTGACGTACACTAGCAATTCTAAGTCCCAAGGGAGTGTCTAGTGTCATCATACTCTCAGAAGTATGGATAGTAAGTCTAAGGCTCTCCACAGTGTGCACAGAAATAAAGCTATGAGAAGATCTTGAATCTAAAAGTGTAGAAGATAAAACTGAGGCTACTAAAATCGTACCTTGCACTGTGGAAGGTCCAGGATCCTGCTCCTGATGAATCTGCTCCACCGCAAACGTTTTTCCAGTACCGCAGCCCTGTACAGCAGCCTAAAATCCCTGAGTTGATCCTCTCTGAGCATGACCACCGCGTTCACGTCATCCACCCTGGCCTGATCGACCTGAAGAACTCCAGCCCCCATTCTACTGCAGAACTGGTAATCCTGTGCCTATACATGGAGTTGAAACAGATCCACCTTCACTAGCTACTGGAAGAAGGACCTTACAAAACTGCTGCAGGTGACCCATCTTTCTGCAAGATCGACACTCCACTGGTTCCCTCGGGCACTGTGGATTTTTATGCCCGTCCCTCCCACACTAGTAGCACACAACCTTTCTACCTTAAGGAACATCTCGCTTCCTCAAGTCACCTCGTGTAGAATCTCGGTGGCGCTTCCTGATGCCAGTAGAAAGAGTACTAACTCTGGATGCTGAACCGCCCTGGCTCAATACTTCAGTATCCCTCAGATTACTCTCCGTGATCAATGTCCGGTTGACTATCAAAGAAATAGAAGTCAACTGGAAGACCTTCACCTGTGATCTGATCTCTGGTCTGAGGCCCCCCTCAAACTTCCTTGCTAAAAACAGATCTTCATTCCCTAGAACGGGGGTGAAACGCTGTAACTCAGTAAAACAGGAGGAATACTCCATAACTGAGAGAGTACCCTACTACAGGTTCATGAACTCTCTAGCTCTGTTGGCCCTTAGTGTCTCCAGGTAGAATTAGTCGTAGAACGTACGTTGAAACTCCTCCCAAGAAACTATCTGCTGATGCCCTGCCTAAGAAACTATGTCCCACCATCTCTTGGTGGAATCTTGCAGCATGTAAGTCGTGAGATTCACCCTTCTGTCTGGGGTTGTATAAAGATGATCAAAGATAGAAACCATAGCTTCAAACCAGGATTCAGCAGCCTGAGGTCCTCCATCTCCAGAGAACGTGGGAGGATGCTGCTGCTGAAAGACTCGCGTAAGCTCTGCCATAGACTGGGTAGGTTGTTGAGCTCCCAGAAAGGTCTGTATGAACCTCATGAATCCCTCACCGAACTGTGTGTCCACACCAGTGTCAGGAATAACTGTCGGTTCCATATCCGGCGTACGATCATTGTCAGATCCCTGATGTGCAATAGGAGGATGTCTTGGCGGTATGACTCTGAAAGGTCAAAGCACACCTTTATTAACAACGAGAACAATTTCAATTCATAAGAGCAAAGAGGAATAGGAAAATAACACACTTAAGTTTAGTTAAACTTGACTACACGGCGTGCTTTTCCACTACACGGCGTGTCATTATGGTTTTTTTCCCTATCTGCGTCGTTAGTCACACGGACTGGTACACAGACCAAAACTACACGGCGTTTCAACATGGTACACAGCGTGTTGTCCCTAAGATTTTCCAACCCATGTATTCAATTACACGACTGGATCACCTGGAAGGAAAGTACACGGCGTGTACTTAAAGGTACACGGCGTGTAACTGTGAAAAGTAGTTCTTCCTGAATAGAAGAACACACGGCATGTGTTCATAGGGCCACACACCGTGTTATCTAGTTTTATGGGTAGTAGACATAAAAAACTCCCCAAAAACCACTGAAAAACATGGAAAACCAACACCTATGTGTCAAAATCTGACTGTGGGGGCCCATACTCCCCGCGAATCAATGCTTGAATTCATAACAATGCATATAACAAGTAAACATTATGATAATCCCATGATCCACCAAATTCCAATCCTCGAGGGAACATAACACCTTTAAGACCAAAGCTTAGATTCCATGCTAAATAAGATGTAAAATAAATAATACCCTATCAGCATAGCAGGTATCTCTATCACAGCAACTATCACAACATCATGCATAATCTATCACGACATTTATCACAACAGCATACAAATTCTAATGCACCCTAGATGGCATGGTAAAATGCATGACATGTGATTTTCTAACCAGTGCCTAAATGATGCATGAGATGGAATACCCTCATCTCTTCAGGTTGAAACAAAATAGAACCACAATCATATAAATTGTAATATCACACAACAAGTGCATCACCCAATGGTGAAAAATAGTCAACTGTAACGCTTGAAAAAACTAAAAATTGAAATTACGAGGTAATATATCTTTTACCTATACACTGGTTAATTACTCCCAGGCATAGTTAAGTACCAATTACCCATTCCTTCCTATACCTGTCTATTGTTGCCAAACAGTAAGGAAATATAAAAGAAATAAAACCTCCTCTGATACCACTTTGTAACGACCCGAATCTGGAGCCACTCAACTGGTGCCCTGAACCCGGTTCGCCATATGACCTCAAGCGCATTTCCCCAAATGCTAGAGGCTGCTAAATAGCAGCGAGGGCCTTGGTGATTCAGTGGAGAAACTATTCCCTCATTTGGTAAAGTATGCAGTGGAAGGAAAATAATAAACAATAGTGGAATCAGTAAACAGAATACACACAACTGAAACTAAATAGTAGAATAAATGTATGATATAATAATGATGCAGCATGGTACATGTATCTATGGAAAGCAACAAACAAAACAATGTGCTAAAATAAAAATGAACCCAAAGTACTAAAAGTAAACAGTAAACTCCAGCAGCATCGCAAGCCTAAGCTCGTTCCCATGCTCTCCATATCTAACCAAAAATCAAGCACCTGAAGTAGAAGGTCCACAATCCCTATCCACATCTGCAACCATATAACCTGTTTGGGCCGAAAAGTAGGACCCAAACAGGGTGTGAGACTAATCCCAGTAGGAAACCACCACAATATTTGTGCCCTACTATCAATGAGTAATATAACAGAAGTAATGAAAGTAAATATCATAATGAACTAGGAGTACACAAGTAAATAATCCTACCAATTACCATTCACATTCAATTAATTAAACAACAAAGGAATCTAGCGAATCTCTCTATCCTAGGTAAGAAAATAACACAACAGGTATCTCAAAAGACTAGCTAAACCACAAGCAGTATAAAACCCAAGCTTTTTCTTTGGCTTGGTGGACTCGTCACAACCAACCAACAATAATTTATCACGCTGACCCTCTGGGTGGATCACGCGGGCAGACCCCTATGGTCAAGAATTCATTCAAAGGTAAAGACACTCTGGGAAGCACTCACCATCAATTCCCCTATGGTCTTGCAGCAATAATAAAGACTCTCTGAGGAAGCACTTACGTCTAATTTCCCATTTAGTCTCGATTCGATAATTATTAGACCCTCAAGAGAGCACAAAGTCAATCCTCATTATGGTCTCATAGTGGTAATAATTAAACAGGCCCTCTAAGGAAGCATTCAATGTCAATTCCCCTTATGGTCTGACTACACCAGGTTCCCACAGTCCTGAGTAAAAGAAATCGTACGTAACCGATTTTTAGCAGCCCTAATTATATTCAACAACTACTTGGCTAATAGCTAAAATGCATCAAAACATTTAAACTGCAGGAAACACGTGCAATTATCCATATCAAGGAAGGAAATCAGCGTAACAAGGTTTTCCTCACAGACAACCTAAGCCAAATGGAAGTAAATAGCCAAAACAAGTAATACACCCATGGGGTGATCCTTAGACATGCAAACAAGCAATCATTATTCATCTAACAGCCTCAAGCACACAAGAAATTTATAGAAGATAATATTACAAGATCAAACCATAACCCGAGATACCCGATACATGGGTATCCGGTACTTTTGTATATAAACTCAAGACATTTAACATAAGGCATCAAACCACCTACCTTGAAGGTTTTGATGAAAACCCCAACAATGAAGAATGCACAAGAAACTCGGGTTGATTCTCCAAGAACCCACCTTAGATTCCTTATCCTAACAAGATCAAGACCCAAACTCATAAATTTGGCATCCACACACTTAGATCTGCCCATAACGGGTGTAGATCTAAAAAATCAAGGGAGGAGGAGAAGTAGATCTAAGTAGATCTAAGAAAATGATCAAGAACGAAGGAGAACGATCACATACCTCAAGAATACGGCTTTGATTTTCCAAGAGAAGCCTTTGGATCACCTCCAAAATGATGGTATAACCTTTATAGACCTAAGGAGAGCCAAAATTCCAAGTTATGACCTCTTAGGAGGAAAAATGAGCCACTTAGAGGCTAAAACGAGTTAGATCCACAAATTTAGGATCTATATTTAAGTTCCCGCACGGTTAGTCCGCACGGTTTGATAAACCGTGCATTAGCTTCTACCTCGTAAAACACTCCTCGCACGGTTAGGCTGCACAGTTAGACAAACCGTGTGCTAACTATGCATTAGCCACTGTCTTGAGTGCCAGTTACGCACGGTCTAGTCGTACGGTTAGACAAACAGTGCGCTGCCCGTACAGCTCCATGTTTTGCCTCAAAACTTCCTTTCAAGTTTCCCCGACTCTCCCAAGAATCACCCTTAACTTTAAAACCAAGAAAAACATCAACCAAGGGGTCACATGCCTGAAAAGAAGATCTAGGTTCTTACATACGAAGTACTTTACATAGCAATAAAATGTATCCTAAACTATGTCAGTTATGGGTAACTTTTGAAGATCCTTGAAGAAGTCATTGATATACTCCACAATATTTTTGGTTATGTGTTCATACCTATTCCCCCCATCGTATGACGATTTTTTTCTATTTTGGAATATGCATCATGTAATCATATACTCCCTGGTTTTCCCTAGAAATTTCTTCTAATTTCTGCTCAAACCTATGTTTATCCAGATCATATGATACATAAAAATTGATCATATTACATATAAATTAATTTTATCATTACATTTACAAAGTAAAAAATTAATAAATAGGTTTTATACCAAGATTTTTGATAGCTTTCTTCATGGATTCTTCATGAAAATTCTTTGACACATTACTATAAATGTGTCTAATGTAGTATCAATGATGTGCATTTGGGGATCTCTATGTAATAGGATCCATATTGATTGCCTCATTTATTTCCCAATGATGATCAGATATCAAACATACACCTTGAATGCAGGTAAAATGGTTGTTAGTACATGTCAAAAACCAACTCCAAGATTCATAGTTTTCTTTCTCTGCCATAGTAAAAACAAGATGTATAGGCATATTGTTACCATCTTGGGTTGTTGTAATCAGAAATATTCCCATGTTATTTACATATAGAAATTTTCCATCATTCTGTATAAATTGTTTATTGAAACAAAATATGGTAATGCATGGAATGAATGCCTAGAACAACTGATGAAATTTGACATGAGAAGGATTGAGTCAGTTTTCTTGAGACACATATTCATTTGTATCAAGGTGGAAGATAGGTTATTTTCTTTACCATAGTATTGATAAAAATTTTGGTAACACCCAATATGAGTCATATCAATCACCATACACCTTGAAAATTACCTTCGGTTTCTCCATCCATGCCTTTCCATAGGAAATCTTGTAACCAAAATTTTGTTGTATCCTCTCTTGCACAAGGGCTACAGGCACATCTTAGCAGGTCCTTGGTCATTTAGAAAATAACAGATGACACAAATTTAGTATACAATGATGTATGATCTTGTATCAGTTTAGGATGCATGAAAGTATGAGATTCCACAATCTTAGAAATTTTCCACCCCCAAAGAGCAATTTCAAGAATCACCCTCAAGTTAAATATACAATCATCATTGTATTTGTCACATTGTATGATGTATTTAGTCTATCTTGACTCATGAACTAAATATAAATAGTGTAAATCAAAATGAAATCTTTCATTATATTTTTCATGGAATATTTACTTAGAAAATATCTTCCAACATATAATGTTTTGTCCATTTACCAGATCTATCCTCTACAACTCCATGAAACTCGGTTTTATGTGTGATAATATTCCAGTCAAATTTAGGAAAAAATTGTCATAGAATCCAAAAAATATTTGAAGAGTGGTGGATGATTTATTATGTGTTGTGGTGAATGTATAACTATTAAATTTCTAAAAACTTCTTCCCCAGCTTCTTCTTCTTACTCTTCATCATTATTGTTTTCTCAATTTATCCCATTTTTAGAAACTTACTCATCATAAAAATCCCCTTACTACACATCTGGGTGATCAGTTTTGATGTCTTCTTCTGTGGGATAGGGAAGAGTCACATATTCTTAGGATGGACCTTCTTTGATGACTCTTTTATGCCTATATTATCTTCTAATAGAAGGATACTTCTAAAGAATAGAAACCTCCACATATAACTTCATAAAAGCATTATCAGACCATTAGTTAAATAATGTTGTTGCTTGTAACCAATCCTCATCATCAGCCAATGGATAATCTATATGTCATAGGTTATCTTGGAATTACAAATGTCTATAGCTAATAGACTATATCTCCTGATCAAGTCTCAGAGTTAACTAAAAATTAATTCTTTCCTGAAGTTCTCTTAGGGTAAGACAATCAATTATCCTAAACATTCATGTTTCTTATATAATATATGAAGCTTTTTTATTAGTTTTAATAACCTACCCATAGAAATAAACACAGGAAAACATAATTTTTTACATGAAAAATGGTTTCTGATAAATATTTCAATAGTGTAAATAATATTGACAATGATGAATAATTGTGTAGCATTGATTGTGCAATAATTTTTTTAAGTTATTTTATGGTACAAGATATAATTAGATGTTAAATAGTTTATAAAGAGAATGTGAATAATTTAAAGCATATCCCCCGAGATTGTCAAACTAGGTGTACAGTAAGGCCTCTCTATTATGAACCAGGTGATGATCGATTCAATTCCCAATGTACCCTTTTCAGGTATATTACCCCTAGGTACAATTGTGTCAAAAACACATCCACTTGTAATATCCAAATAGGGATTTCACTGCTTTTATAAAAACAAAATATTTACTTTACTAAAATCTTAGAATGCTTTATTATCTCTGAAATGATGTTGCTAAAGTTTTATAGTCCAATTTTTAATATTCCTAATGTATCTTCAGTAGTTTATAAATATAATATGAATAATATAAATCATATACCCCAGGAGTGTCAAACCAACTGATCAGTAAGGCCTCTTTATCATGCACCATGTGAGGATTGAGTCGATGTCCAATATTCCCTTTTCGGGGATATAACCCTTAGGTATAACTATGCCAGAACCATGTATACTTTTAGTATCTAGACTGAGTTTTTTTGCTTAGATAACCCCAAAATATTTAATTTCCTAAAATTTTATAATTTTTTCTTATATCCTAAATGATGTGGCTAATGTTTCTTAGTCCAAATTTTAATATTCTTATAGGTATCTTCAGTAATTTTTAAGGAGAATGTGAATCTTCTAAATTATATACCCTAAGAGTGTCAAAATAGGTGTGCAGTAAGACCTCTTTGTCATGCACCATGTGACGATCAACTCAATTCCCAATACAATATTTTCAGTTTTATTACCCCTAGGTACAACTATGTTAGAGCCATATCCACATGTAGTATCTAAAAATGGATTTAATTTCTCGAATAACTATTCAATATTTACTTTATCTAAATTTTAGAATGTTTTCTTATATCCGCAATAATGCTATTAATGTTTTGTTTTCTAAATTTTAATATTACTAAAGGTATCTAACGTTATTAATTAAATATAATGAGGATCATCTAAAACAGATCCCCCATGAGTGTTAAACTAGGTGTATAGTTAGGCCTCTTTATCATGGATTTAGATCTCTTTGATCCTAAGTTAATCCTATGTGAATCCTAAGGTGATCAGTATCTAATCATTATTTAATCATAATTTGATATTTATTTAATCATTAATTAACCATTACTTAGTAATTATTTAATAATTAGTTAATCATAATGGCTAATTAACTGTAAATATTGAAATTTAAATGGTTGATAAGTTGAAATGATATATGATTGTTGAAATCAAAATGGGTAATTAATGTTAAATTAAAATGAGAAGTGTGGTCAAAATGGTTGATGTTAAATGTAAAATGAGTGAGATGGAAATATGAAATTAATGGGTTGTTTTTAATGGAACTGTCTAGAAATGTGAATTTTACAAATATTGATTTGATTTAGAAAGAATATGAAATATAAATTGTGATTTTTGAGTTGGTGGTGCGCATTTAGTGATGGCAGCGAAAGCGGTGAACTTTGTGAGGCCTTGGGGTGATATTGTGAGTTGGGATAGATCTTATGTGATGTACCCATAGGTTAGGATTGTGTGTTATGATATTATATGCATACATTAAATTTCTTTGTGATTTTTTTATATATGCCCCACCTATGTCGAACTTCTTGTGTTGAAACCCATATATTTATATATAGGTATTTTTTTCAACATCCTGGTGGAGAGGATGGATAGTTAGTCACCCACTCTTCCCCATGCCATCTTCTAGGAAACATTGAAATACACATACTACGATGTCTATAAGTCAAAATTTTACTGTCAATATGTGATGTGATGTGATTTCCCATGTGTCTTTGGGCGAGATGTTATGTGATGAACCAAGTATTTTCAGGTGATATGATGAGATGGCTTGTGGTGGGGGTCATTCATAGTAAGAGTAGGGAATGAGGTTAATGTCATTCATGTTCAGGACACCCTACTGTTTTGGTTATGTTATATGATGTGATGGCTTATGTGTATGTGGGTGGGATGTGATGTGATGTGATTTTATGTGATGTGATGTGATGTTATACGAAAGAGGTGGGAGTGCCAAGACATACGTCGTTGGGGTGTGAGAGTGGATAATTTTTGGGAAAGTGTTTTTGGGTACCTATCATCAATATGATTTATATTGTGTTATTATACTTGGATGTTTTATTTGGTGATCAGACCTTATTAAGGTTGAGGATTGGATAGTTGACCTACTTAGGTGCGGTTGGTTATAATTTTTGTTCATGGATGCATTAGTATGATTCTTTCACATGTTCATAAGAGACTTTTTTTACCCTAATAAGCATAATTTTATGTTCACCCTATGTATATAATCTGATTTTCAGGTTTCTAGGAGGATTACATAGATCGTTCTAGGTATTACTAGCTTGAACCTTTGGACGATTGTTGTGTTGTTGTCTTGGATTTTTTTTTGTATTTACTTTTGAAGACTTTTATCAGTATCTAATTACTTTATACATGCATTGTGGGATGGTTTTGGTTTCCTTTTTATACTATGTCATGGAGTTTATTATAGTTGATTATTCTTATCTCCGAATTCTATTTTTATTATAGAGGGTATTGTCTCCCATTTATGAGGTTTGTATACCCTTGATGCTAGTCTCCAACCCAGGTCCTATTGGAAGTAGGACTCATGGGGTCATTATATCTCTTACTTCATTGTGGTATCTTTGGAGGGAGAGGGTTTTGACAAAGTTTTATCAGAGCTGATGGTTGAGAGATAGGATGGGGTTTGGAGTTATGCACAGTGAGGATTGCATGGGATGGTATGGTAATAGTGTCAGTTGACCTTGGTGTTTAACATAGGCCAGAGAGACTGGCTAGGACATGGGATTTTTAGACCATCGTGATCCAGTTCGTAACATTTGAGCTTATTGAATGATCAAGTGAGGTGGACCTGTTTTCAGGGTAAATACCTAGGATAGGTACATACATCATGATAACTTGTGTTCTTCTTTAAATTGGGTGGTTTTAGTTTTGGGAAATTTTAAATAACTTAAAATGAATAAAATTAATCTTAATAAAATTTCATACTACCTGGATTAGTAAATATTTCTTTCCATTTCATCTATGACTCATAGTCCTCATTCACATGTGGTTCAAGAAGTGGAGGTTTAGTAGGATTATTTGGTTAATTGTTGGAGGGTTAATCCATTTGAGTAGGAGGATTATTGGAAGAGAACATTTTGTTCTTTTCAATGGTAGGATTCAGGTAAGTATGATATATGTGTTTCAAATGTGGAGATGGAGAACTGGTTGGAGGATCTTGAGATTGCCTCCAATTTTATCTAGGCCCTAGTGTGGTACTAGGCCTCACTATCAATCAGTCATATGCGAGGGGTCATGCATCATTGATGGAAGTTGTACCTTGGTGAGTGGAAGGAGGATGATATGTTTAACGGGTTGGATTTTAGAAAAAGTTTTGAGAAAAATTCATTTTTTTGACCATGAAGGCGGTGAAGAGGCTCGCATGGGATTTTCTCTATGCGGGAGTTGGGGATAAAGTTTAAGGACTTTCTATATTTTTTTCCTAGATCTTTTTCCTAATTATAAGTACCAAGTTTGGCATCTTTAAGAGGCACTCGATCCTTCTATACAATATGTAGTTACTCCCTTTACATTGTCAACATATTTGGAGGTTCATAAAATGGTGAAGGTGATCGAGCAGATGCACTCGTGAGGAGGTTTACCATGAGGGGAACTAGCATGGTGATATTACTAGGGCATGAAACAGAAGCTGATATGATGGGGATTTAAAAAAATTCGTCACCTAAATGAAAAAACTTCATCATCTCTGGTGATCCAATCTCAGGTACAGTCTATGGATCTCACATGAATTATCAAAGCACAAAAATTAAAACAGAATGATCTAATGGGATAGTCTTAACTTCGATTACTATAGCCATGGATTTATTAAGGTACTAACATTATAATGATAGAATCCGGAGATATCAATTCCTAAAATTAAAATATACAAATTCTATCTTGGTCATTCAACCAATGTCATACCCCCAATGACACACCCAACACAAGGTACCTCGCCACAACATCAATGTCATGGTATTTTCCTTGCTTCAAAGTATGTGATCAAATAGTATGCATTGGTAATGTTCTCAAGTAAGGAGACCAATACACATGTCTATAGATAGAAAAAACCAATGACACTAGAAAAAAGTGGTGTTATTATTGGTGGGTCTATCCTCACGATATCAACTACTAAAGATCACCAAGTAAAAACTTCATGAGAAGAAGCCTCACTGCTTATGAATCTCCAGCACCTGATAGTCACACGTCATATTTAACCTATCATTATGATGTCTCTGGACCATAGGAAATTACTTTATGATTAATTTCATGGTATTTATATGTTCTTATTATATCCCAGGGACTGTTATAACCTTTTGATACAAAATTTAATACAAGGAAATTACCATAAATATAGCGGATATAGAAGTTTCAACATTATTCTGATAAGATAAACACGTGTATATATCAAAAAATATACATGTAATGGTAAAAAAAATATATATAAGTTGTTTATAGGGCACCCACTTTCAATACTCTCACTTTCACTAGATACAAATGCTAACAAGTCTCAACCTGCTAGCTCTCACATGAGAATCATGCTTCTGCTGAGATATGGATTTAGTCAGGGGGTCTGCCACATTTTTGTCTATAGATACTCTACTAATTAAAACTTCACATCTATAAGTAAAATCCTTGAAGATATGAAACTTTTTAAGTATATGATTTATCCTCTAGTGGGACCTAGTCTCCTTAGATAGAACCACTTCTGTAGTATTATCATAATAAACTAGAATAAGGTCTACAATATTAGACACAACACCAATGTCTAAGAGAAATTTTTGTTTCTAGAATACCTCCTTATTTGAATTGGAAGTCTCTATATACTCAGATTTTACTATATATTTGGTGAACATAAGTTTCTTTGAGCTTCTCCAGCTCATTTCTCCACCATTAAAGCAAAAGACATAGCCTTACTGTTATTTCAGATCATCGTGATTTTCTAGAAACTAGAATAAATGTATTCTATAATTACTATTTAATTATCTACTCCATAAAACAAGAAAATATAATTTATACACCTCAAGTACTTCAAGATAGTTTTGATAGTTTCTAAGTTCATCTCTCTTGGATTAGCTTGATATCTTCCCACCATAGTTAAAGAAAAAATTCAGCATCAAATCTAGTACACAGCATGGAATACATGATAGATATCACTACTAAATCATAAGGGATTATACTCATTCTTTTAATATCCTATTGTGTTTGTGAAAACATTTTCTTGGAGATATTAATACCATGTGACATCAGTTTCAACCCTCTCTTGGATTGTTATATACTTTACCTTTTAAGTACCTATCAATATATGTACTTTGGCTTAGCCCAAGCAGCCTCTAAGATCTATCTCAATAAATATTGATCCCTATAATATATTATAATTCACCTAAGTATTTCATGTAAAAGCATTCATTTAACCAAGTCTTAATTGACTGTAGGACTTTCACTTCATTTCCCATAATTAATATGTCAATAGTATATAATATTATGAAAATGATGGTATTTCCATTAACATTATTATAGACACATGGATCACTTTCATTCTTGATGAAACCATATTCTCTTATGGCTTCATCAAAAAAACATTTCATGATCGTGATGTCTACTTCAACCCATAAATCAATCTCTACATCTTGTACACTTTATTGGCATTATTTGACTAAACAAACCCATTAAGTTGATTCATATATATGTCTTCAACCAACTTCACATTTATAAAATCATTCTTGAAATCCATTTTCTAAATCTCATTATCATGGAAGGATGTTATTATAAGTAATATTCTGATGGACTTCAATATTTCTACTGGTGTGAAGGTTTCATTTTAGTTTATGCCTTTACATTTCTTAAAACTCTTTGCTACCAATCATGCTTTATAGGTATTTAATTTACCATCCATGTACAACTTTTTCATTAATACCCATTTACACCCAATGATTTTTACATCAGCCAGAGGGTCTACCAAAATACAAACTTTATTTTGGTGTGTGGTCTCTATCTCATAATTCATATCTTCTTTACTTTTAGCATCATCATTTTCATATATTTCTTCTTTGTAGGTTATAGGTTAATCATTTTCAAGGAGTAATGTGTCACCTAACTCAATGATAAGAAAATCATAATGATCTGGTTCTCTAACCTCTCAAGTAGACCTACACAGTACTTATGTCTTGGTAACATCTTCATCTCCCACTGTCTCTTATTGAGATTATTCTCATACCAAATCTTGTGCATCTAGAGCATTAAGTTCATCAAATTCAATTTTTATCTTGCTATTTTCATTATAAATGTGTTACTTTCTATAAATTTGGATTTTATTACCATAATCACTTTTCTATCTGAAGGTTTAAAAAGGTAATATCCTTTAATTTATTTAGTATAACCTATAAAGATTCACTTCATGCTTCTAGATGATAATTTTTCACTAGGTATAGTCTTGAAAAAACCTTTCATCCCCACACACGTATGTATGATGGATTGGGTTTTTTTCACACAAAAACTCATACTAAATCTCATATTTAACTTTTATTGGTACTCGGTTGAGGGTATATTTCGTTGTCTGCAAAGCATATCCCAAAAAGGATAATGGAAGATTTTTCTTACTCATCATTGAACTGACCATGTCTAACATAGTCTTATTCCTTCTTTCACTAACACCATTCCATTGAGGTGTATAAAGAGTGATTTTGGATACTATCCTACACTCCTTTAAGTGATCAATGAAATCTTGGTTAAAACAATCTCTACCTCATTCTAAGCGGAGTGCCTTAATCTTCTTACCAAATTGGATTTCTACCTCATGTTGGTATTCCTTAAACATCTGAAAGGAATCTGAATTATACTGCATTAAGTAGATATAGCCATCGGTAAGTAATGAAGTATGAAAAACCACACACTACCTCTACTGGAAATGGACCACATACGTCAGTATGAATTAATTATAGTAATTTATTTACTCTTACTCCCTTCTCAGAGAAGGGTGATTTGGTCATTTTCTCTTGTAAACAAGCATAACATACATCCAAGTGTTTTAAATCAACTGAGTCTAAATACCCTACTTGATGTAATTTCTATAAATTATTCTCTTTTACATGATCAATCCTAAAGTGTCATGGGTAGGTGTTATATGTGTTGCAGAAATGTTGGGAGTCACAAATGGTGGAATAGGTTTTCATATGATGAAAATATAGAAGAAAGAATCAAACAGGACATAGAGATTTGTGTGGTTCGAGAAATGATCCCTATGTCCATAAAGGGGAATAAAAAACTTCACTATGAAATCCAAGAGCACAATTTATAGGGAGTATCTCAAATTTTCTAACACACAGAAATCCTAGCTCAAAATGGGCTAATAAAGAAGATGAAAAACTATTCCACTAACTGCACAGAAAGTCTAATGTGCTATAGTGAAAGGTGGATGGAAGTATAAATCACAATAGTGTCATGACCACCCAAGTCCAAGATTCTATAGTGGTTGGTGGATGGAAATCCACGGAACTACAATAACACTGTCTCCAAAGTCCACACTGCTACAGTAGTCATACCAAAGTCTAAACTGCTACAGTTCCGTATCAGTGTCAGACGGTTAGCTCTGGTTTAGTTGGTCAGAGTTTCTATAATACCCTAAAATTTGGGTCAGGGGCCTTTAGTCCCCAAACCCCTAAAGTAGGGGTTCATTTCCCCCCTGCAACCCCAATGAGCTCACCACGGAGTTACAGCCTGGTGCATAGTATGGGTCAAAAGCATTCGGCCTAATCATCATCTAGAACAGATCGGGCTACACCAATCCAAAAATCTCCCACTTAGAGCCTAATCTACTTTGTTGATCTACTTCGATGTCACTAACTAAGAAAACTCACTTAATACGATCTCCTCCTCTTTTTCACTTGAAAGTGCATGATATTCACAACTTCAATTTCAAGCTAATGATTCATGAAATACCAGTTGTTTTCCTTTTGTGCTCACATTGTGTCCTCCCTTATTTTTACTCTCATCCATTTTTCCTTAGTAAAGACCAATAGAGGCACAATAGTGCCTAAAATTATGTATTACAATCAGCTTCATCAACATGTATATTGGATTGTTTATTCCACAAATCTTATGAAATGTAAATAACCCATCCTAAATCAATCCTCTAATAAAATGGTAATTTAACTGAATGTACTTCATCTGGGCATGAAACATTGGGTTATTTTTAAGATTTATCACACTCTAACTATCACAGTGCAATACATTTTCCTCTCTCTTTCTACCCAAATCATCCAAGAAGTTCTTCAACCAAACCATCTCCATTCCAAATTCTCTTACAACAATGTATTCTGCCTCTGTGGTGGATAAAGCCACCACCTTCTGCAATTGTGATATCCAGCTTACTGTAGTTCCTCCATAGGTAAATATATAACCACTAGTACTCCTCCTGATGTTGATGTCACCTCCAAGATCATCATCCATGTACAACTACAATGAATTTCCTTTCCCAAAGCACAGAGTTACCTCCTTATTTTCCTTCAAATACCTTATTATCCACTTCACACCTTCCCGATGTTGCTTTCCAGGGTTATCCATGTATATGCTCACAACTCCCACTACATGAGAAATGTTAGGTTGAGTGCAGACCATCGTATACATTAGGCTTCTAATAGATGATGTGTGTGGAACCTTTTCCATGTACTCAAACTCTTCTGCCATCCAGTGATTTCTCATTTGATAGTTTTAAATGGCCCTCCAAGAGAATAAAGACTGGTTTTTCTTCCAGCATACCGAATCTTCTTAGAACCTTACCAATGTAGTAAAATTGTGATAACATTAAGTTTCTAGCTACATAGTCTCTCTTGATCTTTATCCCCAAAATTGTTCTAGCTTATCCAAGATCATTCATTTCAAAATCCTTACCCAACTCCCCTTTCACCTCATCAATCCTCTGCATACATGATCCTACAATGAGCATGAAATCCACTTAAAAAAGAAATATAATATATTCATCACCAAAATACATGATTTAGAAACATTTATCCATACCACATCATTTTTATTCATTTTTAGTCATGAATGCATCAAAAGTTTTGTTCCATTTCCTGGGTTCTTGCTTTAACCCATACAAGCTCTTCTGGAGTTTTCACACCATATATTCCTTCCCAAAATTAGCATATCCCTCTAGATTCTTCATATATATGTCCTCCTCTAAATATCCATGAAATAAAACCTTCTTCACATCAAGCTACTCAAGATACAGGTCCTCTGATTCCAAATTGGTAAGAACCACCCAGATGGTGGTAATATTCACTACAGGTGAGAAAATTTCAATGAAATATACTCCCTACTATTGAAAACCTTTCATCCCCATCCTTGCCTTAAAACTCCTCTTTATAGAATGTTTTTCCTTGACCCAATATACCCATTTTTTCTACAATACTTTCTTCCCTTATGGAAAATGTGTCAAATCCCAAGTATTGTTGTTAAGTAGTGAATACATTTCTTCATTCATGGACAAATCCCACTTGCTCGACTCCTTCAACTATATTTCCTCTTCAAAGCACTCTAACTCTCTATCGTCAGTCAATAAAAAATAATATAAGGATGGTGAATATCTATTCATAGGATTTATCACCCTTGTTGATCTCCTCAACTCCACTTGAGTAGGCTCCACTAGTTTTGGTGTCTCATTCTCAAGTGAACCTTCAAGATTCACTTTCTCTTTACAATATGATTCTTTGTTCCCATTTTCATATTTAGCTTCATGGAAATCCTTATATGTGATACCTTTATTAAATATCACATTCTTACTCTTGATGACCATCTTGTTAAGATCATCCCAAAAGTGATAACCAAACTCGTCGGCACCATAGACAATGAAGAATCATGGTTTGGACTTAGAATAAAGCTTTTCCCTTACATTAGTATCAATATAAACATATACCAAACTTCCAAAGACTCATAAATGTGAGAGTCTTTCCTCCTTACCAGACCAGAGATCCTCGAGTAGACATTCTCCCATTGCTACAGATAGAATTTTGTTAATGAGATATGTTTCCATGTTCACTTCATCAGCCCAAAAGGTCTTGGGTAACCCTGAGTGTAGACTCATTCTCTTGGAACGTTCATTAAGTGTCTTATTCATCCTTTTAGATGCACCATTTTGTTGTGGTGTTCCTAGGATAGTCTTCTCCCACTAAATTCCATTATTGGAATAGAATTCTATGAACTCCTAACTATCAAACTCTTTACCAGTGTTAGACCTCGAGAATTTTAGCTTTGAACCTAACTCATTCTCCATCATGATCTTCCACTTTTGAAACATCTTAAATATATAATTTTTTTTAAAAGTAAACACATACCTTCCTTGTTGAGTTTTCAATAAATGTGACATAATATTATGACCCTCTAAGGGAAGTACTAGTGAAGGACCCCAAAAATCTATATGCACTAGGTCCAGCTTCCAAGCCTTTGGTGTTCTTTATCCTTTTATAAAAGAAACCTTCTTCTACTTTCCAAAAATACAGTCTTCATAAAGGCCAACATCCAATGAATTCATCTCTCATAGTAGTCCTTTTATTGTAAGTACCTTCATAAACTTTTTACTCATGTGTCATAGCCTATAGTTCCACAACTGTGAATCCCTGACAACATTTACTAATGGAACCATGTCCAAGAAATTCTATATCATATTATATGGGGTAACATTATTTTCTCCCTGAGCTATGATCATAGCTCCCTTGGTAATCTTCCAGGCACCACTAGTAAGCATGGTACTGAAGCCTACATCATCAAGTTTCCCAAAATAAATAAGATTTATTCTTAAACTAGGGATATACCTCAAATTTTACAAAAACATGAGACTCCCACTATTTTTCTTGATTCATGAATCACCCTTTCCCACACTCTGCAAGGGTTCATCATCAGCAAGATATACCTTACAAAAATTTCTAGAAACAAAATTTTTTAGGAAACCCTTCCCTGATGTGGAATGGAAAGACACCCCTAAGTCTAAAATCTAAGACTCCATAGGTATATCAATTCTCATCATTAATACATTATAATTTCCTTCACCCTCTGTTTTTTCTCCACTGGTTTCAAGTTCCTTCCATTTATCTCTGCACTCTTTCTTGACGTGTCCTTTCTTCCAGCAAGTCCAACAGGTAGGATCAACCCCCTTTTCCTTTTCTTAGAACTTTTATCTTGAATTTGATCATCCTCTGTGATTTTAAACTATTCATATCTTCCTCTTCCTTAAACATTCAGAGCATAACCAAAGAATCTGCCTGATTCTCTCCTTTGAATGTCCTCACTAAGGATCAGGTCTCCTACATCCTTCAAAATGAGCTTGGTATTCCCCAAAGAACTACTCATGGATATTAAAGTTGCTTCCCAAATATCAGGTAATGAAGACAGTAAAACCAGTTCACATGCCTCATCACCAAGAACAATTTCCACCAATGTCAGCTGGCTTATGATGGTATTGAATTCATTGATGTAGCCTACAATAATTTTAACTTCAACTATTTTCAGATTGAACAATCATCATATAAATTGAACTTTGTTTTCCACAGAAGGTTTATCATACATATTCATGAGACATTACATCATTCCAATCATCTTATTCTCCTCTCTGATGTTGGATACCATGTTTTTGGCCAATGTAAGGTGTACAACTCTTAGAACATGTTGATCCAAAAACTCCCACTCTGAATGCTCCATGTCCATTAGCTTTAATACATGAAGTGGTAAATGGATTTTATTCTGGTAATTTTATTCTTTGATTTTCATCCTCCAGTAGTTGAAGTTAGTTCCATTAAAGTGGTCAATATTCACCTTTCCTTCTTCTATAACCATTTTTCAAATCGAGAAATATAAACTCAACCTTTGATACAAGTTTTTTTAGAAACTTCGGGAGTTTCAAATGACAGAATAGGTTTTAGATGAATAAAATATAGAAAAAAGAATCACATGGGACATAGAGATTTATGTGGTTTGGGAAATGATACCTACATCCACAGAGAGGTAGAAAACACTTCACTATGAAATTTGAGAGCATAATTTATAGGGATAATCTCAAAGTTTCTGACACATAGAAACCTTATCCTGAAATGGGAAAATAAATAAGATGAATCATTATTCCACCAAATGCACAGAAAGTCTATTGTGCTACAGTGAAATGTGGTTGGAAGTCCGCATCACTAAAATTTCTCAGCCACCAAAGTAAGGCAGATGGAATTCCACAGACCTATAGTACCATTGTCTCCAAAGTTTTTACTTCTATAGTATTCATTCCAAAGTTTTCACTACTATAGTGCCCAGTCTGTGTCATTTGGTCAGCTCTGCTACAGTCGATTAGAGTTACTATAGTACCCCAAAATTAGGGTCGGTAGCCTTCAACCCTCGAAGCAGGGGTGCATTGCCCCCTGTAACCCCCAACAAGCTCGACCCATGGAGTTGTGTCATGGTGTGTAGTATGGTCCGAAATCATTCGACATAATCATCATCTTGAATGGATTGGGCTACACCAATCCAACAATATGATTCATATTCTCCATTTATTTTTATTGATTGTGATTAAAGGGTTTTAGAGTTCAATTATAAATAATTCATTGTTAATATGTTTCATACCATAACACATCCTTATAAAATAGATAAAATTTATTTACAAACTTCAAATAAAATCTCATGGTGTCCAGACTTGACACTAATATTATGTGTCTAGAAACTAAAGGTATATAATTATAATTATTCAATACAATAACAAAACCACTAGGAAAATTTGGGTGATAATCTCCCGCTGCCAAGGCTACAAGACTCACTCCATTTACAACTCGAAGATCTACTTCACCCTTTGAAATATTCTTTAATCTACTTAGTTATTTTATATGGATACAAATGTGTGAGCCACATGCTTTATCCAATAACCAACTTGTAGATAATTACAGATTTCATTCAATGAAAAAAAATACCTAAAGTAGAAGTGTCACCATGATTCTTCTTGTAAGCTCTATAGAGCGTCTTCCAGCGGCCTTTCTTGTTACAAATAAATTAGACAACCCCTACTCATTTCCCTCCCTCTATATCTTTGGATTTTTGTAAGGACGGTGCAACGGTGTCTTCGGCATGAACTTATCCATAGACCCCTTATCCTTGTCCTTCCTCCTCTTGTTCACTATAAGTATGGAAGAATTGGTATTTTTCATATCCTTATCATCTTGGAAAACTAAATTCAAAATATTTGAGAGTTAATTTTTCATGTTATTCATGTTATAATTAATAATTAAAGTCAATGATCTTGATAGTAAAGAAGAAAGAATGATATCTTTCTCTAGTTCTTAGTTCAAATGGAACCCAAGGGCGTCTAGTCTCTCAATGTACTTGATCATCTTGAGTACATGAGGTTTTATTTATTTTTTAAGCTAGTTTACACCTATAAAGTGCACTTGATATCTCATACCTTTCTTGTCTTGCAGTCTTGATATAATTATTGGAGATGATTCGGTATCTTGTAGGCATCTTTATCCTCATTAATTTTATGAAATTAATTTAACATATATAACAACATGATTTATTGTACATATAGTGAATCATCTAAATGCTTATTATATTTATATTTATCCACATCACTTTCTCCCTAAGGAGGATCAGTAGGAATTGAGGACTCCATTACATAAAGTTTCCTCTTTTAGCATAGTATATTGCGCAAGCGTCTGTACAACTCCTAGAAGTTATGGTTGGTCAGGGTATTATTTTTATCTAGTATGGATCACATTGTTATGTCTAGTCAGCGTTGGTGATTTACATTTTGAACTACAATAAATAAACTTTAGTAGTTAGTACATTATATTGATTACCATTTAAACATTTTTGATTAATTAATTATTAAATCATTAAATACCTCCCACTATTTTATCAAACCCCAGTAGTCCTCACTAATAGATTTGGAATACTCAATCACTTAAGTATTCTAGTAGAAATACCTTTTAAACCTCTCCTCATAGTCTACAAGCTTTTTCTATTCCACTGCTTGGAGAGTTTCAAGTTATGTTCTAAACAGACCAGCCACATTGACTCGTAGTTCCTTGAACTATTGCGTAAAGTCTCATCTTATTAGAATAATAACCTTGATTCTCTCAATGTTTTTCCTCTAAAGTGATAGAAAGATAATTTTTTATACTTATTTTCTACCATATTTGGTTAAATAAACTCATTTATCCCATAAGAACTCCCCAGTGAGAGGCACCCTCAACTTTGGTTGAAGAGCACCCCATACACCTGGTCTTGTTCAAATTTGAGTGATGGAAGGATATACATCTTAATATATCTTTGATGGATTTTTAATATTTCTTGATGAATTTTATCCATTTATATTAAATATGCTTAAACTATGTTGTCATTCTCACAACTGAAAAAACATTAATAGAAAAACATTCATCGCATCTTTATTCATTTTTCATGTTTATTATTTTATGTGATCTCATAGTAAACATGAACATGAATAAAATAATAAAAAATGCATAAATGAAATCAAACTACCCAACTTTTCATGAGCATCTAATATTGGTTGATCCATTTAAAACTTAATAGATCAACCGTGACCTAGGGGTACCATAACTAAGTCAGATCTTGACTCTGATATGTAGTTCGCCCCTAATCCAGTGTATTCACTTCTCATCTGGCATATCACCTCATCTTTGTGGGTCCCACTACTATAAATTTAGGCCATATCCATGGTTCCAAACTGTGTCTATAAGCCCAAAAATCATTGCTATAGTTTATAGCCAGGGTTTAATGAATTTTGGATGGTATTGGCATTACTATAGGTAAAAACATATATCCATGGTTTCAAACTGTGGCTAAATCCCTATATCCACAGTTCCAACCATGGATATAGCCCTATATCCATGGTTCAAAATGTAGCTAGAGCTTTATAGCCATAATTTTAAACAGTGTCAGAATCTATAGCCACATAGGGTCTATAGCCATGGTTTGAAACTGTGTCTATATCCCTTCCCATTTCATAAAAAAACACCCCACAGAAAGACCTCACCCCCCTCCCAAGACAGACCCCCCTACGCACACCCCCCCCCCACTACACACCCCCTCCCCCTGCCAACCCCCCTTGCACCACCCCACCACCCCTGCAGACCCCCTTTCACCCCCTCCCCCCTCCTTTCTAGACAACCCCCCACCCTGGATAGACCCCCCTGCCCCTCCCCCTACAGACCCCCCTTGCACCACCTCTGGACCGCCCCCCATCCCTCCTGGAAAGCCCCCTAGATGGCCCCACATGTCTCCTAAACAGCCCCCTATACATCCCCCCATTCCTTCTAGACATCCCCCCATCCCTCCTGGATAGACCCCCCTACATAACCCCCTCCCCCTAAAGACCCCCCTTTCACCCCCTAGATAGCCCCCATCCCTCCTAGACAACCCCCCTGGACAGACCCCCTCTCTTCTGGACACCCCCCCCCCCCTTCTGGAAAGACCCCCTCCCTCCTAGACACCCCCCCCCCCTCCTGGATAGACCCTAGACACCCCCTAGATAGCCCCCCTCCTGGAAACCCCCCCCCCTCCCTCCTGGACCCCCCCCCCCCCTCCTGGACACCCCCCTCCTGGACACCCCCCTCCCTCCTGGATAGCCCCCCTCCCTCCTGGACACCCCATAGAGAGAACAGATTAAGATGATAAAAATTTACTTTAAAATATAAAACATGTTTTGAAGAAGAAAGGTGTTTCCAAAACATTAAGGTAAAAAAGGTTGAAAACAGTATCATTACTCTAAAAAGTAACAATATTCATCCCTTTTGAAATAAAATTCAGTGTGCACATGCATTAATTCATTGAAAAACCAAAATTATTTCTGGTCAAACATGTAGAACAGTATGTAAAGAAACTCTTTTCAATAGGATAAGAGAAAAATACAGTGAACATTTAACATTAAAATCACCATGAAAACATTTTTTATATTACCACTCTACCCTCGTTAATGAATAATTAACATATTTTCAACAAAAAAATCATGAAATATAAATTTCACAATAAACATCATCATAAGTTAAAACTCAACACTCAGTATTTTTTACCATAAGCAAGAATATTTTCAATAACCATCATAAATAGATTCAGTTCAATAACATCATCATGAAAAGTATTTCAACAGTTTAATCACAAACACTCAACAAACATAACATCATAAAATCAAGAATTTCAAAAGAGTTCCAATAAGTGGTAGCATGAATGAATTGTTCTAAACAAGTAAAAACCAAATTAATTACTCCCCTATAATGATATAATATAGTTTTCTTCTTTTTAATGAGCCAAAAATCCTCTTATATTTTTCACTCAAACTGGATATTCTCATTGAAGTACCTAAAAAGAAAAAAAAATTAACATAAGATTAAATCATTTAAGTTCAAAAAAAATAAAACAAGTTCTATGTTGAGAAAGGAGTGTCCATGAAACTCCAATTCAAAGGTGTTTATTGTAGTTCACTATGGGCAATATGGATGTAATTTCCTACACTCAATCTTATACCAAGTAAAAGATCCTAATAATTCATAAGAACAAGAATGGTGTGAGCCAAATTTATTTTGAGATTATAAAAATCAAAACAAGAACAATTTTATTGAAAGCACATAAATCATTTTATTAAAAGAAAAAAATCATGGTTTACCTCCTATAGAGTGGTAGTTTTAAAGGCCCCAGCTATACTCTCTAAAAAATCTATCCATGGTCACTGGAAAAGTGTGGTTTCCTAAGTAGTAACTACTTCATGTTGACATTCCAAATGTTTTTGAAGGAAAAATAAATTATATGGGATTTTAAACATCTAGGAAAACAACCCAATCCCTTAACAAATGAAAAATACCCCTGAAAACACCCCTTGATAGAGCTAGATAGCATGTTATCCACTTCATAATTTTTCCAGAATTAATTAATTTCACACTTTCTTGAAGGGGAAACCTAATGTAGGGTGTTTTGATGGGTTTGAAAAGATTCCCATAACTCTATTCCTCATTATATAACATTAAATAATCATAAACAACATTATAAATTATTGAGTTTCAAAGGAAATATTCAAGAAGACACCCCCCCCCCCTCCACCCCCCCCCCCCTCCATTCCTTCCTAGACAGACCCCCCCCCCCACCCTACAACCCCATCCCTAGACAGACCCCCCCCCCCCTTCACACCCCCTCCTAGACCCCCACCCCTTCCTGGACCCTCCCCCCCTATACAGACCCCCTACACACACCCCTCCCCACCTGTACACCCCCCTCCTAGACACCCCCCTTCCTAGACCCCCCCCCCCTCCCTGAACAGACCCCACCCCCCTCCCTGGGCAGACCCCTTGCACACCCCCTCCCCATCTGCAGACCCCCTTACACCCCCCTCTACCCCCCCCCCCCCCTCCTCCTTCCTGGATATACCCCCTTTAAATTTTTAACACATGCAAAAAATTATCTAAACTGTTCAAATAAGTCAAAAAAATATTAAAATAATTATAAATTTAGAACAAACAATAAGAAAAATTAAATATAGACAATCCATACCTATGACACAGTCTAAACATGTATAAACAGTGTAAATATAATTCATTTGTAATGGCATTTGAGATTGGGGAAAGAGAAATTCATAAATATAATTCATTTGTAGTGGCAGATTAGGGGAGAAAATCAAAAATAACCAGCATGTTAACTATAATCTCATAAAAATAGACTATGATGGGAACCCTAGTTGGTTATGCAGATTCAATTCAATAGAAGGGTATGAGGTAGGGATATTTCATGAAAATTGTTGAAGGGAGGATTTACCTAGTGTCTATGAATGGGTTTAGTGAGAAATCACATGAGGAAGTGGATCGTGAGGGTAGGGCTGGGTTTGGGTGAGAAATCAGGGAGGTGGTGTGGCCACGTTGGAGAAGGATCTCATAGTGGTGGGGTATCCACATCGGAGGAGGACCACAGATGGTGGTGTGTCCGCATTAGAGTGGCGGTGAGTGGTAACGAGCTACATAGGGGGAGGAGGGTCACAGTGAGGTGGGGGTGTTGGAGTCGCGGCGGCAGGGAGGTGGGGAGGTTGTGTCAGTGGGGAGGTGGGTTGGCAGCACCGGAGGTGCATCGGCAGGGAGGTGTTGGATCCGTGTCAGAGCTGTGTCGGTGGGGAGGTGTGCTTGTTGCGTCAGAGCCGAAGGGGGAGGAAGAGCAATGAGGGAGGAGGAGGAATTACAATAGAGTAATCACTGAGGGAGAGGGTTGAGGGAGGGAGAGGGTTTACAGGTGAGAGAGGAAAGTCCCAGTGGGAGATAAACCTTTGAGGACCTATTTCTACGCCCATCCCTTTTCTTATGGCTATATCTCACCCTATATCTATAGATCATATAAATCGTGGAGCATAAATGGGAATACTAACCATTTCAAGAGAAGCTTAAACCGAGGAGCATCATTAAGAAGACTTTATTTTCTCATTTTAATTATATTTGTTTTAACATGATCAAGATTAGATAATTTCATATCAAAGTTCAAGTGATGTGGTTTAATTTATTAATATGAAATTTTGAATGTATTTATATCTTGTTATCATTTTCTTAGTTCTCAATTCATCACTAAGTGATGTAACAAAATTTGAACTACATCTTATGCACCGAAGAGAGGAAATTTTACTCTGAAGAATGAAAATATCCCTTATGTTATGTAGAATAAAAAAAATTATGAAGACCTAGTATTATATTTATGGTTTTGGAGAGTGTGTTGAGAGAACACGAGAAGGATACAATAATCAGGCTAGCATAAAAGCAATAAATTTATGTGTAAATAGTATAAAATAGTTAAACTTATTTGAACACTCCCACTATCTCAAAACAAGAACACATAATCCTTATACATTATTTCTTTAACCATATACATGGTTTCTTCTAGTTTACTTCACTATAAATTAGTACCACAATAACTCACACATTAGTATGTCTTGGGTTGTTTTTTTTAGTCCTCACACATTACCAATAGTCACGCACCATTATTTTCATTCTTATGTCATAAATAAATTAAAATTTTGAAAAGAAATAATATTTTAACTAAATATATAACATAGGTAACTCCCATATAATATTTTAGAAAATCCTATGCACTTATAGTAGGCTATGTGATTTCCAAGTACACTTGAAATATTAAGAAATATTTTGTATTTTCATTGAAATTTACCAAGTTTTTTTTGAAATCATGTTCTTAATAAATGACACAAATAAAATAAAACTAAAAAATGAAACTATGGAAGTGGGATAAATATATTTAATATGAAATATAATTGTAAGAAGTATTAGTAAAACTTTTTAAATAATAAAGAAAATTGAAATCTAAAACATTCTATATTTGATCATAAAATTAATAATAAACATTCTATATTTTATCATAAAAGGAATCCTTAAAAAAGTGATGGAAGAAAGATAACTTCAATGGAAACTACCATCATGTTGTCTAAAATCCTTTCACCGTTAGTTTATTAAGAAATTGAATTTATATAACAATTGATTTTTTATTAAGAACCAAAAAAACACCAAATTGATGTTAAATGAAAAATTGGAAGTGATACTCACAATGCAAACTCAAATCCAAAGTAATAGGTGATATAATTTTCCTTTAAGGACATAGAAATATAGGTAAAAATGAAACCATGTGATCACATGATTTCAAATAGGAACAAAAAAAATATTTAATTAATATTTAAATTGTGTTATGAAACCAAAAAATAGTGAATATGGGTGGGGGTGGGGAGATTGACTCCAAAGTCATTAAAATCATATGATCATGTTGATGGAGGTGTGGGGAGATTAACTTAACCTGAATACGGGTGGCCTGAAATTGATACTAATACACCAACTATTACCGAAATCTGAAATCAAAACAAATAAGTCAAAACAAACCCAATGAAAATCAAACAATGAATCAAAGAAATCATACCCAATGAAAATAAATGAAAAAGAACTTAAATGATGTTAGAAACTATTTTTTCAACTATTTTCCAAATCCCAAATCCTAGTTTTTTAAGTTATAAAACACCACTTAAAATAATTTTAAATTTTTCTAAAAATCCCTCATTAAAATCAATTAGTTATTACAAAATAGTGATTTTATTTTAATTCACCTTATAAAAAACTCTTTCCACGTCTCAAAATTATAAATTTTACCTATAAAACCATGTTTACATCATGAAGAACCTTCATATTTTTCAAATCCCAATTTATTTCTTCATTAAACCAATATTTATATTTTTAAACACAGAATCCACTTCAATGCATTTGAAATTTTTTTTTTGTTAATTTTAAAACTAACCATTTCCATTTAAAATTATGAACTATTCCTAAAAATTGCATAAAAACCAATGAATATATCTTAATATTCAACAAAACATACCCCATTACTTGAGAGTAATGATTGGTCATGTGTGACTCAACTACATGGCATAGCAGAGCATGAGTCATCTATGCATTTTTCACTAATAGTTATATCGTACCATATACTCAGCCTCCAAATGATTTTCTAGACCCTGTGAGTTCATTATGTAGTACCAGTTAAACTCTTAATGGAATACCCCAAAACATAATAATTATTTAAATAATCCATACATCATTAATGTAATTTTGATCCATAAATATAAAGAAAAACTAACCATAAATATATGAATAAGACTCAAAAAATGAGGCTCATAACCCAACATCTCTTGGTAACTTGAGGACCTAAACAAGAAAGAGCTCATGAGTCTCTACTTACACCTACCTCTTTATTATTTACAACCCTATATTAAATATGGTGTAACTTCCCAAATAACAAAGGGCATTATGAAAACTACTCCCTATTAAGAACCTAGGCTCTAATACAATTTTGTCATGTACCAACTCGGGACACCCATTAATTGGGAACCCAATATGACCCATGATATAACTGAGGTGAGTTACTCATACCCATGGGATAGTGACAAGAACTGGGGAATTAGATATAGAACTTGTGGGAATGATTTCACTAAAATAAACATAGATAAAACATAGTGGAATATTTACTAAAATTTCATCATAACTACTCTATACATTGGAGGTCAATGCACCAAAAGAAAAATAATTTTTATAAATAATCATGAACAAATAAAATAAATAAAAATTCATAATAAATAAAAAATATATAGCTAAAACACAAAAAGATACAAGAGTGAACATTTTAGTCGATACAACAATAATAATAAAAAGAAAACTACTCAGGCCAATCTCTGTGTGACTCTACATGTTACTATTCAGACTCAATACCAACATCACTCCAACTTGATCAATGTAGTACCTAAACCTATACTTGAAAATAAATTATATAGATAATCATGAGTTTAAATCATAGTATTTAATCTAATAAAACCACACCCCATGTATTACCTTTAAACAAAAGATCCATTTCTTGGTAGTTTGAAAATAAAGTTTATAAACATAGGTTTTTATCATTTATTTTTAAAACCAATTAAAATTCATTTACATTATTCCTTTAAATAGTTCCATTCAAAACATTTGGTTTAAAAAAATCCCAAAATAATTTTCCTTAAATATACCCATGTACATGAGTTAGTAAAAGGAGTTCAAAAAAACATTTCCAAACATTTAACCATTATTTAAAAATAAATACATTATTTCTTTATAATAAGATAGTTATAGAAAAGTGATAATAATAATAATAATAATGAAAAATGAGAAACATATCATAGTAAAAAATGTAAACATAAATAGAAACATATTATCACAAAAAGAAAGGAGACATATTATAGAAAATAAAGTTAAGTACTCAGGATCATGGGAATACCTTGGTGTTTAGGGGAAAGTATATAACATACTAAAAATTATCCATCATATCATCATGTTTGATGAAATATAACCTACATAACCTTTTTAATTTACCTATATTCCATGATCTAGGGGAAAACTCCCAATGTAGGATAAACGACATACTAAGGGATGTCATTTTAGAGAATGATCGTATAATAATACAGCATGTAGTCTTTGAAATTCCACTCTCTAATCTTGGTTACTATGATGTATAAAATGGTGTTGAGACAATGAGTGATAAAAAATAACAATATATAAATATATAAATTCCCAAATACATTAACAAGAATCATAAGAAATATTCACCCCCAAGAACCCCTTTAAGGAATATCCCCTCACTCCCAAAATTCTCAACATAATAAATGTGTCCTATACTAGGGACACTCTCATCTATTTTAAAACAAATCATGATAGAGGCATATTATAAGGGATTAATAATCAATAATCCCCTTCTTGAAAATTAATAACTATGCCTCATAACTTCTCTCTTAAAGTACCAACTGTTTCTTATAACATTTTTAAAAAACATTTTCTTAAGATCCCTTTTTTAAAGAACCAAACACGCCATAGAAGTCCATAAAAACCTTTAAAACCCACCTTAAAGTCCAAAAAATAATTTATGATATCAAATCTCATTAATAAAGGACATTTAGTAATTCCATAAAACATCTTGTGTGCATGGTCAAACAAAACAGAATTTAACTAATCATTAAAAAGGTAAAAATCTTTACACTCAATAGAATTAAAGTAAAATCATAGTTTTCTCATTAAAAATCCATAACCAGATTTAATATTTTCATTACACACCCACAACCAAAATTTAGAAACACAATAAATTAATGGGTATTAAATTAAAGTTCAATACATGGGGAAAGCTACCTCAGTCTTTTTTATTCCAAAAGAAAAGTTTTTATCCAACCTCATAAGGAAATAAAGACCCTCTAGCAACCAATACAGTTCCAAAAAACCAGAAACCTCCAATTAAAAATTTCTTGATCATGAACCCTTGTTCATCAAGATCCTATTTTTGTAAGATCATGGAATGGGAGGAAAATAATAAAATTCAGATTCCTTGATGATTTTACCAAGAATAATCAGGATCAAACTTGAATAAAATAGTAAAATCACTAAGGAGTATGAGAAAAGGGAAGAAGTGCAAGCCAGGGGTCAAAGGAAAATACATCCCTGTCTGGATACGAGCAGGTAGAGGCGGCTCTGGCACAGATGTATCCTAGGGGTAAAACCCGAAAACACCGCTTTGAGCTAGACTCGAACGAGAACTGGTGCACGACAACAGGTCTTGTTGCACTCTTGGTTACGACACTCCCGGGGGATATGCTTTGGTAGATTCATGAGCTTAGTACAAACCATTATTAAGGGGAAAAGACCATAAGAATATAAATTAAGAAATAGATTGATGATAACCTAGATATAAACCTAATGAATCACAAGTTAGTACATACTTCTTCTTTATAAGTTTATAATTTTATGTTCAAAGTTACTTTTTTATGCTCAATAGATAAGTATTCAAGACCTCTAATTATACATTCTTTTTCTTAGTTAATGGTGGGAAATAGAAGAACACATTCCAACAACCAATGTGATAGGCAATGTGATGATTGCCCTAATGATATGCCTGATCTGATGGAAGAAGGTGCTCAAAACTTCATGGAAGTACTTACTCAGCTGGCTCAAGTTATGAATAATAACTTGAGTCCTCCTCCTCCAAGGAAAGAGCAAGTTTTCGCGGAATCCTTCATGTGGAAAAGTCCTCCCATGTTTAGCGGATCTTCTGATCCCCTCCTCGTGGAACAATGGATTAACTCCATTGAAAAGATATTCTCTGTCCTCCAGTGCTCGGAAGAATAGAAGGTGGTACTATCAGTATATCATTTTGATGGGGAAGCTGATCAGTGGTGGACACTGATCAAGAATACAAAGTCTCAAGAGGAAATTGATTCCATAGATTGGGAGGAATTCAAGAGGATGTTTTTCAACAAATATTTTCCTCGAACCCTCCGTCTCAAGATGAAAAGAGAGTTCCTCGGACTCAAGCAGAAGGAAGATGAGTCCATCGGGGCATATGAAGCAAACTTTACAAGGCTTTCAAGGTACGCCTATGGCTTTGTCATGAACACTGAAAAAAAAGTGGATCGATTCTTTAGTGGACTAAAGACGATTCTATGAAAAGAATTAGCGATTCAAGACTTCGACAGTTATGAGGACATTTTCCGTTGTGCCCTCAAGGTAGAAATGGAGATTGGAGACTCTCAGTAGTCTCATGGGACCAGTGAAAAGAAAAAAAAAATGTAAAACAACATGGGTGTTCCATCAAACAAATTACATGATGGAAAGAATCCCAACTTTCCCCTTTGAAAAAATTATGGGAAGAAGCATCCTGGTAACTGTCTAAAGGGAACCAAGAATTGCTTCAAATGTGGAAAGTTTGGTCATCTGGCCAAGAACTGCCGAAGGGATATGAAAAACCCCAATAATGTTGAAGAATAAAGGAAGGTTCAGATCAATACTCAGCCTGCAGTGTAGTGTTATAACTGTAAGGAGCTTAGGAATTATGCAAACAATTGCCCTAAGCCGAGGGTTGTTGGAGGCAATCAGCAACAACCTCCAAGGAAACAAGGAAGGGCTTATGTTATCACTACTGCTGAGGTGGAGCTGGAAAATGATGTGGTGACAGGTACGCTTGTTATTCATTAAAGAATAGCGAATGTACTATTTGATTCTGGTTCTACGCATTCTTTCATATCTTTCAAGTTTAGTAGAACTATTCAAACACCACCTCAAAATTTGGAGGAAAAGTTATCTGTGAGAACAGCAAATGGGGAAATTATTGCATCCATGGTTTATAACTCCTCCCTGGTTAATGTTTGTGGACTGAACCTCCCGGAAAATCTTGTCATACTTCCTTTAGTGTAATTTGATGCTATCTTGGGCATGGATTGGCTATCTTTGTACAAGGCCAACATCAACTGCCGGGAAAGGGAGATTGCTCTTCACATCTTGAAGCATCATCCGATTCTTTACAAGTGCAAGGAGGAAGATGAATCTCCTTTCGAATAATCGTCTCAAGTGTGGATATTGATTCCTTATGTGCATGCATATCTAGCTCAAATGATTGAGACGAAGGAGAGAATCATGCTTGAAGACATTCCCATCGTGAGGGATTACACTGATGTATTCCCTAAAGAGTTTCATGGTCTTCCCCCTGACCGAGAGGTTGAGTTCTCAATTGAACTTATCCATGTATCTCTTCCAATCTCAAAGACACCTTACAAAATGACCATTATAGAGCTAGAAGAGTTGAAGAAGTAGTTACAGGAGAATATGAAGAAGGGTTTTATACGCCCGAGTGCTTCACCATGGGGTGCTCCAGTCCTCTTCATCAAGAATAAGGATGGATCAATGCGCCTCTGCATTGATTATCGTGAGATCAATAAAATCACAATAAAGAACAAGTATCCCATTCCACGGATAGATGATTTGTTCGATCATCTATGTGGGTCCAGTTATTTCTATAAGGTGGACCTTTGGTCAGGATATCACCAACTAAAGGTGAGGAAGGAAGATATTCCCAAGACTTCCTTTCGAACGAGGTATGGACACTATGAGTTCATAGTGATGCCCTTCAGACTCACTAATGATCCAGCAATTTTAATGGATTTAATGAATAGATTCTTTAGAGATTACCTTGACAAATTTGTGGTAGTATTTATTGATGATACTCTGATATACTTCAAGAGTAAGGAGGAACATGAGGAGCATTTGGAAACTATGTTAAAGAATTTTCGAAGGGATAAGTTGTATGAAAAGTACAGTAAATGTGAGTTTTTGATGGAGGAAGTATCATTCTTGGGGCATGTTATCACCAGCAAAGGGATATCTGTGGACCCTTCCAAGACGAAGGCAATTGAAGAGTGGCCCAGACCAACTTCTATAACGGAGATCCGCAGATTTTTGGGTCTATATGGGTATTATCGATGATTCATGAAGAACTTTTCATGATTGTCAAACCCAATGACCAAGCAGACACGGAATGGAGTAAAGTTCACCTGGACACAGTAATGTGAAGACTGTTTCAAGGAGTTGAAAAAGAGGGTTATCACTGCACCGGTACTCACACTCCCTTCAAGTGGGGAACTCTTTGTGGTGTATAGTGATGATTCTAAGAAATGATTAGGCTCTGTGCTAATGAAAAATGATAAAGTGATAGCTTATGCCTCAAGGTAGCTGAAAATACATGATCAAAACTATCCAACGCATGATCTGGAGTTGGCAGCTGTGATCTTTGCCTTGAAAATCTAGCGGCATTATCTCTATGGGGAGAAATGTGAGATATATACTAACCACAAGAGTCTCAAATATATATTCACATAGAAAGATCTTAATATGTGCCAACGAATATGGATAGAGCTCATCAAGGATTATGACTACTCAATCCACTACCATCTCGATAAGGCAAACAAGGTGGCGGATGCTCTAAGTTGAAAGGATCCTGCATCTTTATCAATGATGATAATTGAAAAGGATCCGATATTCTTAGATTTTCAAAGGATGTACATGAAAATCATTAAGGGAGGAACATCATCAATCCTTTCTCAAATGATTTCTCAACCATCCCTCATGGAGAAAATAAAGGATGCTCAAAGAAGAGATTTGAAAAT
The DNA here is from genome assembly GCA_963277665.1 of Viscum album. Taxonomy (NCBI): domain Eukaryota; kingdom Viridiplantae; phylum Streptophyta; class Magnoliopsida; order Santalales; family Viscaceae; genus Viscum; species Viscum album. The sequence continues at coordinate 1,372,241,155 of OY728135.1, forward strand.
TCAGAAAAGGGTGGAAGCTGTTAAAAATGGGAAATCCTCCGATTTCAAAATTGATGAGGAAGGAGTTGTAAGATTTGGGACACGATTATGTGTACCGTCCGATCCAGAGATAAAGAAGGAGCTATTTAATGATTCACATAGCTTGACCTTCTCTATCCACCCAGGGAGCACAAAGATGTATCGAGATCTTCGAGAAAACTTTTAGTGGGACAATATGAAAAGAGAGATTGCCGAATATAAATCAAAGTTCCTTGTATGTCAGCAAGTGAAGGTTGAGAGACAAAATTCTAAAGGGATGATACAACCACTACCCATACCAACATGGAAGTGGGATAACATTACCATGGACTTTGTCACTGGACTTCCAAGGACATATAGAGAAAACAATGCTATATGGGTCATTGTGGATCGTCTTACGAAGACAGATCACTTTATCACGATTTGAGAGGACTTCTCATTAGATCAACTTGCAGGGATTTACATCAAAGAAGTGGTAAGGCTGAATGGAGTACCACTATCTATTGTATCAGACCGTGATCTGAGATTCATCTCAAAGTTTTGGAAAAGTCTCCAGCATGCTCCGAGCACTGAACTGAACTTCAGTATGGCCTATCATCCTCAAACTAATGGCCAGTCTGAGCAAACTATTCAGACACTAGAAGATATGTTGAGAGAATGTTCTATGGAATTCAAAGGAGGATGGGACCAACATCTTCCAATGGTTGAATTCTCCTACAATAATAGTTTCCACTCGAGCATCCAAATGGCACCATATGAAGCCCTTTATGGGAAAAGGTGCAGAACACCGGCATGTTGGGATGAAGTCGGTGAGCGTAAGATACTAGGACCTGAAATGGTCAAAGAAATGGTGCAGAAGGTGAAAACCATTCAGCAGCATATCAAGGAAGCCCAAAGTCGACAGAAGAGTTATGAAGATAACCGTAGATGAGACCTTTAATTCAAATTTAGAGACATGGTATTTCTATGCATATATCCGTGGAAGAAGGTCATGATGTTTGGGAAGAAATGGAAGTTAAGACCCAGGTACATCGGCCCCTTAGAGATCCTTGATCGAGTCGGAGTTGTGGCCTATCGACTGGCACTTCCACCTACCATGTCGAAAGTACATGATGTCTTTCATGTATCCCTCTTAAGGAAGTACATAACAGAACCTTCACATGTACTCTCTTCAGAGGTGGTACAGTTGGAGGATGATATTTTCTATGAGGAGCATCCAGTGAAGATCTTGGGTCGTAGAGACAAAGTTCTACGCAACAAGACTACTCATCTGGTCAAGGTACTATGGAAAAACAATAAGTACGAAGAGGCAACATGGGAATTGGAGAAAGCAATGAAGGAAAAGTACCCACATCTATTTTTTGCCTAGAATGTAAAATGAAATTTTGAGGGCGAAATTTCTTAAGGGGAGAAGATTGTAACGACCCAATGTTTTTTTGAATGAAAATTCCCTTCTCATAAGTATGTCATAAAATCACTTGAAAACACAACACAATGAACTACTAAGTGATAAGTGACCTTTAAACATAATTTTTTCACTTCTGTGTTTGGAATTTAGAAAATACGATATACACGATTGTAATCAGTAAGTTATTTGGATTCCGATAAGAAAAACCTAATTTTTGGTGAATAGTAACCTACCCTAATGAATAGTAAAATACCCTTATGAATGGTGATATATCCTAATGAATAGTAACCTCACCTATGATAGTATAAAAATAATATTGAAGTTGAAAGCACGACATACCTATATTTTAGAATAAGGCAATAAATGTATTAAAACTGGTTTTTGATAATAAATAATGATTTTAATTAAATATTAAAATAATCATATTTAGAAAATTATTTTTGAAAAATGGACTTCATTTTTGGATTCTACATGTTGAAAAATGGTTAGGGTAAATTTTTGGTATTTTTCTGAAATACTTGACATTTTGATGAATAGTGAAATACGATAATTCACAAAATAAGCAAAATACATTAATTATGAAGTCATGATTATGTTCTGCTAATGTAAGCCCAATTGGTTCGGATTCACATTATAAATTTAATATTTTTGGTCAATGAATCATCACTATTCCTTATCTTGAGGGAAATTAATAAACTATTGAATAAACAATTGGGAAAACCCTCTCCTCCCTCACTATAAATACCCCCTCTTCTTACCTCTTTCCCTCACACCTCTCAAGCCTGTTTCCTAGCCAAAATTCTGCCCAAATACCCTCCCAAGCTCCTTTACCACGTCCAAGACTTTATGGTATTTCCAAAAGACCAAAATCAAATCCCCTAAGAGGAGTCTCAAAGAGAGGAGATCAAAGGGTAAGAACTCTCTTTCGTTTTCAAGTGTTTTGTTTTCATTTTCTTTCTTTTCTTATACCCTCTTCCCCTTCCCTTATCCAAAAGTCATAAAATCTACATAATCTCATATATTCTGGATTCTAATCACTTTTATGGAAAATTTCAAGCATCATGCTTCTCCTCCTCTCCCTCACGTTCTAGAATTAAAACATCGTCCGTGATGTGTCAAATTACCGACATCATGGATAATGTGTTATCAAATTATTTTATCATTTTGTTTCTGGTCATGAAACCATTTATGTTATGGTAGAACCATATTATTATATATTTTATATGTCCTATTTATGGTTCTGTAATCCTCTTACACTCGTGATATAAAACAATAATACAAAACAAGTCAATTATGGGAAAAATCGTTAAAATTAATTCAAGTGTTTATCATTAATGTTTAATGAAACGGTTCTCTTTCACTCTAATTAACCAAATGAATTTTGTAACCATGTAACCTATTATATGTCCAATAATGTTATATAACTTCAATTCTAGACAACCCCTTTCATCTTACAATTTATTTGAACCTAAATACAATTGAACCGATCACTAAAACAAATGAAACAAACGGACCCGAACAATGAAATTGAACCTTGTAATCAATCAAAATGGGTATAAATGAACTTAAAAAGGTTATACTGAATCTTTTACATTTAGATAAGGTTCTGTAACCATTGATTAATAAACCTAATTTGACTATTCAGGTCATTAATATCAAGTGGAGAACACCAACGGACCTAAGGTAAGGGATCCTCACTATGACAAAATGCGGATTTAGCGGCGGTTTTTTTTTCGTTTCGCAGCGGTTTTAAAAAACCGCTGCTAAATCCTGCATCGGGAAACTATTCGCGGTGGTTTTCAAAACCGTCGTAGAACGTTTCACGGCAGTTTTTTAGCGGAGGTTTTTTTTGTTTTTTTTTTGTTTTTTTTTGTTTTTTTTATTTTTTTTTATTTTTTTTTTATTTTTATTTGATTTCTTTTATTTCTTTTATTTCTTTTATTTGTTTTATTTGTTTTATTTCTTTTATTTATTTTATTTATTTTATTTCTTTTATTTCTTTTATTTATTTTATTTCTTTTATTTCTTTTATTTCTTTTATTTCTTTTATTTCTTTTATTTCTTTTATTTCTTTTATTTCTTTTATTTCTTTTATTTCTTTTATTTCTTTTATTTCTTTTATTTCTTTTATTTCTTTATTTCGTGTTTTATTTATTTATTTCATATTTATTTTATTTATTTTATTTATTTATTTCGTATTTTATTTATTTATTTCGTATTTTATTTATTTATTTCATATTTATTTTATTTATTATTTATTTATTTCTTATTTTATTTATTTATTTCATATTTTATTTATTTATTTCGTATTTTATTTATTTATTTCGTATTTTATTTATTTATTTCGTATTTTATTTATTTATTTCGTATTTATTTTATTTATTTCATTTAATTCGCATTACTTTATTTACTTTATCCATGCAAGCATGCTCATGCCCATGCAATATGAAGAAATACTGCGTTTGGTGAGATTTAAACCCCTAACCTCTTGCATATTTTCCAAAGACTTTACCACTCCAGCAAGCTCGTCATGTGGTTAATATACAGAATTTAATATACTTATATATACTAATTGAAAAAACAAATAATACATAACTAATAGATATAAACTCAATAATAATTAAACAATAAGTAATAATCAATAATTAATAATCAATAATTAATAATTAATAATTATTGATTTATTAGTTATTTATTGAGTTATTTATTATTAGTTACTGTTTATTATAATAAATAACAAATAAAATATAATAATATTTACATAAATTATAAAATTATGAAAATAAAATAATAAAATTACGAAATTAAAAGAATAAAGAATAAATAATAAATAATAAATAATAAATAATAAATAATAAATAATAAATAATAAATAATATTAAATATTAAATATTAAATATTAAATAATAATAAATAAAAAATAAAAAATAATAAATAATAAATAATATATAAGAATAATAATAAATAACACATAATTAATAATTATAATTAAATAAATAATAACTAATAAAAACAATTAATAATAGATAATAATACATATATAATAAATAATAAATAATAAATAATAATAAATAATAAATAATAAATAATAAATAATAAATAACAAATAATAAATAATAAATAACAAATAATAAATAATAATATATAATAATATATAATAATATATAATAAATAATATATAATAAAAAATAATAATAAATAATAAATAACAAATAATAAATAATAAATAATAATAAATAATAAATAATAAATAATAAATAATAATAAATATTAGATATTAAATATTAAATATTAAATATTAAATATTAAATATTAAATAACAAATAAAAAATAATAAATAACAAATAATAAATAACAAATAATAAATAATAAATAATAATAAATAATAATAAATAATAAATAACAAATAATAAATAATAATAAATAACAAATAATAAATAATAAATAATTATAAATAATAAATAAGAAACAATAAATAATAATAAATAACACATAATTAATAATTATAATTAAATAAAGAAAAAATAATAAATAATAAATAATAAATAATAAATAATAAATAACAATTAATAATTGATAATAATACATAAATAATAAATAATAAATATTAAATATTAAATATTGAATATTAAATATTAAATAATAATAATAGATAATAATAATAATAACAATAGATAATAATAATAAATAATAAATAATAAATAATAATAATAATAATAATAAATATCACATAATTAATAATTATAAATAAATAAATAATAAATAATAAATAATAAATAATAAATAATAAATAATAAATAATAAATAATAAATAATAAACATTAAATAATAATAAATAAATAATAATATATAATATATAATATATAATATATAATAAATAATAAATAACCAGTAACAAATATTATGATTAATAATAATAAATAATATATAATAAATAATAAATAATAAATAATAAATAATAAATAATAAATAAATAAATATAAATAATAAATAAGAAATAGCCAGTAATAAATAATAGATAATAAATAAATTAAAGTATATTATAAATAATAAATAATAAATGAAACACATGAAAAAGTACGAAAAGGCGTGATAAGGGATGAAAAATTATGAAAATGCATGAAAGCAGATGGAGAAGCATGAAGAAGAGAGCATTAGAAAGCATGAGAACGCATGAAAACTCATGAAAACTCTGGAAAACCCCTTAAGAATGCAACATAATCATCATAATAACCCACAAAAACCATTGATAAAGATAACAAGTCATGGAAACCCAAATAAACAGTAATAAATGGAGCAACCATTAAAACCCGTCAAAACGGTCATAAAGTGACAAAAACATTGGACTCACATTAACGGAGATAAGTTATGATCCGGGAGTCCGTTCCAGATCTGTATCCAATTAAATCAAAGATCCTAAAATGATCTTCGAGCTGATAGGTGAAAGAGACCGAATGGACCGGCGGATCGGAAGTTACGACCATTTAAAAAAACTGACGGGAAACGGGTGCTAGAAACGAGGCATCAAAAAACATAACAAACCCGATACCCAGTAAAAAGGTCATAACTTATGATCCAGGAGTCCATGTGGGAACCACTACCAGTCAAACTAAAGCTCATGGAACAAACTACGATCTTGTAGGTGGAGGAGTCTGAACTGACATGCGGATCAAAAGTTAGGTCCGTTTGAAGACAAGTTCGACGGGACACCCGTGATGGAAATGGGGTTTCGGAGGCCTTGAAAGGGGTTTCTGGGGTCGAAAAACATGACATAAGTTAGATTCTGTCAAACTAGTGCGTAGCTCTCTTCGCTGGCTTCGATTTGATATGTGGTAGAGCCCAAACGGACACCCGGAGTAAAAGTTATGGCCGTTTGAAGTTGGAAAACTTTTTTCAACTTTCTTATAACTCTCATATCTACATTACCTTAGACTGTCTCACGGTTTTGATTATATGTGCCTCTAGATCTCTTCATGAGCTTCGATTTGACTGGTCGTGGCACTCCAACGGACGCCCGGATCAAAAGTTATGGTCGTTTTAGTGATTTTGGGGTTTCTCATGTTTTTTTATTTTTTTCCTTTCATTTTGCGGTGGTTTCGAGGAGGTTTTTTAAAAAACCGCCACTAAACCTTTAAAAGATTTCAAAAAAAACATTAAGCCATTTTACGGCGGTTTTTAAACCGCTGCGAAAAAACCGCCGTGAAACGACCGTTTTCTTATAGTGCCTCCCAATTTCACCCTTATTCAAGATTGTTCACTATGTTAGGACATGTTGTGTGTAATTATTAATTATGGGGTATGATTTCACACCTCCCCCATACTTCCCTCTTTATGTATAAGTGATGATATTTCCCTTTCCTCTCTCACTAAGCCTCTTTAAGTACTCTCGATACCATGCCGATAATCTGTAAAGAATTCTACCCGAACCTCTTTTATTCCTTCCATTTGTATTATCTACCTTTGTACCAAAATGATGTTATCTTATCTTTTCATGTGCATACTCTAAATTTTGTGTACATATTCCAAGTTTATTTATCAAGACTCTTTCATCACTCTCTTTCGGGGATATGCATGATTTTAAGTGATTCTCTCCTCATTACTTCCCGATAAGTGAACCCATTTTAAGGGAACTTCCTGAATTCTATCCTATTATCAAGTGTACTATATCCTCTGTTTTAAGTCACCTTTGTCTTTATAAAATCAGTCGTTTTATTATGAAAACCCTCCTGGTTTACTTCTGGTTTTATAAAAAATATTATGTCGCTTTTCGTTTTAAGAGATATTCGATGTTTTCTTAAACCGCACTAAAATGTTTTGACTCAAACATTCCTAAAAACTATTTTTACATGTTATCACTTCAGTTTGTTATATCTTGTCATGATTTATGCATTTATACATTATTAATGTCTATTTATGATTTAATTTCTTTCTTTCATGGACGCGTGTATGTTACGTCCCTTTTTATTATGCTTCATGATGTGATTGTGTGCCCATTTCTTTCCTTGGGTACTCTTATGTTTATATATGATTGATTATGTGAGATTCTTTATGTGTCAAGCATATACATGAATAATCTTAGATGGGTGCGCCTATATAGTGCTCCAATTCATTGGGTAAAGTTAATGTCTCATGAGAAGATTATGGGAAAACGGTCTGGGTGGTTAGCCTTGGCTTGTGCTACTATGGGAAACGAGATTGGCGGTTAGCCTTGACTCGTACTAAATTCATGTTTAAAGTTTCTTCCACCTCTCTATGAAACTATGCTTATACAATATCATGCTTATATGATCCCATTATTATTTTATTCCATGTTTTTATGATCCCTTGTTTATATGTTATGATTCCATATGTTCCATGCTTCCAATATCATTATGTCAAGCCTCCTAATTCATGTGCTTAAAGTTTATTCTTTTGTTCTTTCCTTTACTGGTCTTTTTAGCTCATCCCTTTGTTCATGTGTTCCCCAGGGTACCCTATGCATATGTAAGAGCTCAAGGGAAGTTAGGAACTCTTTATGGAGATTAAATAAAGAAGTTTTTTTTAGCCCCATGTTATCGATGTTATGTACCTAGTTTCTAAAGACACTAGACTTCACGATCCTTGGCTTGTAATCTGGTGTATAATTAAGCCTAAAATCATGTATTGTTATGTGTAAAAGACTAGGGTCTCTATAGTTGGTATCAGAGGATGGTTTAGTTATTTTTGGAGATTAGGAATAGAGCACCTTAGTGAGAACCTTAAGGATGAGACTAAGTATTAGAAAACATTCCCAAATTTTAGTGAGTATTTAAAAAGTGGTTTATCAAGAAAATACATCCCTGTCTGGATACGAGCAGGTAGAGGCGGCTCTGGCACAAATGTATCCTAGGGGTAAAACCCGAAAACACCACTTTGAGCTAGACTCGAATGAGAACTGGTGCATGACAACAGGTCTTGTTGCACTCTTGGTTACGACACTCCCGGGGGATATGCTTTGGTAGATTCATGAGCTTAGTACAAACCATTATTAAGGGGAAAAGACCATAAGAATATAAATTAAGAAATAGATTGATGATAACCTAGATATAAACCTAATGAATCACAAGTTAGTACATACTTCTTCTTTATAAGTTTATAATTTTATGTTCAAAGTTACTTTTTTATGCTCAATAGATAAGTATTCAAGACCTCTAATTATACATTCTTTTTCTTAGTTAATGGTGGGAAATAGAAGAACACATTCCAACAACCAATGTGATAGGCAATGTGATGATTGCCCTAATGATATGCCTGATCTGATGGAAGAAGGTGCTCAAAACTTCATGGAAGTACTTACTCAGCTGGCTCAAGTTATGAATAATAACTTGAGTCCTCCTCCTCCAAGGAAAGAGCAAGTTTTCGCGGAATCCTTCATGTGGAAAAGTCCTCCCATGTTTAGCGGATCTTCTGATCCCCTCCTCGTGGAACAATGGATTAACTCCATTGAAAAGATATTCTCTGTCCTCCAGTGCTCGGAAGAAGAGAAGGTGGTACTATCAGTATATCGTTTTGATGGGGAAGCTGATCAGTGGTGGACACTGATCAATAATACAAAGTCTCAAGAGGAAATTGATTCCATAGATTGGGAGGAATTCAAGAGGATGTTTTTCAACAAATATTTTCCTCGAACCCTCCGTCTCAAGATGAAAAGAGAGTTCCTCGGACTCAAGCAGAAGGAAGATGAGTCCATTGGGGCATATGAAGCAAACTTTACAAGGCTTGCAAGGTACGCCTATGGCTTTGTCATGAACACTGAAAAAAAAGTGGATCGATTCTTTAGTGGACTAAAGACGATTCTATGAAAAGCATTAGCGATTCAAGACTTCGATAGTTATGAGGACATTTTCCGTTGTTCCCTCAAGGTAGAAATGGAGATTGGAGACTCTCAGTGGTCTCATGGGCCCATTGAAAAGAAACAAAAAATGTAAAACAACATGGGTGTTCCATCAAACAAATCCCATGATGGAAAGAATCCCAACTTTCCCCTTTGAAAAAATTATGGGAAGAAGCATCCTGGTAACTGTCTGAAGGGAACCAAGAATTGCTTCAAATGCAGAAAGTTTGGTCATCTGGCCAAGAACTGCCGAAGGGATATGAAAAACCCCAATAATGTTGAAGAATAAAGGAAGGTTCAGATCAATACTCAGCCTGCAGTGTAGTGTTATAACTGTAAGGAGCTTGGGCATTATGCGAACAATTGCCCTAAGCTGAGGGTTGTTAGAGGCAATCAGCAACAACCTCCAAGGAAACAAGGAAGGGATTATGTTATCACTACTGCTGAGGTGGAGCCGGAAAATGATGTGGTGACAGGTACGCTTGTTATTCATTCAAGAATAGCGAATGTACTATTTGATTCTGGTTCTACGCATTCTTTCATATCTTTCAATTTTAGTAGAACTATTCAAACACCACCTCAAAATTTGGAGGAAAAGTTATCTGTGAGAACAGCAAATGGGGAAATTATTGCATCCATGGTTTATAACTCCTCCCTGGTTAATGTTTGTGGACTGAACCTCCCGGAAAATCTTGTCATACTTCCTTTAGTGTAATTTGATGCTATCTTGGGCATGGATTGGCTATCTTTGTACAAGGCCAACATCAACTACCGGGAAAGGGAGATTACTCTTCACATCTTGAAGCATCATCCGATTCTTTACAAGTGCAAGGAGGAAGAAGAATCTCCTTTCGAATAATCGTCTCAACTGTGGATATTGCTTCCTTATGTGCATGCATATCTAGCTCAAATGATTGAGACGAAGGAGAGAATCATGCTTGAAGACATGCCCATCGTGAGGGATTACACTGATGTATTCCCTAAAGAGTTTCATAGTCTTCCCCCTGACCGAGAGGTTGAGTTCTCAATTGAACTTATCCCTGTATCTCTTCCAATCTCAAAGACACCTTAAAAAATGACCATTATAGAGCTAGAAGAGTTGAAGAAGTAGTTACAGGAGAATATGGAGAAGGGTTTTATACGCCCGAGTGCTTCACCATGGGGTGCTCCAGTCCTCTTCATCAAGAATAAGGATGGATCAATGCGCCTCTGCATTGATTATCGTGAGATCAATAAAATCACAATAAAGAACAAGTATCCCATTCCACGGATAGATGATTTGTTCGATCATCTATGTGGGTCCAGTTATTTCTCTAAGGTGGACCTTTGGTCAGGATATCACCAACTAAAGGTGAGGAAGGAAGATATTCCCAAGACTGCCTTTCGAACGAGGTATGGACACTATGAGTTCATAGTGATGCCCTTCGGACTCACTAATGCTCCAGCAATTTTAATGGATTTAATGAATAGATTCTTTAGAGATTACCCTGCCAAATTTGTGGTAGTATTTATTGATGATACTCTGATATACTTCAAGAGTAAGGAGGAACATGAGGAGCATTTGGAAACTATGTTAAAGACTTTTCGAAGGGAGAAGTTGTATGCAAAGTACAGTAAATGTGAGTTTTGGATGGAGGAAGTATCATTCTTGGGGCATGTTATCACCAGCAAAGGGATATCTGTGGACCCTTCCAAGACAAAGGCAATTGAAGAGTGGCCCAGACCAACTTCTGTAACGGAGATCCGCAGATTTTTGGGTCTAGCTGGGTATTATCGATGATTCGTGAAGAACTTTTCATGATTGTCAAACCCAATGACCAAGCTGACACGGAATGGAGTAAAGTTCACCTGGACACAGTAATGTGAAGATTATTTCAAGGAGTTGAAAAAGAGGCTTATCACTGCACCGGTACTCACACTCCCTTCAAGTGGGGAACTCTTTGTGGTGTATAGTGATGCTTCTAAGAAATGATTAGGTTGTGTGCTAATGAAAAATGATAAATTGATAGCTTATGCCTCAAGGTAGCTGAAAATACATGATCAAAACTATCCCACGCATGATCTGGAGTTGGCAGCTGTGATCTTTGCCTTGAAAATCTAGCGGCATTATCTCTATGGGTAGAAATGTGAGATATATACTAACCACAAGAGTCTCAAATATATATTAACATAGAAAGATCTTAATATGTGCCAACGAATATGGATAGAGCTCATCAAGGATTATGACTACTCAATCCACTACCATCCCGGTAAGGCAAACAAGGTGGCGGATGCTCTAAGTTGAAAGGATCATGCATCTTTATCAATGATGATAATTGAAAAGGATCCGATATTATTAGATTTTCAAAGGATGTACATGGGAATCATTAAGGGAGGAACATCATCAATCCTTTCTCAAATGATTTCTCAACCATCCCTCATGGAGAAAATAAAGGATGCTCAAAGAATAGATTTGAAAATTCAGAAAAGGGTGGAAGTTGTTAAAAATGGGAAATCCTCTGATTTCAAAATTGATGAGGAAGGAGTTGTAAGATTTGGGACACGATTATGTGTATCGTCTGATCCAGAGATAAAGAAGGAGCTATTTAATGATGCACATAGCTTGACCTTCTCTATCCACCCAGGGAGCACAAAGATGTATCGAGATCTTCGAGAAAACTTTTGGTGGGACAATATGAAAAGATAGATTGTCGAATATAAATCAAAGTGCCTTGTATGTCAGCAAGTGAAGTTTGAGAGACAAAATTCTAAAGGGATGATGCAACCACTACCCATACCAACATGGAAGTGGGATAACATTACCATGGACTTTGTCACTGGACTTCCAAGGACATATAGAGAAAACAATGCTATATGGGTCATTGTGGATCGTCTTACGAAGACAGATCACTTTATCACGATTTGAGAGGACTTCTCATTAGATCAACTTGCATGGATTTACATCAAAGAAGTGGTAAGGCTGAATGGAGTACCACTATCTATTGTATCAGACCGTGATCCGAGATTCATCTCAAAGTTTTGGAAAAGTCTCCAGCATGCTCCGAGCACTGAACTGGACTTCAGTATGGCCTATCATCCTCAAACTAATGGCCAGTCTGAGCAAACTATTCAGACACTAGAAGATATGTTGAGAGAATGTTCTATGGAATTCAAAGGAGGATGGGACCAACATCTTCCAATGGTTGAATTCTCCTACAATAATAGTTTCCACTCGAGCATCCAAATGGCACCATATGAAGCCCTTTATGGGAAAAGGTGCAGAACACCGGAATGTTGGGATGAAGTCGGTGAGCGTAAGATGCTAGGACCTGAAATGGTCAAAGAAATGGTGGAGAAGGTGAAAACCATTCAGCAGCATATCAAGGAAGCCCAAAGTCGACAGAAGAGTTATGAAGATAACCGTAGATGAGACCTTTAATTCAAATTTAGAGACATGGTATTTCTATGCATATATCCGTGGAAGAAGGTCATGATGTTTGGGAAGAAATGGAAGTTAAGACCCAGGTACATCGGCCCCTTCGAGATCCTTGATCGAGTCGGAGTTTTGGCCTATCGACTGGCACTTCCACCTACCATGTCGAAAGTACATGATGTCTTTCATGTATCCCTCTTAAGGAAGTACATACCAGACCCTTCACATGTACTCTCTTCAGAGGTGGTACAGTTGGAGGATGATATTTTCTATGAGGAGCATCCAGTGAAGATCTTGGGTCGTAGAGACAAAGTTCTACGCAACAAGACTACTCATCTGGTCAAGGTACTATGGAAAAACAATAAGTACGAAGAGGCAACATGGGAATTGGAGGAAGCAATGAATGAAAAGTACCCACATCTGTTTTTTGCCTAGAATGTAAAATGAAATTTTGAGGGCGAAATTTCTTAATGGGGGAAGAATGTAACGACCCAATGTTTTTTTGAATGAAAATTCCCTTCTCATAAGTATGTCATAAAATCACTTGAAAACACAACACAATGAACTACTAAGTGATAAGTGACCTTTAAACATAATTTTTTCACTTCTGTGTTTGGAATTTAGAAAATACGACATACACGATTGTAATCAGTAAGTTATTTGGAGTCTGATAAGAAAAACCTAATTTTTGGTGAATAGTAACCTACCCTAATGAATAGTGAAATACCCTTATGAATGGTGATATACCCTAATGAATAGTAACCGCACCTATGATAGTATAAAAATAATATTGAAGTTGAAAGCACGACATACCTATATTTTAGAATAAGGCAATAAATGTATTAAAACGGGTTTTTATAATAAATAATGATTTTAATTAAATATTAAAATAATCATATTTAGAAAATTATTTTTGAAAAATGGACTTCATTTTTAGATTCTACATGTTGAAAAATGGTTAGGGTAAATTTTTGGTATTTTTCTGAAATACTTGAAATTTTGATGAATAGTGAAATACGATAATTCACAAAATAAGCAAAATACATTAATTATGAAGTCATGATGATGTTCTGCTAATGTAAGCCCAATTGGTTCGGATTCACATTATAAATTTACTATTTTTGGTCAATGAATCATCACTATTCCTTATCTTGAGGGAAATTAATAAACTATTGAATAAACAATTGGGAAAACCCTCTCCTCCCTCACTATAAATACCCCCCTCTTCTTACCTCTTTCCCTAACACCTCTCAAGCCTGTTTCCTAGCCATAATTCTGACCAAATACCCTCCCAAGCTCCTTTACCACGTCCAAGACTTTATGGTGTTTCCAAAAGACCAAAATAAAATCCCCTAAGAGGAGTCTCAAAGAGAGGAGATCAAAGGGTAAGAACTCTGTTTCGTTTTCAAGTGTTTTGTTTTCATTTTCTTTCTTTTCTTATACCCTATTCCCCTTCCCTTATCCAAAAGTCATAAAATCTCCATAATCTCATATATTCTGGATTCTAATCACTTTAATGGAAAATTTCAAGCATCATGCTTCTCCTCCTCTCCCTCACGTTCTAGAATTAAAACATCGTCTGTGATGTGTCAAATTACCGACATCATGGATAATGTGTTATCAAATTATTTTATCATTTTGTTTCTAGTCATGAAACCATTTATGTTATGGTAGAACCATATTATTATATATTTTATATGTCCTATTTATGGTTCTGTAATCCTCTTACACTCATGATATAAAACAATAATACAAAACAAGTCAATTATGGGAAAAATCGTTAAAATTAATTCAAGTGTTTATCATTAATGTTTAATGAAAAGGTTATCTTTCACTCTAATTAACCAAATGAATTTTGTAACCATGTAACCTGATGGTTTTCCAATAATTTTATATAACTTCAATTCTGTACAACCTCTTTTATCTTACAAATTATTTGAACCTAAATGCAATTGAACCGATCACTAAAACAAATGAAACAAACGGACCCGAACAATGAAATTGAACCTTGTAATCAATCAAAATGGGTATAAATGAACTTAAAAAGGTTATAATGAATCTTTTACATTTAGATAAGGTTCTGTAACTATTGATTAATAAACCTAATTTGACTATTCAGGTCATTAATATCGAGTGGATAACACCAACGGACCTAAGGTAAGGGATCCTCTCAATTTCAGCCTTATTCAAGATTGTTCACTATGTTAGGTCATGTTGTGTGTAATTATTAATTATGGGGTATGATTTCTCACATCCCCCATACTTCCCTATTTATTTATAAGTGATGATAATTCCCTTTCCTCTCTCATTAATCCTCCTTAAGTACTCCCGATACCATGCTGATAATCTGTAAAGAATTATACCCGAACCTCTTTTATTCCTTCGTGTTGTCTTATCTACCTTTATACCAAAATGATGTTATCTTATATTTTCATTTTCATACTCTAAATTTTGTGTAAATGTTCCAAGTTTATTTATCAAGACTATTTCATCACTCTCTTTCAGGGATATGCATGCTTTTAAGTGATTCTCTCCTCAGTACTTCCCGATAAGTGAACCCGTTTTAAGGGAACTTCCTGAATTATGTCCTATTATCAAGTGTACTCTATCCTCTGTTTTAAGTCACCTTTGTCTTTATAAAATCATTCTTTTATTATGAAAACCCTCATGGTTTACTTCTGGTTTTATAAAAAATATTATGCCGCTTTTTTTAAGAGATATTCGATGTTTTCTTAAACCGTACTAAAATGTTTTGACTCAAAGATTCCTAAAAACTATTTTTACATGTTATCACTTCAGTTTGTTATCTCTTGTAATGATTTATGCCTTTATACATTATTAATTTCTATTTATGATTTAATTCCTTTATTTCATGGAATATTTTATGTTACGTCCCTTTTTATTTTGCTTCATGACGTGATTGTGTGCCCATTTCTTTCCTTGGGTACTCTTATGTTTATGTATGATTGATTATGTGAGATTCTTTATGTGGAAAGCATATAAATGAATAATCTTAGCTGGGTGTTCCCAGATAGAGATCCAATGCATTGGGTAATGTTAATGTCTCATGAGAAGATTATGGGAAAACGGTTCGGGCAGTTAGCCTTGGCTTGTGCTACTATGGGAAAAGAGATTGGCGGTTAGCCTTGACTCGTACTAAAGTCATGTTTAAAGTTGCTTCCACCTCTCTATGAAACTATTCTTATACAATCTCATTCTTATATGATCCCATGCTTATTTTATTCCATGTTTTTATGATCCCATGTTTATATGTTATGATTCCATATGTTCCATGCTTCCAATATCATTATGTCAAGCCTCCTAATTCATGTGCTTAAAGTTCATTCTTATGTTCTTTCCCTTACTGGGATTTTTAGCTCATCCCTTTTTTCATGTGTTCCCTAGGGTACCCTATGCGGATGTAAGAGCTCAAGGGAAGTTAGGAGGTCTTTATGGAGATTAAATAAATAAGTTTTTTTAGCCCCATGTTATCAGTGTTATGTACCTAGTTTCCAAAGATATTAGATTTAACGATCCTTGGCTTGTACTCTGATGTATAATTAAGATTAAAATCATGTATTGTTATTTGTAAAAGGCTAGGGTCTCTATACTAACACAACTCACTTACATATTGTATATAATTTTGGTTGTGGTGTGTACCTCCCTTACCAAGACCACCACAACGGCATAGCCCGTGTACTATGATATGGACTGTTATAACAAGACTTGTTGTTGTTGTTCCCCTAAAATGTTTCAAAAACATTCAAAAACCCTAAAATAGTAATTCCAAAATAAAATCTTTAACTAATTAAAATAACAAAAAAAATGTGATTTTGAGGTGTAAAACTAGTCTAACAAATCCAAATAAGTCCAAAAATGCATTTTATAATTATGAAATGAAAAAAATAGAGACTCGTGTAGGTTACTTCCTTGTCAGTGTTTTATTTATAACATATATCTATAAGAAAAATTCATCCTTTGATTATATTTCCCAAATGAAACCCAAGAAAGATACCCACTAAACCTTAGGTACACCTCCCCTAATGCTATAGGTTTCTGGCTAGAAGTGAGGGCCCAAGGAATGATAGTGGGGAAATTATACCCTCAGAATATAAATAATAAAAACTTTATAGAAATAGTTGATATGTTAATAAATAAAAATAAATATCATATAACAATAAGAAAAACCAAAACATACCACAATCTCAAAAAAAAAGTTATAACTAAATTTCTATACTAGTCATAAAGACATAACAGGATCACCCATAAGTGGATCACACACAATAAGTCCAAAAACAAGTGAAATGAAACCCCCAAATTGTCGTATAGGATCCATGTGGTCTTTCTCCAACCATTAAAATCCAACCCATGAATCCACTGCACCTCCAACTACTAATATCTAGATATTGAGCTCATTCCTTTTCCTATGTCATGAGACAAAATGTATATATTCTTCTTGAAGGTCTTGTATTGGGTTTTAGTATCAAATCAATAGGTCGTTGCCAATTGTGTCTTATGATAAAATAAGTTTAAATAGATAAACCCTATCCAAGAAAAATCTGAAAATTAATAAGACAACAAATGGAAAAAAAATCTTACCCAATGAAAATTGGAGAGTTTAGGGATCTTAAATCAAATAAAATCTATTCTATGGTAGAAATCAGAGATATGTGGGGTGGCTACGTCTGAGAAGTATCTTGGGGAGGTGGGGTGGCCGCATATGAGGAGGACCACAAAAGGTGGTGTGGGTTGAGCAGAGGTGATCCTAGTTGGAGGAGGAGGGTCACGGTCGTGGTGAGGTGTGGGGGGGGGGTCGGAGATGTGTTTGCAGGGAGGTGGGGATGCCGCGTTAGAGGTAGTCTAGGTATGCTAGAGTTGTGACAGTGGGGAGGATGGATGGGTGTGCTGGAGCCACAATGGAGGGGAGGTGGGCTGGGTATGCTGGAGCCGCAACGGAGGGGAGGTGGGCTAGAGAGAGGTGGGCTGGGTGCGTCGGAGCCACGAAGAAGGGGAGGATGACTGGGTGTATTGGGATGGGTGCGTTGGAGCTGTGATAGAGCTGCGACGGAGGGGAGGAGGAGTGGGAGGATGGGGAATCACGAGGGTGGGAGGGGGAATAATCGTGAGGGATGGAGGAATCGCGGGGGAGGGGGGATTAAGTGCAAGGGGGGGAGGGTAGGGCCATGATTTTCCTTCCATCTGTGGATTTTAGGATGGATATACCAACATTTTTATTAATTGTGGCTATAAATTCCTGGCTATAGACCAATTTTCTAGTAGTGTTCGCGTCTTAAAGAGTCATCATCACACTAGTCGGTATCTAGGGATCTCAATATACATATAGGTAAGAATGGACGTGCAGAACCATATAAATATTTAATTAAAAAGATGTTACACAAACTATTATAAAATTAACTAATTATTACAAATATCACACACAGGTAAAAAATAATTAAATGAAATTAACTATACATAGATTGGGTCGATCACTGCTCAATTTTTTTTATAAAAGTGGTGACATGAATTGGTCACCCAATTCATGCCCCAAAGAAATTTATTAAAAGAAAATGTAACAATATAAGTACAAGGTGTAAGGATATTACACTATCACGGATTGAGGGGATTACAAGCCAAGATTTCCAAGAAAACCAAGAAAAATCTCGAGTTGTATAAAATAATGTCCTATCATCATCCAGTCCATGATCACCATAAAGGGCAGTTGCATTGAAGATGATTTCCATTGGGGATTCAATTCAATGGTTTCCCATTCCAATATCATCAAAACACTGTCTGGAAGACCTGGAGGAAAACCTCTAAAACCTATCAAAATTGGAATGCCTCTTAAATACTTAGTTTTATGCTTCTAATGCCATTCTCAATGCATAGGGAGCTATATTGGTGATCTATAGAGTAACAACAATCACAGGCATGCCCACATGCATTCTGACTCCTGGATCTTAAAGACCTCTGAATAAAGGAATTATTAAGATGTGACACTTGGTTGTCTTCTCCATGAAAATGGATCACTTTTGTAATTTTCATTATCAATATAGTCTTCACTCAAACTACTTGATGAGTAGCATGCACATGCCACAAAGGGAAATGAACCCATGAAATGCAGAAAAGCTCAAGCCAAGCATAAGAATACATTGCATCAGATCGCCCCAAGACACCAATAGGCATCTATCAGAAAATTGGACTATTAGAATGAGGATCTATACACAGATAGACTGGCCAGAAACGTATCAACACTAAAGGGTTTGAAAAAACTGAACAACATCGTACAGAAAAATCTAATACAAAGATCACCAGCAAGAAAAAAAATTATCCCAAAAGAATTCATTCCTGAGGTATGTCTCTAAACTTAAAATTAGGATTATTTTTGTATTCATCAATCATCCTAATGAACATATGTTTTCGGATTTGAAGATACATCTTAGCTGAAATATCCGCATTTTTGTATTTCTCAAATGTGATTTCATCTTGTTCATCCATCCATGCACTAATTTCATCATTCACATCATCCTAAATCAAATAGGAATCTTTATACACAAGATATTTGTTTTTATCATATTCTTCCACCTCTGAACTAGAGGTTTCAATAGGTTCAACAACTTCTGGTTGTTTTGGAAGCTCCGTGTTTTTCTTCCTAAAGGCTTCGAGTGATCTTGTAACTATTGTTCTTTCAATATTAGAGTAGTCCCTACATTTCCTAGTTTTTCTTGGATTTGGGGTAATGTATCCATCAACATCCACCATTGGTTTTTCCCCTTCCTAACACATGAATTGAAATATTCTTCTTCAATTTGATTAGGTTGATCATCATCCTCTTGCAAAGAATCATTAGAATCAGAGAAATCGCCCTTTTCCTTGTCACGTGTATCATGTGATTAAAATTGTTTATCTTGTTCCTCCACCAAGGTAGGAGGGGAAATCCTGGCACTTGTGGCAGTAAGTAGGGTATCAACAAAGGCTGACATTCCTTTCTTGTCATAAGGTTGTTCATTATTAACCAAAATCTCCTTGTTCACATCAGTCTTAGGCCCTTCATTAGATATCTCAGGGGGGGATATCATTAACCATGTGACTAAAATTAGTCCCATCTTGTCCAATATTATGTTTTCCTTTTTCAACCTAGGTAGATTTCTTGGACTCAGGAAGTGTAGTCTTATAGCCACATTCTTTCAAAGCATGTCCAATCTTGAAGAAAAAATGACCATAATGTGGATGTATTTCATAAACAACCTCCTAAAATAATTCATAATCACCATTTTGAATCCATATTTGAGAAGGTAGATCCTGAGAGACATCAATTTAAATGAAAATTCTAGAAACAGATGGTATTGAGAGAATCCTCATCATCGAATCCAGTTTCAATGGATTACCAATGGGCATGGAGATCGAAAACATAGCAGTTTGTCTAAACAAATGTAGTGGTATCCCAGGGAAGCCAATCCAAATTGGAATAATAGGAGATTCAGAGAAGGGTTCTAAATGTAGGGTCTATTTAAGAAATTTCATGGAATAACCCCCAAAAAACCATAATTGTTTCGCCCAAAGTTGATAATAGTCATCCTTAGAAGAAAGGTGAAAACAACATTGGAGGAGTTCAGTAGGCCGATATGAAAACCCGAAAATCTTATGGCTTCAAGAGAGGTTCTTAAGAATTTCAATGATGGTCTTCGATTAAAAAACTTCCCAACAAGAACAAACCATAGATTCTATGAAAGAATGTTTACCTAATTTGTTGAGAAAGAAATCATAAGGTGTCCATAGTAATGAAAATGTTTAGGGTTAATGCAAAGACCAGGAGCCACAACATCACTGCTCAAGACTAGTCTATGGGTAAATTAAAGTGTGATAAAATTAAATTGCACTAAATTTAAATTCGAAGGAATTTAATAATTAAATTAATTATTTAAATTCATAAAATTTAATTCACATTTGGTCCTGAAATTAATTTAATTATTATTCCAAAAAATAAATTAAGTAATTAATTAATTTAACACTAAAACTAAATTAATTTTTTCATTAAGTATTATTATTTTTAAACCAAAAAAAAATTAAATTAATTTTTTTGATTATATAAAATTTTTCTTAACCCAGTGACCTTGCCAAGGCCCATTACGGATCATTCTATAACCCCGCAGGCCTATTTCGGGCCAAGAAAACCCTGTGTATGGTTGTTTTGGGATAAACAGACCCATTTAGGGTTGGGTAGACCCACCCAGGACCATTGAGAGTTTGGTCGGGCCACCCAAGACCCGTGACATCTTCACAAACTGGGAAAGGTTGGGGTGGCACCACATGGCTAGTGCGGTTGGTGGAAAATGGTGGGGACCTGTGCGGAGGTGTCGGTATCATCTCAGCCGCATGAGAGGAATGAGGTGGTAGTTGGGAGCCACGGTGATGGGTGGTGCAATCCATCAAGAGGGAGTTCTAGTAGTGGGCGGCTGGGATGGGATCTTGAGGCAACAACGGGGAAGGATGGTGTCATAGTGGTTGGTCATGGTGAGGGCGGAAGCCAACTCAACCATTGGTGATGAAGATAGTGCCGAGAAGGAGGGTGGTGTCAGGGAAACAGACCGGTGAGGTGGGAAACATGGTCTGAAGGGGAATAAAATTTTATCTTCCTTTGGAAGCTATAGGTTTTCTTTTTTCTTTTTCTTTTTTTTTTGTTATTTTTTACCTGCACACCCTTTTTACATTTTCTAAAACCTAAAATAGGATTTTGAAAAATGTGTATTATTTTATGTGGATATTTTTTAGAGCCTGAAAATCTAGCTACCCACCCTATATTTTCCTTAACCTTTTATTTTTTAAAATTATTCCATAACTAGTGGAAGTTTTGGGTCACTAGCTAGAGGAGTTCCAGCCACTGGATTACGGCCAAAACTTGGCTGAAAAAATGGGAGGTCTCTAGATTCATCTTCTTTCATCGTGTCAGAGTAAGAAAAATTCTCAATGCATGCCTAAGACCTATTTTGGGTGTGTGTGTGTGTGTGTGTCTATGTGTGTGTGTGTACATTCTTCAAAATATATACCCACAAAAACAAACTGATTTTGATCCATAAAAAAATTCATATGGCCATAACTTGGTCATCTGAGATCGGATCGAAGTGTGGTCAGTTTCATTGGGATCAAATTAAATTCCTCTAATTAAATTTAATGCAAAATAATTTTTCTTGACTCAAAAAATTCATGTGTCCCTTTGATACCAATTGATGGTATCAGGGGGTGCAGCATAAGCTGGGGACGTGGATTTCAAATTTTTCATCACCAGAGCAATGAAACTTCATCAACTCTGGCAACCCAATCCCCAGTACGATACGAGGATCTCACTTGAATTATCAAAGTATAGAAATTAAAAGAAAACAAGTACCTCATTTGAATCGAAGCACACTCATCTGCCACACATTCTTAGTTCTCAAAGGATATGAGGTTGAACCCCTCTATATCATCCACACACACATCAATAAATTGTGTTTACATCATTAATCAAATGATAGGTTCTATCATGGAGGTCTGACAATTCCTTCAAAGTCGGGACAATCACCTAGATCTTATGTCTTCGATCCGCAAAAGCGTTATTGGATCGACATCTTGGATAAATCCTTTCTCTCTCTATGATTTGGGGGGAGAAAAAATCTCTCAATTCCAACTGATTAATAGTACACAAAATATATCTCTTTCTAAAATAAATGGTTAGGGTTCTGGGCCTCCGTATATTTAACAACCACTAAATAAGTAATAAAGAAATAGTTATGAAGAACTAACTGCATAATAAATACGATTTATATTTTATCACATACTTGTAATATATATTAAATATACTATGTGATAAACCCAAATCAATAACTCAACTTGTAATTCGCACTAATATTAAAAGAATATTGAATATTAAAATAATATTTGTTCGTATAATATTATTCCATGTATTTACTTAAACACTTGTAAATACTTTTAATAAATAAATTCAACTCAATTATTCTATACTTTAATAATAATTTATTTATTTATTCATTAGTGATCGATAATTCTTAGACAACTCTCAGACCCCATAGTGGGGCCCACCAAATCCAATATACCTATTCACCAGAATAAGGTAGACTCTTGAATATGTTATTATGTGTGACCCTCTGGGCCCTTATCTTGATAGCAGTGAATACTATTCACAAACCCAGAATGGATTCTAGAAACTCATCATGTCTCCTAAAGGGATAAGTAATAGTCATAGCAATGATAATCATTCTACAAACACGTACTGCATAATATAATCACTTTATTGTATGATATCTCATAAAACAGGATACACACTTATGTCATCATCCTTCCTTGCTTTATTTTTTATTGATCTAACTAGATGGACTTACCTTCAACTATAATGACCATAAATTTATGAAGGTACTACCATCTTATCAACTAGTCCTAATATATCACTTCCTCAAATCGAAAGCAAAAAAAATTATTTTGATCATTCAACCAATATCATACCACCTATGATGCACCTAACACAAGATATCTCACCGTGAATTTAATATCATAGTTTTTTCTTACATCAAAGTACGCAAACAAATGGAACACATTGATAATGATCTCAAGTCTATAGACCAATACACATATCTGTATATAGGAACAACCAATGACACCCAAAACATGTGTTGTTCCTATTGGAGGGTCTATCCTTGTGATATTAGCTACTAAATATCACCAAGTGTGAACATCATGAGAAGAAATCTCAATACTTATGACCCTCTAGAACCTAATAGTCACACATCATCTATGTCTTATCAGTAATATGTATATGGACCATAAGACATTACTTTAAGATTACTATCATGGTATCTCTAGGTTCTCATTATAGTCTCGTAACTGCTATAACATTTTGATACAACAAGTAATCTAAGTAAATTACCATAAATATAGTGGATATAGAAGTATCAACGCTATTACGGTAAGATAAACACATGTATATATCAAATTGTATATATGTAATGGTAATTAAAGTACATACATAAGTTAGGTCTAGGGCACCCACTTTCAACATAGGGTTCCTTAAGGAGAAAGGTTGTTAGTAGCAGGCGCCAAGGCCTTCAAGGTTTCATCCAGTAGTCAATCTACCCCAGCAGCTTCCCTTCTGGCCTTTTGGGGCCAATGTTTTATATTCTCTTCCTAAGGGGCTTTAGGCCAGTGTTCTTTGTATGTGGATTTCATGATCATTATCAGGATCAGTGGCCTATGGTTCTTAGGGATATCTATGAAATAGGTGGTCAGGTAAAGTGATAATTTTATTATTAGTTGTCAGCTAGACTATTCCAACAGTAGGGGTAGCAAGATCATGCTCCACCGAGAGAAGAGGGAGCAAGCAGGGGTTGACCTTGGGACATTACTTATGTTTAGGGACCCTAACCTGAGCATGGCTATGGAGGTGGTCATCATCAGAGAGGTAGGGGATCTGGGTGTTGTTAGTTTCATGCAGTGTAGGCGGCAATGCCAGATAGTCCATATATTGTTTGAGGTACGCTCATATTTTCATATACTCTTGTTTGTGCCTTATTTGATTCAAGATATTTTCACTCCTTTTTTCACTCGCTCTAGTTCGTGCTCTAGGACTAGACATGAAGAGGCTTCTCGTGCCCCTGGTGTTGACTACGCCAGTTGGAGGTCAGACTAGTGTTTGATGTGTGTCGGGAGTTTAGACTAATGACGAGGAAACATCAGTCCTTTGGGGATCTATTCTTACTTCAGATGAAACACTATGATGTCATATTTGGTATCGAATAGTTGTATTCTATGCATGTTATTATCAACTTCTTCTGAAGGAGACTCATTTTCTCATATGTGGAAATTCAATGTGTAGTTTTTGTTAGTGGGAAGAGTTGTCTGGTGGGTAGTAGATGTGTGGAGGACTTTATTTTTTTAATGGATGAGTTGTTCATAAAATCAGTAGGCACTGAGATAGTGGAGGTTCCTTGATTCATTGGGGAGTTTTTGGATTTTTTTCCCCTAGGAGATTGTGATGCTACCCCCCTCATCATGATGTTGAGTTTGGAATCGATCTACTGCCTGGTTATTCTCTGATTTTGATAGGACCTTATCAGATGTCACCTTTAGAGTTGTGGGAGTTAAGAATTCAGATTGATGATCTAATGAAAAAGGGTTTCATCCATCCATATGTGTCATTGTGGGGTGCTCCAGTGTTATTCACTAATAAGGTAGACGGTATTCTGAGGTTGTGTATCATTTACCAAAGGTTGAATCAGGTGAATATCAATAATCTTTACCCAATTTCGATGATAGATGATATTTTTGACCAAATGGAAGGGATGAATTGGTTTTTTAAGATCAATCTATGGTCTGGATATCACCAGATAAGGGTTAAGGAAGAGGATATCCTGAAGACTACCTTCAGATGCAGGTATGGGCACTTCAAGTTCATGGTCATGTAATTTGGTGACATAAACAAACTAGTTGTGTTCATGGGGATCATGAACTCCATGTTCCATGAATTCTTGGACTTGTTCATAATCATGTTCATCAATGACATCTTGATCTACCCAATGTCATATGAGGAGTATTTCAGTCGTATCATATTTGTTTTGCAAGTTCTTTGACGCCATAGAATCTATGTGAATTTGTCCAATTATAAGTTCTAGACATGAAAGGTGCACTTAGGAATGTGGTGTCTCAGTATGGTATGGAAATGGACTCGTTGAAGGTCAAGTTGGTTGTTTCTTGAGAAGCTCCCAAGAATATGTAAGAGGTTTGTAGCTTCATTGGTATTTTGGGATATTATTGGAGTTTCGTGTCTGACTTCCTTTTGATTGAAGCCTCATTGACAAATTTTACTAGGAATAACCAGGATTTTATATAGACTGATTAGTTTCTGATGGTGTTTGACTACCTAAAGGGGAAATTGGTCGATGATCCATTGCTCCGGTTTCAAGAGGAGGGCGTGATGTTTGAGGTTTTCTAAGACACTTCCCATCTGGGCTTGGGATGCATCTTAGTGTAGTAAAAGGTAGTGATCTCTTATGGGTATAGGTATCTACCCCCCCCCCCCCCCCATGAGTGTAACTATGTCACTCGTGATCTAGAACTAGCAGTGGTTGTATTTGTGCTGAAACTATGGTGACAATACCTCATTAGGGAGCACTTTGTGGTCTTCATAGATCACAAGAGTTTGAGGTATGTCATTTCTATACATGATCTGAATCTGCATCCACAGATGTGCATGGAGTTTCTTCGGGATTATGACTTTGATATCTCCTATACCTCAGTAAAGGGGAATATTATGGCCGAATATTTGATAAGGAAGTTATGAAAGGATGTGGTTCGAGAGTATGGGGATCCTTGGAATACAATGGGGGAGTTGGAGGCCCTAGACATAGATACAGGGGTGTTTGATGGTAGAGGTTGTATATTTTAGATGCTAATGAAATCCTCTATGATGTGGTAGGTAGATGAGTCTCAGTGGGGTGACTTATAAGTATAGGTGATTTGTGATTGTGTTAGTTGTGGTGGTGCTCTGAAGGGATGGTCAGATAATGGTCAAAACCGAATATTTTTTTAGGGGTTTTTGTTTATTTTGGTATCAAAGCATGAGGTATTACTTCATGAGTTTCATAAATCACCATTGGTGATACACCCAAGGGTATCCAAGATGTATCATAGATTGAGGATACAGATTTGGTGTCCCAAGATAAAACAGGATATGGTAGATTTTATGGATCAGTGTTTGGTTTGCCACCAGGTAAAGGTTGAGCATCATGTTCTAGATGGTTTATTGCATCCTCTATATTTCATTGAGTGGAAGTGGGGAAACATATTGATGGATTTCATCATAGGCTTACCCTAATCATAGGAAGGTTGCGATGTTATCTAGGTAATCATAAATATGTTGAAGAAATCAGCTCACTTCCTAGCGATTAAGGAGTCGGGCATCATGGATGTTTTTCCAAGGAGGTATGTGGATGAGGTGGTGAAGATGTATATAGTTATGAGGTCCATTTTCTCATATCGGGATGCACATTTTACTTCATGGGTCTGTAGGGTACTGCATCATGATTTTGGTACTTAATTACACCTCAGCACTGCTTTCCACCCTCATACAAACAAGCAGACAGAGCAGACTATCCAAATTCTGGAGAATATGTTGCTGATGTGCATCTTAGACTTCAAAAAATATTGGGCAAATCACTTTCCTTTGGTTGATTTTTCTTATAATAACAATTACCACTCATCTATTGGCATGGCACATTTGAGTCTTTGTACGAGCGGTTATGTCATTCCTTGACGTGTTGGGCTAAGGTTGGGGAGTCATCGGTTCTTAGTCCCGATGTGGTAAAAATCATGATGGATAAGGTTCAGATTGTTCATGAGATGAAGAAATCAGCGCATCATCGTAAGAAGTCATATGTCAATCGTAGTAGGACCTTTGAGTTTGAGGTTAGAGACCATGTGTTCTTGAAGTTATCTCCTCAATGTAGGTAGAGAAGGTTTGGTAGAGGAGTAAGCTCTCACCTTGGTTTGTGGGTCCTTCTGAGGTGTTGGAATTCATTGGTTAGGTGAATTATCATTTGGAACTTTCTCCATGACTGGATTGGATTTATGACGTCTTCCATGACTCTCAACTCTTTCGGTATCATTAAGATGACTCATATGTCATTGACTGGGGAGAGTTGGATATCGATGATAACTCTATGTTCATGGAGCTACCAGTAGAGATCCAAGATCATTGAGATAAGGTTCTGTGAGGACAGACCATTCCTTTGGTTCATGTGTTATGGAGGTATGGTGTCCTAGAGGAGATTATTTGGGAGCATGAGACGTAGATTTGTACCAAGTACCTAGATTTTTTTTAACTTGTCTTGTTTTTTCTTGTTTTCTTGCTTGATGATGTGATGTTTGAATCTCATCGGTTTATGAAATGTGCCATTTTACTTCTATTTATGTGATGTGTGATGAAACTTTCGTCACATGAGGAAGATAAAACATGATTCTTAATCAAGAAACGTTATACCTTGACACGATTAAAACTGTGCAAGTGAGTCAGTGTCTCCCAAAGCAGATAATATCTCAACATGAAAGATAGAATTCCTTGAATTGTGTTCTTGAGGCTCTCATGTATTATGTTTATAAAAAAATTTGGCTTATTCCTTATAGAGGTTGATATGGTGGTGCGGTTGGTTGTGTGAAAATGGTGGTGGTTTGCGGTTGATGTAAATGGTGTGGTGTTGTGATGGTGATGTGGGGGGTTGTGCAAGGTGTTGTGGATGTTTTCATTTGGTTGGTGGTAGTGTTTCAATCATAATTAGATACTTGATAGGTATCTTGTGGGATGTTTGTTCAAACCTCCTTTTTCCATTTTCTTTTTGGTTGGGTTTTGATTCTTGAGTATGAGAATAGTTTGAGAGGTGTGTGATGTAACAACCCAGACCGTTTGGTTCATTACTTTGAAGGGTATATGGGGGAGGATCTTTTTAGGGGAGTCCCAAGGTGTTTGTAGGGGAAGAAGAAAGGTTGTGGTTGTAATATCCCATTTAATTAAATCCTATGTAGTGGAGTGTGGTGTTGCGTTGTAGGGGTGGTCGTTGTGGAATGGAGGATCCATCTTTAGCGTAGTGTGAGGTTGAAAGCATTTTTTAGGCTACTATTTTTTAAAGGGTAGTTACGGTGTAGAGGTGAGTTTCTCACCTAGTAGGCTTCGGTGTAAGGGTTTAGGTTTCGGCATGGAGTTCTAGGGGTCAGTTTTCAATGTTCTACCAATTTTGGTACTACTGCACCATGGAGTATGGGCTATGGTATATCCCCTTTGAGTGGATGGGGGTATACGGAATAGTGTCTTTGTATGTGTCCTAGTCTTATTCCCCCTTTTATAGGATATGCGGCGTAGATATATCCATGAAGCTCAAATGGTTCCTTGATCATCTAGACTGCGATGTGGTCCTCCTAACTGTGTTGTGTTCTCCCTTGTTTTCAGACATGTTGTAGCATGGTCCTAGGGGCTATGTCATGGTCTTATGTTTTACAAACACCCTATAAATTTTAAAACTCGTTCAAACTCCCTCACTTCTCCCTTATTTCTCTCATTTCTTGAGCAACCCAAGTGCATCCCAAGGAGAAATTTTATCCCCTAACTAGTGTATTTTGATACCAACTTCGTAGGATCGATCTTTGATGGTTTTGATAAGTTATCCTCTTATAATCCCCATGATTTACTTCTTTTTATTCATTGGGCGGGAGCTATTGTATAGGGAATCATGTGTTTTTTATGTCGTTTTGATAAGGGAGTGTGTAGTTGTTGTTCTAGACCGATCTTAGTGTTATTCATTCATTATGGTTTTGGTGGTTGTCTCCCTTTCAATCTAACCTTAAGCAGTGGATCGGAAATCTCTATTTAAGGTAGGGGCCCCTTTGTTTCTCATCTTGTGTATCATGTGGGATGAGTTTACTCTTGTTATCTAAAGGTAATATGGTTTAATTTGGATTAAAAAAGATAAAATAAATTGATAATTGAAATTAAATGGAAAGGGGAATGGTTCTCATGTTTTTATAGCTTTTTGAAATTATGATATTGAGATTATCCTTGCTTTTTATACCACTAAAAATTATGGTTGTTAAGATCTTTTGTTTGTGTTGTTTTGATATGTTTTGTGAATCCCTTGATGTGTTATTGTTGTGAAACTTCCTTGAATAAATATTTAATCATTTATACTTGGATAATAAAATGTTTTCCCCTATAAAATTCTACTTGTGTGAGAATACCCTTAAAAGTAAAGTGGAACATGATGAAGCCCCTTGAATGAATATAAACAAATTTTATGCTGATGTGATGTGAAAGTGTTTGATGTGTGGTTATGGTGTGTGGTCTTTATATGAAGTGATGTGACCATGTTGTGGGGTGGTGAGATGTGGTCAGTATGTTGAAAATGTGTTGGTATGTGGTTGGAACATGGTGGTTCTAATGTGGGAAATGGTTCTGATGTGGAAAGTGGTTGTGGCTATGAAAGGGAGGTGAGATGTTGTTTTTTGGATTGAGAGAGGTAGTTGTGGTGATGTGGTGTGTTGTTCTAGTTATCTGGGTAGTAATGGAATAAATTGAAAATGTTGAAAACCAAAATGGTTGATGAGTTGAAATGACAAATGAATGTTGAAATCAAAATGGATAATGAATGTTGAATTAAAATAAGAAGTGTGGTTAAAATGGATAATGTTAAATGTGAAATATGTGGGATAGAAATATGAAATGAATGGGATTATTTTAATGGAATTGGATGGTAATTTTAAATCTATAAAAATGAATTTGATTGATAAAGAAGATGAAATATGGATTATGTTTTGTGGGGTGGTGGTATGCATTTAGTGATGGAAATGAAAGTGGCCAACACTGTGAGGCCTTTGGGGTGATGTTGTGAGTTGGTATAGATATTATGTGGTGTACCCATAGGTTAGGATTGTGTGTTATAATATTATATACATACATTGTATTTACTTGTGATTTTTTTATATGCTTCCCACCTAGGTCAAGCACCTTGTGAGACACCCATATATTTGTATGGGGGGGGTTTCTAACATCTCGGTGGCGACGATGGATGGCTGGTTACCCACCCTTATCTACCCCATCTTTTAGGTGGTGTTGACATTCATGGGTTGTGATGGCTATAATCCAAAAGTGTATTGTTGAGATGTGATATTATGTGATAACTTGGGTGTATTCAAGTGAGATGTAATGTGATGACCTAGGTGTTTTCAGGTGAGATGATGAGATGACTTATAGAGGGGAACATGCATGGTAGAGGGATCGAACGAGGTTGATTCCCTTTATGTTCATGATACCCTACTATTCTGGTTATGTGATGTGATGTGATTTGATGGATCAGGTGTTTTTAGGAGGGATGTGATGTGATGTGATGTGATGTTATACGGAAGATATGGAAGTGTCGGGACATACATCATTGGGGTGTGAGAGCATCTAATTAGTGGAAAGTGGTGTGGGGTACCTATCATAAATATGCTTCATATTATGTTATTATACTTGGATACATTATTTGGTAAGTGAGCCTTTTTTGAGTTGAGGATTGGATAGTTAATATGCTTAGGTGTTGTTGGTTCTGTTTTTTTCTCACGGGTGAATTAGTATGCTTCTTTCACATGTGAATGAGGGAATTTTTTTAACCTACTTAGTATACTTTTATGTTCACCCTATGTATATAAACTGGTTTTTTAGGTTTCTAGGAGGATTTCATAGACCGTTATGAATATTACTAGCTCGTACATTTAGATAGTTGTTATGTTTTTTCCTTATCTATTCTTTTGGGTATTTACTTTTGAATACTTTTATTTATATCTAATTACTTTATACATGAATTATGGGATGGTTTTCATTTCCTTTTTATACTAAGTCATGAATTTGGTTACGGTTTATTATTCTGATATCATGATCATGTCTTCATTATTGAGGGTAATGCCTCCTATTTATGATATTTTTATACCCTCAATGCTAATCACCAACATGGGGCTTACTGGAGTCAGGAATTGGGGGGTTATTATCTATCTTCCTTATTATTGTATCTTTAGAGGGAGTGGGTCATGACAATTTTATTTTAAATTTAGAAATAAATGTTGTCTCTTTTATAAGGATAACATATTATTTGGTATATCACATCTTAATAAAGGATTTTATATGCTTGAACTAAAAACCCTATAATGGAAATAAATGACAAAAATAGAAAAAATGGATCATGTAACACTCACCTATGGCACTTCAGGCTTGGTCATGTGTATGAGAAGCGTTTACATAAATTACATCAAATAGGGTTTTTAGAATCAACTGAGTTAAAACCCCTAGATGTATGTCACGCTTGTTTACAAGATAAAATAACCAAATCACCCTTCACTAAGAAAGGAGTAAGAGACACTAAATTACTTTTATTGATTCATACATATGTGTCCTGTTTGCAGTAAAAACAATGGTTAAGTTTTCATATTTCATTACTTTTATTGATGACTATAGTAGGTATGGTTATATCAACTTAATTAAGTATAAGTCAGATTCATTTCAGATGTTTAAGGAATATCATCATGAAGTAGAAAACAAGCTTGGTAAGAAGATTAAGGCACTCCTCTCAGGCCGAAGTGGGGAGTATCTTAACCAAGTTTTCATTGATCACTTGAAGTAGTATGGGATACTGTCTCAAATCACTCCTCTTTATACACCTAGGTGGAATGGTATTGGTGATAGGATGAATGGACCTTGCTAAACATAGTCGAATAAATGATGAGTAAGGCAACTCTTATATTACCCTTTTAGGGATACGTGTTGTAGACATTGACATATACCCTTAAATGAGTACCAACTAAAGTAAAAGATGAGATTCCATATGAGTTTTGGTGTGTAAAGAAACATATTTTTTCACGCATACGTGTATGGGGATGTGAGTATTTTTTCAAGACTATACCTAGTGACAAATTATCATCCCAAAACATGAAGTGCATCTTTATAGGTTATCATAATGAAACTAAAGGATATTACTTATATAACCCTTCAGAAAGAAAAGTGATTATGGAAAGAAATTCCATATTTCTAGAAAGATAACACATTTCCAATGGAAATAATGGGTGTAATATTGACTCTGATTAATTTGATGATCCATATGCATGAGAGTTGGTATGATAACAATCTTCACAAGAGACGGTGAGAGATGAAGATGTTCCTAAGACACAAGTACTGCATAGGTCAACTCGAGAGGTTAGAGAACCAAAGAAATATTTTTTTTCTTTTCATCGAGTTAGGTGACACATTACTCTTAAAGAATAATGAACCTCTAACCTAGAAAGATTTCATGCATTCTGATATGGAGTCCATGTATCAAAATCAGGTTTGGATTTTAGTAGACACTCCATTTGATGTAAAACACATTGGTTACAAATGGGTATTCAAGAAAAATCAAGACATGGGTGGTAAATTAAATACCTATAAAGCACAACCAATAACAAAGGGTTTTAGAAAACATCAAGGTATAGACTATGATGAAACTTTATCACTATTAGTGATTCTAAAATCCATTAAAATATTATTTGCAATGACAACCTTCCATGATTATGAGATTTGGAAAATGTATGTCAAAACTGCTTTTTTAAATTGGTAGTTGGTTAAAGATGTTTATATGACCCAACCCAATGGATTCATTAAGTCAAATAGTGAAAATAAAGTGTGCAAGATGTAGAGATCTATTTATGGGTTGAAGTAGGAATCACGATCATGGAATGTTCATTTTGATGAGGCCATAAAATAATTTGGTTTTGTCAAGAAAAAAAGTAATTCATGTGTCTATAAGAAGGTTAGTGGAAATGAAATTTTTTTCTCATATTATTGTTGATTTCATATTAATTATGGGAAACGAAGTGAAAGTCTTTTAGTCAGTTAAGACTTCATTAAATGAATTTTTCTCCATGAAATAATTTGGGGAAGCGGTGTATAACCTAGGGATCAAGATATATCGAGATAGATCTCACAGAATATTTGGGCTAAGTCAAAATATATATATATATACACTAGGTACTCAGAAGGTATAATATGGAATAATCCAAGAGAGGGTTTTAGCCAATGTCATGTGGTATCAATCTCTCCAGGAAAATGTGTCCACAAACATAGGATGATATTGAAAAAATGAGTAGAATCTATTATGATTCAGTAGTGAGATCTATCATGTATGTCATGCTATATACAAGGTTTGATGTTGCATTTGATTTAAACATAGTGGGAAGATAATCCAGGATAAATGTATTGGGTGGATATAAAAACTATCATGAAGTACTTAAGATGTACAATGTATTGGGACCAAGATGGATGGGAAGGTTTCTTGAAGATAAAGAAGTTTTTTTTCAAGATTATTGTATTTTATTGTCAAAGGAAGTTAAAGAAGATAATTAATCACATCACTTTGTATTTGGTGAAAATATGAACTAAACATCATATTCATGAAATCATACCCACAATGTTTAAGGAAGTCCATCGTATTAATGAGAATCTTGCTGGAAGAAAAGGATGATTAGACTCACCCTGAGTCTGGAACAAAAGGTTTGATCGTAATAGGGAGAATCATAGTCTGCATGACTATGAAATAAATGTGATGATTCTTTACTGATATTGGAGTCCTCATATATCATAAGTAATTTGAAAAACTTATGATGAAATCTTGTTGAAATAAAGGGGGTGAAAATATTCTAATCAATCATGTTCATCCTAATCATAATCATGTCAATCGTATTCAGGATGAGTAGGAAAGAAAGATGGTTCTGGAAGAGTATGAAGTTATAATACTTCCTAACTAAAGTAAGAAGATGATGGAAAGGATGGTAAGTTACAATACTTTCCCTGAAGAGGCATATTATGTTCAAGTTGATCACAAATTTATTCAAATTCATGAAGGAAGTCATGATACAAGCACAAGTTTTTTAAAGAATTGAGTTGTTGAAGTCGAAGTTGTTGAATACCGATCCATCGTATTCGGTATACCATCATATTCATCATAGGAATAATTGTTTGTGATGAAAATTAATTGGTATTGTATTTAGAAGAGAAATAATTTATTGAAGTTGAAGCTAAAAATACCAGTCCATCGGACTCGGTATGCCATCATAATCATCGGAGGAAGAATTTTTTGGGATTGAGGAATGTAAAGAAAAAGAAAAGAGTGTGGTAATAGATGAAAAGAATAAATTCAAATATTAATAAAAAATTTAATAAACCATTTACAATAGGTTGAATTACTTATTTTATCATTCAAATGGGTCAAGAGAAGAGATGAAGAAGAATCTATTTATTTACATTTATCTTCCCTATTATGAGACAAATCTTAATCAGAATTGAAATCAGAGATTAGAGATCTTAAAAGAGATACAAAAGTGATGGAAAGGGGGATCTTGGATTTTTAAGAAGATGTTTTGTTTTCATCAGTTAGTACAGAGAATCATAATGAAGAAAACATATTGGGTAATCAGAATAGTGTCTATTTCTTCATATATGAAACTGGTACAGATCATCGTAATGAATAAATCATACTGAGTGAATCAGAATGGGAAATTGTAATCGTACTAGTGTTTGTGAAGGAATTCATAAGAGAGATGTAGTTTTTAGAAGATTCAAGAAAGAACGAGAAGAAATGAGAAGAGTTTAGAAACATTGATGAAAATCAAGATGCACCAGAAATTCAAGGAAGCATGTAAATTTGGGTAATTTTGTTAAGCGGGAAAATTTTTTAGGAATCCCACCCAAACCATATTTAGGGAAAGTATAAAAGGATAAAAGTACATTGTAATTTTTTTACTAAAGTATTATTCATGATAAGTAGAGAGAAGATAGAGCTCTAGAGAGAAGAAGAGGTTCCGGATTGGGTTTTTCTTGATTAAGTCATTCCAGAAAAAATTGAAAGGATAATAGAAAAGATTGAAATGTATTCAAATGATTATTGTATTCATTTGATCATCTTATTCAGCTTATTATTGTATTCAACTGTTTTTAACTGATCATCGTATTGTGATGGATTATCGTATTAGGATTTTTGGACTGAATAATAAAGTGTTTAGAATTGTCTCAACTGTATTCATACAGAGACATTTATTTTTTCATATTGAGGAATCAGACTAGGAGAAACGAATTTAGAGAAATGGATTGAAAATCAGACTCAGTTTTATTAAAAAGTCTAGAAAGTTCTTACCAGTTTATGGTTAAGAAAGCGAATAATTGCTTCGAAATATTAAATTTTTGAAATAATGTATGATAAATATTAGAAGTCTTGAAAAGAAAAAAAATATTTGGAAGATAAATCTTCATCAACAAAAATTCAAGAATATTTTTTAGAAGACAAGAACAATATGTTGGGGGAGAATGAATATTTGAATAAATATCTTGGGTAAGAAAAGAATCATAATGAACATCTGGAAGTGAAGCTGAAGGAAAAAGAATAAGAGTTGTAACTTGTCCAACAAAAACTTTCTTAATATGAACAGAAAGGTAAAAGTTTCAAAAAATATATCTCTGAAGTTGGTGAAATTTTTTATAGGGAGAAACCTGATAAGTATCAAAAAAATTACCTTCAAAGGTTAAGAATAAATCTGGAATTGTTTCTGAAAAAAATAAAGCTGGAAAAGTTATGTATGTGTTAAAGATTAACAAAGTGGAGAATTCATAAGATTTTAAAAACCCTAAGTCCGAAAATGTTTCAAAACATTATGAATCTGAAAAAGTTTCTAATACTTTTGATTTTGATAATTATGAAAAGAAAACCAAGATGAAAAAGAAGTTTTTGAATGATAATAAAAAGGATAGTGGTTTAGATAAGAAAAAAAAGGTTGCTAAGAAATATGTTCAAAACTCTGATCAGTATGAAAGTTTCAAAGGAAAATAATCTTTTTATGGATACTGCTTGTATTGTGGTGGGTTTGGACATACGGAAAATATGTTTTGGTTCAACAAACAACATTACTATTATTCCATAGGTTATTAAAGGAAATGTTTGAGGGTGATTCAATTCTCTCAATAGAAGAAGTCTGAAAAGGATGTTCGAAAGAAACCTGATAAGGTTGATGTGAAAGTTTAAAATAGGTTCCAATCTTTGGAAACTATTTGTGAAAGATGTGAACAACATAGACACCTTGAAAATGTATTTCTTTTTTTGTTACGAGCACAACAAAAGTTTCTTAACAATTCTCAAAATCTGAAAGTGAAGAAATAAAAGAAAGAAGAAAAGGATCTTATTGTTGAAATTGGTATGAAATATATAAAAGGAGAACAAATTTAGATTCTTGATGGTGGGTGTTCTTCTCATATGATAGGACAATTAATGTTATTGAACAATGTGAAAGACTTTAAATAAGGAATGGTAATTTTTTGAAATGATGAATCATTGAAAATGAAAGGTGTTGGTTCAATCGTAATTGGAAAATAAAATATGAAGTCCAATAAATATTTATATTTTGATGGGTTAAAACACAACTTGCTAAGTGTTTCACAACATTTTGATGAGTTTTAAAGAGTTATTTTCAAAAAAATATGGGTTTTTTGTGAAAAGTGAGTAATATGGAAAGATAGTTACGAGAGTCCAACATACAAAAGAAAACTTGTTTCAAATTAGTGAAATAAAAAACTCTTATTACTTTAGTATGGTGGAAGAGAATCAATTGTTGAATGAAGGGTTGGGACACATGTGTTAGAGAAACATGATAAAGTTATCAAAGTGAGATAGTGTTTGAGATATTCTTGATTTTCCAAGAATAAGAGATTGGTGTTGTACTATTTATTAAAAGAGGAAAATTACAAACTTAGTGCATAAGAAAGTTGATATTTGTTCAAAAAAAACCCTATAACTTATTCATTCCAATATTTGTGGGACAATGCGAAAACAATCAATAAATGGAGATAATTATTTCATCACTTTGATTGATTATTTTACTCACATTACTTGTGTTATGTATAAGAAACATAAGTTAGATGCTCTAAAAATTATTTCAAGAGTAAAACTGAAAAGGAATGTGAGTATTCATTGAATAGGTTGAGAACTAATAATGGTGGTGAGTATAAGAATGAAGAATTTGAAAATTATCTTGAGAAGTATGGAATTTATCATGAGTATAGTTCTCCATACACACTCAAAAAAGTGGGGTTGCTGAAAGAAATAATAGAAGTTTTGTGGAAATAGGGAGAACTATGTTAATTGAACATGGACATTCTCATTACTATTAGAGGTAAGTCATGAATAATATTGTATACATTCAAAACCAATATTTATATAGGCCAAATTCACATATGAATCTATATAAAATGTTTTATGATAAAACTCCAAGTTTTAAGCACTAAATATTTTTTGAGAGTCCATGCATTATAAACAAGAAAGGTGGAAACCTTGGAAATTTTAAACATAATGGAGAATATAGAATCTTTCTTGGTTATGCTCTGGAAAGTAGAGGATACAAATGTTTCAATAAAGAAAAAGCAATAATTGTTTATTCTATTGATGTTAAAGTTATTAAAAACCCGAGGAGGATAAAAATATTTAGACTGATAAGGAATTTGATCAGGGTAAGGAAGGTTTTGATAATATTTATGATAAATATACATGAAAATTTTAATCTTACTCAAGAAGAAGAATAGAACTCATCTATTTCTAGTGATGAGGAATAATATCAAAAATCTTATCCCAAGCTTAGGAAACAAGTGGAAACTTAGAACATTATTGGTGATCAACATCAAAAGGTTCAAACAAGAAGAAAAAAAATGCTATCACGCATACTACTTTGTATTCAAAATTTAAGCTGAATAATGTGAAAGAAACTTTTGAGTATTCAGAATGGGTTCAGGTCATGGATGAAGACCTGGATCATATAGAAAAGAAAGATACATAGGAACTCACACCCAAGCCAGATAACAAAAATATTATTGGTACAAAGTGGGTTTTCAAGAATAAACTGAATGAAGAAGGTGAAGTGATAAGAAACAAAGAAAGATTAGTATATAAAGGATACTCAAAAATTGAAGATTTTTATTTTGATGAAACTTTTGATTCGGTGGAAAGTTTAGAAATAATCAAAAAAATCTTGTTATTTCTATACAACAAAGTTACAAAATATTTCAAATTGATGTAAAGTCTGTATTTTTTAATGGGGATCTTAATGAGAAATTTTACATTGAACAACCTTGTGGATTTGTTATTGGGAAAGATGAAAGTTATATATGAAAATTGAACAAAGACTTGTATGGGTTGAAACAAGATCCAAGAGCATGGTATTCCAAATTGGATACTTTCTTAAGCAAGATGAGTTTTAAGAAAGGAAGAGTTGATAACAATATTTACATCAAATAAAGTTAGGATTATTCCTTCATCTTAATTGTTTATGTTGAGAATATTATCTTTTCTAGGAATGATGAAATATCTTGTGAAAGATTTGCTAAAGAAATGAAAAAGTTGTTTGAGATGTCCATGTTGGGGGAAATGAAATACTTTCTTAGGTTACAAATTTTACAAAAGAAGGAAGAACATTTTTATTTCTCAAGAAAAGTATGCTAAGGAACTTCTTAATAAGTTAGATATGGAAAACTAAAAAACTATTTCTATGCCAATTTTAGTGGGAACAAAGTTGTCTAAATATGGATAAGGTAAGGAAGTTGATCAGAAAGAATTTCGAAAGTTAATTGGAAGTTTTTTATATTTGACTGCCTGAAGACCTGGCATTGTTTATGATGTTAAATTATGTGTAAGATTTTAGAGTGCTCCTAAATAATCACATTTACTTTCTTGAAAAATAATTCTCAGATACATCAAAGACACAATAAATTTTGAAATCAGGTATGATAGCTTTGAAAGTATTGATTTGTTTGGTTATTCAAATTTTGATTGGGTTGGAAATGTTGATGATTGAAGATCCAAATATGGTGGAGTATTCTTTATGGGGAAAATGTTTCTTAGTTGGAATAAAAAAGAAATAGAATTCAGTAACTCTTAGTACAGATGAAGCTAAATATGTTTCTGCTACTCAAGCCACTACCCAACTTCTGTGGATTGAGACTCAGTTAGAAGACTAACTTGTTGAAGTGATGTTACACTTGATCTTATGTTGTAATGATCAAATTAAAATCAATCTTACCAAGAATCTGGTATAACATTCTCATTAAAAACATATTGGTATCAAATATCATTTCATAAAAGAGAATTTGGAGAAGAATGAATTGAAGTTGTAGTATATGTTCCTACATCGGAACAAGTTGCTGATATTTCCACAAAACATTTACCGAAGGAAGATTTTTCTAAATTGAGGTTGAACATGGGAATCCAGCATCTTTATCATCAAGGTTGAGGTAGGTTTATTTGTCCCCTCTCGCATATTACCATTGGATAGTGTTGTCAAGGGGGGGATTGTTTTATAAATCTATCCTTTTGAAATCATGTAAAAAGGGGGAGTAGTGGATAAGCTATGAATCCAGCATTATAAGTGTGTGAACTATTCTAAATATTTGTTAGAGTGGTTGTAGAAAAAAAATTGAATTCTAGGGAAGTTGAAGAAAAAATGAGGAAGAAAATTTAAGGAAGAAAAGTTGATGAAGAAGAGATGAGGATGTTTTCATGATTACTACTTTTGGAGAGCATGAATTTTTTTTCAATAATTCTTATTTTATACAATGATTTAGCTCATGTAGGCTTAGAATTTTTGATAAGTGATCCATTTATTTAGGTTAAAAAGTTCGTTGATTTATAAATCTTGATTGATAAAAAATTCCAAAGGGTGGTATTGTTGGAACCAAGGTGGCTGGAGAAGGTTTCTAGAAGATGAAGAGGTTTTTTTTCAAGAGTATTATCTTTTGTTATCAAATAAAGTTTAAGAAGATAAGAAATAACCTCACTTTTTATTTGATGAAAATAGAAATGACCATCGTATTTATGAAATCAGACCCACAATGTTTAAGAAATTCCATCATATTGATGAGAAACTTGCTAGAAGAAAAGGATGATAGGACTCACCCTGAGTCTGGAACGAAAGGTTTGATCATAATAGGGAGAATCAGAGTATTTATGGATATGATATAAATGTGATGATGTTTTTTTTGATCTTGGAGTTATCATAAATCATAATTTTCAAAACTTGTGATACAATATTGTTAAAAGAAAGGGGGAGAAAAGATTCTGACCAATCATATTTAGCCTAATCATAATCATATCAGTCGTATTCAGGATGAGTAGGAAAGAAAGATGGTGCTGGAAGAGTAGACAGATATAATACTTCCTAATGAAAGTAATAAGATGCTGGAAGGATGGTAAGTTACAATAATTTCCTTGGAAATTCATACGATGCTGAAGCTGGTCTCAAATGTATTCAAAGTCATTAAGGAACTCATGATACAAGAACAAGTTTTTGTGTGCATGAATGAAGTTACTAAAGTCGATGTTGCTGAATATTAATCCATTGAATTTGGTATACCGTCATATTAATTAGAGAAAAAATTGTTTGTGATGAAAATTCATTGGTATCATATTCAGAAGATAAAGAGGTTGATGAAGATGGAGATGTTAATACCAGTCCATCATAATTGGTATGCCATCGTAATCATTGAAGGAATAATTGTTTGGGACCGATGAATGCAAAGAAAAAGAAAAGAGTCTAGTGACCAGTGTGAAGAAGAAATTTAGAGCTTAATCAATAATGGAGTCCACCATTTACAATAGGTTGAATTAATATATTTATCATTAAAATGGTTTAATATAAGATATGAATAAAAATATATTGATTTACATTTGTCTTCGTCGTAATGAGAAAAATCATAATCAGAATTGGAATTGGATTTCAGAGATCTTGAAGGAGATATAAAAGTGCTGGAAAGGGGAAGCTTGAATTTTGAAGAATAATTTTTGTTTTCATCAGTTAATATAGAGCATCATAATGAAGAAAATGTAGTAGGAAATCATAATAGTGTCTATTTCTTCATATATTCAATTGGTACAGAGAATTATAATGAAGAAATCATACTAGATAATCGAAATGGTAAATTGGAATCGGACTGGTGTTTGTGAAGAAACTCAACAGAGAACTGAAATTTTGTGAATATTCGACAAGGATCGAGAAGAAACAAAAAAGTTGAGAAACATTGAAAAAATTCAAGATGCACCTGAAATTCAAGAAAATATGAAAATTGGGGCAATTTGGTTAAGAGGTAAATTTTTCATGAATCCTGCCCAAACCACATTTGGGGAAAGTATAAAAAAATAAAAGTACATTGTACTTTTTTGACTGAAGTACTGGTCATGAGAAGTAGAGAGAAGGAAAAACTCTAAAGATAAGAATAGGTTCCTAATTGGGTTTTTCTTGAATAAGTTTTGTCAGACATAAGTGAAAGGAGAAGAGATAAGATTACAATGTATTCACATGATCATCATATTCAGTTAATCATCGTATTGGGATGGATTCTCATATTCAGCTTTTTTTAGCTGATCATCATATTAGGATGGATTGTCGTATTAGGATTTCTGGACTGAAGAAGAAAATTTTCAGAATTGTCTCAACCATATTCAAATAGAGATATTTTTTTGTATTGAGCAATCAGACTGGGAGAATCGGATTGGTAAATCAGAATGAGTTTTATTACAAAGTCTATGAATTTCTTACCAATTTCTGGGTAAGAAGGTGAATAATTTATTTGAAAGTTTATATTTTTTCAAGTTGATAAAGAAGCACTAAAACATGTTTTGTTACAAAAAATTTGTAGTAAATCATTTTTTCTAGAAGGAGAACACACACTATTAAATTATTTACATAGTTCTACACGAGTGAAATGGCATATCTTAATCATTGTATTTCACACAACAGGATTGTTTTCTAGTGGATTGTGTGATGTTGGATCATTTATAAATCATAACAAGGATGTAACTATTCTTATTGAATAGTGAACCTTGTAAATTCTTGTGTTCTTATGGATGTGTGTTTGAATTGTTTTTAGTAGGGAAAGTAATCCTTAATAGGATCTAGAGGTTGTTTCATAAGCAAGGAAACATAAAAGAAAAAGATATCACTGATTCACCCCTCCCCCACTCAGTGATACAATTATCCTAACTAGGAACTTTCAACATAAAGGATATGTTCCTGGTGTATATAGGATATGAGTAACTAGTAGTGAGTAGATAGACTAATGCTAGTTTCTAGATAGATCATAATGATTTGAAATCGCAGTCAGACTATGTCTTTTACTTGAATGGTGGTGCAGTGAGCTGGAGAAGCTCTAAGCAACCTGTGGTCACTGACTCTGCAGTAGAATATAGGTATATAGTGACTTCCAATGTAGCTAATGAGGCAAACTGGATATAAAGATTTGTCTCGGATATTGGTGTTGTTCCTAGCAATGCAGATCGTGTTCCAGTTTATTGTGACAATACTATAGCAGTAGTGCTTGTCAAGGAGATCAGGTCACACTAAAGAAAAAAACATATACTTCAAAAGTTTCACCTCTTGAGGGATTTTACTCAGATAGGTAAAGTCACGATTAGTAGAGTAGCCATAGAGGATAATGTGGCAGACCCCATGACTAAATCCATATCTCAATAGAAACATAATTCTTATGTGATAGCTAGTAGTTTGAGGATTGTTAGTAGTTAGCTTTAATGTAAGTGGGAGTGTTGTGAGTGGGTTCCCTGGACCCAACTCATGTATGTACTTTATTTACCATTACATGTATATAGTTTGATATATATATTTGTTTATCTTACCATAACAGTGTTGATACTTCTATGTCCACTATATTTATGGTAATTTCCTTAGATTACATATTATATTAAAAAGTTATTAAATCTTTTAAGATATAATGAGAACCTAGAGATACCATGACAGTAATCTTAAATTTATGTCTTATGATCCAGATACATCATACTAACGGGACAAAAATGATGTGTGGCCATCAGTTGTTGGGGAATCATAAGCATTGAGACTTCTTCCCATGGAGTTCACACATGGTAATCTCAAGTAGATGAGATCATAAGGACTAACCCTCCAATAGAAACACCACATGTTTCAGGAGTCATTGGTAGTTCTTATCTGCAAATATGTGTAATGATATCCTAAATTGAGATTATTATCAGTTTATACAATTTTATTACATACTTTGATACAATATAAAAACTATGGCATTGATGTCACAACAAGGTAGACTGTGTTGGCTACATCATTGGTGGTATTTCATTGATTGAATAATCAATATATAATTCGTCGCTTCTGAAATGAAGTGATATCTTGGGCCTAGTTGATTAGAATTGTAGTACTTTTACTAAATCCATGGTCATGGTAAAAGAATGTAAGTTCTTCCAATATGATCAATAAATAATAAGGTAAGAATGGATTATGACACATAGTGTACATCATACTTTATGAGATATCATATGACAAAGAGATTATATTAAACAACATTTGTTCATAGGACTTGGAAAGTGCATCCAAGAGACCCGAGTTCAAAATTGGGCAGAGACATAATTTCTGGGGTACTGTAGCAGTATTGTAGCAGTACTGTAGCAGGTATTATAGAAGGTACTGTTCGGTGTTGTAGTAGTCAGGAATATTCATCCGTTTGGACTTTCGGGCCACCGGTTTGGGCCTCAGGTCCTTTAAGGCCTTCGGGCCACCCAAGGCCTTTGGGACAGTAAGGCTTTTGGGCTACCTCAAGGACTTCGGGCCACCTCAAGGCCTTCAGGCCACCTGAAATTGTGCTTAATGACCAGACAAACTCTACAAGGAGCAGACTCCAGGTGAGGATTCATAGTAGGCACATTCACCAAAGCAGAAGCTAAGCGGATTTTTCAGAAAGAGAGGGTATGGAATTGTCATCGGGACCATTTTGTGCATGCACAGGAAGCCTAGCTGAACAAGCCATGCAAAGGTGGAGAGCCACTGTCACGATGAATAATCTAGGGAGGATTAGTTCCATGTAGTTATAGTATAAATATTTCCTAATACCTATGGTTCATGTAATCTCTAAGCCTATGGGCCTTGTAAGGGTTCCCCCTCATCCCTTTAAAGTGGGATTATCAAAAATCAATAAAAAGAAGTCTATGAAAGGTTTTCATTGTTATGAATTTTCTTTATCTCCTCAAAGGTCTTGATGGGTTGCTAGACTATGCTCTTGGTCTGTGAATGGTATTCACTTCCATTAAGATAAGGGCCTAAAGGGTCACACACTTAGCGTATTCAAAATTCATCCATATTCTGATAAATATGAGTATAGGACATGGTGGGACCCACCATAGGTTCCGATAAATGTCCTAGAATAAAGGATCATCAATTAATAAATAAATTGATTATTATTAGAGTTTAGAACAATTGTAGTTGAATTTATTTATTAAAATTACTCATAGGATATAAAGTGAATATATGGAAAAATATTCTACAAATGAATGTTATTTTAATATTCAAGGTTTATTTAATATTTATGAGAATTTTGAGTTGATCTAATGACATGATTTTATCATGTAATATATTTATAATATATTAAAAGTAATTG
Organism: Viscum album; assembly: GCA_963277665.1. NCBI lineage: Eukaryota > Viridiplantae > Streptophyta > Magnoliopsida > Santalales > Viscaceae > Viscum > Viscum album. The sequence continues at coordinate 1,372,285,874 of OY728135.1, forward strand.
ATAAAAATATAAATGACATTTATGATGTAGTTTATTGTTCATAACCAGTCATTTATAGCATATTTAGTGGACATTATTTATATGGGGGCCGGGGAACACTTTCTAGGTGTTTAACTTTTACTATATAAGAAAAAGGAAGCTCATTTATGAGAGACTATTGATCCACCCAAATTTAAGAGATCATCACTCCTTATTCCCACATCCTAGAGAGAGAAACATTCCTTCCAAGAAAATGATGCAGGAACACCTTCATGGATCGAACGAATGAAATAGTGGTGATTGTCGAGGCATCGAAAGTGTTGTCATAATTTCGCGCTAGCACCTGAATTCCTATGATTGGCATTCCCGCGAACTATTGAATCATGTGTGGATGATCTAGAGGGATTTGACCTCATATATTTCGAGCAATAGTCACCAACAATGAGCTGCTGACGAATTTGCCATCAATTCGAATGATATAATCATTTGTTTTATTTCTATGATTGAATTAATTCATGTGATGTCCTCAATCTTTATCGGGGCTCATATCACCAAAGATGATGAAGTTACATTGATCTATTGATTAAAATTTTAAATCGTTGGCTCATTTTCTTCTATTGTGCACCCTGGTACCAATAGAAGGAATAAGAAGAAGAAGAAGAAGAAGAAGAAGAAGAAGGTGTCAAAGAATAAGAGAACCACTCTGTAGAAGAACACTTCCACAGAGCCTCAACTGAGACCTCCCAAGGTCCAATCCACCTATAAACCTTTTTGAATCCAAACCAGATTTCCCCCTTATTTATTACTCTACCTGCTAGATAAAACCCCCCAACCATCACACTACCAACTCTAATAAGTGAAAAAGAAAAAGTACAGTCTTGACCTACAATATTTAATACTCATGCCCCTAAAGGACAACCCCCACTGGCCCTCACTTATTCATGTCTCTTACAGCACACACCCCCACATACCTAACATTTTCCCCTCCTTAAAAATCACAATTTCCCCAAGGTGGACCTCCCTGCTTTGTTGTCGTAGAACTAGAATGACAGCCTCTTCTTTCGCCCCAAAATAGTAGCATGTGGTGGCGACTTTGGTTGTGGACTAAGAATCAATGTAACTTCATTTTTCTTTTCCCCTACACAATTAGATTTTTTTCCTTTCCTCAAGTTTATCTCACTTTTATATCATGAAAGTTTCATCAACTCTCTTCCAGTTCTAAAAAAAATAACAGCCATATATGAAAAAATGGTTACATTAAATGCACATATTGAACATTGAACCTTCAGGTAAACCAAACTTCCTCAACAACCCAATTGCATCATTACCCTTGTTGTATCCTTTCACTTCCATCTCATCTTCTAACATCTACTCAACCAATATTGACAGTTCCAGTGGAAAGAGCCACGGTGACATATGTGTAGGTTGTTAATGCAACGCCTCCTCATCAGGCTCCAAGTTGTACACAACTACACTTATAAACTCACTTTCCCAACTCCCACTACTAGCATAGTAGAAATTGTTCATTTCACATTCTTTGTTTCATACTACAAAAAGAGGATCATCCCAAAGTGTCAAATGTAGATTGAAAACAAGTTTTTGCACCTCAGGATACCTTTATTGATCATCCATGCTTGAACTCAGACCCGTTAATACCTCTTTAGGATGCACCATATTAGAGTCATGTTACTCCTCCATGACTCATAACAATTTTCCAGAATGAGGTTTCAAAGATTCAGTAGGTTCTTCTTTGTACCGCTCTTGAACACATATCTCAGTAAGTTATCATACTTATGCTTGCAGGAACAGTTGTTGTTTGTGGTACTCTGCATGTATCCTAGCAAGGTCCTTTACAAATTTCAAAAGATCTTGCTTCTCGACAACTTGTGCATGGAACAATCTCTCCAGTTTTGACAATATTGTAATAACTCTCATCTCTTATGATCCTATTGATGACACCACAAAAGTATATTACTCACAAAAAACATATGTTTGGTTGGTTCCAAAATGATCACGATACACCAACAATCGTCCACTCAGCATGTGATTCCCCAGTGATGTTCACTTTTACACCAATGCTTGTGTTCCTCAGCCTATTAGGCAGAAGAATTTAGAGAGAGGAGAGAGAGAAAACTTGCACATCAATATTATTTTTTTCAGTGATCACGGCTAGGTTCTTTTCACACACGGTTCCACAGAAAATTATGTTTCTTTCTAGCAACCTTAAATGTCACCGCCAACTCCCTTCTTGATTTTATTTTCTTCTGTGATTTTCCGATGCTACTGCTCACAACAGTTGTCCAACACTGAGGATCTTTTCTAGAGATTGTGTGATCTCAACTTACAATTGTACCTACTGTAGAGAAAAACTATATGTTGCGTTAACTTTATCTTTTTTTCCATGATCAAGAACCTCTTTCTTGATTTCCTCGCTAGAGGAAGCTCTCTCAATGAAAGCACTAATTATTATGTTCTTTCCTAACTTGTGTGTAGGAAATTAGAGGAAAAATAGGACAGACACCTATGGAACTTGTATATCACCAAAAGAAGAGAAAATAAATGGAATCACAATAGGTAGGGGATAAGGAAGAAAAAGAAGAATGTACTGTGGAAGAAGAGAAACACTTCGTAGAAGACCTCTTCCATATAGCCTTAATCGAGGCCTCCCAAGGTCCAGTCTTCCCAGCAACCTTATTGAGATGTGAAATTATTTGTATCCCTCCAAACCATCTTTCCCCCTTATTTATTACCCTACCTACCATCCAATAACCCCATAACCCCCAACTAGCACACAAACAATTCTAACAACTAAAGAGAAAAAGTATAATACTTCCCCACAATAGTTAATACTCATGCCCCCAACGGACATCCCCCCACTTGCCCACACTTATTCTTATCTCTTCCATCACACACCCCCACTTACCTAACACTTAATAATGATGATGAGGATTGTAATTATATTATTAATTATTCAAAATTTGATTATTATTATTATAAATAATGACATTATTTTAAAATAATGATGATATTATTATTATTATCATCATTATTATTATTATCGAAATTATTCAGGAAGGGGTTAAATTCATTTATCCTTCCTAAATATAGTACATTATTAGTATAATTTATTATTATTACTAATTACATTATTAATTTTTAATAATTTTAATTAAATTATATGAATATTGTGATTATTACTAATATTAATTATTATTATTATTATTACATTATTTTTATTCATTGTATACATATATTTATGCATTTATTTTATATATATATATTCATGTGTTCATCATATACTATTTTGTTGTTATTATTATTACTATGAAACGGACAATGCATTAAGGACGTTAACGCAATGCCATTATACTTAAAAGGAATGAGTTAACACCCTTAATGTGTTCCATTAAAAAAATAAATGCAACAAGGACATTAAAACATTTCCCCATCCACATCGAAAATAATTTTAACCTCAACCACATCTTAATTATTGGAACCCAAGTTAGAGAGGAAAATGTGGGAAACTAATATTATAGGTTAGAAGTGATAGTTTTTGTTGTCAATCAAGCCTGGAAACTGGATAATTGCAGTGTTATTTGGATTGGTATGAGACTTGAAGAATATTTAAGGAGTTTTGGAGGTGATCTTGAGTAGGAGGAAAAAACCAGGTGCAATGAACGTGATCATTCTTTGATGAGTGCTATGTGTGACTAAACTGAAGAGATGGTGCGAAGAAGGATGTTACGATTAGTTGACCATGATGCAATGACTATTTTTACACCGTAATGATAAAGTTTGGGAGGTTGTGACAATGTTGTGCGGCTCTGGCAGGTGCTCGATGAAGGATTGCATTGTGATGGTAAATAATCACACCGCAACGAAACAATGGTATAGATATGAGAAATTTGGGATCACGCTGCAATGGAGAGCTGTGGATTTTAGTGTTGTGCTATAATATTGGTCATCATGCCACAATGGTATTGAGATCTATGCAGATTTGGAGGATTATGTTGAAATTTTTAAAGGAGTTTAAAATTGGATTTGAACCAGAATTTTTTTATCAGAGATTGACTGAATATTACATCATAACAGCATATATTACACCGTAATATGTTGAGGTGGAAGGGAATCATGCCCTAATTCAAATTTCCAAGTCATGATTTATAGGAATACAAATAAATTGGGAGAATTTAATATTTTTCAAATACGAGAATGTTGACTTAGAATTTGACGGTTTAATTCAACTCTAGTGGATGGTTTTTGAGGGCCAGTCAATAGGTGACATATGACTTTCAAAAGAAGGCTGAATTTGAAAAGTTGTTTTCATTATATTAGATTATTTGAAGAGAGAGCGCGATGGAGAGGGTTTTTGGACTGCATGTTTGAAATTCAGGAGAAGAAATTATGCTCTAACAAGATTGAAGATCTGAATTTGAGGAAGAAGACTGAAGCTTAATGACAACACCTTCATGTTTGTCACCAATTGAACCCCATGGTCCCAGTTCGACATTGTAGGGTGGTATCGAGCCCGATCTGACCCTCAGAATCATGACAGATCAATGTGTGATAGATGGATCGATGAAACAAGGACAAATATGGAATGTTTGCAGTAAGTGGGTGATCTTTTTAATGATCGGAGATCAAATCATCATCCACAGAATGGATTGGGACATGTGATACATATGACAGAACCTCTGAGGAATGATGGAATTTGATTTATAGAAAACGATGGCCGGAAACGATGATCCATGGCCAATTCCACCAATTGTAGACAGTGTGGAGGTGAGATCTGTAGAGGAAAAGCCGAATTTGAAGTGTGGGATGCAGATATGGGAAACAGTGAAAACCCCAACTACACACTGTGTACCATGAAGAACACGTGACGTGTAGCCCCTTGGTTGTGGTGGATAGAGTTTTGTGAATTCATAAGGATAGAACATCGTGTATACTCCCTACACGTTGTGTACCATATAGATAAGCCATGTGGCGGAGCACATAGCCAGACACACGCCATGTTCCCAAGTACACGGGCATGGCCAGAGAACATGAACGGCACCCTGTGTGTAGAGTCATATCGTGTACTAAAGTAAACAGACATAGCTTGGGTACACGGACACAGACAAGCACACGGGAAGTACCCTAAGTGGTATGGGAATGCCATGTATATCCCCTAAACATCGTGTATCCCTACATGGTTGGTGATCTATGTGTCTCCAGGGAAATGGCCAGGTGAAAGAGTGGGACCACACGCTGTGTGGGTCCCCTCACACATCATTCACCCCTTTCCTCCTTTTTAGAAAACTTCAATATTTCGTATCTCCTTCATTTGAACTCAGATTTTGGTCTCCAAGTAGCATATCCTAAGTGTATTTCAACATAGAATGTGATGGTTCCTTCAGTTGTGGATTCCGAGATATGATGTTAAATGTTTTGGGCATGGCTCTTATTGAGGTGACTGCAGTGATCAGGCGGTATCACCATAGGCTACCTATAGAGTGGACCCCCCCCCCCCCATCATGTTAGGTGCGGGTCCTCTACCTACCGAGTGGAACTCCCCTATCATATAGGGTGTGGGTCCTTGATAACCAGACTGGAACCCCCTATCACAGTAGGCACAGGTCCTCGACCTATAGAGAGGAACCCCACATCAACTTGGGTGTGGTTCCTCTACCTACTGAGTGGAACCCCCCCCCCCCATTGAATAGGGTGCAAATCCTTAATGACCATAGTAGAACCCCCCAATCACACCAGGGCGCGGGTCCTCGACCTATAGAGTCAACCTCCCCCCTAATCAACTTGGAGAACATAATTTGTCACGACCCGCCCCCCGGGGCCTGTGCCGTGACTACCCCAAGCCTGCCTTCCATAGGCCAGGGGTTGGCGACTAGCACCAAAGGTGTAATTCCCTAAAGTGGGAAGGCATTGCCTTTATAACCTATAAACACACAAAACTGAGCACACCGCTGGATACAAGACACTAAGTAAAACTGTATAACAAAGAGAGTGCTGAAATGTAAAAGGGGCCGAAAATACAATCCCAACTGTAAATTAAAAGAAACTAAAAGTACAAGTACAATTGAAGAAAAATAAAAACAGCCGTTGGATCGTCCTCTAGGGTCCCTACCTGAAGGGTAGGTATAGATTGCCTCCTCATCACTCCACATTCTTCCATCTTCTCCGTGTACCGACATACCATATGGTCCACCTCTGGGTACTGCCCAGTCCTGGTGCTCCCAGCCTCAGTCAGCGTTGTCCGTCTTCTGCAACCAACACTGTAATGACCCGAAATTTTGAATAAATTTTTTTTCATAACTTTGTGTGTAATTTTATTTTATACTCAACAAAACTATTTCATTTAATAAAATGAGTATAATTAAAATAAGATCGTTGGGTTTCAACTGTTATATGACCGTTGGTCAATATGACTGTTGGAAACTAAATGTTATGATTATTGTCTATAAATACAAGTGATCTTGATTAACTAATATAGAAAGAAGACTTGATGGACCCATCTAGTAGTCTCGTGCCGATTGAAGCCCATCTGATGGAACTCAGAAAGGAGGTAGCACCTTTGGGCTTTGCTCTAGACCAAACCCAAGCCAAACTTCATCGTATGAAGCTGGAACAGAATCGCATTCGCGAGAAGTTCAAGCTGATAGAAATCACTACTCGGGTAATGTTGGTCGAGCCGCCCCAAGATTCTATCACCCTAGCACACCTTACTCTTAGGTCCTATGCTGGTGTTATAAGGGGCTATGTAATGAGACCATAACCGCCTTGTGTAATCCTTTGATTTAAATAAAAATTGTGATTCCTTCTTATGGTGAAGTTTGTGAATTTTTAAATGTCCGGATAAATATAGTATGCACATTATTGATGAATTTTAGAAAAATGATATTTTAAAAAAATTTATTTAAACCTTAAATAATTAATAATGTGTAATGATTTTCAAAAAATGTTCTTCTACAGTTATGTTCAGTAAGAAATTTATAGTCTAATAAGATCAACTTAATTTTTGATGAATAGTAAATTATGAATAGTGATTTTACACTTATGATTAGTAATGTGATCAAATGAATTAAGCAACCTCACTTAAGAAAGTATTAATATAATTTAGGCACCTTGATTAAGTAATGTGATTCAATAAAATAGGTAAATAACTATTTCAGAAATTATTGGTTAAGTATTAGTTTTTTCGGGTGAATAATGTTTTTTATTTAAAAATTAAATTAAAAATATTTAGAAAATTATTTTCATAAAATATAATTCATTTTTGAAATCAGAGCATCGATATTTGGTTAAGGTGAATTTTTGGGATTTTTCTAAGAAAGTTGAATTTTCAGTGAATAGAGTTTTTATTTAAAAATTAAATTAAAAATATTTAGAAAATTATTTTCATAAAATGTAGTTCATTTTTGAAATCAGAGCATTGATATTTGGTTAAGGTGAATTTTTGAGATTTTTCTGAGAAAGTTGAATTTTCAGTGAATACTGTTTTTATTTAAAAATTAAATTAAAAATATTTAGAAAATTATTTTTTCATAAAATGGAGTTCATTTTTGAAATCAAAGCATCAATATTTGGTTAAGGTGAATTTTTGGGATTTTTCTGAGAAAGTTGAATTTTCAGTGAATAGTGAAAATACAGTTTTTGAGTTTTGGGTGTTTAATGACATCATTAAGGATGTAATAATTATGCAATAATTCTGGTCGACTTATGAATAGTAATATGAGGTATTATGTGTCCCAAGTGGCCAATACCATAGGAAAATACCATGGGAAAGCCCATGGTTTTGCCAATACCACCGATGAGGTGTCATTTGGCCGTTAATGCTTTGTCCCCTCACTTCTCCTATAAATACCAAGCCTTTCCCTCATTCTTTTCATTTCCAAATCCTCCTCAATAAATTCCTGGTCTCCTTACCTCCCAAGGAGTCCTCCCAAGGTGCCCTCAAGCCTCCCAAGGTCCCAACCTTCAAGATTTCAAAGTTACTCTTCAAGGTAAGGGATCCTTTCACCCTCCTCTTTTAAGCCATGACTTCATTTATGTTGTGTCTTCTAGTTTCCATCTCTTTTTGTTGATGGTACGTTCATATAAGTTCTAATTACTATCCATTTTAAGTATAATTGTTGAGAGACCCTTTCTGCTCTCATCAATTTGTTTTCTGAATTTTTATGTGGCGCCGTTAGGCTGCCGAATTTTTCGTAAAAGGAACTGCGTCTTCTCTTTTCTTTCGTGTTTCCTTTTAATGTGGTATGTCATTCAAATTTCCATACCATGTTCATATCTCCATGTTATTATATATTTATATTTTATTATAAGTTATTTATTAGTGGGTTACTCTTGTACCCTCTCTTTTCAATGTTTTCTAAAACCATGTTATATAGTCGTTATGCTGCAGAAACTTCGCCTCAAAATTTCTATCTCTTTCTCTCCAGAATTTGTCATGTTTTATTTATGTGAATACCCAGACCTATTTCGTTTCTTTGGGTGTTCATAAATATATAAATATTATGAATTTTATTCTATAATTAACATCCATATAACCCTCACTCCCTTTCCATGGGTTATAATTGGCATAATGACCTTATTTTTTTAGAACTTTTAAAACGTCACGATCTTGAAATGAAACCCATTTTTTTTATTCTCCATGGGTTATTTATGAAATGTTTGATTATAATCTATGTGTCTCACATGAAAGTAAATACATATTAAGGGTTCTCCCTAATATCTCTCCAATTCATTGGGTAAATATTTAATCTCTAGAGATGACAAGTTTTATGATACCTTGGTGAATAACCTTGGTAATTTTTATGACACCTTGGGGATGGACCTTAGTGATATATTCATGAATGTCTAAATGAAATGTTGTAGCCACATATTCAAGTTATGTTCCAAGTTATTTTCTTTATGATATTTCTATTCTTCCATTTCTCATGTCTTCATGTTTTTATTCAAGTTCTTATTGATATCACAAGTACATTAACTCCCTTGTTTACCCTTATTGGGCCTTATGCTTACCCTTTCCTTCGATGTCTGTCTCCATGATATGAGATGCAGTAAATGTACATAGTATGAACCTATGATGAAGCCTTAAAAGTGGTTTAGAAGGGTTTTTATGTTGTTCTCATGTTTTATGTTCCTGATTTCCAAGACACTAGACTTTAAATATCCTCTATTTGTAAAATGTAATGAAATGTTATGTAATAAAAAGGCAGGATGCTATAGTTGGTATCAAAGGATAGTTTAGTTATTTATGGAAATTAAGATATGAAAACTTTATAAATAAACCTATATAAAAGTTTAAATATAGGAAATCTTCATAGTATTTTGGTGAGTATTGAGTAAGTGGTTTATCAAGCAAATACATCCCTGTCTAGATACGAGCAGGTAGAGGTGGCTCTAGCACAGATGTACATAAGGGTAAAACCTGAAAACACCGCTTTGAGCTAGACTCGAATGGGAACTTGTACACGACAATGGGTCTTGCTTCACTCTTGGTTATGACACTCCTGGAGGATATGTTTGGTTAATTGCAATCTTTTTATGAATCATTATGAATGAATTATAGAAAAATGTAATTGTCTAAGCATGAAGTTTTAAGACATAAAATCTTTTTTATTTAAAATATTTGTAAATGAAATAAGTTTCTCATGAAGGATTTATTATTTTAGAAAATGTCCCCATCGTCTAGGAATACGTTGACGTATTTCCTGAGGAGTTACCCAGACCTCCCCCAGAAAGAGAGGTAGAGTTCTCCATTGAACTCTTACCTAGATCTCATCTGATGTCAAATACCCCCTATAAGATGGAAAATTTGGAGATAGAGGAATTAAAGAAACAAATACAAGATCTTTTGGAGAATGGGTTAATCCGACCAAGTGTGTCTCCTTGGGGAGCACCAGTTCTCTTTGTGAAGAAGAAGGATAGATCGATGCAGCTATGCATTGATTATAGAGAACTGAATGGGATCACAGTGAAGAACAAATACTCTCTTCCAAGAATTTATGTCTTATTTGACCAACTTTGTGGGGCTCAATTCTTCTCTAAGATTAATCTTCATTCTGGTTATCATCAATTGAGGGTGAAGAATGATGATATTCCAAAAACTGCCTTCCAATCATGATATGGGCATTATGAGTTTGTTGTTATGCCCTTTGGACTGACTAATGCACCTTCTATTTTTATGGATCAAGAATAAGTTTATTTTGGAAACTTATGTTTTATCAAATGGATATCCTTTTTATAGGAAAATGACTTGGTGATTAAATGATAGATGTTATTTTGGACGATGTTTTCTCTTTTAGAGTACTATATGCCTAAGGGAAATAAAATATTACAGGATTTAAAATGAGGAGGAATGGTTGAATTTTTTTGTAAGAATTTATGTATTTATTGTGGACATATGGTGATTTGTGTTATTTCTGGAAAATGATGAACCTAGCATAGAGAATATGTGAATAGGTTAATTACACTTTAGTATGAGACTTAAATAGTAGTCGATGTTATTTGGGGATAAATGTTAAGATTTTTTGGGGAAGACTATGTGATTAAATCCTTCTGAGTTTTGAGTTCTAGTCTTAGTTTGGATTATTCTGAAGAATTTTAAGGATGATTGTTTTTTGAATGGTCTTTATAGAACTTTGGCTACTTTTGTTGAATTTTGGAGATTAATAGTCATATTTATTTTTATAAAGGATTATCCTTTTTGGGGACTACAAGATCTCGTACTAACCATTTTAGTTTTAGTTGATGACTAAAGATAAGGTAAAAATAAAGTTATTCTTTTGCGGATTATGTGATTCTATAGAAGATGATTCTTGTGCTTTTTATGAGACCAAGTCTTTTTGAATGCTCATTGTTTAAAGAAAACATTAGACTTGGTAAAAACTTATTAAGGGATGAAACTCTACTTGAAGGTAAGTATATTTTCTTATGTTTTTATTCTATGTAGTAAATGAATTCCTAAAAATTATGAAATGGAATGTAAAACAAAAATGTTGCTGGTTTATGTTTCCTACCGGGTGATCAAATACCGTTTAACACATCTTAAGTTTGTGATCTTCTTGTGGTTAATTTTCTCCTAATCATGTTTTTTATCACTCTCCATCAGAACTTGACCCTTTGTTTTCTCTTCCATATCCATGTTTTCCTACATGGAATCATAGTATGGGTTAACTCAGGTGACCTTTGTACTTCCCTTTCTTTCTTTTAAAGTAACAGTTTTACTGACTCTTTTTGATGTGGTACTTTCAACGAAATTTTCAAGCCCAATTTTAAAATTGCGAGGATGCAATTTCTTAAGGGGGGAAGAATGTAATGACTCGAAATTTTGAATAAATTTTGTTTCCAAACTTTGTGTGTTATTTTATTTTATACTCATCAAAACTATTTCATTTAATAAAATGAGTATAATTAAAATAAGATCGTTGGGTTTCGACTGTTATATGACCGTTGGTCAATATGATCGTAGGAAACTAAATGTTATGATTATTGTCTATAAATACAAGTGATCTTGATTAATTAATATAGAAAGAAGATTTGATGGCCCCATCCAGTAGTCTCGGGCCGATCAAAGCCCATCTGATGGAACTTGGGAAGGAGGTAGCACCTTTGGGCTTTACTCTAGACCAAACCCAAGCCGAAAATCATCGTGTGAAGCTGGAACGGAATCGCCTTCGCGAGAAGTTCAAGCTGATAGAAATCACTACTCGGGCAATGTTGGCTGAGCCGCTCAAAGATTTTATCACCCTAGCACACCTTACTCTTAGGTCCTTTGTTGGTGTTATAAGGGTCTATGTAACGAGAACGTAACTGCCTTGTGTAATCCTTTGATTTAAATAAAAATTGTGATTTCTTCTTATGGTGAAGTTTTTGAATTTTCAAATGTCCGGATAAATATAGTATGCATATTATTGATGAATTTTAGAAAAAATGATATTTTAAAAATATTTATGTAAACCTTAAATAATTAATAATGTGTAATGATTTTCAAAAAATGGTCTTCTACAGTTATGTTCAGTAAGAAATTTACAGCCTAATAAGATCAACTTAATTTTTGATGAATAGTAAACTATGAATAGTGATTTTACACTTACGATTAGTAATGTGATCAAATGAATTAAGTAACCTCACTTAAGAAAGTATTAATATAATTTAGGCACCTTAATTAAGTAATGTGATTCAATAAAATAGGTAAATAACTGTTTCATAAATTATTGGTTAAGTATTAGTTTTTTCAGGTGAATAGTATTTTTTATTTAAAAATTAAATTAAAAATATTTAGAAAATTATTTTCATAAAATGGAGTTCATTTTTGAAATCAGAGCATCGATATATGGTTAAGGTGAATTTTTGGGATTTTTTTGTGAAAGTTGAATTTACAGTGAATAGTGTTTTTATTTAAAAATTAAATTAAAAATATTTAGAAAATTATTTTCATAAAATGGAGTTCATTTTTGAAATCAGGGCATCGATATTTGGTTAAGGTGAATTTTTGGGATTTTTCTGAGAAAGTTGAATTTTCAATGGATAGTGTTTTTATTTAAAAATTAAATTAAAAATATTTAGAAAATTATTTTCATAAAATGGAGTTCATTTTTGAAATCAGAGCATCGATGTTTAGTTAAGGTGAATTTTTGGGATTTTTCTGAGTGTTGAATTTTCAGTGAATAGTGAAAATACAGTTTTTGAGTTTCGGGTGTTTAATGACATCATTAAGGATGTAATAATTATGCAATAGTTATGGTTGACTTATGAATAGTAAGATAAGGTATTAGGTGTCCAAAGTGTCCAATATCATGGGAAAATACCATGTGAAATCCCATGGTTTTGCCAATACCACCGATGAGGTGTCCCTTGGCCATTAATGATTTGTCCCCTCACTTCTCCTATAAATACCAAGCATTTCCCTCATTCTTTTCATTTCCAAATCCTCCTCAACAAAGTTCTGGCCTCCTTACCTCCCAAGGAGTCCTCCCAAGGTTCCCTCAAGCCTCCCAAGGTCCCGAACTTCAAGCTTTCGAAGTTACTCTTCAAGGTAAGGGATTCTTTCACCCTCCTCTTTTAAGCCATGACTTCATTTATGTTGTGTCTAATATTTTCCATCTCTTTTTGTTGAGGATATGTTCATATATGTTCTAATTACTGTCCATTTCAATTATAATTGTTTAGATACCCTTTCCTCTCTCATAAATTTTTTTTTTTGAATTTTTATGTGACGTCGTTAGGCTGCCGAATTTTTCGTAAAAGGAATCACATCTTCTCTTTTCTTTCGTGTTTCCTTTTCATGCGGTATGTCATTCAAATTTCCATACCATGTTATTATCTCCATGTTATTCTGTATTTATATTGTATTATAAGTTATTTATGAGTGGGTTACTCTTGTACCCTCTTTTTTAATGTTTTCTAAAACCATGTTATATAGTCGTTATGCTGTAGAAATTTTGCCTCAAAATTTATATCTCTTTCCCTCTAGAAATTATCATGTTTTATTTATGTGAATACTCAAACCTATTTCGTTTCTTTGGTTGTTCATAAATATATAAATATGATGTATTTTATTCTGGAATTGACATACATATAACCCTCACTCCCTTTCCATGGGTTATAATTAGCATAAAGACCTTATTTTTTTAGAACTTTTAAAACGTCACGATCTTGAAATGAAACCCATTTCTTTTATTCTCCATGGGTTATTTATGAAATGTTTGATTATGATATATGTGGATCACATGAAGCTAAATACATATTAAGGGTGCTCCCTGATAGCGCTCCAATGCATTGGGTAAATATTTAATCTCTAGAGATGACAAGTTTTACGATACCTTGGTGAATAACCTTGGTAATTTTTATGACACCTTGGGGATGAAACTTGGTGATATGTTCATGAATGTCTAAATGAAATGTTGTAGTCACATATTCAAGTTATGTTCCAAGTTATTTTCTTTATGATATGCCTATTCTTCCATTGCTCATGTCTTCATGTTTTTATTCAAGTTCTTATTGATATCTCAAGTACATTAACTCCCTTGTTTACCCTTACTGGGACTTATTCTCACCCTTTCCTTCGATGTATGTCTCCAGGATATGAGATGTAGTAAATGTACATAGGATGAACCTATGATGAATCCTTACAAGTGGTTTAGATGGATGTTTTATGTTGTTCTCATGTTTTATGTTCCTAATTTCCAAGACACTAGACTTTAAAGATCCTCTATTTCTAAAATGTAATGAAATGTTATGTAATAAAAAGGTGGGATGCTATAGTTGGTATCAAAGGATAGTTTAGTTATTTATGGAAATTAGGATATTAAAACTTTAGGAAGAACCCTATAAAAAAGTTTAAATATAAGAAATATTTATAGTATTTTGGTGAGTATTGAGTAAGTGGTTTATCAAGCAAATACATCCCTGTCTGGATACGAGCAGGTAGTGGTGGCTATGGCACAGATGTACATAGGGTTAAAACCTGAAAACACTGCTTTGAGCTAGACTCGAACGGGAACTGGTACACGACAATGGGCATTGTTTCACTCTTGGTTACAACTCTCCTGGGGGATATGTTTGGTTAATCGCAATCTTTTTAGGAATCATTATGAAGGAATTATAGAAAAATGTAATTGTCTAAGAATGAAGTTTTAAGACATAAAATCATTTTTAGTTAGAAGATTCGTAAATGAAATAAGTTTCTCACGAAGGATTTATACTTTTAGAAAATGTCTCCATCGTCTAGGAATACGTTGATGTATTTCCTGAGGAGTTACACGGACCTCCCCCAGAAAGAGAGGTAGAGTTCTCCATTGAACTCGTACCTAGGTCTCCACCGATGTCGAAGACCCCCTATAGGATGGAAAATGTGGAGCTAGAGGAATTAAAGAAACAACTCCAAGATCTTTTAGAGAATGGGTTTATCTGACCAATTGTGTCTCCTTGGGGAGCACTAGTTCTCTTTTTGAAGAATAAGGATGGATCGATGCAGCTATGCATTGATTATAGAGAATTGAATGGGATCACAGTGAAGAACAAACTCTCTTCCAAGAATCGATGGCTTATTTGACCAACTTTGTGGGGCTCAATTCTTCTCTAAGATTGATCTTCGTTCTAGTTATCATCAATTGAGTGTGAAGAATGATGATATTCCAAAAACTGTCTTCCAATCAAGATATGGGAATTATGAGTTTGTTGTTATGCCCTTCAGACTAACTAATACACCTTCTATTTTTATGGATCAATAATAAGTTGATTTTGGAAACTTATGTTTTATCAAATGGATATCCTTTGTATAGGAAAATGATTTGGTGATTAAATGATAAAGGTTATTTTGGACGATTTTTTCTCTTTTGGAGTACTATATGCCTAAGGGAAATAAAATACTACAGGATTTAAATTAAGGAGGAATGGTTGAATTTTTTTGTAAGAATTTATGTATTTATTGTAGACATATGGTGATTTGGGTTATTTCTGGAAAATGATGAACCTAGCATAGAGAATATGTGAATAGGTTAATTACACTTTAGTATGAGACTTTAATATTAGTCGATGTTATTTTGAGATAAATGTTAATATTTTATGGGGAAGACTATGTGATTAAATCCTTCTGAGTTTTGGGTTCTAATCTTAGTTTGGATTACTCTGAAGAATTTTAAGGATGATCGTGTATTGAATGGTATTTCTGGAACTTTAGGTACTTTTGTTAAATTTTGGAGATTAATAGTCATATTTATTTTTATAAAGGATTATCCTTTTTGGGGACTATATGATCTCGTACTAACCATTTTAGTTTTAGTTTATGACTAAAGACAAGGGAAAAATAAATTTATTCTTTTGTGGATTATGTGATTCTTTAGAAGATGATTCTTGTGCTTTTAATCAGACCAAGTCTTTTTGAATGCTCATTGTTTGGAGAAAAGATTAATCTTGGTGGAAACTTATTAAGGGATAAAACTCTACTTGAAGGTAAGTATATTTCCTTATGTTTTATTCTATGTGGTAAATGAATTTTTCAAAATTATGAAACGGAACGTAAAACAAAAACATTGTTGGTTTACGTTTCCTACTCGGTAATCAAAGACCATGTAACACATCTTAAGTTTGTTATCTTCTTGTGGTTAATTTTCTCCTAATCATGTTTTCTATCACTCTCCATCAGAACTTGACCCTTTGTTTTCTCTTCCATATCCACGTTTTCCTACATGGAATCCTAGTATGGGTTAACTCGGGTGACCTTTGTAATTCCCTGTATTTCTTTTAAAGTAATAGTTTTACTAACTCTTTTTCTGATGTGGGACTTTCAATGAAATTTCCAAGCCCAATTTTAAAATTGTGAGGATAAAATTTCTTAAGGGGGTAAGAATGTAACGACTCGAAATTTTGAATAAATTTTGTTTCCTAACTTTGTGTGTTATTTTATTTTATACTCAAAAAAACTATTTCATTTAATAAAATGAGTATAATTAAAATAAGATCATTAGTTTTCGACTATTATATGACAGTTGGTCAATATGACCGTTGGAAACTAAATGTTACGATTATTATCTATAAATACAAGTGATCTTGATTGATTAATATAGAAAGAAGATTCGATGGCCCCATCCAGTAGTCTCGGGCCGATCGAAGCCCATCTGATGGAACTCAAGAAGTAGGTAGCACCTTTGGACTTTTCTCTGGACCAAACCCAAGCCGAACTTCATCATGTGAAGCTGGAACATAATCGCCTTCGCAAGAAGTTTAAGCTGATAGAAATCGCTACTCGGGCAATGTTGGCCAAGCCGCCCCAAGATTATATCACCCTAGCACACCTTACTCTTAGGTCCTATGCTGGTGTTATAAGGGGCTATGTAACGAGACCGTAACTACCTTGTGTAATCCTTTGATTTAAATAAAAATTGTGATTTCTTTTTATGGTGAAGTTTGTGAATTTTCAAATGTTCGGATAAATATAGTATGCATATTATTGATGAATTTTAGAAAAAATATATTTTAAAAATATTTATGTAAACATTAAATAATTAAAAATGTGTAATGATTTTCAAAAAATGGTCTTCTACAGTTATGTTTAGTAAGAAATTTAGAGTTTAATAAGATCAACTTAATTTTTGATGAATAGTAAATTATGAATAGTGATTTTACACTTATGATTAGTAATGTGATCAAATGAATTAAGTAACCTCACTTAAGAAAGTATTAATATAATTTAAGCACCTTGATTATGTAATGTGATTCAATAAAATAGGTAAATAACGGTTTCAGAAATTATTGGTTAAGTATTAGTTTTTTCGGGTGAATAGTGTTTTTTATTTAAAAATTAAATTAAAAATATTTAGAAAATTAATTTCATAAAATGGAGTTCATTTTTGAAATCAGAGGATCGATATTTGGTTAAGGTGGTTTTTTGGGATTTTTATGTAAAAGTTGAATTTTTAGTGAATAGTGTTTTTATTTAAAAATTAAATTAAAAATATTTAGAAAATTATTTTCATAAAATGGAGTTCATTTTTGAAATCAGAGCATCGATATTTGGTTAAGGTGAATTTTTGGGATTTTTCTAAGAAAGTTGAATTTTCAGTGAATAGTGTTTTTATTTAAAATTAAATTAAAAATATTTAGAAAATTATTTTTTTAAAATGGAGTTCATTTTTGAAATCAGAGCATCAATATTTGGTTAAGGTGAATTTTTGGGATTTTTCTGAGAAAGTTGAATTTTCGGTGAATAGTGAAAATACAGTTCTTGAGTTTTGGGTGTTTAATGACATCATTAAGGATGTAATAATTATGCAATAATTCTGGTCGACTTATGAATAGTAACATAACGTATGAGGTGTCCCAAGTGGCCAATACCATGGGCAAATACCATGGGCAAGCCCATGGTTTTGCCCATACCACTGATGAGGTGTCCCTTGGTCATTAATGCATTGTCCCCTCACTTCTCCTATAAATACCAAGCCTTTCCCTCATTATTTTCATTTCCAAATCCTCCTCAATGAAGTTCTGGTCTCCTTACCTCCCAATGAGTCCTCTCAAGGTTCCCTCAGGCCTCCCAAGGTCCCGACCTTCAAGCTTTCGAAGTTACTCTTCAAGGTAAGGGATTATTACACCCTCCTCTTTTAAGCCATGACTTCATTTATGTTGTGTCTTCTAGTTTCCATCTCCTTTTGTTGAGGGTACATTCATATATGTTCTAATTACTTTACATTTCAAGTATAATTGTTGAGAGACCCTTTCCGCTCTCATCAATTTGTTTTCTGAATTTTTATGTGACGTCGTTAGGCTGCCGAATTTTTCGTAAAAGGAATCACGTCTTCTCTTTTCATTCGTGTTTCCTTTTCATGTGGTATGTCATTCAAATTTCCATACCATGTTCTTATCTCCATGTTATTCTGTATTTATATTGTATTATAATTTATTTATGAGTGGGTTACTCTTGTACCCTCTCTTTTCAATGTTTTCTAAAACCA
This sequence comes from Viscum album, assembly GCA_963277665.1. NCBI lineage: Eukaryota > Viridiplantae > Streptophyta > Magnoliopsida > Santalales > Viscaceae > Viscum > Viscum album. The sequence goes on from OY728135.1 coordinate 1,372,304,308, forward strand.
TGTTATATAGCCGTTATGCTGCAGAAATTTCGCCTCAAAATTTCTATCTCTTTCTCTCCAGAAATTCTCATGTTTTATTTATGTGAATACCCAGACCTATTTAATTTCTTTGGGTGTTCATAAATATATAAAGATTATTTATTTGATTCTGGAATTGACATACATATAACCCTCATTCCCTTTCCATGGGTTATAATTGGAATAATGGCCTTATTTTTTTAGAACTTTTAAAACGTCATGATCTTGAAATGAAACTCATTTCTTTTATTCTCTATGGGTTATTTATGAAATGTTTGATTATGATCTATGTGGATCACATTAAAGTAAAGACATATTAAGGGTGCTCCCTGATAGCGCTCCAATGCATTGGGTAAAGATTTAATCTCTAGAGATGACAAGTTTTACGATACCTTGGTGAATAACCTTGGTAATGTTTATGACACCTTGGGGATGGACCTTGGTGATATGTTCACAAATGTCTAAATGAAATTTTGTAGCCGCATATTCAAATTATGTTCCAAGTTCTTTTCTTTATGATATGCTTATTCTTCCATTTCTCATGTCTTCATGTTTTTATTCAAGTTCTTATTGATATCACAAGTACATTAACTCCCTTGTTTACCCTTACTGGGCCTTCTGCTCACCCTTTCCTTCGATGTCTGTCTCCAGGATATGAGATGCAGTAAATGTACGTAGGATGAACCTATGATGAAGTCTTACAAGTGGTTTAGAAGGATTTTTTATGTTGTTCTCATGTTTTATGTTCCTGATTTCCAAGACACTAGACTTTAAAGATCCTCTGTTTGTAAAATGTAATGAAATGTTATGTAATAAAAAGGCGGGATGCTATAAACACAACAAGGTGCGGGCATAGCCCGTGTAGGGGTGAGTATAACGATACTCAGTAAGGACCCTGAGACCCTCAAGGTTTCACAAAAACCGCCAAGGATAAACCAAAAAAAAATCAACAGATAACCCTACTTAGGTATATGCCCATACATATACCTAAGTTATCAAGTGATCCATCTCAATCATGAGGAAAACACACAAAAAAACTGACTCAGCTCAACCAAGATTTTATTCTAGGGGTAGTATCAAGTAACATCCCCAACACATTATCGAAACCTCGGTTGCTGGAGAACTCATCCTCTATCGAGTACAATGGGTCTGTCACGACACCAAGTGTGCTTCCCACTAACCTTGAACTATTGAGGTACTCCTCCTATTGAGTACCGTGGGTCTGCTGCATCACATAGAGGTTCTCCCCACCGCATGTTTGTTGCCACACCCAGGAGTTCCCCCTCATAGCCTGCTGAGGTACTCCTCCTGTCGAGTACCATGGGTCTGCCTCGTCACCAAGCACGCTTCTCCACCGTGGGTCTACCGCCACACCCAGGTGCTCCCCACTGGGCTATTAGAGTCACTCCAAGTCAAATGGTCAGTAGTCGTCAGGTCTCGGCCAGCTACTAGGTCTCCGCACTCTGCTCGCTCGTCATTAGAAGGATCCGCTCCATGAGCTACTGGTCGATACTCCAACTGTCACGAAGTCCCATTAAGAAGTATCTTAAAGGTCTGCCACATCATAGGGGTCTCAACACAATAGAAGGAACGTTAATCAGATGCCTGATCTGTGAGTTATTAGTCTTTCAGTCCCGGGGGCGGTTGGATTCGTGCATGATCCAACCTGACCGTATCTCAACTATACCACAAACTCCAGGGGGGTATACTCAAAGGGACAGTCACGCTCCAAGATTCCCAGCGCCACTGACGGTTCGTCAACGAACGTCTGGTGCCAAGGATATGGTCGAAGGAGCATAAATGGGTCGTAGTAGGACCGGGTCTGGTCTGACGCGGTCGGGCCGACCCGGCCTGACCCGTTGAGTCTGGCCCATCCCGTTAGGAAGGCTAGCCCATTGGGTTTGGCCCGGCCCACTGGGCCCAGTCCAGTAGGCCAAGAGGGGCTGCGAAGGTCCGTAAGGGTGTGGACCGGCTGTGGGTCGGTGCGAGGGTGGCTCGGCCTGGAGGGCACCGCGAGGATGGCTAGGCCCGGAGGGCGCCGCGAGGGGACGGTTCTGTCGGGGCGCTGTGAGGGTGTGGGTTCGGCCGGGGGATCGGGAGGTCGGCGGGCTGGCATGGCCGGGGCGGCTCGTGAGGGCGCCGCTAGGCCTGTTCGGCCTGGAAGGTCGTGGGGCGTGGCTCAGGGCAGCTCGGCCCGGGGCTGGGGGGCGCAGCCAGGGCCGGTTTAGCCAGTAGGGGGCGCGGCTGGGGCTGGTTCGTCCGGGAGGCCAGAGTGGCCGAGGGGCGGCACGGCCGGGGCGTGGCGCGGCCGGGACACGGCGCGACTCGGGCCGGTTTGGTCGGCGGGTGGTGCGGCTGGCGAGCGGCGCGGCCAGGACGGCTCGGAAGCTGTCGGGTGGCGCGATTTGACCCAGGGCGATGGTGTCGGTTCATCCGGAGCGCCGGAGTGTCCTAGGGGTGGCGCGGGTCACGGAGGTTACAGGTAGTGCCTTCGTCTCCTTCGTCGCCTTCGACGTCGTTGTCACCTTACTCCGTTTCGAATAACACCGCAAATCAACACAAGGGTTACGGAGAGGACGGGCCATGTTAGTTTGGTCTGCACTCTCCCATTAGAGCAGTAACAAGAGGTTCACCGAGAACATAACACATAAATCCATCCCGCAAAGATTCTTCCCAACCTGCAAAAGAAGAGAAGGAAAGTATTTCACGCAAATATAATCCCCCTCCAACTTCCCATAACAATTACCCCCAACCCGCAAGGAAAACATCTGCAACGATTCTTTTTTTTAGAAGGGAAGAATCAAGGGAATAATATCATATTTAAAATAAAATCCTTACCTTGTTCGAAGTTAGTTGATGTTGGCGCAATAAGGCGGACGTCGATTCATTGTAGATGAACACGTCCTTCATCAGAGGAAGTCCCAAGGAAGAAGGTCGAAGGATGTCTTTCTTCGTAGTCGAAGGCGTTCCTCATCGGTGTTCTTTTTCGGTGGAGCATTCTTCATTCAGAGAAATAGTTCTTCGTTGGCGAGTGATTTTCTCTCAAAATCTCCTTCCTCCTTTGCCGACAAATGAATAGCTATCCTAAAGATAATAGATTATAATATCTATTAAGTCATTGGCATAACATTCAAAAAGGATATATTAATCACTTGGTTGGCACATTTAATTAGTGTGTTGGAACAATTAAAATTGTCAAGGTGTCAAGAGACTCTCCCTCATTAATGAGGGAGTTGAGATGTTTTCCTCTCCCCCTATTAATAGGGGTCGAGTGGTCCCCACCCCCAAATTCAAATTGGGAGGTTTTGAGATCTTGAGTGGTCCCCACCACCATAAACTCTCATGGGAGGTTAAGGTGTGGTGGTCCCCACCACCATAACCTCTAATGGAAGGTTAAGGTCTGGTGGTCCCCACCTCCAACTCCCACATGGGTGGTTATTACAGATAAAATAAAATAAAACAAGTGTTTATTTTATTTTATTATTTTCACGAAAAACCCAAAAACTAACTTTCACCCTCGACCAAATGTCGTTGAGGTGAAAGTCTCCTTAATCGAATATCGGCGCTGCGAGTTCAACGGTGCCCTCAGATTTCAATTCCAAGCACTGGTTCAAAAGTTATAAAAACTCGCTCATACTTTCACTGAATGTACCTGAACAAAACTTCAAAAATTGATTCCGGGCACACCGGGCCTCGGAATCACACGCCGTCAATTTTCATGGACTCGTAAAATTCCCATTTATTTAAAAAAAATACATAGAAATTTCGAGTCGTTACATTCTCCCCACCTCAGGGCTCTACGTCCCCATAAGCCACAACTCAAACTAAGGGAACAAGTGGGGGTACTGAGCATGAATCTGAGCCTCCCACTCCCATGTGCTCTCCTGGAGGTTCCTGTGCTACCAGCGAACATGCACCAGAGGTATCGACCATCCACGAAGGACCCGCTCCTGTCGATCCTCAATCTCTACTGGAACCTATGTAAAAGTCTCCCCATCTTTGACATCCAGGTCGCCATGGTTTATGATGTGAGAAGGGTCGTGCAAGTGTCTCCTTATCTGGGATACGTGGAAGACGCCGTGCACCCGGTGCAACTGAGGTGGAAGAGCTAAGTGGTATGTCACCTCTCCAACTCTGATGAGGACCTGAAAAGGTCCGATAAATCTCAGAGATAACTTTTCATCTTGGCCAAATATCTGTAAACCTCGTCGAGGTGAGACTCGTAGAAAGACGCGGTCGCCATCCTCGAACTCCAGAGGTCTCCATCTCATGTCAGCATACAACTTCTGCCTGCTCTGTGCAGTCTTCATCCGATCTCGGATGATCTGCACCTTCTCTGTGGTAGCGCATACCATCTCTGGTCCCACTAGTGATGACTCCCCAGGGTTAGTCTAGAATAAAGGTGATATGCAAGGTCACCCATATAACGCCTCATAAGGTGCCATCCCTATGGTGGAGTGATAGTTGTTGTTGTATGCAAACTCCACCAAAGGTAAGTGATCCTCCCAACTGCGATCGAAGTCAAGGACATAAGCACGTAGTATGTCCTCGAGGGTCTGAATGGTTCGCTCAGTCTGGCCATCCGTCTGAGGATGGAAGGCGGTGCTCAAATGACGCTGTGTCTCGAAAGCCTCCTGCAACCCCTTCCATAGCTGGGATGTAAAACGTGTATCACGATCGGAGACAATCATCTAAGGTACTCCATGTAGCCGCACAATCTCTTGCACATAGAGGCGTCCCAAGCTCTCTACTGAACTCTGCTCTCTGATCGGTAGGAAGTGGGCCGACTTGGTGAGTCGGTCGACGATCACCCAAATCGAGTCATATCCCCTATATGTATGTGGAAGTCCTATCACGAAGTCCATGGATATCCCATCCCACTTCCACTCTGGAACCTCTGAAGGCTGAACCAAGCCTGCTAGTACCTGATGCTCCGCCTTCACTTGCTGACAAGTGAGGCACCGATAGAAAAACTCTGTTATTGCCTTATTCATTCCCGGCCACCAGTGCTTTCATTGGAGATCCTGGTACATCTTCGCCACTCCTGGATGTACCGCTAGAGGGGATTTGTGGAACTCCCTCAACACTTCCTCATTAAGTGACACTGGTACCATGGTACGTCCTCTGAAGAGGATGAAGTGCTCCCCACCTTCAGAAAATCCATCAGGTGTCTGCCATGTGGATATTTGAGCACGTCTTGTCTCATAGTCAGCGTCACCACATTGCACCTCCCTTACTCGCTAAAGAAGTGTGGGAGTGACTGTAAGAGACTGAAGAAAAGCTACTCCATCTCTATCCACAAAGGATATCTACAAATCGGCCAGCTGCTCCGTCGCCTCGCCTAGCAGTTGTATACTAGATCTCTTGTTGAGTGCATCTGCAACAATGTTCCCCTTCCCAGGAGTATAGACTATCTTGAAGTCATAGTCCTGGAGGAACTCAAGCCAACATTGTTGTCTCATGTTCAGGTCCTTCTGAGAGAAGATATACCTGAGACTCTTGTGATCAGAGTACACAGTAAAATGCTCGCCCATTAGATAGTGTCGCCACATCTTCAAGGCGAAGACCACTACTACTAACTCCAGGTTATGGGTAGTGTGGTTCTTCTCATTCTATCTCAGCTATCATGAACCATATGCGATCAATGCTCGCTCCTACATCAGGACACATCCGAGCTCGGTCCCTGATGCGTCGCAGTAGACTACGTACCCTACGCCTTCCTCTGGAATCCTCAAGATGGGGGAAATAGTCAGCCTCTGCCTCAACTCCTGAAAGATTTGTCGGCATCTCCCCAACCACACAAAGGTTTTCCCCTTCTTCATCAAGGCTGATAGTGGTACTGCAACTCTAGAGAAGTCTGGTACAAAACTTCGGTAATAACCAGCCAAACCCAGGAAACTATGTACCTCCGTTACACTCCTGGGTGGCTCCCAAGAAAGTACCGCCTCAATCATTACTGGTTCCACTGCAACTCTAGCCTCCAAGATGACATGTCCTAGAAAGTGAACCTCTCGGATCCAGAACTATCACTTCGAGAGCTTACCATAAAGTCGGTGATCTCAGAGTGTGTCCATTACTACCTGTAAATGATAGGCATGCTCCTCCTCAGTAGTTGAGTAGATCAGAATGTCATCGATGAAGACTACGACAAAGAGATCGAGGTATGGCTGAAAGATCATATTCATGTATCCCATGAACACTGCTGGAGCGTTGGTTACTCCAAATGGAATAACCAAGAACTCGTAGTAGTCGTACCGACATCTGAAGGTTGTCTTCTACACATCCTCATCTCGAACTCTGAGTTGGTGATAGCCTGATATAAGGTCTATCTTCGAGAACCATCGTACTCCCTTTAACTAATCAAATAGGTCATCAATCCTCGGGAGTGGGTACTTTTTCTTCAAGGTCACCTGGTTCAGGCGCTGATAGTCAACACAAAGCATCAAGCTCCCATCCTCCTTCTTGGCGAAAAGAATCGGGACTGCCTAGGCAGAAACACTGGACCGGATGAACCCCTTCCCCTGCAAGTCCTCTAGTTGTACCTGCAGCTCGCAAAGCTCTGTGGGAGCCATCTGATATGCTGGTGTAGATATTGGTGTCATCCTGGGGTACAAGTCAATGTAAAAGTCCACCTCTCTGTGAGGATGTAGATCTAGGAAATCATCAGGGAAACTTCCACGTACTGGTCCACCATTATAAGATAAGTCAGACTCTCCACATAAACCACTCTAAGGGTAAGGCTAGCCAACTGATTAGTGATCGGCTGCACCCTCCTCCGGGTAAGTCCATCCTGTGCTGAAAAGGCTCCCTTCTTGTCGGTGAAGGTAAACCTAGTCCCATCTGTGCGGACACACCACACTTTGTGCCTAATACAGTCAATCTGAGCAAGGAATGTAGATAACCATTCCATACCCAAGATGACGTTGTAAGGCCTCGACGCCGCTACTAGGAGATCCCAGCTGAAGCTCTCTCCTCCTAGAGTAATCTCACACTGCTAGCACTAGTGCGTAATCATCGAATCTACTTCTGTAGGAGTCTATAGCCGTAAGAATCGATCCAAAAACTCCGTCGGAATCTCCAAGCTCCGAACAAGGGCAGTGGAAATGAAATAATGACTGGAACCTGTGTCTATAAGTACTACAGCTAAGGTGGAGTAGACACAAATCGTACCTCGTATCATCTCCGGAGCACCGTGATCGTAAGACTCAGCTACCTGGAGCTAAGCTCTCTCCTATCCACCTGCTTTCTACGGTCAAGGTGGACCTCCTGGTGGTGGTGGTGGTAACACCTTGAATCGTTGCCCATTGCCAGCTGCACGACCAGCTCCTCTGCCACATCTACCTCCGCCCTGCGGACCACCTCAATCGAATCTATGTCTTTTCCTGGGCGGTCCTTTGACCATCTTCTGATCATCCATACGGCTGGTCGGATAGTCACGAGCCATGTGACCCCGCCTACTGCATGCGTAACATTGCTCACTCCTGGCATGTCTATCTCCGCTTCGGGTGCCCTGCACAACCGATCCTGAGTCACGCGGTCGTCCACCTGTAGGTTTGGTCCTCTTGGACCTCTGTGACATCTGTCTGCTGCCAGCTGCAGAAGACTCTGCTACGTGTCGACTGGTGGTGGATCTCGCTACTGGAGAATACTCAGCAAGGAAACTCTCCACTAGGAGGGATCTCTCTAACACCCCTGCCTACATTGGGATGCTGAGTGAGATCACTGAAACCCTGATCTCCTGCCTGAGTCCCTCCTCGAAGGTCCGGGACCTAAAGAATGGGTCCCGCACCATATCGGTGGAGTAGCACGAGAGGTCAGTGAACCTCGCTGAGTACTGAGCTATTGTCATGATGCCCCGCTGTAGACGAAGTAGCTCCTGAATGCGCACTATGTGAAGAGTTGCTAGGACAAACTATGCTTGAAATAGGCTCTCAAAATCTGCCCAGAGAAGCATCACCTTGTCATGAACCTGGAGCATCAAGCTCTACAATCTTCCCGTTGCTGCTTGTAGAAGGCTAGTAGCAAGTATCACCATGAGGTCGACTGGTGTCCCTACCAGCCGGAAGACTCTCACCACAACCTCCAACCAATCCTCAGCCACCCGTGGGTCCATCTATCCCCTGAACCTGGGTGGCCTCTGGCACTGGAACTCGTGCAACGCGCTCAAACGGTGTGCACTCTCTACTATTGGGGCTAGTGGCATCGGTGGCCCAATGGGTAATGGTACCGTTGGTGCCTCCACTGGTGCCTCTACTGGAAGAGGGCCCTCCACTGAGGCCTCGTCACTCGGTGAGCTATCGATGCGTACAACTCTCAGAACTCTAGTCAGTTGTCTGTGTGGAGGCATCCTGAAATGAAATAGGTGCGCTATGGTTAAAAAAAATTGTACCTGGTGAGCTGACCTAGTTGAGCTGACTTAAAGAAAACTTTTTAAAACACACACGCAATCAGTGCTTTCGTGCACTGAGTCGGAAATCAGAAGTCAGGGTCCTGGTGTATGGATACATCGGCCGCCGCACCAACACTGGAATCCCTGAACTAAAAACCACACTCACTACACTTAACATTATTGCTTCATAGAAAAGAAAGATAAGAGTCATAAGTTCTATAGTAGAACCTCCCTCTGATACCAATTTGTCACGACCCGTCTCCCGGGGCCTATGTCGTAACTACCCCAAGCCCGCCTTCTATAGGCCAGGGGCTGGCAACAGCACCAAAAGCATAATTCCCTAAACTGGGAAGGCATTGCCTTTATAACCTGTAAACACACACAACTGATCAACACAGCTGGATACAAGACACTAAGTAAAACTGTTTAACAAATAGAGTGTTAAAAAGTAAAAGGGGCCAGAAATACAAGCCCAACTGTAAAGTACAATGAACCGAAAGTACAAGTACAACTGAAGAAAAAGAAAAACAGTCATTGGATCATCATTCGGGGTTCCTACCTGAAGGGTAGGTACAGATCGTCTCCTCATCACTCCACGTCTGTCAGTCTTCTCCGTGTACCGACATGCCGTATGGTCTACCTCCGGGTATCGTCCAGTCCTGGTACTCTCAGCCTTAGTCAGCATTGTCTATCATCTGAAACCAACACAACAAGGTGCGGGCATAGCCCGTGCAGGGGTGAGTATAACGATACTCAGTAGGGACCCCGAGACCCTCAAGGTGTCACAAAAACCACTAAGGATAAACCACAAAGAATGAAATCAACAGATAACCCTACTTAGGTATATGCCCATACATATACCTAAGTTATCAAGTGATTCATCTCAATCATGAGCAAAACACAGAAAAACTGACATAGCTCAACCAGGATTTTATTCTAGGGGTAGTATCAAGTAACATCCCCAACACATTATCGAAACCTCGGATGCTGGAGAACTCCTCCTCTATTGAGTACAGTGGGCCTTCCACGACACCAAGCGCGCTTCCCACTAACCTTGGACTGCTGAGGTACTCCTCCTGTCAAGTATCGTGGGTCTTTTGCATCACACAGAGGCGCTCCCCACCGCGGGTATGCCGCCACACCCAAGAGCTATCCCCCGTAGCCTGTTGAGGTACTCCTCCTATCGAGTACCATGGGTCTGATGCGTCACCAAGCGCGCTCCTCCACCGTGGGTCTTCCACCACACCCAAGCGCTCCCCACTGGGCTAGTAGAGTCACTTCGAGTCAAACGGTCAGCAGTCGTCAAGTCTCAGCCAGCTACTAGGTCTTCGTACTCTGTTTGCTCATCACTGGAAGGATCCTCTCCACAAGCTATTGTTAAATACTCTAACTGTCATGAAGTCCCATGAAGAAGTATCTCAAAGGTCCGCCACATCATAGGGGTCTCAATGCAACAGACGACACGTCAATTGGACGCCCGGTCTATGATTTATTAGCCTTTTAGTCCCGGGGGGGGGGGGCGGTTGGATTCTTGCATGATCCAGCCTGACCGTATCTCAACTATACCCCAAACTCCAGTAGGGTATACTTAAAGGGACCGTCACGCTCTAAGATTTCCAGCGCCACTGACGGTTCGTCAAACGGATTTCTGGTGCCAAGGATATGGCCGAAGGAGCGTAAATGGGTCGTAGTGGGCCTGGGTCCAGTCACACCCGGTTGAACCGACCCGGTTCGGGTCGACCCGACCTGACTTGTTGAGTCTGGCCCGGCCCGTTGGGCGGGCCAGCCCATTGAGTTTGGCTCGGCCCGCTGGACCCAGCCCAGCGGGCCGCGAGGGACCACAGAGGGTCATGAGGGTGCGGATCGGCCGCGGGTCGGCGTGAGGGCGGCTCGACCCGGAGGGCGCTGCGAGGGTGGCTCGGCCCAGAGGGCGCAATGAGGGCGGCTCAGCCCGGAGAGCGTCGCGAGGTCGGCTCATCCCGGAGGGCACCGCGAGGGGCCAGTTCGGCCAGGGTGCCGCGAGGGCGCGAGTTCGGTCGGGGGCTCATGAGGCCGGTGGGCTGGCGCGGCTGGGGAGGCTCGGGAGGGTGTCGTGAGGCCGGTTCAGCCCGAAAGGTCACGGGACGTGGCTCAGGGCGGCTCGACTCAGGGCTGGGGTGGCGCGGTCGGGTCCGGTTCGGCCGGGAGGCCAGAGTGGTCGGGGGCGGTGTGGCCGTGGTGCGGCGCTGTCAGGGCGTGGCGCGGCTCAGGCCAGTTCGGCCGGTGGGTGGCGCGGTCGGGGCGGCTCGGAAGTTGGTGGGCGGCGTGGTTCGGCCTGGGGCGGCTGTGTCGGTTCGGCCGGAGCGCCCGAGCGTCGCGGGGGTGGCGCGGGTCATGGAGGCCGCGGGTAACGCGGTCGTTGCCTTCGTTGCCTTCGTTGCCTTTGACGCCATTGTCGCCTTCCTCCATTTTGAAAAACACCGCAAATCAACACAAGGGTTACGGAGAGGACGGGCCATGTTAGTTTGGCCCGCACTCTCCGCATTAGAGCGGTAACAAGTGGTTCACCAAGAACATAACACATCAATCCCTCCCGCAAGGATTCTTTCCAACCCGCAAAAGAAAAGAAGGAAAGTATTACACGCAAATATAATCCCCCTCCAACTTCCCGCAACAATTACCCCCAAACCCCAAGGAAAACATTCGTAACAATTCTTTGTTTTAGAAGGGAAGAATCAGGGGAATAATATCATATTCAAAATAAAATCCCTACCTTGTTTGAAGTTGGTTGACGTTGGCACAAGAAGACGGACGTCGATTCATTGTAGACGAACACGTCCTTCATCAGAGGAAGTCCCGAGGAAGAAGGTCAAAGGAGGCCGTTCTTCGTAGTCGAAGGCGTTCCTTGTCAGCGTTTTTCATTGGTGGAGCGTTCTTCATTCGGAGAAATAGTTATTCTTTGGCGAGAGCTTTTCTCTCAAAATCTCTTTCCTCCTTTTCCAACAAATGAATATCTAGCCCAAAGATAATAGATTATAATATCTATTAAGTCATTGGCATAACATTCAAAAAGGATATATTAATCACTTGGTTGGAACATTTAATTAGTGCGTTGGCACAATTAAAATTGTGGAGGTGTCAAGAGACTCTCCCTCATTAATGAGGGAATTGAGAGGTTTTCCTCTCCCCCCATTAATAGGGATCAGGTGGTCCCCGCCCCCAAATTCAAATTGGGAGGTTTTGAGATCTTGGGTTGTCCCCACCACCATAATCTCTCATGGGAGGTTAAGGTGTGGTGTTCCCCACCACCATAACCTCTCATGGGAGGTTAAGGTCTGGTGGTCCCCACCTCCAACTTCCACATGGGTGGTTACTACATATAAAATAAAATAAAACAAGTGTTTATTTTATTTTAGTTTTTCCACGAAAAACCCAAAAACTAACTTTCACCCTCGACCAACTGCCATCGAGGTGAAAGTCTCCTTAAGCGAATATCAACACTGAAAGTTCAACGGTACCCTCAGATTTCAATTCCGAGCACTGGTTCAAAAGTTATAGAAACCCTCTCGTACTTTCACTGAATGTACCCAAACAAAACTTCAGAAATTGATTCTGGGCACACCGGGCCTCCGAATCATGCACCGTCAATTTTCACGGACTCATAAAATTCCCATTTATTTAAAAAAATACATGGAAATTCCTGGTCTTTACATAATTACTCTTCCCTCCCCTCTATATAGTTCTCCCAATATTCCCCCAAACTCTCAAGAAGCTCCTCCCAAACATTTGGAGTCACAAACTCATGTAAGGGTTATTTCCCTTCTCATATTTATTCAAGTTTATTCATTATCTTATGTCTTATATTTCCAATTCCTATTGTTGAAACATGTTTTTCCATATCCCTATTACTGTCCATTTGAAGTTCAAATGATAAGAGACCCTTTTCTATCTCATCAACTCATTTTATGAATATTTAAGTGACGTCGTTATGCTGTCAAAATTTCATCGCGACTTTTCATGCCGAAACAATTGTGTAGTGAATATCATATTCATCTACTATCAAGGGTGTTCACCTTTATACACTTATACTTCTTGATTAGGGACTTAAATGTATGTATCCTGCACTCCTTATTCATGGAATAAAATTTAATGATAAATTATTCCATGTTTTATGATCTATGTGTCACACTTAAGCATGTGAATGAAATGAATGTGACAAGTGCACCTGAAATTATATAATGCTCTAATACATTGGGTAATGTTTAGTCTCATGAGATGTGATGTTGGGACAAGGAGTAAACATGGTTCATTTATGGGACTTTTTCCATCATGATGTATTGGTAGTTAGCCTGGACCTATGTTTATGATGTAGTGTTTTAAGTTGTCACATTTTCCATGTTGCCTTTATGTTATCATGCTATCTTATGTCGTATTATTCATTTTTATGATTCTCACCCCTTTTATTCCCCATTGATATGCCTATTGTCTGACATGTATTACTCTTTTTATGTTATTTCATTTTTATTCCCTTATTGGGTTTTATAGATCACCCCTTTCTTATGTATGTTCTCAGGTTATCTCGTGCAGTTTTAAGTGTGAGAATGTTAAAGAAGTTTTCAATAAAGATGATGTTTTTCCTATTTTAAGTTGTTATGTAATATACCTAATTCCAAAAGACGTTATACTTATCGATCTTCTGGATTGTATTAAGTGTAATCTTATGTAATAAATCATGTATTAATGTGTAATAAAGAGAAGGGTTGTCATAGTTGGTATCAAATGAAAAGTTTAGTTATTTTTGGTATTAGTATTAGGAAACTCTAAAGAAAGCCTTTGAGATAAAACTAAGTATAAGAAAGCATCCCAAGATTTTGGTAAGTATAGTGTAAGTGGTTTATCAAGAAAAAATATCTTTGTCTAGATACTTTAAGTGGATGTGGCTCTGGAACAGATGTACATAAGGGTAACCTAAAAACACCACATTGAGCTAGACTCGACTGGGAACTAGTGCGCGACAATGGGTCTTACTGCACACCTAGTTTGACACTCATAGTGGATATGATTTGGTAAATTCATAAGCTCATTATGAACCATTATTAAGGGAACAAAAAATATGTAAGAACCCGGTTTTTTCTATAAAAGACTTTAGAATATTCTTGATGTTATTCCAGAGCAGCGCCTTCAGACGGCGTGCGATTCCGAGCCCTGGTGTGGCCGGAATTAAATTTTCAGTGCGTTCACACTGAGAATGCCAAATAAATGGGATAACTCCTAAACGGTGCTTCAGATCAGAAATATGAGAGTACGGATGGGTTCAAAATTGGGTTTTTACCCTAGGAACGACATAAAACAAGTCGGCGCGGGACGTTGGGACCCCTCGCCCGTTAGCGGAATGTTAAACGGATAATTAAATTAATTAATTTATTAATTTAATGGATAAACTCAAGTATCTCTTAAAAGGTTGCTCGGATTGGAAAACTGAGGGCATTGTTGAGTTTGGAACATGCCGTTTACCCTAGGAGGGGTGTAAGTTTCGCGGGCGCTGGCCTTCTGTGAAAAATGCCGCCAGGGGCGTTTTCGTAATTTGGCGGCCTCAGACATTGAGTTTAATAACTTTTGAATGGGGACTCGGATTAAAATTCTGAGACCTCCTTTGTGCTCAGGAGGTGGTTTTTACTCTAGGGGAGGTTTAATCTTGACCCCACCAAGAGTTTCGGGTGCGAGTTAATTTGGAGGTTAAATTAATTAAAACTTTTTAATTAACTTTTTTCTCTATTTAAACATAACTCCCCCCCCCCTCTTCTTTGTTTGCATCCTCTAGAGGAACCACCTCCTATCCTCTTCCATGCTCCTCCCCCTTCCTCCGATCAAGGCGGAAGCAACGGTGGGGTGCGGATCGACGGCGAAGCTCCGGGCAATGCCCAACAGGTAGGAGTTTACGTTTTGCGTTTTAAATTTTGGAACCTTTCTTTCAAGTTCAATCTTGGCGTTGAATTGCTGTTTAATTTCTGAGAAAATCCCACAGTTGCGTAGTACTTTTTCTGATCTTCCCGATGCATATCTCGGATTTAAATTTGGAGTCCCGGGGCAATCGCAATTGCCCGCTGAAGATTGCAGTTTTTGGGTGTTTTCCGGTGGTTTTGGAGGTTCTCCGGCCGGTTTTGGGGGTTCTGATAGGTGGTCCGGCAAGCTCTCGGGTAGTGGTAACAGGACGGCACAGCGGCTCAGTGAGATGGGGGCGTCGGCGAAGGCGAGGCGGCCGGGGTCGAGCGGCCGGGCGAGCGGGCCTCATCGAGGGCGACGACGGTCTTCAGCGGGAGCGGCCTGGCGAGCTTAGGGCGGCGCGGGCGTTCGGCAGTAGGGTGAGGCGTCGGGCGAGCGGCGTCGGTGAGCTGGGCGCGCGACGCGGTCGGCGAGGCGGTGACCTCGGGGGAGCAAGACCCGCAGCGCCCGGGTATTCTTTGACGAGGGACAAGACCGAGGTCTTTGGACCCCGGCTGGCAGACAAAGGACCCACAAATGCGGGTCCTGCTGGCGGCGTGCGGAAGAAGACCGGCTAGGATGGCCGGTCAAGGTTTTATAAAAAAAAGGTTTATAATAATAATAATAATATTATTATTATTATTATTATGAAAATGATTTATATCATAAATCATTCACAGGGCGTCCGATTTGGGCACCATCTGCGGCGACGCGTCCCTTAAATCGAGGCGAATATTTTGAGATGGTTTCGGGGGTTTTTAACTCTCGAAATGGGGGCCTCAGTGGCGCGACACGCCTTTAAGTAGTTTGACGTTTTTCCAGGGGTTCGTGTTTTGAGCGGCGCGGATGCATCCGATATCTGAATTGAACGTCGTCAGTGGCATTGCGACCCTGGCGTTGAGCCAGAGTTTTCCAGTGTGGTTTCGGGCATTGAAGCTGGAGTTTAGGCATGGGCCCCACGTCCCGTCTTTCGAGCTGCAAGCAGCTTTTTGTAAATTTTTCATCGGATGTCCGTTCGGGGCGTGCGAGCAGTCGATTCTGGGTGTTTTTTCGAGGTCCTTGAAATGGTGCAATCCGCCCGCTTTAATTCGGCACGCTGGTACGGGCCCCATGAGGACTGTTTTGGGAGTTGGCGGTGATTTCCATCTTTATCATCGGGTGTCTTTTTTGGACAAGTGAGTAGTCTATATTGTGTAATTTTTCGAGAGGATCGAAATGGTGTGATCCATTGGCAGCGCTTCGGGACCAGGATGCGGGTCCCACGCAGCACCGCTCATGTTCGGTATGTCGGAACGCATCTTTTTCTCTGGATATCCGTTTCACTCAAGTGAGTAGTCCTTTTGACGTGTTTTCCCAAGGGGATCGCAATGGTGCGATGCACCCGACTGTTTTTGGGGCTGAGGCTCGGGATCACGGGACATCGTTTGGGCGTAAAGCGGTGTTGGCGACTTTTCTGTTGGATATCTGTTGGAGGTGAGTAATTAGTCGATCTTGCATGTTTTTCTGCGAGGATTACAACGGCGTAATCTATTCAGGCGAGCGGATCCTCTTACGCGATCTTATTAAATGTGGAAATATGAAAGGTGCTCTGGTGGAGGTTCTTCTACTGTGTTTGTAGCAGACCCTTGGCGTGTGATCGCGTGCACTCTTGTGTGAGTGAAGTATATGTTTGAAGAGATGTAGTTGGTCGTGCCAGGGCCGATGATGTGGCAAGTTGGAGTTGTTACATTTACGCCCTTTGCGTTGATGTTGGGTGTCGTGTGCATGATAGCCTTTGGGCTGGAAACGTGGTATACTTTGGGAGTATACGGGAATGATTGGAGGTACATGTGGTTGTTTGTACCTGAGAACGTTTGTGCGCTTGGTTGGAGTTGACTTGGGGCCACATGTCGTGTGGGCCTCATGTGCGTGTCATGTTCTGCTTTGCGTACACTTGACCTCTCGCGACGTAGAGGGTCCTTCTGTTCTCGTTTTTTTTTACCAGAAGGGTTGAGTTTCCCCTGGTTTTTTTCTCGTTTGTTTGACCAGTAGGGTTGAGTTTCCCTTGGTTATGTTCTCGTTTGTTTGACCAGCAGGGTTGAGTGGGTTTCCCCTCCTGGTCCTGTTCACGATGGTTTCAACCAGCAGGGTGAGTGGTTTTCCCCTGGTTCTGTTCTCGATGGTTTGGCCGGCAGAGTTGCTATGTGTTCCATGGTAGAGTTCTTGTGGATTTGGTGTGACCAACACATTATGCGGGCACCAATCCTATACCCAGGAGGTTATTTCCAGCAGGGCTGGTCAGGAGGTTGTTTCTAGCAGGGATGACCAGTGGGGTACCACCTAGTGGGGGTGGCCAGTTGTACCATCCAATAGGGATGGGTAGTGGGTTACCATCCAACAGGGATGGCCAGTACAGCGGTGTTCACCGAGCAGTACCATCCAGCAGGGATAGCCAGATCGGTTCCGGGTTTACCTTCAGTAGGGCTAGGAAGTGGTCTTCGATGCCAGGTTTACCTCCAGCTGGGCTGGGAAGTGGTCCCCGATGCCAGTTTTACCTCTAGTTGGGCTAAGAAGTGGTCCCCGATGACAGTTCTGAGCCTCCCTCCAGTGGAGTACCCTTTTATGGGACTGGGCATTGGGACTCGTCGGCGACTTTAGCTGGGTCTCCCTCCAGTGGATTACCCTTTTACGGGACTGGGAATTGTGGCACCCATCGACTCTTGTCGGGTCTCCCTCTAGTGGGAACCCATCGACTTCCAGGGATTACCCTCCAGTGGGGCTAGGTAGGGGGTCGCCTGTCGACTTTGAGGAGACCTCTTGACTGCGGGGCAGTGACGAGGTGTGGTTTGACGTTCCCCAAGAACTCTCAAGTACGAGGGGCGCTTTCCCCACTGAGACGCGTCCTTACGACGCGACCTAAAACTGTGCGGGAAAGTCAATGCCACCCAAAGCGGATAGTGTCAATGTGCGGTGATTTGATCCCCTTGACTTGCAGTTCGGGGAAGATATATGGGATGTTGGGCATCGATGGTGTTTACTTCTGGGACTGTTGGCTACTCACTTTCTTGGGATGAGCTACGGGATGGAGATCCCCTTACGATCTTGTTTGGGCTTCTTTTTTGAGCATATGGATATGTATATACCTTGTTCCAGTACCCACTTCTTGGGTTTTGGTTAATCTCCTTCCAGGAGAGGCGAAGACGCGTGGGGTATGCCACGTGCTTTCCGTGTGTAGCTTCTCGTGGTTGGACGAGTCTACTCTCTTGCTATAGGTAGCGAAGACTCAATGAGAAGTTCATATTCTCACCATTTCTAGCTCCTTTTGTCTGGATGAGTCTACCTCCTTTCTCTTGTTGGGTTGAGCTGAACTCTCTACTATTACTCTATTGCACCCCTTGTTGTACTCTTTACTGCACTCTCGGTTGTACCCCTTTACTTTCCCATGTTCGATCTACTACTCACCCTTCATTACCTCCTTTGTTACTCCCTCGAGCCTTCGGGGTATCCTACTGAGTATTTTTATACTCACCCCTGCTTGGGTTTTTCCCACACTTGGTGTGCCCTTGCAGACGATGGACATGTTGGTCATGACTTCAGTGGAGCTTAGGATTTTGGGAGCTTGGACCGCATGCGGTGGTCATAGTCAGGTTCCAGGTGTGGGACCCTCACAGCTATTTGCTTTTTTTACCTATTGCTGGGTTGTGGCACTTTTCTGGTTGGGCGCATGTTTTTTCCTTTTTCTTTCCTGTTTACTTTCAGCTTTTACTTTGTACTGTTTAGAGGTCGATTCACTCTTGTGGTTGTTTATAGAAGTTAGTACTTTACTTTCTCTTTTACTATGCACTTTTTCATTGAGTGTGTTGTGTGTGTGTGTATAGGTACTCAGGTAAAGGCCTCCCCGAGTTTTTTAGCCTTCGGTGCTTGTCGCCAGCCCCTGGCCTATAAAGGCGGGCTTGGGGTAGTTGCGGCTCGAGCCCGGGTAGGGTCGGGTTGTGAAAAAGTGGTATCATAGGTGGTTCGTTCCTTGGGACGTTGTTCGGACGTCCCTAAAAAGGAATTGGTTGGGATTTAGGGCAACAGTGTTAACGTGTCTCGAGAGTGGCTCTCAAGCCAGGGAGTCCAGTGATGGTGTGGCGGCCGACGTACCCATTCACCAGGACCATGACAACCCGCTTGTCGACTCATCATGATGAGACACTCGTTGCAGGGAAAATTGGTTTGTGCATCACCTAGGATTGAGTCTTTGACTGTCCTTCTTGAGTCAGCTCCCCATTGTTGTTACTGTTATATACATATATGCTCATCTGATCGCGACACTCCTTGATAATATTTAGGATGTCTCCGTGAATACAACCAGCCAGGATACCAGCTTTGGTTCATGAAGACAACACTGTGAACTATGAGGCCACAGTCCATGACCCATCATTCGAGTCCCTTTCTCCGGGTGGGCTGGTAGCAGCACCCCCACCTGGTGAGTAGCAGACATCTTCAGCAGAGCAGGCTGAGCTTGAGCATAGGTTGAGCGTGCTCCATGAGTTCCAGCGACAAAGACCGCTGAGGTTCGGTGGTGAGCCAGACCCTCAGGCAGTAGAGGTTTGGCTGGAGACAGTGGTTCACCTTTTCAGGCTTGTGCAGACACCGACAGATCTTATGGTGGCTTTGGCCGCTGACCTTTTCCACGGAGCCGCTTGGCGTTGGTGGAGTCTGGTGACTCAGTTTCTTGATGAGTCGTTTCTTTCATGGGGTGACTTTCAGTTGTTGTTTCGTGAGGATTTTTTCCCCTCCTACTTACACTCCGTTCAGATTCAGGAGCTCCTGTTGTTTCAGTAGGGAGGGATGTCGGTGTCCAAGTACATGGCTAGTTTTGTAGACCATGCACGCTTTTACCCGGACTTGGTCCATGACGGCAACTTCTGAGCACGAGAGTTTGATCAGGTTCTCCACAGAGAGATCTGTGCTGTCATAGTACCCTTGGGAATTCCCACATATGTCGGGGTGCTAGAGCAGGCATTGGTGACATAGAGCTTCTTGTCACGCTCTAAAGTTGGTGGTGGAAGTAGGCTTGACAGAGCTGAGATGTCTGCCGCAGCTAGCGGGCGTCGGCTGACAGAACCTCAATGCATGTGGCTTACCGATAACCGGACTCAAGGGCGTGTTCATACACCAAATTTTCACCGGAGGGCACCAGTGTATCCCGGAGAGCGCCAGTGCTATGCTTGAGACGGGTGAGGTCACTTGGCACGAGACTGCCGGACCAGGCATACGAAGAATATCAGGTCGGCAGCAGGTACACCACCACAACAGAGGCAGCGTCGTGATCAGAGTGGCGCCCAAAGAGGTGGTTCTTGTAGAGGAGAGGGAGGAGCTGGTAGTGGGGGAGTCACTACCAGGCGGTCCGCATCAGGCTCCGGGAGCTGATAGTTGGGACCGCGAACAGCCGCGAGCTTTGGATGCCTACGATCCTACAGAGCGTGAGGTATCAAGAGGTATGCTTTACGGATCTTCTACTTCTTGCAGTAGAATTGTTAGACTCTGTGTGTGAAATTATTTTCTCCCTACTCCTTGTTTGAGTTGTTACCAGGGTGGCACGAGGCGTCGGTGTAACCCTGTGTTGGTAAGGTAAAAGGCGTGGGACCTTTTTCTTTAGTCGATGGTGTCAACTCCTTCGCCCTCCAAGCATGTAAGAGAGTCTTGGTTGTGAGATATCTACTATGAAACCTTGTGTGACCAGATATCCTTAGGTGTTCCACCATATGGATATTCTGAAGGAGGGAATCACCGGGCCTTGTTCCAGGTGCGGGTAGTGATTCCAGTCGTGGCATGCGACGTAGAGGTTCAATCGGGGAGGTGAGCTACCCCTGAGGACCTTGGGCCGTTTGAGGTCGTGCGAAGGGATGGCGAGGTTCCCTACCGCCTTTCCCTAACCCCAAAGGCTGGAGTGGGTGCACGACGTCTCCCATGTGACTTACCTGAGAAGACGTGTGCATGATCCTATGCACGTCATCGGCAAGGGCAGACCTCGCGTGAACAGATCAAACCCTTTGGTTTGTTTGTAGTGACGCGGGACTATGCAAGAGTTCTTCTGGGTACGGGAGAGCCAGGTGTGGGATTAGTACCCTGAGTTGTTCCCTGGTCTTTCTTTTCGAGGACGAAAATCTTGAAGTAGGGAATGATGTAAGAACCCAGTTTTTTCTATAAAAGACTTTGGAATATTATTGATGTTATTCTAGAGCAGCGCCTTTAGACGGTGTGCGATTCTGAGCCCCGGTGTGGCCGGAATTAAATTTTCAGTGCGTTCACACTGAGAAAATAAAATAAATGGGATAACTCCTAAATGGTGATTCAGATCAGAAATCTGAGAATATAGATGGGTCTGAAATGGGGTGTTTACCCTAGGAATGACATAAAACAAGTTGGTGTGGGACGTTGGGACCCCTCTCCCATTAGCGGAATGTTAAACGGATAATTAAATTAATTAATTTATTTGTTTAATGGATAAACTCAAGTATCTCTTAAACGGTTGCTCGAATTGGAAAACCGAGGGAAACGTTAAGTTCGGAACGTGCCGTTTACCCTAGGAGGGGTGTAAGTTTCACGGGCGCGGGCCTTCTGTGAAAAATGCCACCAGGGGCGTTTTTGTAATTTGGTGGCCTCAGGCGTTGAGTTTAATAACTTTTGAACGGGGTCTCAGATTAAAATTCTGAGACCGCAGTTGTGCTTGAGAGGTGGTGTTTACTCTAGGAGAGGTTTAATCTTGACCCCTCCAAGAGTTTCGGGTGCGGGTTAATTTGGAGGTTAAATTAATTAAAACTTTTTAATTAATTTTTTCTCTATTTAAACATAACTCCCCCCACCCTCTTCTTTGTTTTCATCCTCTGGCGAAACCACCTCCTCTCCTCTTCCATCATCCTCCCCCTTCCTCCGATCAAGGTGGAAGCAACGGTGGAGTGCAGATCGACGGCGAAGCTCCGGGCAACGCCCAATAGGTAAGAGTTTACGTTTTGCATTTTAAATTTCAGAACCTTTCTTTCAAGTTCAATCTTGGCGTCGAATTGCTGTTTAATTTCTGAGCAAATCTCACGGTTGCGTAGTACTTTTTCTGAGCTTCCTGACGCATATCATGGATTTAAATTTGGAGTCTCGGGGCAATCGTAATCGTCCGACGAAGATTACGGGTTTTGGGTGTTTTCCGGTGGTTTTGGAGGTTCTCCGACTGGTTTTGGGTGTTCCGGTAGGTGGTCCGGCGGGCTCTCGGGTGGTGGAAACAGGTCGGCATGGCGGCTCGGTGAGCTGGGGGCGTCGGCGAAGGCGAGGCGGCCGGGGTCGAGCGACCAGGCGAGCGGGCCTCACCGAGGGTGACGGTGGTCTTCAGTGGGAGCGGCCGGGCGAGCGGAGGGTGGCGCAGGCGTTCGGCAGTAGGGCGAGGCGTCGGGCGAGCGGCATCGGCGAGCTGGGCGCGCGACGCGGTCGGCGAGGCGGTGACCTCGGAGGAGCAAGACCCGCAGCGCGTGGGTCTTCTTTGACGAGGGAGAAGACCAGGGTCTTTGGACCCCGGCTGGTAGACAAAGGACCCACAAATGCGGGTCCTGCTGGCAGCGTGCGGAAGAAGACTGGCCAGTATGGCCGGTCTAGGTTTTATAAAAAAAAGGGTTTATAATAATAATAATAATATTATTATTATTATTATTATGAAAATGATTTATATCATAAATCATTCACAGGGTGTCCGATTTGGGCACCGTCTGCAGCGACGCATCCCTTAAATCGAGTAGAATATTTTGAGATGGTTTCAAGGGTTTTTAACTCCAGAAACAGGGGCCTCGGTGGCGCGACACGCCTTTAAGTAGTTTGACTTTTTTCTAGGGGTTCGTGTTTTGAGCGGCGCGGACGCATCCGATATCTGAATTGAGCGTCGTCAGTGGCGTTGCGACCCTGGCGTTGAGCCGGAGTTTTCCAATGTGGTTTCGGGTGTTGAAGTTGGAGTTGAGGTGTGGGCCCCACGGCCCGTCTTTCGGGCTGCACGCAGCTTTTTGTAACTTTTTCATCGGACGTCCGTTTGGGGCGTGCGAGCAGTCGATTCTGGGTGTTTTTCTGAGGACCTTGCAATGGTGCAATCCGCCCGCTTGAATTCCGCACGCTGTTGCGGGACCCGCGAGGGCCGTTTTGGGAGTTGGCGGTGATTTCCGACTTTATCACTGGGTGTCCGTTTTGGACAAGTGAGTAGTCCGTCTTGTGTACTTTTCTGAGAGGATCGCAATGGTGTGTTCCGTTGGCAGCGCTTCGGGACCGGGATGCAGGTCCCACGTAGCACCGCTCATGTTCGGTATGTCGGAACGCATCTTTTTCTCCGGATATCCGTTCCACTCAAGTGAGAAGTCCTTTTGACGTGTTTTCCCAAGGGGATCTCAATGGTGCGATGTGCCCGACTGTTTTCGAGGCCGAGGCTCGGGATCACGGGACGTTGTTCGGGCGTAAAGCGGTGTTGGATACTTTTCTATCGGATATCCATTGGACGCGAGTAAGTAGTCGATCTCACATGTTTTTCTGCGAGGATTACAACGGTATAATCTGTTCAGGCGAATAGAGCCTCTTATGCGATCTTATTAAATGTGGAAATATGAAAGGTGCTTCGGTGGTGGTTATTCTACTGTGTTTGTAGCGGACCCTTGGCGTGTGATCGTGTGCACTCTTGTGTGAGTGAAGTATATGTTTTAAGAGATGTAGTTGGTCGTGTCTGGGCCGATGAAGTGGCAAGTTGGAGTTGTTACAGTTACGCCCTTTGCGTTGACATTGGGTGCCATGTGCACAATATACTTTGGGATAGAAACATGGTATACACTGGGAGTATGCGGTAATGCTTGGAGGTACATGTGGTTATTTGTACCTGAGAACGTTTGTGCGCTTGGTTGGAGTTGACTTGGGGTCAACGTCGCGTGGGCCCCATGTGCGTGTCATGTTCTGCTTTGCATACCCTTGACCTATCGTGACGTAGAGGGTCCTTCTGTTCTCATTTGTTTGACCAGTAGGGTTGAGTTTCCCCCTGGTTGTGTTCTCGTTTGTTTGACCAGCAGGGTTGAGTTTCCCCTGGTTCTGTTCTCGTTTGTTTGACCAGCAGGGTTGAGTGGGTTTCCCCTCCTGGTCCTGTTCACAATGGTTTCGACCAGCAGGGTGAGTGGTTTTCCCCAGATTCTGTTCTTGATGGTTTGGCCGACAGAGTTGCTTCGTGTTCCCTGGTAGAGTTCTTGTGGATTCGGTGTGACCAACACATTATACGGGCACCGATCCTCTACCCAGGAGGTTGTTTCCAGCAGGGATGGCCAGGAGGTTGTTTCCAGCAGGGATGACCAGTGGGGTACCACCCAGCGGGGGTGGCCAGTTGTACCATCCAGCAGGGATGGCCAGTGGAATACCATCTAGTAGGGATGGCCAGTACAGCGGTGTTCACCGAGCAGTACCATCCAGCAGGGATGACCAGAGCGGTTCCGGGTTTACCTCCAGCGGGGCTGGGAAGTGGTCCCCGATGCCGGTTTTACCTACAGCTGGGCTGGGAAGTGGTCCTCGATGCCTGTTTTACCTTTAGCTGAGCTGGGAAGTGGTCCCCGATGATGGTTCCGAGCCTCCCTCCAGTGGAGTACCCTTTTACGGGACTGGGCATTAGGACTCGTCGATGACTTTAGCCGGGTCTCCCTCCAGTGGATTACCCTTTTACGGGACTGGGCAGTGTGGCACCCATCGACTCTTGCCGGGTCTCCCTCCAGTGAGAACTAGTCGACTTCCAAGGATTACCCTCCAGCGGGGCTGGGCAGGGGGTCGCCTGTCGACTTTGAGGAGACCTCTCGACTGCGGGGCAATGACGAGGTGTGGCTTGACGTTCCCCCAGAACTCTCAAGTACGAGGGGCACTTTCCCCACCGAGACGCGTCCTTACAATGCAACCTAAAACCGTGTGGGCGAGTCAGTGCCGCCCAAAGCGAATAGTGTCAAGGTGCGGTGATTTGAGCCCCTTGACTTGCAGTTTGGGGCAGACGTGCGGGATGTTGGGCATCGATGGTGTTTACTTCTAGGACTGTTGTCTACTCACTTTCTTGGGCTGAGCTACGGGATGGAGATCCCCTTACGATCTTGTTCAGGCTTCTTATTTGAGTATATGGATATGTATATACCTTGTTCCAGTACCCACTTATTTGGTTTTGGTTACTCTCCTTCCAGGAGAGGCGAAGACGCGCGGGGTATGCCACGTGCTTTCCATGTCTAGCTTCTTGTGGTTGGACGAGTATACTCTTCTGCTATAGGTATCGAAGACTCAACGAGAAGTTCATCTTCTCACCGTTTCTAGCTCCTTGTGTCTGGATGAGTTTACCTTCTTTCTCTTGTTGGGTTGAGCTGAACTCTCTACTGTTACTCTACTGCACCCCTTGTTGTACTCTTTACTACAGTCTCGGTTATACTCCTTTACTTTCCCCTATTCGATCTACTGCTCTCCATTCGCTACCTCCTTTGTTGCTCTCTCGAGCCTTCAGGATATCCTACTAAGTATTTTTATACTCACCCCTGCTTGGGCTTTGCCCGCACTTGGTGTGACCTTGTAGACGACGGACAGGTTCGTCATGACTTTAGTGGAGCTTAGGAGTTCGGGAGCTTGGACCGCGTGCAGTGGCTGTAGTCGGGTTCCAGGTGTGGGACCCTCCTAGCTATTTGCTTTTGTTTACCTGTTGCCAGGTTGTGACACTTTTCTGGTTGGGTGCGTGTTTTTTCCTTTTTATTTCCAGTTTACCTTCAGCTTTTACTTTGTACTGTTTAGAGGTTGATGCACTCTTGTGGTTGTTTATAGCAGTTAGTACTTTACTTTCCCTTTTACTCTACACTTTTGCATTGAGTGTGTTGGGTGTGTGTGTACAGGTACTCAGGAAAAGGCCTCCCTGATTTTTTAGCCTTCGGTGCTTGTCGCCATCCCCTGGCCTATGGAGGCGGGCTTGGGGTAGTTGCGGCTCGAGCCCGGGTAGGGTCGGGTCGTGACAAAATACCCATAAGAATATATGTTAGGAAAAAAATCATGGATAACATAGATTGAATCCTATAAATTCATAAGTTAAGAAAATACATGTAATTTATAAGTTATCTTTGTAATGTCATTGGATTTCCTTCTATGCATTTAATAGTTTAAAAATATTCATCCCAAATTTTCCCCTTATTCTAGTCAATGGCTGGAAATATGAGGAATCAGGTAAATAATCAATGTGACAGGCAATGTGATGATTGTTCCAATGAGATGTCCAACAGGGTGGGAGCGGGAATCGCGAACTTTTTGATGATACTCTCTCAGCTGACTTAGGTTATAAATAGAAACCTAGATCAAGAGGAGCTCCCAACTCCCTCTAAGAAAGAACAAGGTATAATTGGGATCTTTATGCAACAAAGGCCCCTGAATTTCAATGGATTATATGGTCCCTTAATCACGGAACAATAGATCAACTTCATTGAGAAGATCTTCTTCATCCTTTAATTTTATGAGTAAGAGAAGGTTCTAATGGCAGTTTATTGTATAGAGGGAGAATTTGATCGGTGGAGGACATTAATCAAGAATATGAAGCCTGGGGAAGAGATTGAAGCGATGGGGTGGAAGGAATTCCAAAAAATGTTTTTTGATAAATATTTTCCTCAAACTCTCTGACTTAAAATGGAATGGGATTTCTTTTCCCTCAAGAAAAAAAGACAATGAATCTATTGAGGCGTACGAGGAAAACTTCAAAATACTTGAACGATACACCTTCGGCTTTGTCATTACCCCCGAATGCAAGGTTTATCTCTTCTTTGGTGATCTAAAACCTAGTCTACAAAAAGCCATGGTGATTTGAGACTTTGATAGCTATGAGAAAATTGTCTGATGTGTTGTCAAAGTCGATAGAAGAGTTGTGATGACAATCATTAACAAGACCGAGAGTTTGATGTTAGAGACATGGTATTCCTCCGTATATATCCATGGAAGAAAGTGATGACATTTGGGAAGAATGGAAATCTTAATCCAAGATACATCGGTCTCTTTGAGATCTTTGATCGCATCGGAGTGGTAATCTATCAACTAGTTCTCCCACTTAACTTATATCTAGTACATGATGTATTCCATGTATCCCTCTTGAGGAAGTACATAACAGACCCCTCACATGTACTCAATCCAGAGATGGTACCATTGGAGAATGATTTTTCCTATGAAGAGCAGCCGGTGAAAATCTTAAATCGTAGAGACAAATTTCTACGAAATAAGACAATGTACCTGATCAAAGTGTTGTAGAGAAACCACAAGTTTGAAGAAGCGACATGGGAACCAAAGGAGGTGATGAAGTAGAATTTCCCTCATCTATTTTAGTAAGATAAATGAAAAAAATTAAGGGTGAAATTTCTGAAGGGGGGAAGATTGTAACGACCCGAACTTTCATAAATAAAATTCCCCTTATGATTTAATTAAATGTCTTATTATGTAATATGGTTATAGAAAGTACATGATCTTATTTGGTTTCATTATATCCTATCGGATTTAAAAGACCGTTAGCCATCATTACCATTGATAATATAGTCGTTAAACAGTAATAATATTATTAGTATAAATATAGGGTTTTGATAAATCCAATTGACATGAACAAAGGAAGTGATAGCCTCAACTAGTAGGATTGTACCCTATGAAGCTCATCTATCAGAGCTTCTGAGGGAGATAGCATCACTGAGTTTTGCCTTTGACCAAGGTCAAGCTGAGATCTAACAAGTAAAGTGTGAGTGAAACCATTTATGGGAGAAGTTCAAGTTCATCGAGATCACGACCCAAAACATGTACGCTGAACCACCCCATGAAAATATCACAGTCGCATACCTTACCATTAGGACATTTGTTGTTGTAATATGTATCAAGACCTTGATAATATGAATATTTATATTCTATTTTTTATAAAATAATGGTTATATTTACTTTTTATTATTACTTTATAAACAATTTTTATTTTTGATACAATAAAATACAAATTGTATTTTCGAGTAATATTCAAATTCAATTAAGGCATTTATTTTCATTAATTGTTGGATTTTTAAAATAAATAATATTTTAATAAAATATTATAATTAAATAATTTTTATTAAATATAAATGATCGTATAATTTTTTTGAAGTCAAATTAATTTTTATAAGGGTTCAAAAACTGTTATTGTCAAAAAACTCATCATTTCTCAATAAATGTTGATTCTTATTTTAAAAGTGAAAATACACATATTTAGAAAATTATTTTGATAAAATGAATATTATTTTTGGAATCAAAACATCAAAATTATCCAATGGTGATTTTGTCATAATTTTCTAAGATAGTTGAATTTTCAGGTAAAAATTAAATACTGTATAAATATACGGTGTGTATTATGACATCATAATGTCCCAAAAGTGATGTAATAAATAATATAAAGGGTATCCATGATCAAATCTATGTCTTTATTTTAAAATTATGTAATTTTATATTTATTAGATTAATTTTATAAAGTCCTTATGAATCCTCCAAAACCATTAATATATTTTAAGGATTTAAAATCATTTCTTTAAGAGTATGGATCACTTCCACATCAACAAGTGTGTTATTTTATTAAGTTCGGCCCTTGGCCTCATAAAATAATGAAAATCACTCCCATTTAGTAGAAACCATGGACAAAAAATGTGGGAAGGTTTTTGGTTTTGGTTATTTTATTATATAGAGTCCAAAACCCATATTTGAGAAATAATAAAGAAATATCCACGCATTTCCTATATAGACTCACCCAAACTTTCATTTCTATTCACTCAAAATCATTGGATCACATCCTTACTCTGCCCTCCTCTCTCTAGAGTCCTCCCAATGTGACCCCAATCTCTCGAGAAACTTCTCTCAAACATTTGGAGTCACAGACTCAAGTAAGGGTTCTTTTCCTTCTCATTTTTATTCAAGTTTCTTCATTATCTTATGTCTTTTGTTTCTAATTCCTATTATTGGGACATGTTTTCCCATGTCCCTATTACTGCCCATTTGAAGTCTAAATGATGAGAGACATCTTTCTCTCTCATCAACCCATTTTATGAATCTTTAAGTGACATTGTTATGCTACTGAAATTTCACCGTGATTTTTCATGCCAAAACAATTGTGTAGTGAATACCATACTCATTTCCTATCAAGGGTGTTCACCTTTATACACTTATACTTCTTGATTCGAGACTTACATGTATGTATTCCACACTCCTTGGTTATGGAATAAAATGTAATGATAAATGATTTCATGTTTTATAATTTATGTGGTACACTTAAACATGAGAATGAAATGAATGTGACAAGTGCACTCGGAATTATATAGCGCTCCAATGCATTGGGTAATGGTTAATCTAATGAGACGTCATGTTGGGACATGGAGTAAATATGATTCTTTTATGGGACTTTTTCCATCATGATATTTTGGCAGTTAGCTTTGACCTATGTTTATGATGCATAGTTTTAAGTTTTTGTCACATTTCTCATGTTGTCTTTATGTTATCATGTTATATCATGTCTTATTATTCATGTTCATGATTCTCACCTCTTTTATGCATCATTGATATGTCTATTGTCTAACATGTATTACTCTCTTCGTGTTATGTCATGTTTATTCGCTTACTAAGCTTTATAGCTCACCACTTCCTTATGTATGTTCTCGGGTTATCCCATGCAGTTTTAAGTATGAGCATGTTAAGGAAGTTTTTAATAAAGATGATTTTATTCTATTTTAAGTTGTTATGTGATGTACCTAATTTCCAAAGACACTAGACTTCTCAATCTTATGGGTTGCATTAAGTGTAATCTTATGTAATAAATCATGTATTAATGTGTAATAAAGAGAAGGGTTGACATAGTCTCGCAAGCAAGCTGTCCAAGAATCTGCCCATAGATTCTGGAAGCATCATCGGTGGGCACCCCGAACTCATCAAATAAAACGATAATCATGAATTCCTTCAGGTCACATACATCTGTCATGATCATATTTATATATCTTCTATTGTTATATTTATCTGTTTGACAAATGCATTAAATAATTAATAAAATAATTAGTTTTTTTATACAATGACATGCATACCAGTAATGGTAACTCGTTAATATCCTCTAGATAGAGGGGTGACCAATTGCTCCATCGCCGGAGGTGAATCGGATGGTGGGCTACCAACAACATATAGGGAAACGGCTAGCTCGCTAGTAGTCTCAAGTACAACAGAATCACTCAGATCCACTAAATCTGACGGTAGTGGTGGTGTGATTCGAGATGCGAATCGAATGGGATCTTGAAATTTTTTTGTTCTCGACATTCCTGCAATTCAAATGATTCAGATATATTAAATGTATAAAAAATGAAAAACTAAAAGATTTTTACAAAAAAAAATTAAGCAATGTATATATGTACGAAACACTTATCAATGAAAAATTATAATATATTTTCATTACCAATTAATACATTCAATTATCTTCATTGTCTTCATTGTTATCAACCTCCATTACGACAAATTCTTCATTTTCACCCTCTCTTGTAAGTTCTATTGTTTCAATATTGTCAGGAAAAAATTGTTCAATGTTTTGTGGTTGATGAGGTTCACTGTCATAAAGTACCAATTGGTCTTCATCTCCCATATCATAAGTCTCTCTACTTTAAGCATGCAACAACACTCCAACCTTCATGTATTTCATCATACACATAATAACCCATCTTCGCTTATGAAGCCAAGATAAATAGATCATGCTCTGCACGTTCACCAGTATGGATCAAGCGAGAGAAGTTGACAGAAGTAAAATGTAACGAATCTTTCATTATACCTCTATCAATGTTGACCCACTTGCATTTGAATAAGACAATTAAAAAACTAACCATGATAGTTTAATTCAATTATATCATTCAGCTTCTCATAGTATCGCACCTATGCAACTGTAAATACACCACTATTTTGAGTTTTCAAGTCTTTTTCAAGATAAATTGTACGAAACTTGAAGCCATAAATATTATAGGCATTGAATCTCTTAATCTGCCTTAGAGGACCTCGAGGCCAAAAACTTCAAATCATTTGATATTTCATATCGATTTTCAACATTCATTATCTAGAGAATAAGATATAAGGTGTTACTTTAACATAGACAAAATAGTTGCACATCAATATTATGAATTTGAGTATATAATTACATGACGGGCGAACCATTCAACAATCTCCTTATTAACTGCTTTTGTTAATTCTAACTCATTTAGTGCTCGACTCCTTAGTCAACTATTTGTTTTCAATCGCAGGTCTTCAATAAATGGATTTGCAATAAGACTATATCTATGTGCTTGTAGCAACTTCAATTCAGTCAATGTAAAATTTGACCACTTTCCCATTGGTCGTCCAATAATTGGAAATACTGATGACTGGTTTTCAGAACGAGAATTAGTGGAGATGTCATCAACACGTCCAACACGATTGAATCTAGTCTCAATCACATCCAAATATCTAGAACAGAAGGTCAAGCACTCTTCTGCTATGTAACCTTCAGCAATATATCCTCCCGATTGAGCTTTATTCCTCTCATATGATTTCAAATGACCTAAGTACCTAATGAAAAAAATAAAAAAAATGTTAAAAAAAATACACGATGATTTGATAAAAATGAATTCACCAATGAAAATAAAAATAATATCAACGTGCCTCTCAATTGGATACATTCATTGATAGTGTATCGATCCACCAAGTTTAGCTTCTTAAACAACAATTCTTTCTTGAAGTTTATCAATCTCGATTGGATTTAGAATTTTTTCACAAAACTCTCTGAAAAAGGTACAAAACTCAACTAGAACCGTAGTTACTTTTTTAGGTAATGTATTACGCAATGTCAACAACAACAACCGCTCCATCAGAATATGTGAGTCGTGACTTTTCAATCTATGTAACTTTCGTTGTTTTAAATCAGTGCACCTTGATATGTTACTTGAATATCCATCTGACACTTATATTCTTTAAAGTTCGAAGGAATACGTCTTTCTCGTGATTTTTCGTTGTAAAAATAGCTGAAAGATACTTTCTATTCTCATTTGCCCACAAACCATGTTTTATATTCATCGACTCCAAATACTTACAATCATTAATGTAATCATTCGATTTTCCTTGCTCATTAAGCAATGTAAAAATTACATTGTCACAAACGTTCTTAATATGCATTACTTCAAGATTATGACGTATCAAATTAAACTCCCAATAAGAAAGTTTGAAAAATATACTATTTTTCTTCCATTGTTGTGTTCCAGCTGCTTTAGATATTGTACCTTGTACTCTTTTCCCCCTTTCTTTAAACCGATTACATTTTCCAAATTCTTTAGTGACATTTATTAATTATTCCAAGATTTCTGAACCAGATAACACCTTCGGTGGCTTTCTCAATTGAATATCTCTATTGAATTTTGTCTTTTTAAACCTAGATTTATGAGAAGCATCAAGAAATCGACGATGACACACAAAACATCAATTTCTACTATGAGGTAATCGTTGAGGTTCAAAATAAAAATTACAAACTAAACAAGCCAAACCAGTGTGAGTGTTCCAACCGGATAAATTTTCTAGTTTAAGAAAGTCACTAATTGTCCACATTAAAGCAACATGCATTTTGAATAGTTTTCTCGTTGAACCATCATATGTTTCCACGCCGTCATCTCATAATTCTCACAATTTTTTTATTAGAGGTTGAAGGTATACATCAATGTCATTTTCAGACATTTGTTTTTCAAAAATAATCATCGAAATAATGAAAGAAGTCTTCTTCATACACATCCATGGAAGTAGATTATAGGGGATCAAAAGCAACTGGTCATGTGGTGTCATTAGTACGTAAAGTAACAAAAAGGATAAAACCATGAGAAGCCAATCCCAAACGTACATTCATAGGATCCGAAGAAAAATTTGGATATAATGAATCAAATATTTTTCATGATGTTGAATCTTTTGGATGTCCATCAAATCATCGCTACTATCCTGAGCATGTCACTTCATGACGTATGCAATCTTAGACGACATGAATAATCCAAATCTTTGGCATATCGAGCTTTGTTTCGAGGTAAATTAATCAAATTTTTATCCGTAGATATTGGATTGTTACTCTTCTCCATGTACATTCAAATATAAAGATATAAATGTTTAATCAAATAAGTACAATCAAAATTAAACATCACTCAACTTCATCATTGAACAGGATAGGGTCTTGATTCGACATAACACAAATTCAACATAAAAATGATTCAATCCAACGTTAAAAGATCTCTAACTTTTCTACTTTACATATTATCAAAAAATATATATATATATATATAGCTAGCTCTTGCTTCAATAATTATACAAATCAAGATTTATTGTATCTCAAAACAGGAACTTGACATTGTGATATCCAGTGACATGGTCTCTTTTAGTCTCGCTTGCAAATTCTTACATTCGACAAATATAAAATATATTCATTGTAAATATAAATTATTTAAAACCACACTGTAAAATTACTTCAATCTTTCCAAATATAAAACAAATGTATTTCTCATAAAAAATCTAACTAAAACTATATTTAAGCTTGGCATTAAAATTCTCAATGTATGTTTTTATGATTAAAACAAATAAAATAAGACAAATTTTAATTGTATACTTATAACACATTAAAACACCAAAATATGAAAATAGTAAAATTTTAACATAAATTGTGGGTATTTAAAAAAGCGAATTATAAATAAAATATACAAGAAAATCATGTTTTGTTATTTATCCACACTTAATCTATGGGAAAATCAAAATCAAATGATTTCTAAAGATGTACAACAGGATAAATGGTCATTATAAAGATTTCAGAACATCATTTTTAAACCATGCCAAAATTTTCACACATAAAATTTCAAAGTAGCGAGACAATGGTAAATTATGTATTTCAAAGAATTCCAGAACGGTATCATGCAAACAAAAATGAAATTCAAAAAGAAAGACTCAAAATAACATCCAATACTCAAACAAATTACACTATTAATCAATAAAGTAGTGGGAAACTAGATTAACAATCAAAGGTTAATCCAGGTCCACATTTCAATGTATATTTCCTGAAAATTGATTATCGCTCAAAAACATATTTATAATTCAAGGCATCCAAAAAAACAACATTCAATTGCACATCATTATATAATTTAATTAAAACCCTTAGAAAAATCCAACATGCATCATATACCTTCAACGAAACAGAGCTAAGAGGACCTAAGAAAAGGGGAAGATGAGGCAACATTGGGGATCGTCATCGAGAGGCAGTGGGGCGCTGCGGGGTCGAAGTAGGGGAGCAGGGGGGGCAGGTCACGGGGATCGAAGGTGAGGGAGGGGCGAGGGGCGATCATCGTCGGAGATAAGGCTGACAGGGAGAGGGGGGATTGGGGTCGGTCGTCGTCGGGGAGAAGGCCATCAGGGAGAGGGCGGATCGGGGCGATTGTCGTTGGGAGGGGGGAGGGGCAATCGTCGTCTGTTAGGGAGAGCGGGGGAGGGGCCAAGGGATTGGGGGAGGGGCAGTCATCATCGATCGGGGAGAGGGGTCGAGGGATCGAGGTGTGGGGGGTGGGGGGTGAGGGGATCGAGTTGGGGGGAGGGAGTTGGAATATTTAGACATTTTAAGATTTATCACCGATTTAAACAAAATCGTCGCTAAATTTTAAAAAAAATATATGGCGGCAGTTTAATATAACCATTGCGATAAAATAAATTATATTTAATTCAATTTGTTTAGCGACGGTTATTAAAACCACCGCTAAGACCTCTTGTTTATAGTGTGAGTGATTGTGTGTCGATGGTTTCCTAAACTCCCTTTTAAAGGTGTTCATGGATACAAAGGAGAAAGTGAACCTTGGTATGGCACTGAGCCTTACATAAATCTGTAATCATATACAATACATAGTGATATTCATGATACAACACATTGTCGGTGTATTCTACTTGATGTAGCCCTTAATGATGAACCAAGTAGAATCTCCTTACTCGTGCATTTTTTTTATGCTCTTGGATGTTTTTCAGAAGTGCTTAAGATTGAAGTTTAGAGAGTCCTTGCAAACACGAGAACAAGATCTAATTGAAGATGAGAAGAAATTAACATCCTAATTCACCCTCCTCATAGTATGTGTTTGGGACCTCTGGTTGCAACATCAATGCTTTGTGTTTCTGTTTGAACTTGTAAAATATATGTGGAGCTACTGTTGTCATCCTTAATAATCTGGTCAAAACTAGTTGTACATTTTGTTAAGCCATCTGAATTTGGTTGGGTTTGACTCAAAAACCAGGATCCCGGGATCTTTGCGTCTAAGGCAGCTACTGTTTGCATGATATGAATCGCTTTTGCAGAGAAAAAAAACTAAATTGTTTCAGAAGAACACAAGTTACCAAATGAATTATGAGTCAGCTGCGGTAAATTTGATCAGACCGGAGCCAGATAGGAGCTTCCCGTGTCCATGTGCTCCAGCACTCGCTGTGCTTCCTCTTCCGTGGCAGGATAGACTTTGCGAATCTTCAGTCCACTTCTGGCTGCATCAGGGCCGATTGTGAACGTGAAGTGAAACTTGTTTGAAACCTGTAATGCAAGAGGTTCGATAGATCGAAAATAAAAAACAGGGCAACAAGTTTCACACTACAAAAATTTGTACCTCGCTGGCTCTGAGCTCGGGTCTGGTCACATGAGCCACGACTTCCACGTGAATCAGAGGCAGAGCAGGGATCTCGTGTTCAGTGCACAACACGCACGACTTGAAAAGAAGAAAGTCTCCAACGTCCACCTGCATTTCAAAGTCCTTCCAGTTCAGACAGCTCAAGCCTATAAACCAAACCGTCACAGCAAACTGATCTGAAATTTTTGAATGCAACGCTCACCGGTCTTAAGAAGTCCACATGACCAACTTCTAAAAAGCGTGGTGCGGTGCCTGCAAATATGTAAACTGTTGAGAACGCCAATTCAAAGGCTCTATGCATCAGGAAACCTCCAAAAATGCGGCCATGGATGTTCCTTTGCTGTGGTTGACAGAGGATCGAGTTCTGGAGACGTGTGTCCCTTATCAGCATGCTATCTCTGTCCGCCAATGCAGGCATGTCACACAGTATCCGCCCTTCCGCTAACAATGCTAACATCACACCCCCATTCTCAGTGTCCTTTCTACTACCCACTTTATCATCTTTCCTCCTCCTGTTCCTTTCTTCTGCTTCTTTCCACAAGGAGATCTCCTGTTCTGTTTCGGGGGAAATCTGGTGTACTGGGGTAGACTTTCCAGTCTTCGAGTCACGGGCCACAAATGTGAAGTTTGCAGTGAGAGCAACCGAGTCCACGGGATCACAGTGGCCTTCCACAGATTGAATCACTTCCAGTTGAATCTCCATGGAAGACCTCCCCACCCAAGTAACCGCACCCACAATTTTCATGTCAGTGTCGATGCGAAGTCGTTTCTTCAAAACCATCTTGTCCACGGAAGCGGTCACTAATAGCAGGGGCCTTGTAGTATTATCATCGTCACAGCAGTGCTGGTTCAGTGTTTTGAATGAATTCATTGAGCAAATAGAAAACCCTAAATTGATCGAAGATAGACAGTATTTCAAAAAAAAATATCATCTCAGCAGCAGAACCTTATAGGAGATGGTTCCTGCGAGGGCGTCAAGATCTTCGATCAAATTCCCAATCCTGATTTCGTTGCAGAAGTTCCTGTACTGTTCTCTCAGGATTAAATCGCGGGAAAGGTTGTAAAGAATACTGGTTCTGCTCAACCCTGGCGTCTTGGTCACCAACGTAGGTTGCGAAGTAGAATCAACGATCGGAGAATCCACGGACCTCTCAAAGATGCTGGATCGCGCTTCCCAGAGCGCATTCGTGACCGGAGAATGGTAGATTCCAGGCCATAAGCTGATGGGCTTCCGGATAGAAGAGCCGGCATCGATGGGCGGAGAATCCTGAAATGGCGAATTAGGGGCGGAAACAAGCGGGATCGTAGTGGAGGACGGGTCAAAAGTGGAGGAGGAAAATGATTTAGCGGGGGCAAATCCAGATGGGATTGAAGAGTGAAGGGTGATTTTGAAGGTGGAACGGGGATGAACGGAGGAAGCTGGTGATGGCGAAATAATGGATCGATTGGGATGAAAACTGAGGGAAGAGAAGGAGGTCAGATCGAAGGGGTGCGACGATGGAGAGGATGAAGATTGGGCAGCGAGAAAGCGTGGGAGGAGAGCATCCAAGGAGGTATCATGGAGAGCGCATGAGGGTGACGTGAAGAAGCGGAAGCATGGAAGTGGTGATTTTCTGGGCGGCATCATGGACGGAAAACGAGCGACACTAGAAAATAATTCATGTTTTTTCTCAAATCATGGACAAAATGGACACTATAGAATAATTCGTGTTTTGTCTAAAATCTTGGACAAAATATGCCACGTGGTGGTTGGAAGGCACGCCTACGTGCCGGAACTCGGCCACGTGCTCCACAAGGTATGGCATGCGAAGCACCTGCGCTTCGGAAATGAGGTTCGGGTCACCTTCGCTTCGGAAGTGAGGTTCGGGTCCATGGCGACACGACTTGGAGTTAACCACTGGCACAGACCCGCGCCTAGTCATCCACCCAAAACCCACCCGCCGGGACTCGTGAATCGGACCTCAATGTCAGCTTACAATGGTCTGACTTTTGGTGATGATTTAATTCGATGTTAAATAATTAACGGCGTTCTTTATTATCGTTTTTAATAAAATAATTTTTATTATAAAACTCATATTAAATTTGGCGTGAGAGGTTTTTTTTTTTTTAATGGGTTTAGGGTGTAAAAATTTAGGGAAATGGGGCCTTTGAGCGTCACTTCAAATGGTGCTCGGCCATTTCGGCCGAGTAACTCTTCAGCGCCACTTGAAGTGGCGTTGCTCCTTTATTTCCTCTCCATTCGGCGCCACTTCAAGTGGCGCCGAAAACATCCTCCTACCTATAAATAAGGCCGCTCGCCCTCCCCATTTCCCACCTCCTCACTTCCCCATCTCTCTCTCTCTCAAATTTATTCTCTTTCTAAAAATCTCCGGTTGCTCTGCGCTTTGCCTCTCCAGTTGCTCTGTCTGCGTAGCTACGTCTCCACAAATTTGAGGTAAATCTTTCTTTAAATTTATTTAATATTTTGATTTAATAATTTAGTTGTTTCATTTATAAAATTAGTATATAATATTTGTATTATATAAATAGTATAGTTTTTTAAATGTAATTAGGTAATGAAATGATTATAGTTAGTTAATTAATTAAGTAATTATAATTAGGTAATTAATTAATTATAATTAGGTAATTAATTAATTCTAATTAGGTTATTAATTAATTCTAATTAGGTTATTAATTAATTCTAATTAGGTTATTAATTAATTCTAATTATGTTATTAATTAATTCTAATTAGGTTATTAATTAATTCTAATTAGGTTATTAATTAATTCTAATTAGGTAATTAATTAATTCTAATTAGGTAATTAATTAATTTTAATTAGGTAACTCATTAATTCTAATTAGGTAACTGATTAATTCTAATTAGGTAACTAATTAATTCTAAGTAGGTAACTAATTAATTATAAGTAGATAACTAATTAATCATAACTAGGTAAGTAATTAATCATAACTAGGTAATTAATTAATCATAACTAGGCAATTAATTAATCATAACTAGGCAATTAATTAATCATAAGTAGGCAATTAATTAATCATAAGTAGGCAATTAATTAATTCTAATTAGGTAATTAATTAATGATAATTAGACAATTAATTAATTATAATTCGGCAATTAATTAATTATAATTAGGTAATTAATTAATTATAATTAGGCAATTAATTAATTATAATTAGGTAATTAATTAATTATAATTAGGTAATTGATTAATTATAATTAGGTAATTAATTAATTATAAGTAGGTAATTAATTAATCATAACTAGGTAATTAAGTAATCATAACTAGGTAATTAATTAATCATAACTAGGTAATTAACTAATCATAAATAGGTAATTAACTAATCATAACTAGGTAATTAATTAATCATAACTAGGCAATTAATTAATCCTAACTAGGCAATTAATTAATCCTAACTAGGCAATTAATCAATCCTAATTAGGCATTTAATTAATCCTAATTAGGCAATTAATTAATCCTAATTTGGCAATTAATTAATCCTAATTAGGCAATTAATGAATTGTAATTAGGTAATTAATGAATTGTAATTAGTTAATTAATGAATTGTAATTAGGTAATTAATTAATTGTAATTAGGTAATTAATTAATTCTAATTAGGTAATTAATTAATTCTAATTAGGTAATTAATTAATTCTAATTAGGTAATTAATTAATTATAATTAGGTAATTAATTAATTATAATTAGGTAATTAATTAATTAATTATAATTAGGTAATTAATTGATCGTAATTAGGTAATTAATTAATCGTAATTAGGCAATTAATTGATCATAATTAGGTAATTAATTGATCATAATTAGGTAATTAATTGATAATAGTTAGGTAATTAATTAATTCTAATTAGGTAATTAATTAATTCTAATTAGGTAATTATTTAATTCTAACTAGGTTATTAATTAATTCTAATTAGGTTATTAATTAATTCTAATTAGGTTATTAATTAATTATAATTAGGTAATTAATTAATTCTAATTAGGTTATTAATTAATTCTAATTAGGTTATTAATTAATTCAAATAGGTTATTAATTAATTCTAATTAGGTTATTAATTAATTATAATTAGGTAATTAATTAATTATAATTAAGTAATTAATTAATTATAATTAGGTAATTAATTAATTATAATTAGGTAATTAATTAATCATAATTAGGTAATTAATTAATCCAAATTAGGTAATTAACTAATCCTAATTAGGTAATTAATTAATCATAATTAGGTAATTAATTAATCATAATTAGGTAATTAATTAATTCTAATTAGGTAATTAATTAATTATAATTAGGTAATTAATTAATTATTATTAGGTAATTAATCAGCGAAGTAGTTATATTAATCAGCGAAGTTGTTATATTAATCAGCGAAGAAGTTATATTAATCAGCGAAGTAGTTATATTAATTAGCGAAGTAGTTATATTAATTAGCGAAGTAGTTGTAAATTGCTTTTGGAATATACCTTTGCATTACATTCTAGGTATGATAATGAATTTAGTTTCCAATCTACCTTGACCTCGGTTTGTAATTGAAGTTATGAACTTGAATTTAGTAGTTGAATATATTTTTTGCATATTAAGTGTTTGAGTTGTCATGAAATGATTGCTCTCTTGAGTAAAGTATCCCTGGGTAGAGGGGCTTTGGGTCGGACCACCTACTTTCCTGGAGGCTTGCCTTGTCTAGGAAAGTGAATGGGGTTGGCTATCTGTCGCTCCGAGCTTACTCATGTGGAGTTTTTTAATTTCATATAACTCTATGCTTTTACATGATGTGTTCGTGTACCTCATGCATATAATGCATGTGGATATGTATGAATATGTTTGAATTCTATTTTTGGGTAAGTAACACAAACTTGTGGGTTGTGTAAATAGTCACACATCAATATGGTTTGAACATATTGATTTGGTGGAGGGATTAGGATTTCAACCTAAATTATTAGAAGCATGCATACATAAATTAATTCTTTAATCAGATTTAATTAATAACAATGATTTCTTTTAGATAAAAAAGATGGTCACCACCTATATTTATTGCAACGATCAAATAATTGAGACAGAACAAGGATGTAGTTATAGTATACATCCAGAAGCTGTTGTGATGCATGGAGGATGCACTACTTTGGAAGCTGTGGAAATGAAAATTCATCGGAAGTTAAAACTGGCGAGGAATCAAGTGATAGAGTCCATCACATTCAGACATCTCCAATTTATAGATAGGTTTTGGCATGTGCCCTATCCGGTAAATGATGATGATGATTGGGAATATATACTTTCATTGGTTAAGTATATACCTGAGAATCAAATGATGGAGTTGTATGTCACTATAGCTACAATGGAGGTTCCATCGACATTGGAAGCTGACCCATCTCAAATTCATGAGACTATGTCATATGCTCCTTCACATCAAGAAGTTCCTTTAGCATCGGTAGTTGTTCCATCATTTCCATCGGCCATAGTTTCAATGGATAGTCATCCACATACTTTAGATGCATTGGTCGATGAATTTGAGGATGATGACAATTTCGAAGAAGAAGATGAAGAGGAAGTTGAAGAAGAAGAAGAGCATGTGGAAGATCAGTCTGTGCCAACTCATGTGAGGTTCAACTGACCATTGAACCATCCCCCACTATTGGCTTCATGGTCGACTGAAGGCATGAATTGCTTGCCAGAATTTGATTATTCAGTTATTACTTCCAGTTTAGAATTTCCAGGAATCATTGGTGGCAAAAATCGAGTGTCAGATAACAGTGTTCTGTATATTGGCAGAGAGTTTGAGAGCAAAGAAGCAATGGAAAATGTGATAAAACAATATCA
Source organism: Viscum album (assembly GCA_963277665.1). Classification (NCBI taxonomy): domain Eukaryota; kingdom Viridiplantae; phylum Streptophyta; class Magnoliopsida; order Santalales; family Viscaceae; genus Viscum; species Viscum album. The sequence continues at coordinate 1,372,345,179 of OY728135.1, forward strand.
CATTGAAATAAATTACTCATATGTTGTAGAAGAGTCAAAGAGGTCTTACTATTTGATCAGTTGTGACAAATATGAATCAAACTGTCAAATGCGTCTGCGATCTATTATTGATAACACTTTTCACAGCTGGCGCATCACTAGATTTACTCCACACACTTGTGTGAACCCAAGATTGTCACAGGAACACTCTTCATTAGATGTTGAGTTTGTTTCAACTATTATTGTTGAAATGATTAGAGCATGTCAATACGTTCCTGTGGTTCTGGTCATTGAGGGAATCAAACAACTTTTTGGGTATCAAATCTCTTACTGGAAGGCATGGGCAGCACGGCAAAAGGCTATTGTGAAAGTGTACGGTGATTGGGATGACTCTTATCGAGTTTTACCACAACTTTTGGAGCTTCTATGCCACAATAATCAAATAGTCTATCAGTTACATACTGTTGAATATGTTAACCAACATAACTAACTTGACCGCTCAATGGTTGTGTTTGATAGATTATTTTGGACATTTTTACCATGTGTGGTGGCTTTTAGACATTACAAGCAGTTCATACAGATTGATGGAACATTCCTGTATGGAAAGTATACATGAACTTCATTGATTTCCGCCACACAAGATGGAAATCGAGCCCCTCTACCTATAACATTTGCAATTGTGGAGAAAGAGAAATTCTCATCATGGATCCGGTTTCTGGAATGTCTCTGAGAGTTTGTTACGGATGTAGAAGGGATTTGTCTTATTTCCGATCGCCACCGTGCAATCAAGGAGTCGATACAGTCAGAGGGTCTTTCGTGGAGACCACCCTATGCCCATCATCAACACTGTATTCGACACATTGCCAGCAATTTGCGAAAGAAGTTCAAGAATGAGTCGATGAAAAAGGCAATCTTAAAAATTGGTATGAATATCCTTTTCTATTTTAAATGTTTTTTTTCATGGTTATTTTCATAACTGTTCATATGACTGCTTGTATGATAGCATATGAGCCTCAACAAAAAAGGATGGAGAAGTGTCTTCAAGATATTCACAGAGTGAATCCAGAAGTGTATGATTACATGATGCAAATTCCAAAGCAGAAATGGTCGTTGGCATATGATGATGAGAGGAGATATGGTCATATGACGACCAACATCGTAGAATGTATAAATGGAGTTTTCAAGGGAGTTCGAAAACTACATATCACCGGTAAATACGAATATTTGAATATATGTTACTCAGAAGAGCTACTATTATAATATAATATTTGTATAATGTCGTAAATCTAAATTTTAGGGTTGGTACAAGAGACCTTCTATCGTAGTGTAAAGTACTTTCTGGAATGAGGAAAGTAGGCTGAAGAGGGATTGAACAGAGGGATGCGCTATGGACACCATTTCCAACACGAGCTAGATACAGTTCTTCAGGAGGCTGCAACTTACCGTGTAACTGCATTTAATCATCCAAAACAACGATTTGAGGTCGCTGAGCCCAGTGATGCTGTGGCATGTAGCAATGGTCGTGTGTGAGTTGTTTTACTAGAGAAGTGTTATTGTGATTGTGGAAACTGTCAGGCACTGAGATATCCATGTTTCCATGTGATTGTAACATGCTTACGTACACATATCTTGGGAGCAGTTCATTGATCCGTCTTATCGACTCGAGAGCATCAACTCCTACTACAGTACTCCGTGGATGCCAATTGGGGAATATCAGAATTTTTAGCTACCTGATGGCGCACCCACGCTTCTACCAAACAACAATAGACTTCGACCTAAAGGGAGGCCAAAGTTGACTCGTATTCGGAATGAGATGGATTGTCCTAGTAAACATCCATCTGGACGGTGGTGTATCATATGCCACCAGGAAGGTCATACGAAGACATGTTGCCCTAGACACATAGGGCAATCATCTAATGGTTAAAATGGATCATGTAATCTATCAATTACTGTAAAAATTTGCACATGTAATCATTTTTATCATTATCACAATTTTTAATCATATTTGTCTTACTTGTATATAAAGTAACTTTTGGAAAATGTACCACAATTTCACTTGACATTCTTTGTCGGACTGTCAACATTACATGAGTAGCTTTAAACAGACAACACCAACTCAAAAAAAAGGAATGTACCTGTATAAGAAAACAAAAACATTTGAACTATTAAATGAAAATGTCATCAGTATTTTATAATGAAAGATGAACTTATAATGGCCACAAAACAAAAACGAGGAAACTCCGAACGTCTTCACCCCAACACCCCAACATGGGATACAACAACTGACCCAATGTGTTTATGATTCTTTCAATCATTAAATGATAAATTTAATATCTTACAAAATATATGTCATATCTTACATGAAATTAATGTTTTACTGTTTGCACATTCAGATGGAGCAGCCACTTTTATCTGGCCAGGGGACGCACATGTCGTGCGATGTGTTGGCGCGACGACCTGTTAGACATCTTCATGTTCAGAGAGCACATCGTTTCCATCATGAGGCACCGCCGACAGCTATTTTTCCATACCTTAGACGTGCAGGCTTTTATAGAGTCTCTATGTGTGACTTTAAGACCATTGACAATCATTTGGTAGCTGCGTTGGTTGAGAGATGGCGGCTAGAGACACACACATTTCATCTCCCAGAGGGGGAGATGAATATTACATTAGAGAACATCGCCTACATGATGGGGTTACCTATCTATGGACATGAAGTTACGGGTGCCAGTACTGGCGATTGGGCTGTAGTCATATAGAGGCTGCTAGGAATTGACGTCATCGGCACACGGGGTGTCCTCCAGGGTTCACGCTTGTGCATGAGGTGGCTTGATCAGCATTTCGACATCATTCCTGATGATGAAGATGAGGAGATGCTTCTTCAGCACACACGTGCATACATTTTGTGGCTGCTCAGAGGCATGTTGTGCGTCGACTACTCCACCGCTTTGGTACACATGATGTACCTCCCATTACTTGAGGATCTGGATCAGACGGCTACATACAGCTGGGGGTCCGCTGTATTAGCACATCTGTACAGATCTCTCTGCACCAGTTGTCAGGCCGATTCACATTAGATTGCAGGTTGCATGGTGTTAGTACAGATGTGGGCCTGGGAGTGTTTTCCACGCATTGCTTCTCAAGTTGTCGCACCGCTTGCACCGGAGCTACTTCAGGACTGTCCTCGGGGATGATGGTATATCTACATCATTACTTTTAGTTATTTAGTAATTTTTTTATTGTTTTTTATAAACTTACCGTAGATTACTCTTTTTTCACCAGGTGGAGTCAGTCTCAGAAGTTTGCACATACTCCGAGACATAGTGTGCACAGCTTCCGACAGATATTCGACGCCATAATGCCAGCTGATGTAAGTTAAACAATACTTTTTTGTAGGAAAATTTGTTTTTTTATCACTATTTTAAGTTATTTCAATATAATCTTAGTAAAATTGTCATGATACTATATAAATTATTTTTTGAGTTTACATTTCAGGTTTCATGGAATCCTTATACAGGTTATGTCTACGCATCACTTCCACTATACTGCACAGCTATGGTTGGAGATCATGTTGCAGTGGTGCCACTCATTCACTTCCACATCATTGAGTGGCACCAGCCAGACCGAGTCATGCGCCAGTTCAGTTTTATATAACATATTCCCATGGAACCACGACAGTCTACCGAGTTACATTCGATTGTGCTTATAGGTAGACAGATGACAGGCTGGCGGCAACATCATACATCTTATATTGAGCTTTGGGATAGGCGTGCCTGATTCAGTATCTTTCCACATGGATATACCACATCACACTCTCAGTTATCTGATCAGGGGGATTTTGCACATTGGTATCGACGTCACACCATCATGCACCTTACACGCCAGGGGATTGGCATTCAACGATTGGTATGTTTACTAAGATTTATTATTTTTGTTTAACTCATTTTTGATATTAATTTGATTGTTATTTCATTTAAAGGAAGACGCCATTGGTCAGCTTGAACATTCCACACAGCCTCAGGAGCATGCATATATTCTGTGAGATGTAGTTCATCGGGATGTGGTGGCTCTATTCGATCATCTCTGGTTGATACGTGACAGTTTTTTTGATGAGGATCCACAAATATATCATGATTCATATCTTCAGGCTGAAGCACCTAAGGATGATGATGTCCCTACTATGCCTACTGAGGAGGATGCACTGCCACCACCGCCACTAGCTGGACGACAGAGACGAGCACATCCGGAGGGGCAGAGACGACGACATCAACATCCGGGAGCGGCTCCTGCAGATTTCTCCACACCACAGAGAGACGATCCGGCCCAGACGATTGATGATTTTGCACAGCAGGGAGATGCTTATATACCACATATGCCGTCTCTGCAGACTACTATGGACTTCGATCTGGGTGCAGTCACACAGATTATGGCGGCCCCCTCTCCTCCCGATGAGGCCTTCTTTAGTACCCCATTTCTGCCATTTATAGGAGCTTCGGAGCCATATGGCACCCCATATGATTTTGGGGTGTCCTCCTCACATGGTTTTGGTTAGTCCTCTACACAACACCATGGGGAGGCACCAGAAGAACCAGAGCACCATGGGGAGGCACCAGAAGCACTGGAAGAGGAGGAACCCATAAATAGGACACCAGAGCGACACAGACATCGGACACGGAGAGGACGTGAGATTCAGACGCCGCGTTGTGGTACCAGAGGGCATCGTCGTTGAGGTTTTTGGATGTCATGTTGTATATATTAAAAAAATTATTTACTATGATAAGTAATCGTTGTTTAAGACAAATAAAAAGAAAATAAAAAATACAGTAAATACAAACTGATTTAAATTAACTATTAAATTATAAAGTACAAGTACAATATAAACAAAATTTGTCACACAGACTAAACATCTGATAATTTCTTGAAAAATGAAAAGAAAAACATACATATAGTAAACAAAAAATATTTTACATGACTAATTAAATATTTAAAAACATTAAATTTATAATTATATAATAATAAATATATTTATAAATGTAAATTACTAATTAGTAATTAATTAATTAATAATTAACCATTAATAATTAATAATTATAATGATGAATAATAATTAAAAATTATATTACTAACTAATTAATTATTGTATATTTAATAATTATATTTTATAGGCTTTCAAAGTCACATACTTGAAACATTTTTAAGTTTGAAGTAGGTGGTTTTGAAAGACTATAAAATATTTTTTATCGACATTGTTTACGTAATTTTTTTAATTTCATCTATTTAGTATATGTTTAATCCATGTTTTAAGTTTCATTGGTATTGGTCATATAATTTATATTTTATAGGCTTTCAAAGTCACAAACTTGAAACATTTTTAAGTTTCAAGTATGTGGTTTTGAAAGGCTATAAAATATTTTTTATCAACATAGTTTATGTATTTTTTTTAATTTCATATATTTATTATATGTTTAATCCATGTTTTAAGTTTCATTTATATTGGTTATATAGTTTATATTTTATAGGCTTTCAAAGTCACATAACATTTTTAAGTTTCAACTAGGTGGTTTTGAAAGCCTATAAAATATTTTTTATCAGCATTATTTACGTAATTTTTTTAATTTCATCTATTTAGTATATGTTTAATCCATGTTTTAAGTTTCCTTTATATTGGTCATATAGTTTATAGTTTATATTTTATAGGCTTTCAAAGTCACATACTTGAAACATTTTTAAGTTTCAACTAGGTGGTTTTGAAAGCCTATAAAATATTTTTTATCGACATTGTTTACGTAATTTTTTTAATTTCATCTATTTAGTATATGTTTAATCCATGTTTTAAGTTTCATTTATATTGGTAATATAGTTTATATTTTATATGCTTTCAAAGTCACATACTTGAAACATTTTTAAGTTTCAAGTAGGTGGTTTTGAAAGACTATAAAATATTTTTTATCGACATTGTTTACATAATTTTTTTAATTCCATCTATTTAGTATATGTTTAATCCATATTTTAAGTTTCATTTATATTGGTCATATAGTTTAAATTTTATAGTCATTAATAATACTATTGTTATTACCAATTTATTATATGTTTAAAAATATTTCAAATTTATTTATAAATAATTACTTATAACTATATAAACATAGATTAGTAATTATAGATTTAAAATTCTATATATATGTACAAATATATAATTATAAATATATAAGTATAACTATAATTACAATATAATTTTAAATATAATTCTAAATATAATTATACATATATATATATATTTATATATGAATATTAAATATATTTATAAATAAATTTTAAATATATATTTAACAATATTTTCATAATTACATATTTATAAATATATTCATATTTATATAATTATAAATATTTATTTATAAAGATTAGTTTATAATTATATAATTACAAATATATTTTTTATTTAAAAAAAATATATAAATAGATTTATATTTATAAATATTTATTTTTAATTATATATATACATAATTATATTTATACACACACATATATTTAACTATTTATAATTATAATAATTATAATATTTATATGTAAATATATAAATAAAACACACAAATCAAAAAAAACCCTTATATTTTATATAATATAACTATATAAATATAAATAAACCATATATTTTTAATTTAATACATATTTATTATTTACAAAATTATATATTAATTTATAAATTTATATAAATAATTATATATAAGGTTTATTTCATTATTTTATTATATAATTAAATAAGGTTTATAACTATATAAATATAAATTTATAATTATATAATTGTAAATATATTTATAAATATAATTATAAATAAGTTAACATTTTTAAATACATATTTATAAGTATATTTTTAAAATTTTAATTATATATTTTGTAATTATTTATTTAAAAAGGGATGGTGTGCAAAAAAAAAAAACAAAACAAGTGGTGCAAAACAAAAAAACAAAAAAAGGTGGCAAAGCGCCACTTGAAGTGGTGTTAGCCACCCAAAGTGTTGAGCACCACATTAAGTGGCACTTAAAGGCCCCATTTCCCTAAATTTATACACCCTAAACCCATTAAAATAATAAAAAAAACCCTCATGCAAAATTTGCCTATATATGTTTGTATGATGAAATTTGAACCTCTTATGGGCTTTATATTGTGACTAAATAAACTTTAATATGCTTATATATACACACACACACACATAAATACATGTAAATACATATATATGGTACATATATATTTATTCATAATTTATAACAAATAAATTTACATAATATATATAAATACACACATACACACACACACACATATATATATATATATAACAATTAGGGAGATTATATTAAGATCAAAGATGATGAAAATCAAGGGAAGTCATCTAGGAAGGGAAATCATCCAACAAAAAATGGGCTTCGCCCGAAAGAGCTCGAGTCGTCAAAAAGTGAGTTTCTCTATTCCACTCTCTTTTGATAAAGAAGAAATGGCTAACCAAGAAGAGATAGACGAGGGACATAATCTTTAGGATCAGAAAACCAAACGATTGGAGGCCCCTTTCTTTTGCATGGATAACATTGATAATGGTGAGACAATCTGATTTGATAATGAAGGATTTTCATCCTTTCTCAAAGAGCGGAGTTCATTCCAACACAAAATGGCATGGGCTTCGGCCACCGGTGGGTCCCAATGAGCGTGAAGAGACTCTTGGATGGTTGCAATAATCTGTCTGAAGGGATCATGAACCATTACTCCAAAAATGATTAACCCATCCCTATAGAGGGATGCGTCCATGTTAATATTTAAGACACCTGTGTGGGTGGAGTTCGAGGTGTAAATGCCTGGGCGAGAACTTGTATTCACAATATGATTATCATGTCACTTACACATCTATAATCAAGATGTTTCCCACTCTATCCATAAAGGCATTAGGTCTAGAAATTTGATTAAAAATGTGGTTGTTCCATCTAACACTGATGATCTGAGCCACGATGCATAATGATGCCACCATCTCTGCAGGAAGGGAAGACAGCCAAGTCACTAACAGTGTTGAGAGTCTAGGTTCCAAATCCACAAGTTGGTCAACATTTGAACCCCATGCATTACACACGACCCTAGCCCCGGGGCATTGGATGATTGCATGCAAGGTTGATTTCGTCTCGTCCATGCACATAGGGCATATTGGGGTCATTAGATGCACAACGAAATGAAAAAAAAATCCTCAGAGGGGTGGATTCTAATAAAAATCTGACACCAGAAGTGACAGAACTTTGGAGGGGCGGCTAAACGCTACAATGTCTTCAAAATAACACCATCCTCATTAATATGAGCTTCGAGCGCCAACTTTTATATTTTGAACCATCTCGAAGGTGATGTTGTATTTGTTTTCAATACCATCACACATGACGATTGATGAGATGTTCTTCAATGTAAAGGATAAGTGTTGATAAATACATATTATGTACAATAGTTTGGATTGAGTTTTGAAGGAAGTTGTCCAAGGGTGATATTAAATAATTTTTATTAAAAAAGAGAAGCTAACTGAGGTGAAAATACTATATCCATTGAGCACCAAGTATGAAAGGTGATGCGTCAAGTGATAAAGACACTCCTGGTGATGTTTTTGTGTTAGTTTGGCGTGTTTGTGAATGCTTGTGGTTGAGTCAAAGAATCTATGATATGATATGAAAAAGTATAGAATTCATGTGCTGCTAAAAGTATGAGTTTGGAAGAGTAACAACTGACTTCAAAAAAGTCAGTGTCAACTTCAGAAGAGTAACGTTCAAGTTCGAAAGAGTAAAGTTCAAATTCGGAAGAGTAAAAATGGACTTCAAAAGAGTCCTTCATGGACTTCGTAAGATCCAAGATACACTTTATAAATGTAATCAGAACTTCACAAGAGATAAATAAGACTTTAAAATAGTAAAAGACTTTGTGAAATTTTGAGATTGTCAAAGTTTATAACTACCGAGATATCCAGAATTATTTTTTCTAAAGAACTTAATTCAGATGATTCTTGTGATTTGGTCTTCTTAGAATTAACATCACAATCACTCAAGTGGATTGTGATTAAAACTGAGGAGTGTTCAACACTGAAAAGAGGAAATCCTCATGGAAATGATGCATACAGTCAGTCATACATGGAAATTTTGAAAGAAGTAGGCGCATGGGATTTTGTGGAGAATTTAACACCCAATACATTCAAATATTACTTAAGGAAATCAAGCTTAGTCTTAGGATATTTAAGGAGACACTAACCCGAAGATTTTATTAAATTCAAATCGAGAAGTATTATTCCTCTATTTGAGAAGTTTCTATATTTTGATATGGAAATAATATTCAGAAAATTATTATGTGAACATAAATGTACATGAAATGAAAAAATAAAAGAGAGAACCGTCAACACTGTGTGTGATAGTTCGAAAAAATAAATAAAAAGAAGTCAAAGGAGAAAAACTAATTCTTAAGAAAAAAGTATCACCTTTATGAAGAATTATTGCGAGAAAAAGAATAAGACCATTATTTTTCGAGTCCATAGAAGCTTGTGATTTAATTTTTCAATATGTCTTCAGAGATCACTGTTGTTTCATTTCATTAAAAACTGTTTGGAATTCACTGGTTGGTGTCAGCATCTCATAGCAGGTACATTGTGACTTAAGGGTGTATAATTCTGGCCCAACCCGGCGAAGCCCGAATCGGGCTTGGGCTTATCCAAGTAGGCACGCGGCCTAGACCAAGATGTCTGCAACCCAACCCGCTGGCCCATCTGCAGCCCAAACTTCTCTAAATAAAAAATGGAAAACTACTAATAGGGAGATTCATTTTATTATATATCATTTACATTTCACTGTTGATAATGAGATCGACATGTTGTCAAACCCCACCAAAAACACCACATCAGAATCAGATGATTGATTTTTTTATATTTTATGTAATGAACTTTTGTAATGGAATAGATATATAAATATAATGTATTTTTTTTATTAAATATATTTTATTTTTTTGTCATTACAGAGATAAATAGTTCAATTTCTTAATGTTTAATTGTTATGTACTTTTTTCATCACAAATAAAATATTTGTTTGTTAAATAATGTTTAATATTTCCAGGGATAATATATATATATATATAAATAATTATATATCAACGATTTAACATTATATATATATATATATTATAGGTCACAATATATTTACAAAAAAATAACACTTACTAAATAATGTTTGTATCCCCCCAACCTCATTAATTTTTTTAAATATGTTTACATATATTATATATTCTATATATACAAATATAAATCTATTTAGAAAACAAAAAAATCAACCCACCCACTGTTGCACACCCCTCATTAATTTTTTTACAACTTGCACATAATATATATAGATTCACATATATAAATCTATTTAGAAAAAAATAACATATTCACCCACTCTAAAATGTTAATAAAAAATAAAATAAACATTAAAAAAAAAATACATGTAAAAAAGATGCGTTTAAAAAAACATTTTAAAAAATCTTTTAAAAATAAATGTAAAAAAAAAACATTTTAAAAAAATGTTAAAAAACATTTAAATAACAAGGTTTTAAACAAACACTTTAAACTCACTCACTGTTGCACCCCCCCGAAACCCCTCATTGATTTTTTTACAAGTTTCACATAGTATATATAGATTCACATATATAAATAAATTTAGAAAACAATAACATAAGCACATACTATAAAATGTTGATAAAAAAAATAAAAAAACGTTTTTACAAAAAAATTACTAAAACATTTTAAAAAAATAAATGTAAAAAAAGATTTTAAAAAAAGTCATTTAAAAAATATTAAAAAATCGTTTATTTTTTTAAAAAATAAATGTAAAAAAATGTTTTAAAAAAATGTTAAAAAAACATTTAAATAACACAAGTTTAAACAAACACTTTAAACCCACCCACTGATGCTCATCCCCCAACCCCTCATTATTTTTTTATAACTTGCACATAATATATATAGATTAACATATATAAATCAATTTAGAAAAAAACAATATAACCAACCACTATAAAATGTTAATAAAAAAATAAAATAAATGTTTTTACAAAGAAAATGTTAAAATATTTAAAAAAATACATGTAAAAAAATGTTTTTTAATTTTTTTTTAAAAAAAATAATTTAAAAAACTCTTAAAAATAAATGTAATTTTTTTTAAAAAAATGTTAAACTTTTTTTAAATAGCAAGGTTTTAAATAAACACTTTAAACCCACCCACTGTTGCGCACCCCCCAACACCTCATTATTTTTTTTACAACTTACACATAATATATATAAATTCACATATATAAATATATTTTCAAAAATAACATATCCACCCATTGTAAAAAGTTAATAAAAATATAAATAAATGTTTTTACAAAAAAATTGTTAAATATTTTAAAAAAATACATGTAAAAAACAATCGTTTAAAAAAAGTTGTTTATAAAATCATTTAAAAATAAATGTAAAAAATGATTTTAAAAAATGTTTAAATAAAAAAGTTTTAAACAAATGTTTAAATAAAAACATTATAAACAAAATCTTAAAAAAATTTACATTAATCTTTGAAAAAAAATGTTTTTAACTCGTTATATATTTTATTTTGAAAATTATAAAATCCCACCGTGGCCCGGCTCAAAAAATCCCGACCTGGCCTGACGGTTTGGGCCGGCCCGAGGCTGGGTTCTGGCCACCTCATGGGTTTTTCGGGCCAGGTCAGTCCGAAATTACACCCTTATAATGATCTGGACTTTCCTGACCTGTTACTTTGTGTGTTTTGGGGGTTAGAAGTCCCAAGGAGAGGTTGGAGGGAGTAGAGGTGAAGTTAGAGTTGAAAATTTATTCAGGGAAGCATATTGCGATGTTGAGCTTTAGGTTGTGAAATAGGTGGTCTTGCGTAAGGGTGATTTGAGCTTGGATTAATGGTCACTCAACTTCACATATTTTGTGTAAAGGTAGGTTTGCAGTGTGGCCTATTATCTTACAATATAGGGGTCTTTTGAGGTTTGTGTAAGGGGCATCCCTAGTTCACATAAGGGTAGATCCCATGACTTGCGGTGGCATGGGTGCTTGTGGTATGGTTGAGGTTCTTACTGTGTGGTTGAGGTGTTTCAACAAAGGGGCTTGAGATGGTGATTTTTTATGGCTCTATCAATTTTCGCATGAATTTGGTGTAGAGGTGAGTTGTAGCATAATGATGGGTAGGAGGAGTTTTGGCTATGACATGAAGACAAGTTATGACAAGAGGTCCTAAAGAGGTTGGTTTTGATGTCTCCATCACATTTGGGGGTAGTTTTAGTGTAGTGTATGAGTTGCATTGCAACCTTACCCTGATTTTATAGGATTTGGTTATTGACTACGAAAAGGATTGCATCGTAGATTTTGGAGTAGATTGGATCGTATTTCATTACGGCATAACCCACTATGTTATGATGTAGTTTTTGGTAAACAACTATTCATTACGATGTGACTTGAGGTGTTATGTCATGGTCTTTTAAAAATTTTATGAGTATAAATTCGGATACCCCTTCAAAATCGTTCATTCTTATACTTTCTCTCTTGATTCTTGGTCAAACTAGGGGTGATTTTGAGAGGTATTTGAGCCCCCACTTATGCGAAACTAACCTTTGACCTTTAGAGATTGATTATCAGCAACCAGAGGTGCGTTCTTTCCCATTTTCCCTTGGTTTTTTTCTTGGTTCCTCTTTGGTCCTTCAATTGAAGAGAACATAGCAACAAATTGTAGTTTGTTCGATGTTCTTAAGTTATGATATTGATGGAGGTTTTTATGTCTTGTATTTTTGGAGTTTCCTTGAGTGATTATGTCTTTATGATCACCCCCTTATCACTTAGATCTTACATAGTGATTGTCAAAGATTCCGATTGAGGTAGGTGTTTTCTAAACTTATCTTCTATCACCTAGAATTAATACACTTGATTAAGCTTATTATGATTCCTTCTACACATAAAATCATGTTTTTATCCTATTGATTGATGTTTCTTAATGAGATTTTGATTTATGGGGAAAGAGAAATTAATATATGAAACATGCATAAAAGGATAATGGAAATAAATGTGGGAATGATGAACTGTTTGGGTGGAGCTTGGGGTATGAAAAAAATTGCTTATGCCTTGTGATTTTCATATTGCTGCTTGTTGTTATGGATTTTTTGATTTTGAATTTGTTGTGGAAATTTTTCATGGATATAATCATATAACTACTTAAATCTAGTAATAGAGTATGAAATTATAGAAACTGGTAAATTGAGAATTATTTCATTGTTTTTTATGTTGTGGTGTTGTTGATGTGATTTCTGTGAACACAGATAAAGTGGTATATAAAATAATATTGGTAATTTGGAAGGGAAGTGGGAATATATAATTGATATTGATAATGTTAAAAATTAACAGCATATCAAAAGGAAATAATAATGGAAATGATTATTGATTATTGTTCCATAGTATTCCTTTCTTTAATATTACTAAAGATTGAAAATTGGAAACTATTATTGTAATAATTGTTAAATATTGTGATTTTTGTTTTATAAACTTGTAGCATTCTTAGATAAACTTGTTAAATTTTAATTAGTAAGGATTAAAAGGGGGTGTTAATACCTTATGATTCAATATGAATCTCATGATTTGTTAGTAAACCAGATTACAGAATGATACTGAGGAATGGGAAAATTAATATTAATATGTTGATGGTGTGTGGGAAATGAATATGGAAAAAAATATTGGAAGGCTATAATTTAAAACGTGTCATTGGGTGTTAATGATTGTTGAATAAGTTCGACTTAAATGGGTTATGGGTTGAGGATTGGTTTGGTATGGTTAAAGTAATGGAACAATGAATCTATCAGGGGTGGTAAACAGTAAATGATAGATATGAAGGTAATGTAGAAATGTGAAGTTATTGTTTGCATGGTTTCTTTTCCTGAAACATTGGTTGTGTTATTGGTGTTGTTTCTTTGTTGTGAAATATGCTTATTATTATATGGTTGTTATTTCATGGTTGGAATTATGGAAGTTATTATGGGGAATCGATGTATAAAAAAATAGGAAATGGTACAGTGGAACATTTATTGGTTTTCATGTATTGAAGTAGACATACACATATGATTTTTAATGGCTTGAAGTTATCATTATGAAATATGATGGGTGAATCAGTTATGTAGCAATGATGATGATGCATGGTGGGGTTCATTCATGGTAAGGGGGGAGAATGAGGTTGATGCTCTACATGTTCACAATACCTTAATGAGATGTTTATGATATGGTGACAATGGGACAATTAGTGGTGATCCTGGTGCGGATATACATTTGGTGGTAGTATCTAGTAGTGATGGAGGTATATTGATATGAAATGTATTTTTATGGTAATATATGATGTGATGATGTAGTCGAGGGTCACTCTATCTCTTTATTTTTATCCTTGGCATGTGTGTGGGGGGATACATAGTGGTATCAAATTTTATGGTTGAGATATAGGGTAGAGATTAGAGTTAGGTGCATATAGGGACTGTATGGGATTGGTAGGGAAGTAGTGAAACTCAAGCCCAACATGTGACATAGACCAAAGATACTAGCTAAGAGACAGATATCCACCCCTCTACTTTTATTCAAGGACTTTGAAAACCTATTGAAATGTTTAGGTGAAAGTGTAGTTGTTGCAAATTAGAAATCATAAGGAGGTACATGCATCATTTTCATTAACCATATTGGAATTTTCATCATGAATCATATGGGTATTCCTATGATTATACCACCATGATCCAGTTCTTAATGATTATCTTTATAATACTAATTTTATTATATGACGTTAAAGGGAGGATTAAAATGCTGATTAACCAAAAAATACTATCTAATTGAAAATTTGTTTAAACTATGATGTGTTATTCCCATGCTTGTTATAACATGTTCCTTTTCAAATGATTTTCATTTTTTCATTGAAGTGTGTAACATGTTTATCTATATATATGATGTTTATAATCATTAGTAAAGCATGTTTAAAGTGTTCTTGTTTTATGCAATTTTTAAAATTTGAGAGCCTTTGTAAAATTAATTATAATTAGTATATTTTATATTGATAGGTTGAAATGAATTATTTTGGATCCAAGCCTAGATGTATTTTAAATTATGCACAAGTTTTTATTCCATGTGTTTTCTTCCACACATGGTATATATTATGCATATATATGTTTTGAATTTATTGTAAGATTGTATTTTTATTATTTATTTTGTAATTTTGAGAATATGACAAGAATGTCAGTGATAACCCCTTTTAAAATTTGAGAACTTGTACATGAATATAACTTTTATCTTCCTTTTCAAGTATAACTAAAATTTTGTGATACTAAATTATTTATGTGTGATATATCAAATCATATTTTCATTCCATGAGCAGTTATTGAAATATAAATGAGCACGTGTAAGGGTAAAAATGTATATTGTTTAATTATATTAATCATGTCTAAGAATAAATCATGTTTGTGTAATTTGTTATAGAAACAAAAATACTTATTTACTTAAGCATGTTGCATGTTGAGCACATTATACTGAAATTTTAGAGTATAAAAAATGCATATCATCCCTCATGAACCTCAAAATCATGTTTCAATGATTATAGAACCTTCAATTTGAGCATGAATGATATGAAACATGAACATAAATCCTTTGGAGTTATCATTTTATAATATGAAGGAATGTGGTCTGTGTGGTAGAATATCTAAAAGAATATTTGATTGAGCATGTTATACCTTAATATATAAGTAAAAGCATGTTATCCTTATATAATATGAGGGCATGCTTTCATGGTAGTATAATTTTTAAATAATGTCTCAATTAAGCATATCAAGCATGACGCATAAAAATAAAGCATGTATGGATTTTCATTTTGATTTTTTCTAAGTCATATTAATAAAGTGCAAAGTATGATGATTTACCTAAGGTTTAGATTGAGTGTTGTTCATTATATGTTGTTCAATGATTAATTTCCTTAAAGTAATGATGTTTTTTTTTGCAGAAAAACTATTTTCCAAACCATAATATTTGACATTTCAAAAGATAACCAATGTAGTGTTTTCCCATAATACAGTTCATTTCTAGAAGTTATCTTCCATCTATTTAAAACTAGTATAAAGTGATTTTTTTGATGATGTTTAATACAAATATGATTATGTTTTATTGTTGTGATTCAATTTATGAAATTATCTCCCATAAAATTTTGATCATTAAAAGTTAATAATTAAAGAGGTTGTTTGAAAAATGTAAAATCTAATAATGATGCATTGCTATCCATACTTGATTCTTATGAAAGGAATGATGAAAAGTGATTGATTGTTGTGTTTTATTGATTAAGTTTGTTGTGATTTGATGTGTTTTCTTGTTTTGATTGTGTTTTTTGGTTGGTAGTTTTTATGGATGGATTTGATGTGTGGTATGGGTTGGGCAGTGGGGTTGTAGATATCTTCCTTGGTAGGCATGGGAAGTTGTGATTTGGTGTGGTAGCGATGGTTTGTTTGGTTGCGTGGGAAGAGTAAGTGTTGTGTTATTATTGGGGTGGTTTATGGCATGTGTTGTGTCAAGGTTGAAATGATGGTATGATTAGTTATGTGAAAGGGGGAATGGTTTTTTGGTTGTTATGGGGTGGTTCGAGTAGTGATGGGTGTTTTCCATTATAGTTTTTTTATCTTGGATGACATGAGGAGATGTGGGTGATGCGGAAGTGTAGAATATTTATTTGAGTGAGCTAGTCTGAAAGAGGTAGTGTGAATTTGATGTTTATTTCTATGAAATGTTTTTTTACTCTATAAAGATTAATGTGTTCTTGTGTAGATCATGATAAACTTATTGTTATTTGATCCGAAGTCATTCCATCAAAACACTATTGAGACACTGGGCATAGGAAAGAGAAGGATGAATTATGGGATACAGACATGCTGAAATTATAGAATTAAGAAATACTTAAGTACTTTAGTGTATCCTCTAGCATCAATGTCAAGGATTCATTATAATAAGTTGAGGTCTCCTTTAGATTGGTGAAGAATCCAGATATATTTTGAGTTGAGTTGGGAATTGGATTGTTTTGGAAAGCGGATTGAAGGTAGTGGAAAATGAAGCGTGGCAACATGGGGGAGATGTATTGGGAGGAATTTATTTGGTTTTAAAGGGATATTTCTTCTCCCAATTGTAGATTTTGTTGGGAATGTATTGTCTCAACAATAATATGTAATATATGTTGATTTTGATGCTCACAAATATACTTGTTTGTTTTCTAATAAAGTTACTTTAAGTGTTTTTTTAGGAATTTATATATCATGTCTATATGTATCTTTTTGACAGAATAAAAATCTATGAGATGTGTTCTGTAAACATTTTTCATACCCTACATTTGGTGAATTAACATATGGATCAATATCCCCTCATTAAATAGTAAACATATGGATCAACAACCCTATATCTGAATAAATGTATGGAATAAAAATCCAACAGTGAAGATTGGAATCAATGTTCATTCCCTATGTTGGAAGGATAAATTTATGGATTCTCATCCCTACGTTGATTTTCAACCCTATGCTATGAAAAGGAACCCTATGCTATGCAAAAGAACCCTAGGCTATGCAGTTGTACCCTACATTTGACTATTCAATGATGGAGATTTAAATCCATGATTTTATCCTAGATTTATGCAATAGTCTTGATAGAAATAATGATCATTTCAAAGCTATTATATGACCAATTAAAAGACTTGTTATGACCAATTCAAAGGAGTAAATCAAACCTACTTTTAAGGAAAGTTAAAACTCTACTAGATGATTTTAAATTTGAATATTGATAGTCTATCATGCAACTTATCTTGGATCTTCTCAACTAAAAGAAAGATATATATATGATCAGAATATTTTCTCTATCAATATATATGATACATGTGATATAAAACTATTTTTTGTGAATATATTCTCTATAAGAACTTCTACAATGAACGAAGGTCTCTGTTATTTTTCTAAAGAGGCTATAATTTGAATTTCTACATTTCAACCTTGTACTACCGGAACTACTACTGTCTATTTTTTGCTATTAATATTGAATATCATTTACAACTAGGATCTCTTTAGAGATATTATATCTTGAAGAATTTAATATTTAAAGAATAAGATCCATATTCTGTCAGTTGCTACTGCAACTGTGAAGTTCAACTCGAACCTTCAATAAATCAAACTCTTTTGATTTATTGGAGTTTCGACTACTCATATTCAGTTGTGTTTAAGTATCAGCTTCTTGAACTAAGTTGCGGATAACCAGTTCCCTATAAAAGAACCATAAGGCTCTATTTAGACTTTTTGTAAAGGTGTCAACTGCCTGTACTCAGTTGTGGATTTGAAAGTCTTGTGATAAGAGTATCTTTCTAGTGAAAATCACCAAACTCACAGAGAGAGCGTTGGTGGAGTGGACTAGGGGATCGTTGTGCCCCAAACCAATATAAAAATTATTGTGTTCTTTTTTACTATTTATCTACTACTCAATTATGTACAGTACAAAATGCTTTATATTTTTATAAATCGAAAAGAGAGTTAAACATTAGAATCTATGAAATTATCAAAAAGACACAATTCACCCCACCTCCTCAAAATCTATTTTTATTTAATTTTATAAACCCTCTTTATGGGTGAGCAGGAACCGAAACAAAAGGTTCAAAATTCAAAACATTTCGCTACACCCGAGAAGATCAAGAATAGATTCATCCACATCCGTCGAAGTCAAGTCACCTGCCCCCCAAATCATGAGTACCCCTATCATCATCACCATCCATCACCGCTGTCGACATCGTCATTCAACCACCGCACCGCCAGATAATGTCGGAGCCCATCGAAGCCACCGAAAACTATCGCACCACCTTGTCTTAATTCCCCAACGAACCAGTGCCAGACCAAAAAATATTGCCAGCCATCAACCATCATCGTCGTTGTCCATCACCACAACCATCACACAATACCACTGCCCTCTCGTCTTCGTCACCACTAACATCAAAACCCTCTTGTGTATATTTGTATTATTCTGACCTAACAATTGGTATCATATGCGATATTTTTTATAAAGCATATAAAGCTCTAGAAATATTAAAATAATAAGGTATATAAAAAGCATATGTCAATGGATGATCCTAAAGAAGGAACGTCTATGATTTGTGCTCCATATTTTAATGGTGGGAACTATGGATGCTAAAAATCACGAATGATCATCTATATGAAGAATTTTGGATTCAAATTTTATTCGAAGATCATCACTCCTTATGTGATTCCTAAAAAACCAAAAACTTGGGATGTCACAATAGAATCTGAATATGATATCAACTCAAAAGCAATGAATTCCATAATTTGTAGACTTGGACCTGATGAATTCAATCGAGTATCACTATATCCCACTACCTATGAAATGTGGTAGACAATCACTGTCGTATATTAAGGAATAGATAACACTAGAAATATGAGATATGCTACTACAAAAATAAAGTTTGAAACCTTTAAAATGCTCGATGGTGAAAGTATTACACAAATGAATGGATGGTTAATAGAAACTATCAACAATATTATTTCCTTAAGATATCCCATCAGTCAATAAGATCGAGTACTAAAAGTACTCAGAATACCACCCTCAAAATATAATGACATATCTGTAGCTATTTGAAAATCATCACCTATCAGGAATTTGACTATGAAGGAATTAATTGGAAAATTAATGATGTATGAAGAAAAAATGAAAGATGAAGCTAAAGACCACAAGATTGTGAAAAGAGAAAATAATTCTCTAAAAGTCACATCCAAGAATCATGAAATAAAATCAAAAAAATATGTTGAAATTGACAAAGATTCAGACTATTCAGACATTGAAATGGAACTGAATCAGCAAGCCAGAAAGTTTATAAAATTATATAATAAGAAAATATGATTTAGAAAATCCTTTAATAAGTATTAAAAGGAAATAAGAGAAGTAACATGTTACAAATGAAAAAATATGGGTCACATCATACCTGATTTCCCCCAATTGAAACATGAAAGAAGAAGGATAAAAAAGAAATATCAAAAGTAATATGATTATAAACATAAATAAAAGAGGGATATGAAAGCTACATGGAGTGTGTCTGAAGACTCCATCATATATTCCAAATATTATTTAGAAAAAAGCCATAAAATCTGAAAGCAAATATGTGCTTTATGGATAAAGAAGAAGAAGAGGTACAAACCTATTACTCTTCCATCTCTAAATTTGATAGCTGCTCAAATAATAAATTAGCTTCTTACTATTTAATTCTAGAAGAGAAATATGATTCTTTATTAAAGAATCATACATAATTAAAAAATATTCACAATTTTGTTTTAGGTGAAAGAGAAACAATGATAAAACAACATCAAGAACTAATTTAAAAATTTAATTCATCTACATCAAGCTGCATTGTTCATGAAAAAAAGATAAAAGAATTACAAGATGAAGTAGAATCTTAGAAGAGTGATGCTAGTATTTTAACTAAAGGAGAAAAAACTCTAAATGTAATTATTAGAAATAATGTTATTAAAAGAGAAAAGTATGAAATAGGAAGAAACAATGAAAAGTCAAAATTATACAAAAATTATTTTGTGCCCAATTCAAAAAATGCTACCTACTATTACTGTGGAATAAAAGGTCATTACACTAACAAATGTTACTTATTAAATCCTCAAATAAGTGGTATTAAAAATGCTTTAATTTCTAAAAGTATGTCTAAATTAAGTAAAATGAATTTTGGAAAATTTAGGCAGATCTGTATTCCCAGATCTTTTCTTGCTGACATAGCTAGACCCAAAAAATATGGGTACCAAAACAAACTTATGTTTAATTTTTTTTGAAAGAGAAAGACCACAAGAACAAAAATGATATATGGTATATTTATAGTGGTTGCTCAAGGTATATGAGTGAAGACTCTTCCAACTTCTATACCCTGAAAAAATGGAAGGAGGCCTAGTCTTGGAGATAATGCAAAGGAAAGATTGTTGGAGTTGGAACAGTTGGAGATCCAAAGACAATTTCACTAAATAAAGTATTGTATATACAAGGGCCAAAGCACAACCTAATAATTTTTTTTTCAAATTTGTGATGATGGATTTTATATTGATTTCTCTAATAATTCCTGCTCAGTTTTGAAAGATAAATTGCTTAAATTTAGAGCACCTATAACCGAGAATTTTTATACTTTGGATCTCAATTCTATGACAACCCTGCTTTTTATTACAACTTAAACATGATTTATTACATAAAAATTAACTTGATACAAAAAATAAGATCGATAGGTTTAGTGTCTTTGGGGATTAGGATCATTACATAAAAACTTAAAACATGAAATACAATATCTTTATTGAAAACTTCCTTTACATGACCACTACATTCCCTCGTACTTAGCATTGCATGGGATAACCCGAGGACTGCATAAAAAAAAGGGTGAGCTATAAAGCCCAGTAAGAGAGTACACATGGAATAACATGAGGAGTACAATACATGTTAGACAATAGGAATATCAATAGATCGTAAGAAAAACATGAACATAAAGGCATGATAAAGCATGATAATCATAACATGGAAATGTGGAAACAACACTTAACATGGAATTAGCATGAGCCAAGGCCCATTGCACATGGAGCATGAGTAAATCCTCATTAAACATAAAGCACGAGTAAACCCTCTTTTCACTTGAATTATCATGAGTCAACACTCATTGCACATGACGTATCATGATACTATACTTTACCCAATGCATTGGAGTGCTATAAGGGCGCACCCTTCTTAAATATTTCATTTCATGCATAAGTGTGCCACATGGATCATAAAACATGGATTCATAAAACATAATAATTTATTCCATGATAAAGGAATGTGGAATTAATACATGAAACATTATAATAAATAATTAAATGTGCATAAAGGTGAATAC
Source organism: Viscum album (assembly GCA_963277665.1). NCBI lineage: Eukaryota > Viridiplantae > Streptophyta > Magnoliopsida > Santalales > Viscaceae > Viscum > Viscum album. Next base: position 1,372,367,135 of record OY728135.1, read on the forward strand.
CCTTGATGGAGAAATGGGTATGGTATTCACTACACAATGGCACTGGCTTAGAAAATCGGTGCAATTTCGGTAGTGTAACGACGTGACATAAGAATTCATAAAAATGGTAGATGAGAGAGAAAGGGGTTCCTAATAGTATGGAAAGTAAGGAGTTCATATATATACATGTCCCAACAATTTTAATGGAATTTAGATTCATGATACAAAAGTATTTCTTGAATGTAAAAGAAGAGAGAGAAGTTCCTTTCGGAATTTCGGCATAGTAACGGGCATACATGGGAGGCATTTAATGAGAGAGAAAGGGGTCTCCCATAATTTAAACATAAAGATGGAAGTATGAGGGAGGTTAAAAACCATACCCCAACATTCATAATTGAAATTAAAAGGGCAAAACAACTTAAAGAAAATTGGACAAAAATGAGAAAGGAAGAAAACACCCTTACTTGGAAGTGTGCTTCCAAAGGCTAGAGAGAGGCTTGTGAGAGGATTATTGGGAGCTTGGGGCACCTTGGGAGGATTATAGAGAGAGTAGGACAGAGGTTGGACGAACTCCAAGGGCTTTGAGTGAGTAGGAAGTGGGAGCTTGGGTGGGTTTATATAGGAAAGGTGAGAGAATTCTTTATTATTTAGGTTTGGGACCCCTTATATTAAATTAATCCAAACCACAAACCATCCCATGGTTTTTGCCCATGGTTTTTGGAAAAGGGAAGAGGAAAAAAATATTTTATAAGTCCAAAGTCCGAACTTCTTAAAATATTAGGGTTTCTTATGTGGAGGTGAGTCACACTCCCATGGAAATTAATTTAAAAAGGCAAAGTGTTGAATAAGTCTTGAGGGGTCCATTAATGCTTTGAAAAGTAAGTCAAACAAACCCAAAATCAAATTATTTTAATGTTAAAACATATATTGGCCGAACATAAAGATTATAGTATTGTATTACATCACTATTGGGTCATTATGATGTCATAAAACACATTATATATTTAAACGGTATTTAATTTTTACCCAAAAATTTGACTGTCTCAGAAAATTATGAAAAATTCACCGTTGGATAATTTCAACGTCCTGATTCCAAAATTAACATTTATTTTATCTAAATAATTTTCTAAATATGTGAATTTTCACTTTTAAAATAAAAACCGACATTTATCGAAAATTCACGGGTTTTGACAGAAATGGCTTTCAAACCTTAATAAAATTTTTATTTGCATTCATAAAATTATAAGATCATTTATATTTAATAAAAATTAATTTAATAATAATAATATTATTTTATTAAAATATTATTTAATTCAAAAATCCCTTAATTTAATAAAATATATTTCTTAATTAAATAATAACTAAAAACACCATTTGTACTTTAAAAACTAATTACAATGTATCAAAAATGACTAGAAATTATATTCCATATTATATACAAAAAATAATGTCCATGAACATAGTACTAATTATTTGTTACATAACCCCTTAAAACAATCGCATAAGACCTAAGGGTAAGGTGTGCGATGGTGACAGACTCTTGGGGTGGCTCAGATAACATCGCTCGAGTGGTAATTTCAATCAACTTCCACTTTTCCCGTAGACGGTCACGTTCGAGCTTGACATGATGAAGTTCAGCTTGGTCTTGGTCAAGAGCGAAACCCAAATACACCACCTCTTTTCCGAGCTCCGATAAATGGGCTTTGTATAGGGAAATTCTACTGGATGAGGCCATCGCTTCCTTTGTCTGAGTAAATTGGATTTGTTAAAGTCCTATATTTATACTAATCACGTGATCACTATTCAACGACTATATTAGAAACGGTCAAAATTCTTAACATAAAATAAAAGAAGTTGACATTTTATATAAACATAAAGAGACATTTAATTAGATCAAGATGAATTTCCATTAATGAAACTTTGGGTCGTTACAATATTCCCCCCTTAAGAAATTTCGCCCTCGAAATTTTACTTTTCCCACACTAAAACAAATGTGGGTTACTCAAGTTCATCATATCATCAGATTCCCAAGTTGCTTCTTCAAACTTGTGGTTTCTACACAACACCTTGATGAGGGGCATTGTCTTATTTAGTAGAACTTTTTATCTACGATCTAAGATCTTCACTGGTTTCTCCTCATAAGAAAGATCATCTTCCAATTGTACGACCTCAGAAGAGAGTACATGTGAAGGGTACGATATGTACTTCCTTAAGAGGGATACATGAAAGACATCATGCACCTTGGCCATGGTAGGTGGAAGTGCTAGTCAATAGGCCACAGCCCCAACACGATCAAGAACCTCGAAGGGGCCGATGTACCTTGGACTTAACTTCCCTTTCTTTCCAAACCTCATGACCTTTTTCCATGGAGATATGCGTAGAAACACAATGTATCCAACTTTAAACTCAAGGTATCGTCAATGATTATCTGCATAACTCTTTTGTCGAATCTGGGCTGCCTTGATATGCTGCTGAATGGTTTTCACCTTCTCCACCATTTCTTCGACCATTTCTGGTCCAAGCATCTTACGTTCACCGACCTCATCCCAACATGCTGGTGTTCTGCACCTTTTCCCATACATGGCTTCATATGGTGCCATTTGGATGCTTGAGTGGAAACTGTTATTATAAGAGAACTCAACCAGAGGAAGATGTTGATCCCATCCTCCTTGAAAGTCCATTGAGCATGCTCTCAACATGTCCTCAAGTGTTTGGATAGTCCGCTCAGATTGGACAACAGTTTGAGGATGATAGGCCGTACTGAAGTTCAGTTCAGTATTCAGAGCATGTTGAAGACTCTTCCAAAACTTAGAGGTGAATCTTAGATCTTGGTCAGACACAATAGATAGTGGTACTCCATGAAACCCTACCACTTCTCTGATATATATCTGTGCTAGTTGATCCAAAGAGAAATAATCCCGAATAGAAACAAAGTGTGTAGTCTTTGTAAGACAATCCACAACAACCCAGATTGCATTGTTTCCTTTGGATGTCCTCGGAATTCCGATGACAAAGTCCATGGTGATGTTCTCCCATTTCCATTCTGGTATGGGCAATGGTTGCATCATCCCCTTAGACTTCTACCTCTCTGCCTTCACTTGCTGACACACCAGGCACTTTGATGTATATTCAAAGATCTCCTTCTTCATATTATCCCACCAAAAGTTTTCTCAGAGATATCGATACATCTTTGTGCTCCCTGGGTGAATAGAGAAATTTGAACTATGTGCATCATCCAAAAGTTCCTTCTTCATCTCCAGACTTGATGGAACACATAGTCTTTTCCCAAACCGCACAATTCCTTCTTCATTAACATTAAACTCCGAGGATTTCCCCTTTTTGATAGCTTCCACTTTTTCTTGAACTCCCACATCATCCTTTTGAGCATACTTTAACCTTTTCAAAAGAGACGGTTGAGCAATCATTTGTGAAAGGATTGACGATGTTCCCTTCTCTATGATTCCCATGTCAATCTTCATCACGTCTAAGAAGATTGGATCCTTCTCAATTCTCATCATTGATAGAATCACTGGATCCTTTCTACTTAGGGAATCTTCCACCTTGTTCGCTTTCCCAGGGTGGTAATGTATTGAACAGTCATAATCCTTGATGATCTCTATCCATCTTCTCTGGCGCATATTAAGATCTTTCTGTGTGAATATATATTTAAGACTCTTGTGGTCAGTATATATTTCACATTTCTCTCCATAGAGATAATGCCTCCAGATTTTCAAGGAAAATATCACCACCGCCAACTCCAGATCATGCGTTGGATAGTTTCGGTCATGGATTTTCAACTGCCTTGAGGCATAAGATATCACTTTATCATTATGAATCAACACACATCCTAAGACCTTCTTTGAAGCATCCCTGAATACCACAAAAATTTCCCCACTTGTGGGTAAAGTGAGCATGAGTGCAGTGATAAGACTCCTTTTCAACTCCTTGAAGCTTTATTCACATTCATCACTCCAAGAAAACTTTACTCCCTTTCGCGTTAGCTTGGTAATAGGGTTGGACAATAATGAGAAATTTCTCACAAATCATCGATAATATCCAGCTAACCTCAAGAAGCTACGGATATCCGTTACCAATGTTGGACTCAGCCATCCCTCAATTTCATCCGTTTTGGAGGGGTCCACAGATATCCCATTGCTTGTGATGATATGGCCCAAGAATGAGACCTCCTTCAACCAAAACTCACACTTGTTGTACTTTGCATAGAGCTTCTCCTTACGCAAAGTCTCTAGTATAGTTTTTAAATGCTCCTCATGATCCTCCTTAGTTTTGGATTATATTAGAATATCAACTATAAAGACTACCACAAATTTGTCAAGGTAATCTCTAAAGATTCTATTCATAAAGTCCATGAATATTTCTGGAGCATTGTTGAGTTCGAAAGGCATTACAATGAATTCATAGTGCCCGTACCTTGTACGAAAAGAAGTCTTGGGGACATCTTCCTTCTTCACCCTTACTTGATAATATCCCAACCATAAATCCACCTTGGAGAAGTATTGTGCTCCATGCAGCTGATAAAACAAGTCATCGATTCTTGGGATAGGATACTTGTTCTTTATCGTGATTTTGTTAAGTTCAATATAATCGATGCAAAGCCTCATTGACCCATCCTTCTTCTTGACAAAGAGGACTGGTGCACCCCATGGTGAAACACTTGGGCATATAAACCCTTTATGAAGATTCTCATGTAGTTGTTTCTTCAGCTCTTCAAGCTCTACAACATCCATTCTATATGGAGTCTTGGATATTGGTAGTGCCCTAGGTATAAGTTCAATTGAGAACTAAACATCTCTTCTAGGAGGAAAACCAGGCAGTTCATCAGGAAACACTTCCGCGAATTCCCCCACAATAGGCATTTCTTCAAGGATGGTTTCTTCTTTGGACTCAATCATCTGATCCAAATATTCATGCTCATAGGGCAGTAATATCCATGCTTGATATGATGGAGCTAAAGGAGATTCATCTTCCTCCTGACACTTGTAAAGAATCGGGGGTCGATTCTCCATATGAAGTGTGATTTCCCTCTCCCGACAATTTATGTTGGCTTTATATAAGGAAAGCCAATCCATGCCAAGAATTGCATAAAATTCCACCAGAGGGAGTATGAAGAGATTCTCTAGGAAATTAAATCCACAGATTATAATAGGGTAGGACTTATATTAATGGGATTCAATGATTTCCCCATTTGTCGTACTCACCAACATCTTTACTTCCATGATTTGTGGTGGTGCTGGAATTGTTCTACTAAAATTTCGAGATATAAAAGAATGCGTAGAACCTGAATCCAAAAGTACGTTCGCTATTATTGAATGAATAACTAGCTTACCTAACACCACTTCGTTGTCAGGGTTCACTTCGGCAGAAGTGATGGAAAAATCTCTTCCTTTTTGTCTTGGAGGTTATTGGTTACCTCTGAAAACCCTTGGATTAGGGCACTGATTTGAAAAATGACCCGGTTCTTTGCATTTGTAGCATTGAACAATGCGTTGAGGTTCGAACGAAGCTTTCCTCTACTCTATCATAGCTGCGGGTCCTTCTTGCCGGCAGTTAACAGCTAGGTTCCCTTATCTTCCACACCTGAAGCATTTTCTCGTCCCCTTAAGGCAATTTCCAGGATTCTTCTTTCCGCACTTTTTGTAAGTGGGGTGCTGGATCTTCTTAGTACCGTTGGATTTATCCATCAGACCACCAACATTGAAGTCAACCTTACGCTTCTTGTCCCCATGATACCCCTGTGATTCCCCGATCTCCATTTCGACCTTGAGGGAACATTGGACAATTTCCTCATAGCTGTTGAAGTCACGGATCGCTAATGCTTTCCTCAAGCTAGGCTTCAGCCCACCAAAGAAGTGGTCAACCTTGCATTCGGGGGTAACGACAAAGTAGAAAGCATATTGTGAAATACTTGTGAAGTTTTCCTCGTACTCTCCAACAGATTCTTCATCTTTTTTCTTGAGGGAAAGGAAGTCCCTTTCCATCTTAAGCCGGAGGGTGCGCGGAAAATATTTATCGAAAAATATCTTCCGGAAATCCTTCCATTCCAACGCCTCGATCTCCTCCTCAGGCTTCATATTTTTTATCAACGTCCACCATTGATCAGCTTCACCCTCCATACGATAAACCACTATGAGAACCTTCTCTTGTTTAGAACATTGGAGGATGGAGAATATCTTTTCAATGGAGTTGATCCATTGTTCAGCGATCGTGGGATCGGATGATCCACTAAAAGTAGGAGGCCTTTGTCTCATGAAGCTCTCGATAGCGACTTGTTATTTCTTAGGGGTGGTTGAACGTTCTTCTTGACCCGTGTTTCTATTCAAAACTTGAGTTAGCTGGGAGAGAAGCGTGACAAAGTTCGCAATTCCTGCTCCCATTGGATTTGGCATCTCATTAGTACAATCATCACACTGATCTTCACATCGGTTGTTAGCCCGAGTCCTCCTATTATCAGCCATTATCTGGAATAAAAGGAAATTTAGGGGTAACACATAAAGGGTAATCCAAAGACAAAAGTTGATGACTTATAAATAAACTTTCATTTCCTTAACTCATGAGTCTATAGGCTTCAATCTAGGCTTTTCATGATCTACTTTCTAACATATATTCTTAGGGGCATTTTTTTTAATTCCCTTAATAAGGGTTCATACTAAGCTTGTGAATTTATCAAAACATATCCCCCAGGAGTGTTGTAACCAAGAGTGAAACAAGGCCCATTGTCGTGCACCTGTTCCCGTTTGAGTCTAGCTCAAAGCGGTGTTTTCGGGTTTTACCCCTAGGATATATCTATGCCAGAGCCGCCTCTACCTGCTCATATCCAGATAGAGATTTATTTGTCTGATAAACCACTTACTCAGTACTTAAAAAAACTTGGGGATATTTTTATTATACTTAGTCTTGTCTCTAGGGCTTTACTAGGGTTTCCTAATCCCAAAAATAACTAAACCTATCATCTGATACCAACTATGACAACCCTGCTTTTTATTACAACTTAAACATGATTTATTACATAAAACTTCACTTGATACAACAAAGAAGATCGAGAGGTTTAGTGTATTTGGGTCTTAGGATCATTACATAAAAACTTAAAACATGAAATACAACATCTTTATTGAAAAATTCCTTTACATGACCACTACATTCCCTCGTACTTAGCATTGCATGAGATAACCTGAGGACATGCATAAAAAAAGGGTGAGATATAAAGCCCAGTAAGGGAGTACACATGGAATAACATGAGGAGTACAATACATGTTAGACAATAGGCATATCAAAAGAGCGTAAGAAAAATATGAACATAAAGGCATGATAAAGCATGATAATCATAACATGGAAATGTGGCAACAACACTTAACATGAAATTAGCACGAGCTAAGGCCCATTGCACATGGAGCATGAGTAAATCCTCATTGCACATAAAGCATGAGTAAACCCTCATTTCAATTGAATTAGCATGAGTCAACACTCATTGCACATGACGTATCATGATACTATACTTTACCCAATGCATTTGAGCGCTATAAGGGCTCACCCTTCTTAAACATTTCATTTCATGCATAAGTGTGCCACATGGATCATAAAAAATGGATTCATAAAACATAATCATTTATTCCACGATAAAGGAATGTGTAATTCATACATGAAACATTATAATCAATAATTAAATGTGCATAAAGGTGAATACCCTTTATGGAGAAATGGGTATGGTATTCACTACACAATGGCATTGGCTTAGAAAATCGGTGCGATTTCGGCAGCGTAACAGCGTGACAAAAGAATTCATAAAAATGGTTGATGAGAGAGAAAGGGGTTCCTCATCATATGGAAAGTAAGGAGTTCATATAGATACATATCTCAACAATTTTAATGGAATTTAGATTCATGATACAAAAGTATTGCTTGAATGTAAAAGAAGAGAGAGAAGTTCCTTTCGGAATTTTGACATTGTAACGGGTGTACATGGGAGGCATTTAATGAGAGAGAAAGGGGTATCCAATCATTTAAAAATAAATAGGGAAGTATGAGGGAGGTTCGAAACCATACCCCAACATTCATAATTGAAATTAAAAGGTCAAAACAACTTAAAGAAAATTGGACAAAAATGAGAAAGGAAGAAAAAACCCATACTTGGAAGTGTGCTTCCAAAGGCCAGAGAGAGGCTTGTGAGAGGCTTATTGGGAGCTTAGGGCACCTTGGGAGGATTATAGAGAGTGTAGGGCAGAGGTTGGATGAACTAAAAGGGCTTTTAGTGAGGAGGAAGTGGGAGCTTGGGTGAGTTTATATAGGAAAGGTGAGAGAATTCTTTATTATTTAGGTTTGGGACCCCTTATATTAAATTAATCCAAACCACAAAACATCCCATGGTTTTTGCCCCTAGTTTTTGGAAAAGGGAAGAGGAAAAAAAATATTTTATAAGGCCAAAGTCTGAACTTCTTAAAATATTAGGGTTGCTTATGTGGAGGTGAGTCACACTCCCATGGAAATTAATTTAAAAAGGCAAAGTGTTGAATAAGTCCTGAGGGGTCCATTAATGCTTTGAAAAGTAAGTCAAAAAAACCCAAAATCACATTATTTTAATGTTAAAACATATATTGGACGAACATAAAGATTATATTATTTTATTACATCACTATTGGGTCATTATGATGTCATAAAACACATTATATATTTAAACGGTATTTAATTTTTACCCAAAAAATTGACTGTCTCAGAAAATTATGAAAAATTCACTGCTGGATAATTTCGATGTCTTGATTAAAAAAATAACACTTATTTTATCTAAATAATTTTCTAAATATGTGAATTTTCACTTTTAAAATAAAAACTGACATTTATAAAAAATTCACGGGTTTTGACAGAAATGGCTTTCAAACCTTAATAAAAATTTTAATTGCATTCATAAAATTATAAGATCATTTATATTTAATAAAAATTAATTTAATAATAATAATATTATTTTATTAAAATATTATTTAATTCAAAAATCCCTTAATTTAATAAAATAGATTTCTTAATTAAATAATAACTAAAAACACCACTTGTAATTTAAAAACTAATTACAATGTATAGAAAATGACTAGAAATTATATTCCATATTATATACAAAAAATAATGTACATGAACATAGTACTACTTATTTTTTACATAACCCCTTAAAACAGCCACATAAGACCTAAGGGTAAGGTGTGCGATGGTGACAGACTCTTGGGGTGGCTCAGATAACATTGCTCGAGTTGTAATTTCAATCAACTTCCACTTTTCCCATAGACGGTCATATTAGAGATTGACATGATAAAGCTCAGCTTTGGTTTGGTCAAGGGCAAAGCCCAAAGAAGCCACCTCTTTTCCGAGCTCCGACAAATGGGCTTTGTATGGGGTAATTCTACTGGATGAGGCCATCGCTTCCTTTGTCTGAGTAAATTGGATTTGTTAAAGTCCTATATTTATACTAATCATGTGATCACTGTTCAATGACTATATTAGCAACGGTCAAAATTCTTAACATAAAACCAAAGAAGTTGACATTTTATATAAACATAAAGAGACATTTAATTAGATCAAGAGGAATTTCCATTAATGAAACTTTGGGTGGTTACAAATTCCTTGTGTAAAAAAAGTGAACGTTTAACTACTCAGACAAATGAATCATGGATTTGGAATAGGAGACTTAGACATTTTAATACATACACTTTATATAAATTATCTAAGAAACAATTAGTTTTTTATTTTCCTAGTCTTAAGTTTGATAATGACAGATTTTATGATGCATGTTAAATTGAAGAACAACACAAATATTCTTTTAAATTAATTAACAAAATTGCTATATCTAAACCATTAAAACTTGTCCACATGGATCTATTTGGACCATCTAGGGTAGAAAGTTTTTCTGAAAAATTATATATTTATTTTTTAGTTGATGATTTTTCATGATTTACTTGAGTTTATTTTCTAAAACTAAAAAGTGAGGTATTCAATATTTTTGAAAGTTTTTGAAAAATTGTTCAAAATGAAAAATATTTTAAAATAATTTCATTAAGAAGTGATCATGGTGGAGAATTTGAGAATCAATAATTTAATTCTTTTTTCTCAAATCTGGGTATTAAACACACCTTCTCTGCACCAAGAAAACCTTAAAAAAATAGAATTATTGAAAGAAGAAATAGAACTATTCAAGAAATGGAAAGGACTATGTTGAATGAATACATTCTTACAACCTATTTCTGGGTAGAAACTATAATCATAGATTTCTATATCATGAATATATTTTAATCAAAACAATTATTAAAAAGACATCCTATGAACTCTGGAATAATACAAAACCTAAATTAAAGTGCTTTAAAGTCTTTGGATGCAAGGTATATATCTTGAATACTAAGGAAAAACTTGGTAAATTTGATCCAAAAGCCGATGAAGGAATATTTATAGGATATTCTACTACTTCTAAAGGATATATGATATTTAATAAAAATTCAAGAATTTTTGAAGAATCATTTCATGTGAAGTTTTATTAAACTGACCCTTTTATCAAAGAGAATGATAAAATAGATGAGATTACATACTTTTTTAGACAACATGATACTTGATTCACTTGAAATTGATTTTGAAAATAAAATAAATGAAATTCAGTCCAATTCAAAAGAACATGAAACTGAAGAACCTGAAAGTGTCTTACCTAGATAGTCTATAACTTTAAAGGACCATACTTTAGAAACAATTATAGGATACCTAGACATAAGAATTAGAACTAGAATAAATTTAGAAAAACTAGTTGAATTATTTTCCTTTTTATCTCAGTTAGAACCAAAGTCTATTGAAGAAGCTTTAGAAGATGAGAATTGGTTATTATCCATGCAAGAAGAACTAAACCAATTCAGTACAAATAAAGTTTTGAAATTAGTAGAAAGACCACTAGATTATCCAGTGATAGGAAATAAATGGATCTTTAGAAATAAATATGGTGATCAAGGGATAATTACTAGAAACAGAGCTATATTAGTAGAAAAAAGGATATAATCAGGAATAAGGAATATATTATGATGAAACCTTTGTACCTATTATTAGATTAGAGGTAATTAGAAACTTACTAGCTTATGCTTCTTATATGAATTTTAAATTATATTAGATGGATGTTAAATATGTATTTTTAAATGGATATTTAATAGAGGAAGTTTATGTTGAACAACCACCAGGTTTTGAAAACCCTTATAAATCAAATTCTATTTTTAAACTTACCAAAGAAAATTATGGCATGAAACATGTAGATAGAGCTTGGTATAAAATATTAAGTTCTTTTTATTTAAAAATGTATTTTTTGTGGGACTAGTATATCCTACTCAATTTAAGAAAACCATTTTATCCAATATATTATTAGTGAAAATTTATGTTGATGATGTTATTTTTGGATCAAAAATAAAAAACTTTGTAATTTTTTTTCAAAATCAAATGATAAAAGAATTTAAAATGAGTATGATGGGGGAATTAAATTTCTTTTTAGGATTCCAAATTTATCAAAAATATTATGGAAATATTTTAAATTAAATTAAATATATATTATTTATTTATTAAATAAGTTTGGACTAGAAAAGAATAAGACTTATACAACCCCCATGAGTACCAATATAAAACATGATTTGGATGAAGCTGAAAAATCAGTTGAAAGCAAGTTATATAGAGGTATGATTGAAAATTTATTATATCTTACTGCTAGAATACCATACAAAATGTTTTCTATATGTCCATGTGCCATATTTAAGTCAAATCCAAAAGAATATCATCTTACTATTGTCAAAATAATTTTTAGATATTTAAAAGGAACTATCTTTCAATCTCTTATTTACCCAAAAACTTCCAATTTTAATTTAATTTCATATTCAGATGATGATTTTGGAAAATTTAGACTAGATAGAAAAAGTACCTCAAGAACCTGTCATTTTTTAGGGAAATCTTTAGAATCATGGTTGAGTAAGAAACAACATTTAGTTTCTCTATCAACAGCTGAGGCAGAATATGTGTCTGCTGGCAGTTGTTGTGCACAAGTGTTGTAGATGAAATACAACTTATTGTACTTTGATAATAATATTCCTATTTTATGTGATAATACCAGTGCAATAAATATTTCAAAAAATTATATAAGTCACTCTAAGACTAAGCATATCGATATAAGATATCATTTTCTAAGAGATCATATTCTTAAAAAGGACATATATTTATAATTTTTAAATATCGAATATCAATTAGCTAAAATTTTTACTAAACCACTTCCCACTGCAAGTTTTGATTTTATTAAGGGGGAGTTAGGGATATTTAATTTTAAATAAATGTTTATTAATTTATTAACTACTATATCAGTTATTTTTATTTAGTAATTGTTCATTTATTTTTTTAAATAAATATTTGTTTTGAATTTTGTTTTAAAATATATCTTTTCAAAATTAATGATTTTAATGATTACCCCATGTAATTGGCATGTGAAACCAGACCATGTCACCAAACCGTCAGACTTCTCCTACTCTCACTCTTACTCCTTCATAACCCTTTATATTATAGGGCTTATCTCATTCTAGTTTTTTGAAACCCTATCCTTCAAACCTTCAATCCTTAAACCTTCAATAATGGAAACTTTAGGCAGAGTTAACTAAGTTGATTTGAATGATCCTGTCTTCCATCATGTGAAGTATCAAAAAGTTCTTCAAGGTAAGGTAATATATTTCGATTAGTTAAATAAATAAAATTTATTTTTGAATAACACAATCATATTTCAAGGGTTAGAATTTATTTTTATAGATAGTAATATTCTTTTTGTGTTTGAAATTTAAGTAAAAGAGTTTTATAGAAATGATTCATTTAGTTTCAGAGATGATGAAGATACAATTGTCTTTAAGATTTACCACAATGAATTCTCTATTTCTTCATTGAAAATAGCTAAGCTGTTAGTTTTTTCCCATGAGGGGGAATCTCATTTCAATTTATAAAATATGGGGGATGAAAAATATAAATCAAAGGATATAATTTCATATTTTTTGGAACAAAAACTATCAAGAATATGATGAAAAAATACCTACATGCTGATCATAAGGTCGTAATAAAGTTTATTCAGTTAGCAATTGTGCTGAGAACTGTTGAGTTGGAAAAATTTTTGTATCAAGACATGTATATTCTATTTTTGTTTATGAATAATATAATTCTGAATTTTAGTCGGTATATACTGAGATACATACATCATTACTATAAAAAAGAAGTAAAAATGGCTTTCTATACCTATAGAAGGATTGTTTCTCTCTTGTTACTCTGATTGTGAAAAGTAATGGACATTTAATTATGTACAAAATGAAATCATAGTAATATTTTTAATGTTAGAATATTAAGGAAATTAGGATATTTCTGGATCAATTCTTGCGGTGGTCTATAACCTCTTGGAATACTTGAATAAGAAAGGATGGTGGCTACTACTCAGGGGGATCCGAGATTGTTAACATTTAATGGTTCTGTTAGGCCCAAGACTGAGGAAGAATCTGAATCAAGAATTGAAGATACTAGTATTCCTCAAAGGATAAGAATATTAGTTAAAATTTCTAAGGCTATGGATGTGGATAAATAATAGGAAGAAGAAATAGTTGAGCATGTAGCTCAAGTGGATGAGGATGTTGAGCAAGAGGCTCAAGGGGAAGATCAACTTAGGCAAGTTGTCCCTATTTTTAGTGAATCCACCCCTGATAATCTATCTATTCTTGTTGTTTATTATATAGATGCATAGGTATCCACATTAAGAGAAATGACAGAAGGGATTGAAGCTATAATTTTTGAGGGAGAGACAAGGCTGGTGTTAGTGGATGCTGGATAACCTTCCAAAACACTTTCTACTAAGTCTTCTGACTCCTTGAACAAAAATATTGAAGCTTCAATCTATAAATTCAATAAATTAAATGATTAGAAATTGTCTATGAGACAAGAATTAAAATATTAAAATAAGTAATTGGAAGAAATTATGGATTCAAATGTTCCTCAAGATGAGTTTGAGGCACTTTAGACTTAATTTAGGGATATTCAAGAAAATCTCATTTCCATGGGTGATATTGAAAATTTTATCTAAACTTTTACTGGTGATTTTAGAAAGTTAAAGGAATAATCTTATAAAAAATATGATTTTGATGAGTTGAAGAAATTTTTTTGGAGAGAGTTTCAGTCTCTCATAGAAAGTCATCAAGCATCAACTTCTAATCAGCAAACTTCTCCAGACCTGATTAGAATATTTGAGGCAATAACTCATGTTTTATCTGATTTAAATTACAAATTTCACACTCAAAAATGTGAAAATATTCCTTAGAATGTTCTTTTGGATAATAAAAAAAGTATGATTAGTCAACTGACCTCTTGAAAATCTTGGTTAGGTCCAATTCTTCATCAATTAAAAGACCAATTTTCTACATTCATTCAGATCGAAGAATCAATTAATGGGTTTTTAAAGGTAAATTTGGTTGGAAGTTTAAGGATAAGACAAGACTCAAGGAAGATATTGCATAAATGCACATAAGTTTTTAACAATCATTTTTAGAGTTTGTTAGTGAAGTTATATGATATACATGGTGTTTTACTATCAACTCCTCATCCTATTTCACCCTCTCCCAATGAAGATTTATATCCAAATAACTAGTCTAAACAAAGCCCATATTTTTAAACACATTCTTTTCTTAAAGTTGACGATGGAATGTAATATTTTTTAAAACATTTGATCTACAATTTACTTTACTTTATATTTATATCTATGAGTTTTATATAGTTTATAATTTTATTATTTCATTATTTATGTCCAATTTTTCAATGCCAATTCTAAATTTATTTATCTTCTACTAGTTTTAATAACTATTCATTTTCAATTAAGTGCAATGTTAACTATGGATTATATCATTTTTATTTTAAATTTCTTTTTGATATCACAAAAAGGGAGAGGAAATTTGAGAACCACAACATTACATTTTTTTGAGAAATTTTACAAACTTTTAATTTATTTAAATTCTAAGTAATTATTTTGGGGAGAAATTTACTATCAAAAATTAAAATCACAAGTTCTATTATATTATCTTTTATAATAATATATTGTTAAGAAAAATTTATTTAATTATTTTACATTATCTATATTATGTAAGGTATGCTTATGGGTTTTGTGATCATAAAAAAGGGAGAGATTGTTAGGCATGTATTTTCTCAACAATACTCTATAATATATATTGATTTTGATTCTCGCAAATACCCTTGGTTATTTTCTAATAAACATTACTTAAGTATTTTTTAGGAATATATATATCATGTCTATATGTATCTTTTTGATAGAATATAAAGCTGCGAGATATGTTCTATAAACAATGTTCATACCCTACATTTGGTGAATGAACATATGGATCAACATCCCTATGCTGAATAGTAAACATATGGATCGAAAACCCTACATTTGAATAAATTTATGGAATAACAATCTAGTGGTAAAGACTAGAATCAATGTTCATTCCCTACATTGGAAGGATGAATGTATAAATTCTCATACCTATGTTTATTTTTAACCCTAAACTATGAAAAGGAACACTACACTACACAAAGGAACCCTATGCTATACAGGTGTACCCTATGTTTGACTATTCAATGAGAGAGATTTAAATCCATGATTTTATCTGAGATTTCTGCAATAGTCTTGAAACAAATAAAGACCATTTAAAAGCTATTATACGACCAATTCAAAGGATCATTATGATCGATTAAAATAAGTAGTAAATCACTCATACTTATAAGGAAAGTTACGACTCACCTGAATGATTTTAAATTTGAATATCAGTGGTCTATCATGTGACTTTTCTTGGATATGCTCAACCGAAAGAAATCTATATATATGATCATAATATTTTCACTATCAATATATATGATACATACTATATAAAACTATTTTTTTGTGAATTTATTTACTACAATAACTTCTTCAAAGAATGAAGGACTCTGATTTTTTTAAAGAGGCTATACTTTAAAGTTATACATTTCAACCTCATACTACCGAAACTACTACTGTCTATTTTTTTCTATTCATATTGAAGATAATTTGAAACTAGGATCTCTTAAAATATATTCTATCTTAAATAATTTCATCTTTGAAGAAGAAGATCCATATTATTTCAGTTGCTATTGAAACTGTGAAGTTCAACCCAAACCATCAACAAATCAAACTATTTTGATTTATTAGAGTTTCAACTGCTCATACTCAGTTGTGGTTAAGTTTTAGATTTTTATACTAAGATATGGACAACTGATTCCCTATAAAAGAACCATAAAGATCTTTTTATCCTTTTTGTAAAGGTTTCAAATGCCTGTACTCAGTTGGGGATTTTAAGGCCTTGTTATAAGAGGACCTTTCTAGTGAAATTCACCAGTCTCATAGAGAGAGTGTTAGTGGAGTGACATAGAGGATTTTTGTGCCCCAAAACACTATAAAAATTCTTTTATTCTTATTTACTATTTATATGATTCTCAATTATGTACAGTATAGAATGCTGCATATTTTCATAAATAAAAAATAGAGTTAAATGTTAGAATCTGTGAAGATTATCAAAAATACACAATTCACCCCCACTTGTGTATATTTGTATTATTATAACCTAACAGATGTGTGATCATATGAAATAGATTTAAGATATTCCGTTGTGGGATGAGAGTGTGTGTATCTTTGGGATTCACTTTTTCAATTTGGTTATATGGTTTCTATGTTTTCTACCCAATGAGAAAGAACAAGAACAAAATTTTGAGTATGCCTTGAGGCTAGAGATTCAGCGATCTATTATACCTATTTAGTTGATGTCTTAGGAAGTGGTGAGAGATCGAGTGCAGAACATAGAGAGAGATTTATCTATGATGGAGGGTTCTAATAAAGGCCCCTCTCAAGTATTTGAGAAGGTTGAGATAAATTCTTTGAGTTATGGGACTCATAGTTCACAAAAGAGGAGAGTGAGTTATTCTTCTAAAGTTAGAGCGTGTATTCAATCTCTATGGTTGAGTTGCCGAAGGTGTCCAGTGTATGGTTAACTGATATATTTCTAGTGTAATTTTATGGATAATTATTTGTATGATATCCATAAGATTCAGTATATTTCTCCATCATTGATGGAGAGTGAATTGTGGGAATGTTTTGGGTGGATCTACTCCTTTCACTCAGGCCTTGTGGTGGATTTTGAAAAAATATTTTTAAGAGTGTGATGATTAGGATTTAAAAGTTAAGTACTTGTTTTTTATTGTAAAAAATTTGAATTTATTTTCTTTAAGGTGTTTTCAAATTTGTGGAAGGGTTTTTTTCTAGTGTATAACAATTTAGAATCATGGTTGAGGTGGAAGGAGTACCCGATGTGGCATTGGTTGTGAACTAGGGTGGTTGAGGCCATGTTAGGTTTTAGTGGTAACAATGTCCTTATTTTAGAGGTATCTATTATGGTTATGATGGATTTTCTAGCATTGTTCTTATTAGAGGGTTTGTGGTCTTGAACTTGTGGAGGTGTAGTTGGTGTGTCTATCCCATTTGAGAGGTATCTCCTCATGGTCATTATGCTTTAGAATTTTCAATCTTGTTTTTGTTGAAGTTCTCAGGATGTGAATCATTGAGTTAAGTTTAATGTGATGGTTTTAATTTCTTATCCATTTCTCTAGGAACCATTTTCATTTCTCAGTTTTGTTTTTATTTTCAAGGATGAGAATCGTTTAAGATATATCTAATGTAAGGACCCAGTCTTTACTATACCATTAATTTGAGATTTTTGGGGATTAAAAGTCATAGAGAGAGGTTTAAGGGAGAAGAGGTAGTGTTGGAGCAAAAAATTCAGCCAGGTAAGTAGATTACGACATGGATATTTGGGTTATGCCAAATGGGGTCTTATTTAAGGGTGATTTGAGTTTCACATAAGGATAGCTTGGCTTCACCTAGGTTGTGTAAGTTAATGTTTATGGCATGTAATTTTATCTTGAAGTATAGGGGTCTTATGAGTTTCAAATAAGGGTCATCCCTAGTTCACATAAGGGTAGATCCCATGACATACAACATGGTATAGGTTCTTGCAGCATGGTAGAGGTTGTTGTGGCATGGTTTAGGTGTTGCAACATAGGGGCTCGAGATAGTATTTTTTTGGTGGATCTCACAATTTTAGTATGGTTTCAATGTAGAGGTGATCTATGACATGGTGAAGGGTAGGAGGACTTTTGGATTTGGTGTAGAGATTATCTATAACATAGAGTAATTTACAGGCCAGTTTTAATGTATCTATCGATTTTGGGGTAGCTGTGGTGTGGTGTATGGGCTGCGCTGCAACCTTTCCCTAGGTTTATGTGATATGGTTGTAAACTATGGTAAGGATTGCATCATGGATTATGAATTAAGTTGATCTATATATCATTATGGGGTATCCAACTATGTTTTACCATAGTTTTGGGTGAAAACCTATTCATTATGGCATGGATTAAGGTGTTTCACCATAGTCCTTTAAAAATGAGATGGGTATAAATTTAGGAATCCCTTTAAAACCTTTAATTCTTCTTATTTCTCTCTAAATTATTAGGATAACTAGGGATGATTTTGGTAGTTCTTTTAGACCCTCTTCTGTGGCACTGACCCTTGACACTGGGAGATTTATTATTGGAGATCTGAACTGAGTTATTTTCTTTTCCCTTGGTTTTTTTCTTAGTTCCTCTTTGGTATTTTATTTAGAGGTACTATGGTAATATATTAGAGTTTTTTGATGGCCTAAAGTTTTGATTCAGATGAGGGTATTCATGTATTAGATTATTGGTGTTTATTTGAGTTATTCCATCCTAGTTATCATCTCTTTCTCATTTGGATCTTGCACAATGATTGTCAAAGTTTCTAGTTAAAGTTAGTGATTTCTAAAGTTATCTTCTATATTATGGAATAAATATGATTGATTAATCTTTTCATGATTCATTCCATGAAAACAATCATGTTTTATTCTACAAATTTCTGTTTCAAAATGAGCGTTCTTGGTTTATGGGGAGATATGAATTAATATATAAAATACACATAAAAGGAGAATGGAAATAAATTAAGTAATTATAAAATTTTTGGGTGGAGTTTGGTGTTTTAAAAATAAGTTTTTTATTCCTTGTGATTTCTATATTTTTTATTGTTCTTGTGGATATCTTGATGCTAAAATTTTTGTGTAACCTTTTCACCAATATAATTAGATAACTACTTAAAGTTGGTAATGAATGATGAAATTATAGAAACCTAGAAATTGAAAATTGTTTCATTGTTTTTGATGTTGTGGTTTTGTTGATGTGGTTTCTATATACAAGTATAAATTAATTTATAAAATAATATTGGTAATTTTTAAGGGAAGTGGGAATCTATAATTGATAGCGACAACATGAAAAGTTAACTACATATGAGAAGGAAAGAATAATGGAAATGGGTATTGATTGTTGTTCCCTAGTATACATTTCTTAAATATCACTAAAGTTTGAAATATAGAAACTAGTTTTGTTAAAAATGTTAAATAAAATGTGTTCTATTTCTTGAATATATAGTTTGCTAGGGAAAACTCATTAATTTTTTATTAGTAAGTATGGAAGGGGGTGTTAATAACTTGTGATTTAATATGAATCATGTGAATTGATAGTAAATTGGTTTACCAAATGATTTTTATGTATGATAAAATTAATATGAACATGGATATGGGTTGGTTTATGTAAATTATAATGAGTAATTTAAAAACTAAATTCAACTATATAATGATTGGTAATGTTTGGAAAATTAATAAGGAATAAAATATTAGAAGGATCTAATTTAAAATGCGTCATTGGCTATTAATGTCTGTTGAATAAGTTTTTATCAATTTGGTTATGGGTTGAATATTTGTTTTATATGGGTAAAATAATGTAATAATGAATATAATGAGTCTAGTAAATAATAAATGATGAGCACAAAGGTAATGCAGAAATATGATTTTTTTGTGTGGTTTATTTTCCCGAAGCATTGGTTGTGCTATTGATGTGTCTTATTTTTTGTAAAATATGATTCTTGTTATATGTTTGTTATTTTTTGGCTAGAATTTTGGAAGTGGTTATAGGGAATTTATGTGAAAAATGGGAAATAATGTAGTATAAAATTTATGAGCTATGATGTCTCAAATTAGGCAAACACATACAAGATATAATGGCTTGAAGTTATCAGTATGCGATATAATAATTAACTGAGTTATGTGGAAATGATGATGATTCATGGAAGGGTTATACATGGTAGGGGGAGGGCACAAGGTTTATGCTCTACATGTTCACAATACCTCATTGTGATGGTTATGATATGGTGATTATGAAATAATTGGTGGTAATGATTAGTAGCGATATATAGTTGGTGGTGTTATATGATAGTGATGGGGGTATAAATAAATGTAATGTGTTTCATGTGATGGATGATGTAGTAATGTGGATATGATTGGGGTGATATGGTATGTAAATATGGGATGTTTTAGAGTTAGTTCCATAGAAAAAACTTCTAATTACTTTATGATTTTTTTCATGTATTTGAATATTAATAAAAGTTCTTATCGCAACATGTTTTTTATTTAGTATGAAAAATTATGTGATAATATTCTAAAGGTACTTGTTGCAATGAAAGGTCATAGAAGTTCCCCACTATGATGAGAAACTATAAGTTTCATGATGATATTCTTAAATACAAGTTCTATAGCTAGATGATATCATTTTACATGACACAAAAATGATACATGACATTGGGGGTGGAGACTCATAGAACTTTGAGACACTTTCTCATGGTGTACACCCTTAGTAATATTTAGTGTATGAGTTTATGATAACATGATCCACCAATAAGAAATATAAATTTATATATTTTATTGGATTCTCTTATATGTGTACATTTTTAATGATCCTTCGACTTGAAAATTATTATTAATGCATGTCATGAGTCATGAACTTTGAAGTATTGATGAAAATTGTGACAACATATGCTCACAACTAAGTAGGATACATTAGGTGTGTCAATACTGAAATTGTGTTAATGAATATAGTGAGAAAGTATTTATCCTGTATTTTCTTTAATTAAAGTTTATATCTTAGACCTTTTGATGGAAATTGAACTGTCTAATTAAGTCTATGGCCATGGAGGTGTTATCGGAAAGTTCATTTTCAGAAAGTCAAAGAAAGGGATATTGAGAATATAGGTTGATGACACAAGTATGAAACCTTTTTTATTAGATATATTGAGATAAATGGATTATATTACACAATGTATGTTCTTAGGAGGTTACATTTCGTTGGAACATCAACTTATTTCTCTATGAGAACTTTAACATATTGATAGACACTAACCTTATACGTTAGGCAATGTAGCCTAATTCCATTGAGAAAGGGGCCTAGAGGGTCACATACTAAGTGTATTCATAAAGTTAGTTAAATTCCATATGAATTTAACCTACTGGATAAATATCATTTCCATATGTGGTTTAATAATTATTCATGTTGGTTTGATCACAAATATTCAATCACCAGTCATTCAAGAGAATATATTTGTGACTTGAATATTTAAAAAATATTTATTCAATAGGTAATTTTATATTTAATTACATGAATTCATAATATTTATTTATTCTGGTTTATTAACAAGGTAACAAAATATTTATTTAGTTAGTTACATGAAAATTTAATAAATATTTATTCACTAATTTCAATGAATATAATATATATATATATATAATTATTAGTGAATAATTTAGTGAAATTTATTTATTTAATTAAATAGAAATTATTCAAGGTCTAATAAATATTGAGGAGGATTGAAAGACTGAGTTTAATGCTTCGATGGGAAATTTTATATTAAATATTATTGGAATAAATATCAATTTATTTTCTCAAGAAAATAATATTTGTTTTATCCGTGCGTTTAGAACATGTCAAGTAAATAATAATAATTATACTATTATTTAGACATGGGGTTTGGTAGGGATTAAGAAAATAACAAGGGACCTTATGAAATTATTATTAGCTAGAACTAACATTATTGAAACCTAGTTATTACATTCTCCAAGAGTGAAAACCCCATTCTTTCACTCTGCACAATGAGTTCTAGATAATATTCTCGTAATCCCTAGAGAGTTTTTCCCTAGAATGCTATGAAGAACACACATTTCTCCCCATCCCCACTATAGTGAATCCCTTCTCTCTTGAAGGATTTAATTGCGATTAAAATTGATTATCACAAGAGTTAAAACCATCCATGCTAGCACTAGGAGGTTTCTATGGTGACAATAAGAGGTTCACAAAGCACATGTGGATCACTACTAGAGGGAATCTACCCTTGATTCCTCTAATTCAACAACATGATGAAAATAAGTAGTTTAATAATTCATTTATGAAAGAAGAATTCAACGAAAGGTAATTATTTAATAAAATAAACTAATTATAAATTATATGTAAAAAGACCCGCTCTTCTTGGTCATTGGTTCTTATCAATTAATCTTCATGTTAATTTTTTTAGTCATGATAATTCTTCATCATGGATTATTCATGGATTATGAAAAAAAATAAAAGTTGGACATGCCTCTATTGGTTCTTCGACTATTCTTAGAACCTTCAAGTGGTATTAGAGTGGACACATAATAATTTAAAATTATTTATTATTCGTTCATCGATTATACACATTTTTTTTTATTTTTTTCACTTTTCCTTTATTTTTTCTTTAATACAGAGTTTAATTAACATGTTTTTTACATACTAAATCTCTTCTTTAAAGTTTTATATAATCTTAAACAAATTAATAATATATGAATAAGGATCAAAGATTCCATCAGGATGTGCTGAGAATTCTAGCCCATATATTTGGATACATGGTGTGTGACTGAAAGTACATGTCGTGTACCCAAGTTCACTATACTTAGAAGTGTCACAAGATACACAACACAATGACAAGTAATAACACAAAATGCATTTAATGCACACCATGTATTTATAGATCCATCTTGGAATGTAGTCTAACAGACCACATGCCATATAGATAGCTTACACACCATGTAGTATACATGGTTTAGCGGTGAAATTCACACTAACCATGTGGTAAAATCCACACCATAATACCACGTGAAACTAACATCATGTATCATTAATGAGATTCACTATGAATAGTTTGCATATATACCATGTGACTCATTATTTCCCATGTTCAAAGAACATAAAGATTCTAAAGGCAGGTGTCACATACACATGGAAAGCAGAACACACAACGTGTATCTCATTAGTACACATCATGTAACCCAAATGAGATATACAATTAGTCCCTAGGCATTTATCTTAGATACACATAAAGAAACAAATCATGGTGTGTAGCTCATTAGTATATTTCATATAGTCACCTAGTAAATAACAAAATTAAAATTACATAAAGAATAATTAATTGAAGCATTAAAAACCTAATTACATTGTTGAAATCTAATGTGTTGAATTTGTAATAAGGTTTGAAAAATTAATAAATTCTCAATTAATTCCATGTAATTATTGGTCATGACATTTATTTTTCGTGTTTCCTTTATGATGGGTATCTCCAAACAACTTTAGGTGGTCATTGAGATAATGAAAATTAATTAATTAAATTATTTCAAGTCTATTTATCTTAATAATAAATAACAAATTGATGGGAATGCTAACTAGTGTACTTTTTTTTCATTCGTTACATACTATACGGATGACCATAATCTTAGAGAAAACTGCGTATATGATTGGATTATTTCATTTTTTTATAAATTTGGGGTTGAAGCCTCTTTTTATTAAACAACACAAAGACCCCCTTTCACTTGGGTAGGGTGAGACCTGTTATATGGCTCATAGGCCCAAGGAAAAAATTCCTAATAACATGGTCTAAAGTCCCATATATGGACTAAAGATACATGAATCATAGGCTTATTGACCAACTAAAAGGCCTTGACCCTACACGACCCACCTGCACTGGCTTTGCAGGCATCCTCCCCACCTAGACCGTCATCACTGCTTTCTAGAGGACACCCGCCTCCTGTTGCTAGCCGGAGGCCTCTCGCACCCTAGTACTGATGCCTCACTCGATTTATTCATCATCGATTCACCCCATCAACACATTACATAGATTGAAACCTCCCTCACCGATATTGTCTCCATTAACACACCTTATCATCGCATGCTCAAGATCAATGCCTTCCCTCACCGCTATCGTTTCCATCGACGCACCAAGGACATTTCCACCCTCACCATTTCCATCATCACCGATGCATCTCACTGCTAATTGTTAGAGGCCATGCCACCCATGCACTTCACACACACCATATTCCACCCTGCACACATGTGCGTGGGAGAATACCACCACCCCCAAAAATGGGGACACATATTGATGCATCTAGGATTTGATCCCTGACTGCTTGGGTGCGGTGCCACAACTAGATACCACTCAGTTATAGTGACAACCGAAAAAGGAAATTAGGTAATGAGGTATTATTGGGTGACACACCATGACTATCTTGGATCTAACCCAACACCCATGCTTCATCCTTTACTATCTAAATTCAAGTGTGGAAGGAATCGAACTCGATTTATTCATCTCCTCACATTATGTAAGGGCTTGCATGCCCATAGTTTCTTTTATGTAAATAAATTTAACGAATCCTTTGGTTACTTTCACCTATGTTTGAGTAAAATTATGTAATGGATTGATTTCCTAGGAAAGTGAAGGTAGTTCATGTATGAAGTCGATGCAAAACCAATCTAGGAGGTAGATGGGAGCATATATGGAATACTGTAACTCAAACCATGCTTGGTTACATGAGTTAATTCCCTAGGGTCAAGGGCTGGTTTATCATCTTCTAGATAAACTAACCATTAGATAAGATCATGGCCAGAACACATTATTTATTTTATTTTTATCAATTCCATGATTAATTATTTATGGATTTTTAAATCATTAAATTATTCAATTAACAAGAGCACAAGATGGAATTAAAATAAATATTATAATATGTGTAAATGTTACTTAGACATGGTTAATAACTTATGTAAAATCAACTTAATATTAATAAGAATTAAACATAATAAAATGGATAGTTAAAACATAAAGCTAAAAATAACTCAAATTAAATATTAAGTCAATATAACCTTCAACTAACTGAATTAAAATTAAACCATAGTTTAAAGTGATCGACTGACACAATTTTAGGTGCTTTCAATTATCAAGGAATTTTAACTTGAGTTCTTGGGTTGAATTAACTCAGTTCACATCAAGGGTTGAATCCTCAACCAGGAAATGATGTAACTAAGAGGTGAAACATTGAAGAAATTATTACCCAAGATCTCAGGATTGGGGATTCCACTCAATAGATCAAGGAGTTATGTGTTAATGTAGTTGGCATGTTATTACTACCTAAAACCCTTTAAATAACTTGTTAGGACTAAGTCTGGGTTATGAGAAGGGGAATATTGATCCTTGTTACTAGAATAACTATCTGATGGGATATTTCGAAACTAGTGGTGTGGGATATTAGATTTATATAAAATTATGGGATATTAATAAATTTAAAATTTATTATCTAATTTAGTAATCCAGATAAAGTATCAAAATTATGAACTTATTTATTGTAGAAATGGAAACCCATATGAAATTGACTATATCACTACAATCCATTCTAGAGAAGGATAACCTTCTCACTGGCTCAAATTTATAGGAATTGTGTAGGCATTTATGTGTTATACTATGCCATGAATAGAAATTATATATGATAAAAAACCCTATTCCTATGACACTTGACAAAGAGTCCAGTGAGGAATAACTATCTATCTATATAAAACATTTGGATGATTCCAAAAATATTTAACATGTCACGATTTTTTCTATATAAAGTGAGATTTTAGAGAAACATAAGGATTTGGATGTGTATAGAATCATGTCACACCTTCATGGTCATTATCAAGAGAAGGCAGGATAAGAGATATATGAGATCTCCAATTCACTATTAACATGTATGCTTAGAGAGTTAGTGCTAGATATGCCTTAAGTAGTCAATATAATTGGATATATTGAGCGTTTAGAAACCTTAGGGTTTATGATCCCTAATAAGCTGCACATAGATCTCAACGCTCAACGCATCCAATCATATTGACAACTTGAGGCCTATCTAGAACTAATGTCTACACTACCTAAGATCTTCTCTAGCTTAATTATTAATTATAATATGAGTAATAGTGAGAAGTATCTCTCAAAAATCTTGACATTGATTCTACAAGTTGATAAAGATACGGGGTGTGAAAAGACTATGGTCCTTAGGGTGAATAGGAAAAGTAAGAACAAGGAAAATTAGCCTATGACTCATAACAAGTATAAGGATCCTGAGCACCGTCCTTCCAAGAAAAGGAAGATACAGGGAAAGTAAAAAATGTAGTGTGATTTTCATGTGGAAAACCGGGAAATTGTAAGAAGAACTACACCTAGTTAAATAAGCAATGGGAAGTCTTAGGTGCATTAATTATCAAGTGAAATATTTCTATATCTATGAATTGGGTATTATATACAACTTTTGGTTCTCATATATGTATTCAAATGAAAGAACCAAGTATATTTCAAAATATTTCCAGAGGAGAGGTAGATTTTCAGGCTACTAATAGTGCAAGGATGGTTGCTCTATCCATTTGATACCACAACTTTTTGTTTCTAATTGCGATGGTATTGGTTTTAAAATATTATTTTATATACCAACAGTTACAAAAAAACACAATTTATGTATCTTTATAAGAGATATATTGTTTTATTTTTATGTTTGGAAATACAAGTCTTTTCTTTTATAAAGACAACATATGTTATGGTGTAATACATTTAAATAACGGTATTTATGTATTAAATTATGAAAACCAAATATTGATAACTGATAATGAATCAAGTTCACATGAACCATTTCACAACCAACCATGACATCACCATCTTGGTCATATAAATGAGAAGTGTTTGAAAAATCACTATCAATATGTTTACTTGGAATCTTTTGAGCTAAAACAACTTGACATATGTCACACTTATTTATAAGTAAAAATGAACAAGCCATATTTTGGTGTACAAGGTTAAAGAGTTACAAATATTTTACAATTTGTACACACTAATGTGTATGGAACATTTCTAGTAGAAGTAAGAAGTGGGTATTATTACTTCATTACTTTTACTGATGATTAAATTTGATATGGATATATCTACTTAATGTGGCATAAGTTAGATTTTTTTAAGAAATTCAAATAATTCAAGAATGAAGTATAGAATCAAATTGGTAAGAATATAAAGAATATTTTATCTTATTGAGGTGGTGATTATCTTAACCAAGAATTTATGGAACTTTTATGGGTGCATGAGATCCTATCCCAACTCACTCCTCCTTATACGCCACAGTCAAATAGTGTCAGTATAAGGGGGAACCAAACCTTTCTTAACATGGTAAGGTTGATGATGATCCATGAAAGTCTTCCATTATCATTTTGAGGATATGAATTATATAATGCACCATACACACTAAATTGTGTACCAAATAAAGTATAAAATGACATTACTTTCAAGTTATGGAGTTAAAAGAAACCTATTTTGTCATATATTTTTGCATGGGGTTACGAGGAATTTGTTAAAGCTAACTATGAAAAAAAACTAGCACCCCTAGGCATGAATTATATCTTTATAGGTTATCCCAAGTAAATAAGAGGAAACTATCTATAAAACCCCTTAGACAAGAAGCTTATTTTTGCAAGAAAAACCATTTTTATTGAGATGGAGCACATCCTTAAGATGGATAGTGAGAGAAATATTGACTTTGATGGAGTTGATGCTCAAGATACACAAGAGTTGGTGTATGAACGGATTCTATAAGTCCCCATTAAATATATTGTCCCTAAAATATAGGTACTACATGGGATCACTAGAGAGGTTAGATAACCAAAAAGATTTGGGTTTCTAGTCACTGAAGATGGTGACTCATTATTGGTTAACAATAATGATCCTCTTTCCTATAAGGAGGAAATAGAGAGCTAAAAAGCTATAAGATGGAAAGAAGCTATGAATTATTAGATGGATTACATATATCAAAACCATGTTTGGGTTCTGTTCAATCTGTCAGTTGATATAAATTCTATTGGGTGCAAATGGTAATTCAAGAGAAAATTAGAAATGTAAGGTAATGTAGGTACCTATAAATCATCACTAGTGAATAAAGGGTTTAAAAAACATCAAGGAATTGAATAAAATGAAACCTTTTCTCCAGTTTCCATGTTTAAATCCCTCATAATTATACTTTCCATAGTAGCATTCCATGACTATGAGTTCTGGTCGATGGATGTTAAAATAGATTTCCTTAACGAAAAGCTTTAAGAAGATGTATATATGACACAACCTGAAGAGTTTGTAACTCCAAGAAGTGAAAATAATCTATTAAAGTAATAGATATCCATATATAGATAAAAGAAAGCATCTAGGTCATGGAACATTAAATTCAATGAAGACATAAGATATTTTGGTTTCATAAATAATGAATGTGAGTCATTTATTTACAAGATATTTAGTAGGAGTGTGGTTATATTCCTAGTAGTATATGTTGATGAAATATTACTTATTGGAAATGACATACCATCTATACATTATGTTAAGGACTAGTAAAACAAGTGCTTCTCCATGAATGACTTAGGTGAAGCAAGATATATCCTTGGAATCAAGATCATTCATGATAGATCCAAAAGGCTACTTGGAATAAGTCAAAGTACATTCATTGACCAAATAATAAATAGATTTAGTGTGAAACAATCCAAGACAAGATCAGTTCTAGTGTCACATGGTATACATATCTCTAAGAAAATGTGTCCTCATACATAACAAGGGATAGAGAGAGAGAGAGAGAATGAGTAGGATATCATACAAATATGTGATATGATCCATCATGTATGTCATGTTATGTCTAGGATTGATATTTCCTGATGCGCATGGATTTCACTAGAATTTTTAATAATTTTCTAATTTAGTTTTAATTATTTTTCTAACTACTTTTAGTGTTTTTAGGTTTTTTACGTAGTTTTGTAGTGTTTTTGATATTTTTATAGTTTTTAGTTAATTTATATACTAATATTAGTAATTTAGTATTTTTATTACTTTATATTAATTGTATATATTACTAACATGTATTATTTAACACTATATTATTAATAATAGCATTTTCATTAATAATAGTCTTTTTAGTTTATTATATTAACATTTATATTAGTATTTTTATTAATTTCCTGTATTAGTATTATATATTATTTTATATCATTTTGAATATTATTACTTTTAATAATAGTATTAATATTATTAGTTTATTATTATTATTATATTACTATTTAATAGTGGTATTATTATTATGTATATAGATAATAATTTTTTCTAATTAAAAATTTTATTATATTAATATACCTAATTATATGTACAAATATATATAAATACATATATTTATATACATATATTTATATAAATTATTAATTTAATTATATTTATTTTTATAAGTAGTATAATTTATGCATAACTTTCATTCCAGTATAATATAATTTTTATTTTTATTTTTATTATTATCATTATTATTTAACATTTCAATAATTTTTGTTTTGAATTTTAAATTGGATTTGTTTTTTGGCAGATACATGAGGAGAGACCACCCTTCTTAATGATCCATCATCGAGTGACAAGACCCTATCTAGGGGTGGCCAACCTCCTTCCTCCCCGCACACCTAGTGCAGCACATCCTCTCTGCTAGGCAGTAGCTCCTCCTCTAGGACCACTCCTCTCTCTTTGCACAACACCAGGATGATGACGACCCTCCTTCAGCTGGACCTCTCATCTAGGAATCCTCACCCCTCCATCCATAATAGAAACACCCTATCATCCCACGCTGTTAGATACTCTCCACATCCCCTCCCTCATGCTACACCACAACCACCATGATCCTCTTACATATCAAACTAGGTGTAGTACCTATGCCTCTTCCATTGATCCACTACAACAACACAACCACACCCACATGCTGCCTCCTCCCTGTTCGACGCACCAAGCCCTGATGTAGTAGTCTTATCTCCATTCTTTAACACATCATGACATCTTGATTTGAATCCTACCTACAGCACACAACCCATCCATGATACACCAGTCACTGTCGTATCCACTCCAGCCGATATCACCACCTCTCTCCTCCGCTACACATTAGGCACACCATCGACCTCCTCCCTGATGTCACACTAGTGCACTATATAGGGTAGTATTCTAATTTCAGACACTAAGATCGCATCACAATCCACTCTATCCTACCACCCACCTTGCGCAACAATGTTTATTTTGGCCATAATTGACAGTAGTTTGTGGATGCCAAAAATGCATTTTTTCATTCACTTTGGAATTATCATGCTTGGTGGGTTGACAGTTATTATTCAGCGGTTGTTAGTGGCGACTTGAAGTGAAAAAAACGACGACAAAAATATGGTGATATATTTTATTTATTATTTAATGTGTCATTTCTACATGATGTCTGGAAAATTATTTTGTGTTAGAGTTCCTATAAACATGGCAGTAATTATGTGTCTCTATTTAATATTAATATTTTATTTCCAATTGAATTGTTTTTAGTCAGTTTTTTATTTATTAAGTTATATTTGTGTATAATATAATTTTCATATGGGTTTTTTATACTTTCTTTGGTGCTTATTCAAGTGATAACTAATAATTAATCTCAGGATGGATACCATCATAGAATTTATTTTCTTTGAATTTGATCATGTGTGTGAGAGAATCATAAATAATATGTGAATCAATTTCAAATACATAATTATATTAATCAAAAAATTAATATTTTGTGTGTGTTACCTTTCAAACTTTAATGATTGATACCCAACAAGTGATCTCATGTGAGTGAACCCAACATAGATAGATACTTTGACTTTGTGAGAAATGGGTTGTTGCATTTCACCAAATGATTTGATGACAAAATAATGTGAAAATTATTCATAAAATAAGAGAATGAAATGATGGATGATTTGTGTGAAAATTAGAATACTGTAAAACACTAGAGAATGAGAATTGATAGTATTTTGATTAAATTTTGAATTAATGATAATTTAATAAATAAATATTCAAATGTGGAAATCAAATAATTTTCATTGCATGCACTTAAACAGACATCACAACTTTAATAATTTCACCTCTACATGTTTCCTCCATAGATTAATTGAGTTTTATTAGCTAGTTTTAGTTCATTTAAATAATCATTTTTAAATAGTTGTTTAGTTTTTATAATTTTTAGTTGTCAATCACATTAAAAACTCATCCACCTGAACATTATTTCTAGAGGATATGCACATTCTCTCTATGGTTTAACCATTCTCACTACTTCTATAGTAGTTAGTAGGTAAATAAATTTGAAAATTGGGCATTTCATGATGCAAATTTAAAATTTATGGCACCATTTTTGGATATAATAGTAGCATTAAGAGATCCTTAAAAGGAGTGATTTAGGTTACAAAAAACTGAGATCTATTTTGGGTATTTTTTTGGTAGTGCAGAAAAATTCAAGAAACCTAGAAGTAATGAATGGCATGTTAAGAACCATAAAGATACAACCGTTACCCTCCCTACATGCCTGAGCTCATGAAATAAAGTATAATTACTCTCTGGTCATGAGTTATCCATGTAATTATTTTTATTATAATGATTTTTATTCATGTTTGTGTTATAATATATATGTGAATGCTTCACCATGTTGTGATGAAAGTCCTTATATATCCTTTAATCATTTTAAAAGTAAAAGAATTTATGAAAATTTTGAACCTGATAATTCATGAGAAACAACTTATTCAATAATTGGGAACATGTTGTTTTCTATTATCACTAATACTAATTGGAGGTTTGAAATTCAAGATAAATGTAATGAAAAGTTTCTATCCTCAAAAAATAATTATAAAATCAGATTAAAGATCTAGAAAATCCAATGGATCATCTTTTCTAAATAGTGAACTCACTACCACTTCATGCTCCAATTCAGAATAATTATTTTTAGGAAAGTACAATAGAGGTTCCATTTGAACAACATTCATTGTCTGATTCTGTAGATGAGAATGATTTTATTGATCATTATTCTTATCATACCACTGATGATGCTTCTCTATCACAATTTTAGTCTTCCAATCTAATCACATTTCAAGAATATGAGAGCTCAATATTTCACTCTGTCAAATTTAAAGGTGCCTTAAAAAATGCGATTCCATGTCCTTTTTATGTGAGTTTACAACCCATCCTTCCCAAAGTAAAGAAATTACACATTCGATGCCTATCAAATGATTCCTTTTTAGGATTAATAGAGCATTTAACTAGGAACCTTTTTTACTATGAAGAGTCATAATTGATCCAAGATACCATGGACTACCACATGCAAGAGAACATCACTTTAAATCACATAGAATCACCTCTTTATGAAAATCCTTGCAAGTATGAAACTTTTTCCAAAATGGAGACATTAGAAACATTTTATGATTCAGAAAATCAGTTAGTGATTGTGTTGGATAATACTCATAATTTTCTAGAAATAATGGAAGAAGCGGATTTATTAGAGGATCTTGAGTTCGTAGTTCCACATTTTTAAATAGAGAAATACGATGAGGGACGTTTAGAATAAACTTTTGAAAAATATGTCATTATTGACACAATGGAGTCATCTACTCCAATTGAACTCACCCCACTTGATCCATGCATCGAGGTTAAAAATTCTTCACTTGAAATACCCACAAATATTATAAATACTCTTAACCTTGGTATAATCAAGGAAACTTTTGAGAATAAATTGAGCTGGAAACTAGTGGATTTACATGTTCTAGTAGTTGGTTATGAAAACAAATTATGATAAATCATCGAACCAGATACTAAATTTAAGGATATGATAGATATAATTCAACCATTGAAATATTATGGAAGGAAAATTTCTTCTATTATATAAATTCCAAAAGGTAATGTTCTTGATCTAAAAGTGCCCAGTCAGGATGATTGTATCACTGAGAGGGGGAGGGGGTGAATCAGTGATACTTTTTATTTTTATGCTTCCTTGAAAAAGCCTTTGCCTCTTATTAAATATTTCATTCCCTATTGAAAATAATTCAAACACACATCCAAAGGAACACAAGTATTTACAAGGTTCTCTATTCAATAAGAATATCTACATACTTGGTACAATTTGAAAATAATATAATACTATATAATCCACTAGAAATAAATACTTTTGGTGGAATACAATGATTAAGATATACCCTTTCACTCATGTAGAACTTTAAAGACAGCCCAAAAGTGCGTGTGCACCCTCTTAACACAAATAGGTTAAAACAATGTTTGTGTAACAACTAATATTACCTGTGCTTCTTTTCAATTTCCACAAATGTATTATTTTGAAAATAATTCTTCAATTTCTTACCCATAAGATGGCAATAACATTAAGGTCTTTGATATAGAATTCCAATCCAATTGTTCAGTCTAATCTGCTCACTCTGATTCTCTAGATCCATTTTCCCACTTTGATCTTCAAATCTAATTTCCCAATATGATAGATGTAGCTCTGCCATAATATGATTGAGACAATTCATAATTCATTCTTTCCCAGTCCATAAATACTAATAAGGAAATCATAATCTGATTATCCAGCCTTATATGATGACCATCCGAATACAATGATAAGAATAATCTGATAGACAATTGAATATGATGATAAATGAATATGATGATCAGATGAATACAACGTTGTGATATTGTCTTCTATCCTTTCACTTCTCTCCATCGAAACTTCTTCAACAAAGGATTAATACAGAAAAATTATTCTCTCCCTAGTTGGAGATTCTCTCTCTTACCATGAACAGTACCTCCGTTTTAGACCTCTCTTAAGTATAATGTACTTTTATCCTTTTATAGGTGAACCATGAGAAGTTTTGGCAGGAAACCCCAAAACTTTCTTGTTGAACAAATTCACCCAAATCTCAATTTCCATTGAATTTAAAGTGCATTTATGAATTTTTAAACTCTTCTTGAATCTTCTTGAATCTTATTCGAACTTAATATCTTCATTGATTTTTCTTTTTCAAACACCAGTTCAGATCCGATTTCTCAATCTGATTTCATTTCTTGATTATGATTGAATCAATCTGATTTCTTCAATTTAACTTTTTTGTACTAATTATTGAAAACAAACCCTCTTTAAATTTCAAGCTCCCTGTTGACAACACATCTATATATTTTCTTCAACTCTTCTCTTGATTCACTTGAAATATAAATTCTTCATCTCTTTTCTTGACCCACTTGAACATCAAACAAGGAAATTCAAACCCTTTTAAATGGTTGACTACATTTTTGGTCATCTTATTTTATTTTCTTTTCATTCATTGGACTCATGAAAATATTTCTCTGATTATGATGG
Source organism: Viscum album (assembly GCA_963277665.1). Lineage (NCBI taxonomy): Eukaryota > Viridiplantae > Streptophyta > Magnoliopsida > Santalales > Viscaceae > Viscum > Viscum album. The sequence goes on from OY728135.1 coordinate 1,372,401,622, forward strand.
ATCCTAACTCAATTAAATAAACAACACATTTTTCACAAACATTCTCAGCCTTTATGAATCCGATGAGCCCATTACAATGGATTCAAAAACTTTCTTATTCAAAGATCATGACTTTGAATACATTGAAAATCAGCTGCTACAATATTTTTCTTACAATTGAAAGTATTGTAACTTCTCAATCCTTTAGAAACCTCTTTCTTTTCTTCTCAGCCTAAATATGTTCAGGCTGAATATAATCTTCAGAACCCCTTTTCTTTCCCATTCAGATCTAATTAATCTGAATATGATTGGACGTATCTATTTCACTTTCTCTTTCTTTCATCAAGCTTGAATCAAAATTCTTCCAAATACTCATGATTTATGAGAACTCCAAGATCAGAAAAGCATTGTCGCATTTGTTTATTATAGTCACATAGGCTCCAATTCTCCCATTACAATTAAATCTTCTATACAGCATTTAGAGTGAATCCAATGACCATTTACTTCCAACAATATTTTTCCTCAATATGATCAAACTTATTATTCTGAATTTAACGTGAATCCGATGAGACTTTTCTTCCAACCATCTTCTCCTGAATATGATGGTTCTTTTCAAGCATTGTGAGTCCTATTCTTCTAAATATGATGGTTAAACTAAATTTCACCAAAATACAAAGTGAGGTGATTTTTCTTTCTTCTTAAACTTCCTTGACAACAAAATACAATAACTTCAATATGATTGGCCTAGTCCTAATAATATTCCTCTTTGGATTTTTTTGTAAACCAATATTTATAAATCACTAAACTTTGTATCCTAAATAAATGGATTACTTATCAACAATTCTAAGTCTACATGATCTAACTCATTTTAGGAAATAAGAATTATTGACAGCTAAACCATGATGTCCAAAAGAAGTGATTATGAAAACCTTTCTCATATTTTCTTCCTTACTTTCTCATCTTCTTCACCTTTCCTGGAATACAAAACATTTTTTTTCATACAACCACTCTAAATTTATTTTAGAATAGTTCACATACAATTTAATGCTGAATTCATAGCTTACCCACAACTCCACCTTTTTACATGCCTTTTAAGGATATATTTACGAAATAATACAACTATCCACCTAAAAAACACCATCCAAAGGTATGATAAGATATGGGATAAAAACACATACCTATACCTTGATGAGAAAGGGGTTAGACTCCCATGGTCAACCTAAATTTAGAAAATGATTCCTTTGATAAAGGTTTTGTGAAAATTTCAACAAATTGTTCTGATGTTGGAACATACTCTAGCTTTAATTAATTATTCTCAACATTCTCTTTGATGAAATAATATTTGATATCAATATGTTTTGAAAGAGAATGTTAAACCAGATTATTGATGAGATTTATTATACTTTTATTATCACAACTCAAGAGCAAGGGTAACTTCACTTCCACAAATAAGTCTTCTAATTGAGTTTTCATCCACATAAGTTGAGTAGTGGCTTGAATGGCAGCAACATACTCAACTTTTTTCCATACTGAAAGTTACCGAATTATGTTTATTTGAATTCTAAATAACAAAACTCTTTCCTAGAAAGAATACTCCACTATATGTGGATCTTATATCCTCAAAATTTCCTTCCTAATTAGCATTTTAATACCCAAACAAGTCAATAATTTCTGTGTTGTCATATCTGATTCTGAAATCTATTATGCCTTGGATGTATCTGAGAATTATTTTTTCCATAAAGTAAATGTGATTCTTTTGGAGAACTCTGAAATCCTATACATAAGGTAACAACATAAATAATGTTGGGTTTTAAGGCAGTCAAATACAATAAACTTCCAATCAGCTTCTAAAATTCTTTATGATCAACTTCTTTTCCTTCTCCATATTTTTTCAAATTTGTTTCCATTGAAATCTATGTGGTGACAGGTTTTTAGTTTTTCATGCCGAACCTTTTCAGATGTTCCTTAGAATACTTTTCTTTGGAATGAAAGATATGTTTCTTCTTTTGTAAAATTTGTAACCAGAGAAAGTATTTCATTTCCCTCAGCATGGACATTTCAAAAACCTTTTCATCGCTTCATCAAATCTTTCACAACTTCTTTCATCATTCCCAACAAAGATAATGTCATAAATATAAACAATTATGATGATAAAATACTCTTGAATTTTTCTGAAATAAAGATTGCTATCAACTCTTCCCTTATTGAAACTTATCTTCCTTAAGAAAGTATCCAATTTAGAATGCCATGCTCTTAGAGCTTGTTTTAGCCCATAAAATTCATTCTTCAATCTTTACACATAACTTTAATCTTTAACAATGATAAAGCCATAAGGTTTTCCAATGTAAACTTCCTCATCAAGATCAACATTAAAGAATGCAGATTTATTATTCATTTGAAAGATCTTGTAACCTATTTGTGAAGAAATAGTAAGAAAAATTATTATTTTTCTAATCTCTCCATTAGAGAAAAGGTTTAATAAAAATAAATACCTTTAATTTGTGAATACCCTATGCACACTAATATTTCTTTGTTTCTTATCACTTTACCTTTTTCATTCAGCTTGTTCAGGAAGACCCAATTTGTTCCAATAATGTTTTTATTTTCCGGATTGGGTATGAGTTCCCGTGTTTCATTATTTTCAATCTGATCCAACTCTTCATTCATGTACTGAACCCATTTCAGATACTCAAAACCTATTTTCACATCATTTAGATACACTTTTGAATACAAAGAAGTATGTGTAATAGCATTTGTTGTTCTTTTTGTTTGAACCTTTTGACATTGATCCCCAATGATATTATGAGCTTCCAATTTCTTCCTCATCATAGGATTATATTTTCAAGTATCTTCCTCATCACTGGAAATATCCGAGTCTAATTATTCTTCTTGAGGAGGATTACAATTATCTGTATCCTTATTAGAATTGTTTTCAAAACTTCCCTTATCCTGTTCAACTTCCTTGTCTGACCGAATACACTTGTCTTCCTCAGATCTTTCAATTACTTTCACACAAACTGAATAAAAAATTCTTCCTATTTATTTTTTGAAACACCTATATCCTATTCCTTCTAAAGCATAGCCAAGAAAAATTCTATCTTCACCTTTCTACTCAAACTTTCCATAGTTTCTAAATTTATTCTTTATAATACATGGACTCCTAAAAACTTTAAAGTGTTTCAAGATTGGAATTTTCCCCTAATATATTCATACCTGATATTGTCCAATAGAAATGTTGGTTCTGAATATAAATAGAAGTACTCATGGATTTCCTCCAATAGTAATGAGAAAGACCATGTTTAAGTAACATAGTTCTCCCAATCTCTACCAAACTTATATTCTTTCTTTCCGAAACCCCATTTTTTTGAGGATTATATGGGGAACTATAATTATTACAAATTCCATGATTCTCAAGATAACTTTAAAATTCTCACTTATATATTCACCACCATTATCAGTTCTCAACTTATTCTCTAAATACTCACATTCCTTCTTATATTTCCTTCTGAAACTTTTAAACATTTTCAAATCATCTGATTTATGTTTCATATAAATAATACAAGTAATGTGAGTAAAATAATCAATGAAAGTAATGAATTACTCATATATTTTTTCATTATTTTCTCATTGGCCTATAGATATCAGAATGAATAAGTTCAAAGGGTTGTTTTGAACAAATATCAAATTTCTTGTGCACGACATTTGTAATATTTCATTTTGGAAGAATAGTGCATCACTGATCTATTTATCAAGTTGCTCATGTTTCTTTTACACATGTGTCCTAGTATTTTATGCCACAATTGATTCTATTCCACCATACTCATGTAATAAGAGCTTTCAATTTCACCAACTTGAAAAAAACTACCTTTTTGTTCGTTGGCCTCTTATAACCATTTTACTGTATTTTTCACATTTCATAAAAAATACATCTTTTATGAAGATAAAATTTTACCCTCATCACACAATTGTGAAACACTTAGCAAATTATGTTTCAGTCTATCAATATACAAATATTTCTTTGACATCAAATTTTCTTTTCCAAGGATGGATCATCTAAAACCTTTGATTTTCAGAGATTTATCTTTGCCAAATTTCACTGTTCCTTATTTAAAATATTTCACATTATTAAATATTTTAAGACCTCCTATTATATGAGAAGAACAAACACTATCAATAATCCAAGTTTTTTCTCCTTTTGTAGTTTTCAGAGCGAAATCTACAACAATATATTTTTCTTCTTTCTTTTATTTTTCACTTTCATCTTTTAATAATTGTTAAGAATATTTTTATATGTTGGTAAAAATAAAATAAATACCTTTTCAAGGTGTACAGGTTGATATAATCTTTCAAAAATAATTTCCAAAGGTTATAACCTATTTTCAATTTTCACACCAACCTTCTTAGATTTATTTTGAACATACTTCACAAATTTATTCTTTTGAGGGAATTGAATCCCCCTCAACCTTTTTATTTCATAACCTATGGAGTAATAGTAATGTTTTTGGTTGAACCAACACATATTATCCCTATGTCTGAATCTACCACAATACCAGCAGTAGCCATAGAAAAAGTATTTTCCTTTGAAACTTCTATACTGACTGGAATTTTAAATCTTTTTCTCAATAAACTTCTTTTCTTTCTTTTATGAGCTGCCAAACTTCATATTTTCAATAAAAATATTCCTTTTCTTTTCATCTTTATCGGAACCAGAAGTATTGAATTTTTTTTTTGAATTAATATTTCTATAGTCTTCTAAATCCCCAACTTTGTTGGTTTTGTCCACATATATGACTTTTACCAGCTTTCTTCTTTTCAGAAACACTTATATATTTTTTCTCACCCTTTGAAGGTAACTTTTGTTTAACCTTATTAGGTTTATAATTACAAGAACATTCACCAAACTCAGATATAGAATTTTTAAAACTTTTATTCCTTAATTCATATTTAGATAACTTTTGTTGGATAAGTTCCAACTCTTCTTTATTTTATTTTAGCTTTACTTCCAAATGATCATTATGATTCTTTTATTCCTTAAGATATTTCTTCAAATAATCAATTTCTTTTACCAGTTTCACCTTCTCATAAACAAAAAATTCTTGATTTCTTGTTGAGGAACATTCATTTTCCAACATTTTGTTTTTCTTTTCAATCCTTCTAATCTTTATTAGACATTATTTCCACTCTTCTTTCAAATATAATTCAAGTTGATTTTCTTCTTCTTTGTAACTATTGCTTCCAAATTATTCATAATTCACTATTGAAATAAAAGTATTCTCAATACTCTACTCAACATATTTTTTAGATTCAGCATCACTGCCTTCTTCTTCCTCATTATCAAAATTTTTACATACCTCATTTTCAGAATCAGATTCACCAGCCTCTTCTTAAATAAGAATATTATTTGAATTTTATTTCTTAGAATCCTTGAAAGAAATTTCTCTATTAACTCTTGTCTTTATTCTCATAGAATTTTCCCTCCTTATTTCATATGTAATGAGATTTCTATGCAAATCATCTAGAGATAATGTTTCAGGATCTCTATCTTCTATTGAAGAAACTTCTACATCAAACTTGTCAGGAAGGATTCTAAAAATCTTTTCAACAACTGTAAAATCTTCTAACTTTTCACAAAGACATATAATAGTGATAACAATGTCATTTAACCTGGTAAGTATGTCCCCAATAGATTTTTATTCACCGATATTCAAATATTTATACTTAAATCTACAGATTTGTAAGTTTTCCTTCTTCACTTTTGTATTGCCTTCATATTTTTTTTCAATTTATCCCATATAACTTTGGATGTGGATACTTCTTACACCTTTAGGAATTCAATTTCATAAATTAATGATAATAAATAATTCTTGTCCCTTCCAACATTCTTAATATTATTCTTATCAATATATATAAGAGGAACTTTATAATCAATAGGAGGAAACCCTTCTGTTGTAGCTTCATGAACATAATATATAATAGATATAAGATACATAAACATTCTATATTTATATATATGATAATAATTTCCATTGAAAACTATAATACATATATTGTTCACACAATTCAAATTCTCTATCAGCAAAGAATAAGACAAGGGAACCTATTCTCTGATACCACTTGAAAGTGCCCAATCAAGATGATTATATCACTGAGAGGGGGAGGGGGTGAATCAGTGATACTTTTTCTTTTATATTTCTTTGAAAAAACCTTTTCCTCCTATTAAATATTTCATTCACTGCTGAAAATAATTCAAACACACATCCAAAGGAACACAAGTATTTATAAGGTTCACTATTCTATAAGAATAACTACGTCCTTGGTATGGTTTGAAAATGATCCAATACCATAAAATCCACTAGAAATCAATCCTTTTGGTGGAATATAATGAGTAAGATATATCCTTTCACTCGTGTAGCACTTTGAAGACAATCCAAAAGTTCATGTGCACCCTCTTAGCACAAATAGGGTAAAACAATGTTTGTGTAACAACTCATGTTACCTGTTCTTACTTTAAATTTCCCCAAATGTATTATTTGGAAAAAAATTCTTCAATTTCTTACCTAGAATATGGTAAAAACTTCAAGGTCTTTAATATATAATTCCAATCCAGTTATCCAGTTCGATCTACTCACTTTGATTCTCTAGATCCAATTTCCCAATATGATCCACCCACTTTAATCTTCAAATCTGATTGCCCGATATAGTAGATGTATATTTACTAGAATACAATTGAGATAATTTATAATTCCTTCTTTCTCAGTCTGGAAATCACAATATGGAAATCCTGATCTGATTATCCATACTAATATAATGACCAGCCAAATACTATGACAAGCAGAATCCGATAGACAACTGAATATGATGATCACCGAATACAATGATCATATGAATACAATGTTGAAATCTTGTCTCTTCTCCTTTCACTTCTCTCTATCAAAACTTCTTCTATAAAGGCTTAATATGGAAAACTTATTCTATCCCTATAAAGTCAGAGATTCTCTCTCTTCCCATGAACAATACCTCAGTGTCAGACCTATCTTAAGTGCAATGTACTTTTCATATTTTATAGGTGACCCATGAGAGGTTTTGGAAGGAATCCCCAAAACATTCCTGCTCAACTAAATTCACCCAAATTTTGATTTACCTTGAATTTAGAGTGCATTTATGACTTCATAAACTCTTATAGAATCTTCTTGAATCTTTTTCAAAATTCATCTCTTCATAGGATTTTCTTTTTCAAACACCAGTATAGATCCAATTTCTCAATCTGATTTTAATTCTTAGTTCTGATTGAATCAATAAAATTTCTTTAATATGGTTGTATGTACCAATTATTGGGAAAAAATATCCTTGAATTTAAATCCTCCCTTGAAAACACATCTATCTATTTTCTTAATCTCTTCTCTTGATTCACTTTAAATACAAAAATTCTTCTTCATATCTTTTCTTGACCCACTTGAACATCAAACAAAGCAATTCAACCCCTTTTAAATGGTTGACTACATTGTTGATCATCTTCTTTTATTTTCTTTTCATTCATCAGTCTCATGAAAATCTTTCTCTGATTATGATGGATCTTAACCCAATTAAATAAAAAACAAATTTTTCACAAACCTTCTTGGCATTTATGAATCTGATGAGCCCATTACGATGGCTCCACCAACTTTCATATTTAAAGCTCATGCCTATGAATATGTTGAAAATTGAATGCTACATTATTTTTCTTAAAATTGAAAGTATTGTAACTTCCTAATCCTTGGGAAAACTCTTTCTTTTCTTCTCATCCTAAATATGATCAGGCTGAATATGATCTTCATAACCCTTTTCTTTCCCTTTCAGATCCAATTAATCTGAATATGATTGGATGCATCTCTTTCAATTTCTCTTTCTTTCATCAAGCTTGTATCAAAAGTATTCCAAATAATCATGATTTATGAGAACTATAAGATCAGTAAAGAATCATCACATTTTTTATCATAGTCATACATGATCTAATTATCCCATTATGTTCAAATATTCCATACTGGATTCAGAGTGAATCTTATGACCATTTACTTCCAACAAGATTCTTCTTTAATACGATCGACCTTCTTATTCCAGATTTAGTATGAATCTGATGAGACTTTTCTTCTAGTCATATTCTCCTAAATATGATGGACCTTTTCAAGTATCTTGAGTCTGATTCTTTATAATATGATGGTCAAAATGAATTTCACCAAAATAAAAAGTGATGTGATTTTACTTTCTTCTTAAACTTCATTGACAAAAAAAGACAATACCTTGAATATGATCATCTTGGTCCTAAAAATATCCCCTTTAGATTTTGTTGCAAACCAAGATTTATAAATCACTAAACTTTATAAACTTAATGAATGTATTACTTATCAACAATTACAAGACTATGTGATCTAACTCATTGTAGGAAATAAGAATTATTGACAAGAAAACCTTGATGTCCAAAAGAAGTGATTATGAAAACCATTATCATCTTTTCTTCCTTTATTTCTCAGCTTCTTCACATTTCATATAATATAAAACAATTTGTTTCATAAAACCACTCCAATAAATAGTTATAATAGTTCACATAAAATTCAATGTTGAATTCATAGCTTACCCACAAATCCCTCTTTTACATGCCTTTTAAGGATAGATTTATGAAAAAATATAATTCTCCCCATTAAAAACACTATAAAAAGGTAATATGGGATATGGGATAGAAACACATAAATCAAACTTTATTATAAAGAGGTTGGAATCCCATGGTCAACCTCAATTTAGAAAATGATTCCTTTGGTAAAGATTTTGTGAAAATGCCAACAACTTGTTCCGATGTTGGAACGTAATCCAACTTCAATTCATTATTATCAATATTCTCTTTGATGAAATAATATTGGATATCAATATGTTTTGAATGATAATATTAAACTGAATTATTGGTGAGATTGATTGTACTTTGATTATCACAATCCAAGAGCAAGGGTAACTTCACTTCCACAAGTAAGTCTTCTAATTGAGTTTTCATCCACATAAGTTGAGTAGTGGCTTGATTAGAAAAAACATACTCAACTTCAGCCATACTAAGAGTTACTAAATTATGTTTCTTTGAATTCCAACTAATAAAATTCTTTCCCAAAAAGAATAATCCACAAGATGTGGATCTTTTATCTTCAACATTTCCTGCCCAATTAGCGTCTGAATACCCAAAAAAATCAATAATTTCTTTGTTGTCATATCTGATTCTGAAATCTATTAAGCCTTGGATGTATCTGAGAATTATTTTCCGAGTAAGTAAATATGATTATTTTGGAGAAATCTAAAATCTTATACATAAGGTAACAACATAAATAATTTTGGGTCTTGAGACAGTCAAATACGATAAACTTCCAATCAGATTTGAAATCCCTTCTGATCAACTTATTTTCCTTCTCCATATTTTTCAACTTTATTCCCACTGAAATCAATGTGGAGATAGGTTTTGATTTTTTCATGCCAAACCTTTTAAAAAGTTCCTTATCATACTTTTCTTGGGAAAGAAATATATGTTTCTTCTTTTGTAAAATTTGTAACCAGAGAAAGTATTTCATTTCCCCCAAAATAGACATTTCAAAAACCTTTTTATTCTCTTTAGAAAATATTTCACAACTTATTTCATCATTCCCAGTAAATATAATGCCATAAAAAAACTTACAATGACGGAATACTCTTTACTTTTTCTGACATAAAGATTGCTATCAAATCTTCCTTTATTGAAACTTATCTTCTTTAAGAAAGTATCCAATTTGGAATACCATGATCTCAGAGATTGTTTTATCCCATACAATTCCTTCTTCAATCTATACACATAACTTTCATCTTTCCCAACAATAAAGCCACAAGGTTTTTCAATGTAAACTTCCTCATCAAGATCACCATTCAAGAATATAGGTTTAATATCCATTTGAAATATCTTGTAAACTCGTTGTGCATAAATAGAAAGAAAAATTCTGATTGTATCTAATATTTCCACTAGAGAAAAGGTTTAATCAAAATCAATACCTTTAATTTGTGAATACCCTCTACAAACTAATGTTTCTTTGTTTATTATCACTTCATCTTCTTTATTTATCTTGTTCCAGAAGACCCACTTTATGCCAATAATGTTTTTATTTTATGGATTGGGTACGATTTCTCATGTTTTATTCTTTTTAATCTGATCCAGCTCTTCATTCATGTCCTAAACCCATTCTGGATACTCAAAAAATCTTTTTTTACATCATTCAGATCCACTTTTGAATATAAATAAGTATGTGTAATATCATTTATTGTTATTATTGTTTGAACCTTCTAATGTAGATACCCAATGATATTCTGATATTCTACTTGCTTCCTCAGCCTAGGATGAAATTTTCATGTATCTTCCTCATCACTAGAAATAGTTGAGTACAATTCTTCTTTCTTGAGGAGGATTAAAATTATTTTTATCCTTATCAAAATTATTTTCAAAACTTTCCTTATCCTGCTCAACTTTCTTGTCTTACTGAATACACTTGTCTTCCTTAGAAATTTCAATTACTTTCACATCAGCTAAATAAAAAATTCTTCATGTTTCTTTGTTGAAAAACCTATATCCTCTTCCTTCTGAAGAATATTCAAGAAGAATACCATCTTCACCTTTATTCTCAAACTTTACATAGTTTCCTCCTTTATTATTTATAATACACGGACTCCTGAAAACTCTAAAGTGTTTCGCGCTTAGAGTTTTCCCATAAAATAATTAATATAGATTCATACCCGATCTTGGTCTGTATAAACATAGGTTCTGAATATAAATATAATTACTCATGGATTTCCACAAATAGTAATGAGAAAGACTATGTTCAAGTAACATAGTTCTACTAATTTCTACCGAAATTATATTCTTTCTTTCAGAAACCCCATTTTTGGGGGATTATATAGGGAACTATACTCATGCAAAATTTTATTCTTCTCAAGATAACATTAAAATTATTCACTTCTATATTCACCACCATTATCAGTTCTCAAATTCTTCACCAAATACTCATATTCATTCTTATCTTTCCTTATGAAACTCTTAAACATTTTCAAAGCATCTGATTTATGTTTCATATACATAACACAAGTAATGTGAGTAAAATAATTCATGAAATCAATGAAGTTATTATCTCCATTTTTCATTATTTTCTCATTGGCCTATAGATATCAGAATAAATAAGCTCCAGGGGTTATTTTGAATAAATATCAACTTTCTTTCATACAACATTTTTAATATTTCATTTACAAAGAATAGTGCATCACCAATCTATTTATCAATTTTATTATGTTTCTTTTACACATGTGTCCCATCATTTTATTTCATAATTGATTCTCTTCCACCATAATCATGTAACAAGAGCTTTGAATTTCACCAAACTAAAAAAAGTAGATTTTGTATGTTGTCCTCTTGTAAATATTTTTCTATCTTTTTCAATTTTCACAAAAAATTCATCCTTTTTGAAGACAAATTTTTTACCCTCATCACACAATTGTGAAACACTTAGCAAATTGTGTTTCATACCATCAAGATACCAATCTTTCTTAGACATAAACTTTTTTTCCAATGATGGATGATCTAAAACCTTTGATTTTCATAGATTCATCACTACCAAATGTTAACGTTACTTATTTAAAATCTTTAACATTCTTCAATAATTTCAAATCTCTTTTCATATGATAATAACAACCACTATCAATAATCCAAGTTTGTTATCCTTTTTTAGTTTTTAGAGTAGTTTCTACAACAAGAGTTTTTTCTTCTTTATTTTCTTTCTTCACTTTCGGATTTTGAGAATTGTTAAGAATATTTTAATGTGCCAGTAATAATAAAATACAACCTTTTGAAATGTGTATAGGTTGATAACATCTTTCACAAATAGTTTCCAAAGGTTAGAACCTATTTTTAATTTTCACACCAACCTTCTTAGATTTATTTCAAACATCCTTCTTAGATTTATTCTTTTTAGAGAATTAAACACCCTAAACCTTTTCATTTCATAACCTATGGAGTAATGATAATGTTGTTGGTTGAACCAACACATATTAGTTGTGTGTCTGAATCCACCACAATACCAGTAATATCCATAAAAAGAGTATTTTTGTCTGAAACTTCTATAATGACCAGAATTTTAAATCTATTTCTCAAAAACCTTCTTTTCTTTCTTTTATAATCCACCAAATTTTTTATTTTCAATCAGAATATTCCTTTTATTTTCATCTTTATTGTAACCAAATGTATCAAAAACTTTTTTGGATTCAAGATTTTTAGAGTCTTCTGAATTCCCATCTTTGTTGGTTTTGTCCACATACATGACTTTCCCAAATTTCTTATTTTCAGAAACATTTCCATCTTTCTTATCACACTTTTAAGGTAACTTTTGTTGAACCTTCTCAAGTTTCTAATTAAAATAACTTTCACTAACCTCATAGATATAATTTTTAAAAATTTTATTCCTCAATTCAGCTTTAGATAACTTTTTTTGGATAAGTTCCAACTCTTCTTCATTTTATTTCAGCTTTACTTCCAAATGATCATTACAATTCTTTTATTCATTAAGATATTTCTTCAAACCATTAATTTATTTTACCAGTTTCACCTTCTCATCAAAAAAACATTCTTGATTTCTTGTTGAAAAATATCCATCTTCCAACTTTTTGTTTTTCTTTTCAATCCTTCTCAACTTCCTTAGACATTATTTCAACTATTATTTCAAATGAAATTCAAGTTGAGTTTCTTATTATTTTAATTATTACTTACAAATTATTTATAATTCAATATTGAAATAAAATTATCCTCAATACCATACTTAATAGATTTTTCAGATTCAGTATCACTGCCTTCTTCTTCCTCATTATAAATTTTTTTACATACCTCATTTTTAGAATTGGATTCACCAGCTTCTTCTTGAATAAGAATATTCTTTGACTTTTCTTTCTTAGAAGACTTGATATACATTTCTTATAAACTCTTGTCTTGCTTATAATATATTTTTTCCTTATCATTTCATACATAATGATAGTGCTATGTAAATCATCTAGAGATAATGTTTCAGGATCTCTATCTTCTAGTGAAGAAACTTTTTCATCAAACTTGTCGGGAATGATTATAAAAATCTATTCAACAACTATAGAATCATATAAATTTTCATGAAGACATAAAATAGTGCTAACAATGTCATTTAACCTATTAAATATGTCCCCAATAGATTCATATTCACCCATCTTTAAATCTTTATACTTCAATCTTTAAATTTTTAATTTTTTCCTTCTTCACTTTTGTATTTCCTTTGTATATATTTTTTAAATTTATTCCATATACCTTTGGTTGTGTCTACTCCTTTCACCCTTAGGAATTCAATTTTATAAAGTGATGATAATAAATCATTAATGGCCCTTCCATCATTCTCAATATTCTTATTATCAATAGATGTAAGAGGATCTTTATAATCAATTGGAGGAAACCCATTTGTTGTAGCTTCAAGAACATCATATCTAATAGACATAAGATACATAAAAATTACATATTTCTAGATATGATAATACTTTCCATTGAAAACTGTAATACCTATATTTTTCACAAATTTCAAATTCTCCATCAGTAAAGAATAAGCGAAGGGAACTTATGCTCTGATACCACTTGAAAGTGACCAGTCATGATGATTGTATCACTAAGAGGGGGAGGGGGTGAATGAGTGATAATTTTTCTTTTATATTTCCTTGAAACAACCTTCACCTCCTGTTAAATATTTAATTCCCTACTGAACACAATTCAAATACACATCCAAAGAAACACAAGTATTTTTAAGGTTCACTATTCAATAAGAATAGCTACATCCTTGGTATGGTTTGGAAATGATCCAATACCACATAATCCAATATAAATAAATCCTTTTTGTGTAATATAATGAGTAGGATATACCCTTTCACTAATGTAAAACTTTGAATACAATAAAAAAGTACATGTGCATCCTCTTAGAACAAATAGGGTAAAAAATGTTTGTGTAACAACTCATGTTACATGTTCTTCTTTTCTATTTACACAAATATATTATTTGGAAAACAAATTTTCAATTTCTTACCCAGAAGATGGTAAAAACTTCAAGGAATTTGATATATAATTCCAATCCAATTGTCCAGTTCGATCTGATCCCTCTGATTCTCTAGATCTGATTTCCCAATCCAATTTTCATACTTCAATCTTCAAATCTAATTGCCCAATATGATAGATATAGCTATTCCAGAATACAATTGAGATAATTTAGAATTCCTTCTTTCTCAGTCTCGAAATCCCAATATAGAAATCCCAATCTAATTGTCCATCTTGATACGACAACCAGTCAAATACCATGAAAAGAAGAATCCAATAGACAACTAAATATGATGATCACTGAATACAATTATCAACTGAATACAATGTTGTGATCTTGTCTCTTCTCCTTTCACTTATCTCAGTCGAAAATTCTTCAACAAAGTATTAATACGAAAAAACTATTCTCTCCCTAGAAATTTAGAGCTTCTCTCTCTTCCTGTAAACAATACACCAGTGTCAGACCTCTCTTATGTACAATGTATTTTTCAGTTTTTATAGGTGACCCATGAGAGTTTTTGGTGGTAATCCCCAAAACTTTCCCGGTCAACCAAATTCACCCAAATCTTGATTTCCCTTGAATTTAGAGTGCATTTATGACTTCATAAACTCTCCTCTAATCTTATAGAATCTTCTTCAAACTTCATATCTTTATCAGATTTTCTTTTTCAAACACCAGTCCAGATCTAATTTACCAATCCATTTCAGTTCTTGGTTATGATTGAATCAATACAATTTATTCAATATGGTTACTATGTACCAATTACCAAGAAAAAAATATATTTTAATTTAAAGCCTCCCTCAACAACACATTTATATATTTTCATGATCTCTTCTCTTGATTCACTTGAAATGAAAAACTTCTTCTTCATCTCTTTTCTTGACCCGCTTGAACATCAAACAAAGCAATTAAACCCATTTTAAATGGTTGACTACATTGTCAACCATATTATTTTCTTTTATTTTCATTCATCGATCTCATAAAAATCTTTCTCTGATTATGATGCCTCTTGACCCAATTAAAGAAACAACACATTCATCACAAACAGTCTCTGGCTTCATGAATTTAATGAGCCAATTACAATGGCTTAACAAACTTTCTTCTTTGAAGCTCATGCCTATGAATACATTGACAATCTACTACTATAGTATTTTTATTACAATTGAAAGTATTATAACTTCCTAATCCTCTAGAAAACTCTTTATTTTCTTCTCATCTTGAATATAATTAGGCTGAATATGATCTTTAACACCCTTTTTCTTTCCCATTTAGATCCGATTAATCTGAATATGATTGGAATTGGAAGAATCTCTTTCACTTACTATTTATTTCATCAAGATTGAATTAGAATTCTTCCAAATACTCATGATTTATGATAACTCCAAGATTAAAAAATCATCTTCACATTTGTTTATCGTAGTCATACAGACTTAGATTCTCCCATTTCGATCAAATCTTCCACACCTGTTTCAGAGTGAATCAGATAACCATTTACTTCTAGTAAGATTATTCCTCAATATGACCAACCTTATCATTCTAGATTTAGTGTGAATCCAATGAGACTTTTCTTCCAACAAACTTCTCCTGAATGCAATGGACCTTTTCAAGCATTGTGAGTCTGATTCTTCTGAATATAATGGTCAAACTAAATTTCACCAAAATACAAAGTGATGTGATTTTACTTTCTTCTTAAACTTCATTGACAACAAAAGACAATACCTTAAATACTATCAGCTTGGACCTAACATGATCTTCATGATTATTCACTTTGAACAAACTTTAATTATTGGGTGATTATTTCTTCAGGTGAGGTATATTCGTTCCCTTATGGTTTAGTCAATTTTCATTTCATTCTACACATCCATTTTACTAACAAGTTTGCATCGAGATATTATGTGACTTATAAGATAATTTACTTTTCAATGAATGGATTTCAAACTTCTACCGAAAAAGAAGCAATGCATGGTATACATTCCTATTTGATACTGGTGGAGTATCATAAATATATGGATGATGAAAAAGCAAACTTATCGTTAAATAGGATGAAACACATAATTAGTTTATTTTACTTTAATTTTATTTAGTCACAATTCATTTAGTTTTTAGATAATAAAATGACACATGTTTACCATAATATGTTTTTACCTAGAACTATAATGGATTTTAATTCATCATACATATTTTCTTCCATCCACATGTTAATTTTATTTTAGTATTATATCTTTGATATAATGTGGGCATGTTCTGTCCATGTATATATTTTATTAGCACATCATTTCTGGAGCTTCATAGGATACATGAAGCCTTTCTGTATCTATCTACACTTACGTAGGGAAGTGTTTTATTTTCTATAATATTTTATTCTCCTAAAAAAACCATGTAAACTAACTAACTCAAAAAATAAAACTGAACAGAAATATAACATTCCTCTCATTATTGAACCCATATGATAGATGCTGTATTTATATCATAACATGATCAGAGGCATACCAATTGTATCCCTGGGTAATTTAAGCACATGATTCATGTTTGAAATTATTTGATCCTTGATCTCATGAATTATATGACTGTTGATATTATTCCATACTTTGAAAATAATTTTTGGGAACTTCTATATATTTGAGAAACTTATTTATACTCATGATCATCTGTGCTATCCAATATTATATTTCCATACCCATGAGGATTCTAACCCCTTTTTTATCATCTCATGTTTCTCTTTTTCTTGAGGGAATCTTGGCCATGTTATGTCTTCTAGAACTTTCTATTTTTCTCATCAATTCGATATGAATTTTGAAAGTTTCACTAAAATGACTGAGTTACTTTATTTATTTATTTAGTCTTTTTGACCTACAGAGCTACCCTTGAATTTTATCCATCATGTAGCCTTTATAAGCCATGAATAAGCCTTTTAGGATGATCCCATAATCAATACCCTTCCCTACCCATTTCTTGAATATTTGAATGATGATTTTCAATCTAATTGTGGGGGAGAGATTTATTCATGGAGAGGGTTGTTTGATGGACAGTGAGTCATTTTATGTACATGGATCAACATTACCCCTTCATGAATCTACATGCATTACATGTATTTTGATATATGAATGTATACTCTTTTTGGTTCAAAAAATGATTATATATATGGTCATTATGCAGCAACCCTCACCTTTAGGGATACCAATAAAAGTGATGACTCATTACTCCAAAATCTAGAGAGTTTTCTATATGAAATACTTTTATTGAGATTATATTGAGTATGATATATTTGTGTACCTTTTCTTGAGTTATTTTCTTATATATATTCCATGGGGTTTGATAGCTAATACTCACCTATTTACCTATCCATTATGATTGTGTGAGTTGTGTCCTAAAAAAAATTGATTGAAAAAAAAACAAAAATAGCATGACATTTTGATTCTCATATTATTGAGGAAAAGAAAAGTTTTAAGTGTAGGGGGAGTGATATATTGAGGGAGACATTTGTATTAACAATTTTCATGAATTTATTTCAAGATTCAACCCTCATTTTCCCCTAAATTGTAAATTGTTTTACCACCCACCATCCCACAACCTCATAGACATTTGAACCCAATGAAAAGTCCTTGAGATTAATGTATTATTTTGATTTCCACTAGTGGATATGTTAAATTCATGGAAATCCTATGGTAAGAATGTATGTGTATGAGAATTGAGCAAACACTTGATAAAATTGTTTGAGCGATGATAGTGATGACGAGGTAGGTCACATGATGCATGAGTATAGGTACTTGTTTTGTAAAGAATGTGAGTGGAAGGGAAACTATTTTTGAAAATTGGGATTCTAAATTAAGCATGATATTTTTTGGATAAAAGGTATTACAAAATTTTAAACTTGTAATTTTGATGTTTTGATTTGTCCATGAGTCAAGTTGTGTATTATTTCTGATTATTTTTCCCAGGAGTGCAAAAGTTTAAGTGTGGGGGATTTTATGTACATGGATTTCACTAGAATTTTTAATAAATTTCTAATTTAGTTTTAATTATTTTTCTAACCACTTTTAGTGTTTTTAGGTTTTTTATGTATTTTTGTAGTGTTTTTGATATTTATATAGTTTTTAGTTAATTTATATACTAATATTAGTAATTTAGTATTTTTATTAGTTTATATTAATTGTATATATTAATAACATGTTTTACTTAACACTATATTATTAATAATAGCAGTTTCATTAATAATAGTTTTTTTCGAGTTTATTATATTAACATTTATATTAGTTTTTTCAGTAATTTTATATATTATTATTATATATTATTGTATATCATTTTGAATATTAATAGTTTTAATAATAGTAATATTAATATTATTTTTTTAATATTATTATTATATTAGTATTTAATAGTGGTATTATTATTATGTATATAGACAATAATTTTATCTAAATACTAATTGTGTTATATTAATATACCTAATTATATGTACATATACATATACATATACATATACATATACATACATACACACAGATATATATATATTTATATAACTTTATCTTTTAATTATATTTATTTTTATAAGAAGTATAATTTATGTATAGCTTTCATTCTAGTATAATATAATTTTAATTTTAACATTTGGATAATTTTTATTTTGAAATTTGAAATTTGATTTTTTTGGTAGATACATGAGGAGTGACAATGCTTCTCGATGAGCCATCATCAGGTAGAAAAACCCTAACCAGAGGTGGCCTGCCTCCTTCCTCCCTACACAGTCAATGTAGCGCCTCCTCTCCGCCAGGTAGCAACACCTCCTCCAGCACCACCCCTCTCTCTCTACGTAACAACAGATCGACGACAAACCTCCTTCAATTGGACCTCCAATCCAGGCATCCTCACCCCTCCATCCATAGTAGCATCACCCTATCACCTCACGTTGTTGGCCTACTCTCCACAGTGCCTCCTTTCACTGCAACACTACACCATGATCCTCCTACGGATCACACCAGGTGCAGCACCAGATCCTCTTTCTCCGATCTGCTACAACAACACAGCCACACCCACACACCGCCTCCTCCCTATTTGACGCAAAAATCCCTAACTTAGCAGGTTGATCTCCATCCTTCACTGAATCACCATAGATTTCTTCACATCCCACATGTACCACACAACCTAACCATGATGCACCAATAGCCTCCATCTAATTTCAGACACCCCGAGCGCAATCCTACCTCCCACTTTGT
This sequence comes from Viscum album, assembly GCA_963277665.1. NCBI lineage: Eukaryota > Viridiplantae > Streptophyta > Magnoliopsida > Santalales > Viscaceae > Viscum > Viscum album. The sequence goes on from OY728135.1 coordinate 1,372,420,934, forward strand.
GTAGAGTGTTTATTTTTTCCATAATCGATGGTAGTTTTTGGAAGTCCAAATCGCATATCGTTATTCACTTTGGCATTAGCATGATCGGCTAGGCGATGGTTCTTATTCAATGATTTTCAGTGGTGACTATGGTGACAACATCGATGATATGAATATAGTGATGTCTTTTATTTATTATTTTATGTGTCATGTTTGTGTGATGTCTAACTAATATTCATATTTTATTACCAATTGAATTTATATTAGTTATTTTTTTATTTATTAAGTTATATTTGTTTCTAATCTAATTTTCATATGGGATCTACACATTTTTTGGTACCTATTTGTGTGATACCTACTAAGTAATCATGGGTGAGAGATCATTAGGTAATTTATTTTCCTGGAATTCACACAAATTAATTCCAAACAAATAATTATCACTACTAAAAAAACGGGCAAGGGAAGTGCTTTTTCCTAGCGCTGATAAATTTTATGTTTAAAAAAAAACCATGAACTATAATATATTGTTATATAAGTATATTTATATTGATATAAATATAATATATATTTTTTTAAATATGTTTTAGATAAGTATAAATAGACTATTACATTTAATATATATAAAATTTAGTGAAAATGACTTTAAAATATTTTAAAAAATATTATTAATTAATAATTTACTAATTATCATCGATTAATAAACATTTAATAACAATTTAAAGACACAAAAAATTTAAAAAATTAATAAAAGATCTAAAATAAGTTAAAAATGTAACTCAAAATTTAAACGACTATAACTTTTGATCCGAGTGTCCGTTTGAGCTCTACAACATATCAAATCAAAGCCTGCGACAAGATCTACGTGTTAATGACCCAAGAGAACCATCTATCACATTTTAGAGGCAAAAAAAATCCTCCAAAACTGAGTTTTTAGTCGGGATACTCAGATTTGTTAACATTCAAACAAGTATAACTTCAGATACTGATATCCATTAGGCCTCTACCACATATAATATCGAATATTGTTTCATTTTATTCAATTTGACTAGTTTTGGAGTTGAAATGGGCTTCTACATTAGATGTTATGGTCGTTTTAACATTCTATGGCTTTTCAAATACACATATATATGTATTTATTCGTAAATATATATATGTGTGTGTGTGTGTGTGTCTGTGTGTGTGTGTGTTGTATATATGTATGTATATATTTATTTATTTATTTATAAACAGATATAAAAAACATATTTTATAAATGTATTTAAAACTAATCTTATAAATATATATTAATATACAAATAAATATACGGATAAAAAATTATAACTAAAAATATAAATAAATAAATATAAATATATATTAATATACGAATGAATATATATATACTAATATATGAATAAATATATATGTATTAATATAACTAAATATATTTATATTAATATGAATCTATATTAATATACGAATAAATATAACTATATATATATATTAATATTAATATATATTAATATACGAATAAATAAATATATATATATATATTAATATATGAATAAATATATATGTATTAATATAACTAAATATATTTATATTAATATGAATCTATATTAGTATATGAATAAATATAAATATATATATATATATATATATAAATAAATAAATATATCATTAAATAGAGAAAAAAATGAAATGGCTTAGTGGTAAAGGTGCATGCGTACAAGGGGGGAGGTCGTGGGTTCGAGTGTGGGTAGAAGCAAGGAGGTACACACGTGTGGGGGATGCACGAGAAGGGCACCGCGCGGGAGAGTGTGAGGGGGGGTCTTCCTAACGCTGATAAAGAGGGGGGGAAGTGCTGTTAAAAGCTCCCCCCACATTATATAATTCAATTTTATTTTATTTTTAATTTTTTTGACTTTTATCAGTGCTAAAAAAAGAAATGATAAAGGGGTTGTTTATTAGTACTGATAAAAGGTGCCTTTATCAGTGCTTTTATGAGCACTAATAAAAGGGACCCCCCTTTATCTTCACCTCGATTTACAGCGCTTTTTTTAACGCTATTAATGCACTTTTCTAGCGCTGATAAAGACCATATTTTTAGTAGTGTATATTAATTGAAAAATTAATATTTTATTTGTGTTACCGTTCATACTTTCATAAGTGATACTTAATAAGTGATCTCATGTGAGTGAACTTGACGCAAATAGATATTTTTACTTTGTGAGAAATAGGTCATTGCATTTCACCAAGTTATTCATTACTAAAATGATGCAAAAATTATTCATCAATTTAGAGAATGAAATGATGGATGATTTTTGTAAAAATTAGAATACTATCTAACATTAGAGGATGAAACCTAATAGTATTTTGATTAAATTTGGAATTGGTGATAATTTAATAAATAAATATTCAGATTTAAATAATTGACATTGCATGTACCTGATCTGACGTCACAACTCTGACACTTCCATCACTGTCTATTTACTCTATAGATTAATTGAGTTATATTAACTAGATTTAGTTAATTTATATAATCATTTTTAAATAGTTGTTTATTTTTTAGAAATTTTAGTTGTCTATCACATTAAAAACTCATCTGCCTGAACATTATTTACAAAGGATATTCCAAGTGTCCACCCACATTCTCTCTATGGTTCGACTCTACTCACCGCTTCTATAGTAGTTAATAGGTTAATAAATTTTAATATTGTATGTTTCACGATGCGTGTTCCATTGTCTAGGATTTAATAATGGTATGTAGATATTAAAATGAGTTAGGAGAAAAACATTGGTTTGTCATTAAGGTTATCCTTAAGTATATGAGGCGTACTAAGGATTTTTTTCTTAGTATATATAGAAGATATGAAACTATACGTAAGTGGATATACTGATTCTAGTTTCTAAATATATTAGAAGGATGTGAAGTAAAATTCAAGATATATCTTCAATCTCAACGGAAGAGTTGTGAGTTGGAAGAGTTCAAAGCAGCAAGTTATTTCCAATTACATAGTAGAGTTCAAGTATATAATGACTTATAATGAAACCAATAAATCATTTTAGTTTCTTAAATTCTCCAAGAGGTTGATATGGTACCTAGAAGTAAAGATCATATCACATTATATTGTGATAATACTGCAATGGTGCCTCTTGCAAAGGAGCCAATGCTATATTAATGAATGAAGAATATACTCCAAAAAATATCACATCTTGAGGGATTTTTATCAAAGGGGTGAAGTCACCATGAGTAGAGTTTTTTCTATAGAAAATACAGTGGGCCCTTTGACTAAAGTCTCATCTCACACTACTACAAAAACAGGCAAGGGAAGTGCCACATTTTATCAGCGCTAAGTAAAAAGAGTTGATAAAGGTAATTCTTTATCAGTGATAATTAAAAGCACTGATAAAGGTTTTCTTTATCAGCATTTTCCTAGCGTTGATTAATAATTACCTTTATTAGCACTAGAAAAGCACTGATAAAGTGACCCTTTATCAGCGCTAAAATTTTAGCACTGATAAAGGGATCCTTTATCAGTGCCTTTTTAGCGCTGATAAAACCATAGTCCCATTTTATAAAATGGGGTGCATAGTACCCTCTATTTATCATGCCCTCAAGCTCTCATGGGACTGTACCCTTGTGGAAACTCCCCTCCCCCCAATCTTCTCTCTGTCGGACCTCCACCGCCACTGCCCTAATCCGCCGCTGTTTCCCTACTCCACCGCTACTAGCCCTACTCCACCACCACTAGCCCTACTCCGCCACAAACCCCACTCTTTATCCTCCCCCTCGAACCCCTTCCACAGATCCTCCCCCCCACTAACCCTACTTCTCATCCTCCCCGCTGGACCCTACTCCCCACGAACCCTACTTCAAGTGTCTGGGATTCCTTTCGATGAGGTTAGATTCTCAGCTTCCCATCATTGATCTTTGGTTATTTCTCCACCCATCCTCATCCGTTTCCTTTTATTCATATTCTAATATTCATTATGGTGGTTTATTTTGGTTTGTTTTGGGTTGTGTTGTGTGTTTGGGATACATTTTTAGGTCACATTCTTTAAAAAACGCATGAAGTGATTAAATTTTTACCAAGTGAATTGTTTATTACTTATAGGGTTTTGTTAAGTTATTTTCAAGATTAAGATTATTCTAAACACTCTATTATAAATGTTAGTAGTGAGAAAGAGAAAATAGGTTGTTAAATTTTTCAATGGATTTAAGAATGGTGGCATGGGGTGATGAGGTGGTTGTGTTATTGGAGGGTCTGATGGTGATGATTTCATAGGAATATAATATTTTGTAATGGATTATGAATTGGTTTTGTAGTTTATAAGTGTTGGGGTATATATGATTCTTTTAGTGTGGAAGAGTATCCCTTGGTGTTGGTAAGTTATTTAATTTTTTGGATTAAATTTATTAATTTTGATTCTTATACATGTTGAAACATTATCATGGTAAAGTGCGCAGGAAGTAGAAAGAGACATGGGATAAAATGTTGTCAAATTTCAATAGTAGGATGTGTTGATGTTTATTGTCTAGGTGTTAGGTCCTAAGGTTAAGAATTGTCTAGAAGCAGTTGAGGAGGGTTTTTAATTGGAAAATATTCTAGCTCATTTATGGGTTTCCTTAGTAGTGGGATTACTTTTAGGGGTGTCTTGAGAATGATGGAAGGAAAATCATGTTCAGTCAAAAGTGGTTTTAGGAAGAGTTTTATTCCCTAGATATAGAAGTATGAGTGTATACAGAATATCATGGAATTAAATCAAGTTGGATATAGTGCGCTTTCCCTTGGGTAAAAATACCTATGATATTCCATAGTAATTTTTGGATAAACCTAGGTTATTTGTCTCCCCTGCGAACCCCTTTATGTTTGGAAATGTATCTACTATATTAGTTTTATCAATAAAATTGCATCATTGTTTTCATTTTATTTGAGTTTGGTCACTATTTTTGGGTTTTTTAATGTGATTATTTTATTATGATTGAGGTGGATGGTAGGGGTGGTTTAAAGGATGTTTAATGTTTTTCTACAAGGGTGGTGGGTGCTAGAACTATTGGTAAGGGGGCTGGAAAGTGTGTTGATTTTGATGGGGGGTCTATCATGGTTCTGTTGATTTCCAAATATTTATTGAAAATGGTTAGGCTCTATTAATTTCTATTTTTATAAGGAATTGGTTCTCTTCTAATGTATTTGGAAGTCTTGTTTTGTGTATTTGAATCATAAATAATAATATTTGAGATTCAAATAGGATGAAGATGAATAAAGATTAGATAGATGCTAATCGTTTGATAATAGAGTATGAGAATGGAGTGAAAGAGTTCATCATGTCTGCAAAGGATCACGCAAAGGATCCTTCCCAAATCCTTTTTCTATGTTTACATTGTTGTTATTCTAGAATAATTACTCCAGAGGAGTTGGTAGAACATTTGATATGTCACAGAATAGATCAGAGTTATAAATGTTGGAATAAACTCGAAGAAAAAGTGAATGTAGCTACTGGTTGGGATAAAACTGTGTTTTATGGATCATCATATATGATTAAAAATATGGATAATAAAGAAGACTGTATGGAGGATGTGATTATAGATGTCAATGATAATGAAGATCATATTGAGGAAGTGACAAGGACAGTTGAAGACGAACTCCATGATTGCCCAAAATTGTTTGAGAAGTTAAAGAGTTGTGCAAAGATGCCATTGTATGATGGTTGCACTAAATATACAACATTGTCAGCTGTACTGAAGTTTTATAAATTGAAAGTAGGCAATGTATGGAGTGATTTCAGTTTTACGGAACTACTTTCTCTCTTGAATGGCATGCTCTCGGAAGATAATGAGCTCCCAAGCTGGACATATGAAGCTAAACGAATGCTACGCTCGATGGGTATGATTTCTGAAAGAATACATGCCTGCTCGAAATATAGTATATTGTTTCACAAGGAGAAAAAATCACTCACAGAATGCCCAAAGTGTGGTGCTTCTCGATATAAGAAAGATGAATCCAGTCCTACGAAAGTTGTATGGTACTTTCCAATCATTTCAAGGTTTAGGCATCTATATGGAAGTGAAGAAACTACAAGATAATTGTCATGGCATGCAGATAAAAGAAATAAATATGGGAAATTACGTCACCCAACCGAATCTCCTCAATGGAATAGAATCGATCATGAGTATCCTGAATTTGGAAATGAGCTGAGAAACCTTCGTCTTGCGTTATCTATAGATGGAGTGAATCCTTTTGGTTTTCAAACCAGCACTCACAATACATGGCCTGTTATGTTGGTAAATTATAACTTTCCACCTTGGTTATGCATGAAATGGAAATTCATCATGTTATCTATGCTTATATCAGGACCAAAACAAACAAGTAATGATGTTGATGTTTATTTGGCTTCTTTGATCAAGGATTTGAAGTTATTGTGGGATTCAGGTGTTATGTTGTATGATGCTTATAAAAGTGAATACTTCATGTTGAGAGCGATGTTGTATGGGATGATAAATGATTTCCCTACTTATAGAAATTTGTCAGGCTATATCATTAAAGGAACTCAAGGGTGTCCCGTGTATGAAAAATATACATAACCAATTAAGTTGAAACATTCATCAAAATCTGTATTTCTATGACATCGTAGATTTCTACCCCATCAGTATAAGTACTGATCATGGATGACGTTATTCAATGGAAGTTTAGAACAATGCAAAACACCATCTCCACTAACAAGTGATCAGCTGTTTGAGAAAGTAAAAGATGTGAACATTGTTTTTGGTAAACCATTTTTAAAAAACCTTACAAAAATCAGTTAGAAAAAGAGATTAGTTTTTTTTTGAATTACTATACTGGAATTGTCTGTACGTTAGACATTTTCTTGATGTGATGCATGGAAAAAAATGTTTGTGATAGTATTATCGGAACATTACTAAAAGCCCCTGAAAAAACAAAAGATGGAATTAAAGAAAGGTTGGACATGGTTGACATGAGAATATGAGAAGAGTTGGCTCCTGTGAATGGTGAAAATTGAATGTTTCTTCCTCCAACTGCTTACACTCTTTCCAAGAAGGAGAGATATCAGTTTTGCAACTTCTTCAATGATGTAAAGGTTCTAGAGAGGTATTCATCAAATATCAAGAACATTGTTTCAATGAATGATTTAAAGTTAAAAGGTTTGAAATCACATGACTATCATGTTTTGATGCAAGATTGAATTCCTATAGATTTATGTTGCATTTTTCCCAAGAATTTTTTTCATACGTTAACCAAACTTTGTTTCTTTTTCAAAGATATATGCAGAAAATTTTTATACCTGGCGAAATTTCCATCTATGGAAAGAGAAATTGTCATCATATTATGTGAATTAGAAATTTTATTCCCGCCATCATTCTTTGATATGATGGTTCATTTGATGGTTTACTTAGTGAGAGATATTTGACTTTGTGGTCCTGTACACTATATATGAATGTACCCCATTGAATGGTATATGATGATTTTGAAAGGGTATGTCAAAAATTGAAGTCGGCCAGAGGGTTGTATTGTGGAGCGAGATATTGTTGAGAAATCCATTGAATTCTATACCGAATACCTATTTGATGTGGAAAGCATTGGTCTCCCGAAATCTTATCACATTGGATGCATTGAGGGTGAGGGAATTTCTAGAAGAGATGTCGTGACAATCAATATTACAGATCAGGAGTAGGACCACCTTTATGTTTTGAATAATAGTTGAGAGGTTTCTCCATATATTTAAACCCATAAAGAAATTCTTAGTCACTTTAATCCATCAAGGGATGAAAAATGGATATCAAATACACATAATCACTAGTTTATAGGATGGTTTCAGGACCATATTTTTAAGGAGTTAGATGAAAATCTGAAATCAATTTCAGAATGACTTCGATGGATAGATGTCAGACCAAGTGTGTATGTATTATCTTACAATGGTTATGTAGTTAATGGTTATACATTCTATACAGATGAACATGATGAAGATAGTACCATGAAAAATAGTGAAGTTACACTTGTGGCTGAATCAATGCATGTTTTTGGTAGTAAGGAAAAAAATCCAATTTATGCGAATATGTCATACTTTGGCATTATCAAACAAATATGGGAGCTGGATTATACAACATTCCAATTTCCTATTTTTCAATGAAAATGGGTTGATAACAATGGTGGTGTTAAAATAGATGAATTGGGATTTGTGAAAGTTGATTTTAGTAAAGAAGGGTATAAAGATGAATAATTTATAATGGCATCACAAGCGGTAAAAGTATTTTATATTCCAGATCCCGCAAACTGAAAGTGGTCGATTGTTCTGTTATCATCCAAAAATATTGAAGGGTCTAATGAAAATTCAATTGAGGATGATCCTTTCAGTGGTACATCGTAATCATTTCACAGTGGTCCCAATGTAGATGAAATTTTTTATGTTAGAGGAGACTACAATGAAGGGATTTGGATAATCGATAGAGGTGTCAAATCCCTTCATCCTTTTAAAAAAAGAGAGTTCAATAAACATGCTATATTTTTTTTTGTAATATAGATCTTATTATCTCATGTTATTATCTTATCATTACTAAATTTATGTAATCTAAATTAACTGTTCAACCACTTTTGCAAATAATGACTTCTGTATGTTCTGGTGCTCCTAACCTCAAGGCTAAACAAGTCTCTCAAGCTACTGCTGCTGTTGCTACTCACAGTGCAGAGAAACAACAAGTTTCTGAACCTATTGCTACTCTTAGTGTTGAGGTCCAACAACCATCAACACATGCCATTGATACCATTCCAGATGAACATATTGATGATGTTGATATCGATGAAATGGTCGAGGATGAAGGAACAACGTCGTAGAAAACACAGGTGCGTCGTAGTTTAATGGTGTTAGCCAAAGTTCTTAAGGCAAAAAGCAAGGGCATCAAATTTGATGTTGGATAGAATGCATGAGGCCAACATGTGAATCCCAAAAAGGTTATGTTTAGTAGTTACATTAGAATTGTCACTTGACAATGCATGACGATTGACATAGATTCATGGAACCATGTTGTGTTCGAGCTGAAGGCTGTGATCTGGGAATAAATTATGGTAACATTATGATATTATTTCTTTAATTTACTAGAAAATAAAACAATTAAAAAATTCCTTACTCTTATCAATCCCTTGTAGAGTACATTTATATTAGATGATTCACACAAGAATTATGTACTAAGGCTTATAGGAAGGATTCATCGAGGTTTTTGCACTATTTTAACAAAATGTCACCTGAAAGATTCCAAAGGTAAAATAAATCTGCACCACCCCTTGTTTATGCTCACTTGATATACCACGAAGCGTGGGATGCATTTATTGGCCACCGTGGGGATGAGAAGTTTCAGGTACATTATGGATAATAATACATTGTTTAAGGATACATGTATTCATCACTTTGATTGTCAATATTTCATTTATGAAATAGAAACTCAGTACTGAAAATAAGGAATGTGCATCAAAACCAACATACCCCTATCGTAAAGTAAGGATGGGGTACTCTTAACTAGAAAAGAAAATGGTACGTATTTTAAATTTACAGTAATATTGTTATGTTCCAAGAAAAAACATCATGATTATATTTCTATATTTATATGTATATTAATGAGTCTAAATCCAAAGAAACTTCCATCCCATGTTATGTTCTATAGAAGGAGGAACATGTGAATAAGGAAGGGAAGCTAATAGATGAAAACATACAAAAAGTGTGGGAAATATGCATAAGTATGACATAATAAAAAGTTTTGTTTTAAATTGATATTACATAATAATAATTACTTATTTCCCTATATCCGATATTCAGAGGAATCAGCTACTCCTGTAGTGGATGCAGACCTATTATCGATAGATTTGAAGCGTCCAGAACAATACAGTCGTGTTAGAGGTGCGGGGTTTGGGGTGACACCCGGAGTATATTTTGAGAAAAAAAAAACAAACGAATGATAAAAATGAAGAAATGAAACACATGAGAAAAAGACTAGAAACTCTTGAAGAATTATTTCAATGGTAGGGAGAGTTGCTAGAAACTTTTATAGGTAAGAAGCAAGAAGAAGACACAACTCAGGAGAAACCAGTGCGTGAAGATCCCGCCCCACCCCCACCAGCTTTGAGGTGAGCCATTCGCCTCAAAGAGTTGTCATAGCCGTGGTAATCAATATTCTAATAATTATTCCCATGAAATGTGAATAAGATAAACACTGATACTTTTCCTATACTGATCTTCTACAGGGTGATAATGACTGTGATTTATATCTATCAACACCTACCTATCACCTTGTAGCGAGGGATACAGTGTTCAACATCCCAGAGGACAACCTGCATAATAGACCACTTCCAATAGATCATCTAAAAGTGACGATTACTATATCTCATGATTAAAATTAAGATCTACCTATTCTAATTGATGATGATGATATTCATACGGTCGAAAAGGATATTGGGACATTCATTTCATGGCCATCACAACTTGTAAGAGTGCATGTGGACGAAGAGGTATTTATTTCCATTTTTTTCAAGATAAACCTTTAACAATTAATAAAAAAAGTCTTAACCAATTAATTTCATTATAGATAGAGAAAGGGAAGGGGGTTACAAGAAACGTGGGCTCAAAAGCATATAAAGGATCGACCAACTGATCCAAAAGATCTATTGAAAGCACAATTACATCGCATGTTCTCTATCCACATTTACTAGAATTGAAGACTCATTTGGATACGAAGCTAAAAATTGTTAGTAGTCATATAGTTGTTTTTGAAGAGAATATATATGGAGAATAAATTATAGATTACATTGCTACTGAAAATGTAAATGACATCCTTGAATACGATTGGCTAGGAGTCACAGTTTTAAATGTATATATGAGGTATGTTTTCATGAATTGATTTTCTAAAAGTTGATATAATGTGCTAATTATGACTAAATGCATTTTATATTATTGATAGATGTATATATGAAAAATAGTTGAAGGGATTTCCCCATGAGCAAAATTTCGGACTCGTTAGTCCTCATACCACATCTATACAACTAACGAAATTAGAGCCATTAATAAGGGATGAAATAGTGAAAGGCTTGCTAAAAACATTTAAAAGTAAGATTATGGATGACAGACTCTTCCTAATACCATCCATGTAGGGGTAAAACTCTATGATTAAAGCATATCAATTATATTTTCACTTATTTCATTACTTATTCCTTTTTGTGTTTTTAGGCAATATTGGTTGCTAATTGTGGTGAACTTGGATACTCCCAAGATTTATTTTCTAGATTCAATGCAAGGATATCCAATAAACCAACCACACATGATGGAGTTTGTGAATCTATAAGATACTACATCCTACGTTTTAGGTCTAAATATCAAGTTATATAATTTATATTATCTTTTACTGAGGATTTTGTTATGATAGGAAAGTATATCAATATTGTTTAAAACAATGAATGAGGACAGGGGCTAAGGATAAGGTGGCGAACAAGTACTATTTCTGGACAAGTATTAGGGTATATATAATAAAATTTCACTATCTAAACACATATCAAAACAATTTACTTATTCTCCTAATGATCAAAGTTTTTGCAGTGTCCAAAACAAACAAATGATAAAGATTTCGGTTATTATGTTTGTCAATTTATGAGAGAGATCATTTTCCATCAACAAACTAGCATCCCTAAAGAGGTATTTTAAAAAACAACCACTATTTCATTTAAATTATTTATTAATTATTTATTTACATATTTTGCAGTACTACTTTGACTGTAGAAGAGCCTTATATTCACAAGATGATATAGATTTGTTCATAAACAAGTGAGCCGCATACTAGATGGAATATTGTACACAAATAGCATGAAGATCTTACTTGGGGATGTGTACAATTAGAGGACATTTTTGAGAGGGGTTTATGGAGATCAAAAGATGAACCATTGTTGTATGTAAATGTTTATAGGAAAATTGTAATTGTTATTAAATAATATATCCTTTCTCTAATGATTCATTTTTCCATTTTAACAGATGAAATGCACCATCAACATGCAAGAATGATGAACCACTTTTATTTGGGCTCTCGATAAGAAAAACTAGTAAAATATCCAAAATACCTTCATATCACGCATTCCCAATAAAATTAAAAGAAAAGATGAAAAAATATCTCCAACCTAAATTGATTGCAGTATGATCATCAAGATTCCAAACGTATTCACATGCGTTGAACATTTTCATTGGTAGAAATTGTATGTTTTATGATTATCCATAATAAGAAAATGAACATTGTTGGAACCTCATTCTTCCATAGCCCCCACATATATGTTTTAAATTTAGGAGAATGATACATGGGTCATTTGTGACATTTAAGAGTCAACCTCACCTCAATCCGAGGCACAATGTGGCCGGTATCACACAAAGTGTCTCTCTTTTGTTTAAAATGAACATAAATTTTAAGTGAAAACAACCACTAACGTACGAAAAACTGAAAAAACGCATTTGGATAATGTTGATAATTTAGGAAAATGATCCATGGGTCATATGCGATGTGTACGAGTCAACCTCGTATTAATCTGAGGCACAGTGTGTCCAGTATCACTCAAAGTGTCTCTCTTTTGTTGAAAATGGACATAATTTTTAAGTGAAAAGAACAACTGACGTACGAAAAAATGACCAAACACATTCGGATTGTGTTGATACTTTAGGGGAATAATCCATGGGTCATTTTTGACTTGTAAGAGTCAAACCTTCCTCAATATGAGGCATGGTGTGGCCGGTATCACTGAAAGTGTCTCTCTTTTGTTTAAAATGGATATAATTTTTTAGTGAAAACAACCACTGACATACGGAAAACTAAAAAAATTCATTAAAATTATGTTGATACTTTAGGAAAACAATCCATGGGTCACTTGTGACATGTATGAGTCAACCCTGCCTCAATCTGAGGCACGGTGTGGCTGGTATCACTCAAAGTGTGTCTCTTTTGTTTAAAATGGACAAAATTTTACGTGAAAACAACAACTGACATACATAAAACTGATAAAATGAATTAAGATTGTGATGATACTTTAGTTGAATGATACATGGGTCATTTTTGATGTGTAAAAGTCATACCCGCCTCAATTAGAGGTACAGTGTGGCCGTTATCACTCAAAATTCTCTCTTTTGTTTAAAATGGACATAATTTTAAGTGAAAACAAACACTAATGTACAGAAAACTAACCAAATACATTCGGATTGTGTTGATATTTTAGGAAAACGATCCATGGATTATGTGTGACGTATAAGAGTCAACCATGCCTCAATCCGAGGCACAATGTGGCTGGTATCACTCAAAGTGTCTCTCTTTTGTTTAAAATGGACAGAATTTTAAGTGAAAACAACCACTGACGTACATAAAACTGACCAAAAACATTCGGATTGTGTTGATACTTTAGGAAAACGATCCATGGGTCATGTGGAATGTTTAGGAGTCAACCCATCCTCAATCCGAGGCACATTGTGGCCGATATCACTCGAAGTGTCTCTCCTTTGTTTAAAATGGACAGAATTTTAAGTGAAAACAACAACTAACGTATGAAAAAATGACCAAAAACTTTTGGATTATGTTCATACTTTAGGAGAATGATCCATGGGTCATTTTTGACATTTAAGAGTCAACCCCACCTCAATCCGAGGCATGGTGTGGCTGGTATCACTCAAAGTGTCTCTCTTTTGTTTAAAATGGACATAATTTTTAAGCGAAAACAACCACTAATGTACGAAAAACTGAAAAAAAAACATTCTTATTGTGTTGATACTTTATTATAACGATCCATGAGTCATGTGTGATGTATAAAAGTAAAATAAACCTCAATCCGAGGCACGGTGTGACTGGTATCACTCAGAGTGTCTCTCTTTTGTTTAAAATGGACAGAATTTTAAGTGAAAACAAAAACTAACATATAGAAAACCGATAAAACACATTCATATTATATTGATACTCTATAACAATGATACATGGGTCATTTTGGATGTGTAAGAGTTAACCCCTCATCAATCCGAGGCACGGTATGGCCGGTATCACTCAAAGTGTCTTTCTTTTGTTTAAAATGGACATAATTTTAAGTGAAAACAGTCACTAATGTACGGAAAATAGACTAAAAACATTAATATTGTGTTGATACTTTAGGAAAACAATCCATGGGTCATGTGTGATGTATAATATTCAAACCCTCCTCAATCTGAGGTACGGTGTGGCTGGTATCACTCAAAGTGTATCTCTTTAGTTTAAAATGGACAGAATTTTAAGTGAAAACAATAACTAACGTACAAAAAAATTACCAAACGCATTAGGATTGTGTTGATACTTTATGAGAATGATCCATGGGTAATTTTTGACGTGTATGAGTCAAAATTTCCTCAATATGAGGCACGGTGTGGCTGGTGTCACTCAAAGTGTCTTCCTTTTATTTAAAATGGGCATAATTTTTAAGTGAAAACAACCTCTAACATACGGAAAACTGACCAAATGGATTTGTATTGTGTTGATACTTTAAGAAAAATATCCATGGGTCATATGTGACTTATATGAGTTAAACTCGCCTCAATCCGAGGAATGGTATGGCCGATATCACTCAAAGTGTCTCTCTTTTGTTTAAATGGACATAATTTTATGTGAAAACAACAACTAACGTACGAAAAACCAACCAAATGCATTAGGATTGTGTTTATAATTTATGCTAATGATAAATGGGTCATTTTTTACATTTATGAGTCAAACCCTCCTCAATTTAAGGCACGGTGTTGCCGATATCACTCAAAGTGTCTCTCTTTTGTTGAAAATGAACATAATTTTTAAGTGAAAACAACCACTGATGTACATAAAACCATCCAAACACATTCAGAATGTGATGATAATTTATTAAAACGATACATGAGTCATGTGTGACATGTAAGAGTCAACCCTTCCTCAATCTAAGGCACGGTGTGGCCGATATCACTCAATGTGTCTCTCTTTTGTTTAAAATGGACAGAATTTAAAGTGAAAACAACAACTGACATACAGAAAAGTGACCAAATGCATTTGGATTGTGTTGATACTTTAGGATAACAATACATGGGTCATTTGTGATGTGTACGAGTCAACCTTGTCTCAATACGAGGCACGATGCGGCCGGTATCACTCAAATTGTCTCTCTTTTGTTTAAATAGACATAATTTTTAAGTGAAAACAACCACGGACGTATGGAAAACTGAACAAAAACATTCATATTGTGTTGATACTTTAGTCCAAATATACATGGGTAATTTTTGACCTATATGAGTCAACCCCACCTAAATTTGAGGCACGGTGTGGCTGGTATCCCTCAAAGTGTCTCTCTTTTGTTTAAAATGAACAAAATTTTAAGTGAAAACAACAACGGACATACAAAAAAGTGACCAAACGCATTCAGATTGTGTTGATACTTTAGGAGAATGATCCATGGGTCATTTTTAACATTTAAGAGTCAACCACACCTCAATATGAGGCATGTTGTGGCCAGTATCACTCAAAGTGTCTCTCTTTTGTTTAAAATGAACATAATTTTTAAGTGAAAACAACCAATGATGTATGGAAAACTGACCAAAAACATTTGGATTGTGTTGATACTTTATTACAATGATCCATGGATAATTTGTGATGTGTATGAGTTAACCCCGCCTCAATCCGAGGCATGATGTGGCTGGTATCACTCAAAGTGTCTCTCTTTTGTTTAAAATGGGAAGAATTTTAAGTGAAAGCAACAACTGACATACAGAAATGAAACCAAATGCATTTTGATAGTGTTGATAATTTAGTAGAAATATCCATGGGTATTTGTGATGTGTACGAGTCATCCCCGCCTCAATATGAGGCATGGTGTGACTGGTATCACTCAAAGTGTCTCTATTTTGTTTAAAATGGAAAAAATTTTAAGTGAAAACAACCAAACGTACGGAAAACCGACCAAATGAATTCAGATTGTGTTGATACTTTAGGAAAATTATCCATGGGTCATATGTGATGTGTATGATTCAACCCCGACTCAACCACTGACTTACGAAAAACCAATCAAACACATTCACATGCATGCCTTAATCAAATTTTTCTTAAGGTTCTGACATTGAACTCTCTCTATATATTTTATCCAAGGAAATGTAAGATATCATTTGGAGGAGATAGCATTTAATGGTACCTTTTGATAATTATAATGAATAATTAGTACATCACATTAGTTATGGATTTTCCCATCTTTTGATCCCAAATTGACTACCATTGCATATTTTATCTGTGTGAACTGCTTGTTTGATATGCTGATTTTTTTGAGGTTTTGTTTGGCTGTGCTGCTGCAGAATTTCATGTTACAGAAGGTAGGGCATTTATCAGTTCTAAAAAAATCACTGATAAAGGGAGCCTTTATCAATGCTAAACAAGAACTGATAAATGAGCCCATTTTCAGCACGTTTTCAATACTGATAAAGGATCCCTTTATGAGCGATTTTTTAGCGCTGATAAAGGATCTCTTTATCAGCAATTTTTTTCACTGATAAATGGTACCCCTCTTTATCAGCGCTGAGATTTACAACACTTTTTTATCACTGTTAAATCCCATTTTGAGTGCTAATATAGCCCGTTTTTGTAGTAGTGTCAGTATAAGTATGAACATCATGTGAAAGATAATGAACTAAAGGTTGTTAGTAGTTGGCTCTAGTGAAAGTGGAATTCTATTTGAGTTGGTACCATATGATCTACTTCTAAGTACTTTATGATTACTTATATTAATGTATTTTAATATTAATAAAAGTTCTTGTCATATAATTATCGTTCTTCTTCATGACATAGTATGTGATAATGTTCTAAGGGTACTTGTTGCACTAAAAGGTCACAACAACTCTCTGTTATGATGAGAACCTAGAAGTTAAAAAATATTTTTCTTAAATATAATATTTATTGATGGATGATATAATTTTATAGCACACATATGATACATGATATCAGGGTTGGAGACTCACAGAACTTTGAGACACTTTCTTAGGGTGTACGCCCTTCGTAATCTTCAGTGCATAAGATTATGATAACATAATCCACCAATAGGAAATCCATATTTATATGTTTCATTGGATGTTATTATATGACAACATTTTTAATAATACTTATAATTTAAGATTATTATTAATGAATTTTATGAGTCTCATTCTTTGACTTATTGATGAAAACCTTGAAAACAAATGCTTGTAGTGAAGTAGGATACATTGGGTGTGTCACAACTAACATTATGCTAATGAATAATGTGATAAAGGATTTACAACTTATGTTCTTTAATGTAAGTTGATATCTTAGGCATGTTGATGATAATTTAACTTCCTGATTAAGTTTATGTCCATGGTGGTGTTTTCAGTAAGTTCATTTCCATAAAGTCAAAGAAAGTGACATTGAGAATATAGGTTGATCTTACATGTCGTTGCGATATTAAATTCTTTCTCTATGGGATCCTTGACATGTTTCTAGATGATGACCTTGGAATTTAGGTAGTGTAGCCTAATTATACTAAGAAAGGGGCCTATAGGTTCACACACTTAGTGTATTCAAAACCTTAGTTAAATTCCATATGAATTTAATACGTTGGATAAATATTATTCCCGTACACGGTTTAATAATTACTCGTGTTGGTTTGATAAAAAATATTCAATCACAAGTTATTTGAAATAATATATATGTTTGTTGGCTATTTAATAAATATTTATTCACCAGGTAATTATATATATTTAATTACGTGAATGTATAATATTTACTTATTCTAGTTTATTCTCAAGGTAACAAAATATTTATTTATTTAGTTATGTGAATAATTAATAAATATATATTCCCTATTTTTGGTGAATATAATATTTATACATTTATTGGTTAATAATTTAGTGACATTTAATTTATTAATTAATTAGTCATTATTTGAGGTTTGATAAATATTGAGGAGGATTGGTGGAATAAGTTTAATGGTTCTGTGAAAAATTTCATACTAAATATTATTTGAATAAACATTAATTTTTTTATTCATGAAAAATAATATTTTTATCCAAAATTTTATTAATTGTTAAGTAAATAATAATAATAATTCAATTATTATTTATATATGGGGTTTTTTAGGGATTAAGAAAATAATAAGGTTACTTGTGCAATTATTATTTTCTAACCCTAGAATGATTTAAACCTGATTATAACATTCTAAAAGAGTGATATTTACATTCATTCATTATGAACAATGAGTTCTAAATAAGATTCTCTTAATCCCTAGATAGATTTCCCCTTGAACGCTCTAAAGAACATGGAGTTTTACTCCTCCTCCACTAGAGATAATCCCTTCTCTCTTGAAGGATTCAATTGTGATTAATATTGATCATTACAAGCATTAAAACCATCCACACTAGCACCCAAAAGATTCTATGGTGGTGATTGGTGGATCACAAAGCATGCGTGGATCACTGCTAGAGGGAATCTACTCTTGATTCCCTATACACAATGTCTATGTACCAATAAGTGGTCTACCAATTCTTCGATGAAGAAAGAATTAAAACAAATTTAATTCTTTAATCAAATAAATTAATTATAAACTATGTATGAAAAGATCGTAAATTCTTAGTTTTGGGATCTTGTCAGTTAATATTCATATTAATTCAATTTTTCATGATGATTCTTCATCATTTACATATCAGATTATTCATGGATTATGATAAAAAGTCTAAGTTGGTCTTGCCTCCACCAGTTCTTCTACTACACTTGAAACCTTCAAGATAATGGTATACGATAGATGTGGTTCCATTCCTAATCATATATGTAGATAGACCTCCCTAATGACTAGAAACTAATTAGAGGGTAAATGGATCTAATAATAGTTAAGAGTGGTGATGGAAAATTGATGGGACCATGGTAGGAAGTGTTGATGCACTGGATGTAGAAATCTAATTTTGCTTGGTTACAGATGATGGAACTTGGAAAATGATGTTGCAAAAGTTGAAAGGGAGATATATATTATGACTTTATTTATATGCTTATCCTATTTTATACTTGTGATTATGTTTTGATTTTTTTTCTTAATATTTTCACTCTTTCTTAATCTTATATATTTATTTTTCATATATGTTGAATTGTTTTAGAAGTATGATACTACTGAGTACTCCCAAATGCTCACCGCAACACAATTTTCTATGTATTTGCAGGATATTTTGGCGGATTTTGCACCTGCTGTTTAGTTTGATTGGATAGAGTTAGTATATGGCTTAGAGTTTAGTTATCCTCTTGCATGAATTTTTTGTATGTTGTACATTTGATATGATACTATCATTTGGATTTTGATTTTTTATGGAATGGAATGCAAATTATTTTTGTGTTTATTGGTGGATCTCCACTCGTCTCTTGTTCATAAATTCTTTATTGAGGGTAACGCCTCTCATTGTGTGTTTTAGTTTTCAAACCATTTCCTATCTAAGGCAGTCTTCAGGGGTCACTCCATCTCTTCATTGCTTTCCCAAGAGGGGTATCAATTGTGTGTGTGTGTGTGTGGGGGGGGGGGGTTGTGACATACAAGGTCACACCTCTTCTATATCCATCTCTAGATAATAAAAGCATAGCAGTGTGTGAGTGGGATATAAACCACCATACACCTGGGACATAACCATACTTTAACAAGACAAACCTTCTCAACAAATCTGATGCATTCTATATTTTATTATATATTATTTTATGATATGAGATTCTGGTGAACAAGAAGAAGGTCATAAAGTTTTTTCAAAAATAATAAAAACACTAATTCACCCCCTCTCAGTGTTTTTCATTTCTTATTGGATCCTTTCAGTATGTATATATACACCCACATAATATATATATATATATATATGTGTGTGTGTGTGTGTGTGTGTGTGTTTGTTTGTGTGGATCTCTTTGCGAGGGTGGATTTATTTCTAGGAAACATGTTTTCATGGTGGAAATTACGGAGGGAATGGAATTAGATGGGGATACACATGTATCTATTTAGTGATGTGGAAGAAGCATGGGATTCTGTAGGGATACTAGGCATCATCGTTCATGCAAGGTAGGTGTTCACTTCAGAGGGGCCACGCATGCAATTATCAGGTGGGTAAAAAACCCATAGGAGTGAGTTTTTTATACGTTTTTTTTTGAAAAAATAATTAGTAAAATAATACCAAGTTAATTTATTTAAGACTAATATGGAAATGAAACATCGCCCTTTCTTCATTTGTTTTTTTAAAAAAAAAATTAAAAAATTTAAAATATATATGTTTTTATATTTTGATATATATATTGTGTTTATTTTATTTTGTTTATAATCATGACCATTAATATTTGAAAGTGAAAATGTTATGTTTTTAAGAAATAAAGTTTTTGACATGTAAATTAACTTTTTATTATATTTATGTTTTTTTATTTTCAATTATGTTTTATATTTTGAGTAATTTTGTCAAATATCATTTATATTATATTTAAATTTTATAATTTACATGCTTTCAAAGTCACCTACATAAAACATAATAATGTTTCAAGTTTGTGGCTTTGAAAATCTATACATAATAAAGTATAAATACAATCTAAATGAAATTTGGAACACTTACTGAACATATAAAAAATAATTGAAAATAACAAAAATTTCATAAAATCAATTAATGAAAAATAATTTTAGTGGCATAATATATTTTTGTTTTAATCCATTACATTTGTATTTATAATTTTCTTTACATTAATTTCATTTTAAATTATTTATTATATGTTTATTCAATTTTATAAATTTCATTTTGATTTTAATTAGACTAAATTTTATGTGCATTTATTTTTCACTGTGTAAATATTATGTTTTTAATAAATAATATTTGTGTCATGTAAATTATCTTTTGTTTATTATATTTATGAAATTATTTTTATTTTAATTTTTTAGATGTTTAGGCTATGTTTTAAGTTTTATTTAGATAGTTTTTATAGTTTATATTTTATAAGATTTTAAATTTACCTACTTGAAATTTAATATGTTTTCTTATGTTTCAAGTAGTTGACTTTGGAATATTATAAAATATAAAATGTAAGTAAAATATAAATGAAAATTAAAATAGTGGATAAGCATGTAAAAATGGTTGATTGTAAAAAAAATTCATCATTTTAATAGATAGAAAATCATATAGAGGATATAATATATTGTTATTTCAAATCCTTTAACTCAATATCATACATATAAATAAATGAGTACAATCACTATCTTTGATGAGGTCCAGTCCCATAATCCAGTGTGCGAATGGGGTGCTCGTATCAAGATTGTTGACCTTTATTATAGGGTGGTGTATGATGAGATGAAGAGGGATCATCCTCAGGTGCTGGAACCTCATATGTATGATGCTATACCTATGAATAATTGGGAGGAGGTGTAATCTAGATTTCATCATGTGCACTTGATCCTTCCCTCATCGCATAAGTGGAAAGACCTATCATCATATATTGGGGGAACCATAAGTCCTGTGAAGGGTTGGTCACAAAAGGTAGAGGCATCATAAATGACCCTTGATACAATATCAGATCAGATATATTTGGTGAAACTATGGATATATTGATAATATAAATAGATCCCATGACTCCAGGTGCACATCTGCAATTGGATGAGGCTGGACTACTAGAGGTGTTCCCTCTGCCTCTGACATAGGTGAGGCATCACATGCAACATGACATGATCTACATCATTGCCATCATAGATCCTCAACATCAGAAGTTGTTGGAGGAGGTTTCCAAATAGTAACCTCCTATACCTATGTAGGAGCAACATCTCCCTAAGGTGGATGATCAAAGATACTATCGTGTAGAACACAATACACTGACATCATCCCTTATGTTGTAGTATGGTATCCCTATGCAGGAATAACATATCTCTAAGCTAGAGGTGGAATGTGATGATAATGGTGTGCTCTATGCACCGTGATCCATCAAACCTCACGGACCACTAGCTCGTCGCATGAGACATGCCTATACTATTTAGTGAGTAGTGTAGTATCCACTATCTCTATGTATAAAAATGAAATAAGTCTTAAGTATAAAATGTAAATATAATTTTATGGTCAGTATAATTTTATGACTGGTAGAATATAATACATAACATGTTTATTCCCATTGTTTTATGAAGTTTTTCTTACCAAAAGAAAAGGGTGTATCTTCATGTTTCTCAAACAATATTTCTAAAGTGGTTTTAGATATGGTTTTACCTTGGAAAAGGTGTTTTGTTAAATTGGTCATGTTTGATTTATGAAATAGCTTATGCCTTCTGGCCTCGCTTGTTTACTTGATCCTTTTTTGGGAATTGTTTTGGAAAACCATGTTTGTTTTATAAAATAAAACCAAATAGATTTTAAAGGTTTACTTGAATTTGTTTTATTTTCAAGTGGTTTAGTTTTTATTTCTTTATCAAACTAGTTTATCAGTTTTCATGGATAAAGCATTAAATAGATTCATGGTGGTATCCTAATGGGATTCGTTCCTCACACCCTGCTTGGGCCTTTCTATGCAAATTTGATTTTACCAATCTTAATTTTCTAAGGTGACTAGTTTTTCCTCTATTCTTTTTGGAATAGAATTATGTTTTTAAAGGGGTTTTACTTTATAAATAAATTTTTTTCACACATAGGTTATATTGATTAGACTCACTTTATGGATTGAGTATTTATTTGGTGTTTATAATATATACCAATAAGTTAGATCCCAAATGGTGTGCTTTGTAATATATGTATGATTTATCACATTATAGTATATTTCATGATTATTTTCTCAAATGATTTCTTTATGGTGTATCCATGGATAGTTTTATTATTTTATCATGTCATCTCACATGTACTTGTCACATTATTTGTAATGTGAATATGAAATAGCATGTGCCTTATAGCCTAAATTTTTTTACTTGATCCATGTTTGGGAATTGTTTTGGAAAACCAAGTTTTTTATAAAATAAAACCAAACGGATTTTAAAGGTTTACTTTAAGTTGATTTATTTTCAAGTGGTTTAGTTTTTAAATTGTTTTCAAGCTATTTTATCGGTTTTCATGTATTAAATCCTTAAATAGAGTCATGGTTGTATCATACTAGGTTTTGTTCCTCACTACAACTCCTTGAGTTTTTATATACCTTTTTTTCAAATAAATTTAATTTATTTGATGTGTTACATTAAAAACTACAACAAGTTAATATTTCAGTATATGCTACACCAAGTTATGTTTTCACTATATGCATCACTGGCTTATCTTGTGTTACGTGCAACATTGAGTTTCTATGAAACATCATTTTATTTTTATAATTATTTAAATAAGACTATTATAAAATAACCATTAAACATTTTAATATGAATAGTAATAAATAATTTTTAAATATTATTTATAATGGTTTCATGTAAATAAAAATATTTACAATGAAATACATAATTTTCAGTAAAGTCTAGCTGTTTTGAAAAATACTATTTTCTCAAAAGAACTGATTTTTATGTCCTTCTATGAACAATAATAGAATTATTTTTAGACACTTATATAAATTTAATTTGATAAAATAAAATTCATTTTTAATTCTTAATTTAAAAATTATCTTAGTGAATGTTTTTGGGATTTTTTTGAAAAACTTCTTTTTTGAATGAATAGTTGAAAATAATGATTTTTAATTGAAAACTGATTTTTCATTTAATTTTATTATATAGTTAAATTATATTTTAATTTAGTTTTAAATTATAATTTGTTCAATTTTACATCAATTAATCAAATTTCACATTGAAATTGGATATAAAAATATTTCAAATTTTAAATGTTTTTGCTTTAAAAACCCGCTTTCGCGACACGTATGCAGGATTAATTTTAAATAAATTTCCACAAATTATATTATTAGAATTTGTAAAAATAGATTAAATATTTGGAATGATAATAATATATAATATCTAATAAGTTCAACTTATTTTTTACTAAAAAGATTAGTGAATGTAATTAAAATTAATTACAACGATTAAGGTAAAAACGAGTTTACTTAGTGGTTAAAATTTAATTTAAGGGGCCAAATAACCTATAAACATGTAAAAAAGACATTTTATAGACATATTTATACCAATTATAATCTTTGATAAAAAAGTGACAATTATTGGAGGCACATGATGTAAGAGAGACCACCCAATAGTGTTTACCTTTTTATATTTACAAGAATGCCACTCCTCCTTCACTATAAAAAGGGCACTCACCCCCTCACTTATTCACACATATAAATCCATTTTTATAGGAAAGAAACATGAAAAAATATCTTCTTAAATTACCTCTATTTATCATATAAGCCTATATTTTGGCATAAATTTAACCAATTAATCCCTTTGGTGCAAACCAAATAGAGTTACACAAAGAAGAGGCAACATCCTTCAACAAGCACTTTTGTTTTATTTGTTTATCCACCTCATCAATTATTCTTATTCAATTATTGTATAATAAAATAATAATATTAAATATACTAATATTTTTTTATGTTAATGGTATGACCTACACTCACAAACACTTTCATCAAATGGGATACACAATCGTCGTTTGTGTGTACGACAGACAACCACTTTACGAACCAATGTCATTCATTATTCCATTAAAACATTTAAAGTTTTATAATAATGATGGAATTAATATTTTTATATGATATATATGATATTTATGATGTATTTATGCTTCTATAATTATTATATAACATATACCTACATGCTTTCCATTTCCTAGGAATATGATAACTTCATCTGTGGACGTGTGAACTATCACCTCTTCAAAGTGATGTGATTCATTCATGTTTTACATGAAATGTATTAAGGGGATGTTTAATAAACATATGTTTTATATATTAAATAATAATAATAATTTAATTATAATATATATATATATATATATATTATACTTTTTTTCTTTCAATACGATAAGAAAATTGAAACAACATTCATGCGTACGTTCAACTTACCATCTCCATGAATGGTGTATTACATTTTCTATTTATATCATTTATATATTATTATTATATATATAATGAATATATTTGATATTTCTATCATTTTTTAAATTCTAGATATCATGATATAAGTATGAGGACAAAAAATATAACAAATCAAAACACAAGTGAAAAACAAAGTGATTATTACCCAAAATGTAACTTTAACATGGAATTATTAATAAATGGGTAATAGAAGGTCATAATTAAATCATATATGTTATGATATAATTTAATATGGTTATATAATACATTTATAATAAACTTATATTTATTATACAGGAGTTTTGAATAAGTACAATGAGAGTTAAGACATAACGTAAGGGAATTTCATCTCACTTTTTATATCCATGAGATACATGCCATATTCACCACTCTTTTATTTTTTTATTATGTATGTACTAACATATGAAATTTTATATCATGAATTTAATTTATTTAATTTTATTAAAATTTTAAATTGAATACATTCTTTAATATACCTCACAATTCAAAAGTTACTCAAGTAGTAAGGGGATTTCTATTGTCACTTTTATTTCTGCGAGACATATGCCATATTCAATACTAATTTATTTTGTGTAGTGTATATAATTACCATAAATTTATTCTATGATTATTATAATTAAATTTATTGGAATTTACATATCCATTATATGATCTCTATTTCATGGATTTTTACATATCAAAGGTTACCAAATCGGTAAGGTAATTTTGTCTCAATTTTCTTTCGTTGAGACACATGTTTTTTTATGCACCTATATTATTTTACGGGGTGTATATATTACCATTTTACATGTTATATCATGAATATACTTATTTTAATGATATATAAATCATTTTTTAATGTTATTATTATATGGGGATTTTGATTCAAAGTTACCAAAGTGGTAAGAGTTTATTGCAATAATCACATCGTTTACCAGGATTGTTTATGATTATGATTCCTTTGGTGAAATATTATGATCAGTCTCTCAAGAACACTCATGAATTTTATTTTCCTATGATTATTCATGATATATTAATGTATTTTTACCATTTTACACTCTTTGTTACTTAAGATAATCAAGAACATGTTTTTAAGAAAATATGACCTTATCTCTCTCTTTGGTCAGAAATTTATTTTATTAAAAAAACATATTTAAAAAAATGTTTTTAACATGATCATTTAATCTAATTTTAAAGGAAAGTGTATTTTAATTTTTTTTTATGGTTTTCAAAGATTCCTTTATAAGTTTTCAAAGCTATTTTCAAAGAAAAAGGTTTTCAAAAACGTATTATGTTTTAATTTTTTTTTCAAACAAGAAAGAATATTTTCCCTAAGAAATGTTTTTAAAAGATATTTCCAAACTATTTTATATATAATATGAAATATATTGGTGTTACTCATTCATTTTTAGGGATATTATCCAAGGGTACCATTAATATTCTTTCTTCGAATGGTTTATTTTTTGATGGCATGATGTCTATGAAAGTTATTTCTCTTTCATGGGTTATATGATTTATGGAACCCATTTCTCATTAAAGAGTTATATGATTATGGATACCGTTTCTATTTCATGGGTTATATGATTATGAAACCCACTTATTTTCATGGTTTATGCTTTTATGAAATGATTATGAAACCCGTATCTTTTCTATAGGTTATGATATGATGACATCTTTATGATACCCATTTAATTTCATGGGTTTTGATATGATGATTGTTAATGATATTATGGAAAACATATGTATGATTTTATTACGAGAAATGTGGTACCTATATCTCCCTATAATTAATTGGGTAAATATTTATATCTCATGAGATATACATGGCTAGAATGAGGAGTGAACTCTATTCAGTAAAGGACTTTTTCCGTTGAGAAGGTCTTAGGAGTGAACCTCGACTACTAAGATGGTCATGGGAGTGAACCATGACTACCAAGATGGTTTGGGGAGTGAAACCATTCCACTAATATGTCCTTGGAATTAATCCTTGACTACTATAGAAATCATTTTATATACTGATGTGTTTTAAAAAATTCCATGTCTTATTCCTATATTATGCTTTCATAGCTTATGATCTTGATTCCATTATGATTCATGTATTATAAACTGACAATATTTATGCCATGACTCTTGATTATGATATTTGATATGCAAGTTATGATCTTATAATATTATTATCACGTTATCATACCCTTATTCTCATGATTATTCTTTTATATCTCTCTTTTTTACCCTTAACGATCATCTAAGCTCAAACTTTCTTATGTTTCCTTTACCAAGGTTATGAAGTTTTGTATTATTTATGATGTGTATAAGAAGGGTTATATTCATAAAGAACTTAGTGGGATATAATTTAGCTCACTTATATACCAGGGTTTA
Source organism: Viscum album (assembly GCA_963277665.1). Classification (NCBI taxonomy): domain Eukaryota; kingdom Viridiplantae; phylum Streptophyta; class Magnoliopsida; order Santalales; family Viscaceae; genus Viscum; species Viscum album. Next base: position 1,372,448,274 of record OY728135.1, read on the forward strand.
TATTTCCATATTTCCGAAGGTAGTAAACTAATATGGTCTTTGGGAATGTGTTTGTGTAATGTATTAAGTATTCCATAAAAATGATGTAATATCTATGTATGAGAAGTGTGGCTTACTATAGTTGGTATTAGATAAAAATTTTAGTTTACCTTTGGAAAATAGAATAAGAAAACCTTAGTGATATCCCTAAGGATATGTCTTTAATGACAAGTCTAAGGATAATTCAAAGTATAGGAAAATGTCCCATAATCTTGGTAAAGGATAGAGTGACTGGTTTCCTATAAATGAATCCATTTCTAAATACTAAAAGTGGATGTGTTTCTATAAAAAATGTACATAGGGGAAAAAAATCTAAAAACACTATATTGAGTTAGACTTAATTAGGAACTAGTGTACGACAACAAGCATTACTGCACACATGGTTTGACACTCCCATGGGATATGATTTGGAAATTCAAAAACTCTTCACAAACCATCATGAAGGATCTAAATTGAAGTTGGATATGAATAAACTAGAATAAACCTTAGGCGTCATAGATTAAAGAAGTCAATGGATGGAACCCAAATTAACCACATCAATACTAAGTGTGATGGGAAATGAAATGATTGTTATCTTGAGCATCCAAATGCTATGGGAGTTGGAAAAAAAATCTCATTGATATACTCAACCAAATTTCTCAAGTTATAAATCATGTTGGATATCCAAGTGAGAAAAGGCGGGAACAACATTCTATTGAGTCCTTCATGAGGAAACACCCACCTTCTTTTATTGGGTCTTCTAATTCACTGGTTTATGAACAATGTATCAGTACCACTAAAAATAAATATATATATTCTCTAATGTTTGAAACATGATAAAGTCATTCTGGTTGTTTATTGGCTATAAGGTGAAGTGGACCAGTGGTGGACTCTAATCAAGAATATGAGTAAACAAGATGAAATTGAATCCATGGATTGGGACACGTTCAAGAACTTATTTTTCAATAAGTATTTTCCTCATATTATTTGTACGAAGATGGATAAATAGTTTCTCAAGTTAAATAAAATGGATGATGAATTTGTTGGTACCTACAAGACTAATTTTACAAGACTTGTGAGGTATGATTATGGAATTATCATCCAACCTGAAAGTAAAGTTGATAGGTTCTTTAGTGTCTTAAAGATAATTATCAAAAGGGAATTAGCCATAAGAGACTTTAGAAGCTAAAAAGAAATTGTGTATTGTGAAATCAATGTTGAAATAGAGGTTGGAGTTATGTATGTATATCATGATTTTGATAAGAAAGGGAAGATGGAGTTCTAATGAAAATATAAAAACCATGGAGAAAAGAAGATGAGATTTCTTTTACACTCTAAGTGTGGGAAGAAGCATGGATGAAATTATATTAATGGGTATAATAAATTTATTAAGTGTAGAAGGTAAGGTCATCAGGAATTTTATTTTTGAATTGATGGGAAGAAGTTAGATAAAAATGCAAATAGGGAGAAATCTACACAGAATGAACCTTCCTAACTTTAGTGATACAAGTGTAAAGAGAAGGGGGATTATGATAAATGGTGCCTAAACCCAAAGGTTAATGATGATGATCAATGTTAGAAACCTCTTAAGCTGAGGGACAAGGGGAAATATCATTAAATCACTGTTTTTGATGAGTGGTGTGATAACAATGTAGTGAATGGTACACTTACCATCCACTTCAGAACTGCTAATGTCTTATTTGATTTTGGATCTACCCACTCTTTCATATCTAAAGAATTTTCTAGGGGTATTAAGATTACACCCAAATGATTAGATGTGGAATTATCTATGCAAACCCCTAATGGTATTATTACTTCATCTCAAGTGTATGATTCCTCTCCGGTTTATGTTTGTGAGAATATGTTTCCCATAAATCTTGTCATTATTCCTATGGTTGAATATGACATCAACTTAGGTATGGATTGAATTTCTTTGAATAAATTCCACATCAATTGTTGAGGAAGGGATGTTACATTTGATATTTCAAACCAATATATGATCATCTATCAATGTGATGATAAGTATGAAATTCTTATGGAGATTATATATAGTGTATGGGTCTTAATTCCCTTTTGGAATCCATTTTTATCTCAAATGGTTGGGGGAAAAATAGAAATAGATGATATGCCTATTTTTTAGAAATTCATGGATTTATTTATGAAAGAGTTGTCTATACTTCCACTAAAATGTAAAGTTGATTTCTCAATAGAACTCATACCTAGTTCCACAAAAATTTCTAAGAATCCTTATAGAATGGACCTGATTAAGTTGTATGAATTGAAGAAGCAACTCCAAGAAAACCTTGATAAGGGATTCATTCAGCCAAGTATGTCACCTTGGGGTGCACTGGTTCTTTTTTTTGAAAAATAAAGATGGATCAATGTGAATCTGCATTGATTATCAAGATTTGAACAAGATCACAACCAATAACAAGTATCCTCTTCCCCATATTGATGATTTATTTGATCAATTAAGCGAAGCTCAATACTTTTCCAAGATTGACCTTCATTATAGATATCATAAATTGAGGGTCAAGAAAGAGTATATACCTAAGAATACATTATGTATAATGTATATACACTATGAATATATAGTTATGAATTTTGGTCTTACTAATGCCCTTATTTTGTTCATAGGTTTGATGAATAAAGTATTTATAGATCACCTTGATCATTTTGTGGTAGTATTTATAGATGATATTCTTATATATTCAAAGATAAAGGAAGAGCATGAAGAATAATTGAGAATTTTACTAAAGAACCTAAGGATAAAACGTATGAAAAATTTATAAAGTGTGAATTTTGGTTGCAAAAGGTTTAATTTTTGGGTTATATAATCTCAAGAGATGGTATAATGGTAGATCTATAAAAGACAAAGGCTATTGAATGTTGGCCTAGACCAATAACGGTGACATAGATCCATAGTTTTATTAGATTAGATGAATATTATCAATGGTTTGTGGATAATTTCTCACAAATATCCAATACTCTAACCAAGTTAACTCAGAAGGGTTCTAAGTTCATATGGATAGATGAATGTGAGGAAAATTTCAAGGAATTGAAGAGAAAGTTAGTCAACGCAACTGTGATTACATTAACCTATAGCGGAGTGGGGATTTTAATCAATTGTGATGCATCCAAGAAGGTATTGGTATGTTTTTCTATTCAAAATAACATGGTTATAGCCTATGCCTTGTGAAAATTGAGGATTCATGATCAAAATTACCCAACTCATGATTTGGATTTTGCTATGATATTTTTTGCATTAAAGATATGGAGCCATTATATTTATAGAGAAAAGCATGATATATATACCAATAATAAATTTTTTAAATATATTTTCACACAGACGGATTTTAACAAGCACTAGATAAGATAGTTAGAGCTAATAAAGGATTATGACTGCTCAGTACATTAACACCTTGGGAATGAAAACAAGGTAGTTGATCTTTTGAGTCGAAAGGATCATGCTAGCCTATCCATGATGAGAATAAAAAAGGATACAATATTTCTAGATTTTCAAAGGATGGATCTGGAAATCTTTAAGTAATGGGAATCTTTCTCAATTGAGTTTTCAAACATCTATCTAAATGAAGATTAAAGAGACACAAAATGAAGATGCAGTGATGCAAAAGAAGGTTAAAAATGTTCCTGAGTTTTAACTTTGATCATAATGGAATGATAAGGTTCAAGAACCATATATGTATTCCTTCTATACTATATTTGAAAAAGGAGATGTTAAAGTAATCTCATAGATCTTCATTCTCTATTCATCCTAGAAGTAAAAATATGTATAGAGATTTAAAATAATACTTATGGTGGGATGTTATGAGGAGAGATATCATAATGTTTATATCTCGGTGCTTGGTATTCCAACAAGTTAATGCTAAAATAAAAAAGTATAAGGAGATGTTACATCCATCACCCATACTAGAATGTAAATGAGAGAACATCACTATGGATTTTGTCATTAGACTCCCCAAAACCTCTAAAGGGAATAATGTTGTATGGGTGGTAGTCGATCACCTTACTAAGTCAACAAACTTCATTTATATCATTGAATAATTCTATCTAGATCATATTTACAGGATATACATTAAAGAAGTAGTAAAATTGAATAGAGTGCCACATTCCATTATATTTTATTGGGATCCTAGGTTTACCTCAAAGTTCTAGTGAATTCTTCTGCAAGACCTTGATACAGAATTGAGTTTTAGAACTTCTTATCATCCCTAGACAGGTGGTCAGTTTGAAAGAACAATTAAAACCCTAGAGTATATGTTGAGATCATGTTCTCTAGAGTTCAAAGGTGGTTGGGATCAATAACTTCCTCTAGTTTATTTTTATTATAACAATATATTTCACTCAAGTATTTAGATGGAACCTTTTAAAGCCCTTGATGGGAAGAAATGTAGAGCTACAACATGATGGGATGAAGTTGGAGAATGAAAGCTATTGGGGACCTAAGAATTCTGAAGAAATGGCTAAGAAGGTTAGTAATATTCAGCAACATATCAAGGCAGTTCAAAGCCGGTAGAGAAGTTATGCTGATAACCATCAGTGTGATCTAGAATTTGAAATAGATGAGAAGGTATTTCTATGAATATTTCTCTGAAATAAGGTTATGAGATTAGAGAAGAAAGGAAAACTAATCCCTAGGTATATCAGTACCTTTGAAATTCTTGATCATATCAAGATGGTATCCTATCTCTTGTAACTTCCTCCCAATCTATCTCAAGTCCATGATGTGTTCCATGTATCTCTAATAAGGAAGTATATACCTACCCCTTCACATATAATGAACTTACAGTTCATACCATGGGAGAAAGATCTTTCTTATGAGGAACAACTAGTTGAAATTCTAGATTGTAAAAAGAATTTTCTATGAAACAAGACCATTCACCTAGTTAAATTATTGTGGGGAAATCCCTAGTTAGAGGAAGATACATGGGAACTTAAGGATATTATGAGAAATAATAATCCTTATTTGCTTGTATTATAATGACAAATTTTGAGGGTAAATTCATTTTAAGGGGGGTAGAATGTAACACCTCAAGTCTTTATGTACTTTTTTTCCAAATAAATTAAATTTTATTTATGGATTGCGTTTTATGCTACAGTAAGTTAAGCTTGTATTATATTCTACACCAAGTTAATCTTGTGATATACACAACACTAAATTATCTTGCATTATACGCAACAATGAGTTTCTACAAAACAAATTTTTATTATTATAATTATTTAAACAAGACTGTTATAACACAACCATTAAAATTAGTAAATGAATAGTAATAAATACTTTTTGAAATGATTTATAATGCTTTCATATAAATAAAAAACATTTATGATGAAATATATAATTTTTGGTAAAGTCTATATGTTTTGAAAAAATTATTTTCTCAAACTAACTGCTTTTTACGTCCTTATTTGAATAATTATAAAATTAATTTTAAACACTTTTAGAAATTTAATTTGATAAAAGAAACTTCATTTTTGAATTTAGAATGTCAAAATTATCTTAGGGTAAATTTTTAAAAATTAAAAAAAAACATCATTTTTGGATGAATTGTAAAAAATAATGATTGATTGAGTATTCTATTTCTTTTTATTTTCAAAATAAATGCTTTAAGTTTGAGCAGTAACCAAAACACATGTGTGGGATATAGTTTCAAAGGTGCCAAAAAAAGATTCAAAATTCAAAAAACAAAAAAAATACAAGGAGATCACAAGCCATGAATACCAACATATGCCTAAGTCAAGTCATGTCACCAAAAATTATCATGAGACCCACCATTTTTATTGTCTTCATGTCGCCACCATCATCGTTTCCGATCTAACACCACACTATTCATTGAAGAAACTGACCGATGTAATCCATCATCACCGTTGTAAATACCAAAACTTATCAGACCTTTGATAATATTCCACCACAACATCAAACCACCATTACAGAGTGATCTTACCATAATAAAGAATAAACACCGTTTACACCACCCCATCGAGAACAACACCGATGTCCACCAACATAAATAGAAATGATTAATACCAAAACTAGAGACACAAGCCAAAACCCTCACCAGACAAATTTTTTGTATAATTTATTTATATAGTTAAATTATATTTTAATTTGTTTTTAAATTATAATTAGTTTAATTTTACATAAATTAATACAATTTAGGTCATTGAAACCAATTTCACATTGAAATGGAATATAAAAATATTTCAAACTTTTAAACATTTTCGCTTTAAAAACCTGCATTCGCGACATAATTGTGGGATTAATTTTAAATTATTTTTTCCACTTATGTGATTAGAATTTGGAAAAATGGATTCAATATTTTGAAAAATCATAATTTATAATGTCTAAAAATATCAACTTATTTTTTGATGAAAAATATGAGTGAATGTAATTAAAATTAATTACAGTGATTAAGGTAAAAACGAGTTTACTTAGTTGTTAAACTTTAATTTAAGGAAAAAAATAACCTAAAAACATGTCCAAAATCCATCAGATATAAATATTTTTACCAATTACCATATTTTATAAAAAATGGACAATTATTTTAGGCACATTACGTAAGGGATAACTCTCAATAGTTTTTACCTTTTTATATCTACAAGAATGCCACTCCTCCTACACTATAAAAAGGTAACTCACCCATCACTTATTCACACCTATAAAGCCCTTTTACTTGGAAAAACCTGGACCAAATATCCTCCCAAATTCCCTACCTTAATCCTAGAATCCTTCCTTTGGGAATAAATCTTACCAATGAATCCCTTTGGTGCAAACCAAAAGGAGTTACCCAAAGAAGAGGTAACATCCTTCAACAAGCACTTTTATTTTATTTCTTTCTCCACAACCTCAATTATTCTTATTTTTTGATTATATAATAACATAATTATCCTCAATATACTTATATTTTTTTATGTTAAGGGTATTATCTACACTCACACACACTTATATCAAATGGGATACACAATCATCGTTTGTGTGTACGATGGACTACCGCATCACGAACCGATGTCATTTGTTCTTCCGTTACCACATTTCAAGGTTGGGAATAATGATGGAATTACTATTTTTAAATGATATATATGATATTTCTGATGTATTTATGATTCTATAACTATTATACAACACATACCTTCATGCTTCCCATTTTATAGAAATATGATAACTTCATCTGTGAATGTGTGGACTACCACCTCCTCAAAGCGATGTGATTCGTTCACGCTTTACATAGAATGTATTAAGGATGTGATTAATAAACGTATGTGTTATACATGAAATAAAAATTCTAATTTAATTATAATATATATATATATATATTATATAATTTATTTATTTTAATTTGATAAGAAAATGAAAACAACGTTCACGCGCACGTGCGACCTACCATCTCCATAAATGATGTATTTCATTTTCTATTTCTATATTTTATATATTATTATAAATAAATATATAATGAATATAGATGATATTTATATCATCATTTAAATTTTATAGATCATGATAAAAGTATGAGGACAAAAAACATAACAAATCAAAACACATGTTATAAAAAGTTGTTATTACTCAAAACGTAACTTTAACATGGTATTGTTACTAAAAGGGTAATAGAAGGTAATAAGTAAATAATATACGACATGATATAATTTAATATTTTTCTATAATATATGTATACTAAACTTAAATTTATTATAAATTAGGTTTTAATGAGTGCAATGAGAGTCAAGACAAAAGTTAAGGGAATTTCATCTCACTTTTTATATCCATTAGATATATACCATATTCACCACTCATTTCTTTTGTGTGGGGAGTATACTGAACTATGACATGTTATATCATGAATTTAATTTATTTCATGATATTAAAAGTTTGAATTGATTTTATTCTTTCATATACCTTACGATTGAAAAGTTACTCAAGTAGTAAGTGGATTTCTAGTCTCACTTTTATTTATGTGAGACTTATACCTTATTCACCACTTGTTTCTTTTGTGTGGTATATATAATGCCCATTAATATATCATATTATTATTATACTTAAATTTATGGGTATTTACATATCAATTTTATAATCTCTATTTCACTAGGTTTTATGGTTCAAAGGTTAACAAATCGGTAAGGTAATTTTGTCTCAATTTTCCTTTATTAAGACACATGTTTTTTTTTGCACCTATATTATTTTATGAGGTGTATGTACTAACATTTCAAATGTTATATAATTAATATAATTATTTTCATGATATTTTAATTTTTATTTAATTTTACTATTACATGGGGAGTTTGATTCAAAGTTACAAAGTGCTAAGAGTTTATTACAACGATCTCACTATTTATCAGGATTATTTAAGATTATGCTTCCATTGATGAAATATTATGATCCATATCTCAAGAAAACTAATGAATTTTATTATAATCTATATATTCATGATATATTCATGTATTGGTACAATTTTTCCACTCCTTTTACTTAATATAATTAATAAAATTCTTTTAATAAAATCTAAACTCATCTCTCTCATCGGTCGAAAATCTGTTTTATTCAAAAACCATGTTTCCCAAAATATTTTAATTTTTTTTCAAAATGATATTTTAATAAAAATTTCATGGAAAAATAATTTCAATTTTTTTATGGTTTTCAAATCTTTATTTATAAGTTTTCAAATCTATTTTTAAAGAATTTTTTTTTCAAAATGGTTTTATGTTTTAAAAATATTTTTTCAAAGAGTAAAGGAAATTTACCTTAAGAAATGTTCTTAAAAGATATTTCAAAATTATTTTCCATATAATATGAAATTTGTTGGTGTTAATAATTCCTTTTGGGGATATTATCCAATGGTACCATTCATATTCTTTCTATGAATGGTTTATGTTTTGATAACATGATGTCTATGAAACTCATTTCTATTTCTTAGGTTATATGATTTATAAAACCCATTTATCATTCATGAGTTATATGATTATGGTGACTATTTCTATTTCATAGATTATATGATTATTAAACCTACTTTTTTCATGGATTATTCTTTGATGAAATGATTATGATACCTGTCTCTTTTCCACATGTTTTGATATGATAACATGTTTATGGTACCAATTTTAGTTCATGGGTTATTATATGATGATTTTTTATGATATTGTGGAACAAATATATATGATTTCATTATGAGAGAGGTGGGATGTATATCTCCCTTCAATTCATTGGGTAAAGATTTATATATCATGAGATAGACATGGTTGTAATTGAGAGTGAAATTGGTTTAGTAAATGAATTTATTTGCTACGATGTTCTTGTAAGTGAATCTTGACTACTAAGATGGTAATGGTAGTGAACCATGACTACAAAAATGGTTTATGGAGTGAAAAATTCCACTAATATGGACTTGGAATTAAGATTTTACTAATATGGAAATTATGACAACCCTGCTTTTTATTACACAATTAAACATAATTTATTACATAAACTTCACTTGATACAATATAGAATATCGAGAGGTATAGTGTCTTTGGGGATTAGGATCATTACATAGCAACTAAAAACATGAAATAAAGCATCTTTATTGAAAACTTCCTTTACATGACCACTACATTCCCTCACACTTAGCATTTCATGGGATAACCTGAGGACATGCATAAGAAAAGGGTGAGCTATAAAGCCCAGTAAGGTAATAACCATGGAATAAAATGAGGAATACAATACATGTTAGACAATAGTCATATCAATAGATAACAAGAGAAGTATAAACATAAAGGCATGATAAATCATGATAATCATAACAAGGAAATGTGGCAACAACACTTAACATGGAATTATCACGAGTCAAGGCTCATTGCACATGGAGCATGAGTAAACCCTCATTTCACATAAATCACAATTAAACCCTAGTTGCACTTGAATTAGAATGATTAAACACCCATTTCACATGATGTATCATGATAATATACTTTACCCAATGTATTGGAGTGCTATAAGGGCCCACCCTTCTTAAACATTTCATTTCATGCATAAGTGTGCCACATGGATCATATAACATGGATTCATAAAACATAATAATTTATTAAATGATAAAAGAATGTGGGATTAATACATGAAAATTTATAAACAATAAGTAAATGTGAATAAAGGTGAATAATTTTGATAGATAAATGGACATGGTATTCACTACACAATGACATTGGCTTGGAAAATCGGTGCAATTTCGGCAGCATAACGGCGTGACGTAAGAATTCATAAAAATGGATGATGAGAGAGAAACAGGTGTCTCATCATATGTACATGAAATTGAATGTAAGGGGGTCATATAGATACATGTCCCAAAAATTGTAATTAAATTTAGAGTCATGATACAAAATAATTTCTTGAATGTAAAAAAGGAGAGAGAAATTCCTTTCAGAATTTTGGTGCAGTAACGGGTGTACATGGGAGGAATTTAATGAGAGAGAAAGGGGTATCCCATCATTCAAACATAAATAGGGAAGTATGGGGGAGGTTAGAAACCATACCCCAACATTTATAATTGAAATTAAAAGGGCATAATAATTTAAAGAATATTGGACAAAATAAGAAAGGAAGAAAAACCCTTACTTGGAAGTGTGCTTCCAAAGGATTGAGAGAGGATTCTTGGGAGATTGGGGAACCTTGAGAGGATTCTAGAGAGATTAGGGAAGAGTTTTAATGAACTCCAAAGGATTTTAGTGAGGATAAAGTGGGAGCTTGGGTGGGTTTTTATAGGAAAGTTGAAGGATTTCTTTATTATTTAGGTTTGGGACACCTCACATTAAACTAATCCAAACCACAAACCATACCATGGTTCTTGCCCATGTTTTTTGGAAAAGGGAAGTGTAAAAAATATTTTATAAGGCCAAATTCCGAACTTCTTAAAATAACGGGGTTGCTTATGTGGAGGTGAGTCACACTCCCAAGGAAAACAATTTAAAAAGACAAAATGTTTAATAAGTCTTGAAGGGTCCACTAAAGCTTTGAAAAATAAATCAAACAAACCCAAAATCACATTATTTTAATGTTAAAACATATATTGGCCGAACATAAAGTTTATAGTATTTTATTACATCACTATTGGGTCATTATGATGTCAAAAATCACATTATATATTTAAATGGTATTTAATTTTTACCAAAAAATTTGACAGTCTCAGAAAATTATGAAAAATTAACCATCAGATAATTTCAACATCTTGATTCCTGAAATAATATTCATTTTACCTAAATAATTTTCTAAATATGTTAATTTTCACTTTTAAAATAAAAACTAACATTTATCGAAAATTCATGGGTTTTGACAAAAATGGCTTTCAAACCTTAATAAAAACTACAATTGCATTCACAAAATTATACAATCATTTATATTTAATAAAAAATAATTTAATGATAATAATAATATTTTATTAAAATATTATTTAATTCAAAAATCCATTAATTCATCAAAATATATTTCTTAGTTGAACATTAACTAAAAATATTATTTGTGCTTTAAAAACTATTTATAAGGTAACAATAATAAAATGAAAGTATATTCATTATTATATACAAAAATAATGTACATAGCCATAGTGATAAGTTCTTGTTACATAACCCATTATAACACCTGAATAAGACCAAAGAGTAAGGTGTGCGATGGTGACAGACTCTTGGGGTGGCTTGGATAACATTGCTCGGGTGGTAATCTCTATCAACTTCCACTTCTCTCGTAGGAGGTTTCACTCGAGCTTAACATATTCAAGATTGGCTTGGGATTGGTCAAGAGAAAATCCCAATGACGCCACCTCCTTTCCAAGCTCTAAAAAATGGGCTTCATATGGGGTACGTCTACTAGATGAGGCCATCACTTCCTTTTTCTAAGTAAATTGGATTTGTTAAAGCCATATATTTATAATAATCATGTGATCACTGTTCAACGACTATATTAACAACGATCACAATTATTAACATTATTTTAAAATCAAAATACATAAAACCAAATAAGTTGACATTTTATATATTCATTTTACATAAAGATACATTTAATTAGATCAAGTGGGATTTCCATTAATGAAATTTTGGGTAATTACAGAAATCATTTTATATGATTATGTGTCTGCCAAAATTCTGTGTCTTATTCCTATGTCATAATTTCATGGATTATGATCTTGATTCAATTATGATTAATGTATTATGAACTACCAATATTTATTCTAGTACTCTTGATTATGATCTTTGATATGTATTATATGATCTTCTAATGTTATGATCATGTTCTCATAACCTTATGCTCATGATTATGCTTACATATCTCTTTTTCTTACCCTTACTGAGCATCTAATCTCACCCTTTATTATGTTTCCTTTCCCAAGGATATGAAGATATGTATTATGTATGATGTGTATAATAAGGGTTCTAGTAATTAAGAACCTATTGGGAGATAATTTAGATCACTTATGTACTAGTGTTTATGTTTCCATGTTTCTAAAGGCACTAAAATAATATGGTATTTGGGTGCATGTTTGTGTAATGTATTAAGTATTATACAAAAATAATGTAATATATATCTATGAGAAGTGTGGGTCTCTATACCCATACCCTTCTTGGTCCATTTTTGTGAATTTTTAAATTTTATTTTCCTAATCTTAGTTTTCAAAGGTGATTGGTTTTTAGTATGTTATTGTTAGAATAGAGTCATGTTTTAAAAGGGTTTTACTTTAAAAATATTTTCTTCAACACATTGGTTATATAGACTGGACCCACCTTATGTATTAAGTATTTATTTGATGTCTAGAACATATTAAAATAAGTTAGATCCTAAATGGAATGACTTTTAATTTATTTTTTATTTCTAACATGATAGTATATTTCATTATTATTTGATCACATGATTGCTTTATGGTGTATCCATAGATAGTTTGATTATGATTTCATGTCACCTAACATATACTTTTCATATTTCTTATAATGTGAATATGAAAGGATTGTTATTATTTAATAGTAAAGTTATTAAAAAATGTTAGAAAATTATAAAAAATTAAGGATTTTATATTAACACCATGTAATTGAAAATATGAAAGTTCGCATTGGCAGAAATACATGATTATGGATGAGAGTGTGAAATTGATCCAATAATGTTAGGTTATCATTTCCTATTATGACCACCCCTATATAATACACTACATCTCAAACATTTCCCTTTTTCTTAAGTCTAGTCCATCTCATTTCGCATCTTGTTAGAATTCGGTCTCCCTCACTATCCCAACCTATTGATGTGAGGTATCAATATTGTTTGGTCTTTGAGAATTGAGAAATTTCAAAACTCCCCAATAGTAATCCATGGTGCAACATAGTAGTTATAAATGGTGTCCATATGATACACTAGATCAACATATTCTTCCTGTGAGATGTTCACAGAGGCACATGCTGCGATGGAATGTGTTCATGGAAACCGCAATGCTTGGAAGTTTCCACATTGACATTGACTCGCTTCTATTAGTACCATCAATAATTGACCACTTATATTTGTGATAGGGTAAACATATTTGTGAACTTCAAATTGAAACTTCTTGATGGAAAAGGATCACTCGATAAGAAGAATCTTCTTCAATGTTATTTTTAATCTCTCATTAAAAGGTACTTCTGTACCTTAGCCCCTATTGAATCCCATCTGTGTTCTGTTTTTTGATTTCAATGAAGTACTTGACACAACAATAAATTTTCTCCTGAACTAGGACAGTTATATGTAACTTGTGAAGCCCCTTGAAGACTCCATTGATGCACTCCATAATGTTTTTGGTCATGTGTCCATACCTCTTCCCTGCACCATATACCAATGTCCATTTTCTTTTGAAATCCACATCATATAATCATACACTCCCTGATTAGACCTACATATTCATTTGAATTTATTTTTAAATCTTCATTGAAACGGTTCATATTCTATACATAAGTGATCCAATTTCATATAAATTAAATTTATCATCATGTTGAAATAGTAAAAAATAAGAAAGGTATTGTATACCAAGCCTAGTGATTACATTCTTTATAGGTTCATCATAGAATTATTTTTTCATGTTGCTAGCAATGTGTCTGATGCAATATCGATGATGCGCATTTGGGGGTCTCTATGTATCTAGATATCCATTTATTTCCTCATTTATTTCCATATGATTATCAGATATGAAACAAATACACTGAATGTGGGTGGAATGGTTGCTGATACATGAAAAAAACCAACCCCATGATTTATAATTTTACTTCTCCATAATGGAAAATAAAAGTGGCAGAAGTGAACAATTTCCATCTTGGTTTTCATCAATAAACAATATTCCCATTTATTTTCTATATAGAAATGTTCCATAAATATGTAGGAACTATTTTTAGAAATGAAATGCAGAAATATAGGGAAGGAATACCTAGAAAAAATGATGAAATTTGATATGAGATGGATCAAGTTAGTTATATTGAGACACATGTTATTTCATATCAATATAAAAGAAAACTTTTTCATTATGTCTTAGTATGGATAGAAATTGCGGAAACACTTGATACAATTCATCCCAATCACTATAGACCTTGAAAACCACCTTTTTTACCATCCATGCCTTATTATAGAAAATATTATAACCAAAAGTTTATTGTATCCTATCTTACACAAGGGATAGAGGAACATCTTGTTAGGTCCTAATCATCTCAATGATAATAGATAACACATATTTATCATCCAATGAAGTATGATATTATTCCAATTTTGGATGGACAAAAGTATGAGCTTTCTCATTCTTAGAAATTCTAAAAACTCTAAATGCAATGTCAAGAATCTCCCTCAAGCTGAATCTTTTATCATCTCCATATTTATTACACCGTATAATGTATTTTTTATGGTTTGATTCCTAAACTAAATATTTACATTGTCTCTCAATATGAAATATTTTTAGTATGTTTTTTATTTCATATTTACTTGTAAAATCCCTTCCAACATATAATTTTTTTTACATATCACTAAACCTATCCTATACAACCCTAGGAAACTCAGTTTCAGGTGTGATAATATTCTAGTAGAATTCAGGAAAATGTGACATTTTTTCTAACTAAGATATAAAGAGTGGTTGATGATTTGTTATGGGTCAAGGATATTGTAAAACTACTGTATTTATATAAACTTCCTCCATAACTTCTGTGGATTCATCCTCATTATCATTGTTGTATCCATCTATTCCATCATTAGAAAATTCCTCATTATAAAATGAATTTAGATGTTTATACATGAGTTCATCTAGGTTTTCTTCTTCTGCATCATAGGGAATAACCTTATTTTCTTGGTATAGACCTTCTGCTACCACTCTTGTATGTTTACATCTTAGTAAAATTATATGTTGCTATTATAAACTATAAACCTCAACATATAAATCCATCATTTCACTATATGAAAGTTGAGAAAATAAAGTTATTTCTTGGACCCATTTCTCATCAAAAACCAATGGAAAAGATAGATTCTATAATGATATTAAGAATTGAAAATGTCTATAGATAATTTACTGGATCTCTTGACCAGGTCTCAGATTTAAATAACCCAAATTTCTTTCCTGAAGTTATATGGGTTAAACAATTAGATGTCATAACCATTATTGTTGGTTGTGTACTATAAAAATCTCTTTACCCGGTTTGAATAACCTCCCCATAGAAGTATACATAGGAAAACATGATCCTATATGTGAAAAATGTTTTTTGATCAAGATTTTGATAGTGTAAATAATATTGACAATGAGGAATAATCTTGCAGTATTGACCATACAATATTTAATTTATCGATATTTTATAACATATTCTTATATCCTAAAATATGACGCTAATGTTTTGTAGTACAATTTTTATTATTCTTAAAGGTATGTTAAGTGTATTATTAAAAAATATGAATCATCTAAAGCATATCCCCCATGAGTGACAAACCAGGTGTGTAGTAAGGTCTATTGTTGTGCACCAGTTTATGATCGAGGAAAGCTCAATGCGGTGTTTTCAGGTTTTACCCTATGTACATCTGTTCCAGAGACACACCCACTTATTATATCCATATAGAGATTTCATTTCTTATATAACCACATAATATTTATTATACTAAAATTTTAGAACTTATTATTATATTCTAAAAGATGACACTAATGTTTCATAGTAAATTTTTTAATCTTCTTAAAGCTATTTTCAATGGTTTATAAAGAAAATATGAATCATCTAAATCATACCCCCAAGGGTATCAAAATAGATGTGAATAAAGACTCATTGTCATGAACCAATTCATAATCGATTCTAGATCAATGAAATTTTTTTCTGGTCTTACCCCTAGGTACATCTATGCCGGGGCAATATCCACTTGTAGTATCTAGATAGAGATTTAATTTCTTATATAACCACATAATATTTATTATACTTAATTTTTATAAAATCTTCTCATATCCTAAGAGATGACACTAATGTTTCATAGTATAATTTTTGATCTTCCTAAAGGTATGTTCAGTGGTTTATAAAGAGACTTTTAATCATCTTAAACATATCCACCGAGAGTATCAAACTAGGTGTGTAATAAGGTATGAATCATCTAAATCATAGGAGTAACAAATCATGTGTGTAGTTAAGCCTATTTTCATCCATTTATCCATCATTAATCCTATGTTAAATATATGTTAATCCAAAGTTAATCAATAAATAATCATTATTTAATAATAAGTTAATACTTAGTTATTCATTACTAAATCAGTAGTTAAGCATTCATTAATTATTAGTTCCTAACTTGTTAGTTTAAATTTAATTAATAGACATCAAGTACTCAATTTATAACAATTATTAGTTAATTTATAGTTAATAATTCTTTGACCATTAGTTAATCATCAGTTATTCATTTGCTAACCATTAGTTAAGAATTAGTTAATACTATATTAATTATTCCTTAATCATTCATTAATAACTAGTTAATCATTACTTAATTAATAAATATCAGATTGTCACTTTATAGATAATTATTAATTAATTAATAGTTAATTATTAAATAATTATTAGTTAATCATTCTTTACTAGTTAGTTAATCATACGTTATTTATTAGTTAATCATACGTTATTCATTAGTTAATCATTAGCTAATCATTAGTTAAGTATTAGTTAATCCTATATTAATTATGACTTAATCATTCATTAATCACTAGTTAATAATTACTTAATTAATAAATATAAAGTACTTTATAGTTAATTACTAGTTAATTAATGGTTAATAATTCTTCAATCATTAGTTAATCATATGTTTAGTTAGTCATTAGATAATCATTAAATAAGCATTAATTAATCATATATTAACTATTCCTTAATCATTCATTAATCACTAGTTAATCATTATTTAATTAATAGATATCAAATAGTTACTTTATAGCTAATTATTAGTTAATTAATATTTAATCATTAAGTAATTATTAGTTAATCATTCTTTAATCATTTTTTAATCATATGTTATTCACTATTTAATCAATATCAAATCATTAGTTAAGCATTTTTAATCATATATTAATTATGCTTTAATCATTCATTAATCACTAGTGAATCATTACACAATTAATAGATATCAAGTACTTACTTTATAGCTAATTATTAGTTAATTAATAGTTAAACATTAAGTAATTATTAATTAATCGTATGTTATTCATTATTTAGTCATTAGATAATCATGAGTTAATCCTATATTAATTATTCCTTAATCATTCATTAATCACTATTTAATCATTACTTAATTAATAGATATCAAGTAGTTACTTTATAGATAATTATTATTTAATTAATATTTAATCATTAATTAATTTTTGGGTAATAATTTTTTAATACTTAGTTAATCACATGTTATTTAATAGTTAATTATTAGCTTATCATTAGTTAAGAATCAGTTAATCTTATATTAATTATGGCTTAATCATTCATTAATCACTATTTAATCATTAATTAATTAATATATGTCAAATAGTTACTTTATAGCTAAATGGTAGTTAATTAATAGTTAATCATCAAGTAATTATCAGTTAACCATTCTTTACTCATTATTTAATCATATGTTATTCATTAGTTAAATATTAGCTAATCATTAGTTAAATATTAATAAATTTTATATTAATTATGCCTTAATCATTCATTAATCACTTGTCAATCATTAATTAATTAATAAATTTTAATCAGTTACTTTATAGTTAATTATTAGTTAATCACTAGTTGATCATTAACTAATTATTAGTTCATCATTATTTAATCATTAGTTAAACATTTGTTATTAATTAGTTATTTATTAGATAATCATTAATCAAGCATTAATTAATCCTTAATTAATTATGCCTCACTAATTATGTCACTAATATTTATTCATTATCTAGTTAATATTAATTCCTAATTGTTCCACTTATATTTAAAAAGTACTATGTAAATACTAAATAATAATCTTATTATAATAATAAATATATTACTAAGACTAATTATAACTTATTTACTCAAAATTCATAAATAAATAATAAAATTTTATTTACTTATATTAACTATTATTTCTAAACTATATGTAATTAACTAAATAAGTAAGTAAATAACATATTAAAAACTAAATAAAAATGAAAAAAAATAAATGATTTTAAAATAAATAAGAAAAAATAACTATAAATGATGGCTTGTAAAATTTTACACTCCTTTTAGGCCACCGAAATCACTGCACACAAAGGAGGTAAAAGTTTAAAGAGAGAGTGGAATTAGAGAGAGAGAGAGAGAGTGAATTAAGTGACGAGAAGGGGGGTGGGGCAGTTACCCTTTTATAGGGGTTTGGGGAAAAGGTGACATCAATAATGCCACCCTTTTTCTTAATATACTAGAAAGACGACCTCACAGAAGCCACCTTTTGCCTCAATTTAGGTGAAAGGAAGCATCATCTTTATCGCTTTTCAAGATAACCCAAAGGAGGCATCGATGATGCGGCCTTTTCACATTAGTCTTCAATTTTTTTAACCTATTATTATTTAAATAATTTTTTTTTTCAAAAAATTTATAAAAAAACTCCATGGGAGAATAGGCGTGCTATGAAACTCATTTTCATGGTGGGACTTGGTGGATAAAATTGGGCATAGGAAGGACTCTTTGTGCACTAATGAAAAATAGAAGTAAGGAAGGTGTTAGTTAACACCATCAACAATGTCGGGTGGGACTCTTTCTATACAAATGGAAAGAGAGGGAAAACTATGTTAGTAGGCCCAATGTAGGGGTTATGGCTCAAGACATACAGATGTAGAGGCCCAGGATCTGGTATAAGTAGGCACGAGCTAGGGACCGATTCATGAAGGGCCTTTGGGCCACCTTTCCAACGGGCCTTGAAGATAGTTATATATGTAGAGGGTCAGTCAAGAGTGGGTCAACCCTTGGACAAGGGCTGTGGGATATCCTAGCTGGCTCATGGGTGTGTGTGTAGTTTCTTTTTCTGTACCCTCCAAAGTCCTAATAATAATATAAGTAAAACTATACAAATATAATTTAATATAAAGATATATATATAAACACATATAAATATACATATATAAATACACACACACACATATACATATACATGCATACACACACACACAAACCCACATAATATATATAAATAGATATAAATATAAATACACAAACATAGACACACACCCACACCCACACCCACATAATATATATAAATATATATAAATTTAAATACATATAAATATCTATCAATATATATAAATATATATAAATATAAATAAATTTACATAATTATATATAAATACATACACATATATATAATTAAATATAATTGAATATATATATATATTGTTGGAGTTGGTTCCCTAGAACCAACTATTTTTTTACTTTAGATTACTTGTATATTCATAGACTTGGATATTAATAAATTCCTTATCACATATTGATTGTACATCTATATAAATTTAATATAATAATATCATAAAACATTTGTCACATTGAAAATGTCATAACAGTTCCCTACTACGACGAGAACCCTGATATGCTAGGATGATGTTATTAAACTATATGTCATATGGTTGTATGACATCATCTTATGGGACAAAGATGATGAAGACTACTAGGTGAGAGTACTCGTAATCCTATGAGACTTCATCTCAAGAAGTTTACACTCAATAATCACTACCTTTGGAGATTATGAGGACAGACCTACCTATAGGAAATATACATGTATGCATGTCATTGGATATTTCTATTTGCGAGCATGTGTAATTATCCTTATACATTAATATTTGTATTAATTCATATCATGATTCATGTACTTAGATATATTATTGTAAACCGTGTTGACATATGTGTTGGGAATGTATTGTCTCAACAATACTCTATAAATCTTATTGATTTTGATACTCACAAATAGCCTTGTTTGTTTTACTAATGAAATTACTTTAAGTGTTTTTAATATTATATTTATTGAGAAATTTATTTTATTTATGGATTAAAGTTTTTTATGAAGTGTTCTGGATATATTTTTAAGTATCTTGGAAACACTATTCATACCCTACATCGATAAATAGAACATATGGTTTTCAAACCCTATGTTTGGAGTAAATATATGGATCAGATATCGAACACTATTGTAAAAGTATGGATCGAGAACTGTACTTTTGAGAAGCAACCCTACGTTTGTGAAACTAATGTATGATTCAACAACCTAACATTTTGAAGTTAACCATACATTGTCAACCATACTTTCAGAGTTAACCCTATGTTTGACTAGGTCAACTATAAATTTAAATTCATGATATTTTCTAAGATTTATGAAATAGTCTTGATGAGATTATTTAATCTCTTTTAAATCTTCTTAAAGACCGGTTCAAAGACTCATGTTCAATAGATTAAATCAATCTTATTTCTAAGGTAATTTATGACTTTATTTGAACATTTTAAATTCAAATAATCATGATTTATCAAGTGATATTTTTGTAATTTTTTGAATAATATAAAATAAACATTCCTTTGGAAAATACCAAGAGTTATATCATTCACAAAGGGGATTAACTTTTGAATAAGAACGAAAATCTATTTTATTCCGAAGAGTCATACTTTGGAGACATATATGCTACAATCTTGTGCTTTTTAAATGTTATTTTATTATTGATTGTGCTATTTTTCTATTACTATATTTATTGAAGATAATTTGCAACCAATATCTCTTTGAAGATGTTCTTTATTTAAGACTATTATCTATTAAGAAGAAGATCCATTATCTTATAGTTGCTGCTAAAATTGTGAGCTAAATCTATTTCTTAATCAAATAAATTAATCTTGTTTTCTTGAGTATTAGATTCTTGTACTCAATCATGATAGATTGTTAACTTATCATTCTAATATACATATATTTTAGTTCCATGTAAAAGAACCAAAAGGCCCTATAAAAGCCTTTTTGTAAAGGTTTCAACTACCTGCAATCAGTTTTGGAGGTCTTATGGTAAGAGGACCTATTTAATGAAAATTACCAAGCTCATTGAGAGAGCATCCGAGGAGTGGAATAGGGGATCTTTATGCCTTGAACCACTATAAAAATTGTTGTGTTCTTTTTATCTATTTTTCAATTGATTACTTTCTTAAAGAATATAATGTTTTATATCATTATAATATATGAATAGGGATAAAATTTGAATCGATCATGTTTTTAAAATGAAACAAATTCACCCCATATTGTGTGTATTCATATTATTCTGACCTAATAATTGGTATCAGAGGATTGGTTTTTAAAGAAGTCTAATAAGCTCTAGAAATCTTGAGTAAAAGGTCTATATGAATACATGTGTCGATGAATGATCATAAATAAGAAATGTCCATGATCCATGATACTTATTTTAATTGTGATAATTATGGATGTTGGAAAGCTTTCATGATTATCTATTTAAATAATATTATATTCAAAGTTTACATAAATATTGTCAAAACTTATGAGATATCTAAAGAATAAAAAACGGGATTCTACTAGAGAAACTTAGTATGATGTAAATTAAAGAGCCATGAATGCTATTATATGCCAACTTGGTCTAAATGAACTTAATCATGTATCTCAATGCACTACTACCTATGAGATATGAAAAACTATCATTGTATCTTATAAAGGAACTAACAATGTTAGGTAGTTAAGATACAATACTGAAAAGATAAAATTTAAAACTTTTAGAATGTATGATGGTGGAAGAATCACTCATATGAATGGAAGATTAACTTAAATAGTGAATGATATTTATTCCTTGGGAGATATAATTAAACAAGAATATTTAGCTTTAAAATCTCTAAGAGTATTACCCTCTAAAAGGAATGGTATATTTGCTAAAATCATACAATCCACTATGTCCTTATAACAGATAATGAAAGAGTTGATTGGAACACTAATGATGTATGAAGAAGAAATAAAATCTAAAGATGAAGATAACAGGATGGTAAAATGGACAATAAATATATTAAAGTTATGGTTCAAAAATATGAAAAAATAAAAAGAGGATGTTGTAATCTCAAATGATTCAGAATGTTCAGATTCTAGAAGTGAATTGGATCATCTAGCTAGAAGATTCAATAAATTTTATAAGAAGAAGAAAGGATTAAAAAATTACTTCAAGAATATCAAGAAAGATGTCCAAGGAATTAAATAAGTAAGATGCTATTAATGTAATCAAATGGGATATATCAGACCTGATCTCCCATAACTAAAAAAAAGAGAAAATAAAAAATGAAAATAAACAAAGGAAGCATCATATGAGAACTGATTATGAGAAAAAAAATAAAAAAGATATAAATGCTTCTTTGAGTTTCTATGAATACTCTAAGAGAACTTATAAAACTAATTTATAATAAGATCTAACCAATTTGAAAGAAAATATTTTCTTTATAGAAAAATAGGAATAAGTGGCACAATCTTACTTTTATTCTTCTCCTAATTCCAACAGTTGTTCAAATAGTAAATTAGCTTCTTACGATTCAATAATTTATGAAAAGTATGAATCATTATTAAAAAATCCTAAATCACAAAAAATATTCATAATGTTAGTTGAAATGAAAAATAATCCATTCTAAAACAACACTTCAAATTAAAATAAAAATTTATCAAATCTACCACAAACTATATTATTCATAAAAATAGAATTAAAGAGCTACACGCCAAAGTAAAGTAGTTCAAAAGCGATGATAATATATTGACCAAGAGAGAAGAATCTATAAATAAAATTCTTTTTAAAAATTTTCATAAAATGAATAAATATGTAATATGATGCAGTGGAGAAAAATCAAAATTATATATAAATTATTTTGTACGAAGTTCTAAGAATAACAATATATCAAGAGGCACTTATTTTTATTGTGGAATTAAAGGTTATTATTCTAATAAAAACTGTATGAGAAATCCTTAAATTAGTGAAATAAAAAAGGATTTTATTTATATAAATATTTTTAAATATATTCTTATAAATTATGGGAAAATAAAGAAACTCTAGTTACCCAAATCTTTGCTTGCTGGTACAACTAGAACCAAGAAAATTTGGGCAACAAAACAAGCTTTTATTTAAATTTTTTTTAAGAAAAATGATACTAGAAAAAAATGCTGTATGGTATATAGATAATGGATGATTAATACACATGAGTTGAGACTCTTCCAATTTTCATACATTAGAAAAATTATATGGAGGCCTAGTTACCTTCGGTGATAATGAAAAAGTCAAAATAGTTGGATTTTGATTAGTTATAAATCCAAAATCAATTTCAATAAACAAATTACTATATGTTCAAGGGTTTAAGTACAATATAATAAGTATATCTCAACTATGTAATGATAGTTTTTATGTTTATTTCTCTAATAATGTCCGCTATATTTTTAAAGATAAATTGCTTAAGTTTAGAGAACATAGAACTAAAAATGTTTATACTTGAGATCTTAATTCCTTGTGTGAACAAGTAAATTATTTAACTGTTGAGATATATGAATCCTGAATTTGGAATAGGGTACTTGAACACTATAATGTATTTAATTTATATAAATTATCTATGAAACATTTAGTTTCTAATCTTAAAAGTATTAAATTTGATAGAGGTAGATTTTAAAATTCACTCCAAATAAGAAAGAAACCCAAGTCATCATTCAAATATATTAACAAGGTTGCTACTTCCAAACTACTAGAACTTATCCACACAGATTTGTTTGAACCATTAAGAGTAGAAATCCTAGATATAAGATCTTATGTTTTTGTTTTAATTAATGATTTTTCCATATTTACTTAGGTTTATTTCCTAAAACTTAAAAGTGAGGTTTTTTCCATTTTTGTAAGATTTTGAAAAATTATTCAGAATAAAAAATATTTTAAAATAATTTCATTGAGAAGTGATCATGTTGGTGAATTTGAGAATCAAGAATTTAATTTTTTTTCTTAGAATTGGGTATTAAATATTATTTCTTTACTCCAATAACACCTCAAAAAAATGAAATTATAAAGAGAAGAAATATGACTATTTAAGAAATAGAAAGGACTATGTTGAATGAATATATTCTTCCTATATATTTTTGGGTAGAAGATGTTAACATAACTTTTCATATCATGAATATATTTTTAATAAGACCTTTTTTTAAATAGGCACCCTACAAATTATGGAATAAAATAAAATCTATGGCAGATACTTTAAAGTGTTTGGATGAAAGGTTTATATCTTAAAACATTGGTTAATTTGATCCAAAGGTTGATGAAGAAATTTTTTTGGGATATTATGCTACTTCTAAATCTTATAGAGTGTATAATAAAAGTCAAAAATAGTTGAAGAATCTATTCATTTAAAGTTTTATGAAAGAAAACCTTTTGATCATAGAAAAAATAAAGCAGATGAAGTTATAAATTATTTATAAAATGTAATTTAATATCCTAAAGATGATTTTTAAAATAAACTAGAATATGATGAAATTTAGTACGATCCATAAGAACATGAAATTGGTGTACCTGAAAGTGTCTTACCTAGACAAATGAGAACCTAAAGGACCATCCTTTGGAAAAAACAGTAGGAAATATATATATAATATCTAGTAAAAGAAGGAATGTAGAAAATCTAGTTAAATTCTATGACTTCCTATCTTAATTAGAACATAAAATGTTAGAGGAATAATTAGAGGATAAACATTGGATAATATATATACAAGAATATCTTTACCAATTTAAAAGAAATAAAGTTTAGGAATTGGTTGACAGGTCATCCAATCATCCAGAAATAGGAACCAAATGGGTTTTTAGAATTATCAATATGACAAAGGGATAATTACTAGAAATAAATCTAAATTATTAACTAAAGGATATAATGAGGAAGAAGGAATATATTATCATGAAACCTTTGAATATATTTCTAGATTAGAATCTACAATAATTCTTTTAGATTATTCAATGTATATGAATTTTAAATTAAATTAGATGGATGTAAAATCAGCTTTTATAAATGGGTATTTAATAGAGAAAGTTTATATTGAACAACCACTAAGTTTTAAAAATTTCCATATACCAAATTAAATTTTCAAACTTACTAAATATATTTATGGTCTTAAACAAGCACAAAGATCTTGGTATGAAAGACTAAGTTCATTTCTACTAGAAAATGGATTTTATATAGGATTGGAAGATCCTAATATATTTAAGAAAATAGTTTGTTCTAATATTTTATCAGTATAGATTTATATATATGATGTTAATTTTGGTTCAACTAATAAAAATATTTGTAATTATTTTTCAAAACTTATGAAAAAGGAATTTCAAATGAGTATAATGAGATAATTAAATTTGTTTCTTTGTTTTTAAATCTATCAAAAAGATTATGGTAATGTTTTACATCAAAGTAAATATATTATTGATTTATTAAAAAATTTTAGTTTAGAAAATATTAAAACTTATACAACTCCCATGTGCATAAATATAAAACTTGATTTTGATGAAGCTGGAAACCATTTGACAATAAGTTATATGGAGGTATGATTAGAAATTTACTATATCTTACTGGTAGTAGACCAGACATTATGTTTTATAATTTTTCTTTGTGATATATTTCAATAAAATACAAAAGAATCCCATATTACCACTATTAAAATAATTTTTATATATTTGAAAGGAACTATTTTCAATCTTTACTCTACCTAAAAACTTCTTATTTTAATTTAATCTCATATTTATATACTGATTTTGGAGGATTCAGGTCAGATAAAAATAATACATTAGGAACATGTCACCTTTTTGTAAAGTATTTATTTTTATGGTTAAGTAAGATACAACATTCAATTACTTTATCAATAGCTGATACAAAATATATCTCTACTAGAAGTTTCTATTAATAAGTGTTATGGATGAAACACATCTACTGGTCTTTGGACTCAATTTTAATAATATTCCTATTTTATGTGACAATATATGTGAAATTAATATTTCAAAAAATCCTGTCAGTTACTCAAAAAATAATCATATTGATATATGACATCATTTTCTAAAGATCATTCTCTAAAAAAAGATATATCTTTGGAATTTTTTAATTCTGTATATCAACTTGCTTATATTTTTACTATACCACTTCCCACTTCTAGTTTTGAATTTATTAAGGGGAGTTAGGTATATTTAATTTTAAATAAAGTTATTGAATACATTTTAATTTTTTTCATTTATTCTACTTTATGTTAAATTATTTATTATTTATTATTTATTTAATAAATTATGAATTTTACACTCTTTTCAAAAATATTTATTTTCTAAATAAAAAATATATAATGATTACTCTAGGTATTTTGGCTCAAGAAACCAAAATGATGTAAAAAAAACTATTAGAAACTCTCTCTCTCTCTTACCCTCAATCTCAAACCCTTTCTACTTTTGTAGATATTGATTTCTCTTCCAAACCATAATATCCAAACCTTAAAACTTCAGATTTTATATATTGGAGAAGACTAAGAGGATAAAAGAAGGTAGACCGAGAGGATATAAGCTCCAATGCACTTCAAGAGCTGATAAACAATACCTTCAATGGAAGGTTGTTAACTTTGATTGGTTATTTTAGACAAAACTACCATTAAAGCAAGATTTATGTTTTCAAGTTTTAGAATTTATTTTTAATAGTAAAAATACAGAGTATGTTTTGGAAAATCAATAAAAATAGTTTTATGAACACTCTTAGTTTAGTTTTGGTCACATAGAGGATGTTGTCTCCTTAAAGGTAAACAATATGGATTTTGGTCACTTAATTAGAAATAGAAAACATTTTTCAGTGTCCCCATGAATGGATTTTTCAATTTAATATATGGTCTATTAGATATTAGAAACATAAATATAAAGATATTCTTTATTTTTATTTTAGGATCCACCCTAGTGAGAAACATGGTTATAAAATATATTAAAGACAACCAGAAGGTATTGGTTAAATTTATTCAATCTAAAATAGTTCCAAGGATTTCTGAGTTAGAGAAAATTCTCTTTCTATATATGTATATCATGTTTTTGATGTTATGTGACATCAAGTTGAGTTTTAATATATATATACTAAGTTATATGAATCATTACTGTCAAAAAGAGGATAAAATGTTATTTTTATCCACATGGAAGGATTATTTCTCAAATTGTTTTATAAAAATAATAATATTTGTGATATTCAAATATACATTAGATGTCATCACAATAATATTCTTTATTATGGAACGTTAAAAAAATTTGGTTTCTTTTAGAGAAACTTGAAAGGAAAGATGATGCCTATTGGTGATGATGATCAACATGAATTTGGTGCTCATGGTCAAGGGGGAGAAAGGTAATTAGATGTTATCTAGGTCAATATGGCTTTGTGGTAAAGAAGTTAGTAAATCAAGAATAGAGGATATTGTTGAGTCAATTGGTAGGATTCTCTAGGTTTATGTTAGTGATCCACCTGCTGCAATAGATGTCTATCATTATTCTAAATAGCCATTGGAATAAATGAATAGTTAGGATCTAATAACAAGACCTAGACAAAGGGAAGAACCTGAAGTTTAGAAATAATAAGTTGAAGTTGCAGAAATTAAACAACCAGTGTTTATCGGTGTAACACCTACTTCTGTAGAGATATCAACTGAGAATTGAGACAAGCATGTGGCTCGTGCAGAAAATTGAGTTTAAATGAATGCTCAATATAGTGGGAAATTGTAAACACCAGTGGTTGAAACTATTCAAATAATAGAAAAGTAGATAGTTTTTATCACAGTAGAATCACTATAAAAAGAATTTGGTGAATCTAGTGAGAAGACATAAGTTCTTGGTCCATTTTCTTCATCATCCAGTGAGAATAATGAAGGTAAATCCATAGTTGTAGTTGAAGTATCATAACCATATTGAATTCAAGATGAGTAATCTTTTGATTCTCTTAATGCACAAATTGATTATTTGGTTTGAAAATATAATCAGATGAAAGAATATAATTCAAACTTTCAAAGTGAGTTGGAAGTTACCATAAAATATTTTGAAGATTTGAAAAGTTCAATTGTTCCAAATTCAATGTTGGAATTAGTTCAAGCTCTGCTACACAACCTTCAAGAAAATTATAATTCAAGAAGATATTTTAATGCATTTTAAAGAGAAATGTTTGAAAATCTTGGAATTCTTAGAATAAAATCTATTTCAAAGACATATTTTGGAGAATTAAAGAAATACCTTGGAATTAAATTTGAATCAATAATAAGTAAATCAAGTCAAGTGAGGTATTTTACTTATAGTCATCCAAATTATCTATATTTAATAAGAAGTTTTGAATCTATTACTATTATTCTATATGTAATAAATGATTATATTCATAGACTTATGTGTGATAGTGTGACAATTCACATTTTTATGGATAATTAGAAAGATCTTATAGAGAGGTTAACATCCAATGAGCCCTATATCGGAAGCCTTCTCAATCGGTTAAGTGAGATGTTGATGAAGTTTTTATAGTTTGTAGAGACTGTACATGCATCTTTAATGGTTAATTTAGTTGAAAAATATGAAAATGGGACATGACTCAAATATTTTGATGAAATAGTGAATTGAGATGTTTAATCACAATTTTAAATGAATAATGGCAGAGCTGAAGGATGTTTATCAGGCTATTTGAGATTCATTCACACCCGAATCCTCATCTGATCCAAAACCTTTTCCCTTATCCAATTTTACTTCTTAACTTTTTTTGATCCAAATATTTCTTATAATCATAAAAAACTTTTTAATTAAATCTTTTTCTTCATTATATTTATGTTTATTTATTTCTTGTTATCTGTACAATACTATTGATTGTACAAGATTCATTTTTTTATTAGCTTAACAAAAAAGTTACTGCCATTTTATGCTATATTAACTATGTTATGCACCATTTTCAATAATTTATTTTTAATATCACAAAAGGGGGAGAGAATTTGCGTAAATGAAACATTATTTTGACAATAATGTATTAAACTAGAGAATAATCTTTAAAATAAATCTCTTTAGTTTGATCAATGTATACTTCTTATAATATTCTTTGTTTATCCATAGTTTTTAAAACTTTAAATGAGAACTATAATTTATGTTATATATCTTTAAGTATTTATTTTATTTTTGTTTAAATTTACTATATTTTTTTATAAGTTTTTGATATATGGGTTTTGTGATCATCAAAAAGGAGGATATTATTGGTTATGTATTGTATCAATAATACCCTTTGAATCTTTTTGATTTTGATTATCACAAATACCATTTTTTGTTTCACTAATAAAATTACTTTAATTTGTTTTCAAGATTATATTTTTTGAGAAATTTATCATATTTATTAGTTAATGTTTTTTTCTAAAGTGTTCTGAATATGTTTTTATATAGTCTAAAAACACTTTCATACCCTACATTTATAAGAAGAATGTATGGTTTTCAAACCCAATGTTTGGATTAGGAACCATACTTTTGAGAAGAAACCCTATGTTTTTGAAACTAATATATGGTTTAATAACCCAACATTTTGAAGTTAACCATACTCTTTCAACCATACTTTAGGAGTTAACCCTATGTTTGACTTGATCAATTATAGAGTTTAAATTCATGATATTTTCTGATATTTCTGCAATGGTCTTGATTAGATTATTTAATATATTTTAAAAATGATTAAAGAATGATTAAAAGTATCATGTTAAATATATTAAATAATTCATATTTTTAAGGAAAGTTATGAATTTATTTAAGGTTTTAAATTCAAATAATCCAGATTTTTCATGATATATTTTTTGATTTATTTGATTGAAATAAAATTGATTTTCTCTTATTAAATACCAAGAGTTATATCATTCACAATAGGTATTAATTTTTAAATAATAAATAATGTATCTACTTTTCTAAAGAGCTACACTTTAGAGGCATACATTTTATGATCCTATGTTTTTTGAAAATTGTTCTATTATTAATGATGCTATTTTTGTATTATTGTATTTCTTAAATATCATTTTCAACCAAGATCTATTAAAAGATATTATTTCTTTAAGACTATTATATATGAAGAATAAGATCCACTCTATTTCAATTTCTAATACAACTATGATCTAAATATATTTTCAATCAAATAAATTAATCTTAATTTTTAGAGTATCGACTGCTCATACTCAGTCGTGGTGAATTTTTAGCCTCTTATTCTAAGTTTTGGATATTTTGAGTCCCTATAATTGAACCATAAGTCCCTATAAAATCCTTATTGTAAAGGTGTCAACTGCATGCACTTAGTTTTGTAGGTCTTATGATAAGATGACCTATTTAGTGTAAATTACCAAGATCGATGAGTG
Source organism: Viscum album (assembly GCA_963277665.1). Taxonomy (NCBI): domain Eukaryota; kingdom Viridiplantae; phylum Streptophyta; class Magnoliopsida; order Santalales; family Viscaceae; genus Viscum; species Viscum album. The sequence continues at coordinate 1,372,479,100 of OY728135.1, forward strand.
AGCGTTGGTGGAGTGGAATAAGAGATCTTTGTGCCCCGAACCACTACAAAAATTAATATGTTATTCTTCTCTATATTTTCACTACATAAATTTATTAAAGAAGAGAACACTATATATATTCATAATATTCAAAGAGGGATAAAATTTGAATCTGTTAAATTTTTAGAAGGAACACAATTCATCCCCCTCCTCTATATCTTCATATTATTCCAACCTAACAATATGCTCATGAAAAAGTTGGGTATGTTGGGTACATAATGAATGATGTTATTAATGAATAATTCGAAGAAGGATTTATCTCATCCATTTTTATGGAATTTGATATATTAACTCTTTTATTGAAATAGAACCATCACATAGTATTCCATGACCATTATAATGAACTGGACCGAGGTTCCATATGAATCGACACCTGAACCAACTCTCCATTAACCTAAGGGGTGTCCCAAATCCCTTTGGGATAATGAAAATAATCATAAGAATCACAAAAAATAATTGTGGAAAATTTAACCCAGATAAATATAATTTAAATAGTAGTTGAATTCTACTAGAATTATAACATAACCCATATTTAATTTAGACATTTATTCAAAAAAAGAAGATCAAATATAAACTTAAAAAATTTAAAAATGCAGTAGATACAATAGAAACATAAATAAATCCCTCAACTCACCCTCTGACACCTTCAACTATAACCAAATCCAAGTCCCACTATGAACTCCATAGATATAATGATATCCACCAATAACCATAAATAAAAGCAGTGAAGGCCTACCATGAAAGTGTAATAAAGAAAGCTAAAAAAAAACTAACATACCTCCATGTGACTTTACAAGTCACCATGCAGTAATAAAAAATCAATTCTCCCTGAGTGGTAATAAAATATCCAGAACTTTAAATTGGAATGTAACAGATAAGTGTAAGAAATAAGCTTAGAGGTATGCTAAAGAGAAACCACAACCCATGCTCCATATTTAAATTATAGATCTATATCATTTTAGTCTAAAATACATTATTTTTATATGAGTTTTACATGAATAAGAACATCAAATAAAATATCATTTTAAAAACTTTATTTTTTATTTTATTTAAATGAAAAAAAACACTTAGAAAACAATTCATCTACATATTCCATAGTTATTTATAAACCCTATTTAAAAACACTTTTTAAAATCCATTTTAGCAATCCCCTTTTCTCAAAGATTTTAAAACTTTAAAGAAGTGAGTAAACATACATCATACTTCAGATATTAATTTAATGAAAACCATTGAAAGACTTTAATACTTTATAAAAGAGACCACGTACCACACTTTAACACTTTTATAAAAGGAATGTACTATAAAAAACTATTTAATAAACATAAATTAGGACCTAGGTCATATAAAGTCAATGGGAATTATAGTTCCTCATATAAACTCATGGTATAATCAGTGAAAATCCAATGTGTGTACTAATTGCTAAGTAGAACATGGAATGACCTAGTGGCATGCTGACATCTATCCATGAGACCACTTAAAATAAACCACTAAGAAGTACATGCCTTGTCCTAATGGTGTGTTGAAGCCCTTCCAAATCAACACAACCTTTATCCAAGTCTAGATATTTAGTTAGTGTGGAAAAATACAAAGGGATACTTAATAAAACATCCCAATATTTATTTAATATAAAACCTTTTATTTATTTAATTTTCATTCATCCCTCAAGTTTTACTAGTTCTTTTTCTATTGGTTGAGGTGTTGGGAGATGGATCGAGTGTTTGGGGAAGTTTGGATCTAAAACAATAGTTGGAAGAGCCACATGAGGTCTATCAGATGACCAATGACAACCACTATCTATTGGATGAATATCCATGGGCTTGTTGGTGAATCCACTGACTAGCTAGTGGCCCTTAGTGGCTAGATGGTGGCATTTCTAGTATTGGGAAATATTAAGGTTCCTTTTATAATTTCACCCCAAACCCCCATTTTAATATTTATTTCTCATCCATTAATACCAATTTGACTCGTACGACCCTAGGAGTCTTTATTTGGTGTTCCTATCTCTCCTGAACCGAATCCTTGGTGAACCAAAGTTTTGATCAAAGATGTGATCCTCTTTTAGTAAGTCCATATCCATTTTAATATTGGATTCCCTTCTTATTCATATTCCTCATTTTCAAGGGCTATTAAAGCCATGGGTTTATATTAAATTTGTGTTCCTAATTGTGTTTCATTTATATCTATCTTGTAATTGAGCATTTTTTTTCAAATCTCCATTCTTCTTGGAGTGATTTTTAGGAATCATTATGGTATGTTATTTCTTTAGTTTCATTTGTTCTAGGAACTGGTGTTTTAGATATTATTGATTTGGAATGAATAGTTTAGGATTGTTTATTGATTCCTAGAGTCCTTGGTTCATATTTTATTACGGTTACTCTTTGGGGGTTTAAATTCTAAGTGTTTTAAGGTGGGTGGTTTCATATAAAGCCTTTGTCTTATGAACTATACATGCTTTATCATTTTAAATTATCCTTCAAATATTTAAAGGAATGACTTATGATTTGTTGAAATGTGAATGTTTTAGATATTTTTATGAAATGGAATTCTCGCTTGATTTTTTATTTTGGTAAAAGTGATTTTAAATCATTTTATATTTTTATGAATAGTGATTTCCAAGCACATGGTATTTTGATGGAAAATAATTTCAAGGAAAGTTTTGTTTTGATGAAAATTTATTTCAAAGAAAGTTGTATATTGATGAAAAATTATTTTTAAAGAATGGTATGTAAAAAATTAGTGGCCTCAATATGTAGGTGATGATTGTTTACTATTTTGAATTGATCAGACTATGTATAGGAATAGCACCACGACTACAAATATGGCCTTTATTAGCACTAGAAAAGTGAATTAATAGTGATAAAAAAGAATTGTTATTCAAGGTAAAGATAGGGGGTCCCTTTTATCAGCGCTAAGAAAAGCGCTGATAAAGACCCCTTTTATCAGCGCTAAAAAAACACTGATAAAAGAGGTCTTTTATCAATGATAAAAAAGTCTAATAATTCGGTATTTTATCAGTGTTGATAAAATACACCTTTTATTAGTGCTTTTTTAAGCGCTGATAAAGTCAAAAAAAAAAAAAAAAAAAATTAAAAAGAATATATAATGCGGGGGGGGGGGGGGGGGCTTTGAACAGTGCTTGACCCCCTGTTATCAGCATTAGGTGGACCCCCTCCCACTCTATCGCAAGCTGACCTTGCCCACACATCCCCCACATGCCCATGCACCCCTCCCTGCTTCCACCCGAACTTGAACTCGAGACCTCCCCCCTTGTGCGCCTGCACCTTTACCACTAAGCTATTTATTTTTTTTCTCTATTTAATGATATATCTATTTATATATATATATAGTTATATTTATTTGCATATTAATATAGATTCATATTAATATAAATATATTTAGTTATATTAATACATATATATTTATTCATATATTAATATATATATTTATATATATAGTTATATTTATTCACGTATTAATATAGATTCATATTAATATACATATATTTAGTTATTTTAATACATATATATTTATTCATATATTAATATATATACATTTATTCATATATTAATATATATTAATATATATTAATATTTATTTATATATATATAGTTATATTTATTCATATATTAATATTGATTCATATTAATATAAATATATTTAGTTATATTAATACATATATATTTATTCATATATTAGTATATATATATACTTATTCATATATTAATTTATATTTATATTCATATATATATATATATTTAGTTATAAATTTTTATATGTATATTTATTTGTATATTAATATATATTTATAAGATTAGTTTTAAATACATTTATAAAATATGTTTCTTATGTGTGTTTATAAATAAATAAATAAATAAATACATACATATATACAACACACACACACACACAGACACACACACACACACACACATATTTACGAATAAATACATATATATGTGTATTTGAAAATCCAAAGAATGTTAAAATGACTATAACTTCTAATAAAGAAGTCCATTTTAACTACAAAACCAGTAAAATCAAAGAAAATGAAACAATATTTGATATGATATGTGGTAAAGGCCTAGAGGACATCCGTATCAGAAGTTATACCTATTTGAATGTTAAAAAATCAGGGTATCCCGACTAAAAACTCAGTTTTAGAGGCATTCTAGGACTTTTTTGGCCTAAAAAAATGTGACAGAAGGTTCCCTTGGGTCACTAGCTTGTAGAGATCATTGCAGGCTTTGATTTTATATGCTTTAGAGCTCAAATGGACACCCGGATCAAAAGTTATTGCCGTTTGAAGTTTGAGTTACATTTTCTATTTATTTTAGATCTTTTATTAGTTTTTTTTTATTTTTTGTGCCTTCAAATTGTTATTAAATGATTATTAATTGATGATAATTAGAAAATTATTAAATAATAATATTTTTTAAAATATTTTAAAGTAATTTTCACTAAATTTCTTATATATTAAATGTAATATTCTATTTATAATTATTTAAAAAATATTTAAAAAATATATATTATATTTATATCAATATATATATACTTATATAAAAATATATTATTTTTCATTATTTTTTTTGAAATATAAACTTTATCAGTGCTAAGAAAAAGCGCAGATAAGGACCCCTATCAGAACTACTAAAAAAAGCACTGATAAAGGGGTCCCCTTTAAGAGTGATAAAAAAAGCACTGATGGGGGGGGGGGGGCATTATTAGCTCTAAAAAAAGAACTGATAAAGGGTCACTTTTAACAGTTCTTTTTTAGCACTATTAAAAGTGCCCTTTATCAGCACTTTTTTTAGCATTGATAAAGGGTGGCGCTGTGAAAAATATAGTTTTGTGGTAGTGCACATGGGAACTTGGGGTACTTATGAGGGGGTTGGAATTGGGATAATTATTCTAGGCATGGTATGTTTTTCTTAGAAAGGATATATGATATAACTATAATGAAAATATAAATTTTATGTCACCATCAGGGGTTCAATTTTCATGGTGTTCTTTCATAGATTTTCATTTTTTGGCCTAGGTACTTATGGTGCACACAAATCATGATCATTCACTAAGGTGTGAGGATCCTAGCTAGCCCAAACCTATTGTATCCTAGGAATCATTTCCATAATTCCGCACATATGAAATTAGTTCTTATTTATATTTGGATATTTTAAATGTTTGAAATTACTTATATGGTTCAATTTATTTAAAAGGGAAAGAGGTTTCATTAAATGTGTTCTAAAAATGTGTTTCATTAAATGGATGAATTTCCATATTTTTATGTAAACTATGAAAGTGTATTTTATGACTTTGTTTTGGTTAAATTTGAATAAATGATTTATATTTTAAATAATTCTTATAGAACACTTAGTGGGATCCCACTAGGATCATTGGCCCACACCTTAAACATACCATTAGGGCTTATAGACCTCTTTTAATATAACGTTGGTAAGGTTATGGTGCATCGAAGAGGTGTCAGATATCCTTGTTAGTGGGGTGTGGGATTTTAGTGGTGACATGGTTCATATGGAGATAAGTTCTTCATTTTAAGTAATTGGTTTTACCTATTTTTTTGTAAACATTTTTTTCTTATACCAGTTTATTTTTTTATTATTGACTATGCATTGGAATTTTAACCCTGTTTATTACATTCTATTATTATTTACACTTGTTTTTTATTTGTGGGTCAAAAAATTCCCAAAAGATATATCTTGATGCCCAGATTATAGTTGCTATCCCATGGGGATCAAGAACTCCCTTTGGGCCTTACCATAAGCTGGATCAGGTTCCCACTTTAGGGATGACCGAGGCCAAGTCATGAAATGTTGGAATAATAGGAGGATTTATTTTTTTCATTGATATTATGGTTTTGAGATGTTTTGGTAGATAATAGATAGGATTACTGGGACTTAAGTAGTAGTATAAAAGAAAATTTTTATCCAACTCTCTTCACAACCAGACTTATGTTTCCAAGGGATGTTAAGTGTGTCTCTCATGTTTAGTTTTGATTTAATCTCAGTTTTATGATAGTGTTATATTAACTTAAAATTAGATTTTTATTTTAGTATAATGGTTTTATTTCCTTTATTCAGTGTAGTACCATGACTCCCATAAGACTACTTATTTTTCCATAGGATGGTGTTATAGATGGTTATCTAAGAGTAAACCCTCTAATCTATCAGAACCTTACAGGAGTGGTAGTGAATGTAGTTTATTCCATGGATCATAATTTTCTGCCCACCCTGACCCTTGCTAGAGAGGTGCAACGTGGAGATAGAATAGATAAAGGTTGATCTCAAGAGATAATACACTATAAACCATCATCCTTCCAATAGATGAAGGATCCTCAAGAAGTATAATATTGGTTGGGAATTATAGAGAATATTTTTAAATTTGTTGAAACTCTATGTTTTTTATGGTAAAGTGAGCTAACTTTAAGCTTTAGGGGCCCAATAAGAGATGTTGGGATGCTATGGTTTAGTAAAATAAACATGTAGGAATGAGGGTCCCAATAGTTCTATCCTAAATCAATGATGGTAGTGAAATATATAAAGTTACCCACCTTTTCATATGGTGAGTAGACTGTGACTGAGTATAATATCTATTTTTCTAAGTTGTTCCATTCTTATTCTCAAGTGGCATCGAATAATAATTTAAAATATTAGATATTTTAGATGGGCCTATGAGCATATATTTGTTCCTAGGTTTTCATGTTGAAACTTACGCCCTATACTGAGGTGGATGATAGAGCATTGATGGAAAATATTGACAAGGTGGGAAAGTTTAGGTTGTTTAGAATTCATTTTCCACTGAGTGGTAGTTTCAGTGGATCATACGAAATGAAGAGGTAGTGGAAAAAAACTTTCAAGGGAGGTAGTAGTGACTCTCAGTAGTAGGCTTACTCCACACCTTCATTAGTAGCTAGTATTGTACCTTTTACTTGAAACTAGTGTGGCAAGTCCGATCACACCAATTTCTTTTGTTCCACCCCTCTCAAGGTTTTCAACTCATGTGGATGTTGTGGTCACTTTTAAAGATTATGTTATACTTATAGTAATATATATTTTTAATCCCCTAAACGATCTATGGTGGATTTGGATGCTTCAAATTCAATAGGGTCCTGGTCATATGCCTCTAGAATGAAGCAATTGCACATAGTGGGAGAGTCACTGGTGGAAGTTGATGTGCCTCCAACAATAGTTAGAGGTTCTAGATTTATTGATTTATCTTTAGTGACTAATTTATTTAATACTAATGCCTCTCACTCTTTTATATCAAATCTCTTTTTTAACCACTGAAAACTTCCAATCGAACTCATGACATATGTAATGGAGATGAATAAACCACTTGGGAAGAAGAGGGAGCAAGGTTTCCAATATCTTTTCTTGATGTCCAATGTTGAGATAGTATTGGATTTCCCAATTATTGACATAGAAATCTTTGATTTTACTACGAGGATATATTTTTTAATTTACCATAAAGTGAATATTGACTATTATCATCAGTAGATATCCTTTATTGCCTTCAATGGGAGCTGCTAGTTTTTTATTATAGAGTGGGATATGAGTTTTAGTCAATCAAGACCTCCTATACTAGAACTTGAAAGATTGTTATATTCCTTCTCATTTAGACTTAGAGATGAGCCCTTAGTTTTTGAACTTTACTTGGTGGTCAATGATTTTCCTAAGGTGTTTGCTAATGATTTTTTGGTCTACCTCTTAAATGATAGGTGGATTTCTTTATTGATTTGAAACCCATAGATTAGTCTATATCTATTCCTTCTTATCACATAGAACTAGTTTAATTGAGAGAGTTAAATATTCAACTAAACAAGTTGAAATAAAATGGATTCATTAATACTAGTGTATCACCTTGGGTAGCACCTTTACTTTCTCATAAGATTAACCATGCAAAAATTAAGAATAAATGCCCATTTCTCCATATCAAAGAATTTTTTGACCATTTTAAATGAGTAAATTTGTTTAAAAAAATAAACCGTTGGTTTGAATATCACCATCTCAGAGTTAAGGAGTTTGATATTCCAATGACCACTTTCAGGAGAAGGTATAACCACATTGAATTTCTTATGATTTCGTTTTTCCTAACTAACAATCTTATAATTTTCATGAATTTTGTGAACCAAAATTTCTACCAGTACCTTGATTCCTTTTTAATGGTGTTTGGGGATGATATTATCATTTATTCAAGATCATTGGAATATCATTATCTTTACATTAATTTTGTTTTGGAAATATTGAGATATCACCATATTGTTTCTAAATTTTCTATGTGTTATTTATGGATTCAGAAATTTAAGTTCTTAGGACATGTGGTTTCAAAACAAAGTATCTCAATTGACCCTAAGAAGGTGAAATATTTTGTATATTTGGAGGATTCACAAAATTATTTGAAATTCAATTCTTCCTGGGTTTGGTAGGATATTATTAGTAGTTTGTATATGGTTTATCAAAATATTCATCAACTTTGAATAACATTACCAATAAGGGAGTGAAATTAACAATGGATTTCAAGGTTCAAAACTCCTTTAATTAATTAAAATGAAATATAACTTCAAAACCTATTTTTAATCTAGTAGAGGTCAGACAAGGCTATGTTTCTTATTATGATGCTTCAGGTGTAGGCTTGGGATGTGTTTTGATGTAAGGAAATAATGAGGTGGATTATGGTTATCATAAACTTTTGACTCATGATAATAATTACCACACTCATAAAATTGAAACCATATCATTTTTTAACACTCTTAAGTGTTGGTGGAATTACTTTTTTATGTAATATTTTACCATTTATTTTGATTAGAAGTGTTTAAGTTATACCTTTTCTGAGAAAAAATTGAACCTCAATTAGAGGTGATGGGTAGAGTACCTTCATAATTTTGACTTTGACATTTATTACAATCTAAGGAAGTGTAATTTCATTACCAAATATCTTTGTAAAAAATTTCCATTTTAGGATACGATGGAGTTGAAGAGTGAATGGGAACTTATGGGACTCTTTGTGCAAATGAACTTGGATACAATAGAAGAAGATTATGGTCTAGTTTTGGGTTGCATTCAATTGAAATTATCTCTTATTGAGTTTATTATTAAATATAAACAACATGATGATGAGTTTAGGGATATCATAAATTCTTTATATGGAAAGGATACCATTTTTGAATGGTCTCTCTCTTTCAAAGGCACTATTTTCATTTTAATATGGTTTGTTGTCATAATATCCATGAGTAGGGATGTGGTGCTATATTTTCATTATTATTAGTGTTACGTTCACACATGAACCAATAATATGTTTCATGATATAAAACTATAGTTATATTGGGTAGGTATGAAGTGTGACATAGCTTATTTTGTGCCTCATTTCTATACTTTCCATTAGATCAAGGCTGAACATTGAAATCCTTTTGGGGTTTTTTAGTCATTTTAGTGATAGTGTGTTAAGGGAATTACTTGTCCATGTATTTCATTATTAGGATACTAAAAATATCCTTGAGGAATGGATTTTATTAGGGAGGAAATCGATTGTTTGACCAAGTCTTACCATTTTATTTTGATTCAAGAAAATACTAAGGTTGAGGATTTTGGAAAGATTTACATATAGGAGATCATGAGGTTTCATATTTTATTATTTTAGATAGGAATCAATGATTCAACTCTCAATTTTGGAAAGGACTCCAGGATGTGATGGGTTCTAAAGTTAATTTGAACACAACTTACCATTATTAAACATATGAAAAAATGGAGCGTTCTATTCAGTATTTGGAGGATATGATCCATGATTGCGTCTTGGAATTCATAGGTTCTTGGGATATCCAATTAGTATTTAATGATTTTTCTTACAGTAAAAATTATCATTCATTTTAAAATATCTCCATTTTAGGATCTTTATGGTTTCCCTTGAAGATCACCTCTTTGTTGGTTTGAGGTGAGGGTAACTTCTCTTGTTGGACTGAGCCTGGTTTAGGAAACATTGGTGAAGGTTCTAATTATACATCGATGGTTGGTGACCGATCAGAGTTGGTATAAGTCTTATGATGATCATGGAAATCATCCTTTGTAATTATTTGTTTATGATTGGGCTTTCTTGAAAGTCTCACCTTAGTTGGGTCACTGTAAAATTGGGAAGTAAGGGAAGTAGGTTCCAAGGTATCTGAGGAAGTTTGAGGTTACCAAGTGGATTGGAAAGGTAGATTGTTCTTGGGAATTTACATATCATTTTACTTCGATCCATGATGTATTTCATGTGTCTCAACTAAAACAATTATCACCCTATACCATATAATTTTATAAATTGGTAAATACTTGATCTAAAACTTGATGTTTTAGTCACTGAGTAACCGGTCTAGATTATCGACTCTTAAGTAAAGGATCTATGTGGGAAGTCTAACCTATTGGTTTGAATTCTAGAGAAATATGGGTTAGAATCACATGAGATGTAGGGATAGGGAGTTTATGACGAGTTAGTATTTTCCTCATATCCTTATGGATCAACCTTTTTCATCTTAGATTTATTGGTCCATAAAGAAATATGATTGGGAGAATTTTAACATCCCAATATTGATTCCAGGTAATACATTTTATTTATTTAATTTTTTGTTCATCTCTCATTTTTTGGTTGGTTTTAAATTGGATGAAATTTCAAGAGGTGGATAGAGTGTTTGGGGTGAGATTGGACCAAAAAATATAGCTAGAAGTGCTTTAGGAGGTTCATTGGCTAGCCAGTGGAAAAGGTAGAATGGTGGGATTCTGCTCGAACCCAATGGCTTGATGGTGGAACCATTGGGATTAGGAAATAGTAAGGGGCCTTTTATAATTTCACCCCAAAACCTTTATTTTAATATTTCATTATTTTACCTCAATCCCACTTCAACCTGTATGACAATGAGAGACTTTATTTGATGTTCTTGGATATTCCAATCTGAATTCTTGGTATATGAAAGTTTTTATTTAAGTCGTGATCCTATTTTGGTAATTATATCTCCATTATGACCTTGTATTACATTATTTTCTACATTTATCTTGTTCAATGGATATAAAAACCATTGTTTTTTTGGATCCATGTTTCTAATTATGTTTATTTTAGATTTATCATAGAATTGAGTGTTTTTGTTTAGATCTCCAGTCCTATTGGTGAAATTTTCATGAATCATTATGGTAAGTGATTCCTTTTGTTTTCTTTGTTACAGGAATTGGTTTTTGAGATATTATTGATTTAATTTACTTATTTTAGGGTTCTTACTTGACTCTTATATCCCTTGGTTCATCTTATCTTATGGATACTTTCTAGGGGTTAAAATTCCATGTGTTTTGATGTGGGTGGTTTCATATAAAGCCTTTGTCCCATAAACTATACATGCTTGATCATTTTAAATTGGATTTTTAAATTACTAAATGTGTGATTTATGATTTGTTTAAATGTTAATGTTTTTACTATTTATATAAAATGGAATTATCCCTTGTTTTTTTTTATTTTGGAGAAATTGATTTTAAAGCATATTGTGTTTTGAAAAAAAGTGATTTCCAAGCATGTGGTATTTTAATGGAAAGTAATTTCAAGGCATGTTGTGTTTTAATGAAAAGTGATTTCCAAGAATGTTGTATCTTGATGAAAAATGGTTTTCAAATCATGGTATTTGAAATTTAATGGACTCAATTTGTATGTGATGATTTTTAATTACTTTTTATTAACCAGCGTCCATTTAAGAAGATGACATGGGAACCTAGGGTACATAGGAGGGGGATGGAATTGGCACTATCATGCCAGTAATCGTATGTTTTTATTATCCAGGATATATGATACAAATCTAATTAAACTATGGATTTCTTGAAACCATTGTGTGGTTCACTTATTAGGGTATTATTATATCTCTTTGTGTTTGTTTTCTTAGGGAATGTTGGGGTGCACTAGTCCTGACCATTCACTCAGGTGTGAGGATCCTAGCCAGCCAAGACCAATTGTATCCTAGGACTCATTTTAATGTTTCTAATCTTGTGAAATGTTTTTTTATTTATGCTTGTATATTTGAAATATTTGAAATGAATTTTAATTTTTGAATACTTCAAAAGGAAAAAAATTCTTCATTAAATGTGGTTCGAAAATGGTTTTATTTAGAAAGGAATTTTAAACCATTTTAAAGGGGTGAATTTCCATGTTTTGATATAAACTGTGAAAATATATTTATTGACTTAGTTTTTGTTAAATGAGCGTAAATAGTTAATCTTATGAAGAATTATTATGTGACACTTAGTGGGGTCCCACTGGGCTTGTTGGATCACACCATACACTTACCTTTGGGTGTGTGTAAACCTTGTTTTATCTAAAGCAGGTAAGGTCAAGGCACCTCAAGGAGGTGACAAGTATCTTAGTAGGGTGTGGGATTTAGATGGTGACATGGTTCAAATGGAGATGGGAATTATATCATTTTATTTACTTGATTTTCCCAATTTTGGTTTGGAATTTTTTTTATTATGTTCATATGTTGACCCACTTTATTATATGCCATTTTTTGTTTCACCTTGGTTTTTATTTTTGAGTGAAACCATTTCCAAAAGGAAGTTCTTGATTCTTTAGCACTATTCGCTATCCTATGGAGATCAGGAATACCCATCAGACCTTTCCATGAGCCAAATCAAAGGTCCAATTTGGAGATGACCTGATTTGGGTCAAGACAAATCAGTATCAAAGGAGGTTTACTTTTGTGTCATTGATCTTTCAGTTTCAGGATGTTTTGGTAGACAAGATATAGGATTATAAAAACCCAAGGGGTAGTATACAAGAAAGTTCTTGACTATCTCTCATCATAAAGAGCCTTAAGTTTCCAAGGTATGTTTGAGAACATTTCTCTCATGATGAGATTTTATTTTTTATCAGTTCTATAGTAATTTTCTCTTAACTTAAATTGATATTATTATTTGGTATGATGGATACTTTTAATTTATTTGGTGTAGTATTATGCCTCTCAAAAGACTCCCTAGAGTTTCTTTGGAGGGTTTTGTGGATGGTGTTCCATGAGGAAACCCTCTAGTCAATCAAAACCATGTTGAATTGATAGTGCGATTATTCCATGATATGGATAAAGATATTACTCTAGCCCTGAACCAAGCTTGAGAGGTGCAACAAAGATCTAGAGAAGATAATGGTTGAGATCAAAATTTCCTACACCATAAACCACCATCCTTCCATGGGAATAATGATCCCTAGGAAGTGAAAGATTGGTTTGGTAATATGGATAATATTTTTAACTTTGTGGTAACTCTAGATTTTATTAAGGTAAAGTGTGATACCTTTAAGCTTGAGGGGACCAATAGGAGATAATGGGATGCTATGGTTTAGAAAAATCATCTTTTAGTCTTGTAGTGGAAATAATTTAATAAAATTTTCTTCCAATAGTTCTATTCTAAATTAATAACTATAGTGAAATTGACGGAGTTACTCACCTTTAAGTAGGTTGATTGGACTGTGATTGAGTATTCCAACTATTGTTTTAAGTTGGACCATATTTATCCTAAGGTGGTATTTAATGATAAGTTGAAATATTATATATTTAAGATGGTCCAATGAGATGATATACACTATTAGATTTTCATGTTGAATCTTTCATCATATGCTGAGGTGGTTGATAGAGCACTGATGGTAGTTGTTGAACAGGTGGGAAAGTAGGGGTTGGTTGGAATTATTCCTTCACAAAGTGATTGTTTCAGTTGATCCCATGGAAATAATAGGAAGTGGAATGAAACCCACAAGGGAGTTGGTAGTGTATCATAGTAGTGGGATTACTCCACAACTTTATTAGCATCTAGTAGCGTCCCTTTGACTTACTACAATTGTGGAAAGACTGGACTCACCATGATATTTTGTTCTTTACCTATGAAGGTTTGCAACTCATGCGAACACTATGGTAACTTGCATATATTATGTCATGATTTTTCTATGCCTAGTTATGGATTGGGTTTTACAAACCCTAAATGATTCATGGTGTAGTTGTATTATTTAAAACCAATAGGGTTCCATCCATATGTATTCAGAATAAAGTAGTTACATGTAGTGGAAGAGTCACTAGTGGAAGTTAATGTAGGTCCAGTGATAGTGAGAGATATTATCTTTATTGCTTCATCTTTATCGACTACTTTATTTGATATTGGTGCCTCTCACTATTTTATATAAATTGATTTGTGAACCTATTAAAATTTTCAATTGAACTCATGCATTATGTAATAGATCTGACAAAACCTCTTAGGAAGAATATGAAGTAGGGTTTATAATGTTGTTCATGTCCTTTATCAGTGTATGATATTTATCTAATATAGGATTTTTTATTTATTAACTTAGAACTCTTTGATTTTATTATTGGTATAGATTTCTTGATCACCCATAAATAAAAAATTGACTATTATCATTGGTGTGTGTCCTTCATCGCCTTCGATTGGTGCTTCTAGGGTTATTAGGGAGAGTGAGATCTGAGGTATAGTTAAGTGAGACCTCCTCTTCCAAAACATGGAGGATTGATATGTTACTTTTCATTTGGAATTGGATATAAACCCTCATTTTGTGATATTACTTTAGTGATCATAGATTTATCTGAGGTGTTTCCTAATGAATTTTCTGGTCCTTTCAAAAGAGAGGTGGATTTATTGATTGATTTGGTACCCGACTGATATCTATTCCTTTTTATCACATAACAATATTTGAATAAATAGATTTGGATATTTCCTTCAATGGCCCGAAAGGATTCATTTTTATTGATTTTTGATAATCCACCTTTCAAGTAGTGATGTGGAACCCTTACAAGTCCCATAGGTGTACGTATTACATGGCCTGTAGGCCTTAGAGGAATTCATTGCCCGTAGGCTTCAAATTTTACATACAACCCAGGCTAACTACTTGGAAATGATCCTCCCCAGCATCTTCATCTTGAAATTAGATCTCCACCTTCGCATAGTTGTTTGGCTAGGCTTTCTCGTGCATGCACTGGCTTGTCTTGATGGTAGGTTCCATACCCTTTCATTCTTGCAATCTGTTTAGCTTCTGCTATGGTGAAAGCTCCTTGCTCATACTCCTTCTCGAGCTTGTTCCTTGCAGGTTGTCTGGTTTTCATCTTCAATTATGGTGGACCTAAGGCCTTGAGGTGGATCAAAGGACTTATTGACCCGAAGGCCTAGGTGGTCCGAAGGCCTTAAAGGACTCAGGGACCAAATCGGTGGCCCGAAGGCCCAAACAGGGGAATAGTCCCAGTTGCTACAGTGCCAAATAGTACCTACTACAGTTCTCTCTACAGTACCTACTACAGTACCTGCTACAATATTTTCTACAGTATCAAATACTTTTTTGAAAATTTTGAAGGAGAAAACTGGTTTTCAAAAATTTAATTTCAGTCTAGATATCCCAAGATTAAATTTAAATAGTTAGATATCCTAAAGACCTCTTATAGGAGTAGGTTTTACCACTTTGAATTTCTTGTGATTTAATTTCTCCTAACTAAATCTCATACAATTTCATGGATTTAAAGAACTTTTTATTCCACCAATACCTTGATTATTTTGTCATGGTTTTTCATGGATGATATTTTGGTTTATTTAAGATTAGAGGAAGAGAATGATCTTCACAATAATTTTGTTTTGGGAATCTTGACGAATCGCTATCTTTTTGATAAATTTTCGAAGTTTCATTTATGGATTTAGGAATTTTAGTTCTTAGGACATGTGTTTTTGGGACAAAGCATCTCAATTGACCATATGAAGGTGAAAGTTGTCTTGTCTTGGGAGGATCCATAGAATATATTTGAAATTTGAATATTCTTAGGTTTGATAAAATATTATAAGTGGTTTGTAAATGTTTTCTTAAAACCTTCATCCCATTTGGCTAGTCTTACCATGAAGGGAGTGAAATTCAAATGGGATTCCAAGTGTTAAAACTCCTTCAATGAATTAAATAAATTTCTGACTTAAACACCTATTTTGACTCTACTATAGGATGATTAGGGCCATGTAGTTTATTGCCAAGCTTCAGGATTTTGATGTTTTTGATGCAAGAAGATCATATTGTGAATTATGTTTCTCATAAACTTTAGACACATGATAATAATTACCCTAATCATGAACTCAAACTCATAATAGTTATTGATTATCTTAAGCATTAATAATATTAAATATTTGGGGAAAATTTCACCATCTATTATTATTATAAGAATTTAAGTTATATATTTTATAAGAAAAACATGAACCTCAGGAATATATGATTGGAAAAGTACCTTTAGAATTTTTAATTTATAATCACTTACACCCCAGGGAAAGAGAATTTCATTGATAACACTCTCAATAAAAAATTTTCCTATCACGATGTGATGGAGTCTAAGAGTGAATGAGAACTTATGGGACTCTTTGCACATATTCACTTGGATATGGAGAATGAAGTGTCTGGTATTAATCTGGATAGAGCACATTTGACATTATATCTTCTCAAGTTGATTCTTTAAGAGAAATAATAGTATGATGAGTTCCAGAATATCATAAATTCTTTATATGGTGGTATGACCATTGGTGAATGGTATCCCTCTTTAAAGGTGCTATTTTACTTACGATCTGGTTTGTTGTCCCAATATCCATGTAGAGTGATGTGATACAGGATTTTCATTATTCATAGAGGACCATTCATCTAGGAACCACTAAGATATAGTATGACATGAAATAATTATTTTGGTTTCCAAGGATGAAGTGTGACGTAAATAATTTTGTGTCTCATTGCTATACTTACAAAGGAATCAAGTTCAAGCACCAAAATACTTCTAGGTTGCCAAAAAATATTTTATTGATAATGTAGAAATGGGATGAGGTGTCCATGGGTTTCATCATTGAACTAAAAAGAACTCACCGAGTAATGAATTTCATTTGGGTGGTAATTGATTATCTGACTAAGTTTTTCTATTTTATTTTGATTCGGGACACTATTAATCTTGAGGATTTGGGAAATCTTTACATTTAGGAGATCATGATGTTGAATAGGGTGACATATTTTATTATTTCAGAAAGGGACACCTAGGTTATCTCTCAATTTTGGAAAGGAATCCAAGATGTGATTAGTTAAAAGTTAAGTTGAACATGACTTACCATCCTTAAATGGATAGACAGGCAGAGTGTGATATTTATATTTTGGAGGATATGATTTGTTCTTATATCTTAGACTTTTAATATTATTGGGATAACCACTTAGGGATGGTTTATTTTTATTTTAAAAATAGTTATCCTTCATCCATTAAAATGGATTCATTTAGGTATATTTATGGTATCCTTTGAAAATAATGTCTTTATTGGTCAGAGATGGGATAAACTTCTCTTGTTGGACCATTCTTGGTTTAAGAAACATCGGTGAAAGTTTAGGTTATACATTGTTTCTTAGTGACCAATCAGAGTTGATATAATTCATATGAAGATCACCAGAATTATCCTTTGGAATTATTTATTGGTGACTAAGGTTTATTGAATGAATCACCTTGGTTGGTTTAACAACAGCTTGGAAAAAAAAGAAGTTGGTTTTGAGGAATGTGGAATCGTTCAAGTTCACTGAGAATATTGGAAATGTGTCTTATCATCTATACTTTCCATCTATATTGACTTTGATCCATGATTTATTTTATGTCTCTCATCTAAAAAAGTATCACTTTGACTCATCTCATGTTTTGAACAGGGAAGACCTTGATCTATAACCTGATATGTTGGTCTCTGAGCAGCTAGTCATGATTGTTGACTCTTAAGTAAATGTTATACATGGGATGTCTATACCATTGGTCTATGTTATGTGGAATCATGGTCTTGAATTTAATGAGACTTAAGAGTCTATGACGATGGATCATTAGACTTATCTTCTTATGGATCAAATTTTTTCGTCTTGGCTTTTTGGGGATAAATAGAAATATGGTGGGGATAATCGTAACATACCAATATTTATTTCAGGTATAACCATTTTTATTTAATTTTTCATTTATCTCTAGTGTTTTTAGGGTTGTTTTTCTATTGGTTGTGGTGTCAGGATGTGGATCAAGTGTTTGGGGAGAGAGTAGACAAAAACCTGTGGATAAAAGAGCTATAAGAGGTCTATCATCTAGCCAATTGCTAAGTCATAATACATTCATTCTACCTACAACCATTGTATAGTTGGTGGTCACTACTAGATAGATGGTGGAGCCACCATCCAACAAGTAGCACCCAGTGGATAGCTGGTGGCACCATTTGGCTTGGGAAAAAATAAGGGTATATTTTGTAACATAACCCTAAAAAACCATTTTTAATATTTCATTCTTCTCCATTGACCCCACTTTAAACCATATAACCATAGGAGACTTTATTTTATATTCTTGGCTCTCCCAATATAAATCCTTGGTAGATAAATGCTTTTATCTAATCCATTATCCTCTTTTAGTTACTCCATCTCTATTTTGATATGGGATTCCCTTCTTTTTCATATTATTCTTAGTCAATGGCTATGTAAACCATGGGTTTTTGTTAGATATGAGTTCATAATTGTGTTTGTTTTAGATTCATCATGAAATTGAGAGTCTTTATTTATATCTCTATTCATCTTGGTTTTCTTTTTGAGAATCATTATGGTAAGTGATTCATTTTGTTTCCTTTATTCTAAAAATTTTTGTTTTCAAGATTCTTAATTGAGATTAATTTGATTAGGGTTCTTCCCCATTTATTATATCCCTTAATTCATCTTGGATTGTATAGAGACTAAAGATTATCATACATGGATATTACGTCATTTTAGATAAATATTCAGTACATTACAAAAATACATGCTTGAGGACCGTAATAGTTTAGTGTATTTAGAAACTTGAAAAAAAAAATCTTTTATCCTGGTGAAATATCTTCATAAAATCCCATAAAGATATCCACATTTAGTACTTCTACCTAAAACCTTTATTCATAACCTGGGGAAAATAAACATAAGAAAGGGGTGATATAAGATGCTCACTAAGGTTAAATAAAGGAAATATGTAAGCATAACATGAACAAAAGGTTATGGAACTTGAACATAACATTTGAAGATCATACACTGTATATGAGATATCAAAATACATATTGGAAGTTCATAAGACATGTAACATAAGATACTTAAGGGTATAAGTCATGAAAGGATAACATATGAATAAGACATGGAATTTGTGGCATTGATATAAGAATAAAAAAATCTTACGTCAAGGCTACCTACTAAGACTTTTATAACATGTTAGGCTTGGTCTATGACCAGTGTACCTACTTCAGGCTTGGGATAACAACCTGTATACCCTATTAATTTTAGGCTTGGGCTACAACCTATGTACCATCTTGTTTTTGGGATTGGGATATAACCTATATACCATCTTACTTTTAGGCTTGGGATAAAACCCATGTACCTTCTTGTTTTTGGGCTTGGTCTACAACCGATTTACCTTCTTATTTTCTGGCTTGGGCTACAACCTGTGTACCCTCTTAATTTTATTCTTGGGCTAAAAACCACATACCTTTTTTTTGGGATTGGGCTGAAACCCATGTACCCTTTGAGATCATATACAACTTATAATTACCCAATGCATTGGAGGGAGATATAGGTCCCAACCATCTCTTAATAACATCATTCATAAATGTTCCACATGATAATAAATCTTTCATCATATAATAACCCATAAAAAGAGATAGGTTTTATAGACATCAAATCATAACCCATGAAATGAAATGGATATAATTAAAATTTAATAACATCATAACCAATGAAAAGAGATAGTTTTTATAATCACTTCATAAAATAATAACCCATGAAAAGAAGTGGGTTTCGAAAACATAAAACCCATGGAAGTAAAACGGGATTCATAAGAATCATTCCATAAAAACATAAAACATTCAAGAAAGAATATGAATGGAAACTTTAGATAATTTCCTAAAAGGGAAGGAGTAACATAAATGTATTTCATCTTAGATTGAAAATAACTTGTAAATATATTTTGAAAAAATTTATTTAGGAAAATATCATTTCTTCTTTGAAAAAGTCTCTTTAAAAAAACTTTTTAAAACATTTTCTTAAAAATAAACTTGAATAATTATAAAGAAATATTTAAAAACCTTTTTGAAACATTTTTATTTGAAAACATATAAAGAGATATTGAAAATATTTTGAAAATATTTTTCCTTAAAAACTTATAAAATAAGCTTGAAAACATTTTAAAAACAAGTTTACATGAAAGATTATAGAAGAATCTTGAAAACATTTTTGAAAATGATTTTACTTAAAAACTTATAAAATAATCTTGAAAAACTTTTAAAAACCATTTCATTGAAAATATATTTTAAAAATATTTTCTTAAAAATTAACCTTTTAAACATGAAAATAAATCTTTAAATAATTGATGGTGGCTAAATCTATACATATCGTATGAGGTAAAAATAACATTCCTTTTGCACAGTAAAAATGTTATAAAAATTAATCATTCGAAAAGAGACAAGAATATTACTTTGACAAAATTGGTAAAATAAAAAAAGGGTAAAAAATTATTTTAATGATCACATGATATTAGTATAATATTCTTGGAAACTATTTTTAGAAAACATGGTTTTGAAGGAACACATATTTCTGATCGAAGAGAGGGTTAAGTCGGTCTTTCTTAAAAACAGTTTATTAACTATATTATATACCAAAGAGTGAAAAAATAGTAATAATACAAGGATATATGTTGAATAAATATAGTATAATGTAACTAATGAGTGTTTTTGAGAGGTGGATCATATTATTTCATCAATGGAAGCATAAACAAATTCAATCTTGAAAAGTGATGAGATTGATTCAATAAACACTTACCACTTGGTAACTTTGTACCATACTCACTATTTAAGAAAATGGAATTACATAAATACTAAAATATCATGTAAATAATAATATTCATGATATAAAATTTCAAAATAAGTATATTCACCTCATAAAAAATATTAGAGCATAATAAAACATGTGTCTCAGAATAGGCAATTTGAGACAAAACCGTCTTACCGATTTGGTTGCTTTTAAAACATTAACCCCTTGAAATAAATACAATAGAATGGATATGTAAATACCTATAAATTTAATTATAATAATAATTTAATACATCCATGGGAATTAAACAAAATATATAAAAGAAATGAGTGGTGAATAAAGCATGTATCTCATAGAAATAATAAGTGAGATGAAATCCCCTTACCTTATGTCTTGACTCTCTTCATACTAGTTAAAACCGATTGTATAATAAATATAATTTTTTTATAAATATATGACATAACTATATTATTACTTATAATAACATATATTTTTTTATTATGAACTTATATTACCCACTTGTTAACCATCCTATGTTAAGGTTTCACTTTAGAAAATATTCATTTTGTTATTTGTATGTGTCTTAATTTGTTATATAATTGTTCCTTATAATTATTTCATGATTAAATAATGTAAAGCATTATATAAATCATTATAATTTTATTATAATAATCTATATGATATATAAGTATGAAATTGAATACACCATTCATGGAGATGGTAAGCCGTATGTATGCATGAACGCTGTTTCTGTTTTTATTTTCTTATTGAAAGAAAGAAAATTAAATACATATATATATGTATATAATAAAATTAAATTATCATTATATATATATATATATATCTTATATTTTCACTAAAATCATCCTTAATACATTCTATGCAGTGTGTGAACGAATCACATCACTTTGAGGGGCTGTTAGTCCACACTTTCTCAAACTAAATTATCATATTTACACCAAATGAAAAGTAAAAAAATATGTGTTTTAAAAGGAATAAATAATATTAAATACATAATAAATATAATATATATTATATATAAACTTAGTTTCCATCATAATTTCCACCATTATAGGCGGTAAGGAAAATTGAACAATCATAGTTTTGTGAGGTGGAAATTTGTCGTACCCATAAACAGTATGTTCGTTACCCATTAGATAGAGGTGTGTGTAAGTGTAGGTAGAAACACTAGAATAAAAACATCCTAGTATATTGAGGATATTTTTTATATAATCATGTAAAAAATATATTGGATGGGGTGGATAAGGAAAATAAAATAAAGGAGCTTGAGATAAGGTGTTACTTCTTAATTGGGTAACTCCTTTTGTTTTGTGCCAAAAGGCTTCCTTGGAAGAATTTCTACCAAAAGGAAGGATTCAAGGAGGAAGGTATATATTTTGGGAATTTTATTTTTCATATATTGTCCTAACATACGTGGTTTGAGAGGTGTTAAGAATAGGGGTATGTCATAGAATTTTATAGGGAAGGGAAAAGTCATACTTGGAATTTTTAAAAACAAGTTAGGTGTACCCTTGTTTTTACCTAACAAAGTCACACTAAACTAAAAAAACTCAAGAATAAAAGTTTCAATGAAGAATAATGTCCAAAAATGGGTATTTTATAGGTGTATATGTTGTTTTGGGTCTTAAATTTAAGGTTTAGTCCTTAGTTAAACTTAATTTTACCTTAACAGATGTAATTAATTTTAATTACTTTCACTAATAATTTTGGTTAAAAACTAAGTTGAACTTATTATAAATTATAAATTATTCTGATTAAAAATATGGAATCCATTTTTAGAAATTACAATAACATGAGTGAAAAAAATTAATTTAAAATTAATCATGTTGATGTGATGACACTGTAGGTTTCTAAAGTAAAAAATGATCTAAAATTTGCTATGTTTTTATATCCAATTTCAATGTGAAATTGGTTACAATGACCTAAATTTTATTAATTGATAAAAATAATATATAATTAAACTTTAAAACTAATTTAAAATATAATTTAACCTTATAAATAAATTAGATGAAAAAGCAATTTTAAATTAAAATCCAGTATTTTTAACTATTCATTAAAAAATGAAACCTTATAGAAAAATACCAAAAATTTATCCTAACGTAATTTTTATGTTTAGATTACAAATATGAAGTTTATTTTTTAATATTAAATCTATAAAAGTTCCAAAAATTGGATTTAAAATGGGTTTTCTATTAAAAGGCATTAAAAATACCTTTATAAAAAATATAGGTTTTTATGCATAAAATTAGTTTTGTTCTTATCTTATGTCTATACAATATATTAGATAAATACCAAAAATAATTGATTGAATATATAAAATATATATCACATTAATATTACTCACTAACTAATTTAATTTATTAGGGTAAAACTGCTTTGTGACCATAAAATATCAATATTTTCCTTTATATTCAATCACTTTTCATATTCATTTCTAATTAATTGATAACCTTTGAATTAATATTATATTTGTGTAAACCATATATTTTCATAAATTAGTTAATAATGTTCATAACTGCTAATTTAACTACTAGGTTATATCTTATTATATTAAATAATAATATTTTAATAATATTTTATTGATTGGTAAAACTGGGTCATGCGTGTTATGCATGCCATAGAGGAAAGTCATTATTGTATGTAACATAATCCAACCTCGGTGTTCTAAGTAGTATAAGAAAAAATTTATGTTGTATGTAGTGCATTATTGACTTGGTGTTGTGTATAACGCAA
This sequence comes from Viscum album, assembly GCA_963277665.1. Lineage (NCBI taxonomy): Eukaryota > Viridiplantae > Streptophyta > Magnoliopsida > Santalales > Viscaceae > Viscum > Viscum album. The sequence goes on from OY728135.1 coordinate 1,372,502,725, forward strand.
GCCAAACATAGTGATTTAATATAAAATAAACTATTTTTAGGGTTATGTGAAATGAAAAATATTGCAAAGGTTAAATTAATTAGAAAAAAAACAGTTGAAAATATCTTGAGGTGTTACATTCTACCCCTTTTAAAATGAATTTCACCCTATAAATTTGTTTGGGTTATCAAAGGTTTAATAATTGAAAGTTTCATTCATAGAAACCCACATAGTAAAAATGGATACTAATACTTCCCTTAAAAAGATAACGTTAGAACCATAATAGTTACCCAAAGTAACATATAACTGGGTTTACACATAGGAGAACACATGTTGGGAGTGAATATTGGACATAGAGGAAAAATGTAAATATTTATATGGAGTGATTTAGGTCATCAATCATAATCAAGTGAACGATCAAAGAAAAGTTTAGGGTCTCAAGTCATAAATCTGTGATTATTTAAAAGGCCATCGGTTCAAAAAATTCAAGGTATTATGACAACACATTTTATTTTGATCATTATCCTAATTTTGAGTAATTAATTTTATTGACTAAGAATATAAGGAAATATACTTACTTGATATATTCCTATAAACAAAATTTCATTCTTTAGTTGTGATTTTATCAATTTCTAATTCATCCATTACTTCATGTAATCGACATCTAGAAATTAACTTTGATGCCTAAAGTTATAAAATACACTTTTAGTAGATCTTAAGGCCCACAAAAGAATGAAAAGTATAATTATTTATCTATAAATACTCTTAACAAATCAATACGATTAATACATTAATCTCTAAACATAAAATTAACACTACTGTTTCATTATAAATAGTTATTCATCAAAAATAATTATACATTAACTAGGACATCGCATTGGCCAGTGGTAGGTGTGAAACCCTTATTGTCCTTCGGTCATGGGTTCAATACCCATTACCTTGCTGAAATTGATTGGTTGTCACCCAACATATATGATTTCCTTTTCTAAAAACACACTAATATAATCTCCAAAATATGATGGACATCCTTAAAATAAGGTTAATCAATAAATAGCCTTTTATCTAAGGTTTTCAGTACAAACTTAGTGCATAAATACTTCCTCATAAGTCTAACTTAAACTTTTCATGGATGGTTAACCTTATAATCCTTATCAAAGATGAAAATCCAAAACTTTAGAAAGAGATTCATGAAATCAGTTTAACATTGATCCCCCATATATCACAAAGTAACTCTTGGTTGAAACATTCCAACCATGTGAATACCCTCATGATAAATTCTCTTGGAACATGGTAACAACCTGAATTACCATAAATACTTATGGAAAACATGCATGCTTCCTTATTCCATAGATTACTTAATATATTCCATAAATCCAAGAAGTTTTAAACTTCATCAATAAGAGAATACACTACTTATGAACAAGTCTTTAATTAGTTCCAAGGTAATAACTACAGTCAAATTTACTTATTCATATTCCACATATCAATATCCAAAAATATTATAATAATATAAGTAACATATTAAGGGTTATATTCCCCTTAATCATGTATTTTCCATGGGCATCACCTTGCCATTATATCACTTTTCTATTTCATTGAAGCCATTTAATGTGTTCTTGTAAATCCATAGTGGAAAACATAAATTGAACAATACTTATATATTTCACCATTCATACTTCTTAAATCCAAATACATAAAATATTTTATTATACCACTTCATACTTATTCCATTAGTAAGGATACATCATCCTATTACATAATACCTCTTTCCTTTCACATTTCACCTATAGTCTCTTCATCATCAACAATGTAACTATTATTCATAGAACCTTGTTGATCCTCTTCAGGAGATTTCCTCTTAGGACATTGAGTTTCATAATGGCCATTTATTGCACACTTAAAATACTTAACCATCGATGATTCATTAGGGAGGCCAATATTCTCATTGATTCTCTTAACTAAAATCTTCATTTTTCCCCTAAAACCACTTACTTTTTTCTCTTATTTACCAAAGTCAAAACATCTTCTTGTTCTTCTAAGAAATTAAATTAGGTGATTATTTCAACATTTTTGACACAAAGGAAACCAAATCTTATTTCCTCCATGGTCTCTATTATCAAAAATCTCAGTGAACTGCTTCTTTCTCTTCCTTGGCAAATCCTAGAGTTGGTTAAGGTACACATTTTTAATCATGTTCCATGAAAATTGATTACGCATGATCAAAACATATCTCACTCCAGTGATCATTCCACTTGATTGATCATTAAAATTTTTTCCATCACATTCAACATTAATCCAATTCATTTCATTGACTAAAACCATAAGAATAGTGTGAATATTACTTATTATATAAAAAAACCACATAGTCCTGAAAAGAATTACTTATAGGATGTCTAAATCATGACACATTACTTAATATATGACACCTTAGGTTCATCCTAGGTTATTCATTGACAACTTATATTTAAATTCTTTCTGATGGTTCATGAAGAGTTTTTTAATTCCCAAAGAATATCCCCTGGGAGTGTCAAAACAGGTGTGCAGCAAGGCCCATTATCGTGTACTAGATTACCCTGAGTCAAACCAAGAACATCTTGTCTGAGTTGTTACCACTAGGTACATCTGTACCAGAGCTACATCCACTTATAGTATCTAGAAATATATGTATTTATAGTAAAATACTCACTCTATCTTTTTCCAAAATTCGAGGACATTTTCCTATATTTTTCCTTATCCTTTGACTTATCATTAGAGACATCCATAAACATATTCTTATAAATACCCATACGGATCCCACTAAGGTTTTCTAATCTTAGTTTCCAAAGGTTGACTAAACCTTTCTTTTGATACCAAATATAGAAACCAAATATTAGCATACATGGGTATTACATCATTTTAGATGAATATTTTGTACATTAAAAAAATAAATTCCTGAGGACTATAATAGTTTAGTGTATTTGGAAACTTGTAAAAAAAATATTATATCTTGGTGAAAGATCTTTATCAACTCCCATATAGATCTACACATTTAGTACTTGTACCTAAAAAATTTATTTATAACCTGGGGAAAGAAAACATAAGAAAGGGGAGATCTCAGATTCACAGTAAGGGTACATAAAGGAAATGTGTAAGTTTAACATGAAAAAAGGGTATGGAACTTGAGAAAAACATTTGAAAATCATACCCTAAATATGAGATATTGTAATAAATATTGGAAGTTCATAAGGCACGGATCATAAGAGAATTAATAGAAAAATCATGAAATCATAACATAGGAATAAGACATGGAATTTTTGTCATGCATATAAGAATAAATAAAATCTTATGTCAAGGATACCTACCAATAACTTTATAAGATGTTAGTCTTGGGCTATGACCCATGTACCTGCTTTGGAATTGTGATAAAAACCCGTGTACCCTCTTACTTTTTGGCTCAGGATATAACCCATATACCTTTTTGTTTTTGAGCTTGGGTTATAAACCATGTACCATCTTACTTTTAGGCTTGGGATATAACCCATATAACTTCTTTTTTTTGGTATTAGGCTACAACCCATTTACCTTATTGTATTTGGGCTTGGGATAAATCCCATGTACCCTCTTACTTTTAGACTTGGGCTACAACCCATGAATCTTCTTATTTTTGGGCGTGAGATACAACCCGTGTACTCTTTGAACTCATATATAACTTATCATTACCTAATGAATTGGAGGGAGATATAAGTCCCACCCATTTTATAATAACATCATTCATAAATGTTCCATAAGATAATAAAAAGTTCATCATATCATTACCCATAAAAGGTATAGGTTTTATAGACATCAAATCATAACCCATGAAATGAAATGGGTATAATTAAAATTTTATAACTTCATAACCTATGAAAATATATAGGTTCCATAATCACTTCATGAAGGTGCAACCAGTGAAAATAAGTGGGTTTCAAAAGCATAAAACCTGTGGAAGTGAAACTGGTGTCATAAGCATCATTCCATCAAAATATAAACCATTCAAGAAAAAATATGAATGGAACCTTTGGATAATTTCCTAGAAGGTAATGTGTAACATTAATGAATGTAATATTAGATAGATAATAAATTAGAAAGATATTTTGAAAACATTTCTTGAGGAAAATATCCTTTATTTTTTAAAAAATACTCTTTAAAATATAAAAACAGTTTTAAAATAATTTTCTTGAAAATAAACTTGAAAGCTTACAAAAAAAAGATTTGAATTTTTTTGGAAACCTTTATCTTTGAAAACATATAAATATAGATTGAAAACATTTTGAAAACATATTTCACTGATAACTTATAAAATAATCTTGATAATATTTTGAAAAAAATTTTCCTTGAAAACATATATAAGAAGCTTGAAATTTTTTTGAGAACAATTTTCCTCGAAAACTTACAAAAGAAGCTTGAAAAAATTTTGAAAACCATTTATTTGAAAATATATTTTTAAAAATATTTCCTAAAAATTAAAATTTTTAAACATGAAATGAATTATTCAAATAAATTATGGTGGGTAAATCCATACATTTCGTACGAGGTAAATAGAACATTCCTTTTGTAGGGTCAAAAGGTTAGAAAAATTACTCATTCAGAAAGAGATAAGAAGATTCCTTTTAAAACATTGGTAAAAGGAAAAAAGAGTAATTTTTTTAATGACCATAGAATATTATTATAGTATTCTTGGAAACCTTTTTTAGAAAACATGGTTTTTAAGGAACGTATATTTCCGACCAAAGAGAGGGTAAAGTCGGTACTTCTTAAAAACACTTTATTAACTATCTTATGTAACAAGGAGTGTAAAAATGGTACTAATTCATTGATATATGTTTAATAAACATAGTATAAGGAAACTCATGAGTTTTCTTGAGATATGGATCATAATATTTCATTAAAGGAAGCATAAACATAGAAAATCTCGAAAAGTGATGAGATTATTTCAATAAACTCTTACCACTTGGTAACTTTGGACCATACTACATATTTAAGTTAATGAAATTAAATTAATACTAAAATATCATGAAAATAATAATATTAATTATATAATATTTCAAAGGAATTATATACACCTCATTAAAAAATATAGGTGCATAATAAAACATGTGTCTCAAAGAAGACAATTTGAGACAAAACTGTCTTACCGATTTGGAAACTTTTGAAACATTAAACCCATGAAATAAAGATCATATAATGGATATGTAAATACCCATAAATTTAAGTATAATAATAACTTAATATATACATGGGAATTATACACACCATATTAAAGTAATGGGTGGTGAATAAAACATGTATCTCACAGAAACAAAAAGTGAGATGAAATCCCCTTACCTTGTGCCTTGACTCTCGTCGTACTCATTCAAACCACCTGTATAATAAATATAAATTTATTATAAATCTATAATAGATCCATATTATTACTTATAATACCATATATGGTTTGATTATGACCTTATATTACCCTCTTCTTAACCATCATATGTTAAGGTTTCACTTCAGATAATATTCGCTTTGTTCTTTGCATGTGTCTTACTTTGTTATATCCTTGGTCCTTATACTTATCTCATGATTAAAGAATATATAAAATGATATAAATATCATGTATATACATTATATTTTTATTATAATAATTTATAGAATATATAAGTATGAAATGGAATACACCATTCATGGAGATGGTAAACCATACGTACGCATGAACAATGTTTCCATTTTTAATGTCGTATTGAAAGAAAGAAAGAAAATGACATATATGTGTATAATATCATTATATTAGAATTATAATTTTATATATATCATATAATTTTACTAAACCTATCCTTAATACATTCCATTCAGTGTGTGAACGAATCACATCGTTTTGAGGGCGTGGTAGTCCACACTTCCTCAAACGAAATTATTGTATTTACACAAAATGGAAAGTAAAAAGATTTGTGTTTTAAAAGGAATAAATAATATAAAGTATATTATAAATATATTATATAATATTTATAAACAATATTTCCATCATAATTTCCACCATGATAGGTGGTAAGTAAAATTTAACAATCATAATTTTGTGAGGATGAAGTTCATCTTACACATAAACAATATATTCATCACCTATTAGATGGAGGTGTGTGTAAGTGTAGGTATAACCCTTAGCATAAAAAATAATAGTATATTTAGGATAATTTTGTTATAAAATCATGTAATAAATAGATTGTAGAGGGTGGAGAATGAAATTAAAATAAAGGAGCTTAAGAGAAGGCTTTACCTCTTAATCAGGTAACTCCTTTTGATTTGTGCCAAAGGGATTCCTTGGAAGAATTTATTCCTAAAGGGAGTATTCAAGGAGTAATTTAGGGATGTTGGAAAGTGTATTAGGTAGATTTTTTCCAAACCTAAGTGGTTTTAGATGTGTTAAGAAGAGGGATAGGTTGTTAAGACCCGGAAATTTCAAGGAAATTTTTTTATTAATTTTCTTTGGAATTTTACAAGAATGCAGTTTCTGAAGGCGCCTAATTCCGAGGCCTGGTGTGCCCGAAATTAATTTCCGAAGTTTAGCTCGGGTATGTTTAGTGAACGAACGAGCGGGTTTTTTCTATCTTTTGAACTGGTTCTCAGAATAGAATTCCGAGGGCACCGATGGAATCACAGCGCCAATATTTGCTTAGAAAATCCTTTTCTGGAGTTGTGTTTGCTTGGGTGTAGTTTTTAATTTTTGGGGTTAAGTTAAGAAATACAATAAAGTGGTGCGACAACTTTATTTTATTTCACTTAAATCCACTTAAAATCCACTTAAGCTAAGTTAAGCGGATAGGGTGGAACCCAAAATATCCTACCCACTTGGTAGGATATTTGATAGGTGGGGCCCACACGAGCCCCACCGTTTCTTTACTTCTAAGTAACACACCCGTGAAAACCCTCTTTAATGAAAGTCAACCGTGCGTTTTTCTGGTTAAGAAACGCCTCATTAAATTGGGCGGTTAAATCTTTACAATTAATTCATTGAATTAATTGTTCGTTTCTTTTTTTTTGAAATTCAAACGTGTCATGTGCGTTAATAAAATAAGATAACTCTTATTTTATTTCTGTTGGAACTTGTGGTGGGGAGAGGATTTGGAGGAAAGCGTTCTTCTTTGACGAAGAACGCGAAGAATGCGAAGAATGCTCTGACCTCCGACGAAGAACGCCAAAACCTTGGAGATCGACGACGCGACGCCGTGTACCGCGACGTCAACGGCGTTTCTTCCACGATGATCCTTCTCTTCCACGACGATCCTCTTCTTCCATGACGGTTAATTCCACGACGAACTCGCATTCGACGACAACGCTTGAGGTAGGGAATTATGTTTGAGAATGATTTTATTCCCTCATTTCATTCATTCTAAAAAAAACAAGGAAACACAGATCAACTTTTTATCTAGTTGATCCACACACGTTTTCCTTGCGGGTTGGGAATTTCTGTTGTGGGAAGTTGTGGGGGATTATTTTTATTATTGATCGTGATCTCATCTGTCGCCTTTCTTGGTTTCATTTTGGGCTGCCTGTTATCATACTAACGGGGGAAGGTCGGACCGCATGAACACGAACGACCCTCCTTCCCCCCTTGTTGTTTGAGTTTGTTGCGGCACGTGAAAGGCAGCGCGGTGTCGTTGCACCATGCGGAAGCGAGAAGAATGAATGCGGCGAAGAAGCGCGGCGCCGTTGGGGCCGAACGAAACCGCGGGCGGAGTGAGGTCCGAGGAGACGATTTGAAGACCCCGAGTTTTGTTGTCGAAGTGCGGATCGACAGACGATGGTGAGGAGGGCCGCGAAGGCGTTTTGAAGGCTTTGCAATGAAGGTCGGGTCTCAGGATGATCTCTGGCGAAGACCGCAGGCGAATCGGACCAACGGAGCACGTCCGATGGTCCGTAGAAGCCCCTGCCGGCGCGCCACGCCGGTGCGGCGGCGCCGACGATCGGGGGCGGCGGCACCCGGTGCGCTGCCAGAAGAATCCTCCATGGCTGAAGCCGCGGCGACAAGCGAGGGTCCCGCGGCCGCGCGGGACCGGGGAACGCGGAACGCTGCAGCGCACCGCGTCCGGTGACACAAAGCGGCCCCCAGAACGAGGGGACCGCATCTCCTTGGGCGTGACCGACCAGCCAGCACCGAAGCCGGCCGGGCCTGGCCCACCCAGGTCGGACCCGGACCCGGGTCGGGTCGACCCGGTTCAGGCCGACCCGGGGGGGGGGGGGGGGGGTTGGGCTGGGTCGGTCCGGGCCCAGACCCCCCGTTTTCGGACCCCTCACGGTTTTCCACTCATATCTTGAGCTGTAAACCTCCGATCGACGCACCATCAGCGGCGATGCGACCCTTGGATCGAGACGGTCGTTTTGGTATATTACACGGAAGGTTTAGGAATACCTTGTGTTCGTCCAGGTTGGTTCGGATACGAAACCAACCGGGCCCTCGGAGCAGAAACATTTATATCTTGAGCTCCAGACGTCTGATTGACGTGTCGTCGACTTTGATGGATTCCTCTAAGTGAGACGGATCTTTTGGCTTACTCCTCTCGAGGTTTGGATGTCGTCAGAGTGTGGTGGGGTAGGTTCGCTCACGAAACCAACCGGGCCTCTGGAACGAAAAAGTGAATAACTCACAGACCGGGCGTCTGATTGACGCACCGTCTATCTCGTTGATTTCCTCTTGATGAGACGGAACTTTTGGCATACTTCGCCCGAGTTTTGGTTGCTATTGGATAGTGGTCGGGTTGGATTGTACCCAAAATCTAACCGGGCCCCTGGAACAGAAAAGCTGATATTTTTCAGACCGGACGTCTGTTTGACGAACCGTCAGCGGCGTTGGTGATCACGTTGAGAAACGGTCCCTTTGAGTTTACCCTATGAGAGTTGGGGTACAATTGAGATATGGCCGGGTTGGTTCGCACATGAAACCAACTGGGCCCCTGAGACGAAAGGGCTGGTAACTCACAGACCGGGCGTTCGATTGACGCGCCGTCTGTTGCGTTGAGACCCTTGTGATAAGGCTGTCCTTTGGGATACTTCTTCGTGAGACTTTGAGATACTTGGAGTATCGACCTATAGCTCGTGAAGCGTACCCTCCCAGAGACGAGCATGCGGAGTACGGAGACCGTGTAGCCGACTGAGACCTGACGACTGCTTGACCAACTCGACTTGGAGTGAGTCGACTAGCCCCGTGGATGGAGCACTACTTTGTGAGGTGCAGACCCATGGCAGACAGAGCACTACCTGTGTGACAGTGCAGACCCGCGGTACTCGTCCGGAGAGAACCTTTGTAGGATACTAGGGGGTGTGCACTACTGTGTTTGGGTGGCATACCCCGGTGGGAAGCACTAATGTGTTTGGGTGGCTGGCCCGCAGTACTCGACAGGAGGAGTACCTCAGCAGTCTTAGGTTAGTGAGCAGTACCTCGGAGTCGTGACAGGACCACTGTACACTCCAAAGATGGAGCTCTTCAGCAGTTACGGTTTCGATAATAAAAATCCTGGTTTGAGCTGAGTCTATGACCTTTGTGTTTCATCATGATTGAGATGGGTCACTTGATAACTTAGGTATATGTATGGGCATATACCTGGGTAGTGGTTATCCGTTGATTTCATAATCCTTGTGTTTCCTCATGATTGAGATGAGTTACTTGATAACTTAGGTATATGTATGGGCATATACCTAAGTAGAGGTTATCTGTTGAGATATTCTTTGTGATTATCCTTGTTGGTTTTAGTGAGACCTTGAGGGTCTCGGGGTCCCTACTGAGTATCGTTATAATCACCCCTGCACTGGCTATGCCTGCACCTCGTTGTGTTGGTTGCAGATGACGGGAAGTGCTGACGGAGGCCGAGTGTTCGAGGACTGGACGGTACCCGGAGGTGGAATACACGACGAGTCTGTTCCCGGAGCTGGACTACACGACGAGTCAGTATCCGGAGGTGGAATTCACGGCAAGATGACACTCGGAGGAGGTTGACGGGCGAGAGTGTTGTGGAGGATATCTGTACCTACCCTTCAGGTAGGATCCGTGGTGGACGATCCAGGAGCTGCGCCATCTGTACCTACCCTTCAGGTAGGATCCGAGGAGGATGACCCAGGAGATGCTTCCGTCCTTCCAGTTGTTGTCTTTTTTTTGTTGTACTTTGTTCAGCTGTAGTTTTACTTTCATTTGGGTTTGTATTCTGGCCCATTTACCTTTCAGCACTTCTCTTTGTACTTAGTGTTTTACTTCTTCTTGTACTCTGTGGTGTTTTGTTCACTTTTATAAAGGCAATGCCTTCCCAGTTATCGGGATTTACGCCTTTGGTGCTAGTCTCCAGCCCCTGGCCTATGGAAGGCGGGCTTGGGGTAGTCACGGAACGGGCCCCAAGAAAGGGCCGTGACAAATTGGTATCAGAGGAGTCGGTTCTACCACAAAACTTATAACTCTGATATTTTCTTTCTATGAAGCAATAATGTTAAGAGTACCGAGTGTGGTTTTCAGTTCAGGGAGTCCAGTGTTGGTGCGGGCGGCCGATGTATCCATACACCAGGACCCTGACAACTGATTTCCGACTTTGTGCACGAAAACACTGATTGCGTGTGTGTTTCCAGAAGTTTTTAAATGTCAGCTCAAACCATGTCAGCTCACCAGGTATAATCGTTTGACAGTGTCACGTTGTTTCTTTCAGGATACCTTTTCTCGGACGACCAACTAGATCTCAGAGCGATGTGCGTACTGACAACCTTTCGAGCGACGAGGCTTTGGTACAGGGCCCTCTTGTAGTTGAGGCACCAGCGGAGGCACCAGCGGTACTACCATACGTTGGGCCACCGATGCCACCAGCCCCAGTAGTAGGTGATGCATGCCACTTGAGCGTGCTGCACGAGTTCCAGCGCCAGAGACCACCCAGGTTCCGGGGAGAGAAGGACCCACAGGCGGGTGAGGATTGGCTGGAGGCTGTGGTGAGAGTCTTCAGGCTAGTGGGGACGCCGGCAGACTTCATGGTGATCTTTGCTTCCAGCCTTCTTCAGGCAGCAGTAGGGAGGTGGTTGAGCCACTTGTTCCAGTTTTGCGATGGGATGGCCTTCACATGGGAAGACTTCGAGACCTTCTTCAGGGTGGAGTTTGTGCCAGTAGCTCTACACCCCGAGCGTGTACAGGAGATTCTAACTTTTCCGCAGGGTTTTCGATCAGTAGACGAGTCATCTGTGGGCAGTAGACAGATGATGCAGAGGTCCAGGAGGACCAGACCGACAGTTGGTCGATCTCAGGTTTTAGGATTGGTGGTGCGGGGCACCCAGGGTGGGGTCAGAGCTAGGTGTGCCAGAAACGGACAGTGTTTCTCCTGCAGCAGGAAGGGTCACCTGGCACGTGACTGTACGACCCCCCGCACAGTTTATCAGCGGGTGTTGGAGGAGCCACCGAGACAGAAGCAGCGGCTGGTGCTTGAGCAACAGCCGGGCAGTGGACAAGGCAGTAGAGCTCCGAGAGCAGGTGGACAGGAGAGGAACTAGTGGATACGTCCCTTGTACTTCTAGTTCCATGTTGCTATTGTATTTTTGTCTTTGTACTATGAGCTGCAATAATAAAAAGACACTTATCTTTGTGATGTTTTCTTTCCTGTCCTTTTTGTTTGGTTGATACTGAGTGGTCCTGGTTAAGACGGTTGACTTGACCTTCACTTTCGAGATTTCTATTGGAGGATACCTAGTGACCTCACACTAATGCTGACAGTGTGACTCGACCCTTGGAGGCGAGAGTGACAGTTGGATCTCTTGGTAGTTGCGTCAAGGCCTTACGACATTATCCATGGCATGAATGCATCATTCATGTCGGGATTGACTGTATTAGGCAATGGGCGTGGTTCATCCAAGGGATGAGACTGAGTTTCTCTTTTCGGCAAAGGATAAATTTTTAGCAGCTCTTTCAGATCATAGGAAAAGAAGGTGCAGGTCATCCAGGAGCGGATAAAGACTGCACGGTGCAGTAAGAAACAGGAAACTGACACTTGTCTTAGAGACTCGGGCATGTTAAATGTTTCAAGAATTGGAAGCTTTAAGGAGTGATGAGTCTGCGAAGCAGCAGATGTGGAGGCAGAGCTAGGAGAGAAACATGAGGTGGTGTACATATTAACATGCTACAACAACCCGCCTTAGTTATCCCCACTAGGTTCAGGGAGCTGGAGGGCGGAGGAAGAGTGCGGCTGCATGAGGTCAAGGAGTGTGACCCAGTGGCTCTAAAAATGATTCAAGGGACCGTCTATGTCCACTACTAGCTACCATAGTAACAGGCGTTGATACGAATCATTCCTTACTTCCACAAATCTTATCCCAAACCTAGAGTTTCTGGTAAGCTTTAGACTTGACCCTCACGTCTGGAGATACCTTGGGAGAATACTCGATAATCACACTTACGTCGACAGTGTGGTTAGACCCTCGAGGTGAGAGTTTTGGTTGAAATCTATTGGTGGCAGCGTCGAGGCCTTACGACGTTGGTTTGAGTATGGACCGGGCAATCACAGTTCATACACAAATTGACGGTATTAGGCAAAAAGGTTGTGGTTTAACTACGACGTCAGAATGGGTTTTCCATGGTCGACGAAAAAAAAAGGAAACCCCAGTCAGCACAGGGTAACTCATGCACATGAGGGTGCGACCGATCACTCTTGAGTCAGTCAACCTTACCCTCGTGGAAGTAGTCATTTTGAGTTCCAGTTCTAAACAGGAGTTGGAGACCTATGGAGTTCAAGGATGACGATCATGTCCTTATACGAGTCTCACCTCGATGAGGTTTACAGAGATGTGACCAAGGTGGCAAGTTATCTCCGAGGTTGAGCGGACCTTCTTAGGTCCTCAACTGGGTAGGCAGGGTGGTTTACCGCTTGACCCATCCACCTCAGTTGCACCAGGTGCACGACGACTTCCATGTATCTCAACTGAGGAGATACGTGTTCGACCCTTCGCATATCATCGACCATGGGGAGATGGACGATGGCGATGTGGTGTCTTTCACGGAGGTTCCAGTGGGGATCGAGGATTGACAGGAGTGGATCCTATGAGGATGATCGATTCCTTAGGTGCACTTTCTTTGGCAGTACGAGAACCTCCAGGTGAGCACATGGGAGCGGAAGGCTCAGATGCATGCTCTGTACTGCTTTTGTGACCCTAGTTTGTGTTGAAGCTTTACAGGGACATAAATCCCTGAGGTGGGAGTAATGTTAAGACCCGGAAATTTCAAGGAAAACTTTTTCTTAATTTTCTTTGGAATTTTACAAGAACGCAGTTTCTGACGGCGCCTGATTCCGAGGCCCGGTGTGCCCAGAATTAATTTCCGAAGTTTAGCTCGGGTACGTTTAGTGAACGAACGAGCGGGTTTTTCTATCTTTTGAACCGGTGCTCGGAATCGAATTCCGAGGGTACCGATGGAATCGTAGCGCTGGTATTTTCTTAGAAACTCCTTTTCCGGAGTTTCATTTTCTCGGGTGTAGTTTTTAATTTTTGGGGTTAAGTTAAGAAATAAAATAAAGTGGTGCGACAAATTTATTTTATTTCACCTAAAGCCACTTAAAAGCCACTTAAGCTAAGTTAAGAAGATAGGGTGGAACACAGAATTTCCTACCCACTTGGTAGGATATTTGTGAGGTGGGGCCCACGCGAGCCCCACTGTTTCTTTCCTTCTAAGTAACGCACCCGCGAAAACCATCTTTAATGAAAGTCAACCGTGCATTTTTCTGGTTAAGAAACGCCTCATTAAATTGGGCGGTTAAATCTTTACAATTAATTCATTGAATTAATTGTTCGTTTCTTTTCTTTTGAAATTCAAACGTGTCATGTGCGTTAATAAAATATGATAACTCTTATTTTATTTATGTTGGAACTTGTGGCGTGAAGAGGATTTGGAGGAAAGCGTTCTTCTTCGACGAAGAACGCAAAGAACGCGAAGAACGCTCCGACCTCCGACGAAGAATGCCAAACCCTCAGAGATCGATGACGCGACTCCGTATACCGCGACGTCAATGACATTTCTTCCACGACGATCCTTCTCTTCCGCGACAATCCTCTTCTTCCGTGACGGTTAATTCCGTGATGAAGTCGCGTTCGATGAAAACACTTGAGGTAGGGAATTATGTTTGAGAATGATTTTATTCCCTCATTTATTTCATTCTAAAGAAAACAAGGAAACACAGATCAACTTATTATCTAGTTTATCCGCGCACGTTTTCCTTGCGGGTTGGGAATTTTTGTTGCGGGAAGTTGTGGGGGCTTATTTTTATTATTGATCGTGATCTCATCTGTCGCCTTTCTTGGATTCATTTTGGGCTGCCTGTTATCATTCTAACGGGGGAGGGTCGGACCGCACGAACACGACCGACCTTCCTCCCCCCCTTGTTGTTTGAGTTTGTTGCGGCACGTGAAAGGCAGCACGGTGTCGTTGCACCGCGTGGAAATGAGAAGAACGAACGTGGCGAAGAAGCGCGGCGCCGTCGCGCCGTGCCGTTGGGGCCGAACGAAACCGTGGGCGGAGTCGAGGCCGAGGAGACGATTTGAAGACCCCGTGTTTTGTTGTCGAAGTGCGGATCGACGGACGATGGTGAGGCAGGCCGCGAAGGCATTTTGAAGGCTTTGCAGCGAAGGTCGGGTCCTGGGATGATCTCTGGCGAATAACATAGGCGAATCGGACCACCGGAGCGCGTCCGGTGGTCCGCGGAAGCCCCCTCCGGCGCGCCGCCGGAAGAATCTGCCATGGCTGAAGCCGCGACGACGACCGAGGGTCCCGCGGCCGCGCGTGACCAGGGAACGCGGAACGCGGCAGCGCGCCGCGTCCGGTGACACGAAGCGGCCCCCAACACGAGGGGACCGTGACTCCTTGGGCGCGACTGCCTGGCCAGCGCCGAGGCGCCCAGGCCGGCCGGGCCGCGCCGGGCCCACCCGTGTCGGACCCGGACCCAGGTCGGGTCGACCCGGTTCAAGCCGACCTGAGGGGGGGGGGGGGTCGGTCCGGGCCTAGACCCCCCTTTTTCAGACCCCTCACGGGTTTTCACTCATATCTTGAACTGTAGACCTCCGATCGACGCACCATCAGTGGCATGCGACCCTTGGATCGAGACGGTCGTTTCAGTATATTACACTCAAGGTTTCGGAATACCTTGGGTTCGGCCGGGTTGGTTCGGATACGAAACCAACCGGGGCCTCGGAGCGGAAACACTTATATCTTGAGCTCCGGACGTCTGATTGACGTGCTATCGACTTTGATGGATTACTCTATGTGAGATGGATCTTTTGACTTACTCCACTCGAGGTTTGGATGCCATCGGAGTGCGGTCGGGTTGGTTCGCTCACGAAACCAACCGGGCCTTTGGAAAGAAAAAGCCAATAACTCACAGACCGGGCGTCTGATTGACGCGCCGTCTATCTCGTTGATTTTCTCTTGATGAGACAGAAATTTTGGCATACTTCGCCCGAGTTTTGGGTGATGTTGGATAGTGGTCGGGTTGGATTGTACCCAAAATCCAACCGGGCCCCTGGAACAGAACAACCGATATCTTTCAGACCGGACGTCCGTTTGACGAACCATCAGCGGCGTTAGTGATCACGTTGAGAAACGGTCCCTTTGTGTTTACCCTATGAGAGTTGGGGTACAGTTGAGATATGGCCGGGTTGGTTCGCACACGAAACCAACCGGGCCCCTGGGACGAAAGGGATAGTAACTCACAGACCGGGCGTTCGATTGACGCGCCGTCTGTTGCGTTGAGACCCCTGTGACGAGGCGGTCCTTTGGGATACTTCTTCGTGGGACTTTGAGATACTTGGAGTATTGACCTGTAGCTCGTGGAGTGGACCCTCCCAGAGACGAGCGTGAGGAGTACGGAGACCGTGTAGCCGACCGAGACCTAACGACTGCTTGACCGAATCGACTTGGAGTGAGTCGACTATCCCAGTGGACGGAGCACTACTTTTTGAGGTGCAGACCCATGGTAGACGGAGCACTACCTGTGTGACAGTGCAGACCCACGGTACTCATCCGGAGAGTACCTCTGCAGGCTACTAGGGGGTGCGCACTACTGTGTTTGGGTGGCATACCCCGGCGGGAAATACTACCGTGTTTGGGTGGCTGGCCCGCGGTACTCGATAGGAGGAGTACCTCAACAGTCTTAGGTTAGGGAGCAGTACCTCAGAGTCATGACATGACCACTGTACACTCCAGAGACGGAGCTCTTCAACAGTTACAGTTTCTATAATAAAAATCCTGGTTTGAGCTGAGTCTATGACCTTTGTGTTTCCTCATGATTGAGATGGGTTACTTGATAACTTAGGTATATGTATGGGCATATACCTAGGTAGTGGTTATCCGTTGATTTCATAATCCTTGTGTTTCCTCATGATTGAGATGGGTTACTTGACAACTTAGGTATATGTATGGGCATATACCTAAGTAGAGGTTATCTGTTGAGATCTTATTTGTGGTTATCCTTGTTGATTTTAGTGAGACCTTGAGGGTCTCGGGGTCCCTACTGAGTATCGTTATACTCACCCCTACACGGTCTATGCCCGCACCTCATTGTGTTGGTTGTAGATGACGGGCAGTGCTGACGGAGGTTGAGTGTTCGAGGACTGGACGGTACCCGGAGGTGGACTATAGGACGAGTCAGTACCCAGAGGTGGACTACACGACGAGTCAGTATCCGGAGGTGGAATTCACGGAGAGATGACACTCGGAGGAGGTTGACGGGTGAGAGCGTTGTGGAGCCTATCTGTACCTACCCTTCAGGTAGGATCCGTGGTGGACGATCTAGGAGCTGCGCCATCTGTACCTACCCTTCAGGTAGGATCCGAGGAGGACGAACCAGTAGCCTCTTCCGTCCTTCTAGCTGTTGTCATTTTCTGTTGTACTTTGTTTAGCTGTAGTTGTAATTTCATTTGTGTTTGTATTCTGGCCCATTTACCTTTCGACGCTTCTCTTTGTACTTAGTGTTTTACTTCCGCTTGTACTCTGTGGTGTTTTGTTTACTTTTATAAAGGCAATGCCTTCCCAGTTATCGAGATTTATGCCTTTGGTGCTAGTCGCCATCCCCTGATCTATGGAAGGTGGGCTTGGGGTAGTCACGACACGGGCCCTGAGGACGGGTCGTGACATAGGTGGTGACCTTTTATAGGGAATGGAAATAACACACTTGACATTTTTGAAAATAAGTTAGGTGTACCCATGTTTTATCTAAAAAAAGTCAGAAAAAAACAAATAAAAATAAATAATTTAAGTTTAATAGAAGAATAATTTCTATAAAAGTGGTGTTGGATAATTTTATTTGTCGTTTTGGGTCTTAAATGTAAGGTTTAGTTCTTAGTTAAGCTTAATTTTACCTTAATTGATGTAATTAATTTTAATTACTTTTACTAATATTTTTGTAAAAAACTAAGTTAAACTTATTATAAATTATAAATTATTATTATTATTATTAATATGGAATCCATTTTTCTAAATTCCAATCATAGGAGTAACATAAATTAATTTAAAATTAATCCCGCTGACGGGACGACACTACAGGTTTTTAAAGTAAAAATAATGATCAAAAGTTCGCTAAGTTTTTATATCCAATTTCAATGTGAAATTGTTTACAATGACCTAAATTGAATTAATTGATAAAAATATTATCTAATTAAACTTTTAAACCAATTTAAAATATAATTTAACCAAATAAATACATTAGATGAAAAAGTAGTTTTGAATTAAAATCTAGTATTTTTAACTATTCATTAAAAAATGAAACCTTAGAGAAAAATATAAAAACTTTATCCTAACCTAATTTTTATGTTTCTATTAAAAATATGAAATTAATTTTGAAATATTAAATCTATAAAAGTTAAAAAAATTTGATTTAAAATGGGTTCAACATTAAAAGGCGTTAAAACTACCTTTATAAAAAATATAGGTTTTTATTCAAAAATTAGGTTTGTTCTTATCTTATGTCCATCCAATCTATTGGATGAATATTAAAAATATTTTATTATATATATAAAATATATATTAAATTAATATTAATCACAAATTAATTTAATTTATTTGGGTAAAACAACTTTGTGACCATAAAAATATTAATATTTTTCTTTATATTCAATTGGTTTTAATATTTATTATTAATTAATTATTAACATATTAATTCATATTAAATTTGTGTAAACCATATATTTTCATAAATTAGTTAATAATGTTCATATAATTTAATTTAACTACTATGTTATATCTTATTATATTAAATAACAATATTTTAATAATATATTCTTGTTTGGTAAAACTGGGTCATGCGTGTTATGCAAGTCCTCGAGGAAAGTCATTGTTGCATGTAACACAAGATAACCTGGCTGTTCTATGTAAAACAAGAGTAAATATATATTGTGTGTAGTACATAATTAACTTAGTGTTTCGTATTATGCAATCCAAACATAGTGATTTAATATAAAGTAAACTATTTTCAGTGTTATTTGAAATGAAAAATATCACAAAGGTTAAATTAATTCGAAAAAAATAATTCAAAAAATCTTAAGGTGTTATAGATTGTGGTTACCATGAAGGGGTTTAAATTAAAAGTGTTTTGAGGAGGGTGGTTTCATATAAATACTTTTTCTTTTGAACTATACATACTTTCTCATTTTAAATTGGTTTTTAAATTATCAAAGGCATGATTTATGATTTGTTAAAATGTATATATTTTGGATATTTATATTAAATGGAATTATACCTTGATTTTTTATTTTGGTGGAAGTGATTTTAAAGAAAGTTTTATTTTTATGAAATGTGATTTCCAAGAATGTGGTATTTGGATGGAAAGTAATTTAATTTCAAGGCATGTTGTGTTTTGATGAAAAGTGATTTACAAGAATATTGTATCTTTATGAAAATGGGTTTCAAAGCTTGGTACGTGAAATTGAATGGCCTCAGGGTGTCATTGATGATTTTTTATTTCTTTTAATTAATCAACATAGGTATAGGAAGATCACATGGGAACCTGGTTTAATTAATAGGGGGATGGAATTAGCATAATCACACATAGCATGGTATGATTTTATTATCTAGGATATATGATACAAATCTAACTAAAATTTTTATTTCATGACACTATCAGGGGGTTAAATTATTAAGGTTTTCTTCAATATCTTTGTGCTTATTAGCCTAGGTACTTTTGGTGAATTCTACTCATGACCATTCACTAAGGTATAATCCTGAACCTATTGTATCCTATAACTCATTTCCATGTTCCTAATCTTTTGAAATAGTTGTTTATTTATGCTTGGATATTTGAATTGTTTGAAATTCCTTATAACATTTAAATTCTTTGAAAAGTATAAAGGTTTTATTTAATGTTTTTTAAAGTTTATTTATTTGTAAAGGCATTGTAAACTATTTTAAAGGGGTGAATTTCCATGTTTTGATGTAAAATTTGAAAATATATTTCATGTATTTGTTTTTTTTAAATGAGAATAAATGGTTTGTATTATGAATAATTCTTAGGGAACACTTAGTGGGACCCCACTTGACTCATTGGCTCAAACCCTACACATACCTTTGGATGCGTGTAGACCTTGTTTTATCTAAAAAAGATAAGGTAAAGGCACCTCAATTAGTGGTATGTGTCCATGTTAATATGGTGTGGGATTTTTATGGTGAAATGGTTCATATGAAGATGAGTTGTTTTTCACTTTTTGTACTTAGTTTTCCTTGTTTTTTTGGAACATGTTTTTCCTTATACTCATTTATTTTTCTATTGTTGACTCTGTATTGGAATATTGAACCTCTTTATCACATGACATTGTTTTCCCCTTGGTTTTTATTTGTGGGTAAAAATATTACCAAAATATAGTTCTCTATTCCTAGGTTCTGGTCACCATACCGTGGGGATTGAGAATGCCCTTCGGGCCTTACCACGATCCAACTCGAGTGTCCAGTTTATGTCCATCCAACGGCCCGAAGGCCTTCAATTTTTTTTATTTTAAAGCAAAGAAGCCCCCTTTTAAGGGAAAAAGGGGAGAACCCGAACAGACATCATCGACATAAAACATTCACAACCCGAAGGTCAGGTGAGATAAATTAAACGAAATACATGAAGCAACCCATCCCTAGAAAACGATCATGAAAAACTCTCCATCGGTGCAAGGCTGAACGACAAGAAAGTGTCCTGTGTCAAAGCACAGGCCCGATCTGATGTATTCTTCCATACCCTCTCAAACATCCAAATCCATAAATCACTACAATGATGAACAGAAAGCACTAGGACCTCCTCTGGGGCCTACTCCATGTGGTCGAGTCGGGAAGCAACACCAAACCAATAGGTCTCGCAAACCCTTCCACCATTTAGAATAGACAAAACCATTAATACCCGAACGTCGACCATGCTGGGCCAACCCTACTGTCCTACTCAAAACACTCCCACCACCGTAGCCACAGAAGACAGGAAGATAGTTCAAACACCACCAGATCAAGCCATCATCACCTAGGATTGGATGACTCAACCCCACGCTAAGGGAACATCACCAATAAGAGAATCAAGGTCTTCCTGAAATAGAAACGCCGCTCTGGGCATAGATATGCTACCATCAGAACCATGATGAACCCTTAGCAGGTTCCATAAAAAGCCTCACGGTGACAAGAAGTGCAGAGAAGAGCCAATGATGTTGAACTAGGACCACCACAAACCAGATCCATCCAGAAAACCAGAAACATCCATAAAACAAGATCACCGAATCACCGAATAAACAAAATGTCAAAACACATAGGATCTGAGGAGGAAAACAACCCCCCTCTATAGCATGATAGATCTGTTCGAGCCGCATGACTGGAAAGTCCACCGAATCACCTCCAAGAACTCCGAAAGCCGCAACGGGAGACTCCGACCTGACCTTCAAAACACCACCGAGAATCGAGGCAACCAACCCCGAAGCCCCGCTGAGAATCAGGAAAGTCGACTGAGGCACACCGACGGTCCCGCATCGAGATATCCTCTAAAGAAACACCGATAACCACCGCTTCCACAGAAGAAACGAAGCCCCGCTGAAAGAGGACACCGGACGCCGACCGCGTCGAGCCGTTCTCTGATCATGACACTTAAACTAGCCTTACCCTCTTAGATACCCGAATTCCCATGTTATTACCCACTTAAAAGTGTAACCTTCTATTTAAAAAGGGTCCTTTCATTAACCCATCATAATCTTTATCATTTATCAAAAAAACACAGGCCACTTTAAACCATTTTTTCATCAAATCAAGGGAATTATTTAAAAATCCCATGAGTTTATGTAATTAAAACCAAGTACCCTTTATAAGATAATGAAATAGAAGCAAATAATTCCAAATGAGACTTTATAATTAATTCTAAAAATCCACTAAAAAATTTATTTGATGAGTTAAGTATCAAATTTAAATTCCATAGGTTTCCCTCTATCGTTATGATAATATAAAATAACACACACACATATGTCTTTTGATCCACAAATTCACATATTCTCATGTGAATTTATATATATATATGTATAACTATGTATATATGTATACCTATATATATGTATGCCAATGTATAACCATAAAATATAAATAATGACATCTGAAAACCTCACACTTTTATTAAAACCAATTTGAAACATTTAATCAGTACTTGGAATTTCAATTTGTTACTTTAAAATCTAATTAAATATAAAAATCCATTTAAGAATCTACCTTTAAGAAGAAAGACACCTTTTAAAATCTCATAAATCATTTACAAAGACCATTTAGGATTTTTATAAAACATACAGTGTGCCTAATTAAGTAAAACCAATTTGAAACATATTTTTAAATCAAGAAATATTTTTCATTGAAATTAAAATCAAGTAAAAATTTATTTCACTTTAAAACACTCCTTATAAATAATTAATATCATCATTTGATATAAAAAATATATTAAAAACATAAGCAATCACAGTCTTAGAATTTAAATTCCAAACACAAGGGTAAACCTACTTGAAACATACACCACTAATGAAAACCATTTAAGAAAAAATAGAGTAAGGTAATAAGGAAATCCCATGCACCATAGAAACAAAAACCATAGGAAATAACAATCAGAAAACACCTATGGTTATTCATAGTATTTGTTTGTACCAATTGTGAGGGAGAAAATGATAGGGAAAGAGAGGGAGGAGAAGAAGGAGAAGAGAAATAATACATAACCTAGACTGGGTCACTTGGAATCAAAGGATAATTGATGTATGAAGGGAGAATATGAGATGAACTTATGTAAGACTCCCTTGGGGATAGGAATCACATGAATAGATATAAGGTAAGGGGAGGGCTTGATAAAGGTAAAAGAGTTTGGAGTAGGGGGAAATGTTATTTTAAATTTTTTTAAAAATCCAAACACTGCACATTGTTTGACCGCACAGTTTTTGAAACCACGCGTCAACCATGTGCCTCATATTGGAGGGCTTAGAGCACCTAGAACATGCATGAAACATGGTTATAAAAACTATGCACTGATAATGTGTTTGGATCTTTTAAAATTACAAAGGAATTTAGACGATTTCTGCATGGTTTTTACTATTTGTGTGCCAATCATGTGCCCAACCTCAATTTCCAAAATTTAAAAAATTTTAATTGGTCCTGCCCAAAATTCTAGGGCTAGATTAGAAATAATTAAATAAATAAAATAAGTGTGAAAAAATAGGCCCATAGTGTGAAAAAACTCTCCACCATAATTCTTTATGTCTCAAGAATTCCTTGGGTGAAAAAGTTTATTAAAAAGGATAAGGAGTCCAACGCGTACACTAAGGACGCAACCTAAGAAAAACATGGAGAAACAAGAATTTATACCAATCAGTATCATCTTAATATTCAATATTGAAATAGTATATAACCAAAAATTTTAGTTCCTTCATTAATAATAATAAAAAAGGAATCCAATCAAATAAAGGGAATCTCAGAGAGAAGAAAAAAATGACTCCCTAAAGAACCTCCTCAAAACCCATAGAACACCCTGAATCGAAAGGTAGATAACAAGAAGACCCAAAAGAAACATGTTCACCATTACTAAATAATAATCTTAAATCACAATAAAATAATTTATGGTGGTCTCCCCACTATATTATAATTACATTGGTATACTAGCTCTCCAAGACAACCACTTATTCTAAGAATCTAGCAAGACAAAATCACCAAAAGGAAGAAAAATGATTCGCAAGGGATGTAATAAAATCTAGGGATACCATAATAAGAAATCATCTCCAAGAGTCAAATAAAAACAATCATCTCTAAAAAGGATAACCAAGATGATCTGGTTAGGATAATGAAAGACACAACTAGGAATACCTCAAACTAATGAACCTCAATAAGAACAACCTAACATTAGACTTGGGACAAGAGAGAGAGAGAGAGAGGGTAACCTGAGGATTTACTTTAAGAACATTGAATCTTGATAAACCATATCAAACAAATAGTACATGTCAATAATCTTAATCACTCACACACTCACCCAAACCACCCCATGCACACCCTCTTAAAGGTAGAACCTCATCACCGACTAACATCACACTGATGCCAAGAGTGGATCAACTAAAAACAAAGGTAGGGAAATTTCCCAAATAAACCACATTCGAGAAGGGTCAACCAAGGGAATACTCAAAAATATACAGAGATCAAGAATCATCCAAGCATTTCATCTACTTCAATTTTGAATGAATAAGTATCCAAAGTGAATAAATACCACCATTTTAAAATGGGAATACACCTAAAATATGAAGACACCCTATGAGGAACAAATTCACCCATTTCCTCTAGAAATTTCTAGGAGGAAAAAGTAAACTAACATAAGAAATATTCTAAACTAATCCATAATTTTTATTTTAAAACAAATAGATTCAATTTAAATAAAGGGAAATTCCCATTATATAACTTTCTAAATTAAAATTATTTTACAAAATATCACTTTTTATTTCAAAATCATAAATTCCATATTGAGAGTTTAAAACTATTTTCATAAAATAAAATACTCTAAAAATTATTTTAAAATTTTAGAAGAAAAAAATAACCTTAAAAAACCTCATTTAGAAGTCAAATAAAAATCAATTTCTAAAAATCCACTTTTTTCCACATTTTGAAATCACCCTTTTAAAATATCACCCTTTTGAAATAAAGTCATTGTTTATTTAGGAATAATATTTAAAAAAATATCTCCCACATTTTCAAAACCAACTGACACCAATTACCAAGAAAACTCCTTATTTATTTTAATACATTTATTATAAATCTAAAAACTGAGTTTTACTTTACTAATAATTTAAGAAAATGTATTTTTTCAAAACCAATTAAAATGAAATCCAATTAACAGGTTTATCATTAAATTAATTTTAAGAAAACTCATTCATCATTTTAATAAACCAAAACAATACTATTTTAAACCAAGAATTAAAATATTAAACCAAGTTTTACCTTAATAAAATAAAAATTTCATTTCCAAAACTAGTTAAAAGAAACAGAAACCCAATTATAAATTCCTAGGTGATAGTCATAATGAATAAATTAGCTTTTTGTTTAATTGGGTATGTTCCAATCATACTAATTCCATAAAAAATAATTTAGAACTATATACTCGGCCTCCACTTAGTTTTACAGAACCTACAAGCTCACTGGATACTACTAATCAAACTCACATTTCACCCCCAAACATGAGAAAAATTGTAAACAACACACATGATATTAATGATCAAAATAAAATTAAAAATCAAAACTCAAAACCCAACATCCCCTAAAAAGTCAACGTTTAGGATGAGAAATAACTCACAAAACTCTTCCAACTCCTACCTCTCCAGTTCCGATAGTACTATCTCCAATATACCATAACTCCCAAAATAATAAATGCTATTACAAAACTTAGGCCCTCTGATGAATCTAGGCTCTGATATCATTTTTCAATGAACTAGCTTGGTATTCCTCCTAAACTGGCACCCAACTCGGCTCTCCATTGACCTAAGGGAAATCCCAGATCCCCATAGGATAAAACAAATTATAGGCATCATAATTTTTTTGGGGATAATTTCACCCAGATAAATATACTTTAAAAATTAGAGGAATTATAGAGGCCCTTGATTTTCATACATAGGAATTACATAATTTTTCAAAACATTTAATACTTTACACAAACACAGACCCAAAGATCATATTATATTAGTTCCTTTGGAAACATAGAAACATAACACTGGTCCATAAGTGAGCTACGTTATCTCCCACTAGGTTCTTCATGAATAAAACCCCTCTTAGACACATCAAACATAATAATTATCTTCATAAATTGGTGAAAGGAAACATAATAAATGGTGATCTCAGATGCCCAGTAAGTGTAAAAAAGGGATATGTAAGCATAATTAGGATCTTAAGGGTACACGAACAAGATCAAAACATTAGAATATCATACCCTATATATCAAAGATAATAATAAAGAGTCATGGAATAAATATTGGTAGTTCATAAGACATTAATCATAAGCTAATAAATATCATAATCCATAAAATCATAACATAGGAATAAGACATGGAATTTTGATAGAAAAATAAACATATAAAATTATTTCTATAGTAGTAAATGCTTATATAAAAGGCCATATTAGTTGATTGGGTTCACTCCCCAAACCATCTTTGTAGAGACCCGAAGATTGACATACATAGATATTACATTACTTTTTCAGAATACATAATACATAACAAAACAGACACACAAGGACCGTAACAGTTTAGTGTCTTTGGAAACTTGGAACGTAATCTTTTAATCGTGGTGAAAGATCTTCAACATCTCCCATAAAGATCTTCCACGCTTTGTTTCCTTACCTAAAACCTTTCTTTTCATCCTGGTGGAAAATAAAACATAAAAAGGGTGAGCTCAAATGCTCAGTAAGGGTAAGCATGGATAAAATAAAACATACCATATACATTTGAACATAAAAACATGAACATAATGTTTAAACATCAAAATCTTGAGAAACGACTTAAAACATGGAAGTACATAAGGAATAGATCATAATGGAACATAAATCATGATAACATAGCATAGGAATAAAACATGTAATTGTGGCACCCACTAAGCACATGTAATTATTTCCATAGTAGCCAAGGAATTGGTGCCAAGACCATCTTAGTGGACAAAGTCCCTTTCTCAATCGAGTTCACTCCTCATTCCAGTCCTGTAATACTGAACCAGATTAACTTACCATTCTAGCCATGTCTATCTCATGAGATATAAATCTTTACCCAATGCATTGGAGGGAGATATAGGTCCCACCCATCTCATAGTGAAATCATTCTTACTTGTGCCACAAAATAAACATAAAACATTCATCATAACCCAAATAATAAAATGGGTTTCATAAACATCATCCCATCATCACATAATCCATATAAAACAAATGTATATCATTTCATCATAAGAAAAATGAAACCATGTAAATCATAGAGACATTATACTTGAAACATACACATATGAAATAATGTCATCTTAGATGGAAATTGGTTTTGATAAAGCACCAGAAATGAATTCTTGAGGAAAATAACCTTTCATCTTGAAAATCATTTTCTTTTCACAAAATGACATGGAATTTTAAATGAAAATTATTTTTTTGAAAATAGTCATAAAATCTTGTTGAGTAAGCTTCATGAAAATGAGGTGTTATGAAACCATAAAAATCCATTCACACCGTATAAGTTAAAAAAATAACAATTTCCTCGTACTTTTGTCGGAAAAGTAAAAAAGTACCTCGTAAAAGAAATATTCCATACATACCATGTAGTAAAAGTCAAAAATGGGTAAAAAGGACATTAAACATACATTAAACTATTTTTAGGAAACATGGACATGGATGAGAAGAATAACCCCAGTAAATACTTACGAATAAACAATCTCGGATAAGAACGAGATTGGAAAAGTTATCCCTTACCTTAGGTTTGATATGTTTCATACGTATCTGAACCTTCTGTATAATGATTTAAATAATTTCATTTACTTATTACAGAATCTTATTCATTGTTATGATATCATATATGGTTCACTTATGACTTTATATTACCCGTTCTTTTGTAAATTCCATGTTAAAGAGCGTTTTGGGTAAAATCGTTTCATTTGTCGTCCGTGTTTTGACTTGTAATTATTAATATGATTACTTAGATCATGATTACTTAATTCCAGAATATAAAACATGATTTATATATAATATATATTCATAATACACACATATATAATAGATCTATAAATGGAAAGAAATATACTATTCATGGAGACGGTAGGCCGTACGTACGCATGAACGTTGTTTTCGTTTCCTCATTGAATTGAATGGAATTAATTGGATGACATAAATATATATATATATATTCAAAAATACAGTATCATTATTATGTCATATATTTCATGATTACTTATTATATATACTTTATAATCATTTATGAATGGTTAATCATTGAGAATGAATCTCATCGCGTCGTGGAGACGGTATTCCGTACGTACGTACGAGCGATGATATCGTTCCCATGATCGTGGAATTTTATTGGAGTGTATGTATACTATTAAATAATCAATATCACTTTACAATAATCATATTTAGTTATTATTTACACCATTATACCCATCCAAGTAAGGTGGTGGTGGAAAAACAGATTACACCACGGCGTGGAGACGGTATTCCGTACGTACGCACGCGCGGTGATTTCATATTCCGTAGGATGGATAGAAGGTGAAATGGGGTTATTTAATATTTATAATAAAATATCAGTATATTAGTGATACTGATGTTGATACTTTATAACGAAACAACTAACAAAGAATAAGTTGAAGAAGAAAGAAGCTTGAAAGAATCGGTAGAAGAAATTACCTCTTCTTCGACGCACCTCCTTTAAACTTCTTCTTAGGACGCTAGGGTTGGTCTTTTGAGAAGACCAGTACCTCTATAAGGTTTATATGGAAGTGGGGAAGTGAAATGGTCAGAGGTTGGTCGAGCTTGAAGGCTCAAAGTGGTGTGAGGAAGAGAGGGAGGAGTTTCCCTTTTATAAGGGAGGAGAGGGGCACCTTTGGAATAACTAAAAATATTATTTTATTATAAAGTCATATTCGGTTTTTAATAGCTCCAAATTGATATATTCTGAAGCTAAGATGGGTATGGGTCGAAATACTCTCATAAAATAGAATTTAGACAAGTTTAGGTCATTATATTAACCTTATCTTTTAGTTTTAACTCTTAGTTAATTAGATTGACATTTACCATGTCACTTTGTATTTTTTATTATATAGTTAATAAACTTACCATATAAATCCAAGTGACCCCCATGTGGTCCATTAATGACAAAAATATCATGATATAAGTATCTTGGCCGAAACTTAGATTTTTAGGAATATAATAACAATTAATAATATAATATTTGTTTTAAAAACTATTTTATGTCAATTTTGACACTATTTGGTAATTGATTTTTGTGAAAATCATAACAGAATGATTAGTTTGAAAAAAGTTAATTAAATCCATAATAACATGTAATATTAACATATAAAATTATTGGAATTCATAAAAAGTCTCAAATTACATTTATTTGGGTATTTATAACATCAATTATGTCAATATTTCATTAATAAGATAATTACTGCATCATCATTGTGTCATAAATAAATTAAATTATTTTAAGTCTAAAAATTACAAATAAAATACCATTATGTAGGAAATATTTTTAGACTTAGAATGAATATTTATAGTCGAATTTATCTTATGTATAACCCAATATTAAAAATTATTTATTTATTAAACTTTGATTTTAACTATTTTAACCCTTCTTTAAATAAATTAATAATAAATGTCCTAATATAATCCAAGTGGGCCTAAATGGTCATATTTTATTCCTAAGGTTGTTTTTGGTCAAATTAAACTTATCCAATAGAATTAGGACATGTGTTAGGGTAATAATAATAACACTTTTACCCTTAATCACCCAATTTACTTTTAACCATGGTAAAAAAAAGTAAAAAGTTACTATTCACCAAAAATTATTTTCATCTCACTGAACCACATTTTATTCCTTGATATTAACCGTGTCTCTCAGATTTTCGAAATTCAACTCACAGAAGCGGTAAAATTAAGTTTTATGAAAAATTCAGTTTTTTAACTACCACTTAGTGGTTTCACTATTCATCAAAAAATGAAAGTTTCCAGAAAAATACCAGAAATTAGGCCTAAGCTATATTTGATATTATGAATTAAAAATTGATTTCTATTTTACCAAATTAAAAACATATCAGTTACATTAACTAATTTAAAAATTAATTTCCGTCGTCAAAACAAATAGCGTGTTTTTAAGAGATAATAACTATCAAAAGATTGACACTTGTTTATGTCTGGTTTAAATGTGAAATTACATCCAATGACCAAAATTGTATTAAATGGTAAAGATATATTTTAAATATACTTTAAAACCACTCAAATTAATAATTTATTACTATTAATTATTTCAATTAAAAAAGTTGTTTTTAATTAAAATTTAGTAATTTTCACTATTCATCAGAATATGAAAGTTATCCAAAAAGTACCAAAATTTTACCCTAAGCTAATTTCAATATTCCAAATCCAAAAATGAAGTCCATTTTGAAAGATAAAATTTATAAAATTTCAAAAATTGGGTATTACTATTCATAACGGCTAGTTCATAATGATGTTATAATAATATCTCGTTTAGTGAAACTCGGTATTGCGTACTACACACGATATCAAGGAAGGTCTTTATTGCGTGTAATGAAATCCAAGTTAGAGATGTGTGTTGTGCAAGCTTCTTTTGGTGTAGGGTACAACACAAGACATTAATGAAATTAAAAATAATATTTTTCATAAAATCTCGGGGTGTTACATTCTACCCCCCTTAAAATGAATTTCGCCCTCGAAATTCGTCGGGGTTAAAAATGGTTTACTATTCGAAAGTTTCTTTAATAGAAACCCACATTTTAAAAAGGAATACCAAAACCTGGCTTAAAAAACTAAAGTATGAAACGTAACAGTTACCAAAATTAACTCATCACTGGGTTTTCACGTAGGAGAACATAGGTGAAAATATGGATATGGAAGAAAAATCTAACCATCAAGTTCTGAAGGAGAGTGGTAGGGAACATGGATATGAAAAATCCAATAATAACAAAGCCATAAATTTGTGATGATCTAGGGTACCATCTGATTCATCGGATATAAGGGCACTAGGACAACACTTTTGGTTATCAAGATCATTTCCCTAAAGTTGAAGAATTTGATTTAGAATAAATACTTACTTTATTTTGGTACAATTTCACTATTATTCATGCCTTGAACAATTTCCACTTCATCTCTTAAAGAAATGAAGTTGAATTTTTTATTTGTGAAGTGTTAGCAGACCATGTGATAGAATGACAGATCATTCCATCTATCTCAAACAAAAGGTTAGAAAAAGTTATTAAATATACATAAGTTGATCTATAGTGAGATTAATCATATATGGTTCCTAAAATGGAATTATACTTCATATATCATACTGCTTAATATAATAAAACTAGTTTCTACTAAACCGGGACTTCCTGTAGGCCAGTGGTAGGTGATAAAGGTCAGTCACACTTCGGTTGTGGGTTTGATTCCCATAGCCTTGTCCGACGTGATGGGATGTCGCCCATCCTGCAGGTTGTCCTTTTTCTAAAACTACATTACTATAACATCCCATCAATAATATAGAAAAAAGTTCTATCCTTAAACAATACTAACTTATTTCCAACATAATCCATTCCAATATTTATCTAAAATATTTCGGTCCAAGCTCATAGTATAAAGAAAACGATTACTTGAAATGTCATCAACCAACCATAATTTATCCCCCATATATCTTGTTGGTCACATTCCAATCATGTGAATACCTTAATCATGTATTCTATTGAAAATTGAATACCCATTAAACCTTAGTGAAAACATGAATGCTGTAAAAAGTTAACTCTTTCCACATACCAAAATCCAAAAATTCTATATACTCAAACCATGATATAACCTTCTCCTTATATCAGTCATGAGATCATGAATACTATCAAACATTTAATTTTCTCCTTATCCCTTCATTATGCGCATATCATCTACTTTCCAAAAATATCTGAGTAACCTTTCATGGTTACTGGTACCATTCATCATACACTTTTAAAACTTAAGGAAAGAAAACATTGTAACAATCCTTAGATGTCTCTTTATTCCATAGTACCATGAGATTACTTATACAACATTACAATTGATAAACATGTAATCATTCCACTACCTTCTTAAACCATTGACCGAGCTTCAACAATTATTTCATCTCACATATAATTTGTAGTCTCTTCATCATCATCAACATAAATACTACCCATACGACCATACTGATTCTCTTCATGAGACTTTCCCTTAGGGCATTGGTTTGCATAATGCCCGTACATTCCACATTTAAAACATTTAACCATTGTTGATGTCGTAGCAATACCATTATCCTCATCCATGGTGTTAACTGAACCTTTCCTTTGAACTTACTGGATTTATGTCCTTCTTTTCCACACCCAAAGCATCTTCCAGTTCCTTTGAAACATTCTCCTTGATGCCTCTTCCCACATGATTTACATAGGGGAAATTGAACTTTCTTTCCTCTATGATCATCAGGAAACTCCATCCTTCTCTTATTATCCGAGTCAGGAAACTTACCAAATTTGAGTCTGTTGATCATATTATGAGATTGCTGATTCAGCATAATAATGATGTTTGGACTTCCAAATCTCATTTCATTTGGTTGCTCATGAAGAATATCATTCCATTGTCCATCATATCCTCCATTATCGTGAATCATCTTGTTTCCAGCCATTTTCTAAAACCCAAAAAGAATAGTGTGAGAGGAAAAAATCATGCTAGGGAAAAAACATAATAAAGGGGGAGTACCTTCAATATCTAACATCTTAGGTTTAATTCTAAGATCGTTACCTTAATTCTAGGACCGTAACCTATACTTATACTTAACCTTAGGGATATCCCTAGACATACCTTAGAAATATCTCTAGGGATCTCACTAAAGTTCTCACATCCTAGTTTCCAAAGGTTGACTAAACCTTTCCTCTGATACCAACTATAGAGACCCGAAGCTTGATGTACATTGATATTACATTACTTTTTTGGAATACATAATTTATAACAAAACAGACACACAAGGACCGTAATAGTTTAGTGTGTTTGGAAACTTGGAACGTAATCTTCTAATCGCGGTGAAAGATCTTCAACATCTCCCATAAAGATCTTCCAATTTTTGTTTCCTTACCTAAAACCTTTCTTTTAATCCTGGGGAAAAATAAAACATAAAAAGGGTGATCTCAAATGCTCAGTAAGGGTAAGCATGGATAAAATAAAACATACCATATACATTTGAACTTAAAAACATGAACATAATGTTTAAACATCAAAATCTTGAGCAATGACTTAAAACATGGAAGTACATAAGGCATAGATCATAATGGAACATAAATCATGATAACATATCATGGGAATAAAACATGTAATTGTGGCATCCATTAAGAACATGTAATGATTTCCATAGTAGCCAAGGCATTGCTGCCAAGACCATCTTAGTGGACAAAGTCCCTTTCTGAATCGAGTTCACTGCTCATTCCAGTCCTGTAATACTGAACCAGATTAACTTAATGTTCCATCCATGTCTATCTCATGAGATATAAATCTTTACCCAATGCGTTGGATGGAGATATAGGTCCCAACCATCTCATAGTGAAATCATTCTTACTTGTGCCACAAAATAAACTTAAAACATTCATCATAACCCAAAGAATAAAATGGGTTTCATAAACATCATCCCATCATCACATAATCCATATAAAACAAATGGATATAATTTCATCATAAGAATAATTAAACCATGTAAATCATAGAGACATTATACTAGAAACATACACATATGAAATAATGTCATCTTAGATGGAAAATGGTTTTGATAAAGCACCGGAAATGAATTCTTGAGGAAAATATCCTTTCATCTTGAAAATCATTTTCTTTTCACAAAATTCCATGGAATTTTAAATGAAAATTATTTTTTTTGAAAATAGTCATAAAATATTGTCGAGTAAGCTTCATGAAAATGAGGCGTTATGAAACCGTAAAAATCCGTTCACGCCGTATAAGTTAAAAAAATAACAATTTCCTCGTACTTTTGTCAGAAAAGTCAAAAAGTACCTCGTAAAATAAAGATTCCATACATACCATGTAGTAAAATTAAAAAATGGATAAAAAGGACATTAAAAATACATGAAACCATTTTTAGGAAACATGGACATGGATGAGAACAATAACCCTAGTAAATACTTACAAATAAACAATCTCGGATAAGAACGAGATTGGAAAAGTTATCCCTTACCTTAGGTCCGATATGCTTCGTACATATCCGAACCTCCTGTATAATGATTTAAATAATGTCATTTACTTATTAAAGAATCATATTCATTGTTATGATATCATATATGGTTCACTTATGACTTTATATTACCCGTTCTTTTGTAAATTCCATGTTAAAGAGCGTTTTGGGTAAAATTGTTTCATTTGTCATCTGTGTTTTGACTTGTAATTATTCATATGATTACTTAGATCATGATTAATTAATTCTAGAATATAAAAGATGATTTATATATAATATATATTCAGAATATACATATATATATAATAGATCGATAAATGGAAAGAAATACACCGTTCATGGAGACGGTAGGCCGTACTTACGCATGAACGTTGTTTTCGTTTCCTCATTGAATTGAACGGAATTAATTGGATGAAATAAATATATATATACATAAATCCAGTATCATTATTATGTCATATATTTCATGATTACTTATTATATATACTTTATAATCATTTATGAATGGTTAATCATTGAGAATGAATCTCATCGCGTCGTGGAGACGATATTCCGTATGTATGCACGAGCGATGATATCGTTCCCATGATCGTGTAATTTTATTGGAGTGTATGTATACTATTACAGAATCAATATCACTTTAAAATAATTATATATAGTTATTATTTACACCATTATACCCATCCAAGTAAGGTGGTGGTGGAAAAACAGATTACACCACGGCGTGGAGACGGTATTCCGTACGTACGCACGCGCGATGATTTCGTATTCCGTAGGATGGATAAAAGATGAAATGTAGTTGTTTCATATTTATAATAACATATCGGTATATTAGTGATACTGATGTTGATACTTTATAATGAAACAAATAACAAAGAATATGTTTAAGAAGAAAGAAGCTTGAAAGAATCGGTAGAAGAAATTACCTCTTCTTCGATGCACCTCCTTTAAACTTCTTCTTAGGCCACTAGGGTTGGTATTTTGAGAAGACCAGTACCTCTATAAGGTTTCTAGAGAAGTGGGGAAGTGAAATGGGCAGAGGTTGGCCGATCTTGAATGCTCAAAGTGGTGTGAGGAAGAGAGGGAGAAGGTTCCCTTTTATAAGGGAGGAGAGGGGCACCTTTGGAATAACTATAAATATTATTTAATTATAAAGTCATATTCGGTTTTTAATAGCTCCAAATTGATATATTTTTAAGATAATATGGGGATGGGTCGAAATACTCTAATCAAATAGAATTTATACAAGTTTAGGTCCTTATATTAACCTTATCTTTTAGTTTTAACTCTTAGTTAATTAGATTGACATTTACCATGTCACTTTGTATTTTTATATTATATAGTTAATAAACTTACAATATAAATCCAAGAGACCACCATGTGGTCCATTAATGATACACCTATCATGATATAAGTATCTTGGCCGAACCTTATATTTTTAGGCATATAATAACAATTAATAATATAATATTTGTTTTAAAAACTATTTTATGTCAATTTTGACTCTATTTGGTAATTGATTTTTGTGAAAATCATAACAGAATTATTAGTTCGAAAAAAGTTACTTAAATCCATAATAACATGGCATATTAACATAGAAAATTATTGGAATTCATAAAAAGTCTCAAATTACATTTATTTGGGTATTTATAACATCAATTATGTCAATATTTCATTAATAAGATAATTACTGCATCATCATTGTGTCATAAATAAATTAAATTATTTTAAGTCTAAAAATTAAAAATAGAATACCATTATGTAGGAAATATTTTTATCTTTCTAATGAATATTTATCATCAAATTTATCTTATGTATAACCCTATATTAAAAATGATTTATTTATTAAACTTTGATTTTAACTATTTTAACCCTTCTTTAAATAAATTAATAATAAATGTCCTAATCTAATCCAAGTGGGCCTAAATGGTCATATTTTATTCCTAAGGTTTTTTTTTCTAGAATTACACTTATCCAATAGAATTAGGACTTGTGTTAGGGTAATAATAATAACACTTTTACCCTTAATTACCCAATTTACTTTTAACCGTGGTAAAAAAAGTAAAAAATTACTATTCACCAAAAATTATTTTCATCTTATTGAACCACATTTTAGTTCTTGATATTAACCGTGTCTCTCATATTTTCGAAATTCCACTCACAGAAGCGGTAAAATTAAGTTTTATGAAAAATTCAGTTTTTTAACTACCACTTAGTGGTTTCACTATTCATTAAAAAATGAAAGTTTCCAGAAAAATACCAAAAATTAGGCCTAAGCTATATTTGATATTATGAATTAAAAAATGATGTCTATTTTACCAAATTTAAAACATATCAGTTACATTAAATAATTTAAAAATTAATTCCCATCGTCAAAACAAATAGCGTGTTTTTAAGAGATAATAACTATCAAAAGATTGACACTTGTTTATGTCTGGTTTAAATGTGAAATTACATCCAATGACCAAAATTGTATTAAATTGTAAAAATATATTCTAAATATACTTTAAAACCACTCAAATTAATAATTTATCACTATTAATTATTTCGATTAAAAAAGTTGTTTTTAATTAAAATTTAATAATTTTCACTATTCATCAGAATATGAAAGTTATCCGAAGAGTACAAAAATTTCACCCTAAGATAATTTCTATATTCCAAATCCAAAAATTAAGCCCATTTTGAAAGATAAAATTTATAAAATTTCAAAAAGTGGGTATTACTATTCATGACGTCTAGTTCATAATAATATTATAATAATATCTCGTTTAGTGAAACTCGGTATTGCGTACTACACACGCTATCGAGGAAGGTCTTTATTGTGTGTAATGAAAGCCAAGTCAGGGATGCGTGTTGTGCAAGCTCCTTTTGGTGTAGGGTACAACACAAGACATTAATGAAATTAAAAAGAATATTTTTCATAAAATCTCGGGGTGTTACATTCTAACCCCCTTAAAATGAATTTCGCCCTCGAAATTCATCTGGGTTATAAATGGTTTACTATTCGAAAGTTTATTTAATAGAAACCCACATTGTAAAAAGGAATACCAAAACTTGGATTTAAAAACTAAAGTATGAAACGTAACGGTTACCAAAATTAACTCATCACTGGGTTTTCACGTAGAAGAACATAGGTGAAAATATGGATATGGAAGAAAAATCTAACCATCAAGTTCTGATGGAGATTGGTAGAGAACATGGATATGAAAAAGCCAATAATCACAAAGACATAAATTTGTGATGATCTAGGGTACCATATGATTCATCGGATATAAGGGCACTAGGACAACACTTTTGGTTATCAAGATCATTTCCCAAAAGTTGAAGAATTTGATTTAGAATAAATACTTACTTTATTTTGGTACAATATCACTGTTATTCGTGCCTTGAACAATTTCCACTTCATCTCTTAAAGAAATGAAGTTGAATTTTTTATTCGTAAAGTGTTAGCAGACCATGTGATAGAATGACGGGTCATTCTATATATCTCAAACAAAAGGTTAGCAAAAGTTATTAAAAATACATAAGTTGATCTATAGTGAGATTAATCATATATGGTTCCTAAAATGGACTTATACTTCATATATCATACTTCTTAATATAATAAAACTAGTTTCTACTAAACAGGGACTTCCTGTAGGCCAGTGGTAGGTGATAAAGGCCAGTCACACTTCGGTTGTGGGTTTGATTCCCACAGCCTTGTCCGACGCGATGGGCTGTCGCCCGTCCTGTAGGTTTTCCTTTTTCTAAAACTACATTACTATAACATCCCATCAATAATATAGAAAAAATTTCTATCCTTAAACAATACTAACTTATTTCCAACATAATCCATTCCAATCTTTATCTAAAATACTTCGGTCCAAGATCATAGTATAAAGAAAATGATTACTTGAAATGTCATCAACCAACCATCATTTATCCCCCATATATCTTTTTGGTCACATTCCAATCATTTGAATACCTTAATCATGTATTCTATTGAAAAATGAATACCCATTAAAACTTAGTGAAAACATGAATGCTGTAAAAAGTTAACTCTTTCCACATACCAAAATCCAAAAATTCTATATACTCAAACCATGATATAACCTTCTCCTTATATCAGTCATGAGATCATGAATACTATCAAACATTTAATTTTCTCCTTATCCCTTAATTATGCGCATATCATCTACTTTCCAAAAATATCTGAATAACCTTTCATGGTTACTGGTACCATTCATCATACACTTTCAAAACTTAAGGAAAGACAACAGTGTAACAATCCTTAGATGTCTCTTTATTACATAGTACCATGAGATTACTTATACAACATTACAATTGATAAACATGTAATCATTCCACAACCTTCTTAAACCATTTACCGAGCTTCAACAATTCTTTCATCTCACATATCATTTGTAGTCTCTTCATCATCATCAACATAAATACTACCCATATGACCATACTGATTCTCTTCATAAGACTTTACCTTAGGGAATTGGTTTTCATAATGCCCGTACATTCCACATTTAAAACATTTAACCATTGTTGATGTCATAGAAATACCATTATCCTCATCTATGGTGTTAACTGAACCCTTTCCTTTTCACTTACTGGCTTTATGTCCTTCTTTTCCACACCCAAAGCATCTTCCAGTTCCTTTGAAACATTCTCCTTGATGCCTCTTCCCACATGATTTACATAGGGGAAATTGAACTTTCTTTCCTCTATGATCATCATGAAACTCCATCTTTCTCTTATTAGCCGAGTCAGGAAACTTTCCAAATTTGAGTTTGTTGATCATATTATGAGATTACTGATTCGGCATAATAATGATGTTTGGACTTCCAAATATCATTTCATTTGGTTTCTCATGAAGAATATCATTCCATTTTCCATCATATCCTCCATTATCGTGAATCATCTTGTTTCCATCCATTTTCTAAAACCCAAAAAGAATAGTGTGAGAGGAAAAAATCATGCTAGGGAAAAAAACATAATAAAGGGGGAGTACCTTCAAAATATAACATCTTAGGTTTAATTCTAAGATCGTTACCGTAATTCTAGGACCATAACCTATACTTATACTTAACCTTAGGGTCATCCCTAGATATACCTTAGAAATATATATAGGGATCTCACTAAAGTTCTCGCATCCTAGTTTCTAAAGGTTGACTAAACCTTTCCTCTGATACCAACTATAGAGACCCGAAGCTTGATGTACATAGATATTACATTACTTTTTCAGAATACATAATACATAACAAAACAGAAACACAAGGACCGTAAGAGTTTAATGTCTTTGGAAACTTGGAACGTAATCTTCTAATCATGTTGAAAGATCTTCAACATCTCCCATAAAGATCTTCCAATTTTTGTTTCCTTACCTAAAACCTTTCTTTTAATCCTGGGGGAAAATAAAACATAAAAAGGGTGAGCTCAAATG
The DNA here is from genome assembly GCA_963277665.1 of Viscum album. Lineage (NCBI taxonomy): Eukaryota > Viridiplantae > Streptophyta > Magnoliopsida > Santalales > Viscaceae > Viscum > Viscum album. The sequence continues at coordinate 1,372,541,537 of OY728135.1, forward strand.
CTCAGTAAGGGTAAGCATGGATAAAATAAAACATACCATATACATTTGAACTTAAACACATGAACATAATGTTTAAATATAAAAATATTGAGCAACGACTTAAAACATGGAAGTACATAAGGCATAGATCATAATGGAACATAAATCATGATAACATAGCATGGGAATAAAACATGTAATTGTGGCATCCATTAAGCACATGTAATGATTTCCATATTAGCCAAGGCATTGCTTCCAAGATCATCTTAGTGGACAAAGTCCCTTTCTGAATCGAGTTCACTCCTCGTTCCAGTCCTGTAATACTGAACTGGATTAACTTACCGTTCCAGAAATGTCTATCTCATGAGATATAAATCTTTAAACAATGCATTGGATGGAGATATAGGTCCCACCAATCTCATAGTGAAATCATTCTTACTTGTGCCACAAAATAAACTCAAAACATTCATCATAACCCAAAGAATAAAATGGGTTTCATAAACATCATCCCATCATCACATAATCCATATAAAAAAAATGGATATCATTTCATCATAATAAAAATGAAACCATGTAAATCATAGAGACATTATACTTGAAATATACACATATGAAATAATGTCATCTTAGATGGAAAATGGTTTTGATAAAGCACCTGAAGTGAATTCTTGAGGAAAATATCCTTTCATCTTGAAAATCATTTTCTTTTCACAAAATGCCATGGGATTTTAAATGAAAATTATTTTTTTTTGAAAATATTCATAAAATATTGTTGATTAAGATTCATGAAAATGAGGCGTTATGAAACCGTAAAAACCCGTTCACGCCGTATAAGTTAAAAAAATAACAATTTCCTCGTACTTTTGTCGGAAAAGTCAAAAAGTACCTCATAAAAGAAAGATTCCATACATACCATGTAGTAAAAGTCAAAAATGGATAAAAAGGACATTCAACATACATGAAACCATTTTTAGGAAACATGTACACGGATGAGAACAATAACCCCAGTAAATACTTACAAATAAACAATCTCGGATAAGAACAAGATTGGAAAAGTTATCCCTTACCTTATGTCTGATATGCTTCGTACGTATCCGAACCACCTATATAATGATTTAAATAATGTCATTTATTTATTACAGAATCATATTCATTGTTATAATGTCATATATGTTTCACTTATGACTTTATATTACCCGTTCTTTTGTAAATTCCATGTTAAGGAGCGTTTTGGGTAAAATCGTTTCATTTGTCATCCGTGTTTTGACTTGTAATTATTCATATGATTAATTAGATCATGATTACTTAATTCTAGAATATAAAACATTATTTATATATAATATATATTCATAATATACATATATATAATAGATCGATAAATGGAAAGAAATACATTGTTCATGGAGACGGTAGGCCGTACGTACGCATGAATGTTGTTTTTGTTTCCTCATTGAATTGAATGGAATTAATTGGATGACATAAATATATATATACATAAATACAGTATCATTATTATGTCATATATTTCATGATTACTTATTATATATACTTTATAATCATTTATGAATGGTTAATCATTGAGAATGAATCTCATCGCGTCGTGGAGACGGTATTCCGTACGTACGCACGAGTGATGATATCGTTCCCATGATCATGGAATTTTATTGTAGTGTATGTATACTATTACAGAATCAATATCACTTTACAATAATTATATATAGTTATTATTTACACCATTATACCCATCCAAGTAAGGTGGTGGTGGAAAAATAGATTACACCACGGCGTGGAGATGATATTCCGTACGTACGCACGCGCGGTGATTTCGTAGTCCGTAGGATGGATAGAAGGTGAAATGGGGTTGTTTCATATTTATAATAACATATCGGTATATTAGTGATACTGATGTTGATACTTTATAACGAAACAACTAACAAAGAATAATTTGAAGAAGAAAGAAGCTTGAAAGAATCGGTAGAAGAAATTACCTCTTCTTCGACACACCTCCTTTAAACTTCTTCTTAGGACACTAGGGTTGGTCTTTTGAGAATACCAGTACCTCTATAAGGTTTATAGGGAATTGGGGAAGTGAAATGGGCAGAGGTTGGCCGATCTTGAAGGCTCAGAGTGGTGTGAGGAAGAGAGAGAGGAGGTGCCCTTTTATAAGGGAGGAGAGGGGCACCTTTGGAATAACAAAAAATATTATTTTATTATAAAGTCATATTCGGTTTTTAATAGCTCCAAATTGATATATTTTGAAGCTAAGATGGGGATGGGTCGAAATAATCTCATCCAATAGAATTTAGACAAGTTTAGGTCATTATATTAACCTTATCTTTTAGTTTTAACTCTTAGTTAATTAGATTGACATTTACCATGTCACTTTGTATTTTTATATTATATAGTTAATAAACTTACCATATAAATCCAAGAGACCCCCATGTGGTCCATTATTGATACACCTATCATGATATAAGTATCTTGTCTGAAACTTAGATTTTTAGGCATATAATAAAAATTAATAATATAATATTTGTTTTAAAAACTATTTTATGTCAATTTTGACACTATTTGGTAATTGATTTTTGTGAAAATCTTAATAGAATGATTAGTTCGAAAAAAGTTAATTAAATCTATAATAACATGTAATATTAACATAGAAAATTATTTTAATTCATAAAAAGTCTCAAATTACATTTATTTGGGTATTTATAACATCAATTATGTCAATATTTCATTAATAAGATAATTATTGCATCATCATTATGTCATAAATAAATTAAATTATTTTAAGTCTAAAAATTAAAAATAGAATACCATTATGTAGGAAATCTTTTTATATTTCTAATGAATATTTATTGTCGAATTTATCTTATGTATAACCCTATATTAAAAATGATTTATTTATTAAACTTTGATTTTAACTATTTTAACCCTTCTTTAAATAAATTAATAATAAATGTCCTAATCTAATCAAAGTGGGAGTAAATGGTCATATTTTATTACTAAGTTTTTTTTGGTATAATTACACTTATCCAATAGAATTAGGACATGTGTTAGGGTAATAATAATAACACTTTTACCCTTAATTACCCAATTTACTTTTAACCGTGGTAAAAAAAGTAAAAAGTTACTATTCACCAAAAATTATTTTCATCTCATTGAACCAAATTTTAGTCTTTGATATTAACCGTGTCTCTAGGATTTTCGAAATTCCACTCACAGAAGTGGTAAAATTATATTTTATGAAAAATTTAGTTTTTTAACTATCACTTAGTGGTTTCACTATTCATCAAAAAATGAAAGTTTCCAGAAAAATACAAAAAATTAGGCCTAAGATATATTTGTTATTATGAATTCAAAAATGATATCTATTTTAACAAATTCAAAACATATCAGTTACATTAACTAATTTAAAAATTAATTCCCGTCTTCAAAACAAATAGCGTGTTTTTAAGAGATAATAACTATCAAAATATTGACACCTGTTTATGTCTGGTTTAAATGTGAAATTACATCCAATGACCAACATTGTATTAAATGGTAAAAATATATTATAAATATACTTTAAAACCACTCAAATTAATAATTTATCACTATTAATTATTTCGATTAAAAAAGTTGTTTTTAATTAACATTTAGTAATTTTCACTATTCATCCGAATATGAACGTTATCCGAAAAGTACCAAAATTTCACCCTAAGATAATTTCGGTATTTCGAATGCAAAAATGAAGTCCATTTTGAAAGATAAAATTTATAAAATTTAAAAAAGTGGTTTTTACTATTCATAACGTCTAGTTCATAATAATATTATAATAATATCTCGTTTAGTGAAATGCGGTATTGCGTACTACACACGCTATCGAGGAAGGTCTTTATTGCATGTAATGAAAGACAAGTCAGGGATGCCTGTTGTGAAAGCTTCTTTTGGTGTAGGGTACAACACAAGACATTAATGAAATTAAAAAGAATATTTTTCATAAAATCTCAGGGTGTTACAATCTTAGTAGTCAAGGTTTACTCCGAAGACCATCTTAGGGGATAAATTCCTTTACTAATCCAAGTTTACTCTCTATTCCAACCATTTCTATCACATGAGATATAAATATTTTCCCAATTAATTAGGTGGAGATATAGGTCCCACTAATCTCATAATTAAATCATACATACATGTTCCATAATATCATAAACAATCATATAATAACCCAAGAAATGTAATGGTTATCATAAACATGCCATCATATCATAACTTGTGGAAAAGAGATAGTTTTAATAATCATTTAATGAAATAATAACCCACAAAAAGAAGTGGGTTTCATAATCATATAACCCATGAAATAGAAATATGTTTCATAAACATATAACTTGTGAAAGAGAAACAGATTTCATAAACATCATGCCATAAAAATACAAACCCTTCAGAGAAAGAATATGAATGGAACCCTTGGATCATATCCCCAATAAGTCATGAGTAACACCAAAAAATTTCATCTTATGTGGAACAAAATTTTGATAAATTTTTTTAAAAAAATTTCTGGAGTAAAATATATATTTTTATTTTGAAAAGGATTATTAAAACATAAAACTTTTTGAAAACAATTTTCATTAAAAATAACCTTGAAAACTTATAAAAGAACCCTGAAAACCTTTTGAAAAAGTTTTTCCTTAAAATTTTATAATTGAATCTTGAATACATCTTGAAAATATTTTTCTTTAAAAATAACCACAAAAAATTATAAAGGAATCTTGAATTTGTTTTTAAAACCTTTTCTTTAAATACTTATAAAGGATGATTAAAAAATTTTGAAAATAATTTTCTTTGAAAATAACTTTAAAAAATTATAAAATAAGATTTTAAAACAATATATTTTTAAAATTATTTATCTTGAAAAATAAGATTAAATATCATTTACAAACAATTTTAATTTTTTTAAAAAACATTGTTTTGAAAGAACAAAAATTTCCGACCGAAGAGAGGAATAGGGTCAACATTTATTAAATTTTTTTTTTTAATTATCTTAAGTATCAAAGAGTCAAAAAATGGCTCCAATACATGAAGATATAATGATAAAACATATTTAAGGAAAATTCATGAGATTTATTGAGATGTTGATAATAATATTTCATCATTGGAATCATAATTTTATACAATCCCGATAATGATGTGATTGTAACAATAAAATATTACCACTTTGGTAACATTGAATCATAATCCTAATGATAGAATAAAATTAATAGAAGCTTAAAATATCATGAAAATAATGAAATTCATGATACAACATGTAAAAGGATAGTATATAAACCTTGTAAAATAATATAGGTTCATAATATAATATGTGTCTCAAAGAAGGAAATTTGAGACAAAATTACCTTACTGATTTGGTAACATTTGAACCATAAAACCCCATAAAATATAGATCATACAATGTGTATTTAAATACCCATAAATTTAAGGATAATAATTATAGAATACATTCATGATAAATATTTTTACCACATAAAAGAAATTCATGATGAATAAGGCATACGTCTTGCAGAAAAAGTGAGACTAGAAATCCCCTTACTACTTGAGTAACTTTTAAATCATGAGATCCCTGAAAGAATAACACCAAATAAAACTTTTGATATCATTACATAAATTATATTCATTATATAACATTTCATAGGGTAGTATATACATCACACAACAAGAATAAGTGGTGAATATAGCATATATCTCACACAAATAAAAGTAAGATGAGAAAAACCTTACCTTAAGTATTGACTTTATTCATACATTTTCAAACCCCTGTATAATAAATATAAGTTTATTATTAATCTACCATAGAACTATATTATTATATATAATACCATATGTGATTTTATTATGATTTATTATTACCTTTTTATTAATTATTTAGTTTTAAAGTTATGTTTCGGGAAACAACCACTTTGTTTTTTTGTATATGTTTTGACTTATTATTCTTGATCCACTTGGTTAGATCAATATTTACTTATTTAAATAATGAAAAAATTATGTAAATATCATATATATTCAGTATATATGTATTTATAATATTCTATAAAATATATAAATATTAAATGAAACACACCATTCATGTAGAGGATAGGCTGTACATACGTATGAACGCTATTTCAATTTCTGTGTTGTATTGAAATAAAGAAGAGAAGTAAATGATATATATATATATATATATTATCATTTTAGTAGAATAATTATTTCATATATAAAAATATTTTTATTAAAACCATCCTTAATAAATTCCATTTAAAGTGTGAACGAATCAAATTGCTTTGAGGAGGCGGTAGTCCACATGCCCACAAATGAAGTTATCATATTCCAAAAAAAGGGAAAGCATGAAGGTATTTGTTATATAATAATTAAATAATCATAAATAAATAATAAATATAATATATATCACATTAAAAACATAAAATTAATCATAAATATCAACCTTTATAGGTGGTAATGGAAGAAAAAATGACAACGGTTCACGAGCCGGTAGTCCGCCGAACACACAGATGATGATTGCATATCCCATTTTATGAAAGTGTGTGTGAGTATATATTATACAATTAACATAAAAACATCTTAGTATATTTATTATAATGAGGTTATTATATAATCATTTAATAATAATAATAATTTAATGGGTGTATAAATGAACAAAACAAAAGTTCTTATTGAAGGGTGTTACCTCTTCTTTGGATAGCTTCTTTTGGTTTTCACCAAATGAATTCCTTGGTTGGATTTCTTCCCAAAGGTATTATTATAGGATTAAGGGAGGGAAGTTGGGATTATATTTTTTATAGTTTTTATGAGAAAAATAACTTGATATGTGTGAATAAATGAGAGGGGTGAGAGCTCTATATATAGTGGAGGAGGAGTGGTATTATTGTAAATATAAAAAGGTAAACACTATTAAGAGGTATCCCTTACATCATATGCCTCCAATAATTTTCTATTTTTGATAAAATATAGGAATTGGTCTAAATATGTCTATAAAATTTATTTTTTACATGTTTCTAGGTTATATTTTCCCTTAAATTAATTTTTAACCATTAAGTAAACTCATTTTTACCTTAATCGCTATAATTAATTTTAATTATTTTCAATAATATTTTTTGGTAAAAAACTAAGTTTAACTTATTAGAAATTATAAATTATAGTGATTAAAATTATGGAATTCACTTTTAAAAATTATAATCACAAAAGTGGTAGAAATTAATTGAAAAGTAATCATGTACATGTGTCGTGAAAACTGGTTTTTAAAAGTGAAAATGTTTAAAAGATTGAAATGTTTTTATATCCAATTTCAATGTGAAATTAGCTCAAATTACCTAAATTGGATTAATGGATGTAAAATTGAACTAATTAAACTTTAAAACCAAATTAAAATATAATTTAACTATATAAATAAATTAAACGAAAAATCAATTTTCAATTAAAATTCAATATTTCTCACTATTCATCCAAAAAATGATGTTTTTCAGAAAAATATAAAAAATTCACCTTGAGATAACTTTATAATTTTGAATTAAAAAATGAATTTTATTTTATCAAATTAAATTTCTAAAAGTTTATAAATTATTTTTATTATTGTTCATAGAAGAACATAAAAAGTAATTCTTTTGAGAAAATAATATTTTTCAAAACATATAGAATTTAAAAAAAATTATATATTTCATTATCAATATATTTTATTTATGTGATACAGTTACAAATAATAGTTAAAAATTAGTTTATACTATTCATATTAAAAAGTTTAAAGGGTAGTTTATAACTATCTTGTTTAAATAATTATAATAATAAAATGTTTCTTTGTAGAAACATAATGTTGCTTATAACGAAAGGTAAGCTGATGTTATGTGTAGTGAAAGATTAACTTGGTGTTGCGTATAATGAAAGTTTTATTTGGTGTATTGTGAAACAAATAAATCAAATAAATTTAATTTATTTGAAAAAAAAGGTTCATAAAAACCCGGGGTATTACATTCAACCCCCCTTAAAATGAATTTTTCCCTTGAAATTCATCATTATGATTAAAATAAATGGGGATAATTCTACCTCATCATATCCTCAAGTTCCCATGTAGCTTCTTCTAACTGGGAGTTTCTCCTCAAAACTTTGACCAGGTGAGTGGTATTTTTTTTGTATAAATTTCTCTTTATGATCCATAATTTCAACCGTTTGTTCCTCATAAGAAATAGCTTTCTCCAGAAGTATGACCTCTGAGTTCAGTACATGTGAAAGGTTAGGTATTTAATTCCTCAAGAGGGATACATAGAACACATCATGTAATTTAGAGATAGTTTGTGTAAGTTTCAATTGATATTCTACCATCATGATATGATCAGGAATCTAAAAGTGACTAATGTACCTAGGGATTAGTTTCCCTTTCTTCTCCAATCATATAAAATTATTTTAGGGAGAAATTCATACAAACTCTTTCTCACCAACATCAAATTATAGACCACATATACATTTATCTGTGTAAATTGTCTACTGACATTGAGCTTCCTTGATATGTTTCCAAATGGTTCTAACCATGTCAAATATTTCTTTATCTATATTAGGTCCTAATAGATTTCTTTTTCCAATTTTATTCCATCACATTAGAGATCAATATTTCTTTCCATAGAGGTCTTCATAAGAAGCCATAAAAATTCCCGAGTGAAAGTGAATTTTGTAATAAAACTCAACTGGAGGAAGGTGTTGATCCCAAAAATATTTGGAATCTATAGAACAAGATCTCAACATATCCTATAGGGTTTTAATTATACTTTCAGATGGACCATCCATCCAAGGATGATAAGCAGTGCTGAAACTCAATTTTGTATCAAGGGATTGCTGAAGACTTCTCCAGAAGTTTGAGGTAAAGCTCAAATCCTGATAAAATAAAATGGAATGTGGTACTCCAAGAAGCCTTACCACTTCCTTAATTTATATCCTAGAAATATGATTCAGATAGAAGTCTTCTCTAATAGTGATGAAGTGTGATGAATTAATAAAGAAATCAACTACCACTCATATAACATTATTCCCTTTAGAGGTTTTACGGACCCCAATGAAAAAAATCCACAGATATGTTCTCCCATTTCCATTATGTCATGGTTAATGGATGTAAGACCCCCTTATAAATTTGTCTTTTAGCCTTAACTTACTGACATACCAAGTACCGAGACAAAAACTACACAATATCTCCCTTCATTCCATCCCACCATGAATTTTCTTTAAAATCTATATACATATTCATACATCCAATATGAATAGAGAATTAAGAGATATGAGATTCCTATAATAGCTCCTTAAAATATGGTAAGGAAGGAACACATACATGATTCTTGAACCTTATCATTCCGTCTCAATCAAGGTTAAACTCAGGAATAGTTAAAACTTTCTTTTATATTTCCACATTTTTTTTTGTGCCTCTTTAAACTTCACTTAGATATAGGGTTGGAAATTCAATTGAGAAAGGTAATATTTTCCCCCTTCCTTCAATATTTCTAGATCTATTATTTTAAAATCCATAAATATTGGATCTCTTTTTAACCTCATCATGGATAAGATAGAATGAACCATTAGACTCAGATCATTGACTACCTTTTTCACTTTCCCAGGGTGGTAATGTATTAAGAAATCATAATCCTTTATCAGATCTAACTATCTTCTCAAGCGTATGTTTAACTCCTTCTATGTGAATACATATTGGAAACTTTTATGATCAGTATATATATCACACTTTTCTCTATAAATACAACACCTCCTTATATTTAATTCAAAAATTACCACAGCTAACTCCAAATCATGAGTTGGATAATTTTTCTCTTGAATATTCAATTATCACTAGGAATATGCTATAACCATGGTATTTTTCATATTAAAAGATCCAAATACCTTATTTTATTAGTCACTATAGATTAAAAACCATTATCCACTATAGGGTAAAGTAAGTATAAGTGTGATAATTAACTTTATATTAATTTACTTGAAATTTTCCTCACATTCATCTGTTGAGAGGAACTTGTCACCCCTTAAAGTTAACTCAGAAATAAGATTAGATAGCCTTAATAAATTATCCACAAAACATCAATAATATCCAAATAAACCAACAAAACTATGGATCTCAGTCACCTTGGTTGTTCTAGGATAACATTCAATAGCCTATATCTTTTATGGATCTACTAATATACCCTCTTCTAAGATTATATGACCCAAAAATATATCCTTTTATAAAAAAAATTCACACTTTGTAAATTTTTCATACAATTTATCCTTATGTAGGGTCTTTAGTACAATTTTTAAGAGTAATTAATTCTCTTCCTTTCTCTTTTAATAGATAATAATATCATCTATGATGACTATAAAATTTTTATCAAGGTAATATCTAATGAATCTATTCATTAAATCCATGAAGATAGTAGAGGAATTGGTAATACCAAAATGAATCACTATATATTCAGTTTCCATAACTTTTATGGAATGTAGTCATGGGTTTATCATCCTTATTAACCCTCAATTGATGATATCCATAATGAAGTTCAATCTTAGAAAAGTATTGATCTCCATATAGTTGATCAAACAAGTAATCAATACGAGGAAGACGATACTTGTTCTTGATCATGATCATGTTAAACTCCTAATAATCAATGAAAATGTGAATTGATAAATATTTATTTTTCACTAAAATAATAGGTTCTCCCCAAGGTGACACACTTGACCAAATGAATCCCTTGTCAATGTTTTATTGGGGTTTCTTAATCAATTCCTACAAATCAATTAGGACCATTATATAGGTATTATTTGAAATTGGTGTGAAATTAGGTATTATTTCTATTGAGAACTCAACTTAATGTTTTGGTGGAAGTCTAGGAAACTATTATAGAAATAAATCCAAAAATTTCTGAATAAAAGGAATATCATCGATTTCAAGTTTCTTCCCAACCATTTGAGATAAACATTCCTTCTAAATGATAATTAAGAGACATACACTAGATGTAATCTCCATAGGAAGTTTATAATTATTTTTACATTGATAGAAAATAATAGGTTAGTTTGAAATATAAAATGTAACTTACCTTACTCAAAAAATGATGTGCTATTTATGCAGATAAAGACAATACATGCCTAATATGGCATCAAATTCAACTAGAGAAAGAATAAAAATATTTGCAGGAATTACATTACCAAAAATGTCAACCAGAGAGGATTCATACACTTGAGATGAAATCATTGTATCCTTAGGGATTTTAACTTATAATTACACATATAATAATTTGGGTGAAATCTTAGTAACCTTATCAAATTCTTTTGATTTGACAGAGTGGGTATATTTAGAATCAAATAATACATTAGAAGTTCTAGAGTGGATGGTAAGTTTACCTTTCACCATGCTGTTATGGAACACCTCATCAAAAATAGTGATCACATGAGATTTCCCCTTATACCTTGTATTAAGAGGTTACTAACATCAATCATCTTCAATAACCTTCTAGTATGGGAACTGGTTAGCATAATATCCATTCTCCTTACAATTTAAAGTGGGAGAGGCGTATTCTGTGCAGCTTTCTCTTCACTCAAATTATTAGCTAATTTCAGCCCATAAATTCAGTAATCAAATTCCCAATGACCTTTATTATGAACTTAAAACATTTATTAGACCCCAAGATAATTTAATCCATGCTTATTCACACACACAGAGTATAAATGAAGGATCATATTCTTCTCTCCATGTGTTTTAGATTTTCCTTTGAACTCCATCTTCATTTTCTTGTCAAAACCATGAGATTGATACATAACTCCAACCTCCATTTTATCCTTGATTTCACAACTCACAATATATTAATATGTACTAAAGTCTCTTATGGGTAACAATATTTTGAGACTTGTCTTTAAGACACTGAAGAACCTATCAACTTTACTTTTGGGTTGTATGATAATACCAGAAGCATACCTTGTAATTCTTGTAAAATTATCCTCGTGGGTACCAATAGATTTATCATAAATTTTCTTTAACTCAAGGAACCAATTATATATTTTTTACATATAATATGATTAAATTACTTATTAATGAATAAGTTATTGAACTCATCCCCTTCCATGGATTCAATTTCATATTGCTGCCTCATATTCTTAATTAGAGTCCACTTCTGGTCCACTTCTCATTCTAAACGATAAACAACCATAATAAATTTCTCATGTTTCGAACACTAGAGAATAGAGAATATCTTTTCAGTGGTACTTATCCATTATTCAGAAAAAAATGAATCAAAAGACCCACTAAAATAAGGTGGATTCTTCCTCATGAAGGGCTCAACCGAATGTTGTTCTTTTCTTTGCTCATTTGGATGTCCAACATGATTCATAGCTTGTTAAAGTTAGGTGAGCATAGAAATAATATTTTTCATTCCAGCTCCCAGAAAATTAATATGATCTAGATAAAAATCATTACATTTCCCATCACACTTAGCATTGACACAGTTATTTTGAGTTCCAACCATTGACTAATACAAAAAATCATAGAGTGAGAAACAATTATCATAGTGGGGAACCACATAATCATAGAAAAACACTTATATGATGTCTAAATTATAAACCCCTCTCTAAACTATGAAACATTAGGTTTATCCTATTTTTTTAAATTAAAACTTATATTTAAATCCTTCATGATGGTTCCTAAAGAGTTTGTGAATTTCCAAAGCATATCCCCCGAGTGTTTCAAACTAGGTGCACAGCAAGTCCCATTATCAATCACCAATTCATGATTGAGTCTAGCTCAATATGGGTTTTTAGGGTTATTACCCCTATGTAAATCTCTCCTAGAGACAAATTAACTTGTAGTATCAAGACAAATATGTATTTTTAGAAAACCAATCACTCCATCCTTGACCAAAATTCTAGGATATTTTCCTATACTTTTATTCATCCTTAGACTTATCCTTAGTGTCATGTCCTTAGGGATCTCACTAAGGGTTTTCTCATCCTAGTTTCTAAAGGTTAACTAAAATTTTTCTCTAATACCAACTATAGAGACCATATCTTAATATGAATATACATTACATCATTGTTTTTTAAATACTTAATAATTTACACAAACACAGGCCTAAAGAACATATTAGTTCAGCACCTTTGGAAACATGGAAACATAACAGTAGTCTAAAATCAAGCCACATTATCTCCCACTAGTTTCTTCATGAATATAAAATTTCTTAGACACATAATACATAACAAATATCTTAATAACTCGGGGAAAGGAAACATAAGAAAGGGTGATCATAGATACTCAATAAGGGTAAAAAAGGGAGGTATGCAAGCAAAATCATGAGTTTATGGTTATGGTAATAAGATCATAACATTAGAAGATCATAACCTACACAAAAAAGATCATAGTAAAGAGTAATGACATAAATATTGGTAGTTCATAATACATGAATCATAAGAGAATCAATATCATAAGCCATGAAATCATAACATAAGAATAATACCTGGAATTTTAGAAGACACATAAACATATAAAATAATTTTCATAGTAGTGAAGGATTATAGACAAGGACATATTAGTGGAATAGGTTCACTACCCAAACCATATTAGTAGTTAAAGTTCACTCCAAAGACCATCTTAGTAGAAAAATTCCTTTACTGAACTGAGTTTACTCCCTGTTCTATCCATGTCTTTCTTATAAGAAATAAATCTTTACCCAATTCATTAGAGTGAGATATAGGCCCATCCATATCATAATTAAATCATACATACATGTTCCAAAATATAATAAACAATCATATCATAACCCATGAAATAAAATGGGTATCATAAACATGTAATCATATCATAACTTTTGGAAAAGAGACAGGTTTCATAATTATTTCATCAAAGAATAACCCATGAAAAGAATCGAGTTTCATAAACATATAACCCATGAAATAGAAATGGGTTTCATAAAAATATAACCCATGAAAGAGAAATGGATTTCATAAAAATATTTCCATCAAAACATAAACCATCCATATAAATAATATGAATGGAACCCTTGGGTCATATCCTCAATAAGGCACGAGAAACACCGATATATGTCATCTTAGATAGAACATAATTTTAAGAAATATTTTTAAAATATTTCTTGATAAAAATATCCTTTCTTATTTTAAAAATTCTTTTTAAAACATACAACCATTTGAAAACCATTTTCTTTGAAAATAACCTTGAAAAAATATAAAGGTAGTTTGAAAAAATTTTGAAAACCTTTTTCCTTGGAAACTTATAAAGGAAGATTAAAAACATTTTGAAAACCTTTTTACTTGAAAAAATATAAAGGAAACATGAATTTTTTTAAAAACCTTTTTCTTTTAACTTATCCTTGAAATCTTATAAAGTAATCTTGAAAACATTTTGAAATCCTTTTTCTTTGTATACTTATAAAGAAAGGTTGAAAACATTTTGAAAATTATTTTCTTTGAAAATAACTTTGAAAACTTATAAAAGAATATTTAAAAACAATAATTTTTTTTAAAAATAATTTTCCTTGAAAATGAGATTAAAGTATCATTTAAAAACATTTTGAATTTTTTTAGAAAGCATTGTTTCTAGAGAATACATATTCTCGACCGAAGAGAGGAATACATTCATATTTTCTTAAAAACATTTTATTAATTATATTAAGTACCCAAGAGTGAAAAGATGGCAACAATAAATGAATATATCATGAGTAAATATAGGAGAAGAAAATTCTTGAGATTTTTTGAGATATGGATTATAATATTTAATCAGTGGAAGTATAATTATAATCAATCCTGATAATATTGATATTATAGCAATGAACTCTTACCAATTTGGTAACATCGAATCATAATCATCATGAGATAATGACATTAAGAGAAAATCAAAATATAATTAAAATAAGTATATTAATGATAAAACATGTCACAAGGTAGTATATAAACCTTGTATTAGAATATAGGTTCATAACATAACATGTGTCTCAAAGAAGGAAAATTGAGACAAGATTACCTTACCGATTTGGTAATATTGGAATTATAAATCACCATGAAATAAAGATCATAAAACAGTTATTTAAATACCCATAATTTAAGGATAAAAATAATAGAATAAATTAATTGGTATTATATACAACACACAAATTAAATGAGTGAGGAATAAGACATAAGTCTCAAAGAAATAAAAGTGAGACTAGAAATCCCCTTACTACTTGAGTAACTTTTGAATCGTGAGATCCATGAAATAATAAAATCAATTGAAAATTTTTATATAATTAAATAAATTATATTCATGATATATAATTTCATAGTAAATTATATAAAATACACAACAATAATCATTTGTTAATATATAAAAAATCTTACAGAAATAAAAGTGAGACGATAAAACCCTTACCTTAAATATTAAATTTATTCGTACACGTTCAAATATACCATATAATAAATATAGTTAATTATACATATAACAAGGAACCATATTATTATATATCACACCACATGTTAATTTATTGTGACTTAATATTTCCCATTTATTAATAATTTCATGCTAAAATTATGTTTTGTGTAATAATTGCTTTATTTTTTTGTATATGTTTTGACTTATGATTATTGATCATCTTACATAGATCATGATATTATTATTTATAGAATGTAAAACATGATGTAAATATCATATATATTCAGTATATAAGTAATTATAACAATCTATAAAACATATAAATATTTAATAGAATACACTGTTCTTAGAGAGAGTAGGCCATATGTATGCATGAATGCTATTTCAATTTCCTTGTTGTATTTAAAGAAAGAAGAGAAGTAAATGTTATATATATTTATATATTATCATTAAATTAGAATTATTATTTCATATATAAAATTTATATTTATTAAACTTATCCTTAATACATTCCATGTAAATCATGAAGAAATCACATCACTTAGAGGAGGAGGTAGTCCATACGACCACAAACGAAGTTATCATATTACCACAAAATGAAAAGCATGAAGGTATATTTTATATAATAATTAAATAAGCATAAATAAATAATAAATATATCATATATCATATAAAAATAGAAACTTCTTCATTAATCTCATCCTTGAGATGTGGTAATGGAAGAATGAACGACATCGGTTCACGAGGTGGTAGTTCGCCATACACACGAATGATGATTGCATATCTCATTTGATGGAAGTGTTTGTGAGTATAGGTCATAACATTAAGATAAAAATAGATTAATATATTTAGGATAATTAGGTTATTATATTATCATGTAAAAATAATAATTTAAGTGATGGAGAAAGAAATAAAATAAAAGTCCTTGTTGAAGGGTGTTACCTCTTATTTGTGTAACTCCTTTTGGGATTCACAAAAGGGATTCCTTCATTTGATTTATGATCTAATTGAGGCATATATTATGAAGGGAAGGAATTTGGAATTATATTTTATTAGTTTTTGTTCAATCAAAAGGCTTTTATAGGTGTGAATAAGTTAGGGGGTGAGTGCCATTTTTATAGTGGAGGAGGAGTGACATTATTGTAAATATAAAAAGGTAAACACTATTGAGAGGTATTTCTTACATCACGTGCCTCCAATAAAGTTTAACAATACAATGGAATTATATTTTGGTGGTTTCTGGTCTATATATTTCCATACAATGGATTTTTGATATGTTTATATGTTATTTGGACCCTTAAATTAAAGTTTAACCACTAAGTAAACTTGTTTTTTACCTCAATTACTGTAAATAATTTTAATTACTTTCACTAATAATTTTAGTCAAAAAATAATTTGAACAAATTAGATTTTATAAATTATTGTTATTATAAATATGGAATCAATTTTATAAAATTGTAATCATATAATTGGAATAATTTAATTTAAATTAATCCCGTAGAATTGTCATGAAAGTGAGTTTTTAAAAGCGAAAACTAATACGAGTTTGAAAAGTTTTTATATCCAATTTCAATGTGAAATTTTCTCAAATGATCTAAATTGGATAAATTGATGTAAAATTGAACAAATTATACATTAAAATACAATTAAAATATAATTTAACTATATAAATAAATTTGACGAAAAAGAAGTTCTCAATTAAAATTAGATATTTTTCACTATTCATCCACAAATGAAGTTTTCTAGAAAAATCTCAAAAATTCACCCAAATATAAATTTTAAATTCTGAATTAAAAAATAATATTTATTTCATAAAATTAAATTTATAAAAGTTTCTAAAATTAATTTTATTATTGTTCACTGAAGGACATAAAAAGTAGTTCTTTTGAAAAAATAATATTTTTCAAAAAATATAATCTTCACTAAAAATTATATATTTTATTATCAATATGATTTATTTATGTGAAAAAATTATAACTAATATTTAAAAAATTTCTATTAATATTCATATTACTAATTTTAATGGATAGGTTATAACTATCTTGTTTAAATAATTATAATAATAAAATGTTGTTTTGTAAAACACAATGTTGCGTGTAATGAAAGATAAGCCGATGTTCCATGCAACGCAAGATTAACTTGGTGTAGTTTATAATGAAAGTTTAACTTAGTGTATCATACAACAGAGAAATAAAATAAATTTATTTTATTTGAAAAAAAGGTTCATTAGAACTTGGGGTGTTATAGGAATTCTATTGGAATTATAGAATAACCCATTCGTAAGTCAGACTCCCATGAAAAAAAGGAGATTAAAGATAAAATTAAATAATTTAAACATAAAATAGATATAATAGACAAAGAGAAAAATCCCTCATCTCACCCTCAAACTCTCTCACCTACAACTATCTCTAAGTCCCATAATAACCTCCATAAATATAATGCGATCCACCCAAAACCATAACTAAAGATAGTAAATGCCTATTTGGATGGTGTGATAAAGAAAGATAAAATAAAAAAACAACTATCATACCTCCATGTGATTTTACAAGTCACCATCCAGCATTAAAACCCTAATACTCCATGAGTGATAATAAAAGATCTAGAACTTGAAACTGGAATGTAATAGATAGGCATGAGCAATAAGCTCAGTAGGCATGGAAAAGAGAAACCACACCCCATGTACCAAATTTAAATAAATTATCAATATCATGATAGTTTAAAATAAATTATTTTAATATAGGTTTTACATGTATAATAATATAAAAGATATTATCATTTTTTTTATTTTCTTTAATTGAAAAAAATTACTTATAAAACAATTCATCAGCCTATGCCACTATTATTTAGAAACCCCATTTAAAAACCATTTAGAAACACCATTTTCTCAAAGCTTTAAAACCTTTTAATGAGAAAGGAAACATACATCATAATTTATAAATTCATTTAAAGAATGCCAATGATATACTTTAACACTTTATAAAATATAGTAAGTACCATAATTTAACATTTTTATAAAAGGAAGGTAAATATGATAAAAATAACCATTTCACAAACTTGATTCATGGGTTAAATACCTAGGTCATATAACATTACTAGGAACTCTAGTTCATCTTATAAACCCATTATCTAATCATCCAAAATCCAATGAACACACTAACCACTAAGGAGAACATGTTTTGGCCTAGTGGCATAGTGACGTCCATCCCCAACACCACAACAAATCATCCACTAGGGAGTACATGCCTTTTACTAGTATTTTTGTGAAGCCTTTACATGACACCATAACCTTTATCCAAGTTTAGATGTTTAGTTAGTGTGGTGAAATAAAAATGGACACTTAAACCAACCTTCCCTTCATAGATACTTGGATTTCCATGTGGTAATCCATTTCAAAAGCATCATCTTACATTTTAAAAGGGGAATTTAATCAACCCATCACAATTAATATCATTTTTCAATAACACACATGCCTCTTTCATTTTATTAATCAAAACCAAGGGAATATTTTAAAACACCCATGAGGTTATGTAATAAAAAACAAGTACCCTTTATAAAACAATGCAAACAAGGTAAATCATGCCAAAATATCCTTTAAAATTCATTCTAAAAATCCATTTAAAAAATTATTTTAAAGCCAAGTTGAGTATCAAATTTAAATTCTTGAGCATTACCTATAATATTTAACAACACACAAAAATATGTCTTTCAATGCACAAATTCACATATTCTCATGTGAATTTTCAAACACACACATAGTGATATGTATACCTATGTATATGCTTATAAACACTAAATACATAAAATGGAATGTGAAAACCTTGTACTTTTATTAATACTAATTTTTAAAATTCAAATCCATATTTGGATTTTCATGTAATTATTCTAAATTCCAAGTAATTATTGAAACCCATTTTAGAATACACTTTGAAGATAAAAAACAACTATTGAAATCACATAAATCATTTACAAAGTCTATTCAAGATTTTTATCAAAAATATGGTGTTCATAGTTGAGTAACATCAATTCAAACCATATTTTTGAGTCAATAAATCCTTTTCATTGAAATGAAAATCAAGTGAAACTTTATTTTCATTTCAAATACTCCTTTGAAATAATTTGTATCATGATTTGATAAACCATACACCGACTTTATGTTTCTCTATGTTAGAATTACATATACATGTGGATGGTTTCCATACGGTTTCTACTAATCATGAACCAAGTACATTCTAGGGATGAATTTATAAAATTTCAAACAAATTAACCATTTGGACCAAAATTTTAGGATAAGATAAAAAATACTTAAATAAATAAAATTCTAGAGGAAAAACTAGTCTTGGGGTGTGAAATACATGGTGTATGGAATATTTCATCTTTAGAAGTCAGAGAAAGACGAATCATGCATGTAAGATGATGACATGAGTATGAAACCTTCTTGATGAGATATCCAGCCAGAGGGATTACGTTACTTAGTGAGCACTCATATTTGGTTATTGAAATTACAACATTAACTTCTCCCTCTTGGATGCCATTATGCTCTACAAGATGTCGATATTGGACATTAGGTGAGCCCGCCTAATTCCACCGAAAAAAGATCCTAAAGGGTTACACAATTAGTGTTTCTATTGATCTTGATTAAATTTTATCGAAATTTAATTATTGGAATTAATATTATTATTTAGTACATGGAATAATATTTATTTGGGATTTACTGATCGAAAATATTCAGTTAATATATTTATGTGTGAGTTGAATATTAAAATAAATATATTCATAGGACCATGAATATTTAAAATATATATTTATCAAATAAATAATATTTATCATTCAAGGTTTAGTAAATATGAAGTAGAATTGACAGTGAAAGAATGGTCCTTTGATGAGAATGATATAAGGGTTAAATATAATTAGATAAAAAAACAACTATTGAGATCACATAAATCATTTACAAAGTCCATTTAGGATTTTTATCAAACATATGGTGTGCATAGTTGAGTAACACCAATTCAAACCATATTTTTGAGTCAATAAATCCTTTTCATTGAAATGAAAATCAAGTGAAACTTGATTTTAATTTTAAATAATCCTTAGACACAATTAGTACCATGATTTGATAAACCATACACTGACTATATGTTTCTCTATGTTAAAATTACCTAGACATGTGGATGGTTTCCACACAGTTTCTACTAATCATGAACCAACTACATTCCAGGGATGAATTTATAAAATTTCAAAAAAGTTAACCATTTGGTCCAAAATTTTAGGATAAGATAAAAAATACTTAAATAAATAAAATTTTAGAGGAAAAACTAGGCTTGGGGTGTGGAATCCATGTTGTATGGAAGAGTTCATTTTAGGAAGTCAGAGAAAGACGAATCATGCATGTAGGATGATGACATGAGTATGAAACCTGCTTGATGAGATATCCAGACAAAGGGATTATATTACTTAATGAGCACTCATATTTGGTTATTGAAATTACAACATTAACTCATTCCTCTTGGATGCCATTACGCTCTACAAGATGTCGATATTGGACTTTAGGTGAGCCTTCCTAATGCCACTAACAAATGATACTAAAGGGTTACACAATTAGTGTTTCTATTGATCTTGATTAAATTATATCTAAATTTAATTATTGGAATTAATATTATTATTCAGTCCATGGAATAATATTTATTTGGGATTTACTGATTGAAAATATTCAGTTAGTATATTTATGTGTGAGTTGAATATTAAAATAAATATCTATTCATAGGATAATGTATATTTTAAATATAAATTTATCAAATAAATAATATTTATTATTCAAGTTTTAGTAAATATTAAGTATAATTGACAGTGAAAGAAGGGTCCTTTGATGATAATGATTAAAGGGTTAAATATAATTAGATAAATATTAATTTATTTAATAAAATGTTATTTAATAGTGCATGAGTTATTACATCCCATGTAATAATAATAATAATAATATTATTATTATTAGCATGGGAAATATATAGACTATAATATTTGATAAGGGCCTTATATGAAATTATCAAATATCATAACCCTATCTATATATATTAATCATTTATATAATTTTATAGGGTTAACCAAATCATTGGTGTGAATAAAAATTATTTCCCTTGATTTCTATCTCAATGAAGAATGATCTAGATATTTTATCTCAAGCCTGATAGATTCTTTCACTTTCCTCCTCCATCCCTTTAAAACCAGAGAGACTGAGAGATGATCCTTTCAGACTGAAAGGTTCATCATTGTAATCAATAAGATCAAGGAAAGATGATCAGTACCACTACCATATCACCTAGAGTACCATCAGTGATGCTTCAAGATCGAATCAGTATGTGTGGATTATTTATAGAGGGATTAAACCCTTGGATACTTATAAAATAAAAATGGTTTGACTAAAAAATGTTTAGAAAATCAATATCTTCTATGAAGAAATAATTCCCAAGACCATGGTAATTCTTATCGTCTAAATTAATTATAAATTTAGTGTGAAAAAAATATTCTCATCTTGGTTCTAGAGTCAATGCTAATTAATATTTGAATTAATTTGTGGGTAAAGATGATACATTTTATTGTGAAACATGTATCATTAATTTCATACAAAAAAATATGAGTTTTCCATGGATGAATAGGTACTTCCCCTACATCTAGGAACTTTAACTAATATATGAGATATTAGGTTAAAATGTATATTTATTTATTAATTTTTTATTGTTATATGCATTTAATGTTTGTTTTTTCTTTTTGAGAAACTTTTTATTTAAATATGATTGTTGAGATATTTTTTCTTCTTCTTATTTATCACTCATATAACCAATAATAGATTGATAATATATTAAGAACACTCTAAGAACCCATATATAGGTGATGAGGGTTATGGATAGATAACATGAGACTACATGGAATGTGGCCCAAAGGAACATTTTGTGTGTCTATGTTCAATGCATCAGAGTGAGTTGAATTTAATTCAACATATAATTTATTTAATCACATGGAGTTTCACTGAACACCTCATGTTGACTAGTCTAGGATAACACACAATTTTTTAGACTACATGATGTGTAACTCACCCTCACATCATGTAGTCAACGTGTTTATATGGTGTAAAATGCATAGTCAAAGTCCCATTATGCATTATTACATGAAGTTTAAAACTAAAAACCATGAAACTTAGAGAATAGATGAAGTGTAGAACCCATACATTCCATATAAATCATTAATGTCTGCATCCAACATACACACCCTGTCTCGAGGATTGTGTTATGGAAAAATAATGAAGCGATATACATGGCGTATAACTAGATTGTACACATCGTGTATACTACCCATCTATATGTAAAATAAAATTATTTAATTACTCCATTAAACCTAATCAACATGTGTTTGTATGACATTAATTGATAGTACACATCATGTGGTATGCTATATATATATATATATATATATATATATATATTAAATTCTTATTTAATTTTTATGTAAAATTCAAAAATACATGCCTTATATGGTCCTGAAACATCATGTACTCTACCTGCATTAAAATTATACATGTCATGTAATACAACACATGACCATGTGTTATTTATTAATAGTACATACCAGGTAATTACATGAAATGCTGTGTATGATACATTCTGTGTGAATGAAAAACACATGCCAATAACTATATAGGGTACTTTGAACAGGTACATACCCTGTCTCCTCTTTGTATACACCATATAAATTATTAATTTTAAATTAAATAATATAATTTAATTGATTTAAAATTACAGTGGATGAGAATATCAAATACTATTTGAATATTAGGATAAATGAATGAATTAATTAATATTGAAAAATAAATATTTCAAGATCATTTAATCTTAATTAATAATTATTGAAATGAATTATACTTTATTAAATGTGTATTTATTGCATGTGTGAATGATCATGATCTTGAACAACTTGTTTATGGTTTTTATTTATTTTAATTTATTTATTTCATGGGATTTTGTAATTAAATTAAAATGATAGTCTATGTGTCATCCCTTTTTATTATCATATAAGGATCTATATGTCTACAATTTATTTTATATAAAACCCCTCTAACCATTCAATTAGATCCCTCACATACGTGTGAGTAAATCATACATAATGATGGAGATCCCAAGGGATTGGATATGGTTCAAGATGAATCTGAATTGAAATCAACCCATGTGATACACATGATAGAGGTAGAATGCTGTAACTCGATCCAAGTCTAGCCCATAGAGTTTCCCCCCAGGGTTAATTATTTTTTTATTTTTCAAATAATAAACAAAATGGAAGTTAAATATCCTGATCATGCCACATATTCATTTTTTATTTTGCATTGTTATTTGTTTTTTTTATGGATTCTCTATTATGATCACATAAATAAATTAATTAAATAACAAACATGGTCATATGTAATAAATAATAAAAGGTATTTTGCATAAATATTTTATTGGCACATGGTTAATCACTTCGTTAAATCCACTTAATATTAACAAGATATGTAAATCGATAAAATAAGGAAATTTATGTATAATAAAAAACCCCTCAATCAAATATTAGGTCTGGATAATCCTTCCATTATGTAAACTATGACAAATAAATAATTAAAATGTCATTTCATGGAATATTCAGGGGAAATTTTAATTACCGGGGAGTCTTAAATATTAGGATTTATCAACTTAACCAAACTTGTATTAAATTTAATGATCATATTTTTTTTCAATAAAAATTTGGAGGAAAGTGTTGAGGAAATCCAATTATTGATTTCAGGATTAGGGAGTCCACTCAAAGGACCATGGAGACGTATTCAAGCAGTTGGAAATACCTCCCACCTAAATACCTTATTATGGTTTTCATGGCCATATTATGAATCATAATGATGGAAATATGGATCCTTTCCACTACAGTTTCCACGAAATAAGAAATTATGAGTCCAATGATCAAGGATATTGAGGTCTGATAAAATAGTGGGAGACTCAATAAGATAATTAAATTATTTCATCACACATATTTTGGTAATCAAGTAAAGTACTGATAATATTATTTTATGTTGTCTTAGTAAAATTTCATGTTCATAAACCACATTATCCCTATGATCAATACTTAAGAAAGACAATATCCTTATAGGAAGTAACTTCTTGGAATGGTATAGGAACTTGTGCATTATATTACACCTTTAACATAAGTTTTATGTGTTAGAATAACAAATTCTTAAACCAAATTCTAAGAAGGAGAGTGATGAAGAGATTATTTTCTATAAATAAAACATGAATGATGCACTAGATGTTCAATGTATAATGTTTTAATCAATGTATAGTAATCTCCTGAGAGCATGGATACTTATATAATACTCAATAATCTATCTGATAATTATCAAGAGAGAGATATAAAAGAGTTTTTTAAGACATCTAAGTCACTCTTCATGAGTAAACTTAGAGAGAGTATTCTAGTTGTGCCTCACGTAGTCAAAATGATAGGCTATATTAAGCATCTATACATTCTAATTACACTATAATATCATCTTTGCAACACTACTGTAGATATTATCCAACTTTGTTGTGAATTTTAATTTAAAAAACATAGATAAGTCTTTCCCATACCTCCTTATTCTAGTTTTATAGGTGGAAAAGGAAATGAAATGTAAAAATGCTTCTGTTCTTGTGGTGGAAAAGTGAAAATTTAAAGAAAAAATCCCCAATACATACTCTAAGTATAAGTATTATTTAAAATGCCTAACCAAGAGAAGGAGGACCAATGGTTATGAAAAGGAAAAAGATTAAATTTTCTTTTAATGTGGTAATAAATGATATTAGAAGAATAATTACAATGAATTAATATAGAAGATAATAATTCAGGTATATTCATTAAAGTAAATCTTCTATATTGTTTATCAAATATTAAATACAATATTTTTAAATATTTTTATTAAAACACATGAATCAAGTAAGTATATAAAAAGTACTATAATTTTGGTGAATTCTTATAGAAACTAAAAAATAGAGATTTATAGATCAATATAAAGAAGTGTACCACTTCCTGATTTCCCTATAGATTCAAAAGGAACTATTAATTTTTATTTATCATTAACAAAACTTTTCTCAGTGTATAATTAGTCACAAAAGAGAAATTTATTCATATTTGGAATAAATGTTATTATGGTATCTTCATATTCAATTAATAGTTCACTAATTATTTAATCATATATATATAAGATCAGTAACTAAGGATGAATATAAATATAATAATTAGAACACATAATCATTAAAACATATTTTTTAAAATAAAACTGATAGAAGTTTATAAGTTTATATCTAGAATAGTTTTATAGTCTTATTTTGAGCTAATATACTAGGTATACTAAATAATTCATTATCAAGTTTTATACAAAGAAAACTTTAGAAATAAAGGTATGCCACAAAGATACTAGAGTTAGTTCAACAAAACCATGTGAATTATTCTAAAGGTGTAGCTAAGAGGCAAGTTAATCAATTTTATGAGATCACTTTAATAGATTTTAGGAATACTCAATGAAGAAATGAATACATGTGTAAATAGATATAGGATCATTTGGGATTTCTTGTCATAGTGCCGTAACCAAGTAATCACTAATCATTAATATTTGGATTAAAGTTTATCCTAAACTCACATGACCATATATAACAAATTTTGATAGTAATAAAAGGGGATAAATTAAATTTATTATATGTATTTCTAGCCTTCCATAATTTCTTTTGAGAATTTTTTCGCAAATAGTAGCATAATCATTAATCATATGACTACTAAATTAACGAATGGATATCATATTGACTAAAATCCATCAATTAACACTTCTAATGTTAAATGTTAATAATTTGTTAAAAGATTAATTTATCTAAAAATGAACATCAATAAAACACTAAGTGCATCTAAATTATTTATCCTTTATCCACTATGGATATTAATACGCCTTATTAGTATCAACCGACTATATTTATTTAATAGGTAAACAAAAATATTTTGTGATAACTAGAGTAAGATAGAATTCAATGAATTTTAGGCTACATATGGATGTGACTTAGCATAGGAACACATAATTAACTAATCTTAGTAAGAGGATTTATTCCAAGATATACATATTCTATAGAAAACTAAAACCAAAAAGAGGTTTTATATTCACCAAACCTGTGATGTAATATTAAATATAAATCCTATAAATAAGTAATCAATGAAAACCTTCAAATATTGATAAGTATATATGAATTTAATAATGGAATCCATGCAAAAAAATTTAGAGCCACCATATTTTAGATGATTCTAGACTTGATACCATTGGTGTGTATTTAAGAGAAACTCTATATAGATGGTATAATTCAGTACAAACAAAGCACAATTGATTATTAATGGTTTTAACGATGAAAAAGAAATAGTCTATGAAAAAAAATTACTTAATTTATCATACTAAAACCCATTTGAATTATACTTTTAATTTTATTATTCTATGATTATATTAGGTGGTTTGATCCCAAGGAAAATTTCCTTAATGTATTCCCTATAGAAGATGTCAATATGACATAACTAAAATGGTTAATGAAACTAATGAATTATAATAAGAAATTAAAAGTGAAAATATAAATTTATGGATAGAAGGGAACATATTTATCATAAAATATTCATTTGGAATGGATATGTTACATGTTTCTATAGTTGTTTAGTGGGAGTACTATTGTTTTCAAGATAGACATGTTAATAAAATATGGAAAACAAAAGACCCTTATATTAAAATGTTAAGGCTGTTTAAAGTAGAAGTTATAATTTCAACTTCTCTTAAAACATTAATATATTTTTTATAAATAATCTATTACTAAATTTTTATCTAATATTCTCACATTTATTTTCATAAGCTTTGGTTTTAATAGTCTAAGAGCACAAAAAGGTTCCCAAATCAACATTTATGTTCATTTTAAGCTAAAGTTTGATTTTTAACTCCTCTAAATTATTAATTATCATCAATTTTATATAAATTTTTAATAAAAAACTATAAATTAGTATTGGTATTTTAAAAACCATCACTAAAATTACTTAAATAATAAAATCAAATCAAATTTTAGAATTAGCGGAGGTCAAAATCGCTGTTAAAAATCACCACTAAATGATGTCATTTTTAAAAAATATGATTCAAATTAGAGACAATATTGTAAACTACCATTAAAAAATAAAAAATGAAACATTTATATATGGTTTAAAAAATAACCCCTAAATGTTTTTTTATAGTGACTCTACCTCACATATTCATGTTGGGATTGGGTAAATATTCAATCATGAAAATCAAATAGTTATCATAATCTTGTGATCAAGTGACTCTCAACTGAGGGGGGGGGGGGGATATTGTGTATCTCCCTATATCATTCCCCTTACTTCCCCCCTAAACCCAAGCTTCTATGAAAGACCCCAAAAGTAGCATTGTTTGTCTTTATGGATTATTTAAGGGAGTTATATGTGGACTCCAAACTCCTAAATAATTATAGATCAATATTCTCAAAGACTCAATATTTTATTCCATGATATAAAAATCAATAATTTACAAGGGAAGGCGTTGGGATTTACTATCAAGGTTTTCCCTAATTTTCATTAGCTCTAACATCCACCTTGATGGTGATGTCCTCACGGTGATTCAAGGTCAACAAGGGAAATAATAGAAGCCTAATAAAGAAAGCCAGATGGTGATGAGAGAGAGGGTTTCACTAAAATGGAATGATGTTGAATGAGGGGTGAAATATTGGGAATTCAATTAATAGGAGGATAACATAAAGCTTTGGAAATGTCTAGACTTCACATGGAGGTGATAGATAAAAACTAAAAGTGAATCGATAAAGGGAAGAAATGAAAACATGCGTGATGATAGGTGTGGATAGTGGTGGGAATCACAGTGGCGATGGAGATGAAAGATTTGAGTTGATAGGGTTTTTAGATTTTAAGTTAATGATCAAATGACTTGAGATTATCAAGACACACACACCATATTTAATGTCAAATTAAGACTAGGTTTTCTAGAACAAAAATACACATAACAATATGTGTAGTTACCAAACCCACATCGTCTTTGGGTCGAATACACAACCCATCTATACTAGGGTACACACACAATTACCCATGGATTTATATGCTATGTGAGCCTGGAAACATGTCATGTCTATGGGATAAATGATATTGGGTCTTTATGGTACATGATCGACTATATTTTGAGTCCCATACATAGTGTCACCTAGTAGAAACAATGTGCAGGTTGGGATCACATGACTAGAATGGTAGTGATAAATGCTTGACTACTGCCTAGGGCCTACATATCATGCCAAGAAAAAGTAAATGTCATGTACTTTATCATCCTTGGAGTTATTTTTATATTATCTCTCGAGTGTAATAATTAGAAAACAAATAGTCTATTCGGGGATTTTTTCCACATAGGATGTGATTCTATGATCATTTTTTCCACTAGAGACCATTTTCATAGATTTTATGGAATTATGAGGATATTAGGTCTATATAGACAATTAAAATATTAAAGTGATACATTCAGAGTGGTCATGGGGTTGGAAATACTCTAACAATATCCTAATGATAGGTTGTGGTTCCCCTATATATATTGAAAAGTTGGTACTCCCTAATGGGTCTTAGGCTTGGGTTCTTTATATCAGGCATGGTTTTAGTACTCTATTAACCCTAATAAGGCATGGACCCCCATATGATAGATGGATTTGATACTCAATACTAGAAATTTAGGTTATACCAATGGTTTAAAACCATTATTATAGGATCCCAAAAAGTTGGTATAACTTATACAAGTGGTTTGATGAGCCATTGGATGAAAATACACTAGTATAGGTATATACCAAAGGTTCTTCAAAACCATATATCTGATTGTCTAAAAAACAATTGGTATAGACCTATACCAATGATTTTATTAAACCAATGGTATAGGTCTATACCAATACTCTTTTAAAACTACTGGTATAGGTACTATAAAAAAATGGTGGAAAGTTTCAAACCCATGACCCATCCGTTATTATACAAATAATTAACCACTAAACTATAATGACTATTAAATATAAAATTATATATATATATATAAATATATAAAACTAATTATATATTTTTAATTTTTTTTATTATACGTAAAAATATAAAAAAAATAGTTCAATATATACTAATGGTTTTGGAAATCCATTGTTATAGGAAACCATTTTTTTGGGATATATAAAAACGGTTTAAAAAACCATTGGTATAGGTACTTTATACCAAAAAATTCTTCAATTCATTGGTTTATATTTCAATTATACCTATAATACCTATACCAATAGTTTTTTTTAAACTATTGGTATAAGTATCCATAAATATGAGGACCTATACCAATGATTTTCTTGATATTTTGTACAGGTTTATTGGTATAGACTAGATTTCTAGTTGTGATATCACATTATATGAGGGATGGGTCCTCCAACCATTGATTCAAAACTTCCCCAATTGACACTTTTCCCAAATGAGGTATAGATCCTCCACAGGGGTCAATACTCCCTCGAAAAAGAATTCATTTTAAGGAAAGGTTTGGGTCCCCACTATGATTCCATAGAAGTGATGTGGAAGTTATGAGGCACAATTATTTTGGTAATTTTAGGTATTGTTCATTCTATGAATCTTAGTTTTCCCTTTTTTATATTACCTTTATAGAGTTAGGTTACAAAGATTGTTATTTCACCTTTATCCTTGGTTTTTTCAACCATTAAAGAATATCTGGGTTTTAAATATATTTTGTGTTGAATTATTGTTTATTCCCTCCCTATGTTTTGGAGGAGTCCTACTGGGTATATTTATACTCACCCATTCATGGGACTTCATGCCTATACATGTTGTGTGTTGTAATGAACTAGCTTGGGTCAACCTACCATGTCACCTGATCTGGCTTGACGTAAGGCCTTAAGAGCTCATCACTAAATGATAGAGGATTCTAACTAGTGGATAAGGTATAAAAGATACATTTAAGAGACTATATCCTCTAATATAATTGTAATAACAGTTGAAATATCCAAAACACATACACAAAGATAAACATCAAAGTATGCATAATAAATAAACTAAATAAAAAGTATGCTATAATAAATGAAATGAAGAATATAGTCATACAAAATTAAAGATTGAAAAAAATAAATTATTTGGTTTCCCACCAGGATGAACACATACATAAAATAAAGAAATGGAAAATAAATAAAATAGGGTCTACTACCAAATCCGATTCAAACCACATACCTAGTCTCTATGATTCTCGAGCTGCACCAGCCCAATACTGAGCCTCCACACAAGAGGCTATGCTTGAACAATCACCATTTTACCTCAACCCCATTCATCGTGAAACCTGTGATTCAACAAAAAAGTAGACATTTGGTCTGAACACACATTAAGGTTCACATACAGGTGGTGAGAAATAAATTTCAATAATCCACCCATAATGGCGAAACTATAATCAACTATTATAACAAGTGCATGCACATATGATATGCCTAACCTAGTCAAAGACTAATTAAAGATGATATAAAATAAAAACTACATAAAACAAAAGGAAAAAAATAAGGAAAGCATCTAACTACATGTTCTAGTCTGACACTCGAGGTAAATCTACCCCCATTCTAGCCTATTTTAGAGGATTTACAATGTGTGGATCACCCAACCACATGAAAACCAGTGTGTCTTCCAAATCTACATAGGATTTCTAAGATGTCTAAATGGAAAGGTATGAATTCTATAACCCAAGGAATAAACATATATATCCATATGGAATCATGAATTTACCAAAATATAGGAACCCAATGGAATGATCCGAAATGGCGATGGGGTCTCTATGGAACACTCTAGAGAAACTATCATGTCTAAAAATTCCTACAGAATAAATTATTCTAAAACATAATCCTGATAGAAACATCACTCAAGAGATCCATATACATAGACCTTAATGGCTACACTTCCTTGTGGGATCTATACACAAAATTGGGAGAGCTAAGTATCCATTAACTCCCTAATCCTATATAACCATATCTATCCAACATATGAGAGAACCAGATCAAAAATAAAGTTCAATGCCTGATCTAAGATATCCCGAGGGTATCCTCTATAAACCACATTCTTGAGTAGAAACTTCCTCAACTGTCATATCTAAAGGCTGATTGAACATCAGATGATCCAACATCGAACCCACCATCTAAGAAAATGAACTAGAAACACCAATTAACTATCATTAAATAAATCAAATGGCCTCTCTCAATCCCATAGATCTCAGTATCCAATAAATAACCACCACGGGCTCCCAAAAACCCACCTTAGAGACAAACCAAAACTCAGGGCTCCAATGATCCCCAAGGCCACAACATAATGAAAAATATTACCAGGGAATATTTTGATGAACCCAAGTTCTTGGTAAATGGACATTAAAAGATCCTAAATATCCTAAAGTCCATATAAAGATAAGGACACCCAACGAGGGGTTCCTCTAACTCATCTAAATCATGGGACATGCCTAGTGTAGAAACTTCCCAAATGACTCTCAGTGGACTCCAACTGATCCCCAATAAAAATGTATGATCCTTGATCAATAAAATTCCCATAGGGGTATCCAAAATTTAAAACATTCCTATAAGTTAATTCACAATTGTCTTCATGACCAACTCAAAAGAAGGACCCTAGAAGGGCTCCTTAGGACATGCCAAACATTGGGGCCAAGATCACTACAAGAAAACCTCAGTTAGACTTCCCAACAATAAATACATCCATGAGAACTACTCATCTAAAATTTAATCCTAAATATTCCCTCAAAATCATTTCAACATCACAATGACACCCAACTGTAACTGCTATCCCACAGTTTCATCCTAGCCCAAAGGATCCAATAGCTCTGATCCTTGAATGTAGGATCTAAAACTCAAATGAACTAATATTAATAAATAAGTCCCATCATTTAGAGAGAAAATAATATATCTTTAGAGATACCATATGATCCCAACTTCCAAAATCTATCCAAAATAACCACAAAAAATTATCATGGAACACTCAAGCTAGGCCAATCACAGAGATAAAAAACTAAACCCCAAGAGGATTCTGAATCAATACCTTGAATAAACCCTCATACTAAACTCTATAAATCCAAAACACCATCTATACAACCTTAAAATGTTGACATAATTCCACCATCATGATCTATATAGGAAAACACTCATAATGGACCCTAATTATTTCCAATTTTAACTCTAGGAAAAAAATAGGCAAAATGGGACAAGAAAGGAAGATATATAGGATATGTAATTTAGGTACATAATATGTAACCCTAAATATCCTCCCTATATATGTTACCTAGGACACTCAGTATACACTTTAAAAAGTAAATTATGTGTTCCTCCTTGTACACAGTGTGTACCCTAAATGGGGTACTTGCCCATGTTCCTCGGCCCAATCGATGTGTACAACACCCGACTATATAGCATGTACCACCCACATACATGGTGGGTACCCAAAAATGGGTTAACATCCATGTACCTAGACATATACCCCCATATAGGGTCTGAACAAGAATAGTACACAACCATTGGTTGTGTGCCCCACACAGGATTTGGCAGTGTACCCTACACGATCAAGTTCCCCTGGAACAACCTAAGACACCACTATATGGTGTGTACCCTTAGTATAAAGAATTTATTTCCAAAATATCACCTTCCAAAATATAAATAACACACAATATGTATTCTCTGAACTACACACAGTGTACATGGGTTATTCTGAATGGAAACCCCCTAAAACGACCCGAAACACCCGATTTCACCCTAAAAGCCACATATTAACCCTAAATGGGTCCCCAACCACCCAAAAAGTCTTTTAAAAACTCAAAAGGATTCAATGCAGGGATTTATGAAAAAAACATAAAATGTTCCTACCTCTTGGTGGAAACTACTGAGGCTTCATGCTGAATTCACCACCTACAACCGCCTCACTCCAATACGGGCCTCTAGTAAAACCTCGATGGGGCCTAATCCCTATCCCTCTATTAGTTTCCTGATGTAAAATACCCAAGGAGTGATAATGATAATCCAAAGGGAAGAAAAGGGAAAATAAAATTAAAGTAATAAAAAGGGAAGAAAAAGGAAAAGAAAAATGAAGGAAAATGAGCTTGACCCTATCCTCAGTGCTAGAGACAAGTTTATCCCTTATCTAGAAAAAAACTCCCATTCCAAAATCAACCATAGAGACACATCTCAATCCAATGATCCATTTAAGATATATGACCAAATTAAAATGAAAAAATAAATTAATATTTAATTAATTAAATATTAAATATTCCATGAAAATTCAAATGGATCAGAAATGCATTAAAATCCTATCCTATGGTAAAAACCCTGTTGTGAGACCATTAGAGTGACCCGAAAAATTATTTTAGATCATATTATTGAATAATTTTACATCTTTCCCCTGAGCACCCCAGTGAACAAAAAGTTAAAATTTCCCATGATTTTCACCACCCGTGATAATATGGATTATCACAAAATCCCAAAAAAATGATTCTAGCCCCCAAAGAATCTTCAACGGTCAACCAAAATCCATGATATCACCCCAAAATTGGCACAAATGATACTATCTTAACCATCCAATGACCAGTTAGACAGATTCCATAGCACTCTCCCAACATGAGAGGCATTCTACCATGGATGATCTAATGCTACCCATCATATGAGTATCCTTATCATCACCCTAATGCTTAATCAGGTAACCAAATTACCCACATTACTTCCATCACCAAACGTAAGGGATAGATATGGGACAAACCAGTCAAACCAAAGTGCTAGTATGAAAACCATAATAACCCATGCTCATTCCCATCCTACTAGAAAAAAACTCAATGTTCCAAAAACCACTTAAAGAAAGGTTCATGACCTTTAATAGCTTATTATTAACTCCCCACCATAAGGATTTCCTTAAACTTCTACTGAATCAGAAACAAAACACCCACTCATATGAAAAAAAACGTAATGAAACTAGGATAACATGAATAAAAACATTGACCAATATCCACACATAGATCCTTTCTAACAAAATGGTGAACCCTCAACACACCTCTATAAAAAACGAGGCATCTCCCTCATACCAAGATCAACCACATGACCAACATCCACTAAAGCATTGATCCAAAGCCACAATTGTCCAATCACACTTCCACTGGGCTACGCAAATCTTAATCAAAATGAGTAGGGATAGGGGTCCAACCAAACCTTCTATCTCAAGATAACCCTCAAACACGGAGCACTACCACCAAACCACTTATCGAAGGCCAAGAATTATCATACCTAACCACACCCTAGAAAATCAGACCTCATTGAACCTAATAAGAAAGAGAAACCATTCCCACCCAATCCATCAATGACAATAGGAACACGGGACCCAGCGCATGACCTAATAGACTACACATGGAACGAAAAACTACCTCCCAAGAAAAAATAAACTAAGACTTCAGGGAAAACACTAACTTAGGAAAAAATAAAACATCTCTCAAGCATCCTTTCCCTCATTGAGTCACCAATAATGAACTCAAATCCTATTATGGACCCACAAGGGTGTCCATGCATCCCTCGATGAAGGGACCAAATATCCATCACTAGTGAACCACCTGACATAAGATCCACATGACCTATCATTATAAGAAAAAATATACATGTAGTTTAGTTGAGTATAATTCCATAAAGGATCTATATTTAATACACTATATAGGTAATTGAATACACTTTAAACATCCAAACTTCCATCATCAGTAAAAACACCATAGACATGCATCAATCATGTGAATCCTACATACCTAGAATATTGCACGAACACTGGACTATTTCCCACAAGAAAAGATCCAAAAATTATTATAAACCATAAATCCAAAAATCCAAGTGCATCATATTAGGTGAAATCATACAACTGTAAAATCAGAAACCAAAATATGAATCCCATTCCATAAAAACTTGGAATTTTTATCCATAAAGGCATTTATGATGCACTAGTATGATATCCATCACAAGTTCTAAACAAATCCTATAAAATTATCCTCTTTCCCATGGACCATGATACAAAAAACAATAATAAACTATAAATACACAAATCCAAGTGCATCACACTAGGTGGAATCACACAATCATAAAATCAGAAACCAAAAAATAAATCACATTACCTAAAAACTTGGAATTCCTATAAAAAAATGTGTTTATGACACACCATTATGATATAATTCACAAGTTCTGACACATTCCTTGAACAACTCTCTACCAACTACTCAAATTATAACACGAAACATCTATAATACCATTTTGTAATGAACCATCTAGTGTCAACCTGATAAGTCACATGATCTTGGTCTCAATAAGGACTTAGGAATGCCTCCCTGAATTCATAGTTTTCTAACTAGCAGTGGGGGTCTAAAGGATATAGTGGGGGAGACGAACCCTCTTTTCATAGTGTAATAACAATAAAAACAAAAAAAAAACACATAAAAATAATAAACATCAAATTATACATAATAAAAAAACTGAAGTTAAAAAATTCTATAATAAATGAAATGTGGCATATAGTCATATAGACTCAAAGCATTAAAGATGCAGTACAGTTGGTTTTACACTGTACTGACCACACATAAAAAATAAACAAACTTAGAAAACTACAACATTTTCTATAACAAACTTAGAGTCAAACCACATACCCTATCTTCACGATGATAGAGCTGCAGTAGTCCGATCCTGAGACTCTACACGAGAATCTCTAATTAATCAAACATCACTGGGCCTTATCCCCATACATCATGAAACTTGTGCTCTAACATGAAAGAATACATAAGTTCAACACACACAAAGATTCATGTATAGGGGTATGAAATAAATCTTAGCATGGCACCCCAAATAGTGAACCTATAATATGCTTCCATAGTAAGTGTATGGACACATGATATGCCCAACCTATCAAAAGAATAACAACGAATGGAATAAAAAAACTATTCAAAAAAAAAATTGGGGGAAACAAAAAAAGGAAAACAAATAACCACAGGTTATAGTCCAACACATAAGGTAAATATACTCATTCTCTATACCACACTACAGGATTTACATTATGTGGATCACCTACCCACACAATAACTAGTGTTTTTACCAGATCTACAGAGGAGGTCCAAGATGTATAATCTCAATGGAATGAATTCCAGACCCTTGGATGTGACCATAGGCATACAAATGATAAAACACATCTAATAGTATCTAGGACTCTGGTGGAATGATCTGAACTAGCAACAATATCTCCATTCCACACTCTAGAAAAATCATTCTCCAAAAGTCATGTAAAATGAACCAGGATTAAACATGGACTCAACAGATACACCACTCAAAGGATCCATCCATATGGACCCTAACAACTATACTCCCCTATGGGATCCATACACAAAACAAAGATTTCTAAGCATATATGGTATAAGGAACACAAAAAAATCCATGAAAACTATAAATATACCCTCTAAATACGATACATACTCAAATTGAGGTGGTTTACTTATCCAGATCATCCATTAGCTCCAAAATTATATTTAAGCATAACCAAACAATGAAGGAGAGAATTAGATTGAAACTCAAGGCCAACACTTAATCCAAGATATCCTAAGGGTCTCCTCCTCAAACCATATTCCTGAGTAGAAATTTCCTCAAACATCATGGAAAAAGAAAAAAAAACATGGGAAAATAAAACCTTGAACCTATTTTCTAAATAACTATACTTGATGTGTTAATAAATTATCACCCAACAAAGAAAATGGAATATCTTGGTCCCCTAGATATCAAAATCAAAAAATATTCACCATGGGCTCCCAATGACCCACCTTAGGGCTAAACCAAAACTCAAGGCTCCCATGGTCCCCTGGGTAACAAAATAAAATGACACCTTAGTAGTGACTCCTATACTACACCCAATCTCTTAGGACATCCCCTTAAAAAGATACTCAATAGAGAGAAGGCCATAATAAGAGCAGGACCCCCAATAAGGGGTTCCTCTATCTCATCCAAATAGTGAGACATGACCAATGTAAAAATATACCAAATAGACCATAGTGGCATCCAACCAATCCTTGATCAGTAACTCCTGATCCTTGATCAATAAAGTTTCTAAAGGTTTATCCAAAAGCAAAACAATTCCTATAAGGGTGATCACAATAGTCTTTGTGACCACCTCAAAAGTAGGATCTTATAAGGGCTACTCTGCACAAGCCAGGCATCATGGAAAATCCCATTGTAAGAAAACCTCATCCGACCTTCCAACAAAAAAACCCATCCATGGGTACTAACTCTTCCACAATAGAATCCTAAAGAGTCCCTCATACCCATATCAACATCACAATGACACCTAACTATAAATTCCATTCGAGATTGTAAACCCAACCCAAAGGCTCTAATAGATTTGATCATAAATCATAGGATCTAAACCTCAATTACTTTAACCTAGAGAATGTATTCCCATAAAACATGGACAAATAAAAGTTCTCCTTAGAGATACCATATGATTACTCCTTCCAAAATACACAAAAATATCAAATAAATCATCATGGAACACTCAATCCAGGATGATTACTAATTTTACAAACCTCACATGGGCCTCATAGCTCACAACCAAAATACCAGGAGGATTATAAATCCAAAACATGATGAAATAATCACATTGAAACATCTCAATAAAAAACCCATTGATTTGGACTCTAAATTCAAAAATTATTTCACCATTGAAATCTATGTGAAAAAATGCTCAGACTGGACTCCTCTTATGTCTAATTCTGACACCAGGGAGAAAAATAGGAAAAACATGCCAAGGAAAAAGAACATGGCATTTAATTCAGGTACACGGTGTGTACCCATAAAGGTTACCCCTGGCTATGTTCCCTAATTCAATAAACATGTACTTTTACAAAGTACATGACATGTGCCTCACAGTACACGATGTGTACCCTAAACGGGGTACCTGCTAGTTTACCTCATCCCACATAG
This sequence comes from Viscum album, assembly GCA_963277665.1. NCBI lineage: Eukaryota > Viridiplantae > Streptophyta > Magnoliopsida > Santalales > Viscaceae > Viscum > Viscum album. Next base: position 1,372,579,994 of record OY728135.1, read on the forward strand.
TGTGTATAATTCATAACTATATGGAATGCACCGAACATGTACACAATTTGTACCCAACACAAGTATACCATCCATATACCTTTATATGTACCCCCACATGGGGTCTATCCATGAATAGTGAATGACCCCTAGCTATGTACCTCGCATGGGATCTGGCCAAGCACCCTACACGACCATATTCCCCCAACACATCCTGAGCCACCACTACATAATGTGTACCCCCGGTAAATAGTGTTTCATCCCAAAAAAAAATATTTCCCAAATAATAATAATACAAAAATGTGTTCTCTAAACTACATGCTCGATACAAGGGTTCCCCCGAACATAAACCTCCCAAAACAACCCGAAACACCATATTTCTCCCCAAAATCTATAGATAGACCCTCAAGGGGTACCTAATAACCCAAAAAAGATTAAAAGACTTATAAAATACTAAAATATGGGTATTTATGTCTACAAAACATTAAAAATTTTTATATCCAAGAAAAAACCATTGAATCTTCACACTGAATCCGCCACCCGTAGCCGCCACACTCCGATCTGGGCCTAAGATGAATCCCTAGTGGTGCCTAATCCTTATACCTATACCTATTATTTCCAAATACCTTTCTTGGTTGTGTGTCACCAAATCCCCAAGGGTCATGAACAAGAATCTAAAGGGAAGAAAGAAGAAAAGAAAAAGAAAAAAAGGAAATAAAAAAGAAAAAGAAAAAAAAGGAAAAGGGGTTTAGGCCCGACCTTGATGCCTGAGAGGGGTTTATACCTTGCATAGTAAAACACCATTAGAGAATCAAGTGTGGATACATAATATCAATCTGATTATCTATTTAAAACATATATGACTAAATTAAAATTCATAGAAAAATTAATATTTAACTAATTAAATATTAAATATTCCCCAAAAATTTGAATGACTCTGATTTCCACCAAACTTCTATACTAGGGTAAAAAATCTATTATGAGACCAAACAAGTGGTAAAAAAATTATCTAAGATCATATTATAGGAGAATTTAGTATTTCCCTCTAAATATTCCTAGGAACAAAAATAATTAAATTTCCCCTCATTTTCACCACCCTTGACAATGAAGATCATCACATGTTTGTGCATATGACATAAAATTTGGAGGAATACTTTATAAGAGTGGATCTCATAGAGTTGGTGGAGTCGTATCTTAGTAGAGTGTGGGGGTGAAAGTTATATTTGATGTTTGTGATGGGCGATGGTGTGATGATGAGTCTTCATTTTCACTTGTTTGAGATCTGACTTTTATTATGGGTTATTGGGAACTTATCTTTGTCCCTATATTTATGTTTTTAATTCATCAAAATGTTATGGATGTTTAGCGTGACAAACATGCATATTTATTTATTTTTCTATTATTTTTGTTTATACATTTTTATTTTTATATTCCAGATATATGTGGCTGCATGTGGATTTATTTGGCCAAGGAATCCCATTTGTGTGATGTGCCTTATTAGATCTAGTTATCAACCCATGGAGTATTATATACAAGCTTGGGGAGGAACACATAACCTACTATTGGCCCATGCAGAGTCGTAATGGGTTGGATAATGTCATTGATGATGATGATGATGATAAAAATAGAAATATCATATATATATAAAAATATATATTATAACTATTAGAAAACGATCTAAATGAAATTATGAAATTGGTGAAGGCTAGTTCAAAATTTTACCATAGGGGACTATAATATTCTCTTCTATATTTTTATCATCTATGATTCCTTGAATTACATTCCAAGGCAGTCTTTAATAGGGGGGATCTATTTATTGATAAAATGATATATTTTTTTTCACATGATCTATTAATAATTTTGTTGATAAATAAGTTAATATGGACTAATTTATTATGTTTTTATAGTTTTATGAAAGGATTAATCTTAAACAATACCCTAGATAACTTTCAATGAAAAGTGAAGAAAAAATAATAAAACACATCATGGTGATCCCAATACCATATCATAGTTGTTGTGTTAGAATTAAGAATGAGGATACATGAAGGGGAGATGAACATAAAAGGGATTAGTTGTTGATGAAATGGATTTTTATGAAAACCATGTGGACCATTATGTTATAGTTTTAAAGTAGTGGTTTGATGATTAATGATAAAGATGAGAAACTAATGTAGTCTCCTTATATATTCAACACAAGTGGCTATGGAGTTTTATAAAGAAAAAATAATTTTTTTTAAAGAAGTTCAAGGAGGATTTGTACTATTAATTATAGGATTAAAAGAGTAAATTTTAGACAATTTAAGTCATGGATGATATTATTGGTCCCTTGCAAAATTTTTATAGCGATCGAAGGTCATTTGGGTGACATTTGGAGGAATTAAAAATTGCTGAGGGAATTGCCATGTGTTGTTAGGATATTTTTTATTTTTATGTCTATTTTTTATCCTAACAAGAGTTTGGTATTATCTATCCACCATATAAAATATTCATCAATATGTAAAGTGGAACTAACATTTTTTCTCTAATTTTAGGCTTATTTTGAAGGTTTTTAAATTAAAAAAATAAATATGAATACTTTAGGATATATTTGGGGAGATATTTGGTGGATCCAACTCATATTTTAAGGAATATTTTTAAGGGATTTGTATTCCAATTAAAAAAAGGTTATGAGAGATATATGGTGGATTTTATCTATTAAAATAAGGCCTTTTATTAGAGGATGAACATATGAATGTCAAAACATCTATATAAAGTTTAAGAAATTTTATGGAGGTTTTCAGAGCATAAAGGTTATTTTTAGAGTTTAATTTAGTAATTTTCTTTCTCTATTTCATTGATTTATCATTTAGTTCTTGTGAAAAAATGGTGGGATAAACTTATTGTGTTGGGTTTTGTATATAAAGGTGATTAATTATTTGTTTTTTATTGTTTTTAACAATGATTCTTATTGTTTTATACATTCACTTATTCTTCAATATATTCTCTTCATTATTTATGAAAGATAAATGTTTATTGATTAATTAATTTGAATCTAATAGATGATCTAGTTACTTAAATTATTTCTTGATCATATAATGAGTTATAGTAACTATGTATATTTTTTTAAATAACTTAATTACTAATTTAATCAATGAAATTGGTCACATGAAAAGATAAATTTCATAATGAGAGTTAAAACAATAGACTGTGGGTTTACTTAGATTCAAATTATAAAATGATAATGTTATTCATTAGGAATATCAATGACTCAATTATCTCATGACCATATATTTATAAAAATTATATTTTATTTCATTCATTCAAAGTTATTTCTTAAGTTTTATATTTATTTTAAATTATTTGATTTAAAAGTCATAAATTTTGAATTAATGTTTCATGACAGGGATCACTAATAATAGTAGGGTTGACCTCAGACTTAGGTAATAATATTATTTTATAGTTTTAGATTTTGTAAGACTAAAAGTATAAATCCTAAAATTGATTTCCATAAGGAATTAATGATGCCTCACAAGTGGTTAAAGTTTTTAGAATTATTTCCGAGGACAAATGTACTTAAAAGATGTTAATATTTGATATATTGAGGCAATGTGTTTACTCATATATTTTTATTTTTATATTTTAGTTTAGGTTTTTATTTTCCTTTTATATATCTATGTGTTCTTAGTTGGGTTTACTTATTGGTTATGCATCATGAGTGTATTCATATTCTTGACTATAAAAATGGTTCTCCTTGGTTAACAAATTGATATACATGATAAGAAAAATAAAAATATAAGGATAGGGACAATAAATAAAATACTCAAGTTAATAAAAACTATCCTCAATATAATGGAAGATATATTCAAAGAAGGGTTAGAAAACTTAGAGATATTGGAAAAAGTGAAAACCATATCAGATTCAGTACCCAAAGAGGAAGCTAAATTAGAGGAAAAACCCAAGGAGAAATATAATAATGATTTTGAGTTTTTTGTTGCATATAATGAGTCTAGTTTTAATTTCCTTGAGTTGATTCACTCCATATTAAAATGGGCTAGAGTGTTATGTGACCTTAGGAGTACCTCCCCATATTCCAAAGGCTTCTGCCTAGATGTAAGGGTCTAAGGTGAAACTGTGGAAAGAATATACCCTCATATGAGAGTGATTAATAACAATATAAATAATTTATACCAAATTATCTGAATATCCATAGTATTAAATACACAATGCATACAAATCTATAAAAAATAGTTAATAAACCCATGCAATAAAAAAATGATCTATATAGAATCTAATACAAGTTAGATAGACATCAACAAGATCCCCCACGATAAGATCATATACAATAAAAAAATAAAAATATAAAAAATTGGATAATATACATAACTTGGACCCAAGTCACCACCTAGTTCTATATCTTAAATCATTCCAAGCTATCCATCTGATACTTCTAATATTTTTCCTTTTCCTTACCCATAATCTTAACTATAAGGGCTACTCAGTTACCAAAGTTCCAAGGCTACCTGTGCAATATGTGAGTAAAATTTAGTAGGCTACAATGAAAATTTTACCTAAGTAAATCACCGTCAATCCTTAGGTTCTAACTAGGATAAAAAAAATACCTTCTTTATCCATTATCGGATGTCTCTAAACAAGTAACATAACCTTAAATCATTAGGGCATATGACACCCCACCTTAAAGTACCATCACATATATCTTAATCAAGGGGAAATAGAACCCTCCCTTGAAATAGATATCACAACATTAGGAACCGTGGGTCATACTCACTCCCCACATTGGAATCATATATCACATCATCATGCATTTGGGGGAATAATCACTCCCTTTCATGGAAATATATATTACATCATCAAGAACCCAAGGGAATACTCACTACCCACCTTGGAATCACATACCACATCATTATACACCTAGGGGCATAATCCATCCCTATAACATCATATGGAATACACCCAAAGGAATAGTCTCTCCACAAAACCTCATGTATCATACTCATAGGGGTCATAACCCACCCTAAGAGCATTACATAACATACATAAATGTGTTGACCACTTTACTGAATCCAATAAACATTTCCTAAGTTAACATCTCAAGAACACAACCTATACCCATAAATGTATACATACTAGGCTACAATCATTTTATCTTTTATATACTACCGCACCTCAGATCCAACACAAAACCAGGGTACCCACCATAGTACCCTAGGTCACATCATAGTTCGAAAATCTCACATGGGTTCCTTTATCTCATTCCCAACTCAAGGGTCAAAACTCATATCCCAGAGGGAATATCATCCCTTAACATTCCTATGATCAAATCCAAAATGATCGACCACTCTAGTGATACAATATAGACATCACATTAGAGAGGTGGCATGAAAAATGTCTCACTTCCAAAGTCATGTTAGGACAGTCCACCCATAAAAACTTTACATAAATACTTATCATATTATCCCCACTCAACACTAACATGTACTAGTATATAAGTAACCATCACTCCACACACTAATTAACTATCCCAAAGTCTATAAGACAACTCACAATTTCATATGGCCTACCCCTAGGATGACCATATCCATTCTATCACCCTTCATTACATATATGGGACTAAAGGAACCCATTTCAAGGTCCATTATGTTAAGTCATTGAATCTATACCCCTTTTAGTTTTATATATCATATAGAACACATTTTTCATCAAGCCCTCAATTATGGGTGGTTGGGGAATCAAACTTATTTTCAAGGGTATAATGGACCAATACTCATCCTATTATTGCATGAAATCTCAAATAAAAAAAATTAATTTATAATCAAGGATTATTTCATGAAAGTGTTGAGTCCACAAATCACATGTTATATAAAAAAATACATAAACCTTATGGGTATTTTTAGGGAGTACCAACCTCATTTGATTTTGTTCCTTTTAAATATAGATCGATGAACACCACCTAAGAATGCCTAATCTTGACTGGACATCACCCATCAAAAAAGAGACCTAACTTAATCAAATCCATCTCAAATTAATTATAACCCAATTATAATTTATTTATACATTTAGCCAAAAACAATTCCATAATTAAAATCCAGGTCATAATCAAGGAATAACGGACTGGTTGATCCCCACCCCCGTGATTATTTCCATGAGAAAAGGGGGGTGCACTACCCTTGAAAAACACTAAAAAAATTATCACATAAAATCCCAAATATTGTATTCCAATACATTCATTAATTTTATAAAAAATTATGTAAATCCCTAGATAAATTTGGCTAGCGACACAAATTCAATGAAACAGAGAGTGGAAAAGTGAATTTATCCCCTCAATACTTCCTTTATCCACCACAAAAAATACATATAATCTCACTCCAAATCACCCATCAATTTCATCGTAAAATTCTAAAAATACCTAAATAATTTAGTTTAGTGACATAACTTAATAAAATTTTAATAAATCTTGTGTATTCATCCATCTAGGACCCCCCTTTATCTAGACCACATTAAATATTTATAATATCGAGATGATTCCACCATGTTTCAGTGGACTCATTGCCAAAAACCTAACTCGAGTTATAAAAAATTAGCATCGAATAAAATAGGGGATAAAACTGAGAATAAAATTATATTAAGTGATGAATTTACCTATAGCTATCACTTGGAACAAATGAAACTTAAATCCATTATGGAACAAAATATATATCACTCTAGGTCAAAGAAGGAAAAAAATATTCTATATGTTTTATTTGTATACATGTTGTAAAATACCCTAATTTCCATTTAATATATGTTTTTAACATTTTATTAATATTTTTGAAAATTTATGGAAAAAATTCATCATTTTGAAAATTTGAAAAACACTAGAACCCTCTAAAAAATATATTATGTATCTCTCTAGAGGAGGCTGTATGTAAAATATATAAAATATTATACATATCATGTGTTTTTAAAAAATCCTAGATCCCCATTTATATATATTATATATAAGTCACACATAAGGGTTTTCCCTAGGAAAAAATCTATAAATAATATTTTTAAATTGTATATAACATTTGTTTCTTCATATGTAATATATAACTTATACATATAGTTTTTATCTTTAGAAAAACCCATACATATCATGTTCATTCTAAGTGTAATATATTAATTCACATATAATATATTTTACTTACTAAGGATAAATATGTAATATATTTTTCTAGAGTAAGGTTTTTCCCATGTGGAAAAATCCATACGTAACATTTTTGTCCCATACATAACATACTCATTCAATATATAAGGTTTCCCCCTTTTGAAAAAAACCAATAATTAATATTTTCTCCTAAATACATAATATATTTTACTAAGTAAAATTTTATACATAATATATAATTTCCTTACATAAGGTTTTTCCCTTAGGAGAAACCAATATGTAGTATAATTTTTCTATATGAAATATTTTTATTTAATGTGAAATATATATTTCCCATTCATAATATATTTTACTTAGGCATATTCTAATGATTAATATTTTTAACCCATATGTAACATATTTATTTTCTTACATAATATATTTTATTCTATTCATATAATTTTTATCTCATATATAATATTTTTGTTTCATACGTAAGATATATATTTTCTCCCTTATGGTGCATAATATATATGAATTAATCAATTTCATTGAAATTTTTCTAAAACTCCAAAAGACCAAAAATTCATCCTAAAATCATTTTTATTTTTTTCATCCATCTAAACTATCCTCTAAACCCACAAAAACTGTAAAAGAATAACAAAATCCATCCCTAATCCCTTTTAATTTTTGAAACTTTATTCCCAACAAATTTCGACACTCCTAAAACCTCCATAGGGTCCCAATACACATGGTCAACCCAAGTTTCAAACCAAATAACCATTTTAGTAAACCATACAAACTATTAATAATTTAAAATACTAATATAAACATATTTTTGTAAAAATTGAAACAATTTTGGGTTTTTAGAAAAATTTAAACAAAATCTTACCCAGATCAGCCCAAGATGTTACAACCTCCCCACTATAATGCATCTTGTCCCCTAGATATCTGTTTCTAGATACTTTGTGAACCATTTCAGTTATTAAATCCCAATTCCTAACCCAAATGGTATGTCTTAAACTAGTTATAGTAGTATTGAAACTACACCCAAACCAGATCTATTACTCAAAACCTCACTATCTAGCGGATTATGGTGTTGATTATTTCCACCATATCCATAAAAATTCCCCATTTCCAATGGAATTATTGAATTCCTAATTCACTAACATCACACCCCATCGATTGAAGTTGTTGGTCTACACTAGTCCATTACCTGTATAGTGTTACCTTCAAGAGTCACCTGACTATTCTCATTAGAATTATATATCTCATCCTTGAGACTATATCATAAACACAAGGACCCACCTCATTTTCATGTTAGTGTACTACCCATTGACACTCATATTCCATAAACTTGGTCAGCCACCAACCCATTTCTTAAAAAACACACTCATTCATACTACCTGACCATCATCCCACATCTACAGACTATTAGTTGTTTAACTCACTAAATTTACCCAATCCTCACTAACATGCAACCATATTTTGGTATCTTCTATTTACTACACAAAACCTCACCACTTGTAGTTAGAAAAAAAACACAACTATCTCCAAGTTGGGTCCATTAACATGTAAATATCAATGTTTATTAAAATAACCACCAATAAATTACATCACATATAGTGTATTACCCACCAAAGTATTTTATTTATCACCAATACTTGAGTGAAACTTCTAATAAGTTCCAAAATTACCTATATATCACTTCTCCTAATCCATTAATATCTCATCCCTGATAACATAGGTCAAGGTCTAAGATAAGATCATCCATACCAATTAAATACCCCATATGTGGATTTCATTTATCTTTAATAAGTAAGAATACCATGATGTAAATAATACTATTAATATGGTTTGGAGAAGTATTTAATTGAAGATAAAGGTGTTTCTATCATAAATGGAAAAGGAATTTGTGTTGATGATACTTAAAGAACCTATATGGATAGATTCAATGTATAATCCCCTTTATTTATTATTATTTGTGAGATATTATTAACATAACAGAAATGTACTGATTATGAGAGTGGTATAAAAAATTGGTTTTAAAGGGTTTATAATTTTTCAACTTGTGGGTGAGATTAAATTTCTATGTTAATAAATAAAGATACTGGTTGGTGTTAAGAAGCTCCATCCATTGAAGAAAGATCCTTGGGATGAGGTATGAAGTTTATTTGAGTTGATTTATAAGGCTTATAAACAGACTAAGGGAACTATGTATTGAATTGAGTGATATCTATAAATACAGACTAAAGCTTAAAATTTATAAAGGGATGATTGTGTATGAGTTATTTGGACTATGTGTGAGAGTTACCTTGACCTTCACGTGAGTCAATTGATTGAAAATTTAAAAAAATAGAGAACCAAAAATGAGTTATTGAAACTAATTTATACATTTTATCTAGATTATGTATAAGTTATTTTTCACATATTCATATAAGTAAATTAATCTACATACCAGTGTTTTTATTCTGCATAAGTGTCATTTCCATATCTGCATACAAGTTATTAGACTACATAAAAGTCACCTAAGAGACTGAATATGAGTCATTAAAAACTTTTGTACAAGTAATTTCAATATATTAATCTATATGAGTCATTTAATATGGACTATATAACTCCATATATGTCAACAATTAGATAAATTATGAGTTTTTTTAAATACTAAATTGGTAAGTTTACAATATTTATATTTTGAATAAATGGGGAATTAAATTAGTCAATGTTTTCAAACTATGATTCAAAAATTAGAACATCATGAACATTAAAAATGATCATGATTTAATATTAGTTAATGAATAAATCCAAATATGATTCAATTTGGAGTATTTGAGAATATTATTTCTTTTATTTAAGCTTCAAGTTCCATGTTAAATTTACAAAAACTTGTGGAGTTATTCAAAAGAACTTAAAGTTGATTATTTTGGGGGTAAGGAGATAAAAATATTAAAGTATCACATTAGTAAATTATATCATTTTATAAGGACAATTATAATTGGTAATTTAAATGATTTTGAATAAAAATTTAAAATTATAAAATATCTATTAGTTTTAAAAAGAAGGGTTGCCTATTACTAAGTTTTTAGGAGTTTCCAATTTCGTTATAGAAACAAAATAATATTAATTATTATGTGAATATAAAAAAGTGAATGAGGGGAATAATATGGTAAGATTTATAAATTTTATTTCCTAAATAAACTAATTCAACTGAATAAGTGAGATAATTAGATACCGCACCTATAATAATAATACCTACTGGTTTGAGAAATAAGAAGATAGGGAATAAGAAAGTGTCCTGAAATACAACCGTATCATTGAAGGTGATTGACTAAGATCTATCGAAGATGACTAATAAGAAGAGAAATATTGGTGTGTTCTACACCAATAATAGGGAGTAATTAATGTCATATTTAATGATTTTTAAAGGATCTATTCGAGTAATATGTGAGGTATCCACTATCTAGTTGTAAGGACCAAACTACAGGAGACATAAATAACTAGTGGAAAATTGGTAATCATGTGATGTGTAATAAAGAAAATCTAGTGGGACTTTATATCACATAGTAGGATGTCACATAACCATGGTATGAGATTATTCCATGTAAACACTCTCATTAATAGTGGAAGAATATGTGGTTTAGGGGACTAACCAATCAAAATAATGAGCCAACATTCATTATTGAACCATGTAAATCTTTGTGTTCTTGTGCCTTCATTTACTACAAAATTTAGTTGAGTTAGAGAGGAAAAAATAAAAGATGAATGATACTTTAATCATTATAAGAGGTTGAATTAAATTAGAATAATTATTAAAAAGATATCACCGATTCACCCCCTCTCTTAGTGATCTATTGAACCTGAGTAATTAAATTGGTATCAGAGCTATTTGGGTATCATATGATTCGATCTATTTTTTAAAATTTATTTAAATAGATATATATGAAGTTTATATTTTAGGAACATATTGATATTCCTCAGATAGAGAGCCGATTTCCTTACTTGTTGAAGATGAAGTGGAGATCTCATCCAAAATTCAAAAGGATAGTAGAAAAAAAGGAGGAAAGGAAATTGAGAAATATATCAATTTAAAAGAAAGATCTATAACTACTTAAAGTATCTAAAAGGTATATATTTTCATATTCCAAATCTATTTTTAATGATATTTTCAATGAATATAGTTTAATCCATGGAGAGTATGAGGAATACAAGTTTATAAAGACAATTAAAGACCTCAACTCTGAAGTTAAATATCATTTAAATAAAGTACACAAAGAAGTGGTTAATTGTATATTTGGGGTTATAAAGTAACTAGTTTATGAAAAATAACAAATTAAAGAGGTGGTCTAAGAAATATATAATTCATTATGTAAAATATTTTGAATATTCATTGCGATCATAGACCTTATGGAAGAAAATAAAAAAGTGATAAATTTTTTTCAGAAGAATATTTTCCCTAGTTGAAGAAAAATTGAAAATCTATTTTTGGGAGGAAGTAGTCTCTGAAATAATATTTGTGAAGTTATAAATTAATTTTAAAAAATTTAAAAACCACTATAAATGTTAAATATGGTTATATGTAGGTTAAAGAAAAAAGAAGAAAAAAAAATACATTAATAAATCTTTATAAGAATCAAGAAAAATGCATGAATACCAAATTAAAAAGTTAAAGAAGGATTGATAAGAAATCTTCAGATCATTTAAGATGATAATAACTACCTCAACATGAAGTGACCTGAGATTTATCTGAGACTAAGAAATTTTAAAACAGTACAAGCTAGATCTTACTATATTACCAAAAAGAAAGATTTTTCCACATAAGTTTTTATTAAGATTCATGGCTCCAAAGGTACTCCTTGAAAGGAATATTCCAAAAATACAATATTTCATGTGATGTAATTATTGATGAATATGTACTTGAGATTAGATTTCCACTAACACAAACTTAAGAAAAGGCTAAATAATATGTTTTCACCAAAGTATTGAGGTATTAATGTGATGCTACCACATCCTTCAATCATATGGTGAAAAGTTAATGGTTAATGAATAAATGACTCTCTCATATAGGCTATTATTAAAATATATTTTTATAGGATAAAACATGTTATGAATCAAATGCATAATATGCATACATTATCAAAGGTATTAACTCATGTGATAAATCACATGTGTTAATATACATAATGTAATATCCTGGATTTTTAAGGTACACTATTTCTTTCCTAAGAGTATGTTTTTTTTTCAGGTTTAGAGGGAATCATGAATCATTTTTTGAGTTTTCAACAAAAACTGGGCTCATTGTAGCCTGTTGGGATCATTTGTTATATAAATGTGTATATTATGTGTAAATGTCATGGGGATTAGAAAATAAAACCCTTTAATCCATAAAACCATTTTATAATGTAAATTTATATTTTACATTGTAAAATAATCGTTCGACATTTTTAACCTAATGAGACATATTTTTCAGAGTATATAGATTATAGGTATTTTATTCCATAAATCCTAAGTTTACGACATAAAACCACTATCTCAGATGGGTTTTATATTCCACTCATGTGTAACATATCCTCTCTTAATGTGAAACCATAGGTCTCAAACCCTAGCATATTCTAGTGTGATTTTTGATGTCTATTCACCTTTCATAACAATTTATTCAGTTTTTGATCTTAGGATGGGTTGTTTCGCTTCTCTCTGGTAAGTTTCCTTTTTTTTTTGATTATTCATTTCCATTGGTTACAACAGTGGAACTATGTTATGTTTATGGATCCTTTAACCTTATGGTTATCTTTATTTGATTCTTTTTAGATTCGTTGTGAAATATACTCATAGAGGATGACTCTCATGTTGGTTGTGGTGTGACAATTGTGTTTATTGAGGTATTCATGATCTAACCTCTCCAACATCTCTTGTTTATTATGGATTACAATTATGATATATGTGAATCATTGTTAGGGCCTCTGTTGTTGTCTCTATGTACCTTTTGATGTTGGTGGATGTAATGGCCTGAAAAATATTCTTATTTTAACAATGGATCTCTTGCATCTCAATAAATTTTTATTATGTTTTATATTAGAAGCACATAAAAATACTTTTACACACTATAATGAATATGAAATAAATGATATCAATTATCATATGATGTTTAATAACTTTTTTAAATTAAGTAGTGAGCGATGTAGTATAATACTAGAAACCAAAAACACTTTATTTCATTATTTAACAACATTACATTAAGTCTACAACAATACCCAATATAATAATAAATATTACAATGTGAAGAATAATAGAGGTTAAATAGTGTAAAACATAAAATTTTGGCTACCTCAATCCCCTAAAATCATCAAACCCATGAACAATACTATAATAGAGAAACTGGGAGTTAGTAATACAATATTCATTTTGGAAATGATATCGAACTTTGATAAAATCAAAGTGAATGATAAAGTGTAAGAATGATAGTGTATTTACAGGGAAATATGGTCATATGAATTTATTTATTTTTGGATAATATGATTGATTATCATTATGAAAATTAGTCAGTAAAATAGTCGTTCCTTATTATTGTTGGTTATATAGACTCATTTAAGTGATCATCAGATTATTTAATGATATAATCAAAATTGTATTATCTTTAGAGACTATAAATAAATTCGATTAAAACTAGGTTTTATGATAAATGTTTATGTTTTAAAAAAAAGTTTTTTTTCATGACATAATATTATTAAACTCTTTTTAAATTATAATAAATTATAATGAAGTTTGAATTAATTTTTATAACAATTAGAATGTTCATTATGCTATAAAATTTATTAATTTTAATTAAAAATATTTTTTATTTTAAAGCTTTAATTCCCATATTTTATGTATAATTTTGATAAAATAAGTTTTATTCTTGGACTTAAAACATCAAAATTTTCTTAGGGTTATTTTTTGTAAATTTTGTGACTAAGTTGTTTTTTGGTCAAAAAGTGAGAATTGACGCTTTTAGAGCACAATGATTTTATGTCATCATTATTATTCTAGCATGATTGAAAATTATATGAAACATTTTATTCTATTAAAATTTAATTTAATAATAATCAAAATTAATTTATAAAAATTAATTTTAATATATAAATTTTTATTTCACTTTTTTGAACCAAATATTGGTTTTTTGAAATAAAATTTATTTTCTGATTATATGCATTAAATGGGTTGTTTGGGATGCGTGTTTTGGTTTTTTCACGACTTGGAAACAAAACCACTCTCTCCCACTCATCAAAAAACCAAATAATTTTTTAATTTATTACACCCACAAGTGGTTATCTTATAAAAAAATAACCAATATTTAATCCTTTAAAACATCCATCCTCAAGTATAAATACCACTCATTCCCCATTAATCTCCCATAAAAATTCACAATACAAGAATTTATAGTCATTTTACCTCCCAAATATCTTCTCAAAAGGTTCCCTCAAGGTCTCAAGGTTCCATCATGAAGTTTTATGAAGCAAATATACAAGGTAAGGAGATTATCTTATTCTTCATTTTCATTCAAGTTCCTCCTTTTTGTGAGTCTTATTAAGGTCAAATATTCTTTCTTTTAATTATATTTTATCTTTCCCATGACTTACCAAATGTTATTTTATTAATTTTATACCTCCATCCTTTCTCATTATTCCTTTTCCTTGATCCATGTTATATACGGTTATGCTGCTGAAACCATTTCATGAAATTTTCTCTTCTTCATGAAATATTATTATATTGTGAGTACACAAACCTATTACATACCCATGGGAATTCAAATATATGTAAATATAATATATTTATTATATTATTAACATGTACTAAACTTACATTCCCATTTCATGGGTTAAAAATGATTTAATGTTCATGTCCTTAAGAACCTATGTACTTGAAGATTTTATATGAAACCTATTCATTATTATCATCAGGTTATTAATGAAATGATTTATTATGATCAATGTGTATTAAAAGAATTAATAAATATTAAGTGTGAAAATTTTTAGCACTCTAATTCATTGGGTAAAGAATTAATCTCCATAGATGACATGTTTTATGATACCTTGGTGAATAACCTTGGTAATTATGATTTATGACAACCTGGTGATAAACCTTGGTGATATGATTATAAATGTCTCATTTTTATATTGTAGCCACATTTACAAGTTAGTATTCATGTTCTTTATATTATTATATGCATCATGTTCATTTGATCATGACTTATTTATATGATTAATGGTCAAATGTTAAGTATCTTCTTTTTTTATTCCCTTATTGGGATTTATACTCATCCATTTCTTTGATTTATGTCCCCAAGATATGAGATAAAGTAAAAGTAACATAGGATAAACCTATGAAGAAGGATTTCAAGTGTAATAGAATAATTTTTATGTATTACATTCCTAATTTCCAAGACATTAAACCTCAAAAGATCCTCTATATTAATAAATATTGAACCGTATAATGAAAGATTTATGAGATAAAAAGGCAGGTAACTATAGTTAGCATCGAAGGATGGGTTAGTTATTTGTGGTAATGATGAATATAAAAACCTTAGTATATACCCTGGAGATAAGTTTAAATATAGGAAAAAATCCATGTATTTTGGTGAAGTATTAAGTAAACGGCCTCCCAGAAAATACATCTATGTCTAGATTCTACAAGTGGATGTGGCTCTAGTAAATATGTACCTAGGGATAATAACCCTAAAAAGGGTTTATTGAGATGGACTCTATCATCACCTAGCACCCGAAAAAATATGTTTCTACACACCTAGCTTGACATTACCAAGGGATATGTTTTGGTTAATCACATGATTTTACAAAGATTTATGAAAGATATAAAGATAATGTAAACCTTTTATTAATATTGAAGTATATCATCCTAAAATCATGATATTAGAAAATCTTAGGATTAAAATTTACTTTATAATTGTTATTATAATATTTAAAATAGTAATAAATTTATCACATTAGTTTTATCCTTCTAGAAAAATTCTATAAAATTGAAGGACTCATGAAATCAAAATATTCAATAGATAATTTGATAATGAACTTCCCAATATGGGGGAGTTGGAGTTAAAAAATTCATGTTGATGATGTTTCTATTAAAATAAGTCATGAAGACAACTAAAACCATATGGATAATACCAATTCACTAAAAAATAGTAGTTGGAGCCTTCACACATCAATAAAAACTTATTTTTAGGGGAACCTCAGATCCACTAATCTTATAAAAATGGATCAATACTATAGAAATGAAATTTCATATACTAAATTGTTCTAAGAAAGAGAAATTTGAGTTGACTTTATATCACTTAGATGGATAAGTTGATTATTGGTGGACACAAATCAAGAACACAAATACAAGGGATAAGGTGGACTCCATGGGATGAGAATACTTCAAAAAGACCCTTTTCATCAAGTATTTTCTTTGTACCCTTTATACTAAAATAAATATGGAATTGATCAAGTAGAAACAAAGAGAAAATGAATTAGTGGGGAATTATGAGATGAAAATTATAGTTCTTTCACAATGACATTCAGGTTTTTTTATTTATTCTAATGGGAAGACAGATAAATTATTTTATAGAATGTGACCCCATCTATAAAAATATTTGGAAATCCAAGAAGTTGGGAGTAATTAAGTGAGTGTGAGATAGTATATTAAAGTTTAAATAGATTTCGAATATTTTTTGCAGACTCATGTACATAATGAAAATAATAGAAGGATAAAATAATATTTTGGGAAGAATCTAAATGAGAAGAAAGTATGACATCCCATGTAAATAAAATGTAGGATGTATCATTTGGGAAATTATTTTCAATGAAGTGGAAAGTTCTACAAGTATGGAATATTTGGACACATATCTCGAAATAATCATGGAGATATAAAGCCTCAATATCTAAATACCAATTTAAAAGGGAATATGGTTCAGGAACAACCTCTTGTGCAATGTTTCAAGTGTGGCGAACTTGGGGATTTTACTAATAAATTCCCAAATCAGAAGATAATAGAGGGAAACCACCATCAACCCCAATAGATTCCGAAGGCTAAAAGTTATTATTTTTCAATTACGATGGATGAATTCAAGTCTACAAATGATATTTTAGTAGGTACACTCATCATAGGCTCAAATATTAAAAGTAAAATGTTTTATTATGGTTATATGAACTTTTTTAGATCATTCAAGTTTGTATATAACATAAAGTTAATAACTGAACTACTAGTGGTAGATTTTTCTATTAAATATTCTTGAGTAACTATTCAAGCATCAAAGATATATAGGGATTCCCCTATTAACTTTTGTGAGTACTATCTCTCTAAAAACTTTGTGGTCATTCTGATGGTAGAATTTGACATAATACTTGGGATGGATTGGTTGTCAAAGAATAATGGAAAGATAAACTATATAAGTTATGAGATTTTAGTAGTCTTGAAGGGAAAACCTTTAACCATATTTAAAGGAGAGATTTACCAGCCTAATAATTTCCAAGAACCACCTCCTATTGACTAATTTATGGAAATTATTAGTAAATAATAAAAATAAATAGAAAGTATAAATATAGGATATGTGCCCATTGTTTTAGAATACATTAATGTATTTCATGAAGAGTTACTAATTTACAATAGAAAGAAGGGAATAGTTATCAATTGAACTCATAGTAGATCAAATCCAATATCTAAGACCCCTTATAGAATTACATATGTGGAGTTTGATGAAATAAAGAACCAACTACAATATCTTTTGGAGAAGGGTTTTGTTTGACCAATTGTGTCTCATTGGGGAGGACATATTCTCTTTATAAATAAGAAGGATGGATCAATGTGACCATGCATTGATTATATGGTACTTAATGGTATCACAATGAAGAACAAATAACATATTCCAATTATCAATGATTTGTTCGACCAACTTCATGGAACTAGACTATTTTCTAATATTGATCTTTAGTCTGGGTATCATCAATTAAGGTTGAAGAAAGAATATATCTCAAAGATATAGGCATTATAATTTTTTTATTCCCTTTTTCTTGACTAATTCAACAACAATATTTATGGATTTGATGAATAGAGTTTTTAGGTACTACCTTGGTATTTTAATGGTGGCCATTATTGATGATATTATGATTATTATAAAATATGATAGGATCATGAAAATCATCTAAGGGTAATATTATAAACTCTTAGGAAAGATAAGTTGTTCGGTAACTTTAATAAATATGAGTTCTAGTTACAAAAGTCCCATTCTTGGGAAACATCATGACAAATGAAGGAGTCTTAGTAGATCCAGCTAAGATAAAGAAAATTTTAGAGTGGAAACAACCTAAAACTATAACCAATATTCATTATTTCCTTGGTATAAAAAGATACTATATAAAATTTGTGAATTTTCTTTCCACGATTTCTAATTTACTAAAAATGTCAACTTGAAAGGGAGTTAAGTTTGTTTAGACAATGGAGTGTAAAGAAATCTTTAATTAACTAAATAATAGGTTGGTTAGTGAATCTATAATAACTTTACCCTCTAATGGGGTAGAATTTTTCATTTATAGCGATTCATCCTTAAAAGGGATTGGATGTGTACTCGTGTAAAAGGCTGCAATGATCACTTTTGTATTGAGAAAGTTAAAGTTTCATGAACAAAATTATCCTGCCCATGTTCTAGAGTCAACTATAGTTATATTTTGATTAAAGATATGGAGACACTATCTTTATGAGAAAAAATGTGATATATATAGAGTCCATTGAATTTTGAAGTATATATTTACACAGATGGAGATAAACATGCATAAAAAATATGGTTAGAGATAATTGAGGACTATGATTTCTCTATTCACTACCATCATGGAAAGATTAATAAGGTTGAGGATGATATTAGAAGAAAAGAAACTAATACTTTATTCATGATGCAGATTGAAAAAGACCCTATATTTATGGATATTCAAAGGATAAATCTAGAAATCATAACTGTAGGGAATGAATCCTACATAACCCAAATGATTTTATAACTATATATCCAAGAGATGATAAATGAGTACCAAAGGGATGACTTGGGACTTCAAAAAGTTGGGTAAAGATATAAAGGAGGGGAAGATTCATGATTTCCACATATATGAAGATGGTTTATTATGATTTAGATCTATAATTTGTGTTAATTTATCACACAAGATAAAGAAAAAGCTATTGGACAATGCACATAGATCATGTTTCTCCATCTATCCTGGAAGTACCAAGATGTATTGTGGTCTTAGAGAGAACTTTTGTTGGGAAAAAT
Organism: Viscum album; assembly: GCA_963277665.1. Taxonomy (NCBI): domain Eukaryota; kingdom Viridiplantae; phylum Streptophyta; class Magnoliopsida; order Santalales; family Viscaceae; genus Viscum; species Viscum album. Next base: position 1,372,599,355 of record OY728135.1, read on the forward strand.
GAAGTAGTAGATTGTTGAGTATACCTAAAAGTGATTGATATCTCATAAAGGTAAAGGAAAGTGAGAAAATTCCAATGGGATGATGAAACTAGTTCTTATACCAATATGAAAATGTGAGAACATCACCATGGACTTCATTACTAGTCTCTAGAAAGATATCCAAAGGAAGAAATTCTATATGGGTTGTAGGGGATCGAATAACCAAGAATTCACACTACATTACTATTTATGAATATTTATCCCTTGACCAACATTCCAAGATACACATAAAGGATGTTTTGAGGCTACATGGGGTACAACTTTCAATTGTTTCTGATCATGATCCAATGTTCAATTCTTAATTATGAAGAAGTATTCAATATACTCTAAATACTGAATTGAATTTCAGTATGATCTATCTCCCCCAAATGGATTGCTAATCAGAAAAGAATATTCAAACACTTAAAGACATGACTAGAGACTACTCAATGTAATTTAAAGGTGTATGAGATCAACATCACTCATTTGTTAAGTTCTCATACAACAACAACTTCCAATTAAGTATTAAATGGATATATATGAATTTCTTTATAGGAAGAGATGTTGAACTCCTACTTGTTTGGATTAATTTGGTGAACATTAGATACTTGGACTCAATCTTGTCTAATTGATGATAGAAAAGGTCCAAGACACCCAACAACACATAAAATATTCTCAAAGTCGACATAAGATTTATACTGAAAACCATCAAAGGAACTTGGAATTTTATTCAAGAGACAAAGTTTTCCTTCAAATATCACCATGGAAGAGAGTCATGTGGTTTGTAAAGAAAGTAAAACTTAGACCTAGGTACATTAGACCCTTTGAGATACTTGATCACATAAGAGAAGTAAAATATCCGATATCACTTCCACTAAACATAGATCAATTTCATGACGTGTTCCACTGTTGACACTCCTTTTCGTCACATTGTCTAAAGGAATGGAAAGGGAAACGACTTAGCACAAATTGTTTCAGCCTTTGAAGAAAACATCAAAAATCGACAAAGGCATGAATAAGGCTTCAAATTCCCATGTGCCGCGCAAGTTCCATTACTACCGCACAAGTACACTTGCGCGCCGCCTCATGGTTGCGTGAGTGACTTGCGCGCCATATTTGAAAACCACTCAGGGTCTTCAGAAGCCTATAAATAGACCCTATGGGCCCCCCATTTCGGGAGTAATTTTTCCAGAATTCAGATACAGAGCTCTGAACGCCCAAGTATCTTCTTCAGGTCTTCCAAACACTTCTAAGGTAATTCTTTACCTAGAATGGAAGGTCTAAATAGGAGGAGTAAGGTCTAAGTGTTATAATTCACTAACACTTGCACGCTTAAGTGTTTTACCCTTAAGGGAAATGGACACACTTGCGCGCCGCCCTACTTCTTCACCATAACTTGCACGCCATCTTCTGGAAAGCCTCTAGGGATAATTATAAAGGCTTTGATCAAGGATCACCCAAATATTACTCAAAGAGCTGAAAATCGCGCAAGTAACCATGTACCACGTAGGTATACCTGCGCGACCAGGACTTGCGCGCCCACGCAGTACCTGTGCGCCTGCCAGGACTGGTGTGCCCCTATCTTTTTGGGTGCCTTTTTTACCCATTTCACCCATTTTATGCCATTCCACCTATCCTATTCAAGATTCAGTCTTCAAGACACTCTTCAAAGCCATTTATGGCATGATTTCTTGATTTGGATTCCTTATCTGAAAGGAACTCCATGGAACATCTCTCAAAACTTAGTGTTTTTTACATCTTTATGTCACTAAAGTTATAGAGTTCATTCATTCAACCTCATCCTTTAAAATGAGAGAATCATTAATATGGGCATCTTCCTTAGGAGTAACCCACAAATCCTCTAACCTGGGCCTCGTTTTCATCCCCAGTCATAATTCTCATTAATATGGGCATCCTCTTTAAGAGTAAGCCCCAAGTCCTCGAATCTGGGCATCCTCCTTAGGAGTAAGCCCCAGTCTCAAAATTCCCAAATATGGGCATCCTCCTCAGGAGTAAGCCCCAGTCTCAAATATGAGCATAATTCTCAGGAGTAAGCCCTAAGTCCCTTAATTTTTCAAGTCCCTTAACCTGGGCCTTCTTCTCAGGAATAAGCCCCAGTCTTATTTTCTCTTAACCAGTCATAATTTCTTTTTGATATGGGCTTCCTTCTCAGGAGTAAAACTTAATCATAAGTCCCATCCTAACTTGGGCATCTTCCTTAGGAGTAAGCCCCAAGATTAGAGTATCCAAATCTCCATGAAGCACATATACCTTTATGGACCCTGTTCCTAAGTTTTTCCTGGAAGTAAACCTTAATCCTCATCTATTTGGGAAGTTATACACACTTAAGCCTCACATCATTGCATCTTTCATGGCCCAATTGTCTGGTTTCACCAAATACCTCTTATTTCTCACACCAAGCATGACTCACGTGAGCTTAGAGTGTAAAAGTAATCATGACATCTTTATTTGAGCCATCAATCATGCATAAACATCATACTCCCTTACTCAAACTACGTGGGTTCTGATTTTTTTTCCAAAACAAAGGATACGTAGGTAGCCCATCAGCGGGTATGATCCCAACTCTAAAATAATCAATGTCCTTATGAATGACAATAAACTTCAAGTGACCCAATGAGTGGCTTTAAAAACTAGTATGGTCATCATAATGATCAAGAGACTTTTATGTATTAAAGGATACCATTGACTAAGAATCTCTAAAAAATACAGATGATTCTCTATCGATGAGGAACCTCGAATACATATAAAATATTCACTAAATTTCTTACATATCAATCATTGATTGTCAGATCTAAAGGAATGCTCATTTTATACTTGGTAATGTAATAAGGATTCACAAACATAACTTAAATCTATAAAGAGAGTCCCAGAGTAGACAATAATTACCCTAAAAAAGGTGTGATGAGTCTGACCTCCCATCCTCTCAACCAATGCAAATTCCTAAGCCTCATTAGTTCACAACTAATGAGCACCTACCTTTGGAAAGTAGGTTCAAATGGATATGGAATCATTGGATGTTTCTGGTTCTACAAACAAACCCATTATAAACCGCTTGGAATGTTTGAAACTTCAATCAATGAGGTCATCCCCAATTCCATAGGGAAACAAAAAATGGTGAACCTGACGTGAATCCTTAACCAAGTTAAAATGTTGTTTTACTTATTTGTTAGGCCCCTATTTAAACTCAATGAGAGGGCCAACAAAAACAATCAATAACATATGTGCTCATCCAAAATATGTAGTGGATGAATTTATCTTGATTATGTCTGTTATATCAAACATGCACTCTTTTCCAAGATTTTATGAATTCTGAGAAATGGCTGCTCTCAAGTTCACATTTGTGAATACTGCTACTGCGAATGCCACTACTGCTACTCCTAATGGATCGTCGTCCGCTTTGAGGATGACATCACCTACTCAGCGTCTTCAACGCTGGGTATCAAATGTGCTGGTTAAGGAGTACCATCAAAACGGTTCCATTCCAACTCTAGAGGCTGCTCGACAAGCCCTCCAAGTGAACAATTCACCCTGGTCATCCGGACAGCGAAGACCATCGATCAAGAAGCTGGTGGTGTTAACTACCATTTCCAACCATTTCGGGTCATTATCCCTGGAACGCAATCACCATTCACTCCCATATTCTGGGGAGGTGAATGATCAGGTCCCTCAGGGCCTTAATTCAAAGAAGCAGGAGTCCTTCCTAAAAGCTCCCATCAACAATCATCACCAGACTCGTGTGGCAGCGCGCCCTCAACATGATGAGGGTGTCGACTCCAGGTGTTCGGCTCAGGTTCCTTGAACCCAAGGAGGCAAGACGAATCGCCAGAGGAGAAATCTGGTCAACAGTGAGCAGGTTATCATCTCTGCTATCTCCAGAGATGTCCACCAACCTAACTTTGTGGAAAAAAGAGCAGGCACATATACCCGTCCGTTTTAATTCCGCTGTCCAACAGACTCGTCTGGCAGCATCACGCCAATCCCGCCAGGCAATTCCGACAGAGTACTATAGGTAGGAAAATATACCTGTTTATACATCATTGGCTAGTCAGTAGGCTCGTATGACTACATATGATGGAACTATTCAACTATGTTTAGTGAAGTTCAATCAGTAGGAACATACAACTGCTAGTATTGATCAAGCCTACCAACAGTCTCGCTTGGTAGCACACGGAGAAATCAGTCAGAAAGCTCTGACAACAAACAGGAGGCAGACTCAACTTTATGCCCCCACACATGAGTACTGTCAGGATTCACTGACAGGAAAAGGAGGACAAGAGTAGGTACACACACCTACTCAAAGCACGGAATGGACATATATCCCCGTTCTGGCAGCTGAAGTCACCAAACATATTCTATCAGTGGTGAAGGAGAAGAATAAAATCCATGCTCATATTTTGGATGCTTGGAAGGATATTATAATCTCTTCATCAGCATCTCAGGGAAAGACACATAAATATATCCCTACCAGTGGAGTGAAAAACCAACAGTTCACTCTGAAACAGACACAAACATCTGTTCTAGTCCAAGAGGGTTGTGGGGTGTATTCCCCCATATATATGGACAACCAAGTCAGGAACATACACCTGATTTGAGTAGATATTGTCAGCCTAACCTGGCCATTTCTCCTGATCAGGCACATACACCTGCTCAGAGTATCCACTTTCATCAATAAGTGGTTTCCAAGACGAGTAAGAAGGCATCTAAGAAGAAGACCCACCCAGCACAGTCAAGAGATCAAGATCCAATCTGTAACAAGGCCTTGCTCGATGCTGGAGTTCTTGAAGCCCTCAGAAAATTATCAGATGGAATCCAAGATTCTAATCCATCATTTCCCAATAGTGGGAACATTAATTCATAAGGTCTTCAACAGAAACTTCCTCATGAAGGATTACTTCATGACAATTCAGTCGATCTCGAAGTTTCATCTTTAGATGAGAGCCACAGGAACCCTCTGTGTGGTCAGAAGACCAAGGATCAAGAGATCTCATCTTTTACTGTAACCCACCATGGTGGTCCTCCCTATGATGATGAATTTCGCTGCAAAATTACTCTCCGTAGTAATGATGCACATTTCCCAGAAAATGCTCTAGTGGACAATGTAGTGCTGAGAAAGCCCTCTTATCTTGAGGCACTTGCAAATGCGAAACCAATCATGTCTGATGCTTCATCGTTAGAAGGTGAAATACTTTCTCAACAAGAAGGTAGCCCAGGGTGTAGGTCATTCTCCGAACCACCCCTAAGTCATGCATCTTCTAGTTTGATTAGTGATTTCTCTACCAATCTTGTTGAATCCGATGAAGCAACAAGGAAGCACCAGCTCTAGTCAAATCAGGTAGAAGAAAACAACTGGTGAAAGGTGAGGTGCCAGTCATGTTTTGGCCTCTGGCTGACTCTCAGTACGACATTCCAGAGATGTTGACGAAAGATGGAATTCATGAAATTTGTCTCAACATATGGAAAACTCTTTGTTAGTTGAAAAAGAAAGTATTATCTTATGATGAATATGAAAATCATGTTAAGATAATATAACGGTTAGAACGTCAGATTGATTTGGCATCTCTATCAGTCTCTCGATATCCGAAGGCTGAAAAGCAGCAAAGAGCCCCTCAATGTTCATGCCTTGGCGCACTAAGAATATTGCGCCAGTTAATTGACAATGCCCCATATGGTATTCATGTCATAGGATGGGGTGTTCATGGAGTACTACATTTCACCGTGCTCTCCAGTCAGCAAAGCCCGCCGAAAATGGTCTCATGCAATTTTATTGCCCGTGGCCGGCCACAATCAACAGGATTTTTTTGTAATCAAAGGCTTTCCCAAGAACAGGCTTCAACTAGTTCCTCTCAAAATCAAGAATACAAAGAACAAGTTGTTGAATTACTCATGCATCAAGTAAACGATAATATTGAACAGGCCTCTCATATGGAGCAAGCACATCATCAAGTGACAGAAGTTTCGGAAACCATCCAATGGTATTTCAATCCGGGTGATAAAAGTGGATATAGGTTGATGAATCTAGCTAATTTCCGGACTAAGGTCCATAAGATCAGTAGAGATTTTAAGGAAGTCTCATACATAGCATGTCAAGAGCCACCCCAGCTTTCCAAACTGGGGACTCTTATAAACCAACCCTCGGAATCAACAAATAAGATTCGAGGAGTTGAGTGGGAATAGCAGGAATAGCCCCAATCCACCGGACTGGGGACCTTTTCAAATCCTCAATCCATCCCTCAAAGAAATTCGGTCTTCTCTCGGTTAGGGAAGAAGCCCCAAGAGAAACGAAGAGCCAAATTATCAGGAGACTCTCTCTAACTTACGGTTTGCCAAGAAGTTCCTGAGGGATCGAATCAACGAAAGGCAATGTCTCATCAGATACAAGGAAGAAGACAATATAGCAGAAATTCTAATAGAAGGGATGAAATTCATTATACATCAATTAATGTCATCAATGTCGTTGTTGCTGATCCACTAGATGAGGCTTATTTAGAGGGATTAGATGAATAGGTTCCTGTTCAAGAAGTTGTATGCACAGACACAAATGAAGAAGGTGTGTGTACATGAAATCAAAGGTTTACCCAAAATCTGGGTGTTCATTTAAATAACCCGCTTCCCCCTCTCCGAAAGGGATCAAAAAATGGGAAGGGAAAGAATCAGGTTACATATACTTCCTCTGGAGAAGGCCAATCGCTCTCACTAGAGCAAAGATTTGCACAACAAGAGGAAGAAATGAAATAATTGAGGAGGTTGAACGCAAAACTACTTCAAGGTAGTCTTCCTCCTAAGCGTGTTGGAGTCAGTAAGCCAAGGGAGTTTGTTGCAACTACTGAGATGGATTAATAATATCCTCCTTTATCAGTACACCCTCACAGGTCTAATCATACAGGTCAAGTGCAACAACAATTGGCAGTGCTGCCATCGGTTGCAGTACCAACTTCCATACCTGTCCAAACTCCAGTCATTGCACCTGCCCAAGTCCAAGTTCAACTAGATGTTTCTCAAAAGTTAATAACTAACATTGAGTCATTAACAGCTCAGTTAGAGACTATGGAAGAGAAGCGTGCATAGGTTAAACCGGAAAATAAAGATTACCCTGAATGGGTAGATTCAATCTCTCCCCCATCAAATTTTGGGAACCCTGTATTCCCTATTTTCAATGGATCAGGCGATCTTGAACAACATTTGATGCATTACGTGTCTTTTCGTGATCCTATGATGGGAACTTCGGAGTAGCAAGAAACAGTGAAACTTAGATGCTTCGTGCGAACCTTGCAAGGACCAGCTTTTGTCTGGTATACAAGCTTGAAATCCTGGTCAATTACCAGATGGGAAGATCTCTGTCTACGATTTCTTCTTCAATTCAGCTCAACTTTTCTAAAGACAACAGTTTTAGATCTTACAAACTGTAAGAAAAGGGAGAATGAAAGAGTCTCTGATTTCATTGCTCTCTAGAAGGGATTAACATATTCCTTGAGCATAGCACTCCCTCAAGAGGAATTGATGCCAATCTGTGTGGCAAATCTGTGTGACGAATTACACACACCGTTGATCCCTGTGAAATACACAGGAGGGTTTCGAGACCTTACTTCAATCGCTCAACAGATTAAAGATTCTCTTATACAGACTAAGGCTAAATCTCGTGTAATTCCATCAGCTCTAGGAAGGAGAATGGGTAAAGCAGAGACTGGTACAGTTATGCTTAATTAATCACCTGTACCTGCTTCTACTTCAAAACCTTCATCTTCCCAAAGGACTCCACCTCCTGAGCATCAACAACAGAGTCCATTTCGTCAATATGATCAAAGAGATCCAAGACGAAAACAATTTGAGGATTTGAAAAGAAAAGTTTACTCTTTCTGAAATGAACAAGTTCCTGGTTATTTCATTTCGGCTCTGGAAAATAATTTGGTTCAATTGTCAAGGCCCAAGAGGCCAAACAAAGAAGGAGATGAAGACCGTCCCAACTTTTGACCATTTCACCAGATGTTGGGGCATCCCATTCAGGAGTGTTTTGTTTTCAAGGACCTCCTGCAAAATATGGTTGACTCGGGACAAGTCAAACTAAAAGGCTCTTCAGCCCAGGTAGCATGTGTTACTGATACAGTTCCAGAGGAGGAAGGCGAGTGGCAAGAAGTTAATAACAAAAATGCACAAAAATATGATGATTGGATGGTCAGAAAGACGATCAACCGAACTCATGCTATTTTTTGAACATAATTGAAGAAACCAATTGTTCCTTCTACCATGAATGCTGCAGCAAAACCCTCTTCATCAGAGGGAAAATCCTCAAATAAATGGCATGATTCGGAAAAATAATAACAATCAGAAGAAGATGAGTATGTGTCAAATCCTAAGCTATCTTTGACTCAAGAAGATTTCATGCCATATACTTCTAAGCAACAGGCACCGTCCCACCGAATGGTACAACCTAAATTGGCTAGTCAGGCAGATTCTTCATCAGATGAAGAGTTAATCTTTGGTTCTGTTAATATGATTCATTTAACAGATCCTTATGCCAGTCGTAGTTTTGATTTTGATGAGCCTGAATTCCCTGTATCAAACAGAGGAATCAGAGGAAGTTCCATAGGCTCAGGATACAAGGGAAGACGTGGATCTTTCAGAGACCACTATTCCAATTCTACCCCTGCTAGAACTATGTATGCGGCAGAAACTCGTGGTAGAGACCTTCAACGAGCTCAACAGGAACAATCAAGTTCTTCCACACAAGGCAGACTCAGCCCTAGCATAATTATTCTGGAGGATCGGTTGGGGGTTCCACCTTCATCCTCTCAACGAGTACATGGATCTAATCAGTCTAATCTTCCAAAACCAGGAATATTGACAACTCCTATCCCGATACAAGATGCATCAAATTCCAAAGCATCAACTTCCAAGGCACCTGCTAAGCTACATGTTCTTGTTGGGAAACGCAGACCTCTGGATCAAAAGTATGATGTATTGAAACACCTGGCCCATGTACTGGACAAGTTATCAAATGTGGATTCTTTGAATCTGTAAAAGGATCTTTAGGAGGCACTCATCGAGGCTTTGTCAAGTCCTCAGGAGTTTGAAACTGAAATTGCTGAAACTAAAGTCTATCACATAGAGAATAATCTTGCGGAATTCCATGCAGTGATATCTTTCACAGATGAAGATGAAGATGATGTCGTGCATGGACATATTAGACCTTTGTACTTATCTGGCAAGGTCAATGGTGTAGAAGTCCGAAGAGCTTTCATTGATAATGGTTCATGAGTCAACCTCATTCCCATTCATACACTTCGTCGATTAGGCCTCACGGAATATGATTTATCTCCTTCTACCATGATGTTACAAGGATATGATAAAAATGAACAAGAACCACTGGGCGAAGTTACACTCAGAAATCAGTTTGGAGATCTTGTATCCAATTCAGATTTCATGGTTGTTGATCAAGACCCAGCCTTCAACATCTTTCTTGGAAGACCTCGGCTACATCAACATGCAGCTATCCCTTAATCATACCATCAATGTCTCAAATATTGATTCGATGGTCAAGTTGGGACATTGTATAGTGATAAGGCCCCGTTAAAGACATGTGAGTCTCAATACATTGAGGCGAAATTCTATCACATTAAGGGAAGGGAGAAATCCACAACAAAAAAGATTACCAAAGTTAATGCTCCATATGATTTGGAAAAGATTACAGTAAATCCATTTGCGCATGTCAGTGTTGGATCGATTAAGAATATGTATATTATATGGAACAATACAAGAGGGGGGTGAATTGTATGTTTAAAAACTTAGAGTTTAAACACTTAAAGAGATTAGTTTAAAAGATCTTAAACTAATACAATTCAAACAACCACAATTGTATTGAATATAAAGGTATGAAGTAATGTAATACTATTAGAAAAGTAAAGTAATTGTATTCAAGATGAATACAATAAGTAGAGTAATACAAGTGTGAGAGATTATACCATAAAGCGTATAGAATCTATTAATAAAAAATGTAATAGAATAATTTTAATTGGAACAATTACAATTAAAAGTGTAATGAAGAAAGGAATCAATAGAAATTCATTTCTAATATAAACAACAGCGGAAATGTAAAATTATCACAATTATTTTTACCCAAAGAGAAGGGTTATCCTTTAACCTAGGATAAGAGGTCTGTATTACCACCACCTTGGTAAGCCCTCGATACGATGATCGGTTCGTCCGTTTTCCTATCCCCGGCAGCCCTCGATACGATGATCAGAATGTCTGTCTGCCTATCCCCGGCAGCCCTCGATACGATGAATAGAACATCTGTCTGCCTATCCCCGGCAGCCCTCGATTTTTTAGGTAATCAGCACCTCTGTCTTTCAATTACTTGAAAGCCCTCGATACGATGATCAGACACACAAAGCACAAATCATGATAGAAGTCACAAAGTCTCTCTCTAGAACTTGAAAAAAGAAAAGTATCTCAATTGTATCACCATTGTTCTCAGTCCTTCTCTCAGCTTCAAATGACCTCCTATTTATAGGCCTCAGGTTCCAATGGTCACATCTCCTCCAACGGTCATATTTCTCCGAAAAACTCGGAGGGACTTGGAAACCTTGCATTATAACGATCCTATTGATACAGAAAGAATGACATCCTTTTGATTAGTTTGTAACTAACTCAACGACATCGTATTGGTTAAAACAAGATATATGAAGATGATAAACAAGAGTACGATTAATATGAAACATGTGTTTTTGACTAAGTACCAAAACAAGAAAGTAATGAAAGTATGAATAGCAGAGTCAGTACGATACAATTGATAGAGTCAGTATGATATGATTGACAGAGTCAGTACAATATGATTGACAGAGTCAGTACGATACGAGTGACAGAGTCAGAACGATACGATTGACAAGGTCAGTACGATACAATTGACAAGGTCAGTATGATACAATTGATAAAGACAGTATGGTACTATTGATAAAGTCAGTACGATACTATTGATAAATTCAGTACAATTAAAAAGACATTTGTGATTTCCAAAACAAGATATAGAAGTCAAAAAAGAACTTTTGACTCAACAATATCCCCCTTTTTGGAAAGCACAACACACAAAGTAAAGACAACAAGAAATACTTATCTCCCCCTGAGTTATTGGAAACTATTTTGAATATGAATTTGAATACAACTAACTCCCCCTTACGTGTATACTTTCCTAAGGATTGTATTCATAGATTTTCCTTGGTTTAGAAGTATTTGATTAAATAAATCTCCCTTTGTAAAACATTCTCCCCCTTTATAAAACACTCTCCCCCTTTGTGGTTTACAAAAATAATGGGGTAACCTTGAGTTTCCTGAAAGGGTTAGAGAAAAGAAATGTAGGACAAAAGAAAGAGAAACATAAAAATTTATTACAACACAAAGGAGTTCCATTAGAAAAACAAATACAACAGTCATTTGTTTTCTCTTTACTTTTCCTTATTTATCAGCTCATGAAGAACAAATTTCATCTTCTTTATTTCTTTCTTGTCTTCAGAGATTGAATCACCCTGAGTTCTGAGAAGCTCTTGTTGGTCCGCAAAAATCTGATCTTGATTCTTGATAGTCTCCTCCTGGACTCTGATTACTTCCTCAAGAGTGTCAATTATGTCTTGCAGATTCTTGTTATCTTTGGATAACACAGAATTTTGTTTCTTCAACAAAACCATTTCATCCTTGAAGGATGAAACCTTCGAGAATTCAGACTGAAAATCATTCATTCTCTCTTGCAATTCTTTTACTAAAGGAATATCGGCTCCATGAGTTATCTGATTCAGCATTTCAACAGTTTCTTTTTCAAGATTATTGAAAGCAATAGAAAGATCATTTGACAACCTTCTTATATCTTCAATTTCTAACTCATGGTCATTGAATGAGCTCTCTATTTTGTAGGACCACTTGGTCATCCTGTTGCAAGCCTTCTTATGAGCAGCTGAACTTTCTGAAAGAACTTTCAAATTGGCTTCAACTGAAATAACTTTCTTTCTCAATTCTCTTAAAGAACCATACTTTAAGGAGAAAAATAAAACAGGAAGTGGATATGAATGATTATTTTAATGTAATAATTCCTAGATTTTTTTTATAAACTCAAACCTATCAGAAGGTAAAGGTTTTGTGAAAATGTCAGCAAGTTGTTCTTGCGTTCCGATAAATTGTAAAATAATATATCCTTTTTGTGTGTGATGTCTAAGAAAGTGATGCCTAACATCTATGTGTTTTGAACGAGAGTGATGTGCTGGGTTCTTACTAAGAGCTATGGCACTAGTATTATCACATAGAATTTGAGTTTTGGAAAAACTCAATCCATAGTCAGTGAGTGTGTGTTGCATCCACAACACTTGAGCACAACAACTTCCAGCTGATACATATTCAGCTTCAGCAGTGGAAATGTAAAAGTATTACAATTCTTTTTACCCAAAGATAAGGTTTATCCTTTCACCTAGGATAAGAGTTCTATATTACCACCACCTTGGTAAGCCCTCGATACGATGATCGGTTCGTCCGTCTGCCTATCCCCGGCAGCCCTCAATATGATTACCGGAATGTCTGTCTGCCTATCCCCGGCAGCCCTCGATACGATGACCGGAACGTCTATCTGCCTATCCCCGGAAGCCCTCGATTTTGTAGGTAATCGACACCTCTGTCTTTCAATTACTTGAAAGCCCTTGATACGATGATTGGATTCACAAAGCACAAATCATGAGAGAAGTCACATCATCTCTCTCTAGAATTTGACAGAAGAAAAGTATCTCAATTATATCACCATTGTTCAACATTGTTCTCAGTCCTTCTCTCAAATTAAAATGACCTCCTATTTATAGGCCTCAGGTTCCAACGGTCACATCTCCTCCAACGGTAATATTTCTCCAAAAAACTTGTAGTGACTTGGACACCTGACATTATAATGGTCATATTGTTACAGAAAGTATGACATCGTTTTGATTAGTTTGTAACTAACTCAATGACATCGTATTGGTTAAAACAAGATATATGAAGATGATAAACAAGAGTATGATTAATATGAAACATGTGTTTTTGACTAAGCACCAAAACAAGCAAGTAATGAAAGTATGAATAGAAGAGTCAGTATGATACAATTGACAGAGTCAGTACGATACAATTGACAGAGTCAGTATGATATGATTGACAGAGTCAGTACGATACGATTGACAGAGTCAGTACGATACGATTGACAAGGTCAGTACGATACGATTGAAAAGGTCAGTACGATACGATTGATAAAGACAGTATGGTACTATTGATAAAGTTAGTAGGATACTATTGATAAAGTTAGTACAATTAAAAAGACATTTGTGATTTCCAAAACAAGATATAGAAGTCAAAAGAGAACTTTTGACTCAATAGTCAGTACAGATTATGTGTTGCCTATCAGTCAAATTGGCAGGATAGAACCAAATCAAAATACTCTTATGGAAATATCCATAATGTCAATTACGAAAATCAAGCCAAACAACATGGGAGAAATTGGTGATCCTCTATGCAGTGATGAAATCCCAAATGATGATGTCTTCATTTCATCTGCTGAAATACAACAAGTCTATACTTCGCCAACCAGGCCAGAAGAAGCTATAGAAATTCCAGAGGTGAAAAATGATGTTGATTCTCAATCCATTATCTCCTCTTTATTACCCATGGAAGACCCTTCATTATCAGTTGGGTTAGAAATGGAAGCCTCTTCTTCAAGATGTTCAAATTTTAACATCTCTTCTGATCATGGAAATTCTGCTTCATCATCTACTATGCAAGCAGAAACAGAAGAAGTAACTCATGTTGAAGAAGAAGAGGAAGATCTCAGAGATGCTCCTCCAGCATTTGAAGGGGGTATCTCTACCACTGTAGATGAACTCAGAGAAATCAATCTGTGTACAAAAGAATATCCATACCCCACTTTAATCAGTGCGACCATGAATCTTGAAGAACAAGAGATGTATATTTCCTTTTTAAAGAAAAATTGAGAAATATTTTCTTGGAACTATACAAAGATGCCCAGACTTGATCCTAATGTTGCTACTCATCATTTGGGTTTACCAGAAGAGCATCGAAGATTTAAGCAAGCTACGAGAAGAACACACCCAACTTATGCTTCCAAAATTGAAGCTGAAGTGGATAATCTTATCAAAACTAACTTCATCAGAGAAGTTCAATATCCCAAGTGGTTGGATAATATTTTCCCTATAAAGAAGAAGAATAAACAAATTAGTGTTTACATCGATTTCAGAGATCTTAATCGGCATTGTCCTAAGGATGATTTCCCAGTTCTGATTACAGAACTTTTAATTGATGAAACAGCTGACTATGAAGCACTTTACTTCATGGATGGATATTCCGAATATAATCAAATCCGAATGGCCCCAAAAGATGAGGAATCCACAACCTTTAGAGCCCCTCAGGGTGTGTTTTGCTACCGGTTAATGCCCTTTGGCTTAAAGAATGCAGGCGAAACATATTAGCATTCCATGCGTCGTATCTTCAAACAATTTCTCGGGAAGTTTGTTGAATGCTATATAGATGATTTGGTGGTTAAATCCAAACAATGTTCTAATCCCTTGGCTGATTTGGAAGTCATATTCCACAAGCTTCGACAACATAATTTGAAGATGGACCCCTTAAAATGTGCTTTTGGGGTAACCTCAGGAAAATTTCTCGGCTTTTTTGTATGCCATCTTGGTATTGAAGTCAATCATGAGAAGACAAAGTCAATCCTTGGTATGTAACCTCCTCGAAACTTGAAATAATTAAGAGGAATTCAAGGAAACTTAGCCTATATTCGGTGTTTCATCGTCAATTTGGCAGGCAAAAGTTTACCCTTCACCAAATTGATGAAGAAGGGAGTCACTTACCAGTGGACTGAAGAATGTAAAGAAGCATTCGATATTCTCAAGAAATACCTCTTGAGTCCACCGGTACTCATGCCACCTATTGAAGGAAGAACACTTATCCTCTATGTGATAGCTTTAGAGCGATCATTGGGTAACTTTCTTGCTCAGAAGAATGATGTTTGGAATGAAAACAACATCTACTACCTCAGTCAGACTATGCTTTAAGCAGAAACCTGGTATTCAAGTATTGAGTAGTGCTGCCTGGCATTAATCTTTGCAGTTCAGAAGTTGAGACACTATCTGCAACATCACGAGGTCCAATTGGTATCTCGCAATAACTGGCTCAAATTCATACTTAGTCGTCCAATGCTTATAGGACGTTTGGCAAGGTGGGCAGTTATTTTGCAGCAATTTGACATTCAGTATGTGTCTCAAAAGGCAATAAAGGTCCAAGATTTGGATGATTTCTTGGATGAACACCCTTCAGTGGAAGACACATCTTCAGATATTGAACTCCCTAATGAGGAAGTCTTCTCTATTCAAGAAAGTACTCAGGCATGGGAAATGTATTTTTATGGTGCTTCCAGAAGTCCAACAGAGAGGAAAATGGAAAATCCTAAATTCAACAAAGTTGGCTTAGGAATTGTGATCATTTCTCTAGAAAAAGCAGTGTTACCTTATTCCTTCTTATTGTGGGAAGGTGGTACAAATAATGAAGCGGAATAACAAGCTCTCATTGAAAGATTAGAGTTGGTGCTTCAAGCACAAGTGAATCACTTAAAGGTAAGAGGTGACTCAGACCTGGTAATCAAACAAGTCAATTTGGATTATTCCATCAGAAAAGAAGAACTAATCCCTTTGTATGATTATGTCAGAGAGTTAATGGTGGAATTCCCTTCGGAACCGACATTTTCTTATGTCCCGTGATCACAAAATGCTCAAGCTAATGCACTGGCTAATATAGCCACAACTCTGGAAGATCCAAATTGGGAAGAGACAACCATCAGTATTGTCCACCGTCGTACAACTTCACCTTATTTTTGAGCCAAAACAGAGGAAATCAATGAAATTAGTCCCATTCCTGAACCGTATGGTCATACTACAGGATGGATGCCACCTATCAGGGAATACCTTCAAAATGGAACAATTCCGCCTGATAGAACTGGGAAAGAACAAATCCAGCGACATGTGGTCAACTTTACTCTTTATGATAGCCCAGATCACTTAGAGCAAATTCTCTACAAGCGTGGTTTTGATGGAGTTCTCTTCATATGCATTGATGGTGAAGAGACAATGACTGTCATGAAAGAAGTGCATGCAGGAGTCTGTGGTGCCCACCAGTCCGGACATAGACTGTCTGATCAGATTTGAATACTTGGATACTTTTGGCCTTAAATGATACAAGATTGTGTTGATTTCACAAAGAAGTGTCATTCATGCTAAGTACATGCCAACTTCATTCATCAACCTCCAGAGTTGTTTCATACAACTAAATACTCGTGGCCATTTTCCACATGGGGAATGGATGTGGTGGGACCTTACCCTTCATCTATGGACAAGTAGTTTAAGTATATTCTTACTGCTACTGATTTCTTTTCCAAATGGGAAGAGGAAATACCTCTTAAGAAAGTTATTTATAAAAGAATTTTAGCTTCATCAAGTCTAACATCATTACCAGATTTGGTGTCCCTCATACCATATTGATGGAAAATGGCACCAAATTCTGTTCATCCGAGGTGAAGAAGTTGTATCAAGAATACAACATCAAATCCAATCATTTATCTCGGTATCATGCAGTGGCCAATGGCCAGATAGAAGCTTTCAACAAGACTCTGTCAAATATACTGCAAAATATGGTGGATAAAGATAAGAAATCATGGCCTGATAAACTCTTTCATGCTTTATGGGCTTATCGGACTACCACCCGCACTGCAACTCGGTCAACTCCATATTCACTGGTATATGGAACAGAAGCCGTCTTTCCCATTGAAGTTCAATTACCTTTGCTCAGAGTAGCCATTTTTGATCAATCATCTATATATGAACAATCTCAAAAGTGATTGGATGAACTGGAATGGTTAGATGAGAAAAGATTGTGCATTTTGCACTACTTGGAAGTCTATCAGAATCGAATAACATGAGATTTCAACAAAAAAGTTCATCTGCGTTCATTCACTCAGGGAGAATTGGTATTTGTTCTCAGAACTCCAATGATACCAGGAAAGAAACCTCCCAAGCTTGAGCCAAAATGGGAATGACCTTACACAATACATATGGTCTACTCCAATGGAGATTTTTCTTTAATCTCAATGGATAGAGAACTCATCAATACTCCAACCAATGCTAGATTTCTGAAGAAATATTTTTTATGAACACAAAATACAGCAACGGTCCATGCATACGACCTTAAACTATTTTCACATCCCTTACGTCCATCATGACATTAAACTACATCATCCACAGTCCATACATATGACCTTAAACTATTTGTATTACTTTCATCCAACATGACATTAAACTGTGAAAAAGTCCCTAATACGTCCAACATGATGTTAAATGGTGTACTCTTTTGTCCTCACTACATGACATTAAACTGCATAGTCCCCCTTTCGTCCAACATGACGTTAAACTATATTTTCCCCATTGTCCTAACTACATGATACTAAACTATACAAAAGTCCTTTAATATGTCCTACATGACATTAAACTGTACTTTGTCCCTTCTTCATGACATTAAACTGTGCAACACCAATAGTCCTAACTGCAAGACTTTAAACTGCATAGTCCCTTCATATGTTTTACATGACATTAAACTGTGCATCGTTAAGGTTGTCTTTACCTCTTGTTTCTCACACTGAGTATGACTTGCATGATCTTAGAGAAAATTTCAACCATAACACCCTTTTTGGGCCGCTAACCACATGTAAGTCCCAAAATCATTTTTTAGGTCATTGTCCCCAAGAACAACTTGATCATTAATTCATTCTTTAGTTGAACTACACAGACTTTGATCCTTGCCTTCTAGGCTGGGTATGTAGGAAAACTCCAGAGGTTCAATCCCAAAACCAATATCTTCACATAGGTTCACCTCCATCTTATATGATGTTGATTCATGAAACCGTCCCCAGAATCAATATCTTTACATTGTTTCACTTTCGTCCTTGCTATATGACGTTAAACTGTACAACAATTTTTGTCCCGTACGACAATAAACTACAATATTCTTTGATGCCCTCACCTGAGAGGGAACCATTATTTACATTGATTTTTCAATCATGTTTCATTCCAAAGACTACGTGCATACATGGAAATGCCCAATCCTTTTATCTTGGGTTAAACTGTCATTGCACTAAATTACCCTTTCACCCTTCACATGTACGAACCAAATTTGTACAGAGGGTATTTATAGAACTACGTGGGCTTGATTCCCATCCTTATGGGATATGTAGGAAAGTTTGAGTGTCCCTCGAATCCAGCCCCAAGTCTTTTGGGCCTAACCCCAAATTTCAATTTCAGTCCCTTGGCTGAAAAGTCCCCATGAAAACACACACTGTGTATTACTTATAATGGTCCAAGGTCTATGACCCTAAACTAAGATCTCCAATCCTTTTGTCCCACACGATGTTAAACTATAGTTTAAGAACTACGTATGGCTTGATTCCCATCCTTATGGGATACGTAGTGATGTCCAACATTTCCATTCAAGACCCAGCCACAATATGATTATGGTTATCATTGATCCGTGTATCTCTGCATACATTGGACAATACCCATATTTATGTGTCATAATCCTAATCTTGAATACTTCTAGATCTTCATAACCCTTTTCTTGAATTCTAATCACCAAAGGAATAAAATTCTGAGAGTTCTATTGCCTGACCTTGTAGCACGTGCCCTTAGGTGGCCTTGCATAAATAGTCTACATAATGGACCTGTCAGCCAAAAGATGCTATTATTTGACTATACAGTCAATGCCCTTAGGTGGCCCTGCATAATTCAGCCCCCTAACGGGTTTGTTAAATACTGGTAACTTCATTCTTGGGAAGAAAGCTTCTTTTGTCCTTATTTGTCTTAATGAAAATATGTAGGGATCCACAAAAATAGCTATCCTTAATATACTTGTCCCATATCCTTTCCCATGATCTGAAAGTATTCAAGTCTATGGTTTATATTCTCCTTCCCTACATTTGGGTCAGACCTTCATAGGATTGATATTCATCTAGTTATTCGATAATCTTTTTTGGAAATATCTTCTCCATATTCAAGTACCTCTTTCCATACAGAAAACTCTGTACTTTGGAAAATTTGAATCTTCATAAACTTTCACTGGCTTTTTAGCACTGGGAAAGTAAATTTCTGAGAGTTCTTTTGCCTGACTATGCAGCACATTCCCTTAGGTAGCCTTGCATAAAAAGTCTACATAACAGACTTGTTATCCAAAAGATACTATTTATTTGACTATGCAGCCAATGCAATTAGGTGGCCCTACATAATTCAACCTCCTAACGGGTTTGTTAAATAATGGTAACTTCATTCTTGGAAACTACTTCTTCTAATTCCTTTTAGATATTTTTCATATCATCCCTCAGATTCAAATATTCTTAAGTCATAGTTTACATATTTTCCCTCATAATTGAGTATGGTAATGTGTTTTCAGATAAATTTTCAAGGAATGAGTCAATTCTAATCCATTTCGGTCAAAGCTATTTCGACCTTAAACATTAGCCTCTTTATGTCCGATGTGCATGAATTTAAACTACCCACAAAATACAAGGGAACTCTAAATAAAAGTCAAGTTCCAGCTCACTAAACATACATTTTGTATGATTTAGGTAATATTGAGCAATTAAAAAGATTCAAAGTTTGTAGGGTTATTTATAATAATCCAAGTAAAAATAAAACTATGCTTACTTGGATCATTGGATTAGGTAAAATTTAAAGCAGGTAACAGAAAAATACATGCACAAGTGATTGAAGATGAAAAAATTATTTCCATTTCATGCAAAAGAATTAGAGGGACATCCATAGATTGGAGCCTCTTATCTTTTTCAGGAAATTACAAAAGACTGTCAACATAAGTATTCAATTGATGAACCGCATCCCGAGCTTCATCAGCAGCTACTTGAATCTCATGCACTCAACCAACTTCACTCTTTTCAGCCTGATGGAGTGCCTTCTTGGCATCTGCAATGGTCTTCATACCAATTATTTGAGCCCCCTCCAGTGAATTATTGAGTTGGTCAAGTTCCCCAGTAACAACATCTAACTGTTGCTGGAGTTGCACTAGCTGGACGACTTTTTCCTTAATCTTATGCTTCATCTCCTTCATCTCGGTAGCATAATCAGCTTTAGCTCGAGATACTGCAGCCTCAAATTCGCTGATATTGACTGATAGCTTCACCCTGGTCAGATCTTCATGGCACTTTTTCTCCTTCTCCATTCTTAAGATTACTTGTTTCACCGCGGTATGGATCTCTTGGTATCCAAAACCGCCAAGTCTTAGCATGACAAGCTGGGATGATAACGAGGCAATCTTTTATGAAATCTCTTCTAAAGGAACATCAGATGTGATTTTCCATTTGTTGTTCCATGCCTTGCGTCGTGAAAAGCTGAGCGCCTTAAGCACCTCTGGGTTTGATTCAACATCATCATCACAGGGGGGCATGCAATCTGGTATTAATGCACTTAAGGAAGTGCCCTGTTCTGCTCCTTCCCCCCTGACCCTGGTAGCTTCACCTTCTACTACTGTTTGGGCAGAGGTTGAGACTTCACCTCCAGTTCTAGCCATTGAATTTGATAGCCCTGTTTGATCAATTAAAAGTATGGTTAGTTTCATAAAACAATGGAAGTCAGTTGTCTATCTTGAAAAATCAGTCCAATCATTACATAACAGTAGATCAGCAGCTTGAGAAGACTCCTCCCCATCTTTCCCAGTTTCAACAGGATCTTCAAGATGGGTCTCAGGAGGGTTTACTGGATTTAGCTCCATTTAAGCTAATGTTTCTGCAATGGTAGGGTTGACATCAATGTCCACACCCTCTTCAGGCATTGGATGTTCAGTAGCTTCTATGGACGGAACTGCATATTATTTTCAGTCATGATTAGAAGTGTAAATTATAAAAACATTTACTGGGCGAAGGATAACACTCACGCCCAAGGTATTCTAAATCACATGATAACTTATCATGATAATAAAATTCTTCGAAAGACATGCCACAATTCATCATTTCATCCAATGATATTTCAGAATCCTGGTTAGTCTCACCAGTGGGAGCATTTGATGTATCCTCTTGGAGACCCTCATTCTGCGGCCCCTGACCCTGGACAGCTTCCTCAGGAAGGATGGCAGATTCAACTTCCGCAGTTGCCAATGATTTTGGTGCAGGTTCTTCTCTACTTGTAGCAGCAGCAGGAGAAGTACTGGGAATAGATGTTGTCTCTTTTTCAGAAGCAGCCAAGTCAGCATGAATTTGCATTTGTTCCACAACACCCTCTATGGTCCTTAAAGGAGGACCAGTCCTTTCCCTCAGAGGGGAAATTGAATAAGCCCCTGAAATACCAAGGAAAGTGAGAAATATTTTTCACGGTTTAAAATTCATGATTATCCAAAGGACTTACCACTACTGATAAAGCGTTTAGCGGTGGACTTCCTCCTTCGCCTCCTTTGCCCTTTTGGATTTTTGGGAGTTTCGGAAGTCTCCCTTATTGGCACTTGAAATGGAGAATGGAAGGCCATGTCCAATGCCTCATTCATGGCCTACTGTCCTGGAGATATCTCACTCGGTTCATGAGGAGAATCAGTAGCAGCCTCGATGGCAGTACCACCAGGGCTATACTATAGCGAAGGAACCTCAGTAGTTCCTTTATTTGCAAGCTACAAGATGTAGAAAATAACTTCCTTATGTAACAAAGCTTCAAATGGAATAAAGTTGAAAATCAAATAAGGAAAGAAAAATTACATCTTCAGGAGCCACCTAATCATGCCACTCCTCATCTCCAGAACCATTAGCCCCCTCAGTGGCACCACGATCAATCATTTACTTCACCTGCCTAGTGACAGGAATAGACTCATCAGTGGAATATATGATCATTTCCAGCTCTCTAATGTAAGCCCGCACTTCATTGGGGTTATCCTCGTATTGGATATCTATAGAAGCCAGAAGATTCCCTATTCTAGGAAGATGTAGTCCCTCACACAAATCCATCCAGGCGGTCTCATTACCACAATATAAACTCTGCCATGTCTGGACAGCCTCTGGTCTTAGATATGAAGGCTACGAGGAAGGTCCTACAATCTTTGACTTCAATTTCTTCCCAAATCCTGAAACTGCAGATAGAGAATAACAAAATAAGACTTATTGCTTTATAAAGTAGTAGTTATTAAATTACCACAATGAAGTAACTCACCAGGAGTTGATGGATTAAGTCTCTTGATTCTAACCAGAGGATTATATTGGGCACAATTCCACTTTTCCACTTGTTGTGCCTCATCATCCCCATCATGGGAATCTGGTGAATCAGTCCTAGAGAAGGAATCTGGCGAATCAGCTTCATGTGGGGAAACATCACCTTAATGAGGAAGGGTTGCTTTCTCTATAGTCTTATTCCTTTTCCCCACATGATAAACTCGGTGATTTAGCACCCCTTTAGGGTATGATGCTATCTAGTGCTCGACATACCATGGAGTCATGTTATGTGCCGCTTTTTCAACTGGTAGATCAAATACCACCCCAGTCTTCTCCCTTGACGCCAACAGCCACAGTTGCCAAGAAACCATCAGATGTTTCTCTAACCTAACATGTACTGGGGGAGATATAGAAACCTGTTGCAGACACTTGAATTTACATGAAAATCTATATGGAGCATAGCCCTCGCATATAATTTCTCCATCAATCCTGGAAACTAGCACACCGTCTCTACAAGCTAGCATGTATGCCCTCAAATCCAAATGGACTGTTCCATCATCAACAAACTGCCCGGTTGGTGAATTTACATATGGAAAGAAGTTAAATTCCTTAAACATGCTCAACCTCACTTTCATGTCATAGGCATTAATATCTAATGAAGCAACTCTATAGAATGCCTGCACTGACGGCCTAAAAGAACTTCCAAGAATTTGTAATCCATTCTGTACATTGTAAGTCCTGAAGTGAGTGGCGACCCATCCCCATAAAACTTGGAATGGTACCACTATTCTTAAAGAAGATTTACCCATGATGAAATGAAGCAAACTCATATGAATATTTGCTAAAATGGGGGTAGCCAACCCAACCATTTTTCCCTCATCCAACTTTTCCGCAATAACAAAGGTCCCTGGCCTGATGCCTCCCTTCGAATCCCTGACTGGAAAGAGATAAATGCTAATCCACAAAGCCAAGAAGCCCGCCAGATGAGTCTTCTTTGGGATCCTTTGATTCACCTCATATCCCCACTTCTCAAACTCTCCTACTTCTAGAGTTGGCCAAAATGTGCCAGGAGCACCCCTCTTCTCATGTTTTGGGAAGGTAGAAGGATGGGTGGGCCTCTTATCCTTGGATTTCTTTTTCTTGGATCCTTTTTCCTTAGGCTCCTTCTCATTTGGATTCTTCTCTTTCTTCTCAATAAGAAATATATTCATCCACTCCTCCGGATGAATATCTTTTCTAGAATGAGTTAAGGAGGTCTTTTAACTCTTGATCCTATGGAAGATTTTAAATAATTCCCAAGCTAAAGTAGGAGTCTTCTCTGAATCATTCCAAGTCACCTTAGGTGGAATTAATTCATCATACATGTCACCCAAAATTGGATCCCCTAAGATCTTATGGACATCCCACAGACTGATGCCTACTTCTCCATGAGTCAGATGGAAAGAATTAGTTTCTGGGCTCCAGTGGATGAGTATCTCCGGTACGAAGTTATCATGTTTGTAAACATATGTTTTCCCAACCCAGACAGCTTCGTATATCGCCACTCCTTTCAGATCCTCGACAAACTCTGCACAGGTTTGTCGTACCCAGTATTCCCACATCCAAGTTGGCTTCCCACCTCCCCCAGGACGGAAGTCCCAAATTTTCTTCCAACCTTTGGATTGATCCATCTGAGCATTTCAGAAGATTGAGGGATGATAATGTGGTTGAAGCTCGGGCTTATGAGGTTTCAGATCTGGCGTACAAGGGCTATGATGCATCATGTGGGCCTTCTCCACTGTTCCAACATTTATAAATCCTCCTCCACATGAGATATTTACTAAATCAAAGTTGGTGTAACTTTGAAACCATGAAAATGGGATATAGTTCTTTGCTTCTAGAATAGTAACTTCTCGCAGATGACCATAGCCATACAAAGGCAAATAAATGATTTGGGGGATTTCACGATGATATTTATTCAGATACTTATCCAAATCTGGAAGAGTGCTACTTTTGAAGGTATAATAATCCTGGCCAATGATATCCATCATATCATCAAGACGTTTTCTTGCCAGTTCATCAGCCATTCCGGTTCTAAGAGACATCGATTCTACACAAAAGTTTAATAAATTAACTCTTGTGTAAGTTGATTTTTCATAAAATTTGTGAAGGAATTTCAGAAAAATGGAAAAGGAATTAAGGCACGAAAGTCTAAACTTGACACGCAAGTATGAATGTGTGGAAAAAGTGTTAATGTTCCACGCAATTTTTAGGTGCGCAAGTATCACCACACAAGTCGTATTACGTTGACAATAGCATGACAACAAAGAGACAGTGGAAAACTAGCAACTTGTGTGGCGAAGGTGACCTGTGCGGAGAGAGCTCAAAAATCCAGAAATCAGGTGCTATGCGCGGCGAATGATGGCATATTTATAGGCCAGGCTGCCCACCTGCACGGCTACAGCCAGCGCGCTCCATCCAGCGCACTCCAGCCCTACGCGCCTCGCACCTGCGCGATGACAGTTGCGCGGTGAACACCTACACGCCCTTCCCCTTTGGTTTTCTTCTTTTCCTCAAAGTCACATCCTTATTCTTCCGGATCCAACTCTGAGGGGGGACATTTGTTGACGCTCCTTTTTGTCACATTGTCTAAAGGAATGGAAAGGGAAATGACTTAGCACAAATTGTTTCATCCTTTGAAGAAAACATCAAAAATCGACAAAGGCATGAAGAAGGCTTCAAATTCCCATGCACCGCGCAAGTTCCATTACTGCCGTGCAAGTACACTTGCACGTCGCCACATGGTCGCGCAAGTGACTTGCGCGCCCTATTTAAAAACTTCTCAGGGTCTTCAGAAGCCTATAAATAGACCCTGTGGGCCCTCCATTTTGGGAGGAATTTTTCCAGAATTCAGATGCAGAGCACTGAACGCCCAAGTCTCTTATTCAGGTCTTTCGAACACTTCTAAGGTAATTCCTTACCTAGAATGGAAGGTCTAAACAAGAGGAGTAAGGTATAACTGTTATAATTCACTAACACTTGCGTGCTTAAGTGTTTTACCCTTAAGGAAAATGGACACACTTGCGTGACACCCTACTTCATCACCATAACTTGCGCGCTATCTTCTGGAAAACTCTAGGGATAATTCTAAAGGCTTTGATCAAGGATCACCCAAATATTACTCAAAGGTCTGAAAATCGCGCAAGTACCCATGTTCCGTGCAGGTATTCTTGCACGACCAGGACTTGCGCGCCCACGCAGTACCTGCGCACCTGCCAGGACTTGCGCACCCCTATCTTTTTGGGTGCCTTTCCTGCCTATTTCACCCCTTTTATGCCATTCCACCTCTCCTATTCAAGATTCAGTCTTCACGACACTCTTAAAATCCATTTATGGCATGATTTCTTGATTTGGATTCCTTATATGAAAGGAACTCCGTGGAACATCTCTCAAAACATAGTGATTTTCACATCTTTATGTCACTAAAGTTAGAGAGTTCATTCATTCAACCTCATCCTTTAAAATGAGAGAATCATTAATATGGGCATCCTCCTTAGGAGTAAGCCCCAAATCCTCTAACCTGGGCCTCCTTTTCAGCCCCAATCATAATTCTCATTAATATGGGCATCCTCTTTAGGAGTAAGCCCCAAGTCCTCTAATCTGGGCATCCTCCTTAGGAGTAAGCCCCGGTCTCAAAATTCCCAAAAATGGGCATCCTCCTTAGGAGTAAGCCCCAACCATAATTCTCTTAACTTGGGGATCCTTTTCAGGAGTAAGTCCCATTCTCAAATATGGGCATCCTGCTCAGGAGTAAGCCCCAAGTCCCTTAATATTTCAAGTCCCTTAACTTGGGCCTTCTTCTCAGGAATAAGCCCCAGTCTTATTTTCTCTTAACCAGTCATAATTCTTTTTTGATATGGTCTTCCTTCTCAGGAGTAAAACTCAATCATAAGTCCCCTCCTAACTTGGGCATCTTCCTTAAGAGTAATCCCCAAGATTAGAGTATCCAAATCTCTATGAAGAACATATACCTTTGTGGACCTTATTCTTGGATTTTTTCCCTGAAGTAAATCTTAATCCTCATCTATTTGGGCAGTTATACACACATAAGCCCCACATCATTGCATCTTTCATGGCCCAATTGTCTGGTTTCACCAAATACCTCTTGTTTCTCACATCGAGCATGACTCACGTGATCTTAGAGTGTAAAAGTAATCATGACATCTTTCTTTGATCCATCAATCATGCATAAACATCATACTCCCTTACTCGAACTACGTGGGTTATGATTACTTTTCCCAAACAAAGGATACGTAGGTAGCCCATCAGCGGGTACGATCCCAACTCTGAAATAATCAATGTACTTCTGAATGACAATAAATTTCAAGTTCCCCACTGAGTGGATTTAAAACAAGTATGGTCATCATAATTATCAAGATACTTTTATGTATTAAAGGATACAATTGACTAATAATCTCTAACAAATACAGATGATTCTCTATCGATGAAGAACCTCAAACACATATAAATGATTCTCTAAATTTATTATATATCAATCATTGATTGTCAGATCTAAAGGAAAGCTCATTTTATACTTGGTAATGTAATAAGGATTCACGAACATAACTTAAATCTATAAAGAGAGTCCCGGAGTAGAAAATAATTCCCCTCAAAAAGGTGTGATGAGTCTGACCTCCAATCCTCTCGACCAATGCAAATTCCTAAGCCTCATCAGTTCACAACTAATGAGAACCTACCTTTGGAAAGTAGGTTCAAATGGATATTGTATCATTTGATGTTTTCGGTTCTATGAAAAAACCCATTAGAAACTGCTTGGAATGTTTAAACCTTCAATCAACGAGGTCATCCCAAATTCCAGAGGGAAACATCCACATATTGCTCCTGAGGAAGTACATTCATAATCCCACACATGTACTGAATCTAGAGACAGTAAAAATGGAGAATGTCCTTTATTATTAGGAGTAATTAATGAAGATATTGGATTGTAGAGAAAAAGTTCTATACAATAAGACAACTCACCTTGTCAAAGTGCTATAGAGTAACCATAAATATAAGGTGAAAAAATGTGAACCAAAGGAAACAATGAGATAGAAGTACCCTAATCTATTCTCAACTAAGAATATGAGTTGAATTTTTGGGGATGACATTATTTTAAGGTGGGAAGAATGTAATGACCATAAAAATATTCTTATTTAAAATTGATCTCTCTCCTCCCAATAAATGTTTATTATATTTTAAATATAAGAACATAAAAATCATTTTAAATGCTATAATCTCTATTAAAAAAGTGATAGAAATTATGATAAGATGTGTAAGAACCTACGTAAATGAAGTAGTGAGTAATGTAGTGTAATATTGGAAATAAACAACACTTTATTTCATTATTTAAGAACATTACATTTAGTCTGAAAAAATTTCCAATTTAATATTTAATATTACAATGGGAAGAATAATAAAGGTTAAATAGAGTAAAATATAAAAATTTGGGTCGCCTCGATCCCCAAGAATCATTTTACCCATGAACATCATTGTAACATAGAAATAGAGGGTTAGTAATACAATATTAATTTTAGAAATGATATTAAAACTTGATAGAATCAAAGTGAATGATGGAGTGTAAGAATGATGGTGTATTTATTCGGAAATATGATCATATTCCTTTATGTTTTTCATCTAATATATTTGATCATAATTATGACTATTAATCAATAAAATAGGTGGTTATTATTATTGCTGGTTATTTAGACGCATTTATATAATCATCAAATTATTTAATGATATAATAAAAATTGTCTTATTTTTGGATACTATTCATATATTTTATTAAAAATTTATTTTATGAAAAAATTATATTTTTTAAATAAAAGTTTCTTTCCTGAAATAACCTTATTAAACAAATTTTGAATGATAATATAGTTTAATGAAGTTTTAAGTAATTTTTATAATGGTCACAATGTTTATTAAATAATAAAAATTGTAAATTCATTAAATAATGATTTTTATTTAAATGTTAAAATTATCATATTTATATTATTATTTTGATAAAATAAATTTCATTTTTTACTCAGAACATCAAAATTATCTTAGGGTTATTTTTTTAAGAATTTTCTGACAAAGTTGATTTATTTGGAGAAAAAGTGAAAATTGAAGCTTTTAGAGCACTATGGTTTTATGAAAACATTATTATGTCAAAATGACTAAAAATATTAATAATTTTTTTATTTAATTAAAATTTTATTTAATAATTATTAATATTTTAATATATAAATTTAAACTTCACTTTTTTTGAACCAAAAATTGGATTTTCAAAATAAAATTTATTATTTGGATTCTATGCATTGAATGGGTTGTTTGGGAGGAGTTTTTCAATTTTGGAATTCCATATATATCCCTCCCTTTTTACCACTCATCAATAATCTAGAAAATTGGTTGTAATTGACTTCACCGGCAAATGTTTAGCTTATATAATAAAACAAACAATATTTAATCCTTAAAAAAGTACCCCTTGTAAAGTATAAATACCTCCCATTCCCCATTCCACTACAATAAAAATTCATAATAGATGAATTTATGGTCATTTTAACTCCTAAAGAGTCCCTAAAAGATACCATCAATTTATCACGGTGCCATCCTCAAGTTTTTTAAAGAAAATATTCAAGGTAATGGTATTATCCTCTTCTTTATTTTCATTCAATTACCTCTTTCTATGAGGCTTTTTAATGTCAAAGATTATTTCATTTTAGGAAATTTTGATCTTCCCATTACTTTCACAGTGGTGTTTTATTAGCTGGATACCACCATCATTTCTCATTATACGTTTTCCTTAATCCTTGTTTTATAACATCATACTGCTGAAATCATTTCTCATTATAGATTTTCCTTAATCCATTTTGATCTTCCCATAAAAATGAATGTCTCATTTTAATGTTGTAGACACATTTACATGTTATAATTCATGTTATTTATATTATGATATACCTCATGTTCACGTGATCATGCCTTATTGACATTCCTCAAGGTCAAAGGGTAAGTATATGTTTTTTTATTCCATTAATTGGCTTTATACTCACCCCTTTATTTGATTCTTCTCCCTAGGATATGAGATAATGTGAAATTAACTTAGGATAAAACTATGAAAAATCCTTTCAAGTTGAATAGAACAATGTTAATTTTTTTTCAAGTATAATGTTTTTAATTTAAATGACACTAAAAATTAAAATATCATCTTTATTATTAAAAGTTTTAACCATGTAATTATTGTTTCATGAAATAAAAAGGTGGGATGCCATAGTGGATCTCTTTGTGGGTAGTGTTCAACCCAAGTTTGTGTTAGGTGGTTCTGTATCTTGACTATGTTAGACGAAATGTATTTATCTATTATTGTATTTTTTAATTAATGATTTGGTATAATTTTTTTTGTATGTGTAAATGGATTTGTGGTAAAAATATTTCCATGGCTTTGAGTAAAGGGAAAAAGGATAATTTCAATGAATTATAAAGAGTTTGTGATATGAGTTTTTAAAGAATGTTTGGGTGTAATAAAGGGTCATGGGATTGTTTGTAAAATGTGAAAACCTTTGAATTGATTTGAGGAATGAAACACAAGGGAATGTTTTTGAAATTATTTGGAAGGTTTAGCTTATGACTGTAACACCCCTAGATTTTATGAAAAATATTCTTTTTAATTTCATTAATGTATTGTGTTGAACGCTACACCAAAAGGATCTTATACAACACACATCCTTGACTTTACTTGAATTACACACAATAGTGACTTTCCTCGATAGCGTGTGTAGTACGCAATACCGAGTTTCACTAAACAACGATATGCTATTAAAATATTATTAAAACTAGCCATTATGAATAGTAATAACCACTTTTTGAAATTTTGTAAATTTTATTTTTCAAAATGGACTTCATTTTTGGATTCGAAATATCGAAATTAGCTTAGGCTGAAATTTTGGTACTTTTCAGATAACTTTCATTTTCTGATGAATAGTGAAAATTACTAAATTTTAATTAAAAACAACCCTTTTAATCGAAATAATTAATAGTGATAAATTATTAATTTGAGTGGTTTTAAATTATATTTAGAATATATTTTTACAATTTAATGCAATGTTTTTCATTGGATGTAATTTCACATTTAAACCAGACATAAACAGGTGTCAATCTTTTGATAGTTATTATATTTTAAAAACACGCTATTTGTTTTGACGACGAGAATTAATTTTTAAATTAGTTAATGTAACTGATATGTTTTGAATTTTGTAAAATAAAAATCATTTTTTAATTCATAATATCAAATATAGCTTAGGCCTAATTTTTGGTATTTTTCTAGAAACTTTCATTTTTTGATGAATAGTGAAACCACTAAGTGGTAGTTAAAAAAAAGCTGAATTTTTCATAAAACTTAATTTTACTGCTTCTGTGAGTAGAATTTCGAAAATAAAAGAGACATGATTAATATCAAGGACTAAAATGTGGTTCAATGAGATGAAAATAAATTTTTTGGTGAATAGTAACTTTTTACTTTTTTTTTACCACGATTAAATGTAAATAGGGTAGTTAAGGGTAAAAATGATATTATTTTTACCATAACACATGTCCTAATTCTATTGGATAAGTTTAATTCGACCAAAAACAACCTTAGGAATAAAATATGACCATTTAGGCCCACTTGGATTAGATTAGGACATTTATTATTAATTTATTTAAAGAAGGGTTAAAATAGTTAAAATCAAAGTTTAATAAGTAGAAAATTTTTAATATAGGATTATACATAAGATAAATTCGACTATAAATATTCATTAGAAATTTAAAAATATTTCCTACATAATGGTATTTTATTTGTAATTTTTATACATTAAATAATTTAATTTATTTATGACACAACGATGATGCAGCAATTATCTTATTAATGAAATATTGACATAATTGATGTTATAAATACCCAAATAAATGTAATTTGAGCCTTTTTAGGGATTACACTAATTTTATAGGTTACTATGACATGTTAGTATTGATTTAAGTAACTGTTTTCTAAATAATCATTCTGTTATGATTTTCACAAAAATCAATTACTAAATGGTGTCAAAATTGACATAAAATAGTTTTTAAAACAAATATTATATTATTAATTGTTATTTTATTCCTAAAAATCTTAGGTTCAGCCAAATGACTTAGATACGGTTATATATATTAATAATAAACAACTTGGGGTTTGTTTGGATTTTTATAGTATGTTTATTAACCTTATAGTGTAAGAACACAAAAAGACACGGTAAAAGTAAAATTATCTAACTTAAAGTTAAATCTAAATGATATTGTTAAAATAGTAAACTAAACTTGTCCAAATTCTATTGGATGAGGGTCTTTCGACCCATCTACACCTTAGCTTCAAAATAAATCAATTTGGAGCTATTTAAAACCGAATATGGCTTTATAATAAAATAATATTTTTAGTTTTTCCAAAGGATCCCCTCTCCTTCCTTATAAAAGGGCACCTCCTCCCTCTCTTCCTCACACCACTTTGAGCCTTCAAGCTCATCCAAACCCTGAAAAATTCTCTTCTCCCCTTCCCTAGCAACATCATAGAGGTCCTGGTCTTCTTCAAAGACCAATTTTAGTTCCCTAAGAGGAGTACTCAAAGAGGCGCTTCAAAGAAGAGGTAATGTCCGTTACCGATTCTTTCAAATTTATTTCTTCTTCCACTTCTTCTTATTAGGTTGTTTCATTATGAAGTAATAACATCAGTATCCTTTATATAATGATATGTTATTATAAGTATGAAACAACCCTATTTCACCATCTATCCATCCTACGGAAAACAAAATCACCGCGCGTACGTACGTACGGAATACCGTCTCCACGCCGTGGTGTAATCTATTTTCCACCACCACCTTACTTGGATGGGTATAATGGTGTAAATAATAACTATATATGATTATTTTAAATTTATATTGATTCTGAAATAGTATACATGCACTCCAATACAATTCAACGATCATGAGAACAATATCATCGCTCGTGCATACGTACGGACTACCGTCTCCACGACGCGATGAGATTCATTCTCCATGTTAACCATTTATGAATGATTATAAAGAATATAATCATGAAATATATGAAATAATAATGATACTGGATTTATGTGTATATATATGTATGTCATATACTTAATTCCATTCAACTCAATAAGGAAACGAAAATAGCGTTCATGCGTACGTACGACCTACCGTCTCCATGAACGATGTATTTCTTTCCATTTACTAATTTATTATATATATGTATATTCTGAATATATATTATATATTAATCATGTTTTATATTCTATAATTAAGTAATCATGATCTATGTAATCATATGAATAATTACAAGTCAAAACACGGACAACAAATGAAACGATTTTACCCAAAACGCTCTTTAACATGGAATTTACAAAAGAACGAGTAATATAAAGTCATAAGTGAACCATATATGATATCATAACAATGAGTATGATTCTGGAATAATTCAATGACATTATTTAAATCATTATACATGAGGTTCGGACACTTACGAAGCAAATCAGATCTAAGGTAAGGGAAAATCTCGCAATCTCATTTTTATCCGAGATTGTTTATACTTCAGAACTTACTGGGGAATATTTATCATCCACATCCATGTTTCCTCAATATGTAATATTTATATCCTTCTAAAATTGTTTATATCCAATTTTACCCTTCGGCGAGTTTTTAGTAAAAGATATGAAAGGAATCTTTTGTCGTTTTTCATACGAGGTACTTTTTGACTTTTCTGAAAAAAGTAAGAGAAGAATGTTTTTTTAACTTATACGGAATGAATGGATTTTTAAAACATTATTTCCAAGAAGATTCCTTTACAAGTTTTCAAGTTTATTTTTAATCAACTTCTTTTAGTTTAAAATTGTATGACATGTTAAGAAAGGAAAAATGTTCTTGAAGTATAAAGGATATTTTCCTCAAGAATGGAGTTCAAGTGTTTTATCAAAATTATTTTCCATCTAAGATAATATAGGGTTATTTTTATATACTTATTATTACATTGATTTTATTATGTTGTGATGGAATTATTTTTATGAATTCCTTTATCTTATATGAATGGTTTTATGATGTCATGATGTTTAAGAATTGCATTTTTATTACATGGGTTATGAAATGATGTATGATTTATGATTTTATGGAACACATAATAATGGTATCATTATGAGATGGGTGGGACCTATATATCACTCCAATGCATTGGGTAAAGATTTATATCTCATGAGATAGACATGGATGGAACGGCAGTTTAAACCGGTTCAGCGAAACAGGACTTAAACGAGGAGTGAACTCGGTTCAGAAATGGACTTTGTCCACTAAGATTGTCTTGGCAATGAGTCTTGACTACTAATAAATGATTCTATATGATTATGTGTGTATGACACAAAGTTTCATGTTTTAAGTTATGATTATTGGGATTACATTTCACTACTATGATTTATCCCATGTTATGATATTAGGATCTCTTTTGCAGGTTAAGATTTCCAAAATGTTATGATCTTATGAATATGATGTGATTGATATTTCTTTTGTTTACCTTTACTGAGCATTTGAGCTCACCCTTTTATGTTTTCTTTTCCCCAGGATATAAAGAAAGGTTTTAGGTAAAAAAGGAAGATCTTTATGGGAGATGTTGAAGATCTTTCGCCACGATTAGAAGATTATATTCTAAGTTTCCAAAGACACTAAAATATTACGGTCCTTGTGTGTGTGTTTTTGTTATATACTTAGTATTCTTCAAAATTAATGTAATGTCCATGTACATTAAGCTTCGGGTCTCTACAGTTGGTATCAGAGGAAAGGTTTAGTTAGCCTTTGGAAACTAGGATGTGAAAAATTTAGTGAGATCCCTAGAGATATTTCTAAGGTATGTCTAGGGATGTACCTAAGGTTAAGTATAAGTATAGGTTATAGTCCTAGAATTACGGTAAAGATATTAGAATTAAACCTAAGATGATAGATGTCGAAGGTAATCTCCCTTGATTATGTGATTTTCCTTTTATGATTTTTGCCTCTCACAGAATTATTTTTGTGTTTTAGTCAATGGAGGGAACCCGAAGGAATTCCGTTAACATTGAATCTAATGGAAAAATTGGTGACTATGAGCAAAAAAATTGCGTAATGCCTAGGGAGAAAGATATTGTGATTATGCCAAATCATTCATCGCGATATATGATTAACAAGGTGAAATTTAGTGGTATGCCTAATTCATCAAATAAGAGGAAGATAGAATTTTATGCATGTTCGCATGTTGAGGAGCATAAAGAAAGGAAGATTGAGATTTCTAAAGAAGGGAAGAAGAACCTTGAGGAATACCTCAAATGGAGGGACATATGTTATCTGTGTGGAGAAAAGGGACATAGAGTGACATACTGTTATGGAGTTCAATGTCTTATTTGTGGAGAACATGGTCATTACCCAACTCAATGCCCTGACCTAAAAAGTTACTTCTAAATCAAGGAAGGACTTATTCCAGGACAATCATTTAAGAGGATTATTGAAGTGTTTATGTATTGGTATTCAAGAATAATGTTGTTGAGGTACTTTTATGGTGTATTAGAATATTTATGTAGTAGTCTATTGTGGATTTCAATAATTTTATGGTACCGGTAACCATGAAAAGTGATTCAAATATTTTGGAAAGCAGATGATATGCACATAATGAAGGGATAATGAGAAAATGAAATGTTTAACAGTATTCATGATATCATGATTGTTATAAGGACTAAGTGATATCATGGTTTGAGTATACAGAATTTCGGGATTTTGGTATGTGGAAAGAGTTAACTTTTGATAGCACTCATGTTTTCACTAAGGTTTAATGGGTATTCATTTTTCAAGAGAATGCATGATTAAGGCCTTCGAATGTTTGGAATGTGACCAAAAAGACAAATCCCATGATATATGGGGATCAACAATGGTATTAACATGCTTGTTATATGAACTATTTGGTAATCGTTTTCACTATAATATGAGATTGGACAACAGTATTTTGGATAAGCCTAAAGATTGGAAAGGATTATGTTGGACATAAGTTAGTATTGTTTAAGGATATGACTTTTTTCGATATTATTGATGGGATGTTATAGTAATGTAGTTTTAGAAAAAGGACAACCTACAGGACGAGCGACAACCCATCGCGTCGGACAAGGCTGTGGGAATCGAACCCACAACTGAAGTGCGACAGGCCTTTATCGCCTACCAATGGCCTACATGAAGTCCCTGGTTAGTATAAACTAGTTTTATTTTATTAAGTGGTATGATAGATGAAGTATATGTCCATTTGGGAACGATATACGATAGATGGACTTATGTATATAACTATTGCTAACCTTTTGATTAAGACAGACGAAATGACCCATCATTCTATCACATGATCTGCTAACACTTCAAGAATGAAAAATTCAACTTCATTTCTTTAAGAGATGAAGTGGAAATTGTTCAAGGCATGAACAATAGTGAGATTATGTCGAAATAAAGTAGGTATTTCTTCTAATTCAAAATTTTCAACTTTAGGAAAATGATATTGAAAACCAAAAATGTTGTCCAAGTGCTCTTATATCCAATGCGTCATATGGTACCTTAGATCATCGCAAATATATGGATTTGTGATTGTTGGCTATTTCATAGCCATGTTCTCTACCACTCTCCATCAGAACATGACAGTTATATTTCTCTTCCATATCTATATTTTCACCTATGTTCTCCTACGTGGAAACCCAGTGATTAGTTAATTTGGGTAACCGTTACGTTTCATACTTTAGTTTTTAAAGATAAGTTTTGTTATTACTTTTTCTGATGTGGGTTTCTATTAAAGAAACTTTTGAGTAGTAAACCATTCATAACCCTGACGAATTTTGAGGGCGAAATTCATTTTAAGGGGCGTAGAATGTAACACCCCGAGATTTTATGAAAAATATTGTTTTTAATTTCATTAATGTCTTGTGTTGTACACTACACAAAAAGGAGCTTGTACAATACACATCCTTGACTTTCCTTTCATTACACACAATCACGACTTTCCTCGATAGCGTGTGTAGTACGCAATACCGAGTTTCACTAAACAATGATATGCTATTAAAATATTATTAAAAATAAACGTTATGAATAGTAATAACCACTTTTTAAAATTTTTAAATTTTTATTTTTCAAAATGGACTTCATTTTTGGATTCGGAATATCGAAATTAGCTTAGGGTGAAATTTTGGTACCTTTCGGATAACTTTCATTTTCTGATGAATAGTGAAAATAACTAAATTTTAATTAAAAATAACATTTTTAATCGAAATAATTAATAGTGATAAATTATTAATTTGAGTGGTTTTAAAGTATATTTAGAATATATTTTTACAATTTAATGCAATGTTTTTCTTTGGATGTAATTTCACATTTAAACCAGACATAAACAAGTGTCAATCTTTTGATAGTTATTATCTTTTAAAAACACGCTATTTGTTTTGACAACGAGAATTAATTTTTAAATTAGTTAATTTAACTGATATGTTTTGAATTTGGTAAAATAAACATCATTTTTGAATTCATAATATCAAATATAGCTTAGGCCTAATTTTTGGTATTTTTCTAGAAACTTTCCTTTTTTGATGAATAGTGAAACCCCTAAGTGGTTGTTAAAAAAACTGATTTTTTCATAAAACTTAATTTTACCGCTTCTGTGAGTATAATTTCAAAAATCCAAGAGACACAGTTAATATCAAGGAATAAAATGTGGTTCAATGAGATGAAAATAATTTTTGGTGAATAGTAAAGTTTTACTTTTTTACCACGGTTAAAAGTAAATAGGGTAGTTAAGGGTAATAATGATATTATTATTACCCTAACACATGTCCTAATTCTATTGGATAAGTTTAATATGACCAAAAACAACCTTAGGAATAAAATATGACCATTTAGGCCCACTTGGATTAGATTAGGACATTTATTATTAATTTATTTAAAGAAGGAATAAAATAGTTAAAATCAATGTTTAATAAGTAGATAATTTTTAATATAGGGTTATATATAAGATAAATTTTCTTATAAATATTCATTAGAAAGATAAAAATATTTCCTAAATAATGGTATTTTATTTTTAATTTTTTGACATTAAATAATTTAATTTAGTTATGACACAACGATGATGGAGTAATAATCTTATTAATGAAATATTGACATAATTGATGTTATAAATACCAAAATAAATATAATTTGAGACTTTTTATGAATTACACTAATTTTATAGATTAATATGACATGTTAGTATTGATTTAAGTAACTTTTTTTGAACTAATAATTCTGTTATAATTTTCGAAAAAATCAATTACTAAATAGTGTCAAAATTGACATAAAATAGTTTTTAAAACAAATATTATATCATTAATTTTTATTTTATTCCTAAAAATCTAAGGTTCGGCCAAATGACTTATATAAGTTTATATATATTAATAATAAACAACGTGGGGTTCTTTTGGCTTTTTATAGTAAGTTTATTAACCTTATAGTGTAAGAACACAAAAAGGCATGGTTAAAGTAAAATTATCTAACTTAAAGTTAAATCTAAATGATAAGGTTAAAATAGTAAACTAAACTTGTCAAAATTCTACTGGATGAGAGGATTTCGACCCATATCCACATTAGCTTCAAAATAAATCAATTTGAAGCTATTTAAAACCTAATATGGCTTTATAATAAAATAATATTTTTAGTTTTTCCAAAGGAGCCCCTCTCCTCCCTTATAAAAGGGCATCTCCTCCCTCTCTTCCTCACACCACTTTGAGAATTCAAAATCGGCCAACCCCTGAAAGATTATCTTCTCCACTTCCCTAGAAGCATAATAGAGGTCCTGGTCTTCTTCAAAGACCAATTTTAGTTCCCTAAGAGGAGGACTCAAAGAGGGGCTTCAAAGAAGAGGTAATGTCCGTTACCGATTCTTTCAACTTTATTTCTTCTTCCACTTCTTCTTATTAGGTTGTTTCATTATGAAGTAATAACATCAGTATCAATCATATACTAATATGTTATTATAAGTATTAAACAACCCTATTTCACCATCTATCCATCCTACGGAAAAAGAAATCACCGCGCGTGCGTACGTACGGAATACCGTCTCCACGCCGTGGTGTAATCTATTTTCCACCACCACATTACTTGGATGGGTATAATGGTGTACATAATAACTATATATGATTATTTTAAAGTGATATTGATTCTGAAATAGTATACATGCACTCTAATACAATTCAACGATCATGAGAACGATATCATCGCTCGTGCGTACGTACAGACTACCGTCTCCACGACGCGATGAGATTCATTATCCATGTTAACCATTTATGAATGATTATAAAGAATATATAATAAGTAATCATGAAATATATGAAATAATAATGATACTGGATTTATTTGTATATATATGTATGTCATCTACTTAATTCCATTCAACTCAATAAGGAAATGAAAACAGCGTTCATGCGTACGTACGGCCTACCATCTCCATGAACGGTGTATTTCTTTCCATTTACTAATTTATTATATATATGTATATTCTGAATATATATTTTATATAAATCATGTTTTATATTCTGGAATTAAGTAATCATGATCTAATTAATCATATGAATAATTACAATTCAAAACACGGACGACAAATGAAACGATTTTACCCAAAATGCTCTTTAACATGGAATTTACAAAAGAACGGGTAATATAAAGTCATAAGTGAACAATATATGATATCATAACAATGATTATGATTCTGGAATAAGTCAATGACATTATTTAAATCATTATACAGGAGGTTCATACACTTACGAAGCAAATCGGACATAAGGTAAGGGAAAATCTCGCAATCTCATTTTTATCCGAGATTGTTTATACTTCAGAATTTACTGGGGAATATTTATCATCCACATCTATGTTTCCTCAATATATAATATTTACATCCTTCTAAAATTGTTTATATCCAATTTTAACCTTTGGTGAGTTTTTAGTAAAAGATATGAAAGGAATCTTTTGTCATTTTTCGTACGAGGTACTTTTTGACTTTTCTGACAAAAGTAAGAGAAGATTGTTTTTTAACTTATACGACATGAATGGATTTTTAAAACATTATTTCCCAGAAGCTTCCTTTACAAGTTTTCAAGTTTATTTTTAATCAACTTCTTTTAGTTTAAAATTGTATCACATGTTAAGAAAGGAAAAATGTTTTTGAAGTAGAAAGGATATTTTCCTCAAGAATGGAGTTCAAGTGTTTTATTAAATTTATTTTCCATCTAAGATAATATAGGGTTCTATTTCTATCCCTATTATTACATTGATTTTATTATGTTAT
This sequence comes from Viscum album, assembly GCA_963277665.1. Taxonomy (NCBI): domain Eukaryota; kingdom Viridiplantae; phylum Streptophyta; class Magnoliopsida; order Santalales; family Viscaceae; genus Viscum; species Viscum album. Next base: position 1,372,639,034 of record OY728135.1, read on the forward strand.
GATGTAATTTTTTTTATGAATTCCTTTATCTTATATTAATTGTTTTATGATGTCATGATGTTTAAGAATCCCATTTTTATTACATGGGTTATGCAATGATGTATGGTTTATGATTTTGTGGCACACATAAGAATGGTATCATTATGAGATGGGTGGGACCTATATCTCACTCCAATGCATTGGGTAAAGATTTATATCTCATGAGATAGACATGGTTGGAACGATAGGTTAAACCGGTTCAGTGAAACCGGACTGAAACGAGGTGTGAACTCGGTTCAGAAATGGACTTTGTCTGCTAAGATAGTCTTTGAAATGAGTTTTGCCTAATAAGAAATGATTCTACATGATTATGTGTGTATGAAAAAAAGTTTCATGTTTTAAGTTATGATTATTGGGATTACATTTCACTACTATGATTTATCCCATTTTATGATATTATGATCTCTTTTTCAGGTTAAGATTTCCAAAATGTTATGTTCTCATGAATATGATGTGATTGATATTTCTTTTGTTTATCCTTACTGAGCATTTGAGCTCACCCTTTTATGTTTTCTTTTCCCCAGGATATAAAGAAAGGTTTTAGGTAAAAAAAAGGAAGATCTTTATGGGGGATGTTGAAGATCTTTCACCATGATTAGAAGATTATATTCCGAGTTTTCAAAGACACTAAACTATTATGGTCCGTGTGTGTGTGTTTTTGTTATGTACTAAGTATTCCACAAAAGTAATGTAATGTCCATGTATGTTAAGCTTCGGGTCTCTACAATGACCATCATCTATTTTATTATTGGGAGGTTCACTCATGGGGTGTTACTCTACTTCCTAGTCCTATTTTTCTAGGGGGATTGATATTTACATTACTGGAGGGTTCACTCAGTGGGTGTTACTCTACTCATTAGTCCATTTTTCTTAGAATTGGGCATGCACTAGTCTTTTATTATGGTATGAGTATTATTCTGGCTTTACCTGTTGTGATCCATGGAATATTTACCATTATTATTGGATTTGTATATTTTTTTTAATTTGATATACATGCTTTGACTAATAAACCGATTATTTGAAATGTGATTTGAAATTTTTTACTTGATTATTTTAAAAATGTGGAAAATGAAAGGGAAATATTCACCTTTATTTAATATAAAAATTATTTTTTTCTTATCATTCCATGTTTTATTTGAAATGAGAATAATAGGATGATTTGTACAGTGAATTGATATGGAAAACCTGGGTGAGATCCTATAGAGCCTATTTATCTCACACCTTACACACCCCATCAGTAGTGTATAGACCTGGTTATGTATTTTGATGTAGGGAAAGGCAAGGTACCATAGTGAGGTAGCGTGGTTTCTATCAGCTGAGTTTGTGTATCTAGTGGTGCAACGGTTTGATATTTCCCACATATCACCAAAGTATTTGCCTTCTATTTGTTTGGTTTTGTTGCACTCGTACCTTCTTTTTTTAATCTTGTTTTAAATTTTTATTTCTATCATTGTTTTATTTTAGTTATAGAATATATTTCTTCTGGTGTTATTCCAAGTTTTCTTTATTATATGTATATATTACATGTATCTTGTTCAGGTTGGGAAAAATCACCCCTTTAGCTATTTTTTGATTCCTAGGTACTTTTCTCTAGTCTGTAGGGTTCATGTACTCCATTCAGGTATGTGGAAGATCAGATTGGATGAATTTTTTAGAGGGTAACCCATGTCGCTTCATTAAAAATTGTTATCTAGGGAGGTTTTTCCTCAAGATTCATTATATGGGGATGTTTGGTAGATTAGAAATAGGATTATCGAGACTTGAGAGGTAGGTCATGGTGAGTGCCTGAGAAACTCTTGTCATGATGAAACTGAAGTTACCAAGGGTTGTTAGGACATGTGCCTCCTTTTTTGAGTTCTTTATCTTAATATCAATTTGTGTGCATGGTTTTCTAGTTTTAATTGAGATTATCCAATTATTTGATTATTTATTCTTTCTTCATTGTGTAGTGATATTCCCCTGAGATGTCTTTCATGGGTTCTATAGGAGGGTACGGTGGATGCTTCTAAAGGGAATCTACCTCTAGATTATATTATTATATACCCTATCATATAATTAGTTTGTTTCATGAAAAAAATGTACCATAAGTCAAAAATATAGTTTTTGAGGTAAAATAGGTGGAGGAATGGATAAACAAGTTTGATCAGATCTTTAACTTCTTGGATACACCTGAGACCATCATGTTGAAGTGTTTAATGTTTAGTCTCAAGAGTAATATAAAGAGATGGTGGGATTATATCATATTAGTGAATAAACATGTTTTATTTAATTAAAAGTGTTTCAAGACACTCTTATTTTCACTACTAGAAACAGGTTCTAAGCCAACATATCTATACTTATGGATTAGAGAAACTGTGGATATATAGAATTTAATCGAACCTATACCCATTATTTTTTTAAAAACCATGGATATATCCCCTTTCAAATATGAACTCACCCATGCTCCTCCTCCCCCCCCCACTTCGATGAGCCCTAATCGTCCCCTCCTATGAGATCTGTCCTCCCCAGCCTCCCTGCCCCTCCCCGCCTCCGCCTCGACCTCGACCTCCTAGCCTCCGCCTCGACCTCCCAGCTTCCACCTCCATGTCAACCTGCACCTCTTAGCCTCCACCTCTATATCAACCTCCTAGCCTCCACCTCAATCTCGACCTCCCGATATCCACCTCCAACTCAACCTCTCGATTTACGACTCTGCCTCGACCTCATAGACTTCACCTCCCGGCCCCTGCCTCCTCCCTCTACCTTCTTGCCTCCACATCCACATCCACCTACAATTCCATGCCTCCACCTCCCTACCTCCACCTACCAGTATCCAACCCTCCTACCACAAATTTTCCATTTCCAGAATTTTCTTCTATTTAATTTTTATAATTCTATAGTATTACATATTCAAAAATTTTATATTTTGGATTAATAATCACATATGTTTTATGCTAATTTTTATTTATTTTGACATATAAATATTGATCACCATTTTTCTGATTTTTTTCTCTATTATTTTATCCATATACTTTGGAAATATATCCTATAAACATACCTTCTTCAACTATTTCTTTAAAATTTCTCATTTATATTCTTAATCATGTTATAACAAGGGAATCCAAATATTTCGAAGTATTTGATAGTAGGAAATCGGTGAAAAAATATTTCATATATAGTCTTTGAATTCCCTAGTCTCAATAAACATCTATTCTAAATGTACATAGGATTTCACATTTTTTCTATCCAAATGATATATGAAAACATGTTTTTAGCTACCATGGTTCATCCCATGTCTGTAATACTTCTATTATTCCAGTTAGTTAGAAAATTTTGTTAAGGGGTGTATATTGTGATATATTGATGCATCATTATATGATTTATTAATCAGATATAAAAGTAATTGCATGCATATTCATTTTCATTTTCTTATCTTGAACTTTTTATTTGAACACTATGATTCTTTTCAAATTTTCTTTTGAAGATGTTGAGAAGTTGTATAGCCTTTGATTTATTCCCCATATGGAGTAGTATAATCATTAATAAATGTAATAAAATAATCACGAACATTTTTTTACTTGTGCCTCATTGTAATATACACATTTGAGTATATAAAAGTTATAGTGTTCTTGTGGATTGATTATCCACTTTCTAATTTATCCCATGTACCATCTTCCCTTTTATTGAGGTGTCACAAACTGATTCTCTATACCTTTTTAGTTTGAGAAAATATATCACATGTTCTTATTTATGAATATTTCTCTTGTTTTATTAGTGAATATGAACAATTATTTTGTGTAATATATAATCCTTATCCTTTTTACATATAGATTTAATTGGATGGGTCACGAATTTGAAATAAAATCCAATGTGTTATTTATCCTATAGTACTGACTTTCCATCATTTGATTTTATTATAATGAAAGGGTTTATCTATAAAAATGATATAATTTACCACATCCCAATGTTTTCTGACACTAAGGAAATTGTGTTGTATTCCATACATAAATAACACATTTTTTTATTTGTGTCCTTTTAATTCAATATCAGTAGTTCAAATACCTTAATTCTATAAGGATCTACCATTTCAAAATATTACTAATCCTACTTCATGATTCTACATATATTTCATGATTTTAGTGTCTCCATTAATGTGTGAATAACACTCACCATAAATGATACAAGGTATTTCTCTCTTTATTACCCTTGATGCCACTTCCCTTATAAATGACTTCTCTTATTGATTATTTTTCTCAAATTATTTCTATTTTTAATTATCGGAAAAATATATAGGGAAATTTATAATACATTTAACCATACAATTACTCAATATCTCACATATTACATAATATTACCTTATGATTTATGATGAATTTTGATTAGGGAGATTTGTGGTACTTCGGTTCATAACCTTCTTCTTTAATGACACATTATTTTTCAATTTAGGATTTATCAACCTTGATTCATGATTTATTTTAGGTAATCACATATTGTACCAATTTGTGTAATATTTTTGGCCAAATATAATATATCACCAGAAATAGCCACTAAATTTGAATATTATATTAAATCTATAATTATATAAAAAATATTACATTCTGTATTCATTACTTTAATATCAAAATATTCTTTTATATTACTTATTATTCATGTATTATTATTTCATCCTTGAATATTGAAGAAGGTTTCTCATTATTCTTTCTACCCCATAAATGTCTAGATTTTATATTAAGATTGAAATTTTTAGAGAAAATGATTATAGTTTTTGAATAATCTAAAGTTTAGGCTTAACTAGACTTCCTGTTCTAGAAATATTATATATGGTAGATATTTAATCATTCACTTAAATGTTTTTTTAAAGTTTTATTTCACCCTTTTTTAACATTAATTAAGCTATAATAAGTTTTGATTTTAGCTTGGTCATTTATTTTACTTTCAACGTAAGTTTTCCTCCAACATTGTCATTGATATTTTCAGGATCAGTAACCTTCATCTTGAATTTATTGATTAAATCAAAGGTTTTACTCTATATGCTGATTTACTCCTCATTTGGTTCAACATTCTTCCCATAATATTTCTTTAAAGTTATATCTTTGCTGTTTAACTTGGAATTAAAATCAATTTTGGCCTATAACTTAAACATGAGCATATATTCTTTATTTTATTCTTCTCCAACATCTTATTTAGTACTTAAGGTTATTTTTTTGAAATTTCACATATTCAATGAAATTTGTGATTTTATATAGTTTTTTTAAAAGGTTGGGGCCAAAGCCTCATTTTTATTATTAAATCAAAGCAAAGTCCCCGGAAAAGTCCTCCTTGCTTGTAGAAACATGTTTTGACCCATGGGGCATTTTGGTTTTTATATTGGGGAAGTAACTTGTATAGTCACAAAAGACATGTAAGTTCTAGTTGAGTTTTTATTTAATTTTCTTTATTGAATCATCAACTTAGGCCTTTGATTTCTTTCTATGGGTGTAGGGTAGTTATATTATTTTAAGGGGCCAGAAGGTCACTAGAGGTGGCTACATAGTTTTCTTTGCAGGGGACGAAGATCGGGGCAGTGGAGTGATTAATTAGTGTGTTTTATTTTTTTATACCTTTGTATTGTGATGTTTTTGTTTATTTTATTTTCCTTCGGTGTGGACCTCCGACGTAAGGATAAGTCATTCCAAAATTTTATTTATTTTCTACTGCTATTTTAATTGATTTTTTATGGGTGAAATCATCCCTAAGTAGTGATTCCTTGATGCCTAAACACTTGTTCCAGCCCATGGGAATATCCCATCCACCTTATTCTATCCTAGTATTCCTATATTAGAGTTTATGTACAAACCATGGGAGGGCATAATAATCATTAATAACTTCTCATACTTCTAGTATTCCACATCAACCTCTTTAATTCCTACTTCACCTTTTGAAATTTCATTCTTTTACGTGATGCTCTGTGAGAATCCTTGGCATCTATTGATTTAATTTCTAGATTTACATTCCAAAATCTTTATCCCTCATGTTTTGGGTCCATGTTTTAGACTCAAAAAATTTAAATACTTCTCCATAAATCACATAAAAAATCCATCTTCCATACTTAGAATGAATCATGAACTATTTTCAAACAGTCATGATTATTTTTACATTAAATGATTAGTATATAATTGTAGTAACTAACTATAGAATATCATTCAAGAAACCTCAAATTATTACAAATAGATAAAAATAATGTATCAATTTGATTGTAATGAATACATATTATCTTCCTAGATATTATGTAAAAAATGTTAATCTTATGTATCACTATGAGAAGTTTCTTCATTCCACATTCTTTAGATCTTTTATCTTATAGTAACATCTTATGAACTTTTTCAAGGTTGTCTCATTTAGCTTCCATTGATGCCTCTACTTATAATGATTGATACTTTATCTTTTGGATAAACAATATCTTTTGTCTATGATTCATATTTTGAAATGTATCTATATAATTTCTTCACTTCAAAATATATTCCAAAAGTGAACCTTTATTCATCTATCATATTCTAGATTCACTTTATATTAACATAAATAACTCATCTTGTAACTTCAAGATAATAAATTCTATAATGCTTCATATTCTATTTAATGTTAATATTTTATAAATAATGCTTCTAGAAACCCAGTTCAGGTTACTATAGCAACCCAATGCAGGAAGATAGATGATCCTTATATCGATGTCAGGACTCCTACATGAATTCCAATAGTATTCTGTCAATCCTTAGAAGATTTAATCACTCACATGTCACTATTTGGCAGCATGAATCTTATGTCAGCTTAGCCATTTCCATATTTTGGATCATATTTTACTTCATAAAGATACATGATCCTTAAGTCCTAAAAATGATACAGAAACCCAAATCATCCTTAACGTTTTTTCATTCAGTTATTCGGTTGATCCTTACACAGTTGGAAAATCATCCTTATGCATAATGGGAGGGTTCATGCCTTTTATATCTTTTCGATATCTATAGAAAATTATTCTTATGTTAATCCAAATGACTTACGTCAATCTTAATTACTCATACTTATTTATATATATGATTCCTTTGTGAATTTTCAACTCCAGCATAGAACTTTCAGCTTTGATCGATCTCATATCAGGTTATCTCAAAAACTTCTCCAATACCTCAAATCATCTCAAAATCACTTCAAGGCATTCTTATATTCTTCAAAACATCATCTAAAGGATTTTACTTCTATGGATGGATTTTCTAACAATCAAACAGCTTCATGAGTGATTTTTGATTGTGTACAATTCATTAGGTGGACTACATATGATTCATTAGGGGTTTTCTTCGAGTCATTTGAGAAATTTCACAGTGGTCATTCCCTTAATGGAATTCTTGAAGATGGTCAACCAGAATAAGTAGAAACAATTATGATATATTTTATTAATCATAAAGAGTGGGGCCTAAGGGTGAAACTCAGTGGTAGCTAACCCTATGCGTCTCGATGGGGTCTCAAGTTCGAGTCTCACTAAGTACATACATGCATTACTTGTTTCATGTTTTTCTTTATAATGTAGCCATTTTACACGTATAAATAGAGGCTTCAACTTCATCTTTTAAAAAATGGTTAATTTTGTGGCATGTTTTGAGTGGATATAATCAAGCCAATGTTCTCCAAATTCACTTATGATATGCTATGGATAGCACTAAAACCATTTCATCAGAACTTTCCATATTTCCATACAATTCAGATCCATAATAATCATAGTTTATTATTCACAGCACATTTACATTGATAAACTAATCAACATCATCTACACTCAATGGGTCAAAACTCCTCTATTAAATAAAATTAGTTACCACAAATTCTGCACATGAACTCCAAGAAATTTCTTCATAAAACTTTGTTATAGGATTGATCTTAGCTATTCCAATAGTATAACTTCATTTAATTTCCATAAAATTGATCATCACTATTCTAATAGAAAAACTTAATTTCATTTCTCTGTCACCTAAAAAGTGGTGGAACCTACCAACTTCTCATCTTTAAGATGAATCACCAATACTCATTCATTTTTCAGAGCTCAACACATTTTTGTATCATGAATTTAGAACTATATTTCATTTCATCAACTAGATTAGGGGCACCAACCTCCTCCCAAGAATCTCATCTTTATCACATATTAACATCATGAATATTTCCTCCTTCACTAAAAACTAATACAAAATAAACACAGAGTGAATTAAATAGATTGAAGTGTTTAGATTCAAATTGTAGTGTTTTTATCTCATGATATGTTGTATTTGATGAATCATGGTTTCCTTTTCAACATTGGCACTCAGATTTATCATCATAAAATTTTTCTACAACTAGTTCCAAATCTTATTACTTTCCTCTTTTAGTGTATTATTCATGTCCCATTATCAATAGTCATGGTTATTCAATTTCAATTTATGGTTTGATGCCTTCTGGTTTCTCCTCTTATCCTCATCCCAGTTCACCTCTTTATACTTCAATTTACCTTGATGACTCTCTTGGTTCTCATCCCACCTCAGTATAGTTTTCTAGACATCCTTTTGGTGATAATTCTTCAAGGAAACATCTTGCTGATGATCCTTCCTCAAAGTAGTATTCTGGCCAGTCAACTCATTCTATTCCTCATAATTCTAATCCTATGCCCACATTTTCCAAGGATGCTATTTTCATACCCAAGGTTTATACAACTTCTATGGAACCTATATATTTTAATGATGTTTTGTTTTAACCTTATTGGAATTAAGTGATTCATGAATATTTTCTAGGGATTGACCCACAATTTCTATAGAATTTTTGGTATAGCTCTATTCTAATGCCTCAGTAGACCATGGTTTACAAAACCATGGGTATAGCCTATACCCACTATTTTAGGGCCTATACCCACTATTAGAAATAGTGGGTATAGGTGATTTTCCAGTAGTTTTTAGTTGTTTTTCCTAGAGTTTCTAATGATATTAACATTTCTGGAGTTCCTCTATTTGTTGTAGGTAGAGAGTTTGGTGTTATAATACATCAATAAGTTTGCGGAGATGGTTAATTTTTCCTTAGAAATGTTAAATAATAAACAGCTGAAAGATTAGAAATACCTACATGGTTTGAACCTAGATATCAAATTGTAGGTATTTGTGCTTAAAATGTCTACTCATGCAGTGATAGTTAATAGCGCTATGATGAAATAAATGATAATGACAATAAAGATTTGATATAATGACCCTTCCCTTCCACTCAGTGGTAGTTTCAGGGGAATGCATGGGAAGAATAGGAAGTCGCATGATAATCTATAGGTTGGTGTAAGTGTTTCTCAATAGTGAGCCTCCTCATCAACATCAGTAGTTTCCAATAGTGTGCCCCTGACCTAGTACCAGTGCAGAGAGGCTGGATACCCACAACTTTTTTATCCCACCCATGAAAAGATGTTCAATGGTTGTGGATTCTATGAAAATATAAAGAGGTTTTCCAGGATTTGTATTTGCGTCACTATGGTCAGGAATCATCATCTCCAAATACTATTATGGAATAGTCATAATATTTAAAGTCCAAAGGGATCCATCTAGTAACTTTAGGAGTGAAGAACCTTCATTCAAGGGATGAGTCTTTAGTATAGGTTGACACGGGTCTGGATACAGTGAGTGGTACCATATTTTTTTTCATCTTATACAGTGATTTCTCTATTTTATATAGGTTCCTCCCTATTTTTTTATATCTCTTCATTTTTTTGATATATAAAAACTTTTAATGGAGCTCATGAAATTTTTCATAGAGTTAGTGACACATATTTAAAGAGAAAAAAGAAAGGGTTTTAATGTACATCTTGTTCTCTATCGATATACGGTAAGGTTTTTTTTGGGATTTTATGGCCACTTTTAGCTTTGGATGTTTGAGAAGAATTACACCACTCATGATTTAGTGCTTTTAAAAAAAATTTCATGTGCTTAAGTGTTAGAGTCATTATCTTCTTTGGGGAGAGAATCATGGCTATTTCTGACTATAAGAGTCCGAGTTTTATATTTTCTCAGAAATACTTGAATCTAAGATAAATATGGTGGGTGAAGTACCTTTAGCTATTTGATTTCAACACCATCTACACCCTAGGGAAGGGTAATGTCATCATGGACACACTTAGTAGGAAAATACCCTCATATATTGTCTTAGAATAAAAGGAAGAGTGAAAACAGATGGAGATATTAACTCAGTTGAATCTAGATACTCAAGAAGATGTTTTAGGTATGATTTTGACCAATGTTCAGTTATCATCATCCCTCCTTGAGTCTATTCTATAGATTTAGAAGCAAGATAATGAGTTCAAAGGAATCAGAGAAACCCTTTATGGGGAGGAGACCATTTTTGCTTAGTCTCTCCCTTATGATTGTATTTTATGCCTTGGGGATTGGTTTTTCATCCAATCATCTAAGAGTAGGTCAGTTTTTCTTGAATTTTATAGATCCTTGTAGATTTTTCATCCATGTACTATGAATATGTATTATGACATGAGACAAAAAATATAGTGGATGAGTTTGTAGCATGACATTGTAGATTTTATATCCCATTTTTGCACCTACCAATAGATAAAGGATGAACATATAAAACCTTATGATCCTCTCCATACTTTTTCAGTTCAAATTTAAAAATGGAATGATTTGTCCATGGACTTTTTTATTTTATTTCCATGGACTCTCCAAGTTAATAATTCTATCTAGGTGGTGGTTGATTGACTGATGAGATCAACTCAATTTATTCTGACCAAGGACACCACTATGGTTAAAAATATACATAAGATATATATGGAGGAGGTTGTGAGGTTACATGCGGTTCCCAATAACATTTTTTCAAACAGGGATAATAGGTTTACCTTTGGGTTTTAGAAGACTCTCCAAGAGGTGATGGGGAGTCAAGTCAGGTTGTCTACAGCTTACCATCCATAGATGTATAGTCAGAAGGAGTGTTCTTTTCAAATCTTAGAGGATATGTTCCATACATGTGTCTTGGATTTCAAGGGATCATGGTATATAAAAATAGTACTGGTCATGTTTTCATATAAAAATATCTAATATCCATTGACCAGAATGGTGCCATTCGAGGCATTATATGGACGCTTTTGTAGACCACCTATTTTTTGGGAAGATGTGGGTGAGATGTCTCTTGTGGGACCAAGTATCATCCAGAAGATGTATATGATGATTTAGTATATAATTCAGTTTCTAGTTATAGCATAGAGTGAAAAAAAATCATATTTAGATCGTTGATACCATCCTTTGGAGTTTTTTGTTAGTGATTTTGTTTTCATGAATGTATCTACTCGGTTGGGTCACAATTAACTTGGGAAACATAGAAATCTAGATCCAAAATATGTTGTACCATTTAAGGTCATTGAGTGTCTTGGGATGGTTTCTTATTTGTTGACGTTGTTAGATCTTTCGACAAGTATACATGACTTTTTCCAAGTATCTCAACCTAGGAAGTGCCATCCCAAACCCACTCACATTATGAGTTGGGAAGAGATAGAGTTGGATAAAGATGTTTCAATTTTGGAAAACTTGTGAATATCTTGGATTCTTAGGTGAGAGTATTACCTATGAATTCTATCCCTTTTTTCATAGTTTTATGGTTACATAGATCATATTCTCATGAGACTTGGGAATATGAATCGTCAGAGAGGGAGTAGTGGCCACACCTCTTTTCAGAGCACCCTTCTTCCTCAAGACTTCCCAAGGATGTAAATTCTTATAGTGGGAAGATTTTAATATCCACGATTTTTAAGGTACACTCTTTATTTTATAAGAGCATGTTTTTTTCAGGTTCAGAGGGAATCAAGAATCATTTTGGGAGTAAAAAATAAAACGTGGGCTGGTTGCAACCGGCAAGGCACATTTATGGTGTAAATGTGTATCTTATGATGTAAATGTCATAGGACTCAGACTATAAAACCATTTAGGTAGTAAAAACATTTTATAGTGTAAATATATATTTTACATCATAAAATAATTGCTTAGTATTTTTAACCATAGGTGACATATTCTTTTGCATATGTGGATTATAGGGATGTTATACTGTGAACACTTGGTTTACAATGTAAAACCTTAAACCTAATAGGTTTTTATCTACCTATTGAGTGTAACCTCTCCTCTCAATTTTAATCCATAGGTCTTGAACCCTAGAATATTATAGGGTAATTTTGGGGTTCTCTTCACCTTCTAGACCAATTTGTTTAATGTTTGATCTATGGTTGGGTTGCGCCAATTGACTCTGGAAAGAGGAATTTTTGCTTCTTTGTTACCATTGGTTATAGTAGTGGAACTACATTGCATTTATAGACCCTACGACCTTATAGTGATGCTATTATTACTATTTATATATATATATTTTATGAATCATTCTTGGAGGCCAACCCTAATGTTGGTTGTGGTGCGGTGAGTGTGTTTATCAAGGTATTTGTGGTATAACCTCTCTATCGACTCTTGTTTGTTATAGATTACAATTATGAGATATGGGAATCATTGTTATGTCCTTTTTTGTATCCAATTTCCTTCCAATGTTGGTGGATCCTATTGTGGGTGGTGTTCGACCCAGGTTTGAGGTAGGTGGTGCCATCTCTATCCTATGTTGTATGAACTGTATTGATATGTTTTTATATATTTTTTAAATAATTTAGTATGATTGATTTGTGTGAATAAATAGATTTTTGGTAAAAGATTTTTTCCCCTGGTTTTGAGTAAAGGAAAAATGGTTCTTTTAGAGAATTATAAATGGTTTGAGAAATGGGGTTTAAATCATGTTTTGGTGGAATAAAGGGTTTCAGAATTATTTATAAAATGTGAAAACCTTTTAAATTATTTAAGGAATGAAACATATGGGAAGACTTGGGTACTTAGGTGGAAGGTGTACAATTGGACCATCATCTATTTTTTTTGCTGGGAGGTTCACTCATGGGGTGTTCCTTTTCTCCTAATTCATGTTGTTCTAGGGGTTGATATTGACATTATTGGGGGGTTCATTAATGGGGTGATCCTCTACTCCATAGGTCTATGTTATAAGGACTTGGGTGAATTCTATTATTTGATTTTGGTACGAGTAGTCTTATAGACTAACCTATTATGGTACTTAGAATATTTATCATCATACTTGGATTTTTAATACTTTGGATTTGATATAGATTCTTTGATTGATAAACTTTTAATTTAAAATGTGCTTCGAAATTGTTTTACCCAACTTGTTTTTGAATTTTGGAAAAAGTAAGGGAAATATTTTACATGATTTTATATAAAAATGATTTACTTCGTACTATGCCATGTTTTATTATAAATGAGAATACTGTGATTATTTTTATATAGACATGATTTGGAACACTTGGTTGAGATCCTACAAATATTGTTTATCTCACATCCTATACACCCCTTTGATGGTGTTTTGACCTGGTTATGTCATTTAATACAAGGAAAGGTAAGGTGCCATAGTGAGGTAGTGAGGTTTCCTTCAGTTGGGTTTGTGTATTTGGTGGTGAGATGGTGTGACATTTCCCACACATCATAGGAGTAATTGGGTAATGACCCCAACCCTAGTAGCCCATAGTCAGTAGTTACTTTATTACATTGGCATAAGTAACAATGTATCGATTCCTAAAGGGATGAATAGTTTATTAGTTATGGAAAACTAGATACATACTTGAATATTACACTACAATTGAAAACATTTAATACAAAGTAGAAATTAATTTGAGAACACCATTATTGCCTTATATTATTTACATATATCAATCATAATAAACTTCATGGAAACCTAGTGAAAAATAAAACATAAGAAAGGGGTAAGATCAAATTCTAAAAAATTGTAAGCATAGAATGGAAACTATGAATAAATAAGGCATAAAGAATATGTATAGGTAAGTAACTGAAATACATGCCATTTAATAAAAAACTTAAGAATAATATGATAATAATAAATTGCCATTAAATAATTCTATATAAATAATCACATGAGCATGATACTTAACCATGGATATTCTACTAATTGAATAAACACATGGAATATAAATAATTGAATTTATAATGAATGAATACATAATGAGGGTAATCTTAAAATTACCATTTATACATCAACCAATACATCAAAAAATAAATAGGTAAGGCCTCAACCAAAACCTAGTCTAGTTTGTCTCATGAGACCTATAGATGCATCGAGGTGCTATAGCTGAACACACCCATCACTTACTAATTCCAATGCATTTATCATATAATCATAAAAATTCATATTGAAAAAATATGATACAAAATGTGAATACTTTCCCAAATCAATAAACATAACCGTAAACCATATATATTAATATGGATAATGGTATCAAAATAGTAAATATATAGTTAAAATGATCATAAACCATCCAAAGAAAGATTAAGTATGACATAAATTCAACATATAACCATTGGAGTAATTATAAAGGTTTATTTTCATTTATTAAGTGAATTCCATAAATATATCTTTAAAAAACTTCTTGAGTAAAATACCCATTCCATTTTGAAAAACATTTCAAAAATCATTTTCTTTGAAAATCAGTTTTAAAACTATAATTTTAGAAAATTATTTGAAAATTATTTTCTTTGAAAATAAATTTTGATAATTATTAAATAATATTGAGAAAATTTGAGTGGTATTGATGGATGGAAATTCTATTCAGACATTACATGTTAAAATAAATTTTTCATTCACTTTTTTAGTAAAATAGAAATGAGCATTGTTTTGAAAAACCATTAAGATTCATTTTAAAACATTTTTTAAAGAGAAAAATGGGTGAAAATTAAGTTAATAAATCATTTTTATAAGTTTTAAAAAATTGATATTTTTAGAATACATGGTTTTAGAATGAAACATATTTCTGATCGATGAGAGAAATGAATTCAGATTTTATTGAAAACATTTTCTAAAATATTTTAAGTTCCAAAAAACAGAAAAATGGTATTATTACTTAAAAGAGTTTATTATTAATCATAGGATAAGAAAATTTAAGGGTTTAATAGGAAATTTTCATGTAATATCTTTAAAATTATATTCAAGATTAAAAAATCTTGATTAGAATGAGATTGTGAAATAAACACTAAAAATAATCAAAACATTGAAGTGAGAATTAATTAATGAATCAATTATGTGTATAAATTATAAATAAACATAAAAAAGTGAAAATATATAATAAGATAATAAAAATTCATTACACACATAATCTTATCATGATATAATCAATGAAGTATAATTTTAACCAAATGAGTGGAAATTGAGTTAATAAATACCTTACCTCACACTTACCTTTAGTTTTTTAAAATTCAACCGCATACATAATTGTTTAAAGACTGTTATAAAGTTATTCTAGAACAATATTAATATTTCTAATACCTTATATTATACTTTCATAACATCTTACCACTCATTAATTAATAATATTTCTTTATTTTCATTGTTTTGAGTGCGTTTGTTTCATGGTTTCATAGTGAGTTCAATTGTGTATAATTACATATGTTCTTGTAAAATGGAAATAAAACCCCACAAGTGAAATTAAATGGTATTAATGTACTTAAAAAAATAAAAATTTCCAATACATCATTTTTCTTTCTGGCGTGAGTATGATTCATTTTATAAAATTTTAATGATAAATGTTTAATGTATTTTGGTAGTTTTTCCGATCATCATAAATTTGTATAATTTTATTTAATATTATATATATATATATATATTAGTTATACATTATTAAAAAGGGTATAATATAAATATTTAAATATCATTTAACTA
This sequence comes from Viscum album, assembly GCA_963277665.1. Taxonomy (NCBI): domain Eukaryota; kingdom Viridiplantae; phylum Streptophyta; class Magnoliopsida; order Santalales; family Viscaceae; genus Viscum; species Viscum album. The sequence goes on from OY728135.1 coordinate 1,372,654,835, forward strand.
GAATAAAACTTTTATTACCATCCTTTGTGTAACACCGCAATATTTTATAGTAAGTTATTTTCTTTGATTCAATAGCTTGCGCTACACGCAACACCGAGTTCGAGCGCACCACGACTTACCAAACTAGCCGTTTAAAATCAGTTATGAATACTATTAACTAAATTTTTAATTTTAAATACTCCATATAATTTTAGAATCCATATTATGTGTTTCTTAGAAATAATATAAGAACAAATTCATTTTTTCCAGATAAAAGAAGTATTTTTCAAAGAAAATGCAATTTTACCACATTTTAATGGAAAACCATTTTTAAAACCAATATTTGACACTTTTATATATTAAGTTTTAAAAAATTAAATTATTCTTTAGAATCAGGACATAAAAATTTATTTTGGATAAATTTTTGGTACTTTTCTAATAACTTTTATATTTTGATGAATACTGAAAAATACTTAATTTTAATTGAAAACAACTTTTTTAATCAAAATAATTTATAGTGTTAAATTATGTATTTTAATGGTTTGGAAGTATAATTAGATTATATTTTTATCATTTAATAAAATGTAGGTGATTACAAGTAATTTCACATTAAAATTTGACATAAACACATGGCAATCTTTTGATAGTTTTTAATTTTTAAAAACCCAATTTTCAGTTTTGAAAATGGGAATTAATTTTAAATTAATTAATTCAAATTATATGTTTTGAATTTGGTAAAATAGAATTAATTTTTGAATCCAGAATTTCAAAATTATCTTAGGGTAAATTTTTTGGTATTTTTCTGAAAACATTCAATTTTTGATGAATAGTGAATAACACTACGTTATAGTTTAAAACCAACTTTTTTTAAATAATTATTTATTTTATTTAAATTTATTTTAAGTCAAAATAGATATATAATACCTACATAATTTCTGTATAATTTATTTGAGTCATTTTATAATAAAATTAGATGTATAAAATTTTATTGAACTTTTTACCGTCTTTTACCCACCTCTAATGAGCATTTGGAAATTTACATAAAACTTAATTTTACCGCTTCTGTGAGTTGAATATCAAAAATCTAAGAGACACAGTTGATATTAGTAAGTAAAATTTGGTTCAATAAGATGAAAATATTTTTTGGTGAATAGTAACTGTTTACTTTTATTTACCACAGTTAAAAGTAAATAGGGTAATTAAGGGTAAAAATGACATTATTATTACCCTAACGCATGTCCTAATTCTATTGGATAAGTTTAATTCGACGAAAAGAAACATTATAAATAAAATATGATCCTTTAGGTCCACTTGGATTAGATTAGGATATTTATTATTATTTAATTCAAAGAAGAGTTAAAAGTGTTAAAATCAAAGTTTAATAACAAAACCATTTTTAATATAAGGTTACACATAAGATGAATTGTACTATAAATATTCATAATAAAGATTAAACAATTTAATACATAATGGAATTTTATTTATATTTTTTGGACATTAAATAATTTAATTTATTTATGACACAATGATGATGCAGTAATTACCTAATTAGTGAAATATTAAAATAATTGATACTATAAATATCCAAATAAATGTAATTTTAGAATTTTTATGAATTACCCTAATTTTATAACTTAATATTACATGTTATAGTTGGTTAGATGAATTTCGTTTGAAGTAATAATGATTTTATGAATTTAGAAAAAACAAAATACCAAATAGTGTCAAAATTGACATAAAAGAGTTTTTAAAACAAATATTATATTATAAATTGATATTCTATTCCTAAAAATCTAAGTTTTTGCCAAAATACTTATATAATTATATTTTTATCATTAATGAACCACTTGGGGTTCTCTTGGAAGTATATAGTAAGTTTATTAACCATATAATATAAAAATACAAAGAGACATGGAAAATGTCAAACTATTTAACTAAGAGTTAGATCTAAACGATAAGGATAATATAGTGACCCAAACCTGTATAAAACCTATTGGTTGAGTTTTTTTCGACCCATACCCACTTTATCCTTTAAATAATTCACTTTGGAGCAATTAGAAACCGAAAATGATTTTATTATAAAATAATATTTCTAGCTTTTCCTAAGGTTCCCTTCACCCCTCTTATAAAAGGGCACCCCCCTTCTCTCTAACTCACACCTTCAAACCATTAGGCTCGGCCAACCCCTTCCCAAATATCCTACCTTCATCCTAGAGGCCTTACATTAGTCATAAAGCCAACCTAAAGAGCCCTATTGATCAAATCAAAAGGAAGAACCCGAAGAAGAGGTAAATATTTCATCACCTCTTTCAAGTTCCTTTCTTCTTCCACTTCCTCATTATTTGTTGTTTCCATTCTAAAATAATAACTCTGGTATCTTCTATATACTGTGATGTTATTATAAATGTGGTACAACCATATTCATTATTCTATCCATCCTTTAAATTACATGTCACCATATGTGCGTACGTACGACTTACCGTCTCCATGTCATGGTTTAATTGTTATTAAATACATTATTATTTGGACGAGTATAATAATTATGTATAATTGGTTTAAATAATAAATATAACATGATAATGATTCTGTATATATGATATTCCATCAAATTATATATGATTTAAATATCAAAATAATGATATTGTTGCTCGTGCGTACGTATAGATTACCGTCTCCACAAACGCGATGAGATTCATTCCCCATTATATCCATTCAATAATAATTTTCATTTGATGATTAAAAATAATTTTTAAAGACTTAATATCATTCTAAATATTAACAAGATACATACCATCCATAACAAACATGTATTACGTAACCAAGCATATAAAGGAGAACGAATCAGTTAACACCCGAAACGATGATAATACTAAAATATCAATATTAGAAGATCATATATGATATCATATTAATGTATATGTTTATTTTATAATTTAATAACAGTTATTTCACCATTAAAGAGGATATTAATGTACCCTTGACCAAGGAAAAGTACTAGGTAAGGGGTTTCTTATCTAAGATTTAATTTCGTGGGATTTTCATTGTTCGCCACTAATTTTTTGAATGTGGTGTATTGTGTACATACATTTGATATATATTATCATGATTATCTTTATATTGATGGTATTATGTGATTAATTTGGTGGTTATTAACTTTTGGTCATACGACTTGATTGATTACAACGAAGTAAGGGTTTTTCATCTCACTTTTTATTCCCGTGAGATTCATGCTATATTGGCCACTATTTCCTTTTGTGTGGTGTATGTACTATCCATGATTTTATTCTTTGTGTAATATAATTTAATATATGAGTATTTACATCTTAATTTTATGATCCTTCTTTCATGGGTTTTATGTTTCATATGTTACCAAATCGATAAGGGAGTTTTAAATTTCAATTTCCTCTCACTGGGCTTTACGCATACTTTATTGATTAATTTACTCCAAGATTATGTGTGGAATCTATAGAGACCCGAAGTTTGACGTACATGTACAATAAATTACTTTTGTGGAATACTTAATACATAACAAAAATAGACACACAAGGACCGTAATAGTTTAGTGTCTTTGAAAACTCGGAATAAAATCTTCTAATCGTGGTGAAAGATCTTCAAAAACACCCATAACAATCTTTCCATTTTTGTTTCCTTACCTAAAACCTTTCTTTACTTCCTGGGGAAAATAAAACATAAAAAGGGTGAACTCAAATGCTCAGTAAGGGAAAACATATATAACATAAAACAATCCATAAACATTTGGAAGCAAAAACTTGAACATGAAATTTAAACATCAAAATCTTGAGCAAAGACATAAATCGTGGAAGTAAGTAAGGAATATATCATAATATAACATCAACCATGATAAAATGGGAATAAAAAATGTAATTGTGGCAACCATTCAGCTCATGTCATGATTTCCATAGTAGCCAAGGCATTGCTGCCAAGACCATCTTAGTGGACAAAGTCCCTTTCTGAATCGAGTTCACTCCTCGTTTCAGTCCTGTAACACTGAACCAGATTAACTTACCATTCCATCCATGTCTATATCATGAGATATAAATCTTTACCCAATTAATTGGAGGGAGATATAGGTCCCACCCATCTCATAATGAAATCATTATTTCGTGTGCCACAAAATCATAAATCATACATTATAGCATAACCCATGTAATAAAATGGGATTCTTAAACATCATGCCATCATAACATAATCCATAAAAGTTTGATATCATTTCATCATAAGAAAATCAAAACCATTTAAATCATAGAGACATATTATGTGAAACATACACATATTAAATAATTTCATCTTAGATGGAAAATAGTTTTGGCAAAACACTTGAAATGAATTCTTAAGGAAAATATCCTCTCTTCTTTAAAATCATTTTATTTTTACAGAATTCCATGAAATTTTAATAGAAAAGGGTTTTTTTGAAAATAATAATGAAATCTTGTAGAGTAAGCTTCATGAAAATGAGGCATTATGAAACAATAAAAATCCATTCACGCCGTATAAGTTAAAAATAACATTCTCCTCGTACTTTTGTCAGAAAAGTCAAAAAGTTCCTTGTATGGTAAACAAAAGAAAGATTCCTTTGATAACACGTGGTAAAAGTAAAAAAAAGTGTAAAAAGAACATTAGACTTACAAGAAAACATTTTTATAAAACTTGGACATGGATGATAAATATAACCCTAGTAAATACTTACGAATAAACAATCTCAGATAAAAATGAGATTTGCAAAATTATCCCTTACCTTATGTCCGATATGCTTTGTATGTATCCGAAACTATAGTATAATGATTTAAATATTGTCATTGACTTACTAAATAATCATATTAATTTTTATGATATCATATATGGTTCACTTATGACTTTATATTACCTGTTCTTTTATAAATTCCATGTTAAAGAGTGTTTTGGGTAAAATCTTTTCATTTATCGTATGTGTTTCGACTCATCGTTCTTGATATTATTACTTATATAATGATTTAAATAATTCCAGAATTTAAAACATGATTTATATATAATATATATTCATTATATACATTTATATTATAGATCGATAAAAGGAATGAAATACACCATTCATGGAGACGGTAGGCCGTACGTACGCATGGACGCTGTTTTCATTTCCTTATTGAATTGAATGGAATTGAGTATATTACATAAATATATATATATATACATATATCCAGTAGCATTATTATGTCATATATTTAATTATTATTCATTATATATACTTTATAATCATTCTTTAATGGTTAATCATGGAAAATGAATCTCATCGCGTTCGTGGAGACGGTAGTCCGTACGTACGCACGAGCGATGATATCATTCCCATGATTGTGGAATTGTATTGTAGTGTATGTGTACTATTTAAGAATAAATATCACTTTACAATAATCATTTATTTACACCATTATACCCATCCATGTAAGGTGGTGGTGGAAAAACAGATTACACCACGACGTGGAGACGGTATTCTGTACGTACGCACGTGTGGTGATTTCATTTTTCATAGGATGGATAGATGGTGAAGTAGGGTTGTTTCATAATTATAATAACATATCATTATATTAGTGATACTTATGTTATTACTTCATAATGAAACAACTAAAGAAGAAGAAGTGGAAGAAGAAATAAAGTTGAAAGAATCGGTAACCGGCATTACCTCTTCTTTGAAGCGCCTTTTTGAAACCTCCTCTTAGGGCACTAATATTGGTCTCTGAAGAAGACCAGAACCTCTAGGATGTTTCTAGGTAAGTTAAGAAGAGAAATTGGCAGGTGTGGGCCGAGATTTAAGGCTCAAAGTGGTGTGAGGAAGAGAGGGAGGAGGTTCCCTTTTATAAGGGAGGAGAGGGGCACCTTTGGAATAATTAAAAATAATATTTTATTATAAAGTCATATTGGGTTTTTAATATCTCCAAATTGAGTTTTTTTGAAGATAAGGTAGGTATGGGTCAAAATAATCTCATCCAATAGAATTTATACAAGTTTAGGTTCCTATTTTAACCTTATCATTTAGATTTAACTTTAAGTTAGATAATTTTACTTTTACCGTGTCTTTTTGTGTTCTTATACTATAAGGTTAATAAACTTACTATAACAAGACAAAAGAACCCCATGTTTTTTATTATTAATATATATAACCTTATCTAAGTCATTTTGCCGAACCTTAGATTTTTAGGAATATAATAACAATTAATAATATAATATTTTTTTACAAACTATTTTATGTCAATTTTGACACTATTTGGTAATTGATTTTTGTGAAAATCATAACAGAATGATTATTTCTAAAAAAGTTAATTAAATCAACAATAACATGTCATATTAAAATAAAAAATTATTGGAATTTATAAAAAGTCTCAAATTACATTTATTTGGGTATTTATAACATCAATTATGTCAATATTTCATTAATAAGATAATTACTGCATCATCATTGTGTCATAAATAAATTAAATTATTTAAAGTTTAAAAATTACAAATAAAATATAATTATGTAGGAAATCGTTTTATCTTTCTAATTAATATTTATAGTCGAATTTATCTTATGTATAACCTTATATTAAAAATTATTTACTTATTAAACATTGATTTTAACTATTTTAACTCTTCTTTAAATAAATTAATAATAAATGTCCTAATCTAATCCAAGTGTGCCTAAATGGTCATATGTTATTCCTAAGGTTGTTTTTGGTCGAATTACACTTATACAATAGGATTAGGACATGTGTTATGGTAATAATAATATCATTTTTACCCTTAATTACCCTATTTACTTTTAACCGTGGTAAATAAAAGTAAAAAGTTACTATTCACCAAAAATTATTTTCATCTCTTTGAACCCCATTTTACTTAATGAGATCAACCGTTTCTCTAGGATTTTTCAAATTCCATTCACAAAAGTGGTAAAATTAACTTTTATGTAAATGTGCAAATTCTCCTAAGAGGTGGGTAAAAGACAGTCAAAAGTTCAATAAAATTTTCATATATCTAAAATTATAAAAAAAATGACTCCAATGAATTACATTGAAATTAAATAGGTATTATGTATAAATTTTGACCTAAAATAAATTTAAATAAAATAAATAATTATTTAAATAAAAAGTCGGTTTTTAAATAGTAACCAAGTGTTTTCACTATTCATCAAAAATTGAATGTTTTCAAAAAAATACCAAAATTTCACCCTAGGCTAATTTCGATATTCCAAATCCAAAAATGAAGTCCATTTTGAAAGATGAAATTTAAAAAATTTCAAAAAGTGGTTATTACTATTCATAACGGCTGGTTTTAATAATATTTTTATAGCATATCGTTGTTTAGTGAAACTCGGTATTGCGTACAACACACGCTATTGAGGAAGGTCGCGATTGCGTGTAATGCATCCAAGTTAGGGTTGCGTGTTGTGCAATACTTTTTTGTTATAGCGTACAACACAAGACATCAATAAAATTAAAAAGAATATTTTTCATAAAATCTCGGGGTGTTACATTCTACCCCCCTTAATATGAATTTCTCCCTCGAAATTCGTCGGGGTTATAAATGGTTTACTACTTGAAAGTTTCTTTAATAGAAACCCACATCATAAAAAGGAATACGAAAACCAATCTTTTAAAACTAAATTATGAAACATAATGGTTACCCAAATTAACTAATCCCTGGGTTTCCACATAGGAGAACATAGGTGAAAATATGGATATGGAAGAGAAACATAACCATCATGTTCCGATGGAGAGTGGTAGAGAACATGGCTATGAAAAAGACAACAATCACAAAGCCATAGATTTGTGATGATCTAAGGTACCATCTGATTCATCGAATATAAGGGAACTAGGACAACATTTTCGGTTTTCAAGATCATTTCCTTAAAGTTGAAGAATTTGAATTAGAATAAATACTTACTTTATTTTGGTACAATCTCACTATTGTTCATGCTTTGAACAATTTCCACTTCATCTCTTAAAGAAATGAAGTTGAATTTGTTATTCATGAAGTGTTAACAGCTCATGTTATAGAATGATGGGTCATTCCATCTATTTCAAACAAAAGGTTAGCAAAAGTTATGAAATATACATAAGTCCATCTATGGTGAGGTTAATCGTATACGATTCCAAAAATGAACTTATAATTCATATATCATACCGCATAATAAAATAAAACTATTTTCTACTAACCAGTGACTTCCTGTAGGCCAATGGTAGGAGATAAAGGCCAGTCGCACTTCGGTTGTGGGTTAGATTCCCACAGCCTTGTCCGATGCGATAGGCTGTCGCCCATCCTGTAGGTTGTCCTTTTTCTAAAACTATATTACTATAACATCCCATCAATAATATCAAAAAAAGTTCTATCCTTAAACAATACTAACTTATATACAACATAATTCATTCCAATCTTTAGGCTTATCTAAAATACTTCGGTCCAAGATCATAGTATAAAGAAAATGATTACTTGAAATGTCACATAACAATCATGTGAATGCCATCATTTATCCCCAATATATCATAAGATATATCTTTTTGGTCAAATTACAAACATGTGAATACCTTAATAATGTATTCTCTTGAAGAATGAATACCCATTGAACCTTAGTGAAAACATGAATGTAGTTAAAAGTTAACACTTTCTACATACCAAAATCCTCAAAATTATTTATAGTCAAACCATGATATCACTTAGTCCTTATATAAATCATGAGCTCATGAATATAATCAAACATCTCATAATCTTCTTATCCCTTCATTATGCGCATATCATCTGATTACCAAAATTTTTCAATCACTTTCTATGGTTACCGGTACCATAAAATTATTGAAAACCACAATTGACCAATACATAAATATTCCAATATTCCATGATACTATATACAGCATAATTTTGGAATCCGATTACATAAACACTTAATCATTCCACCACATCGTTGTCATATTCAACATCACCAATAGTGATCGCATGTGACTTCCCTTTGTCCTTTGCCTTAAGTGGTTGCTTATGTCGATCATCATTAACCTTTGGATTAGGGAATTGATTAGCATAATGCCCCATTTCATTTCACTTGAAGCATCAAAGTGTTGTTGGTGCGTTGTCTGCAGTCTTTTCTTTATTCACACCATTAGAAACCCTTTTTATATTACTTCTGTTGAGTCAATAAGGTTTTCCTTATGAATTTTCCATTCCTTCTTGTTTTGAAAATCACAAATACCTTATCTTTAAGAAAAATCCCTTTTATAAGGAAAATTTATTTTATAAAGAAAATTACTTTTATAAGGAAAATTGCTTTTATAAGGAAAATTTCTTTTATAAGGAAAATCGCTTTTATAAGGAAAATCGCTTTTATAAGGAAAACTGCTTTTGTAAGAAAAATTATACTTATCATATTTTCATCCATATATTTCTTAAGTATAAGATTCAGATTCATTTCTATATTCTCAGAATTGTTTGAAACTTTGATATGAAGCATTCTGTTTTAGGATCTGAATTCTGGATGCAAACTGTAATGAAGTTTCACTCCGAATTCCAGATGATAACTCTAATAAAGTTTCATTCCGAATTCCAGATACGAACTTTGGTTAACGTTCTACTCCGAATTCAGGATACGAATCCTTATGAAGTTCGACATCGAATTCTCATTACGAATTCTGATGATGAATTCTCATTACGAATTCTGATGACGAATTCTCATTCCGAATTCTCATTCCGAATTCACCTATTAAAAATAATCTGATCATCTTTGTTTTATACACTCCAAATTTATTTAGACTCTGAAAATTATTTTTGGTTAGACTCCAAACATTCATTTTGCTTACGCTTTTATAATTTGTTTACCCTTTAATATATTTTTTTCACTCCGAACATTCACTCCGAATCTTCACTCCGATTTTTTTAGTTAGACTTAAAACGATGTCATACATTCTGTTACATTTGTTTTGTTATAAAACGATGTCGTCTATTCTGTTATAAACTAACCGTTGGTTAAGTTACACGTGTACAGGTCCATCCGATTTTTAAGGAAAATATGACTGTTGGAAAGGAGTCCGACCTTGCCTATAAATAGGAGCCCATTTGAAAGAGCTCGTAACTGATGTACAACTACTGCAAGGCTGACGAATGAATGACTTCTTTGAAATTGTGCATACATGCTTTTGAAGTGATTTATAAAGAGAGAGTCTCTTATTAACTCTCAAAGCTTCGTGCAACTCCGAATGTTGGTGATTACATTCGAGGACTTCCGGGGATAGGAAGACAGAGGTTTCCAACACCTTGAAGTTGAGGGCTTCCTTGCTGAGGAAGACAGATGTTGCCAACTACCTTGAAGTTGAGGGCTTGCGGGGATAACAATACAGAGACTCCGATCTTTGTATCGAGGGCTTACCCTGGTGTGGGTAAGACATACTTGCTTGAAAGTATAAATCAAGGGACCTTTATCCAAGGTTGTTGGATACCCTTCTCTTTGGGGTAAAAGACTTATATCTTGTTACTTGTAGTTTTACTACTTGTTTGTTTTCGATGCATTTTGTATTATAATGAATGTATAACTTTATTATACTTCCTTACTTGTACTCTGTTTCATTTAGATTCTATACTCTTTAAGGTAGAATCTCATATTGTAATCTTTTGTTAAGTTTCAATTTCTGGAACCATATTTCCGGAACCTAATTTCGGAATCTCTTTCCAAGTTTTGGTGTTAGAGGTGTTGTGAATTATCTTAGTTTAACTTTGTTAAACTTAGGCCTTTCCTTTGCTTAAGGAAAACATAGTTATTCATAACTAAATTTAAAGGTTCCAAAGGAATTTTTAAAGTGTACAATTCACCCCCCTCTTGTATACTGAGCATCTACATCATTATTTGGATCCTACAATTGGTATCAGAGGCTGTCTCTAAAATACCTGTACTCACGTATAAGTTTTTCTTGCTCACATTCTCATTCCTAACTTTCCATTCCGAATTTTTTTTCATTCCGAACTTTGTCATTACAAACTTTTTCTACTAACAAGTTTGTGTGCCAAAGGTTGTTTTAGTATGGCAGGAATTAATGTTGGTTATATTGATAATATAAATCCTACAAGACCACAAATCTCTGATGGTAATGATTATGAGTACTGGAGAGATCAAATGAAGACTTTTTTTATCAATACTAGAGTAGATAACTTTGTTATGCTTACTAGAGATTATAAAATTCCTGACAAGGAAGTTAGAACTTTTACTAACCAGGAAAAGAAAGAGTATCAACTCAATTATAAGGTACACAATACTTTACTTTGTTCAATGACTAGAAATATATATAGCAAAATTTCTTCTTGTGAAGCAGCTAATTGTATCTGGAAGAAGTTAGAGGTTACACACTTTGGAACTTCTAAAGTGATTGAGACTAGGAGAGCTATGCTTAGAGCTGAATATCGTGGCTTCAATTTTCCGTATGGAGAACCAATATGTAAAGTTCAACAGAGGTTCATGACTATAGTCAACAACTTACAGTCTATGGGAGAAAAAGGTTTAGATGATGAAGCTCTTGTGGATAAGATAATTGATATCATGCCCAATGAGTGGGAATCCAAAAGAACTTCTATAGATAAGAACAGGAAGGTCACTTAAATTTCTCTTGATGATCTATTTGGAACTCTTCTACAACATGAAACAAGAATGAAGAGAGATGCTGACAACATCAAAAAGAAGAATGGAAATGGTACTTTTTCTTTTACAACAACATCAAATCATATGAAATCTAAGACTCCTGAGAGAGTAACCAGATCCAAGTCTAAGAAGATAGTTGTTCAATCAGATTCTAGTGAAAGTGAAATCTCTAAAAATGAATTAGCAAATCTTGCTCGAAGGATGAACAAGATAGATGGTCCGAGAAATTTCCAATCCAAGTATAAGAAGAAGGAAAAGAAAGATAAGAAAGATGGAGAAGTTACTTGTTATGAATGTAAGAGAGCTGGACATATTAGACTAGATTGCCCTCTGATCAAAAAGAAAGAAAGGAAAGAAAAGCATTCAGAAAGTAACAGAAAGAAGTATTATAAAGACAAATCTAAGAAAGTTCTGAAAGCAAATGACACCTGGAGTGCTAGTGGTGGTGACTCTTCAGATGAATCTTCTGATTACAAATCATCAGGACAGAAGAATATTAGACTTATAGCCAGATTACCTATTGATAGTCATTGTTTTATGGCTAATAAAAATAAAGAGAGTACCAGCAACAATACATGGTACATGGATAGTGGATGTTCCCAGCACATGACTAGTAACAAAAGATATTTTGAAAAGATTATAAAAACGAAAGGAGGAAAGGTAACTTTTAGAGATAATGCTAAGGGATAGATTTTTGGTATTGGTAATATTGTTCTTTTAGGTAAAACATTGATTTCAAATGTTCTTTTTGTTAAGGGTCTTAAGCACAACCTCATTAGCATAAGTCATTTATGTGATGAAGGTTACGTTGTGAATTTTAGGAATGATAAGTGATTAGTTCACAATTCCAAAGAAGAATTTATTCTCTCAGCCAATAGGCAAGAGAATGTTTACACTTTGAACCTAGAAGAACTCAGGAGCCAAGATTTACCTTGCCTAAGTGCAATGGAAGATCATTCCTGGTTATGGCATAGAAGACTAGGTCACTGTAACCTTAGAAACCTATGTAAACTCTCTAAGAAGAAACTAGTTAAGGATCTACCAGAGCTTAGATTTGATTATTCTAAAGTTTTTGATCCTTGTCAATATGTAAAACAACGTAAATCTAGTTTTAAATCAATTGGTGAAGTCTCAACAACTGATGCATTACAGTTAGTGCACATGGATCTTTTTGGTCCAACACAAACTGGAAGTATTGGAGGCAAATACTATGTGTTTGTTCTAGTTGATGATTACACTAGATTTACTTGGGTTTATTTTCTAGCAAAGAAATCTGAAGCTTTTTCTTATTTCAAAAGTTTTAGAGCTCAAGTTAAAAATGAGAAAAACCTTCCATTGAAAACTATTCATAGTGATCATGGAGGAGAATTTCAAAATTCTGATTTTGAAACTTTTTGTAGTAGAAAAGGTATTACTCACAACTTTTCAGCACCTAGAACTCCTCAACAAAATGGTGTAGTTGAGAGAAGAAATATAATTCTTCAAGAGATAACTAGAACCATGTTGAGTGAATATTCTATAGCTAGAAATTTCTGGGCTGAAGTTGTAAGTACTGCTTGCTATACTATAAATCGAGTTTTGATTAGAACTTTTCTTAATAAAACTCTTTATGAGTTATGGAATGGTAGAAAACCAAGACTATCCTACTTTAAGGTTTTTGGTTGCAAAGTATTCATTTTGAATACTAAAGATAACCTACATAAATTCACACCAAAATCTGATGAAGGAATTTTCTTAGGTTATTCCACAAACTCTAAGGCTTATAGAGTTTTTAACAAAAATACTTGTACTGTTGAAGAAACTATGCATGTAAAATTTGATGAGTCTGACCCTTTTGTTTTTAAACCACCCCAGCCTACATCCTCGGATGTGTTTTCAAAAACTGATTGTCAACCTTTTATAGAAGAACCTTCTGATAAGGATAATGTTCAAGAAGATACTTCTGAAACATTTACCCCGGAAGACTTTCTACCCTTTGTTGATGAACAAGCTTTTCAAAACCCAAATCAGGTGTTTCTTAAGAATAATCCCAGTGATAGTATCATTGGTGATGTAAATCAAACTGCAAGGACTAGAAGTTCCTTAAGAAATGAAGTAGAACATCTAGCATTTCTTTCCCAATTAGAACCTAAAATCACTGATGAAGCTTTGGGTGATGATGATTGGATCAAAGCCATGCAAGATGAACTAAATGAATTCGAAAGGAATAAAGTCTAGACCTTTGTTGAAAGACCTAAAGGAACTTTTGTTATTGGAGTAAAATGGGTATTCAGAAATAAATGTGATAAAAATGGAGTCATAGTAAGAAATAAAGATAAACTTGTTGCTAAAGGCTATAATCAGCAAGAGGGAATAGACTATGAAGAAACCTATTCTCTAGTAGAAAGACTTGAATCTATCCGTATTCTACTTGCCTTTGTAGCATTCTTTAATTTTAAACTCTTCTAGATGGATGTGAAATATGATTTTCTTAACGGTTATGTCCAAGAGGAAGTTTTTGTTGAACAACCTCCTGGCTTTGAAGATACAAAACATCCTGGTCATGTTTTTAGACTTACCAAATCTCTGTATGGTCTTAAACGATCCCCACGAGCATGGTATGATAGACTCACTGGATTTTTGCTTCAAAATAACTATGTTAAGGGAAATGCAGATCCAACCCTTTTTATAAAGAAAGATAAGAATTTTTTTTTGATTGTTCAAATTTATGTTGATGACATCATATTTGGTTCAACTCAGCAATCTTTAACCGAATCTTTTGCAAGTCTAATGAAATCTGAGTTTGAAATGAGTATGATGGGTGAGTTAACTTTTTTCCTTGGTATTCAAATTTCTCAAAAACCAGAAGGAACCTACATATCTCAACATAAGTATATTAAATATCTTCTCAAAAAGTATGGTTATGACAACACTAAGAGTATAAGTACTCCGATTGGTACCTCAAACTCTTTAGATCTTGATGAAGCTGGGAAACCAGTAGATCAAACATCTTTTAGAGGTATGATAGGAAGTTTACTTTACTTAACAGCTAGTCGACCAGACTTAATGTTCTCAGTATGCTTATGTGAAAGATATCAATCCAATCCTAAGGAATCTCACTTAAAGGCAGTAAAAAGAATTTTTTGCTACCTTAAGGGAACCATAGATCTAGGATTATTTTATACTTCTGGAAATTATTTTATTCTAAAAATCTTTTCTGATGCTGAATTTGGTGGATGTAGAATGGATAGAAAAAGTACATATGGAACTTGTCATTTCTTAGGAGATTCATTAGTTTCTTGGTCTTGCAAGAAGAAACATTCTGTAGCACTCTCCACTGCTGAAGCTGAATATGTAGCAGCTGTAAGTTGTTGTGATCAAGTGTTGTGGATGAAACACACACTCACAGACTATGGCTTGAGTTTTACTAAAACTCAAATTTTGTGTGATAACACAAGTGCCATTTCCCTTAGTAAGAACCCTACACATCACTCTCGTGAAAAGAACATAGATATTAGGCATCACTTTCTTAGGGATCACACACAAAAAAGAGATATAATTCTTCAGTTTATCGGAACGCATGATCAACTTGCTGATATTTTTACAAAATCTTTGCCTTCTGATAGATTTGAATACATTAAACAGAAGTTAGGAATGATAACCGCAAGGTAATCCTTCTTAATTAACTTTCTGTTGAAAAAGTCTCCTTACAGTAATAAACTCCTTTTCATAGGGGGAGTACATTATTTTGTTAGAGTAACTAAGTTTTTCAAAGCTTGTTTTTAAACATTTTGGAACTAAATTTCCGGTATGGGAATTTTTGGAACATAAATTTTTCAGAATGGATATTTTCGTATAAAAAAATTCTGGAATGGAAATTTTCGTATTGAAAACTTCCGGAATGGAAAATTTCGTACTGGTATTTCCATAACAAGATTTTCGTACCGAGACTTTCATAATGAGATTTTCGTCATAAATTTTTTTTGTAGTGAAATTTTCAAACTGAAATCCTTATAATGTTTTTCGTACTAAGTTTTCCGTACTGAGTTTGTTTTTTGTAGTTATTTTTATTGTGTTACCCATTACGAATAATCCTCCTAAGCCAATCTAAAAGGTATGATTTCCTTACTCAAGTTTTCATAGTCATTATTTACTTGCTGGAATTTTATTTTATTTTGTTTTCGGATTATAATTTTCTTAAATCTTTGTTTTAATAAAAAACCTCAAAAGATCGGATTCAAGTTTTCTTGAGAATTGGTTTTCAACCGTCAGATCTGATCTCAACTTGTCACAACCGTTCGATCAACTATGGAAGTTGAACCGTCTTATCATTTCCTATATAAAGGGGACCCCAAATGGTTGTCCCACATCGGTTTTCAAGCTCCAGCGTCTCGAAGCTCTGCCTCTTTGTTTTAAGACCGTTCCGAAATTCAGCTTTCTCCGTTCCGAACTTCTCAGAGGTCTTTAGATCCGAATGTCTGTGGAAGTAGCTTCTCAAGACATGTCTTCCTCTAAGCCAATTTCAAAGTGGTTAGTATATAGAGAAAGGTTGGTTCATCCTGATTTCTTCAACAAGTATGATTCTCTTATATCCAAAAATATTAAACTCAATGGATGGGAAGATGTTGCGGTCTCTAAGCCTGGGAATCAAGATGAAGTTTATTCAGATTTTCTTATAGAGTTCTATGAGATAGTTTCCTTCTTTAAGGAAAATGACAGGGAGAAATTTTCGTTTAAGTCTTATGGCAAGACTTATAAACTTTCGTATGTAAAAGAAGCTAGCTTGGTAGGGCTGACCTATGAAAGAGAAGCTGAGTTCATCTATCATGTGTTGCTGGATTCAAAAGGAAGCTTCGACAAGAAAAAGGCATTAGAGACTCTTGGACTGGAAGATGACAAGGCTCCGAAGATTGCTTCTCTGTTTATGAATTTCCGGATTCTAGAGTTATGGGTACAAGGCCTTATCATACTCAGAAAGGGTGACCAAAGATAGTTTGAAGAAGAGTGAGATCTACATCCTAGATTTTCTGATAAATCTAAGGAAGTTTAATCTGATGAAACACATTCTTTTTACTCTTGAGAATGTTAAGAAAGGGAATCTGAGAGCTCAGATCATAATATACCCGGCAATCCTCTCAAAGTTGATAGTTCAGTGCCTTGAGTCTTTCAAGGAGGCTTGCAAGTCTAAGACAAGAGTTTTCAAGATCATGTTGGTGATTGATGGTACTTTCAAAAGGATGGATGTAGCCTTCGATAAGGAGACTGCTCAGTTTATTGATTTACCTGCTAAAGAAGAAACTGTTCCGAAAGTTTTTGAACCCGAATCTTCTAAGCCAGTGAGGAAGAGAAAGTTGCAAGAAGTTGAAGGTGAAGCAGAGAATCCCAAATCTAAGGAAGTTCATTCCGCACCTCCAAAACCGAAGAAGAAGAAAGCTTACCCAGATAAAGTAGTTGCCAAGTGAAGGGAAATCAAAGAGAAGAGAGTGCAAGGGGAGCCTCAGTTTGGCTTGGATCCTGTGGAGGCTAAGGCCTTGAAGAAAAGAACTACAGATGAACTAGAAAAACAAGTGAAAGAAAAGAAGCTTAAGAAGAAGATGCCTCAAGCTGAGGTAGCTCAGGCTTTTTTGAATTTTAATTAGATGGTTTCAGCAAACATTCCTATTCCGAGATCTTTCTCTTTGGAATCTATACCTGAGACTCTAGGAAGAAACTTTGTTGCTCCAGAAGAGGCAGTAGCTAATCCTGTTGAGGAAGTAGAGCAGGTTGAGCAAGTGGAAGAAGAAGAACCTATTTCTGAAGGTAGTAGTGACACAAGAGATGTTTTGAAGAAAGTAGATGATTATAAGGGGACTCCTTCGGAACATTTTTCGCTCCGAACCTCAGAAGCTGAGTCTTCTAAGTTAGTCACTCCAGCGATGGATGAGGATAAAGGAGAAGAAGAAGTAGCTTATCATGCAGAGTAAGAACAACTTCTGCATGATATTGCTCAAATGGAGAATGTAGAGGATGATGTTCAGAAAGTTTCTGATGAGGAAGATAATATTGTTCAAGTGTCTGACAGTGAAAAGAGAACTCTAGAACAAGAATCTATTCCGAAAAAGGACAAGGGAAAACAACTTGTTGTTGATACCCTGAGCTCAGTGGTTATAAAGAAAAGAGAAGTTGGTGATTCTTCTAAGAAGAAAGTTGAGCACTTTGAAGAAGAAGATTCTCCAAGAAAAGTTTCGGATTCGGAGTCATCTTAATTGGGGCATGACTTTTTTGTTCAGTCATTAAAGAAGTTAGTAGGTACCATTCCGACCTTCTCAAGTATTGATTCAAGATGCTAGATGCTCCAACATGCTTTGAATTAGAAAATAGACTCCGTATCCATGGTTATGGAAAAATGTGTTGAGATAGAGGCTCAATTCAAAACTTTCTTTGTCGGCTATGAAGCCCACAAAAGATCTTGCAAGAGGATGACTAGTTGGTCAAGGAAGACTGTAGAAGAGATGAGTCTCTTTGATGAATTCCAAGACAATGTGATGGATGACTTTGAGACAGAAGACATGAAGATAAATGAGCTTACTTCATCCTTTGAAGAAAAGTTGACAGATGAAAAGAATTTCCAGATTCAAGAAGTCAGAGATCTGAATGGGAAGCTAAATTCTGTTTCTCAAAACCGGAAGTTTGAAAGGGATCATCAGATTGAGTTTGAAGAAAAGTTGAAGGCTCAGGAAGAAAAGTTTCAGGCTCAGGAAGAAAAGCTTAAAGCCCAGGAAGAAAAGATTGAAGATCAAAGTGCAAGAATTTTTGTGTTAGAGAAGCAAGCTGATGAAGAATATACAGACTTGAAGAAGATAAAGACAATTCTTAAGGGTCTCATAGCGAAGGAAAATGATCCAAAATAGATAGATCCGATCTTTTGTTGTATCTAAATTTCTTTGGTGCCGAGCTTTCAAACTTAATGAAAATTTGTGCTTGCTCGTTTATTTTGTTGTTTCTACTAATCTTTTCAGGTAATTTGTTATATTTTCCATTCCCTTGAATTCGTTTTGAAAATCACAAAGGGGGAGAAGGAAAATAACCCTAATAAAAGGGGAAAAAGAATCTTATCAAAGGGTGAGAAAGAAAACAAACTCTAATAGAGTTTATCTAAGGGGGAGTTTTTCATTAAATAATACTTTCTTATTCGTAATGAAATATCATTCCATAAATCTAGAATACGATCCTTAGAGTTTCAAAGCCTAAGGGGGAGTTAGTCTTATTCATCAATATTCTTAAAGCAAAGGGAGATAAGCCTTAATGTTTTCTTTCTTCTTAGAATTTATTTTTCGTAAGGATGTTTGTGCTTTACAAAAAGGGGGAGATTGTTGAGTCAATAAGGTTTTCCTTATGACTTTTCCATTCCTTCTTGTTTTGAAAATCACAAACACCTTATCTTTAAGGAAAATCGCTTTTATAAGGAAAATAACTTTTATAAGAAAAACTGATTTTGTAAGAAAAATTATCCTTATCATATTTTCATCCATATATTTCTTAAGTATAAGATTCAGATTCATTTCAATATTCTCGGAATTGTATGAAACTTTGATATGAAGCATTTTGTTTTAGGAACCGAATTCTGGATGAGAACTGAAATGAAGTTTCACTCCGAATTCCAGATGAGAACTCTAATAAAGTTTCATTCCGAATTCCGGATATGAACTCTGGTTAAAGTTCTACTCTGAATTCAGGATACGAATCCATATGAAGTTCGACATCGAATTCTCATTACGAATTCTGATGACGAATTCTCATTACGAATTCTGATGGATAATTCTCATTCCGAATTCTCATTCCGAATTCACCTATTAAACAGAATCTGATCATCTTTGTTTTATACACTCTGAATTTATTTAGACTCCAAAAATTATTTTTGGTTAGACTCCGAACTTTCATTTTGCTTACGCTTTTATAATTTTTTTTACTCTTTAATATATTTTTTCACTCTGAACTTTCACTCCGAATCTTCACTCCGAATTTTTTTAGTTAGACTTAAAACGATGTCGTACATTCTGTTACATTTGTTTTTTTATAAAACTATGTCATCTATTATATTATAAACTAACCGTTGGTTAAGTTACACGTGTAAAGGTCCCTCCGATTTTTAAGGAAAATATGACCTTTGGAAAAGAGGCAAACCTTGCCTATAAATTGGAGCTCATTTGAAAGAGCTCGTAACTGATGTACAACAGCTGAAAGGCTGAAGAATGAATGACTTCTTCGACATTGTGCATACATGCTGTTGAAGTGATTTCTAGAGAGAGAGGCTCTTATTAACTATCAAAGATTCGTGCAACACCGAATGTTGGTGATTACATTCGAGGACTTCCGGGGATAGGAAGACAGAGGTTTCCAACACCTTGAAGTTGAGGGCTTCCTTACTGAGGAAGACAGAGGTTGCCAACTACCTTGAAGTTGAGGGCTTACGGGGATAGCAAGACAGAGACTCCAATCTTCGTATCGAGGGATTACCCTGGTGTGGGTAAGACAGATTTTCTTGAAAGTATAAATCAAGGGACCTTTATCCAAGGTTGTTGGATACCCTTCTCTTTGGGTTAAAAGACTTATATCTTGTTATTTGTAGTTTTACTACTTGTTTGTTTCCGCTGTATTTTTTATTATAAGGAAAGTGTAACTTTCTTATACTTCCTTACTTTTACTCTGTTTCATTTAGAATCTATATGCTTTAAGGTATAATCTCATATTGTAATCTTTTGTTAAGTTTCAATTTCCGGAACTATATTTCCGGAACCTACTTTCAGAATCTCTTTCCAAGTTTTGGTGTTAGAGGTGTTTTGAATTATCTTAGTTTAACTTTGTTAAACTTAGGCCTTTCCTTTTCTTAAGGAAAACATAGTTATTCATAACTAACTTTAAAGGTTCCAAAGGAATTTTTAAAGTGTACAATTCACCCCCCTCTTGTATATTGAGCATCTACATCATTATTTTGATCCTACAACTTCGACACTCAGCTGCTTGATGAAATTTTTTCCACACTTAAGACATTTTATAGTCCCTTTAAGACAATCTCCACCATTCTTCTTTCAACACTTTGAGCATAAGGAAACATTCATCTTCTTTTCACAATTATTCTGAGATTTCTCCTTGAACTCCATCTTTCGTTTCTTGTCAAAACCATGAGATGGATATGTAACACCAACTTCCATTTCTACGTTGATAGTACAACACACAATTTCTTTATAGCTACTGAAGTATCTTATAGCTAATGCCCTTCGAAGATTTAGTTTTAAGCCACTGAAGAATCGATCAATTTTACTTTCAGGTTGGATGATAAAGCTAGATGCATACCTTGCAAGCCTTGTAAAATTTGCTTCATATATACCAACAGATTCATCATCCTTTTTATTTAGTTCAAGAAACCCCTTCTCCATCTTTGTTCAAATAATACGAGGGAAGTACTTATTGAAAAATAAGTTCTTGAACTCGTCCCATTCCATGGACTCAATTTCATCTATTGGCCTTGTATTCTTGATAAGATTCCACCATTGATCAGCTTCACCTTCCAAACAATATACTGCTAAGATGACTTTATCAAGTTCAGAACATTGAATAACTGAAAATATCTTTTCAGTGGTACTGATCCATTGTTCAGTAGAAAGTGGATCAGAAGACCCACTAAAATAAGGTGGACGTTGCCTCATGAAGGACTCAATAGAATATTGTTCCCTTCTCTGCTCATTTGGAAGTCTAGAATGATTCATAGCTTGTGTAATTATAGCAATAATATTTTTCAATCCATCTCCCATAACATTTGTTTGTTCAAGATTACATTCATTTCATTGTCCATTACATTGATCAACATGGTTCCTTCGGGTTCCAGCCATCGTCTAAAACCCAAAAATAATAGTGTGAGAGGAAAAAATCATGATAGGGAAAACAACAAAATAAAGGGAGAGTACCTTCAATATCTAACATCTTAGGTTAAATTCTAAGATCGTTACCGTAGTTCTAGGACTATATCCTATACGTATACTTATCCTTAGGAACATCCCTAGACATACCTTAGAAATATCTCTAGGGATCTCACTAACGCTTCCACATCCTAGTTTCCAAAGGTTAACTAAACATCCCTCTGATACCAACTGTAGATACCTGAATCTTGATGTACATGGAAAACACATTACTTTTTCAGAATACTTAATACATAACAAAAACAGACACACAAAGACCGTAATAGTTTAGTGTCTTTGGAAACTCGGAATAAAATCTTCTAATCATGGTGAAAGATCTTCAAAAACTCCCATAAAGATCTTCCCCTTTTTGTTTCCTTAACTAAAACCTTTCTTTACTTCCTGGGGAAAATAAAAAATAAAAAGGGTGAGCTCAAATGCTCAGTAAGGGCAAACATAGATAACATAAAACAATCCATAAAAATTTGGAATAAAAAACTTGGACATGAAATTTAAACATCAAAATCTTGAGCAAAGACATAAATCGTGGAAGTACATAAGGAATATATCATAATAGAACATCAACCATGATAAAATGGGAATAAAACATGTAATTGTGGCAAACATTCATCACATTTCATGATTTTCATAGTAGCCAAGGCATTGCTTCCAAGACCATCTTAGTGGACAAAGTCTCTTTTTGAATCGAGTTCACTCCTCGTTTCAGTCCTGTAACACTGGACCAGATTAACTTACCATTCCATCCATATCTATCTCATGAGATATAAATATTTACCCAATGCATTGGAGGGAGATATAAGTCCCACCCATCTCATAGTGAAATCATTCTTTCGTGTGCCACAAAATCATAAATCATACATCATAGCATAACCCATATAATAAAATGGGATTCTTAAACATCATGCCATCATAACATAATACATAAAAGTTTGATATCATTTCATCATAAGAAAATTGAAACCATTTAAATCATAGAGACATATTACTTGAAACATATACATAAGAAATAATGTTATCTTAGATGGAAAATAGTTTTGGAAAAACACTTGAAATGAATTCTTGAGGAAAATATCCTTTCTTCTTTAAAATCATTTTCTTTTCACAAAATTCCATGAAATTTTAAAAGAAAAGGGTTTTGTTGAAAATAATTATGAAATCTTGTAGAGGAATCTTCATGAAAATGAGGCTTTATGAAACCGTAAAAATCTGTTAACGCCGTATAAGTTAAGAATAACATTCTCCTCTTACTTTTGTCAGAAAAGTCAAAAAGTTACTTGTATGGTAAACAAAAGAAAGATTCCTTACATAACACGTGGTAAAAGTCAAAAAAAGGGTAAAAAGGACTTTATACATACATGAAAACATTTTTATAAAACTTGGACATGGATGATAAATATAACCGCAGTAAATACTTAAGAATAAGCTATCTCGGATAAAAATGAGATTTGCAAAATTATCCCTTACCTTATGTCCGATATGCTTCGTATGTATCCAAACCTCCCGTATAATGATATAAATAATGTAATTGAATTATTATAGAATCATATTTATTGTGATGATATCATATATGGTTCACTTATGACTTTATATTACCTGTTCTTTTGTAAATTCCATGTTAAAGAGCGTTTTGGGTAAAATCGTTTCATTTATCGTATGTGTTTCGACTCGTCGTTCTTGATATTATTACTTATATTTTGATTTAAATAATTCAAGAATGTAAGACATGATTTATATATAATATATATTCATTATATACATATATATTATAAATCAATAAAAGGAATGAAATGCACTATTCATGGAGATGGTAGGCCATACGTACACATGAACGCTGTTTTCGTTTCCTTATTGAATTGAATGGAATTGAGTATATGACATAAATATATATATACATAAATCCAGTAGCATTATTATGTAATATATTTAATTATTATTCATTATATATACTTTATAATCATTCTTGAATGGTTAATCATGGAAAATGAATCTCATCGCGTTCGTGGAGACGGTAGTCCGTACGTACGCACGAGCAATGATATCATTCCCATGATTGTGGAATTGTATTTGAGTGTATTTATACTATTTAAGAATAAAAATCACTTTACAATAATCATTTATTTACACCATTATACCCATCCATGTAAGGTGGTGGTGGAAAAATAGATTACACCACGACGTGGAGACGGTATTCCGTACGTACGCACGCGTGATGATTTCATTTTCTGTAGGATGGATAGATGGTGAAATAGGGTTGTTTCATAATTATAATAACATATAAGTATATGAGTGATACTTATGTTATTACTTCATAATGAAACAACTAAATAAGAATAAGTTGAAGAAGAAATACAGTTGAAAGAATCGGTAACAGACATGACCACTTCTTTGAAGTGCCTTTTTGAAACCTCCTCTTAGGGCACTAATATTGCTCTTTGAAGAAGACAAGAACCTATAGGATGTCTCTAGAGAAGTGGAGAAGAGAAATTAGCAGGGGTTGGCCGAGCTTTAAGGCTCAAAGTGGTGTTAGGAAGAGAGGGAGGAGGTGCCCTTTTATAAGGGAGGAGAGGGGCACCTTTGGAATAACTAAATATATTATTTTATTATTTAGTCATATTCGGTTTTTAATAGCTCAAAATTGAGTTATTTAGAATCTAAGGTGGGGATGGTTCGAAATCCTCTCATCCAATAGAATTTAGACAAGTTTAGGTTCCAATTTTATCCTTATCATTTAGATTTAACTTTAAGTTAGATAATTTTACTTTTACCGTGTCTTTTTGTGTTCTTACACTATAAGGTTAATAAACATACTATAACAAGACAAACGAACCCCAAATTGTTTATTATTAATATATATAACCTTATCTAAGTCATTTTTCCAAACCTTATATTTTTAGGAATATAGTAACAATTAATAACATAATATTTGTTTTAAAAACTATTTTATGTCAATTTTGACACTATTTGGTAATTGATTTTTGTGAAAATCATAAAAGAATGATTAGTTCGAAAACAGTTAATTAAATCAACCCTAACATGTCATATTAACATATAAAATTATTGGAATTCATAAAAAGTCTCAAATTACATTTATTTGGGTATTTATAACATCAATTATGTCAATATTTCATTAATAAGATAATTACTACATCATCATTGTGTCATAAATAAATTAAATTATTTAAAGTATAAAAATTACAAATAATCTATCATTATGTAGGAAATAGTTTTATCTTTCTAATTAATATTTATAGTTTAATTTATCTTATGTATAACCCTATATTAAAAATGGTTTACTTATTAAACTTTGATTTTAACTATTTTAACCCTTCTTTAAATAAATTAATAATAAATGTCCTAATCTAATCCAAGTGGGCCTAAATGGTCATATGTTATTCCTAAGGTTGTTTTTGGTTGAATTAAACTTATCCAATATTATTAGGATATGTTTTAGGGTAATAATAATATCATTGTTACCCTTAATTACCCTATTTACTTTTAACCGTGGTAAATAAATGTAAAAAGTTACTATTCACCAAAAAATATTTTCATCTCATTGAACCACATTTTACTTACTGAGATCAACCGTGTCTCTCGGATTTTTGAAATTTCATTCACAAAAGTGGTAAAATTAAGTTTTATGTAAATTTGCAAATTCTCCTAGGAGGTGGGTAAAAGACGGTCAAAAGTTCAATAAAATTTTTATATATCTAAAATTATAAAAAATGACTCCAATGAATTACATTGAAATTATATTGGTATTATGTATCAATTTTGACCTAAAATAAATTTAAATAAAATAAATAATTATTTAAATAAAAATTCGGTTTTTAAATAGTAACCCAGTGTTTTCACTTTTCATCAAAAATTGAAAGTTTTCAGAAAAATACCAAAATTTCACCCTAGGATAATTTCAATATTCCAAATCCAGAAATTAAGTCCATTTTGAAATATGAAATTTACAAAATTTTAAAAAGTGGTTATTACTATTCAAAACGGCTAGTTTTAATAATATTTTAATAGCATATCGTTGTTTAGTGAAACTCGATATTGCGTACAACACACGCTATCGAGGAAGGTCGTGATTGCGTGTAATTCATCCAAGTTAGGGTTGTGTGTTGTGCAATACTCTTTTGTTGTAGAATACAACACAAGACATCAATAAAATTAAAAAGAATATTTTTCATAAAATCTCAGGGTGTTACAGAATCACTATTTATTATTTATGTAGTAATTTACACTCCGCTTTGTGTTGATATAATTTTGGTACACATAATCACTCCATTTATAATTTCTCAATTCATTGATATAAACTTGATCTTAACTCAATTTCTATTTATTGAGTTAAACATCCAAGTTATTGGTGTTGTTTTTACAAGAATATGTGTGAATGTCCTATGATTGATTTACACTAAATATCCAATTATATTGAGTGTATTTATATTTTTCACACATAATTATATCATTGATTTATCCTTTACCTAAGTATACTATCTTTATAAGGGATTTCATCTCAATTTACACTCCTTTGAGACAACTTTGTTGTTATGCACCAATTCACTTTTATATGGTGTATATACTGTCCTTTGATATAGTATATAATGAAATCCTTTATTCTCATGGTATTATAAAGTTTTTATTACCTAAATTATTTTTATTCAATCTTCTCTCATTTGGATAGTAACTGTAACTAAAATAGCATTTTAAATGTTTTAAAAATTTATTCTTCTAAATCTTTATCATTAATGTCCATGTTTTAAAAATGGTTTTAAGGTTTTATTTATATGGACATTAATGTTTTAAAATTAAAAATCCTTTTAAAAGTTTCTTATTTGTATGAGACACTTTGATTCAAAAATCCATTTTTAAACGGCTTCTTGAAAAATAATGTGACTTTTAAATGTTTTCAAGAAAAAGGGGGATATTTATCTCAAATAGTTTTGATGATTATTTTCATCTATGTCAATATCCTTCATTATTCTCGATTGAGGTTAATCCGTTACAATAAAATCTTCCATATTGTATTGAATGAGTTATGTTTGTCTGTGGATGTGCTATTTTTATACCATTCATGGTTTGTGGATAAAGTATTGACATTTCATATGGTAGTTTTAATACGAATGTTTATGTTATGTTTCAAAAATTTCATATGAGGAATGAATTGGACATAGTAGATGATGGGTAGAGCCTGCTATAGCTCCATGATGCATCGGTAGGTCTCATGAGACAAACTAGTGTATTGGAACAAGGCCTTGACAAAATCTTATTTGTAATCTTGGCACAAGGCCTTGAATATGTGGTTATGATGTCTGGAATTATGCCTTCCATCATTATGAAAGTGGCTATTGATATTGAATGTGATTATTCAACTAGTAGATTATCTATATGAATAAGTAAATGGAATTATTTGATTTTATCTTTTCCATATTATGATGAAGTTAAAGTTTAAAAGGCTTTTGTTTTAGTCTTATACATTGCCTTAAATGTTTATGCTTATTTATAAAAGTTTCCGCTTTATTTTTATCATTACTGAGCATCTGAGCTCACCCCTTTCTATGTTTTATTTTTCCCAGGATCTGAAGAACTATATTATGACTCACCTGCAGGGATAGTCTGTTGGATATCAGTGTTGTCTATGGAAACAATTTTGTTGTAGTTTTCCATTTTATGATGTAATTAAACCTTATGAATGTATCTAGTACTTTCAAGGCTACTAAACTAATTGATCTTTCGAGACTTGATCTTTTGTGATCATTCCAATGATACATAATAATGCACCGACTTTGGGCTTCTAGGGTTGGTGCGTTACAGTTGGTATTAGAGGAAGTTTAGTACAAACTTTGGAATCTAGATTTAGATAAATTTTTTATTAGAGCACATTACCCTAAGATAGAATTTTAGGATTAGTATAGAATAACTTCCTAGAATTTTGGTATTGTAGAGATTATGTTGGTTTTCTAAACAATACAGCCCTGTATGGATATGATCAGGTAGAGACAGCTCAGGCACAGATGTACCTAGGAGTGAAAACTCCGACAAGGAGTTTCGAGCTTGACCCAGAATATCTTGGTACAATACAACATGCCTTGATGCACTCTTGGTTACGACACTCTCATGGGATTTGATTAGGATAATTCACATTTTCTGTAAAAACCAATTTGAAGGATTTTCATATAACATGAGAATAAATAACTATCTAAGGTGTTTTAGATTAAAAATAAGGTGTTATAATATTCTTTAAATGATTTTATGACTCACACTATGCTTTATTGTGTTAGTCAATGGCTGGATTCCATGGAAGTCATAGTAAAATTGAACATGATGTACAAGGTGGTCATGGCGGAGAAAATGAGCAACAAAATGGAATGTTGATAGGTGTAAAAGATATCTTGTTCATGCCAAATCAGTTTTCCAAAAATATGATCAACAACATATATATTAACCAACTCCCGTACTCAACAAAGAAGAGAAAGGCAGTGAATGATAAGAGCTCCAGCAGAGGAGACCATGGAGAAAAGAAATCTCAATTTCCATCATGCAAGAAATGTGGAAGGAGACACCTAGGGAAGTGTCTTAAAGGAACACGGAAATTCTTTTTTTGTAGGAAATAAGGACATAAAGTAAATAATTGATGATGAAAAATGAAGAGTACTATGGAAGAAAATAAAAATGATCCCAAGAATCCATTTATAGTAATTTTCCATAAATATAGGGGACCTGGCCATTACCCGAGTGAATGCCCTATTCTATAGGATAACCCCTTGGTAAAGGAAGAACCTATGTGGAAATAAATGGATGGTCAAATATTTAAAAGTATTAGTTCTCTTTGTTGATGGGATTACTTTGGAAGACTTTTCTCTTATGTGTAACCCTGCAGTTTATTATGTGAAAATGCTATTTTAGGAAGAATTGTGTTTTCTATTGTTGATATAGTTATAAATAACCATTTGGGTTTATATGATCCTTGAATTTGAGGCAATTACATGTTATTAAATTTTGGGATGAACATGAGAGGTATGATATAACATTTGTGGTGAAATTATGTTATAGTTATTTTGAGGAATTTATCTCATTTTGGGAACGTTATAAAATATAGTTTTTTTTGAAAAAGGACTACATGAAGACCATGTGACAACCCGTTGTGTTGAAAAAATCTTCAGGAATCAAACCCACAACCATAGTGCGATTGGGATTTATCGCCTACCACTAGACTACATGAAGTCCCTAGTTAGTGTGACTAATTATTTTTAGTTAAATGATTATATTGATCAATAATAAGTTGATTTGGGATATTATGTCTTATCAAATGGATATCCTTAGTATAAGAAAATGATTTGGGGATTAAGTGATAAATTTTATTTTATAATACATTTTCTCTATTGGGAATACTATATGCCTAAGGAAAATAGAATACTATGATATTTTATTTGATGAGTAATGATGGATTTTTATCTATGTTTTTATTTTGGATTTATATCAATTTAGATTTTTTATGGAAATGATTAAACTATCATAGAGAATACATGATTAGGTTAATTACTTTTAAGTATGTGACTTTAAGAGTAGTTGATGTTATTTGGTAATAAAATTTAATGTGGAAGAATGTGTAATCAAATTCTTATATGTTTTGGGATTCAATATTAGTTTGTATTATATTGATAGATTTTAAGGACAATTGTTTATTGAATGGTATTTATTAAACTTTAGGTATTGTTGGTTTAATTTTAGAAATTAAGATAAGTATTTCTTTCTCTAAAGGATTATCCTTTTTGGGGATCATCTGATCTTGTACTAACCATTTTGGTTTTGGTTAATCTCTAAAGACAAGGTAAATTTATATAGTTTATCCTTTGTGGATTATGTGATTCTCTAGAAGTTGATTCTAGCACTTCAGGTGTGACCAAGTCATCTTGAATACTCATCATTTGAAAAAAAGATGAGTTAGTGGTAGAATTTTATTAAAGGATGAAACTCTACTTAAGAAGTAAGTATATCTCTTTATGTTCTTATTCAATCTAATAAATAAATTTCTCAACTTTATGAAATGGAACTTAAAACAAAAAACGTTATCCATTTAATTTTGCTACTAGGAAACTAATGAACATTTATCTCATCACAAGTTTGTGGTTTTCTTATTGTTAAATTTCTCCTAATCATGTTTTCTATCACTCTCCACTAGAACTTGACACTTATTTTATCTTCCATATCCATGTTTTCCTACATGGAATCCTAGTGTGAGTTATCTCGGGTGACCTTTGTACTTCTCTTTATTTCTTTTAATGAGATAGTTATATTGAATCTTTTTCTGATGTGGGACTTTCAATGAAGTTCCAAAGCCCCATTTTAAAATTGCGAGGATGAAATTTCCAAAAGGGGGAATAATGTAATACCCCAATATTTCATAGTAAGTTATTTTCATTAATTCAACAGCTTGTGATACATGCAACACCGAGTTCGAGCACACCATGACTTACCAAACTAGCCGTTCAAAAGTAGTTATGAATAATATTAACTGAATTTAGAATTTGTTATACTCCATATAATTTTAGAATCCATATTATTTGTTTCTTAGACATAATATAAGAACAAATTCATTTTTTTAGATAAAAGAAGTATTTTTCAAAAAAATAAAATTTTACCACCTTTTAATGGAAAAACATTTTTAAAAACAATATTTGAAACTTTTATATACTAAATTTATTGAAATTAAATTATTCTTTAGAATTGGGACATAAAAATTTTATTTGGATAAATTTTTGGTACTTTTCTAATAACTTTTATAATTTGATGAATATTGAAAAATACTAAATTTTAGTTGAAATTTTTTTTTAATAGAAATAATTTATAGTGTTAAATTATGTATTTTAATGGTTTTGAAGTATAATTAGATTATATTTTTATCATTTAATACAATGTAGGTGATTATAAGTATTTTCACATTAAAATTTTACATAAACACATGTCAATCTTTTGATAGTTTTTTCTTTTTCAAAACCCGTTTTTCAATTTTGACAACGTGAATTAATTTTAAATTAACTAATGAAACTTCTATGTTTTTAATTTGGTAAAATATAATTCATTTTTTTAATTTGGAATATCAAAATTATTTTAGGGTAAATTTTTGGTATTATTCTGAAAACATTCAATTTTTAATGAATAGTGAAAAACACTACATTATAGTTTAAAACAGACTTTTTATTTAAATAATTATTTATTTTATTTAAATTTATTTTAAGTAAAAATAGATATATAATACCTATATAATTTCAATATAATTCATTGGAGTCATTTTATAATAAAATTAGATCTATAAAATTTTGTTGAACTTTTTACCGTCTTTTACCCACCTCCTAGGAGCATTTGCAAATTTACATAAAACATAATTTTACCATTTCTGTGAGTTGAATTTCAAAAATCTGAGAGACATGGTTTATATTATAAAGAAAAATGTGATTCAATAAGATGAAAATAATTTTTGGTGAATAGTAACTGTTTACTTTTATTTAACACGGTTAAAAGTAAATAGGGTAATTAAGGGTAAAAATGATATTATTATTACCCTAACACATGTCCTAAATCTATTGGATAAGTGTAATTAGACCAAAAAAACCTTAGTAATAAAATATGACCCTTTAGGTCCACTTTTATTAGATTAATACATTTATTATTATTTTATTCAATGAAGAGTTAAAAGTGTTAAATTCAAAGTTTAATAACTAAACCATTTTTAATATAGGGTTAAACATAAGATAAATTCGACTATAAATATTCATCAGAAATCTAAATATATTTAATACATGATGGTATTTTATTTATATTTTTTATACATTAAATAATTTAATTTATTTATAACACAATAATGAATAAGTAATTAGATAATTAATAAAATATTAAAATAATTGATATTATAAATATCCAATTAAATGTAATTTGAGAATTTTTATGAATTAAACTAATTTTATAGGTTAATATGACATGTTAGTGTGGGTTAGATGAATTTTCTTAGAAGTAATAATGCTGTTATGAATTTAGAAAAAACAAAATACCAAATAGTGTCAAAATTGACATAAAAGAGTTTTTAAAACAAATATTATATTATTAATTGATATTCTATTACTAAAAATATAAGGATCATAAAAACACTTATATAATGATAGGTGTATCATTAATGAACCACTTTTGGTTCCCTTGGATGTATATAGTAATTTTATTATCCATTTAATATAAAAATACAAAGAGACATGGTGAATGTTAACTAAGAGTTAAATCTAAAAGATAAGGATAATATAGTGACCCAAACCTATCTAAAACCTATTTATTGAGTGGTTTTAGACCCATACCCACCTTTTACTTTAAATAATTCATTTTGGATCCGTTATAAACTGAAAATTATTTTATTATAAAATAATATTTCAAGCTTTTCCTAAGGTTTCCCTCACCCCTCTTATTAAAGGGAACCCCCCTTCTCTCTAATTCACACATTCAAATCCATTAGGATCAGAACAAACCTTTAAAAATATCCTCCCAAATCTCCTCCCTTCATCCTAGAGGCCTTAATTTATTCATAAATCCAACCTAAAGATCCCTTTTGATCAAATCAAAAGGAAGAACTTGAAGAAGAGGTAAATATTTCATCACCTCTTTCAAGTTCCTTTCTTTTTCCACTTTCTCTTTGTTTGTTGTTTCCATTATAAAATAATAAATATGTTATCTTCTATATACTGTGATTTTATTATAAATATGGTATAACCATATTCATTATTCTATCCATCCTTTGAATGATATGTCACCATACGTGCGTACGTACTGCTTACCGTCTCCACGTCGTGGTGTAGTTGTTATTCAATACATTTTTATTTGGATGGGTATAATAGTGATGTATAATTGATGTAAATAATAAATATAACATGATAATGATTCTTTATATATGATATACCATCCAATTATATATGGTTTTAATATCAAAAGAATGATATTGTCGCTTGTGCGTACGTACGGATTACCGTCTCCACGAATGCGATGAGATTAATTCCCCATCATATCCATTCAATAATAATTTTCATTTTATGATTAAAAATAATGTTTAAAGAATTAATATTATTCTGAATATTAATAAGATACATCCCATCCATAACAAACATGTCTTACGTAACCAAGCATATAAAGGAGAATGAATTAGTTAACACCCAAAACGACGATAATACTAAAATATCAATATTAGAAGATGATATATGATATAATATTAATGTATATGGTTTCTGTATAATTTAATAAAATTAATTTCACCATTACACAGGGGATTAACATACCCTTGGCCAAGGAAAAGTACAAGGTAAGGGGTTTCTTATCTCACATTTAATTCCATGAGATTTCTATTGTTCACCACTTATTTATTACATGTAGTGTATTGTGTACTACCATTTGATATATATTATCATGATTGTATTTAAATTCATGGTATTTTGTGATTCATTTGGTGGTTATTAACTTTTGGTCATACAACTCGATTGATTACAACGAAGTATGGTTTTTTCATCTCACTTTTTATTCCCCTGAGATTCATGCTATATTGGCCACTATTTCCTTTTGTGTGGCGTATGTACTGTCCATGATTGTATTCTTAGATTAATATACTTTAATTTATGAGTATTTACATCTTCATTGTATGATCCTTCTTTCATGGTTTTTATGTTTCATAAGTTACCAAATCAGTAAGGTAATCTCAAATTTCAATTTCCACTCAGTGGGCTTTACGCATACTTCATTAATTATTTTACTCCAAGATTATGCGTGGAATCACTATTTATTATTTATGTAGTAATTTCCACTCCCCTTTGTGTAGATATAATTTTGATACACATAATAACTCCATTGATAATTTCTCATGTCATTGATATAAACTTTATCTTAACTCAATTTCCATTCATTGAGTTAAACATCCAAGTCATTGGTGTTGTTTTTACAAGAATATGTGTGAATGTCCTCTGATTTATTTACACTGAATATCTAATCACATTGAGTGTATTTATATGTTTCACACATAATTATGTCATTGATTTATCCTTTACCTAATAATACTGTCTTTATAAGGGATTTCATCTCAATTTACATTCCTTTGAGACTTCTTTGTTGTTATGCACCAATTCACTTTTATATGGTGTATAAATTGTCCTTTGACATAGTATATAATGATATCATTTATTCTCATGGTATTATAAAGTTTTTATTACCTCAGTTATTTGTATTCAAGCATCTCTCATTTGGATAGTAACACTAACTAAAATACCATTTTAAATGTTTTAAAAATTTATGCTTTTAAATCTTTCTCAATAATGTCCCTCTTTTAAAAATGGTTTTAATGTTTTATTTATATAGACATTAATGTTTTAAAATTAAAATTCCTTTTAAAAGTTTCAAAGTGGTATGAGACACTTTGATTCAAAAATCTATTTTTAAATGGCTTCTTGACAAATATTGTGACTTTTAAATGTTTTCAAGAAAAAGGGGGATATTTTTCTCAAATAGTTTTGATGATTATTTTCATCTATGTCAATATCCTTCATTATTCTAGATTGAGGCTAATCTGTTACAATAAAATATTCCATATTGTATTTAATGAGTTATATTTGACTGTGGATGTGCTATTTTTATACCATTCGTGGTTTTTAGATAAAGTATTGACATTTCGTATGCTAGTTTAAATACGAATGTTTATATTATGTTTCAAACTTTTCATATGAGAAATGAATTGGACTTAGTAATTGACTGGTGGAGCCCACTATAGCTCCTCGATACATCGGTAGGTCTCATGAGAAAAACTGGTGTCTTGACACAAGGACTTGAACAAATATTATTTTTAATCTTGGCACAAGGCCTTGACTATGTGGTTTTGAAGTCTGGCATTATGCATTCCATAATTATGAAAGTGGCTATTGATATTGCATGTGATTTTTCCAATAGTAGAATATCCATGTGAATAATTAAATGAAATTATTTGATTTTATCTTTTCCATATTATGCTGAAGTTCAAGTTTAAAAGGAGTTTTTTTAGTCTTATACATTTCCTTAAATGTTTATGCTTATTTATAAAAGTTTCCATTTTATTGTTATACTTACTACGCATCTGATCTCACCCCTTTCTATGTTTTATTTTTCACAAGATGCAAGGAAGTATATTATCACTGACCTGCAGGGATAGTCTATGGGATCTCAGTGTTGTCTATAGAAACAATGTTGTTGTAGTTTTCCATTTTGTGATGTAATTAAACCTTATGCAGGTATCTACTACTTCTAAGGCTACTAAACTAATCGTTCTTTTGAGAATTGATCTTTTGTGATCATTCCAATGATATGTAACAATGCACCGACAATGGGCTTCTAGGGTCAGGGAATTACACTTTGATGTGGTAATGGAAAATGAGAAAAATCATTATCCACGGAGGCATTTGACCACCATAATTAGGAAAATGGTTTCATTTCTTTGGATAGGAGGATATGAGAAAAGGGGTGCATAGAAAATATTAAATCTAAAATATAAAATTCTAGTATATAACTGATGCTGGAGTTAATATTATTTGATGGATTTAGAAGGTGAGGAGAAGGTAGAATAAGAAGTGAAATTAAGGGAGGTGGTTTGAGAATGTTACCTCTTGAATATCATATCTTTGAAGGAAGAAATTTAAAGTGGATATAGTAGGTTGGATATTTTTTGGTGGATATTTTAAGAGAATCAAGGCTTGTGAGGAGAAAATTTTGTGGCGAGGGGTGGTATTTATACTTGATGAAGGGTGGTTTTAAGTAATTAAATAATGATTATTTTATATTTAAATCCAACCAATTTTGGTGGAATTAATTACAAATGATTTTGTTGGAAATTAATTTTTTAAAGTTTGGTTAAGTTCAATAAAAATATTAATCTCCAATTTAAAGTTGTAGTTTTTAGGTTTTTTAAGCTTTTACCATTCAAATTTAACCCACCATGTTATTTTACCTATATTGTTGTAAATATTTTCTTATAATGGTAAATATTTTATGCCTAAAAATAAAATGGAATTATAAAATCAATTGTACCTCTTAATTCAAAATATAAAATCCATTTTATTTTATTCAATTTATAAAAGTGATAAAAATCAATTCAATATATGTTGTGCATATAACTCATAAAAATAGTTTTTTAATGTTAAAATAGTTGTTTTCAAAATTTATAAGCATGTGTTTCTAAATAAAAATTTTTATGTATTATGCCATTCCATAAATAATTTTTTTATGAATAATAAGTGTTAATAAATTTGAAATCATGATCATATAATAATTATTTCATAAGAGTTATGCTATTTTGTAAAAGCATTATTTTCACTTTTTAACCCAAAAATAATGTTTTTAGAAAATTAAAAAAAACATAGCCTATACTTATTTTTAAATTATGAGTAAAAAAATGAAGTTAATTTCGAAAAATGAATTTTATAAAATTGTCAAAAATTAATTATAATTATTTTCTCATAGAAAGCAATAAAAATTTCTTTTTGAAGAAAATATTTTTTGAAGAATAAAATGACTACTAAACATTATGTGTTAATTTCCTTAGAATAAATAAATTTGTGCTGAATATTAAATTCATATTTATTTAATAATATATTTAATATTCTTCATACATGCCAATTTAATGGCCAGTTTATAGTGGTCTTTTTAAAATGATAATATTTTGGAACTTGTTTATGTTCAGTGTTCTATGAAATGTAAGCTACAGAACATTGCGTTATTTTAAAATATCAAGGTGTTACGTTCTCTCCTTATTAAGTAAAATTTGGCCTCAAAATTTTAACTTTTGATTGGAAATCATGGAGTTGAAAATTTAACCCTTGTTTAAATCCCCTATCATAAAAAGGGTTAATAAAACTTCCTCTTAAAAAGAGGGAAAAATAAAATGCAATGGTTACAAAAAACTAGGTTTCCATATAGGGGAACATTATTGGGAAGTGAAAAAATGGAAATGAAAAAGA
The DNA here is from genome assembly GCA_963277665.1 of Viscum album. Classification (NCBI taxonomy): domain Eukaryota; kingdom Viridiplantae; phylum Streptophyta; class Magnoliopsida; order Santalales; family Viscaceae; genus Viscum; species Viscum album. Next base: position 1,372,691,383 of record OY728135.1, read on the forward strand.
AATATAACTATCAAGTTCATAATTATAGTGATATAGAATATGGTCATTAGAAACCTTACTATCATAAAACCATAAATATGTGATGGGTTAAATGTCCATTGATTTCTTGGTATGAGAATTAAAAAAAATAACGTTTGTGTTCCAAAATTATTTTCTTTTAGTTGAGGAATTATTTCACTATCTAGATCAATGAATCAAGAAATAAACGTACATTATTTATAAGAATAATCTCACCCTTTGGTTGTGATTTTATGTTTTTCCACTTCATCTCTTATGGAAGGAAATGGACATTCAAGGTTATTTTTTCAAGCCTGAAGCACTTTTAACGAATCATAAGATCCAAAATTCATTACTTCAGCCTCTAAAAATTTAATGAAACAAAAATGGTTATCATATGTTAACAGAAAAAAATAATATCCAAATTTCAAGTTAACATATTCCATAATTAATGAATATAAATATTCATGCAATATATGTCTGTCAAAATACCAAACATTTAGAAGGAAGGCCACTAAATTTCAAGATCAACATAACATTAGATTCCCCAGAACACATAATGTAACTCTTAATTCCACATAAAAATACATGAATACCTTTATCACCATAAAACCTTAATGAAAACAAGCATGCTTCCCAAAATAAAATCTCAGATTGTTAAATATATTCCTTAAATCTAATCAGGTAAAAAACCCTATAAAGATAATATAAACCATAAAATCAATAACCAATTTAATGGTCACCAATAATATCCCTTAAAAACACTTTTTTCATTATTATCTTAACATAGGGAACATATTTATGGTTATCTTCCCCAAATCATGTTTTTTCTAAAATATCAACTTGCAACAGAATCACTCCTCTTGGTTACTAGTACTATTCATTAGATGATTTTCAATCCTTAAAGAAGAACTGAAAATGTAAAATCCCTATATATCTATTGATTCTTAAAACCAGAATATCATTGATAATTTTAAAAAACAATTCTTGAAACCAAATACATAAAAACTTAATAATTCCACTTCATTCTTAAACCATCAACTATGCTTCCCCATCTTATTCCTAATTCATTTTATATTTCATTTGTAGTCTCATCATCATTATTAATATAACTATTAATCATATAACCTTACTGATTATATTCCTAAGTTTCCCCCTATGACATAGATTTTTACAGTTCTTATACTTTCCACATTCAAAACATTCAACTATCAATAATACCTTTAGAAGACTATTATTCAAAACTTTTCATTTTCCTCAGAAGTTACTTACTTTATATCCTTCTTTATACACCCAAAAAATATCCCTATTTCTCTAAGACATTAACTTGGGTGTTTCTTCTCACATTCTCAACATATAGGAAGCTAAATATTCTTTTCTCTATGATCTCCACCACCGTAGCTCTTAAAAAACTCTATCCTTATCCTATTTGGTGAGTCTAAGAGTTAGGGAAGGTTCATTTTGTTAATAATATATAATGATAATTTATTATGCATAAAAACAATATAATTTACACTGGACATAATCCCATATTTTTTTATCAACCACAAATTTTTTATAACATTCAATATCAAACCAGTCCATTCTGGTTCCCACTATTGACTAAAACAAAAAAAAAAGTGTAAACATCAAACTACACTAATGAGAGTGAGATAATATTATTCTAAGTATCTCAAAATAATGAAACATTCTTCTTAATATATGAGTATTTAGGTTTAACCTAGGTTATCTATGGTCATGAAAAAATCTATAAGATATTATCCTATACTTAGACTTATCCTCAAAGTCTTTCATATGGTTATATTCTATAATATATGTTTTCCAAAATCTTGTTCCCAAGGATTCTAATAAAATTCTGTTGATACCAACTATAAAGAACCCAATCCAAGTATCCCAGGTCTATGGTTACTTTATTATATTAGAATAAGATACAATGAATCTCATCCCAAAGGATTGAATAGTTTTTAAATTTTGTAAAACTAGATACATACTTTAATCTTACTTTACAATTGAAAACATTTAATACAACATAATAATTCCTTTGAGAACACTATTATTCCACTAGATTATCTATTCATCTCAATTATAATAATTTTTTTGGAAACACTGGAAAACAATAATAATAAAGGGGTGATCTTATATGATCTGTAAGGGTAAGAATACAATAGAAGCTATGCATAAACAAGGACTATATAATATAGTAAGGTAAATAACTAAAACACATTCCATTTAATCAATAACTTAATCATAATATGGATAAACAAATCATGATCAAATAATTCCATATAAATAACCACATGAGAATGAAACTGAACCATTAATATTTTACTAATTGAATAATTACATGAATATCAATAACTGAATTTATAATTAAAGAATTCATAATTAGGGACATATAAACCTTACTGTTGAGGCCTTGACTAAGACATCTAAAAATAAATGGGTAAGGCATCAGTCAAAAACATATCTAGTTTTTCTCATGTTACACATCGATGTATCAGGGGGATATAACAGGACACACCCATCACTTACTAACATCAATTCATTCTTCATATAAATATAAAAATTCATATTACAAAACAAGAATACAAAATATAAATACTTTCCCAAATCAATAAACATAACCATAAACCATCCAGAGTAATATGGAGAATGGTACAAAAATATCACACCCATAGTTAAACTAATCATAAACCATCTATATAAATAATAAGGATGATATCAATAAAAAATATTCCAATTAGATTAAGAATAAAGTATTGTTTGTTTATGGATAGAAATACCAGAAAAGATTTTGAAAAACATTATTCAGGAAAATATCCTTTTCATTTTAAAAATCATTTTAAAAATCCATTTATTTGAAAATCAATTCTAAAAACTAAAATTTCATAAATAATTTTGAAAATGATTTTATTTGAAAATAAACTTTTAAACATATAAAATAATCTTGAAAACATTTTAGTGGTCATGACTACAAGAAATTACATTCATGTCATACATGTTAAAAACATTCCTTTCACTTTTTCAGTAAAATAAAAATGTGTATTGTTTTGAATATGACATAAATATTCCTTTGAAAACATTTTTTAAAGTGTAAAAATGGGTAAAATTTCCTTTAATAAATAATTTTAAATGGTCAAAAGTTTTTTGAAAAAATATTTAGAAAACATTTATTGGAATAAAACATATTTTTGATCGAAGAGATAAACGAGGTTGGATTTTATTGATTTTTTAAAGTTTTTAAGAGTGTAAAAATGTACTATTACTTGAAGGACTTAATTAATAACCATAAGAGAAGAAAATGGAAGGTTTTATTATTAAATGGTCTTTTAATTTCCTTTAACTAATATTCAATATTAAACAGTCTCGATTATAATGAGATTGTAAAATAAACACTTAAAATGATCATAACATTATAGTGAGAATTAATAATTGAATAAATTATGTGTATCCAATTTAAATCCACATAAAAAAATGTAAATATATCACAATATAATCAAGATTTATCGCAGACATAATCTTAGCATGACATAATCAATGAAGTATAAGTTTAACCCAATGAGTAGAAATTGAGTTAAGAAATCCCTTACCTCACACTTCCCTTAGTTTTACATAATAAAACCTCATTTATAATGGTTTAAAGAATGATATTAATTTATTATAGAATATTATTCTTATTTATAATACCTTATATTACCACACATTCATTAATAATATTTCATTATTTTCATTGTTTTGGGTGGATTCGTTTTATGGTTTCATGGTCAGTTCACTTGTGTATAATTATGGACTTTAATGTAAAATGGAAACAAAACTCCAAAAGTGAAATTAAATGGAATTAATGTACCTATATAATTTTAAATGGTCCCATACATAATTTTTATTTCTAAGATGATGATTATTCATTTGATAAAATTTTAATGAAAAATGTTTAATTTATTTTGGTGGTTTTTTCAGACCATCATGAACTAGTTTCATTTTATTTAATTATATTCCTCTATATTATTCCCAGTACATGAAATAAATTAAAATAGACATATTAAAATGTTATTTTACTATTATAATACTTTTATAACTTGTATTGGAGGTGATAATAGAAAATGAACACAATCATTATCTATAGAGATGGTTAACCACCATAATTTGGACAATGGATTCATTTCGTTGAATAAGAGGAGATGAGAAATAGGGTGGATAGAAAATATAAAATATGAAATATAAAATTATATTTTATAAATTATAGTTGAGGTATTATTATTTTATGGATTAAGGATGTGAGTATAAGGTAGAATAAAAAAAATTAAGAGATGTGGTTTGAGAAAGTTATATATTGAATGTCACCTCTTTGAAGGACCCCTTGCAGGACATAGAATTAGAATTTTTGTGAAATCATGAGAAATTATTTGTGGTTATAAAATTTTGGAGTGTTTTTATAAGATATTTTAAGAGAATAAATGTTTTTTTTGTATAAAGGGGTCAGTGATGGTTGGTATTTATATTTGAGGATAGGTGGTTTTAAGTGATTAAATAATGATTATTTTATATTTAAAGCGAACCACGTATGGGTGGAATTAATTCCAATAAATTTGGTTGATAATTATTTTTGTAAATGGTTTTAAAGTTCAATAAACACATAAATAACACATTTTTTTTAATTTTTAGGAATTTTATGTTTTACCTTGAACGTTAACCTATTACATTATTTTACCTATACTATGGAAAATATTTTTTTACCAAGGTAAATTTTTTATGCCTAAAAATGAAAATGATCTTAATTTTTTTTTCACTTCCTGATTCCAAATATGGAATCCATTTTACTAGATTATATTTATTAAAGTGATAAAAATATAATCTAAATATTTTACACTTATAACTCATAAAAACAGTTTTTAAGGTTAAAATCATGGTTTTCAAAATTTCTAAACATGTGTTTTGAAATTTAACATCTTGTGTATTATGTTATTACATAAATAAATTTTGATCAAGAATAAGGGTTAATTAATTTGAAATCATGATCACATAAAAATGATTTCATAATAGTTATTGTATTTCGTAAAAAAATAGTATTTTCACTTTTTAACCCAAAAAAACAACTTTTTTGGAAAATTCCCAAAAAATTAACCTAAGATAATTTTGATGTGATGAGTCCAAATATGAATTTTATTTTTTCAAATAAACTTTATAAATGTTTTAAAAATTAATTTTAAAAAATTTCTCATAGAAAGGAATAAAAATCACTTTTGTAGAAAATATTTTTTGAAAAAATGACTTTATTAAAAATTATGTGTTCATATAATAAAAATAAATAAATTTGTATTGAATGTGAAATTAATATATATTTCATAATATATATAATATTATTCACACCTACCGATTTAATATCTAGTTTATAAAGGTATTCTTACAATGAAAATATTTTGGAGTTCATTGAAACTCGGTGTTCTATGAAATGTAAGCTATCAAACATAGTGTTATTTTAAAATCTCAGGGTGTTACAAGTTGTCTTTATTTTTGGTTGTAATTTTTTTGGACCTACACCTTCTCATTTTTATCTAGTTTTTTTGAGTTGTATTACTACCACTATATTATTATAGTTATGACATATATTCATTATATTTTATATTCTTCCATTTGTTTATACTATTCATGAATTCCATGTATCTTCTTTAGGTTGGGTGAAATTATACCCTCTAGTTGTTGTTTGATGTTTGGGTGCTTATCGCAAGCCCATGGGGATCAGGAATTCCCTTCAAGTATGTTTCAGATCGACTTGTGTGCTAGTTTCCAAGGGTAACTTGGGTAAGTTCATTATACATAATGAATGAGGGTGCCCTTGATATCTATATAAACCCTACTTTCATATGTTTATAGGGCATGGTGTGGTGTTCATGGCTGATACTCCCTGATCCCATAGCTCTCATCATATTCCTCCTTTGGTAAAAGATATTATAGTAGGTTGGGGTGGAAGATAAAATAATTTTTAGATCATTAATATTATTCAATTATCCTATGAATGTCTAAAAATGTGGTAGGATTACATCTGACACATGAGTTATCATCATAAAACACATTCAAAGGTATTAGAGTAACCATTATAGTGAATGATACACCATAGTTTATAGTATTCTTCATTTTTATTTTTGAATATTTTTTATTTATCCTTACATAGATATCCCAGATTTAATTATTAATCCACTTCTATTTATTAAATTAATTGTTAGTTTATCCTTAATAAACCTTATAGTGGAATGAATTTAGGTCTACAAAGTCTTTCGTTGAAATGAATAACTACTACTCAACCTTATGTTAAGAGTTAACATAATCCCAATAGATTCCCTTATATTATGCTTATATAATAACATAATATATAATGGGAACTCAAAAATACAGTAATCCATTAACATAATGTAGAGTGAAAGACACATCATACGTTATTAGGATAACAAAGTCCATGTCCTTACTATGAAAAAACAAAGCACTGTTTTTAGGATGCATAATGTTGTGTTGAGTGTCAACATAATGTGGGGAGTTGGATTGACATTAAATTGTGAGCTAATGTAATGTCCAAAGTGGCATGTAGCATGCATGGTTATGTGATGAATATTGACCACTATTCATAGTCTCACACTAATATTTTCTTGGGGTTGGGGGCTCTTTTATTAATCAAAACACATTATTGGGTTCTCGATTAATTTCCATGTAGTCGCGCCACTTCACTACCACTTGCCTTATGCCACTTCATAGGATATATAGACCCAAGCCCCACCTCACTCCCTTCCTTCCATTCCATACCTACAATATATTTGGATATTTATTGAGGGTTAACATATTATCAATATTATTTTTATGAAGAAGAAAAAAAACTAAAATTGTATATTTAGTTTATTTTTTATAAAATTTTTAAATAGTTTACAAATGATAAATTGATAACTATATTAATAATAAAAGGTTTTTAAGTTAATTAGTTATAATGTTTTTATAATTAATGAATTAAAAAGTTTTTGAAAAATTTATTAATAAACATTCCATAATTTTAAAGAGTTAATATTAAATAACTATTTCAATATTATACGATGTACTTATAATTTGGATAGAATTTTTATATATAGACATTATATATTTGGTTTATGAATTATTTATAAATTAAAAAACAAGGAATAATATAAAAGGTGTTTATATTTAAGAAAATTAATAAATGGTCATAAAAAATAAAGGGACCTTATTTAAGATATTAATTAACGCTAATATTTTTTTGATAATTGTTTTGATCAAAGTTTTAAATAATGTTTATGTATGTGATATTCAAATTATATAAATTTGTTTACATAATTTAAAATGAATTATAAAATTTTTCATGATTCAAAAATTATCATATATATTTAAATTAAAGTGTTATATAATGTATAATATAAAGAGTTAATATTATGATTTGAATATAAATCATTTATATTCATTATTATGTAATATTAATAATGATTAAATATTAATTATAAAAGTTTTATAATTTGATTGTATTTATGTGTAGTTCAAAATATGGTTATCTCAAGTTTAAATATTTGAAATTTTCATTTATTTAAATTTTGTTTCCAAATTTATTAATAGTTATAAATTTATTATAAAATAAATGTATTTATGCTTTATTTTAATATGTTAAAGTAATTTATATAAAATTATTAAGACCTTCATTTCATAATTATAACATCATCATATAATTTATTTTTCATATAGATTTACCTCAGTTTTTTATTTGTGTTATTAGATTGAATTTATTAATTGATCATTTCTTGTTCATATTAGGATTTAGAGTTTTTATGAATTGAATTTTCTCTTAAGTAAAGTATTTACCAATTGATGGACTTGGGGTCAGAAAACCCACCATCCTGGAAACTTCTGTATTATTCTAGAAGGGTAAGGGGTTAGATATCTATTTCTATGGGTTTTATCATTTGGATATTATTAATATCATGAAATTATAAACCTTTAAATGAATTTTTCATATACCCTATGAATATGATTCATTTGGATTTTTATTAATATATCTAGCTTCTATATATGGGTGAGTAAGAAAAACACATGGGTTATGTGAAGGGTTAACCATCAATATGGATTGAACATATTAATTTGGTGGAGGGAATAAGATTCCAAAACTAAATCATTAGAAGAATTAATACAAAATGTAATAAAAATGAGATAATATGGAAAGATTAAATACTCTCAAAATAATAAATGAATTTCTTCCAATACAATACTTGTCGATACCTCAATCATTCAGTATGGCTGACCCTAATGGATTATTTCCCAGGAATTATATTATACAAGGAAATCAAGTAACTAGGTGACCCTAATAGTTAGGTTCCTTGTTTTTTGTGTTTTATTTAGTTTACACTAGTTAGGAAACCATAATGGTTATGCTACCTAAGGAATAGAGTAGAGTTTTTCCATATAATGGATTGGGTAATGAGTTACCCACTCAACTGTCCTAGAACCATAACTGTTATGATTGGGATGATTCACATCCTAAATAGTCATGAATTATTTATGTGAACATATCAGTAAAAGTCATGTTGAAATATAAATATTTTCCAAATAATGGATATGATTTATTCTATTGGGATTGTCATTTTAAAGTGATAACACTTTATAGAATTTATTATTAATATTAACCAAACATGATACTCATTTTATAAATTTTTTTGTTATAGATAATTTCATTATAATCATCCTTTTGGAACCTAGTATCTAATATTTATAACGAAAAACTAAATATAAGTAACATTATTAACTTATACCAGAACTTAATTTTTTTTTCAAGTAAGAGGGAAAGTTATGTGTCTTGGAACAACCACTTACAAGGCAACAAACCGGTGAAGCTATTCCAAAAAAAATATTTAGATTCCTATAATACACAACTAAATAATTTACTAGTGGTTTAAAAACTTATGATTGTTACCATGGATTATATATTATAATAGAAACATGAGATTTTGGATACCTACAACATGGTATAAAACCCAGAGAGGCTCGATCAAGAACAAGATATACATGAATAGTATGAAGTGTCAAAGGATATTTTTCATTGTAAAATGTAAGAAGGAATATTTTTCCCAAATCATGTACTCAATATTATTCTGTATGTCAATGATTTAGTGTGGTTGAGTTTCCCTCTTAAACTTGATCTTTTAATAGATTTCATTTTTCAATCATTGTTAGAAAGGATCCAATAGTTTGTTTTTAATTATAAAATGATTGAATTATGTAAAACCTAACCTAATATCCTCAATATATTATGGATAAATAGGAATGGAATGGTTGGTATGGGATCAAGAGAAATGTTAATGGTATAGAAAGAGAAGGGTAAAGTTTTTGGTAATAAATATAGGGAAAGAGGTCATGGAGAGTCCACACCACCTATTAAATCGAAGAATAAGAAGTAGAGATAATTATATCACTATGGTTAGATTGACCATTAGAGGAGGAATTGTTTTGATTACCGGAAGTGCCATAAGAATCCATATAGAGGGTCCAATATAGGTATAAATGTTATATAATTCAATTCTTATATTCTGAAGTGTATATGATACCAACAGTATGTTTTAAAAATCATAGAAATTCACAAGAGTTTAGATATAAAAAAATAAATGAAGAAATACAATTGAAGTAGCGGGGAAAGAGGTTTATACTATAAATTATTGTATAAAAGTAATAATTCAAAAAGGATTAATATTTTCATGTGTAAATTTTTATCACTTTTTGATCTCTTGAGAAGTTATTAAAACATTTATTATTTTTAATAAATTAGACAATGTTTTTTTGATACATATATGATTTTTCCAAATTGTTATAAAATTCATGAAAAGTGAGACAAGGATAATTTTTTTTATTTAGGATAGAATTTTTATCCAAATATATGTGAAGATATATCCATCACCCATTAGTGGAAATTTTAAAGTCTTCCTTTTAAGAGGAAAATTATTCAAACACGTAGAATAACATATATGATATGGGGACAATATTTTATTTGTTATATATGTTCCCACTAAAAGGAAACAAGTGTTATTTATAACACAAATAAGTTTATATTGATTCTTAGAAAGGATATTTTGATAATAATTTATTGTCTAATAATCTAGTGGGAGTATGTTGGAACTTTGAGAAGTTTAAATAGTAACAAATAAAATATTATACAAGCCTAATGTTAAAGGGAGTTTTAAATCTATATACTAAAGTTTTTAGGATGTATGCAAGTAAAGAAAAATGTAAAGAGTTTCATTTAGTTATCATTACCACCTTCTAAAAGAATTATATTAGCCTATTTATAAAGTTATTTTTACTTAATATCATAAAATAGTTTAGGATATATTGGTTAATGAAAAATATAACTAATTACATTTTGTTACCAAATCAATATTAATTTTACTTTTTCCAAAAATATTTTAGGATGATATGGATAATATTAATTTAAATATTTAATTTTATTTTATAATAAAATAATTCAAAATATTATGATGATGAACTTAGAAAATTTCTATGTTGAAAGCATAAATTGATATTGTAACATTTGTTGTTGTAAAGTTAAGGAGTTTTATTACGTTCAAAATATTTGAACATTTGGAATATGATCCCTAAAATATTACTATTATTCAAAATTTATTTCTTCATAGACGTTACCCACTAAATATTTAGTGGGATGATTTTATCATATGGTGACATAGAGATGTGATGAGATTTACATATAAATATAATGAGTTAAATAACCCAAAATGTTTGCAAATATAAGACTATCAAGTACTATATTATATATGATATGTTATATAGGTGTTTAGGTATATTTTTTATTTATTCTTAAAAGAGTTTAATAATATAAAATATACCATATAAAATAAAATCTCTACTTATTATTATTATTTTATATTGGTTTCATAAATGTATATAAATACACACATTTTGTGTAGTGATATGATAAATAACCTCTTAAAGTATAACTTTGAGTTACCTATAACTAATTTCATTCATGTAACATTATAGGTTGTGATGAAATTTTAAAGTTATCGTGAGTATGATTATTATAAAGAGTTATTGAATATGCCCATGAGGTAGAAAAAATTGTTTTTATGCGCTATATGACCCATGAAGTATATTACTTGGAGTGTCATACACTATGTCTTTGATATAATAGTGGAGTATGGATCGTATTTGTATCCACATTACTTGAGGTTGGTAGGATACCTAGAATTACAACATTTATATTTTGATACCTTTTTTACACATATGAAAACTGACTTAGCTAATTAGGTGGGTATATTATTGATCATTTCATTGATTGGAGCTCAACCAAGATGGGATTTTATCTAATATTATTAGAATGAAATTTGGGCCATTGTTTAAGATATAATGGGGAGTGTGTGAACACACATATACCATACATATGATGTGATAATCTACCTGAATGAGAGACATATGATGCACTCATATATGAAGATGAATGATATGTGTTGTATTTATCGATCATGTCAGTTTATACAAAAATAATCAATAAATTGTGAGTTAAATATATAGGATTGACATAATCCATATCCTATAGTCATTTATGTCTTGTAAAAATGGAAAATATAAGAATACACACTAGCATATGATTCTATGTGGTGGATACAGGTATATAAAAACAAGTGTTTGATGAAGATCATGTCATATCCCTTTATAGCTTGAGTTGTATTGATGCTTTGCTATTGGTTGATCTTTGATTATATTTATGGATTCAAATATTCATATTTATTATAAACAATATGAGGTACCATGAGGCTAATCTTTGTGGTATAATTAATATAGATTTAGTTTTACTCATAGATATACTCTAAAAGTGTTTTAGAGTTAATCCAAAATTGTTTTGGAGGAATACTCACAAGGTATTACATATGATGTGATATGAGGTAAAGTTAATGATAAATTTAAAAAAGTGTTTTGGAATATGTACAAATTTATTTTGGATATGATTTCATAAGTTAATTTGTTTGATAAAATATAAGGTGTAATTGCACAAAGACTTTTTAGATTTAATATAAGTGGGAGATTGAAAGGAATATCCCCTAAAGTTAATATTTCATGTTATGTATTTTTGATTACTGTGTCATTGAGATCTTGTTTCCACTGAAAAACCCTTAATAAAGGGATCAAAAATATATTTTCACCAATTTATTGATTTATTCATGTGATATTAATTCTTCCTTTGATTATATATCCAAAAGTTAAGGCTTGATGCAAGGATGTTTATCTCTCATATAAAATCATGAAAAGGGAATTTAATATGGTAACAAATATAAGGGATCAAATGAATAATATGCATGAAATAAATAAGGTATTAACTCATGTGGTAAATAAAATGAGTTAATATACATAATTATGGTGGATAATCCTCGATAATAGGGTATAGTGTGGTGTGCCTGGTCGATAATTTTTGTTACAAGAGATACTAGTACACTATGGTGGAGAAAGTACTGTTTTGAGTGTCAGAATGATTTAGTTAGATCTTGGATACCAAAAGATATGGGTGGAATACATATACAACTCAATTGATTTTTATAAAATAGATTATAATGTTTTGAAGTAACCACTATGATTCATTGTACACGATATTTTATATTATTCTTCATTTATTTTTATTTAATGTGTTTTATTTACCCTAACATGAAGATATTTTATTTGAGGTTTAATTCAATTCCATTACTTAGATTAATTGTTAATATATTCCTAATAAACCCTACTATTCTTTTAGTATAAATAATTGTGTAAAAACAACCTCTAATAATACTATAATAATCACTAAGTAGAAGTTAAACCAAAACCTGATTATTCTTGTTTTTATTAATACTATTCCAAATTTTATATAGGAAAATTTGGGTAGAGAAAAATGATAACAAATTCAAAAAAACATAAATGTTTAATTATAAAATACTCAAGAAATAAAAACCCTAGAAATATCTAAAAATTTAATTAATTCCACTAAAAAATAATATGAAAATAAATCTGGATAGAGTACCTCAACTAGAAAAAAGAGGGCTATTGAAAATTGTTGGTATTGTTGAACATTCAGGAATAGTGAAATGGAATTTTTCAATAATTTAATAAAATATTAAATCTATAAGATCCCTAGAGTAAGGTTTGTTATATCTAATGTGAAAAATGACCTAGTGTTCAAAAGTATAATTCCCAAAAATAGAAAAATATATTAACTAAGAATAACTTTTCTTACTTTGAGTAATTATTTGATAATTGATAAATTAGTTTCTATATCTGTGATGAATTATATTATTTACCTATCAATAATCACTTATATTTAAAAAGGTAAATAATTACACAAGATAAAATAAATCAGGAAGAAAAATAAGTACAACATGTCTTAAAAAATAAGAAAGTAAAGAAAGAAGTTCAACAAAAGAAGAAAAATAAGAAAAACATTCCCATGAAATATAAAGAGTAGGATATAAAGGATGCTTATAAAAAAGGAAGATGATTATAATGTGGTAAGATGGGATATACCATGGAACATTATTAAAATTAAATGAAAATCAGGATTTAAATAATATGGACTCATGAAGGGAATCAATCCATGAGCAGGATAAAAAGATTGGTTAGTATTTGACACCCCAAAAGAAGAATATAAATATTTTCCTAAAAAGGGAACCCATAAATTTGTGAATAAAAAATGTGAAAACTCTAAGAAAAATCAATTTTTTTTGAATGAGTGCCTGTAAGTGAGTCTTGTATTGTATAAAAGGATAACTAAATGAAGAAAGCTCAAGAAATTAAAAGTGATAAAGAGAAACCATTTTCCTCACATGAAGGAAAAATTGAATTTCACAAGAGCTTTTCCAGGTACAATGAACTAAAAGTTATATAATAATTTTATGGGAGGTTCAAATAATCTTCTCATAATTTTTAGAACTATATAACTCTTCTTCTAGCTCAAAATGTAATTATTAGGAAGATTTAAGCAACGAGCAATGCACCATTGGCTAAAATTTATTTTTTATCAATATTAAACAAGCCTATTCCACCTAATGAGGAAGCTATAAATATAATAAATACCATTCTACCCAAGGCTGTTAAAAATTTGAAATGGGAAATTGGAACTAGCATAAAGATCCCACTCAATGTAAAATCTAAAAAATATAAAAGATCTTGGTTGAGAGATATTTCTCAACCTTTTAGCTATTATTAAAGAGAAATAAAAACTAATCCATTTTACCTAATTTTATTTATTTATTATAACATACATGGAATTTAAGGAGTAACAAAAAAAATATTTTGGTGAATTCTATAATTACGTTATATAGTAATAAAAACCAGTCTATCATGGAACAAGTGACATACCATGATGAATAGTAAGTAAGGTGCATCCCTTATGGGTGATCCAACATAATGGGAAGGATACCATAGGCATATTTTTTTAAATATGTAATTTTTTAGAAGCTAATTCACTCTATAATTAATGGATATTTGATCATAATTTCTCTCCTTATTTCAATTATATCAAATATATTTATAAAGGGGTTGTTATGATTGATGAAAAGTTATGAGATTTAAGGACTTTTATAGCTTGCACTTCATATTCTGATGTGTTTGTTAAGATAAGTACATAATATATACATCAGGAAAAATCTATTTGAATGACCTCTAGAAAATTAATTGAGTTAGTATCACATGTACACCATTTTAAGGACAACTTCGATCACCTTGATTACTCACACTTATTTTTTACACTTGGGTTTCCCAAGAAAACATAGATTTGACTAAATCAAGGCTCATAACTAAAAAATATGTGGTTTTAATCCTTCTCTAAATAAGTTGAGAAGGTTTTAATTCTAGATAAATAGCGTTACTATATGTTTTTTTAATTAGAAGGCCATCGCTTATATTTGTTTTCAATTATTAACAATAAGGTGGAGAAGAAAGGATCTTAAATAGATATAATGACATAGGAATTTGGATGGAATTTCCAAAAAATAAAAACGAGGAGATTTAAGAGACCAGGTGTTGATTTTATTTATTTTTTAATAAGAAAGGATTCCATGATGTTAAGAATATTGTCAATATATAATAAATAAGTACGGAAGTGAAACTCAATGTTCTTCCATCATAAATAGAAAAGGAGTTTTTGTTGGCGGTACTTGACAAATATGGATATTAAACTTTAATATAAAAAAACATTTATTTTTGAACACTGGTGAAAATTATTAACATCAATGACTTATAATAATGATGAGAGTTCTATCTACAATAAGTTTGAATGGTTTTGGAATATTCAATCTAGTGTGACTGATTGATGTTTATATTTATAAATGAAGATGTTGGATATTGTGAAAAAGCTCCATATATTGAAGGGGGATCCTTAGGATGAGGTTTGGATTTAATTTGAGTTGATTGAGAAGTCTTGGATATGGATTAGTTGAGATTTTTATTCAATTTAGTGATTTTTGGAAATATAGACGGGATTTTAAAAGTCAAAAAGGGATGATTTCATACAATTTATTTAGACTCTATGTAAGAGTCACCTTGACCTACATATGAGTGAATGAACTATAAATTGGAAAATATATAACTGTGTATGATTAATTTAAACTACCCCATACATGTTATCAAAATTACAAACAAGGGTTTTTTACATCCACATATGAGTAAACTAAACCAAATATAGGTATTTTTCCTTTGTATATGTGTCATTTCCACATCTATGTACACATCATTGGATTGTGTACGAGTCACTATAAGAATCCATATAATCCATTTAAAACTTGAATATGATATATTATAATATATGGATCCTTATGATTAATTCTATAAGGAATAACTAACTATATATATGCCAACACTTGGAGAAAATATGAGTTCTTCCAATTACTAAATATAAAATATTCCTAGAATTTATATTATGATGAAATGAGGAATTAAATCAATCAATGTTGTTAAATTATTATTTAAGGATTAAAATAACATGATCATTAAAATATACAATGATTCATCCCAAGATGATGAATCAAGATAAATTTGATTCATGTTAAAGATTGGGAAGTTGAGTTCAATGCTACAAGGTAAAAGTACCATATCGTATTTCCATACACACATGTATTTTTTCAAAACAATTTAAATCTGCTTATTTTTTGGAGAAGGAAATTTTTATATTCAAATATTATGTAATGAAATTATCTTGAGTTAAACTAATGACGTTGATAGGGAATTTAAATAGTTTTAATGATAATTCAAAACTAGGAAATACATTGTTGTTAAAAAAATATGGGTATCTTACAATCGATTTTTGAGGAGTTTCCAAATTTGATATGGGAAAATAATTAATTTTCAATACTATGTGAATATAAAAATATAACCAGGGGAAGAAGATAGTAATATTTGAATTTTTATTTCCTAAAGAAACTCATCCAATCACAGTAGTGAGAGAAACCAATACTATACCCGAAATAATAACACATTTTGGTATCAAGGAAGAAAAAGGAGAAGAAGCAAGAGGCCTATGTTACAACCATATCATATAGGGTTCTCAAATGAGGTCTCTTTAAGAAT
The DNA here is from genome assembly GCA_963277665.1 of Viscum album. Classification (NCBI taxonomy): domain Eukaryota; kingdom Viridiplantae; phylum Streptophyta; class Magnoliopsida; order Santalales; family Viscaceae; genus Viscum; species Viscum album. The sequence continues at coordinate 1,372,707,952 of OY728135.1, forward strand.
ACTAAGTTGAGGTCCTACTCTACAGTTCATGAAAGGATTTATTCAAGGACTAGGTGAGGAAATCACCATCTAATTGCGATGGTCGAGCTATGGGAGACATCAAGAACCAATGAGAAGTTGATAACTATGTTACATATAATAAAAACTGTCTATTGGGACTCTAAAGAACATGGTTTGATGTAGTGTAATTATGATGGGAGGATATTTCATGCGACTCTCATTAATAATAGATGAAACTGTGGTTAGGGGGACTAACAGATTACGCCAAGGAGTAGGTTTTCAATTTCGAACCTTGTAAATCCTTGTGTTCATGTGAAATTATTTAATTTATAATTTGGGAGAGGTTGAGAGAAATAAATATAATTGGATTAAGAAATTAATATATCTATAAAGTTGAATTAAATTGTAAGAATTCATAAAAAGATACAATTGATTCACCTCTTCCCATGATCCACTAAACCTTGGAACTTCACCAAGGTGTTCTAATCTATTTATGATGTCTTCTATCATTATATAGGGAAACCTATCATCCCCATTAAATACTTAGGCTACCATGCCCACAAGCATATCCCTGAATCTATGAATTCTCGACATGCTTATGGGTCACAGATTCATTAGTAAAAACTTTCCTGATATCCATTTCTAGTCCAATACTGACACTCATGATTTATTGAATGGGTCCACATCTTGATCACCACTCTAGGTTACAATGATACTAAGACACCTCATGAAACTACTTTTAAACACTATCAATAATCCACTATCATACACTTAGTTTTGAAAAATCTAAACCATGTATTTAAACCTTTTCACCATCACAATAATCTCACATTCCATACTACTATGTGACCTACCTAGTCCCTCTAGAAACTCACAATTATTATGGTTCCACACTCACCAAAAATATGATACTCTAATTATTACTCAGTTTTCACACCAATTGTTACGACCCAACCCTACCGGTCTCGAGCCAAAACTACCCCGAGCCCGCCTACATAGGCCAGGGGATGGCGACAAGTGCTAAAGGCGTAACAATCTCAAAGAGGATTTTTCCTAAGTACCTATAAATGCACACACACAACCCCCTCAATGCATAAGCGCAGAGTAAAAAGGAAACCAAAGTACAAACTACAATATCCCAACCAAAAAGCATGCATCGACCTCTAAAAACAGATCAAGTAAAGTGCGGAAAAGTGGACTGACAAGTAAACAAAACAGTAAAGGGGAAAACAATCACCCAACTAGAAAGGTGTCACAACCTGACAACAGGTAAAAAAATCAAACAAATGGTGATTCTCACACCTAAAAGTCCTACTACGACTACTGAACGCAGCCCAAGCTCCTGTGTCCTCTACGCTCCTCCGTAGTCTCGATTGACCTGACCATCGTCTACATGGGCACACCAAGTGCGAGAAAAGCCTGAGCATGGGTGAGTATAAAGATACTCATTAGGATTCCCTGAAATCTTGAGGTAGAAACAAAGGAGGTACTAAAATGATGAGAAGTATACAGAACAAATAACATTGTAAGATTACAATAGAGAGAGTGTATCGCAACCCATCAGAAGGAAGGTAGTGGACTCATCCAACCAAGAGAATATAGACACGGAAAGCACGTGGCATACCTCACGCGTCTTCTCCCCTCTTAGAAGGAAAGTAACTGAACCCAAGGAGTGAGAAAAAAAAGTAGGGTGTATATATATTTATATATATGATCAACAAGAAACCCAAAAGAGTGTGTGAGGGGATCTCTATCTCCACGATCAACCCAAAAAAGTCTCTAACAGTTCAACGGATATCCATCATTGATGCCCAACAATCCAGTATTACAAAGCTGTCTCATCGCTAAACCATACAACCATGGGTCTCGCTCCAGTAACCACAGAGAAAAGTCACTGACTAGCCTCATAGAAAGGGCTGAGTCAGAAAGAAGTCACCGAGTAACCCAGTGCCCAACCTAGCTGGAGGGTAAACTCTAAGAGGTCGTTGGGTAACCCACTGCCCAGCCCCGCTAGATGGTAAACCATAAGAGGTCATCGGGTAACCCACCGCCCACCCCCGCTAAAGGGTAAACCATAAGAGGTCATCAGGTAACCCACTTCCCAGCCCCGTTGGAGGGTAAACCCTAAGTTGAACGGGTAACCCACTACCCAACCCTGCAGAAGGGTGACCCTAAGGTGAACAGGTAACCCACTGCCCAGCCCTTCTAGAGGGTAAACCTTTAGGTTAATGGGTAACCTGATGCCCAACCCCACTGGAGGGTAAACTTGGAACTGGTCCAATAACTCCACACCACCCGTGCCATCACTGGGTGTCAATAACATCGCTACCATGCATTGGTTCGGAGTGCGTCAAAGGGACCTCTGACCAACGCCCTTTCATGTTTCCACATTTAATGATATCTTGAAAGAGTCTCCACATTCCCAAATAGATTACACCATTGTAATCCTTGCAGGGAAACACGCGAGATAGACTACTTACTTGTTAGAAACAGACTCCTGACATAAAAGTTGCAGTACGCTGCACACAGTTTAAAAGACGGACAATGGGGCCCACGCCTCAACTCCAGATTCAATGACTGAAACCACCCTGGTCAAATTTGTCTCGATTCTAGGGTCGTAACGCCACTGACAACGCCTAAAACAGACTCTGAATGTAGAAGCTAAAACTCCCAGCGTTATGCAAACGGGGCCCTGTGGGGCCCACACCTCGACCCCAAAACACGTCACGCAGATCGTACCATTGCGTTCCTTGAATATAACCACAAGGTGTTGGCTATTTATTTTCCCAGAACAGACTTATGAAGCATAAGTCGTAAAAACACAACATACGTCCGAAAGCCCCCTCGTGGGGCCCCCGCCTCGGGTCCAAATTTAGGTGGGTGGATTGCGCCATCGTAATCCCCTCGGAAGAACACTCATAAATGAGTGCTCAAACAACCCAAACAGATTTTGGGTGAAAAAGTGGCGTTTCACCATAAAACGTGTGAACCAGGCCCTATGGGCCCCACACCTTGTCTCTAACCTGAACACTTCATAAAGAATCTCAAAAAGTCCACACGAGGACTGGGGCCACGCTGCCGCTAATGGCGTTTCAATCGGACCTCCCAAATAGTAGTTAGGTTCGTTGCAAGAATAATTAATTAATTAAATAATTAATTAATTATTTTCATTAAGCATTTTGTGCCACCGAGCAATGAAACCAAACCGCAAGGGTTCCCAACCAACTTTTTAAGGACCTTCTCAACTCCAGGGCCCTAGCGCCTCTGATAGCACGTCAAACGGACGCCCGACTCATGAATATGTATGTTGCAAACTTTAATAATAATTTATTATTATTAACTTAAAGTGTTTTGGGTCACCCACGTTCAGGATTCAAACTCAAAATTTCTGAAACCCACTTCAAAAAGTCGGCCTCATGGAGATGAACCCAAGGCCATCGATGACGCATCAAATAGACACGCTGTTTAAGAGATACACCCCTTTGAACAAAGGGGGCCCAAAATGGGCTCTAGACCGCTGGCCTGCGGCCCAGCTCACCACAACCCGCTGGCCATGGCCCATTCAAAACCACCGGACCCCTAGGGTCCGATTCTTCCACCGACCAGCCGAGTGGCCAGTGGCTTTGTCTGCGCGCCGCACCAGCAGGACCCGCGAGTTGCTGGTCCTTGTCCGTGACTCCCTCGAGGTCAGTGTCTCGGGGTTCCTCCCAGCCGCAACAGCTCATGGGCGATGCCCTCATTCCAACCGAGCGCACCTCTGCAACTGTCCACCCACGCCGCGACCACATGGGCTCCTCGCTCCCTTGCTGAGATAGTGCTGGACCTCCGCTCCCTGCTATGCCACGCCGCCACCGGGACAGCTGGCTCTGCCCGGCCGCACCCGAGCCCACAGCTCCGGCCACACCCGACGCCTCCACACATCGGCTACCCACGACGCCTTTCCACCCAACGCCCGAACACCTCTGACTCGACCACACCCCCTGGTTCTTCTTTGTTCGACCGCACCCCAGCCTCGCCTGAGCCACTCGACCGCTGACCGCTGCACACTGGCCGAGTGTCGCCTCTCCAAGGCCTCACTCTGCCGGTGCAACTCCGGACGATTCCACTGCTACGCCACCCCGACCTCCGGCCATCACCCGTTTCCAGAACTAAGCCTTTCATCGGTGGTCACGAAGACTCCGGCTACTCGTTTTTAAATCCAAAGGTGGATTTGGGATCCTCGGGAAGAGGCCTTCACAATGCCTACCCCCAATCAACGATCCATCAAGGTTTTAGCGCATCCAAAAATTTGGATGATAAACGACGAAGAATGCATCAAACATAGGATTTAGAACGGTTCTCAAACGATGGCCGTGTTTGTTTGGCCATCTTCCTAATTATAACATTTTAGAATGTAAAATACAAATTTGATGAAAATTAAAGAAATCAATGAAGGTGAAAAAATTAACCAAAAATCATACCCCGAATCGGTCGTGCGTCATTGGAGGCATGTCCACGATGCTCCTGCTTCGATCCGCCAAGATTCTGGCAGAGGTCGCTCCTTGATTCGGTGAAGAACAAAAAAGAACGCCGAAGAAAATTTGAGAGAGTGTGGAAGATAGAGAGAGAGAGAGAGGAGAGAGAAGGGAGAACCCCTACTCCAAAGTCTTATTTTTTCTATTTATAGAAGAAACCGTTTAGCGCGGAATATGAAACTGTCGTTCCCTGTCATTTTATATCACGCCTAGGAAAAATGCCCTATTTTGAATTCAACAGAAGTCTTGGATTTCTATTCCGAGTCTTCTTCTAAAAGTTATTCAAAAAGAAGACTAGTGATAAAAATTGCTAAGTCATTATTTCAAAATAATGATTTTCCCCTGGGTGACTTCTCTCACAGCAGGCCCACACCCACAAAGTTTACACCCTTCCTAGGGTAAACAGAACGTTCTGGACGCAACTGTGCCCTCTGATTTTGGATCTGAGCTACTGTTTAAGAGAAAACACAACCCCATCACGTGCATAGTATAAAAATACTTAATATTTTTATAAAATTAATTCTGGCACACTGGACCTCAGAATCGCGCGCCGTCTTATCTCCTAGATCTGAATATATATATAGAAATATTAAAAAGTCTTATAAGGAAGAAAACATGTCTCTACATCATTACTTCCTTCAAGCTTTTCATCCCCGAAAAGCAAAACTACAAGAAAAACACAAATCGGGATACAGAGCTCACACCTAGCTCTCCCGCTCCCAATAAAACTTTCACAACACCATGCTGGGACAACAAACAAACGAGAGGGGTGGTTCGTACTCACAAGGTCTGCTACTTTCGATGGCATGCATAGGAACACGCACGTACCTCATATGTTGCGACACGTGGAAAACGACGTGAGCCCACTCCTACTATTGGGAGGGTAGGGCAAGACGGTAGGAAACCTTTCAATATCTTGCATGATTCCCAAATGGCCCAAAGAAACTCAAGGGACTTCCCCCGAACGAACCTCTACTTTCCACATCACGAATGAAATTACAATTTGTTCCTAGAACACGGTCTCATGATTCCCTCCTTCAGAATACCCATCTAGTGAAACACCCAAGGATATCTGGTCACACAAGTTTTCAAAATCGTTGCATCAGAACTGAGACTCTCTTACACACTCCAGAAGTGCATGAGTCAACACCATTGACTGAAGAAAATTTGCACCCTCCTTGTCCAATAGGGTCGACTGTAGGGAAGCTAACTACCAAAAAAATTCCTGCACCTGAAAAGTCTGGGACTTTCTGCTAAGGGAACCTGCTACAACACTACCATTTTTATGAAACATAGACTACCTAGAAATTATTGTTCCTATAGACATTTCAACCCGCACCGTCATCTCAGGTTAAAGTCTCTCTGGGTGATGACGCACCTGAGAACCTGGTGGTCTGAGAAAACCACAAAGCGCTCTCCTAGAAGATAGTGTCTCCACATTATTAGGTAAAAGACTACCACCACCAAAACCACATAGTGAATTGCGTAGTTCTGTATATGGGGTGTCTATCACCTAGACCTGTACTTGATAACAGTATCAAGATTGACGTTGAGCACGCAAGGCACCAATGAACAGGGTAGGCATGCAAACTCATCCAACCACTAGAGGATAGAAATGAAAAGAACGTGGAATACCCCACGTGTATTTTCCCATATTGGAAGGAGTGTAATCCCAAAAATATTCACTCTGCCAAACCCACTAGTGGCACCTCAAGCAAAGGGAGGTCAAGTATAAAATCCCCACTAGAAAATCCAGAACCTCCTCTGACACTCTCCACTGCACAACCCTACGATGAATTCACATGTAAGAGGGACTCATCCACCAAAACTCAATATTTTTTGCTTTGGGTGGTACTGACTGTCCCTCACAGTTTTGATCGCATCACAAAAACACATCTCAATGGGGGAAGAACCCCTCTTTCCCATGCATTTAATGATATGTCGAACAACACAAACATAGGGTTACACCGACGCCCTGCGTCACCCTCGGTAACCCCTCAAACAAGTAGTTAGATAAAAAGAGTACCTTACGTAGAATAAAACAAGTTTTACTAAGAAAAGAAGAAAAATACACAGAGTGTACCTCTTATCATCTCATGTGATGTAGGATTGTAGACATCCATAGCACATAGTCGTCCGCGGCCCCATCCGTCAGCTCCCTAAGCCTGGCATTGGCCACCTAGTGGGGGTGGAAGGACCTCGAAACGTCATCCGCCAACCATAGTTATTCCTACTCTTCTGCCATCAACGCCTCCCAGGGGACCACCCTATCCTCACCTAGGAGTTCTCTGATCACGAAATTGTATCTGTTGTGGTGGTGGATCTAATAACTATCTGGAAAACTCAGCACATTTGGTCGAGTAGTATTATTCCACGTGACCTCGCACATCACAATCATAACACTAGTCCATCATTGGGCTGTCTCGGTGCCCTACGCAGTCCCTGACCATGTGCCTGAGTCTCATCAAGGGGAGACCTCCAGCGTCAAGGCCCTGCCAATTGACGTCCCTCTGACAGAAATTTCTCTGACACTAGGGCCTGCTCTAGCACCCTAAGATGGGTGAGGATGCACAAGGGAACTACGTTGGCACAAATATCCTCTATAGAGACCTCGCTCAACTTCTTTGCTCAGAAGTTTCCATCATGGACCACGTCCAAAGAGTACTGAGTAAGGTCTGCGAACCTAGTCACATACTCAGCCACTTCCATCACTCCTCTTTGAAGCCCCAACAACTCCTGAAACTGAAATAAACGTATGTATGAGAGGTAGTAATCCTCACAAAATAGATGCTATAATTCCTCCCATGAGAGTACCAACTCATCGTGCATCTGAGTAACCCTGGCTCTACTAACGCCAAACTGCTTGGTGGAAAAACTGACTGTCAAAGCCACCATCAACCTGTCAGTGTCTGAACAAGCCTGAAGAGGTGAACCACCAACTCTAGCCAACCCTTTACTATATGAGGGTATGGCTCACCCTGGAACCTCAATAGTATTTGATACTGGAACTCACGTAGCGCACCCAGCCTGCGCTCGTCATCGGCCTTCGCTGCCGGTACTATATGATACACCACAGGTGGAGGTGATGCTACCAGTCCTCCTGGTGAAAGGGTAATCGTATGGTGGATCTTGAACTAAGGCCTCGTCGCTCACAGAATTGTCATCATGAACCGGAGCTAGTATCCTGGCTGGCTATCATCGCAGAGACATCCTGAATTCGATCAAGGAGTACTACGATCAAATGAGCATGTATATATCAACAATTATGGGGTGAAGTAACGCCCCGACCCTAGTTACCCAGAGTCGGTGCATTATTACATAACATTGGCATGATCACAAGAAAGATCAAATCTCGAAAGGCCGATTGGTTTATTAGCCTTGGAAACACTAGATATATTCATAAGTTTTACATTACATCATAAAGTAAAAAACTACTACAACAACATATTGTCTCTATAGTCCACACTATTAACCCCTCATAATATCCCTGCAGGTCATTCATAATTTACATCTTCACTTCCGGGGAAAAATAAAACATAGAAAAGGGGTGATCTCAAATTCCCAATAAGGATAACAATATAGCGGAAACTTTCATAAATAAGAATAAACATTTAAGGCAATGTATAACTAAAACAAAAGCCTTTCAAACTTGAACTTTCAACATAGTATGGAATAAATAAAATGAAATAATTCCATTTACTTATTCACAGGGATATTCTACTAATCGAATAATCACATGCAAAAGCAATAACCACTTTCATAATGATGGAATGCATAATGCCAGACTATCATAACCACATAGCCAAGGCCTCGTGCAAAGACTACAAATAAGATTTTGTCAAGGCCTTGTTCCAAGACACTAGTTTGTCTCATGAGACCTACCGATGCATCGAGGAGCTATAGCGGGCTCCACCCGTCACATATTAAGTCCAATGCATTCCCATATGAAGAGTTTTAAACATAACATACACATTCGTATTAAAACTAGCATACGAAATGTCAATACTTTCACCATAAACTATGAATGGTATAAAAATAGCACATCCACAGTCAAACATATCACAAAACCTTCAATACAATATATAAGTTTTGTATCATAATAAATCAACTTCAAATAATCTTAAAATCCATCAAAGGATGTTGACATAGATGAAATCAAAACTATTTGAGAGAAATATCTCCTTTTTTGAAATCATTTAAAAGTCACACATTTATAAAGGAAGTAATTAAAAAGAGATTTTTGAATCAAAGTGTCCCATACCACTTTGAAACTTTTGAAAGGAATTAAAACTTTTAAAAACATTCATGTCCATATAAATAAATCCTTAAAAACCATTTTGAATACATGGACATTAATTAAAAATATTTAGAAAGATAAATCTTTAAAACATTTGAAATTCTGATTTTGATAAAGAGTACCTTTATGAAATTCTTAAAATACTCATTTTGAAATCATTTAAAAGTCAAATAATTATAAAATAAAACATTTACTTTGAAAATATCCTTTTAATCTTGTAAGGGAAGCTTTGATGATTTTATAATGGTGGTAAATAGCCGCACCCGCCGTATACGTTTAAAAAAACATTCTTACCTTAAATTTGTCGATAGGTAAAAAGTGCCTTGTTTGGAAAACGATGGAAATATTCCTTTTAAAAACACATAAGGGTATAAATTACTTTAACCCATATTCTTTGTAAATAGTAAAAATGTTTTGAAATACATTTCGAAGAAATATGGATGTGGATGATAAAGAAATCCCAGTAGATTATTACATATAAACAACCTCGAATAATGAAGAGATTTCGAAATAAACCCTTACCTTGAACTTTTAATTGTATGGGGTAGGTTAACCTCCTGTATAATGGTGAAATAATAGTTATTAAATTATTCAATAATCATATACATTAATATGATATCATATATGATCTTTTAGCATTGCTTTGTTAATAATATCTTAGAATTATCGTCGTTTCGGGTGTTAACTTACTCGTTTTCATTTATATGTTTTGTTACGTAAGACATGTTTGTAATAAATAGGTTGTATATTATTCATATCCAGAATGATATAAAGTCCTTAAAAATCATTTTTAAATCATAAAATGATAATTATACTTGAATGGATACGATAGAGAATGAATCTTATCGCGTTCGTGGAGACGGTAGTCCGTACATACGCACGAGCGACAATATCATTCTTTTGATATTAAAATAATATATAAATGGTAGTTATATCATATATACAGAATTATTAACATGTTATATTTATTATTTACATGAGTTACATATCATTATTATAACCATCCAAATAATAATATATTGAATAACAATTACACCACGACGTGGAGACGGTAAGCCGTACGTACGCACGTATGGTGACATGTTATTCAAAGGGTGGATAGAATACTGAATATGGTTGTACCATATTTATAATAAAATCACAGAATATATATGATACTGGAGTTATTATTTTAGAATGGTAACAACAAAGGAAGAAGAAGTGGAAGAAGAAATGAACTTGGAAAAGGGTGGTGAAATCATTACCTCTTCTTCAGGTTCTTCCTTTTGATTTGATCAAAAGGGATCCATAGGTTGGCTTTATGATCAAACTAATGCCTCTAGGTTTTATTGAGGGATGTTGGGAGAGTATTTGGGCAGAGTTTGTTCGAACCAAAAGGCTTTGAAGGTGTGAAGAAATGGTAAGGAAGAGTGCCCTTTTATAAGAGGGGTGAGGGGCACCTTTGGAAAAGATAGAAATATTAGTTTATATTAAATTCATATTCGGTTTCTAATGGCTCCAAAGTTGATTATTCAAAGGTTAAGGTGGGGATAGGTCGAAAAAAACTCAACCAATAGAATTTATATAGTTTTTGGTACTTATATTAACCTTATCTTTAAGTATTAACTCTAAGTTAATTAGTTTCACTTTTACAATGTCTCTTTCTATTTTTATATTATATGGTTAACAAACTTACCATATACATCCAAGAGACCCCAAAGTGGTCCATTAATGATACAACTATCATGATATAAGTCTCTTTTCCGAAAATTAGATTTTTAGGAATTTAATATCAATTAATAATATAATATTTGTTTTAAAAACTCTTTTATGTCAATTTTGACACTATTCAATAGTTGATTTTTTTGAAACTCAAAAAAGAATGATTACTTCGAAAAAAGTTTATTAAATCAATACTAATATGTCATATTATCCTAGAAAATTAGTTTAATTAATTAAAAGTTTCATATAATATTTATTTGGGTATTTATAATATCAATTATTTTTATTTTTCACTATTATAGTAATTACTGCATCATTATTGTGTCATAAATAAATTAAATTATTTAATGTCTAAAAATTATAAATAAAATATCATTATGTAGGAAATCTTTTTTCTTTCTATTTAATATTTATAATCTAAAATCCAACATATATAACCCTATGTACAAATTGTTTTTCTAAAATATATATGCTTGTGTCATTTTTGTATTCATTTTAACTTAATTAAAATAAAGTGTCCCTATCACCTACAAGTGGATCCATGGGGTCCGAAAATCGACCCAAAGACGCCTATGGTCGAACATGTATCAACCAATAAGGCTAGGACACGTTTTAGGGTAATTTAGTATTATTATAATATTATTTTTTAACCCTTATTTACCGGATTTACCCTTAACCATGGTAAATAAAATTTTTACCGCAGTAATTATTCAAAATGTCTAAAAATAAAAGTTACCTATTTACACAATTTGAACATCCTGATTCAAAATATGGAATCCATTTTTCAAAATTCAAAACACCGAAGTGGCAGAAATTAATTTAAAATTAATTCCCGTTGTTAAAACAAAAAGCATGTTTTTAAGAGATTATAACTATCAAAAGATTGACATTTGTTTATGTTCGGTTTAATTGTAAAATTATGTCCAATGACCAACATTATATTAAATGGTAAAAATATATTCTATATATACTTTAAAACCACTCAAATTCAAAATTTATCACTATTAATTATTTTGATTAAAACAGTTTTTTTTAATTAAAATTTAGTAATTTTCACTATTCATCAAATATGAAAGTTATCCGAAAAGTACCAAAATTTCATCTTAGGCTAAATTCGATACTCCAAATCCAAAAATGAAGTCCATTTTCAGAGATAAAATTTCTAAAATTTTAAAAGGTAGGTATTACTATTCATAACGGCTAGTTGATTGGTTGTGGTGTGTTAGAACTCGAAGTTGCGTACAACACACTACTGTATTATTCAAAGGAAAGCATACCGTGGAAGCTTGGGATGTTTCATTTTAAATTTTTTGATGTCCCCATTTAGTCAAAAAGTTTAAAATATTGTATTTAAAAAGGTTTCACTATTAAAAGTTGATAAAAGTGCAATACTGAAAATGAATCTGTTCTTGCATTATGTCTAAGAAACTCATAATATGGATTCTAAAATTATAAGGATTATATAAAGTTTAAAATTTAGTTAATACTATTCATAACCTCTTTTTAATGGCTTTTTTTGGTAAGTCATGGTGTGATTGAACTCGGTGTTGCGTGTAATGCAAGTTATTGAATTATTTTGAAGAAATAACACACTATGAAATCTTAGGGTGTTACATTGTCCCCTCCTTCAATAAATTGCGTCCTCGCAATTTGAAATTGTGCTTCGAAAATAAAAGGTTGAAAATAGAAAATATATTTGTGGGAAAAACCACATCGGAAATTGGGTTACTAAAATTTAGTCTTAATATGAGGAAAAGAGAAATGAAAGGGTCACCACCAAATTATGATCTCGATTAGGAGAACATTGGTGGAAATTAGAGACATATAATTGGAGGAAAAATGTAAATATTTATAGGTAGTGATTGAGGTCATCAATCAGAAACAAGTATAAAATTGAGGTCCTTAAACTCATCAATCTATGATGATTTGAAATACCATCGGTTCAACAAAACATAGGGTACTGGGATAACACATTTTTGGCGTTTCAAAATATCTTAGTTGAAATCCCACATCGAAAAATGAATTAATGAGGCCTCTATTTAAAATAAAGAGTGGAAAGTATGAAGATTACCAAAAATAACACATACTAGGGTTCCATGTAGGAAAATATGGATGTGGAAGAGAAATCTAACCATCAATTATCTGATGGAGAGTGGTAGAGAACATGGCTATGAAAAGGCCAACAATCCCAAAGCCATAAATTAGTGATGATTTAAGGTACCATCTAGGACAACATTTTTGTTCTAAGTTCCTTTTATTAATGTTGAGGAATTTATTTATGAGATTGGATAAGATCATAATGAGATATAATTACTTTATAATTAGAGTTTTATCCATTAATAAATTTCTACCACAAACTCATCTTTCACTCTAAAAGATAATAGAACATCATTTTTTTTCTATTTATACTATTCATACAGGGTTCCAAAATAAATGAATTTATAATTCATCTACCAGATCTTTAAACAAAACTACATTATTTAATCCAGGACATCTCGTGGGCCAGTGGTAGGTGATACACCCTTGTCTCCCTTTGGTTGCGGGTTCAAATCTCGCAGCCTTGCCGGACGCGACGGGTTGCCGCTCGACCTCCGGGTTGTCCTTTTATGGCAATCCAAAATAATCCAAACTAGAACTATCCAAAATACTTCTTTCCAAACTCACAGTCCAACATTTATAAGGATGGTAAACATAACGTAGATCCTTTTTACCCTGTAATAGCATATGAATACCTTCATCATGTATTCTTTTAATACACTGAAACATCCTGAATTACCATATGCTTTATTGATTACATTCATTCTCCCTTATTCCATATAGAATGCTAGATATACTTCATTAATCCAAAAATGTTTAAAACCCCAACAATGATGGAATATACAAATCATTAATAAGTTCCAAGGTAGTCAAGAATATCCAATATAATTTATCCAAAAAAATCATGTATTATTCCAAAATCACTACCTCGGTATCAGAACTATATTATAGTTTTTTATTCTCTCAACCATATATTTTCCAAAAATTTATCCTGCTATTGAGTCACTTTTCCTTTTTCCACACAATCTCAAGTCCTTAATGAAATAGTACTGTAGTGCAATCCTTATATACTCCATAATTATTATAACAAGTACATTGTTGATACAACACTCAGTTGACATAATCAACATAAGAACTCTAATCATTCCTCTTCATCTGTGGTAGTATCATAACATGATTATTATCCAATAGCATCATTTGCGGCATAGTCTGATGACTGGGACATAGGTTCGCGTAGTGTCCAAACTCTTTGCAAATGAAGAATTGTACATTTGAAACCATTTTCTTACCCTTGCAGTCACATACTTTGTGCCCTTTTCCTCCACACTTATAACAAACTCCCATTCCTTTCAGGCAAGTTCCAGGGTGTTTCTTTCCACAGTTACCACATATGGGAAAATTCTTCTTTTCCCTCTTCCCTTTATCCATCTTTCTCTCTTCCATCCTTTTCTTATCTTGCTTCCCTTCAAAGCCATAGGACTCAGTAAACTCTTTACTTATCTTATCAACACATGATATTATTTCTTCATATGATGATAATATATGCGAGACTATTTCTCTTATAAATTCTGGCTTAAGACTATAAAATATATGATCCTTCTTTCTCTTTGTATCATGTGCATTGCTAGAGTTCTCATTCCTTCTACTGGGCGCCATTTCTAAACAATGGCATAAACTAGATTAGTTTATGAATCAAAATACATAATCCCATACTTATAAAACACTTAACATAAATTGAACTATTTATGGATATAATCCATAATCATAAAAATGTTTTCTTTGAGGAAGTATATAATCATGAACCCATCATAATTATTTGTAAAGAAAATGAGAGTTATCCTAAGCATATCCCCCGGGAGTGTCGTAACCAAGAGTGCAGCAAGGCCCGTTGTCGTGCACCAGTTCTTGTTCGAGTCTAGCTCAAAGCGGTGTTTTCGGGTTTTAGCCCTAGGTACATCTGTGCCAGAGCCGCCTCTTCCTGCTCGTATCCAGACAGGGATGTATTTCTCGGAAAACTCACAAAATCTCGACAATACCAAAATTCTAGGAAGTTATTCTATACTAATCCTCAAAGTTCATCTTAGGTCTACGTGCTCTAATCAGAGTTTATCTAAATCTAGCTTCCAAGGTTTGTACTAAACTTCCTCTGATACCAACTGTAACGCCTCAACCCTAGTTACCCAGAGTTGGTGCATTATTACATAACATTGGAATGATCACAAGAAAGATCAAATCTCGAAAGACCGATTGGTTTAGTAGCCTTAGAAACACTAGATATATTCATAAGTTTTACATTACATCATAAAGTAAAAAACTACTACAACAACATATTGTCTCTATAGTCCACACTATTAACCCCTCATAATATCCCTGCAGGTCATTCATAATTTACATCTTCACTTCCTGGGAAAAATAAAACATAGAAAAGGGGTGAGCTCAAATGCCCAGTAAGGATAACAATATAGCGGAAACTTTCATAAATAAGAATAAACATTTAAGGCAATGTATAACTAAAACAAAAGCCTTTCAAACTTCAACTTTCAAAATAATATGACATAAATAAAATGAAATAATGCCATTTACTTATTCACATGGATATTCTACTAATCGAGTAATCACATTCAAAACCAATAACCACTTTCATAATGATGGAATGCATAATTCCAGACTATCATAACCACATAGCCAAGGCCTCGTGCCAAGACTACAAATAAGATTTTGTCAAGGCCTTGTGAGAAGACACTAGTTTGTCTCTTGAGACCTACCGATGCATCGAGGAGCTATAGCGGGCTCCAACCGTCACATATTAAGTCCAATGCATTCCCATATGAAAAGGTTTAAACATAACATAAACATTCGTATTAAAACTAGCATACGAAATGTCAATACTTTCACCATAAACTATGAATGGTATAAAAATAGCACATCCACAGTCAAACATATCACAAAACCTTCAATAGAATATAGAAGTTTTGTATCATAATAAATCAACTTCAAATAATCTTAAAATCCATCAAAGGATGTTTACATAGATGAAATCAAAACTATTTGAGAGAAATATCTCCTTTTTTGAAATCATTTAAAAGTCACACATTTATAAAGGAAGTAATTAAAAAGAGATTTTTGAATCAAAGTTTCCCATACCACTTTGAAACTTTTGAAAGGAATTAAGATTTTTAAAAACATTCATGTCTATATAAATAAATCCTTAAAAACCATTTTGAAGACATGGACATTAATTAAAAATATTTAGAAAGATAAATATTTAAAACATTTGAAATTCTGATTTTGATAAAGAGTACCTTTCTGAAATTCTTAAAATATTCATTTTTAAATCATTTAAAAGTCATATAATTATAAAATAAAACATTTAATTTGAAAATATCCTTGTAAGCTTGTAAGGGAATCTTTGACAATTTTATAATGGCGGTAAATAGCCGCACCCGCCGTATAAGTTTAAAAAAACATTCTTACCTTAAATTTGTCAAAAGGTAAAAAGTACCTTGTTTGGAAAATGATGGAAATATTCCTTTAAAAACACATAAGAGTATAAATGACTTTAACCCATATTCTTTGTAAATAGTAAAAATGTTTTGAAATACATTTCAAAGAAACATGGATGTGGATGATAAAGAAATCCCAGTAGATTATTACGTATAAACAACCTCGAATAATGAAGAGATTGCGAAATAAACCCTTAGCTTGCACTTTTACTTGGATGGGGTAGATTAAACTCCTGTATAACGGTGAAATAATTGTTATTAAATTATTAAATAACCATATACATTAATATGATATCATATATGATCTTTTAGCATTGCTTTGTTAATAATATCTTAGAATTATCGTCATTTCGGGTGTTAACTTACTCGTTTTCATTTATATGTTTTGTTACGTAAGACATGTTTGTAATGGATAGGTTGTATATTATTCATATCCAAAATGATATCAAGTCCTTAAAAATCATTTTTAAATCATCAAATGATAATTATACTTGAATGGATACGATGGAGAATGAATCTTATTGCGTTCGTGGAGACGGTAGTCCGTACGTACGCACGAGCGACAATATCATTCTTTTGATATTAAAATAATATATAAATGGTTGTTATATCAGATATACAGAATTATTAACATGTTATATTTATTATTTACATGAGTTACATATCATTATTATACCCATATAAATAATCATATATTGAATAACAATTACACCACGACGTGGAGACGGTAAGCCGTACGTACACACGTATGGTGACATGTTATTCAAAGGGTGGATAGAATACTGAATATGGTTGTACCATATTTATAATAACATCACAGAATATATATGATACTGTAGTTATTATTTTAGAATGGTAACAACAAAGGAATAAGAAGTGGAAGAAGAAATGAACTTGGAAAAGGGTGGTGAAATCATTACCTCTTCTTCGGGTTCTTCCTTTTGATTTGATCAAAAGGGATCCATAGGTTGGCTTTCTGATCAAAATAAGGACCCTAGGTTGTATTGAGGGATGTTGGTAGAGTATTGGGGCAGATTTTGGCCGAACCAAAAGGCTTTTAAGGTGTGAAGAAATGGTAAGGAAGAGTGCCCTTTTATAAGAGGGTGAGGGGCACCTTTGGAAAAGCTAGAAATATTAGTTTATATTAAATTAATATTCGGTTTCTAATGGCTCAAAAGTTGATTATTCAAAGGTTAAGGTGGGTATAGGTCGAAAACAACTCAACCAATAGAATTTAGACAGGGTTTGGTACTTATATTAACCTTATATTTAAGTATTAACTCTAAGTTAATTAGTTTCACTTTTACAATGTATCTTTGTATTTTTATATTATATGGTTAATAAACTTACCATATACATCCAATCGACCCCCCAAGTGGTCCATTAATGATACACCTATCATGATATAAGTCTCTTGGCCGAACCTTAGATTTTTAGGAATTTAATATCAATTAATAATATAATATTTGTTTTAAAAACTCTTTTATGTCAATTTTGACACTATTCAATAGTTGATTTTTGTGAAACTCACAACAAAATGATTACTTAGAACAAAGTTAATTAAATCCATCATAATATGTCATATTATCCTAGAAAATTAGTTTAATTCATTAAAAGTTTCATATTATATTTATTTGGGTATTTATAATATCAATTATTTTGATTTTTCACTATTATAGTAATTACTGCATCATCATTGTGTCATAAATAAATTAAATTATTTAATGTCTAAAAATTATAAATAAAATATAATTATGTAGGAAATATTTGTATATTTCTAAGGAAAATTTATAATCTAAAATCCAACATATATAACCCTATGTACAAATTGTTTTGCTAAAATATATATGCTTGTGTCATTTTTGTATTCATTTTAACTTAATTAAAATAAAGTGTCCCTATCACCTACAAGTGGATCCATGGGGTCCCAAAATCGATCCAAATATGCCTATGGTCGAACATGTATCAACCAATAAGGCTAGGACACGTTTTAGGGTAATTTAGTATTATTATAATATTATTTTGTAACCCTTATTTACCGGATTTACCCTTAACCATGGTAAATAAAATTTTTACCGCAGTAATTATTCAAAATGTCTAAAAATAAAAGTTACCGATTTAAACAATTTGAAAATCTTAATTCCAAATATGGAATCCATTTTTCAAAATTAAAAACACAGAAGTTTCAGAAATTAATTTAAAATTAATTCCCGTTGATAAAACAAAAAGCGTGTTTTTAAGAGATAATAACTATCAAAAGATTGACACTTGTTTATGTTCGGTTTAATTGTAAAATTATGTCCAATGACCAAAATTATATTAAATGGTAAAAATATATTCTAAATATAATTTAAAACCACACAAATTCATAATTTATCACTATTAATTATTTTTATTAAAAAACTTGTTTTTAATTAAAATTTAGTAATTTTCACTATTCATCAAAATATGAAAGTTATCCGAAAAGTACCAAAATGTCACCTTAGGCTAAATTCGATACTCCAAATCCAAAAATGAAGTCCATTTTGAGAGATAAAATTTCTAAAATTTTGAAAGGTATGTATTACTATTCATAACGGCTAGTTGATTGGTTGTGGTGTGTTAGAACTCGAAGTTGCGTACAACACACGCTACTGTATTATTCAAAGGAAAGCGTACCGTGGAAGCTTGGGATGTTTCATTTTAAATTTTTTGATTTCCCCATTTAGTCAAAAAGTTTAAAATATTGTATTTAAAAAGGTTTCACTATTAAAAGTTGATAAAAGTGCAATACTGAAAATGAATCTGTTCTTGCATTATGTCCAAGAAACTCATAATATGGATTCTAAAATTATAAGGATTATATAAAGTTTAAAATTTAGTTAATACTATTCATAACCTCTTTTTAATGACTTTTTTTTGGTAAGTCATGGTGTGATTGAACTCGATGTTGCGTGTAATGCAAGTTATTGAATTATTTTGAAGAAATAACACACTATGAAATCTTAGGGTGTTATAGGTGATGACTCAAGAAGAACAGTGAAAGACTCAATCCCATATTATGCATGAACCAATGTTCCTTGAAATAAGTGTATCATAACACCAAGTCGACAAACGGGTAATCAAGGTCCTCGTGAATGGATACATCGGCCGCCGTACCATCACTGGACTCTCTGGCTTGAGATTCGCTCTCGAGACACATTGACACCATTGCCCTAAAACTCAACCAATTCCTTTTTGAGGACATCTGAACAACGCCCCAAGGAATGAACCACCTATGATACCACTTTTTCATGACCCGACCCTACCAGTCTCGAGCCGCAACTACCCCAAGCCCACCTCCATAGGCCAAGGGCTGGCGACAAGCGCCAAACCTGTAACAATCTCGGGGAGGCCTTTTCTTAAGTACCTGTACATACACACAACCCACTCAATGCAGAAGTGCAGAGTAAAAAGGAAACCAAAGTATGAACTACAATATCCTAACCAAAAAGAATGCATCAACCTCTAAAACAGAATAAGTAACGTGCTGAAAAGTGGACTAACAAGTAAACTGAATAGTAAAGGGATGAACATCCGCCCAACTAGAAAGGTGCCACAACCCGACAACAGGTAAACGAAATCAAACAGCTGGTGAGTCTCACACCTGAAAATACTACTATGGCCACTGAAGGCAACCCAAGCTCCTGTGTCCTCTACGCTCCGCCGTAGTCTTGATCAACCTGTCCATCGCCTGCAAGGGCACACCAAGTGCGGGCAAAGCCTGACCAGAGATGAGTATAAAGACACTTAGTAAGATGCCCTGAAATCTCGAGGGAGAAACAAAGGAGGTACTAAAATGGTGAGTAGTAGACAGAACAAATAACAGTGTAAGAGTACAATAGAGAGAGTGTTGGTCAACCCAACAGAATGAAGGCAGTGGACTCATCCAACCATGAAGAGCTAGACATGGAAAGCACGTGGCATACCTCGCACATATTCACCCCTCCTAGAAGGAATGTAACTGAACACAAGGAGTGGGAACAAAAGTAGAGTGTATACATATTTACATATATGCTCAACAAGAAACCCGAACGAGTGTGTGAGGTGATCTCCATCTCCATGCTCAGCCTAGAAAAAGTTGTCAACAGTTCAAAGGACATCCATCACTGATGCCCAATAGTCCCATACAACAACGCTGTCTCATTGCTAAACCATACAACCAAGGGTCCCGCTCTGGTAACCATGGAGAAAAGTCACTGACTAGCCTCATAGAGAGGGCTGAGTTTGAAAGAAGTTGTCAGGTAACCCACTGTCAAACCCATCTGAAGGGTAAACGCTAAGAGGTCATCAGGTAACTCACTAACAATCCCCACTGCAGGGTAAACCATAAGAGGTCATCGGGTAACCCACTTCCCATCCCGGCTGGAGGATAAACCATAATAGGTCATCAGGTAACCCAATGCTCAGCCCTACTGGATGGTAAACACTAAGGTGAACATGTAACCCACTGCCCCGCCCCGCTAGAGTGTAATCCTAAGGTGAACGGGTAACCCACTTCCCAACCCTGCTGTATGGTAAAACCTATGGTTAACGGGTAACCCCGTGCCTAGCCCCGATAGAGGGTAAACCCTGATATGCCAGTGGATAACCCACTGCCCAGCCCCATTGGAGGGTAAACCTGAAACTGGTCCGATAACTCTGCACTGCCCGTGCCATCAATTGGTGTCACTAACATTACTACGGTGTGTTGGTTCAGAGTGCGTCAAAGGGACCTCCGAACAACTCTATTTCATGTTTCCACAATTAATGAGATATCAAAAGAGGCTCTGCACGCCCAAACAGATTACACCATTGTAATCCTCGTGGAGAAACACGTGAGATTGACTACTTACTTTCTAGAAATGGACTCCCGACGAAAAAGTCGCAGTACGCTGCACACAGCTTAAAAGAAGGTCTGTGGGGACCACGTCTCAACTCTGACATCAATGCCTGAAACCACCCTGATCAACTTTGTCTCGATGCATGGGTCGTAACACTACTGACAACACTTAAAACGGACTCTGTATGCAGAAGTTTCAACTCCCATCGTTATTCAAATTGGGCCCTGTGGGGCCCACACCTGGTCCCTGAAACACATCACGCAGATCATACCACTGTGTTACTTGCAGATAACCATGAGGAATAGTCTATTCATTTTCCCGGAATAGACTTATAAATCATAAGTCGTAAAAACGCAGATTACGTCAGAAATCCTCCTCGTGGGGCCCAAGCCTCGGGTCCGAATTTAGTCGGGCAGATTACGCCATCACAATCCCCTCGGAAGAACACTTAGGAAGGAGTTCTCAAACACCCCAAACATATGCTCGGTGAAAAAGTGGAGTATCACTATAAAACGTGTGAACCAAGCCCTATGAGGCCCGCACCTTGTCTCTAACCCGAACTCTTTGAAAAGCATCTCAAAAAGTCCACATGAGGACTGGGGTCATGCTGCTGCTGACAACACGTTAATTGGACATGCTAAATAGTATTTAGGTCTAAAGCAAGAATAATAAAATAATAAAATAAATAATTAATTATTCTCATTAAGCGTTTCGTGCCACCGAGCAATGAAACCAAACCTCAAGGGTTCTGAACCAACTTTGGAAGGACCGTCTCAACTCCAGGGCCACAGTGCCTCTGACGGCGCGTCAAACGGACATCCGAATCGCGAATACATCTGTTGAAAACTTTAATAATAATTTATTATTATGAACTTAAAGTGTTTTGGGTCACCCTCCTTCAAGATTAGAACTAAAAATTTATGAAACCCACTTCAAAAAGTCCACCCTGATGAGACAAACCCAAGGCCATCGACGACGCATCAAACAAACATGCCGTTTAGAAGATACACCCCTTTGAACAAAGGGGGCCCAAAATGGGCTGGTCCCGACCGCCGGCCCACGACCCAGCCACGGGTCCGGCACAGCTCGGCGCAGACCACTGGCCACGACCCTTTCGAAACCACCAGACCCCTAGGGTATGGTTCTTCCATCGACCGGCTGAGCGGCCGGTCGCTTTGTCCACGCGCCGCACCAGTAGGACCCGCGAGTTGTGGGTCCTTGTCCGTGACTCCCCCAAGGTCAGCACCTCAGGGTTCCTCTCGACCGCAACAGCCCGAGGGAGATGCCCTCACACTGGCCGAGCGCACCGTCACGACCAACCGCCCGTGCCGCGGCCGCCTGGGCTCCCTGCTCCACCGCCAGGATAGCCCGGGTCCTCCTCTCCCCGCTATGGTACCCCACCGCCGTGACAGCCGGCTCCGCACAGCCGCACCCGAGCTCGTAGCTCCGACCACACCCGCCACCACCGCACAACGGTCGTCCGCGACGCCTCTCCGCCCGACACCCGAACACCTCCATCTTGACCGCACCCCCTGGTTCTCCTCTATTCGACTGCGCCCCAGCCTCGCCTGAGCCTCTTGACCATTTCCCACTACACACCGGCCGAGTGCCGCCTCGCGAAGGCCTCGCGCAGCCAGTGAAACTTTGGCCGGTTCCACCGCTACGCCACCCCGACCTCCGGCCACCGCCCCTTGCAGGAGTCCGGCCTTCTGTCGGCCACCACAACCACTCTGGTGGCCCAATTTTAAATCCAAAGGTGAATTTGGGATCCTCGAGAAGAGGCTTTCACAGTGCCTACCCCCGATCGACGATCCATCAAGGTTTTAGTGCATCCGAAAATTCAAACGACAAACGACGAAGAACACGTCAAACATAGGATTTAGAACAGGGCTCAGACGATGGCCATGTTCATTTGGCAATTGCTTTAATTATAAAATTTTAGAATGTAAAAGAGAAATTTGATAAAAAGTCAAGAAATCGACGAAGGTGTGAAAATTAACCAAAAATCCTACCTCGAATCGGTCGTGCATTGTTGGCGGCATGTCCACGATTCTACTGCATCGATCCGCCAAGATTCTGGTAGAGTTCGATCCTCGATTCGGTGAAGAATAGCGAAGAACGCTGAAGAACAGTTGAGAGAGAGTGGGAGAAGAGAGAGAGAGAGAGAGAGAGAGAGAGAGAGAGAGAGAGAGAGGAGAGAAGGGAGAACCCTAACTCCAAACTCATATTTTTTCTATTTATAAGAGAAACTGCTTAGCGTGGAATCCGAAACTACCGTGGCCTCTCATTTTATATCGCGCCTAGGAAAAATTCCCCATTTTGAATTCAACAGAAGTCTCGGATTTCCATTCTAAGCCTTTGTCAGACACTTATTCTAAAATAATTCCAGGGATAAAAATCACTAAGTCATTATTTCAAAATGATGATTTTTTTCCTGGGTGACTTCTCTCACAACAGGCCCACAACTGCAATGTTTACACCCCACCTAGGGTAAATGGAACATTCTAGACGCAACCGTGCTCTCAGATTTCTGATCTGATCTATTGTTTAAGAAAAAACACAACCCTGCCACATGCATAGTTTAAAAATACTTAATATCTTTATAAATTTAATTCCGGCACACTGGGCCTCAGAATTGCATGCCATCTTAGCTCCAAGATATGGAAATATATGTAGAAATATTACAAAGTATTACAGGAAAAAAACTGGGTCTCTACACCAATCCACTCATCCCTTTAGTATTTCACATGACCCAATTATCATCACACCACACTTCATGCTTTCTTAAAAATAATAGTTCATTCCTCACATGATCTGACCACCTCAACATATAAAAAATATTATAACCCTTTGTTTAATCCACCATAATATCCCAAGATCTCATCTCACTCACCAATCATACCCTGATTAACTCATTAAATTGGTTAAATACACCTTACCATACCAAAAATCATCCCACTCTCTGACCAACACATACCCTAACATCAAGGTTTAACACCCATTTTCATTTATTTATTAATTATAATAAGGTTTTCCACACCTTTCCACCATAATCTCATATGAAATCAACACCCATGTGTGATTTGACTCTAAGGTTATAATACCCAAGACTCAACTTCATGTAGTTGGAGAACTAATAAAACCTGGACCCCATCACCATATACCAATACCTCTCAAGGGTCCTATTATAGACCGGTCTTAGGGGACCAATCATGATTGTCCCAAAAAATCCTATCCACAAACATAAAATGAAACCATTTTTCATTTTATACAACATCAAAACCTCACTTTATGGGTCACATAACTTACCAAATTCAATAGCCTTATCCTAGTTATTTTTCAAAATTTTCCCATAAGTTTGTTCCATAAGTCATCCAAGGCCAAAAAACCCTTAATCAAGCACCAAGTTCACCTACATTAGGCTAAGGCTTGGTATCATCAATCTACCCACTCAATAGGTTAACTAAAATCTCACTCCCATGACCTATATTAAGAGTGTATCCATCTAAAAATCTTTCAATTTCTTGCTAAATGATCTATTTTTAGTGAAACAAAATTATAAAACCATTTATACATATTTAACCATACACATGCATTCGTCTTATCAATCCTAAGCTCATGTGCCTAATTCACCAAATGACCATGCTTTCCTCTAACAACCAAATACTTTACAATTTTATTTTTGAACAAATTTATTTTTGTCACTATCTTAATTTATAAAAAACACCATGTTGAGCTTACACTACCCACAACAATAAGTTGGATTTCATTACACGCAAGACCGAGTTTTATCAAAAATCAATATACTATTAAAATGTTTATATTTTATATAATTAGATATAACATAGCCATTACGTTGGTAGTTATGAATAATATTAACTAACTTATGAAAATATAAGGTTTAATTCATTGGTTACAAATTAATTAGAAATGAATATAATAACCAACTGAATATTTAGGAAATTCTTTTATAAAGAACTATTTTTGTGCTCACAAAGTCATTTTATCCTAAGAAATTAAATTAATTACTATTAATGAATGATATTAATGAAATATATATGCTATATATTCATTAATTTTTTTATATTCATATAATAGATTTGTGTTGGAACCTTAGTGAGATAGTTGTTTTAATAATCACAAATCATGCCAATTTATAAATCCTAATAATTCACATATTATGTTTTAATTAATGATAATCATGTCAGTGAATATTTATAAATGAATAAATTATGTCACATGGTATAATACATCTAAATAAGTTAATAAATTCTGTATATTTATGTTTTTATATATTTACAAGTGTATATTTACATGTAATTATGAATCTCACGTAATCTGGAACTGTTCTATATAAGACAAACAGTTTGTAAGTTTTTCAAAGTCCCTGAAACTGATAGTTGAAAGGTGTCACCAATGATCGATCACACCAATAGTTCAAGTGAATCACTGATGGATGATTCACCTATCGGCGATGTGCTGATATTTCAAAGGACTTACTAATGGATGAGTAACTGATGTGTGGCACACCGACAGTTTGAAACAAGTCACCGATGATGACTCATCGATGCCTGGACAGTCCGGTAATACAAATGACTCTACGATGCCCAGAGTCACTGATACTGATGAAAAGGACTCACCGATACAGAGATTCATTGATTCTGAAAGACTGATGCTGACAGACCGATGCTAATGACTAACTGATACTTACGAATCACCGATAGTCATAAAAACTATTTTTTATTTTATTAGTTAAAATTTATATCTAACGGTTATATTTATATAAATTAATGCTTCTGACTTTAATTAATGTTTTTTTAGGTTATTAAGAGGACAATATGAGGTACATGAATGTGGGGAGATCTTTATGTCTGCTGGACCTCAAAGTATATAATAATTACAAGCTGGATCATTTGAGACCTGAGAAATGACATTGAGAATAGCTGTAAAAAAAATCGTATAAAAGAGAACAACTGCTGCAACTTTAGATCATACTTCTAAAACCCAAGAACTCAAAATAAAGAACACATGGGAAGATAAAGAATTAAAGATAAACTTGCTAATCTGATCTGAACATCTTTCAATCAAGAAGGTGAACATCTTATGCTCTTGGAAGCCAGAACACAGAGGCTATGACACTCTATTTTGGAGTCATCTTCTAGAAGGGGACTCAAAATTCAATTCCACTACATCAAATGAGTCTAGAGCTACAAAACATAACAAATATAGCCTTATAAACATAACTATACATCTTTATCTTTATTGTGTTCATATATTTACATTTCTGAGTAGTGTGTGTATCTATCTGTTACACACAAACACTGACTTCTGTGCATAAATGGAGAATACTTGATATCCTCAAATATCACACTCTATCTATCAATTTATATCCCATGTAAAACTATGGAAGAGGTCGTGTGTGACGTTTTTGTTTCTTTTTCTATGAAGAATTATGGTAGAGGTCAAGTGTGACCTAGAAAGCCTTGTGTGCTATTGTGAACCCCAATTTAGGGTGTGGATCAAACTTGTTTGTTAATTTAATCTTCTTGATGGTAGATGATCACTAAGTGGAGAGGGCTAAGTCTCAGCTTGAGACTGAACATCTTGTTTTAATTTCTGTTATGTCTATTGTTATTTTCTTTTACTATGTTTTATAAAAAAATTCATTCAAATAAATTCAAATTCTGTTAGTTAGTTTAGAAAGTGTTTATAACTATTTTGAACTCGTAGTTTAGTTTCAAAAGTTATATTAATCATTATATTAGTATAGATGAGAACTAATAAATATTTTGAGAAATTAATTGAACATTCATGACTCTTATAAATTCATTACAAACTGACTTTGATTATATTTTTAATTGGGGGATTTTTTTTAAATAAACAATATTTAATTTTTTTATAGGAACTCAATTTAACCCATATTGAGTTTCCTACTCTGACCAACATTTGGTATTAGAGTTAGGTTAGGAATTTTTCAGTTTTCAATGCATTTTCAAACTTTTTAAACTGTGATTGTAGTTGTATTTCAAAGATCATAAAATTTCTGTTATTTCTAAATTTTTGTCTCTTTGATATCTTTTCCAAAATTGTATTATGGAAAATATATTAGAATGAGATGCTATAAATAGACCACATTTTTTAATGGAAAAAATTATACTTAGTAGAATCAAAAAATAGAAATACATTTAGAAAGCATGAGATTTTAAATCTTGACTGCTATTGAATGTAAATATGTAATCCATGAAACTACTAAAAACACTTGGGATGAAGCTACCAAGACTTCCTATAATAATAACTGTAAATAAATTAATGCTATATACTGTGCACTATGAGATGAAAAATTTAATCGCATTTCTTCTTGTTAAAATTCTCATGATATTTGGGATACATTATCTATTTCCCATGAGGGAATATCTAAAGTGAAAGATATGAGATTAAATACTTATACTATTAAATATTACAATTTTAGAAATAATCCCGATGAATCTATTTTTGATATGTATCTTAGGTTCAATGAAATTGGAAACACCATGATTTCTTTAGGAAGAGTTGTCACAAAAAAGGAGCAGATCATGGGGATTCAATGATGCTTACCAGAGATATGGCGAAGGAAATCAGTATCCATAAGATAATTATGTTACATTGATAAAATTATAGTGAAGGAAATAATTGGAAAATTAATTATATATGAATAGGTACTAAAAGTGAATCAAGATGAGGAAGAGCAAAAGAGAAAATATATAGCCTTCAAAACTACCACTTCCAAAAGAAAAGATAAAGAGAAAGTTCAAGCTGTTATTGAGAGCACAGGTAGTGAACAATAAGCTTCAGATAGTGATGAGAAAATGGCCTAGCTGGTTAGGAGATTCAGTAAATTTTACTGAAAGAAATATTTCTTCAAGAAACCAAACTATAAAAGAAAATATGACAAAAAGGAAACTTGAAAAAGGATTGGAAGAATTTTGACAAATCAGAAGAAATTGTTTGATATTAATGAAAAAGGAGAGGGAATTTCATAGATGATTTTCCTAAATTAATGTATAAAAAGAAGTACGAGTATAAAGATAGAAAACATAAGAAAGCAATGAAGGCCTCCTGGAGTGCATCCGAGGACAGCTCCAGTGAATCTTCTTCCTCTCAGAATGAGAAAGAAGATATGAAAAACACGTGCTTTATGAAAAATACCTCGAAGGTACTATTAAAACGTCTGTACCTAATGACCATTATTCTAGAGATATATCTGAATATGAAAATATGAAAAATTATGAACTGTTTGAGTATTGTAATATTCTAGAAGAAACTTGTAATGAACTAAATTATAAGTATAAATCTATAAATAAAAAACATTCACTCTATGAAAATATTAAATCTAAACTTACTAATGATAAAGAGAAAAATTCACAACTTCTAAAGGGAAATAATGACCTAAAGTTATATAATGATCAATTAAAGAAGGATCTGGAAAATTTTACTAATATAAAATACATGCTTACTCAGTTACTTGGTAAACATATAGCTCCTAGGTATACTACTAGAATAAGATATCATTTCGGACAAAGAAATTTTTCAAAAACACATTTTAAAACTAAATCTGAAAAATCTGCTTCTCTGTCCAAAAATAAAAAAGTCACTACAAGTTCCAGTTCTAAAAAATATTTTACTGCATCATGTTTTTTTATACTAAATAAAGTTTATTTTTTAAATACATTACATTATACATATAAGAAACCCATAAGACAAATTTGGGTTCCTAAATTCTGTATTACTAATCTTTTTGGACCTAAACAAATATGGGTACCAAAATATTTTCTTGGATGAATTGTTTTGTAGGTAAACATCCTAAAGAGTTCCTGTAGAAATATTTGGTACATGGATAATGGATATTCAAGATACATGAAATGAGATTAATCAAGATTCAAGAATCTCATAAAAATTGATGGAGGACATGTCACATTTGGTGAAAATGGTAAAGGAAAAATCACCAGCTTAGGCCAGATAGGTAACCCTAACTCTATTTCAATTTCCAAAGTACTCTATGCTAATGAATTAAAATATAATTTTCTTATAATTTCTCAATTATGTGATGATGGTTTTAATGTAAAATTTAAAAATTATTCATTCCATGTTTTTGATGCAAAAAATAAATTAGTATTTACTACTCTTAGAAATGATAATGTATATGTTGTAAACATAGACACACTTTCATCACAGAATGTTTCCTACCTAAGTGACTTTCACAAAGAGTCTTTGATCTAGAATAGAATACTAGGAAATTGTAATGTACACTCCCTTAATAAATTAATTAGAAATGTTTTAGTTAAGGAACTGCCCAAATTAGCGTTTCCAGACAATAGAGTGTGAAATCCTTGTCAAAAAGGAAAGAAACAAAAAATCTCTTTCAAACCAAAGAAAGAAGTTACAACTTTTCAACCTCTCAAGTTAGTTCACATGGAATTGTTTGGACCATCACGAGTTTCAAGTCTCAATGTGAAGCACTATGTTTATGTTCTTATAGAGGACTTTTCTAGGTATACTTGGACCTTTTTCTTAGCTCACAAAAGTGAAACTTTCCCTCATTTTACCAAGTATGATAGGAATGTAGAAAATCACAGTGGACTTAAAATTAAATCCTTAAGAAGTGACCATGGTTGTTAATTTGAAAATCAAGACTTTGAATCTTTTTTTATCATAAAATGGCTATAGGCACAACTTCTCTACCCCTAGGACACCTCAACAGAACGGTGTAATTGAAAGAAGAAATAGAACCCCACAATAATTTTCCTAAACTATGCTCAATGAATATGACCTACCAATTTATGTTTGTGATGAAGCTGTTAATACAACTTGTTACAGAATAAATAGAGTCTTAATTAGACCCATCCTTAAGAAAACTCCTTATGAGTTATGGCATAATAGGAAACCCAAGGTAAATTATTTTAAAGTGTTTGGATATAAAGTTTATATTCTTAACACTAAAGATAATATTGATAAATTTTCTTCCAAAAGTGATAAAGGAATATTCCTTGTATATTTAACATCAGGTAAAGTGTATAGTCTTTAATAAAAGAACCAAATGTGTGTAGGAATATTTACATGTCATGTTTGATGAAACAGATCCACATGAACCTAAGACCTCACTAGGGAATCTTGAAGAGGATAGGTCCAATTTGAACATTAATACAAAACCCTCTAACCATACTATAAAGGAATCTGTTAAAATTTCAAGTTCTGGATATTTCCTAGATTCTAGCCATAATGAATCAGAACCAAGTGATGAACCTGAAATAACTAGACATACTTTTACTAGACCAAATGGAACCCTTAAAAACCACCCCTTAGATACTATAGTTGGATATTTAGATAGGGTAACTAAAACTATAGATTATTTGAGAAATCAGGTTGAACATTAAACATTCTTGTCATAACATGAACCTGAAAATATCAATGATGTAATCAATGATGAATTTTGGGTGATGGCTATGTTAGAAGAGCTTAATGAGTTTGAGAGAAATAATGTCTGGAAGATTGTTGATAAACCAAAATATACATTGAACATTGGAAGTAAATGGGTGTTTAGGAATAAAGTTGATGAAGATAGAAATATAGTTTTCAAAAAATCTAGGTTGGTAGCACAAGGTTATAATTAAGAAGAAGGAATTGATTATGAGGAAACCTTTGCACCAGTATCTAGGATTGAAGCCATTAAAATCTTACTTGACTATGAATTACACTTGGATTTAAAACATTATCAAATGGATGTAAAAAGTGAATTACAAAATGGTTATATAATTGAGGAAGTTTTTTTGAACAACCCATAGGTTTTAAAAATCCACATTTTCCAAATCATGTTTTCATATTAACTAATTCTTTATATGGTTTGAAACAAGCTTCAAGAGCTTGGTATGATATGTTAAGTAACTTTACTATTTCTAAAGGTTTTACAAAAGGATTTATAGATCCAACTTTATTTATAAAAATAATTTCTAAATATGTTTTAATAGCACAAATATATGTAGATGATATTATTTTTAGATATTCTAAAAAATATTTATGCAATGATTTTTAAAAAGTTATGCAAAGTAAGTTTAAAATGAGTTTGATGGGTGAACTTAAATATTTCCTTGGATTTCAAAAATTTCAAAACAAAGATGGTATTATTATAAATAAAAGTAAATAAATTAAATATATTTTGAAAAGATATGGATTTGATGGCCTTAATAGTAGTGAAACACCTATGAGTTCTACATGTAAGCTGGATCTTGATGAAAATGGGAAATCTATTGATCAAATTTCTTACAAAGTAATTATTGGGAGTTTTCTTAACTTAAATTCTAGTAGGATAGACATCATGTTTAGTGTGTGTATGTGTGCAAGATTTCATGAAAACCCAAAAGAGTCACATTTAAATACTGTTAAAAGAGTTTTTAAATACCCAAAATATACAACTAATTTAGGAATGTTCTACCCTAGAGGACATCCTTTTGAAATGTTTAGTTATTCTAATGCCGACTTAAGTGGATATAAGTTAGATATAAAAAGAATCAATGGAACTTGTAATTTTTTGGGAAATTATTTAATTGTATGGTGTAGTAAAAAGAAAAATTATGTTATATTATCAACTACTGATGTATAGTACATTGATTCTAGTAGTTGATATATACCAAAATTTTGGATGAAACACACTTTATTAGATTATGGATTTCAATTAAGACATATCCCCATAAATTGTGACAATACAATTGCTATTAAACATTATAAGAATCCAAATTTTTTCATACTAGAACAAATCATATTGATGTAAGACATCACTTTTTGAGAGATCACTATAAAAAAGGTGATATAACTCTTGAGTTTATTGGGACTGAGCATCAACTTGCTGAAATTTTTACCAAAAACTTAAACTCTGAGAGAATGAGATACATCAGACATGAACTTGGAATGATAAATCTATAACTAATATCCAACATTATCCCCTTAGAAAAATCTGTTTGTCTGCAACACTAAACACTGTGAAACCGATCATGTCACATCGATCTTGTGAAACTGATTAGGTGAAACCGATCGAGTGAAATCGTTAGAGTGAAACCATTCGATTGAAATAGTTTGAGTGAAATTGTTCAAGTGAAACTGATCGAGTGAGACTGATCAGATGAAGCCGATCAAGTGAGACCGATATCGTTAGAGTGAAACCGATACCGATAGTGACTTTTTAATAAATATGTTTTTCTATTTATTTTTAAGTAAAATGATGCAGTTTTGTTCTCTTTATTTTATAATTATTATATTTTTTATTTCTACAAAGTTCAATACCTAAATGATAAAATTAAATCAATCCACAGTTTGACCTTTCACTACCCACTCTACCTTCAAACCTTCGACCTTTCAACTTTTTTTTGAACCTGAACCTTCAGAATAGTGATGAAAAAGTGTATGATGGAATGACCAATTGAATCATCATCATACAAGCTTCAAAAAAGAGAATCAAGCAGTTCCATAGGTTCTATGAATCTGGGGTTTGGATTCCACATAGTAACTCTAGAGAAATAAGTGTCTGTTGAGTGGTTGTTGTCGAGCATGTCTCTCTTGTTGAAAGTGTTGGATTCACAAGGGTGTATTAGCTAGTTTTCAGACAATGACAGAACTTTCTATCTAAAGCTGGTACACCAATTTTATCTCAACTTAAAAGAGTTTTTGGAAGGAGGTTGGGAGGCTCAGATAAAGTCTTTGGTAAAGGGAAATGAGATTTATTTTTCTTCAAAAGAGTGGGACAAATTTTTAGAGATGCTTCATGAGGGAATATTTGCTGATTACCAGGGTAACATTCCACCAAATTCATATTTATTTTCATATGAAAATGAACTGAAAGAGTTGAATACAAATGATTAGTCAAGGAGGTTGACAAATTCATAGTTATATGGAGAGTCCAAAATGCACTTCAAATTTATCCAACACCAAATCTGGCCAAGGAAGGGAGTTTTTTCTTCCTTGAAGTATGAGGATGTCTTATTGATTTATTTTTTGAAGAATGAAGTGAAAGTGAATATATGAAGTACCTTATGGTATATATTTACGAGATGATCAATGCCTATAAAAGGCAACCTATTTATACTACCCCAGGATGATTTCTGCAATGTTGAGGAATCTAGGATGTGTGGAGGATGGAAATGGGGTGATGATGATGAGGCCGGTAGAAAGAAAGATGTTAGTTCAGGTGGGGAGTCTATGCATAGAGATGATGGTGAGGCTGGTAGATAGGATGATGTTGATCCTGTTGGAGAAGATGCTGTTGATCATGATATTGATGATGATGGAGATGATGGATATGAGGATGGACATGACCACCCTGATGATTCTCAAGGCATTATTTAGGAACTTAATGATATTATGGATGGAGGTCAAGAAGAATAGGATAAAGATCATGTTGTTCTGGTGACTCATAATGAGAGAGATCCTCAAGTTGTTAGAGTGGCTGGAATGGATGTAGTTCAAGAATAAGCTGAAGTTCAAATAGCACTAGTTCCTCAGAATGTTATTTTGGATGGTGGTCAAGAAGAAGAAGATGAATCACAAGTTGAGGGGGAGCCTCAAGGAAGAAGAGTAAGAATTGATACTATGGAATCTAGAGACTAGACTTGTTCTGGTGAGTGGAATAAAAATCCAGAATATATCCTATTTGAACTGGATTATGATTTAGATGAGGAGATGGTAGCCCCTCCTGCTCAATGGGTTGATGTGAACCAATTTCTTCCACTTCACCTATTTTTGCAACCAGTGATGAGTTGGTTGTAACTTTAGTTCCTAGTGATTATTTCACAAAGGACACTTTTGATCAATTCATGGCTAATGTGTGTGAATCTGTGAGATCTTCCATTGGAGTCAGAAATGAAGCTTCTAATTCTATGAGTATTTTCGAGGCATATTCTACAAGGATTACAAGAATGGTGATTCAATAGATACATCCCAACCTAATCACTATAGCTGAGACCATTGTGAGACATAATTCAATGATAGGAGAAGAAGTGAAGAAAATGGGTCATGATTTGGCATCCCTATCTAATGATTTCAGAACCACACTTTGTGGTGTTATGGAGGTTCTTAAGAACATTGTTACACCTCTACTAAGTTCATATTTTAAAAAGTTAAAAGAGGATCTTGGAAAAATGATTTCTGGTACATTCAATTCTAAAGGTACCAGGACTACTACTGATATGAAGTCCCTCAAGACTATGATAAGAGAAGAGCTCAAGGCTGTAAAAAACATTTCTGAAAAAAGACCCTTTCCAAAGTAAAATAGAATAGTGACCATGTTTATAACATGGAATTATAATGTACAAATGAGGCATCTTCTACTCAAAAGGATATTAGGGATAAAGTGGAAAAGTATTTTCCTAAAATCTACACCAAGAATGATATGAATAACAAATTTCAGTACTTGGATGAGAACCTCAAGATACCACTAGTGACTGATGAATTCAAGAGGTGAGTGAGCCAGTTAAAAGATTTTATACCCACTTTGGAAAAGTTCATGGAAAAAAGGAGGATTCTGAAAAGGCTATGTAGTATGGGGTGAAATAATCAATGACTTTATCAAGGTTTTGAATCCCTACCTGCATGTACAGAATGAAGCTATAATGGTCCATGCAAATGCTTCTATCAGACATGGTTCCTTACCTCCTACTCAGATGAAAGTATCTCGAGCTTTATCTCAGGTGTGGCCAGTGATCCAAGACCAATCTCAAAGTCTTGTTTTGTCATAGCAGAGACCAAGCCTTGTAGTTAATTTTACTACAACCATTGAATTACCAAGTGTAACCCTTTGATTAGCCCTTCCTATATCCAAAACACCACCTCCTATGCCTACTCTCAACCTTTCAGACAAAGGGAAAACTCTTAAACATCCCAAGCCTTAGCTGTGGAACATTATTTGATAGGGATTTGTACTTATATTTTTTTTGATGATTGTCTTTTGATGGTTATACTCTTTTGTACTTTTATGAATATCAATTTTACTTCAATGTGTTTCAAGTTTCTTTGTGTTATTTTTCTTTATCATTTTTGTTTCTTTTCACCTTTTTTCTAATCTCAAAAGGGTGGGAAATCTAGGGATGGAATAAACTATTAACTTAAGGGGGATGCTAACTATGGAATAGGAAATATGGCATGTAATCAATAGTATATATATATATATATCCCAGCTATCACTAAGACTATTCTAATACACTTATTGAGGGTGGGGGGAATAAAAGGAAAGACCTTATAGTTATATTGAGAATTTACACTCAATGTTTGGTATGCTAAGTCAAGTAATTCTTATTCATTAACATCA
This sequence comes from Viscum album, assembly GCA_963277665.1. Classification (NCBI taxonomy): domain Eukaryota; kingdom Viridiplantae; phylum Streptophyta; class Magnoliopsida; order Santalales; family Viscaceae; genus Viscum; species Viscum album. The sequence goes on from OY728135.1 coordinate 1,372,743,171, forward strand.
TGTATAACTCATTAATTCCATGAATTGGGATTATAAAAAAGGGGGAGATTATTGGATCCTTGGTGAGATAGTTGTTTTAATAATAAAATATTGGGACAATTTAAAAATCCTGATAATTCACATATTATGTTTTAAGTAATGATAATCATGTCAGTGAATATTTCTAAATGAATAAATTATTTCACACGGTATAATACATTTCAATAAGTCAATAAATAATGGATATTTATATTTCAATATATTTACAAGTGTATATTTACATGTAATTAAAAATCTCACTTAGTAAGGTATTTTTTTGTATAAAACATACACTTTGTATGTTTTTTAAAGTCCCTAACACAGATAGTTCAAAGGAGTCACCGATGATCAGTCACATCGATAGTTCAAGTGACTCAATGATGGATGAGTCATCGATGGGCGATGCACCGATAGTTAAAAGGATTTTATGATGAATGTGTCACTGATGGGTGACACACCAATGGTTAAAAATGAGTCACAAATGATGACTCACTGATGCCTGCATATACTGACAGTACAAATGACTCACTGATGCCCAGAGTCACCAAAACTGATGAAAAGAAATCACTGATACAGAGAGTCACTGATGCTGATAGACCGATGATGACTGATCAATGATAATGACTCACCAATACTTATGAATCACATATAGTCATATTTTTTCTATTTTGTTAAATAAAATTTATATCTAACAGTTATATTTAGATAAATTAATGCTTCTGAAATTATTTTATGTTATTTGTAGGATATTACGATGTACGTGAACGTGGTGAGATCATTATGTATTCTAGACCTTGAAGTATAAAATAATTAAAAGCTAGATCATTCTAGACATGAGAAAATACATAGAGAATATTAGTAATAAAAAAGGGAATAAAAGAGAAGAACTTCTGCAACTTTTGATCATACTTGAAAAAACCAAGAACTCAAAAAGAAGTACACACGAGGAGATAAAGAAGTCAAGATAACCCTGATTAGGAGATTTGAACATATTTATAACAAGAATAAAATCATATCATACTCCTCAAAGCTAGAACACAGAGGTTATAATACTATGTTTTGGAGTCAGCTTCCAGAAGAGGACTCGAAATTCAATTCCACTACATCAAATGAGTCCAGAGTTGCACCACATAACACACAGAGCCTTCTAAACATAAATCTACAACTTTAGCACTGTTGTGTTTATTTATTTACATTTATGAGCAGTGTGTGTATCTATCTATTACACACAAACACACACTGACCCCTTTAAAAATCTGGTGGATACTTGATATCCTCAAATCTAACACTATATTTATCCTTTTATATCCCACGTAAAACTATAAAAGAGGTTGTGTGTTACCTGTTTGTTTCTTTTCCCACAAATAGATGAGGTTGAGGTCAAGTGTGATTATGCATTTCAACATACAACATTAAAACCATAATAGATTTGCATGAGAAATAAGCTCAGTAGGCATGCCAAAGAGAAACCACACCCGATGTACCATATTTAAATAAATTATCAATAACATGATTGTTTAAAATACATTATTTAAAGATAGGTTTTACATGTATAATCACATAAAAACTAATATCATCTTATATTTTTTTTCTTTACTTGAAAAAAATTACTTAGGAAAAAATTCATCAGCCTATGCCATTGTTATTTAGAAACCCTATTTAAAAACCATTTAGAAACACCATTTTCTCAAAGCTTTATAACATTTGAATGAGAATGGAAACATAAATCATAATTTAGAAACTCATTTAATGAATGCCAGTTATATACTTTAATACTTTATAAAAGATAGTAAGTACCACAATTTAACATTTTTATAAAAGGAAGGAAAAAACGATAAAAATAACCATTTCACAAACATGATTCATAGGTCAAATACTTATGTCATATAAGGTTACTAGGAAATCTAGTTCCTCTTATTAACCCATGATCTAACCATCCAAAATCCAATGCACATGCTAACCACTAAGGAGAACATGTTGTGGCGTAATGGCATAGTGATGCCCATCCCCATCACCACAATGAATCATCCACTAAGGAGTATAAGCCTTTTACTAGTAGTTTGGTGACACCCTTCCATGAAACCAAAACCTTTATCCAAGTTTATATGTTTAGTTAGTGTGGTGAAATAAAATTGGACACTTATACTAGCCTTCCCTTCATAGATACTTGGATTTCTATGTGCTTACCCATTTCAAAAGAATCACCTTCCTTTTTTAAAATGGGACTTTAATCAACCCATCACAAATAATATAATTTATCTATAAAACACATGAATCTTTAAACAATTTTTTAATCCAAACCTAGGGAATCATTTAAAACATCCATGATTTTATGTAATAAAAAACAATTAACCTTTATAAAACAATGAAAACAAAGTAAATCATGCCAACCAATCCTTTATAATTCATTCTAAATATCAATTTAAAAACATATTTTAAATCCATGTTGAGTATAAAATTTAAATTATAGAGGATTCCTTCTAATATTTAACTACAACCATAAATATGTATTTCAATGCACAATTTCACATATTCTCATGTGAATTTTCAAACACACACACATAGATATGTATACCTATGTATATGCATATAAACACCAAATACATAAAATGGTATGTGAAAACCTTGTACTTTTATTAAAACTAATTTTTAAAAATTTAATAAATATTTTGATTTTCATGTAATTGTAATAAATTACAAGTAATTATTAAAATAAATTTTAGAATCCACTTGGATGATAAAAAACAACTATTAAAATCACATAAATCATTTATAAAGTACATTCAGGATTTTTATCAAACATATGGTGTGCATAGTTGAGTAACACCATTTCAAACCATATTTTCTAGTCAATAAATCATTTTCATTGAAATGAAAATCAGGTGAAACTTGATTTTCCTTTCAAATAGTCCATACACATAATCCTCATCATGATTTGATTTCAAAAAATTAAAATTAAAAACAAAAGTAGTCAATTTTCCATAATTTAATTTCCAAATATAAGGGGAAACCTTCCTAGAAAATATGAAGATGATAAAAACCCTTCATGGACAGAGAGAGAATGGTTCAAAGGGGATCTTACACACCCTAGAAACCAAACTTAAATGAAAAAAAACTACCCAAAATAAGAAGCAGAACCCACCAAGGGTTTATCCTAGTGGAATTCTTTGTGAGGGTGGGAGAGAAAACGATAGGGGAAGAGGGGGAGGAGAATAAAGAGAAGAGAAATAAGTCCTAACATGGGCCATATCACTTAGAATCGATAGAGAAATGATGGAAGAAGGGAGGAGAGGGGATGAAAGTGTGAAAGAACCCCCTTGGGGATAGGCATCACATGAATAGGGAGAAGGGAGGGGGGAGTACTCGAGTAAGGTAAAAGAGTGGGGAGGATATCATTTTCCATTTTTTTAAACTGGACACTATGTACAGTTTGGATTCATATGTTTTCAAACCATTTTCAAAAAATGATCCTCTTATTGGAGGTCTTGGAGCACCTTGAATGGGTAGGATGCATGGATAGATAAACCATACACCGACTGTGTGTTTCTCTATGTTAAAATCACATAGACATGTAGATGGTTTTCGTATGGTTTCTACTAATCATGAACCAACTACATTACTTGGATTAATTTCTAAAATTTCAAAAAAAAAAATAACCATTTTGGCTAATTTTTTTGGATAATATAAAAAATACTTAATACATAAAATTCAAGAGATAAAACAAGGCTTGGGGTGTGAAATCCATGGTTTATGGATGAGTTTATTTTAGGAAGTCAAAGAAAGAAGAATCATGCTTATAGGATGTTGACATGAGTATGAAACCTACTTTATGAGATATCTATAAAAAGGGATTATATTACTTAGTGATCAATCATATTTTGTTATTGAAATTAAAAAATTAAATTCTTCCTATGGGATTCCATTACATGATACAAGATATCGATATTGGACTTTAGGTGAGCCCACCTAATGCCACTGATGAAGAATCCTAAAGGGTTACACACTTAGTGTTTCTATTTATCTTGATTAAATTCTATCAAAATTTAATTATTTGAATCAATATTATTATTTACTTCATGGAATAATATTTATTTGGTATTTACTAATCGCAAATATTCCATTAGTATATTTATGTTTGATTTGAATATTAAAATAAATATCTATTCATAGGACCATGAATATTTTAAATATATATTTATCGAATAAATAATATTTATTATTAAAGGTTTAGTAAATATAAATTATAATTAATAGTGAAAGAAGGGTCCTTTGACGAGAACGATATACGTGTTAAATATAATTAGATAGATATTAATTTATTTAATAAATTGTTATTTAATATTGCATGAGTTATTGTATTCCATTTAATAATAATAATAATAATAATAATAATATTATCATGGGAAATATATAGAGTATAATATTTGATAAGGGCCTTATATGAAATTATCAAATATTATAACCCTATCTCTATATATTAATCATTTATATAATTTTATAGAGCTAACAAAATAATTGGTGTGAATAAAAATTATTTCCCTAGAGTTCTTTCTCAATGAAGAATGCTCTTGATATTTTATCTCAAGCCCCAGAGATTATTCCACCTTCTTCCTCCATCCCTTTAAAACTAGAGAGACCGAGAGATGATCCTTTCAGACCGAAAAGATCATCATTGTAATCAATATGAGCAAGGGAAGATGATTAGTACCACTAGAATATAACCTAGAGTACCATCAGTGATGATTCAAGATCAAACGTGCATGTGTGGATTATTTCTATATGGACTAAACCCTTGGATACTTATATAATAACAATGGTTTAACCAAACAATGTTAAAAAAATCAACATATTCTATGAAGAAATAATTCTCAAGAACATGGTAATTCTTATGGTCTAAATTAATTTTAAATTTAATGTGAAAAAAATCCTCTCATATTGGTTCTAGAGTCAATGTTAATTAATATTTTAATTAATTTGATGATCAAGATGATCTATTATATTGTGCAACACGAATCATTCGTTGAATACAAAAAAATACAAGTTGTCCATGGACGAATAAGTGCTTCCTTTGCATCTAGGACCTTCAACTGGTATTTGAGTTATTAGGTTTAAATCTATATTTATTTATTATTATTATTTATTTTTATATGCATTTATTGTTTGTTTTTTATTTTTGATTTTTTTATTTAAATATTATTGCTGATATATTTTTTATTCTTCTTATTTCTCACTCATATAACCAAGAATAGATTGATAATACCTAAAGAACACCCTAAGAACCCATATAAAGGTGATGAGGGTTATGGATGGAGAGTATGAGACTACATGGAATGTGCCCCAAAGGAACATTTTGTGTGTCCATGTTCAATGCATCAGGGTGATTTGAATTTAATTCAATATGTAAGGTATTGAATCACATAGAGTTTCACTGAATACCTCATGTTGACTAGGACAAGATAGAACACAATTTTTTGGACTACATACTATATAACTCACCCACACATCATGTATTATACATGTTTCTATGTTGAAAAATGTATAGTCAAAGTCCCATTATCTATTATTACATGAATTTTGAAATTGAAAACCATGAATCTTAGAGAATATATGAAGTGTAGAACCTATAAATTCCATATAAATCATTAATTTCTGTATCCAACATTCACACCCAGTCTTGAGGATTGTGTTATGGAAACATTATTAAGCGATATACATGGAGTATAACTAGATTTTACACATCATGTATCCTACCCATTTATATGTAAAATATTTTTTTAATTACTCCATTAAACCTAATCAACATGTGTTTGTATGACAATAATTGATAGTACACATCATGTGATATATTATATATATATATATATTAAATGCTTAATTAATTTTTGTGTAAAATTAAAAACTACATGCCTTGTATGGTCCTAAAACACCATGTACTCTACATGCATTAAAATAATACAAGTCATGTAATACAACACATGACCTTGTGTTATTTATTAATAGTAGATACTAGGTAATTACATGAAATGCTCTGTATAATACATTTTGTGTGAATGAAAGACACATGCCAAGAACCATGTAGGGTAGTTTTAACATTTACATACCATGTCGCCTATTTGTATACACCATATACATTTTTAATTTTATATAAAATATATTAATTAAATTGATTTAAAATTAGAGGGGATTAGAATATCAAATAATATTTGGATATTAAGATAAATGAATGAATGAATTAATAATGAAAAATAATTATTTCATGATTATTTAATCTTAATTAAGAATTATTGAAATGAATTATACTTTATTAAATGTGTATTAATTGAATGTATGAATGAACATTATCTTGAACCACTAGTTTATGGGTTTTATTTCTTTTAATTTATTTATTTCATGGGATTTTTGTAATTAATTTAAAATGATAGTCTATTTTTCATCCCTTTTTATTATCATATAAGGATATATATGTCTACAATTTCTTTTATATAAACCCCCTCAAACCATTCAATTAAATATCTCACGTACGTGTGAGTAAATCATATATAATGATGGAGATCCCAAGGGATTGTATATGGTTCAAGATGAATCTGACGTGAAATCAACCCGGGTGATACACATGATAGAGGTAGAATGTTGCAACTTGATCCAAGTCTAGCTCATAGAGATTCCCCCCTAGGGTTAATGATTTGTTAATTTTCCACTCAATAAAAAAAATATAAGATAAATATCATGATCATTCCCCATATTCTTTTTTTCTTATGCATTCTTATTTATATTGTTTTATAGATTCTTTGTTGTGATCACATAAATAAATGAATTAAATAACAAACATGATCATATGTAATAAATACTATAAGGGATTATGCATAAATATTTTATTAACACATGGTTAATAACATAGTCAAATCTACTTAATATTAACAGGATATGTAAATAAATAAAATTAGGAAATTTATGTATAATAAAAAAACCACTAAATAAAATATTAGGTCAGGATAATCCTTCCATTATGCAAACTATGACAAAACATTGTTAAAATGTTATTTCATGGCATAGTCATGGGCACTTTTAATTACCAGGGAGTCTTAAAAATTAGGATTGATCAACTTAACCAAACATGTATTAAATTTAACGACAATATTTTTTCCAATACAAATTTCAAGGAAAGTGTTGAGGAAGTCAAATTATTGATTTCAGGATTAGGGAGTCCACTCAAAGGACCATGGCGATGCATTCTAGCAATTGGAAATACCGCCCACCTAAATACCTTATTATGGTTTTCATGGACATTGTATGGATCATAATTATGAAAATATGGATCCTTTCCACTATAATGTCCATAAAATAAGAAATTATGAGTCCAATGATTAGGGATATTGGGGTCTGATAAAATAGTGGAAGACTTAATAAGATAATTAAATTATTTTATCGACACATATTTGTTCTAATCAAGTAAAGTAATAATAATATTATTTTATGATTTCTTTGTAAAATTTCATGTTCATAAACCACATTATCCCTATGATCAATACTTAATAAAGAAAATATTTTTACTGGAAGTAACTTCTAGGAATGGTATAAACACTTGTGCATTATATTACACCATTAACATAAGTTTTATGTGTTGAAATCTAAAATTCCTAAACAAAATTCTAAGGAGGAGAGTGATGAAGAGTTCATTTTATATGAATTAAACATGAATGATGCACTAGATATTCAATTTATATTGTTTTCATCAATGTATAATAAAATCATTAAATCTCATGAGAGAATGGATTATTATATCATACAAAATAATCTCTATAATAATTATTAGGAGAGAGATATACAAGAGTTTTTTGAGACCTCCAAGTCACTCTTCATGAGTAAACTTAGAGGGAGTATGCTAGTTGCACCCCACATAGTCAAAATGATTAGCTATATTGAGCGTTTATACATTCTAATTGCACACTAATTTCATCTTTGCAACACTACCTTAGAGACTCTCCAAATTTTTGTGAATTTTAATTTAAAAAACATAGATAAGTCTCTCCCATACCTTATTACTCTATGTTTATAGGTGGACAAGGAAATTAAGTGTGAAAAGGCTTTTGTTCTTGTGGTGGAAAAGAGGAAATTTAAATAAAACATCAACAATACATACTCTAAGTTTATGTCTTCTTCAAAATGCCCGACCAAGAGAAGGAGGACCATGGGGTATGAAAAGGAACCAGATTCATACAAATTGGTATATGAACACATAATTAATTAAGCTTAGTGGGTGGGGTTATTCTAATAGATACATATTCTATAGGAATTTAAACCCAAAAGGTGGTCTTATATTCAAAAAATAAGTGATGAATTATAAATTATAAATCCTATAAATAAGTAATAAATAAAAACATTATAATATTGATAAGTATATATGAATTTAATAATGGAATCCATGTAAAAAAATTTAGGCCACCATATTTTGGATGATTCTAGACATGATACCGTTAGTGTGTATTTAAGAGAAACCTTATATAGATGGTATAATTCAATAATAACAAAGTATGATTTATTATTAATGATTTTAATGATGACAAAGAAATAATCTATGAATTTTTTTACTTCATTCACCCTACTAAAACCCATTTTAATTATAATTGTCATTTTAATATTCTATGATTATATTAGGTGGTTTGATGGCAAAGAAAATTTCTTTAATGGATTCCCTATGGAAGATATCAATATTACATAACTAAAAGGGTTAATGAAATGAATGAATTCTAACAAGAAATTAAAAGTGAAAATATCAATTTATGGATATAAGGAAACATATTGATCATAAAATATTCATTTGGAATGGATATGTTCCATGTGTCTATAGTTGTTTAGTAGGAGTACTATTATTTACAAGATAGACATGTTAATAAAATATGGAAAACAAACAGACCCCTAAATTAAAAAGTTAAGGCTATTTAAAGTTGAAGTTATAATTTCAAATTCTCTTAAAACATTAATATTTTTTATTAATAAAGTATTACCATATTTTTATCTAATATTATCACATTTCTTTTCATAAGATTTGGTTTTACTAGTCTCAGAGCACAAAAAGGCTACCAAATCAAAATTTATATTCATTTTAAGCTAAAGTATGATTTTAAACTTTGCTCAATTATTAATTATTATTAATTTTATGGAAATGTTTAATAAAAAACCATATATTAGTATTGGTATTTCAAAAACCATCACTTAAATTAATTAAATAATAATATAAAATAAATTTTAGAATTAGCAGAGGTCAAAATCATTGTTAAAAAACCACCACTAAATGGTGTCATTTTTTAAAAACATTATTCAAATTAGAGACAATATTGTGAAATTACATTAAAAATTTAAAAATGAAACATTTAGAGATGGTTTTAAAAATAACCCCTAAATGTTTTTTACTTATAGTGACTCTACCTCATATATTCATATTGGGATTGGGTAAATATTCAATCATGACAATCAAATATTTATTATAATTCCACGATCAATCGACTCTCAACTAGGGGGGAGATCTAGTGTATCTCCCTATATCATTACCCTTAATTCCACCCTAAACCCTAGCTTCTATGAAAGTCACCCGAAGCATCATTGTTTGTATTTATGGATTCCTTAAGGGACTTATATGTGGACTAAAAACTACTAAATAATTATAGATCAATATTCTCATAGACTCAATATCTTCTTTCATGATAAAAAACAGTGCTTGAAGAGGTAGGGGTATGGATTTACTATCAAGGTTTTCCCCAATTTTCATTAGATATATCATCAACCTTGAGGGTGATGTCATCACTGTGATTTGAGGTCAACATGGGAAATGATAAAAGCCTAGTACGGAAAGCCAGATGGTGATGGGAGATAGGGTTTCACTGACATGGCATGATAGTGAATGAGGGGTGAAATATAGGGAATGGAATTAACAGGAGGATAACCCAAAGCTTGTGAAATGTTTAGAATTCACATGGAGGTGATATATAAAAAATAACGGGGAATCGATAAAGGGAAGAAATGAAAAAATGCGTGATATTACCAAACCCACATCATCTCTGGATTGAATACACAACCTAGCTATACTAGGGTACACACATGATTACCCCTTGATTTATGTGTTGTGTGATCCCTAAAACATGTCATGTATATGGGATACATGATATTGGGTCCTTATGGTACACGGTCAACTATCCTTTGAGTCCCAGATATAGTGTTACCTAATAGAGACAATGTGCATGTTGGGCTCACATGAATAGAATGGTAGTGATACATGCTTGAATACCGCCTAGGGCCTATATATCATGCCAAGAAAAATTACATGTCATGTACTTTCTCATCCTTAGAGTTCTTCGTATATTCTCTCTTGAGTGTCATAGTTAGAGAAAAAGTCCATGCAAGGATTTTTTTCCACATAGGATGTGATTCTACGATCATTTTTTCCACTAGAGATTATTTTCATAGATTTTAGGGAATTATGAGGATATTAGTTCTATATAGACAATTAAAACATTAAAGTGATACATTCAGAGTGGGAATGTGGTTGGAAATACTCTAAAAACATCCTAATGATAGGTTGGGTTCCCCTATATGCATTGAAGAGTTGGTACTCCCTAATGTGTTTTGGGATTATGTTATCTACATTAGGCCTGTGTTTAGTACCCTCTTAACCCCAACAAGGCATGGAACCCCATATTATAGATGGATTTGATACTCAATACTATAAATTTAAGCTATACCAATGGTTTAAAACCACTATCATAGGATCCCAAAAGATTGGTATAACATATACAAGTGGTTTGATGAGCCATTGGATGAACATATGCTAGTATAAGTCTATACCAAAGGTTCTCCAAAACCATATGTCTAATAGTTTTAAAAAAAATCGGTATAGACCTATACCAATGATTTTATTAAACCAATGGTATAGGTCCATACCAATGATCATTTAAAACTACTGTTATAGGTTTTATAAAAAATGGTGGAAAGTTCCAAAAACAGGACCGATCCATTATTATATTGCTTCTTAACCACTAGAATAGAATGAAAATTAAATATAAAATTAAATATATATATGAATATATACAATTAATGATATATTTTGAAATATTTTTTGTTATTATACATAAAAATATAAAAACAATAGTTCAATATATACTAATGGTTTTGGAAATCCATTATTATAGGAAACCATTTTTTTGGACATATAAAAATAGTTTAAAAAACCATTGGTATAGGTAATTTATAACAAAAAATTCTTTAATTCATTGGTATATATTTCAATTATACCAATAATATATATACAAACAATTTTTTGACACTACTCTTATAAGTATCCATAAATATGGGGACCTATACCAATGATTTTTTTGATATTTTTTAAAGGTTTATTGGTATAGACTAGATTTCTAGTTGTGATATCCCATGAGATGGGGGATGGTTCCTCCAACCATAGATTAAAAACTTCCCCAATTGACAATTTTCCCCAATGAGGTATAAATACTCCAAAGGGGCTGATACTCCCTCAAAAAAGAATTCATTTTTTGGAAAAGTTTGGGTCCCCAGTATGATTCCATAGCAGTGATGCGGAAGTTATGAGGAAAAGAAATTTTGGTAATTTTAGGTATTGTTCATTCTTTTCTTCTTGGGTTTCCCTTTTTTATATGACCTTTGTAGAGTTTGGTTACAAGTATTGTTATTTTACCTTTATCCTTGGTTTTTTCAACTATTAATGAATATCTGGGTTTAACCTATATTTTTTGTTGAATTATTGTTTCATCCCTCCCTATGTTTTTTAGGAGTCCTACTGAGTATATTTTTACCCACCCATTCACGGTACTTCATGCCTATACATGTTTTGTGTTGTAATGAACTAGCTTGGGTCAACCAGACATGTCACCTGATCTGACTTGCCTCAAGGCCTTAAGAGATCATCCCAAAATGATAGAAGCTACTAACTAGTGGAGCAGGTATAAGAGATACACTGGAGAGACTATATCCTCTAGTCTAATTGTGATAACAGTGGAAATACCCAAAACACATACACAAAGATAAACATCAAAGTATGCATAATAAATAAACTAAAGAAAAATTATGATATAATAAATGAAATGAGGCATATAGTCATAAAAACTAAAATATTTCAAAAAATAAATTAGTTGGCTTCCTACTAGGATGAATGCATACAAAAAATAAACAAATGGAAAATAAATAAAATAGGGTCTACTCTAAAATCAAATTCACATACCTAGTATCCATGATTCTCGAGCTGTAGTGGCCCAATACTGAGCCTCCACACAAGAGGCTCCGCTCGAACAATAATTATTGTACCTCAACCCCATTCATCATAAAACCTGTGATCCTACCAAAAAGTAGACATCGAGTCTGCACACACATTAAGGTTCACATACAGGTGGTGAGAAATAAATCTTAATAATCTACCCCTAATGGTGAAACTATAATCAACTATCATAACAAGTGAATGCACTTATTATAAGCCTAACCAAGTCAAAGACTAATAAAATATGATATAAAATAAAAAATACATAAAAATAAAAGGAGAAAACAAGGAAAAAAAATCTAACCATAGGTTCTATTCTGACACCCAAGGTAAATATACCCCCACTATAGCCTATGTTATAAGATTTAGAACATGTGGATCACCAAACCACATGAAAACCAGTGTGTCTGCCAAATCTATATAGGATCAATAAGATGTCTAAATAGAAAGGTATAAATTCTATACCTCAGGACATAACCATATATATCCACACAGCATCATTAATTTACCAAAATTTAAGAATCCAAGGTCATGATCTAAAATGGCGATGGGGTATATACACCACACTCTAGAGAAATTATCATATCTCAAAATTCCTATAGAATAAATTAGTATAAAACATAGTCCTGATAGAAACACCACTATCGGGATCCATCTACATGGACCTTAATGGATACACTTCCTTGTGAGATCCATACACAAAACTAGGAGAGATAAGTATCCATTAACTCCCTAAGCCCATATAACTATAACTATCCAAAATATGATAGAACCAGATCAAAAATAAAGTTCAAATATCTATCCAAGATATCCCATGGGTCTTCTCTACAAACAACATTCCTGAGTAGAAGCTTTCTCAAACGTCATATCTAAAGGCTGATTGAACATCAGATGATCCAAAGTCGAACCCTCCATCTAATAAAATAAACTAGAAACACCAATTAACTCTCAGTCAATAAATCACATGGCCACTCACAATCCCATAAATCTTGACATCCATCAAATAACCAACACGGGCTCCCAATAACCCACCTCAGGGAAAAACCAAAAGTTAGGGCTCCCACAGTCCCTGAGGCCACAACATAAAGAAAAATATTACCATGGAATATTTTGATGAATGCATGTTCTTGGTACTTGGATATTAAATTATCCTCAATATCCCAAAGTTCACAAAAAGAGGACACCCAATGAGGGGTTCCTATAGCACATCCAAAGCATGGGAAGATCCTAGGGTAGAAACATCCCAAATTACTATTTTAATCAAAGAAAATGGTCGTATGAAAAGATAAATTTAGTAATCAGAGTGTAAATAATATTCTATGGGTTTACTTAGATTCAATTTATACAATGATAATGTTATTAATTAGAAATATTGATGCCTTAATTATCTCGTGAACATATATTTATAAAAATTACATATTATTTCATTCATTAAAAGTTATTTCATTAGTTTTATATTTAATTTAAATTATTTGAATTACAAGTCATAAATTTTGAATTAATGTTTCATGATAGGGATTACTAATAATAGTGGGGTTGAACTTAGAACTATGTAATAATATTATTTTATAGTTTTATATTTAGGATTACTAAAAGTATAAATCATAAAATTTATTTCCATAAGGAATTAATGATGTCTCATAAGTGGTTAAAGTTTTTTTCATTTTTCCCAGAACAAATGTACTTAAAAGACGTTAATATTTGATAAATTGAGGAAATATGTTTACTCATATATTTTTATTTTTTTATTTTAGTTTTGGTTTTTATTTTCCTTTGGGTGTTGTTAGTTTTGTTTACTTATTCGATATATATCACGAGTGTCTTCATATTATTGACTATAAAAATGGATTTTAATGGTTAACAAATTGATATACACGATAAGAAAAAAAAAGATATGGATATGGAAAATAACTAAAATACTCAAGTTAATAAAAAATATCTTCAATATAATGGAAGATATATTCAAATAAGGGTTAGAAAACTTAGAGATATGGGAGAAAGTGACAACCACATCAGATTATGTACCCAAAGAGGAAGCTAAAATATCGGAAAAACCCAAGGAGAAATATAATAATGATGTTGAGTTTGCTGTTGCGTCTATTGAGTCCTCTTGTAATATCCTTGAGTTGATTCACTCCATAGTAAAATGGAATATAGTGTTATGTGACCTTAGGAGTACCTCCCCATATTCCAAATGCTTCTGACTAGAAGTAAGGGTCTAATGTGAAACTATGGGAATAATATAGTCTCATATGATAGTGATCAATAACAATATAAATAATTTATACCAAATTATCAACATATCCATAGTATTAAAAACACAACACATACTAAGCTATCAAAAATAGTTAAAAACCCATGAAGTAAACAAATTATCTATATAGCATCAAATACACATTATATAGACATCAACAAGATCTACCATGGTAAGATCATATACAATCAAAAAATAAAAATATAAAAAATTGGATAATAGACATAACCTAGACCCAAGTCCCCATCTAGTCCTATATCCTAACTGATTACAAGATATCCATCCGAGCCTTCTAATGTTGGTTATTTTCCTTACCCATACTCGTGACTATAAGGGTTTCTCAGTTACCAAAGTTCTAATCCGACCCAAGCATTATGTGAGTAAAATTTAGTAGGACACAGTAAAATTTTACCTAATAGAACCAGTACATATTATGTATGCACAAGTGATATGATCTAATGAACAAATAACCAATTGAAATTAAACTAAGTAAATCATCTTCTGTCCATAGGTTTTATCTAGGACAAAAAACACCTACTTTATCCATTACCATATGTCTTTAAGAAAGTAACATAACCTTACATCATTAGGGGATATGACACCCCACCTTAAAGTACCATCACTTATATCTTAATCAAGGGGGAATATAACCCTACCTTGAAAAACATATCACATCATTAGGAACCTTGGGGCATACTTACTCCCCACATTGGAATCATATATCACATCATCATGAATTTTGGGGGCATACTCACTCCCTTCCCAGGAAATATATATTACATCATAAAAAACCCAAGGGAATACTCACTACCCACCTTGGAATCACATACCACATCATCATACACCTAGGGGAATAATTCATTCCCATAACCTCATATAGAATATACCCAAGGGAATACTCTCTACACAAAACATAATGTATCATACTCATAGGGGTCATAACCCACCCAGATACCATTACATAACCTACATGCATGTGTTGACCACTTTACTGAATCCAATACACATTTCCTAAGTTAATATATCATTAACACAATATATACCCATCAATGTATCCATAATAGGCCACACTTGTTTTATCCCTCATATACTACCACACCTCAAATCCAACACAAAACTAGGGTACCCACCATAGTCCCCTAGGTCACATCATAGTTTGAAAACCCCACATGGTTTCCTTTATCTCATTCCCTACTCAAGTGTCAAAACTCATATTCCATAAGAAATACTATCCCTCAACATTCCTACGATCAAATACAAAATGATGGACCACTCTAGTGATACAATATAGAGATCACATTAGAGAGGTGGCATGAATCATGTCTCACTTCCAAAGTCAAGCTAGGTCAGTCCACCCATAAAAACTTTACATAAATTCTTACCATGTTATACCCACTCAACACACACATGTACTAGTATATAATGAACCTTCACTCCACACACTAATCAACTATTTCAAAGTCTACAAGACAACTCACGATTTCATATAGCCTACCCCTAGGCCGACCATATCCACTCTATCACCCTACATTACTTATTGGGGACTAAAGGCACCCATTTCATGGTCCATTATGTTAATTCATTGAATTTATACCCCTTTTAGTTTCATATATCTTGTAGAACACATTTATCATCAAGCCCTATATTATTGGTGGTTGGGGAATAGAATTTTTTTTCAAGGGTATAATGGACCAATACTCATCCTATTATTTCATGGAATCTCAAATAAAAAAAAATTTATAATCAAGGATGATTTCATGAAAGTATTGAGTCCAAAAATCACATGTTATATAAAAAAATACATAAACCATATGGGTATTTTTCGGGAGTACCTACCTCATTTGTTGTTATTCTTTTTAAAGCTAGCTCAATGAACACCACCTAAGAATGTCTAATCCTGACTAGACATCACCCATCAAAAAAGAGACCACACTCAATCAAATCTATATCAAATTAATTATAATCTAATTATAATATTTTTATACATTTAACCAAAAACAATTCCATAATTAAAATCTAGGGCATAATCAAGGAATAACTCACTAGTTGACCCCCACCCCCTTGTGAATATTTCCATGATAAAAGGGGGGTTCACTACCCCTGAAAAACACTAAAAACATTATCACAAAAATACCATAATATCGTATTAAAATCCATTCATCAATTTTATCCATAATGATGGAAAAACCTAGATAAATTTGGCTAGAGACACACATTCAATGAAATAGAGAGTGGAAAGGTGAATTTATCCACTCAATACTTTATTTATCCACCACACACAAAATAACTTTCATCTTACTCCAAATCACCCATAAAGTTCACTGCAAAATTCTAAAATTTAGGTTAGTGACATACCTTAATAAAATTTTAAGAAATCTAGTGCATTTATCCTATTGGGACCCCCTTTATCCCGACCACATTAAACCTCTATTATATCTAGATGATTCTACTGTGCTTCATTGGAATAATTTCCAAAAACCTAACTTGAGTTATAAAAAATTAGCATCGAATAAAATAGGGGATGAAACTGAGAATAAGATCATGTTAAGTGATGAATTCACCACTAGCTATCACTTGGAACAAATGAAACTTAAATCCATCATGGAAAAAAAATTATCACTCTAGGTTAAATAAGGGAAACAAATTCTATATGTGTTACTTGCATAAATTTTATAAAATACCCTAATTTCCATTTAATATATGTTTTTAACATTTTATTAATATTTAAAAAATTTCTGGAAAAAATTTATCATTTTGAAAATTTGACAAACACTAGAACCCTCCAAAATATATATTATATACCTCCCTAGAGGAGCCGATATGTAAGATATATAAAATCTTATACATATCATGTGTTTTTCAAAATTCATAGCTTCCCTTTTATATGTATTATATATAAGTAATACATCAGGTTTTTCCCTAGGGAAAACTCTATACTTAAAATTTTTACTTTGTATATAACATTTTTTTCTTTATATGTAATATATAACTTATACATATAGTTTTTACCTTTAGAAAAATCCATATGTATCATGTCTATTCCAAGTGTAATATATTAATTCACATATAATATATTTTAATTACTAAGCATAAATAAGACTATCAATATGGGTTGGAGATTTATGGAAGTTAAGATAAAGGTGTTTCCATCATAAATGGAAAAGGACTTTGTATTGCTAATAATAAACGAACTTTGATGGATAGATTCAATGTATAATCATCTTTATTTATTATTATTAGTGAGCTATTATTAATATAAAAGAAATGTACTAATGAATAGAGTGGTATAAACAATAGGTTTTAAAGGGTTTATAATTTTTCATCTTTTGGGAGAGATTAAATGTCTATGTTAATAAATAAAGACACTGGTTGGTGTGAAGATGATCCATCCATTGAAGAAAGATCCTTGGGATGAGGTATGAAGTTTATTTGAGTTGATTTAGAAGGATTTTAAATATACTAAGAGATATTTGTCTTGAATTGAGTGATGTTTATAAATACAGACTTAAGCTTAAAATTCATAAAGGGATGATTGGGTATGAGTTATTTGGACTATGTGTGATAGTTACCTTGACCTGCATATGAGTCAATTGAGTGAAAAATTGGAAAATGGAGAACCACATATATTTGGACTATGTGTGATAGTTACCTTGACCTGCATATGAGTCAATTGAGTGAAAAATTGGAAAATGGAGAACCACATATGAGTCATTTAAACTAATCTATACGTTTTATCTAGATTTTGTATAAGTGAATTGTCACATATTCATATGAGTAAATTAATCTACTTACTAGTGTTTTTACTCTTCAGAAGTGTCATTTTCACATCTGCATACAAGTTATTAGACTATATACAAGTCACCTAAGAGACTCAATATGAGTCATTAAAAACTTTTGTACAAGTAATTTCAATATATGAATCTATATGAGTCATTATATATGGAATATATAAATCCATATATGTCAATAGTTAGATAAATTATAAGTTTTTAAATATTAATTTGGTAAGTTTCCAATATTTATATTTTGAATAAATGGAGAATTAAATTAGTGAATGTTTTCAAACTATGATTTAAGGATTAAAACATAATGACTATTCAAAAGGATCATGATTTAATATTAGATAATTAATAAAGACAAATATTATTCAAGTTAAACTATTTTAGAAGATGAGTTATATGCTTTAAGATGAAAGTTCCATGTTAAAGTTATACGCACAAGTGGAGTTATTCAAAAGAACATAAAAATGAAAATTTTATGGGGGAAGGAGTTCACAATATTAAAGTATCACATGAGTAAATTAAATCATTTTAGAAGGATGATTATAATTGGGAATTTAAATTATTTTGAATAATAATTCAAAATTATAAAATATCTATTAGTTTGAAAAAGAAGGGTTTCCTGCTCCTATGTTTTTAGGTGCTTCCAAATTCATAATAGAAACAAAATAATATTAATTATTATATAAATATAAAAAATAGAAAGAGGGGAATAATGTGGTAATCTTTAGAAATTTTATTTCCTAAAGAAACTTCTTCAGCTGAATAAGTGAGAGAACTAGATATTGTACCTGTAAGAATAATTCCTGCTATTTTGAAAAATAAGAAGAGAGAGAATAATAAAGTGGCCTTAAATACAACTGTATCCTTGAAGGAGAATACCTAAGGTATATCGAAGAATACTAATAAGAATAGAAATGTTGGTGTGTTCTATAACAATAATAGGGAGTAGTTAAAGTCATATTTTATGATTTTTAAAGAATCTATTTGAGGAATATGTGAGGTATCCACCATCTAGTTTCAAGGACCAAGCTATAAGAGACAGAAAAAACTAGTGGAAAGTTAGTAATTATGTGATGTCTTGTAAAGACACTCTAGTGGGACTTTATATAATATAATAGGATTTCATGTTACCATGATGTGATATTATTCCATGTAAAAACTCTCATTAATATTGGAAGAATATATGGTTTGGGGGACTAACCAGTCACAAGAATGAGTCTGCATTCATTATTGAACCATGTAAATCCCTGTGTTCTTATGCCTTCATTTACTATAAAATTTAGTTGAGTTAGAGAGAAAAAAAAATAAAAGAGTAATGATAATTTAATCATTCTAAGAGGTTTAATTAAATTAGAATAATTATTAAAAATATATCACCGATTCACCCCCTCCCTTAGTGATTTATTGAACCTGAGTAATTTAATTGGTTTCAGAGCTATCTTAGTATCCTCTGATGGGATATAATTTTCAATTTATTTAAATAGATCTACATGAAAGTTAAATTTTATGAACATATTGATATTCCTCATATAGAGTCCTAAGTTTCCTTACTTATTGAAGATGAAGTGGATATGTCATCCAAAATTCAAAAGGATAGAAGAAAAAAGGAGGAAAAGTAATTGAGAAATATCTCAAATGAAAAGAAGTATATATAACTACTTAAAGTATCTAAAAGAGATATATTTCCATCTTACAAATCTATTTGTAATGATAATGTCAAGGAAGACAGTTTAATCCATAGAAAGTATGAGGAATATGAGTTTATAAAGATAATTAAATACCTCAATTGTGAAGTTAAATATCATTTAAATAAAGTTCACAAAGAAGTGGTGACTTGTATATTTGGGGTTATCAGGGAACTATTTGATGAAAAGGAACAAATGAAATAGGTGGTTTAAGAAATATATAACTCATTAAGTAAAATATTTGGAAAGTGAATTGCGATCATAGACCTTATGGAAGAAAATAAAAAAGTGATAAACCTTTTTCAGTAGAGTATTTTCCCCAGTTGAAGAATAATTAAAAATTTATTTTTGTGAGGAAGTGGTCTCTGAAATAAAATTTATGAAGTTATCAGTGCATTTTAAAAAATTTACAAACAACTATAAATGTTAAATATGGTTAGATGGATTTTAAAGAAAAAAAGAAAAAAATACATTAATAAATCTTTATAAGAATCAGGAAAAATTCATGAATACCAAATAAAAATGTTAAAGAAGGATTAATAAGACAACTTGAGATCATTTAAGATGAGAATAACTCCCTAACCATAAAGTGTCCTGAGATTTATCTGAGACTAAGAAATTTGAAACCAACACAAGCTAGATATTACTATATTACTAAAAAAATATTTTTCTACCAAAGTTTTTATTGAGATTCATGGATCTAAAGGGACTACTTGAAAGGAATATACCCAAAATCCCATATTTCATGTGATGTAATTATTGATGACTGTGTACTTGAGATTAGGCTTCCACTAACATAACCTTAACAAAAGGCTAAATAATATGTTTTCACCAATGTATTGAGGTATGCATGTGATGCTACCAAATCCTTCAATCATATGGTGAAAAGTTAAGGGTTAATGAATGGATTACTATCTTATATAGGCTATCATTAAAAGATCTTTTTATAGGATAAAACATGTTAGGGATCAGATGCATAAGATGAATGCATTATCAAAGGTATTAACTCATGTGATAAATATCAGGTGTTAATATACATAATATAACATCCAATATTTTTAAGGTACACTATTTCTTTCCTAAGAGAGTGTGTTTTTTCAGGTTTAGAGGAAATCATGAATCATTGTTTGAGTTTCCAACAACACCTGGGTTCATTGTAGCCTATAGGGATAATTTATCATGTACATGTGTATATTATGGAGTAAATTTCATGGGATCAAGCAATAAAACCCTTTATGCCATAAAACCATTTTAAAATATAAATTTATATTTTACATTGTAAAATAACTGTTCGACATTTTTAACCCAATGAGAAATATTTTTCAGAGTATATAGATTATATGTATTTTATTCCATATATCCTATGTTTATCGAATAAAAACTTTGGCCCAAATGGTTTTTATAAGCCACACATGTGTAACATCGCCTCTCTCAATGTGAAACCATAGGTATCAAACCCTAGTCTATTCTAGTGTGATTTTTGATGTGAATTCACCTTTTTGACCACTTTATTCAGTGTTTGATCTCAAGATGGGTTGTTTCACTTCCCTCCGGTAAGTGGCATTTCTTCTTAGTCATTTCCATTGGTTAAAACAATGGAACTATATTATGTTTATGGATCCTTCAACCTTATGATTATCTTTATTTGATTCCGTTGTGAAATATACTCATAGTGGACGACTCTCATGTTGGTTGTGGTAAAACAATTGTGTTTATTGAGGTATGCATGATCTAACATCTCCATAATCTCTTGTTTATTATGTATTACAATTATGATATATGTGAATCATTTTTAGGGCATCTTTCGCTGTCTATATGTACCTTCCAGTGTTGGTAGATGTAATGGCCTATAAAAAATTCTTATTTTAACAATGGATCTCTTGCATCTCAAATTTTTTTTATTATGTTTTATAATATAAGTACACAAAAATACTTTTACACTCTATAATTACTATAAAATAAATTATATCCATTATCATAAGATGAGTAATAACTTTTTTAAATCAAGTAGTGAGCGATGTAGTATAATAATAGAAACCCAAAACACTTTATTTCATTATTTAACAACGTTACATTAAGTCTAAAAAAATACCCCATATAATAATAAATATTAAAATGGGAAGACTAATAGAGGTTAAACAATGTAAAAAATAATTTTTTTGGGTAACGCGATCCCCTAAAATCATCAAACCCATGAACAATACTATAATAGTTAAACCGAGAGTTAGTAATTCAATATTCATTTTTGAAAGAATATTAAACATTGAAAAAATTAAAGTGAATGATGAAGTGTAAGAATAATAGTTTATTTAAAGGGAGATATGATCTTATGAATTTATTTTCTAGCTAATATGATTGATCATAATTATGAAAATTAGTCAGTGAAATAGTTGGTCCTTATTATTGTTGGTTATATAG
The DNA here is from genome assembly GCA_963277665.1 of Viscum album. Taxonomy (NCBI): domain Eukaryota; kingdom Viridiplantae; phylum Streptophyta; class Magnoliopsida; order Santalales; family Viscaceae; genus Viscum; species Viscum album. The sequence continues at coordinate 1,372,765,605 of OY728135.1, forward strand.
ACTCATTTAAGTGATCATTATATTTTTTAATGATATAACCAAAATTGTTTTATTTTTGAAGACTATGAATATATTATATTATAAATAGGTTTTATGATAAATTTTTATATTTTAAATAATTTTTTTCATGAAATAATATTATTAAACTCTTTTTAAATTATAATATATTATAATGAAGTTCAAATTAATTTTTATAATGGTTAGAATGTTTATTATTCTATAAAATTTATTAATTTTAATTAATTTTTTTTAATATTTAAAATTCCCATATTTTGATTATAATTTTGATTAAATATTTTTTATTTTTTTGACTCAAAACATCAACATTTTCTTAGGGTGATTTTTGGGAATTTTGTGACATTGTTTTGGGTGAAAAAGTAATAATTGCTGCTTTTTGAGTACTATGACATCATTTTTATGTTAGCATGATTAAAATTTATATGAAACATTTTCTTCACGTAAAATTTAATTGAATAATAATTAAAATTAATTTATAAAAATTAATTTTAATATATTAATATATATTTCACTTTTTTGAACAAGATTTTGTTTTTTTAAATAAAATTTAGTTTTTTGATTATATGCATTAAATGGGTTTTTTGGGACGTGTGTTTTGGTATTTCCATGACTTAGAAATACAACCACCCTCTCCCACTCATCAATAAACCAAATAATTCTCTTTAATTGATTACAGTCACAAGTGGTCAGCTTGTATAAAAATAACCAATATTTAATCCTTTTAAACATCCGTACTCAAGTATAAATACCACTCCTTCCCCATTACTCTCCCCTAAAAATTCACAATACAATAATTTATAATCATTTTACCTCCAAAATTTTCCCTCAAGGTCTCAAGGTGCCATCCTAATGTTTTAGGAAAAAAATATAAAAGGTAAGGGGATTCTCATATTCTTCCTTTTCATTCAAGTACCTCATTTTTGTGAGTCTTATTAATGTCAAATATTATTTATTTTCAGGATATATTGACTTTACCATGACTTACCAAAAGTTATTTTATTAATGGGATACCGCCATCCTTTTTCATTATTCCTTTTCCTTAATCCATGTTTTATACGGTTATACTGTTGAAACCAATTCATGAAAATTTCTCTTCTTCATGAAATATTATTATATTGTGAGTACCCAAACCTATTAAATACCCAGGGTAATTCAACTAGATGTAAATATAATATATTTATTCTATGATTTACATGTTTTAAACTCACATTCCCATTTCACGGGTTAAAAATGATTTATTGTTCATGTTCTTAAGTACTTACATACTTGAGGATTTTATATGAAACCCACTCATTATTCTCATCAGGTCACTGATAAAATTATTTATTATAATCAATGTGTATTAAATAAATTATGAAATATGAAGGGTGAATATTTTTAGCCCTAAAAATCATTGGTTAAATAATTAATCTCCATAAAATACATGTTTTATGATTCCTTGGTGAATAACCATGGTAATTAATATTTATGACAACCTGGTGATAAAACTTGGTGATAAGATTATGAATGTCTCATTTTTATATTGTAGCCACACTTACAAGTTATTATTAATGTTCTTTCTAATATTATTTTATTCATGTTTATATGATCATGCCTTATTGATATGACTCATGGTCAAATATTAAGTATCTGTTTTGTTTATTCCTTTATTGGGATTTATAATCATCCATTTCTTTGATTTATGTCCCTAAGATATGAGATAAAGTAAAAGTAACAAAGGATGAACCTATGAATATATATTTCAATTGGAATAGAATAATTTTTATGTTTTTTATGTATTACATTCCTAATTTCCAAGACACTAAACCTCAAAAGATACTCTATATTATTAAATATTGAAGTGTGTAATGAAAGATTTATGAAATAAAAAAGCAAGTCACCATAGTTGGTATTAAAGGATGGGTTATTAATTTTTGGGAATTATAAATATAAATTGTTTTGTATAAACCCTTGAGATAAGTTTAAATATAGGAAAAAATCCTTGTATTTTGGTGACGTATTAAGTAAGTGGTCTCCCATAAAATATATCTATGTATAGATACTACAAGGGGATGTGGCTCTAAAAAATATATACCTAGGGGTAATAACCCTACAAATGGGACTATATCATCACCTAGCACATGAAAACATACCTTGCTACACACCTAGTTTGGCATTACCGAAGGATATATTTTGGTTAATCACATGATTTTACAAATCTTTATGATGGATATAAAGATAATGTAAATATTTTATTAATATTTAAGCATATCATACTAAAATAATGATATTTTAAAATTTTAGGATTATAATTTACTTTATAATTATGGTTATAATATTTAAAATAGTAATAAATTTATCACATTGGTTTTCTCCTTCTAGAAAAATTCTAGAAAATCGAAGGACTCATGAAAACAACAGATGCAACAGATAATTTTATAATGACCTTCCCAATATGGGGGAGATGGAGTTAAAAACTTGATGTTGATGATGTTTCAGTTAAAATAAGTCATGAAAAACAACTAAAACCATGTGGATAATACTAATTCACTAAAAAATTGTAGTTCGATCCTTCATGCATCAATGAAAACTTATTTTTAGGGGAACCTCATGTTCAATGGTCTTATAACAATGGATCAATACTATAGAAATTACATTTTCTATACTACACTGTTCTAAGAAAGATAAATTTATGTTAACTGTATATCACTTAGATGTAGAAAATTGTTATTGGTGGACACTAATCAAGAAAACAAATCCAAGGGATAATGTGGACTCCATGGGATGAGAATAATTCGAAAAGGCCCTTTTCATCAAGTATTTTCCCTATAACCTCTATACCAAAATGAAGATGGAATCAGTGAAGTTGAAATAAAGAGGAAATGAATTAGTGGGTAATTATGATACGAAAATTATAGGTCTTTCACAATGAGATTAAATCTTGTTTATCGATTCTAATGGGAATACGGATAAATTATTTTAAAGGATGTAACCCTATCTATAAAATGATTTGAAAATCCAAGAAGTTGGGAGTTATGAATTGAGTGTGTGATGTGATCTTAAAGTTTAAATAGAGTTCAGATATTCCTTTTAGACTCATAGATATAATGAAAAGAATAGTAGGGTAAAATAATATTTTGGGAAGAATCTGAATGAGAAGAAAGTATGAAATCCCATGTGCATAAAATGTAGGATGAATCATTTGGGAAATTATTTGCAAGGATGTGGAAAGTTCTAAAAGTATAAAATATTTGGAAACATATCTTGAAATAATCATGGAGATATAAATCCTCAATATCTAAATGCCAAGGAAAAAACGAAGATGGTTCAAGCACAACCTCCTGTGAAATGTTTCAATTGTGGGGAACTTGGGAATTTTACTAATCAATGTTCAAATCAGAAGATAATAGATAGAAACTACCATAAACCCCAACAGATGCCAAGGGATAAATGTTATTCTTTTTCAATTACGATTGATGAAGTCATGTCTACAAATGATATTGCAGTAGTTACACTCATCATAGGCTCAAATCTTGAAAGTAAATTATTTTATTATGGTTATATGTACTCTTTTTTTCATTCAAGTTTTTATAGAACATCAAGTTAATACCCGAACTAAAAGTGGTAGAGTTTTCTATTAAATATACTAGAGTAACTATTCAACCATCAAAGATATATAGGGATTCCCCTATTAACATTGGTGAGTACTATCTCTCTAAAAACATTGTAGTCATTCCAATGGTAGAATTTGTCATAGTACTTGGGATGAATTGGTTGTGAAAGTATATTTCCTAGATCAACTATATAAGTTAGGAGATTTTAGTATCCTTAAATGGAAAACCTTTGACCATCTTCAAAGGAGAGATTTAACAACCTAAGAATTTCCATGAACCACCTCATATTGACTTATTTATGGAAATGATTGGTAAATGATAAGAATAAATAGAAAGTACAAATATAGGATATGTGCCCATTGTTTTAGAATACATTGATATATTTACTATAGAGTTACTAGGACCTCTACTTTAAATAGAGGTAGAGTTCTCAATTGAACTAATAGTATATAGAAGACAATATCTAAGACCCCTTATAGAATTAAATACGTGGAGTTTGATGAAATGAAAAGCAACTACATGATCTTTTGGAGAAGGGTTTTGTTTGACCAGGTATGTCACCTTGGGGATAACCTATTATCTATATAAAGAAGAAGAATGGATCAATGTGACCATGAATTGATTATATGGAACTTAATGGGATCACAGTGAAGAACAAATATCATATTCCAATTATCTATGATTTGTTATACCGGCTTCATGGAGCTCAATTATTTTCCGAGATTGATCTTTAGTTTGGGTAGCATCAATTAAGGGTGAAGAAAGAAGATATCTCAAATATATGGGCATTATAAGTTTTTTTATAACCTTTTTGTTAACTAATTCAACAACCATATTTATGGATTTGATGAATAGAGTTTTTAGGTACTACATTAGTATTTTCATGGTGGTCATTATTAATGATATTATGATTATTATAAAATATGAAAGGATCATTAAAATCACCCAAGGGTCATATTATGAACTCTTATGAAGGATAAGTTGTTCGGTAAATTAAATAAATATGAGTTCGGGTTACAAAAAGTTCCATTCTTGGGAAACATGATGACAAATTTAGGAATCTTAGTGGATCTAGGAAAGACAAAGGCCATTGAGGAGTGAAAAAATCCTACAACTATAACCAATATCATAGTTTCCTTGGTATAAAAAGATACTATAGATTTTTTTTAAATTTTTTTTCCTATATTTCTAATTTACTGACAATGTCAACTTTAAATGGAGTTAAGTTTATTTAGAAAAAGGAGTGTGAAGAAAGTTTTCATAAACTAAATAATATGTTGGTTTTTGAACCTATAATAAATTTACCCTCTAATAGGGGATAATTTTTTATTTATAGTGATTCATACTTAAAAGGGATTGGATGTTTACTCATGTAAAAGGATTCAATTATCACTTTTGTATTGTGAAAGTAAAAGTTTCATGAAAAAAATTATTATACCCATGTTCTAGAGTCAACTGTAGTTATATTTTGATTAAAGATATAAAGACACTATATTTATGAGAAAAAATGTGATATATGTATATTCCATTGAATTTTGAAGTATATATTTACACAGATGGAGATAAAAATGCATCAATGAAGATTGTTAGAGATAATTTAGGAATTTGATTTCTCTATTCACTACCATCATGGAAGATGAATAAGGTTACATATGATCTTAGAAGAAAAGAAACTAATACTCTTTTCATGATGCATATTGAAAATACCCTATCTTTATGGATATACAAAGGATAAATCTAGAAATCATCACTATAGAGAATGCATCATATTTGACCCAAATGATTTCCTAATGGTATATCTAATAGAGGATAAAAGAGTAACAAATGGATGATTTGGGACGTCAAAATTAGGTGAAATATGTAAAGGAGGGGACGATTCATTATTTCCATGTAGATAAATATGGTTTCTTAGGATTTGGATCTATAATTTGTGTTCCTTTATCACATAAGATAAAGAAATAGCTATTAGACAATGCACATAGATCATCTTTCTCCATCCATCCTAGAAGTACCAAGATGTACTGGGATCTTAGAGAGAACTTCTAGTGGGAAAAAATAAAGTAGTAAATTGTTGAGTATACCTCAAACTACTTGATATATCAAGAAGTTAAAGAAAAATGAGAAAATTACAATGGGATGATGGAACCAGTTCCCATACCAACATGAAAATGTGAGAACATCACCTTTGACATCATCGATGGTCTCTCGAATGATATCCAAAGGAAGAAATTCTATATGTGTTGTAGGGGATCAAATCACCAATACTTCTGACTTAATTTATATTCATGAATATTTCTCCCATGAACAACTTTCCAAGATACACATAAAGGAATTTGTGATGCTACATGGGGTACCACTTTCAATTGTTTCTGATCATGATCCAAGAATCACTTCTAAATTCTGAAGAAGTCTTCAATATGCTCTAAATAATGAATTGAATTTCAGTATGATCTATTACCCCCAAATAGATTACTAATCTAAAAATACCATTAATACACTTGAAGAAATGATGAGATACTACTCAGTGTAATTTAAAGGTGTATGTGATTAGCATCACTCATTTTTTAAATTATCATACAAAAACAGCTTCTACTTAAGTATTAAATGGCTCCATATGAATCTCTTTATAGGAAGCGATGTTTAACTCCTACATGTTGGGATTAATTTGGTGAATAGAAGATAATTGGCCTCATTCTTGTGCAAGTGATGATAGAAAAGATCCAACCACCCAACAACACATAAAATATGTTCAGAGTCAACACAAGAGTTATACTAAAAACCATCAAAGAGACTTAGAATTTTATGCTAGATACAAAGTTTTCCTTCAAATATCATCATGGAAGAGAGTCATGCGGTTTGGAAAGAAAGAAAAACTTTGCCCTAGGTACATTAGAACCTTTGAGATCCATGATCGAATAAGAGAAGTGGAATATCTTCTAGCACATTCACTTAACATAGATAAATTTCATGATGTGTTCCAAATATTATTCCTGAGGAAGTACGTACCTAATCCCACACATGTACTAAATCTAGAGATAGTACAACTGGAGAACTTCCTTTATTATTAGGATTAATCAATGAAGATATTGGATTATAGAGACAAAGTTCTATGAAACAAGATAACTCACCTTGTCAAAGTGCTATAGAGAAACCATAAATATGAAGAGGAAACATAGGAACCAAAGGAAAAAATGAGATAGAAGTACCCTAATCTATTCTCAACTAAGAATATGAGTTGAAATTTCAGGGATGAAATTATTTTAATTGGGGGAGTAATGTAATGACCATAAAAATATTCTTATTTTAAAATTTATCTCTTTTATCTCTATAAATTTTTATTATATTTTAAAAATAAGCACATAAAAATCCTTTTACATGCAATAATTTATATTAAACAAGTGATTGATATTATGATAACATGTGTAAGAACCTATGTAAATGAAATAGTGAGTAATGTAGTGTAATATTGGAAACCAACAACACTTTATTTAATTATTTAAGAACATTACATTTAGTCGGAAAAAATATCCAATTTAATATTGAATATTACAATTAGAAGAATAATAAAGGTGTAATAGAGTAAAATATAAAAATTTGGGTCGCCTCATTCACCAAGAATCATTTCACCCATGAACGTAACTATAAAATAGAAATAGAGAGTTAGTAATGCAATATTCATTTTGGAAATGATATTAAACCTTGATATAATCCAAGTGAATGATAAAGTGTAAGAATGATGGTGTATTTATTGGGACATATGATCATATGCATTTATGTTTTTAAGATAATAATTTTGAAAAAATAATTATGACTATTAATCAATAAAATAGATGGTTATTATTATTGTTGGCTATTTAGATGCATTTAAGTAATCATCATATTATTTAATAATATAATAAAAACTGTCTTATTTTAGGATAATATTAATATATTTTATTTAAAATAAGTTTTATGAAATTTTTTTATGTTTTAAATAAATTTTTCTTTAATGAAATAATATTATTAAAAAAAATTAAATGATAATATATTTTAATGAAGTTCTAAGTAATTTTTATAATGGTCACAATGTTTATTATGCAATAAAAATTGTTAATTTTTATTATATAATGATTTTTATTTAAATGTTAAAATTCATATATTTATATTATTATTTTGATAAAATAAATTTCATTTTTTACACAGCACATTAAGATCATCTTGGGGTTATTTTTTAGGAATTTTTTGAAAAAGTTGATTTTTTTGGTGAAAAAGTGAAAATTGAAGCATTACGAGCACTATGGTTTTATGAAAACATTATTATGTCAACATGATTAAAAATATTATGTATTTTATTATTCAATGAAAATTTTATTTATTAATTATTAATATTTTAATATATAAATTTATACTTTACTTTTTCGAACACAATATTGGATTTTCAAAATAAAATTTATTTTTTGGATTATATGCATTAAATGGATTGTTTGAGAGGAGTTTATCACTTTGGGAATTCCTTATATATCCCCCACTTTCTACCACTCCTCAATAATCTATAAAATTGGTTTTAATTGATTTCACCAACAAGTGGTTAGCTTATATAATAAAACTAACAATATTTAATCCTTAAAAAATAACCCCTCCTAAAGTATAAATACATCCCATTCCCCAATACACTATAATAAAAATTCATAATAGAAACATTTATGCTCATTTTAACTCTCAACGAGTCCCTAAAATATATAATTAATTTATCACGGTGCCATCCTCATGTTTTATGAAACTAATCTTCAATTTAAAGGAATTATCCTCCTCTTTATTTTCATTCAAGTACCTATTTATACGAGGATTATTAATGTCAAAGATTATTTATTTTTAGAAAATTTTGATCTTCCCATTACTTACCCAATGGTGTTTTGTCAACTGGATACCTCCATCATTTCTTAGTATGCCTTTTCCTTAATCCATGTTGTATACCTTCATACCGCTAAAATCATTTCATGAATCTTTCTCTTTTTCATGAAATATTCTTATAGTGTGAATACCCTAACCTATTCCTTACCCATGGGAAATCATCCAGATATAAATATATTATATTGACTTAGTTATTTACATGTATGAAACCCAAATTACATTTTCTTGGTTTAAAAATTATTTAGTTTTCAAGTCCTTATGAACTTATATACTTGATGATTTTATATGAAATCTGTTCATTATTCTCCTCTGGTTATTGATTATATGATTTATTATGATCAATTTGGATCACATGAATTAATTCATATAAAGGGTGCACTCTTATATCACTCCATTGAATTAGGTATATAATTAATCTCTAAAATTGACATGTTTTATGAGACATCGGTGAATAACCTTTGTAATAATGATTTATAAGCCCCTAGTGATAAACCTGGTTGATATGCTTATGAATGTCTCATTTTTATGTTCTATCTACACTTCCATGTTATAATTCATGTTATTTATATTATGATATACCTCATGTTCATGTGATCATGAATTATTGATATTCCTCATGGTCACGTGGTGAGTATATCCTTTTTTATTCCATTAATAGGATTTATACTCACCCCTTTATTTGATGTACGTACCTAGGATATGAGATCTTATAAAATTAACTTATGATAAAACTAAGAAAGATCCTTTCAAGTTGAATAGAATAATGTTTTTTTTCATTATTAATTTTTTTAATTTCGAAGAAACTAAACCTTAAAATATCCTTTGTATTATTTAATGTTTTAACCATTTAATGAAAGATTCATGAAATAAAAAGGTGGGATGCCATAGTGGATCTCATTGTGGGTAGTGTTCAAACAGAGTTTGAGTTAGGTGGTTCCGTCTCTAGACTATGTTGGAAGAACTTTGTTTATCTAATATTATAATTTTTTAATAAATGATTTGGTATAATTTTTTTGTATGTGTAAATGGATTTGTGGTAAAAAAATTCCCATGGCATTATGTAAAGGAAAAAGGAAAATTTCAATGAATTATAAATAGTTTATGAAATGATTTTTTGAAAAATGTTTTGGTGGAATAAAGGGTCATGGGATTATTTGTAAAATTTGGAAACCTTTGAATTGATTTGAGGAATGAAACACATGAGAATATTTTTGAACTTAGGGGGAAGTTTTATCTTAGGGCCATTATCCATTTTATTGTTGGGAGGTTCACTCATGGGGTGTTCCTCTACTTCCTAGGCCTATTTTTCTAGGGGGATTTATATTGAAATTACTTACGGGTTCACTCATTGGGTGTTACTCTGATCTTTAGGACATTTTTCTTAGAATTTGGCATGCACTTGTCTTTTATTACAGTATGAGTAGTCTTATTACTTGACCTATTGTGATCTGTGGCCTATTTACCATTATTCTTAGATTACTGTAATTTGTTAATTTTATATACAGGATTTTACTAATAAACTGGTTATTTGAAACGTGCTTTGACTTTTTTTACATGGATTATTTTAAAAATGTTGAAAATGAAAGGGAAATATTTACCTTTATTTGATATAAAAATTATTTATTGCTTATTATTCCATGTTTTATTTGAAATGAGCATATTAAGATTATTTTTATAATGAATTGATATGGAAAACTTGGGTGAGATCCTACTAAGCCTGTTTATCTCACACCTTACACACCCCTTTAGTAGTTCATAGACCTGGTTATATATTTTGATACAGGGAATGGAAAGGCACCATAGCGAAGTAGCATTGTTTATTTCAGATGATTTTGTGTATCTGGTGGTTCAATGGTGGGATATTTTCCTGATATCACTTTAGTATTTATCTTCTATTTTGGGTTTCTTGGTTTGGTTTCACCCATACCTTCTTGTTTTTATCTAGTTTTCAATTTTTATTTCTACCATTTTTTTATTTTAGTTATGGAATATATTTCTTTTGAGTTTCTTCCACATTTTATTTCTTATATGTATGTATTTCAAGTATCTTATTCAGGTTGGAAAAAATCATCCCCTTTAGCGATTTTTTGATTCCAATATACTAGTCGCCAGTCCGTAGGGTTTAGAAAATCCCTTTGGGTATGTGGCAGATCATATTGGGTGCACGTTTTTGAGGGTAACCCATGTCAGTTCATTAAAAATTGGTATCATGGGAGGTTTTTCCTCAAGATGCATTATCTTGGGATGTTTGGTAGATTAGAAATAGGATTATTGAGACTTAAGATTCAGGCCGTGGTGAGTGCCTAGGAAACTCTTGTCATGATGAAACTAGAGTTACCATGGGTTTTTAGGATTTGTGTCTCCTTTGTTGAGTTATTGATCTTAATATCAGTTTGTGTGCATGGTTTTCTAGTTTTAATTCATATTGTACCATTATTTTATTATTTCTTCTATTTTCATTGTGTAGTGATATACCCCTATGACATCTCCCATGGGTTTTATAGGAGGGTGCAATGGATTTTACCAAAGGGAATCTACCACTGGACCAGAATATTATATACCCTATCATTTGAGTAGTTTGTTTCATGAAACAAATGTACCATCAGTCTAAAACCTATTTTTTGAGGTACAAGAGGTGGAGGAATAGATATACATGTTTGATTAGATCTTCAACTTCCTGGATACACCTGAGACCATCATGTTGAAGTATTTATTGTTTAGTCTCAAGAGTTATGTAAATAGATTTTAGGATTATAGAGTATTAGTGGATAAAACTGTTGGATTTAATTAAAAGCGTTTCAAGACCCTCTTATTTTCACTACAGAAAAATGGTTCTAAGCCAACAGATCTATACTCACGGTTTAGAGAAACTGTGGATATATAGAATTTGATCAAACCTATACCCATGATATTTTAAAAACCATGGGTATATCCCCTTGCATATCCGAACTGACTCGGGCTCCTCCTCCCCCTTCCACTTTGACGATCCCTAATCATCCCCTCCTATGATATTTGGCTTCCCTAGCCTCCATGCCCCTCCCTGCCGCCACCTCGACCTCGACCTTCTAGCCTCCAACTCGATCTCCCGGATTCCACCTCCACATCAACCTCCACCTCTCAGCCTCCACCTATATCTCAACCTCCCAGCCTTCACCTCTGTCTTGAACTCCTGACCTCCACCTCCCACTCAACCTCCTGATTTCCGCCTCCACCTCGACCTCCTGGACTCTACCTCCTAGCCCCTACCTCCCTTCATCTACCTTCCTACCTCTACGTCCACGTCCACCTCTACTTTTATGTCTCCACCTCCCTACCTCCACCTACCAGTATCCACCTACACCTACCACAAATTTCTCATTTCTAGATTATTCTTCAATTTTATTTTCATATTTTTGTATTATTACATCTTTTTAAATTTCATATTTTGGATTAATAATCACATATGTTTTAGAAAAATTTTCATTTATTTTGACATATAAACATTGATATTTATATTTTTTTAATTTTTTTCTACATTATTTTATCCATTTCTATTGGATAGATATCCTATAAACATGCCTTCTTCTACTATTTCTTTAAAATTTCCCATTAATATTCTTAATCATCATGTAATAAGGAAATAAAAATATTTTTAAGTATTTGACAGCTGTATTTCTGTGAAAAATATTTCATATATAGTCTTTGGATTCCCTAGTCTAAATAAACATATATTCTAAATGTGCATAGGAGTTTACATTTTTTCAATCCAAATGATATATGAAAACACGTATTTAGCTACCATGGTTCATCCCATCTCTAAAATACTTCTATTATTCCACTCAATTGCACAATTTTGTTAATGGGTGTATAGTGTGACATATTTATACATCATTATATGATTTATTAATCAGATATAAAAGGAATTTCATTCATATTCATTTCTATTTTCTTATCTGGCACTTTATATTTGAACACTAGGATTATTTTCAAATTTTCTTTTGAAGATTTTGAGAAGTTGTATAGACATTGATTTATTCCTCATATAGAGTAGTAAAATCATCAATAAATGTAATAAAATAATGAACAACCTTTTTTTACTTGTTCCTCATTGGACTACACACATTTGAGTGTATAAAAGTTATAGTGTTCCAGTGGATTGAATATCCACTTTCTAATTTGTCCGATGTACTATCTTCACTTTTAGTGAGGTGTCACAAAATGATTCTCTATACCGTTGTAATTTGGAAATATCTATCACTTGTTCTTGTTTATAAATATTTCTCATGTTTTATTAGTGAACATGAACATGTATTATTTGGAATATATAATCCTAATCCTTTTCACACATATATTTAATTGTATGGGTCACCATTTTGAAAAAAATACCATGTATTCTTTATCCTATATTATTTACTTTACATCCTTCGATTTTATTATAATGAAAGGATTTATCTATAAAAATAATATAATTTCTCTCATCCCAATGTTTTCTGACACTAAAGAAATTGTTTTTTATTCCATACATAAATAACACATTTTTTGATCTATGTCCTTTTTTAATTCAATATCAGTAGTTCCAGTACCTTCGATCCAAAATGATCTATCATTTCAAAATTTAACCACTCTTCTTCATGTTTCTCCATATATTTCATGATTTTAGTGTCTCCATTCACGTGTTAATAACACTCACCATCAATGAAAAAAGGTCTTCGTCTCATTATTACCCTTGATTCCACTTCCCTTATAAATGAATTCTCTTATTGATTATTTTTCTCAATTTATTTCCATTTTTAATTATATGAAAAATATCTAGTGAAATTTACAATACATTTATCCTTGAAATTACTCAATCTCTTACATCTTACATAATCTTTCCTTATGATTTATGATGAATTTTGAGTAGAGAGACTTGTGGTACATCGGTTTATAACCATATTCTTTAATGAAACATTACTTTTCAATTTAGCATTTATCCACCTTGATTCATGATTTATTTTAGGTAATCACATATTGTACCAATATGTGTAATAGTTTTGGCCAAAAATAACTTATCACCATAAATAAACACTAAATTTGAATATTATATTAAATCTATAATTTTATAAAAAACATTACATTCTAGATTCATTCCTTTAATATCTAAATATTATTTTATATTTCTTTTTATTTATGAATTTTTTATTTTCATGTATTATTATTTATTCATTACATGTTGAAGAGGGTTTCTCATTATTTTTTCTACCCCATAATTGTCAAGATTTTATATTAAGAATTGATTTTTTAGGAAAAAATGATTACAATTTTTGAATAATCTAAAGTTTAGGCTTAACCATACTTTATGTTCTAGAAATATTATATATGGTAGATAATTAATACTTCACATAAAAGTTTTTTTGAAGTTTTATTTCACCATTTTTCACATTAATTAACCTATAAGAAGTTTTGATTCTATCTTAGTCATTTATTTTACATTCAACATAAGTTTTATTCCAAGATACCCATTGATATTTTCATGATAAGCAACCTTAATCTTGAATTTTTTTATTAAATGAAAGGTTGTACTCTATATGTTGATATACTCCTTATTTGGTTCAACATTCTTCCCATAATCTTTCTTTAAAGTTATAGCTTCGTTGTTTAACTTGGAATTAAATTCAATTTGGACCTCTAACTTAGACATGAACATGTATTCTATATTTTCTTATTCTCCATTATCTTATTTAGTATATAAAGTTGTTTTGTTGAAATTTCACATATTTAATGAAATTTGTGATTTTATGTTGTCATTCACCCACTAATTGGTTGCTATAGGAAGTGCATTTCTCTTCTTATTTACTTATCAAATGTTTTCTATTTCTTATAGGTAATTTGTTCTTGATGTCTCTATACATGTAAACTATTATACAGGTGGATGTATACAATATCATGGTAGTGCTATGATGTGAATTTTTTTCTTTTTTAATAGTCCTTCTAATATAATCTATTTCCTCCTTGTTTTCAGAAACATGTTTTGACCCATGGGGAATTGTGGTTCTTATATTGGGGAAGTGACTTGTGTAGTGATAAGAGAAATGTATTTTTTAGTTTAGTTTTTATTTTATTTTCTTTATCGCATCATAAAATTATGCCATTGACTAATTCTATGGTTTTAGGGTAGTTATATTCTTCTAAGGGCCCCAGAAGGGCACTAAAGGTAGCTACATGGTTTTCATTGTAGGGGACGGAGATCAGGGAAATGAAGTGATTAATTAGTGATTTTTATTTTTTTTATACCTTTGAATAGTGATGTTTTTGTTTATTTTATTTTCCTTCGGTGTGGATGTCTCACATATGGATTAGTCATGCCAAAATTTTATTTATTTTGAGTTGCTATTTTAATTAATTGTTTGTGGTTGAAATCATCCCTGAGTAGCGATTCCTTGATGCCCGAACACTAGTTTCAGCCCATGGGCATAACCCATCCGCCTTAGTCCATCCTAGTATTCCTATATTTGAGTCTATGTCTGAACCATGGGAGGGCATAAAAATAATTACTAACTTCTCATACTTCCAGTATTCTACATCAACCCCTTCAATTTGTACTTCACATTTTGAAATTTATTCTTTGTACATGATTCTCTAAGAGAATCATTACCATCAATTGATTTAATTTCTAGATTCACAATCCAACCTCTTTATCCATCATGTTTTTAGTTCATGTTTTAGACTCAAAACATTCATATACTTCTCCATAAATCATATAGAAAATCCATCTTCGAAACTCATCATGAATCATGAACAATTTTCAAACCATCATGATGATTGTTACATTAAATGACCAGTATAAATTTTCTTAAGTAACTTCTAGAATATCATTCAAGAAACCTAAAATTATTCCAAATAGATAAAACTAATGTATCACTTTGATTTTAACACATACATATTTTCTTCCTAGATATTATGTAAGAAAAAGTTAATCTTATGTATCACTATGAAAAGTTTCTTCATTCCACATTCTTAAGATCTTTTATCTTATAGTAACATCTTATAAAAATTTTCAAGGTTGTATCATTTAGATTCCGTTGATGCCTATACTTATAGTGATCATTACATTATATTTTTGATAAAAAATAGCTTTTGTCTATGAATCATATTTTGAAAATGTATTGACATAATTTCTTCACTTCAAAATATCTTCCAAAAGTGAACCTTTCTTCATCTGTCATCATCTAGATTCACTTCATATTAGTACCAATAAATCATCAAGTAACTTTGGGAAAATAAATTCTATAATGCTTCATATTATATGTAATGTCAATATTTTTAAAATAATGCTTCTAGAAACCCAGTTTAGGTTACTGTAGAAACCCAGTTCAGGTTACTATAGTAACCTAGTGCAGAACGATATATTATCCGTATGTATACGTTAGGACTCCTACATGAATTCTAGTACTCTTATGTCGATCCTTTGAAGATTTAATCACTCATACATCACTATTTGGCTACATTAATATTATATCAGCTCATCCTTTTTCATATTTAGACTCATATTTCACTTCATAAAGATATGTGATCCTTATTTTCATAAAAATGATACAGAAACCCAAATCATCCTTAACATTTTTTCAATCAGTTATTCAGTTGATCCTTATGCAGTTGGAAAATAATCCTTACATACATTGGGAGGATTCATGCCTTTTCCATATTTCGATTCCTCTAGAAATTTATTCTTATGTCGATCCAAATGAATTACGTCAATCTGAATGAATCATACATATTTACATATATGATTCCTTTGTGAATTTTCAACTACAACATTGAAATTTCAACATTGATCAATCCCATCTCAGGTCATCTCAGAGACTTCTGTAATTCCAAAAATCAACTCAGAATCAAATTAAGGAATTCTAATATTCTTTAAAACATCATCAAATAGAGTTTCTTTCAATGGATGGATTCCCCCACAAATGACCATCTTCATGTGTGATTTTTGATTGTGTACAAGTCATTAGGTGGACTGTATATGATTCATTGGGAGTTTTCTATGATTCATATAAGAAATTTCATACAGGTCATTCCCTTGATGGAATTTTTGAAGATGGTCAACCTGAAACAGTAGAAACAACTACAATATATTTTATTAATCATAAAACGTGGCCCCCCAGGGTGCAGCTCAGTGGTAGCTACACCTATGGGTCTCGATGGGGTCTCAAGTTCACGTCTCATCAAGTACATCCATGCATTACATATTTAATGTTTTTCTTTATAATGTATCCATTTTCCTCGAATGAATAGAGGCTTCAACATCAATTTTTAAAAAATAGTTAATTTTTTGGTAAGTGTTGAGTGGATATATTCAAGCCAATGTTTTCCAACTTCACTTCTCATATGCTATGGATAGAACTAAAACAATTTCATCATCACTTTATATATTTCCATACAATATGACCCCACATGAATCATAGTTGAATATTAATAGAACCCTCACATAGATAAACTGATCAACATCATCTACACTCTATGGGTCAAAAATCCCCTATTAAATAAAATTTGTTACCACAAATTCTACACATGAACTCCATGAAATTTATTCATACAACATTGTTATAGGATTGACCCCATCTATTTTAATGGAATAACTTCATTTCATTTCCACAAAATTGATCTCAACTATTCCAATAGAAAAAATTAATTTCATTTCTCTGTCACGTAAAAAATGGGGGAACCTACCGACTTCTATGATTTAAGATGCATCAATAATCCTCATTTATTTTTTAGTGATCAAAACATTTTTGTATTATTACTTTAGAACTATATTTTATTTCATCAATCAGATTTGGGATAGCAACTTCTTTCCAAGAATCTCATATTTATCACATATTAACATCATGTATATTTCCTCTTTTACTAACAACTAATAAATAATAAATACAGAGTGGCTTCAATAGATACAAGTGTTTATATTCAATTGGTAGTGGTTTTATCTCACAACATGTTGTATTTGATGAATCATGGTTTCTTTTTCAACATTGGAACTCAGATTTATCATCATTAAATTTTTCCACAACTAGTTCCAAATCTTGTTAGTTTATTATTTTAGTGTATTATTTGTTTCCCATCACTAAAGATGATAATAGTCATCTTTCATCAATTTAAGTTTGTGGTTCACCACCTGCTGATTTATCTTCTTATCCTCATCATATTTCACCTCTTTCTACTTCAATTTACCTTGATGACTCTTTTACTGATCATCCCACCTCAGCATAGTTTTCTGGACAACCTCTTGGTGAGAATTCTTTGAGACAATCTCTTGCTGCTGATCCTACCTCAAAGTAGTCTTATAGTATGTCAACTCATTCCATTCCTCATAATTCTCATCCTATGGCCACATGTTCCAAGGATTGTATTTTCAAACCCAAGGTTTATACTACATATATGGATCCTAAACATTTTAAGGATTTCTTGTTTTAACCTTAGTGGAATCAAGTGATTCATGAAGAGTTTTTAGGGCTATACCCACAGTTTATATAAAATTGTGGGTATAGCTCTATACCAATGCGTTGGTAGGACATGGTTTATGGAATAATGGGCATAGCCTATACCCACAATTTAAGGGCCTATAACCATGGTTCAAAACTGTGGGTGAATGTGATTTTTCTAGCAGTGTTTAGTAGTTATTACTTGAGTCTCTGATGATGTCAACATTTATGGAGTTCCTTTATTTGTAGTAGGGAGAGAGTTTAGTGTTATAGTACATCAATAAGTTTGTAGAGATGTTTAATTTTTCTTTAAAAATGTGAAAGAATAAATAGCTGAAAGATTAGAAGTACCTACATGGTTTTCACCTTGATATTTGATTGTAGGTATTTATGCTTAAAATTTCTACTCATGTGAAGATAGTAGATAATGATATAATGAAATAAATGATAATGAAATTAAAGATTTGCTATTATGACCCTTCCCTTCCACTCAGTGGTAGTTTCAGTGGAATGAATTGGAATAATAGGAAGTTTCATGATCATTTATAGATTTTTATAGGTGGATCTCATTAGTGAGCCTCCTTATCACCATAAATAGTTTTTAACAGTGTGCCCCTAACCTGCTACTAGTGCAGCAAGGGTAGATACCCATAACTTTTTTATCCCATACCCGAAAAGATGTTCAATGGTTATGGATGCTATTAAAATATAAATAGGTTTTCTAGGCTATGTCTATGCCTCACTATGGTTAGGGATCATCAGCTACAAACACTAGTATGTCACATTCAGAAGATTTAAAGTCCACATGGCTCCATCTACTAACTTTAAGAGTGAATAACCTTAATGCAAGGGATGAGTCTTTAGTAGAGGTTGACACGGGTCTAAAGATAGTGAGTGGTACCATATTTTTTTCATCTTATACAGTGATTTATCTATTTGGTATAGGTTCCTCCCTATTTTTTATATCTATTAATTTTTTTGATATATAAAAACTTCTAATGGACCTCATATACATTTTCATAGAGTTAGTGACACCTATTGGAAAGAGAAAAGATCAAGGGTTCTAATGTACATCTTGTTCTCTATTGATATATGATAAAGTGGTTTTTTGGTATTTTGTGGTCCCTTTCAGCTTTGGATGTATGAGAAGAATTACACAACTCATTATTTGGTGCATTTCACAATTTTTTCATGTTCTTAAGTGTTAGAGGCATTATTTTTTTGGGGAGAGATTCATATTTATTTCTGACCATAAGAGTCTAAGTTTTATATTTTCTCAGAAATACATGAATCTAAGATAGAGATGGTGGGTGAAATATCATTAGCTATTTTATTTCAACATCATATACACCCTAGGAATGGGTATTGTCGTTGTGGACACTCTTAGTAAGAAAGTACCCTCATATACTATCTTAGAATAAAAGGAAGAGTGAAAACTAATTGAGATCTTCACTCAGTTGCATCTAGATACTCAATAAAATGTTTTAGGTTTGGTTTTGACCAATGTTCTATTATCATCATCCCTCCCTGAGACTATTCTATAGATTTAGAAGCAATATGATGAGTTCAAAGGAATCATAGAAACCCTTTATGTTGAGGAGACCATTTTTGGTTGGTCTCTCCCTTATGATGGTATTTTATGCCTTAGGGATTGGTTTTTCACCCAATCATCTATGATTAGGTCAGTTTTTATTGACTTTTATAGATCTTTAGGGATTTTTCATCCATGTAATATGAATATGTATTATGAAATGAGACGAAAATTCTAGTGGATGAGATTGTAGCATGACATTGTAGATTTTATATCCCATTTTTTCACCAACCAATAGATAAATGATGAGCATATAAAACCTTATGATCCTATCCATCCTCTTTCAGTTAAAATTTGGAAATGGAATGAGGTTTCCATGGAAATTTTTATTTTATTTCCATGGACTCTCCAAGGGAATAATTCTATCTGGGTGGTGGTTGATCGATTGATGAAATCAACTCACTTTATTCTAACCAAGGACACCATTATGGTTAAAAATATATGTAAGATATATATGCAGAAGGATGTGAGGTTACATGAGGTTCCAAATAACATTTTTTCAAACAGGGATCATAGGATTACGTCTTGGTTTTGTAAGAGTCTCCAAGAGGTGATGAGGAGTCATGTTAAGTTGTCTACAACTTACCATCCATAGATGTACAATCAGAAGGAGTATTATATTCAAATCTGGGAGGATATGTTCCATACATGAGTCTTGAATTTCAAGGGATAATGGTGTATAAAAATGGCACTGGTCATGTTTTCATATAAATCCATTGATTAGAATGGTGCCGTTTGAGTCTTTATATGGTCGCCTGTGTAGATCACCTATTTATTATGAAGAGGTGGGCGAGAAGTCTCTTGTGGGACCAAGTATCATTCAAGAGATGTATATGAGGATTTAATATATAATTCAGTGTTTGGTTATATCATATAGTAAACAAAATTATTATTTAGATCGTTGATACTATCCTTTAAATCTTTTTTTGTTAGTGATTGGTTTTTCATAAATGTATCTTCTCCGTTGGGTCACAGTTAACTTGGAAAACATAGAAATCTAAATCCAAAATATGTTGAACAATTTAAGGTCATTAAGTTTCTTGGGATGGTTGATTATTGTTTGGTGTTGCTGGATCATTTGAAAAGTATACATGACTTTTTCCATGTATCTCAACCTAGGAAGTACAATCCCAACCCCACTCACATTCTAAGTTGGGAAGAGATAGAGTTGAATATAGCTATTTCAATTGTAGATAAACTAGTGGAGATATTTTATTCTTAGGTCAAAGTATTACATGGTAATTATATCCCATTTTCCATAGTTTTATGGGGATACATATCAGATTCTCACGAGACTTGGGAACATGAATCGTCAGAGATGGAGTAGTGGCCTCACCTCTTTCTGGAGAACGCTTCTTCATAAAGACTTCCCAAGGATGGAAAGGCCTATAATTAAGAGATTTTAACATCCAATATTTTTAAGGTACACTATTTATTTTTTAAGAGAACTTTTTTTTGGTTCAGTTGGCATCAAGAATCATTTTGGGAATTTTCCATAGAACCTAGGATGGTTGAAACCGACAGGGAACATTTATGGTGTAAATGTGTATCTTATGATGTAAATGTCATATATCCCAGACTATAAAAACCTTTAGGCAGTAAAACCATTTTACAGTGTAAATATATATTTTACATCGTAAAATAATTTCTTAGTATTTTTAACCATAGGTGATATATTTTTCAGTATATGTAGGTTATATGGATTTTATAGCATAAATCATTGGTTTATGATGTAAAAAATTCAACCTAGTAGGTTTTTATCTACCTATTGAGTGTAACCCCACCTCTCAATTTCAATACATAGGTTTTAAACCCTAGGCTATTCTAGGGAAATTTTGGATGTCTCTTCACATTCTAGACAAATGTGTTTAATGTTTAATCTATGGCTGGGTTGTGTTTCTTGACTCTGGTAAGAGGACTTTTTGCTTCTTTATTACCATTTGTTACAGTAGTAGAACTACATTGAATTTATAGACCCTATGAACTTATGGTGATGCTGTTATTACTATTTATAGATCTTTTTTATTATATACTTTTGGAGGCCAACCCTTATTTTGGTTGTTGTGAGGTGAGTGTGTTTATTAAGGTATTTTTTATCTAACCTTTCTATTGGATCTTATTTTTTATAGATTAAAATTATGAGATATGGGAATCAATGGTATGGACTCATTTTTTGCATCTGATTTCCTTCTAATGTTGGTGTATGTTATTGTGGGTGGTGTTCAACCCAGGTTTGAGGCAAGTGGTTCCATATCTATCCTATGTTGGATGAACTGTATTGCTATGTTTTTATATATTTTTAAATGATTTAGTATTATTGATTTGTGTTCATAAATGGATTTTTGGTAAAAGAATTTTTCCATTGGTTTTGAGTAAAGGAAAAATGGTTCTTTAAAATAATTATAAATGGTATGATAAATGGGTTTTAAAGCATGTTTTGGTGGAATAAAGGATTGTGGACTTATTTATAAAATTTGAAACACTTTGGAATTATTTATGGAATGAAACATATGGGAAGACTTGTGTACTTAGGTGGAAGGTGTAGAGTAGGACCATCATCCATTTTTTTGCTGGGAGGTTCACTCATTGGGTTTTACTTTTCTCTTAATGCCTATTGTTCTTGGGGTTGATATTGACAGTTTTGGCGGTTCAATCATGGGGTGCCCCTCTACTCTTTAGGCCTATGTTATAAGGATCTGAGTGAATACTAGTCTTTGATTGTGGTAAGAGTTTTATTCTAGACTAATCTATTATGGTACTTAGACTATTTATCATCATTATTGGATTTGTAATATTTTGGATTTGATATACATTATTTGATTGATAAACTTGTTATTGGAAGTGTTCTTCAATTGTTTTGACCCAAATAGTTTTAGAATTGTCGAAAAAGTAAGGGAAATATTTAACATTCTTGGATATAAAAATGATTTAGTTCTTATCATTCCATGTTTTATTATAAATGAGCATACTGGGATTACTTTTATAGAGACTTGATATAGAACACTTGGTTGTGATCATACAGATCTTACTTATCTCACATCATGCATGCCCCTTCGATGGTGTTTTGACCTGGTTATGTCATTTAATACAAGGAAAGGTAAGGTGTTATAGTGAGGTATTGAGGTTTCTTTCAGTTGGGTTTGGGTATCTGGTGGTGAGATGGTGTGTGATTTCCCACATATCATAGGAGTAGCTCGGTAATAACCCTGACCCTAGTTTCCCAAAGTCATTAGTTACTTTATTACATTGGCATAAGATACAATGTATATCTTCCTGATAGGATGAATAGTTTATTAGTTATAGAATACTAAATACATAATTGAATCTTACACTACAACTGAAAACATTTAATACAAAATAGAAATTCCTTTTTAGAACTCCATTATTGCCTTAGCTTATTTCTGTATATCAATAATAACAAACTTCATGGAAACCTAAGAAAAATTAAAACATAAGAAAGGGGTGAGATCAAAATCTCAACAATGGTAAGCATAGAATGAAAACTATGAATAAAAAGGGAATAAAAAATATAGAAAGGTAAATAACTGAAATATATGCAATTTAATCAATAACTTAAGCATAATATAGTAAGAATAAATCATGATCAAATAATTCTATATAAATAATCACTTGAGCATGATAGTTAACAATGTATATTCTACTAATTGAATAACCTAATTGAATATCAATAATTTAATTTATAGTAAATGAATATATAATGAGGGACATATTAAAATTACGGTTAATATATCATCCAAGACATCTAAATATAAATAGGTAAGGCCTCGACTAAAAGCTAGTATATTTTGTCTCATGAGACTTATCGATGCATCGAGGGGCTATAACCGAACACACCCATCACTTACTAATCCAAATTCATTCCTCATATAATCACAAACATTAATATTGAAAAAATAACATACAAAATGTGAATACTTTCCTAAATTAATAAACATAACCATAAAGCATCTGTATTAATATAGAGAATGATTACAAAATAACACATCTATTGCTTAATTGATCATAAACCATCAAAAAAATAATAATGATGACATCAATTCAACATATAACCATTGGAGTGATAGTTAATTTTTATTGTCATTGATTAAGTGAA
The DNA here is from genome assembly GCA_963277665.1 of Viscum album. NCBI lineage: Eukaryota > Viridiplantae > Streptophyta > Magnoliopsida > Santalales > Viscaceae > Viscum > Viscum album. The sequence goes on from OY728135.1 coordinate 1,372,789,248, forward strand.
ATACCATAAAAATAACTTTAAAAATCTTTTTGAGGAAAACATCTTTTCCATTTTGAACTTTTTTTAGAAAATCCTTTTCTTTGAAAGTCATTTTTAAAAACTAAAATTTTAGTAAACATTTAAAAAATTATTTTCTTTTAAAATAACCTTTTATATTTATAAAATAATATTTAGAACATTTGAGTGGTCTTGATGGCTGGAAATTCTATTCAAGTAGTACACATAAAAATAACATTTTCTTTCAATTTTTTTAGTAAAATCCAAACAAGAATTGTTTTGAAAAAAACATAAAGAATAATTTTAAAAAAAATTTAAAGAGTAAAAATGGGTGAAAATTAATTTATTAAATCATTTGGATATGTTTAAAAAAATTGATAATTTTTTTTAGAAAAAATGCTTTTGGAATGAAGCATATTCCCGATTAAAGTGATAAATTGATTTAGATTTTATTGAAAACATTTACTAAAATATTTTAAGTTCTAAAGAATGATAAAAAGGCACTATTAATTGAAAGATATTATTATTAACCATAGGAGAATAAAATTTAAGGGTTTACTATGAAATTTTCATGTAATTTCTTTCAACTGATATTCAAGATTAAACAATATTGATTAGAATTATATTGTGAAATAAACACCTAAAATAATCATAACATTGAAGTGATAATTAATTAATGAATAAATTATGTGTATGAACTATAAATAAACATAAAAAACTGTAAATATAGAATAAGATAATAAAAATTCATTACACACATAATCTTAGCATGACATAATCAATGAAGTACAAGTTTAACAAAATGAGTGAAATTTGAGTTAAGAAATACCTTACCTCATGCTTACCATTAGTTTCTCAAAATTGAACCTAGCATATAATGGTTTAAATAATGTTATAAATTTATTATAGAACAATATTAATATTTATAATACCTTATATTATCCTTTTATAACATCTTTCTACCAGTTCATTAATAATATTTTTTTATTTTAATTGTTTTGAGTTCATTTGTTTCATGGTTTTATGGTGAGTTCACTTTTGTATAATTACAGATGTTCTTGAAAAATGGAAATAAAACCCCACTAGTAAAATTAAATGGTATTAATGTAATTGAAAAAGATTAAATTTTACAATAAATCATTTTTATTTTTGATGTGAGTATGGCACATTTTATAAATTTTTAATGATAAATGTTTAGTTTATTTTGGTAGTTTTTCTGATCATCATAAATTTTTATAACTTTATCTAATATTATATATATATATATATTAGTTAAAAAATATTAAAAATGGTATAATATAACTATTTAAATATTAATTAACTAGAATAATACTTTTGTGACCATCCTTGGAGGTGGTAATGGAAGATGAGAAAAATCATTATCCACAGAGGTAGTTAACAACCATAATTAGGAAAATGGTTTCATTTCTTTGAATAAGAGGATATGAGAAAATATGTGAATAAAAAATAAAAAATAAAAAATATAAAATTCTAGTATATAAATGATAATGGAGTTAATATTATTTTATGCATTAAGGAGGTGAAGATAAGGTAGAGTAAGAAATGAAATTAAGGGAGGTGGTTTGAGAAAGTTACCTCTTGAATATCATCTCATTGAAGGACCCCTTGAGAAACTAGTAATTGGCCTTTTAGTGAGATCAAACAAACTTGGAAGTGGGTATAGTAGGTTGGATAATGTTTGGTGGATATTTTAAGAGAATCAAGGCTTATGAGGAGAAAAGGTGGTGGTAAGGGGTGATAGTTATACTTGATGGGGGATGATTTTAAGTGATTAAATAATGATTATTTTATATTTAAATCCTATATTTTTTTGATGGAATTAATTAAAAATGATTTTTTTGGAAATTAATTTTTTAAATTTTGGTTAAGGTTAATAAACACATTAATTTCCCATTTAAATTTGTAGTTTTTAGGTTTTTTAAGCTTTTACCATTAAACTTTAACCCGCTATGTTATTTTACCTATACTGCTGTAAATATATTTTTTACAATGGTAAATAATTTATGCCTAAAAATGAAAATAGAAGTATAAAAGAAATTTGACCTATTTATTCCAAATATAGAATCCATTTTATTTGATTCAATTTATAAAAGTGATAAAATTAAATTCTAAATATGTTACAAATATAACTCAGAAAAATAGTTTTTTAATGTTAAATTTTTTGTTTTCATAATTTACAAGCATGTGTTTCTAAATATAACAACTTATGTATTATTTCATTCCATAAATAAATTTTTATCAATAATAAGTGTTAATAAATTTGAAATCATGACCATATAATAATTATTTTATTAGAGTTATGGTATTTTCTAAAAACATTATTTTCACTTTTAAACCCAAAAATCAAGTGTTTAGAAAATTCTCAAAAACATAACCTATGATAATTTTTTAATGATGAGTAAAAAAATAAGTTTATTATGAAAAATAAATTTTATAAAAGTGTCAAAAGTTAATTATAATTATTTTCTCATAGAAATCAATACAAATTTCTTTTTGAATAAAATATTTTTTGAAGAATAAAATGTCTACTAAAAATTATGTGTTCATTTCCTAAGAATAAATAATTTTATATTGAATATTAAATTAATATTTATTTAATAATATATTTAATATTATTCACACATTCCAATTTCATGGCTAATTTATAATGGTCTTGTTAAAATAATAATATTTTGGAGACCGTTTGAGTTTAGTGTTCTATGTAATGTAAGCTATCGAACATAGTGTTATTTTAAAATATCAGCATGTTACATTCTCTCCTCATTTAGTAAATTGTGTCCAAAAAATTTTAACTTTTGATTGGTAATCATGGAGTTGAAATTTCAACCCTTGTAGAAATCCCATATTGTTAAAATGGTTAATAAAACATCCTATTAAAAAGAGGGAAAAGAAAATAAAAAGGTTACAAAAAACTAGGTTTCCATATACAAGAACATTATTGGGAAGTGAAAAAATGGACATGGAAAAGAAAAATAACAATCAAGTTATAAATTAGAGTGATAGAGAACATGGTCATTAGAAACCATACCACAACAAAACCATGAATATGTGTTGGGTTAAAAGGCAATTGATTTCTCCATATAAAAATTAAACAAATGAAATTCAGGTTCCAAAATTCTTTTCCTAGAGTTGAGGAATTGTTTTACTATCTAGATAAATAACTCAAAAAATAAACATACATTATTTATAAAATTAATCTTACCCTTTAGTTGTGATTTGATTTATTTCCACTTCATCTCTTATGGAAGGAAATAGATATTCAAGGTTAATTTTTAATGCCTGAAGCACTTCTAATGAATCATAAGATCCAAAAGTCATTACTTCAGCCTCTAAATATTTACTGAAACTAAAATAGTTAGAATATGTTATCAAAAAAATATATCCAAATATTAAGTTAATCTATTCCATAATTAATGAATCTTATGATTCATCCAATATATGTCTGTCCAAATACCAAAAATTTAGAAGGGAAGTCACTAAATTTCAAGGTCAACATAACGTTAGATTCCCAAGAAAACATAATATAACTCTTAATTCCACATACCAAATATATGAATACCTTGATCACCTTAAAATTTTAATGAAAACAGTAATTCTTTCAAAAATAAAATCATAGATTGTTAAATATATTCCTTAAATCTAATCATGTTAAAACCATGCAAAGATAATATAAACCATAAAATCAATAACCAATTTAATGGTCACCAATAATATCCCATAAACATACCTTTTCATTATTGTCATAACAATAGCAACATATTGATTGTTATCTTCCCCAAATCATGTTTTTTTCTAAAAGATAAACTTGCAGCAGAATCACTTTTCTTGGTTACTAGTACTATTCATCACATTATTTACAATCCTTAAAGAAGAAGTAAAACTATAAAATCCTTATATATATACTGATTCTTAAAACAAGAATATCATTGATAATTTTACAACATAATTATTAAAACCAAATACATAAGAACTTAATAATTCAACTTCATTATTAAACCATTAACTATGATTCACCATCTTATTCCTAATTCATTTTATATTTAATTTATTGTGATGATCCCATAAGGGGTGCCGCTGATCTAGGGTTCCCATGTCGCCACCGTCCCTCCTCCACCTTGGGTCGGTTGTGTCTCCTCCTCAGCGCTTCTCCACGACGTGGTAGTGGCGTGGGGTTCCTCCTTCAGCGGCAACTCATGGGATCAGCCGTCTTCAACCTCTTTATTGCTGCCCTTTTCTCACCCCATCCCCTTTGATCTGGCTAGGGATTCTTTGGTGGTGCGATGCAGGTCCATCGGCCGAGCTCCATATATGATATGAGGGTTGGTGCCTTGCCAGTGCCGGCTGCGAGTGCGTTGGGTGGGTTGTCATAGCACCTGAAGCGGTCTTGATGGTGGCGATGGGAAACATATTTCATTTTCTGTTGTGGCTCCTTTTGGAAAGATACAGTTTTCATGAGGTATGAATCAGTGTTTTTGTTTGTGGTGGGTTGGATTTTGTTTTTTGGACTTGTTTTCTATGTGATTGGATGCGATCTCGAAGATGCTGTGTGAACGGATTTGGGGTTCGTTTGATTTTGGATGGCTTGTTCCGGCATTAAGCGGCAACAACGTGGTTCAATGCGGCGACGACGGTTGAGTCGTCTGGACTTCTTCGGCCATTTGATGAGAATGATCCTGAAGGTGATGAGTCTTTAGGTGAAGGTGATGGTGTCACTAATGAACTGGAATCCAAAATGAGAAGCATAGATGTTAAAGATGATGAATGATGATTTTTCCTACCACTATCATTTCTTCTATTTTTTTTTTGATTTTTGTTGGTTGATATGAGTGGGAACTTGTTAAGGAGGGATGGGGTGCGTGATCTGGCTCAATAACTGTTTTGGCATTGCTTGTTTTGTGTGTGTGGAAGGAGGGATTTTGTGTAGTGGCACTACAGTCTATGGTCCTTGGGGCAAGGCAACCAGTTCACCTACATGACTACTTCAGAAGAGGTTTAGAGCAGAGAGCTTTTGTGGTCCATTGCTATTTGGATTTGGATGTTCGAGAGGGTTTGACATTTTCTATCGGTACCAGGCCCGTGCAATCCTGCATGGGACAACTTGCTGAACAACGATGTGATGGTGGAAGCTGGTATTATTGTGTTTGATGCTGGGGAGGTGTTCTCACTATATTGAATTTGGTAGTTTTTTCCTTGGGATCATGGATTGTATGGGCTTGCCTTAATGTTTTAAGTCGTTGAAGTCATTTTGGGTTCCCCTCACCCTTAAGAGAGGGTTTATTCTAATAAAAAAAATTAATTTTCAGTCATATGTCATTTATTGTCTCATAATCATTATTAGCATAACTATTACCCATATAACCTTACTAATTATATTCCTAAGTTTCCCCATATGACATAGATTTTTATAATGATTATACTTTCCACATTTAAAACATTCAACTATCAATAATACCTTTGGGAGATTATTATTCCAAAAATTTCATTTTCCTCAGAAATTACTTACTTATATCCTTCTTTTCCCCCCAAAACATCTTCCTATTCGTCTAAGACATTCACTTGGGTGCTTGTTCTGACATTTTCAATTTATAGGAAGCTAAATATTCTTTTCTCTATGATCTCCACCATTGTAGCTCTCAACAAACTCTTTCCTTTTCTTATTTGGCGAGTGTGAGAGTTAAGGAAGGTTCATTTTTTTAATCATATATCATGATAACTTATTATGCATAAAAACAATATCATGTACACTAGTCATCATCCCATTTTTTGGATTAACCACACATTTTCTATAACATTCAATATTAAACTAGTCCCTTCTGGTTCCCACTATTGACTGAAACCAAAAAGAAAAGTGTAAGCATCAAACTACACTAATGAGAGTGAGATAATATTATTCAAAGTATCTCAAAATAATGACACGTTTTTTTAATATATGAGTATTCAGGTTTAACCAAGGTTATCTATGGTCATTAATAAAATCTATAAGATATTATCCTATACTTATAATTATCCTCAATTTTAATTATATGGTTATATTCTATACTCTATTTTTTCTGAAATATAGTTCCCAAGGTTTCTAATAAAATTAATTTGAAACGAACTATAAAGACCCCAAAACAAGTATCCTAGGTTGATGGTTACTTTATTACATTATAATAAGATATAATAAATCTCATCACAAAGGGATGAATAGTTTTTTAGTTTTTTAAAACTAGATACATACTTTAATATTACATTACAATTGAAAAAACTTAATACAACCTAGAAATGATTTTGAGAACACCAGTATTCCACTAGATTATCCATGAATATGAATCATAATAAAATTCTTGGAAAAATTGGAAAAAATAAAACATATGAAAGGGGTGATCTTATATGATCTGTAAGGGTAAGCATACAATAGAAGCTGTGCATAAATAAGGCATAAATAATATTGTAAGGTAAATAACTGAAACACATTCCATTTAATCAATAACTTGAGAATAATATAAAAAACAATAATGATCAAATAATTCCATAAAAATAACCTCATGAGCATGAAACTTAACCATTAATATTATAATAACTTAATAATCACATGAATATTAATAACTGAATTCATAATGAATGAATTCATAATGAGGTACATCTAATCCTTACCATTGAGGCCTCGACTAAGACATATTGAAATAAATGGGTAAGGCCTCACTAAAAAACTAGTCTAGTTTTTATCATGTTACATACTGATACTTCAAGGGGATATAACATGACACACCGATCACTTACTAACTTCAACAAATTCTTCATATAAATATATACATTTATATTGAAAAACAAGAATACAAAATATGAATACTTTCCCAAATCAATAAACATAACCATAAACCATCCAGAGTAAAATGGATAATGGTATAAAAATATAACATCCATAGTCAAAATAATCATAAACCATATATAGAAATAATAAGAATGGAATCAATAAAAAATATTCCAATTTGGTTAAGAATAAAGTATTGTTAGTTTATGGATATAAATACCAAAAAGGTTATTTAAAAATATTATTGAGGAAAATATCCGTTTCATTTTAAAACATATTTTAAAAATCCATTTATTTTAAAATAAAATTTAAAAACTAAAATTTCATAAAACATTTTTAAAATGATTCTCTTTGAAAAAAACCTTTTAAACATATAAAATAATCTTTAAAAAATTTGATTGTTAATGACTGCAAGAAATTACATTCATATCATACATGTTATTAAAAAATTCCTTTAACTTTTTCAGTAAAATACAAATGGGTATTATTTTAAAAATGACATAAATATTCCTTTGAATTTTTTTTAAAGAGTAAAGATGGGCGAAATTTACTTTAATAAATCATTTTTACTTGGTTAAAATATTTTTGAAAAAGTTTTACGATTTTCTTTTGGAATAAAACATATTTCTAACCGAAGAGATAAATTAAGTTAGATTTTATTGATTATTTTTAAGTTTTTTAAGAGTGGAAAATGCAAAATTACTTGAAAGAGTTCATTAATAACCATAGGATAAGAAAATTGAAGGTTTTATTAGGAAATTGTCTTGTAATTTACTTCAACTAATATTCAAGATTAAACAATCTCAATTAGAATGAGATTGTGAAATAAACACTTAAAATGATCATAACATTATAATGAGAATTAATTAATGCATAAATTATGTATATCCTATTTAAATCCACATAAAACAGATTGAAATATATCACAATATTATCATAATTTGTTACACACATAATATTATCATGAAATAATCAATGAAGTAGAAGTTTAACCCAATGAGTGGAAATTGAGTTAAGAAATCCCTTACCTTAGACTTACCTTTAGTTTTATATAATCAAACCTCATTTATAATGGTTTAAAGAATGATATTAATTTATTATATAATTTTATTCCTATTTATAATACCTTATCTTACCACATGTTCATTAATAATATTTTATTATTTTCATTGTTTTTGGTGCATTTATTTTATGGTTTCATGGTTGGTTCACTTGTGTATAATTATGGATTTTAATGTAAAATGGAAACAAAACTCAAAAAGGGAAATGATATGGTATTAATGTACTTATATAATTTTAAATGGTCCCATTAATAATTTTTATTTCAAATATGAGGATGATTCATTTGATAAATTTATAATGATAAATGTTTAGTTTATTTTGGAGGTTGTTTCTGACCATTATGAACTAGTTTCATTTTATTTAATATTATTCATTTATATTATTCACACAATATGAAACCGATTAAAATAGACCTATTACAATATTATTTAATTAGAATAATAATTTTATGACCAGTATTGGACGCAATAATGGGAAACAAACTAAATAATTATCTAAAGAGATGGTTAACTGCCATAATTTGGACAATGGATTCATTTTGTTGAATAAGAGAAGATGTGAAATTAGGTGGATAGAAAGTATAAAAGTAGAAATATAAAATTATATTATATGAATTATATCGGTGTTATTATTATTTTATGTATGTAGGATGTGATTAGAAGGTAGAATAAAAAAAGAAAATAAGAGATGTGGTTTTAGAAAGTTACCTCTTGAACGTCACCTCCTTGAAAGCCCCCTTGAGGAAAATATTGGTATTTGTATTGGAAAATGAGAAATTACCTATGGTTATGAAAGTTTTTAGTGGTTTTAGAATATATTTTAATAGAATAAAGTTTTTGTTTGTAGAAATGGGGCAGTGAGGGTTGGTATTTATTTTTGAGGAGGGGTGATTTTAAGTGATTAAGTAATGATTATTTTATATTTAAAGCCAAAAACATTTGTGTAGAATTAATTCCAATAAATTTTGTTGATAATTATTGTTTTAAATGATTTTTAATGTCAATAAAAACATAAATAACAAAATTTAATTTTTTATGTTTTAGGAATTTTAAGATTTTACCTTTTAACTTTAACCCTTCAAAATATTTTACCTATACTATGGTAAATCTTTTTTACCACAGTAAATTTTTTATGCATAAAAGTGAAAATAATATTATAATGAAATTTGTATATCATGATTCCAAATATGGAATCCATTTTACTAGATTATATTTATTAAAGTGATAAAAATATATTCTAAATATTTTATACTTATAACTCATAAAAACAGTTTTTAGTGTTAAAATCGTGGTTTTAAAAATTGCTAAAGATGTGTTTAGAAATGTAACACCTTATGTATTATGTCATTATATAAATGAATTATTATCAATAATAAAGGTTAATAAATTTGAAATCATTATAATTGAAAAATGATTTCATAATAGTTATGGTATTTCGTAAAAAATAGTATTTTCACTTTTTAACGAAAAATAAACTTTTTTTGAAAATTCCCAAAAAATTAACCTAAGATAATTTTGATGTGATGAGTCCAAAAATGAATTTTATTTTTTCAAAAAATCTTTATAAATGTTTTAAAAATTAATTTTATTAATTTTATCATATAAAGGAATAAAAATCACTTTTTAATAAGATAATTTTTAAGGAATAAAACGACTTTATTAAAAACAATGCGTTCATATACTAAGAATAAATAAATTTGTACTGAATATGAAATACATATTTATTTCACAATATATAAAATATTATTCACACCTACCAATTCGATAGATAGTTTATAAAGGTATTATTAAAATGATAATATTTTGGAGTTCATTGAAACTCGGTTTTCTATGAAACGTAAGCTATGAAACCTAGTGTTATTTTAAAATTATATGGTGTTAAAAGTTGTCTTTATTTTTTGTTGATTTTTTTTTGAACCTACACCTTCTCATTTTTATCTAGTTTTTTAGTTTTATTACTAACACTATTTTATTTTAGTTATGGAATATATTCATAGTATTTTTTCTTCTTATGTTTCTTTATGCTATGAATATATTCCATGTATCTTGTTCATGTTGGGTGAAATTATTCCCTCTAGTTGTTGTTTGATGCTTGGGTGGTTGTCACCATCCCATGAGGATCAGTAATTCCCTTCAAGTATGTGTTATATTGACTCAGGTGCTAGTTTCCATAGGTAACTTGGGTTAGTTCATTATAAATAATGAATGAGGGTTCCCTTAATATCTATATAATCTCTAATTCTATATGTTTATAGAGAATTGTGTGGTGTGTCTAGTGAATACTCCCTGATCCCGTAGCTCTCATCATATTCATCCTTTGAAAAAGATATTCTAGCAGGTTGTAGTGGAAGAGAAAATCATATTTCGATCATTAATAATATTCAATTAACCTATGAATATCTAAAAATGTGGTAGGATTACATTTGAAACTTGAGTTATCATCATAAAACACATTCAACGGTATTGGAGTAACCACTATGGTGAAAGATACACCATTATTTATAGTATTATTCATTTCTATTTATTAAATATGTTTTATTTATCCTTATATAGATATCCCATATGTAAGTATTAATTCACTTCTATTTCATAGATTAATTTTTAATTTATCCTTAATAAACCTTATAATGGCATGAATTTAGGTCTATAAAATTTTTCTTTGAAATGAATAACTACTGCTTGACTTTATGTTAAGAATTATCATAATCTAGAATGATACCCTAATATTATACTTATCTAATAATGTAATATATTATGGGAACTGAAAAATACAATAATCCATTAAAATAACATGGAGTGAAAGACACATCATACGTTATTAGAATAAAAAATTCTATGTCCTTACTATGAAAAAACAATGCACTATTTTTGGGATGCTTAATGTTGTGTTGAGTGTCAACTCAATGTGGGGAGTTGGATTGAATTTAAATTGTGAGCTAATGTAAAGTCCAAAGTGGCATGTAGAATGCATGGTTAAGTGATGAATATTGACCACTATTCATAGTGCTAGACCAAAATTTTCTTTTAGGGGGTGTGGGCTCATTTATTAATCAAAACACATTATTGGGTTATCGATTAATTTACATGTACCCACTTCATGACCACTTCCCTTGTGTTACTTCGTAGGATGTATCGACCCAAGCACCACTTCACTCTCTTCATTCCAGTTCCTACCTATAATATATGTGGATATACATTTAGGGTTAACATATTATCAATAGGTTTTTATGAAATAAGGAAAAAACAAAAATTTTATATTTAGTTTATTTTTTATAAAATTTGTAAATAGTTTATAAATGATATATTGATAACTTTCTTAATCATAAAAGGTTTTTAAGTTAATTAGTTACAAAGATTTTATAATTAATGAATTAAAAGGTTTTTGAAACATTTATTAATAAGAATTCCATAATTTTAAAGAGTTAATATTAAATAAAATTTTCAATATTATATGATGTTCTTATAATTTGGAGATAAATTTTTTATATAGAAATTATAAATTTGATTTATAAATTGTTTATAAATTAAAAGAAGGAATAATATAAATGGTTTTTATATTTAAGAAAATTAAAAAATCGGCATAATAAATGAAGGGACTTTATTTAGGATATTAATTAAAGCTCATAATTTTTTTAATAATTGATTTGATAAAATGCTTAAATAATGTTTAAGTATGTGATATTCAAATTATAGAAAAATATTTTACATAATTTAAAATGAATTATAAATTTTTTCATAGTTCAAAAATTATCATATATATCTAAATTAAAGTGTTATATAATTTATAATCTAAAGAGTTAATATTATGATTTGAATTTAAGTAATTTATATTCATTATTATGTGATATTTAGAATGATTAAATATTAATTATAAAAGTTTTATAATTTTATTTTATTTATGAATAGTTCAAAAACGGTTATCTCAAGTTTAAATATTTGAAATTTTCTTTTATTTAAATTTTTATTCCCTAATTTATTCATAGTTATAAATTTATTATAAAATTAATATATTTATGCTTCAGGTTAATATGTTAAAGTACTTTATTTAAAATTATTAAGCCTTTCATTTCATAATTATAGAATCAACATATAATTTAGTTTTCATATAGATTTCCCTCAGTTTTATATTTTTGTTATTAGATTGAATTTATTAATTGATCATTGCTTGTTCATATTAGGATTTAGAGTTTTTATAAATTAAATTTTCTCTTTAGTAAATTCTCTCCCGATTGATGGACTTAGATTCAGAGAACCCACCATCCTGGAAACATATGTATTGTTATAGATGGGTAAGGGGTTGGCTATCTATTACTCTGGGTTTTATTATGTGGATATTATTAACATTATGAAATTTTAAACCTTTAAATGAACTTTTCATATAACCTATTCATATGATTCATTTTGATTTTTATTAATATATTTGGATCCTATATTTAGGTGAATAAGACAAACTTATGGGTCATGTGATGGGGTAAACATCAATATGGGTTGAACATATTGATTTGGTGGAGGGAATAAGATTCCAAAACTAAATCATTAGAAGAATGAATAAAAAATGTAATAAAAATGAGATAATATAGAGAGATTAAATCCCCTAAAAATAATAAATGATATATTACTTCAAATATAGTACATGTCAATACCTCAATCATTCAGTATGGATGACCCTAATGGTTAGGTTCCCATGAATTATTATATATAAGGAAAGTAAGTTATTAGGTGACCCTAATAGTTAGGTTACCTATTTTTTTATGTTTTATTTAGGTTACACTAGTTAGGAAACCATAATGGTTATGATACAGATGTAATAGAGTAGAGTTTATCCATATAATGGATTGGGTAATGAGTTACCCACTAAACTATCATCGAACCATAACTGTTATGATTGAGATGATTCACATCATAAATAGTCATGAATTATTTACATGAACAAACCAGTAAAATTCATGATTAAATATAAATATTTTCCTAATAATAGATATGATTTATTCTATTGGGCTTGTCATTTTAAGGGGAGAACATTTTATATAAGTCCTTATTAATAGTAATCAAACAAGACAATCATCTGATAAAATATTTTTTTATAGATAATTTAATTATCATCATCCTTTTAGAACTTGATATCTATTATTTATAAAGAAAAACTAAATATACGTAACATTATTAACTTGTACCAAAACATGATATTTTTTCTCAAGTAAGGGGGAAAGTTATATGTGGTGGAACAACCACTTACAACACAACAAACTATTAAAGCTATTAAAAAAAATTAGATTCATATAATATGCAACTAAATGATTTACTATAGGTTTTGAAACTTATTATTGTTACCATGAAGTCTATATTTTAAAAGAAACATGAGATTTTGGATGTCTGCAACCTGGTAGAAAACCTAAAGAGTCTTGATCAAGAAAAAGATATACATGAATATTATGAAGTGTCAAAGGATATTTTTCAATGTAAAATGTAAGAATGAAATTTTGTCTCAACTCATGTACACAATATTATTCAGTATGTAAATGATTTAGTGAGGTTTAGTTTACCTCTTATACTTGAACTTTCATCAGATTCCATTTTGAAATCATTGTTAGAAAGGTTCCAATAATTTATTTTTAATTACAAAATGAGTGAATTATGTAAAAACTATCCTAATACTCTCAATATATTATGGATAAATAGGAATGGAATGGGTGGTACATGCTCAAGGGAAATGTTGATGGTATAGAAAGATAAGGGTAAAGGTTTTGGTAATAAATATAGGGAAAGAGGTCATGAAGAGTCCACACCACCCGTTAAATCAAAGAATAAGAAGTAGCGATAACTATATTACTATGGTTAGATTGACCATTAGAGGAGGAATTGTTTTGATTTCAAGAAGTTCCATAAGAATCCATATAGAGGGTCCAATCTAAGTATAAATGTTAGAGAATTCAATTTTTATATTATGAAGGTTATATTATAACAACATTATGTTTTAAAAATCATATAAATATATGAGTTTTGATATAAAGGAAGAATTAAAGAAATAATATTTTAAGTATCAGAGTAAGAGGTTTCTACTATAAATTATTGTATATATGTAAGAATTAAATAAGGATGAATGTTTTTATGTGTATTTGTTTATCACTTTTTGATCTCTTGAAAAGTTATTAAAGCATTTATTATTTTGAATAAATTAGACAATGTTTTTTTGATACATATATGTTTTTTACAAATTATATAACATTCTTGAAAAGGGATACATAGATAATTATTTTTATTCTGGATAAAAGTGTTTATCCAAATATATGTTAAGATATATCCATCACCCATTAGTGGAAATTTTAAAGTCTTCATTTTAAGTGTAAAATTATTCAAAAGCATAGAATACTATATATGATATAGATACAATATTTTATTTGTTATATATGTTCCCACTAAATAGAAATAAGTGTTATTTATAACACAAATAAGTTTATACCGATTCATAGAAAGAATATTTTGATAATAATTTAATGTTTAATAATATAGTGGGAGTATATTCAAACTTTGAGAAGTTTAAATATTAAAAAATAAAATATTATAACAGCCTAATGTTAAAGAGAGTTTTCAATCTATATACTAAAGAGTTTAGGATTCATCAAAATAAAGAAAATTGTAAAGAGTTTAATTTAGTTATCATTACCACCTTATAAAAGTATTACACCATCCTATTTATAAAGATAATATTACTTAATATCAAAAAATTGTTTAGGATATATTAGTGAATGAGGAATATAACTAATTACATTTTTTTAACGAATCAATATTAATTTCAATTATTCCTAAAATATTTTAGGATGATATGCATAGTATTAATTTTAATATTTAAATTTATTTTATAATAAAATAATTTAAAATATTATGATGAGGAATTTAGAAAATTTATATTTAGAAAACATAAATTGATACTGTAACATTTTTTGTTTTAATTTTAATGAGTTTTATTATGTTCAAAACATTTGAACATTTGGGATATGATTCCTAAAATATCACCATTATTCATATTTTATTTATTTATAGATTTTACCCACTAAATAGTTAGTGGGATTATTTTATCATATTGGAAAATAGAGAAGTGATAAGATTTACATATAGATATTATAAGTTGAAAAACACAAAAAATTGTTGCAAATATAAGACTAATCAAGTTTTCTATCATATATGACATGTTATATAGGTGTTTAGGAATATTTTTTTAATTAGTCTTAAAATAATTTAATAATATAAAATATATCATATAAAATAAAATATATACTTTATTATTATGTTATTTTGGTTGCATAAATGTGTATAAATACATACATTTTGTGAAGTTATATGATAATTAACCTCTTAAAGTATAAATTTCAATTATCTCTAACAAATTTACTTAATGGAGTATTATAGGATGTGATGAAATGTTAAGTTTATAGTGAGTATGATTCTTATATAGAGATATTGAATATGCCCATGAGGTATAAAAATGTGTTTGTATGCGCTATATGATCCCTTAAGTATACTGCTTGGAGTGTCTTACACTGTGTCTTTGATATACTAGTGGAGTATGGATCATATTTGTCTCCCTATTACTCAAGGTTGGTGGGATACCAAGAATTAAAACCTTCATACTTTTCTACCTTTATTACACATATAAAAACTAACTTAACTAATTAGGTTGGTATATTATTGATCATTTCATTGATTGGAGCACAACCACGATGTGATTTTATCTAATATTATCAGAATAAAATTTGGGCCATTTATTGAGATATAATGGGGAGTGTGTGAACACAACTTGATCGTAAATATGATGTGATAATCTACCCAAATGAAGGAAATGTGATGTGATCATCTATAAAGATGAATTATATTTTATGTATTCATTGACCAAGTTAGTTTATACACAAATAATCATGAAATTGTGAGTTTAATATATAGGATTGACATAATCCATGTCCTATGTTGATTTATGACTTGTAAAAATGGTAAATATAAGAATCCACATGAGAATATGATTATATGTGGTGGATATAGGTATATAGAAACATGTGTTTGATGAAGATCATGTCAGATCCCTTCATAGCTTGAGTAGTATTGATTCTTTTCTATTGGTTGATCCTTTCTTATATTTATGGATTCAAATTTTCATATTTATTTTCAACAATATGAGGGAACATGAGGCTGTACTTTGTGGTAGAATGAATATAGATTTAGTTTTACTCATAGATATACTCTAAATGTGTTTTAGAGTTAATCTAAAATTATTTTGGAGGAATATTCACAAGGTATTACATATGATGTGATATGAGGTAAAGTTAATGATAAACTTACAAAAGTGTTTTATAAGATGTCCAAATTATTTTTGGATATGATTTCATATGTTAATTTATTTGATAAAATATAAGGTAAAATTTCACAAAGTCTTTTTGGATTTAATATAAGTGGGAGATTGAAAAGAATAATCCCTAAAGTTAATATTTATTGTGATTTATTTTTTGATGAATGTGTCTTTGAGATTTTGTTTCCACCGAGAAAACTTTAATAAAATGATCAAAAATATATTTTCACCTTTTTATTGAGTTATTCATGTGATATTAATTATTCCTTCGATTATATATCCAAATGTTAAGGCTTGATGTAGGGATTCTTATCTCACATAGGAAATCACTAAAAGGTAATTTAATATGGTAAAAATTATAAGGGATAAAATGAATAATATGCATGAATTAAACAAGGTATTAACTCATGTGGTAAATAAAATGAGTTAATGTACATAATTATGGTGGATAATCCTCAATAATAGGGTATGTTGTGGTGTGCCTGGTCGATACTCTTTGTGAAAAGTGATACTAGTACACTATGGTGGGGAAAATAATGTTTTGAGTTCCAGAATAATTTAGTTAGATCTTGGTTACCAATATATATGGGTGGAATACATATAACACTCATGTGATTGTTATCAAACACATTTTAATGTATTGGAGTAACCACTATGATGCAAGGTACACCATAGATTGTAGTATTCTTCATTTATTTTTATTTAATGTGTTTTATTTACCATAACATAAATATATTTGGATTTAGGATTAATTCACTTAAATTACTTATATTAATTATTAATATATTCCTAATAAACCCTAATCTTCAATTATTAGAAATAATAGTGTGAAAAAAACCTCTGATAATACTATAATAATCCCTAAATAGAAGTTAACCTGAAACCTGATTATTCTTATTTTTACTAATGTTATTCAAAATTATATCCAAGAAAATTTGGGTAGAGAAAAATAATAAAAACTTCACAAAACCATAAATGTTTAATTCTAGAACACTCAAGAAAATAAAATCCTAGGAAGATCTGATAATATAATTAATTACACTAAAAAATAATAAGAAAATAAATTGGGATAGAGTACCTCAACGAGAAAAAGGAGGGTTATTGGAAATTGTTGGTGCTGTTGGACATTCAGGAATAGTAAAATTGAATTTTGGAATATTTTAATAACATATTAAATCTATAGGATCTATAGAGTATGTTTTATTATATCTAATTTGAAAAAGTACCCGGTGTTCAAAAGTATAAGTCCCAAAAATAGAAAAATCTATTCACTAAGAATAAATTTTCTTACCTAGAGTAATTATATGATAATTGATAAATTAGTTGCTATATCTCTAATTAATTTTAGTATTCACCTATCAATAATCACTCATTTGAAAAAAGGTAAATAATTAAACAACATAAAATAATGTAGGAGGAAAAATAAGTACAATCTAACTTTAAAAATAATAAATTAAATAAAGAAGTTCAATAAATGAATAAAGATAAGAAATACCATGAAATATAAAGAGTAGGATATAAAGGATGTTTAAAAAAATCACAAATGATTCTAATGGGGTAATATGGGATATACGATGGAACATTGTTAAAATTCAATAAAAATCAAGATTTAAAGAAGATGTACTCATGAAGTAAATCATTCCATGAGTGGGATAAAAAGATCAGAAAGTATTTGACATCCCTAAAAAAGAATAAAAAAATTCTTAAAAAGGGAACCCATAATCTTGTGAATAAACAATGTAAAAACTATAATAAGACTCATTTATTTGTAAGGAGTGCTTGGAAGTGTGTATTTTATAGTAGAAAATGGAAAACTAAATGGAGAAAGATCGATAAATTGAAAGTGATAAAGATAAAAAAATTTCTTCACATGAAGGAAAACTCGAATTTCACAAGAGGTTTTCCAAGGACAATAAAATAGAAGTTTTAGAATAATTTTGTGGGAGGTTCGAAGAATATTTTCTTAATTCAGAAACCTATATGACTCTTATTCTAACCCAAAATTAAATTATTATAAAGATTTAAGCAATGGTAAAAGCACCACTGGATACAATTCCTTTGTTATCAATATTAAACAATCCTATTCCACATAAGGAGGAATCTAGAAATAGAATAAAAACCATTATACCCAAGGATGATAAAAATTTGAAATGGAAAACTAGAACTAGCATAAATATACCTCTCAATGTAAAATCTAAAAAATATAAAAGATCATGGTTGGGAGATATTTCTCAACCTTTCATATACTATTTAAGAGAAATAAAAACAATTCCATTTTATCTAATTTTATTTATTTATTATAAATTATATGGAATTGATGGAGTAATGAAGAAAATAAGTTATTGAATGCTAGAATCACTTCATATAGTAATAACAACCAGTCTGTCATGGAACAAGTTACATATCACGATGAATAGTAAGTAAGGTGCATCCCTTGAGGGTGAGCCAACATAATTGGAATGATTCCATAAACATATTTTTATAAATATGTAATTTTTTAGAAACTATTTAAATATAGAATTAATGGTAATTTTATCAAAAATTTTCTCCTTATTTCATTTGTGTCAAATATATTTATAAAGGGTTAGTTATGATTCATGAAAAATTAAGATATTTAAGGAGTTTTTTAGCTTTCACTTAATATTTCTAATGTGTTTTTCAAGATAATTACATAATATATAACTCATGAAAAATCTATTTGAATGACCTCCAAATAAGAAATTGAGTTGGTATAACATGTACAATAGTTTAAGGACAACTTTGATCACCTTGATTACTCACACTTATTTTCTACACATGGGTTTCCCAAGAAAACATAGAATTAATTAACTCAAGGCTCATATCTAAGAAAATACATGGTTTTAATCTATCTCTAAACATGTTTATCATGTTTTAATTCTAGATAAAGGGTGTGAGGATATTTTTTTTAATGATAAGACATCCCTTATATTTTTTTCATTTATTAATAATAAAGGGGATAATAAACGATCTTAAATAGATATAATGACATAGGAATTTGGATGGATTTTCCAAAAAATAAAAAGGGGTATATTTAAGAGAACATGTGTTGATTTTATTTATTTTTCAATAAGGAAGGCTTACATGATGTTAAGAATATTGTAAATATATATTGAAGAAGTATGGAAGTGAAATTGAATGTTCTTCTATCATAAATTGAAAAGAAGTTTCTATTGACATTACTTGGAAAACATGAATATTAAACTTTAATATAACAATCAATTTATTTTTTAATCATTGGTGAACAATTCTTAACACCAATGGATTGTAATGATGATGAGAGTTTAAATCTATAATATTTTTGAAAGGTTTTGGAAATTCAATCTAGTGTGGGTGATTGACGTTTATGTTTATAAATAAAGATGCTGTTTAATGTGAAGAAGATCC
Source organism: Viscum album (assembly GCA_963277665.1). Lineage (NCBI taxonomy): Eukaryota > Viridiplantae > Streptophyta > Magnoliopsida > Santalales > Viscaceae > Viscum > Viscum album. The sequence continues at coordinate 1,372,808,863 of OY728135.1, forward strand.
ATCTATTGAAGGGGGATCCTTAGGATGAGGTTCGAATTTTATTTGAGTTTATTGAGAAGTCTTGGATATAGATTAGGTGAGTTTTGTATTAAATTTAGTGATGTTTGGAAATATAGACTATATTTTGAAATTCAAAAAGAGATGATTACTTACAATTCATTTAGACTCTATGTAAGAGTCACCTTGACCTACATATGAGTGAATGAAGCATAAATTAGAAAAGATTTAATTGTGTATGTTTCATTTAAACTACCCTATTCATGTTATCAAAATTATAAAAAAGTGATTTTTTACATCCAATTATCAGTAAAATAGACCACATATAGGTATTTTTACTTTGTATAGGTGTCATTGCCACATATATATACACATCATTAAATTTTTTAGGAGTCACTATAAGAATACAAATAATCCATTGAAAACTTTCATATGATTCATTGTAATAGATGGATCCTTATGATTCATTATATAAGTACTAGATAGCTCTATATATGTCATAACTTTGAGAAAATGTGAGTTCTTCTAAGGACTAAATATAATATACTTATAGAATTTATATTATGAAGAAATGAGAAATTAAATCAATCAATGTTGTTAAATTATTATGTAAGTATTCAAATAACATGATCATTAAAATTGGCCTTGATTTGACCTGAGATGATGAATCAAGCTAAATTTTATTCATGTTAAAGATTTTAATGTTGAGTTCAATGCTGCATGGTACAAGTACCACATTGTGTTTCTATGAACACATGTAATTTTTCAAAATAATTTAAATCTGCTAATTTTTTGGAGAAGGAAATCATGATATTCAAATATTGTGTAAGTAAACTATCTTGATTCAAACTAATTATGGTTATAGGGAATTTAAATTAGTTTGAATTATAATTCAAAACTAGTAATTATATTTCTGTTTACAAAAAATGGGTCTCTTGTAATCGAGTTTTGAGGAGTTTCCAAATTTGATATGGGAAAATAATTAATTTTAAATACTATGTGAATAAAAAAAATATTATGGGGGTAAGAAGATAGTAATATTTGACATTGTTATTTCCGGAATATATTTATCCCATCATAGTAGTGACAGAAACCAATAATATACCCGTAAGAAGAACACATTTTGGTATCATGGAAGAAGAAGGAGAAGAAGAAAGAGGCCCATGCTACAACTATATCATATAAGGTGATAAAATGAGTTCTCTTAAAGAATAATGAGTTAAGGTCATACTATATATTTCATGAAAGGATTCATTGAAGGACTATGTGAGGAAATCAACATCTGATTGTAATGGCCAAGCTATGGGAGACATAAAGAACCAATGAGAAGCTAATAACTATGTTACAAACAATAAAAACTATCTATTGGGACTATAAAGCACATGGTGTGATGTAGTGTAATTATGATGGGAGAATATTTCATGCAACTTTAATTAATAGTAGATGAAATCATGGTTAGGGGGACAACCATGCCCACAAGCATCTCCCTAAATCTATGAATTATCTATATGCTTATGGGTCAACGATTCGTTAGTTCAAACATTAATGATATTCATTTCTTGTCAAATGGTAACACTCATGATTTAATGAATGGGTCCACATCTTGATCCCCAATCTAGGTTCCAGTGATACCATGACACCTCATGAAACAACTTTTCAACACTATCGATAATCCACCATCATACACTCAATTTTGACAAATCTAACCCATGTTTTTCAACTTTTCTCACCATCAGAATACTCTAACATTCCATCACACTATGGGTGCTACCTAGTGCCTCATAAAATCAAAAATATTATGGTTCCCCACTCACCAAAACAATGGTATTCTAATTATTACTCAGTTTTCAAACCAATCCACTCATCCCCTTGGTACTTCACATGACCCAACTATCATCACACCCCATTTAATTCTTTCTAAAAAATCATACTTCATTCTTCACATGATCTGAACACCTCAACATATCAAAAATATCATAACCCATTCTTTAATCCACCATAATATCCCAAGATCACATATCACTCACCAATCATACCCTGATTAACTCATTCAATTCATCAAGCACAATAACCATACCTCAAATCAGACCATTCTCTAACCAAAATACACCCTAACATCAAGGTTTAACACCCATTTTCATTTATTCCTTAATTATAATAAGGTCTCCCACAAATTTCCACTATCATCTCATATGCAGTCAACACCCTTGTGTGATTTTACTCTAAGGCCATAATACCCACGACCTAACTTCATGCCATTGGAGAACTAAGAAGTCCTAGACCCCATCACAATATACCGATACCTCTGAAGGGTCCTATTCTAAACCAGTCTCAAGGGACCAATCATGATTTTCCCAAAAAAGCCTATCTACACACATAAAATGAAACCATTTTTCATTTTATACATCATCATAATCCACCTTATGGATCACATAACATACAAAATTCAATATCTTTATCCCATATATTTTCCAAAATTTACCCATAAGTTTGTTCCACAAGTCATCCAGGGCCACAAAACACTTAATGAAGAAGCAAGTTCACATACCATAGGCTAAGACTAGGTATCACAAATCCACCCATTCTAGAGGTTAACTAAAATCTCACTCCTCTGACCTATGGTAATATTGTACATCTAAACATCTTAAAATTTCTAGCTAAATGATCCATTTTTAGTGAAACCAACTTATAAAACCATTTATACATATTTAACCTTACACATGCATCCGTATTATCAGTCATAAGCTTATATGTCTAATCCGCCAGATGACCATGCTTTCCTTTTACACCCCAAGACTTTACAATTTCACTTTTGAATAAATTTATTTGTGTCACTATCCTTCTTTATACAAAACACCATGATGAGATTACACTACCCACAATAATGAGTTTTCTTTCATTACACGCAAGGATGAGTTTTATCAAAAAACAATATATTATTAAAATATTTCTATTTAATATAATTTGATATAACATAACCGCTAAGTTGGTGTTTATGATTAATATTAACTAACTTATGAAAATATAAGGTTTAATTCATTTGTTACAAATTAATTATATATGATTATAAGAACCAACTGAATATTTAGGAAATGTTTTTATAAAGAACTATTTTATGCTCACAAAGTCATTTTATCCTATAAAATTAAATTAATTGCTATTAATGAACGATATTAATGAAATCTATATGTTATATATTCAATAAAATATTTTTGATATTCATATAGTAGATTTGTGTAGGAACCTTGGTGAGATAATGTTTTTTGATAATCATAGTTCACTCCAATTTAAAAATAATGAAAATTCACATATTTTTTTATGTAATGATAATCAGTTCTATGAATATTTATAAATGAATACATTATGTCAAATGTTATCATAAATTTCAATAATTAAATAAATTAAGGATATTTATGTTTCAATATATTTACAAGTGTATATTTACACATAATTATGAACCACACTCAATCAGGTACTGTTGTGTATAAGACATACAACTTGTATGATTTTCAAAGTCCCTAACACTGATAGTTCCAAGGAGTCACCGATGATCGGTCAGAACAATAGTTCAAGCGACTCACCGATGGATGATTCATCGATGGGAGACACACTAATAGTTCAATGGACTTACCGATGGATGAGTCACCGATGAGAGGCACACTGATAGTTCAAAATTAGTCATTGATGATGTCTCATCGATGCCCAGATAGACCGATAGTATAAATGAATCACTGATTCCCAGAGTCACTGATACCGATGAAAATGACTCAACGATATAGTGAGTCAATGATTATAAAATATTGATGTTGACATACCAATGCTAATGACCCACTTATACTTATGACCCATTGATAGTCATAAAAACTATTTTTTATTTTATTAATTCAAATTTATATATAACAGTTATATTTAGATAAATTAATACTTCTAACATTATTTAATGTTGTTTGTAGGATATTAAAAGGATAGTATTAGGTACATGAATGTGGGGAGATCATTATGTATGCCCTAACTCAAAGTATAAAATAATTACAAGATGAATCATTAGAGACATGATAAAAGACATAGAGAATAACCATAATAAAAAAAGTGTGTAAAAGAGAAAAACTCCTACAACTTTAGAGAATACTTCCAAAAACCTAAGAACTCAAAAGGAAGAACACATGAGGAGATCAAGAAGTCAAGCTAAACCTCATGAGTTGTTCTAAAAATCTTTCGAAGAATAATCTTAACATATCATACTCCTAGAATCCATAACACAGAGGCTACAACACTCTATTTTTGAGTCAACTTACAGAATAGGACTCAAACTTCAATTCCACTACATCAAATGAGTCTAGAGCTGTGCCACATAACACACAGAGGCTTCTAAACCTAACTCTACATCTTTATCTTTGTTGGGTAAATTTATTTACAATTTTTACTAGTGTGTGTATCTGTTTGTTACACACACACTACCTCCTATGCATAACTTGAGGATACTTGATATCCTCAAATAATAGGGTCTATTTATCCTTTATATCACACATAGAACTGTGGAAGAGGTCATGTGTGCCCTGTTTGTTGATTTTCCCCTATAGAACATTGGTAGAGGTCAAGTGTGACCTAGAAATCCTTGCATGATATTGTGAACCCCAAACCAGGGTGTGAATCAAACTTGAATATTAATTTAAACTACTTGGTGGTAGGTGATCACAATGTAGAGAGGACTAAGTCTTAACTTGAGATAGAACGTATTGTTTTAATTTCCTCTGTGTATATTGTTATTTTCTTTTACTATGTTTGATAAATAATTTCATTCAAATAAATTCAAACTCTGATAGTTGGTTTAGCAAGTGTTTATAACTATTTTTAACTGGTAGGTTAGTTTCCAAATTTATATTAATCTTTATATTAGTATAGGTGAGAACTAATCAATATTTTGAGATATTAATTGAACATTGAGGATTATTATACAAACTGAAAAAGATTTTATTTTTAATGGGGGAAAAATTTAAAATAGATAATATTTTACATAAATTTTAATTGGAACTCAATTCATCCCATCTTGAGTTTTATACTCAGACCAACAATTGGTATCAGATGTAGGTTACGAATTTTTCAGTTTCAAATCATTTTAAAACTTTTTGAACTGTGATTGTAGTTGTACATCAAAGATCTTAATTTTTTTGTTATTTCTAAAATTTTGTCTCTTTGAAATATTTTCCAAAACTGTATTTTTGAAAATAGATTAGAATGAGATGATACAAATAAACCACCATTTTTAATGGAAGAAATTAAGCATAGTGGAATCTTAAATTGAAATACTTATAGAAAGCATGGGATTTGAAATATGGATTGCTATTGAAAGTAAATATGCAATTCCTGAAACTACTGCAAAACACTTGAGATGAAGATACCAAGACTACCTACGAAAATAACTACAAATTAACGAATTCTCTATACAATTCACTAAGAGATGAATAATTTAATCACATTTTTTCTTGTAAAATTGCTCATGAGATTTGGGAGACTTTATCTGTTTCACATAAGGGAAAATCTAATGTTAAAGAGATAATATTAAATATATATACTATTAAATATGACATTATTAGAAGTAATCTTGATGAATCTATTTTTGATATGTTTCTTAGGATTAATAAAATTGTGAACACCATGATTTATTTAGGAAGAGTTGTCTCAAAAAAGGATTAGATCATGAGTATTCTATGATTCTTACCGGAGAGATGGATAAGTACATTAGTATCTATTACAGAATCATGTGACATTGATTAAATTCTAGTGAAAGAACTAGTTGAAAATTTAATGATGTATGAAGGGGAAATAAAATTAAATCAAGAGGAAAAAAATAAAAGAGAAAATATGTAGCCTTAAAGACTACCACTTCCAAAAGAAAATATAAAGAGAAAGTTAAAGATACTTTAGAGGGCACATTTAGTGAAGAATCAACTTTAGACAGTGGTGAGGAAATGGCCCAACTGGCCAAGAGATTCAGAAAATTTTACTCAAAAGAAAAATTTCTTCAAGAAACCAAACTATAATGGAAAATATGACAACAAAGGAAATTGGAAAAAGGATTGAAAGAAGCATAAAAAATCAAAAGAAATAGTTTGATATGAATGAAAAAGGAAAGGGCATGTAAATGATAACTGTCATAAATTAAAGTATAAAAAAAGTATGAGTATAAAGATAGAAAATATAGGAAAGAAATGAAGGACACCAAGAGTGAATCCGAGGAAAGATCCAGTGAATTTTCTTCCTCTCAGAATGAGAAAGCAGATATGGTAAACATGTGCTTTATGATAAATAACTCAGAGGTACTATTAAACTCTCATATACCTAATGAACATTATTCTAGAGATGAACCTGAATATATAAATATGAAAAATTATGAACTCTTTGAGTATTGTAATATGCTAGAAGAAACTTGAGACGAACTAAAGTATAAGTATAAATCTTTAAATAAACATCATGCACTCTATGAAAATAGTAAATCTAAACTTACTATTGAGAAAGAGAACAAAGAAAAACATCTAAAGGAAAATAATGACCTAAAGTTATCTAATGGTCAATTAAAGAAGGATCTAGAAAATTTTACTAATGGAAGAAACACTCTTACTAGGTTTCATGGTAAATAGATAGCTCCTAGGTATACTACTAGAATATGATATCAGTTCGGACAAAGAAATTTATCAAAAACACATTTTATAACTAAATCTGAAAAATCTTCTTCTCTGTCTAATAATCAAGATTTCACTGCAAGTTCTAGTTCTGAAAAATATTTTACTGCATTAAGTTTTTTTGGACCAAATAAATTTTTTTTCAAAAACATTACATTATACATATAAGAAACCCATAAGACAAATTTGGGTTCCTAAATTCTTTATTACTAATGTTTCTAGACCCAAAAAAATATGTGTACCAAAATCTTTTCTTAGATGAATTGTTTTGTATGTAAACTGCCTAAAGAGTTCCTTTAGAAATATTTCGTACTTGGATTGTGGATATTCAAGATACAAGAAAATATATTACTCAAGATTCAAGAATCTCATAAAAATTGATGGAGGACATGTCACATTTGGTAACAATGGTAAATGAAAAATCATCGTCTTAGGCCATATTGGTGACCCTAACTCTATTTCATTTTCCAAAGTACTATATGTTAATGGATTAAAATATAACTTGCTTATAATATCTCAATTTTTTGATGATGGATTTAATGTCAAATTTAAAAATGATTAATTCCATGTTTTTTATGAAAAAAACTTAGTATTTACTACTCTTAGAAATGATAATGTATATGCTGTAAACTTAGACACACTAGCATCAAAAAATGTTTCCTGCCTAAGTGCCTTTCACAAAGAGTCTTGGATCTGGCATATAAGACTAAGATAATGTAATGTACACTCCCTTAAGAAATTAAATAGAAATGTTTCAGTTAAGGACCTGCCCAAATTAAAGTTTCCAAGAAACATAGTGTGAAATCCTTGTCAAAAAGGAAAGCAACACAAAATCTCTTTCAAAGCAAAGAAAGAAGTTACAACTTATCAACCTCTCAATTTAGTTCACATGGACTTGTTTAGACAATCTAGAGTTTTAAGTCTCAATTGGAAGCACTATGCTTATGTTCTTGTAGATGACTTTTCTAGGTATACTTGGACCTTTTTCTTAGCTCACAAAAGTGAATCTTTCTATCATTTTACCAAGTATGCTAGGACTGTAGAAAATAATAGTGGACTTATAATTAAATCCTTATGAAGTGACCATGGACATGAATTTAAAAATTAGGACTTTGAATCTTTTTTCTCCAAAAATAGATATAGGCACGACTTCTCAGCCTGTAGGATACCTCTATAGAATGGTGTAGTAGAAAGAAGAAATAGAACCCTACCAGAAATTTCTCGAACTATGATCAATGAATACGAACTACCAATTTATTTTTGGGCTGAATTTGTTAATAAAACTTGTTACATAATAAATAGAGTCTTAATCAGACCTATCCTTAAGAGAAGTCCTCATATGTTATGGAATAATAGGAAACCCAAGGTAAATTATTTAATATCGTTTGGATGTAAAGTTTATATTCTTAACACTAAATATAATCTTGATAAATTTTCCTCCAAAATTGATGAAGTTATATTCCTTGGATATTAAACATCAAGTAAATCATATAGAGTCTTTAATAAAATAACCAAATGTCCAGAGGAATATGTACATGTCAAGTTTAATGAAATAGATGCACAAGAACCTAAGATCTCACTAGGGAATCTTAAATAGGATATATACAATTTTTACATTAATACAAAACCATCTAAACATCATATAAAGGATCATGTTAAAACTTCAAGTTTTAGAAATTCCCTAGATTCTAGCCATAATGAATCAGAAACAAGTGATGAACCTGAAATAACTAGACATACTTTTACTAGACCAACTAAAACCCTTAAAACCACCCCTTAGATACTATAGTTGGAGATTTAGACAGAGTAACTAAAACTAGATCTTCTTTAAGAAATTAGTTTGAACATCAAAAATTATTATCATAACTAGAACCTAAAAATACCAATGACGCAATCAATGATTAATTTTGGGTGATAGATATTCTAGAATAGCTTAATCAGTTTGAGAGAAATAAAGTCTGAAAGCTTGTTGATATACCAAAAGATACCTTGACAATATGAACTAAATGGGTTTTTAGGAATAAAGTAGATGAAACAAGAAATATAGTTAGAAACAAAGATAGGTTCTTTTCCCAAGGATATAATCCGGAAGAAGAAATTGATTATGAGGAAACAATTTCACTGGTAGCTAGGAATGAAGTCATTAGAATCTTACTTGCCTATGCTGCACAATTTTTTTAAAACATTATCAAATGGATGTCAAAAGTTCATTATTAAATGGTTATATAATTGAGGATGTTTTTTTGAAAACCCCAAGATTTAAAAATACACATTTTCCAAATCAGGTTTTGAAATTAACTAAAGCTTTATATTATTTGAAACATGCTCTAAGAGCATGGTATGATAGGTTAAGTAACTTTATTATTTATAAAGGCTTTAAAAAATGAGTTATATATCAAACTTTATTTATAAAATTATTTTCTAAATATGTTTTAACACCTCACATATATTTAGATGATATTATTTTTGAATATTCTAAACATTTTTTATGCAATGATTTTTAAAAAATGATGCAAAGTGAGATTGAAATGAGTTTGATGGGTGAACTTTAATATTTTCTTGGATTTAATATATTTCAAAACAAAGATGGTATTATTATAAATCAAAGTAAATAAACTAAATATCTTTGGAAAAGATATGTATTTTATTGAATTAAGAGTAGTGAAAGACCTATGAGTTCTATATGTAAGTTGGATCTTGATAAAAATGTGAAGTATGTTGATCAAACTGCTTACAAAGGAATGATTGGGAGTATTATTTAATTAATTTATAATAGTATAGACATCATGTTTAGTGTGTGTATGTGTGCATGATTTCAAGAAAACCCAAAAGAGTTACATTTAAATGCTGTTAAAAGAGTTTTTAAATACCTAAAGTATTTAACTAATTTAGGACTATTCTACCCTAGAGGACAACCTTTTGATATGCTTATTTATTCTGATACCGACTTTGGAGGATATAAGTTAGATAGAAATAGAACCTATAGAACATGTTATTTTATGGGAAAGTATTTACTTTTACAGTTTAGTAAGAAGAAAAATTATGTTACATTATCCACAACTGAATTAGATTATATTTCTGCTGGTAGTTACTATACAATTTTTTTTGGATAAAACACACTTTATTAGATTATGGATTTCAATTCAAACATATCCCTATAAATTATGACAATACATGTTCTATTAAAATTTCTAAGAATCCAATTGTTTCATTCTAGAACGAATCATATTGATGTAAGACATCACTTTTTGAGAGATCACTATCCAAAAGGTGATATAACTCTTGAGTTTATTGGGAATGAGCATGAAGTTTATGAAATTTTTACCAAACACTTAAATGTTTAAAGAATGAGATACATCAAACATGAACTTGGAATGATTAATCTATAAATACTATCTGACCTTATCCCCTTAAAAAATTCTATTTATCCGTGACACTGATCACTATGAAACTGATTGTGTCACACTGATCATGTGAAACTGATATAGTGACACTGATCAGGTGAAACCAATCAAGTGAAACTGTTTGAGTGAAACCGTTTGAGTGAAATCTTTCGAGTGGAACCGATCGAGTGAGACCAATCTTATGAAGCCGATCAAGTGATACTGATACCGTTAGAGTGAAAATGATACTGATAGATACTTTTTAGTAAATATATTCATCTGTTAATTTTTAAGTAAAATAATGAATTTTCATTCTTTTTATATTAACGTTATTATATTTTTTATTTCTACAAATTAAAATCCCTAAATGATAAAATTAAATCTATCCACACTTTGACCTTTCACTACCCACTATACCTTGAAACCTTTGACCTTTCAACTTCTTTTCTTGAACCCGAACGTTCAGAATGGAGAGGAAAACGTGTGTGATGGAAGGACCAATTGAATAATCATCAACCAAGCATCAGAAAGAATAATTAAGTGGTGTTGTAGGGTTTTTGAATCTGGGGTTGGGAAGTAGTACAATAACTCTAGAGGAAGAAGTGTCTCTTGAGTGGTTGTTGTTGAGAAAGTATCTCTTGATGAAAGTTTTGGAATCACAAGGGTAGATTATCTAGTTTGAAAGCAATGAAAGACCTTTCTATCCAAAGCTGTTACACCAATTTTATCTCAACTTAAAATTATTTTTGGAAGGAGCTGATGAGGCTTAGATGAAGACTTTGGTAAAGGGAAATGAGATTTCTTTTTTCTTCAAAAGAGTGGGATGAATGCTTAGAGATGCCTCATGAGGGAATATTTACTGACTACTTGGGTAACATTACACAAAATTCAGATTTATTTTCAAATGAAAATGCATTAAAATAGTTGAATATAAATGAGGATTCAAAGAGGTTGAAAAATTCAGAGTTAGATGGAGAGTCCATAATTTTCTTCATATTTATCCAACACCCAATCTGCCCAAGGAAGGGATATTTTGATGCCTTAAAGTATCAGGATGTATTTCTGATTTATTTGTTAAAGAATGAAGATAAATTGGATCTATGTAGGTACCTTATGGTATATATTTATGAGATTATCAAACCCTCTAAAAAGGTAACCTATTTATACTACCCAAGGATGATTCATGCAATGTTTAATAAGCAAGGATGTGTGGATGATGGAGATGAGGTGATCAGTGCTTGTAGTGGTTTTTTCTTCCACAAAGATATCTGAAAAGGATGAAGATAATTTCTAACCCATAGAGGAGAATGTGTGTAGTAGATAAGGCGAAACTTTATGGGGATTATAATACTATTGACCATCCTACCAGACCAAGGGATCAAGATGATGTAGGTCTCAAACATGGTGATCATGTTGTATATTCAGATAAAGGGGAAGCTGATTCTGGGCTTCCAAGAGAAGAGGGGTATCCTATAGATGATTTGAGTGACCTAGATATTGCTGAAAGTCCTAAAGAAATGTCATATGGACCTGTAAGTCCACCATTAAAACTACCATATCATGAACCTTTTTTGGATGATGAATATGAGGAAGAGACTGAAGTCTCTGGATTTTAAGGTTATCTAATCAAGACTGATGATGATGGTGATGATGATGAGGATGACGATGGTGAACATGTGAGTGAATCACTGAAAGAAGGACAATAAGATATTAGTTCAGGTGGGGAGTCTATGCATAGAGATGATGATGTGGCTGGTAGATAGGATGATGTTGATCCTATTGAACATGATGCTACTAATCATGATGGGAATGATGATGGAGATGCTGGAAATGAGGAGGATATAACCACCCTTATGATGCTCAAGGAATCACATAGAAACTTAAAGATATTATGGATAGAGGTAAAGAGGAAGAGGCTGAAGCTCAGCCTATTCAAGTGCCTCAGAATGAGGGAGAGCCTCAAGTGGTTTGAGTGGATGGAGTTCAAGAAGAACCTGAAGTTAAGATAGTAACAATGCCTTAGAATGTTATTTTGGATGAAGGTCAAGAAGCAGAAGATGAATCACAAGTTGAGGGGGATTCTCAAGGAAGAAGAGTGAGAATTGATACTATGGAGCCTAGATATTAGAATTGTTCTAGTGAGTGGAATATAAATCTATGAAATATCTTGTTTGGACTGGATTATGATTCAGATGAAGAGATGGTAGCCCCTCCTGCTCTATAAGCTAATGTGGAACCGATTGCTCCTACTTCACCTATTTTTCCTACTAGTGATGAGCTGGTTGTACCTTTAGTGCCTAGTGACAATGTCACAAAGGCTGATCTTGAACAATTCAAGGATGATGTGTGTGAGTCTGTGAGATCATCCATTAGAGTCAGAAATGAAGCTTCTACTTCTATGATTATTTCAGAGGCAAATGCTTCTAGGATTGAAAGAATGGTTATTCAGAAGATACATAAAAACCTAATCACTATAGCCAAGACCATTGTGAGACGTAATTCAATTCTAGGTGAATAAGTTAATAAAATGGGGCACAATTTGGCTTCCCTATCCAATGATTTCAGAACCACAATTGGTGGTGTTATGAAGGTTCTTAAGAACCTTATTACCCATCTATTGAGTGAATATTTGAAAAATTTGAAAGAGGATCTTGCATAAATGATATCTGGGGCATCCAGTTCTAAAGGTACCAAGCCTACTGCTGATATGGAGTCTCTCGGGACTATGATAAGGGAAGATCTCATGGATGTAAAAAATATTTATTATAAAGAGACCCTTTCCAAAGTAAAACAAAATAGTGATATTGTTTATAACATGGAGATAAAATGTATAAATGAGGAATTTGCTACTCAAAAGGAGATTAGGGACAAAGGGGGAAAGTATTTTTCCAAAATCTAAACCAAGCATGATCTAAATAACAACTTTGTGTACTTGGATGAGAACCTCAAGATACCACCATTGACTAAGGAATTCAAGAGGAAAGTGATCCAGTTGAATTATTTTACACCCACTTTGGAAAATTTCATGGAAAACAAGAAGGATTTTGAAAAGGCTATGCAGTATGGGGGTCAAATCATCAATGATTTTATCAAGATTTTGAAGCCCTACCTGCATGTATTGGCTAAAGTTATAGTGGTCCATGCAGCTGCTTCCATCAGAACTAGTTTCTTACATCCTACTCAGATGATAGTAGTCCAAGATTTATCTCTGGTGAGGATAGTGATCCATGATTAGCCTCAAAGTTGTGCTTTGTTAGAGAAGAGACCAAGCATTGAAACTAATGTTCCTACAACCATTGCTTTACCTCATGTAACCTTTCGAGCATCCCTTCCTACAAACACAAAACCAACTCCTAAAACCATTCTTGATCCTTCAGACAAAGGGAATGGTCCTCAATATCCCAAGCCTTAGTTGTGGATCATTATTGGATACGACTTTGTACATATTTTTTTTATGAGTGTCTTTTGATGGTTGTACTCTTTTATACATACAGGAATATCAATTTGACTTTAATGTGTCTCAAGTTTCTTGGTGTTTTTTTCTTTATCCTTTCTATTTCTTTTCACCTTTTTTCTAATCCCAAAAGGGGGAGAAATCTATGGATGGAATAAACTATTAACCTAAGGAGGAGACTAACTATGGAATATGAAATATGGAATGTAATCAACAGAATATATATACATATATATATATATATATATATATTTCAGCTATCACTAATACTATTCTAATACACTTATTGAGGGGGAGAATAAAAGGAAAGACCTTATAGTTATATTGAGAATTTACACTCACTGTTTGGTATGCTAAGTCAAGTAATTCTTATTCATTTACATCATGTATAACTCATTAATTCCATGATTTGTGATTATAAAAAGGGGGAGATTGTTGGAAACTTTGTGTGATAGTTGTTTTAATAATAAAAAATCATGGAAACTTACAAATCCCGATAATTCACATATTATGTTTTAAGTAATGATAATCATGTTAGTGAATATTTATAAATGAGTAAATTATTTCACATGGTATAATAATTCTCAATAAGTCAATAAATTATGGATATTTATGTTCCAATATATTTACAAGTGTATATTTACATGTAATCATCAATCTCACTTAATCATATATTGTTTTGTAAAAGATAGAGACTTTTTATGTTTTTCAAATTCCCTGACACTGAAAGTTCAAAGGAGTCACTGATGATCAGTCACATCGATAGTTTAGGCGACTCACCGATGGATGAGTCACTGATGGGCGATGCACTAATAGTTCAAAGGACTTACTGTTGAAAGAGTTTCCCATGTGTGAAACACCGATGGTTCAAAATGAGTAACCAATTATTACTCACTGATTCCTCTTACAGAACGATAGTACAAATGACTCACCAATTCCTAGAGTAACCGATACTAATGAAAAGGACTCATCGATATAGAGAGTCACCGATACTAACTGAATGATGCTAATCGATTGATGCTAATGACTCACTGATACTTATGACTAACTGATAGTCATAAAAACTGTTTTTTATTTTGTTAAATTCAAATTTATATCTAACTGTCATTTTTAGATAAATTAATGATTCTAAATTTTTTTAATTTTGTTTGTAGGATATTCAGAGGACAATATGATATACATTTATGTGGTGAGATCATTATTTCTTCTGGACATTGGAGTTAAAAATAATTACAAGATAGATCATTCAAGACATGAGAAAAGACATAGAGAATAACAGTAAGAAAAAAAGTGCATAAAAGATAACAACTCCTGCAACTTTCGATCATACTTCCAAAACCTAAGAACTCAAAAACAAGAACACAAGGGGAACAAGAAGATGTATATATCATACTCCTAGAAGCTAGAACACAGAAGATAAAACACTCTGTTTTGGAGTCAACTTCCAGAAGATGACTCAAACTTCAATTCCACTACATCAAATGAGTCTAGAGCTACACCGCATAAAACACAGAGCCTTATAAACCTAACTCTACATATTTCTCTCTGTTATGTTCATTTATTTACATCTCTAAGAAGTGTGTGTATCTTTATGTTACACATACACAAACACACACTGACCCTAGTGAATAAATGGGGGATACTTGATATCCTCAAATATGACACTCTATTTATCCTTTTATATTCCATGTAGAACTATAAAAGAGGTTTTGTGTTACCTGTTTTTTTCTTTTTCTAGGAAGAACTATGGTAGAGGTCAAGTGTGCCCTAGAAAACCTTGCGTGCTGTTGTGAAACCCAATCCAGGGTGTGGATCAAACTTGTTTATTAATTTAAACTTATTTGTGGCAGGTGATCACCAAGTGTAGAGGACTAAGTCTCAGGTTGAGACTGAACCTCTTATTTTAATTTCCATTGTATCTATTATTATTTTCTTTTATTATGTTTTATAAAAAATTTCGTTCAAATAAAGTCAAAATCTAATAGTTAGTTTAGAAAGTGTTTATAATTGTTTTGAACCAGTGGGTTAGTTTCAAAAGATATATTAATCTTTAGATTAGTATATCTAATAACTAATCAATCTTTTTAGATATTATTTGAACATTAAGGACTCTTATGAATTCACTACAAACTATCTTCGATTATATTTTTAATTGGGGGAAATTTTTTATATAGCCAATCTTTAAAAGAATTTTTTTAAGAACTCAATTCACCCCTTTAGAGTTTCCTACTCTAACCAGCAACTTCATAATAATAATATATGAACAAACCCAATATTACACATAAAAACCTATATTTTTTTACAAAATCAATTTTACTGCTTTTTAATGCCCCACCTATTTTAAATCCAATTTGGCACTTTTATATAATTTATTTGAAAAAATAAAGTACTTTTTTATATAGATATATAAAAATTTACTTTGCATAAATTATTGGTATTTTTTTTGATAAGTTTCATTTTTTGATGGATAGTGAAAATACTAATTTTTAATTAAAAACAACATTTTCATCGAAATAATTTACAGTGTTAAATTATATTTTTCTTAGTTTTAAAATATAAATATATTATTTTATTATCATTTAATCCAATGTAGGTAATGAAATTAATTTTATATTGGTTTAGATAAAAAATTGATTCAATATTTTTCATGTTTAAACTTTAATAACCAGTTTTCTAACCCAGTCAATGTGATTAATTTTAAATTAATTACTTCGTATACTGTGTTTTGAATTTTGAAAAATGGATTCCATTTTTGTAATAAGTGGTTTCAAATTATTTAAACAGTTTTCTTTTATTTTTGGACATATGAATAGTAACTTTAGTAATATTTTTTTATTACAATGGTTAAGGGAAAATGGGTAATTAAAGGTACAAATTATATTATAAATATTATACAATTACCCTAAAACAAGTCCTAACTTTATTGGATTTTTGCATTTCAACCAGAATCATCCATAGAACTGACTTATATCCTTTTTAAGACACTTGGGTGAGAATGTGACATTTATTATAATTTATTTATAGAGAAGTTAAAAATATCATTCTCATATTTTTAATAACTATACCATTTTTAATATATTGTTGCATAAAAGATAAATTTGACTATAAATAATAACTTGAAATCTAATTTTCTTATCTATATTCTGATAATTTATTTATAATTTATAATGATAATATAATTAACAAAAATGGTAACATAATGATGAATTAGTAATTTTTAAATAACAAAATAATCATATAAATTATTTTAAAAATATTAAATAAAATATAATTTGAGAGATTTAATGTCATCCTCAAATTTTATTGATGAATTTGAAATTTTACTAATATTCTAGAAGTCTTAGTTGGAATTTATCTTGTTGTTTCAGTTTTTTTTTCTAAGACAAAATAATGAATAATGTCAAAATTGACATTATGGATATTTTATAATAAATTATATTTAATTAAATGATATAATATATATAAAAATATAAAATTCATCCAACTGATTGAGATAATTCTCAAAATGTCATAATTGAATCATTTAGTGGTCTTATGGAATTTTATAATAATGATATCAACACTTAATTTATAAATCATATGATATCACAGTAATATTTAAAGGGGTTAAATAAGGGTTAAAACAAAAATTTAGGGATTTAAAACATAATACAAACTTGTCCAAAAATTATTGGATAAAGGGGAATTTACCCTTATCATATTAATATTTAATTGGAGTTGTTTAATGAATAATTTTCCATGAAAATAACTTATATATTATTTACTGTAAAATATTTTTAGCACATGAGACTCTTCCAGATTAGAGAGGACTCTTCTAGTGAATCCAAGTGACCAAAGATCAAATTCAGGTGGAGTTATATTTCCATGTTACTATAAAAGATACTGTAGTAGGTGATGTTCAGTACTGTAGCAGCCAAAAATATTCATCAATTTCATCGGATTAGTCCTTGGGTCCTTCAAGGATTTAAGGGCACCTAGGGCCTTCAAGAAATTACAGATTTCAAGACACATCAAGGCCCTTGGTGTACCTTTATGATTTTAGGCCACCTCAAGGCCTTCATGCCCTATGGAATGCAGTTGCAACCTGGCATATTTCGAAGGAACAAGGATCTAGATGTGGATTCAAAGAAGGCGCATTCACAGGAGGAAAACCAACTTGAATTGGAATAATGAGAGTGTATGAAATTTTTATCAATATTAGGATAGTTCATCTATGCACAAGATAGCTATCTGACCAGCGTTGTTAAGGTGATGAGATCACATCAAGATATATTCTAGGTAGGGGAAATTCTATGTAGTCTATTTGGGATGAATTGCTCTAAGGCCTTAGGGTCATGTAATGTGTCACTAAGCCTACGAGCCATTTAAGGGTTACCCTTCAACCATTAAAAGGAGGATTATCAAAAATAAATAACAAATGAAGGCCTTTAGGCAATTTATTTAAAGATAGTTACAAAATATCACTATATTGTATTTAATATCATTTATGTGTCCACATTGGGAAAAAATCAAGAAACGAACGAATCTAAATGTTTATTTTGATCATAATAAAATTAATTTTATTATAGGATTTTATTTTTTATTTTTTATAAATTATATAAATACCTTAAATTCTTATTCAATGTTAAAAAAATATTTATTTAATTAACAGAAAAATAAAATAATTGATTTTAATAATATTAATTTTGATATATTTTGGATGAATTAAAGCATATAATGAATTTTATATATCTATAAGATATATTATAGATGTTTTAATCCATTAGATTCTAATTTAAACATTGTATTGATGAATTTGAAGTCAAATTAATTGAATAGTCTGAAATTTGACAATAACAACATTTTATTGAATTATTATATTATTAAAGTATTTAAATATAAAAAAATAAAATAATGAAAAGGGTATAATATATGTTAAAAAATGGCTTCCACCATTTATTTATATCTTATTTGGATATTTTTGGCACTAGAATAACCTTATTATATGTTAATATTTTGAGGATTTCCAAAAGTTCCCCTCACCTCAATTATAAAAGGGCTCCACCTTCCTCAATTTATTACAACACATTAAGCCTTATATCTTGATGAAAACCTACCCATTTCTCCTTGAAACATTATTATTTAAGTTATGGAGGTCTTTCTCCCCCAAAAATACCAAAACTAGCATCCCTAAGGGGATATCCAAAAGAAGTCCCCCAAAGGAGAGGTAATTATTTTACCAATTCATTTAAGTTCATTTCTTCTTATAAGTCGTCTTCCTATGTATTTTATATACTAAAGTAATAAATGTAGTATCATATTTATGATTAAATTTTATTATGACTATGTGAAAACCATATTCCTTACTACAAAAAATAACATCACCATGCCTGCGTACTTATGACTTATAGTCACTACGCTGTCGTGTAATTTGTTTTTCATCACCATTTTATTTGGATGGTTATAATATTGAATATAATGGATAAAATAATAAATATTATGTGATATTGATTCTGTATAATTAATATACCGTCCAATTCCTTACCACTTTACCATTAATGGAATGATACCATCATTCGTGCGTACAAACGACCTACAATCTCCATGACGCGATGAGATTCATTATCCATGTTAACCATTCAAGAATGATTATAAAATATATATATGACGAGTTAATGTAATATTTTTTAAATTAATATCATTCTAGATACAAATAAAATATATCCTAATCATAAGAAACTGAACTTACATGACAAAATATACATAATAAAATGATGAAGTTAACACCTGAAACAATTTTAATAATAAAATATTATTAAAAAAATGTTATAAGAGGATATTATAAGACATAATAAATCTGGATATAGTTATTGTATAATTTAATTACATAATTTAACCATTATACAGGAGTTTAATGATCCCTAAACTAAAGGAAAGTACAAGGTAAGGTTTAATTTCACAATCTCATTATTATTCAGCATTGTTTATATGTAAGTATTCACTGGGGAATATTTATCATCCAGGTCCATGATTCTTACAAATATATTTCAATATATTCTTACTATTATTATATAATTATTTAAATTAATTCTTACCCATGTTTTACTTTTTATAAAATGGTTTGAAATGAATCTTTTTCCATTTTCTAAACGATGTACTTTATGTCTTTTTTGATGGAAGGAATGTTTTTTTAACTTATGTGGAGTGAGTGGATTTTTCCACCATCATGATGACATAATATTTTAAAGATTTAATTAAAATATTACAAGTTTATTTTCAACATAAAATTTTCCTTTTATAATTTCATGGCTTTTAACTGATTTAAAAGTAAAAAAAGGGCATTTCTCTCATATTGTTTAATGATTTTATTAGATTATTTTCATCTATATCAACATACTTTTTTGGATTTTATGGTTAATTGAGATTGATTTATTATGATACAATCTACCATATTTTATTGAAGGGTATATGATATTCTTGAATATAGATGTGCTATTTTGATACCATTCATGGTTTTTGGTTAATGTATTAACCAATCATATGGTATTTTTAATACGAATGTTTATGTAGGTTATGTTTCAACCTTTTCATATGAAGAATGAATTGGACTTAGTAATTGACAGATGAAGACCATTATAGGACCTCGATGTATCAGTAGGTTTCATGAGAAAAAATATTTTGGGTTTTACCTATTTATGCATGGTTTCTTGGATGAAGCCTTGACAATATGTTTATGATGTCCGACATTATGCATTCCCTCATTATGTGATTAATTATTGATATTCCATGTGATTATTTGACTAGTAAAATATCCATGGTTATTTTTTCTAGATCATGTGACTATTTTATATGGTATTATTTATTATTTTCATATTATGCTCAAGATTATGTTCAAAGGGATTATGTTTCTGTTATACACCTTGCATTAATGTTTATTTTTATTTATTCATAATAAACTTACACTGTATTCCTACCCTTAGTGAGAATCTAAGATCACCCCTATCTTATGTTTTATTTTCCCAGAATGCCAAGATGTTTATTATGATGGATATGCGGGGTTAATCTAAGAGAATAATGGGATTCTCAAAGGATTATCTATGTTTTATTTTATGTCTTTAATTTTAATGTAAGGTTCATATATGTAATCTGTAATCCAAGACTAGTAAACCGATAGATCAATTGGGATTAGAATATTGTATCTATACTAATGTAATAAAGTAAGGCATCAGATCTGGGATACTGGGGTTGAGGTCATTACAGTTATTATTAGAGGGAGTTTAGTATAAAACTTAGAAACTATATTTAAAAATAAAAGATTTGGGAACATAACCCTAATATTGACTTTGAGAAGAATTATAAAAGAAAATCCTAGAATTTTGGTAATGTAGAAATAACGTGAGTCTTCCTAGAATTACATCCCCATATGGATACTAGAAATAGAATTTGTTTTTGGAATAGATGTATATAAGGGTAAAAACTCCAGTAAGGTGCATCGGTCCTGACTCGGTATAACATGGTACATGAAAATGGACCATACCGCACACATGTTTTGACACTCCCAAGGGATAAGCTTAAGATAATTCACATTTTCTTTAAAAAAAATTATGAAGGATTTAAAAGTAAATATGTCCCCAAGAAGACTATGTTTATGATTATGATATTATCTATGAATAAAATTTTTAATTTATGCTCAATGTTTTTCTAGTTAGAAATAATGCATTATGATTTACAACCTAATCTAGTATATACCATTATTTAGAAATAGATCCTAGTAGAAGGAATGGAAACCTTACTAATGAACATGATCTGAAGAATAAGATTGATAACACATTTTTTGAGACTAATCCAATCTTTTAAAGAGAACTATTATCCAAAAATTTCTCATTATATGAGGAAATAATATCATATAATAAAAAGGATGAGAATGAATTTTCTAAGTATTATGAATTTTGGAAGGCAGTATGAGAACATGAGGATAGAAGGAAAAAATATAGATTAATGGAAGAAGGGAAATAAGGATTTTCCCTCATGTGATAAATGTGGAAGGATACACCATGGTATATGATTAAAAGGAAAAGGAGTTTTCTTCAAGTGTAGTGAAAAGGCCATCATTCTCATTATTTTAAGGGAAAAAAATTAGTTACCAATGGTTTATGTTACAATTATAAAGGTATGGGACATTATTAAAATGATTGTACTAAGAGTCAAGGAAATATAGCTCTAAATTCTTATGTCATTACTATATTTTAAGTCGAATAATTAATGTATTTGTGTTTTTTTGGATTCATGAATTATGTTATGATATTATGGTTATGAGAATCATGAAATATATAATGATGGTACAACAATACTTATTCTTTAAAGATTTGGAAGCATGAATTTTTTTATTAAGGTTTTAATGTGATCTAGGTATTCATATATTTGGTATGTGACAATAAGATAACGATTATGTTACTTGAGGAAAATATGATGCTAATATTTACTTTAGAACTTTTGAGACCTTTTTGGACTGTTAATTTGGACAAAAGTTTTTTGGATGAGTCTTAATGTTGTAATGGATTAAGTTAAAGATTGGATATTATTGTTTAAGGTTAAATTTTTTATTTAATATTAAATATGTTAATGTTATATCTAGAATGTTATAATAATATAGTTTTAGAAAAAGAACAACCCACAAGTTGGGTGATAACCCATCATATCTGAAAACGCTGCAAAACTTGAACCCGCAACTGATGGGTGGCAATGGTGTATCACCTACCACTGGCCTTCATGATATCCTGGTTAGTATGACATAGTTTTATTTATTTTAATGGAATGACAGAAGAAGTATAAGTTCATTTTTAGAACCCTATATGTTTAAGTTAAACAAAATATTTTGGAATTTTATTATCTTTTGGAGAGAAAGATGAGTTTGTTGTAGAAATTGATTAAAGGATGAAACTATACCTTTCAAGTAAGAATGTTTCATTATGTTATTATCCTATTTAGTAAATGTGTTATTCAACTCTAGGGAAAGGATCTTGAAAACAAATTTTTTTCCCAGTACCTTCTTTTCTAATGAATCAAATGGTCTCTTAGATCATGGAAGATTTATGGCTTGGTGATTTTTAACTTTCTCTTGATCATGTTCTCTATCACTCTCCATCAGAACTAGATGGTTAGATTTGGCGACTTTTTCATTTAAATTTCCTTATTTTAAAGTGGAGGTCTCATTAATCATGTTTTCTATGTGGGATTTAAAAAAAAGATATTTTGAAAAGTCATACACTTAGTTTTCGATCCTGAGTTTAAATTGTGAGGAAATAATTTATTTAAGGAGGGGAGAATTTAAAACCTCAAGAATTTAAAAAATATTTTCATTTTTTAATAAATTTTATTTTATTAATAGCTTGATTTATATACAACACCATGTTAATTTTACACTACATACTATAATGAGTTGACTTTCATTACATACAAGACAAAGTTTTACTAAAAAACAATATATTATTAAAATATTTTTTTAATATAATAAGATACAACCTATTAGTTAATATTAAGGTTATGAATATTATTAAAAAACTTATAAAAATATATGGTTTAATTCATTGGTTACAAATTAATTACAAACGAATATATATGAAATGTTTTTATAAAGAACTATTTTTATGCTCACAAAGTAATTTTATACAAATAAATTAAATTAATTAGTTTTAGTGAGTGATATTAATGAAAAAAATATGTTATATATTCAATAAAATATTTTTTATATTCATCCAATAGTTTTTATAAGCATAATATAAGAACAAACCCAATATTACACATAAAAACCTATATTTTTATAAAAGTAGTTTTACTACCTTTTAATGGAGAACCTATTTAAATCCAATTTTTTATACATTTATATAGTTTATTTTAAAAATAAATTCCTTATTTTTAATTGGGATCTAAAAATTTACTTTGGTTGAATTGTTGGTATTTTTATGATAAGTTTCATATTTTGATGCATAATGAAAAATATTATTTTTTAATTTAAAACAACTTTTTTTCATTGAAATAATTTAGAGTGATAAATTATATATTTTTTTGGGTTTAAAGTTTAAATATATAATTTTATTATAATTTAATCCAATTTAGTTTATTGAAATCAATTTTACAATGAATTCAGATATAAAAACTTTTTAATCCTTTGCATGTTTTTACTTTAATAACCCATTTTATCCCCCGTCAACATGATTAATTTTAAATTAATTACTTAAACTTATGTGTTTTTAATTTTTAAAAATGGATTCCATATTTGGAATTATTGGGTCCAAATTATATAAATTTCATTATTTTATTTCTAGGTATATGAATAGTACATTTAGTAATAATTATTATTACCATGGTTAAGGGAAAATCTGGTAATTAAAGGTAAAAATTATATTATAAATATTATAAAATTACCCTAACACTTATCCTAATTTCATTAGATGATTGGGTTTTGACCAGAATTATCCTTAAGAAAAAATTATAACATTTTTAAGCCACTTGGGTGAGAATATGGCACTTATTATATTTTATTTAAAGTTAAGTTAAAAATGTGATACTCATATTTTTAATAACTATAAAATTTTAAATATAGAATTACAAAATAGATAAATTAGAATATAAATATTCATTTGAAAGATAAAACTTTTATCAATATCTTAATAATTTATTTATTATTTTTAATGATAATATAATTAACCCAAATGGTGATACAATGATATCACAATAATTGTTTAAATGATAGAAGAATCAAATAAATGATATAAAAAATATAAAAATAAATATAATTTGATAGATTTATTGTCATAATATAATATTATAGATTAATTTTCCATGTAAGTAATTTTTTAGAATTATTGGTTCGAATTTTTCTTGTTTTTTTTGGTTTTTTATAAGATAAAATAATTAATAGTGTCAAAATTGACATTATAGATATTTTATAATAAATAATATATTATTAAAGGATTTAAAATATATAAAAATATAAAATTTAGTCAAATTAATGGGATAAGTTTCAAAATGTCATCAATGATTCATTTATGGGCCGTTTGGTGTTTTATTTTAATAATATTAACCCTTAATATATAAATTACATGATATCACTTTAATAGTTAAAGGGTTTAAATAAGGGTTAAATCAACACATTAAGGATTAAAAAATAATAAAAAATTTTTAGAAAATTATTGGATGAATTTTATTCAACCCTTATGACTATAATATTAAATTCTAGTTTTTTAGTGGAAACTTTTCCCTAAAAATAACTTATATACTATTTAAAGTCAAAGATAGTTACAAAATATCACTATCTTGTATTTAATATATTTGATCTGTCCAAATCGGGTCAAAAGAAAGATAATAATAAATATAAATGTATATTTTGATAATATTAAAATTAAAATCATTATAGAATTTTATTTTTATTTTTTATAAATTATATAATTTATTAAATTCTTAACTAATCTTAAAAAAACATTTATTTAATCAAAATAATAATAAAATAAATGATTTTAATAATATTAATTTTGATATATTTCAGATGAATTAAAGTGTATAATTAATTATATATATCTATAACATATATTAGAGATGTTTGAATCTATTATATTTTAATTACCAGTTTTTCTTGATGCATTTACCTTCAAATTAAATGAATAGAA
Organism: Viscum album; assembly: GCA_963277665.1. Taxonomy (NCBI): domain Eukaryota; kingdom Viridiplantae; phylum Streptophyta; class Magnoliopsida; order Santalales; family Viscaceae; genus Viscum; species Viscum album. The sequence continues at coordinate 1,372,834,022 of OY728135.1, forward strand.
TTAAATTTAAAAATAATGATATTTTATTGAATCAATATATTATTATATTATTTAAAATTAAAAAAATATAAAATAATTACAAAGGGGATAATATATGGTCTAAAATGTCTTCCCCATTCATTTATATCTCATTTGTATGTTTTCAGAACAAGAATAACCTTATTATATATTTTTTATTTTGAGGATTTCTAAAAGGTCCCTCATCTCAAGTATAAAAGGGCACCTCCTCCCTCACTTCCTCACACCACGTTGGGCCTTACATCTCAACAAAAACATACCAAATTATCCCCCTAAAATTCTTAGTTAATTTTTTAAGGTCATTGTATTCTTAAATTCCTACCCTAGCGTCCCTAAGGGGAGATCCAAAGGAAGTTCATCGAAGAAGAGGTTATTATTTTACCAATTCCTTTAAGTTCCTTTCTTCTTATACATACTAATACTATGTCGTATCCATAATAAAGTAATAAATTTAGTGTCATCTATATTCTGATATCTCATTATGATTATGGAATAACCATATTCCTCTTTTTATACATCTTGAAAATTAATATCACCATGTGTGTGTACGCACGATTTACAGTCTCCACGCTGTCGTATAATTTTTTTTCACCACCACTTTATTTGGATGAGTATAATGATGAATGTAATAGATAAAATAATAAACATGACATTATATTTATTTGTTATAATTAACATACCATCCAATTATTTACCACATTACCGTTAGTAGAATGTTACCATCGCTCGTTCGTATGTACGGTCAACCATCTCCATGAAGTGATGAGATTCATTCTCTACATTAAACATTCAATAATGATTATAAAAATATATATTATTAGTAGATATAATATTTATGAATTTAATATCATTCTAGATATGAATTAAATATATCTTATTCTTAAGAAATATTACTTACACAACAAAAAAAATGTAACTAAATGAATCATTGAACACCCGAAACAATGGTAATAATAAAATATTATTAAAAAAATTATATAATAAGATCATAAATATGGATATAGTTATGGTATAATTTAATAATATGATTAAATAATTATACAGGAGGCTAACAAACCCTCAAGTAAAGGAAAGTACAAGGAAAGGTTTAATTTCACAATCTCTATATTTTTTGGGATTGTTTATACGTAAGTATACGCTGGGGAATTTTTTTCATCTATGTTCATGTTTTATAAAAATATATTTCAAAATATTATTAATATTATTCTAAAATTTTTTAAAGTCATTTTTACTCATGTTTTACTTTTTATAAAATGGGTTGAAAGGAATCTTTTTTCATTTTTCAAAGGAGGTACTTTATGAATTTTTTTACGGAAGGAATGTTTTTTTCATCATATGTTGTGTGAGGGTATTTTTCCACCATCATTATACCTTAACATTTTTAAGGTTCCCTTAATATTACAGATTTATTTTCAAAGGAACTATTTTATTTTATAATTACATGTCTTTTAAATGATTTCAATGTAAAAAAGGGATATTTCACTCAAGAAAATTTAAATGATTTTATTATATTATTTTCACCTATGTCGATATCCTTTGATGGATTTTATGCTCAATTGTGGTTTATTTATTATGAAAAAAATATAAAATATTATATTGAAGGGTTAATGATATGTTTGACTACATATATTCTATTTTGATAGAAGTATTGTTTTATGGTTAATGTATCGACAATTAATATGCTAGTTTTAATATGAATTTTTATAATGATTATGTTTCACCCTTTTCATTTGAGGAATGAATTGGACTTAGTAATTGATGTGTAGGGACCACTTTAGACCTTAATGAATTAGAATGTCTTATGAGACAAAATAGTTTGGGCTTTTACATGTTTATGTATAGTGTCCTGGAAAAATTCATGAAATTATGTTTATGATGTTCAGAATTATGCATTCCCTCATTATGATTAGTTATTGAAATTCCATGTGATTATTTGACTTGTAGAAAATCCATGATTATTATTTCTAGATCATGTGTTTATTTTATATGGTATTATTTATTATTTCCTTATTATTCTCAAGATTATGTTTATAGGGATTGTGTTTAAGTTATACACCTTTTCTTAAAGTTTATGTTTATTTATTTATAATAAATTCTGCTATATGATCACCCATACTAAGAATATAATCTCTCCAATTTGTTATGTTTTATTTCCCACAAATTCCAAGATATGTATTATGGTTGATATTCAGGGTTAATCTAGGAGAATAATGGAATTATTAAAGGATTATCAGTGATATATTTTATGTTTTGAATTGTAATGTGAGGTTCATGTATGTAATCTAGCTTCTAAGACTGCAAAACTGGTTGATCCTTTAGGATTCAAGTGTTGTATCTATACCAATGTAATAAAGTAGGGCACTGACTATGGTCTACTAGGGAAAGGGTTGTTAAACTATTGTGCATGTCAAACACATCAAAATTAGAGCACCACCCATGTTTCTACATATATAAAGGGACTGAAAATCATAGGTTAATCCCTCTATTTGGTTACCTTCACATATCAAAACTCATCCTGGGAAATAACAGGAAAAAACATTCTATTCCATTATAACAAAAACTCACCAATATCCTATGTTTTATGTCAACATTACAAGGATCTCTCATATAGTCTATCAATCTCATCTTACATAAGTAAAAAATACAGAAGAATAATATATGCACCTAACTTAGAAACCAAAAAGCAACTTACATTCCAAAACACACACTTTTGGGTTCTCATATGCATACTAGACATATCATACAAGATCCACTACCATATCCAAGATATTAATCCTCATTGTGAATCTATATGTTTTATTTCCCCCTCAAGGGTCAAAATCTCATACATGTGTAGACAAACACACATGAAACCATCTTATAATGAATTGAATATAGTATATCATAACTGTGGTTCAGTTAAATGAAATATCATTCACAAGTTATAGAGGAAAACACTTAGTTTTCATTTGTATTATATTTAATTGATTTCATATTATAACCAAAACTTTTAATCATAAACAATAATAACGACTCGTCTAGTTAGGTTATGTCTAATCCCTCCAAGAAGATATATGGGGAAAATCATACAGTATTTATTGATATTTAGTATAATCAAACCCATTTTGTTTTATTTTTTTTATTTTTTTTCTAGAATCAGGGTCAGAATCACAAAAAAGAATATAGATGTATTGTAGACATACAAACCTGAAATGATGCATGATATCACACCACTTACCACCTCATGATAAGAAAAAAATATATAAACCAATAAATCCAAAATAACATTTTGAACAAGAGCCAAATCAACTAAAACATAAAAAATCATAAAAAAGATCCCAACTCCATTATAACTTCGAATTCAGCCATAAAATTGTTGGATAAACACATGAAATAGAATCCATCCTATGTTTCAAAGAATCATAACTTATATATACCATATCATAAATTGAATGGTAAATAAAACAATACTTTTATTATAATTTTTAAATTTACCCATCCCAGAAAACTATACATTTACCAAACTAGAATGTTACATGGAATCCAGTACACCTTACCATATACCAAAGGCTTCCATCTAGTAGTGAGGGTCTAAGGTAAAATAAATGGGATACTATACCATTATATTAGAGTAATAAATAATAGTATAAATAATATATAATCAATCACGACAATATCCATATAAATAATTAAACATCTTATACTAAGATATCAAAAATAAATAATATTTATATGATATAAAAATGAGTTATTTAACATGGAATATGAGTCAGGAATACACCACCAAGATATCCTATAGTTAAATCATATACAATCCAAAACTAAAAACATATATAACTTGAAAATATCCACAACCAAGTCCTGAGGTACTATGTAGTCCCATATCCAAACTCCATCTAAGCTATCTAGTCAAAGTATCCTATACTAGGCCTCTTCCCTACCTATGATCGAAACCATGTGGTATGCTAAGGTACCAAATTTCTAGGTATTCCTGAGTATGGTGTGAATAAAACATAATAGGACACCACTAATAGTTTCTCTAATATAACTGGTATATACAATGTATATACATGAAATATGATAAAATGGTAAAATAAAAAACTAAAATGAAATAAATTAAATCATTATAAATCCTTAGGTTCTAATGGGGGGTGGGTGAATAGAATCCTACTCAAATGAACCATCAAAAATATTTTTATCAGGGGGAAATGTAACTCCTCCCTGGAAACACATATCACAACATTAGAAACTCAGGGATATACTCAATCCACACCATAGAAACATATATCACATTATTGGGAACTTGGGGGAATACTAACTCTACACTTTGGAAACATATATCACATCATCAGATACCCAAGGGATGGTTTTTCCCAAATTTATTTAGTAGGTTGAAGTATTCACTAGCAGTACAACTAGGGTTATTGATTCCATAGATACCTAAGAAGTAACCTAATGATACTTGAACATTCTATAGGGAGATTTAGATATAAAGTGGCCAACCTTGGGTTTGATATAATTTAGTTAAATATAACATAAAATACTTAAGTGAATTAAAGTAATAGGAATGGTTTGATCCTATCATATTTTTAAGGGTATATAGGATGAATTAATTTTTAAGGGATTTCAATTTCTTAAATCTAAGAGGGATTTATTCAATGAAATAATAACTTACCACATCTCTAACTAGTTAATACTTACAAAATTCCAAGTCTAATCATCTATAAAATTGTATAATCATTTTAGGAATACTCAAAGGTAGAGGGATGTTCTATAATATCTAATACTCTTCCTTAAAATTAGTTAGGATAAAGGAAAATGTAAACCACCGAATAATAATCTCAACTAAAATAATTGATTAAAAATTAATAGAGTGAGAAATTACATCCAATAGAACCCCTTGAAACTTACTTAGGTCAAACTAGAAGCGTTTTATCCCTTTACTAATGAAAATATCTCAATAGAAGATAGAAATTAACTCATGATGGTAGAATTGATGAAGAGAAAACAACAAAATAAAATACACTCTATTGTAGTGTGAAGAATTTCAAAAATTTTAGTGTGAATGAATTCAAAACATAAAGAAATGGTATCAAAGTTTTATGAATAAGGATAGAATAAGTTATGGATAATAATGTTTATTAATAATATAGTGCGATTCAAACAACTTACAAATTAACAAATTTGATCACAATGAAAAATTAGCAGCATAACTTTTCAATGAAAACACAAAACAACTCCATACCCTTTAATTAAATAGGAATACCTTAAATATACTTTTTAGACCCTTAAGTTGACCCTAAATCTTTAAAAGTCATCCCAAATTATTTTGGTAGGCATATTTGAGTGTAATTTTTAAAATTTGGACCTTTCCACCCATGAATGAAAATTGATGGAAGATTTATTTACCGTCTTGATGCACTAATAAACGATTAGATAAGGAAAATTTTAGGTGGGTTATAGAAGAATACAATTCACACTAATATTTCTTATAGAATATAAAAAATTCTCACCTATGAAACTTCTTAATTAGCCCTATCATATGTTGAAGGAAATTTTATTAATTATTTAATATATTTATTATATAAATTCAATATTCCTTGGGATTTTTTCATAGCCTCTATATCCTTTTTTGTAGACTAGTTTCCACTTCACTTGGCCTAGAATTTTAGAGATTCCTTGTCTAAAGTGAGTAACTTTTCAAATGAATCTAATAATAATTTATAAGGCTAGTTTTTTACAAAAAAATGGGAAATATAATCATGAAATATATAATTCAAATAAGTAATAGTGGGTGTTTCAAAATGTGTTAAAAATGTGATGAGTATTAATGAAATTTAATAAATAACTGAAAAACATGCTGTGAAAAGAAGTTAAAATTGTAAAATTCACCAATAATGATGTTTATAAAAAATGAACCACTTGAATATTAAAATATTTAAAATGAATATTAGTATATTTTATTGGACAATTATTCACCCAACATTTTTTTCTAGTACTGATCAAAAATTGTATTGTAAAAATAAAAATTGAATCCCATTTTACAAACACATTTTAATATGCTGTGATCACTATTAAAAAATCCCATCAAAAAATTATTAAATCCATAATAATACTTTAAAAATATCAATTTTCACAAGAATATCCTAATCCCAATACCATTACATTATTCCAATCCATCATCACATTTCATCCAATTTAAAGTAAGCATAATGTTGTGTTGTGCATCACAAATGAGATGAGGGTTAACTTTTTTATTCAAGGAGAAAAATAGAAGTGCTTGGCGAGAATAATGTTTTAATCCTAATATAATTATTCATTTTTTATTTTAATTATTTTTTTAAAAAATTCATGGTAATTGAAATTTTTTTCAATCAAGTCAACCCCTGTAGTGAGACTTCACTAATGACTCCCTAGTATAAATATCTTCGAGAACCATGTAAAGCTCACATTCTTGGGTATTATCTTGAGTTAACTCAATCAATTAAAAAAATAAAATAACCACAAATAGAGATATAATTCCTAAATTTTGTTGAAAAAATATGGAGTCTCTGTACCCAAGCACTGAAATCCACATATTTAACCAATCCATTTCTCTAAACACAATTTAATTATTTTTTATTAACAAATTTTATTATTATTTCTTTGAACAATCATATTATACTTAAAATGACCACCAAACCTATTAAATTTATATTGGTACCCAAGAACTCAAACTGTTACCACACAATCCAAAGAATGAGTAAATAGATATTTTAATTTAATATATAACAAATTTAATAATGAAAAGTCACACTATACAACCATACTTTCCTTAATTTACACTCATGAAATTAAACTTGCATTGAAATAATAATTAAAGCATTAAAATTATTTAATATTCATTTTAAATATCTTTATTTACATTACCACATGAAAGACTAAATTAATTTAATTTCCATTGAAGCATAATTTTTTTTAATGCAAAACTTTTTTTATTTCCATTCTCTCCAAACATATAATGATACAACCCTCAAGGTTTAAAAAATGAGAAAATTTAGAAGTGGGAATAAATAGAGTGGATTTTGAAAATAAAATCTAAAATAAAAATGGAACAACATCACTTAGTTCCTTTAAAAATAAGACCATATTATAACCAAATGATTATTTGAGCTCCATATCACTTGTAGAATCCTCATAGAAGATTTAATAAATAGGTTGGTCTTATATAAGTTTGTTATTTAATAATAGATCCTTTGACCTTAAGATCCCGTATTTCTGATTCAAAAACCTAATTAGAAACAATGGAAACCCAAAGGGGTTCCCTTAACTAAGGAAAAAACACCAAAAAATAGAAAACCCTACCTATTTATTTTTTAAAATTGTGTCAAGGAAAAGGTTAAAAAGAAATTATCTTTATATATATATTTATATATTTATTTAATATAAAAAATGACATGCCATAGGTTAATTGTAGGAATGATCCCCTATCTCTATTTAGTCATGGGTTTGAGTCCCTTGAACTCAATGATTACAAAGGGTTTCCCCCCACCTTGGCCTATGATATACCTTTATTCCAAAAATAGAAAATAAAAATAAAAAAGTGAGAAAAACTGAAACAAAAATATTTTGTTTTAATTTTTTATTTTTTAAATCAATTTTTCCTTCTTATTTTTAAAAATGCAAAAACATAATATAAAATAATATATATATAAAATCTAGGTTACCTCCCAATAATTTCATAGTTTAAAGACTCCATATTAACATAGACCTATAATTTATCAAGAATTTTATGGTTTAATGATTGTTTCATTTAATTAATCCTCAATTTATTTCTTATGGAATGATTCTATGAATAGTTTTATCCTATGACTCTTGACCTTAATGGTATAAATTCTAGTGGGATCCCAAATCTTTAATTCTCCATGAGGATACACATGATGTGCAATATATGTCCTTGACCTTCTTGACCATAATATCGCTAAGTAAAAATGTAGTTTATATCTATACAAGAGAATAGATTTTCCCAGTTCAAAGTTATTGACTTTATAATTCCTAGATTGGTGGGATTTAACTCAATTTTTTTGGTTCTTGAATTTTCATTCGACTCTATCATATATTCATTAAGTTCTTAGTGATCCAATATCCTTTCTATTTTAGCTGAAGAAATATCAAAATTTATTTTATTTATTTCCCAAAAATCCTTATTGTTAATTTAAAATGGTAAATAGAAATATTTTACATAAACCAATTGATATGGTTAAAATATCAAGATGGTTTTATAGGTGGCCTAATATGACCAAAATGAATATAAGTGCTTCATAGAATAATGTTTTCTAGAGGGGTTGATAATTATTTTATGTTTTTTTATTTCCCCATTCACCAAATCATATTTTCAATTGGTTGGAGGATAATATTCAATAGAAACTTTTTAAGAGATCACATACTTATACATGAGTATTGGGAAGGGATGTTTGCTGTAATGGGTTTCACATTCACTGATGATAACCTTAGGAATTTTGAATCTTGAAAATATGTTTTTTAGGAATAAAATCCTAGAAAGATGATTACTGGACTTTATGGTAATGTAATTAGCCCTTTATAATACATGATCAACAAATAAGAGGATATAGGGATATCCCCTAAATATTTGGAAGGGTCCCATGAAATCAACTCCCCAAAAATAAAATATTTCTACAATTAGACTGGGTTAAGGGGTATTTTACTACTTTGGGTGACCGATCCCACTTTTTGACATTGATGATATGTTTGAAATAATTTCTAGGAATAATTATAGTGTAGGAAAGGATAAAAATATTTTTAGAACCATTATAATGGTTTTATTTGTGGAAAATTGGCCTCCTATTGCCTCCCCATAATAGAATTTAAGAATGGCCTCTTGCTTAGCCTTTGGAACACATATCCTAATCACCAGATTGGGACAAAAGTTTTAAGGGAATGGATTATTGAACACATAGTTCTTAAAAATAAAACCAAATTTCCTCCCAACTTGAGTCCTAAATAATTTTATAATGACACCTATAACCAAGTAGTTTTCTATGTCTTTATAGCATGGTCAATCATTTATATAATAGATGTTCTCATCAGGGAATAAAGCAAGCACACAAATATTGGATGAATTATCCTTAGATTACAACCTATAATGGTGAATGTCTACCAAATTGTTTAAAATCCTTTTTATCTTTAATTTTAATATCAAATTCTTACAAGATAAGGACCCATCTAATCAATATTTTATTGAAATCATGTTTTTGGAGAATGTATTTTGATACTAAATGATTGATGAAAATTGTGATGGGGGATCTTAATAAATATGATCTTAAATTATTTAAGGTAAATAAAACAACAAAAAATTCGTTCCTAGTGGTTATGTACAACATTTGTGCATCATTCGATAATTTTATTTCATAAGTAATGAAAAATGATGTTTTATCACATTTTTTTCCTAAGAAAACTCATATAGTAAAGTCACTTTGACCACACATGAGTTCAAAAGGATGTTTCCAATTAGTATCTTACATGACGGGTGGAGAGATAAGACATGACTTTATTTTTCAAAAATATTACTAATATATTTATGAGCAAAAAAAGGATAATATATAACAAGAAGGGCACAAAGGTGTTATATAAAAGATTTGAATCACCTAATGAGACTTTTATAAAAAGCACTATTTCCTAAGAAGGATCACACTTCTTAGTAGTTCTTGGAGAGGTAAGGTTATGAATTATATCTATCTTATCCTTACCAACCTCAATACCACTACCAGAGACAATATTTCTAAAAGAATAGTCCTTAAATATGAAATTTAATTTTCCCAAATTTATGAAAATAGTCTTATCCTCAAAAATTTAAAAAAACTATTTCTATATTTCTTAATAATTATCAAATTCTTCCCTAAATATGTATAATTCATCCATAATGTCTTCTAGAAAATTTCCCACCATATTATAGAAGATTCCTATTACACAGTGCTAAAATGTGCCAAGGGTATTACATAACCTGAAGGGAATGCTATTGGGAAAAAATGCTAAATGTATAGATAAATATTTGGTTTCTTTGTTCCTATAATGAAACGACAATTTTATTTTGCTCTAAAAATACATCTAGAATGTGGTATAACTCATGAAACACAACTCTCTCAAAAACGTTATCAATATAGGGTAAATGGAAATGATCATTCATGGAACATGAGTTCAACTTCCTATATTCGATGCACTATCTATACACTAACCACCCTTGTGAGGAGAATATCAACATACTACTTGGTAATCATAATAATTTTGTCCTTCTTAGGAACCACTTCGATTGGGTTTACCCACTTTTTATCAGGAATGAGTTATATGATTCCTACCTAATAACTCAATTAGTTCTTTTTGTACTATATATTTGAGATTGGGATTGTGTATCTTATGAGGTTGTAAGCATGGTTTATAATATATTCTAGAATAATACAATGGGTTGTGATGAGTGGGGAAATCCATGTAATATTTTAAATGGTGTAAAAAAATATTTCTTTTATCTACTAAAGAAATTTAGAATTATTCTATCTTGGTTGGCTTCAAGATATGATGACATGAAAATATGGGGAGTTAGAATTTACTCTAAGAATGAATATTTGAGTGAGGATGGTATGATATTGAATTATATATAAAGTTTCTTGACATTTACAGAATAAGATTAGGAATTTTAATTGAACTCATTTTCTTTTGTTGGAATTATAGACATAATTTTTTCCTTTTGAACAATTGTTTAAACAACTAAATTAGACAGATTAGTTTCAGAAATGGGTATAGACTTGAAGATTTTATTTTTTATAAAGGTTTCATTGATTAGTGATCCTGAAAAATCATCATATGATCTATATAAAATATATTCAATCCATGGAGAAAAATTCCCCTCATGTGAGAAATGGAATTCAATCTCATATTGAATTAAATATACTTAAACAATTTCTTTTTGTTATTATGGTTCATTTTCAACACTACTTATACAATTCAACTCTCGAATCTCCTCATCACCCATGATTTGAGAGAATTTGTTATAAATTTTTAGATTAAGGCTCATGTTCATGAAGGATATGAATATGATCCCATTCCATACTCATATGAATGGTTTGATTATTTACATGAATTTATGACCAAGGATGAAATAAGTTTACTCCCTAGTTCATAATTTGCGATGATTTAAGTTTCTAACTTTTACCAGAACTTCCCTTAATATACATTTTGGATCCCTAACACTATGATTTACAAGTTGAAGAGCGAAAAAGGTTGGATGGAGCTCCTCAAGACCTAAATTGTAATAAACTGAATATGGAATGAGATTAAAACTAGATCCTAGATAATATACGTCATTTATAATCCTTTTCTATCTTATTTAAACATTAATTCGTGGAAAATAAAGGTATTTAAAATCATGATTCCTGGTTTACTGGTTTTTAGCGACCACCTTAGATGTTAAATGGAATTGGTTTTTCTGAGATAATTTTCTTTTGAAAGTAAAAATGTTATTAAGGTACTTAGAGTATATAAGTATGGTTTTAATTTCCTATTGAAGTGGGATGTTAAGATTAAATTTAAATAATTTGTACCTTAATTTCTTATTTAGATTAAGTTATGATTTTAATCTAATTCTTTAAGATAAAGGAGAATATTTATGGATTTTTTGGGGTGGTGGGGGTTAGTTATAATTTACATTAAAATTTTCATATTCAATTGGTGGTATCTCAAAATTATCATGTGTGATTAAATTTTAATTTGGGTTTCTAATGATTAGATTAGTATTTCAAATAGATTTACCACTTCTCAAGATGTTTATAACATTTAGGTGTTCGATATATGATTGTGATCAATTCAATTATCCCCTTAATGTTGGGGAATAGATGGGCGGAGTGGGAATTTGTGAAATAATAGTTTTAATAGTTTATAATTCTTGTTTTAGGGACAAAAATTAAAAATTCTTTTTTTTCTATTTTATATATAGTTTTTCAAGTAATGGGATAAGAACCAATTAGGTATGGGTTTTTATAGGTTAGTTTATCCTAGAGGATATTTATGCTGTTAGATCGGCTATTGGATAGGTTTTTGGAATTAGAATAGGGGATGTTGGGATTGAATTGGGTGGGGTTGAAACTGGTTATGGGTTGGAAAATTTCAAGAAAATAAGGGTTTGGAACTTATAGATGACTCAGATATTGATTATCATTCCAACAGAAACTTGAAAGTCATTATACCTTATATTGAAATTGTTTTGTTACTGTGGCCTATAAAAGTTAATATAATCGAATTTCCCTAGTGGTCCACCTCGAATAACATCTTTTATGAAAGGTATTTTTGGGAAATTATTAGTACTATGATCATTTTCATCATAATTTGTGAAAACATGGTCGATAGTCTGAATTTATTTGACTTTACTATGATTTATCTCCTCAACCTTCTTTATGAGGTATGAAAGTTTAGCCTTAAGGATTTATTATTCAATAATAGTAATAATACTAATAGATTTTGGGGGATTATAATAATAGGGTGAGTTTCCGCATATTTTTTGTCTATAAATACCTTTAAGATACTCATAAGAAACATTTGAGGTTATTATTTTAAATGTTCCATTACACATATTATCAATGAATTATTTGGTTCCTGACCCTAAATCTTAACAAAATATTCAAACTTTTTTTGGGATTAAAAACCCATAGTGAGATACCATGTTTAGTGTGTCATTAATCATTTCCCATGTTTCATAAAATGAATCTCAATTTTTTCAATAGGGGTTTGAATGCTATTTTAAAGTGAATTTGTTTTTGTAGTGGGGAAATTATTTTTTATAGAAAACTATTTTCCTTTGGTCTCAAGAGTGGATGAATGATGGTCGTAAATTTTTTGAGCAATTATTAGCTCAATACTTTGGGTAAAAGGGAAATATCATGATATTAACTGACTCATGTTGATGTGCATGTCACATGGTCAAAATAATGCCATTGAACTCCTTGACATGAAAGTAGGGAATCTATAAACCCATCCCATGAATGGTTGGAAGATGTTTTAGGAAATGTGATTTTAAGAGACAACATAATTTTTCTAGGGAATTATGTCTAATGAAAGAGATTTAATTGTTATAAGAAGAGGTGAGGTATTTATTTATGTTTTGATTTACCATATTTCTGAAGTTAGGGGTTACCTCATTTGTATTTCCATTTTGGATCTCACCTAGGTTTATGATTTAGTTTCAAGGAATAACCTCCATTAGAGTAAACCCATTTTTATCCTCCAGAGTCCTTATAAGAGTAGGATATAAAATAAAAAAACTAATATCTACACCTAAATCCCAACCCCTAGAATTATCCACCCTAACTAGTTGGATTTAATGGCTAATGGTATAGGCATAAATACATGTAATGACTTATAAAGTAAAAGATAAAATATATTAAAGTGATAATAGATAAATGGTGTGAAAATGGAATGAGAGTGTTTTAGTTTCTTAATTAAATCCTAAGAAAATGCTAATTTTTTTCCAAATATACCTAGTAGGTTTAAGTAATCCATAACATCAAAATTGGGGTTGGTGAATCCACAAATACCTAATAAATAACCTAAAGATACTTTAAAATACTAGGGGAATATTTGGCTATAAAATGGGAAACTTTGGCATTGGTCTAATTTTGATAACTAGGAAAAGAAAGACCAATGTCAATTTAATTAAAGGGAATTGGTTAATCCAATGTTGTTCTTAAAGGTATATTGAATTAATTTATTTTTAGAATATTACAATTTATTTAATTCGAGAGGGATTCATTTAAAAAAATAAGAACTAACCTCATCACTCACTAGTTAATTACTAAACTATCCTAATGAAAATAAACGATAAATATTTTGAAATATTTCCATGAATAATTCAAAGTATATGATAATTCTGGCACTCATAATGCATAGCTTTTAAACTAGAAAGGGTAAAGGATAAGGTAAATTGTAAAATCAAAATATTATCTGAAATAATTGACTAAAAATTAATGTAACCATATGTAACATACAATAATACCCCTTTTAACTTCCTTGGATGAACCTAATATATGTTTAAACCCATATTTATGCAATTATATCAATGGAAAATATATTATTACTCATAAGAGTGTTATTTAAGAAGAGAAAATAATAAAATAAAAACACTCCACTATTTTGTGAAGAATTTAACACTTTTTTGTTTCGAATAAATTAAGAACTTGAAGAAAAATTATTATTGAGTTATGAATAAGAGTATAATAAATTATGAAGAAGATTTATTAAGAATGTATTGTGATTGAACAAACTTATAAATGATTAAATTATATTATAATGAAATATAGCAACATAACCTTATAATGAGGACATAAAAAACTTAATCCAATTTAATTAAATACCAATACCTTAAAAAGTCTTTTTGGGAGCCTTGGGTTGACACTTAGGTTTTCTAAGTAATCCCACTTGATTATGGTAGAAATAAGTGGGTGGAAGGTTCGTGGAATTTTGACCATTACACCCTTGATTCAAAATCAATGCAAGATGTCTATACATTCTTGACACACCAAAAATAGATCATAAATAAATAAATTTGGATGGTTCATAGTGAAATAAATGTATCGTAATATTTATTATAAGTTTTGGTAATGTTTCATCCCAATTGTAACTACCATGTATACATTACAATTAAAATAAAGAGCAATCATTAGGGGCCATAGAATATAGACTATAATTTAATCTTCATATTTAGACACTTAGAGAACCTATAAAACCTCATAATTAGCTCTATAAAATATTAAAGGAAATTATATATATATTTTCCATATCCTTTTTTAAAATTTCATCTTTATTGGGAATTTATCAAAGCCTCCACATGAATTTTAGTGTACCAGTTTCTAGTTCACCTCACTTAACATTTTATGGATTCAATGTAAAAAATTAGCATAATCCCAAATAAATTACTTATTTCTATAAAAGATGAGTGTATTTTTAAAAACATGGGTAACTAGATCATGAAATATATAATTCGAAATAATTCCACTAGATTTTTATAATGTGTTTAAAAATGTAAAAATTATTAGAATAATTTAAGAAACAATTGAACAAATACTGTGAAAAGAACATTAAATTGTAAAATTCATGAAAACCAATGTTTATAAATAATGAAAAAAATGAGTATTAAAATATAAACATTGAAAATTATCATATTTTAGTGTATAATCAGGGGTATACTCAATTCATTACCTAGAAACATATACCACATTATTAGGCACCTAGGGGAATGAACACTCCTAATGGAAACATATATCACATTTTCAGGAACCTAGAAGCATACTCAATCCCTAAAATAGAAACATATATCACATAATCATACACTAAGGGGAATAATCACTCCCGTAACCTCATATTTCATAAATCTAGGGGCATAATCTCTTATTTTAACATCATACAACATATTCCTAGGGTATATATCCCACTCTAGAAAAATCACATAGAATACCCACATGGGTTGGACACTCATGAAAACCCAATAAAAATTTTATAAGATGATATACCAATCACATAACTGACACCCATCACTTCATCCCTAATTCTCTGCTTCTCCTTAAATCCAACACAAAACTAGGGCACCCACCAATGTCCTTAAGGTCACATTATAATCCAGACATCACACATGTGTTCCTTTATCTCATTCCCAACTCTAGGGTCAAAACCCATCTCCAAGAGGGAATAAATTCCATCAAAATACCCATGATCACATCATGACAAGATCAACCACTATAGAAATAAAACACATGAATTATAAAAAATAGGTTAAATAGAGTCCACATTACTTCCAAAGTCAAGTTAAGTTGGTCCTTCCATCGAAAATTAACTCAAATCCATATCATGGTATCCCTTCACATTAAGAATTTTTAACATTATAGGATTATATAACACTCCGCACACTAATCAACTAGCCCAAACACTTTAAGACAACTCCATATTTAATATGGTATACCTCTAGGTTGACCATCTCTACTCCAAAAACCTCCCTTACTTAGAGGAAACCAAAGGCACCTATCTCAAGGTCCAATATGTTCATTTTTTTCATTTATACCCCATTAGGATTCATATTTCATGAAACACACATTTATGATCAACCCCTCAAACATCAGTCGTTAGGGAATCAAACTAGTGTTCAATGTTGTATCATGGTCCCTGAAACATCCTCTTGTTTATTATAAGTTCAAAGGAAAAAATTAATTTAAAATCAATGTTGATCACATGTAATTGGTAATATCGAATATCACATGATACATAAAAAACTTGTATAATCCATAGGAAGATGTTCAGGGACCACTTGCCTTATTTGAATTTATTCCCTTTTAAAGATCGATTGGTGACCATTTTCTAAGTTGATCCAAGACAGAACGGCCATCACCCATCATAAAAAATCCCTAAATCCATCAAATACTAATCAAATTAATTATAAACTAATTATAATTAATCTAAGAGTTTAATACAAAAACTCCATAAATCTAAGAACAATCAAGTAATCACTCACCGAGTGATCCCAATGACTACTTACTTTAGAAAAAAGCATTTGACCACCCCTAACATCCTCCCAATACTTTATCACACAAAATTCCAAATATTTTATTCCAAAATATTCATTAATTTTAACAAAAATGATCGAAATACCTAGATAAATTGAACTAGTGAAATACCTTCAACGAAACATTAGGTGATGAAATGTGTTCAACACCTTAGGACATCCTTTATACACCGCACACAAAATACCAATAATCTCATTCCATTTTACACATAAATTTCAACCTTAAATGCTAAAAATCCTTAAATAATTTAGGTTAATGAGATAACTTAGTAAAATGACCTGAAATATAGAGGATTCATACTTCTATGATCCCATTTAACCGAGCTACACCAAATGCCTATCAAGAAGATTATGCTATTCTCCAGTGAAAAAATATCTAAAATACTAGCCCAGGTAACAAAAAAATAATTATATAATTAAAGAGAGGAATAAATTGATATTTAATTGATAAAAAGTGATAAATTTACCTCTAAATATCACCCATAACAAAAAAAGTTAAATCCTTTACGAAATGGAAGAGATATCACTCTAAGTCAAAGAGTTGAATTAGAGTACTATTCTAGATCAGTTACCTGTATATAGGTATTAAATAACCTAGTTTTCCTTTAATAGTTTTTTTACTATTTTATTAATATTCTAGAGAATTTTTTGAAGAATTTCATAATTTTGAAAATTAGACAAAAAAAGAACCCTCTAAAATATATATTAAATATACCCCTAGAGGAGCTCGTATATAATGTATATAAAATCATTTTCATCTAGGTGTTTTTCAAAATTCTCATTTTTTCCTTCATATATATAGTTATTTCCTTAGAAAAACTCTATATGTAAATTTTTTAACTTGTATGTAATTTGTTTATTAATATATAATATATAACTTATATGTAAGTTTTTTATGTTTGTTGAAACCAATATGTAACATTTTTTAAAATCATATTATATTAATTCTTACATAATTTATTTTACTTAATTAGGATGAATATGTAATATATTTTATATGTGTAAGGATTTTCCCTTAAAGTAAAATCCATATGTAACATTTTCCCCATTTGCAACATAGTCCTTTAATAATTAAGGGTTTTGCCTTAAGAAAAAACATATTTGTAATATTTTACCCTAGATAAATAATATATTTCACTAATTATAGGTAGATATCATATATAATATATTATTTCTCATATTAGGTTTTTTACTTAGGATAAAGCAATATATAACACAATTTTCCAATACATAATATTTTTCTTTAATGAATATTATATATTCCCCATACAAAATATATATTGCTTAGACTGATTCCCTGGTGTAATATTTTTAACCCATATATGATATATTTATTTTCATATATTATATATGTTCTTCTATATGTAAAATATTAATCTCATATGTGATATTTTCTTTCCATACATAATATATATATTTTATCCCTTTTGATGCATAATATATTGGAATTAGTTGATTTCTACAAAAATATTTTATAAATAAAAAATATCCAAAACTAATCCTAAAATAATTTTTAAATGTTTTTGGCCCTATCAACTCTCCTCCATTTGTGCAAAAACTAAGGAAAATTTGTAAAAACTATCTCTAGGTCCTATTAATTCCCAAAACATGATTCCAAACAAATTACTACTCTCTCAACACCTCCTTGAGGTCCCGATGAACATGGTAAACCCATGTTTCAAAATAAACCACTTTTTATTCATACCTAATCACTGATTAATAGATTTAAAAATGAAAATATATACGTTTTGGAAAAAAATTCATTTTGGTTTTAGTTTTTATAAAAATTAAAAGAATCATGAACCTAGACCATCCATGATGTTACACCTGTAACAGTATAGTTAAAACTAAGACAAAATCAAGGAAGGAAGTCACTAATACCCTTAGTTAATTTGAGGAAAATAAATAAATAGAAGCTATTAATGAAGTATAAAAGTGTGAACAAATAGAAGGATTATAAACTAATGAGATACAATAATGAATTTGAATAAGGACAATAATATGAAGTTATAAAAATGAGTACTACCAAGGCTGGTTAGCCTATGAGTTAGCACTTAATTCCTTAATACTTTTCAACCATTGGTTTTCTCAACAATAAAATGTTATTATATTTTCAACTAAAAGGAGGAAAATTATATCACAATGTGGTCAAATAAAGGATACATATATATCATGAAACTTGTTTTCATTTACATATTATATGACACAAGGTGAGGATATGTATAAAAAAAATACTTCAAATATAGTTCCTAAAGGAGGAAAACTATTTTTTTTTCATAATAATTCAATTTTATAAACCAATTTAGGAATCTATTTTAGGATTATTATAGGATTATAAATTCAATCATCCAATCTTTTTGAGATTTAATGTAATAAACATTATAAAATCACTTATGTGATTTGATATTGTAGGTCTGTAATAATGTTGGATGAAGGGACATAATGGAAAAAAAATACCGAAGAAGCCTTAATAGAGGTGGGAGTGTTGTTTTAAACTCCTTAAATTCCCATTCCCAATATTTTTTTTATAAATTGTAAGAATATTAATTCCATTACACATTTATATTTTTCACATTATTTTTTATCAATGATGTAAATAGTTTCTTAAGATTACTATAATACACTATTTTAAATATCATTTTTGATGTATTTTAATGAGTAATATAATAGGTGGATTAATAAAGTAAATAATGAGAATTTTGATTTTTGAATCATGTTTTTGGAATATTGGTTGATTTATGTAAATAAAATTCCTTATTTAATCTAATGATTTAATTTTTAAAGTTTATGCTTATTAATGGATTATTAATATCTATTCCTTGATTGATTAACCAATGCTTTAAATCGTTTACATGAGAGGTATTCTATACACATTTGAATTATTCTTTGAAAAAACCTTTTTTATTGAGGGATTTTTTAAAAATTCAAACAACATAATTTTTTTTGATTCTTTTTAGAAGCTATAAATTTTAAATCACTTTAAAATGAATTAATACATATTTAATTTTTTTAGTAACAAAATATTAAGACCTACCTATGCATTTGATCTTTATTTAAGACCATAGATACCACATACTTCTTAATAGGTTATAAACATTATAATCCTACTTTTCCTTACCATCATAATCATGGTGTTTTTTCATGATTACAATGAAGTATGTATAGGGGAATATATGGTTTCATAATTTTATAAGAAAATTATTGAAAAGGTGAGAATGAAAATTTTCATTTTTTTCTAATGTGAAAAAATATTTTCTTGTTTATTTTTAATGGTATTTTCATGAATACCACTCTAAAAAAGAAAATAAGAGTTAAAAATATAATAAATATAGGGAAATTATTTAATTGTTTTTGTTATCATGATTTGTGAGAATTTTTGATAAGAGGAAAAAGAGTTTATGTTTAGTAAAATCAGGTGATATAAATTTAAGAAAGAGTTTTTTATGGAATTTTTATTTGTTAATCATGAATTTTACTTAATATCTAAGAATTTTTTTTGATCCTCAAGAATATTTACATCAATTACCAAACATCCTTTAACCTAAAATGCAATATTTTCCAAAAATTATTCTTGGTTAACCATGTTTTTTTATTTAAAAGTGAATATTTTTGAGTGGTTATCATAAATATAAATAAATGATCATTGAGTAGTGAGTAAAATAATTTTATGGTATGGATAATTACAAGTGTGTATGAGCATTACTAAGATGTTAAAATATGTGAATATAATGGAAGATAAGTATAAATAATGTTTAAGAGTATTTTATTTAGTTTTGATATACTCAAAACACATCCTTGGTATTGTTTATATTTTTTTATGAAAGTATTTATAAATTATATATTATTTAATGAATAATTCATATTAATTATATCTTTTTATGATTTACTTTATTTTAAATTGATAATTCCCATGTAGTTTTTTATAAAATGTTCTATGTGTTATATGAAGGTTCTTACGTATAAATCCTTGATTCCAGAACATAAATCTATTTGATATATGTTTTTTATGTTACCGACATTTAAAAACGACTTCCAAATATAATTCCATGTCCCAAAAAATATAATTTTGAGTTTTCTAATATATTCCTATGTTTGAACACAAGGGAAATTCTCAATTTCATAGTCTTAACTTACATTATTTCAATATTTCATATACTACTAAATTTTGACCATATATCTAGGTATATACCTCATAATTTTAATTTTTTTATTTCTTTGTAAATATAATAAGTTATATAGATTTTAATAAAATACATGAAATGATCAATAAATATTTTCTATATTCAAAGTTTATCCCAAATGCATGGTGAAATTTTTATTTAATTATGTAGATTTTAGAATAGGATTTCATTAGTTTTTTGATATTATCTTGAGTTGAAAATATTATATTGAGATGATATTTGATTATTTATAAATATTATATAATTCTATAAAAGAAATGAAATTGGAAAAAAGTCTCAATAAAATTTTTAGTTTCTCAAAAGTTACACAGAAGCAACAAATGTTTAGCAGCAACAAATTTTCAGCTTGTGATAGTGTTGAAGAATTGGGAGCTCAATGTATTGAGTTTCATAGCGCTATGTATTTTATTAATTTACATTAAAATTATTTTAATGATTAGTTTTTAGGATATTATTATTTCCTTAAAGTTATTGCATCATTAATTGGAAATATTTCAATATTTTAGTGAATAAGATTTGGTTTTGAAGTGAAATAAAATTTATTTTATGGTCCAGATGAATAATGAATTTAAGATATTGTCTAGTTTAAAATTTCATGTATGGAGTGTTAAAAAAATGTTGGATTCAAAATTTTTCTTAATAATTATCAATAGACAACATTGAAATATAAAAATAGTATGAGGAAGCAACACGAGACTATGTTGATGAAAATACAACACCAAAAGGTTGATGTAGAATAGTTTTGATGTATACATATTGTAAGGAGTGTATACACACTATGAAAAATGGGAATGTATTGTTAATAAAAACAGTGTAAGATAGTGTTGAGAGATAAATATAATATTAAGTAAATATGTGAGACTCAATTGGATTAACTTATTCATATTAATGAACAACACGAGGGTACATTGGAATGAGTTTTATATATGAAGGAAAGACACAAGAAAAAATTGAATAGATTACATGTGAGTTTAAGATATATAAAAGATAATTTCCATGTTTGATTTATCAAACCATTTCAAATTATAAACTATTTAGAGATTATGGAAACCCTGATCAAAGAAGTGGATATTTTACCATTAAATGAGGGAATCATTATTTGATGAAACAACCGAGATGAAATTACCACACCATCTATGTTGGTCGACCTTAATGACTAATGTGCATTATCAGTCACTGTTGGATTGAAACATACACCAAGGTTATCAATACATGCTAATTAAGAATGATTTCACCCTATCAAAATAATAGAACATAAAAATGGGACCGAAAAAAGTATCTTACACGAGTATCAATCCATTATACACCTACAACAATAATTCTAAAATAAAGTTCTAACCAAATATAACATATGAAAAAATGAACAAAAAAACATCCAAGAAAAATATTATATATAAAACATGAAGTGAGTTACATGAAATGTATACCACAAACAAGAAAAAAATTATTATAGTATAATTAGTCTAAAACATATAAATCCAAAAATGACTAAGAGTTCCCATGATACCACACAAAGTGTCCCTTATGACTCATAGTAATGACTTGTTCATCATGTCTAAAAAATATGAAGAAGGAATCTATGGTATGTCACCAATGGTAGTAGCTCATTTTTGTTTACCTACAACCAATATAATATGGTCTATATACACATGATGGGTGTATGTAGGGTGTGTTAAATCACCATGTATGGGAGGTAATTTGTGAGTCTCAATCAGATACAACGGATGATGAAAATCCATGGGACTTAAAAATATTTCATATATACAAGTTACCAAGATATTATACATTGTAAATATCTTTTATATATAATGACCCATATAATGTTCTTACCATGATGACACTGAGGTATAAAATGATCAATTCCATGAAAATCGCATCATATTTCTAAAATATCGGGATATAGATAAAATAACCACATGGGTATTTAAGGATTATCCTTAACCTTTTGGAAGCTAAATAAACTGTTTTATTAAAACAATACTCACTTAATCCCTATAGAACAATATAAAAATTTGAGATCATAAAAGATATTAGAAATGTAGAGGTGAATAGCCCAACTATAATAATGGCCATATTTCATCACAGCTTTCCATAAGGTCTCAAGAACCACTAACCTATTATTAAGATAGATGACCCCTTCTAGATACTAATACTAATCACCTGATGTTAAAGAAACATTTATAATTACTTTTATACATTGATAATTGGGAACATATTATTTCTCTGGGTGAATCAAATTATCCAGGTATTGTGTGACTTGCACACTAATAAAGGTCCCTTGACCTTCCTATTCATCTATACCCAAATGAATCTTATTAAAAAGTATCATAAAACACTATTTCACATTGGACTCTTTCACCACATGAATTATAAACTTTCGACTTAGAGTATAGAATACCATGATCCCTTTCATTGTGGCATTATCCAAGTCAAATTAAATTTCTATAGAAATTCCACCCAATGTCACTTCATGAGGTTTAGATACTTCTAGTAGAAAATATATCTCATAATTTTATGATTCGTATACACTATAAAATTTCCCTTGAATAGATTGTGACACCAAGTTTTCTATTATACATCACCATCACAAATTATATGTCCTTATTAGGGCAATTATTATTATAGGGGCGCATCTAGAATGATTCATGCACTAAAACATAGTCATGTTACAATCAAAGAATCAAACTACATTATATATAATTTATCAGGATTATGAAGAATTGTGATAGGTATAGATGTTGGCCTATATTTTAACACATCAAAGTAATTTCAAAACTCTTCAACCCATTCAAATTTGAACCCATTTTGGGTGAATATCATCAAAGTAGATGCATGTTAAGAAAAAATAACTTATAATATCTAGCTACACCAAGAAATATTTTAATCTCAAACAAATTATCTAGTTTTTTTCCAAGTATGTACCACTTGAATATTTTTAGGATCCATAAAAACATACTTTTTAGATACCACATGACCCAGGAATTTCAATTCCAAAATCTAAAATTAGAACTTATAAAATTTATCATAAAAATCATACTCATTAAATTTATTTATGAAATTTAAAATTTAATCTAATAATCCTTACTAATCTTATTTTAAACCACGATATCATTCATAAAAACTAATAAACAAGTATTTAGGTATCTATGGGAGATTTAGTTCTCAAATTCTATGAAGACCACAAAATTATTTTTAATATAAAATAGCATAACCAGATATTAATAATGAAAACATTTAATTTAGAACTTGGTATTGGGAATATTAGCTTACTTAACTCTAAATTGATGTCACTTGATCTTAAGGTTGGTTTTAGAAAACTATTTTCTCATTGGAGATGATTAAATTGATTTCCATATCAAGGTAATATGTATTTATTTTTTATTCTCTCCTGATTGATCATTCAATAGTTAATGAAAAGTTAGAAACTTTCCTATGCCTTCCTTAAAAAGAGTACATGAATCACTAATAATGACACACTAGTATATATAACACAAATTTCCCAAATATATTCAAGTCAAACTTTCAATTCATTTAGTTCATATGGATCTATTCAATATGATGGAAAATAGGTGGTACATTTCTCTAGAAGTAGACTAAAAAATAATTAGACCTTTTTATTTGGTTTTAATATTAATAAATTATTAGTTAAGACCTCAAGATACCTTTCTAACACCATATAATATGTATTACCTAAACCCCCTTTGATATCATCCAAAAGAAAACTAGATATTTAACATGATACCTAACCAATATTATTAATAATAGGACATATACAACTTGATATTAGACCCTAGTCACTATGAAATATGTGAGTGTTCTCATTAGAAGACAAAAATAGGAACTTTCAATGATAAAAATCAATATACACCTTGGAGATGGTCAATTTTCCTAGATAAAGATATGATCAAAGATGTCCATGTAGAGAATAAGAAAAGTGCACATGAATTTGATATCCTTAATCATTTTATAACATAAATGGAACTTGAATACTTGTTCATTATCCATTATTATAGGAATGGTGATTTCCATTACATAATACATCAACTTAGATTGAAAACATGACGCCTCACATCATAACAGGTTGTGAAAATCAATGGAAATTTGATTTTTTTTAGAAATGTTTTGAGGTAAAAATGGAAATTTCTCCTTTTAGACGATCTCAGATTATTCTTTGAACATTATATTGGTCTTTGAATAGGGTGTTTACCCTAGGATATGAGTGTTGTAGAAATATAATCATTTCAATTTTTCATTTAATATTGAATATTTAATTAATTAAATATTAATTTATTGATGCATGTTCATTTAGTGATATATTTTAAATATAGTTTTAGATTTAGATTTCATCTATACAGTTGTGTCCATAATGGGGGGTTTTACCGAGATGAGGTATAAACCTACCACGGGTCTGGACCAGGGCCCATGCCCATTTTCTTTTACTTTTTCATAATTTTTATTTTCATATCTTTTATATTATCTTCTTATTTTTTTTCTTTCTTGGTACTCTTTTTGGGATACACATAATTTGGGGTCTTTGGCCAAGAGAGAGAGAGGGAGAGAAGAGTGAGATAGAAGGAGGAACTACTTAGGGAGCTCATACAAGGGCATATTGAGGCTCGATGGGTGTGTGGAATAGATCAAGTATGAATCTTATGTGGTTTACACTCATACATAGGTCCATTTTATGTTTTTCTATAAATAATCATATCTTATTTTTTATAGTATTAAATCATTTTATAGGTTTTTGGGGATCTCTTGGATGTTGATCTTGGATTAATTAGGGAGAAAAATGGGTTTTCAGATGTTTTCGGGTTTTTAAATTTGGGATAACCCATGTACATGAAATTTAGTTTAGAGAAAACATTCCATGCACTCTTACTATTCATGGATGATTGGTTTTTGGGATGACATGCCATTAACTGGGGCACACATGGTGTAGTGGTGACTCGGGGTGTACCTGGGGCACATGTCTATATGGGGTGTAAGACTGGGACCCATGTGAGGTACAAAAACATATTCCATTTATGGTTCTTGGATATACCCCTTGTGGGGGTACATAGAGAAGAACATGGATGGGAACCCAGTGTGAGGTACACAACATATATGAGGTGGTACATTCCATGGTGTCAGGTGTTGTACTCACTAAGTGGAGCTGGGGTAAATGTGTAGGTACCCCATGTTGGGTTACACACCATGTACATGGTCCATACATCATGTAATTTGTGAAAGTTCACAATGAGTGGCAAGTGACACACATCCAAGGATGAAATTTGTGATTTCATAGAGTGTACACCAAGTACACACCATGTCAGTTTTTCTTAATAGACCAATTTTTCCTATTTTTCGCCCTCGAGTTGTAATTGGATATAAATGAGTATATTCTAATAATTTTCCACATAGATCATAATAGTGTAATCCATTTATAATTTAGAGGCAATATGGATGGTGTTTTGGATAGAAAGAGTTATACACAAGGATTGATTTATGGATTAGTTTTTCAATCATCCAACAAGTTTGGTTAGGCACTCACTAATCAGCTTCGCTTGAGTGTTCTATGGTGATCTATTTGAGGTTCTTTTGGATGAATTTTGAAATATGGGATCATGAAGTATATCTTATGAGATCTTGGTTTATAAATGAGTGTTTGGACTAGTTTCATAATGTTAATGTAGTTGATTTTTAGATCTTGTGTTTAGGGATGTGAGTAGTTGGAGCCCTTGGGATTGGTTGATGTGGTGGGATGGAGGTTACATCTGGGTTCCATAAAGTTGTTGAGATGAGTTGAGGGACTCTTGAGGATGAAATTTTGGTCTAGTTTCTGGTCATGTGATCAGTAGATATAGTATTCATCTGTTTAGAATGGCCTTGTGGTATAGTGTTTCTTTGGAAGCCCTTTTGGGTGAGTTGGTACATATAAAACCCCGAGATTTTGTGAAATATAAAATTTTTGGAATTTATTTAATCAATTGATATTTTTAATTTCATGTAATACTGAAGAATATTTTTTTTATTATATCACTAAGTCAAAAATTCCTTTCACACAATAGTAATTCGGCTTGCGATACACGCATCACCGACTTGTCATACGTTATACACAACAACGAGTTTCTACAAAGCCTCATTTTGTAGTTATAATTATTTAAATGACATAAATGTAACCCAGCTATTAAAAATTATAATATTAATAGTAATTACTACTTTAAAAATATTATATATAATGGTTTTATATAAATAAAATATATTTATAATGAAAAAAATATATTTTTTAAAAGTCTTTATATGTTTAAACATATTATAATATCAAATTAACTTTTTTTCATATCCTTTTGTGAAAACAAATAAAATTGATTTTAGACACATTTAGAAATTTAATTTGATAAAATAAAATTCATTTTTGATGTTAATTTTCATGAAATTATTTTCATTTTAATTTTCATGTTATTGTTATTATTTGGGTCTTTGTAATAAATTTCACTTTGAAAATGAATATAAAAACATAGAAAACTTTTGAACATTTTACTTTAAAAACCTCTATCATCAACCCAACTGTGGGATTAAATTTAATTAATTTATGTCACTTATATGATCAGAATTTTGAAAAACGGATTCCCTATTTGGAATCATCATAATTTATAATTTATAATAAGTTCTTCTTAGTTTTTACCAAACATATTAGTGAAAGTAATTAAAATTAATTAGAACGATTAAGGTAATATTAAGCTTAATAAGGGACTAAACATTAATATTAAGGGACCAAATGACCTAGAAACTTATCCAAGATCCATTGGATAGCCATATTTATACCATATCCTACCTTGTATAAAATTTGGCCTATTATAAGATCCCCTTAACATGGGGAAAATGTGGGTGGAATTCCTTTTTCCAAAATTTACAAGAGTGCAACTCCTCCTCTACTATAAAATGGCCTCCTCTGCCCCCAATTACATAAACCTCTCAATACACATAGGTTCTGCAAATATTTACTGAAATATACTCCAAAAAATCCTCCAATACTTCTAGAATCCCCCCTTTGGAATAAATCAATCCAAGGAATCCCTTTGGTTCAAACCAATGAAAGTTACCTAAATAAAAGGTAACATTCTTCATCAAGTTCTTTTATATTAGTTCAATTATCCACCCCCTCAATTAGTCTTATTACATGATTATATGAAAAAACAGTATCCTAAATATAGTAATATATTTTTTATGTGAAGGGTTCAACCTACACTCACACACACATCCATCTAATGGGTAAAAAACGTGTTGTTTATGTGTATAGATAACTACAGCCTCACTAAATAACGATTGTTCATTTTTTTATTTACCACCTTTCATGGTAAAAATTATGATGGTAAATATGTTTATATATGTTTTATATTATATTTATTATTCACTTAATGTTCTTTAATTCTTTTTCCCCATATATATTTATACTTTATATTTGGTGTAAATATAATAGTTTCGTGTGATGAAGTGTGGACATCCGCCCCATCAAAGTGATGTGATTCATTCACACACTACTTGGAATGTATTAAGGATGGGTTTAGTGAAAATATATGATATATATATGATATAATAATAATATTTGAGTAATTACATATATACATATATTTTATTTAGTTTATTTCTTTCAATATGACAATTAAACGGAAACATCTTTCTTGTGTACGTACAACCTACCATCTCTAGGAATGGTGTATTCCATTTCATAATTTTATATTATATATATTTTTATACTAAAAATATAATAAATATAAATTATATTTACATCATGTTTTATATTTTGTAAATCATTTTATAAGTATAAGGACTAAAGATATAACAAATTAAGACAATGTGAAAAACAAAGCAAATATTACCAAAAGCGTAACCTTAACAAGGAATTATTCAGAAGTAGGTAATATAAAGTCATAATAAATCCATATATGGTATTATATATAATAATATTATTCTTTTATATATATATAATAAATTTATATTTATCATACAAGATGTTTGAATGAGTAGAATGAGAGTCAAGACACAAGGTATGGGGATTTCATCTCACTTTTTATTTCTGTGAGATACATGCCTTGTTCACTGCTCTTTTATTTTTCTTGGTGTATATAAATACCATAAATATATTATATGATTATTATTATAAAAAATTTGGTTAATTACATATCCATTCTATGATCTTTTTTTCAAGGGGTTTATGTTTCAATACTTACCAAATCGGTAAGATAATTTTGTCTTAATTTACATGCTTTGAGACGCATGCCATGTAATGCACCTATATTTTTAAATTATGTGTACATAATGAATTTGAAATTTTATATCATAAATATCATTTCTTTTATGATATTTTAAGATTCATGTAATTTTAATTCCTTACATGGGGAGTATGGTTCAATGTTACGAATTGATAAGATTTTATTGAAATAGTCTCATCGCTTTTTGAGATTGTTTATGATTATGAATCCTTTATTAAAATATTATAATCCATATCTCAAGATCATTAATAAATTTTATTATGATATAGTTATTCATGATATAGTTTTGTATTGGTACCATTTTTCTACTCTTTTTTACATAATATAGCCAATAAAGTGTTTTTAAGAAAACCCGACTTTACCCTCTGTTCGGTTAGAAAACTGGGTTCCTTCAAAACCATGTTTTTTAAAAAGGGATTCAATGAATATTAGATTATTCTCCTATAATATTTGAAAGAAAATTTTCCATTTTGTTCTTTTACCAATTTTTTCAAAGGAATATTCTTATCTGTTTCTGACCAAAGCAATTTTCTACTCTTTTACTATGAAAAAAGGAATGTTCTAACCTCGTACGACATGTGAAAATTTACTTGACAACATTTCTAAGACACTTCCATTATAAGTTTTCAGGAAAATTGTTTTCAAAATATTTTCATGATTATTTTATAAGTTTTCATGTAATTAATTTTTCAAAATTTTTTCAATATTCATTTATTAGTTTTCATGGAATTTTTTTTAAAAAATGTATTATATATTATTATATAAGTTTTTAAGGAAATTTTTTTTAGAAAATTTTGAAACTCCTTTTATATGTTTTATAGAAAAATTGTTTTCAAAATATTTTATTGCTATCATTATATATTTTAAAAAAATGTTTCCCAAAATGTTTTCAAAGATTTCTATGTATTATTCCATGTTTATTTTCAAGAAAATGGATTTAATTCTTTTTGTTTTAAAGATCATTTTTTAAATATTAAGTTGTATTTTAATAAAGAAATGTTTTAAAAATTTATTCCCAAGTTATTTTCCTTATAAGATGACATCTTCTGATGTTACTCATGCCTGAATTAAATAGTCCTAAGGTTCCATTCATATTCTTTATTTAATGGTTTATGTTTTTAGAGAATGATTCAAATGAAACCCATTTCAATTCCATGGGTTATTTAATTTTTAATCCTAATCATTTTCATGGGTAATGTTTTGTTGAAATTATTATGAAACCTATATTTTTCCATAGGTTTATATTTGATTACATGTTTACGATACCCATTCAATTTTATTGGTTATGATATGATTGTTTTTGATTTTTTGGAACACGTATGTATGGTTTCATTATTAAATGGATGGGACCTATATCTTCATCTAATTCATTGGGTAATGTTTTATATCTCAAGATATAGACATGGAAAGAATGAGAAATGAAATTAATTTAGTATTTCAGGTTTAGAATTAGAATTGAACTTAGTTCAGTATTATATGGTTGGAATAGGGAGTGAAACCGATTTAGTAATGAAATTTTTCCACTAATATGGACTTGGTAGAAATGTCTTGAATACTATGAAAATCATTATATATGATTATGTTTCTACCAAAATTCCTTGTTTTATTCCTATGTTATGATTTAATGGCTTATGTTCTCTATTTATTTATTGTTCATATCTTATGAACCACCAAGATTTATGCCATGATTCATGATTATGATCTTTTATATGCAGGGCATGATATTTTATTTTCATGATCATGTTCTCATACTCTTATACTCATGATTATGCTTACGTATCTCCCTTGTAGAACCATACTTAGCATTTGAGATAACACCTTTTTTATATTTCCTTTCCCCAGGTTATAAATATATATATTATGTTTAATGTGTCTCAGAAAAATTATAGTCAATAAGAACATAGTGGAAAATGATGTAGCTCATTTATGTACTAGTGTTTATGTTTCCATGTTTCTTAAGGTACTAGACTAGTATGATCTTTGGGCATCTTTTTGTATAACATTTTAAGTATTATAAAAAAGTTATGTAATGTTAATGTTCAAAAATAGAGGATCTCTATAGTTGTTATCAGAGAAAAGGTTTATTTAACCTTTGAAATCAAGGAATAAAATTTTTTATTGATAACCCTAAGGATATGTATAATTATAAGCATAAGGATTAAAAAAAGTATAGGAAAGTGTCCTAGAATTTTGGTAAAGGATAGAGTGAGTGGTTTCTAATCAATACATCCCTATCCAGATACTACACCTAGATGTGGTAGTGGAATAGATATAACTAGGGATAAAAACTCCGACAAGATGTTCCTAGACTAACTTGGGGTAATCTGGTACATGAAAATAGGCCTTGATATACACCTAGTAGGACAGTCATGGGGGATGTCATTTTGGAATTCACAAACTCTTCACAAAACATCATTAAAGATATTAATATAAGTTATCTATGAATGAACTAGGATTAAACTAGGGTGTCATAGATTAAGGAAGGCATCATTATTTAGACATCATATAAGTAATTCCTTTCATGAATATGTGGTTTTATACTATGATAAGTAATCCTCACACTATACTTATGGATTTATTCAATGGAAGGAATTGAAGGAAACTAGATTAACATTTAATGTGATGGAAGATATGATGATGAGCAGTCAAGTGGGATGGTCACTAGAGTGAAAGATATTGTGATCATGCCTAATTAGTTTTCATAGAACATGATTAACATGGTGTACCTTAACCAACTATAGGACTCACCAAGGAAAAGAAGGAAGTTTTTCACTGAGAGTTTGGGTAATAGAGACCATGGTGGAAAGAATATACCGTTTCCATTCGATCAATAATGTGTAAAGAATCACCAAAGTGAATGTCTTAGTGGAATAAGAAGATGTTTTAACTGTGGAAAATAAGGACACAAAGTAACTGACTGCAATGGAAAAATGAAGATTTCAATTAATGAAATGAATGAGAATATTGGACTCCCTAATGAATAATTTAAGGTTATGTGTTTTATGTATGTAATAAATGGTCATTATGAAACCTAATATCTCAAGAGGAATGCTCCAAAATATAATCAACAAGGTGCTGTGAGTAATTGTTATATTGTTGTTGATGATGAGACTACAAATGAAATTTGAAAGGAAAGAGGTATTAAGTAATAGAATGAGGTAGCCTTCTTATGTATTTTGGATGAAGTGGAATAATAAATGTTTTTATGCATTTGGGATTCAAGAATTATGTTATATAAATGGTGAAATAAACAAGGATTGTTTAGTTTATTTTTTTCTCTAAGGATTTAAAAGATTATGTTGAATGTTTCCGATGGACTGGATAAGTGATTTAATGGCAAGGTTATATTTTGACTAAGGGTATATAACCCCTAATATGTTACTTATGTTAAGATATTATTGTTTTGATAATTATATGTGGGATATGAATAAGTAAATTGGATGGTACTGATTAGCTTGGAACTAATTAAGGACTTGTTGAAAAGTATTTCATGCTATGATGGATGAAGTTTACAACTTCTTGGATTTATAGAATATATCTTGTAATCTATGGAATAAGGAATCAAGAATTTTTTTCCTAAATTATTTATGGTAATTTAGGTTGTAACTGCGTTTCATGAGAATTTACCTTAAGGGTATTCAAATGTTAGGAATGTGGCAACCAAGAGAAACTTTGTGATATGTGGGGGATCGATTTTAAGATGATTTCATGAATTTCATTCTAAAGTTTTGGATTTTTATATTTTATAGGGGTTATAAATTCAAAAAATAAGTTTATTTTATGAAATTAAATTTCTAAATGTGTCTAAAAATAATTTATTGTTTTTCACTGAAGGACATGAAAATCATTTCATTTGAGAATATTATATTTTTGAACATATAAAAACTTTTCCAAAAATTATATTTTTTTATCAACATATTTTATTTATATAAATTCGTTATATATAATATTTTAAAAGTATGAATTACTATTCATATAACTATTTTTAATGTATAGGCTATAATTATCTCAATTAAATAATTATAACAACAAAATAAAGCTTTGTAGAAACTCGGTGTTGCATGTAACGTATGCCAAGTCGATGTTGCGTGTAGCACAAGCCAAGTCAGTTTTTTGTGAAAGGAATGTTTTACATGTGACTTAATATAAAAAACTGTTTTTAGTGTCGTGTGAAATGAAAAATATCAACAAATTAAATTAATTTGAAAAAAATATTTCACAAAATCATGGGGTGTTATATTCTACCCACCTTAAAATGAATTTATCCCTATAAATTCATATAGGAAATAAAAGGTTTAATATATGAAATTTTCATTCATATAAACCCACATCATAAGAATAAATACTAAAACTTCCTTTAAAATGGAAAGTTGGAACCATAATGATTATACAAAGTAACATATAACTAGGTTTCTACATGGAGAAAATAGGCTGGGAGTGAAAATTGGATATAGAGGAAAAACATAAATATTTATAGGGAGTGATTGATGTCATCAATACCAAACAAGTGAATAATCATAAAATATTTAAGGGCCTCAATTTCATAAATATGTGATGCTTTATAAGGCCATCAGTTCAATAAATATTATTTTATTAGGATTTTTTTATCATCACCTTATCTTTGATTAATTATTTAATTGGAAAAGAATATAAGGAAATAAACTTATTTGATATATTTGTATAAACAAAATTTCATCTATTAGGTTGTGATTTTAACTATTTCTAAGTCATCCATTACTTCAAGAAATGGATGACCACAAACTAAATTTTATGCCCAAATAACTAAAATACACTTTTAGTAGATATTAAGTCCCATAAAATAATGAAATGTATAACTATTTGTCTATATCTATTCTTAAAAATCAATATTCTTAATACATTAATCTCTACACATAAAAAGTAAAACATCCATTTAATCATAAATAATTATTCATAAAAAATAATTATACATTAACCAGGACATCATGTAGGCTAGTGGTAGGCATTAAACCCTTATCAACCATCGATCATGGGTTCATGATTATATTTGGTTTAATTTTGGGGATTTTTTAGAGAAACGTCATTTTTGGATGAATCATGAAAATTAAAGAATTTTTATTCAAAACTAATGTTTTATATATTTGATTTATAAGGTTAAAATATACTTTAAATTGATCTAAAATTTTAGAGAGATAATATTTATATCAATTAATGCGATGTGGGTCATTGTAATTAATTTCACTTTGAAATTTAATATAAAATAATAAAAACGTTTTGAACGTTTTTACTTTAAAACCCAACACAGTCAACCAGGCTGTAGGATTAAATTTAAATCAATTTCCAACAATTATGTGATTGAATTTGAAAAAAAATAGATTCCATATTTTGAATCATCATAATTTATAATGTGTAATAAGGTTAAAATTTTTTGACCAAAAATATTTGTGAAAGTTATCAAAATTAATTACAATGATTTATGTATGATTAAACATAATAAGTGACTAAATATTAATCTCAAGGGATCAAATTACATAGAAACTTGTCCAAGAGCCATTTTTTGGACATATTTTGACTCTATACCCCCTATAACCTATTTTTTCCATTATAGGATCCAATTGACATGTTAAAAACCGAGATGAAATTCCTTTTCCCAAAATTTAGAAGAGTACCACTCCTCTTGCACTATAAAAAGGTCCCCTCTCATCCCACATAAGAAAACTTCTAAATAAACTTAGTATTAGAAAATAACTAATCTAATATACTCCCAAAAATCTTACCCTCCTTCTAGAAGCCTCACATTGGGTAGAAATCAATCTAATGAATCCCTTTGGTGCAAACCAAAAGTAGTTAACCAAATAAGTGGTAACATTCTTCCTCGAGTTATTTTATATTATTTCAATTATCTATGCCCTAAATTAATCATATTACATGATTATAAAACAAAAAATA
Source organism: Viscum album (assembly GCA_963277665.1). Taxonomy (NCBI): domain Eukaryota; kingdom Viridiplantae; phylum Streptophyta; class Magnoliopsida; order Santalales; family Viscaceae; genus Viscum; species Viscum album. The sequence continues at coordinate 1,372,868,971 of OY728135.1, forward strand.
TCATAAATATACTTCTATATTGTTATTCAAATGGTTTAACATACACTTACACACACAAACATCTAATGGGTAACAAATATACTTTTTATGTATATAGTGAACTACCGCCTCACTAAACGACGATTTTTCATGGTTCCTTTACAACCTCTCATGGTATACATTATGATAGAAATAATACTTATATATGTTATATATTATATTTATTATGCATTTAAGCTTATTTAATCTTTTACCACATATATATTTAAACATTCCAATTTGTGTAAATACAATAATTTCGTTTGATGAAGTGTAGACTTCAACCCCCTCAAAGCAATGTGATTCATTCACACACTACATGGAATGAATTAAAGGTGCGTTTAGTGAAATTATATGATAAATATTATATAATAATGATACTGGAATAATTATATTTATAATTATATATATATATATGTTTTATTTACCTTCTTTTTTTTCAATATGAAAATTAAACAAAAACAACATTCATGTATATGTACGACCTACCATCTCCATGAGCAGTGTTATCCATTTCATAATTCTATATTATATAGATTTTTATACTAAAAATATAATGGATATACATGATATTTATATCTTATTTTAAATTCTGAGAATTGTGATCCATGAATAAGGACCAAATATATAAAAAATTAAGACACATGTGAAAAACAAAGCGAATATTACCTAAAGCATAACCTTAACATGTAATTCTTAAAAAGAGGGTAATATAAAGTCATAATAAAACCATATATGGTATTATATATTATAATATAGTTATTTTATATATGTATAATAATTTTATATTTATTATACACGTGGTTTGAATGAGTAGTACGAGAGTCGAGACACAAGGTAAGGGGATTTCATCTCACTTTTTATTTCCATGAGATACAAGCCATGATAACCACTCTTTAATTTTTGCATGGTGTATATAATTCCCAAGAATTTATTATATTATGATTATTCTTAAATTTATGGGTAATTACATATCCATTATATTATATTAGTTTCATAGGGTTTATGATTCAAAAGTTACCAAATCAGTAAGACTGCTTTGTCTCAATTTACCTTCTTTGAGACACATGCCATATTATAAACCTACATTTTTATATGAAGTGTACATAAAAAATTTGAAATATTATATCATGAATATAATTCATTTCATGATATTTTAAGATCCATGTTATTTCAATTTCTTACATGGAGAGTATGGTTCAAAGTTACTAATTGATACAACTTTATGGAAAGAATATGATCACTTTTCGAGATTGTTTATGATTATTATTCTATTGTTGAAATTTTATAATCTATATGTCAAGAAAATTCCGGAATTTTATTCTCCTATATTTAGCCATGATATATTAGTGTATTGGTATCATTGTTTTGCTCTTTGGTACATAAGATAGTTAAAAAAGAGTTTTTAAGAAATCTTGATTTTACCCTCTCTTCGGTCGAAAATCTATATACCTTCAAAACCATGTTTTCTAAAAAACGTTTACAAGAATAATATAATATTCTCCTATAACAATTAAAATAAATTTTTTACCATTTTTTTATTTTACTAATTTTTTCTAGTCAGTACTCTTTTCTCTTTCGGAACAAGGAATTTTTCAACCCTTTTACTATGAAAAAGGAATGTTCTTTTTACCTCATATGACATGTATGAATTAACCCGCCGACATTTATATGATGTTTCATTTATTAATTTTGAAGAAAAATTCTTTTAAAAATGTTTTCAATATTATTTTTATGTTTTTATGTATATTTTTGTCAAAATATTTTTAAGATTATTTTGTAAGTTTTCGAGAGAAATAATTTAAAAAATGTTTTCAATCTTCGTTTATAAGTTGTCAAGGAAAACTATTTTCCAAACGTTTTCAATATCCTTTTATAAATTTTCTAGGAAAAATGTTTTCAAAAAATTTTCAATCTCTTTTTATATGTTTTGAAATAAAAATTTTTCTAATTTTTTTTTCAAATTTATTTATAATATTTAATGATTATATTTATGAAAATGGTTTTCAAAAGTTTCTTTTTTTATTTTAAAGATCCCTTTTTCAAAGAATAAAGTACATTTTCCTTAAGAAATATTTTAAAAATATATTTCTATGTTATTTTTCATCTAAGATGAGATCTTTTGATGTTACTCATTCCTTAATTGGAAATGAACCAAAGGTTAAATTAATATTCTTTCTTGAATGGTTTATGTTTTGATGGAATGCTTCTTATGACACTTGTTTCTCTTCCATTGGTTATATTATTTTGAAACTCGATTCGTTTCATGGGTTATGCATTGGTGAAATTATTATGATACCTTTATTTGTTCCATAGGTTAAGATATCATTACATGTTTATGATACCAATTTCATTTTTGGGTTATGATATGATTGTTTATGATTTTGTGGAACAAGTATGTATGATTTCATTATGAGATGCATGGGCCCCATATCACCCTCCAATGAATTAGGTGAAGATTTATATTTCATGAGATATCCATGGTTGGAAAAATAAATGAAATTGATTCAGTATTACAAGGATGGAATGTTGAGTGCAATTTTTTCAGTAATACAAGGATGGAATGGGGAGTGAACTTGGTTCATTAATGGAATTTTTCTACTAAGATGTCCTCGACGGTAATTACCTGACTACTATGGAAATAATAATATATACTTATTTGTCTTCCAAAATTTCATATTTTATTTCTAAGTTATGATTTCATGTTTTATTTTCTTTATTTTCTTATGATTCATATATTATAAACCACTAATATTTATTCCATGATTTGTGATTATGATCTTTGATATGATAGGTATGATCATCTATTTTAATGATCTTGTTTCTATACCCTTATACTCATGATTATTCTTACGTATATTCCTTGTTTACCCTTACTAATAATTTTTTCTCTTCCCTTTTTAATCTTCCTTCCCCAAGGTTATAAATATATGTACTATTTCTGATGTGTCTAAGTAAAGTTCTAGTCAAGAAGAACCTATTGTGTGATGATGTCGCTCATTTATGTACCAATGTTTATGCTCCCATGATTCTAAAGGAAATAGACTAGTATTGTCATTGGGGATATGTTTCTATAATGTTTTTTTAATTCTAAAAAAGTTTTGTAACTTTAATGTATAAAAATATAAGGTTTCTATAGTACTCATGGATGGGTTGTTTTTAGCAAGGATGAATGATGTTTTTTCATGGGTGCTTCCTTGATGTTTTTTATATTGATGAGACCTTGCATAGTCTTTATTTGGAGGTTGTAATGAGTACTATTTATATTACCATATACTATTTCTTATTCTTTTAGATTCCCTTAGGGTTCCTTGTTGATCAAGGATTAGTTTGAGGCCACTATGGGGCATTTTGGATGTTTCCACACTAGGCATGACCCATGATTTTGGATGTTATAGAGGAACCAATCATTGGGTGTATTTCCCTTACCATGTAATTTGGGGCATTTTTGGATAATTTAATCGAAGTTTACCAAGATCATTGCTGAAAAAAGGGAATCCTATGTTGTACGCCAATTTATTCTATGACCTTGAGGACCATTGGAGCCATGGAATTTGGTTTGGCCCTATGGTGGGTCATTGAAATCCCATGGTGGGTGTTTTTTGGATGATGAGATACAAGGGACCATGGAGATTACCTATTCTTTGTTGGATGGGAGTTGATATATGCTTCTAGTTAAACTGTTTTGATGGTGGGTTCTAGGTTGGATTATCCCAATTCATTTGGCCTTTGGAAATGACGTTTGTGGTTCTTTTAGTTCGGAATTTGGTTTGGGGAGGGGAACCTTTGGATATATTGGATTAGAAATTGGTCTTGAGATTAATTTAGTTCTCTTAACTATTGGATAGACGTGGTTTGTTGGGATTAGGGAGCTAACAGGTGATCTAGATGTGTGAACCCCTCTATTTTTGTGTTACACTCTTGCTATAGGTTAGATACTATAGATGTTGATGTGCTCCTAATATCATGGATTCACTATGCACACAGTTTTATAGATGGATTCTTATAAGGTAGTTTATTTTTCAGGTCTATTTAGATGGATCACATATTATATTTCATCTATCGGGTATATTTTAGAGCATAATTTCTTACCCGTATACATGCATGTCAGTGTTCATGTATTCTGGATGTTTTTTAGGTTGGGGAATAGGTTTCACAATGGATGGGTCTAAGTCTTAGTGTTTCTTGATTAAACATAGACACTTACATGAGGTTTTAGGATTTAGTTAGTGTATCTAAATTTTCATGGAGACCAGGTATGTGACTCAGCTAGGAGTTGGTAGTAGAGCCTGATGTATTTATCTTTATTTTTTTATTTTTTATATGTTTTTGGACTAGTGAGGGACTTTATTTGGTATTTTTTATGACTATAAATCTGTATGACAATATTCCACATTCTATTTTTCATAACATGCTTATGTTTCCATTTATTTTTTTATACCTTGATTCCTACACCTACGTATGTTTTTTTCTTTTTTCTATTATTTCACTCTGACTATAGGGTATAGTCTCTCCACAATATCTTTTATTGTAACGCCTCAACCCTAGTTACCCAGAGTTAGTGCATTATTACATAACATTGGTATGATCACAAAAGATCAATTCTCGAAAGACGGATTTGTTTAGTATCCTTGGAAATACGAGATACATTCATAAGTTCTACATTACATTATAAAATGAAAAACTACAACAACATAGTCTCCATAGGCCACACTCATATCCCTTATACTATCCCTACAGGTCAGTCAAAATATACTTCTTCACCTCCAGGGAAAAATAAAACATAGAAAGGGGTGAGATCAGATGATCAGTAAGGATAACAATATAACAAAAACTTTCATAAATAAGCATAAAAATTTAAGGAAATGTAATACTAAAACAAAGTCCTTTTAAACTTGAACATCATCATAATATGGAAAAGATAAAATAAAATAACTCCATTTAATTATTCACATGGATATTCTACTAGTCGAATAATCACATGCAATATCAATAGCCACTTTCATAATGATGGAATGCCTAATGCCAATATTCATAACCACATAGTCAAGGCCTTTTGCCAGGACTAAAGATAAGATTTTGTCAAGGCCTTATGCCAAGACACTAGTTTGTCTCATGAGACCTACCAATGTATTGGGGAACTAGAGAGGGCTCCACCCATCACTTATTAAGTTCAATACATTTCTCACATGAATTGGTGTAAACATAACATAAACATTCATATTAAAACTAGAATATGAAATGTCAATAATTTATCCATAAACCATGAATGGTCTAAAAATAACACATCCACTGTCAAAAATATCACAAAATATTCAATAAAATATGGAAGATTTTTAACATAATAAATCAACCACAAATAAGCTTAAAATCCATCAAAGGTTGTTGGCATAGATGAAATCAAAACCATTTTAGAGAAATATATCTTTCTATTCTGACATAATTTAAAAGTCACATAATTATAAAGAAAATAGTTATTTTGAAAATATTCTGATAATATTTTAAGGGAAGCTTCGATGATGTTATAACGGCGGAAAATAGCCGACCCTTCGTATAATTTAAAAAAACATTTGTACTATAATTTTGTCAAAAAGGTCATAAGGTACCTTATTTGGAAAACGATGGAAATATTCCTTTTAAAACATTTTATAAAAAGTCAAACAATGGTATAAATGAATTTAACCCATAGTTAAGTAAATAGTAAAAATGTTTTGGAATACATTTTTAATAAACATGAATGTGAATGATAATGATTTCCCAGTAGATACTTATGTAAAAACAACCTCGGATAATAAAGAGATTGTGAAATTACCCCTTACCTTGTTCTTTTCATTGGTAGAGGGTAGGTTAACCACCTTTATAATGGTGAAATAATATTTATTAAATTATAAAATAACCATATACATTAATATGATATCATATATGATCTTCTAATATTTCTTTGTTAATGATATTTCAGTAGTATCATTGTTTCGGGTGTTAACTGATTCGTTTTACTTTATATTATTTGTTACATAAGTAATGTTTATTGTGTATATGATGTATCTTATTCATATTCAGAATGATATTAAGTCTTTAAACATTATTTTTAATCATCAAATGAAAATTAGTCTTGAATGGATACGACGGGGAATGAATCTCATCGCGTTCGTGGAGACGGTAATCCGTACGTACACACGAACAAAAATATCATTATTTTGATATTAAAATAATATATAATTGGATGTTATATCATATATATAGTATAATTATCAGGTTATATTTATTATTTATGTCAATTATACATCATTATTATACCCATCCAAATAATAATGTATTGAATAACAACTACACCACGATGTGGAGACGGTAAGCCATACGTACACATGTATGGTGACATGTCATTAAAAGATGGATAGAATAATGAATATGGTTGTACCATATTTATAATAACATCAAAATATTTAGAATATACAGGAGTTATTATTTTATAATTAAAACAACAAAGAAAGAGGAAGTGGAAGAAGAAATGAACTTGAAAGAGGTGATTGAAATATTTTCCTCTTCTTCGGGTTCTTCCTTTTTATGTGATCAAAAGGGATATTTAGGTTTGCTTTCTGACTAAAGAAAGGCCTCTTGGATTAAGGTAGGATAGTTTATAGGATATTTGGGCAGGGTTTGGCCAATACAAATTGATTTTAAGGAGTGAATTTGAGAGAAGGGGAAGTGCCCTTTTCTAAGAGGGGTGAGGGGCACCTTAGGAAAAGATTAAAATATTATTTTATAATAAAATCATTTTCAGTTTCTAATCACTCAAAAATGATATATTTCGAGGATAATGTGGAGATGGGTCCAAAAATACTCAAAAAATTGGTTTTATATTGTTTTTGATCGATATATTAACCTTATCTTCTAGATTTAACTCGTAGTTAATTAGTTTGACATTTACCTTGTCTCTTTGTATTTTTATATTAAATGGTAAATAAAATTACTATAAACTTCTAATAGAACCTAAATTGGTTCATTAATGACATATATAATATTATTTAAGACTTTTGGATGATCCTTAGTTTTTTAGGAATTTAATATCAGTTAATAATATAATACTTTCTTTAAAAACTATTTTATGTCAATTTTGACACCATTTACTATTTTGTTTTTGTTAATTTCATAACAACATTATTACTACAAAAAAAATTCATTTAATCAACCCTATAATGTCATATTAACCTATAAAAGTCGTAAATGTCATCAAAAATTTCAAATTATATTTATTTTAACATCTATAATACCATTTATTTGATTCTTTCATTAATAAGGAAAATACTACATCATCATTGTGTCATAAATAAATTTAATTATTCAATGTATAAAAATTATAAATAAAATACCATTATGTAGGAAATATTTTTATATTTTTAATTAATTTTTATAGTTGAAGATATAACTTATATAACCCTATGTAAAAATTGTTTTACTAAAAGATATATGCTTATGTTATTTTTGTATTTACTTTAACATAATTAATATAAAGTGTCATTATCACTTACAAGTGGCTCCAAGGGGTCCCAAAATCGACCCAAGGATTCCTATGGTCATACATGTATCATAAAATAGGGTTAGAACACGTGTTAGGGTAATTTAATATTATTATAATATTATTTTTTTACCCTTGTTTACCGAATTTACCCATTAACCATGGTAAATAAAATATTCACCGAAGTAATTATTCAAAATATCTAAAAATAAAAGTTACCAGTTTACAAAATTTGGACCTCCTGATTCTAAATATGGAATCAATTTTTCTAAATTCAAAACACAGAAGTGGAAGAAATTAATTTAAAATTAAACCCCGTTGTCAAAACAAAAAGCATTTTTTAAGAAATAATAACTATCAAAAGATTGACACATGATTATGTCCAGTTTAAATGTGAAATTACGTCCAATGACCAACATTAGATTAAATGGTAAAAATATAATCTAATTATACTTATAAACCACTCAATAGTAAAATTTAGCACTATGAATTATTTTGATTGAAAAATTTGTTTTTAATTTAAATTTAGTATTATTTACTATTCATCCAAAATTGAATGTTTTCAGAAAAATACTAAAAATTAAACCTAATCTAATTTCGATATTCCAAACCCAAAAAATAAATACATTTTTAATGATAAAATTGATAAAATTTCAACAAGTGGCTATTACTATTCAAAATGACTAGTTTGATTGGTCGTGATGTATTAGAATCATGAAGTTGCGTACAACCCAAGATATTGCATTATTCAAAGGGAAACTTACTATGGAAGCTTGGGGTGTTACATTTATACCCTCACTTCTAGTCAGTATCCTTTATAATAAATGGTGGTGAACTTTAGGTCTTGTGGTGAGCTATATTCGATGACATTTAAATTAGATCGTGGATGGTTTATTATAGAATGATATCAGAGCATATGGTTTCATGATTTGGGGATTTGTTAGATAGGTGGTTTAAGAATGTATCATAACTTTTGATTGATATCATATTTTTGTGACATGAAAACTTTTATTGATAAGAATTTCTAGTTTTTAGGACATGGGATTTCTATTCTTGGATTCCATTTTTACTATTGTGTGAAAAAACATAGTGTAATGAATTTGAGTTTTTAGATTTATGGTTTATTCTAGTTTTAGGATGTCATCCTACTAACAGGAGTACAATGTTCATGCATCATTATAATTACATATGATTCACATAAAATATGCATGCATGTGGTGTTTTTACTAATGATAGAGGTTCAAATGTTTAAAGTGTCTCCAATGACCTATATGGTGCTTCACATATAACTATTTGGTGGAATTATACTCAACTGAACCACATTTATATATTTTCTTTTGATGTCAATCCATGTGGATATTATAGAGAAATTTTTATTAGTGATGGAGATTCAGTCCTATTGCCAAGGGATGCATAAAGACCCTTGTGGGTTGGTAATGGATAAGAGTTCCCTATTGGTGGTTCGATGAGGGAAAGAATTCCTAAGAGAAATTTTGATCGGGATTGAGTTTTACTAAGGAAGTGGTACCCATGAAGTCCCAAGTTCTTGTTGATTTGGGTGGATTTTTTCTTGTGACATGTTTTCTATAGGGTTTTAGAGTGGGGCCCATGTGCCTGCTATCTCCAATGTATTTAGTGGGTGCAGATGTTATTATTTGGTGGGGACATTGTGGTCTTCTCTCACTTGGGTGTGATTAGGCATAAGGATGCCTGATGATCGAGATATAGAGAATTGAGAGTACTCCCTCTCTCTTTGATAGCATGATAGGAAAATTTTGGTTGGACCCATGGCCCTACTTGGTTTTGTTGGGGTTTGGGTAGTGCAGTGGGAGCATGTTTAGATACTTGTGGATTTGGATCAACACACATATGGGGGGGGGGGAGGGTGGTTGTGTGTTTGATATTTTCATGATGAATAATTTTTGAATAAGAGTGTCAAGAGTGTTCTAGTTTTTTAACTAGAGCACGTGAGGATCATACGCAATGGTTTTAGTCATGTTAGATTGGTTTCATTAGGAATTGAACCATGTGAGTGTGATTCCTATTCAAATTTCAAGAGAATTTTAAGGAAATACTTTTAGTGGGGAGTAAACCAAAAGATGTTAGAGGCCATGAGACTTATATTAAGTGGTTTGCAGAGTGTTAAATTTGTACGTTTCTATAATGTTTTTTAGGTATGAACAGTTTTTCCATGTCTATCCACTGTGTTTGGTGATGTACACAGTTAGGACCATGTGATCTTCTATTTTGGAACAAGGGTAATGATAAGGATATTTATTTGGTGGGGAGAATCATATTTTTTGTGGTTAACCACCTCTTGTGTTAGGAGTGAGTTTTTGGATTATGTTAGACCGGTTGTTTGATGGTTGAGATAGCATTGATTGTGCCAATTTTGGATGAGATCAAGGCTAGAGGTTAACCACTAAGGATTCTTAGGGATGAAAATAATTTGCAGTGGGGGAGTTTGTGATGCCTCATATCATCAAGGGTTGTGAAAAGCAGGGGAAATTTGATATTTTTTTATTAAAAGTGTTTTGGGTGAAAAATGTTAATTTTACCTATGATATAATCTTGGATAATATTTCCAACCATTATGTTCGTCTCAGAATAGGGTGGTTAACCTAGGATAAAAGTTTGGAGGGAATTTAATGTCACGACCCATCCATGGGGCCCATGCCGTGACTACCCCAAGCCCGCCTTCCATTGGCCAGGGGCTGGCGACTAGCACCAAAGGTGAATATCCTGATAACTAGGAAGGCATTGCCTTTATAAAAGAAAAAAAACACCACAAAGTACAAGCAAAAGTAAACACTAAGTACAAAAGAGAGTGCTGAAAAGTAAATGGGCCAGAATACAAACCCAACTGAAAGTAAAGCTACAACTGAACAAATGTACAACAGGGAAAGACAACAGCTGGAAGAATGGAAACGGCTCCTGGGTCATCCTCCTCGGATCCAACCTGAAGGGTAGGTACAGATGGCGCAACTCCTGGATCCTCCACCACGGATCCTACCTGAAGGGTAAGTACAGATAGCCTTCACAATGCTCTCACCCGTCAACCTCCTCCGCGTGTCGTCTCGTCGTGAAGTCTACCTCCGGATACTGACTCTTCGTGTGGTCCACCTCCGGGTACTGACTCATCACGTGGTCCACCTCCGGATACCGTCTAGTCCTCGAACACTCGGCCTCAGTCAGCACTGCCCATCGTCTGCAACCAAAACAACGAGGTGCGGGCATAGCCCGTGCAGGGGTGAGTATAACGATACTAAGTAGGGTCCCCGAGACCCTCAAGGTCTCACTAAATCCACAAGGATAACCACAAAGAAGGATCTCAACAGATAACCCTTACTTACGTATTAGCCCATACTTATACCTAAGTTATCAAGTAACCCATCTCAATCATGAGGGAACACAAAGGTTATGTAATCAACGGATAACCACTACCCAGGTATATTCCCATACATATAACTAAGTTATCAAGTGACCCATCTCAATAAAGTGGTAAACACAAAGGTCATAGACTCAGCTCAAAACAGGATTTTCATTATCGAAACCGTAACTGCTGATGCGTCCGTCTCTAGAGTGTACAATGATATTGTCACAACTCCGAGGTAATGCTCACTAACCTAAGACTGCTGAAATACTCTTTCTATTGAGTACCACGGGTCTGCCACCTCACACAGTAGTGCTCTTCCGCCATGGGTCTGCCACCTGACACAGTAGTGCTCCACCTCATAGCCTACAGAGGTAATCCTCCTGTCGAGTACTGCGGGTCTTCCACCTCACACAGTAGTGATCATCCGCCATGGGTCTGCCACCTCACAAAGTAGTGCTCCCCACTAGGCTATGCTAGTCACTCCGAATCGAATCGAAAAAGCAGTCATCGGTCACCGCCAGCTACACGGTCTCCCTACTCTATATGCTTGTCTCCGAGAGGGTCCGCTCCACGAGCTACAGGTCGATACTCCATGTATCACTAGTCCTATGAAGAAGTATCTCAAAGGACCGTCTCGTCATAGGGGTCTCATCGCAACAAACGGCGCGTCAATCGGACGCCCGGTCTGTGAGTTATTAGCCTTTTCATCCCAGGGTCCAGGTTGGTTTCGTGAGTGAACCATCCTGTCCATATCTCAATTGTACCCCGAACTCTCATAGGGTATACTCATAGGGACCGTTTCTCAACATGATCAACAAAGCCGCTGACGGTTCGTCAAACGGACGTCCGGTCTGAAAGATATCATCTTTTCCATTCTAGGGGCCCGCTTGGATTTCGGGTACAATCCAACACGGCCATACTCCAACTGAATCCAAACCTCGGGCGAAGTATGCCAAAAGTTCTATCTCCTCAAGACGAATCCAACAAAGTCGATGACACATCAATCAGACGTCTGGATCTCAAGATATAAGCATTTCCACTCTGAGGGCCCGGTTGGTTTCGTGTACGAACCAACCCAGCCAAACCCAAAGTACTCCGAAACCTTGAGTGTAATATACTGAGACGAACGTCTCGATCCAAAGATCGCATTGCAGCTGATGGTGCGTCAATCGGAGGTCCGCCTCCCATGTTATGGGAAAAAGACTATGAAAGGTCCGAAAGTGGGGGTTTCGGGCTCGGACCGACCCGACCTGAGACCCCCTGGGTCGGCTTGAACTGGGTTGGCCCGCTTGGGTGTGGCCTAGCCTGGGTGTGGCCCGGCGTGCTGGCCAGGTGGCTCGGCCAAACGACCGAGCCGTTCGAGTGTGCGGGGGGGGGGGGGGCACTGCCTCCCGCCGTTTGTAACCGTGGCCCCCCATAATGGGGGACGCTCATTGCTGCCCATATGGCGGTCGTAACCCCCAGCTCTCCCCCTGACCGGCCGACCCACTCTGGCTGGCCGGATTCTGCCGCCACAGGACCGGCGAGGGCCGGTCCCCTTGCTCTGACGCCGGTGGCCCGGAATCGGCCGCCGGTCCCCCTACTTTGCCGCAGCTTATTCTGTCCGGCGAGACGCGACAGCGCCGCGACCCTCCGCCGTGGCCCCGCTCCGGCCGCGATGTCTTCAGGTTTCTTTTCTGGCACGACACGACGACACCGCGGCGCCATGGCTTGGTTTTATTTTGAAATGCACGGCGCGACGGTGCCGCACATCCTTGCCGCTCGTTCCTTCACGGTGCGACGGCACCACGTCACTTTCCTTTGAACCGCAAAAACAAAAAATATTAAGGGAGGAGGGGCGGCCATGTTTGTGCGGTCCGGACCCCTCCCTTTAAACGATAGAAAGAGGTCCAATTGAACGCGGATAGATGATGGAATTAATTCACGAAAAGAAACGCAAAAAACCCCTACCTTGACAAATGTTGTCGAACGACGGTGTCGCAGAAAACAGCATCGCGGGGTGAGGTTCCGTATATGCCGACGGAGAACGTCCGAGGGGGAAGCAGTGTCTCCCTTCCTTTCACGTGGAGAGAAAATTGAAAGGCGGAATGTCGTTGGCGAGTTCCCACGTCGGTGCCTCCTCCTTTGTTGAGGAAGAAGAATACGGAAGAAGAAGAAGAAGAAGAAGTTCTATAAAAATTCCCAAGCTCTCTTCCCTTACCCTCAACACCACAAAAGCCAACCCATAACAAAATAATGGTTCCACATTATTTAATCAACCCAAGCTAAGATTTTCCAAAATAAATTCAAAAGTTGAATTCACTTAATTAATGTGTGTATTGGCTAGTGTTAATGAGGGAGAGAGTGAGGAAATGGAAGGTTACTCAAATAAAGATAAGTTTACAAAATTTAAGAGGGAGTTAGGGAGTTTAAGAGGAATGTGAAGGGGTGGGGTTCATGTGGGCCCTGCCTCACCTTTAATCCTCTCATGGGTGGCTAACTCCAAGTGGGTCCCACCCCTACCTCCCTTACATAGGTTATAACCACTTAAGAGAGGGTCAAAGTGTTGTAACACAACACTTAATCCACTTAACAAGAAAAGAAAATATAATTGTAACAATTATATTTTATCCCTCACATTTTTTAAAACAAGTCCTCCCGAGAAAACGCAGCTCCAGAAAGGGTCTTCTTAAGTAATTACCGGCGCTGTGGTTCCATCGGTGCCCTCAGATTTCGATTCCGTGCACCGGTTCAAAAGATAGAAAACCCGTTCGTTCGTTCATTGAACATACCCGATCTAATCTTCAGAAATTGATTCCGGGTACACCGGGCCTCGGAATCAGGCCCCTTCAGAAACTGCATTCTTATAAAATCCCAAAGAAAATTTAGAAAAATTTCCCTTGAATTTTATGGGTCTTTAGATTACACCCACCTCAGGGATTTATGTCCTCGTAAATCTTAAACACAGACTAGGGATACAAAAGCGGTATTGAGCACGCATATGATCCTTCCGCTCCCATGTGGTTACCTGGAGATTCCCGTACTTCCAAAGAAAGTGAACCCAAGGAATTGACCGTCCTCATAGGATCCGCTCTTTTTGATCCTCGGTCCCCACTGGAACCTCCGAGAAAGTCACCCCATCACCCAAGTCCAGCTCCCATGGTCGATAATATGCGAAGGGTCGATCACGTATCTCCTCAGTTTAGATACATAAAAGTCATCGTGCACCTAGTGCAACTGAGGTGGATGAGTCAAGCGGTAAAACACCTCGCCTACCCTGCTGAGAACCTAGAAAGGTCCGTTGAACCTCGGAGATAACTTTTCGCCTCAGCCACGTCTCCGTAACTCCAATTCAAGGTGAGACCCGTAAGAAAACGTGGTCGCCATCCTCGAACTATAGTGGTCTCTGCCTCCTGTCAGCATAGGGCTTCTGTCAGCTTTGAGCTGTCCTCATCTGCTCTTGGATGACCTGGACCTTCTCTGGTCCCACAAGAGTTGGTATGATTTCTTCTTTGCCGATATGATAAATCCCGTCTCATCCCCTTGAAGAACCACGTTCTTTGCCTAATACTATCAATCCAGACATGAATGATGTATTCATGCCATGGACAACGTCGTAAGGCCTTGACGTTACTACCAAGAGATCCAACCGTCACTCTCACCTCTAAGGGTCGAGTCACACTGTCGGCATCAACGTGAGGTCACTGGGTCTCTTCCAGTAGGAATCTCGAAAGTGAGGGTCAAGTAAACAGTTTAAACCGGAACCTCTTAGTACTCAAAAAGGAAGGAAGAAAATGTCACAAAGTTAAGTGTCTTTATATTATTGGAGCTCATGGTACAAATACACAAATGTAACAATAACAAAAAGGAACTAGATATTCAAAGAATATAAGGAAGCCACTAGTTCCGCTCCTGTACACTCGCATCTGGAGCTTCGTAGTCGTATGCTTATGCTGCCTGAAGGTGAGCTCTCCCATGTCCATATGTTCCCTGCGGTCGGGGTGGACCTCCTGGTGGTTGTGGTGGCAACACCTCGAAGTGTCATCCACCTCCAGCTGCACGACCAGCTCCACTCCCTCGGTCTTCAACTCCAAGCGGTCAGCCTTGATCGAACCTCTGCCTCTGCCTGGGAGGTTCTTCATTTAACTACTGGTCATCTACATGGTGGGTCGGACAGTCACGTGCCATGTGACCAGTCCCGCCGCAGGAGTAACACTGCATGGTAGGTCTGGCTCTGTCATTCCCCTTTTTGCCTCGCACTAATGACCATGAGTCATGCGGTCGACCACCTGTAGGTCTGGTCCTCATGGACCTTTGCATCATCTGTCTACTGCCTGCTACAGAAGACTCTGCCGCATGCCAGCTAGTGGTGGGTCCTGATGCTGGAGACTGCTCAGCAAGGAAACTCTCCACTTAGAGGGCTTTCTCCAACACCCCTATCTACGTCGGAATGCTGTGAGAAACAACAGAAGCTATAATCTCTTTCCTGAGCCCCTGCTCCAAGGTTCAAGCCCTGAAGAATGGGTCCCGTACCTTATCTGTGGAGTAGCTTGTGAGGTCTGTGAACCTCGCTGTATACTGCGCCACTATCATGCTGCCCTGCCGCAGCTGAAGTATCTCCTGTATACGCACTTCTCAAAGGGTGGCTGGTACAAACCCTACCCGGAACAGGCTCTCGATGTCTGCCCATAGAAGTGTCGCCTCGTCATGAATCTGGAGAATTGGGCTCCACCATCTTCATGTTGCTACCTGAAGAAGGCTGGCAGCAAGGATCACCATGAAGTATGCTGGCGTCCCCACTAGCCTAAAGACTCTCACCACAGCCACCAGCCAATCCTCAGTCGCCTGCGGGCCCGTCTCTCCCCTGAACCTGGGTGGCCTCTGGCGCTGGAACTCATGTAGTGCGCTCAAGCGACGTGTACCCTCTGCTGCTGGGGCTGGTGGCATCGGTGGCCCAACGGGTAGTAGTACCTCTGGTGCCTCCGCTGGTGCCTCAACTGGGATAGTGCCCTGTACTGAGGCCACGTCGCTCTGCGGGATGTCAGTACGAACAACTCTCGGGGATCTAGCTAGTCGTCCATGGGGAGGCATCCTGAAAGAAGAAAACATGACATAGTCAAATGATTTATACCTGGTGAGCTGACCTGGTTTGAGTTGACTTTTAAAAACTTCTGGAAACACACATGCAATCTGTGTTTTTGTGCACAAAGTTGGAAATCAGTTGTCAGGGTCCTGGTGTATGGATACGTCGGCTCCCCGCACCAACACTCGACTCCCTGAACTAAAAAACCACACTCAGTACTCATAACACTGTCGCTTCATAGAAAAAAAATACCAGAGTTTTTAGTTCTGCGGTAGAACCGACTCCTCTAATACCAATTTGTCACGACCCGTCCTCGGGGCCCATGCCGTGACTACCCCAAGCCCACCTTCCATAGGCCAGGGGCTGGAAACTAGCACCGAAGGCGAATATCCCGATAACTGTGAAGGCATTGCCTTTATAAAAGAAAACAAAACACCATAGAGTATAAGCAGAAGTAAACACTAAGTACAAAAGAGTGTGATGAAAAGTAAATGGGCCAGAATACAAACCCAACTGAAAGTAGAGCTACAACTGAACAAAAGTATAACAGGGAAAGACAACAGTTGGAAGAACGAAAACGACTCCTGGGTCGTCCTCCTCGGATCCTACCTGAAGGGTAGGTACAGATGGCATAGCTCCTGGATCGTCCACCATGGATCCTACCTCAAGGGTAGGTACAAATAGCCTTCACAATGCTTTCTCCCATCAACCTCCTTCGTGTGTCGTGTCATCGTGAAGTCCACACCCGGATACTGACTCTTCGTGTGGTCCACCTCCGGGTACTGACTCGTCGTGTGGTCCACCTCCGGGTACCGTCCAGTACTTGAACACTCGGCCTCAGTCAGCACTGCCCGTCATCTGCAACCAACAAAATGAGGTACGGGTATACCCCGGGCAGGGTTGAGTATAACGATACTCAGTAGGGTTCTCGAGACCCTCAAGGTCTCACTAAATCAAACAAGGATAACCACAAAGAAGGATCTCAATAGATAACCCTTACTTAGGTATAAGCCCATACTTATACCTAAGTTATCAATTAACCCATCTCAATCATGAGGAAACACAAAGGTTATGTAATCAATGGATAACCACTACCCAGGTATATGCCCATACATATACCTAAGTTATCAAGTGACCCATCTCAATCAAGAGGTAAACACAAAGGTCATAGACACAGCTCAAACCAGGATTTTCATTATCGAAACTGTAACTGCTGATGAGCCCGTCTCTGGAGTGTACAGTGATCCTGTCACAACTCTGAGGTACTGCTCACTAACCTAAGACTGCTGAGGTACTCCTCCTGTCGAGTACCGCGGGTCTGCCACCTCACACAGTAGTTCTCCTCCTCCATGGGTCTTCCACCTAACACAGTAGTGCTCCCCCTCATAACCTACAGAGGTATTTCTCCTGTCGAGTACCGTTGGTCTGCCACCTCACACAGTAGTGCTCCTCCGCCATGGGTCTGCCACCTCAAAAAGTAGTGCTCCCCACTGGGCTATGCTAGTCACTCCGAATCAAATCGGACAAGCAGTCATCGGTCAGAGCCAGCTACACGGTCTCCGTACTCTGTATGCTCGTCTCTGGGAGGGTTCTCTCCACGAGCTACAGGTCGATACTCTAGGTATCACAAGTCCCACGAAGATGTATCTCAAAGTACCACCTCGTCATAGGGGTCTCATCGCAACAGACGACGCGTCAATCAGACGCCCAGTCTGTGAGTTATTAGCCTTTTCGTCTCAGGGGCCCAGTTCGTTTCGTGAGTGAACCAACCCGGCCGTATCTCAACTGTACCCCAAACTCTCATAGGGTATACTCATAGGGACCGTTTCTCAACGTGATCACCAACACTGCTGACGGTTCGTCAAATGGAATTCCGGTCTGAATGATATCAGCTTTTCCGTTCCAGGGGCCCGGTTGGATTTCGAGTACAATCCAACTTGGCCATATTCCAAATGCATTCAAACCTCGGGCGAAGTATTCCAAAAGTTTCGTCTTCTCAAGAATAATCCAACAAAGTCGATGTCACATCAATCGGACGTCCGGAGCTCAAGATATAAGTGTTTTCGCTCTAAGGGCCCGGTTGGTTTCGTGTACGAACCAACCCGACCGAACCCAAAGTACTCTGAAACCTTGAGTGTAATATACCGAAACGACCATATCGATTTAAAGATCGCATCACAGCTGACAGTGCATCGATCGGAGGTCCACAACCCACGTTATGGGCAAAAGAATGTTAAAGGTCCGAAAGTGGGGATTTCGGGCTCAGACCGACCCGGCCCGAGACCCCCTGGGTCGGCCCGCTTGAGCACAACCCGACCCGGGTCCGGGTCGGCCCGCTTGAGCGCGACCCGACCCTGGTCCGGGTCGGCCCGCTTGAACGCGACCCGACCCGGGTCCGGGTGGGCCCGCTTGAGCGTGACCCGACCCGGGTTGGGGTCGGCCAACTTGAGCGTGAATCGACCCGGGTCTGGGTCGGTCCACTTGAGCGCGACCCAACCCGGGTCCAGGTCGGCCTGCTTGAGCATGGCCCAGCCCGGCATGGGCGCGGCCCGGCTCGGCGGCCCGGTGTGCTGGCGGTCCGGCGCGCTAGCCAGGGTGCTCGGCCGAACGGCTGAGCCGTTCGAGTGTGCGGGGTGGCAAGCTGCCCACCTCCGTTTGTAACCGTGGCCCCCCATAATGGGGGCCGCACTTTGTTGGCCAGCCGGGGGTCGTAACTCCCGGATCTCCCCCTGAACGGCAGACCCGCTCCGGCCGTCCAGCTTCTACCGCCACCGGACCGGCGAGGGCTGGTCCCCCTACTCCGACACTGGCGGCCGAGAACCGGCCGCCGGTCACCCTGCTTCGTCGTGGCTCATTCTGTCCGGCGCGGCGCGACGATGCCGTGCCCTTCCGCCGCAGCCCCGCTCCGCCCGCGGTGTCTTCGGGTTTCTTTTCCGGTGTGGTGCGATGACGCTGTAGCTTTGTTTGATTTTCAAATGCACGGAGCGACGGTGCTGCGCATCCTTGCCGCTCGTTCCCACGTGGTGTGACGACACCACGTCACTTTCCTTTGAACCACAAGAACAAAAAATAGTAAGGGAGGAGGGTCGGCCGTGTTTGTGCAGTCCAACCCCCTCCTGTTAAACGATAGAAAGCGGTCTAATTGAACGTGGATAGATGATGGAAGTAACTCATGAAAAGAAACGCATAAAACCCCTTCCTTGACAAATGTTGTCGAACGACGGTGTCGTAGAAAATGGCGTCGCGGGGTGAGGTTCCGTATATGTCGACGGAGAACGTCTGAGGAGGAAGCAGTGTCTCCGTTCCTTTCACGTGGAGAGAAAATTGAAAGGAGGATTGTCGTTGGCGAGTTCCCACGTCGGTGCCTCCTCCTTTGTTGAGGAAGAAGAAGACGGAAGAAGAAGAAGAATAATAAGTTCTTAAAAAACCCCCAAGTTCTCTTCCCTTACCCTCAACACCACAAATTCTAACCCTTAACAAAATAATGGTTCCACATTATTTAATCAACCCAAGCTAAGCTTTTCCAAAATAAATTCAAAAGTTTAATTCACTTAATTAATGTATGTGTTGGCTAGAGTTAATGAGGGAGAGAGTGAGGAAATGGAGGGTTACTCAAATAAAGATAAGTTTACAAAATTTAAGAGGGAGTTAGGGAGTTTAAGAGGAATGTGAAGGGGTGGGGTTCGTGTGGGCCCCGACTCACCTTTAATCCCCTCATGGGTGGTTAAATCCAATTGGGTCCCACCCCTAAATCCCTTACATATGTTATAACCACTTAAGAGAGGGTCAAAGTGTTGTAACACAATACTTAATCCACTTAACAAAAAAAGAAAATATAATTGTAACAATTATATTTTATCCCTCACATTTTTTAAAACAACTTCTCCTGAGAAAACGCAACTCCAGAAAGGGTCTTATTAAGCAATTAACGGCGTTGTGGTTCCATCAGTGCCCTCGGATTTAGATTCCGTGCACCGGTTCAAAAGATAGAAAAACCCGGTCGTTTGTTCACTGAACGTACTCGAGCTAAATTTCGGAAGTTGATTACGGGCACACCGAGCCTCGGAATCAGGCGCCGTCAGAAACTGCATTCTTGTAAAATCCCAAAGAAAATTTAGAAAAATTTACCTTGAATTTTACGGGTCTTTACATTACACCCACCTCAGGGCTTTACTTCCTCGTAAAGCGTAAACACATACTAGGGATACAAAAGCGGTATTGAGCACGCATCTGAGCCTCTCGCTCCTATGTGCTTACCTGGAGATTCCCGTACTGCCAAAGAAAGTGCACTTGAGGAATCAACCGTCCTCATAGGATCCGTTCCTATCGATCCTCAGTCCCCATTGGAACCTTCGAGAAAGTCACCCCATCGCCCAAGTCCAGCTCCCATGGTCGATAATATATGAAGGGTCGAGCACGTATCTCCTCAGTTGAGATACATGGAAGTCATCGTGCACCTGGTGCAACTGAGGTGGATGGGTCAAGCATTAAACCACCTTGCCTACCCTGCTGAGAACCTAGAAAGGTCCGTTGAACCTTGGAGATAACTTGTCGCCTCGGCCACGTCTCCGTAATTCCACGTCGAGGTGAGACCCATAAGAAAATGTGGTCGCCATCCTCAAACTCTAGTGGTATCTACCTCCTGTCAGCATAAGGATTCTGTCAGCTCTGAGCTGTCCTCATCCACTCTTGGATGTACTGGACCTTCTCTGGTCCCACAAGAGCTGCTATGATTTCTTCTTTTCCAATAAGAGAAATCTGGTCTCATCCCCTGGATGAACCACGTTCTTTTCCTAATACAGTCAATCCAGACATGAATGATGTATTCATGCCATGGATGACATCGTAAGGCCTCAACGTTACTACCAAGAGATCCAACCATCACTCTCGCCTCTAAGGGTCAAGTCACACTGTCAACATCAGCGTGAGGTCCCTGGGTCTCTTCCAGTAGGAATCTCGAAAGTGAGGGTCAAGTCAGTAGTTTAAACCGGAACCTCTTAGTACTCAAAAAGGAAGGAAGAAAATGTCACAAAGGTAAGTGTCTTTATATTATTGCAGCTCATGGTACAAAGACACAAATGTAACAACAACAACATGGAACTAGATATACAAAGAATATAAGGAAACCACTAGTTCCTCTCCTGTCCACTCGCATCCGGAGCTCCGTAGTCATAAGCTTCTGCTACCTAAAGTTGAGCTCTCCCATGTACACATGTTCCCTGTGGTCGGTGTGG
Source organism: Viscum album (assembly GCA_963277665.1). NCBI lineage: Eukaryota > Viridiplantae > Streptophyta > Magnoliopsida > Santalales > Viscaceae > Viscum > Viscum album. Next base: position 1,372,890,177 of record OY728135.1, read on the forward strand.
ACCTCCTGGTGGTGGTGGTGGCAACACCTCGAAGCGTCCTCCACCTCCAGCTGCACGGCCAGCTCCCCTCCCTTGTCCTTCAGCTCCTAGCGGTCTGCCTTGATCGAAACTCTGCCTATGCCTGGGAGGTTCTTCATTTAACTGCTGGTCATCTGCATGGAGAGTCGAACAGTCACTTGCCATGTGACCAATACCGCCGCAGGAGTAACACTGCATGGCTGGTCTGGATCTGTCATTCCCCTTGGTGCCTCGCACTACTGACCCTGAGTCATGCGGTCGACCACCTGTAGGTCTGGTCCTCTTGGACCTTGGCGTCATCTGTCTACTGCCTGCTACAGAAGACTCTGCCGCATGCTGGCTAGTGGTGGGTCCTGCTGCCAGAGACAGCTCAGCAAGGAAAATCTCCACTAAGAGGGCTCCCTCCAACACCCCTGTCTACGTCAGAATGCTGTGAGAAACAACAGAAGCTCTAATCTTTCACCTGAGCCCCTGCTCGAAGGTTCGGGCCCTGAAGAACGGGTCTTGTACCATATCTGTGGAGTAGCACGAGAGGTCTGTGAACCTCACAGAATACTGCGCCACTATCATGCTGCCCTGCCGCAGCTGAAGTAGCTCCTGTATACGCACCTCTCTAAGGGTGGCTGGTACAGACTCTACTCGGAACAGGCTCTCGAAGTCTTCCTATAGAAGTGTTACCTAGTCATGAATCTGAAGCATCAAGCTCCACCATCTGCCTGCTGCTTTCAGAAGAAGGCTGGCAGAAAGGATCACCATGAAGTCTGCTGGCGTCCCCACTAGCTTGAAGACTCTCACCACAGCCTCCATCCAATCATCAGCCGCCTGCGGGTCCGTCTCTCCCCCGAACCTGGGTGGCCTCTAGCGCTGGAACTCGTGTTGTGCGCTCAAGAGACGTGCACCCTCTACTGCTGGGGCTGGTGGCATCAGTGGCCCAATGGGTAGTAGTACCACTGGTGCCACCGCTGGTGCCTCAATTGGGATAGAGACCTGTACTGAGGCCATGTCGCTCGTTGGGCTGTCAGTACGAACAACTCTCGGGGCTCTAGCTGGTCATCCACGGGGAGGCATCCTGAAAGAAACAAACATGAAACGGTCAAATGATTTATTCCTGGTGAGCTAACCTGGTTTGAGCTGACTTTTAAAAACTTCTGGAAACACACACACAATCAGTGTTTTCATGCAAATTGTTGGAAATCAGTTGTCATAGTCCTGGTGTATGGACACGTCGGCCGCCCGCACCAACACTAGACTCCCTGAACTAAAAAATCACACTCGGTACTCTTAACACTGTCACTTCACATAAAGAAAATATCAGAGTTATTAGTTCTGCGGTAGAACCGACTCCTCTGATACCAATTTTTCACGACCCATCCTCGGGGCCCGTGCCGTGACTACCCTAAGCCTGCCTTCTATAGGCCAGGGGCTGGCGACTAGCATGAAAGGGGAATATCCCGATAACTAGGAAGGCATTGCCTTTATAAGTATAAAAAATTTCCAAAACATCATTCACATTAATATTTTTACCTATAACCATCACCCAAGAGTGATGAATTATTCCCTCACTGTAAAGTCACAGTGTGATGAACTTTCCAAATGGGGAGGAAATGTGCCAGATGGTGATGAGATTGGAAAGGAGTGTGTGCTAGATGACGATGGAAGGGATAAAGAGGGTGTGCTAGATACTGAAGGGGGGAATATGGATGTTGTACCAGATAATTTAGGGAGGGATCTTGAAGGATCATCAAGTTTCTTTGTGCTCAAGGGAACATTAATTGGGAGTCGATTACATTTTGAGGAATAATTTCTCTTTTTCATTTCTATCATTTAAAAAAGTAAAATTAACTTCATAACATATATTTCCAAAAAAAGTATAGAAAAATAAATTTATAAATGATAATAGATTCAAAGTACCAAAAATTTAAATATAAAAATATATGATAATTAATGAATGCACAAACAAAAAAATATAACATTTATGTTTTCAAAATTAAATAAATAATGCATAAAAATCAATTTTAATTTGATAGAAGATCCATAGTACTAGAAAATAATAACATATAATATATGTGGTTGGTATGTTAATGGATTACTTTATATACAATCATTTTTTCCTTCAACCATGTCGTTATCCTTCTCCATCATTACATAATCTACTTCATCCACCCTTTCAAGACTAATATTTTAAATATCATGATGGTAAACTAAGTCCACTTCTTCCTATTTTTTGGATTCAATGTCCAAGGTCATATCTAACACTTCATTATCCATATCATACATGTCTCTTGGTTTTATGTAAAAACTATACTCCACCCTTTATCCATGACATCATCCACAAAATATACCATTTTATCTTTTAATGATAATATATATGGATCATGTAATTCATTGTCACCAACATCCATCAAGAAAGATAAGTTCATATAAGTAAATTACAAAGAATATCTATTAATACACCTAGTAATATCAACCAAATTTCATTTGAATAAAATAAATAAAAATGATTGTGGTAGTATAATTCGACATTATCTTTCAACTTTCCATAGTTTCCCATTTCAGAAACTGTAAATATATCATTATTCTATGTTTTTAAACCCTTTTCCTAATCAACTATAAAAAATTTAAATCCATTCACATTGTTAGTGTAAGACTTTTTAGATTGTTTTAGATGACATTGAGATCTAAAAGTTAAATATTCAGACAATTCAACCTGAGTATCCATATTCATGATCTAAAAAAGTAATATAAATTATTATGTTTACAAAATATTGGTGTTAAACTAATATTCTCATTAATTGAAATATTTGTTAACTTACACAGTGTGAAAACCATTCTACGAGATCTTTATTTACATATTTTCTTATCTTTATCATTTGAGGTTTGACTTATCATTTGTCTCTTTGTTTTTACACTAATCTCTTCAATAAATGGATTGGAAATTTAACTATTCAACGACATATATCTATGTACCTGTAATAATTCCATTTCCGTCAGTGCAATATTTGAGATCCTTTCAACTGATCAGCTAATAGTATGAATGTTTTTTGATTTCCCATGCTGTTAAGATTGAGTTGATGTGTCTTCAACTGTTCTGAATTGATTGAATCTTTTCCCAATACTACCAAGTATCTAGAAAAAAGGTAAGACACTCCTTCACTAAATAGAATTCATAAATAGACCCTTTCAGTTGAGATTTATTTTTCACTGATGATTTCAAATGACCATGTTATATATGAAATAAAATAAATAAAACATAATTATGTATTTAATTAAGTTCTAATAATTGTTTACTTATGATGAAAAACATATAAACAAAGTACAACATGATTGGATACATCCATTGATAATGTTCCGAACCACCTAATTTAGTTTCCTCGACCAAATTCATAGTTAAATGAATCCTGACATTTAAAAACAATAGTGTAATGATCATCTCCATTGTACCAAGAGTCAAAAAAAATACATCCTGAAGTTTTTAATCTCATCTTATTGTAGAGTTTTCTCACATAGTTTTCTGAGTAATGTGAAAAATTAGAGTAAAAGAACACTAATATTTTTAAGTAAAAATTCAAACAGTGCCACAATTAATAAATTATTTAACAAAATATGTGAATCATGACTTTTAAATCCTTGTAATATACAATAATTTAAGTTGACACACCTTGATATGTTACTAAAATACCCATCAAATACCTTTACATGTTTTAAAATTCGAATGAATGTGTCTTTATCCCTATTTTTCATTGCCAAAATTGTCAGAGCATACTTCCCATTCTCATCCAGCCATAGATCATGATTTATATTTGTTTTTTTATATCCTTATAAGTATTGAGATTGTGCTTAGATTTTCTATACTCATTAAGGAATTTGAAGATAATATTTTTACAAAAATTCTTTTCAATACGTATAACACCAATATAATGACATAACAAATTAAATTCCCAATTTGAAAGTTTGAAGAGTATACTTTTTTCTTCCATTATGTAATTCTGATTCCAATTGATGATGCACTTCAATATCATTTCCCATTATCATTCAAATTATTCAAATTTAATATTTTTTTAACATTTCTATGTTGTGTCAATATTTTAGAACCTTTCAACAAATTTGGAGGTGGTCTACTATCAGTAAAACTATTGAATTTTGACATGTTCAACTAAAATCTATGAGTTGTATAGATAAATCTACAATGACACAAGAAGAATCATCATTTTTGTATAAGGTAGTCATTTAGGCTCAAAATAAATGTTAAAAATAGGATAATCCAAACCCATGTATGTGTTCTAACTATATAAGATCCCAATTCCAAGGAAGTCACTAATTCTCCACATTAGAGCATCGTTCATTTTAAACATTTTTTAGAAGATGCATTATATTTTTCAACATTGTTTCTCTATAACCCTATAATATTTCAATTAGAGTCTCCAATTATACATCAATATCATTTCTAGGAAATTTTTCACAAAATAATAATTGAATTTATAAAAGAAGTTGTTTTATACAAAACTATGGAGGTAGATTTTAAGGGATAAAAACAACCAAAAAAGTATTCCATAATTGGTACTTGAAATCCCACATGAGTTGAAACTATTGGTATCTAATCCTAATATCACCTTTATTGAATAATATGAGAAATATGGATGTAATGAATCAAATTTCGTCCACTATTTCGAATCTCTTGGATGTCCCATCAACCCATCATTGTTATTGTTTATAGAATGACACTTCATGTGCTCAGTGGTTTTCAATGACATGAATAATATTTTCAATTGCATTTTTGAAGTAAATTAATGAAAAAAAATTCAGGCATGTTCTTTTTTATTCTTCTTTGTGTTAGTATATTGATTTAGACTTCTAACATCATCCATTTATTACCATCAAGAAGAAAAATATTTTTTTTTCAATAATATATGCTTGAATCCTCTTCCCAATAAAGAATACAATCATTGGGGCAATCATTTATTTTTTTATAATATAGAACAATCTTGTCAACAAGTATATTTCTATCATAAAACGACTTAGGGATCTTATCTTCAGGAAATTCATCATGAATCAATTCCAATATAATGTAAATTTCAATATTTGTAATTATATATTAGCATTTTATATGGAAAAACATTTGTAGAAATGAAATTTTGAATGTTTTAGACATCCACCGTAAATCTCTTTATTTCCATAATCAAGTAAATCATAAAATTCATTTTTCTTCTTAGTGAATTTATATCTTAAATTTGTCTCCATAGCATCAAACGGGGATCCAGTGACATGTTATAATCTTGATATGGTTATCCTATAGTCCCAAAAACATTACTTGTCAAGTTACTATTATTATCAACCTAAATAAGTTATTCTAATATGTTTTTATGTTTATTTTGATATCTTTCAGTTCAGAAAGAATATTTTATAAGGTCTTACATTTCATTGTCTTTTGTCGACAAATTTTGGATCTCATTATTTTGACTGACATTAGATCTCATACTTTCTATAATGTTTGATCCTCCATGCTGAATTCAACACAAATATTGAGTAGGGAATTGATTCAATATAAAGTTTTCATATACTTCATCTCTGTTAAACCATATTCTAAATTTAATTTTAGGTCATGGAAATCTTATTTTCCCATCAACTGATCAATTGGTAATTAAAAAATATAAAAACTACTAAAAACCATTATCATACTGAGCTATGTTCCTCGTTAATATGATTCGAATTTTATCTATATATCACAATGTTCTTACACATGGTAAAAGAAAATTTAAAAACATTAAAAAATATTTCATTTAATTATTTTACTAATATATTCAAAATATAAAATATTAGAACTTCTTTATGATTTTTATTTATATTACATTTTTAATAACATCATTTTCATAGATATTAATTCAAATGTATATAATCAATCACACAATGCCGGAAGAGATGTTATAAATATTCTCTTTTAGAGTAGTAGAAAGAAAAAATTGAAAGATAAACCCTTACTTTTAAGTGAAAAAAGATTATAGAAACCATAAATCAATGAGGCACAAAAACATTAAATAATTTCACAATCATAATAAAACATGTAAAATATATAAACAAGATAGAGAAAAATTTAAACCCAAAAATAATTCCATTTAAAAACGAATTTCAAAAAATCCATTTTTAACTCCAAAAAATCTATTAAAGCATTTAACATATTAATTAAACTTAATTAGGTCATTTTCAAAACAACTATTATACAAAATAAAATAATTTTTTTAACAAACTTATAAATTAGGGGAATCCTTAAATTAAAGTAGTTATCATATAAAACTTGATTTAACTTTCAAACATCCATTAAAAATATTTATTATAATAATTTTTTTTATCTAAATGAGGGATTAAAAATACAATTAAGATATATTCTATAATTTAAATACCTAAAACAAGGGAACATACTAGAAACTCACTTCCATTGAAAATGATGGTGAAATTCCACCCCAAAGGAGACAATAGATCCCAATAAAATTAATAGGAAACAAAAAGAAAAAAATTTAATTTGATCTAAAATTGAAGAAGAATAGAAAATCCTACCTTAAATAGGAATAAAAATATCACGTTCAATTAACCTCATCAGAAAGGGCCTTAAATCACTCTTGATGAAACATAAAAACCAAATATTGATAAAAGAAATCACTCTAATTCTTTGGGGTTCAACCATGGCATGTAAGAAGGTCAGGAGAAGTCGAAAAATTAAGAAGAAAAGGAGGAAGACTTACCATGAATATTCAAATGGGGTCAGGAAGTAGTGATAAGGGTAAAGGGTAGTGGTAAAGGGGGATTATGGAACAATGACATGGAAAAGGGTCGGCGGTGAAGGCACATGATTGGGGTTGAGTGGGGTGGGGATCAGGGGTTAGGGGGTGATATGGCGAGGAATTTCCATTTGAAATTAAATAAAATTATTTATTTGTGGTTTTTAAAAAGACACTGATATATATTTGTTATATTTTTTAGAAATGGTTTCAAAAACCGACACTAATAAACAACCATTATTCCCCTATTTTGTTGTAGTGTTGGTTTTAAAATCCACTAATGGGTTGGGTTGTGAGATCGATGACCAACTTGGATTTAGTTTTCTATAGAGATCCATTTGAGGTTATTTTGGATAGATTCCAGAATATGAGATCATGTTGTATCTTTGATGAGATCTTAGGTTGTCCTTTCATGTCCATATTAGTTTCCCAAGGTTAGAGTAGTTGAGATCATGCATTTTGAGGATTAAAGATGTTGCATCTTTTAGGATGGGTTGCTGTTGTGGGATGGTGGTCATGGATGGGTTCAATTGATCTGTTGAGATAACTATGATGGAATCTAGAGGATTCCCTTGTAGGATAGTTTTTGATCAAGTGATCAGTGAATTTGGAAGTCGATTATTGAGAATGACCATCTTCCATAATATTTCTTTGAATTCCCTTGTGGGAAAGTTTGTACCCATGGATGGGTTGTTTGTAGGGAAGGATAATATAAGTTTTTCTGCATGGGTGTTTCCATGAGGTTTTATTATCTTGAGGATCCCTTGTAGGGTCCTACTTTTAAGGTGGTCATGAGGACTATTGATATTCCATTTTAGGCATGATTATTATTTTGGATTCCCCTTTGGGAGAATTTTTGTCCGAGGATTAGTTGTAGGCCACTGATGGGTGTTGGGGATGTTTTTTCGTAGGGTGTGTCCAATGATTTTGTATGAGCTAGTGGATACCCTCATAGTGTGTGTTGATCTTTCTATAGCATTTGGTTAGTTTAGAGATCTTTGGATGAGCATGAACCATGATTTTGGGTTTATAAGGAGATTCCCTAGTTGGACATCACTTTATACTATGACCCTGGGGACCATGGGAGCCGTGAATTTTAGATTGTCTCTCAGGTGGGTTTTTTAGTGACCATAGTGGATGTTTGTTAGATGCTGAGGTCCAGAAGACTATGGAGAGGTCCCATTCTTTTTTGGTCAAGAGTTGATCAGTGGTATTAGTTCAACTATTTTGAGGGTGGGTTCCAGGTTGGATCATTCCACATTCAGTTTTACTTTGACTGTGACATTTGAGGTAGTTTCTACTCAAGAATTTAGTTTGAATATAATACCCTTAGGATATCTTGAATTGGGTGTTGGATCTATGTTTCATCTAGTTCTCTCCTCCACTGAATGACTATGGTCAGATGGGGTTATGGAGAAAATGTGTAATATGGATGAGTGGACCACTCAAGTTGAGTGCTACACCCTATCTAGAGGTTGGTTTCCATGGATACTGGGACACTTATGATACAATATATTATATATAATCTCAAATTTATAGATGAATATCTATAGGGAAGTGAATTCTTTAGGTCCATGTGAATGGAGACCATATAATGGTGTAGCTTTCAGGTCCAATTCAGTGCTCAATTTTTTATGTAGGACATTCAAGATTTCATAGTTTCCTAGACATGCATAGCAGAGATCTATCACTGTTTCAGATTATTTCATCAAATTCCCAATTCCTAGTATATTCATGTGGTCACATGGATGCTGATGGTTATTCCTTAGGGTATGAAATTCATGCATTTAAATTTAGATTTCTTAGAGATCCTGTGTATATCAAGTGGATTATTCTATTAGCGTGTGGCTAGGTGAGTCACATGCTATAAAACCTCTTGTGTAGGCCAAAGCGGGAGTATATTTACCTCAAGTATCATCCTAGAACCCCTAGTTGAATAATTTATTTTTTTATCACCTTTTTATACAGTTGTTTATTTTATTCCACATATTATTAGTTTTGACAAGGATGAACAAATCACATGTTCATGCACTTGTTATGACAATATATTACAGGTCCACAATTAGGGGTATCATACTGAGATTTATTTATCTCCCTCTTTATGTGAAAATTGGTGTGCATTTAGACCCAATTTATACTTTTAGATTAGATCACGAGTTTCATGATACAGGGGACCAAGGCCCATTATTTCTTGATAAAGTTTATTTGCTCATGTGGAGTCTCAGGATTGGGATGGTGTAGCTCGAACATCATAGAGGCTGGGTGTGTTGTTCATATCAGAGTTGGAAGTAGAGCCTGATGTTTTTGTTTTCAATTTTTTATTTTTTATTTTTGGTCATCCTAGTGGGTGACCTTATATTATATGTTATTTATTCTTGTAATTTTATATGATTGTATACTACATTCAATTAATTATATAATTATTCTATTCCATTTACTTATTTTCATATGTTTACCCCTATGTATATGTGTGGTTATTTTACAATTTTATTTCACTCTTACCAAAGTGTATAGTCTCCCCAAAGTATTTTTAAACCCTCATTACTAGTCAACAACCTCTGGGGTATAGTTAGGTATGCTTGAGGCCTTGTGGTAAGCCAAACCAGGTGACATTTCAGGTCGACCTAGGCTAGTTAATTATAGAAAACCCAATGAATCAATCACTTCAATAGTTATAAAATAATTCAAAGCACTTATTTCAAATAAATCCAGGAACATAGATCAAACTATAAAGAAATTACCTCTAAGAGTTTTTGACCCATCCTATAATTTTGTAGGTGTATGATCTTATATATATAAACTACCAGATTTGGGACCACACTAAGAATTTATCTTAAGGTGAGACTAGCCGTTAATTTGACTAAACTCCTATCATATCAGAGAAAGAGATAATCGTCCCTTAGATTCATTTGATCATATATGGGAATCTTTAGTGAGGAATAAAAAAGCTACTACTCTGGGATGGAGGATTATTACAAAATAATTACAGGTTCCCCAAAAATCCACATAGATAGAAAATATTTAATGTTTTTTGGAAATTTATTTTAGAATTACCAACACCCCCATAATGAAAAAAAACTATAGGACTTCACCCTAATGGGTCAGAGGAAGATGGACTAGAGGGTAGTTGTACACTCCCTCTACCACTCCTCTGAAATTCCTTTTTCTTTATTTTAGGAACAAACGAGAAACTGTTGTTTCCTTATATATCACTGGTAGAACCACCCATACTGATTTGTCCTACAATATTAGTTTAATCCATTTTCACATTATCAACAACAACAAAAATTGTCTTTTAAGAAAATGAGAACACTATTTTATCTGACTTCAGGGTTTATGCCCATCTCAAATCAGTGATCCCTGGAGAATTCATTATTGAGAAGATCTTGGTAAATCTAGACTATATTAGAAAACCAAATCGAATACTCTCGGAATTCCTGATTCTATTAGTCCCATGTCAATAAATCCATGGATTTGTCTATCTTTAGGGTCTTTGGGTAAAATTACTAGCTAAAAATTTCATTAAGCTTCTTCCAAGTGAGACCCTCATGTAATTTTTCCCACAATAATGATTCCCACTATTTATGTATAGTTAATTTTAGAACATATGTGAAAAAATTCACTTTATAAGTCATAGTTGTTTCTAAAAAATTAATGATACCCTCAATTTTCTCTATAAAATCCTCATGAAACTATAAATCTTGTTCATAATGAGATTAAGGAGTAATTTTCATGTTGAATTCTTGAGAATTATCCACCACTCAATATTAATCTCACTCACCTTCTTGAACAAGAGACTAAACAGTTTGAAGGATTAAATCAACAAGGGTAGTGTCCATAAAGTCCTTCTAGGAGGAATAATCCTTAAATACAGTATATAAAAAAACCAATAAATATATATAACTTAATCCTATAACATCATAAAATCAAAAAAAATATATTCAATTAAGCATAAACATGAAATAACAACAACTAAAGTAATTTTAAATGATAATGGAATTGAAATATTAAAATTTTAAGAAATTTAACACAATAAATAGTTTCTCTAACATATATATTTTTAAAAAATATAAAATAAAGGTGGGACTTTCATGGTATTATAATCTTTGTATAAAATATACAAAGGGATTTTTTGGGGGTCTCAACCCAAAAACAACCAACAGAAAATGTCCCATAAAAAACATACCCAGAAAACAAAACCACAAAACCAATGAGTGAGGGAGAGGTGCGAAATGTGGGTCGGAAATGAGAAGCACAAGGTTGAAAGGGAATGATCAACCCTTGATTCTTATGCCACCACCTTTGGACCATAAAAAATGAATGGCAGTGCCACCTTAGCACCAAATTCCACCACCATTAACCACCCATTGAAATCTCCATTCATATTTATCCTCATATGAGAACAACTTCAACAATATTCACTAGAATACATGAATATGAGAATCAAAAAGCCATAACATTCACTAAAGTTTGACAGAACACAATGAGGAAGATCAACACCAAACTATTGACATAATAGCATCAACATTATCAAACAATCTATGAGTTGAGCTGGGGGCATGTGAAGCACATAAACGACAAACTAAGAACACATTCATTGACCAAGTCAATAAAACTCACACAAAATGTTTCTTATTATAAGGAAAAATTAATATTTAATAATAATCCTTATGCTTTAGAGAAATCATGTTTAGGTAAACCTACCAAATAAATACCCTTAAATTAGTTCCAAAACCCAAAACCAATAAAGTAAATGAGAGATGATAATGATCTAGGAGCCTCAAAGGCATAACCACAATCTATAAACCAACATGGTACACGGAAATAAAAATAGTAATAAAAAATATCACTGATGGGTCCAAAATGATATATCAAAACATAATGATCACATGTAGAAAACCAAACCTGTAAAGGTTAGACTAACTCCAAATTCAAATGATGAAATTTTATATAAACCAAAATTACTACCTAATTTCACGGAAGCACTATATGATGATCTAGAAATGTTAGGAGGTCTAAGATGTGTGAATTATACTCAATAAATGAGGACCTAAAAAATAGCAGTAAGATACAGTACTAGAGAGGGGACCTGGGTTTATCAGGTTAAGAAGTTATATTCTAGGTAGAAATCCAAACTAACTGAAACCAAGGAATAATTTTCTCTAGGGTTGGGCATCAAAACAATCAAAGGAAATAATTAAGATGAATAGAATAAAGGAAATACGATATAATAAGAGACATAAGGTAAGGAGGCTCAATTAAACAGATTGAAAGAAGAATGAAAGTACAAGAAGACAAATCTATTTGCTAATTTTGTATGAAGGAGTCACCAAGAGAGGTTCAATTCCATGGATGGGAGGTAAATTACATTGGAGGGTTTCTATAATCAAATTCATAGTCTATAAATAGTTTTCATGATTTTATAACCATAGATCCCTATATTCCATTCCATCGTCACATAAAAATTTATATTTTCCCAAAATAACTAATAGGATCCTCATAAACCAGATAATATAAATAGACTATATCAAAAAATATTAATAACAATAAAAAATTAAACTCAATTCCATGAAAAAAACCTTGATTACCTATGGTAACTCAAGGCTCAATATGGGAAAGAGTTTTCAAGAAACTCCCTCTTCCTAAATTTGAATATCCAATGGTACTATATCATGTATAAAATTTGTTTCTAAATAACAAGTGGTATATAATATCATTTTTAATGAATCAACATAGGTAAACCTACCTCCTTAGTAGAGTCTTTCTGCCACAAGACCCAAAGTATATTATTGATCGCTATAGGTAGTGACAAGCACTGAGGGCATCACAAATACCTATTAGGAATTATTTAACACTCTAAAACTGATAGAAGATAAAAATTAACTCTAATCAGGAATAAGAAATGATTATACATAAATTATACACTTATCTCAAACCAATAAAATCTTTATAATAAATTTCTAACCAAACATGGTATAAGAAGGAGTGAACAAATAATAATCAAATAAAAAAATTATAAACAAAACATATAGTGAATTGATAGAAATTTACAATAAAAAAGTGACCAAAATGGGAATATTACTTTTAGAATGAAACATGTTTAACCCAAAATAACTAAGAGTCCTAATGATACCATAAAAACCATCCCTTATGATTCATGGTTACAACCTGGTCATTATGTCTCTAAACATTTGAAGGAATATATGATACACCACTATGGAAGTGGCTCTATTTGTTTTAACTATACAAGACATAAAATTGATTATATACACTCGATGGTTGTATGAAGTGTGTGATAAATCACATAGTATGATACCACTATGAATCTGCATAACATTTTTTAAACGAAATCCCATAGAAGTAGTTTTGAACACAATTAAAAATTAACTTTTTATTTATCCAAATTATGAAAAATAATTTATAATTTATATTTTTTTACAAATATAAATAATTTATAAATAAATTTAATGTGTTTAATAAGTGGGTTAAAATAGAAGAAACATATAAGAAAAATCATTACAAGCTAAAATAAGAAAATAATCTAAATGTACCATGAATATAACTCAATATTGGGTCTCTACCTTGATTCTAATGGGATAAACCAGGACCCATTAATAGAACGCCTATCAGAATTTGGTGAACTATAAAGACTCAAACCCCCACCTAACCTCTTGGACTCACTAGGCAGAAACCCCCTAGCTAGATAATGAACATTACTAGGGAAAACTAGTTGTCATATAATCTAAAATAGTGGATCACTCATCATTAGTTTCTATAGAACTAACCATGGTTCCCATGTAAAAATTTTCAAATCTCAATCCTATACTCATCAACATAAATATTCCAATTTTAATAATCATTCTATCAAAAAGTAATATATTTAAAGTGAATAAAAATAATAAATCACATTCCTAATACTAGAAAACTAATTATAAGATATAAATCAACTCAAACCGAGAAACCCTTATTATATGAATTATATACATTTTAAAACATTATTTTTAAATCCATTTAAACCATGTCAAGTATAAGATACAATTTATTGAATACCTATTGTGTATTAGAATATCTTTTCAAAATATGAATCATGAAAATCATTAAATTACCCACTTTATCAATCATAAATTGAATGAGAAAATGTAGAATAATTATCATTAATTTAAGGGAAATTGATATGAGGAAAATAATTATAGATAATAATTTGTAAATTAAAAGAACAAAAATCATGAAAAAGAGGTTATATAGAGACACCTACCTCAACCATTGGAAATAAATTTACCTTCTTTAAATAGTGAGAGATTATGTTGAAAGTGAACCTTTAAAGTACATAAAAACCAAATTATACATGTTTAGGAACACCTTAAAAAAATGATTCAGACCCCATATATGGATATATAATGAAAGGTAAAAGAACATAGAGTAAGAATATAAAATGATAAGAGAGGTAGATTAAATGGAAGAGGTGGAGGGATATTACCTTGAAGAATCTACTCAAGATAAAGGATTACTAATGGTGAGAATGAGAGGAGGGAGGCATAATATTAGAGAATATTATAGCATGATAGAGTGAAATAAGGGAATCCATTTTAGGAAATAATTATATATGAAAAAAATTGGAAAATATTATATTTTTTATTTTGGGTAGAATGTAGAGTTTGGATGCCTTGTTTAGGAAACCATGTGCCCATCCTATGGTAGCTTCTCGAATTGACTAGGAAGGTTACATGGTTTGGATACATGTTTAAGGAAATCATGTCCCAATTGTGTATACACATTTATAATTAATCCTCCCAATATATTAATTATATACACAATTATGACTAACAGTATATCCTATATTAACCACTCATTTTACAGATTTTCAAATTTAAAACTCTCAAAACCTTAATAAATAAATAAATAATAGAATAATTATTGATCTGTGACATCATCAGTGTCACACATAATGGTATGATACATTGTAAATATATGTTTGAAGGATATTCTATACCGAGGCTCAAAGATATTGGTATTAGGAGGCACTAATATAGGATACCGAGATATGAAGCATTGGATAATTTGTGTTTTAGAATTCAAATTTTTTCCAATTTGATTTTATTAATATGAAGTGGTAGTTAATTGAGGATTAATTATTTAAAATTATACACTTAAAGTTTTAGGATGATAGAATCCACTATAATTCATTTACTGGTTTTATTTTTCTATTCATTCTTTTTACTATAACTGTTTATGTTCTGTAATATTCTAAATTGAGTTGTTACACAAGTCACACATCATTTGTGCCTATATTAAAGTGTACTCATTTAGTTATTATAACCTAAATGAAAATAAAGAAAATAGGTTTTTAATATATAGAAACCTATGACTTATATACATATTAGTACATGATTTTTAATATAAAATTTCATAAAACATAGCCCAAAAAAAACTAGAGGAATAGTTTCTTTTGGGGATTAGGTATATAATATATCAAATTAAATATATGAAACAACATATTTATTTTTAACTCTAAAATATTTTCTTATGTCCCATTTATATTTTATTATTGTAAAGGATAACCTAGGGGAATAAAAAGTCATAAGATATAATTTTCAATAAAAGAATAATCAAAATAAAGAACGATGGTGAAGTAATAAGTATGATTTAAGAGATATATCCTGATATCATGAAGAGAAGGATTATAAGAATAGAAAAATAGTTTAAGAAAAATAATTCCATAATATCATGATATTATAAATATGTGGCAACAACATAAAATATGACATCATATGCATAATGCGGGGCACATTTCCCAGACAACATGACATAGCGTGCTTGACTAATTTCCCATGAACCCTGCCTGAAATTCCGTGGGATAAAATTGGCACCTAATTCATTGGAGGGATATATAATTTAGTACACATCTATAAAATAATGAAATCTACATTCATATGTGTTACACATATGGAAATCATATATAAGGCATAAGCATTAGAAAAACAAATGAAAATGAAATGGGTTATATAATCTTGTCTTAATGAATAACCAAATGATGTATCATAATGATTTCCAAGAAAAGAAGAAATTAAATAATTTTTTTGTGTTCCTATTTGAGAAAATAATCAGTGTTCTTAAATATGGAGTTATATTAAATAAAAATTTATAATAAAGGAGTGGATAATTTGGTTTGGAAATGATCCTCTTAAACAATGTTTTAAGAAAAAAGTAATGTTCCTTTAAAATAATGAGAAGATGATGTATTCATTTAAAGTAGAATATAAAGAGAATGATTTTCTAGAAAATAGTAATTATTATTATTATATTTATAAATCATGTAAGGGAAAAGTCTTAAAATATTGACACCTAAAAAGGAATAATAAAGAGAAAATTTCTTTTTAGTTGGGTTTGATTTAAGGATATTATTGAGAAGGAAACTCTAAAAAATAGATATAACTATGAAAATAAAGCTTAATTAATCAATATATATATGAAAGGGACATATATATAGAATATAAAAAACGTGCATGAAAAAATAGAGAGATAAAGTGAGGTAGAGAGAGATATAGAGAGCATAACCCATAATAAATTAGGGTTGTTCAAAATTTCCATTAACTCTGATCCTGACACGCTTGGTTATTTCATCTCACATCCTACATAAAAAAATTATGTTTATTAAATACTTGATTCAGAAACTTTTTATATATATATTTTATGTATTATTTTGCCTTTATTTTCATTTATGATCATTTTAATATGACCTTATGTTCATGTCCTCTGTCATGAGGATGTTCATTTCATTATTTCGTGGTCACTTTAGTTTCTTAGTAATTATGGGTGTTATTTTAAAATGGGTCCATGAATCAAGAAGAAAAATTATATGGAGTTCATGTATTTACATAAGTTCAAATATAAATATAAAATATTAATTAAGAATAAGCATGACTCATAAAGTGTAAATGATATCTTTTAATGGCTAGTATATTTTTGTGGGTTTTCCAACAATGTTGAACTTAACATGTTTAATTTAATATTTCTGTTTATTTAACCATTATATAATATAGAATGAAATAAAATATACAAATTTTTATCATATTTTACCATAGAGGAATTATTATAAATATTCATGAAAGTGGTGATGAAAAATGGAATAAGTCATCCATGGAAGCAGTGAACCGACCATAATATGGTTGACGTTTCCATTTTTGAATAAATCAGAAGTAGGTAGATAATTTTTAGTCAATTAATTTAATAACATTTTAGTATATTTATGATTATGATATCATTATATTAAGATGGTTGGAATATATTTTGTTGTGGTATTAGATTTTTTGACGGAGTGGTAGAAGGTTTTTATTTTTTACAAACATTATTGTGAATAAATAGAGTTTTCCAATATTATGTTTGAATTTATTCGAATGATTTGGAAAATTTTCATTGAGTATTTAAATTCATGAGTAATTTATGAATACCATATTAGTACATAAAAACATCAAATGGTTTTTCATAAGCTATGAAAAATGGAAAATGTGCTAGATATATGGCTTTGAAATTGGGCATATGACTTCACCAACATCAAATTAAATCATTTTTATTTGGATGATGTGAAAGAAAGTTCAAATATGGCATAATAATTTGAGAGAAAATTTAATCCTTTTAATTATTATCACAATTATTAACTAAATATAAGCCTTTTTAGATTATAATACTTCAAGTATGATTGTAATCCTTTTTCAATGTATGTAAGTCTTTGATCGCAAGCCTTCGATATATAGAACGTGAGGATTTAAGCTAGTGTAATATTTTAATAATTTGTGATCAATGAGATTAATATTTTGAATAACCAATGTAATCCTTAAACACAAATAAATTGATTTAGTTTCTTCAAGGTGTAAAATCATGTTTCAAGAAATTGAATATTCTAATTAAAATCAACCAGATGATGCATGTACTGATCTCCAATGATGAAAACATGAAATTTGAAATGAGATTAAAGTTGATTAAATAATTTTGATCCTAATTAGGTAATAAATATTGTTAACCTGAAATTAATATGATGATTTTAAAGTAAGAAGAAGTGAAATCATTATTACTTTATGAATAATGTATATATAAGTATTTTGATACTTGGATGATTCTTAGTTATTATATTCATGTGAAATATTTGTAGTGATTCAAGATGAGAGTTTTTCATGCTTTATTTATCTTATTCATATAAGTTTTTAAATATTTGTTACACATGAATTATTTCCTTCACACTGCAATCACGCATAAAAAAATAATAAGTGAAAAATAATTTGCTCAGATATGAAACAATCATGTTAAAGCTGAATGGTAACCAAAACTAATCCAATTGAAGTAGTATAATACAATGGTGTTGTTTTACTAAAGAATTAGATAATGGTTCTATGGTATTTCCATGATAATGTGGGGGTATCTTACCCACACAACAACCTTAAATGAGTCTTAGAAAGGAAAATTGAGGAATCTCAAAAGATTCAAATACCCAAGGTGCATTATTTTGAAAATCCTGAGATACCTTATCATGTACTAATTCAGGTATGTTAAAATAATGTTTGGATTTAAGGAACCATATCACTAGAAAAGTGATTTATTGAATAAATATAAGTCATGGTTGGGAAGATACAAAATAGAAAACATCAAGTAGAGATATTAATAGGTGAAGAAATTGATGGTGTGAATGTGTAAGAAATTTATTGAGAATAAATAGAGGGACTAAGGTGAAATATTCTATAATTACCATATACATATGATGGAACTTAAGAAACCAGTTAATGAGATTTGAGGCTAATAATAGAGAAGTTGATCTTTATAAGAAGTTGAAATAAGTGATTATAGTGTTTGTAATATTTCATAGTCTCATAGATATGATCTTAAACAGTTTCTGAAAAAACCCAAAGCTTCAAGTGTTTTTTTTTAATTTTTTATGTCTTAATTTAACCATTGTGATGATGAGTATGACTTATAGGATGCTGTGTAATAGTAAGAGTTGGATTCTGTGGAATTTTAGGTTAAGGGTTATTCCTCTCTACCAATTTTAAATTGGTTACTCACTTATAGTGGAAAATCTATGGCTATGATAATAACTCGGTGTAGTAGGGAGTAGGATCACAAATTGTGGACGAAAATTGATAAAATTATTATTTTATTTTCTTTATATTTTCATATTCAAGCATGGTTTAGAGTTAAATATTCATTTTATAGATTTAGATCTTAATAGATTATTGGGGTTAATTGCGGGTGCAAGAAGAAATTAAAATCAATAGGGTCTACAATGATTTACCCCCATTATTAGTGTATTCATATGATCCATTGTCTCTAAAATGAGCATGAAAGTGAGGTTCCCTCTGTTAGACTCTCGTAGTCTATTTAATAATAGAAAACATCCACTTTTTGAACAATACAGGAGTTGTAACGACCCATGATTTTTGATCTTTTAAAATTAATACTATGTTGGATAACTTATGTTACATGAAATAACCAATGTAAACAAGTCATGATATATTGATTATAAATTATTAAAAAAATACTATAATAAAACCTCTAAAATAGTAATCAATTAATTTTTTAAACCATTAGTGGGTAAAAAAATTAATATGATCTAATGCTAAAAGAGATATTTTAAATAAAAGAATCCTTTCTTTATATTTTGTATTTTTATTCAAAATTTAAATTTAAAATTTTTAGAATTTTAAATTTATAAAATAAACTTCATTTTTTAGTTCATCATATAAAAATTAACTTATTATAAAATTATGGATTTTTTTATAAAATAACTAATTATTAGATAAATAGTGAAATATATTGTTTTTACCAAAAATTAAAACTTTAAAACTTTATTATTACATAAGTAAGAGATATAAGTTTATAAAAAATTTTAAATGAAAAATTGTGTTTTTAAGGAGTGAAATTATGTATTTTAAAATAATATTTTACACCTAGAAAAACTATGTTCAACATTTTAGAACATAGGTAACATTTAATTATAATTTAAGAATATTTTTTGGACTTTTATTTTATTTAAACATTTTAATGGCGCAATTTTGTTTCAAATTTATTTGAAAGCAACAAAAATTTTATTTTTGTTATAATAAACCAATTTATATCATTAAAATCAAAGGAAAATTATAATTTAATTCTTCACAGAAATTATATTCTTAAAAATAGATATTTTTTTTCTAAAAATATATTTTTAAGTGATAATGTCATAATTAAATTTTAATAGAACTAGGAATTGTATTTGAAAAATTGTATTTTATATTTTTAATTAGTAGATACAAATTATATAAAAAGTACCATTTCATTTTTATGCATTAAAACAAGATTAATAGGATTTAGGTTAATTAGCGTGATAATGGTGAAACTTTTATTTTCAAAGAAGTGTTTTATTAACAATATGTAATTTTTATATAATCAAATTAATTAATCTGTTATAAAAAATGATTTTAATATATTGTTTAAACCTATATATATGTATATATATTAACACACTTTTAATTTTTAATAAATACTAAATATGATTATGAACACTTAATTTTAAAAAATAATATTTTTTCTAGAAACCAATTTTTATATATTTTAATTGTTTTATATAAAAAGTTAAATGTTATTATTTGAAAATTGAATTAAATTATATGGGTATTAAATTTAGGTTTATCACACTTAAATTTTATAATAGGAGTAAACTTATATACTTTTTAATATAATATTAATTACTTAGTTAAAAATTAGTTACCTATATAAAAATGGAAAAGGTCAAATATAAAAACCTAATGGAAAATGACTTGAAACATGTTTCAAACGTGTTATAGATAATTTATGAAAATTATGTCACCAAAAAATACATTATTTATCACTTTTGGAACTATTGACCCCTAAATAGTGTTATTCAATTATTGAAAAATAATGAGTGTTCACAAAATTGCCATTTTCTTCACTGATAAAAGGTGATCACTTCCACTATCTCAAAGTTACATATATATTCAAATATTTACATGAACCCATTTCCAATTTTCATCAAATGGAATTTAGTTATAGGAACTAAATCCACTTCTCAATATAATTTATCCCAATCCATTTACTTCCACATAGACTTTCAAAAGAATGTTCAAGGTCCCAATGTGAGTATTACATAATCCTTAACTTTTTATTCTTAATATTTCTCTTCAAAACCTATCCTAAAAATAAAAATATAATTACCTCAGTATAATTAACGTACTTTAGTGTTATTATATTAATTGAACAAACCTTATTTATTCCTTTTCACCCACTAAGTCAAATAAAAGAGCATTGATCGTGCTTGCGTGCGGAGTACCGCCTCCACGAAGTAGTTAACTTTCCTATTCGTCACCACCAAACATGGATGAATTCAATATTTATTTAGGTGAAAAATTGGGTTTTTTTGAAATTATTAATATTATATAATTATAATATTAGAAATTAAATAAGTGATATTATTAATAAATGATCAAATTAAACTTAACCACATAAAATTAACATATCTGAGTCTCTATCATAATCATAATTAATTTTATAAGAACCTATATAAATGTTTAAATTTTATGATAATATGATAATAAAGAACACACACCTTTGTAGTTCTGTATATTATTAGGTTATTCTATAACACATTTAAACATGGTCAACATACCAAATATTTGTGTAGAAATTGACCAAACCACCTCAGATAACCAAGATAAGTATAAAAAATATTCCAAATAAATAAAATATGATATTAAATTATAATTATTAAATAAAATATAAATTAATTTGGTCCCAAAGAAGTTATATAATAAACTTAGTTTTATTATTCAAGAAGTAAGGCTCATGCACTGAGTGAATCTGGACCAAGTAAGGGTTTTGGATCTCAATTCTGTTTCACAGAGATATAATTCAAATTCACCACTTTTTTCATTTTCGAGGTTTAAATATTGGACATGTGATAATATTTAACATAATTTTAATGAAATATGTGGTATTTAAACATTCATATCATGTTTATCTTTAATGGGATTTTAATTCAAAAGATTTCAATGATGTAAGGGTTTGTGCTAACTCAATTTTCTTCCATTGAATTACAATTTTTTTATTGAGATCTATTATTAAATGTTTTATTTTTTATACCTAATGAATATTTTTTATTTTATTTATTCCTTATATTATGGGGTTTTAAAATTCTTCATTACAACCTCCTTATTAGATGATTTGTCTTCAAATATTATGTTACTTAAAAGGGTTTCTTAGCATCAATTAATATTTCTAGAGACATGTTTTCTAATGCACCAATTTTATTTTATATGATGTATATACTACCTATTTGTAATATTATATCTTGGAATATATTTTATTCATTGTATTTTAAGTTCAATTTCAATATATTTCTATTTAATCTATTTTTATTTAAATGGTACTCAAACTGTAAGGTTTCCCTTCCAATCCCCATTTTAAAATCAATATCTCTCAAATTTGATAACCTATATGGGGTGTCATGAACCATCCTTAGTATTAAATCCATAAAATTTTGGAACCATCCCCAAAAAACATGAGGGAAATCCCTAATCCCACCCATGATAACAAAAAGGGTACAAGTTATCATAAGATATCACTGTGGAAGATTTCGCCCATGAAGTAAACTAAATCAGAGTATAAGAAACCATAAGAATTATACCAATAATTTGGAATAACACATTAATAAGTTAGTTGTCCATGCCAAAACTAATCCTCATATATAAACCAAACATAAAAAAATAGTAGATATAAACATATATAAAAAAATCCCTTGACTCATACTCTGAACTCCCTCACCTAGCCAGCATACCTCTGCGCACACCTAACAGACCTTAATATGATGCAACAACATAATCACCCATTATCCACATTAATAATGATATCCAAAAATAATTATAACATAAAATAGTAAATAAATCATTAAAAGGGACACACCATAAATTTTGGGAAAATAAAGGTCCTACAAAATCATGTAATTGGTACGCTTGGCCGAATGTGATATATAAAACAGAAAGAACACTAACCTAAAATACATACTGTTCAGTAACTAGACCTGACGTCGGACATTCCCTAAGTTTGAAAAAGAACTAAATTAGATAATAAAACTAAAATTTAATATAGATGTGAGTATAAAAAACTCATTAGGACGCCATAGTCCTTTCCAAACATAATTATTTTAATGATAAAACTACTTTCAAGGTAGTGTGAATTGTAATAGTAAAAATTTAATTTTAAAAATGTAATTTTGGAAAAATCAATATCATGTATTTTCCACTTTAACAATTTTCTTTTAATATTTATAAAAAAATCATTAAGACCATCCCCATTCCCCTATTTCCAAAACTACTTATTTTAAAAACATATTTTCCAAATCCCTTTAGAAGACCAATGCCCAATGTATAAATAATAGAAAACCAAAAGGAACCATGTCATCAAATGAGTGGATACAAAGAGTAAAATAAAATCAACCAATGTAACACACACATAAAGTAATTAGGGTATATTAGAAAATCCAAAGAAGCACCCTAAGTGAATACACCAACCTAAGAAATAGGTTTCATGGGATGCACCTTAGGGTATAAAGTGATATGGTACTAGAATTTACTCAACATATTAAACCTATTAGCCTACGTTTCGTTCCAAAACAAACCATTTGAGAATTATTTACCACGGATAACTGGAATTACATGCCCAATTGAGCACTATCACTAAATATAGGGGACACTAGGGTCATGATAAATTCTTGTATAACATAAGTCTAGACTCTAACTTAGCCACATAGGTTACTATGATGAAACACAAATAAAGGGTGAGAAAACAAGCAGATAGTGTAACAAACAATAAGTTGAATCAATAAATAATGAGAAACACAAGAATCACCATGATTAAAAAATAACCCACCCTCTCCTCCACATCCCTATCGAGGAAAATACCCAATAAAAAATTCACCATAAATATCAATGAAAAAATTGGGATCAAGAGGGTTTCATACACACACACACACACCCATTTGAAAACATCATAAAAAATACAAACATGGTTGAATGAGTACCGACTTGGGATGACGCATCCATCAATTAAAAAAATATTCTAAAATAATTTATAAAATATTTCTTAAAAATTTCACATAAAAAATCACCCTTTGATATACATTTAAGAAATTAATCCCTATTTCGATGAAACCTTTAAAAAATACCAAACATCATTATTTTAGTTTTTACCATGACCCAAACGTGGTAAAAATAAATTTTATGACTCATGTTTTATTCAATTTAAACATTTAAATATTTTATCCATACATTCTCTTCCATACTTCACTTGAAATTAAAATAAAAAAAATTATAATTTTTTTGAAAGCCTAAAACTTTTTTAATAAAAAAAATATAAAATTTAAAGATCCATTTAAGAATATAAATATTGATTAGAGTTTAGGGTTAAACAAAACAAAACAAAATAATTCTTCTAAATTAGGAAACACATTTATTCCTATGGAAACTGGGATAAAACCCAATTTCATACTACAAAATTCAATATAAATAATTAAAAATACTTTGAAATAAATAAAATTTAATCTAGAAATCATGATAATAATGGTTATAAAAATTAAAAGATAAAACATGGGAACAATATACCTAGAATAATTTTAAAATATTCTAAAACTCAAATATAGTGAGAAAAAAAATAAGTAAATGACATCACAGACCTTAGAAATATAGAAAATAAAAAAATCAGGTCAATATAAAACACTTGGGTTCACCCAAAATGGGGTACAATAATGGGGAAGTGAAAAATAATGGGGAAATGGAGGAAGAGGAAAATAGGAAGGCTTACCTTGGTGAACCAACCATGAAACATAAAGAATCTTGGGAGAAATCATCACAAAAGGGGGGAGCACAAGAGATGTGAGGCATGTGAGAGAAGCATTTAGATTAAGGGGAGGGAACAATGAAAGTGGAATAAAATAAAAAGGAAGGATAGAAATGAATAATAAATAAGTAAATATAATTAAAAGAAAAAATATTAAAAAAAGCACAGGAAACCCAAACAGTTTACCCACAATGTTTGTTAAACCGTGTGATAATAGTGAAAAACTCAAGATCAAGTAGAAAATTGGCACCCATGATTTCATATGGGACATTGAATAGTTTAAAAACCATTCATTAACCATACAAAAATACATTGTCAAGTGAAAATTCCTTATGCATGGTTTTTCTATGGTTTAATAACTTTGCAGACTAACTGCATAACACCTAAAAAGTTTTAAAATTTTAAAAATCAAATATCCGAAATTTCCAAAATTTAAAATAACCCAAAATAAAATAAAATAAAATAAAATAAATTAAATTAAATTAAAAGAGGATAAAATAAAACAAAACAAAATAAAACAAAATAAAATAAAATAAAATAAAATGAAATAAAATGAAATGAAATGATACTATATCATGTGGGTGTTTTAAAATCCCCATGGTGTAAATTTCTATCCCTAATTCTTTTGACCAATGTAGATGGAAATGGAACACAAGGAGCTAGTCCCCATAAATTCATGAGGTGGTTGATGTGGGAAAAAATGAGAGTACAAACCAAAATAGAGCCACTCAACATGACCCCTCAAACAAACTACCCATCCCAAGTCCTCCAAAAAGATGATCAAATCTATAAAAATCATGAGTCATCTCCCAAAGTAATTAAACCCAGTAAACTAACACAACTCCTAGGATGGGTTTTGGAGAAAATGAAGTCCTAATACCGGTCTATGTATCATTTTCGAATTCTTATAAAATAGAAAAAACTTACCAAGGAAAAGACCTTGAGATGGAATTCTTCTAAGAATAAAAATTTCCATAAAAATCCCAAAAGTCATCAATCCATATCAAAAATCAAAATACACTAAAGAAGAAAAAAATATTGAAAAAGAAAATTCAACCTAAAATAATCCTCACCAAAAACTAATATGGGCCTTATATCTAGGTCACCATGCTCCATCCAGTCAGACCTTTACCTCACCCACTTGAAAATCATCTCATAGATACCCAAAAAAGATCCCTCACCCGCATGTGATTATTGAAAGAGATACAAGTCCTAAATATAAGACAAAATATTACCAAATTCATCCTATTATATTACAAAAAATAAACCAACTACATGATGGATATGCTAAAAGAGTATATCACCATTATCCTAAGAAATAAAAAACACACCCATTCTCACTGAGTCTAAATTGAAAGAACCCACCAACACTAAGAGGAAAAAATATAATCCATAATGAGAAAACACCACCATTACCTAAATATCTCTAATGGGTCACTCCTCACACAACCATATCAAAGGTACCTCCCAATATCACAGTGAACCCCTATCTACCAAACATGGAAACACCTACCTAAAGAAGCACCACGAGAACAAAAATCCAATATATTCCCATGACTATCAATTAGGTCCTCAACAATAGCTCATAATGAACCTAGACCCTCATAAATAAAATAGAAGATAGTTATTAAATAAATATTGAAGGAAATATAAAAGTAAGAAATGTTCCACCCTCAAAACATGATCTTGAGTCTGGAGAAGGCCGACATTTAGAATACAGACACTTAAATAATGGAGAGAGTCACTTTAAGGGCTATCAGTCGAGACAATACTTCTACCATTTTCCATGAGCACTCTCTTAGATTTATGAAATTACAAAATACATGAGTACACTCAATTCATGTCTCATATCAGAAACTCAATATTCCTATAATGAAGGAAAACATCCAAAAGAATAAATTATGGAAAAAAACCACACTATTCACAAATTATAAAACTCAATTTTCCTTAAAAATCAATAACTTTCAATTTTTTTTAAAAAAATATCCCATTTATTTTTTTAAAAAAATTAAACAATTCCAAAATTTTCTTACCATTTAAAGTCATTTCCATTTCTAAATTAAGAATATTCATTTTAATTAATTCTTATAAAAAGCTACATTATTTTCAATTTTTTCTCAATACCCAAAATGAGACCAAAAAAATTTACATCAATTTTTAAGAAAAAAAATTCCATTTAAAAATTACCCACTAAAATAGATTTTAAAACTAAAAATCTCTAATAAAGCAAGAAAACCCCATTTTCACAAAAAAAATTAAAATATAAAAAACACAACACAAAACACCATATCAAAATAAATTCAGTAACAAAAACCATAAAAAATTACTATTAAATTCACCAATATCAATTTAAAATTATCTTTATAATCAATTCACTAATTAAAAGAGTTCATTAAAAATTCTAAAATTTAATACAAAACTGCTCCCTAGATTAAAAGATTCACGAGAACCATCCAAAAGGGCTCCACATGTTTGGCCTGACCATGGGGTTTGGTAATACAACTATAGTTAATTATCCAAAGTCACCCAAATCTTCAGTGAACCACCAAATCAACTAAAAATAATTGGGAATTATAAACAAAATTCCAAATTAAACACATAAAATTGATCAAAAGAAAGATAAAAATCCAAAACTCAAGTACAAACTACCCATGACTACTTGAGGCCCCAAATAGAAGAGAGCTCAAGACACTGTCCCACACATATACCACATGAGTTATAGTTACTTAACATCACACTACCCTTACTTACCAAATATAAAAGGGCACTTTGAAACCTAGGCCTTCTGAAGAACTTAGACTTTGATACCATTTTTTCCTAAACCATCCATAGCTGTCTATCCTTAAAAATTTTTATTTGGACCATGAAACACTTTAAGGGAATCGATGAACCCCCTAGGATGATAAAAAGAATCAAAGACGTCACTATAAATAACTAGGGATTATTTATCCCATGATGTTTACTAAATTATATTATAATAAATGATATAATTCTATAAAAATTTGGGAATAACCCATCCATAGGCTGAATATTCATTTTAAAAAGAATTAGAATATATAAAAAAGAAAAAATAGATATAAAGAGATATAAAATAATCCATCCTCTCACCCTCAGAACTCCCTCACCTAGCCAGCATAACTCTTCACATCCACAGTCTCCCTCAACATGTTACAACTCTAGAATCACCCATTCTCAATATGAATAATGCAATCCACTAATAAACATATAAAAAAGTAGTAAAGAAGTCATTTAAAGGTCTAAAAATCATCTACTCTATGAAAGTAAATCCAGGTCCTAAAAAATAAATTAAAGGGTAAAATGTTTTAAATTAAATAAATAAAATATAAATACAACTAACATAAAATATCAACTAGTTATTAACTGTCCTTGATGTATGGCATTCCCCTAAAGTGGACATGAACCGAATAAGAGCCTGACACTAAAATGTAATATATGAACAGGTTTAAAAAAATCAGTAGGCCACCACATTATTTTACACATGTCATAAATTTAATAATAAAACCACTTTCAACCAATTTTGAAATATAATAAGAAATTTGTATTTTTTAAACATAATTTAGTAAAAATAAAAATCTTGTCTTTTCCTATATTTAGAAAATATTTTCATTTTTATTAAATAAAAAAATCACTAAGAAATAATTTTCCCATATCATTCCCCTCATTATAAAATTACATTTTGATAATTGGTCTCTCCCAAATTTACCCAAGTTTTTAGGGTTAAGTGGTCATTGGTTGTGTAGCTTGGGTTGTCGAATCCTCAGAGACCTATGAAGAAACCTAGATACACGTAAATCATATGGATTGTTTTTGGAAATTAGGTGGAAAAATTTGGGTTTTTTTTATATTTTTTTAAGAGGAAACTAATATACTGAAGTGAATTCAGATTAAAATAATGGGTTGATCCTAGGTTATCACTTGGGGTGTATTGGATGCGTTCCTTTTTCACCTATTTCAATTTATTATATTTGATATAGGTTAATTTAAGAAGATAAAAACAAAATATTCAATTATTAGTATAATACCTCAACACCCTAATAAAAATCAATTATAAACCTATGAGGATCATATTCGTGAGAACTCAATGGCAAGGGTTTGTATTAGCACTCAAAGTGTGCATCCTTAAAATTCAATATGGTCAAAGAAGTTTTAAAAATTTCAAATGAAATTATCACTTAAAAGAAGTGATTAGAAATTAATAGAGTGATAAATAAAATCTAATATATTCCCTTTCTTCTCCCATAGATCAAACTATAATAGGATTATACCTCCATTGATTCTATAATCTCAATGGAAGTGGTATGTAGACTCATGTGGGGGGAATTGAAGAAGTGAAAAACAATGAAATAAAGATCACTCCACCTTCATGTGATTAATTTCACAGTGTTTAGTGGGAATAAATTTAAATATTGAGGCAACGATATCAATGTTATATTAATAATAAAATAATAATTGGATAATAATAACATTCATTAAGAAACTAAGATGAATAAGAACAACTTACATGTGAAAGACAAACTTAATTAAACAAAATCACAGCATAACATTACAATGAAACAAATAACCAAAGATGACACAAATAATTCACCACCACTACATTAAATAGAAATTTATAGAGGAGTGGGTAGATACCCTAATATTCCATGTCTTCCCACTTGAGTATGGTAGGCCTTGGGTGGTGGAATGTTTCTAAAATTTGGACTTTTACACCCTTGACCCGAAATGGTGACCAACATTCATCCACTAAATAGAGGCACTGAAAAGAGCTTATATATGGCCAAATTTGGATGGAAATTTTAAGAAAAAAAATTCATATTATGATTTCCCCTAATATCTTATAAAATTTCATCCCAAAAGGATTTTTGGTTTTTGAGATATGATTGAAATGGTTGGCTATTTTCCGGGGTCCCATAATATAGCCCATAATTGTATCTATAACTTGGAGTGCTTTCAAATACCTTAAAAATCCAAATTATCTTATTAAACTATTGAATTAAATGTTATCCATGATTTTTTTTCATCTATAGTTCAATTTTTAGAATCATTAGGCTTGGATATTATCCACTACAGAACTTTTGTTGGGCTGTTGTCGAGTTCACTTCACCGAGAATGTTCTTGGTTCGAGGCCCATTTTGGTTATCTTCCAATGACAATATTCAAGTGATCTGAAATAATAAATCATTCCTTATACCATGGGGTACCTAAAAATAAAATTTGAGAATAAAATTAGGACCATTTTTTGTTTTATGAGGTGTTCAAATATGTACAATGTAATAGTGTACTTTAATAATGAATTATAATCATAATATGAAATATTGTTCAAATTGTGAATTTCACAAAACACAGTGTTTATTAATAATTAATAACATGAATATTATACTATAAACATTGAATATTATCCTATTATAGTGGTTAATCACACCCCAACATTATTTTTTCTAGTCCTGATAAAAATGTCTCTCAAAAATATGAAATTCTAATTTCCTTTAGAAAAAACATTTTAACACACAATGCTCACCAAAAGGCTTCATACCAAAAAATTATTAAACCCATAAAAATTATTTAATAAAATTTAGTTTTACAAAAATATCCCATGCCTAATCCCATTACCTTATTCAAATTCATCACCACATTTCATCCAAATTAAATTAAGCATGATGATGTGTTGTGCATCACAATCACTAATAAAAAAACGGTCAAGGGAAGCACTACCATTTTATCAATGCAAAAACAAGTTCTGATAAAGGGAACCCCTTTATCAGTACTTTTTCTTACTGCTGATAAATTTTATGTTTCAAATAAAATCAGGAAAAATAAAATATTTTTATATAAGTATATTTATATTGATATAAATATAAAATATATTATTTAAATGTGTTTTAGATAATTATAAATAAATGACAACCCACATGTGATATCGAACATGAATTTTGGAAGATCATGGAGGCCCTGGTTCCCCTTCGCGAGCGATGACCTAGGTTTCGATGACGGAGGCCCTGGCTCCCCCTCCCCATTAGAGGGGGGAGTTCCTTGCTATTTTTCTTCTCCACAGAAGCGCCACCCTCCCTTCATCCCCTTCTCCAATCCATAATTTCTTCCTTTGTTCCCTCAAATCTCGATTTACCCTAAAGTTTTAGATTTGTACTGGGGTTCACCTCAACTTGCTTTATTGTCGTCAGAGTTCAACAGTTCCACTGGCCTCTTCAATCTGACTCTGGTGGCTCGTTTTCATCATCGACACCATTCGATTGATGCGTTTGATCGCTTTGTCTTGGATTCTTGGGGTTTGAGCGATCGTGCAGTTGTCGGGCTTCTTGATCGAAGGCATATTATGATACAATTTGGATTGATAGAAGACCTCATCACTGCTTGGTCCGTTGCTCCTTGACGATGTGATGGATTCTTCTTCTTTCTTCTTAGATGGAACTTCGATTTCCACATGCAGAGGGATAATCCGACCATGGCAGTTTGGGTATGTTTTCCTGTTCTCCCGCTCCCCTTCCAAAACCCATCGATTTTATGCTTTCCCAGGAATATGGTTGGTCAATATTTGTGTTTTGATTCCAAAACTGAAGCTTTGTGTCATCCTGTTTGCCCTCGTATCTGTGTGGAGGTGGAAATATCCAAGCCACCGGTGGATTTGGTGTGGATTACCAATGGACAAGAATTTCGGTGGAGGTAGGTGGTTAAGTTTGGATTGTGGATG
This sequence comes from Viscum album, assembly GCA_963277665.1. Lineage (NCBI taxonomy): Eukaryota > Viridiplantae > Streptophyta > Magnoliopsida > Santalales > Viscaceae > Viscum > Viscum album. The sequence goes on from OY728135.1 coordinate 1,372,921,560, forward strand.
GATTTTTTTACATCTTGCAATCGACTTGGACATTTAGCATCAATCTGCCGTAGTGGGTCTCTGAATAGGAAGGTGAAACAGCTGCAGTTTGATAAATTAAGCCTTAGTGATGGTGCTATTGTGGATCATCTGAAGCCGCTTGGGAAGGACTCCCTTGAGGGACCAGTGTAGAAAAGGCCTTTGGGGTTACCTCATGAGCCGAAGGTTTGTGATGTTTTTTCCAGGCTGAAACAGGATCTGAGGGGTATATCTCCTCCCTATATGAGGAAGGGATTTAGGGGAGATGATAATGGAAATTACAATGGTTCTGAGGTTTCTCTTGAGCCTTATTTGGATGTGCATGATACTCCTCTGGTGATTGAGGGCTCCCCTATGGTGGCAGGCCCTCAAAAGGAGGATGAAATTTGGGATATGCAGGTGGATTTGGATGGACAGGTTGGGGAAGATTTGCCGGGGAAGTAGGTCTTAGGTTCTGTTAGTTTCACAGGTGTGCATGGGACCAATGATGCATCCAGTTCTGTTATAGGCACAAGGGAAATGGCTAATATGGTGAACCAAGAAGTTGAGTTTGCTGAGAATAATGATACAGTGAGGGACAACCCTATTAAGGGTATGCAAGGAGGTGATTCACTGGATGAAAATAGTGGGTGGGTGTAGGTTTCAACTGGGTTGCAGACAAATATTGAGAAGCAGACATATCAGATTGATCTTGGGAACAGTTTTGTGGGTCAGGTTAATGATGACGTGGAACCGGTCCCGGATCGGGCTCTGTTGCTGACTTCTCAAGCTAACTCGTCTCCTAGCCGGATTTAGATTGAAGATACTGATGGACTGGATGATATTAGGCTTCCGATTTGGGGGAATAAGTGTACTCAAAGTGACAGTAGGAATTTCCATTTGCAAGAGCAGCCTACTGGCAACTATTTTCAATAAATAAAGCATGGGAGGCATGGTGATAAGGAGAATATGGAGCATTCACACTGTTTACTAACAGTTAATGATAATAGTCACGTTGAGAAAGAATAGGGGGTGCATGATGGTTACCAGGAGGTGCATATCCTGGGAAAATGGGGGGATATCTCTGATAGTGAAAAGGAGAATGTTTGAGGCAAGGTGCAGACCTCTTATAGTGACATTTTTCAGGGCGGCAAGAAGATTGTGTCAGGGACGAAAGAATCTATGACTGCTCCTCCAAAAAGAAGGCAAATGAAATACTATTCTAATATGACGAAGCCAATGCCTAGAAGGTCCTCTATCAGCAAAGGGAAAGGTGCGCATCCCCCTGAGGAGTTTTTATATTTGGAAAAATTAAATCTCAGAAGGAAGTATGTTAATATGTTGAAGTGGTATGACAACTCAGAATGGGATTCGTCCACTGCGGATGAAGCAAACATTTATGGAGATGGGGACGGTTATGGATATTATGATTTGTATTTGTTTTTAATGTTCTATGTTGCTTGCTCGCTGTAATTTTCCTTTATTTTAATAAATGGTCGGAGACTTTCTCGCAGACTAAGCTTTCTGGTAAGTATAAATAGACTATTACATTTAATATATATGAAATGTAGAGAAAATGGATTTAAAATATTTTAAAAAATATTATTAATTAATAATTTTGTAATTATTATTGATTAAAAATAATTTAATAATAATTTGAATACAAAAAAATCAAAAAAATCAATAAAAGATCTAAAATAAGTTGAAAATGTAACTCGAACATCAAATGGACATAAATTTTGATCCGGGTGTCCTTTTCAGCTCTAAAGTATATCAAATTGAAGCATGTGATGAGATCTATGTGCTAATGATTGAAAGAAATCTGTTGTCACATTTTTCAAGGACAAAAAAGGCCCAGAAGGCCCCCAAAATGGAGTTTTTAATCGGGATACCACAATTTTTTAACATTCAAACAAGTATAACTTCTGATTCGGATTGTGTGTGTGTGTCTGTGTGTGTGTGTGTGTGTTGTATATAAGTATGTATGTAATTATTTATTTATTTATAAACATACATGAAAAAAATATTTCATAAATTTATATAAAACTAATATTATAAATATATATTAATATACAAATAAATATACAGATAAAAAATTATAACTAAAAATATATATAAACTAATATAGATATATACTAATATTCAAATGAATATATATATACTAATATATGAATAAATATATTTATATTAATATCAGTCTATATTAATATATGAAAAAATATAACTATATATATACAAATAAATAGATATATCATTAAATAGAGAAACAAATGCAGTGGCTTAGGGGTAAAGGTGTAGCCCCGAAAGGGGGGAGGTCATGGGTTCGATTTCGGGTGGAAGAAAAGGGGTGTGCGCATGTGGGGATGAACCGGAAGGTCAGCACGCAGAAGTGTGTGAGGGGGGGGGGGGGCGTCCGCCTATTGATGATAAGGGGGGTGGGGGGGGGGGGGGGGGTCAAGCGCTGTTAAAAGCCCCCCAGTATTATATAAGTTGTTGTTTATTTTATTTATTTTTTTTACTTTTATCAGTGCTAAAAAAGAACTGATAAAGGGGTTTTTTATCATGGTTTTTTTATCACTTATAAAAGGGGCCTTTATCGGCGCTTTTTGGAGCACTGATAAAATGGACCCCCCATTATCCGCGCCTCGATTAACAATGCTTTTTTAGCACTGTTAATCAACTTTTCAAGTTCTAATAAAGACCATATTTGTAGTAGTGAATAGACACAGTGGTTCATCTTTATTGAAGGGAGAAAATATGAATGTTATAGGTGGAATCACATTTTAATATTAAGATGGGTATTTATCTTTTATTTATTTTTTTATTTTTTATTGTTTTCTTGATTCAATTTTTCCTTTGTAATTGAAATTGAACTCGATCGAGTCAACCCCATTAGAGAGAATTTCCAATGACTCCAAGGCACAAAGACCTTAGGGAACCATGTGAAGACCACATACTTAAGAATCATCTCAATTTTACTCAATCAAAAACAAATTCATATTATCATAAATAGAGATAAATTCCCATCTCTAGTCTATAAAACAATAAAGTAATGATCCCCAAGTGCGGAAAACCACACATTAGGTCAATCCATTTCTCTACGCATAATTCATTATATTCGATTTTGTTTGATTTTTTTGAATACACATGTTAAAATGAAAACTATCAAAAAAACTATGCCATTTATTATGGTACCACAAGAAATAAAACTAATACCCCACAACCCCAAGGAAGTGTATTGTGTTTTTTTTTAAATTGGTGAAAATCTAAATGGTGAAAAATCATATTAGACAACCAAAAATTCTGTAATCTATGCTCATGAAATTAAATCTGAAATTAAATCAGAATCAAGGCATGAAAAATTATTTGATTTTCAATTTCAAAGTGTTCAATTTCTGTTATAATGTAGGTTAAATAAATTTTTCTTTCCATGGATTTTTTTATTTCAAAACATTTTTTTTAATTTTTTAATTTTTTTATGCATAAAAAAATAATTTTTTTCAACCCCCCCAACTTAAAATAACATTATTCCTAGTGTTTAAATAAAAAAATATTTAGAAGAGGGTAAAAGTATAAGATAAGAGGTCTAAAAGGAAATTGAAATAATAAACAAGGAATAATGTCACATGGTGGTTGAAGTTAAAGTTCATGATGCTCTTGATTAATCCTTTGATCTCCATGCCACTCAGAGAATACTTATTAATGATGAAATTTTGTGTTTGTACACCTGGATGAAATATGAATTGCCTAAAAACCCATATAACTCAGATGCATCTAAATCTTACACACCATAACTATTAGAAATAATGGAAACCAAAAGAGGTTCCATAACTAAAAAAAATTTAATGAAAAAACATACCTGTTTACTTTTAAACTCCAAACTTGAGTAAATGAATAGGTAAATGTCAGGTTTCCTCTCAAAAAGTTATTTATTTAAAGTCATTAGATCAACATTGACCCTAAATCTATCATTTTTTCCGGTTCATATGTTGGCTCAAATAAATCCTCTTTTGTTTCTTGTTTATTGAATGATTCAATGAATGATTTGAACCTATGACCATTAACTTTAGAGACATGACCACTAGTGGGGTAATGAATCTCTACTTCCCCATGGGGTACATATGATGAACTATATATATACCTAACTATCAAGTCCTTAACATTCCCAAGTATAAATGAAGTTTTTAACTATATAAGATCACATATTTTCAAAGTTCAAAGTGTTTGACTTTGATATTCCAAGATTGGTAGGCTTGGAATCTATCTATATATATATCGATCAATTTTCATAAGACTCCATTCTAAATTTTTCTCGTTCATTAAGATCTATTTTCCTCTTTGCTTCAGCCAAAGAAGCGTCAAAGTTCATTTTTTTATTTCCCAAAAGGACTTATGTTCAATTTAAATAGGTAAATGGCATGATTTTCTATAAAACAACCTATATGGTGACATTCCTAGTTTGGTTTTAAAATAATTGAAATATTCTCAAAGTGAATCAAAGAGTTTATCAGACAAATATTTATTAGAGGGATTGATAGTTTTCAAGAATTTGATTAATATCCCTATTTTCTAACTTAGTTTGACCATTGGTTTGAGGATGTTACATAGTGAAAAGTTTATGATAAATACCATACTTATAAATGAGTGAAGATAATGGTTGGTTTCATAAATGGGTTCCTTGGTCACTGATTATATCCATAGGAATTCAAAATAGAGAAAATATATGCTCTTTCAGAAATTGGATCCCAACATAATGGTCATTGGACTTAGTGGGAATCAACTCAACCCATTTCAATACATAATCAATAGATATGAGGATTTATAGGTATCCCCTAGAGATTATGAATGGTTCCATGAAATCAATCCCCCAACAATAAAATATTTCGATGATCAGAATGGGAGTAAGGGAAATTTGTTTCCTTTTGGTTATGGATACTAATTGATGATGTCGAGGATAAATTTGGAAGAATTTGTAATAATCCTTAGTGAGTTTAGGCCAATAGAAACCAATTTTGAGGACCTTTTAAGTGGTTTTATATGCGTAAAAGTGGCCTCCACATGACTCTCCATGACAAAATTTTAGAATGGAATCTTTCTCAAATTTTAGAACACATGTCTTAATGTTTTGATTAGGACAAAACTTGAAGATGTAAGGATCATGAAAGACACAGTGTTTGAAATTATAAAGGAATTTACTCTTAGCTTGGGTCTCGAGGAATTCAGGAATGTCACCCATGACCAAGTGGTTTTCTATGTATTCATACCATGTGCAATCACTCACATAGTAGAGGTGCTCATTGGGAAATGAATCAGACACAGAAAAGTGATGTCATTTGTATTTGAATTACATCCTAGAGAGGTGATCAACTACAAAATTTTCAACACCCTTTTCGTCCTTAATGGTTAAATATAAATATTGAAGAAGAAGGACCCAGCTAATCAATCAAACATTAGCATATTGTTTTTGGAAAAGGTATTTTAGGGATGAATGATTGGTGAAGAAAATGATGGGTGATCCTAAGTGACAAGACCTGAATTTATCTAAGAAAAAGATAACAACAAGTATCTTTTTCCTCAGTGGTGGTTTAATTGATTTGTGAATCATTTAAATATTTTATTGCATAAAAAATGACACATGGACTCTTCTCACACTGTTTTCCTAAGACTGATCCCACATCAAAGTCACTCACATCACATATGAGTTTGAATGGAAGATTCAAATTTGGGGATTGCCTGATATGTGGAGAGATAATAGCTGAATTGAGTTTAGAGAATGATTCCTTGTAGTTTTTTTACCATAAAAATGGATAATACTTTACCAATAGAGATCCAAGAGGTTGATAAATAGAGCTAAAATTCCTAATAAAACTTATATAGAAACCAACATGTCCTAAGAAGGACCTCACTTCCTTGATATTTTAAGTATATGGAAGATGCGGAATGATATCGACCTTATCTTTATCAACTTCAACCCCTCTAATAGTGACTAGATGGCCTAGAACAAGTTCTACCTTTACCATGAAATGGCATTTTTCCTAGTTTTGGATGAGATTATTATCCTTGCATCTTGACAAAACCCTTTCAAAATTTAGAATGCATCCCTCAAAAGTATCCCCAAAGATGGGGAAGTCATCCATAAAGAACTTTAAATAATCCTCCAAAATTTCTGAGAATATTCCTATCATGCGCCGCTATAAGGTACCAGGGGAATTATATAACCCAAAGGAAATTCACTAGAAGGAAAGGGTTCTGAATGGACATGTGAAGTTTGTTTTTCCTTGATCCTCTAAGGATACCTTGATTTGATTATACCTTGATAAATAATCTATGATGTATACGAATTGATGACCCACCACTCTCTCGAGGACTTGATTAATGAAGGGAAAATGGAAATGGCCTTTCTTGATACGTGAGTTGAGCTTCCAATAGTTGATGTAGAATCTCCATCCACTAATGACCCTTTTTGGGAGAAGATAACCATCCTTATCAGTGATCACAGTGATTATGGATTTATATGGAATGAATTGAATTGGGCTTACCCAATCACCCTCAGCAATGGGATAGATGATACCGACTTTCAAAAACATAATAATTTATTTCCTTACCACATCCATATGATGGAGATTGTGTCTCTGTTGAGTTTTAATACATGGTTTGGATTGAGATTCAAGAACAATCATATGAGCTCTAATGAATGGTCTAATCCCTAGAATATCATAAATGGTCCATCCAATTTATTTCTTATACATTTACAGGAAAACTTGAAGCATCCTATCTTCATTGGTTTCAAGAGAGGAAGAAATGAAAACAGGAAAGGTTTGATTGTACCCTATGAAATCATACTTGATTGATGAAGGTAATACCTTAAATTCAAGATCATATTGGTTAACACTTTCGATAGAATAATGAGACTTTATATCAATCTCAATCTCTTTTTCAAATTTTTTATATAATTGGTTCTTTTTGAGCAGAAGTTTCTGCCACAAAATTGTCCAGATCAGTGTCATGAATGAATATGGACTCAATATTTTTGATTTCACCAATGGTATCACTGATTCGTGATTTTATAGAATCATTAAATGAGATATCTGAAAGAGATTCAAGCCAAGGATTCAAATTTCAGTTAGGTGAAAAAGGAAACAAATCACTTATTTTTTTAAAAATCGTTTAATAATTTCTTTATGTTCCTCTAGTTAGCTATTTACACTACCAATACAATTGACCTAATGGACATATTCATCATCCCCAATTTGATTGTTTTCATTGTAGATGTTCATATAGAGGCTCATGTTTCTGAAGGTTATTGTCATGTTACCATTTCCAACTCGAATAACCGAGTTGATTGTTTCTAAGAAGGGTCGACCAAGGTTTATGGGGGTTTGATCCATAAAACCTAGGCTTTGATGATTTTCAAGGACATTGAATTCAGTATGGTAAATTAAAATTTCAACATTCACCCAAACATCCCTTAAGATACCCTTAGGAACTCGAACACTACGATCAACAAGTTGAAGAGTGACAAATGTGGTTTGGATTTCTTCGATCCCTGAATTAAAATACATGGAATAAAGAATAAAGTTCACAATAGCTCTTATATCATAAAGGGATTTGAAAACATTGTTCTCCCATAACTCAAAATTGATGTACTGTAACACCCCAAGCTTCCACAATACGTTTCCCTTTTAATAATGCAATAGCTTGTGCTATACGAAAATTCAAGTTTTTACACACCACGACCAATCAAACTAGCAGTTATGAATAGTAATACCCACTTTTTGAAATTTTATAAATTTTATTTTTCAAAATTGACTTCATTTTTTGGATTCAAAATATCAAAATTATCTTAGGGTGAATGTTACATATTTTTCTGAAAACATTCAATTTTGGATGAATAGTGCAAAACAATACGTTATTGTTAAAAACCTAATATTTATTTAAATAATTATTTATTTTGTTTAAATTTATTTTAAATAAAAATTAATAATCAATACCTATATTAGTTCAACGTAATTCATTGGAGTAATTTTATAAAAAAATTAGATATATAAAATTTTATTGAACTTTTTACCGTCTTTTACCCACCATTTAGGCAAGTTAGAAAATTTTCCTAAAATGTAATTTTACCACTTCTTTGAATTGAATTTTTAAAATATTAGAGACATGGTTGATATTAGTAGTAAAATGTGGTTTAATAATATGAAATGAATATTTGGTGAACAATAACTTTTGACTTTTATTTACCATGGTTAAAAGTAAATAGGGTAATTAAAGGTAAAAAGATATTATTATTATCTTAACACATGTCCTAATTCTATTGTATAAGTTTATTTTGACAAAAACCAACCTTATGAATAAAATATGATCCTTTTGGTCCACTTGTATTATATTTGTACATTTATTATTATTTTATTTAAAGATGAGTTAAAAGTGTTTAATTTAATGTTTCATAACTGAAACATTTTTACTATAGGGTTAAAGTTAATATATATTCAAATATAAAAATTCATAAGAAAGATAAAAATATTTCCTACATAATGGTATTTTATTTATAATTTTTATAAATTAAACAAATTAATTTATTTACGACACAATGATGATGCAATAATTACATTATTAATGATAGATTAAAATAATTGATATTATAAATATCCATATAAATTTAAATTGAGACTTTTTATGAATTATAAGAATTTTATAGGTTAATATGTCATTTTAGAGTTTATTAAATGAATTTTTTTTGAAGTTATCAAGTTGTTAGGACTTCAAAAAAAATGAGATACTAAATAGTGTCAAAATTTACATAAATGAGTTTTTAAAAAAAATACTATATTATGAAATGATATAATAATTATAAAAATGTAATTTTTGCACAAATGACTTATATAATAATATATATTTCAATAATTAACAACTTGGGGTTTTCATGGAATTTTTAATGTATTCTTATTAACCATATAATAAAAAAAATACAAGGAGACATGATAAATGTTAAACTATTTAATCTAGAGTTAAATCTAAATAAAAACGTTAATATGGTGACATAAAACTATCTAAAACCTATTGTTTGAGAGGGTTTAGACACAAACCTGCCTTATATTTGAAATAAATTATTTTAGATCCATTAAAAATCGAATATGATTGTATAATAAAATAATATTTCAAGCTTTTTCAAAAGTGACCCTCACCTTTCTTATGAAAGGGCACTTCCCCTTCTCTAAAAATCACACCTCCAAGGCCATTTGTCTTGGCCAAAACCTGCTCAAATATACTCCAAAATACCCTCAATTCGACCTAGATTCCATAATTTGATCATAAAGACAACCTAAGGAGCCCATTTGATCAACTCAAAAGGAAACACCCGAAGAAGAGGTAGTAATTTCACCACCTCTTTCAAAGTTATTCTCTTCTCCCACTTCAACTTTCTTTGTTTTTTCCATACCAAAATAATAAATCTAGTACCTTATACATAATTTTATGTTATTATAAATATGGTACAACCATATTCATTATTATATCTATCCAATTAATGACAAGTCACCATACATACGTACGTACAGCTTACTGTCTCCACGTCGTGGGGTAGTTTGTTATTCAAACACTTCATTATTTGGATGGGTATAATAATGAGTATAACTGATGTAAATAATAAATATAATATGTTAATTATTATTTATATATTATATACCATCCAATTACATACAATTTCACCACAAATAAAATGATATTGTCGCTCGAGCGTACGTACAGATTACCGTCTCCACGAATGCGATGAGACTCATTCGCCATCATAACAATTAAAGAATAATTTTCATTTTATGGTTAAAAATAATATTTCAAAACTTAATATTATTCTGGATATTAATAAAATTCATTCTATCCATCACAAATATGTCTTACATAACCATGAATATAAAGGAAAACGAATCAGTTAACACATGAAACAATGATACTACTGAAATATTATTAACAAAGAAATATTAGAAGATTATATATGATATCATATTTATGTATGTGGTTATTGTATAATTTAATAATAATTATTTAAATATTATATAGGAGGTTAATGTACCCTCGAATAAGGAAAATTACAAGCTTATGGATAATTCTACAATCTCTTCATTATCCAAGGTTATTTATATGTGAGTATCTACTGGGATCTCTTTATCATCCACATCTGTGTTTCTTAAAAAAATGTTTTTCAAAACATTTTTACTATTTTATAGACTATTGGTTAAAGTAATTTATACCCTTGTTTTATTTTTATAATATTTTTATAAAGTAATCTTTACATTTTTTTCCAAACAAGGTCCTTTACGACCTTTTCGACAAAATTAAAGAAAGAATGTTTTTTAACTTATATGATAGGTGCTGATATTTTTGGTCATTATAGAACCTTCAAAGCTTTTCTTACAAGATTATAATAATATTTCAAAAATAAATGTTTTATTTAATAACTATGTGACTTTTAAATGGTTACCAAATAGAAAGAGGTATTTCTTTCAAATAGTTTTCATTTCATCGATTTCAACATCCTTTAATGTATTTTAAACTTGTTTGAAGTTGATTTATTATGATAAAAATCATCCATATAATATTGAATGTTTGGTGATATTTTTGACTTTGGATGTGTTATTTTTATACCATTCATAGTTTATGGATAAAGTATTGACATTTCGTATGCTAGTTTTAATATGAATGCTTATATTCTTTTTAAAACTTTCCATATGAGAAATGAATTGGACTTAGTAAGTGATGGGTGGAGCCCGCTATATCTTCTCGATGCATCGGTAGGTCTCATGAGACCAACTAGTTTCTTGAAAAAAGGCCTTGATAAAATATTATTTTTATTTTTGGAAAGAGGCCTTGACTATGTGGTTATGTAGTCTGGCATTATGCATTCCATCATTATGAAATTACCTATTGATATGACATGTTATTATTCGACAGGTATAATATCCATGTGAATAAGTAAATGCATTATTTTATTTACCTTTTCTATATTAATATCATGTTTAAGATTAAAAGTCTTGTTGTTTAGTATTATACATTGCCTTTAATGTTAATTATTATATATGAAAGTTTCCACTATATTGTTATCCTTACTGAGAACTTGAACTCACCCATTTCATTGTTTTATTTTTACCAGGATGTGAAGAAAAATATTATGAATGACATGCATGGATAGTATAAGGGATATGAATGTGTTAAAAGGAGAAAAAATGTTGTTGTAGTTTTTCATTTTATAATGTAACATAAAACTTATGTATGTATCCATTACTTCCAAGGCTACTAAATTGATCGAACTTTCAGGACTTAATAACTTATTATCATGCCCATGATATGTAATAATGCACTGACTCTATATAACTGGGGTTGGGGCATTACATGTATGGACATCCCAGATCATTCAAATTTTAAGGAATGGTCCCTTGAATGGTGGTAGTCACATTAAAAACCAAAATGACTTGGTTTTTATGTGAAAATTATCTTTTAAAAGTGCCTAGTATTTATGGTAATTTGAGTAGGAAGGAATGGTTTGGATTGCCTCAAGAATGGGAATATTCAAATTAACCTGAGAGAATATTTACCTCAAATTTTCATTAAGTTTTGTTTTAGATTTTCCTCTCATGTGTTGATGGAAGGGAGCATATTGTTTGAGTATTGGGTGTGGTTGTGGCTCCATCTCATTCTCATTGGATGTTTCAGAATCTATTGATGATTATTCATAATTTTTATGTGTTTTTGAAGCTTTTAATAGTTTTTTCAGTTTTCTCAATGTATTTCCCACTTCTTAAAATAGTCACTAGTTTTAGTTATTCATGAGAGGGTTATGTGTAACCGGATTATCCCCTTAAAGGTTAGGATTGTACCTCATGAGTAGGAATTAGTTCCTTCCTAGTTTTAATGATATTTAGTTCATGTTTAAAGAACGATACTTCTGAGTTCATTTTCTCAATTTTTTACTCAACGTTTCAAGTATTGGGAGAGGGACATATTGGGAAATGGTTTGTGTTTTTTGGATTATCCTAGGAGGATAATTTGGTTGTTGGATTGTTTTTTGAATGGGTTATTGGATGGGTTGTTGGTATTGGATATGATGTTGTTGGTATTAGACTGGTTTTGTTTGGAACTGGTTATGGTTTTGAAATTTTATTGAGGGTAGGTGTTTGGTCCTTTTTGCTGAATGGGTTGATGGATGGGTTGTTGGTTATCCTTCTAATAGAATCTTGGATGGTCATCGTACCTTGAATTAAAAGTTTTTCGGTACTGTGGATTCTAAAATTTCAGAGCATTGACCTCTTCTGGTGGTACTCCTAAAATAACATACTTTAATGGAAGAGATGGTTGGGTAGTTTTCAATATTGTGGTCATGTTTGTTAGAAATTGTAAAAATATGGCCAATAATTTTAATTTCATGGACTATCCTATGATCAATCTCATCAAATTTACTATTGAGTGAAGAACGCTTTTCCTTAAGAGTTTATTCATCCCTAAGAGTGTGAATTACACCATATTTGGGTGGATGATCATATTAAGTTTATGTAACCCATGTTTGGTTTTTTCAGCTAGTCCTTCTAGATATTCATAAGCATCATTTGGGGCATTGTTTTTAAAGGTTCTAGTACACATCATGTAAATGAATTTTTTGTTTCCCAGACCCAACCCTTCATAGGAAATTTGAAAATGTTTTTGGATTGAGAATATATGGAGAGGTACCATGCCGAGTGTGTCTTTGAACCATTAACACGTTTCATAAAATGTATCCCCGTAATTTTTTTTAAAAAATTGGATTATATTTTTAAGCGTAATTGTTTTGTGATGGGGGAAGTATTTTTTGTTGAAATCTAGTTTCAGTTTGTCCCAGGAGTGGATTGATGTAGGTGTCAATTTTTTTAACTAGATATTTTATCTATCCTTAATTATGAAAGTAAACAACCTCATCTTATCTGACTCAAGTTGATGCGATGGGAACATGGATTCAACACTGTCTTTAAACTAATTTACCTGGTGACAAAACATTTCTGAATCCATCCCATGGAAGGTTGGAAGGTGTTTTATGTCATGATTTTGAAATATATAATGGGATTCTACTTTGGAATCATGCCTAATTAAATAGGGTGAATTGATCTAGGTAGGTGTGAGGTATTCATCCATTGTTTGATTGACTGTATTCCCCAATTTTGGGGCTTCCTCATTTGGATTTCAATTTTGGTTCCCACCTATGATTATGAGTTGGTTTCTTTGAAGACCCTCCATTGAAATGGGCTCAATTTTTGAATATGGGGTTCTAGTCAGATTAGGATCTAATATAAGGATTTTACGTGGTTACTTGACTCCACAACACCAGAACTATCCACCATAAGAAGATAGTTTGATTGGTCATGGGTATAGTTGGGAATGCACCAATAAGAGTGAAAAAAATAAAGGGGGAAAGATAAGATAAGTTGAGTTGAGAAAATAGAAATGGTGGAGAATAGAATGAGTACTGAGATGAATTACTTATTTCCCCATAAACAATTCCAAAATTTTGTCTCACCTAAATTTACACTAGTTTTTAGGGTTAAGTGGTCACCTATGGGGTAGCTTGGGTTGTTGAATCCCGATAGATCTAAAAAGAAACCTACATAAACGTAGATTCTATGAATTATTTTTGTCAATCAAGTGGACAAATTTGGGTTGATTTTTTATTGTTTTATGTAAATACTAGGATACATAAGTGAATTCAATTTAAAATAATGAGTTTATCCAAGGTTATCACTTAGGGTGGATTGGATCCATTCCTTTTTTGATTATTTCTATTTCTTATATTTGAGATGGGTTCATTTAAAAAGATCAAACAACATCATCACTTACTAGTTTAATACATAAAAACCCTAATAATAATCAAAAAAACACTTAGAGGATCATATTCATGAGAACCCCAAGTTAAGGGTTCGAATTATCACTTAAAGTGCACGACCATAAAATTAAATAAGGATGAAGAAGTTTTAAAATCATCAACTGAAATTATCACTTAAAAGAAGTGATTATAAATTAATAGAGTGAGAAATAACATCAAATCCATCACCTTTCTACTCCATAGGAACAAACCATAAGAGTATTGGTCCTCTATTGATTCTATGATCTCAATATAAGGGAGATGTAGAATCACAGGGGTAGAATTGAAGAAGTGAAAAACAATGAAATAACGATTAATCAACCGTCATGTGAGAAATTTCACATGGTTTAGTGTGGATGAATATAAAAATTGAGAAACGTTATCAATGTGATATAAAGAATATAATAATAAGAGGATAAAAAGAACTTTTATTAAGAAAATAAGGTGAATTAGAACAACTTACATATGAAAGACAAAAATATGACAAAAAAATCATAGCACAACATTACAATGAAATAGAGCAAAAAATATGAATCAAATACTTCACTAGAACTACCTAAATAGGAGTTTCAAGAGACTTGGGTAGATCCCCCAATAGTACATGTCATCCCACTAGAATATGGCAGGCCTAGGGTGGTGGAATGTTTGTGGAATTTGGACTTTTCCACCCTTGACCTGAAATTGATTCCTGCTTGCATCATCCAAAAATAGGTGCCAAAATGAACTTTTAGATGAAAAAATTAGGGTAGGAAATATAAGAAAAAATGCATATTTTACTGTACACTAATATCTTATAAAATTTCATCTAAAAATTATTTTTTTCTAGTATATGATTGAAATGGGGGGATTTTTTTCTAGGCCGTAGAATCTGGCCCATAATTGTATCTTCAACTTGGGCCTCCTCGAACTCCCTTAAAAAATCCTAATTATCATGGGACACTATTAAATGAAAATTTCCCCATGATTTATTCAATCTACAGTTAAATTGTGAGAATCATTGGGCTTGGATATTGTTCTCTATAGTACTCTTATTTGGATTTTTTCCAGTTCACTTCGCCTAGATTGTTCTTGGTTCACGACCCATTTTAGTGGTCTTCCAATGGGAATCTTTAAGTGATCCAAAAGCATGAATTGTTCCTTATAGCATGGGGGACATGAGCATAAATTAGGAAAATAAAATCAATACCATTTGGTGTTTTATGAGGTTTTCAAATATGTACCAAGTAATAGTGTACTTTAATGAATAATTATCATCATAATGTGAAATATTATTAAAATTTTAAAATGCATTAAAACGGTGTTTTCAAATAAGGATGAACATGAATATTATATTATAAAAAATGAATATTAACCTATTTTAGTGGATAATCAATAATACATTTATAAAAAAACACCCATGCTATAAGTAAAAGAGAAAAAAAAGAACCATGTCATCAAATGAAGCTGAAACATGAAGTAAAATAAAATCTACCAAGGTTCCCATGACACCTAAATTTTAAGGTATTTCTATTTACATTGAGTATATATTTTTTGAATATTTTTTAAATTTATTTTTGGTAGGTTAGAAGTGATCAGGACCCTATAACCATAAAGGGGCTTGTCCGGTGAGCATGTTGTATCATTAGAATCTATAGAACCTCAATCGACCTACTAGTAGAGTATTTCAGATCTCCAACATGACTACAGATCCCACTAGACAACCAATGAGGTTACATTATATATGTAGTTATAAATTGAAATCAACAAAAAACTAGTTGTTTATGTGTATAGTTAGGGCTCTCAGGAAGATGATGTTCTACCTAGAAGCCACTAACTCACTAGTGGAGGCCTGCCATTAGCCGATGGCACCACTCAGGCCCAGTAATCCCAGTTAAGTTATGTGGGTAATTTTACTAAAAACCAAATCTGTATCATATTTTCTCATTAACATAAGACTCTATTTACTCCAAACACCCTATGATCTCTCTTTTGATGATTTTCTCTCTCTTCTCCTTATGTATCCTCCGTTTAGTTCCTGAAAACAGTTTTATCCTTTGTTCCTAATACAATGAGTACCAAATATATCTTGATCAATTATCTTCTCTCTCTTTGTAAAAAACAATTGTATTTTTTATTTCATAATCATATATAAAGGCTTTGGCATGGTAAAATAATATAATGTTTGTTCATTGATAGAATCTATACCTAGATTTGTGGAATTATCACTTGTTCACCATTTTATCCTAGATCGTTATCAGTAATAGATCTTTCTAATTATGTGTAATATTTTACTACCTTTTGGGTGCCAAATATCATTTATATTTATTCTATAACTCCAATTATGGTGTTTTGTTAATGTTTATAGAGTTTTGAGTGGTCTAATTATTCTCAAAAAGTTACCATCGTCATCAAAAAATTGTCACACCTTAGGTAGGTGGGAACTATCATTAGTGAATTTTTATAAAATTTATTTTCATGATAATTTTTCATGAATGTGTATCCCATGAGACCTACGCTTAATTTTTTTCTCAAATTTGAACCTATTATTATTATTATGCATTTTTCTATATATGATGTTATTTTGATCATTCATTCTGTATCTATGTATTTCATGCTATGTGGTTCTATGTTCTATAGTCGAGAATACATGATGAGCCATATAGACCACCCCTTAAGGGGGATGTGTCAGATGTTGGTCAACATGTACATGATACATCCTTTTAAGGGGTATTTTTAGACAGGTTTTTGGATTATCCCCTCAAAGAGGTTGTGTTAAGTGTCTGTTGACATTCCTTCCAATATGAAGATGAAGTAAATAGATCTAGTCTTTAAGGATTTAGAATAGATGTTTCTATTGTGTGATATATTTTTTTTCTTATCTCCATTTTGTTGAATTTTGAGGAATCTCCCAGTATATTCAATTATGATAAAGAAAAATTGGTGGAATTCTACTAGGTTTCATACTCACAACATACTTGGTCATCTCAGTGTGTATGTAGATTTCATGAATAAAGATCCAGTTAAGGGAAAGGCCCCTATAGTGAATGGATGAGTAGGATTAGAAGGTTGGTGTTAGTGTTGCATTGTTGAAGCTTTTTCCATGAACAAGGGACTGGAAATAGGCCTATCTAATAATGTCTAGCTAGCAGGGGTGGAAATAGATTCTTAAATTTTCCAGGGGTCTATCAAAATGGCCATCTCAATCCCTTAGGCTATCACCTATAATGTTCACAGATATAGAAACCAGCTTTCCAATCACATGGTCATTACCCACACATGGTGAGAGGGTAATATGGTTTCATACTTCCTAGCCTCCCATGATTCTCCGATTAATTCATATACCACCATTAACACCACTTGGTACCTTCCCTAATAATTTGCGAGTCTTTTAATAGACAATAATCTTGGGATCCACTATTTTAGGGCCCCATGACTTTTTCGGTCTTTTTTCTCCCCTAATCAATAAAATTTCTTAATGTTGGATGGATGGTGCTGGTGTTATATGGTAAACATCATCTTGGATGATTAATTTTATACTTCCTTGGTAACTTTTAACTTTTATATTGATCCACTAATGATTGAGATTCTTTTTTTTATTTGTATGACTAACATGTCATACTACTATTCCATGGGATAATACTTTATGTGTATCCTGATATTTGGAGAATTTATTTATTTAATATTTTTGGAGTTTAGTTTCATCACTTCTATTGTATACTCTAATGTTTAACTGATATTGGGGGAATATTTTGCCCATGACATTCATCCTACCCACACTGCTAGTTAAAAAACCTCTTACATATGGGGAGGTTCACATGAGGCCATGGGGAACCCCATCCCAGAATCAATGATTTGTCTTAGAGTGTTAAAAAATAGAATCATAGGATCTGGTTTGGTATCATCTTTACTTTAACTTCGTTGATATGGTATTGGTTATATTGGAGTTAAAATGTTTAGGACTCAGATAGGGTAACTATTTATGTGCATGACCCACATTGTATACTGGACCTATGAGTTTTCATGAAAGTGGGAATTTATGAACTTGTTGTTCAATGTTACCCTCGATTTAATTCACTTTGGGTGATGAAAATTATGTTGGTATATTGATTTATAGGAATTAGTGTGTATTCTTGCACCATGTCTAGGCTTGTTGAATCTCATTCCATATGATTGTTTTTTGTATTAAATAGAGCTTAAATAATTAAAATTATTGTTGAAATTATGATATGTTCTTTTAGTTAATTATTTATTTCATTATTTTATTTTAGACATAGTATTATATGATTGATTTTATAATAATTGATATAATTAATGGGTAGGTATAGGAGGTTTAGATTAGGCCATGGGTAGGGCTTAGGGGGTAATTCCTTTTTTTATAAGTAGCCTCTTAGGATGAACCTTGCTGTAAATTATTTTCTGTGCCTATGATATGTTATTAGTATAATTAGTTTAGTTGTTGGATTGATCTATGATTTGATATGGAATTTATATAAATACAAACTCATAGATTTATTGCACAAACAGTTAGGAAAAATGATAAAAATGATTCCATAGGGGAGGAAGTCCCAGCAACATAACCTATTTTTTAGGATTGTGTAAATGTACATGATCTCATGAATGTCTTAGAAGCATAATCTTTAGAATAGATCTAGATGAAACTATTATAGATATTACCTATTCAAGATGGAGAATCCCAAAGAGAAAATCTAACTACGGTTGATTACACTCATGACTTCCAACTCCAATATCCCCCAACCTTCTAGGGAATTTAAGTCCCCCTAAATGTAGAGGAATGAATATGAGTCATCAAGAGGATCTCTGACCTGGTGGAGAACCTTGAGGATTGAAAGGTAAATATTATAACCATTATTATTCAGAATGCTACAGAATGATGGTATGACATTATTCTTCAGGATGGTAAATGTGAAGGGATTATCTAGGAGGAATTTATGGTCTTTTTTTCAAGGAGTTACTCCCTAATGTGCAGAAGATGGACTATTCTCACAAGTTCATAGATCTACAACAATAGGTGATGTTAATGACTACCTATTTAGAAAGTTTCATTGATTAAATTCTCTTTACTCCTATTATATCGAGGATTGAGGCATAAAAATCCAGGAAGATCATGATCGAAGATTATCCATAGCTGAAACACCAAGTTAGGAATTTTTATCTGACAACCTATGATGCAGTGATTTTTAAGGTTCTCACAATAGAGAAGGGATTCAAGGAAGATAGAACTAAAATACTTCTTCAAACCACCATTTGTTCTACTAGTTACTTATCTAGTGTTTAACTTGTCACATATTCTAATAACAAGAAAAAAGTCAAAGTATGGATGCTAAGTTAGTGGTTGATAGTTAGAGTAGAGTAGAGGTTCTTTAACACTGATTGGGGGATATAACTTTTCTAGGTGATAAAAATAGGGGTTGAAGGGAAATAATCTAAAGGTTTGTTTTATTTCTATTAATAATTGTCCCAAGTGTGACATGGATAGTCATTTGAAGTGGTTATATGCTAAGTATTCACAGATTCACACTAAAATGTTATGACAAGGTGTGGGTGGAAAACCATATCAGTAGGTGTAAACCTAACAAGGGTCAGTGAATCAGTTGACTCATCAACCACTAGGGAATGTTGGAGTGGTTATTGATAGGGAATAATGTAGATAATCGATATTCAACAAATGGTGGAGAGGTACCATTAATAGGTTTAGGTATAGTACCAATATCTTCTACACTCTCTATTTATTTGTTTGATACATGTGCATGCCATACATTCATATCTTCTCAAGTGGTTTCTAGGTTATAATTATCAGTTAAGTACTTTTATAATTTTTTATCCATTGACACACCCATGAGAATTAAATTAGATCATATTTATATCTATCCAAATTTTTTATGGTGGTTGATGACTTTTATGAGGTGTGGAGATTCAAAACATTAGAGGTGTCAGGTTTTGGTGTGATCTTTGGCATGCACCAGTTAACCAATTACCATGAACACATCGACTGTTATCAGATATGAGGGAGTTTTACATTACCTAAAGTATATAAGTCCATGTTTACATGTGAATGGGACATCATGGAAGGCGTAGTAGGATAAGATCCTTATCAAAGAGAACTATTTTTAGCTTAGGTGGCTATCACGATCGTTGTAGTAGATTCAACAATGTCTAACTCCTCTTATCCTCCAATAGTGGACCAGTTATGTGATGTCTTTTAAGAGTATTTCATAGAGTTACCTCCAGACATGAGACTTGATTTTGCGATCGATATTGTGACCAATGTGTAACATGTATCAATTCAACCATATCACATGGAACCAATTTAGTTGAAAGAGATCAAGGAATAACTTGAAAATATCGAAGATAAAGGCTTTATCATACAGAGAACATAACATTATTATACTTCAGTATTGTTCACTAAAAAGGTGTATGGTAGTCTTTGGATTTACATGGACTATTGGAAGTTGAACCAGATCACTCTAAAGAATAGGTAAACATTTTCAAGGATTGGTGACTTGTTCAATCAATTAAGGGGATCCCAACAGTTTTCAATGATTGGTATGTGATACAGCTACCATCAACATTATGCCGGTGAGTAAGAAATACCAAATATAATATTTAGAAGTTGGTATGGGATATAGGACTATCTTGTTGTGTCTTTTGGATAGATAAAAAATCTAATAGTATTCATGGATCTCATTAAAAATACTTTTACCAATACATGGAATCTGTATTCATTATTTTATAATGACATCTTGACGTATTATGAGATGTTGTAATCAAATCCTACCCAACTTGATAACATTTTTCATATGCATTGACCATTTTTTATTTACTCGAATTTTTAATGTACCACTTTTGGATCCAAGAAGTGAATTTTCTTAGGCACATGCTTTTTCAAGTAGGTATATATATTTATCTTAAGAAATTTTAAGATGTGATTTATTAGGAACAACCTATAAATAGTTTTGAGATACGGAGTTTCCTTTGTTTGGATGGTAATTATAGGAGGTTCATTAAATTATTTTCTCTCTTGGAATTTCTCAGAACCATGCTTATCAAGAAGGTAGTCATGTTTTAATAGAAATAAAAATGAAAAGAAATATTATAAAGGTCAAATAAGTGGTTGAAATCAGATGTAATCCTAACTCTTACTGATCCAAAACTTGGGAATGTGGTGTATTTCTATAAGGACCCAACCTTATTCATTACTTAATCTAGTTAATTAAACTATAATACACTTATTACATTCCCAAATATCTTTTCCCTTTAGAGTTTTTTATAGTTAGGTAATAATTCAAGCATAACAGCCAATAAGAAAAAAAATTGGGTTTTATTAATATAATGTTCATTTATTACATAATATATTTTTTTAAATAAAACTTGAATTCATTTGATGAAGATTATTCACAAAAATCATTTTGGCTTTTTCTTGACTCTTACCAATAATTAAACCATAGGGAAAATATTTTACAACATTGGATAAGAATTAAAAGATTAGTAAGGGACATAAAAAGAATAAAATAATCTATTAGTAGATGAATACCTATAAACATTTAAAATCATTTTCAAAAATATATACTTCACACACCTAATGTATCATATACTTTGTGAAAACACGAGATTTCCATAAAACATAGAAAACATAAATAAACCCTTTAATTAACTTGGGGAATAATTTACTTACCATACTTACTGTAGAGACCCGAATCTTGACGTACATGGACATTACATTACATTTGCGGAATACTTAGTACATAACAAAAACACACACTAAAGGATCGTAATAGTTTAGTGTCTTTGGAAACTCGGAACGTAATCTTCTAATCGTGGTGAAAGTTCTTCAATATCTCCCATAAAGGTCATCCGTTTTTTTATACCTAAAAACTTTCTTTATATCCTGGGGAAAAGAAAACATAAAAGGGTGAGCTCAAATGCTCAGCAAGGGCAATAAAGGAAATAAAAATCATATCATATCTTTTTGAAAATCATAACCTGCAAAAGAGATCATAAAATCTTAATAAATCATAGAAGTGAAAATGAGATCCCCATAATCATAACATGAAACTTGAAACTTTGTGGCATGCACACATAATCATGGAAAATCATTTCTTGTTAGTCATGACTCATTGCCAAGACTATCTTAGTGGACAAAGTCCCTTTCTGAATCGAGTAACCCTCGTTTCAGTCCTATTTCACTGAACCGGTATAACCTACCGTTCCAGCCCTGTCTATCTCATGAGATATAAAATCTTTACCCAATGCATTGGAGGGAGATATAGGTCCCACCCATCTTATAATGAATCCTTTCTTATGTGTGCCACATAATCATAAAACATACATCATCGCATAACACATGTAACAAAAATGGGATTCTTGAAACATCATGACATCATAAATATATTCATATAAGATAAAGGAATTCATAAACATAATTCCATCACAACATAGTCAAATCAATGTTAAAATATGGATAGAAACAAAACCCTTTATTATCTTAGATGGAAAATAATTTTGATAAAACACTTGAATTGAATTCTTGAGGAAAATATCCTTTCTTCTTCAAAATCAATTTCATTTCACAAAACATCATGCAATTTTAAAAGAAAGAGATTTTATTGAAAATAGTCATGAAATATTTTAGAGGAAGCTTCATGAAAATAAGGCTTTATAAAACAGTAGAAATCCATTCGTGTCGTATAAGTTAAAAAAAACATTCTTCGTACTTTTGTCGGAAAAGTCAAAAAAATCACCTCGTACGAAAAAAAAGCGACAAAAGATTCCTTTCATATTCTTTACTAAAAACTCACCGAAGGGTAAAAATGGATTTACACAATTGTAGGTGGATGGAAATAATATTACATATTGATGAAACATGGATGTGGATGATAAAATACACCCCAGTAAATACTTACGAATAAACAATCTCGGATAAAAATGAGATTGTGATATTTCCCTTACCTTAGGTCCAATTTGCTTCGTATGTGTCCGAACCTCCTGTATAATGATTTAAATAATGTCATTGACTTATTACAGAATCATATTAATTGTTATGATATCATATATGGTTCACTTATGACATTATATTACCCGTTCTTTTGTAAATTCCATGTTAAAGAAGCGTTTTGGGTAAAATCGTTTCATTTATCGTAGGTGTTTTGACTTGTTGTTCTTGACATCATTATTACTTATATCATGATTTACTTACTTACAGAATATAAAATATGATTTATATATCATATATATTCAGTATATATATATATATATAATAGATAGATAAATAAAATGAAAAACACCGTTCATGGAGACGGTAGTCCGTACGTACGCATGAACGCTGTTTTTCTTTCCTTATTGTCTTGAAATGGAAGTAAGTAGATGACATACATATGTATATATATACATAAATCCAGTAGCTTTATAATGTCATATATTTCATTATTATTTCTTATATATACATTATAATCATTCTTAAATTGTTAACATGGAGAATGAATCTCATCGCGTCGTGGAGACGGTAGTCCGTACGTACGCACGAGCGATGATATCATTTCTATAAATATTGAATTGAATTGGAGTGGATTATACAATATATCAGAATCAATATGATGTTGTAATAACTATGTATAGTTATTCTTTACACCATTATACCCATCCATGTAAGGTGGTGGTAGAAAATAGATTACACCACGGCGTGGAGACGGTATTCCGTACGTACACACGCGCGGTGATTTCTTTTTCCGTAGGATGGATAGATGGTGAAATAGGGTTGTTTCATACTTATAATAACATATCAGTATATGAGTGATACTGATGTTATTACTTCATAATGAAACAACCTAAGAAGAAGAAGTGGAAGAAGAAATAAAGATGAAAGAATTGGTAACGGTAATTACCTCTTCTTTGAAGTGCCTCTTTGAGACCTCCTCTTAGGGTACTAGAATTGGTCTTTTAGGAAGAACAGAACCTCTAGGATGTTGCTAGGGAAGTGGAGAAGGGATTTTGGCAGGGTTTGGACGAGCTTGAGTGCTCAAATTGGTGTGAGGAGGAGGGGGAGGAGGTGTCCTTTTATAGGGGAGGAGAGGGGCACCTTAGGAATATCTCAAAATATTATTTTATATTAAAGTCAAAATCGGTTTATAATGGTTCCAAAGGGTCTTATTTCGAAGCTAAAGTGGGGATGGGTCGAAATCCTATCAACCAATAGAATTTAGACAAGTTTAGGATATTATTTTAACCTTATCAATTAGATTTAACTCTAAGTTAAATAATTTAACTTTTACCATGTCTTTTTGTTTTCTTTCACTATATGGTTAATACACTTACGATAACATGCCAAAAGAACCCTAAATTGTTTATTATTAATATATATATCCTTATCTAAGTCATTTGGCCGAACCTTAGATTTTTAGGAATACAATAACAATTAATAATATAATATTTGATTTAAAAACTATTTTGTGTCAATTTTGACACTATTTGATATATGATTTTTGTGAAAGTCATAACAGAATTAAATGTTCGAACCAAGTTGATTAAATCAACATTAATATATCATATTAACCTAGAAAATTAGTGGAATTCATAAAAAATCTCAAATTACATTTATTTTGGTGTTTATAACATCAATTATGTCAATATTTCATTAATAAGATAATTACTGCATCATCGTTGTGTCATAAATAAAATAAATTATTTTATGTCTAAAAATTACAAATAAAATACCATCATGTAGGAATTCTTTTTAGATTTCTAATTAATATTTACAATCGAATTTATCTTATGTATAACCCCATATTAAAAATGATTTACTTATTAAACTTTGATTTTAACTATTTTAACATTTCTTTAAATAAATTAATAATAAATGTCCTAATCTAATCCAAGTGGGCCTAAATGGTCATATTTTATTCATAAGTTTGTTTTTGGTCGAATTACACTTGTCCAATAGAATTAGGACATGTGTTAGGGTAATAGTAATATCATATTTACCCTTAGTTACCCTATTTACTATTAACCGCGGTAAAAAAAGTAAAAAGTTACTATTCACCAAAAAATTATTTTCATCTAATTGAACCACATTTTAGTCCTTGATATTAACCGTGTCTCTAGGATTTTCGAAATTCCATTCACAGAAGCGGCAAAATTAAGTTTTATGAAAAATTCAGTTTTTTTAACTACCACTTAGTAGTTTCACTATTCATCAAAAATTGATGTTTTTCAGAACAATGCCAAAATTTCATCCTAAGCTATATTTCATATTCCGAATTCAAAAATGAAATCTATTTTACCAAATTCATAACATAGAAGTTGAATTAATTAATTTTATAATTAAATCCCGCTGTTAAAATAAATAGCGTGTTTTTAGGAAACAATATCTATCAAAAGATTGACACTTGATTATGTCTGGTTTAAATGTGCAATTACATCCAATGACCAACATTGTATTAAATTGTAAAAATATATTCTAAATATACTTTAAAAGTACTCCAATTAATAATTTATCACTATTAATTATTTCGATTAAAAAAGTTGTTTTTTTAATTATAATTTAGTAATTTTCACTATTCATCAGAATATGAAAGTTATCCGAAATGTACCAAAATTTCACCTTAGGCTAAATTCGATACTCCGAATCCAAAAATGAAGTTCATTTTGAAAAATAAGATTTACAGAATTTTAAAAAGTGGTTATTACTATTCATACCGGCTAGTTTTAATAATATTTTAATAGCATATCGTTGTTTAGTGAAACTCGGTATTGCGTATTACACACGCTATCGAGGAAGGTCGCGATTGCGTGTAATGCAAGGCAAGTCAAGGATGCGTGTTGTGCAAGCTCCTTTTGGTGTAGCGTACAACACAAGACATTAATAAAATTAAAAAGAATATTTTTTATAAAATCTTGGGCCGTTACATTCTACCCCCCTTAAAATGAATTTCGCCCTCGAAATTCGTCGGGGTTATAAATGGTTTACTATTTGAAAGTTTCTTTAATAGAAACCCACATCGTAAAAAGGAATATCAAAACCAATCTTTAAAAACAAAAGTATGAAACGTAACGGTTACCCAAATAAACTAATCATTGGGTTTCCACATAGGTGAAAATATGGATATGGAAGAGAAATCTAACCATCATGTTCTGATGGAGAGTGGTAGAGAACATGGCTATGGAAAAGCCAATAATCACAAATCCATAAATTTGTGACGATCTAAGGTACCATCCGATTCATCAGGTATAAGATCACTAGGACAACATTTTTGGTTTTCAAGATCATTTCCCTAAAGTTGAAAATTTGAATTGGAATAAATACTTTCTTTATTTTGGTACAATCTCACTATTGTTCGTGCCTAGAACAATTTCCACTTCATCTCTTAAATAAATGAAGTTGAATTTGTTATTCGTGAAGTGTTAGCAGATCATGTGATAGAATGACGGGTCATTCCATATGTCTCAAACAAAAGGTTAGCAAAAATTATATACATAAGTCGATCTATAGTGAGATTAATCATATATGGTTCCTAAAATTGACTTATACTTCATATATCATACTGCTTAATATAATAAAACTAGTTTCTACTAAACAGGGACTTCCTGTAGGTCAGTGGTAGGCGATAAAGGCCAGTCGCACTTCGGTTGTGGGTTCGATTCCTACAGCCTTGTCCGAAGCGATGGGCTGTCGCCCGTCCTGCAGGTTGTCCCTTTTTCTAAAACTACGTTACTATAACATCCCATCAATAATATCGAAAATCTTCTATCCTTAAACAATACTAACTTATGTCCAACATAATCCAGTATAATCTTTAGGCTTATACATAATACTGTAGTCCACTCTCATAATATAGTGACAACGATTACCAGAGATTTAATACTGTCGTTGATCCCCACATATCATAAGATATGTCTTGTTGGTCACATTCCAAACACTCAAAGTCCATAATCGTGTATTCTCTTGAATACCTTAGTGAAAACATGAGTGCAGTTAAAAGTTAACACTTTCCACATACCAAAATCCTCAAAATTCTATATACTCAAACCATGATATCACTTAGTCCTTATATTAATCATGAGCTCATGAATACTATTAAACATTTCATTTTCTCGCATATCATCTTATTTCCAAAAAATATCTCAATCACTTTGAATACCACATCAATAAATATTGCAATACTCAATGATACAACATTATTTTGGAATCCCATTATATAAACACTTAATCATTCCACCACATCGTTGTCATATTCAACATTGCCAATAGTGATCGCATGTGATTTCCCTTTGTCCTTTGCCTTCAGTGGTTGCTCATGTTGATCATCACTAACCCTTGGATTAGGGCAATTATTAGCATAATGCCCCATTTCCTTGCACTTGAAGCATTGAAGTGTTGGCGGTGCGTTCTCTGTAGTGTTTGCTTTATTCACATCATTAGAAACCCTTTTTCCATTACTTCGACACTCAGCTGCTCGATGACCTTCTTTTCCACACTTAAAACATTTTCTAGTCCCTTTAAGACAATCTCCACCATGCTTCTTCCCACACTTTGTGCATAAGGAAACATTCATCTTCTTTTCATCATTATTCTGAGATTTCTCCTTGAACTCCATCTTTCGTTTCTTGTCAAAACCATGAGATGGATATGTAACACCAACTTCCATTTCTACCTTGATAGCACAACACACAATTTCTTCATAGCTACTGAAGTCTCTTATAGCTAATGCCCTTCGAAGACTTGGTTTTAAGCCACTGAAAAATCGATCAACTTTACTTTCAGGTTGAATGATAATTCCAGAAGCATACCTTGCAAGTCTTGTAAAATTTGCTTCATAGGTACCAACAGATTCATCGTCCCTTTGCTTCAGTTCAAGAAACTCTTTCTCCATCTTTGTTCGAAGAATACGAGGGAAGTACTTACTGAAAAACAGGTTCTTGAACTCGTCCCATTCCATGGACTCAATTTCATCTCTTGGCCTCGTATTCTTGGTAAGATTCCACCATTGATCAGCTTCACCTTCCAAACGATATACTGCTAAGATGACTTTATCATGTTCAGAACATTGAAGAACTGAAAATATCTTTTCAGTAGTACTAATCCATTGTTCAGCAACTAATGGATCAGTATACCCACTGAAAGAAGGTGGACGTTGCCTCATGAAGTACTCAATAGAATATTGTTCCCTTCTCTGCTCATTTGGAAGTCCAGAATGATTCATAGCTTGTGTAAGTATAGCAATAAGATTTTGCACTCCATCTCCCATAACATTTGTTTGTTCAGGAGGGCAATCATTGCATTGTCCATTGCATTGATCAACACGGTTCCTTCGGGTTCCAGCCATCGTCTAAAACCCAAAAAGAATAGTGTGAGAGGCAAAAATCATGCTAGGGAAAACAACATAATAAAGGGGGAGTACCTTCAATATCTAACATCTTAGGTTTAATTCTATGATCGTTAGCGTAGTTCTAGTACTATAACTTATACGTCTACTTAACCTTAGGGACATCCCTAGACATACCGTAGAAATATCTCTAGGGATCTCACTAACGTTTTCGCATCCTAGTTTCCAAAGGTTGACTAAACCTTTCCTCTGATACCAACTGTAGAGACCCGAAGCTTGACGTACATGGACATTACATTACATTTGCGGAATACTTAGTACATAACAAAAACACACACTAAAGGATCGTAATAGTTTAGTGTCTTTGGAAACTCGGAACGTAATCTTCTAATCGTGGTGAAAGTTCTTCAATATCTCCCATAAAGGTCATCCGTTTTTTATTTTACCTAAAACCTTTCTTTATATCCTGGGGAAAAGAAAACATAAAAGGGTGAGCTCAAATGCTCAGCAAGGGCAATAAAGGAAATAAAAATCATATCATATCTTTTTGAAAATCATAACCTGCAAAAGAGATCATAAAATCTTAATAAATCATAGAAGTGAAAATGAGATCCCCATAATCATAACATGAAAATTGAAACTTTGTGGCATGCACACATAATCATGGAAAATCATTTCTTGTTAGTCATGACTCATTGCCAAGACTATCTTAGTGGACAAAGTCCCTTTCTGAAACGAGTAACCCTCGTTTCAGTCCTGTTTCACTGAACCGGTATAACCTACCGTTCCAGCCCTGTCTATCTCATGAGATATAAAATCTTTACCCAATGCATTGGAGGGAGATATAGTTCCCACCCATCTTATAATGAATCCTTTCTTATGTGTGCCACATAATCATAAAACATACATCATCGCATAACACATGTAACAAAAATGGGATTCTTGAAACATCATGACATCATAAATCTAATCATATAAGATAAAGGAATTCATAAACATAATTCCATCACAACATAGTCAAATCAATGTTAAAATATGGATAGAAACAGAACCCTTTATTATCTTAGATGGAAAATAATTTTGATAAAACACTTGAGTTGAATTCTTGAGGAAAATATCCTTTCTTCTTCAAAATCAATTTCTTTTCACAAAACATCATGCAATTTTAAAAGAAAGAGATTTTATTGAAAATAGTCATGAAATCTTTTAGAGGAAGCTTCATGAAAATAAGGCTTTATAAAACAGTAGAAATCCATTCGTGTCGTATAAGTTAAAAAAAACATTCTTCGTACTTTTGTCGGAAAAGTCAAAAAAATCACCTCGTACGAAAAAAAAGCGACAAAAAATTCCTTTCATATTCTTTACTAAAAACTCACCGAAGGGTAAAAATGGATTTAAAAAATTGTAGGTGGATGGAAATAATATTACATATTGATGAAACATGGATGTGGATGATAAAATACACCCCAGTAAATACTTACGAATAAACAATCTCGGATAAAAATGAGATTGTGATATTTCCCTTACCTTAGGTCCAATTTGCTTCGTATGTGTCCGAACCTCCTGTATAATGATTTAAATAATGTCATTGACTTATTACAGAATCATATTCATTGTTATGATATCATATATGGTTCACTTATGACATTATATTACCCGTTCTTTTGTAAATTCAATGTTAAAGAAGCGTTTTGGGTAAAATCGTTTCATTTATCGTAGGTGTTTTGACTTGTTGTTCTTGACATCATTATTACTTATATCATGATTTACTTACTTCCAGAATATAAAATATGATTTATATATCATATATATTCAGTATATATATATATATAATAGATAGATAAATAAAATGAAAAACACCGTTCATGGAGACGGTAGTCCGTACGTACGCATGAACGCTGTTTTTCTTTCCTTATTGTCTTGAAATGGAAGTAAGTAGATGACATACATATGTATATATATACATAAATCCAGTAGCTTTATAATGTCATATATTTCATTATTATTTCTTATATATACATTATAATCATTCTTAAATGGTTAACATGGAGAATGAATCTCATCGCGTCGTGGAGACGGTAGTCCGTACGTACGCACGAGCGATGATATCATTTCTATAAATATTGAATTGAATTGGAGTGGATTATACAATATATCAGAATCAATGTGATGTTGTAATAACTATGTATAGTTATTCTTTACACCATTATACCCATCCATGTAAGGTGGTGGTGGAAAATAGATTACACCACGGCGTGGAGACGGTATTCCGTACGTACGCACGCGCGGTGATTTCTTTTTCCGTAGGATGGATAGATGGTGAAATAGGGTTGTTTCATACTTATAATAACATATCAGTATATGAGTGATACTGATGTTATTACTTCATAATGAAACAACCTAAGAAGAAGAAGTGGAAGAAGAAATAAAGATGAAAGAATTGGTAACGGTAATTACCTCTTCTTTGAAGTGCCTCTTTGAGACCTCCTCTTAGGGCACTAGAATTGGTCTTTGAGGAAGACCAGAAACTCTACGATGTTGCTAGGGAAGTGGAGAAGGGATTTTGGCAGGGTTTTGATGAGCTTGAGTGCTCAAATTAGTGTGAGGAGGAGGGGGAGGAGGTGTCCTTTTATAGGGGAGGAGAGGGCCACCTTAGGAATATCTCAAAATATTATTTTATATTAAAGTCAAAATCGGTTTATAATGGTTCCAAAGGGTCTTATTTCGAAGCTAAAGTGGGTATGGGTCGAAATCCTATCAACCAATAGAATTTAGAAAAGTTTAGGATATTATTTTAACCTTATCAATTAGATTTAACTCTAAGTTAAATAATTTAACTTTTACCATGTCTTTTTGTTTT
This sequence comes from Viscum album, assembly GCA_963277665.1. Taxonomy (NCBI): domain Eukaryota; kingdom Viridiplantae; phylum Streptophyta; class Magnoliopsida; order Santalales; family Viscaceae; genus Viscum; species Viscum album. Next base: position 1,372,952,611 of record OY728135.1, read on the forward strand.
CTTTCACTATATGGTTAAAACACTTACTATAAAATGCCAAACGAACCCTAAATTGTTTATTATTAATATATATATCCTTATCTAAGTCATTTGGCCGAACGTTAGATTTTTAGGAATACAATAACAATTAATAATATAATATTTGATTTAAAAACTATTTTGTGTCAATTTTGACACTATTTGATATATGATTTTTGTGAAAGTCATAAAAGAATTAAATGTTCGAACCAAGTTGATTAAACCAACATTAATATATCATAGTAACCTAGAAAATTAGTGGAATTCATAAAAAATCTCAAATTACATTTATTTTGGTGTTTATAACATCAATTATGTCAATATTTCATTAATAATATAATTACTGCATCATCGTTGTGTCATAAATAAAATAAATTATTTTATGTCTAAAAATTACAAATAAAATACCATCATGTAGGACATCGTTTTAGCTTTCTAATGAATATTTACAATCGAATTTATCTTATGTATAACCCCATATTAAAAATGATTTACTTATTAAACTTTGATTTTAACTATTTTAACCTTTCTTTAAATAAATTAATAATAAATGTCCTAATCTAATCCAAGTGGGCCTAAATGGTCATATTTTATTCCTAAGTTTGTTTTTGGTCGAATTACACTTGTCCAATAGAATTAGGACATGTGTTAGGGTAATAGTAATATCATATTTACCCTTAGTTACCCTATTTACTATTAACCGCGGTAAAAAAAGTAAAAAGTTACTATTCACCAAAAAATTATTTTCATCTCATTGAACCACATTTTAGTCCTTGATATTAACCGTGTCTCTCGGATTTTCGAAATTCCATTCACAGAAGCGGCAAAATTAAGTTTTATGAAAAATTCAGTTTTTTTAACTACCACTTAGTAGTTTCACTATTCATCAAAAATTGATGTTTTTCAGAACAATGCCAAAATTTCATCCTAAGCTATATTTCATATTCCGAATTCAAAAATGAAATCTATTTTACCAAATTCATAACATAGAATTTGCATTAATTAATTTTATAATTAAATCCCGCTGTTAAAATAAATAGCGTGTTTTTAGGAAACAATATCTATCAAAAGATTGACACTTGATTATGTCTGGTTTAAATGTGCAATTACATCCAATGACCAACATTGTATTAAATTGTAAAAATATATTCTAAATATACTTTAAAAGTACTCTAATTAATAATTTATCACTATTAATTATTTCGATTAAAAAAGTTGTTTTTTTAATTATAATTTAGTAATTTTCACTATTCATCAGAATATGAAAGTTATCCGAAATGTACCAAAATTTCACCTTTGGCTAAATTCGATACTCCGAATCCAAAAATGAAGTTCATTTTGAAAAATAAGATTTACAGAATTTTAAAAAGTGGTTATTACTATTCATACCGGCTAGTTTTAATAATATTTTAATAGCATATCGTTGTTTAGTGAAACTCGGTATTGCGTATTACACACGCTATCGAGGAAGGTCGCGATTGTGTGTAATGCAAGGCAAGTCAAGGATGCGTGTTGTGCAAGCTCCTTTTGGTGTAGCGTACAACACAAGACATTAATAAAATTAAAAAGAATATTTTTTATAAAATCTTGGGCCGTTACACTTACATAGGTTTGTAACCCTCATGGCTACATTATGATTTGTAAACCTCTTGGATACCTTACAATGTAACCCTCATGTCTACCTTATGATGTAACCATCGCTGTTACACTTGGAATAACCCTCAAGGTCGACTTCCAAGAAAAACATACCCATTGAATGGAAGGGATATCACAGACCCACCTATCAATATAAAACATTCCGATGAACCATAACATAATCATAAAACATGAATAATTGCATCATAAAAACATTCATTTTGATTTTTTAAAAATTTAAATTTAAAAGAGGATTTTTAAATAAAATTCCCTTACCCAAGGATCGTATTCCATAAAATGTGTTCAAAACTCCAATATAATGGATTAAAGAGTGTTATAAATTTATTTATGGAGTATATTCATATTTATAATACCTTTTATGATATTTTTATAACATCCTTCCACCCATTTATCAATAATATTTTGTTATTTTAATTTTTTCGGTGCATTTATTTCATGGTTTGCTTGGTTGTTTCATTATGGATTTTCTTGTCAAATGGAAGAAAAAAATCCAAAAGTGGAATGAAATGGTGTTAATATGTTTAATCTTTTTTAAATGATACCAAATATAATTTTTTTATTTTAGGGTGATTTATAATATAAGACATTAATGATAATGGTTTGTTTTATTTTTGGCGGGTTTTTTCTGACCATTAGAAAATAGTTTCGTTTTACTTAATGTTTTATCTATAAATTAGTTATATAACATTAAAAAAGTAATAATATACTTATTGAAATATTTCTTAACCATAATAATGGTTTTATGACTAGCCTAGAATGTGGTATGGGAAAATAAAAATTCAACATCCAGGAAGGCGGTGAATCGACATGTTAAGAATGATGCTTTCATTTTATTGAATAAGAGGAGAAGTGGAGAGGTTTGATGAAAGATGCTCTATTAACATAATAAAATTACAATATATGTAAGATATTTTATTTATCATTTCATTTGTATGAGGGGATGATAGAAGAGAATAATAAAAAAAGAAATTGAAAAAAAATAAAATAAAGTGAAAGGGGATTTTACCTCTTGAATTATCCTCCTTATGAATATTAGATTTTCTATTTTGTTAATACCAGAGGCTCCTATATGTGGGGGTGAGTATTGGTAAGTTTATTGGGTAGAGTTTTGACAATATTCATGGTTTTTTAGGTGTAAGGAGAAGAGGTGGCGAGGGTGGTATTTATAGTGGCGGAGAGGTGTGTTTTCTCAGTATTTTATTCATTTGTTTATTGTTTTGGATCATGAATTTGAATAGTTTGATATTTATCACATAATATATTAAAAAATTAATGGGATTTCTATATTTTGGTTATTAAATCATAAATGTATTATGTAATAGTGTATTTATGTTATAATGTTTATATATTGTAAATTATCAGATTTTCTATTCACAAAAAAGTCAATTATTTTAGAAAAATAACAAAAAATTAACCACAATCATTATTAAATGTGTATAATTTAAAAATTAACTCCATTTTATGAAAATAAATTTTAAATATAAAAAATTTAATTTTTATTTAAGACCATCATTTATTCGAAAAAACCAATTTTAAAATTATAACGGATTTTATGACACATTGAATAATTAATTAAGGTATCATAAAATTTTCTTATAATAATAAGACAAAAAAATAATAATTTACAAATCTATTTTATGAATATAAATTTTGTTTTCATTCATTATATTAGTTATAAAAATATAAATAAATATTTATGTTTCACAAAAATACCAACACTTAATTTATAATTTTCAAAAAAATTATTTACGTATTGCATGATATAAATATATCATATTTCACTTATAAGATACATAAATTTTATTTATAATATCATTGGGGAGGTTAATATTATATTAGTATATATTCCCTAATTTCTATAAATACCACTTGTTTCATTATACATTTATAATGAATTTATCCATTTATCTTTAGATGGAAAACAAATTATTTTATAAGTACCTATGTTGTTAAATTCTCCCCACCTTCTGGAAATCATGTCCTCAGAATTATTATTTACATATTAAACAAGTTAGGATACCTTTTCCCCATATCATTTTCATATTCCCATTTTTTTATTCAACCATATGGTTTATCCAAAAAACCATAACATGGTGAATTACCTTATTCTTTAATACTTTCTCTCTAGGGTCAAGAAAACTTCCTCTAAAAATTCTGATCCCATCAACTTCCTTTTCCCAAATTCTTCCAAAAAATGATGGATTTCAACACCACTTTATATATAATACCTCAAAAGGTTCGATATGTATACTGTAATGAAAACTGTTATTATAAGAAAACTCAACTAAAGAAATATTTTGATCCCAAGTTACCAGGTAATCCATTGAATAAGCAGGCAACATGTCTTCCAAAGTCAAAATTTTTTTCTCAGTTTTCCAATAATATTGAGGATGAAAGGCTGTGAAGAAATTTATTTTTGTGCCCAAAAACTTTTTAATACCTTTTCAAAAGATAGAAGTGAACTTGCAATGATATTCAGATACAATGGAGAGAGGAACTCCAAGTAACTAGACAATATCGTTGAGGTACAATTGAGAAAGATGATCTAAAGACATAATAAATTGAATAGGAAAAAAATGTGAATATTTAGTCTGTCGATCAACAATAATCCAAATTACATTGTTACATCGATATGTCTTTAGTAGTTTACGCATGCCTATCACGGGGCATGAAAAAAAACAATTATATTTTTTCAACTGCATTATAGTAGCTGACCAGGGTCCTCTCTCTTGAGGAGCCTTCTCAATGTAGTTCACTTACTTTATCTAATTCACATATTCTATCTCTTTTGTGATTTTATAATTATTTAAAACAATGAAATTTAAATCAAGAATTCTAAATTTATACTTATATGCAAGTATAAAAAGAATGAAGTTAGGAATAAAGGACTTGGTTTTGGGGTTTAGTTAGGCATTCAATCATTACTCTCTTTTATATGTTTGATTCTAGTTTGATAAATCAAACATGAAATCTCATGTTTGAATCACTATTCTTTTCCATAACAGAAATAGCTTGAGTTTCATGACAATGGTGACCATCATCCAATAAGGGAAATTCACCTCACCCAAGCATACTACTCAAGTCTATCACCAATTTAGAATAAACATTAAAGAAAATTTAAGAATACCTTGACCTCCCCTTGGGCCAAGAATCAGGGTTAGCCTCTCATTTCCAAGAGTATGAGAGCATAATGGTGTATGGATGGGAGTAGAGAGAGATAGTGGAGATTTATATAGATAAATAATTTATAAATAATGCAAAAATAATAATAATAATAATAATAATAATAATTAATTAATTAATAAAATATTTTTTTTAAATAGGAGAGAGAAAGAAAGTAAAATAATTTAAAATTAGTATTGAGATATTATAAATACAAATTATAAAAATAATAATAATCTTAATAGTTTTGAATTATTATTATTATTATTATTATAGAAGAACTTAAATGGTGGAAACCAAAATAAAAATGCATGGATGTGTTTAAAATAAATTCAAATTAAAATATAAATTAAAACTAAAATAAAACTAAAAAGAAAATAAAAAATAATAAAAGAGGGGCGAATAGAGGAGTAGAAATGGCCCGTGAACCAATGGGATCCCTCCTTGGATATCGGTGTCGAGATGATGATTTGGGAAGAAGGCGAGGGTCTCATTTTTTTGGTAAAATTCTGTCATCCAAAAGCTTGCACATTTTTGGACCATTTAATATATGTTTCATACATGGAACACTTGTTAAGGGTTGTTCCGAAATATTTTTTCCATTCACCCTCCAAATTTCAGCTCCTTTGGATACAATATTAATGAGTTATGAATTTTTCCTTGACAGTTTATTTTTCTGGACACATGTTCAATGAAGCTTCCTTCCAAATTATAACCTCCAATGGTAGCTTTAATGACTTCCAAACTCCCCCAAATTTGATGTATATCCGGCCTTATGTTTCCTAGTACTATCCATATTATAAGAACCTCAATTATATGTGTGAAGGCTGAGTTGTGGTTCCGTCATAGTGGTGGGGTCCACGCTGTCCGCACGGAAAAGTTTCCAACTTCACTGAATTGTTTAGACTACTATATATTCGAATCATCTCTAGGTCCTGAAGATAATGTTGTAGGAAATAAAATTATTATTCTAAAAAAAAGAATAACTAAACTTTGAATTATAGTTTTTAAGAAATGAAAAAAATACCCTTATGGTAAAAATCTGTCCAAAATCTGGAATTATACACTTTTTACAATTTTGCTCATTTTCATTCTAAAATTAAAATTACCCATTATTTTAAGAAAAAATTTTAATACATGGAGTTTATCATTGATAAAAATTAAAAAATACTAGTTATTTGATTAAAAATAAGCACATAAATTTTCTCTATCAAATAACCCCACACTTAAACCATTCTAGTCCTCAAGCGTAAATCTCAACATGGAATTTAGAGGACATAAATGTTACCAATATGCAAAATTCAATGCAATATAATCAAACAATTTTTAATGTGAAATCAAACATTCAAAAATCTGAATAAACTATTAATTTAATTTCACATTTTTCAAAGAAACAATGAATTCACAAATTTTACTTTTCCCCTTTGAAAATTGATAGAACTTCTCTTTTCATTCATTCAAGCCCCTTGATTCATTATTATTAAACATGTCAAGTCATGATTTACATCACTTTTGATTCTTTTCTCTCATCACTAATGATACAATTAAAGTACTGTTATGTTCATATCATGAGAACATGCCTTTTATCCATAGACTAGTAAATGAACTACTTTCTAAACTTTGTAAAGAGAAAAAAGAAATATAATCATGAGGAATTTAAATAAAGCTTCAAATGAATCTATGACTTAAGTTTGGTTGGATTTGATTCTTTAAAAATTAAGGCTCAAGGAGGAGGTTTATCTCTTAAGTACATTGCATGATATCAAAATGTGTATGTGTAATGAAATTCTCCCCTTCAAAGTAGCAACACCCACTTCCCAAAACTCAATGTAAGGTCATGATCAAATTATGAATAATGAATGATTTATGCACTCTATTGAATATTTTTTTTACTTTTGTACTTTTTTTATTTTTTCTGAAAGTTATGATTAGATCAAACCTCACATACATCCCATAACCACATACGATCAGAAGATCATCGGTAAGGAAAATGATGATTTTTTGTTCTCCCAAATCACAACCCATTTTTCTATTTTTTGTATCTTTTTTTCATTTTGTCTTTTTTCTATTCAATAGGGGAAAAGAATAGAGTATAATAATGATTCCAAAACCTTTTATAATTCCCAAAATAACAACCCCAAACTATTTCCTTATAATGTGTATTATTCAATCTCCCATGATTCCCTTTACCCCCAAACTTCTACTTTAAAATATCATAAAAATACCAAGAGTTGGGTAGGAATGGATAAAAATGGCTTGAAACAATGCTCATCCCTATAAAGCTCATTCATGGTCTCTATGGAATAAAAGAAGTATTGATGTAAGGGTGGTCCTTTAAGGAAAATTAGCTTTTCAAAGGATTCCTCAATCATTTTAAATGTGTTTTAGCACAATTATAGGTTTGAAAAGATTTAATACATGTTTTGGTTGGTTACATGTCCCAAGATCACTCAAGAAATATGCTCAAGAATAAATAGGAAGTACTTGGTCCAGATTTCCTCCCAAGAATTTGAAATATAACACTTGACAATCACTCATGGCATGAATTATAATAACAAATCAACTCACATGATCTTAAAAAATTCAAAGTATGAAAGATGGTAGAGAAATTTAATTTACATGATTCAATTAATTTCTTCAAATCATGTGTCATCATTTCAATATCCAGGCTTCATTTTAAAAATTCAATTATTTATTTCAATCATTTAATCATATAAAAATTTTAATATATAACATGGAATCATGATTAATAAGAAACTCATGTATCCAAGATAAGTTGAGTAAAACATGAATTCAAGTGTGGGGGTTATATTTTCTCTTTAAATCTCAAAACATAATGTGAACTAAAATGTGGAGAGTTTTAAAGATAAAACACTAAAATTGAAATACGTTTTTCCATGAAACTTAGTCCTTCCCCTTCACTTTCTGGATTTTTGTTTCATCCATTGTGAACCTATAAAATAAAATAACTCAATTAAGAAAAAGTATCATGTCATTTATGCTCCAAAAAGATAGAGGGAGTTGGATTCATGCTGCACTGCATCTATGAAAATAAATTGACATCTAATTTCCTAGAAATAATGTAAAGATAAATCTTGGTATGATACCCCATATGGGACCTGAATTCTTTTATTGCCTCCAGAGGGCAGTACCGGATGTTATCCATAGTCTGAGGGTTTTTGGGCCTTTGTTGACATGAACCACCACATGTGGTTTTTCTCATTATCCACTTTTTCATTCTTTTTTTGTAGGAATCCATAGATAGAGTACTCTAGATCCCCCCCCCCTTCACAATGTGGTACAACTTGAAAGGTGGGGGTAAGATGAATTACGGAACCTCCACCATCATGGTTACTACTTGTACAAAAATCTCAATCTCCTCATGTACTCCCTCTAGTGAATATTGTTTGTCTTCATGGCACTCAAGGTGTTCCTTAGCAGGTGCATATACTTTTGTCTCTTCATCATTTAGGGCAGAATATGAGTCATCTGATTCTAAAAATTCAAAACAATTGGGATTTATACTCAAATTAGTTTCAACAAAATTAAAAGAATTTGAGCTCAAGAATATATCATTTTCTTTATTTAGTTCTACTTGAATATCTTCTTCAATGGAAAGTTCCTCTTGGAGTTGATCATCACAGGATGGAGGTAGGTATTCAAGATCCTCCATTTCGAGTTTGGCCTCAACTTAATTGTTGTATTCATTTAAATCTGTGAAGACTAGTGGCACTTTCCTTTTGGCCTCGAATCTTTTTAAGTCAGCTTGGAGTTCATCGACCATGTCCATCAAATATTTCGGTGAGATCCATATTGAAATACCTATTTCTTTATGCTTGACCATTATAATATGTGCATCAGCTCTTTATTGGAAGTCCTCCTCAGTGTAGTCTGTTTTTTGTTCATGCACCTATGAGTAATTTTAAGTCCATGTAGAATAATAATCATTTGAATTCATCATGGAATGATTTTAAAAAATAAAATAAAATAAACCTAAGTTGTGAAAATTGAAAAAGTAAATGAACTAATCATTGGCTCCTAAAAGAGCGCTGTCGTGGGCGCCCTCAAATCACTACTGGAAAAACAGGTATTTGCGACGGGATCCCGTCGCAAATAGCCATTTGCGACGGGGTCCCGTCGCAAATAGCCCCTTGCTGAAAACGTCGTCGCAACTAAACTTATTTGCGACGGAACCGTCGCTAAAGCCTTTTTTTGCGACGGGAATTCTCCCCGTCGCAAATAGTATTCCGTATTTTTGTAAAAAACTTTTTAAACAGTTATTGCGACGGGCCCGTCGCAAAAGGTGTTTGCGACGGGCCCGTCGCAATAGCGTTTTTTTTAAAATAAAAAAATTAATAATACTAGTATTTGCGACGGGAACCGGGACCAGTCGCAAATACTCTTTTTAAAAAAAATAACAAATTATTAATAATACTAGTATTTGCGACGGGCATAGTATCCCGTCGCAAATACTATAAAAAAAATAAAAAAAATAAATTATTAATAAATTATTTTAATTAATATAATAATAGAATTATAATTTACAAATGAAAATAATAAATTATTTTAATTACTATAATAATAGTAGAATTATAATTCAAAAATAAAAATAATAGAATATTAATAAATAATTTAATTAATATAATAATATTATAATTATAATTCATAAATAAAAAAAATATTAATAAGTTATTTTAATTAATATAAAAATAATAGAATTATTTTACATTCAAATATTAAAATAATTCAAGTATTACAAAAAAATAATTAAATTATAATATTATAAAATTTTAATATATATATAAAATTTTATTATATAAATAAAATTTTAATATATATATAAAATTTAATATTATAAAATATAAATATTATTATTATTCATATTAATATTGTTATTTAAAAATATAATATTATTAATATTTTATAATGAGACAGAAACTACGAATAGAAAAAAAAAATATTTTGATTTCACAAATTTTATAACAGAAATACAAACTCTAATCTGTAGGAGGGGAGGGGGGAGGTGGGGGATCTGCAGATGGTGGTGGAGGAAACTCCATCCCTAAAGCATGAGTGAGTCGGCGCATGTACTCCATCTGCTCCTGATGCTGCTGCTGCCACCGACTCGTCTGCTCCTCGTACAGCTGCTGCTGGCGTCGACGCTCCTCCTCATGCTGCTGACGCATCTGCTCCTGCTCCTGTCGGAGACTCTCTATCTGTGCAGTCTGAGATCGCAACTGCTCCTCATACTTTGTAGAAGAAGATGCACGAGCTCCTCTCGAGCTGGACGCCGACATCGCAGCACTGCCATAATAATCTCCGGGAGTCAGTCGAGAGCCGATACCAACTACCCGGCCCTTCTCGAAGGCATACTAGGTGGCCTGCATCCATGCCGCCTCATCAAACTGACGGGCAGTGGTCTGATCTGATGCCTCGTCCTGACTCTCAGGCCGGGCCTGTGCCGCTGCAGCCTCATATGACTCCTATAGTTTCAATTTAAAATTAAAATTGTGAATATATTATATGCAGTTAATTTTTAAACTTGAAAACAAATAATACTGACCACGATGTGATGCTGACGATCACCTCTGAGCTCCCCAGTAGCAGGATCACTATACATCCTCCGATATACGTCGTACTCTGTAATATCGGGGTGCTCGACAGCCTATAAGAATAAAAAATAAACTGTTAATATTTATAGTTATATAAAATATTTATAAATAATGTACGTACCAGATGCTGTCTATGAGTACAGAAAGAACGACTCCCAACTCGATGAGTCACCTCCTGCCTCCCCCGATTCTGCCTCCCCACCGATGATCTCCTCTGAAAGGCACCACTCAACCAGTGCGCACATAATCCATCCCATACATGGGATGAAATGTACTCTGGTCGGTGTGCTCTACATGACTCATCGAAATCTGACACTCCTGCTTTCTTCATCGCAGCTTTTCTTAAATTGTGCAAAAATTGACGAAGGCGATCACGCATGGCCACCTCCCATGCCTCGTGGATGACGTCACGCATGGTATCCTCGATCGGATACCATAAACCCTACAAATAAATCAAAATATCAAGTTAGAAATGAAATAATTTTCAAAATAAAAATTATTTATTTACGTACGTACCAACCAATGGCCGAACATGGCCTGCTGCACATCAATGGGAATCTGCTCCCATGTGGTCCACGGCTGAGAGAAATAGTTGCGCAAAATAGCGCTGCCCTGTCTGACTGCTATATGCGAAAAACTGAAAAAATAAGAAACATTTATTATGTGAATAGATTAATGAAATCTTAGTCAAATTCACAGGTTATTACACAGGTTATCACACCTCCGGGTGCGCGGATCAAACCCAAGACGTGGACGTCGCTCGGGGACGGGGTCAGGAATCATCAATCGTGCAAGACCGCGCCCCCTCCGCGTACTCCCTGGAGCGCCTGCAGGCTGAGGGTCATCTGCCAGCAACTCATCCGCATCGAAAGGCAGGTCAGCCTCCGTCAACTCACGAAATGTGGCCTCGTCCATCTGAAACAGAAAATATTAATATTAGCAAATAATTGATAATTACTATTATATATACATATATACATATTATGATTGTATATAAATACCATGGAATTCTATAAGTGTTCATCTTCATCATCATCTTCATATATGTCAATGTCATCTTCATATTCCTCCTCAACATCATCGATATCCATTCGAGTTGCAGTTGCTTCATCTCTTACCATTTCAAATTCATGTGTGACATCATTAACATCATCGTCATCACCGACTCTTAAATGTGGGGTGTCGTCATCGATACTCATATCTCTTTGTAAAAAAGATTGATTTTGAGTACTCTCTTGAAAAACTTCAATTCATTGCACATCAGTGAAAGCACATTCACTTTGACTAAACTGATTGTCTCGAATTTTGATTTTTATTACACTCCACCAATCAGTCAAGTCTCTTGATGTTGCACAGTACTTTGCATAATAAACTTGATATTCCTGTTGAGCCAATAAGAATGGTTCATTTACTGCGAGAACACTTTTACATTTAATATCGATGATTCCATGAGTCGGATGAACACGAACGCCTCTCTCTGTATCCAACCACCGACACTTGAACATGGTTATGTAATGTTGTCCAAGATAACAGAGTTCAATGATTTCATCAAGTATGCCATAAAAGTCAACTTCATTTTCTCGATGATGAGATCCTCTCAAGCTAACTCCACTGTTCTTTGTTTTTTTCGATTCCCCATATGCATGTGTGTGGAATCGAAATCCATTCACCACATATGCATTATAAGTTTTAACAAGTTTGGAAGGTGGGTTACTCAATACACACAACCGTTTGTCAATTTTATCAGCATGTCGAGACACCTGAAGATTTGTGAAATAATTATCAATATAGTAAACTATACATTGAATGAGTTGCTAAATGATAAAGAATTTATGTTACCAGTTTTTGAAACCATTGAGAGAAATTTTTCAGTCGACGTTCTTCGAGAGCAGCTGCTGTAATTTGTGGAATTTGTTTCTTGATATGATTATCATACAACCTATAAAAACCAAAGTTATTTATTGTAACATAAATGATAGAATAAGTGATATAAACACTTACAGTACAACTGATGTCATCTCTTCATAGTTGAGCAGAACATACGTATAAGGTCTATGATGTTCATCATCTGAAAGCCAGTATTCAGAAACTCCACCAAAACCAAGCTCTGACTGGTTGAAAACAGATAATTGATTGTCGATTTCATCAATATTCCTCTCATTCCGTCCCATTCGGTTGTGTTTTGAAGGATACTCAGATTCAAAATAATGGGAGCAGAAAAAAGATATTTCCTCTTGCAAATAAGCTTCTGCAATAGATCCTTCAACAGATGATTTGTTGCGTACTTTTCTTTTCAATTTTTGCATGCATCTTTCAAATGGGTACATCCATCGAAACTGTACCGGACCTCCACATTTGGCTTCATATGGAAAATGTAACATCAAATGTTCCATTGAGTCGAAGAAAGACGGCGGAAATATTTTTTCCAGTTTACATATAATTACAACAACATCTTTTTCAAGTTTGCCTAGACCATCATAATCTGCCGTAGCCGCACAAATTTCCCGAAAAAAATGAGACATGTCTGTTATGGAATCCTAAATCACAGAATTCAACAGACCTCTTAATCCAATGGGTAGAAGTATCTCCATTATAACATGACAATCATGACTTTTCAATCCAGTAATATGACCATTCTTTACACATCTACCCAAATTGGAAGCACAGCCATCTGGAAGTCTCAAATCTGCAATCCACTGACAAAATAATAAACGGTTTTCTTTAGACAGTGTATAAGCTGCTTTTGGTTTCAGTAACCTTTCTGTTCTGACATTCTCAAATAGTTCCAATTCTGGACGCCTGCAAATTTGGGCAAGATCTAAACGTGCATTTACATTGTCTTTGCTCTTTCCTGGCGTATCCAAAACTGTATGAAACAAATTATCAAAACAGTTCTTCTCAATATGCATGACATCTAACATGTGTCGGACCAACAAATCAGACCAATATGGCAAATCCCAAAATATGCTACGTTTAATCCAATTGTGTTCTTTCCCAAAACCAGAAATTTTCTGTTGGTTTATTGTGGGACCAAAAGTGATGGGAGGTAATGAAAATACAACCGATTTTAACTCCGAACCTGATAGCATTTTTGGAGGTCCATCCCTTTCAGCTGTTCCTTTTCTGAAATGAGATCTGTTTTTGCGAAAAGGATGATCAGTTGGAAGAAATCTGTGATGACAGTCAAAATAACAAGGTTTCTTTCCATGAATGAGCATAAATGCTTTGTTCTCTCCCATACAGTAAGGACATGATTTCTGACCATGTGTACTCCAGCCAGATAACATCCCATAAGCCGGGAAGTCACTTATTGTCCACATCAATGCTGCTCTCAGTATGAAATTCTGTTTCGTTGCAACATCATATGTACTGACACCAGTACTCCACAATAAATTTAATTCATCAATCAATGGCTTCAAATAAACATCAATATTTTTCTTCGGATGTCCTGGAATTAGTAAAGTCAAAAAGATATATGGCTCCTTCATCAACATCCATGGAGGTAAATTATACGGAGTTAAAAAAACAGGCCAACATGAATATTGACTACCATAAGATCCAAACGGACAGAAACCATCAGTGGAAAGGCCCAGTCGAACATTTCTAGCTTCTAAAGCAAATGATGGATGCACTCTATCAAAATGTTTCCATGAATCACCATCGGCTGGATGATTCAAGCTTTTATCGGTTGAAATATTCTCTTTATTCCATGACATCATTGTCGCTGTATTCTTAGACATGAATAAACGCTGAAGTCTGGATGTAAGCGGAAAATATCTCAACTGTTTTACAGGAATCAAACCAGACTTCCCGTGTTGTCCTTCTTTATATCTCAGTTGCCCACATGTGGGACAACTATCCAACGACTCATTTTCCCCTGAATATAAAATGCAGTCATTTGAACATGCATGAATCTTCTGACAAGTAAGTCCCAAATTTCGAACCAACCTCTTACTTTCATAGTAATTTGCAGGTAAAACATTTCCTTCGGGTAACAGTGTTTTCAGCAAAGAAAATATCTGGTCAAAACATGTGTTTGACATTCCGTTATCTGATTTGATAGCCATAAATTTTGCAACTACTTCTAATTTACTCATCTTGCAGCCAGGATATAATGCATCCTCAACAGACTTCAACAACTCATAAAATTCAGACGGTCCCAACTCAGGATTTGAAGCTATATCAGCCGGAGTTTCTGTATGTTGAACAGATGAACCTGCAACATCATGTACTAAATCTTGAAACTGGGATGGATCCGGAATCAAGTTGGTATCACCTGCTCTGGAACTGCGTTCACCGTGTTGATACCAAAAAACATAATCTGCTTGAAAACCAAAACGCAAGAGATGTTCCCCCACTTTGTCAAACGTGTCAAACGTTCTCAATGCACATTTTCTACAAGGGCATTTTATCTTTCCTTCTGAAACAAATTCTGGATTTGATGCCACAAATGATAAAAAACTCTCCACACCCTCTATATATACTGGATTTAAACCAGAACCATTTGGATTTCTACGTTGATTTATCCATATGCGGTCATCTAATAATGACTGTTGACGACCTCGTTGTTCCATATTTTTCTATAAAATATAAAAGCATTACTGGTTTTGAATAATTTGTTAGAAAAAACACAAGCAAGTAGGTTGATAATTTTGAAAAAGAATGCCAATATTACATGTGGAGACAGAAAAAACACAGAAGAAAAAAGAATTGTATATAATATAGAAAATTATATTATTTTAATATTAATAATAAAATATACAAATAATGTAATAAGGTAATTATTCCAAATTATTGGTAAGTATTTCAAATTATTGGTAATTATTCCAAATTATTGGTAATTATTCCAAATTATTGGTAATTATTGCTAATTATTGCTAATTATTGCTAATTATTGCTAATTATTGCTAATTATTGCTAATTATTGATAATTATTACTAATTATTGCTAATTATTAGTAATTATTGCTAATTATTGTTAATTATTACTAATTATTGTTAATTATTGGCAATTATTGTTAATTAATACTAATTATTAGTAATTAATACTAATTATTAGTAATTAATACTAATTATTGGTAATTAGTACTAATTATTGGTAATTAATACTAATTATTGGTAATTAATACTAATTATTGGTAATTAATACTAATTATTGGTAATTAATACTAATTATTGGTAATTAATACTAATTATTGCTAATTATTACTAATTATTACTAATTATTGATAATTATTCGTAATTATTACTAATTATTGGTATTATTACTAATTATTGGTAATTATTGGCAATTATTGTTAATTATTCCTAAATATTGATAATTATTGGTAATTATTAATAATTAATACTAATTATTGGTAATTAATACTAATTATTGGTAATTAATACTAATTATTGGTAATTAATACTAATTATTGGTAATTAATACTAATTATTGGTAATTAATACTAATTATTGGTAATTAATACTAATTATTGGTAATTAATACTAATTATTGGTAATTAATACTAATTATTGGTAATTAATACTAATTATTGGTAATTAATACTAATTATTGTTAATTATTACTAATTATTGTTAATTATTTCTAATTATTACTAATTATTTCTAATTATTACTAATTATTTCTAATTATTACTAATTATTTCTAATTATTACTAATTATTACTAATTATTTCTAATTATTACTAATTATTTCTAATTATTACTAATTATTTCTAATTATTACTAATTATTGCTAATTATTACTAATTATTGCTAATTATTTCTAATTATTGCTAATTATTACTAATTATTGCTAATTATTACTAATTATTACTAATTATTGATAATTATTTGTAATTATTACTAATTATTGGTAATTATTACTAATTATTGGTAATTATTGGCAATTATTGTTAATTATTCCTAAATATTGATAATTATTGGTAATTATTAATAATTAATACTAATTATTGGTAATTAATACTAATTATCGGTAATTAATACTAATTATCGGTAATTAATACTAATTATTGGTAATTAATACTAATTATTGGTAATTAATACTAATTATTGGTAATTAATACTAATTATTGGTAATTAATACTAATTATTGGTAATTAATACTAATTATTGGTAATTAATACTAATTATTCCTAATTAATACTAATTATTCCTAATTAATACTAATTATTGGTAATTAATACTAATTATTGGTAATTAATACTAATTATTTCTAATTAATACTAATTATTCCTAATTAATACTAATTATTCCTAATTATTGTTAATTATTCCTAATTATTACTAATTATTGGTAATTAATACTAATTATTGGTAATTAATACTAATTATTGGTAATTAATACTAATTATAGGTAATTATTACTAATTATTGTTAATTATTGGTAATTATTACTAATTATTGGTAATTAATACTAATTATTGGTAATTAATACTAATTATTGGTAATTAATACTAATTATAGGTAATTAATACTAATTATAGGTAATTAATACTTATTATTGGTAATTATTACTAATTATTACTAATTATTCTTAATTATTGATAATTATTGATAATTGTTTCTAATTATTAGTAATTAAATGAATAATTATCAATAATTAGAAATAATTACCAATAATTATAAATAATAACATTATTAATATATTTTATTATTAATATTAAAATAATATAATTTTCTAATTTATATACAATTCTTCTTTCATCTGTGCGTTTTCTATCTCCACATACAAATAATACATGTGAAGACAGCAAACACACAGATGAAAAAAGAATTGTATATATATAAAAAATTATATTATTTTAATATTAATAATAAAATAAACTAATAATGTAATAATGTTCTTATTCCTAATTATTGGTATTTATAACTAATTATTAATATTTATTCTTAATTATTAAAAATTATTACTAATTATTCCTAATTACCAAACAATACTAATAATTTAAATTTATTAAATAATAAAACAATGTAAACATAATTAAATTACAACTAATTAATAATAATTGAAACTAATAAAAAATTAAAAATAAATAAAAAATTAAAAATACCTTGAAAAATGATCTGTTCTGATCGTTCTTGAAAACTTTAATATCAGCTCCGGAGAAAAAAATTAAACTTGAGAAAAACTCAACTCTAGAAATATAATTTTCAGAGAAGGAGAAGATAAGGAATGAGAATGAAATGAAAAAAACGGATGGGGGTATTTATAGGTTAGATTATTTGCGACGGGACCATTTGCGACGGTACCCGTCGCAAATACCTTAGCCAACATTTATTACGGTCAACTGGTAAATAGTTATTTGCGACGGGTCCCGTCGCAAATAACCCCTGCCGACATAGTATTTGCGACGGGGGGATATTCCCGTCGCAAATACCTTTTACCACCGCCGGTTATTTGCGACGGGGAAAGCAATCCCGTCGCAAATAGTTTTCCCGCGATTTGGCGCGCATCGCGGGAAAACTATTTGCGACGGGGAAAGAAATCCCGTCGCAAAAGCCTCCTTATTTGCGACGGGGAAATACCCCCGTCGCAAATAAGTTTTTAACATGACTATTTGCGACGGGAATAAATCCCGTCGCAAATAACCCGTCGCAATTGCTCATTTTTCCCGTAGTGAATGATTAATGTGATTTGTGGTACTTAGGTGCAGCAGAGTGGCTGACCAAGGTCGTCTCTCAAAGGAGGAAGTGAATTAAAACAATTTTTAGAGGTATTCTAGAAGTAAAATAAAAGAGAATAAAAACACTACTTGAAAGGATGGGGGTGTTTGTTTATAGTTTATGAATCTAGAAGAAGTTTTCTGGAAGAAGATTGTGTTTTTTTGTTTTTAGTTTTGAAATGAAGTTTGATTAAAATGACACAACAAAAAGATGTTTGTTTAGACAATATTTAAAAGACGTAATCGATCTAACTCTACCTCTTCAATCATTTATTAATCATTATCATTTAAATTAATATTCACTTAATTATGATCCCTTAATTTGTTAAATCCCGAACCCTACGATAATTAACTTTACCACGAAGATTGAAGTGAATTTAACCTTAGGCTAACTTCGGAACATGCAATCGCAGCACCCTGCTTTGATTGATGTTCTAAGATTAGCTTATGGTCAGTGGTAAATTAAGGCACATATACACTCTGGAAATGAGGATGAATTGTGTTTAGGGATTATATTTGAACTCTACAAATTTATCCCGTGTGGTCTTGTATTACCGATTAAGAACGCGCTCTCACAATTTACACAAAATCCCGACCTCGCGTGTTTTTGTGTACATTGTTCAATTACTTTCTTAGTTTCTTACAATTTAAAAACACAATTCATGGATCATATTAAGTGAATTACAGTATCTCATTGATTCAAAATAATTAAATGAAGAGGGTAGAAGACAGATCGATTACTAAAAGACTACTCTTCCATGGGTGGCGTAATCATCGTAGAAGCGTTTTGCATGTGCAAAGGTTTAAAATGGGTATAACCCAATAACGCTTCTACTCAAGAATTCCAGCCCAATTAGGAAGATTAAGAGAAGAAGAAATTTAAACAAAACAAAAGAAAAGAGAAGAAATAAAAGAAGAACAAAGAAGTTTATTACATAAACAAAATTATTACGACATGAAGGAGAAGAAGAAGGCTTCGTCGAAGGGATCCTTGCTTCAAGAGCTACCCTTATTGAAATGGTTGGAGAATTGGAGTGGATCCACTTCTCCTCTGCCCTAAACTTCCCAATGCACGTCCCAACCCCTCCAAATGAGAAAAACTCCAATTTATAGAGGGGAGGGGAGGAGAGGTTACAAGTGGTTTCAAGTGTGAATGTGGAAATTCGGCCAAATATTTTATGCCAACTTGAACCGCCCATTTGACCACCCAAACGCGTGAATTGGCCGGCCTTCCAGAAGGATCAAATTTGCGGATATGTGTTTTCCATCTTCTCTCCAAATTTGGGATCAATACAGGCCCATACGAAGGAGTTATGGCCGAAATACAGAAGCTTCTCCATTCTGGAGAGCCCAACCCAACTTTGATTTTATGGCCCAATTTCAACAACCAACTGAACTCTTTAGCTCTAGTGTCCTGAATAAAAGTTGTAGATAATTAAGTTTGGAACACTGTTACAAAATTTCAATTTCAAATAATAAATATAAAAATATTGATTCTCGAAATACTACAATGCACTATTAAGGGTAAAACTGGAATTTTCACCAAATTTTCAAATGAATGATCAAATCCCAAATATTTTATAAATAAACATATTTAACACAATGTTAGGAAATTATTTCATTTATTATCAATAAAATATTCAATAAAATAGTGTTTTATCAACTCCCCCACACTTACCCTTTTGCACACCTGGGCAAAACCTCATATCAAGTAAACATCAATATCAAATCAAAACCAATTTTAAAACACATATCCTTAAGATCAATCAATTTCACACCAAGAATCAAAAGATATAATGCCTCATAAATAACCTTATTTTAAGTTCTCCATTTATATCATTCAATATATTTCCACTTCATTTATCCACCCATGCACAAAACACTTACCTCGCTTGAATTTTCTCTCATCACTCAAATATCAATTTTTTTTTGCAATGTCTTTCTCATCCAAACTCATACAAGGGTCACCATAGGCTTGATAGATTCCTACATCGCTACCCGATGTGAGTCAAGGACATATGTTTATCATGAAGACTTTTCAGGGTTGTTCTGTGGCTTTTGGTTGGTAGGATTAAGATGTGAAAAACTCTGAGGCTGAATGAGGAGGTCTTGACTCTTTTGAAGCAAAATTGCATTAATCTAATTTTCACATAAATATGGTCTTCTCTTCAATCCCCATAGTATCAATTCAGCTCCATCATCATGAAAAGTCATGAAAGGTTTACACCATTCATCATTTCAGTATAAAAAATATCAATCTTCTCAAACATGATTTTCTTGAAAGCTCTAGATGGGCACAACTTTCCACCTCAATTAGAAGCTCCAGAAAAGGCACAGCTTCACTTGTCATGAAAGCTCCAGAAAAGGCACAACTTTCAATATAATGACTTTCTTTAGCAGCAAACACATCTCTTCAGAATTTAATTTTCCACCCAAAGTATCACAGAATGTGGTGGCAAAACCCAAGACAACTTCCCCCACACTTAAGCTCAACTAGATTATGCAATTTCACTTCAAGAGTTGGTTGGATAGGGAAAAATGGCTTGTAATGTGGCTTAACCTAACAGGTTGTGCATGGCTTATAAGGGCTACAAGGATTAAATATTCAAGGTAGGCCATTATAAAATGGATTCTTTGAAATAGGGGTTTTAATACCAAACAAATGCCTCAATCATTTAAACACAAGTACCTCAAACCCTCAAGTTTTGACAGGAATAGATCAAATTCTGGTTAAATCAAGTATGGTTTGGTTCTCTCAAGAAGTGAGGTGAATGTAAAGAATATGAAAATTATGGTTCAGAAGCCTCACAGGAAAGTGATTTCAAATTTAAAGACAGTGATATGTGGCATGGGATTCAAAATTCGGTGTACTTTCCATGAAATTACTAAATATTTGAACTTGAAACAAAGTCATTTCAGCATTCATTTAAGCTTAGTTTCAGGGGGTAAATTGTTTCACTTATTGATATGAATTTAAAAATGGTGATGAGAATCATTTCAGCTCAAAAGTTTCAAAAACACACAGAAAATTGTAAAATAAACACACAAATTTTGAAAAACATACAATTTTTTTGGTTTTTTTTAAAAACAGGAAAACAATTGAAATTACTAAACTAAAAGGCTCCCTCCCCCACACTTAAAATATTGCATTGTCCTCAATGTGAACCCATGAGATGATATATGCACATGAAATGCAGAATTTTTAAATAGGACAAATAATATAAAAGTGAAAGGGTTAGGAACAGCCTGATGTGATCAAGTGATGATGGGGTCATGCAGTGTGATAAAATCCACTGCATCAGTAGGATGTCCCTCAATGTATCTCTTCAAACGTTGCCCATTGACTGTAAAGTTCCTTCCAGTGTCCTCTTGTGTGATCTCCACTGCACCATAAGGAAAAACATTAGACACAATATAAGGACCTAACCATCTGGAACACAACTTACCAGGCATCAACTTCAGTCGTGAACTATAGAGAAGGACTTTCTCTCCAACATGAAACTCCCTTTGTTGGATCATTTTTTCATTAGATTCTTTTGATCTTTCCTTGTAGAGCCTTGAGTTCTCATATGATGACAGTCGAATCTCCTCAAGCTCTTGAATTTGCAACTTCCTTTGAATTCCAGCTTGGGCCAAATCCATGTTGCATTTCTTTATAGCCCAATATGCCCGATGCTCGACTTCCACTAGGAGATGACACGCTTTCCCAAAAACAATCCGAAATGGGGACATACCAATGGGGGTCTTGTATGCTGTCCTATAAGCCCACAATGCATCATCTAAGTGCTTTCTCCAATCCTTCCTATTTGGCTGCACGGTTTTCTCCAAGATTTGTTTCAACTCACGATTTGAAACCTCAGCCTGGCCATTTGTTTGGGGGTGGTATGGTGTTGATGTTTTGTGTGTCACCCCATACTTTCGAAGGAGGGAAGCGAAATTCCTATTGCAAAAGTGTGTCCCTTGGTCACTGATGATGGCCTTTGGTACTCCAAACCTACAAAAAATCTGTGCTTTGACAAAGTCCACAACAACATGAGAATCGTCAGTCCTGGTGGCCTTGGCCTCCACCCATTTACTCACATAATCAACAGCAACCAAAATATACAAAAATCCAAATGAACTAGGAAAAGGACCCATAAAGTCGATGCCCCATACATCAAAAATCTCACAAAATAGTATGGGTTGTTGGGGCATCTCATGTCTCCTAGAAATGTTCCCAGTGTGTTGGCAACGAGAGCATGACTTACAAAACAAATGGGCATCATGGAACAAGCTAGGCCAATATAATCCAGAGTCTAAAACCTTCCTAGCTGTCCGTTGGGGTCCAAAGTGTCCACCACATGCAAGTGTATGACAGAATTGCAAAACAGACTCAAACTCATGATCAGGAATACACCTCCTAATTACTTGGTCACTACACATGCGCCAGAGGTACGGATCATCCCACACATAATACCTAGACTCAGTTTTTAATTTTTGGACTTGATGCTTCTTCAAATTTACTGGGATTTCAGATCCAACAATGTAATTAACTAAATCAGCATACCAAGGATGCTTACCTGAGATGGTATAGAGATGCTCATCAGGGAAAGTGTCCCGAAGTGGTACCTTATCCAAGGTGTCATCCTCTAGTGTGTGAGTAAGCCTACTCATGTGGTCTGCCACCAAATTCTCTGATCCCTTCTTGTCCTTTATCTCAATATCAAATTCTTGAAGAAGGAGCATCCAACGGATAAGTCGTGGCTTTGCATCTGGCTTCTTTAGGAGGTACCTCAAAGCTGCATGGTCAGAAAAAACAACTACTTTAGAGCCCAATAAATATGAACGGAATTTATCTAAAGAAAATATGACAGCAAGAAACTACTTTTCTGTGGTAGTGTAGTTTTATTGGGCTGAATCTAGCGTCCTCGATGCATAGGCGATCACATGTGAACGTCCCTCCACCCTCTGAGATAAGACAGCTCCAACCGCGAAGTTGGAGGCGTCACACATAAGCTCAAATAGAAGGTCCCACCGTGGGGGCTGTATGATTGGTGGAGTGGTCAGACACTTCTTCAGCTCATCAAATGATACCCTGCATGAATCATGAAAATTGAAGTCAATATCTTTTTGAAGCAATCGAGATAAGGGTAGAGCGATCTTACTAAAATCTCTGATGAAGCGTCGATAAAATCCAGCATGCCCAAGGAATGATCGAACATCACGCACACATGTAGGATATGGGAGGGATGAAATAATGTCTACCTTAGATTTATCAACTTCAATTCCATGTTGTGAGACTATATGACCTAAGACAATTCCCTTTTCGACCATGAAATGACATTTTTCAAAATTTAAGACCAGATTCTTATCAATACAATGATGCAACACATCACCCAAACTAGAGAGACATTCATCAAATGAGGATCCATAAACTGTAAAATCATCCATAAATACCTCCATACAGGTCTCAATGAAATCTGAGAAAATACTCACCATGCATCTCTGGAAGGTACCTGGGGCGTTGCAAAGTCCAAATGGCATCCTCCGGTAAGCAAAGGTACCGAATGGGCAGGTGAATGTTGTCTTCTCCTGGTCCTCTGCTGCAATGGGAACCTGAAAATAGCCAGAAAATCCATCCAAGAAACAATAGTGTGTCTTCCCAGCTAGTCTCTCAAGCATCTGGTCAATTAATGGAAGTGGGAAATGGTCCTTACGAGTGGATTGATTTAGTTTCCTATAATCGATACACACTCGCCAACTGTTTTGTACTCTCACAGGAACTAACTCATCATTTTCATTTTTTATAACAGTGAAACCAGTTTTCTTTGGTACAACCTGAACAGGGCTAACCCATTGTGAGTCAGAAATAGGGTAAATGATACCCGCCTCAAGTAATTTTTCAACTTCTTTCTTAACAACTTCTAGGAGGGTGGGATTAAGTCTCCTTTGTGGCTGTCTCACCGGTTTAGCCCCATCCTCCAAGAGAATCCTATGCATGTAAATGGAGGGGCTAATACCTGATATGTCTGCAAATGTCCAACCAATTGCCCTAATGTTATCTCTCAAAAGATTCAAAAGTTTTTCTTCATGTTCAAAAGAGAGATTGTTAGCAATTATGACAGGTAATCTATCATCACTGAGCAAGTATGCATATTTGAGATTTGGGGGCAATGGCTTGAGTTCCAATGTAGGTGGGTGATGTATGGATGGAGAAATTGATGCAACAGACATATCTGCACAATGAACATCAGTACCAGAATAAAAATCATCACAATCAGAGAATAAAGCACCAAATCCATCAGCATACTCAATAGCCATGTCATAATCAGAGTTCACATGATCAAAATCAGAATATGATTCCATTTCAAAATCAAATCTTAGAGAGTCTTGTTCCTTAAAAATGGGTTTAGAAGTATTCTTAGACATAAAACTAGAACCAATACTCATAATCTCCCTAAGCATAGGACAATCAAATTCTATGGAGTTTTTATTTGGTGGTTCAAAATGGGAGATAACAAAAGCAGAATGGTCCTCAGAGGGGTACTTCATGGAATCCATAACATTAAATATCACAACTTCATCTCCAAACTCCATGGAAAGTGTACCCTCATTGACATTTATGATAGTTTTTGCAGTTTTGAGGAAGGGTCTACCTAAGATAATGGGGGCATGAGAACTTACCTGATCATCCTCCATGTTAAGCACATAGATGTCCGCTGGAAAGATCATGTCTCTTACCCGGACAAGTACATCCTCAAGGACTCCTGCTGGATATGCCGTAGCTCTATTCTCCAATTGCACCACTACTCTTGTTGGCTTCAACTCACCAACCTGCAAGGAAGAGAATACAGAGTGAGGCATCACATTTATGGAAGCACCTAAATCACAAAGTGCATCAGAAAATTGCAACTCCCTTATGGTGCATGGGATGATGAATGGACCTGGATCCTTGCACTTTGTTGGCATTGCTAGAGTTGGTGAAATGAGTGCTGAGACATTCCTTCCAAGGTTTATCCTCTCATTTCCCTTGAGCCCTCTTTGATTGGTGCAGAGTTTTTTTAAGAATTTGGCATACCTTGGAATTTGCTTAATGGCTTCAAGTAGAGGAATGTTGATCTCCACACGCTTGAATGTGTCCAAAACCTCCTTTTTCATTGCTTCTTAATCCATCTTCTTGGTTTGAACAACCCTGTTTGGAAAAGGAAGGGGTTTAGGAGGAACATCATCAATCTTTTTCTTACCTTTATCTTTCTCCTTGGATTGTTCATCAGTTGGTATGGAATGCGGCTTCTCTAAAGTTGAGGTGAATCCTGGTGGAATGGTAGGTGCAGATGTATCGTTCATTTGCTTCCCACTTCTCAATGTGATGGCACTAACATCCCCCTTTGGATTTGGAGTGGGTTGGGAAGGTAGATTTCCAGAATTCTTACTCACAAGTTCATGGAGGGCAGTGGCAATCTGACTCATTTGAGTCTTCAACTCTCTTAGCTTCGAACCTTGACTCTTCAACTCATTCTGTTGATTAAGAACAATTTGTTTCAAAAGATCATCAGTGTTAGAGTCTACCTTGTGTTGGATATTCCCTTGTTGCTGACTCGTTGATGTTTGAGCTTCAAATCTCCTTTGGGGTTGTTGGAAACCCTGTTGGTAAGGTGGAGGCTGCTGGAAGTTTGGTTGAAAAGGGGGCCTTTGTTGTTGTCCAGAGCCATACCTCATGTCCGCTAGATCTTTCCACCCTTGGTTGTATGTTGGATCAAACTTCTTTTGGGGATATGGTTGTTGTTGTTGCTGCTGAAATGGTCTCCCAGGGAACACTGCTGCACAATCTTCTGTTTCTTGGAGTTGTGGGCAACAGTCAGTTGGGTGGCTTGTCTCAGTGCAAATACCACAAGGCCTTGAAGGAGGGGGTTGGGATGTCTTTTGAGCCAATGCAATCTGCCTCACCATAGTTGTCAATTCTTCTAACTTAGTATCAATCAAATGACTTTCAAGAGAAGAAGGACTTACTTGATGTACTCCTCGAACATGTGGTGTACCTCTATCACCAAATTGTTGAGAGTTTTGGGCCATTTTGTCGATCAATGCTCGTGCAGCTACTGGTGTCTTTCCCACCAATGCTCCTCCAGCTGCAGCATCCACCATGCTCCTCTCCATGGGTGTGAGTCCTTCGTAGAAGTATTGGATGAGGAGTTGCTCACTGATTTGGTGATGTGGGCAGCTTGCACACAACTTCTTGAATCGCTCCCAGTACTCATACATTGACTCCCCTTGTGCTTTCTTGATCCCTGATATCTCTTTTCGAATGGATGTGGTCCTTGATGCTGGAAAAAATCTCTGCAAGAAAAGACGTTTCAAATCGTTCCAACAAGTTACATCTTCGGGTTGTAAATAATACATCCAATCTTTTGCAGCTCCATCAAGTGAGAATGGGAATGCTCTTAATTTAATTTGATCTTCAGAAAAATTTCTTGGTTTTAAAGTTGAGCAAACCACATTAAATTCCTTAAGGTGTTTGTTGGGATCCTCACCAGATAAGCCATGAAACTTTGGAAGAAGGTGAATTAATCCAGATTTCAATTCAAAGTCCGAGTTGAGATTTGGGTATGCAATACAATTTGGTTGATAGTTAATATCAGGTGCAGCCAATTCTCGAATGGTTCTATTAAGTTCATTTCCATTATTTCCAGCCATTGGTTTTTGTTTTATGGTTGAATTTGAATTGCTTCCAATTTAAATGTTCTGATATTGGAGTAATTCTCCAACTGGTTGAATGTTGAAACTTCCCGTAGACTGAGAATTTCTGATTCGTGCCCTAAGGCTACGTTCAATCTCAGGGTCAAGATCTAAGAGATCTTAGGGATTAGTTCGTGTCATCAATCAATGAAAGATGAAAAGAAGGAATGTGGACCATAGTAAAATAAAAATTAGAAGTTTGAGTTGATTGTCCAAAAAGATGTAGAAATAGATAAAAGAAGAAGAAGAAAAAAAATCAGATTGGGTAAAGACGGAAGAAAGAAGAGAGGAAGAGAATTAAAATGTAAAATAAAATAAATACCTCTAATTGGTTGAAACAATTACTTGCCTCCCCGGCAACGGCACCAATTTGAAAGAGCGCTGTCATGGGCGCCCTCAAATGATTAATGTGATTTGGGGTACTTAGGTGCAGCAGAGTGGCTGACCAAGGTCGTCTCTCAAAGGAGGAAGTGAATTAAAACAATTTTTAGAGGTATTCTAGAAGTAAAATAAAAGAGAATAAAAACACTACTTGAAAGGATGGGGGTGTTTTTTTATAGTTTATGAATCTAGAAGAAGTTTGCTGGAAGAAGATTGTATTTTTTTTTGTTTTTAGTTTTGAAATTAAGTTTGATTAAAATGACACAACAAAAAGATGTTTGTTTAGACAATATTTAAAAGACGTAATCGATCTAACTCTACCACTTCAATAATTTATTAATCATTATCATTTAAATTAATATTCACTTAATTATTATCCCTTAATTTGTTAAATCACGAACCCTACGATAATTAACTTTACCACGAAGATTGAAGTGAATTTAACCTTAGGCTAACTTCGGAACATGCAATCGCAGCACCCTGCTTTGATTGATGTTCTAAGATTAGATTATGGTCAGTGTTAAGTTAAGGCACATATCCACTCTGGAAATGAGGATGAATTGTGTTTAGGGATTATATTTTAACTCTACAAATTTATCCCGTGTGGTCTTGTATTACCGATTAAGATCGCGCTCTCACAATTTACACAAAATCCCGACCTCGCGTGTTTTTGTGTACATTGTTCAATTGCTTGCTTAGTTTCTTACAATTTAAAAACACAATTCATGGATCATATTAAGTGAATTACAGTATCTCATTGATTCAAAATAATTAAATGAAGAGGGTAGAAGATAGATCGATTACTAAAAGACTACTCTTCCATGGGTGGCGTAATCATCGTAGAAGCGTTTTGCATGTGCAAAGGTTTAAAATGGGTATAACCCAATAACGCTTCTACTCAAGAATTCCAGCCCAATTAGGAATATTAAGAGAAGAAGAAATTTAAACAAAACAGAAGAAAAGAGAAGAAATAAAAGAAGAACAAAGAAGTTTATTACACAAACAAAATCATTACAACATGAAGGAGAAGAAGAAGGCTTCGTCGAAGGGATCCTTGCTTCAAAAGATACCCTTATTGAAATGGTTGGAGAATTGGAGTGGATCCACTTCTCCTCTGACCTAAACTTCCCAATGCACGTCCCAACCCCTCCAAATGATAAAAACTCCAATTTACAGAGGGGAGGGGAGGAGAGGTTACAAGTGTGAATGTGGAAATTCGGCCAAATATTTTATGCCAACTTGCACCGCCCATTTGACCACAAAACGCGTGAATTGGCCGGCCTTCCATAAGGATCAAATGTGCGGATATGTGTCTTCTATCTCCTCTCCAAATTTGGGATCAATACAGGCCCATACGAAGGAGTTATGGCCGAAATACAGAAGCTTCTCCATTCTGGCGAGCCCAGCCCAACTTTGACTTCATGGCCCAATTTCAACAACCAAATGAACTCTTTAGCTCTAGTGTCCTGAATAAAAGTTGTAGATAATTAAGTTAGGAACACTGTTACAAAATTTCAATTTCAAATAATAAATATAAAAATATTTATTCTCGAAATACTACAATGCACTATTAAGGGTAAAACTGGAATTTTCACCAAATTTTCAAATGAATGATCAAATCCCAAATATTTTATAAATAAACATATTTAACACAATGTGAGGAAATTATTTCATTTATTATCAATAAAATATTCAATAAAATAGTGTTTTATCAGCTCCCCAGCAACAATGCCAGTTATGATGCATGCCTGTCATGGGGCGTAGACAAAAACAATTATATTTTTTCTAGTGTAACACAGTGGATGGCCAGGGTCATTTCTCTTAAGGATCCTTCTCAATGATGTTCACTTCCATTATCCAATCTACATATTATATCTCTTTTTTGGATTTTTAATTATTTAAAACAATTACATGAAAATCAAGATTTCTAAATTTATAATTAGATACAAGTCTAAAGAGAATGATGTTAGGAAGAAAGGACATGATTTTGGGGTTTAGTTATAGATTAAATCATTATTAACCTTTGTATGTTTGATTCTAGTTGGATAACTCAAACATGAAATCTCATCTTTAAATCACTATTCTTTTTAGAATAGAAATAGCATGAGTTGGATGATAGTGGGGACCATCACCCAATCAGGTGCATTCACCTCACCCAAGAATACTACTCAAGTCTATCACAAATTTAGAATAAACATTAAAGAAAATTCAAGAATACCTTGACCTCCCCTAGGCCAAGACTCAGGGTTAGCCTCAGTTTCTAAGAGTATGAGATCACAATGGTGTATCGATGTAAGGATAGAGAGAGAGAGAGGAGGTATATAGAGATTAATAATTTTTAAAATATGTGAACACAATTATATTATTAATTAAGAAAATAGCTTTTTTGAAATTGGAGAGAGAAAGAAAGTAAAATAATTTAATGTTAATACTGAGATATTATAAATAATAATAATTATTATAATAGTAGTTTTAAATTATTATTATTTTTATTAGAAAAAATTAAATGGTGGAAACTAAAAAAATGCATGGATTTATTTCAAATAAATTAAAATTATAATTTAAATTAAAAGTAAAAAAAACAAACAAAAAAATAATAAATAAATAAATTATGGGGGAAGAGAGGAGCAATAGTGGTCCATGCCTCAGTGGGATCCCTCCTTGGTTGTCGGTGTCGAGTATATGATTTGAGAAGGAGGCGAGGGCCTCCTTTTATAGGTAGAATTACTTCCTCCAAAAATTTTCACGTTGTTGTACTATTAAATAGTATATTCACACATAGACCCCTTCTTAGATGTTGTTAAGAAATATGCTTTCCATTAACCCTCCAAATTAGAGCTCATTTGGACACTGGAGGAATGGGTTGTGAATTTTTCATTGGAAGTTTATTTTTCTGGACACAGGTTCTAGGAATATTCCTTTAAAAATATAACCTCCAATGGTATCCTTATTTACTTCTAAACTCCCCCAAATTAATGTAGATCTGGCCTTAATTTTCCTCGTGTTATCCCAAGTGAAAGAACCTCAATTGTATGTGTGAAGGCTGAGTTGTGGTTCTGTTATAATGGTGGGGTCCATGATGTCCATATGGAAATGTTTGCAACTTCAATAAATTTTTAGGACTACTAGATATTTGAATGAGCTCTAGGTCATAAAGAAAAAATTGGTGTAAATTACATCAGGATTCTGAAAAAAGGAATCACTAAATTTTGTATTATGATTTTTAATAAATTACTAAAATACCCTTGTGGTAACAATTTTTCCAAAATCTAGAATTTTACACTTATCACAATTTTTCTAATTTTCATTATAAAATTCAAATTCTCAACAATTTTAAATGAACAAGTAAATACAAGGGGTTTATAATTAGAAAACAGTAAAAAATACTAATTATTTGATTAAATGTATGCACATAAATTTGCACTGTCAGTAGTCCCACCATAAAATCCATGGATGTATTTTTATATTCCATCTCTTGCACTAGAAAAGGAAGAAGCATCACCTTTGGTAGTTGTCATTTTGTTTTAACCTTTTGAAATGTTTAAAATTTCATGGTAAAATCAACAACATATCTTTTCATTCCATCCCACCAGTAACACTCACAAATGTCTTCATACATCTTAGTGCTTCTAGTATTAACTAAAAATGGAGAACTATAAGCTTTAGATTATAATTATTTATTCATCTAGGAATTATATTTCACACATAATCTCTTCCTTAATATCAAAAAAATATTTTTCAATGTCAAATTCTTGAAACATAACCTTTTTATCCAATTCAACATTTTTCTGCAACTCACAATCTTCCTTCTATGCTTTTTTAATTCTTCCTAACAAAGATGATTGCACTGAAACCAAAAATAAAATAGAGAAATTTTCTACACCAACAATATCCAATCAAAAATTCATAAAATCATCAACCAAGGGATCATGTGCCAAACAGAACAAGGTTAATGTAGCATGATGATTTCGAATCAAGGAATCTACTACTTTGTTTGATTTTCTGGAATGGTAATTGATCATGTAATAATAATCCTTTATCATTTCAATCCATATTCAATACATCATGTTTAATTCCTTTTGATTGAATATATACATTAAAATTTTATAGTCAATATATATTTCACATTTGGATCCATATAAAGGATGTATCCAAACATTTAAAGTGGAAACCATATATGTTAATTGTAGATCATGTGTGGCATAATTTAACTCATGGGGTTTCAGTTCTCTTGAAGTATAAACAATTACCTGGTCATTTTACATAATAAATAAACCATGTCCCTTCAATGAAGTACCAATATAGATAAAAAACTCTCTATTATTGGAAGGAAGAGCCAAAAAATAGATCATATACCAATCTTCATTTCTGTTTCTAAAAAAACATCACAGTCTTCTATCCAAATAAATCTAACCCTTTTAGTTTTAACTTAGTTAGTAGGCTAGATATCCATGAAAATGTTTCATCAAAATATCAGTAATAGCATTCTAGTCCATGAAAACAATGAATCTCAGTAAAAAATTTTAGGCCTTTTCCATTCATCAACCACTTTTGTTTAAGCAGTATCAATTGTTATTCTATCCTTATTAACAATGTTCTCATGAAAATAAATTTGTTGCAACCGAAAATAACATTTTCTAAATTTACCATTTAACATATTTTCTTTAATGGGTTTTAGAACAATACTTATATGTTTTTTATGACCCTAATAACTTTTTTAAGAATATAAAATATCATTAATAAAAACAAAAATGAACTTATCCAAATATTCACCGAAGATTGTATTATAAGATATATAAATAAAACAAGGTATTTTTTCAAACCAAATTTCATAAAAAGAAACTCAAAATTCCCATATCTAGTAAAGAATAATATTTTTGGAATGTCATCCTCCTTCACTTTCAGCTGATGGTACCCAGATCTCAAGTCAATCTTGAAAAAATACTGATCTCCCTAGAGAAGACAAAAAAAGTCATTGATATGAGGAAATTGATAATTTTTTATAATATTAATATAATTCAAATATCTATAATCAATGAAAAGAATCGTGGAACCATATTTATTATTTATGAAGATAACAAGATTACCCCATGGCGAAGTTCGAGGATGAATGAAACCTTTATCAAGATACTCATGCAATTTTTTTTAATTATAAAATTTTCACTTAAGAAATTTTATAAGGGGTTTTCGAAATTAAATTAGCATCTAGAACTAATTAAATAGTAAATTCAACTTTTTGATCAGTTATAACACTTGAAAAATCATTGAAAAAATATCGAGGTATTCATTTTACACTTTCAGACAATTCTCTTGTTTTCAACAATATGTTCAAGATAACATTCATTTCCATCTTTAAATAGTTTCTCATATTCCTATGGTGTTATCAATGGTAGAGTTCATAATTTTATATAAATGGAATATATTTCTAAAAACATCTACATTATCTCAACAATAAATCTTAGCATGATAAACAAAAAGTGAATCCATAATTAGAATAACATCATCCTTTTATAAAGAAAAAAACTACAAGGTTTACAGGTAATATATTTTCAAAGAAAAAAACCCGAAGACTCGTATAATTCATTTTTTTCATCATATTTTCTCCCGGTCTTTTTACCATAAACTCTAGATTCATTTCTCCAAGTGAAATTTAAAATTTACTAGAAACTTTCTTAGAATTAAAGTAATCTGTAGACCCCATACTAAACAATACATTAAAAAGATATAAGTAAACAAAAAATGTACATTATACCACTAAATTTGATGGCCTAAAAACTGATGAAGTAGTCTCAAAGGATTTCACTACAAATTTCTAATTATATTTCGACAAATTCCTATCATTTTGATCCTTCATTGAGAAGGTAAATTCATAATTCCCAATATCACCACATTTAAAACACCTTATAGTTTTATTATCTGAATTGAACATACCAAAACAAAGATCTTTTTCATTGCAAACTCAGGCCATATGTCCAAACATACCATATAAAAAACACTTCCTAGATTTTTTAAGATATTTCCCAAGGTTATTTTTACCACAATTTCTACAAACTAGAAACAATATTTTCTTACATTAAGATTTATTTGATTGATTCATACACATTTCTTGCCATCTAAACCTTTTATTCTACTTGTTTTCTATGTACACTTGATCATTATAAATCTCCATTTCTACCTTTTCATGAAATCAAACAAGTTTCTCATAACTTTTGAATTAATGGTTATCCAATGCCCTTAAGTTTCTTGGCTTTCAATACTGAGTAAAAAAGATTAATTTTAATATCAAGATCCCATATAAAATTTGGAGTATACCTTTCCAATTGAGTGAAGATTTCTTTATACACTACCCATGAATCTTGCTTATTTTGTTTCAATTAAATGAATTTATCTTCCATTCTAATTGGAATCGCCTTAAGGAAATATTTTTCAAGGAAAATATTTTTAAATCCATCCCATTTTAAGGAATAAATCTCTTCTATTTCCTTGATATTATTTTCCATTTACCACCAATGGTCACCTTCAACTTGGAAAAAATTATTTCAAAGAATAAATTTTTTATTATGTAAGTATCCCATGTTATCAAGTACATTTTTAAGGGATTTAATCCAACCTCTAACCACTACTGGTTTAGAAGATCCACTAAAAGTAAGAGGGTCTTTCCTCATAAAATGTTCCACTATTGTCATGTTCTTTTATGGTAGATCTGGATGTTATCTTTAATGGATTCAACCACCATTTATGTATTTTGTAAACTGAACCATTACTATCAAAAATTTCACGGTTCCAATTCTAATCATTCTAGGTTACAAATTCATAAAGATATGATCCTCTTGATGCCTTCCTAGTTCAACGTATCTATTTCTGCTGCTGAAATACATTCTGAAGAGACATATTTTAGATGAATCAACATGGTAATCCTAAAATAGTATATCATTTAAAATTAAAAATAAATTAAAAATAATTTATGATATTCTATTAACATCATCCTTACCCCTAAAGTTAACTAAACTGTGTTTTGATACCAACTTTAAGCATCTGACATTATTTATTACATAATCTAGTTAATTCAACGTGAATACACTTATTAAATTATGAAAGATAATATTGGTTTATAGTTTTTAATAATTAAGTCATAATTTATACATAATAACTGACAATAATATAATTTGTATTCTACTAAAATAAAATCCATTTCGTCCATAATATTTTTTTTTAATAAATCATGAATTCCTTTTCTAAAAATTATTCACAACATTCAACATGGATTCTTATTTTATCTTAAAAATTATTAAACACTATGAAATACATTTTAAAACATGGGATGAGCACAAAAAGCTCAGTAAGATACATAAAAATAAGGAAATAAACTAGTAATCCATGAATACTTATATACATATGAAATCATTTTCACAAAGATAATACTTCTCATCCTTAAAGTATCATATAATTACTTTATCAAAAAAAGACATTTCCATAAAACATAGAAAACATAAATAATACATTTCAGTAACTTGGGGAATCATTTTCATACCATAATTACATAGTATTATAACACTCCTTACTACCTCATGAGTTGTAACCCTCATGGATACCTTAAAATTTAACCCTCATGGCAGCCATATGATTTAACCATTGTAGTTCGACTGAGAATAACCATTATGGAAGACTTCTAACATAAAAATTAAAAATGCATCATATATAGTAACCCTATATTTTTACAAAAATCATTACATTATTTTAAGAATAATAAAGCATCATATTACAATCCAAGGATCGTAAATTCTGGTGTTTTGGAAGATTAGGTACATAAAACTGGAAAACATGGGACTAAATAAAACCTTTATTTATTTAATATTCATAAATATCCCCTAAATTAAATTTTTCTCATACATATTCATACTATAACCTAGGGATAACATGAACTAAGGGAATAGCTAAAAATCCCAGTAATGGAATAAACATAAGAATAAAGCTTTAGCACATGGGTTTGAAGGCATGACAAAATGACATAAAAAGGAAGGGAATATATGGAATAATAATGTATAAACATGGGATCATATTAACATTGATTAATAGTAATGTGGTAGAAAAATAAAACATAGATTTATCAAGATTCAAGGCTTGTTTCACATAGAGGATCACAAGTCAAGGTTCACCACCAAGACCGTTGCACACGGTAGCCCGAGTCAAGGCTAACCGCTAAGAACATTGCACATAACATCTAATGAGAGTCAAATTTACCCAATAGATTAGATTGTTATCTAGTAGAACCCATCGTAACATGTTCATTAATATTCTTTCCACATATGTAATCATACACAATCAATCATACATAAACATAAGGGTCACCTGTGGAAATAATTGGGTATCATATTCATATCATAAAGCATAAAAAATGGGAATATGAAAACAATTTTCATGAATGGATGTAATTAGATCATTAATAGACACTAATAAGGTATAATAGACATATATAATTATAAGTGATGTAAATTTGAAGTTATAAGACATAAAAAAGAAACTTTTAGGAAACTTTAGAATGAAAATATTTCAGTGTAGTTTAAGAAAAATATCAAAGGTCACTTAGAGTAGAAAAAGGAATAAAATTTTATATAAAACTTGAAGGTAATTAAGAATGATTTTATAAGAAAAAATTGTTTTTATAAAAATAATGGTATCTTAAAACATATTATATAGGGCACTTTAAATTGGGTAATAATTCGAGAAGTTCCCTTAAATGGGTTTGCTTATCGGGAAGTATTGAGAAGGGAACCACTTGAAAACATGTATATCTATGAAATAGAATGATGAATGGACCTTATTAAATTATTTTGGATAATTTAAATAGAATATATAATATTCATGTAAAATTAATAAATAAATTAATTTGGGTAAAAAAATGATAGAGAAACCTCAAGGAATATTGGAGGTTTGGGTAGAATCCCTTACCTTAAGTCCGATGATGTCCTTTACTTGTTCTTAATGCCCTAGATAACCAGATTAAATTCATTAATTAATATTTAAAGAACCTATTATATGTATAATTTATTTATTATAATGTTGTTAAGTTAATTCATGGATCTTTTTAATGGGTTACGAAGTTCAATATCATTGTTTGGGAGTGATTGTTTCCGTGGTTTTCAAGATCGATGTACTAATATACACGTAAGGATAAACATGTAAGATGAGAATTGTTGTTCAGAATTGAATTTTTATGTTATTAGTAAAAATACAAAATATTAAATGTTTATAAAATTCATTTGGTTATTTGGATTGAAGATGGATTGTTATATAAGATTTTAATGATAACTGTTTTGGTTAATTGGTAGTTTTTTATCACAACAAATGCATTTTTCTTTATAATGTGTACAAAAAATTCCAAAACCTAAAATTAGAAATAATAAATATGTTATAGTTTAGTTCAACCATAAAAATGGTTTCCTAACCATAATTGAAGACGGTAAAAGAATTTAAAAACATATCTTCCTTGAATGTGATGAATGAACACATATCAGATGGTGTTTCATTTCTAGTATAAAAGGAGGGGAAATGAGAGATGGTTATGAATTATTTAATCATCATAAAAAAATTCTAGTAAATTTAATTTATTGGTTTCATCATAAAATTTTAATGAATGTATGTGAGGAATGAAAAATAAAGAAATGAACTTGAAATAAAATAATGAAAAGAAAAAAATAATTTACCCCTTGAATATATCTTCCTTGAGAATATCCTTAGGAGAGAATATTTGATCTTTGAACAGAACATAGGATGATAGAATTGGGAGATGGTATTAGGGAGATATTTTAGTAGAATTTAGACTATGCACTAGGCTTGATAGGTGTGCTAAGAGGAGTTAAAGAGGGGTGGTATTTATATTGGAGGAGAGGTTTTCTCAATATTTTATTATTTTTCTCAAGACTAGCAATAGTAATGATTCTTGTGACCAAAAAACATTAATATGTGCATTGAGTTAGAACCCAAGGTTTTTAATTCATTATAACATCATCCATGACTCAATAAATCATGTATTTAGATTATTCGGTAAATTATCATATTTTATTACTCACTAGAAATTCAAATATTTCAGAAAAATCCTAGAAATTTACCCCAACCATTTTTCAACATTTAGAATTCAAAAATGCACTCCATTTTATGAAAATAGTTTCCTTAATATGATAAATTTAATTTTTAATTAAAATCATAATTTACTTTAAAAATACAAATTATAAATTTAAAACTACTTTTCTAACAATTTGAAAAATTAATTAAGGTATATTAAAACTATATTATAATCATAAGTCATAAAAATAATTATTCCTGAATACATTTTATGAAAATAAATTTTCTTTTAAATTATTAAATTAGGTATAAAATTGTAATTAAATATATATGACTTACAAAAATACCAACACTTAATTAAATTTTTTAAAAATATTTACTAACTAAAATTGTGATATATTTATATCATATTTTCACTTATATGTTGGATAAATTTTATTTATAAATTCATTTGAGATGTTAAAATTCAATTCTCTGGTTTACTATTCATAAGGGTCACATTACTATTCTAAAGGCCAAGTTACTATTTCATCGGTATACGTTCCATAATTTCTAGAGATTCCATTCATTTTACTCATTATTCATTGATAAGGTTTGTATTGTGTTCTTATATGATTATAATATAAGACATAATTATACTTAGATAATTCCATTGATAAAACATTGGGTCATTACATCCCCCCTTATGAATTTTTCCATCAAAATTTCATTTTAAATTATAAGTTGTAAACTGGTGTTGGTACTTTTCCATAATTTCTTTCTCCAATTCCCATGTTGCCTCTTCGTACTTATTGTTCTTTCAATGAACATTGACCAGGTGAGTATTTTTGTTACGTAAACTTTAAATCTATGATCTAAGATGTTCAAAAGCTACTTCTCATAAGAAATATCATTCTCCAATTATACCACCTCTGATGTCAATACATGTGAAGGATCTGGTATTTACTTCATTAATAGAGATACATGGAAGACATCATGTACTTTTGGTAGTTGGAAGTGCTAGTCAATAGGCCAAAAATACAACACGATCAAGAATCTCAAAGGGGATGATGTACCTAGGACCTAGCTTTCCTTTCATACCAAACCTCATGACCTTTCATAGAGATATTCATAGGAATAACATGTCTCTAACTTTGAACTCAAGTCCCCATCAGTGATTGCATGCATAATTATTCTATCGAATTTGGGATATCTTGATGTGTTTCTGAATAGTTTTCACCATCTACAACATTTCTTCAACCATTTCAGGTCCTAGAAGCTTATGCTCACCGACTTCATCCAAACATACCGGTGTTCGACACCTTTTCCCATAATGGGATTCAAATGGTTCCATTTCAATGAATGTGTGGAAACTATTGTTTTAAGAGAATTAAACAAGTGGATGATGTTGGTACAACCCTCATTTTAAGTCCATGGAACATTCCCTCAACATATCTTCCATTTTCTGAATAGTTTGATTAGATTGGTTATCAGTTTGAGGATGGTAGGTCATGTTGAAGTTTAACTCAGTGCTTAGAGCATGTTCGAGACTTTTCCAGAACATTGAGGTGAATCTTCAATATCTATCAGATACAATAGATAGTGTTAATCCATATAGACTTATATCCTATTAGATATATATATCCATGAAAGTTGATCCAATGAGAAGTCCTCTAAAATTTGGATAAAGTGACCTGTCTTTGTAAGATAATCCACAATGACCCATATAGAATTGTTTCCTATTGATGTCCATAAGTCCAATGACAAATCCCATGGTTCTATTATCCCACTTCCATGTTGTTATTGATAGTGGTTACATGATCCCCTTATACCTTTTTCTTTCATCCTTCACTTAAAGACACACCAGGAACATTGATGTATATTCCAAAATCTCCTTCTTCATATTGTCCCACCAAAAGCTCTCTCAGAGATATCAATACATCTTTGTACTTCCTGGGTTAATAGATATGGTTGATCTATTCATGTCATTAAGAAGTTTCTTCTGTATATCTGGATTGGATGGTACACATAATTGTGACCCAAATCTTTCAGCTCCTTCCTCATGAATCTTGAACTCATAGGATTTCCAATTTCTCATAGCTTCCACTCTTTTATTGAATTTCCACATCATTTCATGGAGCATCCTTTATTTTCGTTATGATGGATGGTTGAGTAACCATTTGAGAAAGGATTGATGATTTTTCTCCCATAAATATTCCCATGGATATCCTATGAAAATCTATGAATGTTATATACTTTCCAATTATCATCCTTGATAATGATTCATGATCCTTTCTACTTAGAGAATCTGCCACCTTATTTTCCCTACTAGGATGGTAGTGGATTCAGTAGTCATAATCCTTGATGAAATTTATCCATATTCACTGGAACATATTAATATATTTATATGTGAATATATATTTGTGACTCTTTTGATTAGTATATATCTAACACTTCTCCCCATATAGATAATGTGGCCTGATTTTCAACGTAAAGATCACAACTACAAACTCCAGATCATGAATGGGATAGGTTAGCTCATGTATTTTCAGATGAATTCAGGTGTATATTATCACATTATCATTTCAAATCATCACAAAACCTAATAACTTCTTTTAAGAATCAATTTACACCAAAAGGAGTTAACCACTTATCGGGAGTGAGAGTATTGGAGCAGTGATAAGCCTCTTTTTGATCTCCTTAAAGCTTTCCTCACATTATTGATTCTAGAAAAAATTAACCCCCTTTAGTGTTAGCGTGGTCAATAGGTTTGAAAATTGTGAAAATTTCTTCACAAATCATTAGTAATTTCTAGATAGAACAGGGAAGCGATGGATCTCTTTTAAAAATGTTGGCATGGTCTACTCTTTGATTGCCTTTATCTTAGAAGGGTCCATAGATATCTCTTTTCTGGTGATAACATGCCCTAATAATGATACTTCCTCCATCTAGAAATCACATTTACTATACTTTCCATATAGTTTCTCCGTTCAAAAAGTCTTCTAAATAGTATTCTAATGCTCCTCATGTTCCTCCTTTCTCTTGGAGTATATCAGAATATCATTGATGAAGACTACCAAATATTTGTCGAGGTAATCTCTAAAAACTCAATTCATTAAATCCATGAAAATTGTTGGAGCACTATGGCGTCACTATGAATTCATAGTGTCTATGCCTCTTTTAAAAGGTAGTCTTGGTAATATCTTCCATCCACACCTTTAATTGGTGATATCCTAACCGATGGTCCACCTTAGAGAAATAACTGACCCCATAAATATGATAAAAAAAGTTATATATATAAGGTAGGGGATACATGCTCTTTATCATGAATTGATTGATCTCATGATAATCAATGAAAAGGATAAATGATCCATCCTTCTTCTTAATAAAGATTACTGGTTTACCCCAAGGTGATGCACTCTGGAAAATAAAACCCTCCTCTAGATTCTCTTATAACTACTTCTTAAGCTCTTCCAACTCAACAATGTCCATTCTGTAAGCTATCTTTGATATAGTTAAGTATCTAGGAATAAGTTCAATTGAGAACTCAACCTCTCGATGAAGAGGAAGACCATGCAATTCTTCAATGAATACATCATTTTAATCCATCATGATGGGAATATTGTTGAGAAGCATCATCTCATTTATCTCAATAATTTGAGCAAGATATGCTTTCTCAAATGGAAACATTATCCACACTTGAGATGATGATTCTAAAAGAGATTAATATTCCTCCATACACTTTTATAGGATTGGAGGATTTGCTGGGATGTAAAGAGTGATCCTCCTTTTTTGAATATTATTGTTGGATTTGTTTAAGGATAGATAATCCATGAATAAGATAACATCTAAATCCACTAAAGGAATTATGATGTGATTTTCTCGGAGGTTAAGACCATAAAAATTAACCTAGGATGAGTTATATACATTGGATGTAATAATTTCCCTATTATCTAATCTCACAGATAACTCAATCTCCAAATTTTTAGATGGTGTTTGAATGGTTCTACTAAACTAGAACATTATGAAGGAATACATAGAATTATAATCAAATAGTACATTTGATATTCATGAATGAACAACAACAATACCTATCACTAAATTGTTTTCAATCTCAACCTCATTAGTAGTGATATCATAAGCCCTTTATTGTTTCATTAGAGGTTGTTGTTCATTGCCTATGACTATCCTTGGCTTATGTAGATTTTTTAACATAATTTCCATGTTCCTTGTAATTGTAACACTACACTACAAGTTGAGAGTTGATATGAACCATCCTTTATTATTCTATGTTAATGGAATTCTTCATATCCCTCAAGTAGTTCTTAGACAGATGTCCCATTCTTCAACTTTTGAAGCAATTCTTGGTTCCATTTAGATAGTTACTAGGAGGATTATTCCCACAATTTGGACACGTGGAATGTTCGATCTTGTTCAAATCATTGGATTTGTTTTAATAACCACCCATATTAGACTCAATTTTCCACTTTTTTCACCTAGACATGAGAAAATTGAGAGTATCTGATCTCCATTTCAACCTTGAGGGCACACCAGACAATATCCTCATAACTGTCAAAGTCTCGAATCACCAAAACTTTTAGTATACTTGGATTTAGTGTTCAAAAGAAGTGATCCACCTTGTATTAGGTGTTCATGACAAAGCATGAGGTGTAACTTAAAAGCCTTGTGATGTTTTCTTCACAGGCCCTGATGGACTCATCTTCCTTCTACTTGAGTCCGAGGAACTTTCTTTCCATTTTGAGATAGAGGGTTCCAGGAAAACATTTATTGAAAAATATTTTCTTGAATTTCTCAAAATCCATGGAATTAATTTCACCTTATTACTTTGTATTCTTGATCAATTTCCACCAATGATCAGATTATATATTCAAATGTTAGACCCGCCAGCACAACTTTCTCTTTTTCTGAGCACTAGAAGAGATAGAATATATTTTTAATGGAGTTAATCCACTATTTTACAAGGAAGGGATCAAAAGATCCACTAAACATTGTAGGAATTTTCTACATTAATGATTCTACAGAAATTTGATCTTTCCTTGGAGGAGGATGGACTTCTACATGATTTAAGTTATTATTCATAACTTGAGCCAACTGATCAATCATAATTATAATGTTTTGAGCACCTGTTTCCTCCATATCAGGCATGTCATTAGGGAAATATTTAAATTTCCTATTAAATTTATTTTTGCCACAAGTTCTTATATTTCCCACCATTAACTAATAAAGAGAAAATATAATTAGAGTGATTTAATACATGGCTAATAAGCATAAAAAATGAAAATTTAATCCTAAAAGGATAAACAATTGAAGGAAAAGTATATCCTAACTTGTGATTACTTATATTTTAATATAGGTTATCCATGATTTTTTTTCCTAACGTATATTCTTATGAGATTTTTTTGTTCCCTTAATAATGTTTCATTCTATTCTATGGAATTTATCAAAGAATATCCCCCCAGGAGTGTCAAACCAGAAGTGTTGTAAGGCCTGTTGTCGGGCACCAGTTCCTATTCGAGTCTAGATCAAAGCCATGTTTTTGGGTTTTACCCCTAGATACATCAATTATAGGGACACCTCCACTTGTTCTTATCTAGAAAGGGATTTATTATCTTGAAAAACCACTTAATATATACTTACAAAAATTTAGGGATGTTTTCTTATACTTAGTCTCTTCCCTGATGTTCTTACTAAAGTTGTCTATTCCTAATATCTAAAAATTAATTAGACCATACTCTGATACCAACTATTGTGACCCTAGACTTTTAAACATAACATTACATGATTTTAATCATAACAAAGAATCATATTACATTCCAAAGATTGTAAAGTCTAGTGTCTTGGAATAATAGGTACATAAAACTGAAAAACATGAGACTAAATAAATCATTTCATTATTAAATATTCATAAAGAGAACCCAAATTCCATTGTGCTCATACATATTCCTAGGATAACCTGGTTATAACATAAACATAGAGATTATCTAAAAATCTTAGTAAGGGAATACTTATAATAATGAATCTTTAGCACATGGTTTAGAAGGCATGAAATAATGATATAAAAAGACAAGGAATATATAGAATCATAATGTATAAACATTGGATCATATAAACATGGATTTATAGTAATGTGGAAGAATCATAGAAAATTTCTTTATCACTATTCAAGGATCATTGCATATAGAGGAGCAGAAGTCATAGTTAACAACCAAGGCCATTAAACTTGGTTGCATGAGTCAAGGCTAACTGCCAATATAGTTGCACAGGACATCTCATGAGACTCAAAATTACCCAATGTGTTGGAGAATTATCTGATCTCACCCATCATAAAATATTCACGAATATGATTTCCACACACAAAATCATCTATAATCAATCATATATAAACATACGGGCTACCGATGGAATGAATTGGGTAACATATTTATATCATAATGCATAAACAATTGGCATATAATATAAGTATCCTTAAAGGAAAGGTATTAGATCATGAATGGGAATTAATAATGTATAATAGGAATATATACTGAAAAAATATGTCAATTTAAAGTGATAACATGTAGAAAGATCATTTAAGAAACTTTAAAATAAAAACATTTTAGATCGGTTTAAGGAGAATATCAAAGACCACTTAGAAAAAAAAGGAAATAATATTTTATATAAACCTATAAGTGAACCTAGAAGGTTTTAATAATAAAATGAGTGGTTTCATAAAAAAAATTATGGCTTAAAAAAGATTATAGATCACACTTGAAATTGGTTAAGAATTTGGAAGGTTTCCTTAAATGGGTTTTCTTATGGGGAAGTATTGA
Source organism: Viscum album (assembly GCA_963277665.1). NCBI lineage: Eukaryota > Viridiplantae > Streptophyta > Magnoliopsida > Santalales > Viscaceae > Viscum > Viscum album. The sequence goes on from OY728135.1 coordinate 1,372,996,691, forward strand.
GGAGGGAACCACTTAAAAACATGTATATACCTGAAATAGAATGATGAATGGAACATGATACATGATTTTGAAGTGTGTAAATGGAATTTATATTATTTACATAACAATAACAGATGTCCCCATTTAGGTAAAAAGAAATATAGAGCAACATGAAGGAATATTGGAGGTTCGGGTAGATTCCCTTACCTTAAGTTTGATGGTGTCCTTTAATTGACATTATTGTCATGGATAACCAAATTAAACTCATTAATTAATATTTACATAACCTCTTTATTGATTTATTATAACTTTATTAATTTCATTCATGGCCCTTTTAATAGGTTAAGAGGTTCAATATCATTGTTTGGGAGTGTTTGTTTCCTTGGTTTTGAAGACCAATTTACTTATATACACGTAAGGATAAACATTTAAGATGAAAATGGTTGTCCAAGATTTAAGTTTGATGTTATTAACCATGAAAATGGGTTCCTATACACAATTGAATAGGTTAAAAGAAATTGAAAACCCATCATCCTTAAATATGATGAATTTACACATCTTGGAAGGTGTTTTAATTTTTAGTATAAATGATGGGGAAATGAGATATGATAATGAATTATTCCATTATCATAACAAAATTGTATTAAATTTAATTTAATCAAGTCTTCATGACATTTTAATGAAATTAGGCGAGGAATGAATATTAAATAAAGGATCTTGAAGGAAAATAAAATAATAGAAAAGTAGAATTTACCTCTTGAATATATCTCCCTTAAGAACCTCTTTATGGAAGAGGATTTATTATTTTGAAGAAAACAATGAATAATGGAAATGGTATAGTGTATTAGGGAGATATTTTAATAGGATTTGAACTAGGAACAAGGCTTGAGAGGTTTTAGTAGAGAAGGTAAATAGGGGTGGTATTTATTGTGGAGGAGAGGAGGGTTTTCTCAATATTTTATTCATTATTTTAATATTTTGCTCAAGACATGCAATAGTAATGATTATTTTGACCAAAAAATAGTAATATGTTCAAGTGATTTTGAAACTAAGGTGATTAAATCCTAAAAACATCATCAATGACTCAATAAATAATGTGTTTAGATTATTTTGTAAATTATCATAATTTACTATTCACTAAAAATTCATGTATTTCTAAAAAAACAAAAATTTTACCCCAAACATTTATTGATTTGTATAATTACAATAAAAAATCAATTTTTTGAAAATAATTTTCTAAATATGAGAAATTTTATTTTTAATTAAAATCATAATTTAATTGAAAAATACAAATTTTAAAATTAAAACTTATTTTATAACACTTTAAGAAGTTAATCAAGGCCCCTTAAAATTATCTTATAGTCACAATTCATCTAAATACTTATTCATGAATAAATTTTATGAAAATAAATTTTCTTTTAAATTATTATGTTAATCATAAATTCTTATTTAAATATACATGACTTACAAAAATACAAAGACATAATTAATAATTTTTAAACTATTTACTTACTAATAATATGATATATTTATATTATATTTTTACTTATAATATGGATAAATTTTATTTATACTTTTGTTAGTGAGGTTGCTATACAATTTTCTGGTTTACAATTCATAAGGGTCACATTACTATTCCAAAGGGCATGTTACTATTTCATTGGTATACGTTCCTTAACTCCTGTAGATACCTTTTATTTTAATCATTATTCATTTAAAAGGATTGTATTGTGTTCTTATATGATAATACTATAAGACATAATTATAATAAGGGAATTCTATTGATAAAACATTGGGTTGTTGCATTATAAGGATATCATAGTCGCAACCACCATAATAAAAAATGGCCATGAACTAGAACATAATCATAAAACATGAATAATTGCATCATAAATAAATTCCTTTGAATTTTGTATAATGATAAAATTAAAAGAGGGGTTTTTACAAAAATTACCTTACCTAAGGATTGACTTGCTTCAAACATATTAAAACCTCATGTATAATGGTTTAAATAGTGATAAATATTAATTATAGAACTATATTCATATTTATAATACCTTATATGATATTTTTATAACATCTCTCCTTCAATTTGTCAACAATTTTGTTTTATTTTCATTGTTTCTGTTTCATTTGATTAATGGTTCCACGGTTGGTTCATTATGGATTTTCATGTAAAACGGAAGAAAAACTCCATAAGTCGAATAAAATGGTGTTAATATGTTTCCATAATTTTTAATGATACCATATATCATTTCTTCTGATATGAGGATGTTTCATTATGTAAAAAATTAATGATAAATGTTTTCTTTTATTTTTGGCAGGTATTTCCGACCATCACAAACTAGTCTTGATTTATTTAATGTAATGTTTATAAATTAGGTCCAGAACATTAAAAAAGTTATAATATACATATGAAAATATTTTTTCACCATAATAATGGCTTTAAGACCATCCTTGAAGGAGTAAGAATAAAATGAAAATTTGACATCCATGAAGGCAGTGAATGGACATATCATGGATGATACTGTCATTTTCGAGAATAAGAGAAGAAGAAGAGAGATTTGATGATGGATATTCAATTAAAACAAAACAATTATAGTATATTTAAGATACTAGGGTCATAATTTCACTTTTATTAGGGTATATTAGGAGAGAATAATAAAATAAAATATATTGAAATGAAAATGAAAGAAAATGAAAGAGGATTTTACCTCTTCAATTATCCTCATCGAGAACATTCATATGAATATTTAATTTGGTATTTTTTTGAGAATAATGTCTCTTGGAAATATGGAAGATTAATTTGAAGAGTACTGGGACAATTTTGGATAATCTTCAAGGATTTGGACATGTGAGTAGAAGAGGTTGTGAGAGTTGGTATTTGTAATGGAAGAGAGAGGTGTTTTCTCATTATTTTATTTATTAGTTTATTATTTTGGATCAAGACTATAAATAATTTGATAATTATAACTAAAATTATTAAATTAATGACATTAAGTTCTATATTATAGAAATTACATCAATAATAACACATATAATAGTGTATTTAACTTATAATGTGTATATACCATAAATTACTATATTTAACTATTCAGAAAAAATTCATGTATTTTAGAAAAATACCAAAAAATTAACACAAAACATTATTCAATGATTAGAATTAACAAATAAACTCAATTTTATAAAAATAATTTTCTAAATATGTGAAATTTAGTTTTTAATTAAAATCATCATTTATTCGAAAAATTATGATTTTAAAATTATAACTAATTTCATGACACTTTGAAAAATTAATTAAGGTCCCATAAAATTATCTTCTAATAATAATACAATAAAATTTTATTTTATGAATATAATTTATGAAGAAAAAATTTATTTTAATTCATTATATTAATTATAATATTTTAAATAAACATTTATGTTTCAAAAAAATTCCGATAATTAATTTATAATTTTAAAAAAAATTAATTACATATTCCTTGATAAAAATATATAATATTTTCAATTATAAGATACATTAATTTTATTTAAAATATCATATGTGAGGTTACTATTATATTAGTATAGATTCATTAATTTTTATTAATACCACTTTTTCATTATACATTTATAATGAATTTTACTAATAGTTCTAGAAAGAAAAAAAATTATTTAAGTACTTGGGTTATTACAATTGCGATGCATCTATAATTCTGTTGGGAACTGTCTTGATAGAGGGTGATAATGTGTTTGGTTATGGGTATCATTAGTGGTGCTCCCATTATTGAAACTACCCTAGTCATGAATTATATTTTAAAGCTATGGGTCATGCATTGAAATGTTGGAGACACTACCACTTTAGTGAGAGTTTTTTCATATAAAAAGACTATAAAAGTCTACTTATATTTTCTCCCAGTGGGATCTGAGTCTTAATCATGGTAATTTTTTAGAATAATTAAATATAATTGACTTTGATATGGTATATTCTCCCAAAAAATATAATTTCATTATATATTATCTTAGCATGATGATGCATGAAGATTGAGAGTGGACATGAAAAGTAGTTTGGAAGCAAATGGATTTACTGGCAGACTAGAAAGTGGGCCTAACTGAGGATTAAGGGGTAGTGTCTTATTTACCCATAGTTTTTAAAAGGTTGGGGCCGAATCCTCAATTTATTATTTAAAGAAAAGACCTCTTTAGTGTGGGTAGAGGGAGACCCATTACATAGCCCAAAGGCCCAAGGCCAAGTGGCCTAAAAAAGGCTTAAAAGCCCATTTTTGGCCCAAAGGACCCCTCAATGAATAGTATTGATACAGTATCCATGCTGAAATAGTACCCACTACAGTACCACCACCGCTAGAATACCCCCTCTTGTTTACCCTTAGTGATTATGTAATCATCAATGGAGCAAATTAATTCTAGTTAGAACTCTAATCTATAGTGAATCATGATAAGTGAGAGGCTAGCATCAAACAGTTCCATTCTAGGGTGGAACTTAGATAGATGTGGTATACCTTAGGTTTATATAAGAGTGATGGTCCCTTCTTCTATGTGGTAAGGGTTGATGAAAGCTTCTCACGATTCATAGTGGGAATTGAATTCATGATCACAAAAATGTGTCACATTATTATATGAAAATTCTGGGGGCCTTATATGAAGAGAGATATTATAGGATTTGTCTCCCATTGTTTGAATTATTATAAGATTAAGGCCAAGAATTAGAGACATAAAGGGTTTATCTAGGGACTTACAATGGTTATGTGGGCATGGGATGAGGTAAAAATTGATATTGTGATAGGTTTTTATATGAATCCATGAGGTCAACAAACCATTTCCGTTTTAGTGGATGAGTTGGCCAAGGTGTATCAACTTCTAGCTGGAAGACTAAATCTATGGTTGAAATATGAAAACTATATGTTCGAGGAATTAGGTGGCTTCATATAGTGCCTTTAAGTATGGGTTTTGATAGAGAAACTTAGTTTAAATCAAATTTTTGTTAATTTTTATAGAAGGTGATGAGGACTCAGTTGAATTTTAAGAATATATTTTTATCCTGAGACTGATGGGTAGTCCAAGAGAACAATATAGAATTTACTTGATATACTTTGAGTGTGTATTCAAGATTTTGGTGGAGCTTAGGATGAACAGTTGGATCTGATTGAGTTCTCCTATAACAAAAGTTTACACTATTTGATTTAGATTTCTCTAGATTAGGATCTCTATGGATGTTCATGTTGTTTATTACTAAGCAGGAACGATGTAGGTGAATCTTTAGTTATTAGTCATGATATAGTGTGTGAGAACATTGAGCATGTGAAATTGATTCAGAAACAATTGGTTATGGCTTAGAGTTGGAAAAGATCATATTCTAACCAGAGTAGATGTCCCTTGGAGTTTGCTGTGGGTGACATAGTGTTCTTGTGTGTGTCCACTTAGTTAGGAAATAGGTGGTTGAGGAAATAAGGGAACTTGGAATTATAGTACATTGGCCTATTCAAGATCATTAAATTCATCAAGCTCGTATACTTTTATTTGGATATTCCTACATGGTATTGAAGTATTTATAATGTGTTCCTTGTGTCCCAACTTAAGAGGTATGGACCCGATCATTTTCAATTGATCGAATGTGAGTGTGTTGATTTGGGGTTGGATGCAACTTTTATAGATATGACCATTTAGAATTTTGATGAATGTGAGAAGGTGTTGTGAGGTAATACTATTCCACTTATTTATGTTTAATGGCTACACAAACATATTTAGGAAGAGGCATGAGAGTAGGATATATACATTCAAGCATAGTGGTATGTGATGTTGAGAAGACACCTAGAGACCCTTCTGGAGGATGATAAGTCATTAGAGGGGGAGACCTATGAAAACACTATTTTAATGTATTTTTTCCAATGGGTATATATATTTTTGAATATGTTTTAGATTGATTTAATGTATTTAAGTGGTGATAAGGAGGTTGGAACTGTAAAGGGGATTTGTTGGTGAGCATGTTGTAGATTTAAAATCTACAATAGCACTGCTGACCAGTTGGTTGTGTCTATAAGATACATAACATGACTGTTTATCCCATCATCTATATGGTGGTAACCCACTATCTCATAGGTGAAGTTCATAGGTAGAAGAAATTCTACTCAAGAACCAGTGGCTCACAGGAGTCACCTCCAAGGGCCTAGTAAGCCCAATCAGTTTATGTGACCTTTTTTACTAAAACCCTAAACCATATCCTCTTTAATCATTCCCTCAGCCTACCTAAACTCCCAAAACCATATGATCTATCTTCCATTTATTTTAGGATCTCTACTATACTTCAATCACCTCCCTTCGATGCACAAACAATAATTTGATCCTACGTTCATAATCCGATGAGTTCCATCATAATCTAGATCAATTAACTAATATTATCTTTGTTCAAACCCAAATACATTATTGATGTATTGAAAACATCTATAAATTTTGGAATTGTATAGAAAGATAATTTTTGGTCGTTGATAGAATTGTTACAGAGATTTGGGAAATTGGAATCTACATACAGTTTGAAGGTCGTTATTAGCAATGAATATTTCTGGGTATATGTTATCTTATAATACCATTTGGGTATGAAATATCTTCAATATTGATCTGAAAATTATAATAATGATGTATTGATAATTTAAATATGATTTATAGCGCTGTAATTGGTTTTGTACAATAACCATCATCATTGAAACATTATTTCACCTAACGTAGAGGTGGTCCTTATCATTAGTGCATGTGTATATGGGTCCTTGGTATGATTGTTTGGAATTTTTTTAGTCAATGATACCTATGTATTATGTTTACTTACATGTGTATTAGTGATGACTATATATTTTACTTGATATGTTATGATATTGATCTGTCATTTTTTATTTATGTATTGCATGTTCTTTTCGTAAATCTTCATCAGTTAATCATATAGGTTGATTTATATAGACTATCCATGAGGGGAATGTGTTAGAAGTTGGTCGACATGTACATGGTCTATCCCTTAAATGGTGATTAAGTAGACATGGGTATGGACTATCCCTTAACAGGGATATATCAGGTGGCTGTTGCCATTACTTATACCATAGATCTTAAGTAGGTAGATCTAGTCTATATGGACCTGGCATATATGTCGTGTTTTTGTGATATACATGATCCATATCTACATTATTTTTTATTTCATTCCATGAAATAATATATCTTATGAACTTTTTTAAGCACCCATTGGTGGTGTTCTACTAGGTTTCATTCTCATACCCTACTCGGGTATCTCAATACGTGTATAAATTTCATGACCAAGGATCTTGAGAAGGGAACAAGCATTACAATGGGTGTTTGAGAAAGATTAGCAGGAGGGTGATAGAATTTCAATGTGTATTGTAATGCAACGATCCTGTATTCCATTGAAGGTTCCCTGATCTCTGTTTTCCACATAACCTCAAGCACATCTCCCCAAATGCTTGAGGCAACCGACTAGTAGTGAGTTCCTAGGGCGTGTCTATTGGGAGACTATGCCCTCATTACTAGAGTGTAGCACAATGGATATACAATAATAGATTAGTCAAATAAGTAGTAAATAAATCAGAAAAAATGAACATCTAAAATAGATATAGAAAAACAATACCAGAAAGGATCCTCATATACAAATAATGATGATACATGTCATTTTTTTTTAAAAAAAATGGTACACATGGAAGGTGTACAATAATTGTAAAAAAATAAAAAAAAAGACAAAAAAATAATCAAACTAGAATAATGAGCCTCATATTATTACCATGATCACTTACTAATAAGAAATAATTAAAAAACTGTTGTAGGTCACTTTCCCTTATTCTCACCTGTAATCTTATTGTCTGTTCGGGTGCCATCAGCGACCCGAATATGGTGTGAGATAAAATCCCAGTAGGAAACCACCCAAAGGTATATTTTCATCCTTTTAGGTAATATATAATAATAATATTGTGTAGGTAGTAATAAAAAATGAAAGGAAGTATTGAAGGTAAACAACCCATAATGGTCCAGATTACCACCCATCCTTTACTACATGCTTTAGCCTAGCCAGAATGTATTTTAATTAACAGTCAGTCCTATATCATTTTATAATCAAGTTATTCTAATTATTCAATTTCCTTTAAATAAAATTCTCAAGACCGGGAATGTATCCCAACGTCCCTCGTATCGACATGTGATCTTAAGATGCCTAGACTGGACATCAATAAGGTATAAGTCATTAAATGAATCCAAGATTGTTATTTTTATTTAAAGATGCATCATATAAATAACTTCATTAATTAATTAATCATGAACCTGATCCAATATTTGGAATTCCTTATTTTTAATCAATGTATCACTCCAATCATATCATTAACCAATCACCTTATAATCCCTTCCTAGGAATTCTTCATTGGAATCCTGGTATCGCTCCAGGTGTGGTGTAACATCATTTCCAATCAATTACTTCCTCGATGGCCCACTAAGGGAGAACAAGTTTCACCCATGGGTTATATAATATTTTCCCTCTGATTCTTTCATTGGAAGTCCATAGGGTGTCCAAGTATCAGTTGGGCATATAACAGTTAGCCCCCTCACGAGTCCATCTGTGGTCGTCCGCTAAGGAGTCCTAGTGTCATAGGGCATAAGTGGGGAAATAGCCAAATGAGTCTATCCATGGGGTTCATATATGAACCCATGTGTCACCAAAGTAATATGATAAACATTCAATCAATATCATGTAATTAAATCAAAGGTCATCACCGTTGCTAATTAATTTAAACCTCACCTCAGAAGGTGGCTCAAGGCATCGATAAGACTAGAAATATTAACCCCTTATTGATCTCTTACAATAATTTCATCATAAAGGGAATATTTAGCTTAATGAATAAATTACATGGAAAGGGTCTAGGTATATGGATTCCATTCCCTTTTCTTTAATAAATTAAATTCTATTTCAATGGGATCCGTTAATTACATAGGTTATACCTATCAATTTAATTCATGAATAAATCTCCATTTGAAGGGATATTCTTTGATAATTGAGTGAATAAATAAAAAACATATATATAAACACTTATAATTTGAGGGAAAAGCAAGATACGACCTACCGTAGGTTCGTAGTGGAGGGATCATCTAGTATCATCTCTAGATTCGACTCAGATCATGAAAAAATTGAAGAACTAATGAAGAACATGAAATTAGGGAATATTATCTTACACCTAAAAATAATAGTTGATACTAAGAAGAATGGTTAACAACACAAAAGTAATTTATTACTCAATAATTCAGATCCAATGAGACGTTCAGTGCTCAAATCTAAGACTATAAAGATGAGAGGGATTAAAGTATAAAATTCCACCTTCAAAGGAGATATCAAGTCAAAGAGGCTATCTAACATGAAGAAGGCGAAAAATGGGTTAAAATGATAAGATATTTTTATATAAGTTACATAATTTCCCCCAAAATACTAGACCTTATAGTTTGGATGCATGGTTTTCTAAATCGTGCTTCAATCATGCTTTCACTACTATAGGAAGGGAAAAATTCATGGTTTGTGCCCATAGTTTGACTAACCAAACACAAACCATGAAAAAATGTTCTTTAAATAATATGCAGTTTTTGGCATGACCATGCACCAAAAATCACATAGTATATCAATATATGTGGCCAATATATTTCCATTTTCCATCCTCGCATTGTAACACCCTGAGACTTTATGAGAAATATTTTGTTTTTATGTATTATGTTATATGCAAAACCAAAGTAATCTTTCACTACACACAACACTGTCTTAGCTTGCGTTACATGCAAGGGAAACCTTCCTTGATAGCTTGAGTTGTACACAATACCGAGTTCCACTAAACAACGATATGTTATTAAAATATTATATAAAATAGCCGTTATTAATAGTAATATCAAATTTTTGAAATTTTATAAATTTAATCTTTCAAAATGGACTTCATTTTCGGATTCGGAATATTGAAATTATCTTAGGGTGAATTGTTGAAATATTTCTGAAAACATTCAATTTTTGACGAATAGTGAAAAACACTGAGTTATAGTTTAAAACAGAATTTTTATTTAAATAATTATTTAGTTTTTTTAAATTTATTTTAGGTCAAAATAGATACATAATACCTAAATAAGTTCAATGTAATTAATTGGAGTCATTTTATAATAATTTTAGATATATAAATTTTTTATTGAACTTTTTACTGTCTTTTACCCACCTACTAGTAGAATTTGGAAATTTTCATAAAACTTCATTTTACTGCTTCTGTGAGTTGAATTTCAAAATTCTGAGAGACATGGTTAATATCAAAGAGTAAAATGTGGTTCAATAAGATAAAAATAATTTTTGGTGAATAGTAACTTTTTTACTTTTATTTACCACAGTTAAAAGTAAATAGGGTAATTAAGGGTAAACATTATCTTATTATTACCCTAACAAATGTAATAATTCTATTGGATAAATATAATTCGACTAGAAACTACCTTAGGAATAAAATATGACCATTTAGGTCCACTTGGATTAGATTAGGACACTTATTATTTTTTTATTTACAAAAGAGTTAAAAGAGTTAAAATCAATGTGTAATTACTAAATGATTTTTAATATTTGGTTATACAAACAATAAATTTGACTATGAATATTCATTAGAAAGATAAAAATATTTCCTACATAACTGTATTTTATTTATAATTTTTAGACGTTAAAAAATGTAATTTATTTATGACACAATGATGATGTAGTAATTACCTTATTAATGAAATATTAACATAATTAATATTATAAATACCCAAGTAAATGTAATTTGAGACTTTTTATGAATTAAACTACTTTTATAGGTTAATATAACATATTAGGGTTGGTTATATTATTTTTATTCTATGTAATAATTATTTTATGAATTTAGAAAAAAATACCAAATAGTGTCAAAATTGACATAAAAGAGTTTTTAAAACAAATATTATATTATTAATTGATATAATGGACCTAAAAATCTAAGGTTAGGACAAAAGACTTATATAATAATATTTATGTCATTAATGAACCAATTGGGGTTCTATTGGATGTTTATAGTAAGTTTATTAACCATATAGTGTAAGAACACAGGAAGACACGGTAAAAGTTAAATTTTCTAGCTTAGAGTTAAATATAAATGATAAGGATAGAATGGTAACCAAAACTTGTATAAAACATTTTTTTGAAAGTCTTTTAACCCATACCTACCCTAGAATCAAATATTACCTCTCACCATATATTTTTTGGGATTATTCTACTTAGTTCTCATTTGCGCATCATATATCTAGCCGGATCTGGGGCCCTATGATACAACTTATCTACCCTAAGTAGATCCTCTCTACTGAAGAAAAAAATTGAGGGCTTGACTACCACATCCACGACCACTACCTCATACTAATAGGATTGTTTCACTCCTTATATCTACCTAACATGAAGTTGCTTACCATAATCCTTTACGTGGAGTCAGGGTAGACCCTCTCTCACTAGAATCTGAAGGAAAATCTCTAAAAAGGCACTATAGAAGACCCATCTTTCCCCATGATCAACACTCAATTGGGTCTCTTGTGTACTAAGTCTCATATGTTCTAATCTACCTCACTAGTGGAACCTCACCTTGCTACTTGAGTATGATCTATGGATACTAATATCACCACATAGAAGCTCTATATGATGATTCCCACTACCAGTCAATGTAGCTCCATCTCTTGGTGTTAAATTTCCCTAGATTTCACCCAACCCCCTATCAGGTTTCTCTCTATGATAAGCACTTGTTTCCCTATTCTAGAAATGGTAGTCATCAAAAATAAATTCATCTATGATTGTATATTATACCTAATACTATCCTCAAATCAAATATATTTATATAACTCATCACCCATAAAAATAAATGGGAAGCACCAAAGATCTGTAAAATGGGCCGAACAATCCATAACTAATAACATTACCTACTCTAAGTGAATGAAATATCAAGATATTTTGTCCCTCAACATCTTAGGATAAAAGTAATCATAGAAGGTCATATGAAACTACCACCAAGACATCTCTTGCTGAAGATCTATCTAAGTTATAACATCGCACCATCTCTTGGAGAAATCATGCAACATATTCATTGTGAGATTTACCCACCTCTCAGGAGACATCTCTAGATTCTCCAAGATAGATAGAATGAACTTTATCCATTAATCTTCAACCTATGGTCCACCATACCCAGAAAAAGTGGGTAGATTCTTCTACTAAAACTCTTGCGTCAACTATACCAAAGTTATGGAAGGTCATGGTGCTCCATGAATAGTCTGCATGAATTGCATCAAGCCTTCATGGAACTATGCCTTAGAACTTGTGTATGGTACAACTACTGGTGCCAAATATGGAACAAAGAGAGGATCCACCTATATCCCATGGACCAATGCCTCTAGAGCATGATAATCACCACCCTCCTGGTGCATGACTAGAGGACATCAGTACATCATACCCCTAAAATTCAAAGCACATGCCTTAGATCAAGATTCAGTAATTACTAAAAGCACATACATTTAAACAATAAGGTACAATCCTTCCCATATAAGAACACACCACTATGAATGATCCATGAGTCAGGTCTAGGTTGCGTACAAATCATTTATAAAAACAAGGATACTACCTACTTCCCACTACTAAGGTCGGGTCTGGGATAACTTCTATACTCTAACAATTTCTGTTTCCCCTTTTTTCCCATTCAATACCATTTTATTATAATTCATTTAAAATGGTTGAACCAAACGGTTCACCAAATTCCAATCCATAAGGTACTATTCTCCTCCTGAACCAAAATGTGGCATCTACCTAATTCACACCATAAAACGTTCCAAACCATGTGATTCATGGTCTATGACTCATTATTCCACAATAGGCTTCTTAGAGTGTTTGTTGTAGCCTAATAAGAAAAAAACTACTTAGGTTATGGAAGAAACTCTAAGTAAAAATCATGTTGTCAAATTACCTATATGAAATATCATTCATACATTAGGTATATCAATCATGAAACTAATCATAACATCATTCAAATAGGAAATGCATCCTATATGGAATGACATAATCCATGGAATGTGATTTCTAACAGGTTCCTAAAATGATTCATGAGATGGAATAACCTCAAATAATTAGGTTGTAAAAAAATTGAACCAATAACCATATCAATAATAATATCACCATTCATATTCATAACCAAATGGTGGAATAAAATCAACTATAAAAGCCAAAATCCAAAAATAGTAATTTCTTTCTAGGAAAGATGGTTTTTCCAATACATGGGTTAGATAAGCCCATGAAAAAATCATTTCAACAATAAAATACTTATTAATACCCAATATATTGTCACATAATAGTAAGTGAAGAAAAGAAAATACCTATGGTACCCCTTTTTTACATCCTGTTCTTGAATTCCACTGAAGCTGCCTTGAGACCGGTTGGCCACATGACCTCAAGTGCATCACCCCAAACACTAATGGTTTCCGAATAGAAGTGAGGGAATAGGGTGTGTCTATGTGGAGACTATGACCTCTTCATCAGAGTGTAGCATAATTGACATAAAATAATAGATAAGTAGAGAAAATAGTAAATCAATTAGACAATAGATGAATAGCATGAATTGATATAGACAAACAATACCAGAAAGGAACCTCATATACAAATAATGATGATACATGTCATATTTGTAAAAAAACCAGAACATGTATACATGGATGGTGTGAAATACATGTAAAAAAATACAAAATAGACCAAAAAAATCAATCTAGCATCATGATCCCCAAATCATTCTCATGCTCCCATGATCCTAAGAAGAAATCAAGAATCTATAGCATGAATCTCGCCCACATCCATACCTTCAATCATATAGCTTGTTCGATAACATTAGTAGACCAAACAGGGTGTGAGATACAATCCCAATAGGAAACCACCCAAAGTTATAGTGCCATCCACTCATTGAGTATAAAATAATAATAGTGTACAGAAAGAAATACAATATGTAAAGGATGTTCTGAATGTAAAAAACCCATAAAGGCCCAGGTTCCTATGGGCACTCTTCCTCTGCTACATACTTCATCCTAGCCATAATTTATCTTAATTAATAGTTTTTTCTATATGATGTTATAATCAAGTTCACTTAATTAATCAATCTCATTTAAATAATATTTCTCAAGACATAGAATTTATCCTAGCATCCCCCAAATAGATATATGATTAGAAGATGACTAAATTGGCCATAAATAAGGTATAATTGATTGAATGAATTCAATATTTTGCTTCAAATAAGTAGAAGTGTCAGATAAATCATTTATTTTATTAATTTACCTTTAACCTGAGCCCATCCCTAACATTCTTTATTTGAAATCTATGTATCTATCCAAGAATATTAGGAACCAATCACCTTAAAAGCCCATCATATGCATTCCTTATTTTAATTTTGGTATCTCACTATGTGTGGTGTAACATAATTTCCATTCATGTATGTCCTTGAAAGTCCACTAAGGGAGCCCAAGTGTCACCCATGGAGTATATAATATCATCATGAGTCTGTCTCTATTAGTCTATAAGGATTACAAGTATCGATCGATCACATAACATTCATCCCCCCATGAGTCCATCATTGGTAGTCTACTTGGGAGTCCAATTGTCACTTGGGCGTAAGCCAGGAAATAGCCAAATAATTCCATCCATGTAATTACTATATAAAACCATGTGTCACCCAAGGAATACAATAAACATTCAAACAATATCATGTAATTAAATCAAAGGTCATCACCATGACATATTCATTTAATCCTCACCTCATAAGGCGAATCAATGTAGGGCTAAGATTAGATGGATTAACCTCTTATTGATCTTACATAAGAATTTTATTATAAGGGGAATCTCACGACTAATGCATAAATTACATGGAAATATTATAGGGACATAGCTTCTATTACTTTTCCTTTAATCAATTCAATTCCAATTCAAATTACAATGATCAATTCAATTACAATTGATAATTCAATATTTAAAATCCCATTGAAAGGAGTAAAAGTTACCCCTCAAGGGTATCCAAATTAAATCACCACCCATGTTAGTCTAATTAATTAAAGAAACACAAATGGGGTAGTTACAATTCAAGTTCCTTAACCTTTATTCATTTATCTATAGGTTCCGTTTATTACATAGGTTATACTATCAATTTAACTCAAGGATTAAACTCTATTTCAAGATTGAACCAATGATAATTGGGAACACAACACAATGAAATATACATAAACACTTTGAATTTGAGGTAAAATCATGAGAACACCTATCATAGGTTTTTATTGGAGTGATCATCTAGTATAATCTCCAAATTCAAATCAGATCCGGAAAAAATGGATGAAGAACTTGAAATTAGGGTGTATTGTATTGCACCAAAATAGCACAACTTATACTAATAAGATTGATGAATGACACAAAAGGAATTGAGTGCTCACCTATGTGGATTTAACGAGTTGTTCAATGCTATAATATGAGATAAGATGGAGGAGAGGGATCAAAGTATAAAATTACACCTTGAAAAGAGCTCTCAAGTCCAAACGTCTATCCTACATAAAAAAGGAGAAAAAAATGTTGAATTTACAATATATATTAAAGGAAGTTTCATAATTTCCTCCAAAATATTGGGCTACAAACTTTTTCAAACCGTGCATTAATCGTGCGCCCAATACTATAGGAAGGATAAAATCATATGGTCAGTGCACATGATTAGTCAAACTCTGCGCAAAATGTGAAAAACTCCTTTTTCAAAACTCTACATTTTTTTGGAAAAACCATGCTCCTAAAAACACACATTTTATTAAACTATGTAGCCTATATATTTATATTTTCTAGCCTCACATGGTTAGAAGTGACCATGTGGCCTACCCCACTTGTATTCTACTAACTATGTGCTATGACTATTTCACCACAAAAGTCAGGGTTTGGGATATAAAAAAGTTCCAAACAACCCATATATCTTCATAACCTCATTAGGAATTCACATTAGGCCTTAAATAATAATTTTAAATGAAAAATAATGAAAAGAAAATGATTTTATTTATTAAAAAATAATCAGGTTCTTATATGGACCATGACTTGAATGATTGATACTATTTTTACAGAGTTAATTTTACCTTATACATTGAGCCACCACCTATGGTATTAATTTTTTGTAGTTTTGGTTTTTCCATCTAATATTCCATACAACTATTTTAAGGGTCGATAATTTATGTTTATACTTCTCCTCTAATGATTTATTTATTTAGAATTTGTTGATTATATCAGTATCATTTCCATTGTATTCTTTGATGTTTACTTGATACTGAAGGAATAGTCTACCCATAATGTACCTCTTATCCCAAACTACCATTAAAAAACCTCTTGAGTATGGATATGTGTATATGAGATCGTGTAGAACTCCATCGTGGACCTGATGATTCTGGTTGGGCTGTTGCAGTTCCACACACATCAAGTAGTCCGGGGATATCAAATTACCCAAGGGAATCCCACTAAGTGAATCCACCAACAAAAGGAATATGTTTCATGAGATCAAACCTAAAATTCAATATGAGACAATCCTATACTTTACTCAATGGGACAACCTTTCAAATTATGTGGAATCCCAATAAAATTGATCTAAGTAACCTGTACTTAGCCTCATCGTAATGGTACACCCCCTCTAGCCCTATCACTTACAGGATGGGACACTAGTAATGTGAAACTATCTGGTGCATCATAAGTCCAAAATCCCAGTTAGCTACCCAAGATCTCATAAACAAACACCAATAATTGGTGTGTATAAAATAATAGAGCATAACTTATAACAATTAGAGACAACAAATAAAGAGAAACAAAATCATCACCAAGAGTACTAAAAAAACTCACACTCGCCTCTATATCCCTCTAAAGGGAAAACCTCTATCTCATATTCACCACCATTATCAATCAAAACAAAAAAGTATCAATATAGTTTCACACAAAACCATTTAAATGTTTCAAACAACCATTAATAAATATTGACTTAGGATTCCAAGTCCACCCTTTTAAAAATTCCAAAATCTTTTATAAATCATTTACAAAAAATATCACATCCCAAATAATCCTTTGAAATATATTTATGTAATTAATCCCACTTTTTATAAAACATATATAAAATCAAAAAAAAATTCTATTATATTTCCCCATAATCGAAAATGGGTCTAAAAAATTTAAATACTCATGTTTTATTAAAAGCTAACCTTTAAATATTTTTTCAATAATTTTAATTTGAATTGCATTTCAATTTCCACATGGAATAGCAAGTAAAATTACTTATAAAATTTATTTGAAAGATTAAAACATTTTTAGTAAGTTAAATATAAATTTTAAAGATTCATTAGATATTTTCAATAAAGATTGGGGTTCATGGTTTAACTTAAACAAATTGAAATCATTCTTCATAATTAGAGAACCTCTCACTTTCAATGTGAATTGGGTTAAAAGATAATTTCATCTTAATAAATTCAAAAAAAATTAATAATATTATTAATCAATTAAGATTAAAATTAAAAATCAATAAAATCATGGATCCAAATATTAAAAGTTAAAACATGGGGCAAACCTACTTTAAATTATAGGTGGATGGTCCGAAAATCAAATATGGTATGAAATAAATCTGTAAAAGTAATAACACACCCTAGAAATATAGAAAACTAGAAAATCCGGCTAATAAAAAACCACAGGGTTTTGAAAAATGTTTATTATTATTGGGATGGGAAAAAGAAGAGGGAAATGAATGAAGAGGAGAAGAGGAGGGCTTACCCAGGGGAGTCGACTGTGAAACACTAAGGATTTAGGGAGAAATTGATGCGAAAGAAAGAAGAACATGGGAGGGGGTGTGTGTAGTAGGTGGATTCAACCAAATTTTTAGGTGTGACATATGTGATAGAGAATGAAAATGGAGGTGAAAAATAAAGATAAAATAAGGAGAAATAATTAAAAGGAAACAATATTTTTTTAATAAAACCATTCCAACCTCATGGTTTACCTATATGGTTTTTAAAACCAAATGGTAACCATGAGTCACTCACTAGATAGTCTATAATGGTATTCCATGGTTAATCTTGGGACCTCATATGATATACTAACCAAGCATTGGCCATTCTAAATAGAATAATTAAGTTACAGTGCCCAACACATGGTTTCCACATGATTTACTAACCAGGGGGGATAATCGTTCAACACCAAAAAATATTTAAAATTTTAAAAATAAAACCACAAAAATTAAAAAAAGTTAATATAACCCAAAATAAAATACATTAAATAAAATAAAATAAAATACTACAGTTACATTTGGATGTTATTTATGAATTTGTATTGTCTTTCATTCCAATATCACAAACATTTTCTTCCCCTCTAGTTATCCTTGGAGAGATTTATTTCTTATTTATATTGTTTTAAATTATAATTTCTATAATATTTTTATGTCATGTAGTTTTCAATAATAGAGTTTTTTTATATGGAAAAGGAAATTTATTTTCACTTGTAGTTTATCTTTGATTCAATTTATGTGTGGCTATACCTTTATTTGTTTCAAAATATGGAAGGGGTAATTTTTAACTACCTTGATTTTAATTGAAATCTATATAAAATAAAATCTTATAAAATCTTTATTTATGGGTCATTTAAAAAAAATATAATTTCCTTTATCATTTCCGCGTAGACATGTATTTCCACCACCTTTGTTGTTTTATATGTATCTTTCCCTAAACATTTTCGTGGTTTCTAAAAGAAATTATCATTATTACAATTTTATAATATATTTAATTTAAAATTATTTTAAAATATCAAGGATATTTTGTAACACCCTGAGATTTTAAAATAATTACATTGGTTTTATAGCGTATATGAAACGAAACACCGATCTTAAATGACCAATGGAATATATTATTTAAATATGAACCTTATAACCTAGATATTAAAATGGTGGGTATGAATACGATTAACCAAATTATGATATATATATATATATTTATTTATAGCCACTAATAGATACAAATTTATTTAAAATTTATACTAAATAATAACTCAATTTTTTAATAAATTTATTTTATTTTTCAAAAATCTGTTTTCTTTAAAAATGGGTTTTATTTCTTCTTATAATAAAATATTATAATTAATTTAAGTAAATTTTTAAAATTTTAATTGATAGAATGTGTAACACCCCAAGATTTTATGAAAAATATTCTTTTTAATTTCATTAATGTCTTGTGTTTTACACTACACCAAAAGGATCTTGAACAACACACATCCCTGACTTGGATTGCATTACACGCAATCGTGACCTTCCACGATTGCGTGTGTTGTACGCAATACCGAGATTCGCTAAGCAATGATATGTTATATAAACTAGGTGTTATGAATAGTAATACCAAATTTTTGAAATTTTATAAATTTTATCTTTCAAAATGGACTTCATTTTTGGATTCGGAATATCGAAATTAGCCTAGGGTGAAATTTTGGTATTTTTCTGAAAACATTCAATTTTTGATGAATAGTGAAAACACTCTGTTACTATTTAAAAACCAACTTTTTATTTAAACAACTATTTACATTATTTAAATTTTTTTAGATCAAAATTTATACATAATACCTATATAAGTTCAATGCAATTCATTGGAGTCATTTTATAATAATTTTAGATATATAAAAAATTTTATTGAAATTTTCACCGTCTTTTACCCACCTCCTAGGAGAATTTCCAAATTTACATAAAACTTAATTTTACTGCTTATGTGAGTGAAATTTCAAAAATCTGAGAGACTCGGTTGATTTCAGTATATAAAATGTAGTTCAATGAGAAGAAAATAATTTTTGGTGAATAGTAACTTTTTACTTTTATTTACCACGGTTAAAAGTAAATAGGGTAATTAAGGGTAAAAATGATATTATTATTACCCTAAAACATGTTCTAATTATATTGGATAAGTGTAATTAGACCAAAAACAACATTAGGGTTAAAATATTACCCTTTAGGTCTACTTGGATTAGATTAGGACATTTAATATTATTTTATTTAACGAATAGTTAAAATAGTTAAAATCAAAGTTTAATAACTAAAACATTTTTAAAATAGGGTTATACATACGATAAATTTAACTATAAATATTTATTACAAAGATAAAACGATTTCGTACATAATCATATTTTATTTTTAAATTTTAGACTTTAAATAATTTAATTTATTTATGACACAATGATGATGAAGTAATTATATTATTAATGAAATATTGACATAATTTATGTTATAAATACCCAAATAAATGTAATTTGAGACTTTTTATGAGTTACAATAATTTTATATGTTAATATGACATGTTAGTATTTATTTAATTAACTTTTTTTGAACTAATATTTCTGTTATGAGTTTCACAAAAATAAATTACCAAATAGTTTCAAAATGGACATAAAATAGTTTTTAAAACAAATATTGTATTAATAATTGTTATTTTATTCCTAAAAATCTAAGGTTAGGCCAAATGACTTAGATAAGGTTATATATATTAATAATAAACTACTTGGGGTTCGTTTGACTTGTTATAGTAAGTTTATTAACCTTATAGTGTAAGAAAACAAAAAGACATGGTAAAAGTTAAATTATCTAACTTAAAGTTAAATTGAAATGATAAGGTTAAAATAGAACCCTAAACTTGTCTAAATTATATTTGATGAGATTATTTCGACCCATCCTCAAATTAGATTCGAAATAAATCAATTTTGAGCTATTAAAAACTGAATATGACTTTATAATAAAATAATAGTTTTAGTTTTTCCTAAGGTGCCCCTCTCCTCCCTTATTAAAGGGAACCTCTTCCCTCTCTTCCTCACACCACTTTGAGCCTTCATGCTCGGCCAACCCCTGCCTAATTCTCTTCTCCACTTCCATAGAAACATCCTAGAGGTCCTGGTCTTCTTTAAAGACCAATTTTGGTACCCTAAGAGGAGGTCTCAAAGAGGCGCTTCAAAGAAGAGGTAATGTCAGTTACCGATTCTTTCAACTTTAGTTCTTCTTCCAATTATTATTCTTTAGTTGTTTCATTATGAAGTAATAACATCAGTATCACTTATAAACTGATATGTTATTATAAGTATTAAACAAATCTATTTCACCATCTTTCCATCCTACGGAAAACGAAATCACCGCGTGTGTGTACTTACGGAATACCGTCTCCACGCCGTGGTGTAATCTGTTTTTCCACAAACACCTTACATGGATGGGTATAATGGTGGGGTATAATGGTGTAAGGAATAAATAAATATTATTATTATAACATCATACTGATTCTAAGATATTATATCATTCACTCCAATTCTATTCAATAAATATTGGAATGATATCATCGCTCGTGCGTATGTATGGATTACCGTCTCCAAGACGCGATGAGATTCATTTTCCATGTTAACAATTAAAGAATGATTATAAAGTATATATAATAAGTAATCATGAAATATATTACATAAAAATGCTACTGTATTTATATATATATATATATGTATTCCATATACTTAATTCCATTCATTTCAATAAGGAAACGAAAACAACGTTCATGCGTACGTACGGCCTACTGTCTCCATGAATGGTGTATTTCTTTAAATTTATCGATCTATTATATATATGTATATTCTGAATATATATTATATATAAATCATGTTTTATATTCTGGAATTTAGTAATCATGATCTAAATAATCATATGAATAATTAAAAGTCAAAACACAGACGACTAATGAAACGATTTTACCCAAAACGCTCTTTAACATGGAATTTACAAAAGAACGGGTAATATAAAGTCATAAGTGAACCATATATGATATCATACCAATGAATATGATTCTGTAATAAGTCAATGACATTATTTAAATCATTATATAGGAGGTTCGGATACATACGAATCATATCAGACGTAAGGTAAGGGATAACTTTTCCAATCTCGTTTTTATCCCAGACTGTTTATTCATAAGTATTTACTGGGGTTATTGTTCTCATCCATTTCAATGTTTCCTTACAATGGTTTCATGTATTTTTAATTTTCTTTTTACCCTTTTTTGAATTTTACTACATGGTATATATGGAATCTTTCTTTTACGAGGTACTTTTTGATCTTTCATGAGAAAAATGTTTTTTTAACTTATACGGCACGGAAGGATTTTTACGGTTTTATAAAGCCTTATTTTCATGAATCTTACTCCAAAATATTTCATGACTATTTTTAACAAAACCCTTTTCTTTTACAATTGCATGATATTTTTTGAAAAGAAAACTATTTTGAAAAAGAAAGGATATTTTCCTCAAGAATTCATTTCAAGTGTTTTATCAAAACCATTTTTCATCTAAGATGACATTATTTCATATGTGTATGTTTCAAGTATAATTCCTCTGAGATTCACATGGTTTCACTTTTCTTATGATGAAATGATATCCATTTGTTTTATATGGATTATTTTATGATGGGATGATGTTTATGAAACCCATTTTATTCGTTGGGTTATTATGAATGATGTATGTTTATTTTGTGGCACAAGTAAGAATGATTTCATTATGAGATGGGTAGGACCTATATCTCCCTCAAATGCATTGGGTAAAGATTTATATCTCATGATATAGACTTGGTTGGAACGGTAAGTTAATCTATTTCAGTGTTACCGGACTGAAACGTGGAGTGAACTCGATTCCGAAAGGGACTTTGTCCACTAAGACGGTCTTGGAAGCAATGCCTTGGCTACTATGGAAAACATAACATGTGCTAAATGGTTGCCACAATTACATGTTTTATTTCCATTATATTTTATCATGGTTGATGTTCCATTATGATATATTCCTTACGTACTTCCACGATTTATGTCTTTTCTCAAGATTTTGATGTTTAAATTTCATGTTCAAGTTTTTCTTTCAAATGTTTATGAATTGATTTATGTTCTCTATGTTTTCCATTACTGAGAATTTGGTCTCAACCTTTTTATGTCTTATTTTCCCTAGGAAATAAAGAAAGGTTTTATGTAAGGAAACAAAAAGGGTAAGATCGTTATGGGAGTTTTTGATGATCTTTCACCACAATTAGAAGATTATTTTTCCGAGTTTCCAAAGACACTAAACTATTACGGTCCTTGAGAGTTGGTTTTTGTTATGTATTAAGTATTCCACAAACGTAATGTAATGTCCATGTACAACAAGCTTCGGGTCTCTACAGTTGGTATCAGAGGAAAAGGAGGTAGGAATGTATCTGATCCTTGGGAACTCTCACATGTGAGCATTGGACGAAGCATGGCTCTCCACCCAAGGGCTTCATAAGGAAATGGCTGCCACTGGGTATGGTGGTGTGTCCAGCCCAGGGGGTGTAGCCGCCCATGGAGTGCCCTGATAGGTATCAATTATAGTCCACTGGAGTAATTCCAGACCGTTATAGATGGTTTCAGAGGAAAGGTTTAGTTAACCTTTGGAAACTAGAATGCGAAAACCATAGTGAGATCCCTAGAGATATTTCTAAGGTATGTCTAGGGATGTCCCTAAGGTTAAGTATAAGTATTGGTTATAGTCCTATAATTACAGTAACGGTCTTAGAATTAAACCTAAGATGTTAGATATTTAAGGTACTCCCCCTTTATTTTGTTTTTTCCCTAGCATGATTTTTGCCTCCCACACTATTATTTTTGGGTTTTAGACGATGGATTGAACCCGAAGGAACCGTGTTGATCAATTTAATGGACAAATCCATGATTTTCCTCCTGAACAAACAAATGTTATGTGATATGGAGTTAAAAATCTTATTTCTATACTTACACAAGCTATGAATCATTCTGGACTTCCAATTGAGCAGAGAAGGGAACAATATTCTATTCAGTCCTTCATGAGGCAACATCCACCTTCTTTTAGTGGTTCTTCTGATCCACTTGTTGTTGAACAATGGATCAGTACCACTGAAAAGATATTTTCAGTTCTTCAATGTTCTGAACATGATAAATTCATCTTAGCAGTATATCATTTGGAAGGTGATGCTGATCAATGGTGGAATATTATCAAGAATACGAGGCCAAGAGATGAAATTGAGTCCATGGAATGGGAGGAGTTCAAGAACTTATTTTTCAATAAGTACTTCTCTCGTATTCTTTGAACAAATATGGAGAAGGAGTTTCTTGAACTAAAGCAAAAGGATGACGAATCTGTTGGTATATACGAAGCTAATTTTACAAGGCTTGCAAGGTATGAATCTGGCTTTATCATCCAACCTGAAAGTAAAGTCGATCGATTCTTCAGTGGATTAAAACCAAATATTCAAAGGGCCTTAGCTATAAGAGACTTCAGTAGATATGAATAAATTGTGCGTTGTGCTATCAAGGTAGAAATGGAAGTTGGTGTTACATATCCATCTCATGGTTTTGACCAGAAACGAAAGATGGAGTTCAAGGAGAAATCTCAGAATAATGGTGAAAAGAAGATGAATGTTTCCTTATGCTCAAAGTGTGGAAATCAGCATGGTGGATATTGTCTTAAAGGGACTAGAAAATGTTTTATGTGTGGAAAAGAAGGTCATCGAGCAGCTGAGTGTCTAAGTAAAGGATAAAGGGTTGCTAATGATGTGAATAAAGAAAAGACTGCAGAGAACGCACCACCAACACTTCAATTCTTCAAGTGCAATGAAATGAGGAATTATGCTAATCAATGCCCTAATCCAAGGGTTAATGATGATCAACATGAGAAACAACTTAAGGAAAAGGAAAAAGGGAGGTCACGTGTGATCACTATTGGCGATGTTGAAAATGACAATGATGTGGTGAAATGATTAAGTGTTTATGTAATGGGATTCCAAAATAATGTTGTATATAGTATCGTGGAATATTGGAATATTTATGTATTGGTCTATTGTGGTTTTCAATAATTTTATGGTACCGGTAACTGTGGAAAGTGATTGAGATATTTTTGGAAAGAAGATGATATGCACATAATGAAAGGATAAGAAGAAAATGAAATGTTTGACAGTATTCATGAGCTCATGACTGATATAATGAAATAGATATATCATGGTTTGAGTATATAGAATTTTGGGGTTTTGGTATGTGGAAAGAGTTAACTTTTGACAGCACTCATGTTTTCACTGTGATTCAATGGGTATTCATTTTTCATGAGAATACATGATTAAGGTCTTTGAATGTTTGGAATGTGACCAACAAGAAATATCTTATGATATATGGGGATCAACGATGGTATTAACATGCTTGTTATATGAAATCTCTGGTAATCGTTTTCACTATAATATGAGAGTGGACTATAGTATTATGTATAAGCGTAAAGATTGGAATGGATTATGTTGGACATAAGTTAGTATTGTTTAAGGATAGATGTTTTTTCAATATTATTGATGGGATGTTATAGTAATGTAGTTTTAGAAAAAGGACAACCTGTAGAATGGGCGACAACCCATCACGTCGGACAAGGCTGTGGAAATCGAACCCACAACTGAAGTGTAACAGGCCTTTATTTCCTACCACTGGCCTACAGGAAGTCCCTGGTTAGTAGAAACTAGTTTTATTTTATTATACAGGATGATAGATGAAGTATAAGTCCATTTTGGATCCATATATGATTAATCTCTCCATAGATGGAATTATGTATATAACTTTTTCTAACTTATGTTTGAGACAGATCGAATGGACTATCATTCTATCACATGATCTGTTAAAACTTCGCAAAAGACAAATTCAACTTCATTTCTTAAAGAGATGAAGTGGAAAATATTCAAGGCATGAACAACGGTGAGATTATACCAAAATAAAGTAAGTATTTATTCTAATTCAAATTTTCTTCAACTTTTGGGAAATGATCTTGAAAACCAAAAATGTTGTCCTAGAGCTCTTATATCCAATGAATCAGATGGTAACTTAGATCATCAAAAATCTATGGCTTTTTGAATTTTGGCTATTCATAGCCATGTTTTCTACCACTCTCCATCAGAACATGATGGTTAGATTTTTCTTCCATATCCATATTTTCACCTATGTTCTCCTATATGGAACCCAGTGATGAGTTACTTTCGGCAATCATTACATTTCATACTTTAGTTTTTAAAATTAAGTTTTAGTATTCCTTTTTATGATGTGGGTTTCTATGAATAGTAAATGATTTATAACCCCGAAGAATTTCGAGGGCGAAATTCATTTTAAGGGGGGTAGAATGTAACACCCCAAGATTTTATGAAAAATATTCTTTTTAATGTCATTAATGTCTTGTGTTGTACTCTACACCAAAAGAAGCTTGCCCAAAATGTATCCCTGACTTGTCTTGCATTACACGCAATCACGACCTTCTATGATAGTGTGTCTTGTACGCAATACCAAGTTTCTCTAAACAACGATATGTTATATAAACTAGCCGTTATGAATAGTAATACACAATTGTTGAAATTTAATAAATTTTATCATTCAAAATGGACTTCATTTTTTGATTCAGAATATCAAAATTAGCCTGGGGTGAAATTTTGGTATTTTTCTGAAAACTTTCAATTTTTGATGAATAGAGAAAACACTGGGTTACTATTTAAAAACCGGATTTTTATTTAAATTATTATTTACTTTATTTAAATTTATTTTAGGTCAAAATTGATTCATAATACCTATATATGTTCAATCAAATTCATTGGAGTCATTTTATAATAATTTTAGATATATAAAATTTTTTATTGAACTTTTCACCGTCTTTTACCCACCTCCTAGGAGAATTTGCAAATTTACATAAAACATAATTTTACAACTTTTGTGAGTGGAATTTTAAAAGCCCAAGTGACACGGTTGATGTCAGTAAGTAAAATGTAGTTTAATGAGATGAAAATAATTTTTGGTGAATAGTAACATTTTACTTTTATTTACCACGGTTAAAAGTAAATAGGGTAATTAAGGGTAAAATTGATATTATTATTACCCTAACACATATTATAATTATATTGGATAAGTGTAATTCGACCAAAAAAATTAGGGATAAAATATTACCCTTTAGGTTCACTTCGATTAGATTAGGACATTTAATATTATTTTATTTAAAGAATAGTTAAAATAGTTAAAATCAAATTTAATAACTGAAATATTTTTAATACAGGGTTATATATAAGATAAATTAAACTATAAATATTCATTAGAAAGCTAAAAATATTTCCTACATAATGGTATTTTATTTTTAATTTTTAGACTTCAAATAATTTAATTTATTTATGACACAATGATGATGTAGTAATTATATTACTAATGAAATATTGACTAAATGGATGTTATAAATACCCAAATAAATGTAATTTGAGAATTTTTATGAATTAAAATAATTTTATATGTTAATATGACATGTTAGTATTGATTTAATTAACTTTTTTCGAACTAACCATTCTGTTATGAGTTTCACAAAAACCAATTACCAAATAGTGAAAAAATTGACATAAAATAGTTTTTAAAACAAATATTATATTATTAATTGTTATTTTATTCCTAAAAGTATAAGGTTCGGCCAAATGACTTAGATAAGGTTATATATATTAATAATAAATAACTTGGGGTTCTTTTAGCTTGTTATAGTATGTTTATTAACCTTATAGTGTAAGAAAACAAAAAGATACAGTAAAAGTTAAATTATATAACTTAAAGTAAAATCGAAATGATAAGGTAAAAATAGAACCCTAAACTTGTCTAAATTCTATTGTATGAGATTATTTCGACCCATACCCACCTTAGATTCGAATTAAATCAATTTAGATCTATTAAAAACCGAATATGACTTTATAATAAAATAATATTTTTTGTTTTTCCTAAGGTGCCCCTCTCCTCCCTTATAAAAGGGAACCTCCTCCCTCTCTTCCTCACACCACTTCGATCCTTAATGCTCGGCCCAACCCTGCCTAATTATCTTCTCAACTTCCCTAGAAACATCTTAGAGGTCCTGGTACTCTTCAAATACCTATTTTAGTACCCTAATAGGAGGTCTCAAAGAGGCGCTTCAAAGAAGAGGTAATGTTTGTTACTGATTCATTCAACTTTATTTCTTCTTCCACTTATTCTTTATTAGTTTTTTCTTTATGATGTAAAAATATAAGTATCAATAATATACTGATATGTTATTAAAAGTATGAAACAATCTATTTCACCATCTGTATATCCTACGGAAAACGAAATCACCGCGTGTGTGTACGTACAGAATACCGTCTCCATGCCGTGGTGTAATCTGTTTATCCACCAACAACTTACATGGATGGGTATAATGGTGGGGTATAATGGTGTAAATAAATATATATTATTATTATAACAACATACTGATTCTAAGATATTAGATCATTCAATCCAATTCTATTCAATAAATATGGGAACGATATCATCGCTCGTGGGTACGTACGGATTACCGTCTCCACGACGCGATGAGATTCATTTTCGATATTAACAATTCAAGAATGATTATAAAGTATATATAATAAGTAATCATGAAATATATGACATAATAATTCTACTAGATTTATTTATATATATATGTATGTCATATACTTAATTCCATTCAATTCAATAAGGAAACGAAAACAGCGTTCATGCGTACGTACGGCCTACCTTCTCCATGAACGATGTATTTCTTTACATATATTGATCTATTATATATATGTAAATTCAGAATATATATTATATATAAATCATGTTTTATATTATGTAATTAAGTAATCATGATCTATGTAATAATATGAATAATTTCAAGTCAAAACACAGACGGCAAACGAAACGATTTTACCCAAAACGCTCTTTAACATGGAATTTACAAACGAACGAGTAATATAAAGTCATAAGTGAACCCTATATGATATCATAACAATGAATATGATTCTGTAATAAGTCAATGACATTATTTAAATCATTATACAGGAGTTTCAGATACATATGAAGCATATCAGATGTAAGGTAAGGGATAACTTTTCCAATCTCGTTCTTATCCGAGATTGTTTGTTGGTAAGTATTTATTGGGGTTATTGTTATCATCCATGTACATGTTTCCTAAAAATGGTTTCATTTATGTTTAATGTCCTTTTTACCCATTTTTTACTTTTACTACATGGTATGTATGGAATATTTCTTTTACGAGGTACTTTTTGACTTTTCTGGAAAATGTACGAGAAGAATGTTGTTTAACTTATACAGCACGAACGGATTTTTACGGTTTTATAAAGCCGTATTTTCATGAAGCTTCCTCCAAAATATTTCATGACTATTTTCAAAAAAATAATTTTCTTTTACAATAGCATGAAATTTTGTGAAAATAAAATGATTTTGAAAATGAAAGGATATTTTCCTCAAGAATTAATTTCAAGTGTTTTATCAAAACCATTTTTCATCTAAGATGACATTATTTCATATGTGTATGTTTCAAGTATAATGTCTCTATGATTCACATGGTTTTTAATTTTTTTATGGTTAAATGATATCCATTTGTTTTATATGGATTATGTTATGATGGGATGATGTTTATGGAACCCATTTTATTCGTTGGGTTATTATGAATGATGTATGTTTATTTTGTGGCAAAAGTAAGAATGATTTCATTATGAGATGGGTGGGACCTATATCTCCCTCCAATGCATTTGGTAATGATTTATATATCATGATATAGACATGGCTGGAATGGTAAGTTAATACAGTTCAGTGTTACAGGATTAAAACGAGGAGTGAACTCGATTCAGAAAGGGAGTTTGTCCACTAAGATGGTCTTGACAGCAATGTCTTGGCCACTATGGAAATCATAACATATTCTGAATAGTTGCCACAATTACATGTTTTATTCCCATTATATTTTATCATGGTTGATGTTCTGTTATGATATATGCCTTACATACTTCTACGATTTATGTCTTTTCTCAAGATTTTAATGTTTAAATTTCATGTTCAAGTTTTTCTTTCAAATGTTTATGGATTGTTTTATGTTCTCTATGTTTTCCCTTAATGAGCATTTGAGCTCACACTTTTTATGTTTTATTTTCTCCAAAAAATAAAGAAAGCTTTTAGGTAAGGAAACAAAAAGGGGAAGATCGTTATGGGAGTTTTTGAAGATCTTTCACCATGATTAGAATATTATTTTTCCATGTTTCCAAAGACACTAAATTATTACAGTCCTTGAGCGTTGGTTTTTGTTATGTATTAAGTATTCATAAAATGTAATGTAATTTCCCTGTACGTCAAGATTAGGGTCTCTACATAATGGATAATGTTTTTTGAAATAATCATATCAAAATTATCTTATGTTGACATTTTTATAGTTTTGAAAAATGTTGATTTTTCATTAAAGAGTAAAAAATACAGATTTTCAAATATTGCTATTTATTTTTAGTTAATTAAGTAATTTCAAAGTCCCATTAATATTATAATTTTAAATAAAAGAGTAATAAGTTTTATTTATTTATATTTAATATAAAAAATTTATTTTAATCATCTTTTCACCTAATTTTTGTATGAGTTTATTTTTAGGGTTAAAAAAAGATTTTCAGAAATTTGTTTTTAAGTACATAATGTTTTTCCATTTCAATTAATTAAAATAACCCATAATGATGAATGATTGAAATTAAATATATATATTACATGTTTAACTATATGAATTTAAATACATATT
This sequence comes from Viscum album, assembly GCA_963277665.1. Classification (NCBI taxonomy): domain Eukaryota; kingdom Viridiplantae; phylum Streptophyta; class Magnoliopsida; order Santalales; family Viscaceae; genus Viscum; species Viscum album. The sequence continues at coordinate 1,373,027,349 of OY728135.1, forward strand.
ACGTTTTTTACAAGTTATACAGTCAATGTAGGGCTGTCTTATGCTAAAAAAATGCATGTCTTGAAAAATGAGTTTTTGAAAAAAATTTCATGTCTATTTTTAAAATAAATTTCTCGTATTCTATGAATTTCAATTTAAAAAAATGGAATAAATATTTTCAATTATAATAATTTATATTATATAATAAGTTGAACATAATTTTTTTTCAAAATGACTAGTAAAGAAAATATAATTTATCTTCCACGGTAAAGGTTAAAATAGGGTTTTACACATTACATGTGCTTGTGTTAAAATCACCAAGCTTAAAAAATAATAACTACTGTGGTGAAAAAATAAAATGGTAAAATAATTAAAACTTAGAGGATATAAGAATAAAATGTATAAAAAATGTTTATTTATTTTTTGTTGGAGGTTTGTATCAACCATAACATACCTAAAATCCATTATTTATCAGTTTTGGAGGTAGTGGGGCTAATACTGACTTCACATTATTAAATATTTTTGAGTATTTACAAAAATTCCACTACACTTCAATTATAAAAGGGAACACATACCCACCCTAATTCACACCTCTCAAGAAATTTATCTTGAAAAAACTATTACGAAATCTCTACACAACATCTTTATCCACATTCTAATAGTGATTTTATACCAAAAATACCAATCAAAAGGTCCTTAATAAGAGATCCAAATGAGGTTTTTCAAAATGAAGGTAATTATCTTCACTAATATCCTTATTTTTTAGTAATTATTTTATCGCCATAAATTATGTATAAAAAATTAAAATATTAAAAAACCATCAAATCTAAAATATTGAGATATTAATATGCTGGTATCATAAAATTTATCCATCTCTTCCTCAATAAAAATGGAAAAAAATCCTTCTCTCGTGTGTAAAGAGGTCTACCACCTCGCGAACAGATGTATTTTTTTCCATCACTAAATCACATAGATAGTCATGATTATTGAAATAATGAATGTAAATGATACATATGAAATTATATTAATTATTTAAAATTAATATCTCATCTAATTTCTTACCCTTTCACCCATTAAGAGAATGACATCGTTGGTCATGCTTACATATGACGTACCTTCTCCACAAAGTGTTGTGATTCATTTTCCTTATAAAAATTACAAATATGGTTATAAAAATATATCAAATGAATAAATATGATATTTATAACATTAATATATATTTTTAGATGATGGATCTGTATCATATTCACATGATTAAACAATGCAGTTAATACCCAAAACATTAGAAAGTTTTTATTAGAGGAACATTTATGAAATTATAAATATGAATATGGTTTTGGTGTAAATTTATAACATTATTAAAACCATTATACGTGAGGTTAAATAAATAATAAATAAATTTTGGCGTGAGGTTAGAGACTTTATCTCAATTTCATTTCGTTGAATCATATTGTAATGTTATACACCTAATTTAATTTATATGGTTTTTTATTTCCCTTTTTAAATTTTATATCATGAATCCTTCATAATTCATGGTATTTTAAGTCTTAATTTGAATTATTTCGTTTAAGTGGATTTGAATTGAAAGTTACCAAGTGGTAAGGAATTTCATAACTCAATTCCTTTTCAATGGGTTATATTACTTATTCATTATATTTTATATTATAAGATAAAGAGTGTAACATATTTTGAATATTTTAAGATGTATTTTCAATTTTTTTATCTATATTTAAATTTCACACACATAATCAATTCATTGATTAATCCTCACTTTGATGGTATGATCATTGTAAGGGATTTCATCTCAATTTCTAATCCATTGAGACATATTTGATTATATGCACCTATTCACTTGTATGTGGTGTATATAACCCAACATTGATGTATTTAACATGAATGCATATTTATTATTGATGTTTAACATTTAAATTAAATTTCATTATTTCATGGGTTTACAATTTGAAAGTTACCAAATAAGTAAGAATATATTTACAATATCACTCTCTTTTAGGATTTATTTTTATGTTATTGAAGGAATATAATTATTTCTCCTTTATAAGATCCAATATTTTTTTATCCCCTATATTTTTAATAATTTTCCATATTTTATACCAATATTTCCTCAATTTTGTACTTTAATCAAGAAAATAAAATTTTAAAATAAAAACCAAACTTATATCCCTTTTAATTGAATATATTTTTTTCCATGTCATTGATTTTCTATATTATTTTACAAGAGTCATTTTATTTACTCAAATAATTTATTAAGTACAATATATGTTATCCTTGAATTTTAAAAAGGGGTTTAAAGGAATATTTATACTTTTTTTAATGGACAGTTATTGATAAAAATTCAAAAGGAATAATTTCTGAATGTATACAATTATAACACACTTCCCTTCAAACATAATCATTTTACAAAATGTAGCTTCTTATACACATTTTAAATTATTTTAGAAATAAGACTCTTTAACAAAATATTATTTTCAAATTTCACTTCAAATTCCTTAATTCTTCTGAAAAGACATAATTTTATTGTAAAAACCTATATTCCCAATGAACTGATAGACACCTCTCAACTACTGATTAATTTTTCGATTGTTAAATTTATATTGAGAAAATGAAATTGTTTTGATGATTTTTTATTAGAAATTAAATTTATATTAAATAACCATTTTCTTTGTTTTAGGGATAATATTTTCTCCAAAATCGAATACCATTTTTACTCATAGTGTTTAAATTCAAACTTATTTGATTAACTACAGAACTACTGAAAAATATAATCATTTACTTGATACAGATATTTGTTGATAAGAAATTTTTATTGATGAATTAAATCAATTATTTGATATATGATGAATTCATTATATAATAAATAATGTGTGGGGCCCAGAATTATATAGTCCCTCAATGCATTGATAAGCATCATGATAAAAATCAAAAAGGTTTCATTAAATAGGTCTTTAACAATATTTTTAAACTGTCTTGGAATAAGGTCTTGATGGATTTTATATCATGATGTATGATATCATGATGTCAAATATTAAGCATTTAAGTCATTGTGAATTCCTCTATTTTTATCCATGATATTACTTCATTGATATTATCCATGGATTAAATTTAAAATAATTTGATTATTTATATGGAACTATATGATTGTCATTTATTTCTACCATTTTATTCTTTGTGAACATGTTATTTATTAAGTGAAATATGTTTTCAGTTATTTAACTTACCATATAGATTATTTTATTTTTACTCATGATAGTTTCTAATATACATTACCCCTAAACAGAATTTGAGATCACCATTATATTTTTTACTTTCCTTAAGACATGAGAGGGAATTTTTAAATGAGTTAAATGATATTGAATATTTGATTGCATTTTTTTATAATTTATGTTATAAAATTAAATGGGAGACTCAAGTATATAACTAGTTTACAATGACCACTAATTTATTAGGTATTTTAGGATGCGATTAATTGTATATTATACCAATGTAATAAATTAACCACCAAAACTAAGTTTTTTGGGATGAGGTATTTATCTTTGGTAGTGAAGAAACTTTAGTAGAAATATTTGGGACTATATTTAGGAAAATATATATTATGAAACACAAACCTATGATTAAAATTGAGGAAAAGTATAAAATAATGTCCAAATGTTTTGTAAATGAGGATATTATGTTGTTTATCCTAAAAATAAATCTCTATATGGATGATACAAGTGGACATGGTTTGGAAATATTTATAAATTAGGGTAATTTCTCCAAAAAATAAAACATTTGGATTTGTCTCAATCATCACCTCATACAGAAAATGGTCTTTACTCTGCACCTTGTTTCACACACTCAGGGAATAATCTTTGGATAATTCAAATTTTATTTATAAACCATTTGAAGGATTTTAATAAATGATGATAATGAATAACAATGGATAAAAATATGGTGTATTATATAGAAAATTATGTGTAATTATTTATAAATCCTATAAATGATAACATGGTTTTCCACTACAATTATTATCAATCACACAATTATTTTTGGTTTATTCAATGGATGGAACCTATAGAAATCATGTTAAAATTGAATGTGGTAAAAAATATAGTGATTATGATAAACAAACTAGGATGATGACTAGAGCTAAATATATTAGTATTATGCCAAATCAGTTATCCTAATATATGATTAAAAACATATACCTGAACCAACTCTTGGACACACACAAGAAGAGAAGGATGGAGTCTTCTAAGATCTCGAGTGGAAGATACCATTGAAGAAGGACAGCTCGATTTCTTTCTTGTTATAAATATTGAAAGAGAAAACCCTGATAATGAATCTATGGAATTTGAAATTTTTTTATGTGTGGATAAGAAGGGAACGGAGTAATGAATTTTTGAGGAAAAGTGAGGAGTTTAATGGAGAGAAATAAATTCCATCCTATAGATCCATTTATAGTATGTTGTATTGAATGTGGGAACCTAGTAATTTGAGTCAATGAACTATTTTAATGGTTAACTACTAGACCATGGATGGAACTAATTTCAAGTAAAAGTCTTAATGTATTTTTTTTAAAATTCAAGAATAATATTTTAGAAGTATTTTTATCAATGTTATTTTTCTTATAATAATAACGAAGCATCTAAGTATAGAGTTAATTTTTATAATCATGTATGTATTCTTCTGAGGTTTAATTAATAATAATGGGTTTCTGAGTTTAAGGTTGATTATAAGTTCAAAGACTTAGAAACCCTCTGTTGAAGGTGTAAGTGATATGATTTTCACGTGATTAATGATATTTTGGGATACGTTTTATTGGGTTGGGATATATATAACCAGTAGACTTAACATAAAAGATTACTTCAGAAGAATTATTTTATGTTTTTTGGAAATGTAAATTTAAGGGTATGAGAAAACCTTTGAGGTTAAAACCATAATTCATTTTGAGGTTATTGAGGTCATTTTAGATATAGGTTTATTATTTAAGGAATTATTTATGTTAACCATTTTGTTTTATTATTGAATTTTGTGGATTAATATATTCATATTCATTCAGGGTATTATCTAACAAGTTGATAACAATAATGTTTTTAATAAATATAAATTTAATAGATAGTTATTATTTTATAGATTATATGATCAGTTAAATGTTAATTGTAGTTCTTCTAGCAGGGAATTTTTTCCCTCTTATATATTCATTTCATTCATTATGAAATGAAGTGGGAGTTGATTGAAACACAAAAACAGGATGAAATTATTCTTATGAAATAAAAATATACCAAGTAGAATATTTTATAGTTTTATAAATATTGATAGTAATAGAATCCCATAACTCTAGTAAAAGGATATTGAAAACAAATTATCCTATCAAATTAATCTCCGATGAATCAATGGTCTTTTAACTCATAACATATCTACGGGTTTGTGTTCATTAAATTTTTCTTCATCATTTACTTTATTACAATCAGTGATCTTTTTTACTCTGTATAAAAATTTATGCTTCTCCTCTATTTCCATATTTTATCTTCCAACTAATTTTCTGGTACTTGAAAACCTAGTTATGTGTTATTATATATGACCTTTATATTTACATTTTCCTCTTTTAATCGGATGTTTTGTTAAATATTTTTATATTGTGGGTTTTCCAATAATTAATTTTAAAATGGAAGCTATTTTTTTCTATGAAGAAGTTAAAATTGTGAGGAATAAATTTATTAAAATTGGGAAGAATTTAATACCCCAAAATTTTAAAATAAGAACATTGTGTTCTATAGCGTATATCATACAAAACCCAAAGTTTAAACGACCTGTGAAATATATTATTTAAATATGATAGATATAAACTAACCATTAAATTATAGGGTATGGATATGATTAAATAAAATATGATATATATAGGTCCTAATCAATACATTTTTTGGATAAATAATTAGTAAATAATCACTCAAATATTTAGTGAACTTATTTTATCCTTTAAAAATATGTTTTATTCAAAAATGGTTTTTATTTCTTTTTGTAAGATGATAAAAAAAATTAATTTATAGAAATTTATACATTTTACTTAATAAAATTTATATCATTTTTGAAATTATAAGATCAATGATATCATTTGGTGGAATTTATAAATTTTTTTAAAAAGGATTATTTTTCAGTAAATAATGAAAATACTGATTCTTTAAATACTGTTATTTATTTTCATTTAATTAAGTAATTTTAAAGTCCTATTATGGTTTGTATTTTTTTAAAAGTAACATAATTTTTAGTTTGGTATATTTAATATAAATAATTTAATTTTAATCCTCATTTTACCCAATTTTGGTATAAGTTTATTTTTTGGCAAAAAACCCCCTTTTTTAAAACTGTTTTTATGTGCATTATATTTCTACATTTTAATTATTTAAAATAACCAATAATTTGGAATGATTTAAATAAAATTTATAGATTATAAATCTTAATATACGAATTTGAATCTATCTAATTATTATTTATAGTCATACCGTTAATGTATAGTCATCTTATGCTTCAAAAATTCATTTCATTAAAAACCGTTTTCAACACATTTTTCGAGTTTATTTTTGAAATAAATTATTATAATTATGTGAATTTAAAATTCATAAAATTAATTACATATTTTTTAATAATAATAATAAATATTATATAATAATATAATCTTTATTTTTGGTCATGATGATTAAGAAAGACTAGAAAATTTATTTACAATAATTAATGTTAAAATAGGGTTTTGTGCATTACATGACCTTGTATTAAAATTAAATTTTCAAACACATAGAATGTTTATTTGATAAATTTGATTTCATATTAATAATTATTGTGTATATATTATATAATATGGATCATTTTATTTTAGTCTTAAATGAAAAATTACTTAGGTTAAAAAAAACTAATTACCATGTTGAAAAATAAAATGGTAAAAGTTAGTAAACATAGAGGATAAGGGGATAAATATTTCAAACATGTTTACTTTTTATGGAGATATTTATAGAACATAAATTACCTCCACTCCATTATTTAACAATTTTAGAGGCACTTGGGGTGAGAGAGACTTCCCATTGTTGAATAGTTTTTGGCATTTACAAAAATATCACTCCTCTTAAATTAAAAAATGGCTCCCTCCACTCACTTATTGAAAAATATAAGGTAGTTTATCTCAATAAAAAAATGAAAATATATCCCCAAAACTTCTTTATACTGATTATAGAGGTTTTTTTATTCCCAAAATACCTATACTAGGGTCCTTAATAAGATATCCAACAGATTTGTTTCTAAGAGAATATAATTATCTTTACTAAGATGTACCATTTTACATTTTATTTTATCACCATAAATTATGATTTAACGTTTAAAAATTAATAACAAAACATATCTCCCATACAATAATATTTTATTATATTTATGGAATAATATTTATCCAAATCCTTCTCTATCAATTGGGAAACAAAGCCATTGCTCGTGCGAATGGTGGACTACTACCTCGTGAACCAATATAATTTTTTCCATCACCGAATCTCATGTAAAGTAATAATGATGGAAATAATGAATAAATATGAAAAATATTAAATGATATTAAATCTTTAAAATTAATATATTATCCATTTTTTACCATTTAACTCATTAAGAGAATGATTCCATCCCTTGTGCGTACATACGACCAACCATCTCCATGAAGCTATGTGATTCTTTTTCCATAACCAAATTTAAAGAATGGTTCTAAAAATGTATCCAATAAATAAATATTATATTTTTAATATAAATATAATTATTGATATTATACCTATATATCTTATTCGCAAGAACCAAAACATCAGTGACCAAGCATGCATGAAAAAATATAGCTGTTAACACCCATAACAATATAAATAATGAAATATTATTAATGAGATGGTGGAAAGAATTTATAATAGGATTATATATGATATTATAAATATTAATATGGTTATGGTATAAATTAATAACATTCTTAAAAAAAGTATATAGTATTTTAAACTATGTTCATCTAAAAGGAAGCGTGAGGTAAGAGATTTTTCTCAATTTCCATTAATTGATGCATATGGTTGTATTATGAACCTAATTTATTTTATATGGTGTATGAAATTACCCATTACCATTTTATATCAATAAGATTTATTAATTAATTGGATTTTATTTTTCAATTTGAATTGTTTCATTTAGGGTATTTTACATAAAAGTTACTAAGTTGCAAGAAATTTTAAAACTCAATTTCTTTTTATTGAGATATATTACTTCTTTATTGTATTTGATATTAAACAATTATGTGTATAATGTATTTTGATGTTTTTGTAATTTATTTTTTACTTATTTTATTTTTATTTACATTTTATATGCATAATAAATTCATTGATTAATCATCACCTCAATTGTGTAATCATTGTAATGGATTTAATCTCAATTTTCATTCAATCGAGACATATTTATTAATATATTACTATTCAATTTAAAGTGGTTTATATACCTACCCATTGATATATTTAAAATGAATAAATATTTATTCATGATGGTTAATGTTTCTATTAAATTTTATTCTTTCAAGGGATTATAATTTGAAATTTACCAAAGTGGTAAGAATCTATTTTATAGTATCACTATATTTTGGGATTTATTTTACTATTATTAAATTAATATTATAATTTATCCTTAATAATCTTAATTAATTTTCTTATCCAATATATATTTAACTATTTTACATATTTTCTTCAAACATTTACTCTATTTGGAACTTGAATCAATAAAATAAATGTTAAAAAAAACCAATTTTATTTCGATTTTAATCAGATTTAATTTTCTTCAATGTACATGTTTTAAATTTTTTTAAAATAATAATTTTATTTTCATAAATTATTTTTTAAAGAAATTTTATATTATCCATTAATTTTTAGAACTATTTATAAGGAATAATTTCTAATGTTTTTTTTGAAAGGTACTGTTTTAACAAGAATTCAAAAGGAATGTTCTCTTATTATATATGGAGATAGTATAATTCCCTTCAATCATTAAATTTTTATGAGATGAAAATTATTATAAAAAGTTTCATTATTTTTAAAAATAAAAATATTATTTGAAATATTAGTTTTACATTTCACTTCCGTTCCATTTATTCTTTAAAGGACATAATTTTATTTTAAAAATATGTATTTATGATGAACAGATGGACACCACTCATCACTTGATAAATTTTGTGATAGTTAAATTTATATTAAGAGAATAATTATATTATGAAAATTTTTACTTAGACATTACATTTCTCTTATATTATTTGTATAGTGGTTATGATTATTTCCTAAACAATGTATGATTATTACTTATGGTGTTTATTTTGAAAGTTATTTGATTAACTGGGGAAATATTGATAAATTTATATCAATTACTTAACAAGGAAATTTTATTATAAGGTATATTGATTCATGAATTAAATCTGTAATTATATATATGAGAAATTATTTGGAAATGAATTGATGAGAGGGGACCGAAATTATACAATCCCTCTAATTTTCAACTGGTCTTATGAGAAAAATGAGACTGCTTGTATTAAATGGGTCTTTACCCATAGTTTTAAACTATGTTGCTGTAATTTCGTGATGGTATAGATATCATGATGTCTAATATCCTGAAATTTTCTATTAATCATTTAATTCATTTCAAATTAAATTATTATTATCCAGGAGATTCCAGAAATGATATTATAAATGGGTTTGATTCATGATTATGTGCATAGTTATATGGAACTATATGATCATCATTTATTCCTACCATAATATTCTCTGTGACAATGTTATTGATTAAATAACACGGGTTTTTAGTTATTTACCTTTTCATATTTATTATTCCTTATTTACACTAGATATCTTCTATTTTACATGTCCTTTACTAAACATTTGATGTCACCCTTATTTCATTCCTTTCCCCATGATAGGAATAATGGATATTTAAATGAGTTCAAGGAATCAAAATATATACTTTCACATTATTTTAATTTATTTTTTAAAAATAAATTTGAGAATCAAGTATGTATTTACATTACCAAGATTAAAAAACTAATCAGTCCTTTGGGATGTGATCACTTGTATACAGTATCAATGTCATTTTGGAGTTGAAAATATGTACGGAGGAAAAGGACACAGAGCAAAAGCTGAATCCAAAGAGGCTACCTCGCGAAGACCAATCTCGGAGGCCCACAGCATCACGACCATTGCAATGCCACATCCGTTCGCAGGCACTGCGAAGTAAAGAGACGGGAGGCTCTATGATTTTCCTGATGTTTGCGAATCCACCATGGATTAAAGAGGCGGGATGCTCGTCAATTTACCTGACGTTTGCAAATGCTCTACGAAGTGAGGTGGTGGGAGGCTCCGCGATTCCGACAAAGTTCCACGTAACTTTGCACCGAGTAATCCCTACATCACAGTACCTCTTTCCTATAAATATTAGGACCCCCTCAATCCTAAAGGATAGATCCTCCGACCTTTCACCTACTCCACTCTCAAATTTTAAATCAATTTATACTTTCCAAAAAATGAGCACTTCAAGGTACTTAAGCATTGTGAAGTGCCTTTCCCTTGGCTTAAATTCAACCCCACATAAAAGAGGGATGCCCTTCATGGATCCCATGGGCCTCCATGAAGGAAAGGGATCCCCAAGGGGACTTGGGTCTTCGTATTGCATTCATACATCAAAAAGTTTCCCCAATGAACATGTACACAATATGTTAATCAATGGTCATTGTACTTCATGAACCACAATGCTTCGCATTTCTGTGCTTCGCATTTCTATGCTTCGCAGGGAACTGTTGCTTCATGAAGTCCTACTTTATGAAAGCCTTTCTGCTTTGAGAAGCACTATCCATATGAACCTATGCCCTATGCCTAGTCTAGGCCAACTCACTTCTCAATGTATACCCCTTTGTGAAGCCCCACCACTACATGGAGAGCCATATCTTCACGAGGCCTCTTCCTGTGAAACCATTTTCTCTGCAATCCTTTTTCCCATACAACCCTCCAGGTTCCTATGAAGTGATTTCATGGTCTGTTGGGTGGTGCTTCATGTTTGATTGCTTAGCCTCAGGCTTATTCTCATAGGAATGCTAACAACTATTTTTTTCATTGCATAGACACACTAATGCCGGCCCCCAATGGATCACTCCATGACACCCCCTCTCCATGGAATTGTGGATGCCTTCACTTCCCCAATGGAGGGAAAGTATCAGTTATGTAAGTCCTAGCAGTGTGGAGTGAACTCGCCACATCTGATCAGTAGGATGTTAAACTACCAAACATCATCGTCCTCAGCACATGATGTTAAACTATGGCCTCACCCTATTCCTTCACCATCGGGTGAACCACCTCACACATTCTCTATGCCTATTGGTCTCCACGTGATTGAAATCTTCCTCACATGTAATGATATCCCCTTTGCTAGAGTGGTGCCTATCCGTGGGGAAGGGAAACCATCTTGGTGTAATCCCACAACCTTTCCTACAGGATATAGTACCCATACTCCTCCTTTCTTCTTCAATTCCCAATACTAAACGGTGATAAGGGAAAATGGAACTACATTACTCCACCCCTCTCCCTCTGGGATTTATTACCATCAGGCCTCCATCCTAGAGTAAGTCCCAATCTCCATCTCCCTAGGACACTAACCACACATAAGCCCTTGTTTCCTCTTTGGGTTGCTAAGATGTGTAATAACCACTCCAACTTCCACGGATACACCTTTCGCGTTGTGATCGCCAGGTCTTTACTGCCTCTTATTTCTCACACAGAGCATGACTCATGTGGGCCTAGAGTAAGCATTGAGCATGGCACCCTTTCTAGTCTGTCTTAGCATATAAGCACCAAACCATACTGAACTATGTGGATGTTTATCCTTTCCCAGGAAAGGTACTTAGGACACTTCCATGAGGTTCAATCCTAAGAAATATAGGTCCCGAACCCTTCACGTCGGTTCACCAAACTCATTTCAAACTATGTGGACTTTGATCCTTGACAAGGAAATGTACCTAGGAAGCCTCCCTGAGGTTCAATCCCAACACTCATCAATTCCTACCACTTTACATCAGTTCACCCTCATCCCACATGATGTTAAATTGTATCCTCCCTCTTTAACTACATGTAATTTGATCTTTTCTAGGGTAAGGTACGTAGGAATCCTCCCCGAGGTTCAAGCCCAACACCCATAAATCCCAACCAATTCACATCGGTTCATCCCTATCCTGCATGACGTTAAACTATATACCCCCTTTTTGTCCCTCAATACGTTAAACATTACCCATTTGAACTACGTGGGATTTTATCCTTGTCTTCTAGATAGGGTACGTAAGATGCCTCCCTGAGGCCCAATCCAAAACGACGATAAGATTTTGTGAACCCCATTAAGTGGTATGCTGTTGTTTTCACCAGATTCATGGTGAGACATTATAGTTTTCAATCAACGGTATGTCGTTGTAGCCCCCTTTGTTGGGAACCACATCTATACCCCCCCCCCCCCGAGCGTCAGACCATCCCGGGAATGTAACCACCCATAAGCCCCAGTATATCATCGGGGCAATGTCCTCTGCACACACCCTAATTCTATGCCCCAATCCTGAACAATGTGGACTTTAATTCCCTGCCATAGGGATATGTAGGATGCCTCCCTAAGGTTCAATCCCATCTCCCATGTCTTATCATGGAATCTTTCCCTCGATCCTATGTGTTTTTAAATGGTCATGCCCCAACCTAGAGGTTCCACTTCCTCTGGGTCCCATCCATGTGTCCATTCTTATAGGCTACCTTCTTAGGTGTCCCATCGCTACACCGAACAATACTGACTTAGATTTCCCGCCATGGGGATACATAGAAAGTTTCTTCGAGACTCGATCTCAACTTCACCATCGCCCTCACATCAGCTCCATACCACTCTCCCTCTACTCTCAATAATCCATATCCATCCTGGTCCTTACCCGGACTGCCACATCCTGGAGAGATCATGTCATCCACCTCTTCGCTACCCCTAGCAGTAATCGGTACCTAACAACTTGCCATCCCCAGTATCAATGTTCCCTCTATAGGGTGAACCCATCAGATCCACTCTTATTAGTGTTCTGATTAGTCTGATCCATATCTGCTAGATAATAAACCTACATAATACCCTATGTTAAACATGGTAAGCTGATGAAAATCTCTGAGACATGTATATGGAATATAATTTTGAACACTCTATGTGGGATTCCTTGGGCATCCGCTCCCTCAATAAGACCTCTCATGAGGGGAAGAAACCCAAACGCGCCAGTGTTCCAGCGTCCAAACATGGAAGCGATGTCCAATGTGACTACTCGCCGGACTAAAGGTTGCTACCCTGACATTAACCATTGGAATGTCCTGACATAAGCAGTATAATTAACTAGCTTTCATAAAGACATGTCATAGGGAAGAGTTTTATGAAAAACGTCTTAATCTTTTATGGAGACCCAAACTAGGTGATGAGTTCCGAGGAGGAACCCATGAAAGGAGGAACTGAAATCCCACTATCCTGTTTCAATCAAAGAGAAAACATCCATGAATAAGAAACAGATGCCACCTGCCTTTGGAAAGCAGTAATGTGTGGCAACAATTGCATGTACCCTGAAAGAGGTGGATGCACACACCCTGACGAATGCATTGGAAACTGAAATAATAAAACTAACGTGAAGTTCTTCTCCACAATTTAGATATTTGTAGTGTTCGAGACATTCGGGGACTCTCATGTCACCAAATCCAATTATCCGGCACCAGGTCCCACCATGAAAATAGTGGGCTTGGTGTGAAACTCACTGGAATGTGGGGAAATTAAAATTTGGACATCCCAGTCAATGACATTGTCAGCATGGATCCTTCTTACCAACCATGAAAGATGGAATGGTGCTGGGGAACTGGACGTCGATTTCATTTTTTCAGCACTAATGGTTTAATCTCCCTGCCTTCCAAGACCCAATATCCCATATCAGAAAATTGATCACCTCCCACCTACCGATGTAGGGGTAAGGGCATTTTCATTGCAGCAATCCTTCATGACCCCATCACTTCTGCGATAGTTTCCACATCCACAACCAATGGGCGCCCACACCCCATCGCCCCTTCCAAAATCGTTCAAATAAGGGTGATACATGAGCTCATTTGGCGATAAGAGGATGAGGGGGTTATCACAAATTGGGATATGGACCATTAATACTTAGAGGATTTTGTTCCTCATCACCACTGCCACCCCAAGGGTCACGTAGGGATCCATTTCTCCCCACTATGATGCACAACCGTTTCAGGATCCTCCTCCCCAGAATTCCTCAATGAATACCTCCACTACCCCAATGAGGTGTGGGATGATCGGGCCATAACAACTTGGATCCTATTCATGGGGCTCCCAAAAGAGGTCCCCCCACCACTAGGCCGTGCTAGAGCCACCACCCAGCCCCATGGTTCGAGGAAGAGGTAAGTTATGCGCCTGCACCACCAGCCACAGTCCAGCTGACCAGACGCTGGCATCAGGTGCAGGCTGAGGAGTATGCTATCCAAGGGGCGCCAACGCCAAGAACTACTATGGATCGTGCCACCGCTAACGTATAAAATCAGTCCTCTATTTATGCTGAGTAGGGGAACTCATACACTTGGCCCAGATCGAGGCCCCAACCGCCGCACGAGCTGGCTGGGTCGACTCTTCCAGCTTCCAGTGTAGGTAGTGCCCGCCGCGGGCCGACCTGCAGCAACAATACCCATTATAGAGGTCATCTTCGTACTACCGCCATTGAGAACATGAGTCCTCGCTAATCCCAAGATCAAAATAGAGGTCTGCCCCATGCCACCATTAATCTGAATGAGGGTACTCCCCATGGAAATGACACTCAGTACAGAAGCCTCTTCCGCACCCATGACATCTGGTACGGAGTGGTTCCTCCTTCTATAGGATGTTGGTGCGAAGATGTTACTCATTTAACCAATCTTCAGTGTGGGGCCCCTCTCCAATCCCTTATAGTAGCCGGTGAAGGTCCTCCTCACACTAAAAATTAGAAAAGCGATGGTCTGCCTTGCTTCATCAGCACCCATCACGGAGGTCCCACCTGTGTTCCGCTACACCAGTACGAGGAACCCCCTCGCACAGACACTACCAAGAGACATAAGCATGGAAGCCTTACCCATGGTCCTACTAGCACCGTTGGAGGTCCTACCCACTCTTGTACTTCCCGCAGAGATCCCCCCCGCACATTAGCCAGTGGACACAAAGGTCCACCCCATGTTCCATTTGAAATTTATACAAGTTCTCCTTGCACCCCGGCTCACTCAAGAGGATGCCCTCTCCATCCCAGTACCAGTTCAGTCAAAGGTCCTCCTTGTGCTAGAAATATACCATGTCCTAAAGATCCATTGTGGGGAAGGAGGTCGGGTCATCAATATCATAAGAAGAATGATGTGAAGGTTTATATATAAATTAAACCTGTATTATTCTTAGATTCTAAGGAAGAGTATGATTTAGCAATGGAACCCTCGCCTCGATCCTCCGTGTCAAGGGATGGGGTAGGAACGAGGTGGATCATCCTCATACTTCTAGAATGTGAAGTCCCTCTGATCCATGTCTTCCTCCATAGATACATATAGGACGATGAAGATTTGGCATCTCCCCAGGGCTTGGCCATTCAATCCTCACCATCATCGACAGGAGCACTCTCTACCCCAACTAGAGATCACATAGAGTTATTCTTGGGACCAATTGTAGATGGGCAACAACATGGTCCACTGCCAGCATCCATAGTCCCTGTGTAGAAAACTGTGGTCGCTAGCCTGTTGTATCATGATGTGGGGCCCATGTAACTACACTCTTCGAAGGATAGCTTGAGATGCGGCAGCTTGTCAGCCCACTCGCTGTATTCTCCACCGGCTAGCCTACCATCTCAGCGGTCTTCTATAGTACCACTACTGGTTCCTCAACCACCTTTTATTGATGAGTGGAGAAATGAAAAGCTAGACTCAGAGTCCGATCTGAGGAGCTTGTGGAAAATTCTTGTAGTGAACCATTTCCCCCATGATGGTTTAGCCAGTTTCAACACAAAATTTTTGTTTTTTGGAATCACTCACCAAGGAGGAAGTCGAGTGTTTTTTTAAAAACCTCGGGGCAAAACACTTCCGTCTTCATCATCAACGAGTGAATTACCCCAAAAGATAGACACATTTCAAATACATTGGCCAACAATGCCATCCTATTGATTTGGCCACACTCCCTGTGTCTTAGCGCCCTAAGTTACCAGGCCTCCATAGGACCCTCCAATAACGATGTATCCATAGCTTTAATTTGATCCGCATGATTATCATGCCGGCTTACCCTCACATGAATATCTGTGGATCAGTGTAGTATGTGGCCCTCCACTTTAGTTATATCTGGCGCCAACCCCACATCTCAGGTTATATCAAGGATATTCCCTCAGGTAGAGTCACAGTTAACCTGGACGACATATCAGAGGGGGAGAACGAGTTGAAGCTCCTTGATAGGGACTTACCCCCTGAGGGGGGGGGGGGGTTCCACAACTATTGGATCTATTTGGATGGGTTACTCGCCAGTAGAGAAATATATTGGGTCTTCCACTGGTAACTGAGGCATTAGTCCTCAACCAGAATCCCAATATGTGAAAAGAGAAAGTTGGAGCTATAAAACCCTCGAACCAATTTGGCTCAGTGCAGAAGGTGGAGGATGATCTTGAAAAAGCTGCGTTGCGCCAATAGCATACAGAGCACAAGAAGATGGTCGATGAACTCCTTGTCAAACGTGTTGAGGAGCGATGACCAGACTATGACGATCCTTGGTCGACGAAGTAGGGGAACACACAACTTCCCCCCGACAAGTTTCTTCTAGGTGACCCTGACTATACTGCCCACATAGATAGGGTAGAGGCTGGAACTTACTACTAGAGGGAACAATATGTGTCACCAAATCCACCTGAGTGACGTGACAATCCTTGGACCAATCTCAGGTTTCCCCAACCGCTCTGTCGGTCATCCCAACAGCCGCTCAACGAGTTGCTTGGCTTGATTATCATGTTGAATAACCTACCAACACACTGGTGGTCAGGGATCCCCGTCATGATAAGAACCCCCCCTTTGATAATCTGATGGCGGCAGTCATTTCCCACCATAAGGACTTGGAGACTCAAAAGGTAAAAAATCACAATTAATGGTAAGTCATATCCAGCATGGGTGGATAACATGTAGTACCCCTAGGTTTCAAAAATCCCACCTTTCCCCCATTTAATGGGACAGTCGACCCACTGCAACACTTGAACCACTTCATTTCAAGGTGTGAACCCATGTTGCGAACTCCAGCGCTGTAGGAGGCTTTCAAACTACAATGCTTCAAACAGACATTGGAAGGACCTGCATTTTTCTGGTTCAGAAAGCTACCCATCGAGTCAGTAGATGGTAGGGTAGATCTTTGTAGGAAATTTCTTTACCAGTTCAGTTCCACCACTTGGAAGACAAGTATTTATATCTCTTCAAGTGCAAGCAGGGGCCTGATGAGCACATCGCGGACTTTGTTTCCTAGTGTAAAGGGATCACATAATATCTTGACATTCCAATGAATCAAGAGAAACTACTAATGATGTGTATGGGTAATGTTAAGACAAAACATATCCCCTATCTGATCACCCATAATTACCTCGGGGTATTTTGAGATTTCTTTGATAAGGCCCAATTCCTAGAAGAATCCTTACAGCAGGCCAGCCAGGAACGTCCATTGCCTCCTGTAATTCTTGTGAGTAGGGCCTCCAAGGCTGAGACCACTGCGGTGGCCCAAATAGAGGCCCCCAAAAAACTATAATTGTTACCCGTGGAGCTTCCTCCATAGCCTGGAAGAGGCCCACCACTGCAGGCGCAACCTCCGACCCAACAACGCCCACCATAGAACTAGCAGGCACCACCACATAATGTGCTGCCACCACCCATGTTAGATAAAAAAGCTTCATCTCCTAGATAGGCTCCTTGACCCCCCCCATCAGGCTTTAGATATTACATCACCCTTCCCAAATAGAAGAAAACAAAACTACTCATTAAATGAGGCTCAGGTCCACAGTTATTTCTAAAGTGCCGTGGAATAGAGAATTGTACATTTCCCTGAATGCAGGAGGCTGGAAGAGGTGGATATAACTGATCACCACAACTACTTCCCCTATCAACAGATCCTGGGGTACACCCTTAAATAATGATATTTATTTAAGGAATGGAATCAAGACAAGGTCAACGTCAATGTAGTCAGGTTGGGCCCATTTCCAGCATAAGTGACATGTGTATTCATGAATCCTGATAGCGGTAGTGACAACAAAGGTGAGTGGCACCAGGTTTCCTGTAACACCCCAGGTAAATAAAGAATATGAAATCTTTATATTTATCCATATTTGTGAATCAAAAATTTATATTACTTTAAAGGGGATGCTATGCTCGATGGCGTACCCAATACGCAACAAAGAGTTACTTAGGAATCTTACGTTGCACTATAATAGTAAAATAATATTATTTTAAATGGTAGTTAACGCCTAGCCGTTTTAATGGCTAGAATGAACAGAACTAACTACAAAATGATTATATATGTTTGTCAACATTTTTACTTTTTACAATAAATGTTAGAGGATTAAAAATGCGAATGAATCCAATTTTAAATGTAAACATTCTAATATTATTTATAAGGTCGATTAACCGCCTTTTGATGGCAAACCTCTTTTAAATACACTTTTTGACAATTTTATGTGTTATATTTGACAAAATAATATTCTTCTTTAGAATCGGGACATCAAAATTTACTTTGTGTAAATTTTTGGTATTTTTCCGAAAAAAGTTCAATTTTAAATGAATAGTGAAAAATGTTGTATTTTAATTCAAAACCTCTTTTTTATCTAATTTATTTATATGATTAGATTATCTTTTGAATTGGTTTTAAAGTGAAACTATAATATATTTTTACCATTTAATCCAATAGTGGTCATTGGAATTAATTTCACTTTGAAATCGGACTTAAACTAGTGTCAATCTTTTGATACTTTTTGTTTAATAAAAACACACTATTTGTTTTGACAGCGGGAATTAATTATTAAATTAATTAATTAAACTTATATGTTTTGAATTTTGTAAAATGGACATCATTTTTGAATTCGGAAAATCAAATATAGCTTAGGGTGAATTTTTGGTAATTTTCTGAAAAACTTCAATTTTTGATGAATAGTGAAACCACTAAGTGGTACTTATAAAAACTGATTTTCCGTTTAAATGAAAATTTCCACCTTTGTGTTTTGAATTTCAAAAATTTGACATACATGATTTTCATTAATAAGTAAAATGTGGTTCAATGGGATTAAAATAATTTTTTGGTGAATAGTAACTTATTATGTTTTTAATCACGATTAGAGGTAATTAGTGTAGTTTAAGGTAAGAATAATATTTTAATAAAATTAAATGACCTAGACACATGTCCTACCCTCATTGAATGTGTAATGGCCGACCAATAAAATCCATGTGTCAACTTGGGGACCCCATGGATCCACTTTGGTTTGAAAATGACATAAATACCTTTTTATTTAATGATAAAGTAAAATGACACAAACATGAGATGTTTTACTAATAAAAATTTTACATGGGGTTATATAACTCCGATTTTTGACTATAAATAGTCGTTGGAAATATAAAACGATTTCCTACATCATAGTATTTTTTTTATAATTTTTAGACATTATATATGTTAAATTATTTATGACATCATGATGATGCAATGATGACCTCATTATTTAACTATTTAAATAAAATGGAAAGATAATGGAATATCTAAGACCTAAACATGTCCAAAACATATTGGATGGGCGGATTTAAAACCCTTATCACCTTATCCATGAATTATATCAATGTGGGACCTTTTAAATCCGAAAATCATTTTCAAATAAAGTAACATTTGCTTACTTTCCAAGAGTGCCCCTCCTCTCCTCTTATAAAAGGCCCCCACCTCTACCTCCTTACCCACACCTCTCAAGCCTTCGGATCGGCCAACCTCTGACCATTTCATCTCTCAAAATCCCTCTATAACTCTTTGAAGCCTAACTTTGGGAAGAATCCTTTCCAAGGAAGCCTTTGAGCTCAAATCAAAGGAAGTTACCCGATTTAAAGGTAATGTCTTCACTTGTGTTCTTTTGTTTTATTTTGCTTCTCCAACCCCCTAAAATCTTTTTATTAATTTATTTTGTAACAAATACAGTATCTTAAATATACTAGGATTTTGTTATAATAATTATTTGAGCTACACTTACACACACCTACATCTAATGGTTAAATAATATACTGTTTCCGTGGATGGCGAATTTCTTCCTCCCGAAACGATGATTGTTCAACATTCTTCTAACACCTTCAAAGGTGGCCATTAAGATGAAACTATATTTATATATGATATCTAATATTTTTATGTTTTACTTAATCTTATGTATTTCTCATTTATGGCATACCTTTATGGTTTCCATTATGGGTAAACGCGATATCTTTATTTAAGGAAGTGCGGACTACCGCCCCCTCAAAGTGATTTGGTTCGTTAATAACATATGTGGTACGTATAAAGGATATATATAATGATATTATATATGATACCATACTGGAATTAAAATACTATTATGTATAATTATGTTTTAATTCCATTAAATATGAAATAGAAATGGAAGTAGTGTTCATGCGTACGTACGACTTACCATCTCCATGAACGGTGCATTTCATTTCTTAACTCTAAATGTTATGTAATATTATAAATGCATGAATATACTGGATATATATGATATATATGATATATAAATTATGAATAAAATTATGGATATAATGAACCTTTGACCACACGAATAACATGTAATTGTAAGAAGTCCACTTTCGACTTAAGAACCAAGTATCGACAATACACACATTATTAACTTAAATGTTTACATAATGTCTATGACATGGTAATAAGTGAAATAAAAGGAATAATGAACTTTAAAAAGGTTCTTAAGGAAGTATAAATTAACTCAAGTTTATTATTCAGGAGATTAAAGAACGATCGAGTCAAGTCGGACCCAAGGTAAGGGATCCTACTCCTCTCTTTTTAAGTACACTCTTTTATGTCATTCCTTTTAAAGCTCATATTTCTTGTTATTGGGATGTTATTTAATATTAATCATACTATAATTATTATGTTCATATGATGAGAGAACCTATTCTCTCTCATCAATCCATTTTGGAAGTTTTGAGTGGCACCGTTAGGCTGCCGAATTTTCGTAAGAGATCCAATCTCTCTCTTTCTTTTTAAGAACTCTCCTTTTGTCACTTCTTTTAAGCTCCTCTTTGTTATGTTGGGGGATGTTCTTTTATATTCATATTTCTATAAACTTTACATTAATATGATGAGATACCCTATTTGATCTCATCAATCCATTTTTGGAAGTTTTAAGTGGCGTCGTTAGGCTGCCGAGTTTTCGTAAGGGATTTTTCATCTCACTTGTATTCCCGTGAGATTCATGCTACGTTTGCCACTATTTCCTTTGATTGGTGTATGTACTGACCATTATTATAAACTTTCTGTAGTATGATTTCATTTATGGGTATTTACATCTTCATTTTATGACCCTTCTTCCATGGGGTGTACTTTTCGAAGGTTACCCAACTCGGTAAGGGGACCTTTCACCCTCCTTTTTTTTAAAAGACTTCTTTTGTTATGTCTTTTAATTCACATAATATTATGTTGGGATATGTTCTTCTATATCCTTATTTATGTAAATTTTATGTCCATGTGATGAGATCCCTTTTATCTCTCTCATCAACCCTTTTTGTAAAATTTTATGTGACGCCGTTAGGCTGTCGAATTTTTCCGAGGGAACATTTTAACCCAATTTCAATTTCTTTGGGTTCAACATGTAGTTATTGAATATGTCATCCATTGAATATGTGTGAATGAAATTTTATTGTTTTACACTTAATATCTACTTATATTGGGTGTATTTATATGTGTCATGCATAATTTTGAGATTTATTTATCCTTAATTTAAGGATACCTTCTTTATAAGGGATTTCATCGCATTTTACATTTCTATTGAGACTTCATTGTTGTTATGAACCAATTCACTCTTATATGGTGTATATAATATCCATTAGAATATTATATCATTAATCCATTTATTCTCATGATATTATAAAGTTCTTATTAAATGTTATTCCTCAATTATTGTATTCAAGTGTCTCTATTTTTGGTAAAAACCCTTTAACCAAAATATTGCTTTAAATGTTTTAATGATTTGTTCTTATTAATATCCATGTTTTAAAAATGGTTTTAAGAATTTATTTATATGGATATTAATGGTTTAAAATGTTAAAATCTTCAAGGTGGTATGAGACACTTTGATTCAAAAACATCTTTATTAAATGTTTAAATTGGTTTTGAAAATGGTTTTTAGAATGGATTCATTATTTCAATATCTTAAAAAGTTATATTGTTTTTGCAATGTGGGAATGTTATATTTCCTTTATGCTTAAGTTATGTGCTATGATTATGTTATGGTTCTTGGGAATTGTTATGAAGACGGGTGGTTCTGTGATAAACTAAGGGCGAGTGAGCCCGATATAGCTCTCCAATGCATTGGGTACCGCGAAGGAGTGAAACGTTAAGGTTTCTCTGAAGAGATTTAGGGAATATACTGTGATGGGTATTCCAAACGTAACCAAGAGGGTTACTCCTTACGTAAGAATGTTATGAATGCCTCAAGTTACCTTTATGTCTTATGATTTCTATGATTTATTCATGATTTTATGAGGTATGTTAAAGTGCCTATGTTTTATGGGTAAAGTACGATTTCATTCTTATGTATATATGAACTCTTGTTTCCTTTCCATATTTTTATATCCCTTACTGAGCTTTTTATGCTCATCCCAATTTTTTGAAATGTTTTTCACAGGTCAAGGGAAAGGTACATGATGTGATGATAGTTTCAAGGATGTGTCAAGAAAGAATCCATGATTTATTTTAAATATGTTTCCATTGATGGGAAGAATGAATACTATCTTTTATGTAACCAGTTTGTTTAAATGTGGAATGTAATGCAAGTTTCATGATCTAATTCTCTAAAACTCTAAACCTGAAAAGATCCTCAATGTGTAATCTTGTAATAACTCAAGATTAAGTAAGGTTTAAGGCTGGGGCCTTATAGTTGGTATCAAAGGTTGGTTTTGATAACTTTAGAGGTTAGGGTATTATTTAAGCATAAGTGGCATTACCATAATGGTTAGGATTTCAGAAAGAGTCCTAGTTTTAGATAAAGTGAATGAGTAAGTATATATTGATTTTTATCTTCCACATTAGTACATGATGGTTTTGTTGATATTATCACACTGACCTTTCTGTTTTTAGGGAATGGATGGATCTAGCAGGCACCAAAGAGACAACAGGTTTGAAGGAAACTGTGGTGGTTCTCTGTTTAAGATACTAGATAAAATGGGGGATTCAATGAGGAATCTAGTGGTTGTTCTAAACCAACTATCAAGGAGTCATGATCAACCACTTGAACCTTGGTATGTTTTGTAATGCATCATGTACGAGATGACCAATCAATGTGGAAGTTCAGGTAATAATTATAAAGGTAACCATTAGAGTTTATATGATCCTTACTTTTGAGGTAATTATGGGTTATTATATGATATGATCGAAAATGAAAGGCATGAGATAAACTTGGGGTTAAAATATGTTATGATCATTTTTGATGATTTTATCTCTTTTTGGGGAATTATTTGAGTATTATATAGTTTTGGAAAATGGACAACACGTAGACCATGTGACAACCCGTCGCGTCGGACAAAGCTGCGGGAATCAAACCCACAGCCAAAGTGCAACTGGTATTTATTGCCTACCACTAGACTATGTGAAGTCCCTGGTCAGTTTGACTGATTCTTTTTAGTTAGATGATTTTATGAATTAATAGTAGGTTGATTTTGGGTTATCTATGTATATTCATTAACCTATCATGGAGGATATGTGATTAGGTTAATTACTTTTCAATACGAGACATTAAGAGAAACTGATGCTGTTGGGAGATAAATGTTACAATTTAACTTGGAAGACTATGTGACTAAATCCTTCAAATATTTGGGTTTCAATCTTATTTTGGTTTACTTTGATGAATTTTATGGAAAAATTGATTATCGAATGGTCCTCGTTGAACTTTTGGTTTTGTTGGACAAATTTTGGAGATTAAGAATAGATTTTCTTTTTATAAGGGGTTATCCTTTTCTGGATTATCTGATCTTGTACAAGCCTTTTTGGTTTTGGTTTTGGTCTAAAGACATGGGAAGTATATAGTCCTCTTTTTTGGATTAGATGATTCTCTAGAAGTTGATTATAGTACTCTTAATGTGAACAAGTCTTCCTAAATACTCATCTTTTGGAGAAAATATGAGTTTGTGTTAGGAATCTAATAATTGTTGAAAGTCAACATGATAAGTAGTTATGTTTCCTTATGAATAAATTACTCAATAAAAAGTAACTTAAAACAAAAATGTTTTCTATTAACTTTTTGTACTAGGGAATCGAATACCATTTAACCCATCACAAGTTTGTGATTTTATTGTGGTTAACTTTCTCCTAAACATGTTTTCTATCACTCTCCATCAGAACATGACCCTTTGTTTTTTCCTCCATGTCCATATTTTCGTACTTGTAATCCTAGTATGGGTTAACTCGGGTGACCTTTGTACTTATCTTTATTTTTTTTTAATGTGAATGTTTTACCGACTCTTGTTCCGATGTGGGACTTTCAAGGATGTTTCCAAGCCCAATTTTAAAATTGCGAGGACGCAATTCCCAAAAGTGGGGAAGGATGTAACACCCCAACTAAATAAAGAATATGGCATCTTTATATTTATCCATATTTGTGAATCAAATATTAATATTACTTTAAAGGGGATGCTATGCTCGATGGCATACCCAATACGCAACAAAGAGTTTCTTAGGAATCTTACGTTGCACTCTAATAGTAAAATAATATTATTTTAAATGGCAGTTAACACCTAGCCATTGTAATGGAGGGAATGAACCGAACTAACTACAAAATG
Organism: Viscum album; assembly: GCA_963277665.1. Lineage (NCBI taxonomy): Eukaryota > Viridiplantae > Streptophyta > Magnoliopsida > Santalales > Viscaceae > Viscum > Viscum album. The sequence goes on from OY728135.1 coordinate 1,373,052,449, forward strand.
ATTATATATGTTTGTCAATATTTTTACTTTTTACAATAAATGTTAGAGGATTAAAAATGCGAATGAATCCAATTTTAAACGTAAACATTCTAATTTCTTTAAAAGGTCGATTAACCGCCTTTTGATGGAGAACCTCTTTTAAATCCACTATTTGACAATTTTATGTGTTATATTTGACAAAATAATATTCTTCTTTAGAATCGGGACATCAAAATTTACTTTGTTTAAATTTTTGGTATTTTTCCGAAAAAGTTCAATTTTTAATGAATAGTGAAAAATGTTGTATTTTAATTCAAAACCTCCTTTTAATATAATTTATTTATATGATTAGATTATCTTTTTAATTGGTTTTAATTTGAAACTAGAATATATTTTTACCATTTAATCCAATAGTCGTCATTGGAATTAATTTCACTTTGAAATCGGACTTAAACTAGTGTCAATCTTTTGATACTTTTTGTTTCATAAAAACACGCTATTTGTTTTGACAGCGGGAATTAATTACTAAATTAACTAATGCAACTTATATGTTTTGAATTTTGTAAAATGGACATAGTTTTTGAATTCAGAATATCAAATATAGCTTAGGGTGAATTTTTGGTAATTTTCTGAAAAACTTCAATTTTTGATGAATAGTGAAACCACTAAGTGGTACTTATAAAAACTGATTTTCCGTTTAAATGAAATTTTACCACCTTTGTGTTTTGAATTTCAAAAATCCGACATACATGGTTGTCATTAACAAGTAAAATGTGGTTCAATGGGATTAAAATAATTTTTTGGTGAATAGTAACTTATTACGTTTTTAATCGCGATTAGAGGTAATTAGTGTAGTTTAAGGTAAGAATAATGTTTTAATAAAATGAAATGACCTAGACACATGTACTAACCTCATTGGATGTGTCATGGCCGACCAATAAAATCCATGGGTCAACTTGGGGACCCCATGGAGCCACTTTGGTTGGAAAATGACATAAATACCTTTTTATTTACTGATAAAGTAAAAAATGACACAAACATGAGATGTTTTACTAATACAATTTTTTACATGGGGTAATATAAGTCAAATATTTGACTATAAATAGTCATTGGAAAGATAAAAATATTTCCTACATCATAGTAGTTTTTTTTATAATTTTTAGACATTAAATAAATTAAATTATTTATGACATCATGATGATGCAGCGATGACCTCATTATTTAATGATTTAAATAAAATGGAATGATAATATAATATCTAAGCCCTACACATGTCCAAAACCTATTGGATGGGTGGATTTTAAACCCTTATCACCTTATCCATGAATTATATCAATGTGGGACCTTTTAAATCCGAAACTCATTTTCAAATAAAGTAACATTTGCTTACTTTCCAAGAGTGCCCCTCCTCTCCTCTTATAAAAGGCCCCCACCTCTACCTCCTTACCCACACCTCTCAAAACTTTGGCTCAGCCAACCTCTGCCCATTTCATCTCTCCACATCCCTCTCTAACTCTTTGTAGCCTCACTTTGGGCAGAATCCTTTCCAAGGAAGCCTTTGATCTCAAATCAAAGGAAGTTACCCGATTTAAAGGTAATGTCTTCACTTGTGTTCTTTGGTTTTATTTTGCTTCTCTAACCCCCTAAACTCTTTTTATTCATTTATTTTGTAAAAAATACATTATATTCAATATACTAGTATGTTTTTATAAGAATTATTCGAGCTACACTTACGCACACCTACATCTAATGGTTAAAGAACATACTGTTTCCGTGGATGGCGAATTTCTGCCTCCCGAAACGATGATTGTTCAACATTCTTCTAACACCTTCAAAGGTGGACATTAAGATGAAACTATATTTATATATGATATATAATATGTTTATGTTTTACTTAAGCTTCTGTATTTTTCATTTATGGCATACCTTTATGGTTTCCATTATGGGTAAACACGATATCTTCATTTAAGGAAGTGCGGACTACCGCCCCCTCAAAGTGATTTGATTCGTTAATACCATATGTGGTACGTACAAAGGATATATATAATGATATTATATATGATACCATACTTTAATTAAAATACTATTATGTATCATTATGTATTAATTCCATTAAATATGAAATAGAAATGGAAGTAGCGTTCATGCGTACGTACGGCTTACCGTCTCCATGAACGGTGCATTTCATTTCTTAACTCTAAATGTTATGTAATATTATAAATGCATAAATATACTGGATATATATTATATATATGATATATACATCGTGAATAAAATTCTGGATATAATGAACCATTGACCACACGGACAACATGTAATTGTAAGAAGTCCACTTTCGACTTAAGAACCAAGTATCGACAAAACAAACATTATTAACTTAAATGATTACATAATGTCTATGACATGGTAATAAGTGATATAAAAGGAATAATGAACTTTAAAAAGGTTCTTAAGGAAGTATAAATTAACTCAAGTTTATTATTCAGCAGATTAAATAACGAACGAGTCATGTCGGACCCGAGGTAAGGGATCCTACTCCTCTCTTTTTAAGTACACTCTTTTATGTCATTCCTTTTAAAGCTCATATTTCTTGTTATTGGGAAGTTCTTTTATTTTAATCATACTGTAATTTTTATGTTCATATGATGAGAGACCCTATTCTATCTCATCAATCAATTTTGGATGTTTTGAGTGGCGCCGTTAGGCTGCCGAATTTTCGTAAGAGATCTAATCTCTCTATTTCTTTTTAAGTACTCTCCTTTATGTAACTTCTTTTAAGCTCCTCTTTGTTATGTTTGGGGATGTTATTTTATATTCCTAGTTCTATAAACATTATTTTAATATGATGAGATACCCTATTTGATCTCATCAATCTTTTTTTGGAAGTTTTAAGTGGCGCCGTTAGGCTGCCGAGTTTTCGTAAGGGATTTTTCATCTCACATTTATTCCCGTGAGATTCATGCTACGTTTTCCACTATTTCCTTTGAGTGGTGTATGTACTTCCCATTATTATAAACTTTTTGTAGTATAATTTCATTTATGGGTATTTACATCTTCATTGTATGACCCTTCTTCCTTAGGGTGTACTTTTCGAAGGTTACCCAACTCGGTAAGGGGACCTTTCACCCTCCTTTTTTTAAAAAGACTTCTTTTGTTATGTCTTTTAATTCACATACTATTATGTTGGGATATGTTCTTCTATATCCTTATTTATGTAAATTTTATGTCCAAGTGATGATATCCCCTTTATCTCTCTCATCAACCCTTTTTGTAAAATTTTATGTGACGCTGTTAGGCTATCGAATTTTACCAAGGGAACTTTTTAACCCAATTTCGATTTCTTTGGGTTCAACATGTAGTTATTGAATATGTCATCCTTTGAATATGTGTGAATGACCTTTTATTGTTTTAAACTTAATATCCACTTATATTTTTTGTATTTATATTTGTCACACATAATTTTGAGATTGATTTATCCTTAATTTATGGATACCTTCTTTATAAGGGATTTCTTCGAATTTTAAATTTCTATTGAGACTTCATTGTTGTTATGCACCAATTCAATCTTATATAGTGTATATACTGTCCTTTGGAATATTATATCATGAATCCATTTATTCTCATTATATTATAAAGTTCTGATCAAATTTTATTCCTTAATTTTTGTATTCAAGTATCTCTAATTTTGGTAAAAACCCTTTAACCAAAATATCAGTTTAAATGTTTTAATGATTTGTTCTTATTAATATCCATGTTTTAAAAATGGGTTTAAGAATTTATTTATATGGATATTAATGGTTTAAAATGTTAAAAGCTTCAAGGTGGTATGGGACACTTTGATTCAAAAACCTCTTCATTAAATGTTTAAAATGGTTTTGAAAATGGTTTTTAGAATGGATTCATTATTTCAATATCATAAAAAGTTATATTGTTTTTGCAATGTGGGAATGTTATCTTTCCTTTATGCTTAAGTTATGTGCTATGATTATGTTATGGTTCTTGGGCATTGTTATGAAGACGGGTGGTTCCGTGATAAACTAAGGGCGGGTGAGCCCGATATAGCTCTCCAATGCATTGGGTAACACGAAGGAGTGAAACGTTAAGGTTTATCCGAAGAGATTTAGGGAATATACTGTGATGGGTATTCCAAACGTAACCAAGAGGGTTACTCCCTATGTAATAATGTTATGAATGCCTCAAGTTACCTTTATGTCTTATGATTTCTATGATTTATTCATGATTTTATGAGGTATGTTAAAGTGCCTATTTTTTATGGGTAAAGTATGATTTCATTCTTATGTATATATGAACTCATGTTTCCTTTCCATATTTTTATATATCTTAATGAGATTTTTATGCTCATCCCATGTTTTTGAAATGTTTTTCATAGGTCAAGCGAAAGGTACATGATGTGATGATAGTGTCAAGGATGTTTCAAGAAAGAATCCATGATTTATTTTAAATATGTTTCCGTTGATGGGAAGAATGAATATAGCCTTTTATGTAACCACTTTGTTTAAATGTGGAATGTAATGCAAGTTTCATGATCGAATTCTCTAAAACTCTAAACCTGAAAAGATCCTCAATGTGTAATCATGTAATAACTCAAGATTAAGTAAGGTTTAAGGATGAGGCCTTATATTTCCAACTGCGTGTCCCAGAAGTATGACAACTTGATGGATCATAAGTCTGTCTCTTGTGCCCATCGTATTATCTGTGCATTCCTGAAAGAACCCAATCCTTCAAGAGCCAATGTGTCATCCACTACTACTTCTTCATTGTCATTTTAGCCATCCTCTTCCTAGAAGAGAAAGCATTGGCAGTTCAAGGGAAGACAAAGTCCCCTACGAATTCCATCATCATCCCATAATCTTGGAGACTTCATGACCACAGAGATGGCGATTCCCCTCAGAATCCGTCTAATGGTGGAGGATTATTCAAGTGATAGTCAAGGATACACCTTGGCTAACACCATAGAGCTGGTAAACCCATATAAGATTTCTGATGGCGAGGAGTACTAGAATAATCCTCCCAATTTTCCCAGACATTTCCATCATCGAAAGAGCAGCTACTATATGGTTCATCAGAGTTCCTCAATCAGCATTTCTAGCGAGGTTGTGCATGCTACTGAAACCAGAATGCAGGCCCATTGTAGATCTCATCATACAAAACGTTCTCATCTGATGTCATCAGGCATGCCTTTGCTTCTGTTTGTACTACTGTATTCCGAAAATCCACCCTGACCACGCCATGATCATCCACACTCCATTATAGACCAGTCTCGGTCATCCAAACATCATCCAGTAGTCACTCCATTGGTTTTGGATAGTGAGCAAATGGACCTGCCCAATATCAGTCAACCACTAGTCCAGCCGATGGGGCTTGTCATACCTCCTACCATAGAGCGACCACTTGTATGTAGAAGATCATTCCTGGAACATAAGTATGATGTCATCAAGAATCTTTCTAGAATTTCATGAAGGCTCTCTATCTTTTAGAATCTTAGCATGTCATAGTATATGCATGAAGCTCTTACCGAGGCTTTAAGATGCCTCCTCCAGTTTTAAATAGATGTAGCAGCTATAAAATTCTTCCATAATAAAGTATTTGATCATACTGAGTGACATGACATTATCTCTTTCTTTAGATAAGATGAAGGATCTCCCAAACAGGTGTATATCTGCACACTATACATCACTGACCACTTCAACAACGTGGAGATATATTGCTATCTTATCGACACAGGCTTTGGGATCAAACGTATCCCGACATGGACAATCCATAAGATTAGGATGTCTGAGGATGAACTAATTCTTTCTGACATGAAAATCCAAGTTTATGACAAGAAGAAACTAACACCAGTCGACACAATCCACTTAAAATTCCATTTCAGTGGTCTGGTAGCTAGTATCGAGTTCATGGTTATTTATAAGGACACAACATACAAAACATTGATGGGTAGGCTATGGATCCACCTGCAACCGACGGTCCCTTCATCGTATCACTAGTTCCATAAGTAATTACTTAATGGTTGAGTGGCCATACTCTAGGGTGACGCATCACCATTTTCCTCTTGTGAATCCCACTATCTAGATGTCGAATATTACAAGAGAAAGAACATGCAGATTCAGGTAAACGAGGATGAACATTCTATGGAGGCAACTGACCCATGGACAGATCTAGATGATTCCTACATCTTTCTTGTCCACCGATTAGTGGCTACAATCCCAGACTTCGGACAACGCTTCGTTGTTTCTGGAATGAGGGGGGAACATATTCCCAAGGCTATGTGACACCAGAATATCACCACATACTCCAACATGACTCAAGATCGAGTGATCCTAGATCCCCCTACACCCATATGATAACGGGATGTCCACCCCATGGAAACAAAAATATGCCATATGTGATTGTTTCATTGTGATGGGACAAACCAGCTCAAGGTAATGCATCACTATTGCTTTGATATCAACATACATAGCCCCTTGGGATGAAGACTAGATCAGATCGGATTAAAAGCTTTCATTGCATTGGTTTTGGAAGCACGAGAATCCCCTGATGTAGTGTCCACCACCGTTCAGGCCGGTACCACTCTCCCATAGGGATCTATTGACTCAGAGGAAACTCCTCCCACTGAGGATCCCTCCTCCATAAGTTAAGAAGATGATTTAGAGGATGCTCCTCCCACCTTTGAAGAGGGTGTCTCCGCCACATTCAATGAATTGGTACCGGTGATCCTCGGTTGTGAGGAAGATCTGAAACCCACATTGATCAGTTATGTTATGATTGTCAAAGATAAAAAATAGTACATGGACTTTCTATAGCAACTCCATGATGTATTCTTCTAGAGTTAGGACAAGATGCGGGGACTAGATCCCCAGGTATCCATCCATCGCCTCGTTCTCCTTGAAAATCACCATGTGTTTAAGCAACCTCCCATAAAGATGAACCCTTCTCATAGTGCCATGGTCGATGTCGAAGATGATAAGCTCATCATATCCAATTTTTTTAAAGGAGGTCCAATACCCCAGATGGTTAGCCTACATTTTACCTCTTAGAAAGAAGAACAGATAGATCAGGGTCTGCATTGACATTCAGGATCTCAACCATCATTGTCCGAAGGATAATTTTTCCCTTCCTATGATGGAATTGTTGATTGATGCCCTGACAGGGTTTCTAGACCTCTCTTTTATGGATGGGTACTCCAAGTATAACCAGATCTGAATGGCTCCTAAGGATGAGGAGTCTTTAGCCTTCAGGGAACCACACGATAGTTTCTGCTAGCAAGTCATGCCCTTCAGTCTAAATATTGCAGGTGCCACATATCAACAGGCTATGGATATCATATTTATACCAATCCATAGGAAACTGGTGGAATGCTACATAGACAATCTGGGGGTAAAATATCTCCAACGTCAGGGCCATATTAAAGACCTTGAGAAAGTGTTCATCATCCTCTATTCTTGGCACCTGAATATGAACCCATTGATGTGTGCCTTTGGGGTCACCTCTAGAAAGTTTTTCGGCTTCATTGTTAGATACATGCGCACTGAGACCAACCCAGAGAAAATCAAGTCCATTATCCAGATGTCTCCCCCAAGAAACATTCGGGAACTATGTGGCTTTTAAGACCACTTGGCCTACATACTCTAATTCATTGTGAATTTGTCCGAAAAGTGTAAGCACTTTTTACATATCATCAAGAAATGAATTTTTTATTAGTGGGAGAAACAAAGTCGGACTTCTTTCCGGAAAATCAAGAAGTATATGCTCCAGCCTCCAGCCTTGATCCTGCCAGTTTATGGAAAGTCGCAGGTCCTTTATGTGACTGTTCTTGAACAATATCTTGGCACCCTTATTGCCCAGAAGAATAATGAGGGAACATATAATAGTCTCTATTATCTCAGCCGCATGCTCCTAGATACGGAAGAAAAGATACTCCCCTGTCGAGAAGAGCTGTCTTGCACTGGTATTCATAGTATAGAAGTTGCAACATTACTTGAAACACCACGAGGTATAGCTGGTGTCATGAGTAGATCTACTAAAGTACATCACGAACCACCCAATGTTGACACGCTATCTAGATCAGTGGGAAGTGATCCTTCAACAGTTCGACATCAGGTATTTCCCTCAAAAGGCTATTAAGGGGAAATCATTATAAGATCTCCTTGTCACACATCTAGCCCCTTCAGACCAGTTTCTAGATCATGATTTTCATAATGAGTCAATCCTCTCAGTGGACCAAGCCTTTCCGTGATGGTAAATCCACTTTGATGGTGCTTCCCGGATCCCTACTAACAGAAGGCTCAATGACCCCAGAATCAACAGAGTATGCTTGTGCATCATCTTCATTACCCCAACATAGGTTGTTCTACCATATTAATTTATGTTGTTAGAAGGTGGTAACAACAATGAGGAAGAATACCAGGCTCTCATCACTAGCCTTGAGCTCACCCTTGAGATTGAATTTCCCCACTTTCATGTGAATGTAGACACCGTACTGGCCATCAATAAGGTCAACAGAGGCTATGTTGTCAGAATTCCAGAGCTTGTACAACTATTAGAATGAACCCTCAAGCTGATGGCCTAGTTCCCATCTCATCCAAAAGTTACTCATGTACCTAGATCCCAGAACTGTCGGGATGACACCTTGGCCAACCTAGCTACATCAATTGCAGAGCCTGAACATGATTATTTGTTTATCCACATGGTTCATTGAAGATTCATCGCTCATGTCACTCCATAGGAAAAGGATAGCCCGCAGGTGATCCACCTTACTACCGAAACCTCCACATCAGGACCTCCAAGTTCCCCAGATGGAGTGATTGAGGTGACTCCTGACTAGAGAACCTCCTTTGTTGAGTAACTCCAAAATGGGAATCTCTCAGCAGATTAGGTTGAGCGTGAGTTAATTTGACGCCGCACATTATAGTTTACCCTCCAGGGTGGTCCTGGTCTTGAGTAGATCCTCAACAAGTGCAGGTTTGATGGGGTTATATTCTATTACATTCAAGGATATGAGATTTCTCAAGTCATGCTAGAGGTTCACGATGGTTCATGCAGGGATCATCATACCTAACCAAAGTTATCTCACCAGATTCGAAGACTGGGATATCTTTGGTCCTCTATGATCTATGACTACATCGAGTTTTCCAAGAGGTTCCACACATGCGAAATTCATTCCAAATTTGTGCATTGGCTGCTGAAGCCTCCCTACACTACCAAGTACTCTTGGCCCTTTGCGGTCTGGGGACTTAATTTAATGGGACCATATCCACCGACGACAGCTGAACAATGCATGTTCATTATGACCGCTACAGATTTCTTTTCCATGTGGGTAGATTCAGTCCCGTTCAAGGAGATTAAGGCCCATTATATCACTAAATTTGTGATATATAATACCACATATAGGTTCGGAGTCCCTCATGTCTTCCTCACTGATAACGACACCAAATCTCAGGCAGCTAAGTTGAATAAATTTTACACCATGTATGACATCCGTTCTAACTATACCCCCCACTTCCATGCGTAAGAAAATGCGCAGATTAAGGCGTTCAACAAGACCCTTTCTAACATTCAATAGAAATTGGTTTTTCAGCATAAGAAGAGTTGGGTGGATAAGCTTCCAAATTCCCTCTCAGCCTATCGGACGATGACCTATAATTCCACACAGGTGACCCCATACTCGCTGGTGTATGGAACAGAGGTCTTCCTGCCCATCGAGATTCAGTTTCCTTAATAATGTAAAACAATATATGATCAAAAAGAACCTGATAAAGAAGCTGAAATTTATCTGGATGAATTGGAAGCACTCGACAAGAACATGCTTTGTTCCCTACACAATATGGAGAGGCTTCAGAACAAGATAGAAAGATATTTCAACAAGAAAGTTCTCCTTCTCCCATTCTTACAATGTTACATGGTGTTTTCCCTAAGAACACCAATGATACCTAGATGAAAGCCCCCAGAACTGGATCCCAAATGAGAAGGACCTTACATTACTCACAAGGTTTACCCTAATGGAACATACTACCTAGTTACCATTGATAGGGAGCGTATAACTCCTCCCACCAATACAAAGTTCTGCATGAAATACTTTTCCTGAGTAAATGGGTCTTACATGAACTTAAACTGTTATGCCCCACATGACATTAAACAGTATGTCATCCTGCAAGAAATTAAACTATATCTAGTCCTACATGACCTTAGACTGTTATTTCCCACATGAAATTGAACTACATGTCATCCTGCAAGATGTTAAACTGCATTTCATGAACTGCGTATGACTTGATTCTCATGATCATGGGATATGTAGGAATTCTCAGATGCCTCGTCTTGAGTCTAGCCCCCAGATTACTTTTTTACTATCCCCCTGGGTATAGTTCTCTTGGAGAACCCTGCATGGTTCCGTGTAGGCCCCTTTGGCCCCACTCATGTCAGGACTACAATGATCACACCATGTTCCCCCCTCATTATTCTATTCTCCCATATCCTCACCGCATGATTCAAAAATGTATAGTCTTCAAGAACTATGTGTGGCTTGATTATCATCCTTATGGGATACATTGGAACACCGAATCATTTAATCCGTTGGCCCATCCATGACTTCAAGATATGACCTTGTGTAGATAAACATGATGCAGTACTATATTTTTCCCTCATTTACGTTGGGTTCATCATGACCACACCATACATCCCCTTACATAGATATCTCCACCTCTTTCAACATCCTACTTAACATTAAATTGCACTGTCATATTTATGCTTCACACACTCCCTGTACTTGGGATTCCTTCATCCTTCACATCCAAAAGGGCCCTCAAATGGTACATATACTTAGACTAAGGTCTCTCCTATCATTTCGAGCCAATGCCCTCGAGGACCTCAAAGGAAAAGTTGATACATGTCTCGCGTTGCGAATATGGTCAACAGTCGATGCCCATTTGTTGTTCCCATTTCAGGTCACACGATATAGATGATGTATTTCGAATATGGTAAATATATATCCTTTTTCATTTTCACCACTGACATATGTCCCATATATTTGGTGTAGTAGTTCATTCTATCCTGCTATTTCTTCAAACGCTATTCTGCCTAGGGATTGAGTGTGAGTCTAGCTATCAAACCCTTATATGTTGGGGAGATCCTGGTCCTACTCCTTGTTTCCCACACTGATCATTGCTCACGTGGGCTTCGAAGCTTTGGTAAGGCAATAACCACGTGGGGGGGGGGGCACATATCTATGGTCCAAGACCTATGACCTTAAACTAAGAGAACCACTGTTCACACCACAAGATGTTAAACTGCGATTTGGTTGGGACTTCCTGTCTTAGATCCCTCAACCCTATCAGCCCCCTGGCCCAAGTTCTCATCTAGGATTGTGCATTGTGGTATGGACTTATGTCCTCATTCATGTGGGGATATTTTTTCCACGCCACACATATCCCCTTGATATGTCCCTCCATCTATCATCTTTCTCACAAGTATAAGCCCCACCATGATTCGTACACCCCATCATTTGGGTTTCCATCATCTTTCAAATTTAAAAGGAACCCCAAATGTCATGGATGCTAGGACCTAGGCTCTCCAACCATTTTGGTCCAATGTCCAAAAGATTTTGAGCCGAAATCTATAATAGTACCATATTGAGAATGAGGTCAATGGTCGATGCTCAATTGTTTTCCCAAAAACCTGGACACACAATTATGGATACTGTGTTGGGAAAATGGTCAAATCTTTTCCACTATCATTATGGTCGCATTGTGGTTTTCCACATGCACAATGATTTTCCTTCTCCACTCAGCTATGACATGAACATGAAATTTAATTGGGCATCTATGGTTCAAGCCCTATGACATTAAAATAAGAGCACCATCATCATCACTGCAAGACGTTAAACTGCGAACTAGTTGGGACTTCTCATTTTAGGACCCTCATCTTTTTTAGACCCTTAGACCAAGTGCTCATTCGATATTGTATGATGTGGTATGAGAATATTTCCTCATTCACCTCTTGAAACAAATTTTACCATACACATCCCTCATTGGGATACCTCGCCCATATTTTCATCATTGCCGCATGATGTAAAACTGCACAACATCCTTCTTCAGAACTATGTGTGCTTTGATTCCCATCTATATGGGATACATAGGAATGCTTAGACACCTTGTCTTGAGTCCATACCAATCTCTTAGAAACCTCTTTATCTTCTTGGCCCCCTAGCCCGATTTCTTCTAGGAGAAGGGTATGCGGTGTCATATGACCTTATGTCCCTATTCACATCAGGTCTGTAACAACCACACCATGTACCTCTTTCTCCTGTGAGCCCTTTACCCCTATCCTACACTCATATTTTCAAGTTAGTTGCTCTTAAGTTGGGCCCCTCAACCCTCTTCAGCGATTCACAAATGTTCCCAGGAATACTCCGGTTTAGGACATAGAGTGTCAGATCCTACCTAGACATGATCTCCCCCTTCTTCCAGGCTTCGTGTTCCCCTTTATTTGCGATTTCATCAACTTTCTAATCTGAAAGGACCCCCAAAGGGCATATATGCAAGCCCAAGGTCTCTCCTACCATTTCATGACAACATCCTTGAGGGTATCAAATGTAAAATTGATTCATGTCCCATGTTGCGAATATGGTCAGCGGTTGACCCTCATTTGTTGTTCCCATTTCAGGTCACATGGTATGGATACTATGTTTTTAACACGATCAACGGTTATCCTCCATCATCACGCCAACCCCACCAAGCCCTAAATGTAGGTTGTATGATTCACATCCTTTTTCACTCCATCATGTCTAAGTGGAACTTTGGAACTCTTGGTACTATTCACTAATGCACATTAGCACGATAAGAGGACAAAGCCATGGTAAGGTGTCATTCAGGGATCCATACTGATTTCTATTTTACATGTATTCCATGAATTGTAAAGACCACTTCTACCCATGTTTCTCACACCAAGTATGACTCACATTGGGTTAGGGATAAAATTGAGGTTTGCGGCTTCTTGGTAGAGTTTCGCTTCTCCATGGTCCGAGTTCAATGAACTTAGAACCAAGATAACATCATGTCCTTCCCACAAGACATAAAACATCACGACACTCTAAGAACTACATAAAAAATGATTCCCATCCTCATGGGATATGTAGGAAGTCTCATGCATCTTGTCTTCAGGTCCAACTCAGGTTCCACTAATTAACTATTATGTTCATCCTTTTGGCCCTGAATTTCATAGGACTGCATGGTGTGGCATGTATGGACTCTATATCCTCATTCACATCGGTTTTTCAATATCCACACCACGTACTCCCCTATTAGGATCTAGTATCTCCTACCTCTTGTCCCACATGACATTAAATTGTATGGCCTTCTCAGAACTACGTATGGCTTAATTCCTATCTTCATGGGATTCATAAGAACACCTAGAAATTTTGTCCATAGGTCCAACCCAATATTTTTTGACCCTTGTTTCCCCTCGGCCTGAGGTTTCTTTGCTATAATTGCACATGGTGTGATGTGGACCTCTTCCTAATTCATGTCGGGTAAGATTTATCACATCAGACAGATTCCCCCTAATTCCCCATTTCTGTTGTACGTGTCCAAGCCATATGAAGTTAAACTATGCCACCTGGTCCCACATGACATTAAACTATAGAGAATTTATTGAACGAAGTTAAAATGAATGGTTGTTACTATCATACGACAAAAAACTATGATATGATCATCTTGGTCGCACGATGAAAAACAGCACTGCATTGTGATGTCCTCACTCAGAGGGACAACATATTGGGTATTGGTCATCCACCATGCCATTTTTCAATGCCTACATGTGGCTTGATTCCTATAGTAACACCAAGAATCTCTGACCTTGGTTTATCGATTCACAGAAAAAAACACACATCTACTCTAATAGTCAAACAAAATCTATCAAATTCCACTTCTTTTGGTGCATGGACTAGAGCCACACGACCTTATATATCATTCGCAGAACTGGTATCTTCCCATACCATATCCAAAACTATGTTTGGCCTGATTCCCATTCTAATGGGGTACGTAGGAATGCCCAAACACTTTTCCTTGGGCCCAGATAAATTTCATTTCATATCCCTTGACCTATGACCTCGCCATGTTTACCCCTCATTCCTTACCATATTTGGTCTGTGCTCTAAGAACATAAAATAAGATCAATTTCTATGTTCTATCAACAAGGCGTAAAGACGAAATTCTTAAAACTATGTTTTGATTGATTCTCATCTGTATTAGATATGTACTGACACCTAGACATTTCACCATGGGCACAACCAACGCTTCATTAACCCTTCTGGCCCCTCATCCCCAATTATGGTCCAGCAGGTATGACCTTAAAATTATGTGCACCATCCACACTGTACGATGTTAACCTACATGTATATCATCAACAAGGCATTAATTTTCCTCATTAGAGTGGTCCAATTGGACGAAATTTTGATCTTTGAATAGACCAATGCACCCACCTAATGTGTTTCCACCATGGTGGTGTAATTTCCAGAGTGTTGGACTCCATTCAAACAACCCATCACTCCACCCTCCGCACATTGTGTGTCCTTTATTTCAACCATCATCCTCTTTCACATCTAAAAGAAACCCCTAATAGTATGGGTAATCAGTATATGGTTCCTCTACTATCCTAAGCTATTGTTTTGGAATAAAAATAGATAATGTTTCGATTCAGGCCCCATGTTTCAAACATGGTCCGCGGTCGGCCCTCATTTGTAGTCCCCATTCCCGGATAACACAATAGGGAAGTTCTGTTTCAAACATGGTCAAAAATTATCCTTCATTGTTACACCACCTTCATAGGGTTCCACATCTTGGGTATAATGATTCACACTTTACACTTCCCTGTGTTCGGTTTTGATTTTAATGCCCCTGGAGTTTCCCCGCTCATGCATTAGAGCACATTATGAAAATGGAAATTCGATTGTCCCGAGAATTTTTCCTGATGTCAGGCCTACTTATTTCTTCTTGGAAATTTGGAATGATTTTTTCAAATCCTAGATGCCTGAATCTTGGTCGGAACTCTCACATTTATGTGGAATAACAAAGTGGTAATCCCTTGTTTCTCACATCTGGCCCGAACCATGTGAGCTTAGGGATTGATCGCAGAATGTTTCAAAAATGTGACACACATATGGTGGGATGAGACAAATAACTAAACTCATGCATGTATCCAACATAAAAAATTAAATAATAGAAGTATGTTCAAAGGTTTATAAGCATTACAACACCTGAGGATCGACCCCACTATGGATGGGTTGACCCCTTCAAAAGAGTGTTGCAGCTCCACCACTCTCTGGTTTGTGGCGTCTAGAATCCAATATCGCCTATTTAGTTCATGCTCCTCTTCAGTGACAATGGGGTGTAGTACATCAGCCACAATACAGGCCTATTACTCGTCACTCTGGACGATAGCCATCTCCTCAGAGGCTTGCTTCATCTATTCTTAGGCCTCTACCAGCTGGGCCTTCAGAAGTTCTATAAGCTCTAATTGCACGTTGAGGAAAGAAGGATGATCATATTCTTGGACCTGCAACCATTGAATCTCATTTTCAGCCTCATAGATACTCTTGATGTTCACCTCTTTTCACTGCTACCAACCCACACCAAGGCCACGATCATATTCCCAAATCTTCTCCACCATGAGATCTCGAACGAGTATGTGAAGACACTGGGAATCCACTCCCCCAGTGCATGGTTAAAACAACTAGGACTTAAGCCTCCCCATATGGTCTATCCATCGTGATTGATGGGTCTCATTAATGAAGTGCTCGATCAGATTCCATGACCGACAATATATGATTTTATATCCTCCTCATCAGATGTCATCTCGTCCCGATCCGTGGGGTCGGTAGGTTCATATGTACGAAATGCCCCCAAGAACTCATCTATAGGGTCTGCATCTATTGTCTGATCAAGTACATCAAGACTTGTGTTTTCCGATCGACCCTCATCATCAGATCCCACCTCAATGATCTTAGGCTATGCCCGGCTAACGGTCTCAGTAGTGATCGGGAGAGTCATAACATGGTCAGTTTGGGTATTGTCCTCTACAAACACCGGTGTTCCCCTGGGAAAGGTGCCCCCAAGAGTTCTAGACATACTTTTTAAGGTAGCCCACACAATTTGAAGAACTATGCATAAAAAATATCCACCCATACAAAAGGTGGAACAACCTGCATATCCTATGTGCCTTCTTCCCCTCGTTGATGTGCCATAGCATCTTATACAACTTGGTGAGCATCAGGATCCTGAGGATGACCCGTATCCCTATCAATAACCTAGACACCATGATAAATGTGCTCTGTCACATGCCTATTTTTTGTGCCTCACCGGAAGGATCCTACCACATATAAGCACCGTAATGAATGCAGCCAAAATAAGAACTGGTTATAACTTGATACTGACACCAAACCCCTAGGTTTTCCACTGGATATTTTCCAAGAGTTTCTAGTATGAGTACTCTTTGCCTCTATGAACCCCCTTCAGCCCGGTCCAAGCCCTCACAAGGAACTACCCATCTTTCGGGAAGTTCAGAAACTGCTTGAACCATCGCTTGAAATGGACGTCTCTCACCGACTGCTTGTCCTCTCCTGACACAAGGTATATCAATTCCCTTTCCAGCAGTGTAATATATTTCAGATCTTCCCATAAACTCGCAATCTTGAGGAAATCATCGTACATTTCCCCCATAATTGGGACCCTTGAAATATTGAGTATGTCCCATAGGCTAATGTCGACCTCTCTATGGTGCAAATAGAAGGTGTTGGTCCACAAAGACCATCTACTTAGCAACTCTAACATCATCTTTTTTGGATGATAGATATGAAATTGATAGGCCGATTCCACCTTATACATGCCCTCTTGCCTCAAATATACCCTAAACTCCTCGCACGAGGCACCTACCCAGTAGGCCCAGACCCAAATGTCTGTAAAGTTGTCTCCCATATGCAGATCCCACTCATCGGTCCACCCCTTTTCTGGGTTCCACAGGGTCACCTTCAAAATATTGTAGTAGAGTGGGGGATATGTCTATAGCTGAAATGATTTCCCGTCAACATTATTAACATGGTTGTAGAGGTATTCAACGTTGAAATGAGTGAAATCATCCCAAGTATGACCATCAACCACCTGGAACCAAAGGTGCTGGAAGGTCATGCTCTTGAACCAGTAAGCTGGCTTGTCTTTTCTTTCTCCAGGGATGAAGACGTCATCCCTAAATCCAATACCGTATAAAGGAAGACACCTAAAGAACATGTAGTTATTCTAGCTCTCCAATAATAGCTCCACCAATGAATCATGGTCCAAATGGCTTCATATGAGTTCTTTGATACCCGATCTATTCAAAATTTCCTCCCTCCAGGCAGAATTAGCAAGGACCCCTAGCAAATTCCTATTGATCCATTCAGTTTAGGAAATTTGGACCTTTTTGGTTCTGGTTTATGAATCCCTTTCATGAAGAACATCCGCGAAGCTCATTCGCAGATCTTGGTCTTAGCAAGAAATCACAAAGCACTGCCCCGCTCTAGAAAACACAAGTTGCGGAGTGCACACTCACAGAGTTGAAGGACTAGCTGTGCACTACAAAGCAGAAAGGCCCAATTCACGGAGAGCAATCACAGAGCATACAGATCATCATGAATCAAGATCACTATCACCAAAATGTAGAGGTGTGAAAGGAAAAAATAGGTCAGCATCCCCTATTTAAAGGTGATGACCCCTTGTGCTTCGTGGCATGTCATGTGGCAGCAAGCTTCACAACGCTCTCAAACCACACATCGCAATTCTACATCGCGACCCTCCTTCATGAGCCTTCTTTGCGATTGACCAAAAGTTTTTTCAATTGAACCTTAGAATCAGACCCTCGTTTTCTTCTCAGCTCCAAATCTGAGGGGGGTGGGGGGCATTTTTTATTGCCAAAAAATGTGCGATGGAAAAGGATGCAGAGTGAAAGCTGAATCAAAAGGGGCTGCCTCATGAAGACCAATCACAGTGCCCCGCAACACAACGACCAGTGAAAAGAAGACCCCTTCACAAGAACTGTGAAGCAAAGAGGCAGGAGGCTTCTCAATTTTCCTGGTTTTTGTAAAGCCTTTGCGGAGTGAGGAGGCTGGAGTCTCCGTAGTTATAACAAAGTGCCACATAGCTTTACATCGAGCAATCTCGGCTTCGTGGGGACTTCTTCAAATAAATAAAAGGCTCCCTTGAAGACCAATATATGGATCCTCATAACTTTTACCTTCTCTTATCTCAAATGACTAATCAATTTCTACTCTGCAAAAAATGAGCTCTTAATGGTTCTTGAGTGTTGCGTAGTTCCTTTCCCTTGGATTAAATTAAACCCCTCTTCAAAGAGGGATGCCGTTTGAGGAGCCCACAGACCTCCATGAAGGAAGGAGATCCCCAAGGGGACTCAGGTCTTTGTAGAGCCCTCATGCTTTGGGAAGTACCCTCAATTCACATGTACACCCTATGCTAAGCAAGGGTCACTGGGCTTCATGAAGAACATTGTTTTGTATTGTTATGCTTAATAGGGAACCCTTTCTTCGTGAAGGCCATTCCAATTCGCGAACCTCCATCCATATGCACCTATTATATATGCCTAGTCTAGGACACCTCACTTTGTGATGAATACCCCTTTTGAGAAGCCCCACCACAACATGGATCATTAGAGCTTCACGAGGCATGTTCTTGTGAACCCCTTTTCTAAGCAAATCCTTTTCCCGTATGAACATCCAGGTTCCTACGAAGTGATTTCAAGGTTCCTTGTGTGGTTTTTTAGGTTTCATTGCTTAGACTATTGCTTTTTTGCATAGGCATGCTAACATTTATTACTTCTCCGCATAACCATGTTGACATGGCACCCTAATATAACACTCCACAACACCCCCTCACCACGACATTGCTGATTCCTTCCCTTACCTAAGGGAGGGTGGGTATCAGGTATGTAAGTCCTAGGGGTGTAGAGTGAACTTGCCTCATCTGAGATAGAAGAAGTTAAACTACGAAGCATCATCATCCTCAACACATGATGTTAAACTGTGGCCTCACCCCATGCCTTCTATGTGCAGTACCCCACCTCAGTCATTCTTTATGCCCACTGGGGGTCCAAGAGAGTGAAATATTCCTCACATGGATTGAGATCTTCATTTATAGAGTGGTGCATGTCCAAAGGGAAGGGAAACCATCTTGGTGTAATCTCCAAGCCTTTATTGTGGTAGGTAGTACCCCTACTCCTTTATTTTTCCAGGCCAAAGAATAATAGGTGAGAGGGGGACATAAAGAACATTACCCCATCTTTATCCCTATGAGATTTTTCATTGTTGGGCCTCTATCCTGGAGTAAGTCCTAATCGTAATCTCCCTAGGCCACTAACCACACATAAGCCCATGTTTCCTCTCTAGGCCTCTAACCATGCATAAACCCATATTTCCTATTTGGGAAACTAACCAAATGTAAGACCCACTCCACCTTCTATAGACACACCTTTCGTGATGCGATCTATAGTTCTTTGCTGCTTCTTGTTTCTCACACCAAGCAACACTCATGTGTGATTAGAGTGAGCATTGACCATGGTATCCTTACTGTTTGTCTTTATCATGTAAGAAGCAAACCATCCTGAACTACATGGAATTTGATCCTTTCCAAGGATAGGTATGTAGGACACCTCTCTAAGGTTCAATCCCAACACCAATTGGTCCTAAACCCTTCACGTCGGTTCACCAAACCCATTCTGAAATATGTTGACTTTGATCCTTGCCAAGGCAAGGAACGCATGAAGCTTCCGTGAGGATCAAGTGCAACACCCATTAATCCGAACCACTTCACATAATTTTAACTTCGTCCCACACAATGTTAAACTGTATCCTACCTCATGAACTACAAGGACTTTGATCGTTTCCATGGCATGGTACGTATAAGTCTCTTTGAGGTCCAATCCAAACACCAATCAACCCTGACCACTTCATGCCGGTTTACCTCTATCGTGTACAACATTAAACTATACACCCCCTTTTTTACTGAAAGACATTAAACTATACCCATTTTAACTAAGTGAGATTTAATCCTTTTCTCCTAGACAGAGTTCGTAGGAAGCCTCCATCAGGACCAATCCCAATCATTCGTAATCCGTTGTGAACACCATTAAGCAGTAAGCCGTTGTTTTTACCTAACAGGCAGTAAGATGTTGTAATCCACAATCAACGGTAATCCGTTGTAGTCCCCTTTTTGGAAAAAACATCTCTGGTCTACCCCTCAAGCTTCAGACCAACCCTGACTGCTAACGAAGCATAATTTCTTGTATATCATCAAGGAGTTTTCCTCTATGCACACCCCAATTCTATGCCCCCATCGGGAACTACGTGGACTTTCATTCCCTACCTTAGGGATACGTAGGAATCCTCCCTAAGGCTCGTTCCCATAGCCCGTGTCATATCATTGTATCTTTCCCTTGATTCTATGTGTTTCCGAAAGGTCATTCCCCAACCCGAAGGCTCCACTTCATCCAGGCCGTATCCATGCATCCATTCTCATGGTCCACCTCTTCAAGTTCTCCATCACCACAAAAAACTAAGTGGACTTTGATTCCCAACCACGGGGATATGTAAGAAGTCTCTTTGAGGCTCAATCCCAACTTTGTTTTCGCCCTTGTGTCAGCTCTATCCCACTCTCCCTATGCTATAAACAATCCATATCCATCCTAATTATTACTGGGACTGCCACATCCCAATGATATCATGTTATCCACCTCTTCACTACCCCTAGTAGTAATTGGGTACCTAACCACACGTCATCCATAGTATCAGTGTTCCCTCAGAGGGTGCACCCATATGATCCAGTCTTATTAGTGTTCTAATCATTCTAATCCATCTACTCTAGGCAATAAACCTATCGTATAACCTATGTTAAACATGGGAAGCTAATGAAAACCTTAGAGAGATGCCTATGGAATATAATTCCCTGCACTCAACCTAGGATACCTCCGGCTTTTTTGCCCATGAGAATCTCTATCATAAGAGGAAGCAACCCAGACTGGCTAGTGTTCCAGCACCCAGACATGCCAGTAATGTCCAATGTGACTACTCCCCTGACTGAAGGTTGCTTCCCTGACTTGACCGAAGGAATGTTCTGACAAAAGCAATGTAATTAATCGGCGTCCATAAAGACATGGCACTAGGAAGAGTTTTAACAAACAATATCTTAATCATTAAGGGAGTCCCAGACTAGGTGATAAGTTTCAAGGAGGAATCCACAAAAGTAGGAACCAATATCCCATCAACCCATTTTGATCAAGGAGAAAACTTCCCTGAATAAGGGACCGATTCCACATGCATTTGGAATATAGGAATGCAGGGAAATTGCTACGCATCCCCTGAAAGAGGAGGATGCGCGTGCCCTAGAGAAATTTTCAGAAATAGTAATAAAGTATCCACCGACTCTGGGTTACTAGGGTTTGGGTATTTATATATTTCTTATTCATGAAGTGTTATTTTTTCTAAAACATATAAAATGGGGATTTTATTTAATTTATTTTCCAATGACATTTCATATGTTTGATCAAGAAAATTATTCAAATGATAAAATCCATCTTATCTTATTAGAAGTATTATGAAATATTCTTTTCTTTTATAGAATTGAACCATCACTACAATTTTTATTCATAGTAATTGGATGTTTATAAAATAAATTTATATTCCAATTAAATTATTAAATTAATACTATAAATTTCCTTCTATTGATTTAAGGGTGTTCACCTTAATTCCAAACATGGAATTATGGGGGAAATTATTTACATCACCATTTACCCATTATATATACATTGTAAATACCATATAATATAATATACTTGTTAAACAGTATTTTACTAGAAAGATACCTAGTATTTCCATTTAGTTTCCATAGTATTATTATGTTTTAATTATTGATGAAATTTGGAATTTTTTACATATATGATTCCATTTGAAAAGGATGTAAAATAATTAAATCCATGGAATATATATTCCATAGTTCTCTTGTATGAATTGTTTTTATGATATGTAGCATTTCTAGGATAATGTTTTATGTTATTATCTACCTTATTCCATTATTTTTGATCTATTATTCATTGGGTATGACTTTCTAATGTATCTTGATTATACAGATATGATCATATTATGCTAACTTAGGATCATTTATTGTTATATATTATGTTTAAACGTACTAATAATCTGATATCACTAATTTATTATGTCCCAATTTCCATAATTTATAATGAAAAATAATATGTATGATGGGTGTAAAAAATTATCATATCTTGATAATTGGTAAGAGATATTGAAGAACTGTTATGGATTTAAAAGTTCCTTATATAGTAGTTAAATTTTATATTAGTTGAAAAAATGAGATTTATTAGTTAATGTTTTTTCCTAATTTCTTAAAATTAGAATCTAAAAGGAATTGGGAAAGCATATAATGAAATATTTTATTTTTTTCCGTAATTGAGATGGTTATATTAGTGAGCTGTCACAGTTGGTATCAGATCCTAGTTGAACTGAATTTAAATTTTAGGATGTCATACATTGAGGTTGTAAATTTCATTAAAGGGTGATAAGTTAAGGTTGATCATAATATCATTGTATAAATAACAAATTAGTTTAGTTGAGTTAATATTGAATATTATAGGCATTAGAATAAGATAAATTTATCAAAAATAATAGGGAAAAGTCTATGGGATAAATCTATCTATAAGACATCATCTCAAAATTTTGGTAAAGTAAAGATTTTGTGGTTATACTATAAATTAAATATTTATATGGATACTAGAAATTTTATACGACTGTGGTATCAATTCAATTAGGGGAAATGACCATGAAAAATATTAGTTAAGTGTTAACTCAATCATCAGTCTCATGTATGATGAGTGGTCCTATGATTTTACACCTATCTAGACACTCATGAGGGATTAGATTTTGTTATTCACATTCTATTTACAAGACATTTTGAATTATGTGTTATGTTAATGAATTTAGTCATGGAATTTGAGAGAATAGAACCTAAAGAGACCTAGATTGAACTGAGAGTGATTTAGGTTTAAAGGAAATATAATTTAATAATATCAATGATTATGAAATTTTTTGGTTTAATTTTTCATTATCTAATATTAATTATCTCATGGAATTCATCACTCATCACTCATTTTGGTTTTAGTAATATATAAAGCCTCAATGATCAAATCTAATAATACATTCACTAAAAATACAGATATTTTTCCAATAAACAACCATATGATAATATAAATAGAGTGAAAAACTTTTGATTATGCTAAAAGAACTATCAGGAATTATGATTAAAAACATGATATTAGTTTAGTTTTCAAACACACTAAATAAGAGAAGGATAAAGTCTTATTAAAGATCAGGTGATGAAAATGATAGAGTGATGAATTTTAAATTTTCTTTAACTCAACAATGGGGGAAATGGAACCCATAAGAATTTCTTAAAAGAATGAGAAGCTATTTTATAGTAATAAACTATTCTGGAAAAATAAATATTTTGGTTAAAATATAAAAGGTATGAATTACTTTAATTACATTAAAGGTTTGGAAAATTATTAGATTGATATTGAGAAATTTTTTGTTATGATTCATATATTTATTTTTATGAAGTATTGTTGAATAATTTGATAGTACTTGGTTCATAAAGGTTGTTCGATTATTAGAGTGTCTTTGTATAGAGTTTCAAGGAATATAATATAGTGATATTTATCAATGATATTAAAAATTTATAGGGATTATATGACCAAGCCATAGATTATTATTTTTTATTTTTACTTTATATGTATTTAAATATATGTTTCATAATATCAACAACCCTAAAAATTGAGTTTTTGATAATTTAATATTTTTTAAGATAATTGTTGAAGAATACATAATTAAGGATAGATAAAACTTATGGTTAATATGTGATTTATAGTGAGATAATGTTGGATGGAGGAAATAAAGGGTTTGTTGATTTAGATAATGTAATATATAAAATATTTGTAAACTTGGGATTGATAGAAGATTTTATAAAAAAGATAACCATGATATTTTTAGTAAATCCACTAAAATTTTGGGATTATGGTACACATTTTACGGTGTTTGATTTTATGACCTAGTGGTTAACACAATTTGATGATTTAATATAGAGTAAAATTTTGGAAGAATATATGATTTCTATGTGGTTTAATTTATTTGATATACAATTGGTATTGGGAAAAGAATGTCGAGGATAATATATGATTATGATATATACATATTTGGGTATATGATTATATGATTGATTACTACTATTTGAGGAAAGATAAGTAACTTAATATGGACTAAGATATTTAGGTTGAAGTCATATTAGAAGATATATTCCAAATGATGAATATGTTAAGAACATTAGAACCTAATTTCATCAATGAGTCAAAAATACAAATTTTAGGATGAAATTTATTTAAGGGGGTAGAATATAATAACCCGATATTTTAGAACATTTAAAATTATTACTATGTTTGATAAATAATGTTACATGAAACACCTAAAATTAATATTCTATGACAAATTGAATAATTATTATTATAAAAACTATAATAAAATATATAATATAGTAATTAATGAAGATTATTACACTTAGTGGGTAAATAATTAATATGATTTAATTATAAAGGGGGTATTTTCAATAAAATTAAAATTAATATATATTTTTTATTATATTTAAAATCTAAAATTAAAAATTTTATAATTTAAAATTAATAAAACTAACATCAATTTTTAAATCATCATATCATAATTTAGATAGTATATATATTTGGAATTGTTTCTAAAATAAAAAAATTTTATGTAAATATTTGAAAATAAAGTTTTTATTAAAACTATGAATTTTATATATTTATTATTATATTAGTAAAACAAAGATTTTTATAGAACATTTTTATTTTTAAAATACATATTCATGGATTAAAATTTTTTATTGTAAAATAATATGTTAAAACTATAAAACATATGTTTGACATTTTAGAACAATAGTAACATTTCGTTCTTATTTAAAAATTGATTTTAGTCATACTTTTTAATAAAAAAATTTAATGGTAGAATTCGGTTTTTGAATATTTTAAAAGAAAAAAATATTTTATTTATATTTTAATAAACTATTTTATATTATTAATATAAAACAAAAAATATATTTTTATCATACAAATAAATTTTATGCTTGAAAATTAACTTTTTCGAAAAAATAGGTTTTTAATCAACAATGTTAAATTTATTTTTTCATAAACCAAGGAATTTTAATTGAAAAAATGGATTTTATATTTTTAATTACTAGTTTCAAATTATAAAAATGTATCATTTAATTTTTATTCAAAAAATTAATATTATTAGGATTAAATCTAATGACTACGATAACGTTTAAAATATTGTTTTCAAAGAATTTTTTTATTAACATTGTGTAATTTTTATATAATAAATTAACATAGTTTATTATAAAAAGTGAATTTAATATATAATATTTACCTATATAAATATATTACCACAAATTTATGTTTTAATAAATACTAATGAGTATTATAAACACTTTATGGTAAAAAATATCATTTTCTCTTTAAAACAAATTTTCTAAATATTAAATGTATTAATTTAAATGTTTATTATAATGTTTAAAATTTAATTTGATTATATAGAGATTAAATTTATATTCATTTCATTAAATTTGTTTAATAAGGGTAATATTATATTGATTAATTAATTAAAAACTAGTTTCATATGTAAAAAATGTGGTAACATGAAAAAACATAACAAAAAATGAATTAAAACATGTATTAAAATGATTAGAAGATGATTTGTTAACCTTATTTGACCTAAAAATATATTATTTATCAGTTTTCTAACAACTGACCCTTTAATATTTTCATTCGATTATTTCTAAAAAATTGTGTGTTAAAAAAAGTGCCATTTTAATTATTTATTAAAGAGAATAACTTCTACCATGTAAAATTTACACAACCCCTTAGAAATTTACTTAAAACTACCGAATTTAACTATCCCATGATTCAATATTTTCACATTAATCTCTTATTCTCCATAATTTATCCTTATCCCTTCATTTTCAAGGTGACTTTCAAAAGAATGTTCACATTCCCAATGCGAGTATTATTTAATTTTTAACTTTCTTTCATAATATATATGATAAAAACTATAATAACCATATTAATATAATTACCTCTACATAATAAGTATACATAAGTGTTACTATATTAATATAACTATCCTTATTTATTCCATTCAATCCCATAATAAAAACAAATTAATGCTGATTGTGTGCATGTACTGACAGATGCCACCAGGAAGCGAGATGCTTTGTTTTTCATTACCTCCTAACATGTATGAATTTAAAATTGTATTTAAGATATAAATATTTTTTCTATGAAACTATTAATATTATGTAAAGATAATATTGGACATTCAATATGTTATTTTAATAATAAGAATTCACTGTAAACTTAACCACCTAAAATGAACATAATGTAGTACCTTCCAAAATTTTGGTTCATTTTATAAAAAACAATTTAAAAATATTAATTTTATTCTTATTGAATAATGATGGACATAAACCACTAAAATTATGGATATTATGAAGTTAATTGTCAAAACCTATAACTATGGTCAACATACCAAAAGAGTTATATAGACATTGACAGAACCCCCATCAATAACAAATATAAGAAAACTAATTTAAAAAATTAATAGTATAAGATAATAAATGGTACTTAAGAAATTAAATATAGATCACTAATGATACTAATAAGGTATATAATACATTAAATTTTATTATTCATGATATTAGGATCGTTTATAGAGAAAATTTGGAAATGGGTAAGGGTTTGGGATCTCAATTTTGCATCATTGAGATATAATTCATTTTCAACACTTGCTTATTTTTTCACTATATATATTGGTTATGGATTTATTTTTATAATAATTTTAATACAATATATTGGATTTATAAATATATATCATTTTATTCCCTTATTGGGTTCTCTATTTGAAAGATATTTATGTTGTAAGGGTTTGTGCGAACTCAATTTTATTCAACTGAGTTACAAACATTCTTATAATGATCTATTTTTCCAAGTTTTATTTATTATTCCTAATTAATAATTTGTATTATATTTATTCTCTATTTTATATGGTTTTAAAATTATTACTTATATCCTAATTATCTAATGATTCTTACCTCAAAAATTATTTTACATGAAAGGGTTTCTTGGTCTGAATTCCCATTTGTTGAGAAATTCTTCTTATTATAAAAAAATTTAATTTAATATGTTTTATATAATTACTATTTGATATATTATTTCACGAATTTTCTTTTATTAAAGGTATTTTATGTTCAATATTATGATCATTCTACTTAAAGTGTATTTATTTAAATGTTATTCAAACCATAAGGTTTCTATTCCTATTCTCATTTTAGAATGAAGATCTCTAAAATGTGATAAACCCTACATATAATTTTTATAGTATTTAATTATAATACCATGATAATTTTCTTCTCCTCTAGTTATCCTTGGTGGCAATTGTTTTTTGTTTATCTTTTTCTAGAGGTTCTTGATATTTCTAAAGTCAAATTCACATCTATTCTAAGCCGTGATCATATGACCTTCACTAATAATGAAAATATTAAATTTGATGTAAAATTAAGGAATGAAATTAATATGTATTTTTTGGGAATGTGTCCACCGATTTGATGGGTCAAAAAATATCCATATATAAGATATATTATAAAGATGTTATGAAGGTAATTCCAAATCCAAAGAGTAAAATCTAAAAATATGAAGGAGTAAGTTTGAAGATATGCATATCATTGAGAAATAATCCATTGATGAGTATTTAATTAGAGTTAATTTAATTAAGAGTAACAGAAGAGTATTTAGTGAAAATATGGATGACGACGTCATTGTGAAAAAACTCATAATGAATTTCTTAGATATGTTTGATCTGAAATATTATTCTCTAGAAGTTAAGTAATATTTTTTTATAGATCAATTCTATGATATTCTAATTGTATATGAAATGATAATGTGACCCAGCATTAATAATAGGGTTAAATATTTGATGGAATGTTAAGCCTTGTGAAAATGAAAACTGAAGGAATAAATGCCTGGAAATTATATTGAATTAGATTGTGATGATGAAACTCTTGAATATTGAAATAAAGTTTTGTGAATTATATCTATGCAAGTTAGAAAGGGTATGTAATGTATATGGATAAATATAACCAATACACCCAATATGCACCCCAGTTTCCCCTTAGACCCATGTTTTCCCTCCTTGGGGCCCACTCACATGCCCAACGAGTTTATTAGACGAATGACCACCCCATAGGTTAACACATGTTCTTCCCTATGTTATTTTTCCTTACCTGTACACGCCATGGGAAACTTCTTAGTATGTCACCCATCCCGATCAATAATCTTAGAAAAACTTATTAAACAATGGAGTCATAATTAGGTAGGCTCCTAAAAAGAAAGGTCCACCATATTAACATGGGTAGTAACATTTTTTCCATTTAACCATTTAACATTATAGTAACATCCAAGGTTTTTCATGTGGTATAGATCTTTTAAAATATAGGTTAATTTCTTGGTTTTGACCAAATATGAATACCTAATGAGGTTATAGGATTTTTAGGGGTGTTTTGGGATTTTTTGGAGGTTGGAGACCAACCATTAGAGAAAAATAGTTGGGACACACAGTTATAGAAACCATGCTGGCCAAGTAGTATAATTACTACTAACTTTGTTGGAATTTTAGAGGCTAGTTTATAGCCACACAGTTTGAGGAAACTGTGTAGCTAGTGGTGAACATCCATGTATGTAATGTTCAATTTCTAGAATATCCTAAATTCATGTTCACTGCATGGTTTGTCAAACGATGCTCCATGACCAAGTGAGGGGGGCCCTTGGACCATGGAGGGAATAAGGTTGTCACATAGTTTTTCCAATCTTGTGGAAAAACTATAGAACCCAATTAAAATGGGGGAAATTACTATATTATCCTTAAATCAATTAAAATCAAGAACTCGATTCCCATTTATGTTCTCTAGTGAATAACCTTGACATTTGGGAGCTCCCTTAGAAGCTCAAATACTAGTTTTCGCACATGATTCTCTGTCCTTACTCATATTTGAACAAATTTCATCTTATTGAATTTGAACTGATAAGTCTTTCATTCATCTTGTGTGATTGTTTGTTTTTATTAGTAATTATGGAGTTATTTTGGTGTGTTCCATTATGCACTATTTCTAGGGTAATCATTCATTCTTCATTTTTCTCCTAATTCATCTTGAGATAGGAGCCAATACTGGATGAGTGTTCTACTATGGGTATATAGTAGGTGGTCTATACCTTTTCCTTTATGGATTGATTGTTTTATATCTTGTAATAGTTATTCTGTAACACCCCGAGCTTCCACGATACACTTCTCATTCAATAATGCAATAGCTTGCATTGTACGCAACTTCGAGTTCTAAAACACCGTGACTAATCAAAGTAGCCGTTATGAATAGTAATAACCACTTTTTAAAATTATAGAAATTTTATATTTCAAAATGGACTTCTTTTTTGTATTCGTAATATAGAAATTATCCAAATTTGAATTTTTTGTAACTTTCTGAGAACTTCAAATTTTTTTTATGAATAGTGAAAAATACTTAAAACAACTTTTTTAATCAAAATAATTTATTGTGATAAATTATACTATTTAGTGGTTTTAAGGTATAATTAGAATATATTTTTACCATTTTATCCAATGGTGGTCATTATAATTAATTTAACATTGAAATTGGACATAAACAATTGCCAATCTTTTGATATAAATTGTTTCTTAAAAACACGCTATATGTCGTAACAGCGGGAATTAATTATAAAATTAATTAATGCAACTTATATGTTTGGAATTTTGTAAAATAGACATCATTTTTGAATTCAGAATATCAATTATAGCTTAGGGTGAAATTTTGGCCTTGTTCTGAAAAACTTCAATTTTTGATGAATAGTGAAACCACTAAGTGGTAGTTAAATAACTGATTTTTCGTTTAAATGAAATATTACCACTTCTGTGATTTGATTTTCAAAAATCCGACATACATGGTTGTCATTAAGAAGTAAAATGTGGTTCAATGAGATTAAAATAATTTTTTGGTGAATAGTAACTTTTAAGTTCTTAATCGCGATTAGAGGTAATTAGTGTAGTTTAAGGTACAAATAATGTTTTAATAATATGAGATGAGCATGACACTTGTCCTACTACTATTGGATGAGTCATGGCCGACCAAGACAACCCATGGGTCAACTTTGGGACCCCATGGAGCCACTTTAGTTGGAAAACGACATTAATATATATTTATTTAATGTTAAAATTAAATTGACACAAACATGAGTTATTTTACTAAAACAGTTTTTAAGTGGGGTTACACAAGTACAAATTTTGACTATAAATATTCATTAGAAATCTAAAAAGATATCCTACATCATAGTATTTTGTTTATAATTTTTATAAATTAAATAAATTAAATTATTTATGACATCATTATGATGCAGCGATGACCGCATTATTTAACGATTTAAATAAAATGAGAAGATAATGCAAAATCCAAGGCTTACACTTGTCCAAAGCCTATTGGATGAGGATATTTCGAAACCTTATCACCTTAGCCTCGAATTATATAAGTGTGGGACCTTTAGAATCCGAAAAGCATTGTGACATAATGTAACATTTCAATCTTTCCAAAGGTGCCCCTCCTCTCCACTTATAAAAGGCCCCAACCTCTCCCACCTCATTTACACTTTCAAGCCATTTGGCTCGGCCAACCTCTTCCCAAATACTCTCCCAACTTCCCCCTCTTACTCCTAGAAGCCTCACCTTGGGAAGAACTCTTCCCAAGGAAGCCTTTGGCTCAAATCAAAAAGAGTTACCCGATTTTGAGGTAATGTCTTCTCTAATGTTGTTTTGTTTTATTTTTCTTCTCCAACCCCCTAAACTCTTTTTATTAATTTCTTTTGTAACAACACCAGTATCCTTAATATACTAGGATTTTGTTATAAGAAGTATTCGAGCTACACTTACACACACCTACATCTAATGGTTAAAGAACATACGGTTTCTTTGGATGGTGAATTTCTGCCTCACGAAACGATGATTGTTCAACACTCATATAACACCTTCAAAGGTGGCCATTAAGATGTCACTATATTTATATATGATATATAATATGTTTATGTTTTCCTTATGCTTCTGTATTTCTCATTTATGGAATACTTTAGGATTTCCATTATGGGTAAACGCGATAATTTCATTTTAGGAAGTGCGGACTACCGCCCCCTCAAAGTGATTTGAATCGTTAATGCCATATGTGGGATGTATAAAGGATGGAGTAAATGGTATTATACACTATATTATACTGGAATTATATTATACATTTATATAATTATGATTTAGTTCCATTAAATATGAAATTGAAATGAAAGTAGCGTTCATGCGTACGTACGGCTTACCGTCTCCATGAACGATGCATTTCATTTCTTACCTCTAAATGTAACGTAATATTATAAATGAATATATATACTGGATATATATGATATATATGACATATAAATCATGAATATAAATCTAGAGATAATGGATATTCTACCACATAAACAACTTGTAATTATAAGAAGTTTATTGTTGACTCAAGTACCAAAGATCGACAAAACGGCCGTTATTAACTTAAATAATTACATAATGTTCATATCATTGTAATAAGTGATATAAAAAGGATAATGAAATTGAAAATGGTTCTTAATAAGGTATATATTAACTCTAGTTTATTATTCAGGAGTTTAAAGAACGGTTGAGTAAAGTCAGACACGAGGTAAGGGAATTTCTTAACCCAATGTTCATTCTTTGGGTTAATCTCCTACTTTCAAATTATGTCATGATATTATTATGTCCTATATTGTATTTGTACATTATTTATGTGTACTTATAGTGAATACACATTATAGATGTACTTTATTTAAAAAAAATGATCTTTTTAAGGACTTCGTCTCAATCCCCTTTCATTGAGGCATATTTGGTTTTATACAAAACTTTCTTTTATACAGTGTATAAACCCCTTTGACTTTTACATTTATTCAAAAGGAATTTTTTTATACGAAGAATTTTACTAAACAAAAAAAAGGGAATGTTTTACTTTCCGTACTTATGCGGCGACAACGACTTCTCCGCCGCCGTGACCATTATTTGAGTTTCGGCTTCCTCTACAAGCCATCATTTTTTTAATGAAAAATAAATACAAAGTTTTAACTTTCTTTTATTTTGGTATTGAAAATGGTTTTGAAAGCGTTTTTATTATATCAATATGTTGTATTTATATCTTGTGATTGAAATGTGGAGATGTTATGTTTCCTTTATCCATGTTTTATGTGATACGATTCTGTTATGGTTTATGATATGTTTAAACCTATTCATATGAGGAATGCATTGGACTTAATAAGTGACGAGTGGAGCCCGCTATAGCTCCTCGATGCATCGGCAGGTCTCATGAGACAAACTAGTGTCTTGGAACGAGGCCTTGACAAAATCTTATTTGTGGTCTTGGCACGAGGCCTTGACTACGTGGTTATGATAGTCTGGCATTATGCATTCCATCATTATGAAAGTGGTTATTGATATTGCATGTGATTATTCGACCAGTAGAATATCCATGTGAATAAGTAAAAGGCATTATCTCATTTTACTTTTTCCATATTATGTTGCAGTTCATGTTTGAAAGGCTTTTGTTTTAGTTATACATTGCCTTAAATGTTTATGTTTATTTATGAAAGCTTCCGCAATATTGTTATCCTTACTGAGCATCTCAGCTCACCCCTTTCAATGTTTTAATATTTTCCAGGATGTGAAGAAGTATTTTATGAATGACCTGCAGGGATAGTCAGAAGAGGATATGAGTGTGGACTATGGAGACTTTGTTATTGTAGTTTTTCACCTTATGATGTAATGTAAGACTTATGAATGTATCTAGTGTTTCCAAGACTACTAAACTAATCGGTCTTTCGAGACTTGATCTTTTGTGATCATGCCAATGTTACGAAGTAATGCACCGACTCTGGGTAGCTGGGGTCGGGGTGTTACAGTCGGTATCAGAGGCAGTTTAGTACTAACCTTGGAAGCTAGATTTAGATAAACTCTGATTAGAGCACATAGCCCAAAGATAGACTTTGAGGATTAGTATAGAAGAACTTCCTATAATTTTGGTATTATAGAGATGTTATAAGTTTTCCGAGCAATACATCCCTATCTGGATACGAGCAGGTAGAGGCGGCTCTGGCACAGATGTACCTAGGGGTAAAACCCGAAAACACCGCTTTGAGCTAGACTCGAACGGGAACTGGTGCACGACAACGGGCCTTGCTGCACTATTGGTTACGACACTCCCAGGGGATATGCTTAGGATAATTCTCATTTTCTTTACAAACCACTATGAATGGTTATGAGTATATACTTCCTCAATGAAAGCCTTTTTATGATTAGGAATTATATCCATAAATAGTTCAATTTATGTTAAGTATTTTATAAGTATGGAATTATGTATTTTGATACATAAACTAATCTAGTTTATGCCATTGTATAGAAATGGCGCCTAGTGGAAGGAATGGAAACCGTATCAATGCACGAACTCCGTGTAGGGATTGCCCTCCTGCTCAAGATAATTATTGTGGATATGGAGATACAACTGGTGCTGATCAACTTATTACCATACTGGGACAACTCACTCAGTTTATGAATAATAACCTTACTCGTATGGAGAACCCCGATCCGCAACGTGGAGGATCAATGTTAGACCTCTTCATGAGGCAACAACCACCAACATTTAATGGGGGTACAAATCCATTAGTAGCTGAGCAATGGATAAACTCCTTAGAGAAAATATTCCATGCCTTCGGGAGTAGCGAAAGGGAGAAGGTTGTCATGGCAGTTTACCACCTCACTGGAGATGTCGATCAGTGGTGGTCGCTGATTCAAAACACAAAGGAAGATGATGACGTATCGAATATGGAATGGAGGGAGTTCAAAGAGATTTTTTTAGAAAAATACTTTCCTCGCGACCATCGAGCAGATATGGAAAGGCAATTTTTGCGTCTGAGAAAAAAGGAGGATGAGAATGTCACAAAGTATGAGGCTAACTTTACAAGGTTAGCAAGGTATGCTAGAGATTATAAACGTAACCCAAGGAGTAATATTGATCGTTTCATTGATGGGTTAAAACCATTTCTCCGTCGAGCTTTAGTATCACAATCCTTATCATCATACGAAGATATTGTCTCGTGTGCTATCAAGACAGAAAAGGAATTCTCTAAGTCTAATGACAACAAAGTAAAGCAAGAGAAGAAGAGAACGGTGGAACAAGAGACAGATAAAGGGAAAAAGGGAAAGAAGGATTTTCGATTATGTGATAATTGTGGGAAGAATCACCCTAGTACTTGCCTAAAAGGAATGGGAGTTTTTTATAAATGTGGAGAAAAGGGTCACCAGGCTCGTGATTGCAAGGGAAAGAAAGAGGCTGTCAAAGTTGAATGCTACAATTGTAGGGAAACATGGCATTATGAAAATGAATGTTCTAAGCGTCAAGGAAACTTACCTCAGAAAAGGCCAAGGGATCAAGGCCAATCTTATGCTGTGACTACAGTTGAAGCGGAATAATTAATGTATTGGTGCTTTTGGACTCAAGGATTATATTCTGGTTATAAGAATAATGTGATATATATATATATGGATTGTACTGCAGTACTTGTTGATTTCATTAAGGTTTTAATATGATTAAGGTAATCATATTTTTAGTATGTGACAATAAGAGAACCTTTTCTTTGTTTGGGGAATCTGATGTTACAATTGATTTTGGAATTTAGATACCTTTTAGAGAAAGTCTGGACGGAGGTATTTTGGATAACTATTAAGGTTGGAATGGATTAATTTGAACCATGGATAGTATTGTTTAAGGTTAAAGAATTTCTGAAGATTATTTTTGTAATATTATAATACTATAGTTTTAGGAAAAGGACAACCTGCAGGGTGGGGAATAACCCGTCGCGTCGGACAAAGCTGCAGGAATCGAACCCACAACCATAGTGCGACAGGCCTTTATTTCCTACCACTAGCCTACAAGAAGTCCCTGGTTATTAAAAAATAATTTTACTAATATAAATGATATGTGTTAACATTTGGAACCTTATACAATTAGGATAAATAGAATATTTTTGAGTTCCGTTACCATTTGGAGTAAAATTTGGGTTTGTGGTAAAAATTTATTAATACATAACAAGTATGTATATTCCCTTATGTTCTTAGTAAATCTCCTAAATAAATTCCTCAACATTATAAAAGGTAACTTAAAACAAAAATGTTGTCGGTTAACTTTTCCAACTGGGGATTCAATGACCGTTTAACCAATCACAAGTTTGTGATTTTATTGTGGTTAAACTTTCTCCTAATCCTGTTTTCTATAACTCTCCATCAGACCTTGATGGTTTTTTCTCCTCCATATCCATATTTTCATATAATCCTAGAATGGGCTATATCGGGTGACCTTGGTACTTATCCTGCTTTCTTTTAATGTTATATATTTATTAACCTTATTTCCGATGTGGGTTTTCCTCAACGGTATTTTCTCTTTTCAACCTTTTATTTTCAAAGAAAAATTTCAAATTGCGAGGACGCAATTTATTGAAGGAGGGGAGAATGTAACACCCCGAGCTTCCACGATACGCTTCTCATTCAATAATGAAATAGCTTGCATTGTACGCAACTTCGAGTTCTAAAACACCACGACTAATCAAAGTAGCCATTATGAATAGTAATAACCACTTTTTAAAATTATAGAAATTTTATATTTCAAAATGGACTTCATTTTTGTATTCGTAATATCGAAATTATCCAAATTTGAATTTTTTTTAACTTTCTGAGAACTTCCAATTTTTTTTATGAATAGTGAAAAATACTTAAAACAACTTTTTTAATAAAAATAATTTATTGTGATAAATTATACTATTTAGTGGTTTTAAGGTATACTTAGAATATATTTTTACCATTTTATCCAATGGTGGTCATTAGAATTAATTTAACATTGAAATTGGACATAAACAATTGCCAATCTTTTGATATAAATTGTTTCTTAAAAACATGCTATTTGTCGTAACAGTGGGAATTAATTATAAAATTAATTAATGCAACTTATATGTTTGGAATTTTGTAAAATAGACATCATTTTTGAATTCGGAATATCAATTATAGCTTAGGGTGAAATTTTGGCCTTGTTCTGAAAAACTTCAATTTTTAATGAATAGTGAAACCACTAAGTGGTAGTTAAATAACTGATTTTTCGTTTAAATGAAATATTACCACTTATGTGATTTGATTTTCAAAAATCCGACATACATGGTTGTCATTAAGAAGTAAAATGTGGTTCAATGAGATTAAAATAATTTTTTGGTGAATAGTAACTTTTAAGTTCTTAATCGCGATTAGAGGTAATTAGTGTAGTTTAAGCTACAAATAATGTTTTAATAATATGAGATGAGCATGAAACTTGTCCTACTCCTATTGGATGAGTCATGGACGACCAAGACAACCCATGGGTAAACTTGGGGACCCCATGGAGCCACTTTAGTTGGAAAATGACATTAATATATATTTATTTAATGTTAAAATTAAATTGACACAAACATGAGTTATTTTACTAAAAAAGTTTTTAAGTGGGGTTACACAAGTCCATATTTTGACTATAAATATTAATTAGAAAGATAAAAGGATTTCCTACATCATAGTATTTTTTTTATAATTTTTAGACATTAAATAAATTAAATTATTTATGACATCATTATTTAACGATTTAAATAAAATGAGAAGATAATGAAAAATCCAAGGCCTACACTTGTCCAAAGCCTATTGTATGAGGAGATTTATAAACCGTTTCACCTTATCCTCGAATTATATAAGTTTGGGACCTTTAGAATCCGAAAATCATTGTGAAATAATGTAACATTTCAATATTTCCAAAGGTTCCCCTCGTCTCCACTTATAAAAGGCCCCCACCTCTCCCAACTCATTTACACTTTCAAGCCATTTGGCTCGGCCAACATCTGCCCAAATACTCTCCCAACTTCCCCCTATTACTCCTAGAAGCCTCACTTTGGGCAGTACTCTTCCCAAGGAAGCCTTTGGCTCAAATCAAAAAGAGTTACCCGATTTTGAGGTAATGTCTTCTCTAATGTTGTTTTGTTTTATTTTTCTTCTCCAACCCCCTAAACTCTTTTTATTCATTTCTTTTGTAACAACACCAGTATTCTCAATATACTAGGATATTTTTATAAGAAGTATTCGAGCTACAATTACACACACCTACATCTAATGGTTAAAGAACATACGGTTTCTGTGGATGGCGAATTTCTGCCTCACGAAACGATGATTGTTCAACACTCATATAACACCTTCAAAGGTGGCCATTAAGATGTCACTATATTTATATATGATATATAATATGTTTATGTTTTCCTTATGCTTCTGTATTTCTCATTTATGGCATACTTTATGATTTCCATTATGGGTAAACACGATAATTTCATTTTAGGAAGTGCGGACTACCGCCCCCTAAAAGTGATTTGAATCGTTAATGCCATATGTGGGATATATAAAGGATGGAGTAAATGGTATTATACACTATATTATACTGGAATAATATTATACATTTGTATCATTATGATTTAGTTCCATTAAATATGAAATTGAAATGAAAGTAGCGTTCATGCGTACGTACGGCTTACCGTCTCCATGAACGGTGCATTTCATTTCTTACCTCTAAATGTTACGTAATATTATAAATGAATGTATATACTGGATATATATGATATATATGACATATAAATCATGAATATAATTCTGAAGATAATGGATATTCTACCACATAAACAACTTGTAATTATAAGAAGTTTATTGTTGACTCAAGTACCAAAGATCGACAAAACGGCCGTTATTAACTTAAATAATTACATAATGTTCATATCATTGTAATAAGTGATATAAAAAGGATAATAAAATTGAAAATGGTTCTTAATAAGGTATATATTAACTCTAGCTTATTATTCAGGAGTTTAAAGAACAGTTGAGTCAAGTCAGACACGAGGTAAGGGAATTTCTTAACCCAATTTTCATTATTTGGGTTAATCTCCTACTTTCAAATTATGTCATGATATTATTATGTCCTATACTGTATTTGTACATTATTTATGTTTACATATAGTGAATACACATTATATATGTACTTTATTTAAAAAAATGATCTTTTTAAGGACTTCGTCTCAATCCCCTTTCATTGAGGCATATTTGGTTTTATACAAAACTTTCTTTTATACGGTGTATAAACCCCTTTGACTTTTACGTTTATTCAAAAGGAATCTTTTTTATACGAAGCATTTTACTAAACGACAAAAAGGGAATGTTTTACTTTCCGTACTTATGCGGCGACAACGACTTCTCCGCCGCCGTGACCATTATTTGAGTTTCGGCTTCCTCTACAATCCATCATTTTTTTAATGAAAAATAAATACAAAGTTTTAACTTTCTTTTATTTTGGTATTGAAAATGGTTTTGAAAGCATTTTTATTATATCAATATGTTGTATTTATATCTTGTGATTGAAATGTGGAGATGTTATGTTTCCTTTATGCATGTTTTATGTGATACGATTATGTTATGGTTTATGATATGTTTAAACCTATTCATATGAGGAATGCATTGGACTTAATAAGTGATGGGTGGAGCCCGCTATAGCTCCTCGATGCATCGGCAGGTCTCATGAGACAAACTAGTGTCTTGGCACGAGGCCTTGACAAAATCTTATTTGTGGTCTTGGCACGAGGCCTTGACTACTTGGTTATGATAGTCTGGAATTATGAATTCCATCATTATGAAAGTGGTTATTGATATTGAATGTGATTATTCAACCAGTAGAATATCCATGTGAATAAGTAAATGGCTTTATCTCATTTTACTTTTGCCATATTATGTTGCAGTTCATGTTTTAAAGGCTTTTGTTTTAGTTATACATTGCCTTAAATGTTTATGTTTATTTATGAAAGCTTCCGCAATATTGTTATCCTTACTGAGAATCTGAGCTCACCCCTTTCAATGTTTTAATATTTTCAGGATGTGAAGAAGTATTTTATGAATGACCTGCAGGGATAGTCAGAAGAGGATATGAGTGTGGACTATGGAGACTTTGTTATTGTATTTTTTCACCTTATGATGTAATGTAAGACTTATGAATGTATCTAGTGTTTCCAAGGCTACTAAACTAATCGGTCTTTCGAGACTTGATCTTTTGTGATCATGCCAATGTTACGAAGTAATGCACCGACTCTGGGTAGCTGGGGTCGGGGCGTTACATATTCAATTCACTGGAATTTTTTGTTTACCCCTTAATCATAATTGAATTCCTTGATATCATTTTTTGGAATCTATTTAGGTTTCCCTGAGTACCAATATATAGTTGGAGGTCATTTATCTTAACCCATGCAACCTTTAAGGTGTATTTATATATCTTCCCCATGTTATACCACCCCGTTAGGTGTGTGTTAGCTCACCAATTTTAGTGGTAGATTTAATGAGAATTTAATGAATTTATAAAGGTTTTGAGAACATTATTTCAACTTTTCATTTATAAATGAAAAGAATTAATTGAATTGATTTGGTAGGAGATGGTTGTTTCCACTTTTTAATGTGATTGATTATGATTAAATTGGATAAATTGTTTATATGGAAAATGTTGAACGGGTTGTAAGAAAATATTAAATCTGGTTAATAATTATTAATAAATATATTAGTAATTTATAATGGTAGTGGATGCCTTGGAAGAGCTCCTTAGATCCTGACTCCATAGGATTCCGTTGACATTTAAACTCTATGGATCATGATTATGGTAGTGGATTTTAAGTACATTTCTACTAACCAGATACAAATTTCTTTGGATTAGAAGATCATTTCTAACCCTTGGACTAGACTTTCTTGGACTCACATTAGAAAATATCCTTGTAATCTTCCAAAGTCATTACAGAGTTTCCATCGAGATGATCAATTGACTTGATGATGATAACTTCATCTTTTATACCTTGGATCTAACCCTTTATAGTCAATCACCATATTACATGGAATATGATGCTATTGATGTTATATAATTGATTACATAGAATATGATGTCCTGGATGATATACACAAGATTATTCGATGTGGCTGTTGTAGACATTTTTCTATCATTTAATGATAGATTGTGGTTATAGTTTACCCTTGGTAGGGGTGTTTGGTTATAGTTGGTAAACTGGGTAGTATCACTTCTCATTCTAATTATCACCTTTATTACTATTATACATGTTATATATTACACACTACTTTGAATTATATTCACAGAATTGATATATTATAGACACAATTGGTGGTATCCTACTAAGTGTTATCTCATGCCATGTTTAGGCCACCATAGGGTACCCAAAAAAAACTTCAAGGGTGCCAGTAGGGACTGGGGAAAGTGACCACAATATAATTCATGATTTGATCATTTCATATGAAAATGGGAGAACATAACTGAGGTTGTATTGTGATGCTATATGGGGATAGTTTCTTTTAGAATTTTTGTTCATTTGATTGATGTATTGTACTGGATTCTTGTTTCCATGTAATGCCTGCTATTTTTTTATAGAGCCATGACATGATCACCATATTTCATATGAAACTTATTTTGAATTTTATTATTATTAATATCATCAGGATGCATATACTCTTAGTGATTTATATTAGGCTTCTACTATTTTATTTACTTTTGATACCATTGTGTTAATTGGATCATGAGGGTATATTATCCCCATAATATCACCTTACACCCTCACCGCTGGTCGGAAGCCTCTCGCATATGGGAGGAATTCTTATGGCCATGTGACCCACCAGCTCGGGGATCCTTTTAGTGGCTCCCAGATCCAGGATGTTACAAAGTGGTATCATAAGAGTTTTCTTTTCTTGCCTTACTACTTTGAGACAATATATAAGATATTAGGAATGAATTGGAATTTGGTAAGGATATATTCATGGGAGTAGCTGACCCATGTATATGAAAAATAAAAATTTCCTGGAATGGGAAAGATGTTCTATATTTTTCATATTATAGTTGATTTGACTTCACTATTGGGTGATGCAATTGGGGTTTGATGTTTCTTATGATTGCATTTTTTATACTCAGACTGATGAGATGTTGGAAAGGTAGCATTGATCAGGCATCATTTTTGGCATCTTATAGTTCTCACATGCCATGCATATTCCATGTAATACAGGATGTATTACTAGACTGTATGACATTATTGCGTGTTCCTTAAGTGATATATCTATTGTTTGATAAATTATTTTTGTAGGGAATTGAGAATAAAGATAGTTAATTAGAGTTCCATCCATAACATAAAAATTGTTTTCCTACACATGCTACAACAAACACCCTAATCAGTCAATTATGGAGTATTGATTAATACACCATTGACCACATGGACTGGAACATGTTATGGTCAGGATTAAATAGAAGCCACACTTCAGTTTATATGGTGTTTGTCATTATATGGATTATAATTGGTTAACCATACAGTTCAAACATTTAAATGGAATTATAAATAAAAATTAATTTAAATGAAATTGAAATTGTGAAATAGAGAAATTAACCTTGACTTGATGTTTTAGTGGGAAGTAGGAAGTGTCTTTGGGGATTTTATGGTGGTTTATATTCCCCATTCCTAATTTTCAAACTAGGAATGAGGAGTGTCTTGTTTATTGGAAGTCTTAGACCCATCCTATGTTTCTATCTTTGATCTTCTCTTTATCTATATTTTCAGAGGCATGTTATTGGTATTATAGAGACATGCCACCATAATGAATTCTAGTCATATGATAGGTGGGTGGCTATGATTGTGTTATAAAGGTTTAAGATCTTGATATTACATGAGAACCTGTAGTAGTGAAACTCATGGTTCCAATAGTTTTTTCAAATATATGTTTTTATGCCCAGTACTATGAGGGTTTTATTTGTTTTATGAAAACCTTTCAGGGAGACCCACAACCCATCAAATCTATGGAAGAATTGATGTGAGTTGTCCAGTAGAAACATCCAACCATGTTTTTAATGGATGGAGGTGTACTAGATACAAAAAAGTGTCTTCAGACTATTTTTTTATCATCTCAAGACACCTTCTAAGAGGATAGTGGTTCTCATGACATATATGCTTTGAGGAGAAGCTAAGTGATGGTTGGATTTTTTGAAGCAGTCTAATGCACTTTGATATATGGTGTATATGGATTTAATTTCATGGTTTTATGATTATTTATTTCCTGATACCCTAAGGGATGAGGGGACCTGTGAATTTATGTGTCTCGAGAAGGGCACATAACCATTATGGTTATTTAGAAAGATTTATTTAGATTCATCACTTTTGAACAATTTATCTTTCTTATGGGTCCATGAGGGTGGGACGATTTGATGAAGTTATCAAGCATTACGTTCGATTATAGGTCAATTTGTATTGGTTGACTAAAAATATAGGGATAATGAAATAGGAGCTTATTACTGAACAAAATATGAGGAAATATGGGGGCGTAGTGGAGGGATGTTTAGTCTCTTAACCAAGTGGTTCTATGCCAGCTGGTAGAAATAACAATTTTGAGTCTTCTAATGGGGAAAACACTAGCTATTGTGATTTTGATTATAGTACTCTCATATGAAATCAGTGTGGGTGGTGAGTACATATGATGATCCGGCGTTGTAGAGATCCAGTCGAGTGAAAAGCATGTGGTGGGTTGGGCCGTGTAATGTGATTTTGTAAGTCCTTCAGTCTTGTTTCCAGTTGAAGGGGATCATATCTAACTCCAGGTTTGGGAGTGGGATTTATAACATCACATCCAGTAGGGATCTGGTGTATAGAAAATCTTTTAGGATGAGGTTGTGGTTGTGGCCAAGGAAACTAGAGACCAACTGTACTGTGACAACTGACTCGGATTACTCTGGGTAGTGATCTTGTTTATTGTGACAAAACATATGATGTACAACCCAAACCTAATAAGAGGAGCACCGATCTATCAATGGTGAGAGTTACGATCTTGGTAGCCTCTACTCTAGTATCTTCTCTTTTTCAATACAGGTGCTTCTCATAGTCTTATATCTATACCTATTGTGGAGAGGCTTGGGCTCATTGTTTATATTTTTGGGGTCATTATGGCTCTCTATCCTCTGTTAGGGATTAGAATGAAGGATGTATTATAGGGATGGTAGTTAACCCTTTATATAGGCGAGTGTCACTTCTTGTGGGATATTGTTTCCTCGAGATTATAGGGGTTAAAGTCATATTCATGAGGGAATGGATAGATTATTATAATTCCCATGTTGATTTCTTTCTCCCGAGGGTGACATTCACCTCACTGGAGGGCACATTTTTTATTAATAAGGCTGAATGGAATGTATAGAAAAGATGATCTGGACCAGAGTATCATGGGATTGATGGGATGACATCCTAGATTAGTAGTTTATATATGGATTATTAGGGTTTGTATTAGTATGACTTCCCTCCTATGGTTTACCGTTTTAAGGGAATTTTCCCAAATGGTTTTTTTTATATTACAACCTGAGTGAGAGGTACAGTTTTCCATATAGATAATTCCAAGAATTACACTAGTATCCATTGAACCATATAGGATGTCTATTACTGAGTCATCATAGATAAATATGTATATAGAGGAGTTATAATCAAAGGTTTTTATAATACCCAGTACATCTCTATAGGGTTCACTGGTCATTTTTTGTGAAAAAGGCAGAGGAGGACCTCAGTCTACGTATGGATTATCAGAAATTGAACTAGATGACGATTAAGAACCAATATCATTTTCCACAGATAAATAATCTCTTTGACTAATTATGAGGAGCTTGGGAAGTATCAAATATTGACTTGAGATCGGGTTATCAGTAGG
Source organism: Viscum album (assembly GCA_963277665.1). Lineage (NCBI taxonomy): Eukaryota > Viridiplantae > Streptophyta > Magnoliopsida > Santalales > Viscaceae > Viscum > Viscum album. The sequence goes on from OY728135.1 coordinate 1,373,096,547, forward strand.
TGCGCATTCGACCTATATATATATCTCATAAATCTTTTTATAGTTTTTATGATCTATATGATTATTTGGTTATGATATTCGGAATAATGAACAGGCAGATTGTTTTCATGGAACTAATGGACCAAGTTTTCGATACTTATATGGATTCATTTTAGGTTGTATTCTTGGAAAATATCATAGTGTATTCTTATAATCTAAACAACCATACCAAACATATTTATAACATTTTGGGGACACTGATAGAGAATTTTTTATATGCTAAGATCACACAGTGTCACATATGGATGGATAATATTCATTTCTTGGGTCATATTATCTCATGGATAAGAGTATCATTTGACCATAAGAGGGCGAGAGTTATAGTTTCCTAGAATCATCTCTAGATGATCATTGATATACAAATTTTATTGGTGTTAGATGGATATTACTTTCATTTCATATACAAATTTTCATGCTTATTAGCACCACTTATAGGATTGAGTAAGAAGTTTGTGAAGTTTTTATGGTCATATACCTGTGAGAAAACGTTTCAAGAGCTAAAATGGAGATTGAGTTTATCAATAGTCTTGTTTTTCGAGATCCAAGAAGAATATATACTCTATATTATGATGCATTAGGTTTTTATCTAGGATTTTTTTTTTTGATAAAGGTGGAGAAATTCATGGAATATAGGACTCATTAGATGATTACATACAAGAAGAATTACCAGATACATGATCTTGAGTTTTCCACTATTATAGATGCTGAAAATCATTTTTTTCCATTTTAGAAAGCTGAATTGTTGGTTTCCAGGACCCATACAGCATGAACCGAAAACCACATATCACATTTCAAATTGGAAATTCAAAATTCAAAACCACCACCTCACCGCCACGAGCCATGGTCCTGCACCACCTCAAGCGAAGAACCTCCATCAGACCTGACACACCATGCGCTTTATCCTTATTCACATCACCGGATCACCGGTGATCTTCGCCAGCATCCATCTTCACATCGTCTCCCCACCATACTACCGTGGACAGAACCGCCGGTGCCGATAAATAGGGCCTCTAGCCCAAATAACTCCAGAAAGATCATCAAAACATTCCACTAGGACATAAGATTAAAAAAACCATCTAACAAAAACTGAAAACCAACAAAAAAATCATCCATGGAGTTTTCTCTTGATAAACATCATCATCGTCACTCCATCATGGAAACACCTTCAACTCACGCCATCAGATTCACCACATCACAGCTGAAGAAAAAAATAACCAAAGAACTGATGATCTCACCGCCACCAGACAAATAAACCACATAAGGCACAACAAAACCCCAACAAACTCACCTGAGAGGAGGTAGAACCCTAGAAATAACCAACGCATGAGCGTGACCCTCAAACGCAAAAAAAACACCACATGACAATAGTGAGGTGCCGAGACTTGAGCCAGGAGCTCTCCAAAGAGTATGCCGTCAACAAGAACCGGTCTTACACCCGCGGATTTGAACCAGCAACCACAGAAGCCCATAGAGAATCTCCACAGCCTGAGAGAAGACCACTAAGACGCCACTACAGCGGAGATCCACCACCAACCCACCGAGCGCGAGAAGGAATTGTCGCGCCGTCTACAGCTAAGGAGATCGTCGCGGCGAGAGGAAACCCTTGGTCAAGAGCCCATTACGGGGGCATCCCCCCATCTCCACTATTATACATGCATTGAGATATTTTAAGCATCATTTATTGGGATATAATTTTATGGTTAAAACATATTACAAAATACTCAGGTTCATATTTACACAACGTCATTTGTATTTGAGGCAACTAAGGTGGGTATAATACCTATATTATTTTAACATCAATATTTCATACATGCATATGAAAGGAAATTCAGTTATTGATGAACTGAATATGAGGATATATATATAGGATGTTAAAGAGGCTAGTAGTGAGTGGTAGCTTATGTACTTGTTTTCAAATATTTACTTGGAGGTGAAGGATAGTCATGGATAGACCTTAATATATTTCTTTAGATGTGACTTCCAATATTATGGGTAGAGAAATTTTTAGATAATTATCTTATGTTGAGGGACTATTCCTATGAGAGATCATGGAAAGTGATGATCCACCTCCTAATTGGATAGTGGGTGAGGATGAGATTTTTCATAATCATGGTCACATTTGTGTTCTAGAATACATACGCGAGGAGATGATGTGAGAGTTTCATGCCAGATATTGGGAATTACATCCTGAAATTACCAAGATATATCATGAATAGAACCATTAATACTAAAGGTTTGGAATGGAATTAGAGGTAGTTGATTTTTTCACTAGGTGTTCAACCTATTAGCGGTTATAGTTAGAACACCAGCGACTGGATGAGATTTAATAGTAGTTACCTATTCCTAAGTAGAAATGGGATGATGTTGAGATAGATTTCAAGATTGAGTTAACAAGGTCACCTCGTGGTGGTGATGCTATATGATTCATTATAGACAGACTTAAGAATGTTTCTCATTTCTTACCAATCTAGGAGACCTTCTAAGTATATGATATTAGGATTCTAAATATCTATGAGATTGTTCTCCTTCACAGTGTTCCTCATACCATTGGGTATATATGTTCTTCTGATCATGACATACCACCCTCATATGGATGGAAAGTCAGAGTGCACTGGACATGTTGTAGAGGATATGTTTTGAGCATGCATCCTTGATTTTATGGTTTCTTGGTAGAGGCATATAACCCTGGTTGAGTTCACCTGCAATAAAAACTATCAAGTCACTATAAAGATGATATCTTATGAGGATTTGTATGGCAGTCAATGTAAATCAACCCTATAATAGATGGAGGTAGGAGATTCAACATTCCTTGGACTTTTTCTCATGGAGGATAATTTGGATCAGGTCCAATTATTTAGAAAGTTGATGGATACTACAAAGTCTAGAAAAAAATCGTACACTGATCACTGTCGATAACCTCTATAGATTGTGGTTCGGGGTCATATATATTTTCTTATCACACAGAGACCTGGACACATAATGATTCAGAGATAGGGTAATCTTATACTATGATATGTCGATCTTTTCAAGATTTTGGAGAGATTTGGGATGATATCCTATCAGTTGTAGTTACCTCAAAGGTACTGAGCCATTGAAAACATCTTCCATGAATCCTATATGCACTATTATCACTCATACTCATCCCATAATCTTCATATATATGAGTTTGAGTTATAGATAGATGCATCCTTTGAGGATCATCAAATTTGTATCAGTGATAGGAGAAAAAAGGTTATTTGAGGAAAATTAGTTCTTATATTATGTGTGTTATGGTAGCATGACCACTTATAGGATGATACAAAGGAGAGGGAGGCCAACATACTTGCCCAGTGTATGGAATTATTCTTAGGTGATTATTGGACACCCTTAGAAAGAAAATTAAAGGTTTAATTTCATTAAAGGGGGATATTGTAAGATCATGGGTTTTTTCATGGTGTATAGATCTTTTGAATTCCATTTTAATTAATTAGATTTTACCTAATGTGAATTTCTAATGAGGTTATCAATGTTTTTGTGGTGTTTAGGGATCATTTGAATCCCTAATCCTGAATTTTGGAGAATAAAATATAGGTTCCACGGTTAGTAGAAACCATGAGGCCCAAATCAGACAGTTACTGATAATTTTGTGGAGCTTATCAGTGGTTATATTATAGAACATGGTTTTAGGAGAACATGTAGGTGGGGCCACACACCCATGCGATGCACCTATAATTTCTAGCATATCAAAAATCCATGGTCAGGGCATGGTTTTTATAACTATGTTCCATGACCATGTGTGTGTGCGTGGAGGGGGGGTCCCTTGATAGTGAAGGGTGCACAGCTGGTGCATGGTTTGGAAAAATGTACATCAAAACTGTGTGACCCAGTTAAAATGTAGGAAATAAACATTCTTACCTTACTTCAGTTAAAATCAAAACCCCTATTCCAATTTCTTTCCTCCAATGTAAAACCTTGAAAATTGGGATATCCCTTTGATAATAAAATCCTATTCTTGCATCCGAATTCTCCATCCAGAACCGGATTCAAACATAGTTCATCTCATTGGATCTTTATAGGTATGATTTTCATTTTTCTACTGAAATTATTCATTTTTATTAGTAAGGACAAATTTATTTTGGTGCGAGATAATATTAACTATTTTAATATTAATCATCCATTCTTCCCTTTTCTCTCAATCCTGCTCAATTTAAAAGCTGAAACTAGATGTGTGTTCTACCATTGATATATAGTAGGTGGTCTATAACTTTTTCTCTTAGTGTTTGGATGTTTATAGCTGGTTTTAGTTGTGTTACATGTTATACATTATGAATATTCTCATAAAATTAATTGAATTCCCAGATATAATTTTTTGGAACCTATTTAGGTACCCTACTAGTACCAATATACTGTTGGACATCATTCTACTCAAACTCTTCCACCTTCAAGGTGTATTTATGTATCTTCCCCACGTTGTACCACTCCATCAAGTACATGTGAGATCTCAAATTTTAGTTGAATCATTAATGATAATTTAATGATTTTTTAAAGGTTGAGAGCATCTTGTTTTATGTATGAATTTTTAAATAAAAGGAATTATTTGATTTTAAATAGCAGTTGAAGGTTGTTTCCCACTTAGAATGTGATTGATTATGATTAAACTAGATAAATGGTTTATATGAAAAATGTTAAATGGGTTAGATGAACTATTTAGCTTTGGGTGATAATGATTAATAAATTAATTGGTGTTTTATGACAGTAGTGGACTCCTTGGTCATGATCCTTGGATACTAATTCCATAGGATGACATGGAAATCTATATTGAATGGATCTTGATTTTGGTAGTGGATTAAAAGTACATTTATACTCCTTAGTTTTTGATTCTATAGGATGCCAAGTACATTTCTACCCCTTTGATATAGATTTATTGGACTTGTATTGCACATTATCTATGGATATGCTCCCTATACTCCACTCAAGTAGTTATCCAGCTTCCTCAAGATTCTCCATGGAATCGTTTAGGATTCCTGGGTCTTTTATACACCGTTCTTGGTGTGACACTAGATTACATGACATAGGCCATTGTGGATGCTATATAATTGATTACACGATATAGGCCATTGTGGATGTTATACACCTGATTACACATCATGGTCAGTGTGGATATTTTGATATGATTTATAGATAGACCGTGATTAAAGTTGACCCTTATTAAGAGTGTTTGATTATAATTGGTAGACTAAACAGTATCACTTATGATTTTGACTCTTTAGATTTATTATTGTTATACTTGTTTTATATCACACACTTCTTTGGCTTTTATACACAAACTAGACCTATTATAGAAACCATTGGTGGTTTCCTACTGATTATTATCTCATACCCTATTTGGGAAACTGATGGGTACCCAAACATAAATCATTGATATGGGTTAGAACCATGGAAAGAACCCACTTTATGATTCTTGATTTGATCATTTCATAGGATAACGGGAACACAAGACTGATCTAGGGTCACTATACTATCTGGAGATAGATTATTTTGGTATTCTTTATTTTGATAAATTTATTTTACTATAGTATTATTTTCATGTAATGCCTTCCATTTCTTTATAGAGACATGACATGATTATCATATTGTATATGACACTGATTTTTTGTTTGATTATTATTATTATCATCTAGATGTTTTTTCTATCATTGATTTATATTGTTCTTACACTGTTTTATTTAATTTTGATACCATTGTGTTACTCTAATCATGAGATTATAATATTCCCACCATACCACCTTAGACCCTCACTATTGATCGGAAACCTCTAGAATATGTGGAGTCATGCTTGAGTCCATCTAGCCAACCATCTTGAGGAATAGTTTACTAGCTCCCAATTTAGGCCCTCATAATTATTTTGTGTTTAATTAACCCACCATTAGTGCATAATTTCCTCATTGAAAAATCTATATCTCAACCTAGGTAGTTCCACTACACTTTCATCTAGGTTCCTCCTCTAATGCCAAATTGAACCACTAGGCCCCATAGTAACACTTGTTTCCCTACATACACATGTACTCCCCTCCCTAGGGTCCACCCATGTGCCCAATGGATCATAAAACTAATTAATACCCTAAAAGAACAACAAATTTTATTCCCAGTGTTATTTTTCATTTCTTGCACACACCCTAAGAAATTTCCCAAGAGGTCACCCATCTGAATCACTACTCCAAGACAAACCTATTTAACAATGGACTCCTAATCAGGTAGATTCTTAAATTTTAAGGTGCACATCATTGACATGGTAGTTAATTTTTTTCCTTTAAACCCTTTAAAATTCTAGGGCATTAATTAATTATAATATTCTTATTTTTTTAACTTTTCATAAAACCATCTTTTGGATTAAATTTATAAATCATTTTATGTTGAAAAATTTTCTTCAACAAAAATTTCCCTTCATTGGGTAATTGTAGTGTTTCATAATGGTAACTAGGGATTTATATGTGATACTTAAGGGTATAATGACTTTTTACGATCTTTTGTAAGGGTAAAAAGTGTTTTCCCAACCTACATGTGGGTAACACATGGTGTGTGTGTAAAGTTATGAATGACTTCATATGATTATTAAGAGTTATAAGGCACTGGGTAAGGGTAATGGATATTGAGTAAAGGTAAGGTATACTTTTTAAGGGTATTTACCTCATTATATTCACCATGTAAGGGTCATTAAAACACTGTATAAGGGTAATTAGAGTGATGCATAAGGGTAATTCCATGATTACGTGCACTTTATAATGGTCTTTCTAGTGCTTCATAAAGGTACCTGCTAAACTGCATAATGGGAAAACAAGTTTACTAAGGGTACATCCTTCTCGCGTATGGGTAAACCCTATTCATGTAATGGAAAACCATGTTATGCATAAGGGTATGTCTAGTGAGTGACCAATGTAAGGGTAAAGTTCTTTACAATTACATGACAAGTGTGAGCTGCCAAAGGGAAAGCCATGTTACCCTTATACAAATCCATTTTTGGGTGAAACAATTTTAAAATATCTTTTTTCACTTCTCCATACCCTAAAATGACCCATTAACTTATTTTCATAATTTTAAAATCCTTAAATTAGTGGAGCTGATTCTTTTGACTCTTTAAATATTGTAATACCTTTTATGAAGTATTTTATGCACTCCACCTCAATGATCTTCTTAAAAAAATCAAAAATCTAAATTGTGGTTTTTTTGTGATATAAAATAGAATTTAGTATTGATACTTTTAAAAAACCCCACCTTTGTGACATTTTTTATTAGATTAACTCTTGTTTTTGAGAATCCCAAAAGATCCTTTACACAAGATCTAAAAAACACTCTAATTTCTATCTAAGTTATTCTTACACTTTAGAGGCATGTCTAAAACACTCTATACTTTTTTCTTGAGAGAAGAATTATTTAAGGACAAAACTATGGTAATTAGTTCATATTTATATATAAATATGGTTCTTCTCATGTTTCTTGAAATTATGGATAATGAATTCTAAAATGATAAAAACGCGGAAATTGTCAAAAATGAAGAAGAATAATTTTCCTAAGTCTATCTACGATATTTGTTTGATAGGATATTGTTTTCATATGTGCAATTATATTTTAATGTTTTCAAGAAAATGATAATTCCTTTTCAAAAATATAATAATTCAAAATTTTGAAAACTAATAATAAGAATTATTGAATTATATTATATACTTTTCTAGAGAGAGATATTATTATCACATACAAAATTTAAATTATTCTCTAGGAAATAATATGGAATTATCATGAAGGATAATATCGAATTATCATGATTATTTTAGATTATTCAAGATATAGAATGATATTACCATATGTATGTTTTAATTGTTTTTGAAATAAATTTCTTAGAATTAGTTCAAATAGTCATTGGAAATTATTTCAAACTTAATCATATGTGGATGAGATCTAGGTGATGATTCCTTTGAAAAAAAGAACTTACTTTAATAATATTTATTTAGTAAGCTCCATACCTTTTTTTCTTTATGTATGTCATAACAATGAATTTTTCTCTTGATAACAAATGACTGCTTTGTGTTTAAATGTGGGTGTGTAATTGGCCTCAAGATCCAAATATTCCTTTTTTGTTCCTTGATATGAAAGGTATTTATTTGTTTATTATATATCCCAAGGAATTATGTTTCAGGTATCCTGATGGATAAGATGTCCAGTCTTGGTTAGATTCTCCCCTTTGGAGGGGATGTATGATGATATTATGAGGACTATATAATTTGGATCATTTTATAGAATGTTTTGGATAATATACATTCTTGTTAACACAGGATTAGACCATGAATGGGAAGAGAATTCATCGAGTTGGACAAAGTGGGAGAATTCAATGGGGGGGGGGTGGAGTTATCCATTTATGTCAAAAATGACGGGTGGGACTTACAATCATCCTTGAATAATTTCCAACATAAATCTGGGGAGTACAATGTTTCCTTAAAGTTTGTACATGGATTTAATTACTCTAATATCCTTAATAAAAATGAGCCCATATAGGTGGGGTTGTGGTTTGTGGAGACTGGGTTAGCGCACAATGAATTGGACAATGTATGAAAATTTGTTATTTGCGAATTTAGTGATGTCATGTCCTATACTATTATATGTATTTTTAAATTTATGTTAAAGACTCATTGGTGGGGTCATACAAGGTTTATTACTCACACCCTAAATGAAAATCTCAATGCATATGCAGACTTCTTGATTTGGGATCTAATGATCGAAAAACGCCCTATGATGGGGAGTTGAGGAGACAAAGACTCTTAGAAAGAGGTGATGTCTGGAAATACTCTATCCATTAATAATTAATTTGTTTTTATATACATGATATAATTTGGTTTGGATTCCCACTTTGGGATCCTATTTATTTATTATATGACATGTATTCCATATGAATTTATAATTATTTTCTTTTCATCATGTTTACGCTAGTTTATTTTATATTTTTATATTTTATTATATTATTATTTTTCTTATGATTTGATATTAAGGGTATAGACTAACCATGTAAAAACATAGATCCTTACTACTAGCTGTAACCTACATTCATATAGGGAGGTGTACATGGGTTTATGTGTCACTCTACTCAAACATGGAGGTTTGGGGTGGGATGTTAAAAAAGGAAATCAAAGGAAAATTTATTCTTTTATTTTTGGACTAACCTTGGATACGGTAGAAATGATACAGTTGTGTGGGTTTAAGGTAGGGGAGTTTCTATGTTCCTAGACATAAAATGTGTAATGGACCTATGAGTTACCATAGATGATATTTTTGTTAATGTTTTTGTGATATTTATGGTGCGTTCTTGCATCATGATGAGTTGTGTATGTTTACATGGTATATATATATATACATGTTGTGATGAATATTAGTTATTAAATTGTTTGCCTTGTCATGTTATATTTGTTTGGGTTAATTTCTCTATTGTGAGGTGTATCTAGTTTTCCATGCTGATGTGATAAATATATTGGAATTAATTTATTGAACCTGAGCATGTTGTTTTGTTTGTATATATATTTATGTGACTAACATACAGGGATGTTGACCTTGGTTAGTTCATGGAGGGATTTACATTAGGTTGAGTGAATACTCTTAATAGAACCTTTGTGTGATCCCATATACTTGTTTTTATCACTCTTAAACATTGTAAGTGTTTTATTTATTTCATATATGTCGCCTCAGAGATGTTTGATGAGACCACCAGCTAAGGTAGCCCAAGATTATCCCATTCCAACACCTGTAGTGTAGAAGGATTTACCAAAATGTGATAATTTACTATCACATGAGATTTAGTCTATTGATTATATTTAGGAAGGAATATTTTTATTGTTATTTTCCAAGGTACAACTATTCAGAAGACCATGACTAATCATGCTTAGAATTTCCACCTCTAGCAGCCTCTAACATTCTGGGGTACTGGTTATAAAGGCTCATAATTTACATACATATACATTAATTCAAAATTGAATAATATTTAGTACAAAACATAACAAAACAGTGCGAATACTATTTAGGTTTAGTGTCTTTAGAAACTGGGAAACATAAACAAATTTTTGATAAGACAACTACATTCAGTCCCACTTATTGCTTCATAACTAGACCCCCTTTTGGAATATCTTACATAATACCCTTCTTCATTACCTAGTGAAAAGAAACATAAGAAAGCATGAGCTGAGATACTCGGTAAGGGTAAACAAGGGAGATATCAATCATATCATAATAACGATACAAAATAACATGACATTTGAAAATATTATCCTGCAAATTAAAGATCATGATATCATGTAATGGGATAAATAATAAAAGTTCATAAAGATTCAATGAACATATAACCAAAAGTCATAACATAAGGCATGGATTTTTTGGCATACACATAAGCGTAGGATATCATTTCATATTAGTCAAGGATCATTTACAAGACTATTATAGTGGACAAAGTCCATCACTGAAATGAGTTCACTCCTCATTCTAGCCTTTCATTATGAACCAATATCATTTCCCATTCAAGTCCTGTCTATCTGATGAGATATAAATATTTACCCAATGCACTAGAGGGATATATAGGTACCACCCATCTCATAATGAAATCATTATTATGTGTTCCACAAAAACATTAATCATTTATCATGGCATAACCCAAGGAATAAAATTGGTTTCTTAAACATCATTGCATCATAATAGAATCCATGTAAAACAAATGGATTTCATAAATATAATTCATGAATAAAAAAAATCAAAATACATGGATAATAGGGATAATATACATGAAACAAAACCCTATTATTTAATTCAATATTATATGGAAAATATGTTTTATAGAACACTTGAAATTAATTCTTGAGGAAAATGATGTCTTCTTTAAAAAAAATTTGTTTTCTCAAAATTACACGAAAGTTTAGAAGAAATGTTTTTTTGAAGACATCCATGATAGTATAGAAAGGAGAATTCATGAAAATAAAGATTTATGAAAATTTAAAATTCTATTCTTGTTTTATAAATCAAAATAAAGCATTCTTCTCGTACTTTTGTTCGATATGTCAAAAAGTACATCATATCGAAAACATCAAAAGATTCCTTTCTCACTGTGTAATAAAATGCAAAAATGGGTAAAATTAACTTATAATTTTCTCAAAGAATAGAAATATTATTTTGGAATAAATATTTTGGAAAAAGGATATGGGTGATAAATATAACCCAGAAAATACTTACATATAATCAATCTCGAATAATAATGAGATTGAAAAATTATGTTTTACCGTAGGTGAAATATAATTTGTATGTATATTAAAATACTGTATAATGATTTAAATAATTTAATTTGATTATTACAGAATCATATTCATTTTTATGATATCATATATGATCGTATTATCGTCCACTTTTTAAAAACATTTCATTATTACTCATTATTCGGGTATTAACTACTTCATTTTTAAGCATGTTTTGACGATTTAGTTTCATTTATCTTTCTTAGGTTATAGTTATATCATTTAAAAAATGATATTAATATGAAATATATCATTTTAATTCATTCTATAAATTTATATAATCCTGATTTAATGGATATGTCACGACCCGCCCTCGGGGTCCGTGCCGTGACTACCCCAAGCCCGCCTTCCATAGGCCAGGGGCTGGCGACTAGCACCAAGGCGTAAATCCCGGTAAAAAGGGAAGGCATTGCCTTTGTAAAGTAAACAAACACCACAGAGTAAGCAAGCGGAAAGTAACACTAAGCAAAAACAGAGTACAACTAAAAGTGCGGAAAGTAAAAAGGGGCCGGAAATACAAGCCCAACTGTAAAGTACAACTCGAAAGGGAAAACAACAACTGAAAAGTAAAGCTGCTACGCCGAGCTGTCCACTGGAAATCCCACCTGAAGGGTGGGTACAAATAGCTCCTCTGCTCCTCGGGTCCCGCCGTTTTCTCCGAGTATGTCCCGCCCAGTGGCCTGCCTCTGGGTACCGCCTCGTCGTATAGTCCACCTCCAGGTACCATCCAGTCCTCGAACACTCGGCCTCTGCCAGTACTGGCCGTCGTCTGCAACCAACACAACGGGGTGCGGGCATAGCCCGTGCAGGGGTGAGTATAACGATACTTAGTAGGGACCCCGAGACCCTCAAGGTCTCACTAAAACCAACAAGGATAACCACAAGAAGATCACAACAGATAAACACTACTTAGGTATATGTCCATACATATACCTAAGTTATCAAGTAACCCATCTCAGTCATGAGGAAACACAAGGATCATGAGATCAACGGATAACCACTACCCAGGTATATGCCCATACATATACCTAAGTTATCAAGTAACCCATCTCAATCATGAGGAAACACAAAGGTCAAAAGTCTCAGCTCAAACCAGGATTTTCATTATCGAAACCGTAACTGCTGAAGAGCTCCGTCTCTAGAGTGTACAGTGGTCCTGTCACGACTCCGAGGCCGCCGCTCACTAACCTAAGACTGCTGAAGTACTCCTCCTGTCGAGTACTACGGGTCTGCTGCCAACTACCAGGCGCTCCGTCCGCTGAGGGTCTGCTGCCAAATACCGGGCGCTACCCAGATAGCCTACTGAGGTACTCCTCCTGTCGAGTACCGCGGGTCTGCTGCCAACTACCAGGCGCTCCGTCCGCCGTGGGTCTGCCGCCAAATACCGGGCGCTCCGTCCACTGGGCTAGTCGACTCACTCCAAGTCGAGTCGGTCAAGCAGTCGTCAGGTCTCAGCCGGCTACACGGTCTCCGTACTCTGCATGCTCGTCTCCGGGAGGGTCCGCTCCACGAGCTACTGGTCGATACTCCAAGTATCACAAAGTCCCGCGAAGAAGTGTCTCAAAGGACCGTCTCGTCACAGGGGTCTCAACACAACAGACAGCGCATCGATCGGACGCCCGGTCTGTGATTTATGAGCCTTTTCATCCCAGGGGCCCGGTTGGTTTCGAGAGCGAAACCAATTCCGTCCGTATCTCAACTGTACCCCGAACTCCCATAGGGTAAACTCAAAGGGACCGTTACTCAACGTAACCACCAACGCCGCTGACGGTCCGTCAAGCGGACGTCTTGTCTGAAAGATATTAGCTTTCCCGTTCCAGGGGCCCGGTTGGATTTCGGGTGCGATCCAACCCGGCCTCTACTAACTGTATCCAAAACTCGGGCGAAGGATACCAAAAGTTCCGTATCGTAAACAGGAACTCAACGCAACAGACGGTGCGTCGATCGGACGCCCGGTCTGAGAGTTATTGGCATTTTCGTCTCCGGGGCCCGGTTGGTTTTTAAGGCAAAACCAACCCGACCGTACTCCACCTGCGTCCAAACCTCGGGCGGAGTATGCCAAAAGATCCGTCTCACTAAGAGGAACACTACGCGACTGACGGCGCGTCAATCGGACGTTCGTGGCTCAAGATATGAGCGTTTCGGCTCCGAAGGCCCGGTTGGTTTCGTGAACGAACCAACCCGGCCAAACTCAAAGTAATCCGAAACCTTGAGTGCGATATACCGAAACGATCGTCTCGATCCAAGGATCGCGTTGCCGCTGACGGTTCGTCGATCGGAGGTCCGAGGCTCAAGTTATGGGCCAAAAACTAATTCTGGTTCGAAACGGGGGGGTCCGGGTCCGGGCCGACCCGGCCCGACCCCCCCCCCCCCCTGGGGCGGCGCGGCGGCGGCGGCGGGCCGCGGCGGCGGCCGCCTGGTGCCGCACGAGGGTGGCACGCGGGGGGCTCAGCCCCCGCTTCTTCAAGGTGGCGCGGCCTTTGTGCCGCGCCTATGTAACAAAACGGCCCCCCTCACGTGGGGGGCCTGCTGGAGCGCAACCGGGGGGCCGGCTGCCCCCCCCCCCTCCTTCAAGGAACCGCCCCCCTCATTAAGAGGGGGGTTTTGTTGAACCGGCCGGGGGATTTAATCCCCCGGTTTTATGTCATCCGGCCAGCCAGCTGGCCGGCCGGTTTTTACCAACGGGACCGGAAATTCCGGTCCCGCCTTCGACTTCCGACGCCGGCGGCCCGGCCGCCGGTCTTCTCTTCCGCCGCGGCCCGGAACCGGCCGCGGTCTCCTCGTCCCGCCGTGGCCCGGAACCGGCCGCGGCGTTCGTCATCCGGCGCGGTGCGACGGCACCGCGCCCCTTCACCGCGCCTCTCAAGAAGACAAACCATTCAACCAAAAATAAAATAAGACAACATCTTATTTTATTATCACATAACACACTAGAATTTCAAAGGTTTGAAATTCAAAATGGATAACTCCAAAATTAACTCACTTATTTAATATACATGAATTGTATAATTAAATAGAAGTTAACTTGTCAAGCCATTAAGAGGGAGAGAGGGGAGTTGAAAAGGTGGGGGTTCGTGTGGGACCCACCACACTTAATCCTCCCAAGGGAGGTTAAGTGGGTGTGGGTCCCACTTCCAACCTCCTTTGATAGGTTTTAAGAAGTTATAATAAAATTTGTTCTACACAAATTTTATTTAACTCAACTAAAAACCTCAAAAATTAACTTTCAACCCGCAACAAACGCAACTCCCGAAAAGGTCTCTTTAAGCAAAAATCGGCACTGTGAGTTCATCGGTGCCCTCGGATTTCAATTCCGAGCACCGGATCAAAAGTTAGGAATTCCCGCTCGTTCGTTCACTGAACGTACCCGAGCCAAACTTCGGAAATTAATTCCGGGCACTCCGGGCCTCGGAATCAGGTGCCGTCTGAAACCGCGCTCTTGTAAAATTCTAAAGAAAATTAAGAAAAAAATTCCCTTGAATTTTACGGGTCTTTACAGGATATCAGGTAGAACGAATTTCATCGAATTGTGGAGGTGGTAGGCAGTACATACGCTTGAGTGACGATATCATTCCAATAATTGTGAATTGGTATGGAATTGGATGGTATAAAATTTATCATATAATACATATAATTTTATAATAATTATATATATATTTATTATCTCTATCATTATACCCATCCATGTAAGGTGGAAGTGAAAAACAGATTACACCACGACATGGAGACAATAAGTCGTATGTACGCATGATTGATGATTTCGTTTTTCATAGGATGGATAAAAGGTGGAATATGGTTATTACATGAACATAATAACAGCTAAGTATATAATTTATACTATAGTTTTTACTTAATAATGTAAACAAGTCAATAAGAGGAAGTATAAGAAGAAATAAGTTTGAAAGAATCGGTAGAAGAGATTACCTCTTCTTCGACGAACTCCCTCTAAATCTCCACTTAAAGCCCTAGAGATGGTTTTACGAGAATACCAGGAGATCTATAATGTGAATAGTGTATTATAGAAAGGAAATAAGCATGCTATGACTGATCTTGAAGGCTCAATTTAAAGTGAAGTAGGGATGGAGGAGGAACCTTTTTATAATTTAGGTGATGGGCACTTTTGGAATACCCAAAAATATTAATTTATAATAAACTCAAACCCCATACAAAAACCTCCAAAATTTTATATTTTAGAATATTAGATGATATATGGTAGTAATATCATCAACCAAGAAATTTATGACATGTTAGGTTGTTCAATGAAAACATTATCATTTTAATTAACCTGTATTTATTCTATTTTAATATTAATTAAGGTAACAAATTTGTCAATGTTAAAATAGTATACTTTTTACTTATTTGATGTCAATTAGAATATTAATTAACAATTAAGAATATTTTAAACTATATAATAAAATTTTTATATTTTTCCAAAATGTTTTAGGATTATTAAATAATTTAATAATACATTATTTTGAAAAAATATCAATAATGTCAATTCGAAACTATTAATTTTATTATTTTATAAAAATATATAAATAATAAGAAAAATTAGAATCAAATATTTTATCATACCCCTAAGAGGTCTTGTTAATCTATAAAATTAGTTTGATATATTAATTATTCTAAATTATATTTATTTTAATATTTTTAATAAAATTTAATGGATATTTCCATTACACAATTAATTCATTAAAAAAATTTATGTAACTATTTTAAATAAACATTTCATTACTAAAAATGAAAAATAAAATACCTTGATGAAGATAAATCTACAAATTTTTATAGTAATATTTATAGTCTAATTTATTTAATGCATAACCTTATTTTAAAAATAATATATTTATTAAAAAATGAATGTGAAGTCTTTAAAATTATAATAAATAATTTTTTATAAATATCATAATACCACCATTGTGGGGAAAATGTCAAAAATAAATTAAAATTAAAAAAGGATTTTTTTGTAATTTAAAAATGTCTGTTTATATTACTTAATAACATAAATTTTTTCCCATGTGGACACATAAGGGAGGTTATAGAATGAAAAGTGACACTTTGTGTCTTTCTTTGATTAAAATATTATATAAGTCATTTTCATGGAAATTCCCTTTAAATGACCTAATTTAGATCCTTAAGTTTTAATGGTATAATTTAGTTCATCCAATATTTTTTTTACTTTTATTAGGGTCATTTTATAATAATTATAATTTTATTTTTGACCTGAATTACATAGTTTACCCTTTACCATGGTAACAAAATTTACCATTGTTATTATTCATATTGGGAAAAAATTAAAGGGGCCTAATTACTAAATTTGGACCAATGAAATCCAAATTTTAAATATATTTTTTCAAAATTAAAAAACACAAAATTTGTAGAATTAAATTTAAAATAAAATCAGTAAAATGTAACAAAAATAGTTTTTAAAAAAATACGCTTTTAAACATGAAATTTTTTATAATTTTTTTTGGTATAAAATCATTTAAAAAAACCATAATTGGATTATATTAAAAAAATGAACTAATTAAAATTCAAAACTAATCTAAATCATAATTTGACCTTGTAAAAGAAAATATAGTTTTAAATAAACATATGTATTTTCATTATTCCTTAAAAATAAATATTTTTAAAAAATAATAAATTCATATTGGGTTGGATATTTATAAGTTAGTTAATCATACTTATTCACAAAAATTTAACGAGTAGGTTATAATGGTAATTTTAATAGTAATAGTGTCCCGTGGTTTGTATGAAATCACGATTGCATGCAATACAAGCAATTGAAGAATTACAGTTATTTAAAGATAATTTTTTCTTAAAATATCAAGGTGTTACATCATACCCCCCTGAAAATGAATTTCTCCCTCAAAATTCATCACATGAAAATAAAAAAATGGGGATACCTCAACCTCAAAACATCCAAAGGTTCCCACATTGCTTCCTCAAATTGGTAGTTCCGCAATTATACATCAACCAAGCATGTGGTATTGTTTCATAGAAATTCATATCTACAATCCAGATTCTCTATCAGCTATTATTCATAAGACATATCTTGCTCCAATGGTACGAAATATGAGTTTAGTATATGTGAGGGATCAAGTATGTAATTTATTGAGAGAGGTACATGGAAGACATCATGAATTTGAGAGAGATTTGGTGGAAGTTACAATCGATAAGCTACCTTCCCAACACAATCCAGAATTTCCAAAGGACTGATATACACAGGGAGTAACTTTCCCTTTATTCCAAATCTTGTAAATCTTTTCTAGAGAGATATTTATAGAATCACCTTATCACCACTTCAAAATTTTGGTCTTTTCATCAGTTTTCATCATTACATTTTTTTTCAATTATGAGTTTCTCTTATGTGTTGTTGAATATATTTGACCTTATCCACCATTTTATAAACAAGTTTAGGTCCTAATAGATTTCATTCACCAACTTCATCATATCAAGTTTGAGTTTTTCACTTCATTCCATAGAAGGATCTATAAAGATCTAATTGAATGATAGAGTGAAGTCTATTGTTGTATGAAAATTACAAAAAAGGTAGGTGTTGATCCCAACCACATTTGAAATCCATAGAGCAAGCTCTCAACATGTCTTCTAGAGTTTTATTTGTCCTCTTAGGCTAGCCATATATCTAAGGATGATAATTAGTGGTGAAAATTAACTCTATATCCCGAGCCTACTAAAGACTTCGCTTTAAATTTTTGGTAAACCTAAGATCTGGATCAGATATAATGGAAAGTGGTAGTACATGTAACCTTATCACTTCCTTTACATATATCATTGCAAGATGATCAATAGAGAAATTGTCTCTAATAGTATTGAATTCTGACAAATTTATAAGGTGGTCTACTATAACCCATGTAGCATTATGGCCTTTTTATTTTTTGGGAAGTCCAATGAGAAAGTCTATAGTGATGTTTTATCATTTACATTCTGTTATGGGTAATGGTTGTAACATCCCCTTACACTTTTGTCTCTTAGTATTTACATGATGACAAACCAAGAACCGTGATACATATTCGACAACATCTCTTTTCATTCCATCCCACAAAAATAATCATTCAGGTCCCTATACATTTTTTTTCTTCTAGGATTAATAGGGAATGAAGAACTATGAGCCTCATACAATAGTTTCATCTTTAATTATAGTATAAGAGGATTACAAACACATTTCCTGTATCTTATTATTCCACCACAATCAAGGTTGAATTCAGGAAAAATTCACACATTATTTTGTATCTCTACATCTTCCTTCCACGCCACCTTAATATTCACCTATATAGATGGTTGAAAATTAATTTGAGAAATATAAGATTTATACCCTTCCTTTAAAATTTCGAGAACTATTCTTGGAAAAATCCATAAATATTTCATATTTTGTAATCCTGATCATGGATAGGCTAGTATGGTACTTTGAACTCAAATCATCTTCCACCTTGTTCACTTTCTCGGGGTTGTAATTTATTGAGTAGTTGTATTATTTAATAAACTCCAATCATATTATTTGGTACATATTCATCAAATTTTGTGTGAAAATATTGGTTAAATTTTTATGAACTTTATAAATATCACACCCTTCACCATAAAGATAATTACTCCATATCTTTAACGCAAAGATTACCACAACTAACAACAGATCACAAGTCAGGTAATTTTTCTCACAGATTAATAATTTTCATGAGGCATAAGCTATCGACCTACCATTTTTCATGAGAACACATCTCAACCCCAACTTGTATACATCACTATAGATCACAAACCATTATCCACTATAAGGCATTGTGATAATTGGTTCACTCACTAACCATCATTTTATCCCATTGAAATTCTTTTAAAATTTCACCATCCACATGAACATAACCCCTTTCTTAGTCAACTTGGTGAGTGGATTAGACATTTGTGAAAAATATTTATCAAAACATAGATTATATCCTTCCAAACAAAGAAAAATTCATATCTTAGTTACCGTTGTTTCTCTAGGACAATGTTCAATAACTTTTTTTGATGGATCCACATATATCCTCTCTCTTGAGTTTATGTTTCCCAAAAAATAATCTTTTAGAAGCCAAAATTCATTCTTGGTAAATCTTTCATAAATATTATCCTTTCTCATGGTTTTTAGTACAATTTTCAAGTGATATTCATTTTCTTCCTTGATATTCGAATATACAAGAATTTCATCTATAAAGATTATGATAGACTGATCATGATTGTCTCTAAATACTCTATTCATTATATCCATGAAGATATTGGGAGAATTAGTATGACCAAAAGGCATCACTATAAATTCATAGTGTCTATACCTTGTACAAAATGTAATCTTTGGTATATCCTCTTTCTGGACCCTTAATTAATGAAATCTAAAATGAAGATAAATCTTTGAAAAGTATTGATCTCATCAATGTTGGTCGAATAAGTAATCAATTTGCGGAAGATGGTATTTTTTCTGGATAGTGATCTTGTAATGTTCTCGATAATTAATACAGAGTATCATTGATCCATATTTCTTCTTAACAAATAGAATATTTGATCTCTAAGGTGACACAATAGGGCCTATGGATCCATTGTCAAGATTCTCTTGAAGTTTCTTCTTCAATTACAAAAAATTAGTTTGGGCTATTTTATATGGTTTATTTGAATTAGGCATAGCACCTGGTATCGGTTCTATTGAAAAAAAACATCATGATTCGGTGGAATACCTAGAAATTATTCTAGAAAGACATAAAAAACTCTTTCACAAAAAATCCATGCATCAAAAATAATAAAAGGCCATATTCATCCTTGCATCTAAAGATGATCATAAAAAGATCCGGAATTTGAAATGTGACTTCCCTTCCTTAGAAATTGATATGATTTCCATTTAGAGAAAACCAATCCATTCCAAGAATCACATAAAATTTCATTAATGGAAGGATCACAAGAATTGCAGAAAGTACTTTTCCAGAAACATCAAATGGAGAGGAATTATAAACTTATGATGTGACTATTATTCCATTAATAGTTTTCACAACTGTCATGAAATCTAATTGTTGAGCTAATATGGTGATAAACTTAGAAAAGTATTCAAAAATAAAAGAGTGGGTGGATCCAAAATCAAATAAAACATTATTTACATTAGATTGGGTGGAAAGTTTAACTTTTACTACTTCATTATCAAACATCACATCATCAATAGTGATCACATGTGACTTTCCTTTTTCTTTGCCTTTAAGAGATTTCTGACACCAATCATCATTAATAACCCTTGTATTTAGGAATTGGTTAGCATAATTCCCCATTTACATACACATACAACATTAAAGTGTGAGAGGTTCATTCTATTTAGACATTTCACTATTAGTATCATTAGAAATATTTTTCCCATTACTTTGACATTAAATTACCCAATAACCTTCTCTCCCACACTTTAAACATTTTATAGCCCCTTTAATATAATTTACTCTATGTCTCTTTCCAAGCATTAAGAATAAGGGAAAACTAATCTTTTTTATCATGATCTTTATATTTTCCTTTGAATTCCATTTTTCTCTTATTGTAAAACCCATAGGAAAAAGGGGTAACTCCAATATCAATCTCAACCTTGAGAGAACATTCAATGATTTCCTCATATCTAATGAAGTATCTTATGGATAATGATCATTGAAGACATGTTTTATGCCACTAAAGAATATACTAATTGTACTATCAGGTTGGATAATAATTCCAGATGTGTACCTTGCAAGTCTTGTGAAATTTAATTTGGAGGTACCAACAGATTCATGATCCTTTTGGTTAATCTCAATGAACTACTTCACCATATTTTTTTGAAGAATATGAGGAAAGTAATTATTGAAAAATACGTTCTTGAACTCATAACATCTCACTGAGTCAATTTCATCTATTTATCTTATACTGTTTATAAAATTACACCACTGAACAACTTCACCTTCCAAATGATTGAATAAAAATATGAATTTATCATGTTCAAAACTTTGGATAAAAGAAAATATCTTTCATATGGTACTAATACATTGTTAATAAATTAGTGGATCAGAAGACCCACCGAATGAAGGTGTAAGCTACCTCATGAATGACTCAATGGAAGTTTGTTCCCTCATTTTAATATTTGGAAGTCTTGTATTGTTCATTGATTGAGAATGTTGTGTGATCATAGTGACTATATTTTTCATTCTAGATCACATAAAATTCAGTTTCATAGGAGGGAAATCATTACATTGCTCGTTGCATTCATAATCAATGTGGTTCCTTATAGTTCAATCCATTGACTAAAACCAAGAATCATAGTGTGAGAAACACTAATCATAATGAGAAAAACTCACAATCAATAATTAAATATCAATTTAAGACACTTTAAGTTTTATCCTATGTTATTCGTGATCATTTCTAAAACACTAGGATAATAACCTATACTTCGACATATCATTTGGGTTCTTTCGTAGGTTTTCTCATTCTAGTTTCCAAATGTTAACTATAACTTTGATATGACACAAAAAATAAGGTCCTTTAATTTACATACATAGATAATACTTCAAAATTGAATAATATTGATTATAAAAATAACAAAACCTTGCCAGGATAGTATATGTTTAGTGTCTTTATAAACTAGAAAATTTAAACAACTAGTTCATAAGAAATTTACAATGTCTAACACTTATTCCTTAATAAAAGGGAAATTTTTTCACATATCTTACTTAATTCTCTTATTCATGACATGGGAAAAAGAAACATAAGAATGGGTGAGCTCAGATGCCCAGTAAGGATAAACAAGGGAGATATCAATCATATCATAATAATAAGACATAAGAACATGACATTTGAAAATATTATCCTGTATATGAAAGATCATGATATCATGTCATGGGATAAATCATACAAATTCATAAAGAATCAATGAACATGTTCTAAAAATTATTAACATAAGACATGGAATTTGGGGCATACACATAAGTATAAAAAATTATTTCTTATATGTCAAGAATTATTTCAAATACCATAATAGCAGACAAAGTCCATCACTAAACTGAGTTCACTACTAATTCCTGCCTTGTATTACTAAATCGAGATCAGATCCCATTCAAGACCTATATATCTCATGAGATATAAATCATTACCGAATTCATTGGAGTGAGATATATTTCCAACCAAAATCATAATTAAATCACTCTTATGTGTTCCACAAAAACACAAATCATTCATCATTGCATAAACCAATGAATAAAATTGGTTTTTTAAACATCATTCAATCATAACATAATCAAAGTAAAATAAAACAAAATCATAAATATAATTACAAAATAAACACAATCAAACTATAGGATTAATAGTGATAGTATACTTAAAACATAACCATAAAAAATAATTAGATATGAGGTGGAAAATAATTTTGATAGAGCACTTGAAATTAATTATTGAGGAAAATATCCTTTCTTATTCCAAATTGTTTTATTTTTATAAAATTACACAAAATTTTAAAAGAGAATAATTTATTTAAAAATAAAATTTAAATATTATAATGGATGAATCATGGAAATAAGGTGTTATAAAAATGTAGAAATCTGTTCATTCTATATAAGTTAAAAGAGTACCTCGTATCGAAAATGACAATATATTCATTTCATGTAGTTTAAGAGTATATAAAAATGGCTAAAATTTACTATTCTTTAAAAAAAAAATATAAATAATATATTAGGTTACATATTTAGGAAAAATATACATGGATGATAAATATACCCCATTAAATAATTTCATATAGACAACATCATATAATAATGAGATGGTGAAATTATCCCTTACCATAGGTATGTTGTCCTTTATATGTATATGAACCTCTTATATAATGATTTAAATAATGAAATTGTCTTCTTCTATAATCATATTAATTTTTATGATATCATATATGATCATAATATCATTTATTTGTTAATATAAGTTCATTATTACTCGTTATTTGGGTGGTAACTGCTTCATTTTCTTTTGCATGTTTTGTTGAATAGGTTTCTGTTTTACTTCATAGATTATAGGAATATCATTTAAAAGTGATATTAATATAATATATATATTTATTTTTTCATTATATATAGTAATATAATAATGCTTTAATTGATATCATGTTGAATATATCGCACCACATCGTAGAGACGGTAGGCCGCACGTATGCACGACCGACGATATAATTTACATAATTGTGAAATGATATGGAAGTGGATGGTATATATCTGTTTAAAAAACATTATCAAGTTATAAAAATCAAAAATTGTTTTTATTTCCATAATTATACCAATCCAAGTAAGGCGTTGGTGAAAAAATATTAGACTATAATATGAAGATGGTAAGTAATATGTACACACGCGTGGTGATTTCATTTATTGTAGGATGAATAAAAGGTGAAATATGGTTGTTCCATAATAATAATAACATATTAATATATAATTTATACTATATTTAGTACTTTATAATGAGAACAACTCAATAAGAATAATTAAAAGAGTAAAAAAGTTTTAAATAATCGATATATGAGATTACCTCTTCTTCAACGAGCTACCTCTAGATATCCTCTTAAAACACTAGAGTTAGTCTTTGGAGAAGAAAAGAACCTCCAAAATTTCATTATTAAAGTTTTAAAACGAAATGTGGAGGTTATGTCCATGATTTAAGTCTCAAAGTGATGTGAATAAGTGAGGTAGGAGGTTCCATTTTATAATTGTGGTGAGGAGAAATTTTTGAATCTCCAATGATATTAATTTTTAATAAAATCTAACACCATAACCCCCCCCCCAAATTTCATATTTTCTAATATTAAATGAGATATGGTGGTAATCGCATCAACAAATAAATTTTTGACATGCATTGTTATCAATTTAAACCTTATCATTTTAATTAACAATTAGTTATTCTATTTTAATCTAAATTATGGTAACAAAATTTTCAATGTTAAAAGAGTATTTATTTTACTTATTTGTTGTAAATTAGACTATAAATTAATAACATAAAATATTTTAGACCATATAATAATTATTTTGTATATTTTTAATTCTTTATGATTTAAATAATGTATCAAAACATTAATTTGATAAAATACCAATAGTGTTAATTTGACACTATTCATTTCTGTGTTTTTTAAAACTATCCAAATAAAAAGATAACATAGAAAAAAATATTTTTTATACCTCTAATAATTCATTTTCATCTATAAAATTTATTTTATATATTAATTATTAAAATTATATTTATTTTATTATTTCTAATTACATTTATTTTATATCTCCTTTAACAAAATAATTTCAACATCAAATTTGTGTAAAAATTTAAAATATTTGTTTCTTTAATCAATTTTTATAAAAAATAAATTGATGAATATAATTATTTTATATTTCATAAGAATATTTATAATCTAATTTATTTAATACATAAACCTATTTTAAAAATAATATATTTATTAAAATATGAATTTGAGATCATTAAAATTATAATAAATAAATATTTATAAATATCATAATATTACCCATGTGTAGAAAAAATTCAAAAATAAATTCATATCTTGAAAATATTTTCCTTTATTTAAAAAATTGTGTTTATATTCATTCATAACTTAATTTTTTTCACATGTAGTCACATAAGGGATATTATAGACAAGAAAAGTGACACTTTGTGACATTATTGGTTTAAAATATTATATAATTCATTTTCTTGGAAAAGTGTCCATTAAATTACCAAATTTTGATACTTGAGTGATAATGGTATTATTTAAATTAATTAATATAAATTTTTATTTTTTTGGGGTAATTTTATAATCATTATAATTTTCTTTTTAACATAAATTACCAAATTTACCCTTTATCGTGGCAACAAAATTTACCATGGTTACTATTTATGTTGGCCAAAAATAAAAGTGGAATACTTAATATATCTCAACATTATGAATAAAAATTTTACATATATTTTTCAAAATTCAAAACACATAAGTTTCACAATGAAGTTTAAAATTAAATCGGTAAAATGTTTTGAAGGCGTTTTTTCAGAAAAATACCCTTTAAAACATAAAATGTTTTTATAAAAAATTTATTTATAAAATAAATTTAAAAAATCATAATTGGATTATTTTAAGTCAAAACCAAACAATTGAAATTAAAAAATAATCTAAAATGTATTTTGACCTTGTAAAAGAAAATACAGTTTTCAATTAAAACTAGTGTTTTTACTATTATTTAAAAATAAATGTTTTCAAAAATAATTCATATCGAGTTAGATATTTATAACTCAGTTACTCAGACTTATTCATTAAAATTTAATTTCATGGTTATAATGGTAATTTTTATACTATTATTGTCTCGAATTTTGTTTAGAATCATGATTGTGTTCAATGCAAGCTATTGAAGAATTATAATTATTTAAAGAGAAATGTTTATTAAAATATGAGGTTGTTTCATTGGTAGCCCATAGGATGTAGAGGAATAGTGGGGATTTATCAAGAATATTCCTAATATGTTCCAGACTCTTGAGGAAGGGCTAGTGATTCTGGTTACTTTCAGGCTACAAGGACCCTCCATGAGATGGTTGAATACCATGTGTCAAGCTTGGAGACAAGTGGGTCCTACTTAGGAAACCTTCAAGGAGTTGTTTGTTGAGCATCAATTTCCTGAAACATTCAATCTAAACCATTACTTGGAGTTCATTGAGGTATAGAATAACTATATCACTGTCTCTATATATTCTTCTTAGTTTAAGGAGTTACTTATCTTTTCTCCTTTATTGGATAGAAATGGGATGAAAAGGCTCAGAAGTTTGAGATAAGACTTCACACAAAGATCAGATGTCATGTTAGGGGATTTTTTATGACAACATACATAGAGGTGGACCATATGACCCTAACCATTGATAAAGGGGTAGAGAAATACATGGAAGAACACTTACTTACATCCCATAGCATGATTTTGTATGTTATTTCTCTCACCTAAATTGATGTTCCCTATGGTAGGAGGAAGAGGAAGGTGAACCAAAAGTATTCGGGAACCAAAAAGTTAGGTCATTGGATGAATTCTTCAGTATCTTCTACATGAGATGATTCCACTAAGTTCCTTAATTACTAGATAAGGGTCATTATAGTAGTTTTTACATGAATCCATTTGTACTGTGCCACCATTATGACAAGGCGGACCATATTTGATGTTTTTGATTGAGATTTTCACAAAGAGGTACTAGAATATCATGGAAATCTAGGTGTGGAGGACCTTAGAAGAGTATATAGAACTCCCATACCATGATAACACTAGGACCTAAACATGGATCTGATATAGGATGAGTTTATTATTTGGGCCAGAATCTAGTAGATATTATTGGGGAACCATATGCTACATGAGGTATGGTCTTGTTCATGTAAGCTTTAATTACTTCCTTGTTTGATGCCGATTATTAAAATTCCTTAATATATTCAAAATAAGTTGCTATGCTTGACTTACTAATAAGGTTATCATTTGCGTTAATTGACTTTGATACACCATTGAGAATGAAATTATTATATCTTTTGTGATTCTCAGAGTGTCATGTAGTCATCACCGGCTATAGACATTTGTTGGGAATCCGGATACTGTAGATGATAAGATTCAATATGACTCAAATTATGAATTGACTAAATTGATTCTGAGCACACATTTATTGATATCATATATAGGAATCATTTACTTCATATAATGTAGAAAGTTATGTGATGATCTAATAATGAGGTCAAGGAGTACATAGAGTTGGTCTAGACTTGAGTTAGCTCAGGATTAATACAACATAAATGGTAGGATTATCTATTTTTAGTAGGATTAGTGGTATCCCTTATGATTTTTACAATATTTTTGGATCTCTATCATGATTAATTTGTAGATTAAATCATTGGACTTCTTTTTTATTTAGGATTTGAATTCTATATAGAGAATTTTCAAAGTGCACATCCCATTTTGATACCCCTTATCTTGTGTCACTAGCCAAGTTGAATGATATCAATGTGAATTTATGAAAACAAGTAGGAATGGGGATTTTTTAGGCTTAGTAATTCATTATGGAGTTCACCTATTTTGTTTTTAATGAATGTGGAGGGAATTATTTGTCTCTAAATATATTAATGAAATTTCAACTAGGTATAGGTGATGAAAAAATATCCTTTCCCCGTGACTGAAAAGCATTGGTATCAGTTATGTGGATCTCAGTGGTTATCCAAGATCAATCCTTGATCAGCCTACCACCAACTATCTATTAGAGAGGAGGATATTCTGAAGATTACATTTTAGAGTAGCTATATACAATCAAATTACTGGTGATAAATTTTGGGATAAATATTACACTAGAAATGTTCATGGATGTCATGAAAAATATATTCCACCCTTACGTGGACTCATTAATTGTGGTGTTCATTAATAGAATCCTCATATACTCACTTACAATAGAGTAACATGTCCGACACCATCAGGTAGTCTTGAGTATTCTATGAGCACATCAGATTTATGCTATGATGATTATGTGTATCTTATAGATTTAGAAGGTGAAATTCATGGCCCATGTGGTCTATAATATAGGTATATTAATGGATCCAGATAAAGTAGAGTCTTTGATGTCTTGGAAATATCCCTAAAACAACTTTGAGATCAAGAGATATTTGGGAGTATGATGATATTACAAACACATTATCTATGCCTTATCATAATTATCAGCATCTATGACAATTCCATTGTATAAGGGAGTAAATTTCTAGTGATTAAACTAGTGTAAAGAATCATTTATTGAGATAAAGAGGAGGTATTCTCCAATTTTAGTACTGATAGTTCCTTACCCTAGGATTATATATATAGTATATTGTGATGAATCAGGCATTGGTTTTGGATAAATAATAATGAATAGGGAGAACATATTAGCTTATGGGTCATGAATGTAATGGACTCATGAGTGGAACAACCCAACTCATGACCTAGAGCTGGCATCTGTGGTTCTTTCTTTGAAATGTTGAAAGAAAAATCTCTTTGATGAGAGATTTATTTTCAACACTGACTACAATAGTCTGCATTACAACTTCACACAATGGGACTTGAATTAGTGGTTTTGGTGTAAGATGTAGTGCCTATATACATTTTACTTTGTGATGGAATCTGAACATGATAAAGGTAACATCATAGTGGATGTAGTAGTTCTTAAGACACTAGTAGTTCAAGAACATAGGGAGTGACCTATAACAGAGTAGTGTCTCATGATGAGATTATTAGATGTTTGGAGTATGGATGCTTCTGAGGACAAAAAATCGATGACTTATACTACCTTTATGGTCATATATTATCTAGTGGACCAGGTATAGGTTGGAAATGACACTGACAAAGTGTGTGTAGTAATGTTGGATCTTTTAGCCAGAGGTGATTAGATTATTGGGTGCTCATTGGGTGATGATGATGTGATCCATTTTCATGAAAGAGTTGTAGTACCTACATCAACTATATATTATATGATGTGGGACTTAAATAATTATATTTTTTCAGTACATTATGTGGTTACAAATACTAACAATGACTTATAATGATGCTTCTACTGGTATGGGATGAAACAAGACATCATATTATTTATTTCTCAATTTCTTACTTGCTATAGGGTAATGGCCATGCACTATCATCCTATTGGTTTTCTTTGGTCACTTTTAATTCCTAGAAGTTAGAATGAGTAGATTTTAATAGACTTTTTTATGGAGTGACCAAGGATCCCAAGGATTCATGACATCTATTAGGTGATTTTCAATTGGATTATGAATCTGGTTCACTTATTACCAATTCAAGAGACCCAATATGAAGATTATCTAAAAATGATGTATGCATGTGACATAGTACAATTAAAATGAGTTCCCTTGAGCATAATATTTGATAAATATTCATGCTTTACATCATAGTTTTTTCATTGCTTACATAAATCCTTAGGGATTTATCTAGGATTGATCAAAACATACCATCATCAGAATAGAAAACAATCGAAATGAATGATTCAAATAATAGAGGATATTCTCAAAAATTATGTTATAGAAAATGGTGGATATTGGGATGAGCACATTGATTTTGTGTAGTTCTCTTATAAATAAATATTATTAGAATATATTTAGATTTCACCATTTTAGTCTCTCTATGAACTATCATGTTATTCACTACTGTGTTGGAATGTGGCAGGTGAGGTTGTTGTTATTCAGCCTTGTCTGGTATTAGAGACCTCAAAAAGGGAAACATTTATTAAGAAGTTGTCATTTACTGCATAGATTTGGAAAAAATCATATGTAGATTAGATTATATGACCTTTGGAGTTCACTATTGGTGAATAGGGTTTCTTGTGAGTGTCAACTCAGTTGGGGTATCATCATTTGTAGAAGTAGGGGAAACTAGAACCATGGTTAGTTGGGATTTTTTAGAATGATGAACAGGTTGGGAAAATGGAATGTCCGATTGAACTTCCAGATTGTTATCTAGTAATGCATGATTTGTTCCACATTTATCATCTTTTAAGGTAATGATGCATATTTTATAGACAATGAGGATGTTTATTTGGAGATAGATTCATATTTTGAGGAGTGTTCAATGTAGATTATAGGAAAAAGAGAGAAGGTATTTTAGGGGCATATGGTTCAAATTCACTTGATCTTATAGTAGAATGGATGGGTCTAGGAGGAGACATGGGAGTGGGAGTATGATATTCGATCTTGGTGTCCTGAGTTGTTTGAACCAGACCACTCTAAATACTTATTAGGCATGAAAATTTATTATAGGGGTATAACTGTAATATTATCAATTTTTAATTTGTCATAAAACCCACTTTTCGATATAATTTATATATCTTTCTATGTTAAAATATTTTTTTAATAAAAATCAACCTTAATTGTGTTATTGTGGTGTTGTGTAAAGGTTAATAGGGATTTTTATTGGTTATGTTAGAGTGAGGTAACTTTTAAAAACCCTATTTAAGGTTAAGAAGTTTTTTCCCTACTTATGTAATGGTAATAAAGAGTGTTCATAATGTTAAGTCTAGTTTTATATGTTGTGTAAGGGTATTGTGTTATTGGATAGGTAAAGTAGATTGTGTAAGGGAATTTCCCTAATTATATGAACTATGTAAGGGTTATTATTGTTCTATATAAGGGTAATAACCTTGTTATATACTTTGTGTAAGGGTAGTGCTACATAAGGGTACCTACCATAATGTATAAGGGAAAAATGAGTTCTGTGTTGGTACCCCTTACTCACATAAGTGTAAATCCTTTTCACTGAAGGATAAAACAGGTTGTGTGTAAGGGTATGTCTGGCGAGTGGCCTATGTAAGGGTAAGTCTCTTAACCCTTATGTGATATATGTGAGATGTGTAATGTTAAACAACATTAGCCTAACATAGTTTGCTTTTTATGAGAAGAAATTTTTAAATCCCCCTTTTCACTTCCTCATCCCCTATCATGACTGAGTAACCAATTTTAATGAGTTTGAAATCCTTAAATTGTGGGATTAGTTTTTTAAATCTTTAAAAATTTTAATCCCTTGTATGGATGATTTTAAGTGCTATACCTTCATGATCCAATTAATATAAAATTAAATGGTGAATTTCATTGGTTATTTTTTTAGTTCTATATACTATATTATTGTATTGATATTTAAAAATACTTGACCCTTGGGGATTCATTTTTATTTAACCTCTTGAGTCCGAGAATCGCAAAATATCCTTTATGCAAGATAAAAAAATTCCTCTTCATTAGATTTGAGTGCTTCATCAGTTTTCTTGGAATGACTGAACCATTATCTCATCTATTCATGGGATAAATGTTCTTTAAGGAGAAAATTATAAGTATTATTTTATGTGAATTTTTAAATTTGGTTCTTCAGGATTTTTGAGAAATTATGAAAAAATAAGTACTAAATGATAATACTATTGAATTTTTTGT
The DNA here is from genome assembly GCA_963277665.1 of Viscum album. Lineage (NCBI taxonomy): Eukaryota > Viridiplantae > Streptophyta > Magnoliopsida > Santalales > Viscaceae > Viscum > Viscum album. Next base: position 1,373,127,819 of record OY728135.1, read on the forward strand.
AAACGATAAAGAATAATTATTGTATATTTATCCAGGATTATTCTAATTTGAGGGAATTATTATAAAATGTGAAATTATATTTCAATGTTTCTATTAAAATGATAATGAATTTGTAAAATGATAATAACCCAAAATTAAGGAAAATAATAATAAAAACTATTCTTTTCTTTTTCAGACTATTCTAGATAGAGTGATTATTGACATGTCTAATTTCAATTATTGACTATGAAATAATATGAAATTAGCAATAAATATATTATGGAATTATCATAATTATTCTTGATTATCCATGAGAGATTATAATATTATCACATTTATGTTTTAATTTATTTTTTCAATACTTTTTTTGAAATCATTTCTATGATTCCTCGGTGAGTGGTTGAAACCAACTTATACATCGATATGATCTGGGTGATGATACCTTGGTGAATCATGATTTCAATGTTTAAATACTTATTTTAGGAAGTTTTTTACAAATTTTTTCCTTATGTATAACCTATCCATGACAAGTTTGTTTATTCTGGATAAAATATTCTAGCTTTGTGTTTTCATGTGGGAGTGTATTTGGCCTTGAGACATTATTGATTGTGATCAAGTGTTTAGGTGTAACCTCTTGAAATTTCTTCTTAGAATTCCTTCTTTTTTTCCTTACTATGAAATGTATTACTTGTTGTGTTATATAACCTATGGAACCATGGTTTAGGTATTTGGATTACCTGGATGTTTATCCTTATTTAGATGGAACCCCTTAAAGGGGAAACCTGATGATATAATGAGAGATAGAGGTGTTGGATCATTTGGCAGTTTGGGTTAGATCATATATATACTTGTTGACATGGTAGTATACCCTGCATGGGTTAAGAATCCATTAGCCATGATAAAGTGGGAGAATTCAATGCAGGTGGTTTGGGTGTTATCCTTTTATGTCAAACATGTTGGGTGGGACTTACCATCATTCAAGTATAATAAACACAGTCAGGTTAGGTAGTGCGGTGTTATAGATAACAAACATCATTAGAAAAAGGCATGTAGTATTTTCTTAAAGGAGGTACTTGGTTTGTCTTACACTGATTTCCATACCAATAATTATCTAATGTAAGAGGGGTTAGGTTTTTTGGTGTATTGGGAAGAACATGACGAATTTACTCATCTATGATTACATGTTTATTTGAAATTTTAATTATCTCCTTCCATAAACCATTATATAAATTTGTGTAGTTATGTTAAAGAATAATTGGTGATCTCTTACTGGGTTTATTACTCATACCGTACAATGAAATCTCAGTGCGTTTACATAAATCATGACCAGGGATCCAATGAAGTGATAGGGCACTATAGTATAGAGTTGAGTAGATGAATACTTAGAAATAGATGTAATGTTAAGAAAAACTCTAACCATTTCTATTACATTTATTTTTCCACAATGGGTATATTATGGTTTGGATTTGAAATTTTTTTAGCCCATTTATTTATTATATGACATGTATGTAAGTTAAATATATGATTACTTAGTATTACATATTTTTACTTTAGATTCTTTTATTTATTTATATTTTTTAATATTATTATTTATCCAATGAAATGATACTGACGGTATGGTATTCCCAATGACTGACATAGACCCTTATTTTTTTAGTTTTCTAAGAGAGGGAATTTCCCAGATGTGGCCTTTTTGAACCCTCAAAACCAAGAAACCCCACTCACCATTAAGGCATCACAATAGAGAGAAGCCCAACAGGGAAGTTGTCATTGCCAACCGAGATGGAAGAGTGTTCCAGAGGGTGATAACCTGAGTGGTGAGGGTTTGACCCAACAATCTATCAGCATAGGTGGGTCGCGCCTCAGTTTTCCCACCCAGTCAGGAACTGAGTGACCCAGTATGGTGATTGGATACCAGGGGAGAGGTTATCCTTAAAAGTGGACTCCTAGGATTCAAACCCTATAGCTCCAAAAGAACAATGTGGTTATACCGTTATCCTTGAATGCCTACCCCATCAGGAAATGACTGAATTGGACCATCCTTGATAGTTGATATCCTTTTACAAATGGGTAGGAATTCAATAGTCTATGTGGATCTCTTTCTTGGACTCAGTGGTTTGGGTTGGGATGTTATATTAAACTACACTTAATATGATTTAACTATTATGGAATTTGTAATTTTTCTATTAATTTTCCATGGAAAAATAAAATTGGATATGAGGATGATGATAATGATGAAAATACAAAGAATGCGAATTGGTGGAAGGAAACCAAGGATGAAAATAACTATGTTGAGTTCAAGAGGATGTTTTTGAGAAGAAAAATTTATATATTAATAAGTAAATAAAGAAGATGTAGACACTTCATTTTATAGTAAATACAAGTATGAAGGGAATGAGAAGTTTATGAAATTTATATCACATGTGGAGAGAGAAGAAACCGCCTCATGAAGTGAAGATGAAAATTATTAAGAAATATAAATGGAGCACATGCTCAGATATGAGTTTGAATATTTCCTTAAGAAAAACACAATGCTCAAGAGGGATGTTAAAGTTTTAAGGAAGGAAAATGGGAAACATGGTAAATCAACTAAAGAGTTTGTAAATAAAAAATTATTAAAATCATTTAGTAACTTAATAAGTCTACATTAAATGTTTATAATAATGAATAAATTCTACAATATCTTATATAAAACTAGTTTCTTGTGAAGAGGAGCTGAGAAATATATAATCAAAATATATTTCAATTAAAAATTATCTTAAAATAGTCCAAGATTAATTTAAGAAAAATATTTATGTCAATTATGAGACACTTTCAATAGATTCAAAGTACATCACAACATGTTAGGTTAAATCAGTACCTGAAACTTCTCTAAAATTCAAATATATATTTTCCAACCATTAAGGATCAAATTCAAAATTCGGACAATTTTGGGCCAGAACATATGATGGTATATAATCTCTAACATCTATATATGCATGGAGAATGATAAATAAATAAACAGTATTAAATTAAAATAATTATTGAATTATATCTTGATAGTAAATATGGAATAATAAATTATAGTTTTCTGAATTTGATGACTGTTATAACAGGAGGTATAGATTTTGTTGATACCATTGGATTAATAGGATTTATGGTCAATATGCCTAAACATTCTAGTATAACATGTATATACCTAGGATAAGAAATAAATAATTTATAAGTATCCCTGAGATAAAAATATTTGAGTCCTCATAAAAGAATGAAACGAGAAAGGCCAAATCAAATATGTATACTTTGAACAAGTCTGAAAGTGTGAATAAATTTTTGAAAGATGTGATAAGCAAGAAAATTATGATAAATAATGTAAAAAAAATTTCCTAGATATTTCTCATACTATGAAACGGGAAAAAGAGTTCAAAATAAATTTCAAGATGAAAATTCATTATTGGTAGAGATTTCTCTGAAGGCATGTAAAAAGTATTACCTTGTGTATATTACATTGGAAATTCTTTACATATGATTGGAGACACGAACATTTTGAATAATATTGAAGAACATGAAAGAGGAGTAGTTACTTTGGAAATTACTATTCACTAAAGACTAAAGGTGTTTGTATTACAAAGATTCTCAAGCACAAAGATATATTATTAGGGTAAGGGTTGAAACACATATTTATAAATGTTACCCAACTATGTGATGGGGGTGGTCAAATTATATTTCAAATGAACTCATGTATTTCTAGAAATTCCAAGGATGGCGGATTTATTACCAGATGTGAATGAAAAAGTTGAAACTTCTCCAATATTCGTCACTTATCTTACTATAGTTACATGGGTTCCAAAGATGAAAATGAACTATGGAATTGGGTACATAGTCCACATGGATATGTAAATATGATAAGAATATACCAAATTGAATTATTTAGAGTCTTTCCCAAACTCAAGATAGACAGAGTATTTTATTTTTAGACTTTTTATAAGGGTAATGTCACATAAAATACTCATAATAAGATGAGCATATAATCTATTAGACCAATAGAACTAATATATTCATATGTATGTGGTCCCATGAAAACAATTCAAAAAAGGTTTTTATCTATTTCACTGTATCTGTAGATCACTACACAGAGACGAAAAATGCCCTCTTTTTGAAAAAATATCAGAGGCTATTAAAATGATCAGAATTTTTGTAAGACAATTAGAAAAAGTTTATATAAAAAGGCTAAGGCAATACAATGGAAAATAACATCAAGAAAGAAAAAAAGGGATAAAAAACCAATAATACATGTAATACACTAATCTAAAGTGTTGTTTAAAATAAATAAATTGTAGAAGAAATTTGGAAATTGGAAGAACAATGCTACCTGAGAAAAATTTTATAATGTTATTTCGTAAAGAATTTATCTTCCCCACTATGCATATTTAAAGTAGGTTCTAATTAAGACATGAAACTCAAGAGTCTCCATATGATATATTTCAAAAAAAACCAAATTTAAAATACCTGAAAGCATTTATAATCCTTTATTGTTTGATGATCAAGAACAAAAATATAGGTATGTTTGAAGAGAAGGATAAATAAGACACCTTTTGGGGGTATCCTTCAAATGGACCTGGTTACAAATTATAGAATTTTTTTTTTAAATAATATGATATAGTTCTATCATATTAAAATATTTGAAAATTTGTAGAAAAATAGTTTATTTTCAGTCACTTGGTGAATCTAATTGGGATAAAAATGTGTATAATTTTGAAAAAAAATATTGGTTGGAAATAAGTAACAATGTATGTTGTGGTTGATATTGATTCAAATGTTACCCATGAGAAATTAAGGACTGATAATTAGTGTTAGATGCATCAGTGTACAAGGAAACATGTTGACCCGAAGAATATTATTGGAAGGTAGGATGCACTTGTCCATAACCTAAAAAGGCAGGGATTGAAAAATAAATCTTCCCTTGTTTAACGTGTTGAACCTCATAATAATACTGAGGTAGTAAAACATAATGATTTGAATTATATAATGAATTAACAGAATGATGAAATAGATAAAAACTCTACTTTATTTATTATTCCAAGACATGATGAAAATAATGACATTAAAACTATGTAGGGTTTTTAAGTAAGTTGAATGACAGAGGTGAATTAATAAGAAATGAAGCATGGATGGGTGAAGGACACTCTCAGGTAGAAGTATTTTTATTCAAAGAAACTTTCTAATTTTTATAAATCCTTGAAACCATCAGATTTTTTTTGATAGATTAAACACACAAAATATACAATATCTATCAAATGGGTGTGAAATGTTCCATTCTTAATAGTGATTTGAACGAGGAGGTGTTCATTAAAAAACCTGAAGGATTTGTTTTAGATAATGATTGGAGCATGGTATGAAATCTCATGAATTATTTATATGAGTTGAACTACTCCCCATGATTCTGGTATTCCATGCATTAAAGATTATTAAGAAACAATTTTTTTTAAAAGAAAACATTAACAATAATATTTATGTAAATGAGATGTCCAGAGGTAATTTTATTGTCATACAATATCCCAATGAAATCATTTTAATGGTGATAAAAAGTTTTTTATAAATAATTATAGAAAGAGAGGATTTTTTTTAAATTTCCATGTTGAGTTAGAAGTCTTACTTTCTAGGGTTACAATTCATTCAAGGATTTGGGAATATTTCTCTATCTAAAATAAATTATTCTATAGAATTATTGAAGTAGTTTATCAATGAATAATGTACATGGATCTATATGACTATGGATATTGGAGCCAAAATTACTATGGAAGAAGATGAAAAAATTGAAAATAAATGAGACTATAGAAAACTGATCAGAATCCTTATCTACTTTAGAGTTTCTGTACTAAACATTGTGTTCACTATGACATTGTGTGTCATATTTTAGAGTGATCTTAAAGAGTTTCATCTACTTGAAGTTAACCGAATCCTTTGATACAATATAATTATTTTCTGCTTCATGTTTAGATATAGATATAGTTCATACATTACCTTTAAATGTTTTACTAACAAGGATTGTGCTTGTGAATTTATTGACAATAATTCCATCTCAGTTAGTACAATTATCCTTAATGAGAGGTATGTGGAATGGAATAGTAAAATGAAAAGTTTTGGGGAATTATGTATAACTAGAGTCATTCATATTGAATTGGTACATTCTTATACACATATGATTTAGATACATGTTTATCTAGATGACCTGATTTTTAAATTTTACTGGCCACTACGTATTGAGTCTAATAATAAAAGTTCAATAGATAGTTCTTAGAATAGGGATAAATAGTTTAAATTTAAATGAATTGATCTCTGATATCATTTCATCAATTAAAATATGGAAAATACAAATACAAGTCTTGAGTGTTCGATACCAAGGACCAAGTTTCTGATATTTTTACTAAATAATTACTAATAGAGAAATCTTATGACTTAAGGATAAACACTATATTCACCCTTTTTATCTCACCTAAAAGTATTTCGTAGAACCATAACCACCAGAACTTAAATTATTTTGAAAAAATGTGGAGGAATAGAGATACAAATCTTGATCAACGGGAGAAATAATTTAGGAATAAAAAGGGTGTGAAAATTGTGGGGGGTTCATTTAAGTAACTTAGTAACACTTTCTTGTAATACATGGATATAATTCACTCAAAAATATACTACCTTCTTAAGAATTGTGGTGACAGTTACTTATCACATGAGTTAGGATGTGTCTATATGAGTCTGATGATATTATGTGAAAGAGATTATTGTTTTTTATAATAAATCCAAGGGGGATTATTGTGGTCTTGGATTTATAGATAGAGTTGTAAGAGGTTTGAATTTGATTATAAACATTATTGATAATCATTAGAGGCTGTTGAGAATTTTTTTTAATTTATTTAAATTGTTTTAATGATTTTATGTGGGAATTAAATGTTATTCATAATTTATAAAGACCATCACAAGACTCTTTTACATCATATCACTTCATCCTAAACATGAAAAAAGGAAAAGTCACTAGATGTAAAACTTTGGAATTGGCCATATGACATTAATAACATCAAATTAAATTATATTTATTTGGGTTCAGTATAATTAATTTGATATTTTTCTTAATCCTTTTAGATCCATCATAATTCCTTGAGTTTTTGTCGTAGGACTTCAGTTAATGTAAGAATTTTTTTATCATAATCCTTACTCTATGAGTTTAATCCTTTTACACTGAACATATTTATTTTAGTTTAAGCCTTTAATGTAACATTCCAAATAATTTTATCCAATAAATTGATTTCATAATAATTATTAATTGAGATTAATCTTTTAAAATTCATGTCATAAACCTTCAACACTTAGAATTGTTTTGAGTTTTAATTGGGTGAAAATCGACTTTCAGAAGTTCAATATTCAGATGAACATGAACAATGTAATATATTAAACAATCCTCAATTATAAAAACATCACATTTGAAATTTTATTCATGTATAATAAAAAAATTGTGATCCTCATTAGTGAATAACAAGTGCTAAAATTAAATCAACATGATGAGAAGAAATGAAGACAAAGCGAATTTATTTTGTTTTCAAATATTATATTGAAATAAGTATATTGATTATTTTCAAATCATTAGTTCTTATAATCATGGGAAACATATGTTGTGATTCATGTTGAGAGTTATCAATGTCAATTTTTTTTTGAGACTAATTTTGAACATTCGTTGAAAATAAAATATTTCCTTTATGAAGCAAGTAGGCATAACAAAATATAACTAGTGAAAATAAATTTACACAGATATGCTTCGATCAGGTTAAAGATGAATAGAAACTGAGACTATCTCATTAAAAGTAGATGAATTTTATAGTAATGTTTTCTTGAGGAAGAATATAAGGGATGATATGATATTTCCATGAGAACATGGGGGATCTAACCCATGGGACCAATTTTAATGAGTGTTGGGAAGGATGATGGAGGAATCTAAAAAGAGTCAAACACTTATGAAACATTATTTTAGAACCCTATAGGCACTATATAATATACAAATTTGGGTATATGAAAATGTTAAGTGGACTTAATGTACTATCTAAATATAAAAATGATTTATTGAGGAAATAAAATTCATGGTAGAGAAGATGAAAAAGAGGAAGAGTCAGCCAATAATATTAAGAGTTGAAAAAAGACAAGTTGTGAATTCCTAAGAAATATATTGAGAAGAATTATAGAGAATTATGTGATAAATTATTAAATTATAATCTATATCTACATGAGATTGAGTATTCAGTTAAGGATATTTGATTTTGATAATAGAGAAGTAGATTTATATCAGTTGTTTAAAAAATGTAAGCGTTCTGTCTTTAATGTTATAAAGAATCATGGAGAAGATATTCAATATCTACCTATGAAACCTAGAGTGTCAAGTGATCTTAATTATTTTATATGAATCATTGTAACATGTGGGATGTTGAGTATGACCATGTAGATGTTGTGTAATTGTATCATTGAGATTCTATGATACTATAGGTGAATGATGATTCCTCCAAACCTATTGCAAGTTAGTGATTGACTTATAATGAGAAATATATACCCATGATAGTAACTAGATTAATTATGAGTGTTATCACGCACTCTAGATGATCCTTGTAAAAATATTTCATGTCTTATTCTTTTTATTTTCTACATCTTTGAGCAAGTATGAGAGTAAAATATTAACTTTATAGATTCATATATTAAAAAATTAATAAGGTTAATTTATGGTGGAAAAGGAAATTTAAAGTAAAATGGTATACATTGATTAAACCCTATTACATGTTTATCTATATGATATATTAGATATTAATGTTTTAGTAGATATGTAATAATAAGAAAAGAAATAAAAATGAAAAAGAGTGATTACTAGTTTTTACCTACCTTCTTGGGATGACTCCATTTTTAATTGGATTATGTGTTTGAAGTATGGTATTTCAATGGGAATCAAACCATTAAGTCATTTATAAGATAGTTGGGGAGGTATTTTGTTCAAATTTGGATGATATTATATGACTAATGTTTTAGGAGGAGAGAGGTGGTGAAAGGTAGTATTTATAAGAGGATGAGAGTGGTGTTTTTAAATAAAATATTCATTTTTTCCAATAGTACCAAAAATGATGGTTTTTATGACTATAAATGGTAATTGGTTCATGTGAGGCTAATGTAATGATTTATTATATTATCTCATATACAATTAATCATCTAAAAAACTTATAATGTAAAATATCGTTTTTTTTCATATTTCACTGTTCACCAAAAAATCATTCTTTTTAAAAAATACAAAAAATGACCCTAAAATAATTTCAAATTGATGATTCCAAAATGCAATAATTTTCTTAAAACAAATTCTACAAATAACAAATTTATATTTTATATAAATTTTTTAGTTATTGAAAAATACTAATTTTTAAAACGTGGTCTAATTTATGACCCTAAGAAAAATTAATTATAATTTCATAAAATAATTTTAATATTTATGAATAGATAAATATTATTTTTTAATACAATTTTATAAAATTAATCTTCTATTTCAAAATTTTAAATTTATCATAAAAATGGATTTTAAAGAAAACAAAACATATTTATTTTCCAAAAACGCAATTATAGTTTATATAAGTCACATTTTTATATTAACATATTCAAAACATTCTTATTAATTTTGTTTTAATCTAATTTCCTCATATTTTTATTTAAGAAAATTCCCACATATTATTTTACACATCTAGTAGTCTGGATACTAATCTAATTGTCAGTTTGATATTTTTAATGGTCATGTGACACCCTCTAGGTCAATGGTATTTATTTTAATTTTTTGTTCAAGAAAAATCTTTTAATTTTTGGGTTTTGGAGTTGTAGAGGTGTCAATAGCCCTTGGATCATGGTGTGAAACTTCAATATTTTCTAGGTGGAGGTCCCTACACCGTGGTGTTCATGGTATTATGGCATATAGTCCTACCCTATATAAGTTCATTATGGTATATTGTTTAGGTTATTCTACGAAGGGCCTTATAGAGGCAACTCCACACTAAATTCCTATTAGAATGCACTTTGAGGTGTTGCCGAGACTGAAAATAGAAAATTACTACTTATCCATTATTGAATTTGACCTCCCTCCTCTACTATTTTCTCCCCATTTGTGTGTCATAGGGAGATGAAACCATTTTTTATTCATCTTATTCAAACCCTTTATGATTATCCTTTGATTTAAGTGAAATTTTAAGGTAATTTCATTATTTCTCATTGATTACTTATCCCCTTCTATATTTCATTCTTTACCCACCTCATTTGAATTTTGGAATAATAGTATCCCATGGGGTGTTGAACCCATGGATATGAATGGATGTTAAATGAAATTTATTGGGTTATTAGGTCCTTGAGAAACCCCCCCTTCTCACCTCCCTTAGTTTCCAGGGAAGTTGATGAGTTTAATTTTACTTTGAGGTAGTCATTTTTATGTAACCCATTGTTCCTTTTGAACACTCATATATCTTAGTTTACATTAGTTTGAATTATTTTATTATTCCCATGTTGAGTTACTAAGGATTATCTATTGTTTGCGTTATATAATTGTTTTTGTGTGTCAAAGTAAATTGGGTTTTTCATTTAATTTTCCTTTAAAAACTATTTTTAAGAAATTAAAATGTTTGAAAAGTGTACCAATGAGTTTTTTATATTAAAAATTGATTTCAGAATATTTTTAGGAAAATAAAGTTATTTATGATAATATTTTTGTGAAAGGGGAATGCTGATTTTGTGATTAAAAGAATGACTGTACTTATTCTCTCGAGTTGATTGTATGGTACGACACATGGGATACCTTATGTGTAAAAGGTTGACATGGATAGGTGTTTCCTTATTATAGATTGTGAACTGTCTAGGTAATGTGTCTTGAGTACGATAAGAGTGAAGTGGATGGATTATTTAGACTTGGGGAGACTTTTATAGATCCTATAACTTTTATTTTCATCTATAATATCTAATTATCTTAGAGAAAGTTATATATTCTTTTAGACCTAAAATTCGATCCCTTTGTGTGGATATCATGACTTTTTAGCCATAATAATGTTTATGTCACTATTTTATTTATTTGGATGTTATGATGTAGATTATGAATTTTTGCCTTTATTATAGATAATTTTTTAGCATCACTCATGGGTTATGTTATTTGGATTGTTTTAATAAAAACCAAAAGATTTATGAAATGTTTTACAAAAAATTGACCTTTTAAAATAACGTTTAATTTCAAAATAAATGGTATCAGATTAAAACTAATGTTTTAAAAAGTGAAATATATCATATACATTTACTCGGGTTTCTTACTAGTCAACAACTTAAAGCTTTTATATTCTTATGATGTGCATGAAGACATAATTTTTTTAGGAAAAAAATAAATGGAAAAGAAAAAATTCTCATTGTGGAATTCCAAGACACTCATAATCCTACTTGGATTGGTACCTGGTGGTGACCATGGGACACTTTGAGAGTTTCACTGGGAGTATTTTAGGTATTCTAATGATTTGTTCAATTTAAGAGTGTGGTGGTGTCAACCACATTATCCTTCTACTTATTTCATATGTATCTATGTTTTCATTGTTATTTTAATTTTTTTATGTAGTATTATTTGGATTATTTTTATCATTTGGTTGTTTTTTATGTTTTATTTTCCCTGTATGGTTGTTTTTGTTATTAAAAAATATTTATTTTATGCACAAATATCAATTATGTAAAAGTTTAATACAAGATTTATAGTTGTAATTTTTATGATTTTTATTTTCATTTTAAGGGTGAAATCATTCCTAGTTGGTGTGTTTTTAAACCTCAGAAATAGTTTCTAACCCTTGGTTATTAATAACATTCTTTCGGCTTTGTGGTTTGATGGGTTAAGTGAAAATTTGGTTCAAACCTGACCTGTTTTCTAGAAAATGGTATTATAGAATGCTCTAATTATTTGGTTTTTTCTTAGTAGATTAGATACTAGGACTATCAAAACTCAAGAGGTGGTTCATGAGTAGGTGACCAATTAATTTCTTTCATGATGAGACATGAATTACCAGTGGTAACCATGATTCGAGTTTGGAATTAGGATTCTAGTTTTGATTATTTTTCTCAGGTTTTTATTCCTAATGTATTATATTAGTTATATTGGGGGTGTCATTTCATTATATTATTAGAGTTTAATAAAACCATAGTTTCATAGTCAGCCTACACAGTTCAGAAAACCAGGTGGATCTGATGTACATTTTTCTAGGAAATTTTTATGGGATGTTAAATGAATGGTTCACGGTTATAAAAACCATTCAGTCAATCCATTCACAACCCTACATACCTCTTGGAGTTATTTTTTGGATATATTATTATTTTTGATTTCTCTTAAAGTGGTTTCAAATTGTTATAGATGGATCATATATGGTTTTCATGAGGTTTAATACTGTTGGGGATGTCTTTTTTTGACATATTGTAGTGTATTTTTGTATATTCATTGTTATTTAAAGGTTAATTTTGGGTGAATAGAGTTTTTATGAATTTTTTTATTTCAAAAAGTGGGATTTTTTATTTAAGGGTTTGATCATTAAAATTAGTTCTTTGTTCTTAATTTATAAAGGGTTTTAACTATATGAGATTCTTTTTTTAGAGTAGTAAACATGAAAAGGAATAAGTTGGTGGAAGTTTTGAAAAGAAAGTGAGATTTATGAAGTGTTTTAGTTTTAAAGTAGGATTTTTCGTTTTATAAATAAATGAGATTTCATGATATGTCATTAAAGTGGTTTTTTATTAATTTGGATGTTTTTTTAAATAAATTTGATTTTTATTTAATTTTTTCGATGTGAAATGGATTTCATTAAAGATGTGGTTTGTAATGGGATTCATCAGTTGTTTTGTAAATAAAGGATTTTTTCAAAAAATTTGAGTGGGATTATTATTTTGAGAAAGTTTAGGTTATTTTTAAAAAAAATAGTGTGAATGATTTTGGAATCTCCATACTATGGAATTTGAAAATTTTAGCCTATGAAGTTGATTTTTTTATCCATTTAATGGAAGTGAAATGTATTATAAAATGTTGGTTTTTTATATAAAAGGAACAGATTTTTAACATGATTACCTTTGGAAAATTGGTGTTTTTGGTTAATCCATTGGGAACACAAAGATTATCTGATTTAAATTAGGCAGAATGAATGTGTTAGATTCTTACTTCATGTTATTAATATTATTCTCCAAGAAAGGCCTTAGTGGAATTTGAAATTATTATTTTTGGAAGATCTTATGGGATATTCCTCTAATCACATTGATATGGTCCTTCTAGTTGATCAAAATTACTCAGATATTGAATAGAGTGTTAAGTCAAGAACATTTTATTAATTTTAAAATCTTGAATCGATGCACACTTTTGAAAATAACTAAGGATTACATTATCTAATTTAGTGGTTAAGGGTAATTGAGAGAAATTATCAATTCAATTAAAACATTATAAGATTCCAAAGTTAGGGGTATTGTTGAATTATTAGATGAACTGATCTCAGGGTTGTGATAATCCACTCTTTAAACTCATTACATAATGGAATACATTGAGGATCCTTGAAGATTATTTTGGGTTAGGTGAGTTATTCCATTGATGTGAAGTCGATGAATTTATTAAATTCTTAAACCTTCATCTATGTAAGTAGATGGTGAAGGAGTTAATTTATTTATCCTTGTATTTGTATAATTCCCATTCATAAATTTCTTAATGACTCTTTAGAAGCTCAAACTCTTAATGGAGTTCTCCTTTTAAACTTTATATAATCCATGCTAAATATAGATATATTTTTTTAGGATGTGGTTAAGAAGGACTCTCAGATACAGAAGGGATTTGGTTTATCATCAATCTTGAAATATATACTCGAGGTGTTTAGGGAAGATTGTATTTTTATGATATTTTTAATCAGTGTGAAATTTATGGTATTATCATCCATCATTATTTTGGAAAGTTGTTAATGATTTTGGTCATGATCAAGTCTCATTAACTTGTTGTGCCTATTGGGTTATCATGTGAGTTTCACTAGGATACAAGTCTTGATTTGAGGCGTTTCTATTGATAAGACTTGGGTACATGCTTGGGTAATTGTAATGAGTTCTATTTTATTCCAGATTATACTCTATATGGTGCCCAGTTTGAGATTATTTCATAGTCGAGTTTCTATTAGGTTCACTATGAGGGGGTGTTCCATTGGCCAAATACTTGGTCATTACCCTTATGCTTCATGACCTGATGTCCAAGACCATACTTTTTGAAGTTAAGTATTTATTCTAGGATCAATTTATCTTTATCATTATTATGGAATGATGATGATATTGTGGTTCCCTTGTAAATTTTTGGGTTGGTTGCTTGGTTGTCTATTTGTTTCTTATTGATGATTATTGATATTGAGTGGCCTTTTGAGGAACCATGGTCTCCTTAGTGATAAAATTACTATGGGAGAGTTTATATATAGTCTCAAATGTTTAAATAAATCTTACATATTAGAGAAACCTCAATGTATTGTTCTAAGTCTCCTGATGTTCTCATCTTCTTCAGGAGGAGGATTGTTATTCTTTTGACCTCAAGGAAGGAAGTGATGAAGTGGGGGTAAAATTCTAGTTAGGTAATTAACCCCAAGGATATTAATATATTTTATGACATGAATATATTTTATTAATTGATATGGATAAAATTATTTGTGTATAATTTTTAAACTTGGTGACTTACCTGTCTGATGGTTGATGTTGAGCATCAAAATCCAAAATGTTTATGGTAGACATTTTTTTATTATGGAAGTGGAATGAGACATCTATGGGCCTTATGATTAGTTTTCTTGGATATCATATAATGTCTAATTAAAAATGGGTTATTATTTATTTAGGTATGAAATTACCCCACGTTCCATTTATTAAAGTGTTTCAAATGTAGAGGAACTTAACAACCTTTATATCTAAGAGATCATGTTGATTCTTGGTGTTCCATAATTGATTTTTTCTAATCAAGCTCCCACTTTTATTTTAGATACTAAAGGGTCTCTATGAAGTGATTTTTTCTTAGCTAAAATTTTTCATGGTCTATCTTCCTCATTTGGAATAAGAAATAGGGAGAGCTATTTGGATTTTTCATGATAATATCTAATCTTGTGTACCTGATCTTAGAGCCTCTTAGGAGAAGAAGTAATCATTGGATATGTTTTATTAGATTATTATTTAACACAGAAAGTTAAACATATCCATATTCTATCAATTTAGTAGATGATTATGTTTACCTCCTCCCTATAGTTGAAAATTCTATGAGTATTAGTTATAGGGATCCAGTCTCATCAGAGTGACAATAAAAAAATACTACTAATTTGGATATAATTTGTAATGGATCAGAGTCATTCAAAATCACATATCATTCATTTTAATATTTCATTGGAGTTTTTGGATAATTACTAAGTGTTATTAATGATAACTATTCAACTAGGATATCCTCAATTGAGTGA
The DNA here is from genome assembly GCA_963277665.1 of Viscum album. Classification (NCBI taxonomy): domain Eukaryota; kingdom Viridiplantae; phylum Streptophyta; class Magnoliopsida; order Santalales; family Viscaceae; genus Viscum; species Viscum album. The sequence continues at coordinate 1,373,143,292 of OY728135.1, forward strand.
TCAAGGAAAGATAATACCCTGGTATGTGGGACAATTTGAGATTTTAGAGTTTCTTAGGAAGGTGTCATACAAATTAGACCTACCATCTGAGTTGAAATCAATTCATGATGTATTACATGTGTCCCAACTAAGGAATTATCATCTAGACTCATCTCACATGGTTGAGTATAAATATTTTTATTTGGATCCTAACACCTCTATTTTTGAGTATCCCATTAATATCATGGATAATTAGTACATAGTGCTATATTGGATATTGATTCCATTGGTCTATGTGTTATAGAAATGCGGTAGGGGTAGACATGGGACTTAATAGAATTATTCTTGGATGATGGAGCAATGATATCACTTTTTTTAAATGGTGGATATAGAGGTTTTTTAAGGACACAATGTGATATGGTTGGGAGAATCGTGACACATTCCTGGCCATGGGAATGTATTAAAAATATTTATTATAGTTAAATATTTATTTATTTTTTTATTTTTGAGTTTTTGGAACTATTCATATGACTTTTTGAGGATTTGAGTTTGTCATGCGGAAACCCATTGCTCATGATCTGGTGGTTTGAAATTTTCCTGCTGTTGGTATTTTAGTTTTTCCCAATTTGGGTGCTCCACACTGTGGATCACCAGGATATGATATAAATGGATTGAATTACACCATTGTGTCTAGGGTATAATTACTTATATTCCTTAACCATGGGGGAGTTCTATTGAATAGTTCTTAAGAAATGATGTGGAGGGTCTTTCTAAGGTAGCTCCATGCCATGAGAATGAAGGGTTGCAACGTGCAATATTACCTAAACTGAAAAACATATATAAAGTTACTACTTTTACCCTACCAAATTTTTCCTACTTACTCACATCTTCTATCCATTTGAACAATTCATGGAGCTCTATCTGTGGTTTCTTCCTCCTCTATAACCCATAAATGTTTATCCTTTAATTCAAGTGAAATTTTATGTTAATCACATGGTTTCTCTTGAATTCCATCTTCACTACCCCTCTATTTCATTCTTCTTACACATTATTTGAGTTTTGGAACCCTAGCAGCCCGTGAAAGGAAAACAATAGGGTTAGGGATGGATTTTGAACGAAATTTATCTGTAATTTATGTCCCTTTTAATATATCCTTCACATATCTTATTGTTTCAAGTGAATTACCTGGTTTTACTCTTACTTTGGGGTAGACATTTCTATATAACCCTTATTTCCATTTTTAAACTCATTAATATTGATTTAATTTGGTTTAAATTTGTTTATTATTCCAAATATCAGTTATTAAGGTCTTTATATTGGTTATTATACAATATTTTTGGTGATTATTTGAATATATGGTGGTTTCAAATTGTCTTCATTTAAATACTAGTTTAATATACTCTAAATGTTTGATAAAATGTCTTAAAAAGAGTTTTTTATCTTAAAAATTTATTTAAAAATATTTTCTAAATAATAAATATATATGGGTTGATATTTATTTAATAATGAAATTTTGATCATATTATTTAATGAATTATTGTTCTTATTATGTTGAGTTTCTTGTATTATGTGGCACATGGGTGACCTCGTGTGCATATGGGGAAAAATGGTGTTTGCCACACCAGTGTAGACAGTTCTCTAGATAGGGAATCTATCTCAAGTAGATTGAAATTGAAAGGGATTGATTCTTTAGACCTTGTGAGAATAATATATCCTGAAATATTTAGGTTTATGTATGCCAACTAGTAGTCCTTGAGCAAGTCCAAGTTTTCTTTAGGCTTAAGGATAGATTACCATGAGTGAATATTGTGATTGTTTTTGAATACTATAATTTACTCATCTGTTTAATTTATTGGGATGTTATTATGTTGATTTTGAATTATTCCGTCTATTATATTCCATTATTGGACATCACTAATGGGTTTTGGGACTTGAATTATTTTACTAAAAAGCAAAAAACATATGAATTTTATTCCAAAACATTATTATTTTAAAATAAATATGTATTTCAAAATTAATGTGTCTAGAATATAATTAATGGTTTGAAAATTGAAAAATTTTATATAGATTTATAGTTGTATCCTACTATACTTTTCCTCACACCCTATATATTCCCATGTGGCATACATAGAGTTGGTTTTATTCGATATAAGTAAAGGGAAAGAAAGAAAATCCCTTGGTGGTGTTAGATGATGCTCATATCCCTTAATATATTGGTATATTGCGGTGACCATGGGTCACATGAAGATTTTCTTGTGGATTATTTTGGGGTTTCCTGAAATTTTTATTGTATTTTAGGATAGTGGTAGTATTATCCATATTTTACTCAAATTTATATTGGTTGTAATATATTTTCAAGGTCAATTTAGTTATTATTATATAGTAATGGTTGTTTTATTTTGATCATTTGGTTATTATTTATTATATATATTATATGTTTGGTTGTTTCTATTATTTGGAAAATATTTTTTATCCATTAATGTTTAATATATAGAAGGCTTGTCCAATTTTTCTAGGTGAAATCCGTGTCATGTTTATTTGTATTTCAATGTGAAAAGTATTCCTATTTTTTTTTGATACCTTGGAACTACTTTCCAACTCTAGTGATCAGGAATTCTCTTTGAGATTTGTGATTAGATGGGTTGGGTGATGAGTCAAGTCCACCCTACCCGGGTCTTTATTGATCATATTTTAAATATCCATATAGGTTTTCTACTTTTAATAAATGCCTCATATTTTTTTCATTCATTATTCACTTCAAATCCTATAAAGTTTAAATAATTCATTTCCAAAAAATATCAATATCATTATTAATGTTTTATTAACTTTTTATAGTATTGTTCATGAATATAATTATTCTATGAGACCAATGTGATCCAAATTTATTTATTTTAGTTATTTTATAATTTTTTTTGTTTATTATATAGTTATAATACATTAAATTTTATGGTCATATTTATCCTATAAAATAAATGTTATAAATTAACATAATAGAGTTATTTTATTTTTATTATGTGTACATGAGTTTTTACCACAATACTAAATATGACCCATGTTTATTGAGAAGAAAAATTCCATTTATAAAATTCTTAGTCATTACATTTTTATCCCCTTTATAAATGTTATCCTAGAAATTTTATTTCACACACTAAGATAAATACATATGAGAGAAATTTTGTTTAATATCTTTATTCGGTTCCCGTATTACTTCACTGTACTTATGGTTTCACTAAATTACTTCGATTGGGTGGGCTATCTTGTAGTATAAAAATTTGTCTCAATGGACAAATATCTTCCCTAGATAATCCTCATAAGAGTTATCATGCTCAAACAGTACCACCTCTTAATTTGTAAATGTGATGGGTTTTTATGTACTTCCTTTAGTTGTATATATTGAACACGCCATTCATTTAAGGAATGTTTGATGGAAGTGATTATTAATTGGCCATAACTCTAATATGATCAAGAATATCTAAGGAGAAAATTTATTTTGGACTTATATTTTCATTTCTCTAAAATATCTTGAAAATTATGTGTGTGGATAAATTAAGGATCACTATATCTCTAACCATGAATACTAGGTCTCATCAATGATTATCATCATAGGTCTTATGTCAAATCTATGAATCTTTGACGTGTTTTTAAATGTATCTAACCTTCTCTAACATTTATCTGACCATTTCAGGTCCCAAAAACTAATGTTCTCCATCTTATTGAAAGCATTTTTGTGTTTTAAATTTACGTTTATAGAGGTATTCATAAGAATCCATTTAAATTCTAAGGTGGAATTTATTGTTATAGGAGTTCATAACTAGAGGAATAGGTTATTTCCATCCTCCTTTGAGGTATATAAGTAAAAATATCAGCATGTCCTCAAGTGGATATATATTCCTTTCAGATTTTCCTTCATTATTGGGATGATAAACTACACCAAAATTAAATTCTAAATTCAATTATAGTTGAATAATTTTACAGAACATTGATGTGAACCTTATATATCGATATGATATAATACATTGTGATGTTCTATATAGCCTCAACACTTATCTAATACATATCTTTTCTTATTTATTGAGTGAGAGTTCCTATCTAATAGATATAAAGGAAGTTTACTTTGTATGTTGGTCCACTAAAACCCATATTTCATTATATAATTTAGATGTCTTTGGAAGATCATGGAAAAATAAATGGTGATGTTATACTATTTGTATAGAGGCATGAGTAATGTTTTCAACACCCCATTAAACATTTCACATTCTACCTTTACATATTTGAATACCAAAAACTCTAATGTATATTATGATGTATCCTTCTTTATATTTTCCCACTAGCAGTGCTCTTAGTTATCTATGTATATATCTGTACTACTTAGGGGGATCAAAAATATTTAAATATGAGAATATATTAGTAGCTAGTTATTTATCTTAGACTCTGATGGTATGCATCTCCATTTTCCAAATTTATTACTCCTTATTTATAAGGCTAAACTCTAAAGATTTCCCCTTCTTGATATAATCCACCTTCTTTTTTTATTACCACACTAAACCTTTGATAATCCTTAATATTCTACCTAATGGATAGTTGAGAAATAATTTGTGCAAGGTATAATATCAATCCTTAAATTATGATTACCATGTCCATCCATTTCAGTTCATTAATGATTTCATCCCTCTCAATCCTTATTATGGATAAGGTTTTAGAATCTTTTCTACTGAGAGCATCAACCAATTTAGTCACCTTCCCAAGATGGTAATGGATTGAGAATCCATAATCCTTTATTTGATATAACTATTTCCATTTTCACATTTCAAGATACTTATTTTTAAATATATACATTAATATCCTATGATATTCATATATGATACCTTTATCTCAATAAAGGTAATGAATCCAAATCATCTACGAATATTACTTTGTCCAACTCCATATAATGTGGTGGGTAGTTCTACTCAAGGTTATTTAATTTTACAGAGGCATATACCATCTATTTAACATTTTTAATGAGTATGAAATCTAATAATTTGTTTATATAAAGACCAGGAATCACAAAACCTTATTCTCTTGAGGTTAATGTGAGTACTTGTGCAGTGATTAAAATATTATTCAACTATTTCTCTTCACAATCATCAGTCCAGAAAAACATCACCCACTTTGATGCTATCATGGTTAATGGGTTTGAAAATTGTGATAAGTTGCCCCAAAATAATTTATAATACCAAGTTAATATAATTAAAATAAGAATCATTATTAAAGATGTTGTTCTACTCTATTCCTCATTTTCATTCATCTTTAAAGATACACAAATATCACCTTTTTTTGATAATATGCTCCATGAATGTTACTTGATCCATCCTAAACTCCCATTTACTATACTTTTCATATAATTTCTCCTTTTACATAATATTCATAATTATATTTAAATACTTATCATATTCCTCATTTGTTGTAGAGTATATGATAATATCATTTATAAATACCACCATAGATGTTATGAGGTAATATCTACAGTCTCTACACATTAAATCCATAAAAATTACTGATGAATTCATGAGTCTTATGGTAATTTCCCTGTACTCAATGTGTCTTTAACTTATATGAATGGAAGTCCTGGGACCATCCTAATTCACCTTAAATCGATGATATCCATACTAAATATCCACTTTAGATATGTGTTGTACCCATTGTAGTTGATAGAATAAGTAATCAATCCCTGAAAGAGGACAACTTTTATTATCCAGATCATTTTGGGTTTTTTATTATCAACATAGTGACACATTGAATCATCCTTCTTCTTGATAAATAGGACTATAAAATCCCTTGGCGAAGAACATGTTCATATGATACAGTTATCTAGATTCTCTTATATTTTTTTGAGTTCTTCAAACACAATGAGTGATATTCTGTATGGACTCTTGGGTCTGGGTAGAGATGTGAGTATAAGTAAAATTTCAAAGTCAACTTTCAGATTAAGTGGAAGACTATGAAAATGTAACACCCAAATACTTTATTATATAAAATTATTTTTAAATAAATTCAATATCTTTGATAGATTATGATTCATGAAACCAAGATCCCATAATAACCCGAAATTAATATATATTTATAACCTAGGTTTTAAATTGGAGGGCATAAATAGGAATAAATAAATTATAAAACCTATATGGTCTAATAATTTATAAAATAAATTCATTGGTAGACAATTTATTATAAACCAAAAAATCATTTTCAAGAAAATGAAACATTTTTTGGAAAAAATATATTTCTCTAAAAAAGAACTTACATCACATTTGCACATATATTTTAATTTTTTATTACAATTATGGAATTTTTATTTGAAAAAAATTAAATTTATTTTTGAAATCATCGTGTAAAAATAAATTTTTTATAATTTTCTTAAAAGATTATTTTTTATGAACAATATAAAATAATGATTTTTATTGAAAATACCTTTTCATTTAAATTCTTCACAAGTTCCATTAAATTTTAAATTATTTTAAAAGTATAATTAGTTCAATTATATTATAATTTATGCAATTTATTTCATTAGAGTCAATTATATGTTCAATTTTGATATAATGCTTTTTACACTTTTGAAAATATTACTTTTGGAAAACAGTTTTTTCATAACGATAGTGGGTTTAATTTCATGTTAAATTATGTCACTTATGTGAAATAAATTTGTTAAAATGGATTAAATATTATTAATTATAATAATTAATATTAAATAAAATTCTAGCTTAATTTTTGTTCATAAGGAATATTAAAAATAGTAAAAATTAATTACCACGGTTAAGGTTAAAATGAGTTTACCGGGGAGTTTAAATATAGAATATAAGGGTTAAAAAGACCCATAAACCATTAAAATTTAATTTTTTTAGTCATAGGTTGACCATATATAATCAAAGGATAAATAGTGAACCATTTTAAATCTTTTTTTCATGTAAAAAACATTGGTATAATTTATTCTATTAAAAAATTACAAGTGTGTCCTCTCCCCACTTATAAAATGGCACCACCTATCTACTCTATTCACAATTTAAAATACAATTATATTGAACAATACCTTACCAAATACCTTACTTAAATCCATCCCCATGTTATAGTTCCCCTGGTTTGTTCATAAAACTAATATAGTAAGAATTTACGTGTAAACCTAAAGTGGTTCTCCAAAGAAGTGGTATAGTTCTTAACCATACATATTAATTTTATTTCATAATATAACCCATTAAAATATTCTCCAACTATGATAAAATAATAATAAAAGTCTCTTCCATATACTGAGGTGTTATTATGTTAATCTAATAAACTATATCCTTCTCCTATTCTATCGAATGAGAAACAAAACCGTCGATTGTGTGTATATCAGGCTTCTCCCTTATGAACCAATGTAAATCAGTTTCTATAACCTCCTATCACTGATGGATATAATGATATATATATATATATGATATTTATTAAATAATTATTATTCTTAAATTATAGTATCACATCTACCTTCTTACCTAAAAATATTTTGGAAAACGTTAATGTTGCTCGTGCATATGTATGTATTACCTCCTCCATATTGTGACTTGATACGCTTGTAATTTTATTTTTACATGGATGGTAATAAGGATATATTTAATTAATATGTATTATATAATAATTACTCTATTAATTGTAATTTTTTTCATTCCATACATTACAAATGGAAACATTGTTCATGTGTACGAATGATTTATCATCTATATGAATGGTGTAACTCATTTTTCAATATCTAAAATTTATGGACCGCTAAAAATAATAATAAAATGTATATTTATTAAATTTATATAATGATTAATTATATGGAGATTATGTATCCATGATCCAATTATAAGGACGAAAACTTTTAAACCAAAACATACATGAAAAACGAAGCAGTTATTACCCGAAACAATGATTTTAACGAATAATGGTAAATAAAAAGGTGACAAAAGTTGATAAGTAAATAATATATGGTATTATATATATTATTATAGTTTTTAATTTATTTATAAAAAGTTTATATCTATTTTATATTAATTTTGATCAGATATGAAAGAAATCATACCTAAGGTAAGGGTTTCCTGTCATACTTTTACTTCTGTGAAACATCTAACATACTCACTAATTATTTATTTTTTGTAATATATATATTTCACTTTTTATATGTTATATAATGAATATATTTTTATTCATGTTATTTTTAAGATTCATATGAATGTATTTATTTCAAAGGGATTATGATTCAAAAATCACTAAACCAGTTAGCGTTTATTTCACAATCTCAGCATTTATCGAGATGGTTTTTATTATGTGGTCAGTATGAAATATTATGATATATATCTTAAGAAAATAATTAGTTTTATTCTAATTTATCTATTCATGGTCTTTTCATGTAATATTACTATATTATTCTATTTGGTACTTATAATTATTAATAAAATGTTTTTAATAAAATAATACATTATTTATCTCTTCAGTTGAAAATACTTTTTCTTCCATGTCCATGTTTTCTAAAAATATTTTAGATAATGGTATTAAAATTCTAAAAATTATTTATTAAAGAAATTTTCGTCCCCTATTTCAATTTTTAAAAAATTATTTGAAATGAATCTTCCTTATTTTTACAATGTATTTTTTTAACATTTTTACAACACTGTGCAAGGAATGTTTTTAATTGAATTTCCAAATTACTCCCCATCATGACCACTTAGTTATTTTATGATTCATTTACAATTTTCTAGTATTCTTTTCAAATAATTTTTTTCCTAGTATTATGAAATTTATTATTTTTTAGAAGGTATTTTCAATGTGAAAAGTATATTTTCCCAAAGAATGATTTAATGTCATTTTTATGGTAGTTATATTTTTCAATGACACCAACCCTTATTTTAATTATTCTCTATTGGGTATATTTTGTAATGATACCATCCTTATTACTACTTTGAATGGTTTTTGATTTGTTTGACCGTGATTTACTATTTTTATACCATTTTTCATTGTACTCTAGGTGGATTACGATTTTGTTTATTCATTGGAAAAAATATTAACATTTATTTTTGGGTTTTCAAAGATGAATGTTTTTGTATATTTTGTTTATTGATTTCTGAAATTATTCAAATTATTTATGATTGTTTTTAATTTTGAATTTTTCTATTGATTATGTTTCTCACCCTTCATATGAGGAATTCCCTAGACTTAGTATGTGAAATGTTAGGCCCATTATAGTCCCTCAATACATCACCAGGTATCATGAGGAAAATTTACTTAGGTATTTAGACAAGGCTTTTCCCATTTCTGAAATATTTCTTATCATGAGGCCTTGTAACACCCTGTGATTTCATGAGAAATATTTTGATTTTATGTATTATGTTATATGCAACACCAAATGAATCTTTCACTACACACAACACTATGTTGGCTTGCATTACACGCAAGAGCATCCTTCCTCAATAGGTTTCGTTATACGCAATACCGAGTTTTACTAAACAACGATATATTATTAAAATATTATATAAACTAGCCATTATGAACAGTAATAACCACTTTTAAAATTTTTAAAAATTCTATCTTTCAAAATAGACTTCATTTTTGGATTCTGAATATCAAAATTATCATAGGCGGAATTTTTGGTATTTTGTTAAAAACTTTCAATTTTTGATGAATAGTGAAAAACACTGAGTTATAGTTTAAAACTGAATTTTTATTTAAATAATTATTCATGTTATTTAAATTTATTTTAGTTCAAAATAGATACATAATACCCATATAAGTTAAATGTGATTAATTGGAGTACTTTTATAATAATTTTAGATATATAAAATTTTTGTTCCACTTTTTATTGTCTTTTACCCACCTCCTAGAAGAATTTTCAAATTTACATAAAAATTAATTTTACCACTTTTGTGAGTTGAATTTATAAAATCTGAGAAACATGTTTAATATCATGGTGTAAAATGTGGTTAAATAATATAAAAATAATTTTTGGTGAAAAGTAACTTTTTACTTTAATTTACCATGGTTAAAAGTAAATAGGGTAATTAAGGGTAAAATTGATATTATTATTACCCAAAAACATGTCATAATTCTATGTGATAAGTATAATTCGACCTAAAACAACCTTAGGAAAAATATATGACCATTTAGGTCCACCTGGATTACATTAGGACACTTATTATTATTTTATTTACCGAAGAGTTAAAAGAGTTAAAATCAAAGTTTAATAACTAAAACATTTTTAATATAAGGGTATAAATAAGATAAATTCGACTATAAATATTCATTAGAAAGATAAAAATATTTCCTACATAATGGTATTTTATTTTAAATTTTTAGACATTAAATAAAGTAATTTATTTATGACACAATGATGATGCAGTAATTACCTTATTAATTAAATATTAACATAATTGATATTATAAATATCCAAATAAATATAATTTGAGACTTTTTATAAATTAAACTAATTCTATTGGTTAATATAACATATTAGAGTTGGTTATATGAAATGTTTTCTAAGTAATAATGCTTTTATGAATTTATAAAAAACAAAATACCAAATAGTGTCAATATTGACATAAAAGAGTTTTCAAAACAAATATTATATTATTAGTTGATATAATGGTACTAAAAATATAAGGATCTAGAAAAGGACTTATATAATAATATTTATGACATTAATGAACCAATTGGTGTTCTATTGGTAGTTTATAGTATGTTTATTAACCATATAGTGTAAGAATACAAGAAGAAACAGTAAAAGTTAAATTATTTAACTTAGAGTTAAATCTAAATGATAGGGTTAAAATGGTAACCTAAACTTGTCTAAAACAAATTGGTAGAGAGTATATCAACCCATACCAACCCTATCCTCGAAATAAGTCACTTTGGAGCCATTATAAACCTAATATTAATTTATTATAAAATAATATTTTATGTTTTTTCTAAGGTTCCCCTCACCCCTCTTATAAAAGGGAACTCCCCCTTCTCTCTAATTCACACCTCCAAATCCATTTTTCTCGGCCATACCCTGCCCAAATACCCTATAAACTGTCCTAAATTCATCGTAGAGGCATTAATTTAGTCAGAAAGCCAACTTAAGGATCCCTTTTGATCAAATCAAAAGGAAGAACCTGAAGAAGAGGTAAATATCTCACCACCTATTTCAAGTTCCTTTCTTCTTCCACTTCCTCCTTATTTTTTGTTTCCATTATAAAATAATAATTCCAGTACATTATATATAATATGATGTTATTATAAATTCTATAACCATATTGGTTATTTTATACATCCTATGAATGAAAAACTCACAACACGTGCATACGTACGACTTACCGTCTCCATGTCGTGTTGTAGTTTGTTATTCAAACATTTCATCATTTGGATGGGTATGATAATGATTATAAATGATATAAATAATAAATATAACATTATTATGATTAATTATATATGATATAACATCCAATTATATTTTATTTTAATATCTAAAGAAAGATAACATCGCTCGTGCGTACGTACGGCCTACCGTATCCACGATGTGATGCGACTCGTTCTACATGATCTTCACGGAATAATGATTATATAAATGAATTTAATGAATAAATATGATATATATTACACTAATACCATTCTGTAAATGAGGTCTATATAACCTAAAAATATTAATACGAATTTATTTGACAAAATATGCATAAGAACATAATGTAATGAACACCTGAATAACAAGTAGTAATGAAATATTAATAATAAGAAGATAAGAACATGAACATATAGGATATCATAACAATTAATATGATTCTTTATTTAGTCAATGAAAATATTTAAATCATTATAATGGAGTATTGGATACATACGATGAATACCAGACATAAGGTATGGGAAAATCTCACAAATCTCATTTTTATCCAAGATTGTTTATACTTCAGAATTTACTGGGGCATAGTTATCATCCACATACATGTTTCTTCAATATGTAATATAATTTCTATCATCAAAAAATTGGTTAAATAAAATTTTACATATTTATGAATTTTTAGTAAAAGATATGAAAATAATCTTTTTTCGTTTTCAGTACGAGATACGTTTTGACTTTTTCGGCCAAAGTATGAGATGAATGTTTATTTTAACTTATACTACATGAATGGATTTTTATGATTTCATAGAAAATTATTTCCATGAATCTTCCTTTACAAGTTTTCATGTTTATTTTTAATTAACTTCTTTTAGTTTAAAATTGTATGACATGTTAAGAAAGGAAAATTGTTTTTGAAGTAGAAAAGATATTTTCCTCAAGAATGGAGTTCAAGTGTTTTAGAAAAAATATTTTTCATCAAAGATAATATAGGGTTATATTTTTATCCCCATTTTTACATTGATTTGATTATGATATGATGTAATTTTTTATGAAATCCTTTTATCTTATATGGATTATGTAATGGTGGCATGATGGTTAAGAATCCCATTTTTTTAAATGGGTTAAGCTATGATATATGATTTATGATCTTGTGGAACACATAAGAATGGTTTAATTATGATATGGGTGGGACATATATCTCCCTCCAATTCATCAGTTAAAGATTTATATCTCATGACATAGACATGGCTAGAATGACATGTTAATATGGTTCCGTGATACAGGACTGGAACGAGGAGTGAACTCGGTTCAGAAATAAACTTTGTCCCCTATGAAAGTCTTGGAAATGAGCCTTGACTAATATGAAATGATTTTCTACGATTATGTATGTATGCCACAAAGTTTCATGTTTTATGTTATGATTATTGGGATTACATTTCACTACTATGATATATCCCATGTTATGATATTATGATCTCTTTTCCCGATTAATATTTTCAAAATGTAATGTTCTTATGAATATGATATGATTGATATTTCATTTGTTTACCCTTAATGAGAATTTTATCTCACCCTTTTGTATGTTTTCTTTTCCATAGGTCAGGAAGAAGGGTATTAAGTAGGATAAGACAAAATGGAAACTCGATATGATGAAACAAACAAGAGACAATATAGATGCTTTATGAACCAGTTGTTTATGTTTCCCAGTTTCTAATGACACTATACCTATAAGATCCTACCATGGTTGTGTTATAAGTTATAATAAGTATGCTTAATTTCCAAAGTAATAATAATTTATGTAAAGTATGGGACATTATAGTTGTTATCATAGGAAAGTTAAAGTCAACCATTGGAAACTAGGATGTGAAAGCCTTGGTAAGAACCTTAAAGATATGTCTAAGCATATAACACAATATTAGTGTTTTAGAAATGGCCATGAATAACCTATGATAAGACCTTATGTGTGAAATTTTATTCTTGATTATGTGATTTTCCTATTATGATTAGTGTTTCTCACAGTATGCTTATTGGTTTTGGTCAATGGATGGAACCCGAAGGAACCATGTTAATACTGAATGTGATGGGAAATGCAATGATTGCCCCCCTGAGCAACCAAATGTTATGTGAGATGGAATGAAAAATATTGTAGCCATGCTCACACAAATTTCTCATGCTATGAATCATAAATGACTTCCAAATGAGAAAAGGAAGGAGAAACATTATGTTGAATCCTTCATGAGGAAGCATCCACCCTCATTCAGCGGGTCTACTAATCCATTAGTGGTTGAAAATTGGATCAGTACCACTGAAAAGATATTTTCAGTTCATCAATGTTCTAAACATGATAAAGTCATCTTATTAGTATATAATTTGGAAGGTGAAGCTGACCAATGGTGTAGTCTTATCAAGAATATGAGGCAAAGAGACAAAATTGAGTCCATAAAATGGGATGAGTTCAAGAACAATTTTTTCAATAAGTACTTTCCTCGTATTGTTTGAACAAAGATGGAGAAGGAGTTTCTTGAACCAAAGAAAAAGGATGATGAATCTGTTGGTACCTAGGAAGAAAATTTCACAAGGCATGCAAGGTATGATTTTTGAATTATTATCCAACCTGAGAGTAAGATCAATCGATTATTTAGTGTCTTAAAACCATGTCTTCGAAGGGAGTTAGCCATAAGGGACTTAAATAGCTATGAGGAATTTTTTTGATGTGATCTCAAGGATGAGATGGAGATTGGAGTAACCCATCAGTCATATGGGTTTTATAAGAAGAGGAAAATGGAATTCAAAGGGAAATCTAAAGACCACACTAAAAAGAACATGAGTTTTCCCTTATGTTCAAAGTGTAGAAAGAAACATGGTGGGGATTTTCTTAATGGGACAAGTAAATGTTTCAAATGTGGAAAAAAGGTCATCATCCATTTGAATGCCACAATGATGGAAAAAAGATGTATAGTGATGTGGACAAAGAAAAGTCTACACAGAATGCACCTTCTACACTTCAATGTAACAAGTGCAAGGAAATTGGCCATTATGTTAATCAATTCCCTAATCCAAGGGTTGTTGATGATGATCAACATCAAAAAACTCTTAAGTACAAAGACAATGGAAATTCACATGCAATTTCTATCAGAGATGTGGAGTATGATAACGAAGTGGTGAAAGGTACAATTACCATCCACTCTAAAGTATCAAATGTTTTATTTGATTTTGGATCCACCAACTGTTTTATTTTTGAAGAATTTTCTAAGGGTATCACCGTACAACCTCAGAAATTAGCCATTGAGTTAGCTGTGACAACTCTTAATGGCACAACAGTTGCATCAAAAGTTTATAATTCTTCTCCAATTAACGTTTGTGGGAAATTGCTTCATACAAATCTTTGATCCTTCCTATAGTGTAATTTGAAGTGATTCTTGTCATGGATTGGATATCCTTATATGGAGCTCATATCGGTTTCCAAATAAGGGAAGTCACATTTCATATTCTTGATCAATCTATGGTCATCTATCGATGCAAGGATGAATATTACCTTCTAGTGGAAATTTCTTCCATATTATGGGTCTTGATTCTAATAAATGATGGTTATTTATCTCAAATGGTTGGATAGGAACTCATGATTAAGAATATTCCCATTGTATGGGAGTTTGATGATGTCTTTCTAGAGGAATTTCCAGGTCTTCCACCAAATCATGAAGTTCAGTTTTCAATTGAACTCATACCAGGTGCTATGCCCATTTCCAAGACACCTTATAGAATGGAACCTATTGAGTTGCAGGAATTAAATAAGCAACTCCAATATAATCTTGATAAGGGATTCATATTCCCTAGTGCATCACCATGAGGAGAACCCATTCTGTTTATTAAGAAGAAAGATAGATCAATGAGACTCTGCATTGATTATCTAGAACTTAACAAGATCACCATCAAGAACAAATATACTCTCCCATGCATTGATGACTTATTTGACCAACTAAGCGGAGCTCAATACTTTTCCATGTTTGATATTCATTTAGGGTATCATCAATTAAGGGTCAAAAGGAAGGATATAACAAATATGTATTTCCTTATATGTTATGGACACTATGAATTTATAGTGATGCCATTTGGTCTTACTAATTCCCCTGATATCTTCATGGATCTAATGAATATAGTCTTTAGAGACTATCTTGATTGGTTTGTGGATGTCTTTATAGACGATATTCTTGTTCTATTAAATGAGAAAGGAAGAACATGAATATTACTTGAGAATTGTATTAAAGGCCCTAACAAAGGATAATTTTTATGCCAAATTTACCAAGTGTGAATTTTGGCTTCAAAAAGTTTCATTTTTGGGTCACATAATCTCAAAATAGGGGATATCTGTAAATCGAGTAAAAACAGAGGTTATCGAAAGATGGTCGAGCCCAACAAAAGTAACTGAGATCCAAAGTTTTATTGGTTTGGCTGGATATTATCGACATTTTGTGAATGATGTTTCATTATTATATAATCCACTCACTAGTTTGACTTGAAAAGGAGTGAAGTTAGTTTGGATGGAGGAGTGTGAAGAAAATTTCAAGGAGTTAAAAACAAGGATATACAGTGCACCTGTGCTCACACTGCCTTTTAGTGGAGAAAGGTTTCTGATCTATAGTGATGCATCCATGAAGGGATTGGGGTGTTTTATCATGAAAAATGATATGGTGATAGCTTATTCCTCATGACAGTTGAAAATCCATGAGAAAAATTACCCAACTCATGATTTGGAATTAGCTGCTGTAATCTTTGCATTAAAGATTTTGAGGCATTATCTTTATGTTGAAAGGTGAAATATTTATACTGATCATAAAAGTTTAAAGTATATTTTCACACAAAAGGAGCTGAATATCTACTAAAGAAGATGGTTGGAGTTGATTAAGGACTAAAACTGCTCAATTCCTTACCACCATGGGAAAGCAAACAAGGTGGAAGACGCATTAAATCAATAAGACCATGCTAGCTTATCCATGATGAGGATCACAAAAGATCAAATATTTATGGATTTACAAAGGATGGATCATTGAATTATAATAAAAGGGGAAAAATCTTATCTTTCTCAAATGAATTTTCAACCATCTATACATGTGAAGATTAAAGAGGCACAGAAAGAAGATGTAGAGTTACAAAAGAAGGTGAGAAATGGTCCTGAATTCCTCATTGATTGTGATTAAATAATAAGGTTCTATAATCGGGTTTGTGTTACTCCCATACCAGAATAAAAGAAGGAAATATTGGATGAATCTCATTTTTCATCATTATCTATTCAACCAAGAAGCACAGTGATGTATTGGGACCTGAATGAGTACTTCTGGTGGGATGGAATGAAATGAGATGTTTCTGAATATATCTCTCGATGCTTGGTTTGTCAGTAAGTTAAAGATGTGAGATATACGTATAACGGGGTGTTACAACCATTACCCATACCAGAATGGAAATGGGAAATCATCACTATGGACTTTTTTGCTGGACTTTCTAAAACATCCAAAGGCAATAATGCTATCTGGGTTATAGTTCACTGTATTACGAAGTCGGCACACTTCATTGCAATTAGAGAAGATTTCTCTCTTGATCATCTTGCCAGGATATATGTGAAGGAAGTGGTAATATTTCATGGAGTACCACTTTCCATTATATCTAATCGGGATCCGAGGTTTACCTTGCTGTTTTGGAGAAGTCTTCAGTATACTCTAGATATAGATTTGAGTTTCAACACTGCTTATAATCCTCAAACAGACAGTCAGTCTGAGAGGACAATTCAAACACTAGAAGACATTTTGAGAGCTTTCTCTATGGACTTCAAAGGTTTCTGGGATCAACACCTACCTTTGGTGGAATTTTATTGTAATAATATCGTTCACTCCAGTATTAATATGGCTCCTTAAGAATCTCTCTATAGAATGAAATTCAAAACTCCAACTTGCTGGGATATATTGGGGAAAGAAAGCTATTAGGACTTGATCTTGTTGATTAGATGACGAAAAAGGTAAGATCTAT
The DNA here is from genome assembly GCA_963277665.1 of Viscum album. Taxonomy (NCBI): domain Eukaryota; kingdom Viridiplantae; phylum Streptophyta; class Magnoliopsida; order Santalales; family Viscaceae; genus Viscum; species Viscum album. Next base: position 1,373,160,645 of record OY728135.1, read on the forward strand.
TCAACAACACATTAAATCAGCTCAGAGTCGACAAAACATTTATGCTGACAACCGAAGAAAAAACCTAGAGTTTGAAGTGGGTGATAAAGTGTTCTTACGAATATCTCCTTGGAAGAGAGTAATAAGATTTGGAAAGAAGGGAAAGCTGAGCCCTAGGTATATTGGTCTTTTTGAAATATTGAATCTTGTTGGGAAGTTTTCTTACGATTGGTGCTTCCACTGAATCTCTCTCAAGTTCATGATGTGATCCATGTATCTCTCCTGAGAAAGTACATACCCGATCCTTCACATGAACTAAGCTCATAAGTTGTATTGCTGGAGCAAGAACTTTCTTATGAAGACCAACCAATAGAGATTCTGTATCATAGCGAAAAAGTTCTACAAAACAAGAACACTCACTTGGATAAATTTTTATGGAGGAACCACCAATTAGAAGAAACTACATGGTAACTTGAGGATATGATGAGGGAGAGGTATCCTCATCTGTTTGTTACGAAGTGACGAATTTCGAGGGTGAAATTATTTGTAAGGAGGTAGAATGTAACACCCCGAGATTTTATGAGAAATATTTTTTTTATGTATAATGTTATACACAACACCAATTTAATCTTTCACTACACACAAAACATTCTTGGCTTGTGTTACATGCAAGAGAAACCTTCCTCGATATCTTGTGTTGTACGCAATACCGAGTTTCACTAAAAATGATATGTTATTAAAATATTATATAAACTAGCCGTTATGAATAGTAATACCAAATTTTTGAAATTTTATAAATTTAATATTTCAAAATGGACTAAATTTTTGGATTCATAATATCGAAATTAGCTTAGGGTGAATTTTTGTTAATTTTCTAAAAACATTCAATTTTTAATGAATTGTGAAAAACACTAAGTTATAGTTTAAAACCAAATTTTTATTTAAATAATTATTTATGTTATTTAAATTTATTTTACATAAAAATAGATACATGATACCTATATCTGTTCAATGTAATTCATTGAAGTCATTTTATAATAATTTTAGATATATAAAATTTTTATTGAACTTTTTACCGTCTTTTACCCACCTCCTTGGAGAATTTTCAAATTTACATAAAACATAATTTTACCGCTTCTGTGAGTTTAATATTGAAAATCTTAGAGGCATGGTTAATATCAAGGAGCAAAATGTGGTTCAATAAGATAGAAATAATTTTTGGTGAATAGAATCTTTTTACTTTTATTTACCAAGGTTAAAAGTAAATAGGGTAATTAAGGGTAAAAATGATATTATTATTACCCTAAAACATGTAATAATTCTATAAATAAGTATAATTAGACAAATAAAAACCTTAGGAACAAAATATTACCATTTAGGTCCACTTTGATTAGATTAGGTCACTTATTATTATTTTATTTAAAGAAGAGTTAAAAGAGTTAAAATCAAAGTTTAATAACAAATTTTTTTTAATATTAGATTATACATAAGATAAATTCGACAATAAATATTCAATAGAAATATAAAAATATTTCCTACATAATGGTATTTTATTTATAATTTTTATATGTTAAATAATTTAATTTATTTATGACACAATGATAATGCAATAATTACCTTATTAATGAAATATTAACATAATTGATATTATAAATACATAAATAAATGTAATTTGAGACTTTTTATGAATTAAAATAATTTTATAGGTTAAAATATCATATTATTGTTAATTATATGAATTGTTTTCGAAGTAATTATTCTGTTATGAATTTAGAAAAAACAAAATACCAAATAGTGTCAAAATTGACATAAAAGAGTTTTTAAAAGAAATATTATATTATTAATTGATATAATGGTCCTAAAAATATAAGGATCGGTCAAAGGACTTATATAATAATATTTATGACATTAATGAACCAATTGGGGTTAGATTTGAAGTTTATATTATTTTTATTAACCATATAGTTTAACAATACAACAAGACACAGTAAAAATTAAATTATTTAACTTACAGTAATATCTAAATGATAAGGTTAAAATGGTAACCTAAATTAGCCTAAAACCTATTGGTTGAGAGGATTGCGACCCATACCCACCCTATCCTCTAAATAAGTCACTTTTGGGACATTATAATCCGAATATTAATTTATTAGAAAATAATACTGTACGATTTTTCTAAGGTGCCCCTCACCCCTCTTATAAAAGGGAACTCCCCCTTCTCTCTAATTCACACCACCAAAGCCATTTGGATATTCCAAACCATTCACAAATACCCTATCATCTGTTGTAACTTCATTATAGAGTCCTTCCTTTAGTCGTAATGCTAACCTAAGGAGCCCTTTTGATCACATCAAAAGGAAGAACCCGAAGAAGTGGTAAATATCTCACCACCTATTTCAAGTTCCTTTCTTCTTCCACTTCTTCCATCTTTATTGTTTCCATTATAAAATAATAACTCCAATATATTCTATATAATTTAATGTTATTATAAATTGTACAACCATATTAGTTATTTAATCCATCCTATGAATGAAAAATTCACCACACGTGCGTACATACGACTTACCGTCTCCACGTCGTGGTGTCGTTTGTTATTCAAACATTTCATCATTTAGATGGGTATGATAATGTGTATAAATGATATAAATAATAAATATAAAATTATTATGATTCTTTATATATGATATACCATCCAATTATATACGATTTTAATATCAAAAGAATGATATCATCACTCGTGCGTACGTACGGCCTACCGTCTCCACGATGTGATGCGACTTGTTCTACATGATCTTCATTGAATAATGATTATATAAATGTATTTAATGAATAAATATAACATATATTACACTAATAACATTATATAAATGAGATATATATATATCCTAAAAATTGGAATAAGAATTTATCTAACAAAACATGCCTAATAAAATAATGCAATTAACACCTGAATAACAAGTAGAAATGAAATATTACTGATAAGAAGATAAAAATAAGACCATATATGATATTATAACAATGAATATGATTCGTTAATAATTCAATGACATTATTAAAATCATTATACATGATGTTTGGATATTAAGGAAGAATATCATACCTAAGGTAAGGGAAAATCTCATAAATCTCATTTTTTTCCAAGATTGTTTATACTTCAGAATTTACCAGGGCATGTTTACCATCCACATACATGTTTCCTCAATATGTAATATTATTTATATACTCATACAATTTTTTAAATCCAAATTTACATATTGGTGAATTTTTAGTAAATGATATGGAAAGAATCTTTTGTCGTTTTCTGTAAGAGATACTTTTGGACTTTTCTGGACAAAGTACGAGAAGAATGTTTTTTATCTTATAAGACATGAATAGATTTTTATGATTTCATAGAACATTATTTCCATGAAGATTCCTTTACATGTTTTCAATTTTAATAATAATTAACTTATTTTAGTTTAATATTGTATGATAGATTAATAAAGGAATTTTTTTTGAAGTAGAATGGATATTTTCATCATGAATGGAGTTCAAGTGTTTTATCAAAATTATTATCCATCTAAGATAATATAGGCTTCTGTTTCTATCCTTATTTTTTCATTTATTTTATTATGATATGATGGAATTATTTTTATGAAGTCCTTTTATCTTATATGTATTATGTAATGATGACATGATGTTTAAGAATCCCATTTTTATTAGATGGGTTACACTATGATATATGATTTTTTATTTTTTGGCACACATAATAATGGTTTCATTATGAGATGGGTGGGACCTACATCTCCATTAAATGCATTGGGTAATGATTTTTATCTCATGAGATAGGCATGGATGGAACAAAAAGTTAATCCGGTTCAGTGATACAGGACCGGAACATGGAGTGAACTCGGTTCAGAAATGGACTTCGTCTACTATGATAGTCTTTTCAATGAGCCTTGACTAATATGAAATGATTTTCTATGATTTTCTATATATGCCACAAAGTTTCATGTTTTATGTTATGATTATTGGGATTACATTTCACTACTATGATTTATCCCATGTTATGATATTATGATCTTTTTTGAAGGTTAAGATTTTCAAAATGTTATGTTCTTATGAATATGATATAATTGATATTTACTTTGTTTACAATTACTGAGCATTTGAGCTCACCCTTTTGTATGTTTTCTTTTCCTCGGGTCAGGAAGAAGGGTATTAAGTAGGATGTGCCAAAAGGGACTCTAGATATGATGAAATAAACATGAGACAATGTAGATGCTTTATGAACCAGTTGTTTATGTTTCCCAGTTTCTAGAGACAGTATACCTATACGGTCCTATCATGGTTTTGTTATATGTTGTAATAAGTATGATTCAATTCTGAAGTAATAACAATGTATGTAAATTATGGGTCGTTATAGGACATGATGTTATTCTTATGATGTCTAACATTATCCATTCCCTCATTTTGAGATTAATTATTGATATCCATGTGATTATTCGATTATTTAGAATATCCATGGATAAGTTTTAATCTCATGTGATTATTTATATGGAATTATTTTAAAAATAAATTATTCATGGAAAATTATTATTTGTGTTAAAGTTATTGATTAAATGACATGTGTTTCAGTTATTTACATTTCTATTTTGACTATTCCTTAAGTATTCATTATATATTCTATTTTATGTAGACCCTTGTTGAGTATTAGATCTCATCCTTTTCTTATGTTTCATTTCCTCAGGATAAAATAAAGTGTATTCTAATTGATATGTAGGGATATACTAAATGGAAAAGTGGGGTTCTCAATGAAAATATTATTTTGTATTTTAGGTTTTCAAATAAATTATGAAATTTAGTTATATATCTAGTTTTCTAAAACAGCTAAACTATTATTTCCTTTGGGATGTGATCGCCTGTATCGAGCACCAATGTATTTAAGTTACCAATGAATATGAAATATTTGGGTTGGGTTCATTACATAAAATCCTTAGAAAATATATAAATTTTTCCACTATCAATGGGAATGTCCTATGGGATGATTATTTAATTTGTCTTAATCACTTACAATGATATGATTTTTCAGTGGGAATAAATTCCCACACCATCGAGGGATTTTTTTAAGAGGATACCTAATCATTCTTACATTTATATAAGATTACATGATGCTTTAGGATATCAAAGGATATTTTATTTTCCTAGTACTTGATATGAGCTCAATATATTGAGTTCCAATCCTTGCATAATATCACATGAAATTCAACCAAATAATGGATTATGATATTTTATAGAATAATCTTCCAATAAAAATAAATTAGGGATGAGTGAAACACATGGGTTCCAATGATTGCACGAATAAGTGATTTCAAAATTATATCAACTTCAAGGTATCTAGGAGGTGGTTCAATAGTTCTAGAAATATTATAGGATATAAAGGAATTCATAGAACTATAATTATATAAGGAATTTTAAATTCATAAATAGATAATATGCCTACCTTTCCCCATTCGATTATGTTTATAATAATCTACAAAATAAAAAATAAATTCAGTGATTATAATACTCAAATTAATATGTATATAAAAGGTAAATAATAACATTATAAGAAATAACACCTAAGTGACCTATATAGACTAACTTATGTATTTGTAGGTTTCAATCCGGGTTATTAATGGCCTATTTCAAATTTAGTTTTATAACACAATAACCTAAAATAACTAGAGATTTATGTAATACCAACTATATAAACATTATTATTATACACATATTATTACATGTTTTTAATATAAAAATTTATAAAGCACAACCTAGAAATGAAGAGTCCTATTGTTATTAGAAGATTAGGTATATAATACATAAAATTAAACATAAGGTATATAATATTTATCTTGTTCTCCAAAATGAATTTATAAGTCTCTATTATTTTATTAAAATAAAATATGACCTGGGGATAGACATAAAAAAGGATTGAGTTATAAATCCTAATAAGAGAATAATTATAGTAAAGCATGATTGTGAAGTAATAATGATAAGTTAAGAGGTATATCATGATATCATAAAGAGATGGATCATAAGAATTAAAAATAAAATACTAAAAATTATATTATATTATCATGGAATCATAAATATTTGGAAACAACATAAAATTTGAAAATATAACAATAAGTCAAGGTTCACTTTTAAGACAACCTAACATAGTGTACTAGACTATTTTCATATGCACTACACATGGTATCTCATGAGATAAAAACATTACCCAATGAATTTGGGGGATATGTAATTTTAGGCCCACATATAAAATCATAATATATACATGAATATGTGTTCCATATAAGAAAGTCATTCATAAGGTGTAAGTATAAGAAAAATCATGGAAAAGGAAATGGTTACAGAATTATGTCTTAATGAATAACCAAATAATATTTCATAATTATTCCAAAGAAAAAAAGGGATTAATTATTTTTGGAAATTAATATTTGTATAAATAATAATATTTAATAAATATGGAGTTCATTTAAAGCACATGTTATCATATATGAGTGGAGATGCAGGTTTATTAATTGACCTCTTAAACAATGTTTTAAGAAATGAGTAAAGAATCCTTAAAAAGTTTGGAACATGGTGTTTTATTAAAAAAAATAAATAAAATAGATTATTTTTACATAAAATAGTTATTATAATTATTATTATTATTTATAAATCACAGATGGTATGATACATTAAAAGACTGACACATGAAAAAGAATAATGAATAGTAAATTTCCCTTTAGCCAGGTAGTATTTAGAGAGAAGATTGAGAAGGGAACATAAAAATGGTATATAACCCTAATAAATATTAGAAAATGAATCATGGAATATATATAATTAATATATATATATACAGTATAGATGAATTAAATTGGGGAAAATATATTGGAAGAGAAAGGTAGAGAGAGTGCTTAACAAAATAGAAAAAGGTTGGTTCAAATATTCACATACATTAAGTCTAAAATTTCTTGGTGCATGCATCTAACTTTCTGAACAAAAAAGTATAATTATAAAATAATTTATTCAAAATATTTTTTTATATAAATTTCTTTTTTCTACGTTTTTTATGATCATCTTATTATGACTTTATGTTTGTTACCATAATCTCGAGGTTTTTTGTTTAATAGTTCGAATGTTGGATCAGTTTTTTTGGTACTTGTAGGTTATATTATAAAATGGTTCTGTAACATGAGAAGTGAAATGTTATATATTACAAGTATATCATGAATTAAAAAATTATTTATATATAAAATAGTCATTAAGAATAAGCATGATTGATAAAGTATAAATGTTAGCACTTAATGGTTAGCTCATTTTTGTGGATTTTCATACTATGTTGTGCATTATCAGGTTCATTTAAAAATTATGTTTATTTACCCAATATAATATATAGAATGGAATATAATATAGTTATTGTGATAATATTCAACCAAAAAAGTTTTTTATATCCAACCATTAAGTCAGCGATGGAAAATGAATTGCATCGTCCATGGAAGAGGTGAATTGACCATAATATGAGTGACAATACAATTTTAGAAAAATTGATAGGAAAGTAGATATTTTGTTATTACATTAATAAAATAAAATTTTAGTGTATTAATGATAATTATTTCATTATATCAGTATGGATGAAATATATTTGGAGGAGGTAGAAGAATAAAAAAAAGTAATATAAATGAAAAGGAGTGATGAAGAGTTCTTACTTTTGTTAGTGGGATGACTCCTTTTCAAATTTAATTATGGATATAAAGGGTGGTATTTTGATGATATGAAAACCAATATAAAGTGACCAAGATATTTTTTAGTAATTTATGTTGTTTATTATCTATGAATATTTACGTGTGGGTGTAAGTGTGGTGATGAGTAGAGATATGTATAAGAGGTGGAGAGGGCTATTTTTAATAAAATATTTATTAGCTTAATATTTTTACTCAAAAATACCAATAATGTTGATTATAATGACCATAAATTGAAATAGGTTATTTTGGGGCTGATTTAATTGTTTCATATATCATATCATATGGAATTAATCACCTATTTTACATATAATGTAAAATATCATATTCAGTCACATTTCACCATTCACAAAAAATTCGTGCTTTTTTGAAAAAGACCAAAAAATAACTTTAATATAATTTCAATGTTAAGATTCAAAAAATGGGATTAATTTTATCAAAATTTATTTCATAATATGTGATTTTAATTTTTTAGTGAAATCAATATTTATTAAAAAATTCAATTTTTTATAACACAATCTAATTTATGTCCCTAGGAAAATATATTTACAATATCATAAAATTATTTTATTATTTAGTTAAAAAAATATTTCTTGTTTTAATTTTTTTTGAAAATAATTTTTTATTTCCACAGTTTAAATATATAATAAAATTATTTTTTAATGAAAATAATATATATATGTTTTTACAAAAATAAAATTATAATTTTTTCGTTAAATATTTATTTAAAAATTATTAATTATTTTATTTTAAATTTTCTATCACATTATTTCATTAAATTTTTATTTAATAAAATATATAAATATTATATTACTATTCCAACAGTCAAGTTACAATTCTAAATGCCACATTACTATTCCTAATGATCATATTTCTAATTGACATATATGTTTTTTTCATCCAATAAATACCTCATATTTCCTTTTTTAATTATTCACTTCAATTCCTATCAAGCATAAATTCTTAATTTCCAAAATAATTTTGATTATATTAAAAAAATTATGTTTCCTTTTTGTATTATTTTTCATTAGTGTAATTATTTATAGAGACTAAAGTGATCTAAATTTCCATATTCTAGTTATTTTTGTGCGTGTTTATTATCTTATTTAAATACTTTCAATTTTATATGGTATATTTATCCTCTAAATGTAATGTTTTAAATTAACATAATAATTTTTGATTGGTTCTTATTATGTTGCCCATGAATTTTTTACAACATTACTAAATACGAAACACGCTTATTCAGAGTGAAAATTCCATATAAAAATATCTAGGTTATTACAAGCTCTATCCTAGTAAAAGGAAAGGATTCTTTACCTCCACTTAAGAAAGATAAGGTTGATTATCATTTCAACTTAAATTCATTATAGTAAGACTAATCTTTTGTAATATTATGGGTCAGGTCTCATCTCATTTTCAAATATTTGGTTCAGTATACAACATTGTGAAAGGACACATTTAGAAGATGTTCACATATCTTAAAGTGTTATAGATTTTCTGAAGAGTGGAATATAGATTTACCCAAAACACTAAAAAATCATTGATTCATATATTTTTTATCTCTTTACTATTTTTTATATTCTATACTTATTTAATTTATTTTCTACAAAATTCTTCATTCACTTTTATAATACTCGGTAATTTATGGATTTATAATTAATACCCATCTTCTATCATTCTGTCACCATTGTGGGACTTAAAAATTTATATAAATGATTACAATTTAGAGATTTTTTAATGAAATTTTATTTTTAAAATAAAATTTATATCTAATTTTACATCTAACATTTTTATTTATATTGTGAAAATTATTTTGAAATAATATTTGTTCATTATGGATACTCAGGAAGTTATAAAGGGAATAAATCCACTAAGAGAACCAATTTTCAATGTAAAAGTATATGGATATTGGATGAACATAATATTTAATTTTCGAGATAAATATGGTATTGAAGAATAGAATATACTTGTGTGACCTTTTATGTTTCCAAAATATATGGTTAATACTTTGGTTGGAAATGATTCTAGAAAATTAATTTTCAATTACAAAGTCATAAATTATCTTTATTATTTAATTATGTGAAGAGTTTGTAGTCATATATCTAATTTTATAACTATAAATTTAATTTGGATAACTTTACACATCATTCTTAAAGTTACTCATTATTTACCAAGAAGTATTCTTAGCTTGTACAAGGATGAATATCAAGATTATAGAATGACGAATCTTGAAACAATTGATGATATGTATCATAAATTTTATAAAATACTTAACAACATGAATAAACATTGAGGGTCATTAAAGAATGAGGTTATAGTCAAACAAATTCTTCGATCACTACCGAAGAATAATAATTTCAAGTAAGTATCAATTGAAGAATTATAGGAGTTCAATACTTACTATATGCATGAGTTGACTAGTTCACTCTTACAGTATTAGATTGAATTGAAATAACCAATCATGATGTTAATGAAAAAATAGAGTGTTTATTTTAAAAATATTATTACTTTATTAAGTTCTTCTAATGGTAATATAGGTTATTCTAGTGATGATAAAAATATGTTATTATAAATTGTCACAAATTTGTGAAGAGATATGAGGAAATGGAAAAATTATAGAACGTGATCAAAATGGGAAAATTAAGGGTCGATAAAAGGAGATACAAAAAAGGTAATAGTAATTCAGTTATATATATTTTAGATGTTATATGTTTTGAATATAATCAGAAAATATACATTAATAAATACTAACCAATGTTGAAAAATTAATGAATAAATAATAAAAACAAGAAAAAAGAGAAATGATTAATAGCAACAACAAAGACACATTGTGGAGATTCTAATTCAAGTGATAATTCAGATATAGGAGAGTTGAATAAAAATGTTGATAAATTGGAAATGGATATTCTTAGTGTCTTAATTTTTAAAAATAATCTCAAGAATCAAAATGAAAATGTTTTCAGGGAAAATAATTATATGACACAACAATTTGAAATTTTTATTATTTATGACCAACAAGTTTAAAAGATTGGTCAAGGGAATAAATGGTCAATAATCATTAATTTCATCAATTATTATATTTTTGGTGATGATTCATTGGAAATATAAAAAATAATGAGAAAATAAAAACATAAAATGTAAATTAAAATGTTGAATTAAGATTTGGATAAGTTCACCACTGTAAGAAAATGTTTAATTAAGTTGATGTCACTACAAAGGATGATATGGATGAGAAACCGTAGTGGATAAAGTGAGAAGGAACCTAATTTTTACAAAATCTTTATAATTAATGGTTGAAGTAAATTTTTCACTATTGTTTATTATTTTAGATGTTTATTACTGGGAAATTATTCTTTTGGATATTCGTTGAGATTTATATTTCTTTCTGGTCATTATAAGACATTCAATTCTAGGTTTTCATTTATTTTAATGATGTTTAACCCTTATATAGATTGAGTTTTTAAAGGATCCTATATGAGTATAATTAAACCCAATTTAGTATACCTTACTTTATAAAGTATTTTGGAATAGATAGTATGTTTACCCTTTGATTTATCATTTACTAGTATCTTGGAATGATCTGAACTATGTTTTTTTGTTTTTTTCTATTGAGAATTTTTCTTAATAAAATATATTATGACTATTTAGAATATGATATTCAACTTCTTTATATTTAATTAATGCCTATATTTAGTCAATTTTAGTAATATCATTGGATTATTTCATTATTTTTTGTTATAACAGTTTTATACAATGGTAGTAAACTAAATATATAACTTACACTATTATACACATTTTCATGGTAGGGATACTTTGATTAAATAGGATTACATACTTTTATCTCTACTTTTGTTCTAACTCCTTATTTAGTTTAAATATGTTTTATTATTTTATGGGGGAGTTACATTTATTGATGAAGTATGAATTTTAAAACATACACTATATAATTCTTAAATGATCTGATTTCTATCATAATAAATATTTTTATTCATTCACTATTTTTTAATTCTTTAAAATTTTTTAAAAGAGTTTATTGTATGTTTTAATTTATATTTTAATATTGGGGGAGAAGTTTACATGATATATTTCATTTTCTTACTTTAATAAATATGCCTTATTCCCTATTTAAGTTTTTTTTCATGACCCATTATTTTATTCTTAAACCTTCACATCATTTCAAAATGGTGGAGAATATATTGGACCCTATGTCATGTTTTAAAATAATAAAAAACAATGAGTTTTTTTGATATTTTTCTAGTTTTTATGTTTTTCAGACCAATCCTATTGTATAATTTATATTTACTTGTTTATAAATATTAGAATAATTTATGTATTATTTAAATTATGATTCATGTTAATTGAATATTATGATATATTTATTGGTTTAATATTACAGTTAATGTTTCGTTTTCTTATAACATGTTTTATAAGTTATATAATGTTTTCCAAGTGTAAATACTCTATTTTAGAGATTAAATTACTTTTATACAAGTTTCGGGTTATTCCCAATGCATACCCATATCATCCCTATATAATATTTAGTCCCCATGTAGAAAATATTGAGTTTTCCAATGTATTATTATGTTTCTACATAGGGGAATTTTGATGTTCATATTCTTAATTTTTGTTTTTCCAGATTTTTTTGCAACATTATTTTTCCATATCTCGAGGTTTGTACCTCATAATCATGTGACTCTTATTTAATTGGACATATAAGAAATTTATATATAAATTTATTAATCTTATAATAATGAAGGATAATTGATTTCAATATTAAAAATTCATATAATTGTCGATACAATATTTATTTCATAATTTTACAGATTTTAGATTGTGTTTTCTTAATGGTTTAAATGATTCATGAGATAAAAATGTTTAAACCAGCTGATCCTTGATGAATTTAAAAATATTAGAGAGTATTTTAAATACAAATCAATTGGGTAAAATTTTTATTATTCTATTTAGATACTCATCAATTGGATAAAATCTATTATATCTAAATGTAATAGTTTTTAGCTTAAGACTACATCAATGAATTGGGAGCTCAATATATTGAACATAATTGTACTCTATATTATTTTAATGTTAATTAATATTTATTTAACAAATAGTTATTATGAATTTTTTTATTTAAAGGTTCTTAAATCAATGATTAACCGTATTTTAATTTTTATGTGAAACAATTTTGGTTTTCAAGTGATGTGGGGAAACATGATGGACCAAATGAATAAAGAACATATGAATGTTTGAAGTGAAACAACGCATGAATTGATTATTAAGAGAGTTTTTTATATATAAAAAATTCTTAATAATAATCAAGTGAAAACTTATAATTCTGATATAGTGTTAGGATGAAACATGAGAATACATTAACAGTAATTCAACACAACAAAGTTGATGAGAAATATGTTAGAAGTAGACATAGTTCAAGGAATAGATAAAATTTGTTAACAAATGAGAACATATTATAAATAATGAGAGTGAGAGGTAGTTCTGGGAATTTAATATAGAGTTAATTAAATATGAAAAGCTTCAATTTAATATATTTTACATGTTAAGTAACAATAAAATGTTATGTTGGAATGAGTTCACTATGTGAAAAAAATACAAGGGAAAAAATTGATCAGTTTGTACATGACCTTTAAATAGATAATAAACACTTCCCTTGTTTAATTAATCTATTAATTATTAGTCATCAAACATTGATATATTTTGAAACCATAATCAAAGGATTGGATCATTAACTATTCAATAATAGAATCATCATGGGATGATCCATTGAAAAGATCCATTGTTAGAATTTTCTATATAAATGCTTGGATATATGTTTATTAGGGATCAAAAATATAGTATACTAATACACGAATTACTAGATAATTTATGACATATATTTTTAAATTATTTCAATATAAATTACTGAATAATAAGTGATAGTTTATTAATGATTAATTATTTAATTTTTTATTGAAGGGGTGTAGATCAATTCCAAAATCCCATAACACCATTGTTTTGGATTTATAAGTTTTAATATTTTATTCGTTATTTTAATAATAATATTTTATGTTATTTAAAGTTAATAAGAAAATTTTAAAATTATTAACATATTAGTTGAACCACTACTAAAAGGATGTAGTTTTGTAATTCTAACTTGAACTAATAGAAATATCATAGGTTTTACCTATATCCTGGTAAAAGGAAAGGATGTTTGTACCTAAAATTAATAAGGTAAGGTTGGTTCTACTTTCAACTAAAAGGTATTAGGTTTTTACTAATCTATTGTAAAAAATTGGTTATGAATTATCCTATTTTAACAAATTGGGTGTTGTTTGAACCCATTGTCAAAGGCTAAATCTACTAGTTCTACACATACATGAAGGATATAGAGAGTGTGTATAAAATTGGAATAATGGTTTACCTAAATGAGTTTTAAATCCTTATATAATAATTTTTTAATCCCTTTCCTAGTTTTAAGTTCTCGAATTATTTAATCTGTTATTCCACAATATTTTACCTTTTTTAATACCCAAATAAGTGTGTGTTAAACTTTTACCCCTTCATGACTCTTACCATTAGTATTGTGGGAACTAATAATTTAATTAAGATGGAATGTAAAATACACGGTTGATTGTTTTTATTGATAAGTGAGGATTTGAAAATATGTCTTTATGTGGTGCATGAAAGTTTATTACTCGTTGAAAATTATTTGATTTTTTTGACTATAGTGTTTAAAGGATGGATATGATGGATTTTATTGATAATGATATAACGATCTATGATTAAGAAATATTAAGAATTTAATTCTGATGCAATTTGATAACTCACATTAATACATGCAATTAAATTGATATTTTTTTATAAATAATTCAATCATACTGAATTTAGTAAAATTTAAATGTTTTATGTAAATAATAGGTTTAAATAAGATTTTATAAGTATTTTTATGAAAATTGAATAAAATTGACCAAAACTTTTTGTGGAGATTTAAATAATTTTTTTGATTGTTTTATTAGAGTTGAAAATAAGTAAAACATAAAGAGAAAATGGTTGTGTAAGTGCTCAATCATGGAATAAAGATAATTTTATAAAATGCAAGAGGTCCATTACATCATGGTTTTCATGTTTTAGTGTTATTATTGAAATGAATATGGAAAAATGATGAATTACCATACCAAAATACATTTTTTATTTATTAAAATACAAGAATTGATAAAGGGAATTTTGTATTTTTAATAAAATTAAATAACGATAAGTACAAAATATGAAATACTTAAATAAATATTAATATAATTTAAAGGATTAGAAAGGTTTATTTGGGTTAATTTAATTCATGGATAATGTTTGGTGACTGTTGGAAAATTTTTGAGTTGATTGGAGATGGTTTAGGGTGATTTTGGAGGACATTAAAATTCCCTAGTGTTTTTCCACATGGCGTGTAGATGTTTTCATATCTATTGGGATTTTTTGTCAGCTTGGGGGGTATTTAATCACCAATATCAACCATGGGGAAGAGGAAATGACATAATTAAGTAGAGATAGCAATTTTCTACATGTTTTACTTTATTTTTATGGTTGTACATATCCCAAGGATATGGATACATTGTAAAATATATATAAATATATTTAGTGAATCCCATTATATTTTTATGGACTATATTGAATATACTTGGATATAAACTAATTTAAATAATATAAAGAGGAGATATATGTTGCATTTTCTCTATAAAAATGTAACCTTGGATTACTAGATAAAAATAATGGGATTAAAACAACTATAGAAGGAGGAAGGGACATTAACTATATGATTAATAAGAGTGAAGGTGTCAGTTAGCATTTAGTTTATGGTTTTATTTCTCTTTTTCATATGAAACATAGAACCACCCTTTAATTATTTTGAAAACATTTCAAGTTAGAATTATTGTGTTGAAATTTACAAAAAAAAGTGATTGATTAATTTATTTTATTTTTAATAGTGATTCTTAATGGCTTTATTCATTCACTTATTATTATTAATATTTTCATCATTATTTATAAACGGACAATGTTTATTGATCGATAAATTTATATTTAATTCATAAACTTTGTACTTAGATTTTTTCTTGGCCATATAATAAAATTAAATACCTATGTTTAAATATGGTTATAAATAATCTAATTTCTAAACAAATTAATCCAATTAACTATATGAAGAGATTAATTTATTAATTATTAGATTATAAATATCCAAACATGAGTTTTTCTAGAATTAATTTTTTATAAAAATATAATTTATGCGACCCCCATTGATGTGACAATATCAATTATGTAACTTAAATAAAATATTTCATTACATACGTTACTAAGAAATTTATGGGTTGGAGTTTAGGGATTTCAAAAAAAAAACATAAAAAACTAATATACTTTCCAACTTATTCAAATTTCTCTCACTATATAAGAAACTAAAAAATACATTATAAGTCTTCAATATCTACTATAAATTCTCCACATAAGATAATCTTTTAGAAACTTTATATGTTTTACTTTTTCTATAACCTAGTGAAGTATAAATAAAAGAAATGGGTGATCTCAGATGTTTGGTAAGGGTAAACATAAGCGATAACAATAAAAAACCCTTTGTGATCCTAATATGAATATATGGATATAATAAATATACATAAAAAATTTATACCCAATTAAGAAAAGGTAACAACTCATGGAATAAGGTATTTCAAAACATAAAATTGTATCTAGAAACTATCACATATCATATAAATAATGAATTCTAGAGAACCATGGAACCACTATAAGCATAAGGAATCATCATATTCATGAGTCACATACTTTCACCAACTCTTGTAAAAAACATCAATTTACTCATGTATACCTCACTTTCATGATTCACACACTTAGACCCACATTTTGGAGAAAATAAATTGAGATAGTGTATACATGCCTCATGAGATATAAACTTTTAACTAATGCATTGGTGGGTGATATAGGACCCCACACATCATCATCTATACCTATGATTCCCAATTGTTTTCAATGATTCAACTTATCAAAAGGAACCCTTTGAAATAAAATCCATTTTCTAGGCTTTTAAAATGGAATGACATATGGAAAACATTCAAAATTCCAACAATAATTGTAACATGATATACCAATGGAATATAAATGGGAATCAAATGATACCTAGTTACATTCTAGGTAAATACCCTTCAATTAAGAAAATATACCATATGGTGTTTTCATGGTATAGTTAATGGGTATTCCATTAATTCATTAATTTCACCAATCAATCTATATATAATATCTTGGATAACACCCTTTAATTAAATTAATGAATTATAAAGTATTTATAGAGTAAAGAATTGGTTCAAAAGTTCAATTTATTGATATCAAATAACTAATAAATAATAAGGCAGTGATGGATCATTTCAATGAAAGAAAATAATATTTAATATGTTATCTAGATAAATAATGTGGATGGAATAATTTCAAGAATATCCTTGATCAATGTCAAAGTATAACAAATTAGATTATTTTTTAGAGTTTTATTAAAAATTAATTTTGAAATAATAAATATACATTATATTATGAAAACATTTCAATAGATATATTTTATAAAACTATGATAAAAAAAATTTCATTTCAAAACCATGAAAATTTTGATGGATATTTACATATAAATCAAAAAAGGTGGATGAAATATATGCTCACACAGAAACACTAAAATAGATTTTTTTTAAATGACCCATATAGAAAATAATAAAATGATTTTATTTTAAAGTATTATAATATATAATTGAGTTTGTTGAAAATTACTATTTTAATTTTTTTAAAGAATAACATGACATCTATGAATGTTGGAATCGACGATAAAATATGAGTTATTTTTTTTCCTTTTTATTATATTAAAAATACATTTGTTAAAACCTATATCTCTAAAAAATATTATAGAAACTTCAATTTAAAAAAAGATCAATTGGGGAAAAAACTCATCATTGATAACTATATAATAACAAATTGTATGTGAAATTAATGAGAAATAATATATAAATTCCCTATATGGTTTATCACATTTGAGAGATATTTATTTTAAATGAGGATATGAAGTGGAACCTTATAACCTAAGTTTCATTTAAATCAAAATACTATAAGGGGTAAGATATTAAATGTGAACAAAAAATCAATGAATAAATTATAATTCATGATATAATATAACAAATGAGAATAATATACACTGTATAAAAGTAAATTGTTGCATAACAATAAGCATATATAAATAAATATGAACTGCGAACAAGAAACCATTTTAAGTGACATAATCATTGAGTTAAGAATAATTTGATAATGAGGTTACAAGGAAGAATTTTAAAATAATATAAAATAAGGAGTTAATTGACTATAAAATTTTCATTGTGTAGAATAAATCAAACTTGTAATAGTAGAGTTTAATTGGAGAATTTTCAACTCAATAGACAAAAATCGAGTTAGAAAAAACCTTTATGAAATCGTTATCTTATGAATCAAAACCCCATGAATGGTATAATATGATATGGATTTTTTAAATCACATATAGTGAATGAAAATTATGATAAAAAATAAAACCATGACCAATATAAACACCCCAAATAATGAAATAATTAGTGAATATGAATTATGTCTCATTAAAAAATTGAGATCTGAAAACCTAGACATTGGCCTTAATTCCTCTCCAAATTGGATTAACTTTTTGAATAATCATATTAAGTTTATTTTATAACTTCTAGGTAACCTTATTTAACAATATTTTATTTAATAATGACCATTTATTATCATAAATTATTTATTTATTATATTGTTTATATTTTTTTTAGTCATTTGATGTAGTTCAATCAATGTATATATAAATAAACTTATATATTAACCATTGTTGAATTTTTCATATAATTAAATCATAATCCCGAAAATTAAAGGTTTTATATACTTCATTTTTATATTAATTTAAAGTAGATACAGTTATATAGGTTTTTATAAAAAGAACTCGGATTAGGAAAGGTAATATGATATGTTCATTATATGTGGCTATGGTTACTATGATCATTTATTTCTAATATAACTTATAGAATGTACAATATTATATTTATATAGTATTAATATTTACCAAAAAATAATATTTATACCTTTAATATATTTTTAAATTCATCCATGTTAGGTGGTGATGAAAAACAAATCACGCCACTTCATGGAAGTGATAGTCTACACATACACACAAACGACATTATTTTGTGTTTTTGGTAGTGGGTAGAAAAGAATAAATAAGGGTTGTTACATTAATATAATAATACAATATTATAAAAATTATACTAAGGTCATTACTTTATTATAGTTAGGATTGGATTCAAATAGCAATATTAAGAATAAAAGGTTAAGGATTAAGTAATACTCATGTAGGGACCTAGAATATTCTTTGGAAAGACTATTTGGAAATGAAAGGTAGAGGACAACATATGTTCACCATGGGATTTAGGTTAAGTAAGGGGCTTATATCATAGAAAATATGGGTAGGTTTTCAATGAAATTTCAAAAGGGATGTGTAAATTTCATAGTGTGGAAGTGATTCCCTTTTATAAGTAAAGAAATGGGATCTTTTGTGAACACCCATTATTTTTCAAAAATGGAATAACACTATTCAAGTGTCAATGGTTCCAAAAGTGAAAAATAATGGATTTTGTGGAGATATACGGTTTTTGTTGGTCTGAGTAGAGTACTCAGGGGGGGGGGGTGAATTACATATCTATTCAAAATTTCTATGAAAAAGTTTTCTTAAAAAGGTTATACAATAAAAATGTATAAAAACTAATTAATCAAGGTAATATGGTTATAAGTGTATGACTATTAAAATATCATCTCTGAAGATTGATTAATTCCTAGTAATATCAATATGAATTATTGATACTACTTTTTATGTGATTCTAATAAGGGAAAACAATTTTAATTATTATCCAGGAATAACTTTAAATGTACAATCTAGTGTTTTCTGAAGTATACAGTAAAGTAGAGAAAAAATAAATTCATAAACACATCAGATAAAACAATTTGTTCAGTATCACGTCGATACCTAATCCACTCCACTTTGTGATCACCAACCACTAAGAAGCTTATATTAATAAACGTGATCCACACATTGGATCAGGGTAAACAATAGTGAAGAAGATTGTCCAGGTCACACGACCTCTTCCACAGTTCTTCTTGGGTATAAACTACAAGGTCACATAAGTATCTCTTACATAATTTTCCATGGGAGTAAAAAACTATAAGAAGATATGAGATAAATGATATCTTGTATCCTGTAGTTTAGTAAAAGAGACAATGTGCACATTAATACACACACACACACACTGCTCTAAAGCTAAAAATAGTACACAATAGATCAAAGATGATGGGATATAGTTATAATTGATTTGAGCGTTATTATATGAATATCTGGACTTTTAGGCTGAAGAAGATGCATGTATCGAGTCCTATTGTGAAAAATAGTGCATCACATGTGTGCCAGTTCGAAGGTGTAAGCTGTGTAGCTCATGTTATTTTAGAAGGTGGAACTACGAAGATGTTTTTGGATTTTATCTACAATAGTGAAGTCTCTTGAATCGAGAGTGATTCGAGTTTTATTCGATTATTTTTGATTTCATGTATTGGTTCACTCTTCTAGAATGCTCTCACGTCTGTTTCTCTACTTCTTTGTATATTTTCATCTCAGATTATCTTAATTTTTAATTGTGGGTGCACACATTAGAGCTAAAAGGATGCATGTATTCTACACCTTGTACTGTCAGGTGACATGTCTACAAAAAACATTAATTATGTCAGTGCCTTTAAATGACACATATATGACCATTAGAAATTATAATGAAAAAGACAAAACTGTTTAAAGAACAATTGCATAGTCTGTCTATAAACAGTGTCACTTGGAAACAGTATCACCACGAAACAGTGACTTCTTCTTTTACTTTGACCAGTGAGACAGTCCTGAAGGTATAGTCGTGTTAAGATCAAGATCTAGTAGCACAAATTCAGTGTTAGAATCATGGTGTCTGGTGCTTTTACAAACATAGAATAGTGTCTAAGTGATGGTAGCATGGAACTGGTGTCACAAACTTCATGAGATCTGAAACTGATCACGGGGTCTGGGTCACAGTGTCTGGGTCACGGTGTCTGGCTCACATTATCTGGGTCATGGTGTCTGGGTCATTTTCCAGAAAAATAGCACCGATGGAAAACTCAAAGTTTCTCAAACTTAGCCGAATATTTTTATACTGACTGAAGCAGTAATATTCACAGAATGAATTATACTTAATCATTCATATAAAAATCATTAAAGAAAATATTTAAATATAGTTTACAATAATCATGCATGATTTAGGATTAACATGATTTTGTGGATATTTATTTAAATCATAAAGAGACCAACCATCTCTACACATGATTTGAGACAGATTATATAGGTTAATCATGATTTATAGGATGTATAGGAATTGTGATCATTAATACATGATTAAAACAAGTTGAGTCCAATAGTTTCCCAATTTTTATGATGCCAAATCATGTGAATGAGATATCTATTCTTATTTTGATTTTAGTGTTCTCTTATCCCCCTTTTGGGATTATCAAAAATAGTAAAAAAAAATAACGGAGATAAATAAGAGAACAGACAACAACAGTTCACATTTGAAAAATATGTTTCATTACAAACAGTATGAAAAAGGAAAAAATATCACTATCAAGAAACAATTTTCAATTTTCTTCAACACTAGTTGTCTTCTCATTTCCATTGGAAGCAACATTTTATGGATCCACAAGAGTAGAAGTATAAGTTGAAGAAGGGAGTGAGCAAACAGTCAGAGAAGGAAGAGGAATTCCTTCACAAACTGAAGGCTCCAAAGTAGGTTTAGTGGAAGACTGAGGAATGTGTTGGTCAAGGATAATAGGTCTGAACTAATTCAGAGCTAGATATATAGACATTGAGGTGGAGACAAAGGCAGTGGATGAGGAAGGAGGTAAACCATACTACAATGGTGTAGTTGTAGGAGCCACAATAGCAGAGCTCCACAAATGAATGCAAGGCTTCAAAAACTGAATGAACTCAGTAATAATATCACCAACATACTTCTTTGCTTCCTCAAAAATCATCTTTGTTCTCTATGAACTTGTCAAATAGAGGATTGAAATCATTCATCTTTTGAACTTGAGTGTGTAATGGTTGAGTGACAGAAGGTATTTTAAAATTCTCTACTAGATATTTGAAATGATTGACCACATCATGCTTAGAGAAAATCGTATTAAAGTATCAATCCACTTTCATAGTAATTTCTTCCAGAGCATTATTTGCAATCGTTGAGTTAATCCCCACCAAATAAAGGAATTTTCCAATATTCTTGACAACAGTAGATAAAATTTCATTTTCAAAACCACTGAACACTGATTGAAGTTCCTCCTTAATAATGGTTCTAATTAGATCAATGTCAATGGATAGAGATGACTTTATAGAGACACTAGAGGCTGTAACCACTGAAGTGAGAGACTTTAGTTGATCCATAACTATTTTTAGACATCACTTATACTCATCAGTCTGTTTTTGAGACCAATTACAAGCTCATGAATCTCTTGGAATCTTTCATTTTTTCTCTCAGCCACATTGTTTGCTAATAAATTCTTGTTAAGTTGAATTAGAGAGAAATTGTTTTGTGGAATCAGACTACTAACATCCTAAATAGAATGAGAAACATGATTTGTCCTGATTTTAAAACATTTTTCATATCTTCAACCATAGATCTAAGAGACTTCACTTCACAACTTAGTTGTTTGTTCTCAATTCTGCCCTCTTGAATTGCATGAAGCATTTTTGGTTGAATCTTTCATATGAGCTTCCCTTAAGGCAATGCATAATATCTTTCACTTAGGTTTGTTACTGGAGTAGGTTCAGTGTTCATGGAATTTTCAACTCTAGCCAATAAATTAGCTTCAAAGGCTTTTAAATCACCCTAACTCACGAAAGAAGGAGGTTTTTGTGAAGGTTCTGGAATAGGAGTTGAGACAGGAACATGTTCCTTTGTAGATTTTACTTCTAGAGCAGAAATTTGTTTCAATTAAAACATAGTAGACATGTCTATTCCTTTAACTAAGGCTTCCTAGGTATCATTCACATCAAATTATCTAGGAAACTTATATGAGGTTTCCACAGTGCTTTGATCAAATGGTTTATTAATTTCAACACTTTCTAGACTGGGGTTCAACTCCCTCTAAATAAGTGAATCTCTCATAGGACTAAGAGATTTAATTCTTTGAAACAGTTCTAAAATATCATATCCAAAACTCTCACCCATTTCTTTTTATCCAGTTGGAAGGCTTGTTCCATTCTTTCCCTAGTAGAAGGGATAATTTCAGGATTATATTGTTCTTCTAAATGTTCTTCAATCACAACTTATTTTTCAATAGAATGTTTTTCTTCTAAAATATCCCCATGAAAAACATTTTCATTTACTCTAATAATATATTCTTTTCCAGAATAAGGTTCTTCTTCCTAATCAACACTTCTTTTAGTAACATGTTCTTCCATCTCAACAATTTTTTTTGGAACAAGTCCATTGTTTTTTATCCATTACAGTTTATTCTATAGGGGCAACAATTGCCTCTTCTTCCTCTTCAACAAGATAGTCAAAAATTTCATCTGGTTCCAAACCAGGATCAAAAATCTTATTGGGTTTTTAATGATGGTCAACCGAATTAAACTTTACAAATAACCATTTATTATTTTCCATCCAAGCCTTTTCCCATAGATTCAAACTAATTCTCATTGTTTTGACGTAACCATTGAGATACATAATTCATAGTCATGGATGACTTCTTCATTAAGTCCAACCATTCCTTTTGTATTTATCATAGTAGATATTAAACTTGAGTATAATAAGGAGGTATACATTGAGGTTGTCTTAGTCAATTCACACATAATAAGTAAAAATACTTTCATAGATTAATATTGTCTCCATTCTTCATAGGATTTTTAAAAAATAAATCACGATATTTAAGGGTATAAAAATCTCAATTTCTTAGACTAATCAAATTCTGAATAAATTTAAACATTAATTTGGTTTCACCATCTAACTCAGTAGAAATTCCTATTCTTTTCTATTTGATTCCATCCTGGCCTCCAAATGCCTCTTCTAAAAAAATATCACTAGGAGGAGGAGGAATTCTTTGGTAGTCATAAAAAATTCCTTCTTGAGGTATCCTTAGGTAGGCAGCCCATAACCTTGAGGAAAAGGTGTATCATTGGACATTAATCTAGATTCTCACAACAAAACCATCTTCTATATCAAATAAAATCTGGAGAAACTAATTGAACTAAGCAATAATCTTTGGATAAATCATCCTTGTCTCCATTGTAAACCAATCCATCCATCCATACTATTTAGGTACTTTGGACACTAAATACTTACGTGAAAACAACTACATAGGGTAGATTTATTTTTCAGCCACTATTCAATCATCAATGTTTGGGTTCAGTGGTGCTTTGGGTGATTCCTTTGGTTATCTTTTCACATTATTCTTAGATCTATGCTTCTCAGAAGTTGAAGAAGATGGGTGCTTCATTATGGGCATTCAATGAGGGGTTTAGGAGATAGAGAAAGATATGAATGGGGTATTAAAATTTGGGAGATAAGGGTTTATGTTATGAGAAAAGAGAGACCGTGTAATGAAATGAGTGAAACATATTGGGTTTTTATCATTTATGGATATCATGCGTCGCAAATTTGAAAGCGTGGGTTGAATATAGTAAAACAATAAACACAAAATTATGGGTAATAAATTACAAATAGAATCAAAAAGTTTCATTACGGTGAGACTATAATAGGTTTTCACAGTGAGACCAGAACATGTTCTCATGGTGTCATCTTCACATTGTGTCTTGACATGGTGTGACCATAATATTTGAGACAATAAGTACAAGAAAATTACCAAGATATAGTAATTATGAGAATGTAAACATGAAACTAAAACTTTAAGACAGTTGATTAGCCACTGAAAGAGGCTAATATTCATTGTTAATATATATAATTTTCATGTTCCTTGTTATTCTTCAAAACCATTCTAGTGCATTTTACATTTTGAACATTCATTCTCATCATTTGTGCACTTCATGCCTAATTTGCACCAATTTAGGCCCAATGTTTCATCTGATTTTAAATAATTTAATTACCCATATTTTAATTTGATATTTTTGTAAATGGATATGAACATAAATATGAATATTTTTTACTCAGGGATCAATGGAGTATTCATAAAGGATGATGGGGATATTTGGCGATGAAAGGAAACAATTATGGAGATGGAATATTGGATATAATCCCACTGATGATAATGTGGGGCCCACAATACAGTCCCAATGAACCCCAAATTTCATGGGGGTCTAGAAGACATATAGAGGAAAAAATAAATCCACTAGAGCCTGTGATAATTAATCCTAAATGGTGGTGATTATGGCATCCCAAGTTAAAGATACAATTCTATGGCAGATTATGTGGCTTAGAAAAACTTCCCACCATTTAAAACATATCTCCCAAACCATGAAGTGTTTTGGGCTGAAATATTTCAGGATTTTAGAGGACATTTTGGTCTTCATTTATGTCATTTATGGCCCACTCCAATTCTTCATTCAAGAAGGTGATTTCGGCACGTCTGTTCGGTGGGTGCATGTTGGCTCCCACTTCGAGGCAAGAGTTGAAAAGTATCATCTCCATTAATTTTCCACCCACCTTTCCCCAACACAATTAATTAAATGCACATGGGATGATGGGGGCTTGGACAAGGACTTAAAAAGTTCTTATTTAAGGTAGTAGTGGTTGAGTATTTGGGGGATCTTCGAGCTTTGTTTTCATTGTAATGTGGTTTTTCCAAATTGATTTTGTAACGTTCTTCTTTTGCATGTAAGTTGTTTGAATCACCTTAGTTTCCAATAAAATTTATTCTTCTTCTCTATTTATGTTCTTATTCTTTTTACATTGATACCGTTTCCCCAAGGTGTGATCTTATTCACACCAGCACTTGTTAATTAATTCACAAAACGGTGCAGTGAGCGTTTCATTGTTTTAGTTTTCTTCTTCAATCCCGCTTCTTTAAGTCAACTTCCTGCTTCCATTTATTGAATAACATAAATGGATGGATAACCCCTTATGGGTTGGTCCTAGGGAGTTTCATGGGGTGGATTAGATGTTATTTAATATGCTTAAATTCATAAGCATTTCATTATTTAAATATTTCCATTTTTTGGTTTATTTTCTTTTGCGTCTTCACCAACTTTAACAATGACACATTTTGAGTGCTAGTGAGATATAATTCTTTGGAGTGATCATTAAATTGATCCTACAAGTGAATTGATTATTAGACTTGGAATTGTGTTGGGATTAAATTGGCTAATGATTTTGAGGAATTATATCATTTTTTGGATGCATCTAGAATTAGTGAAATGAAACTTTTTAAGAAAAGAAATACATTCAATCTAACCCTAGTAACAACTTAGGATCAACTTGTCTCCATTAATTGTTTTAGACTAAGTAATTGAGTGTTTCTTATTATTTATTAAAATTAAATCACTAGTTATTCAAATAAAATAAATCCAAATAGTTTTCCACTGCATAGCCAAATAATTTAAAAATCAGAGTGTCTCTAGGTTTCTTCTTCGATCCCTGTGGATTCGACCCCTACCTGTACTACACCAACCATATACCTGTAGGGTAAATTTGGGCGTAACCAAATTTTGGCGTAGTTTCTGGGGACCAAGTATGTTCCTTAGAAAAAAAACTTCTTTTCTTACACCCCATTCCTATATTCTCACCCAAATTATCTTATCTTTTCCTTTTATCGCTTTTTTTTCTTTTGGTGCATGTCCGTCTACACCCACGATAACTCAAACAGATTAGTTAGGGTGGAAACTCCTAGGATAGAGGAGTCAAGTTCATCTAAGGGATTGTTTAAATTTGATAAAAATATTCTTGAAACTCCAAATTCACCAATTAAAACAAGTTCAATGGAGGGTCTTCAAAGAAATCAAATGGTAAACCCTGTGGGTGATCAAATGGGAAATCCAAACCAAGAAGCTCCAAACAAAGGGAATGTGGTCGATCAAACCAGGAATGACTACCTCACTCCATCATGGACCAATTCCCCATCATGCATTAGACACAATACCCTAGGAGATTCCAAATACATATTCAAACCCCATTTCCTAAACCACCTTCCAATATTACATGGAATGGAGTCCGAGATTCCCTACCTTCCCATTAAGGAGTTCAATGACATTGTGGAAAACATGTATCCCCCACATAAACTAGAATCAGCTAATTTTAGGATATTTCCATTTTCATTAAAGGATCAAGCTAAAAATTGTCTAACAAATTTGATACCCTCATCCATCAACACTTGGTACCAATTACAAAGAGAATTATATAAAAAATACTTTCCCCACCACAATACAATTGCACTAAAAAAGAGCATCCAATTTTTTTTTTCAAAAAGAGGGAGAGTCATTCTATGAAACATGGGAGAGGTTAAAAGACACCCAAAACATGGTTCCACACCATGGTTTTTATATTCCTTAAAAAGTTAGAATTTTCTATGAAGGGTTGGGCCCGAGGAACTAACAATTCATTAACATGAAGTGTAATGGGACGTTTAAAAACAAATCCCCAAATGATGCTTATGAGTATCTAGAAATCCTTGTTGAAAAAAACAAAACATGGGGAACATAACCTTATTCTGAAAAGCCCCAATGAACTTCAGAAATTCACACACTTATAGAACAAGAAATCCCCAAGGATAAACTCTCAGCACTCACTAGAAAGGTTGAAGAGATAGACCTCAGAAAAATCCATGAAATACAAACCCTAGATCCTGTTTGCACAATTTTTGACAAACATGACCACAAAATAGACAAATTCCCCACCATTACATCCATAAAGGATGTTCTTCTAGGAGGACCACCTGCTTAAGTCAATGCCCTAAACATTCAAAATCCCCAATACCAAAACACATTCAACCCAAGGTATAATGACCACCCAGGTTTCCACTGGAGAGATAACCAACAACCTAGCCAACCACAGGGAAAAAATCCAAACCCCCATCATAACTACCAAACCCATAACCAATTCCAACCCAACCTATCCAATACCAACAACCACCAGTCCATCTTCAAAAAACCATTCCACCTCCAAAATATCCCCCCAGGAAAAACCAATCGTCTCAAGCACCAACCAAAATGGTTCCACAAAGCTTACAAGAAAAACTGTGAAATCAAATGGAGAGGATGAACTCAGAAGTATCTTCCCTTAAACAAGAACTTAAAACCATAAAAACTTGAAAGGCACCCATGCCTGCTCAGGTGTTACCATGATCAACTTCAAGGAGAGTGTCAATCTGTACTCAAACAACTCATGAACAACTAAAGGCTGTGATTATTTTAAGAAGTGGGAAATCAATTAAAAAACCCAAAAAAGTCAGATAATATGTGAAGCTTCAAACTCTAATTAAAATTAAAATGAACCACAAGATCAAACTGAGGAAACTGGTAACAATGTGAAAGAAACTGTTGACCTCACCTGGTTTGATAATCCCAATCGTATATTTATATGTTTTGATAATCCCAATTATGTGTTCATATTTTATGATATCCAGATCTACCGATGCAAAGAGCTACTGATGCAAAGAGTTACCGATGAAAAGAGATACCGATGCAAAGAGCTACCGATAAGAGCTACCGATAAGAGCCACCGATAAGAGTTTGAAGAGCTACCAATGGAAGATCCTACACCGAGTCAACTGTACATGTCTACAAACAAACGGCTACCTATAATGAACTGCGGAGTCAAATCCTATATCCTCGACACTATTTGTTTATTATACTAACGGTTACATTTGTTACTTTTGATGCATTTAATGTTATTAAATGATTTGTGTTGCCATTTTAGGAAACCGTACCAAGTACGATCGAAAAGCATAAACATTATTTATTCTCAGAAAAACAAAAAGGGCATAAAAAGGACATCGTGTATCTATCAAAAAGAGAGAGAGACACTAGACCAAAAAGAGATCAAGCACACAGAACATACTGGTGATCAAGCTCAAAACGTGCCAAGAACAACTGGAGAACTTGCACTCACGAGACTACTACTACCAGCCTACAGAACATAGAGCATACGTCGAGCAATATATGCTAAAGAAGAACCACACAAAACTCATCATTCTTTGAGCCGATAAGCAAGCTGAACCTGGAAGTCATGGAAGCAGATGGTACTCTGTTTTCCAGACAAAAACCAGAAGAAGACTCAGAACGAATTCTAATCAACAAAAGGAGTCGAGAGCTGCACTAAGATCACTAGAGCCTTTTCTAATCTCTAAATCTTTATCTCTGTGATTTACTATTTACATTACGAGCAGTGTGTGTTATCTGTTGTATTTTACACACACACTGTCTCCGGAACCTTAACTGGAGGATTTTAAAATCCTCACTTACTATATTTTCATTCTTTTTCCCACTGTGGATAGTGGTAGAGGTTGTGTGTGACCTGGACAGCTGGTTGCTGTTGTTTTGTTTCCCACGGATAACAGTGGTGGAGGTCTTGGACCTGGACAGTTGTAAACTGTTGAACCCCGATCCAGGGTGTGGATCTTCCTTATATAAACTTTTGAGAGGACTAAGTCTCGACTTGAGACTGAACCTCTTGGTTAACTCCTCTGTGTTTTTAGTTAAAGTTTATATCCATACAATACATATCTATTTCATATTCCGCTAAAATTACTTTGAAATATAATTTATTTTCAAGGATACTTTGATAGTTAAACTCACAAGTGTTTATATTTATTGTAAACCAGTAAGTTAGTTTCAAAAGTTAAATTAATCATAAGATTAAGTTAACTGAGAACTAATCAATCTTTGAGAAACTAATTGAACCTTTATAATCTGTATAAATTCACTACAGTTTAATCTGTTTTTGAAATTGGGGTATTTTAATTGAAATTGTTTTTAGCAGAAATTTTAATTGGAACTCAATTCACCCCCCTCTTGAGTGTCCACTCCGAACAACATTTGGTATCAGAAGGTTTATTAATACCTTCTAATTTACTCTGTTTTCAACTGTTATTTTAGTTGTATTTTAAAGTTCTTAAAATTTCTGTTATTTCTAAATTTTTAACTCTTTAAATTTTGTTTATAATGGATAATAGACTTGAGGGTGCTGCTACTAACCGGCCACCTTTCTTTAATAGAAGTAACTATGCTTAGTGGAAACTTAAAATGAAAATTCATCTAGAAAGCATGAGTTTTGATATTTGGACTGCTATTGAATCTGAATATAAAGTTCCCACTACTGATAGATCTACTTGGGATGAACCTACAAAGACTGCTTACAATAATAATTGTAAAGCTATGAATGCTCTGTACTGTGCTTTAGGAGATGAAGAATTTAATAGAATTTCTGTATGTAAAACTGCTTTTGAAATTTGGGATACCTTGGCTGTTTCTCACGAAGGAACAACCAATGTTAAACAAATGAGATTAAACACTTATACTATTAAAAATGATAATTTCAAAATGAAGCCTGATAAACCTATTTCTGACATGTATCTCAGGTTCAATGAGATAGTAAACACAATGAGCTCACTCGGAAAGATTGTTCCTGCAAAAGAACAAATTATGAGAATACTGAGATGTTTTCCAGATAGATGGAGAGGTACATCCGTTTCAATTAGAGAATCCTGTGAAATTGGAACATTGCCTGTCAAGGAGTTAATTGGTAAGCTGATGATGTATTAAGAAGAGCTTAAAGTAAATAAAGAAGAAGATGAGGAAACCAAAAAAAAATCTGTAGCGTTTAAAACTACTGCCTTTAAGAGTAAAGACAAGGATAAACTACAAATGGAGACTGAGAGTTCAATGAGTGAAAATTCAGAATCTGATAGTGATACTGATATGGCTCAAATAGACAGGAGATTCAAGAAGTTTTATAGGAAAAAGAAATTATTTAGGAAAACTAATTAGAAAGGAAAGTATGATCAACAAGGCAAATGGAAAAAGGATTGGAAGAAGGCTGACAGGACTGATGAAGTTGTCTGCTATGAATGCAAGCGAAAAGGACATATCAAAGAAGACTGTCCAAAGTTAAAATTCAAAAATAAATATGATTACAAATACAAGAAGTACAAGAAAGCCATGAAGGATACCTGGAGTGCTTCAGAAGACAGCACTAGTGAAGCAAAATCTTCGAACTCTGAAAGGAATCGAGCCAACATGTGTTTCATGACAAATACTTCTAAGGTAACATCTGACACTCCTGTTTTAAATTCATATTATTCTGGAGATGATTCTGATTCATAAAACATGTCAAAATCTGAACTATTTGAGTACTGTGATATGTTGGAAGAAACCTGTAATGATCTTAAAGACAAATACAAAGGTTTAAAGAAATATTATGCTTTAAGTGTTAAGCATAAATCTGATCTTGATATAGAAAAGGAAAAGAATGCTCAACTACGAAAGGAAAATACAGAACTGAAACTGTCAAATGAGAAACTTAGAAAGGACTTAGAAAAATTCAGAAATGGAAGGGATGCTTTAACTCAAATGCTAGGAAAGCAAGTTGCACCTAGATATGCTACTGGTTTGGGATACCAACCTGGAAAGAGACAGTTCAGTAGAACCCGATTTATTCCTAAGTCTGAAAAAAATTCTGCTAGTTCCAGTTTTGGAAATTCATATTCTTCAACAGGTTGTTCACATGGTTATAGACTAAATAAAGTTTATCTTTCAAAATCTGTTGTTTCTGTTAAATTTATGGGACCCATAAAACAAATTTGGGTACCTAAGGGCCTGATTGCTAACCTATCTGGACCCAAGAAAATCTAGGTACCAAAGTCATTTCCTGTTTAAATCTGTTTTATAGGAGACCAGCTTGAAGAGCGATCAAAAGAAGATATGTTACTTTGAAATTGGGTTCTCAAGACACATGACTGGATATTATTCTTGCTTCAAGAGATTAGTAAAGGTTGATGGAGGTCATGTCACCTTTGGTGACAACTCTAAGGTAAAAATCATCGGCCTAGGACAGATTGGTAACACTGACTCAGTATTAATTTCTAAAGTTTTATTCATTGATGGACTTAAATATAACTTGCTTAGCATATCTCAATTATGTGACGATGGTTTCAATGTCAAGTTTGAAAATGATTCGTGTGATGTTTTTAACTCCAAAAATTCTTTAGTATTTTCTGCTCTAAGGAATGAAAATGTTTATGCTGTTGATTTAAACTCTTTAGCCAAAAAAAATATTTCTTGTTTGAATCCTTTTCATAAAGAATCTTGGCTATGACACAGAAGATTAGGACACTGCAACATTCACTCACTTAGAAAACTGGGTAGGAAAAACTTAGATAGAGACTTACCTAAATTAGAATTCCCAAATGACAAAGTGTGTAATCCCTATCAAAAGGGAAAACAACACAAAGTTTCTTTTAAATCAATGAAAGAAGTATCAACTTCTCAACCACTTGAGTTGGTTCACATGGATTTGTTTGGACCATTAAGAGTTTCTAGTCTAAATGGGAAGCATTATGTCTATGTTCTTGTAGATGACTTTTCTAGATATACTTGGGTATACTTTCTAGCTCACAAAAGTGAAGCTTGTTCTTACTTTGTTAAATATTCCAAGTCTGTAGAGAACCTTAGTGAACTTAAGATTAAAACCCTGAGAAGTGATCATGGTCGTGAGTTTGAAAATCATGAGTTTGAATCTTATTTCTCACACAATGGATATATTCACAATTTTTCTGCCCCTAGGACACCCCAACAAAATGGTGTAGTAGAAATGAGAAACCGAACCCTTCAAGAAATAGCTAGAAATATGCTCAATGAATATGAACTGCCTGTTTACTTTTGGGCTGAAGCTGTTAATACAACTTGTTATGTTATTAATAGAGTCTTGATCAGACCTGTTCTTAAGAAAACCCCATACGAGGTATGGAACAATAGGAAGCCTAAGGATAATTACTTCAGAATTTTTGGTTGCAAAGTCTTTATTCTTAACACAAAAGATAATCTGGATAAGTTTTCTCCCCAAAGCGATGAAGGAATTTTCCTGGGTTACTCTATTTCAAGTAAAGCTTATAGAGTTTTCAATAAGAAAACCAAGTGTGTGGAAGAATCTGTTCACATCAAATTTGATGAAACTGATCCACATGAGCCTAAAACATCTCTTGAGAATCTTGAAGAAGATTTGTCTATTCTGGACCTTAATGATAAATCTAAAGAACCCGTTATAAAAACATCCAGTTCTGGACTTTCTCCAGAATCTGCTTCTGTCGAACCCGATCCTATAGATGAACCTGAAGTTTCTAATCCAACCTTTACCAAATCGACTAAGATTTTAAAGAATCGTCCTTTAGATGCTGTTGTTGGTAATATTGATAGAGGAACACAAACTAGAGCTTCTCTAAGAAACCAGGTTGAACATCAAGATTTTCTGTCACAGCTAGAACCCAAAAATATCAATGATGCTATCAATGATGAATTCTGGGTAATAGCCATGCAAGAAGAGTTGAATAAATTTGAAAGAAACAAAGTTTGGGAATTAGTTGACAGACCCAAGGACACCTTGACAATAGGCACAAAATGGGTTTTTAGAAATAAAGTAGATGAATCAGGAAACATAGTTAGAAACAAAGATAGACTAGTTGCACAGGGATATAGTCAAGAAGAAGGTATAGACTATGGAGAAACTTTTGCACCTGTAGCTCGACTGGAAGCTATTAGGATCTTACTTGCATATGCATCACATCTGAATTTCAAGTTATATCAAATGGATGTCAAAAGTGCATTTCTAAATGGTTTTATAATTGAATATGTTTTTGTGGAACAACCACCTAGATTTACAAACCCTCATTTTCCAAATCAAGTTTTTAAACTTTCTAAAGCTTTATATGGTTTAAAACAAGCTCCAAGAGCTTGGTATGATAGACTCAACAATTTTCTTATTTCAAAAGGTTTCAATAAAGGGATTGCTGATCCAACTATTTTTATTAAAATAATTTCTAAAGATGTTTTAGTTGTACAAATCTATGTTGATGATATTATATTTGGATCTTCTATACACTCACTATGTACTGATTTTTCAAAAAGTATGCAAAATGAATTTGAAATGAGCTTAATGGGAGAGCTTAAGTATATTCTTGGTATTCAAATTTTTCAAACTAGAGGTGAAATTATTTTAAATCAAAGTAAATATACAAAAGATCTTTTAAAACATGTTAGATTGGATAACATTAAGGAAAATGATACACCTATGAGTACTACCTGTAAGTTGGATACAGATGAAGCTGGGAAACCAGTGGATCAAACCAATTACAGAGGTATGATTGGTAGTTTACTTTATCTTACTGCTAGTTGACCAGACATTATTTTCAGTGTATGTATGTGTGCTATATTTCATGCTAATCCTAAAGAATCACACTTACTGGCTGTTAAAAGGATTTTTAAATATCCTAATCATACTGTAAACTTAGGTTTATTTTATCCAAAAGGACAATCATTTGACCTAACTAGCTATTCAGATGCTGAATTTTCTGGGTGTAAGTTAAAAAGGAAGAGCACATCTGGAACATGTCATTTACTTGGGAAATCCCTAGTGTCATGGTGTAGTAAGAAACAGAATTCAGTTGCATTGTCTACTGCCGAAGCAGAGTATATAGCTGCTGGTAGTTGCTGTGCACAAATTCTGTGGATGAAACACACTTTATTGGACTATGGATTTGAGTTTAAACATGTTTCAATCAACTGTGACAACACTAGTGCAATAAACATATCTAAGAACCCTATATCTCACTCTAGAACCAAATACATAGATGTAAGACATCATTTTCTAAGAGATCGTTATCAAAAAAGGTGATATTACTCTTGAATTTATTGGCACTGAACATCAATTGGCCGATATTTTCACTAAAACTTTATGTTTTGATAGGTTAAGTTGCATTAGGCACGAGCTGAGGATGATCAATTCTCACCGATGTTGAAATTCTCACCGATGATCAATTCTCACCGATGTTGAAATTCTTACCGATGATCAATTCTCACCGATGTTGAAATTCTCACCGATGATCAATTCTCACCGATGTTGAAATTCTCACCGATGATCAATTCTCACCGATGTTGAAATTCTCACCGATGATCAATTCTCACCGATGTTAAAATTCTCACCGATGATCAATTCTCACCGATGATCAATTCTCACCGATGATCAATTCTCACCGATGTTGAAATTCTCACCGATGATCAATTCTCACCGATGTTGGAATTCTCACCGATGTTGAAATTCTCACCGATGTTGAAATTCTCACTGATGCAATGTTTTAAAACATCTGTCTGCCGCCTAGAATATGAATCGTTTTATTTTTATGTTATTTTACTTTATTCGTTTAATTATGATTCCTACATGATAAAACGAAGCCTAAACCGCTTCTCACTCCGCCGAACCCAAAACCCTTCACCTTTGAATCCGAGCTCCCTAATCGACTGAGAACCCTAAATCCGCGATGGAAAAAACCAAGATTCCTGCCAACAGAGACGATAGTGTAGAGCCTAAAACAAAGAAGCAGAAATTACAGCAAGAAGCTAGTGGATGTAATGTCAGAACCAGGTCAGGAAAGCGACCAGTAAACCCTCATTTGCTGAATAGAGATATTGTGATTGAAAAGGAGCTATGTGTAGTTTGGCTGCTACCAAGCAAGTCGTTGGTGCTTGCAATTCTGGAAGATCAAAGATGGGTAGATTGTTTTTCAAATAACAATGGTCCCTACTACCCGAAGTTAGTGAAACAGTTCTACGAATTCGTAAGCTTCGAGAAGTCTGAGAATGAGAATCGGGTAAGTTCTTTTTTAAATGGAAAAGAAATGTCGTTTTCTTCAGTAGAGTGGGAAGAATATTTAAAAGTCCCACATGAAGGTGTATCCGGGTATATCTCAAGAGCAATTCTACCTACCAGTAACATCTTTGATTATGAGACCACTTTAAAAGAGCTAACGGGTAATAGAAGTCAAAGGCAAGTGGTTGCTACTAAATTGGATGGAGAGAACAGACTGCTTTTCAAATTTGTTCAACATGTTTTGATACTGAGGAGAGGAGATTTTTCTAATCTGAGATATCAAGATATTTATCTTCTACATCTATTAAGACATGGTGTGAATGTTAATCTGTGCAGACTGCTATTGAGTCAAATGGAAGACATGATTAGGCCAAAATCAAAGACTAATGCTTTATTCTTTGCCAAAATGATCTCTGTAATGATAAAAGTGAAAGGGATAGCTGAGTCTCAGGATGAGACAGTTGTAGTTAAGAATAACTTCTGTATCACTACTACAGTTTGTAAGTACATGAAAATCAATTGGAACCTGTGGAAAGAAGAATGGGTCAGTGATGACCAGAAGGTGTATGATAAATTTAATCCTGTGGATTATCCTTCAAGGCCAAAGGATAAAAGAGATCCAGGATTAGGATCTGATGAAGAGGAACCCGAGTACAGTGATGAGTCAGAAGAAGAAGAAGAAGAAGAAGAGGAAGAAACTCCTATGGATATTGGAGGAGATCCAGACTTGCCCCCAAGTCCTGTTACTGAGTGTGTATACTCATGAAAAGGAAAAGTAGAGGAAGTGTTATCTATTCATGAGGAAGACCAGCCAGTTCCTCAGCAAGAAGGAGAAAAAGAGAATGTATCTGAATCGTCTGATTCTGCTAGTTTGAGTCTGAGTCCATTGATTGAAAACTCAGTTGTGCCTACTAATGAAGTAGAAAAAGAAAGAGAAGAAGCTATACCTGTTTCAGAAAATATCCTTACTGCTGCTGAGATAGAAGTTGTTGTGGAAGATTCTGATGAAGAAAGACCAGCAGAGAATGTAGTTGTTGTACATAAGAAT
This sequence comes from Viscum album, assembly GCA_963277665.1. NCBI lineage: Eukaryota > Viridiplantae > Streptophyta > Magnoliopsida > Santalales > Viscaceae > Viscum > Viscum album. The sequence goes on from OY728135.1 coordinate 1,373,197,340, forward strand.
GCACCCATTGAGGGGGAGCATCATTCCAATCATGGAAATGTTACAGTGGCTGTTGAGATTGAAGACTGGGTAGAAGACCTAGGTTTTATAGTCTGTGGTTTGGATTATCCTGATTCGGATAATGAAATATCCTTGAATAGACCAAAGATCAGCTATGACATAAATTCTTAGTTATTACCTGATGATGTTGTCCAAGTACATGATTTAGATGTGCTGAAAGAAAATCTCAAAGTCAGTTTTGTTGAAGAAGTAAAGACAATGGAATCTTTTTTAGTTTCCTTGATTCAATCAGTCATAAATGATTCAATAGTCAGCTTAGCTTCTGCAAGAGTATCTACTACAGTTTCTCCTACTGATTTTGTTACAAAGTATGATCTTGAATCCCTGAAGCATGAGCTGAAATAATCCTTCAGTGCCTCAGTTACTAAGATGAAGCACTGTTTTTGTGAAGAAATGAAGTTGTTAGAACAATCTCTTGAGCTTTCTCTTGGTTTCAATCTGTCAATTTTTATGGGTGAGCTAATGGAAGCAGTCAAAGAGTGCCAGACCCAATCTTCTAGAATAGAAGCAGATCTTGAAGCCTTAAAGAAGTCTGTTACTGCTTTAGATTCTTACATGATCTCAAAGCCTCAAGCTGATAAGGATTTTGCCTATGTGAAAAGTGTTGTAAGCCAAATGGTCTCAGTATTTGAAGATTTTAAATCTTCTATAAAGTATCATGTTAAAAATCAGGACTCTCAACTGCAAACTCTGATTAATGGTGTGACCAAAAGTTTCAAAGAAACTGTATCCTTCTCAGTTGGTCCTCTAGCTTCAAAAACTTCTTTTGATTTGAATCAATTAAGAGCTAAGATGAAGGAGGAGCTTGGTTCTATTTCAACCAGTGGCTCTGTGGACTCATCAGATCTAAGACGGGTAGTGCTCTCTACAAGAGATTCAGTAAGGGAAATAATGAAAATCGTCCACGACACTATGAAAGAGGCCTCTGCCTCTCAGGAGGAAATCAAGAACAAGGTGGATTATTATTTCCAAATGATTTTTAACAAGAAACAACTCAACCAGCATTTCAAGAAGATGTTGGAAAACATGAAGTTACCCCTATAACTCAAGCCTTCCGAGAACAAGTGAGCAAGCAAAGGGAGCTGACTCCTTCCTTAGAAAAGTTCATGGAGAACAAAGATGATTTTTTATCTGCTATGGAAAGAGGAGGAGGTATCATCATGGATTTCAGAAATCTGTTGCTGCCATTCTTGCATGTTGATGCCAGACTAGTTATTGTCCCTCCTGCCTTTCCTGCCTCTGCCTCTACTGAATCTCCCGTCCAGATGACTCCTGCTCAGGCCATCAGAAGCCTCACACATATGATCACTCAACAAACTTCCTCATTCAGGCCAGGCACTATATCAGTGGCTCAGCCTCCTGTGATCATTTCTAGGATTCCAAAGCCCTCACTCACATCCTCACCACATGCCTCCTCTTCTGATCCAAAAGGAAAATCTCATGTTGAAGATCCAGATTGCTGAAGTGGCCCGGCTGTTTGATATGAATTTTTTTCTACTTCTTTTCTATTCTGTTTATGTAAGTTTTGTCTGGTCTAATACAAATGCCTTTCTTTACACTATCTATGTTTCTCAGTTTTCTCTGTATGCTTACCCACTTTTTGATTATCACAAAGGGGGAGAAAATTATAAAGGGGGAGAAAATATAAAGAGAGGGGGGAAATATCAAAGGGGAGAAATTTTGAGCCTTTGCTACTATTCTTACATTTCCTTCTTTGGTACCAATTCTTTCAAATCTTATCTCTGATCCTATAGTATTTAATAATAACTATGATAATTTTTGATCTATCTCATTCTATTATTATTTCCTCTATTTCCTCTGATACTGCTTTCATTGAGAAATTAGAATATAAATATTATATTCTCTTATACTATATTCTCATTTTTTTGGTCATATCATAAGTTGTGATTATAAAAAAGGGGGAGATTGTTGACCTCACCTGGTTTGGTAATCCCAATCGTATATTTATATGTTTTTATAATCCCAATTATGTGTTCATATTTTATGATGTTCTCAATTACTGTTGATCTACACTTTAATTCTTTAAAATCAGTGATCAAGTTAATAATAATGTTTAAATAATTTATGATTTATGATTAATCTCGATTATCCTTGTCTATATAAGCTTTGAAACAATTCTAAGTCAATTAGATGTTGTTTGCATAAGAGCTACCGATAGCCAGAGCTACCGATAGCCAGAGCTACCGATGCAAAGAGCTACCGATGCAAAGATCTACGATGCAAAGAGCTACCGATGCAAAGAGCTACCGATAAGATCTACCGATAAGAGCCACCGATAAGAGTTTGAAGAGATACCAATGTAAGATCCTACACCGAGTCAACCGTACACGTCTACAAACAAACGACTACCTATAATGAACTGCGGAGTCAAATCCTATATCCTCGACACTATTTGTTTATTATACTAACGGTTACATTTGTTAATTTTGATGCATTTAATGTTATTAAATGATTTGTGTTTCCATTTCAGGAAACCGTACCAAGTACGATCGAAAAGCATAATCATTCTTTCTTCTCAGAAAAACAAAAAAGGCATAAAAAGGACATCGTGTATGTATCAAAAAGAGAGAGAGACACTAGACCAAAAAGAGATCAAGCACACAGAACATACTGGCGATCAAGATGAAAACGTGCCTAGAACAACTAGAGAACTTGCACTCACGAGACTACTACTACCAGCCTCTAGAACATAGAGCATACATCGAGCAATCTATGCTAAAGAAGAACCACACAAAACTCATCATTCTTTGAGCCGATACGCAAGCTGAACCTGGAAGTCAAGGAAGCAGATGGTACTCTGTTTTCCAGACAAAAACCAGAAGAAGACTCAGAACGAATTCTAATCAACAAAAGGAGTCGAGAGCTGCACGAAGATCATTAGAGCCTTTTCTAATCTCTAAATCTTTATCTCTGTGATTTACTTTTTACATTACGAGCAGTGTGTGTTATCTGTTGTATTTTACACACACACTGTCCCCTGAACCTTAACTGGAGGATTTGAAAATCCTCACTCACTATCATTTCATTCTTTTTCCCAATGTGGATAGTGGTAGAGGTTGTGTGTGACCTGGACAGCTGTTTGCTGTTGTTTTGTTTCCCACGGATAACAGTGGTGGAGGTCTTGGACCTGGAGAGTTGTAAACTGTTGTACCCCGATCCAGGGTGTGGATGATCCTTATATAAACTTTTGAGAGGACTAAGTCTCGACTTGAGACTGAACCTCTTGGTTAACTCTTCTGTGTTTTTAGTTAAAGTTTATATCCATACAATACATATCTATTTCATATTCCGCTACTATTACTTTGAAATATAATTTATTTTCAAGGCTACTTTGTTAGTTAAACTCGCAAGTGTTTATATTTATTGTAAACCAGTAAGTTAGTTTCAAAAGTTAAATTAATCATAAGATTAAGTTAACTAAGAACTAATCAATCTTTGAGAAACTAATTAAACCATTATAATTTGTATAAATTCACTACAGTTTAATCTGTTTTTGAAATTGGGGGATTTTAATAGAAATTGTTTTTAGCAGAAATTTTAATTGGAACTCAATTCACACCCCTATTGAGTGTCCACTCCGACCAATAGAAACAACTCTTCAACAAACAACCCCAAAACCTGCACCATTTCGTCAACACATGAGGGGGAAAACCAAGCCTGAATTGAGTGAAACATTGAGGGAAATCTTCTCAAAAGTCAAGTTGAACATTCCCCTTCTTGAGGCCATCCAAACCATACCTTCCTACTGAATGTACCTTAATGAATTGTTCACTTTTAAAATAAAATTTTTACATAAAAACCATGTCCTTTTGGATGCTAATGTGAGTACCACCATTCAAGGGACCATTCCACCGAAGTTGAAAGACCCGGGTTTCCCGTACATCAACGTTGAACTAGGAGAGAGCAAAGTTGTCAAGGCCTTGTGTGACCTAGGTGCTAGTGTCAATATCATCCCATATTCTACATACTTCCAGTTAGACCTAGAAGAACTCCAACCCACATCTGGCACACTTTAACTTGCTGATCGTAGCATTACGGTTCCAAAGGGGATTTTAAAGGATGTTCTGGTAAAGGTTGAAAACATCATCTACCCTGCTGAAATCACTGTCCTTGACAACCATCCAAACTTAAGAAATAAGGGAAAACCCCCAATCATCCATGGCCATCCATTCCTTGCAACAATCAACTCTATTATCTGAGTATGAAATGGGAACATGACCATCACCTTTGGAAACATGAGTCTACACTTGAATATCTATAATTCATGCACACAAATAGGGGATGATGACGAGATTCATGAAGTGAACATGATCGTAAGAACTGATAATTAATCCATAGAACATCAAAGAATATTTGATGGATGTTTATGTCAGGATGAGATTTATTTTCTTTGTTGACATGAAGGAAGTTTATCTCCATGGATTGAATCATTTTCAAATTACTCTTTCGATGAAGTCTTAGGTCCAAAAATCAGTGAAAACTTTCAAAAAACCACATTCATGGAGACCAATCAAACTTCCTTCCCTAAATCTGATCAACACAATCTTGTAACTGAAACTTCTATTTGGGGGGAATCAATCCTATCTAAAACTCTAAAAAAAGAAATTGATATCGATCCAATGTCCAAATCTTCTGCTGAAATTCTGAACCAACATGATCTTGAATTGAAGGAACTTCCCGCTGCACTCATGTATGCCTTCCTAAGGGAAAATCATTCACATCATATTGTAATTTCTTCTTCTCTTGAGTCCAATCATGAGAGGATTCTTCTAGATGTCCTTAAGAAACATAAGAAATCCATTGGTTGGACCTTGTCTGATATTCTTGGGATTAGCCCACTTATTGGGACTCATAGGATTGTTCTGTAATCTGATTCAAAGCCATGTTGTCAACATCAACTGTGACTCAATCCTAATCTCATGGAGGTAGTAAGGATTGAACTTATAAAATTGTTAAAATCCAGTATCATATATCCCATAGCTGAGAGTGAGTGGGTCAGCCCAATCCAATTGGTTCCCAAGAAGGCATGAATCACAGTGATAACCAATAAGGATGGAATGATTCTTCCAACTAGGGTGAGTAGTGGATGGAGGGTCTGCATTGACAATAGGAAGCTAAACTCATTCACCAAGAAGGACCATTTCCCCTTACCATTCATTGACCAAGTCTTTGATAGAGTGACAGGTCATTCCTTCTACTGTTTCTTAGATGGGTACTCAGGGTATAATCAAATTTAGGTCTCCCTAGATGATCTAGGGAAGACTACATTAACCTGTCCATTCGGCACCTTTGCCTTCAAATGCATGCCATTCGGGTTATGAAATGCCCATGGAACCTTCCATCGGTGCATAATGGGAATCATTTCCGATATGGTGGGGGATTGTTTAGAGGTCTTCACAGATGACTTCTCCAACTTTGGGGATACTTTTGAGGGATTCCTTCTAAATGTTGAAAAGGTTTTGTCAAGGTGCGAGGATACAAATATTATACTAAATTGGGAAAATAACATTTCATGGTAAGGGAAGGACTTGTTATAGGTTATATGGTATCAGGTAGAGGGATTGATGTTGATAAAGCTATGTTTGACATCATTCTTCACCTTACCTCTACAAAAACTGTTAAGAAAGTGAGGTCCTTCTTAGGACATGCTTGTTTTTATAGAAGATTCATTAGGAATTTTAGCTCTATTTCTCAACAACATTGTGCTCTATAGGTAAAAATGATCCATTTTTATGGATATAAAGCTGTGAGGAATCATTATCTACACTCAAGTCAACTCTTATATCTCCACCTATCATGCAATCTCTAAATTGGAAACGTCCTTTCGAGCTCATGTGGGATGCAAGTGACTTATCTGTAGGAGCAGTCTTAGGACAAAAGTGTGAGAAAACTACAGGTGTCATTGCTTATGCAAGAAAATCATTAAATGATGCACAAATAAACTACACCCCACTAATAAATATTTTCTTGATTTTTTATTTGCCTTAGATATTTTCAGGTCTTATCTCTTAGGATCACACATCATTGTCTTCACCAACCATTAATCCCTAAAATACCTTTTCCAAAAACAAGATGCCAAGGCTAGATTGATTAGGTGGGTCCTTCTTCTTCAGGAGTTCAATTTAACCATTAAGGATAAAAAGGGTGTTGAAAATGTTGTTGCTGATCACCTCTCTAGGATGGAATTCAAAGACAACTCACACCACCTCTCTATGTGTGATTCATTTCCCAAAGAGCACCCCTATTCAGTGAGTGATTTCCCTTGGTATGATGACATAGAAAACCATTTGGTGATGGGTGACATTCCAAAATTCTTGGGGACCCAAGCCAAGAAGAAATTCCTTTCTAATTTCAAACACTATGTGTGTGATGATCTTTACCTCTTCAAGTTCTATCCTGACCAAATCATCAAGAGCTGTGTTCTAGAATCTGAACAAGATTACATCCTTAAATTCTGTCACAATGAAGCATGTGGGGGTCACTTTTCATTAGTGAGAACTTCTGCTAAGGTTCTTAAATGTGGTCTCCTCTGGCCCACCCTCTCAAGGGAATCTTATACATTTTTTCAAAGCCTCCCTAGGTGTCAACAAGTAGGGCCCATCATAAAAAGGAATCAAATGCCACTCACACCCATCTTAGTGATTGAAATATTTGATTGCTGGGGAATTGATTTCATGGGACCCTTCCCAAACTCTAGGTGACATCTCTACATCCTATTATCTGTTGATTACGTCTCAAAATCGGTTAAGGCCATTCCCACAAAGACTAATGATAATCAAGTTGTGATATGATTCCTAAAAGATCATATCTTTTCTAGAATTTGAATTTTGAGGGCTATAATCAGTGAGTGTGTAACTCATTTATGAAACCTCCCATTATCTTCACTCATGTCTAAGTATGGTATTTATAATAAAGTTTCCACTGCATACTATCTTCAATCCAACGGTAAAGATGAGTTGGAAAATAGAGAGATAAAGCAAATTTTTGAAAAAACTGTCAACCCCTCTAGGAAAGATTAGTCTGAGAAACTCTTGGATTCTCTTTGGGAATATCATACAACATTAAAAACCATCATAGGAATGTCACCATATAGGTTGTTTTATGGATAATAATTCCATTTACCGGTTGAAATTGAGCATAAGGCATTTTGGGAAATACAAAAAATGAATTTCGACATTTCTTTAGCTGAAGAAAAGACGAAATTAGATCTTAATGAACTTGAGGAACTTAGGATGGAGGCTCAAGAAAATTCAAGGATAAATAAAGCTAGAGTTCAAGCCTAACAATCTAATAATATCAATGTGAAACACTTTGAACCGGGAAAATTTGTGCTCTTGTATAGTTCAAAACATCATCTACACCCAAGAAATCTAAGGTCTAGATGGTCTGGTCCATACCTAGTGCATCATGTGTACCCTCATGGGGAAATAGAGATTCATGATCCCGCAAGTGGTCATGTCTTCAAATTCAATGGTCATAGGTTAAAAACATTCATTGAATCATTCAATAAACAAGAAACCAAGGAGGAGTTAACTGAGCCAACATATGAACCAGAAAAAAATTTAATAGATTTAGGTCTATGTCTGGATAAAGACGTTAAACAAGAGCGCCGCATGGGAGGCAACCTGTGGTTTTCATGTTTCAAATATTTTTGAATCATCTTTAGTTTCCTTATTATTAATTTTTTTTATTTGAAAAATATATATTAACTGTTTACATGTTCTTCTTTTATGAGTAAATATGGGTATGAAAGAGGAGAAATATATTCATCGGTGTCACGTAGTGTGCTCCCTGAGTAATACCTTACCCAGAATATTTAAAGAAGACAATGTATCATCAATATGATTAAAAAAATAATGTTGACCTATTCTTATTTTATGAGTAAGGATGGGTATGAAATGAGACCACCGTATTCATTCATGTCACATGGTGTGATCCCTGAGTAACACCTTACCCATAAATTTAAAATAATAAAATGTATCATTAGTTTGATTAAAAAGAACAGGGAAACCATAAAATGATGATACTTCAAATTAAATAAATTGTTGTGTTGTTTGTCTTGTCTGCGTTGTTCTTCTTTTTATGGTTCAGGGACTATTTTTTATGATACATGTTCAATCGAGAAGGTGCCAACATCCCCCAAGAGATCAAAGGAGTAATCTGGTGCATCATGAACTTAAACTTCAAAAACTAGGTAAATTTGTTCCATTTTTTATCATCTTAAATTTCCTCTTTGGACTTCTATCCTCCCCCCTTCTAACTTTTCTCTTCATTAAACACTGGGGACAATGTTCGTCTATGTTTTGGGGAGATGAAATAAAATTTTTGATATTGTGTGCAAAAAAAATGCGTGGAAGGAAAAATTTCATTAACCTAGAACATGATAACACACATTGAAAACTATGAAATTGGATATAAAATAATTTTTCATTCCTTGATTCTGATTTTAATGCAAGTTTAGGTTCATGTGCATAGATTTTGGAAAGTGTGGTTGTATGATGTGATTTTTCACTATTTATATTTTCATCATTTTAATAAAAAAACACAATGCACGTCCTCTAGATTGTGGGGTTTTAGTTTGAGTTCATGGGGTCCATAATAAATAGAATAGGTTGTGCGATCATTTTAATTTTAACATGAGTATTAAAGAAATAAAAAAAATTAATTTCACCTAGAGAAATGTATTGACCTAATGTGTGGCTTTCAGCACTTAGGGATCATGAATCCATAGTTGTCTGGCCCGAAGTTGGGCATTTTATCTCTATTTGTGGTAATTTGAATTTTTTTGATTGAGTTAACTCGAGATGATGCCCGAGTATGTGAGCTTCACTTGGTGCCCTAAGGTCTTTGAGGCTGGGAGTCATCAGCAAAGTCTTGCTACATTGGTTGACTCGATTGAATTCAATTTCAATTACCATGGAAAAATTGAAAAAAAAACAGAACAAAAACAAAACAAAACAAAAATTAAATACTCATCTTAATATTAAAATCTCATTCCTCCTACAACTTCCATCTTTTCTCCCTTTGAATTAAAATGAACCCCCATGTCTATTTTGATTCACAACACTTCATCATGTTTAATTGAAATTGGATGAAATATGGTGATGAATTTGAACAAATGAATGGGCTTGGTCTTGGGTTATGCCTCTTGACTGAGCTTGTTTTAAATGATTTTGGTGGGTTTAAAAAAATTGGTATGATATTTTTGGATGAGAAATGTGTATTAAAATGTTTTTGGAACGGGGAATTCAAATTTCATATTTTTGAGAAATATTTGGCTTGGGACTAGAAAAACTCAAGTTGGGGTGTGATTAGCCACTGAAAGAGGCTAATATTCATTTTTAATATATATAGTTTTCATGTGCCTTGTTATTCTTAAATTCCATTTTAGTGAATTTTACATTTTCAACATCCATTCTCATCATTTTTTCACTTCATGCCTAATTTTCACCAATTTAGGCCCAATGTTTCATATTATTTTAAAGAATGTAATTATCCATATTTTAATTTGAATTTTTTTTAAATGGATATACACTTAAATATGAACATTTTTCATTAAGGGATGAATAGATTATTCCTAAACTATGATGGGGATATTTGGCGATGAAAGGAAACAATTCTGGAGAAGGTAGGTTGGATATCATCCAACTAATGAGAATGTGGGGCCACAATACAAACCCAATGAAGCCAAAAATTCATGGGATGATAGAAAACATATATAGGAACAAATAATCCTTCTTGATCTAGTGCTAAGTAGTCCTACATGGTGGTGATTATGGAGGCCCAAGTTAAAGATACAAATCTAGGACAGATTCTGCGGCCCCGAAAAAAAGCCCACCATTTCAAACATCTCTCCCAAACCAAAAAGTATTTTGGGATGAAAATTTTCAGGATTTTAGGGGAAATCCGGGGATTTATTTATGTCTTCTATTCCCCACTCAAATTCATCTTTATCGAAGGTTATTGAGGCATGTCTGTTCGGTGGATCATGCTGGCTCTCATTTCGAGGCAATAGATGAAAATTATCATCTCTATTAATTGTCCACCCACCTATCCCCAACAAAATTAATTAAAGTCACATGCGATGATGTTGTATCCGCCAAAGACTTCCAAAATTACTAATTAAGGTAGTAGTGGTTGAGTATTTGGGGGATATTGGAGCTTTGTTCTTTCACATGTAATTTGTTTGAATCAACTTAGTTTTCAATAATAGTTATTCTACTTATCTTTTTCTGTTCTTCTTCTTTTCACATTGATACCATTTACCCATGGTGTGATCTTATTCCCACCATCACTTGTGAATTTATTCACACAATGGTGGAGTGATCGTATCATTGTTTTATTTTTATTCTACAATCCTGCTTCTTTAAGTCGGCATCCCGCTTCCATTTATTGAATAGCATAAATGGAGGGCTAACCCCTTGTGGGTTGATCCTTGGGAGTTGCATGGGGTGGATTGGATGTTATTTAATGTTCTTAAATTCATAATCATTTTATTATTTAAAGATTTACATTTGATGATTTATTTTCTTCTTCATCTTCGCCAACATTAACAATAACACATTTCGAGAGCTAGTGCGACCCAATTCCTTGTTGTGTTCATTAAATTGATACTACAAGTCCATTTGAGATAAGACTTGGAATTGTGTAGGGATTAAATTGGTGAATGATGTTGAGGAATTATATAATTTTTTGGATGCATCTTTAATTAGTGAAATGAAACGTTTAAGAAAATAAATGCATTCAATCTAACCCCAGTAACACCTTAGGATCAAATCATCTCCATTAATTTTTTTAGACTAAGTAATTATATGTTTATTATTTTTTCTTTAAAATAAATCTCTAGTTATTCAAATAAAATCAATACAAATAGTTGGCCACTGCATAGCCAAAACCTTCCAAAATCAGAGTGTCTCTAGGTTTCTTCTTCGGTCCCTGTGGATTTGACCCCTACCTGTACTACAACAACTGCATACCTGTAGGGTAAATTTGGGCGCAACCAATAGTAAACAATAGAACTATGAGGGTGAGATTGTAATCTTAAGATAATGACTTGGTAAACCATATAGTATGAAATAGTAAGTTGTGAAACAGTTCACTTTCTACTTAAGATTTATCATTCCTAATTAATGTATGATGTAATATATCCTTTCATAATTAAATAGTTTGGCGAATATATTAGCAAGATGATATTCAGTTTCAATTAATTCCAATGTGATATCACATTTTTGATAATGGTCTCTAAAAAGTTGATGTCTTACATCAATATGTTTTGTTCTGGAGTGTGATACAGGAATTTTTGAGATGTTAATACCACCTGTATTGTAACAATTTATTGCTACAAGCATGAATTGATATCCAAATTCTAGTAAAGTGTGTTTCATCCACAAGATTTGTGCACAAAAACTACCAGCGACTATGTATTATGCTTTAGAAGTAGATAAGGTAACAATGTTTTGTTTCTTACTATACCATGATACTAGAGACTTTCCTAAAAAGTGACATGTTCCAGAGGTTATTTTTCTACCTAACTTACAACCACCAAATTCTTCATCAGAATTGCAAACTAACCCAAATGATTTTCCTATGAGATAGAAGAATCCATGATTGGTTTTATTCTTAAGGTGATTGAAAATCCTTTTAACAGAATTTAAATAAGATTCCGTAGGGTTTTCATGAAAACTAGCATAGATACATACACTAAACATAATTTCAAGTCGGCTTTCATTTATGTAGAGTAAGCTTCAAATCATTCATCTATAAGTTGTTTGATTAACATATTTTTCATCTTCATTAAGATCCAAATTACAAGTATTACTCATTGGAGTATCACTAATTTTAGTTCAATCCAAACCAAAAAGTTTTAGAACATATTTATTAGATTTTCATTGATTTAAAATAATACCATATTCATTTTTAAATATTTTAAATCCATGAATGAATTTTAGTTCACCCATTAATCTCATTTCAAATTATTTTTGCATCATTTTAGAAAATTAAATACATAAATAATTTTTTGAATATCCAAAAATAATATCATCTACAAAAATGTGAACTTATAAAACATCATTGGAAATCAATTTTATAAATGTTTAGGATTCACTATACCTATTGCAAAACCTTTGGAAATATGAAAAGTATTTAATCTATCATAGAATGATCTTGGAACTTATTTTAAACCGTACAATGATTTTGGTAATTTGAAAACATGATTGGAAAGTGAGGATTTTTGAAACCAGGAGGTTGTTCAAAAAAACACTCTTAGTTATATACCCATTCAAGAATGAACTATTGACATCCATTTGATATAGTTTGAAATTTAAATGGGAAACATAAGCAAGCATGAATCTCATGGATTCATGACTATCAACAGGTGAAAAGTCTCCCCATAATCAATTCCTTTTTTAGACAATAGCATTGTGAAACTAATCTAGCATTGTTTCTAAATATATTACCATCTTCATCTACCTTATTTCTGAACACCCACTTAGTGCCTATGGTAAATATGTCTTTGGGCTCGTCAACAGGTTTCTTGACATTGTTCTATTCGAACTAATTTTTTTCTTTTGGCATAGCCATCACCGAAAATTCATCATTAATAGCATCATTAATGTTTTTTGGCTGAATTTGTGATACAAAAAATTTATGTTCAACTGGATTTCTAAGAGAATCTCTAGTTTGAGTTCCTTTCTCTGAATCTCCAACAAAAAAATCTAAAGGTTGAGTCTTTAGAAATCTAGCAGCTCTAGAAAAAGAGGGTCTAGTGATTCTAGGTTCTTCAATTGGTTCTAGTTCATTCTGACTTGATTCTGGTGAATTTTCAGAAGTGGAAGTTTTCAGAGATTTTTTTACAAGTTGGTTAGAGGATTTAGCAATAATGTCCAAATTTGACATATCATCCTTCAGGTTCTCTAGAATGGTCTTAGGCTCATGTGGATCTATCTCATCAAACATGACATGGACATATTCTTTCACACATTTAGTACTTTTTTTAAACACTCTATAGGCTTTACTATAGATTTAATATCATAGAAAAATTCCTTCATCACTCTTAGATTCAAACCTTTCAATATTTTCATTAGTATTAAGGATATAGACTTTGGAACCAGAAACATTGAAGTAGCTTACTTTGGGTTTTATATTGTTCCATCACTTATATGGAGTTCTCTTATGAATAGGTCTAATAAATGATCTATTAATAATATATCATGTTGTATTTACTTCTTCATCCCATGAATAAGTGGTTAAGTCATATTTACTAAGCATGGTTCTAGAAATTTCTTTCAAGTTCATATTTCTTCTTTCTACAACTCCATTTTTTGAGTTGTTCTATGACCAGACAAATTATGATTATATGACTTTTATGAGAAAAATGATTCAAACTCTTGATTTTAAAACTCATAGCCCTGAACACTTCTCAAGGATTTACTTCTAATTCCCCTAAGGTTTTGTATAGTTTTAGCATATTTGGTGAAGTGAGATAAGGCTTCAATTTTGTGAACCAAGAAGAAAGCCCAATTATATCTAAAAAATTCATCTACAAGATCATAAACATAGTAATTCCCATTTAAACAAGAAACTCTAGAGGGTCCAAACAAATCAATGTGAACTAACTCGAGAGGTTCTGAAGTTGACACTTCTTTCTTTGGATTGAAAGAAATTTTTTGTTTCATTCCCTTTTGACAAGGATTACACACTATCATTTGGAAACTCATGTTTAGGTCAGTATTTGAGTAAAATTTTTCTAGTAAGATTTCTAAGGGAGTGAATATTACAGTGTTATAGTATTCTATTCCAAATCCATGACTCTTTGTGAAATACACTTAAACATGAATAATTTTTAGAAACTAAAGAATATAATTTAATACAGTATACATTTTTATATCTCAATGCAAAAAATACTAATTCATTTTTATAATTTAAAATATTTCAATAATCATTTTCAAATATAACATAAAATCCATTATCACATAATTATGAAATACTAAGCAAATTATATTTTATTCCATCAATAAAAAGTACATTAGATGTTAAACATTTGTTAGAATTACTGATTAGGCCAAGGCCAATGATTTTTCCTTTGGAATTGATACAATGGAGACTTGTCCACCATTAATTTTTAATATGTTATTGAAGCATAAATAGTCTCATGTCATGTGTCTTGAACACCCAATGTCCATGTACCATAAGCTTTTATAGGTTCTCTTTAAAAAAAATTCCTACAAAATAGTCAAATAGAAATAGACTTTGGTACCCATATTTGTTTTAGTCTATAGAGAGTGTATCATGATTCGAATTAGCCGAATGTTATCCTGAACAAGGAGTAAAACTATATGGTCTAGATTTCAAAACAATACCCGTGTTTTCCAAAATTTCTTTTACCAGGTTGATATCCAATACCAATAGTGTATATAGGGGAAATAATTTAACCTAGAATTTGTACTAAGGTATCTTTACCATTTGTAAACCATTCAAGGCCCTTTTTCAATTACTCATTAGATAGATTTAGGTCATTTTTTATTTGAGTAATTGAACATTATTATACCTTTCTATAGTATCTTCAGATTTAACAGTTGAGTTTAGAGAATACTATTTCTTTGAAGGATTGTATTTATCTTTTAGTTCATTACATGTATCTTCATGTATATTTAAATACTCCAACATTTCTTCATTAGACAAATTTTCAAAATCACTTTCTTCTCCAGAATAATAGGAATTATGTACAGGAGATTCAAATGTTACCTCAGATGTTTTTTTTCATGAAATAGATATTTTATTTGTTAGCTTGTTCATCATGTGACGATTTTGAGTCACTTGATTTTTCCATAGAATCACTCAATGATTCTTTCATTACCTTTTTATACTTTCTATATTTTTCCTTATATTTCATTTTATACTTAAGCTTGGCACAATTTTCCTTTACATGTCCCTTCCACTTACATTCATAACATACTATATCATGAGGCTTTTCACCTATTTTCCAATCCTTCTCCCAGCTTCCCTTTTGATCATATCATCTTTTGAGGTAAGGATTTCTGAAAAATTTATTCTTCTTATAAAATGTCTTTTACATTCTGGATAATTGATCCATCTCCTCATTATTTTCAGGCGATGAATTTTCACTACTAGAAAATTATAAAGACACTGGATGTTTCTACATTTCTTTGTGCTTAGAGGTGTTGGTTTGAATGCCACATATTTTCTTTTGGGTTCATCATCCTCTTCCTTGTTGACTTTCATCTCCTCTTCATTCATCATTTGTAGACCACTGATTTCTTTGATAGGTAATTTCCTAATGTCACGTTACTCTCTAATAGAGACAGCGATTCCTCTCCATCTATGATGTAGTAATCTAAGAATCCTCATGATTTGTTCTTTGGTAGTGACTTCTCATCCAAGAGAAATCATTATGTTGAAAATTTCGTTGAACCAGAGATACTTGTCGAAAACAGGCTCATCAGGATTCATTTTAATGTTATAATATATAATATTATATGTATTGAGTCGCATTTGTTTCACTAGATGTTCCTTCATGTGAAATAGACAAGGTATCCCTAATTTTATGGGCAATTTTACATTAAAAAATACAGTTAAATTCCTCATCTCCTAAAGAGAAGTATAAAGAATTCATGTCTTTAAAATTTTTATTTTTGGCAGTCTTATTTGGGTCATCCCACGTAATTCTATTAGTAGGAGGAATTTTATACTCATCTATAATGGATGACCAAATTTCAAATCCCAATATTTCTAAATGAATTTTCATTTTAATTTTTCATTAGGTATAATTAGTTCCATTGAATAATGGCGGTATTTTTATTGTAGCACCTTCCATTTTATTATCTATAATAATGAATTAATTTTAAAGGGCATGAACTTTATAATTAAAAGAAATTTATAGATCTTTAATGTATAACTAAAATAAAATTTTAATATATTTAAAAATAGAGTCTTAATAGGAATAAAAACACACCTGATACCAAATGTTGGTCGGAGTAGAGTACTCAAGAGGGGGGGGGGGTTTAATTGAGTATCTATTCAATTTTTTTGATTAAAATATTACTTAAAATGGTTCCCCAATAAAAATGGATACAACCCAGTTAATCAGGGTAATATGGTTATAAAATTTTGACTGTTCAAATCACCTCTCATAGGATTTATTAATTTTCAGTAATATCAATATGAATTATTGATACTACTTTTGAAGCTATTTTAATAAGGGAAAAAATTATAACTTCTATCCAAGACTAAATATCAAAGTAAAATATAGTGTTGTCTGATGTTTATTATAAAGTATAGAAAAACTAAATTCAAAGACATAGAGGATAAAACAATTTGTTCAGTCTTAATCTGATTCCTAATCCACTCCACATGGTGGTCACTCACCCCTAAGAAGTTTATATAAATAAACATGATCCACACCCTAGATCAGGGTAAAAAATAGTGGATAGGACTATCTAGGTCACACAACCTTTTCTACAATTCTACATGGGTAAAAACTACCAGGTCACCCAAGGACCTATTCCACACTTATCTGTGGGATTAAACAACTATTAAAAGATTTGATAGGAATGATATCTTGTATCCTTCAGTTTAGTACAGGATACAATGTTTGTTTTAAAAAAGACACACACAATGCTCAAAAGCTAAAAATAGTAAAAAATTGATAAATGATGATGAGATATGTATAAAAGTACACTGAGTGTTATTCTATGCAGCTTTGGACTTATAGGATGAAGCAGATGCAAGTATCAAGTCCTTTTGTGAACAAACAGAGTATCGTAAGTCTGCCAATTCGAAGGGATAAACTATGTATCTCATGTTATTCTATAAGGTCATACATTAAAGATGTTCTGGGATTTGATATATGGTAGTACATCCTTTTTAATTGATATTGATTCGAGTGTTATTTAATTATTTCTTATTTCATGTATCAGTTCACTCTTTTAGAATTCTCGCGCGTCTGATCCTCTACATCAATTTATATTTGCAGCTCATTTTATCTTCCTTTTAAATTATAGGTGCACATGTTGGAGTGAACATGATTCATGTATTCTGAACCTCGTACCTCATACTATCTGGTGACATTTCTACAAAGGAACATTAATTATTTCAGTGCCTCTAAATGACTCTAATATCACTATTATAAATTAAATTGAAAACAACAAAATAGATTAATGACTGGTGTCATTGTCTATCTAGAAATGGTGTCACTTGGAAAAAACGTCACCATGAAATGGTGTCTTCTTCTTTTCTATTGAGTGGTGAGATATTCATGATGGCATATCCATGTTAAGATCAGGAACTGGTAGCACATATGCTGTGTTAGAATCATGAGGTTTGGGGATTTTCCAAACTTCTAACACTGTCTTAGTGATGGTACCATGGAACTTGTGTCACATACTTCATCTGATCGTAAACTGGTCATGGTGTCTGGTTCATAGTGTATGGGTCACAATCTCTAGGTTATGGTGTATGGGTCCTTTTCTAGAAAACTATAACTGGTGGCAAACTCACGCTTTCACAAACATAGCCAAATATATGTATATAGACTTAAGAAGTAATATTTACATAATGAATTAGACATAATCATTAATATAAGAAATCATTAGAGAAAAAAGTTAAATATAGTTTACAATAATCAATAATGATTTAGGATTAATAGGATTTAGTGGATGTTTATTTAAAGAATAAAGAAACCAATGATCTCTACATATGATTTGAGATAGATTAAATAGGGTACACAATGTTTATAGGATGTAAAGGATTTTTGATCATTAAAACATGATTAAAATCTGAAGAGTCCAACGATTTTTAATTCCTATACCATTAATTTTCACAATTGTTTTAAACATGTTTCAAGACATTAATCATTATATTTTTAATTTTTTCCATTTTCATTTATTACTTAAGTAACTTGTTTTTAACAATGTTATATATATTTAAAAATAATAATATAATCCAACTTAAAAAGTATTCATATCCAAAATTTAATCCTCATATAATATAATTCAATTTCTATACGAAATAAATCTAATTTTTAAATTTTAAATATTAATAAATAGAAAAACAATTTTTTAGAAAAAAGATAAATTTTTACTATTAAGTGTTCTTAATATTATTTTGTATTTAGTAAAAATTAAATGTGTGTTAAATTATTTTTGTATGTTTAATAATTATATTAAATTCATTTTTATAAGATATTAATGTATTTAATTTTATAAAAAACAAATAATTTAAATAAAAAAATTATTTGAAAATAATAATTTTACCATTATCAAAGTAAATAACTTTAATTATAATAATCATATTTTGAGGATTAAAAATTAAGTGGGATGTTATATATATATGTTCCCTAATAATTACAAATATAAAATACATTTCTACCAAAAAACTTCTAGGTGTATGAAAAATTAATTTTAACATCAATGTTTAAAAACAAGTATAAAAAATTGATTTTAAGCTTAAAATTTATATAGAGGATCAAATTTTCCTTTTAAATTATTATTAATATTAATTGGTTTATTAGAATAAAAATAAATTTTTTGGTGCTTATAAAGGATTACAAACACTTAATTTTTCTATAGATTTTTTTAATTTAAATAAATTAAAAAAAGAAACTTTTAATTTTGAATAAAATATTTCTTCTGTTATAAAATATGGAACATAGGTATTATAGGATGAGAATATATTTTTAGAAAACATAATTTTACTCATTAAATACATATTTTATTAATTAAAATGTTTTAACTTCTGGGTATTACTTATATAATAAAAAATTTATAAAATTAATGGTTTTGGTAAAACTGTAATTTTCACTATTTACCGAAAAAGTAGTTATTTAAGAAAAAAATTCCAAAAATTAATAATAAGTTAATTTTGATATGTTGAATTCAAAAATGATGTTCATTTTATTAATTTTAATATAAAAAAATTTTAATTTATCTTTTATATGAAAATAATAAATATAAAGAACATATGATATTTGTAATGCCTTGACCCTAGAAGCCCAGAGTCGGTGCATTATTATGAATCATTGGCATGATCACAAAAGGCCAAGTATCGAAATACCGGCTAGTTTAATAGTATTAGAAGTAATAGATATATTCATAAGGTTTAATTACATCATAAAATGGAAAACTACAACAATATTGTTTCCAGAGACAACACTCAGATCCAATAAAATATCCCTGAAGGTCAGTCATAATCTAATTCATTGCATCCTAGGAAAAATAAAACATAGAAAGGGGTAAGCTCAGATGCACAGTAAGGATAAAAATAAAGCGCAAACATTCATAAATAATCATAAACATTAAAGGAAATGTATAAGACTAAAACAAAAGCATTTTAAACTTGAACATCAGCATAATATGGCAAAGATAAAATCAAATAATTCCATTTACATATTCACATGGATATTATAATAGTAGAATAATCACAAGCAATATCAATAGACACTTTCATAATGATGGAATGCATAATTCCAGACTTCATAACCACATAGTTGAGGCCTTGTGCCAAGACTACAAATAAGATTTTTTCAAATCCTTGTGCTAAGAAAATAGTTTTTATCATGAGACCTACCGATGCATCGATGAGCTATAACGGGCTCCACCCGTCACTTACTAAGTCCAATGCATTCCTCATATGAAAAGTTTGAAACATAACATAAACATTCGTATTAAAACTAGCATATGAAATGTCAGTACTTTATGAAGAAACCATGAATGGTATAAAAATAGCACATCCACAGTCACACATAACTCATTCAATACAATATGGATGATTGTATTGTAACAGATTATCCTCAATCGAGAATAATGACGGATATTGACATAGATGAAAATAATCATTAAAACTATTTGAGATAAATATCTCTCTTTTTCTTGAAAACATTTAAAAGTCACACGATTTGTCAAGAATCCGTTTAAAAATAAATTTTTGAATCAAATTATCCCAGACCACTTTGAAACATGTAAAAGGAAATTTAATTTTAAAATATTAATGTCCATATAAATAAAACCTTAAAACCATTTTTAAAACATGGACATTAATGGGAAAGATTTAGAAGAATAAATTTTTTAAAAATTTAAAATTTTATTTTAGTTAGAGTTTCAATCCAAATGAGAGACGCTTGAATAAAAATAGTTGAGGTAATCAAAATTTTATAACACCATGAGAATAAATTATTTCATTATATAATATTTCAAAGGATAATATATACACCATATAAAAGTGAATTGATGCATAAAAACAAAGAATTATCAAAGGAATGTAAATTCAGATGAAATCCTTCATAAACACAGTATCCTTAGGTAAAGGATAAATCAATGACATAATTATGTGTGAAAAATATAAATACACTCAATATGATTGGATATTCATTGTAAATCAATCAGAGGACATTCACACATATTTTTGTAAAAACAACACCAATGACCTGGATGTTTAACTCAATGAATAGAAATTGAGTTAAGATCAAGTTTATATCAATGAATTGAGAAATTATCAATTGAGTGATTATGTGTATCAAAAGTATATCCTAAAAAGATGAGTGGAAATTACTACAAAAATAATAAATAGTGATTCCACACATAATCTTGGCATAAAATAATCAATGAAGTATGCATAAATCCCACTAAGTGGAAATTGATATTTGAAATTCCCTTACCTATTTGGTAGCTTATGAAACATACAACCCATGAAAGAAGGATCATAAAATGAAGCTGTAAATACTCATAAATTAATGTATATTACATCATGAATACAATCATGGATAGTACATACGCCACACAAAAGGAAATAGTGTCCAATATAGCATGAATGTCACGGGAAAACAGTGAGATGAAAAACCCTTAATTTGATGTAATCAATCGAGTCGTATAATCAAAAGTTAATAACCACCAAATTAATTACAGAATAACATGAATATAATGATAATAATGATAATATATATCAAATTGTAGTACAAAATACACCACATGCAATAAATTATTGGTGAAAAATGGAAATCTCATGGAATTAAATGTGAGATAAGAAACCCCTATCCTTGTACTTTTCTATGGTTGAGGGTAAATTAATCTCCTGTATAATGGTGAAATAATTGTTATTCAATTATAAAAAAAAATTCATTAATATGATATCATATATGATCTTCTAATATTGATATTTTAGTTTTATCATCATTCCGGGTATTAACTAATTCATTCTCCTTTATATTCTTGGTTAACTAAGCCTTGTTTGTTATGGATCAGAAGTATCTTATTAATATTAAGAATTATATTAAGTCTTTAGAAATTATTTTTAATCATCAAATGAAAATTAATCTTTAATGGATACGATGTGGAATGAATCTCATCGCATTCGTGGAGACAGTAATCTGTACGCACGCATGAGCGACGATATCATTATTTTGATATTAAAATCATTTATAATTTTATGTTATATCATATATATAGAATTATTATCTTGTTATATTTTTATTTAATCCAATTATATATCATTATTATACCCATAAAAATAATAATTTATTGAATAACAACTACACCACAACGTGGAGACGGTAAACCGTACATACGCACGTATGGTGACATGTCATTAAAGGGATGGATAGAATATTAAATATGGTTTTACCATATTTATAAAAAAGTAAATTTATATTTAAGATAATAGAGTTATGATTTTATAATGGAAATAACAAAGAAAGAGGAAGTGGACGAAGAAAGGAACTTGAAAGAGGTGATGAAATATTTACCTCTTCTTTGGGTTCTTCCTTTTAATTGGTCAAAAGGGCTCCATAAGTTGGATTTATGACTAAAGTAAAGCCTTTAGGATGAAATTAGGAGAGTTTTTAGGGTATTTTGGCAGGTTTTGGCCAAGACTAATGGCTTTGAAGGTGTGAATTAGAGATAAGGGGGGAGTGCACTTTTATAAGATAAGTGAGGGGCACCTTAGGAAAAGCTAGAAATATTATTTTATAATAAACATATTTTCCATTTCTAATGGCTCCAAAATGAGTTATTTAAAGGATAATGTGTGGATTAGTCGAAAAACACTCAACCAATAGGTTTTAGACAGGTTTGGGTCACTACATTAACCTTATCTTTTAGATTTAAGTTAAATAGTTTGACATCTACCATATCTCTTTGTATTTTTATATGATATGGTTAATAAACTTACTATATACTTACAAGAGAACCCCAAGTGGTTCATTAATTATACTCCTATCATTATATAATTCTTTTTGCCGAAAATTAGATATTTAGGAATAGAATATCAATTAATAATATAATATTTATTTAAAAAACTCTTTTATGTCAATTTCAACACTATTTGGTATATTGTTTTTTCAAAATTTATAACAGCATTAATACATTGAAAAAAATCATCTAACCAACCCTAAAATGACATATTAACCAATAAAAGTAGTGGAACTCATAAAAAGTCTCATAATACAATTATTTAGATATTTATAAAATCAATTATTTTAATATTTCATTAATTAGGTAATACTGCATCAGCATTGTGTCATAAATGATTAAAATTATTTAATTTCTAAAAAATATAAATAAAGAACCATTATGTAGGAAATCTTTTTATATTTCTAATGAATATTTATAGTTTAATATATCTTATGTGTAACCCTATATTAAAATAGCTTAGTTATTAAACATTGAATTTAACACTTCAAACTCCTCTTTGAATTAAACAGTAATAAATATCATAATCTATTACAAGGGAACATAAACGATCATATTTTATTTCTAAGTTTTTTTTGGTCTAATTTCACTTATACAATAGAATTATTACATGTGTTAGGGAAATAATGATATCATTTTTCCCTCAATTACCCTATTTACTTTTAACCGTGGTAAATAAAACTAAAATGTTACTATTCAACAAAATTTTTTTCATCTTATTGAACCACATTTTAATTACTGATATCAGCTGTGTCTCTCAGATTTTAGAAATTCAACTCACAGAAGCAGTAAAATTAAGTTTTATGTAAATTTGCAAATGCTCCCACGAGGTGGGTAAAATACGTTTAAAAGTTCAATAAATTTTTTTTACATCTAATATTATTATAAAATGACTCCAATGAATTCTATCGAACTTATATAGGTAATATATATCTATTTTGACTTAAAATAAATTTATATTAAATAAATAATTATTTAAATAAAAAGTCAGTTTTAAACTATAACACAATGTTTTTCACTATTCACCAAAAATTGAATGTTTTCAGAAAAATACCAAAACATTACCATAAACTAATTTTGATATTCCAAATTAAAAAATAAATTATATATTACCAAATTCAAAACATTGAAGTTGCATTAATTAATTTAAAATTAATTCTTGTTGTCAAAACCAAAAAGCGGGTTTTTAAAAAGTAAAAACTATCAAAAGATTGACATGCGTTTATGTCAAACATTAATGTGAAATTAATTATAATCACCTAAATTGTATTAAATGATAAAAATAAAATCTAATTATACTTCCATAACATTAAAATACATAATTTAACACTATATATTTTTTCAATTAAAAAAGTTGTTTTCAACTAAAATTTAGTATTTTTCAGTATTCATCAAAATATAAAAGTTATTTGAAGAGTACCAAGAATTTATCCAAAATAAATTTTTGTGTCCTGATTCGAAAGAATAATTTAATTTCATTTAATTAATATATAAAAGTTTAAATTATTGGTTTTAAAAAGGGTTTTTCCTTAAAAGGTGTTAAAATTGCATTTTTATGAAAAATACTTCTTTTATCTGAAAAAATGAATTTCTTCTTATATTAAGTATAAGAAACACATAATATGGATTCTAAAATTATATGGAGTATATAAAATTTAAAATTTAGTTAATACTATTCATAACTACTTTTGAACGACTAGTTTGGTAAGTCATGGTGAGTTCGAACTCATTGTTTCATATACCGCAAGCTATTGAATTTAAGAAAATAACTTACTATGAAATATTGGGGTGTTACATTATTCCACCCTTTTGGGAATTGTGTCCTAAAAATTTTAAAATTTAGATTGGGAACTTAATTGAAAGTCCCACATCAGAAATAGAGTCAATATAAGTATCTCTTTAAAAGAAAGAAACAAAAGTACAAAGGTCACCCGAGATAACCCACACTAGGATTCCATGTAAGAAAAAATAGATATGGAAGATAAAATAAGTTTCAAGTTCTAGTGGAGAGTGATAGAAAACATTATTAGGAGAAAGTTAACAATAAGAAAACCACAAGCTTGTGATGATATAAACATTCATCATTTTCCTAGTCGAAAAACTAAATGGATAATGTTTTTTTGTTTTAAGATTCATTTCATAGAGTTGAGGAATTTATTTATGATATTAAATAAGAACATAAAGAGATATACATACTTTTTAAGTAGAGTTTCATCCTTTAATAAATTTCTACCACTAACTCATCTTTTTTTAAAATGATGAGTATTCAAGATTACTTGGTCACACTTGAAGCGCTACAATCAACTTCTAGGGAATCACATAATCAACAAAGGATAAAACATATTTATTTACCTTGTCTTTAGAGATTAACCAAAACCAAAATGATTAGTATAAGATCAGGCGATCCACAAAAGGATAATCCTTTAGAGAATGAAATACTTATCTTAATTTCTAAAATTAAACCAACAATACTCAAAGTTCAATAAATACCATTAAATAAACAATTTACCTTAAAATCCTTTAATATAATCCAAAATAATATTGAAACCCAAAACACAGAATAATTGGATTGTGCAGCCTTCCACATTAACTTGTATTCCCAAATAACATCGACCACTCTTAAAGTCACATACTTAACATTTATTAACCTAATCACATATTCTATATGATAGGTTAATCATTTCGGTAAATAACCCAAATTTATTTAAATCCACAACAAAAACATAGATAAAAATCCACCATTACTCCTCAAATAAAATCCCATAGTATCCTATTTTCCTTAGGCATATAGTATTCCCAAAAGGGAAAATTCCTTCCAAAATAACATTTGTCATTTATTCCCCAAAATAATATTCCTATAATAATGATATCCATTTTATAATACATAAGATCCCAAATAAACTTATTATTGATCAATAAAATCATTTAAATAAAAAAAATTAGTCACACTAACAAGGGACTTCACGTAGTCCAGTGGTAGGCGATAAATCTCAATCGCACTATGGTTGTGGGTTCAATTCCTGCAGCTTTGTCCGACGTGATGGGTTTTCACACAATATGTGTGTTGTCCTTTTATAAAAAACTATATTTTGTAATGTTCCAAAAATGAGATAAATTCCTCAAAATAACTATAATATAATTTCACCAAAAATGTTGTCTCATACCTCACATTTTCATCCCAAAATTTAATAACATGTAATTTCTCAAATTCAAGGATCATATAAACCCAAATTGCTATTTATAACTATATCAACAATAGAAAACACAATTCTTCTTAAAATAAGATTTTCACATCATAAACTTCACGTTTACACATAAGAGAAAAGCCTTCAAAAGTAATCCCAGCAATAAAGGGAACTAATACTTTTAAACATTTGATCATCCATTTATTTCAATATTGGTTCTTCCTTGATCTAGGAGTTATTCTATCGAATAGGGAATTCGCTCAGGTAATGACCAGGTCCCCTACATTTACATAAAATGACTGTAAATGGATTCTTGGGATTATTGTTATTTTCTTCCATAGTAATATTCATTTTTACTTGGAAATTATTTACTTTATGTAATTCTTTCCCAAAAAAGCATTTATTTGTTCCATTAAGACACTTCCCCAGGTGGGTCCTTCCACATTTCCTACATCATGGAAATTGAGCTTTCTTTTCTCCATGGTCTACACTGCTGGAGCTCTTTTCATTTACCACATTTCTCTTCTTTGTTGAGTCCGGGAGTTGGTTAATATATATGTTGTTGATCATATTTTTGGAAAACTGATTCAACATGAACATGATATCTTTTCTATCTATCAACATTCCATTCCATTTCTTATTTCCTCCATCATTCCCACCTTGTACATCATGTTCAAAGTTACTATGACTTCCTTGGAATCCAATCATTGACTAACACAAGAAAGCATAGTGTGAGACATAAAATCATTTATAGAATATCATAACACCTTATTTTTAATCTAAAACACCTTAGGATTAATGACGGCTATTTCTTATCTTATTATATTAAAATCCTTCAAATCAGTCTGTAAACAAAATGTGTATTATCCTAAGAATATCCTCCAAGAGTGTCGTAACCAAGAGTACAGAAAGGCCCGTTGTCGTGTACCAAGAAACCCTGGGTGAAGCACAAAACTCATTGTCAGAGTTATCAATCTTAGGTACATCTGTTCTAGAGTCGCCTCTACCTGTTCATATCCATACATGGCTGTATTGTTTAGAAAACCCACATAATCCATACTATACCAAAATTCTAGGAAGTTCTTCTATACTAATCTGAAAATTCTATCTTAGGGTAATGTAATCTAATCATAGTTTATCAAAATCTAGATTCCAAGGTTTTTACTAAACTTCCTCTGATACCAACTGTAGCGCCCCAACCGAAGAAGCCCAGATTCGGTGCATTATTGCGTATCATTAGCATGATCACAAAATATCATGTCTCAAAAGACCGATTAGTTTAGTATCCTTGGATGTACTAGATACACTCATAAGGATTAATTACATCATAAAATGGAAAACTACAAAAATATTGTTTCAATAAGTAACACTGAGATCTCATAGACTATCCCTCTAGGTCAATAATAATATATTTCTTCGCATCTTGGAAAAAATAGAACATAGAAAGGGGTGATCTTACATGCTCAGTAAGAATAACAATAAACCGTAAACTTTCATAAATAAGCATAAACATTTAAGGTAATGTAAAAGACTAAAAAAAGCCTTTTAAACTTAAACATAAAAATAATATGGAAAAGATAAAATCAAATAACTCAATTTCCTTATTCACATGGATATTCTACTAGTGGAATAATCATATTCAATATTAATAGCCACTTTTATAATGATGGAATGTATAATTCCAGACTTCATAACCACATAGTCAAGGCCCTTTGCCAAGACTATAAATTGGATTTTTTCAAGGCCTTGTGGCAAAAAACTAGTTTGTCTCATGAGACCTACCAATGAAACAAGGAGCTATAGCGGGCTCCACCCGTCACTTACTAAGTCCAACACATTTCTCATTTGAAATTTTTTAAACATTACATAAACATTCGTATTAAAACTAGCATACGAAATGTCAATACTTTATCAACAAACCATGAATGGTATAAAAATAGCACATCCACATTCAAACATAACTCATTCAATACTATATGGAAGATTTTATGGTAACAGATTATCCTCAATTGGGAATAATGAAGGATATTGACATAGATGAAAATAATCATCAAAACTATTTGAGAGAAATATTCCCCTTTTTCTTGAAAACTTTTAAAAGTCACACTATTTTTGAAGAAGCCATTTTAAAATAGATTTTCAAAAAATAGTGTCCCATACCAATTTGAAACTTTTAAAAGGAATTTTAATTTTCAAACATTAATGTCCATATAAATAAAACTTTAAAACCATTTTTAAAACATGGATATTAATGAGAAATATTTAGAACAATAAATTTTTAAAACATTTAAAATGGTATTTTAGTTAGAGTTACTATCCAAATAAGAGACACTTGAATACAAATAATTGAGGTAATAAAAACATTATAATACCGTGAGAATAAAGGATTTCATTATATACTATGTCAAAGGAAAGTATATACACCATATAAAAGTGAATTGGTGCATAACAACAGTGATGTCTCAAAGGAATGTAAATTGAGATTAAATCCCTCATAAAGTCAGTATCCTTAGGTAATGGACAAATCGATGACATAATTATGTGTGAAAAATATAAATACACTCAATATTCATGGGTATTCAATGAAAATCAATCATAGTACATTCACACATATTCTTGTAAATACAACACCAATTACTGGGATATTTAACTCAATGAATGGAAATTGAGTTAAGATCAAGTTTATATCAATAACATGAGAAATTATCAATTGAGTGATTATGTGTATCAAACGTATATCCACCTAAGGGTAGTGGAAATTACAACATAAATAATAAATAGTGATTCCACAAATAATCTTGGAGTAAAATAATCAATGAAGTATGCGTAAATCCCATTAAGTGGAAATTGAAAATTGAAATTCCCTTACCGATTTGGTAACTTATTATACATACAACCCATGTAAGAAGGATCATAAAATTAAGATGTAAGTAATAATAAGTTAAATTATATTACCCCAATAATACGATCATGGATAGTGCATACAACACACAAAAAAATAGTGGCCAATATAGAATGAATCTCACGGGAATAAAAAGTGAGATGAAAAACCCTTACTTCTTTGTAATCAATCGATTCTTATGAAAAAAT
Organism: Viscum album; assembly: GCA_963277665.1. Classification (NCBI taxonomy): domain Eukaryota; kingdom Viridiplantae; phylum Streptophyta; class Magnoliopsida; order Santalales; family Viscaceae; genus Viscum; species Viscum album. Next base: position 1,373,225,892 of record OY728135.1, read on the forward strand.
GTTAATAACCACCAAATTAATCACAAAATTCCATGAATATAAAGATAATCATGATAATATATATCAAATGGCAGTACACAATACACCACATGCAATAAATAAGTGGCAAACAATGGAAATCTCACGAAATTAATTGTGAGATAAAAAACCACTTACCTTTTACTTTTCCATGGTCGATGGTACATTAATCTTTTTTATAATGGTGAAATAATTCTTATTAAATTATAAAATAACCCTATAAATTAATATGATATCATATATGAACTTCTAATATTGATATTTTAGTATTATCGTCGTTTCGGGTGTTAACAGATTTGTTCTCTATTATATGCTGGGTTATGTAAGCCGTATTTGTTATGGATGGGATGTATCTTACTAATATTCAGAATGATATTAAGTATTTAAACATTATTTTTAATCATCAAATGAAATTTATTCTTGAATGGATACAATGGGGAATGAATCTCATCGCATTCATGGAGATGATAATCTGTATGTACGACGAGCGACAATATCATTTTTTTGATATTAAAATCATATATAATTGGATGGTATATCATATATACAGAATCATTATCATGTTATATTTATCATTTACATAAATTATACATCATTATTATACCCATTCAAATAATAATATATTGAATAACAACTACACAATGACGTGGAGAGGGAAAGTCGTATGTACGCACATATGGTGACAAGTCATTCAAAAGATGGATAGAATAATAAATATGGCTGTAAAATATTTATAATAACATCAATGTATATATAAGACAATGGATTTATTATTTTATAATAGATAAACAAATAAAGAGGAAGTGGAATAAGAAAGGAACTTGAAAGGGGTGATGAAATATTTACCTCTTCTTCGAGTTCTTCCTTTTTATTTGATCAAAAGGGATCCTTAGGTTGGCTTTATGAATAATGTAAGGCCTCTATGATGAACGGAGGAGAGTTGGGAGGATATTTTGTCAGGGTATGTCCGAACCTAATGGCTTTGACGGTGTGAATTAGAGAGAAAGCGGAGTACCCTTTTATAAGAGGGGTGAGGGGCACCTAAAGAAAAGCTAGAAATATTATTTTATAATAATATCATTTTTGGTTTCTAATGTCTAAAAAATAAATTATTTAAAGTATAAGGTGGGTATGGGTCTATAACCACTCAAAAAATAGTATTTAGATAGGTTTGGGTCACTACATTAATGTTATTTTTAGATTTAACTCTTAGTTAAATAGTTAGACATTTACCATGTCTCTTTGTATTTTCATATTATATGGTTAGTAAACATTTTATATAATTAAAAGAGAACCCCAAGTAGTTAATTAATGATAAAAATATCAATATATATATATTTTTGGAGAAAAATATATTTTTAAGAAAAGAATATCAATTAATAATATAATAATTGTTTTAAAAACACTTTTATGTCAATTTCGACACTATTTGGTATTTTGTTTTTGCTAAATTTATAATAGCATTATTACTACAAGAAAAATTTATAACCAACCCCAACATGTCATATTAACATATAAAATTATTGGAATTCATAAAAAAGTCTCAAATTACATTTATTTGGATATTTATAATATCAATTATTTTAATATTTCATTAATTAGTTAATTACTGCATCATCATTGTGTCATAAATAAATTTAATAATTTAATGTATAAAAAATATATATATAATACCATTATATAGGAAATATTTTTATCCTTCTAATTAATATATATAGTATAATTTATCTTATGTGTAACCATATATTAAAAATGGTTTAGTTATTAAACTTTGAATTTAACACTTTTAACTCTTCTTTGAATTAAATAATAATAAATGTCTGAATCTAATCCAAGTGGAGCTAAAGAATCACACTTTATTCCTAAGGTTGTTTTCAGTCGAATTACAAATATCCAATTGAATTATTACATATGTTAGGGTAACAATAATATCATATTTACCCTTGATGACCCTATTTACTTTTAACCGTGGTAAATAAAAGTAAAAAATTACTATTAACCAAAAATTATTTTTATCTTAATGAAACAAATTTTACTTAATGAAATAAACTGTGTCTATAGTATTTTTGAAATTCAACTCATAGAAGTAGTAAAATTATGTTTTATGTAAGTTTGCAAATGCTCCTAGGAGGTGGGTAAAAGACGGTAAAAAGTTCAACAAACTATTATTCATCTAATTTAATTATAAAATGACTCCAATTAATTATATTGAACATATATAGTATTATATATCTATTTTGAATGAAAATAAATTTTAATAAAACAGATAATTATTTAAATAAAAATTCGGTTTTAAACTATAACGCAGTGTTTTTCACTATTCATCAAAAATTGAATGTTTTCAGAAAAATACCAAAAATTTTACTTAAGAAAATTTTGATATTCCGAATTCAAAAATTAATTCTATTTTACCAAATTAAAAACATAGAAGATGAATTAATTAATTTAAAATTAATTCTCATCGTCAAAACTGAAAAATATTTTTTTATGTAAAAACTATAAAAAGATTGCCATGTGTTTATGTCAAATTTAAATGTGAAATTACTCATAATCAACTACATTGTATTAAATAATAAAAATAAAATATAATTATAGTTCCAAACCATTCAAATACTTGATTTAACACTATAACTTATTTTGTTTAAATTTTTTTTTCAACTACAATTTAGTATTTTTCTATATTCATCAAAATATTAAATTTATTAGAAAAGTACCAAAAATTTACCCAAAATAAATTTTCATGTCTCTATTAAAAAAAATAATTTATTTTATTAAATTAAATATATAAAAGTGTCAAATATTGGTTTTAAAAAGTGTTTTCCATTAAAAGGTGGTAAAAATGCAATTTTTTGAAAAATACTTCTTTTATCTGAAAAAAATGTATTTTTTCTTATATTATGTCTAAGAAACAAATAGTATGGATTCTAAAATTACATGGAGTATATAAAATTCAAAATTCATTAAATACTAATCATAACTAATTTTGAACGGCTTATTAGGTAAGTCGTGGTGCACTCGAACTCGATATTGCGTGTTGCACATGCTATTGAATTAATGAAAATAACTTACTATGAAATATTGGGGTGTTAAAATATTTAAAACAAAACACTTTTATAATTAAATCATATTAATTATTTTCCCACTAAAGGTATGAATTATTAATTGATAACAATATTATAGGTTTTATAATAATTTTTTATTAATTATTATTCAATATATTGTGGATCGTTTATATTGGGTGTTTTGTGTAAAATATGACATCAAATGTAATATTAATTTTAAAAGATCTAAATTCTAGGGTCATTGCATTTTACACCGATAAATAAATTGCATACTCACAATTTTAATTATTAATAATTGATGAAATTTGGTGAGGGTATTCTTAACATATTAATAATTTAGAATATATATTTCAATATGAAATCTACCATACTATCTTAGGCCATATCAAGTTACTTATATTCCATAAATAAAATTTATAATGCATTCAATCCTATAACCATGTATGTATATATCCAAATCATATATTCTAAATAACATACCTTTCCAAAAATTATTTGATCCCCTTAAGCCATTGAACAATCGAGAAGTCATATATTGTTTAAAAAATGAACTATTCCTTGTATCCTCAAATAGCTTTACCCATGAGGACATAAAATCACCAACCAAAAAATATTCACTATAATCATAACATTTTAGTAACTTCACAAACTATATCACAATTCACCTTTTATTAATATCAATAATAAATCCCAAGGTTACCAATATTTTCTAACATACTTCCTCTAAATAAAAAAACCATTTATTTCATTGATTCACCACTATCTCATTATCAATGACATATTAACCCTAATATTTATCCATCCTATATAACTTTTTATTAAATTATAATGTAATAAAATATGAACGTTACATAAAAAATATTCATGGTTGTTGATATAGTTTAATAAATATTTCTAAATATTTAAATCAAAACTACTGAATAAAAATCCATATTTGACACCCATCACCTAATAATACAGTAATTATAGGAAATAAATTAAATATTTAAATACAGTACAATCCAAAAACCTTTTGGGTTTAGTGTTTTAGTGACTTAGGACAAAACATTAACTAAAAAACTTACATATTTTATAACCATTAGAAATTTTATCACTATAAAAAACTACTCAATCCATAAGAAGTCGTAAATATCACTCATAAACTATTCACATAATATCTTATTCTAGAAACATCATACGTATTAATTTTATTCATAACCTAGGGGAATGAAAACATAAGAAATGGGTGATATCAGGTTCTTACTTAGGGTAAACATAAGTGATAATAATCAAATATCATAAGTAATCATAATAAGAGAAGATGGGTTATATCAAGATATAAGAGAAAATAAATACCCAATAAAAAATAGATTATAAATCATGGAATAAGATTTCACAAAACATAATACATGAATCGAAGGAGTTCATATACATGGGTCAACCAATATAAACTATGGGACATGAGCCATGAAACATAATAAAGAATGTGGCACAATCAAGAACATAATATTTATTATCTTTGTGATACTAGATACCTGAAAACCCATTCACTCATAAAATTATGAGTAGAGTTAAAATCCACCACACCCACCCTTTATGAAATAGCTACTTTCTAAGCTATTCAAACATAAAATTGCGAGTAGTTCTAAATGACATAACACTCAACCATTGAGAACCTAATCACTCACTAACAAGCTCTCATAAAATTCCTCTCTCACGAGATATAAGTATTTACCCATTGCATTGTTGGGAGATATATTTTACACCTACCTCATTATTCATATATTTATCTACCACTTTAAAATAAAATATTCCTCATCTCATAAATAACCCACTTAAAAATAGTGGGTTTCTTTAAAAATTAAAAAACATCACAGAAAATGGACATAAAAATATTAGAATATAAAAAACTCTCAGTTTACAAGTTATATTAGATCTTAATACCATATAAAGGGTGATAAAACCAACACTTCTTAAAATATAAACCTTAAAAGGAAAATATAAGTGAAAATAAAAAATGGTTACAAAAAACCCTTTAAAACATTGAAGTTTAAATTACATTCAAAATCCATTTTTTGGGAAAAATAATACTTTTTAAAACCACATTTGAAAATAAAATATCCTTTAAAATACATAGTTGTTAAAAAAGGTGAAGATAAAATACTTTGAAAGATTTTAATTTATAAATATTCTTTAAAATATGTCTTGAAAATGAAATAATGATTTAAAAATGTGGAAGTGAAAATACATTGAAAAACATTACTTTTAAAAGAACCTATAATAATGGATACATTAAATGACATAATATTTTTAATAAAAGATAAGTGAAATTAATTCTAGAACCTTGATTTAAAAAATAAATTTTAATCATGGAACCTTTAAATAGGGATAATGAAAATAAATAAATTATAGATTTCAAGAAAAATCATTTTATTTTGAATGAATAGAAATCTTTATTAATATTATTAAATTACCTTATTGGAAAAAACACACTGCTAAAAATTTAACTAAATTTTTTATTTAAAATTAATAAAGGAGAGTAAAAAGATCATAAGATATAAAAACAAATGTAGTTTCCATTATGTAAATGAGAACATTGGTTGGAAGTAAGAACATTAATATTTAAGAATACTCCATTAAATGAAATTAGAATTATTCTTGTCAAAAATGCATTTTCACAAAATTGTATAATCATAAACGAATATTACTTTGGTGTGAAACATGATTTTATAGGAAAAGAAGTTATAAATAAAAGATAAAATTATTTTATTTTGGAATAAATAAATCTTGATTGATAATATTTAAGAAGATTAATTATAAACCAAGGAATAAATTTGAGTCATGAAACCCCTTAAACCCTTGTAACCTTTTGATAAATATCCCATGAGATGTATAACTTTCAATAGAACATTTAATATCCTGAAATATAATTGGATAATGATAAAAAAATTAAAATACGGTGGTATTTACACCATTAATAAGGGAAAATCGTGGATGACTTAAACTTGTCTCACATAATTCAAATTAGATACAAAGAAACCCTTGCGACCTGGGTAAAAATTCAATAAAAAACTCCTAAAAGGGAGATAATGGAATTAAAATTAAAATACCATTAATAAAATATATTTCATGATAAGTTATATCATATATATAGTATACACACAACATAAATATGAATTGTTACATAAATAGAGACTGTTTCTCCTTGAAGGAAAATTGAGACAAAATCCATTATGACATCAGAATGTTTTTTAATAAAAAGTCATTTTAATCTTGAAATTTAAATTCTTTTATAAATTTTATGAATTAAATCATTTATTATTCCAAAATTAATTCTTGTTCAGCATATAATCCATATAAATAAGAATTTGGTGCATAACATTAAGACACACCATAAAGAAGAGGAATTAAGACTGAAAAACCCTTAAGGATTAAGAAAATTTTCATAAAAAACCCTTGAAATAAATAGAGATTGAATTTGAATTTAAAATACCATGAATTATAATACATGACCTTAAATATAAAATTGGAAAATCTGTACACCATTTGGAATAAATTATTTATATAATACAAATGCATCTCAAAGAAGGAAGTTTTGTGGAAAAACCCTTCGGTGTTTCCAAATTCATTATACAGTTATAATTAACTTCATGATTAATTATAATAATTTAATTAAATATATATGAAAAAATATTATTAATATATATTAAATATTATATTCTCCATTTATTAAATTTTGATACATAATTTTAATATAGTTTGTGCTTATGTTGGTCACCAGGGGCTATTCATTTTATATCTTTGTAATAATTTGTTTTGTTGAAAGTGGTCAATGATGTCATAAAATAGTATCATAATCCCCAGAATTTAATATTATTATGTATTTTAATATTACATTATCAAATAATATATACATTTATAAGGGTTGATCTTGAATGGTCTCAAGTTAGATAAGTAACATTAATATGTGATTATTAGTAGTTAAACTCACTATAACCATTTATTTCTAATATTACTCATAGAATGTGTAATATTATCATAAAACAATATTAAATTTTTATTAAATAACATTATTTATACATTAAATAAAATTTAATGTTCATTAATGTTAGTTGATAAAGAAAACAAAAGTGAAATATAATCTCAAGGAGGCGGTAGTCCGCATGTATAAATGAATGAGAATTCCATTTTAATAGAATGAAAATATTATAGTATATAACGTATATTGTCATTTTAGAGTCATTAAATTGATATAAACATTATATTATCTTAGTAAAAAACATTTATAATCCATCCATTAATGGTTGTAATGAAAAACTAATATCATAGATTCAAGGAGGTGTTAATCCATGCACACCCACTAACAACAATTATTATTTTTATCAATATATTTAAGATAAAAAACATTCATTGAAACATTTTTATAGTATTATATAAACAAACTAATTATGATTAGGTTATTATAATACTATTATATGGACCTGAACGTAAAATTTATATATTCTAGTGACATTAAAAAATAATTAACCTTCTTATATTTCCAAATATATTTTAGGCTTCAAGTTTTAGATAGTGAGGTACTAAATCTTATATAAAAAACCATATATTAAAAATTTGACACTTCTATTCAGTACCCAACATTTCCACCAACCAAAATATTTATAATAAAATATGTTTTTTTCATGAAAAATCATTATGTCTTTTAACTTGAGTTCATCATTTCCTTTAACAATCCTTAAACCCCATGAAAAACATTTTAAAACATGACATGAGCAAGAAAAGCTCATTAGGAGACATAAAAATTAGAAAGGAACCATTATTCCAAGAAAACATATAAAACTTTCCTTTTCCAAAAATAAACTTTGGTCTTGAAATAACATTTTCTTACCAAAAAATAACATTATCTTCCCAAATAAATGTATAAAATATCTAATAAGAAATATTAAACTAAAAATAAAACACACAAATTTTTCTTTGAAATCATGAAAAACGAAAAAAAGATTTTCACAAAGTTATAATTTTAACCATATTAAGTAGCATATACTTTACATTACCATGTAAAGTCATTTAGTTTCCATAAAAACCCAAAACAAGTATTGGTAAATCATGTAGTTATCTTGAGGCATCCTTTTCATATCATTCTTACTTACACATGGAATAGTTATCATGGTTATAGTTGGAGTAACCATCACTATTATACATTAAACAACCATCTTGGGTATACTTTGAAAGACCATTGTAGTATATCCTATAATATCTTAAGAAAACCCTATTTGGTTAACTTCAAACCTTTTCTCAATCCATTGGATAACTATAATGAAATCACATACCCAGTGTTTGTAATGTAACCCCCCATAATAATAATAAATCACAAATAAACATGAAAAAATACATATAATATTTCTTTATAAAAAAATTATTATCACCCATAAAAAATATATTCATATATTAATATATCTATTTCCAATAAAACCCATTCTTCAAAGATATATTTTTCAGAACAAAGGGAAGGAGGGTTTTTATTTTAATAAAACATGAAATATTATAATTTAATCCAAATATAAAAAAATGGTTATTATGGTGGGTAATTTTTTTGTTTCCATATACATTATGATAGAAAATTCCTATTGTATTTTTATAAAGAACGTCAAAAAAATCATAAAAAGAATCATTTTTGAAACCATTTAAAGTAATTAAAAATATAAATAAAATTTACTTTATAATTCTTGTATTTCCATATAAATGCATCCATAAAATAATTTTTAAAATAAGGGCATGGAATAAAAAAATGATTTTTTAAGGGAAACAATAAAACAATGTTTATTAAAATAAAGACTCCTACCTTGATTCTAAATCATCACATATGTTCTTTATCTTCTTGAATAGTAAATGTAGATTAATTATGTAATTTGTTAAGGAAATTTTTTTAACTTCACTGATAATTTTATTTTATATCATACAAATCTATATTTACTTATTTAATAAATTTAGTTCAGGTCATATGTTTTTACGATATTCAATACATGAGTCCAAAAAGACATCAGTAGGTTGCCAATGGCCAAATAGGTAATTATTTCATCACATATAGAATAATAATCATGATATAAATATAATTTTATATATCAAATATACTTTTAAATAATTCTATTACATATTGTTATGAATAATGAACAGTGTTACAATCATGAAAACGACAGGCCATACATACACATGAGTAACATTTAAATTTTTTCATTAATTATTTTTTAAAGATGGTAAGTATTAATTTATATTTATAAAATAATAAAACATTCATATTAACTGTTAAAATATACTTATATAAATCATCCATGTTATGTGGTGATGAAAAAAATAATCACATCACTTCATAGTGGTGGTAGTTCATATGTATGGACGAACAACATTATCATCATTTAGTGAATAGAAAGATAATAAGGTAAATAATATAATATATTTTTATATTTATAAATAGGTCATGAATATCATATATTAATGTTAATTCCATAATTATAATCCAACCATGGGATATGGTGATGGAAAATTAATTTCATCGGATCCTGAGGTAGTAGTATGTCATACACAAGAATGATGGTTTTGTTTCCCATTCGATGGAATTAGGGATTGATGACGCCAAATAATGTGAAATGGTAAAAATAATGAAATTGAAATAAATGTTTCCACAGGGGTGTCTTCATGATGCATCCTTGCAAATAACTTCCTCACCGTGGTCGGCCCAATGTTGAGGCCTTATCTACACCTGCCGTAGAGAAAAGTGATGATTGAATCCATGGATATAAAAAACATGTCAAGAATTCTCTACAATGTGGATGGAAGTACATTAACCTCTTTGAGTCATTATAAATTTATTAAAGACATTTTGACCATCATAGAGGGAACTAAGGAGGCCTCTATGCCATGGAGGGGGTGATGGTCGACTTCAAGACTCCAAAAAACATGTAGAAATATGGCTCCAATGATAGAGAACAATTTACTTTGCTGTGCGACATCAGAGCATTGCCCCTATAACCTATAAATAAACATCTCCCCCATTCTAAATGATGAGGACCACAACATTTATTCTTCTTAATTCCCAAATTACAAAGCATTCTTTTCTCTATGAACCAACCAAGAAAATGAATCATCCGAGGTAGTTGAGCATTGTGAAACCCCTTTTTGTTTTCTCAGATCTACCCTTATTTCAAGAAGGGATTCCCTTCATGAAAACTATTGTCCATTAAATGTTTTTAAGAACCCTTTGGGTACTCAAAACTTCACAAATCACCCATTATTCACAAAGGACCCTCCAAAAACAAGTGTACTCCATGCTTAGGCTAAGATGTTATACATCACAAGTCTCACTTCTCTATGAAGTCATATCCCCTACAAGCCCCTATGATATACAATCTCATGAGCTCTATGAAGCCATGTGTTTTGTGATCCCTTGTTCTCTGCAAGCTCGTGAGCTCAGTGAATACATGTGCACTGCGATCCCATGTGTTTTGTGATCCCATGAGCTATGTGCAACCATGTTCTCTGTGAGCCCCTGAGCTTTGAGAAGCCCCTCTCTTTGAGGCCTCTTTCTTCACAAACCCTTATCTTCTGTTGCACTCTAAGATTGTATGAACTAATTTTAATTTCTCTTGGGTGGTGATTAATGTTTTGTTTCTTTTCCTCATGCCTCTTCATATAGACACACTAATGACTATTGATTCTTTTCATAGTCATGCTAACGTGGACCCCCAATAGATCAATCCAAAACCCCATTACCACATGACATTACTTGTTCCTCCCCCATCCTCAAAAGTGGGTTGGTACAAGTTATGTAAGTCCAAGGGGTGGGGAGTGAATCCTCACCATCCAAGCTACTAGACCTTAAATCGCCAAGCACCTACGTCCTCAACACATGACGTTAAACTGTGATCAGTGCGTAAGTGATATGACCCAAGATGACTATAGAGGGGATGGTAACCAACACCCTCTCACTCCCCTCTCCCTCTGCACTTCATTTCCATGTGCACCTTATGTAGTATCTACATAAGCCTTGACACCCTATGAAGGTGTGTTTTAGGTATGATGGCCATATCCTCCTTCTACGTCTTAACACCTTGATTTCTCATCAGGTTCACCTCCTTGGTTAAGTCTGAGACTTCTCATCCATGGGCTACTATCCATGCGCCATCCCCACACCATCTCTCGTGGATTCAATTTTCACAATATGATCTCTAGGTCTATTGCCACATCTTGTTTCTCAAACCGAGCGTGAATCATGTTTGATTATAGTGAGCATCGAACCAAACATCCTCTATGGGATTCCTTGGTGTGTAATACCCTTTCCCCTCTCATCTAAACTACAAGGACTTTATATTTACCCTTTTTGTTCAAGGTATGTAAGAAGCCTCTCAGAGGTTCAAGCCCATTATCCCTATGTCCTGACCATTTAACATCGATTCACTTCTCGGTCTGCATGATGATAAACTGTATTCCCCATTTACCCGACATGACGTAAAACTATATCTCCAAACTACATGGGTTTCGATACCTTTAAACATATAGGAAGCCTCTTCAAGGATCAATCCCAATCAATTGTAAGCTATGGTGATCCCTTATAGGGATGTACCCTCCTGATGTGATATATTACCTCTTTAGGGTGTATCTCCTAGATCCTCCTCCCTAAGGAAAAGTTTTTCCCCTGGCAGCCAACCATGCATATTCCCCATTCATTTCATCATCCTTTGTAGCACTCGAACCCCTAACCATGCATAAGCCCCATCATGTCTTCAGGTTTTTGTCTATTTTGTTCACCTCAATCCCATGACTCACTATCTTGAACTATGTGGGTTTTGATCCCTGTCTCCTTAGACATGGTTCATAGGAATCCTCCCTAAGGTTAAACCCCAAAAAATAGTACACTTCATAATCCCCTTTGTTGGGACCCATATCCTTGGTCTGCCCCTTATTGGCGTTAAATTAGTTCCTAGGAACTTAACCATGTTTAATCCCAGTACTTAATCCATAGACCTCCAACCAAGAGTATCCCTATTGCGAGGGGCTGCTAACCGCAAGTAAGCCCCAACATGTTGTCAGGCTGCTGTCCTTTGTGTACACACTGATTCCATCTCCCATAATAATCTACATGGATTTTGATTCCCTCCTACGGGGATACATAAGAAGCCTCTTTTTGGTTCAAGACCATCACCCATGTCCCATCTTGGTCTCTCCCTTGATCCTTTGTGTTTCGTGTGGATCATGTGTTAAACTGTTGGTTTCATTTCTGTAGTGTCCTCATCCACACATCCATTATCATGAGCTTATTCCTTTGGTGTCCCATAGCCCCACCAAAATATGTGATTTTTTATCCCTATCCTCTAAAAATGGTGCATAGGAAGCCTCCCCGAGGTTCAATCCCACCATATGGTAAACCTTGGTGTCCCCATTGTGTGAACACATCCTCATATTTGACCCATAATTTGAGGTTCCATGATCCAATATCATCAACATTCTAATTATTCTGATCTATCTCCTCTAGTGGTTAAACATGTGGCATACCCCATGATAAACATGGGATGCTTCGTAAAACCTCACATTCATACCAATTTTTTACTATTCTCTACACTCTATGTGGGATGACTTGGAATGAAGAATCCTCAAGAATCCCTTTCATAAGGAGAAAATCTAGGTGTACAAGTGTTCCAGCACCTAGACATGCCAGTGATTCCCAACATGAATAATCCCTTAACCAAAGGTTGTTGCTCAAACATGACCCATTGGAATGTCCTGAAAGAAGAAGTGAAATTAACTGACATCCACAAAGATACGACACCGGGAAGAGTTTAACGAAAAATGTCCTCATCATTAAAGGATATATAGACTAGGAAAAAAATTATGAGGAGTAATCCATATATGGATACACCGAAGTCCCTTCACACTATTTTGATCAAGGATAAAACACCTTTGAAAAAGTGATGAATACCACCCACCTTTAGAATGCTGGAATGCTGGGAAACAACCAATGCGTCTCCAGGGATGGATGCACACCTGACGAAAGCATCAGAAATAGAAATGGTGAACCCAACCTGAATTTCTTCTCCTCAACATGGGAATTAGTAGAATTCAAGACAACTGCTTATAGGCATTTCCCTAGATCCTTCTATCTGTCACCAGGTCCTGCTTAGAAAATAGTGGGCTTGTCATGAAACTCAATAGGATTTTGGTTAGTTAATCATTCGGAATCCCAATCTATGAAGTTGTCATTATGGATATTTCTATCCTATCATTGATGATTGAACAACACTGGGGCAATGGGAATTTCTTTCTTATTATCTGTACGGATGGATGAATTTTCTTGCGTTGCAATACCAAAGCTATAACTATAGAAAACCGATCACCTCCTGCCCATGGATGCAGGGGTAGGGGAAATGCCAACACAATAGTCTTGCATGAATCCATATCTTCTGTAAAAACTTCTGCGACCATAGCTACCAGGCACCCATTCCCCATCTGACCCTCCTAATTTATTCAAAGGAGGGTGATCAATACTCTTGTACATAAATGCAAATAGGAGGGGATTGTCCCAACAAGTTACATGGCCCGTCAAGACCTGGAGGCCTCCGAGCCCCATCAGCACCTCCACCCCCAAGGGCTACATAGGGAGCCACTGCACCCCACTCCAACCTACAATAGCTTTAGGAGCCTATCCCTATAATGCTCTTACGATTCAATCCCTTCTGTAGATTGAGTAAGGGATGTCCATGTCCACTTGGATAGGGCTACAACTAGGGAGCCACAAAGGAGTGATCCCACCTGGCTATGTCTGCATTTCCATCAAGTCCCAAAGACTGAGGACTAGGTGGTCCATACCCCTGTACAACTGACCCATGTTTGGCTGACCTGATGACAACTTTGGGTGCATGCTTAGGAAGACACCTGACATGGAGAAATATCTTCTATGGATCTTATAGCCTAAGCCACCACTGGAGTGTGCTATTGGACCCATATTGTTGTCTTAGAGCATGGTCACTTCCCTGTACTAGTTTAGGGGAATTTATATGTCTGGTATGAAGTGAGGCACACGCCACCCCACAAGCAGGTTGAGTTGAATCCTCCACCCACCGATGCAAGTAGCAGAAATCACGAGCTAATTCATGAAGATGAATTAAATTATGTATGTCCTCCCTATACACTCATCAGATAGATTTTACGTCCTCCATACAATTTCATAAAACATGGAGGTCCTCCCCATTCCACCATCATCGGCCTCGGTAGAGGTCCTCCCCATCTTTTTGACATTCAGTACAAAAGTTATCCCCGTTCCCTTGGTCTCAAGTTTATAAATTTCCCCTTCCTATTAGGTTTTCAATGTGAGTATCCTTCTTTAATTGTCACATACTAGTGTGGGAGTCCCCTTTTTGTTCTCCCTAACTCCACAAGAGGATATCCATGCTTCATCGACAGTCATCACAAGAGTCTTTCCCATATCCAGTATGGTCAGAACAAAGTCCCTCCTCATACCACAACTACTAAAGTTGGCCGATGAAAAGGTCCTCCCTGCACTATGAATGAAAATCATAAAGGACCTCCCTATATTCTTGTGAGATTCTGCAGAGGCCCTTACCAATCTAACACCCTCAATCCTGGAGGTCCTTCCCGTGTTTCATTTGACATTTTCCAAAATGCTCCTCGTACCCTGATATGTCTAAGAGGAGGTCCTCTCTACTCCAGCACCAACCCAAGTGGAGGTCCTCCAATTGTCAAAAATCTACCCTACCCTCAAAATCTACCTCAGGGTAGGAGATAAGGTCTTCACCACTAGAGGAAGAATCATGCAATGCCTCAAACTGCAATCAATCCCGTACAATTTTCAGATTCTTAAGTAGAGTAAGATTTGGTGATGGAACCTTCATCTTGATCCTCTATGTCAGGGTCCTGGGTAGGAATAAGGAACATCAACCACATCCATAACGAATGTGATGTCTACCAGATCATTGCATGCCTCTGAAGCTATTTAAATGAGGAGGATGATTTGTACCCTCTCTTGGGGCTGGATTTGCAATCCTCCTTATCATCAATAGAATAATTAGCAACCTCAACAAGAGATCATGAAGAGTTTCTTTGGGGACCAATAGAGGATGATAAATATCATAACCAACTTCCAATGAGCACAACCCCTACATGAGAAGCAGTGTTTATTTGTCCATCTTACAAGGATGTGGTGGTTAATTCATTGAAATATATGGAAGAAAACCCAAGATCTTGAGGCTTGTCAACTCGCACACTATACAATCCCCCATCCAGTCTACTAACAGAACAGTCTACATTAGTGAAGTTATAGATCCCAAAACCTCCTCTAGTAGAAGAGTGGGGAAATCCAGGGCTGGATCCTGAGTCTGAGCTAAGAAGTGTGTTCATCATTCTCATAGAGGATCATTTCCCTGAGATTTTCTATCCAATTTCAACTAACAGAACAATATTTTGGAGTCCCTCGCCTAGGATGAGGTTATATGCCTCTAAATAACCTAAGGGACTATGAATTTCCATCTTTCTTGTCAGTGGTTAGCTTACCCCAAGCTCCAGGAACACTATGACGGCATTGGTCATAATATTCGCATGGTCGAGTTACCCACACATCATGTTTATCATCACCCTATGTCGCCTGATTATCATAAGATCCTCTAGAAAAATGATACTAGAGTTTCATTCTGCTCTGAAAAGATATCAAGGAGGCTTCCCCACATGTCCAGATCCATGGTTGGGGGTATTCTGATGCCCTACATTTTAGTCATATCCTGCACCGGCCTGGTTCAAATGATGATATCAAGGACATACCTTGGGGTGTCTTCATAATGAACATGGTTGTTCTTGAGATATATCTAGAAGACGGTACTCACACATGGCCTAGAGTAGAGTAACAACCTATTGAGGAAGTACAACACCCGACATACCCAATAGGTGTCCATACTCGCCAAAAAATAACTTTTCTTGTCCTTCCTACACCTTCAGAGTCCTTGCCTATCGTTCAAGAACCCCCATCAAAGGCAAAGAAAAAATTGGGACTATCAAACCCTCTGACCTATTTGGATCATTTAAAGAGATAGAAGGTGGACCTAAAAAGGCTATGTTTCATCAATAACTTGCTGAATAGAAAAAGATTGTTGACGAGATCCTCGTCATGGGCACCGCTGAATGGCAACAAGATTATGATTTTCCTTGACTGAGGAAATAGGGAATGGGAAATAGGCATTTACAACTTCCTCCATGATGCAGATCGATTTTCTCTATCCACTCCACATGTCCCACCGGCCGCTCTATAGGTTATTCCCCCAGCTCCTCAGGTTATTCTGCCCATCACCCCATGAGAGGTTGGGACCGCTTATCACGTTGAAATAACATCCAATGCATTATTGGTAAGATAACATCATCAAGATCAAAATAATCATCTAGAAGATCTGATGGAAACATTTATTTTTCACCTCGAGGCTCTGGAAAGTCAACATGTGGTAATCCCACCTAATGGCCTGCCAAATCTGGCATAGTTGGATGATATGCCGACACCTCTGGGTTCTAGAAATCATACCTTCTCCCATTTAATTGTATGGGTAATCCGATGCATCATTGGTCATACATTGTTTCAAGGTGTAGGCCCATGATGGGAACTCCATAGTAAGAAGAGGCTGCTCTACTCTGGTGTTTTGTATAGACATGGGAATGGAACATTTTTTTCTGGTACAACTAGTTACCCATTGGGTCAATAGCTGGTTGGGTGGATCTTTGTAGACAGTTTCTATTGCAATGTAGTTCCATGACATGGAAGACTACCATTATCGATCTCTTTAGGTGACAGCAATGGCGAGATGAGTGAGTTGCAGTCTTTGTCACTTGGTGGAAGGGCCTCACATATTAGCTCGATTTGTTGCTATCCCAGGTAAGGATTCTAATGATGTGTGTAGGGAATGTGAAGAATAAACTTGGCCCTTCCCTCATCACTTAGAACTTCACAAGGGGGTTATAGGATTTCTCTATCAAATCTCAACATTTAGTGTAAGCCTTGTTGCATGCCAAGTAGAAACTTTCATTTCCTCAGGTAGCTCCCGCAAGAAGAACTACCAAGGCTAAGACCGTAGTGGTGGAACAAATAGAGGCCCCTGTAAAGATGTAATTTTTATCAGTAGAGACTCCTCCATATCCTCATTGAGGCCCACCACCTTAGGCATAACCTTTGGATCAGTAGTTCCAACCTCATAAATTGTAGTTCCCTCGTGTAACGAGCCATTGCCACCTAGGTGTGAAAATTAGGTTCCACCTCCTCGACAGGATCCAGAAAACTCTCATTAGAGATAGGATCCTAGAGATCCGTTACTATATCGGGGGAATTGTACCTAATCATTAAATGAGGCTTAGGCTCCCAGTTGTTTCTGAACAACCTTGGACCAAGGAATCCTACGATTGCCAGAATGCAAGAGGCCTGAAGAGGCAGATCTCACTAATCACCAAAATTACTTCCCCTATCATTGTTTCCTTGAGCACCACATCAAGTAGTGTTATGTGTTTAAATACTTGATCCATGACCCGGTTGATAAAAATATAGTCATATTGGGTCTAGCCTTATCATAGATGGCATGTGTGTTTATAAGTCCTGACAATAATAGAGAGGATTAATGGCTACATGTTTCCAAAGGCGGGTCTCAAAAATATGACGATTAGATGGCTCACAAGTTTGTCACCCATGCCCATGGAATTATCTATGAACATTTGAATCAGCCCAAGCCTCCAAAACCCACTGTTCTACCTTTAGATACTACATCTGCATCAACATCCAAACCTTCGTCCTCTTAGGGAAGTAATCACCAATGACGCATGGGAAGACAAAGCCCTCCACCTGTGCCAAATTCATTCAATACACTCAGTGACTTTATGCCCCCACAGATGGGGAATGATCCCAAAATTTTAAAATAAATTGGAGGATTAATTGAGTGAATACCAGTGGTATGATTCAGTCAATATCATTGAGCTAGTAAACCCTTACATGGTTCCTGATGATGAAGAGGACCGGGAAGAACCTCCCAACATCCCAGTCAGCAAATCCGTGGGTATTTAAAAAACTAGAATGCATTGGATAGTGCTTCTATCAAATCATATCTAGAAACCAATACCAAAAAGCAGGACCATTAAAGATCTCATCATGTGCAACATTCACATCTTGTTTCATCAAATTCACCCCTACTATGTTTGTTCTTATTGATCAAGCAGATCCACCACGACCATTCTATGCTCAATCACACTTCTATATGGATAGACCATAGTAATATAGCTTTAGGCTAGTATCCACTCTATACAGTTCAACTAATGAGTAGAAAGTCATACCCAGTACCAATCAAAATCCTCTGGTTCGACCAACAACACCCTTCTTTCTCCTGCAACTGAGAAACCTCTAGTAGGAATAATTTTTCCCCTTATACAGATGTAAGATGTGATCAAGTACCCTACCAGAATTACCTTGAGGCTATTGATCCTTAAGTAACTCCACCTATCTATATATAGGAATGAATCCCTCAAAGATTCTTTGAAGATCCCCATCTAGTTTAAAATAGAGGTGGATGTCGAGCATGCGAAATGTTAGGCCATCATCTCTTTCTCTAGAGAAGATGGAGGTTCTCCTATAAAAGGGAACATATGCTGACTTTACATCACTAGCTAGTTCAATGGCATGGAGGCCCATCATTATCTTGTAACCATGGGTTTGGGGATCAATCTTATCCTAACCTAGACACTCCACAAAATGGGTCTATATGAAATAGATCTGAGTCCCTATAACCTTAAGATTCATGGTGATGACTGGAAAAAGTAGACACTGGTTGTTATGATATCCCAGAAAACCATGTTCGGTGGCATAATTTCTATCATTGAGTTCATGGATATATCACAAGACACTTATTACAAAGCATTAATGGGTTGACCATGGATCCACATGTATGAGGAAGTCCCTTACACATATCACCAATGCCTTAAGTACTCCCTTAATGGTTGTGTATCCATACTCAAAGGTGATGCATCTCCCTTTGCCTCATGTGAATCCAGCTACCTAGATTCCAAATACTATAGGAGAAAGGATAATTAGATTTATGACAATGAGGTTGAACACACTACCATTGTGGCTGACCCATGGATAGACTTGGATGATTCCTATGTCTAACCGAATCACCGATTGGAGGCCACACCCCAGACCTGAGGAAATACTTTGTTGTCTTAGGGATGAGTGGGAAGTGTGTTCCCTTGTCTATGGAATGATAAAAGATCACATCATATTCCTACACGAATCCAGATAAGATTATCCCAAATCCCCTTTCTCCTATAAGGTATTGGGATGTCTGCCCCATGGCAACAACAATACGTCCTATTTTCTTGTTTCACAGGGCTCAGATAAACCATATCAAGATAATGTTCCATTATTACTTTGATATTATCATATTTATCCCCTTGGGTCGAGGACTGGATGAGATCAGGTTGACAACTGTTGTCATCCTGGTCTCAGCATTGCAGGAGTCCCTCGATGAGGTTTCCACTACGGCCCAGGCTAGCACCAGTGTCATATCATGATCTTCCGACTTGGAAGAGCTGCCTCCTACTAATGATCCTCTCACCATGGATGAATAATAGGATTTGAAATATTCATCTCCTACATTCAAAGAAGTATCTCCCCTATAGTTGATGAATTGGTACATATGAACCTCATTATTGAGACAAATTTAAACCAACACTGATCATCTTATCTATGCCTACAAGAAGTGAAACATCGATATGTGGATTTCTTAAAGCAACATAGTGATGTATTTTAATGGAGTTTTGAAAATATTCAAGGGAAAGATCCTTAGGTTTTCATCAACTGTCTTGGGATCCTAGTAAATCATCATGGGTTCAAACGACCTCCTAGAATGATGCACCCTTCTCATGGTGCCATGGTAAAGTCTAAGGATGATAAGCTCATCAAATAAATATTTTTAAAATAAGTCTAGTACCCTATATGGCTAGCTAAAATTGTGCATATCAAGAATAAGAACAGATAGATCAGAGTCTGCATAGATTTTCGGGATCTTAACCATCATTGTCCGAAGGATGATTTTCCCCTTCATATGACATAACAGTTGATTGACACCACTGTTGGGGTTGAGGTCCTCTCTTTAATGGATGTGAATTCTAGATATAATAAAATAATTATAGACCCCAAGGATGAATATTCTACCACCTTCAGGGAACCACAAGGTACTTTCTCCAACCAGGTAATATCTTTTGGTCTAAATAATGTTGGTGGAACCTATCAACATCTCATGCACTGCATATTCAAGCAAATCCTCATTACATTGATGGAATTATATGTGGATTATCAATTGGTTAAATTTCACTAATGCGAGGACCATATTAGGATCTTGATAAAGTGTCTGGCTTCTTTCGTTACTGCCATATGAAGATGAACCCCATGAAGTGTGCCTTTGGGGTACCTCAAAAATGTTCCTTGACTTCGTTGTCATATACATGGGTATCAAGATCAATCTATAGTAGATCAAAGATATCAATTATACTTTTTACTTTGCGTAAAATTTAGGAGGTTCATGGCTTTCAAGTCCACTTAGACAACATATACCTATTAATTGAAAATCTGGCTAGTAAGTATAATCCATCTTCCCACCTCATGAAAAAAGTTACTGATTATAAGTGGGCTGAGGAGTGTCAGAATACTTTTCAGAAAATCAAGTAGTACATACTATAGAACCTAGTTCTGATACAGCCCATTTTCAAAAAGCTGATTATCCCCTATGTGGCCACTTTGGAATAGTCCCTTGGCTCCCTCCTTACCTAAATGAACAATGAGGGAATAAAGAATAGTTTATACTATGTAGGCCACATACTACTTGATACAAAGACTAGATATTCCTCTATCATGAAGAGCTACCTCGTGCTGGTATTCGTAGTGTAGAAATTACAAAATTACTTGTAGCACCATGAGATACAAATTGGTGTCCCGAGTAGTTCCACTAAAGTACATTCTAAACTGACCCATATTGATAGGTCGTCTAGATCGGTGGGCAGTGATCCTTAAATAGTTTGACAAAAAGTTCATCCCACCAAAGGCTACCAAGAGACAAGAATAGGAAAACTTCTTGCCTCCCTTCTGGCCCCTATAGAATAGTCTCGAGATCATGAAATTCTATTTGAAACCATCTTTTAGGTGGATCAATCCATCCCATGTTGGTAGATACTATTTTATGGAGCTTCCTGAAGCCTTACTGGTATGAGACTCAATCATCCCAGATTCAATAGAGTAGGTCTGAGTATCATCTTCATCAGGGATATACACACTGTCCTTCTCTATTCATTCCTATTTTCAGAAGGCTACACTATAAACAAGGCAGAGTATCAATCCCTCATCAGTACTCTCAAAATGGACCTTGAGATTGATGTTCCCTACCTGCATGTGAATGGGTACTCCAAACTGGTTATCAAGAATATCATTGGTGACTATATTTTCATGAACCCGAGATCATACCTTTATTAGAGCATAGTCCCTATCTGGTGTCCCAATTACCTTCTTGTACAGAAGTTACTCATGTCCCACGATCACATAACGGTTGAGCCGATGCATTTTCCATCCTTGAATCATCTATTATAGATCTTTACAAATATTATTTTATTATCCTTGTGGCGCAATGAAGATTAATCACTCCCTTTATTCCAAAAAATGATGATAGCCCATATGTAAGATACATTTCCGCCGATTCCTCCAAATCAAGACCTCTAAGTCCACCAAACATAGCATTAGAGGAGACCCTTGACTTGATGACTCCCTTTATTGAGTATCTCCAGCATAGGGATCTCCTAGCAGACGAAGCTGAACGAGAGGAAATCTGATGGCGTGCAGTGCAGTTCACCTTCCAGAGTGCTCCCAGTCTTGAGTTGTTCCTCTATAGACATGTTTTTGATGGCATTTTCCTCTGTTTCATTCAAATTGATGAGATTTCATCAGTTATGCTGGATTTTCATGCCAATTCATATGGGGATAATCATGCATGGGTAAAAATCTCTCATCTGTTCTGAAGATTGATATATTTTTTGCCCACCATGATCTTTGACTCTATTGTGTTTTCTAGGAGGTTCCATGCATTCCATATACATGCTATTTTTTTTTCATTGGCTTCCATAGTCTCTCTATACTTCTAAGTACTCTTGTCCCTTTCTAGTATGGGGACTCAATGTAGTGAGACCATACCCACCAGAAACAGCTCACCAACGTAGGTTCATCCTCACCACTATAGATTTCTTTTCCATTTGGAGAGGCAGTTCCACTCAATGATGTTAAGGACTATTACATCATTGAATTTGTGATATCCAATATCATCCATCGATTCAATGTCCCTCATGTCATTCTCACTGATAACGACACCAACTTATGGGAAGCTGGGTTGAAGAATCTGTATGCCATGTTCAAAATCCATTGTGATCATACCTCTCATTATCATGCATAGGAAAATGGGAAGATCGAGGAATTCAACAAGACCCTCTCTAACATATTGAAAAATATTGTTGGTCACAACAAAGAGAGTTTTATTGAAAAACTACCCAATGCTCTCTGGTCTTTCCAGACGACGACTCGTAATTCTAACCAGGTGACTATATATTCCCTAGTATACATAACAAAGGTATTCATGACTATAAAGATCCAGTTACCCTCATGACACACATCTTTCTACGATTAGTAGGCACTAGAAAAAATAGAAAAAATATATCTTGCTAAACTAGATGCGCTTGATGAGAAAAGGATTCATGCCCTAAACAATCTGAAGATTCATCTAACCAAGAAATCTATTGATTTTAATAAAAAGTTCCCCTTCAATTTTTATTATAAGGTGACAAAGAATTGGCTCTAAGAATTCCAATAATACCCAGTAGGAAGCCACCAAAGCTAGAGCCCAAATGCTAAGGACCTTATTTCATTCAAAAGTTTTACCCCAATGGTGCATACTCTCTGTTCACTATGG
The DNA here is from genome assembly GCA_963277665.1 of Viscum album. NCBI lineage: Eukaryota > Viridiplantae > Streptophyta > Magnoliopsida > Santalales > Viscaceae > Viscum > Viscum album. The sequence goes on from OY728135.1 coordinate 1,373,248,975, forward strand.
ATGGTGAGCGTATTACTCCCCCACCAATTCCAAATTCCTCTTGCAATACTTTGTGTAAGTGAATCTCTTTCTTAGCAGATGTAAACTACTTATTCTTGTCATGCATGACATTAAACAGTAACTGATAAGCATACTCTATGGTAAGAGCACTACGACACTAAACAATGATCCATTTTCATCTTGCATGATGATAAACTGCAAATGATGAATACACCTCATTGTCTGATCTCTATGATGTTAAACTAAGATCTCCCTCATCATTACCATATGAAATTAAACTGCATGGGCACCAGCATGCCATGTGTGCCCTTTAATTAGGGTCTCTATCATCTTTCACATCTGAAAGGTCCTCCTAGAAGCTTGGTCCTATGCCACCTTGGATCACCTATTGTTTGGGGCCAACATCTCATAGAATCTCGAATGAAAATTTGACACAAGTATCGCATTGTGAATATGGTCAGCAGTTGATGCTTAATTGTTTGTTCCCATTCTAGGTCACACAAGATCGATACTTTGTTGACAACACGGTTAGCTGTTATCCTCAATTGTTATTACTATTTCCATGGTCTCCCAAATGACAGTCGTTGTGATTCATCTCTTGTTTCCTTATGTCCCACACACATGACATTAAACTGGCCATCTACGGTCTGTGCTCTATGACCTGAAACTATGATCTTCTATATCCTTAACGTATATTGTTAAACCACACACTATTTTTGAGAACTACCTATTTCTTTATTCTCATACTCATGGGATACATAATAACACACAAATATTTCATCATTAGGTCCATCCCAACAAATTGCTTTGCCCCCCAGGTTTAGTTCTCTTTGATGGTTTTATATGGTGTGGTGTGGAATTCTTTAGTCCCCATTCACATCTGGTTTAAAATTGACTCATCATGTGATCCTCATTCAAAATATCCTTATTTCCGTATATCCTTACTATATGTCCTTATACTGAACAACATTTTCATGAATTATGTATGGATTTATTCCAATCATTATAGGTTATGTAGGATGCTCGAACATTTTTCCATCTGGTCTAGACTTGGGTTTTAGGTACCTTCTATTCCTTTATGCCCATTGGTCTAGGTTCTCCTAGGGGTATGTGGTGTGGTGTGGACTTATGTACTCATTCACTTCTGGTTTTCAATAGCCTTGCAACATACCTCTCTCAAGAGCTCTCCATTCCTTATCCTTACTAAATGACATTAAGCTGCATGACATTTTTAGAACTATGTATGGCTTGATTACAATCCTTCTGGGATATGTATATATTCCCATACATTTTTTCTTTGGGTACAACCACAAGTATGACACATTCCACCTTCCTACTAGTGTCTCAGACTAAGTACCCTAGGAGCATGTGGCATAGTGTGGACTTTTTTTCCTCATTCCCATCATGTTTGAAACAACAACACCATGTGTCCCTCCTTCTAGAACACCCCCTTTCCTTTTTATCCTTACCACATGACGTTAAAAATCACAAAATTTCAAGAACTACATATGGCTTGATTCTCATTCTTATGAGATATGTAGGAACTCTTGGAAATTTTGTCTTCCGGACCAACCCCAGGTCCATCAATATTTTACAGCCCCTTGTCATGAAGTCCCCCCTTGGGATTTTATGTAGTGTGGTGTGTACTTTTTTCCTCATTCACACCAAGTATGATTTATCACTCCATGTGCATTACCTTTAGAGCGTCATTCTTCCGTATGCATCCAAAACATATGATGATAAACTATGATTCATCACCCCACATGACTTTAAACTATTGTGTCTTTGCCACACGACGTTAGATTTCATGGGTTGGTCCTAAATATCCAACCTTAAACTATGACATTATCTTCATAGCTGCATAAAAAAGTACCACATTATGGTGTCCTCTATTAAGGGGATTTCATATTTGGGATCAATCATCCACTATGCTATTTTTCAAGGACTACATATGGCTTGATCCCTATGGTGATTCTTGAATTCTATTTTATGATTTTATTTTCTCAAAATAAATACAACCACACTAAAGAACAGACAAGACCCATAAAATGCTACTTTTTTCAGTACTTGGGCTAGAACTGCACGATAGTATTACCTATAGAATTGGTATCCTACCATGCCATTTTCAAGAACTACGTGTGGATGATTCCCATATTAATGGGATATGTAGGAATCCTCAGACACATTTTCCTCGGGTCTATCATGGGTATTGTAAACCATGTTCCTTTTCATTGACCATATGCTTAACATCCTCTCAAGAGTGAGTTATGTGTTGTGGGATTCTCCTATCCTCATTTACATAAGGTTTGTAAATACCCAATCACGTGTCCCCTTCTAAGATCTTCCCTACCCATTGCATCCTTACCATATGTCATTAAACTAAATAGAATTTTAGAACTACATGTGGCTTGATTCCCACCCTTATGGGATATGTAGGAATGCCTGAACATGTTTTCCTTAGGTACAGACTCAGGTTCTTCTATTCCTTCTCCCGACCCCTTGGCTTGGGTTCTATCCTAAGATCAGGAAATGTGTGGTATGTGGAGTTCTTTGGTCCTCATTCATGTTGGTTTATTTTTCCAGGCCATACATGTTTCACTCTTGAAAAACCTCTACCCCCTATATCCTTACCTTATGACATTAATCTATATGGAATGTCCAAAACTACGTATGGATTGATTACCCTTATTGTGGGATATGTAGGAGCACATAGATATTTCATCATCGAGTCTAGCACCTGGTTCATCAACTCATTTTCTCCCATCATTCCAAGACTTCATGATCTCTATTATGCCTCATAAACATTCACCGATGCACTATGGTTTAGAACATAGAGGGTTGGGTTCTAGAGAGACATTCTCTCATTAGTTTCCATGCTTCACATGTCCCTTTATTTGGGTTTCCATCACATTTCACATCTAAAAGGACCCTTCAATAGTATGTATGCTCAACCTTAAGGCTCGCCTACAATTTCGGTCCAGCATCCTAGAGGATTTCAAATGAAATTTTGAGATAGGTTCCGCATTAGAATACGTTCAGAAGTTGACCCTCGAGTGTTAGTTCCCATTTCAGGTAACACAACTTAGATTTTGTTCTTCAAAAATGGTAAAAAAATATCCTCTATCATTACATCGACCCCATTAAGCCCTAAATATTGGTCCCATGGTTCACATCTCATTCCATCTCATCATGCTCAAATAGAACTTCAACACCATCAGTGTTATCCCTCCATGCTCCTTTACACGATGGTAGGATGAACATGTGTCATGGGGTTACCCTTAGATCTACACCTTCATCCCCTATCATGTTCTTACATGAATTGTAGAGATCTTATCCTCCCTTATTTCCCTCATCGAGCATATCCCATGTGGGATTAAGGATTTGGGTAAGGTTTGTGCCTACATGGAAGGGTCAAACATCTTTTTTGTTCCAGAAAACTATGACCTTAAAATAGGACCTATGGTACCCTATTCAATACTTCATAACATTAAACTATGTGTGTTCTCTTGAAAATTTGTAATGCGGTACAGACTACCTTATCCCTATTCATGTCAGGTTACTTTTTGGCACTACATCAAATATTTTCACTTCAGGAATCTCCCCATTTTAGTCTGAACTATATTACCATAAACTAAGATCCCTTACGTCCTTATCGTATGATGCAAAACCAGGTCTTCTTCACCCAAGTTGTATAATGATAAATTACCTATCCATACGATGTATTCACTCGAGAAGACATTTCCACTTTTCAGTATTGGCCTCCTACCATACCTCCTTTAATAATTATGTGTGTATTGATTACCATTCATTTGGGATACATAGTGATAACCAAAGTTTTTGTTTGGGGTCCAGCCACATCACCATGAACATTTTTGTTCCATTTCAGCATGAATTTTCTCAGAAGTATGTGGTGTGGGATGGGACTTCATTTTCCTCATTCACATCGGGTTTGCAGTATCCACACAATAACCCCCTTAAAAATCACTCCATATTCTTCATCCTTACCGCATGACGATAAAATATAGAGGCATTTCACACACACATGACATAAAACTAGGCACTATATGATATGATCTCTATGAACATAAACTAAGATTTTTATAATCTATGTTCACACGATGTCAAACTTCATAAAAATTATGATAATTCTCTGTAAAAGAGGATATCACTCCCTTTTTGTATTGGTCTCCAGCCGTGCCACCTCCAAGAACTATGTGTGGCTTGATTCTCATCCTTATGGAATATGTAGTGATGCCCAGACTCCCTGTCTATGGTCCATTTGCAACCACTTTCACCACACCATCCCCCTATGGCCTGGGTTATCTTAGAAGTATGTTCTGTGGTGTGGATATCTTCGGAACTCATTCATGTATGGTTTATAATAACCACCCAGTTTAATTACTTCAAGATAAACACTCCTTACGTTTGTCCACCATGACTCTTAAATTGCATGGGTAATGATCCTGGTTCACACATTCCTTATTTTGGTGTTTTAATTATTTTTCACATCCAAAGGGACCCCCTAACGAGATGTATTCCAGGACTTAGTGAACACCAACTATCTTGGGACAATGTCCCAAATGATTTTGAATGGCACTATGAGACATGTTATGTGCAACGAATTTGGTCAGCGGTCAACCCTCATTTATTTTTTCCCATTCTAGGATAACGTGAAATGGGTGATGTGTTTCGAACACAGTCAACAGTTATCCATCATCGTCACACCTATCCCAGTGAATCCCCAATACCGAATGTTTGGATCACACGATTAATGCCACTTTTAATTTAACAGACCCTCGACACCCTTGGTGTTGTAAATCCATGCATTTACACACGTCTAATAGGGATGTTGGTTCTTATGGTATTTTCGCAACCCAACATTTTATTTCCACCACTGCACACTCTAGTTAGAAGGGTAAGGCTTGAATAAACTCCTTGTTTCTTACATCAAGCATGGATCATGTAGGCTTAGGGGTTACGGTAGGTTAATATCCATATATGAGATAGTGTGACCCATTGTTCCTACCATACGACCTTAAAATATGACATTATCATCCACAACACATGAGGTTAAACTATTCAGAATACAAAGAACAATATGAAGCTTGATTTCTGCCCTTAAAGGATATATAGGGACATTTTGGAATCTGATTCCTAGGTCCAACCACTGAATGTTAAACTCCCAGTCTTGGCCTTCTCATCCCAAGCTTCCCTTCCAAGAACATGCAGTCTGGTATGGATTTCGTTAATCTGTATTCATTTTGGGTTACTAACCCCACCACACATTTCTTCTTTAGGTTACCCATGTCCTCAATGAGTGAAATTAAACTATGTCCTTACCCTGAACATGTTCAAGATGCCCCATGATAATTATGAGATCTGTCATCCTCCTCGCCAGCGAGGATTATACCCACCAACATTGGTCTCTGACCACACTGTTCTCACGAACTACGTTTGGAATGATTTTCATTGTTATGGGATACATAGTGACGCCCATAAATTTCACCTCAGGCCCAGCCCCATGACCATTAACTTTCCTGGTTCATTTCCCCTAATCATGGTCTGAACTCCATGACCATAAACTAGGTGATCCTAGTATATGTAACATGAAATTAAACTATTGGGTAGGATCTCAGTAGTACAACCTTAAATTAAGTGCAACATCCTGGTCAAATGATGTTAAAATATTCATGCATTTTCCCCACCAAATGATGCTCAATTTCTCACTTATCATCCACATTTACATGAAATAAAACCGTAGACCATTTGAGGTCCTCACTAGAGAGGTCCCTCCTGGAAGTAGGCATGATATGAATTCAGACTGATACACTCACCTATTGTAATTTCGTCACGATGGAGAAAATTTCAATAGTGATGGACTTTATTCAAATTTCTCTTCTTTCCATCACCACACTTTTCATTCCCTCTATTTTAGATCCTAATTCCCTTTAACATCTGAAGGAACACCCTAACCATCAGGATGCTCAGCCTTAAAATTCACCTACCATCCATGGCCAACGTTCCGAAGGACATCGGACAACACCCCGAGTTTCGACCTGTGTTAGCAGTTTACCCTCCTTTGTTTATTCCCATTTTAGGCTAATGCAATGTGAATGATGTGTTTATAATTTGGCCGGCATCTATCCTTTGTATTCATGAAATCATCACAGAATTCTGAACTTTGGGTATCATAATGCACATTCTTCATTCACCTTTGTTCGGATTTACTCCAACGCCCCATGCAATATCCTACTCATGTACTTGAGCATGTTGGGGGAGAGTAGTTTGGTTTTTTGAGAATTATATTTTCAAAGAATGGCCCCCTTTATTCCTAGAAACTCAAAGTGGTCATTCAAACCCCATATGTTTGATGATTGTTTGTCACTCTCATATGAAAGGGAAATAATTATGTGTTCATTACTTGTTTCTCACATCATGCATGAACCTTGTGAGATTGAGGATTTATTGATGGATATTACATAGATATTATTGAGATGAAGTAATCATATCAAATAATGGTAATCATACATGCAACCAAAATAGACAAGAAAGCATGAAATTATGATTTTGATTTTATGAAATTACATCCCCTATGGATTGACCCATATTAAAGATGGGTTGACCTCTTCAATGGAGTATACCTTCTCCACCACTCTTGGGCTTGTGAAATCTATGATTTTCTATCACCTATTAATCTCCTGGTCCTCTTTGATCGAAATGGGATGTAGTTCATCATCCCTCATCCATGCCAAATCTTCATGAGCTTGGATAATATCCATCGCTTAGGGTGATCGACTCATCTATTCCTTAACCTCTATCAATTGTTCCAACAATCAAAATATGAGTTTGGATTGTGCATTGAGGAATGTAGAATGTTCGTTCTCCCTTTACCTCATGAATCATATCTCTTGATCATCCACCTAGAGTCCCTTAGTGTTCATATACTTTCTCTACATCCAGCCGATACCAAGGCCACAATCATGTTCCAATATTTTCTCTACCAGGTAATCTAGAATTAGTATATGAGGACGTCTAGGATCCACTCCTCATGTGAATAGTTTGTGTAGCCATGAATTATGTTTCCGCATATGGTTTATCCACTCTTCTAATGGAATCTCCTTGAAGAAGAACATGATCAGTTTACATGACCTACGATGGGTGACCTTGATATCCTCTTCATCAAAATTAGTCTTATCTCAGTCCTATGGGTCCGTAGGTTCATATGCTGGGAATAACTACGGAAATTTACTAGAAAGGTCTTTCTTGGGTGTCATGTTAGATAGGTTGGGTTCCTTGTCATTGGGATGATCCTTGTCATTGGATTACACCTCAGTAATCTCAAGTTATTTCCCACTAGTGGTCCTATCTATTTCCATGATCTCTTTAGTTTGGTAAACATGAGAATCTAATTCCATGAGGATTAGAATTACCCTAGGAAAAGGAGCGCTAGAAACCCCAACCATTCTCTCTAGGGCATGCCACACCATTTGGAAAATGTTTTACATAGAAATACATAGATGTCAGTATGACTTGTTCAATGAAAATTAGTTACAAATTATATGAAATAGATTACCTACAAAGATCAAATAATTGTTCTATACTGTGATATATTACTTTCGGAATCCCAGTACGTGTCCCCCCATACATGGATGGGAACACTAAAGACTCTACGAGAACCACCATGGGTGTCACAGCCCTGCTAGATTCTCCAATTACCATTTTATTAGGCACAGAACCTGAAGCTACATCTATTATCATACGGGAACAATTTTTACGTATGAGGTTCTCCTTTATAGAGAAAATGGTATTTGGGAAGTCCTGGATGACCTGAATGCAACTTCAACTTCCTCTAAAGGGATCCATCTACCATCCTCATCCCCCATCAGGACTCATATAATTTTTCAGGTAAGGGAAGCATTCTATAAATTTAGTAGTAGACAATTGCGGTGGGACTATTTTGTTAACAAATACATTCACTCGGTCTGTAAATATACGCGGAGTACCCTGAGAGTGTAAAAAGTCCTCTAGATCAGTGATGTATTTATCCCCTCCCACTTAAGGCACCATAAAGCCATCTTTGGCATGACCGATCACTAACAAATCCATCCTGAGATGGTTAAGGTGGTTCCATATCTACCAAAGAGTGAGGAATTGTCTTTTAGCATCCTGGGTTTCCCTAGGCTTTGAAGAAATAGCATTATTAGGCATGTATATGTGGCGAAGCCGCTTCCTAGGAGCTCAAGTAGATATCCTATGGAACCCCCTTGGGGGCCTCCCGTCCTATAGACCCATATCATCTGGGGACACCAGGTCCTCCACTACCACTTGCCTCATGTACGGTGTAGGTCCTTGAGTTTTTTACTCATCACTTTAGCAACCCCACTATCACGATGTGTTCTTGACATCTTTCGGCCTTGTCCCTGAGGTTGTGGAGGCACCCCATCACCAGCATAGATGGTTCATCACTTCAACATTTCTTCTAGGTAGGATGTCTCTCAGTTCTTGGAATATTACTTGACTATCCCATAGATAGATATGGATGGAGGAAGCTTATTCCACATTTTCCTATCCTCCCACGTGAAAATGAGCCACATGTACTGCATCACACATAGTCGGACCTCATGGCATACTCCCATTTATACATTTGGGGTAAACATCTGCATGCAGCAGAACTACCTCGCAAAGCTGTGGGGATTTTATATCTTGCAGATAGGCTTGTCATCGATCTGTGCCACCATAACTCTGCCCCAGAAGGAAAGGAGATAGAACTGATGCTCTTTAGTTCACTACCTGTCATCAATGAATACACCAGTTGGAAACGGAAATGGGTGTATGTTGAATTCATCTACCTTCCAGACTCTATTCAACACCAGTATTGGAGTCATCTTGGTTGGAAATAGCCCCACCAAATTCAAAATGGTTGGTCAAAAGTCTGATCTAGCAGTTGAAATAGGGTTCAGATATTCAAAGGTGCCAATGTGCACTGTTTTCCATCCATACAAAATAGGGAACAGTTTTCACACCCTATATGGATTATTTCCCTCCCTAATGTGCCACATCACCTTGTACATCTTGGCCAGAATCGATATCCCTAAGTTGACACAATCCACAATCACCCGCACAAACACTATAATGAATGTTCTTGGTTGCACTCCTATATTTTTATCCCTGATCGACAATGTCTATCCCCAGATAAGCACCAAGATGAACCCAGGCATCCTAACCACCGATTTCTTCATGGTGTTGAAATGGTACCCCCATAGCCTCTATTGGAAATCCTTCAGGGCTCTCTAATAGAAATCCACAATTATTTGAACGGATTCCTTTGGAAAGGTGGGAGGCCTGACTGATAGCTTACTAGGCTCCTTTGTCCCTTCAATGGCATGATTTGGTGGGATGTTTATGAGATGCTTAAACAACCACTTGAAATCGATGACCCTCACCAACTGCATGTCTCATCCAGGAACCAGACCCATCAGTGCCTTTTCTAGTCACATCATATGCTACGGATCCTCACTTATTTTCTCCATAGGGTGGAACTCGTCATACATCACCCCTAGGATTGGAATCCCTAGGATCTTTTCGTGGTCCCATAGTATGATTCCGACCTCCCCATGGTGAAGATAAAAAGTGTTGGTCCATGATGACCACCTTTTTAGAAACTATGGCATCTTGTGATTTGGCTGATAAATATGGAATTGGTAGGCCCACAGATATTCATACAGCCCTACTCACTTCAGCACTCCCTCAAATCCCTCGCAAGATGCACAAACTTTCTTAGCCCAGGCCCAGTCCTTCAAAAAATTGCCACCCTGGCGTAGGTCCTAATAATCATCCCACACCTTCCCTGGGTTCCCTAAAGCCTCTTTGAGGATGGTTTGGTACTATGGGGGAGATAGATTTGGATCCAATTACTTCCCATCAACACTATTGACATGGTTGTATATGAACTCAACATTGAAAAGCATGTGGCCTTCCCATATATGACTGTGAGCATCCCTAAACCACTTGCGCTAACATGCCATACTCCTGAACTAGTAAGTTGGTTCGTCCCTACTTGTTTTGGGGATGAGAACGTCATCTCTCAGACCAAATCCATAGAGAGGCAGTATTTTTCAAATAGGATAGTTATTTTGACATTTCGACGGGATATCCACCAGGGATTCATGATTTGAATGGATTCACACATATTCTGTGATTCCCATATTATACGACATCTCTTCCTATCAAGAAGAATCTGCAAGGTCCCCCCATCCATCTTCTGGGTTGGCCATTTTTTCGCAAGACTTTAGTATTTTTTTCTGGATCGTAGAGATCGATCACAAAGCATGATCGCAGAGCACGACCGGAGAGCATGGTCACATAGTTATACCAAAGAGCTCACAAAAACAACTCCTGGAGTGCATGCTCGCACTGTTTGAGGACTCTCTATGTGGCACATAGTAAAAACAACTTGGATCACAATGTACATTCATAGGGTGCAGGGAGCTTCATGATTCGATGGATCAAACACAGAATCTTGGAAGAAGGTGTAGAAAAAGAGGTTTCCTCATCATTTATTTATAGGCCATGATCCTCAATCATCACAATGCGCCCCACCATTGAAATACTTGTAGTTCCCTCATCCTGCACTTTTATCACCCTCATTTCATTTCCACTTCGTGATCTTCCTAATTTTTTTTGCGATCTACCCTCATAATTTGAACCTCATTTTATCGTCGGCTCTACTTTTGAGGGAGGGGAATTTGTTGGTACAAAAATATTTTCATTGAAATAAATAATAAAAAGACACTAAATGGTTCAAAATGGGATTCTTTGCAATGTACCCTCGCAAATCCCTTTTGCACCATGATTTCCGCAGAGCCAAGGACTTCTCTATGCCTATGGAAGTGACAAATGATAGTCGACTCCACAGCTTCGATGAACATGATGGATGTCTCCACGCCATGGAGAGAAGAACAATCACCTCCATGAGTCCTTCAAAATTGAAGAGATCCTTTGCGACCATTGTGGAGGGAATGAAGGAGGAATATTCACCAGAATGGGGATGACGGTCGACTTCGCGACACCATGAAACGTGATGAAATCTACCTCTGATGGCAGAGAACAAGTTACTTCACTGTGAAACCTCATAGAATAGCACCCCTTGACACCTCTAAGTACCCGACTCCACCTATTCCCTAGGATGAGGACCCCGACCAATCAACTTATGAATTCCCAAACTGAGAGGTGTTCTTTTGTCTTTAAACCATCAAGGAAAATGAATCATCTGAGGTAATTGAGAATTTCAAAACAACCTTTTACATTACTTAGATCTACCCCTATTTCAATAAAGGATGCCATTCACAAATCACATTGGTCATCACAATGGATGGAGCCCCCTTTGGGAACTCGGGACTTCACAAAGCACCCAAGCTTTAGGAATCACCCTCCAAAAACATGTGTACTCTATGACTAGGCTAGGACACTATGCTTCATAAATCTCTCCTCTTTACGAAGTCATATCCAATGAAGTACCATATTCTATACGAACTTAGGATCTCTACTAATTGATGTTCTCTACGAGCCCCTGTGATCTGTGAGCCCCTGTGTTCTATGAGCTTGTGAGATCTACGAATCCATGTTCTCTATGAGCCTCGATTCTTTGTGATACCATGAGCTCTGCGAAACCATGTGCTCTACAATCCCTGGTTCTCTGTAATCTCCTAAGCTTTTTGAAGCCCCTCTCCATGAAGACACTTAATTTGTGAACCCTTCTCCATTGTGGCCCTCTAGGATTGTAGGAAAGTCCCTTGGATGATGAATCATGTTGCCTTGCTTTACCTCATGCTTCTTTGCATAGGTACGCTAACAGCTATTACTTCTTCGAATAGCCACGTTAATGTGGACCCCCAATGGATCACTCCAGAATCACATTACCACAAGGAATTACTTGCGCCTTCCCTCCCTCAAGTGTGGGTTGGTACATGTTATGTAAGTCTTAGGGGGGGAAGTGAATCCTCACTATCTGAGCTACAAGATGTTAAATATCTTAGCACAATCATCCTCAACACATTAAGGTAAACTGTGATCACCACATAAGTGAACCATTCCAAGAGGACCGCGAAGGGGATGTGAAACAACACCCTATAAGTCCCCTCTCTCTCTGTGTTTCATCACTACATGCACCTCGAGCAGTCCCTGCATAATCACCGACACCCTCTGATGGGGTGTTTTAGGTATGATGGATATATCCTCCTCATATGTTTGGACTCCCTCATTTCTCATCGGGCCTCCCTCCCAGTGTAAGTCTCAATATTCCTCTCCTTTGTATTATAGTGATTTGTAAGCCCCACACTATCTCTCATAGACACACTTTTTGCGACATTATCCTCAGGTCTATTTCCGCCTCTTGATTCTCACACTGAGAATGACTCATGTGGGCTTAGAGTGAGAATAGAACCTGACATCATCTATGGGCCACATTGGTGTGTAAGCCCCATGACACTCTCAGCCAAACTACACAGACATTGATATTTTCCATTTTTGGGAAAGGTACATCAGAAGCCTTCCTAAGTTTCAATCCTATTGTCCCTCTGTCCCGACCATTTCAAGTCGGTTAACTGCTCATCTTTCATGGTGATAATCTATATGCCCCTTTCATCTGACATGAAATTAAACTGTATATCCAAACTACATGGGTTTTAATCCCTTTTGGTTATGTAGGAAACCTATAAGAGGTTCAATCCCAATAAATGGTAAACTATGGTGATCCTTTCTTGGGATATTTCCTCTTGATGTGATATATGACCTCTTTGGGGCGTACCTCCCATATATTCCTACCTGATGTAATATGATATCCTCGGGACGCTAACCATGCCTAATCCCCATTTATTTCATCGCTCTTTTAAGTACTCAAGTTGTTAAACCTGCATAAGCTCCAACATGTCTTTGGGTTATTTTCCATCATGTACACCCTGATTCCATGACTCACCATCTCAAACTATGTGGGTTTTCATCTCTATCTCCTAAAACATGTTACATTGGATGCCTCCCTGAGGTTTAACCCCAAACACTGGTAAAATTTGACATACCATTTTTTGGGACACATATCCTTGGTCCGCCCCTTAGTGGTGTTAGATAAGTTACTAGGTAGCTAACCAAGAATACTCCAAATACTTAATCCATAGTCCTCCAGCCATGAGTGTCCTTCTTGCAATGGTCTACTAACTTTGCATAAGCCCCAACATATCATCAGGCTTCTCTCCTTTGTGTACACTCTGATTCCATCCTCCATCCCAAACTACATGGAGTTTGATTACATGCCATAGGAATATATAGGAGTCCTTTTTGATGTTCAAGACCATCACCCATGTCCCATCTTGGTCTCTCCCTAGAGACTTTTTGTTTCGGGAAGATCATGCCTTAAACCATTGGTTCTATTTCCTTTGGGTCATCATCCATGCAACCATTATCACTAGAAAACTCCTTAGGTTTCCCATTGCCCCACCAAACTACATGGGTTTTGATCCCTGTACTCTAAACAGGGTATATAGGATGCCTTTCTAGGGTTAAATCCTAGACAATAGTAAACCATGGTGTCCCCTTTTCATGGGCCCATCCTCTTCTCTGACCCGTCATTTTTGGTGTCGTAATCCACTCTCATCAGTGTTCTAATCAGTCTAATCCAACTATGTTAGATGTTAAACTAGTGTCATACCTCTTGTTAAACACAGGAAACCGAGGAAAACCTTGGATAAATGCATATTGAATAGAATTCCCCATACTCAATGTGGGATGCCTCAGGCTTCCTTTCCATCAAGAATCCCTATCATAAAGGAAAATCCAGGTGTACCAGTGGTCCAGTGCCCATACACACTAGTGATGCCCAACGTGACTACTCCCCTAACTAAACGATGATTCCTCAACTTTACCCCTTAGAATGTCCAGTCATAAGAAGTGTAATTAACTAGAATCCTCAAAGATATGACACATGGATTGGTTTCATGAACAATATCTTAATATTTATGGGAGACCTGGACTAGGCGACGAATTATGAGGAGTAATCCACCAAAGGATAGACCTAAATCTCATAATCCCATTTAAATCAAGGAGAAAACATCTTTGAAGAATTGATAAATGTCACCCGCCTTTGAATACAGGAATGCGAGGCAACAACCAGTGTGTCCCCACAGATAGATGTGTGCAGCAACGAAAGTGTTGGAAACAGGGATAAATATAGGTCATTACATTAAAAAAAATAACATATCAGTATATGGATGATACTTATCTTATTATTTTAGTATTATTTAATAAATTTTTAAGTAAGTGTAATAAAAAATAAAACTAAAAAATTTGCTTAAAACAATACATATTTATGGAAATTCTCCTTTGATTAACACCTTACTCCCTCTAAGGTTGGTATTATGTCTAAAAATTTACCTATAAAATTATGGTAGAGATTATTGGAATGATTTTTTATAGTAATTGTTGATATAAATTGGATTTCAAGTGTGAGAAAAATTAGAATAATTAGTTCCCTTATTTATGAGAGGGGAGAGGAACTTTTGGAATTCAAAAATTATTTAATTAACATAAACTAATTTTTGATCCCAAATGTCTCAAATCTAATTTATTTATAATAAAGGATTTGTATTGGTGGAAAAAATATCATAAAATAATTTTTTTAATAATTTTAGATTACAATTTTACCTTTACCCTTTATATTTAACCCCCATTAACCCTTCGTACAATTGTCTCAATATTAAAAGTTTCTACACATTAAGGGTTAATAATTTAACTTTAAAATGAAAAACAACCCATAAATGGAATATTCTTAATTTCATTAACCATATAAAATTAATTTAGACTTATCTATATATTTTTAGAAATTTTATTTCATTTAATAAAATATTATTTTCATAAAATATCAATAATGTCAATTTTAGATCTATTCATTTACTTTGAATTTTTATAATATTAATAAAATAATGGAATTAAACTATTATAAATTAAAACATCTCTAAAATCTTGTATTTGTTGAATAAACTTTTGAATTACAATAATTAATTAATTTTTTATTACTCTTAATATTATTTATATTATTTATTTTATTTTTCCATTAATTGAATAATTATCATGTTTGTATTGTTTAAGAATTTAAAGTAATTAATTCATCCAAAAAATTAAAAAATATTACCTTGATGAAAGATTGTCATTTACATATAAAATTAATATTTATAACCAAAAATATATTCTATTTATCCATATGTTAAAAATATTGTAGATATTAAAAAACCAGAGTATGACATTTTTTATTTTTTCTCTAAATAAAATTTTATAAATTAATAATCACATCCAAATGAAAAAAATGATATATAAATCAATAATGGATGATTATGGATTGACTGGGATCCTAATATAAAATTTAGGCATTTTTTAGGTAAATTTTATAGACATTATCATTTTATTTTATAAATTTATTTACCCGATTTACCCTTTATCCTAGTAACCAAAATTACTATAGTTACTATTCATATTGACAGAAAATACAAGGGAATTATATACCAAAGTTGTTAAAACAAATTAATAATATGAAATACATTTTTATAAATTCAAAAAACATTATTAGAAGAATATAATTTAAAAATAAACATCCAAAATGCAATGAAATACTGTTTTTTTAGAAAAATGACATTTTAAGTGAAAAAATTTTTTATAATAAATTCAAGATCAAAATTAATTTAAAAACCGAAATTGGACTATGTTTAATTGAAAAGAAATAATTCAATTTATAAATAAATCAAAATAAATTTTTACTTTATAAACACTTGAAATGAAAAATACAGCTTTCAATAAAAATTAGTATTTTTCATAATTCATTGGAAAATAAAACATTTCAGAAAATAATATGAATTTCATCTTAAGATAATATTGACATTATCAATTCAAAAATGAATTTTATTTTTCTAAATTTATATTATATAATTTTTAAAGCATCATATTTAATAAAATAATATAATATATGAAAATGCAAGTTGGTTTGAAATAATTTGTTTTGATAGAAAAAATGTCTAATATTTTTATAATGAATATATATTTATAAAATATAAATAACTAATATATTAAAATATTTTATATAAAATGTACCTTGGTTATCAAATACAACATTTAGAAATTTTTTCCTCATAATTTTATTCACTTATTAAATAATTGGGGATACATTTCCCTCGTATCATTTTAAAACAATTATGTTGCTTCTTAAACTATATGGTTTTCCCACAAAATCATATCCTAGTGAATTTACATGATCCAAAATACATTCTCACTATGTTCAAGAATCTAAACAGGCTATTCCACATAATAATGTTTCTTTTCTAATTGAACTACCTAATTTCTCAAAACATGATATGAGTATGGAACATAATTTCTTAACTCCAAAACATAGAAAACAATTTGTACCGAAAATAAACTGAGGGGCATGTTTATTTGGTAAGATATTGGTCAAGATTTATCTCACATTTCATACTATATAATGAAATATGGAATTATATTCCCCTTTTTAAAAAATACATCACATTTATTCGATGGAGATACTTTAAGAAAAATATTATCACCTACCCTAAAAGAGATATATTTCTTCAGATTAACAGTATAACATTTCAACATTCTCTAATCCGTCCCAATATGTTTCTGAAATAATTTTACCTTCTCAACCATTTCATCCCCCATTTATGGTCCCATAAACATCATTTCACCTACTTCATCCAAATAATATATAGTATTACATTGATTTATATATAATGCGTCCAAATATTCCATCTGTATAATAGAATGAAAAATGTTATTATAAGAGAAATCAACTAAATAAATATATTGATCCCAACTTCCTTGTAAATCCATTTAACAATCCAAAAACATGTCTTACAAGGTTTGAATTTTTCTCATGGATTTTCCATCAGATTGGACATGAAAATATGTACATAAATTTAATTCAGTACCCAATAAACTATAAAGTCCTTCAAAAATTTATTGATGTTAATCAAGGATCATAGTTAGATTTGATAGAGATAAGAACACTAGGTAAACTAACTGCCTCTTTAAGATTTAGTCAAGAAAGTTTATATAAAAATATAGTGTCTTGAATGGGAAGAAAATTTATAGATTTAGTTAATAGATCAACAATAATACAAATCATATTATTACCTTGATATGTACTTGGGAATCCAACTATGAAATCCATGGATATATTTTTATTTTTATACTATTGCCTAGGAAAAGGCTGTATAATTCCCTTTGGTAATTGTTTCTTTGGTTTAACCTATTGAAAAGTAAAACATTTCATGTAAAAGTTAGTAATATATGTTTTCATTCCATCCCACTAGTAATACACCAAAAGGTAGTTGTACATCATGTACTACTAGGATGACTTGAAAAAAAGGGAACCATGAGCTTCAATCTACAATTTTCTCTTTAACTGGGAATCAAAAAAAACATATAATCTCTTTTAAAATATCTGAACATAATCTTTATTAATATTGAATTTATGAAACTTACCCTTCCTAAAAAATTATACCATTTCATATAACTCATGGTCTTCCATCCAAGTTTGATTAATTATTTATTATAGAGATGATTGTACTGAATCGTGAAACAGAAAATGGTGAAGTTACTACACCCAAAAATCTTAGGCAAAATTTCATCAAATCATTTACCTGAGGGTCATTTAAAAATATAACATGGTTAATGAGGCATTATTTTTCTTACAAAAAGAATTACCTACTTTGTTTTATTTTCTTGGATGATAATGACTTGTGTAGTGAAAATCCTTTATCAATTAAATACATATCCTTTGTCTCGTGTTGAAATATTTATGAGTGAATATATAATTAATTATTTTTTTATCAGAATTTATTTCACACTTTCCTCCAAATAATTGATGTCTCTACTATTTTTAATAAATCATAACTGTAAAAAATTCCAAATCATGTGTAGGATAATTTATCTCATGAGGTTTCAGTTTTCATAAAGCATAAGAAATTACCTGATCATTATACATCACGAGACAACCAAGACCCTTAAAAGAAGAATAACTATAGATGATAAATTCACCATTTATTGAGGGAATGGGAAAAACTATAGAATTCATAAATCTTGTTTTTTTTCTAAAAATGATCATCACATTATTTTGTCAGATGACTTTAACTCCATTTAGAGTTAACATAGCTGTTGATCTAGATATCTATGAAAAAGTTTCAACAAATCGTTCATAATGACCTGCAAACCCAAGAAAAATATGAATCACAATAACATTTATAGTGATTGTACATTCATCAATGAATTTATTTTTAGTAGGATCAACTTTATGCCATCTTTATCTAATGTGTGTCCAAGTAATATATTTTTTTGAACAAAAAATTTAATTTTCTAAATTGTTCATATAAATTAATTTTTTATGGGTTTTTAGAATAATCCTTACAGGTTTTTCAAGGTACTAATATTTTTTGAATAAATCAAGATATTTTCTATAAAAAAACCCATAAACTTATCTAAATATTCTTGGAATACTCTATTCATAATATCCTTAAAAACAATTCCATAATTTTAAATTCAAAGGGAACAACTAAAAAGTCATAACGACCATATATAGTTCAAAACACATTTTTTGGAATTTCATTCTTATTCAACATTAGCTAAAAATACCTAAACCTTATGCCAACCATAAAAACATACTGATCTCCCTGGAGTTGGTCAAAAAAACTATTGATATGAGGTAATGGATACTTATTCTTAATAGTTATTTTTTTCAAAATCTCTATAATAAATGAAAATACTCATGGAACTAACATTTTTTTAATAAATAACATGATGAACCCATGATAATGTGTTAGGATGTATATAACCATTACCAAGTAACCCCCAAGATAGATTTTTAAATCCCATATGTTCTAAACGATCCATTAGATTAAGGAGTCTTGAAACTGTCTTAACATCAGGAAATAATTAAATATTAAATATTTCTTCCCAATCAGGTATAACAACAATAATTTTATCAAAAAAATACAGGTATTCTTTTACTACTAGCACATCAATAGTATAAATAGTAATTTTATTTTTGACAATATATGTAATGTAACTTTCATTACAATATTTTAACTATTTCACGGCTTCTTGATATGTTACAAAAGGTGTGGTTTCATTCTTATATACAAAATGAAACACTTTTTGAGAAAAAAACATCATTAGATATAATATATTTCTTATCTTGGAGAACAAAGATCCAATCCAAACCCATAATAACATCAACCTCTACTAGTTGTAAGAAAACAATGTTTGTAGTTAAATTCCTTCCAAAAAAGATGATATGAATATTATTATAATTTATTTTTTCCTTATAAATTTCCCTATTTGTTTTTACCATAATTTATATATTAATTTATTAAAGTGGAATTTCTAAGTAACCAATTTGTATTCTAGAAATGATGAATGTTTAGAAACTAAATTAAACACTACATTAACATAATCTGAATAAATAACAAATTTACTTGATACCAATTAGTTTGATGTCCCAAAAACTATTGAAGTAGTTACGAAGGATTTCAATACACCTTTCTATCTATAGTATGACTACTTCCCATTGTTTTGATTCATTCTTGAGACATTATTGTGTATAGTGAACCATATTGTTACATTTAAAGCTTTTCCCTACATGTTTATCAGAATTCATTTTACCAATTCCGTAATCTATTTAATTTAAATTACAGGCTATATTCCAAATCTTACCACATTGGAAGCCCTTACCAGACTTCCTAAGGCATTACAAAATTTTCTCTTTACCACAAATCTCTTAAACTAAAAATATTATTTTCTTTCCAATAGATTTCTTTGATCCATTCTTCCCTTTTCCTACCACTTGGACCTATTTTTTACATGTTTTTAAAGCACAAATTATCATTATAAAACTGCATTTCAACCTTCTACGCTCATCAAAAAAGTTTATAATAATTTCTAAATTAATGGTAATCCAATTACCATTGATATCCAAGCATCAATATAGAGTAAAACTAATTAATATTACTATAAAGATCAAAGATAAAATTTGGTGCATTCCTTTCTAATTAGGTGAAGTATTCCATATAGGTGACCACCAAAACTTTTCAGTTTTGTTTTAATTATAATAATTTATTTTCCTTCCTTAGATGAGTATCTTATGTAAAATATTTTTAATAAAGATATTCTTAAAATCAACCAATTATAATATATAAATCTCTTCACGTTCATTATTATTCTCAATATTTTCCATCATTTATCAAAATCCAATTCAAAATAGTAAATATAAAGTCTTACCTTTTGATGATCCGAACTTCCCATGACATAAATTATCTTTTATAGGAATTTAATCCATCCTTCAACTACAATTGGGTCAAAAGATCCACTGAGTGTTGGGGGGTGTTTCATTATAAAATGTTCCAGCATCCCCATATTCCTTAGTTGATTTAGAAGATCTATAGAATTATTAATACTACCATTTATATCCTAAATAATCTGATCCGTCATATAAATAAATACTCTATTCCAATTCAAACTATTATGCGTTGCTGATTCAGATGGATATTTGTTGGATTGAAATGGATATAAGATGGAAAACATATAGGAGGGGGTGGATTTTATATAAAAAAATTTCTATTAAAACCTTTACGGAAGGTTTTTAGTTAAATAAAACATAGACTAAAACAATTTACAATGCCGTTTATAAAAGAAAACAAATGATTGAACTGACTCTCAGTTCGATGATATTGTTATGATACCACAATTTATGAAACAATCGTATTCAAATTGGATAAAAATATCAGAGTAATAAAAAGTGTAAATGATTATACCATATAGCGTATGGAACCAATAATAAAAAGTATAATCTTTAATTAAAATAATTACAAAATAATACAAGTAAAAAAAATAAATAAATAAATTCTATTTCTATTACAATAATAAGTGGGAAATTAAAAGGTATTAAAATTTATTTATCCCAAAGAGCAGGGTATCATTTCACCTAGGATAATAGGTATGTCTTACCCACACTAGTAATCCTTTGATACAATGATCCAAACATTCTTCTTGTTATCAACTCAAGCCCTTGATTTTATAGGTAATTGACACCTCTGTCTTATAAATACCAGAAAACTTTCAATATAAAGATCTATTGTACCATCTTCCAATCCCTATAAGCCCTTGATTGTTATCAACTGATTGGACAAAAAAAAGAAAAACAAATCACTTATCATTATACTAAAACTAAGAATGATCCGTTCAGGTTTTTTAATTTCAAGTCTTTCAAAAAAATCATCGATAAGTCACGAAGACTCTATCTAGAACTTGTAATTAGCTAAATTTGTTGTATTTACTTCAAATGACTTACTATTTATAGGCCTCAGGTTCCAACAGTCATATATTCTCCAACGGTAATATTTATCTGGAAAAATTGGAAGGACTTGGACACATAACATTTTAACGGTCATATTAAAACAAAAAACACAACATCAATTTGAGTAGTCTATAACTAACTCTATGGCAATGTTATGGCTAAAAAAAATATATTTATGAAAATGAAAACATGAGTCCAATTGAGGTAAAACATTTGTTTTGAAAAATTTATAACAACATGTATGTGATAAAAATAAAACATTAGTATGAATGATATTACATAGTTGAAAATACATATATAATACAATGTGGGTATGAGGCAAAAAGAGAGTACTATGATCATAGTCAATATGAAAAATAGAGTGGGTACGATTTCCATCGTGAGTAAAATAACTGGAGTGAGTATGATGGCCAAAGTGAGTATGATGAACAGAGTGAGTATGATAACTAGAGCGAGTATGATTTCCAGAGAAACATCAATAACCCTAAAACCGTATTCAATATAAATATTTTATTTTATAATTGAGTATAAATAGATTTGTTATTTCCAAAACAAAAGGCAAAAAGTAAAAAAGATTACTTTTGACTTAAAAATCTCCCCCTTTTTTGAAAGCACAAAACACAAAGTAAAAATAGAAAGAAATACTTATCTCCCCATAAGTTAGGAAAAATATCATGACTAATGAAATGAATACAACTAACTCTCCCTTAGGAATAGAATTTCTGAAAGATTGTATCCATATATATTTTCCTTGGTTTTGATTTTTTTAATGTATTACATTTTAGTAAAACATTAACAATTATCCCCCTTTTTGAAAAATTCTCCCCTTTTATACCCATTTTATTATTTGAAAAAATAAAGGATTATTCTTGTATGGCATGATAATGTTTAGAGAAAAACAAAATACAATACAGTGTAAATGAAAACATACTCTACATTGAATTGTCAAAAGTTCAGAAATATTAAAATGAATAACAAGAATGAAAGATACATCAAAGTATTCATTTGTTTTATCTTTATTTTTCTTTCTTGGTCAACTCATGGAGAATATCCTTAATATTATTTATCTATTTCTTGTCTTCTGAGATAATAACTCCCTAAGATTTAACAAACTCTTTTTGGTCATTATAAAGTTGATCTTGATTTTTTAGGGTCTTTTCTTGAATTATGATTACTTCTTTGATAGTATCAATTCAATCTTGCATATTCTTATTTTCTTCGGCCAAAAATGGGTTTTGATTCATTAAAAAAATATTTCATTTTTGAAAGATGAAACCATTAAAAATTATAACTTGAACGCATTGAGCCTTTCTTCCAACTCTTTAACTGAATGAGTGTCAACACCAATTATTTTTTGGAATTTGATTCATCCTCTCAATTATTTACTTGTCGTGGTTATAAAAAACAATTGCTAGATAATTTGAAATCCTCCTTAAGTATTCATTTGATTCCTTATTTTCATTCACTAACTTTATATTTTTTATGACCTCTTGGTCATATTGTAAAAAACTTATTTTTTAGTAGAAG
Source organism: Viscum album (assembly GCA_963277665.1). NCBI lineage: Eukaryota > Viridiplantae > Streptophyta > Magnoliopsida > Santalales > Viscaceae > Viscum > Viscum album. The sequence goes on from OY728135.1 coordinate 1,373,271,902, forward strand.
AGATATCACTCAAAACCTTTAGATCAACCTCTACTTTCCTCACTTTCTTTCTGAGTGCTCTTACTGAACTGAATTTCTTACTTTTATTCGCTATTAGGAAATCAATACATCTTTTATTTGGGGAGAGTAAAGAATATTCTTATCAATCCTACCTAGAACATGAAAAATGTAATCTCTTTTCTTCAATGAAATTGTGTGCCCTGAATCTATATCATCATCGTACGATTCATGTTCATTTGATTGGTTGAGTCTTCCTCAGGTTGTTTCTTTTTTCCTTTGTCTTTTTCATTTTAAACTCTTTATTCTACAACATTGTCACTGATTGTAATAGTTCTCTCAGTATGTGAACTTTGATCCACTTTCTTAACAGTATATAGAACTCCTTCTAACTGAGTTTCCATAGAGTGAATTCGTGATTGATCAGCATGAGGACGCTATTGTTACACTATTTCAATCAGTTTTGAAGAGAAATTTCATCTACTATTTTCTTCAAACTATGAAGATATTCCATGAGAAATACATTTTCCTCTTCTTCTTCACCTTCCTATTATAAATATTATTGAATAACATATTTAATTACTTATTTTCCTTTCTTTTTATTTGGAATTGTCTATAAAATTAGTTCTTTTTGAACTTCTTTTGTCAGTTGAGCACTTTCTAGCAAAACACCTTATAATATGTTGGCAACATCAAAATATTGAGTTTTTCTTTTCAAAAGATTCTTCTTCTTTTTAAACTATATAGTATCTTCTATTACCATCTACTCTGCTAGAGATTCAGCAAGATCCAGAACAAACTAAGAATTACCTTCTTCTCTTTTTTTATTATCCTTTCTCCACATGGATACAACCTCATTACTGTATTTTTTTTCTTTTTAGACTTCTCACTGGTTTGAGAATCTAATTTTTGAGAAACTAAAACTGATAGAGATGATTCTATTAGAAGTGGTTCTGATTTATTGGGTGTTGATTCTTCCGCATCTTTGACAAATAGTTTTGACTTTTCAAAAAAAAATCAATTTCTTTATTGTATTCTTGTTTATCAATGAACCATTCATCTCTTTCCATTATCCTTTCACTAAAACACTAATAAAATTCAGCCATTCAAGAATAAACATTGTGATAATGGTTGTATATATGATAATATAAGCCCTAATTTCTCCAGACATCACATTCTTGACAGTTCTGAAAATGTAACCCATGAGATTTATGTTTCTCATATTCATAAGATAATCTAACATAAAGATATCAGATACCATAAGAGTTTCTCTTTACCATTTACTTGTAATAAAAAAACCTTACATCTAAAGAACAATAAACCAGTTTTTTTGTAGAGAGATGAGTTACTTTTCTTTTCTCCTTATTGAAAATAAATAGGAAATTCTCACCTCTTTCCTTATTAAATGTACCATCTTCCTTAGGTATATTTTGAGGAAAAAATGAGTCACCTTCAATAGATACATTATGAATGTGTGATTCTAATTTCACTAAAATAACAAAAATTCTATTGTAAACAACAAAATTAATAATATATTTATCAAATGATATAGTATTCTAGAATTTTCTGACCTCTGGAAGAAGAGTTGGATCCTAAGATATGGGGTTCTCAACACAGATATGTTCCTATCCTTGGAATAAGATAATTATTTGGATTAAAGAGTCATAGATATCAAAGAAATCTCAAGAGACTATCATTTTTATAAAGAAATCAATTTTTGAGGTCTTTGAAGATATATTGACAGGAGTACATGCCTATGATTGAGACATAATGTTGATTGAAAAAAGAAACAATCATATCAGGTCTTAAAAAGAGGATCAGAACTTCACCGAGAAATATGATGAACTAGTGTGGGTTCAAGGAGGGGGTCCTCTATTTATAGGAGAACATGGATAATCGTTGAACTTATATAGATGAGACTAGAAGATAAATAATCCAACAGTAGATAATAAAGGATATTTAAAAAAATAATAAATAATAACACAAAAGAAAGTCCTTACAAAAAGAAGAGATAATGTACCTGACCAAGATTTCCAGTGAGTAGTTTGTTTAATAGTATTATAAAAGTAAAAACCTAATACAATATGGAAATGAAATAGTTGAAATAATGAAAGTGAATATTATCAAATATCAGAATGATGATAAAGAAATTGAATACACTCTGTTTTCTGTTCGATGGTAAACAAATTCAATACTATAGGTTTTATAGCCAATGGAAAACAAATTCATTACCATAGGATTTCATGCTAATTGAATATAAAGTCATTACCATTGGTTTTGAAGCCGATGGAAAAAAAATTCATTACCATAGGTTGTTAAGCCGATGGAAAAGAGAGTCATTACCATATATAGTCAAGCTGATGGAATAAAAATTCACTACCAAATGTTGTCAAGCTCTTGGAAAACAAAGTCCTTAGCATTGGTTGTCAATTCGATAGGAAGAACATCAAGCTGATATACAGAAACATCAAACAAAAAAAATGAGTCCAGAAGACATAAAACAAATAAAAATAAAACAACTAATTAAAAAAACAAAATAAATATATCTATAAACATAAATAATTAAGATAAGATATAAAACATTTGATAAATAATAAGGAATATGAAACAATAAAAATGAAATAAAATAAAATAGATATAACATAGAATAAAACACTAATGTTACCCCTATCAAGAAGAGTATTTTAATTTATAGACATTGTATAAATATAAATTAGATGTGAATGATTATTTTATTGTTATAATTCCAAGATTCTACTTAATAAATTAAATTCTATTAGAAGACAATGGTTCTGTAAAAATATCAGCAAATTGGTCTTGCATTCTGATGAATTGTAAAATGATATCTTTTTTTTGTGTGTGATCCCTAAGAAAGTGATTCCTAATATCTTTGTGTTTTTTATGAGAGTAATGTGTAGGGTTTTTTACTTAAGGCAACACCACTTGTTTTATCCCACAATATTTGAGTTTTAGTAAAATTCACACCATTGTTTGTGAGTGTGTGTTGCATCCACAACACTTGAGCGCAACAACATCCAGTTGTCATATAGTTAGCTTCAGTAGTGAAGTGTGCAACTCAATATGTGTTTTTTCATGAACAATAAACTAAATCATATCCTGAAAGAGAGAAGTTAAAAAATTACTCTTCATATACATTCTACAACCACCAATGTCCTCATCTAAAAAACATTTTTATTCAAAATATTTTCCAGAAAATAGAAAAGAATTAAATCTATTGTTCCTTTTAAATACTGGAAAATACTTTTCTAATATTTTAAATGGGATTTATTTTTATTTTCATGATATCTAGGACATAATAATTTGTAAAACATTAAGTCTGGAGGACTAGATTTTAATTATAGTAGACTTCCAATCATACCTCTAGAAGTTGTTTAATCAACTGGTTTCGTAGCTTTATCTAGATAAAGAGTGTCTGATGTTCCAAGGGGAGTAATAATACTTTGAGTGTTTTCATATCCATAATTTTTTTGGGTAAGTCTTTTATATACTTTTGTTTAGATATATAAGTACCTTCTAGTTTTGGAGAAATTTGAAAACCATGAATGAATATTAATTCATCCATCATACTCATTTCAAACTCATACATTACTAGATTCGCAAATGAATCTATTAAAGACTTTTGAGTTGATCCAAAAATGATTTCATCAACATAAATTTGATCAATCAAAAGATTTTTTCTTTACAAAAAGTGATTGATTTTCTGTTCCCTTAATGTAATTGTTTTAAAAAAAACTAGTTAACATATCATACCATGCTCTAGGGGCTTGTTTAAGTCCAAAAAGGGCCTTGGTAAGTATGTAATAATATTCAGGATGTTTTGTGTCTTTAAAACTAGGGGTTAGTCTACATTGACTTCTTCCTGTAGATATCCATTAAGGAAAGGACACATGACATCCATTTTGAAGAGTTTGAAATTAAATAATTCTGCAAAGGATAATATATTTATAATATATTTGAGTCTTACTATTGGAGCATAGGTTTCCTCATACTCTATAAATTCCTTTTGATTATATCCTTTAGCAACAATTCTAGATTTATTTCTTAAAATGATAACATTTACATCACATCTGTTTCTGAAAACCCATTTTACCCCCAATAACATATATATTCTTAGGTTTTTCAGCCTAGTTCCAAACTTTATTCCTTTAGAATTCATTTAGTTCATCTAGAAATGCCTTAATCCAATCCTAATCACCTAAGGCATTGCATGGAGTTTTAGGTCAAAATTGAGATATAAAATCAAGAGATTCTTTTTCATTTCTTAAGAAATTCTTGGTATTTAATGGTTGATTTACATCCCCAATGATGTTATCTTTATGACGATTCCTATGTAATAACAGATTTGAATTTTGAAAAACTTGTTCATCAACATAAGGTATAAATTCATCAGGTGTAAATATATGAAATAATTTCATGATTATTTACAATGTTTAAATAATATTTTATCCTTGGTTGATAATCAATTTTGGAAAACACTTCCTTCGTCAGATTTTGGAGAAAACTTATGTAAGATATATTTTTTATTTAAAATAAATACTTTGAAACCAAATAATATAATCTATGAAACTTTTTGTTTTCGACCTTTCCACAAATAATAAGTTTTTTTATTAATAAAAGGTTTAATTAAAACTCGATTTCTAGTATAATAAGAAGTACTAATAGCTTCTTCCCAACAATGTTTTGCTATTGGGTATTCACTCAACATTGTTCTATTTATCTCTTAATGAATTATATTTTTTCTTTCAACAAAACCATTTTGTGGAGGTGTTCTTGGTGCATAAATGTTGTGAGTAATGTATTTCTTACTTCAAAATGTTTCTAAATAATAATTTACAAATTCTCCACCATGATCTCTTCAGGTAGTTATCAATGGTAGGTTTTTCACATTTTTAACTTTAGCAACAAAAGTTTTAATGAAACACAAAGATTATATTTTTTTGTGATAAAATATAACCATATAAATATGGTGTAGTCATTAACTAAAACAAATACATAGTACAAGCCTCCAATACACCCATTTTTTGTAGGAAAAAAAATATCCATGTGCACTAACTGTAATCCATCAGTAGTTGTAACTCCAATAATTCATTTAAAGGTTGACTTATGTTGTTTTCCATACTAACAAGGGTCACAAACTTTAGTATAATCAAACCTAAGATCAGGTAGATCGTTAAAAAGTCCCTTCATATAGAGTTTATATAGATTCCTAATATTAATGTGTCATAGTCTTCAATGACATAAAATATATCGGTCTTCCATTGCACTTATACAAGGTAAGTCTTAGCTGCTATGGTATTCTACGTTCAATGTATAAACATTCTCATGCATTTTGGTAGATAGAATTATTTCATCTTTGGAACTATAAACTATAAATTTATCATTCCAAAAATTCACAATGTAAAATTCATCACATTATTAAATTATGAAAATGAGGTTGTGCTTAAGACAATCAATAAATAAAACATTATAAATCATAATTTTTACAATGAAAGAAATATTACCTATACCAACAATCTTTCCTTATGAATTGTCTACGAAGGTAATATATCCACATTTCTTCCTAATCACTTTTTCAAAGAAGTTTCTATTTCCATTCAAGTTCCCGGAACATCCACTATCCATGTACTATGTATTGTTATTATTTCTTGTTTTGTTTTCTTGAATAAAAAAATAAAACATTTGGAATCCAAACCTTTTTGGGAATGGAAATGTTAGAAATAAAACTTTTGGAATCCACATTTGTTTTAAAAAATAAGATTTGTGGAAACCTTAAGATTTTGTTTTATTTAAATAACATTTTTATTCTAATGTCCACCACACTGACATTTGGGGCCAAATGGAACACTTTGGGGAACAAAATAATTATTACAAAAAACTAGTTTTGAATGAGTATAACCAATTCTAGAACTATTTCTTAGAGAAGGAATTTTGGAATACATTTTATTAAACTATTTCCTTCCAGTAGTGAAATTAGATAAGTGTTTCTTCAATGAAAAAATTTGAGATTTTAGCCTAATGTATAAATTCTTATCCTCATTTGTATTATTTTAAGAATTATGTTTTTATTCAAAAATTGTTTTATCCGAATTCATATTTTCAAAATCATTATAATCCGTGTTCTTCTCAAAAATCAGTTTTCAAGGATTTTAGAAAAAAATTCTGTCTCAAGAATTTTAGAATCAAGATCTTTAGAGAGATATGATACTTCTATTATTAAAATATAAATCCTAGTATTTTATTTTTCATTTTTTCTAGAAACATTACATTTTTTTTAAATGTTTAGAAAATATGGAAACATATTCATAAGAAGGTAAAGAAATATCATTTTCTAATAAATATGTTTCTTCATTAGAATAATAATCTTTATCAGGATAATTGCTACTCAAATTCATATTAGAAAGATATTTAGACCTTTGTAACATGTACATTAAAAATGATAAGGTGTTTAGGGAAGGGGATCATCAATCATTTGATTTGATATATCTCTATCAGAAGAATATTTAGAAGAATCACCTCCACTAGCACTCTAGCTGTCATTTACATTCAATAATTTCATTCCCTTGGACATAAATTATTTCTTATTATTATTCTCTGAATGTCTTTCCTTTAAATATTTCCTTTTATTCATAGGATAATCAGGTTGAATGTGTCCAACTCTTTTACATTCATAGCATGTGACTTTAGAATCTTTCTTATTCTTATCACCTTTGGAAGTATTATAATATCATTAATGAAAAAAAAAATTCAAAAATATTGTTCATTATTATATCAATTTTAGAAAGACAATTCTCAGCCTTTTTAGTAGCACTATAATATAATAAGACTTAACCTTCATCAATCTTGACTTAGTTTGCACAGGTGATTCAGACATTGAATGATTTGATGTAGTATTGAATGCCACTCCACCATTCATATTTTTCAATTTATCTACATATCTCTTTAGTCTTACTTCATATTTTAATAATGTTCCAATGATATCATCATGAGTAAAATTAGTTATCTTTCTAGACTCATCAATTAGAGTCCTCTCGGATTCCCATTAATGTAACGTAATGTCTATGATCTTCTCAATTAAGACTTCATCTTCTAAAATTTTATCTCCCACAGCATTAAGGTTGTTAAAAATTTTCATAAATCTCCATTTGACCTCATCTATATATTAACCATAAGTAAATTCAAAAGCTAGATAGTCATCTCTTAACATTTCTCTTCTTGTTTCATCAACATTATAAGTACCAAAATGTGCAATCTACAATTTATTTCGTATACTATTTTGAGGTTCACATGAAGATATTTGATTGTAAATGTTCTTAGTCATAGAACACACTAAATTATTTTATTCCTTATATTTTATCAGATATTCATGTTTTACATGGCCTTTAAAAGTCTTTACTTCTTTTTCGAGGATCTTATAATCACCAAGATCAAAACGAAGTTATCTACACCAATAATTGTGATAAAGTATTCATTTGATCTCTCTAATATTCGAAATAATTACCATCAAAGATAGGTGGTCTTATAGGATTAAGATTTTCAATTGAACAAACATTCATCATGCACATCATCGTAAAGAAAAAGAATCATTTTCCCACAAATACAGGTTAGTGTATTTAGAAATAAAAAAATATCGCTTGAGAATATACAATGTATTGGAAAACCTTCTCTAATTCCAGTTGTTTAATTGAAATGGGATTTAGATGGAAAAAATACAAGAGGGATAGTGAATTTTATATTAAAAACTTCTATTAAAACCTCTAAGGAAGGTTCTTATTTTAATACAACATAGACTAAAAAATTTCATAAATCCTCTTATAAAAGAAAAACAAGTTCAAATTGAATCTCAGTCTGACGATATTGTTATGAAACCATAGGTTATGAAACAATTGGATAAAAATATCGAAGTAATAAAGAGTGTAAATTATTCTCCATGTAGTGTATAGAAACAATAATAAAAATTATAATATGTAATTAAAATAATTACAAAAGAATACAAATAAAATGAAGAAATAAAATGATTCTCTTTATAATACCATAAGAAGTGTAAAAGTAAAAGGTATTACAATAATTTTCTCCCAAAGAGGATGGTATCCATTAACCTAGGATAATATGATTTTATTACCAACATCGGTAAGCCCTTGATACAATTATAAACAAGCCCATCTGGTTATCCCCTCAACCCTCAATTTTACAAGTCATCGGCACCTCTGTCTTTCAAATACTTGAAATCTCTCGTTACGAAGATCGGTCACACCATCTGCCTATCCCCGACAGCCCTCAATCGTTATCACCTTATCGAATTACCAAATCAAAACCAATAGCTTATTAGAATATAGAAACTAAGAATGAGTCATTCACATTTTTTAATTTCAAGGATATCTCACAATGTAGAGAGAGGTCACATAATCTCTCTCTAGAACATGGAAGTTGCAAAAGTTTTTGTCTCTACAACAAATAACCTCCTATTTATAGGCCCCCGGTTCCAATGGTAATATTTTCTCGAAGTGTCATATTTCTCTAAAAGAACTCCAAGGAACATGGACACCTAGAATTGTAACAGTCATATTGAAAAATAAAACATGACATCATTTTGATTAGTTTTTAACTAACTCAATGAAATCATTTTGGATAAAACATTAAATATATAAAAATGAAAACATGAGTATGATTGATGTAAAACATGTGTTTTGAAAAATGAATAAAAGCATGTGTGTGATAAAATAAAAACACGAGTACAATTAATATTACTTAGTTCAAAATACTGATATGATAAAAAGAGGGTATGATGCACAAAGTGAGTATGATGAACATAGTCATTATGGTAAATAGAGTGGTTACGATGGAAAGAGTGAGTATGATAGCCAGAGTTAGTACGGTGGCTAGAGTGAGTATCACGACCAGAGTGGGTATGATTTCTAGAGTGAGTATGATAACTAGAGTGAGTACGGTGGCCATAGTATGTATGATAACCAGAAAACCATATTCAATGTAAATAATTTATTTTTTAATTGAGTATAAAGAGATTTTTGATTTAAAAAAGGTATAACAGTCAAAAGAAGACTTTTGAATTAATAATATCACCCCCTTGGTTCATTCCTACTTCATATTCCATATTTCCTTTGTTGAATACCATTCTAAACTGACATATTTTAGACAAAGAAACATTGTAATATTCAAATTATATATATTTTAAAGTTAACAGTAAATTAAAAAATTTTAAGGTTAATCATTAAACATTATAATAACCTATAATTTTATATAAACCTACCTCTGATTCCAAATATAAAACCCCACTATAAACATTATACATTCTAGTGACATTAAACTAGAATTCATTCTGCTATATTCCATAGATATATCACGTTTAGTGTTTCAGAGAGTTATGTCATGGATATTTTATAAAAAACTATATATTAAAAATTGGAAACTTATATTCAATACCCATTTCCAACCAAACAAAATATTTAAAAGAAAACTTGTTTTCTTTTCTTTAAAAATCTACACAACTTTGAACATGTTTTCTTGATTTCCTTTACCCATTAGTAAAGCATATAAAGAAATGTTAAAATATTTTAGGAGTATAAAAATCTTAGTAAGGAGAAAAATTAAATAAATTAAATATTATTCCATGAATACTTATAAATTTTTTCGTTTTTTAAAAATAAAATTTGGGCCCAAAATAAACTCTTTTCTACCAAAAAAATCACCTTCTCTGGCCAAATGTTTTAGTAAAAAATATCATTAGTAATATTAAAGGAAAAATAATAATCATAATTTTTTCTTTGAAATCATTAGAAAATCATAATATATTTCTCAAGAAATTAATCTTTAAAACATTATGATGTATAATATAATTTCCTTCACCATGTAAAATCAAAAAATTTCAGTAAAAACCGTAGCAAAAATAGATAAATAATTTTAGTAACATGAAACATCATTTTAATACCATTATTACTTATACATGGAATAAAAAACATGGTTATAATTGGAGTGACCATAAAAATTACACTTGAATTAACCATCATGATTATACGTGGAAGAACCATCACAGTATATTACCATAATCTCTTAGGAGAAAACTATTCAGTTAACTCAATCCCTCTAAACAATGGATTTTATCCCTATAACATGATCACCCACACTTTTTTGTAAAATGTAACCAGTCATAATCATAAATTGTTCCCAAGAACCATAACATAATAGATATAATACTTCATTATAAAATAATTATTTGAACCTATAAGAAAACATTTTTGGATATTGCCATATCCCTTTCCATTAAAACCCATTTTATAAAAATAAAATTCCTTGAACAAAGGGAAGGATTAATTTTCTTTGAATAAAACATTAAATATTATAGAATAATCCATGTATGAAATAAGGTTATAGTAGAATTAATGGTCATTTTCCTTATATTTCTTAAAATTGAACACTCTTTTTGTTTTTTTATAATGAACGTCAGAACATTTTGAAAAAAAATCTATTTTAAAACATTAAAAATAAATTAAAAAAATACATTATAATTATTTTATTCCCTTATAAATAGAACAATAAAATATTTTTAAAAATATGTACATGGAAGAAAAAGATAGTCTTTATGGGAAACATTAAGAGAGGGTTTTTTAAAGAAAGTCCATCACCTATAATATGAATCCTCAAGTTTGTAATTTATCTAACTGGATAATAAAATTATGCTAACTATTTACTTTATTAATATCCATTTTAATTTTTACAATTCCTTTTATTTTATCACTTAACTTACTATAGTTAATTATTTAACTAATTTAATTAACGTATGTTGTTTTCACGATATTTGATACACGAGTCCAAAACACATTCATAAAGTTGATAATGTTCAAAGTGGTCCTTATTTAATAATATATAGAATCATAGTGATGAAATAATATCATTTTTATACATAAATTATATTTTATATCATCTAATAAATATGTTTATAAAAAATGAATTATTCTACAATAATGGTAATGGTAGGCCCAGTATGCACATGAGTAACCATTTTATTTTTTTAATGATCATTATGGAAAGAAGGTAATTATTATTTTATCTTTCAAGAATTATAATAATATGATATTATTTATTAAAATATACATATGTAAATAATCCATCTGTTTTGGCAATGAAAAATGAATCACATCCCTTCATGGAAGTGGTAGTCCACACGTACGCATAAAAAATGTTATCATTTTTTAGTGAATGGAAAGGTAAAAATGTAAATGATATTTTACATTTTCAAAATTATTTTTATTGAATATCATATATAACTATTATTTAAATAATTATCATACATCCAGGGGAGATGGTGATGTAGAACACATTAAATCAGTTCGTGAGGTGGTAGTTCACTGTACACATGAATGATTATTTTGATTTACTTTTTATGGAAGACAAGATAGATTTAGGTCATTAAATTAACATAATAACATATCAGTATATGGATAATTCTGTTTTTTTAATATGGTTTATGAATATTCTATAGATGTGTATGAGAAATGAAACTCAAACATGTGGCTAAAAACTATACATCTTATTTGGACTGTCTCTTTTGATTGACACCTTAATCCATATAACTATGAATTATGCAAAAAAGGCCTATAGAATTAGGGGAGGGAATATAGGAAGGGATTTGGGTAGGTATATTCTGGTCCAAATTTATTTTGAAGTGTGATGAAATGAAAAAAAGTAGTTCCATTTTATAAGAATGGGAAGGGGAAATTTTTGATTCATAAAATAATATGTTAATATAAATTAATTTTCAATTATTGATGGTTAATAAATATTTATTTATAATATAGGATTATTTTGGGCTTCAATAACCTCATCCTAATTTTTTTACCAAGATTACATCATATTTTAACCCTTATCTTTTAGTTTATCCCCCAATTAACCATTTTGACAATTGCTATAATATTAATATTTTTTTCACATTAAAGGTTAATAATGTTCCTATAAAATGAAAAATAACCCAAAAAATGCATCAGGATTTATTTTATTAACTATATCTCTTTAATTTGGAAAAAATAACATTTTTATGAAATTTATATCATTTAATAAAATATTATTCTCATAAAATTTCATTAATGTGAATTTCAAAACAATTCAATTACATTAATTTTTTATAATATAAATACAACCTACGAATTATAATATAATTAGCTACTATATAACTATCATCTCATATTTTTCAAAAACATTATCACATTAATTATTCGAAAATATATCACTTTTAATATTTTTAATATCATTTATTTAATTTTTCCATATATTGAATACTTACTGTTTCAGTGTAGTAAATGAATTGAAGGAACTCATTTCTTCAATAAAAATTATAAATAAATTATATTAATGGATATAAATCATTTCTATTTAAAATTTAATATTTATAACATAAAATATCCAATAATTATACCCATGACAAAAATATTATAGTTATTAAAAACAAGAGTGTGTAATTTCTTATTTCCATTAAATAAATTATTACAATGGTTATAATCTAATAAAAATGGAAGTAAAAGTCCATAAAATTTAATGTTAGATGATTATGGATGAAACTGAATCATCAAAAACATTAAGATATATTTTAGGATCATTTTAGAGCCATTTATATTTTATTTTTAACTTAAATAACCAAATTTATCATTTACCATGGTAATAAAAATTCTTACGTAACAACTCATATTGACCTAAAATAAAAACGAAATATTTAAAAATATTTAACCCATTTTTCAATATTCAAATCATAGAATTGTAAAAATTTGAGTTTACATTCAATCGAAAAGACATAGGTAAAAGCATTTTTTGTGAAAAATACACATTTTAAGTACAAATGTCTTTATACAGAATTAAAATATAATAATCAATTAAAAACCAAAATTGGATTATTTTAAATAAAATTGACCAATAATTTTTGAAAAAAAAAATTAAAAATATGATTTTACTTTATAAATAATTTAAAAGAGAATTACAATTTTCATTAGAAAATATTTCATTTCCGTTATTCATTGAAAAATCAAACTTTTGAGAAAATTATTAAAAAACCATCTTATGATATTTTGGATGTTATTAATTAATAATTGAAATTAATTTTTATAAATTAAAATTTTATAATTTGAAAATAAATAATTAAAATAAAACCATATAAAAAATAAAAAACCAATCTCGATAGAAATAATGTTTTTCCCTTTTGATTGAAAAATTGTCTCATGTTTTTATAATTAATTTCACTTTGTAAAATATAACTAATGAATATATTAAAATTTTTTATATAAAAATTTCATGGTATATTAAAACCATGATTGTGGTTCATTTAGAAATTAAATAATCAGAGAGAAATGTAAATATATATGTCTTACCTATGTTGATAACTTGAACTTCATATTGGTGAAGATACTAGATTTGATGGAATTAGGATATTATGTACTGAATAGGGTAATTAGGGAGTGTAAATTTTATCAAGAAGACTAAATTTAGGTAGGTTTCCATGGAAATTTTAAAATAGGTGTAGATAGTTGAATAGGTAGAAGTGATCCCCCTTTTATAAGTGAATATGAGTGACTTTTATATGGAATAAAATGTAATGTAATGGGTAATAATGGAATGGAATTAATTTTAGTTAATTTAGCTGAATGATGTTTGGTAAGACTTGTATTTATGACTTCTAACCAAAAAAATTATTTCTAGAAGGTCTAAAGGTCAATTTAAATTAGGAAAATTCAAGCCACCATAGATTAGTCATTTAATCAAATATTACTCTTAATTAAATATTAATCATGTCAATTAATTTATTAAAAAAATATAACTAGGAACTTTTTTAAAAATTTCACTTGATTTTTTTCAATTTGGGAACCATTTAATCTAATTCATGTCATCAAAATGAGAAAATATGATTTTCAACTAAATACACCTAATAACTAAAAATTTTATTTTAAGAGTATTATTAAAATATAAAGTTAAGCACAATAATTATTTTTTATGGTGTCTAATATTCATGACATTAAATTAATTATTTTGAAATAACTAAAATGTAATATTATTTAAAATTAAAACAGAACTAAAATTCCCCAATAAAATATTTAACTAAAAGAAGCAAAAAAGAACTGATTTTACATTCTTATAAAATGGTTCTTAAGACTTGAAATATTAAAAATAGAATTTATAACTTCAAAATAATAATTTTTATTTATTAAATATAATATAAAAAAATATATTTGATTAATTAAAATATTTTATAAACATTTAAGCCCTACATATATGCCAATACTGAGATACAAGTCACTATTTCGAAAAAAACTTCAGTTTTTCCATATTCATCAAAAAAAATTATTATTTTAGAAAAATATTAAAAAATATCCTATAATAAAATTTTTGTGAGGAATTCAAAATTAAATTTAAATTTATCAAATTTAAATTCTAAATGATTAAAATGTATAATTTAGAAGAAAATAAATAACACAATGAAAATGGATTATATTGAAAATAAACATTTCAATATTAACTCATATTAATTATTTACCTTCTAAAGGTAAAAAATATTGATTTTTTAACATCTTAGTGTTTAATATAACTTTATTAATAATGTCTTGTTAATATTTTTTAGGTTTTTTAGCATTAGGTGTAGCTTGTGACACAATCTATAGAAAATAGTGTATACATTAAAGGATCTAAAATCGTGGGTCATTAAATTCAACCCCACTTAAATAAATTAAATCCTCTAAATTTAAATTTTTACAGACTAATATAGGTAGCAGAGGGTATTCTTAATAGATTTATTATTCAAGATGAAACTTTTAAACCAATGTATGCCTTACTGTTTTAATATATATCAATATAATTATCTTTCCTCAAACAATAATGATTGCTTATTCATTAATCATATATTCTATAGAGTATACTATCCCCAAAATTACCTAATTCTCCATTCTATAAAAATAAAATTAAATCAAATATTATTTCAAAATATAATTCTATATTTAAACCTCAACTGGTATTATCCACTAGTTCATAAAATCACATATTATAAAATATATACCATAATCTATAAAATGTTATAAATTCACTAAAAATATCTTAAATTGTCATTAATCTAAAGGATACAGATACTAAAAAACTAAAAATTTTAAAATCATTCCACCCTTTATTAACTCAACAATAAACATGTACTAATCCAAAATCTTATGCATGTGTTAAACACTTGTTTTTCAACTGCTATCCAAAAAAATATAAAATTTTCTTGAAATTATTTATTAAGGTTATTGATACCATTTAATAAGTGATTTCAAACCATTAATAAAAACCTTATAAATAATTATCCTTATATGTTTCATATAATCCTTTATAACTTTTAGAAAATACGAAAATTTCATCGATATATATCACTTCAATAATTAAAATAGCTATGGACAATAGGATTTAATTTGTTTGGGGATATCAATATCACTACCTTAGTTATGAATATAAAACTCACTGTTCCATCATAACTAGAATATAATTTGACTCATCTATTTATGGATGCTCCCTTATTTAGTTATAATACATATTGATGTTGGGATATATACCTTTATCATAATAATTTCCTTTATCTTATTTATCCTAAATACTAAAAACATAATGGTTATGATAATATCAAAAGGAATCAGAGAATATGAATGTGAAAACATAATCATAATATATATTCTCCAATAAAACCTTCATTTAAACCAATGATGCTTTAATTTCATCCTTCTCAAACTTTTTTAATCAAATAACTATATTGGGTTTACCTTTGTTACATTAAGTTATGTTTCCCCATTCTTCTAAACCCAATTCATTGAGGTAATTAGGAAATAAATACTTTACAATAGTTCATATATAGTATGAAATCAACCAAATAATATCCCTTGGGAGTTTCATACATTGTTTGCATCTAGGAAACATTTATTGCACCATTTCGCGATCAATTTAATACCCAATCTTCGTTTTTCATTATTCTTACCCCTAGGTACAACAGTCTCTGAACCTATATCAACTTATATTATGTGTATATGGATATTATTTTCAATAAGGCCACAAAATATATATTTTACCAATACTGTATGATGTTATCTTATAAATATACTTAGCCCTTGGGTTTTTACTAAATTTCTCTTGTCCAATTTCCTAAAAGATTCAATATTACCACAACCTACCAAAAGAATTATCTACAACATTTATTTTTCGGAAAACCATAAATTATCAAATATTTATGAAATTTCAAAATCCTAAATCATCCTCAACTGATAAAATTATAATCTCCAATGTTATTTAAACATAACATTGAATCCAATTATGACCTAATATACTTAATAATCTAGTAATTACTTGGCTTATAGATAATATTTCAACAAAATACATTCAAAATACATTTTTGGTTTATTTTTTTAAAAAATTAGGGAAAACACTAACTAATAAATCCCATATCTTTTCCAAACATTAGAAATTTCCCTTTGTAAATAACAAGACTTAATCCATAAAAAAGTTTTAAATATATCACACAAATGTTTCTCATATTATACACTTATAGTCACATATTATTTATTACTTTTATTCATAACATAGGGAAGATGAAATATAAGAATGGGGTGAGATCGTATGCTCAGTAAGGGTAAACATTAGTGATAGTATTTTAATATCATAAGGGAGAAAAAAATTATTATATAGGTATAATCAATATATATAATTAAATTCATACAAAAAAATGCTGAGATCATAAATTATGGAATATGACTTTGAATAACATAATAAATATATCAAAAGTGAGTGGAAAGCTGATTCTGCTAACATTAAGTATAAAAACATGATCCATGGAACATATAAAAGAAAGTGGTAGAATCATACACCTAATATTTCTTATATTTGGGAACATCGATAACCACCAACACTATCAGTCATAAAATTGTTAGTAGATATAAATTCCATCACATTCACCATATTTAAACCTAGATACTTGATAACATGTTCAAACAAAAAATTGTTAATAGAGCTAAACACCCTCACCCTCACCCTTGTAGAAACTTTTTACCTACTAAATTGTTATCATAACATGTATATTTCATGCCATATAATAATTTACACATTGAATTAGAGGGAGATATTGGTCCCACACATCTTCTAATCTATTCATTTTTGTACCACTAGAAAATAAAAAATTCATCATCTCTTAAATAACTTATGGAAATAGAATCAATTTATTAAATCATTTAAAAATATTATATAACATGAACTTAAGAAATAATAGAATATAAAAACTCTCATTTTACAAAATAATTAATAAGATAATAACATATAAATTGTGATCAAAACATAAAATCTTAAACAATAAACCTTGAAGGGAAAATATATGTGAAAATTTGAATGTTTTCAAAAAATAATTTTAAAACACTGATATATAAATTACTTTCAATAACAACTTTTAATGGAAATATAATACTTATAAAAAATTATTTACAAATAAATGATATTTGAAAAAAAAATATAGGTTTTAAAAATGATAACATAAAACATTTTGAAAATTCATCCTTTTAAAATAATATTTAACAATTAAAACTTAAAAAGATAGAGTGATGTTAAAAATGGGATGTGAAAATACCTAGAAAACATCTACATTTAAAAGAACCTATAGTAATAGTGGCTTGAAATGATATATGTTTTTTAAAAAATAAAAGTGAAAATAATTTGAACTTTTTTTTTAAATTAATATTTAACCATGAAACATTTAAAACAATGTAAATTTTATCCAAAATATGGAGTGAAAGATAAAATATTTGATTTTGAAATGATGATTTTTTTGAAAATTTTCAACTGCCTTTGATAGAATCCCTAGATTGTTAAAATGATAAAAAAAATTTTAATTTAAATGAATAAAAGGGTGAAAATTTTCATTTTGAATAAAACCAATTGAGTTTTTATTAGGTAAATGAGATCATTGGTAGGATTTAAAAGCATGGATATGGAAGAATAACCCACTAAAAGGAATGATATGTATTCCTATCATAAATGTATTTTCATAAAACATTAAAATCATAAAAAAGAATAATTTGGTGGAAAACATTATTTTCCCCTCAAAATATGTTGCATATACAATATAAAATCATCATAGTATAGAATAGATAAATATTAAAATATAATATTAATTAATAGTTATTAAGACCCATGTAAGAAATTTGAGTCATGAAAACCCCTTATAGACTCTATAAATATTGAATAAATATCCCACGAGAGTTAAAATTTTCAATAGTAATATCACTAAGAATAATAATATCGTTATGATAAATGATAATATGGTAATATTTACACCATTTATAAAGAAGTATTACATATAAATAAAATGTGTCTCAAGGGATTTGAATTTGAGACAAAGAAAACCATACAACCTAGGTAAAAAATGAATAAAAGACCCCATTAAATAGATAGAATAAAATTAAATATCAAATAAAATTAATTCTATATAATTCATGATATTTTAAATCAAATACGAAATATAAACACCACTTAAATATGAAATGTTTCATAAATACAAACTATGTCCCAATGCAGAGAAATGGAGACGAAATCCCTTATCACTTTAAAAAAAATTGAATCAAAATAGATTGGAATAGTGAACTTAATATGGCTCTATAAATAAAATTAATTAAATAATTTATTATTCAAAAAATAAATTATTTTTATGTATATAAACCATATAAATAATAAATTTCTTTGT
The DNA here is from genome assembly GCA_963277665.1 of Viscum album. Classification (NCBI taxonomy): domain Eukaryota; kingdom Viridiplantae; phylum Streptophyta; class Magnoliopsida; order Santalales; family Viscaceae; genus Viscum; species Viscum album. The sequence continues at coordinate 1,373,290,650 of OY728135.1, forward strand.
AAGATTAAAATTTGTCTTAATAAAGAGGAATTGAGGCAAAAAAACTGGTACAATTAAAGAAATTTTTTAATAAAACCCAATTGAAAGGAAGGGATATTAAAGATTAAGTTAAAAAATATTAAGATTAATAAATAAAATTAAGTATCAAATTATCTATGTGTGGGCCATTTTAAATAAATTAGGTGCATAAAATTACATGTGTCTCAAAAAAGGATGTTTTGAGATGAAATCCTAACTTGTGTCTGAAAGAATTATACACATGATCATAACACCATGAATATTTAAATTAATTTAACTAGATAGATACCCATGAATTTTATTCATATATATATATTTATATTTTAATATATATATATATATATATAATTCTCATGGTCTATTTATTATCTTTCGGTACTTATTTTTAATATAGTTTCTGCTTATTTTGGTCATTCATGGTTGTTCGGTCTATTACATCTTAATATTTTTGATTTATTTACAATAGTAACTGATGTTATGAAATTTTTTAATATTATATACAATTTAATATTATTATGTACATTAATATTACATTATCACATAATTTATATATTTAAATAGGTTCTCCACGAATGGAATCAATTTTTAAAAGTTACATTAACATACCCTTTTCAGCGGTTAAATTTACTTTAACCATTTATTGATAATATCACTTATTGAATGTATGATATTATCATTAAAAAATGTTAATTTTTTATTAAATAACATTTTTAATACATTAAATATATTTTTAACTCTATTCATGTTATTTTGTATATAAAACAAAAGTGAAACACCATCTAATGGAGTTGGTGGTCTACATGTACACACAGATATTGCTCATTTTTTTCATAAAATGGAAACAAAGCATAAAATAGTTATCATATATTTTTATAATCACTGAAATGTTATAAATAGTATATTAAATTATTTTTTAACCTTTTTGAACTATCCATGATTATTGGTTGTGAAAAAACGAAATCGTTGACTTGTGGATGTGGTAATCTGTGCACACACACTAACGATGAATATTATTTTATTTGTATATAAAAGATAATAAATATTGGTTGAACCATTATTATACCAACATATAACTAAATTAATTATTATTAGGTTATTATTATAATATTTTTATAAATGTATTATTAAGAAATAATAAGAAAGAAATTCTATGAAATATGTGTTACCTATGTTGAAACGGTGAATTCCACTTGGAAAATGACTTAGATTTGAGGGAATTTGGATATTTTTTTTTCTGACTATGGGATTATAGTTTATATAGGAATTAATGGAGATGAAATTTTAGATATATTAGTAGAGTATTGAAAGGGTTGAAGTGGCCCCCATTTTGTAAGTGAATAGGATGGACTTTTCTACAGAAAAGAATGTGATGTAAGGGGTATGAATGGAATGACATGTAAGTTAAGTGATATAAGGTTGGTAAGACAAGTATATAATACAATACAACCTAAAAATTATATATTTAGGGTCTAAAGGTCATTTATAATTATGAAAATTCGAGTCACATTAGATTATTCATTTAAATAGTAATTAATGTTAATTAAATAGTAACCATGTAAATTATTTTATTACTAAAAATATATGAGAATCCTTATTAATAAATTTTGACTTGATTTTTAGAATTTTGGATACATTTAAACTAATTAATTTTAAATAAATAGAAAATATTATTTTATTCTAAACACATATAACACATAAAAATTATTTACAAAATCATATTTTTAAACCTTAAACTTAAGTGTAAGATATATTTTTTATTGTTATTTATTCTCATGATTGTAACTGATTTATTATAAATAAAATAAATTTAATTCTACTTCAGAGTAATTTCAAAACATAATTTTACCAAGAAAAGGTTAAATTAAAATAAGCAAAAGAAAATATATTTTAAATAACAATAATTTTTTTTAAGTATTATAATATTAAAAATAGAAGTAACAAGTTAATAATAATAATTTATATTCCATAAAAATTACCTTAATATATATATATATATATTCAACTAAAATAATATATAAAATTTCAAGCCTTACACATATAGTAATAATGTGATAAAATTCATTTTTGGTTCAAAAATGCATTTTCTCACTATTCAACTAAAAAAATTATTTTTGAAAAATATCAAAAATAAATCCTAAGATAATTTTAAGGAATTTAAACTTAAATTTTAATTTTTCAAATTTAAATTCATAAATTTTTTTGTTATATTTTTAATATATAATATATAATATAAAAAATGGAATTTAAGAAAAATAAAATTTTCAATTTTAATTCATATAAATTATTTACATTATAAAGGTAAAAAAATTAGTGGTTTACAGTATTAGTTTATATTATAGATTTATTAATTATTTATTCTTAATTTGTTTTGATTTTTTTAAATTGGGCATAGTGTGGGACACAATTTATATAACATTGTATGTATTTTAAAGGATTTAAAATCATAGGTTGTTACACCATAAATATTTCATATGATGCTCATAAAATTTGAATATCAATAATAAATATTGATATATAATATTCCATTAAACCTTATATATAGAAAATTAAATCGTCCAACTACCATCATGAACCATGCTCTATTGACAAAATTTGTACTACTTCCTTTCTACAAACAGTAATATGATTCATTTCTTGAAATTTATCAATAAAAATCAAATCATGTTCCCAAAATCCAACATAATAAAAATAAATCTATCCTTTTATAAGTTAATAAAACTATTTTTTTTACTTGGTTGTTTATTTGTCTATTCCCTCCTATAAAAAGATAAAACATCTCCATGTTCCTTTGAGACAATCCATTTTTTGAATCTTCCCACATTTGATATAAGATATATTTAATCTCATTTCTTTCATCATTTTCATTACCAATCCTTCCACGAGACTCCATCATTCTCTTCCTTAGTTTTATTTGAAAATCAACTATATTCGCATTTTTAATCATAATTCTTGATAGATCATTTGGGATAATCATAACAGTTGTTAATAATGTCTTTAACATATTAGATTTTTGGGAAAATATAAATGTTTTCCAAGACATCCATTTTTAACATTGTTCCTTTGGAATTCATCCATTATTAAAACAAAAATGGATTTATGTGTAATTAAAACCATAGGAAAATTATTATAAGATAATGTAAAATTAAACCTCAAAATGTTTCACTCTTCAAAAATTTTACATTAGCAATTTGTTTAACCTAAATCACTTTATTTCCCTTAGAATGTGTGTTCTGGTTAGGAATTAATATTTCTGAATGGTTTCCATGGGATTTGTATCTAAAGGGACCTTCTTTCCAAAGGCAGATTCTTGTTAAATATTTAGACCTAAAATGATTAAGAACTCACAATGGTTTAGAGGAACGGAGTTTGGGATCATCACACACTTTTGAGGGGAATTATTTCCTACTCCGTGTCTCTTTTATAGAATTAAGATATGTTCAAGAATCCTTTTTAGTTTACCAAGTGTAATGTTGGTTTCCCTGGAAATTATCAATCCTTTTTTATCATTTATGGAAATACAAATCACTTATATGTATTTTAGGTTCTTCATCAGTGGATAAATATATATATATATGTATTTGAGGTTCTCAGTGAATGGTATCCTCTCATATAATACTTATAATTCTTTGGTCATTTTTATGACAATGCTGTTTTTTAAGCCACTATGTGGGGTAAATTTGACTTTATAGTCATATTGGTAGACAAAAGTCACCTTGGAATTTATTTTCATCTTGAGAGATGAAAATTTAATATAGATATTGTTTCCATACATGTAAACAAAGGTTACATAGGATTTTATCATCAACCTAGGAGAAATAAGTTGCTTTTATGTTGGGATTGAACCCATAGATGGGCTTCCTATGTATCCTTGTCAAAAGGATTTGGAACCCATGTAGTTTGGTGATACTTATTGGGACATGTAATTGCTTTTATGGTTGTGTGATATGGAGCAGACCATATAGTTTAACATCATGTGGCATGGAAATCTTGGTGGAAGGTGCATATTCAAATCTTGGTATGGGACTTATGCCTAAGCATCCCAAGGAACCTATAAAGGATATGGGTTTCCAAGTTAGATTAGATACTATTGGGAATATGGACCAGAGAGAATAAGGTTTATTTGGAGTGTTGGGTTTGAACCTCGAGGAGTCTTATAACATATCCGACATGGATGGGAATCAAATCCCATGTTGTTCAGTAAGTCTTAGATTGAAATATGGACCTTTGAGAGAAATATGTTGGGGCTAACTCCTAAAGAGGATTCCTCGAATAATGGAAATAATATTAGACTCGTTAAGAGGATGTCCAGAGAGCTTGGGCACTAGATTAAGGCTTCATACGTATCCAAGTTATGGTGGGAATCAGAGTTCTCATCATTCATTATTTCTGGGGTATTGTGAGGGTGTTTTTATCAATACAGCGTCTTAAGCCAAAATGATTCATGATCGGTGTGAGAAATAAGAGGATGAGAATGATAATCAAACCAAACACACTTTATCCCCCACTGATGGAAGAGGTCAGGCCTACAGTGGAAGATGATGAAGCAACGAACCTTCCATCTATTCTCTTTTCATTATTTGACAGCCGACAGTAAAGAATTGTAAAGTACAAATCCTTATTTTGACTTTTGTAATTTCTTTTTGTATTATAAATCACAAACTCTCTCTATATATTTAATCCATTTGATAGCCATTGAATTTATAACCAAATACGATTCACGTCAAACTAGGCTGAAATGATTTCAATCATAACCGCATATTATGTTTACATTCATAATTTCCAAAAAAATACAATTACAATTTCTTATTATATTAACAATCAAAACTACCTATTATTTTTTCAATTATAGCCACCTATTTTTTCAGTCATAATCGACCGTCATTATTTTAATCATGCAGGACTGATATAGATTTTTCATTGTACTCACAAGATATTATTTCTGTTGGATATGATTTAATTCATGTTTACTCTATAAAAAACATCAGTCATATGTTTATTGTTTAATCATTTTGAAAGGATTTCATTAAAATCAGAACAATGTCCTGTTTTATTTGACAACCAAAATGATGTCGTTTATTCTTGTTTAAATGTGACTGTTAGAATTCAGGATCTTCTTTTAATACTATTATAAATTTGAGCAAATTCAAGACTCCTAAAAATATTTTTAACTCTATAATGGAAATCAAATTTGTGATTCTATTAGATTATATTAAATTATTGCACTCAAAGAATTATTTAGTCAATATTTAATGAAGGATGAACACTATTTTTAGAAAGAAGGATTTTGAAATACATAAAAAAATAAATAAACAAAGATAATAAACATGTCGTCTTTAATTGTAAAGAATTCAGTAAAGATGGACACATCATACCTGATTTTCAAAAGATTAAGAGAAAAGAAAGAAATTATTGAGAGGAATAAAAATAAGTTCTATAAGTTAAAATGTAATAAATTATTAAAGCCTAATGGCTCCTAGAGTGGTATTGGTTGAAATTCTTCAAATGAATCCTTCGAGAATGAATATTTTGGACTGATGAATGTTGGTCTTATTTCCACAATACCAATTGAAAATAAATGTTTCATGGTAAAGGTATAATCTTATGAATCCTTAACTAATACGCCATTAAGTTCATATTATCCAAATGATAATGGTTATATTTATTCTGATAAAAAATTTAATATATAAAGATAACACATTACCTTCATATGAATAAGTATCTAGATTTTCAAAATTACATGAAAATGAAAAATGAAATGTTTTTAAAAAAAGTGGAAAATAAAATTCTAGAATAAATGTTTTAAAAAAAAAGTATTATATTTTTCTAAATATATTGATAATAATTATTATAAAGTTAATTTTATTTCTAAAAACCTTGAGGAAGCTAATTATGTAAAGGATAAAATTTCAAATTATTTTGAAAATTTTATTTAATAGATAAATGTTTTAGATTCAAAACTCACTTTTGAATCTAATACAAATATGCATAATTTTAGTTTTTAAGACTAAAGTCTGAAATATTTTATTTAAATAAACTTTTGACAAAATTTACCACTGGTAAAAAAGGTTTTGATGGAATTTAAAGACAACTTCAACCATAAAGTGATAGTTCACGATGGAGATATAATCATAAAAAACTGTTTTTTAACAACAACTATTTTGTTCCAAAAAATTCCCCATTTTCAGAAAGTTGCAATGTGAAGGTACTTGAAATAAAAATTATTCCATAAAAAAATAAATATTTGGGATTCTTCAAAGCCCATTTTTTCAAAACAAATGTGGGTTCTCAAAATTTTTATCTCTAATAATTTTGGATCAAAAAATGTTTTAGTTTCTGAAAACCAAATTGTTTTACTTTCAGGAAAAAAAAGGAAGTACCAACAACAAAAACATATGGTACATGGACAGTGGTTATTATTGGAATATGACTGGAAAAAATTAGTTCTTTGAAATGATTATTGAAATGAGATGTGTAATAGTTACCTTCGAAGAAAATTCTCAACGAAATATTTTTGGTATAAGTAATATTGTTCTTATTGACCAATATTTGATTTAAAATTTTTTATTTTTAAGGGTCTTAAACCAAAATATATTAGAATAATTCAATTATGTGATGAAGTTTACCTTGTGAATATTTGTAATGATAAATTTATGGTACAAAATTTCAAGGAGAAATTCATTCTTTCTTCCAATCGGTATGAAAATGTTTACATAATAAACATATACTACCTTAAGAGCCAAGACATACCTTGTCTTAGTGCAATGGAAAACCAATATTGGTCATGGAATAAAAGTATAGGATATTTTAACCTTAAAAACATATATAAAGTGTTTTTGAAAATAGTTGTAAGGGATATACTTGAAAATATATTTAATTCTTCACAAGTCTATAAAAATTTTCAATATGGAATGAAACACAATTAATGCTTTGAATCAATTGGTGGATTTTCGACTTATGATTCTTTATTGTTCATGCACATGGATATTTTTGGTCCTATACAAACTAGAAGCATTGGAGGAAAGAAAAATGTATTTTTTTTAGTTTATGACTACACTAGATATAAATGGGTCTATTTTCTAGAAATTAAATAAAGAGCCTATTGTTGTTTTTATTTTTTTTAGAAAATGTTAAAAATAAGAAAAAACTTCCATTGATAACTATTCATAGTTATCATGGTCGAGAATTTGAAAATTGTGATTCTGAATTTTTTGTAGTGAGAAAGGAATTACACACAACATTTCATCAACTAGAAATACTTAACAAAATGGTATTGTTGAAAGAAGAAATTGTATTCTTAAAGAGATAGAAAAAACCATGTTGGGTGAATATTCTATTGCAAAACTTTTTGAGGATGAAGATTTGAGTACTTATTTTCATACTATAAATCAAGATTTAATTTTAAAATTTCTTAATAAAACACCTTATGAATTATGCAATGGCTGAAAACCAAAAGTTTTATACTTTAAATTATTTGGATGTAAAGAATTTCTTTTTAATACAAAATATAATTTACAAAAGATCTCACCCTAATCCAATGAATGTTCTTTCTTAGGATATTCCACTACTTCTAATTATTATAGAGTTTTCAAAAAAAAATATTTTACTATTGAGGAAATTGTACATGTTAAATTTGATGAAACTGATCCTTTTATTTTTAAACATCCTCAACCTATATATTCTGATGAGTTTTCCAAAACCAATTAGCATCCTTTTATAGAATATTATTCTAATAAGGAAAATACTCATGAAATTGTTTTTGAAGTATTCAATCTAGAAGAAATTACATCTTATGTTGATGAATAGGTTTTACAGAACCCAAATTAGTTGTTTCTTAAGAATTAGTTGGAATGGATTGAAGGAATTTATTTTTTATTATTATTGATAATCCACCTTTCAAGGGGTGAGGTCAAACCCTTATAAGGATTGAAGGCTTAGAGACATTTACATTACACATAGGTCTTAGATAGAATCACCCAGAAAAGAAAACTTGGAAATGCTCCTCCCCATCATATGTCATGATATCAGCACTCCACCTTCGCAGGGCTGGTCAGCTAGCTGTCATATGCAAATCCGCACAGGTCTGGTAACGATGGAAAAGACATACCCTCTCATTCTTCTAAATCTAGTTAGTTGTGATCTAGTTAATGTGCCTACCCTGAATCCTCATTTGAAGTCTTGTTCCTTGTATTCAAGATGGTATATCTGAATTCATGTGGCCTGATAGCCTTGGGGTGGCCCTATGGCCTTAAGGTGTCCAGAAGGCCTTGAGAATAAACTGTTGATGTAAGTCAACATGTAAGGACCTGATGCTCTTTTATAAATAAAGTAAAACATATATCATTCCTTTTTAATTCTGTCTTAAATTTCATGATGAGTATTTAAGTGATAAATATTAGATTAATGCAATTTATGAAAAACTAAATGAATTCATAGGGAATAATGTTTGGACTTGGGTTGAGAGACCTAAGGAAACAATGTTAATTGTAGTAAAATGGGTTTTTTGAAACAAGAGTGATGAAAATAGAATAATAATTAGAAATAAATGAAAAATAGTTGCCAATGGTTATAATCAATAAAGGTGAATATATTATGAAAAAACTTATTCTCTGATAGTTTGACTTGAATTTATTGTAATACTTTTATCCTTTTTAGCATTCTTTAATTTCAAAAATTTTCAAAGGGTATTGAAGTGTGATTTTATTAATGGATATTTTTAATATTATGTTTTTTTGAACAACCTCATGGTTTTGAAGATACAAAAAATCATGAATATGTTTAAAAACATACTAAATGTTTATATATCCTTAAACAACCTCTTATAGCCTGGTATGAAAAATTAATATGATTTCTTCTTCAAAAAAAATTGTTGAGGGAAATTATGATCCAACACTTCATATAAATAAATAAAACAAAGATGTTTTTATCATTAAAATTTATGTTGATGACATTATATTCGGATCAACTCAGCAATATTCAAAAATTTCTTTTCTAATCTTATGAAATCCGAATTTGAGATATGTATGATAGGTGAGATTAAATTCATTCTTGGTTTTAAAATTTCTCAAAAACTAGAAGGAAAGTATATATCCCAACATAAATATGTTAAATATATTCTTAAAAAGTATGGATATGAAAAAACTAAAACATTTAGTTCTCCAATCCGTACCACAATTAGTCTTGAAATTGTTGAAACTAGAAAACCAGTAAATTAATCAAATTTTAGAGGGATGGTATGAATCTTAGTATACTTATCATCTAGTCATCTATACATAATTTTTTCTATATGATTATCTGAAATATATCAATAAAACACAAATAAATCTCATTTTAATGATTATAAATGAATTTTTTGTTTTTTAAAGGGAACAATGGATTTGGGACTTTTTTACTCTTCTGGAAATGATTTCGAGTTAAAAAGTATTTTAGGTGCTATCTTTAGTGGTTGTTTATTGGATAGGAAATGTACATCCAGAACTTGTCATTCCTTAGTTGATTCACTAGTTTCATTGTCTTGTAAGAAACATAACTCAACAGATCTTTCCACTTATGAAGCTGAATATGAGGCAGTTGTATGTTATTGTGTCCAAGTGTTAGGGATACAACACACACTCACTAATTATGGAATGAGTTTTATTAAAACTGAAATTATATGTGATAACAATAGTGTCGTTTCTTTATTTAAAAAACTTGCACATCAATCATTTTCAAAACACATAGATACTAGGCATCACTTTCTTAAGGATCACACACTTAAAGGGGATATCATTTTTCAATTTATCCAAATGAAAGAAAAACTTTATAATATATTCACAAAAAAATTACCTTATGATATATTTGAATACATTAAACAAAATATAGTAATGAAATATATAAATTAATCATTCATATCTACTTCTCATTTATACCATCTCCTTATATTAAGATACTCCATTTCAAAGGTGTAGTAAATATACTTGTTATATCTAGTATTTCAATTTTGTGGTATCATGTTTTTAAAATTGTTGGTATCATGTTTTTAAAATTTTCGGTATCATGTTTTAATTTTTCTTTAGCATAATGTATTTAAAATTTTTGGGTGTCATGTTTTGAAATTTTTTAACTATAATGTTTTTAAATTTTTGGGTATCATGTTTTTAAATTTTCTGGTATCATGTTTTGAAGGTTTCAGTATCATGTTTTTAAAATTTTCATTATCATGTTTTGTAATTTTTTTGGTCTCATGTTTAAAATCTATCAATATCATGTTTTAAATATATCGGTCTCATGTTTATAAATTATTTTCCCTACATAACTATGAATTCTATTTTATCATATTTGATAATTTTATTGTATTCAAATTATACTTTCTTATACTAAAAATTTTCATAGAATAATATAATGAAACTAATATATCCATACTAAGACTTTGTTAGGTACAATTTCTTAACCATACACATTATATTAAATTTTAAATTATTTGTTTTTCAATTAATTCACTCTTTTTGAAAACCATAAGATATTCACCTTGAATAGAATATTTTTTTTAAAACCATCAAGATTTAATATTATTCCCATCCATTATATATTCTCGATTAAATATAGACCATATAATATTAGTGGTCACTTTCCCTCTCCTATATAGAGAGAACCCCTATCCTTTCTGAAATCACAAATCTTCATAAGAGAGTCGAACCCCTACTACCCATCAATTAGCCAAGACCGCTTATTTCTGTGCTCAGAAGAAGTTTGTGTCATCATGTCAGAGTCCAATACATCTTCTCTAAAAACAAAAGAGATGAATCTGAAATACATTTTCCTTGACGAGTTTTCATAGAGAAAGGTTAGTTTCCAAATAATTATAAGAAAATTATGATTCTTATTTGAAAAGGATAATATAATTTCAAGGATGTTAATCACATGTATTGAAAAACCCAAGACCAGTTAGGATATTTTTCATACCAAAGATGTTTCATTTCTAGGATGTGAATTAGTATCTATTGAAAAACCCAAGACCAGTCATGATATTTATCATGACGAATAAATTTTATAGTTTTATAATACTTTGAAAATCGATAATGATTTGATGATTTATTCTTCCATGAATAAAAAATATTACACCACAAATATGAAACAAGAAACCAACATTATTGGAGTACATATTGATGGTTATTCCCTTCTCCCATCTCATAAGTTTTCGAAAATAGAAGAGAATTTTAATATGAAATAGGCCTAGGAATTTCTTTTTGAGATTCATGAGGATAAAATAAAAGAAAATCATATTTGTACTAATAACCATCTTACAACACTTTCGATAGAAGGATTTCTTGTTCTGAGAAAGGTGTGATAAATAATCCCTCAAAGATTCAGATGTTTTCATTCTTGACTATATTATGAACATCGGAAAGTTCAATCTTAGGGGTTTTATTTTTATAAAAATAAATAAATTGATGTCCGGTGCGATTAGATCTCAATTTACAATGTTTCTTGCTTTTTTGAGAAAATTTCATTGTGTGTGTTTGAATTTGTATAATGTGGATATATAGTAAAAACAATAAGTTTAAAAGATTCTCTTATCAGTGAAGATATGATCATAAGACTGATATTACACTTTAATTTAATAACATTGATCTTTTAAAAAGATACATAATTCAAAAAATTGATAGATGTAGATGGAGGGATCCAAAAATTTCCAAAACAATCAAAATAAATTGTCTCTAAGAAGAAGAAATCCTTGTCCGAACCACCGAAAATTTAAAAGAATAAAAGATCCATACATTTTGAATTTGCAGTTTAATAGATAAAAAAATAAGAAGAAAGGAAAGAGGGTGAACCCCAATTTAGTGTTGACCCTGCAGAGTCTCTTGCTGAAAAACATTGTTCCCAATAAATCCTTAAGAAGGAAGATAAGAAAAAAGAGAATGGGTTAGAGAAAGGCTAAGGCCATTGATATTAATATGTTGTTAAAATGAGTTGAATTATCTAGTAATGACGATATTTTAAATAAAACAGATAAACAAAGACAATATCTTCAATATATTCAATAGAAAGAAATGTAAATTCATGGAAGAGAATTGGTTTTAAACGATATCAGTCTGGAATCTTTCAAACAAGAAGATGCAGTTAGTAACCTAAATAATATTGATGAATACATTGACGATCAAAAAGGGAAGGATGAAATCCATGATGAAGAAGAAGAATAATAATAATAGAAACTTGAATATCAAGAAGAACCTATTAATAGTAAAAGTCCCCATACCAAGAAAATTCACATGGAATCCTTATAAGAAATATCTTTTAAATTTCCATCTCCATTAGTCCAATGCTAAAAAATGATCAAAATTCCATACCCAAGAAAGTGATTCATTTTTTAGATGAAGAAAAATAAGAATAGACTAATGAAAATGAGAATTAAAATATATAGGTTGTGGTTATTTGAACTCCTTATAGTGAGATTCTTGATTTTGAAAAAGATGTTGATTCTGATAAATCAATAACAATGAAAGGAGTGCAATAAATTAATAATGCTTTGAAAATACTTGAAAAGGTCATTCCTTTTTTTTTTCAAAATTTGATGCAATGATTGATATGCTTTCTAATAGTCATAATGATAGACCCGACTTAGTCAATATTTTGATGGATAGATTACTAAAACTCAAAGACAGATTCAATGTGTTAGAAGAATGTTCTAAGGAACATAGGAAGGCTTGCAAAAAAGTTTCTAAATGTTAACATAATATTGATAGAAGTGGAAAGCATCATGAGGATAAGAGTGAAGATATAAGGAGTCTGAAAAAGAAATTCTCAACTATCATTAATAAGATGTGAATTGAAACCAATGATGAATTAATGGATTTCGAAAATCCATTTTCTTCAAAATATAGTCACTCTAGATAGAATAAGGAACTCAAAGATAATATATTCGAACGAAATTCTAAAAATTTATTACTGAAAAAAGAGTTTAATTCATAGTGTAGGTAACCATATTACAAGATGAAAAGTATTATAATCAAGAGGAAAAGCTTAAAAAAATATTTTGGATCAAGAAGAAAAGCTTCAGACTATGTTAGATAATAATTTGCTCCATGAAAAAAATATTTTAATCAAGATTTATTGTTTGTAGATTAGGAAGATCTGTTTCGGTCTCAACATGAGATTTCTGATAAACTGATGGAAGATATAAGTAATTTCAAGAATAATATAATGGTTGTTTACAACTATACGCCAAAACAAATTCTTTTTGAACTCTTATTGTATTTCTTTTTGAAATAGTATGGAATGATTTTGATATATAAAACTTTTGATTGAATATTTTCCATTTTTTTGAATGGATGTTCATTTACTTATTCTAGATGATCGAAATCCCTCTTTTCTTTTAGAGCGTGTTTCTATCCCCTTTTCATGTAATAAAGGATCTTCTCTATTCTTTTCTGTAAATCAAAAAATAGGGATAATGTGTTATAAATGGGAATAACGTTTTATATAATGTTGAAAAATTCTCATAAAAAATACTATTAGTTAATGGGATAATATTTTTGAATACAATCCTTTTTGGTTTTGAAATACAAAGGGGGAGGTTATCCGTATTCAAAAATTACTCAAAAGAGTTTTAAAAAATCAAAGGGATATATGTTTAAGTATTATTTTTTAATACAAACACTATATACTTTTATAACTCTATTTTTTTAACTCATGTTTTGTGCTTTCCAAAAAGAGGGAGATTGTTATGTCAAAAGTCTTATTTTTGAATTTTATATTAATTTTTTTGGGAAATCACAAATTATCTCACTATATTTAATCTATTATTTAGTAATTAAATTTATAACCAAATAAGATTCATATAAAACTAGGCCGAAATGCTTTCAATTATAACCGCCTATTATGTTTACAATCGTAATTTCATATTATGTTTATAATCATAATTTACTATTATGTTTCCAATAAAAACAACATATTACATTTGTAATCATAACCTTTTATTTTTCGTTCAATCATAAAATCCCATCATGATTTTAATCATACCCTACTGATATAGATTTTTCATCGTACTCACAATATATGATTTCCATCGGATACGATTTAAATCATATTCACTATCTTTTTGAAAAACATTAATCTTAATTTTATTGTTTAATAATTTTGAAAGGATTTGTTTAAAATCAAATAGATGTTGTGTTTTATTTTCTAACAAAAATTTTGTGTTTTAATCTATTTAAATTTGACTATTAGAATGCAAGGGGTCCCAGTCTCTCCGATATTTAAGGAAGAAATCTGACCATTGGAACCAAAATATGACTGTTGGGATGATGCCTATAAATACCAGGTAATTTGGATGAGCTCAGTACTTGGGACGAATTTGATTCATCCTACGAGATCTCTATCAAATATCTTCTTCATGTGAAAGTGTCTAAAATCATGTTGTGAACTTCTCATTCTACAAAATTTTTAATTTCTAGTGTTTTTATTTTTCCTAGTGTGACACTGATTGTTGGTGATTATGATCGAGGGATTTTGGGGATAGGAAGATTGATTGACTGATCATTTATAGATCAAGAGATCCTATGGCTAGGAATATAGAGGTTTCGATTTCCTTATTAGTAGAATAATTTACAAGATAGAAAGATAGATTCTAATATTCATATCTAGGTCTTACCCTTGTGTTAGTAAGAAAGACTTGCAAGAAAGTATAAATCAAGGGACCTCTATCCAAAGTTTTGGATACCCATATCTTTGGGATAAAATAGTTGGGTTCATTTCATTTACTGAATCCCATTTCCACTGTATTGTAATAAAAAGTGAATTGTTTTACTTATTAATCTTTATATTCTATAATATGTTTATCCTAACCTATATGATTACAATATATATTTTTTACTTTGATTATAATCGTTGTAATAACGATTGTGGTGATTACAATATTTTTAATTACTCAATATAAATCATTACGCTTTATTATTGAATTGTTGTATTGTTTTACATTGGTCATTGTAACCATGGTAATTACAATATTTTAAGTGCTTACACTGTTTAAAACATTTCAACCATGAACCCTATTATTTTCAATTATGACCTATGTAATACTTATCAGAACCAACCTGATTAGGATATTATTTTTAATCATAACCAGGTCTCAATATGAATAATTTTTCTAAAATAAATTAATATGTTTTATGAATTAAATTAGTTTAAATTAGTTTGAACTAAGTATTTTAAGTGATAAAAAAGAAAAAATTTAATCCTAAAATTCACCACCTATAGTATTACTCCATATGCATATACATTATGATCCAACAATAATGTGTGATGGTTAAGGAAGTAGAGATGAGAGAGGATGAAACCTCTTACATGAAAGGTGAGGGGCAAACAAGAGGATGGATTCTCAAAATTGGGTCTGGTTTTGGGGAGGGGGACATTTAATTTTTCTAAAGGAAAAGGATGTGTCTACCGTACCCTCCCTACTAGAGACTGGAGGCTCTAGATCATAAAGACGAGAAGGGGAAGAAATGTTTTTAAAGATAATCCTCTAAAATCAGGAACTACGCAACACTATCTCTATGGTAAGGGTCTATGTGACCATAGATATCCAAATCAATGGACACACTGAAGATAATTACCGTCTACAAAGAAATGTGTGGGAAACCCATGACCATAGATATCCAAATCCAAATGGGAGACACAATGATGTGACATTTTCCATGGTTTGATAAACCATGAGGTCTTTGTGGTGGTTTCAACTTGGTCTCTTTAAGAAAATGGAGAAAAATAAGAAGAATACTTTCCATGAGTGGTTTAAAAGAGGGCCTGAATGATAACTCTAATAGGTGGTCCATGATGGTATGCTGCTAGGTATGCCCCTTAAGTATTCCGCACAGGTCCTAGGAGGAACTGAAAAATTCGAATCATAGGAAGGATAAGCCTATAAAATCTTGATATTCCTTGGGAAATGGAAAATTGAGAAAATGAAACATGGGTGAGGTTTTAACTTTAGCACCCTGGGTGTCCCTTAATGTCTTTAGATGAATCCCACATAGGTATTTTCTTACAAAAAGGACCTTATGTAGGTGGATTCTTCTTATCTAAAGAGGGTCCTCAAAAAAGTATCTGGTATTTTAGACACCGAAGGGACATAGATATTTTTTTATCCCACTTAACTGTCTCTTATCTCTTGTTTTAGAGAGATACCTAAGAAATTTGGGGAACCTAGGTAGGGGAGATGTGTAATGAGAGCTTCGAGAGTGCTTATGAGTTTTTCAGTTCTGTCAAATGGGGAGCCCAATAGTCCTATTTTAAGGAAAATAGGGAACCTTGGGTGGAGGAGATACTCCATGAAGGTCCTCCACATAGGTCTTCAATGAAGGTTCTCTGCATAGGTCTTGTGTGCTGGTCCTTGGACAGGTCCTCTATAAAGGTCCGCTACGCATGTACTCTATGCATTTCCTCGGCATAGGTGAGTCAAATCCCTTTATAAAATTTATTATTCTTATGGGTGCCAAAATTTTTGATTTTCAAGAATATTTGGGCACCGAAAACAGTCAAATAAAATATCCCAAAGAGATATTTACTTTTTGATATAGTAAGTACTCCATGTATTCAGGGAAGAAACTTGAAATTATAATTTTGATGCATCAACACATATTTATTATAGATCATGGAAATCCAAGACCTAATCTAGGAGAGGGGGGATTCAATATGCTTATCCCTCATTTTGGAGTAGTTTTATGGAAAATGGAAATCCAACGATGAATTATGCAGAAATGTGCATGAAACACATTCCATGGTGTAAAAAAATTCTCCTATTTGAATTTGATTCATTTATAATGAAAAGAATCTAGTTCTAAGGTATCTATAGGGCACTTTGACACATTCCAAAAATAATTTTGAGGAATTTGGAGCAACGTCATGTTTGGGAAGATGCAATTATTTTTTCTAATACATGGATCCTAGAGATCATAGTTCAATATTTTCAAGGGTTATGTGGACTAACCTACAAACATTGTGTATTTTTTATGTCATCACACTAAATTTTTCCAAAGATCAATATGGTGGAAAATTAGCTAGCGAGACATAGATTTTTATTAGACTACACTTTTGTGATGTTTTTTTAGCCTAAAATGATTTGTTTCTTTTGAATTTTTATTTATCAATTTTGTATAAACCGTATAGAGTGTAGGTATGGTGATATGAGACAAGACTATTGTCCTGGGTTCCCCTTTCAAGTTTTTATCTTTGTGAGTTCTATATATTTTTAATGGGATTTTTAAAGCCATGCATGTGAGACTAATAAATCTAATGCTTTAGGTTGATTCTATTCAACTATTGATTTTTAAATTAGAGACCAAACAAGGCTTTGATGGTTGGTAATGTCATTATGTATCCTTAAATACTTCAATGTGGAATCTTGAGTCGGGATTTTTATGGTCACCAAATCTTAAAATTGACGTGTAAGTATAGATGAGGTATCTTCATAGAATGAAGTTACTGTTATTTGATAAACCTTTAATGGGGGCTGTATTGTACAGGGATAGCTAGGGAATATGCTACACAGCCAAATAGTGACATTCTTTGGCTGAAAGACCCATTATGTGGGAGACTTATGAAAGTCCCAATGGGGAACATAATGTATTGAATGATAAGAAATTCTTATTAATTTGAAAATTTTATTACTGATTAAAAAAGAGTTTATGATTTGGATGTCTCAAGACAATAGTTAGTATATTTTCTAAGCAAGGATGTCTATGAATAAAAGGGTCCATCTTTTCCATCATAGTCCATGAATGAGAAGCCACTCCTGGAAAAATATGATGTGTAAAGGAAGGTACATTTGTCAAGAAGGGGAATTCTGATATTATGTTGTGAAATTTAAAGTCATTCATTAATGAAATTATTAAATATAGTTTCAAGTCATGCAACAAGGAAATTATGTTGTGCAACTTCAAGTCATCCATTAAGGAAATTATGCTCTATAGTTTAATGTCGTGCAACAACGAAATTATGTTGTGTAGTTTCAAGTCACGTATCTAGAAAATTATGAGTATTTTATAATATCTAATTCATTTTAAAGTCATGCAACAAGAATATTATGCGTTTTAGTTCAAAGTCATGTAGTAAGGATATTTGGGGGTTGTGCAGTTAATAGTCATATATCAAGGAAATTAATGGGATTTGATTTAAGTTCGTTATTTATGACTGAATATTTTTTTTTAATTCTTACTGATTTTTATGGAAATGTGCTACCTTATGTAGGCTTGGAAAGGGAGAATTGTAAGATGTGATTTGGGGATTTCCGAATCTGAAGAGTGATATGGGAAAAGATATAAATGGAATTAGAGGTGGTATCTTCCAATAACGATGTGAAAAATATTTAAAAAATCAGTTAGGAGGGCTATATTATATAGGGAAATATAGAGGAATATGCTGCATATCCAAAAAAGTGGATCCCTTTTGCTGATATACTCATTATGTAGGTGACTGATGCAAGGCCAACAAGGGGAATATACCTCATATTCAGGTAAAGGAGCTCTCAAGAATTCTGACATTCTATTAAAAAATGCTTATGAAAGTTTATGTAGATTCATATATTCCCAATCACATAATTTGGTTTTATGGAGAAAAGTACTTGAATACAGATGGGATATTTCCCGTCATGATATCCATGTAATTGTAGGAATAGATTCTCTATGAGGGTATGATCCAAACATATGAAGTATGGGGCCTATATTTTTAGACTATATGACCAGGACCATAATATTATTGAAACAATGGAGGATATATGGTTTAATTACCCATTATTATTCTAATATGATTTGAAAATCTACAGATTGAAAATTTGTAAACCATAGTCTCAGATATTTTTTGGTCAGGAGAAAGGGTATGTGACAAATATGAAAAGGTTGATCATTTTAAAATACAGGTTCCTACATACTGTCATTAAAGATTAGAGGGGGACAAAAGAGGCTTCTCCCAAGATGAACTTACTGATATTTGAAAAACACATTATGGGGGCTAAATTATGTTGGGACTACTAGGGTATATGCTGCATAACAAAACATTGGTATCTTTTGACTGACTAGCCCATTATATGGGTGACTAATGCAAGGCCACCTAGCAGAATGTACTGAATATTCATTCAAAAGATCTCTCAAGTATCGGGGATTCTATCAATAGAAACTGATTAATGATTATGAAGATATGAATGTATTAATGATTATGAGTATGAAATGTGACAAGGGTAACTTCTAATGCACAAGGGAAATATTTGGACAAATATTATCCATGAGTTTAGAGTCCCTTTACATAGATCTGACTCATATGTATAATGGGTAAATCTTTTTTTTTATTTAATGGGCTCTCTAAAGGGAGGACCCAAAATAGAAACTCCTGCATAGATTTCTAATTGTATACAGGAGAGGGGGAATTTTTTTTAATTGCTGCTAGATATGGGATAGAAGATCCTAGAGTCACTACATATCTAATAGGAATGAGACTCTTGCCAAAAATAGTTCTCTGAGTATTGTGAGTTTTAAATTCATGCATTAAGGAGAATTGGCTATGCATTTTAAGGTCACACAATAAGTACATTAGGGGCTCTGATATGAATATAATTTTAATATTGCCGCTAGACTGGGGAATATGACCCAAGTGTCACTACATATCTTGTTAGAAAAAGAATTAAACCACACATAGTTCTTTCAAATACATGTTGTTGTGTAATAGGAGAACATGTATTGGATCTCCTCCGATAGATATGGTTCATTGATAGTATAATAGAGGCTTTTTCATATCAAGTGGTGGTTGGGTATAGGATTAAAAATTTGTACATCACTATGGATCTCACATAGGTGAGAACCAAGCCACATATAGTTCATAAATAGTGGTCTCCCACCCTAATTTAATTAACAATTGGAGGATAATGGGGTTTCTGGAATATGAGTTCATACAAAAGATAAGAACACATATTTAATCTTCTCACATAGAACTGACTCATATGTGGGAGAGAAGGGGAATAATTTGAGCCATATTGTGACTGGGCCCAAGATTGAAAACCTGGTCATCACTACGTATCTCATATGGATGAGAATCAAGATAGACGTCATTCTTAAGAAGCTCGGGTAGTTTTATTGTCATACAACAAGTACATATATTGTTCTTTTAAAGGTTTTACATCCAATACCATTGATAACCCGACAAGTAATTGAGACACCTTATTTATATAGAGAAGTTATTCACCCAATTATTAAGCCCACATGAGCTATGGTCAATGATAGAAATAAGAAGTGGTAAATGTATCTTCTGAAACACAAGGGTGAAAAAAGTGGAGTACATTGTTATGATGATTAAATGGTTGTTGAGCCACAGTATAGTACCTGAGATTCCCTATATATCTTATTAGAGAAATAATCAATCCACACATAGTTCATGAAATTGTTCCCCATATCAATCATGTTTCGATGTGGGGAAAATGCCTTTTTATAGTTTATAGGTTTATGGATGGGCCTATATAAATAAGTCTAATCATCAACATATCTCTCATTTTAATAAGAATTAATTCAAATGTATTAGAAGATATCCCCATATAGATCTAACTCATGCATGTGGAAAAAGAGTGTAGATTTCTCTACCAAAAGCATGGCTGGGACTTGGTTTAGAGATCTAGGCATCACTACGTAACTCATTAGAAAGAGAATCAATACACACTTAGTTCATAAAATGACATTCTCTACCTAAAATAAATTTTTATGTAAGAAAGGGCAGTTATTACATATTTGGGCATGATATTTGACATCTACAAATCTCTATGTATCTTATTGGAATGAGAATCAAGCCATATTTAGTTTTTTATGTGGTTTATCATCATGTGTAAAGGATGAGGGTGACCTGATGTGAAAGAAACATTGTGGCTAGATCAAGGGATAAGACCTAGGCATCACTAAATATCGTTCTAGGGGATAGAATTAAGACACATATTTTTCTTGATAGGTTCCCTATGTAGATCTTATTTATACACTGGATGTAAATGGATTTAATGATTAATCTCTAATATACCCAGGATTGGAGATCCAAGAGTCACGACATAACTTAATGAAGAATGAATAGATCCACATGTAGTTCTTGAAGGTGCTACCTGTAAAAGTTTGATTCATATGCATATGGGTGAAGGGACATTTTCAACATTACAGTGGGAACCACGATTGGAGATCCATGCATCACTATATACCTTTCTAAAGAAAGAATAAATACACACATAGTTCTTGAAATGTTCCATGAAATTTAATGTCATGTAGTATAGAAGACGATGAACCAACGTGAAAATATGAAAATATTGTAGCTAGACCCGGGGATATAACCCAGGAGTCGCTACATATCTCATTGGAGAAATAATCAAGACATATTTTCTAGAAGGGATCCTAGAATAGAATTAAATCCTATATAATGAGAGGGGGAATTGTTTATTTTATGGTTTTGGCTGGTCTCAAGATAAGATATTTAGGTGTCACTATGAATCACATTATAATGAGAATCAAGCTATACAAATCTATTAAATAAGTTCCCCTATGCATATCTGATTCAATCATAGGTAGAAATGGGCTTAACCTGCCAATAAGGAGTGGAAATGATGTATGTAATTATTACACATGAAAGATACTCACCTTCTAAGGGACCAAAAATAAATAATATTTTTGGTATCTTGGGAGATTTATTAATGTAAAATGAAAGAGATATTAACCGTACAATTTAATTTTTTGTGGTGTGGATAACTAGTATTTTCCAGTTTTAGGTTATGTGACTAGGAACTTATATAGTATAGTTTAACATAATGCAGCAAGGTAGATGATTCTTCACAATTTAAAATCCTACACCAAAGATGTATGGTTCTATGAAGTTTAACATCATGTAACCAGGATGTTGGTTATTGTGTAATTTATCATCATAGAACTAGGATGTTGGTTGTTATGTAGTTCTTCATCAAAAAACTAGGAAGAACATTGTGTTGTTACAAAAAAATTACTTCTTTAGGAACCTTTCATTGGTTGGAGTTTTAGTTGGTTCTATATCCATTGAGATTAAGGAATAAGATCAATTCGAATAGGCCTTATGCGTGGAATATGGTCCTTCCCACTTTGGATCATGTTTTAGAGGCTTCATTCCTAGTATCATTAGAGTTCTAAAGACCAATACAAATTCACATTGGAGGAATGAACAGATGAAAAACTTCTTGTGGAAATATTGTGCTATTATGTTATGAGATACCTTCAATTGATGAATAGTATGCAATATCTTTTCATCTAAACACTCTATCTCATCTAGTCACTTTTGAGACTACACATCTATAAATAACTGATCAAAATCCACAACCTGAAGTGAATATAATTTAACTTCAATGGGAAGAACTGCTTATTTTCTATATACGAATGATTACAGAGATGACCATGTTACAGTATGGGTAGTAGTTTGGTAATCCCGTAAGACATGAAAGAGTTTATCAGTTCATGATTCTTATCTTTATCCACCATTTTCTTTTGTATATTGGATAAGTTTTTTCTAAAATCCTCTATCTTCAAATTTTCCACTTCCTGATAGCAGGATGAATGGTATGATTTGATATTGTATTCCTGATATAACATCCCTACTTTAGCAGAATAGAAATTGGTGTCATTTTCCATCAATATCATGTGAGGTATAGCAAATATGGTAATGATATTACCTTTTAAGAAGCTGACAATTCTTTTAGACTTGACTTCTTTGAGAGGTATTGCCTCAACCCATTTAAAGAAGAAATTGGTAGGAGTAAGGATGTACTTAAACTGCTTAGCAATATTTGTAGGATAAGTTCATACTATATCCATTCCCCATATATCAAATGTAAAAGAGTATTTGGTTGTATTTAGAAATATTGGGGGTTGATGAATGAATATGTCATGAACATGGAAGGGATGGAACTTCTTAGTGAAATCTTTACAATCCTGCATCATTGAAGGCAAAAATTATCCATGCCTTTATATTTGATTGGAAAGCACGTACCCAGAATGGATATAACTATAGGCTCATTCGTGTTCTTTTTTCTTGATATATGCTATTTTATCACCATAAATTTAGTTAGGGAAAATTCCACGAATCCCTCATCTATAGAGTATCATCTTGTGATCTGGGCCATCAAAAGAGTGAAATTAACTTCTCATCATCAGACCTACTATTTTCCATCTCTATCAGGTCGACGTACTCTGTCATTGTCATATTCTGTGATAGGTGTCATTCCTCCCATGGTAGGACCAAATGGTTTAGGATTAGGACTGATTTTATTGATTTCCTCTGTTCTAATTTGATTAAAATATGAAACCTCATGACAATCCACAGTGATGATGACTGTCTCATCCCAGTTTCGATCATCCAGGTAAGTGGCTGCATTATCCAATGCATCAGCTTGGGAATTTTGTGACTGTGGGACACAATACAATGTGGGGTCAAATGGAAACTCTTCCACTAATCTTTAGACATAACTACATATGGGGATTAGTTCTTATTTTATGATGGCGTAATCCCCAATGATCTATTTTATTACCAATTATGAATCATCCTTTTCCTCCAAGTGATTCACTGGTACTTGGAGTGAAAATTCCAATCCTGCAATGAATGCGTAATATTCAGCCTCATTTTTGGTACCACCTTCTAAAAATAGGGAGGAATATGGAATCACATCCTTTTCTGGAGAGATGAGTATGATTCATAAACCAACATTATTAAGCTTAGTGTATTCCATTAACTTCATTTTTAGGCTTCTGGAAGCACCATCAAAGTAAATTTCCCATTTTCATGTACTATCTTGTATAAGGAAGATTTATTGGTCAATATGTTTAGTATTGAATGATGTTTATTTTGCATATGGATGTTCTCCAAGGAAGTATTCCAAATCATGGACTTTCACTGCTTTTTGATGAATGAAATGTATATCAAACTACGGACGAATAATAGCCATCTATTCCAAACATCCTATCTACATAGGATTACAATGCATAAATTGGAGTTGGTTATTATGATAGAATAAGTGGACCTCATGATGTTTTAGGCAGTTCCTTATATTCGGAACTGAAAATATTCATTCTAGGTAGCTCTTATCAATATCTAAATATCAAGTCTCTATGTAGATCATGGTTTGAATGTGATAAAAATAGATGTTTAAATTCCCAACATCGTTATTATGTGCAAGGAAGATGCCCAATTATTACTCCAAGGTTGTCACATAGATGATGAGTTGTTTTACCTCAATTGGTGGCATCAATACCGGTGGAATCAAGAGGTATTTCTTGAAAGTATGAAATGATTATTTTTAGTCATTGTCCCATTGATATGGGACTCCATTCTTCATCAGTTTGGTGATGGGAAAAGACTTTCATATCAGATTGGCTACGAAGCCCCAGATGTAAGACAAGTGTACTTCCAGTCCTCTCAACTCTTTCAAGTTTCAAGGATGTAAAATTCCAAGGATAGATTTTATAAGTCCCCAGCCTTAAACATTACATAATCTTGAGTTACAGCAAGAATACACGTTGAGGATATTTTCAGGTTTAGAGTTTTAGAGAATTAGATCAGAAATCATGCATTATATTCCACATTTAAACAAAGTGGTTACATAAAAGATAGTACACATTTTTCCCATCAATGGAAACATATTTAAAATAAAATATGGATTCTTTCTTTAAACTTCCTTGACACTATCATCACATCATATACCTTTTCCTTGACCTATGAAAAACATTTCAAAAACTTGGGATGAGCATAAAAAGCTCAGTAAGTGATATAAAAGTATGAAATGAAGACATTAGTCCATGTATGAAATCACAATTTACTCATAAAACATAAGCATTTTAACATACCTCATCAAATCATGAATAAATCATAGAAATCATAATACATAAAGGTTACTTGAGGCATTCATTACATTCTTACGTAGGGAGTAACCCTCATGGTTATGTTTGGAATACCCATCACAGTATATTCCCTAAATCTCTTAGGAGAAACCATAAATTTTAACCCCTTCGCGTTACCCAATTCATTGGAGAGATATATTGGGCTCACTCGCCCTTAGTTTATCATGGAACCTCCCATCTTCATAACAATTCCCAAAAACCATAACATAATCGTATCACACAAAACATGCATAAAGGAAACATAAAATTTCCACATTTCAATCACAAGATATCAATACAACACATTGATATACTAAAAACATTATGAAAACCTTTTTCAATGCCAAAATAAATGAAAAGTAAAACATGGTATTTATTTTTCATTTAAAAAAAGGTTAAGGCTTTTAGAGGAATCCGAAACTCAAATAATGGCCTCGGCGGTGAAGAAGTCGTTGTCGCCGCATACGTACGAAAAAAACATTCCCATTTGTCATTTAGTAAAATGATTTGTATGAAAAATATTCATTTTGAATAAACGTAAAAATTAAAGAGTTTTATACACCCTATAAAATAAAGTTGCGTATAAAATAAAATATGCCTCAATGAAAGGAGATTGAGACGAAGTCCCATACCTTTGGTCTGACTTGAATTGCTCGTTCTTTAACGTCCTGAATAATAATCTAGAGTTAATTTCTACTTGATTAAGAACCTTTTTTAAGTTAATTATTCCTTTTATATCACTTATTACCGTGTTATGAACACTATGTAATTATTTATGTTAATAATGGTCGTTTTTTCGATCATTGGTACTTGAGTCAAAAATAAAATCTTTATAATTACAAGTTGTTCATGTTGTAAAATATCCATTATATCCAGAATTATATTCATGATGTAGATGTCATATATATCATATATATCAAGTATATACATGCATTTATAATATTACATGACATTTATAGGTAAGAAATGAAATGTACCGTTCATGGGGACAGTAAGCCGTACGTACGCATGAACACTACTTTAATTTCTATTTCCTATTTAATGTAATTGAATCATATTGATATAAAGGTATATTATAATTCAAGTATAATATCATATA
This sequence comes from Viscum album, assembly GCA_963277665.1. NCBI lineage: Eukaryota > Viridiplantae > Streptophyta > Magnoliopsida > Santalales > Viscaceae > Viscum > Viscum album. The sequence continues at coordinate 1,373,316,645 of OY728135.1, forward strand.
TAATATCATTAACTCCATCCTTTATATTTCCCACATATGGCATTAACAAATCAAATCACTTTGAGGGGGCGGTAGTCCGCACTTCCTAAATGAAGATATCACGTTTACCCATAATGGAAGCCATAAAGGTATGCCATAAATGAAAAATACAAAAGATTAAGGGAAACATAAACATATTATATATCATATATAAAAATAATGACATATTAATGGCCACCTTTGAAGTTGTTATAAGAATATTGAACAATCATCGTTTCATGAGGCAGAAATTTACCATCCACGGAAACAGTATGTTCTTTAACCATTATATGTAGGTGAGTGTAAGTGTAGCTCGAATAATTATTATAACAACATCCTAGTATATTTAAAATACTGATTTTTTTACAAAATAAATTAATTAATAGAGTTTAGGGGGTTGGAGAAGCAAAATAAAACAATAGAAAATTAGAGAAGACTTTACCTTTAAATCGGGTAACTCCTCTTGGTTTGTACCAAAAGGGTTTCTTGAAGAGGTTTCTGCCTAAGGTAAGGCTTTTAGGATGAAGATATGGATGTGTAGAGATTAAATTAGCAGAGTTTTTCCAAGACAATGTCTTTATAAGTGTATGTAAAGAGGTAGAGGTGGGGGCCTTTTATAAGAGGAGAGGAGGGGCACTCTTGGAATGTTATAAAATGTTACTTTATATTGAAATTTTTTTCAGATTTAAAAGGCCTAAAATTGATATATTTCGAGGATAAGGTGACAAGGGTTTGAAATATACTCTTAAAATAGGTCTTTGACAAGTTTAAGTCTTATATTTTACATTATATTTTCGTTTTATTTAAATCATTCATTAATGAGTTAATCGCTGCATCATGATGATGTTAAGAATAATTTAATTTGTTTAATGTCTAAAAATTATATAAAAAATACTATGATGTAGGAAATATTTTTATATTTCTAATTACTATTTATAGTCCCATATATAATTTATGTAGACAAAATTAAAAATATTTTACTCTGGTGATACATTCTTTTTTATATTTAAATTTCTTTAAAAATAAAAATATAAAAAGTCATTATCACACAAAAGTGATTCCATGGGGTCCCCAAGTTTGGAACAAGGAATACCATGGTCTGCCATGACACAAAAAGTAGCATTAGGAAAAATTTTGGGGTCATTTTTTATTATTATGATATTATTTTATTATCCTTAACTACCCGATTACTAATTAATCAAGATAATTAAAGATAATTACCATCATTACTATTCATAATGTCTAACAACAAAAGAGTCTTGATTATATAATTTAAAAATTATGATTCCAAATATTTAATCCATTGTAAAAAATTCCAAACATAGAAATTCCAATAATTAATTTAAAAATAATTTCTGTTGTCAAAACAAATAAAGGGTTTTTTAGAAACAATATCTCTGAAAAGTTTTTCACTTGTTTATGCTCAATTCCAATGTGAATTTAATCCCAATGACAACCATTGGATTAAATGGTAAAAATATATTCTATTTACACTTTAAAACCAATTAAAAATATAATATAACCATATAATTAAATTAGATGAAAATGCAGTTTTGAGGTAAAATGCAGTATTTTCACTATTCATTAAAAAATGAACATTGTCAGAAAAATACCAAAAATTTATCCAAAATAAATTTCAATGTCTCAATCATAAAGAATAAGATTATTTTAAAAAATAGAGCTCATAAAATTGTCAAAAATTTGATTTAAAAATGGTTTTCCATCAAAAGACAGTAAAACAATCTTTTAAAATGTTAGTGTATTCCATGCTTAAGATTGGATTTATTCTCGTTTTAAGCCTCTAAAAGACTATCTAATTCATAAATAGACATATATAAGAATATTTATTATTAATTATGTACTAGGTATGTTACATCATTCCCCCTTTAGAAAATTTCTTCACCACAATTTATTTACTTATCGAATAAGTGGGGGTATTTATCCCTCATTGTATTTTCAGATTCCCATGTTGCCTCTTCACTCAAGTGGGTTTTCCACAAAACCTTTACTTGATGAATCACCTTATTATGCAACACATTCTCCCTATGGTCAAGAATTTGGACCAGTTATTCCTCATAAGATATATTCTCTTCTAGCTAAACTACCTCTGGACTCAAAATATGAGATGGATCTGGCATGTACTTCCTTGACATTGAAACATGAAAAAAATTGTGTACCTGAGATAAAATCGGAGGTAAATACACTCGCTATGAAACTGATCCAACTCTCTCCAGAATTTCATATGGTCCAATGAACCTTGGACTCAGCTTTCCTTTCTTACCAAATCGCATTACACTTTTCCATGGTGAAACTTTGAGAAAAACATGATCACCTACCTCAAACGAGAGATCCTTCCTCCTGTTGTCCGCATAACTTTTCTGCCTGCTCTGAGATGATCTCATGTGTCTCTGTATTAGCTGAAATTTTTCTGCCAACTCTTCTACCAATTATGGTCACATCAACTTCCTTTCACTCACTTCATCCCAGAAAGTTGGAGTTCGACACTGTTTCCCATATAATGCCTCCAATGGTGCCATCTGTATATTGGAATGAAAGCTATTATTATAAGAAAACTCAACCAAAGAAAGATGTTGGTCTCAAATTCCTTCATAATCCATCGAACAAGTATGTAACATATCCTCCAAAGTCTGAATTGTTCGTTCTGACTTCCCATCTGATTGATGATGAAAAGCTATACTAATATTTAATTCAGTACCCAACGACTTCTGAAGGCATTTCCAAAAGTTATAAGTGAACTTGGGATCACGATCAAATACAATGGAGAGAGGAACTCCATGTAACCTGACTATCTCTTATATATACAAATGATAATGTTGATCTAAGGAAAAAGTATCTCGTATAGCGAGGAAATGAGCATATTTAGTCAAGAGATCAACTATAAACCAGATTTCATTATTACCTCAAGGTGTATTCGGCAATCCCACAAAAACGTCCATGGTTATATTCTCCTATTTCCACTTCGGCACTGGTAAAGGCTGAAGAATTCCTTTCGTTAACTGCCGCTATGCATTAACATGTTAAAAAGTCAAACACTTCACAGTAAAATCAACAATATCCCTTTTCATTCCATCTCTACAGTAATACTCTCGAAGATCTCTATATATCTTAGTACTCCCAGGATGAACTAAAAATGGAGAACTATGAGCTTCACATAACAACTCTCGCTTCAATTGTGAATCACAAGGAACACACAGTCTCTTCCCGAATCTCAAAACACAATCATTATCAATGATTAATTCAAGAAAATTACCTTTCTGAACCAGCTCTACCTTTTTCTGCAACTCGCTGTCTTGATTCTGTGCTTGCTTAATTCTTTCTGATAGAGAAGATCTCACTGATACCAGAAACAAAATAGAAAGAAATCCTACACCAAAAACTTCTATGCCATAGTTCATCAAATCCTTAACCAAAGGATCACATTCCAAATGCAACATTGTTAATGAAGCAATACTTTTTCGACTCAAAGCATCAACCATTTTATTTGATTTTCTCTGATGGTAATGAATTGTACAATCATAATCCTTGATTAATTCTATCCATATTTTCTATCTCATGTTCAATTCTTTCTGAGTGAATATATACTTTCGAATTTTGTGATCGGTATATATTTCACACATTACTCCATACAAATGATGCCTCTAAATTTTTAAAGCGAAAACAACATCAGCTAATTCCAAATCATGTGTAGGGTAACTTACCTCATGAGTTTTCAACTGACGTGAAGCATATGCAATTACCTGATCATTCTGCATTAGGTTACAACCATGTCCTTTCAATGAAGCATCACTGTAGATAACAAACTCCCCATTCCTGGAATGTAGTGCCAAAACTGGAGCATTCACCAATCTTCTTTTCTATTCCTGAAAACAATTGTCACATTCTTTTGTCCAGATAAACATAACACCCTTCCGAGTTAGCTTAGTCATTGGACTAGATTACCGTGAAAAATTTCTAACAAAACTTCAGTAATAGCCTGCCAAACCAAGAAAACTACGAATCTCGGTTACATTTGTGGTTCTTGGCCATTATTTCACAACCATTGTTTTTGCAGGATCAAAGGTTATCCCATATTTAGAAACAATGTGACCAAGGAAAGAAATTTTTTGCAACCAAAACTCACACTTGCTGAATTTCCCATACAATTTCATTTGATTTAAGGTTTGCAAAAAAAAACCTTAAATGTATTTCAGGCTCTTATTTACTTTTAGAAAACACCAAAATATCATCAATGAAAACAACCACAAACTTATCCAATAACTCATGGAAAATTCTATTCATAAGGTCCATAAATACATCAGGTGCATTGGTTATCCCAAAAGGCATTACTAAAAATTCATAATGGCCATATATTGTATGAAACGTGGTCTTCAGAATATATGCTTCCTTTACCTTTATGTGATGGTACCCCAATCTCAGATCAATCTTTGAAAAATACTGAGCTCCCTGGAGCTGATCAAACAAATCATCAATATAAGGAAAAGGATATTTGTTTTTAACAGTGTTGTTATTCAAGGCTCTAAAATCAATTAAAAGTCTCATTGAACCATCTTTATTTTTAACAAATAAAACAGGAGCTCCCCATGGTGATGTGCTAGGTCGAATGAAACATTTCTCTAATAAATCTTGCAATTGTGACTTCAACTCTAAAAGTTCAATTTGAGCCATTCGATAAGGTGGTTTTGAAATTGGAATATCATCAAGAACTAAGTCAACAGTAAATTCAACTTCTCAATCTGGAATTATTCCAGGAAACTCATCAGGAAAAATATCAGGATACTCATTTACCATTGGAACATCATTAATCAGAATAGTTCCCTTATTTTCAACAATATGTGAAAGGTAACATTCATTTCTATCTTTTACAAGTTTCTTGGCCTGTTGATATGTTAACAACAGTAAGGGTTCATTATTGTACACAAACGGAAAGTCTTTCTGAAAAGAAACTTCTTTAGCTCTACAGTCAATCTTAGCATGGTAAATAGAGATCCAATCCATACCCAGGATAACATCAAACTCTACTAGAGGTAAAACAACAAGGTTTTTAAGTATGTTCTTTCCACATATAAGGATCAAGAGATTTTATAAATTATTTTTGCCTCAACATTTCCCCCAGGTGTTTTTACCACAAGTTCAGGAGTCATTTCTTGAGATGGAATTCCCAATTTACTAGAAATGTTTTCAGAGATAAAAGAATGTGTAGACCCCGAATCAAACAACACACTAGCATAATCTGAAAAAACAAACAAAGTACCTGATACCACTTCATTTGATGGACCAACATCTGCTGAAGTAGTTGAAAAGGATTTCACCACCCCTTTCTTCTTGTAGTCTAACTGCTTCCCATCACTCAAGCTCTTTGTCGGACAGTCTTTTGCATAGTGACCCATCTCATTGCACTTGAAACATTTCACTAACTATAAATCAAATTTGGTCTTACCATCACCCTGATCTTTTCCAGGGCATTCACGAGCCTTATGTTCCATCTTACCACATCAGTAGCACTTTCCAGAATTCAGAAGACAATCCCCAGCATTCCTTTTACCATATTTATCACAAACTCGAAACTTAGTTTTCATACCATCAGACCTTTTTTGAAGAATTATTCCCTTTCTCCTGCCACCTCAGTCTCTTCTTTTGTTGGTTGTTATAAAACACTTGATCATCGGAAAACTCCATTTCCACCTTCTCAGCACATCGAACAATCTTTTCACAACTCTTGAACTCACGAGAAGCTAATGCCCTTAGATGTTTTGGCATTAATCTCGAGTAAAAGTGATTGATTTTACTATCACGTTCTCTGATAAAATTTGGATCATACCTTACCAATCGAGTGAACCCTTCATCATAAGCAGCCACTGAGTCATCCTATTGCCTTAATTACAAGAATTTTTTTCCATCATATTTCGAACAGCCTTAGGAAAATACTTCTCGAGAAACATACCTTTGAATTAAACCTAGTCAAGAGAATCAATATCAACAGCGTCCCTGATATTTTTAACCATCGACCACCATTGATCTACTTCACCCTCCAAAAAGTAAATAGAAAGACTATCCTTTTGATTGTCTGAACACCCCATGACATCAAAAATCTTCTCCAGTTCTTTAATCCACCCTTTAGCTAGAACAAGGTCAGATGATCCCATGAATGATGGGGGTTGTTGCCTCATGAAATGTTCCACCACTGACATGTTCCTCTGTGGTTAATCTGGCTGGTCTCGTGCATGTATACCACCACCATTTATCGCTTGATTAAACTGCACCATTACTACAACAAACTGTTCACTTCCAATTTCGACCATCTCAGGACACTGATTCGGAAGGTCATTTCCTTCTGTATGCCTTCCTAGCACTGCTTCCCTATTTCCTATGGGGAAAACCATTCTGAACAAACATGTCTTAGATGAAAAAACATGGTAATATTCAAATTCTCTATCATTTTAATTTGACAATAAAAAAATATTTCTGGAAAATCATTTAATAGAATTATAACTCCTAAAGATATCTAAACCGACCTTTGATACCAACTATAAGGCCCCAGCATTAAACATTACTTAATCTTAAGTTACTTCAAGAATAAACTTTGAGGATATTTTTAGGTTTAGTGTTTTAAAAAATTAGATCTTAAATCATGCATTACATTCCACAATATAACAAAGTGGTTCCATAAAAGATAGTACTTATTTTCCCATCAATCGAAACATATTTAAATTAAAACATGGATTCTTTCTTGACACATCCTTGACACTATCATCACATAATGTAAATTTCCCTTGATATGTGAAAAACATTTCAAAAAACTTGGGATGAGCATAAAGAGCTCAGTAAGGGATATAAAAGTACGAAATGAAAACATTAGTCCATGTATGAAATCATACTTTACTCATAAAACATAAACATTTTAACATATCTCATCAAATAATGAATAAATTGAATAAATCATAAGACATAAAGGTAACTTGAGGTATTCATAAAATTCTTACGTAGGGAGTAACCCTCATGGTCACGTTTGGAATACCCATCACAGTATATTACCTAAATCTCTTTGGAGAAACCTTAACTTTTAAACCCTTCATGTTATCCAATGCATTGGAGAGCTATATCAGGCTCACCTGCCCTTAGTTTATCACGGAACCACCTGTCTTCATAACAATTCCCATGAACCATAACATAATCATATCACATAAAACATGCATAAAGGAAACATAACATTTCCACATTTCAATCACAAGATATCAATACAACACATTGATATAATAAAAACATTATGAAATCTATTTTCAATACCAAAATAAAAGAAAAGTAAAACATGGTATTTATTTTTCATTTTAAAAAATGGTTAAGTCTTGTAGAGGAAGCCGAAACTCAAATAATGGTCACGGCGGCGGAGAATTCATTTTCGCCGCATATGTACGACAAAAACATTCTCTTTTGTCGTTTAGTAAAATGCATAAAAGATTACTTTTGAATTATTGTAAAAGTCAAAGGGTTTTATAAACCGTATAAAATAAAGTTGTGTATAAAACAAAATATGCCTCAATGAAAGGATATTGAGACGAAGTCCCATACCTCGGGTCCGACTTGACTCGTTCGTTCTTCAACATCCTAAATAATAAACTTGAGTTAATTTATACTTTATTAAGAACCTTTTTCAAGTTCATTATTCCTTTTACATCACTTTTTATGATGTTATGCACACTATGTAATTATTTATGTTAATAATGGTCGTTTTGTCGATCATTGGTACTTGAGTCAAAAATAAACTCTTTATAATTACAAGTTGTTCATGTGGTAAAATATCCATTATATCCAGAATTATATTCACGATGTAGATATCATATATATCATATATATCTAGTATATATATGCATTTATAATATTAAATAAAATTTAGTGGTAAGAAATGAAATGCACCGTTCATGGAGACGGTAAGTTGTACGTATGCATGAATGATACTTTCATTTATATTTCCTATTTAATGGAATTGAATCATAATGAAATAAAGGTATATTATAATTCCAGTATAATATCATATATAATATCATTAACTCCATCCTTCATATGTACCACATATGGCATTAACGAATCAAATCACTTTGAGGGGGTGGTAGTCCGCACTTCCTAAAATGAAGATATCGCGTTTACCCATAATAGAAGCCATAAAGGTATGCCATAAATGAAAAATAAAGGATCTTAAGGAAAAAATAAAAATATTATATCATATATAAATATAGTGACATCTTAATGGCCACCTTTGAAGGTGTTATAAGAATATTGAACAATCATCATTTCGGGAGGCAGAAATTCGTCGTCCATAGAAACAGTATGTTCTTTAACCATTAAATGTAGGTTTGTGTAAGTGTAGCTCGAATAATTCTTATAAAAACATAATAGAATATTTAATGTACTAGTTTTTAAAAAAATAAACTAATAAAAAGAGTTTAGGTGGCTGGAGAAGCAAAATAAAACAAAATAACATTAGAGAAGACTTTACCTTTAAATTAGGTAACTCCTCTTGGTTTGTACCAAAAGGGTTTATTGAAGAGATTTCTGCCTAAGGTATGGTTTCTAGGATGAATAGAGGGATGTGGAGAGATAAAATGATCAGATTTTGGCTGAGAAAAGGCTTGATAAGTGTGTGTAAAGAGGTATAGGTGGGGGCATTTTATAAGAGGAGACGAGGGGCACTCTTGGAATGTTATAAAATGTTACTTTATATTGAAATGTGTTTCAAAATTAAAAGGTCCCACATTGATATATTTCGAGGATAAGGTAATAATGGTTAGAAATATACTCTTCCAATAGGTCTTTGACAAGTGTAAGTCTTAGAGTTCACATTATCTTTTCATTTTATTTAAATCGTTTATTAATGAGGTAATCGAAGCATCATCATGCTGTCATAAATAATTTAATTTATTTAATGTCTAAAAATTATAAAACAAATACTATGATTTAGGAAATATTTTTAGATTTCCAATTACTATTTATAGTCCAATAGATAATTTATGTATACAAAATTAAATTTTTTTTACTCAGGTGATACATTCTTTGTTATATTTATCTTTCTTTAAAAATAAAAAGATAAAATGTCATTATCACACAAAAGTGATTCCAAGGGGTCCCCAATTTTGACACAAGGCATCCCATGGTCTTACATGGCACAACCAGTAGCATTAGGACACATTTTGGGGTCATTTTTTATTATTATGATATTATTTTGTTATCCTTAACTACCCGATTACTAATTAATCAAGATAATTAAAGATAATTACCGTCATTACTATTCATAATGTCCAAAAACAATGGAGTCTTGATTACATAATTTGGAACTTCTGATTCCAAATAAGTAACCCATTTTACACAAATTCCAAACACAGAAATTTCAATAATTAATTTAAAAATAATTCCCGTTGTCAAAACAAATAGCGGGTTTTTAGAAACAATATCTATGAAAATGTTTTCACTTTTTTACGACCAATTCCAATGTGAAATTAATCCCAATTACCACCATTGGATTACATGGTAAAAATATATTCTATTTAAACTTTAAAACTAATTTAAATTTGAATGTAACCATATAATTAAATTTGATGAAAATGTAGTTTTGATGTAAAATGCAGTATTTTTCACTATTCATTACAAAATGAACATTGACAGAAAAATACCAAAAATTTATCAAAAGTAATTTTCAATGTCCCAATCATAAAGAATAACATTATTTTTACAAAAAGATCTTATAAAATTGTCAAAAGTTTTATTTAAAAATGGTTTTCCATCGAAAGGCATTAAAACAATCTTTTAAAATATTAGTGTATTACATGCTTACAATTGGATTTATTCTCGTTTTAAGCCCCTAAAACACTATCTAATTTAAAAATAGGCAGAGATAAGAATATATATTATTCATTACTTACTTGGGATATTACAGATTTAGTCTTACTAGGATCAACATTGATTCCATGTTGGTGAACAACAAAACCGATAAATTTTTCTGAGATTACCCCCAAAGCACATTTCAAGGGGTTCATCTTCAGATTTTTCTATCAAATAATGTTGAATATGGTCTCCAAGTAATTCATGTGATCAGAATATTATATGTATTTTACCACTAGATAATCAAAATAGCATTCAGTACATTTCCCCAAGAAGGGTTTTAAAATGTGGTGAATTGCACGTTGATATGTTTCACCAACATTATTCAAGACCAATGACATTACCAAATATATAAATACACCTTGTGGGGATCTAAAGGATATAAATTATTAATATTCTCAGGCCATCCAGATTTGGTTATACCCAGAGTATCGAATCATGAAGGAGAGAGTTTCGTAGACAGTTGTTACATCAATTAAGAGTTTTGTGATTGGAAACAGGAAGTCATCTTTGGGGAAATACCGGTTGAGATCTCTAAAATAATTATAGACATTGATTATCCCATTATTATTTTTCACTATGACAATATTGGCTAACCATTTTTGATAGTTCACCTCTCAGATGAAGTAGTCTTTGATAAGATTGTTGACTTCAACCTCAATTTTGGAGGTGTGATGCAAGTGTGTTATTCTTGCTGCTTATTTATATCCTTGATGATCTTATGGAAAACCCAAATGATGGGTGTCCTCATTGGGGTCAATACCTAGAATCTCTATGTATCTTCATGATAACAAATCATAGTGTTTATTTATAAAGTAACTACACACCAATTTCTCTTCAGAAGTCATGGCCGCACTAATCAGTGTGGGGGTGTGAATGTTTCTTTGTACCCAATTTTATTTTTCTAAGTTCATCCATAGTGGTGGAGACGCCTTCCTCAAATGTAGGAGGGGTATCCCTGAGGTCTTCCTATTCTTTTTCTTCATTAGGTATTGCTACTTTTGCCTCTTTTTGGAGGGTATGTGATGAAGCAATACTTTCATAGCTATGGGAGGAGTTAGTATTTGGACATCATGAAGCAGAGGAAACCATCTATGACCCAACTGATGATAAATGGGTTTTTGAATCTCTGAAAGGAAAAAAGGGTTTAGAATCAGCATACATAAATTTTTACATTAGTGTGATAATTTATTTTCCCCCAGTTGAATAATTAGAGTCTTTTTTATGTTTGGTAGATGGAATGAATACATCTCTATTTAGGATTTCATCACTACTTGGTGAATCAATGATTTCTCCTATATTATTAGGCGATTTTTCCACAACAGACACTATGGAATAAACCCAATGAGTGCTTGTATTTGAACCAACCATTTCAATTTGATTATTAGGTAACACTTAAACTGTATCAAGATGCTTGAATGGGTTATCTAGGATCTTTTCCATACCATTTAGAGCATTGATTCAAGTAACATCATTCACCATGGACTATTTTACTTTTTTTATAGAACTATGCATCAATGTGTTGATATTCACAAGTTTTAAATGGGGTCTTATCACCATGTAATGTATCAATTTGACTATTGAAAAAATATTTGATACATTGATGGTATGATGAAGGAATAGTCGCATGATGATGTAACCAAGGTCTCCTTAATAGAATGAGGAAATTTGTGTCCTACTGGATAACCCTGAATTCTAAATCAGATATGAGATCCCCAACAGAGTTTTGAGTGTAATCTCGCTGAGATTTTTTTTCTCATTCTTGTCATAACCCCGTAATATCTAAGTGGAGGGAGAAAAGTGTGATTTAGTGAGGCCCAATCAGTTAAGTGTTATAATGGAAATGGGGTTGACCCCTGATCTAATATCAATGAAGGCTCATTGGATGTCAATATCATTTATTTTTCAGGATAGGTATGAGTGCCTCATGTGTCCATGTATGATAGAATCCTCATCCTAATCTTTTAAAGATATGACTACAAGGGATTCTACTAGGTCATTATCTATACAGTAAACCTATGAAGCATAAACCACTATTTCAAAATCATTATGGCCTGAAAAAGCCTCAATAGGTGCTTCCTGAAGATACTTTGATAGATTTAGAGCATCTCGAATTTATATCTTGGTTTGTACCTTTTCCAATTGAATCAAAACATCATACTTTTGATTGAAAGACCTGAATTTTCCAATATGTATTTTTTGTTTTATAGGTTCCTTGGAAGCTGATGCTCTTGATGTGAATGGAACATTTACCAGGGTGGAAGCTAGATATACATCTACTCATGGAGGGTTAAGCTAGCTAGGTCTACCCATTTTCGGAGGTAGAAGTGGTATATCCTTTAATAGTTTATCCATGGTGATCATGTTAGGGAAGACCATCACATCTGTGGGTGAATGCCATTTTTCCTACTGAGCCCGCTGGAAGGATCTCCCATGAGTCTTCATAAATGGTTGAAGTAGGGATGAAATTGAAATAGTGGATTCTAGCATACCCATGTATTCCCATGAATCCTAAAACTTGATGACCTCTTACCCCAGTTCCCCAATCAATTATAAGGAACTCATGTTCATAATCGTAATCATCATTTTCATAGGGATCTATTAAGTGAATAACATTAATGAAATGAAAGATCAACTCCTCGTCTGATGAATATTCTATATAAATTTTTTAATATTGTTGTGTTGTTTGGAGGGGTGGTACACGTGCTTTTGAGATAGTTGGAATGAATTCTACTATGGTCGAGGACCATTTTTTCATTGACACAAACTCATATTCTTCAGCATCCTTATTAATTTTCTAGCCATGCTACTTCTTTGGGGCCTAGCCTTTAAGGTGTTTTATTTTTTATAATGAAAACATTTCTATAACAGAAGCGAAAGAAGACACATTTTATATTTTCATTAATTTAAATAGAATGGAATGAGATAGTTTTACTAATTTCCTAACCAAACAATCATTGAATGTTTGTGCATTCTTACTTTTGAATTCCTACCACTCACCTTCTATATTTGGATAGATTGAAGTAATACATGATACCTTGGCTGATGAATTTTTCAGATTCACTTTTCAGGACTATATCATATTTTATAAGATGCACATAAACAAACTTTTGGATGGGTTGCTCAAACATTTGATGGAAGGAAAATAATTTTGGTGGTCCTCCTCTCCTTATTTATTATGTTTCTTTGGTCTTTTCAACTGAACTATGTTGTTTTCCAAAGATGACATGAAGCACCCTGGGACATAGTCATTTTGAAAAGAATTTACCTTGTTTTTAAAATAATCAAACTATCTTCATCATTTATCTTTTGGATCATCTTGATAAGTCAGTTGTTGTTACTTATGATCAGGAGGTGGATTCCTTTGGTATGATGAGGGATTTGAAGTAGGATTCGATATAGGGTCCATTATAAGAGTGTCTGTGTCAACCACTATTTTACCTCTTATTTACTCGAGATTTTGAACTAGTCTCTTTATTAAGAGTTGTCCACTTTTTGAGAAATCAAATCCAGTTCCCAAAAATCCCCATATGTATTTCACAGGGATTAATGGTCTGTGCAACTCATCATGGAGATTTTTAGCACAAATGGGTAGTAATTATTATTGAGGGAGTGGTATATTCAAGGATTATGTTATTCCATTCCATCAATCAATGAAATAAGAAACTATTCCAATTTCCCTTTTCTTATAGTTTGTAAATTCAATGAATATTTTCTTCTGTAGCATTGAGTTGAAGTAGAAAAGGAACGTCAGATGAATATTATTCCATCCAGTAATCAATTGATAGAATAAGCTTGTATACCAGATGAGGGATGACCTCTACAATGATTTCACAAAACATCTAAGCTTCACTGCTTTTTGTTGCTCAAGGGTCCCCATCCTAGGATCATAGTGGGAGAAAAAATTCATTGAGTGCTGCTTTATATCTCCTGATCTGTTAAACATTAGAAATTTAGGATTCCTAATGTTTGGTAGAGGAGGATTCAGATCTACCAATTTAGGATAAACCTTCTTTTATGGCTATATTGGTGCACTCCATCCATCCACAACTTCCATTCGAGTCCCCAATGGCTCAATGGTGTTATTTATCATTTGAGGAATATGTATCTAAGATGGGACCTGAATGGGTGTTGTGGCTAGATCCTGAAAAAGTGCGATGACTAGAAAGACCAATGGTGGTGATGCTTCTGGAATCTACCATGGGTAACCAATAATTTTAGTCTTGTAAGGATTGGCATGACCTTGCTCTGGTTGTACTATAAATTGTGGGAATTCGTTATCCTCGTCAATATTTGAAAAAAACCCACTTTGTTGAAGTTATCCTACTTGAAGTGAAAGATGAGGATCTACTTCTGAAGCATGTTTGGAAAGAATGCTACTTTGGAGTAACTATACATTGAGTCTTCTCAAATCCTTCACCTCCTCTTCTTTCTGAGAAAACATTTCTTCATAATAAATTAATAGGCCTTCTCCTAGGGTAAGGTGATTCTTGGTCATACCATGACCTTTTCAATTACTATGTTCCTTTTGAAGAAATGTAATTTTATTTTTTGAGGGGATACCTAAGTTTTGGATAAGCCTTTAATTTTGGGTATGCACACCTCCGTCACTTTCTTCCATGTGGACTACATAATGAATAATAACTTTATCCTATGAATCCCATAAACTGGGCTCATTTTCTAGAGGGTCTCCTTTGATTTAATTAATGAAATTCACCGATTCATAAGGATTTAATGGCATTCAATCAGTATCTTTGTGAGATCACCTTCTTCCGTGACCTCCATGAGACTTTTTTCTCATATTTTTTGGTTCCCTATGAATTATTTTATTGTTATTAACATAAAGGGAATACATGAATAGTTCAATCATGCATTCATTTGGGTGTATTCTTCCCTAATTGGTAGAAAAATTATTTCATCATAATATGAGATTGTGAATTTGAGAAATCCCCCAGTCTTGTATTGGGAAATTTTTATTGAATACAATGGTTGGGTTAAAAAATACCCCATCTTTATGGGATAGGGTGGATATTGAAAATTAATGGTTGATATCATCATAGATTGTCTTATGATCCTATGAATTCTAGTCTAAACATTGGGTGGTTGCATTATCCTAAACTCATTTAAATCACCTTCTTCAGAAGACCGTTGTTCTATTTCATATATTTGGGCAATATGATGGCTGAAACCCTCTAAGTGGGAGGCCTACACAATGTTCTCATATGCTTGATGAAAATTTATATCAATATATTTATCAATTTGGTCCCAACATTGGTAAAAGCCAGTCAAGGCCTGTTCCTGCTGAACATCTCTTTGGTCCTAGACAAATTTTTGTTGTTGTAACTGGCTTGGGGAAATAACAATGTAGGAGACCACATTCAATGGGATTTACAAGATTTGTAATGCATTGAAATACAATGATCCCTATGCACCACCTCATCTTATATGAGCACAATATGGGATTTCTATGATCAATTATCACAACCTATTTAATGAATCGATCCATGCACATTGAAGGGCCACTTTTTTATTCTTGATATTTGAATATTGGGACACATGGAAAGATTCTAATTAAATTTATAACTATGATCCCACTATTAACTATACATGAATTTGATATTCATCATATGTTAATACATTATATTTTAGATGATGAAAAGTATTCTATATATTGATCCAGATAACATGATTAAAATATTCACCCAAAATATCTGGAATTTTGAATTGATAGGTGGTCAAAGGACATAATAGGAATAATATTTTGTCCTTAGATAGTTTTTTCTTCTTGTTCAACAAGTCTGGTTCATCTCCTTATAGATATTTCTCATCCTGGTCTGAACAGAGTGGATGCTTCCTGATTTATTTACCACAAGAAATGGGGTAAGTTATTGTACCTTATCTATGTTAAATAGAAATTTATCCAAGGGAGGTTTTTAGAATGACCGTCAGCTTTGTATATCTTCAGGACGAAAATTATTTCACCTTCCAGTAATAAGGAATCATACATGACTTTCCTTATGTTTGAATGTGACTCAAGATAAGAGGTATTTGTCATCAATATATTGTGAGTTGTAGAATTATATTAACAATGTGAAACACTAATTCACATATAAATTTCTTATATAATTATATCATGGGGAGGAACACCATGGTGGATTACAGTAAGGGATAAACCATTTTTATCCTTGGTCTTTTGGCGACACATAGGGTTGTCGTGGATATCATCAAGAGATAGGTTCTCGAGATTGAACTAATTATCTTGAAGAAAGACTTCATGATTAATTATCAGATGAGGAACTTAATAATTACTACTACAACTCTCATAATTTTGTAATGGGAGGGTATAATATTGAGCATAAATATAATAATGTGTGGGGGATTCAAGGACACCCGTATTAAGAGGTTCTAGATCACAGATCAAATCTAGATTCTCCAACTGTACTTGGTCAAAAAAATTTGAGATGGCTTATTACATGTATTTATGGACACTTGATGGGACAAGTGATTATCAAGAGTAAGTATATGTTCCTTATTATGAGTGTCCATTAAAATAGTCAATTATCAGTAATTGGAATGATTGTATTTCCCGAGCATAGTTGTCCATATGATATTTGGAATTGTACCCCATAACCCTCCTAAACTGGAATAAAGGTCTGTATCCACTCTAGAGTGGAATACTAATGATTCATCCTAGGTATGGGGATATAATTAGTTTTCAGTCCCTGTGGTACTGATGAAATTGTCATTATGATATTCTTGCAAGCTTCCAAGATATAGGTAAGAATTTGTTTCTTCATTTTCACTATTTCCAAAATGTGCTTGGTGATTGCAGCAGCCAGAATAGGAATATAAGGCCATTCTTTATCCGAAGTAGATGTATGTACCTAGTCATTTCATCCCTTTCCTATTAGTGGATACTAACAGTATGCATGTATGGGGTCAGAGAGTTGAGTCTCCCCATGTTTCTTTGTTAGATCTTGCTGAAAAACATCTTAGGGTGCTGCAAAATGAGACAGTTGGAGGGCTTGATGGATGCTCGTAGGTGTGTGTGCCTACTAGATATTTTCTACCAATAATGGATTGTATAAATCATTGAGTGCTTCCAGAAAAAATTACTTATAGGCCTGGTGGGTGTAGGCATGTGTATGTTCCTTCTTGCAAATTTCTACCAAGCATGGTGGGTGGGCTTCCTTAAATGCATCCAGATGAGTCTACTAACTAAGTGAATTATTTTAAGTAGGTATATTTTCTTTCTCACTGCACTCTACTAAATTTGGATGGTTGGATTGGTTGGGCTCCACCAAATGATTCTACTAGATGGATTAATTATGGTAGATGGGTGTATTTTCCTGCTCATTGTTTTCCACCAAACTGGGTTGGTGGACGTCTCTAGAGTGGGAAAAGGTATGAATCTAATCCCTATTAGAAGGTTGATTTCAATGTTCATTCACCATGTGAGTCTGGGTCTGAGGGACCTGGGTTGGGTAATAGAAGATAAAACTCTCATCATGTTAAGGGTTTTCTGTAACACGGTGCAGGCATCAGTGATTGTTGGCAAGATCCCTTGGAAAGGTTCCATGAGTCCTCTAGACGAGGGCATATGTGGCCTCTTGGTCTACCTCCCTGGAATAAGGGATTTATTGGGGATTGTTTTAGGGATAATATCATAAAATGGTTGAATATGGGGTTTGTAACCGTCTGCATCGGGGCTATTAGCCATCAGTGGTTGGATGATCAAGGATTGTTCTTAATAAGGAGGGATTTTCAGGTAGCATCCAATGTTGAAACGGTACCATGTTGATGATACTCTGAAACCAATGTATTAGAGGCCCATCGTTTAAGACACTAAGTTGGTGATGGATTCCTTTAATTAGATGAGGATATAGCATGATCATTATATGGGTTTATCACGGCTGTAAAATTGAAGGAAACCATTTGGATTGTCAGTTGTTCTTGAGAAAATAGTGCATGTATATAAGAAAATCACAAACAATGAACTAGAGTGAAATAAAATCTTTTGTATAAACACTTGTGTGACTAATTTCCTTGTCTTTACCTCTTTTATCAATTGGTTGGGGCATGAATTATGGGAAACACTATCATCATGATTAAGTATTCACATCAGGTTCACTGTTTTCTTTTTTCCCTCAAAACGTGTGTTCTTCATTGGAATCACTATTTCTGAACAGTTTTTAATGGTTTTTTAGGGAATCAAAAACACCAAATGGTTCTATATCCAAAGGGACCTACTTCCCAAAATAAGGAACTCTTTATATATTTTGAATAATGATGCTTAATAAATCACATTGGTCAATAGGATGGGAGTTCGGTCTCATCGCAGCCTTTTGAGGGGAAATATTGCCTACTCTAGGACTCTCTTGTAGATTTAAGATATTTTCAAGAATCCTTAATAATTTACCAAATGTAATAGAGGTTTCCCTAGAAATTTTAAAAAAAATTATTAGCATGTATGGAATTCAAAATCATCTATATGTATTTGAGGATCTTCATCAATTGAGATATCTATATGTATTTTATGTTCTCCATCAGTGGTATCCTCTCATATACTACTTATAGGTTCGTTGGTCATTATTATGACGATCCTTGTTTTGAATACTCTCATTGGGGAGCTCTATAATTTTTGTTCATCCAGTTAGAAGAAATACACTCGAGAATTTATTATCATCTGGGGAGATGAAAATTTACACTGGAGATTATTTTCATCAAGATAAATAGTGGTTACTTTGGAGTTTATCACCATCCATGAAGACATGAGTTTTTGTGATGTTTGGATCGAACCCATAAATGGTCTTCTTACTTATCCTTGGGAATGGTAACATAAATCATGTAGTTCTGTGCTACGTAATGAGACACATCATACCTTTTAATGTCAGGTGATAAGGACCGATACATATAAGTTAATCTCATGTGGCAAGCACATCTAGGTGGAATTTTCCTAGTTTTTTCTTTATGTGGGACCTATTCCAAAGCCTCCCAAGGATCATGGAAAATATATGATTTTCCAAGTTGAATTAGACCCTATTGGGAATGTGGCCCTGATAGAATATGGTTGATTTGAAGTGTTGGGTTTGAACCTCAAGGAGTCTTTCTACGTATCCCACATGGATGGGAATCAAATCCCGCATAGTTTGTTAAGCGTCATAGGGAAATATGAACCTTTAATATAAATAGTTTGGGGATTACACCTAAATAGAATGTGCTCATAACATTGTCTATGAGAGATTTCTTACCTCATATATATTTAGGAGAACTTAATTCAGGTCTTACTCCAAATGAGGATTCTTGGGTTAAGTGAATTATGATTGGACTCCTGAGAAGGATTTCCAGTGACCTTGGGCCCTAGGTGAAGGCTTCCTACATGTCTTAGTTGTGGTGGCAATTAGAGTTCTTGTAGTTTATTCCTTCATGTGGATTGTGAGGTTTTTTCAATCGTTATAAATCTATAACGCCACACTAGTCATGCTTGATGTGAGAAACAAGAGGATGTTAAAGAATCAAAAAAACCACACACACTTTCTCTTCCTATAATTTAAGAGGATGGTGCTATGGAGAAAGAGGATGAAGTTACAAATATTCCCTTTATTCAATTTAAATTAGATGAGGGTCCCATGTTAGGAATGAGTTAAGGTGAATAAAGTATAGAGGAGGGAGACTAAGACAACTTACTAGAAAGTCTATGGACTTAAACTAGGATGGCTGCCCAAAAATGGGTCTTGTAGTGGGCATGGATACCTTTCATTTGTCAAAATGAAAATTACGTGTGAATCGTACCCTCCCTACTACGAACTAGAGTCTCTAAATGCTAGATATGATAAAGGGAAAACATGGCCCAAACCGTAATACTCAAAAACTGGAAACTCAAAAACATTATCTATGGGGTAAGGGTGTATGTGACCATAGATATCCAAATCCACTAACACCAAAAAGATAATTACCATCTTGCAAGACAAGTGTGGAAAAACCCTGACCATAGATATCCAAATCCAATTGGGAAACATGATAATGTTTCTTTATCAAAGGTTTGATAAATCATGACCAGTTGGTTGTGGTTTAAACATGGTCTCTTACATAAGAGGGAGACAAATAAGAAGAATTCATACCATGATTGTTTTGAAAGAGGGCCTAAAGGATAGCTCACATAGCTGGTCTGTGATGGTATGCCGTGTAGGTATGCCATGTAGGTATGCCACCCAGGTTCTAGGAGGAACTGAAAAAATATTAACAGAGGAAGGATAATCTGATGAAAGATTGATATGCCTTGGGGAATGGACTACCAGGACAAACAATCTTGGGTGTGGTTTTAATGTAATAACCCCTGGTGTCCCTGTATGTCCTTGTAATAATCCCATGTAGGTCTTTTTAAAATAAAATACATTGTGTAGGTGACTTTTTCATATGGAAGGAGGGTCCTCAAACAAGTATATTGTATTTTAGGTCCTTAAGGGACTTTGATATTGTTTATCCAATTTAATTCTATATTATCTCATGTTTTAGAGGGCTATATGATAAAATTTAGGAAACCTATGTGAATGATCTACATAATGGGAGTATTGGGATTTCTTCTGAATTTTTCAATTCTATCCAATGGGGAGCCAAATGGTCATATTAATAGGAAAATATGGAACCCTAGGAGGTAGAGTTACTCCATATAGGTCTTCTTCATAGGTTCTACGTGTAGGCCTTATGCACTGGTCCTCGGCATAGGTCCTCATTATAGGTCCTCTATGCTGGTCCTCCGTGTAGGTCCTCTATGCAGGTGATGAAAATCCCTTTATAAAAATATTAGTCTCTTGAGTGTCATAAATTTTGATCTATAAGTCTATTTGGGCTCTGCAACCTATCAAATAAAACCTTCCAAAAAGATATACACATCATGAAATGGTTAATACAACATGTATTCTTGAAAGAAACTCTAATAAAAAGTTTGGATGCATCAATAACTTTTTATCATTGGTATTTGTAGCTTCTCTTGGAGGGGGGAAGGGTATTTCCGCTTATCCCCCATGGTGGAGCTTTCTCACAGATAATGGAAATCCAAACATTAATTCTCTAGAAAATTGTAAGAAACACAATCTGTGGTGTCAACAAACTCTTAGGTCAATATTTTTATATTTAGGTTCGGTTCTCACATATTCCTTACACAAATTCCTTAAAATAATAAATCCTTAACAATATCTTGTAAATATAATGTTATTAACAAATGAATATCCCCCAAGCGGTTCTATCACATGTGAAACCTTTGGCCAATCCATCATGCATGGTTTTGAATACTGAGTTGGTACTCAATCATACTTTAAGGGAGATTAATCCTAGGTGCATTTATTCCACAACTACATCCACTTTCCAGTTTATAGACATGGATTAAATTACTAGGAGAAGCATGAAATCACTACTTTACTAAAATATTTGGATGTTACCCTATAATTAGACTTATCTCATTGAATTATATATTGGGGTTTCAGTATATTTATCTTATCATAATCCCAAAAATATTCAACATTACCTCAACTAACATAATTAGTTTTATATCCCTTTGAAACTCTGACCATACTTAATTTATAAACCCTTGATGAAATATACATCCTCAACTGATAACATCGTAATCTCCAAAGTAATCTAAACCCCTCTTTGATACCAATAGGGACACCCCACTAACTTGACTATCTCAATTACACGACTTAAGGAAAACAATTCACAAGCATTCCCCATACCATTTTTTTAGAGTTTACTGTATATATAAAAAACATTTACTAACAAAACTCATATATTTTTAAATAAAGGAATTTTTTTTGCACTATATAAGAAACTATGTAATTTTTAACTAGTAATTAATATCTCTATATAATTCTTCACACAATATAGTTATATAGAAAAATTATATGTATTAATTTAAATCATAACCTGGGTAAATGGAAACAAAATAAAGGGCCGAACTTAGATTTACAGTAAGTGTAAACATAAGTGATAATAAAAAAAGATCATTAATGTCAATAATATGAGGATATGGATATAATTAGGATATATAAGAAAGATATACCCAATAAATCATAGATAAAAATAAATGGAACAAGGTATGGAATAATATAATAATATATCATGAAACTATTATATATCATGAATACAATGCATGTTAGGGAACTATATCACAACCCTAAGCTCATGGAATCATGACCTTTACGAGTCACAAGCTTTAAACCATTCTTGTGAGAAAACTTCATTATAATTTCATTTACATAACCTTTAGTCATTCTCTTCCATGCATACTGTCGAAAAACCTAAGTGTTTCTTATTTAGACCTGTCACATGAGATGTACACTTTTAACCAATGCATTGGAGGGTGATATAGGAACCCACCCATCATCGTACATACATATGAGAACCAGTTGAATGTTATAATTAATCATGTCAAAAAAGACCCCTGGAAATAAAAGTATTTTTATATCCTTTTCAAAAATAATCATATAAGGAACTCATTTATAATTCCAAAAAAAATTGTAACATGATATACACTTGGAAATTAAATAGGTATCCAGTGATATTCAATAACATTCTTGGAAAATACACTTAAATAAGGATAATAGAGAATATGGTATTTACACAATATAAGGAAAGGGTATATGGATAAATAAATAATTTCAAAAATCAATTGTCATATATGAAATCTAGGTGAACACCATTCTATCAAATTAAATATAGATTATTCACAAAGGTAAGTCATTGGATGAAAAATTTGGTTTATAAAAATGTAATGACTAGTAAAGAAAAAGGTAGCACATAATCATTTATATGCTAGAAATAAATATTTCCAAATCCATCCAAATGAAGAAGGTGGATGGTATTATTTTATTAATATCCGTGATCAAACATTTGTTATGTAAAAAGAAAATGAAATATATGAAAATGGTCACTTTAGAAAAAGGTCACATTGGAAATAATAACTTCCCTTAATATTTTGAAATAAATTTTAAAAAAATATTTTATAAAACAAGGATAAAAATAATTTTTTTTTGAAAACATTAAAATTTATATAGATTGATTAATATAAAACAATAAATGTGTTAGGATGAAATGATTACATAGTAACATTAAAGGAGATTTTTGTGTTGAAAAAGAAAGATAAAAAAAATGTTATAATGGTTTTCTTTTAAAAATGTTGCAATGAAATACAGTTTACTTAAAATGATAAAATGTGTAAGAAGGATTTGTTTTCATAAAATCACTAAAGGGGATTATTTTGTGGAAAACAACCAATAAAAAATATTATAATTTTTTTGTAAATCAAAATTCATGGAAATTCAATGTAGTTAAAATTTACATATTTCAATTTTTTAAATTAATATACCATATCCAAAAAAATTAAAATCAAAGATAGAATATTGGGAAAAATATTTTATTGTTATTGTATTAAAAATATATTTATTGAAAATCTAATTTCTAAAAAATATTATATAACTTCTAATTTATAACAAGATAAAAAGGAAACAAATAATACCAATGGTAACCAAAAGAAGGTAATTTTTTTGATATTGTAAAATATATATATTAATTTCAAAAGTGGGTTATTGTATTTGAGAGATCTCAATTTGAAAACGAGGAAGTAAGTGAAGCCTTAAATCTTGTGTAACATGTAAATAAAAACACATAAAAGAGAAATATATTGAAAGTGAAATTAAATTACCATGACTAAAAGATAATTCAATAATTAATATAAAAAATAGGTAGTATATACACTATATAAGGCTAAATTAGTGCATAATAAGATATTTTTATCAAGAAATAGTAATTTAGACCTAGAAACACCTTCAAGAAACATAATATTTATATAATTAAGCATTTTACTATCATATTATATAGAAGAATTTTAAATCAAAAAATAAGGGGGAAAACCCATACAATGGATTAATTTGTAAGAAAAGTCAAACATTGAATAATAGAGTTCAATAATAATGTTTGCAACTCAATGGATGAAATATGATTATGCACAATCCCTAACATCATAGATATATTTCAAATAAAAAAAACCAATAAAGTTAGAAAATTATATGAGTATTTAAAACACATAGATTTCATGAAAATTATGAAAAAATTAATACATTCCCAATATATAAACAACATATAAATTAATAAGCATTGAATACAAATTATATCTCAATGAAATGAAATTGAGATTCAAAACCATACCTTTGTATGGATTCATTTCATTGGGGAACCTATGTTCATGAATAATCAAATAAAGTTTAATAGAAACCTTTTTAGAAACCATATTCAATTATATTTTATGTAATAATTACAACTTACTATCGTATGCAACTTATTAATTATATGGGTTTTTATGTTGGTTATTCGAGGTGGTTCTATCAATTTATAAATAAAATTTTGTCATATTGATCATTGTAAAACATTTTGTGGAAAAAAATCATAATATAGAAAAAATATAGGGGTGTATGTACCTTATTATTATATTATCATAATATTTTTACTTTTGTATAGGTTCTTATAAAATTAATTCATATTCGGATAGGTACTCTGATATGTTCATTTCAGGTTGTAATGTTTATGTTGGCTATTTATTATTAATATAACTTATATAATGTACAATATTATATTTTTATAATATTAATAGTGTCATATAATTCATATTTTTACCTTAAATAAAATTTTAAAGTCATCCATGTTAGGTGGTGATGTGAAACAAAGTGTGCTGCTTCCTGGAAGCGGTAGTCTGCCCATATGCACAATCACATTCTATTTTTTGTCTTAGTGGTTGGAGAAAAAAGTGTTCTACTATTAATATAATAACACTTAATTATACTAATTTCATTTATTACATTATATTATGATGGTTATTATAGGTTTGGATGATAAATATTAAGAACAAAAGGTTAAGGATTAAGTAATACACTCACTGGAACCTTGAACATTATTTTTAAAGTCTCTTTAGTAATGAGGGCCTTAAGATAACATATAGTAAACTGCGAATTTAGAAAATGTATGTTAATTCTAGTAGAATAAAATTTGGAATGGGGCAAGTAAATTTGTAATAGGATTTTTAACTTTGATAGGGTGGAATGGATTTCCTTTTTATAATTGAAGAAGATGGAACTTTGGTGAACACCCCTTATTTTTGAATAACAGAATGACACAATTCAATGCTCAATGGTTCCAAAAGTAAAAAATAATTGTGTTTATGGTTACATATGTTCAAAAATCATATACTAATCATTTTAAAAAATGTCTTAAACATGTTTTAATACATTTAATATTATATTTTTACATTTTACCATTTTTTACATTAGTAATTAGTTTTAAACTAAGAAATTTAAATTTTATTAAAATAATATAATAGATACACTCTCAAAAATGATGGGTGTGATGAAACCATATTTAATTTCAATATAATCTTCTTTAGTTTTTATATAGGTGAAAATTAAATTTTAAAATAAAATTTTTATTATATAAGAAAACTGTTTTTGAGAAATTATTATTGTTTATCATTAAGTGTTCTTAATCATATTTTGTATTTGTTAACAATTAAATATGAATTAATATATTTATATATATTTAAAAATTATATTTAAACCATTTTTAAAAATGATACTAATTTATTGGACTATATAATAATTACAAATTGTTAATAAAATAATTTATTGAAAATAACAGTTTTACCATTAACATAGTAAATAACATTAATTAGAATAATATTATTTTTACGAATAAAATGAATTTTGACTTTTTTCCATTTTGAAACTACTAATTTTATGTATAAATTCCATTTTTTCATTTAAAATTATTAGGTGCATGAAAAATTAATTTTAACATTAGCACTTAAAAACTTTTTTTTGGAAACATTGTGCTTTTAAGCCTAAAATTTATGTCTAGGATTAAATTATAAATGTTTTAAATTTTCATCATATAAACTTATTTATTTTAAAATAAATATATTTTTGACATTATAAAAATGAAAAATTGAATTTCACTATTAAAATTTTTAATTACAAGAAAATACAAAAAAAGATTAAATTAGAATTAAATCCTACTTATGTTCTAAAATGTCGAAACTAGGTTTCTTGGGTTTAAAATATTCTTTTAAAATACATAATTATACCCATTAAATAATTCCTTAATCTGTTAAATTGTTCTATAAAATTTTAGGTCTTACTTATAAAAAAATGAAGTTAAAAAAATTATAATTTTGGTAAAAATGTATTTTTCACTATTTAACTAACGAACTGTTATTTTAGATAAAATTAAAAAAAATTATACTATGTTTATTTTGATATGATGAACTCAAAAATGAAGTTCAATTTAATAATTTAAAATATAAATATATTGAATATAACATTGAAATGAGAGTATAAAATATAAATAAAATATTATTTTATAGAATATAACGATATTATCGTTAAATAAAAATGTTTTTTACCCATTAAAGTTAATAGTTTTTAATTGATTAATATTCTAGATGTTTAATTGTAGTTGGGTTAATAATTAATTTTTAATATGTGGGATCTCGTTCATGTTGGGTGTTGGGTGTTACACAATTTATCGAACATAATATTAATTTGAAAAGTTCTAAAATATAGGGTTTCTACATTTAATTAAAAATATTAGTGTCATAATTTTCCAATTCCCAAAAAATTATAAAAACCTCATATTCATTCACTCATTCAATGTTCCTTACTGGTTATAAATTTCTTTTAAATTATTCAAATAGAGAGACCTAATTTTAAAATCAAATTTTAATGCTAAGGATCACAAGAATTGGTTGGTTTTACCTCTGACCTAAAATATATAACTCATTTTTAGTTTTAGTTTGAGTAAGAGTGAAAATAATAATTTTAAACTCTATTCCAATAAGTAATTATACATTACTCACATGCATTCATAAAATAATCCCACTATGAGTATGATAAAAAAGAATTATAAATTTCAACCCAACATGCCACGACCCACTCCCACCAAGGATACCCCTCCTAGTCTAACAATGGAGAAAGGGAGATAATGACCACCTAAGTCCAGCCTCTAGTAGGTCTCGGGTTAGAGACTAGCACCAAGGGTATACATATCACACAATATGGAAGGTATTACCCTTTCTTTAACATGTTCGGAAGATATGACGGATCATTATCAAGGGTACTCTATGATATATATATAATAAATCCAAAAACCATCCCATATTCATGCATAAAATTGAAATGATACAAAAAAGTATCCAATGTAAAGTACCTAAGAGAAATCTAATGCATTGAATTCGCAATTATCCTAAATACGAAGAAAGTAACACCCAACATGATCCCTCTAATCCTTCTGGAAACATGAAATAAGTTTTATATACGTCAAGTGAACATACAAGTATATTCAGTAGGAAAACCAAAGTCTCTCCAGAAATTATGAGAGAAGCATACTAATGCCCCTAAGTGGAAACATCAGAACCAAACACTACCTAACAAATATACTAACCTTCACAACCTCACTAAGGAACGCTCACCAAAGAACACAAGTCATGTATTGTAATATAATTCACATTGATTATAGGGTTACCTGCACCACTTCCCATTGATTAGAATCTTTTTCCTAAAGGAAAACGTCCTTGTACTCCCACCTCTTCTGAATGTACCATGTTAGAATCTACGCGCACACACTTAGGCCTCAAAAACCACATCACATCCCAACCACACACGCCCGAGCCTCACAAACCACATCACATACAACCCACACACACATGGGAATGAACAACTCATCTCATCCCGAATACACTTGGGAAGGAACAAATCATCTCATCCTGACGACACCTGGGAATGCACAACTCATCTCACCTCCCAGACACCGAGGAAAGCTCAACTCATCCGCACACACCTGGGTCTCACAAACCAAAAACATCCTGATGAATCATGGGAATTATCTACCTAGAAAATGTAGTAGGGAAGAGTGGTTGGTGATCCATCCATCCTCCTACTGGGATTTTTTGGGAAAGACACTTTCTCCCATGATGATGGGGGTGTTCAGAACATAGTTCATAACTAGGGTGGGGTGAATATAGAAAGCACAAGGAAGATAAATGTATATATATTATACAAAAACTCATTCACAACCTATGGATTCTCAAACAAAGATCCATCTCAAAATACTTCCAACACCACTCTTACCCTTAAATGCACAACACCAATCATCAATCCACAACACAATTCACCTTTTCAACCATCTTAATCAACAATTACCATTTTTTTCACAATTCATATCTTCATTCCGTTAACCAAACCAACCTATTCTAGTTCCAATATTTATTAACCAATTACTTATTTATTTATTCCATTACTATCTGGGAAACTACTAAGCATAACACACAATAAGAAACAAAACAAAAGTCATACATAAAGGAAATCTGGGTGAATTACCCATACCAACCATCATCATCCTTCTTCAAATTCATCCCTCTAAAAACAATCCACACACAACTACATCCAGCTGCACATCACTGCACAACCTAATCATAGCCCTTCCACACAACACTTATCATCCATTACACAATAAATCAATCTATCATCCCTAGATTTCATTAAATATTTAGGCTGATGTATCATCTACAAGTTCATCCATAACAGCACCCTGTCCAACCCACAACACAAACCAGAACTCATAGAAATACCAAAACACAACCGAAACAAACCCACACATCACAACATAGACACTTCACATTTTATCTGTCCCATGCACACAATAAAAAAAATCCACACATCCCAACATATACCATGATGTAACACATTTTTATATTTACCAAGGGAGTACTTATTTATTTCCACTTCATTATTTTAGAGGTTTTTCACACAAACCAAGTCCTAGGGCATCCATTCATTAGCCAAATTTATATGATTGTCCACTTTTTAAATGTATGATTTCTTCATGAGGAAAACAAAATGAAACCCATATAGTGTAAAAAGAAAGGCCCCCAATGTCCACGATTTTCATTAGGTCATCAAGCCCATACAATTCCAAATATCACAATCATAACATCAAATATGAAAAGGCATGAAAAACGGATCCCCCTACCCCTTTCAATTTCATTTAAACGATTCTTATATTTTATTATCCTGGTAAAACCCAGATCCATAGGTGAAAAAAAGTAAATCCCTCCCACATGACTCTCAATTGAAGGGAAATTAAGGAAATCTTAACTCAAAGATGATTTTCAACACGTCTGTGCACCACATGGCCATGAAGACTGGATAAAATTGAGAACTGCTCTCATTGAAATGAAGATAAAACTATTATACACAAGAACATTATCAATGAAATACCCAAACAACCAACTCAATCTAACCCATATAATAGCACCAAATCTTGTGGGAAGAACTTGAGAAAAAAATGAGAATGAGGAGAAAATGCAGCTCATATTGATCCCATATCACCAAAAAATAACCATCGGTGTTGATAGATAAAGGAGGGAGGAGTGGGGATTAAAGGGCTCCACAAGGATTCTAGTGTTTTTAAAGAATGACAGAAAGGATATAAAATGATTGAATGAATGAAATTTCAGCAGAATAATAATTTTAAAATAAAATTGGACTAGGGAATTACATGAAGTGTAATACCCTTTCACGTCGTGTAATACCCTGGGTTTGTTTTTCATTAAAAATGTGTATCCTCTTCATTTTATTTTATTTTTTTCTAACCCTGAAATATTATACACCTTGAAACCCTTATTCACACCTTGTTAAATGTATAAAAAACATGAAAACTCCATGAAAAGATGTGAAACTAGATTTCACATTGTGTAATATAGTTACATGATGTGAAATACCTCTTTTCAGCCTTTATAATCTGAATTCCTCTAAACTCCCCCCAAGACTCCTATGAAAACTCCAACAACCAAAAACTCACATGGTAATGGACTAGGTAGGCATGAACCATTACATTGGATACCTCTAAAACTATTATTTCCCTTGAGAATCCAAAACCAAGCCAAGAAGAAAGTGGGGTCTAAATAATCTCCCTATGAGATTCCTCTAAAGGATCATTATATAGTTGAAAAAATGCTAACAACCAAACACATTAATGTTCAATGATAAACCACCCTATGTTGGGTTTGGACCACATTGTGTATAATATTATATTTGTTATCAATGGGTGTCAATGGTTGACAATGATTATACACATGATGAAAGGAACTATCCTAATTAAAATTAGGAAGAGGAAAATAAAATGAAGTTGAAGAGGAGGCTACATGTTCTAGAGGTGGCCATGAATGAAATTTGGAATACTAGGTGGTCATGCATCTTTTTTATGTTAACGCTTTTTGGTGTATTACTTTAGAAATATGGGGATAGACCACAAGCTAGCTACCTAGCCTCATCCTGATGCACATGTGTGATAATAGGGGTCAACCGTGCCCATTGAGAGGCTAAGTAGAGATATCCTGAGTGTGTCATAGTGGATGTAGAGATCGTTCCACCATATGGGGTGACGTGTAGGAAAGGGTGCATAAGGTGGGTGCAGAGCATTCCCTAAGAACACTATATGGGGTAGTATCGCGGAGAGGGGAGGATAATTCTAATCCCAGGATGGAGTGAGTAGATAGTTAAACCATGGAATTTTAATTTCGTTGTTTCGATGTGGGATGACAATATTAATGAAAAAACTAATATTAGTCTTCCATTAAATCCCATACACGATCTTGGATGCATGACTCATCCCATAACCTGGGATCTAATCACTGCCTCCTCACTTAATATGATTCGATCCAATGACTGTAGAGAGACCACTCCATCATCTTCAACCTCTGAACCCACAAAGTTCTTTTAATTCCATAGTTTTTTAGATCTATGATTGAACCCCCTTTTTTAGATTCATACCATCACTAAAATTCCAATTCACTTCATTAAACTCATATGGGCATCAATAAATTATGCATTCAATAGTATTTCCATGCATGACACAAAATATGGATGTCCAGACATGGCTAAAGAAAAGGAAGTTGTGAGGACACATCATGTAGATCAGGTATTAGTGACAAACAATTTCATCCAATCTTGAAGGAATTAACATGATGTTTTCACAATAAAAGATAAGGTCACACACAACAAAAGGAAACAACCTAGAATATTGGTGTATCTCATACACATGGTTTTAAGATATTATAACCATGACCTTCATGGAATATCTCGAGGAATTTGAATGTAGAAAATATTTTTTATCAGCATATAAAAAGAGAACCACCAATCTGGAAAAATTATGCTTCTACCAAGTTTTCGAGAGCATATGTTCTAAGAGACAGAGTCTCCCAGATCCTTTAGTTCACAAGGGGAAAGCAAGTTCTGCGAACAGTTCTGGGTTCTTGAAGAGTCAACCGCGAACTACTCTGGTTCTATGAAGTAAAGATATTTTTCTTACCGCTCGACTTGACTAATAAGAAGAAATGTGAACCACTCTTGGTTTGTGAATCAAGGTACCGTGAATCACTCTACAATTTTATGAGGAAAGGTATCGCGTACCATTTTGGTTTTTCAATGAATGGTACATTATACCATTCTGGTTTCATGAAAAAAGGTACAACGTAATGTTCTGGTCTGGAAAAGAGGAGAACTGTGTACCACTTCATTGAAGAAAATGGTCCTTACTCTCTGAGCCTAGAAGTTCCATGAATCCCTTGCATGAGGAGAATCTATGAACCATCATTGTTTGTGAAGGATCCTTGCACACTCTATGTTTTTAGAATAGTGAAGATCACATGCATGATGCACATAGATATCATGTGTGGGATCTGAGACACTTAAGTGTCCAAAAACAATCCAAAAAAGTGCAACCATTTGAGTTAAAAAATATATCATACTAATAAATAAAAATAAGTAAAGTGGATAGTGTGTTTTTTGAGAAAGGGAGAAGAAGCTGATTTCATGAAGAAGTGGTGTTCATACATGGATTCACTCATTTTCTTTATTTTAAGAAACCCAAGGCTTTTTTTGTGTATAATGGAATGTAGAGGTTGCATGCATGGTACACATGCATCCATGTGCCTGAGTTGTAACCCACATGTGAGGAAGAAGTTAAAGTGATAAGATTAGGAATGCTCACATGCATATGTAAAAGGGTGAAATTTAGTTGAAAAAATATTAACTGCAACAAGAGAAAGAGAAGGACAAGAAGTGTACAGTGCATGCACACTTTCAGGCTTTCATACATACATGTGGAGAAGAAAGACGATGAAAAAGTTTATTCTGATGATGCCTTGTAATTTGATATTCATTGCTTGAACAATCAAAAAGGTACTTTTGATTCTAGCTGAAAAGAATAAGTTTTTGTGAATTCAGTAATTGCACTAAAGAAGAAAACTGAATATAAAAGAGCATTATCTCGGTACTTTGATGAAATTAGTGTCTCTTTCTGAATAGATACAAAGACTTCCACACCAATCTTTTGAAGATACCTTCAAGTAGATAAACTGAGTGAGACTTCACCCAAGGTAGTCAGCCGAGGGGAGTCAATGAAAGTGATCTGAGGGAAGCAGTGAATTATCCATGAACCTTAGCAACAGATGTTTTCATGTGATATAGTGTCTATGCCTCAACCATTGTAATCTACAAATAGTGGAGATTTTTGAAATTTTGTGTGATCGAAAACCTATCGGCATATGTTCTGTGGATATAACCCATAACGGTGAACCATGTAAAAGTGTAGTGTTGTCCTTCTCTATGTGAATTCTTAAATTACTGCACATATACATCATAAAGAGTTAAATAAGTTCCTACCAATGTCGGAACAAGATCCAATAGTCTAAGATAAAAAGGTGACACCCTAGTTCACCCCCACATTGGGTGGTCTGGGGTCCTTCAATTGGTATCAGAGTGCAAAGGTTTAGGTATTATTAATAATCTACATTAATATTAATTAGTATAGGATTTTAGTTATCTTTCCTAAATCAACAATGAAGTGAAGTCTTGAAAACGTTCATTTATCTCTAAGAAAAAGTATAAATTCATCCACACCATGAGAAATAGTAAAAATAAAGAGAAGATACAATTGATGAAGTCCCTCATGTCTGATGAAGATGTAGTGTCTAATTCTCAATTCCTTTCTAATAATGAATAAATACCAGGCTTTGAATATAAAGAGCTGGTGCCTCAGGGTTCCACCAAAAATATGTTTTCCAATACAAGTGGTGATGATGATCAATACATAACATCACATGAGCATGCAATAAAGAAATTAAGAACTTATCTACATGATATTCCTAAAGAAATGGTTTCATTATTTCTAGAATCATAAAATGTATACAGGATGAAATCAAACAGTTAGGACAAGAAGTAGTTAATAATGAAAAGGGATTGTAAGCGAAAATTATTGAATGTTTAAAGATATATGATAGATTGAAGCCTTTGAATAGTAATAGTGAGTCAATAAGTATCAGGATGAAAAGTTCCATGCATTTAAAGATGATCTAAAAAAGAGCAATGAAGTCAAAGTTTTATATTTGGAAGAGACTTCCAAGAAGAACAAAGAGATTAACACTTTATTATAAATAAAAATTAAGATGCATGAAGATGGGGTTAAAAGATTTAAAAAGAATTATGAAGAGAATATGATCATGATTGAATATTAGAAGATCATCTTCAATGTGGAATATCTAAAACCGAAATCCCATTTCTCCATTCTTGAGAATACACATATTGAGCCTTCACAAAAGATGGAAACCATTCTTACAGGTATTCAATTCTCAACAGAGGATTCTATTGTCAAAGTACCTTTAACATGTGATACGAATATCATTATTTCACTTAATGACCTATGACAAGCATCTTTGAAAGAAAAGGTACATACATACCATCATGTAATAATGTTTCTAAATACGTTTCTATATGAATTTAATGTTGGAATAAAAATTCTGAACAAATATAGATGAGGAAAATTGATGAGATACCTACCACTATGAATAATGTGGATAGGAAGAAGAAGTTGGAAGATGGTTCCCCACAGAAATCACAACACATCAATAAGAAGGCCCAACATTCTAATATAGAAGATATCAAGAAGTCATGATTTGTGGGACAATGTTTGGAGTTTCATGTGATTTAGGAATTTTGAAATGGATAGTTGATACAATACCCTAAATGAAAAACCCTAGATAAAGCCTATATTAGATGGGAGAAAGCTATAGAATAAGATGCGACATCAATAGATCTAGAAGCATATGTATACTTCAAATAGATTTTCAATGTTAGACAACATCTTTGATGAATGCAATGGGAGTGGTCACAAGAGTGGTTAATGCTTATCTCAACATATATCCAGAGTTGATAAAAATAGAATACTATATAAGTGAGCTAAGAAATAAGAAACTACCTTTGGAAGAAATCATAAAAATGTTACAAAAGAAACTTCTCCTAAGAAGACTCCAAGATGGAATGTTGATAAGTATTTGGATTCAAAATCTAAGTAGCTGAAGACTGGGGCATCCAAAAGAAATCATAAGAAGAATTACACTGTAAAGAAGACATGTGGAAAATACAAACATGCTTCCATAGTTCATAAATATATATTGGTTATCAGTACTGAAGATATGGAAAGAAAGAAAATGAATGTGTGTGAGCATGATAAGGCTAGTGAAACCTAAAATCAGAAGATTCTGCATGAAGATAAATATGTCCATTATATGATGTGAAACAAGGATGGACCCACTATTAGGAAATGTGTTTCCTTTTTTATTGCTCAAGAATAATTCCTTATGAAGGTGAAAGTTTCACCAAAATATACTAGTGCTCTAAAATCCGTTGAAGAATGAATGGTAACACACAAATAAGTTGAAAAAGTAATAATATACACACAACCACAAACAGAATTGAATATCAAATGTCTAAGTGTGAATATTGGAGAAAATGGAGCATCTTGTCTGAGAGAATCATCTCAACCCAGTGGTTCACATTGACAAATAAAGGAGGATCCACATTATTCCCATGAATATTTTTGTATTTTATTTATTCTTATAATATAGGGATTTTAAGGTGAAGCAATCTCTCCAGGGGGAATCTTGAGAAGTGTTCCCTTGAGGGGGAGATAGATGAAAAATCTTCTATATTTATTATTTCAATTAGTGTAATCTATTATTGGTATCAAATTCATTTACTCTGAATATTGTTTAATGATCTGGTCATTGGAAAAAGTACATAATTTTTTTTCTTTCATCCTTGGTTACTCAAAATAAATAACAATGTACAGAGGGGGAGTAAATGAACTAAACAGTGACATAAAAAGAATGGAAGTGTGCCAAGGAAATTTATCCTTCCAATTACACTTGATTGTTTTTAATCTATTTGTTAAAGTGAGTGCATGAGTTTTAGGTATATTTTCATATTAAGATTCATCTCATAGCATGGAATAAATGTGGAAAACCCTTTAAGACGAGTATATGAGTTCTCATCTCATGTGATATCAGGTTCAGTGGATAATGGAAATATTTTTTGTCTAAATCAAATCCTCTTGTTTTCTACATTGATCATATCTTATGTAGACTTGGAGTGAAATGATTGATAGAACATTTCTTACGAAAGCA
Source organism: Viscum album (assembly GCA_963277665.1). NCBI lineage: Eukaryota > Viridiplantae > Streptophyta > Magnoliopsida > Santalales > Viscaceae > Viscum > Viscum album. The sequence continues at coordinate 1,373,352,115 of OY728135.1, forward strand.
CCAATACTCTCTCTTCATGAACATTTTATTTATTGGCAACAAGGGGGAGATAAATTGAAATAAAGTTTTTAGAGAAATATGTAAAGGGGAGAGAGTTAACATTTTGATACTGACACATTTATTTTAATAATTCTGAAGTATTGAAGAAAAATACAATGGGGGAGATTTATGGGACCAATTTTTGTATAAGATTGTATTTTTTTCAATGGGATTTAATGGATGATAATATATATCAACATGAATAAATGAACTCACCGAAGTAAAATGAAGAAGTGTTAAAGAAAAGGAATTTATAGACAGGATCGGTGTTATAAAGGTGTCCATGAATGAACTTTGGCAGACTAGGTGGCCATGAATCTTATTTTATGATAACACTTTTTTGTGGATTACATTGAAAAAGAGGGGTCATTCCATGATCTAGAAACCGAGCCTCAACCTGAGGAACATGTGGTATTAAAAGGGTCGACCACGCCCATGTGGAAGCTAGTCAGAGCGCGACTGAGAGTGGTATAGTTGATCCAGAGTGTGTTCTTCTGTGTGGGGGTGGCACAGAGGCAAGAATGAATAGGGTGGGTGTAATGAGAACATGAAGAACATGGTACAGAGTGGTACTGTGGAGAGGGGATGGGAATTCTAAGCCAATGATGGTGTGATTTGACAGTCAAACTGAGACATTTTCACATTTATGTTTCAATGTGGGATATAGATTATAATGTACAAACTAATCTCCATTGTCCATCTGATACCATACAATATCTTGGCTGCATGCCTCATCACGCGACCTGTGATCAAATCGCAGCCATCTGTTCCCGATCAGAGGTGATACCAAGTTCATAGATAGAACACACTCTCATCTTCAACCTCTGAACCCACGAAGGGCTCCTGATGCCACATTTCATCAGATTTATGATCGAACCCCCTGGTTTGAGCATCATACCATCACTAACATTCCAATCCACTTAATTAAACTCATATGGTAGTCAAGAAATCATGCATGTAATTTAATTTTCATGAATGCAACAAAATAGATAAGTTCGGATGTGGTCGAAGAAAATGAACTTGTGAGGCCACATCTTGGAACTCATGTGTTAGTGATCAAGAGTTTCATGAAATCTTGAATGCAAGAATGTGATGTTTTCACGAGAAAGGAGAAGGTCACGTACAGGAAAATAAAGCATCCAAGAATCTCGGCGTATCTCATACCCATGGTTTAATGATTTTAAAACTAAGATCTATATGGAATTTCTCAGGGAATTTGAATGAAGAAAAGATTTGATCTATTCTTATAAAAAGAGAACCATCAAACCGAGAAAATAGTAATACTCCTAATATTTTGAAAGATCATGTCTTAATAGAAAGAGTCGCCCAGATTTTCCAGTTTGTGAGGAAAAATCAATTTCCCTAAACCGTTTGGTGTTCATGAAGAGTGACCCACAAACTAATTTTGTTCTATGAAGTGAAGGAGTTCTGTGTATCACTCAGGTTAATGAAGAAGGATAGCGGTGCACCACTCTTGGTTTGTGAAGCATGGTACAACTAACCACACTCTGGTTTTGAAAAGAAAGGTACCATTTACCATTATGGTTTTGTGAAGAAAGGTGTTTCATACTGTTCTGGTTTCACAAAGAAAGGTATCACATACCATTCTGGTCTGGCGAAGAGGAGAATTTCATACTAATTAGTACATGAAGGAGGTCCTCACTCCCCATGTGTAGAGGTTCCATGCATCCATTGCATGAGGAGGATCCTCGAACACTCCTTTTTGTGAAGGATACATTCACACTCTTTGATTGAAGAATAGTGGAGATCATATTCATGATGCACATGTAAATCATGTGCTAGATTTGAGATATCCAAGTGTGCAAGAAGAATCCAAACAAGTGAAAACAATTGAGTTTTAAGAGGACCACATAGTAATAAGTATAATGATGTAAAGTAGACAATGTGTGTGTTGAGAAAGGGAGAATAAGGTAATTTCATGAAGAAGGGTCGTACATACATGGATGCACTCATATTCATAATTTGAAGGAACCCAAGGTGTTGAGTGTGTGTAAAGGAAAGTGGAGGTTTCATGCATGGTACACATGCATACATGTGCATGTGTTGTGACCCACACATGAAGAAGAAGTGAAAGTGAGAATATTACTCAAGCTCACATGATTATGTAAAAGCGTGAAATTCAGCAGGACCAATATGAACTACACCGAGAGAATTAGAAGGAGAATAAGTGGATACTTCATGAAAACATACATACTTGCATGAAAACCTATAGATAATAAATAAGAAGAATATGATTCTAATTATTCATAGTAATCTTATCTTTATTGATTGCACAATCACAAAGGTACTTGTGATTCTGTCCACAATGAACAGGTAGTTTTAGTGCATTTAGTAATTTCACAAAAAGATAAAATTAATATAAAAGAGCATCATATTCAAACATTGATGCAAGCTCTGTATCATGCTAAATAGAGACAATGACTTCCACGCCAATATATTGAAGTTTCCTTCAGGTCAATATACCGAGTGACACTTCACCCATGGTAGTGAGCCAGGGGGAGACAATGGAAGTGATCTAAGAGAAGTAGTGAACTATCCCTAAAACTTTGTAAAGTATGTGTGCTTGATATAGAGTAATTGTTCTTGAACCATTGTAATCCACATATAGTGAAGATTAGTAGAACTTGGTATGACCAAAAACCTATCGGTATATGCTCCTTGAAGGTATCCCTTGGTGGTGAACCACATAAAAGTGGTGTGTTATCCTTCTGCATGTGAATGTTTAAATTACTCTATATATCCGTCATATAATGTTAAAAAATTTCTGACCAACAAGGGAACAAGATCCATCATTTTTATAAAAAACGGTGACACCTTGATTGACTCCCCTCATAGGGTGGTATGGGGTCCTTAAATTAGTATTAGAGTGCAAAGGTTCAGTTATGTTAGATAGTGTATAGTAATTTTATTTAGAAGAGGATTTGAGTTTTCTTTCCTATGTCAATAATGAGGTGTTGTCTGGATAAATATTCAGTCATCTCTTAGTAGAATTCTATAACTAGCAAGACTATGAAAAACATGAAAATTAAAGATAAGAGTCTTTTGATGAAGTCCCTCATTTCTAAAGGAGATGTAACTTTTTGGTTCTCTATGCCCTTCCAATAATGAAGAAATATCAGGCTAAAAATGTAAAGAGCATGTGGATTAAGGTTCCACCAAAAATAACGATTCTAGTACAAGCGGTGATGATTATAAATTCATAATATCACATGTGTTTGAAATTGAGAAATTAAAAAATTACTTGAATGATATTCCTAAAGAAAGAGTTTCCTTTGTTAGTAGAGTTGTCTAATGTATGCAGGAAGAAATCACCCAGTTGGAACAAGAAAGAGACAATCTGAAAAAGCACATGGTAGTAAAAATTCAGGAATTTTTAATGTTTTCCAGATGTATTGAAGCCTTTGAAGAGAAAATGAGAGTCAGTAATACTCTAGATGAAAAGATACATGAATTTGAAGATGATTTGAAAAAGGGAAATGATGTCAAGGTTTTAAATTTGGAAGAAACATCCAAGAAGAACAAAGATCTCGACTCTTTGTTACAATGAAAAATAAAGATGCATGAATATGGGGTTGAAAGATAGAAAAAGTCTTATGAAGATAATATGATTATGATTGAAGATAATAAGTCCATCCTCGATATTTAATGTATAAAATTTGATCATTGTTGACCAATATTGAGGAGACACATATTGTGCCTTTAATATAGAAGGAAACAGTTGCTGACAATATTCAATGCTCAATAGAGGAGTCTATTATCAAAATACCTTAAATATGTGATTAGAAGATCATGACTTCACTCTATGACCTATCACAAGTAGCTGAGAAAGAAAATGAACCATCCATACCATCCCCTAGTTATGTTTATAAATCAATTTCTATAAAAAGTACAGGTTGGAAGAAAAATTATAAACATGTATGGATGAGAAAAATTGAAAAGATACCTACCACCGTGACTTAGGTGGATAGAAAGAAGAGGCTGGAAGATGGTTCCACAAAGATATCACAACACATCAAGAAGAATTCTTGTCAATCTTATACATATGATATCATTAATTCAAGATTTGTGGGATAATGTTGCTACTGCAATAGGTTTGGGAATTGTTCTCTAGATTTTTGGTAGAATCCCTTAAATGAAAACGAACAGTTAAAGCCTATATCAAAGGGGTGAAATCTAGATAAGAGGATGAAACATCAACAGATCCCGAAGAATCTATATTCTACAAAAAGATTTGGAATGTTTGACTACATCCGTGATGTATTCAATGAGAGTGTTCACAAGAAAGGTGCATGATTATCCTAATATATATCCAAATATGATAACAATAGAAGACCAAAAATCCTGCTAATAAAGAAGAATATGCGTTTTGAAGAAGTTTCAAGAATGTTGCAAAAAAAATTCCCAAGAAGACTCCATGAAGGGAAGGTGATAAGTCCTTGGATTAAAAATCCAAGTCATTGAAGAGTGGTGTATGCAAAATAGATCCTATGAAAGATAACACTCTGAAGAATCAATGTAAATAATCCAAACTTTCTTCCATAGTTCCTAAAGACATATTGGTTATCTGGACAAAATATTTGAAAAGAGTGAAAATTAAATAATATGTATAGTCTAAGGCTAGTGCGATAGGAAATAAGAAGAGTCCACAAGAAGATAGAGAAGTCTTGTGTGTGAGGTTCCCCATGGTTGGTCAACTATTAGTAATTTCATTTCCTTTGTTCTAGCTCAAGATGAATTACTTAAGAAGATGAAAGTTGCACCAGAAGATACTAGTACTCTAAAATCTCATGAATAATGAAGGGTCACACAAAAATAATTGGAAAAAGTAATAAGATACAAACAACCACATAAAAATTGAAGATCAAATGTTCATGAATGAATATTGGAGAAAATGATACATACTAGTTGATAGAATCATCTCAACCTAGAAATTCACATTGATGATGCAAGAAGGATCTATCTTATTCCCTTGAATAGTTGTGTATTGTATTTATTCATATAGTATAAGGGATTGAAGGTGAATAAAGCTCTTAAGGGGAGAACCTTGGAAGTGTTCCCATGAGAGGGATACATATGATGAAGCTACCCGAGTTATTATTTCAATTATATCAAATAAAATTGGTTTTAAATTCATTTACTCAAAATATTGTTTAAAGATCATTTAATTGGAAAAGGTATGTCATTTATTTATCTTTCATCCTTGGTTACTAAAAATAAATATCATTCTATATAGGGTGAGTAACATGACTAATCAATGACATAATAAGAATGGAAGTGCCCCAATGTCTCTTATCCTGCCAATTACACCTGAATATTTTTAATCCATTTTTTGAAGTGAGTGAATGAGTTTCATGTGGATTCTTCAGAAGAAGATTCATCTCACAACCTGAAATGAATGTGGAAAACCCTTGAATACAAGTATATGAGTTCTCATATCATGTGGCATTATGTTCAGTGGATAATGGATAACTTTGTTGTTTGAATCAAATCCTTTATTTCTACACCAAGCATTGCTAAAGTATTCTTAGAGTGAAATTATTAAAGGAACATTACTTAAGTAATGACTGATACTATATTTTCATGAACATTGTATTTATTGTCAATATGGGGGATGGAAAGTGAAATGAAAGATTTATAGAAATATGTAAAGGAGGGAGAGAGGTCATTTTCATATTGAAACTTTCCTTTGAGTAATTCTTTAGTATTGATAATAAAATAGAAAGGGGGTGATTGTTTGGATCACTTTGTCTATGAGATTGTTTTTTATCTCAATGGGTGTCAATGGATGACAATGTTGATCAACATGTAGAAAGGAACTCTCCTAAGTAAAATAAAAAAGAGGAAAATAAAAAAATTTGTAGAAAAGGATTGGTTTTCAAGAGGTTACCAGGAACGAACATTGACATAATAGGTGGAAATGCATCTTATTTTATATTAACAATTTTTTGTGGATTACTATAAAATATAGGGGGTCGGCCCACAAGATTGATACTCAGCCTCAACCCGAGGGACATGCGGGACCATTGGGATCGGCCGCGCCCAAGGGGAAGCCAGAAAGAGTCATCCAAAGAAAGGAATTGTGGGTGTAGAGTGCACACCACCGTGCGGGGTGGAACATAGGCAATAATACAAAGGGTGGATACAGATCACGCCTGAAGAACATAGTATGGGGTGGTACCATAGACATGGGAGGAAAAATATGATCCAAGGATGGAGAGACTTGGTAGTTAAACCCTGAAATTTTTTCATCTTTATTTCATTGTGGGATAATGATTTTAAGGATCAAACTAATCTTAGCCATCCATCTAATCCCCACACGATCATGGTCGTACACCTTATCCTGTGACCTAGGGTCTAATAACAGCCATTCACAGCAGATCCGAGTTTATCCCATAGTCATAGAGTGACCACTTCATCGTTTTCAACCTCCTAATCCATGAAGGGCTCCCGATGACACAGTTCTCCAGAGATACGATTAAATCCCTTTATTTGAGATTCACTACTACCTCTAAATGAACAACACCACTCATCAAACAACCACTTATTTCATATTTCTAACCAACTTAATTAACAATTATCATTATGTATTAATAATTAAATTATTCATTCCATTGACCAAAAAAACCCAAGCCTGTACCAATGTTTATTGATAAATTATTTTTTCAATTATTACATTACTATTAGAGAAACTACCAAGCACAACACTCAATAAGATTAAAAAAATCATATATAGAGAAAATTTCGGTGAATTACCAATACCAACCATCACCATCCTTCTTCAAAGACATCCCTAAATAAAAATCCATACACAACCACATCATGAAACACATCACTGGACAACCCGATCATAGACCTGTTGCACAATAATTTTCATACATTCCACAATCAACCAGTATCTCAACCGGAGATTCCATTACATAGCTAGGTTGATGTATCGTCTACATGTTCATCCATAACACTACCCAAGCCACCCCAAGACACATAATCATTCTCACAAACATACCACAACACTACCATAACAAACCCACACATCACTATATAGTAACTTCACATTTCATTTGTCTCATGCACGCAACCACAACCATTCCATAAATCCCACCAATGATCATGACATAAAAAATTTCATATTTTGCAAGGGGGGACTTATTTAATTCCACTTCATTATTTAAAGACGTCATCACAAAGACCATGTCCTGGGGAATCCATTCATTAGTTTGATTAATGTGATTAACTAATTTTCATATTTAAGTATCCAACATGAACGAAGGAACATGAAACCCATTTAGTTTGAAAAAAAGTGCCCCCAACAACCACAATTTTCTATGTGGCATCAATCATGTATAATTCAAAATATCTTAATCATAATATCATAACTGTAAAGGCATGAAAAATGGATCCCCCTTTATATTTCAATTTCATTTAACTATTTCTTATCATTGATTAGTCTTGAAGAATAGTGATCCACAGGTGAAAAAAATTAAATACCTCTCACATGATTCCCAATTTAATAGGAATAAAGGAAATCCTCCCTTGATGATGCTTTTCAACTTCTCTGTGTTCCGAATTGTGAAGAATAATTCTTGCAAGTGACAACTACACCACTAAAAATGTGGATCAACCTATTCCACACTAGCATATTATAATAAAAGCTACCCAAACATCCAATTCAAGAAAACCCATATCACGATAGAGAATCTCAGGGGAAGAAAAAGAGGAAACATATGAGAAATAAAATAAAACTCACCATGGATCGATCACGGATTGCTAACAAAAAACTAATGGGATTGACAGATCTATGAGGGAGGAGTAGGGATCGATGGAATCCTTGGGGAGTCTAGGGTTCCTCTATAATGATAGAAAGGATAGAAAATAGCCGAATGAATGAATGTTAAATCAAAAAATGATTTTAAAACAAAATTGGATTGGGGTATTACATGACGTGTAATCCCTTTTCACATCCTGTAATACATGAGGGTCGGTTTTCAACAAAAAACATGTCGACTCTTCATTTAATTTTATTTTTTTATAACACTGAAATATTACACACCGTAAAACCCTTATTTATTCCATGTGAAATGTATGTACGATATGAAAAATTCAAGACAAACCACAAAACTGACTGTCATATCATGTAATCTAGTTACATGACATTTAACCCCCCTTTTACAAGCCTTTAGCAATCAAACTTATCTAAACTCCCCCAATCCTCCTTGGAACACTCCAACAACCTAAAACTCACAAAGAGACCTAGAAGGGACAAACTATTACAATACCTGAAACAAATTATCCTGATAAATATTACATAAATTTAATATAATCTTATGGTTTTATTTTTAATATATTTCCACTTATTTTATAAGGGTCCCAAGTATATAAATAAATTATTTTTGTAATTTTCTTTAAAAACGTATATTTATACCAAATTAAACCATATGAGGAAAAAATTAAATAAATATAATCACCAATTAATCATATATAATTTAAATTAAAAGTCATTCATAGAAATAAAAATTGAAATTATAAAAATGAAAAACAAAATCTACATTATAGGTGAACTAGTGAGGATTTTATTTTAATAAGAAAACAAAATCCATAGAAAAATGTCACTTTTATAAAGTAACTAGGTACCCTAATTAAATCCATCTATGTGTATCTTTGTACAATAGAAATAATAAGTTGTATTAGGTAAAAATTATTTTATCATGGTAAAGCTTTCACATGTAATTTTATTTTAGAAATCATTCTATTATGGAGAATGATGCCAATATAAAAGGATGTAAAAATTTCAATCAGAATAATTATGAAGTATTTAATAATTGAATAAGATTCTATCTTTATTATATTATCTTGTTCATTCATTTTTTCTAATTATTAAATACAAAAAGTGATTTTACCTTGTTGGTTTTGATAGAACCAATCAATAAATTGATGAATATAGATGCAAAAAATCAAAAAATCTTATCTGGATCCATCTAATAATATATATATATATATATATATATATATTATTTGATAGGTATCTAGATAAATCCTGCTATGTATTAATGAATGTTTTGATAAATTATATATAATTATTGTCGATGTAGTTGAATCAACTATATGTTTTTTACCATCTCAAAGGCTATAAGGAAATAAATTTCTAATATTTATTATAGAGACAATAAGATAATTGAGACAAAACACCAACTCTTACAATATAAATATAAATACTTTATAATGTATCATAATGACATTATTGATGAATTATTTCAAAATATTGTAAATGTAGTTGGAATAATGAGTGTACTTACTCAAAAAACTATGGATGTAGAAATTATGATGATATTATTAATAATAATTAAACATTTATACAATGCGATGGATTTATCTATTGAAGAATGTGACTTGGGTTAAATATCTCTTAATGATCTATAATGTTGTTCAGTTTCATATGATATGTGGGTAAAACCAAATGGTAATTACACTCACTCTTCAAAGGAGATTTATTTTGAAGCTATAGAAAAAAATGAAATTTGAACATGATGGGGATAGAGAAGATATAAGTTATTAATTCATACAACTTATCTATTGTACAATAAAAAGTGGTAATGGTAGGTTTCAAAATTAAAAAAGAAACCATGCTTTATGTGTGAGAAGGTTGGTCATATTCCTACTATATATATAATGGGACTTGAAGTAGAATAAATTGAAAATTATTATTAAAAAATTTCACCTTGTAAATTTATTCCCAAAAATATTAGTAAAGATATTTTTGAGAACAAAAAAGACAAGAAAGAGATCCAATAATAGATTTATGATAATTAAAATGATACATATATTGAATAAACTAATGAAGAAGATGGCATGAAATTCTTATTCAATCATAAATAAGTGATTATTGATAAGATTGATGTTAAAAAATAATAATAAGAGGGTTTTATTGACTTTAAGGTTCAACATAAAGGTATTTTTTATTAAAATAATTATTAAAAGAAGAAGAACAATTAAGAGCCTTGATAAAACAGTTTTATAAATATATTGATTAACATGAACATGAATTGAACATGTGTTTTGAGAGCAATTAGAAGCTCAAGAAAATTCTAAAATTATATATATTCTTATATATATTATTTAATAATAACAAATTTTTTTTGATCTTAATAGTTTTATTAATGAGAATGGAAAAATTATTTAATTTATTTAATACTAAATGGTTTATATGTAAACAAATGTATCGGGAATCAAATTCTAGAATGTTTAGAATAAATATGGTGCTTGGATGATGAAAAAATGAGGTGTAATAAGAAAAATATGAAAGCGATTACAACTAATTTAAATATGTTTGAATGAAAAATGAACATTTCCTATGTGTAATATTTGATTTGGATGTATTATAGAGAAATAATAATCTACTACAAAGAAGATCAATCATCCATGGTTTAAGTAGAAAAGGTATATAATAGGTTTAAAGAATATTTAAAAATGCATCATTGATGGTGTCTTAAAAATCGATTGGATATGATGATTCTACATAGTATAATGATGAAAATTAATTTTCTTATAGTGACTCTCAACACTTAATATTGGATGATCTTGATAATTTATGTACTCTAGTGGAACTAGATATTGGGTAATTTATAAATTTTCATATTCTTAGAATAGTAGTAATGTCTTAAACATGTTTTGAATACAAAAATATTGTTTTAGGGTTAAATATAGTTGTAAAATTGTCTAATAGAATTATTATAAAAAGTGAAAAAAAAATAAAATGGATGTGACCTTTAATAGATATCATCTACCTATTATAGTACATGGTTTGGCCATTGAGTTTCCAATGGACTACTACTAGGTGGCTTGTGGAAGTCCATCTGGAACCTAATAGAGTTATGCATTATTTATTAAATGGGGGAAGAAACATATTATTTTAGTAATACCACATTATTTTAGGAATAAATTATGTGAAAATGAAGATATTTTGATGGCCTATCCCCTGCTTTCTCTTCCATTATTCCCCAACTATTCACCTTTAATTATAGGTTTATCTTGGGGAATTGAACATGATAGATCTAGTTTATTTAGTCTTCTCAACTATCATTTATTTTTACCAATTTTTATCTTATTTATGACATGAAATATTTGGTATTTGGATTTTTATTCAATCAAATAATGGTGTAATAACATCTTGTTGGTCGGTCTTTAAATATTATCCACTATAGGAGGCTTGAGTAGGAAGATTTCATGTCATTTCTCGCTTTTTATTTTGAGGTATATTTCATAGCCAATTTTTTGAGAATTTATATAACTATGATTAAATTTATGAGTGATTGGGGATAACATATTTTGTTTTTTCTCTTTGGGGATCATGTTCATTTTAGAAGTTGTATACACCATGTTTCTTGCTGTTTTGGTAACAATATGCCTTGAGATATGCCTTTTTTGAATTATAATGATCATAAAATTTTATATTTAATGGTTTAGAGATTAATAAATTGTTATTTATCAATATAATAGGATGTTATAGTTTTAAGGAAATCCTATATGATATGGGATAATTAAATTGATTGAAATGTGAGGCTGGTAGCCTTTACACATAGAGTAGAGTTATTTTTTGGCATGATATAGATTTATACAAGTTTCATTATGATGATGATTATTATTATTATTATAATATTCACCATGATTTTGAGATTTGTAATTACCACCTAATTGGGAAGGGATTAAATTATCCTAATAGTTGCTATAGTAACATATAACTTACAATAGTATTCATTTGGTGGCATCTTGGTCTAATTGATGTGATTGGTTTATATTATTGATTCAATGGTCATGTGAGTTGATGTATGAATCAATTTCATTAAATAAAAATATTTCAAATGTTAAATAATCTTTTAAAATTAAATGTTATTGAATTATAATTTCAAAATAAAATAGATTTAAAATTATTAATTTTGAAATGTGTTTTTAAAATTAAAATTAAATAATTACTAAGTAGGATTTTCACCATATTTGGACCTGATAATTGAGATAGTATGTACAGAAAAGATTAATATTTAAATGGTTATAAAATATATATTTGGATGATGCTTTAATGTAATGTAACATGCTATTTTTTTGAGAAATGGTTTTTTCCATATTGAGATCATTTGGGAAATGGCATATTTTTTCAAATCATGTGTGCATATATATTATAAATAAACCAATCCCTGAATGGTATTTAATATTCTGTTATATGATGATATGTGATTTATGTAAACAATATATAAACCTTCATATTAATGATGGGTCAGTATGACTATGATGAGATGTTTTACAGGTTTCTTATTAAATCAAATTCATAGGAACATTGGGAATAACCTAAAATACCCTTGGATTTTATGAATAATAAATTATATTTTATCTCAATTACTAAGACTCAATTTACATTAAAGTATGATCATATCTAAATGGGTAAATGAGACCCAACAAGTTTCCACTCCCTATGAAGATCTAGATGAAACAATTCTTGGTTTTATCTTAAATATTGGGTGATAAAATATGTTAATATTTAACATATATATAAATAAGTAATAATGATGGAGAAGTACTATCATCATTGGTATATATTTGTAGGAGATATAAGTGAAGAATATTTCTGATGAAACTTATTATCGATTGTTTTTATAACTATTATTAAAACTCAAAATAAGTTTAATGTCTATTGAGAATACAACCTAAATTATATAGAAATCATCTATAGTATATTAATAATTTTTGTTGTGGAAATTTCCATGAAAAATATCATTTGATGAAATTGATATATTTTTCAAAATTTGCAGGTAGAAATAACTTCATGGAAATAATATATCTTGAGTATTTATTTCATTTCACATATATAGAACAAGATTAAAAGTGTTCAGAGTTATTAATATAATTTCTAGAATTATTTAGATCTGTTCTGAAGATATGTGATATGTTAGAGAATTCCGAGATATGATATGAATATGATTGGAACTCATTTGAAAAAACTCTAAACGTATTGTTTTAGAGTTGAAAAAATTGAAAATGCGTTTTTCTTATGCATAATAAAATTTATCTATAGGGAAGATATACTAGCTACCACGTATGATATTTGAATATTGGGTTTTGTAATCTACCCATAAGATATTTTTTAAATCCCATATGATATTTGAGTGTAGTGAAATTTAATAAAAGAAAAACTTCATATTGAGTAAGAAATTTCAACATATTGTAAGAGATTATTCATACAAATATGAGTTTGGAGTCACGTTTATGAGTTTTTTTCTAGTCATAAGACATAAAGATATGTAGGATTTTTGAAAATGATGTAATGTATTCTATATATCAATAAGATTTTTGAGATGGCACATAATATATGAGTTTTTCACATTTTTAAAAACGATGGGCCCATAAGATATTTTGAGACACCTATAAGAATTTTGATCTAAATGTCAGTGAGTTAAGCTACACAAAATAAATTATGGTTTAATGTGTATAATATTTTCAATATATTATATTTAATAATTACCCTACAATTTTTATTTAATGGGAAATATTCTATAGAGATCAAATAATATTTAACTTGGTGAAAATTGAGATTTCTAAAATTATGATATTTTGAAAAATATTAATTTGGATGACACAAGAGACGTTATCAAGTGTTCTAAATATCATCATGTATTCTTCATGGAATGATACAAGATTGAGATTAGGAAATTTGACTGATTCAATGATAAAGAAATCAAAATCGACTAAATCTATTTTTATTAAAATAGAAATAGAAATTCTTGTATTTTAATGAATAGTACGGATGTTGATGAGTAAAACAATCCTAATGGAATAATTCATTTATGAAGGGAGATATATGAAAAGAAGGATGGAGGAAATGTGATGCATTGATGCTATTTATTTACTGAAATCAAGTTTAATATATCATTTAATGATTAACAATTATAAAGAAATCCAAGTTTCTCAATGAAACAATATTTCCATTATTAATTCTACACTATTATGGGTATTTAAGTATGATTTTTATGTTGTTTTTTAGATTATGATTGGGATAATATATAAAAAATAAAAAATAAGATATATTTCTCTCAGTTTCAAAAATGAGAAAGATAATAAATAAGGTGTTTTTTGTAAGTTTTATAAAGGTGATGGAAACTCCCACATGATGTTCTTAAATGAGAATAATATGATGATGATGGGAAGAAAATAAAATGGGGGTTTATCTAATAGATGATACTTTCTTCCCCCAAAAATTTAAATAGGTATGTACCTATACAGGGCATGAAAATGTTTCAAATTTAATAGAAGATACTATTCCACATAAGGTAGGTCATGTGTTATAACTACGAGTGTGCTAAGGGTTATTGATCTCCTAAGGAATGTGATGACTAGTATGCCTAGAGAACAAGACTATCAATGCAGAAGAATTCAATACTATTTATGTTAGGAATGATCATCTAGATATTGGAGAAGAAGAAAGTGGGAAATAAAAGAGAGTGTGATGATCTATAATTCTAATCATATATAGTAAATAAAGTTTAAATAAGAAGCATAAGTTCTTCAATAAATGGTTTACTATGCTGTGATAATTAATTATACCTAATATTATAGATGAATATAAGATCTAAGGTGAATTTTAATCTATAAAATTCATAATAACTATATGACGTATAGATTTATATGTTTTGTTGCACGTGTTTTTCTTAAATAAGTTATGGTATATGAATTTCCTATGCTGCGGAAATACATACCACCATTTGTGGATTCATATACATCTATGAATAGGTAGCCTGATCTATATCAAGAGGAGTAGGGAAGAGATAAAAAATAATATATTGGATACTAGTATAAATAAGTGAAACTAGATTGTGCATTGATCATATTGGGGTTGGTTCCATATATACAACTCTTTTGTACTTTATAGTGATCATATATTTATATATTTAAATATTAATAAATACCTAATCACTTTTTGATTTTTCATCAATTTAACATTAATGCGATTATGTCCTATAATATATTTCATAGTAAATAGGTCATAGTTGTTCCCGAAAATTATATGAACCTTAATGTACGATGATGATATTATGAAACATTATTCTTTGGTCAGATAAATTTTTTATGATAGGAAACATAGTATTTTTACTATTAAGTAAAAGTACTCATATGTGGATGAGACTTTGTCTCATGAAGTTCATATTTACTAATCTTCAATATGGGAGATTATGAGAACAAAATCATGAGGTAAAATTCCCCATGTTTGTGTGTTATTGGATATTTCTATTTGAAAGAATATGTAATGATCCTTATAATTTAATATTATTATTAATGAATTCCATGAATCACATTCATTGATGTACTGACTGAAACCATAATTCCATTTGTTTGTAGAATGTTGAGTTCCATGGGTGCATCACAAATGACATTTTAGTAATAAATAGGTTGAGGAAGGATTTTTCCCTTCCATATTTATTAAAGTTAATATATCAACACTTTGATTGAAATAAAACCACCACATTAATTTTCAGGTCCATTGTGTAACAATGGGTTTTTTCAAATATTCAAAGAAAGGAATATTAAGCACGTAGTTTGATGAAAAAGGTTTGTAACTCTTGTGATGATATATCACGACTAAGGGATTTTATTACATAGTGTGTATTCATATGTGGTTGTTTATGTTGAGACATATCTTTTTTACTTATGTGGGTTCCTCGACTTGTTTCTAGATAGTAATACTAGACTTTAGGAAAGATCTCTAAATGAAATAAGAAAGAGGCCAAGTGGGTCACACATACTATATTTTCATTGATATCAGATAAATATTATTTCTATAAAATAACTCGAAGAAACATTATCCTCTAAAATGAGAAGAAATATTTATTCAAGATTAGTTAATTGATTATAAATATTAAATAAATATTTACTCATGATGTAATTGTTTAATTATTAGAATATATAATATTGATTTATATCTTGATATTAACCAAGTAATTTTCATTTATTTATTTATTAATGAAATAAGTTATTTTATTATGATAATCTTAAATAAATATTTTCTTATCATACTATGAATAGAATATTTATTTGTTTATTGAATAGGAAATATTTATTTAAATATTTTTTTGGCAAGTTAGTAAATTATTAGGACGATTAGTGGACCGAATTATATACGGTGACATATATTTATTAACTTAATTGAAAAATAAATATTTATCATTGTGCGGGTTATCGTAAGACATGAAATAAAATAATAATATTATTTTATAACATGGTCTTGGGTTCCTTTTACGTATAACATATTATTAAGGGACTATGAAGTTAATTAATATAAAATACTATCATTGGGTCTATAAATGCCCAATTATGACAATTGTTAGAGGTTGGTCTTTGTGCCAACATTCTCCCCTCTTGAGTATTATCTCTCAAAAAATATTATCTCTAGGGGTTTCTCTTAAGCTTGAATGATTACTACTTCCAGAATTTCTCTCAAGTTAGAGAGTTTGAAGAGATTATCCTTCCAGAACAAAAGGATTATGGTTGAGATAAGGGAAGTGACTAAATAAAATTTGTACCACCATGATATCACCTGAAGTACCATCGATGATGTTTCGAGATCAATGGGGGAATTGTCGATTACTACTATAGGGGATATACTTTTTGTATACATCAACACAATGAAAATAAAAATTAATGTCCTTAGTATGGTCAATACTGTATCAAAGAAAGAACTCAAGGATGAGGTATTTCTTCATACGATTAAATTAATTATAAGGTAAATTGAAAATATAAACTATTGGATCTAATGAAAATGTTTTCAATATTCATTGGAAATATTTCATTGGTCATGTAATTAATTTCATGCGAAATACAAATGATTCATTGAATCCAAAAATTGTTGAGTTTACATAGTCCCAATAGACAATTCTATTATGTCTGGAACCATCAAGTGGTGTTAGAGTGGTCATAATTAAATTTTCATTTATTAACTTATTAGTGGTTTTTTTACATATTTAAACATAGATTCTATTTCTAGTAAATTCATTATTATGATCATATTGTCAATATATCTCCTTCATCTATTCATTTTTCACTCATATAACCCATATTAGTTAATAATATATGAATAACATCCAATGAACCTTACAAAGGCGACACACCGTTTTTAGGGTTTTTAGGAATGTAACATACCAACATACCATGTAAATCAACAAAACATAGTGATTTTGTGGTCTGTAGATATAAAATAATTAATTAAATCACACAAGAAATAATTTTTTAATGCACATTAAATTAAATAACCACATGATGAAATTAATACATTGGTGATGTAATAAATTTACATGTTGTTTAGATAATTGACATGTTTCATAATTAACTCATATGTGGTGTAATTATTTTAAATTCCAGGATATTAATTCCCATTTAATGTAATTAATTCCTACATAGTGTAATTATTTCACATATCAGGTAATTATTTCACATGCGGGGTACTGATACACATGCAGTTTGATTAATACACATGAAGGGTAATTAATTTATATGCAATGTTGTATATTTACATTCAATGAAATTAAATCAGATGTGCTGTAATTAAATCAACATGATATAATACTTCTTACACCTTTATATAGAATTAATTTCAATCAATGTTGTGAACTATGAAAATTAATTTAAGTAGAAAAATAAAAAAATATTTTATTACACTACAAACCTTATCATTATGTGTTTTTGTGACATTAATTGATCAGTAAACTCCATATAAAAGGTTTTATAATATTTAAATACGTAATTATTTTCTACAAAAAATTTGGAACTACAGGACTTGTATGGTATTTATATACTATATAATCCAGATTCCTTAAATTTTTATGCACAAATTATTTTACATGTGTCCCACTTTCCATTTATTTATTGTGAACACTATGTAATTACATCACATTCAGTCTACATGATACAATGTGTGAATGTCAAATATAAAAGAAGGACCATTCCATGAAGTTCAGATGGGTATACACAATGTTTAATCAATGTATAAGATTTATACTTAATTAGATTTTAAATAATACTATTTTTTTAAATCAAAATGACCGGCTATCTTCAGGAAAAAGAAGATGAATATTAAGTTAAAATTATTTGTCTGATCAACCAAATAATTAATCTGGTTAATTTCTATTAGTTTTATCTTAATAAAAGAATGAATAAAAATTAGTGCTAGCAATTTATTAAAAATATATAGACATTTTACTAGTAGATTGTTATGATCATAGTTCCCCCTATGTATGTTTAGGGGTTTGTTTTATTTTTTTAATACATTGGGGTTTTTAGTTATTTTATTTAATTGAATTGATTGACTATGAGTCATAACTCCCTCTTTCTTATAGACAATCATGCATGTTTATGATTTATTTTATGTAACCCCCCCCCCCTTTGGTTCCCTTAAGTTATGAGTGAAGTAAATGTATTATTGGGATGGATCTACCATGTGAAAAGAGTCGATTCCAGATTGAGTCGATGTGAAACCAAACCAAGGAGATACATATAACTTAGGTGGAATTTAGTAAACTCGAGACTAGACTGGATAATGGAGTATTCCACTAGGGTCAATGGTTTGTTTATTTTACACCTAATAAACAAGTTATATAAATCTCATGATCATGGCATGTTTAATTTATTTTATTTTTATATAGTTCATGATTTTTTCTAGGGATTCTAGATCATGATCACATACATAAATGGATTAACATTAAAATTTGGTATTAATATAAAAAAATTATCCATAAATATTTTATCAACACATGGATAATCAATTGTGTAAAATATACATAATGTTAACAATAAATGTAAATGAATAAAATGAGAATGTTTATACATAATAGACAAAAGAAATACCTTTATTTCATATTATGTCAGACCACACCATCCATTACTAGATTAATAATGAACGATATATATTTGTGTTTGACTAACCCTTTTAAAGAAACTTTAATTAGGGAGTATAATTCTGGATTTGGGGTGAATCAACCACATTAACATCAAGAAGATTATCCATTTCTATTCTTGGTGTATCTTGAAGAAAAGTGTTAATGAAAACTGAGCTAGGATTTTATAACTTGGGAGTCAGCTCAATAGACTGAGGATCAGTAGGCTTAAATTTAGCAATAATGCCTACCTAAATACCTTGGAGTAATATACTATACATTTTCTTCAGTTATAATAAGGAAAATATGTTTTTTGTTCACTATAATGTCCATGTTATAGGATATTATAAATTTAATTTTTTGGGATATTTGGACTTGATAAAATAGAGGGTGACATAATAAAATATTTAAATTATTTTATCACTTATTTTTTAATAATGTACTAATATATTTATTTTTAATATTTGAAAAATGGAAGGAAAACCATAAAAATATCGTGACCATTTCTTGAATATGGGTGTGTCCTCTCAAGCATAAATTTACCAGAGTTATATAATTTTTTTACACAAATTTACCATCATAGAATTTATACTATGTGTTGGAATCCATATTTTGGATTTTTCTATGCTGTTAAGAATGTGATAATTTTAAGGATGCATATATATTAATCATAGAGGATGATTCTTATGTTTTTTCCATCATATTTTTAGTTATGTCTGGAAAGATGACATTGAAAAATAATGACATGAATACTTATACGATAAAGTATTATCTCCTTGATTTATAAATTTAAAATGTGATTCTTTTGATAAATAAGACTATTACTGCACTTAATCATTATAAATTTGATGAATCCCAACTAGCTACTACTCATGTCTTCAAAATTAGGATGTACATTTATAAGTTAATATGACAGAACATCTATTTCGATAATAAATTATCCATTAATTTCATATTATCTTCCTCATTTCCATGTTTATCCTTATTCATCCTAAACAATATTAAAAATATAGATAAATCACATTAGAATATTTTGACTTTGTTTCACTGGGAAAATAAGATATTGATGGAACCTATTTCATCATCCTTTATTACCAATGAAAAACACAATATTTAGAATCCCATGTCGAGTTTAGAGACAATTTTCCCTTTATAATTTTTTTTAAAGAGACAAATATTAAAATGGAAAAAATGATCATGTGGCTATTTTCTTCTCAAGTGGAAAGAAATTACTATTAAAATAATTTAAATAAATTAAAAAATTATTTATAAACATATCAATAATTTATCATTGAATATAGTTTTTCCATTACAATTATTTTCTATTAAATACAATATGATAAATATATATTCTCAATCAAGAATTAAGAAGGCTTGGAAATATTATATTAAGTTGGGTGAATTATCTAAATGGATAAAAAGGTGTGATACCTATGGCCATAGTGAGAAGAAAAAAATCATAAATTTGTATAATGTGTTGATTTATATTTTTAATGAGTGTTACCTGTCTATTTATCTAAGTTCACAACTAGACCCAATGTGTTGTTATTTCATATTTGGTAAAAACATTATTATGATAATTCATACCAAACTGATTGTTTAGTTACTCTTAATTCATTGATATCCATAATATAAAATAAAGTAATACTACTAGATAATATAAAATATAATTATTTTTTAAATGAAATTGGAAGTAGTTGACTTGTTAAAAACATTAAAAATATTTAGTCTCTTACGAACCAAAACACTTAGTACATTTACAAACTTACTTATTATATTTTAGACAATAAAACATTTATGATTAATGTAACACCAAAACAAAAGTCCAGGATGGGTTCCGAAATCCATATAAAAAATTCTAAATATAGAGGAAAATTCATGTACTTCTTGAGTGTATTTAATTTTTTTAGAAATAATTTATGATATAAATGATCACACTTAGTAAAGATAGAGTAACCTCTAACATGTATTATAAGAGAATATATTATCTAATTAATCATTTATCATACATATATAATAGAGGTATTCTCAAAGTTACATTTCCTTATATAAATAAATATAGTGATGGTAGTAAAATGATGATTAATGATGGTCATTTTATATATTTCATGTTTTATCTAATCTATTTCAAGGAATGTTTTTAAAATATAAGTTAAAAAATAATTGTATACCAACTATGTTGACTAATTTATATCATATAATTTAAAATATGATAATAATCTATAGATTAAGCACTCAATGTTTTATTGAAAACCATTTAATAAAATATGGTTTCAACTATAAATGAACATCAACATATTTAGTGTATCCCAATTAATAATATTTTATCCACTACAACTATTAACATTTAATCTAGAATGAATTTTTTTCAATAAAATAAAACTATATCTTTAATTATAGTGAGATAATAATTAACTTAAAATGGTTAAGTATTTAGATGCACATGAGTTGGGATAGGAATTATGGACTCCACTAAACTCAATGGGTGGAGTAATTCCAGATACACATACTACATAGGTAGTTATAACAAAATAGGTGGTTTATGTTCACCACAATGGGTGATACAGATATTATTGTTTCTTAAAAAATATTCCTAAAAATATTTATTAAATATAAATGTGATAAGGTTGAGAATTATGTGTGAATTTAAGTATTGGATTCCATGTATCAATATTTAAAGACTCCATATTTTTAAAGTTTATAAGACCTGATACCACTGGTGAGTATCCAAGTGAATTAAGATATGGATATTATAATATGGTACCCTTAAATCTGGGTTGATTATTTAAATGTCTTGTCTAAGAAAAAAAACTATACACCAATCATCGTGAATAAAATTCTTTTTTATTTTACTTGTAAAATAAAAATTCTATGATCGTCACATTGGGATATTGGTTATTATATCCACCTCATTTTGGATGAATCATTATAGAATATGTCTACACAAAGAATCTAAAAGGATACCCTATAGTCTGTTTTAAAATGGAATAATAATAAAGGGTTAGTGATATAGATAAATTCCCATAATGTATGTAGATTATACAAATTCATTTATGGGTAAAATGATTCATAGTGAAAAAAATATTCTTTTTTAAGGAAGAAGTGACATGTGTCAATAGTGGGATTGAGGGAGAGCTATAGGTTTTTAATATATATATGTCAGTAACATTCAGAAGTAAAAAAGTTATGTCTTACCGGCTACTTATATATAAAGAATGAATTTCTATAAGAAATAATGAAAAATGTCAACCAAGGGAAACATATATCTAAAATAGATCCATGTTTTTGATAAATCTTTTCATAGTACATATATTTTCAAATTATTGGAAAATAAAATTTGAAACAGTTCAAGAATGAATTTTTATTGGCATAAAATCATTCCATTAGAACCTGCATGGGAATAGAGATAAACTATTTAGATTAAAATAATTTACAAGGTATTGGAAAATACAAATTGAAATAATTCATAATTTAATTGTTTTTGGGATAAGGTTATTCCATTAAAATATGGAGGGGAATTAGGGGATAATTTTTAGATTAAAATAATTTCACACGATTTAGTCATGTGAGAGCAAACAAGGATAATTAGAAAGTTGAATCTAGTTCATGTGGGAGTTTTTTTAATAATTTTATCCCCAGACTCAACTAATTATTAATTTTTTATTATAGTACCATGTTTAAATTGTGTGATACATGATGTAAACATACCATTACAGTGTTTATATTTCATCACCGAGTAGTTAAATATTAATTTACATATATTAATTGTCATATACAAAGGTTATAATTGATCCTAGACTATAATGAGAACCTGAAGACACTATTAAATTGATCTTAAAAAATTTTCTGATGGTCTAGATACATTATACTGACTGGACATATTTGATGTGTGAAAATCAGGTGCTCGAGGCATATAAGAATTGATACTTCTTCTTATGAAGTTCACACAGGGTGATCTCAAGTAGGTGAGATCATGAGGACAAATTTTCTAATAGGAACACCACATGTTTTAGGTGAGAACGGTTGTTCCTATCTATAAACATGTGTATTAGTCTCTTTAATTGAGATAATTTTCAATGCGTAGCATTTGATCATAGACTTTGTTGAGAGGTAAAAACCATGACATTGAATTTGTGGAAAGCTATCTTGTCTTGGGCGCTTTATTTGGGATACGAAATTGGTTGAATGGTCAAGATATAATTTTTCACGTTTTTGTTGAGTCAGTGATATCTATGGCCAAGTTGATCAAGATTTTAGTGCCTTCATAAATCCATGGACAAGGTAGTCAAAGGTAAGTCTATCTAATTATATCAATAAATATTAAAGCAATAGTGGATGATGAAACAAGGTTTTCATCGTAATTTATGAGATATCACGAGACAAAGAGATTATATTATACAATATGTGTTCATATGATGGTTATTATCAATATGAATATTCATGATATCTTTAAATTCATCAACGGGTTACTAGACTCAACTTTTGGTCTATAAATAACATTCTCTACATTTTAGATATGGGCATAGAGGGTCACACACAATAGCATATTCAAGAATCTTCCCTATTTTTTATAATAAGTATATAGGACATGATGGGATCCACATCGGGGTATAAGAGTTTTCCGAGTATTAAAAAACAACAGAAAATAAATAAATAAATTATTATTGAAGTGTATAATGATTTGGTTGAATTTATTTATTAAAATTTACCAAGAAAGGATAAGAACATGAGTTGAAAGACAACTCATGCTCCCAGAAAAATTAATAATGAAAAGATATACAATGATTACATGAGGTACAATAAGCTGGAACCAAAAAAACGTCAATGACAGAAAAAAATGAATGCTATAAAACCATTTCAATGATAATTTCATCCAAATTTTCTTACTGAATCATTAAGACCTCTAACATCAAATCCCAACAGTGGGTTCCTTCAGTAAAGGAAAAATCCTCTGATCCCTCCTTTAAATTGGTACAATATGAAAATCTACATCCTATAATACATTTCCATAAATATATCCACCAAACCCCATCGACTACGATACAATAGTCATTATAAAAAGTTTTCTAGAACATATCATAAAGGATAATATTCCCCGTTTTAGATAATTAAAAATAAAGAGAAACAACTCTACATCAAGTTAACAAGTCTCAGATATGGAGAATCATCTCAAGAGGACTATTTTGAAGTTCATTAGTAAAAATTAAAAAAATGTAGATTCATTTTTCCTGAACACAACATAAAAAATATTAAAAAATGGTTCCTAATAGTCTTGAAGAAATTTCTTGCAGATCACTGAAAACCAAATATCACAAGCCAGTGATGAGGTACTAACTATGTCAGATAAAATAAAGGGATATTGAATACAACATAATTTACAGCCACCATCCAATATAAGTAACATTAAACAACCATCTTTAATAGAAATTATAAACCTCTCATAAGGTGATTGATTCTAAAACATTATTGAGATTTCCTTGAAAAGTTTATAGTAGTATTATAAAAATGAATTGTGTAGATTCTTCTTGAATTGCATCCAAAATAAGTCCCCATGCATCTAGTAATCCATCTTGATAAAGGCTCAAACATTTGATCCTCTATTCGGTCATATTTCTTTACATATCATGAGTCATACATTGAATCTGAAAATAACACAACCACAACATCTCGTGTATATGACTTAGAGCCACATCAATGGATCAAATTCCTTTTAAAGAATCATCTACATACATCTATTCCCAACTAAGTTTCAAAAAAATAAACATCAAGGTATCTTTATTTATTAAAATTACTCAGGATGAATTATGTGAAAATGTGGGAAAATATTATATGAATGAATATGATTTTAATATTCATGGTTTGTTTTATATTGTAGGATTTACGAGTTGAGTTACTGGCTCAGGTTTATCAAATAATATATTTATTATATATTATAAGAATTTGATAAAAATATAAATGAAATTATTATGTAATTATTTTTTTCAAAATGTGCCATTTATTTTTTATATAGTGGCTGTTTAATTTAATGGTGTCGGGGAACCCTTTCTGTCTATTTTTGAATTCACTATATAAGTGGTGAGGATCTCAATTTCAATGTCTATTCAATCATTTTAAAATGAGTGCTTCTCTATCTTCTCACATCCTAGAGATATAAAGTCTATGTGTAATAAATCGCTCTAAAAATTCCTTTAATGAAATAAAGGGATAAGATCCTTTGGAATATCATGACGTTTAAGGAATCATTAGAGCTCCATGCTAGCACTCAAAATTAGATGACCGACATTTGCGTAGATTACTAAATCATTCATGGACAATCCAAAGTTGTTAGAGTATAACACCCCAAAATTTTATAGTGTTTATATTCTTAAAATAAATTTAATTTATTCAATAATGTATATTTTATGCAACATTGAGCTTAAATAAACCATGATATACTGTTAAATATTATTATTTTAACCTGCCTTTTGGAATAGTAATGTGACCATTAGGAATATTAATCTTGCCTTTAGAATAATAACAAAACCTATGAATCTATAAATAAAATTTTGGTATCTCCTAAATTAAAATATGATATATTTATATCACAGAATAAGTAAATAAATGTTTTGAAAATGTTAAATTAAGTGTTGTTATTTTTGTGAAACAAAAATATTTATTTAGAATTTTATAATTAATAAAGTAACATAAAATAATTAAATTTTAAAAAAATATATTAATAAATTATTATTATGTTTCACTATAATAATATGTTAATTATATGGGGCCATACTTATTTTTACAATGTGTCGTAAAATCAGTTATAATATTAAAATTGGTATTTTTTGAATAAATGAATATTTTAATTAAAAAATAAATTGCTCATAATTCGAAAATTATATTCCAAAAATTGATTCCATTTTTCAATACGGAAATTTGGAAAAAGGTTATTGTTAATTTATGGGATTTTTTTGAAATAGTCAAATTTTTGGTGAATAGTGAGAAACAATAATTTACAGTATTCAACAATCATAAGAATTATTGAGTCATGGATGATGTATGAATGTTGTAAGCTCCAATTAGTTAGACTAAAATTCACTATTTAATGTTTTTATTTACAATAATCAAAACTATTTTTTTTTCTTGAGAAAAAATAATAATAATAATTAATAAAATAATTAAAAACACCCCTCTTCTCTAATTATAAATACCACACCTCATCACCCCTTCTCCTCGCACATCCAAGACCATGTTTCTTTTTTAAATTCAATATGATTCCCTTAACAAGCATCTTCCTCACATTGATGTCTTACTGGTCTTACCAAAATACCAAATCTAAGTTCATTAAGGAGGTTTTCAAGGAGATGATTTTCAAGAGTTAGAATCTAACTTATTTCTATTTTAATTTCTTTTCTTTTCTAATCCTCTCCTAATATACCCTATACATAGTGGGATGGTAACTCTATTATCATATATATAATGTAATTTTATTTTTTATTATTTAATATCCATCAACAAATATCTCCTCTTCTCCTTTTATTTAAAAAATGAAATCACCGCTTGTGATTTGTCAATTCAGCACCTTTATGGATGATGATTTTTCATTTTCCTTTACCACCTTCAAGGATGAACATAAAACCATTAGTGTCAAAATATAAAATTATAATATTTAAATTATAACTTGTTTTATATTATGTAACTAATATATATACATAATATTAAATAATGAAACAAAACTAGTTCATGATGATTAAAAACCCAGCAAAATAAACAAAAAGTTTATCATTAACATTTTACCACATGAATCCTCATCATACCAGAATAAAATTGATATAAATGACCATTAGAAATATTTTAAGTATATTAATAACATTTCATTCCATTTATGGAGTTTTTCGTCCTTTTTACTATATCACCCTTAATTATAAACATGATAATGGACCATAAAATCATTAAATTAACACACATTGAACAATGAAGTTAATCATTATGACTCGTAGAAATGGTTGTAAATGAAAATAAAAAATTTAAAATAAATAAAATATATGTTGAATATATATTAATTATTTAATTATTTAATCTTATTTTATTATCCTGTACATTAAGTACAAATTCAAAATACTTTTAGACATTAGGAAAGGGATTCTTGTTTCACTTTTACTTCTATGGTGTATATACCTTATTCACTGATAATTTATTTAGTGTAGTGTATATAAAAACCTATTATATATAATATCTTTAATTTCATTATCTTCAATGTATTATATGTTTCATTGGATAGTTATTACTTGTATGGTGTATATGATTTGGCTGATTATAAAGGGGTAAGGGATTTATTTACTCAATTTTCATTCCTTGGTTTAAACTTCTTCTTTATTCATTATGAAATTTTAATTTTATGGGTGAAATAACTTTTTATTATTTCATTTTCTATTTCAATTTATATGTGGATTTACAACGAATATTTATAATCAATCGTTTTTAAGATTTTATCCTTGTAAGGGACTCCATCTCAATTTTCTTTGGTTGTGGAATACTGTAGATGTTATGTACGTATTTTCTTTTCTAAGGTGTATATACTAACCATTTTATATATGATCATTATTCATTGAATAAATAATTAAATATCCATATTTATTATATTATGGACATGATTATTGACTAATCCATAAACCAATTTTTCTTATAGTGATTACATTGAATGTTATTTGACCAACTGTGTAAAAAATGTCAAATCTAAATATTTGAATAAATATAGATATTTGTTGATAAAGCAAATTGATTCATGAATTAAATTTATCATTTTGATATTTGATGAATTCTTTTTTCATGAAGACACAGGTGGGGCCTATTTTTAGATACCCCATTGATGAACTAGAAGTCCCATAAGACAACAATATTGGAAAAATTAAAAGGGTTTTACCTGTAATGATAAAACCATATTATGAACGGTCTTGATGGTAAATGTACAATGATTAATGATATCACCAAATCCAAAAATATTAAGCATTTAAATCATTAATATTTTAGTATTTATTATCCATGATATTTTCACTATGATATTATCCATGGATTCACATTGTTCTCTTGTTATTGATTAAATAGAATTTGTTTCCAGTCATTTAAATTTCTTAATGGCTATGCCTTATGCTATCACGATTGAAAATTTATTGATATTATGTCATGTATTTCAAATATATATACCTTTACATATTGATTGTGTTTCATTTATTATTGAATCATGAAATATCCCATTGTATTTAACATTATTCAGTATATAATCTCACCAATTTATATGTTCCTTTTCCCTTGTATACGAAGATGAAATGACTGAATGTGTTCAAGGATAAAATTACATTTATATTTTATATTTTTTATTATATTATTAATGTAATAAGGGTACCATGTATGTATATAGTTCTTCAATAATTATAAACTGACTAGTACTTTGACATTTGAATCTTGTATTTATGATAATGCAATAAAGTAAGACATTGGTACCATGATATTAGGTTATGAGTCTTTACAGTTGAAATTAGAGTATGTTTTATGAAGACCATGATAACTAGATCTTAAAATAAACATAACCAATGTGATAACTATAATAAATCTTTATAGTGTTTAGAAAAATTTATAATTAGTGGAATTTTTATTCTATGGATCTATGATAACAATGATTATGGGTTAACTCAGTGTGTTCCATTATCTGGGGATTACACATAATATAAGGAAGGGAATCAATACCCATGAAAAATGTAGGTATTTCCCACTAATCAGGACAACACAAATAGTGTTGGAGTTGAGATGATCATAACCATATTAGGACAACTTTCTCTAGTTATGGTGAATAACCATTCTCCAATGGATCAACATGATGCTTCATAACATGATACACTAATGTTGTATCATTTCATGTAATATAAGACCAAATCTTTTAGTTGGAATACTAATCTAGTGGCAGATGAGAAATGGATTAAGTCCCTTGAAAAAAATTTCTAGCATATATTGACTTAATGTAGATGATGATCAATGGTGGTCGTTATCTAGAATACTCAAGAGGAAGATAAAATAGAACACATGGAATGTAGATATTTTTTAAAAAATTCATTGAGAAATACTTCCTTCATGATAAATGCAATTAAATGATTTTAAAATTACATATCTTAATAAAAAAGGAGTAATATAGTGATACGCAGTATGAGGCTCCATTTATATGATTATCTAGGTATGCTATAGATTACATTTGTAATTTATAATTCAATATTTGTCATTTCTTTTAAGTTCTTAATCTAGACCTTTGAAGGGTACCCGTTTCATAAACATTTTAATCATATGATTAAATAGAACTATGTGCTATCAAAAATAGAGAAGAAATTTTATAGATCTTTTATATTCAAAGGAAATCAATAAAAGAACAGGTCGACTTTGAACTCTGAGAACGGTAAATCACCAATTAAGAACAAGGTAATGATGTGTTTTAATAATTGTGAAAATTGTGTGAAGAAATATCCCAAAAAATGTATGAAGGGAACATGAGTGTGTTTCATGTGCGGAGAAAGGGTCATATATATCATGAGTGTAAGGTGAAACAAAATAATAATTTATAGTGATAAACTATAAATAAATGGGGAATTATTCAAACCAATTTCAAAATATTCAAGAAAATATACCATATAATAGTCAAATGAGATATGAAAAAACCTAATGTAATCACTAAAGTTTTGGTAGAAGTACCCATTGATGTGGTGGTAGGTACATTAATCATATATTCAAATTTTGGTAATGATTTATTTTAATCAAGATCATTAAACTCTTTTATATCTACCAAATTTTCCAATAACATTATACATTTCCATTTTAAGTTAATAAGGTAGTTATTAGTCAAAAATCTTAAGGAAGTCTAATTATAACAAATATTTGTCGGACACTCTCCATTATGACATATAAATATTCTTTATTTACTGACTTTATCATCATACCTATGGTTTATTTTAATATAATCTCTAGTATGAAATTTATTTAAAAATATGATGTGAAAATTTATTATGAGAAGAATTATATTATTATTTGTAAAGAATATGGAGAATTGTTTATCTTTATAGAAAAAAATAAATCATCCGATTCTTATCTAGATCCATCCCCCTGTAGAACTACTGAGTGAAATTCATGAGGGTAAAGATAGAAAAACATATAGGGATGAATAAGTTAAGATTTAAATAAATGATTTAACTATTGTATAGGAATAAATTAATGTATTTCTTAATTAATTACATGTAAACCCTCCAGAACCGGAAGATGAATTTACATTGATTTAATCTTGTATTCCACAGCAATATCAAAGACTCCATATAGAATAGTCACTATGGAATTATTTAAGATGGAGAAACAACTAGAGGAGTTCGGTAATAAGGGATTTATTATCCCTAGTGTTTCCCCAGGGGATCCCCAAGTCTCTTTGTTATGAAGAAAAATTTATCCATGATGATTTTTATGGATTATAGAGGAATCAATACAATTATAATGATGAACACATATCATCTACCTCACATTGATGATCTATTGGATCAACTTCATTGATACCAATATTTTTTTAAAAACTGAACTTAGTTAATGATATCATAATTTTTGAGTAAAGAAGGAAGATATTATAAAAATAGCTTTTCAGATGAGGTATGAACATTATGAGTTTAATGTAATTCAATTTGGATTGACTAATGCACCCTTGATTTTTATTGATCTGATGACCACAATATTCAATGAATATTTAGATGATTTTTTTTGGTATTCATTGAAGTTATTATGCTATATTCTAAAACATATGAATACCAAGAGATTCACTTTCAAATCATTGTTGAGACTCTTAAGAGGAAAGAGTTATATGGTAAATTTAAAAAATGTGTATTCTTTGTTTAGGAAATTTATTTAATTGGTTGTATTATCTCTACGGTTGGAATCATAGTTGATCCTACGAAGATAAAGGGGGTCCAATAATGGATCACACCAATGAACATAATCAAGTTACATAGTTTAATTGGTTTACAAAGTTACTATCAGTGTTTTATTCTGAATTTTACTCGATTGGTTAACCCATTAACAAAGATCAAACATAAAGGGGTCATGTTTCTATCAGTGTAATAATGTGAATTTGTTTTTGAATAATTGAAGATTATATTGTTCAATGCATCAAGTTTTTCATTTACTATTAGTAAATTATGGGTTAGTGACATACAATGATACATCAAAGAAAGGAGTGGGTAGTGTCCTTATGAAAAATGATAAAGTTATTAAATATGCATCAAGGCAGTTGAGTACTCATGAATTTTCTTCAAACTCATGATCTTGATTTAGCATCCATAATATTTGATCTGAAAATATGGAGACACTATCTATATTGTGAATGATGTGAGATGTATACAGATCATAGGATTTTAAATTACATATTTACATATAAAAAACTCAAAATAAGGTAAAGATAATGGATCAAGTTACTCAAAGACTATGATTTCACCATACACTACCACCCAGGAAAATAAAATAAAAATGAATATGCATTAATATGGAAAGATCATGGAGATCTAGAATAAATGTGGATTAAGAGAGATCATATTTTAATTGATTTATTAAATAAGAATATTGTAATTGGTAGTAAAGTGGAGACACCACTCCTTTTTTAAATACTTGTGAAACAATATTTCTTAGAACATATAAAAAGACCATGATATGATGATGAGAATTTTCATTATAAAATTAAAGATGTGATTGATGGAAAAATGGATGTCTTTGTTTGTGAAGATAATTATCTTAAATATGGATAGAGGTTATATGTTCCATTAATACCTGAGGTATGAAGGGAACAATTGGATGATTCTCATAGCTCAAATCTCCCTATACACCATGGTGGTACATAGATGTATATATATTTGAATGAACATTTTTGGTAAGATACTATGAAGTGGTAAATTATTTAATATGTGTCAAGATGCCTAGTTTTTAAACAAGTGAAGGCTAAGAGACAATATCTTTGAGGAGTCAAGAATCCTGTACCTATTCATACATGGAAGTGGGATGACATTGCTATGGAATTCATCATCGGATTACCAAAGATGCTATGAAATAATGATATGATATGGGTAATTGTTGAACACCATTAAAAATAAACAAATTTTCTTTATATAATAGATTATTTACCACTAGAAAACCTTGAAAGCCTCTATATTAATGAATTTTGATGTCTTCATGGTGCAACTCTATAGATTTAGTCTAATCGAGATCCAATTTTTCATCTAAATATTTTAAGAGTCTTTAGAGGGATCTAGATACTGATACTTATCTGATCACCACCAACCATCCTCAATCAATAGACATTTTAAATAGACTATTCAAACATTAGAATACATGTTTAGATCATGCTCGCATGACTTTCAAGGTTACTGAGATTAATATTTTACTTTGGTAGAGTTTTCTTACAATAATTTTCTCCATTTAGGTATTAAAATTGAACCATATAAAGGATTATATGGAAATATTTTCCTATTTACAACGTGTTTGGATTAATTTTTAGAAAGGAAACTTATTGGAACAAAACATAAAGAAGAAAAATTGACAAAGGTAAATAATATTCAGTCTCATATTAAAGCATCTCAAAGTAGGCAAAAGCGTTTTTCTAACAACCTAGTAAATGATCTTGAATTTCAAGTTGGAGATCAAGACTTTTTGAAATTATATCCATGGGAAGGTGTTATAAGGTCTTATAAGAAAGTGATACTGATCCCCCGGTACATCAAACCATTTGAAATTTAGGAAATAGTTGTAGCAGTATCTAACAATTAGTATTATATAAGAACCTAGATATTCATTTTAGTTATAGATCATTATTTTGGTTTTTTATGAGAAATAAATAAATGGGGTTTTTCAATTTATATATCATATTCTTATGAGTACATTACATGTACCTAGAATTCCGTTTTCTACCTCATACTGACCATGTAACGGCTGAGTACATGGCCATGTGGTGACATTGAAGACCGCTTCATCCAGGGACCAGTTAAGGCTAATACACGACATGTACATTTAATAAACACATTGTGTTGTTTTCTTTTTAATTGATATATCAAACTGGGTTTTCATATCATTCCCATAAATGACTTATTTTTCTCATGTTTCATACAGAAACGTTGTGGAAGGGATGAAAAACTCTGAACCCCTGCCAATTCTATGTCTGAGCTCTGATTGAGACACCATCGAGTGCATTGGAGTCCCACTAGTGAGTTCTCAAATCCCTTGATCATTTCTTCCTGATTCATTCTTTCTCATGGGTTATTCAAAGCTGAGAAATTGTCACCTTTTGGTAGATCTACACATGTTTGGGCTGATTCTAGGGCCTACACTCAAGTATTTCGATCATATGACATCGAGGTAGGTGGTTTGTTCCATTCATTTTTCGTCTTTGGATTATATATGCTAAAGGTGACCCATACCCATGATTGTAGTATTGGTCAATTTGGAATTTAACCCAATTATTTACCTTCTATGGTTTTAATTATTGATAATGGGTTGTTTCTTAAGTGAACTTTTAGATATCTTGTTACCAGACACCCCAGGGGTGCATTTCCCTTGATTGATTTTTTATGGACATTTGATCTTGGATGACTATTAGGATTTACTTTTTTTCATGTCTTGGTTGATTAGGATGGATTTTTATTGATGATATGAAATGCATAAGATATTATTGTGAATGATTATACATGTAGTAGTCCAAATTACGTCTGTTTCTTTCATATTATTTGCACACAATTTTTCCAAAGGACCGTGAGAGCCTTGGACCAAGAAGAATGTGGGGATTTCCACATTATTTACATAGGACCGTGGGAGCCTTGGTGTAGATGTAAACCGAAGGGGTATTGATAATGAGAGCTATTGAGGAGGTCATTTATAATTTATTGGTACTATATAGACCTGGGGGTATTGACCATGAGATCTACCAAGGAGGTCATTCATAATTGATTTATGCTATGTTGAGCCTGGGGTATTGACTATGAGAGCTACCTTGGTGGTCGTTATTAATTAAATTCTGCTATATTAAACTAATGGGTTTAGGCCGTGAGAGATTTCCCAGAGGGTTGTTTGTGAATAATTGAATTATTGTAAAGAGTCTGCCAAGCCAAAGCACATGATTAGACTCTTTTTTACTTGATTGTATAGATGGTATTCAGATACATCTGTTTGTTACTATTACATAGGAGGATAGAGAACTTCGTCTAGATCCCATGTTTCGATCCTGGAGGGCCACATTGGGTTATTCACTTGTTTTGTGTTGTTATGTTTAGGAGGTGATGAGTTATAGCATGATAAATGATTTGAAGATGGTATCAGGTATGACATCTGATCACAGGTAATTGGTTTTATGTTGATTTTGGTGATAGTTATAGTACACCAGGTGCTAATTACTGAGAACAATCTGCAGGAGTTTGGATTTGTGATCCAAGGAGGTTCAACATCATTGGTTGATACACCTTCATTTGATATCACAAATCACCTAATGGAACCATCATGTTTTGATTCCAATATAAGGTATGAATCTTCAGGAATCCCTGTGAGGTTCTAACAGTGCATAAATAGTGGGGACACAAGACTGTAGTGCCCAAGAGACTCAGGTGAGTATTGATCTTGCAGCACGATGGGTCATCTTTATCATTTTTGCAGGATGTCCTCACCAGTAGCTAGTGAGAGGGGATATGTTATGAATCTATGTCTAGGAGTAGGACCATCAGTTTCTCAACAGTCAAAAAACTCATGTTCATCCATCTTTTCATGAAGAGGAGGTGGTCATGGTCGTGGTATTCATGTGACAGGGTTTTAGTGAAAATAGGGTGGACCAGCTCATGGTTTCTAGGTAGGGTCTACGGGGTGTGGTACAGTTTAGACTTTTGAAATGGAGTAGACCCAACATGAGCAGGATCCTAGACCCTCTACAGTTAGAGGTACAATTATAGTATCCACAGTTTTGGATTCTTTTCTTTTTGATAATAGGGCTTCCAATAGTTTAATATCTGTTGTTATTATAGAGAGCCATGGGATCTGTATCTTTAATTCTGATGATGTTATGATGCAAGAAACTCTTCTGGATATTAGGATAACTAGTGTACATCAATGTAAGTAGTGCCCTCTTGAGGTTGGTGGGTGCCACTTCCTATGGTACCACTATGTCATAGAAATGATTGGCTTCAATGTTATTCTTGGAATGGACTGGTTAGTCTCTTTTCTGGACTTTTTTTATGCGTATCTCCATAGGGTGAGTTTCACATCACTAGAGGGTAGATATTTTCTTCACAAGGGTGAGTGGGATGTCCAGGCGATCAGAGCTGGACCCGAGCATTATAGGTTGGGTGGAATTACAGCCCAGGTTACTGGTTCATATCTGGATGACTATGGGACTACATAGATAGACATTCCTCCAAATGTGGATTGTTTCAAATATGTCTTTATAGAGGACTTTTCAGGTTCACCTCCGAAGGGAGAGGTGTGTTTTTCTATTGATCTTATGATAGGAGTAGCACCGGTGTCCATTCATCCTTATAGGATGACTTCATGAGAGTTACAAGATATCAAGAAGTAGTTAGAGGAGTTGCAAAAAAAATGGTTTCATCCGACCCAATATTTTTCCATGGGGTTCACCTATCATTTTTGAAAAAAAGGAGAGTAGTACCCTCAGGCATTTGTGGGAAATCAGAAGCTGAACTAATTGATTGTTAAGAACAGATATTCCTTTTTGAGGATTCAGGATCTCTTTGATCAGCTTTGAGGTGCCCAGGTGTTCTTGAAGATTGACATGAGATCCGGTTGTAATCAGTTGCACGTTAGACCATAAAATATACCTCTTACAGCCTTTTGGAGTAGGTGTAGTCTATAAAAGTATTTGGTTATGTATTTCGGTCTCACGAACATGCCAAAAATTTTCATTGCACTAATGAACTGAGTGTTCCATCAATATTTGTATTCATTTGTGATGGTCATCCTGAAGGATATCTTGGTGTACTATAACACTTGACACAACCATGCTATCCATCTTGATATCATATTGAGTACTGTGAGAGAGCTTTAGTTATATGCAAAGATCTAAATGTGCCACTTTTGTATGGACCAAATTCACTTCTTTGGTCGTGTCATATTAGGGACAAGAGTATCAATTGGCCTAGAGACCATGAGAGTTGTAGTCTCCTAGGAGCAGACGAAGAACGTCTTTGAGTTATGGAGTTGTCTAGGGATATTTGGTTACTATAGATGCATTAGTCATGACTTTTTATGCTTAAGAGATCCACTGACGGGACTGAATAAGGAGGGTACAAAGTAATTGTGGACAAATTCTTGCAATTTTGCCTTTCACGAGATTAAATGTAGATTTTCGTCAGCCCCAATACAGATTTGGAAAGACCCGAGAAAGAGTTTCACCATTTACTGTGATGCATCACATATCCAGATGGGAGTAGTGCTTATGCAGGGAGAAATAGTTGTTGAGTATGGGTCTTAGTATTTGAGGCCACATTAGAGGAATTAACCGACACACGATCTCGAGTTAGCTGCATTTGTGCATGCTTTACTTTGGTAGAGACCTTATTTTTTGGGATATCATTTTTTGGTGGAAACAGACAATAAAATACTCAAGTATATCCTTACTCAATGAGATATAAATTTTAGATAGTGATGTTGGGTAGAGTACCTTCATTATTTTCACTTTTAGCTTTCCTATATGCCCAATAAATATAATGTAGTGGCTGATACATTGAGTAGAAGGATTCATATACAGATAGTTCAGTAGGCCATTAGTGAGTGACAACTTAAGGCTCTGTTCTCTAAGATGCAAGTGGGTATGAACAATAAATAGGGTAATATGTTCAATTTTCTATATTTGTTACCTCTACTATACTAGATCAAGTGATAATATGGAAGATATCATATTTTGAAGGCCTATTCATACAAGAGAGTGTGTCAGGCAAGGACCCAACTCCCAGTTGGACCGTATTAAAGGACGAGGTTTTGCATTCTCATGAGAGCATATGGGTATTAGTAGACATAAATGAAGAGATGTTGCAAAATTTTCATGCTTCAATAAGAAAAGTACATCTCAGTGTCACTAAGATGTATCGAGACTTTCATCTTCAATATTGGTGTCCATACATGCAATGGGATGTAGCTGGTTTTGTTATGAGATGTTCCACCAATCAGTAGGTGAAGGGGAAGCATCATCAACTGGAAGGGCTGTTACAGTAGTTACCCATTATTGAGTGGAAGTGGAATGATATAACAATGGATTTGGTGGTAGTATTACCAAGATCTCCTTGAGGGAATGATGTAGTATGGTTTTTATCGACATCCTCATGATGGTTGCACATTTCCTACTGATCAAGGAAACCTTCAATGTTGATGAGCTTGGAATGTTATACATCAGAGAGATAGTGCGTTTTCATGGGGTTCCTCACTCTATTATTTCATAAAAGGATTATCATTTTACTTCTCGTGTCTTGAAGGGACTAAAAATGGATTTTGGTACATAGGTACTTTTGAGTACAACTTACCATCCTCAAACAGATGGCTAGTCCGAGTTCAAAATTCAGGTTTTGGAGAATGTTATTTGAGCATGCTTTCTAGATTTAGAGGTCTCTTGGGTGAGACACATGTCCCTAGTGGAATTTTCCAACAATAATAGTTTTCAAGTAATGAGTTAGATGGAACCATACGAGGATTTGTACGATAGTCTATGTCGATCAACCCAATGTAGGATGGAGGCTTGAGTGGCACCTCTACTAGGACCTCGTTTTGTCTGGGATACCACTGAGTGGGTGGAGTTGATTTGGAAGAGGATGGATATTGCACAATCACTCCATAAATATTACATTGATCGACAGAGATAACCCTTGGAGTTTGAGGTCGGAGATTAGGATGACATGTGTGTCACACTGAGGTTGGGACATAGGATGGTTAAGAGACAAGGGAAACTTTCACAAAGATACATTAAGATGTTGGGTTTTTTTAGATAGTTGGTACAATTTTTTATCAGTTGTATCTACTTCAGATGTACCCATCTATTCATGATGTCTTTCATGTTTCTCATCTACATCATTACTTGTTAGACTACTCTCATGTTTTTCAACTCAAGAAGGTTGAGTTGAAGGGGGATGCATCCTTCTAGGAGAACCCAATTTGGATTTTGGATCACAATATGAAGGTTTTATAGGGCCAGTATGTTCCTATGGTATCAGTGTTATAGTAGCATGGATGAGTGCAGGATGATAATTGGGAGAGTGAGGATGAAATACGATCACAATGGGTGGATTTGTTCATAAATTCTTCTTCCCCACCCTTGGAAGGGAAATTTGGGGATGAATTATTATAATGGGGGAAGTCTCTATGTACCTGAATCTTCATTTCAGGTATGGATCATGATTTCATGTTTTTATGAAAAAATAGGAGATGTGGTTTTTCTTATCCACGCTGAGTACTTCTGAGTACACGTCATGTACCAAGAATGTCACATACTGCCACATACTAACCGTGTAATGGTTTTGTACATGGTTGTGTGGTGACCTGACAGACCGTTTATGTTGGGGGTTAGTTAAGGGTAATACACGACATGTACATTTAATAGACATTCCACATAGTTTAATTTTTAATTTGATATATCAGATCAAAGTTTCATCTCATTTCTAGAAACGAATTATTCTTCCCCTTGTTTCATATAAGAGAACTGTGGAAGGGATAATTAACTCTGAACCCCTCCCAATTCCCTATCTCATCTCTGATTGAGACATCTTTGGGTGTGCTAGAATCTATTCAATGAGTTCTCAAAACCCCTAGAGTCTTTCTTGCTATTTACTTCTTTCATGGGTTATTCAATGTTGAGTTTTTTTCACCTTTATGTACATCTATGCTGGTTTAGGCCAATTCAAGGGCAGACAATCAGTTATATCTATCGTACAACATTGAGGTAGGTGGTTTGTGTATTTATTCATTCATATTTAGATTATATATGATAAAATTACCATATACCGATGTTTGTAGTATTTCTCAATTCAGAATTTAACCCTATTATTTACCTTCCATGGTTTGAATGATTGATAAGGGGATTTTTCTTATGTGTGAGGTTATATAACTTTTTACGGGATGCCCCATGGGTGTGTTACCCTTGATTGATTGTTTATGGATGCTTGTTCTAGGATTCATGTTAGGATTTCCTTGTTTTATATACCTTGGATGATTAGGATGGAGTTTTATTGATTATTTGAAATGCATGTGATATGCTAGTGAATGATTAACCATATAGTTGTCTAGATTACATGAGCTTCTTCGATATTATATGTGCACCATTTTTCTAAAATACCATGATATATTTGGACTAGGAAGACTGTGAGGAGTTCAACATTATTTACACAACACCATGAGAGTCATGGTGAAGATGTAGAACTATGATTATTGACCATGAGAACTACTGAGGAGGTCATTTATAATTTATTGATACTATATAAACCCAGGGTTATCGACAGTGATAACTACCTAAGAGGTTGTTTATAATTGATTTATGTTATGTTGACCCTAGGGTATTGAGATCAAGAGCTACCTTGGTGGTCGTTATTAATGAATTTGTGCTATATTGAACCAAATGTGTTAGTCTGTGAGATCGTTCCCTAAGGGTTATTTTTGTGAATAATTGAATTATTGTGAAGAGAATTCCATGCCAAACCACAAGCATGTAATCTTCCTTACTTGATTGTTTAGATGGCCTTCTTAGATATCTGTTTGTTACTATTACACAAGGGTATAGAGAGCATATTCTAGATCCTTAGGTTACATGATTCAATGGATTGAATAATTAATATATGTAAATGAATGTAATTGAAAATTATATGATTGATTACTTTTGAGCACTTCCAAGTTTATTAATTCATTTGTACATACTAACTTCTATATATATATTCACAAATAGTTAGAAATAGATATTTTGGTGGTTGCCTACTAGGATTCATCTCACACCCTTTTTGGGTCATGCTTTGGACCCAAACAGATTACATGATTGCATGTATAGATAAGGGAAAGCGCCCTTATTTATAAGGTAATTGAGTTCTCACGGTTGGATCTCCAGAGCATGGGACCAAGATGAGGATTTTGATGTTGTTGGAGTTTAATTTCATTTTTCTTTTTGGTTTTTTTACTGTATTTTCAGTATTGTGACTTGTTTGGATTCTTTCCTAGACACATGTGACATGCATCATTTATATATATATATATTCTCCAGATGTATTATTACTTTTAGTCTTCTGTTGTTTACTTATATTGTATGATATTACTACTTCCACTACTCTTTACTATTTTTTCTGCTGTGTATACTCTTCCAATGAGAGATTTCTTTCCCCATTATCTCACCTTGGCCCTCACTTCTATTTCACAGCCTGTAGAATTTGGGTAAATGTGCTTGGGTTTACATGGCCAACCAGGTTCAGGGAACCTTGGGGTGGAACTCAAATCCAGGACGTTACAGTAATGTCACCATGTTACTCTAGAATTCATGGTGTGTTCCACATGTAATTGTCAAGGAAGTATATCCCAGACCTAATGCATGTTCGCACATATGAATAATTATAACTAGAACCTAATTTGACTTAATACAAAGATCCTATCAAGATTCATGACATAAGAGTGAAAGTATTGAGAAATCAGATAACTTGATTTGTAAAGGTTATTTACAGAAACTGTAAAACGACTGAAACAGCATGGGAACCTGAGGATGTTATGAAGAAGAACCACCCTAATTTTTTTATAAGGTCATATTGCTGATAACTTTTGGGTTTAAAATTTTTTGAGGGAGGAATATGAAACCCCAAGAATTTACCGTATGTATCTTATTAAATATATTTAATTTATTCACTTGTACACAATGTATTTCTCTCGTCAGCATTTTTTATGTTGGTTATTTATAACCGATGTCAAAAGCTGTGTAAATTGATTTATCTTGTAGGTTATAATATGACTTATGTAAAAATAAATTATCTTGATTTATCATGTCAATAATATAATAACCTCCATGATAAATTAATTATCTCACTTTATCACATTGGTTATACTATAATTCATATGATAAAACCCATTTTTTACATCAGTTATTATATAACCGATGTTATAAATAATTTCATCACATCAGTTATTTAATAACCAACATGATAAATGTATTAAAAAACACTTAATCACATCAGTTACTAAATAATCGATGTGATAAAATATTTAATAATTTTATGAAGCCCCATTTAGAGTCATTATGGTGTTTTTGTTCAAGCGACAATGATATGGTTCTCTCTCATATGAAAAGCCAAGAAACGATTCTTCTAACTCATGGGCTCCAATCTTGTTTTTTCAGATTCATTCATAATTTTTCTATTGGCGCATCTATCTGATCTTCTCACAACTCTCAAAAAAGTTTCACACACCAAAATTTCAGTCATTATTTTTCATGGATGCCCTTAATCTATTTTTTCGTGTGTTTGGTTACTAAAATATCACAATATATTCTTTAACTTCCTCATGTTATCATCATTGGAATGGACATTCCTTTTTTATTTATCTAAAATCATTAGACATGAAATTTATCATTATAGGTAATGGTGTTCCATTTATTATTTATTGAAATATGATTCCTGATACTCCTCATTTTTAGAATTTGTTTTTATCATTTATCATAAATCATTGGGCATGAAATTCCATGCTGATTTTTGTAGATACTCGGGTCGATACCTTATTTAAAAATTAAGTCCCCATATACATATTCCTGATTTTGGAGACATTGGTTATATACTAGAGATCCTTTTTTAATTTATATAATACATTAAATTTTTGGTTATTCTGGTTTAGGAAAAAGAATGTATAATTGTCCAGGTGTTTGGTGATGAATATGTCTTCTGTAGGAGTTAGGGAATTTTATTATTTAATTAATTCCCTATATGATAAGGTTGTGTGTAGTACATATTTCATGGTGATTTCTAGTATTATAAAATAGTATGTTGATATATGGTTTCTTATTTATTTAGAACTACATCGGTAAACTATTTATTATTATATCTTAGTTTAGGTTAAATTCCAATAATTTTCATTCAAAATTATTATACTATATTTAGTACTAATCGGGAGGGTAAATTCATCCAACCAGAAAACCATTAATATTTTACTTCTAGTCAGCAACCTCTAGCATGCACAAATGGGGAGTCTTACTTGAGGCCTTACCACCAACTAGTCTAGTCATAATTTATAAAGTGAACCGGTTTGAGGAATTACATGTTAGCTATGTATCCTACAAAAATCCTCTCCACATACCTTGAATAACATATTTTCACCACCTTCTCAAGACAATCTAGGTTCCTCTCAAGGACTGTACTTTGAGTCTAATAAAAGTCCATTTCAAAAAGTTGCTCAGAACCTAACAATATCATCTAACCACTCACAAATCAATTAGAACCATATACAAGACCATTTTGCCTAAAAAAATCAACAAGAATGATAAAACACATAAACATGACCTTCAAAATTACATGAAATAAATAAAATATTTCAATTCAATAAAATCCTAAGGCATGTTAGGTTAATATTTTAGATAACAAGGATTGAAAATGATGTAAAAAAACTCATGCTATGATGGGTTAATAATACATCACACTAGTTGATGGTTTTTTATTTTGACATAGTGGTTTTATATATTATTTCTCAAAAACAATATCAGTATAATTTTAAAATACGAAAAATTTTTGTAATATTTCAACATCATGTTACATTAAAATTATGGAATATTTCATATAAATATAAAACTGGATTATCTAAATTTATATTCTTTTTAAAATTATTTTCATTCATATATTATTATGATTAATAATTTATATTTAAACTTATATTCTATTATTGTGTAGAATTTGTAATTATAATTTTCTAAATATGAATATATTTGTTTTGTATTTGGAAATTGTGTTACATTAAAATTATGGCATATTTCATATAAATATAAAATTGTATTATCTTAGAAAGATATATAATTTGGATATTTTATATAGGTAATAATGATTCAATGTTACATTACAACACATAGAATGAGTGATGAATATGAGGAAGGTGTTGATGGTTTTTTTGAATTTTCTAAATGAAATGTTCCAAATAATGAAATGTTTTTATGTCCACTCCTGAAATGTCTAAATATGAATAATTGGAAAAGTAGAAAGATAAAATACCATTTAATTTTTCATGGTTTTAATCTGAGTTATAGCCCTTGGATTTGGCATAGTGAAACTGGGTAGAATTATCAGATCTACTAATGAAGATTCTTTATATGTTTGTAATGCTAATGAAATTGATGAAACGATTCATGATTTCAATGTAGAACAAATTGAGAAAGAACTGCCATGTGTCATCGAATGTTTTTTCCTATGGACCACTCTTATAGAAGATTACAAAAATCCATTCAATGGCTTATACGAATTTTATATTTCTCTAAAACCTTTATCCATTGATGCATATTTTGAGAGGGTAAAAAACCTAGACGTGACCTTTGGAAAGACACATAAATCTGGTAATGAAATACATATTTAGAAGAAATGGTCAATAATTTTTGAGCTACCATGTTGTAGATATTTTGAAGTGAGACATAACATTCATTCCATGCATGTGGATAATAATATCTACGACAGTTTGATTGGAACAATGTTAGATATTAAAGGAAAGACTATTAATGGGTTGATTGAAATATTGGACTTACTGTCAATGTGAATACATTTGGAGTTAGCTCCCACTCCTAATGGAAGAGGAGAATTTCTTCCCCCATCTTCTCATACATTATCCAAGGGGGATAAAATTATCTTTTTTTGGTGTCTTCTTGATATCAATATTTTGTAGGGTTATTCTTTAAATGTAAAACATTTTGTCACGTTGAAGGATTTGTAGTTGACAGGTATGAAATCTAATTATTGTCACCTCATGATTCAATAACTTCTACCAGTTTCAGTGCATGGAATATATCCCATATGTGTTATAAATACTACCATGATGGTGTGTTATTTTTTAAATTCAATTTGTAATAATGTTATTAATATGGATGCTTTGATATTTTTTGAAAATGAAGCAATTTCTATACCTTTTCAATTGGAAATGTATTTTTGTCCATCTTTTTTTGATATAATGGTGCATTTAATAGCTCTTCTAGTTTAAGAGATATAAATTTTTCAACCACTATATCTACATTGGATGTATCCTTTTGAATGTTATATGATTCCACTGAAGGGGTATGTTATAAATTCATATATAACAAAATCCTCCATTGTTGAAAATTATATTTATAAGGAGGTAACATAGTTTTGTATGAGTTACTTGTCTATAGTGGATCACATTGGTTTGACTCCATCTTGATTGAACAAGTTAATAATGAGGGAAAGGGGATTCTTGGCATGAATGTCAAATCGTTATCAGGAGAACAGATAATGAAAGTATATTTATTTATCTTGAAAAATATAACTGATTCTCAACCATATATGACATTTCTTATTAATGAGTTTAAATAATGTCATTTAGAGGACAACAAAATACGGATTTTAAATAGGCATAACAAAACATTTTTTCCATGGTTTGAAAAGACCCTTCTTGGAAGATCATATTCATCACATACATTAAGATGTTTTGTGGGTGGTCAATGTTTAAATGTCATGACATGGTCCGAGTATAAATTTAATGGTTATACATTTCATACGAAAGCTCATGACAATAGATTTGAATTTCATAATAATGGGGTTTTGGTGTTCGCAAGAACTAATTCATTTTTCATGTTGTAAATACTAAAACTGAATTTATGCATAAAGATCATATTATGAAGTCATTGAAGAAATATGGTAGGTTTATTACATTAAAATTAATGTTCCAATTTCTAACTAAAAATGGTTTATCGATAAAAAAATGTCAGACATGATGAATTTGGAATG
This sequence comes from Viscum album, assembly GCA_963277665.1. Taxonomy (NCBI): domain Eukaryota; kingdom Viridiplantae; phylum Streptophyta; class Magnoliopsida; order Santalales; family Viscaceae; genus Viscum; species Viscum album. The sequence goes on from OY728135.1 coordinate 1,373,397,044, forward strand.
ACAGTTGTTAATCTGAAAAGATTTGAAAACACAACCGATTGATTTATAATAGAAACACATGAAAAAAAAGTTTTCTATATTTTTGATAAATCCAATATGCAGTGGCCTATTATTTTTCTAGGAAAAAAATATACTTGTGATGATCAACTTGATAAAGATGTTGATTTATATAAGATCCCTACTTCCATGGAAAGATTAACAGATAATAATGATGAACATGTTGTAGAAATGGTTTTTTCATAAGGAATGATCATGATGAAGGATTGTTGGACAAAAATCCATTAGTACATTCCAAATATTAGAGGTAACATATGTATGTTTCTTGTCTAATTTTACTAATTTCATAAAATGTTATATATTTTAATTTTTTACATTATTAAAATACGTATTAAAACAAATAAGTATACGGTTTTTGTCTATATTAGGTTTTTTTTAGTTAACCACTTTTACCATTATATAACTTATATATTTATTTATTTATTTGAATTATAATTATTTTAAATATAATACGTTAAAATATATTTTTTTTGTGTAAAAAATGATTTAATAGGTTGGACCATTTAAATATTCCTACACCAATTTTTTATTTGTTTTCATTCGTTTACATGAAATTTCATATATCATTACAATTCATATAATTTTAGTTACCTATAAAAAATATGATTAACAATGTGCTATGATTTAATTTTCGTTTTTGTTTCATAATTTTTCATTTTTTATTTAAATTAGTATTGTAATAATAGAATTTTTATATCAGTGTACTAATTTTTTGTTTCTATGATTTGAAGGACAATGTCAGATCAATCAGTTGATCCGCCACAAACTTCTGGAGATGAACGTCATGATCATACTTATAGGGAGAAACATGCACATGATATTATTGAGGATCCCCAATATTCTTCATATACTCAAGCAATGGAAAATATGAGTTTGGGGGATCGTAAATGTGGCGGAACACATTTACCCAAATTATCACTTTCTTATATCCAGGACCAGAATATATTGGTAGATTTTGATGATAATGATATTCCAAGAGGTCCTAATGAAAAATAATTAAAGAGTTTTGTATCAACTTTAGGTAAAATCAAAGTCATCTTTTTGTTAATTGATTGGAGAAGTGTTGAAAAAACAACACAATCTCAGTTGTTGGAGAACATTTAGGTAAGGTACTTTGTTATTTTTTTACCTATCTTGAAATTTTTAGATTAAAATATGTTTTCTCACTTATTATTAGATGAAATTTGATATACTTGATTCTAGAGGAGTCAGGAGTAAATGTTAACCAATGGATTCTAGGTGATAGAGGGATTTCAATTCGACCTTCATATCTGAATACATTTATGAGAATTTTTGGTAAGTGGAATGTAAACTTTTAGAATATTGGTTTTGTTAATTATAATATTATTGATTTCTTAATGATTTATTATTCTTAATTTACAATAATTAAGGATATATCCTCAAGATCTCCAATCTAGAAATTTATACCCTTATAATTTATCTAGTAAATGGTATACATTATTGTAATAACAAATAATGGATGAAAAATTAAAAAAATATAGAGATGAAACACCAAGATCTGGAGAGTATGTTCCTCCACCCCCTTGTATAGACATGAAATATAGTAGAGGATGAATATTAGAAAAAAAGATATTATCTTATGGAAGAATAAAGGGCCACAGACGAGAGGATTCTAAGATTTTTATTTTATTTATTTAAGTTAATTTAATACTTTATATAATTATAATCATTGCATATTTTTTCAAATAATTAAAACATGATTATCTTGAGGATAATAGAATACATGTGGTATTTGTAGATGAATGGATGAAAGATATTTTATCTATAGCATTGGGGAAGCTTGAATACCCAGGTCATGTACGAGGATTCTCGGTGGGTGTATTGGTGAGAAGTGTTATCACGTTATTCAGCATATTCAATTGAGGGTTTTTATAAAAAATATTATTTTTGATGGTGAAGTTAAATAAATTATTACGACGATGGATTAAAAGAAAAAAGCATCGGTATAGTCTATTTTTTCAAACATAGAAAGACAATTTCAGATTTCAAATCCAACTCCACCTCCACAAGTAGCTCCCACTCCCCTACCTTTGCATGCAGACCCCATTATTTTTCCTCCACCTATTCCTAGAAAACCCATTTTTTATCTTACTCAAATACTCACTCCTACACCACCGCATTTATGACCCAATTTTTATGCTAGTCATACACCCCCTCCTCCACAACTTCCAAGTTATTATGAGTTGTATGTTGATGATAATCACTATCACATAGTTTCATATGTGTTGAAATATTATATAAGAGTTACAATTAATCATAAAAAGTTATAGATAGAGAAAATATGGTCAATGTACCAGATATTATTGATATATGACCTGGAGTACCATTACTTACAAATGAGGTGAGGATAGTTGGAAAAAGTATCAGCCACATTTTACTTTGTCCATATAGACTTCTATACCATATTACCATAGAGGAATGTGTGTATTTTATATTTTATTTTATTTTGGTATTAAATTAGTTGTAACATTTTAATGTTAATATATTTATCTATTTATTTACAAGAGTACATTAAAGGTAATAAAACACTATATGGCCAATAATAATGTCAAAGTGATATGACTTTTGATACTAATTCTAACAGTTTTGATAGATTATCAATATATTCATATATTTTGGAAGGTTCTTATATGTTTCCAAAGGAATCACATATATGTGGGAATGAAATAAATTTAGGTATTTTTAAAAATGATATCATGGAGCTTGTTACTAGAGATATGTTGGGAATCAATTTGATGCAGATTTTTTCCATGTAAGTCTTAACATAAATCTTCCATATTGTTAAATTTATTGAAAATTTATACATATGTCTATTTACTATATGGTATATTTAAAAAATATATTAGGAGAATGAAAATTTAAGTGAATATAGATTAATGGACCCACAATTGATTTCACATGAAATGCACACATTAGCTAAGGAACAAAGAACAATTTATAGTTTTGAATGTTGGGAAGAGAATATAAATACACAGTGTTTTATGTTTCCTTAAGTTGAGATGTATGAGACCTATATCTAGAAACGTGATATTTATCTTTTAACATAATAAAAACTAACATTAAATTATCTTTTATATAGTGAACATTTAATTTTAAGTGTTTTTCCATGGGAGAAGAAACATTACTGAATATACTTTATCCATGTTGATGTGCGAGGAAATTCTAAGAACATGTTGCAAAATAATGTTTTAATTTTTAATTAATTTTTTATATTACATTGAATTTAAAAATTATTTCATTAATATTATTTTCTAATAGGGTATGAAATTTATTTAAAAAAACTATAACGAAAGACAATGTCGAGATCAAATATGTAAAAGTAAAAGGTGAATTTCCATTTATAATTAGTACAGTTTTTATATATTACATAAAAAGGTTATTTTGAAATGACAAACTGATTAAAAAAATTACCTAAACAAAAATGTGTCCAAGAATACAGATATTATGTGTTAATATTTTTGAATTAAATAACTACAAATAGAACATTTATGAAGTTTAACCTGGTTAGATTTTGTTATAAATTATTAGTTAATATTTCATTTGTTTTATTTATTATACATGTTAACTACCTTCCTTTAAATTTTTATATTTTTTATAACCCTCACCCTTATAGTGCACAAGGGATGAAAAATTTATAAGTATAATAGTCAAATCATTTTATAGGTTTGATTGGATTTTAGTTTATTTTTAGTGAATATTGGAATTTTGAATGTTGTAATATTAATTGTCTATTTGGTAGTTTTTTTGTTGGATTTCAGTTTTTTTAGTTAATATTTCAATTCTTGAATGTTATAACTGTGAATGTTTAATTTTTCTACTATTTTTGCTTGTTTCTTATTATTTATGTATTTTTCTTGTTTTTTTGATAGTGTATAGGAAGGGTTACATGAAATGTTAATGAAAATTCACATCCGTTATTTTATAAAAAATGCAAAAAATATATTCCATTAGTTTTTTACATTGGATCAAAAATAACTAATGTGGTATAAGTTTTTTTACTTTGGTTATAAAATACCCAACATAAAAACAATTCCTCAAGAATCCCTTTCACATTGGATAATTATTTACTAACATAAAAAAGCTTTTGGTATAGTGGTTTTCCATATCATGTTTTTTATGTCCAACACGTTATTTGATTTTTTATACCGATTAATTAATAACTGATGTTAAACCCCTTCATCGCAAAGCATTTTTCATGTCGGTTACTAAATAACCAATTTAATATATGATATTTTACTTGGGCTAATTAATATCTGACATAAAATATATGTTCCATTATTGATTTTAAATGTTGGGTTTTTTAACTGACATTAAATACAATATTTATAACATTCCCTTTAATAACATCAACTGAAAATAGATATAATAAATTAAAAAAACCCTGATGTTGTAAATCATTTTTGCAATAGTTATTCATCAACTTATTGTTTGTGTAACACTCATTTTTGACAAACAATCATATTTTATTAAATATTATTATTTTAACATGATCATATGAATAGTAATGTAACTGTTAGGAATAGTAATCTAACTATTAGAATAATATCCACACCAATAAATATATACATAAAATATAGGTATATCATAAATGAAAATAGGATAAATTTTTTTCGTGGAGTAATTAAATTAATGTTTTTAAAATGAAAAATTATGTGTTGGAATTTTTGTGACACATAAATTTTTATTTAAAATTTTATAATTTAAATAATGATTTTTAAGAAAATTTATTTTCATGAAACCGATTCATGAAAAAATATTTTACTTTATTATAATGATAAGATAATTTTATGGGACTATAAATAATTTTTAAAGTGTCGTTGAAATAGTAATATTATTAAAATAGCTATTTTTCAAATAAATGATCATTTTAATTAAAAATTAAATTTATAATATTTAGAAAATTATTTTCATAAAATGGAGTCCATATTTGAAATATACACATCGAAAAATGAATAGTGTTATTTTTTGGTATTTTTCTGAAATAGTTTAATTTTTGATGAATATAGATATACAATAATTTAAGTTATTTAACAAATACATGAATTATTAATTCATAAGTGGTGTATATATGTGGTAATAACCTATAAATACCCCTACCATAGTAGCCAAGAGTCTATGCCTTGCTTTATTACATTGGAATAATAATCAAAGAATTCACATCCCAAAGGAAAAAATAGTTTAGTACCTTCGGAAAAGTAGATACAGTCATAAGCATTACATTAAAACTTGAAATGAAATACAACATAGTGACTCCATTATATATATTACTATTCTCTATGATCATATCAATAGATAAATCATAACATACGTCTTGGAATCCTAGGGAAAAATAAAACATAATAATGTGGTGAGATCAGATGCACAGTAAGGCTAAGAATACATCGAAAGTTATGATAAATAAACCTAAAAAATAAGTATAGGTGAATGACTAAATACAAATTCCATTAAAAAATAATCTTTAGCATAATATTTATGGAATAAAATCTTATCAACTAATTACATATAAATAATAACATGATAATTATACTCACCCATGGATATTTAACTAGTCGAATAATCAAATGGATTGTCAACAACTAATCTCATAATTTTGGAATTGATAATGTGGGACATCATAAACATGCCATCTTGGACTTTTCTAAGAATTTAACATAAATGGGTAAGTACTCAGCCAAAACCTGGTCCATTTTGTTTTAGGAGACCTACCAATTAATCGAGGGGGTATAAAGGGACCCACCCAACACATACTAAATCCAATTCATTCCTCATATAAAATGGGTGAATCATAATAAAAATATACATTAATTTTTAAAATAGTACATAAAATGTAAATAATTTTCCCAATTAGTAATTAAAATCATAATCTATCCAGAGTAATATTGTGAATGGTATCAAGATAGTACATCTCTAGTCAAAATGATCATAATACATTCAATAAAATTTGGAATATGGTATCATAATAGATCAAAAAAATTAATAATAGGATTAAATATAAGGTGTTTACATAGATAGAAATTACATAACAAAATCATTGAAAATTTCATGAGATAAATACAATTTTTCACTTTTGAATCATTTATTTAAAAATCCAAACAATTATAAAAAAAATTTCCTGGGAAACAACCTTGTAAACATCTTAAGGATTTTTAAAAACATTTTGGTTTTATGAAAGTGAAAAAATAAACTTCTTATGTATATGTTTAATAACACTTATATTAAGTTTTGGAAAAAAAGAAACATTTAAAAGAGATTTTCTTTAAAATAAAGTGTGAGCATTAACCAAATTATTAAATTATACATATCATTAGTAAATCCACATAAAAAAGTGAAAATACATGTTAATATAATCAAAATTCACTTTCAACATTATCATATCAACAAATAATCATTAGATTAGATGTTTAACCCAAAGAATAAAAATTGTTTTATGAATTTCCTTACAACTATGCAAACAGTCAAACCGTATGCCCCATAAAATTAATGATAATAAAATGAAACATTTAATACAATGAAAATAAATAGATTCTTGATATTATATATCAAAGGTATGTATAAATATACAACAAATAAGAAATTAGTGGTGAATAACGTATATATCACATAAATAAATGTGAGATGAAAAACCCAGACAAAGATCATATCGTTGGAGTGAGGATAACTCAAGGAAGTAATTATGTGTGATAAATGTAAATCAAAAAAATAAAAGTGGAAATACAGTATAATACAATTAGATATCAATTCTCACAAATTATAGGTATAATATATCCAATGACATAGAATTGTAACATTATGAATGGAAATTGAGTTAAGAAGTCCCTAATGTTATGTCAAACGCATTCTACACTAGAATTTAATGTACTGGATAATCAAATTATATTTAGAACAATTTATAGAGTTATTTTATTTTTTATAATTTTATTTAGTTTATGTATTTCCTTTTTTATGATTTATAAGATACAATTTCATCATTCATGGAGTGTTCTTTTTCATGTTTTTCATGATCGGTTCGCTTGTACACAGTTTTGGAAGTTTATGTTAAATGGGAATAATTATCCATAATTGAAATTATATCTCATCAATGATCTAAATTTTTTTAAATGATCTTAAATATCATTTATTTATATTTTAGGAGGATGATTCGTTAGATAAAACATCAATGAATATGATTTAATTTATTTTGTCATTTTTTATGACCATCACGAACTTATATAATTTTATTTACTATCATGCTTATATATTGGTTCTACAACATCATATAACTTATAGTATGTATAATAAAATATGACCTCACCACTTATAATATTTATAATAAAATATTATCTGTCCATATTAATGGTTGTATGAACAACCTTGAATGTGGTAGGGGAAAATTAAAATGCATCGTCCATGATGGTGGTAATTCAACACACCATGGACAATGTTTTCATGTTTAGAATAAAAGGGAGAGAAGAAAGAGTTTTATAGTGGATATTAATTTAACACAATAAAATTATATTATATATAATATATTGTAGTTATAATTCATTTTTAGATAAATTAGGTAAGGGGTGGAAAATAAAAAAGAATAAATTAAAATAGAATGAAATATGATTTTACTTCTTGTATAATGTATCCTTGATAACCTTCTTAAGGAACATGGGATTGGTCTCTTTATGAGGAAAAATAGACTTGAATGTGGGGAAGTTTTTTTGTATTGTAATTGGGAATAATATAACCAATATAAAAATATTATAAGGTGTGAGGAGACGGGGTGGTGAGGGGTGGTATTTCTTGTTGATGAGAGGATAGTTTTTTTTATTATATTCATTAGTTAATTATTTTGGCTCAAGAATATCAATCGTATTGATTCAGGTGATGATATAAAATAAATTAATAATGTTGGTTATAATTATTGAGTGATTATGTCATACATACATATTCCATGACTCAAAAATAAATTAATTTACTTATAATGTTAAATACTGTATATTATTGTATTTCACTATTCCAAAAAATCTACTACTTTAGAAAAATCCAAAAAATTCACTCAAAAAATTCTATGATTCATAGATTTCAGAAATGGACTCAATTTTATAAAAATTATTTTCTAAAGATTATAAATTTAATTTTTAAATAAAATCATCTTTTATTCAAAAAATACTGATTCTAAAACTATTACTCATTTTGCAACACTTTGAAAAAATATTTATGGTCTCATAAAATTATTTTATAATTATAATGAAACAAAATATTAATTTTTGAATCTTATTTTATGAAAATAAATTTTTATTTATATATTTATATTAATTATAGAATTTTAAATAATCATTTTTGTATCACAAAAACACCAACACTTAATTTAAAATTTTTAAAACATTTATTTACTTATTCAATAATATAAACATATCATATTTTAATATATGAGATACATATATTTTATATATACTTTCATAGGTGAGGATATTATCTTAATTTCCATATAACTATAATTAACATTTACATATACATTCCAACATTCTTTTTAAAATATAATAATATAACATGGTTCGTTTGTTCAACGTAAAAAATTGAATAAATTGAATTTATTTAACAAGATACATATCGTAAGATCCTACAGTGTTACGTTCTCCCCTCCATCAAATATTGTATCCTAGAAATTTCTATAATATCACCTCATAAAATGAGTTCGGTAGTTCTCCATTATAAATTTTTATTATTCTCATGTTAGATCTTCAATTTTGTGATTTCTCCAAATTAACTTCACCATCCGAGTCACCCAATTCCTCTGGAAATGTTCTCTAGTGCCCAAAATTTGCATACTCACTTCACCATATGAAAAATCATTTTCCAAATCTATTTCTCCCAAACTAAGAACATGCATTACGTTAGGCATGTGCTTCCTTAACAAAGAGATGTGGAACATATCATGTAATTAAAAAATGCTAGGTGGAATTTCTAAAAAATAAGCCAGAACTCCAATTCTCTCCAGAATTTTAAAGGTGTGATGTACCTGGGGCTTAATTTACCTTTCTTATCGGACCGTATAACAACCTTCAATGAGAATCTTTTAGAAAAACATGATATCCCACTTGATACTCAAAATACATTCTCTGGTTGTCAGTATATCCATTATTCCTACTTTGAGCTACTTTAATATGGGTTTGAATAATATTAACTTTTCTATTTTTTTCCTCCACGTGTTCTGGGCCTACAAGATTCATCTCACCAACTTCATCCCAAAAATGATGGAGTAAGATACCTCTTTCCATATGATTCATCACGTGGAACCATTTTAATAGTAGAATGGAAACTATTATTTTAGGAAAACTCAACCAAAGGTAAATAATTATCCCAGATACCTTGAAAGCTGAGTGAGTGGGACCTCAACATGTCTTCTAATATTTGAATAGTCCTTTCAGACTGTCCATCGGTTTGTGAGTGATAATAAGTACAAAAATAAATCTCGGTATCGAAAACCTTTTAGAGACTTTTTTTGAGAATTATGATGTAAAATAGGGATATCAATCCGAAAAAAATGATATAGGTTCCCCCTGAAGTCCTAAAACTTCATTAATAAATATTTGTGCACAACACTCCAATAGAAAATTCTCCCTTATAGTAATGAAATATGAATATTTGATATGTTGATCAATAATTACACATGTTGCATCATTATATCTTGGATCCATTAGTAATATAGTGAAAAAATCCATAGTAACGTTATCATATTTCCATGTAAGAATATGTAGAGGTTTTATGACACCTATAGGATGTTTTCATTCATCCTTCAATTTTTCAAAAACTAAACATATTGACACATAATCAGAAATTTCCCACTTCATATTATCCCCCCAAAAATGTTCCATCAAATTTCTATACATATTAGTGCTATCAGAGTGTATAGAAAAATTTGATCTATGAGCATCATTCAATAGTTCCCTTTTTAGCTCGAGTATAGAGGGAAGGAAAATCTTCTTCCAAAATATAAAAAATATATCATTATTCAAAAATTATACCAATTTCCCATCATTATGAGCTTTCATTTTATTTTAAAATTATCATCATCATACTGAGAACTTTTTATCATTTCCAAAAAAGATGGTTTCGAAACCATTTTAACAAGTAGTAATGATTCACCTCCCATTATAGTTAATATTTTAATGCCCCGAAGATAGTTACCCAGATTCGATGCATTATTTAAATACATTGGAATGATTGAACGGAATCAAGTCCCGAAGGACCGATCAATTTATCAGTCTGGGAAAATAGATTACATGTATGAATGTTACAATACACTTTATAACATACAAAACAACATAAATAATCATTTATGAATGCAATTATTCCCTTGGATTTACCCTGTATATCAATCACAATACTCTTCTTGGAATCCTGGGAAAAATAAAACATATAAAGGGGTGAGCTCAGATGCTCTGTAAGGGTAAAAATATAGCGGAAAAATTAATGAATAACACTGAACATTTAAGTCAATGTATAAATAAAACAAAATCCTTTTAAACATAAAATTCAACATAATATTCCAAAAATAAAATGAAATAATTCCATTTACTTATTCACATGGTTATTCTACTAGTCGAATAATCACATGTGATATCACTAACCACTTTCATAATGAGGTAATGCATAATTCCAGACTATCATAACGACATAGTCAAGGCCTTGTGCCAAGACTAGAAATAAGATTTTTTCAAGGCCTTGTGCCAAGACACTAATTTGTCTCATGAGACCTACTGATACATAGAGGAGCTATAAAGGGCTCCACCCGTCACTTACTAAGTCCAATGCATTCCTCATATTAACATGTTTAAACATAACATAAACATTCGTATTAAAAATATCATATGAAATGTAAATACTTTCTTCATAAACCATGAATCGTATAAAAATAACACATCCATAATCAAAAATATCACAAAACCTTAAATACAATATGGAAGTTTTGTATCATTATAAATCAACTTCAAATAAGCTTAAAATCCATCAGAGGATGTTGAAATATATGAAATCAAAACTATTTGAGAGAAATATATCTTTTTTTTGAAATCATTTAAAAGTCACATAATTATAAAATATAACATTTACTTTGAAAATATTATTATAAGATTGAACGGGAAGATTCGAAGATTTTACAACGGTGGAAAATAGCCGCACCCGCCGTATATGTTAAAAAAAGACATTCTTACCTTAATTTGTCGAAAAGGATAAAAAATTCGTTGTTTGGAAAATGACGTAAATATTACTTTATAAACTTCTTATTAAAAATTAAAACAAGGTTATAAATGACTTTAACCCATATTCTTTAAAATAGTTTTAATGTTTTGAAATACATTTTTAATAAACATGGATGTGGACGATAAAGAGGTCCCAGTAGATAATTATGTATAAACAACTTCGGATAATGAAGAGATTGTAAAATAAACCCTTACCTTGTACTTTTCCTTGGTTGAGGGTTGTATAACCTCATGTATAATGGTGAAATAATTGTTATTAAATTATACAAGAATCATATACATTAGTATGATATCATATATGATCTTTTAACATTTATTTGTTAATAATATCTTAGTATTATCATCGTTTCGAGTGTTAAAAGATTCATTTTTTATTTATATTCTTTGTTAGGTGAGCCATATTTGTTATGGATGGGATTTATTTTATTCATATCCATAATTATATCATGTCTCTTAAAATTATTTTTAATCATCAAATCAAATTTAGTCTTGAACGGATATAATGGGGAATGAATCTCATCGCGTTCGTGGAGACGGTAATCCATACGTACGCACGAGTGACAATAGCATTTTTTGTTATTAAAATAATATATAATTGGATGGTATATAATATATACAGAATCATTATAATGTTATATTTATTATTTAAATGAGTTACACATCATTATTATACCCATACAAATAATAGTGTATTGAATAAAAATTACACCACGACGTGGAGACGGTATGCTGTACTTATGCATGTATGGAGAAATATCATTAAAAGGATGGATAGAATACTGAATATGGTTTTACCATATTTATAATAACATAAAATTATATAGAAGCTACTGGATTTATTATTTTAGAAAGGAAATAACAAAGAATGAAGAGGTTGAATAAGAAAGGAACTTGAAAGAGGGTGGTAAAAACATTACCTCTTCTTCGGGTTCTTCCTTTTCATTTGATCAAAAGGGCACCTTAGGATGGCTTTATGATGAAACTGAGGCCTCTAGGTTGAAGTGAAGGAATCTGAGAGAATATTTTGGTAGGGTTTGGCCGACCCAAAAGGTTTTGAAGGTGTGAAGAATTGGATAGAAGTGGTGTCCTTTTCTAAGGGGGAGGAGGGGCTCTTTAGAAAAAACATAAAGTATTATTTTATGATAAATTAATATTCGGTTTCTAATGACTTAAAAGTGTATTATTCAAAGTATAAGGTGGGGATGGGTCAAAATCCGTTCAATCAATAGATTTTATATAGGTTTGGGTAAATATATTAACCTTATCGTTTAGTTTTAACTCATAGTTAATTAGTTTGACATTTACCATGTCACTTTTTATTCTTATATTATATAGTTAATAAACATACTATATACATCCAAGAGACCTCCAAGTTGTCCATTAATTATAAAACTATCATTATATAAGTCCTTTGTATGATCCTTGGATTTTTAAGATTATAATATCAATTAATAATATAATATTTGTTTTAAAAACTCATTTATGTCAATTTTGACAATATTTAATAATTGATTTTTGTTAAAGTCATAAAAACATTATTAATTCGAACCAAATTCATTTAATAAATAATAACATGTCATATTAACCAATATAATTCGTTGATGAAGTCAAAACTTTCAAATTATATTTATTTTAACATTTATATTACAAATTATTTAATTTTTTCATGAATGAGGAAAATACTGCATCATTATTGTGTCATAAATAAATTTACTTATTCAATGTCTAAAAATTATAAATAAAATACCATTATATATGAAATATTTTTATCATTATAATTAATATTTATAGTCTAAAATATAACATATATAACCCTATGTAAAAATTGTTTTTCTAATAGATATATGCTTATGCCATTTTTGTATTTACATTAACTTAATTAATATAAAATGTCATTATCACCTACAAGTGGCTCCATGGGGTCCGAAAATCGACCCAAAGATGCCCATGGTCGGAAATGTATCAACCAATATGGTTAGGACACATTTTAGGGTAAATTAATATTATTATAATATTATTTGTTTACCCTTATTTACCAGATTTACCTTTTAACCATGGTAAATAAAATATTTACCGAAATAATTATTTAAAATGTCTAAATATAAGAGTTACCAATTTTCACAATTTCGACTTCCTGATTCCAAATATAGAATCCATTTTTCAAAATTCAAAACACATAAGTGGCCGAAATTAATTAATTCTCGTTGTCAAAACTAAAATCTTGTTTTTAACAAATAATAACTATCAAAAGATTGACACATTCTTATGTCCAGTTTAAATATGAAATTATGTTCAATAACCAAAACTGGATTAAATGGTACAATTATAATCTAATTATACTTTAAAATCACTCAAATTCATAATTTACCACTATTAATTATTTTGATTAAAAAAGTTTTTTTAAAATTAAAATTTAGTAATTTTCACTATTCATCAAAATATGAAAGTTATCAAAAAAGTTAAAAAATTTCACCCTAATATAATTTCGATATTCTGAATCAAAAAATGAATTCTATTTTACCAAAATAAAAACATAAAAGTTTCGTTTACTAATTTAAAATTAATTCCTGCTATTAAAACCAAAAGGCGTATTTTTTATAACTATCAAAAGTTTGACACTCTTTATGTCCAATTTCAAAGTGAAATTATTTAAAATGACCATCATTGTATTAAATGGTAAAAATATAATCTATTTATACTTTAATACCATTAAAATTCATTGTTTAACAATATAAATTATTTTGATTAAAAAAGATGTTTTCAGATAAAATATAGTATTTTTCACTATTCACCCAAATATGAAAGTTATCAGAAAAACACCAAACATTTATTGAAACTCAATTATTATGTCCCGATTATAAAGAAGAAGTTTATTTTGTCAAATTTAATATATAAAAGTTTCAAATATTTTATTTAAAAGGGCTTCACCATTAAAAGGTTGTAAAATTGCATTTTTTTGAAAAATACTTCTTTTATTTGATAAAAAATGTATTTGGTATTACATTATGTCTAAAAAACTCATAATATGTATTCTAATATTATAAGGATTATATAAAGTTCAAAATTAAGTTAATATTATTCTTAACCACTTTTGAACTGCTTGTTTGGTAAGTCATGGTGCCCTAGAACTCGATGTTGCATATAGTGAAAGTTATTGAATTAATTTGAAGAAATAAAGTACTATGAAATCAAGGGGTGTTACATTATTCCCTCCTTCAATAAATTGTGTCCATGCAATTTGAAATTATTTTTCTAAAATAAAAGGATGAAAATGGAAAATACATTTGGGAAAACCCACATCAGAAATTAGGTTAGTAAAATTTAGTCATAATTAGAGGAAAAGTGAAATGAAAGGGCCAGCACCAAATTATGATCTCGATTTGGAGAACATTGGTGGAAATTAGAGACATATAATAGGAGGAAAGACATAAATATTTATTGGTAGTGATTGAGGTCATTAATAAAAACATGTGTAAAATTGAGGGCCTTAAATTTATCAATTTATGATCATTTAAAATACCATCGGTTCAACAAAACATATGGTATTAGGAAGACACATTTTTTGTCTTAAGATCCCTTCACTAAAGTATACGAATTTATATCTTCATATAATAAGAGAAGAAGAAAAACATATTCTTGACAAGTAGAGCCTCATCCTTTAACTAATTTCTACCATAAACACATCTTTCACTCTAAAAGTTAATAGAAGATAATAATAATATTCTATATATCCTATTTTCATAGGGTTAAAAAAAATTAATTCATATACCAGATTTTTTTTAAAAAAACACTACATTATTCAATCCAGGGCATCATGTGGGCCAGTGGTAGGTGATACACCCTTGTCACCCTTCGGTTGCGGGTTCAAGTCTCGCGGCATTGCCAGACGTGACGGGTTGCCGCTCGACCTCCGGTTTATCCTTTTATGGAAATCCAAAATTATCTCAATCTAGAATTATCCAAAATAATTCTATCCAAACACACAGTCCAAAATTTATAAGGAAGGTAAAAAAACTGAAGATCCTTTTTTCTGCGTAATAACATGTGAACACTTTCATCATGTATTCTTTTAAAACACTACAACATCCTGAATTACCATAAAACCTTATTGATTATATTCATGATCCATTTTTCCTTATAAAATACTGGATATACTCCTTCTATCCAAAAATGTTGTAAACTCCAACAATGATGAAATATAGAAAGCATTAATCAGTTTCAAGGAAATCATGAATATCCAATATAATTTATCCAAATCAATCATGTATTATTCCAAAATCACTACCTCGGTATCAGAACCATATTATGGTTTATCTTTCTCTCAACCGTGATTTTTCCAGAAATTTAACATGCTATTGAGTCACTTTTCTCGGTTCCACACAATTTGAAGTCCTTAATGAAATAGTGCTGCAGTACATTCTTTATATACTCCATAATCATTATAACCAGTTCATTGTTGATACAACACTCAAATAACATAATTCTCTAAGAACAACATAAGAACTATAATCATTACTCCTCATCTGTGGTAGTATCATAACTTGATTATTATCCAATAGCATCATTTGGGGAATAATCTGATGATTTGGAAATCGGTTCTCGTAGTGCCCCAAATCCTTTTAGATGAAGCATTGTTCATTTGGAACCTTTTTCTTACCCTTGTAGTCACGTACTTGGTGTCCTTTTTCCCCACACTTATAACAGACTCCCATTCCCTTTAAGTATTTTACAAGGTGATTCTTTCTACAGTTATCACATATGGGAAAATTATTCTTTTCTCTCTTCCCTTTATCCATCTTTCTCTCTTCCATCCTTTTCTTCTCTTGATTCCCTTCAAATCCATAGGACTCGGAGAATTAATTACTTATCTTATTATCAAATGATACTATTTCTTCATATTTTGAGAATACATGGGAGACTATTTCCCTTATTAATGTTTTCTAAATACAATGAAAGATATGATCCTTCTTACTCTTTGGATCATACGTATTGATGGAGTTTACAATCCTTCTATTGGGCGCCATTTCTATACAATAGCATAAATTAGGTCAGTTTATGAATTGTAACGAATAATTGCAAACATGTAAAATACCTAACGTAAATTGAATGGTTTATGGATATAATCCATAATCATAAATATGTTTTCATTGAGGAATTATATACTCATAAACGCTTCATAATGATTTATAAAGAAAATTATAATTATCCTAAGCATATCCCCCAGGAGTGTCGTAACCCGGAGTGAAGCAAGGCCCTTTGTCGTGCACCAGTTCCCGTTAGAGACTAGATCAAAGTGGAGTTTTTGGGTTTTACCCCTAGGTACATCTGTTACAGTGCTGCCTCTATCTTCTCGTATCCAGATAGGGATGTATTTCATGGAAAACTCAAAAAATCTATACAATACCAAAATTCAAGGAAGTTCTTTTATACTAATCCTCAAAGTCTATCTTAGGGCTATGTTCTCTAATCAGAGTTTATCTAAATCTAGTTTCCAAGTTTATTTATAAACTTCCTTTGATACCAACTGTAATGCCCCGACCCCAGTTACCCAGAGTCGGTGCATTATTTTAATTCATTGGTATGATTACAAGGAATCATGTCCCGGAGGACCGATCTGTTTAGCAGTCTTGGAAAATAGATTACATACATGAATGTTACATTACACATTATAACATATAAAACAACATAAATAATCCTTTATGAATGCCATTAATCCCTTGGATTAACCCTGCATATCAGTAAGAATACACTTCTTAGAATTTTGGAAAAAATAAAACATTAAAAGGGGTGAGCTCAGATGCTCGGTAAGGATAACAATATAGCGGAAACTTTAATGAATAATCATAAACATTTAAGGCAATGTATAACTAAAAAAAGCCTTTTAAACTTGAACTTCAACATAATATGAAAAAAATAAAATAAAATAATGCCATTTTCTTATTCAAATGGATATTCTACTCGTCTAATAATCACATGCAATATCACTAACCACATTCATAATGATGGAATGCATAATGTCAGACTATCATAACCACATAGTCAAGGCCTCGTGCCAAGACTACAAATAATATTTTGTCAAAGCCTTGTGACAAGACACTAGTTTGTCTCATGAGACCTATTTATGCATCAAGGAGCTATAACAGGCTTCACCCGTCACTTACTAAGTCCAATGCATTCCTCATATGAACAGGTTTAAACATAACATAATCATTCGTATTAAAAATGGCATACGAAATGTAAATAATTTCTCCATAAACCATGAATGGTATAGAAATAACACATCCATAGTCAAACATATCACAAAAAAATCAATATAATATTAATGTTTTGTATCATAATAAATCAACGTCAAATAAGCTTAAAATCCATCAAAGGATGTTGACATAGATGAAATCAAAACTATTTGAGAGAAATATATCTTTTTTTAAATAATTTAAAAGTCACATAATTATAAAATAGAACATTTAATTTGAAAATATTATTATAAGATTGTAAGGGAAGCTTTGAAGATTTTACAACAGTAGAAAATAGCCGCACACGCCGTATAAGTTAAAAAAAAGACATTCTTACCTTAATTTGTCGAAAATGATAAAAAGGTACTTGTTTGGAAAATGACATAAATATTCCTTTAAAAACGTATTATTAAAAAGTCAAACATGGGTATAAATTAATTTAACCCATATTCTGTAAAATAGTAAGAATTTTTTGAAATAAATTTTTAGGAAATATAGATGCAGATGATAAAGAGGTCCCAATAGATAATTACGTATGAACAACCTCAGACAATGAAGAGATTGTGAAATAAACCCTTACCTTGTACTTTTCCTTTGTTGAGGGTTGGTTAAAATCATGTATAATGGTGATATAATTGTTATTAAATTATACAAGAATCATATACATTAATATGATATCATATATAATCTTTTAACATTGATTTGTTAATAATATATTAGTATTATCATCCTTTCAAGTGTTAACAGATTCGTTTTTTGATTATATTCTTTGTTATGTGATCCATATTTGTTATGGATGGGATGTATATTATTCATATTCAGAATGATATCATGTCTCTAAAAATTATTTTTAATCGTCAAATAAAATTTATTCTTGAATGGATACGATGAAAAATGAATCTCATAGCATTCTTGGAGACGGTTATCCCTACGTACGCACGAGGAAAAATATCATTTTTTTGATATTAATATAATATATAATTGGATGTTATATCATATATAAAGAATCATTATCATGTTATATTTTTTATTTACATAAATTATACATCATTATTATATCCATCCAAATAATAGTGTATTGAATAACAATTACACCACGACGTGGAGATGGTAGGCCGTACGTACGCACGTATGGAGACATGTCATTCAAAGGATGGATAGAATAATGAATATGGTTATAACATATTTATAATAACATAACAGTATATAGAAGATACTGGATTTATTATTTTATAAATCAAATAACAAAGAATTAATAAGTTGAAGAATAAAGGAACTATAAAAAGGGTGGTAAAAAATTACCTCTTCTTCAGGTTCTTCCTTTTGATTTGATCAAAAGGGAACCTTACGTTGGCTTTATGATCAAACTATGGACTCTAGGTTGAATTGAGGGAATCTGAGAGAATATTTGGGTAGGGTTTGGCCAAACCAAAAGGCATTGAAGGTGTGAAGAATTGGTTAGAATTGGTGTCCTTTTGTAAGGGGAGGAGGGGCTCTTTAGGAAAAACTTAAATTATTATTTCATAATAAATTCATATTCTGTTTCTCATAGCTCCAAAGTAGATTATTCAAAGTCTAAGGTGGGGATGGGTCGAAAACCTATCATCCAATATATTTTAGACAGGTTTGGGTCATTATATTATCCTTATATTTTAGTTTTAACTCTTAGTTAATTAGTTTAACATTTACCATGTCACTTTTTATTTTTATATTATATAGTTAATAAATTTACTATATACATCCAAGATACCCCCAAATTGTCCAATAATGATAAACCTATGATGATATAAGTCCTTTTGTCGAATCATATATTTTTATGAAAATAATATCAATTAATAATATAATATTTGTTTTAAAAACTAATTTATGTCAATTTTGACAATTTTTAATAATTTATTTTTTTTAAAGTCTTAAAAACATTATTTATTCAAAAGAAAATTCATTTAAGAAATCATAACATTTCATATTAACCAATAAAATTCTATTTTGAAAACAAAAATTAAAAATTTTATTTATTTTAACATTTATAATACTAATTATTTTATTCTTTCATTAATGAGGAAAATACCACATCATTATTGTGTCATACATAAATTTAATTATTCAATGTCTAAAAATTATAAATAAAATACCATTATGTAGGAAATCTTTTTATCTTTATAATTAATATTTATAGTCGAAAATAGAACATATATAACCCTATTTAAAAAAAATTTTCATAAAAGATATATTCTTATGCCATTTTTGTATTTACTTTAACTTTTTTAATATAAAGTGTCCTTGTCACCTAAAAGTGGCTCCATGGGGTCCCAAAATCGACCCAAAGATGAAAATGGTTGGAAATTTATCAAAACATAGAGTTATTACATGTTTTAGGGTAAATTAATGTTATTATAATATTATTTGTTTACCCTTATTTACCAGATTTACCCTTTAACCATGGTAAATAAAATATTTACCGAACTAATTATTCAAAATGTCTATAAATAAGAGTTATAAATTTTCACAATTTTCAAGTCCTGTTTCCAAATACGGAATCCATTTTTTCAAATTCAAAACACAGAAGTGGTAGAAATTAATTAATCCTCGTTGATGAAACAAAAAGCGTGTTTTTAACAAATAATAAATATCAAAAGATTGACACTTTCTTATGTCCAGATTAAATATGAAATTATGTTCAATTACCAAAATTGGATTAAATGGTAAAATTATAATCTATTTATACTTTAAAATCACTCAAATTCATAATTTATCACTATTAATTATTTTGATTAAAAAAGTTGTTTTTAATTAAAATTTAGTAATTTTCACTATTCATCAAACTATGAAAATTATCAAAAAATTACCAAAATATTACTCTAAGATAATTTTGATATTCTGAATCCAAAAATGAAGTCTATTTTACCAAATTAAAAACATAAAATTTTCTTTTACTAATTTAAAAGTAATTCCCGCTATTAAAACCAAAAGGCACATTTTTAATAACTATCATATTATTGACACTTGTTTATGTCTAATTTTAATGTGAAATTGCTTACAATGACCATCATTGGATTAAATGGTTAAAATATAATCTATTTATACTTCCATAACATTAAAATTTAAATTTAACAATATATATTATTTTGATTAAAAAAGTTGTTTTTAGTTAAAATATAGTATTGTTCACTATTCACCCAAATATGAAAGTTATCAGAAAAACACCAAAACATTATTGAAACTAAATTCTTATGTCTCGATTATAAAGAAGAAGTTTATTTTGTCAAATTAAATATAAAAAAGTTTCAAATATTGGATTAAAAATGGATTCTTAATTAAAAGGCGGTAAAATTGCATTTTCTGAAAAATACTTCTTTTATCTGAAAAATGTGTATTTGTTCTTACATTATGTCTAAGAAACTCATAATATGGATTATAATATTATAAGTATTATATAATGTTCAAAATTAAGTTAATAATATTCATAACCGCTTTTGAGCGGCTTGTTTGGTGAGTCATCGTGCGATAGAATTCGGTCTTGTGTATAATGAAAGTTATTGAATTACTTTGAAGAAATAATGTACTATGAAATCTTGGGGTGTTACACCTATATCCATATTTAATAGATCAATGAACATAGGATCCTATTAAATCCTAATTTTTAGAACACCATGATTATTCCTTCACATTGTGTCTTCTACCTTTTTTTCATCCCTGGGTGGTAGTGTATTGAACTATCATAATCATTGAGTAGGTCGAGAAAATTCATTTTCCTCGTATTTTGTTGTTTCTATGAGAAGAAATATTTTAAAATCTTAGGATCCATACATATCTCACATCTTTTACCGTATATATAGTGTCTCCATATTATTATAGAAAATATTACAGCTACTAACTCACGATCAAGAGTTAGAATGTAATGTTGTTATGTTTATAAATACCTTGATGTATAGGCAATAACTCTATTATTCTGAATAAGTACACAACTATTTCCATTATTTTATGAATTACTATAAATCACTAATACATAATTTTCCCATTGTACATTCACTATTAGAGAAATTACTAATCTCCTATTCATTTATTCAAAGCATTTTTGACATTCCTTTTCCAAATAAACTTAACCCACTTACAGGTAATATTGGTTAACATGATAGCTAATCTTGAAATATTCTTAATGAAATTATGAATGTAACCTACTAAAACCTAAAATTTCATACCACAATTATATTTTTTGATGTAGGATATTACTATATTTCCTTTTTCTTCACATGATCAACTGAGATTCTATCCATAGAGACAATATGACCAATAAAAGAAATAGTTTGAAGCCAAAATTCACATTTTCTAAACTTCCTATATAAATTATTTATTTTAAGACTATCTAGAAAAATATTAAAGTGGTTCTCATGGTCCTTATACATTTTTTACATCAATATATTAGTAATAAATACCAAAACAAGTTATCAATATATTTCTTGATTATTGTATTCATTAGATCTGTAAAAACTAAAGGTGAATTAGTCAGTCCAAATGACATTACTATAAACTCATAATATCCATACCTTGTTAGAAAATATATATTTTGAATATAGTCCTTCTTTGCATGAAAATGATGATATTTTTAATGAAGATAAATATTTAAAAAAAATCGAGCCCCATGATGTTTCTCAAACTATTGATCAATGTGATGTAGCAGATACTTGTTCTTTTTCATAATAGCATTGATCTCCCTATATTTTATGAACAACCTCATAGATCTATCATTATTATTAACAAATATAATATTGGATACCCATGGTGAAATACTATGATGTATAAATCCTTTATAATAAAATTTCTCTATTTGTTTCTTTAACCTTTTTAACTCAACGTTGACCACTATATATGTAATCATTGATATTGGTCTTGCATCAAGGATTAAATAAACAATATATTGGACTTTCTTATCTAGTGTATGTACACTTAATTCCTCAGGAAATACATTGATCCATTTCTATACACTTTTCACATTTTTAATTGGAATATTTCATTTCTCATCAATAGGTTTTATCTGTTATTTTTCTATAAGATTCCCATTTGAAGAGATAATGAAGGTGGATCTAGATATGAATCAAATGATGAAGTCTCCCTTATAAAGATAAGAAATTACATATCTCTATCATGAATCAAAATTTCATTATCGTTGAATTATATTTTGTAGTATATTTTAAAATCTATTCCATTCTATGTATTATATCAAAATTAACTATAGGTATGATAAAAATTTCAACATTTACAACATGTTTTTGTATCATAACGGGAATTTCCTGATATATATTTTTTGCAATAAGGTTTACACTAAATGATCATATTGAAAACTCCCTTATTAAGTGAATTAGAAATATTTAATTTTTATAGAAATATGAGATAATATATAATAATGCTATGTTCTAGAGTCAAAAAAAGATTTAGCTAAATTTATATAGATAATTAAGGAATCTTCCACCCCATCATTAAGAACTCCAATCTCAAATTTTGTGACTACATAATCATGGCCTTGTTCCCATGGCCTTTTCTAGGGAAATTTCCCTTTACATTTATAAAATCCATGTTCATAGTTTCCCGTATCCTTATGGATGAATCATTTCACATTTATAAATTATTTCTTTCCATTAAAATCATATTTATTATGGAAATTTATTCCACACATGTAACAAAATCCCATTCTCAATAGGTATGTTTACTACTGTTTATTTCCACATTAATTTTAGGATGAAAATTATTTTTTTTGAATATTTCATTTTTTCTAATTTCCTTTTCTAGAGTACGCAACATCCCACATCTTATCTTGCATCCCTTTGAATCCATATGTCTTGGAAAATTCTTTCAACATCTTAATAGAACATGATACTATATCTTTGTATAATGAGAATGTTTGGGAGACTATTCCCATGATATAATTGATTTAATACCATCAATGAAACAATACATCTTTCTCTTTGGATTATGTTTTTAGTTTGTGACATTCCTTGATAACCTTGTAATGTTGGTTTCATACATAGGAATAATTTCAACTTCTTTCTATCACAGACTCAAGAATTGTCTCTCCACTTATGCTCATTGTTCGTGGGGGAAATATTTTCCCAGGAAAATTTCTTGAAGATACTTCCATTACATATTTTCTGTTTCTTTATTATCCTTTCTGTTGTGAAATAATGACCTTCATTTGTCTGCATATCCCAAGATATTATAAACAACCATAACAACCTTAACCCTTTAATTACATGACAAATCATGAAATATATTATTTATGGAGCTTATCTATTTCTCAACTACAGAAGGTTTTCTAGTCCCATTTATTGATGGGGGTTTTGTCGCATGAAGTGGTCTAGCATTATTATACAATGTTATAGATCGGGATGATTCATGCATGTATGGTCATTGCTCATAACCTAAATAATTTGGTTGAGTATAATTATAAAATATTCAACTCCAGCTTTAACTCCATCTATAATAATCATTATCAAGAATAGGAGGGATATCCAAGCATTGAATACATGCATTGATACATTTTCTATTCCTTAAACTATGTGCCATTTTTAAATAGTGGCTTACACTATATTAGGTTATGAAATTTTAAAAATAGTGAAGTATTTAAAGAATAACTAGTCTCAAAATCAAAATCTTGATTACCATGTGAATATTCACAAAGTCTTATATATTTTTATATTTCCACAATCTATTTTTCGAAAATCTATTTTCCCAATATTCTAAAAAACATTCTCGGATTCCAACTATAAGACTCCAACCCTAATATCCCAGAGCTAGTACCTTAATTTATTACATGAGAATAATAAATAATGAATTATCATCTACAATAACCAAATAGTTTAGTAGGTTTAGAATACTACATATAATCATAATAATTACATTATAACATTAAATGAAATATAATATATTGACTCCAATAGAGACATCCCTATTCTCAAATATTATCCCTACATGTCAATCATAAAATTTATATTGGATTCTTGGGGTAAAATAAAACATAAGAAAGCGGTGAGATTGGATTATCACTGAGGGAATGTATAAAATGTAAGATATAATTAATAAACATAAATAATAAGGAATCATGAATAAAAAATATTCATTCCATTAGAACATAATTTTGACAACAATATGGATGGAATAAAAGCTGATTGAATAATTCTATATAAATAATCACATGAGAATGATACTTGCCCATTGATATTCTACTAGTCGAATAGTCCCATGGATTATAAATAAATAATTTTATAATGAGGGAATTCATAACGTGGTATATCACAAACATACCATCAATGCCTCATCTAAGAAGTCAATATAAATGGGTAAGGCCTTGGTCAAAACATGTCTACTTTGTCTCATGAGACCAACCAATGCATCAAGGGGATAGAGTTGGGCCCACCCGAAACATAATAAGTCTAATGAAATACTAATATTAAAGGGGTGAAACGTAATCAACATATACATTCATATTGAATCATGAATAATAAATGTAAATAATTACCCCAACAGGTAAAAATAATCATAAACTATCTAGAGTAATATAGAGACTGGTATCAAGATATTTCATCTATAGTCAAAATGATCAAAAAACCATTCAATAAAATATGGTATATGGTATCATTTGAGATAAACCTAAATTATTTATATGATTCAACAGAGGGTGTTGGCATAGATGAAAATAATCAAACAAAATAATTTAAAATTTCTTCAGAGAAATACCCTCTTTTACATTGGAATCATTAATATAAGAGACCTTATAATTATAAAAGAAAGTGTTTTCAATAGAAATAATCTTTTAAACATTAATATTATTCCCAAAAACATTTTTTATCCATAAAAGAAAATAAAATTATCGTTCCATATAAGTTCAAAATAATTTCAATTCAATTTTGAAAATAAATAAACTTTTCAAAGCCTATTTTTTTAAAAGAAATTATGATCGTTAAACAAATGAATCAATTATATGTAATAGCTAAAAATACACATAAAAAATTGTAAATAAAACTTTAACTAAAAAATCATCTAACACAAAATAATTGCATGAAATAATTAATGGAGTTTATGTTTAACCAAAATATAGATATTGGGTTAAGAATTCCCTCACCACTATGAAAACAGTCGAACCGTATGCCCCATAAAATTAATGATCACCAAATAAAAAATTAAATAACATGAAGATAATGATATCAATGATATGATATATCAATTGAAAATATTAATACCCCATAAACAATAAATAATTTTTTAATATGGAATATCTCAAAGAAATAAAAGTGATATGAGAAACCCTTACAAAGATCTCATCATTGGCTGCACTTGTATTTAATAACACGGATAATAATTTTTTTTTCAAAAACATTTCTACATATGTTTTATTTATTATAGTTCTATTATGTTTATTTATGACCTTTTTTATGAGTTCTAAGATGCAATATCTCTATTCTAGGAGTGTTCATTTTCTTGGGTTTCATTATCAGTTAGCTTGAATACATGTATAGAGGCTCATGTAAAATTGGAATAATTAAAATGAATTAAAATTATACATCATTAATAAAGATGAATAAGTTTAAATGATATTATATGTCATTAGGTTATATGGTATTAGGATGATTCATTCAATCAACAGTTAAGGAAAATGATTAAATTCATTTTGGCTATTTTCACGACCAGTATAGATTAATATCATTTTATTTAATATCATGACTATTATTGGTGATAAAACATTATATAACATATAATATGTTTAATAAAGTCTAATTTGACCATAATAATAATATTATGTCCATCTTTGAAGTAGATAATGGAAAATGAAAATTCATCATCGATGATGGTGATAAATTGACACATCACGGGTGCTGATTTCATTTTTAGAGCAAATGGGAGAGGAGAAGGGGTTTGATGATGGATATTACATTATCAAAGTAAAGTTAAAATACATATAACTATATGATACTATATTTATCATTTATTTTTGTATATAGGATCTAAGGATAGGATAAGAAAAGAAGAAAAAATTAAATGAAATTAAAAGAGAATGGAAGAGAATTTTACATCTTGTATAACAACTCCTTGAGAACCTCCATAAGAACCTTGGGATTTTCCTTTGGGTTAGAATAGAAAAAAAGACATGAGAAAAGAGTTTTGGGAATGAAATTGGGTAGAATATAAGAATTATGAAAATCTTAGAATACGTTAGGAGAAGTGGTGGTGAGGGTGGCATTTATAATGGAGGATAGGGGTGTTTTTGGATAACTTTATTTATTAATTTATTATTTTGTCTAGTGAATATAAATATTATTAATTTTTTTGACTAAATTTTGTACCAAGACAAATCTGTGTTATAAATAATGAGTTATTACCTCATCCCTACATCATCCATGAATCAATAATTCATTTATTTTCTTGTAATTTTAAATACCATAAATTATTGTATTTCACTATTCACTAAAAATTTAACTACTTTAGAAAAATCCAATAAATTCACCCTACAATTTTACACATGTATATTTTAGTAATGAACTTTATTTTATATAAATAATTCTCTAAATATGGGAAATTTAATTTATAAATAAAATCATTCGTTATTAAAAAAATACTGATTTAAATATTATTACAGATTTTGCGATATTTTGAAAAATTAATTATGATCCTATAAAATTATATAATAATTATTATGGAATATAATATTATTTTCAGAATATTATTTTATGAATATAATTTTTTGAAATCATTATATTAATAATACAATTATAAATAAACATTTACGTTTCACAAAAATACTAACACTTAATTTTACATTTTTAAAACATTTATTTACTTATTCCATTATATCAATATATCATATTTTAATTAATGAGATACCTAAATTTCATTTATACATTCATAGGTGAAGTTATTATCTTAATGGATACATTACTGTTCCAAACTGTTGCATTATTCTTCCAATAATCATGTTAATATATAATAATAAAACATTGTTCGTTTGTAAAATGTAAACTATCGAAAAAGTTGAATTTATTTAAGAAGATACATAATGTAAGATCTAGGGGAATTACAAAATCCGTTAGTTTATAATCACATGAACTAGTTACTATAAATTTTCAAAATAATCAACACTATTGAATCTCTTGATCCAAAATAATAAAAAAAATAAATCAAATAATTGAAAACACCCCTCCCTAGCCCCTATAAATTCCACCCCTCGTCACACATTCCCCTCACACATCAAAATCCTTGTATATTATCTAAATTATACCCAATTGAATTCCAAATCCTCTACTCCATGTCCCAGAACATCTGTTCTTACCAAAATACCATATCCAAGTTCCTTAAATAGATTCTCAAGGAGATTATATCCAAGAGGTAAAATACATCATCTTTATATTTTAATTTCCTTTATTTTTTTATCCTCTTATCACCTACCTAATACAAAGTGGAATGGTAGATACATTATCATATATCTTTGAGATATTTTTATTCTAATGTAATATCCATCATTAAATCTATTCATTTTTTTATTTTAAAAATTAAAACATCATCTGTGATGCGTCGATTCACTGCTATCCTGGATGATGATTTTTAATTTTCCTTTACCGCCTACAATGATAGTCATAAAACCATTACTATTGATAAATAATATTATAATATGAAAATTATAACTTTTTTTATTTTTAATAACTAATATATAAACATAAAATTAAATAATAAAACAATAGTAGTTCATGATGATTGAAAAAGAAAAAAATAAACTAAATGTTTATCATTAAAAATTTATAAATTAAATCATTCTCAAAGAAGAAGAAAATTATATATGGGACCATTTAAAATCATTGAAGTATATTAATACCATTTCATTCCACTTATATATTGTTTCATCCATTTTAGAAGAGCCTTCACAATTATACATAAGGGATCCATCCATAAACCATGAAACCAACACTCCCAGAACAATGTTACTAAACACTATAACTCATCAAAATGGCCACAAATGAACCTAATAAAATTATTATAAATAAAATTTATTTTTAATAGTTTATAAATCAATCAATTAATTAATATAATTTTTTTTACCAAATATTATTTAAAGGTGCATAATGATTTTATACATAAGGATATGGTTTCTCATTTAACTTTTAGTTCTATGGGATATATGACCTCTTTGACATTACTTTATTTTAGGTAGTTTATATACTACCCTTTGACATATCATATCATGAATTTAATTATATTATTGGTATTAAATGTTTATTTTAATAATTATTAATTTTATGGGGAATACAATTTGACTAATTATAATGTGGTAAAATATTTCCCAACTCAATTTTCAGTCATTGGGTTAAACTTCTATTTCATTGAATTTTTCATGAGACGATTCTAGGTAAAATGACTTATTTTATCATTTATTTCCAATTTTTAGGTGGATTTATAATTAATAGAAATAATATATTCAGTTTATTAATGATATGATCCTTGTAAGGGACTTCGTCTAAATTTTCTTTCATTGAGGCATACATTTGATGTTATCCACCTATATTCTTTTCTATGGAGTATATACCAACCATTTAATTTATGACAATTTATTATTAAAGATATAATTAAATATACATATTTATTGTATCATGAATATGATTATTTACTAATACTCATATTAGTTTTTCATATGATGATTAATTTGAACTCAAAAGGCCCTGAAGCGAGTCAGACTCACTCCTACCAAATTTTATTAGAAAAGTAAATACAAAGACATAACATCTAAAAGGAGGTTTAGAAAGCCTATTGAAAGACTTGACACATGCATCAGCCTCATGAAAGGGCACACAACAATCAATAGTCAGAAAAGACCATTCTGAGCTGGACTCCACAATAGCCTTCTTTGATAAAGAATCAACAACCTGATTAGCCTCCCTATAAGCATGTGTCCCATCAAAAATAACATCATCAAGAAGTCATAGACACGGAATCCAGTAGGGTAACATCCTCCATGGTACATTCCACGACCATCTTCGAAGAATATCAATTTCCATCATTGATTCCGACTCCATCCACAAAAAACATCAACTATAGAAAACTACATATCTGATAACTTTAATCATGGCCCACAGCTCAGCCTCAATGGAAGAGCCCAACCCAATGTAGTGATAAAAACACCCTTTAACTGAACCCCAATAGGCACGGAAAACACCACCACATCTAGCTGGCCCGAGAGCACCTGAGGCCGCCCCATCAACATTGACCTTCAACTGAGAAGCGATCGAAGGAATCCATTTTATTAATTTCATCACCAATGGTTTTTTTGTCCTGCCACCGACTCCAAAATTCCTCAAAATAACAGGATCATGGAATTCATTGTTCATAAAATCAACCTCCACCCTGGAGGCTATATAAACATCCCTGTGAATCTCCCTAACTCTTGACCAGAAGGTAGGCTTTCTACCCTCAAATACTTGAGCATTATGAGCCCTCCAGATGAAACCGATGGTTGCTGCAACAGCAACAAGGAGAATGATTTTGACCTATTCGCTGCAGCATACCACTACGGCAAAGGAGAATAGTCCTTGTAGCGAGTCCTTCTCCAATAGACACCCCACCATGTCCTGGATGTATTTCCAGAGCCTACATTTGATAGTGCAATGCAGGAAAATATGATCCAGGGATTCCCCATCAGCAAAACAGATTGGACAGGCCGAGGCAAGATAGATTCCTGTTCATTGAAGGAGGCATTGCACTAGGAGCCTTCTCTTACATATCCTCCATGAAACCAAGTACACAGCAGGGGAAATGAAGAAAATTTGGAAGGCAGAAAGCCACCAAGGAGCTATACACTGCCCATTTCACATCATCTGATAGGCTTTCTGAGTGGTAAGAGTACCATCCAAACATGTTGTCCAGAAAAGGGTGTCCTTATCCATGAAACTGTACATGTGAATTTCAGTTAAAATATGAGAGGGGATGAACTCATAGATGCCTGAACATTCATCCTGTAATGAAGCAATCGATCATTGCAAACAATCTGGTGGAATGACAGCATCCTCTTGAATCGGTCTGGACATCCAAGGAGTTGTCCAAGCATTCATAGTAGACTCCCTGCAAACAAGACACTTTGAGCAGGACATAATCCCATTGAAATAAGATCTCAACGCAGGCCATATAGAAGAAGCAAGGTAATGGGAATAACCATCCCAATGCCTTGTTGTGTTCTGGGGTGAAATGAATTCCATAGAACTGTCTTTGGAGGTGATAAGGCTCCACGTGAATTTACTGAGCAAAGCATCATTGAAAAGGCTCAAGTGTTTAATGCCAAGGCCCCCCATCTCAACTGATTTAATGCAGTATTTCCATGATATTCTCAATAAAATACTATTCAAGGATTTATGTTGTGATCAAGTAATCAATTAAATTTAATTTGTTTCCAATCATTTGCATTTATATAATTATTATTCCTTATCCTATCATGATTGAAACGTTTCTGATAAAAGTTCTTGTATTTTAGTTATATATACCTTTGAATATTGATTATGTTCTATTAATTATTGATTCATGAAAGCTTCCATTATATTTAACCCTTACTGAGAATATGAGCTCACCCTTTTATTTCCTCTCTTTTCCCCAGGTTATAAATATGAAATTATTGAAGGAGTTCAAGGATGAAATTGACTTCCTTTGTTAAATATTATATTTTATGACCAATATAATAAGGGTACCATGTATGTTTTTAGTTCTTTAAGACTACAAAAAATGATCGGTCCTTTGGGATTTGAATCTTGCATTGATGACAATGTAATAAAGTAAGACTCAAAATCTAGGCTACTGGGGTATGTTTCATTACATCAATTTTATGTCCATTAATAAATGATTGTGGTTGAAAATATTCACTTGAACATGACATCGATTTGAACTAGGTAGTCATTCTAATTTATTTTTAAAAATTAATAAATTTGAGATCCTCGGTCCCCTTACAGGGCTCAGATTATAAGATATAATGATGTTTTTTCACTCCAGTGATGACTTTTTTTAACCCTTGACCCACCAGAATCCTCTGCATGCCCCGGTTACATCATTTATAAGAGCAGGGTTTCATCAATATTTAGATATAAGGTACATAACAATTTAGTGACAACCTTAGGGATTAAACATTTTATTATAAAATTCCATATAATTTTGGTGAAGGATAAAGTGATTAGATACCATGAAATTACATCCCTATATGGATATTTAAAGTTAATATATATATATAGAATAGTTTAATCTCAGGGTAGTAACTCAAAAAATGGTTCATTAAGATATCATTATATATTAATCTAGTTCATGTAAACATCATTTTTTTAAACCTAGTTTGAAATACCTAGTGGATATGTATTAGAAAATCATGTACACTTGACAAACAATAATAAAGGATTTAAATAGATAATGACCATGAATGACCCTAGGATAAAGCTAAGGAGTCATAGTTTGAAAAGAAGGAGTTATGATTTAGAAATATTTTAAACGATTTTTAATGGTTATATGGTTTCCAATTATGATTATTATTTCTAACACTTTTTTTTTGGTTTTAGTGAATTGTTAGAACGAGAAGGCATTTTTAAAATAATGAATGTGATAGGAAATGAAAAGATTGTACAATTAGGAAACCAAATGTTTCATAACATGAAATTAATACTATATTTTCTATGATCTCAATACATTATTATGTCATGAATCATACTAATAGTCCAAATGATTAATGTATGGAATAAATTACTTATGAGGCTTTCAAGAGGAAAAACTCCATATTTTATAGGGTATTATAATCCACTAGTATCTAAGTGATGGATCAAAACCATTCAGATGATATTTTATATTCTCCCATGCTTAGAAATTGAAAATTCTGTCCTATCCATTTATCATTTGGAGGATAAATTAGATCAATACTAGAACATTTTTAAGAACATAAGACAATAAGAAGAAATTGAATATATTCAATGGGATTAGTTTAAGAGGACATTATTAAGAATGTAATTCCCTCTTATTTTATATAAAAAGATATATAAGGAATTCCATGAGTGTGTAAAAATTGAGGATAAATCCATTGGTACTTATGAGAAAAAAATTTCACTAATTATATGGTATCATTCTGGATTAATCATTTTCTTTAAAAGAAAAAATTATTGATCCTTTGGTTTCATAATAAAAAGTCTCCAAAATATGCTATCTATAAGAGGAATTAGTAGCTATGAAGAAATAATTTGATGTGCATGCATGGTGTAAATGAAAATTGAATATTCCCGCCATTCCCTTAGTTTTCATAAAATAAGAATTATCAAGTCTCATAAAAACGGAAATAAATCACATGTTGAAAAGAAATTACAGCTATCTTCAAGCCAAAAATATAGAAATAAACAATTAAGGAATTATTTTAATGGATATGGGAGGTGATTTAAATGTGGATAAGTGATTCATAAATCCTATAAATGTTGAAAAGAAATGAATAGTCATATTAAGTAAATGGTAGTAAAGAACGTGCCCAATAATTCCCCCACATGCTTTAATGCATTAAATGAAATGGCTATTGGAATTATACCAATCAGTACACAAATCCAATGGTTTGTGATAATGATCGCTAGAAAAAACATCTTAAGATCAAATTTAAAGTGAAATATCATGAAATCATTACCACTGATGTGGGTTCAAAGAATGAAATGGTGAAAGGTACACTTATTATCCACACTAGAGCAGTTAATATCATTTTTTATTCTATCTATAAAAAATATTTTTTATTTATGAAATTTTTAAGGGGTATAGAAGTACCAGATCAATGACTTGATATTGATTTAGTAGTGAAATATCCAATTATCATGATGGTTAAACCAAATGTATTTAGTTCCTCTCTAATTTATGTTTGTGGGAAAGTGATTGCAACAAATATCGTGACTCTCCCTTTAGATGAATTTGATATTATTCTCGACATATATTGGAGTTATTTATATAGAGACCATATCAATTGATGGGGGAGTTAATTCAAAAAATGTGTTTCAAATGAAAAAATTATCATTTATTAGTGAGATGATGAATAAAAAATTTAGATTGAAATTGAATCAAATTTTTTAGTCCTGATCCCTATTCAAAAGGTGTGTTTATCTCAAATTGTTAGAGAGAATATCAACATCAATTATATGACTATTATATAAGAGTTTTTAATTTATTTATAGAATAAATGCCTAGTCTTACAAAAAATTAGGAATTTGAGTCCTCAATTGAAATCCAACCTAGTGATACACATTTTCAAAGAATCCCTGTAGAATTGAAGTGATTGAGTTTCAAGAATAGATTAAGATTCTCCAAGAGAATCATAAAGAGGGATTTAATCAGCCCAGTGTGTCACCTTAGGGTGATCCTTTTATTTTTTTATGTAGAAAGATGGATCAATGTGAATCTATGTTTATTATCGGAAACTAAACAAGATCATAATCAATAAAAAGTGTCAACTACTCTGTAATGATGACTTTTTTGATCAACTTCATGGAGGTCAATTCTCTTCCAAGATTGACCACCATTTTGGATATCATTAGTGGAGGGAAAATGGAGGATATACCCAAGATGACATTATGTACAATGTGTGGAAACAATAAATATATAATGATGTCATTTTGTGTTTATAATTCCCATGTTATCTTCATTTATTTAAGTAATATGGTTTTTATAGATCACCTTGATCAGTTTTTGGTAGTCTTTATAGATTATATTCATATATATTTAGAAATTAAGGAAGAGCATGAAGATCAATTATGGATTGTACTGAAGACCATATGGATGGAGAAACTACATGAGAAATTTATGAAGTGTGACTTTTGGATAAAAAGGTTTTTCTTTTTGGGTCATATAATAACAAGAGAAGGTATGCATGTGGATCCATCAATGAAAAATGTTATTGAAAGTTAAAGCAAACAAACCAATGTGATAAAGATATTATGTTTTCTTAGTTTGGATGGATATTATTTATTTTTTGTGTGGAATCTCTCAGGACAATGTAATCTACTCCCCTTATTATGTTAGAAGGGTGCTAAATTACTTTATACCTTTGAATGTGAAGGGAATTTTAAAGAATTAAAGTGAATAATATTTAGTTCAACTATATATACCATAAACTATTGTCACGACCCTTCCCAATGGGGCCCGAGCCGGAACTCCCCAAGCCCTCCTCAAATAGGCCAGGGGATGGTGACTAGAACAAAGTAGGCATGCTACTAACATGGGAGGAATTTCTGATAAACATGTACGCACGCACACACATCTCCAAGACCAAAAAGCTGAAAAGTGAAAACTACTAAATGGAAAAGATGCATGCATACACTAAAACCCAACGAACAGAGTACGGCAGGAATGTAAAGTACAAGAAAGTAAAACCCCGGGCCAGAAGTACAAGCCCACCAAAAGAGAGTCCGTAGCAAAGTCCAACCTGTAAAGAAAGGTGAGGGGACTGCATTCTATAGCTATAGGGACACACCTCGGCCTGTCTGATCCCACTGAGTACAGTATGGTCCAAGTCCACCTAGAATCCTATCAAAGGCTTGCTCATATGCACAAGACACGACACGTGCAGGAAAAACCCGTGCAGGGGTGAGTATAACAATACCCAGTAGCACACCCTGAAACCACAAAGGAAACACAACAAGGGAAAATACCACAAACTAAAGATATAGTCATCTCTAAAAAGTATATTTCTACATAACATATATCAATAATATCCAGATATACTCATACACGATTGACTACCGCGAAACCACTACTAAGATCCAGCTCAAAGATTCCAGTAAGCACACAATAAGGAGAACACACTCCTAGGTCTGAAGAGAGAGATACGAAGTACTTGTTCCAGGAGAACAAACTCCACAAGTACTTGAGAACATTATTCTTAGATGAGGCTCACAACCATGTCATGGAGTGATTCCAACAACTCAATCTGAGCTAATCCTCTAAGCAGAGGATTGACGCCCAGGTAAAGTTGGTCACGTTGATACCAAGAACTCTACCTAGGGTTCTAGGAATAAATAGAGGATCCAAATCTAAGTCTCACAAAGGGGATTCCAATAACTATATTCAGGAAGTCATGATGAAGGGATCATACTCCTATATGTGGGAGATGATACCAGAAACCTTCAAGAGAATGACCAAGGGGATGAACCCTAAGGAAACTAGCCCAAGTCACAAAAGGCAATTGGATCAAGCCATGAAGAAAATAGTTACATGGCGTGTAGTATGGTTACATGCCATGTTCATTGACACCGGGTACTTCCCGTGTAAATGGACCATGTCATTCGTTCAATTTGTTTAAAACTCAACTACACGGTGTGTAGAAGAATTACACATCGTGTTCCTTGACTCCGTGTACTGCCTGTTTAAACGGCCCGTGTCTTTCGGCTTGTCAGATAGAAAGTAACTACATGGTGTGTAGAAGAATCACACACCATGTCCGGGCACTTGGGCTCGCTCCGTGTATGCTGGCCATGTGCCCGTACACGATCTATGTCTGTGTCTCCTACCCATGTACCAGCACATGGGGTATCCTGTGTATCTGGCCAGGTCTGGATGGGGAGGGGTATACACGACGTGTCCTTGGTCGTGTACCCAACATGGGTTCGTGTACTCCCAGAGTACACGCCAGGTAAATCCTCTGACGAACACACGCCATTTAGCCCATACTACACGCCGTGTAGTTGGGATTTTTCTAGAAATGCCATCTTCCTCCTCGCACCGCAGCTGATCCTCTGGATCCACAGTTTCTCGTCTGTTCATCCCGATACTCCAGGGTTTGGATTGTTTCGTCATACGAACACTGTAACGGGTGTTTTAGGTCCTCAAATCAAATCATAACCCTCGAACGATCCATCTGTAGAAAAACTCCCAAAAAATCATATCTCTCAATCCGCTCTGAATCATTCACCAAATCAATCTTCGCACCTCTGTGGAATCTCTCCGGGGTTGGATCTAC
Source organism: Viscum album (assembly GCA_963277665.1). Lineage (NCBI taxonomy): Eukaryota > Viridiplantae > Streptophyta > Magnoliopsida > Santalales > Viscaceae > Viscum > Viscum album. The sequence goes on from OY728135.1 coordinate 1,373,433,559, forward strand.
AATTTGGGATCATTGCGTCACAAAAAGGATGCCCAAATATTTGTTTTTTATTTCCCCATGAATAACGTGAAGAACACGATGAAGAGAAAGGGGAGAAATCCAATGAAACAAATTTGAGGAAAGAACCTCCACCTTCGTTCGTCATGGCATTGATCCACTCCCATTAATATGATTAAACGGAGCAGAAAAATCAACAAAAAAGATCAACATGGATTCAATCTCCCAAAACCACCGCAAAATCCCATCCTGCAAGAACGATTGATCTATGGACTAATCTATTCGTGAATTAGCCCATGTTCATCGTAGAAATCAAGAATTAGGAAGAAATCACAATTTAAACATCCTACATGGATTCATGGCATTTGCTGGGGAAGATCCGTTCGTCACGTCATCGTTGCCGATGAAAATCATCAAGAACATCATCGCTGCGTTGGGATGTTTTCTCCAGAGCCTCCAGATCCAACAAGGGTTTCAGGGTTATGAGGTTTGTAACCCTAGACCCCCTGCGCTAGCCTTTATTTGAAAAATATAAAAGATAACTGTTGCAAGAGATTTCATAAAATATTTTAAATTAAATATTTTATTACATTTACGTCAAAAACCTAGATTTCGCCACCTGCCTACGCCAGTCAATGTTAGGTCTCTTATAGGGTAAACCCACTGCTATGAACGCAACAGTTCCATCATATTTTTGATCCGAGCACCCATTCGGGAGTTATTCCAATTTTTCAGGAAAACCACACGCACGCATAATTTAATTATTAAATTGAATTCAAACATTTGTTCCGGGCTCAATGGGCCTTGGAACTGCATGCTGTCTCAGAGGATGGTCTCGAAATAATTTCCTTCATTTTTAAGAATAAATTATGGATAATCCGAGACAATACATCACACCCACCTTATGGATTTTACTTCCCCGAAAAGCCAAAACTAAGGCTACTCAAAAAGATGTGGGTACTGTACATGAATATGAGCCTCCCGCTCCCATGTTCTCTCCTAGAGCTTCCCGTGACGCCACCAGACATGCACCAAGAAAATATCTCACCCATGAAGGATCTTCTCCTTCTGATCCTCGATCTCCATTGGGTACTCAGCAAAGGCCACTCCATCATTGATGTCCAGCTTTCCCCAGTCGATGACATCCGATGTATCATGCATGTATCTCTATAGCTGCGACACATGAAAGACGATGTGTACCCGGTCCATCTGAGGTGGTAGAGCCAAGCGATACACCATCTCTCCAACTCTACTCAGAATCTGGAACGGGTTGATGAACCTCGGAGATAGATTTTCTCCTTGACCAAATCTTCACAATCCCCATCGAGGTGAGAAACTAAAGAACACATGGTCTCCCTCCTCGAACTCCAAGGGCCTCCACCTCCTGTCGGAATAAGACTTTTTCTGACTATGTGCAGTATTCATCCGCTCCTGGATGAGCAGCACTTTCTCTGTAGTAGTTCTCACCATCTCAGGGCCCATGAGTGCAAACTCTCCCGGGTCAGTCCAACAATGTGGTGACTTGAAAGGTCTCCCTTACAGAGCCTCGAATGGTGCCATACCAATAGTGGAATGATAACTATTGTTATATGAAAATTCCACCACTGGTAGGTGATCCTCCCAGGTACGAATGAAGTCAGGTATGCAGGCTCATAGCATATCCTCCAGGACCTGGATGGTCTGGTCTGTCTGACCATCAATATAAGGATGGAACATTGTGCTCAAGCGTAACTGAGTCCCAAAAGATTCCTTCAATCCCTTCCACAAACGGGATGTGAAACGAGCATCACGATCTGAGACGATCGTTGATGGAACTCCATGAAGTCGAACTATCTCTTGCATGTAGAGGCATCCCATGCTCTCTACTGATATCTGCTCTCATAAGTCTAGGAAGTGGGCTGACTTTGTGAGTCGATCAACGATCACCCAGATGGCATCATGTCCACTGTACATACATGGTAAACCCATCACAAAGTCCATGTATATCCCGTCCCACTTCAACTCTGGCACCTCAAGGGGCTGATTCAAACCTGCTGGCACGTGGTGCTCAGCCTTTACTTGCCAACAAGTAAGGCCCAGAGAAACAAACTCTTCCACACTCTTCTGCATTCCTGGCCACCAGAATTGACGTTGGGGGGTCCTAATACAACTTTTCCATGATTGGATGCACCTCCAAAGGGGATGTATAGAACTCCCTTAGAACCTCCTCCCGCAACGTCACTGGTACTACTGTACGCCTTCGGAAAAGAACAACGTGCTCCCCACCTTCTGAATATCCATCAGCTGCAACCCCTATGGATATCTGAGCACGTAGAGTCTCATGACTAGAATCCTCATGCTATGTTTCCCAGACTCGCTGTAAGAGTGGAGGAGTAACAACCATAGATTAAAGGTAATCTCCCTCATATCTATCCAAAAAGGATAACTGTAAGGAGGCCAACTATCTCATTGTCTCATCTATCAACCACAAACTGGATTTCTTGCTGAGAGTATCAGCCACAACGTTCCCCTTCCTAGGTGTGTAAACGATCTCAATGTTGCAATCCTAGAGGAACTCAAGCCATCATCTTTGTCTCAAATTCAGATCTTTCTGAGAAAAGATATATCTCAGACTCTTGTGATTAGAGTTGATGGTAAACCATTCACCCATCAGGTAGTTCCACCACGTCTTAAATGCGAAGACTACCACTGCCAACTCAAGATCATGGGTCACATAGTTCTGCTCGTGTGGACTCAACTATCGTGAGCCATAGGAAATCACCTCTTTCCTCTGCACCAAGACACAACCAAGCCCGGTTCCTAATGCATCGGAGAACACTACATACTTGAAACCCTCCTCCGGTAATCTAAAGACCGGGGTGCTCATTAGACTCGGTCTCAACTACTGGAAAGCCTACTGGCATCTCGTGTTCCACACAAAAGGCTGCCCCTTTAGGGTCAAAGCTATCATGGGTGCTGAAATCCTGGAGAAATCAAGAATGAATGTCTGGTAGTAGCCTGCCAACCCAAGGAATCTCCGCACCTCCATCATGCCCCGGGGTGGCTTCCATGCTAACACTACGTCTACCTTGGATGGGTCGACTGATAGACAATCTGCTGAGATAACGTGTCCCAAAAGGTGGACCTACTATCTCCAGAACTGAAACTTCGAGAGTTTCCCATACGACTGGTGCTCTCGAAGTGTGTCTAGAACCATCCTCAAGTTTATTATGTGCACCTCATCAGACGCAGATTACAGAAGGATATCATCGATGAAGACCACTACAAATCGATTCAGATAGGGTTAGAAGATTCAGTTCATGAGTCCCATAAACACAGTCGGGTCATTTGTCATGCCAAAGGGCATCACCAAGTACTCATAGTGACCGTAGCAAAATCTTAAATCCATATTCGGTACATCCTCATCCAGTACTCGTAATTGATGATATCCGAATCATAGATCAACCTTCGAGAACCATCATGCCCTTCTTAACTAGTCGAAGATATTGTCGATCCTCAGTTGTGGAAACCGATTCTTCACGGTCACCTGGTTTAAGCGCGGGTAATCCACACATAGCCTCATGCTCCCGTCTGCCTTCTTGGAAAATAGTACTAGGGCCGCCCAGGGTGAAACACTGGGTCTCTCAAAGCCCTTCTTCTGTAAGTCTTCAAGCTGCATCCTTAGCTAACGAAGCTCTGAAGGAGCCATCCGATATGCTGATGTTGGTATCAGGGTCATCTCGGGTTGCAACTCAATGCAGAAATCTATCTCTCGATGGGGAGGTAGTCCAGGGACATCCTCTGGAAAGACATCCTCGTACTTAGCCACTACTACTAAAAATTGGAAACTCGTAATATTTGATGCGCCAAGGGCTAGGCTAGCAAACTGATATGAAATAGGTTGTGCCTTCATATGCATGAGTCCATCCTTCACTTCCTGGGTCTCTCTTTAACTGAAAAAAGAAAACCTCATTCAATCACTGCAGAAAACCCGCACCCTTCACCTAAAACAGTCAATCTGGGCATGAAATGTGGACAGCCAATCCATACCATGAATGACATCGTAAGGCCTCGACGCTACCACCAAGAGGTTCCAACCAAAACTCTCACCTCCAAGGGTCAGGTCACACTGTCTGCAAAGGTGTGTGATCTCTGAATCTTCTCCAGTTTGTGTTTCTAAGCTAATGGGTCGAGTCAACGACTTAACTGGAATCTCAAAGTCTCGAACAAGATAAGTAGCAAGAAAGGAATGAATATCACCTGTGTCTATCAGTACATAATCCAAAATATAAAAGACATATATTGTACCTCTAATCATTTCAGGAATTCCTGGGTAATAAGCCTCTGCTGCCTGCAGTTGTCCCTGCCTCTATCCTCCAGCTCCCTAAGCCTGGGGTGGACCTCCTGGGGGTGGTGGTGGTAAAAGGTTAAAACATTGACCACCTACACCTGCTCTCCCAGCTACCCTACCACATCCACCACCCCGCAAATCTGTTTGCTCCACACGTTGCCTCTACCTCGGTGGTCCATCAACTGCTCCCATGTCAATAGTATGGCGGGTTGGACAATCTCGAGTGTGATGTCCCCTGCCATCACATTAGTAGCATCACCTATCTCGTGGCTGGATGGATGCACCCTGAGAACCATGTACGGTAGATCCACCATCCGGGTATCTCCTCTAAAAATGTCTCCCACGCTTGGGTCCCAGGCGTCAGCTCCCTGCTACTGAGGTCTCTGCTCTTGCTCACCCACTACTGACAACTGACAGCTATCTCTGCTCTTCGAAGAAGCTCTCAACCACCAAAGCCTGATCAAAGCACCCTAGCATGAGTAGGAATAATCATAGGGACGATGCTAGCTCGGATATCTCTGTGCAAGACCTGCTCAAAATTATGAGCTTTGAAGTACCGATCTCTAACCATATCCATCGAGTACCACGAGAGGTCGGTAAACCTTGATGAATAGTCATCCACCATCATGGTTCCCTACTGGAGCTAAAGAAGCTCTCGTATACGTACTTCTCTCAGGGTAACTTGTGAAAACTCATCTCTGAAGAGATGCTCAAACTCTGTCCATGCAAGAGTCACCTCGTCGTGAGTCTGAATAACCAAACTCCACCATCGCCCTGCCGAGCCCTATAGAAGGTTCGCTTCCTAGATCACCATCTGGTATGTTGGTGTCCTGACCAAACGGAAGACTCTAGTCACAACCTCAAGCCAGTCCTCTACTGCCTAAGGGTCAGAATCGCCTCGAAACTTGAGGGATCTCTGTCTCTAAAAATCGCGGAGTGCGCTCAGCCTGCACTCCTCCTCCCCTGGTACAGGAGGTGCTAAACACTGCCTCGCAGGTGGTGGAATAGCTGGCACACCACCCTAAGGTAAAACTGGGGGATCTTGTCCCTGAATCGAAGCTTCATCGCTGAGGGGGTCATCCCTGTGATCGAGCTGTTGGATCCTAGCGGGTGCACATCGTGGAGGCATCCTATAATAAAACAATATGTATCGTAGTCAGTGAGTATATCTGGAGAGCTGACACAAGAAGGACAAGGAAACCACAACCCATTTCTATATGATGCATGTACCATTATTTTCCCCAATAACTAGTGTTCTCATGTTTCAAGTCAAAAATCAAGTTATGAAAGTCCTGGTGTATTGATACGTCGGCTGCCCGCACCAACACCGGGGTTCGTGGCCTGAAAGCAGAACTCAAAACACTTAACACTATTTCCCCCAAACGAACTCTCAAACTCTTGCTCATAAGGTAGAACTGACCACCTCTGATACAACTTTGTCACGACCTTTCCCAGTGGGGCCCATGCTGCAACTCCCCATGCCTGCCTCCAATAGGCCAAGGGCTGGGGACTAGCACCGAGTAGGCATTCTACTAACATGGGAGGCATTGCCTATAAACCTGTACGCATGCACACACATCTCCAAGCCCAAAATGCTGAAAAGTGAAAACTAATAAAAGGAAAAGATGCATGCATACACTAAAACCCAACCAACAGAGTACGACAGGAAAGTAAAGTACAAGAAAGTAAAACCTTGGGTCAAAAGTACAAGCCCACAAAAAGAGAGTCCGTAGCAAAGTCCAACCTGTAAAGAAAGGTGTTGGGACTACATTCGGTAGCCATAGGGGCACACCTCGACCTATTTGATCTCACTGAGTACCGTTCGGTCCTGGTCCGCCTAGAATCATGTCAAAGGCTCGCTCGTCTGCACAAGACACGACATGTGTGGGCAAAGTCCGTGTAGGGGTCAGTATAACAATACCCAATAGGACACCCCGAAACCACAAAGGAAACACAACAAGGGAAAATACCAAAAAGGAATGATAAACATAGATTTACACAGTATATGTCTACATTAAATATAATAAGAATATTTATATATACTCATACATGATTGACTACCATGAAACCACTACTAAGATCCAGCTCGAAGATTCCACTAAGCATGAAACAAGGAGAACACACTCCTAGGTCTGAAGAGAGAGATACGAAGTAATCATTCTGGGATAACACACACCACAAGTACTTGAGAATATGATGCTCAGATGAGGATCACAACCAAGTCATGGGGTGATTCTGACAACTCAGTCTGAGCTAATCAGCTAAGCAGAGGATCGGCACCCAGGTATAGTTGGTCATGTCGATACCAAGAACTCTACCTAGGGTTCCAGTAATGAATAGAGGATCCTGCTCAAAGTCTCACAGAAGGGATTCCAAAAAATCTATTCAAAAAGTCCGGCTGAAGGGATAATACTCCTATATGTGGGATATGATATTGGAAACCTTCAGGAGAAAGATCAAGGTGACGAACCATAAGGAAACAAGCCCAAGTCAAAGAAGGCAACTAGCTCAAGCCATGAAGAAAATGGTTACACAGCGTGTAGTATGGTTACACTCCATGTTCATTGACACCAGGTACTATCCGTGTAAACGGACCGTGTCATCTGTTCAAGCTCTGTAAAACTCAACTAAATGGTGTGTAGAAGAATTACACGCCGTGTTCCTTGACTTCGGGTATAGCTCGTGTAAACGACCCGTGTCATTCGTCTTGTCGGATAGAAAGTAACTACACAGCATGTAGAAGAATCACACATCGTGTCCAAGCACCTGGGCTCGCTCCGTGTACGCTGGTTGGCCATGTGCCCATACACGGTCTCTATCCGTGTCGCCTGCCCGTGTACCATCACAAAGGGTATCCCATGTATCTGCCTGGGGAGGTGTATATATGGTGTGTCCTTGGCCATGTACCCAACTCGTGTATGTGTACTCCTCGAGTACACTCCAGGTAAATCCACAGACGAACACCCGCCGTGTATCCCATACTACACGCCATGTTGTCGAGATTTTTCCAGAAATGCTGGTTTCTTCCTCGCGTCGCGGCTGATCCTCCGGATCCAGGGTCTCTCATCCGTTCATACCAATACTCCAGGGGTTGGTTCATTTCATAATAAGATTTCCGTAACGAGTGTTTTTGGTCCCCAAATCGGATCATAACCCTCGAACGATCCATCCGATAAAAAACTCCCAAAATCTTATATCTCTAGATCCACTGCGAATCGTCTGCTGAATCCATCGCTGCACCTTCCTGACATCGCTCCGGGGTTGGATCTACAATTTGGGATTGTTGCATCACAGAACGGATTCGCAGCGATCCGTTGTTCATCACCCCGTGAAGAACGCGAAGAACGTGAAGAAGAGAAAGGGGAAAAATCCAGTGAAACAAATTTGAGGAACGAACCTCTGCTATTGTTCGTCCGGACATTGATCCGCACCCATTAATAGGATTAAACGGAGCAGAAAAATCAACAACAAAAAATCAACATGGATTCAATCTCCCAAAACCCCCGCAAAAGCCCATCCCGCAAGAATGATCGATCCGCGGACTAATCAGTTCGCGGATTATCCCATATTCATCGTAGAAATCATGAAGGGGAAAGAAATCACAATTTAAACATCCTACTTGGATTCGCGGCGTTTGCTAGTGAAGATCTAGTCGTCGCGTCGTCATCGCCGGTGAAAATCATCAAGAACGCCATCGCCGCATTGGGAGGTTTTCTCCAGAGCCTCCAGAGCCACCAAGGGTTTCAGGGTTATGACGTTTGTAACCCTGGACCGCCCCTGCGCTTGCCTTTATTTAAAAAAGATAAAATATATCCACTGCAATAGAGTTCATAAAATATTTTAAATTAAATATTTTATCACAGTTATGCCCAAAACACATATTTCTCCACCGGCCTGCGCCAGTCGATGTTAGGTCTCTTCTAGGGTAAACCCACTGCTCTAAATTCAATGGTTCCATCAAATTTTTTATCCGAGCACCCGTTCAGGAGTTATTTCACCTTTTCAGGAAAACCGCACGTGCGCGTAATTTAATTATTAAATTAAATTCAAACATTTGTTCTGGGCTCACGGGGCCTCAGAACTGCACGTCGTCTCAGATGCTAGTATCGAAATAATTTCCATTATTTTTTAGAATAAATTATGGAAAATCCGAGACTTAACACCTATAGTGGAAATTTTTTTTAATCTATAGTGATTCCAAGAAAAATTGAATATGATGCATTATTATACAGTGTGATATAGTTATATCTTATGCCACATGTCTATTAATGATTCGTGAGTAGAATGGACAAAATAATTATTTGAAGTTAGTTGTGGAAATTTTTTCAATAAAGATATGGAGGCATTATCATTAAGAATATATATGTGTAATATATACTATTCATAAAAGTTTAATATATATATTCACATAGAAATTGTTGAATGTGATCTCGAAATATTATTGGAGGTGATTATAGTTTATGACTTCTTAATACACTACTATCACAAGAAGGCAAATAAGGTGGTCGATGATTCAATTTCAATGGATCATGCTAACATATCTTTGATGAGGATCAGAAAAGATTGACTATTTATGGACTTGAAAAAGAGAGATGTTTAAATCTTGAAGTAAAGGGATAATTATTTTCTTAGTTAATTGAGTGTTTAATCGCCTATGTAAGTGAATATTAAAGATTGATAAAAAGAAGATAATGAGATAAAGAAGGAATATATAAATGTTATTCAGTTTATACATGATTATGATGCGATGATAAGGATTGTGAATTTTATTTCTCTTTGATCCATAACAGATTTGAATAAAGAACCATTGGATGAAGCACATATTTCTTCTTTCTATAATCATCTTGGAAGTAAAAATATGTATAGATATTTGAATGATCATTTCTTGTAAGATGGAATGAGGAGAAATATTTCATCCTTTGTATCTTAATTCATTCAATTTCCGTAGGTTAAGGTTAAGATAAAAAGTTCTTAGGAGAAGTTATAACCATTACACATACCAGAATGTAAATAGGAGAGCATTACCATGGATTTTGTCATCAGACTCCCCAAAATGAGTAAATTCCATAATGCTATATGGATTATATTATATCACCTCAAGAATTAATAAAAATTAATTACTATCAAAGAGGTGTTCTATTTTATTCATCTTTCTTAGATATACATTTATAATGTTTTAAGCTTTCATGTAGTACCTCATTCTATTATAACTAACTGGGATATGAGAATTACCTTAATGTTTGGGATAAGGATTCAATTATCTCTAGATATAGAGTTATGTATCAACACTAAATATCATCTTTACACACTTATTATGTATGATATAACCATTCAAACCATATAGAATATGAAAATATCTTGTTATATTTATTTCAAAGGTGTTTTGGATCAAAACCTTCCAATTATTGTGTTTTTTTTATAAAATTGAATTCACTTGAACATTAACAAGACTCTTTATGAAGACATATATAGAAAAAATTATATATATCCAATGTGTTGGGATTACTTTTTATAATGGAATTTATTGGGACAAGATATAGTTTAGGAACTATTAGTGATTGTTCAATCCATTTAGTTGAAAATCATGCTCGCTCAGAGTCAATAAAAAATTTATATTGACAATCATCAAAGTGATAAAGAATTTGAATGTTCTGAGAAGTTTTTACTATATATTTATGCATCAAAGAATGTTATGAGAATTAGGAATAAAAATAAAGTTGACTTCTAGGTCTATTTTCTATTATTATATTCTTGATCGTGTAGGGATGATAACTTTTCAATTTGCACCTCCATTGAACCACTCTCAAGTTCACAATGTCTTCAATGTATCTCTCCTAAGGATATAGATAACTTAACATTAACATATCCTAAACATAGAGGTAATAAAATTGAAGAGAGATCACTCATATAGGGAAATATTTATAGATATTATAGATCATACAAAAAAAGTTTTATGAAATAGTACCACTCACCTAGTCAATGTCTGGTGAAGAAACAAAAAATTTGAAGAATATACATGGGAACCTAAGGATATGATGAGAAAAAAGTAACCACCTTTTTTTCATCAAATTAAACAATTCTAAGGTATAAATTAATTTTAAGGGGGTATAATGTAACACCCCATAATTTTATCACATATATTTCTTCCAATAAATTTAATTTCATGATATATTTCATTACACATAATGTAATGTTTTAAGGAAACACAATAAACTATTATTGTAATTATTAATATTATTTAAACATGACTATTATAACATAGCCATTAAACTTGGCAGTATAAATAATAGTCACCAAATTTTCCAAATTAAGTGTAATGGTCTTATATAATAAAAATATATTTACAAATAAGTACTTAATTTTCAGTAATATCTTTATATAAATCAAAAAAACATTTCTTAAAAAAAATTCATTAATCATTCTAAAAAAATAATTAAATTAATATTTTACACATTTATAAACATAATTTGAAAAAATAGACTTCATTTTTGCAATCAATATTTCAAAATTATCATATGGTGAAATTTAGTGAATTTTCTGAGAAAAATAATTTTTGAGTAATAGTTCACAATAATGTTTTTCTATTTAAACCAGTATTATCATATAAAATCTTTTAAAAAGATGAATCATTTTTAAAAAAATATATAAGAGATAAATTAATTAAATTATATTATTATTAATCTAATTCATTTCCCAATAATCATTTTTATGTTGGACTTTTATATAAAAACTTTTTATTCTTTTGAATTATTTTTCTTTGGAAAACCATTTTATCATTACGTATGTGTATTTAATTTTATATTAAATTCTACCATATATGTGAATTTAATTTGGGAAACTATATTAAATATTTGGAAGAAAATATATTACTATTATATAATAAGTTCAACATAATTTGTGGTTATAAAGAATAGTAAATGTATATAACATTAATTACCACAGTTAAGATTGAAACAGGTTCATCAGAGGGTTTAACTAAAAAAAGGGTTAAAATATCAATTAAAAATTTTAAAATTCTTATTGGATGTAAATATTTCAACATTATATCATCTAAGGGTCACTAATGAGCCAATTTTGAGCATTTTGTGTTTGAAAAAATGGGTGTATATCTTATTCTTTTTAGAAATTCTAAGTGTGTATACTCCCCCATATATATAATGTAACCCAAACTCCTATCCTCTTAACTTTTATGGATCATTTAGGTTCCAAAAATACCTACCCAAATACTTCCCTTAATTTCTTGATTACATCTTATATTCTTTATTTTTATTAGGAAACCCTTTTATGAAGGCTTCTCATGTTAACCTAAAGTGGTTTCTAGAAAAAAAGTATCTTTCTTAAACAAACAAATTTATTTGATTTCTTATTAAACCTCCTTAAATTAATATCCAAATATGATGAAATAATAATAATATACCATTACATATACTGATATTTTATTTTTTAATGTAATAGCCTATATATATCTCCTCTTCTATCAAATAGGAAATGAAACATTCAATCGCGTGTATGGAAGACTACCGCCTCACAAAATTATGTAATTCATTTTACATAACCATACATAAAAATTAGATATAATTATGGAATTAAATTATTATATTATATTCATGAAATATTTATACATTTTAATTATAATATCACATATAACTTCTTACCATTCAATTTGATGAAAAATTTAAATATTGCATGTGTGTACGTGTGGAGAACCACCTCCACAAACCAATGTGACCATTTTCATTTTAATTTTGAATAGATAATAATAAGGGTATATTTTATGAATATAAATGATATATATGATAATAAAATTATTCAATTATTTTTATTATTTATCTTTTTTTCATTCCATTCGATAAAAAATGAAAACGCTGTTCACATATACCAACGACTTAACATCTCCGTGAATGATGTAATCCATTTTTATATTTCTATCCTTAATGAATGAATCAATATATATATATAATTAATATATATGATATTTTTATCATTATCAACATTCTTAATGTGATTTAACCATTATCATTGTACAAGGACAAAAATTTACCATACCAAAACATTTATGAAAAACAAAGTAGTTATCACTTAGAATAGTGATTTTAATAGTGATTTGTAAATAAATGAGTGATAAAAACTTATAAATAAATTATGTATGTTGTGATATATATTATTATGGGTTTTTAATATATGTATAGTAAGTCCACATTTATTATAGATATGGTAAGAATATCTATGGTAGAAATTAAGACTTGAGGTAATGTTTTTGCATCTCACTTTTATCTCAGTGAGGAACATTCATATTCACCATTTGTTTCATTTGATTGGTGTATGTACATCCAAGTAATATATCATATGATTATTCTTATTAAATAAATATATATATATTTTTTATTATTTATTTCCTAGGAATTATGATTCAATATTTAATAAGTGGTATATTTTTTAGATATAGTGTAATTATTTATCATGATCACTTACGATTGTGTTTCAAATGATATAATATTATGATCTACCAATCATGAAAACCAATATATTTATTATCATATAGATAATGCAGGATAATACATGTTTTATAATCACTTTTCTCTTTTTATTATCTATAGATATGAAATGTTTTTTTGGAAAATGGACTTAGTCTACCTCTTTGATCGACAATCAATTATATTCCATGTCAGTGATTCTAAAAATGTTTAAAAATGTATTTACTATTATAAAATGATTATTTAATTTAATTTATACCCATATTATACTTTTTCAAAAACTATAATTAATGTTATTTTCAACTTCTGAAATAAGTTTCTTTTTACTTTTTTCCAAAATTGTGAAAGGAGTCTTTGTTTAAGAATGTGTGGATTAAATAGTATTTTATACTACCATGATAGCTCAATGATTTAAATCTTAATAAAAATTTACCAAATTTTATTTTAAAATAAAATATTTTCTTTCATATTTATGAAATTTATATATTTTAAAGATGTTATTTCAAAATGGAAAGGATATTTTCCTCAAGAATGTTTTAATTGTCTTATTAGAGAAGTTATATTAGAAAATTAAAACAACCATTAGTGTTGGTTTTAATAGGTTTATGATCCAATGGTATCATCCTTATTCTTTATTTGGATTATTTATGACAGTGATGATGAGATTATTATAGAACCCATTTATTTTCCCAGGGTTATGCAAAGATGGATTGATGAAATGTTTATAAAACCCCATTTCATTGCACATGTTATTATATGATGATATGATGAATGTTTAATGATTTTATGTGAGAAATATGTATAATATTTATTATGTGATAGGTGGGATCAAAATTATATTTCCCTCTAATGACATGGGTAAAGATCAATAACACATGAGTTGGTTATATTGTGTGTAAAACGGATTTCATGTTCACAATGTTATGTGTAGACTTGGTTTTATATCCATATTGTTATGTGATGATATAATTTCATGTAAATAATGTATTTTGTGTAACTAATTTCAGGTTCATAAGGTTATGTGGGGTCTTTATTCATGTCCATATGTTTTTATTGGTCCAAATTTCATGTCTAAAACATAATCAGTGAACCTATTTCAATTTATATATGTTCACAATATTATAATCTTATGTTTTTTCATACTCATACATCAATGTTATATACTCCTCTATTATATTCATTGATTTAATTTATGATTCATGTGTTATTATTTTCCAATATGTAATCCTTGACCCAGGATTATGATCTATTTTTTATTAGGAGAGGTTTTCAAATTTCAACCTCATGCCCTCATACCCTTATATTATTGTTTTGATTATGTGGTTAATGAGAACTCTATTAGAAAGCCTTACTGAGCATCTGAGTGAACCATTTCTTATGTTACTATTCCTCATGTCATGATGAATAGTTTTAAGCAGGGTATGTCTAAGGAGATGATCTTTATGAGAGATTTTTAAGATCAATCATGAAATAATAAGATTTTTTATATAGTATCCTAATAATGTAAACCTTTACTTTCATCAAGATTTTATTTGTAAAATTTATTGAATATTTATCCAATGAGATGTAATATTTATATAGGAAATTCCTGGTACATCAAATTCTCTTCCTCCCATGGGTCAATAGAACGTTATTATTATTTCCTACAACTATTTAAGTCACATAAGAGATGTATATCCTCTTTTAGTTGTACAGACTAATGACATAAATGGTATCATGTATAAATAATTGAATGGTTAGATGATAATAATGAAGTGATGACTATTATTATAATTGAAATACACCAATGAAAAGTTATTCTTCAAATGACAACTAAAGTAAAAAATATAGGATATTGGTATATCCACAAAAATATGGATGGTTGTATAGCCCATTCATATGTATGAGGGCAAAATGTCATTCCCATTTATAGCTGTTCTAAAAAATTATACTGAAACCCTCTCCAAAACCATGATTTGAACCAAGAAACACGATCATAGAAAATTATTTAAATTACCTAATTAAGCAATATGATCTTTTACATGGACAAGAACTGTAATCATTCCAATGAAATTTTATCCTGGATGGAAAGGAAGTGACAGAAAATGGAAATTTAATTAACAAAAACCAAGATAATACCATTCCCCTTCAAAATCCATGTAATCATTAGAAAAACATCTATTGATATGTCATCCCACATACACTCTTTAATATCAAAAGGATGAGTCAAACCATCCCGAATGAGGTGACCTCAATTCACCAATTGACTAATTTGGAATAATGAATCAAACATAACAACACATAGAATTCACCCGAACCACCAAAATTTTTATCAGAGGTCTAGTACATCATCTTTACATTAGGATATCCACTAAGGGGAATTTTGGGAGTATGAAAATCCATCAAAACTAAATCAGGTAACTTTACTGATACTAATATCCATCCTTGGAAATGATAATGTACTCCCCGCTATAGAAAATTCAATATGGTGAATATTTATTGGATATCTGGTCATGAAAAGTCACAATAGGTGTCACCCAACTGAGCCTCTATCACATGAAAGAGAAGTGGTGGAGTCACTAACATTGACTACAGATAATTTATCCCTCTCTCTTACACTGGGGTCAAATTCACAATGGATAACTGCTTTGTTACCTCCTCTACTAAGCATGAATGAGGTTTCACGATAAGTTCATCTTCCACTGGGTTTTCATTCCCTATTGTTTTGACCATCTCAAAGTCCTTTATATGATAAGAACTCATGCCAATTCTACTATATCTAGTTGAGATCTCTCTATGTATATATATACTAGAGACTCGAGTTGTATGAGTAAACTATAATATAGTCATAAAAAATACAGTACCTCTATACCTTTATGGTGAAGACTAATACTGCAAACTCCAATTAATGGTTCAGGAAGTTCTACTCATTATGATTCCACTACCTAAACCTGTATGTAATCACCAAATTACTATGTATCATAAAACATAGGTTCCGAGCGCCTGAGGTTTTAATGAATTCCATGTACTCAACAACATCCTCTAGAAGTCTTAAAATATGAGTTATAGTTAACCTTTTTTATAGTGCTGAAATATCCTTCTAACATAGTTGGATCCAAGAAAATTACAGGAACATACATATCATAGAAGTAAAAGTGTATGAAATCATGTAAATTTCTTCCCCAAAACTGTTACAATACACTACCACATTAAGAAAATAGTGAATCTTTGAAAAGATCTTAGGTGGGTTCTAATAAATAATTTCCACTATACTATTTAGTTATATTGTTATTTAGTGATCATATATGAAATAACCAAGAATCATATAATATAACTAGTGCTATAAATTTAATTATAGAAACATCACCACATACATTGTGTGCTTCTCCGTTGAAAAAAGTTAATTAGGTTATCATTGATAAAAATAACCATTAAATGATCTAGGAAAAGAATAAATATTCTATTCACGAGTCATAGGAATTATGTGGGGGAATTCTCCACACCAATCGGAATTAATATGAACACATAATTCCTATATTAACATCATAATTCTATATTTAGTGTGTATTCATCATGAAAAAAAAATTGGAGATAGCTTGATAAGAGGTAAATATTTGAGAACTATCTCACCCCACTCAATTGGTTGAAGAGTTCACCAATCCTTTTAAATGGGTTCTTTATCGTAATCATCAAATATTTTGGGAAATTATAATCAATAAATAACCTCATGTTCCAATCTAATTTCCATGAAAACAAAAGTAGTGTTTCCCAGTGGGACATAGTTTGTACGAAAAAACCATTCCTCTGATTGTCCCCCACCAAACCCTTTTCCCTTGAATCTCGATCGGGGACATATGGTATTCCATATAAGATATTAGTTTGGTTTTAATTTGAATATAAATATAGAAGTCACCTTATCCATTTTTATGTTGTTGTTCGTGTATTGTCTCAATAACACTCTATAAATATTAATGATTTTGATGCTCACAAACACCGTTGTTTGTTTTACTAATGATTTTATTTTGAGTGTATTTTAGGAAATTTATATTTTTTATTAAATCTTATCTAGATATATTATTCAACTATTTATTTGTGAGAAATATTAGTTAAAGTGTACGGAACGAACTTAAGCATATACTGTAAACATTAATAACCATTTTTCGTTTACTAGAAATATTAGTCCCTCAATATATCAAATAAAGTAACGTATGGAACAAACCTTACGTTTGAATAAATATATGGTTTATTAACATTAAATTTGGGGAAATGTATGGTTAAGGAACATTACATTTGGATAAGAACCTTATAATTTTTAGAAAGTAAATTTATGGTTAACAAACACTAAGTAAGTATGGAACTTTACAAACATATGGATCATCAACCTTACTTTTATGATCAACCATACATTGGCATCCATACATTTGAAAAACTAGATGAATGGATAATAAATGTTACATTCAGAGATATATTCTAATGTGAAAAAACTATGGATCATCAACCCTACATTATAAAAATTAACCATATGTATGTTATTTTATAGTTTTGTGAAGGAACCTTAGGTTTTACTGTTCAACGTCGAAAATTTTAATTTACATCATTATCGGTGCATTTGGAAAAAATCTTTGAGGAATGTCAGGGAAATTTAAAACTCAATTTTGATTGATTCAAAGCTACTTTTATTATTTAAAAGTGTAATTTACAATAGAGATTTTATCTCCTATCCTTAAGGGAAGTTACAATTACTATGATATATATTCATTGAATTTAAATTAACTCAATTTAACAAGTGTCTTTTGATGATCTAAAATATTTCCATGAGATATATTGTTATATATATATATCTTTATACATTATATATTTTGACTTGATAATGTGAAGATTTCTCGGCTATATATATAACTCTTATTCTTCAATATTCCTTGTAAAAAATTAATTCACTGCTCAACGATCAAGTATCTCATATTCAAGGACTACATTTCGTAGATATACATGTTCACTTCGGGAATCCCAATGCTCTATTTTTGTTTTTGTTCTTAAAATCAATGATCTCTTGTGTAACCTGACCTCTTCAGATATATTTCATGATTGTTATACTTTTGAATATGAGATTCATATTTTATCAGTTGTGTGCTACTTCAACTATGAGCTACATCTGATTGTTACCAAACTAAATCTTATTTATCTTGAGTTTAGATTTCTCATATTCAATCTTGGTTTAGTGTCATCTTCTCACACTAATATGTGGTTTTATCAGTTCCATGTAAAAGATCATGAAGGTTCTGTTTTGTAAGACTTTTTTAGTAAGGGTGATAACTTCCTGCACTTAGATGTAGATCAATATTTTGTTACAATGACCTTACTAGTGAAATCCACCAAGCCTAGAGGGAGGGTAATTGGTGGAGTGGACTAGGGGACCTTAGTGCCCCAAACTACTATAAATTGTGGGGACTTGTTCTATTTTTATTATCTACTACATATATATTCTCATAAAAAAACTTCTCGAGCTCTATCTACTGTTTATGTGAATCAAAAGAATTGTGAATTTCATAAAAAAAACAATTCACCCCCCTCTTGTGTTATCACTATAGATATTCCAACCTAACTTGGTATCATAGGTTGTTCTTTTCAATAGATCTATAACAAGCTAAAGGAATATGATCTATATGAGTGATGGGAATAGAGAATCTCAAGGAATGAATGTGAATGGTTCATGCTCCATATTTCAATGGTGAGAATTATGGATGTTGGAAGTAACAACTGATACACTACTTAAAAAATCTTGGATTTAGTGTATACTCAAATATTTTTACTCTTTACACATTTTCTAAAAAACATAAAACTGGGACTACTAACACAGAGGCTGAGTATGATATGAATTTGAAAGAAGTGAATGCAATTATTTGTGTTCTTGGACTAGATGACTTCAACCTAGTATCATAATTCTCAACAACCTATGAAATGTGGAAGAAAATTGTAGTAGCCTATGAAGGTAATAAAAATGTTAGGAAAATGAGATATGTTACAGAAAAATTATAGTTTAATAATTTTTGAATGTATGATAGAGAGAGAATCAGACAAATAATTGGAAGGCTGACAGAAACTGTTAATAATATAACATCTTTAGGTGAGCCTATCATTCAACCGGATCAAGTTTTGAATGTTCTAAAAGTCCTACCAGCAAAGTGGAATTGAAATTCTTCTGCAATACTCCAATCAACACCTATTAAGAATTTGATAATGAGTTAATTGATTAAAATATTAATAATGTGTGATGCTAAAATGGATGATTAAGTTGAATATCACAATGTCCTAGTCCAAAGGATATCACATCATTAAAAGTTGTATCCCCAAAATAGAATAGAAAACTGAAACAAGAAGAAAGAAATTCATACTCATCTAACTCAAAAAGTTTAGCTCACTAAAGTAGCTAGAAAATTCAGTAAATTTTATAGAAAGAATAAAGGATTCAGAAGAAAATTCAAAAAGGTGATAATGATTAAAGGTAAGTAAGATGTTATGAATTCAAAAAATTGAATCATATAAGACCTGATTTTCCTCAATTGAAAGAAGAGAAGATAAAGAAAAAAATAAATATCATATGAATGTTGATTATGGAAAAAAGGACAAAAGAGATATGAAGTCTACTTATAGTGTTTCTGAAGACTCCATCAGTACATCAATCTTTAATTCAAAGAAGTAATAATCGAATCTGAAAGCTAATGTGTTCTTTATGGCAGATGAAGATACAAGAGAATCATATTGTTCATCTAATTTTGATTCTCGTTACTCAAATGATTAAATGATTCCTACTGCACTATGATATAATAAATATATGACTCTCTATTAATGAAATAAAAATCCTTAAAAAATATTCATAATTATATTTTTGTATAAAGGGATACTTTACCTAAAATGCATCAATAATTAATTGAATTTTTTTTTCATCTACTACAAACTGTACTGACCATGAAAATAAGATTAAAAAACTACAGGATGATGTCAAAACTTATAAAAGTGTTTCTCTTATATTTACAAAAGGAGAAAAAGTTCAAAATAAAATTAATGGTAAAAATGTAATTAAAAATGGAATGATTTGGTATAGGCAGTAAGGGTGAAAACCTCAAATTGTACAAAAAATATTGTGTTCCTAGTTTTAACAACAAAATAATGTCTACTGTTAAATATTTATATTGTGGTACTAATAGAAATTATGCTAATGAATTCTATATCAGAAAAAATAAATTATGTGTGGTCAAACATGTTCATTATTCAAAATATTTTTTTAATTTTAATTATAACAATGTTGATAAAAATAGATCTATTTGGATTCCTACGTCTTTTATAGATAACACTGCTAGACCTAAAAAGATATGGGTACCAAAACAAATCATTTTTTAATTTTCCCATCTTGGTAACATGCCAAAGAAGAGGAAAAAATATATGGTACACTGACAGTGACTGTTCATGACATATGAGTGGAAATTCATCAAATTTCTATAGTCTGACCAAAATAGATGAAGGTCTAGTCACCATCAGTGACATTTCCAAAGGAAAAATTATTGGACATAGATTAGTTGGAGAGTCAAATACTATCTCAATTAATAAATTATTCTATGTAAAATGATTGAATCACAATTTAATAATTATCTCACAACTTTGTGATGATGGATACTATGTTGATTTTTCTATTATCTAATGTAATTTTTTTAAAAAATTTACTTAAATTTAGAGCACCCAGAACAACTAATGTATACACTTTGGATTTAAAATCTTTGTGTAAACTTAAATTGAACAGTTTAATTTCTATTGAAAATGAGTCGTGGCTTTGGAATTGAAGACTTTTTCATTGTAATATTTTTTCTTTACATAAGTAATATACGAAATAATTAGTTTCAGATTTACCTTGTCTCAAATTTGATAGTGATAGATTATGTGATGCATGTCAAATAGGCAAGCAACATAAATCACCCTTCAAATCCCCTAGAACTTTTTCATATAGATTTCTTTGGAAAATATAGAATAGCTTGTTTGGCTAGTAAAATATATGTATATATTTTAGTTAATCATTATTCTAGATTTACATGGTTATATTTTATAAAACTCAAAATTGAAGCTTTCGCTTTTTTTGAATGTTTTTATAAAAGAGTTGAAAATGAAAAAAAAATTAGATAATTTCATTAAGAATTGATCATGGTGGAGAGTTTGAGAATAAAGAATTTATTTCTTTTTGCTCAAATATGGGTACTAAACACACCTTCTATGCACCAAGAAAACCTGAAAAAAAAATGGAATTTCTAAAAGAAGAAATAGAACTATTCAGGAAAAGGCTAGAACAACGCAGAATGAATACATTCTTCCATCCAACTTTTGTACAGAAGCTATAACCACAACATGTTATATTATAAATAGATTTCCAATTTGACCTATTTTTAAAAAGGTGCATTATGAAATTTCTAATAATAGAAATCCTAAAGTAAGGTACTTTATGGTTTTTGGTTGTAAGGTACTTATTTTGAACGAAAAAGATAATATTGGAAAGATTGATCCAAAAGGTGATGAACAAATATTCTTAGGATATTCTTCAACTTCTAAATCTTATAGAGTTTTTAATGAAAGTTCAAGGATTGTTGAAGAATCAGTTAATGTGGAGTTTGATGAAACTGATCCTTTTAATAAAAGAAAAGATCAAATAGATGGATCAGATGATTCTTCTAACCACATGAGACTTGATAACATGAAAAATGATTTTGAAAATATAAATAAAATCTAGTCCAGTTCATAAGAACATGATACTAATGAACATAAAATTACTCTGCCTAAAAATCCTAGAATCCTGAAGAATCACCCTTTAGAGACTTTTATAGGAGATCTTTTCCTAGGAATTAAAACAAGGAGAAGTGTAGAAAACATAGTTTAATTTTCTTCTTTTCTATCCCAGCTAGAGCCTAGGTCTTTTAAAAAGCCTTAGAAGATGAAATTTGGTAATTTGAAGTGCAAGAAGATATAAATCAATTTAAAATAAACAAAGTATGGAAATTAGTTGAAAGACCATCGAGTCATCCAGCTATACGAACTCAATGGGTTTTTAGGAATGAACAAGATGATCAAGGTATTATAACTAGAAACAATGATACCCTAGTAGCTAAAGGGTACAATCAAGAAGAAGTTATATATTATGAAGAAACCTTTTCTCCAATAGCTAGACTAAAATCAATTGGAATTATTTTAGCTTAGATAACTTATATGAATTTCAAATTATATCAGATGGATGTAAAATCTGACTTTTTAAATGGATATTTAATGTAGGATGTTTATGTTGAGAAACCTCCTGGTTTTGAAAATTCTCAAAAACCCAATTTTTTTTTTAGACATAATAATTCTTTTATTGACTAAAAAGCCACCTTGAGCTTGGTATGAAAGATTAAATTCATTTATTTTAAAAAATGGTTTTACTGTTGGTTGGGAAGAACCAAAACTCTTTATAAAAAATGTTTGTTTTAATTTATTATTAGTTCAAGTCGATGTTGAGGATGTTATTTTTTGATCAACAAATAAAAAAATTGCTACGATTTTTTAGAAAATATGAAAAAAAATTAATTGAAATGGGCATGATGGGAGAATTAAATTACTTCTTAGGACTTCAAATTTATCCAAAATATTTTGGAAATGAATTAAATCAAATTAAATAAATTGATGATTTATTGAAATAGATAGGTCTTGATAACCAAAAGACATATTCAACTCCCATGTGTACTAATATTAAACCTAACTTGGATGAAGTTGTAAAACTAGTGGAAAAAAAGTTATATTGTGGTTTGATTGGATGTTTATTATATCTTTCTACTGGAAGACCTAATATTATGTTTTCAGTATGTATTGGGTCTTGATTTGAATCAAATCCAAAAGAATCTAATCTTCCTACTATAAAAAGGTTTTTTAGATATTTAAAAAGAACATTAAATCAATATCTTCTTTATTTAATAGTCTTATGATTGAAATTTATTATCATATTCAGATGCAGATTTTAGAGGATTTAGATTTGATAGAAAAAGTACATTAGGAACCTATCACTCTTTAGGAAAATCATTAGTGTCATGGTCAAGTAAGAAGCAACACTCTATTGCACTATCAACATCCGAAGCAATGTATGTATCTGTAGACAGTTGTTGTGAAAAAGTGTTGTGGATTAAAATAAATGTAATGAAATTTGGACTTAATTTTAATAATAAACCTAATTTTTATGATAATACAAGTGTTATAAACATTTCAAAAAAAATCCAATAAGCCATTCAAGAACTAAGCATATTGATATTAGACATCATTTTTTAAGAGATCATGTTCATAAAAATAAAATATCTTCAAAATTTGTTAATATTAAATATCAATTAGTTGGGTTTTGACTAAACCTCTTCCCAATTTTTGTTTTGATTTTTTTAAGGGGGATTTAGATTTATTTTATTATATTTTATTTATTTTATTTCATTTTATTTTATTTATTTTTTTAATTTATTCCTAACTTATTTCTGTAAATTTTATTTATGTTTATTATTTTTATCTTATGGTATTTCTCTTAATACATGTAAACATAAATTTATTTATGCCGTGTAATTATTAATTGTTTTTAATAATTACTATGCGACACGAGAAATGAGGAAATGTGTTATTTGTCAGAAACCGTTCATTTTTCAAACCCTTCATCTTTCAAATCATGTTTAATCAAAAAACTATTTTAGCTATTCCTCTCACTTCATCCATCCAAACCGTAGAAACCGAAAACCTCAGATTTTTAGATCCTCCAGAGTGACAAAAACCAAGATAATCAATGAAGGAGAAGTAAGTGAACCGAAACTTCAATTTATTTCAAGAAGAAATTTTTTTAGGGAAAGGTTATTGATTTCGAATGGTTATGCAAAAAAGAACATACTTATAAAGAAAACACTATCGTTTCAAGGTCTCGAGACAAATTTCAATGACATAAACTCATAATTGAATTATGAGGTAGAACCAAATAATTTTTATAATACTGTATAGTTTATTTTTGGAGATTCATAGGACATTATTTTGGCTTGTATTGAAGATAGGTATTTCACTATTTCTTTTACTGAGGTTGCAAGGATTTTTAACTGTCCACATGAAGGAGTTTTTCATTTTGATATTAATTAAATTAGAGACAAGGACCATTTTCCAATGAGATTATGTATTTTATGTTCACCTCAACACAAATCAGAAAGATGTTTTTTAAGGATTTAAGACCTGATCATATGTTTTTGGTAAAATTTATTCCAACTAGAATAGCACCAAAGATGGCTGATTTGGAGAAAATCCTTTACCTAGAAATTTATATCATGTTTATTTTTTTGACTAATATGAAATTAAATTTCCTATGGTATTTATTTAGATATCTTCATTACTATTGTTCACCAGGTGTGAGAATGAATTTTTATCCCTATGGATGGGTAATTTCAAGTATTATTTTACGAAAGATATTATCAGACAGGTTGAGGCAAGAGTAAAATGTAAACATAGAAATGTTTTGAATGATGGAACACTAAAAAAACTTGGATTTTTCAAGTGTAATGTGAAAGGAAAAATTTTACCTGTTATAGGTGAGGAAGAATAGAGCTTAGGAGATTTTTCTTTGGGGGGATCAAGCTGATTTTTGAAAGGAGGGAGTAGCTGAATCTCAAACAGATTCAGTTTCACAACCACCCAAGAGAAGGATTAGATTTAAGACTGAAGAAGAATAAGAGAAATAAAAATGTCAATAAGGTGTTATTATGAAAATGAGAAAAAGGGATGCTCCTCAAGTTGAAGAGAGAATTCTGGATTCTGTATAAGCAATATTCTTAGTTTATTTGGATGAAAATGTAGTTGAGGAGGAAGTTCAGGTGGAGAGTCAATCAAGGGAGCTTGTGATTGTACCTTTGGTGAGTGAACATGTACAAGAAATATTTTTGGTGGAAATAGTTAAATAACAGAATACTCAATCTAAAAATGATCAATCAAACATTATTAGTGAGATATTAATTGAACAAAAATATGTTCATGAAAGGAGTCTTTTACAAGAAACAGTTATAGAAATTCAACCTTTAATGGTAGATCAGACTGTGGGATAGTCAGATCATATTTTTGATTGGCATATGAGGGCACAATTGATTCATTATCTCATCAAGTTGAATAATTTCTGATGAAATTCAATAATTATCAATAGGAAGCAACCAATTTCATGGAGAAAATTGAAATTGAAAAGAAAAATCATTTGGTTATTAATGATAATACTATTTCTAGATTTTATTTTGATGACCTTAAAAGATAAATGTTAAATTAGATTGGGATGATCGGATATGAGGCTATTTCAAAAATAGATTTTGAAGAATTAAAATGGTACATGGTAAGTCAGTTTGAATCTGTGAAAGGTTCAGTGAATCAGGTAAGTGTATCTACTCCTACCCTACAACAAGTCCAAATTTAATCATAATATTTTAGGCCATTACATCCGTTATGAAAGATATGAATATTCGTCTTCATGATTTTCAGTGAAATAATGCTCCTATATCAGTTTTATTGGACAATAAAAAATTGCTTGTGGATCAGTTAAATCAAGGAGAACCATGAATTTGACTGAAGTTAAGAACGTTTTCAAAGAATTTAAAGAATTTTATGTAGCAAAAGGAAAGACTTCATGAGTTTTTGAAAGTCAACATTGTGGAGAATCTATATATCAATAATTAAGTTAGGCAGTTGATAATCATGTTGGGAGACAGTTTAATGAAGAAGCTGAGATTTGTGGATGAATAATCTAAAGACATGTTTGAAGATATATATAATTCTATTCCATCCAATCCTTAGCCTTCCTATTCATTCCTACCTTGACCGACATCAATGAAATTTTTTGTTTCTCATTTACAAACATCATTATATTAAGGTCTTTATTGATCAATGAATTTTTCTATCAAATATATATATTCCATTTAATTTTTTTATCTGCTTTTGTTTTTTTGTGTGTTATCAAAATCCATTTCTATTTATTAATTATAGTTATTTATAACTTTAATTTCTAATTATTTTAAATATTTAATGTGTTTTAGTCTATTTCTATACTTTATTTTTGATATCACAAAATGGGTGAGAAATTTTAATAAACACATCATTTATTTTATTCTTTTATTTCATAATTTCAAATATTTCTTCTTTATTGAAATAAATCATAATTTTTATTTGGGATAAATTATATGGGAAAAAAATATATTTAGAGAAATTAAATCATTTCATTGAAATCTCTCTTTATAGGGGAAGTTAAAATATTCATTCTTTATAGAAATAATTCTGTCAAATTGAAATTATTTTATTTTAATGTTTACAAATTTATAGATTATTTTTATAAGATTATAATTTTAATTTATGGGTTTTTGTGATCATCAAAACGGGGATATTGTTGGGAATGTATTGTCTTTATAACACTCTATAAATATTAATGATTTTGATGCGCATAAATACCATTGTTTTTTTTACAAAAAAAATTATTTTTACTGTATTTAAGGAAATTTATATTCCTTATTAATTATTATATTTAAATAATATTCAACTATTTATTTGTGAGAAATATTAGTTAATGTGTTTAGAATGCTCTTAAGCATATTCTGAAAACAATGTTCACCATTTTTTGTTTACTAGAAATATTATTTATTCAATACATTGAATAATGTAACATATGGAACAAACCTTTCATTTGATGGAATGTATGGTTAATCTAAATTATGTTAGATGAAACACATTGTTAAGGAACATTAAATTTCGATAAGAACCATACATTTTTCAGAAAGGAAAAGTATGGTTGACGAACTCAACATAAGTATGGAACTTTACAAATGTATGGATCATCAACCATACATTTATGATCAACCTTACGAAGTAAACCTTATATTTGGAAATTTGTATGAATGTATAATCAATGTTATATTCAAATATCTATACATACGTGGAAAAATGTTTGGACCATCAACCCTACATTATGATGTTGAATCCTATATCTATTATTTTTTCATTTTATGATGGAAACTTTTGTTAGATTTTCAACGTCGGAAATTTGAATTTATGTCTTTATCGAATCATTTTTAATAGTCTTTTTGAAATATCAAGGAAATTAAAAACATGATTTAGATTGATTCAAATATCATTTTAAATATTTTAAAGAGTAGTTTACAGTAGATATTTTCTATTTTATCCTTAAGGGACGTTACGATTACTCTGAGATGTATTCTATGAATTTTAATTCACTCAATTTATCTGGAGTCTTTTATAGATATGAAATAAAACTACGATATATATAAATATATATATACATATATCTCTTTCTGTGTCAGATAATTTGATATGATGATCTGAATATTTCTTGGTTGTATATATAACTCCTATTCTTCAATATTTCATGTAAAACATTAATTCATTTCTCAATGATCAAGCATCTCAAATTCAATGACTACATTTTGGATATATACATGTTATAATCTGGAATCAAGAGGATCTGTTTTTTGTTGTAGTCATTAAATTCAAAGTTCTTTAATTCTACATGATATCTTTAGATATATTTCAATATTAATATACTCTTGAAGGAAAGATTGATCTTTTATCAGTTGTGTGCTACTACAACTGTCAGCGACATCTATTTGAACCAAACTACATCTTATATATCGTGAGCTTTGACTGCTCGTATTCAGTTGTGGTTGAGTGTTAGCATCTAACACTAAGATGTGGTTTTATTGGTTCCTTGTAAAATAACCCGAAGGCTATGTTTTTTATGACTTTTTTTGTATGGGTGACAACTTCTAGAACTCACTTTTGGATCAGTCTTATGATACAAGGACCATTATAGTGAAATTCACCAAGCATGCAGAGAGGGTGATTGGTGGAGTGAACTTGGGGACCTTTGTGCCCCAAATCACTATAAATTGATGTTCCTTATTCATTGTTTATTATTTGCTATATATATATATTCTCATATAAAAAACATTTCAAGCTCTATATACTATTTATGTGCATCAACAGTATTAATAAATTTTAAAAAAATTACAATTCTCCCCCCACTTATGTTGTCACTATAGATATTATGACCTAACATATGTAGCCACAAAACATCTTCAGGGAGTACATCTATGTATTCATCAAATCCCAATAAGAACTATGTTTTAAAATATACTTCTATAATAGTGATTGAATCTTTTAATGGATAAGAGATAGGATACTACGTTTTGGTTACAATCCACACTCATTCAAGCAGCAGTCCATTTTGGGCATTAATGGAAAATCACATCACATATATCCATAGGCACCTAACTCGCTAATCATGAATATATATTGGGAAATTATAATGAATATCTAATCCTCACATAATGTGATAAAATATTTTTTCATCAAAACTAACATGAGATTCTATTTTAAGCTCGCTCAACAGAGCATTATCTCACACTATAGATAGAAGTATGAGAAATTAGAATAAATTACAGTAGTAATATTTATCTACAATTGATGTGTTAATGGTTCCATTGTAATTTAGATCCCTTGAACAAGGTATATAATGGTTTGATAATGGATCATGAAATTGTCAATATGAATTGGTCTAAAACTAGTGAAGAAAAAGATTGTACCAAATATAGTCTCATGAAAAGAATAGTCATATTCCTCCATATCATAATGTTGACTAGAACCTCTATTGGTAGTTTTCTGATCATGGATTGAGATACCATGGGGATGTTATGGAAGTAGGTAATAACATCATCCTATACCCATATCATATCTTCATGGTGCTCTTTCGGACCCACTATTAGTTCATCCACCTTAGGGTCTACATTAAACACCCCCTGGGAGATGTTTAATTGTGACCCTACCCTCAATGGTGGTTCATCATATATATGATCACTATTTATATAACACCATGTCACGAAATAATGTACCATATAACACTTCCTGCCATAAACATAACACTTCTTGCCTCTCGACTAACTGAATACCAAAAAGGATACTCGTACTTCTGATTCCTAAGACTAAGGACTCTTGCAGAAATACCAATTTTTCCAAGTAATGGAAGTGTGACATCTTCTATCTATATAATATTAATATACTCCATGATGTCAATTATGAGATTTAGATTTCCAGTTCTCCTATTCTTTGAAGACCCATAACATTAACACATGGTTTAGCCCCATAGAATAGTTAGGAATGTGTCTGGTTGTCATTATAGATCAGATGTACCTAAAGAGGACCTACTCAATCATAAGGACCTGGAAGCATCCATCACACACTACATCATGAGAGTGGTATATAATTTTATTGAACCCTCGTGTGAACTCTACAATAGTCATATAACCATACTATAGCTCTATAAACACTTTTTTTATACAGTTTGTAATGTTTAATGATATTTCTTGTCATAGAACAATTTATAGAACTTCATCATTGTTAGATATATCTCATCAATGGTTTCAGTGTCTCAACCTACTCTCTCCCAACTACTTTGTGAAGATATATTAGGAAAAGTGTAACTATATTATCGATCAGGGTACTCACAAGATGGAAAACTCAGATCCTCGACTCAAGAAAATACTCAATATACTAAGGGTCTATATTATATTGATAATTGAGATGTATCTTTGGATAAAATTCACACATCACAGTCAACATATGTGATTCATCATCCTATACTGTTGGAATAATAAGATGATTTGAATTTAGATAAACATCATCTTAAAAAAATTTAAGTGGGTCCACACATTTCACGATATGTATATTCACTTATCTATATTCTCATGGAGGAAAAAACTCATAAAAATGCTCCTATACTATGTCCTCAACACTCAATTTGTCAATATCATGATCTTACATTGGTATCTAAGATTGATATTTTTCATGGTGGCATGCTGACAATTAATAAGATATAAATTTGATAGATGTTCATATCTGGGAGCCAAAATCATGAATTTCACGGAATTTACAAACCCATTCTTATATGATGAATGTTTTATTATATTCGCTACAACCGATGTCTCTTTATTCTGAATCAATACATATTTTATTAGATACTTTGGTTATGGATATGTTATCCACCACACTATCACTGGGTTCCTAGACTGATAGATGAACCCGAGACACCATTACCCCAATGATCTATATTCCAAAACCAATCCTCACAAGACATCTAACTCTGAACATCATCCCAATGATAGAATGACCTAATATCACTCTCTCCAAACACGAACCAAAAATTCCTAAAATGGACTTACTATAGGACCAATGTGACACATAGAGGATAAATCCAATTTCCCATAATCTAGACACTAAATCCTTGTAATAAAATCACACATATTGGATTTCTTTTACTGATGAACCTATATACATAGACACACCTCCAAGAACATTCCCACTATAAATTATTAATATATATATACTAACATTTAATGAAATAATTCATGTGATAATCTCTATGAATAACCATAGTGCATCAATATCATCAACAATAACATCTAATCTCCAACAATACTAGTCCCTCGAAGGGCATATTATATATTCCTTTCATATGAATAATAAATTAATCATATAGTAAAATACCATGCTTGGATTAGTATATACATGTCTTATAGGATTCCCTAATATCTAAAGAGGGAATAATTAAAAATAAATAGTCAAATTGATCAATGATATAAAGAGAGGAGATGAAACCAATAACATGTATACCCAAAGAATTAACTAAATGAGGGGGGTATCAAAATTCAAAAAAATGATATGGATAATGAATCTATCTGCATATCCATGTTCTGGTGTTCTCATAATTCTAGTAGACCAATGTAACATCCCAAAATCTGTAATATGTGATACATTCCTTACTGAAGTCATGTCATAGTTGAAGGGGTTGTGTACCCTAGTAAAGGACCCATACCTCTTCATAGCACATGTGAGGAGGTTTCAATAATTTAGATATAAGACACAAAACCTGAGGGTTTATGGGAGGTACTAAAACATTATATACAATGGATATGTGTGATAGATGCCCTGTAATTAATATGTCTTTAGTGGGTTTCCAACCCTGATGTCACCAAAAAGATCAAAATAATGTTACATTGTCATATAACTATGTTATTAGGAGATGTATTATTACACCACATTGTTTAATATGATTTATTTTGAAATAGAGGTCACCATTTCTTTCTATGTGGAATTCTACTCAGGAGGGACTACTCATGGGCCAAATTATGATTCTCAATGAGGTAGGCACATGACTAATAATATCCAATGAAAAGATCATGGAATTACTCAAGGTTTAAATAGGGTTTAATTCCAGTACTTGCATAGGATGTATCATGTAAAACAACATAGTGTGTGAAAATCCATATACATGAACTTTGGTACCACCTGGGGTCCCAAGTTTGTACTCCATATAATTTAATTGGTTGGTCTTTTAGGGTCACATAATATGTGGGAACACCACATGGTGGTGTGATATTTTACATAGAATAAAATCTTACCACCCTATAAATCAATCTTCATGGTATCTACCATTTTGGAATAAACTGTGTGTCTTTTATTTTTTTCATAAAATGTTATGTGTTCTAATATAATCTTATTCAAATCAAATTATCCAACAATAAATACTTTAATAATGCATGAATCTCTAACCAGGATGTTCATTGTGGATCTTGAATCAATATAATGTTACATTCCAACAATCGCTTTACTAAAAATCAAATCACTATAAAAATATTCATTCCCCAACAACTAAAATAAGGCAAACCAACCCAATGTGAATAATACATTATTCACACCTTTGGTAAAATCAATATTCATAATCTAACTATAGTCATTAATATCCCATCCATGACTTATATAAATATAAAAAATAATTTTTCAAAAAAAATGCGTGCAAGGATTAAAAATTTTCAGACTTCTAAAATATAAATTTTGGGGTCCCGCAACCATGTAACACCATTCCATCTTCAAAGAAAAACCTATATTAATATTAGTAAATATCAAAAGGGTCAAAACATAAAAACAATAATATTTTCAAGTAAATGAAAATAGGAAGTAATTCATAAATATAAATAGTTCATAGACCCAACATAAAGATAGTAAAGTATCGGGGGTAGTGAAATATCATATGGAAACTAATGACGGTCCAAGCATGGTGTGAAGTACTATAATTATTGAATCACCTTTTATTGATACATTATTTGATATAGGCGTTTCAAAATAATTAGGTTTTTTACATTTTATACAGTTTTGGAATCTTCATTCTTAACCAATCACATATAATATAGAGAGATCCACTCATCATGGGATTGAGGTAGAGAATGAGTCTCATTTTTTTTATTTCCTTATCTTTATAGTAGACATAGTTTCCACATGATACATTCTAATATTTAAAGTAAAACTAGTCTACATCTTCTAGTGAATGAATTGAATGATCCCATTTCATATTCTAATCAAATATAATCATTATAGATTAAAAAATTTCCCATCTGATAGGAATTATCTTGTATTCCAATAGGAATGAGATCTGACATTGAGTGGAGTTAGCCCCCCCCCCCCATCTTGAGGATATAGAATCGTGATATGTTATCATTTACATTATGAAAGAGTTATATGAATTAAAATAATTAAATTCGATGAACTTATTTCAGAGGGATTTCATGAATAGTTTCCTTTAGGATTTCTCTAGCTCCCCCATAATAATTAGTTTAATTATATATAAATAATAGTCTTTTGATATATCATATATAATTTATCCACATCCCATTAAAATAAGTAAATTTAAATAGTTAATGAACCCACTATGTTATCATAATGAAAATAATTTTGTACATCTCAATATCTCTCTATGTGCATCCCATATACTCTTTACCAAGAAGGAGTTTGTAAGATTAAAACATTTCATTGGCTGTGGAATATTTAATCATGTGACCATTGATAAAAAATAACTTTTTTACATGTATTTATGTTCTATTTAAATAATTTTGATTCTTTAAATGGTTTTAATGATTTTACTCTAATTAGGGTATCTCTTTCTTTTAGTCAAATTATATTATACTCATAATACTATATTAAAGAGTTTATAGGGTTGCATAAAATATAATTTGATTCCTTTTGATCCAAAAAATGTTCTTGCTATCTTTATGACACTTATAAATTGGATTTTACATCGATATTTCGACAATAACATTTTTGTTTTCAAGGATGATGTCTCATTTTATTCTATTTTTTGTGGAGAAAAATAATGTTACATGAGAATAGTCATGGAACTTTTTTGAGATCACCCACTTTAAGATAATATATCTAACATTTAATTTGTGATTTTAGAGGTGATGTTAATGGGATATGTGGTATCTAAACATGGAATTTTAATTAATCTTTAGAATGTGATTTATTTATGTCTCATGAAGTACATATAAAGATTATTTGGTTTTTAAGGGTACAATTAATTTTTTCTCAATGATTTCATGATTTTGGAAATAACTTTGACTTCTCTTACTCACAAAGTAGTAAATATTGAATAGATGAATTGATGAAATTATTGACATAAACAATAATTTATATATTTCCAGAACCTTGGGAGGTATATATTTTATATTTTAATGTATATTTAATGGGGATGGTATGTATTATTATTTATGATGACCAACACATTTTGTAAGTATAAAATAAAAACTATACAATCCATGAACTTCAATTAGTAGTAGTTATTCATTACTTAATATTCTGGTGACACTATCATTTTTGTGAGAAGAATATTGTTTCTACCGATCAAAAAGTTCCTGGTTATATATTCTACTAGAATGATTTGAACCTTATGAAAAGTTAATTGGTGGAATATCAGTAGAAAATTTTATTTAGATCTCATATACTCTAGGAAATGGGAATGTGGATGAAAGGGCTCTCTGATAAAATCTTCCATCTGAAGACATTGAAAATTCTAGAGAAGAAGGGATTTTGATGGACCAAGTTATAAAATTTCATCATGAGGTGAAGGAATTAGAAAAAAAATTATTTTAAAATGCGAATATTTCATCATCCCTTTTTGATATTATATAGAAATAGTAACTAAGAGATGAATTTTGATAGTTTATATAAAAACATTTATATTGTGGTGTACCACCGATGAGTGGCCTCTGATCCTTGAAGGAATTATCTTCATTTAGAAACAATATTCTATCCATAAATCCATTATAAAAATAGTGATAATGGATTTACACAACACTAAATAGAAAAATAGTGATGTATTGACCATATTAATATTGATACAAAACATTGATACAGGTGTCATGGAATAATGGGATAATATAGATTATCAATTGAAGTTCCACAACTACCAAAAAGTGAAGGATGGGTATCAAAACACTTCTTCAATTGTTTTACAATTATATGTTACTAAATTTAAATGGGATTAGATATATATGGATTTGATAACAAATTTACCTTTCACTCCTAATAGAAATAATTAAATCAGCGAGACTATAAATCTTTTTTTAATAAACATATTTCCTTCCTATCAATGATATCCTAGTGGTTAGGGTCCTTGAGAACTATTCATGTAATATATTTTAATGTTTCGCAAGGTTACATTAACCACTATTTTTGACAATGATTTCTTATTCACATATATATTTTAAATTATACTTTATGTTTCTATAGTATCACAGGTAAAGCTCAATATGATATACAACTCTGAAACAGATCATAAAATGGAGTTAGTTATCTTGATCTCAAAAGATATTCATTAGTTAATTATATTATATTTTAATGGGATATTGGACAAAAAATTATCATTGGTTTATATTTAATACAATAATAGTTACTAATAATTGAAAAATATTTCCCCATTTGAGGCATCATTTGGTCAATCTGTTTAGCCTCTACTTTTCTTGGTTGAAATCAATGATACTATATTAGTGGGACTAAGTATATAAAAAAATTGACAAAGATGGTTTAGATTATTTAAAATAATATAATGATATATTTAAATTACATAAATCATATGATGGATATCATTTATTACTTTGGAAATTTTTAGTTGGTCGTCAGGTATTATAGAAGGTGTCTCCACACCTTGGTCCCTCACATTTTAGAAGACATGAAATTATAATACCATATTACATAGTACATTTTGAGAAAATTTAATTATTTACAATGTCATTTATGAGTAGAAATTACCTTATAAATTAGTAAATATATTTAATATCATCCATGAGTCCAAGTTAACAAAACGGTTCCCTGATCCCTCCCTTGCTCTGAATTGGGAAAAGCTATAATTTATATAATATGCCTCATTTCATGAATATATAGTTTAAATTATTTATTTAAAAAATAATATCCAATATTAGAAATAAATTTCTGTAGTTCAAGTTTTATTGTAGCATGAAATAAACTCCCATGAAAATTGGTAGTGAGATAAAAGTCCCAAAAATGAATAATGCACTCCTCAGGGATGATTGATTTAATGATAAGAAAAACTTTGACCCTCCATCTCTATTTTACCCACCAGTGGTTTGTGTAAATTAGATCTAAATGATAACATTGTGATGATGAGAGATTTATAAATAAGGAAACCACATGGATATAAGGATTTTTA
Organism: Viscum album; assembly: GCA_963277665.1. Lineage (NCBI taxonomy): Eukaryota > Viridiplantae > Streptophyta > Magnoliopsida > Santalales > Viscaceae > Viscum > Viscum album. The sequence goes on from OY728135.1 coordinate 1,373,468,951, forward strand.
TATAAGTTTAACTAACCATTATTATCATGTTTTTAATCATTAGTGTGCAACAGTTGTCATCTAAATAGCCACGTTCTAATTTATTATCTATGTAAAAATTATAAAAGAAATTATATTATTTTTAAATCACAATTATAAGGTTAATAAAAAGTATTAAAAAGTTAAATAATCTTAGATTCTGATACCTCATGTTCTTTTGGAATTTGGAAATGGTTTTTATTCATTTCCCTCTCCTCAATGGCCTATTAAATCTCCCATTGAGTAATAATTTTATCTCTCATACGCTTCTATTCTCATTAAAAAATATTTTCTCTACCTAGTTACAATATATTAATAAACAAAACCAGAATTGTAGTGTGGTGGTATGAGATATAAATTGACCCTTATATTCTAATGGCATAGTTATCAAAATTCTAAATATATTTTATTATCTCGCAATATATTTTACTTAAATTTGTGCATGGCTAGTAAACTTCATAATGAAATATTATATTTTTCTAGAATAACCAGTCCATTGAACTCTTATAGACAAACTTGTTACTATGTGGAACATGTATTGTACTATGTTTCATATTAAATCTATAGTACTTAAAATCATCAAAACAATATCACCCATGTTTTTTTCAATTTCATTTAAAATGTCAAGGTCCACATCAAATCACCACACATTATAGTGTAAACTATTTTCTCAAAGTATGAGCCCACCTTTCATAAAAACTAACATGATACCTAATTATTCAAGGAAGGTCATCATGGTGTAGTCAAAGCCTAAAATTTCCCGTTATAATAAAAATATTTCAGTATTAGTGTCGTCCTTCTTATATTAGAACCATTAATTTATCATTCCATATTTACTTAGCAACATTAGCTTCTCACTTCTTATTAATAGGTTCCTCTATCATAATTATCACAATGCATCAAAATCCACTGTTTCATGATTCTGATTCAACTATGATTTATTTTTATCCATGTAATATTTTTACAATCTCACATTAGATACATCCATGTTTATTTAGGTGTGATTAGTATCATTCATTCCATGTTTTGTTATTTTCTTCATAACATCATGCTTTACATTCTTTTTCCTATTTACTCAACTCTAAATATTATTTAACTTATCCATGAGCATGGTATCGATGATTAAAACATGAAAACATCTCGAACTCATGAAATTATTTCACCATAAAACATGTCTTACAATGAATCCAATACGATGGTAATATAAACACCACTCTATAGGATATTCTGATGATTATTAGAGGAATATAACCCACAATATAAGATCTGTTATATCTAGAATATGTATCAATTAAGATACATTCCTATAGCCTTTTTATTTCATTTCATGAGTTATATACATTATACAATCACTAAATTATCTCTTTAATATCCCTCCTTTTATTAACTATCACATGAAATCATTACATGATCTCTACAATAATCTTTGGTTGCAAAAACTATAGGATCTCCTTGATTAGTCCATACATACTCATCTCCCCCATAATGTTCATTTAAAAATGAAACTAGACACTCTTCATATATAAAGAAAGAGACCCTATTAAATTCTCCCCATATATCCAAAAAATGTAATAATATAGGAAAATAACCATGAAATATTATAGAGATATTGGGAGTAAATACACTCCCAAAAACACTCAAAAGTATTGGAAGACAATGTTCTGAAGAGTTTTTTCATGATATACAAAGATATTTTTTATGAAACAAATTTAAATAAATCGCAAAATGATTCAAAATATCAATCATGAAATAGTACTTGTTATCAATATGATTCTACCATGAATGTTTCATGGGATTATTTGAGAATTTTATTACCCTCTAATTATCAAACGTAATCACTTATGGGTATTCCACAAAAAATCTGACGTATTCTAACTAAAACATCATCCATATCATTTGAGTTGTGTATTTTGAAAGAAAAAATTTTAATATTATGTTATTATTTGAGTAATATAATTCATCTTCATGGAGTATAATCCAATACATATTCCTATAATATTGAATGTACTTCTAGAAGTTTAATTTCTTCCACTAAAATTTTCTTCCCATTCTTCATTGATATATAAATAATTCAATAATTATGTATTTTTTAATAAATTACGTGATAATAAATAGTGTCATAGATGGAGAAAAAATGAATTTTTTACCCATAATTTTTGAATAATTTATATTAATTTGACAATGTGAAAAACATGTAACCTTAAAAACATTTTATGGTCATAGTGTCATCAAATTTATTATCACCCCAACAAAAAATTGAAACATTTATCGATTAATGGTCAATTATTCATCATATAAAGATATATTAATCATATGCATAATAGTAGTATTATTTCCCATGAATCTTCCATTACAAACATTTTAATTAATTAATATGTATTCTTTTTATATGAGATAATATGTATATTCAGATATATTAGAGAGTTAAAACCCAAATTGAAATGTTATCTCATAAATAATTGATAAGATCCACATTTGGAAATAAAATTCCTTACACGTACCTTCTTTGTTTCAATTTTTATTCACTAACATAAAAAAAATTATTTATTCTTTTCATATCCCTAGGAATAGATATTTAAATCCACATTAACCTTTTAAATTTTCAAGATTCTTAAGATACCATCCATCTTTAAATACCATAAAAATAGAACTTTTTAGCCTAGATAATTTAATGTCCATCTTCCAAATATGATAACTATTCCTACTAAAGATTAACCCTTTTATCTATTCAATATACCATTCTTTCTAATGTTAACATTTAACAATAACTAACATCGCATGAATAAGAAAATAAACATATTTTCATTGAGAAAAAAATCACAAATTTGATTCTAACTATTTTATGAATTGTTAAAATATAAAATATCTCATTAAAATTAATACCATGAATATGAGAGAATAATTTTTAAACTAAATAAGATTATTTTGATGATATTTAATATTTCCATTTAAAAAAATTATAAAAAACATTCTCTTAGCCACATTTTAACTTTTAGGATGTCAAAAGAATTCCCAAGTCTTATTCATCTCAATTTAGATCAATTATTCTCCCATAATATAAATTAAATGATTATATTATAAGGTTTTATCATCACCCCCTGTCTTAATCTATGAGATATAGTTGCTATGATTAATAATTATATAGTTTCCTTGGGTTTATAACCCTTTGTAATGTCTGCAAGAATAATTACATGAACAATATGTTTTTTATTCCTCTAAATCTTACAACCTCATTTCTCTAAACCTTCTTAAATTTTAAATTTTTTAGTACCAACATTAGAGTTTTGAAAATTTGGTCATTCACTAGAAATAATCACCTACTACCAAACATCTTGATTATATTTAACATAATTATGATGAATTACTTTTATTATGGAATTTAAATTTCAAACACAATAGAATCTGAGTTATCTACAATGTTCCTCAATGTTTCATTGTTTCCTTGGAAACAAATTCCATCTACTATATACCCAAGAAATATACATTTTAAATATTTATCATTTAACATTACCAAAGGATTTCAACTAAAAATATGAATTAAGGTGATTCAAAACACCATTAAAATATTTAATAAATAATTTGTGCCCAACAATATCTGATACAGGGTTATGTTTCAATTGGGTTGAAGTAGGCACTAGTTCAGAATTTTTAAAGCCCAATTTTGTCTTCTCTCTAATTGTATTTTAATGTTCCATGATTTGATTGAATTTTCTTCTCAGGTATAACATGAAATAATTCTTACAATCAACATAATCATTTTTTTGGTGTTTATATAGAACATAATTCATTTTTAAACTCATTCTCCTAAAGATATTCTTTCAAATACTCATTCATGTATTCAGATCAATTATCTGATCTAAATCATTCCATGACATTAGCTTTTTATTACCCCGTAATCCATTGAAAATTTATTAATCCTTCAAGAGCTTATAATTTACTCATCATAAAAATTAAAAAATTACTCTTAGTGAAATTATCAATTAAAATTCATAATTAATTCATCTCCATTAGTTAAAATGAAGCTCATTAGTTTAAACACATAATTGAAAAATAAAACAAGAGGTATCTCGTTTTGGGATTTCTATAAATCTATCGATCCTTTTCACCATTTTCACTTGTAACATGTTACACATATGTTGATTATTTCAAATTTTATCTTTTTTTGATTTCTCATAACATCATTTTGAGATGTTTGGCAATATTCTCTAGCTCAAAATTGATTTTTTTTTTCAATCCCAATTTTCCAACATTATAGTTAAGGAAAATTAATTATGATGATAAAAAATCATGAATATGCTTCAATTTTTTTTACTAAACCCTCTTCATAATTATTAAACAATTAAATATTTTTATGAACCAAAATGTTTTAAGGATCACCACATTAATATATTCAAAAATTTTTAAAATAAAAGGAATACTTGTACTTAACTCGTTGATAAAGAATAAATCATTGGATTTATTATTACAAATATTTTTTAATATACTCCTTGTGTAACAAGAATTCAATTTATTTTAAAATTGATAAATCTCTCATTATATAGTTGGATATGTTTCCAATTAATTTTTTTAGCATTCTAATGTGGTAACAAACCACTTTCAAGTATCCATTATATATATTATTTCATTTACTTATGGGAAACCTCTACCATAATTACATTATCTAGAATATTCTACCGATTGAATGTTTTAAAAATATTATTACTGTTTAAATTCTATGATTTAATGCTAAGAAATTTTTTGGGGGGTTTTTCAGTTTTATAACACCCCCATAAGTCTCTTTAATAAAATCAAGGCGATTTTGAAATAGTAACAACCATTTTAGTTGTTTTCTTGGATGGGTAGTAAAATATTAATATTTCCTCATCTAAGATTACACACATATCTTTGATTGAGTGAGTGATAGATTATTCCAATAAACATATTATTTGGGTCTATATACCCTTTAGCACTAAAATCATCCTTTAATGGGAAATCTCCTCGGATAAAAATTTTGTTCTTTAAAAAATTCTCACTTTTTTTCATTCAATTTATGAAATATTTTATTTTATTCAATATTATAATTCTTATGATCGTTTTCATTCACTGTGGACATACCCCTATGATTGAACCTGATGTTATTCTCTCTACATACCTTGTTTCCACTGAAATATCCCATGTTTTTATCAATCATATTAATGTGTGTGTTCTCTTTTTTGGTTGATATAATCACCATACAATTTCCTTTATCATGGATTCCATCATCTCTTAAAATGGATGAAGATTATAGAAAAATGGTTTATGCTACCTTGTAAAAATCACATAGATTTCTAGTACTATTATTGTAACATCATGTTACCCTCTTACAAGTATTTATCTTATCTTTGATAGTTTTCGTATTTAATTGGATAGGTCATAGGAATCCTAAGGATGGAGAAAATTTTCTAATAAAAATGACTTAAGGATTAGGTATTTAGGTTTATTTTAATTAATATAGTTTAGATATAAAATTTTAATAGATTTGTATGGTTCTTCTCGAGTTTTGATAATGCCCAAGATTATTTGTAGTTTTTTGTAAGAATCTGGTTATTATTCTTTGTTCTAGGTGATAAAATAGTTTGTAAAGGGGTTACACGACATGTACATGATCACCACAAACAAGTTGTCAAATTTGTATATAGTTTTAAAGGAGTACAGATCATGTATTGTTTACACAATGTGTAATGTTAAAAGATCAATTTTTAATTAAAAAGTGATGGATTTTTTCAGCATACTTGACCTCGTGAATTACATGATGTGTAAAGGGGTGACACATCATATAAATTTCTGGATTTCAAATTTTAGTGTGCTACATCAATATATATTTTCATTCATTCTTCTATATCCCTCCTTTCACTGAACCAAGAGATATTTTTTGGTGATTTTAAGAGCATATATTTGATCCAAATTAGTTTTTTGGTGATTGATCACCATTTTGGTAAGGTTGAAACTATCCAAGTGAGAAATCATTTATGTTTCATTAACGCATTTGATCATATTTGTGCCACTGCATTGTTCTATTTTATTTTAATATCCTTGGTTATGTTTATTCTTTATTCTCTCTAGATCCAATAGGTGATCTATTTCTAAGGTTTATTTCCTTATTGGTTGTGGTACGGAGGGTTTGAGTTTTTGAGGTATGAGTTATTTACACTTCTATTATGCCCTTTTTATGGAATTAGACCAATTCTAAGATGTGTAGATTTATTCTAGGGACTTAATTTCCATTGTTGGATCATCTTTGTTGATGGATTAGGATGTGGGTGTATGCGCTATGAGTTTTGAGGTAGGTGGTTCATTCTATTTCTAGTTTTTCTAAACTGAATTACTCATATTTTTGATAAATAAATTACTGAATTAAATGGAATGATTTGACTGATTTTTTTGTGTGTAGCTTGGTTTTTAAGAAACATTGTTTTCCCCTTGTATTGGTAAATGGAATATGTTTGTAAATCATTTTGAAATGGTTTTTAATGAAGGGTTTCAGAATTAATTTGGGAAGTATAGTACATGGGAGGAATTTGGTACTTAGGTGGAAGGTATATTAAATGGTCTCATCCACTGTTGGGTGGGGGGTCTCCATGTGGCTCTTCTCTACACCATATGCTTGTTTTCCTAGGGAATTCTTAGACCTTTAGGGGGGTCACCTAATGCATTGTTCTTATGCTCTCTTGAAATGATATATATGTCTAGTGGATTGATGTGTACGAGATTATCTATGCGAGATATTAGAGTCCTAATTATCCAAAACTAGTGTGATCCCTATCAGGATGTTACCTATGCTATTGTATTTAACTTGAACTATTTTGTTGTACTTCAATGGATTTGATATGATATGTGATGCATTATTTTTTTACATGATATATATTCTATGATATATGGTTGTGAAATTATTTGAAACAAATTTACCTATTTTTTTAATGTGGAAAATGTGTAAACTAAAAAAATTTCCTATGCCATATATATAAAAACTATAAAATTATTATCCTGACTTTTTTCATTAAATTAGAGAATTATTTTATTATAATTCAAAGAGTTGATATAAAACACATGGTTGGGACCCTAATGATGTTGTTATCTGGCAACATGTGTACCCCTTTAGTGGTGCATAAACCAAGTTATGTGTTTTTATGCCAAGAAATTCAGGGTATCATAGTGAGGATAAAAGGTTTTTTTTCAGCTGAGTTTTGGGTAGCTTGTGATGAAATGGTGAGAGGTTTCCCAATTTATCACAATGAGCTATTGGAGTCCGTGTTTCAGTTTGTATTCATTTATGGTTAGACTTGTCACTTGAAGATTTTTTTAAAATGGTGAAGGACCAAGTCCCCTTATATTAAAACAAAAGCAAATGAAATAAGGAAAGTAACATATGAAAAGACAAAAATACAAAGATTTCATCGTCCAAGATTTTTCCTGATCTTCTCTGTAATCTCACGTTATTTTCCCTACAAGGAACCCCAATCCATTCCTCAACCATGCTCACATACTCTTCCTCTATTCTGAAGTGCTTCCAAATATATCACTTGCTGTTCGAGGGTATCAATATATGTATCCGAGTCTGAGACCTTAGAATGTGTTTCCTTCCATGGTGCTGGTTAATCTCTCCCATTCCACTTCCTGCAACCATTAGTTGGACTTCCATGCTTTATTTTCTGCCAAGTGTTATCATAATTTGCTAGAGGATGATTTTCCACCTCCCTTGGAGTGGCCTGTTCTACCCACAGACGACAAGGCTGGTTTACCGGGGGGTTGTCCTGCTTTGTCTATAGCTCCTTGTTTGTCTGTTTCCCTGCATGAGAAGCAAGAGAATCTTGTGCAAGACAAATATTGTCAGTTTCATGTGGAGTGCGTACAGTGGGGGCCAAAGTGGTCGAAGTAACCTCATTATTAACACTGTCAATTATATGCACTGAGGCCTGCATAACAGTCTGAATAAGAAGGTATGGTCAATTTTGAATGATCTTCCACCAAGGTAGGGGGACTAGAGTTTCTTGATTTCAAATTTTTTGTAGAAACCAAAACACAATCATAGGAAACAGTCTTTTGAGAAAAAATTTCATGTCACTTAGAGATTGATTTTATACCTTATTCAGTTGTATATTTTCCTTCGATCATTATCTGTTATGGAATATATTTATATATTCCACTATATTGGTTGTTATGTGTATATGTTCCACATTATTATCACTTTAAATTGGGTGAAATCATTGCATTTGGTTGTTGTTTGATTCTTGGGTTCTAGTCTACAGCCCAGAGGTTTTGGGAACTCCCTTCTGGTATGTGGAGGATTAGGATGAGTACCGGTTAGAGAGTTTATTTGGGTAAGTTAGTTATAGTTTGGTATGAAAAGTTTATGGTTTTGAGTTTTTCCTTGTCTCAAGATGTTTGGTAGACTAGAGAAAGTATTTCTGGGACTAGAGTTGTATATTATGGTGAGTTCATGGAAACATTATTCAATTATGAGACTCTAGTTACCATGGGATTTTTGGATGTGTGTCTCCTATTTTATGTTTTCTTATGTTCATAACAATTTTTTTATTTTGGGTTTTGTAGTTTGAAATGATATTATTCTTTTAATTTATCATTTCTAATAGTTAATTGTACAAGAATATGCCTCCTAAATGGGTTCTTTGGGTTCCTTGGGAGGGTTTACCGAATTCTCCTCAAGGAAATTATTTAATGGACTAGAACATTATTGAGGCTATGACGTGGTATTTTCATGGAAATATATATCTGATATTTGAATTCCTAGATACAACAAAGAGTACCAAGGTGATGTATGCAATGATCAGGCCTGAGGGTCCCAATAAGCATTGGTGGGATTCTATAGTTTAATAAGATTAATATGCAGTGTTGGATTGGAAGGGATTCAAGAATCTATTCTCCCAAAAGTTTTTTCCAGAGTCACTAACAATTGAAAAGTCTTTTTAGTGCCACTTTTTGAATTAGGGAGAGCGTTCGGTGTCGGCGTACGTTGATCTATTTGCAGATTTTGTTTTTTTCACCAATGGTTAAAAGGAATGACCAACTAAAAGTTCACATGTACATGTAGGGTTTGAAACTGGTTTTCTAGTTATAGGTACTAATGGTGAATCTTTAAACCTATTTAGAGACATTGGACAGAGACATGATGTATGAAATGTATATGGTTGTAAAATTTAGATATTCTTACTCTTAACTTCCACTTAGTGGATGCTTCAGTGGAAAACTAGAGATTAAGGGGAAGTGGAAAGATAATCATAGGAGTGGTGGAGGTTATTACCAGTAGTAGGCTTCTTCAACAACTCCAGTTGTAGCTAGTAGTGTGCCTTTGACTTTCTATCAGGTTGGTAAGGTGGGACACACACAAAGTTATTTTCCTTCACATGCATTGATGTGTAATAGTTTTGGGTTTTATGGTTATCTTTAGTGTTTCTATCATGATGTGTCTATACCTCGATATGGTCAGGGATCATCATCTTCGAAGAATATAGTGGGGAAGTATTATTATGGAATTAATACATTTCTCTATCCACATTCCTTAGGAGTGAATCACCTTCATGTAGTAGATTATTTAGTGGTAGAGGTAGATATAGGTCTAGCAACATTGAGAGGCACCATCATTATTTCATCCTTAGTAGCGATTTATTTATTTGATACATGTTGATATGATTAACCTTTAAAAATAGCTGATTCCCCTGGTTATATAGTTAAAGATACCTCTTGAAAAGTGGAAATATTGGGGGTATCATTGTTCTTATGCACTATCTATAGCTGATACAGAGTCAGTATGGGATTTTTATGATGTTTTCCAAAATGATTAATCTGATAATACTCTATATATGGAAGTAGATTTTATGATTGAACTGGTGGTATTTACACTCTTTATTTTTATAACATTATATAGAATGGGACCAATAGAGCTGAAAGAGATCCAGGTTTAGTTGGATGACCTAATGGAAAAGGGTTTTACTTTCCCTAGTGTTTTCCTTGGGCAACCCTGGTACTATTTTACAAGAAGGAAGTAGTTTCACTTTTGTTATATCTACATTATTGGAATTTGAGAAATGTAATCATTAAGAAAAAGTATCATTTAGAATATGTTCATGATTTTTGGATCAGTTAAAGGGGAAAAGTGGTTTTCAATGACTGATCTTCTTTCAGTTTATCATTAGCTCAGAGCTTAAGAGAGTGATATACTAAAGAAGTATCTATGAATTAGGTATGACCATTATGAATATCTTATGATTCTATTTGGTTTTTAATAATGTGCTAGAAACATATATTTATTTTTGGAAATAGATATTAAATCAACATCTGAACACTTTTGTGGTGGTGTTCATAGATGATATTTTGGTTTATTTACGACCTGATCAGGAGCATGAGTAATATATGTGTTTTGTTTTAAAAATAATTAAGGATTTAATATTTGTATGGAAATATTTAAAAATGTGACTTTTGGATTCATGGGGTGATGCTCATGGGGCATGTGATTTTTAAGAATAGATTTTCAATTAATCATAAGTGGGTAATGGATTGTTTTTCTTGAGGAGACCCATGAAATGTCTAATATTCGGAGCATCCATTGCCTTTTGGGATACTACTGATGGTTCATGAAGGATTTATCCAAATTGGAATCAAATTTGACTACTCCTACCAATAATTTGGTAAAATTAATATGGGATTAAAAATGTTAGTTTTCTTTCAAAGAGATGAAATGACTTCTAACATCATCTCCTATTCTGATTTTATCTGAGCCTGGTAAAGGGTATGTGGTTTTCGTTGATACATTTGGTTATGGTTTGTGTTATTTTATCAATAAATATGATCATGTAGTTACTTATGACAATTTATATATTTGACCGCATGAGAATAATTACCCTAGTTCTGATTTAGAGTGCTCTGGAGTTACGAATACACTTAAGTGTTGGAGGCAATATCTTATTGTGGAAAGGTTCACAATATTTTTTGATCACAAGAGTTTGATGTATAACATTTTCTCAAAAAATATTTGAATCGTAGATAGAGGTGGTGGGTTGAATAACTTCATACGTTTGATTTTAATATGACCCACACCCTAGGGAAATTGAATTTTCAAATAGACACTCTAAGTAAGAAAGTGTTCTCATGAGCTATATTGGAATCGATGGAAGAGTGGAACCTAAAGGAGAATTTCTCTCGGTTTCATCTGGATGCTTAGAAGGATGTTTAGGGTATGATTTTGATTAGTGTTTAGTTACCATCATCTCTCCTTGAGTCTATTTTCATAGTCAGTAGTAGGATTCCTTATTTAGAGAAATTCAAGAAACAATATATGATGAGGAGACTATTTCTGGTTGGTCTCTCTCTTCTGAACAAATTATTAGTTTTGGTGATCAATTTTTCATCCCAATGACTATGAGGATCTCAGTTTGGTTTTATTATGATATTTCTTCATGGGATGTGAATAATGGAACTATGAAGTGGTATTATTACTTGAGATAATGATTCTGATGGCCGGGTATAAAGCATGACATTACTGGTTATGTGTCTCACTATTACACATTCCAATAGATTAAGGTAGAGAATATGAAACCTTTTGGTTTAATCCAGCCCTTTTAGGGCTAGTTATGAAATGGGACAAGGTGTCCAATTATTATATTTGTTGGATTATCATTGACATACTGAGGAAGAAGTTATATCTAGGTGGTGATTGGAATTTGAAAAAGTAATCTAATTTCATTATAATAAAAGACACCAAAATGGTTGAAGATGTTGATAAGTTCTATGCCAAGGAAATTAGGAGGTTACATCACTAAAAAAATTCCCCAATTAGAGGGGGTAATTTTTTAATATTATAAGGGGTTATAATACCTTCTAAACATATTAGCTGTGGTAGCCCGAAATCGTTGCTAATGTGCCTGCCACATTGTGTTTGCGTCTATTTTCAAGAAGTGCTGGTAAAGTAGCTCACAACTAGAGGTGACTAGATTAGAGGTGGTTTTTACCCCCACTAATTTCACCAAAATATGTTAGATTGGAGGGGGTTTTAACCCCTTCTAATCTCGAAATCATAGTAGAGGTAGTTGTAAACCGGCTCTAATAGAGTCATAAGTTCCATATTAGAGTCAATTTTTGAAACTCCCTCTATAGCCACCCCCCCCCACTCGCCTCCCATTCTCCTATAGCGCCCATACCTCACCTCCTATATAGTTATCATGTAGCTTCCCCCATGATATTCCCCTTCATAGTAGATATGCATGTCTGACGCCTCCACCATCTATGTTTATCATTTATAATGTTTCTCCCTTATAAAATTTTATCCTAATGGGTTTCAAACCCAAGACCGGTCAGTTAACACCAAGCGCCTCCACCACTAAGGCAATTTCTATTATATTAATATAATTACATATTATTATATTTATATATATCCAAATATATATATTATAGAGTTTATTTAAAAAAATAATATTTGGATAAATATTTAAATACATATAAATATTTAACATATATATATGTGTGTCTGTATTTTATATAAATATATAATTTTTTATATTATGTATGTATTTATTTATATTATAATACATTAATATTGTATTAAATTTATACATTCATATAAACTACATATTTATACGTGTTTACATAAATTCGATTAAATATATTTTATAATTCTATTTATATTAGGTAAATATAGATATATATTTACATTTATTTAAATTATATTTATACTTAAATACATAATTATAAATTATGTACATGTTTATAATATATATATGTATTTATTTTATATATTTATATAACGTCTTTAAAAATATATTTATCTAATTTATCTCAAAACATAGTTTTATTATTATCTGAATTAATACATATTTATTTTAATAAATTGTATAATATTATATATAATTTATGTATAATTAATATTATATGAAATAAAATTTATGAAAATATTTATGTTATATATAAATAATGTTAAATGAAATACTATTTATTCAAATATTTATATGATGTTATATGAAATAAAAGTTTAAATTATATATAATTAATATGTATATTATATATATTTAATATCATATGAAATAAAATTCATACAAATATTAATATAATGTATTTCAATAAATATATTTAGTAGTGCGCTTGTTAATATGTATTTATATAAATAAATATAATTTTATAATATTATGTATATGAATATATATGTATTTCAATAAATATATAGTTTAATATTTTGTACATTAATATATATTTATTTGTACAAATTTTATACCATATAATATTAACTATATGTAATATAAGAGCATAAACCTGTTATTTAAATATATATATATTTTATAATAATAATATAAATTATAAAAACTACATGATTGAGTTTTCATATGTTATAATTTTTAAACAAAATATATATTTTTATATATTTATATAATATTTATATTCTTTTATAATATATATAATTAATATCATGTGAAATTTAATTTATTCAAATAAATATATATAAATATACAAAAAATTATAAAATTATATTTATGTATACATATAAATTTAATTAAATACATTCACATAATTGGAAATATAGAATACAATTAAATGATATATATATATATATATTTAAAAAATTAATTTATAATTTATATGGTATACTCAAATATATAAAATATAATTGTATAATATATATATATCATAAAATATTTATAACATAATATATTCATATAATGTAAATATAATATATATTTATATTTATATTTAATTCTGTATATATTATATTTATTTGAATACATTATATATTATAAATGTATTTATACATAAATATGCAGTAAAAATTTATTTAATATAATATATCCATAATTCAATTTATAATATAAATATATCGTATTTACATAACGATATATAAATATTTTATATTTGAATAAATATATTTACAACTAAATTTCTATTATTAATACCAATATATATATATATATGTATATCTATTTATTTATAGACATTATATTATGTCTTTATATATATGTTTATAATGAATTAAAACACATATGTGTTATGTGTTTGTGTTAGACACACACACACACACAAGAACATATATATATTATAAAATTTAAATTTATATGATATATATTTTTAAAAAAAATAAAATTTTACAGGGGAAACCCCTCTAATAAAACTGATTAGATGTGGTTCATGAACCCCCTCTAATGTCATAAATTAAAGGGGGTTCACAACTCTTTCCAATTTCTTAAATAAGAGGGTTTCAAACCCCCTATAATGTCGTATATAAGAGGGGGGTTGACAACCCCCTCTAATTTCATAATGTTGAAGGGGTTCAAAATCCCCTATAATCTAAGAAATTAAGAACAATTTATGAATCTCCTATTATTTAAGAGAATAAAGGGGGTTGTGAATCCCCACTATATCCTTTTAAAAAATAATTTCCATGTTATATATGTATACCCTCTAATTTACAAATTAAACATATATGTATATATATCTATAGTGTCTCTAAAATCCAACCGGACATTTATGGCCACTAATTATTATATTAAAGTTGGTTTTGACACAACCGCCTCTAAAATCCAACCAAAAATTACAAAGAAAAAAGATAAAAATATAGAAGGGGTTGTAAACCCCCTCTAAATCTTATGATTATAGGAGGTTGTGCATAACCCCCTCTAAAATTCACTTAGATTGGGTTGTGAATAACCCCTTCTAAACCCCCAACATTAATCTCTGGTTTTTTGTAGAGAATCTAGTTTCTTCTACCATTTTTTAGACAGAGAACTTAGGTTTACGTATATGTTTTTGTGATGTCTTTAAGAGGTTATGGGGACTCAAGTAACGTTGAATACAAATTATCATCCATAGATAGACAAAAAAATAGAGTGTTCTCTTTAGATCTTAGAGTATATGCTTCAATGCATGTGTCTTAGATTTTAGTGGATCTTGGGATAACCATTTGGGACACGTTATATTTTCTTATAACAATAGTAATCAGTTGTTGTTCATAATGTCTCATTTCGATGTTTTGTACGGTCACCTGCACAGACCACTTCTTTATTGGGTAGAGTTAGGTGAAGAATCTTGAGGGGTGTCGAGTATGGTTTAGGAAAAATCTGTGAGGATTCATCGTATTCATTAGGAGATGGTTATAATATTGAATAAAAAAAGTCTAATGTGGATCAACAATGTTATCCCTTGGCGTTTTTGAGGTGACCATGTTTTCAGTAAATTTTTACTTTGGATGGGAAGTCATCCAGTTGGAAAATAGAGAAATCTAGCTATGAGATATGTTGGACCATATGCGGTCATTGAGTTGTTAGGATTGGTTTCATATCAGTTTCTATTTTTGTCTCAATTGATGTTCATTCGCAGTTTTCTACACATATCACATTTTATAATATATTATCCTGATCCCTCTCCTATTTTGAGTTGGGAGGAGATTGTGTTAGAGCCTGATGTTTCTATTATGGAGCATCCTATTGATATCATTGAATCTCATTTGAATGTCTTGCGTGGAAGTTCTATTATGTTGGTCAGAGTGTTATAGAAGCAGAAATTATATTCTAATGAGAATTAGGAGTGTGAGACGATTATGAGGAATAAATTTATTCACCTATTTATCGAACTTCATTCTTCAATATAACTTCCTAGGAATGAAAATTCTAATGTTGGGGAGTTTTTATAGAATCTATACTCTTTTAAACATATCATCACATGATTTTTAGTATAATTAAATAAAAATGTACATGCTAAGGATCGTAAAGTCCTGTGACTTAGACGAATAGATTCAAAAAACCCGAAACATATAACTAAATAAAACATCTATTTATTTATCATCCATTATGAATTCATAAAATCATTTGCGCCCTTACATCTTTATAGGATAACCTAGGTATCACATGAACAAAAGGATGAGATAAAAATCCCAATAAATAAAAAATATTAAAATAAAGCTTAGCACATGGGTTAGATGGTATGACATAATGATATAAAATGGCATGGTCCATGATTAAAAATAAGGAATCATAACATGGGATCTTATAATAATGGATTAATGGTAATTAGGAATCAATATAGAACAATAATTTATCCTGATTCAAAGATAATTTCACATGAAGGAGCACTAGTCAAGGCTAACCACTAAGACTATTGCACATGGAGAACGAGTCGTGGCAAACCACCAAGACCATTGCACATAATGTCTTGTGAGACTAAACATTACTCATTGAATTTGATTATTATCTTGGAACACCCATCATAACATGTTTTTGAATATGTGTTAGACATGAATAATTATACAAAAAGAATCAAACACAAATATATGGGTTACCCATGCTAAGGTTTGGGTATCATAATCTTGTCAAAAAGGCATAACGTCAAGGAAAATTACAATGGTGTACATGAAAGAAAGGATTTAAATCATACATGGGAATTCATAAGGGACTATAGGAATATATCATGATATGTTATTTTAATCTTAAGTGAATTCCTACAAAGATGATGTTTAAGAAACATTAGAAGTAGAAAATTTTACTACAGTTTAAGGAAAATATTAAATGGTATTTGAAGTTCAAAAGGGAATAATATTTTATATAAAACCAGAATTTAACAAGAAATTTTATCATAATAAAATTAGTAATTTTATAAAATTAATGGTGGCTCACAATATATTATTTATAGCACTTAAAATTGGGTAAGAATTTGGGAAGTTCCCTTAAATTGTGTTTGCTTATCGGGGATAATTGAGTAGGAAACCATTTAAAAAAATTAATATACCCAAAAAAATAAGGATGAATGGATCATGATACATGAGTTTGGAACATATAAAAAAATTTATAAAATATACATAAGATTAAAATATAATTTCATTTGGGTAAAAAGAGATGAAGAGTAACCCAATGGAATAATGGAGGTTCAGGTAGAATCCCTTAACTTAAGTAAAAAGGTGTTATTCATATCATATTAATGTCATATATAATAATATTATATTAATTAAATAATAATTTTAAAAACTTTTCTATAGTTATTTTTTAGTATAACCATACAGAGTTTATTTATGTACTTTTTGATGGGTTAAGAGGTATGATTTCATCATTAGGTGTGTTAGTTTCCTTGGTTTTCGGGATTGGTTTACTTGTATATGTGTATATAAAATCATGTATAATGAGGAAAGTTTCCCAAAAAAGGAATTATATGATATTAATGAACTTATATAATATTAAAATACCATTTTTTCCTTATGTGACGATGATTCATTAGATAAATCATTAATGATAATCATTTATATTAATTTATCATATTTTGATCACAACAAACTCATCTCATTTTATAAATTAATACCACATCTACAAACAATTACATAAAATTAAATAAGATATAACACATATATTATAATCTTTTTAATCCATACATATAGTTTAATGGCCATCATTGAAGATGTAATTTAATGATGAAATCATGTCATCCACAAAGTGGGCAAATTGGCACCTCACAGACGATGTTTTGATTCTTAAAATAAAAGAAAGATGAAAAGAGATTTGATGAATAATTATTACATAAATAGAATAAAATTCCAGTATATATTGTATAATAGTGTTTTTATTCCACTTGTACATGGGAAGGTTAGGAGACGATAATATAATAAAGGAACTAGAAAATAAATTGAGAGAAAATAGAAGAGGGTTTTACCTCTTGATAACTTCTTCTTGAGAACCTCCTTAGGGGATTGGTTTGGTATTTTTTTAATACCAAATGATCCAAGAAGGTGGGGAGTGGTTTGTAATGATTATTGGGATGAATTTGGGCTTGGATAAAGTCTTAATATGTCCGAGGAGAAGAGGTGGGGACAGATGGTATTTATAGTGGAGGAATGGGTTGTATTTGAATTATTTAATTCATTTGTTTATTATTTTTTACAAGAAGAGAAATAATGGTGATTTTTGAAACTAAATAGAGTAATTATATCATTTTATTTCAAACCAATTGTGCTCAAATCAACCATGACTCAATGAATAGTGTATTTAACTTATAATGTATATATATCGTAAATTGTCGTATTTTACTATTCAAAAAAATAGAAGTATTTCATAAAAATCCCAAAAAATAACCCTAAACATTTGTTGACATGTACAATTAAAAAATGAAATCCATTTTATAAGAATTATTTTCTAAATATGGGAAATTTTATTTTCAATTTAAATCATAATTTACTTAAAAAATATTGATTTTAAAATTATAACTTATTTTATATCACATTGAAAATTTAACTAAGGTCTCATAAAATTATCTTATAATCATAAGACATAAAAAAATTAATTTGGAATAAAATTTAGGAAAATAAATTTTATTTGAAATTATTATATTTTTTATAAAATTGTAATTAAATACTTATAGCTTACAAAAATACCAACACTTAATTAATAATTTTTAAAATATTTATTTAGTTTTACTATGATATAATTATATCATATTGTCACTTATAAGATGGATAAATTTTTTTCATTCATTTATTTTTGAGGTTAGTATTCAATTTTCTAATTTACTATTAATAAGGGTCACATTACCATTCAAAAGGTCAAGTTACTATTTAATCATTATAGGTTCTTCAACTTATAGAAATGCTGCTTATTTCATTCATTAATCATCGAAAAAGATTATATTGTGTTCTATTATGTTTTTATAACATATTACATAATTATAAGAATGGAACATATAAAGATAAAACTTTGGGTTGTTACATTCATTCCCACTTACAAAATTTCAGCCTTAAATTTTCATTTTACATTCTAAGTTGAAAACCATTTTGGGTACTTCTCTTAAATTACTTGATCTAGTTCCCATGTTGTCTATTCATACTTATGGTTTCACCAAAGTAATTTGACCGGGTGTGAAGTCTTGTTGTTTAGAACTTTTTATTTACAATCCAAGATATTCACTGGCCACTCCTCATAAAAAATATCAATCTCCAAATATACTAGTTCAAAAATCAGTAAATGTAAAGGATTCTGTATGTACATCCATATGAGGGATACATTGAATACATCTCATACATGATAAATAGTCAGAGGAGTTCCAATCAATAGGACATAGCTCCCACGTGGTAAAGGATCTCAAAGGGGATAATGTACTTGGTACTTAGATTCCATTTCTTTCTGAATCACATAATCCTTTTCCATGGATATATGCAGAAGAGTACCATGTATCCAACCCTAAACTATAGGTCCCATCAATGATTTTTTGTATAGATTTTTTCCAAATTTGGATGACCTTTATGTGTTGCTGAATATTTTCCACCTTATCCATCATTTCATTGAGCATTTCAAGTCTTAGTAGATTACGTTCACTAACTTCATCCCATCATGCCTCTGTTCTTTAACCTTTTCCCATAAAGGGGTTCATATGTATCCATTTGGATTCCTAGGTTGAAACTATTATTGTAAGAGAATTAAACCAGTAAAATAAGTTCATTCCATAATCCTTTGAATTACATATAACACGATCTCAACATGTCTTCCAATGTTGGAATAGTACGCTTAGATTGGACATCAATTTGAGGATTATAGGTTGTACTGAAGTTTATCTCAGTTCTAAGAGAATTTTGGATACTTTTCCAGAATTGGGAGGTGAATCTCATATCTCAATTACATACAATAGACAATGGTACTCCATGTAGCCTTACAGTATATTAGATGAATATCTAGGAATGTTGATCTAGTGAGAAGTCCTATCATTTTTCCAATAAGTGACCCATCTTTTTAATGTGATCCTCAAATACCCATATAACATTGTTTCATCTAGTTGTTCTTGGATGTCTAGTGAAAAATTACATGGTGATTTTTTACCATTACCATATTGTTATAGGTAATAGTTTTATCATCCCATTATAATTTTCCCTTTCAACCATCACTTATCAATATACCGTGAAAATTGATGTATATTCATCGATATCCTTTTACATATTGTCCCACCAAATGTTCTTCGGGATATCTCGAAACATATTTTTGATCCATAGGTGAATAGAGAAGGATGAGCTATGGGACTCATTCTGATGATCTTTATTTATCTCTGGATTGGGTTGTTAGTCATGACCCAAATCGTACGACTCCATCCTCACTGATATTGAAGTCAGGGGATTTTCCATTTCGGATTGCTTACACCCATTTCTGAACTTCCACATCATTTCATTGAGCATAATTTATTTTATTAAAAAGGTGTGGTTGATAAATCATTTGAGAAAGGATTTATTATGTTCCTTCCATAATGATTCTCATGTCCATCCTTTGAAAATATAAAAATATTGGATCCTTCTCAATTCTCATCATTGATAAAGATGCAAGATCCTTTATTCTTAGAGAATTAGCCACCCTACTTTCCTTAGCAAGATTGTAGTGGATTCAGTAGTCATAATCCTTCATTAGCTCTAACCATGTTTGCTGGTTCATATTAAACTTCTTATATGTGAATAAATATTTGAGAATTATGTGATCAATATATATCTCACATTTCTCCCCATAGAGATAATGTCATCAGATTTCTATCACAAATACTAGAGTCGTGAACTCCAGATAATGTGTAGGATAGTTTGGTTCATGAATTTTGAAATATCATTCTGTATAGGCTATCACATTATCATTTTACATCATTACACAGCCTAAGACTTTATTTTATCGATTGTTGTACGCTATAAAGATTTCTCCAAATTTCATGATTTTGAGTACTTGCATATTGATATGCCTATTTATAAACTCATTAAAGCTTTCCTCTCATTCTTGGGTCCAGAAATACATCACTACCTTCTGCGTAAGCCTAGTTATTGGGTTATAAAATCATTATAAGTTCTTAAAAAATTGTTGTTGATACCTGGTTAGACCGATAAAGTTGTCGACCTATATTACATATGTTTTCCCGGGCCACTGTACAATTTCCTTTTTCTTGGAAGGGTCCGTGGAAATTCTATTACATGTCATAATATTCCCAAAAAATGATACTTCTTCCATCCAGAACTCAAATTTTTTGTACATTGAATATAGTTTACCCCTTCGAAAAGTTTTTAGAACAGTATTAAAATTCTTATCATGTTCCTACTAACTCTATAAGTATATCATAATATCATTGATAATGAATACCAAAACATTTTTGAGGTAATATCTAGATATTATATTCATTAAATCCATGAAAATGGCTAGATCATTAAGGAGTCCAAAGGAAATAACTATGAACTCAGAGTTTCCATACCTCGTTTATAATGAAGTATTGGGAATATCTTCCTTCCTCGCCTTTAATTGGTGATATCTCAACCAAAGTTCCACGTTAATGAAATAAATAGCATCACATAGTTGATCAAGCAATCCATCTATCTGAGGATGGGGATACTTGTTATTTAGTAATAATTTTTTCAGATCATGAAAATTAATTCATAGGCACATTAAACAATCCTTCTTCTTGATGAAGAGGACTGGAAGACCCCATGGTGAAACACATAGGCATACAAAACACTTATCAATCAGAGCCTACAACTTCATCTTCAGCTTTTCCAGCACAAAAAATGGCCAATCTATAAGGTGTCTTCAATATATGCAGAGACACATAAAAAGTTCAATTTAGAAATCAACCATTCAATCAGGTGGAAGAACAAGAAATTATTCACGGAATACATTGGTGTAGTCCCTCATGATGGGCCTTTAATCAAGAATCATCATCTACTTTGTATAAGTCATTTGAGAAAGATATGATTTCTCACAAGGTAGTAATATCCACAGTTGATACAATGATTTTGAAGTAGATTAATCTTCCTCCATACACTGGTAAAGAATTAGAGGATGCTTTAGGATGTGGAGAGTTGTCTCTCTTTCCCAACCGTTGATGTTTTCTCTATATAAAGATAGCCAATCCATGCCCATAACCACATCACACTCCACCAAAGGAAGTAAGACAATATTTTTGGGGAGGTTTAGTCCACAAAATTTAATCAGGGATGAGTTATATAGTTTGATGCAATAATTGAACTTGTAGTTGTTCTCATAGATAAATCATCCTCCACCTTTTGAGATTGTTTTTGAAGAGTTCAACTAAACTTTCAAGATATGAATGAATACATAGAATGAGAATCAAATAGTATGTTCACTATTCTTGAATGAATAGACATTGTACCTGTCACCAAAATTTTGTCTACATCCTCATTAGTAGTGGTGATATCATAAGACCTTCTTTTTTTTCTTGGAGGTTATTGTTGATTTCCTCTAAAAACCCTGGTCGTAAGGAATTTGTTTTCAAAATGTCCATGTTCCTTGCAGTTGAAACACTAAAATACTGGCTGAGCGTTGATATTATCCTTAATTTCTTCTTCTAAAATAGTGGAATTATTCATATCCATTTGGATGTTCTTACTTAGATGCCCCATTGTTCCACATTTGAAGCATTTCTGGGTTTTATTTAGACAGTTTCACGGATGCATATTCCCATAATTTCAACACATTGAATATTTAGTAATATTTCTTTCATGGGACTTATTTTCTGATCCACCCATATTAGACTCCATTTTTTGCTTTTTTTACAAGTACCATGACACCATTTGGAGTGACTGAACTATATTACAACCATCAGGGTACAAAGAATAATTTCTTCAAAACATTCAAAGACTCAAATTTCTAATTCTTTTCATAGAGTAATACTTATCCTACTAAAGAAGAGATATACCTTACTTTTGATGTTCATGAAAAATTTGGTGTTGTATCTTCCAAGCCTTGTAAAGTTATCTTCATATACCCCGATAGACTCGTCTTTTTTGTCTTAGGTCAGAAGAACTCTCTTTCCATTTTGAGACAAATGGTTGAAGGGAAATATTTATTAAAAAAAATTAATTGAATTCATTCCAATATATGAAATCAATTTCCTCCTTGGAATTTATAGTTTTTTTAGTTTTCACCACATATCAGCTTACCCATCAAAACAATAGTCCACCCACACAACTTTATCTTCTTTTGAGCACTAGAGTATAGAGAATATCTGATCAATGTAGTTAATACACTCTTCTAAGAGGAGGGGATATGGAGATCTACGAAACATGGGAGACCTTTTATATAAGGACGTTTCCACAAAAAATTTCTCACTTTGGAGAAAGTGGGAGATTCACTGGATTCAAGTCACTATTCATAACTTGAGTCAGTTGAGAAAGTAGCAACATGAAGTTTTTAGCACCTATTCCATTCATATTTGGCATTTCATTTATGAAATCATCACATTACCTATCACATTTATTGTTGGCACGTGTTCTTATATTTTCCACCATTAAATAAGAAAAATAAATTTCAATTTGGGGGGATGGAATACTCAGCTAATAAGCATAAATATGAAACTTTAAACATTTAAGAAAAAACTCTTAAAAATGTATATACTAACTTATGATTCAATAGGTTTCAATATAGTATATCCACGATCTATTCTTAAAATATATTCTTATGGGATATTTTTTTCAATTAATAATGTTTCATAATGAGATTACGAATTTACCCAAGAATATCCCATGGGAGTGAAGTGAGGTGTGTAGTTAGGCCTATTGTTGTGTATCAGGTTACCCCGAGTTAAGCTCGAAACACCTCGAAGGAGTCTTTTATCCTAGGTACATTTGGTCTAGAACCATTTCCACTTGTAATATCCATATATGGGTGTATTTTCTTGATAAATAACTTACTATATACTAGCAAAAATTTAGGCATGTTTTCTCATACATAGTCGTATCCATAGGGTTCTTACTAATGTGCTCTATTCCTAGTCTCCAAAAATAATTAAACATTTCATATGATACCAACTATAGTGACCCTAGTATTTTAAAAATATCATTAAAATATTATAAGGATAATTAAACAACAAATTTTAGGACAAGGATTGTAGATTATAGTGTCGTCGAGGAAAAGGTACATAAAACTTAAAACATGGAAATAAATAAAAGATTTTTTATTTATCATCAATTATGATCTTATAAATTACTTTAATACATTAAATATACATAGTAAAATATGGATATATCATTAACAAAGGGATTACATTGGGAATAAACACTTAAATAAAACATAGAACATCAGTTAGAGGGCATAACATAATGATATAAAAAGGTATGGAAGATGATTAAACATAATGAATCGTAACATGAGATCTTATATTAATGGATTAATGGTAAATTTAAAGCAACATAAAACTTGATTTTTTCATTATTCAAGCCACATTGCACATATAGAAGCAAAAGTCAAGTCTAACAACCAAGATCATTGCCCATAGAGAACGAGTCCCAACTAACCAACAAAATCACAGTGCAAAAAGTCTAATGAGACTAATCATTACCCAAGGAATTGGAGCACAATCTTGGAACAACCATCATAACATGTTAATGAATATATGTTCCACATGAATAATTACACATAAGGAAAAAATGTAAACATAAATCTTACCCATGGTAAAAATTGGGTATCACAATCTTGTCAAAAAGGCATAACATAAAGAAAAATCAGAATGGTGTCCATGAAATAAAGGATTTAAATCATACATGGACATTTATAAGGTAATTTGGCATAGATAAAGATAATTTAATTGAAACTGATTGGAATACATGTTAAAATTTAATTTAAGATACTTTAGAAATTAAACATTTTAGTGCAATTTAAGGAAAATATTAACGAGAATATTAAGTAGAAAGGGGAATAATATTTTATATAAAACCATAATTGAACAAATAAATTTGTTATAATAAAATAGGTTATTTTATAAAAATAATGGTTTCTCAAAACATATTATAGAGTGCAGTAGAAATTTGGTAAGAATTCAAGAAGTTCCCTTATATAGGGCTTGCTTATCGAAAAAAATTTAGTATGAAACCTTTTAAAAACATATATATCCCTGAAAAGAAGGTTTAATGGATCATGATACGTTCTTTTTGAATATATAAAAATAATTTAGAAAATTTACATAAAAATAAATGAGAATTTCATTTGTGAAAAAAGAGAGAAAGAGTAACCCAAAGGAATAATGGAGGTTTAGGTAAAATCGTTAACCTTAAGTCTGAAGAAGTTCTTCAATTGATCTTAATGTCTTAGATAATAAAATTAAATTCTTTAATTAATAATTTCATAACCCTTTACACATATATTTTATTTATTATAACCTTATTTAGTTAATTTTGGGCTTTTTAAATGGGTTAATAGGTTTCAATTTATCGTTTAGGAGAGTTAGTTTCCTTGGTTTTCATGATCGGTTTACTTGTATTTTTGGATGAAAAATTATATAGAATGATGGTATATTTAAATAACTGAACATATATGTTATTAACGAACTTATAAAATTTTAAAATAAATTATTTTTAAAAAATATGATTATTCATTAGATAAATCAATAATAATACACATTTAGATTAATTTAGCAATTCTGGATTTCAACGAACTCGTATTATTTTATAAATTAATATCATCTATAAAAAATAATTCCAAAAAATTACATTAGATATAATAAATATATTATAATATGTTTCAACCATATAATAGGTATCATGGCCAGCCTTTAGGTTGGAATTGAAAGATAAAAGTATGTCTTCCATGAAGGTGGTAAATCATCACCTCACGAACGATGCTTTCATTCTAAAAATAAAATACACAAGAGAAAAGATATTTGAGGAATAATTATTCCATAAACATGATAATATTATTTTATATATAATATACTAGAGTTTTCAAGGAACTTGGAAAAGGGGAATTGGGGTTAAGATAAGATATGAAAGGAACTTGAAATGAAATTGACTGAAAATGGAAGAGAGTTTGAACTCTTGATTCCTTCTTCTTGAGAACCTTCACAGGAGATCAGTTTTTTCATTTTTTTAAGACCAAAAGCTCTTGGAAATGGGGGAGTGCTTTGGGAATAGTATTTTCCATTATTTAAGGCTACAATCTTTATATTTGTGAGTAGAAGTGTCACGACCCATCCCCCGGGGACCGTTCTGTGACTACCCCAGGCCCACCTTCCATAGGCTAGGGGCTGGAGACTAGCACTGAAGGCGTAATCCCTAAAATTGGGAAGGCATTTCATTTATAACATGTAACTCATGCAACCATGCACATAGAATGATACGAACACAAGTAATCTATATAGCAAAAAGAGTGATGAATGTAATAGAGGGACGGAATACAATCCCAACAGTAAAGGTAGAAGTACAACTGGAAATACAATAAAACTGAAGAAAGAGAAAGACAGCCACTGGGTCGTCCTATGAGGTTCCTATGTAAAGGGTGTGTATAGATCGCCTCCTCATCACTCCACATCGGCTCGTCTCCTCTACGTACCGTCATGCCGTAAGGTCCGCCTCCGGGCACCGTCTAGTCCTGGTACCCTTAGCTCTGATCAAAATTGTCTATCGTCTGCACCAAACAAAATAATGTGTGGATGAAGCCCATGTAGGCGTGAGTATAACGATACTCAGTAGGGACCCTGAGACCCTCAAGGTCTCACAAAATCCCTGAAGGATAAACCACAAAGCATGTAAACGGGTGACAACCCTATGTAGGTATATGACAACACATATACCTATGTTATCCACTTTTACCCATCTAATTCATGAGGAATATCAGGGCCCAACTACATATCCCAAGGACAACTGTTCCATGAAGGGATGATTACCACGAAGGTAAGTACCACACAGGTATGCCACACAGAAGAATACCACAAAGTTAAAGACTCAGCTCGCACGAGGTATAACTTTGGTATAGTAGTAAAGGCGATTAGTTGTAAATATTGAATCATCTTACTCTATTAAGAGGTATGCCTACATAGGATCCTAAATCATCAGACCCACACTGGATCATAGTACATCATCAAACCCACACAGGACCCTAGTACAACAGACCCACAAAGGATCTTAGTACATCATCAGACCCACACATGATCCTAGTAAAGCAGACCCACACAGGATCATAGTACATCATCATACCCCCATAGGATCCTAGTACAACAGACCCACATAGGATCCAAGTACATTATCAAACCCACATAGAAATCTAGTACAACAGACCCACACTAGATCCTAGTACATCATCAGACCCACACAAGATCATAGTACTGCAGACCTACACAAGATCCTAGTACATCATCAGACCCACATATTATCCTAGTACAACAGACCCACATATGATCCTAGGGTAGTCCCACATATATTCCTAGAGAGGGTCCTTGTGGGATCCTTGAGCACAGACCCACGAATGATCCCCTTCTCATGTTACAACTAGCTACAGAGTTCCCACACTAAACTTGCTTGATTTCGGGAGGATCCGCTCCTCAATCCATACGTCGATACTCCAACTACCACAAAGTCACACGAAGATGTATCCCAAAGGACCGCCATGTAAAAGGGG
Organism: Viscum album; assembly: GCA_963277665.1. NCBI lineage: Eukaryota > Viridiplantae > Streptophyta > Magnoliopsida > Santalales > Viscaceae > Viscum > Viscum album. The sequence goes on from OY728135.1 coordinate 1,373,496,313, forward strand.
TCTCATCGCAACAGATTTTGTGTCAATCGGATGCCTGATCTGCAATTTATTAGCCTTTTAGTCCCGAGGGACCGGTTGGATTTGTGGTTGATCCAACCCGACCATACCCCATCTTTATCCAAATATCAAGTGAGTTATACCAAAAGGACCATCTTGCTCCAAGGTTTCCGGCGTGGCAGACAGTTTTTCAAACCGACATCCGGTGCCAAAGTTACGGCAAATAAGGTGTTTCTGGGTCTAGTTGGGCCTGAGTCCGGCAAGGCCTGCGCTGGGTGGCCCGACCTGCGCAGGGCGGCTCAACTCGCTCTGGGCGTCCCGGCCAGGCCGCACGTGGGGGGGGGGGGTCACGTGGCCCCCACCTTCAATCACTGAACGACCGAAGCTTTTCGGTCTCCAGCCAACACGTGGGACCCGTCGCGGGACTCGCTCGGTACAGCTCGGTCGGCCAAAATGGCTGGCCCCTTTCTCCTCTCAGTGGTGCATGACGTGCCGCCCCTCCGGGGCTGGCTGAACGTCGGCTGCCATCCACCATTTGTCACGACCAGGCGGGCCGCAACCACTTGTTCTTACTATGGTGTGTGGTCGCGCCGCCCACGCTTCTGCAGTCAGCCGAAGCACCGACCACCCTCTATCCACCGCCACGACCGACAATAGTCAGCCGCCCTCCGGCCTCCACGCGCCCTCATCCTCTATGATCGGCGTGGGCGCGCACCGCCCAAGTTCCTTGCGGCTATCCCGGGAGGCAGTTACCACCTTTATCCGTCATGAGAAATACAAAAACCATGGGGAACAATGGAGGGATCATGTCATGTTCGTTTTCCTACACCTTCTGCATTAGATCGGTAGCAGGGTGATCCATTTATTTAATTCAACTCAATCCATGAAAAAACCCCCTACCATGAAGGTTATGAATCAGGAGGTGTGAGGAAGAAGAAGAATTCATTGAAAAATGTCGTCGTTTGTCATCTCCAGAAGGCGCTTCCGATCACGGCTCAAGATCAGTTCCTGGTTCATCGTTTCATGGTTCAGGGCCGCTTGTCACTGCCCACAGGTACTAGCTCTGTCCTCCAAGTGTCTGATGTCGCGACACTTTGCGAGAGCTTCATCACTTGGTGAAGCTATTCCAAATCCTCCCCTCAATTCTCCAAATAAATATTAGAGGGGGAGGGTATGTAACGATCATGGAATTTATGAAGGTTCATTTAATAGGAACATTCCAAAATTCCGACGACGTTGTTACTTAGTATTTGATGGGTTTAAACAATTAATTTATGTTGGAATAATTAAATTATGAAACATTTAATAAATTTTTGTTGGATCAACTAATTAAATGGGGAGTTGAAAGGTTTTCGCCCATTAAAGTGGGTTTCGGTGGTCCCCACCAGTATAACCCATGTAGAGAGGTTTCAATAGACATAAAATAAAAATAGTTCTTTATTTTATTTTAATTTCCACGTAAAACATGAAAACTAACTTTCACCCCCAACGTACTATGGTAGAGATGAAGGTCTCCTTAAGAAAATACCAGTGTTGTGAGTTCAACAGTGTCCTCAGATTTCAATTCTGAGAACCGGTTCAGAAGTTACAAAAACTCGCTCGCACGTTTACGGAACAAAACCGAAAAAAGTTCAGAAATTCACTCCGGGCACACCGGGCCTCAGAATCATGTACTGCCAATTTTTTCAGACTCATAAAATTCCCATATAATTATAAAAAAATTATATGGAATTTCCTGGCCTTAACAAAAAGAGTTGTTGATGGGAGGTATTTATAGTGGATGAGAGGGGTGTTTTCTCATTATTTAAATCATTAGTTTATTATTTTGCACCAGACATGAAATAGTGTTGATTATTCAGACATAATATAGTAATTATATCATTTTAGTTTGAAAAAACAGTTCTTAGATAATCCATGACTCAATAAATAATGTATTTAACTTATAATGTATATATACCATAAATTAACATATTTTACTATTCACCATAAATTCAAATATTTCTGAAAAACACCAAAATTTCACCCAATTTTTTGAAGTTTAGAAATAAAAAATTAACTCCATTTTATGAAAATAATTTTCTAAATATTTGAAATTTAATTTTTAATTAAAATCACAATTTTCAAGAAAAATACAGATTTTAAAATTATAACTGATTTTATATGACATTGAAAAATTTACTAACGTCTCATAACATTATTTTAAATCATAAGCCATAAGAATATTAATTTATGAATACATTTTTAAAAAATAAATTTTCTTTTTCATTATTAAATTATTCATTAAAGTTTAATTAAATATTTAGGACTTAAAAATATACCAACGAATAATTAATAATCTTTAAAATATTTATTAGCTTATACTATGATATAATTATATCACAAAGTCACTTATAAGATGGATAAATTTTATTCATAATTTTATTTTTGAGGTTACTATTCAATTGTCTGGTTTACTATTCATAAGTTTCACATTACTATTCCAAAAGTCAAGTTACTATTTCATCGATATAGGTTCCTTAACATCTAAAAAACATTCTTATTTCATTCATTCATTATTTAAAATGTAGTTATTTTATTCTATTTTGTGTTTATACCATATGAAATAGTTATAAAAAGGGAGTTTCTATAGATAAAAATTTGGGTTGTTGTAGTTTGTAACATCATGTTACCCACTTGCAAGAATTTTCCTTCTATTTGCTAGTTTTCATATTTAATTGGATACATCTTGGGACTCCCAAGGATATGAAAAATTTCCGAGTAAAATAACAATAAGTACAAGAATGTATGTTTGTTTGAATTAATATAGTATAATAATATTATGTTAATGGATATTGGGGGTTCTTTCTTTTCTTTCAGTGAAAGCTCGAGTTGGTTTGGGGTTTTTGTGTAATAATCTAGTTTTTTCAGCTCTGTGTTGGGTGATTACAGGGTGTGTAAAGGGGTCACACAATGTTTAATTGACCATGAATCAAAATTTGATGACTTTTTAAATATCATGAAAGGAGTACATGTTGTTCATTTGTAACATGATTTGTAATTTAAGATGATGTATTTTTAATTAAAATCAATGGGTTTTTTTGGCGTACTTGGGACCCATGAATTACATGATGTGTAAGGGGTTACACATCATGTAACTATCAGGAGGTCGGATTTCAAAGTGTTGTATTAGCTGGTATTTTATTCCATTCTTCGACATCCTTATTTTATCTCCACCTAGATCCTTTCTCTAGGGATTTCAAGAGCCTCCTTTCAATTTGGATTGGTTTTTTCAACTATTGATCACAATTTCAGTTGGGTTAAACCTCTCGTGTTGAGTAATCCTTTAAAATTATTTTTTAACGTTGATTTCAGAAACTCTATTTCATTGAACAATTTGTTTTTTTATCCCTGGGGATGTTTCTTATTAATTTTCTTTATATCTATTGTGTGATCTTGTTCTAGGGTTCATTCCCATGTTTTTTGTGGTGTGACAGGTGTGTTTTCTTGAGGTATGAGTTTTTCCTCTTCTTTTCCAAACCATTTTGTTTAATAGGATCAATTATAAGATTTTATTATTTATTCTAGTGCCTCCTTTCCCATTATTTCTTCCTCCTTGTTGGTGGATTATGCTATGGGCATATGCGACCCATGTTTTGAGGTAGGTGGTTCCGTCTCTAGCCAATTTTGGTGAACTCCATTGCTCTTGGTTTTGAGAAATTGTTTCAATTAATTAAATGACATGATATAACAAATTTTTTTGTGTATGAAGAAGTGTTTTTTTGAAAGTTGTATTTCAACAAGTTGGGTAAATGGAATGGGTTTTAAAAAAATTCTCAAAAGGTTTTGTGAAATAGTTTTTCAAAATGGTTTTTAAAGAATTGTTTAGAGAAAAATGTATGATGAATTTATTTGAGAAATAGAGCACATGGGGAAACTTGGGTACTTAGGTTGAAGGTGTTACAATTGGTTTCATCAACTATCGGGGGGCTTTATCATGGAGATTTCCTCTTCTCTCTAGTCCTGTTGTTTTAGGGACTTGTTATACATGTTAGGGGGTTCAATTTATGGGGTGTTACTTAATATATAGATTCTATGCATATGTCTAGAGACTTAATGTGTACATGATTTTCTATGATAGGTATGAGTGTACCAGCTATCTTGGTCTAGTGTGATCCATGGAATGACATTACCTATGAGTCTACTTTTGGCTTGTGTAGTTTTGTTGTACTACCGTGGATTTGATATGAAATGTGATGCATGATTTGTTTTGACATGATATATAAAATATGATATATAGTTATGAAATGAATTGAAACCGGTTTACCTATTTTATTTGAAACTTTAGAAAACAGGAAATTAAAGTGTTTTTCCATGATTTTAATATAAAACTTTTTAAACTATTATCATGTATTTTTTAAAAAAATTTATAGTAATTGGATTAATATTTATAAAATTGATATGGAAAACCTTGGTCGGACCCTACCGAGCTTGTTAGTCCACACCCTACGTACCACTTCAGTGGAGTGTTGACACGATGTTTTTGATGCTTTCGTCGGGGAGTGCACATCCATCTCGTTTGGCAGGACGACGGCGCTGTCTGTTTCCCCACATTCCCACTTTCCAAAGGAGGTCATCTTTAGTCATTATTCAGGGACATTTTCTCCTTGATCGAAATGGGATGATGGGATTTCGTTTCTTCCTCCCTTGGATTCCTCCTTAGAACTCGTCACCTAGTTCGGGTCTCCCTTGTAGGTTTATGACGTTGTTCGTGAAACTCTTCCTGGTGTCAGATCTCCATGGACACCAATTAATTACACTTATTCTGTCGATACATTCCAAGAGGTTTGATCAGGGAAGCAACCTTCGGTTAGGGGATTAGTCAAGTTTGACATCAATAGCGTGTCTGGATGATGGGACACTAGCGCGTCTGGGATTCTTCCCCTTATTATAGGGCTTCTTGAGGGCATGGAAGTCCAAGGCATCCTGTGTCGAATGCGATGAATGATATTCTATAGGCATGTTTCTGAGGTTTTCCTCAGATTCCCATGTCTAACACAAGGTATGTTGCATGTTTAATGTCCAAAGGAGACGGATCAAACTTATCAGAACACTGATTTGAGTTGATCAGATGGGTGAATACCTTGGAGGGATCACTAATGTTGGGACTAACGTGTGGTTGACATCCCATTTACTATTGAGGAGAATGGGGAGTGAGATGTAATGATTTTATTGGGATGTGGCGGCCCGGATAAAAATCATGATGGGTGATGGAGTGGTTGTATGACGTTGATTGTGAATGGGATGGAACCGTCATGAGGATGATGATGGTTTTGGGCTTGATCCTCAAAGAGGCTTCCTAAATATCCACGTGGAAGGGAATCAAAGTCCACGTAGTTCATCTGACGATGGCTTACCGCTGATTGGGTATTTCAACGGCTTACCACTGGATGGGGTCGCAATGGCCTACCGCTGAATAAAAATGTCAATGGATTACCACTGAATAGGGTCACAACATCTAACCACTGATTTATGTCCCAATGTCTTACCTCTGGATGTGGGTGAACTGATGTGAAGATGGTCGGGATGACCGGTGGATGGTGGGCTTAATCCTCATGGAGGCTTCATACGTACCCTACCTAGGCAAGGATCAAAGACCTCATAGTTAAGGATGTGGAAGCCAACATGAATGATGGTTTGGACCAATTGTTGTTGGGATTGATCCTCAGGGAGGCTTCCTATGTAACATTCCTTGGAAATAATCAAAAGACCATGTAGTTCAGGATGGGTTTGGTGTGGAACAGATTATTTCTGAAATGGAAAATAATGGCTTACCACTTATTGGGTTCGACAGTTTAACGTCATGCAGGACGGGGGTGAACCAATGTGAAGGCAATTGGAGCGACTGATTGTTGGTCTTGAACCTCTTAGAGGATTTCTATGTACCTCACCATAGCAAGGATCAAAGACCTCATATTTTGGGTTATAGGGGCATTTGTGGGTTACGCTCTGAGGCTTCCCAAGGTGTCGGTGAATCGATGTGAAGGTGGTCGGAGCAACCAATGGGTGGTGGGCTTGAACCTCTTGGAGGATTCCTATTTACTTTGTCTTGGCAATGATCAAAGACCATATAGTTCAGGTGGTGTAGGGATTACACTCTAGGCTACCCAGGGTGTTGGTGAACGGATGTGAAGATGGTCGGAACGACCAAGTGTTGGGATTAAACCTTAGGGAGGCTTCCAAAGTACTGTGCCTTAGCAAGGATCCATGTAGTTCAGGATGGGTATGGGGCTTACTATCTATGCTACCCAGGGTGTTGATGAACCGACGTGAAGATGGTCGTAACGACTGGGTGTTGGGATTGAACCTCAAGGAGGCTTTATGTACCGTGCCTTAGTAAGGATCAATTACCACGTAGTTTAAGATGGGTTTCGGGCTTACACTCTAGGATTCCTATAAAAGATTTCAGGGTCGGTGCTTTCTATAATCCCATGTGATTCATTCTCAGTGTGAGAAACAAGAGGTAGCAGAGAACTGACAATCACATCGCGAAAGGTGCGTTTGTGGGCGGTGAAGTGGGGCTTAAATGTGATCGCAGCCCAAAGTGGAAGAAGGGGCGTATGCATGGTTAGAATCCTAATGATATTGAGACATACTCCAGGATGGAGGCCCGGTGGTGACAAATCCCAGCGGTAGAGGGATTTTTTACCAAAGGACGGAGGGGCAAGGATTCTACCTCTTATAAGAAAAGCTAGGGGCTTACACCAGTGTGGTTTCCCTTTCCCCGCGTAGGATGCATGGGGGGAAGTCATAGTTTAATGTCATGTACTAAGGATTAAGGTACTTGGATGTTTAACGTCATACAGCTCAGATGAGGTGGGTTCACTCTGCACCCCTAGGACTTAAATAATGTGTACCCTATGCACCTGGGTGAAGAGGTGGGACAGGAAACGCCGTGTCTTGGGGGTTTCATGGAGCGAACCATTGGGGGTTCACCTTTAGGATGGCTATGCAAAGAATAAATAGTCGTTAGCGTGCCTATGAAAAGAATAATGAGCCAATGCAACACAATAAGAAGTAGTGTTTAGGGGACTTTGAAATCACTTCATGCAAACCTAGAGGGTTGCACGAGAGAGGGAGTTGTGGAGGAAAGTTGTTTATGAGAAGAGGCCTCATAGAGAACTGGTTCTCCATGAAATATAAGGGCTTCGGGAAGGTATGGGATTCACTAATTGAAGTGTCCTAACCTAGGAATAGGGCATAAGTGCATACGAGAGGTGCTTCATGAAGTGGAAGGGAATTCGCGAAGAAAAACCCGACGAAGTAGGGGTGCCTCGCGAAGCAAGGTCCTTTGTAGAAATGTGGTTCGCGTGGCATAATGAATCTACTGTAGCATTTTAGTAACATGTTCATGGGGGTGCTTCGCGAAACACAAACTCTCTGTGATGACCCGAGTCCCTGTGAGGATCTCCTTCCCTCATGAAGGCTCGTGGGTTTCACGAAAGGCATCCTTCTCAAAATAGGAGGTGAAAACAAGGAAAAGGGGAGGCACTTCGCAGAGAAAAAGTACCTTGAGCAACTCATGGTTCGTAGAGCAGAAAGTGCTTCACGATTTGAGAGCTGAGAAGGGGAAAGGTCAGATGATCCATCTGTGGGGCCTGGGGGGAGGCCGGTATTTATATGAAAAAGGCACCGCAAAGTAGAGATCGCTCGTCACGAAGGTGGATTCCACTCCATGGTGGTCTCGAGAACGTCAAATGGGCTCGCAAAGCATCATGCCTCCTCACTTCGTGGCAGGCTGGTTAACCTCAAATCGACTCACGATGCTTCCCGCCTCCTCGCTTCGTGGTGGGCGTGCAAACGTCAAAGGGGATCACGGAGCATCCCACCTCCTCACTTCTCAGCAGGCATGCAAATTTCAAATCGGCTCATGTAGCATCCCGCCTCCTTGATTTACATTGGTCTCATGAATTTCAAAGGGGCTTGCAGAGCATCCAACCTCCTCGCTTCATGGCGGGCTCGTGAATGTCAAACCAGCTCACGGAGCATCCCACCACCTCGCTTCACGGTGGCCTCACAAACGTCAAATCGTCTCGTGGAGTATCCTACCTCTTCAATTCATAGTGGGATCACTAAAATATAAAGGTCTCACAGAGAATCCCAACTCCTCACTTCGCAGTGGGCTCGAGGACATGGTGCTCTGCGAAAGGTCCTCACAAGGTAGCTTCAGAAACATTCTTATTATCTTTCTTCCTTTTGATCTTTTGGTTCCAAAAAATTCCCCCCTCAGACTTCAAGACTAGAAGAAATCAAGGGTCAAAGTCTAAGGGTCAATCGCCAAAATCCATCGGCCGTTCGCGAAGCTGGCTCGTGAAGAAGGATCATCGAGCGGGAAAGCAACGGGTCGGCTGGGCGTGCCACGAAGCTCACCACGGTCGAGACGCATAGTGAAGCTACGAGGATCATTGCCTATAAATGGAGGGGTTGAATTCTCTTTTGTCATTTCCATCCTTCTTGATTTTGGATTTTAGAACTCTCAATTAATGAATCTCCCCGTACTCCACGATGTCTCTCCATGAATCAGGATTTTCATCTTCGCGGTGCATAGCGAGTCTTTGACTTCACGTTTGTGCGCTTTGCGACTCCACGTTTAGAGGTCGAGGAAGAGCACCATGAATAGAATTCACGAACGTGCTCTAAAAATGAGCATCATGAATGAAACCAAAAAATATTCCCAACCTAGAAGACTGAATGGACCGTCAAGAAACTACCTAGGGGGTCCTTGCGGATATTTTCCAAAGGGACGAGATGGAAAACAGTCTTGGTCTAGGAAATCTAATTCGGAGATACTCTAACCATGGTTCTTTGGTGGAGCTGCTATCAGAGAGTGAGAGGAACTACCCGTTATGTAAGATTTTTCCTTTGTATAGCTTCGGGCTAAGGGATAATGTCCTCAACCTAGAAGGAAGTCGGGAAGAACCATTTTACTAGTTCAGGAGCACGTCGTGCCAATGCCGATGGTTCAGGATAGCAGAAAGTCATGCTCAGGAGGATATCACACCCATCATTTCTAACTACTTATACAACCACAAAAATAATGTTGACTGGAAGGAGTTATAGCCAGAGACATCTACCCCTATGCATCAGATGATTTTGAAGGCAGTTATGGGGAACCTGGAGAAGGGGTGGTCTGAGGAATGGGACATACTCCAGGGCAGCAACTTCACAGATGATTGGACTTAGGCCTACTGGGTAGGCACCTCATGTGAGGAGTTTCAGGCGGAGATTAGAAGAGTGGTCTTGTATGAGGCAGCTTTCGCCTCCCAGATTTACATCTACCAACCGAAGTGGCTGGTGCCGAAACTGTTGAGTAGGCGGTCATCGAAGACCAACACATTCCATTTTCACCATGGGGATGTCGACATCAGCTTGTGGGACATCCACTAGATCTCGAGGGTCCCGATACTGGGGGATATGTATGAAGAATTCATCCCCTTCATGAGTGTGTGGGAGGACCCAGAGAAAATTCCACCGTTGGTAATGGCTATGATGGAGCTTGTGCAGGGAGAGGACAAGGAGGCGGTGAGGGACGTCCATTTCAGGCGGTGTTTCAAACATTTCTTGAACTTCCCGGAGGACAGACAGTTTCCGGTGAGGGCTCAGACTTTCCCGAAGGGGGCCTGGAGTAAGGAGCACTCAACTAGTGACTTTTGGAGGACAACTAGTGGAAAGAGTGGGGATTTAGTTTCATCATCAAACAATAACCGATAGTCAGGAAGGCAGCGTTCAACGTGACTCTCGTCTATGGTTGGATCCTACGAGTAAGAGACACCAACATGAGAGTGCGACCAAGAACATTTATTATGGTGTCCGTGTTGGCGAGAGGAGGTTGGGTCAACCTCGAGATCCTCATGCTCGCCAATCAGTATAAGATGTTGCGGCATATCAGTGAGGGAAAGAGGCCGAAGAGAATATGTGGTCCATTCCACCTCTTATATGGGTGGATAGAGATACACATCATAGGGGTTTACGAATACCTGAACCCCATCTCCCCTCTAGAATCAAACTTCTTCCCATCCATCCTGAATGATGCTGAGAGAATTCCCGCCAAGCTGACAGCACCATCGGTTCTAAACCGAGTTTGGAAGGTGGAGGAGTTCAATTTCCACCCATTTTTGTTGCCGATGGGGGTATTCACTGATGATGGTCAGGGTACAGAGGAATACCGTGCCAATCTCCTGGCCTTCAGAGGTGGAGTTTTGGTGGAAAATGTGGATCATGAGCCTCTTTGTGAGCCATACACCATGCACCGATTTTCTTAGGAATTTCATTGCATGCAGTGACTGACCTTGAAGGTCTATCTGGGGGTACGCTATGAGGAGAACCCATGTGTGATGAGGCAGACGTAGCTTATGTTCACACGGGAAGATGGGAAGATGCGAAACCAGCTACCTCCACCGACTACTATCATCAGGTTAGTGAAGGAATATTCCCAGAGTTGGGAGGCGGCCTACCCGAGAGAAATGATGAAGAAACCAACCATTTGAGTTGATGATGGCATGCCTCCCAAACCTCGGGGATGTGGTCGAAAGGCGGTCGGGGCATCTCGCGGTGGCGGGGTTGTCGTAGCAGCGAGGCCCACACCATTTGAGAGAGAGGCAGCAGTGGAAACAGACAAGGTGGTCCTAGAATAGCAGAGCTATCTTGAGGGGAGGCCACCTAGAGGGTTCCATATAATATCCACTCATGCTCCAGGGATGTGGCTACACCACATTGATATTCTAGAGAATGTTGTCTTCTTAGAGGCTTAGGACATCTGGTAAGTTAACTAGCAATTCCTTGACCTGTCAGAGATGTGGAAACACATGAACCATTTCAAGATGTATTTTCTAGGGATAGACTGTATTAGGGACCACTTTATGGTATCCCAGGTAGAGGCGGAGTAGTACCTGACAGATCCGGAAGACTTTGTGTACTCCCCGGGTACCCACATCTTATGACGGATCAAGTCAAGGTGTAGCTCGATTGAACCACTCCCCCACAGTTTTCAGAAACTGACTTAAGGTAACGATTCCCTCTGTCAGAAGAATCAGATGAATCCACCTGGGGAGACGAGGCCGGTAGAGGGATCCTATTGGAGGAGGGTGAAGTTGGGGATCAGGACTCGGATCTTCAAGAGTTCACTGAGGCCCTTGAGGTAATGATTCCATTCCCTTTCTTCAGGGCCCAATTTTGGGTCATTATGGACTCCTTGCTAACATATAAATTGTGCAGGAGGGCCTTGTCCACATAGCTCATTCTCTCCCTTCAAGAGATACAGATTCGGGACCTTCAGGGTCGAAACCTGCTACCGAGGATATCAACATGTCTGGTGGGGCCGTAATATCCAAAGTGGCTCCAGAATCATCAAACCTTCCAAAAAATATATGGAGGGCCATGTTTCGGGGTCCCGATGACATCAACCCAAGAATGAGCCCTGAGAATTAGATCTCTGTAAGTCTCCTCTACCAAATTAAGGACTCTCATCCATCAACCATGTTAACTGACATACATGCCCCCTGTTTGGTAGGAATAGTCCTCCAAATGGCTTGGGCTTCCTTGGAGAGGTTGTTCGGTACCCCTGGAAGTGCCTCTCCCCTGGGAATACTGGTGACTATGGAGGTGGAGGTCCAGATTGATCGAACAGTGGCACTCCCGATCACCAGTGGGACCCTCAGGGAGGCTGATCCTGAGTCCATCAAGGTGGGGTCCGACGATGAGGATCGGTCAGATTGCCCATGTCCTTCCATGCCTGATCAAACACCATATGTGGACCTAGATGACGAGTTCCTAGGGGCATTCCCTGCATATGAGCCTACCAACCACGCTGACAGGGGAGAGACGACCTTTGATGAAGAGGACAAAATAATATCTCAACGCTGATCATGGAAGCAGATCAAGAACTTAATTGATGACACCCCCCAAGCACTATGGATGGATTATATGGACAAACATCACTCACGACTGTGCGAACTATGTGCTGGGGGAGTGGATTCCCAACTTCCTCACATGCTCGTCATAGATCTTATGGCAGAGAAGATTATGGAGCATGACCGTGGCCTCAGTGTGGGTTGGAAGTGAAGGAATGTGGTGAACATCAAGAGTCTCCATGAGGCTAAGGATGAGGTCCATCTGCTGCAGAGTCGGGAGGATGAGCACTCGTCCTCCCTCAATGCACAATCTGAGCTAATATTGTGATTGAGGGCCCAACTGGTAGAGGCCAAAGAGGGAATGAAGCGAGCCTCTGACAAAATGACCATCATCCGAACCGGCATGGAGCGGGCCCGGATTGCAGCTAACGAATTCTGCCCCATCACTGCCGAGGAGGAGCGGCAACTGAACAGGCAGCAGAAAATCCTGAACGCCACCATCCAGAGGGTGGTGGAGCTGCTACGCTCTTTTGACCAGGACAACTCGTCCCATGTAGGGGTCGATCCTTGGGTGTTGTGATGCCTATAACCTTTGAAGGCACTTTCATGCTTTGATTATTTTATGCCAACTGCATGCATGAGTTCTGTTATTTATGTTGGTTAATTGCAGTCATGTTCATTCACGGAGCATCCAGTGGTCAATCCATAAGCTCATGTGGGTCGAGCCTGATGTGAGAAATAAGAGACGAACACCGTATTATTCCATTAAAATGTGAGAGTGCAGACCAAGCTTGAAGCATCTGGGGGGCATGAACAACCAATGCGGATTTTTGAGAAGAGAAGGGAGAGGCCCGATCAGAGGACGAGGACCTCAGAAAAATCTACGTTCCATGTTCCCAATGTGCTCTAGTGCACGAGTGGGGTAACTCTAGGGGTGTTGGAAGCCAATCCGAACATAAGAGAATGGAAAGGGTGAATTACAATACCCCAAAATCAGAACACTGTGGGGATGGAATGACAGTTGTTGGTTAGAGTGGATAGTCAAGAGGGGGTGAATTGAGTTCCAATTAAAATTTCTATTAAAATATTGTCTATTAAAATCCCCCAATTTTTAAAACAAGTTAAACTGTAGTGAATTTATACAAATTGTAAATGTTGACTTAGCTTCTAAATTATTGATTAGGTATCAGTTAATTTAACCACAACATTAAACTATCTTTTGAAACAAACCTACTAATTTACAATAAGTGTAAACACTTGCTAATTTTACTATCAAAGTAACATTAAAATGGTTTTTATTTCGAAGTAACAGCAGCGGAATATAAAAGATATATGTAGTATAATTTAAACTTAAACTAAAGATGCACAATAGATATAACAAGAGGTTCAGTCTCAAGCTGATACTTAGTCCACTCAAATTTATATAAATTTGATACACACCATGGATTGGGGTTAATAACAGTTTAAAAAACTATCCAGGCTATGCAGGGACCTCTACCATAGTTCTTCGTGGGAAACAAAACAAATACCAGGCCATACAAGGACCTCTTCCATAGTTGTCGTGGGTAAACAAGAGTTAAGAGTTTTGGAGTGAGGATTTTGATATCCTCCAGTTCAGTGCAGGAGATAGTGTGTGTGTGTGTGTGAGAGAGAGAGAGAGATACAGAGTACACCACACTGCTAGAAAGTAAATAAAAAAATCACTTAGAGAGAATAGATAAGTGTTTATAAAGCTCTAGTGATTAGCAAAACAGCTCTGGACTCGTTGGATTCAGAAGAAATTCTTATGAGTCCTCTATTTTTTCAGTTGAAAAACAGAGTGTTGTGGTTTAGCTTGTATTCCACCAATGAGAATTATCTCTTGATTCATCGTGTGTTCTTCAGTGGTGTTGGATTGTACTCATGAGAGTTCTTTGAACATCTTTCAATCTCCTTATTTCTCAGGATTGTTCTTCGTTGTTCATCACAGTGGACTAGGGCGTATGTAAGTTCTTTTTATTGTATCGTCACACTTGCGCACATGTACTGCAGCTCAATCTTCCATATATTCCACGAGTTTTGGTAGTAGGAATTATTTACTTTTCATAGGTATGAGATATGGTTTCCTGAAATACCAACAATTATCATTAATTATCATTAATTGCATTAAAAACATCAAATATAACCATTAGCATTATTTAAATAACATTGACAAAAAGATAAGAAATCGTGTCACAGTGATTATGTAAACTGTTTCTTCTTCACGGTATGTGCTTCACGGTATGTGCTTCGCGGTGTCTTCATGTCATGGTGTCTAGCTCACGGTGTCTGAATCATGGTTTTCCCTTCAGGGTGTCTGGGTCACTGTGTGTCCTTCACGATGTCTGGGTCACAGTGTGTCCTTCACAGTGTATGGGTCACGGTGTGTACTTCACGGTGTCTGGGTCATGATGTGTCCTTCTCAGTGTCTGGGTTACGGTGTGTCCTTCACGGTGTCTGTCTGACTGTGACTGTGTCTTGCACATAGTCTGTCTTATTGTGTCAAACATCACGGTGTCTCTATACTTAGAAAAATATTTGTATTTATACTTAAACAGTAATATGAAGAACATGGATTAAGCTTAATTATTATAGAGTAATAGAAGTTAAAAAATATATAAAGGCTCGATAATATAAGTGAGATTTGTGATCATGCATAAGACTTGTAAATAATTAAGAGAGTAATTAACATCAATATGATTTGATATCATTAAAACATGATGTGTAGTTATTATTTATATTGGAGAGAATTAATCAAGATGTTCAATTAATATTGAGATTAATTAACAGTAATAGGATTTGTGATCATTAAAACATGATTAATACATGAGGAGTTCGACAATATCCCCCTTTTTTATGATCACAAATCATGTATAGTCAAAATATAAATGAAATGCAACATTAAAGAAACTAGCATATTAGAATAACAAAATTAGAGAATAATAGATTCGATAAAAACATATCTCATTATAGTACTGATACTTTTACTTTGTCTCGCCCTTTTGGGATTATCAAAAAGTAGAGAGAAATGGAGTGAAACATTGCATTTTTCAGTAAGAAGGTTCAGAATAAAACATACAGGGGAAATACAAAAAGTAAACAACAAAAGGCATTCCATCAAAAAGAAAACAGTCCCCGGAGTCTTCAGGGATCGACCTTTTCCTTGCCTTTATCAGCAGTAGGAGCTTGGGATAATGTAGAAGAAGGTATATATGTTGTAGATAGAGAGGGTAAGGGTAGACCTTCAAAAATAGATGGAGCCAAAGTAGGAGCTGTAGAAGATCTAGGTTGTGGTTTCTCAAGAATGAATGGCTAGATCTGAGAAAGAGCTTGACTGACTGACATGGCAGTTGAGGCGAGGGCAGGTAGACCATGTCTAAGGGGTGCAGCAGTTGGAGAAACAATATAAGTACACTGCACATGAGGTTATGGAGTCAAAATATTGATGAAATCAGTAATGATTTCTCCACCATATTTCATATCCTTTTCAAAATAGTCTTTATTCTCCATGAATTTGCCCAAAAATCTGGTGAACTCTGTAAGCTTTTGAACTTGAGCTTTAAAATCTTGAGTCATCGGAGGGAATTTCAGGTATTCCACAAGATACTTAAAGTGATTTTTCATATCACTTTTAGAGAAAATCTAGGTAAGATAAAAATATATCTTCTTGGTGATCTTCTGTTGAGCATCATTTGCTATCTTAGAATGGATCTAGACAAGATCATGTGCTTTATCACTGTTCTTCATAACTTCAGCCAGAGGAGACAGATCTAAACCACTGAAAACATTCTGAATTTCTTCCTTGATTATGGATCTAAACATAGAATCATCCAAACAAAGTGTGGAGGTTTGACCAGAGGGAGAAGAAGCCTTGATAGCTTCGGTTAGAACATTGAGCTGTTTTAAAACTTTCTGCTGCCATCCAGTGTACTCATCTGTGAGCTTATTCAGATTTTCTACAAGCTCCCTCATGCGTTCCAACATTTGTGTGTATCTTTTCCAGTCTTCTAATCAAAAGACAGTAGATATGGATGCACTTGAGACACAATCTCTCTAGCAAGGGTGGAATCAGTTGGTTCAGAAGAAGTAGAAACAGGTGGAGGGGTAGAAACATGAGCAGACACAAGCTCTAATCATAAAGACAGTTTTGATTGCAGGTTTTCCACAAAACCTTTCAAATTTACAACATCAGCACTAAGAATCCTATTTTCAACCATGAATTCTTTAATCTCATGGATCATCCTCAGTTGAATATGAAAAATAATGTTTTCTAGAAGAATTGAGGCATCTTCATGACTTAACTGAGTCACAGGACGAGGTTGAGTGGATAAAATATTCTCAACACCATCCAGGATAGTCTCTCCAAAGACTTTCAAATCTTCCTTAGTTACAATAGAGTTTTGATCGGGTAAGAGTGCAGTTAAAAGTAGTGGAATAGGTTCTGGTTCAGATTCTCGTTGCGATTCATAGTCATCTTCAGACTCAGATTCTGATTCAGATTGTGGCTATAGTTCTGGTTCTGGTTCTGGATCTAATTCTGGATGAGCTACAAACATCAGTTGAAACAAAGAAGAGAGATATATACCAGTTGCAGTCACTTGTTGTGACTCACTCACATCATAAAAACTTGGAAATTTATACCGAGTTTACACAGAATATGTGACGGTAGGTTGAGATGTTTCAGCAGATCTAGAATCTATAATCTCAAGTTTTTGAGGTTCCTCCACCTCAAAATGTGCTTCCTTTTTAGATTCCTGAGGCTCAGGAATTGGGTCATGATCCACGGGATCATCGCTAATCTCTTCAACAAACTCATGCCTTGCCAGCTAAAAGGCAATTTCCATCCTCTCTTTAGCAAAGCGTATGTACTCAGGAACTGATTGTTCCACTAGTTGTGCTTCCAGACATGATCTTTTTCAACAGGGAGAACCTCTTCAACAAGATCTATCTCCACCTTTTCTCACTGCTATAAATCAGGAAAACCAAATTTTCTTTCAGCCATAGGATGACATTCTGGATTGACATCCTCACTAGAAGTAGAAGCTTCTTCTTCTATAAAACCAACATCATCTTCCTTTCTTGAAGGCATTTCAACAGGAACATCAGTAGGGACAACAATCCTTTCTTTCTCAACATGATCTGCTTCCTCTTGAGGTATTTCATCCTCTTCTCTAGGTTATACATCAACTGCCACTTCCTCTTCTTCTTCTTCTTCTTCTTCCGAATACTCAGCGTCTTCATCAGGTTCCAAACTAGGATCAGCTAGGTTCTTAGGTCTTCATGGATAATCAACATTATTAAACATCTTATAAAGTTGATCATTATCCTCAACCCACTACTTATTCCAGGGGTTCCAACTAATCATAATCCTTCCGATGATAGGCTTGGATAAGCTTAAATAAAATTCCTCTATCTTTTCTTCATTCAGTCCAACAACTCCTTTTGGAAGTAGCATGGCTGAAATCATACTTGAGTAAAACAAGGGGTGGATTTGGAAGTGAATTTAATCAGATCATAGATATGGTTAATAACATACTTGCATAGGTTGATCTTATGGCCATTCTTCAACATGTGAATCAGGAACACATCCTGATACTTCATCACAGCAAAATCCCCTTTTCATGGACTAATCAAATTTTGATCAAACATGAATTGTAGTCTAGATTCTCCATCTAGATCTGCAGCTATAGCCCTTCACATGGTGCCATTAAAAGTTAAGGTTTCCAAGGAATTTTCTAGATCGAAGATGTCAAATAATGGAGGAGGGTCTCTCTGTTAATCATCACTAACTCCTTCATGTGGAATCCTTAGGCATGCAGACCACAGCCTTGAAGAGAATGAACACTTTTGTCCATTGATATAGCTTGTTACCATGAAGCATTCTCCAAAATCAAATGAAAACTTCACATATTGGTAGAATTGAGATACCATCCTTGGATAAATCGGTCTATATTTTCTAGAGAACCATTCAAACAATCCTTGTTCTCTTAATATTTTAAGGATTTAAGACTTACTAGACAGCAGCCAGTCATGCCAAATCTCTTTTTTAGGAACTACTGCATGGTTAACAAGGTTTGGGTTTAGGGTACCTTCAGGTTCTATCCTCGGTATCCTCTTTAGTTTCTTATAGCGGCGCTTCTCAAATGAGGGTGAAGACAGACGCTTCATCCTAGGAATCCATTGAAGGTTCAAGCGAGAGAAGAGAAGGTTGCCAAGAATGATAAGATTCAAGATAGAGTTTGGGTAAGTAATCGAATTAAACCCTTTTGTTTTATCAATTGGGAATGTCCAACGGCATAAAAACAAAGACGCAGGAAATCAAATAGAGGTGAAATAAAAATTACCGTGATACGGGTTAAAATAAGAGTATAAACAATCTTCACAGTAAGACCGTGAGTAGGTGTTACGGTGTGATGAAAAACAATCATCATGGTGAGACAGTGACCATTCTATGCAGTCACAGTGAGATAGTGACCATTCTTTGTAGTCACAATGAGATAGTGAGTGAATTGATCTGTCATGGTGAGACGGTTAGGTGACAGACCGTGAGCACAAGGTGTTAACGGTGAGACCGTAAGCATGAAACAGTAACTGTAAAACTGTGAGCATGAAATCGTAAAGTAAAATACAGTAAAGTATTAAACATTAAGATCAATAAGATATCTATTTATGATTAATCATGCCATGATCATGTATGGTGTATTCCAATCTATCAAAATTTAATTTTTTAGTGAATATATCCACAAGTTGATATTTAGTACCAATGAATTCCAAAGTGATATCACCTTTTTTATAATGATCCCTCAAAAAGTGATGTCTTAAATCAATATGTTTTGTCCTAGAATGTTAAACAGGATTCTTAGAAATGTTAATAGAACTTGTGCTGTCACAATTTATTGGGACATGTCTGAATTGATATCCATAGTCTAGTAATGTGTGTTTCATCCACAAAATTTGTGCACATCAACTTCCAGCAGGTATGTATTCAGCTTCTGCAGTAGTTAATGAAACAGAATTTTGTTTCTTACTACACCACGATACTAGTGACTTTCCTAAAAGGTGACACATTCTAGTGGTTATTGTTCTATCTAACTTACATCAAGCAAAATCAGCATCAGAATAACTAACTAGTTCAAATGATTGTCCTTTTGGATAGAATCGTCCTAAATTTGGAGTATGCTTGAGTTATTTGAAAATTCTCTTCACAGCATTTAGATGTGACTCTTTAGTGTTTTCTTGAAAATGAGCACACATACATACATTAAACATAATATTAGGATGACTAGCAGTCAAGTATAGGAGACTTCCAATCATTCCTCTATAAGTGGTTTGATCAATATATTTACCATCTTCATCAAGATCCAACTTACAGGTGGTACTCATGATAGTGTCACTACTTTTTGTGCTATCCAATCCAAAACATTTTAAAAGATCTCTAGTATATTTAAATTGAGTTAAAATAATTCCATCATCATTTTGAAAGATTTTAAATCGAAGAAAGAATTTTAGTTCACCCATCAAACTCATTTCAAATTCATTTTTCATCATTTTAGAAAGGTCAGTACATAGGGGATTTCTTGAAGATCCAAAAATAATATCATCTACATAAATTTTTACAACTAAAAAAACGTTAGATATTTGTTTTATAAAAAGAGTAGGATCAACTATACCTTTTGTAAAACATTTAGAAATTAGAAAAGTACTTAATCTGTCATACCAAGCTCTTGAAGCTTGTTTTAAAACATATAAATCTTTTGATAATTTGAAAATATGATTTGGAAAATTAGGGTTTAAAAATCTATGTGGTTGTTCAAAAAAAAACATCCTCAGCAATATATCCATTTAAGAATGCACTGTTGACATCCATTTGATATAGTTTGAAATTTAGATGTGCTGCATAAGCAAGTAAAGTCCTAATGGATTCTAATATAGCAATAGGAGAAATAGTCTCCTCATAGTCAATTCCTTCCACTTGACTATAGCCTTTTACAACTAATCTAGCCTTGAATCTAACTATATTTCTAGATTCATCTACTTTATTTTTAAACACCCATTTAGTGTCTATAGTGAAAGTGTCATTAGGTCTTTCAACAATATTCCAAACCTTATTTGTTTCAAATTTATTGAGTTCTTATTGCATAGAAATTACTCAAAATTCATCATTAATAGCATCATCAATGTTTTTAGGTTCAAGCTGTGACAAGAAGGCTTGATGTTCAACCTGATTTCTAAGAGAATCTATAGTCTGTGTCCCTCTATCCAGATTTCCTACAACAACATCTAAAGGATGTTTTATTAGAATTTTAGTTGATCTAGTAAAGGTAGGACAAGAAATTTCAGGTTCATTTATGGGTTCGGTTTCATTAGGAGTAGATTCTGAAATATTTCCAGAACTAGTTGTCTTTATAGTAGGTTCATTGATTTTATCATTAAGGTTCAGAATAGATAAATCTTCTTCAAGATTTTCAAGAGAGGTTTTAGACTCATGTGGACCAGTTTCATCAAATTTTATGTGAAAAGATTCTTCCACACACTTGGTTCTGTTATTGAAAACTCTATAGGCTTTTCTGGTTATAGAATATCCTAAAAAGATTCCATCATCACTCTTAGAAGCAAACTTGTCCAGATTATCCTTTGTATTGAGAATAAATACATTGCAACCAAAGACTCAAAAGTAACTAACTTTTGGTTTTCTATTGTTCCATAGTTCATATGGGGTCTTCTTGAGAAGTGGTCTGACTAAGACACTATTGATGATATAATAAGATGTATTCACAGCCTTAGCCCAAAAATAAATAGGCAGGTTATATTCATTAATCATAGTTCTAGCAATTTCTTGCAGGGTTCTATTCCTTCTTTCTACTAAACCATTCTACTGAGGTGTTCTAGGAGCAGAAAAGTTATGACTATAGCCATTGCGTGAGCAATAAGATTCAAAGTCTTCATTTTAAAACTCAAATCCATGATCACTTCTTGGAGTATTAATCTTAAGTCCACTAAGGTTTTCTACAGATTTGGAGTATTTAATAAAGTAAGAACAAGCTTCAATTTCGTGAGCTAAGAAGTATACCCAAGTATATCTAGAAAAATTCATCTACTAAGACATAGACATAGTGCTTCCCATTTAAGATTGAAACGCTAGATGGTCCAAACAGATCCATGTGAACCAACTCGAGAGGTTGAGAAGTTGAGACTTCTTTCTTTGATTTGAAAAATATTTTGTGTTTCTTTCCCTTTTTACAGGGATTACACACATTGTCATTTGGAAACTCAAGTTTGGGTAAGTCTCTAACTAAGTTCTTCCTAGTCAGTTTTCTAAGTGAGTGTATATTGCAGTGTCCTAATCTCCTATTCCATAACCAGGACTCTTTATGAAAAGAATTTAAACAAGTAACATTCTGCTTAGCGAGATAATTTAGATCAACATCATAAAAATTCTCATTTCTCAAAGTATAAAATACTAAAACATTTTTTGAATTAAAAACATTACAGGAATTATTTTCAAACATGAAATTCAAACCATTATCACACAATTGAGAAATACTTAAAAGATTATATTTAAGTCCATCAACAAATAAAACTTTAGAAATTAAAACTGAGTTAGTGTTACCAATTTGGCCAAGGCCGATGATCTTTCCTTTAGAATTATCATCAAAGGTGACAGAGCCTCCATCAACCATTATTAAACTCTTGAAGCATGAGTAATCTCCAGACAATATTTATTGAACATCCAATATCAAAATACCATGTCTTCTTGTGGTAACTCTTCAAACAGGTTTCCTACAAAACAGTTTTAGATTGTATATGATTTTGGTACCTAGATCTTCTTGGGTCCAGACAGGTTACCAATCAATGATTTTGGTACCCAAATTTGTCTTATGGGTCTCATATAATTTACAGAATCAAACGATTTTGAGAGATAAACTATATTTGATTTATAACTATGTGAATAACTAGTTGAAGCATATGAATGTCCAGAACTATAACTAGTAGTATTCTGTCCAGATTTAGGAATAATTCTATTCATAGTAATCTGTATCTGTCCAAGTTTGTAGCCTATTCCAGTAGTGTATATAGGTGCCACTTTCTTTTCAAGAATTTGAGATAGTTTATCATTTCCATTTTTAAAATTCTCTATGTCCTTTCTAAGTTTCTCATTATACATTTTCAGTTCTGTAATTTCCTTTAACAGTTGAGAATTCCTATATTTTTCAATATTACATTCAGTTTTAATAGTTGTAGTGAGAGCATGCTGTTTCTTCAAAGATTTGTATTTATCCTTAAGTTCATTCCATGTCTCTTCCAGCATATTACAATATTCAAATATTTCCTCACTAGTCATGTTTTTATAATCCAAATCAGATTCAGTTCCAGAATAATAGGAATTTAAAGCAGGAGTATCTAAGGATACCTCAGATGTGTTTGTCATGAATAACATGTTGGCACGTTTCGTTTCATAATCAGAGATTTCATAATCGATTGTGATGTCTTCAGAAGCACTCGAGGTAGCCTTCATAGATTTCTTGTACATATTGTCCTTGTAATCATATTTCTTCTTGAATTTTAGCTTTGGGCAGTCTGCTTTAATGTGTTCTTTTCTTTTGCACTCGTAGAAAACAACTTCATCACATTTATCTTCCTTTTTTCATTCCTTCTTCCAATGTACCTTATTGTCATACTTTACCTTGTAATTTATTTTCTGAAAACTTTTTTCTTCCTATAATATTTCTTAAACCTTCTGGCTATCTGATCTATTTCAACATCACTATCAAAGTCTGAACATTCACTTGTTGAACTGTCAGTTTGTATTTGAGCTTTGTCTTTGCCTCTTCTCTTTGAAGCAGTAGTCTTGAACACCACTAATTTCCTTTTTGGTTCATCATCTTCCTCTTTATTAACCTTGAGTTCTTCCACATACATCATAAGCTTACCGATATGTTCTTTGAATGGTAGAGCAGCAATGTCACATGACTCTCTAATTGAAAAGATATGCCTCTCCATCGATCTGGAAAACATCTCAGTATCCTCATAATTTGTTCCTTTGCTGGAACATCCCTTTCGAGTGAAATCATTGTATTGACTATCTCATTGAACCTGAGATATATATCAGAGATAGGTTCATCAGTATTAATTTTAAAATAGAAAGATTTAACAGTATATGTATTCAATCTCATTTCTTTAACATTGGTTGTTACCTCATTAGAAACACCTAAAGTATCCCAAATTTCATAAGTATTTTTGCATCAGATATTCAGTTAAATTCTTCATCTCCTAATGCACAATACAAAGCATTCATAGCTTTATTGTTATTATTGTAAGAAGTCTTTTTATGTTCATCCCAAGTTGTTCTTTTGGTTTCTGGAATTTTATATTGTGATTATATAGCAGTCCAAATATCAAAACCAATACTTTCCAAATGAATTTTCATTTTAAGCTTCCACTGGGCATAGTTTGTACCATTAAAGAAAGGTGGTCTGTTGGTAGCAGCACCCTCTAGTCAATTATCCATACCTAGTTTTTAGAAAGTAAACTTAAGGAGATAAAAGTTTTAACTAACATAAATTTAAGATCTTTAAAGATGTAGCTAAAATCACAGTTGAAAAATAAGGTATTTCAAAAATCATTGAACAAAAACAACCCTTGATACCAAATGTTGGTCGGAGTGGATACTCAAGAGGGGGGGTGAACTGATATCCAATTAAATTTTTTGTTAAAATATTGTCTATTAAAATCCCCCAATTTATGAAACAAGTTAAACTGTAGTGAATTTATACAGATTTTAAATGTTCACTTAGCTTATCAAAAATTGATTAGGTCTCTGTTAATTTAACCACAAGATTAAACTAACTTTTGAAACTAACCTACTGATTTAAAATTAGTGTAAACACTTTCTCATTTTACTATCAAATTAACTTTAAAATGGTTTTGTATAAAAATAGAGGAATATAAAATATATATGTAGTATACATTAAACTTAAACTAAAGATGCACAACATATATAAAAAGAGGTTCAATCTCAAGCTGATATATAGTCCTCTCAAATTTATATAAATTTGATCCACACCATGGATCAGGGTTAACAACAGTTTAAAAAACTGTCCAAGCCACACAGGGGCCTCTACCACAATTTTTTGTGGGAAACCATACAATGACCAGGCCACACAAGGACCTCTTCCACAGTTGTCGTGGGTAAAAAAGAGTTAAGATTTTTGGAGTGAGGATTTTGATATCCTCTAGTTCAGTGCAGGATATTGTGTGTGTGAGAGAGATATATATAGAGTACACCACACAACTCAAAATTAAATAAACAAATCACTTAGAGAGAAAAGATAAGAGTTTTGAAAGATCTAGTGATTAGCAAATCAGCTCTGGACTCGTTGGATTCACCATAAATGCTTCTGAGTCCTTCTCTAGTTTTCTGTTGAAAAACAGAGTTTCATGGTCCAGCTTGTATTCCACCAGTGAGAATGATCTCTTGATTCGTCATGTGTTCTTCAATGGTGTTGGATTGAACTCATGAGAGTTCTTTGAAAGTCTTGCAATCTCCTTCTTGCCCAGGATTGTTCTTCTTAGTTCACCACAGTGCACTCAGGCGTATGTAAGTTCTTCTTGTTGTATTGTCACACTTGCACACGTGTACTGCAACTCAATATTCTTTATATTCCACGAGTTCTACCATTAGAAATTATTTCCTTTTCATAGGTATGAGATACGGTTTCCTGAAATACCAAAAACTATCATTAATTATCATTAATTGCATTAAAAACATCAAATATGACCATTTGAATTATTTAAATAATATTGAAAAAAAGTTATGAAACAGTGTCAAGTGATTATGTAAACTGTGTCTTCTTCATGGTATGTGCTTCACGGTATGTGGTTCATGGTATGTGCTTCACGGTATGTTCTTCACGGTGTATTCATGTCAAGGTGTCTAGCTCATGGTGTCTGAATCTTGATTTGTCCTTCACGATGTCTGGGTCACGGTGTGTCCTTCACGGTGTTTGGGTCACGGTGTGTCCTTCACGGTATCTGGGTCACGGTGTGTTCTTCATGGTGTCTAGGTCACGGTGTGTCCTTCATGGGGTCTGTCTGACTGTGAGTGTGTCTTGCACATTGTTTGTCTTACTCTGTCAAACATCACGGTGTATCTATACATGGAAAAGTATCTGTATTTAGACTTAATCAGTAATATGTAGAATATGGATTAAGCTTAATTATTAGAGAGTAAGAGAAGTTAAAACATAAATATAAATGCATGATAATATATGTGAGATTTTTGATCATGCATAAGACATTAAAATAATAAAGAGAGTAATTAACATCAATAAGATTTTCTATCATTAAAACATGATGTGTAGTTATTATTGATATTGGAGAGTGTTAATCAAGATGTTCAATTAAGATTGAGATTAATTAATAGTTATAGGATCTGTGATCATTAAAACATGATTAATACATGAGGATTCCAACAACAATAAAAGATAACTGTTGAACACATTTGAAACACAACATCTATATTGTGTTTTCCTGAAATAAGGATGACAAGTGAGGGCCGACCGCTGACCATGTTCAAAACATGGGGCCTAACTCATAATATTATCGATTAGCCTTTCAGAATGTTTGTCGAGGACAGTAGGCGAGACATAGGCTGAGCATCCATACTATTAGGTGGTTTCTTTAGGTGTGAGAGAGGATGAGGGTTTGAATAAAGGGAACGCAAGGCGTGGAATATGGAGTTGTGGTTTGTTAGAACAGGGTCCGACACTCATGTAATTACATCATCGTGGTGGAAACACATAAGGTAGACTCATCAATCTGATAATGGATCATTCCTACTATTAGGCAGGATTCCTATGGCGAAGAAAATGTCACTTCCCAACTTTACCATGGGGCATCTCGAACTTGTTCAAGGTAAGACCACGGTCACATGGTTCCCCCAAAAAGGGTTCAGGACAAGGGGCTGAAAACGAGGAGGAACATGACTTATGATTCCTAGGGCTGGACCCAAGGAGAAACGTCTGGGCATCTCTACTTATCCCATGAGGATGATAATCAATCTGAATTTAGTTCTAGAAGGTGGCACGGTAAGGTACCAGTGCCAGGGATAAAAAGGGGCATGTGAGTCTGGACCTTGCACCAAAAGAAGCAGTATTTGATAGGCCTTGTTTCTCATTTAGGGTGAATTGATGTGTTTATTTTGTGAGGAGATAGGCCTAGAATAGTGCATTCAGGCATCACAATAATAATCAAGACAAATGAAGGCATTGACGGATGTTATAATGTTTGACCGATACCAAACAAGGTGTCCCTTGAACAAGGGAACCACAATGCATCGCCGTTTTTCTTCGTGCAGCCAGGAAGATTCTTCCACAGTTTAGGATAATGTGATGGAACCATCCATGCATTTTAATGTCATGCAACATAGACGTAGTAGAGATGAGGCTAACGGAGGAATGTTCATGGTGCAGTAAAGAATGCCAGACATGAATGAGAATGAGGTCCACACCACACCGTGCATGATTCCAAGAATGAAACCTCGGGCCAAGGTTCCAAAAAGAGGTAAGTGGGTAGGAAGTAAGAGAGACTAGCTCTCAATTAAGCTAGACCCAAAGATGAGATGACCATGTATTTCTATGTATCCCATGATGATGGTAATCAAGCGGTGTGTAGTTCTCACAAAGAGGTAATATGAAAAGATCTTGTTTTAAGGTCTTAGAACTTCGACCATAGAGAAGCGGAACTATTCCAAGTAAGTGCGGACCTTAACCCATTCCCTAAGACTACATGAGTGAAACATGGAGTAGGAAACCAGGGCAGGTAAGGTATTTGCAATACATGGAGTACATGGAAAGGGAAAATCAGCGTAGAGCCTCGAATGATTGCCTTACCATGGCTTTCTCCTCCTAACATGTGGATACGCACTGAGGAATAATACCATGAGTTTTGAAATTCATCTAGGACTTGTTGAAGTGGACAAGGGGGTGAATCATGTAACTGAAATTTTGGGCTTAATGGGGTTGGCATGACGTTGAAGGTTAAATTTTGACTCTGTTTGAAACACATCATCCATATTGTGTGACCTGAGGTGGGAATAATAAAAGACCGTCGACCGTTGACCGTATTCACAATGCTGGACCTGTATAAATTCACTGCTCGAAACCCCTGAGGATATTGGCCCATAATTGTAGGAGATCCCTTGGGCCAAGCATCCATGCCATCCGAGGGTCCTTTCAGGTGATAAAGGTGATGGAAGCCCTAATGAAGGGGAACCTGAATCCTGAAAAATTGGGTGAAAGCATGTCCGGGCAGAATCTGACACTATAGGTTCTAAACCAGAGCACTCGCAGGAACATTGTTGAATTGCCAAAGAGGGTCAGGTGGGCCAGATAGAGGGTGGAATATTTTAAAAGGAAGATTATGGAACAAGGGGATGGAGAAATATTAGGAGAAGTAGGTACAAGGTGTGGTCATTACAACACTCGACACGAGGGAGAACATAATCCCATAATCCACTATATAGTCTTCTCTGGGGGAATGCAGGACAAGGGGCCATGATGAGAGAGAGATCTCTAAGAGATGGTGCTGGACCCGAAGTCTAAAAATTCAGGCAGTCTTACGTATCCCATGAGAATTGGAATGAATCCATGTATATTTCTTGAAGGGAGTAATGTGCAGTTTATCATCATGTAGTAAGGATGTAAATGGGTAATGGGCCCCACATAAATGAGCTGTATGGTGCGGCGAGTAACCCAACATGAATGGAGACATAATCCTATACCACACTATAAAAACCTATGTGATAACTTGGGTCGGGGCCTGAAAAGGCCAAAGGGCTTGAGACTGGGCCTCAGAAAGAAAGGCTCAGCCAGTTTGCAGTTTAACATCTTGCAGTGAGGACAAAGAAAGGGGTAAGATACCATAAACAAGGGGGTGTACGGCATGGCGAGTAACACGACATGATTGAAGACATAATCTCATACCACATCATACAAACCTATGTGAGAACTTGGGTCGGGGCCCGAAAAGGCCAAGGGGCCTGACGCTGGGCCTCGGATGGAGAGGCTCATCCAGTTTTCAGTTTAATGGCTTGTAGTGAGGAAGTAGAAAGGGGTATGATACCCTAAAAAAGGGAGGTGTATGGTGCGGTGAGTAACCCAACATGAATGAGGACATAATCCCATACCACACCGTACAATCCCGTATGAGTTTAGACATAGGTCGGGGCCCTGAGATTGGGAACGTGAAGCACGACATGGCATGTGCTCGCGGTATGGACGATAAATGGCAGGAGGGATGTCTCATGAGGATATGTGTGTCATGGTAAAATATCTCGATGTGAATGAGGACATAAGTCCCCTCCACACCCCACAACCTTAAATGAGAACTTGGGTCAGGGGCCGGAAAAGGCCTGGGGCCAGAAAAGGCGAAGGAGCCTGAGGATGGGCATCCCAGGCAATGGTATCCAAATGATCTCTTGTGAGGTTACCACCTCACCACAGCTCAAAATCCCTCATGAAAGTGCTCGGTGTGGGAAAAAAGGAGCAGGACTCAGATATACCTATCAAATAAGGGTCTAATAGCTAGCATTGGCTGAAGGGATTTCGTCGCTTGAAGATAGAACGTGGAATAACAAACCACTACACTCAATTTTTGGGATATATTGGGGTGTCTCTAATGACAAAGGATAGTTTTTTACCATGTTTGAAACACAGTGTCCCTATAGTGACTTGGACTAGGAACAAAAAATTAGCATCGACCACTGACCGTATTCACAATATAGGACTTGTATCAGTTTTTTTCTCAACATCCTTGAGGGCGTTGGCCTAAAGTGGTAGGATACCCCATGGGCCTAGTATACCTATCGTTTGGGGGCCCTTCTGTATGGGAAAGATGATGGAGTCCCAATCAAAGGAGTGGGTGAAGCATAGTTGTACCCATCTATGAAAGAGGTGAACACCTCCAGGGAGTGGGATGTATGGAAGAATGGAGATGAGATCAACATGAATTGGGGAAAAAGTATGCACCACACCATATGTCTTGACCTGAGGGAAAATTTTGGAACTTGGGTTGGGCAAATAGAAGCAATGTCTAGGCGTTCTTATGTATCCCATGAGGATGGGAATCAATCCGTATGTAGTTCTTGAAGGCCATCCATTTTAGCGTCGTACATTGAGGACATGGGAGGATAAAAGAACGAGGAGTGGGCACATGGTGTGATCATAATAATATTGACATGAGTGGGGAAGAGAAGCCTATACCATATTAGGCAAGGACACTATGAGAGAACTATACCTAGGTAGGATAGTAATAGAGAAGATTTTGGGGGCTGGGATTAAGAGGAAATGATTGAGTGTTCCTACATATCCCATGGAATGGGAATCAAACCACACGTAGTTCTAAGGGTGCAGTTCGACATCTTGTAGGACGACATACAGTTTAACGTCATATGGAACATTTTATGGTTTACTGTCATGTAGGATAAAATAGTTTAAGGTCATATTAGACCAAATAGTTTAGGGACATGTCTGACCATCATGCAGTTTAGGGTCATGCAGGACCATCCATTTTAAGGTCGTACAGGACCAGTAGGGTCAGGAAAATTATTTCTTGAGGTACTTGGTATTGCTGGGAGGATTTATACGCTCACCATCCATGGTCACCAGGGAGTATGCATCATTGGGTTAAACCCTGTGAATAATGTAAGGTCCTTCCCATTTGGTCTCCAACTTAGGTGGTTTCGTGTGAGGGATCATTAGTGTTTAGGGATCCAATACCAAGTTTCCTTAAAAGAAATAGTGGAGGATAACCTTCTTGTTGAAAGATCTAGCTATCTTATTCTGATGCCTTTCCAGATTGTGCAGTGCATGAAGCCTATTCTCGCCATGTGCTTCAAATTCTTCCAGTTGAATTTCAGCTACCTTATCTGGTGCCTACCGGTCATAGACCACTGTGCATAGTGAAGCCATCTAGATCTCGGTGGGTAGGATGGCCTCAGCTCTATACACCAGGGAATATGGGGTCCCCTGAGTGGAATTATGATCCATTGTTCGATAAGTCCAGAGTTCATTGGGGTCCTTGTGTGGCCAACTATTCTTATTATGACCAACCATTTTCTGCAAAATGTTAGAGAGGGTTTTCTTGAACGCCTCGATCTGTCTATTTTCCTAGGCTTGATAGTAATAGGTATGGCTCTAATGGATGTTGTACATGGCATACAACTTCTTCGACCCAACTGCTCAGAATTTTGAGCCATTATCGGTGAGGACAACCTGAGGGACTCATAACCGGTAGATGATGTTGGATCTCACAATGTCAACAATAGAATGGGACATGACCTCCTTGGGAAGAACTGCCTCTTCCCACTAGGAAAAGAAATCTGCAGTGGTCACGATGAATCTTCACTGGTGATCGGTCGCCAATGGATATGGTCTTATGACATCGAGCCCCCCACCACAAACGGACAAGAGTACTTGGTGGAGTAGAGAGGTTCTGGTGGTTGATGCATAATGTTATCATGAATTTGGCACTCGTGACATCGTTTTGCGAACATGATTCAATCGTGGATCTTGGAGGGCCATAAGTACCCTAGTCTCCAGATCTGATGGGACAGCTTCATCCCTGTCTGGTGGGAGCCACAGGAACTGACATGAACCTTCTTAATGACATGAGATATATCAACTCTGTGGATGAAATGGAGGAGAACATCATCGAACCCGTACTTGTATAGGATCTGCTCAAGACTAGGACCACTCTAGAGGGTAAACTGCTGCGTGCGGTGTCAAATTCCCTCACGCTCGGCCTGATCAGCTGAGGGGTAACCATTTTGGAGATACTCAACAAAGGGGGCTCTCAAATGGGGGTCACTTCAACCACTGCATCTGAGGAACCTGGGGTCCTGATGTGGAGGCCCCAATGATAGGATGGCTTACCCGCTGGCCATCATCATCATCTAGGGTGACGGGAGAAATGACTCTCTGATGTGCCACATGTATAATCAAATCATCTTTCTCGGGTTCTGCGAGTGATACAGGCAAGATGGAAAGGGCATCCTTTCGACCGTTCTAAGATCGAGGGACATGAGTAACTTTTGGCCAAGATGGGAACTGGGCCATTAGCTGGAGAGTGAGCTCCAATAATGGTACGAGCTCTATCTTTCTGACAACATAGTCACTACTGATTTTCTCGATGACTAGTTTGGAATCCCCATTCACATGAAATTGGGGAAGATTGATCTTAAGGGACAGCTCGAGGCCAGTGATAAGTGCCTGATACTCTGCCTCGTTGTTGGTGCAGCCTTCTAACAACGGGAATGAGTACAACATAATGGCTTATGCTGGGGTAATAAAGACAATAACCAGGCCTACCCTGTTGTGTCTGGGATCATTGATCCTCATGCCGGTTGAGATTCAGGAAGCACCATTAATGTGAATTTTCTAACACAGGATGGCATGATCTATCAAAAGGATTACCTTGTTGGGAAAATCCAGGTCTAGGGACTGGTCTGCAGGGGTTGGATGGGCAACAAGAAAATATGCCAGTGCTTTCCCCTTAATATCTTTATGGGGGACAAGCCTGATGTTGAACTATTGGAGGATTAATATCCACCGTGATAGATAGACGGTCTACATGGGGTGGTTCATAATGTACTTCAGCCAGTCTACCCAAGACACCAGCTGTACCTCATGGTGCTGCAAGTATGTCACAATTTCTATACTGTGAATACCAGCGCAAGGTAGATCTTTTTGATGGGGGATTATCTAGTCTCTGTATTGATGAGCATATTAATGAGGTAGTAATGACTGTTATTCTGCCCCTCATTGTTCTTCTAGGTGAAAAGGGCGCCAAGAGATCATTCTAGGGTAGTCACATAAAGGACCTGTGGCTTTCTAGAGACGGGTGGCATCAGGACTAGGGGATGGAGTAGATACTGCTTGATATCCTCGAACATAGTCTGGCACTCTTCATCACACTCATTGGCGGAGCCTTTATTCATGATTTGAGAAAGGGATTACACTTTCTTTCAAGATTTTCAATGAATCAGCGTATGTAGTATAAGTGTTCTTGTAATACTCGAAGCTCCCGAATATTTCTCATGGGAGGCATATGACTAATGGCCTTGATCTTCTCTGGGTCGATCTCTATGCCCTGGTAACTAACAATAAATCCAACGAACATTCCAGAGGTGACCCCAAAGGCACACTTAAATGAGTTCATCTTCAGGAGGAGGGAACGAAGGAATCCAAACACTTTCTCAAGGTCTTTGAGATGGTCATGGCACTGGAAGGATTTGACCACCAAGTCGTCCACATAGAATTCCACCAACGTCCCACGGATTGTCTTGAATATGTGATGCATATCCCGCTGATAGATGAAACCTATATTCTTTAAGATGAAGGGAATGACCTGGTAACAAAACATACCTTACGGCTCCATAAAATCTCTGGACTCCACATCCTCGGGGTCCATACGGATCTGATTGTATCTGGAGTACCCATCCATGAAAGAGAGGTCTTGGAACCCAGCCATAGTATCGATCAACAATTCCATCATAGGAAGGGGAGAATCATCCTTCAGACAGTGACAGTTGAGGTCACAGAAGTCGATGCAGACTCTGATCTGTTTGTTCATCTTCCTGACTGGCACAATTTTACCTAGCCACATGGGGTATTGGACCACCTTGATGAAGTTGGATCTGATGATCTTATTAACATTGGCCTCAACCATAACACCATGATAAGGGTGCATCTTCCTGAGAGGCTTCTTAAATCTGTGATGATTTTTCGGGAGATGAAGGCGGTGGACGACTACCTAAGGATCTAGCCCCGACATCTCGTCGTAGCTCCAGGAAAATATATCACGATGTTGTTTTAGGAAGTCTATGTACCACTACATCTCCTAAAGAGTCATGGAGGCACTAATTATTGTGGTTCTAGGGTCTTCCTCACTACCATGGTTCACATGTACCAACTCATCGATCATGGTAGAAACGACCTCTTCAAAGGCAGGGGGAGTATCCTCCAAATCCTCTCCTTCACTTTCAGAGGAGGGACCCCTAGTGGGAGAATCTTTCTCTAGGCCGGCAGATTCCGATGGAAGGCTGGTACTAGCCTGAGCAGCAGTGGTCACTACCTCGGGAGATTTTGGTATTTCTGAAACCATAGCAATGAATGTTGTCGACTTAATCCCGTCTGGTCTTCGGCCCAAGGGGCCACACTTGATGATGTCAAAGAATTAGTGGCATGTTGTCTTGAGCCGGTTGATTCCAGCTCACAAAAATAGGAATGTATGATGTACTGCAGTTGCCATGGGGAAGACATCCTGATACCTTAAGGGGTAGGAGGCTCCGGGATCACGTGAGCCTGATTTGTGTAGGAGTACAATTTGATTTTCCTCCATCACATGGACTTGGGAATATGCTTCTCTCTTGTACCGGAGACAACAAAACATTTCCCCATTTCAGGGGTTGTGCCCTCAAATCGATGGATCAGGAAGAAGTAGGTGTCATCTAGACCTTCCCAAGGGTTAGTTGCAACTGTGACGGGTTCGACCTCACTGGCCTGAATCTACTTATCCTTTATCTTATAATAGTCTTCATCTAGATATTAGGATTAACATGAGGCGAAATGAGATGCATCACCTTGGAGTATTTCTACTCGGCCATTGAGGTAGTAATTTAGGCGTTGTAGATACAATGAGGGGACAACCGCATGTAGGTGGATCCATGGTATTCCCATCAAGGCATTGTACGTGGTGTCTTGTGAGACAACCATAAACATGGTGCTAGAAACTTGGCCACTAAACTGGGTATTCAAAGGGATCTTACTAACTAGGGTCTGCTCTGTCCTATCGTATCCCTGGATTTTTGAATCGGAGAGAGTCAGGTCATCTTCGGATAACCCCTGCTTCCTTTGTGTCAGCATCAGGATAAGGTTAATCTTGGAGCTGGTGTCAACATGATTGTAGTGGACCTCCACACTGTTAAACTGGTCGGAGATTTACAGTTGGAAGATGTGACCTTGTATTGGAGAGCTTTCATCTTCTCTAGAGAATAAAATTATGGCCTAACATTCAGTGTTCTCGACCGCTTTAGCTTGAAAGGCTTCTGCAGCTGATACCACCATCTCGAACTGGAGGGAGATTTTTAATGCCTCAGCAAGGGCCTTACACATATCTGACGATAGGCGAAGGGCCTCGGAGATGGAAAGCCTCGCTAAGATGCTATCATGGTGCTTGAGAACATCATACTACCGTGCTAGACACAAAATTCTGCTTGCAGGAGGCTGCTTTGTGACAGGAGGCATGGTGGGCCCTACCGGCTGGGCTGGCAGCTGACTGGTGCTGGTCATATCCCGCTGCTCGCTAGTCGAAGCCCGCAAAGTAGCTACCGAATGAGGGCTAGATGACTGAGACTGTCCTATAGTATGTTAAGGCTAGTCGTAGTATGGTTGATGTGGCTATGCCTAATCCAATAACAAAAACGGCAGTGGAGGCGGGCCTGATGACACCAGATGAGGAGGTTGCACATGATGAGATCAACGATGGGATGACTCTCTGGTCTCATTGGCATGCATGGCCTGGCTGGAGGTGCCAACTTATGTGCCTCGACAACCCATATGGTCGTTGCTCTACCAACGTTGGCATCAGCTGGGGATGTTGGGGAGGTTCACCTGGAGCTCCACGTTGTCGGGAGTCATATACAGGTTTACCAACTCCACAGTGTTAACCAAAGAATTTCCTTCACTATCACATAAAGAGTCATCCATTACTGGTCAAATTCCGGGAGGAATCCCCATCTCTGGATCCATGAAGTTGCCGAGAGTGTGGGACGATGATGCCATCAGGGGGGTATGTTTCTTTCTCTTGCACCACTGATGCTTGCTCTTCTGGGAAGAGGAAGGTTTAGATGATAATGCAGAATTAGTGGGTGCAGCTTCTAAAGGCTCCGACTGATTTCGGCGTGCATGAATGATACCATGGGCATGGGAAACCATTTTTCAATCCATCTAGTAATCATAATTCTGGGAATCATGGTTAGAAACCTACTTCCACTCTCCTTCGTTGTCACTGCTGTTGTCTAGCCTTACGACGACGCATGCCTCTTGTGTCGAGGCCAGACCCAGCCTGACTATGTTGTTATCGACCTTGTCCTGAAGTCAATCTTTGAACTCATAACACTTCTTGAGGTTTTACCCAGGATCCAATAATAGTGGCGGTAGTTGGGGTGGTTAGTGAGGTTCGCCTCTTCTGGACTTCTACACTTCAGCAAATGAACAATCCCTTATTCCAAGGCAGTTTGGAAAAATCTGGGGACCTGATTCTCATTGAACGAGTTGGTCCAGTTCTTCTTTTTGGAAAGGGGGCCTTGGAACCTGGACCTACGAGGATCTATATGAGTCTATCATGGAGGTGGAGCCTGGTTGTCCCGCCTAGGCAGTGGAGGCGCATTTTTCGGGGGGACCTACTGATTCTGAGAAATTCACTACTAGGCTGGAAGTTGCACCTGTGGTAGTGGGCCTCTGTGAGGCTGGGGAAGTGTCCCCACTAGTAATAATTACAGATGTTTGGGGGCCTCTATTTGGGCCATCACGGTGGGCTCGAATCTGGCAGCCCTCCTTGCAGAAATTAAGGGGGGCAACAGACATGCCGAGCTAGCCTATTGCAGGGCTTATTCCAGATGCTTAGCCATATCAGAGAAGTCTCAAAATCCCACGGGGTAGTTCTATGTTATCAGATATGGAACTATTTTCATCTTGAATTTTCCTACACACATTATCATTAATTTATCCTGAGTCAGTGGCATGTCAAGGGAATATGTAAGCCCTTCCACCGGGCGATAATGTATGTGACACGCTCATCATGACTTTTTTCACTTGAAGAGGTCTGTGATGCTCGTTTTCCACATGGTGGAGCTAAACTGGTAGAGGAATTGCCTGCAATGGTCCTTCTAGCTAGTATTGGATCTAATGGGAAGCTAGTTGTACCATACGAATGCAGGCCCCACCAATGTCTGAACTAAATAGTGGAGCTTGGCAGCCTCTTTCTATGCTGGAGTCCCTAACATGGGCCCACACCTTGAGTTGAATTGGGCCAGGTGATGCGGTGGGTGCCCCATCCAATTAAAATGGGAGAAGGTGGGATTCCCGAAACCCGAAGGTGCCGGAATGTTATCCACCCTTGCTAGATATGGCTTTCCATCAGGCAGGATTACCACCTGTCATATTTCCAACAACTCAAGGAGGGAAATGAGTTCCACCATTGGATCATCTTTGCAGGGGTCCATATCTTGATGGGGATCCCTATCCATGAGTGAGTTGGCGGGTTCTTCAACATGGTAAGAAGTACTAGAGGCTCATGGAGCGGATATCAGCACAACCCTCAGGGCAGCTATGGGAGCCCAAGATGGATCCCTTAGGTTATCACGCCGTTCGGGAGGGTATGGCAAGACATATCGTGCCCTCATGACATAATTTCTGGACTCAACCCTGTCTGTGGGGGCAGAATGGTCATGGTATCCTAGAGGCAGCTCGCTGAGGGGAAGTTGTTCCTGCCCCTACTACCCTGACCTAGGATCACCGTTGTCTGGACGTCACTCTACAGCGTATTCATCGAAGAGGTTATCGAACAAATTCTTCTGCTCGACAAATGGTTAGTGCAATGTGGCCTTCTCAGGGTCTTCCTATGTATTTTTCACTAAGGCGGATGTGTTTGAGTGCTTGGCATCTCCGATGTGTTCATTACCATTACTAGAATTCTAGCTGAGTACTAATGCATCGATGGGTGTTGGGAGACCTAATAGGTTCCTCTACTGGTGAGTAACCCTCCCTGATGGGTCCAATAGTAGTGTCACACCATAGGGAGGGGGGGAGTAAGTCCCCATCAAGAAGATCCAACTCTTCCTCCCCATCCACTATGTCATCCATGTTGACCGTGACCCTTTTTGGGGGAATGTCCTCGATATCGCCTCATATGTAGGGTTGCCGCAAAATAAGATGGAAGAGGAGGGAATCATACTACCCCCATCCACAAATTTGGTCATGGGGGAAGCCTCCATGATGATCCTGCGGAGTATATTCAAACTCAGAACACATTGATCTTGGAGGACCTTAGGACGACCTAGTGACTCTGGGCGCTGGGCCACCGGGAGCACAGCCAGATCGACTAGACGACATTGGTCACCAAGGTCTTCAAGTTGTGCTAGGATCCTAGGATAAACTTCTCGCTGATGATGAAGGTAAAAGTGCATCACCCAAAGGGTTTGGCGGAATAATTCATCCTCTTCTGGGGTTAGGGATTTCGATGCATGAAAATTTGGGGTTTCCACAGGCCGGAAAATATCAGGGAAGTGGTCCACGACGAGGATGTTCTATAAGATCCTCGGCTCGGATTCAGGGTCTGGCCCTTGATTTCCCCACTCGTCAACTGGGGGTGGCTGAGGAACTGGTAGCATTACTGAGGAAGACTGCTAGGACGGTAGACTGGCGGGTGGGGTGTATGGTGAACGAGCTGACTAGTCGGTGAATCTCATGCTATCCTCCGATGAGTGTAGTGACCTTGACACTACGTCATGATAAGATGATCTAAAGGCCGTAGTTCTTACCTCAGGTGATAAGGTAAACAGCGATAGGCCGCGATGTTTGTTGCCTTCCATTGGTCCCTAAAATAGCTGTTTGTGATCACTTGTGGAGGTGGAGAGCACTTCTAGTGATGACAGTGGTGATTTCAGGACTGTGACCTGCAGGGTTTTCAAATTTGCATCCTCTTAGATATACCTACAGAGGGAGGCGTGAATCCAATGGACCTCGCATTCCGGGAGTATTAGGCTAAAGCACCTCATTTCTACCCCAGCCTTTGACTCGGATGAGACAGAGGAGGGTTCTCGTTCTGATCCATATTCCGCTTCAGAGTCTGAGAAGCTGACTGGGTTGATCTCAATCCGAACATTCCCAAAATTCCTCTTATGGTGACGATGACCCACCATGCATCCCCTAGGTGGCTCCTTGGGATAGGGCTGATTTCTGACATTAGGACCTTTGGCCACACTGGTGTATAGGATGAGAGGGTTTCCGCCTGACTAAGCCGGGGTGCGAGGAGAACGAAGAGAAATTTCAAAAGGGATATGGGGAGGACCACCATGAATAGTGATAGAGCGGGAAAGACCTCTATTAGAACTGGAATGAGCATGGGGAGGACCTCCATACTTTTTTCGCCTGGTGACCTCAGTAGGAGGAGGGTCCTTGTACCAGTCTAGCTGAACATGGGTAGGACCACTGTGCTGGGTGCTATTGAGGCAAGGCTGGCCTTTACCCCTCTGGTTTTCAAATAAAGGAGGGCATTCACCAGCTACTAAGAGGACACGGGGAGGATCCCCCTGTTTAAGAGAGACTGGAAGTTCAATGTCCCTACACTAGCAGTTGAGGGCAGGAGGAATGACTCCATACCCGGTGTAATGGTCACGTGAGAGACATCTGTACCGAGTGTCACCGCCACAGGGAAGACCCTCATTTGGATTGGGGGTGTCACAAGATGGACCTCCAGGCTGAGCCTCGAAGTAGGGAAGGCCCATGCTCTCTGTCGTAGTGGTACAGGGAGGACCTCCCTACTGGGTGGCATCACTGCGGTTAAGTTCATTACGACCACTGCTTGTTCTGGTGACCAAGAGAGTCGGCTCATCCTGCCCGTGGGATGGTTTGGGCCTCGATCCTGGTCGAGCATATAGGTGCCTCAGCTTAGTGTATACAAGGAACTGATGATATGCGCCGGCGGTGGCTCGGGCCACAGTAGCCGTTGACGTGGATGCTCCTTGATAGGCATCCTCTTCAGATTGCGCCCGACACTGTCACCGGTTCGGATGAACCAGAGTTGGTGGTGTTGGTTTTTGGTTTACTTTCTCCTCATCCAACAAGATCGGGCAGTGGAACTGATGCTCCCGAAATAGTTATATGTCGGCATGGGGGGTAGTGGCTCCCAACGCGGCCCTCGGGGTCAGCGTTGGTGATGAGGCGTAGACGCCTCCAGATCCAGGCAGGCTATATCCTGAGTCAAGATTATTTCCTCCTCCACGTAACGTCGTACAGGGTCATTGATTACCCTCTGTTGAATAACTTCATATTGGGAGATGGGGCACGAATTCCCCAATTTCCATGGGTTTTGAGGCCGTTGCGGAAGAGGCGGAGCTACGCGGGACTGCCACGTTGGCACTACCCCTACCCCCGTATCGGTGTGCAAGCGGTGATCATGTTCCAAGTGCAACAACTTGATTACTGAGGATAAGGGAGATTAACACATCAATTCTAAAAGAAAAAGGAATTTATGGCCAATGCTCCATCACCATTCCATCTTCAATGATGGGTAAGAGGGATCCACGATGACAACATCGCAGACTGGGATGTCCAATGTTCTACTGCCCCAACATCTAGTGAGTTTCACACGAGGCTCGCTATTTTCCTGGAGGGACGTGATGCTAGATAACTAGATCCAGTGATAGGAAAATCCATTGATGCCTCGATTTCTACTAATCTCGATATGGAAAAGAAGAACTTCACGTCGGGTTCACCATTTCTGCCTCTGATGCTTTCATTGGGGCGCGTGTGTCTGTCTCGTTTGGTGGGACGACGGTGCTGTCTGTTGCCCCGCATTCCCGCTTTCAAAAGGCGGGTGGCATCCGCTGCTTATTCAGTGATGTTTAATCCTTAATCTAAATGGGATGATGGGATGTCAGTTCTTACTTCCTTGGATTCCTCCTCCGAACTCGTCACCTAGTCCGGGTCTCTCTTATAGATTTAAGATGTTGTTCTTGAAAATATTTCGGGAGCCGTATCTTAATGGACACCAGTTAATTATACTGATTCTATCAGGACATTCCAAGGGGTCCAGTCAGGGCATCGTCCTTCGGTCAAGGGAGTAGTCACATTGTACATCACTGGCATGTATGGACGCTGGGACACTAGCGCATCTGGGTTTCTTCCCCTAATTATAGGGCTTCTCAAGAGCACGAAACCCGATGAATTATGCATCAAATGCGAGGAATTATATTCCATATGCATGTTTCTGAGGTTATCCTTAGCTTACCATGTTTAACACATGGTATGCCACAAGTTTAACATCCAGTGGAGACAGATCAGACAGAACAGAACAATAGTTAGAGTGGATCAGATGAGTGCAACCCCTGGAGGGAGAACTAATGTTTGGACCAATGTGTGGTTGACTTCCCAGTTACTGTTGAGAAGAATGGGGAGTGAGATGTCATGATTTCACTGGGATGTGGTAGCCAGAATAAAAATCAAGATGGATGATGGAGTAGTTGTATGAAGTGGATAGTGAATGGCAAAGAACTGTCATGAGGACGGCGATGGTTTTGGGATTGAGCCTCAAAGAGGAATATGATGTATCCATGTGGATGGGAATCAATGTCCACATAGTTCACATGATGATGGCTTACTTCTGATTGGTGTTTTCAATGGCTTACCACTAGATGGGGTCGCAACATCTTACCGTAGGATAAGAATGTCAACGGCTTACCGCTGAATAGGATCACAATGACTTACCGCTGATTGGGGTCCCAATGGAATACTACTAGATGGGGGAGAACCGACGTGAAGATGTTTGGTATGATCGGTGGATGGTGGTCTTGAACTTCAGAGAGGCTTCCTAGTTACCCTGCCTTGGGAAGGATTAATGACCTCATAGTTCAGGATGTGGGAGCTGATGTGAAGGATGGTCGTGACCAATGTTTGTTGAGCATGAACCTTAGGGAGGCTTCCTATGAACCTTCCCTTAGAATGTATCAAAAGACCTCATAGTTCATGATGTGTTTGGTGTGCATGGATTACCACTGACTGGGGAAAAATGGCTTACCACTTATTGGGGGCCATAGTTTAACGTCATGTAGGACGAGGGCGAATAGACGTGGAGGCAGTCAGAGCGACCGATTGTTGGGTTTCAACCTCTTGGAGGATTCTTACGTACCTCACCATATCAAGGATCAAAGACCTCATAGTTCAGAATATAGGGTCATTTGGGGGTTACGCTCTGAGGTGGCCCAAGGTGTTGGTGAACTAATGTAAAGGGGGTCGGAGCGACCAATGGGTGGTGTGCTTGAGCCTCGTGGAGGTTTCCTATGTACCGTGCCTTGGAAATGATCAAAGACCACGTAGTTCAGGTGGTGGGGGGCCTACACTCTAGGCTGCCCAGGGTGTTGGTGAACCAGTGTGAATATGGTCGGAATGACTGGATATTGGGCTCGAACCTTAGGGAGGCTTCCTACTTATCGTTCCTTAGCAAGGATCAAAGAACACATAGTTTCAGATGGGTTTGGGGCTTACACTCTAGGATTCCTATGGTGTTCTTGAACTGACGTGAAGATGGTCAGAACGATCGGGTGTTGGGTTTGAACCTCAGGGAGGATTTTTACATACCATGCCTTAACAAGGATCAAAGACCAGATAATTAAGGATGGGTTTGG
Source organism: Viscum album (assembly GCA_963277665.1). Taxonomy (NCBI): domain Eukaryota; kingdom Viridiplantae; phylum Streptophyta; class Magnoliopsida; order Santalales; family Viscaceae; genus Viscum; species Viscum album. Next base: position 1,373,537,677 of record OY728135.1, read on the forward strand.
GGATTACAATCAAGGTTTCCCCGAGAGGATTTTATGGTCTGTTCTTTCTCTAAGCCCATGTGATTCCTGATCGGTGTGATAAACAAGAGGTAGAAGAGACATGTTGATCATGTCACCAAAGGTGCGTCTGTGGGAGGTGAAATGGGGATTACATGTGATCGCATTCCAAAGAGGAAACAAGTGCTTATATGTGGTTAGCAAGCTGAAGAGATTGGGACTTACTCTAGAATGGAGGCCTGGTGTCGACAAATCCCAGTGGGAGATGGATTTGGAACCAAATAAAGGAGGGTAAAGGTTGCTTCCTCCATCAAGAAAATCTAGGAGCTTACACTAGGGTGGTTTCCATTTCCCCACATAGGATTCATGGGGGGAAGTCACAGTTTAAAGTCGTGTGCTGAGGATGACGGTGCTTGGTAGTTTATCGTCTCGTGGCTTGGATGAGGAGGGTTCACTCTGCACCCCTAGGACCTACATAAATGGTACCCTCTGCACTTTGGTGAAGATATGGGATAGGAAACGCCACAAATAGGGAGTTTCTTGGAGTGAACCATTGGGGGGTCCACATTAGCATTACTATGTGAATAAGTAATATCCGTTAGAATGCCTATGAGATGAAGCATGAGGCAAAGAAACGCAACAGGAAGTGGTGTCTAGGGTACTCTGAAATCACTTCGTGTAAACCTGGGGGGTCATACAGGAGAGGGAGTTGTGGAGCAAAGGGGTGTATGAGTAGAGGCTTCATAGAGCTTTGGTGATCTATGAAATTGAAGAGCTTTGTGAAGGTGTGGGCTTTGTGAAGTGAAGTGGTCTATCCTAGGAATAGGGCATAGGTGCATACAAGAGGTGCTTCATGAAGTGGAAGGGAATTCATGATGCAAATCTCTACGAAATACTGGTGCCTCATGAAGCAAGGTCCAGTGAAGCAATGTGATTTGTGAGGCATAGTGACTCTACCGTATCATTTGAGTCATGTGTGCATGGGAGGTGCTTCAGGAAGCGTAAACTCTTCGCAATGACCCGAGTCCCCTTGAGGATCACCTTCCTTTGCGAAGGCCCATGGGCTTCATGAAAGGAATCCCTCTGGAAAGGGTGGGTGAAAACAAGGGAAATGGGAGACACTTCGTGGAGAAAAAGTACCTTGAGGAACTCAAGGTTCACAGAGCAGAATGCTCATCACTATTTGATAGATGAGAAGGGGAATGATCAGATTATATGTCCTTTTTGCCCGAGGGGAGGCCAGTATTTATAGGCAAAAGGTGCTGCGTAGTAGAGCTCACTCAGAAAAAAGCTGGATTCCACTCTATGGCGGGCTCGCGAACATCAAAGGTGCTCGCAGAGCATCCTGCCTCCTCGCTTCACAGCGGGCTCGCGAACGTCAAATCAGCTCACGGAGAATCTGATCGTACCACGATTCACTGTTTTATTCCACCCTTAGACCGCTGTTTTAAACTAGTTTTGTAATGAATATTCCAAATATAATAATAAATTTCACTTTATGTTTGAATCATTTAATTAATTTTAATCAACATTATAATGGGAAATGTTACTTGTTTTTTTTATTTCAATGTAGGTGGAGATGATTTGGAGGGCCCTTGATGAAGTTGAAGAAAAATGGGCCATAATTGCTTGGATCCATGGACATATGTACAATGTTTTGCATCGTACACGAACTATGTGCATCAAAATGGGCTGATATTTTGTGTTCCAATCCAAAATTCAATAGTCTACATTTCATATTAAGAAATCCAATCCTAATTTGGCTTCTATGGGGCCCTTCCGAACTGATCTGTCCAAGCCACCGAATTTGGACCAAGTCAAATGTAGTGTTCTGTGTTTTATCAATATCTTGAGCTGTAGTTGTCCAAATTGTGCCAAACATTCCATGGAGACAATAAAGTTGTAGGGATACAACTTTTCCAATTTTTCCAAAGCGAGATAAGATTGTCTGAAGACGGAAAGGTGTGGTACAAGTGGATTGATGAAATCAGTGTGCCTAAAACCACCTTCCAATTTTCCAATAAAAGGGCACCAAGGGAACCTCATTTGAAAGTTCGGCCAAGAGGAAAGGTTATGCCATTTAAGAGTCCCCAAGGAGTCTTCTAAACATCTCTATAAGTTCTGGAGTCTATGGGAGGTGCTACTTCAACATCTTCTTCTTCTTCCCCTCCCATGGGTTTCTAAACCCTTTGTGACAACCCGGTGAGGAATGCGATGTAATCCCGAGCATCAAAGTTGTATTAGTTTGAATGATCTTTTTAATTCCAGGTTTTTGTGTTGATTTTAATCATCCTCTATTCTTATTTTATTGAGTTATGTACTGTTATGTCATTCTCAACTCATATGATCATGTTTGGAGGTACTCATTCATGTGTTGTTTCACACGCCGTTCACCATTTTCTTTCCCCCTTGCAATTGCGGTGTTTGTGTGGTTCATATTGGTCAATTGTACTCAAATAATAACTATCAAGGAAATTCTCATTTATTCCATAGTATCACAATGAAATAACATAAAAACCTAGACAACACATCAATTTCTTCTTGTGTTGCCCTGGTGAGTTTTGGTTATGACGTCGAACACAAATCACCCAATCATCGGCGGTGTCCGGTGCATCGTTATGTGTTTTCGACTGAACCATAGAAGTTATCCTAGTATAAACTCAATAAAATTATTTTTCTAGGTGTTTCAAACCAGGGAATAAAATATCATAACCCCATCCCTTGAAGCGATTAAGGATGATCATCATGAGACTTCCCTGGGTTGATCACATTTAATCAATCTTGTTCATTTTTACTTTGTTTTATCGCTTTCATTTTCTATTTTTATAATTAATCATACAACCCCCAAGTTTTACAAAACCTCAATCACCTTATAAATTCATAATCAAAACCCTCTTTTTAAATTAATAATCTAAGGATCTGTTGAGAGAAGACCTAGGGTTGCTGCTATACAGCAGAAATTCTAGTCAAAATTAAACAACTAATTTGACGCGGTCGACAATGCGATCAAATTTTGGCACCATTGCCGGGGAGCCAAGATAATTTTTTTTCATTATTTATTTTTATTTATTTATTTTACTTCTTAATTAGTACTCCTTTAAATACCCCACCCCCATTTGATTGTTTTTGTTTTGGGTTTTGTCTTTATTTTTTGTTGTTTTTTGGGTTCTCTCTCTCCCTCTCTCTCTTCTTCTTCTTCTAAATCTCCCTCTATAATTCTATAGTAGAATATTCTATTCTTATTTCACCCTTCTTATATTTTTTTTATCCATCTCAAATAAAAAAAACACAAAAAAAAAATCAATCAATCAAACTAGACATCATTGTTGCATGACAAGATCTAGTAAAGAAACACTACTTGAATTCGATCATGAAATTGAAAAGTCACTTCACACAAAAATCATGGAATCTAGAGAAGGTCAATAAAGTAACATTGAGGGGCCCCTTGTGAAACCTCAAGTGTTCCAAAACCAATCAAAAATTGAACCAACTCAAACCCCAGAGATCATGGCTACAAATAGCAGAACATTAAAAGAACTGACCACCCCGGATGTGGAGTACCAACCTGCATACATCCAATATCTTGAGGAAGCAGCCAATTTTGAGCTAAGATCATGCCTCATCCACCTCCTTCCAAAATTACACAGTCATCCTGGTGAGGATCCTCAAAAACCTCTAAAAGAGTTTCACATAATGTGCCCCACCATGAAACCCCAAAATGTGTCTGAGGACCTCATTAAGTTTAGGGCCTTCCCTTTCTCCCAAGATGGTGTTGCCAAAGATTGGTTATACTATTTGCCTAACACAATTGGGGGTTGGAATGATCAAAAAATTCTTTTTCTAGAGAAGTTATTCCCTGCCTCCCGAACTGCTTCAATTAAGAAAGAAATATGTGGAATTAGGCAATCACAAGGAGAGACCCTTCATGAATACTGGGAGAGATTCAAAAGACTTTGCTCAAGCTTCCCCCACCACCAGATTAGTGAAAAACTTTTAATTAAATAATTCTATGAGGGACTTATCCCCATGGATCATGGAATGATTGATGCTGCAGCTGGTGGTGACCTAGTTGACAAAACTCCTTCTGCCACTCGTGACTTAATAGCCAACATGGCTCAAAATGCACAACAATTTGGTACACGGGCTATTTCACCAACCCGAGGAGTTCATGAGGTAAGTCATTCATCCCTAGAACAAAAGGTAGATACTATACTTGATGAGATGCATACCATTCTAAGGCAATTAGCTCAAGCACAAGGTAACACACACTCTACTTATATTCCATTACATTTTAGGATTTGTTCTGATAACACTCATTTTTCTGGCCAGTTCCCACAACATCAAAATTCAACTGAGTCTTGTGCAGCTGTCTTCCTAGGGCGTCCATTCCAACAAGCACATCCCTTCAAGAAAAAAAAATCAGGACAAATCAAAATCTTCGGTGGAAAGCACAACTCCAATACTGACAAGGAGGAAACTCAAGCTACCCCAAGAAGAATTGGTATCAACAAGGACAAGGTATGTAACCTTATTATCCTTAAACATCTCAAAAAAATCATCCTCATCCTCCCAAATATGAACCAAGCCTCAAGGAAATGGTGAAACAAATGGAAACCCAGAACCTCCAGTTCCAACAGACCACACAATCAGTAATTCAAGATTTGATAACTCAAGTGGGACAATTGGAAAACACCATCAGCGAGCTTAAGATGCAATGGTCTGGAAATCTACCATCCCAACCCATTTCCAATCCAAAGGACAAAATTAATTTATGTGCAATTACACTTTGTAGTGGTAAAGAATCTTCTCCTTCTAATGATTCTACTCAAAAGGTATGTCTCCCTCTTGAAAACACTTTTTTTCCGCCCATGAAAGATTCCAATGAAGAAAAAAAATGAAAATGACAATAAAATTATCATTAAGGATTCCCAGGAACAATAAATTCCTCTAAATTTTCCTCAAAGACTCTCTAAATCTAAGAGAAACTTTGATAATGATATTTAAAATGAAATAATGGAAACATTTAAAAATGTTCAAGTAAACATTCCTCTATTGGATGCAGTTAAGCAAATCCCTCGATATTCCAAATTTCTTAAAGAACTTTTCACCCATAGAAGAATGTTGAAGGGGAATGAGAGAGTCAACTTGGGTAGGAATATATCAGCCTTGATTCAACCAGCAATGCCAACCAAATGAAAGGATTCGGGAACATTCACGATACTGTGTACCATAGGGGAGACCTTCATTTCTGATGCTATGCTAGATTTAGGTGCTTCCATTAATGTAATGCCTCTATCCGTGTATACATATCTACACGTAGGAGAGCTTCAACCAACAGGAATTATTGTGAAACATTCCAACCGGAGGAAAACACATCCAAAAGGAGTGATTGAGGATGTCCTTGTTAGAGTGAAGAATCTCATCTTTCCCGCTGATTTCTACATTCCTGAGATGGAAGATACCCGAACCCAAGGACATGCTCCTCTAATACTTTGGAGGTCATTCCTCAAAACAGCAAATACGATCATCAATGTTCACAATGGTACATTTTCCATGTAATTTGGTGGAGAAAATGTATGTTTTGACATCCTTGAGGCTATGAAACACCCCGTTGAAGAGCACTCAACTCTACTTGTCTATTGGATGGAAGTGCTCTCAAACGATGCACATAAACACAATTCTCTCCTCAACCCAAACTTTGATTCTTTTTTTTCTTCACCATTGGATGATTTGAGTTTTGATTCATGTTTTGAGTGTTGTGTGTGTTCTGAAAAGTTTAAATTTAGTGATTTAATTTATGATTGTGTTCATTCTTAGGTACCAATGACCGTCGATGATTCTGCAAATCTCATATCTATAGATTCTCTATCTTTAGAGAATAAACATGAGCATATAGACATTTTAATGGACCTCACTCCCCTTAAACCCACTCCCTCAATCCAAAAAAAACCCAGTGTTGGAATTTAAACCACTCACATCAAATTTAAAATATGCTTATCTTGAGGGTATTGACCTATTGCCCGTCATTATTTCTAATAACCTCTCTCCAAAACAGGAATCGAAACTGCTCAAACTTTTGAGAGAGTGTAAAAAGGAAATAGGATGGACATTGGCTGATATTCCCGGGATAAGCCCATCTATTTTTATTCACCATATACTTTTTGAAGATGAGGCTAAACTCATAATACAATCTTAACACATGTTGAATCCCACTCTCCTTGAAGTGGAAAAATTGGAAGTCAGTAAATTACTTATTGCGGGGATCATTTATCCTATATCTGATAGTAAATGGGTTAGCCCAGTGGAAATTGTGCCTAAAAAATAGGAATAACAGTTGTGTCAAATGAAAGGAATGAGTTGGTTCCAACACGTGTGCAAAACAGTTGGCGAGTCTGTATTGACTATCGTCGATTGAATCAAGCCACGTGGAAGGATCACTTTCTATTACATTTCATTGACCAAATGTTATAACGTCTAGTTGGTAAGTCTCATTATTTTTTCCTTGATGGCTATTTGGGTTATTTCCAAATCCATATAGCCCCTAAGGATCATGAAAAGACCACATTTACCTGTCCATTCGGCACATTTGCATACAGAAGAATGCTTTTTGGCCTATGTAATGCTCCTGGTACTTTTCAGCGATGTAAGTTGATTATTTTTTCTGAGTACCTTGAGAGTTTTATGGAAGTATTTATGGAAGATTTCACGGTTTATGGTTCTTCTTTTGATGATTGTTTGGAAATCCTAGGATATGTCCTCCGCCGCTGCATTGAAAAAGATATTGTTTTAAAATATGAGAAATGCCATTTTATGGTTGAGCGGGGGTAGTTATTGGGAATTTCATTTCAAATAAGGTAATTCAGGTTGATAAATCTATAATTGAATTAATTTCAACCCTACCATATCCAAAATGTGTTCGTGAGGTGCGATCCTTCTTGGGTTATGCTGGTTTTTACCGCCGATTCATTAATGACTTTAGTAAGATTACACTTCCATTGTCCCGATTATTGCAAAAATATTCTGAGTTTGGGTTTGATAAAAATTGTGAGGATGCATTAAATTCACTAAAAAAGAGTCTCACATCACCTCCTATCATCCAACCACCATGTTGGGATCTCCCCTTCGAGCTTATGTGTGATGCCTCTAACTTTGCAGTTGGAGCAGTTTTATCACAAAGTGTTGAGAATTCTCCTCATTTCATTGCATATGCCTCATGTACCCTTGACCCTACCCAAGTAAACTACACAACCACTGAAAAAGAACTAATTTCTGTTGTGTTTTCCTTGGAAAAATTTCGTTCATATCTTCTCGGGTCAAAAATCATTGTCTTCTCTGATCATGCTGCCCTTCGTTTCCTCCTAAAGAAACCTGAAGCCAAACCCCACCTCATTCGATGGATGCTCCTCCTCCAGGAGTTTGACCTTGAGATTAGTGATAAGATAGGGGTGGAGAATGTGGTAGCTGACCACATTAGTAGGATTTCCCCACCATTGGACCATCATGTTGACTCACCCCTACCCATTGGAGAATTCTTCCCTCATGAGAACCTTTGTGATGTTGTGGACCTTACCCCCTAGTATTCGGACATTATGATTTTTCTAGCAACATCTAGGGTCCACACTAATTTCATCATTTCAAAATACTAGAGACGTAATCATGATTCTCATTGGTACATTTGGGTTGACCCATACCCGTGGAGAATTTGTAGTGACCAAGTAGTTCGTCGGTGTGTCCTTGACCATGAGTTCACCTCTGTTTTGACCTTCTACCACACATTGGATTGTGGGGGCCACTTTGGCTCTCAACTTATAGCTCGAAAGGTCCTTGACTCGGGACTTTATTGGCCAACATTTTATAGGTATTCCCATATATTTTTCAAGTCATGTAGTCATTTTCAATTCACAGGAAATAATTCCAAGAGGAATGAAATGCCCCAACAGCCCATGTTATTTTGTGAGATCTTCGATGCATGGGGCATTGACTTCATGGTGACTTTTCCAAATTCATTTGGGTTTTTATACATTTTATTGGCTGTTGAATATGTATCTAAATGGGTGAAAGCAAAGGCCACAAGGACCGATGACTCTCGAGTGGTTGTTGATTTTGTGAGGTCCCAAATTTTACGTAGGTTTGGTTTACCAAGATTCATCATTAGTGATCAGGGGTAACATTTTTGCAATTGCAACATGAAAAATTTGCTTCATAAGTATGGGGTTGATCATAAATTCTCCACATCATATCACCCCCAAACTAATGTACATGCAGAAATATCAAATTGGGAAGTTAAACGAATCTTGGAAAAAACGGTACAACCTAATAGGAAAGATTGGAGTTTGCGCTTGGATGATGCACTTTGGGTGTACCGTACTACTTTTAAAACCCCAATCGGAATGTCACCATACATAATTGTGTTTATAATGTCTTTTCACCTCCTGGTTTAGGTAGAACAACATGCATATTGGGCTGTTAAGCAATGTAATTTGAATCTCTCAGATGCATGTGAGAATAGGAAGTTGTTGATTCAGGAGTTGGAAGAAATTTGGCGTGATGCATATGAGAACTCTCGAATCTATAAAGAAAGGACACAGGCAATACATGATGGGATGATTCATCAGAAGAAGTTTAATATTGGTGAGAAGGTCCTCATGTACAATTCTAGGCTTAAGCTCCACCCATGTAAGATGTGTTCCCGATGGCTCGGTCCTTATACTATTACTAATGTTTACCCTTTTGGTGCAATACAGGTTTTGCATGAGCAGAGTGGATGAAGTCTTACCATCAAGGGGCAGCGACTTAAACACTTCTATGAGGATTTTCCAAAAAATCTGCTGGAGTTAATCTACCTTCTCGACGCGTCATACCAATAAAACACACCAGGTTTTATCCTTTCCTTGTCACATTCTCAATTATTTCAGTGAGGACATTGCATACTCTATGTGTGGGGGGGATACATTCCTAGGTTAGTTAGGAATTTTCATTGTTTTCTCCTTTTGTTTTCTCGTTTTGGCCTTCTTTATGGTATTTTCATTTTTCCCCAGAAACTATTTCGAAGTTCTATGATTTGGCGACCATAAAGTGTGGAAAGTAAAAATACCATAACGAAGGCTAAAAAGAATATGTGTATGAATTTACCATCAAGGAGTGATTTTTAGTGATTTGGTTTTATGTCAATGATATAAATGGTCGTATCTATGTGAAACCTTTGAGATGATTGATGCCCTTTGTGTGAGTAGTTTTTGGAAAACTGTGTCACTAATATCTCCACAAATTTTAACTAGGCCACAAATTGTTATTATTTCTTACATAATATAATGTAAATATATGTTGGGCTAATATTTTTCATCTTTAAATGATATTTCCATATATTCGTTCCTTATCTGATCTATTTCATTACTGTACCAGATTGACCTATGCATGTGTACCTAATATCCGACTATTGAACGCCCTCAAAAAAAATTGGTGTACTTGGGATGTTCAAAAACCACTCATCCTCAACCTTTGATCTTGTTATAACTATTGCAATTAGTGTCGTGAGGAGATCAATAAAGCGTTGAGAGATGAGTGTGAGATTTGTTCCAATTACAACTTCAAAAAAATTATAATGAATGAGAGGAGTGATGAAATGTGAAACATATGAGGATATATAGGTTGGGAGATTATGGTTTGACTTTTGGGAATGCTTAAATGAGTGGGTCTTGAAATATTATTGCAAAGGATGTAGGACAGGTTCGGTGACAAAATCATTCAAGCTGAAAAATGTCAAAATAACATATATTTATTGGATAGAAAGAGGAAAGAATAGCATGGAATGGTTTTCACACACACACAAGGAGAGTTAGTGTCATCATTTAATTCTTAATTCCTTTCTCAATTTGTTATCATGAATCTTTTTGAATTTCTATATGATATGATTTATAAGACATCTTTTTCTATTTTCACTAGGAAGAACTCCTTGGTGTGGTTCGTGCATTGACCACTTTACTTTAAATAAAATTTCCTAAAATGAAAAATCTTCCGGATGTTGGAAATATATATATATATATATATATGCATCATTTTATTTGGATATGTGACTTTGCCCAGGAGTGCAAATGTTTAGGTGTGGGGGTGTGATCGTACCACGATTCGCTGTTTTATTCCACCCTTACACCGCTGTTTTAAACGAGTTTTGTAATGAATATTCAAAATATAATAATAAATTTCAATATATGTTTGAATCATTTAATTAATTTTAATCAACATTATAATGGGAAATGTTACTTGTTTTTATTATTTCAATGTTGGTGGAGATGATTTGTAGGGCCCTTAATGAAGTGGAAGAAAAATGGGCCAAAATTGCATGGATCCATGGACATCTGTTCCATGTTTTGCATAGTACACGAAATCCCTGCATCCAAATGGTCTTATATTTTGTGCGCCTGTCCAAAATTTGATAGGATACATTTCATATTAAGGAACCCAATCCTGATTCTGCTTCTATGGGGCCATAGAAACTGATATGTCTAAGCCACCGAATTTGGACCAATTCAAATGTGGTGTTCTGTATTTTATCAATATGTGGAGCTGTAGTTGTCCAAATGGTGCCAAACGTTCGGTGGAGACATTCAATAGGTAAGAATAAAACTTTTCTATTTATTTCCAAAGTGAGATAAAGCTGTCTGAAGACCAAAACGCGTGGTACATATGGATTGATGAAAGTTGTGTGCCTAAAACCACCTTCAAATTTTCATATAAAAGGGAACCAAGGGAACCTCATTTGCATGTTCGGACAAGAGGAAGGGTGCTACCATTTTGGAGTCCCCAAGGAGTCTTCTCAAAATCCCTAGAAGTTCTGGAGGCTATGGGAGGTTCAACTTCAACATCTTCTTCTTCCACCCCTCCCATGAGTTTCTAAACCCTTTGTGATCACCTGGGGAGGAATGTGATGTAATCCCGAGCTTCAAAGTTGTATTATTTTGAATGATATTTTTAATTCCAGGTTTTTTTGTTGTTTTGAATCATACTATATTCTTATTTTATTGAGTTATGTACTGGTATGTCATGATCAACTTATATGATCATGTTTGGGGGTACCCATTCATGTGATGTTTCACACACCTTTCACCATTTTCTTTTCCCCCTTCAAATTGCCATGTTTGTGTGGTTCATATTGGTCAATTGAACTCACATACTCACTATCAAGGTCATGCAAATTTATGCCATGGTATCACAATGAAATAACATTAAAATCTGGACAGCACATCATATTCTTCATGTGTTGCATTGGTGAATTTCAGTTATGATGTTGAACACAAATCACCCAATCATCGGCGATGTCCGGTGAATCGTTATGTGTTTTTGACTGAACCCTAGGAGGTATCCTAGTATAAACTCAGTAACATTATTTTTCTAGGTGTTACAAACCAGGGATTAAAATATCATAACCACATCCCTTGATGTGATTAAGGATGAGCATCACGAGACTTCCCTGGGTTGATCATGTTTTTTCAATCTTCTTCATTTATACTTTGTTTTATTGCTTTCATTTTCAATTTTTATCGTTAATAATAAAACCCCCAAGTATTAAAAAACCTCATTCACCTTCTAAATTCATAATCAAAACCCTATTTTTAAATTAATGATCTATGGCTCTGTTGAGTGACGACCTAGGGTTGCTGTTATACTGCAAAAATTCTAGTCAAAATTAATCAACTAATTTGACGTGCTCGACAACGCGATCAGTATCCCACCTCCTTGCTCCGCAGTGGGCTCATGAACATCAAAGGGGCTCATGGAGTATCTCGCCTCCTCACATCACTGTGGGCTTGCGAATGTAAAATTGGCTCATAGAGCATCCTGCCACCTCTCTTCACGGCGGGCTCGTGAACGTCAAAGGGGCTTGCGGAGCATCCAGCCTCCTCGCTTCGTGGTGGGCTTGCAAATGTCAAATCGGCTCGCGGAGCATCCCACCTCCTCACTTCGTGGAGTGTTCAAGAATATCAAAGGGGTTGACGAACGTCAAAAGGGCTCATGGAGCATCCCGCCTCCTTGCTTCGCGGTGAGATCGGGGCCATAGTGCTCTGTGAAAGGGAATCATGATGTAGCTTCGAAGACATTCCAATTATCCTTATCCCTTTTGATTTTTTGGTGCCATCACCTAGTTATGTCTTCTGATGTAGGGAAAGGCAAGGTGTTGTATTGAGGTAGTGCGGTTTTCTATCAGCTGGGTTTTGGGTTGATTGTTGGGAAATAGTAAGATGTTTCCCACGTTATCATATATAGATGTAGGAGTGTATGTTTTTTAATACCTTTGTGTTTGGAATTGTCACATAGAGATTGTTTTCATACCTTTTTTAGTTGTAACACTCACATTATTATGTATTTTTAATGTAATCTGTTTTTATATTCTTCTATTTTTTATTTTATGTGTATATATTATATCTTTTCAACAATTCTAGTTGGTAAGAATCATTCTCTTTGGTTTTTTTTGATGATTAGTTGATAGTCATAATCCTATGAGGATCAGGAACTCCCTCTGAGTATGTGGAGGACCAAGTTGGGTACTAGTTGGGTACTAGTTTGATAGGGTATTTTGGTTGGATTGTTTTAGTTGGTACCAATCAATGATGTTTTTTATGTTTATCCAACCTCTTTAATTTTTTAACTCCATGGAATTGGTTTTTCTCAAGTCATTTTCCTATTCAACCGGTTTTGAGTCAATAGATTTTATATCAACATTTATCGAAATAATATTTTGAATGGTAATTTTATTTTTTTATCCTTCATTAAGACATGTGTTGAGTTATATAATTTTTCATTTGAAATTAATATCAACCTTAAATATGTGTTCATATTTTCACTCATCAAAATATTTCCCCAATGATTCAATATTATTTTATAATGAACTATTTTATTCTTTTCAGAATGTTATCCTATTTCCCAAACACCATATTCTAGACTCCATGCTTAAATTATTTTGGAGTCTCCTCCCAAATCATTTTTTTCACTTCCCCCTTCATATTTTAATACACATAAGGTATAATTTTGTTTTTAATTTTTCCATAAATACGGTTTTACCTTCATCTTTTATGTCTTGATGTTTTCATTGGAATTACTCACAATAATATGTGGAATCAAAATGTGAGGGAAAAAATTATTCATTGATAAAATTTCTTTCCCATTCCCTATGAAGGATATATTTCTAGTTTGATAAACACCCATAATGATATTCTAATAGTATTTTTGATTTAGAAATATGCATGTCATGGGAGAGGTCGATGAAGGAACGACTTATTTGAAGTGAATTTAGGGAAAAACAGATTAAAAATCGACTTAAGTGGATGAATTCATGAAGTTTTAATCCTTTAGGAATAGCTATTGCTCACAAAATTCTACATCCACATGAATCATGATGCGATAACCTTCACGTTGTATAACTCAGATTCATATAAGTCCATGACCATGGGAATCTTGAGGTAGTAACCTTTACAGAACATAATTATGGTTCATAGAACCCCATGAGTTTTTGAAGCACATAATATTATATGAAATCTTCCATATTTCATGAAACCAATTAAATTTCCTCTACTAGGCCTATAAATACCCACATATGTATGAATTTTATGGGTACATGACCCTTTAGCTATTGAGAAAAGTTCAGAATTCATGATACTCAAAAGTTTCATGGGAGAGAGAGGATATGAACCTCCAAAGATTGCAGTCTTTCATGAAACCACCTTTCATGGGTTTTTCAAAACCTCAACCCCTGTTGTAGATTCAGTTCATTAAGGTCCATGGCCTTAATATAATTATAAATCCTTTAGGGGATCTTGGGGTTTTGTGACAACATTATCCTTCATGAAACCAACTGCATAGGAATCAATACATTACACCAAGGCAGTGTCATCCTGTTTTGAAAAACATATTATTTTATGAGAACCATAACCTTAGCAAGACCCATGACCTCAACAAGACCCCAAGCCCTCTCAAAGCCCCAAACAATCTCAAAATTGGATCTTTTCTGAATCCCATCCAACAATATTTTTTATGGTGGCACCTTTCATCCAATACCCTTTATGTAAAGTTGATTTCATAGGCCCCCCGTGTCAATACATGACTGGTTCAACTTCACCACAAATCTCTATGGGTTTGGTACCACCTACCCTTCAGTTTTTCCACTTTACATAATGTTTGGCCTAAAACATTAACCTAACTATTTATCCTAAGAACAAGTACCCTAATAACATTTTTTCCTAATCATTAGAACTGTAATGTCAGGACCCTTGATTTACAGTCCTCCATGGTAGCCTTTACACCATGCCCCACCCGGTGGCACATGAGCAGTGACCCATTAGGTTTTATCCCCATTCACATCCAAGATACATTATGTAAAAAATTCTAGCTCCACACCTATTCATATGACATTAAACTTCATAAAAATATCCTCAACACATTATGTTAAATTATAGTCTCACCCTTTGTGTTGAGAATCAGATTCCCCATGTATTATCATTATGGGATGTTAATCCCACCCTTACTTGGGATTTCACCCTACATCCAGCACCCAAGGTAATTGTTGGTCAGAGTAGATAACTCAAGATGGGGGGGGGTGAATTGAGTCTCTATAAAAATTTCTATTAAAGAGGATCTTTACAAAATAATAACCCCTAATAAAATTATACCCAAAGTTTTCTTGTAGTGAATTTATAAAAGTCTTGAAGGTTCAATTTGACTATCAGAAGATATATTAGTTATCAGTTTTACTAACCTATCAATTATCAAAACCTTCAAAGAAAACCTAGAGATTAAAAACACATGTAATCAATTCCTAAACTAACTATCAATGTTCAGATTATCTTAATGCAGGAAATACATATCAGATAAGAAATATAAGATAATCAGCACCACTGAAAAAACAAGAGGTTCAGTCGCAAGCTTAGACTTAGTCCTCTCTACTTGGTGATCACATGCCCCCAAGCTATTTATATTAATAAACTGTTGATCCACACCCGGGATCAGGGTTCACAACAGTACTCAGTGCTGTCCAGACCACACAAGGGCCTCTTATATAGTTCATCATGGGTACAAACTACCGGGCCACACATGGACCTCTTCCACACTTATCAGTGGATATACACAAGAGTAAAAGAATCGTTGTGTAAGGATATCTTGTATCCTTTAGTAATGCAGGAGACAGAGTGTCTTATTCTACAGATACACACTCTTTTCAAAAGATAATAACAGATACACAACAAATCTAAGAAATAGAAGAGTTAAAAATTCTCTGTGTGTTGTGAATTAATTCTCTAGACTCAATGGATGTTGAGAAAATGGTATTTGAGTCTTCTTCTGGAAGTTGTATTCAGAATAAAGTATCACATTTTTCGTAATCCAACTTGTAATCCAACTTCGTGGAGTGATAAGGTTCATCTCTTTAATGTCTCGTTGTACACTGAGCTTCTTGGAGAAAGTTTCTTGCTACAATATTCTTGTAATATCAAGTGATTAGTTCATCACTTTTCGTATTCAGGCAGTTTGTGTCTCAGTGTGTAGTTATTCTTTTTTAGATCCAATAAGAGTGACTCCTTTTACGTAGAGATTTTAGTACATTTATACTTCAAGATCCACTAGGAATGAAGATCTCCGCATGTGCATGTACCTCGTAATGTATATGTATGGTCCTACAGATAACATAAAAAAATGTCAGATATATTAATTTGTATAAATATGACCATTAGAAATAAATTTTAATTAATGAAATGGAAACAGTAATTTATGACTATCAGTGAGTCATCTTTTGTCTGTCGTCTTTGGTTCAGTTACATCGGTGTGTCATCTATGTTTTTTCAAACTTCTGTGTGTATCTTTAGTGTGTCAAACTTTGGTGTGTCGAATTCATTGTGTTAAACTTCAGTGTTTCAAACTTTGGTTTGTCGAATTTGGTGTGTCAAGCTTCAGACTGTCAAACATTGGTCTATCATCTTCGGTCTGTCGACCTTCAGTCTGTTGACTTTAGTGTGTCATACTTCGGTTTCAGTGTGTCGACTTTGGTTTTGTGGTGTCAACTTTAGTTTCAGTGTGTCAACTTTGGTTTGGGTGTGTCGACTTCAGTTTTGGTGTGTCGACTTCGGTCTGTTGAACTTCGGTCTGTCAAACATTGGTATGTCCACTTTGGTTTTTCAAACTTTGGTGTGTCGACATTGATGTGTTGAACTTACCATCAGTTCCATGGAATATAGAAAGATTGTGAATTTTCTTTCTTACTAGACTAGGATTTATGCAAAGGTTATGTATAAATATATTTTTTAAACATATTTATCCATGTATATAAGCTATTGACTTATTAAAGTATACGGTTCTATATACCAAAATTGATTCACATAGAAATATTAAAATTGCATGAAGGAGTATAATATGTATATTGAAATTATTTGTGATTAAGAAATATACAAAATCATAGAGTGTCCAAAAATCTCCCCATTTTTGATAATCAAAAATTACAGAATACATTAAAATATATATTTAATTAAGATTGCATAACATAGTGGAATGTAATTTTCCAATATAACTAAAGTTTGTCATTACTTTAATTTATTTAAAACAAATCACCCCTCACTAAATGGATTAAAGTGAGTATATTCCATCTTTATTTTATCCCCCTTTTGGGATTATTAAAAAGATAAAATAAGTAAGGAAAAATAATATAAAATAAACACATCATAAGAATTTTCATTAAAAGACATAAGAGTACAAGGAAAACAAAAAGATCAAATCCCTATCAAAAGATACAATCCATCATTAAGGGTTTGAATGCTGAGGAGCATTGCCTTTGTATGAAGGATCCAAAGGAGAAAGAGAGGGTTTGGGATTGGTAGAGGGTAGATGTGGTAAGAAGATAACACCAGGAAGAGAAACACCTATAAGAACAATAGCTGCAAGGCTAGGCCCTCTCTTTAACAACACAAGACTTGGAGACTGCTCTGTAATGATCGGTCAAATCTGGGAAAGAGCCTGACAGACGGTTGTTGGAGCTGGAGGCCGAGAGGCAGTACCAATTGAAGTACCTGGAGGGACCAGAATAGCCTTGGCCTGAACATGAAGACAAGGTTTGAGCAATTTGATAAATTCATTAATGATTTCACCACCATATTGCATTGCCTTCTCAAACTCTTCCTTATTTTCCATAAATTTACTCATCAAAGGGGTAAACTATTTCAATTGGAGAACTTTCTTTTTGAATACTTCTATGACTGGAGGAATTATATGATTTTCTATGAGAAACTTCATGCTATTGATGATATCATTATTTTTTTATTTTTTAGTTAATTAATTATCCACATTTTCACGAATCTCCTTCTGATCTGCAGAAGCTTCATTTGTGCAATGTTCAACCATACTATACACAAGATCTGTATTGCGATTAAATTTTTCAAGAGTTTCTCTGTCTGATGCACTCTAACGTTCTTGAATTTCCTCTCTCATCACAACCTTGAGAGACTCCAAATCAGAAACAACAATTGTCCCACTCCTAGAACTGTATGGTCCAGTCAACATTTTTCCAAGGTCTTCATTCATCTTTTTCAGATCAACACAGAGTAGATGAGTTACCATGTTCCTAAGAACTTCTAGAACACCACTAATGGATGTCTTGAAGTTAGAGGTTAATAAATTCAACTCATTTCTCATCTTTCGTACTTCTTATCTTAGTAAGGGGTTGTGTCTAATAATGGTTTCTGCTGTAGTAATAAGATTAGGTTGAATCTTCGGGATTACCATTATTGCAATCTTTAGTGCATCATCATCTAATATACTTAAAGAGGTAGAAGCTTAAATCCTATATCCAACAGAGGCTATTAAAGACTCGCAAACATCAATTTTGAATTCTTCCGTCTCAACCTTAGTTAGTCACTAGGCACTAACGGAGCTATAGGTTCTACTACTAGAGATGCCACTAGGGGAATAGGTGTAGCAGGTTATGGGTTAGCTTGGACTTGTGAAGAAAGGGTAGAAGACACCCTTTCTTCATCCGAGACATACTTCAAACCAAAAAGAATATATCCTGGATCACTATTCCACTCTCTAGTGTAGGTCCAATATCATGGGTCAACAGTAACAATTATTACCCTTATTTCCTGAGGCTCAGGATTAAAATAAAAATAATCAACTACATAATCCTGGTCTCTGGCCATAACAAATTTTCTAGGAATAGGAACCCTTTGAACGTTAGGTTCTACCTGAGCTCCAGCTACTTCAGCTTCACAAGGTTCTTCCTCAATTTGAGGCACTAGAACTACATCTTCTTCCTCCTGGCCAATCTTCATAAGATCATTCAATTATTAAATGATATCTTGGTTTTTAGCAATAGGATGGAGTGGTCTGTCCTCATGTTCAACATCTCTAGGACCATCATCATGTTGATCAACTTTCTCAACACCATCACCAGCCCAATGTACTGATTCCTCAATAGATCTGTCAACCACCTATTGTCCCACTTTTAGAGAGTCAATCAAATGCTCCACACTTCCTCTATTATCACCATCATCACTATCATCATCATCATCATCATCATCATCATCATCATCATCATCATCATCATCATCATCATCATATTCCTCATCCGATTTTCTAACATAACCTTCAATTCCAGTAACTTCAGTTTCTTCTTCATCTTCATCACCTAATAAAGATTCTATTGAGGCCAATTCAATAGGTGGACTAGCAGGTCCATAAGTCATATCCTTTGGAAATTCAAAAATATAATGATTACTCCTATCTTCAAAAGGAGATCCTTATTCCCTTGGCACTTTAGGTTCATTGTCTTCATTAGAATAAACTAGATCTTCTCCTCGTTTGAGACCTGGAGCAACTTGGTCCTTTAGTCTAGAATAGTGATCAACTTGATTGAAATTTTCATACAACCTTTCTTCATCTCCTACCCAACATCTTTTCCATGGGTTCCAAAATATTTTCATTCTTTTACTAATGTCTTTCTAAAGTCAAAATCCAATGCATGCACATATCACTTGATCTGCATCTTCTATACAATCCAATTTTTTCAACATGGTAGATATAATGCTTTGATAATATAAACAGGTTTCCTTACAAGATGGCATAATAAAATTATATATATGAACCATTAGATATCTGAACATATTCACTTTTATTCCATGTTTCAACAAAATGATCCAGAAAACATCTTGATATTTCACTGTAGAGAAATCTCCCTTCTTTTGGAAAATTTGTTGTTGTATTAACATAAAATGAAATCTCACTTCTCATTTGAATTCATTTGCAATAGTCCTCCTAGATTATTTATTTCCAATCAACTACTTCAGGGAATCTTTATAGGAATTTTTTTTTGAAAAAGGTGGAATATTACTAGTATAGTCAGTATAGGCACATTCATGAGGCACTTCTAAGCATTTTCCCCATTCCATAGATGATAAAACCACTTCATTTCCCTTTAGCATAGATTTCATCTTTTATGCCTCACCTTCATCCAATGATATACCAAAATGATAATAGAATTCATGCACTAGAAGTGGATAATAGGGTCTTTCATTATTGGCAAACCAACTGATCCATCCTTGAGATTCCACCACTTTTAATAGAAAATATTTTCTAGATAGAAGACACTCAGTAGTCACCTCTTTTTCAACTATAACTACTCAGCTTTCTAAGCTCGGTTTCGCATTCCCACAGGACTCACCTTTCTAAAACTTAACAGAAAGATATTTTCTAGGTTCTTCCATTGTGCGCTTAGTCCTATCCAAGATAAAGCATCTGATTCCAATTTCTTTGAGAGGTCAATAGTTGAAAGAGAGTTTGGAAAATGTTAGAAGGATTTATGGAAGAAGAGAAGGTGAAAGGTTGACTTGGATTGTACTAAATATATCATTTAGGGATTTTAAATCGTAAAACACAAAATTTAAATGCAGAAAGTTAAAAGAGATTAAAAAAATCGTTTCATTTATAGAAGGCAGAATTTACAAAACAACACTTAAATATATCAGTGTCAAAGAATCAGTTTCATGAAGATCGGTTTTAGTAATATCGGTTTTAGAAGGATCAATTTTATAAAGATCGGTTTTATAGAGATCTATTTTTGAAAGATCAGTTTCAAAAATTATTTGTTTTAGAAAGATCAGTTTTACAAAGATCGGTTTTAGAAAGTTCAGTTTTAGAAAGATCAGTTTTAGAAAGATTAGTTTTAGAAAGATCGGTTTTAGAAAGATCAGTTTCAAGGATCTGTTTCAGAAAGATCGATTTCAAGGATCTGTTTCAAAAAGATCGGTTTCACAGGATCTATTACAGATTTTTCATTCCTAATTCATGTCTGATGTAATTCATTTTCTCTGAATTTAAGGGTTTAGTGAAGATATCAGCAAGCTGATGTTCAGTACAAATAAACTCAAGATTCATATCACCTTTTTGATAATGATCTCTCAAAAAGTGATGTCTTTTATGAATATTTTTTGTTCTAGAATGAGATATTGGATTCTTGGAAATAATAATAGAACTTGTGGTGTCACAGTTAATGGGGATATGTCTGAATAAAAATCCATAGTCTAATAATGTGACAACCCTGCTTTTTATTACAACTTAATCATTCTTTATTACATAAAACTTCACTTGTTATGACAAAGAAGATCGAGAGGTTTAGTGTCTTTGGGGCTTAGGATCATTACATAAAAACTTTAAACATGAAATACAACATCTTTATTGAAAACTTATTTTACATGACCACTACATTCCTTCATACTTAGCATTGCATGGGATAACCTGAGGACATGCATAAGAAAAGGGTGAGCTATAAAGCCCAGTAAGGGAGTACACAATGAATAACATGAGGAGTACAATACATGTTAGGCAATAGGAATATCAATATAGCATAAGAGAAACATGAACATAAGGGCATGATAAATCATGATAATCATAGCATGGAAATTTGGCAACAACACTTAATATTGAATTAGCAGGAGCCAAGTCTCATTGCACATGGAGCATGAGTAAACCCTCATTGCACTTGATGCACGAGTAAACCCTCGTTGCACTTGAATTAGCATGAGTAAACACTCATTGCACATGACATATCATGATACTATACTTTACCCAATGCATTGGAGCGCTATAAAGGGTGCACCCTTCTTAAACATTTCATTTCATGCATAAGTGTGCCACATGGATC
Source organism: Viscum album (assembly GCA_963277665.1). Classification (NCBI taxonomy): domain Eukaryota; kingdom Viridiplantae; phylum Streptophyta; class Magnoliopsida; order Santalales; family Viscaceae; genus Viscum; species Viscum album. The sequence goes on from OY728135.1 coordinate 1,373,558,840, forward strand.
ATAAAACATGGATTCATAAAACATAATCATTTCTTCCACGATAAAGGAATGTGGAATTCATACATGAAACTTTATAATCAATATGTAAATTTTCATAAAGGTGAATACCCTTGATGGAGAAATGGGCATGGTATTCACTACACAAAGACATTGGTTTAGAAAATCGGTGCGATTTCGGCAGCGTAACGGCGTGACATAAGAATTCTTAAAAAGGTTGATGAGAGAGAAAGGGGTTACTCATCATATTTACATGTAATGGACAGTAAGGAGATCATATATATACATGTACCAACAATAGAAATGGAATTTAGATTCATGATACAAAAGTATTGCTTGAATATAAAAGAAGAGAGAGAAGTTCCTTTCGGAATTTCGGCATAGTAACGGGTGTACATGGGAGGCATTTAATGAGAGAGAAAGGGTTATCCCATCATTCAAACAATAAGAGGGCAGTATAGGGGAGGTGTGAAACCATACCCCAACATTCATAATTGAAATAAAAAGGGCAATACAACTTAAAGAAAATTGACAAAAAAATGAGAAAGGAAGAAAACCCCTTACTTGGAAGTGTGCTTCCAAAGGCTAGAGAGAGGCTTGTGAGAGGCTTCTTGGGAGCTTGGGGCACCTTGAGAGGATTCTAGAGAGAGTAGGGCAGAGGTTGGATGAACTTCAAGGGCTTTGAGTGAGGAGGAAGTGGGAGCTTGGGTGGGTTTATATAGGAAAGGTGAGAGAATTCTTTATTATTTAGGTTTGGGACCCCTTATATTAAAATAATCCAAAACACAAACCATACCATGGTATTTGCCCATGGTTTCTGGAAAAGGAAAGAGTAAAACAATATTTTACAAGTCCAAGGTCCGAACGTATTAAAAAATTAGGGTTGCTTATGTGGAGGTGAGTCACACTCCCATGAAAATTAATTTAAAAAGGCAAAGTGTTGAATAAGTCTTGATGGCTCCATTAATGCTATGAAAAGTGAGTCAAACAAACCCAAAACCTCATTATTTTAATGATAAAACATATATTGGCCGAACATAAGGATTATGGTATTTTATTACATCACCATTGGGTCATTATGATGTCATAAAACACATTAAATATTTAAATGGTATTTAATTTTTACCCAAAAATTTGACTGTCTCAGAAAATTTTGAAAAATTCACCGTTGGATAATTTGGACATCCTGATTCCAAAAATAATATTTATTTTATCTAAATAATTTTCTAAATATGTGAATTTTCACTTTTAAAATAAAAACCGACATTTATAAGAAAATTCACGGGTTTTGACAGAAATGGCTTTCAAACCTTAATAAAAATTTTAATTGCATTCATAAAATTATAAGATCATTTATATTTAATAAAAATTAATTTAATATTAATAATAATATTTTATTAAAATATTATTTAATTCAAAAATCCTTTAATTTAATAAAATATAATTCTTAATTATATAATAACTAAAAACACCATTTGTACTTTAAAAACTAATTACAATGTATCAAAAAAAATTATACAAAACAAATACTGTACATGAACATGGTTCTACTTATTTTTTACATAACCCCTTAAAATAGCCGCATAAGACCTAAGGGTAAGGTGTGCGATGGTGACAGACTCTTGGGGTTGCTCAGATAACATCGCTCGAGTGGTAATCTCTATCAAATTCCATTTTTCCCGTAGACGATCATGTTCGAGCTTGACTTGATGAAGCTCAGCTTGGGCTTGGTCAAGGGAAAATCCCAAAGATGCCACCTCTTTTCCGAGCTCCGACAAATGGGCTTCATAAGGGGAAATTCTACTGGATGAGGCCATCGCTTCCTTTGTCTGAGTAGAAAATTGGTTCGTTAAAGCCTTACATTTATACTACTCAGATGATCACTGTTCAACGGCTATAAAAGTAACGGTCACAAATCGTAACATAAAACTAAATAAGATGACATCTTATAAAAAAACATTTTTCATAAAGAACCATTTAACTGGATCAAGAGGGATTTTCCATTAATGAAATTTTGGGTCGTTACAACATTCCCCCCTTAAGAAATTTCGCCCTCGAAATTTTCCTTTTCCCACACTAAAACAAATGTGGGTAACTTAGCTTCATCATATCCTCCGACTCCCAAGTTGCTTCTTCAAACTTGTGGTTTCTCCACAACACCTTGACGAGGGGCATTGTCTTATTTTGTAGAACCTTTTCTCTACGATCTAAGATCTTCACTGGTTGCTCCTCATAAGAAAGATCGTCTTCTAATTGTACCACCTCGGAAGAGAGTACATGTGAAGGGTCTGGTATGTACTTCCTTAAGAGGGATACATGGAAGACATCATGCACCTTGGCCATAGTAGGTGGAAGTGCTAGTCGATAGGCCACAGCCCCAACACGATCAAGAATCTCGAAGGGGCCGATGTACCTTGGACTTAACTTCCCTTTATTTCCAAACCTCATGACCTTCTTCCACGGAGATATGCGTAAAAACACCATTTCTCCGACTTTAAACTCAAGGTCTCGTCGACGATTATCTGCATAACTCTTTTGTCGACTTTGGGCTGGCTTGATATGCTGCTGAATGGTTTTCACCTTCTCCACCATTTCTTCGACCATATCTGGTCCAAGCAGCTTACATTCACCGACCTCATCCCAACATGCTGGTGTTCTACACCTTCTCCCATACAGGGCTTCATATGGTACCATTTGGATGCTCGAGTGGAAACTATTATTATAAGAGAACTCAACTAGAGGAAGATGTTGATCCCATCCTCCTTTAAAGTCCATTGAGCACGCTCTCAACATATCCTCAAGTGTTTGGATAGTACGCTCGGATTGGCCATCAGTTTGAGGATGATAGGTCGTACTGAAGTTCAGTTCAGTATTCAGAGCATGTGGAAGACTCTTCCAAAACTTAGAGGTAAATCTTGGATCTCGGTCAGACACAATTGATAGTGGTACTCCATGCAACCGTACCACTTCCCTGATATATATCCGTGCCAGTTGATCCAAAGAGAAATCCTCTCGAATAGCAATGAAGTGTGCAGTCTTTGTAAGATGATCCACAACAACCCAGATTGCATTCTTTCCTTTGGATGTCCTTGTAAGTCCAGTGACGAAGTCCATGGTGATGTTCTCCCATTTCCATTTAGGTATGGGAAATGGTTGCATCATCCCCTTAGACTTCTTCCTCTCTGCCTTCACTTGCTGACACACCAGGCACTTTGATGTATACTCAGCGATCTCCATCTTCATATTATCCCACCAAAAGTTTTCTCAGAGATCTCGATACATCTTTGTGCTCCCTAGGTGAATAGAGAAATTTGAACTATGTGCATCATCCAAAAGTTCCTTCTTCAGCTCCGAACTTGATGGGACACATAGTCTTTTACCAAACCGCACAATTCCTTCTTCATTAACATTAAACTCTGAGGATTTTCCCTTTTTGATTGCATCCACTTTTACTTGGATTCTCGCATCATCCTTTTGAGCATCCTTTAACCTTTCCAAAAGATATGGTTGAGCAATCATTTGTGAAAGGATTGATGATGTTCCCTTCTTTATGATTCCCACGTCCATCTTCATCAAGTCTAAGAAGATTGGATCCTTCTCAATTCTCATCATTGATAGAATCGCTGGATCCTTTCTACTTAGGGCATCTGCCACCTTGTTCGCCTTCCCAGGGTGGTAATGTATTGAACAGTCATAATCCTTGATGAGCTCTATCCTTCTTCTCTGGCGCATATTAAGCTCTTTCTGTGTGAATATATATTTAAGACTCTTGTGGTCAGTATATATCTCACATTTCTCTCCATATAGATAATGCCACCAGATTTTCAAGGCAAAGATCACCGCTTCCAACTCCAGATCATGCGTTGGATAGTTTCGCTCATTGATTTTCAACTTCCTTGAGGCATAGGATATCACTTTATCATTCTGCATCAGCACACATCCTAATCCCTTCTTCGAAGCATCACTGAATACCACAAAAAGATCCCCACTTGTGGGTAAAGTGAGCACAGGTGCAGTGATAAGCCTCCTTTTCAACTCCTTGAAGCTTTCTTCGCATTCATCACTCCAAGCAAACTTTACTCCCTTTAGAGTTAGCTTGGTAAGAGGGTTGGACAATCGTGAGAAGTTTCTCACCAATCGTCGATAATATCCAGCTAACCCCAAGAAGCTACGGATATCAGTTACCGATGTTGGCCTCGGCCATCCCTCAATTGCATCTATTTTGGAGGGGTCCACAGATATCCCATTGCTTGTGATGAAATGGTCCAAGAATGATACCTCCTTCAACCAGAACTCACACTTGCTGTACTTGGCATAGAGCTTCTCCTTGCGAAAAGTCTCCAGTACAGTTCTTAAATGCTCCTCATGGTCCTCCTTGGTTTTGGAGTATATTAGAATATCATCTATAAAGACTACCACAAATTTATCTAGGTAATCTCTAAAGACTCTATTCATCAAGTCCATGAATATTGCTGGAGCATTGGTGAGTCCTAAAGGCATTACTATGAATTCATAGTGCCCGTACCTGGTACGAAAAGCAGTCTTGGGGATATCTTCCTTCTTCGCCCTTACTTGATAATATCCCGACCGCAAGTCGACCTTGGAGAAGTATTGTGCTCCACGCAGCTGATCAAACAAGTCATCGATTCTTGGGAGAGGATACTTGTTCTTTATCGTGATTTTGTTAAGTTCACGATAATCGATGCAAAGCCGCATTGACCCATCCTTCTTCTTAACGAAGAGGACTGGTGCACCCCATGGTGATGCATTTGGCGTATAAACCCTTTATCCAGATTCTTCTGTAGTTGTTTCTTCAGCTCTTCAAGCTCAACAACAGCCATTCTATATGGAGTCTTGGATATTGGTAGCGCCCCAGGTATAAGTTCAATTGAGAACTCAACATCTCTTCTTGGAGGAAGACCTGGGAGTTCCTCGGGAAATACTTCAGCGAATTCCCTCACAATAGGCATTTCTTCAAGGGTGGTTTCTTCCTTGGACTCAATCATCTGAGCCAGATATGCATGATCATAAGGCCGTAATATCCATGCTTGAGATGATGGAGCTAAAGGAGATTCATCTTCCTCCTGACACTTGAAAAGAATCGGGGGTTGATTCTCCATATGGAGTGTGATTTCCCTCTCCCGACAATTTATTTTGGCTCTATATAAGGAAATCCAATCCATGCCAGGAATTGCATCAAATTCCACCAAAGGGAGTATGACGAGGTTTGCCAGGAAATTCAATCCACATATTATAACAGGGGAGGACTTATACTCATGGGATTCAATGATTGCCCCATTTTCCGTACTCACCGACATCTTTACTTCCATGATTTGTGGTGGTGCAGGGATTGTTCTACTAAACATTTGAGATATAAAATAATGCGTAGAACCTGAATCAAAAAGTAAGTTCGCTATTCTTGAATGAATAACTAGCGTACCTGTCACCACTTCGTTGTCGGGGTTCACTTCGGCAGAAGTTATGGAAAAAGCTCTTCCTTGCTTTCTTGGAGGTTGATGATTGCCTCCGATAACCCTTGGATTAGGGCACTGATTCGCAAAATGACCCGGTTCTTTGCATTTGAAGCATTGAACAATGCGTTGAGGTTCGAACGGAGCGTTCTCTATCGCAGCCTCGGGTCCTTCTTGCTGACAGTTAACAGCTAGGTGCCTTTCTCTTCCACACTTGAAGCATTTTCTTGTCCCCCTAAGGCAATTTCCAGGGTGCTTCTTTCCACACTTTTGGAAAGTGGGGTGCTGGAATTTCTTAGCGCCGTTGGATTTATCCATCGGACCACCAGAATTGAAGTCCACCTTACGCTTCTTGTCCCCATGATACCCCTGTGATTATCTGATCTCCATTTCAACCTTGAGGGCACATCGGACAATTTCCTCATAGCTGTCGAAGTCACGGATCGCTAATGCTTTCCACAAGCTAGGCTTCATCCCACCAAAGAAGCGGTCAACCTTGCATTCAGGGGTAACGACAAAGCCGGAAGAGTATCGTGTAAGCCTTGTGAAGTTTGCCTCGTACACTCCCACAGATTCTTCATCTTTCTGTTTGAGGGAAAGGAAGTCCCTTTCCATCTTAAGACGGAGGGTGCGTGGAAAATATTTATCGAAAAACATCTTCTGGAATTCCTTCCATTCCAAAGCCTCGATCTCCTCCTCAGGCATCGTATTTTTGATCAACGTCCACCATTGATCAGCTTCACCCTCCATACGATAAGCCGCCAGGAGAACCTTCTCTTTTTCAGAGCATTGGAGGATTGAGAATATCTTTTCAATGGAGTTGATCCATTGTTCAGCGATCATGGGATCGGATGATCCACTAAAAGTAGGAGGCCTTTGTCTCATGAAGCATTCAATAGCGACTTGTTCTTTCTTAGGGGGGGTGGAACGTTCCTCTTGACCAGTGTTTCTATTCAAAACTTGAGTTATCTGAGAGAGAAGCGTGACAAAGTTCGCGATTCCTGCTCCCATTGGATTGGTCATCTCATAAGTACAATCATCACACTGATCTTCACAACGGTTGTTAGCCCGAGTTCTCCTATTACCGGCCATTGGCTGGAATAAAAGGAAAGTTAGGGGTAACACATAAAGGGTAATCCAAAGACAAAAGTTTGATGACTTATAAATAAACTTTAATCTCTTCAACTCATGAGTCTATAGGATTCAATCCAGGATTTTCATGATATTAATTCTAACATATATTCTTAGGGGCATTTTTTCCCCTTAATAAGGGTTCATACTAAGATTGTGAATTTATCAAAACATATCCCCCAGGAGTGTCGTAACCAAGAGTGCAGCAAGGCCCGTTGTCGTGCACCGGTTCCCATTCGAGTCTAGCTCAAAGCGGTGTTTTCGGGTTTTACCCCTAGGATACATCTGTGCCAGAGCCGCCTCTACCTGCTCGTATCCAGAGAGGGATGTATTTGTTTGATAAACCACTTACTTAGTATTTACCAAAACTTAGGGATGTTTTTATTATGCTTAGTCTTGTATCTAAGGCTTTACTAGGGTTTCCTAATCCCAAAAATAACTAAACCTATCCTCTGATACCAACTGTGACAACCCTTCTTTTTATTACAACTTAAGCATGCTTTATTACATAAAACTTCACTTGATACAACAAAGAAGATCGAGAGGTTTAGTGTCTTTGGGGCTTAGGATCATTACATAAAAACTTTAAACTTGAAATACAACATCTTTATTGAAAACATCCTTTACATGACCACTACATTCCTTCGTACTTAGCGTTGCATGGGATAACCTGAGGACATGCATAAGAAAAGGGTGAGCTATAAATCCCAGTAAGGGAGTACACAATGAATAACATGAGGAGTACAATACATGTTAGGCAATAGGCATATCAATAGAGCATAAGAGAAACATGAACATAAGGGCATGATAAAGCATGATAATCATAGCATGGAAATGTGGCAACAACACTTAACATTGAATTAGCATAAGCCAAGGCTCATTACACATGGAGCATGAGTAAACCCTCATTGCACTTGAAGCACGAGTAAACCTCGTTGCACTTGAATTATCATGAGTAAACACTCATTGCACATGATGTATCATGATACTATACTTTACCCAATGCATTGGAGCGCTATAAAGGGCGCACCCTTCTTAAACATTTCATTTCATGCATAAGTGTGCCACATGGATCATAAAACATGGATTCATAAAACATAATCATTTCTTCCAAGATAATGGAATGTGGAATTCATACATGAAACTTTATAATCAATATGTAAATGTGCATAAAGGCGAATACCCTTGATGGAGAAATGGGCATGGTATTCACTACACAAAGACATTGGTTTAGAAAATCGGTGCGATTTCGGCAGCGTAACGGCGTGACATAAGAATTCTTAAAAAGGTTGATGAGAGAGAAAGGGGTTACTCATCATATTTGCATGTAATGGACAGTAAGGAGATCATATATATACATGTCCCAACAATAGAAATGGAATTTAGATTCATGATACAAAAGTATTGCTTGAATATAAAATAAGAGAGAGAAGTTCCTTTCGGAATTTCGGCATAGTAACGAGTGTACATGGGAGGCATTTAATGAGAGAGAAAGGGTTATCCTATCATTCAAAAAATAAGAGGGCAGTATGGGGGAGGAGAGAAACCATACCCCAACATTCATAATTGAAATAAAAGGGCAATACAACTTAAAGAAAATTGACAAAAAAATGAGAAAGGAAGAAAACCCCTTACTTGGAATTGTGCTTCCAAAGGCTAGAGAGATGCTTGTGAGAGGCTTATTGGGAGCTTGGGGCACCTTGAGATGATTCTAGAGAGAGTAGGGCAGAGGTTGGACGAACTTAAAGGGCTTTGAGTGAGGAGGAAGTGGGATCTTGGGTGTGTTTATATAGGAAAGGTGAGAGAATTCTTTATTATTTTGGTTTGGGACCCCTTATATTAAAATAATCCAAACCACAAACCATCCCATGGTATTTGCCCATGGTTTCTGGAAAAGGAAAGAGGAAAACAATATTTTACAAGTCCAAGGTCCGAACTTATTAAAAAATTAGGGTTGCTTATGTGGAGGTGAGTCACACTCCCATGGAAATTAATTTAAAAAGGCAAAGTGTTGAATAAGTCTTGAGGGCTCCATTAATGCTTTGAAAAGTGAGTCAAACAAACCCAAAACCTCATTATTTTAGTGATAAAACATATATTGGCCGAACATAAGGATTATGGTATTTTATTACATCATCATTGGGTCATTATGATGTCATAAAACACATTATATATTTAAATGGTATTTAATTTTTACCCAAAAATTTGACTGTCTCAGAAAATTATGAAAAATTCACCGTTGGATAATTTGGACGTCCTGATTCCAAAAATAATATTTATTTTATCTAAATAATTTTCTAAATATGTGAATTTTCACTTTTAAAATAAAAACCGACATTTATAAAAAAATTCACGGGTTTTGACAGAAATGGATTTCAAACCTTAATAAAAATATTAATTGCATTCATAAAATTATAAGATCATTTATATTTAATAAAAATTAATTTAATATTAATAATAATATTTTATTAAAATATTATTTAATTCAGAAATCCTTTAATTTAATAAAATATAATTCTTAATTAAATAATAACTAAAACACCATTTGTACTTTAAAAACTAATTACAATGTATCAAAAAAAATTATACAAAAAAAATAATGTACATGAACATGGTGCTACTTATTTGTTACATAACCCCTTAAAATAGCCGCATAAGACCTAAGGGTAAGGTGTACGATGGTGATAGACTCTTGGGGTTGCTCGGATAACATCGCTCGAGTGGTAATCTCTGTCAACTTCCATTTTTCCCGTAGACGATCACGTTCGAGCTTGACTTGATGAAGCTCAGCTTGGGCTTGGTCAAGGGAAAAGCCCAAAGACGCCACCTCTTTTCCGAGCTCTGACAAATGGGCTTCATATGGGGAAATTCTATTGGATGAGGCCATCGCTTCCTTTGTCTGAGTAGAAAATTGGTTCGTTAAAGCCTTACATTTATACTACTCAGATGATCACTGTTCAACAGCTATAAAAGTAATGGTCACAAATCTTAACGTAAAACTAAAGAAGTTGACATCTTATTAAAAAAACATTTTTCATAAAGAAACATTTATCTGGATCAAGATGGATTTTCCATTAATGAAATTTTGGGTTGTTACAAATAAGGTGTGTTTCATCCACCAAATTTTTTGCACGACAACTACTAGTAGGAATGTATTCTACTTCAGCAGTTGATAATACAACTAAATTTTTCTTTTTACTACACAATGATATTAGTGACTTTCCCAAAAAGTGACATATTCTAGAGGTACTATTTCTATATAATTTACATCCACCAAAATCATTATCTAAATAGATAACGAAATAAAAAAATTCCTTTAGGATAGATCAATCCTAAATTAGTTGTATACTTGAGGTATTTGAAAATCCATTTAACACTATTTAGGTGTGACTCCTTTGGGTTTTCTTGTAATCTCACACACATACACACACTGAACATAATATCTAACCTACTAGCAGTTAAGTATAGCAAAATCCCAATCATTCTTCTGTAAGCAGTTTGATCAACTAATTTTCAATTTTCATCAAGATCTAACATACATGTAGAACTCATAAGAGATTCACTACTCTTAATGCTATCAAAGACATATCTTTTCAAAAGATCTTTTGTATACTTACTTTGATTTATGATAATACCTTCTTTATTTTGAAATATTTGAAATCCAAGAAAATATTTATGTTTACACATTAAACTCATTTCAAACATGATTTTCATTATGTTTGAAATATCATTATGTAATGAATTTTTATATGATTCAAATATAATATCATCTACATATATTTTGACTATTAAAACTTCTTTGTAAACTCTTTTTATAAATAAAGTAGCATCTTCAAGTCCTTTTGTAAAACCATTATAAATAATAAAATTACATAACCTTTCATACCAAGCTCTTGGATCTTGTTTCAAGCCATACAAGGATTTTGATAATTTGAACACATGATTTGGAAAATGAGGATTTGTAAAACCTGGGGGTTGTTCAACAAAAACATCCTCAATTATATCACCATTTAGGAATTCAATTTTGACAGCCATTTGAAAAATTCGAAAATCTTGGTGTGCTGTATAGGAAAGTAATATTCTAATTGCCTCAATTCTAGCTACATGAGAAAATGCCTCTTCATAATCAATTACCTATTCTTGATTATATCCTTGTGGAACTATTCTAGCTTTATTTTTAACTATATTTCCAGCTTCATCTACCTTATTTCTAAACACCCATTTGGTTTCTATGGTAAAAGTATTCTTAGGTCTATCTACAAGGTTCCAAAAATTATTTCTTTCAAACCGATTAAGTTCTTAATGCATGAAAATTACCCAAAATTCATCATTGACAACATCATTGATATTTTTAGGTTCAAGCTGTGACAAGAAGGGTTGATGTTCAACCCGGTTTCTCATGGAAGTTATGGTTTGTGTTCTTCTCTCTAAATCTCCAACAACAGCATCCAAGGAATGATTTTTAAAGGTTCTAGTTGGTCTGGAGAAAGTAGGACTCGATATTTCAAGTTGGTTAGGTTGATTGAGTTAACTACATTTAAGGTGAGAAGAAATTTCAGAACTCGGTGATTTCACATATTCCTTCACATGATGATTTTCGATTTTATCTTTAATGTATGGATTGAACATATCCTCTTCAATATTTTCTGGTGAGGTCTTGGGCTCGTGTGGATCTTCTTCATCAAAAATGATGTTTCTTGATTCCTCCACACATTTGGTTTTCTAATTAATGACTCTATAGGCTTTACTTGATGTATAATATCTAAGAAATATTCCTTCATCACTTTTCAAGAAAAATTTACCTAAATTATCTTTAGTGTTTAGGATATAAACTTTACATCCAAACACTATAAGATAACCTACTTTGGGTTTCTTATTATTCCACAACTCATAAGGAGTTACTTTAAGAATGGCTCTAATTAAGAATCTGTTTATTATGTAGGAAGTTGTAGTAATAGATTCAACCCAAAAATAAATGGCTAGATCATATTCATTGAGCATAGTATAGAAAATTTCTTATAAGGTTATATTACTTATTTCTACCACACCATTATGTTAAGGTGTTCTAGGTGCAAAGAAGTTATGATTATAGAAATTTTGTGAGTAGAAGGCTTCAAAATCTTGACTCTCAAACTCACGACCATGATCACTTCTTACAGATTTAATCTTAAATCCACAGATATTTTCTACTTTCCTAGCATACTTGGTAATGTTAGAGTAGGCTTCACTTTTATGAGACAAAAAAAAGGTCCAGGGATACCTAGTGAAATCATCTACAAGAACCTAAACATAGTACTTCCCATTGTGGCTCGAAAATATAGATGGTCCAAACAAGTGCATGTGAACCAACTCGAGAGGTTGAGAAGTAGTTACTTATTTCTTTGGTTTGAAAGAGATTTTATGTTTCTTTAGTTTTTGACAAGGATTACATACTTTATTGTCTAGAAAATAAAATTTGGGTAAGTATCTAACGAATCCTTTTCTAGTTAACTTCCTAAGAGAGTGTATATTACAATTTTCCAGTCTTATATACCCAAGACAAGACTCTTTGTGGAAGGCATTTAGACGAGAGACATTCTGTGAGGCTAGTGTGTCTAAATTTATTGCATATACATTATCATTTCTAAAAGAAGTAAATACTAAGTTATTATTGTCATGAAAATATGTAATGAATCATTTTTAAACATAACAATAAATCCATCATCACATAATTTTGATATGTTGAGTAGGTTATACTTCAGTCCATCAACATATAATACTTTATAAATTGAAATAGAGTTAGGGTTACCAATCTGGCCTTGGCCGATAATTTTTACCTTACCATTGTCACCAAATGTGACATGTCCTCCATCGATATTGATAAGACATTTAAAGATTGAAAAATTCCCAGTAATATGCCATGAACATCCACTATCCAATTAACAAATCTTTTTATAGGAACTCATTAGGTAGTTTACCTAAAAAACATTTTAACCTTGAAATTATTTTGGTACCCATATTGGTCTGGTCCACAAACATTAGCAATATAAGCTTTAGAAACCCACAACTGTCTTATGGGTTTCCTATATGAAGAATATATATTATTTGAAAAATAAACTTTATTTGGTCCTGTGGAATTGGATAAAGTAAATGAATCTGAGGGGATAGAACTTGCAGTATAATTCTGTTTTTTGAAAATAGTAGTAGATTTTTCAGATTTGGATAAAAAATGTGATTTAGATAAATTCTGTTGACCTGGTTGATATCCTAGACCAGTTTTATATTTCGGGGCAATTTTTTTCCTAGAAACTGAGTCACGCTATCTCTACCAGTAGTAAACTTCTCAAGATCTCTCTTTAATTGCTCATTTAATTATTTGAGTTCAGTATTTTCTTTTAACAGCTAGGCACATTTTTCTTTCTCAATATCATTATCAGATTTTCAATTAGCATTTAGAACATGCTGTCTTTTTAATAATTTATATTTATCCTTGATCTCATTAAAGGTATCCTCATGCATTCAACAATATTTAAATAATTCATCCATAGTCATATATTGATCATTGTTTCATTCACTTTCATTCTCAGAATAATAAACATCATGTGTAGGAGAATTAAGTGTTACCTCAGTTGTTTCTGTCATGAAACATAAGTTGGCATGATTGTTCTGTTCACTATTAGAAGCATCAGATCCACTAGAGCTGTCTTTTAAAGCACTCCAAGTAGATTTCATAGCCTTTTTATAACTATTACCCTTACCTTCATATTTCTTCTTAAATTTCATCTTGGGGAAGTCTGGCTTCACATGACCTTTTCACTTACACCCATTGAAGACAATTTCCTCAGTCGTGTCACTTCTTTTCCAGTCCTTATTCAAATTTCATTTTTTCATATTTTCCCTTGAAGTTAGGCTTTCTGAAAACGTTATTCTTCTTGTAAAATCTCTTTAATCTTCTGGATAAGTGAGCCATCTCCTCATCCCTGTCAGATGATGATTTCTCAACACTGGAACTTTCTACAGAAGCTTCCAATTTCCCTTTGTCTTTGTGCTTAGGGACGGTGGTCATAAATGCAACAGATTTCTTCTTAGGCTCATCTTCCTCCTCCTTGTTGACTTTCATCTCTTGCTCATACATCAACAGTTTCCCAATGATTTCTTTTATAGGTAGTTTGCTGATGTCTCATGATTCTCCAATAGATATGGAGGTTCCCCTCCAACTGTCAGGAAGACATCTGATAATTTTCATGATCAGTTCCTTGGAAGTGACTTCTCTTCCAAGAGAAATCATTGTGTTGAAAATCCAATTGAACCTAAGATACATGTCAGAGATAGGTTCATCCGGTTTCATATTAAAATTTTCACATTTAATAGTATAATTATTAATTCTAATTTTATTTAAACTATATGTTCCTTCATGTGAGAAAGATAGAGCATCCCAAATTTCATGGGCAGTTTTACAAGGAGAAATTCTATTGAACTCTTCATCTCCTAAGGATCAATATAAATCATTCATAGCTTTGCAGTTGTTATGGTAATTAGTTTTGGTAGGTTTATACCATGTGATTCTAGTAGTAGTATGAATATTATATTATTCTATAATGGATGACCAAATATCAAAACTCATACTCTCTAAGTGCATTTCCATTTTGATTTTTCATTGAGCATAGTTGGTTCCATTAACGAAATGTGGTCTGTTTATTGCAGCACCTTCCAATCTATTATCTGTAAAAAAGTATTAAATTAAAAGAGTTATAAATCTAGAATTGATATAAATTTAAAGATCTTTAAAGTAAAACTACAATCACAGTTGAATAAGATTACACAGAGTCCTAATAAACAACCTCTGATACCAAATGATGGTCGGAGTAGATAAATCAAGAGGGGGAAGGGTGAATTGAGTCTCTATAAAAATTTCAATTAAAGATGTTCTTTACAAAATAATATCTCCTTATAAAATTAAACACAAAGTCATATTGTAGGGAATTTATAAAAGTCTTGAAGGTTCAATTTGATTCTTAGAATATTGAATAGTTCTCAGTTTTACAAACATACCGATTAACAAAACATTCAAAGAAATCCTACTGATTCAAAACAGATGTAAAAACTTGTTAAACTAACTATCAAAGTTCATATTATCTTAATGCAGGAAATAGATATCACATAAGAAATATAAGATAATCAGCAAAATGTATAAAATAAGAGGTTCAGTCTCATGCTGAGAATTAGTCATCTCCACATGGTGATCACCTAACACCAATCTGTTTATATTAATAGGCTTTTGTCCAAACCGAGATTGGGGTTCACAACAGTACTCAGTACTACCCTAGCCACACAAGGACCTCTTACACAGTTCTTCGTGGATATAAAATACCAGGCCACACAAGAATCTCTTCCACACTTATTAGTGGATATACACAAGAGTAAAATAATGGTTTAGTAAGGATATATTGTATCCCTTAGTTTAATATAGGTGACAGAGTGTGTTATTCTACAGATACACACTCTCCTCATAAGTTAATAATAGATACACAATAGAGATAAGAAATATAATATAGTTAAGAATTCTCTGTGTGTTGTGAAGTAATTCTATAGACTCAATGGATGTAGAGAAAATGGTATTTGAGTCTTCTTCTAGAAGTTGTCATAAAAATAGAGTATCATAGTTTCTATAATCCATATTGTAATCCAGCTTCAAGGAGTTAAAAGGTTCAGATCATTAATGTCTCAATGTACACTAAGAATTTTGGAGAAAGTTGCTTGAAAAAATCTTCTTGTAATCTCAAGCGATTAGTTCCTCTCTTTTCGTATTTAGGCAGTCTGTGTCTCAGCATGTACTTATCCTTTTTTAGATCCAATAAAAGAGCCACCTTTTACATAGGGATTGTAGTCCTTTTATACTTCAAGATCCACTAGGCATGAATATCTCCGCACGTGCATGTACCTTATATAGTCTATGGATAGTCTTACATAAAATATAAAAAAATGTCAGAAATATTAATTTGTCTAAATAGGACCATTACAAATAAATTTGAATTAATGAAATGGAGACAATTATCTATGACTATTAGTGAGTCATCTTTAGTCTGTTGTCTTTGGTTCGGTAACATCGGTCTGTCATCTTTGGAGTGTCATATTCTATGTGTCAAACTTCTGTGTGTATCTTAGGTGTGTCAAACATTGGTGTGTCAACATCAGTGTGTCTAACGTCAGTCTGTCAATCTTCGGTGTGTCGACATCGGTGTGTCAAGCTTCGGTCTGTCAAACTTTGGTCTATCGACATCATTCTGTTGACTTCGGTGTTTCATACTTCAATTTTGTTGTGTCGAATTTAGTTTTGGTGTCTCGACTTTGTTTTTGGTATGTCGAATTCATTATCGGTGTGTCAACTTTGGTTTGTTGAACTCTGGTTTGTCGAACATCAGTCTGTTGACTTCGGTGTATCAAACATCAGTGTGTCGACTTTGGTGTGTCAAACTTATCATCAGTGCTAGGGAATCTAGAATGATTGCGATGTATCTGTATTACTAGACAAAGTGTTATTAAAAGGTTGTGTATAAATACATTTGTAAAAAAATTTATTTATGAATATAAGCTTTTGACTTATTAAAGTATATGGTTCTGTATGACATAATTGATTCACATAAAAATATTAAAATTTCATGATGGAGTAGAATATATATATTGAAATTATTTGTGATTATGAAAACTACATTATCATAGAGTGTCCAACCATAATAATTTTCACAAAATCCCCTCACTATCCTTTACTTATGCTCCTTACACAGCATGAGTGTCCTTACTGCATGATGCTAAACTACAAGTACTAGTCTTATCACTTGGCCATAAACTGTGGAATCAAACTATGTGGGTTTTGATCCCTGTTTACTTGTAGGGTGCATAAGATGTCTCCATTACATTCAATATCGACAACCCCAAGTTTGAAATCTTCTACCTAGGTTCATACTCCTCCAAATATACAATAGTGAAATATTCCCCCATTGGGACACAATTAAACATATGCCACGTGTGAAACATCCTCCCTAAAGACACACATAACCAAATCCAAGTCTGAAATCTCCCCCTAGGGACACACTTAACCACATCCAAATTGTTTTAATCTCCCCCCATTAGGGACACAATTAACCAAATCCAGAGTCTGAAATAAATCCCCTTAGAGACACACTCCACCCAAATCCCATGTGTGAAATATTCCCCCCATGGGACACACATAACCACATCCCAAGTGTGAAATATTCCCCCTTGGGACACACTTAGTCACCCATATATCTCCACAAGATATTAAACCTACTACCTTAAATGTCCTCACACGACGTTAAACATGTGACGTATCTATCTCCACAAGATGTCAAAAATTTTGACATGATCTAGGATCTCAACCCCATAAAATAAACCTGGAATGTCTGAGGTTTAAATTCTTAGAATACACATTTCCTTAACATCAATTACATTTTTTTGAAACATGATTCTTGGGTTCCACACCTATGATTACTCAAACCTGATATGCCTACAACTTCAAAAGGAGAAAAATTTATAGCTGATCAGAATACCCAACATCCCAAAATTCTAAGACAAGACAAACATTACTACCTTCTTGGACCAAAGGTTGCTTCCCTATTGAGATAAAAGTAGGGTAATTAACTGTTTTCCACCTCGAGATGGAATTGGGAAAGAGTTTCTTGAAAATGACCTAAATCTATGATAGAGACTTGGACTAGGTGATGAGATCTAAGAGGGAATCCATTGAAGGAGGAACTGACATCCCATCATCTAGTTTCAATCATGGTTCTAAAAACACCAATTAATGTGATCGAATCCACCCAATTTTTGAAAATGGGAATATAGGGAACAATTTGAACATGATGTATGACCCCAACAGAAAACGTTAGAAACAAAAATGGTTAACCCAATGTAAAACTATTATCCTTCAACTATGAGGACTAGTAGTGTCTAGGAAACATGGGATTTTCATTTCAACGGATCTTGATATTTAGTTCTTTGTCTCACCATGAAAGAGGTGGTCACAAAATGAGACTCTCTAATGACATTGGGAAGATAACATTAGGCATACTTGGTCTAAGAAATTGTTAGTGTTGATCACTAATTCATCATAGGATGAATGGAAGACATTGAACAATTTGGAATCTATTTTAATATATCTATACTGACGGCTGAATCCTTATGCATTATAGTACTCAAGATATTGGAAAATGATGACCTTACAACAATTTTAATAATAGTAGGGAAAACATTTACATGATAATCCTACATGATTTTACTCCTACCACGACAGCTACCACCCATCCATCTACTATGATCCCATGCCCCATATAACCCTTTGAGATCATTCATAGGATGGTGATTGACATATTTGTTTGGTAATTCGAACAGTAAGGGGTCATTCACATTAGAGATATGCCGCATAACGATATAGAGGCATCAGTGTCTCATCGACACAACCACCCATGAAGTTAAAATAGGGGGAAACTACAACCCATTACAATAGAGAACTATTTTAGGATCCTCTCCCCATGTGTTCTGATATCTCACTCTTCAATTCCATGAAGGTAGGATGTGTTTGAGCGGTAACCATCACAGCCACTGCTCAAGAGCTACCCAGGAGGGTTCCCACTATGCCCCACCAATTCTAACAAAGATCAGTTCTGTTGGTCTATGAGTGGGTTAAATTCATCCCCACACACTTGACCTGGTCCAAAACATCTAACACTGAATATTTGGGAAATACTAGTGAATTTCTAAATTATAGTCATCTTCTACAGCTCTAGTGGGCCCTAAAACCAATGAAATATCACATAAAATCCCTTAAATCTGTGAAAGGGTATATGCCTTTTTCTTCTTATGATAAAGAATTGAGATACCTCATAGGTAGGACGAGTTGACTCTCTCATCCACTATATCCACTGATATCCATTATGACCCATCTCATGATGGGGAAAACTAGTGAGAAGGTCATCCCCACACGACCATCAACCCATGCAGAGGTTATCCCCTTACTTTCTTCTACTAGTGCATAGGTCCTCCCTACACTTCCATATAGTACTATGGAGTTCCTCCCCACACCACTATCAACCAGTGTAGGGGTCCTCCCCACACCACCATCAACTAGTGTGGAGGTCATCCTTGGATAACCATCATCCCGCACGAGTGTCCTACCCACACCACCATCAGTCAGTGTGTCTGTCCTTCATGCACCGCTATCAACCAAATCAAAGGTCCTACCCTCACCAACATCAAATAGTGTGTATATACTCTATAATCCTCTATAACCAAAATTAGAGGTCATCCCTACACCACTATTAACTAATTTAGACATCCTCCACATGCTACCACCAACTAAGAGGAAGGTGATCTTTGTTCCAAATACACACCATGCTCTGAAGAACTATCTTGGGGCAGGAGGGAGAACAACCATCATGGGGGACACTCCTACAATGTATGCCACCACACACATGGGGTAAACCTAAGTGAACCTAAATATCTCACTCTTGGATTATTGTCACACATTTAGAGTAAGGACATTTGAAAGTGTCATGTCCTCGTCAACCTCTTAAAATCTGAAGTGACGGATGACACATTAAGGGGTCATTCACCCACGCCGTAAGATTTTTGGGATAAATCCAATCAATTGAGGTTATTATTCATGGAATACAAATTCTAAAAGTTCCTAAAATCCCTTTTTAGATACCTATAGGTGGAGGATGTTTTGACCTCCATCCAAGGAATCACTATGCAATTGTCTCTACCACAATCAATTTCCCTCATATCTTTCTCTATGCAACATGTTGTATAGATTTTGAGGTCTGGGATTCTTCAGTCAAATGATGGTTCACACTGTAATAAAACTCAAAGGAATGTTTCCACCCTCACATATGAGGAAGTGGAAAACACTTTATACTACATGGATATGATCGTGAAGTTGGATCCTCCTCAAAGATATGTCTCATAATTTAGTGTATAATAGACTTGTGTGGAACACCCTCTCCTTATAGATCATCTGAAAGGAATGTTAGCATTGCTATCATTGATCGTACCACGATTCACTGTGTCATTTTCACACTTAGAACATTGTATGAAACTGAATTTGTTTTGTAAATTCAAAATATAATAACAAAATAAACATCATTTTTGATTCAATTATTTTTTGTTTATCACTGTTAAAAAGGACAATGTTACTAGTTTTGATAATTTTATTGAAGGTATAGGTTATTTGGAGGAACCATGATGAAGTCCAAGAAAAATGGGCCAAACTACACAAGACCGAAACACACTTGTAGATTAATCCTCACACGGCTACTAGATTGTGCATCCAAATTCGATAACATTTTGGGTGATGGTCTAATATTTAATAATTTACATTTCATATTAAGGAATCCAATCCGGATTCGGCTTCTAAGGGTCCCATAAGAACTGATCTGTTCTAGCCACTGAATATGTACAAAGTCAAAAGAGGAATTCTATAATATGTCAATATCATGTGATTTGATTGTCCAAATAGAGCCAAACTTTTAGTGGAGATATTAGAGATGTGGGGATACAACTTTTTAGTTTTGTAATAAGTCATATTAGAATGTTTGTCCATCTAAAACCATGAACCATGTGGTTTCTCGAAATCATGATGCTCAAAACCAACATCCAATTTTCTTATAAAATGGAACCTTGGGATCCTCATTTGTAAGTTCATATAGGAGGAAAAGCTCTGGTATTTTATATACCCATAGGATTCCTCTCAACATCCAACGATTTTTGGAGAGCCCTATCTTCATAGGGGTATCAATGATGAAGGCGATGTTCCACCCGAGCTTCATCCTCCTCCCAATGTCAAGCTAAATGGTGGATGATCAATCCGATTGAGCTACACACACTTGGGAGGGAGTTCTAGCACATGTTCTTCTACTGGTTTTATGTAATTTTTGTGATAATTATTTCACTTATTTCATATCTTGAACTGATTATCCTTTGATTTCACTTCAATTCTTATTATTATGTAAAATACTTTATATTTCAACACTGATTGGGTTGAGATTTCATGTGGGAATCATGGGTTATTCCGATTGGGAAAGACAAGAGTCCTATTTATCTCACACATACATAAGTTTTTAGTATTCTTTGGTAGACTTTATTCACCCAAACATTTACAACACGATTGTTGTGTCAAGTTGTGGTTCTTTGAGCATTGTTTAAGAGGCAAGAGGGAAGTTGAGATCTTGACAACCCTCAACCAAAGGATTCTATTAAATCATGTGTATTTTTTAGAATGATGAACTCAAAAAGATTTGTAGTGAACTTGAAACTATATCATTATATCATAATTCTAAAACACTACTTTTATTTATCAACTATTAAACTCCTTAAATCAAGTCATTTTATTTAAACTATTTTGAAACAACCCCTCTATTAGTACTTTTTATTAAAAACACACAGTATAAACCCCCCAACACTCCTTGTGATATGACCTGAAGTCTTCCCTAGAAAGCAAATAAACCTTAAAATTCTCATAAATTTGACGTGTCATGACAGCGCAGTCAAATTTTGGTGTCGTTGTCGGGGACTGCTTTGGATTTTAGTGGGTGTTTTTTATACGATTTTTTGTAATTTTTGTGAATATTTATTTGTTTTCACTTCAACCTTTTCAATACCTTTTTGTTCTAATCTATTTGTTGTGTAGGTTTTTTGCATGATTTAATCTACTCTAAGTGATTAAGAACCTTTCAACCCAAACCAGAGAAGACCCTATGTCAATGACACTGAGACACAAAAGATAATATTTGGAAGGAGGACACACCACACATTGAAACTCTTATACAGCGTTCATCTTCATCTGGAACTGACATCCAAATTGAAATAAACTTTTATAACATGGATTAAAATAGTAGAACTCTAAAAGAAATAACCTCACTAGATGTTCATATCCAACCCACTTATATTCAATTATAATGCGAGACACCCAATTTTAAACTAAAATTTGGTTTAATTCATCTATTACCATGATTATATGGAATTCTTCAAGAGGATCCACACAAGCAATTAAAATATTTCATACTGTTTGTTCAACATTAAAACCTGCTAATGTGGATGAGTAACAAGTAAAGCTTGGAGAATTCCCATTTACTTTAGAAGACATTGGAAAATATTGGTTTTACTATGTGAATTCACTAATTAGAGACTGGGTGGACATGAAACGCCTTTTTCTTGAAAAATATTTCCCAACCTCTTGAACTGCAACTATAGATAAGGAAATCTGTGATATAAGGAAATCACAAGAGGAACCATTACATGAATTTTGGGAATGCTTTAAAAGGTTATGTTCAAGCTATCTACACCACAAAATAAGTGATCAACTTTTAATTAAGTATTTTTATGATGGCTAATTACTATTGATCAAAATATGATTGATGTTGATGCAGGTGGTGTGCTAGTTGATAAGAACCCAATTGCTGCAAGAACCCTAATTGATAATATGTCATAGAACACTCAACAATTTGGTATAAGGTCCAATATACCCATTTGAGGTGTCCATGAGGTGAAAAGTACCAAATTTGAGAGGAAGGTGGACACGAAGTTCAAAGAGGTAAGATACCTTCTTTGGAAACATTCTCTTTATCAAGCCAATTGTCAATATCCTCCTCCCATCCATTTTTTATATGTTCTTCTGACACCTACTACTATGACGAATGACCCCCATTGAGAGAAACTTCTGAGAGTTGTGAGGAAATATTTCCAGGCCACCCCTATAACAAACCCATTAGGAAAGAACCATACTATAAATCCATATTTGGTGGAATGAAAACCAAGATTTTAGGAAAGGGGGTATTTAATCCGGTCTCCTAAACCATGGAACCATCAATGGAAGATTAGCCATCCACCACCACCACCCAAAAATCATCATCCACCCCAAAGCCTTTCTAACCACCCCCTTCAAAACAGGAACCTAGAATATAGGGTATGACTAAAAAATGGCTGCCAGCAATATCCAATTCCAAAAAACCACCCATGCAGCCATAAAAGACCTAAAACCCCAATTAGGATAACTGGCTAACTCAATGGGTGAAATTCATTGTCATAGGTCAAGTAAGCTACCATCTCAACCATTAGTTAACCCTAGAGAAAAATGAAATATTAGTTCCATCACCCTTAGGAGTGGAAAGTAGACGAATCCTTCATTATAGTCATCCCCTCTTGAGGAAACCTCTAGTCCAACCATTAAACATGTTCCAAATGTCAAAAATCCCAATTCTGAGAAAATCCTTTCCAAAGGAAAGAGTGTGTCTTTTGATGAGTCACCTAGGCCATCCATTCCTCTTCAATATTCCCAAAGGGCCACCTAACCTAGAAAACAAAAGCAAACTGAACTTGATAAGGAAATATTGGAAACATTCAAAAAAATTGTAGGTTAACATCCCCTTGATTGATGTCTTGAAGAAAATTTCACAATATGCCATGTTTCTAAAAGAGATGTGTTCACACCGAAGGAGACTTAGAGGTGATGAGAATGTAAGAATGGGGAGGAATGTATCACCATTGATAGAACCATCACTTCATAATAAATGCAATGATCCTGTAACCTTCTCGATTCCATTCACTATATGGGAGTATTCATTTTCCAATGCTATGCTTTATTTAGGTTATTCTATAAATGTGATGCCTCACTCCCTTTACACTACATTTCAGGTCAGGGAACTGAAGCCCACTATAATTGTCGTTCAATTGGATAATCAGAGTACATCACACCCTTCTGGTGTGTTAGAGGATGTTCTTTGGAGGGAGAAAATTTTAATTTTCTAGTGATTTTTATGGGCTAAAAATAAAGGATGATAGGAAGAATGGACATGCACCAATTATTTTGGGGTGGCCTTTCATGAAAACCACCAAAATCATAATTAATTTCTATAATGGTACATTATCTATAGAATTTGGTGGTGACATAGTCAATTTCAACCTCCTTGATTCCATGAAGCACCCCTCAAAAGAACTTTCCTCCCTCTCTGTTAATTCAATTGATGTATTCCCCTCCCATGAAAAAAAATCTTTTCTTTCCCCCGAACCCCTTTATGAGTTTTCATCATTTATTGAAATGTTAGGTAATGAATCGTGCATTGATTGATTCAGTGGTCTAGAGAAATGTAATGCATGTTTGTTGATAGTTGATTTCTTGAACAATGAGGATCCATTAACCATCGATGATACTGTTATGTTTGTAAAAGATCATTCCCCTTCTAAGGATGATACTATTTAGCAGTTAGATGAGATTAATGACCTCTCACTTTCACACACACTTCCATAAATCCAAATTCCAGGTGAATTGGAATTGAAAAAACTACCTCAAGATTTAAAATATTCATATCTTGAGAATGGAAACAAGTTTCCCATCATCATTACTAGTTCACTCCCTCCTGAGCATGAATTACGACTGCATGATATTTTGAGGGAGTATAAACAAGATTTATGATGGACACTTACGGAAATTCTTGTTATAATACCATCAATTTGTACACATTGCATTTTATTAAATGATGAGACTAAACCAGTGAGGCAGGAACCACATCAACTAAACCCAAACCTCCTAGAAGTTGTTAAAAAGGAGGTAAAAAAATTATTGGATATTGGAATCATTTACCCCATATCTGAAATCCAATGGGTCAGTCTCATTCGAGTAGTTCCTAAAAAACCGTCCTTACAGTAATCAAAAATGATAATAATTAATATGTTCCAACTAATGGGAATAAAAGTTGGTGTGCCTGCATAGACTATCACCGACTAAAACAACACATTAAGAAAGACCATTTCCCATTTACATTCATTTACCAAATTCTTGAGAGGCTAGAAGGGAAGTCCCATTAATGTTTTTTTATGGGTATTATAGATATTTTCAAATCCATATTGCACTCAAGGATCAATAAAAGATGACCTTCACATCCCCCTTTAGCACATTTTCATATAGGAGGATGTCATTTGGTCTGTGTAATGCTTTGGGTATTTTCCAACGATGCATGGTTTTTATTTTTTCGGATTACCTAGAGATTTTCATTGATGTTTTCATGAATTATTTCATTATATATATATATATCCTTTTTTGATGAATGTTTATGTAGATTAGGTTCATTCTTACATCACTATATTTAAAATAATCTCACATTAAATTAGGAGAAATTATATTTCATGATGTGACAAGTTATAGTTTTAGGACTTGTAATTTCTAGGGATGTTATCCACGTAGATAAATCAAAAGTGTAAGTCATTTCTTCCCGACCATTCCCCAAAAATATATGGGATATGTAATATTTCATTGTTCATGCTGGATTTGATCGTCGTTTCATTTGTGACTTTAGTAAAATTACACTCCCCCTCTCCCGATTACTCCAAAAAGAAACGGAATTTGTTTTTGATAATTAATGTGAGGAAAATTTTAATAAGTTAAAATGGAGTCTCAAGTCACCCCATGTAATCCAACCACCTCTATGGGATTAACCATTTAAGATCATCTGTGATGCCTCTAACTATATAGTTGGGACAGTCTTGTCACAAAGGGTCGATCGAGCTTCACATGTCATTTCTTATGCCTCATGTACTTTGGACCCTACCCAAGGAATCTACACCACAACTGAAAAATTATTCCTTACCATTTTGTTTTCCCTGGAAATAATCATGTCCCACATTTTGGGATCCAAAGTCATTGTGTTCTCAGACCATGCTGCCCTCTGGTATCTCTTTAAGAAACTGGTAGCCAAACCAGATCACATTTGTTGAATCCTCCTCCTTCAAGAATTCAATCATAAAATTAGAGATAAAAAAGGAGCAGATAATGTGGTGACTGACCATATAAGTATGATTCCCCCATCCCCACACGTTGACTCATCCCCCTGTATTCCAATTAATAATATGTTTCCCGATGAGAAATTGTACAGAGTGAAAAATGTTATTCCTTGGTATGATGAAATTGTATATTTTTTTGTAGCATATTCCATTCCTACTGATTTTAATAAAAACCAAGCCATTCCTCTAAAACATGAGTCTCGTTGGTACATTTGGAATAACCCCAACCTCTGGTGATCATGTAGTGATCATGTCCTTAGGTAATGTGTTATCGATTGCGAGTTTTAGTCTGTCTGTAGATTATTCCACACTCTTGCTTGTTGGGGCCACATTGGTCTCCAACGGACTGCTCGAATGGTCCTTGAATCTAGTCTCATTTGGGATACACTTTTTCAGGATGCCCATGACTTTTGAAAATATTTTCCTCATTGTTAATGAATGTGAAATTTCTCTTAAAGAAATGAAATACCACATTGACATTTGCTATTTCATGACATTTTTAGGTCTTTGGAATTGAATTTATGGGTCCATTTATCAATTCATTTAGAAAATTGTACATTCTTCTGGAGGACGATTATGTGTCAAAATGTGTAGAGGCCCAATCCAAAAGGATATATGATTACAAAACAGTTGTGGAATTTTTGATAACTCTGATATTTTGTAGGTTTGGATTACCTAGGTTGATCATTAGTGACCATGGTTCTCATTTATGCAACCGAACAATGAAATCACTATTGCATTGATATGGGGATAGTCATAGAGTGTCTTTGGTATGTCACCCATAGACCAATTCTCAAGCCGAAGTGTCAAAAATAAAGGTAAAATAGATTCTTGAAAAAACGGTTCAACATTATAAAAAAGATTGGAGTATTTGACTCACTGATTCATTATGGGCTTACCGTAATGATTTTAAAACCCCCATTGTCTTGTCACCATATCGGCTAGTGTTTGGAAAGAGTTGTCACCTCTCTTTTGAGATTGAGCATCGGGCCAACTAGGACATTAAAAAAGTAAAATATAACCTTTTTAGTGCAGGTTCTTAGAGGAAGTTACAGATTCACGAGTTGGAGGAAATGTGCATAGATGCATATGAGAACTCCAAGATTTATAAAGAGAAAATCAAGGCTACCCACAACCATCTCATCCTTCATATTTAGTTCCAGATTGGGCATAAGTTCCTCCGCTACAATCCAAGGCAGGAGTTGCATCTAGGTAAGCCTTGTTCCCACTATTTTGAACCATACACTGTTACTAACGTATCTCCATTAGGTTTTTTCTAGGTTCAAATTTATGAAACCAATAAAATCATTACTATCAATGGGAAGCGGCTGAAGCACTTCCACAAAGCCCTTCTGGAGTCCCCGATGGAGGAACTCGAAGTTCAAGAAGCAGTATACGGATAACACCCACAAGATTTTTTCCTTCCTTTCCACATTCTATTTTATTATAGTGAGGAAACTTCACACTCTTGGTGTGGGGGATGGGTATATTCCTTGGTTGGTTTCTAATTTTCATCGTCATTTTTCTTTTTCTCTTTTTATATTGCTGAATAGTATTGTTACTTCACTCCCTTTCCCTCCCACTCACCTCTGTGTCAGAATATTACTCTTTTATTGTTTCCAAATTATCATGGAAAATGATACATATTTAATCATAGATGTTATTGAAAATTCATGTGGAATTTCTGTATTTCATGTTGTTTTTTCATTTCAAAAAATTCTGATGCAATGTGCATTTTAGAAACAAATTCAATACTAGGTTGTGACTTTCTTTTGAAATTTAGTTCTATTTCGATGATATAAATGGTTTTATAATTTTGAAACCTTTACGAAGAATGGTTCTTTTTTTGAATAGATTAAGGTAAAATTGTGTCACTTAATTTTCCCACACATAGTTCCACCCAACTACAAAGTGTAATATTTTCTACTTAATAAAAAGTAAATATAAATTATGATGGTTTTTCTTTACTTTCAAAAATCATTATCCATAAGTCTGTTCCTTATCTGATCTATTTCATTATTGTACAATATTGACCAATGTGTGTGTACCTGTTATCCGATTGTTGTACGTCCTCAAAAAAAAGTAAAAAAAAGGTTATATATTGGGCAGGTCAAAAACCACCCTTCCTTGAACATTGATCTTGTTATGACTATTACAATTAGTGTCGAGAAAAGATCAAACATGGGTTGGGAGAAGATTGTGAGATATTTTCCAAATAAAAATTTTGAAAAAAATAATAAATGAGGGGAGTGATGAAATGTACAACATATGGGGATATCTAGGTCGAGAGCTTATGGTAAGAATTCTAGGAATTCTTAAGTGAGTGGGTCTTGAAATTTGCTTGCAAAGGATGTGGGGAAATTTTGGTGGAAAGGATATTGTATGTAGACACTTATTGAAATAACTTATATTTAATCAATAGGATGTGGAAAAAAGAAGAAAATGGTTTTCACACAGACACATGTGGAGAATTAGTGACATAATTAACTTTGGAATTATTTTCTTTTATTGGTATCATGCATCTCTTATAATTTCATTTGGATACAATTTTTGAGACATATTTTTCAATGATCGTTGAGAATAACTCCTAAGTGTGATTTTTTTCTTTGATCACATTTCTATCAAGAATTAATTTACACTAGATATTAAATATTTAAGAATTTGGAAATATATGAATGCCTGTTTTTTTTGGAAATATTAGTTTTCCTAGGAGTGAAAATGTCTAGGTGTGAGGTTGTGATCGTTCCACGATTCACTGTTTCATTTTCACCCTTAGAACATTGTATTAAACTGAATTTTTATTGTAAATTAAAAATATAATAAGACAATAAAAATCAGGTTTGATTTAATTATTTTGTGTTTATCACTGTTAAAATGGTCAATGTTACTTGTTTTGATAATTTCACTGAAGGTGGAGGTGATTTGGAAGACCCATGATGAAGTCCAAGAAAAATGGGCCAAACTGCACAAGACCCAAGCACACTAGTGGATTAATCCGCACACTGCTACTAGAAAGTGCATCCAAATGGGATGAAATTTTGTGGGCCGATCCAATATGTAATAGGATACATTTCATCACAAAGAATCCAATCCCTATTTGGCTTCTATGGGTCCCATCCGAACTGATCTATCCAAGCCACTGAATATGCACAAAGTCAAAAGTGGCATTCTGTAATATGTCAATATCGCGAGCTTTGATTGTCCAAATGGAGCCAAAAATTTTATGGAGATAGTCAAGAGGTTGGGATACAGCTTTTTTGTTTTTTTTAAAGTGAGATACGACTTTCTATTCATCAAAAAGAATGATCCAAGTGGTTTCCCTAAATTAGGATGCTCAAAACCAACTTCCAATTTTTATATAAAATCACACCTTGGGATCCTCATTAGTAAGTTCGGCCATGAGGAAAATATCTGGTATTTTGGAGACCCATTGGAGTCCTCTCATCATCCAAGGAGTTCTTAAGTCCTCTATCCTCATTGGGAGATTAATAATGATAGAGAAGCTCCACCCGAGCTTCCTCCTCCTCCTGATGTCGAGCTAAATGGTGGAAGTTCATTTCGAGGGAGCTACACACACTTGGGAGGGGGTTCCAACACTTGTTATTCTAATGGATTTTTTTAATTTTTCAGTTAAATATTTCACTTATTTCTTATCATGACATGATTCTCCTATGATTTCATTTTGATTGTTATAATTAATTGAAACTGTTTTTACATAAACACCGATTGGGTTGAGATTTCAAGTGGGAATCTTGGGATGTTCCGATTGGGAAAGATAAGAGTCCTATTTATCTCACACATACATAATATTTCACTTTGCTTTAGTATCCTTTAATATCTATACTTGATACCCAAACCTTGATAACAGGATTTTTGTGTCATGTTGTGGTTCTTTGAGCATCGTTTAAGAGGCAAGAGGGAAGTGGAGATCTTGACAACCCTCAACCAAAGGGTTCCATTAAATCGTATTTATTTTTCAGAATGATGAACTCACCAAGATGTGTAGTGAACTTGAAATAATATCCTTATCTAATAATTCTAAATCACCACTTTATTTATCAACTATTAAACTCTTTAAATCATGTCATTTTCTTTAAATTGTTTTGAAAAACTAACTCATTTAGTACTTTTTATTAAAAATTGACACTCTAAACCCACCAACATTCCTTCAGAGATTACCTAGGGTCTTCCATAGACTAAAAATAATCCTTAAAATCGTAATAAATTTGATGTGTCATTACATCACGGTCTATCGCATCCCTTATCTTGACATATTCAATTCATGGACTAGGTCAACGAAGAGAAGGCCCATCCTCATGGAAGAGAACAAGAGTACATATGGGATATTCTGTCTTCTAAACATTAATCAGTCATGTTTTATCAACCTAAAACTCGAGATTAATTAATTTTGTAGTCCCTCACCAAGGATCAAGTATTGTATTCACCACATTATCTTGGTGACACTTCCCTACCTCCACAAATGTTAATAGTATTACCCAATAAGCCACAAGAACTAATATGTTATTCAACAGCAGTGGAACATGGTTGATATTACAGCGCTACATATATCTCAATACCCAGAGTCATACGGCTATGAACAAAATTTCTAGTAAATCAAAATTAATATCGTTATTGGGATCTTGTAGGTTATGGAAGATTCATATCCATAATTTCTGATTAATGCCTTGGGGTTGTTTTCTTCCATCAACTTCAGACCTATTTTATGGCAGTGATAGGACCATAAATTTGGCCAATCTTTCTATAGTGAAAGGATCATCTCATCCTACTACCATGGTGAATTTCATTAGTATCAAGCTACCATATTATCATAATAATAGGTCCGTAAAAACAAGACATGATAGGTAAAACCAACCTCATGGGGTGACTATTTACAAATAAATCTAGGACGGTCTTTCACTCAAATATTGGTTGTGAGGGGTGTTGAATGTCCTGCACAAATCTTCACATTGTGTTTTACTATGAATTTATTTAATAAAAAATACCAATGGTTCCAACATCTATAACTGAGTATAGACCATCATTCCAAAGTTAGGTGATCCTTTGGAGTTATAGACCCAATGATGCTTAGGTACTCACATAGGTCGATATGATGGGTGGACATGCTCATCACAACCAATTGGGGGGAAGTTGTTTCCTAAATTGGGTCTCTATTAAATATTTAATATATGCTCATGAATTATTCCTAATCTAGATATCAAACCAGTTAACATAACAACATGGACATAGGTTAAATCTCTTTTATATATGAAGGGGAATATTTTTGGTGAGTTTGTATGTATATATATAAGGTTCATTATATATTTCTTCTAATGGGTAGCTTATTATATGATTAAGTCATATTGAAAATCACTTAGGAATATACTCCCATACACAGAGTTTATCAATATAACAAAGATGATATTGATCCATTACAATGCATCCTATATATCCTGAATATAGGAGGAATAAAAAACCATATAATTTATTAAACCTGGGCATGTTAACATCATAAAAAAAGAATATATATATGAGGGAACCTAGGAACTGGGAAGTTGAGCTCTATCCTTACGTAGGCATCCTACGTATCCTTATAATGGTAGGATTTAGAGTCATTCTAGTTTAATCACACGATTGGGACTAGCCCTATAGTAGATTCCCTTATATGGGGGATATCTTATCTTACCACTCATCAGGGATTACACTTAGAGGTTTCCCTGGCTAGTGGAGATTCATGATGTGAATGATATAACCATTGAAACTTCTTAAGCCCACATAAACCATGATTTGTGTGAGAAATAAGGGATAACATGTAATCAGTCTCACTATATACGGATTCAGTTATTATGTATGTGGATAGCCCTTTGTCCATTTAATATGGACATAGAGTCTTAAGCCTATGTCCTAAATATCTTGGTTATTAAAATAATTATAGTTCTTATAGTTCAGATGACTCCTCAACCTACTGATGGATGAGGTAGAATGATCTTTCCATGGGAACGATTGGGTTATTATGGTCAAAATATCAGATACATGGGGGTCTTAAACTAAAGTGGATTATTATTTGAGCTCATTCCATAGGACGGTGCCCTATATATCCTAGTTATTGCAAGAATCAGAGTTCTCATAGTTCATTTGATTTTGGATTACACACTTGGGTTCCTATGGTATGTGGGACATGTCATATTATGCAGCTATTTTGGGAATTATAGGGTCCTAATGGTCAAAATGTCAAAGACATGGAAGAATTACACTACGGTGGAAACCTATTTGAGCTCGAGCATTAGGATGACATCATACACAACCAAGTTACTACATGAATCATATTTCTCGTAGTTTAGTTGATCGAGGAATACACACTAGGATTTACATATTATGTTGGACAAATCAAATGATGAAACTAATCAGGGCTTACACATAGAGATTTACCTAATATTGGGGACGTACAAGTTTAACATCTCATAGAGATCCTACTTGACCTGACCTGGTTGTCTTCATGACTTACTTGATTGTATGTTAGACTTGTTGGAGCATGTCTACACATGTCTGTTTATATTTTGGACTTATCAAAGGACAATCAAATCATCCAGTTTACTTTTATGAAGGACTTAAAATTATCAGAATGACAAGTTTGAAGGTTGTTTCCTAACTGGGATTGTACTGTCTGAGGGACATCGCAAGACCTCACTACCATGATCTATAGTCCATCATATGATCCTATATAAAATTCTTGGAGGTTATCAGATAATTTAGCTAACATGTCTGAAGGAGATCGCCTGACCTGGACGAAATGTTCTAGAGGCCATCAAAAGATCTAGATATCATGCTGGATGGGTTTCAAAAGATCTTCCTATCTTTTCTAAAGGACATAGAAACACCCAGATGACATGCACTGGGGTCACTATATGATTTATTAGACATGTATAGAGGGTATGAAAATACTTGTATGGTGGCCCTAAAAAGCTTCATGAGACCCAAGTGGCATGCCGGGGGGGAACCATGTGACTTGCGTCGACATTACCAAGGTGTTTTACCCGATCCAAATGGTATTCCAAGAAAGAATCACAAGATTTAAGTGATATTTCCTAGTGTTTTATCATGAACTGGATGATTTCTATGAAGCACATGAGGATAATAGTATATGTTATTCATGTTATTATCCCTTATTTTAGTATTTTATTCCATGTTTATTGCATTTGGGCCTTATATTTGTTCACTTTTGTAGCTTCTTTGTGTCTCATATGATTAAGTAGATATGCATAATGACCTTAACATAATCTTCCATAAGTCCTTCACCTAATCTCAAATGATCACGTGATATTCATGTCCATACCTTATGACTCATTAAGTGATTCCCCATATCATTAACTTGTATATGACCTTCCAATCACGAGATTGGCCACTCTAAAAAGTTGCCTTTGATGAATAGATGTGTCAGTTCATTGATCCAAATAAAAATTTATTTCATTTAGGTGTGGGTTATTTATAGGAATCACCATCCTGATTATACATTTCATTTTACGGTGCGTATTGAACAAATCCATGATAGAGTCAGTGGAGGGTTTTGGTGTCACATGTTTTCACTTGGTCTGGTTGCAGTTTATTCTAGGGGTGCCACAACATTTTTAGAGACCACAAGACTATTACAAGAACACCCCGTTTATATGATTTTGGCCAATTAATAGGGTCTTTCCAAATTATGTGGAAATTCCAAAGGGATTTCACAAAGTTAGGACGATATGTCGGGGGACCTTCATGAGATATGGATTCCTGTCCAATGGATCTTGTGTGAACTGAGATTCTTGTTTGAGGCATTACTCAAGACAAATTTGGTTTCTCTAGGGGTATCTGTGAGTTCAACATGACATGTTAGGAGGGATTATACATGACAATGCTAACATGTCAAGAGGACCTCCATGATATCAATTTTGATCACACAGGGTGCACAACACCTTTCACGTGATATCAAAGCATCTTCCCCATACTAGATTCTTGCATCATTTCCATTTTATTTGATTTTTTTCACAAATGATGGGGGTATCATGCCTTTGTATGAGTGTTGTCTAATACATTAATTCTATCCATTGGTGATGTGACTTAGGACCAAAATAGGTTTCTGTGTTGAATTATGAGCATTGACAAAGAAAAACCCTTGTGTATGTATTTAGAGCTTGAGGGGGAGTGCAAGACTTCCTAGAAATGTCTGAAATCCTCCATGTAATAAGAGTGACATGACATTGGTATATGGAATGGCAAGTAATACATTTCTATAGGTATTTAATGGTGTCTTATGAACTGCATGGTTGTTCCATGTGAAGATTATCATTGCAGGAGGCTCCTATCTTTTGGATAATTTTCTCCTCATTTTAAAATTATTTTTTGTTGGTTTGTTAGGAATGTGTTTACTCACAAGTCGTGTGACTGGAGAGAACTCATATAGTAGCGGCCACATGATCAACGAGTGCATTATACCCCCTTTAAAAAATATAGAGGCTTTTCAAATGGTCACCACAGGATCATCAAGCAGGTTTAGGAACTATTTTTGACCCTCCAAAGGTCCCACGATCACATGTTCCTTTGAGGTTCATGTGATCCATGAATTTTGGACACCTTCTACTTACTGTTTTAGGAAAAATAACCCCATATTTACTTATTTCTTCCATTTTTTGAATTTTCAATGCTCATCGGGTCGAAATCCACACATTCCTCTATCGAGAGTGACATCCACATTGATAGGGTATTAGTTCTAAAGAAAGTAAATTCCCACCTATGTATTTGGCTCTATATATAATCCGTTTCTTGGTTGATACTTGGTTTTTTTAATGTTGTTTGGTATTCTGCATAATGCATTATAAAAAGGGTAATGGGGGCGACTCAATCTCTAGCCACCCAACTCTTCAGATCTCTTGCGACCTACCATAATCACATCATCCTCCTATAAGAACCAATCATGAGATCTATATAAAAGACTATTTTGTGAGAATCACTTTGCAAGAATTGATTTCCTCAACACTTATTGAATAAAATCTTGAATCAATCATATGTAACTCATTTAAACATCGATATACAACTTCATGGTTATCATTAAAGGTTTCATTAGATCCATTGGATCTGTTTTATAACCACTCTACTATTATGAACATCACATGACCATGTTAGGGTCACACAGTTATGGGTCTTGTGACTGGTCATGTGATCATGTGATGTTCTAATGGTTATATAGTCTATGATATTTTTTATGGTCTAGGAGACTCACAAATCCTTCATGTGATCCCAAATCTGATGTTGTTCATGTTATGCACATAAGGATTTCATAATTATTAAAAAAAATTAATATATTCTCATCCATCTAATATATACTTCATGGTTTTATGTGGATGGATTAAGGATCTCATTATATTTCTCACAAACCTTCAAAGAAGAGGCTAGGTCACCAACGGTTCACCAGGATTCTATTTTAGTAAGCATAAATGATGCTTGACTTCATGAAATTGGGGAATTTCAGAAGAGTCTGTTAGTATTGATGGGAGAGAGTATTTGGAAATATACCCTTTTAGACATTATTCCATTTTATGGGTTTGGTATTAAAAATGAAACCCCCATTACATCACTATATTCACCAATGACACCACATTCTTGGATTCTGAATACCCATAGTACCTTTTGGGAAAACATCTCCATGGTAGGAAACGTCATTGTCGAGGATGAACACACATATGTGAATATAATAAAATTCATGCCAATGTATTTTGATGGAAAAAATGTGAGCCCAATTCAGATGTGTATATATACCATTCAATAAAATAAAATTCTTCTGCCATCCAAAAATTTTGGGTGGGTTCCCAACGGGGAATTTTGATCATGGGGAAGATATGGAATTGATTAGGGATGGGACTTCCTAGTGAAATGTACTACTTTGGAGTTTTCCACATAGTTGATGAAAATCAGAATGTTTGAGGATATCTAAATTTCACAAAAATTTATATATTTCATCAATGGCCTGATGTCAGACCTATTCATTCTCTGGATCCATGATACTAACACTTTCCACCTCATGTATGGTTAGGTGGGAATTAACTTCTGATACTTAAATCATATATGTTGTGGACCTATTTTGGGGGAGATTTATGATGAGTTTTCTCCCATAGTACTCATGGGAAAACATGTTGTGGACCTATATTGGGGAAGATTTATGATGAGTTTTCTCCCATAGTCCACATGGGAAAACATAGAGAGGATACCTCCTCTTGCCCGAGAGATTATCGGGCTTGTCGAAAAGGACCCCCAAAATGAGACACATTCTGGGGAAGATATCTCGTTAATGTTTTGGGTGAGATAATTCATCAAGAAGGAATGTTCTAATCATAAATACAATAATAAAAAGTAATATTTTTAAATGAATCCTGCAATGAGGTGGTATCTTATTGGCCTACGATTAAGGAAGGTAAATTTAATGAATGGGGATGTGAGGTTTTCCCCAATTTTGAATGGGACGTTTAGCAGGATGGTTTCCTCTCTATGTACCTATGTGGGTAATGAATATAATTAAAGAATATGGGTGTAGTTATGATTTCCATTTTTATGATGGAGACGTTCATAGATTGAGTGTAGCGTGTTGGGTTATCCATCCCTACATTGACAAAAATATTCCATGTTTTGCACCATATTTATAGAGGAAAGGCCCCTTGGAGAATCTTGAAACCCTTTCATGTGTTATAGGGTTAGATGGGGGATCATATAGGAGCCTATGAGTTTATATACATTTGGATCATCACCAGTTTCCATTTCAAACCATCGTTACAGTTTACTAATAGGGTAAATCTCATTACATTAAAGTATTGGGAGGTCATAGCCATCAATTGTCATCATGACCCCTTATCCTTCAAACCCATTGGGCCATTGTCTATTGATAGTTTAGTTGATAATGTAAGTACCATATTCGAAGATCGGTCTTATATGATATCAATTCATGGGGGAATCCTTTACACTGGGATTGATAGGGACCTTTTCTATGAATGGTATTCGACTTTCCAGTTTAGCTGGTAGTTTCTGTTGGGCCAATAGAGAAGTCCTCCCACAATTCCTATTTAATTCGAGGATAACATGATGGTGTCTCACCAATTTTGGATGATATTACTAGGTAAGATAGTCAAGTCAAGATAAACCTCCTTCTCTATGAAGTAGATATTGGTTTTTTGGGGGTTATCCTCATATTTGGATCCACTCATATTCTAATGAGATACAATCCAAACTGGAAAGAGTAGATTCTCAATTACCCCTGGCTGTTGATGAAAATACTACAATCATAATGAAACCAATTTGGATAGGTCTAATAAGCTGAGAAGAACCCTATAAAGAAGTAAAGCATTTATCATTACCGTTATTTATGGTAGAATCACTAAATGATGCAGCCTTAGTGAGTGTAGTACCATAGGGTGAATCTGCATTATAATTATTATTTCCTATCACATTTCAAAAGTGGATGAACAAGATAATTATGAACTCATAGGTTGATCTCTAAGGCATATTACACCAGATAGAATTATCATTGGATGGTTTCTCCCATGTCAATGCCCCTGTGGGAATCAACTTAAAAGATCGACTTGAGGAGTTCACGGAATTTTTCTGAGACCTTGATGTAATGTTTGGATGTTTCATGGTTCAAGGTTTCAATTATCTTATGGTTCACCAAATGGTGGTCTGGGGTACACTACAAATGGTCATGAAAAAACATGTTTATCCCATTACAAAGGTAGTGTTGAGGCTAAAATTTGTGATATGTTTAAATGGTTGTGGTTCCATTGAAATAATATTGAATTCCGTTGTGTTTTTTGATGTAGTGGGAGGCTACAAAATATTGTCCCATATTTTGCTGTCCTTGTATATTCTATTAGGGGTACAACTATTGGGGATGATTTTGGTATTGATTGGGGGATCGACAGTGAGGGATCCTCGGTTCAATCAGCCCGAGTGAGGGTATAAATTTCCATTTCTGGAGAAACAACCTAATATGTAGAACTGTCTATGGGGCCTCAACTATAAGGTAAAATTAAAATTAAGTGATCCAAATTGTTCATGATATATCCCACATAATCTTTAAGTAAGTTTGACATTTTACTCCTTTTTTGTTTTAGATTATTATGGTACCGCATATTAATTTTCTAAAAAGGGGTATGTTCCCATTGATATTTCATTGATGATAATTTATCATCCACTGAAGATTCATGTTATTTTTTGATTGCATTAGAAGAACCTTCACTTTCTGGCCTAGAACATCATGTAACAAAGATGTATGTGGTTCCGAATCAGTCATGCCAATTCTATACTATAGAAATCCATGCAGTCGCACCACTTAATCTGGCATAGGTAGGTTCAATTATTTATAAGACCAAAACATGTATCTATTCTTCTATAATGTTAGACTTGATGGATGAATGTTTTGGATATCTTTAATTATTATTCAGAAACTGAAAACCTTTTTTATATTGTGACAGGTTTCATAATATTATCTTTTATTCTTGGATCCTTATAGGGTTGGTAGAAAATGGCATATTTGGGGAATGAACCATAAATTCCATGAAGCTACTCATCTTAAGAGGGTGTTTTCTCTTTACCCAGGGATGGGGTCGAGGAAATGGGAGTCGTAGTGATGTAACTAAGAAAGGTGTGCTTCTTCAAAAATTCACATTAGTTGGTTATTTTATGTTATGATATAATTTTTATTTTGGAATATAAATCATTGTGACCCTTGTTGTAGAGTTGAAATTTTGGAGGCTCTAGTCCCTAATATATCAGGAATTCTTCCAACTGAGTTGAAAAAAGTGTCGGCCAGATCCCTTCATTCTTCATCGAAGACTGTGAGCATCAATCCTCATCTCAGTGACCTAGTCCTGAAGTATAATCTTTTTCCTAGGATAGACTTGGATCAAGTACTAGGGTCTACGTAATTAAATCCGTCAACGAAATGAAAAATATGGAGGGGGATATGGAATTTAGTTTCAGAGACCCCTCTATAAGGGATGAAGGACCAGTAGGTCACCTTCAATCTATGTTTACCACCCTTAGTTCTGAGTGTTTTGATTATACTTCACATCATTCCTGGGTGAATGAGGTTATTTTTATGGGAGTGTTGAAGAGTTACCTTGAATTGGGGGTGGTTTCCACTGAGGATTCCTCTACAGTGATGTATAGGTGGAATGAGTCTTTATATTAAGGTTCACATTGGGGCTGGTGGAGAAAACTCATTGATAATTTGTAAGTATTAGTAAGATTTAAATTGAACATGTCTAGTTTGTAATAAGATATCATAAGGAAGAATTATTCCAATTTCATCATGAACTTCAGATATCAGAGAATTATATGATGGAGTAACATGGAATCCATGACGTGGCGTTGAAGTCCAGGACTAACACCATCATTTGGGTAGTGGGGTTTCAAGTGATTATGAAGGAAGAGAGCAAATTCCTTGATCAATTACGTGAATTCATTACCTCTATAGAGTATAGGATTATAGATCTCATGGACAACTCTAAGCATATACTATGAGAGAATTTTATTTTACAAACTATTCCTTGGATTGTACATTCATCGGAGTGACTCTGATATGTTGATATTCCACTTTCACATTCTATAAATGAAGGGATAAACTGAACATTATATGTTGTTTACCAAATCTATTTAATTTTGGATGTTCATGAAATTTTATTTAAATGTTGTTTCATGAATCATCAAAAATACCCATCATTTGCATAATATCATGTAAACATGAATGCCTATATTTGAATATTTAAATCATAATAGATTCCTCCTTAGAAATTATCATGAATTTCCACCAATAATTATATTCTTCACTAATGTTTCTACTCAAACTATATTGATATTTCTTGATCCAAAAATGATATGTTGTGTACAATACATGTCCCAAAGGGGGAATGATATGTATTTTGTTAATGTTAGCACACATAGTGACCAGAACGTGATTTTGGATAAGTCCATTTGTGGGGACTCATGATCTTTGTATCTTTTTATGAATATTTACCTAATTTTTACTAAGGATCATATAAGAGAAGGTTTAGATGTCATGAAATTGGATTTTTCTTTGGTGACCCCCCTTATGGGTTTTCTACCTACCATGATTTACACCTTCTCCACTCTTGTAGACCAATTTTTTTTTAGTTTAGGGACATCTATATTGGACCTTCTATTGTTGGTATTTTAGGGAATTTTAGTTTAGAACTTATATTGCTCGTAGTTTATGGTTGTTTAGCTCATGTTTACCATTATTATAGTTTAATTTATTTTTATATTGGAACTTATATTGTTGTAGTTTATATTCATTTAGCTCAAACCATCTATCACTGTAATTTTGGGTCCTTTTTCTTGAACCTTTTATCACTATATTTTAGGGAATTTTATCTCAGACCATCTATCATTTTAGTTTTGGGTATTTTATCTCAGGCCATTGATCACAGTAGTTTAAGGTATTTGGCTCATAACATTAGATTCTATTTAGTTTAAAGACTTTCTATCAGGGCCTGAATATGGAATATGGGCAAGTCATTCTAGGGATGACCCAAAACACCCTATGGTGCCGAGTTCCACTATGATGTTTCCATTGCTCGTGAGAATTAGATTTCTATTCCTATAAGGAAGAGATGCATCTGTTTGGTAGGTCAAATCCCTTATTAATTGGTATCATGGACAAAAAATGGTGCATCTACTCTTTTTCCAAGTGTCATGGAAGATTTAAAGGGGTAATATTTGTTGATGGAGAAATATGTGGGAAACCGAGTCCACACAAAAATTTTAATGTTAGTGATATAATTCAAAACACAAAAGTTTGATTTGATGAATATGAGATGGGGAAGACGTGTTAGGGATGATCCCTAACACATTGATGAACCGGGTTCTACCGTAACGTTACTAGGGATCAGATGAATGTTGTTCCTTTCATGAAAGTAGGAGACATATTTTTTTGGTAGGTGAATGCCCTTATGAGTTAGTATGATGGTCGGATAAATGTGTCCCGACCCTTTTCTAAGGGTCATAAAGGATTTTTAAAGACTCAATCATCTAAATCAAGAATTTGGGTATAGAAAAAATCTTTCTAAGAAGGAATCTAAAACCCTAAGGAAATTTATCTATTTATTTGCGAATCCATGAACCTATTAGGTGTGATTTCATGTCATGAGGTTTAATCCATAAAAAGGTTCGAGTATGAAGAATCACATTCCTTCATTGGGAAATGGTATAAAAAATTGTGAAATAATGTTGAGGATATTGAATCCTCTTGAATAATATGGTTAAGAGGATTATGAAACAAGGTACAAGGGGCTCAGTCTACAAAGGAGATATGAGACTATCATACTAGGGATGTCCAAAAACACCCTCAGGCACTGGTCTCCACCATGGTGGGACTTGGCTCACAAGAATCAGAAATCTTTTTATATAGTGCCAAGATGTATGTAGATGGAAGGTTTTAGCCCTTTTCTTCAATAAGATGGTCATAATTAGAGATCTATTTTCCTTTCCATGGGACATGTAATATTTACAGTAATCGAGGAAAATCAAATCTTGAATTTTTCTCTGGGGAAAATGTAATATTCAAGTGGGTTTTTGAGCACTCTAAAACTGGTTTTGCTACCTAGTGAACACATTATTATGACGAGGAGATGTGACAAACAATAACTCTAACTTCTTCCATGAACGAGGGGGGGAGGTCTAACAAGAAAGACTCATGTTTTATTAGGGACAAAAATAGGACCCCATGAGATATATTCCTTATTTATTTTTCCCCAATTTTTTTCATAAACTATAGTGAT
Source organism: Viscum album (assembly GCA_963277665.1). NCBI lineage: Eukaryota > Viridiplantae > Streptophyta > Magnoliopsida > Santalales > Viscaceae > Viscum > Viscum album. Next base: position 1,373,600,085 of record OY728135.1, read on the forward strand.
GGATTGTTTAGTGATTAGAGACATGAATCTTTCTCAGGCCTCCCTTTGTGGGTTTTTAACCAGAAAAAAATTGTGTCTCTTTCCCTAGAATTTTTAGGAAAATTAACTTAGATCATAAAAGGCTATAGTTTAGTTCTATTCAATATTTAACAATAGTGCATACAATTTAAGGCCATGACATACATGGACCTATAATGAGGGGAATGTTACACAAGAGCCTAATTAATATACCTAGGGTAAATAGTACCCGAAAATCCTTTTTATAGTAAGATAGAAATGTTGTAAATCACAATCAAAGTTCATTGGGTCGTGAGTAATGATATGTGAAAATCATTAAGGAGGTCGACTAGAACACCCTCTGTTGTTGGGTTCCTCCACAATGATGTTAGCATTGCACGAATTAGAAATATTTATATATTGGGATAATATATCTCTGGTTGGTAGGTCTAAGAACTTATGCATAGATAACCTGGTCAAATATAGATATATCTTTTCATTTCCAATTAATGGGAAAGGTTTTTGAAAACATAAGGCACTCAAGACTTGATGTATGATTTATGAACTGAGGTGATTAATATATGATAGAAGCATTTTGTACTATGGTAGACTAGGTTAAAGTTCATGTGGTGCTTTGATAAAGGATGATAATTGGTGATGACCATCACATTTTAACATCATGTTGTAGGGATGTATTTTTTATGTGGTTTTAATTTCATGCATTCAAAAAAATTTCCATGTAGTTTATCATCATGAAATGATGACATACTTGATTACTTATAATTTAACATCATGTAATAGGGACCTATTTTTCATATAGATTTAATGTCATGTGGTGAGGAAATTTTCCATGCAGTTTTACATCATGTGGTGGGAAAGTATTTGTTTCCTTACAGTTTAACATCATGTGGTAAGGATGTGGGAACCAATGTGAAAAATTGTGTAAGATATATTAAGTGAAAAAACAATCAATACATTGACTTGATTCATACTTAGTCAAAATGATCTTGTATGACTCGACCCCTACAAAAATGGGGAAAGTTCCCTATGCATTTGTAACCCATAGATAGGAATGGGGGGAATATTTTTTTTTTCAGAGATGGTCCCAAGAACCATAGATATAGGAATCTCTATGTATCCTGTGAGGATAAGAATAAAGCCACACATATTTCTATAGTAGGTAACACTTTGCGCAAGTCTAACCCATATATTGTGGGGGCATTTTTCCTGGTGATTATAATAGTTAGTTCTGGGATTAAATATCCAACCATAAATATGTATCCTATGATGATAGGAATCAAGCCACACCATGTTCTTGAGGAACCATGCAATTTAATTTCATACGAAAAGGACATGGGCTCCCCAACATGAAAAGGTAATATTACAGATATACCCCATACCAATGATGTGAGAGTCACTATATATCATGTGATGATAGGGATCAAGACACAAGTAGTTTTTTAAATGAATGATCCCTACACAGGTCTAGTCCATGTGTAGGGAGGGGGTATTTTTATGTTATTTATTTCAGTTGGGACTAGTATTAGATATTTGGGCATCAATACCTATCCTTCGATTATATTATTCAAGACACATGTAGTTATGGTAACTTGTGAGATTTATAATTTCATGAAAAGTTCATCAAACATTTAGTATAACTTCATGAAATCATGACTCACGATGTTCCTTTTATGATCTTGCATTTAGGAACATGGTCACCCTATCATGAATTAATATTTCTTAGTTATATGGGGCGATCCCTTAAGAAATTTCCTAATCCCATATGATCTATGATCAGTGAAACAAATAATTAACATAAAAGGTTCCTCACTGCATACATGAAAATGGAGGATAGATATGGGAATTTAGCACCATGTGGTGGTAGAGTCAAGATATAAGTTTTATGAATCCCTATTTATCTCATTAAAATTAGAATCAATCTATACGTAGTTCTAGAAACCATGCATTTTAGTGTCATACGACTAGGAAATTAGTTTTATAATTTAACATCATTCGTTAAATATGTCGGTTAATCAATGTGAATGAAGATGAATTTTGTGGTAGGGCCTAATAAGGGAGGTATGGGCATCACTACATATCCTATAATGGAAGAAATAAAGAAAAACATAGTTGTTGGAAACCATATTGTTTTTGTGTTATGTAGAGATGAAATTAGAAGTGCAATTTAACATCATGAGACCAGGATGTTCTCCATACAATTTTATTATCATCTAGCTATGAATTCTTCCATACTGTTTAACATCATGTGATAAGGACATTTGATGTTCATTTTAATGCCATGCAGTATGTACATGGGTCTCCCACTATGGAAGGAAAGTAGTATCATGGATTGGTATAGGAATGGAGTTTAGGGAATATCTATATATCATATGATAGAAGAAATAAATCCACACAGATTTATTGGAGGAATACATTTCTTATGTGGTAATGAATCTCACACATGGACAGGGGCATTTCATCTATCTTTTTTATAGATCTATCTTTTGTGTAGGGAATAATCAATGAGATGATGATTCGCATTCAATTTTACATAATGTGGTGAGGAAAAAGTCCATGTAGTTCTAATGTCATGAAGTTAGGACAAGAGAGACTATGCAGTTTAAAGTCTAGATACCAAGAATAGTAATTTATAGTTTAAATTAATTTGATTATGATGATTTTTTTCATTTTAACATCATGAATCCAAGATGATAGATGTTTTAAATTTTAATATCATAAGGGTGGGATATGATCTATACAGTTTAATGGAATGTCATCAGTATAAATTTAAACAGTTTAACATCATACAACTAGGATGAGAGATGTCATGCAGTTTAACATCCTACCACTTGGAAGGGTTCCATACAGTTTAACATCATGTGATTAGGATGAATTTGTGTATTTTAACATCATTAAAAAGGTTAATATATATCATGTAGTTTCACGTCATCTATTAAGATGAATTTCATATAGTTTAATTTCATGTGATCAAGTGAAATTTGTTCTATTTAATGTCATGAATCCAAGATGAGAGATGTCATGCCGTTTAACGTCATACTGCCAAGAAGGATTTATTATAGTTTAACATCATGTGACAAGGATGAATTTTTTTAGTTTAATTTCATTAAACTATAATAGAATACTCCATTCAATTTAACATCTTTCTGTCAGTATAGGTTCCATAGATTTTTGCATAAGGTATTAAAGACAATTTTTTTATTTTAACATCAGGAAACCAGGATGATAGATGCCATGAAGTTTAACAACTTGATTCCTAGAATAGTTCCATATGGTTTAACATCATGTGATCAAGATGAATTTTTTGATTTTAATTCAATGAAAAAATATGGGAGACACTATGTAGATTAAAAACATACTTTCGAATAGGTTCCATACAATTTAACATCATGTGATTATAAATAATTTGTGTAGTAAAACATCATGCAACTGGGGAAAGAGAAACCATATAGTTTAATGAATTTTTTAGAGATGGGAGAAACTTTATGAAATCTTGGAAAACTATTTCTTAAGAAACCTCAAATTGGCGTGTGGTGTGACACCTCTCCTTCCATTAGGGACAGTGTGTAAGCCCTATAATGATAGACCTTATGTATGATATAAAGAAATTCCCATTTGGGTTCCAAAATAGACGGTTTTTGTTTTTGGTATCATTGTTGTTATGAGAGGAAACAAAAGTTATCCTTAGAGGAATGAATATAGGAACACGTTATTATTGAAGTTTCATGCAATCCGATTCTGATAAACTTTGAGGTTGTGAAATGTACGAAACATTTTATCATCAAACCACTCCAATTCAACCAATCACTTTTTTGATTTATCATCTTTTGAGAGTTATAATAAATGGCTATTCAGAGTGAAGGTATCTATAATTCTATTGGTAGCACTACCTCATTTTTGTACACCAATAAATATATAGTTTCTTGTGTAGTAGTACACATGGTGGTGTGGGAAGACCATAAAGCATTATGTAGATTTTCTAAAAAGGTATTATTTTCTATGTTCACAATTTTCTGGAGAATATTTTAATGATTATTATTGAAATCTTATATCATTCCATTTTATGCTACATTATAGTGGAATGAATGATTGGACTCGATGTTGTACTCCTTGTACATTTCTTTTAACTCTTTAAAATAATAGATGGTGTCATTGTCCATCAATACTGTGTAAAAGACCCCCAACCTATTGATGATATGGGATTCTATAATGATGATGATGAACTATATCTTCAATTCTCAGAGGGGTATTACATCACCTCATTTAGAGAATAATTCAGTAGTAGTAGGGATATACTCTAATTTCTTAGCTGTGGCTTGAAGGTATGGCCTCACAACATCTATTCCCCATGAAAAAAATTGGCATGAAATATGTAGTGGTATGATGAAATTATAGGGTTTAATGGATGAAGTTGACATGGATATGAAATTAATGACATTTAATGGTGAATTACACATAGTCTTATATCATGGTTTTATAGTAGTAGTCAAGTATCCTGATTTTGTAGGAGAACCTAGTCCTAGATAGATGAGGGACATAGGATCCTGTGTGGAATTCTTCCACGATGTAGGGAATCACACCCCCTATTATTCACTTGAGCAGGATTCCATCGATGACCCTCTTCTAAAGAGATATTTTCTCATTCGGACAATCCCATTGGGTAAATTTTTATACATTACATGGAATCTACTCTCTTCTATATTGGTATTTTGGAAGGATTCCACATTTGTGATAACTAATTATGGGATCCATCCTTCAAAAGGTGGATATTGGTTCATCATGCTCTAGGGTAATGCTGACCGGGATGATTTATCTCATATCATTGATGTTGATCGATGAGACCATCCATTGATGCATGATATGGGACATCACATCCTCCAAATCATGGTCATCCATGACTATGGTTACATTCTCCAATGCATTGACACAATCATTCAATGTTCAGGTAATATGATGCAATGTTGGATAAAAGCGGAACTCTTTCCTTAGCCCCATAAGGTAGAAAGTGAGTAGGGCCAGTTATCCATTTATTATGGAATATTACCAATCTATCTTCATTATATCTTGATATGAATCCCCTTTGGTGTTCATGTAGGATATTTTCAACTATAAGGCTAGTTATATGTTAGTGATGAGGGCTTGGTACTCGGACTCATTATTTGTACATACATTGAATAGTGACAAAGAGTAAGGGAAAATGATTTTCAAGAGAAATAAATACTATCCCTAATCCAACCTAATTGAGGCTTGGGTTTTAAAATGTTTTCTGTTAAGAATCCAGGTGGTTCCATCAAAATACATCGCCCATGTATAGAGAGTTTTATAGGCACATAAAACCACATCATCTCGAATCTCAATATCTACTGGTGTACTTTATGGGGTTGAATGTGTTGCAAGGAAATCAGTATGGGCTTTCCCTTTAGCTGAATTTTGTGATAAAAAATGGATGTCATATTTTTTTGTAGAATGACCACCAATCAGGCCAATCTCCCATCCATCATGGGAATCCAAGGATGTACTTAAGCATATACACATGAGATACCAGGTGGACTTCTGGTGTTGCAGGTAATGCCTCGAATTAATAACTTTAAATTTAAATGTGATGGATTTATTCTCGACATCTGAGTATTGGGTGTCGGTACCTAACATCATTTAGATGAGGTAGTAGTGACTGTTCTCACTCCATGTATCTTTCTTCTTTGTGGGGAGGGTGCACAACAAACGTTCCATAGATTCCACATATATGATGAGTGGATTTCCATCCACTAGTGACATCAGAATAAGTGGGTACAGTTGGTACTTGTTGAGAATTTTGGAGTATTCGTTTCATTCCCCATCCCATTGGTATAAGATCCCCCTATTCATTATCTTGGTAAAGGGGAGATATTTTTCACCCATGTTTCCTATGAAAAACATAATTTAGTTGAGCTGCCTTTAAATCCCCCTTAGCTCCTTGAGATTATAAGAGGGTGACAATTATAAAATAGAACTAGTATTTTCATGGCCAACCACGATGTTGTTGCGGCATACCAAACATCCAAAGAACTTCTCTAATGTTACCCCAAAAGATAATTTCAATGGTTTCATCTTTAGACTCCACTGAGACATCTTTTCAAATACTGTTTGAAGATCTGTGAAGTGATCACATTTCTATCGGGATTTGACCACCAGATATTTGACTTAATATTCAGATATTATTCCCAAGAATTTATTGAAGATATGATGCATGGTGATATGATAATTTGTGATAAAATTTTCTTAATATAAAGGGAATTACATGATTGAAAAATATCCCCATGGGTGAGAAGAAGATAGTGGCTTCCTCATATTCAACGTCCATCCTAATCTGATTATACCCTGATACCTATTCATGAAAGAGAGGGCATCAAATTCATCACATTCATTCATCAGGATTTCTGTGGTTAGATATAGGAAATAATCCATTGTGAAATGTTGATTAAGGCCTCTGAAATTGATACAAACCCTAATCCTATTTTTCTTATTTTTGATAGGGACAATGTTGTTGAGCCATATTGGGTGTTGTAATTTTCATAAAAAGTGGGATTTGATCAATTTTTCAACTTTATCATCAACATTGTTATAAAGAGAGGTGTGGATATCCTTGTAATACAGCTTGAAGCCTTGATGATCATCAGGTAAATTGATATGTTTCATAGCCACATCAAAATTTTGTTCAGGGACTTTTTTATAGATCTAAGAGAACATGTATTGGGGTTTACTTATAAATTTGATGCATATATCTTTCTCATTTAGACACATGTTATCACTAATCTGTATAGGCCACGAGTCTTATTTTTTTCCCAAATTTACATATATGATCTCATCATTGGTGGTGGAGATGCATTCCACGAATATAGGATGGGAATTCTTGAGGTCATCCTCATCTTATTACTCCTCTATTTCTGTTGAAGAATTATCAAAAAAGGTGAAAATATGGGGGTATCAATATCATTATTATGATGATAAAGTCAATAATAAAATACAATATCATCCCCTACTGCCAGATTCATTGTAGAGAGATTATGGAGTTGATTGTCTTTTACACTATCACTAGGGACAAAAGGATCTTCGTTGTTTCAGATAAAATCTTTTACCTCAACATTATTTATGGGGATCACATGGTCACTGTCGAGCATATTCCATGGATTTTGAGGGGCATTCCCCACACCATTTGGTGCTACAACCAGTATATCATCATCCACCATTGGTTGTTTTCTTTTCCTTTTGTATAATCCATCTTCAGCATATGTGGATTTTCATGTACTGAATTGGTCATTTTCCACATGTAGTACGAATACATTTCCATCAGTGGGGTACTTCAAAAACTGATGAAATTTTAAAGTTACCACAACATGGCTGTTGATCTAGGGCCTTTTGAAAAGGACATTGTATGTAGTTTCTTTCATGAAAACCATAAACTCATGGCTAGATGTGAAGTCCCCAAACTATACTTTGATCTTGATCTTCCTAGTAAGACTTTCCTCACAATTAGCATACACATTAGTGGTATTTTTTGTGTGTGAATAGTCTCCATAGCTATATCCCAAATATCGGAGGGTATGAATCAGTATGAGGTTGATCTCAGAACCATTTTCAATAAGATCACTTGATTCATAAACATTATTGAGTCTACCGGAAACATATAGATTCCCAACATGTCCTTTGGATAAACTCTTCCTAACCATACTCTATAAATGAGATGGTGATATGGAATTCTGATAGAATTATCTCCACTTGATAGTCCTCAACTGTAGTAACTTCTATATCAAACTCTTGTGGGCTCTCAATGGATTAAAAAGTACCTCCTTGAGTTATTTTGAATGATATAGAATATCCAAGATACAGAACATGGATGTGAAAATGCCATATATTTCAGAACATTGTACTTTTATGTTATAAGTCAGTGTAAGAACCTAGATCTTATTCTTCAGTTACATGTTTCTTTCTTTCCTTTTTTCCTTAAGTGTTTTTGAGAAAACATGGGAAATATGAGAAAAATCCCAAATTTATGGGTACACACCATGTAATTTAGTACACACGCCTTGTACTATGGTTGTGTGGGATGAGAATACAGGGTATGTAGGCTTGTCGGCTATTAAGGGTTTAAAAACTAACAATACGATGTGTACTTAGTAATACACTCCATGTAATCAGTCGGGAGGTGAATAGTATAGTGGTGGGAGTACCCACCAGTGGAACGATAGTACATGCCGTGTACTTAGTAATACATGATTTGTAAAAAAGTCGGCAGATGAATAATGAGGCAGTGGAAAGTAGCCATTAGAGGAACTGTAAAAAATTGAAATCACATGTCGTGTACTTTATAATTACATGCCATGTAGTAATGTTTTTCGTTAAAAATAGGAAGTAGCCTCCTCATTCGGTAGAGGAGGGAGGGAACTCACTGGAGCAACAGAAGAGGAGGTCGAGGCTTGGAGGACCTCTATATTTCTCACCGAGACTCTGATTCTTTCACCGTAAATCTTGTTTGAACCACATAGCTAAGAACTTTCTTCTCATTGAGTCTTTCCTTCCAATTATTTCCCTAAGAAAAGTTATTTAGGTTTGAACAAGTAATCGTTTATCTCAGATATATATCGTTCATGGTTGTTTCTAGAGGTGCCTTCCATGTGTATCGATCAGAGGAGATCGAGGTTGGTGGTTTTGTGTTTAATTCCAAATTTCGACTTAATTTTTTGTACCTTTGTGCCACACACCCATGTTCAAGGTTTCCTGTGGCTAAGGCCTAGACTGTTTAGATACCTAGAATTGCATAGGTAATCTATTTATTATGTATAGACTAATGTTGTGATCTTTGCTTAGATCCAAGGCCACCCCAAGAGTAATGTTCTCTTTTTTAGCCATTTTTCCAGGATACCCGTGGGTATTCCATTATTTTAGCATGTTTTATTAATAGGAAGCATATATAAATTTCTTGCTTATGTGTTGGGCTCGGCCTGGTTACTTTCTTTTCCTCGGGAATTCCTGAGTGCAGTGTTTTGTTTAGCCTGAGGGAAAAGTTTCTTATGCCTGAGGGTAGTTTCTTCCATGCTTGAGGGAAATATCTCGTACTCCTAAGGACAATATTCATTATGCCTGAGGGTAGTCACATGAGGGTTTCATTTCTGCTTGCCTGAGGGTAAGGACTTGCATGTATGAATACAATGTTTACTTTGAATATTCATTGTGGTATTTTATAAGGTTGTACCTGCCAAGATAATGCATAGTCTTAGTGTTATTATTGTCTTTTACCTGTTAGATAGCCTATTGTGGTTTTTTCTATGGAACTGTATAGAAGATTGTCGGCCGAGGATGAGTCTCAGGAAACATAGAATTCAATTATTGAATTGTAAAATAATTATTAAATTTAAAATATAACTTATAGGAATGGTTACGTTTGAGTAAAAACTAGTTTAATGTAATTCATTATTGCACACTGCTATTGCACATTTTAACTAACATTTGGGAACAAGCCTTTGATGGTTTACTGTGGGGATTTATTTCTCACACCCTGTTTGGGTCATGTCTTTGGCCCAAACAGATTAGATTGCTCTAGGTGTTGATAAGGGAAAGGTACCCTACAGAGGTACATGATTATTTCATATGAGTAGGAGAGCAGGAGACTGAGCTTAGGCTTGCGATGCAGCTATGTTCCTATTGAACTGTCTTGGTTTTGTTTTTCTGTATTTTATTAGATTGCAGTGTATCAGGTTTTGGCTATTTTCATAGAATTAGAGTCATATTGCATCATCATATATATGATTGTTGGTTATCTTTTACTTCAGTTTCATTGTCTATTATTCTTTATTTCTTTCACTTTTGTATGTTTATATTGTTTCCACTATGATAAATTTTTACAAATGACGGCATATTTTCTCCACTATCAGTCTTAGGCCTTCACTGTTAGTCGGCATCCTCTGGTGTTTGGGGAAATGTGCTTGAGGTCATGTGACCAACCGGTTTCGGGGCACCCATTGTGTGGAACCCGAATCCAAGATGTTACAATGTGGTATCATAGGGTTTTCATTTCATTGAGTTATTTTTTTATTTGGGGACATTGGGAAATGATATATTGTTAAGGGACTCGGTAATAAACTGTGCCTGGGAGTAGCTGCCCCAGGTATAGGTAAAGGTCGGATTGTGCCGAATTAAATTTTGATTTTCAGTTTATGATTATTACAATTCATTTTATTTTCACTGCTGGGAGACACACTTTGGTGTCCTGTTGATATTTTTTATACTTGGGTTATATTTAGTTGCAACCCGATGAGATGAGGGTATGCCATCTCATGCATCATTTAAGAACATGTTAGAATCACATTTCATGTATAGTTTCCATTCCATGTATATTCATTATAAATTGAATGTTGTTGTGATAGATGTTGTGTTAGAAAATTCATGCTGTTGTGATAGGTATCTTGATAGATACACCTACTATTGATGGGGTATTGGTACATGTTATGGTTGGGTTTATGGATGCTAAACATTGGTTCCTGAGAAGTATGGGTTCACTTGCACCTGAGTTTAGCGGATCATGATCCATCCTTTTGTGGCGTTTTGTACTATAATATGAAAGTCCAGGTGCTAAAATTTGGTTCACGGGGAGTATGGTCCCCCATGGAACAGAATATGGCAAACCGACACTTGAAAATAATGGAAAAGGGACTCCGGAGTAGTTTCTAAGGCTTACTGTCTGGAAAAACCCAGAATACACGTCGTGTAGTTTTGAACACATGCCATGTACTATTCTATTCAAAAAGAAATGAAAAAAATTGAGTACACACCGTGTACTTATATGTACATGTCGTGTAGTATAACGCAGTGTAACCTACAATGTGGGAGAGAAAACGGGTCTTCAAGTTTTTATTGAGGACAGGTTGTGTACCTGTGGGACACGCCGTGTAGTCTGAACTGGTGAGAGACTGTGTGGAAATGGCCGTGTGGATAGGGAAATTGGGTGGTGTACACACTGTGTGCATGAGTAAAACGTCATGTACCTAGGTTAGAAACACCGAATGGGAAAACTTTTGTGGGAACACACCGTGTACCGATTGTACATGTCATGTCGAGTTGACCCGGTGTCCGCCCGTGTGACAAACAACAGGGATGGAAAAATGTTATCTTATACACGCCATGTCAATTATGAACTCACCTTGTAGTGTAATATTGGGATTCATCCATTTAGATAACAACACGGGTTGGTGTTATCTTTTCAAGTACGCGACATGTCCTTCTAGAACACACCGTGTAGTGTGATCTGTGTATCCACTTGAACAACATGGGTTGGTGAAGCTAATCTAGTACATGCTGTGTCTAGAATAAACTCGTCATGTAGTCTCATTCTAATGAGGACCGTGTGGCTTAGCCGTGTAGAAGGACCCAGTCAGGGGAAGAAAATTCAAAGTACTCGCCGTGTGTTAAGACAACACGCCGTGTGTTTGGGGTGTTACACGACCAGTTCTCGCAGAAGTACACACCCATGTGGAAGACTTAAGGGAACACGCCGTGTAGTTATTATACACGCTGTGTAGTCTTGTTTTGTAAAACATGAATATTACCTTTCTACTGTTCAATTCATATGATTCCAGTTCTTAGTCCTTGATGATCTTGATATAAGGCGTATGTATGACATTGTAAATTCATGTCGTCGAAAAGACCACGAGTTGTTATCCAAGAGAGTGGTGATGATTATACTCTAGAGATGGTAGGACATGGGCTACCGATTGATCCTACAGTAGTTCCAGATGTGGCACCAGTCGTTACACCAAACGTAGGCGCAGATGCGCTGTTCCATGAAGTCTTCATGCTGTTTATGTAGACCTTCCTGGGGGCACTGTCGGTTTCCACATCTATGGAAGAGCTGACACATATATTCCAGCAGTATCATCCATCTACGTTCTTAGGGGATGGTTGACCAAAGGCTGCAGAGTCATGGCTGGGTTCTATGCAGACGTTTTTCGAGCATCTGGAGACGCCTCCTGGGAGGAGGGTCAAGCTCACTACTTACATGCTGTGTGATTCCTCCAAGAGATGGTGGGATGTTACCACCCATACTAAGCATCACCGAGACATGGAGTGGGAATATTTTCAGGCCATATTCTCTGAATTTTTCTTTCCAGAGACGCTAATGGAAGATTGAGCTCACGAGTTCATTAATCTTCCATAGGGTGCCATGTCAGTGATGGACTATTCTGTCGACTTCACCGAGCTACATCATTTTGAACCTGTTCTGGTGGGTGATGAGATGATGAGGTTTAGATACTTCGATGATGGTATTTGATATCTCATCTAAACACTGGTGAATGTTTTCAGGTTGGATACAGTGCATGAAATTGTGAACCATGCATTAATTACCGAGCGAAACCTATGGGAATCTAGTGGTGCAGACCAGGGCGGTTCAGCACCAGTCTTTGTTACTATTTCTACTGGAAAGAGGAAGAGGAAGATGGATTTCTCGCATGGTGGAAGTACTAGCCATAATAATTCTCCAGGTGGCCAAGTGATGTGCTACCTGTGCGGTAAAGAGGGGCACGAGAGACCATAGTGTCCACATGACCCAGTGGAGTGCCGAGCATGCGGCAAGTTGGGACATCTTCTACATTTTTGCAGGGTATTTCCACCAGTGACTAGTGAGAGGGGTTCTGTGTAGAATCCACGTGCAAGAGAAGGGACAACAGATTCTTACCTGTCAGGGAATTTGAACACATCATGACGTTCAGGCCGAGGTGCTATTCATGGCCATGGTAACCAGACACCAGGATCTCAGAGACAGTAGGGCGGGTCAACTCAGTGTAGCTAGACTCTGTCACAGGGCTGCGACACTGGGCAGGAACATATAGTGCAACAGACCCAACAAGAGAAAGACTCCCGACCTTCCACTATCATAGGTACCGTTGAATTTGCTTCTATTTAATCTTATGTACTTTTCGATACTGGTTCTACACATAGCTTTATATCTATGCCCATTGTGGAGATCCTTGGGCTCAATGTTTCTTCTTCTTCTGATATCTTCATGCTAGACACTCTATTGAGAACTAGAACAATAGGTGTTCGTTAATGCAAGGAGTGACCCCTAGAGGATGGTGGGTGTGACTTTCTATGGGACCTCTATGTATTTGAGATTACAGCCTATGATTTCATTCTCAAGATGGACTGGTTGGTACCCTTTCAAGACTTTGTGTATTTCTATCATTGCAGGATGAGTCTCACATCACTAGAGGGCCGATAGTTTCTATAAAAGGGAGAATGGGATGTCCAGGCGAGCCGAGCTAGACCCGAACATCGTGTGAGAGGAGGAGTGATAGCCCAGATTGCGAGTTTATATCTGGATAAACATGGAACTTGTCAGAAGGTTTTCCCTCTGGTGGTAAATCATTTTATGGATGTCTTTTTGGACAAATTTTCTGATCTACCTATGGAGCTATAGGTGGATTTCTTTATTGAGCTTGTGCCAGGAGCGGAAACAGTGTCTATTCATCCTTATAGTATGGCTACACCAGAATTTTAAGATATTAAGAAGCAGTTGGAGGAGTTGCAAGAAAAGGGTTTTATCCGACCCAGTACTTCTCCTTGGGGTTCACCTGTCCTGTTTGCGAAGAAGGAGGATGGTAACCTCAGACTCTGTGTGGATTATCGGAAGCTGAACCAGTTGAAGATCAAGAACCGATATCCCTTGCCAATGATTGATGATATTTTTTATCAACATCATGGAGCATGAGTGTTCTTGAAGAATGATTTGAGATCTGGATATCATCATTTGCACGTTAGACTATCATACATACCTCTTACAGCCTTTCGGAGAAGATATGGTCTATATGAGTACTTGGTCATGCAGTTTGGGCTCAGAAACTCACCAGCAGTTTTATGGATCTGATGAATTGTGTGTTCCACCCATATCTTGATTATTTTCTGGTAGTCTTTGAGGATGATATCTTGGTGAACTATCACACTTGAGATGACCATGATACCCATATTGTGATCATTTTGAGTACACTGAGAGAGAATCTGTTATATGTTAAGCTCTCAAAGTGACACATTTGGTTGGACCAAATTCACTTCCTGGGTAATATTATCTCAGAGGTAGGAGTTGCGGTGGACCCAGGGAAAGTGAGAGTAGTAGTTTCCAAGGAGAAACCGAAGAATGTGTTTGAAATACAGAGTTTCTTTATGATGTTTGGTTACTACATGTTATTTATACAAGACTTCTCCCACTGAGCATCGCTGTTGAAGGGTTTCACTAAGAAGGGTATGAAGTTCGTTTGGTCAGAAGCTTGTGAGACAGCCATACAGAAGCTGAAGGGAAGGTCGACATCAACACCATTCCTGATACTTCTTTTGAAAGAGAAGAGCTATAATGTTTACTATGATGCATTAGTTATTTTTCTGGGAGCAGTGTTGATGTAGAGCGATCAAGTAATTGCATATGGGTCTCGGCAATTGAGGCTATCTGAGAGGAATTATCTGACACATGATCTCGAGTTGGCTACAGTTGATCATGCATTATGCTGTTAGAGGCATTATATATTGGGATAACATTTTGTGGTGTTGAAGGACCAAAAAAGTTGTAAATACATCTTTACCCAGTGTGACCTGAATTTGAGATAGTGAAGGTTGGTTGAATACCTTCAGTCCTTCGACATCGAGCTTGCCTATACACTGTAGACCCTGGAAAACGCATCCCCAACATTTCCCAAATGCTTCCATACATGATCCAAGATCATACTCCATTTCGCAAGCTTTGATTTGGTAGGTCGCAGGGCCCAAATGGAGCTACGAATTAGGAGTTATGGACATTTGAACTTGGGCTTGAAATCTGGTTCGCGAAGCCCATTTGTGAAGCCCCCTCCGTGATCGCGGAGCGCCGCTGCGAAGGAATGAGGTGAGAGGCTCTGCGAACGCATCTAACGTTCGCGACGCGCCGCGAAGACCCTCCGCAAAGCATAGGATGCGGTGACGCTCCGCGAACGCCCTGACGTTCGGGAGGCCGCCGCAAAGCACAGGAGGCGGGATGCTCCATGATCGAATTTGACGTTCGCGAACCCGCCATGAAGAAAAGGAGGCGGTACCTCTCTGCGAGCGGATTTGACGTTCACGAGTGCACTGTGAAGCACCCGAGGCAGCCTGGGAGGTCGGCTTCGCGGCACCCCTTGCCTATAAATACCCAGCTCACCCCCCTTCTCCAGACAGACGGCCATGACCACTTCACCCCTTGGGCAGCTGAGCAGAGCTCCGCATTGCGGCACCACGAGGCCATGCTTCGCGAGCAGCTTCCTTCGCTTTGCTGCTCCGTGAGCGGAGGATCCACGAGTCCATGCTCCGCGAGCCAATGCTCCACGAGACCATTCTTCGTGGGTCCATGCTTCACGAGCCAATGCTCCGCGATGCTGCTCCGCGAGACCAAGCTCCGCAAGTCCCCTTTGGCCCACGAGAGACCATTGCTCCGTGATGCCATGCTCTGCGAAGCTACTTCACGAAGACCTATCCTTTGCGAGGATCCAAACATCGCGCCCACTGGTCCATACCGCGGGGGCTGCGCCCCCGCACCCCAGCTCGAGGTCAGTGCCGAGTTTTGGTCCCGACCCTCCGTGTTGGTCCCTTCGTAACCGTCACAGACCCCCATGAAAAATGAATAGTCGCACCGCGAACTTTTCGGGCCGGGACGTCGGGATTTTCCATTGCGCCCTTACGTGCACCCACCTTCAACCTATGGAATAGCGTGATTTGAGACGCTCCTCCACACACCATGAAACACCTAGAGTCGACGTATTCCTCTTGGATTCATTCTCATGTCGTGAGTTGAGATTCTCATCACCAATTCCCCGAGTACCTTGAGACGAACCATTCCACAGGAAACTCCTCCAAACCCTATCTCATGGCTCCTATGCCAGGTTGAACCAAAAAGGGCTGCCCTTCCATAAGTCCCAACACCATCCATTGCTAGGCGCAATATGCCTAACAGTCCTATCTACATGACTTTAAACTGTAGTAATCCCTATCTTCCAAACATAGGATGCCTCTTTCCCTATAAAAGAGATGCCTTATGCTCCTAGCATAAGATGCCAATATTCCTATCTATATGACTTTAAACTGTAGTAATCCCTATCTAAAAAATGATAGGATGCCCCTATCTTCAAGCAAGAGATGCCTTATGCTCCCAGCATGAGATGCTAATAGTCCTATATAGATGACATTAAACTGTAGTATGCCCTATGTTCCAATCATAGGATTCCTCTTGCCCTATACAAGAGATGCCTTATGCTCCAAGCCTGAGATGCTAATAGTCTAATCTACATGACTATAAACTATAGCACACCCTATCTAACAAATGATAGGATGCCCCCTGCTCCAAGCAAGAGATGCCTTATGCTCCTAGCATGAGTTGCAAACAGTCCTACCTACATGACACTAAACTCTAGTATTCTCCCTATGATCCAAACATAGAATGCCTCTTTCCCCAAGCAAGAGATGACTTATGATCCAGGCATGAGATGCAAACAGTCCTACCTACATGACACTAAACTGTAGATCCCCCTTTCTAACAAATTATAGTATGCCTCTTGCTCCTAACAAGAATGCCTCATGCTCCTAGTATGAGATGCCAACAGTCCTACCTACAAGACTCTAAACTATAGTGATCACCCTATATATCGATCATGGGATGCCTCTTGCACTAAACAAGAGATTCATTATGCTCCAAGAATAAGATGCTCACTTCCGTGACTACAATGGCATGATTCCAATGCCTCTTGTCATTATCCCTCTTATGCACCAATGCATAGGTGAAGTCCTCAATTCACCAATGAGTTGAGATGCCCTCATGGCTAGACATGAGGATGACATCCGGACAGCTTCCTTGCGTAGGCCCCATTCACCAGTACCGCTCCATAGTGACACCCAGACCGCATCTTCGCGTAAGCCCCATTCACCTTTTCCGCTCGTTACCAGCACTCGGGCAGCTTCCTTGCGTAAGCCCCATTCACCAGTTCCACTCTACAGCGACATCCGGGCAGCATCTTCACGTAAGCCCCATTCACCATTGTCGTTCCTTAGCGGCACTCGGGCAGCATCCTTGCGTAAGCCCCATTCACCAGTGCCGCTCCACAACGGCACCCTGGAAGCTTCCCTACATAAGCCCCATTCATCATTTACACTCCTTAGCGGCACACTGGACAGCTTCCTAGCGTAAGCCCCATTCACTATTGCCGCTCCATAGCGGCATCCGGACAGCTTCCCTGCAGAAACCCCATTCACCATTGCCGCTCCATAGCGGCACCCGGGCAGCTTCCTCGCGTAAGCCACATCCACTGTTTTGATCCCAATCAGCGGTAAGCCGTTGTGATCCTATGCAGCGGTAAGCCGTTGACATCCTTTTCTAGCGGTATGCTGTTGTGACCCAATCCAGCGGTAATCCGTAGTGACCCCATCCAGCGGTAAGCCGTTGAAATCCTTTTACGGCGGTAAGGCGTTATGATCCCAATCCAGCAGCATGCCGTTGACATCTTCATCCAGTGGTAAGCCATTGCGACCCCATTTAGCGGTAAGCCATTCACACCCAATCCAGCGGTATGCTGTTGAAACCCCCAATCGGTGGTAAGCCATCATCAAGAGAACTACGCGGAATTTGATTCCCTGCCACGGGGATATGTAGGAAGCCTCTTCGAGGCTCAAGCCCAAAACTATCGTCATCCTTTTCCTCGGGCCTCCATCCTGGAGTAAGTCCCCGCACTAATGGGCCGCCTAATTCGTAATCCCCTCTTCGCTTCTCACGGACGCACCCTTCACGACGTGATCATCAGGTCCTTACTGCCTCTTGTTTCTCACACCGAGCATGAATAACGTGGGCTTAGAGTAAGCATTATCCATGGAAATAACCTCGTCCAGCATGACGTTAAACTGTACGCCCTTGTCCCGCATGACATTAAACTGCACACCCATTTGAACTACGAGGTCTTTGATCCATTTCAACGCATGGTACGTAGGAAGCCTCCACGAGGTTCAAGCCCACTCATCATTTATTCACGTCAAGTTCCACTTTCATCCATCATGACGTTAAACTGCATTCCGGTCCGACGACAAGCCGTTGTGACCACCCTCCGAACTACTGGGACTTTGATCCATGTCAAGGCATGGTACGTAGGAAGCCTCCCAGAGGTTCGAGCCCATCTCCCATCAGAACAAGGTCCCTCATTTACGTTAGTTCACTGACACCCACCGCCATCCCGAACTATGAGGTCTTTGATGCATTCCAATGCATGGTAAGTAGGAAGCCTCTATGAGGTTCAATCCCACCGCCCGTCATTTATTCACCTCAGGGTTCACTCTCATCCAGCATGACGTTAAACTGTATGCCAGTCCGACGGTAAGTCGTTGTGACCAATCCGAACTACAAGGACTTTGATCCATGTCAAGGCATGGTACGTAGGAAGCCTTCACGAGGTTCAAGCCCACCACTAGTGGACCCCTGGGTCTACATTCACGTCGGTTCACCAATGAAACCATTTGAACTACGAGGTCTTTGATCCATGTCAAGGCATGGTACGTAGGAAGCCTTCCTGAGGTTCAAGCCCATCCACCATTGGATCAAGGTACACCTTCAAGTCGGTTTGCTGACGACATCCATCCATTTGAACTATGTGGTCTTTGATCCATGTCAAGGCATGGTATGTAGGAAGCCTCCCCGAGGTTCAAGCCCACCACCCATCGGACCAAGGTCCACCTTCACGTCGGTTCGGCGACGAAGACCCTTTGAACTACGAGGTCTTTGATCCATGTCAAGGCACAGTACGTAGGAAACCTCTATGAGGTTCAAGCCCACCTCTCGTCGTTTATTCACGTCAAGGTTCATCTTCGTCCCGCATGACGTTAAACTGTATTCCACACCTACTTTGAACTACGAGGTCTTTAATTCTGTCAAGGCATGATACATAGGAATCCTCCCAGAGGTTCAAGCCCACCACCTGTTGGTCACTGCGACCCTCTTCACGTCGGTTCACTGACAACATCCATCGGACCATGGTCCACCTTCTAGTCGGTCCACCAGAACCATCCCAAACTACGAGGACTTTGATTCCCTGCCACGGGGATATGTAGGACGCCTCTTCTCCGAGCCCGGTCAGTTCCTCTCGTATGGGTTATATGGCAGTATGGCCGAGTGCAGGATGAAACTTGGGAGCAAGAGACCGATGTACATAATCAGTGGCTCGATTTGTAGAGACCCGAAGCCTGACGTACATGGACATTACATTACTTTTTCGGAATACTTAGTACATAACAAAAAACACACACACACGGATCGTAATAGTTTATTGTCTTTGGAAACTCGAAATGTAATATTCTAATCGTGGTGAAAGATCTCTAATATCTCCCATAAAGATCTCCCTTTTTTTACCTAAAACCTTTCTTTATATCCTGGGGAAAAGAAAAAAAAGGGTGAGCTCAAATGCTCAGTAACGGTAAATAAAAGAAATATAAATCTCATCGTATACACAAGCACATAACTTTTGGAAATCTTAACCTGCAAAAGAGATCATAATTTCATAACATGGGATAAATCATGGCAGTGAAATGTAATCACAATAATCATAACTAAAAGCATGAAACTTTGTGGCATACACACATAATCATATAGAATAATTTCTTGTTAGTCAAGACTCATTGCCAAGACTATCTTAGGGGACAAAGTCCCTTTCTGAACCGAGTCACCCTCGTTACAGTCCTGTTTCACTGAACCGGTATAACCTACTATTCTAGCCATGTCTATCTCATGAGATATAAAATCTTTACCCAATGCATTGGAGGGAGATATAGGTCCCACCCATCTCATAATGATACCATTCTTATGTGTGCCACAAAATCATAAATCATACATCATTACATAACCCATGTAATAAAATGGGATTCTTAAACATCATGCCATAATAATCCATAAACAATTGATATCATTTCATCATAAGAAAACTGAAACCATTTAAATCATAGAGACATGTTACATGAAACATACATATCAAATAACATCATCTTAGTGGGAAAATAGTTTTGAAAAAAAACACTTGAAATGAATTCTTGAGGAAAATATCCTTTCTTCTTTAAAAACATTTTTCCTTTCATAACATGTCATAGAAATTTAAACTAAAAGAAGTTGATTAAAAATAAACTTGAAAACTTGTAAAGGAAGCTTCTTGGAAATAATTTTTTAAAAATCCATTCATGCCGTATAAGTTAAAAAAAACATTCTTCTCATACTTTTGTCGGAAAAGTCAAAAAATACCTCGTACGAAAAACGACAAAAGATTCCATTCATATCTTTTACTAAAAACTCACCGAAGGGTAAAATTGAATTTAAACAATTGTAGGTGGATGGAAATAATATTAAATATCGAGGAAACTTGGATGTGGATGATAAAATACACCCCAGTAAATGCCAAAGTATAAACTATCTCGGATAAAAATGAGATTGTGATATTTCCCTTACCTTAGGTCCGATTTGCTTCGTAAGTGTCCGAAACTCCTGTATAATGATTTAAATAATGTCATTGACTTATTACAGAATCATATTAATTGTTATTATATCATATATGGTTCACTTATGTCTTTATATTACCTGTTCTTCTGTAAATTACATGTTAAAGAGAGTTTTGGGTAAAATTGTTTCATTTGTCGTCCGTGTTTTGACTTGTAATTATTCATATGATTACTTAGATCATGATTACTTAATTCTAGAATATAAAACATGATTTATATATATATATATATATATTCAGAATATACATATATATAATAAATTAGTAAATGGAAGGAAATACATCGTTCATGGAGACGGTAGTCCGTACGTACGCATGAACGCTGTTTTCATTTCCTTATTGAATTGAATGGAATTAAGTAGATTACATACATATAAATATACATAAATCCAGTATCATTATTATGTCATATATTTCATTAGTAATTATTATATATACTTTATAATCATTCATGAATGGTTAATCATTGAGAATGAATCTCATCGCGTTGTGGAGACGGTAGTCCGTACGTACGCACGAGCGATGATATCGTTCCCATGATCGTGGAATTGTGTTGAAGTGTATGTATACTATTTCAGTATCAATATAAATTTATAATAATCATATATAGTTACTCATTACACCATTATACCCATCCAATTAAGGTGGTGGTGGAAAATAGATTACACCACGGCGTGGAGACGATATTCCGTACGTACGCACGCGCGGTGATTTCCTTTTTCCGTAGGATGGATAGAAGGTTATTTAGAGTTGTTTAATATTTATAATAACATATCAGTATATAAGAAATACTGATGTTATTACTTTATCATGAAACAACTAAAGAAGAATAAGTTGAAGAAGAAAGAAATTGAAAAAGATCGGTAATGGATATTACCTCTTTTTGACGCGCCTTCACTTAACCTCCACTTAAAGAACTAAGGATGGTCTTTGGAGACAACCAGGACTTCTAGGATGATACTAGGGAAGTGAAGAAGATATTTTTTCAGGGTTTGGCCGAGCATGAATGCTAAAATTGGTGTGAGGAGGAAAGGGAGGAGGTGCCCTTTTATAAAGGAGGAGAGGGGCATCTTAGGAAAATCTCAAAATATTATTTTATATTAAGGTCAAATTCGGTTTATAATGGTTCCAAATGGTCTTATTTCGAAGATAAAGTAGGGATGTGTCTCAATCCTCTCATCCAATAGGATTTAGACAAGTTTAGGTTATTAGTTTAACCTTATCAATTAGATTTAACTACAAGTTAAATAATTTAACTTTTACCGTGTCTTCTTGTTTTCTTACACTATATGGTTAATAAACTTACTATGTGAAGCCAAGAGAACCCCAAGTTGTTTATTATATATATATATATCCTTATCTAAGTCATTTGGACGAACCTTAGATTTTTAGGAATTAAATAACAATTAATAATATAATATTTGTTTAAAAAACTAATTTATGTCAATTTTGACACTATTTGGTACATGATTTTTATGAAATTTCTAACAGAATTATAAGTTTGAGCCAAGTTACTTAAATCAATAATAACATGTCCTATTAACCTAGGAAATTAGTGTAATTCATAAAAAGTCTCAACTTATACTTATTTAGGCATTTATAATATCAATTATTCTAATTTTTCACTATTATGTTAATTACTGCATCATCATTGTGTCATAAATAAATTGAATTATTTAAAGTCTAAAAATTACAAATAAAATACAATTATGTAGGAAATCCTTGTATTTTTCTAATTAATATTTATAGTCGAATTTATCTTATGTATAACCCCATATTAAAAATGTTTTATTTATTAAACTTTGATTTTAACTATTTTAACCCTTCTTTAAATAAATTAATACTAAATGTCATAATCTAATCCAAGTGGGCCTAAATGATAATATTTTACACTTAAGGTTGTTTTTGGTCGAGATACACTTGTCCAATAGGATTAGGACATGTGTTAGGGTAATATTAATATCTTTTTTACCCTTAATTACCCTATTTACTTTTAACCGTGGTAAATAAAAGTAAAAAGTTACTATTCACCTAAAATTATTTTCATCTCATTGAACCACATTTTACTTACTGGCATCAACCGTGTCTCTAGGATTTTTGAAATTCCATTCACAGAAGCGGTAAAATTATGTTTTATGAAAAATTCAGTTTTTTTAACTACCACTTAGTAGTTTAACTATTCATCAAAAATTGATGTTTTTCAGAACGATGCCAAAATTTCATCCTAAGCTATATTTTATATTCCGAATTCAAAAATGAAGTCTATTTTACCATATTCATAACATAGAAGTTGCATTAATTAATTTTACAATTAAATCCCGTTGTTAAAACAAATAGCGTGTTTTTAAGAAACAATATCTATCAAAAGATTGACACTTGTTTATGTCTGGTTTAAATGTGAAATTACATCCAATGACAAACATTGTATTAAATTGTAAAAATATATTCTAAATATACTTTAAAACCACTAAAATTAATAATTTATCACTATTAATTATTTCGATTGAAAAAGTTGTTTTAACTAAAATTTAGTAATTTTCACTATTCATCAAAATATGAAAGTTATCCGAAAATTACAAAAATTTCACCCTAAGATAATTTCGATATTACGAATCCAAAAATAAAGTCCATTTTGAAAAATAAAATTTACAAAATTTCAAAAAATGGTTATTACTATTCATAACGGCTAGTTTTAATAATATTTTAATAGCATATTGTTGTTTAGTGAAACTCGTTATTGCGTACTACACACACTATCGAGGAAGGTTGCGATTGTGTGTAATGGAAGGCAAGTCAAGGATGCGTGTTGTGAAAGCTTCTTTTGGTGTAGCGTACAACACAAGACATTAATGAAATTAAAAAAAATATTTTTCATAAAATTTCGGGGTGTTACATTCTACCCCCCTTAAAATGAATTTCACCCTCGAAATTCGTCGGGGTTATAAATGGTTTACTAATAGAAAGTTTCTTTAATAGAAACCCACATCGTAAAAAGGAATACCAAAACCAATCTTTAAAAACAAAAGTATGAAACGTAATGGTTACCCAAATAAACTAATCACTGGGTTTCCACATAGGTGAAAATATGGATATGGAAGAGAAATCTAACCATCATGTTCTGATGGAGAGTGGTAGAGAACATGGCTACGGAAAAGCCAGCAATCACAAATCCATAAATTTGTGACGATCTAGGGTACCATCTAATTCATCAGATATAAGGGCACTAGGACAACATTTTTGGATTTCAAGATCATTTCCCTAAAGTTGAAAATTTGAATTAGAATAAATACTTACATTATTTTAGTACAATCTCACTGTTGTTCGTGCCTTGAACAATTTCCACTTAATCTCTTAAATAAATGAAGTTGAATTTGTTATTCGTGAAGTGTTAGCAGATCATGTGATAGAATGACGGGTCATTCCATCTGTCTCAAACAAAAGGTTAGAAAAAATTATATACATGGGTCAATCTATAGTGAGATTAATCGTATATGGTTCTTAAAATGGAATTATACTTCATATATCATATTGCTTAATATACTAAAACTAGTTTATACTAAACAAGGACTTCCTGTAGGCCAGTGGTAGGCGATAATGGCCAGTCGCACTTCGATTGTGGGTTCGATTTCCACAGCCTTGTCCGACGCGATGGGTTGTCGCCCGTCCTGCAGGTTGTCCTTTTTCTTAAACTATATTACTATAACATCCCATCAAAAAACTTCTGTCCTTAAACAATACTAACTTATGTCCAACATAATCTATTCCAATCTTTAGGCTTATCCATAATACTGCAGTCCACTCTCATAATATAGTGAAAACGATTACCAGAGATTTAATACCATCGTTGATCCCCATATATCATAAGGTATTTCTTGTTGGTCACATTACAAACATTCAAAGGCCTTAATCATGTATTCTCTTGAAGAATGAATACCCATTGAACCTTAGTGAAAACAGGAATGTAGTTAAAAGTTAACACTTTCGATAAACCAAAATACTCAAAATTATTTATACTCAAACAACTATATCACTTAGTCCTTATATCAATCATGAGGTCATGAATACTGTTAGACATTTCATTTTCTCATTTTTCCTTCATTATGCGCATAATATCTCAATCATTGTGAATACCACATTAGACCAATACATAAATATTCCAATACTCCATGATACAACATTATTTTGGAATCTGATTACATAAACACTTAATCATTCCACCACATTATTGTCATATTCAACATTGCCAATAGTGATCGCATGTGACTTCCCTTTGTCCTTCGCCTTAAGCGGTTGCTCATGTCGATCATCACTAACCCTTGGATTAGGGAATTTATTAGCATAATTCCCCATTTCCTTGCACTTGAAGCATTGAAGTGTTGGTGGTGCGTTCTCTGCAGTGTTTGCTTTATTCACATCATTAGAAACCCTTTTTCCATTACATTGACACTCAGCTGCTCGATGACCTTCTTTTCCACACTTAAAACATTTTGTAGTCCCTTTAAGACAATCTACACCATGCTTCTTTCCACACTTTGTGCATAAGGAAACATTCATCTTCTTTTCACCATTATTCTGAGATTTTTTCTTGAACTCCATCTTTAGTTTCTTGTCGAAACTATGAGATGGATATGTAACACCAACTTCCATTTCTACTTTGACAGCACAACACACAATTTCGTCATAGCTACTGAAGTCTCTTATAGCTAATGCCCTTCGAAGTCTTGGTTTTAAGCCACTGAAAAATCGATCAACTTTACTTTCAGGTTGGATGATAATGCCAGATGCATACCTTGCAAGTGTTGTAAAATTTGCTTCGTATATACCAACAGATTCATCATCCTTCTGCTTCAGCTCAAGAAACTCCTTTTCCATCTTTTTTCTAAGAATACGAGGGAAGTACTTACTGAAAAACAATTTCTTGAACTCGTCCCATTCCATGGACTCAATTTCATCTCTGGGCATCGTATTCTTGATATGATTCCACCATTGATCAGCTTCACCTTCCAAAAGATATACTTCTAAGATGACTTTATCATTTTCAGAACATTGAAGAACTGAAAATATCTTTTCAGTGGTACTGATCCATTGTTCAGCAACAAGTTGATCGGAAGTCCCACTGAAAGAAGGTGGATGTTGCCTCATGAAGGACTCAATAGAATATTGTTCCCTTCTCTGCTCATTTGGAAGTCCAGAATGATTCATATCTTGTGTAAGTATAGAAATAAGATTTTTCACTCCATCTCCCATAACATTTGTTTGTTCAGGAGGACAATCATTTCATTGACCATTGCATTGATCAACACGGTTCCTTCGGGTTCCAGCCATCGTCTAAAACCCAAAAAGAATAGTGTGAGAGGCAAATATCATGCTAGGGAAAAAAACATAATAAAGGGGGAGTACCTTCAATATCTAACATCTTAGTTTTAATTCTATGATCGTTAGCGTAGTTCTAGTACTATAACCTAAACGTATACTTAACCTTAGGGACATACCTAGACATACCTTAGAAATAATTCTAGGGATCTCACTAGCGTTTTTGCATCCTAGTTTCCAAAGGTTGACTAAACCTTTCCTCTGATACCAACTGTAGAGACCCGAAGCCTGACGTGCATGGACATTACATTACTTTTGCGGAATACTTAGTACATAACAAAAAACACACACACAAGGATCGCAATAGTTTAGTGTCTTTGGAAACTCGGAACGTAATCTTCTAATCGTGGTGAAAGATCTCCAATATCTCCCATAAAGATCTCCCTTTTTTTACCTAAAACCTTTCTTTATATCCTGGGGAAAAGAAAACATAAAAGGGTGAGCTCAAATGCTCAGTAAGGGTAAACAAAATAAATATAAATCTCATCGTATACACAAGAACATAACTTTTGGAAATCTTAACCTGCAAAAGAGATCATATTTTCATAACATGGGATAAATCATGGAAGTGAAATGTAATCACAATAATCATAACGTGAAGAATGAAACTTTGTGGCATACACACATAATCATAGAGAATCATTTCTTGTTAGTCAAGACTCATTTCTAAGACTATCTTAGTGGGCAAAGTCCCTTTCTGAACCGAGTCACCCTCGTTCCAGTCCTGTTTCACTGAACCGGTATAACCTACCGTTCCAGCCCTATCTATCTAATGAGATATAAAATCTTTACCCAATGAATTGGAGGGAGATATAGGTCCCACCCATCTCATAATGATACCATTCTTATGTGTGCCACAAAATCATAAATCATACATCATTGCATAACCCATGTAATAAAATGGGATTCTTAAACATCATGCCATCATAATACATAAACAATTGATATCATTTCATCATAATAAAATTGACACCATTTAAATCATAGAGACATTTTACTTGAAACATACATATCAAATAACGTCATCTTAGAGGGAAAATAGTTTTGAAAAAAAACACTTGAAATGAATTCTTGAGGAAAATATCCTTTCTTCTTTAAAAACATTTTTCATTTCTTAACATGTCATAAAACTTTAAACTAAAAGAAGTTGACTGAAAATAAACTTGAAAACTTGTAAAGGAAGCTTCTTGGAAATAATTTTTTAAAAATCCATTCATTCCGTATAAGTTAAAAAAACATTCTTCTCGTACTTTTGTCGGAAAAGTCAAAAAATACCTCGTACGAAAAACGACAAAAGATTCCTTTCATATCTTTTACTAAAAACTCACCTAAGGGTAAAATAGAATTTAAACAATTGTAGGTGGATGGAAATAATAGTACATATCGAGGAAACATGGATGTGGATGATAAAATACACCGCCGTAAATGCCAAAGTATAAACAATCTTGGATAAAAATGAGATTGTGATATTTCCCTTACCGTAGGTCCGATTTTCTTCGTAAGTGTCCGAACCTCATGTATAATGATTTAAATAATGTCATTGACTTATTAAAGAATCATATTCATTGTTATGATATCATATATGGTTCACTTATGACTTTATATTACCCGTTCTTTTGTAAATTTCATGTTAAAGAGCATTTTGGGTAAAATTGTTTCATTTGTCGTCCGTGTTTTGACTTGTAATTATTCATATGATAACTTAGTTCATGATTAATTAATTACAGAATATAAACCATGATTTATATATATATATTCATAATATACATATATATAATAAATTAGTAAATGGAAAGAAATACACCGTTCATGGAGACGGTAGTCCGTACGTACGCATGAACGCTGTTTTCATTTCATTATTGAATTGAATGGAATTAAGTAGATTACATACATATAAATATACATAAATCCAGTATCATTATTATGTCATATATTTCATTAGTACTTATTATATATACTTTATAATCATTCATGAATGGTTAATCATTGAGAATGAATCTCATCGCGTCGTGGAGACGGTAGTCCGTACGTACGCACGAGCGATGATATCGTTCCCATGGTCGTGGAATTGTGTTGAAGTGTATGTATACTATATCAGTATCAATATAAATTTATAATAATAATATATAGTTACTCATTACACCATTATACCCATCCAATTAAGGTGGTGGTGGAAAATAGATTACACCACAGCGTGGAGACGGTATTCCGTACGTACGCACGCGCGGTGATTTCCTTTTTCCGTAGGATGGATAGAAGGTTAATTAGAGTTGTTTCATATTTATAATAACATATCAGTATATAAGAAATACTGATGTTATTACTTTATCATGAAACAACTAAATAAGAATAAGTTGAAGAAGAATGAAATTGAAAAAGATCGGTAATGGATATTACCTCTTTTTGACGTGCCTTCACTTATCCTCCACTTAAAGAACTAAGGATGGTCTTTGAAGAAGACCAGAACTTCTAGGATGATACTAGGGAAGTGGAGAAGATATTTTTTCAGGGGTTGGCCGAGATTGAATGCTCAAATTGGTGTGAGGAGGAAAGGGAGGAGGTGCCCTTTTATAAGGGAGGAGAGGGGCATCATAGGAAAATCTCAAAATATTATTTTATATTATGGTCAAATTCGGTTTATAATGGTTCAAAATGGTCTCATTTCGAAGTTAAAGTGGGGATGGGTCGAAATCCTTTCATCCAATAGGATTTAGAAAAGTTTAGGTTATTATTTTAACCTTATCAATTAGATTTAACTATAAGTTAAATAATTTAACTTTTACCGTGTCTTCTTGTTTTCTTACACTATATGGTTAATAAACTTACTATATGAAGCCAAGTGAACCCCAAGAAGTTTATTATTAATATATATATCCTTATCAAAGTCATTTGGCCGAAACGTAGATTTTTAGGAATTAAATAAAAATTAATAATATAATATTTGTTTTAAAAACTAATTCATGTCAATTTTGACACTATTTGGTACATGATTTTTATGAAATTTCTAACAGAATGATAAGTTCGAACCAAGTTACTTAAATCAATAATAACATGTCATATGAACCTAGGAAATTAGTGGAATTAATAAAATGTCTCAACGTATACTTATTTAGGCATTTATAATATCAATTATTCTAATTTTTCACTATTATGGTAATTAATGCATCATCATTGTGTCATAAATAAATTGAATTATGTAAAGTCTAAAAATTACACATAAAATACCATTATGTAGGAAATCCGTTTATCTGTTTAATGAATATTTATAGTCGAATTTATCATATGTATAACCCCATATTAAAAATGTTTTACTTATTAAACTTTGATTTTAACTATTTTAACCCTTCTTTAAATAAATTAATACTAATTGTCCTAATCTAATCCAAGTGGGCCTAAATGATAATATTTTACACTTAAGGTTGTTTTTGGTCGATATAAACTTGTCCAATAGGATTAGGACATGTGTTAGGGTAATATTAATATCATTTGTACCCTTAATTACCCTATTTACTTTTAACCGTGGTAAATAAAAGTAAAAAGTTACTATTCAGCAAAAAAAAATTCATCTCATTGAACCACATT
Organism: Viscum album; assembly: GCA_963277665.1. Classification (NCBI taxonomy): domain Eukaryota; kingdom Viridiplantae; phylum Streptophyta; class Magnoliopsida; order Santalales; family Viscaceae; genus Viscum; species Viscum album. The sequence goes on from OY728135.1 coordinate 1,373,629,595, forward strand.
TTACTTACTAACATCAACTGTGTCTCTCGGATTTTTGAAATTCCATTCACAGAAGCGGTAAAATTAAGTTTTATGAAAAATTCAGTTTTTTTAACTACCACTTAGTAGTTTCACTATTCATCAATAATTGATGTTTTTCAGAACAATGTCAAAATTTCATCCTAAGCTATATTTTATATTCCGAATTAAAAATTGAAGTCTATTTTACCAAATTCATAACATAGAAGTTTCATTAATTAATTTTATAATTAAATCCCGTTGTTAAAACAAATAGCGTGTTTTTAAGAAACAATATCTATCAAAAAATTGACACTTGTTTATGTCTGGTTTAAATGTGAAATTACATCCAATGACCAACATTGTATTAAATTGTAAAAATATATTCTAAATATACTTTAAAACCACTAAAATTAATAATTTATCACTATTAATTATTTCGATTGAAAATGTTGTTTTTAACTAAAATTAATAATTTTCACCATTCATCAAAATATGAAAGTTATCTGAAAATTACCAAAATTTCACCCTAAGCTAATTTCGATATTACGAATCCAAAAATATAGTCCATTTTGAAAAATAAAATTTACAAAATTTCAAAAAGTGGTTATTACTATTCATAACAGCTTGTTTTAATAATATTTTAATAGCATATTGTTGTTTAGTGAAACTCGTTATTGCGTACTACACACGCTATCGAGGAAGGTCGCAATTGCGTGTAATGGAAGGCAAGTCAAGGATGCGTGTTGTGAAAGCTTCTTTTGGTGTAGCATACAACACAAGACATTAATGAAATTAAAAAGAATATTTTTCATAAAATTTTGGGGTGTTACAAGATTTTTCTCAGCTTTATCTTCACCACCCTTGTAAAGGCAATTCGGGCATGAATTTCTATAAGGGGGAATTTTCTAACAACCTTGTTCTTATTCTTGAGGTACGAGTTTATTTCTTTCCTTTTTCCATAAGTTTTTTTAGAAAATAAGGGAAATGTGAGAAAAATCCAATATTTATGGGTACACGCCGTGTACTTTTGTACACACACTATGTACTTTGGCTGTGTGGGATGAGAATCCAGGGCGTGTAGGCTTGTTGGTGATTAAGGGTGTAAAAACTAACTACACGCCATGTACGTAGTAATACACACAGTTTAATTAGTCAGCAGGTGAGCAGTAAGGTGGTGGGATTTGCCTCCAGCAGAATGATAATACATGTCGTGTACTTTGTGTAAGCAAGTCGGCAGATGAACATTGATGTAGTGGAATGTAGCAGTTATAGGAACAGTTAAAAAATTGAAAGCACGCATCATGTTCTTGAGAATTAGAGACCGTGTAGTTATTTTTTTTTTGTTAAAAAAAGGCAGTAGCATCCTCATTCGACAGAGGAGGCAGGGAACTCACCAGAGCTCTAGAGGAGGAGGCTGAGGCTTGGAGGATCTCCTGATTCCTCACCGAGACTCCAATTCTTTCATCGTTGATCTCATTTGAATCGCACGGGTAAGATATTCCTTCTCATTGAATCTTTACATCAAATTATTTCTCTAAGGAATGTTATTTAGGTTTGAATGGGTAATCATTCATCTCAGATCTGCATCGTTTTTGGTAGTTTTGGGAGGCACCTTTCACATATATCATTCAGAGTAGATCGAGGGAGGTGGTCTTGTGTTTAATTCCAACTGTCGAGTTGATTTTGTGTACCATTGTGCCACGCGACCTTGTTCGAGGTGTCATGTGGCTGAGGCCTTGACTGTTTAGATACCTAAAATTGAATAGGTAATCTATTGATTATGTATAAACTAATGTTTCAGATCATTTCTTTGATCCAGGGCAACCCCGAGGGTGCGGTTCCCTTGTTTAGCTTCTTGGACAGGATACCCCGGGGTATGCTATGACTGTATCATGTTTTCTTTAGAGGAAACATATATAAATTTCTTGCTTATGTTTTGGGCTTGGCCCGGTTACTTGCTTTTCCTATGGAATACTCGAGGGCAATGTTTTGTTTAGCCTGAGGGAAAAGTTTTGTTTAGCCTGAGGACATTTTTTTTATTCTTGAGGGCAGTAGCTTCCATGCCTGAGGGAAATATCTAGTATTCCTAAGGAAAATATTCGTTATGCCTGAGGGTTGTCACCTGAGGGTTTCATTTCGGCTTGCCTGAGGGTAAGGACTTGCATGTATGATGAAAATGTTTACTTTGAATATTCACTGTGGTGTTTTCAGAGGTTGTACCTGTATAGACCCAAAGCTTGACGTACATGGACATTACATTACTTTAGCAGAATACATAATACATAACAAACACAGACACACAAGGACCGTAATAGTTTAGTGTCTTTGGAAACATAGAATTTAATCTTCTAATCGTGGTGAAAGATCTTGACCTTCTCCCATAAAGATCTTCCCCTTTTTTTCGTACCTTTAACATTTCTTTATATCCTGGGGAAAAGAAAACATAAAAAGGGTGAGTTCAAATGAAAAGTAAGGGTAAGCATAGCGAACATAAAAAAATCCATAAACATTTGAATGCAAATGATTGAACATAAAATCTAAACATCAAAATCTTGGGAAAGGACATAAATCTTGGAATTACGTAAGGCATATATCATAATGGAATATAAATCTTGATAAAATATCATTTGAATAAATCATGTAATTGTGGAACCATTCAGCACTTGTTATGATTTCCATATTAGCCAAGGCTTGCTGCTAAGACCATCTTAGTGGACAAAGTCCCTTTCTGAATCGAGTTCACTCCTCGTTTCAGTCCTGTAACACTAAACCAGATTAACTTTCCATTCCATCCATGTCTATATCATGAGATATAAATCTTCACCCAATGAATTTGAGGGAGATATAGGTCCCACCCATCTCATAATGAAATCATTCTTACTTCTGCCACAACATAAACATAAATCATTCATCATAACCCAAAGAATAAAATGGGTTTCATAAACATCATTCCATCATAACATAATCCATATAAAAAAATGGATTTCATTTCATAATAAGAAAAGTGAAAACATGTAAATCATAGAGGCATGATATTTGAAACATACACATATGAAATAATGTCATCTTAGTTGAAAAATGGTCTTGATAAAACAGTTGAAATGAATTCATGAGGAAAATATCATGTCTTCTTCAAAATCATTCTCTTTCCAAAAAATGTCATGCAATTTTAAAAGAAAAGAATTTTGTTGAAAATAGTCATGAAATCGTTTGGAGGAAGCTTCATGAAAATAAGGCTTTATAAAACCGTAAAAATCCTTTCATTCCATATACGTTAAAAAAATATTCTTGTCGTACTTTTGTCGGAAAAGTCAAAAAGTACCTTGTAGGGTAAATAAAAGAAAGATTACTTCCATACCATGGGGTAAAGGTAAAATGGGTAAAAATTAATTTAATCATACATGAATACACTTTTATAAAACATGTACATGGATGATATCAATAACCCCAGTAAATACTTACGAATAACCAATCCCGGATAAAAATGAGATTTGCAAATTTATCCCTTACCTTAGGTCCGATATGATTTGTATGGATCAAAAACTCATGTATAATGATTTAAATAATGTCATTGACTTATTACATAATGATATTAATTGTTATGATATCATATATGTTTCACTTATGACTTTATATTACTCGTTCTTTTGTAAATTCCATGTTAAAGAAGCGTTTTGGGTAAAATCATTTCATTTATCGTATGTGTTTCGACTTGTCGTTCTTGATATTATTACGTATATCCAGATTTACATAATTCCAGAATGTAAACCATGATTTATATATAATATATTTTCATTATATACATATATATTATAGATCGATAAAAGGAATGAAATACACCGTTCATGGAGACGGTAGGTCGTACGTACGCATGAACACTATTTTCATTTCCTTATTGAATTAAATGAAATTAAATAGATGACATAAATATATATATAAATAAATCCATTAGCATTATTATGTCATATATTTCATTATTATTCATTATATGTAGTTTATAATCATTCATTAATGGTTAATCATGGATAATGAATCTCATCGCATTCGTGGAGACGGTAGTCCATACGTACGCATGAGCGATGATATAATTCTCGTGATCATGGTATTGTATTGGAGTGTATGTATACTATTTAATAATAAATATCAATTTAAAATAATAATATATAGTCATTATTTACACTATTATACCCATCCAAGTAAGGCGGTGGTGGAAAATAGATTACACCACAGCGTGGGGACGATATTCCGTACGTACACACGCGCGGTGATTTCGTTTTCCATAGGATGGATATATGGTAAAATAGGGTTGTTTCATACTTTAATAACATATCAGTTTATGAGTGAAACTTATGTTATTACTTCATAATGAAACAACTAAAGAAGAAGAAGTAGAAGAAGAAATAAAGTTGAAAAAATTAGTAACGGACATTACCTCTTCTTTGAAGCGCCTCTTTGAGACCACCTCTTGGGGAATGAACATTGGTGTTTGAAGAACACCAGGACCTATAAGATATTTCTAGTGAAGTGGAGAAGATAATTTGGCAGGGTTTTGCCGAGCTTGAAGGCTCAATGTGGTATGAGGAAGAGAGGGAGGAGGTGCCCTTTTATAAGGGAGGAGAGGGGCACCTTTGGAATAACTAAAACTATTATTTTATTATAAAGTCATATTCGGGTTTTAATAGCTCCAAATTGAGTTATTTAGAAGATAAGGTGGGGATGGGTCGAAATACTTTCATACAATAGAATTTATACAAGTTTAGGTTTCTATTTTAACCTTATCATTTAGATTTAACTTTAAGTTAAATAATTTTTCTTTTACCGTGTCTTCTTGTTTTCTTACACTATAAGGTTAATAAACTTACTATAACAAGCCAAAAGAACCCCAAGTTGTTTATTATTAATCTATATAACCTTATCTAATTCATTTTTCCTAACCTTAGATTTTTATTAATAAAATAACCATTAATAATATAATATTTTTTAAAAAAATTATTTTATGTCAATTTTGCCACTATTTGGTAATTGATTTTTGTGAAAATCATAACAGTAAGATTAGTTCTCATAAAGTTAATTAAATGAATACTAACACGTCATATTAACATATAATTTTTTTTAATTCATAAAAAGTCTCAAATTACATTTATTTGGGTATTTATAACATCAATTGTGTTAATATTTCATTAATAATATAATTACTGCATCATCATTGTGTCATAAATAAATTAAATTATTTAAAGTCCAGAAATTACAAATAAAATACCATTATATAGGAAATATTTTTAGATTTATAATTAATATTTATAGTCGAAGTTATCTTATGTATAACCCTATATTACAAATGATTTACTTATTAAACTTTGATTTTAACTATTTTAACCCTTCTTTAAATAAATTAATAGTAAATTTCCTAATCTAATACAAGTGGGCCTAAATGGTCATATTTTATTCCTAAGGTTGTTTTTGGTCGAATTACACTTATCCAAAAGAATTAGAACATGTGTTAGGGTAATAATAATATCATTTTTACCTTTAGTTACTCTATTTACTTTTAAATGTGGTAAATAAAAGTAAAAAGTTACTATTCACCAAAAATTATTTTAATCTCATTGAACCACATTTTACTTAATGAAATAAACCATGTCTCTCGGATTATTGAAATTCCATTCACAAAAGTGGTAAAATTATGTTTTATGTAAATTTGCTAATTCTCCTAGGAGGTGGGTAAAAGACGGTCAAAAGTTCAATAAATTTTTTATATATCTATAATTATTATAAAATGACTCCAATGAATTACATTGAACTTATATAGGTATTATGTGTCAATTTTGACATAAAAATTTTAAATAAAATAAATAATTATTTAAATAAAAAGTCGGTTTTTAAATAGTAACGCAGTGTTTTCACTATTCATCAAAAATTGAAAGTTTTCATAAAAATACCAAAATTTCACCCTAGGCTAATTTCGATATTCCGAATCCAAAAATGAAGTCCAATTTGAAAGGTGATATTTACAAAATTTCAAAAAGTGGTTATTACTTTTCATAACGGCTAGTTTTAATAATATTTTAATAGCATATCGTTGTTTAGTGAAATTCGGTATTGCGTACAACACACGCTATCGAGGATGGTCGCAATTTCATGTAATTCATCCAATTTAGGGTTGAATTTTGTGCAAGACTCATTTGTTGTAGCGCAAAACACCAGACATCAATAAAATTAAAAAGAATATTTTTCATAAAATATCGGGGTGTTACATTCTACCCTCCTTAAAATGAATTTCTCCCTCGAAATTCGTTGGGGTTATAAATGGTTTACTACTCGAAAGTTTCTTTAATAGAAATCCACATCGTAAAAAGGAATACCAAAACCAATATTTAAAAACTAAAGTGTGAAACATAATGGTTACCCAAATTAACTATTCACTGGGTTTCCACATAGGATAACATAGGTGAAAATATGGATATGGAAGAGAAACCTAACCATCATGTTCTGATGGAGAGTGGTAGAGAGAACAGATATGAAAAATCCAACAATCACAAAGCCATAGATTTGTGATGATCTATGGTACCATCTGATTCATCGGATATATGGGAACTAGGACAACGTTTTAGGTTTTCAAGATCATTTCCATAAAGTTGATGATTTAAATGAAATACTTACATGATTTTGGTACAATTTCACTGTTGTTCATGAATTGATCAATTTACACTTCATCCCTTAAAAAATGAAGTTGAATTTGTTATTCGTGATGTGTTAACAGATCATGTGATAGAATGATGGGTCATTCCATCTCTTTCAAACAAAAGGTTAGCAAAAGCTATAAGTCCAGCTTATGGTTAGATTAATCGTATATGGTTCTAAAAATAAACATATAATTCATATATCATACCTCTTAATAAAATAAATCTAGTTTCTACTAACCAGGGACTTACTGTAGGACAGTGGTAGGCGATAAAGTCCAGTCGCATTTTGGTTGTGTGTTCGATTCCACAGCCTTGTCCGACGCGATGGGCTGTCGCCCATCCTGCAGGTTGTCCTTTTTCTAAAACTACATTACTATAATATCCCATCAATAATATCTAAAAAACTTCTATCCTTAAACAATACTAACTTATGTACAACATAATCCATTCCAATCTTTAGGCTTATCCATAATACTGCATTCCACTCTCATAATATAGTGAAAACGATTACCAGAGATTTCATATAACAAGCATGTTTATACCATCGTTGATCCCCATATATCATATGATATGTCTTGTTGGTCACATATCAAACATTCTAAGTCCTTAATCATGTATTCTCTTGAAAAATGAATACCCATTGAATCCTAGTGAAACATGAGTGTTGTCAAAAGTTAACTCTTTCCACATACTAAAACCCCAAAATTCTATATACTCAAACCATGATATAACTTTTACCTTATATCAGTCATAATCCCATGAATACTTTCAAACATTTCATTTTCTCCTTATCCCTTCATTATGCACATATCATCATCTTTCCAAAAATATCTCAATCACTTTCCATGGTTACCGGTACCATAAAATTATTGAAAACCACAATAGACCAATACATAAATATTCCAATATTCCATGATACTATATACAACATTATTTTTGAATCCCATTACATAAACACTTAATCATTCAACCACATCGTTTTCATATTCAACATTTCCAATAGTGATCGCATGTGACTTCCCTTTGTCCTTTTGCATAAGTGGTTGCTCATGTCGATCATCATTAACCCTTGGATTAGGGAATTGATTAGCATAATGCCCCATTTCATTGCACTTGAAGCATTGAAGTGTTGGTGGTGCGTTCTCTGCAGTCTTTTCTTTATTCACACTATTAGCTACCCTTTTTCCATTACTTCGACACTCAGCTACTCGATGACCTTTTTTTCACACTTAAAAACATTTTCTAGTCCCTCTAAGAAAATATCCACCATGCTTCTTTCCACACTTTGAGCATAAGGAAAGATTCATCTTCTTTTCACCATTATTCTGAGATTTTTCCTTGAACTCCATCTTTCATTTCTGGTCAAAACCATGAGATGGATATGTAACACTAACTTCCATTTCTACCTTAATAGCACAACAGACAATTTATTCATAGCTACTGAAGTCTCTTATAGATAATGCCTTTCGAAGACTTAGTTTTAAGCCACTGAAAAATCGATCAACTTTTCTTTCAGGTTGGATGATAAAGCCAGATGCATACCTTCCAAGTCTTGTAAAATTTGCTTCGTATATACCAAAATATTCACCATCCTTCTGCTTAAGATCAAGAAACTCATTGTCCATCTTTGTTCGAAGAATACGAGGGACGTACTTAATGGAAAACAAGTTCTTGAACTCGTCCCATTCCATGGACTAAATTTCATCTCTTTGCCTCATATTCTTGATAAGATTCTACCATTGATCAATATCACCTTCCAAACGATATACTGCTAAGATGAATTTATCATGCTCATAAAATTGTAGAACTGAAAAAATCTTTTCAGTAGTACTGATCCATTGTTTAGCCACTAAGGTATCAGAAGACCCACTAAATGAAGGTGGACGCTGCCTCATAAAGGATTCAACAAATTGTTGCTCCTTTATCTGCTCATTTTGAAGCCCAGAATGATTCGTAGCTAGTGTAAGTATAGAAATAATATTGTGCACTCCAACTCCCATGACATTGGTTTGGCCAGGAGGACAATCATTGCATTGTCCATAACATTGATCAACACGGTTCCTTCAGGTTCCAGCCATTGTCTAAAACCCAAAAAGAATAGTGCGAGAGGAAAAAATCATGCTAAGGAAAACAAAATAGTAAAGGGGGAGTATCCAAAATATCTATCATCTTAGGTTAAATTATAAGATCGTTACCATAGTTCTAGTACTATATCCTATATGTATACTTATCCTTAGGGACATCCCTAGACATACCTTAGAAATATCTCTAGGGATCTCACTAACGTTTTCACATCCTAGTTTCCAAAGGTTGACTAAACCTTTCCTCTAATACCGAATGTAGAGACCCAAAGCTTGACGTACATGGAAATTACATTACTTTAGAGGAATACATAATACATAACAAACACAGACACACAAGGACCGTGATAGTTTAGTGTCTTTGGAAACTCAGAATTTAATCTTCTAATCATGGTGAAAGATCATCAACTTCTCCCATAAAGATCTTCCCCTTTTTTTCTTACCTAAAACCTTTATTTATATCCTGGGGAAAATAAAACATAAAAAGGGTGAGCTCAAATGCTCAGTAAAGGTAAGCATATAGGACATAAAACAATCTATAAACATTTGAATGCAAAAGATTTAACATAAATCTAAACATCAAAATCGTGGGCGAGGACATAAATCTTGGAAGTATGTAAGGCATATATCATAAAGGAACATCAATCTTGTTAAAATATCATGGGAATAAATCAAGTAATTGTGGAAACCATTCAGCACTTGTTATGATTTCTATAGTATCCAAGGCATTACTGCTAAGACCATCTTAGTGGACAAAGTCCCTTTCTGAATCAAGTTCACTCCTCGTTTCAGTCCTGTAACACTGAAACAGATTAACTTACCATTCCTGACATGTCTATATCATGAGATATAAATCTTTACCCAATTAATTTGAGGGAGATATAGGTCCCACCCATCTCATAATGAAATCAATCTTACTTGTACCACATCATAAATATAAATCATTCATCATAACCCAAAGAATAATATGGGTTTCATAAACATCATTCCATCATAACATAATCCATATAAAAAATGGATATAATTTCATAAAAAGAAAAGTGACACCATGTAAATCATAGAGACATGATACTTGAAACATACACATATGAAATAATTTCATCTTAGATGAAAAATGGTTTTGATAAAACACTTGAAATGAATTCTTGAGGAAAATATCCTTTCTTATTCAAAATCATTCTCTTTCCACAAAATGTAATGCAATTTTAAAAGAAATGAATTTTGTGGAAAATAGTCAAGAAATCGTTAGGAGGATGATTCAGGAAAATAAGGATTTATAAAACCATAAAAATCCTTTCATTTCGTATACGTTAAAAAAACATTCTTCTCATACTTTTGTCAGAAAAGTCAACAAGTACCTTGTAGGGTAAATAAAAGAAAGATTCCTTCCATACCATGAGGTAAAAGTCAAATGGGTAAAAATGAATTTAAACATACATGAATACACTTTTATAAAACATGGACATGGATGATATCAATAACCCTAGTAAATACTTACGAATAAGCAATCTCAGATAAAAATGAGATTTGCAAATTTATCCCATACCTTAGGTCCGATATGCTTTGTATGGATCTGAACCTCCTGTATAATGATTTAAATAATGTCATTGACATATTACATAATCATATTAATTTTTATGATATCATATATGTTTCACTTATGACTTTATATTACCCGTTCTTTTGTAAATTCCATGTTAAAAAAGCGTTTTGGGTAAAATCATTTCATTTATCGTATGTGTTTCGAAGTGTCATTCTTGATAATATTACATATATATTGATTTAAATAATTCCATAATGTAAAAAATGATTTATATATAATATATATTCATCATATACATATATATTATAGATCGATAAATGGAATGAAATACACTGTTCATGGAGACGGTAGGCCGTACGTACACATTAACGTTGTTTTTCTTTCCTTATTGAATTAAATGAAATTAAATAGATGACATACATATATATATACATAAATACAGTAGCATTATTATGTCATATATTTTATTATTATTCATCATATATACTTTATAATCATTCTTTAATGGTTAATCATGGAAAATGAATCTCATCGTGTTCATGGAGACGGTAGTCCGTACGTATGCACAAGCGATGATATCATTCCCATGATCGTGGAATTGTATTGGAGTGTATGTATACTATTTCATAATAAATATCACTTTAAAATAATCATATATAGTCATTATTTACTCCATCATACCCATCCAAGTAAGGTGGTGGTGGAAAATAGATTACACTACGGCGTGAGGACGGTATTCCGTACGTACACACATGCGGTGATTTCGTTTTCCATAGGATGGATAGATGGTGAAATAGGGTTGTTTCATAATTATAATAACATATCAGTATATGAGTGATACTGATGTTATTACTTCATAATGAAACAACTAAAGAAGAAGAAGTATAAGAAAAATAAAGTTGAAAGAATCGGTAACGGACATTACCTCTTATTTGAAGCGCCTCTTTGAGACCTCTTCTTAGGGCACTAAACATGTTATTTAAAGAAGACCAGGACCACTAGGATGTTTCTAGGGAAGTGGAGAAGCGAATTTTTCTGGGTTTGGCCGAGCTTGAAGACTCAATGTGGTGTGAGGAAGAGAGGGAGGAGGTTCCCTTTTATAAGGGAGGAGAGGGGCACCTTTGGAATAACTAAAAATATTATTTTATTATAAAGTCATATTCGGTTTTTAAAAGCTCCAAATTGAGTTATTTCGAATCTAAGGTGGGGATGGGTCGAAATAATCTCATCCAATAGAATTTATAAAAGTTTAGGTTTCTATTTTAACTTTATCATTTAGATTTAACTTTAAGTTAAATAATTTTTGTTTTACCGTGTCTTCTAGTTTTCTTACACTATAAGGTTAATAAACTTAATATAACAAGCCAAACGAACCCCAAGTTGTTTATTATTAATATATATAACCTTATCTGAGTCATTTGGCCGAACAATATATTTTTAGGAATAAAATAACAATTAATAATATAATATTTTTAAAAAAACTATTTAATGTCAATTTTGACACTATTTGGTAATTGATTTTTGTGAAAATCATAACAGAGCGATTAGTTCTAAATAAGTTACATAAATCAATAAAAACATGTCATATTAACATGTAAAATTATTGGAATTCATAAAAAGTCACAAATTACATTTATTTAGGTATTTATAACATCAATTATGTCAATATTTCATTAATAATATAATTACTGCATCATCATTGTGTCATAAATAAATTAAATTATTTAAAGTTTAAAAATTACAAATAAAATACCATTATATATTAAATAGTTTTATATTTATAATGAATATTTATAGTTGAATTTATATTATGTATAACCCTATATTAAAAAATATTTACTTATTAAACATTTATTTTAACTATTTTAACCCTTCTTGAAATAAATTAATAGTAAATGCCCTAATCTAATCCAAGTGTGCCTAAATGGTCATCTTTTATTAATAAGGTTGTTTTTGGTCTAATTACACTTATCCAATAGAATTAGGACATGTGTTAGGGTAATAGTAATATCATTTTTACCTTTAAATACCATTTTTACATTTAACCGTGGTAAATAAAAGTAAAAAGTTACTATTCACCAAAAATTATTCTCATCTCATTGAACCACATTTTTCTTAATGACATCAACCGTGTATCTAGGATTTTTGAAATTACATTCAAAAAATCGGTAAAATTATGTTTTATGTAAATTTGTAAATTCTCCTAGGAGGTCGGTAAAAGACGGTTAAAAGTTCAATAAAATTTTTATATATCTAAAATTATTATAAAATGACTCCAATTAATTACATTGAACTTATATAGGTATTATGTGACAATTTTGACCTAAAAAAATTTAAATAAAATAAATAATTATTTAAATAAAAAGCCGGGTTTTAAATAGTAACCCTGTGTTTTCACTATTCATCAAAAATTGAAATTTTCATAAAAATACCAAAATTTCACCGTAGGCTAATTTCGATATTCCAAATCAAAAAATGAAGTCCAATTTGAAAGACGAAATTTAAAAATTTAAAAAAGTGGTTATTACTATTCATAACAGCTAGTTTTAATAATATTTTAATAGCATATTGTTGTTTAGTGAAACTCGGTATTGCGTACAACACACGCTATCGAGGATGGTCGCGATTGCGTGTAATGCATCCAAGTTAGGGTTTCACGTTGTGAAAGACTCCCTTGTTGTAGTGTACAACATAATACATCAATAAAATTAAAAAGAATATTTTTCATAAAATCTCAGGGTGTTATAGTACCTTCCAAGTTAAAGCACATGCTTATTGTTATTATTATATTTTAAATGTTAGATAGCCTATTGTGGTCTCTGCTGTGGAACTGTATAGGAAAATTGTCGTTCAAGGCTGAGTCTCAAGAAACATATAATTCAATTATATTGAATTTTTAAATAATTATTAAATTGGAAATATAACTGATAAGAATGGTTACTATTGAGTACTTCATAGTTTACTGTATTTCATTATTGCACACTGTAGTTGCGCATTTTCACAGACAGTTGGGCACGGGCCTCTGGTGGTTGCCTACTAGGATTTATTTCTCACACCCTGTTTGGGTTATGTATTGGGCCCAAACAAATTATATATCTGCAGGTGTTGAAGAGGACAAGGGATCCTACATAGGTACATGATTTTTGTAGTGGAGTAGGAGAGCATGAGAACGAGCATAGGCTTGCGATGCTGCTGAGTTCTTATTGAACTGCCTTGGTTTTGTTTTGATGTATTGTATTAGATTGCAGTGTATCCTGTTTTGGATGCTTTCATAGAATTAGAGTCATGTTGCATCATCATATATATGGTTGTTTGTTATCTTTTACTTCAGTTTCGTTGTCTAATATTGTCTACTGCTTCTACTTTTGTATGTTTATATTGTTTCCACTCTACTACATTTTGACTAATGAGGTCATAGTTTCCCCACTATCAGTCCTAGATCATTGCTGCTATTCGAAAGCCTCTGGAATTTGGGGAGATGCGCTTGAGGTTATGTAAGACAACATGGCTTGAACGACTTCCCTAGGATTCCAGGAGACCTCCATATATCTTTTAGGCATTCTAGAGATCCTTCCCATGGGTCAAAACTATATATATATGTCTTCTATGGGGATGCAAACAAAATATTCGGTTTGAACATGCATGTTTTGTCCTCTATATCACTTTTCCTTACACATTCATCCACTTGTACCCCAATTGGTTGTGAGGAATTCATACTAAGAGGTATATTTATCTTCAAATAAGGGGTCCACCAACTGTATCACATTAACAAAGAAAAATGTGATATCTTCATATGATGAGGATTTCGTTTAGTGGGGTGGTTCCCATGAATCAGATGTTATAGAGAAGAAATCCTCAAGAGTTAGAGATTCCATTGGACCTAAAAATGGATCATCCTCTCCTGTATCATTCTACGTCCAAGGGATGCATTTACCTCTATGAGGTATATTTGATGTAACCTCCATAGGTTATTCGGTTTTTAAGGGACATCAATATTGTTCTCTATAGGTATCATGAGATTAATTTATAATATTTTTAGTCATTTAGTTGTTTATCTTATTCCCACCCCTGGATGAAACTTCTTTCCAATCGCCTTATTCTTCTAATTGGGTGACAACTATGTAGGTCACCTTCTCTTGGGAGTTGTCCAACATCACCTGACTAGAATCACTCATGCCATAGAAGACATCTTTGAAGATAAAGAGATTGTAGATATCGTGACCTAACCATCTATGGAAGGGGCAGTATTCAGGATGATCAATAAATTTGACCTCAGTGGTTATCCAATGTTATGGTAGCTTAAATAGGTTAATTCCCCTAGATTTAAGGAAATAACCAGGGAATTTTTCATTTTAGAAAGGATATATTTTATTAATATGTTCCTCAAATCCTTGGAAACCCAGATCTATTTTCTATCTATCTAAGGGAAATTCTATTGTTGTTTCCACTCAATAAGAGGCTTCATGATGTTTTAGACCTACCTAGGTGCTTGAATGGGAACTACTATTACATTGAGGGTAACATCATCAATTTATTCCTTACTGATAATTTTCCAAAGTGATGAGGGCTTGAGTTAAGAATTAGCTGGGGTCAACTGAATGGCATCTTCTGACCACTGTTAGATTTATACAAACTTGTGGATCCTAGAAAGATACTTCATTAGAATGAGAGGTGTATGTAGATCATCCTATATATTTTCGGAGTTGAGTTCCTAAAATTTGTTCTCTATGGGAGGGACGGTGAGTGAATAGGTTAACCCTTTCCAATTATTAGTGAATTCAGACACTCACTAATTATAACATTGTTTTTAGTTTTTTAGGCCGAATGTTTTCATCATCCTCAGTGTGTAGATGAAATGGTAAAAAATTGATAACAAAGGACTTCCCATACAACAAAGAATCATGCTATAAGTATATTGTACCAAACAAAGGCTTTCCACACCAGAGTCTATATAAAACCCCTATGCTTGGTCAGCTCTTTTTGATATAGAGGGCCCATCATTATTCCACATCAGGATACTAAGTGTGTGAGAAGATATATAGGGTATCATGTGTTATCAATTGTGGAGATGGTGTGATTACTAATGTTGGGGGGAGGCAAAGTGAAATCCACCTATTAAAGATATTACATTGTATCATGTGTCACTATTACAAACCACCCTTCCATGGATTCCAATTGTGTATCCAGGGACTTGATGATGTTCAATAGTTCTTGTGGTACTACTATCTGAGCTAAATATCTTCTATACGGAGTAGACATGGTATGATTAGGTGTTCTCATTTTCATCTCTCATTGATTCTCGATTGATCCAATGACTAGATGATCTCCCTGGTGAGGGAGAGGCTATCAAAATAATGGAGGTAAGTCATGATCATTTTTAGCATCCTACATTTTAGAGACTGACTGCTTGGATCTAAAGTAGATGTGACACTCAGATTTATTCTTATAGGTCGATCAGATCTAGGAGGAAAAATATTAATCTCTGTCTGAAGATGATATTCAGTGGAAATGTTTCCCTTTAATATCTACTCATTTAATTGTTTGATAGTTTCTATCTCACTCTCATATTGAGACAACTATTCCTATATGGAAGTATTTTGGATTTTTTTGGGTGGTTATTGGGATATTTCCATACCATTATTTTTATATTTGGATATGTTCATCAATAGAGGAGGCAACTTGATATTCAGTGGGGCCATATTTTGGAACCTCATTTTGTTTTGATAGCCAACAATGTCAGTGGGTGCATCCGAATCCCCATCCAAGGGTAGATTTTTTGTATTGATACCCACTGCATTTTTGTCTTAATCCACATTATCTATTGTGTTGACAATTACAATATTTATAGAGGTTTATTGCATAATTGTGGTTGTTCCATTACTTTTAATGTAAAATGATAATTCTAATCTACCAGAATTAGGGTCGTTTCTCAAACCAATTTCCATATTAGGACATTTTTTCTTGTGACCCCAATAAGATTTTATTTCCTTTTTTGTAAATTCCTACAGTATTTGTCTATGAATAGTGATATTGAGTGGGTTTCTTGCCATGTTTTACTAACATGCCCCAAATAGTTGAGGGTTTTCATGTGGTGGGTGAAACAATGGGATGATGACCATTGATATTTACCTCCCAACCTAGAGAGGATTTATTCACTCTATTGTGATTATGATGCCGAAAATAACCCATTAACACTGTATGGGGACTATTCAGGTCTATAATTGGAAATTATTGGTTATGTTACTAAGGATCCAATTATTCTAGTCATGGATTAGATGATTCCAGGGATGGAAACTAAGATTTAAATGACCCAAGCCCAATGGGTTGGATTCGATATGTAATTGCCTTTGATATCCCTAGGACTATCTTGGGGGATGATGAACCTTGTGGGGGTGATTGAGATAAAAATCCCCCCAACTCAATGGGTTGGGGTTTCCTTTCACATATGGCCGACATGTCTTAACTCCTCTTGTGAATTGGTGATCTGAGGGGTGGAGGTGGGGGTATATATTTCCCTAGACCTATAAGATAGGCTCTCTACTATAGGGATGATATGATAGATTCAATTGAAACCTATTTTATGTGGCACAACTATGATTGTGTAGAATATGGGTACAATGACAGCCCATGAAAAGAGTCATTTCCTAACGGAAGCAGTTGAGTTGATCATAACTTTGACTTCAATGTCTGTAATTCATTCCTACTAATTTGAGGGGCCCAATTTAAAGATTTCATGGTTATCCTATTCCTCTTTTTGTGATGTATTAGAATCATTGAAGTAGGGGAATTCTATTTCATTGATAGACTGTATCATGTGTTACCTAGTCCCCTGATTGTATTGTAGGCTATGACATTACAGGAAGTCATATCCGATAGGATTTTCTATTCCTAGGGAACAGTAAAGTGAAATTATCAATACTTTCTCCATCGTTGAATACTGATGCATGATGAAGATTCAACGATTCGATGCCAAAGGGTTTGATGCAATGGATAAAATATTTCTTTAGATTTGCACTGTGCATTTCATGTTTTGGGTCCCAAGCCATGGATATAATAACCAAGTCTTGTTGACACCATATTATCTTCATTTTATGATGTTAACCCCTAGATCCAGGATATGGGAGATGTTTATACTAAAATTTCTAATGTGTATCCAACATATTTTGGCCTAAAGTAGGCATAGAATCTGTTTATAGCTCATCTATGTTATCATTGTCATAAGTGTCAAGGGGACATGACATGGTGGGGAGGCTGTTTTTTGCTAAATATCTTCATAATTCAATTTTGGATCCTATTTATCATAATTACATTCCTTTATCTAGTCATACCATATAAAATGCTTCTCGAAGCCGCCTGCTGACTAGAGTGGAATGTTGCTAGAAGTTCATGGGTAAATATATATGGTTAATACTAATGTTTCCTAAACCCCTCTATAAGAAGATGCCTAATTTTTGAGAACCTCTCTATACAAAGGATCCTAGGAAAGGGGGTATTTACTAGTATATGGGAGATATCTCTATGGGGAGGTTGACCATGATAGTTGTCAGGATTAGAGTCCTTGTGATCCATCCCCACAATACAATGAGGAGGACTATCATGGTAATTATTACCTTCTACATAAATTGAATTGTTGATTGACCCTTGGTGTGTTGAGAATGATTTTTGAACAACCTAATGGACACTAGCATTGAGAAAATTAGGGACACGAGCATCCTTCAAAAACGTTTCAAGAGTATATAGACCAACCTTTTTAAATAGTGCTAGAAAATGATCCTACTATATGATGGTTGCCATAATATTTTTATAACTGTATTGTGCCCTCAGAATATGATCCCACTACAAAGAAGCTTATAGAATATTCAAAGGATTTCCATCATTATTGGAAGGAATATGAGACTTCCCTAAGGATTTTCTTCTCTCACTTGGTAAGCCTTAATAATAACAAGGATAAGAGCATGATCCATAGTCTTTGGATTATGTAACTAGTCCTTCTTGACTAGAATATGATCCTTTACCATGGAATGTTTTGCTCAAATTTTGTGAGCTCTGGTTGGAGAGGGAATATGGGACTGTAAGAACTCGGTTCTTATTTTGATGTACGAGTTTCTTCTTTTCTCTTTTCCTTATGTTTTTTTTGAGAAAATATGAAAAATGTGGAAAATTCTTGAATTTTGGAATGTAAAAGCCGTGTACTTTTGGCTGTGTGGGATGGGTATATGGGGCGTGTGGCCATGCCAAGGATGAAGGGTATAAGAACTAACTACACACCGTGTAGGGGTCCTTTACATGCCGGGTAGTCAGTCGGTACGCGAATAGTAAGGTGGTGGCTAGCTGTGGGGCAACACACGCCATGTACTCATGAAGACACACCGTGTAGTCATGTCGATAGATGAATAGTGTTGTGCTGGCAGGAAGCCGCCAGAGGAACAGTTTAAAAATGGGCAGTACACGATGTGTACACGGAAGTACACATCATGTACTTTGTTTCTTTCACATAAAATGGGCAGTAGCCTCCCCTATTCACAGGGAAGGCTTAGAACCGGAGGAAGGAGAAGGAGGGGACGACTAAATCTTTGAGGATCTGTCGACCACAAACCAGGAATCCGTTTCCGCCTCAGATGATCTCATTGGAACCGCATGGGTATGCCCTCTACTCTCCTTAAGTCGTTCTTTCCAATTCATTCCTTAGGGAATGTTATTTACGTTTCAACGGGTTTTCTTCTTCGTCAGATATACATCATTCTTGGGAATTTCTGGAATCGATTTTGACATATATTGATTGTTGGCATTTAAGGTAGGTGTCTTGGTGTTTATTTCCAACTTTCATGCGTTTTTTTTGTGTTTTTGAGCTAAGAACCCATATTTAGGGTGTCGTGTGGCTGAGGCTGTGGAAATTTGAAGTACCTAGAATTTTATAGGTAATTAAATGTGATATTAAAATATTGTTTGGGATCGTTTCTTGGATCCAAGACCACCCTGGGGGTGCGTTCCTCTGTTTAGCCATTTGGCTAGGATACCAGAGGGTATGCATTTTTTATATTATGCCATTAAATTGATGATTGTAGTATTCCCTTGAGAGGAATTGCTTGTATCCTGTTGTTTGCATGTTGGGATCGGCCTAGTTACCTGTTTAGCATGAGGGAAATGTTGTGATTAGCATGTGGGAATTGTACTACTTAGCCTTTGGGAAACATCTTCTGTGCTTGTGGGCAGCTGATTCTGTGCCTGTGGGCGACACTTCTTACACCTGTGACCAATATATGAATGCTTGTGGGTATATTATTATGTTGGATTTCTCATTACCTGAGGGTAGGAGTTGTACGTGTCTAAGGACATTAGCTTTTTTACTTCGAATATTCATTATGGTTATATTTTAAATTAAATGATTAAATTGATATTAAAATGGAAATATAACTGGTTAAGTTAGTTACATTCAGTAATGGTGACTTTATTACATTCCGTTATTTCACACTATTGTTGCATGAATTCAAACAGTTGGGCATGAGCCTTTGGTGGGTGCCTACATGGAATTTATTTCTCACACCCTGTTTGGGTCATTCTTTTTGGCCCAAACAGATTACGTTGCTGCAGGTGTGGATTTGGGAAAGAGTCCCTATACAGGTACTTGATTGCTGCTGAGGAGTAGGGGAGCATGGGACCAAGCTTAGGCTCTCGATGCTACCAGTTGCATTGTTCTGTTTTGTTGTAATCTTTATTGTATTTTATTGAAGTGTAACATGTTCTGGCTGTTTTCTTAGAACATGAGGCATGTTGCATCATATCTATATATATGGTTGGTTATCTTTTACTGTAGTTGTTATATTAGTTGTGTATAGTTTATTACTTCTACTATTGTTTTATGTTTATAATATAATCTGGTGCGCTACACTTTGACAAAGGAGGGAATTGTTTCCCCACTATCAGACCCGGGCCCTCGCTGCTAGTCGGTAGCCTCTAGTTTTTGGGGAAATGCGCTTGAGGTCATGTGGCGAACCGGGTTCGGGGAACCCATTGAGTGGCACCTAGAACCAGGACGTTACAAAGTGGTATCAGAGGACATGTTCTTTTCTTTGACTTACTATTTGGATCCTTAGTCAGGGATGGGACGGGAACAGTAGTTGGTAATAAGCTGTGCCCGGGCGTAGCTAAACACTGTACAAGGAAAAGCCAATTTACCTCATATTGAAATTTTTCTGATTTTTCAATTTACAGTTGATTTGATTTCATCATTGGGTGACACACCTGTGATTGTTCTATTTATATTTTATCCATGGGTTCTATTCAGTTGCAACCTGATGAGATGAGGGTATTCCATCTCATGCATCAATTAGGCACATTCTAGAAATCACATGCCAGTCATAGTTCCATGCCATGTAGGTGCATTAAAAATTGCATGTTGTTGTGCTAGAAAAGCATGTTGTTGTGATAGCTTCTTGATAAATGCCTTCTATGTGATAGGGTATTTTGTATGTGCCAGTTAAAATAATGGATGCCAAAATATGGTTATTGGGGAGTATGGGCCCCCATTGACCGGAATTTGGTGGATCAATAGCTGTTTATTGTGGTTATAACAAGGATAAGATGTCAAACTTTGATTCGTGGGGAGTATGGGCCCTCACAGATATGAATTTGGCACTTAGGTGTTTTTTCTCGGTATTTTCTGTGTTTCGGGGAAGTTTCTGAGGCATACTTTCTGGAAACCCAGTATACACACCGTGTAGTACCTTGAAAATGCCATGTATGTCCTTCTGTTCAGGATGAAAAGTAAAATTTTTGAGTACACTCCATGTACCCTGAGTACACACCGTGTAATCTCTTCCCATGTCACAGACTGTGTGGGAAGCGAAACGAGGAAGGGAGGATCTTGGGGCGAACACGGCGTGTAGATTTTGTACACTCCATGTAGTGTTGACCTGGTTTCCTCCGTTTAACTAACAACACAGGCGGAGCAAACCTTAAGACATACATGTCATGTCAATGAATGACACGCCGTGTAGTGTGACTTGGGGACCCAGTCGTGTAACTAACAGCACGGGTCATGGAAATACTCTCGAGTACACGCCGTGTGTATATAGAACATGCCATGTAGTGTGAGCCGTGTGTTCGCCTGTGTAACTAACAACATAGGTCAACAAAACATGTCTAGAACACGCCATGTACCTATGGGAACACGCCGTGTAGTCTTTTCCGAGGAAAAACCGGGTGGAGTAATCCAAGTGGCTGGGAAACGGGGAGGTGTACACGCCGTGTGCGAGTGTAAACACGCCATGTTGTGTCAATCCAAGTAGTAGCCCATGTCACAAGCGACCCGGGTAGTTGGAAATAACACCATAAACGACGCGTATATGATATACACGCCGTGTAGTTTCGTTCAAATGGAAGCCATGTGGCTTAGCCGTGTCGAAGGACCCGAGCAGGGGAAGGGAACTCACGTACACGTCGTGTAGTCATTATACACGCCGTGTAGTATTGTTTTGAAAATATTGAAATTCTTTCATCCTCTTGTTCCATTTGTGGTTTCTTCGTTTTTAGTCTTGATATTCTTGAATCTAAGGCGTGTTTTTGACCATTTAGTGTCATGACGCCTAGATGACCGCGCGTTGTTCGCCAAGAGAGCGGTGGCGACTATACTCCAAAGATGGTGGGCCATGGGCTACTAGTTGATCCTCCAGTAGATCCATATGCGGCACCAGCTGCTATACCGGACACAGGCGCGGAGGCGCAGTTCCGTGAAGGCTTACTGTGGTTCATGCTGACCTTTTAGGGAGCACCACCGGCTGCCACATCTATGGATGAGATGACACGTATCTTTCAGCAGCAGCATCCGCCTACGTTTTCATGGGATGGAGGACATCAGGCTACAGAGTCTTGGCTAGGATCGATGTAGACTATTTTTGAGCATCTTGAGACGCCACCGGGGTGGAGGGTCAATCTCGTGACGTATATACAGCATGATTCCTCAAAGAGGTGGTGGGATGTTACCACCCAGTCATAACATCACAGGGAAATGGCGTGGGATTATTTTCAGGTATTCTTCCATGACTTCTTCTTTCCCGAGAAGCTGAGGGCAGACAGAGCTCGAGATTTCATGAATCTATAGCAGTGTTCTTTGTTAGTGATGGACTATTCTGCTCTCTTTACCGAGCATCAGTGCTTTGTACCCATGCTGGTGGGTGATGAGATGTTGAGAGCCAAACATTTTGAGGATGGCCTTCGGTATGACATCTGAGAGTTGGTGAATGTTTTCAGGTCGCCTACTATACATGCTATTGTGAACCAGGTGCTGATATAGAGAGGAACCAGCGGGAATCTGGTGGTGTGGACTAGGTCAGTTCAACACTAGTCATTAGTATAATTTATGCTGGAAAGAGGAAGAGACAGATGGACTTTTCTAAGGGTGGCAGTACCAGTAAGAAGAATGCTTCAGGTGGCCAGGTCATGTGCTACCAGTGTGGTAGAGAGGGGTACAATAGGCCACAATGTCCACGAGACCCAGTGGAGTGCCGAGATTGCGGCAGGATGGGTCATTTGCAGTGCTTTTGCAGGACGTTTCCACCAGTGGATAGTGAGAGGGGTTCTGTGCAGACTCCACAAGAGGGAGCTGGACCAGCAGTTTCTTACCAGTTGAGGAATTGGAATACTTCAAGGCATGCATGCAGAGATGATGGTCATGGCTATGGTATCCAGACACCAGGATCTCAGAGGCAGCAGGGCAGGATAGCTCAGGGTAGCCAGGCTATGTCGCAGGGTCGCGGCACTGGGTAGGCATATGCGGTGCATCAAACCCAGTGGGAGCAGGATCCCAGACCATCTATAGTTAGAGGTACTATTCTAGAAGCTTCTGTCTTATCTTCAGTGATTTTCGATATGGGTGCTACACATAGTTTCATATATGTGCCCATTGTGGAGATCCTTGGGATCTATGTTTCTTCTTCTTTTGATATCATGACTCTAGACACTCCATTGGGGTCTAGAACGGCTGGTGTGCGTCAGTGCAAGGAGTTCACCCTTGAGGTTGGTGGGTTCACTATCATTGGGACCTCTATGTATTAGAGATGAAATCTTATGACATCATTCTTGGGATGGACTGGTTGGTCCCTTTTGCGCCTTTGTTGACTGCTATCGTTGTAGGGTGAGTTTCACATTACCAGAGGGAAGTGAGTTTCTATACAAGGGCAATTGGGATGTCCAGGCAAGTCGAGATGGACCAGAGCATTGTGGGTGAGGTGGAGTCACAACCCAGATTGCGAGTTTATATATAGACGACCAGGGGATTCTTCATATGGATTTTCCTCCAGTGGTTGATCGTTTCAGGGATGTCTTCCCAGATGACTTTTCATGTCTACCTCTGGAGAGAGAGTTTGATCTCTCTATCGAGCTTGTTCCAGGGGAAGCACTGGTGTCCATTCCTCCTTATAGAATGGCTACACCTGGGTTAAATGAGCTGAAGAGGTAGTTAGAGGAATTACAGGAAAAGGGATTTATCTGACCCAGTACTTCTCCTTTGGGTTCTCTGTTTCTCTTTGTGAAGAAGGTGGACGGTACCCTCAGACTCTGTGTGGATTATTGGAAGCTGAACAAGTTGATGATTAAGAACCGATATCCCTTGCCGAGGATCGATGATCTTTTTGATCAATTTAGTGGAGCACAAGTGTTCTCGAATATTGAATTGAGATCATGATATCATCAGCTACGCGTGAGACCATCGTATATACTACTTACAACCTTTCAGAGCAGATATGGTCTGTACAAGTACTTGGTTATGACGTTCGGACTCACGAACGCACCAGTAGTTTTCATGGCTATGATGAATCGTGCATTCCATCTATATCTGCACTCTTTTGTGGTAGTATTCATGGATGATATCTTGGTGTACTTTCACTCTCGACACGACCATGCCACCAATATTGAGATCGTATTGAGTACACTGAGTGAGTATCGGCTTTATGATAAGCTCTCAAAGTGATACTTTTGGATGGACCATATTTACTTCTTGGGTCATATCATGTCAGAGGTAGGAATTTTCATGGACCCAGAGAATGTGAGAGCAGTAGTTTCCTTGAGCTGCCTAAAAACGTGTTTGAGATACAGAGTTTCTTAGTGCTGGATGGTTACTACAGACACTTTATATAGGACATATCCTACTTAGCAATGCCATTGATGGGTTTGAATAAGAAGGGTGTGAAGTTCAAATGGTAGAAAGCTTGTGAGACTGCCTTTCAGGATCTGAAGAGAAGGTTGACATCATCACTGATCCTAGTACTCCCAGAGCAAGGGAAGAGTTATACAGTTTACTGTGATGCATCAGGTATTGGGTTGGGAGTAGTGTTGAAACAGGGCGATCGAGTTGTTGTGTACGGGTCTCGGCAGTTGAGGCCACATGAGAGGAATTATCCAACACATGATCTTTAGTTGGGTGCAGTTGTGCATGTGTTGCGCTGTTGGAGACATTATCTGTTGGGAGTACATTTTATGATTTTTACCTACCACAGAAGTCTCAAGTATATCTTTACTCAGTGTTACTTGAACCTGAGGTTGTAATGGTGGGTATAATACCTTCAGTCCTTCGAATTCGAGCTTCTCTATACACCTGGTAATGGTAATGTAGTAGCTGATGCACTGAGCAGGAAGACTCAGATACAGACAGTGCAGGAGGCCAGTGGTGAGTGGAAGTTTATGGCCTTGTTCTCTAAGATGCATTTGGAGGTCCACGATAGTCAGGGGCAGTATTATCTTTCCTCTCTAGCTGTGACTTCTACCCTCCTTGATAGAGTGTGGATGAGATAACTATCTGATTTAGAAAGCCAAGTTCTATGGGAGTCAGTAGCAAGCGAGGACCCTCCTTCTGGTTGGATGATAGGCGATGATGAGGTTTTTCGTTTCCATGGACGATTGTGGGTTCCAGGGGATATACATGAGGAGATGATTCAAGAGTTTCATACTTCAGCTTGGGCAGTTCATCTCAGGGTTACCAAGATGTATCATGACTTGAGATGTCAGTACAGGTGGTCGGGTATGAAGAGAGATGTAGCTGGTGTTGTTTCGAGGTGTTCAACATGTCAGCAGGTGAAGGTGGAACATCAGAGACCAGCTAGTCTGTTACATCAGTTACCCATTCCAGAGTGGAAGTGGGATGACATCGTGATAGATTTTGTGACTGGTTTTCTGAGGTCACCTAGAGGCAAAGATGCCATGTGGGTTGTTGTGGACATACTCACGAAGGTAGCTCACTTTTTTCCGATCAAGGAGACCTTTAGTGTTGACGATATCAGAAGGTTGTATATCTGAGAGATCGTACGTCTCTATGGGGTCCCTCGTTCTATCATTTTAGATAGGGACACCGATTTTACATCTCGTTTCAGGTAGAGTTTTCATAGTGCACTAGGTACACCGGAGATTCTGAGCATGACTTACCACCCTCAAACCAATGTCCAGTCAGAGCGTATGATACAGGTGCTGGAGGATATGCTGCGTGCATGCGCCCTTGACTTTGGGGGCTCTTGGGAGAAGCATATACCCCTAGTCGAGTTTGCTTATAATAACAGTTTCTAGGAAACTATTGAGATGGAACCATATGAGGCTCTATACGGTAGGCCATGCCGATAACCTTTGTGCGGGTTAGAGGCAGGTGAGGCAGCTTTACTGGGACCACGTCTTGTGTAGGGGACTTCTGAGAAGGTCCAGTTGATTCAGAAGCAGATGGATACCACGCAGTCTTGTCAGAAGTCTTATGTTGATCGCTGTAGATGACATTTGGTGTTCTTGGAAAGGGATTAGGTTTTTTTGCGTGTTTCGCCGAGGTTGGGACATAGACGGATCAGAAGACAGGGTAAACATTCACCGAGGTATGTGGGGCCATTTGAGATTCTGTAGAGAGTCGGGCCGATTTCCTATCAGTTGCAGTTGCCTCAGAGTTACCGAGCCATGCACGACATCTTCCATGTATCTCAGTTGCACTGATATCATTCAGACCCGTCTCACATCTTACAGCCAGAGAAGGTTGAGCTTCAGGTAGATGTGTCCTTTGGGGAGAATCCAATTCATATCGTTGAAAGGAGCATGAAGGTTCTCCGAGGCCAGTCAGTTCCTCTCGTATGGGTGCTATGGCAGCATGGTCGAGTGCATGACGAAACATGGGAGTGGAAGACCGACGTACATTCTTAGTGGCCAGAGTTATTCTCAGATTTATCTTCGCCACCCTTGGAAGGGCAATTCTGGGACAAATTTCTTTATGGGGGGATGTTTGTATGAACCTGGTTCTTATTTTGATGTATGGGTTTATTCTTTTCTCTTTTCCTTAAGTGCTTCTGAGAAAATATTTAAAATGGGTAAAAGTCGTGAATTTTGGAAAGTACACACCATGTACTTTTGGCCGTGTGGGATGGGTATATGGGATGTGCGACCATGCTAGGGATGAAGGGTGTAGGAACCGACTACATGTCGTGTAGGGGTCCTTTATACACCGTGTAGTCAGTCGGCATTCGAATATTAAGGTGGTGGCCAGCTGTGGGGTAGCACACACCATGTACTCATGAAGACATTCCCTCTAGTCATGTCGGCAGATGAACAGTGCCGTGCTGGCAGGAAGCCGCCAGAGGAACAGTTTAAAAATGGGAAGTACACGCTGTGTACTCGGAAGTACACGCTGTGTACTTTGTTTCATTTGATTAAAATGGGCAGTATCCTCCCCTGTTCACAGGTAAGGCATAGAACTGGAGGAAGGAGCAGGAGGGGATTCCCAAACCTTTGTGGATCCGTCGATCGCAAAACGTGAATCTGTTTCTACCTCGGACGGTCTCGTTGGAACCACACGGGTAAGCCCTCCGCTCTCCTTAAGTCGTTCTTACCAATTCTTTCTCGAGGGAAAGTTATTTATGTTTTAACGGGTTTTATTCTTCATCAGATCTACGTCTTTCTTGGGTGTTTTTGGAATCGACGTTCACATATATTGATTGTTGGGGTTTATGGTAGGTGGCATGGTGTTTATTTCCAACTTTTGTGCATTTTTGTGTGTTTTTGAGCTACGAACCCATATTTGGGGTGTCGTGTGGCTGAGGCCGTGGATATTTTAAATACTGAGAATTGTATAGGTAATTAAATGTGATATTAGAATACTTTTTGGGATCATTTCATGGATCCAGGACCACCCCGGGGGTGCGTTCCTATGTTTAGCTGTTTGGCCAGGATACCCAAGGGTATTCCTTGTTTATATTATGCCTTTAAAGTGATGCTTGTATTATTTCATTGAGGAGAATAGATTTAATATTTTTGTTTGCAAGTTGGCCTCAGCCCGGTTACCTGTTTATTCTGAGGGCAGTGTTTTGATTAGCCTGTGGGAATTGTACCACTTAGCCTGTGGGCAACTTCTTCCGTGCCTATTGGCAACTGATTCTGTGGCTATGGGTGACACTTCTTATGCCTATGGGAAATATCCTAATGCCTGTGGGTAGATTCTTGTGTTAGATTTCTCTTTACCTGAGGTTAGGAGTTGTATGTGTCTAAGGACATTGGCTATTTACATAGAATATTCAATATGGTGATATTTTAAATTAAATGATTAAATGGATATTAAAATAGAAATATAACTGGTTAAGTTAGTTACTTTCAGTACTGCTTACTTTATTACATTCCGTTACTGCACACTATTGTTGCAGGCTTTCACATAGTTGGGCATGGGCCTTTGGTGGGTGCCTACTGAGAATTTATTTCTCACACCCTATTTGGGTCATGTTTTTCATCCCAAATAGATTACGTTGCTGCAGGTGTGGATAAGGGCAAGAGTCTCTATACAGGTACTTGATTACTGCTAAAGATTAGGGGAGCATGGGAACGGGATTAGTCTTGTGATGCTACCAGTTTCTTTGTTCTATTTTGATGTACTCTGTATTGTAATGTATTGGTGTGTAACATGTTTTGGCTGTTTTCTTAGAACTTGAGGCATGTTGCATCATATCTATATATCAGGTTGGTTATCTTTTAATTTAGTTTTTATATTAGATGTGTATGGTTTATTGCTTCTGCTTTTGTTGTATGTTTATAATATATTTGGCTATGCTACACTTTGAAAAATAAGGGCATAGTTTCCCCACTATCAGACCTGGGCCCTCACTGCTAGTCAGCAGGCTCTGGCGTTTGGGGAAATGTGCTTGAGGTCATGTGGCAAACTGGGTTCGGGGAACCCGTTTAGTGGCACCTGGAACCGGGACGTTACAGGGACCAATCTGAAAATTAATTCCAAGTTATAATAGGCTAATGGACCTCTGAAATAGGAGAAATGACATGAGAATCTATAGCCTAAAAAGGATGATTATGAAGTTGTTTATCAATAAAATTAGTTATATAATACATGATTCTATGATTTTCAAGAATATCCCAGGTAGATTCAATAATAGGAATATGAGCCTATCCTGAGTCATGTGCCAGTTTCACTTGGTGATCCCTAGTTAGAACGGGGATATCTTCCTCATATCGGGCCATTGAAGTATTCCACTGGTCGTTTTCAAGATGAAAATGAGCTTATCACATAGAATGTGCTACTATCACATGGTGATCCCCAACATGAACTAGAATATGAGCCTGATACGGGGCCTTTGGAATATGCCAACTGTATTTTTTTATAAGAATTTTCCCCTATCACGAGGCACGTTTTTATCTCTCTTATTGATTCCATTTTGGAATAGGAATTTGAGTCCAGTCTAGTGACTCTTCCATTACTAAAATATGTCTAAAATCCTCCTATATATAAGCAAGAATGTGAAATTTCTCTGAAGAAACCACTTATTCATATTAATAAAAGTGTTGTGCTGCAATGGATATAGGGATTGAAATATTTTCATATTCCGATATCTTAACTTATGATTGAATATGTTAGCAGAGGTATTTATCAATTTCTAACATTTAATGATATTTTTTAAAAGTGTCCACATAAACTTAATCCTACAAATTTTATTTCTCCAGTATATACTAGAAGAGATCTTCAGTTTCTGTGGGAATATGATCCCACTTTTTTTATTTCTGACGATGATATATTCTAATAGAATTCATGAACGATGTTGGGATATGAGACTCTTCTGTGCCTTATGTAGTAATATGCATGTAGTCTTATTCCGATTGAGTGAGGACATGAGCCGACTATCTGTTTACTGCAGGAATATGCCAGAAGAAATTGTCTGTTGGAGTGGGGATATTAGCCTACTCATGATTATCCAGATCCTTCCACACACTATGTGTCTTCATTGTTTCCTGTTAATGGTTATCAAAGGTGTAAATTCATTGTGTGGAACCCTCAGTAGGTGACTAAAGGGTACTGGTGGGATGGTGCTGGAGAAAAAGGTTGATAGGATCCCTCCTCAGTGGCCACTGAACTAGAAGGTTTCCATAGTTTTCTGCATATTAGGCCTTCACCAGATACTAAATGTGGAAATATTATTACTCCAGGGTTAACCTCCCAATGTGGTTTGCAGTGGAGAAGAGTGCCATGGTATTTACTTCTGGTTTCCTTGGATGATGCAGACTCATTGTTTTCAACATTTGGAGACCATCAGGTAAAAATTCATGTTTCATAATTATAACAAGTCGATGTTCTTCCATGTAAATTGTTTTTTCCACAAAACATTGAAGATTTAAAGTTGGCGAGGTAATTCTGAGGACCTCAGTGGTTACTGTTATAGAAATGTTTCTAGAATGACCGTTGAATGACGAAATTTCAGATCAGGGTGTTATTTTCTAGAGCATTATCTATGGTCACATAGATAATAGGGAATAAGGTATATAATTATCTCATCATTTTAGGGATGATATGACCTCAATAATATATTCATATGTTATATAATTTTCTATTATTCTTGATCAGACCATTTTAATCGGGTGGACTTGTCAAACTAAGGATGTTCTTATTTCCCACAACCCTGGTTATAGAGGATCATCCTTAAGATTCATTTCATGATTTCCATGCTCATGTAAGAAATATGAAAAACATGGATTGAAATGTGTTAAATTAAATCACCCTATTATATAATATAATCACATAAAATCCACAATTTTTTCATAGGAATATGTAAAAAAATGTCTCAATATATGGTCAACCAAACATTTGATTTACTTGAGAGTTTCACATTATGTTAAACATATTAGTTTTCTAAAAGATATGGGATGATCTTTGACTAAATTCTTGGTTGTGAGGGGGGTTTAATTTGATGTACAAGTATTCACAGTGGTTTTTACTATGTTTTTCATTAATAGAAACTTCTGATAGTTCCCATATCTATAACTGAGAATGGTCTTACTTTCCCAAGGTAGGTAATAATTTGGGGTTTAGACCCAATAAAACATAGTAACTCATAATTTTTGATAGGATGGGAGGTCTATCTCATCACACCCTTTTGGGGAAAATTATTTCCTACTTTGAGACAATCTTATATATTTACGATAAGTTCAGAAATCTCTTCCTAATCTCGATACAGAACCAATTACCCTCTAAAATGACCAAAGGTTAAATATATTTTATATTTAAAGGGGAATATTTTTAACTAGTTTATCTTTATATATTTATGTGGTTATTTATACATTTTACCTAACGGGTAGAATCTTATATGTTGAAGCTATATCACCAATCACTTATGAATATAATGCCCTGGATGGATTCGTTCAATATGCTGAGGATGATATTGATTATTATTAAGCATCCTACATATCCTAAATATAGAAGGAATCAAAACCCATATAGTTTTTTAAACCCAAGAAATTTTACATTATGTTTAAGGAATATATATATCATAGAACATTGGCACAAGGTACTTCAGATTGATCCCTATGGAGGCCTCCTATGTATCTTGGTTATGGTAGGAATTATAGTAATTGTAGGTTGATCACACTCATTAGAATATCCCCAAGGTACATTACCTTATATGGGGGTATTCATATCATGCCACTTATTAGGGATTACACACTGAGGATTCCCTAGATGGTGGATATTCGTGAAGAATATGATATGAACATTATAACTTCCTAATCCCACATGATCCATGCTTGGTTTTGAGAAAAAAGTGATAGAAGTTTATTACTCAAAATGAATGTGGATGAATTTATTATGTATTGGGATATCCCTTGGGATGTTTAATATGGAGCTCGTGCATTAGGAAGGTATCCTACCATTCCTTGTTTTTATGGGAATTAGATCTCTCGTGGTTCAATTTAATCCTCAATCCACTGATTGGTGAGGTATAATGATCTACCAATGTGAATGATTTGGCATCGATGGTCGAAATGTTAGTGACATGGGGGACTTATAGTAAAAAGGATGCCTATTTGCGAGCAGGCCTTCGAAAGGCATCTAATATATACTATTTATTAAATGAATCATAGTTCTTATAGTTTAGTTGATCAGGGATTGCATATTGGGGTTTACCGGGTATGTCATAAATATCATATTATGTCACTGATAAGGAAATGATTGGGTACTCATGGTCAAAATGTCAGAGAAATGGGAGAATTACTCCAAAGTGGTTGCATATTTGAGATTTTGGCTTAGGAAGATGTTCTACACACACTATTTATTATAGAAATTATAGTTATCATAGTTGATTTAATCACTTATTATATAATGGGGTTTTCCTAGTAAGTGGTGTGTACCGTATTTTCCACTGATTAGGGCTTAAACCCTATGGTTTCTTGGATATGGAGTCTGGAAAAGGTAATAATATACTATGGATCCTTCTAAACATAGCTTGGTTTTATGGATGACCTTATTGATAGTCTTTATAATATTTCAACGGATGTATGGACATGTATATTTATATGGAGAACATGTCTATGGAAAATCTCATGATCCAATTTAATTTTCTGAAGGATGTTACATTCTCTAAATGACATGTCCTAAGTCCATCATATGATAAAGTCTTTACTATCGGGGGGACATCGAAAGATATAGATGTAATGTCCTAGAGTCCATCACATGATCTAGGATGACATTTTTGGAAGATTTTTCATGAGCGGGATGACATGTAAAGTGGGAATCTCATGGGATTCTTGGCATTTCAATGAGGGCAATATATGATCTGGAAATCTTTCTTGGAGTGTACCGAGATATCCAACCGTATATTCCGGAGGACATCACGTGACCCAACTAACGTTAATTGTATTCTCCATATGATTTGGGTGACACGCCTGAAGTAAATATCAAGAACAAGATGGAATGACCAAAGGGCTTCATAATACTTGTTTGGAATGCCCAATGGCTTCATGTTATTTCATATGGGCATTATAATTTTCCAATGTTTTAGATTTTTTAAGCCTCACACGATTCAACAAATATATGGGATCTCCTAATCATAATCTTCCATAAGTCCTTAACATGAAGTCAAATGAACATGAGAAATTCCAATGCAATCCTCATGATCCATTAGTCCATTCCCAAAATATTTTCCTAAAAGAAGACCTTGTGATTGTGAGATTCACTACTCAAAAAATTCTACTCTAATTACTAGGTGTACTGATGTGTGGATCCAAAGATGTAAATTTTCATACTGGTGTGGTTGATTTATAGGACTCAACAACCCAATTATATGCCTGATTATGTGGAACAGATTTCAAAAATCGAGGCTGGAATTGGTGGAGGTCTTTGGTTTCACATATTTTAACTTGGTCTCATCACAAGTTATTATGGGGGAATCACATAATTTTCAATAACCACAAGACTATCCAATAAATGCCTCGTTTATTGAAATTTGGATAATTTATGGGGTCTTTCCTAGTTATGTGGTAATGCCAAGGGTCTATCACAACATGAGGACAACTTTTATAGGGTCCTTTGAGAGATCAAGATGCCTGTTGAAAGGCTCTCGTGGGATATGAGATTCTTGTTTGGGACCTTCCACTAGAAAAAAGTGTCTTGTCTGGGGGTCTTCATGAGATCAATATTACATATTAAGAGGGCTTCTATGGGATCATAATGACGTCAAGTGGGACTTTGTGGGATCAATGGTGATCTAATTTGGATCAAAACCCCCTTTACATGATATTAATGTATCTTTTTCTTGCAAGAACCTTTCATTATTTCCATTTTATTTCATTTTTTTATTTCACAATGGTCATAGGTCTCACAAATATATATGATTTTAGTCAAATACAGTCACTCTCTCAATTTATTATGTGTTTTGTGACCAACAAAGGGTCCTACAATGATGCATGGTCATTAACATAGAAAAACCCTTGTGTTTTTCTTAGGAGATGGAGGGGGATCGTAAGACCACCTCAACATGTTTGAAACCCTCCACATAGTGAGGGTGGCATGCCAAAAGTCTCTTGTTTGAAAAGTTGGGAATATCCCCATTGTTTTCATGGTGTCTTGAAAACATAATGGGTGCATCATGTGAATAATATGACCACAAGAGGATTCTAACTTTTGGATATTTTTACACTTATTTTAAAGGGATTTTTTGATGGTTTTTAGGCATGTATTGATTGAAAAGTTGTTTGACAAAGGGGAGAAAATATGGATACCACCACATGATCAGTTAGTGATTTGGACACCTTTGAGAAAATAAAGAGGCTTCTCATATGGGCTCTATGTTGTCTTTAATTGGGTTTATGTGCTATGTATGATCCTATGAAGGTCTAGTGATTGGGTGTTCTTATAAGTTCATGTGATCCGTGAATTTTTCCACCTCCTCCTTCCTTTTATTCAGGGTAAATAATAACCATATTCAGATATTTTTTCCCTTATGCATTTTCTTGTACACATAAAATGAGTTTCAATAGTAACATAGTACATGGAAGATGCCTTGGCAGGAATCCACACTTGTCAGTATAGATTGTAATTGGGCCTTAAGAGTCACCTCCCCAATGAGACATTACTACTTGCCCATTGGTACCAAGAAAAAGGAAAGTGACATGATGATCCCACTAACCCCTCTGAGGTTTCACCAAAAGTGGAGTCAGACAAAAGGATAACTACCACTACTCAAGAGCTCGAGAAGCATATAAGGCTCACCATTGATCTAATTGTTGAGATATGGGAAAACCCTATCAATTCCATAAGGGTTCCCTTCTGTACTCTAGTGAGGAACCTGGTTCTCCACAGTCTAATTCCGTAATTTTAACTTGGTGGCCTCGTGTACATGAATAGGGAAAATGATGGGGGATATGGAAAATTGATGAGATATGAGTCACCAACCCCACCAGAGTAGCATGATTATTAAACTAATGATAATGTACATGCTACCCCTTAATTTGATGATCTCGTCAATGCATTGGTGGACACAAACAGTCTTCATGATAATGTGATGGCTTCTCTTGTTTCCAATCTAAAGGGTATGGAAACACGATAAGTGGAAATTATGCCAGAAAGAAATTTGTACCCATCTTGGGTGAACCATGTCCAGGAAGCCTTGGAGTTTTGTAATCATTTCATTACCAAATTTAAAAGGATGGGAGACCGACCATAGCATCTATCCCAGTTTACCTCAAGGTTTGTCCCTATGATGGGCAACCCGGAAAAATAGGAAGCTACCAAACTCTTATTTTTTATCTATAATTTTGAAGTAAATGATTTTTTTGTATAGTTAGCTTCTCACATGATCTGTTTACAGTCTTGTGGATATATGAACTCAATTCATATACTAGTTCATCTCCGCCTTACATAAGACAAGCATCACCAACCTCTTAAAAAAATAGAATCCTGATGAGTGAGTAATTAATTATTTCACTTGATGTAAGGGACCCATGTATTCTATCAAAATGATTCCCTCCATTGAAAAACTACTTTGAATGTGTGTGGAAGAAATAAATAATTAGATAGTCCCTACCCACATATCCCTGAGCTACCTAGGGGAATTTCTGTAGGTCTCTATAATGGTTCATAATTTGGAAGAATCATTGAAGAAAATTAAACAATAGTGACACCCATTACCCCTTCCATATCCCGTGATAAGGCCCATAAAAGCATAGAAATATTACACTTTGAACTTATAGATCCATGACCTGATACACCTACTAACCGCTTTATCTGAGGAGCCTCACCTAGCAAATCCTTTACAGGTATTACCTCACCATGCCCAACCACCATGATGAGAGAATATGGATCCACCTCCCCATCAGGTACATGATACCCATGTGAATTTCACCAAAATGAGCAATAATAATTATTCCTTCAAAGATGAACAAGTCCCATGATATTTTATATTCACCCTTGAAAGGGGGATTTTGAAGTTTCTAGAGTGTAGGAGACCCAAGGATGTTGGAATCAGTAGTCATTCCGACCAGTTACCATATAAAGGGATCCTCAAAAACAAAATCAAATAACTTTATGTATTCAAATAGTGGCTCCAAGACCATATAGATTGTTGATTACACAAATTTGGAGTCATTCCAATATCTGTGGGACATGTTTCCACTGACCTATAAATATACAACAAAGACTCTAGTGAGTGGGAATAGGTTCCCAGCCAAGGGGTGAACAAGTATGATAGTTGGTAAGATCATAAGAAAGTTTCAAATTCCCATTGTATTACTCATATAATCTTGAGAATGATAAATCTCTTATTATTGTCTTAAATCCTCTGACTTCTACCTCCACATCTACAACACAACCCCCCAAGTCTCATATGAATAAATTCCAATTGTGAAAGTTAAATCTGAGTCATCTACTAGTGCTGAATGCATCTCACAAACTTGTCTATTTCATGCCACTAGAATTGGGATATTTCAAAAATGTAAACCAATTCTTAGACTACTCCAATGATTATGATAAGGAGTACACCACCACGAATATTGTTTAAATAGTGAACCACTTCACAATTCCTAATATAGAGGAATTTTATATGATCTCCTCAATTTCCTCCAAATGACATCATAAAGGATAGGTATAGAGTATGCCAATAGATAACATTTTCATGTCAGCGTTTCTAACTAGGTTTTTCAATCTACCGAAATTAGGTAGTATGGTTTGCATAGAGCACAACAAGCCCATTCCTCCCCATCCTCCTATTAGTTATGTCCACACAACCAATTATAATGGTTGACTATGTGGCTTAAACATGAGTACTCCATGATCAACCTCATCTATCTCGGGTCTGAACCTAGATGACCTACACCCATTCATTAGTTTCCCTGATAAAAATAGTTATCCAGTAGACTAAAATCCCTAGTACTATCCAGGCCCTAGAAGACCAACCAACAACATTTGTTGGGACCCCTTCCAATGAATTACCATATCTTGGATTAAATATGCCTATATCATGGAATTATGATAGTCCAAATGTCCTCTCCCACATACTCACGAGGCATTTGATTATTTAGGCTCTCTTATTTTAAAAGAAAATTTATGAGGCTCTTGTTAATGACTTGAAAATACCATTTATTTCAAGGATAAGATAGCTTCCAATACGGTCTATAACATAGAGGATTCTAATCAAGAGAAACTTCTAGCCATTATATTGTTTTCTAGAGAAGACAAGGGTTCGACTATTTGATGGAACATAGACCCACTTTATATCATAGATAATTTTAAAGGTGTGTAAATACACCACTACCTAGTGGATATTTTTATCAAGATCAACTTATTCCTGACATGGACTCCTCATAAGCTATTAATTAATGAAAAATATATGACTCCCTCCATCCATGCTTCTAAGGGTATGATATGTGTGAGTGAAAACCATGTGAAAAAATTAGATTGAGGAATCATTTCTGGGTCCTTGTATCATTCGCTAATTTTATAGTAGTTTCACATGATATTAACTACAATGCGTTTTTTGGGAAGTCCCTAGAATCATTTTTATAGACTGGTCCCATCTCCATACCACTAGTGCCTCATATACTCTCTTGATAGTTGAGTAGGGGTACATCAAGGTGATGTTCCCGAATTTCACTCTTATAAGGCCAACTATTTAGATTAAAGTTACAATAAAATTGAAGAAAATAATGTCTAGGATGATGAGGTTGAGAATATAAATTCCGCTAGTGATCAAAAATCCTCTGTAGATGGTCCATGGATAGACTTGAAAGATATATTTCTCCCAATTCATTGATTAAAGATGGCGAACCCAAAGTATAGGGTTGTTTTGTGTCCACCATGAAGAACGACCAATTTCACATTACATCATACTCCTATAATTAACAAGATAATTTAATACCTAAAGACCATACTTCTATGAAGTACCAATATGCTTTCCCCATGGAAAATTATCTAATTAATTTCTTGATGTTCATCAAAGAAGTGATGAATTAAAGAATATCGACATTGTCATTGCTTCAATATAAAGAGTGGACCTCACAATCAAAAATACAATGGAATTGGCTCAACAAATCCAGTCTCCACAGTCTCATCAAAACAAGAAACACTCATCAAGGATTCTATATCTTCCATAGTAAACACCATAACTCCCCTTAGTTTGACTAGCTGAGAAGAGTCACCTCATCGCTCTTAACATCCTTTTTGAGATAATTAATAGGATTTAGAGGGAACCCCACCTATATTTGAGGAGGGTGTCTCCACCACTATTGATGAGATAACCTAAGTAAACCTTAGAATAATGAATTTATAAAGATGGCCTTGATTAGTAAATCCATCCACCAAGTGAATTAAATAAAATATGTTGTTGTCCGGAAACAACATCATGGCCTATTCTCCTAGATGTATGAACATATTTCTTGTCTAGACCCTCAGGTCACTGTTCATCATCTAGGCCTCCCTGTTAGTAATTATAGGTTCAGATAGCCACCCAAAACTGTGCACCCATATCTTAGTGTTACGGTTGAGGATAATGATTATGATCTTATTAAGTACAACATTTTTAGGGAGGTACAATGACCCATGTGGATAGATAATGGGGTCATGTTCATGAAGAAAAATCCTCATATCAATGTCTTCATCAAATTCAGGGACCTCAAATTCCATTGTATAAAGTAATATTTCTCTATTTTTTATAGATATATTTATTATTGCTACAACTAGATTCCATTACCACTTTTTCAGGGATAAATACTATGGGTACCATCATATTTGGATGTCCCATAAGGATGTTGACTCCACCACCTTCAATGTGCCCTAAGGAACATTTTTATATAAGGTGATGCCTTTCGTATTGAAGAACACGAGATATACTTACTAGTTTTCCAGAACCACATATTTAAGATGATTCTAGGAAATTGGTGGTATTTTATGTTGCTGATATGGTGGAAAAATCCCACCAAAGTTAAGACCATCAAAAGGATATTGAGAAATTTTTCATCTTCCTCTACTCACAAAACATAAAGACGAAACCACTGAAGTGAACATATAGGTTTACCTATAGAAAATTTCTTGGTTATATTGTAAGATATAGAGTAATTGAGATAGGAATATATAAAATCATATTTATCCATCAAATGCCTCCGCTAAGAAATCTCTGATATTTTTAGGGCCTCTAAGACCACTTAGACTACATAATGTGATTTATCAAAAATATAGATAAAAATTATATTCCCTTATTGAAGATCATGAAAAAAGGAACTATTTATTAGTGGGATGAGGATTACTAGACTTATATTTGAGGGTGTCGAGTTGTACATCTTACATCCTTTCATTCTAATGTATCTTGTCTCAAGATAGACTTTGGTCCTCTATGTGACTTCTCTATAACAGTCTTATAACACCCTCCAATCAAATAAACAACGAGGGATGGAAAAAACCAATACTCAGAGATTAAAGATCAGCTGGTCCCCATTGAAAATATTTTCCTTACAGTAATCTTTATAGTAAAGAAGACACAACATTATTTCTTGCATTATGTGATAAAGTTGGTGTCCCCGATTGACTTGATAAAGAATGTCATCAATCTCCCAATGTTGATGGGATTATGGGTGCACAAGGCAGTAATCCTCTAGAAATTTTACACAAGGTTTATCCCACATAAGGATGTCATAGTACAAGGATCGAAATAATTCTTTCCCATGCATCCATCCCCGGATGAATTTCCCATGGATATAAATTTTTTGGATGATGAATTTATCTCAGGGGATCAGGTTATACCGTGATGGAATATTAATTTTGATGGTTCCTCCTTGATCCTGATCGATTGAAGGATTACCGAATCTAAGATTAATATGTAAGGAAAAATATTTGACTTTGTCACTCTAACATAGGAAATCCTTCCATAAAATTTCCTATCACCATAAGTCTTCACCAACAAAGAGGAAGAGTGTCAAGAACCCATTATTAGTCTCGAGTTGTCCCTCATGATTGAAGTCCCAAATTTACATGTATTGGGGGACTATGAGGTATTTTTCAAAAAATAAAATGTGACTATGGTTTATGAAATAAATAACTAGTGATACTATTGGAATGAACCAAATATTTGATGGATGAATCTCTTTTTTAAATGAAGGGGAATCATTTTTCTCAGTCACAGAATGGTCAAGCTGATGTATTAATATGTCTGGATATGCCTCTTTCCAAACCGGACCAGGATGAATTAGACATTCATGTGGCACAATGGAGGGTCATCATACACTCCACTTCAGATGATGGAAACCAAATGGTATATCTGTAGAGACCTGTAGCTTGACATACATGGACATTACATTACTTTTTCAAATTACTTAGTACATAACAAAAACACACACACAAGGACCGTAATAGTTTAGTGTCTTTGGAAACTCGGAATATAATTTTCTAATCGTGGTGAAAGATCTTCAACATCTCCCATAAAGATCTTCTTTTTTTAAACCTAAATCATTTCTTTATATCATAGGGAAAGGAAACCATAAAAGGGTGAGATCAAATGCTCAGTAAGGGTAAAAAAAGAAATATCAATCACGTCATATTCATAAGAACATATCTTTTGTAAATCTTAACCTGAAAAAGAGATCATAATTTCATAACATGGGATAAATCATACTAATGAAATGTAATCCCAATAATAATAACCTAAAACATGAAACTTTTTGGAATACACACATAACCATAGAGAATCATTTCTTATTAGTCAAGACTCATTTCCAAGACTATATTAGTGGACAAATTCCCTTTCTGAACCGAGTTCACTCCTCGTTTCACTCCTGTTTCACTAAACCTGTATAACCTACCGTTCTAGCCATGTCTATCTCATGAGATATAAAATAATTACCCAATGCATTAGAGGGAGATATAGGTCCCACCCATCTCATAATGATACCATTCTTATGTGTGCCAAAAAATCATAACTCATACATCATTGCATAACCCATGTAATAAAAATGGGAATCTTAAACATCGTGACATCATCAAAAAATTAATATAAGATAAAGAAATTCATAAAAATAGATCCATCACAACATAATCAAATCAATGTAATAATAGGGATATAAAAAGAACCCTATATTATCTTAGATGGAAAATAATTTTGATAAAACACTTGAACTCCATTCTTGAGGAAAATATCCTTTCAAATTCAAAAACATTTTCCTCTTTTAACATGTCATACAATTTTAAACTAAAGAAGTTGATTAAAAATATACTTGAAAACTTGTAAATGAATCTTCTTGGAAATAATGTTTTAAAAATCCATTCATGACGTATAAGGTAAAAAAATCATTCTTCATACTTTTGTCGAAAAAGTCAAAAAGTACCTCGTATGAAAAACGAAAAAAGATTCCTTTCATATTCTTTACTAAAAACTCAACGATGGGTAAAAATGGATTTAAAAAATTGTAGGTGGATGGATATAATATTAAATATTGGGGAAACATGGATTTGGATGATAAAATACACCCCAGTAAATACCAAAGTATAAACAATCTCGGATAAAAATGAGATTGTGATATTTCCCTTACCTTAGGTCCGATTTGCTTCGTAAGTGTCCAAACCTCCTGTATAATGATTTAAATAATGTTATTGACTTATTCCAGAATCATACTTATTGTTATGATATCATATATGGTCATATTCTTAGCTTATTATTCGTAATATTTCATTACTACTTGTTATTCAGGTGTTTATTACTTTTTTGTTCTTATGGGTGTTTGTCGAATAAATTCCTATTCTTCACTTTAGGTTATAGATAACTCATTTAAAGAATGGTATTATTGTAATATATATCATATTCCTTCATTAAATTCATTTATATAATCATTATGCAATGAAGATCATGTAGAACGAATTGCATCACATCGTGGAGACGGTATTCCGTACGTACGCACGAGCGATGATATTGTTCCCATGATCGTCGAATTGTATTGGAGTGTATGTATACTATTTCAGAATCAATATCACTTTTTAATAGTCATATATAGTAATTATTTACACCATTATACCCATCCAAGTAAGGTGGTGGTGGAAAATAGATTACACCACGGCGTGGAGACTGTATTCCGTACGTACGCACGCGCGGTGATTTCCTTTTCCGTAGGATGGATAGATGGTGAAATAGGGTAGTTTAATACTTATAATAACATATCAGTATATGAGTGATACTGATTTTATTACTTCATAATGAAACAACTAAAGAATAAGAAGTGGAAGAAGAAATAAAGATGAAAGAATCGGTAACGGACATTACCTCTTCTTTGAAGTGCTTCTTTGAGACCTCCTTTTAGGGTACTAAAATAGGTCTCCAAAGAAGACCATAACCTCTAGGATGTTTCTAGGGAAGTGTAGAGGAGAAATTTTCAGGGGTTTTCCGAGCTTGAAGGC
The DNA here is from genome assembly GCA_963277665.1 of Viscum album. Lineage (NCBI taxonomy): Eukaryota > Viridiplantae > Streptophyta > Magnoliopsida > Santalales > Viscaceae > Viscum > Viscum album. The sequence goes on from OY728135.1 coordinate 1,373,671,550, forward strand.
TCAATGTGGTGTGAGGATGAAGGAGGAGGAGGTGCCTTTTTATAAGGGAGGAGAGGAGTACCTTTGGAATAACTAAAAATATTATTTTATTATAAAGTCAAATTCGGTTTTAAATTGATCCAAATTGATTTATTTAGAAGATAAGGTGGGGAGGGGTCGCAATTCTCTCATCCAATAGAATTTAGAAAAGTTAAGGTTCCTATTTTAAACTTATCATTTAGATTTAACATTAAGTTAAATAATTTAACTTTTACCGTGTCTTATTATGTTCTTATATTATAAGGATAATAAACATACTATAAGAAGACAAAAGAACCCCAAGGTGTAAATTATTAATATATATAACCTTATATAAGTCATTTGGCCGATCCTTATATTTTTAGAAATACAATAACAATTAATAATATAATATTTGTTTTAAAAACTATTTTATGTCAATTTTGACACTATTTAGTAATTGATTTTTGTGAAAATCATAACAGAATGATTAGTTCGAAAAAAGTTAATTAAATAAATACTAACATGTCATATTTTCCTATATAATTATTTTAATTCATAAAAAGTCTTAAATTACATTTATTTTGGTATTTATAACATCAATTATGTCAAAATTTCATTAATAAGACAATTACTGTATCACTTGTTTGTCATAATAAATGATAATTATTTAATCCCAAAAAATTCTAAAAAATTTATATGATGTAGATAATTGTATTAGCTTTCTGGATAATATTAATGTTTGATGTTTCATGAAGTTTAGCACTAAATTAAAATTATTATACTTATAAGCTTTAAGAAAGTGACATGTTGTCACATTGTTTTTTTAATAATAATTAAATTATTTTCACGGAACAAAGTCCATTAAATGAATCTAATCCGACCCTTAGGTGATATGGGTCGACTTTTAGTCATCCAATAAGATTTTGAAATGTGTTAGGGTAATTTTATAATATTGTATTTACCCTTAATTACCCGATTTACCTTTAACTATGGTAAATAAAATTTACCGTAGTTACTATTCAAAATTACCAAAAATAAAAAGTAGCTTATTAACATAATTTAGATCCACTGATTCCAAATATGGAATCTATTTTTCCAAATTCAATACACAAAAGTTGCAGAAATTAAATTAAAATTAGTCCCGTTGTCGAAAGAAAACTGGTTTTTCTTTAAAACATAGCAAAAGATTGAATTGATTTATCCTACGAATTCAAGGTAGAATCAATGCTAATGAAATAAATTATATTTAATGGTAAAAATATATTCTATTTATACTTTAAATCCATTCAATATTATAATTTTACCATATAAATTATTGTGATGAAAAAAAGTTGTTTTTAATTAAAATATAGCCTGTTTTTACTATTTATCAAAATATGAAACTTACCAGAATAATATGAAAATTTTATCCAAAGTAAATATTTATTTCATGATTCCAAAAATGAATTTTATTTTGTCAAATTGAACTTATAAACATGTCAAAAACTGGATTTATAGTTGGTGCGCCATCAAAAGGCGGCAAAACTGCATTTTTTTTGAAAAATACTTATTTTACCCGAAAAATTTATTTTGTATTTATACCATGTTTTAGAAAATGTGTAAGATGAATAATAATTTTATAAGATTAAAAATTTAGCTAATAATATTAATAACGGCTAGTTCATAATAATATTATAATAATATATCGTTGTTTAGTAAAACCCAGTATTGCGTACAACACACGCTATCGAGGAAGGTCGCGATTGCGTGTAATGCAAGCCAAGTCAGGGTTGCGTGCTGTGAAAGAATCCTTCGTTGTTTCGTATAACAAAATCCAACCATATTTAATTTATACATTGACAATATATATATATATATATATATATATATACTCAATGTTCCGTAGAATAACTATTATCAAAATTGTGTGTAACACGATCCAAGAAAAGTGTTGCGTATACTGCAAGCTAATACGGTGTTGCGTATAGTGCAAGATAATCTTGGTGTAGCACACAACAGAATACATTAATGAAATTAAAAGAATATTTTTCATAGAATCTCGGGGTGTTACAATATCAGTTTCCTACCATTACTTATTTTATAGGGTCATCGAATCCATTATAAGAAAGGAAATTCCCAATTAGATGGAACCTTTTAATGAGTATCTCTAGTATATCATTCCCCTGCCGGGTGACCCAAGCATAAGAAAAAAACTAACGTGTATAGAAGTTTATCCACCATAGTTGGAATAACCTAGGTAAATCCATCTACATTGTGGGGTTTCATATAATTCACCTCTATTTCATCCAAGATAGTGTGATAAATCAGGATGTGTAGGAGGTCCATGCTAGATCATATGCCACCCATCAAGAGGGATTAAAACTCGACCACCAAATTAATATTTTGGGGTACTTTTGTCTCTACATGCTTCTCAACTACATTTAGTATGATAATTGGGTTCATTTATTCCATTTCCATGCCATCTATATACATTGACTATTAGAACATGTCCACACTACTAAATATTCTTGGACTTTTTTAGTATGGCGAATTGATGTTGTGGTTCCATATAATCCATCAATAAATTGAAAATGATGTTTCATTTTTACCAAAATATACTTAATTTAAATGTTGTAATAAGTGGTTCCCATCAAGGAAATCAAAACTAGTATGTGATCGAGGTTTTGAGCTCCTATTTCATCCATTGATATGGGGTGACTCATACTATTATCATATAAAACTGTACCAACTTCTGGGTGGTCGAGATGAAGAAATTTTATGCTAAGTAAAACATCTGGTCGAACAATACATATTGCTACCATGTGTAGGAAAATGGTAATATTATCGTCTTAAAAAATACAATATCTAACATCTTTCAGAAAGTGGTTGGAGAAAAAAAAGAGTTGTCCCAACATCCAACCTAATTACGTTTGGTACAATCACATAAAAATTGATATTTCCACTGAGGCAACACCATACTCATGCATGTATGGAATACATTCCATATTACCCATGGAGGTTTAGTTTTCATCACTCTGAATGGATTTTTATGACCATCAAACACAAAAAATTGAAGAAGTCCTTCTTTAGAAGTTTGAAGCCCTCATGGAAAATAGGATTTAGGAATTGCATAACTTAGAGAGGTACCTAAATAGGATATAATGAGTGTTCAACATGAAGGTTCAATTCTTCTCATTTATTTAGGGAGACATGGTACTAGATCTCACAATGCCAATGAAACCAAGCAAAAATCATACAATGTAAGAGACAAAATATGAAGGACCTTAAAGTATTCACGAGTTCTATTCTAATAGAGCGTACTCTTTAATCAATAGGGATGGAGGGAATATCACACATCCCACCAACCTACTATTTCACAAGTAGTACATTGAATACAACTACATTCCAATGTAATACTTTAAGATTTCGTTGTACGTTATCTCATTAATGTAGTTCAATAGCTTTCGCTACACGCAACACCAAGTTCGAGCACAACACAACTTACCAAACTAGCCGTTCAAAAAGCGGTGATGAATAGTATTAAAACCACTTGGAATATAATATACTCTATATAATTTTAACATACATATTATGTGTTTCTTAGACATAATATATGAACAAATTCATTTTTCAGAAAAAAGAAGTATTTTTCAAAAAATGAAATTTTACCGCCTTTTAATGGAAAACATTTTTTAAAACCAATATGGAACACTTTTATATATTAAATTTAATGAAATTAAATTATTCTTTAGAATCAAGAAATAATAATTTATTTTGTATAAATTTTTGGTACTTTTTTGACAACTTTCATATTTTCATGAATAGTGAAAAATACTAAATTTTAATTAAGAACAACTTTTTTAATCGAAATAATTTATAGTGTTAAATTACACATTTGAGTGGTATTAAAGAATAATTAGATTATATTTTTATAATTTAATATAATTTAGTTAATTGGAAGTAATTTCACATTTAAACTGGCTATAAATAAGTGTCAATCTATTTATAGTTATTAATTCTTAAAAACATGCTTTTTATTTTAACAACAAGAATCAATTTTAAATTAATTTATTCCACTTATGTATTTTGAATTTGAAAAAATGGATTCCATATTTGGAATCAAGAGTTCCAAACTGTGTAAATAGGTTACTTTTATTTTTCGACATTATGAATATTTACTTCAGTAAATATTTTATTTACCATGGTTAAAGGGTAAATCTGGTAAATAAAGGTAAAAAAATATTATTATAATGATATTAAATTACCCTAACATGTGTCTTATTCCTATTTTCCGATACATTTTGGACCATGGGAATCCTTGCGTTGATTTTGGGATCCCATGGTGCCACTTGACAGTGACAATGACATTTTATATTAAATAATCTAAAGTAAAGACTGAAATAACAAATGCATATAGCTTTTAGTAAAACAATTTTTATACGAAGTTATATAATTGATCTATTCGACTATAAATATTAATTAGAAATATAAAAATATTTTCTACATTGTGATAGTTTACTTAATATATTTATACATAATATATATATATGTTTGTATATATATATGGCACAATAATGATGCAGTATTTTCCATATTAATTAATGAATCAAATAAATGGTATTATAAATATTAAAATAAATATAATTTAAATGTTTTTAGGAAGTAGAATAATTTTATAAGTGAATATGACATTTTATGGTTGATTCAGTGTATTTTTTTCAATGTAATCATGTTTTTATGACTAAAAAAAACAAATACTAAATAGTGTCAAAATTGACATAAACGAGTTTTGAAAACAAATATTATAATATTAAATTATATAATATTCCTAAAAATCGAAGGATCTTCCAAAGAACATATGTAATGATAGGTATATCATTAATTAACCACTTGAGGTTATCTTTTTATTTTATATTATGTTTATTAACCTATTATTATAATAATACAAGAATATATGGTAAAAGTTAAACTATTTTACTAAGAGTTAATCTAAATGATAAGGTTAATATGGAAACCAAAACCTGTCTAAAACCTATTATTTGAGATATTTTAGACCCCTCCCCACCATAGACTCTAAATAAGTCATTTTCAGCCATTAGAAACCGAAAATGATTTTATTATAAAATAATATTTCAATGTTTTTCTAATGTTCCCCTTACCTCTCTATTAAAAAGGCACACCCCGTTCTCTCAGAATCACACTTCCAAATCCATTTTCCTTAGACAAACCCTACCCAAATATCATACCAACATCTCTCAAATAATCCTAGAGTCCTTACTTTGATCAGAAAGTCAACCTATAGAGCTATTTTGATAAAATCAAAAGGAAACCCCCGAAGAATAGGTAATAATTTCACCACCCTCTTTCAAGTTCTTTTCTTCTTCCACTTCCACTTTCTTTGTTGTTTCCATAACAAAATAATAACTATAGTACCTCCTACATACAATTATGTTATTATAAATATGGTAAAATTATATTCCTTATTCTATCCATCCTATAAATGACAAAGTCACCACACACACGTACGTACAGCTTGTTGTCTCCACGTCATGGTGTTATTTGTTATTCGAACACTTCATTTTTTGGATGAGTATAATAATGAGTATAACTTATTTAAATAATAAATAAAACATGGTAATTATTAATTATATAATATATTACATCCAATTAAATACTATTTCACTATATATATAATGATATTGTCATTCGTGTGTATGTACAGGTTACTGTCTCCACAATGCGATGAGATTCATTCAAACGTTCACCATTCAACGATGATTATAAAAATATATATTATTAATAAGTATGTAATATATGAAATAATAATGATAATTGAGATATATATATATATATATTTATTTATTTATGTACTTACATATATCTTATTCACTTACATTCGTTCAATACGATATAGAAACAAAAATAATGTTTTTGCTTACGTATGGCCTACCATCTCCATAGTTGGTGCCTTCCATTTCATATATCCATCTATTATAAATATTTATATTTTTAATATATATGATATATAAATCAAGGTTTATATTCTGGAAGTATTTAAATCATGATCTAAATGATACGATCAAGAATAACAAGTTAAAACATGTACAATAAATAAAACAATTATTACCCAAAATGTTAATTTATCATGGAAATCATTATTAAAAGGGTAGTATAAAGTCATAAATGAATCTTATATCATATTATAAATATTAATATTGTTTTTGTATAATTCTATAACATACTATGGTAATTATATAAGAGGTTAAACGTACCCTCGACCAAAGTAAATTGCAGCGTAAGGGTTATTTCCTCAATCTCATTATTATCTGAGATAGTTGATGTGTAAGTATCTACTGAGACATATTTGTCATCGATATAAATATTTAATAAAAATGTTTTTAAAAGGATTATTTTAAGGTTCTATGGGTGGATCTATTTAACTATATCATCATTTTAAATTTTTTAAAGATTTATCTTTCTAAATCCTTTTAATTAATTTCAATGTTTTCAAAATGATTTTAAGGATTTATTTATAAGAACATGAATGTTTTGAAATGATAATTATATTCACTAGTTAAAAAGGTATATGTGACACTTTTATTCAAAAATATATTTTAAATTAGTTCCTTTATAATTATGTGACTTTAAAATGATTTCACAAAAATGGATATTTCTCTCAAAAAAATTACTGATCATTTTCAACTATGTCAGCATCCTTTACTGGATATTATTCTTTATTGATGTTGATTTATTATATTTAAATCTTACATATTTTTTTGACTGAGTTATGATATGTTTGAATGTGAATTTTCTTATTTTTATACCATTTATGGTTTATGGTTAATGTATAGATATTTCATATGCTAGTTTTAATTTGAATGGTTATGTTATCTTTCAACTTTTTCATATAAGGAATGCACTGGACTTGGTAAGTGACTGGTGGATCCCACTATAGCCCCTCGATGCCTTGGTAGGTCTCATGATACAAACTAGTGTCTTGGAATGAGTCCTTGAAAAAACTTTTTTTTGTAGTGATGGAAGAAGGAATTGACTATGTGGTAATGATGTTCGGTGTTAGACATTCCATCATTATTAAATTAGTTATTACACATGATTATTTAACTAGTAGAATATCCATGTGCATGTTTATATGGTGATATTTGATTAATTTTTTCCATATTATGTTCTTGATTATGTTTAAAATGGTTTTTTTATTACCCATCTTTCCATAAAAGTTTATAGCTTCCGCTAAATTATTTACCCTTATTGAGCATCTCAGATCCCCCATTTCTTAGATTTTATTTTCCCCGAATTCCAAGAAGTGTATTATGATTGATATCAAGGGTTAAGATAAAGGTAATAATGGAGTTCTCAATGAACTATCTATCCTGTGTTTTATGTTTGAAATTGTAATGTAATTTTAATGTATGTAATCTATTTTCCAAGACAGCTAAATTGATCGGTCCTTTGAGACTTAATTCCTTGTAATTGTGCCAATGTATTAAAATAATGCACCATCTCTGGGTAACAAGGGATGAGGTGTTACAGTAGGTATCATAGGATTTTTAGCAACAAACTTGGAAATAGATTTAGATAAACTCTAATTAGGGAACATTACCCTAAGATAGAATTTGAGGATTAGTATAGATTAACTTCATATAATTTTGGTAATGTAGAGATTTTGTGTATTTTCCAAGAAATATATCCCTGTCTGGTATGAGTAGGTAGAGGATGCTATGGCACAAATGTTCCTAGCAGTAAAAAATCTAACAGAGAGTTTTGGGCTTGACCTGGGGTATGCTGGTACACAACAACAGGCCTTGTTGCACTCTTGGTTAGGACACTCCCAGGGGATATGCTTAGGATAATTCACATTTTTATTAAAATCCATTATGATAGATTTTGGAGTAAATACGTACTCAAATAAAACATTTTATGATTATAGATCATATTCATAATCTTATTTATTTATGGTTGGTATTTTACAAGATTGGAATTATGCATTGTGATTCATAAAATAACCTACTATATGGCATTGTTTAGATATGGTTCCTAGTATAAGGAATGAGAATTCTAGAAATATGAAAGAACGAACGATTAAAAAAGATTATATCTTTAAATGTATCAAGAAAACATTTAGAAGGAAAATAGTCTCCCACATATTTTCACCATATGAAGAAATAGTATCATGTGTTAATAAGATATGTAAAGAATTATATCAGTCCTATGGCATTGAGGGGAAGAAAAAGAAGAAAACGATGGAAGAGAGAAATATGGATAAAAGGAATAGGGGAAAGAAGGATTTTACCATATTTGATAATTGTGGAAAGAATCGACTCGGTAATTTCTTGAATGGAATGAGAGTTTGTTATATGTTTGGAGAAAAAAGAAAACGAAGTACACAATTTTAAGGGTAAGAAAAAGGTTTCAAATGTAAAATGCTTCATCTGCAAGGAGTTAGGACACTATGTGAAATAATTTCCAAATCATCGGAGTATACCCCAAATGATGCTATTTGATAATAATCAAGTTATGATACTGCCGAAGATGAAGAAGAATGATTAGAGTTCTTACGTTGTTGTTAAATTATTATCTCATTTGAGAATTGTATTAATTATGTACATGTTATAATAATTATAGAGTATATAAGGATAGTATTTTAGTACTATTTCATTAAGGACATGAGATTGTGTGAAACCAAGAAAAGTGACCCAATAGCAGGTTAATTTTTTTTGGAAAATATATGGTTGAGAGAAAGATAAACCCTAATATGGTTCCTATATTATGGTAGTGATTTGAAAAAAATATATAATTGATTTGGATAAATTATATTGGGTATTCTTGACTACCTTGAAACTGATTAATGATTTTTATATTCCATCATTATTGGAGTTGAAAACATTTTTGGATATAAAGAGTATATACAGTATTCTATAAGAAATAAGGGAGCATGAATGTAATCAATATGGATTTATGGAAATTCAGGGTGTTACTGTCTTTTAAAGGAATACATGATGATGGTATTGACAAGTTATTACGTGGCAAAAAAGATCTTCACTGTGTTTACCATCCTTAAAAATTTTGGAATGTGAGTTTGGACAGAGGTATTTTGGATAATAATAAAGGTTGGAATGGATAAAGTATGACATGGGATACTATTGTTAAGGTCAAATAATTTCGTAATATTATTTTTGTATTGTTATGAAAAGGAAAACTCGGAGGTTGGGCGATAACCCATCCTGTCTGGCAAGGCCACAAGACTTGAACCTACAATCGAAGGGCGACAAGGGTAATCACCTACCACTATCTTACAGGATGTCCTAGTTTGTATAATGTAGTTTTTATAAATATTCTGACAAATAAATTATAAATTCATTTTTTCGGAACTCTATACGATTAGGATAAATAAAATATTTTTGAATTCTATTATCTATTGGAGCGAAAGATGAGTTTGTGGAAGGAATTCGTTGAAGGATGAAACTCTACTTGTCATGTAAATTTTTTCCTCTTATTATATTAATAAAAAAATTATTAAACTTTAGGTAAGGGATATTAAATCCAAAAATGTGTTATCATAATACCCTATGTTTTGTTGAACCAATGATATATTAAATCATCATAGATTGATCGCTTTGAGGCCCTTAATTTCACACCTATTTGTGATTGATGACCTCAGTCACTCCCTATAAATATTTACATTTCCCTACAATTATGTGTCTCTAATTTCTATAAATGTTTTTATAATCGAGATCATAATTTGGTGGTGAATTTTTCATTCCCTTTCCCTCTTATTAAGACTAAATTTTATTAACCCAATTTCCGAAGTGGGTTTTCCAAAAAAGAATTTTTCTATTTTTAACATTTTATTTTCAAAGAAAAATTTCCAATTGTGAGGACGCAATTTATTGAAGTAGGGGAGAATGTCACAACCTAGGATTTCATAGTACATTATCACATTAAAGTATTTCAATAGCTTGCACTACACGCAGCACTGAGTTCGAGCGCACCACAACTTACCAACTAGCCGTTCAAAATAAATTATGAATATATTAACTTAATTTTGAATCTTATACAATCTATATAATTTTAGAATCCATATTATGTGTTTCTTACACATAATATAAGAAAAAATGCATTTTTTCAGATTAGAGAATTATAGTTCAAAAAATGCAATTTTACCACCTTTTAAGGGGAAACATTTCTTAAAACCAATATTTAACAATTTTATATACTAAATTTAATGAAATTAAATTATTATTTAGGATTAGAACATAAAAATTTTGTTTGGATTAATTTTTGGTACTTTTCGGATAACTTTCATATTTTGATGAATATTGAAAAATACTAAATTTTAATTAAAAAAAATTTATAATCAAAATAATTTACTGTTAAATTATACATTTGAGTGGTTTTAAATAATAATTAGATTATATTTTTATCATTTCATAAAATTTATTTCATTGGATGTAATTTCACATTTAAACAGGATATAAACAAGTTTCAATCTTTTGATAGTTATTATTTTATAAAAACACGTTTTTTTTTTGACAATGGGCATTAATTTTTAATTAATTTCTGCCATTTTGGTGTTTTGAATTTGGAAAAATGGATTCCATATTTGGAATCAAGATATCCGAATTTTTTAAATATGTAACTTTTATTTTTAGACATTATGAATATTTATTTCAGTAAATATTTTATTTACCACGGTTAAAAGGTAAATTTGGTAAATAAGGGTAAAAAATATTATTATAATGATATTAAATTACCCTAACATGTGTATTATTCTTATTTAATAATACATGTCCAACTATGGGAATCCCTGGGTTGATTATAGGACCCCATGGAGCCACATGAGAGTGATAATGACGTTTTATATTAAATTATCTAAAGTATAGACAAAAAAACAAAAGCATATGTCTTTTAGTAAAACAATTTTTACATGGGGTTATATAAGTGATATATTCTACTATAAATATTAATTAGAAAGATAAAATAATCTCCTACATCATAATATTTTATTCATAATTTTTATACATAAAATAAATATATTTATATATGACACCATAATGATACAGTATTTTCCTTATTAATGAGAGAATAAAATAAATGGTATTATAAATATTACAATAAATATAATTTCAAAGTTTTTATGACATAAAAAAATTTTATAGGTGGACATGAAATGTTAGGGTTGATAAAATGTATTTGGTTTTATGTAATAAATTTGTGATAACTTTCAAAAAAACCAAATACTAAATAGTGTCAAAATTGACATAAATGAGTTTTTAAACAAATATTATATTATTAAATTATATAATAGTCCTAAAAATATATGGTTCTTAAAAAGAACATAAAAATGATATTTATATTATCAATGAACCACTTGATGTTTTATTGTCATTTTATTGTAATTTTATTAACCAATTATTATAATAATACAAGAATACATGGTAAAAGTTAAACTATTTAACTAAGAGTTAAATCTAAATGCTATGGTTAATATGGTGACAAAAACCTATCTAAAACCTATTGGTTGAGAGTTGTTCGACCCATACCCACATTATCCTCAAAATAAATTATTTTGGTGCCATTTGAAACGGAAAATGAGTTTATTGTAAAATAATATTTCAATCTTTTACTAAGGTGCCCCTCACCTCTCTTATTAAAAGGCACTTCCCCTTATCTCAAAATCACACCTCCAAAGCCATTCGGCTCGGACAAACCCTACCGAAATATCCTCCCAACTTCCCTAATCTAATCCTAGAGTCCATACTTTGGTCCTAAAGCCAACCTATGTAGCCATTTTGATCAGCTCAAAAGGAAACACCGGAAGAAGAGGTAATAATTTCACCATCCTCTTTCAAGTTCTTTTTTCCTTCACTTCCTCTTTCTTTTTTTTCCATACCAAAAAATTAACTCAAGTACCTCATACATACTATGGTGTTATTATAAATATGTTAAAACAATATTCGTTATTCTATCGATCCTATAAATGAAAAAGTCACCATACGCGCGTACGTATGGCTTACTGTCTCCACGTCGTGGTGTAGTTTGTCATTAAAACACTTCATTATTTGGATGAGTATAATAATGAATATTAATGATTTAAATAATATATATAACATATTAATGGTTCTTTATATATGATATATCATCCAATTACATATTATTTCACCATCAATATAGTGATATTTTTGCTCGTGCGTACGTACGGATTACCGTCTCCACGACGCGATGAGATTCATTCCCACGTTCACCATTCAACGATGATTATAAAAATATTTATTATTAATAAGTATGTAATATATGAGATAATAATGCTACTATATATATATATGTATGTATTTATGTTTGTATTTATGTATGTTCTTACATATATCTTACTCACTTACATTCATTCAATACGATATGAAAACAGAAAGAACATTTATACTTACGTGTGACCTAGCGTCTCCATAAATGGTGCCTTCCATTTCATATATATATCTATAATAATTTTTTATGTTTTAAATATATATGATATATAAATCACGGTTAATATTATGGAAGTATTTAAATCCTGATCTATATGATACGATAAAAAATAACAAGTTAAAACAAGTACGATAAATAAAGCAACTATTACCCAAAATGTTAATTTTCCATGGAAATAATTATTAAATGGGTATTATAAAGTCATAAATGAATCATGTATGATATAATAAATATGATTATGGTTATTTTATAATTTAATAACATACTATGGTCCTTATACATGAGGTTAAATGTACCCTCAACCAAAGAAAAGTGTAAGGTAAGGGTTATTTCCTCAATCTCATTATTATCTGAGATTGTTTATGTGTAAGTATTTACTGGGGAATATTGATCAATGATACACATATTTCAAACAAATGTCTCTAGAAGAAATTATTTAAGGTTTTATGGGTGTACTTATTTAACTAGATCCTCATTTTAAATGTTTTAAAGATTTATCTTTTAAATCATTTAAATTAATGACCATGTTTTCAAAATAATTTTAAGGATATATTTATATGGACATGAAGGTTTTGAAATGATAATTATTTTCAAAAGTTTCAATGTTTTATGGGACACTTATATTCAAAAATCACATTTAAATTACTACCTTTATAAATATATGACTTTTAAATGATTTCACAAAAGGGATATTTCTCTCAAAAAGTTTTACTGATCATTTTCAACTATGTCAGCATCCTTTACTTGATATTATTCTTGATTGAAGTTGATTTATTATAATACAATCTTCCATATTCTATTGAATTATATGTGATATTTTTGACTATTAATGTTCTATTTTTATACCATTCATGGTTTCTGGTTAATGTATTGACATTTCTTATGCTAGTTTTAATACGAATGTTTGTGTTACGTTTCCACGTTTTCATATGAGGTATGTAGTGTAGTTAGTAAGTGATGGGTGAAGCTTGCTATAGCTCCTAGATGCATCGATAGGTATCCTGAGACAAACTACTATCTTGGAAGAGGGCATTGAAAAAACTTTTATTTGTAGTCTTGGCATAAGGCCTTGACTATGTGGTAATGAAGTCCGACGTTTGGCATTCCATCATTATGAAATTAGTTATTTCATGTGATTATTCGACTAGTAGAATATCCATGTGAATGTTTATACGATGATGTTTGATTTATTTTTTCCATATTATGTTCAAGATTATGTTTAAAAACGTTTTTGTCCTTATTAAACATCTTTCGTTAAAATTTTTTAGCTTCTGCTAAATTATTTAGCATTATTGATCATCTGAGCTCACCCCTTTCTTAAGTTTTATATTCATAGGATTATAAGTAGTGTATTATGATTGATATTAAGGGTTAATATAAAGTAAATAATGGAGATCTAAAAGAACTATATATTATATGTTTTATTTTTGAAATTGTAATGTAATGTTAATGTATATAATCTATTTTCCAAGACTTTTAAACAGATCGGTCCTTCGGGACATGATTCCTTGTCATCACGCCAATGTATTAAAATAATGCACTCGCTCTGGGTAACTAGGGTGGGGGAGTTACATCCAAAATCAATTAACTTGAACTAATATTTTTGTTCCAAACACTATGACCCTAAACTAGGAGGCACGTACAAATATAATCAGCCTTAAACGGCAATAACCATGGTCCAAACTCTATGACCTTAAAATAAGATCCATGATCAAAGCTATGTGACCTTAAAAAATAGAAACTAGGGTCAGAGCTCTAGATCCTTAAAACATTAGCAGTCCCTTGTGTCCAAGAGTTATGACCTTATACTATTCTTATTCCCTATGGTCTAATCTCCAAGACATTAAAATAGTAGAAATCATTGTCCATATTATTGTTCATTAAACTGCAAAGAATAATGTCTCGAGCATATAATGTTAAACAATGGTCTTACCTTGTGAAATAAAGACAGGAAGACTCACTAACCAAATGTGGTATGATTTAAATGAAATTGTCCTAAAACACTATGATAAACTATATACTTACCCCATATCATAAATATAGGATACCCCATGAAAACATTGAGATGATTTAGTATTCCTACCAGAGAGGTCACCACCCCCGCTAGTGTTAGTCTTCGACCACACTGTTTTATAAGATTAAGTGTTTCTTGATTCCCATACCAGTGGTATATTTAGTGATTTATAAACACTTTTTCTTCAATACATACCACCAATTCATCATAAAACCTTCCTCTATTGGTGTTCAGAAAATTAAATTCACCTATATTTTTCCATTGGGACCCACTTATGGGCCATGAAAAATGACATTAAACTATGTAAAATTTGTTTCCATGTATTTATGTGGAACATTCAGTTTCAAATTCTTCCTTTCATAATAGGTTTTTCATATTTAATGGAAAAAATACACTTAAAAATATTACCCCAATCCAAGTCTCATGGATTTAAACTATTTTTCAAATCATTTTGGTTTAAACCATATGACCAGAAACTATGCACATATAGTTTAAGGATTTATTTATGTAGTTCATAACAACCTTAGTAACATAAAATCAAGTTATAACTCTAAGGAACCAACTGATCTTCCACAAATGACCTACTTATATTAAAAAAATTATGACATTAAACTATTTTCAACCTCCCATCATGTTCTTAGTTTTTTCATCCTTGGTGTCTTAGAATACTAGTACCCCCCATCTCATTCTAGAAGAATATGTGGCATGATTCCCATTCCAATGGGGCATTTTGACCATCTTTATTAATGAAAATCCATGAATTCTTCACAAAAACCATTAACCATGGTGATAACAACCCTAAATTCCCTTATTGGATTACTCTTTATTATAATCCCAAATCAAATTCCATAGCTCTCTAGAAAATTAATACTCTATCATGGATAACAATGAGGATGAAATGAATGGGAATTTCAATGGGTATACACCAAAAATGTCATTATCACAAGACATTAGATTTTATCCTTACCCATAAAAATTTGGGAAACCTCATTTCAAAAAATATAGATGATTCAGTATTCAAAATCCTGATGATAACAACAATCAGTGTCAATCTTCGACCACTCCATGTTTCAAGAAAATGTGTATCTTGATTCCCAATCACATGTTATTCATAGTTATTCCATGGTATCATATACTGGGTGAATCTCCCTTTGCTGACTTGTTATGGGTGCTTGTATTCCCCTACATCATGACGTTGAATTGGGTATGGGTTTTCATGTTTTTTGTGGTAAAAATTCTCTTTGTTCCACCATTAACATCGGGTTATCATTCATTAATTCTACACAAGCCTCCTTAAGAAACCTACACACTACTTTAAACATTGTATGATCTTACACTATAATCTTTCCATATGTTCCAAGCTCTATGACCATAAACTGGTATAAATCAAAGTCTGAGTTGTATGAATTTAAATGGAAAAAACCTAACATCATCATAACACGATGATAATGCGTATAATTACATGTAATAAAACTGGGAAGCCTTATATTATATATATTGGATAACCAAAAAACAAATTCCTTATAACATGACATTAAACTATATACTTACTCCATATAAAATTTTGATGCCTCATATGATAAAAATGGGATGACCCAAAACCATGTCTTCAGCACATAATGTTAAAAAGTAGTTTTACCCTACATAAAACACAGATTCCTCATATGATTAATGTGTGATAACCCAAAAAATCAACATGTTCAACACATGAAGTTAAATTATAGCCTGACCCTATATAATTCTAGGACGCATCATAATATGAGATGATTCGATATGCTCACTAGAGAGGATGTGAGACCTCCGACATCGATATCCCACCACACCTCAATATAGAATGGCATATGGATTGATATTAATTCTCATGTATTATATAGTGATATCTAGATCTCATATAATATGTATATCCTTTCCATAAACTCATTTTAGGGACCCCCATTTTGGTTTGGGCTTCAGAATTTCTTACTAACATGACCATGTAGTGTATTTGAGAACATTTCAAAATAGATCCCAAGGTTCATAACATTCCCTTCATGGAAATAAGTATTTTCACTTACATGATTTTTTATTTCGTCAGTTTGGATAATCATCATACTCTTAATCTAAATGAGATCCCTAAAAGAAATGATGTTGGGCCATACTATCTCACCTACATTTAGTGGATCGTGCCTTGATGGATCTTTGATAAAAGATATTGGATCCTACTATTTGAAATTGTTAAATGGTTAATCACACATTTTTCACCCCATCCTTGATCAGTGAATATGTAAAACCTATGTTTAGAACAAGTTCAATTGTTATTACCCATTAATTGGTCTATCCCCTTTTAACTATCCATGTCTGGAAAGTAGAAATCTACCATCAGGGAACTTTATTAAGTCCATAACTTTTTTTTTGCCTTTTTTTATTCCCTGTAAAAAGTGGGAACTCTCTACCAATCCTTGTTTCTCACATCAAGAATGGATCACATGGTATTAAGATTAGTGAATGGAGTTTTCCTCAAGCATGGTTGAGACTCATGTATTCCCGTCAGTCAAAAATCTATGAACATACACTAATATCCTATGTCCAAGCATAATAAATTTAAAATATGTAAAATTCACCGTAATAATGTTTCATGTAGATATGGTCCTCTTTTTCCCTAACCTCACATTGGTTTGTCACTCTACCATGCCATGTAGGTTCTTTTTCGTCATTCAATCCTACCTTGGTCTAAAATATATGACCTTAAACTAAAATCTCAATTTCAATTATCAAAGCCTTAAAAACATTTTCAAGTTATCCCCAAGACATTATTTGTGGCAGGGTCACCTAGTCTCTTCATTCACATCCATTTAACTCTCCCTGATGCCACACACATCCCTTTAAGACATAAAAACTTGTATTATAATAATCATGTCCTTAAAGTGTGTGTGACTTATCCAAGATCATTTTTATGGTGCATTTTCTTCTATAGAAAACCATTTCCATCTATTTTGAACCATTTAGTTTCATAAAAAACTATTAGGATAAGATCCCATTATGTTCATGAAATAAGAACATAACAACTATTATAATAACCATGGTCCATGTTCTCTTACCTTAAACTATTTTCAACCCTTAGGTCCTAGAATTATTACCCTAAACTATTTTAAACATCTTGGTCTGACTCGTATGACCTTAAACTACCAAAGGAAAGAATAAAAAACATATATTAGTCTGAAAAATGACACTTGAAACCTGATTAAGTATGATACTCCCCAATATAGTTCACTTATGAAGCCTGGGAAAAAATAAGGATATAAAAAGGAAGAGGTAAAAACCCAATAAGAACCCATTATTGACCGTGATGGAAACCTGGTTGTGCTCGCAGAACCCATCAGTTTGTGAAAAATTTATATCCAAATATTAACCTTCACTTTTTTCATGAGCACCTCTAGGGTTATCTTCCATTTTTTACCCTTTTATGCCCCCACCTTGGTTGGGTGGGTGTTATTAACATTGGATAACACATGATGGTCAAAAAATGATAACTTTTTTTTTATGAATGTCCCTATAACAATATGTTAAATTGTATTCTACATAATCCTCACCCTATAATTTAAAATTCATTCACATTATCCTCATTTCATGATGTAAACCTATAAAGCGTATTAGGTGTAATTCCCTAACCCCAAAAGCCTAAAGTCAGTGCCTTAATTTATTTCATTAGTAGGATTATAAGGAATCAGAACCCGAAGGACCAATCAGCTTAGTAAATTTTTAAAACTATATTAAATACAAGGATCCCATTTTACATTGTGAATAAAAAAACATTGTACATAAAATAATAAAATGATCAACATCCTTGAAACCCATTCTAAGAATTCATCTTCATACCTTGGGGAAAGAAAACAAAAGAAGGGGGAGCTCAAATATCAATAAGGGTAAAGTATAGGAGAATATGTCATGAATTATTAATGAATAATAAATATGGAATGAATAAATGATGATCTAATAATTCCAAATAAATAAGCACATGATCTTAAAATGTGACAATGGGTATTCTAACCAATCAAATAATCTTATTAAATAATAATAATATTGGAATTCATAATGTTGGATGTATTCCCTTTCAAGATCTATCCTAAAGATAGTTACTTTCAAGATATATCCTTATGATAGTTTTTGCATGTGGGTAGAAACCCATATGATTTGTGTTAAGATCTATCCTCCATCAAATTAAAACTTCTTGGATACAAATGTGGATGATTTTTCACCAACTGATTTCATCATATGAGACTATTGATGCACCTATGGGTTTCCATTAACTGGTCCCCAGAATATATAATTTATTTCCAAAACATTCCTAATATATTTAATAATAAATTTAAATGATAAAAAATGTTCAATATCAAATATCCATACTGATTAAAGTATTCGTATTTATTAATATTTTCATAATAACACAGATAACTTTAAAAGTAAGGACCATATGTAAAAATGTTATACATGTTATGAAATAATAATATCCATCATAAAAAATATGGCTGTTAAAATAAATGTAGTTTCCATTTAATTTTTTTAAAATAAAGTTATTGTTTCAAGAGAAATTTAACAATTAAAAAAGTATGTTATATTTTAAAGATAACTTTTACCACTTCAAAACATTCAAAATAGACCCCTCGGATGAGATAATTGAAAATTAATGATATAATGAAATTATATATGATTTAATCATTATATTTAATGATAATTGTTTATAATATACACCACACAAAAAGTGTTGGAAATTTTATATTCTTCGTGGAAAGAAAAATGAGACAAGATTCCCTTACATTGCATCAGACATTTCATGTGTGTCATTATCATCCTAAATAATAAACATATATTAATTATTTACATTTTTAATAACCATTTTAATGTTTATTATTAATTTTATTTTATCTATTAGTAATTTATAAACAATCACTTAATCAATTAAGATTAATTCGGATGTCATTACCATATTCAGTTTTTTTGTCAAGAATGACTTTGATAGGAAGAATATGGTTAAAGGGTTAATTATTTAAACATTTATAGAATAATAATAATTAAATAAATATCATATTTATAAATAAATTATACTCTAAATACCAATAATTTAATAGGTTTATGAAAAATAAAATACAATTATGATCATGGATATAATAGGTCGTATATACGCATATGTAACATTTCTATTTTTCAACGATCACTATGAAAACATGGAAAGTAACATTTATCGTTATATAATAATAATATAATAAATAACATATTTTATAATCATATATACTATAATATATAATTATTTATATGCAAAAGGAATCACATCTCTTTGGGAGGCAGTGGGCCACACTTCCAAGAACGACGTTATCACTTTTTCAGTGTGTGAAGGGGGAATAAATAAAATGGTATATTATATTAACATAAATGTAATTATTTCCTGAATTTAATTATTACATCATGTATATCACATATATTAAATATATATTTATTTATATTAATCCCATAAATTTAGTGATATGAAATGTAATACACTGATCATTGAGATAGTAGGTCCTATGT
Organism: Viscum album; assembly: GCA_963277665.1. Lineage (NCBI taxonomy): Eukaryota > Viridiplantae > Streptophyta > Magnoliopsida > Santalales > Viscaceae > Viscum > Viscum album. The sequence continues at coordinate 1,373,691,561 of OY728135.1, forward strand.
ACGCATGAATGTTGTTCCCATTTTCTTGCCGTATTGAAAGAATGAAAATTAATATATGTATAAATATATGTATGTATGTTTTTTTGTTTGTAAATTATAATTCTATTATTATATTAATTTCATATTGATCTCATGTGTTACATAAAATAATCCTTAATACATATCGTGTAATGTGTGAACGAATCACATCACTTTGATGACGTGGTAGTACACACATACAGAAACGATGTTGTCATATTACCAAAACATCAAAATAATGAAGGTATGTGTTATTTAAAAATTCATAAGCCTAAATAAATTATAAATACCATATATATCATGTATAAACTATAACAACATCATTATTCCCAAACTTTAAAGGTGTAAATAGATGAATGAACGACATCGGTTCGTGATGCAGTAGTCTTCTATACACAAGAAAGATGATTTCATATCACATTTTATGGATGTTTTTGTGAGTTTAGGTGATATAATTTTAATAAAAAAATATTACTATTTTTATGATACTATGTTTATTTTGTAATAATAATGTAAAAATAATTGAAGGTGTAGTGAAAGAAATAAAAAAAAATCTTGTTCAACAATGTTACCACTTTTTCAGAAAACTCCTTTTTGTTTATTCCAAAAGGATTTGTTGGTTTAATTTATAAAAAACAAGAGGATTCTGGTATAAGGGGATTTATTTTGGGATCTTATTTTTGTATGGTTTGGAAGATCCAAATTTCTTGAGAGGTGTGAATAAGTGGTAGGGGTGAGTTCCTATTTATAGTGGAAGATAAGTGACATTCCTATAAATAAAAAGAAGGTAAACAAAATTGAAAGGTCTTCCTTACATCATGTGACCCAAAAATTTAAAATTAATTTAGTAAAATGAATTTATGGTTGATAAAAACATATACCACACAAAGCGAAGTTCATTTTTATAATGTTGTCCCTTAACTTCAAAGTCTCCCCACTTTTACCATTTTTGTTTTTATTATGGTAACCGGTTTTCTAACCTAAATAATTTTACCATTAAGAGTAAATTAATGTTATATTTATTAAAAAAAATAGACCAAAAAATTATAAATATTAAATAATGTTTACAAAATATAAATTTTATATTTATTAGAAATTAAAATTCAAAAAAAGAACCTGTAATGCTAAGAAAACACTCCTTTAACCCCAACCATGATAATAATGTTTTTCTTATGTAGTTGTTAATATGTTTATTATAAAAGATAAAATTTTCAATGAAATTAAAATATTTTATATTTATTATAATTTTAAAATAATTTATCAAAATATAGTATTTTTAGTAAATTTTATATCTTTTAATAAAATATCATTTATTTTAAAATAAAATTAATGTCAATTGTGATGTTATTTAATTAATTTAAATTTTAAAAGATAAATAAACTAATGAAATTTGAATCTATAATGTTAAAAAAATTAAAAAGATTTATTAATCTAAAAAAATATTGAGATTGAATATTTCAATCAATTTACTTCACTTTTAGTAATTTTAGTATTAATTTTTTAGTTAGTTATTGACTAAATAATTACCCCATTGGAATTCCCTAAGAAATTTAACTAAAAAATTCATCTATAAAACTAAAAATGAATTAATATGATGACCAAAACTCATTTAACATTTTAAATAATATGTATAACTGAACTAAATGTTTTTATCCATATCTCAAGGCTTTGTAAGTGTTAAATGCAAGGAATGCTTATTTTGTTTTTACTTTTAAATTACTTAACATGTTATATAGGCCAAATTCATGTAATAGTACCTCAATAATTCATAAAATTATAGAAAATATGTTATATGGTCAAAATAATTTCATCCATTGTGTTTTGAAAAAAAATTTAGGTCCTCTGGCCCCTTGAAATTAATGTTTATCCAATAAGTGAACTCATTTTCACCTTACTCTCTATAATTAATTTCAACTACTTTAACTTATTATTATGGTAAAAAACTATGTTTATCTAACTATAATATAAATATTATAATGATTCCAACTATTTATATACGTTTTTTCAAATTAAATTCACAGAACAATCGAAATTAAACTAAAAGATGATCCCACATATGTGGCTAGAAAGCGAGTTTCTAAAGTGAAAATGTTCAAACGTTCACTATGTTTTATATATAAATTCAATAGAAAAACGATTAAAATTACCTAAATTGGATTAATAGATGTATAATTGATTTATTTTGACTTTAAAACTAATTTAAAACATAATTTAAAAATAATAAATATTTAAAAAATGATTTTCATATAATATGCAGTGTTTATCACTTTTCATAAAAAAACATCCCAGAAAATTTTAAAAAAAATTAACCAAAGATAATTTTTACATTCATAATTAAAAAAAGATTAATATTTTGAAACATAGTATTTATAAAAGGGTCAAAATTTTGTTTTCAAATAGGTTATCCAGTAAAAGGCGACAAAACTTCCTTTACAAAAATAAAACATTTTATGTGTAAAACTGGATTTATTCTTATCAGATGTTGGTAAAATATATTGGATGAATTTGAAAAAAATTATTGAATATGTAGTATAAAAATAAATATACCATACATTATCTTGATGTTATATACAATTAATTTATTGGTCTTGGGTGTCTTATATTCCCTCATGGAAACTCGATATTATGTGTAACATAATCCATATTAGTGTTGTATATAAAAAAAGATAAAAAGGTTAAATTATTATAAAAGAAAAATATTTTAAATTCATGGGTATTATATTATCTCCACCTTAAATAAATTCCATGATCAAATTGATAACTTGATCTCACCAATCTAGGGTTTGATATTTAAAATTTTTATTTTTGAACCCCCCTCATAAAAGGGTTAATAAAATAACCTCTTAATAAGAGGGAAATGGAAATGTGAAGGTCACCATAATACTAGGAAATAAAGTATGAGAACAGTAGTGAAAAAATATACATGGAAGAGAAATATTACTATCTTGTTTTAAGGGAAAGTGATATAGAACATGTTTATGAGAATGTTTATTACCAAAAATCCATAGACCAATGGAATGAAAAAGGTCATTGATATCATAAAAAATTATGATAATAGGAAAAAATTGATTTATGACCATTTTCCTAGAGTTTTTAAATTATTTCACTAATTAAGAATATTAGAAAATATACAAACTTGATATATTTATATTTTATAAACTCAATCTTATTATTTGGTTGTGCTGTTAACTATTTATATTACATCTCCTAGAATAGGTTGTATCAAATGGTGATGTAATAAATTAACCTCTAAAATGTAGACCAAAGTTCAACAGAAACCATTTGATAAATGGTTATCCTTATGAACATTCCTGGTATTATGATCCAAAACAATAGAATCAGTTCAAAGGTAGTATCCAATATATAATTTAACTTATACATATCAATAGTATCTTAATCCAATTATCTCAACCTCAGTAACATATTAAGTGTTTTATTTCCCACAATCATGTGTTTTCTAATAAGGTAAACTTGTCAATGAATCATTTTTCTTGGTCATCGGTTGTGTTCAATAAACACTTTCCAATCCTTAATGAAAAATTAATTCAATACAATCCTTATATATTTTATAATTTATATAACCTAGAAATAATTGATAAAATAATTTTACAACATTACTCAATGATCTAAATATATAGTCATGTTAGTCATTCCAGTTGGCAGTATTAATTACATATGATTGACCGTGATCCCTTAGATTCTTCTAAGGTATATTCCCTCGACATTTGTGGAATTCACTTGAATGGTTCCCAAAATCATTACGATGAAATCATTGAACATTATAATTTTATTTAATTACATTACAATAATGAACATGGTGACATTTTTTCCGTACATATATCAATCTTCCATTCCCATCAAGAATGTTCATGGGATATTCTTTCCACAATTATCACATTTACGATACTTCTTCATTATCTTATTTACCTTATGCATGTTTTTTACAACAATCCTCGTGTGGTCATTCTTCCCTCTGATTCCATAATACATTGATTATTTTTCTTGGTCTTGTTATAACATGATATTATGTCTTCATATGATGAGAATATTTGTGAGAATAGTTCCTTTTGAAATATTTGATTAATACCTAAAAAGATATGATCCTTATTACTCTTTGGATCATGCGAATTGGTGAGGTTTACATTCTTTATTGTGAACACCATTTCGAAATGTCAATATACATTAAATTAGATCATATCATTATGAAAATTAATGTAAAATCCCAAATACAGTAAAATAATTAACATAAATTGAAAAAAAAATTATTTGTATTTAATATTAAAATAATAAACATGGTTTCTTTGACATATTCTTCTATAAATATTCTCAAATTATATCTTAGTCTTATGTTCTCTAATATTTTTTCTCCTAATCTAATTTACAAGGTTTTAATTAAACATAATTTGATACAAATTGTAACGGTCTTACCCCAGAATCCTAGAGCCAGTGACTTACTCTATTACATTGGCATGATTACAAGGAATAAAATATCAATGGACCAATTAGTTTGGAAGTTTTTTAAAATTATAATACATACATGAAACCCATTTTATATTGATAATAAAAAACATAGTACATAACAAAATAAAATTCATATAATCCTTGAAACTCATTCCAATAATTCCTCTTTATACCATGGGGAAAGGAAACAAATGGTGAGATAAAATGATCATTAATGGTAATTAATAGAGGGATATTTCCATAATTAATAATGAATAAGAAATTTGTAAGGGATAAAATTAGATATAATAATTCCATACATATAATCACATGAGCTTAAAAAATAACCATGGATATTCTAACTAATCAAATAGTCGTATGGAATAATAATAATGACATAATGTATAATTTTAGACTTATGAAATATTAATATCTATCCTCACTATAGTTAAAATCAAGAGTTATTTTAAATATATTTGAATCGGGTTGGTGGAAACTTGTCTAATTTGTGTCATGATCTGTCCTCAATCCAATTCAAAACTGCATCGAAACAAACGGGAAGGGTTTGTCACCAATTCATGTCACCCATGAGATCACTGATTAATAAAGGGTCTTGCATTAACTACTACACATTCCATATTCTATATTTCCAAAACATTCCTCATATATTTTATAATCAATTTAAATCTCAAACAATGCACCTTATCAAATACCCGTATTGAGTAAAGGATCCAAATTTATCAATATTTCCTTAATAAATCATTAAATGTTCAAAGTGAACACCATATGGAAAAATTGTTTTTGTTTTATTAAATAATAATATATATAATAAAATAATATGGATATCAAAATTAATATAATCTTTAGGTATGAATGATTATAAGAAGGTGATTATTTCATGATAATGTTAACAATCACAAAAGCAACTGAGATTTTGAAGAGAACTTTTGCTGTTTGTAAATTTTCAAATTAAGCACCTTTGATGAGATAATTGAAATTGAGACATAGAATAAAATTAAATAAGAGATAATCGTGACATTAAGTTATAATGGGTGAAAATATACCTCACAAAAAATAAACAAGGGTTGAAAATGGTGTATGGATCATAGAAGAAAAAGTGAAACAAGAATCTCTTACCTTGAGTTTGACTTTTCACACGTGTCTTTATATTCATGAATAATAAAGATATCATAATTATTTACTTATTTGAGAACATTTTTAATGTATATTTTTAATTTTAATTCATCTATTAAAAAGTTATACAAAATTACTTTATCAACTATGTTTAATTCAGGTGTCTTGACCATATTCAGTTTATGTGTCAAAAATGAATTTGGTTGGTCAACTATAGTTAAGGGGGTAATTATATTATCATATAAAGACTAATAATAATTAAATAATTATAATATTTAAAAATAAATTGTACTTCTAAAAACCAATTCTGGAATATGGTTATGAAAAATGAATTAATGTTACGATCATAGTGATGGTTGGTCGTACTTACAAATGAGTAACACATCCATTTTTCAATGATCATTTTGAAGTGAAGGCATGAGAAATTTTTCATTACAATAATTATACTTTTATAATAAACACCATATTATATATTTATATACACAATTATATGAAATTCATATGAATAAAAATGAATCACATCACTTTGAGGAGGCGGTAGACTACACATCCACGAATGGCGTTATAACTTTTTTCAATGGTTGAATGGGTAATAAAGAAAATGATATATTATATTACTAGAAATGAAATTATGTCATGCATATCATAATAGTTTCATGTATATCATATACATTCATTATATATTTATTTATATTAATCCATAATATTTAGTGATAGGAAATGGAATACACCATTCATGGAGATAGTATGTCGTACATATGCATGAACGATGTTTCCATTTTCTCATAGTGTAGAAAGAAAGATAATTAAATGATATATATGTATATTTTAATTCCATTATCACATTAATTCTATATTTGGAACATATTTTAATCAAACCCATCTTTAATACATTCCATGTAATGTGTGAATGTATCTCATCGATTTGAGGAGGTGGTAGTCCACACGTCCACAAACAGTGTTATCGTATTCCCATAAAATGGAAATCATGAAGTTATGTGTTATATAAAAATTAAATATGAAACTATAAATAATAAATATCATATATTTAGAATATTATATATAATTCTATCATTATTCGCAACCATAAAAGCTGAAAATGGAATAATGAATGACATCAGTTTGTGAGGTGGTATTTCATCATACACAGGAATGATTATTTTGTATCCCATTGGATAGAAGTGTGTGTGAGTTAATAGGTAATAAAAATTTCTTGAAAACATATTCTTATATAAAGCATACTTATTTTATTATATAATAATTATATAAAAATAATTGAAGGGGTGGTGAATGAAAAAAAAATGTTCTCATTGAAGAATGTTACCTCTTATTCATGTAACTCCATTTGGTTTATATCAAAAAGGATTTGATGGTAATATTTCATCCAAAAGAGAGGTTTCAATAATTAGGGGTGGGATTTGGGTGATTATTTGGGAATTCATTGGATGAGTAAAATGGAATTTTTGGTGTGAAAATTGGGAGTGGTGAGTTCCTTTTTATAGTCGAGGAGGAGTAGAAATGTTATAAATATAAAAACTTAATCACCATTGGGAGGTATTCCTTGCATAATTTTGAAACAAAATTAAAACAATAATGGAGATAATTTAAATTATTATCTTTCTAGACATCCACACATAAAATGAAGTTCATTTTAATAACATTTCTCATTAACTTCTACATTCCCCCACATTTGCGAACTTTTTATCAAGGTTACTAGTTTTCTAACATATTTAATTTAACCATTGATACAAAATTAATCTGATGTAAATTATAAAATATAGTAGAATTAAACTAAAAAAATTATATATACTTTAAAAAAATATAAATATCATTTTTCTGGAAATAAATTTTAAAAAATCACTTGTAACATGAAAGAAAACTACAGTTACCCAAACCATGCTAATAATGTTTTTACTATTCAGGGGTGAATATGTTTATAATAATAGTTGAATTTATATATGAACAGACCATATTTGATATTTATTAAAATCAACAAATAATTTGATTCAATATATGATTTTTAGAACATTATTGGTCTTTTAATAATTTATCATTTATTAAAAAATGACATTAATGTAAATTTTGACTTTATATACTTAATTTAAATTTATATATATCATTATAATGATGGAATTTGAATATATTATGTTAAAAACATTGTATCAAGCTATATTCATCTAATTAAATAATTAAATGCAATAATTCAATAAATTTACTTCACTTTTAATATTTTTAGTATCATTCATTTTAGTTAATGATTGACAAAATAATTATCGCATTGAAATTTCCTTATGCATTTTAACTAAATAATTCATCAATAAAAATTAAATATAAATTAATATGATGATAAAAACATTAAAATTGAAAAATTATATGTATAACTAAAATAATGTGGTTTTTTCATATCTTAAGACTTTATAAATGTTAAAGGTGAGGAAGATTCTTTTTTGTCTTTTTCCTAACTTGACTTATTATATAGACTACCTTTATGTAATGGTATCCAATTAACTAATAAAACTAGATAAAATGTGGTATATTTTCAAAATATGTCCATCCAATAGGTTTTATAAATATTTCTATATCATTTTCCCCTTAATATTCATCTTTATCCACTAAATAAACACATTTTTACCATAGTTGTTGTAATTAGTTAAAATTGGTTTCACTAATTATTATGGTCAAAAATAAATTTTATATTATTAGAGTAAAAATATTAAAATGATTACAACTATTTATATTTATTTTTACTTATAAAATTAACATAAGTGAAAAAATGTAAATTTAATGATATTCCTACTGATGTGGCCTAAAAGTGACGTTTAAAAGTAAACATGTTCAAAATATTACTAAAATTTTACATTAATGTTTTATATAAAAATGATTAATATTACCTAAATTGAATTAATATATGTATAATTTATATATGTTTACTTTAAAACAAATTTAAAATATATTTAAACATTAATAATATTTTAAACTAAAAGTCAGTTTTCAACTAAATTACCATATTTTTCCCTATTCATCAAAAAAATGAAACTTTTAGAAAAAGAACAAAAAATCACCATAAGATAATTTATAAATTACTCATTCTAAAATTAATTTTATTTTTAAAAATAACATCTATAAAAGAGTCAAAATATAGTTTTAAAATAAAAATTCCATTAAATGTTGGTAAAACTTTGTTTAAAAAAACCGATTTTAGGCACAAAACTGGATTTTTTCTTATCAGATGACTATAAAATATATTTTATGAATTGAAAAACATTTTATTGAATATATAGTATAAAAATAAATATATTATAAAATCTAAAAATGTTATAGAAACTTATATTATTGGTCTTGGTTGTTTTATATGATATTGGAGGACCTCAATATTGTTTGTAAGGTAAGCCATCATAGTGTTACATATAACGAAATCTAGAAAAAAATTAAATTATTGTAAAAATAAAATATTTTAAATTCATAGGGTGTAACTTTTGGACCTCTAATAGGAATCCAATAGTGACCCTAACTTTTCAAAACCTCGACACTAAGTAACTTTTTCTGAATACTTAAACACTATACAAACAGATGCCCAAAGATCATAATTAGTCTAGTTCCTTTAGAAACATGGAAATATAAACACTGGTACATTTGTGGGCTAGATCATCTACCAATATATTCTTCTTGACTATAACCCTTATTATAGATATCAAACATAATACATATTTTCATAACCCGAGGGAAATGAATCATAAAAGTTGTGAGCTCAAATGCTCAGTAAGGTTAAAAAATGGAGACATGTAAGCATAAACATGATAATAAGGGTATGAGAATGTGATCATGACAATGAAAGATCATACCCTTCATATAACATATCCTAAAATAAATCATAACCTAAATATTTGAAGTTCATAAGATAATAATCATTATGAAATAATAAGCATAAGACATGAAAGCAAAACATTGGTGTAAAACATGGGATTGTGGAAAACACATAAAAATATAAGGATGTCCATAGTATTTGAGGAATCACTATCAAGAACATCTTAGTAGTATGTGTTCAATCCTCATACCAACATACATGTCATGGTACACTACCATGGCCATCATTGAATCATTAGTTTACTACTCATACCATTTTAGTGGGCATGGTTCACTCCCATGGACATTATTGTATCCAAGGTTCACACTCAAGACCATATTAGTTAATATCATAATATATAAATTGTTATCTAATGAATTTTAGGTAGATATAGTTCCAACCCATCACATAAAGATATCATACATACATATTCCACAAGATCTTAATTAATCATATCATAACCCATAAAATTAAATGGTTATCATAAGCATGTAAAAATATCATAAGATGTGGAAATAGATAGGTTTAATAATAATTTCATCATAAGAACAGCCCAAGAAAATAAATAGGATTAAAAAGAATTAAACCATAAAATGAGATATGATCTTCATAGGCATCATGAAAAAAAAATAATCCATTAAAAAACTAATTTGAATTGAAACATTGAATAATTTCCCCATAATTGAACAATTAACACCAATATATGTTATTTTATATGGGAAATACTTTTGAATGATATTTTAAAAATATTTCTTGAAGAAGATATCTTTTTTTATTTGAAAAATGATTTTTATAACATAAAACCTTTTGAAAATTTTTTAAATTGAATTGAAAAATTAGAAAGGATGATTCCAAAATAATAATAAAAATTCAAATAATTTTTCTTTGAATATTATTTTCAAGGATCTTTTGAAAACATTTATGAAAACATGGGTTTTGAATTCAATAGATTTCTCAATCGAAGAGAGAGTCTATCCGATTTTACAACAAAACATTATCTTAAGTACCAAATAGTGAAAAAATGGTACTGAAAATATATAATATCATGAATAAATATAGTGGAAGGAAAATCATGAATATTCTTGAGATATGGATCATAATATTTCATCAGGAAAATAATAAACATAAACAATATTGAAAAGTAATGATATTATCTCAACAAACTATTATAACATGGTAACTTGGGATCATACTTTCCATGTAATATACGGAAAATATATAAAGCTTAATATATCATGAAAATAATTATTTTCATTATATGAAATCTAAAATGTAAGCATATACACCTCATAAAAGAGTTCAGTAGAATAACAGAACATGTATATCAATGACGTCAAATTGAGACAAAACTGTTTTACTGATTTGGTAACTATTGAACGTTAAACACCCTGAAATAAAGATAATAAAATGGGAATGTGAAAACATATAAATTTAATTGAAATATATATAGGATAAAATAATGGGAATTACATACACAAAAAAAGGAAATAGTGTCCAACATAGCTTGTATCTCACAGAACAAAAAAGTTATATGAAATCCCAATACATTTTGTCTTGGATATATCCTTACTCAAACAAGATTCATGTATAATAGATATAAGTATATTATAAATATTTTATAGAAGTATATTCTCATAAATATAATCATATATGTTTTTATTATGAACTTATATTACCTACTTGTTATCGACCCTACGTTAATGTTTCACTTCAGGTAAAATTCATTTTGTTCATCGCATATGACATTTTTTCATATCTTTGGTCATTATAGTTATATCATTATTAAAAAATGTAAACCATGATATAAATATCAGGTATATGCATTATATGTGTATTATATTAATATATAGAATATTGGAGTACGAAATTGAATACACCGTTCATGAAGACGGTATGATGTACATACAAATGAACGTTGTTTCTTTCTTTATTTTCATACTGAAAGAAAGAATTTAAACGAAATATGTATATATATGTATATATATATAATTATTCCATTATAATGAATATATCATATATATCATATAATTTCACTAAACCCATTTTTATTACATTAAATTTTGTGTATGAATGAATCACATCCCTTTGGGGGGGAAGTAGTCCAAAAATCTTCAAACGAGATTATCATATTAACACTAAATGGAATGTATATATATTTGTGTTATAAAAGGGGTAAATAATATTTAATACCCAATAAATATAATATATGAAATTTAAAAACATATTTTCTATCATAATGGACATCATGATAGGTGGTAAAAGAAAAATGAAGAATAATCGTTTTGTGAGGCAGTAGTTCTCCATGCACAGAAACAATATATTAAATATATATTAGATGGATGTGTGTGTAAGTGTAGGTAGAAATCATTTCATAAAATAATCCTTTTACATGTATGATACTTTTTTTGATACATGAATGGAATAATGATAGTGGAGGGTGTGATGAAAGAAAATAAAGGAATGGAGCTTGAGAGAAGATGTTACCTCTTAATCAGGTAACTTCTTTTGGTTTATGCCAAAAGGATTCATTGAGAATATTTCTCACCAAAGGTAGTCTTCACAGCCTAAAGAAGGATTTTTGGTAGGATACTTAGGTATATCATGTCTGAACATAATAGGTTTGAGAGGTGTGAGGAAAGGGTAGAGGTGGTGGCCTTTTATAGTGGAGGTGGAGTGTCACACTTGTAAATATTTGAAGATAGAATTCCACTCACATTTTTCTGGTCTCAAGTGGATAAAATAATGGACCATGTTCTATCCAATTTATTATAGGGTCTAAATAATGATATCCAATGGGGTTGGGATATTTTTCCAGGTCATTTAGGCCTTTAATGTTATGGTTTAGTCCCTAATTAAGCATAATTTCCCCTTAACCACTGTGATTATTTTTAATCACTTTTACTAATCATTCTGGTCCAAAAAAGATGAACTTATTAGACATTGAAAATTATTCTTATTTAAATTATGGATTCCATTTTAAAAAATTTTAATAATAGAAGTGGCCATAATTAATTTAAATATAATCCTGTTGTGGGGATAGCACTCTAGGTTTTGATAGTAAAAAAGGATGAAAAATTTATTTAGAATTTATGTCCAATTTAAGTGTGGAAATGGTTCCAATGACCAAAATTTTATTACTTGATAAAAATATAATCTAATTCATCTTTTAAATAAAAATAAAAATATATTTTAACCTTATAAATACACTGAATTAAAATCAGTTTTGAATTAAAAACTGGTATTTTTCGCTTGTCATCCAAAAATGATGTTTCTAAGAAAAATTCCAAATTTTCACCCCAAGTTAATTTTACTTTATAAATTCAAAAAATTTGTTCATTTTAAAAAATTCAATTTATTAATATGTCTAAAATTAATTTTATTTTATGTACATTAAAAACTATATTTTTAGATATATAAGGACATTACCTGAAATCTTACATTTCATTGTCAAAATGATTTATTTATAAAAACACATTGTCCAATATATTTGAAAATTACTTATTAAAATTCTTATAACTAATTGGAAAAGATAGATTAATAATATATTATTTAAATAATAAATAATGATTTGTAGAAGCTCCGGGATGCGTGTATCGTATGCCAACTCAGTGTTGCATGTAACGTACACCAAGTAGGTGTTGAAATGAATCTATGATTTAGTGACTTACAAGATGAAAATTTTAATTTATTAAAAAATGGCCAATAAAAATCAGGGTGTTACATTCTACCCCCCATAAAATAAATTTATCACTCGAAATTCATCACTCAGGTAAAAAAATTAGGAAACTTCTGCTTCAACATATCCTCAAGTCCCACATAGCTTCCTCTAACTGGTTATTTCTCCAAAAATCTTTGACCAGGTGAGTGGTCTTATTTTATAAAACCTTATCTAATTATTCCTAAATATAAATAGGGTTCTCTGCATAAGTATGAGTTTTATTTATTGGTATGAACTATGGGTTCATTACAAGTTAAGGGTCAAGAATGTACTTTCTCAGGAGAAATATATAAAACACATCATGGAATTGAGAGAGATTTGAAGTAAGTGACAAGTGATAGGATGCCATCCCGACACGATCAATAATTTCAAAGGGGTTAAATACCCTAGTCATTGTTATCCTTTCTTCCCAAATATCAACACTTTCTTCTATTGTGATATTTTTAGAAACAACTATTCACAACCTTCAAAGTGTAGATAATTTCAATGGATATTATCATAACATTTATGATGGCTTTGATCTGCATTGATATGATGCTCAATAGTTCTACCTTTATTGACTATTTATTTAGTGATCTAATGTCTTAATAGTTTTCTTTTTCCAAATTCATCCCATCACATCAGATCTCTAAATTTATTCCCATAGAGTTATTTATAAGGTTCCATATGAATTCTTGAGTGAAGGTAAATATTATACGAAAACCCTACCATGTAAATGTGTTGATCCCAAACACAATTGGATTCTAGAGAACAAGATCTCAAAATATCCTATAGGGGTTGAATTTTTCTTTTAGACTATAAATCTATTTTAGGATGATAAGTAGAACAAAAAATCAATTCTATATCATGTGATTTCGAAAGACATCTCTAGAACATTGAGGTAAACCTCATAACCCGATCTGATATAATATAATATGGTACTCAATAGAACCTTACCACTTCATTAATGTATATTTCAAAAATCTGATCAAGAGAGAAATATTCCATGATATAATCTATGTTTTCTATCTTATTAAGGTGATTAACATCCACCCACATAGTGTTAAACCCTTTAGAAGTTTTTGGTGGTCCAATAAAAAAAATCCATAGTCATGTTATCCTGTTTACATTCTTGTAAGGGTAATGGATGCAACAACCCTTTAGAATTTTTTCTTTCATCCTTAACTTTCCTATATACCAAAAACCAAAAATCAAACTCCATAATGCCTCTATTCGTTCCATCCCACCAGAAGTATTATTTTATTTCCATATACATCTTCATACTTCAATGATGAATAGAGAATGAAGAAAAATGAGATTCCTTTAACATCTCCTTTTTCAAATCTGGCATAAAAGGAACACATACACTATTCCTGAACCATATCATTCAATCCTAATCAAGGTTAAACAAATTAAAATTTATAACCTTATTTCTAAATTCTTCATCTTCTTTCTATGCAACCTTAATCATTAATTGGAAAAAGGGTTTAATAATTATTTGAGAAAGATAAGATTTTCCACTTCCTTCCATGTTTCTAGATCCATCCATTGTAAATCATGAAATATTGGCTCTTTTTTTATCCTCATCATTGATAATATAGCATGATCTTTTCATCACATAGCATCGGACACCTTGTTCACTTTCCCATGGTGGTAATTTATTCAATAGTCATAATCCTTTATCAACTCTAACCATCTTCTAGAGAGAATGTTTAACTAATTTTGTGTGAATATATATTTCATAATTTTATGATGAGTATATATATCAAACTATTCCCCAAAATGATAATTCCTCTATTTAATTAATGAAAAAATTATTTTTGCTAACTCCTAATCATAAGATGGGTAATTTATCTCAGGCATCTTCAAATATCATGAAGAATAGGTTATAACCATTGTAAGAACCTAGATCTTCATATCAGCTGTGGATCTTGATTTCAGGTTGTTTTTGAGAAAAAATAATGGAAGTGAAAAGTTTCTATGTACATGCCAGGTACTTTTGAGTACATGTAGTATACTAAGTTTCCATGGGTAGGCAGGTACTGGCTGTGTAATGGCCTAGTACATGGCCATGTCGGTGACTTAGATGACTGCCTAAAGTAGGATCTAGTTATGGCTAGTACATGTCATGTACATTAAATGAAAATTCCCTGTACTTTTCATTTTATTTGATTAATCAGAGTAGGGACCTATTTAATATCCAGAATTCCCTTTTTATCCCCGTTTCTCATACATGAGAGAAATGTATAGATGATCCATAAAAGAAAGGACCTATTTTTTTCTTATGAATAATGATAGAGTTATTGCTTATGCATCAAGGAAGATAAATATTCATGGAAATAACTATCGAACTCAATGTACTAATTTAATATATTTAATATTTTCTCTAATGATATAGATACATTCTTTTGATGGTGAAATATGTCAGATATATACAGATCACAAGAGTTTCCGATATAAATTATCATAGAAATAAATTAACATGAGGAAAAGGAGATGGCTCAATCTAATCAAGGATTATGATTGTTCAATACACTACCACATAGTGAAGGAAAATAAGGTAACAAATGCATTGAGTAGGGAGGATCACAGAGTTCAGAAAAAAATAAGGATTGAATGGGATCCTATATACATGGGTCTATTAAATATGGATATTATAATTATCAAGGAATGTGAGACATTACTACGTTTTCAAATTGTTTAAAACCCATATTTATTGGAAATGATACTAATTCATTAGTATGAAGATGATAATTTTTTAAAAAAACCAAATATGTGAATGATGGGGAATTGGTATACTTAATATATAATGATGACATTTTATAATTTCAGAAGAGGAATTGTTCTCCCTATATACCCGAGATAAAGAGGGACTTATTGGATGATTCTCATTGATCAAATTTCACTATGAAACCAAGTGTCACTACGACGTATAGAGATTTGTAGGAAATTTTTTGAGGAAAATTGATGATTATGTATCAAGATGTTTTGTTTATCCATAGGAGAAGGCTGAAAGATAACATCCTATATGGATAATGCAACCTATACATTTTTTTATATGGAAATGGGATGAAATTACAATGTATTTCATCACTTTATTTCCAAATACTGCAAGAAACAAGGATATAATATGAGTAATTATTGATCGAATTACCAAATCTACACATTTCTTCACTATAAGAGAGGATTTTCTACTAAAGATCCTTGCAGAACTATATATTATTGATGTTTTAAGAGATCTTGGTGAACATATATTGATTGTGTCTAATTGAGAACACCATTTGATTTAAAAAATAAGGAAATTTCCTTAGAAGGCTTTTGATAGCCAGATTAATTTGACTAATGATTATCACCCTCAAACTAATGGATAGTCAGAAAAAAATATTAATATTTTAGAATACATGTTTAGATCATGCTCAATTGTCATTTGGTATCAGTATTTACCTTTCATTGAAATTTTCTATAATAATAGTTTCCATATAATTATTCAAATGGAACCTTATGAAGTGTTATATGGAAAGAGATTTCATACAATAAATTTTTCAGATGAAGTTAGTGAATGTAAACATATAGACTCAAAAATTATTCAAGATAAAATGAAAAAGGTAAAGAATCATCAGGATCATATCAATGTATCGCAGTTTATGTGAAATATTTATGATGAAAACTAGAAAAATGATTTGGATTTTCATGTCAGATATCATGTCTTCTTGAAGGTATATCCAAAGAAGGGTGTTATAAGATTTAGAAAAAAGGTAAAATAATCCCCAGGTACATTTTTCCTTTTGAAATCTAAAATATATACTAATATTGGATTTCTAGATGCCATGTGTCACTTTCATGTTCCTCTACGTCAGTTTTTACAAACATGCCCTTCCTCCGCTACTCCACGTCACCCCTCCGCACAATTTCACATACTTTCTTGGCCTCCCTCTCCCTCTCCCAGTGAGGGTATTTCACATCGCGACCAAGACTACCCTCAAATGCCTAGATATATTTTCCTCCCTATTCCATTCAACCAGAACTTTATTGACCTCCATCTTTACCATCCTTCTTCTCTCAACATCAACTCTACTCTTTGTGGGTTTCCTTCTCCAAATCGTAGTCGGGCATTAGCTCTGCGTGACCTGGGGTTATTGCAAACTCCTGACACTGGCATCATCCTCCCCCCAGTTTCTCAATAGTATATCATGCTTGTAATCTGTCTTTCTCCTTATCCTAGTTTCACCATACCTCTCCATTATGTTCATTATCCCACTCACATTTTCGTTCACAGGTTCTCCAACTCATGAATCCCATTAGGACCGACCCCAATATGTTAGTATTTTCCTCCAAAAGACTCATTCTCTTCATTAAAATTTCATTAAAAACCTTCATAGCTACTTCATTACATTACCATTCTATCCCTTAAAACCCCCTAGATGTCTCACTTTCAGATATCTATTCAAAGGTTCTTTTGGTTTTGAATTTCAACAAATGTCACCTTACCTTCTTATCATGCTTCTTGAATATCCTATCCCCTACCCCGCATCATTATAACAATTCAAATATGACCTTAATTTATTATTAAAAACCCATAATCCTTTCAAAAAAATTTATGGTATCATTTCAGTTCTATAAGACTATGGGTTTATTTACTTTTGTCTGAATTTTCATTTCCCCTTTGAATAAAATAAACTTCTACTATAATTTATTGTAATATTTTATTGGAAACTTATTTCAAATTAATTTTGGTATGTCATGTTGATAACCAACTATTTTTTTTTATTTTACATTAGCAGTTTGGAAAAAATAAACTACTACTATGGTCTACTATAAGAATTCCCTTGAAACTAATTTCAACTTCATTTTTGTTATGAATGTTGATAACCAAATTCAGATTTTTTGACCCATTTTTCATTTAATGAATGAAAAAATAACCTTCTATTGTGGTCTATTATAGAATATTAGCTGTTTTCATTCATAATGTAAATTACATTCACTATAGTTTCCACTATGCATTATATAGTCTCATTTAAAACATTGAAATTTTGTTATAAAAAAAGAAATAAACATGAATTTCCTAATGAATTCTAGAGATGAAAGGTTTCAATGGAGGATACTTATGAAGGAACAACAAATAGATTGTGAGTTATCTGTTAATAATACATGGAAAGATTTATTTAATATCCCTTTTTTAGTAGTTTCATTCATAAAACGTGCCACATGATCGGTGTCGACAACTACTAGAAACTATTCAATGACATATACCAACCAGTATGGTACACCATTAGGTGAGTGAGTATCAATAGGTGACAACCCACGTGGACTCACACACATTCCATTATCATATATATGTATCAATGGTTAGTTCTATTATCATTAATTAGTAGAACATTTAGGATGTTTCCAAATGTATTCTAGACAAACTGAAATTAGTCATACTAAATAACATTCATGAATGTTCCAGGATAGTTGTCTACTCGGTCAAATACAAACATGTATTTCCCATAAATGTGTAAAGATGAAAGGGTACAATGAATATTACTGATGAAGGAAGGACATAAATTTGGTGAGTTATCTAATACATTCGTATTAAATTATTCATTTTATTATCATTCTTTCAGTGTCTGTATTCATTAAAATTTCCACCATAACAGTAGCGACATCTATTGGAAATTCTTCAGTGGCATCTAGAAGTATTTTTGGAACTCCAATCATAGAATCTATACCTATAAATAAACTCAGAAATGGAGTCAAACACATGCCACTATCACCATTATGTAATAATGTTTAGTTCTATTTAAATTTATATATATAAACCGCTGAACTACACACTATATTTCACACTAACTGAGATTATTACTCATTAACTACTTCTTTATCGACATTGCTAGAACCATCTGCACCTTGTTAAACGTTGTCTGTAGCATCTAACAAATGAAAAAAATGATTAGGTGGCTTTACACATTCTCATATACCATTCTATAAGTATCATAACTATTATCTTTCATACAATAATGCAGGTCATACAAAATTTGTATTCACCGTATAAAATTTTGGTCATTACTTGGCATAGATTTGACCATTGATGAAAATACTCTATCAGATTCATCACATGTTCCCAAAGTACAGTAAGAACGACTAATACTTCTAAAAATTACCATTAATGTTATTCCAATTATATTCCCTAAAATTTTCTATGTCAATAGATGCTTCTTAACTTCTACTACTGGTGTGAACTACAATATGTTATCATGTACAGGTCGGTTGTACACTATACGTTGACACACACACACACACATACATACAATTATACATTCTATATTATAGTATGTTGTTTTCTACAACTACTTTCAGGTTTTGGACAACAATCGTTTCTTTTGTAAGTAATGAGAATGACTACTACTAAGGCACACGAGAACATAAATATTGACATACATCATACAGAAAACTATAGAGGTAATTTGCTATACACATTTAAATATATTTGAAAAGAATGTTTTATCCTAATTTATTGAAATTTATTTCCCTTCTATTCATGATTTAAAATTTTTAGTTTTATTTTAATATTTTCTAATTGTTTTCTCAATATGCATGTGAAAACATAAACATGAATTTGAAATTAATGTTGGTAATTTTCCATAGAATCATGGAGTTATCCTCTCTTTCATCTAGCATATGAATGAAGGTAATTTTTTTCCCCTATTGACTACAATGTATATTGTGTTTGATGCAATAAAAACATAATAATCATATGATTATATTGTTATATTCCTTGAATACCAAAACATTTCATTCATTCCATTGATTATATTTGTACCTTCAAAACATATATCAATGTCAATGACTAAGTTTCAAAATAAAGAAATCAATATCTGTGTAAAGAATGTTCTATCCTCATTTAATGAAAAATAATTCCCTTATATTCATGATTATATATTTTTAGTTTTATCTTACTATTTTATTATTATTTATTTAGTGCGCATGTGAAAACATAAACAGGAATTTGAAATTAATTCAGGTAATTTTTCAAAAAAAAGTATGGAGTTAATCTCCCTTTCATCCAATATATGAATGTAAGTAATTTTTTTCACTATTGATTCCTCTATATATTGATTCTTATACACTAAAAACATTTGAAATAGATGATTATAATTATACCTTACATGAATACCAAAACATTTCATCTAGGCCTTTTATTATGTTTGGATTTTCAAAATATATATCAATATCAATGCATGGGTTTCAAACTTTATAAATTTAGATATGTGAAAAGAATATTCTAACCTTGTTTAAAGAATTTTTCCCCTTATATTGAGGATTAAATTTTTTAGTTTTATTTTACTTTTTTCAAATTATTTCCTCAGTGCTCATATGAATAGAGAATCATGAATTGGATTTATTTCATGTGGTATATTTTATTGATTTCTTTCACTGTTACTTTTCAACATTCTTATTTCTTTTTTTTATTTCTTTATAGATGAATTAAATTAATTTTTTATGTGTTTATTATTAAATAAATATATTTTTTTGGGGATTTCTATTGTGATGATTTGATATTTTCTCATGATGTTCAAGATGTGGATAATAGATTTTAATACTAGCTTTACTTGAAAATTGGTAGTTGGAATATCTTTCCAATTTGTATTCTCGGTTCATGTGAATACATAAATAAGTTCTAGGAATGATTTTGACTAAAAACATTCTAGTGGTCAACCACCACTCCATCTCTAGAAGGTCTACACCCCCACCCACATGCATGCCACCATATTATTTTTCATACATAAAAACTATTTGTTTAATTATGTATAAATAAGACTGATTCATTATCATTGGATTTTTCTCTTCTCATCTCCGTGTTTTTGTACTTTTAGAGGTGGGATTAAGAGAAACAACAAGGTTGATGGTGGGTGTAGGGTTTATTTCACATTAAATAATATTTATAGATCTTGCATGACAGGTTTAAGTGGGTGAAGTATGGGAAAAAGATGGTCAATAATAGACAAAATCCAAGGTAATGGGAAAATTTCTAATTTTATATTTTGATTTTCGTCTCCATTATTTATTGATCTTTTTGCTTAGTTAGAATCTTTTATTCCACATTTCCTTCTTCCTATTACCCTTTTTTACCCAAATATGATTTTCATCTCCCAATTAATAAAAAAAGAGGTTGGTTTACATTTTTATTGATCATGGATTCCCAGATCTATGCTCTTTGTCCAGATATTAAAAATCCAAAATAATATCTCTTTTTTTGTCATAAACCTTCTTTTGAACTTATTCAACAATTAAAATATCTACATGAAAGGAAAAATATTTTTAACTTCTTTTTTCTGATCTTTAAAACCCTTTATTAGTTTTTTGACTCATCGAGTTTTTACAATTCTGTAGCCCTATGCAGTTTTTTCATATATTCTTTTCCCATTATTGTTGATAGTTATCCTCTATCCTAAATAACATGCTCTATAATTTTATTTATTTGCACATCTGGCATTATAATATATTTATACATTACTTGTATAGACCTAGAGTGTAGGTGAGGATCCACTATGGACAACATGCGTTACTTCAATGTCGCATTGCTGGTTGTTCGAAGCCTGTGATAATGTGTAGTGAAGCATAGAGTGGGTGATGATCTACTATAGAAAACATACATTACTTGAATTTAGTTGAAATAGATTTACAATCTCCCTTCAAAATTAGAATATATATTTAATATATCCTTTTATTTTTCATTTATTTTAATGGTGTTTCCATATGTTATCCACTTATATTCCATTTTTACGCATCAACACATTGTAATTAAAAAAATATTTCAAATTATTATTTCAAAGTAACTTTTGAAAATAACATTTACTTATAAATAAAAACCATTAACCCAATATAACGTGCGTACACACGGGTGAGTACTAGTTAAGAAATAATTGGAACTCTAGCTTACCAATTACCAATGCCATGAATTATCTTTAAATTTCATGATATATTGAACATATATTTATTGAGGAAGTACATTTCAGACCCAACGCATGTCATCACTTCAGAAGAAATAAAATTGGAACCTAATTTATCTAACTGTAAAGATCCTATCCAGATTTTAAACACTATAGAACATGAGTTGAATAATCAGACAACTCTGTTGGTAAAGATATATTGGAAAATTAATAAAATTGAAGAGTCGATGTGGGAACCGGAGGAAATTATAATAAATAACTACCCACATATTTTTATTATGTGAAATTTTAGAAATTTTGAGGAATCCTGTTTTATGGAAGAGAGAATGTAACACCACAATATTTCATGGTATGTATCTTTGAAAATTAACATCTTCTATGGATTATATTTCATTCACCATTGAGCGTAAATAAACCATGATATGCTATTAAATATTCACATAATCGGGGGAATAGATATGTGAACATTGGAAATAGTAATATGAACATTAGAATAAACACCTCACCTATAAGTGTATAAATAAAATCTAGGAATCTTATAAATGAAAATATGATATATTTATGTCACTAATTTTGTAAATACTTGTTTTGAAAATGAGAAATTAAGTGTTGTTATTTTGTGAATCATAAATGTTTATTTACAAGTTCATAATTAATATAAATATTTAAACGAAAATTTATTTTCCTAAAATATATTCATAAATTAAAATTTTGTTGCATTATAATTAAAATATAATATTATGAGACCATAATTATTTTTCCAAATTTGTTTAAAATTGGTTATAATATTAAAATATTTATATTTTGTAAAATGATGATTTAAAAAAAATTATAATATTTAGAAAATTATTTTTCACAAAATTTAGTCCATTTTTGAAATTTACAAGTTAAAAAATTGTTAGGGTAAATTATTGGAATTTTTATAAAATAGTTGAATATTTAGAATAGTGGAATACAATAATTTTCAGTATTTTACATTATCTTGAATTTTTGAGTCATGGTTGAGTCATGGATGATTTAAGTAGAAATTATCTAGAACTTAATTACTCTAGTTTAATAATTTATTCACAATAATCAAGAGAATAGATAACCTTGATCCAACATAATAAACTAGTGTATAAAATATTCAAAAACACCCCTCTTTTCCACTAGAAATTCCACCCATAACAATCCCTTATTACCAACAAATATATGATTTTAATTATTCTTATAGTCTTCCAAATTCCTCTCCAAAATCTCATACTCCCATTTTTCATCTTTTTGGTCTCACCAAAATACCATTTCCATGTTCCATAAAGAGGTTCTCAAGGAGACAACACTGAAGTGGTAAAACCCTCCTTTGTTTGTTTTTAAATTTAGTTTCTTTTATTATAATTACCTAACCTACCATAAACAAATAGAGATAGTAATTATAGTATCAAAAATATAATTTAATGTTATTATTTTAGTGGAATATCCTCATCATGTCTCTTCTCTTCTCCTTTTATTCTAAAAATGAAAACATTGTCCGTGAGGTGTCGATTTACTGCCTTCATGGACGATGAGTTTTTTTCCTTATTTCATTCAAGGATATTAATGAAAACATTTTTATGGTTATAAAAATATAATAATATTTTTATTAAAACATATATAATGTTCTGGACCTATTATATAAACATAATATTAAATTAAATGATACTTTTTCATCACAGTCGTAAAAAAACTACCAAAATAAACTAATCATTTTTTCTTAACATTTTATTTATTGAAAAATCCTCATACCATATAACCAAATTATACATTAATAAAATTTAGAGAAAACTATTTATATTAATATCATTACATTCCATTTCAGAATTTTTTCATTCCATTTGACATGATCTCCCACAATTATACACAGTGGAACCAACCATAAAACACCGAGATAGATGCTACAAAAACAACAAAATTAAAAATAATCACTAATATTAATGTCCATAAATAAACATAATAAAATTGAATTAAATAAAATATATTTATAATAGGTTATTAAGTAACTAATTAATGAATAGAATTTTATTATCCAGTACATTATGTGTAATTGTAGAAATCTTTCGAACATAATGTAAGAGTTTTATCATCTCTCTTTTAAGTCTGTGAGATATGCCTTATTCAACACTTATTTCTTATATGTGTTGTATGTTTACATAATATTGATGTATAATATAATTATTCCATTTATATTTATGATATTAAATATTTCATTTGAAAATTATTGCTTTTATAGGTCACAAGGTTTGACTGATTACAAAGTGGTAAGGGGATTCTCAACTTAATTTCAATTCATTGGGTAAAAATTCTACTCCAATGATTATTTCATGCTATCAATATGTCTAAAATGAATTATTATTATCTTATATTATATTTTCACTTTTTTATGTGGATTTATAGATGATATACATAATTTATTCATTTTTTTAAGGATCATACATTATTTTAAAATATACTCTTTGAAATGTTTTTTCAAAGTTTAATAGAAATGTTTTCTAAAACAGATATTAAATGATCATATCTTCCCACTTTTATGATTACCTAATTACGTGAGTAATTATTTACAATTTTAAAATTCTATTTTAAAAATTATTTTAAAATTTTATGGCTTTATAAATAAAATATTTAAATGTAAAAAACGGTGTTTCTCTCTTGAAATTTTCAATGATTTTGTTAGAGTATATTGAACTATGTACAAAACCTCAAATGAATATTATAAATAATTGAATTAGATATCTTATGATACCAGATACCGTATTTTATTGAATTATAATGATTATTTTTTTTCAAAGGATGTATTATCTTGATACCATTCTTCATACTACTCTAAATAGTTTGTGATTATATTTACTGATTGGAGAATTTTTTTTTTCATTTCATATGACTTTTTAATATGAATGTTTAGGTTGATTATGTTTTACCAATTTCGTGTGAGGAATGCATTTGACTAATTAAGTGTCAAGAGGGGCCCGCTATAGCCCCTAGATGCATCGATAGGTCTAATGAGACAAACATGATTAGGTTTTGGATGAGGACTTACCCATTTATATAGACTTCATTTACGAGGAATTTATGGTATGTTTATGACTTCCCTCATTATTCATTACCTCATTATAATATTAGTTATTGATAATCCATTGGACTATTTAACTTGTAGAATATCCATGGGTAAGTATCATTTTCAGGTGATTATTTATATGGAGTTACTTGATTAGATTTTATTCCTTCTATATTATCCTCAATACTATGTTTTAATTACATGTGCTTATAGTGATTCACCTTACCATATTTATTATTATAATTTATAATATATTTCATTGTATTTTTACCCTTACAGAGTATCTGATATCACCAATTTCTTATATTTTGTTTTCCCCAGGATGCCAAGACGTATATTATGAATGACATGCATGGATAATCTAGGAGAATAGGGATGTCTCTAATAGATTTACTATGTTGTATTTCAATTCATGTTTTAATGTAATTCTTATGTTTGTATCATGTTTTCCAAATCTACAAAACTATTCGATCCTTCAGGATGTGATTATTTTTGTTTATTATGCCAATGC
Organism: Viscum album; assembly: GCA_963277665.1. Classification (NCBI taxonomy): domain Eukaryota; kingdom Viridiplantae; phylum Streptophyta; class Magnoliopsida; order Santalales; family Viscaceae; genus Viscum; species Viscum album. The sequence continues at coordinate 1,373,717,205 of OY728135.1, forward strand.
AATATAGTAAATCATTGGCTTCCGAAAACTATGGTCGGGGTCATAACATAAATAAATATACAAACACTATAAACAATTTCGACCAATGAACATCCTATGGTCGAAAAAACCAAACAGTTGAGTATCTTATGAATAATTTTATAAATTAAACCCATGAAGTTTTTGTTTAAAATAAATTATTTGTTTTTTCAATTATATGAAATTTCAAATTCCATTATGAAAAACATTTATCAATTTAAATAAAAACATTTCTTACATAATTTCCAAGAAACTAGAATTTAGAGAGGTTAATAACATGTTGGACTTATTTTAAAAGAGTGAACCATAGAAATTCATACCTTAGACTATGGGAGGATTGTGAAAATACATAAAATGTAAGATGAAGACCAGTTAATTAACCAATGAATCCAAATAAAAAATAATTTAAAGAACATAAAACAACAAACCCACATATGGTTCAACTGATGTAATTCATAATGAATCTGATGATTGAATTATGGGGAGAAATTAGATTAGAGTAGGAAACCTAACAAATAGAAATCTCACATGAAATCATAAGGAGGGGAGTTAAAAATCAATGTAAGGAGGAATGAGTGTAGTTCATGAATGTTTCATCCTCATTTGGAACTTATGAATATACTAATAATGAAGGGATCCCTGAAAAATGGATGTTTTAATTTTTGGAATGAAAAATATAAATTTAAAAATGTTTATGGGCCCGTATGAGTTGTAAGGATTTGATAAAAGTTTGGCCAAACTATGTGCCAACTAAGAAATTGACACTGGAAATGCCGTGTAACTTGCATTGTTTGGGAACATAGTTTGAATAACTATCTAGAAACATTGTGAACTTGACCAGGATTAAATTTTATGTCTCTTCCATGGTTTGCCCATTATTTTTACTAGCCTTGTCCCTACAGTGTGCATTTAGTAAAATTTAAAAAAATCATAAAAAATCATTGTATTTTAACTTGAAACTACAAAATGAAACAATAAATAAATAAATAAAATAAAAAATAAAAAATAAAATGTTTATGGTGTGTAAACTATCCCCACTAATATACTTCATACCCCTATCTAGTCACTGAATATTAATTAGAATGAAGGGAAATCCAATAATCTCCATTCAAATGAGAGGAATAACTCATGACATGGGTCACAAAATAAAAAATATACATCGCATAAAAATATAACCCTAAATCACCTCTCACACATTATTGGAATAAAAAATATTGATATTATGAGGGTACATAGTGTTTCATCCAACTATATAAAGAAAAAATTGAGGGTTAATAAAGTAAGGGAAATTAATATAAAAAATATTGACCATAAACTGAATTATAATAAGAGGGTCATAGAAAAACACTTTATATTAGAAATGAATCTTCCATAATATCAATGAACCTATAACTTATATCCCAACACTACAAAGAACCAAAATCCTCTATTATCCACAAGAACCATTCAAATTTCAGGCACACAAATCTCAAATGGATATAATCCAAGGGACCCTAAATAAATCACAAAACAAATATACTTGAATACCACCAAGAGAGATTGAACCATCAAACAAAGTCTCATTCCACATAATTTAAGTAATACCCAACAAGAATTCACACCTAAAAAGGATAACATGGATCATGCCTGGTTTATGATATAAGAATGTGGGTATCAAGGGCACACATTCATTGAAAAATTCTATCGAGGAATAAAAAAAATATGGACTGAGAATGAGAAAGTGTATAATATCAACCCGAGTCATGTCTCTCCCAATTAACTAAGCACTAAAGAAAGATTCTCAATGTTTAATTTTTATACAAAATTTCATGTCCAATATATTTATCCAAGAAATTTCGAATTTTAATATATAGTAATGTAATATTATGTAATATAACACTATATAATTCACAAGCAATGAATGATAAAACCATATACATTTTATTATATTATTTTGAACATTACATTTAGAGAATAAATTTTTTATAATAATGGAATTTTATATAATGGGATAAAAAAACAAAATAAAAAAATAATTATTTGAAAGTCTTTATCAGCTTGATCCCCAATAATAAGAAAACTCACCAACAACATAATACAAATGAAGCAGAATGATAATAATACAATATGAATTTAAAAAATTAAAATAAATAAAAAAGTTCATAAAAAATATGATTTAAGAAATTCTAAATTAAAAACGATGTATTTATAAAAATTCAGGAACCCATAGGACCATTATAAATCTAAATGTTTGAATAGTAATATGACTATTAGAATAGTAACCTCACTATTTGTATTGTAATCTAACCATCAGAAATAATAATCATACCATTATAAAATAATATGTACATATGGAATTATAAAATATTATTTAGGTATCCTATAAAATAAAAATATGATATATTCATACCATGGTACAAGTAAATAAATTTTATTAAAATTAAAAATTATGTGCTTGTATTTTTTAAAATAATAATTTTTTTAATTTCATTTTTCTAATAAATATTATGATTTATTATAAATTTTATTTTCTTCAAATAGATTTATAAATTAATATTAGGTTTTATTATAATGATATTATAATTTTATGATAATATTAGTAATTTTTTAAAGGGTCTAAAAATTAATTATAATAATAAGGTTGATATTTCCCAAAAATGTGGATTTTTTTTAACAAATAAATTTTATATATTTGGAAAATTACCTTCTAGAAAAGAATTTTATTTTTTTAATTTCAATTTAAAAAATTGGATTGTTTTAATTTTTGGTATATTTATAAAAAAAATTGGTAAATTATTAAATATGGTAAAGTTTAATATTTGACATTAAAATGAAAATACCTGACTTTTTGGGTCATCTATGTTGTAAAAGCCAATTATTATGAACTAAGATTTACTATTTACTATATATAGTCACAAGAATCAATATTATTGATGTTATTGATCCAAAATAATAAACTAATGAAAATAAAAATCAAAACACTCCTCTCCCCCCCTTATAAATATCTCTTGACTAAGCCCCTTTTCCTAAAACATTTAAAGACATAAACCTTTCCAAATTTTTACCGAACACTCTTCCAATTCCTCTCCCTCAATTCTTAGTGTAACACCCCAAGCTTACACGGTACGCTTCTCTTTGAATAATATAGTAGCATTTGTTGTACGCAACTTCGAGTTCTAACACAGGACAACCAATCAAACTAGCCGTTATGAATAGTCAAACGCACTTTTTTAAATTTTTTAAATTTTATCTTTCAAAATGGACATAATTTTTGTATTCTTAATATCTAAATTAGCTTTGGGTGAATTATTGGTATTTTTTTTTGAAAAATTACAATTTTTATTGAATAGTAAAAAACACTAAGTTATAATTTAAAACCAAATTTTTATTTAAATAATTTTTTATTTTATTTAAATTTTTATTAGGTAAAAATAGGTATATTATACCTATATATGTTTAATTTAATTCATTGGATTCAGTTTATAATAATTTTAGATATATAAAAATTTTATTAAACGTTTTACTGTGTTTTATCCACCTCCTTAGAGCATTTGAAAATTTACATAAAACTTAATTTTACCACTTCTATGAGTTGAGTTTCGAAAATCCAAGAGACATGGTTGATATTAGTATGTATAATGTGGTTCAATGAGATGAAAATAATTTTTTGGTGAATAGTAACTTTTGACTTTTATTTACCATGGTTAAAAGTAAATAGGGTAATTAAAGGTAAAAATGATATTATTATTACCATAAAACATGTACTAAATCTATTGGATAAGTGTAATTAGACCAAAAATAACCTTAGGAATAAAATATGATCATTTAGGTCCACTTAGATTAGATTAGGACATTTATTATTATTTAATTCAAAGAAGAGTTAAAAGTGTTAAATTCAATGTTTAATAAATAAACCATTTTTAATATATGGTTACAAATAAGATAAATTAGACTATAAATATTCATTAGAAAGATAAAAATAATTCATACATAATGGAAATTTATCTATATTTTTAGACATTAAATAATTTAATTTATTTATGACACAATGATGATGCAGTAATTACCTAATTAATGAAATATTAAAATTATTGATATTATAAATATAATAATAAATGTAATTTGAGAGTTTTTATAAATTACACTAATTTTAGTGGTTAATATGACATGTTAGGGTTTCTTAGATGAATTTATTATAAATAATAATGCTTTTATAAATTTAGAAAAAACAAAATACCAAATTGTGTCAAAATTGACATAAAAGAGTTTTTAAAACAAATATCATATTATTAATAGATATTCTATTACTAAAAATATACAGTTCGGCTAAAATACTTATATAATGAAATTAGATTCATTAAAGAACCACTTGGGGTTCTCTTGAATGTTTATAGTAAGTCTATTAACCACATCAAATAAAAATACAAGGAGACATGGTAAAAGTCTAACTATTTAACTAAGAGTTAAATCTAAATGATAAGGTTAATATAGTGACCCAAACCTGTATAAAACCAATTTTTTGAGTGTTTATTGACCCATACCTATATTATCCTTTAAATAAATCATTTTTAAGACATTAGAAACCAAGCAGTATTTTATTATAATATAATATTTCTAGCTTTTCCTAAGGTGCCCCTCACCCCTCTTATAAAAGGGCACTTCCCCATCTTTCTAATTCACACCTTAAATGCCATTTGTCTCCGCCAAACCCAACCCAAATACCATATAAACTTTTCTAATTTCATCCTAAAGTCCTTACTTTAGTCAGAATGCCATCCTACGGAGCTCTTTTGATCAAATCAAAAGTAAGAACCTGAAGAAGTGTTAAATATTTCATCATCTCTTTCATGTTAGTTTCTTCTTCGACTTCCTCTTTCTTTGTTGTTTATATTATAAAATAATAAATCCAGTATATTAAATATATTGTGATGTTATTATAAATATTTTACAACCATATTCATTATTCTATCCATCCTTTGAATGACATGTTACCATACGTACGTACGTACGGCTTACCGTCTCCACGTCCCAGTGTAATTTTTATTCAATAAATTAATATTCGGATGGGTATAATAATGACGTGTAATTGAAGTAAATAATAAATATAACATGGTAATTATTTTGTATATATGATATAACATCAAATTATATATTTTTTTAATATCAAAAGAATGATATTGTCTCTCGTGTGTACCTACGGATTACAGTCTCCACGAACGCGATGAGATTCATTCCCCATCGTATCCATTCAAGTAGAATTTGAATTAGATGAATAAAAATAATGTTTAAAGACTTAATATAATTATGAATATGAATAATATATTTTTTATCCATAACAAACATTACTTACTTAACAATTTATATGAAGGAAAACGAATCTGTTAACACCCGAAACAACGATAATACTAAGATATTATTAACAATTAAATGTTAAAAGATCATATAATATCATATTATTGTATATGATTATTTTATAATTTAATAACTACTATTTCAGCATTATAAAAGAGGTTAAAATACCCTCGACCAAGGAAATTTACAAGGTAGGGGTTAATTTCACAATCTCTTCATTATCCGAGGTTGTTTATATGTAATTATCTACTGGGACCTCTGTATCATCCACATCCATGTTTCTTAAAAACGTATTTCAAAACAGTCTTACTATTTTATTAGACTATAGGTTAATGTCATTTATACCCTTCTTTGACATTTAAAATATGTTTATAAAATAATCTTTCCATCATTTTCCAAACAAGGTACGTTATTCCCATTTTGAAAAAATTAAGGTAATAATGTTTTTTAACTTATAAGGCGGGTGCGGCTATTTTCCACTATTATAAAATCATCAAAGATTCCCTTATAATATTATTAGAATATTTCCAAAATAAATGTCTTCTTTTATAATTATATGAATTTTAATTTATTCCAAAATAGAAAGAGATATGTCTTTAAAAAAGGTTTTGATTTCATCTATGTCAATATCCTTTGATGGATTTTAAGATTATTTTATGTTGATTTATTATGTTACAAAACATCCATATTGTCTTCAAGGTTTTATGATATTTTTGACTATGGAATTGTTATTTTTACACCATTCATGGTTTATGGATAAAATATTGACATTTCATATGCTAGTTTTAATACAAATGCAAATGTCATGTTTAAACTTTTTCATATGAGGAATGCATTGGACTTAGTATGTGACATGTGGAGCCTGATATAGATCCTCGATGAATTGGTAGTTATCATGAGACAAAATAGTGTCTTAGCACAAGGCCTTGAAAAAATCTTATTTGTAGTCTTGGCACAAGGCCTTGACTATGTGGTTATGAAAGTGTGGCATTATGAATTCCATCATTATGAAAGTGGTTATTGATATTGCATGTGATTATTCAACTATTAGAATATCCATGTGAGTAATTAAATGGAATTATTTTGATTTATTTTTTCCATATTATGATGATGTTTATGTTGAAAAGGCTTTAGTTTTAGTTTTATACATTGCCTTAAATGATTATACTTATTTTTGAAAGTTTCATCTATATTGTTATCCTTACTGAGCATATGAGCTCACCCCTTTCTATGTTGTATTTTTCCTAGAATGTGAAGAAGTATATTATTACTGAACTGTAGAGATATTCTATGGGATCTCAGTGTTGTCTATGGAATCAATTTTTTTGTAGTTTTCCATTTTATGATGTAATGTAAAACATATGAATTTATCTAGTACATCCAAGTCTACTAAACTAATCATTATTTCGAGACATTATCTTTTGTTATCATTCCAATTTTATGTAATAATGTACCAACTATGGGTAACTAGGGTCAGGGTGGTATAGTTGGTATTAGAGGAAGTTTATTACAAACCATGGAAACTAGATTTAGATAAACTCTGATTAGAGTACATAGCCCTAAGATAGACTTTGAGGATTAGTATTGAAGAACTTCCTAAAATTTTGGTATTGTAGAGATTTTGTGAGTTTTACAATAAATAAATTACTATCTAGATACGAGCGGGTAGAGGTGGCTCTGGCATAGACGTACCTAGTGGTAAAACCTGAAAACACCACTTTGAGTTAGACTCGAACAAGAACTGGTGCACGATAATGGGCATTGCTTCACTCTTGGTTACGGCACTCTCGAGGGATATGCTTAGGATAATTCCAATTTTCTTTAAAAATGATTATGAAGGGTTTATGAGTATATAATTTCTCAAAGAAAACATTTTTTATGATTATGGATTATATCCATAAACTGTTCAACTTATGTTAAGTGTTTTTACTAGTTTGGATTTATGTATTACGATTCATAAACTAATCTAGTTTTTTCAATTTTTTAGAAATGGAACCTAGTTGACGGAATGAAAACTTTATCAATGCATCTAATCCATGTAGGTATTTTCCTCTTGCTCAAGATAATTATAGTGGAGCTGGTGATACAACTGGTGATGATCAGCTTATCACTATATTAGGACAACTCACTCAGGTTATGAATAATAACTTTACCCGTATGGAGCACCCTGATCCGCAGTGTGGAGGATCAATGTTATATCACTTCATAAGGCAATAACCACAAAAATTTAATGGGGGTAAAAATCTACTAGTAGCTGAGCAATGGATAAATTCCTTAGAGAAAATATTCCACTCCTTAGGGAGTAGTGAAAGGGAAAAAATGTCATGGCAGTTTACCACCTCACTGGAGATGCTGATCACTAGTGGTCATTGATTAAAAAAACCAAGGAAAATGAGGAAGTATAAAATATGGAATGGAGGGAGTTTAAATAGATCTCATTAGAAAAATATTTCCCTCCTTACCATCGAGCGGATATGGAAAGGCAATTTCTGATTATGAGGCAAAATGAGGATGAGAATGTCGAAAATTATGAAGCTAACTTTACAAGGTTAGAAGGGCATGCTGTAGATTATATTCGTAACCCAAGAAGTATAATTGATCATTTCATTGAGGGGTTAAAACCATTTCTCCGTTGAGCATTAGTCTCACAATCCTTCTCATCATATGAAGATATTGTCTCATGTGCTATTAAGACAGAAAAATAATTCTCTAAGTCTTACAACATTAAATAAAATAAAGAGAAGAAAAGATCTATTGAACACTTTGTAAATTAAAATAAGGTGAAGAAGGGAAAATTTAAATATTCATCATACAGTAAATGTGGGAAGAAACACGCTGGTACTTTCCTGAAGGGAATGGAAGTCTATTACAAGTGTGTTGGAAAAGGCCACCAAGCTTGTGATTTCAAGGGGAAGAAAGAGGTTGTCGATATTGAATTCTACAATTGTAGAGAAAGGGGGAATTATGGGAATGAATGTACTAAGAATCAGGGGAACATACCTCATAAAATGATAATAGATCAAGGTCATGCTTATGCTATCACTACTGCTGAGGTAGAAGCTCCGAAAGATGTAGTGGCAGGTAATTTAATGGTTTCCTCAATTTTAGAAAAATGCTTTATTTGATTTTGGATCATCGCATTGTTTCATATCTTCCCAGTTTTCTAAGAAAATTAGATATTTCCAATTTTATTTAACAATGGAGTTGTAAGTCAAAACTCCAAAGGGAAGTATCATTGTAACAATGTTTTGTGAATCAGCCCCCATTAGGGAATATAAATGTTTTTTATCTGTTGATCTCATTGTCATACCCATGATTGAATTTGATATAATCCTCAGTATGGCTTGGCTTTTGGACCCTGGTGCAAAAATTTATTGTAAGAATAACGAAGTTACTATTTCTTATGATGATTATAAAGAACACCTTATATTTATAGTAGAATCATGACCACCTAATTCTTATCTATATCCACCCCTAGTAGCTAAACTAAATTCAATTATTGGGGAGGAAGAGAATGAAATAACTATGGGTGAGGAATGGAATGTTCATATAGAGTATGTACCTATTGTGAAAGAATTTGTTCATGTGTTTCTAGAAGATTTACCGGGACATCCTCCAGAATGAGAAATTTTGTTTTCCATTGATTTAATTCCTAGATCAAGGCCTATATCGATGACCCCTCATAGAATTTTCACTGTGGAATTAGTGGAACTAAATAAACAACTATAGGAATTGAGTAATAAGTAATTTATTCGCTCTAGTGTTTCTAAATGGAAGGCCCCTGTCCTTTTTGTTAAGAAGAAAGATGGATCTATGAGGTTGTGTATTAGCTACATGGAGATCAATGATATAAAAATAAAGAACAAGTATCCCATTCCTCACATTGATGATTTATTTGGGGAACTTCATGGAGCTCAATACTTTTCAAAGATTGACCTTCGATCTTAATTTCATCAGTTGTTTGTAAAGAAGGAAGACATTCTGGAAACTGCATTTTGAACTAGGTACGAGCATTATGAGTTTATAGTAATAAATTTTGGATTGACTAATGCACCTGCTGTCTTCATGGATCTAATGAATCGTGTTTTCAAGGAATATCTTCATGACTTTGTAGTGGTATTTATTGATGATATCTTGGTATAATCCAAAAGCTACAAAGATCATGAAAATCACTTGTGCATTATCCTAAATACACTTAGAAGACCTAAATTATATGAGAAGTTTAGAAAGTGTGAATTCTGGATTCATGAGATATCTTTTCTTGGCAATATTGTCTATAAGGATGGAATCTATGTTGATCCTTCTATGAACAAGGCAATTCAAGAATGGACAGCACCGACGAGTATAACTGAGGAACACAATTTTATTGGTTTAGAAAGTTATTATCGATGTTTTGTCCAGAATTTTTCCTGGTAGGCTAACCCATTAAAAAAGCTCACATGTAAAGGGGTTAAATTTGTTTGGACAAAGGAGTGTGAAGAATGTTTTGAATAATTTAAGAGAAGATTAGTCAATGCACCTATCATGACTCTACCATCGGGGAATTATGGGTTTGTTATTTAAAGTGATTTTTCAAAGAAAGGACATGGTTGTGTCCTTATGTAGAATGATAGGGTTATTTCCTATACATCAGGACAACAAAAAAATCAAGAGAAAAACTATCCTACTCATGATCTTGAGTTAGAATCTATAATTGTTGCTTTGATGATTTGGAGACACTATCTCTATACTAAAAAAGGTGCGATATATACAGATCACAAGAGTATGAATTATATTCTCTCATAGAAGAACTCAATATGAGGCAAAATAGATGGCTTGAAATAATCAATGATTATGATTTCACTATACACTACCACTCAGGGATGGAAAATAACGTGGAAGATTCTTTGAGTGGAAAGGATCATGGAGTTTTGGACAAGATGAGAGTTGAAAAGGATCCTATATACATGGATCTAGTAAATATGTATATAGGAATCACCATAGAAGGTGAAACAACAATACCTTTTCAAATGGTTTCCAAACCATATTTACTATAAATGATAGAGATTTCTCAGACTGGTGTTGAAGAGTTTCAAAATAAGATTAAAGCTATGAATGATGGGAAATTAAGTGACTTTTTGTATGAAGATAGAATTTTGAAATTTGGGAAGAGACTTTGTGTTCCCAATATACCTGATCTAAAAACAGAATTTTTGGATGATGCTCATAGCTCCAATTTCTCTACACACTCTTGGAGCGCAAATATGTATAGATATTTGAAGGAACATTTTTTGCGGGACAACATGAAGAGGGAGGTTGCTAATTTTGTGTCCATATTTTTGGTTTTTCAAAAAGTTGAAGCTGGAAGGAAATAGCCTGGAGGAGTCATGCAACCTCTTCCCATACCTGAGTGGAAATGGGATAATATTACGATGGAATTTTTCACGGGACTACCGATGACTCATAGAAGGAATTCTGCAACATGGGTAATTGTTTGTCATCTTACCAAGTCATCACATTTTCTTTCTATAAAGGAATATTTATCACTTGAACATTTAGAAAATATATATATTTATGAAGTTGTAAGACTTCATGGAGTACCACTATCGATTGTTTCTGATCATGTTCCCTGTTTTACATCAAGATTCTGGAACATTCTTCAGAAATCCATAGATATTGAACTTCGTTTGAGCACTTCCTACGACCCCCAAACTGGTAGACAATCAGAATGTACTATTCAAACCTTAGAAGACATGTTGAGATCTTAATCACTTGGCTTTCAAGGTATGTGGGATTAATATTTACCTTTGGTAGAATTTTCCTATAACAATAGCTTCCATTAAAGTATTCAGATGGCACCATATTAAGCATTATACGGAAATAGATGTTTCACACCAACCTATTGGGATGATGTTGGTGAAAGAAAACTCATAAGCCCAGAACTTGTGGAGGAAACTATGGAAAAGGGGAAGGTAATCCAAAACCACATCAAGGCAGCACAAAGTAGAAAGAAGTGATATGTGGATAACCGAAGGAAGGATTTGGAATTTCAGGTAGGAGATCAGGTTTTCTTGAAGATATCTACATGGAAGAGTGTTATACATTTTGGTAACAAAGGTAAATTGAGTCCTAGGTACATAAGAATTTTCGAAATTCTAGAACGAATTGGGGATGTAGCTTATCGTTTGGCGATGCCGCCAAATCACTCCAAAGTTCATGATGTATTCCACGTATCACTATTGAGAAAATACATGCATGACACAATGCAAGTACTCACCTATTATGAATTAGAATTGGAACCTGACTTATATTATTATGAAGAACCTGTCAAGGTTCTTGATACAAGAGATTAAGTGTTGAGAAATCGGACGACTCGTCTGGTAAAAGTTCTATGGAGAATTCATAAGATAGAAGAAGAAACATGGGAACCCGAGGAACTTATGTTGAAGAACCACCCACAACTTTTTATGAAGTAATATTCAAGAAATTTTGAAGATGAAATTATTTTAGGGATATGAGAATGTAACACCCCAAGCATCCACTGTATGCTTTTCTTTAAATAATACAGTAGTGTGTGTTGTACGCAACTTCGGGTTCTAACACAACACAAAAAATCAAACGTTCCATTATGAATAGTAATACCCACTTTTTGAAATTTTATAAATTTTATCTTTCAAAATGGACATCATTTTTGTATTCGGAATATCGAAATTAGCTTAGGGTTAATTTTGGGTTTTTTTAAAACATTCAATTTTTGGATGAATAGTGAAAAACACTTAGTTATAGTTTAAAATGAATTTTTATTTAAATAATTATTTATTTTAATTAAATTTATTTTAGGTATAAATAGATACATAAAACCAATATAAGTTCAATTTAATTCATTATAGTTATTTTATAATAATTTTATATTTATATAAAATTTATTGAACAATTTACCATCTTTTACCAACCTCCTAGGAGCATTTTCAAATTTACCTAAAACATAATTTTACTGATTCTGTGAGTTGAATTTATAAAATCCTAGAGAAATGTTTGATATCAGTGTGTCAAATTTGGTTCAATGAGATGAATGTAATTTTTTTTGAATAGTAACTTTTAACTTTTATTTACCACGGGTAAAAGTAAATTGGGAAATTAAAGGTAAAAATGATATTAGTATTACACTAGCACATGTCATAATTCTATTGGAAAAGTGTAATTCGACCAAAAAAACCTTAGGAATAAAATATGATCCTTTAGGTGAACTTGGATTAGATTAGTACATTTATTATTATTTAATTCAAAGAGGAGTAAAATGTGTTAAATTCAAAGTTTAATAACTAAACTATTTTTAATATAGGTATAAAAATAACATAATTTAGACTATAAATATTCATTAGAAATATAAAAATAATTCCTACATAATGGTACCTTATTGATATTTTTTAGTCATTAAATAATTTAATATATTTGGGACACAATGATGATGCAGTAATTACCTAATTAATGAAATATTAAAATAATTGATATTATAAATATCAAAATAAATTTAATTTGAGACTTTTTATGAATTACACTAATTTTATAGGTTAATATAACATTTTAGGGTTGGTTAGATTATTTTTTGGATGTAATAATGCTATTAAGAATTTAGAAAAAAAACCAAATAGTGTTAAAATTGACATAAAAGAGTTTTTAAAACAAATATTATATTATTAATTGATATTCTATTCCTAAAAATATAAGGTTCGGCCAAAAGACTTATATAAGGATATGTGTATAATTAATGAACCATTTTGGGTTCTCTTGTAAGTATATAGTAATTTTATTAACCATATAATATAAAAATACAAAGAGACATGATAAATGTAAAACTATTTAACTAAGAGTTAAATCTAAAATATATGGATAATATAGTGGCCCAAAACTGTCTAAAACCTATTGGTTGAGTGTTGTTCCACCCATGCCCACCTTAACCTTTAAATAATGTATTTTTGAGCCATTAGAAATAGAAAATTATTTTATTATAAAATAATATTTCAAGCTTTTCCTAAGGTGCCCCTCACCCCTCTTATAAAAGGGAAGTCCCCTTTCTCTCTAATTCAAACCTTCAAAGCCATTAGGCTCTACCAAAACCTACCCAAATATCCTCCCAACTCTCCTACCATTATTTTAGAGTCCTTACTTTAGTCATAAATCTATCCTAAGGAGCCCTTTAGATCAAATCAAAAGGGAGAACCTGAAGAAGAGGTAAATATTTCATCACCTGTTTCAAGTTCCTTTCTTCTTACACTTCCTATTTCTTTGCTGTTTCCATTATAAAATAATAACTCTGATATCTTCTATATACTAAGTTGTTATTATAAATATGGTATAACCATATTCATTATTATATACATTTTTTGAATGACATGTCACCATACGTGTGTACGTATGACTTACCGTCTCCACGTCGTGGTGTAGTTGTTATTCAATACATTATTATTTGGATGGGTATAATAATGATGTATAATTGGTGTAAATAATAAATATAAAATGATAATTATTATTTATATATTATATTCGATCCAATTATATATGATTTTAATATCAAAAGAATGATATTGTCGCTCGTGCATATGTAAGGAATATTGTCTCCACGAACGCAATGAGATTCATTACCCATCATATCCATTCAAGAATAATTGTCATTTCATGATTAAAAATAATTTTTAAATACTTAATATCATTCTTAATGTTAATAAGAAACATCCCATCCATAAAAAACATGGATTACGTAACCAATCTTATAAAGGAGAACGAATCAGTTTAAACCCGAAACAACGATAATACTAAAATATCAATATTAGAAGATCATATATGATATCATATTAATGTATATGGTTATTGTATAATTTAATAACAATGATTTAACCATCATACATTATATTAATTTATCCTTGACCGAGGAAATGTACAAGGTAAGGGGTTTCTTATCTCACATTTAATTCTGTGAGATTTTCATTGTTCGCAACTTATTTATTGCATGTGGTGTATTGTGTACTACCATTTGATATATATTGTAATGATTCTATTTATATTCATGGTTTTTTATGATTCATTTTATGGTTGTTAACTTTTGGTCATATGAGTCGATCGATTACAAAGAATTAAGGGATTTTTCATCTCACTTTTTATTCTAGTGAGAATCATGTTATATTGGCCACTATTTCTTTTTGGGTGGTGTATGTAATATCCATGATTGTATTATTTGTTTAATATACTTTAATTTATGAGTATTTACATATTCATTTTATGATCCTTATTTCATGGCTTGTATGTTTCATAAGTTACCAAATAGGTAAAGGAATTTCAAATTTCAATTTATTCTCAGTGGGCTTTACGCATACTTCAATGATTATTTTACTCCAAGATTATGTGTGAAATAACTATTTATTATTTATGTCATAATTTCCACTCCCAATTCTGTGGATATAATTTTGATACAAATAATCAGTCCATTGATAATTTATTAATTCATTGATATAAACTTGATCTTAACTCAATTTCCATTCATTGAGTTAAACATCCAAGTCATTGGTGTTGTTTTTACAAGAATATGTGTAAATGTCCTCTGATTTATTTACAATGAATATACAATCATATTGGGTGTACTTTTATTTCTCACACATAATTCTGTCAATGATTTATCGTTTACCTAAGTACACTATCTTTATAATGGACTTCATCACAATTTACATTCCTTTACATAAGGATACTAGCTTTTCCTAAGGTTCCCTCACTCCTCTAATAAAAGGGAACCCCAATTCTATGTAATTCACACCTTCAAAGCCATTTGGATTGGCCAACCCCTGCCCAAATACCATCTAAAATGTCCTCCCTTAATCCTAGAGGCCTTTATTTAGTCATAAAGCCAACCTAATGAGCCCTTTTGATCAAATCAAAAGGAAGAACCCGAAGAAGAGGTAAATATTTCATTACCCATTTCAAGTTCCTCTCTTCTTCCACATCATCTTTCTTTGTCGTTTCCATTATAAAATAATAAATAAAATAGATTATATATACTGTGATCTTATTATAAATAATGTACCACCATATTCATTATTCTATCCATCCTTTGAATGACATGTCACCAAATGTGCGTACGTACGACTTACGGTCTCCATGTCATTGGGTTATTGTTATTCAAGACATTATTATTTGGATGGGTATAAAAATGATCTTTAATTGATGTAAATAATAAATATAACATGATAATGATTATTTATATATGATATACCATTCAATTATATATTTTTTAATATCAAAAGAATGCTATCATCGCTCATGCATACATACGGATTACCGTCTCCACGAACGTGATGAGATTAATTCCCCATCGTATCCATTCAGGACTAATTTTCATTAAATGATTGAATTTTTTTTAAAGATATAATGTAATTATGAATATGAATAAGATACATCCAATCCGAAACAAACATTACTTACATAACAAATCATGTAAATGAAAAGGAATTAGTAAACACTCAAAAAGACGATAATACTAAGATTTATTAACAAAGCTATGTTAAAAGATCATATATGATATCATATTAATGATTATGATTCTTGTTTAATTTAATAACAATTATTTCACCATTATACATGATTTTAATCTACCCTCAACCATGGAAGATTACAAGGTAAGGGTTAATTTCACAGTCTCCTCATTATCCGAGGTTGTTTATATGTAATTATATACTGGGACCTCTTTAACATCCACATCCTCGTTTCTTAAAAATGTATTTCAAAAAATTCTTACTATTTTATTAAACTATGGGTAAAATTAATTTGTACCCTTTTTTACTTTTATAAGATGTTTATAATGGAATATTTCCATCGTTTTCCAAACAAGGTACTTTATGACCTTTTCGACAAATTTAAGGTTAGAATGTTTTTTTAACTTATAGGGTTGGTGCACCTGTTTTCCACCATTATAACATCATAAAAAATTCCCTTACAAGTTTATAAGAATATTTACAAAATAAATGGTTTATTTTATAATTATATGAATTTTAAATGTTTTCAAAATAGAAAGAGATATATCTCTAAAAAAAGGTATTGATTTCTTCTATGTCAACATCCATTGATGGATTTTAATATTATTTGAAGTTGATTTATTATGATACCAAACTTTAATTTTGTATTGAAGGATTTGTGATATGTTTGACTACAGATATGTTATTTCAACACCATTCATGGTTTATGGATAATGTATTGACATTCCGTAATCCAATTTTAATACGAATGTTTATGTTATGTTTAAACCTTTTCACGTGATGAATGAATTGGACTTAGTATGTGATGGTTAGAGACCGCTATAGCTCTTAGATGCATCGGTAGGTCTCAAGAGTCAAACTAGTGTCTTGGAACAAGGCCTTGAGAATATCTTATTTGTAGTCTTAGCAAAATTCCTTGACTATGTGGTTATGAAAGTCTAGCATTATGCATTGCATCATTATGAAAGTGGTTATTGATATTGCATGTGATTATTCGACTAGTAGAATATCCATGTGAGTAAATAAATGGAATTATTTTGATTTATATTTTCTATATTATGATTAATTTTATGTTGAAAATGATTTAGTTTTTGTTTTATAGATTGCCTTAAATGTTTTCACTTATTTATGAAAGTTTCCGCTATATTGTTATCCTTACTGAGTATCTAAGATCACCAATTTCTATGTTTTTTTCCCAGAATGTAAATAAGTATATTATGACTAACCTGTAGGGATATTATATGGGTTCTCAGTGTTGTTAATGGAAACAATGTTGATGCAGTTTTCCATTTTATGAAGTAATGTAAACCTAATAAATGTATCTAGTACTTTTAAGGCTACTAAACTAATCGGTCTTTCGAGACATAATCTTTTGTGATCCGACCAATGTTATGTAATAATGCACCGACTCTAGGTAACTAGGGTTAGGGCGTTACACTTAGTGAAAATATTATCATCCAATATTGATTTCGATGATCCTTAAGGGGTATCCTACGTGGAGACAACCAAAGGAAGAGGTAATATTCTAACCTAATATCTTTCAATTTTATTCTTTATGAACCACCCCCATATGATCACTATACCTGAAAATTAGTAACATAATTATCCTAAATATGTTCATATGTTATTATTATGGTGGAATATTTATCTTATACCCTTTATTATTTTCTTCGTAAAGGAAATTGGTTTCATAAAATCATTGGTTCACCACCATCATGATCAATATACTACATTTTCTCCACCTCTATCAAGGAGAGTAATAAAATAATTTTTATGGTTATATAATATTATAATAAATATAATAGAGCTTATTTAATTTATCGGTTTGAATATATATCTATTAAATTAACTAAACTAAATCTAGTTTATGATAATTGGTAACACCATATAAATAATTTTTCCGCATATCGTTACCATTTTTACTCATTAATTTGTCCCTACGTATTTATACATATGGATACATAGAACCATTTCAATTTTTGGAAGTTCATGAATAATGTTTCATCTAAATTATATTTTTTTCCAATTTGATATTAATTTATTTAATTATCCATGTGTGATCTGACCTTGGAACTGTGTAATTAACGTCCTCAGAATGTTGAAATTAAACATTATATCTCATAGAAATGGTTGTAAATGAACACAAAAAAGTTTTATAACTAAAATATAGATGAAAAAGGTTATAAAAAATTATTAATGAATCAAATATGATTATTTTTGATTTTAAGTAAGATTATATTACTTATCCAAACATAAGGTAAGGGATATACCTAAACCACCATTTTTCATTTGGTTATAACTTTTACCACTCTAACACAGATTTTTTTCTCTCTTTTATGTTAAGAAATTATTTTTTCAATATATATATATATCTCTTACATATATACCTCTATTATTCTCCCTTCATTTGATAGTGTAATACAAGAATAAAGTATATTTCCTAAATTTAACCAAATTTATTCAATGTGTAATTATTATGATATGAGGAAAGATTATGAAACCCAATTAAATTAATGAGTAACTATTATGTTTATTCCTTATTATTGATTTACATTTTGGGACAAAAAATCATTAACATGTTTTGATGGGTGATTCTAGATTTCTTTCAAATACAATGAAAATTCATTCGTCCCATGAGATGAAATGTATGGGATTCGGAAGTTAACCTAATACTTGATGATATTTTTTTCACCATGTGATGTTAACTTGGTTCTTAGAGATTACATATGTTTCTTTCATGTTATATATTTATTCTGCATTTATATATTTCATAGATATTATGATTCCATGTTCTTTATGTAATAACACCATATGAAAATACATGAGTTTCTTTCTATATGTAGTTATGTTATTCCTTCTGACTCATATTTTATGCTTTATTATGAATTTTATTCCATTATTAGGCTTTATAGATCAACCATTTCTATTATGTATTCATCAGGTTATCCTATTTTGGTTTAGGAGCTACAAGGGATTTATGATCTCATTATGGATAAATAAATTAATATAGTGTATTTTATATTCATGTTGAAGGTTTATGTACCTTGCCATTGCAAGACACCATGCCTCTAGATACTTTTGGTTTTATTTATTGGATATTTTGATTCAAAATCATGTTACAATTTGTCTAAAACTTCTGAGTCTATATAGTTGGTATCAAAGGAATTCTCTAGTTATTTTTTGGGATGAGGATAAGAATTCAATTATGATAAAACTAGGGTTAAGTCAATGTATGTGTAAAATATACCAAAATTTTGGAAATTTACAGAAAATGCGGTTTCCAAGAATATAAATCCTTATATGGAAACCAAATACGGAAGTGGAATTAGATTAGTTCTTATTAGTGTAATAAACCTAAAAATATTAAATGAGGTATATGAAATTAATTATCCCCATTCATAATGAATGGAACCTTACTATATATAATGTTTAAAACTCTAAGGGTATATGCCTTGGAAAATTAAAAAACTAGTAAAATATATTATTCTGTTAGAATGAAATATTGAAATAGCCATGGATAAAAGAGATTGAAACATAGAGAATCAAAATTTAATATTTACCTGTCATTTATAAGTTATTCATTCTATGTTAATTTTTTACCTTCTATATATTTTCTAGTAAAAGTATTGTCATCCCATTATGAATTAATTTTTTTCAATGGGTAGATATAAGAGGAACCATTTTAAAACCCTCTGTTGTAGGAAATGTGATGATTACCCAAATGATATTCACATACTTATGGGAGAGTAAGGTAGGAATTCTAAGATAGTACTGGCCCAGCTACACCTTTCTATGAATTGTAACATAAATATTTTTTAACACCATTATTATTAAAATAAAGAGTAAATTTTAGAATAGTCCTTTATATAAAAATAGACTCATGCCATTAGTGGAAATTATGATCACCATAAAAAAAAATTGATAAAACCCATTAATTTTTTTTAATTTTATCCAATGATTTAAATAAGAGAAATTCATGTTGGATGTTTATTATCAGGAAGGGGAATCTGATCAGTGGTGGAAACTGATCAAGAATACTATTTATAAAGATGAAATGGATTCCATGGAATGGGAATACTCATGAAATTAATTTTTAATAAATATTTCCCCAAACTATCCATGTTTGAATAGATAGTATGTACCTGGGACTAAAGAAAAATATATCTATGTCTGCTAGGGAATGTAAGACCAACTTTACATGGAATGACCAGTAGGCCTCCATCTTCGTCACAACCATCAAAATCGATGTGTACCCCATCTTTAGTGGATAAAATTCGAGTCAATGAAAATATTTATTGATTTAAGAATTTTAAAACTATTAAGAGATTATCTGATGAAAGCTCATGGTTGAGATAAATATAAGACACTCTCAATGCTCTTATGAGCCTAAAGATAATTTTTTTAATATGGTGTTATAATTAGGATAATCAATGGATAAATCTAGTAGAGATAATAAAACCAAACATAACATGTTTCATAAGTGAGGGAAATATCTTCTTGGAAATTATCTAAATGGAATCAAGAGATTCTTCAAGTGTGTAAATTACAGGAATCAAGAAAAAACAATGCTAAAAGTATATAAAAAAGCCCAAAAATTTATCAATGTAAAAGAAGGATCATATCAAAAATAAACCATTGATATAGAATTTCAAATGTAAGGAATAAGAGAATTATAAAATCTAGTTCCCCACGAAAGTATTTATTAGAGACAATAAAAATAATAACCATAATGGAACGTGGAGGAAGGAAAGGAATATGTCACCCCAACTATAGAGGTTGATCTAGAAAATGATGTGGTAAGAATTTTGATTGATATTCATTAATGAATAGAAAAAAAGATTTTTTTATTATGGATCTATGTTTTCTTTTAAATCATTAAAGATTAGTAAACCACATCAAAAATGGGGGGGATTTCTATGAGAAAAAAATGTATCAATTATGACATACCAAGAATTAAACTCCCTAAAATCATTTTTTGTAGATCATACTATATAGTAAATACTTTCCTTCTTACTTTAGTGGTATATTGATTCTAAATTAGGCCTGGATTGGTTGTAATTATATATAGACATTGTAAAATTTCAAAAGAGGAATATCACTATTCACATTCCAACTCATCGTGTGATTCTATACAAGTGTATGGGGAGGATTAATCAATTTTCGCATATTAATCTCATGCTTTTATATTTTTTCTTTACAATAAATCATATATAGCTAAAATATATGAAGGAAATTAGAGAATCATTATTTACGATATTCCCATTATGAGGGATTAAACTGATGTATTTAATAGAATTTCCATATCTTCGTCCAAATAGATATGTTGAGTTCTCAATTTATATTTTACCTAGATCTCTTCCCATATATAATAATCCTTACACAATTCAAACTATTGAGTTCAAAGAACTAGAAAATCTATTAAAAGAGAAATTGGAAAATGGTTTTGTATTCCTGAGTGATTCACGTAATAGTGTTCCAATTCTCTTCATATAGAATAAGGATGAATCAATGGGAATTTACATTGATTATCATTATCTCAAACAAAACATGATAATGTACATGAACCATTTTATGTAGAAATATGAATTATTTTACCAACTAATAAGGCCCCAATATTTCTCTAAGGTGGGACTTCTGTTGGAATATCAGCAATCAAAGGTGAATAAAAAAGATATCCCCAAGACTACCTTTTGAATTAGGTATAGAAACTATCAGTTCATAGTGATCCCATTTAAACTCACTAATAATCTATAAATCATTTTATATTAAATTAATATATTATTTAGATATTAATTCCACAAAATCATGGTAATAATTATAAATGTTATTATGATATACTCCAAATGCATGGATGACGATGAGAATCATTTCAATATCATGCTAATGACCTTGTGAAAGGGGATTCTATATAAAATGTTTAGTAAATGTGAGTTATTAATTTTGTAATTATAAATCATAGGTAAAGATATCACTATGAAAAGGATTTTGGTGGACTCTTCTAAGAAAAATTAAATTGAGGAGTGGCTCAGAATAATATATATAATATATATCTAGGGTTTCATTAGGCAATCTTGTTATTACTGATGATTTTTAGTAACATATCTTGATTTTAAAAACTACTAACCAAGATGAATCAGATGGGGGTAATGATTTTCTTGACCAATTATTATAAAGAGTTCTTTAGGGAATTTAAATAGAGGATTTTCAATAAAACCATCCACATTCTTCCCCAAAGTGTAAAACACTTCATCGTATATAATTTTTTTACAGTTTTGGACTGAAGCCTCATTTTATTAGTAAATAAAATACCTCTTTTTGATTGAGTTTAGGGAGACCCATTACATAGCCTGAAGTCCAAAGGCCAAGTGGTCTGATTATATGGCATAAAAGCCCATTTTTGTCACAAAGGTCCCTTAGGTGAACAATACTACTACAATACCCACACCGCTACAATGCCTGCTGTAGTACCATTGTTGCTACAACTTCTCCATAGTTCCTCCTCCGATATATTGTTGTTGCTACTACAGTTCCACCGCAGCTACAGTACTGCTACAATTCCATGCAACAATATTGCTACAGTCCCCCAGAAATTCATCTCTACCCGGATTTGATCCTCAGTCTTTTGGATACCAAGCCAGAGCCTGCACCACCTAGGTACATGCTCTTTGGCACCCCATATATAGAGATTCATCAATGAAGGAATTTGGTTTCGTAGATATACTAAATGATAAATCATTATCCTACATGTCAAAGAAGTTCTATTTTTTGAGTAGAAGTTTTCAATTCATGATTTTGTGTTGGAAATAGTACTCTATACATTGGAAATTTAGAGGAATTGTCTATATAGTAAGGATTTGAGGTATATTCAGATCATAGGATTCTTAAATATATATTCACATATAATGAGGTTAATATGCACTAAAAAATATGGTTAGAGATAATCACAAACAATGACTACTTAATCCAAAATAATTATATGAATATAAATATAGTGGAAGATTCATTAATTAGAAAGGATATAGTAACCGTATCAATGATGGGAATTGAGATGGATCCAATTATCTTAAACATTCAAATAATAGAAATGGGAATCATAATTTAAGGAACATCATCATTCATTTATAAAATTATTTCTCAACCACCCTTCTAAAGATGATAATGGATTCTCAGAGAGATAATGTGAGAAAATAGAAATCATCATAATTACAAACTGAAGAAGAAAGATTTGTAAGATTTTGGTCAAGACTATGAGAACATAAAATCCTAATATAAAGAGGGAATATTTTAAGGATACTCATATCTCAAGCTTCTATATAAACTAGGGAGAAAGAAAATATATTGAATTCTCCATTAACACAACTGGTATGACAATATAAAGAAGGATATCATGGATAGTATCTCAAACTGCCTTGTATGTTAGTTGGTGGATGATGAAAGGAAAAAAACTAAAGGAATGATGAAACAATTACCTAGAACTATATAGAAATGGGAAAACATCTCCATGGAATTTGTCACAAACCAACCCAGGTCGACCCTAAACGGGACACCCGGGTCACCTGAGCCGGCCCACGACATGGCCTCAAGCGCGTCTCCCCTTATGCCAGAGGTTTCCGACTAGCGGTGAGGGTGTAAGGTAAGTCAGGGGGAGACTATACCCTCTTATCAAAGTGGAACAAAGGAAACAAAAATACAGCAACAAAATTAGTGTAAATAAAAATAAGAAAGAAGTGGATTTTTTTTCATTTATAAGGTTTGAATAAAATTGGCGAACGACAGTTTATATAAGTGATGCATGCATGACATGATAATGATACAATGGAAGCATTAAATCATGCGACATACTTACACATCAATGTATAAGTAAATGAACAAAAGTCTCTAGCCCCGAGGGGAATCTCTATGAGCATCCCGAGCCCCAACTCGGTCCTTTGCTCCTAACTCCAAGTACAAGAAACAACAACAACAAGGTACTGCAACCAAATGGAATCTACTCGGGTACCCCAGTGCAATGGCGGCCCAAGTAGGGAGTGAGATATATATCTCAGTAGTCCAGAACCACCGGGGTCTATCCCACTCTATACCATGAAATGTAATTAAATAGAGAGCTGGTATTTTCAAACAATAACGACACAATACAAACAAAAAACGCCCATCCAGGTTCTAAAAAGGACACCTGACCGCAATACCTGCTTCAGACCATAGCCGGGATAAGAACCTATTTAAAACAACACAAGTAAATTTGGTTCAAGCATAAAAATACTTTTTATCGTTTTTCTCACTTACTCTATTTATTCACATATCATTTTAACTCAGACTGGAAATCCATTCATTCTTACCTTTATTTATTTGATCAGAATTCACTCGGGTTTTACCCACATCTCTCATTCTTTTGATAAATCATTATTATCATTCGTTCGGTGTAGATCACCATGTCTAACACCCTGTATCACATTTGGTGTAGATTGCCATGTCTAACACCTCGAATCACATTTGGTGTAGATCTCCATGCCAAACACCTAGATAATTATTCGGTGTAGATCGCCATGTCTAACACCCCGTATCACATCTGGTTTAGATCGCCATGTATAACACCTAGATAATCATTCGGTGTAGATCACTAGGTCTAACACCTTATATCACATGCTTGGATAACCCTTTGGAAGGAACACCGTGTCCAAAACCCAATGTTTAAATCGGTCTAGAACGCCATGTCTAGGACCCATAATCTCATTTATTTATTACCATTTATCAATTAATTAATCAGTCGACACAATTCTCATTTCATAATTAATTCTTCACATTTAGTTATCCAAATCAGATCTCAACTTTTTATAATCAATTCTCATAATTAATTATCCTTGTTCAACATTCTGGATCTTGCACGAGCAATAGAATGTAAACAAAAGAGTATGGCATCAACATGCCTCTATGATAGGTTATTAATGACATTAAATGGTAAAATATAACAAACTTTTTCAAGAAAGGCATTTAGTCCAATCTATCACATTAAATTTATAACTTAAAGAACAAGGAAAAATGTGCATTTAGGCAGGGCACACCCAAAGGGGTGGCCAAGAGGCAAGGCGAGAACCTAGGGTGGGATTTACCATAACAAAGGCCACAATGGGCATGAGCTAACCACCCAAGAATTTCAATAATAAATAAAGAGTCATTGCCGGAAGGTTGCGACAAACAACACAAGACATGGCATGACATAAGCGCCAAAGTAAAGGGAAGAGGGTAAACACCCTACCCTAAAAGGTCTAATTACATGTTAAGCCTTAAACTTAGGAGGTGTCATGGCTCATTTATTATTTCTCAAGAAGAAACGTCATTTGAGGTAACCAGTAAGGTACAAGTACAAGCATATCGTTTATCAAGTATAATGTCAAGCATAGAGAGTCATAAGACTTTTAAGAAAGCAATCAAAAAAAAGAGGAAATCTACTACTACATGTTTATTTTGAAGGCAGCTCACCTCCATTGGAGGAGTTTTATTAGAAAACATGCAATTACTTTATCAAACAATTCATTTTTTGATATTTAGCATTTACTTTAAAACTTATTAAACACTTAGAAAAGTTAAGAAGCGAAAAATAAGGAAGGAAATCATGAAATTCTATTGCTACATTTTTAGATTGAAGGCAGCACACCTCGAATGAGGGTTTTTATTATTAAATCATTGGTTTAGTGACCAAACAACCTCTTTTATCTTATTCCTGCAATTCACATGATTTTCACAGAATCATTTTATCGGAACTAAACTTGAATCATTAAAATTTTAAGTGAAATATTAAACTCACTATTACTTTACTTAAATTTAAAGGGCAAGGAGAGGGACCCTACCTTAAGGTGGATCCATCCGTCCACTCCGGATCTTGGCGCTTTCTAACTAAAGCTGATGTAGCTGCTCCCCCACGAGGCATATGTGATTTCACATACATATAGAGACACCTAGCCTCTATGCACACGCTCCGCATGGCCATGAGCGTGCACAAGAGAATCCTTACAAAAATTCTTATACATATAAGCCTGTCTCTTCTCACCTGCACATGCACTTTTTATATATGTGATGGGGACAACTAGCCCCATACGTGTATATTTGCTTCCATGGACAAATATATGCATGCCGGGGGAACCCACGTATATATAAATATGTACCTATGCCTGCGTAGGTGAGTCGCCTAAGCTCCAGCAACCCGAAACCATTCCAAAACCTCTAATGCACTATAAGACAACCACTACGAACCTTAAGACACAAATATAAACCAATTTAGGCAAGGAAAAACCAACCAGAAAAAATAAACCGTTACCTCGGGTGCTGGTGATAGACCAAAACGAAGGCGAACCACTCCGCGAAGCTCAGCGCACTTCCAATGAGAAACCAGGGACTCATAAACATCAAAAGCCCCAAATTTAACAAGTGTGAAACAACGAAAGAGGTGAAATACTTACCCTGAAACCATACCGACGGTTCGAAACCACCCGAACCGCTTCGCCTTCGGCGGCGGTTGCCGGAACGCACCTCAAGGGACCCCAAGATAACCTTCGCACCGAACTAAAACAAGAAGAAACTGAAAAACCGGATCACCTCTAAGTCCTAGGGGTTGGCCGCACCTCACCAGGAACCGATTAGGTCGAAATGAAGCTGGAAAAAGGGAGGAGAAGGGAGGGAAGGACTCACCATGGACATTTGGAGGATGAAATCGCCAAAAACTGGGAGATGATGGGGGAAGGAGGCGACGCTATGGAAGGGGGGTCGCGCGCGCGGCTAAGTGGAGGGGAGGGGGTGTGAGGGGGTCTTGGCAGAGAGAGGGGGAGGGAGGTTGGATAGGTTTTTAATTTTAATTTATTTATTTTCATTTATTTTAATTTTAAACAAAATATTAAATGCACCCGACCACACGCAGTCTGATATCACCGCTTAAAATGGCTCCAGAACATGGGACTTCGTTCCGAAGCTCGGTTTTAAAACCGACCCGCTGATAAAAGAAAATGTTCAAAAACCTTCGAATTTTATCCACTAAAAAAATGGTTCGTTACAAACTACCCACATAAAAAAACATCTCGTCCCCGAGAAGCCTTTGGAAAACAACGAAAACATCACCCGACTCACAAGGGTCGTGATGTTTTATTGAACCGGTAGTATTGCGTTTCCAACACCCAAAGCACCTTTAAGAATTTTCATAGAAGACTGCACTTAATCCTTTGCAATTCGAGGAAACACTCTCGTTACAACTGAAACATCAAAGAAGAGCTTTCATCCGAGGCCATTATAGGGACCTCAACTAATGAAAACTATTGAATCACGATCGACCAACTAAAATTGGTCACGCAAGATTTCCTCGAAAGACATCGTCGACCCGAAAATCAAACTCGCCCTTAAACTGACAACATGCTTTTAAAACTGTTCCATTATCAAACACGCGTACACCGAAGTCCTTACATGACCTTCGGTGATATTCTCAAGTCAATCCATCACAAGACTATTATAAAAATATCGTGCCTTAGCATGAAGCGTAACTCCAAGAAACCGTGCATCCCACACACAACCAGAGAGAGACTACGAAACAAACCAACAAATTTTAAACTTTAGCGTGGCGTATAACCGACACTATCTTAGTGTATCCAAGACGACGTCAACATGAGGGACATGCTCGTCTCATCTAGCATAGTACACTAAGATTAAACCAAGGTCACTAAGAAGATCAATCAGACCAAACTCTGATGCCTGTACCACCTGAGGCATTCGTATTCGTCGAAGATTAACCACTGAAACTCTTCCTGCACTAACGGAGTTTCTAAAGCGTTGCACACACTGCCAACCTTATCAAAGTCGTGCTTCCAAGCAAGCACCGACATGAAAACCGAAACTCATGTGACACTACCCAACTTAGGAGTGTCCATGTCGTCGCAAGAACTAGCCGCTCACCAGCATGCTATTTTTGAAACACTTTAATGCACGGGTGACGTTCCTCGAACTAAGATCACCACATCATAAGTTCACACCGAAAACAAGGAAACTCAAGCTCTAAGGGTACTACCTACCACGGGATAGTCCCTTACGAAGCACACACGTCGACCCAAACTCTTGGTCATGCAAAACAAGGATTACTAGGCTCAAAAAACCCTTTCCATTTTATCTATTTCATTAATTCATTTCAACCTTTAATAATTTGAAAGAAGATTTTAACAAACCCACAAGTACTATTTCATGACAAAGTACTTGGTTTTCAAACAACGCCCCACGGGAAAAACAGGAAAGTTTTAACAAACTTCCTCTTCAACATTTACCATTTAAGATTTAGCATCCATCTATTAAAAAGTTTGAAAACACGATTTCCTCTTTTCCCAATTATAAGGCGCCCATACACCTTATAATGGAAAATTGGATCCGTCGTAATCACAACCAACAATTTCAGCCAAAGCAACTAAGCGCTTACCAGCAAGCTAACAAGCCACTACAAACAGCTAACACAAAGTAACTAGCTGAAATCACTAACACATGCTATAACACAGAGCATGACACACAATCAAGATAGAAAACATGACATATTATCACCCAAACATGTTAACTATCACTGAAACATGATTTCTAAAGAGGTGTGCTAAATAAATCCAGGAATGAAATATTTTCAAGGAACAAAATCAAAATCAACAGGCATCCTACTAATGCAACTACATGGCATGGCACATATGCATGACATGTGAATCTCTATGTGCCTAATATGATGCATGCAATGCAATTTCCTGGAAATATCGAGCCAAGGAAAATTTTCAAAACCACTTCATAACTAAATAATCAGTGGAAATTACAACATTCACCCAAGGTGAAATCACACCCACTGTAAAAGCAAACAGTATGGACATCAATTCCCAGCTCTGGGCACTTGGTCATTTACCGTACGTGGGGTGATCAATCCCAGATATGGCTATTAACCTAAGTGCCAACACATTCCTAGTCTCCTGTCAACCATCCCTAAAACAGTAAGACAAAGGAAAAGAAAGAAAACTGGTCCTCTGATACCATTTTGTCATGAACCAACCCAGGTCGACCCTAAACCGGACACCTGGGTCACCTGAGCCGGCCCACGACATGGCCTCAAGCACGTCTCCCCTTACGCCAAAGGTTGTCGACTAGTGGAGAGGGTGTAAGGTAAGTCAGGGGGGAGACTATACCCTCTTATCAAAGTGGAACAAAGGGACTAAAAATACAGCAATAGAAGTAGTGTAAATAAAAATAAGAAAGCAGCGGAAAACATTTTTCATTTATTAGGTTTGAATAAAATTGGCGAACGATAGTTTATCTAAGAGATGCATGCATGACATGCTAATGAGACAATGGAAGAAATAAATCACGCGACATACTTACACATCAATGTAGAAGTAAATGAACAAAAGTCTTAATCCCCGAGGGTGATCTCTATGAGCACCCCGAGCCCTAACTCGGTCCATTTCTCCTAACTCCAAGTACATGAAACAACAATAACAAGGTCCTGCAACCAAATGGAATCTACATGGGTACCCCAGTGCAATGGCATCCCGAGTAGGGTGTGAGATATATATCTCAGTAGGCCAGAACCACCGGGGTCCATCCCACTCTAGACCATGAAATATAATTAAAGAAAGAGCTGGTATTTTCAAACAATAACAACACAATACAAACAATAAACACCCATCCGGGTTCCAAAAAGGGCACCTGAGAGAAATACCTGCTTCGGCTCATAGCCGGGATAAGAACCTATTTAAAACAAAAAAAGTAAATTTGGTTCAAGAATAAAAACACTTATTATCATTTTTCTCACTTACTCTATTTATTCACTTATCATTTCAACTCAGACTGGAAATCCATTCATTCTTACCTTTCTTTATTTGATCACAATTCACTCGGGTTTTACCCACTTCTCTCATTCTTTTCATAAATCATTATTATCATTCGTTCAGTGTAGATCACCATGTCTAACACCCCGTATCACATTTGGTGTAGATTGCTAGGTCTAACACCTCGAATCACATTTGGTGTAGATTACCATGTCTAACACCTAGATAATTATTCGGTGTAGATCGCCATGTCTAACAACCCGTATCACATTTGGTGTAGATCGCCATGTCTAACAACTAGATAATCATTCGGTGTAGATCGCCATGTCTACCACCTTATATCACAAGCTTGGATAACCATTGGGAAGGAACTCCATCTCCAAACCCCAACGTTTAAATCGGTCTAGAACGCCATGTCTAGGACCTAGAATCTCATTTATTTATTACCATTTATCAATTAATTAATCTGTAGAAACAATTCTTATTTCATAATTAATTCTTCACATTTAGTTATCCAAATCAGATCTCAACTTTTTATAATCAATTCTCATAATTAATTATCCTTGTTCAACATTCTGGAACTTGAACGAGCAATAAAAGGTAAACAAAAGCGTATGGCATCAACATGCCTCTATGATAAGTGATTAATGACATTAAATGGTACAAGCTAAGAAACTTATTCAACCAAGGAATTTAGTTCAATCTATCACATTAAATATATAACTTAAAGAACAAGGAAAAAGGGGCATTTAGGCGGGGCACACCCAAAGGGGTGGCCAAGAGGCAAGGCGAGCACCTAGGGTTGGCTTTACCATAACGAAGGCCACAATGAGCATGAGCGAACCACCCAATAATTTCAATAATAAACAAAGAGGCATTGCCAGAAGGTTGCGACAAGCGACATAAGACGTGGCATGATATAAGAGCCGTAGTAAATGGATGAGGGTAAACACCCCACCCTAAAAGTTCTAATTACATGTTAATCCATGAACTTAGGAGGTGTCATGGGTCATTTATTATTTCTCAAGAAGCAATGTCATTTGAGGTAACTAGTAAGGTACATGTACAAGTATGTCATTTTTCAAGTTTAATGTCAAGCATAACGAGTCATAAGACTGTTAAGCAAGCAATCACAAGGAAGTCTACTACTACACATTTATTTTGAAGGCATCTCACCTCCATTGGAGGAGTTTTATTGTAAAACATGCCATTACTTTATCAAACAATTCATTTAGTGATATTTAGAATTTACTTTAAAACTCATTCAACACTTAGAAAAGTTAAGAAGCCAAACAATAAGGAAGGGAATCATGAAATAATATTGCTACATTTTTAGATTGAAGGAAGCACACCTCGAAAGAGGGGTTTTATTATTAAATTGTTAGTTTAGTGACCAAACAACCTCTTTTATCTTAGTCCTGCAATTCACACGATTTGCACAGAAGCATTTAATCGGAACTAAACTTGCATATTTAAAATTCTAAGTGCAATATTAAACTCACTATTACTTTACATAAATTTAATGAGCAAGGAGAGGGACCCTACCTCCAGGTGGATCCATCTGTCCACTCTGGCTCTTGGCGCTTTCTAACTAAAGCTGACGCACTGCTCCCCCACGAGGCATATGTGATTTCACATACGTATAAGACACATATCCTCTATGAACATGCTCTGCATGGCCACGAGCGTGTGCAAGAGGATCCTTACTCATATGCTTATACACATAAGCATGTCTTCGCTCACCTGCACATGCACTTTTTAAATATGTAATGGGGACAACTATCCATGTACATGTATATTTGCTGGCATGGACAAATATACACACGCCGGGGGAACCCATGTACATATAAATACATACCTAGGCCTGCGCAGGTGATTCTCCTAGCTCCGGAAACCTGAAACCATTCCAAAACATCCAATTCACTATAAGACAACCCCTACGAACCATAAGACACAACGATAAACCAATTTATGCAAGGAAAACCCAACCAGAAAAAATAAACCGTTACCTCGGGTACTGACGATAGACCCAAACGAAGGCGAACCACACCGCAAAGCTCAATGCACTACCAACGACAAACCAGGGACTCATAAACATTAAAAACCCCAAATTTAACAAGTGCGAAACAAGGCAAGAGGTGAAATCCTTACTTCGAAACCATACCGACGGTCCAAAACCACCTGAACCACTCCACCTTCGGCGGCGGTTGCCATAACACACCTCAAGGGACCCCATGAAAACCTTCCCACCGACCTAAAACAAGAAGCACTGAAAAACTGGATCAACTATAAGCCCTAGGGTTCATCCGCACCTCACCGGGCGCCGATTAGGTCAAAATGAAGCCGGAAACAAGGAGGAGAAGGGGAGAAGGACTCACCATGGAGATTTGGAGGATGATATTGCCAAAAACTGGGAGAAGACGGGGGAAGGAGGCGGCGCCGTGGAGGGGGGGTCACGTGCGCAGCTAAGGGGAGAGGAGGGGGTGTGCGGGGGTCCTGGCCAAGAGAAGGGGAGGGATGTTAGATAGGTTTTTAATTTTAATTTAATTATTTTCTTTTATTTTAATTTTAAACAAAATCTTAAACAAACCCGACCGCACGCAGTCCGATATCACCGCTTAAAATGGCTCCAGAACTCGGGACTTCGTTCCGAAGCTCGGTTTTAAAACCGACCCGCTGATAAAAGAAAAAGATCAAAAACCTTCGCATTTTATCCGCTAAAAAATGGTTCATCACCGAATTTTTTGTTTTTCTTATAATAACATCAAGTGGAAGTAATGGAATATTTATTATAGTGCATAATATTATAAATACTACTTGATTCATTAAAATTTGAGTGGACTTATCAGCTAATAAAATTGTAAGGATATACATCAGAGAAGTAGTGAGGCTTCATGGAACACCACTATCAATTACATACAATCGAGATCCATGGTGCACCTCCATGTTTTGTAAAAGTCTCTAACATGGTTTGAACACTAAGTCGAACTACAATATGTATTTCACCCCCAAACTAATGGCTGATCAGATTTAACTACCCAGACACTATAGAACATGTTGGGAGAATGATCAATGAAGATAAATGTTTTTTGGGATAAATATCTTCCTCTGATTTCATTTTCAAATAATAAAATCTGCCACTCAAGAATTTAAATGGGTATATATGAAGTCCTTCATGGGAAAGACAAAAAAAACTTATAGGATGGAAAGAAATTTTTGAGTGCATGTTGGTGTAACTTGAAATGGTCAAGGTAATTGTAGAAAAGGTCAAGTCCATTTAGAAACACATTAGGGACTCTCATATTTAGTATAATGCTAGATTGAAAATCATCAATTAGACCTATAGATTGTGTTTTGAGATAAATTATTCTACTTTATGTCTTAATGGAAGAGAATAATGTGATGGGGATGAAGGGAAAGCTATGTCCCAGGTATATAATTCCCTTTAAGGTTATAAATTGCTTCAGAGTTATGGATTTTTAACTTGTACTAACATAATAATATTCTAAAATGAAAAACATATTCCCCTTATTATCTAGAAGAATTATATATAATATCCCTCCTGTGTAATGAAGTTGTAGGTGGCATAGAAAAAAAATGATCACTCATATAAGGAGAAAAAGATAAGATCTTAGAATACAGAAATAGATTTCCATGCAATAAGAAACTAACCTATAGTACTATGGTGAGACCATAAGTACAAGTTGGTGACATAGGAACTAGAGGAATCTGTGAAGATGAACTACCCTAAACTTTTTTCTCCTTAGGTGATAAAAATAAGGTTTTAAGGGAGAAATTTATTATAGGGGGAACTATGTGGTGACCAATAATTTTATCAATGTAATTTCCCTTATGAATATATAGTTGCTTCATATTATGCACTATTATAATTTATAATTCACATGAAACACAATATAAAACCAATAAAATTTTATTATATAATTTTAATATTACATTTTTATAATAAAAATTTCTATATAAATTGCAAGCAATACAATGGGATGAAAAATAAAATAATACATTGAAAAATATAAATATATTTGATCCTCTGAAATCAGATCACTCAAAAAAACTAGAGAAATGAAGTAGAATGCAAAAAATTCAATCTGATTTTATAAAAATGAAATTATATATAACCTTTAGATAAAATATATTTGAGTTAATAATTAATAAAATATGAGTTATTAATAGAATATAGTAAATCCATTAAACCATTACAAATCTGACTGTTAAAATAGTAACATGGATGATTGAATAGTAATATAAGAATTGAAAATATTAACAAACCCATAAAAATAGTATCATTACCTATTGAAGTTTACTTTTATATTTATTTATCTTATAAAATAAAAATATGATAAATTTACACCATGGAACAAGTAAACGAATTTTATAAAAATAATACATTAAGTGATTGTATTTTTGCAAAAAATATATGTTTTCATTGCAATTTTATAATACTTATAATGATTTTTTTTATAAAATGAATTTATAAATTAATATTATGATTTATTATTTTGGTTATATGAACATATGTACTTTTACAGAGGGTCTAAAAATTAATCATAATATTAAAGTTGTTATTTTTTCAATAAATGATGATTTTATTTAAAAATGATATCTCTCATATTTAAAAAATTATTTTCATAAAGTTTATTTTTTTTAATATAAAATTTTAAAAATGTTTATGGTGAATTATTTGTATTTCAATAAATCATTTGATATTTTGGCGAATAGTTAAATACGGTAAAATACAATATGTAACATTATGTGAGAAATGCATGAATTGTTTAGTGATCAATGATGTAATGACCCATTACATTGAAAGGGAATGCACTAATTACTATATATAGTAAAAATAATCACTATTATTGATATTATTATGCCAAAATGATAAACTAATGAATATAATAATCAAAACACACCTCTTATCCCCTTACTAGTATCACCCCTCACATCCCCTTCTCATCACAGTTATAAAAAAATTATGATTGAAAAATTTATATACAAATTAATTCCCTCTAATTTATCGCACATCATAGTTCTAATGGTATCATCCAAATACATTTCAAGGAGACCTAATGGGTATCCTAAGAGGAGACAACCAAAGAATGAGATAACAATCTTTACTAAAATCATTAAATTTTATACTTATTCTAAAATAACATATGATCATCATACTTCTGCACGCAGTAACATTGATATCATAAATATATTGATAAGTTATTATTATGTTTAAACACTCATCTTATACCCTCCCTTTTTTTCATAAATCATTTTGTTATTTAGAATATGGTTGGTTGACCACCACCACGAACAACAAGATTCATTTTTATCCACCTCCATCAATGTTTGTAAAAATATTATTATTAGGCTTAAATAATACAATAATAATTATATTATTACTTATTTCATGTATTTTAAATAATATTTGTTCATAATATTAATTAAAATGAATCTTTTTCGTGATAGTCACTAAAACTGCCAAAATGATGTTAACATATAATTTTAACATTTTTATTCAATGATTTGTCCCCATATCAGAACCTATATGGATATATGGGACTATTTAAGTTCCTATAAGGTCATTAATACCAATTCACCTTATGTTTATAGTTATAGTACCATTTTACAAGAAATTAAATAATTATCCATGACATATCTGACCCTATAACCCTGAAACAAACGACCACATAATGATGAAATTAAAAATTATATCTCATAAAAATGGTTATAAATAATAATTAAAAATTATAGTAAATTAAATATATAAAAAAATATATATATATATATATATTAATGGTTATAAATTAGGAAATTATTTTATTTTATTTTATTTTTTTGGATGCTATGTGAATGTGTATCATATATTTGAACATAATGTAAGGTATATATTCGAGCAGAAATTTTGTTTGGGTTATGAAATTTCACCTCCAAACTCATGTTATATATTTATATAATGTTATGTAATGATTATTAAATATCTACATATGTATATTTCATGTATTCCTAGATTAAAATCTCTTCCTGTTATGGGTTAATACATACCTAAAGTATATTTCTCAAATAAAAGCCATTTTATTACATTGGTAATTATTTGGATATGAGCTACGGTTAGGACTTGTTTATTTTCATGGGTAATTTTTATGATTGTAACTTATAATTGGTTTATTTTTCTGGCATACAAAATAATGAACATGTTATTAAAGTTGGTCCCACATAGTTCTCCAATGGAATGCGTTTTTTTATCTCTAAAAATATTATGTGTTGGATTAGTGAGTGAACCTAATACATGATGACACTCTATCCACCATGTGATGTTTTCTAGGAGGAATGCATTCACATGTTTTATTGTCATGTTATATTTTTTTATCAAAATCATATGTTACTTGTTCATATGATTCTATGTTACTTATGTTATACCTTATATTGTTATTCACAATCCTTGTCTTTTTATGATATAATGTCATGCCTTCTAACTCATATATTATGCTTCATTTCCATGTCAATTCCCATATTGTGATTTATTGGTCAAAAAATACTTTAATATATTCCTCAGGTTATCTAGTGGAGTTTAAGGACCTTGAAAGGTTTTAGGACCTCATTAAAAAGAAGTTAATAAATATGGTCTGCTTTAGTTTCATGTTAATGTTTTATGTACCTAGTTTTCTAATAAAACACAGATTATCTATCCTTTAGCTGGTATTTATTAGATATTGATTTTAATAACCATATAAAAATATCTATAAGAGGATGTGGTCACTGTATTGAACCAAAATAAAACCATGACACATGGTCACCATATTCTATGGATGTAAAGAGGAATCAATACCTAATGAGGTATGCATACCCAATTGTAACCAACCAAGAACAACATATCGGGAATATAAAACCATAAAAAATTTAATAAACATTAGGCCCTAAAGAAACAAAATCTCTACAACCCTAATTCCACCCATGATATTATTACACCAAATTATTCTTCAATGTAAATGTATAAATCTATACCCAACCACTCTAGAACATAACTATAACCCCTTTAAATGATAATACTTCACTTAAAGTCTATGGAGTTTCATATAATTTATGTATCCCTCTAGTTTCCGTAACTACTCTACCGCCTTAGGTGAACCACGATCACTATTGAATATATATGGACACAAATAAGATTTTATCCATAACACTTAATGAGATTATTGGGTAGATAATACTACTTGAATTAGAATGATAGAACAGGGAGAAAAATTAATGTGATATAAAACCCAAGAAATAGACACCCTAAAACGTTTTTTAGCATATTTAAAAAGAATATTGAGAATAATAAAAGCACATAAATCAATAATTTTCATTTTAAAAACCCAATTAATTCTCAATGGAATAAATTTTTTTCTTAACAATGTTAACTAAATGAATTACAACCACCAATATATGAAACCATCAAATGAAATATATTTAAGAAAATAATATTATGTACTATTTTAAATGAGTCACATTTTAGAAATCATCTCTTGAAAATAATTCTAATAATACACTTGTTTTTTTAAATACCACATGTTCTTTAATGAAATATTAAAACCCTAAAACATTTGTTTATTTATATATAATTTACAAATGGATCACTTAGTTTTTTGAAAATCAATTTTTACGCCTTCAAAACTGAAAATTCATTTTCAATTCCAATTTTTTGAAGTAAAGATTCACAAAAATATCATTAAAATCAAACCAAAACATGCCAATATGCCAAAAAAACTCACCTCTAACTCATCATAAATTATATATATACCCAAATAAAAACCATTTGTAACAAAGTACCACAAATGTGAATATTTCAAGTGGGAAACTAGTTACGCATGGTTTGGATTTATGGTTTGATGAACCATAAACAAATTGTGTAGCCTCCACTGGATGATTCACATGACCTTGTGAATGGGATCAAATAGTTTACTAATCCATTATAACTAGCTTTTTGCCTCGATCAAGCATACTATTTTACCACATAATCATAAATAATATCTAAAATTATTCAAAAATTAAATATCACACAAAAAATAATAATAATAAACCAAAATAAAAGATAAATAAATTAATAAAGGTCAAAATTAATAAATCAAAACCCAAATATGTCATTAAAACCTATGTTTTAACATTATAGGTGGTGATCATGTACCAACTCAAGAAATTACTCTATATTTTTTATAATACTCCCTCTAATATAATAAACTCAACTAAATACTTGAAGTAGATTTGATAATAAATCCTAAACATTCATATGTACCCATATCCTAGGAACCAAACCTAGTCTGGAATGACATTATCAGTGCATTATTAATTTCCATGGGAGGCAGAAAATCAGCAAGGCATTACAGTGTGACAAAAGTTGTTTCCCCACAAAATATTATTTTTACTAGAAAAATACTATTATTGAAACTTCATCAGGACACACCCATATAGTATAAATCAATCAATAATAAAAAAATCAATAGTTTAAGATAAAAATAAATTAGTTGTCAAATCAATGGATATAAAATATCACTGAAAAATTTCTAAATAAGATGTAGTGGATGATATATTTAAGGGAAAAAATAAAACTAACATACTATATCGAGAACTCCATGTAACCCAAGTTCAAACTCCACCATCAATACCAACCCACTCCCCATATCACCAAGAACCAAACCCTAATCTTAAATAATACATTTTTTTCTATAAATGCTAAGAATCTCAATATGTTCTTAGCATAATAGTCTAGTATGATACCACCAAAAATTTAATGTTTTTTCTCACGAATATAAAATATAAATTAATATTTTAAATAAATTATTTTAAAATATGGTTTTCACAATTTTTGGGGGAATGTATAAATATTTTCTCTAAAACAAAAAATGATATTTATTAAAATATTAAAAATTTCATTAATTAATCCACTTGAAATATAATTTTATAAATCCCATATTTAAATACTAAATTATAAATACATATGGTTTAATTATTTAAATATATAAGAATCATAAATTATAGAATATATGTAGTAAAACACGTCAGGTTCCCCGAAAATTATAATTTCAGAAAGTAAAATAATAAATGGTGTGAGGATAAAAGTATAATAGATGTAAATTATAATAGGATGACAATTAGATAATACCATGGTAGAAAAATATTTGATAAAATAAAAAATAATGAAAAAGTGTATCTATTAGTAAATAGTAATATATAGATATTTATGGGTGACTCGTAAAAATTAGGTGAGATGAACCAAGATGCAATCTGGTTGGAACCATTTTATAGGCTATCACTTTATTCCTAAGTCTATAATCAACTAAATTCTCTCAAATCTCATAACCAATAGAACACACCCTAGGACTAGATCCATTACATACTAAGGGGGTCTGTTCTAACTAATCAAGGGTATATATTTTTCATTTTTCAATCCCTTGTTAAGATTCCACAAATCCCAATAGAGTAATATCCAGGAGGTGATGTAACAATAGTAAGAAAACACCCTTGTAACACCTCATGGAAACAAATTATGACATCCCTAATAATATACATACACACCAATTTCATCATTAATATCCACAGAACACATACATACAATCTATCTGCATGGTCATAACATACGGGTGCAATCAATTTATTGAAAACCCATTCATAAGAAAATTCCAACTTACCTAATGGTTTTCCACAAATCAAAATACTTTTAATGAATATTTTGGAAGAACCACCGCAATACTAACTAATTTTAAAAAAAAATTACAATGGTACCAAACATTCCATCAAACATAATTTAAAATCTTAATCTTATATTTTCATTCAAAATATCACACATAAAAAATAATAAACCTAATAAAATATAGATTAATTAATGGAACAGTTTATTTGAATAATAATACAATCACGATAAACATGTTCAATGAATGACTAACCTAATAAAATAAAATTAAAAACATAATTTATTTAATTTAAAATTAATGTTCCAAATAAACCAATTTATTTTTTAGTAAAAATCATGAAAAGTAATATAAAATTATTTTAAATAAAAAATATAATCGGAGAAATTTTGAATGAATTTAAATGAACATATATCATCTTTTATTTCTATGAAATAAGAATTTTGAAAACTGATGTATAATTTATTCTATAAGGAAAAGAGAGAAAGATAGAAACACTAACTATCGATCATGTGCTGATGGTGAAAATTCATCAATTATAGGAAGAAGAAGACCCATGAATTAATCAACATAAAAAAAATCCAAATAATATAAAGCATACAAAACTGAAACCCAAAATAAATATTGGATAGTATGATGTAATGTAAAGGGAAATTGGAAAAATTGGAGAAATAAAAGTATAGGAGGAAGAAAAGAAACTAGGAGAGGTCTAAAATGAAATCGGAGAGAGAATCCCATGAATCTATGTGAGTAAGGGTAATTATGTGATCAGGGGTCATCTTATACATAATCTCATGCGTGTCAACTGAGTAAGAGGAGAGGATAAAAAAGGAAAATTTTAAGTGGGGGATGGGGAAATTAGAATTTCACAAATTTAATGATAATAGATGTGTTTAATAGATTGTGCACACGATTGGACGAACAATATTATAACTATGATATCACTAGTAGATATGCACACTCACCCACATTTTATGATTGCAAGGTTTGACTAAACATGTTCCAATTTTGTTAATTAACACAAAAAATAAAGGACACTAACACAACCACTATATCATTAGTATTGACCATTTTTTGAATCATGATTCCTTAAAAAATTCTTAATCTTTCAACAAAAAACTAAATAGTGAAAAGAAAAAAAATTATTTCGACAAATTAATTAAAATAAAAAATATTAGGGTATGAGAGGTTTTTATTGGACATGGCATGGACATATTACTTTAGGTATAAAAATGTGATGCTAATATCATCCCCTACAAGGAGAAGCATATATTTAATTTTTTTAATTTTTATCCAAAACACATACCACTTCCTTTTTTGAGAAGCTACTAAAAGTATTCGTACAGGTGTTTTTATAATGTAGATTATTCAATTTATTGGTAGTTTTTCATTCTCTTATTTTTTCGGGTAAAATGATAGGTAATAAAATACCATTATAGTATTTATATAGATGAGTATGATTATAATAATTTTTTTCCTAATAGTCATGGTAAATATGATGAATGGATGATTAATATAATGCTATATTGATATAATATAGTTCAATTTCATCGTTTTTGAAAATAAATTATTCAAATTTCAAAAAATAATATTAACAATACCTGAATCCAAGTCTATCATCATTATGAAACTTAAAAATTAAATATGAAATACAAACCTGCTTAAATAATGTTTGAAGGTGTACTAAAACTAACCTTGAAAATGAAAATCAAAATCTAAAGTTCCTAGTTTAGTAGGAATAATGAATTTCTGTAGATATTAAATATTTCAAAGTAATTCATCCAAATAATAATATAAATTTTCTACCATAAATACGGATAAAGTATATTTTAACTCATATAGATTAAAAACTCAATATTTTCGAACTATTTTTTGAATTCTACTATAATAGTTCCATAATATAAAAAATAAAAAATAGAAAAGACTATACTAGTGAAAATAAATAAGCTCAAACCTCTAATTTATTAAGTATAAGTAAAACACATTATTTACTAATCAAAACATGATCTCTACCTATATAAAAAAAACCATTAATTGATTTTATTATTAAGGTTCCCTTTCAAAAAATTACACATAAAACACAATCACCACACTCAATGAAATAGTTACTAGCCAAAATCATGAAAAAGTTAACAAATAGATAACCTTTAAAAAATTACTTCAAATTAATAAATTATTTAAAATGAATAAGAATCTATTAGGAAGGTCTAGAAGCATATAAAATCATTAAGATGAAATATAAGGTCCTTTTTAATATATTTTATAAAAACAGATAACTCATACAATATATGCACCATTCTATAATTTTATGATGATTATTTAATATATATTATGTCCTCATAATGTTTTTTCATATGTTAGAATCTTATAATTTTTATAAATAATTTTCATTAAACCAAAAAATGACTACCATATGTGTATGTTTACGTATTTTCCATGATAAAAATAATAGAATAATGTATTTTTGATACATCATAATTAATTTTTAGAACTCGTAATTATAATAAAGTTAATTATATTCAAATATATAGTGTTATTAAGCACTTGAGGCTTAACAAGGATCCCATTAACACATAAAATATCAAAAAAAATCATATTATGGACACTTGAGTAGGGAAATATATTTAATTTTTATTTTCATACAACTTTCATAAGAAATGGGTAAAAAATATCTCATTCCTGAAAACCAGATTCACTTTTGAAAATTTAAACATCAAATTATAATTTGGTCTTGTTATATTTTCAAAAAAGAGTTAAAAAATATAAATAGAAAAAAAAGGAATGGTATAGATAATAAAACTTACATCATAGAATTGATTTTAAAACCAACAAATAAAAGGAAAAAATTTATTATCATGGTCAATTAAACTATTTTATGAATAAAATAAAATAAAATTCAAATGAAACATTATATACCCATGATGATATCATTGTAATACTGAAACACACTCTATAAAAAATCATTCTTACACAAACATAATATTATCATTATTGAGATTATATAAGATCAAACAATTATTAATTAATTTTTATACTTTCATATTAACACAATATTGATGAATAATACTCATGTTCCATAATCTTGGTCACATATTATTGCATAAGAACTCATATTTAAATCTCAATTTTTTTAATTGTATAATATAATAAATCATGTTAACTATTTAAAGATATACCAAAGCACATTTTTCCATATATAGAATGTATAATAAATAGGTTTTTAAAAAGATAAATAATATGTCTTTCATTATCAAAAGTATTACTAAAAATATAATCAATACAATAAATGAAGAACAAATACAAAATTTCAAGGTCATTTCAATAACATGAGATTATCATAAGAAGAATAGTCCCTATAAATCAACTCGAGGGAGTAAAATAACTAAACACCATATTGTTATAGAAATTATACCTAACTATAAGGAGAATTTTCCCTGGGAAAAAAATTATATATTGGGAATACTTCTATAATATTTTATATTTTCAATGTATGTTGTAAATCTCATTCTATATCACTCTAATTTGAAGCCAAACTAGTTTTATAAATGATCACAAGTACGCCTACCCATGTATTACAATGTACTAACTAGCAATGAGGATCTATTGAGGAATGTTGGGAGACTATACCATATTTATGAGAATACAAAAATAGTGTTACAAATAAAAAATAATAACGATTTGGTAACAAATTATCACATAAAAACTCCCTAGATGGGGTAAGTTCTTTAAATTCAACAAAATAAACATTTCATGTCATTATAATATCAAATTCGAATAAGAACCAAAAAAAGACTCACACAAAATCCCCAAAATTGTCCCTGACACAAAGAATGACCGACTATCCAATATCTATTCTATAAAGTCCCTAATTCGTCAACTATTAATAATAATATTCCATTATCATAACTTTTAGCCCTGATTTCATCCCATGAGCCATCGGTTTCCTTAAAAGAGAATGATTACAAATCGGTAAAAAAATAACAACATATTGTAATTAAATAAAACCTTTTTGTAAAACCTTTTTAGGAAATAAATTATGTAACAATATAAAATACTATAAATATAAACATATTTTGAAAATAAATAGTTATTTACTTTCCTTTTTTGCACTCAGGATCAATGGTTACATTTATCCATCCAAAACTACTTTAGACAATGTTATCTATCTGATCCATAAAACATAGGGTGATATATAATTCTTGTAAGTAAAGGGGGTTTCAATAATCATTAAATCCATAGTACCAAATAGCATTAGTCAGAGGTACAATACCATTGACATTTCTATATGTCCCAATGCCATCAATCTGGTACACAAACAATGTATAAACATAAATTATTCTAATTGAATCTATCCAAAACCAAAATTGTGTATAAAACTATTTTTTTTCAAAAGAATTATTCAGGAAACCAATAATTCGGTGTACATATTTACTCCACATAACTAAGCATAGAAAATATCACTAGTTCCTTGAGCCTTAGTCCAACATCAAAACCTTCCATCATGTACCAATTTTCATGGTTCAATGCAATTAACCCACGAAATACATTAAGTAGACATGTTCTTTTATTAAAATATTCTTTATTACCCATGTTTTGTTATACATGAAACCTCTAAAACAATTTACTAATTAATCTATTTGTCCATTTACTCACATAACACAACCATTATGTTCCCTTTAAAAGAATTCAACTACTTAGATTGTCCCCAGATACCATTAAATATTATTTCCTATTATAATGAAAT
The DNA here is from genome assembly GCA_963277665.1 of Viscum album. NCBI lineage: Eukaryota > Viridiplantae > Streptophyta > Magnoliopsida > Santalales > Viscaceae > Viscum > Viscum album. Next base: position 1,373,761,285 of record OY728135.1, read on the forward strand.
AGAATATCCATTCTCAGGTTATAAAAAGTTTCAAATTTACCATGATATTTAATCAACCAACAAGAGTAATAGTTTTTATCATCTAAACCACGAATTTTACCTTTTAAAGACCCACATTACCATTTTTATTGTTCAACACACCCTATGGGAATCCATATGTTTAGTCCCATAATCATCAATAGCCCTGATGAGATCCCTTAATTTATAAGATAATAATAAAATTCTTAATCAAAACTCTTTATCAACAGATAAAAATTTCAATATTTTGGTACCATCACACATAAAATATAAACTTAAAAAAATATATGGACTATAGAAAATATGTCTTATAAAATGTACCTTATACTCATAGATGTCCACTCATCTAATTATGATATTTTATTCTTGATAACACGTATTCAAACAAAAAATCATTCAAAATCCAAGGGAATAGCAAATATGACAGATAAGGGATGAGGGACAACCATAAATGGAAGCATCTAGAGTGTAGAAGATAACACACTCATGGGATTACTATTGGATTCAAATTGTAATAAAAAATCCCAATTTCTAGTAATTTAAGGGGATTCATCCACATAATAGGATGAGAATCATGTGATGTAACAAGGCATGTTGGGAGTAAAATTTAGGAAAAAATTTATGTGACTTATATAATACTTTGTAGTGAAAAAAGGTGAATTTTCTACTTTTAATGAGGCACAATGTTTTGCTATATGGACTTCCAAACCCATCACTAACTATACAAGATCCATTATCCAAGACATACTCTACTCATGTAGTCTCCAAGGCCACCATGCATAGTTTAAAAAACCATGATTCCCTATAAAATAATCTAGATTTTCATGGTTCATAGTTATAACATACCATGCACTAACCATGTATTCTGTGTTGTACACCCTATTTTCTACATTTTCATGTTTTGAACCCCCATGATGCTCCCACGACCTTCACTACTATGAGGAAATAATTAAATAATTTATCTTATACAGATTTATACCAAAAATAAAAATAAAACTGTACATATACATTGTGTGGGATCATACAAACTCTACACCATAAAATAATTCTTCCTTGAGTTGTTCTCCCAAGAATCACTATGCCTCTATGGTAAAAAATGCAGGAATGTATAGACCATTTATCATCTTGACTCTCTATTGTTTCCTAACTTATGTGGCCATGCAACCAAATCATCTAAACTAAGGCACAATCTAACCTCAAATAATAATATGAATTTGATACGTAATATAAATTATATTCTCCTAAAATGATTCTATGTCCTAAAACTCAATATCCTCAATAAAAATAAAATGAGATGGTTTAGGGTGATACTAAAGATGTTTTAGAACATTAAAAACATTCCTAAAACTAAAGAAATATTTAATATTTAATAGATATGATGACATACTAATCCTCTAAATAATAATTAATGGCCCAAACTATTGGGGTACTAACTTACCCCGCAACTAAATCCAATGGTGTCACAGTCTCAGTTACGTGTGAATGAATACATGGTCACCCAAAAAAATATTGATATATTGATAGATCCAATCAGGGTATAATCTCTATATACTATTCCCTATATCCATATAATTTTTCATTAAAATATCTATCTCCAATATCTTATGTTTAAGACAGATCCTGAAAAACAATGATTCCCAAAATTCCAACCAACATAAAGATTATCTACCTGAACTACCAAATGATTCCTTAAAGAGTTCCACTTGAATAGTCTCTTAATAAATGTTGATATAAGGGAAATCAATAGGTGATAGGTTCTTCTATTAGGATACATGAAAATATATGATGTAGGATCTCATTATTTCTTCAAATATATGGATAGTCTACTCAGATTTCTCATATATCTACTAGTTGGAGTCATTTATCAAAAACACTTAAGTACGAAGAACATTTAACAAGACTTGATGAATAATGAAGTTAAATTTGTTGAGTCAATAAGGTTTTCCTTATGACTTTTCCACTCCTTCTTGTTTTGAAAATCACAAACACCTTATCTTTATGGAAAATTTATTTTATAAGGAAAATTGCTTTTATAAGGAAAATAGCTTTTATAAGGAAAATCTCTTTTATAAGGAAAATTATCATTATCATATTTTCATTATCTATATCCATATATTTATTAAGTATAAGAATTGGATTCATTTATATATTCTCGGAATCGTTTAAAACCTTGATATGATGCATTCTGTTTTAGGCTACAAATTCTGGATGAGAACTATAATGATGTTCCACTCCGAATGCTGGATACGAACTCTAATAAAGTTCCACTCTGAATTCTGGATACGAACTCTAATAAATTCCACTCTGAATTCTGGATACGAACTCTCATGAAGTTCAACACTAAAATCTAATGATGAATCCTGATTACAAATTCTCATTACGAATTCTGATATCGATTTGTCATTCCAAATTGTCATTACGAATTCAATTATTAAACAGAATCTGATCATATTTGCTTTATACACTTCGAATTTATTTAGTTTCTAAATATAATTTTTTCTTAGACTCCGAACTTTCAGTTTTCTTACAATTTTATAATTTTTCTACTCTTTAATATTTTTCTAACACTCTGAATCTTCACTCCGAACTTTTTGAGTTAGACATAAAATGATGTGGTACTTTCTGTTACACTTGTTTTGTTACAAAACGATGTCGTATATTCCATTATAAACTAATTGTTGGTTAAGTGACATGTGTACAGGTCCCTCCAATTTTTAAGGAAGATATGGCCATTGGAAAGGAGGTCGACTAAGACTATAAATAGGAGCTCATTTGAAAGAGCTCGATACTGATCTCCAATTCATGTTATTACATGCTTGAAGTGATTTCTAGAGAGAGAGGCTCTTATTAACTCTCAAAGCTTCGTGCGACTCCGAATGTTGGTGATTACATTAGAGGACTTCCAGGGATAGGAATATAGAGGTGCCGACTACCTTATAGTTCGAGGGATTCCTTGATGAGGAAGAAAGAGGTTCCAACTACCTTGATGTTGAGGGCTTGCAGGGATATCAAGATAGAGATTCCGATCATCATATCGAGGGCTTACCCTGGTGTGGGTAAGACAGACTTGCATGGAAGTATAAATCAAGGGACCTTTATCCAAGGTTGTTGGATAACCTTCTCTTTGGGTTAAAAGACTTATATCTTGTTACTTGTAGTTTTACTACTTGGTTGTTTCCGATGCATATTGTATTGTAAGGAAAGTATAAATTTCTTATACATCCTTACTTGTAGTCTGTTCCATTTAGATTATATATGCTTTAAGGTAGAATCTCATATTGTAATCTTTAGCTATGTTTCAATTTCAAGATCCATATTTCCAGAACCTACTTTCAGAATCTCTTTCCAGTTTTAAGCAAGTACATAGAACTAGAAGTTTATAACTTCATTCCTTATTCCAAGTTCTCAATTGGTGTTAGAGGTGTTGTGAATTTTCATAGTTTAACTTTGTTAAACCTAGATTTTCCTTGTCTAAGGAAAACATAGTTATCAATAACTAACTTTAAAGGTTCCAAAGGAATTTTTAATGTATACAATTCACCCCCCTCTTGTATATTGATCATCTACATCATTATTTTGATCCTACAAAATGTGTATCTCAATTTGAAATTATACTCTAAGTATCCCTATATAAACTCTTAATCTCCCATACCTATAGGTTACATAGCTCATCATTGGTGAAAATATCTATAATTGGTAAGAAATGGTATTCCTTGGTCAATCAGTCCAAAAACACCCTTATCATGTCAGTCATCCAAAGTATCCTAGGTAAAAACACAATAAAATCTAGGGTAACATCACCCCACTTCCATTACATAATGGAAATGGTATGTAATAAACCAAAACTCCACTAATTATGAACCATCACCAGCTAAAAGTTGTAATATTGTATCCAAAAACAAATGATCTTATTATTTATTCCTAACCAGCAATACTAACTATAATGATCATGATAGGTATTTTCAAACAAAGGATAAAATTTAATATCGATGAATGAAACACCCAGATCATTTCCACTCACATACCTATAATAATGTAAGTATCTTTATGGATGAGGATGAAATTATCACCATGTATAGTCAAGTATATAGGTATCTCTACCCCAAAATTGATTTCCCTCCATATGAAAAACTCTAGATCATTAATCCTCATCATGTTCACCCATTTCTGATGTTAGGGTATAATGGATGATGATTTCAGTTCCATATGTTCCAAAACCTCCAAAATTTCTATGTGAATCACTATGAATAAGTCCATTAACCTCCATTCAAAACTCGATTCTAGGACCATATGTGACTACATCATATGACTCACAGTATCTCCAATAATTTTTTACTTTCATGGATGTATATGTAAGATATAAAAAAATAATTCTTATATACAACCCATCTCTAATACAAGATATTTATACCATTATATGAAAAGATATATTTTTGTTCCACACAGTTATTATAAATAATAATAATTTTAGGAAAAAGATAATTCCTCCAACATTTGAGTCCAAAAACCACTACATAAAACATGAGATCACGCATGGGATAATTTAGATCATGTTATCTCAAATTCCCTAACCCATTTCCCATGGCTAGATCTTATTTTATCAATTTTTCTCAAATCCAGTCTACAATGGAATAAATTGTACATTATACTTCTTAATCGACTTGCGTGAGATTAGAATTGGTGTGATGGTAAAACACCTCTTCAGCTATAGGAAATAATTCTCCCATCATCATTACCAATAAATCATTATCCATATATTATTCATCAAGGATATTGGAACATCTATATTGGGAAATTATTTTCTGAAACATCAGTAATATCCATCCAAACAAAAAAAGATTTGAATCTCAAGGTTGTACCTATGTTCCTCCCAAGATATGACAGTTTTCACCTTGTATGGGTACAAAGGAACTCCTACCTCTAAGATATCTGGACCCATGATGTTCACTATGTAAATCTAGAATTAAAATTTAGATACCGTAATATATATTCAATTCTCTCTGTGAATACTCAATAATATCTCAATATGTTGGGAATGATCATTAGTAAACACGGAGTATAATAAAATTTCATTAACATATACATACAAAAACAAATCAAAATATGGGTGAAGGATTCAGTTCATCAAAGATCGAAACAAAAAAAGTGTTTTTTCCAATCCAAATGGATTCACAATAAATTCATACATGGAATAAATGATTCTAAAACTATATATGGAATACCAGATAGTCTAACACCCATTTGATGGTACCCTAATAATTAATCAATCTTGGATAACACATAGGCATCCCTTGGATAGTCAAAGAGATCATCAATATGTGGAGGATGATACAAGTTATTAATTATCATCTAGTTAAAAATAATTGAATATACACATAAGTATAATTCTCTATTCACCATCATGGAAAATATAAAAGGAGAAAACCAAATTGAAGTAATCATCCAAATGAACCTTTTAGCATCCAATTCATCCAACTAATTTTTATGGTCATGAAGCTCTACTTGTCAAATTCTATAAATGGAATAACAAATTTATCATACATATGTACCAACTATATAGTAATATTTATCTATATTTGATTCTTGTTAAAACCTAAAATACTCTTTATGAAAACCCTCAAAAAACTGATCTACTATTGGAGGGAGAACATCCCACAACACATTCCCTTAATTTAGAATAGGACCCACAAACTATTATGTGATCTCACCTTACTGCAGACTCATAGTCCCTGTATGGATTTTCCTTATATAACAATTTCTACTAAGATCCTATATTTTACCCTCATGATACAATAAAGTCACCCACCTCCTGTGAAAATTAATATTATCCTGGTAAAAATCTAACAAGTGCAATCCAAAAATCATGCTATATACTATTATTTTAATCATGAAAAAATACCATACAAATTTTACTGAACAATATCAATCTAAAACTCCCTAAAATGATAGATACCCTCTAATTTAACCCCTAATTGTATGCCATTCAATATAAACCCATATTATAAATCCATCTATAAGCCCAAAACATTCACAATATTTGAAGATATAAAGGAATAATAATCCCTATTATAAAATAATGTAATAAAAAGTGTATAATCCTAAAGAATCATACCTCAAATAGTAACTGAAACAACATTATAATCAATGATTTTGTTTTGAACTATATATAGATAACCTGACCGTCTTTTCATTTTTTCTACCTAGGTCCTTTGCAGTACACCACTCCTCACTCACTTCTTACCATTCCCTAAAGCGATTAATCCTCTGACCAAACTTGTATGAACTATAGAACTTCAACTATAATATTGATATAGTGTAGAAAATCAACACATGGTGTTTCACATTGTCTTAGGTCCCCCATCACTATCCATTTACCCAATGGTTATTATAGAAACTATGTATGTTCATAATCCTACCATAATCTCGACACTCCACTAGTTGTTAAGTACAAAGAACTCACTTGTAACTATTCATGACACACTAATAGAATAACACTTTTTAACTTATCTGATAGGTTGATCTATCACCATTGATGCTATAAATGTCACTATCTTCGTGAATTTTTTTACAACCATACTTTTTACTACCTAATTATGTATTAATAAATCATCCAGTTAAAACTATACACCTTTCACTAGAGGCATTCTTTAGAATTCCCTTTGTTATGAGAGACAAAAAGTCCTCCTTAATAAATTTCTATAGATATAAAATATTAATCAATGACATGATATGACACTTAAAAGTATCCTAATTCTTTTCTCTAGCAACCTCCTATATTTAAAACATTTACAAAAAAATATTTAAGCCTCTGAAACGCTGAGCATAATACATAACCATAATCATCTGTATAGTAAAATGTATAATCTCTAGGAATCATTACTATATTAGGGTATCTAGGTAAAAATTTTCCATTAAAATCTTCTAGTTTTCCTTTTATTCTATTACCTCAGGCTATAAATATAATAACTCAATATCCCACTAGTCCTTCATTACTCCCTGCAACATGTAAGTAGACAACATACCCCTTCTCTATAAAATATTCTCCAATTTTCCAAGGATCATCTTGATAGAAAAGTTCAAGGACTTAATATCCATTGGACCACACTCTTTGAAAAATTAAAAGGGGTTGTGTATATTTAACTTCTAAGATAGGTCGAACAAATTCAGTGTAATCCATATTGAACTCCTCTCAATTAACTATAAAAAATTGGTGAATTATAAGAAATATTATCTTCATCCCTATCAACTATAGAAAATTAGGGGTTAGTTTCCACTAAAATAAGTTCATTTTCAATAGTTATCATTCGTAGCTCTACGGAAAACATAATTTTGGAGGAATCACTCTAAAATTCCAAACACACGTGTTCAGGTACAAAACATAGATTTTTTATTGTTACCAATTATTAGGATTATAAATATCAATAATATTATTACTCTACTTACATTATCCCCACATATCTGACTCTAAAACTATCTCCATAGCCAACCATCCATATCCAAGGAAACTATCTATCTAAAGGTATAAATAATTTGTATTGTTACTATCATTATATTTAACACCATTATAATAAATAGATTTTAGATAATTCATTTAAAAAAATAACTATTTATTTGGCACTATTTATTAAAAAATAACAATAAAATATAAAATCCTTTAACTTCCCTTGAATTAATTATTTTTTATTCAAAAGGAACCAGATGAAAACATGGTTTTCCTTATGTGGCTAATAAAATTCCTTCGACATAACCCATGAGTTACTAAATCAGTTTATACATATATAAAATAATATCATAACATTCCATGAGTAAAATTTCACAAATATATTACACCACAAAATTGTTTTATCACCTTTGGTAAAATAATATTTCATCTGTATCAAAAAATCTCATGAACCATAAACCCATCCCTAATAACCAAGTTATTACTCTCACATGGGTTTGATATTCCAATGCATGAGCTCATTATCATGTCCCAACAAATCCAATTCTCTTATAACGCATTCCAAAATAGTAAAAAAAGAAAATAGATTGGGAATTGAAAGCACTTTATACCATCTTAGCCCGACTCACTCTAACGTGCAGTCAAATTAATTCTCTATATGGCCTAAAGATTACCAGCCAATATGCTTGATGTTTGAAAACTATTAGTGAGGGTCTATTAATGAATGTGGTTAAAATATTACATCTTTATTCAAATAAAAAACAATGTGAATAATAAGAAATTACAGTCGTCATATGACTATACATCACAAACCAAAATCCCAAAACTATGTAATTTCAAAAAAGTCCATAAACTAAAAATGTAGTATCATGATAGCCTCAACTGCTAATAGAAAACCAAAAGAAGACATGATTTTTTTTTCTAAAATGGTTCCTGAAACATAGCATGATACAACATTCTATGTTTAATCCCATAATGTCTCAAATCACTCATATATAACCAAGCCATTTCACTTTTCCTAACATATCACCATGAGGCCTTCTCAGTTAACATCAACAGTCTTGTGAGGGTGTCAGTATAACTAAAGACGCACCACCAATGGTGTCTAAAACAACAAACAATCAGACAAAATTCATTTATTTATTTAAAATTGAATAATTGGTAATGAAATAAATAAAAATAAATTTTAGAAATAAATACTTATTTATTAACCATTGTGGACCTCATCTTCTTTGTTGACATCAAACAACAAACCCTACATCATCTAATTCTATTCATATAAGTAATAATAAATAGGATGATACATAATTTCAATAATGAAACAATTTTTGGTCAGTCAATTAATTAATGGAACCAAGATTCATCACTATGAAGTACCATACCATTTTTAGTGCTATTTGTTCCAATAGAATTAGTGTGACACCTAAACTATGTATAAATATTAATTGTTCCAAGAGAATATTTCTATTTACTAATCCATGTATAAAAATCATTTGTTCCTATTGCATTATTATAGAAACAAAATATTTGGTGTAGAGTTTCATACCATATACCCAACCATAGAAAATACCACTAGATCGTGGAGTGTCATTCCAGTATCCAAACTATCCATAATTTACCAATTTCTATGGTTAAACACATTTGACACTTTAAACACATTAAAACTAAAATATGATCCATTTAATCAATTTTTATACACCAAGGTCCATCCCAAATGACACTTATAACAATATTTAATAATTAAACCATTTCATAATTTACTTTTATAACCTAACCATTAAATACCCTTTAAATCCATTCAACCACATTAACCTTCCTCTTCAACCTTTAAATATTCCATCCTCTTAATATCATATTGAACAATCATTCAAAACATATACTAAGTATTCCATTCTCTATGATATCAAATAAAAAAACAATATTTCCGAGTTAAGATTATAAATCAACCATTTCTTTATATATATCCCTAATTTACCATTTTCATGGTTGTGAACACCCCATGTTCAACCATAGGATTGGAACTATAATCATAAATGGGTATAAAGTAATCTATGATGGGTCTAAGACACTAATTTATGGCCTAAGAATAAATCATAATCCATAGATAAAAAATTACAACATGATGGTGTGAGGTCACATACCATATGTAAATGAAATAAAATTCCAAAACTATTATAAATAGCTATTAGGAAACCTACCTTATTCTTTTATATATGATCTCACTCGTCGTAAGTCTTTAATTCAAGAAAAAACTAATAGAGACATAAAATCATATAATAACCCTATTAGTATGTCAAATGATATATAAGAGTAAATAGATAACAATTATTGAAATATACAAAAAAATATTAAGAAATTAAAATATAGACATACTCAGGGATTGGAATTTAAAGGGGAAATTATATAGATGTCCAAGAATCGAAGATGATTTCTCCTTGGAAGTGGATGATCATATTTGTAAGAACTATAGTATTATGGGTGTTATAGATGGCCCAATGAGAGTATAATCTAGAAATCACTAACCTTAGAGAGATTTGAGGATGATATTCAGAATGACACAATAACCCAATGTAAGGGGAAACTAGAGAATGTTGATATTTTGACTGATTGTGGGATGAAATGACTAATATAAATTTGGTTTTAAGTGAAAATAATAGGGATGTAAGATACTAGAGAGATATGATTGAGTTTATAGAGGAAAAAATTGGGGATTTGATTGAGAAATAGTGGTTGGGTGATGGATATGAGAAGACATTAGTAAATTTCATGATGAGGACTATTAGATTGGGAAATGCGAGTGGTGTATGGGATAGAGTAGAAATAAGGGTGGGAAATATTCCAAGATAAATAATGAATAAGATTGTTACACCTAGACGATAGGAATACAAATCATATTATATGCACAATTAATCTTATTTTCCATGGTATTTACATCTTAATGGTGTATTTTGGTTTTTTAAATGCATGAAATTCTATAGTATGGTGGTATAGTTTGGTAAAAACTTATTGAACACATGTTATAGTTGAAATCGTTTATGTTTATACATAAAATAGATTGGGAGGTTTCTATATATTATATACTAGATATCAAATAAACCAATGATAATATATTTTTATGATAAAATAATTTATTTATTTATTTATTACAATATTTCACACACATTTAAAATTGCTATTTGGTAGGAATTATGTCTACATAAAAATATTGATGGAGATTCATTTATCATTTCATGTGATTTTATTATCATGAATTAGGACAATATGGGTTTAAAAATCATATCCATAACATCTACGTGATTTTATTTATAGATAAAAAACTGATCGTATTGATGTAAATATTACTAAGGAATGATTTAATTTGTACCAAATGAAATAATAGAAAATTGTTTCTAGTAAGCAGAATAGAAGATTTGTGAAAAAAAAATCTTAAATAATTGTGTTATATAACACAAATAAATATATCTATGATGATTTAAAATCAATTTTCTATTTTAATTCATTCAAAAATAATGAAATTGAACATTCAAATCCATTTTTATTTAGAAATGTTAGTCTAATATATGCAGAATGAACTTATATTTTTCAGAATGTTTTAAATTTATATAATTTAATAGAAGTATTTAAACTTTCTTAAAAAAATTAAAATTTATTATTCCAATTTTATTTACTAAAATATGATAAAAGTTATGAATATGGGGTTATAAATTAAATAAAATAATTTGGATAACATGGGAATTAAAGTTACCCATACTTATAGAAGTTTTAAGGGGATTATAAATTTAAAAGGAAGTGGATATATCCATGTTTCTAAATTATTCACTCATGTATAACCAGTGTAATAGAATAGATAATTTTTTTATTAATATGAGTTAAGTATATGTTTAAAGACATTGTATTTTTCAACAACATTTATAATGATATAAAATCAGAGAATCTCAATTATCATTTAGGGAAAGAAGATGAAATATTTTCTTAGGGAGTTAACTAAAAAATTATTTATTTTAATTATACATAAATTTTTTTTATATAATACATTAGGTAGTAACAATTGATTATAAAATTTAATTTCTTATATTCTTAATATATCAGATAATTAATTACTTTTAAAAACACTTAATGCAGATAAAACTAAGAAATATATTTTTTATCTGAACCCAAAATGTATATCAGTTTTGGATGGATTCACTAATAAATTATTCATTTAATAATTGAATAATTTATGTAATATTATTATTGTATTTATTTGAAACTTCTTAAAAAATTGTATTCTTCCACATGACCTTGAAACATTGTTCAAAGTGGTCTTGTATAAAGCCGATCATACTAATGAGTTTACAATTCATAAACTTATAAAAATTTTAAATTATCATTATAAAATCCTTATTAAACCTTTTCTCAATTATATTACTTAAATTTTATGTATTTTAGTATCCTACAATGAATTTGGATTCAAACATGGTAGAAAAATTACTAATTTATTAATCACATTCTATGAATATGTTAATTTTCTTACAATGTCTAATATTCTAGGATACATTACACTCAATAATAATCTGAAAAAATCATGTTACACTAGAATATGGTCTTTTAGTTTTGTAGTGCTGAATTTTTTTATTTTTTTCTTAAAATTTTAATCTATTGGGTCTTGAACTTTTATAAAACTGTGAGAATTTCAATCCTATAATTTTGAATTGATACATTCTGTGTTTCAAGGAATATATGTGTAATATAGGGTATTTCATTCTCACCATCATTGTTTGTATTTAAAAATATTATTTGAGTAATATTCCTCTAATACTGTTTATTCAGAGAAATATTTGTTCAATTCAATCCACTAGATAGTTTTACACTCTTTCACATCAATTTTTTATAGATTATTTGATCATTACTTTCCAAGGAAATCAAAATAAAATTTGTAATTTAATATTTTTTATCATTATGAAAAGGTTGAATTCCAAAATATTAATATTTACATATCCTTTAATCATTTCATAAATATATTTATCACCTTTTGAAAAGTTATATTCTTAGATAATCTGAAATATAACAAGAGAAGGAATCCTTTTAATAATTTGGTTTTACATTTTTTTGGAATACAAATGGTTAGAAACATTGATGAAATTTTCATTAGCATCAAAAATAAACTTCCAGCCTCTATGTGGAAATATGTTTCCTTAGCTGGAATAGATTTTATTGTTTTGATAGATATTTTTTCCATAAGGGTAAATAATGTTTTTAGTTTATATATATCCCACTAATCTAATAAAAACAATAATACCCTATATCAAAGAATATTTATGTAATGGTATAATTCTTGAGTGGAATTTTATTGGTGTTTCTTAAAAAAAATCTTGAAAAAATTATATTATAGGTCGATTTGAAATAAAAAGAATCAAAAAAATTAATCAACCCCTTAATTCCTATTTTTTGGAGTCTTGTGACCACAAAAAGTAGATAATAATTTTTTGTTGTGGAATTCTAGTTGAATTCAACTATTTGAATACTAAAAATATCACTAAATCTAATATTATATTTCATGTACATTGGTTGGTTTAAAAAGATACTTTTTTATATTTTTGTTGGAGAATTGGATAGGTTATCCCCTATCAAATTGGTTCATATATTTTAATTCATTATTAGATATTGATATTTCTATAAATAATATAATGATATTTCCTCCAAGAAATATTCCATCTCATATGAAAAATAATTTTAATGAATATTATTTCATTCCTTATGATAATGTATTTCTTTGGGATTCTATTTGGAATAACCTTTACACTATAGTGGATTTGGGTTTCCCTGTTTACACGATAAGAATACTTTATTTAATATTTTCTAGGTTATTCATTGATCAATTTCCCCATTTCAGGTGTTTTGTGGATCATTAATTATGTGAATATTTGTGTATATTAAAAAATATTAGTAAATGATATATTGTAGTGTTAGAACTGATTTCATTCAATGAATATTCACATCGGATAATATCCATTGATTTCATGATGTGGTCTTTTTTATATATCATTGAACATAATCTATGATAATATGGTTCTTTAGTATTTTAATTAATATTACTGGTCATTTGATTTTGTTATTCATTAATGGTGTAAACTTCTCTATAGGTGTATATCATGAAATAGTAATAAATACAACTAAACAAAACCAAATGATGTTGGTTATACAATTTTTCCTTTACAGGGTTACATAATTTTATCAATTAATTAAATATTTAATTAATGTAATATTATCTAACCCTAATCTAGATGAATTTAAAATTAATTATGGGATATAATTATAGTTTAATATATAACCTTGTTTTAAAAGAGTTAATAGGGTAGAATTGAGAAATCAGGTAGGTATCAAATGAAAACATCATAGATAATCAACATTAGTCTAATAAAATCAACATCACGTTTAACAACAATCACACAAAATCTATTTCAAGGATTTGTTAATTATTTTCTTATATGTTCTTCATGATTTAATGCCTAGAATATTTCTCTTGAATTAATTTTTTGAATTGGGTTTCCTTTCTATCTATCTACAATATTATTTGTTCTTCATCTCTAGTAATTTCAATGAATAGTGACCAAGCATTCACATTATTCTCCACTAATTTTACTCGTGATTTATATTCATCATCACAGAATACAACTTATTCTTTCACAAATGGATACTATGATTATGGTAGTTCAATGAATCATTTTTTTGGATTGGGTAGTGATTCATATCCTTATCATATAGTTGTTTGATCTCGGTATGACATTATTATTTAAGGCCTGTGGGGTTGATAATTGGTGATGGAGAAATCTAAAATGGTGCATGGATATGGCATATTTGTTATAACGATGTATAAAGGAATTACGTTTTATTGTTTACTCACTCAAGATGATTTTCTAAAGATCCAGGGATTGAAATCATCTATTAGGGGTATAGATCACTAGATGTAGAATTTTATGGAGATTTTGGATATTTCCATGATTATAACAATGATGGAAGCACAATTAGAAATGGTTTTATAATGATTGGTGACCACACCATGAAACATGGAGTCCTGACAGGAAACATTTACTGATCATTGAGGACAATATAACGGACTCAAGATACCCTAATGTAGAGGATGGTTGATCACTGATGGTTAAGGAATGATATGGGGTATCCATAATGTTTTATTTTGGAGATACCAAAATTTATAGGCCCCTTAAATAAGGTCCCCCTTTTCGAAGACTCCCCTTACATAATATAACTATGTCTCTAAGGAAACCATGATGTGATGAATGAATGACCATGTCATGGAAAAGAGTTCCATGGTGTGAAAAAATATAAATTGGGAGACTCACTAGTTGAAGGGAATGGGATTATGTAATGATACTTTACTCATAATAGATCCATCATTGTGTCACCGACATGGTAAATCATTGATTGTGTCCTTCTAAGGTGTTAATGTGTCTTTCCAGGGTGTGATGAAGTTTCATTCAATATGGTAATTGATAGTTCACCTCTCATTGAAAAGTTAGGTTGTGTACAATGTTATATGTGCAGTATATACTCTTTAACCCCAAAAAAATGATGAATTGGATCAGGTTTGGTAATGATCACATTAATGGGATTAGGTACTCCATTGTCAATGGTTTGGTATCTGATGAGGAATTACTCCCCCATATTACTTTTAAATTTAGTTCCACTATGAGATATTTTGTACTACTCAGGGTGTGAGTCCTATATCTATGGAGATAGGTACTTAATCATCTATTTTTTATTAATCAGGGTTTGATACCACTATATATAGATTTAAACCCCCTAGATTAGTTTTGTTCTACTTGAAATGGTTTTAGTTTCCTCTATTAATGTTCTATTGAGGTGAGGTCACTTTCTGGATTGACAGATTCCGGATCTTGTGATTTCTATAATGGTTCTCATGTGGCTAGATTGTAATGAGTGAGACACTCCCCTATGTGTTGGGTTCTCACAGTTAAATTCTATATTGGTTTTTACCCATGGGTTATTACTTCCTTTAAACATTGAGGCTTTTAGTGGAGCTTTCTTCTAATTATTTATTTTTGTTTTTCAGAACATCCAAATAAGTTTATATAAACACACACCACTATTTTGGTATTTTCACCAATACATGTTATATCTTATGATGATGAAAATAGTTAAGAGATGAATATAGTGGATATTGTTTTGGTAGAGAATTGTGGTACATGATGGTGTTTGTAGTGAATGATGTGCATGCCTATAAGTACTTTGTTTTAGGATATATTTACTTAATTTTTATGGGCTGGTTTTCACTTCTATGATATTGGGCATGTATCATACACAATTTACATTATAGTTTATGCATTGTTTTCCATTTTTTGTTTTATCATTTTCACATGAATTATATATTTTAGTTAGTTTTACATTAATATTCAATACTATTATTTCCACGTTGGTAGCTTGCATTATATACATGTGGACTAGGATAAGGACTCACATCATGGGTGATATGTTTTATCAGTGATATTCACCATCTTCTTTCATATTAGGGGAGGAATTTAGGAGTTACAGTGGACATTTTATTTCTTAGAATGGGTCTCAATGGGCTAGGTTGGGTTAGAGTGGTATCAGAGAGAGTTTATCTTGGGCTCGAAGTCTGTAATTTTAGGTCTAGTGTGCACTGGATTAGGAAATAGTGAAATTCAGTTCAAAGGTATTGAGTTCTTCTCTAGTCCATGAAATCCTATATTAGTGGAATTGGATGAAATATCCATTCAATAGGAGTCTGATAACTATTATTTTAACTCAATACACTATGGAAGTAGTTTTAGGTTGAAAATAAATAGTATATACATCATATAGGAATTGGTCATTTATTTTAATGTACTTATTGTGTTTTCCCTAGATATTATTTAATGGTATATTTTATTAAATTTATGGTCACTATAAGGTATATATCTTGATAGGATATTGAGGTAGGGCTAGGATACCCATGTTGCAGTGATTGAGCATTATATCGTCATCCAACTGAACAATGAGGTTCCATCCGTGGACTAGATAATATAATGTCTCAACCAGTCATATAAGGAGTCATGACATCACTTTCTGAGTACTGAGTAGACTATACTCCCATTATATAGGTCGAAACATCTTAACCTGCTGAGTAAATAATTATTCAATTGGTACTAGATGATCATTTTCATATGATGAGTGGGTTACATGAATTATATTAATATAGATAACTTATATTCCAAACAAAGCTTGACCCTCAGGTGTCCCGTGACTAGATAGAAATGGTGGTTCTAGTTTTATCCCTTATTCAAAATCTTACTAATGACATGTTAGTATTTTAATCGAGGATAATTTATTGTAGGATGAGATGATATAGAAACTTTTTCATCATGTCCCAGAACGAGGAGGTGCATTCAAAGATGTTGTCTTCCATTTTTAAAGAGATTGTCACATGATGAAATTGAGGTTCACAGACATATATGATCTTGTTTTGTTACATCATGGAAACATTTATTTTTCCAAGTACGCATCAAGTTTCACTAATATTAAACGGTACACCATAAAAATATTTCTAATTTTAATAAAGAGGCTTTTGAGGAAACATAATTTCCCTTGGTATCCTAAATTATGTTGGGGTTTTGGGGTGAATCTTGGGGTAAGAAGGATCCTTGTCATGGTAACATAAATTATAAAATGTTGGTGGCAGTTATTTTGTTGTTTATTAATTAGCTTCAATTGAATAACATTAGGAATCATGGTCACATTATAAGATATAGATGAATGTATAGTTTCAGACTACATGACTGATATTTTAGGAGTTGTGTATAGTATAAACTGATCTAGAAGGTAGGATTTTTTAGCCTGATGTGGATGATTTCATATATTGACTGACTGACCCATTATGAATCACATAGAATAACGGTTGTTGATAGACCTTGATATAAGAGCCATCAGTATGATTAATGACTTCTAAGATGTGGATAAGGATGTTTCGAGGGAGATTTATTTTATAGAGGATGATGTGGTGACACAATACATGGATTTTTACAAGGATGTTGTTATGATTTTCTTCTACCACTGCCACCCCAAAGAAGTCCACATTATTCTCCAAGGGATATCAACTAGGGAAATGAGAGATTATTTATGCTATGTTGGGATATGGGTAGGTATCTCATACATGATCTAGGATAAAATATATGTCTACTCTAAAATTCAATATATACTCAAAAATATCAATGAATGTTATTACCTTAATTTTGAATCCCATGTTTAAGAGGAAAGATTCTAGAAGAGCCCATAAATTCATAAATATGGATAGAGACTACTATGAGAAGTGATTTCATTAATACCCCCACATGTGCATAATTCAAGAATAGTCTTAGTAGATAGAGGATTTAATGGGACCTCATAGATTCTATTATAAAGTCTTGTGATGTTATCATTAGTATAGACTAATTATCCATAGTTTATTTCTAGATAAATTTCTGCTGATGAAGAGTGATGTTTTTATAGGATAATTATAAAATAGTATACATTATATGTGAGAGGGACTTCATGTCATGATGAGAAATGAAAATCCAAAGTATTTTACAACTGATCATCCATTAGTTAATGATTTTTCTACTTTTTTTATAGACACTTCATAAAATTATTTTTATACAGTTTTGGAATATTACATCGGTAATATCTTTAATGATATTCTTGGATTTTCCATTATCTAGAGGACAACATAAGTATCAATAAATACCACAACTCAACTATTATACCTTTTTTTAGCTTGTCAGATAACCCCAATTCAACTTAGGTAGCATATGGTGAAGTCCAATGGACATATAATAAAATGATTCATCAAACACAGTTTATATCCCATGGAAATATCTAATTTTGTTTTCAAGAAATAAAGAGTATATTTAGAATATTTAATGATTATCACCATATTAATTAGGTTCAAGTAAAAAAATACATTGTTGAGGATTAATGGACTATTTAACAAAATAAATAAAATTATTTAGTTCTTAAATATCATTCAAAGTTATGGGTTCCACACACATTGGGTTCATGGGGAGGTTATTATAACGATGTAATTTCAATGTCACTATGACCATTATTATTTTCTAATTATTACATTTTTCAAGAAACATTCGAAAGATGTATTCTTGGTTATAATGAACTGGATTTATTATCCCTTCTTTTATTATTTCAATAACATACTCATTGATGAAATCCTACAATATTTTCTATCAGAGGATGGGCATGTACAACAAATGGGGATTTTCATAGATTTACATTGGGAGAACCAAATTTACTTAATGATCTAGAAGTTTCAATTATATATTTTAGAGGTCCAACCCTTAGTATATTTCATATCAAAATGGAATGTAGTTATTTAGATCAAATAATATTTTATGTAATTCTAACAAGGGAGACCTTAAATATAATCAACATGGAGTAAAGTTTTCTTAGGTGTCTAGGGTACTTAAAAATATTCATGAATTCAATCTTCTTGAATATAAGACCTATGTATTTTCTTACCTAAATTTGGTTAAAAATTAATTTAGTTAAATAAATGTTTGAAAACATTCATAAAAATAATGTGGAGGTTAAATATTGATTATATCTAGAGGATTATTGAAGAGGGAGTTGGGTATGTGGTGTTTTGAAATTGGACTAGAGCTAGCCTTTGTTGTGTGATGATGTATAGGTATGTGGTGATTTCAAATGGTCCGAAAATATTATAACCCCATGAGTACACCTACTTGACCCATGATCTTGAGTTTGAAGTTTAATTTGTTTCATGAAGAAATATAGGAATGAAATTCTTGAATATATTTTCATAGTCTATAAAAACCATAAGGTTATCAGGTAAATATTCTATTAGAGAGATCATAACTATAGGAAGACGCATTAGTGAGATTTTAAGAAATTATATGATGTTGACATTGTACATAATCTATGAAAGCTATATTTTGTAGCTCAATATCTTAGATAAAAGTTTCTTTCATAGGTTTTAGGGGTGGGGTTTGAGAATCTATCCTCTCTACAATTTTACTTATTATAATATGGATAACTACATTATCTTAAATAATTGATAATGGCAACCCAAATTATTCCACACATAAGGGTAGAAAAAATTGGGGGACAAAAATATTGAGTATTTTTTTGAAACAAATATTTGTTATCATGAAAATATAAATATATTTAAAATCATTGGAGCATTTCATCCTCTTCTAGAGATGGATATTGGTTCTAATCATTATGTGTGATGAGGTACTGAGGAATTTTCGTACTTCAGTTTTAGAGATATATCTGAGAGTGAAAATGATATACTAGGACCCAAAACATCACTTTTGTGGGTAGGTATAAAAGAGTATGTTACCATGTTTATGTTAAATATTATCACCTATTGACAAATGATGATGAAGCACTAGGTCTTATTATTTTTCATCCATCCAGTTGAGGAACATGAGTGAATGTGGGGGGAATATAGACGTATTTTTTATATTGGGGATAGTATAAATAATGGGAGGAGATGATGAATTTTGGGTAACCATTAAAAAATTTATATTTTTGGAGCATATTTATGATACTTAGTGGAAGAAACCAGGGTATAGTCTGAGATGATTCTATGTAGATAAGACCTTCTATAAATAAAGGATACCATAACAATTTATGATTTTTTTCCAGATTTCTATCATTGCTATGGAGGAGATAAAAGGATGATATCATGACTAAGTTAAATTTAGTAGATTATTACACACTTTATATAATGTCAAGACCCAGAAAAAAATGTTGGTTCTTGAGGATATGCAGTAGTATTACATTTTATATTTCAACTGGAGTTGAGGATATCACTCACTTATAGTGGAGTGCATATAATAAAATAGTTACCACTCCACCATTTTCAAGTAACCATTCACGACCTTATACATGGGAACATATAGGTCACCCAATGGATGAATATAGTTAGGAAAATCATCCCTAATTGGGTAGAAGTTACTATATTTTATTATTAATAATGTAATTTTTATGAATGATAGTATGGGGATACTTTATAGTCATCATATTCTTTTTATGGGATAACTTTTGAAGCATTTTTTGTTCATGTAGGGAGAATAATTTTCCTTAAAGGTATCACCATGACATGATTATTATTGATATTTTCTAGAAGGAAACATATCCCAGATATTCATTGGTGTATTCATGATCCTATCAGGGGTAGGTGAGGTTACCTACTACCTAGTTCCCCCACCCCCAGTTGGATTGAGTGTGTAGAGTTTTCCATCTGTCGCAACAAAGGAGATCAAATCATTATTGATGAAACTTCATTTTCTCGGATTATATATAAATTGGGGATACAAGTAATATATTTTATAACGAATTTTTGATTGAGAGAAAACAAAATAATACACATTTTGGAAGAACTATCACACTGGTATGTGACCTTTGGTAGCATAGGAAGCTATAAGATATCTCGAGGGGGTGTGAGATCAATATAAATTCTCAATACCCAATAAATTTCAAGATTCATGTTCATTTAAAAGGGAAATTCCTAGAAGGTGTTGAGGATATATTAACACTAGTATTTATTAGTTCAAACTAATGAATATTCCAAATAATATTTGTGAGATTTTATGAAAAATTATTTCTTCATTTTAGGTGTTATGAAGTATTATAATTTATATGAATATAATTATAAATTAATAAATTGAAAGAAACAATATATAATAAAATAGAAAAATATGTCAATGTTTGTATATTGATTTCATGAAATGACCATTTATGGCCTGTTATGTTCCTTATTCCATTGTGTGTGGTGTAATTTGAGGGCGTTTGGTGCCACACTAGTTTGGGGAGGAATTGTGGTTGCATTGTGATGATATTAGGTCATGATGTGAAGGTTATGGTGGGTGGATAGTTCATTTAATCCATATATATTTCATAATGTAACCTTGGGATGTTTTTATGTGGTTCTTCCTTCAATGAATATTTTAATTGAATTTATTTATTAAATAATTAATTGATGTTATATTGGCTAAACCTAAAACCCTAATATTTAAAACACATCATCCACCCTGACTCAGATTTGAGGTAAATCTATGTTATATAGGGGAGGAGTGGGATATATATAGTCTACTAAATGAAGTCATTACAGAGGATCTATATCAAATCTATATAATCTACATGTCCATCATTAGGGATCGGTCCAAAAAATGGGTAGGGACTTATCATTTTTATCATATTCCTATATTTTTTATTTCAAATAAGGGGTTTAAATCAGGAAAAAATTTCTTGATCTGTATAAACCTATGTTCTATGTTATTTCTTATCTATTTATCATCATAGATGATACAATTTGTGGTTCCAGGTCCATCACGTTATAGAAATACTATTTTTTTCCATGATTCCATTTCATCCTTCCCCTTAACACCTGTCCAATTTTAATATTTAACCTCATCAAGATTTGTGGTTTGATGAATTGTATCTAGATTATAAGGTGATTGTTATATAGGTCCTATAATTGGTGAATATAATCTTAATTTAATGTATCACAAAATTGAGGTTTTATGATAGAAATAAAAGATCCATGTATGGTATTGTAATGAAGGGTACATGGTGTCGTGATCTCCAAAGGTATCAGGGTTTAGTGTAATCCCCTACCATGTTTTTTATATTTGCTTCACATTCTAAAATCTACTATTATAGGTGTAAAAGCAATGTCAGAGGAATTTTATGGTGTTAAAATCTGGAAATAATTTATGAAATGTGACAAAAACATGATTTTAAATTATTTTCAACAGTTATGTGCCCACACCATAATGTATGGTTTAATAACATGATAATGTGGCTAAACTCATAAAAACGTGATGTAAAGTAAGGATAATAAATATAGAAAATGATGTATAATAGGGCTTATGTTTTGTGATATTTTAGGGTGGATAAAATGTATATTCCCTATATATAAAGTCCTTCCCATTAGAATATTTACTATTACACATGTTCATGATGTGCCAAAGGATTCAATGACAAGAATGCCAAGTTAAGAGGGTGTGTAAAATGGTACCATGAAATTATAACATTAAAATATGGAGGCTCGTGATTGGTAGTGGTAGGGGTAACACCATGGAACCCCCATTAAAATGGGTTATCAAAGTATAACCAACACATTTGTACTGCAAAAGTTCCCTTATAGGGTGAAATGGTTTCTAGAAAAAATTCTTTCCACATGGTATGTGATTGAGAACTCATATTAAACATTAGTGAAGATAAATGAGGTGATATGAGTATCTTAGTTTCTTTATAATCATAGGGCCAATGATGGTGGTTGTGTGTAGTGATTAGATTACTGATGAGGCCATATACTCTCTCATCTATAGTATGAAACTCATCAAGGAATGGGTACCCTGTATTACTATTTGAGTTAGTTCCTTCCCTTTTGTTGTGTATTACTTGAGATTTGATTTCTTTATACTTGTAGTTAAGTCCTCCCACATTAATTTTGTGTTACTCAAGGTGATATTCTTTTATATATGGAGTTAGGTACTCCCCCCTATTTTTTGCAACTCAGAAAATATTATGGGTCCAATATTGCCATTTCATATAGATTACACTTTTTTCTAGGCTAGGTGATTCAGATTCTTCGGGATGGTTATTTTTTCTACTATGTCTAGACCATAAATGGTGTTATTATTTCATATGTCCCCTGATTCCTCCATTAAATCTTTTCTAACCACTATCTTGTTCATGGGTTATGATTTCCTTCTTAAATTTTTGATTTCCATCCCTCTGATCAACCATTAATTACTTTTTTGTTTTTTCATATCATACTACGTATGTATACACAAACACGGCCAATTTTGTCTTTGTTTTCAAGTGGCCTGTTATATGTACATGATTAAAGGATCAGTAACGAATTTTATGGAGACAATGTTGGATGTTCAAATAGGTTGTTGTAGGTGTGTTTAGTGGATAATGGCCATGTCTTGATATAGTTTAGTGTGGGGAAGTTATCTCCATAGTTTTTGAGTTTTCTTTCAATTTTACTATTTTTTGTCTCATAACCCTTTTACAGTAAAGTTAATGAACTGGTAAAAAATAATTTATTTTTATAAATTATCATTTTCATTATATATATATATATATACTCTACATTATTATATCCTAGGTGGTGTAATGTGATTTCCCTACGGGAATTAGGAAAATCCTCCAATATTGTGTGATATCCTTCTTTAATGATAAATAAATTACCTTCGACTATTTGTGGTAGGCATGGGGTGATACATTAGGGTATGTGACCGCAAGGTGGGTTTCCATTGGGTATGTTCATTACATTAACCTAAAATAAATTTTATTAGTTTTATATAAAAATAATTTATCTCCCATGAATTGGCATTATAATTTTAATTAAACATTAATTACACTATATAAATACATTTTCAACTATAAATATAAACATCTTATATTTCAAATAAACTATAAACATTGGTATAATTTAATTTTTATTTATTTTATATACTTGTTCTATAAGATTGCTGATGATACAAAAAATAATATCATTTTTATTTAAAATCTTGTAAGTATCTCTAAGGATTTATGAATATATTTAGAATAAATCATTTTCTAACTGAGATCAATGCCTATCATAATGATATATGATTATCCTTATATCAATTTTCACAAACTGAGGCCTTATTTTTTTATTCGATGAATAATATAATTTTTTTATAATTGAATTGAAACTCCATTATTTATGATGGATATAATGTTCTAATGTTGGATACTATGACTTATATTAGGTCCTATATTTAGGATTCTGTTGATTGAAGAGAGTAACTCAAGATAAGGTTAATTTAGTTCCCAAAATAAAATTTCTGTAAATAAATAGAGTAAAAATTAAAATCCCTGAATAAAATAAACTAGCCCATTAATCAAAACATCAGATCGATATAAGATATATCACATTAAAAGATTTCTCAAATATTGATTAGGTCTAAGTTAAAATATTGTTTAGAAATACCCTATCTTTTGAGCTCAATTTACATTGATTCAAACATATATATACACTAGTTACGATTATTATCATCACAATTTTTTTGTTTCTTAATAAATATTTATCTTTAATATGATAGAAAAACAAAAAAAAACTACACAATGACACAACAAAATAAACAAGTGGTTTCGTCTCATGGTGAGACCAAATCCCATCTACTCATAAATCACCAATTTCCAAGAATATTATAAATATAATCAAATTAATACAAAATATGTATTAGGTGTATAGTCAACCGAAATAAGCTATTTGGGAAAAAAATATTCTTTCATAGTTATACGTGGGATAATAGAAAAGAAATGGTCACACAAGGACCTCTTCTATAGACAAAGTGAGAAAAATATTGAATAAAGAAGGAATAAAAAGTATTCTCCTATAATATGTACGTGAAAATGTGTGTTGAATAATTGAAAAACAACAGACTTCGAAAAAGTAAAACAAACAGAAAAAATAAATATAGAAAATGCTTATTCTAATGTGTTTTGTATGTCTATAATAATTTTATCAGCAGTAGTGAGGAGTCTATTCTTTGTTCAGGAAAATTTGAAGCAGAATAGAGGATGCAAGTAATTTATAGGTATGATTCAGTTGATCTTTGTATGTTTTCTCAATAAATCTCTGTAATGTGTAAAGTGTTTTTGTGTCATTGATTTTCTCAGAATTCGAATTAGTAGGTTCGATAAAATTCATAATTTTGATGGCATAATTTTTTTTGATCAACTGTAATATTTATATATGTATATAATCATAATATTTGGAGAAATATCATTAATAAATATATAACATTTCTTGTTGAAGGATATCCGCATTCATTTAATAATCTTTTATTATGTCTTATTGACACGGTCAAACCATCTGGGAATATATTTTTTCATTGAATGATTAACAACAAATATATCAAATAGATAAAGTAACAAGTGTGTTGGCCGTGACTCATCATCTTGAGGTGACTCTACTAATAGTAAATTTTTGGTGATAGTGGGGACCTTGAGTCTGACTGTTCCTCATCCTGGAAGTAAATATTACTTGAGTCTAGGGGTAGCTTATCCTGGCAGTAATGGTGACTTGAGTATGGCAGTAGTGGTGACTCTAAAGCAATGATTCATTTCCATAACACTTGGCAGAAATATAAAATAATTAATATGTTCAAAATAAATATTCCATACAATATTTGAATCATTAATAATTTATGAATCATTATTTGTGATAATTAAAATAAGAATTTTCAAACTCAATCTATTTAATAAGGTTCCATCATTCTCCCCATTTATTATGATAACAAAACAAGGAATATTATAAATCATATACTAAGAAAATAGTGAAAATAAGTATAAATATATTGTAGTTAGAAAAAAATATGATTATAACTTCAATACCCAATTATCTCCCCCTTTGATATTATCAAAGGATAAGAAAATTAAAAAAATTACATAAAGGATTTTCTATAAAAATTACAAATAAGATAGGGAATGAAATAAGATAAATTTTATTAGAAGAAATTAAAGGATCCCTATAAAAGAGAAAACAAATAAATAGATTCATTCCTTAGAGTATGGTAGATGATCAATATTCTCCTTCCCTTTGTCCATATCCCTATCGTTACCATCATCTTCAGAAGATAATATCAAAGAATATGTTAGGGAAAAGGATATACTGGGTGGTAGAGTGGTAGTAAAAGGTAGTGGTTCTCTGAAAAGAATGAGTCTGATATGTTTGATCGAAACCACTATAGACATACTTTGAGGTTCAAATGGTGGATACATAAGACTGGTAGACTGAGATATTAGAGCAGGGATGTACTGAATTCTGCATGTGGTTTTATTTGAAAGGATAGAATAAATAGGAATGGCCTCTTAAGAAATAAAAGTGGTTTCATGGACATGAAGATAAGTTTTCATAAGATTTATGAAGTCCATAATTATGAAAACTCCTCATTCGATTTCATTAAAAAAATCATTCATTTCATCCACAAACCTCTGAAGAGATGGTGTAATAACTTTCAACGGACTAAATTGTTCTTTAAAGGATCTTTTTATTTGTGGGATATTCATGTTCTCTGAAAGAAACCTAAATTTATAAAACATATTAATATTAGTGTATATACTTGAAAAATAATTTTGGATATCCTTTTTGATAACTTCCTTATTTTGTTTGAAATCACCATCATACTCTTTTATGAATTGATGAATATGTTCTCCATGAGGATGTATATTCCTAATCTGGTCTTCATGTGTACTGACATCACCCGAGGCATTCCATATTTCTTCTCTGAACAACTATTGCAATATATATCTACTAAATTGTACTAGATAAGGAGATGGAGTGGATTATGTAGAGGTAATAGAAGCCAAACTATCCAACTTCAGATAAGTGGAGCTCATAAAATCTGAAAAACAATTTCATACCCTCTACTAAATATTTGAAACTATCTACATTAGATGTAAATATTATATTTTTAACAACCATTTCATGAATATGAAGACAATCTCAAGGTTGAATATGAGATATGAGAAGATCTACTAAATATATAACACTATCTTCATTACGAAGAGCATTAGGAGATGGTTCAGAGTTCAAAACATGTGAAAATTATAAGACCAAATTCATTCTCAAGGTTTCTAAATCTGAATGAACATACCTTTGTAAATAATATAAATTAACTTGGGTTTCCAAATTAAGAGGATACACTAATGGAGTAGTGTAAGTTTTTCCTTTCTCACGTGATAATGTATCCTCCGCTGGTCTTTTTTGATTCCATGGGTGTGAATGGTTTTAATTAACCAGCTTCATCTATCTAATTCACTAGGAATAATTCTCTACTGAATTAAAATTCATCATCTGAATCACTATATTTCATTCCACGTCTTACAAAACATCGATATTTCTACCATTCTTCAAATGATATAAATGAAGATCTAACAAATAGAAGAATTGGATTGCCTCTTAGATTTTGAGAACTTTGAACTACTTTATCTATTGAGGGAACATGTTTTGTCTATTTTAATTGCAAATTGGGTGTTAATGGAGTCTGGTAGACTGAAATGGATAGATTAACTGGAAAGGATGTCGAATCCCCCTCAACTATAGTAGGGAGAACATCTGTCTTATTGATTTCAAAAATATCCATTGATTCTAACTTAGCTAGTTCAGATAACTACCCATCATGATTAGTATTTTTCTCCCCATCACGAGAATATTCCTTATCATTTGAAAGAATTGTTGGAATATTAGGTATTATCTTATCCCTATTCTAACATTCATTGATGGCATTGGAAAAAATTGTTTCAAATGGTTCAAAATGAACTAATTATTGGACAGGATCAAAATCAATCCTTTCATTCCCCTCATGATCATAACCACCTTCTTTATGTTGATCATCATTGGGAACAGAGCCACTATCTTCATTTTAAACATCAAGATTGTCAATATGAGTTTCATCTTCATTATCCTTAGAAATTTTTTTTCTTAAATATTAATACAATTTACCAAGATCCATAATCTCTTTTTCTACCTCTTTAGAATGACTAAAAATTTGTTTTTTATTATCAAAATCACTTTTATGGAAAAAGTGAGAAACCAAAGCATCCATCATTATACTAAAGAACCATAAAAATATAGTTTATATCAGGGCTATAGAATTTTCCCCTACCTAGTGAGTACACATCAATGTCATGTCTTCACCATCGAATGACAACTCAATAAGAAGTATCATGTAGAGTTTCATGGGAACAAAACCGATATAAGATGCATAACCTCTAGAACTTTTAAATCCAAATGTAATTTTCCAGTGAAATATTCTTGATATGAACCTCATATGGGATTTAAATGTGTAGAAATATGGTTGTAAACAAATCAAAAATCAACAACCTCTGAACAACATCACCATCTAAATATTCTAATTCATCAAAAATTTACCAATGCTTCATAAAAAACCATTGAAGAAACATAATCATGAGATATTTATTCAACAAGACATCACCACTTCTAACCATTGAGATTTCATCCCAAAAGAACATCCTAGAAAACCAAATTCAAATGGATGAGGACACTAAAGCTGAAATGTGGGGCTAATAAGCTAATAAGAAAATCATCGATTCTAAATCGTTGGAGGATCATTGCCAACCATCACGAAACAGAAATCAACAAGATCCCCAAATCCGATTCATTTAAAGAAATACAATGAAAAAAATGCAGAAAATGAATAGAGCATAAAAAAGAAAATCCAAACTCAAATAAATGTTCAAGAATCACCATGTCTATTTTCTATAAATAAACCTAGCCAACATCAATTTTCATTACCACTAACCGTCCTGCCAGAGAAGATCCCCATGAAACATCAAAGCATTCAATCCACCATAGATCATGAGCACAAAAATCAAATTCCGACAGAACAGGACGACATCACGCCTCCCATAACATTGATCCCATGAATTCTCCAAAGAGTAAGACGTGAAACTAATCGACCTCGTCGCAAAGAGGTCATACGTCTGATGATTGTGAACCGATGAAACTCGGATCCCTTAACTTGAAACTATAAAATGAGGGTGATCTGCAAACATAACATTGATATCACTGGAAGAGTCCACAGTAGATCCACCGTGGGTGAGAGGAAAGAAGTGACAGGGGAAATCCAAGCACCGTAAGCCCCTTGTGGGATTATCATGAACTCTCCCCTGAAGACTAATCCCTAATATGGATTAGGGAATGTCCTTTTTTACTTTTTAGAAACATTATCATTTCCATCATCATTACTCTCCTTGCTTGATGACTCAGATAGATTATTTATATTGAGACTCTTTAGAATCATCAGTGTCTTATTCATTATCATGCTAAGTTAAGATTATTTCTCTATAAGGTAGAGATCATGTAGAACAAACATGATAACGAGATAATTTTGGGGGAGATTTTATGATCTTTTGATCACTCTCTTATTCAACTAAATCAGCTTCTTCTTCTTCCTTATCTCTTTCATCAATTTACATCTTTAATAGAATACTCAAGAATATCATCCGGTTCATGAATGGGATCCACAATATCTTCTGATGTAGTTTCATGATCGACAGGGTTAAAATCATTATATAGTTTTTCATTATACCTAATCCAACATCCCTCTATAGATTACAAACTACTTCCAGTCTTTTTCATACTCGATTTGATAGGAAATATCCACCCATTTTATCCTCACCTTCTTCTTTAGGCTTGACAAATTTTTTTTGCATCTAGTAAGTCAGAGATCATTTTGGAATAAGTGAGAGAGTTTGATCTGGATCACTTATTTCAAATCTCATTCATTTGTATAATCCAATATCTAATAATATTTATTCTTTTCCCTTTATTCTTCATATAAATAAAGTAGACATCTTGATTACTCATTGTTCTGAAGTCTCATTTACTTGGACATTAAACATGTTTTACAAACATAAAAAACATATTGTACTCGCTAAAAATCTCTATATCTATTTGTATCCTCTTGGTTTGATCTCATGTTAATTCTATAAGAGCCCCTTCTAAATTTTAATTTTGTATAATGCCTTGGAAATATTTATAAACTCTTTTCTGAGGAATCTCTTGCCATTTATTTCATTCTATTGAAGAGAAATAAATATCTTCTATATCTATACTTATATGAATTAAATATTCTTTCATCCCAAAAATTAATCAAGCATTATGATAAAATTTATAAATAATCCTCAGATAATACACTTTGTGATTCAAGGTAAATCAGTTTATCCACTTATGTTTTTCTGTTAACTTTAACACCAGTGTACTACTACTTCGAAGCCATTGTGAATCAATATATTTTTATTCTTCAATTACATAGTTCATTAGATACAGGTTTACTAAAATGTCTTACAAACTACTTGAGGATACTATTCATATCTTGGAAGGACTCATATCTTCTGGATTTTATTCTATAACTCGATTCACATGAACCATTAACATCGGTTGAATTCTTCAAGAAGAACAATGAAGTGGAATGATTGGTTTGTGAGGAAGGAAAGGTATTCCGATTTAAATGTTTAAGATAAGTGATTTGATTTTTATTAATCCTTATGTTTTAATGATTTAGGTATTTCAAAAGAATAATTATTAATATAATTCAAATTTAATCGGTATAATAAAATCACAATAGTAATTAAAATAACAGTAACATAAAAAAGAATGGTGACTCATTCAATGGTGACTCATAAATGTTGAACCATAAATTTTATGTCCGTCAAAAGTGACTCATCAACACTAACTCATCAATGATGACTCATCTACGGTGACTCATAAATGCTGAATCTTCAACGTTGACCCCATCAAAGGTGAATCACCAACAAAATTTTATCATTCCTAGTTCATGTTTGATGTAGTTAAATATATCACAATTCAAAGTCTTCCTGAATATATTAGTTTGATGATGTTATGTTCTAATAAATTCCAATTTTATATCAACCTTTTGATAATGATCTCTCAAAGGTGATTTCTTACATCAATATGATTTGTTCTATAGGGAGATACTAGATTTTTGGAAATGTTTATTGCACTTTTTTTATCATAATTAATTTTTACATGTCTAAATTTTTATCCAATGTCTAGTAAAGTATGTTTCATCCATAATATTTGTGCATAAAAACATTATCTAGATATGTATTCATCTTCAGTAGTGGATAGTGCAACGAAATTTTTCTTCTTACTAAACCATGATACTAGAGATTTTTGGAAAAGATGGAATGTTCTTAAGGTGATTTTCTATCTAACTTGAAACCACCAAAATCAGAATCTAAATAACTAACTAAATCAAAAGAATGTTCTATATGTTAGAACAATCCAAAATTGGTTTTATACTTGAGGTATTAAAAAATTATTTTGATAGCTAATAAATGTGACTCTTTTAGATTTTCTTGAAAGTGGAAACACATACATACACTAAACATAATATCAAGGTGAATTGTAGTTAAGTTGAGAAGACATCCAATCATACCTCTGTAACTAGTTTGATCTACCAATTTCCCAGTTTCTTCAAGGCCTAGTTTAAAGGTTGTACGCATGGAAGTATCACTACTTTTGGTACTCTCTAGGACAAAATGTTTTAAAATATCATTAGTATATTTACTTTTATTTAAAATAATTCATTATTTATTATGAATAATATGAAATCCAAGAAATAATTTGAGTTCACCCATTAAACTCATTTCAAATTCACTAATCATTAATTTTGAAAAATCAGAACATAAGGAATATTTATAAGATACAAAAATATTATCAACTGTATAAATTTGAACTGTCAAAAGATATTTTTAAATTCGTTTTATAAAGATATATCGACCAGTTAATCCATTTGAAAACTTTTTGAAATATCAAAATAGGTGATCTTATCATACCAAGCTCTAAGAGCCTATTTTAAACCATAAAATATTTTTTTTAATTTAAAAAAATTATTTGGAAAATGATTGGTTTGAAATTTTGGGGGATTGTTTAAAAAAAATCATAAATTATAAATCCAGTTATGAATGCTCTTTTGACATCTGTTTGATATAGTTTAAAGTCCACATGTGATTCATTGGAAATTAGTTTCCAAATGGCTTCATGTCTTGCTGCAGGTAAAAATGATTCTTTATAATATATTCCATCTTCTTGATTATAACCTTGAACAACTATTCTAGCCTTGTTTATTACTATTGTTTTAGATTCCTCAACCTTATTTCAAAACACCCACTTAGTGCCAACAGTTAAGGTATCATTAGGTCGGTCAACAAGTTCCCAAAAATTGTCCTTTTAAAATGGATTATGATCTTCTTGTTTAGATATTACCCATAATTCATCATTGATATAATCATGGATGATCTTAGGATTAATCTATGATAACAAGACATAATGTTCACTTTTATTTCTCATAGAAGATTTGGTTTGTGTAACTTTGTCTATGTTTCATATTGAAAAATCTAAAGGGTGGATTCTATGAGACATATTGGGTCTCTGAGAAGAGGGGATGATAGGGTTAGGGTTTTCTTCCTGTTCCATTTTTAGTGGATCACAGGCTGTAGTATTTTTTTGTTTAATTGAAAATTCAGAACATTTGGAATGGAGATTCAATGATGAAAGATCATCCTCAAGGACTTTTATGATAGTATTAGCTGCATCGGGATAAGTTTCATCAAACTTGATATGAACATATTATTCTATTATTTTGGGCTTCTTGTTAAACATTATATAGTATTTTCTCGATTTCGGATACCCAAGGAAATTCCTTCATCTCTATTGGAAGAATTTTTTATGAATTGTTCCTTGTATTAAGAATAAACACATTGCAACGAAAAACTCAAAAGCAATTAGCCTTTTTTTTCTATTATTCCATAATTTATAAGGTGTTTTCTTTAATATAGGTCTAAAAAAACTATGTTAATAATATAATAGGACGTATTAGAAGCTTTTCCAAAATGTAGATAGGTAGTTAAAACTCATTTAACATGGTTCAGGATATCTCTTGAAGATTATTATTTCTTCTTTCTACCACCCAATTTTGATGTCATGTTTTAGGATCAAAAATTTTGTGATTATAGCCATTTTGAGAATAAAATTACTCAATGTCTGGATTTTCAAATTCCTGACCATGATCACGTATTATGGTCTTAATCTTATGTTCATTATGGTTTTATACAGATATGTAATACATAATAAAATAATAACCCCCTTTCTTTTTTTGTGCTAAACTCAATACCCATGTGTATATAGAGAATTCATATACAAGGACATAGACATAGTGTCATCCATTAAGACTGGAAACACTAGAAGGTCATAGAGATCCATATGAATTAACTACATAGGTTTAGAGGTTGAAACTTCTTTCATATATTTAAAATGAATCTTATGAATTTTCCTTTTTTAGAATGGATTACAAACCATATCAGTTCTGAATTCAATCCTTGTTAGGTCTCTAATTAACCCTTTAATAGTTTTCTTTCTATGTGAGTGAATATTTCAATGGCCTAGTCTCCTATGAAAAATCCATGATTCATTATGAATGGAACATAAGAAATAAATATTGTAAGAATTTAAATAATTTAATTCAATAAAATAAATATTATCATTTCCCAATTAAGTAAAAATTAAATAACTTTTATAGTTAAAAACATGATAGGAATTGTTTTCAAATTTTACATAAAATCCATCATCACACAATTGGGATATGCTTTGTAGATTGTATTTTAATCCATCGAAATATGAAAAATTGAAAATAAATACTAAATTATAATTACAAATTTGTCCAAGACTGATGATGTCCCCTTTTTCATTGTCACCAAAAGTGACACACCCACCATCAACACTAATCAAATTCTTGAAGTATGAATACTCACCAGCCATGTGTCTGGAACATCCACTGTCTAGATAACATATTCTTTTTCTAGAGGATCTCAAATAGGTTTCCAACAATAACAATTTTATTCCAAACATGATATTGGTAACCAAATTATCTTGGGTTTAGAAATTATATTAAAAAGATATTTTGATATCTATATTTTTATAATAGGTTTCCGAAAACATATTGAAGATTTCTAGAGATAAAAAATTTATTTGGTCCAACTAAGTAGGTGATTTAAATATATGAGCATTTAGTAATGGAACTTGATGTAAATCTAGAATTGGTAAATTTTCATAGTCCAATATGATAACCTATTCCAATTTCATACATGAGAGAAACTTGTTTTCCTAATATTTGAGCTAATGTTTTCTTATCATCAGAAAAAAATTCATGACTTTCTTTAATTAATCATTTGAAAATTTTAATTCAATGTTTTCTTTCAACAGTTGATCATTTTTCTATTTTTTATAAAAAAACATTATTTTTAAAATTTATTTTTTAAGAAAACTATATTTTGGAGACTTATATTTAAATTTTAGTTCATGAAAAGGTTATTCCATCATGTGATAGTAATCATACAAATATTTCATGTTCTTATTTTTCTCATTATCATTACATTATTCATTTTTAGACATGTACGAAGCATCAATAAGTGACACGTGAAGAGAATTTTGTACCTGTGATGTTCTTCCTATAAAGAACACGTTGGCTCTGTCAAACTTATCTCCTTGATTAGTGTATGAGTCACTAGAACAATCTTCAAAGGAACTCCATGTTACACTCATGGAATTTTTTTATATCTTTTCCTTATCCTAGAACATTTTTTATATTTTAAATTTGTGCAGTCAGCTTTAATGTGGCCTTTACCCTTACATTCATAATATGTAACTTCATTTTGAGTATCAACCAATTTACAATCCATTTTCCTCTTTCCTTAGTTACCTTAATATCCCCTAAAATTTGATATTTTTTAATAACATAATTTTCTTACAGAATCATTTGGATCGTGTTTTCATGTGTTCCATTTTTTTCATCACTGTCATTAGGATACCCTTACTCACTATAATCTTTGACTTGTACCTTTTCTTTTTGTCTGGAGGTTGTAGATTTGAAGGCTATTGATTTTATTTTTCAATCATCTTCATCAATCTATTTGTTGACTTTAAGTTCCTCATCATAAAGCATCTGATTTACAATCAATTCCTTTATAGGTAGTTTACTTACATCACATGACTCTCCTAATGAAAAAGTTGTTCCTCTCTATCTATTGGGTCAACATCTAAGAAGTCTCACAACTTGAACTTTTTCTATAAATTTCTTTCCATGTGAGTGCATAGTATACAATAATTCATTGAACCTCAGAAACATATAAAAAAATAGCCTCAATAGGTTTAATTTTAAAAGTATTATACATTATTGTATATATATTTAGTCTCATTTCTTTAACATTTGTGTTCCTTCATGTGATACAGATAATGTATCCAATATTTCAATATAAGATTTTAAAGTAGATAATCAATTGAATTCATCATTTCCCAAAGCA
The DNA here is from genome assembly GCA_963277665.1 of Viscum album. Lineage (NCBI taxonomy): Eukaryota > Viridiplantae > Streptophyta > Magnoliopsida > Santalales > Viscaceae > Viscum > Viscum album. The sequence continues at coordinate 1,373,796,671 of OY728135.1, forward strand.
TAGAACAAAACATTCATAACATTAAAATTAATATTATAAACAGTTTTTAGCACCACACAAATCACTTATTAGAGTTTTTGGTTTTTCATATTGATCTTATATTACAATCCATATATCAAAACATACACTTTCCAAATGCATCACCATTTAGATTTCCCATTGACCATAGTTTTTTTCATTAAAATAAGGAGGTCTATTGGTAGACGATCCTTCTTATCTATTATCCATAAAGAACAAAAAATTAGAAATAATATATATGTTAGATCTTTATAATAAAACTATGATCATAGTAAAAAGTGGTAAATTTTAAACACTCCATTTATACCAAATACATTCCAGAGATAGTAACTCAAAATGCGGTGAATTGAGTTCCCAATAATAATTTATGTAAATAATTAGACTAAAAAATAAAAACCCCATAGATACAATTAATTGTAAAATTAATAAAAATATAATATTGATATAATATCTATCCATTAAAAATATTTCTTAAATAGTGATTTGATTTATGTTAAAATATGGGTTAGAAATACTTTAACTTTTGAGATCAATCTATATAGATAGAAGCATATATAAACACTAGTTAAGATTAATTATCAAAAAAAAATTGTTAATGAAATGTTCTATTGATTTTGATTGAAAAGAAAAAAGACAACTTAATGAAATAATGGTGTAAACAAGAGGTTCAGTTTCAAGGTGGGACCTATTCCCCTCCACATGGAAATCACCTACATCCAAGAATATTATAAATATAATCAAACAAATAAAAAACTAGTATTACATATACAGTTAACAAAAATAAGTTGTCCAGGATAAAAAACCTCATCCTCAATTATACATGTGATGAAATAAAATAATAGGTCACATAGGGACATCTTCCATAAACACAGTGGGAAACATATTGAGGAATGAGATAAGAAAAATTATTATCCTAGATTATGAAGGTGACTATGCATGTTGAATAATAATAAAACAACAGATTTCGAAAAAGTAAAAAGAATAAAAAATACAGATAAAAAAAATTATTCTGATGTGTTCTGTATGTTTGTAATCCTCTGATCAACAATGATAATGAGTTTGTGCTTTTCTGAGGAAAATTTGAAGAAGAACATAGAATCAAAGTAATATGTAGGTATGCTTCAGTTGATCTCTATCTTTTTTCTCAATCAATCTTAGTAAGGGGATCAATGTTTCTGTGTCATTGTTCTTCAGAGAATGTGAATGATTATATTTTAGAGAATTCACAATTTTGATCGCACAATTTTCGTGATCAACAGTAATATTGTTATATCTATACCAACGTCATTTTGAGAGAGAGATACTTCACGAATATATATAACTGCTTGTTGACGGAGATCCAAATTCCTCATATCATATTTTACTAAGTCATAAGGTCATGGTAAAACCATCTCGAAATTGATTTTTCTTTCGAACCATTCACACCTATGATCTTAGACAACAACGACAACAAAAGGGTTGGCAGTGACTCGTCTCTAGTCGTGAATCTGCACACAGTAATCATTTGCTGTAGCGGTGACTTTGATTCTAGAAGTATCTCATACTTGTGTTTAACAGTGACATTATTCTGGCGGTATATCATCCTTGAGGTAATGATGACTTGGGTCTGGTGTAAGATCATCATGAAGGTAACAATGACTTGAGTATGGTGGTAGCGGTGGCTCGTAACCGACAATGTATTTCTATTACTCTTAGCTTCAATATAATAGAAGTAATATTTTCAAATAAAATTCGATCATACAATATGTATACATTATTAATAAAGGAATCATGTTTTTTTATCATTAAAATATGATATTTCAACCCCATTCCATTTAAGGAGGTTCTAATAGATTCTAAAATTATATATGTAGGTAAAACTCAGAAAAATATCTGTGATTTTATAATTATGAGGTATCTGGGCATAACTATTGAATAAAAATATAGGGTGGCCTAATTTTAAATATTTTTTAGAGATTTTTTATAATCTATAAGAATATTATGTATGATGATGTGAAAAATGAGATTACATGTGAGGTAGGATATGGGATTTTATTAAGGACAGTTGGGTGAAATATTAGGTTGTTCCTACAAAATATTGAAGGGAATCAGTCATAATAGAAGTAAAGACTAAGTAGGATGGAGAAATTGTTGATTATAAAATGGATATATGGGAATAGATTATAGATTGTGTTGGATATTATTCTTCTTGTTTGTTAGATAAAACTGAGTTAAATGGATATTACTTATAGTCTCATAGATTTTTGTACATATATGATTTTTTTCATCTTAATCGTGCTTATCTTTATCATGTTCTAATGGAATATAATGCATCTGTTTATACCCCCACTAACAGGGGAGGGAAAAATAATTCTTTATTCATTTCTGATGGATTTCTACATGATGTTGTTCAAATAATAAAGATAGATAACTCTTATACCCAATACAAAAGTTATTTTTCTATTATTCAATTTTGGTTTTAAGTAATTTTCTTCCCATGACAATCTAATTTTAATATTATATATATATATAAAATTCTACTTGTATTACAATTTATTAAATTATTTACTAATTTAATTGTATACAATGAATTTATAAATAGTTTAGCACTAATTTAAACATTTATAATTTCATAATAAAAATATTTCTTCATAAAATATTTATTTTATATAATATAATTATATTAATTTTTTGTTTATAAAAAATTAATTTATTTAAAATATTTTAAAATTTTAATTTAAATTGGTATGTAATTATGTTGTGAATGACGTAATTGAAAAAAAAATAATGGGATAATGAAGAATCATTTGATCTTCAGAACAACACAACACATCTCTGGTTGGTTGTAGCGATAAGTTCCAATTTTCCCTGCCCACATGGTCAAATGTGTTATAAATGTTGGTTCCATACACCCATCCTAAATAGTAAATTTAGAACACCATATCATTTATACAGAGAGTTATTCATGAATTTTTCTACTATAATAGCATTGATACATTGGCATCCATTGTTTACATGTTTGTGTCCATATAACATTTGGTGAATCAACGAATTTTATTAATTCCTAACTACAATGAAAATGTCAAGATAATATGATAGAAATAATAAATATTTGAAATATATTCTAGATGCATCATACTAATGGGACATATATTATATCTGACTATCATGTGTTAGGGTATCGTAAGCATAAAAAATTATTCTTATGAAGTTCACACTTGCTGATCTTGAGTAGAAGAGATTATGAAGACTAGCATACTAATAAGAACACCACAGGTTCCATCCATAATTAGTTGTTTCAATATTTTAGTGAATGTGTGGTTCAATTTAAATGATATCATTTGCATGGTCTACCACATGATCACATTATTTAATGCATGATCACAAACATGAAATTTATAATATGATCTGATAGATTGTGTTGGTGCATCATTGGTGGTATAATATTGACTGAATAATCAAGATAGTATTTCTTATATCCAAAAGTAGGAGATAGCTCATTTCCAATTTACATTAATGGTTAAATTTTTTTATTCTATAGAAAAGTTAGATGAAGGTAGTTTCGTAATGTAGGGTCATGAAATTAATACAAGATGTGACCAAAAGTGTGCATCCTACTTTAGAAGATATCACAAGACAAACAAATTATATTACATGGTGTCTATTTTTATGAGGGTTTATATGCGATGAATTAAACATGTGTCATTAGGATCCATGTTATATTTCTTGATACTACAATTTTCCAATGTGTATAACATACCACAATCACGATAATGATATAATGTGTCATATTGAAACCACATTCAAAATCTTGGATAATTTTATTAAATTAGTTTTTAGGAAATGGCGGGACCCAAGTTTAGTTTCATGATATAACTAGTTTTTATTATTCTAAATATGGAAATATGTTCATTATTATTCATGTTTATAATAATGGGGATTGAATTCATTTAATCATAATAATTAAATGTTTTTATGTTAATACATAAAAAATATTTAACAAATGAATATTATTTTTCAATATTTAATATTCTATGAGAGAAATTTTTTGATTTAATAACTCATATATTATAATTTGACATTTATTTTACCTTTACAAGTGAGTGATAAAAAAACTAAAACATTTGACATAAAATTTATGTTCTATTGTTGTCATTTTAGGGAATATTTAAAATGGTATTTGTGATGATGTTTCAAAGTAATTTGTTTACAACATTGACCTATATAAATAAGATGGAAGAAGATCATTATTCCAAGGAACTTTCATCCCATGTTTTTAGTGATTATCCATCCACTCTCCTTATTTTTAGAGATCTAAAGTTGGGTTCATAGAACCTCGATCCCATAACGTCTCCTCCGATCGAATATGTGGCAATCATACATTTCTGATTATTCCTAAAATAACATTGTTTATCTATACTATAACATAGAGAAGGAATATCGATTATCAAGAAATAAATTGAATTGTGTGTGAATGATATATGGGGTCATATATTCAGTTCATTTGAGAATGATCATCAGAATCCACAAAACATGCATTTGATAAAAGTTGAATGGTGTATGATGTAGATTTTGATATTAATGATTAAATTAATTCATATAAGATCTTGAAATTCCCAATCATGTGGGTCTCATAGAATACAATTCTATATCATCTATCCATATGGATATAAATTAATTTCCATAAATTTCAAGATTCTGACATATGCTCGGTACCAAGAAGTGGTTTCAAATAGTGGTTATAATTAATTAAGATGAGTTTTTAATAAATTTTACATGAATTTGAGTACTTATCCTCAATACGATCATGGCCCCGTTGTTTAACATTCAATTCAAGGTTGTCTAATAGAGTTATTTCTATCCAAAGATTTAATAATTAATATTCTGGCCTAATAATTATATAAATAAAAAAATGTTTTTTGTATATAAACTATGCAATAATTATGGTTCATAGATGTGGGGTGGTTTCTGGGTATACCACAATAAAGGAGAGAAAAATTTAAAAATTTTAGGTCTTCCGTGATATAGAAAATAATGAAATTAAATTAAGATATATATATATATATATATATGTATATATCCATAGTAAAATTATCTTTTTGGTGAATAGTATCCAAAGGATAATAATACCCATATGTGAATAGTTCATGCAGATGCATAGTACCCATAACCCCTTTGTGGGGTCTTGTGGATGCAAACAAAATATTTCATTTTAATTATTTTAGATTTAAATTATTTTTTAAAATATGTGATTAATAAATAGTGAACATTAATTTTTTTAATTTATTATAATTCATGATTAATTTCCTCCATAATATTTAATTATAAATTTAATATTATTACATTTTTTAATTAATATTTATTAATCATATTCTCTAACTAGCCAATGTGTGTCTGATAATTTTATTTATTTAATTAGTTATTATTTTTTGTGAATGTTTGTAATAAAGAATAAATAAATGAAAACCTATGTATCATCCCTTCATCACATTATATATAAAAGGCCATTCACTTCCTTAAGTGATACTATTCCTGTTTAGGCCACATTATTGAGATTCCCTCACATATTTATGAGATTTTTTTATAATAAGTAGAATGAATGGTGATGTAGATCTCATCAATGAATATAGAAGGACTAGATGAGAAATCAATACATTAAATGGGGTGAACTTTTAATTCCATGAAAAATGTAACTCAATGAATTAAACCGACTGGATATGTTTATCAGTTTTCTAATAAATGGACAAAGTATTAGAAAATGTCATATTTAAATTTTTTAATTTATTTTTTAATTTTTATGCATGGTTGATTACAATTATGTTTTTTTAGTTTGAACATGAACATGTAGAATAATAAAAAATAAGAATTGATGAAATAAAAATGAGCAATGAATATATTCTATTTAATCAATAATAAATTAATAGTGAAATCACATAGAGTAAGCACGAAAAAAATAAATGATTTTCATTTACTGAGAAAACTAAAAAGACCACAATGTAAATAGAAAATCATTAGTACCTCTACTCACTTGAATTAAAAAATAACCAATTGTTTAAGGTTATCATCAACCCTGGGTGTGGGTTCCATACAAAAATGGGACCTTCTTATAAATGTATTTGGTAGAAATAAATAATTTTTTAAGAACACAACTATCCCAAGTAATATTGAGGTAACATTGACAAGAAAACTAATAAGTAAATAAATGATATTCTTTGTAATATACGAGACTCCACTCAACCAATCAACTATATTTGAGTTAATGATGATTGTTAATATAAAACCATATGTCAAACTCTTCATGTTGTGTCATATCCGTTGCTTGTACTATAAGGATAGTTTTTAAGGATCTTTTCCAATAAAATATTAACATTATTGAGTTTTAAAAATCATGTAGTTTATGGCTACAGGTATATGATAAAATAGGTAGAGACAATTATGATTAATAAATCTAGTATGAAAAATATTTGTAATTAACTATTAAATTCATTATATGATATGATTTTATATTATTATAAAATGTTACATAATTCCATTAATTCACTTTGATTAATACTATAACTTTAAAATTTGTTAACTATAATTTATTTTAAATATTATTATATGTTTTTTGGTATAGTAATATGATGTGAAAGGGATGTTTTAGAGATAATGTTATGAAAACCTATATATCCACCATAAGAAGCATATGAAGGTGAAAATGAATCTTACAAGGGACTAGTGGAATATGGATTTGATATTTACATCATAATGCTATCATTAATGTATAGTGGTATGGAAAAAAATATCTAGACATAAGTACTTATACCATATTGTCTCATCTCTGAGATATTGTGAAGGGGATATTAAAGCATGAAATTGATGATATTATGGTTAAAATAAATACATAAGTATTTAAATACTTAATCCTAGATGATAAAAATATACCCAATTTTATATAGTATATTAATTAATTAGATAAACTATATTAATATTGAATCATTATATTTTAATAAATCCATTTATCTCATCCTTACCACCTCATTAGTCAATTTTTTTAGGAATTATAAAATACACTATATTCATAATCCTATTAAATATCTTTTAGGAATGGTTCACCAAGAAGATAATAACTCAAATAATGTTCAAATTTTATTTCTTATGGTGAACAAGTAAAAATACATGAAAAAATGATAATTGAATGTGTGATGAAAATGATAAACTAAAATCACTATTCGATGAAACCAATGTAAAATATGGATAACATTGAATTGGTGGTTATTTTCTTAAAATTTAAAAATAATTTTCACTGGTGGAAAATTTTCAATAAATTGATGATGATTCTTGAATATGATTTTACATTAGGAATATTCATTACTGAATGTAATATTTTTGTGTTACTTCATGGTTATTAGATATTATATGTGCCACTCATATTTTTACCAAAATATAGCAAATAATTATATTTATAAACCTTACAAGGAAAAAGTTTAATTGTCCATGTGGTTGAGAAAGGTTGATTGCACAATCAGCTATAAGAATAATATGAATACCATTTTTACATGATGATTTGTTATATTAAAACTATTAATTTGTATTTAGTATCACCACAAAATTTATCTCGTATGTCAATTATACACAATGATGAATTATATAATTTTAGAATAAATGTGGTTTGCGGTGAATCATACTCAACTAATAGTTTAATAATACATGAATAATAAATGATAATGATTAATATAAAATTCAAGACTTAATATTAGCCATTTTTTTGTTTAATGACATAAGATATTAGATACATTCATCTCTAAATTGATACTATATTATGTATCATTCTTTACACACAACAAAAGCCTAAAATTATTGATGAAATATTTATTATTTATAATAGTATTGAAATATATAACCTCAATGAAATAAAATGGTTTTAAAAAATTATCAATTCAGACCAAATAAGAATAAGAACACCTAATGATTTAAAAGGACATTTTTTAATAAATGTAGTTTTTTGTTTAACATTGTCTTGTTATATAAAATCTAAATTTATGAATTGTTTAATTTGAATTTTGTAAAAAGAATTTTTTATTCAGAATATACAAATATTCTTATGCTGAATTTTTTGGTTTTTCTAAATTAAATGATTTTTATATGAATGGTAAAAAATAACAATTTTACTTATATTTTGTATTTTTTGAAATCATAATAATACAAGAAAAAATTAAAATTCTTTGAAATATTTTTTATTAAAAAAATATAAATTTATTAATTAAAATAAATAATTTTAAAATACAATTCTGAATTTATCAGTCCTATCTGTAATGTTTTGGAAGATAATTAATTTTTTACTATAAAAATTGTTTTTTTGCTTATATTAAATATTAGTTTTCATAACTTGTAGAAATTAAATTTTAAAATTGGATTAAATATTTGTAATAAAAAATATATTATTTATTATGTTCAATTACCTTTTAGGAATAAAAGTCTTAATACATTAATTTTAATTACCCTATAATTATAAAATTGTTATTTTGAAAGCATTGTTTATTACATTTAATAAATTTAATCTAACAAAATATGATAATCACTTATCAAAATTGGACCTAATATAAATTTTAAATTAATATATTAACATACTTACACCCGTTAACTTTATAATCAATACAAAAATATATTATGAACTCTTACTCAGAAAAATAAATTTTTTCTATAATAGATTTCTTCTATTCCTTAAAAGTTTTAATTTAAATGATACTTTTATACTATATAAAAATTTATTTACACTATTTAGATCCTAAATTAATTGTTATAACATCATCGGTAATCTTATATTTTTAATAAAATATTAACTAATGGGCTAAAAACTAGTTACCAAGGTAAAATGAAAATTGGAAAAATGTTTAAATAAAGTGTTTAAAGGATTTACCCATGGTTATAACATGTTATAAAATGATATTTTAGGATTTATAAAACTTATATCACCTGAAAGATAATTATTTTTACCTTTTGCAACCATTGAAACATGAATAATGTCATTCCATTATTAAATAATAATGGCTATTAAAAAAAGATCCATTTTATTTACATATAAAATGGGATGCATTCCACCTTCTAAAAGTTAAAAATACACTTATAAATTTCATTAAAACCCTACCCAATTCTACCATCCATGAAATAAATTTCACAAACTAAATCTCTTTTCACCATATTGTATTCTAATCCATTTATTTCAAAGGGTAATTTCAAGATAAACTTCAGGGTCCAATTATGAGTATTACATAATCCCAATACTTTCTTCTTAACAATTCCCTCCAAATTGTACCATAACTAGAGTAATATAATGACCAAGGTATCATTATTATACTAAAAAGTTATTATAGTAATAGATAACCAATTATTTATTGCTTCCAAACCACTTTGAAAAACAAAATAACATCAATCATGTGTTCTACATCCTCCCACCACAATGAAGAGACATTTTATATAATTCACCACCAAATATATACACATAAAATAACAATAGAATTCATGAATAACTATGATATATATAACATATTTATGATAATATAGTTCGAAATTATAATACACTTTCATTACCTATCACTCACGAAGAAATGAAAAAATTAATTGTTTGTTGTGTAGACTACCTCCTTCATGAATTAATGTTTCTCATTTTTCATCGTGATTTTCATTCGTTATAAAAACATTTTAAAATATGAATCATAATCCTAAAAAATAATATAATTATTATTTAATTATAATTATATTATACAATTGTTTTATTTCTAAATAATTAGATTTTTGAGTGGCTAGAGATAGCTCTCTTGGTGGCTAGAAGTGTAGGGGATGGGTCCCCTGTGATCTTCGGTTCTTCTGGGGGATTTTCGGTGGGGTTCATTCAATATCCGGAGGTCGTGCTACTATGGTGGGTGGGTTTTGGAAGGGAACCAAAAGGCACCATCTTTCAAAGAGGTGCTCTGTAGGGAGGAAGCTCGCGGGGGTGCGGTGGAGGATTCTATTGGGGTGTGTTGTATTCCTCTGATTCAGATGGATCATCATAGTAAAGAGTTCATGGATGGGGCTCCATTGGTGGTGATCTTTGGGCATGAGTTGGATTGTTCGGTGGATTTTTGTCAACTAATATGGGTTGTGAGGTTCGGTCCATCTATGCCATCTCTAAGTGTTTTCAAGGATTTTGTGGAGTCATGTGGTCTCCGTCAAAGACCTGCAGTTTTCGAGTTATCATGGTTTATGTTTAGCATCTATCTATAATCATGGGTGGATTTTTTGCATGCCTGGTTGAGGGAGGGGAGGTGTTGTGGATCTCTTCTCTTTTCTCATTCATGGTGGGCTTGGGAGTGCCACTTCAGAAAATTGTCTGGATAAATATTCCGAGACTTCCACTACCGCTTCATAATCTATCTATCCTGAAGGCGGTGTGGAATGTTCTTCGGAGTTTTCTATGTGTGGATGTGAGGATGGAGAGGTTTCTAGACTCATCCAATACAAGGATTTGTGTTCAGATGAATCTAGCGATCAAATTTCAACCTTGTATTTTTATTCGATCTCCAGACGGATTAGCGTGGTGGCAGCGGTTGGTGTTTCAATCTCCACCAAGGTTTTGTTCCACTTGTTTATTTAAAGGCAATGTGGTGGAATTATATAGAAAAGGGAAAGGAACCTATGGAACCAGGATGTCCCTCGGTGGTTTCCTCATCCAAAACCAGTCCCTAGTTATGCGGATTTCTTGGATGGATCGAAGGGATTGCAAGTCCGGTAGGAAGCGACGAAGGCAGCGGCGTTTGTTGCATCTCTGTCCCTGTTGGAGGAGATCAGGGACCTCGCCTCAGAAAGCGTGTGAGAAGTTTAAAAATTTTCTAGATCCAGGTCGAGTAAAAAGATCACTTTTTTGGAAAAGCGGCAGGCGGTCAGAGGGGTGTCAGCGTCCGTCGTGGCTCCTACATATCTACCATTAGGACCTTCATAGGTCACGCTGATTGTAGAGTTTTGGGATTCTCTAGGGTTGGTTCCTTCAGCAGCATCTCTCCTTGCTTCCAAAGGAAACGCAAAGGTGATTGAAGATCTTCTGCCAAGTTTTTCTCAAAGGTTTCCTCCTCCCATGTCTGAGGTATGGGTATCATTGGTGCTTACTTCAGGCTCAATGATGATGTCATTGTTAGAAATGATAGATGGCACTGTGAACTTTCTCGCGGGCACATAGAAGAGAGGCCTTTCTAAGGGTGTAGATAATGAATTAGTCATGTTGTGTAACTCTCTACAGATATAGTTTCTGGTATCTTTGATTTGGGAGGAGGTTTCCCCTTCAACTCCACCCATAATGGCAGGAAACTGGTTCTCTCTATTAGAATATGAGGTTAGTCCATTGAGGAAGAAGGTATTGGTTCTAGAGAGGGGTTACTTCCTCGGATGGGTCTTCCAGACCGGTGATAATATCAATGTCCAAGGAGGTTGGTGACATAGAGTTGTTTGTTCGGTACTCAGGTAACAATGAACGAAGGGTCGGAAGTGTCTTTATGAAATGGCATCGGTAATTATCTATAACGCTATGGGTATAGGGGGGAAGGAGAAATATTCTTTCATTGATTCAGAAGCGAGAATATTTGGATCTTCCATGGCGGTTATTCTGCAGCCTAAACCTGATCTGAGTCAGTTGAAGGGTTTTTCAAAGAGTTTGGGGTTTGGGTGTCACTTTCATGGTCATTCGAGGAACAAGAATATTTGGGTGTTCCTGAAGAAGCATCTTCAAGTGGAGATTGTGCAGGTGACTTTGAAGTGCATCTCAGTAAAATCGAGTTCAGAGGATTGGAAGTGTCTTTATCTTTTTCATATGAAAGTGGGGATAGTTTGGAAAGTTGGTGGTTGTGGGATTACCTTGTATCCTTTGACGTGAGTGGGTTACCTTAGTTTGTAGGTGGTGACTTTAATGATATGGTTCACATATCAGAAAAGAAGGGGGGATCATGGGTTTGTAATCAGGGTATGCGAGGTTTCATGGGAGTAAATTTACATGGTGTAATAATCATAGAGGTGATTGAAGGATAAGGTGTAGGTTGGATAGATTCCTAAGAAATATTCAGGGCCTTGAATTCTCTTCCATATCTTTTGTCTCGCATCTCAATCGGGCTCTTTTGAATCATTCTCCGATGCTGGTGTAACTAATGATGGGTAGTGTGGTCTGTATGGCTTTCTTGTATTCGGTGGATTGGAACTATAGGGAGGGGTTATTGAAAATGGTGAAGGAGTCTAGGGAATAGGAGATTGAGGGAGTATCTTTGGTGGGACAATCTAGAAGTTTGAATTGGCTCAATCAGATATCATCAGATAGATCAGGTATGTTTCTTCTGAAATTGTGTCAGTAGAGATGCTTCGGGAGGAAATCGACCAGCTGGAAGGGGTGATTCAACATAACTAGGATGATATAGTCTTCTTATGCATAGAATCCAAATGGGACTTTCTTAATGTGACAACCCCGAATGATAAAGGGTTAAATGACTAAATGATATGACTCAGGTCAACAAGATGCACCTTCCTTTTCAAGAGCCTACCAGATTAGAACTCCACAGTTATGCGTGTTTGGCATGGAGTAGTGATTAGAATGTGTGACCCATTTGGAAGATTCCCAGGGTGTGTTTGAGTAAGAAAGGATGTGTGTTGGCCCATGCGGACATTCATTAGTCAGATGACCCGTTCAGGCACATGGGTGGGCCCTAGGGTGGGTACCATGTGTCTGCGGGGAAACTGGTGGTACCTGGTGGGCCAGGACCTGACGACCATGTTAAGTTGGGGTGTCTGTGGTTTCACTGGGGCCCAGTTGTTACATTTGGTATTAGAGGTGGTACCCAGCCTTTAGTGTGGTGCACTACCTGGGTTGAGATATAAGGCTCACAACGAGGACGTTGTGCTCTAATGGGGGGGGGGGAGTGATTGTAACAGCCACAAATGATAAAGGGTTAAATGATTAAATGATATGACTAATGTCAACAAGGTGCAAATTCTTTTTCGGGAGCCAACCTGATTAAAAATCCACTGTTAAGCATGCTTGGCCTGGAGTAGTGATTAGGATGGGTGACCTTCTGAGATGTTTCCCAGGGTGTGTGTGAACGAGGAAAAAAGCACATTGGAAAGTACATGTGTTGGCCTATGGGGACAGTCATTAGTCAGATGACCTGTACAGGCACGTGGGTGGGCCCCAGGGTGGGGACCACATGTCTGCGGGGCAACTGGTGGTACCTGGTGGGCCATGACCCAACTTCCATGTTAAGGCAGGGTGCTTGTGGTTTCACTGGGGCCCAGTTGTTACACTTACACTTCGCTTGTTGGATGTAGAGAGGGGCGTCAGACATAGATCCATATTACAGTGGCTCAGGAAAGGGGATATGAATAGTGTGTTCTTCCATGCTTTCTTAATGGAGCGGATGAATTCGATTATTGTAAATAACAGGATGGAAGATGGTTATTTCACCTCTGATGTGAATTTCGCTGGTAGGATGGCATTGGAGCACTTTGAAATGGTGATTGTAGGGGATCGGGAAGAGGCGAGGTGGAGGAATGATTTACAATGTTAGCAGGAGGTCTTTGTTTGAAATATTTCATGTAGGCTTGATGGAAGCAACCATTAGAGTTTCAAGGATTTATCATTAGGTGAGGAGGTATGGGAGGTGGTTCAAAACTTGTCTCTGGAGAGTGCTCTAGGTCCGAATGTTTCTCGGGGTCCTTCTATATGGAAACATGGGTGCTTGTCGGTCGTTTAGTTATCGAGGCGGTTCAGGACTTCTTTCGAGGGGGTGGCCTCAATAGGGGTACGTGTGCTTCCAGGGTTGTGCTAGTTCCAATGGTGAATGATCCAACTTATATCGGCTAGTACATACCAATATGTCTAGGAAATGTTTCAATATTATTTTTTCTACTCTTCTAGAAAACAGGTTGAATAGGGTCATCCAAAGTATTATTTCCCAAGAACAACATGGGTTCGTTCAAGGCAGAGGGATCCTTGGGGAAAAGTTAGTGGCCCAAGAGTTGTAGTTGGATGTAAACAAGAATGTGGTGGGTTCCAAAGTTGTGGTAAATGTGGATATGGATAAGGATTACTATAGGATTGAAGGGAGTTTTATTATATATGTAATGAGGAATCTTGGGATCTATGAATGGGTTTCTGATTTCTGTTTCTGCTGCTTTTCTTCACCATGGATCTCTATTTCACTCCTCGGAAAGGGATTTGGATTCATCACGAATATGAGGGGGCTGGGAAAGGGACCCTTTTTATCCCTCCATGTTTATCACTTCTCGAGAGTCCCTATCTCAAAACAAACATAGATGGATGATGGACCGGAATATTCTTCCCTATTTATCCAAAGCTTCAGATAGTTCTTATTCTCATATTATGTTTGCTGATGACATCCTTTTTTTCTAAATGGAAGGAGGTTGTCATTGATCTACTTTATGTAGATTATGGGGATCTATGGTAGTATAAGTGTCCAACATGTTAATGAAAGGAAGATCAATGTTTTTATTTCTAAAAATTGCTCATGGAGAAGGACTTGGAGCATCCCAGAAATTCTGGGTTTTCAGTAGAAACAAATACCTATTATATATCTCGGGGACCCCTTTCTAATGGTCAGGTGAAAAAAGTATTCTTTGAGGGTCTCATTAATAATTTTTTTTGGAAGGATTTATAACTACAAAAACATGTTTCTTTCTTTTTGAGGTCTTGTGACGTTGATCAATAGTGTTCTCTCCTCTATCCCAATGCATGTATTTTCAATCATTTCTCCTCCTAAGGGGACTATTTCTACTATGGAGATGATTATTAATAGATTTATTTAAGAATACAATGAAAAGGAAATGGATCATTTATCCTCTTGGGCTAGGTTGGCGAATCTAGTTGAGGAAGGAGGGGTGGGAATTAGGGATTTAACAGTAGTTATGCACACCATGAAAGTTTGATTGGCTTTGGACTATCTTTTGGGGAAATTGATGTAGGACATAACTATGAGAATAAAATATGGAATGTATTGGGAGGAATGGGATGGTTGGAGATTATGAAGGTTGGGGAAAACAGTGTTATCTCACATGGAGATTCTACAGGATTCCTCTCAGTGGATGGATGGATATAGGGATATTAATTTTTGGAGAGATAAGTGGCTTGGGGAGAAGTTGTTCTTCCCGGGATGCCCAGTTCTGGAGATCTCGGTGAAAGAGGCCATCCAACAGAAACTGTTCCTGGATACCATTATTAACTCGAATCAAAAAGAAGTATTAAAATAAATGGTTTTTGCTGTGGGATAAGATCTATTATGCTTCACTAAGGCGCGATCAGGTAGTTTTAACAGTCGGGACAATCGATGTCTTATCCAGCCGGAGGGGAGCCGGGATGAGTTGTTAGCTCACCGGTGGTGTAAGGAGGTTCCCTCAAAGATGAATTTCCTCATATAGAGAACTCCAAACTAGTTCCTGTCCAGAGAGGAAAATATTCAAAGGAAATTCGTTTCACTGGCATCCCAGTGCTACAGCTGTACATTTCCTCAAAAAGAGTAGATACTTCAATTGTTCAATATGGGAGACTACGCTCATTTTCTCTAGTCTATATCAGATAGATATGATAATTATAAGGCTGAGTGAAATTATTTACATGGGTTTTTTGAGGGATGGTTCTCAGGAGTGGAACATTACAGACTGGAAAACTGAATCTGCAACATCATAGTTATTTCAATTTTCTAGTCCCTATGGGAGGTGCGAAATAATGTGAGAAGGGATGGTCAGTATTCGGTATCCCCTCTTATGGTGAAAATGAAGGGCCTGTAATATGAATTTAATTCTTTGTTGAAAGGGGGTGAACTACAATGAAGTATGTAACTCTGTTATAAGAACAATGGGGTGTCTGAGGCTACAGGGGGGTTGCTGAGATGGAACCCATCACATAATAGTTTGAAACTAAATGTGGATGGTTCATGCCTGAATGGACTAATGAGGGGAGGAGGGATAGTGCAGGATATAAGTGACTCGATGTTAGCAGCCTTTAGCAGCTATCATGGATCAAGAAGCTCATTTGGCATAGAGGTTCGAACATTGTTAGAGGGCATTATGCTATGCAAAAGGTTATCGTTGCGAGATTTAGAACTGGAATCAGACTCAGATGTATTGATTCTGGCACTTCAAGGGAATGGTGAGGTGACCTAGTGTTTAACTGGCATCATTCGTGGTTATTTCCTGGAAATTAGTAATGGATGTGTGGTTTGGAATATTCCTACGGAGGCCAGTTTTTCCACAAATTCTCTCTCTCGGGGGAGTAGTGTTAACGATACCTTGGTGGTATTCTCGAGAGTGCATACTCTAACCCAATAATGTATTGGTGTGATACATGGGTATGTGATAGGGCTTCATCATTTTAGACAGACTTGAATTGTCTTCGAGGACTTTTAATATTTGAAAAAAATGTTTGATCGACTTTAACTATACTAACCCATTGAGTTATAGTGTATTCTTTTATTGGTTGGTTTGACAATCTATGTGAATGGTACTATAAAAAACTATCATTGATAAATTTGGTAACATAAATACAATTTTTATTATAAGAAAATATTAAAATAAATATTTTTTTATTATTCTAGAAATGTTATATTATGTATTTAATATATTAACAAAAATAACATATTTGATTGCAAAAATTACTGAATAAGTTGACAATGATTCTTGTTTCACACAAACATTAGGATAAACACAATAATAAGGAATTAAAATATGATAATAAATGGGATATAATAAATTTAATAAATATCAATAATTTTTATAAGATTGTATTTATTATACATAATTTGATTGTTCTTAAAGTTAGACTGATGTGCAAAATGAATCAGAATCAAGGTAATGGCATCTTGTCTCAAAATTTCAACCATATAGACATATTTATTACTATACCACTTATTTTAATTATAAGGATCAATATACAACCAATTTAATATTTTTTATCACAATATTATTTTTATTTATAGAATATATTTTTTTTGGAATAATATCCTTAATGTGTTTAGACTCGAAATTATCTAAGGTTTAAAGGTTTTATTTGTCATAGATTATAATTTATTGATAAATATTTTATATTGTTAACATTTATAAATTTTTATAGTATATTAACTTCCCTACTACCTTCAATGATAATTAATATCTATTTTCTAATGTTATTTTAAATATAATTTAATTTACATCATTATCCCTTATATTTATTTTATTCCAATTTTATCATTACCACAAGGATTTATGTTAACTCCATTATCCTGGTTAAGTTATAATGATACCACTAGAACAATATTTTTCAAAAAATATTATTATACACCATAATAGTTTATTTCATGATAAATTACATTCCTATATATTGGAAAATAACCATTTAAATCAGTTTTTTACCCTGAAAATTTTCATTCCCAAAAATAATCTCATTTTTAAGGATAATTATCATCATCATTAATGAAAATTTCATATATATAACCATTATTTTATTTCCCACAAATATTTTCATTTTAATTTGTATCATAATTATGAATTATCTCAAGTGAAATCTATAATTTCCTTCTCTTATTTCAAAAATTATGTTTTTATATCTTTTTGATGTGGGATTTCAACATAGTTATTTAAAAAAATTTAAAAAGATTCTCCGTTATTTATAAAAATAATTTTACATCCCCCGATATTTAATATGATAAATTCTATGTATTTTCAAGGATAAATCATTAATGTTTCATTTTCAATGGTAAATTGTCATTATTGTTTTTACTTCACCTTTTGGAAAATCACTTTTCAATGCATCCTATAACATCATTCTTTTATGAATGTCTTATAAATCCACTTTTTATGAGATTCCATGTGAGAACATAGTTATATTTCAATTTTCATTTTATATGAAATAGTATTTGAAAAGTTTCCTAGTTTCTAAATGAAATTCTTTTTCTCCTTGTAGTATAAAATACTTATTTATAATTTACATAAATAATTAAGGTTTTTTTATTTAAAAATTTATTTATTTCTAAAAATGATAAAAATAATTGAATCCATTGTTCTTTGAAATATATCATACTTGATAAAATTCATTCTTCATATGGTTATATTAAAAATTTATATCTGGATGTATTAGGTTATATCATTCTCCTCAAGAGGAATCCATCACTTCCATTATCTTGATTAATCATCTTTAACGTATAGTTGTCATCTTATTCTAATTTACTTCCTATGTCAATACCATATTTTTATTACTATGATTAAAGAGTATTTAAATATATTTTAACATCGATTTATGTGTTATGTTATTAATTTAACCATATAAAATTTTTCTATCAGGTCTAAATACCATTTTACATATTATCTTGGTTGAATGATAATTATATAGAATGTTAATTAATAACTTTTTATAACCATTTTTCTTGCATATGTTTATCTTGTTTGGGTTTAAAAGTATTTCATTATGAGAAATAATTTAAAAGGGATATGAAACTCGCACTCATTCATGGGTTCTTTATAATGTGATTAATGAAACCCAATTCCATTCAATGGGTTATTTTTACACGAGAAATGAAATCCACTTTTCTTCCAATGCATCCTTTATAATTTTCTGAATGATATTTTTCAAGTGGCACATCAATGTATGGATGAATGAAGGGTAGGTTACTATATCATCATCCAATGAATTGGTAGAATGTATAAATCTCATCAGATATGTATACATTGAAAAATATAGTTATTCCGAAGCATGGGGTAATGTATTTGAATCAAGAAGGTGATGTATAGATGGGTCTAATTAAGGTGTCTTGTAAGAATGAGTACTGGTGTGTGGTGCATGAAGCTAATTTTTCCTTATACTAATGTCTATTCCATATTTTAAGGATTTCATAGTTTTAATATTATTCTCATGTCTATGTTATTCACTAATGGATCATGTTTATTAACTTATGATTCAACACTCATTTGATTAATAAATTATATTATTAGAAGACTTATTCCATGATTTAATATCTTTTTTTTGTAATATTTTCTTATATATATTAACTATACCCATATTCTAATTGTATACTCAATTAAAATCTTTGATTGAAATCGATTATATTTACCCTTACTGGTCATCTTAACTCATACATTTCGTATGCATTCCTTTCTATAGGTTATGATAAAAATATATAGGTATGATATGTCTATAATTGTATCATTCATGGAGGAATATTTGTAGATTAGGAAGGTAATTTTGGATAAGGTTGTTTCTTATATATTGATGAAATATTCTATTTGATAAAAAGAACACGAGTTCTTCAATTTAAGTATTTTTCCTAACTATCAGAAACTTAAAACCTAAAAATTTCATTGGGATATAAATGTACAAATATATGTGAAAGATTTTATACTTAGGTATGTGTGTCAAAGGTAATTTATTATATATATTTTTTTAGAATTGAATATGAGTGTGAGGGTCTTATCAACCTCAGTTTTTATTAATGGAGGGTTTAGAAAACATTAGATGTTTGGATGTTATCAATTAAATAAACAATAAGAGTTTATATAGATTGATATGTTATGTTTTTCCATTTTATTGATGGTATATATAAACCTATAAGTTGGTTATTTAGAATATTTTAAATTTATTAGCTATTAGGATGAGATAAAATTAGAGAAAACCCTATGAATATGTATAATTAGAGGATAAAGTCTTAATACTTGGGTAATGTATAAATTTTGTAGTACTCTTCAAAATAACATCCCCGTCTAGATTGAACAGGTGGATAAAGGCTCTATTTCAAATGTACCTATGGGTAATAAAATAAAAATGGGATGTTTTGAATTTACTCAATCATCACCTTATACAAGACTAAGATGCCTAATTTCACACATGGTTTTAGACTGATGGTGTATATGATAAAATTAATTAAGGTTCTATCTAATGAAACATTGTAAAGGATTTAAGTATAATGTTAACTAAATAGATTATAGAGCATAATAGCAAAATGGTAATGGATATACAAGGATTGAACAAGGAGAAGTCATAGGATGAACCAAAAGTGTCATGTGTTAAATATGTATGTGTCATAGGGGAAGAAAACTTCTTGTTTATTTTTTCTTCATATTTTAGATATTATCATAAAAATTAATGTTTTCGTATTTTGTTGAAATAGGATCAAGAAAATAAATTTAAGAAATATATGTATCTAAAACAACTTGGTCTTATAACTAAATAAGGAAGCTTACTTGAATGCTTGATAATTTTATTATATGTATATTATGATTAAAATGTTTTTTCTTATTTATACCTAATGTAATGATGTTAATATATAATTATAAATTTATTCATGAAATTCTTAGCTACATTTATTATAGATTGATCATTATCAATGATATTCTAGTATATATTAATTTTTGTGTGGATTATGTTAATCATTTAATGATTTTTTCAACATTTTTCTTTAATGATTTGAAAACATGTACTTAAAGGTATCAATAACAGTGGAAAATGATTAAATGAAAAGGTTACATATTTCAAGTTTACTATTGAAGATCACATGAACTAGGTTTGGATAACCATTGGGATTAAAATGATGAATGGTTTTAGTAAAAGATATTTACATAGTTTTGATAAACATAGAATTGATTATTGATTTAATAAAAAAAATTCTACATAATTTATATGGCGAATTTTAACTAATTTTTTGGATTATTATATATATTAACTAATGTGTGTCCTTATAAACTATTGGTAAATAAAATATGAGGAATAATTTTTTAAATTGGTTTTTAATTATTTTTCATAAAAAGGGATAGGGTTGCACATTTTATTAAAAAATGCACCGGAGAAGTGTGAACCACATTCATGCTTCTATATTATAAGAGAGAATCATGAACATGGTTCACACTTCTCCCTCTACCACCAAGGGAGTGTGAACCCCATTCACAATTCCTTCATGTAATTAACGAATGTGGCATGAATGATGTATATGCCTCCAATGGGCCCAATTTCTATAAAAAGATGTGCCTCCCCTCCAAATTTCACTCTTATCTTATGGATTTTGATGTGAATCCATACTTGAATTATTTCTCAATACATATTTTTATATTGAAATAAGGTAAAATTTATATTTAAAATTTTAATTGTCTAATTGATTTAATTTATTTTGTTTGTATGATTTATTTATTTAATATGCATGTATGCATGAATGTATGGAGGTTTAAATTATAGTTTTTTGTATGATTTAATTTATTAATGTGTTATTTTTTATTTTATGATATAATTTATATTGAGTGTTTCGGAAATTTAAATATAGTGTTTATATAATTGAGAAGTTATGAATAAAATGTAATTTATATTTAAAAAATAATATTATTTTAAAAAATGTATATAGTTGTAAATTAAATGGTGACTAATTTGAATTTAATTTATTAATATTTATATAAAATATTTTATATTTAAAATAACATAAAATTAAATAATAATATTATATACACGTATGTAATTAAGTAAATATTTTATTAAAAATAAATTATTATAAAATATTAGTTATATTAAGTATCATATATAAATTTATGAAAAAATATATAATATTATTTTTTTAATGATATAAAAAAATATTACTAAAAATACTAATTCTAAATAATATTACTAATAAATAATTATTATATTATGTAATAAAGTAAGATATATTATTACTTAAATTTTGGAAAGTAGAAACATGACAAAAATATTATATATACATCTATAATTTTATAAATTAGAAAATAACATTAGTTTATTGTATTTTTATTATTATTATGTAAGAGTAAATTATATTAAATTAGTTTAGTATAAATAATATTTTAAATTAATAAATTTATATTATATTATGAATAAATAATTATTCTTCCAAGTAATAAAGTATAAAATATAATTACTTATATTTTGGAAAGTCCAAGAATGAAAAGAAATATTATATATACATATTCAATTTTAAGAAAATTGCAAATTACATAAGTTTATAGTATTTTAAAAGTAAATATGTAAGTGTAAATTATATTAAATTATTTAATTGTATTTAATAAAATTTATTAATAAATATATATATATATATATATATATATACATACATACAAACACACATTGAAATGTTGTTTTTTTAAATCAGTTATAGATATTTATTATATGTCACATCTCATTATAAGTAATGAAATATAATATGTTGAACATAATATGTATATAAAAAACAAGAAAAGTATTTTGTAATGGTTGATCTTGAGATGACCGACCAATGAATTATTGAAATTGCATATCTTTTTTGTGTATATGGTCGTATAATTTGTAGTAATTGCATTTCCTTTTATATGTTCATGACATGTGAGTCATCCTTCTCTATGTATGTAAGGATCTTTGTGTTTGGCTAAAAAATGTTATGTATTTCAAACCCCTCGACCCTCTCATTTTAATGTGAGTAACTTTTTAATAAAAAGGAGTTCGACAAGAGGTGTTCTACAAGAGTCATTATTGTTTAAAAGGAAACTGATGGTTACTGAAATATGTGATAATACAGACTCTAGGATTTCACCCATAGGTTTTGGTTAGTATATCAGTCAATGATAAACAAATCCATAGAATAATTCTCAAGATCAATTCATTATTATTTATTGAAGCATAATTAAAATTTCTAAAAGATTTGATAATGTGGTATAAAAATATATAATGTTTTATTAAATTTTCCTCAGTAATAATTGCACTAAAAATAAACATCAACAGTAAGGTTATTTATATCGATCAAGGATTTAGTAATAGTTTTTTACATGAAACAGTGAAAAATAATCTCGAAAGTTTGAATATATATATATATATTATTAATTAAATATAGTATATAAAGCAACATGATTTATAAGATAAAATATATCTCAAAAAACATGTTAGTAATCTTGAATATTTAATGATCCTTACATGAACATCTAATTTAGGATTGAAATTACATATTTTACTTTTTTTATTTGATTATTTAATTTATAATAATTGGATGATCTAGGATGATTGACCAATTTATGATTTAAAATGTATGTCCTATTGTTTTTTAGTAATATAATTTGTAATAATTTTATTTTTTTTCTCATTGATGACCTATGTGTAATCCCTCTTTATATGTATTAAAGTAAATGCTTGTCCATTTTAAAATATCATATATCTAAAATCCCTAGATCCATAACTTTTATTTGAGTATCATTGTAATAATAGGTTGTCCGACAAGAACTATTGTTGTTTGAATTTGGATTTTTACACCATGATTGAGAAGAGACTATTGGTAAGTGAAATATAGGATAATAGACATAAAACAATCCACTTTAGGTTTCTGTCGGTGTATTAGATAATGATAAAAAATATATAGGAAAATTCTCAAGATCGAGTCAACTATTTAATCCTAACCAATTTAAATAATTTAAAATTTTGGTTATTTCGTATAAAATATATTATTAATTATTTTCTTCTTAGTTAATCATGTCTATCAAAATATATTGCAATAGTTACATAATTTATACCAAGTAGGGTTTGATATATAGATTTCCACCTACAATAGTGGAAAATCATCACAATTTTTTGAAATTTGATGAAGTTCTTAATAAGATTCAAAGCTTGTTATAAATGAGCATTAGTCAATAAATTAATTCAATACAATATCGACATCTTCAATATACTGAAAATTTATGGAACACTGAGTATCCAATGTTATATGATGAATATTGGATGGATGTGTCATTATTATTTAGGAAACAATGTAGTAATGTTCTAATGTAACTATCTACAGGTGTAGTCAATACCATTGAAATTAAAATACATCCATACATTTTTTTCATGATTACAGACTTATGAAGGACAATCTTTGTCCATATGACATAATTGGTTATTATTTATATAGTTAAATCTTTATTTTATATTTTACATGTCTTTATTTATTTATTTATTTTCCAATTTTTTAAATTTCATATACTAGGGATATCATCCAGAGTATTCCTTTTTATTGTATGAAGATTCTTTCTACCTGTTCCTATATCATTCTATGATTCATTTTCATATCGTTGAGTAGAATAATATTGATAGGGTTATGAAGAATTTCAGCCTCTATTTTCTTATTCCTGCATTGTTTAGTCAGTTACCATCACTTTAGGCCTTGAAGATGATTGGTAATTGAGACTTTGATTGATGGATTTATCATGGAGGATATATTAACCTACGGGACAGATGAAATGAGTCCCGATTATGAGGAACATGCATAGTACATATGCATTTATACAGTCATCTAGATTATGCACCCTAGTACGACATGTCCCCGATTATATTTATTACATGACACAGACAAGACTATCATGACATGATAATAATTATTCCTTCCACTATTGTGAATATGTTTTATTAACATTACTTAACAACATTTTTTTTGAAAGATTATAGTATCACCCATATCCAACACATATTTGATCTATTAGAGGGAGGCACATTCGACCAGGTATATTTTCATATAGCTATGACAAAGTTGGTTCCTCCCATTGATGAGGTTTATCATGATATTTTCATTGATCCAATATGTGATAATGAGGTTGCTGAGCCTAATATAGTTTTTTCTAGGGGTGGAGACCCAATTATGGATATAGATGTGGAACAAAAGGAGGGTGTTCATTATGATCAATTAGATCCTCCTCCAGCTCTTACTACTTATGATCCAAAACCACAACTAGAGGCCCATGCATAGATAACAACTATTAGCATTTTTGATTTTGTTGTATAGATTAGTATGGACTGGTTTGTGTGGCATAATTTATAATCATATTATTTGAAAAAAATTGTAACATAATAACCATCGTATTCATATTTTGGAAAAAATTCTAACCAGCATCCACAATCATTAGAGATAGGACATGTTATAGGAAACAAGATTATACATCCACTGCCTTCCACATAGGATGATGTGGAGGTCGGGGCTAGTGTTGATATATATAAGTAGCGTAATCTAGAGTAGAAACACAGACAATCAACATGTGGATGCATCATATATATACCTGGCTATGGCATAAAGGAGCATCTAGGCCACAAACATAGATTATTTTGATGTTAATTTTTTTTGTTTTTGAAATCATTATTTATAAAATATTTAAAAACATACTAATATATTACGTAATGTTTCATAACTAATTTAATTTATATGATAAATAATTCATATAAATAATTTTTGATAGATAAGAAACACTAAAATTAATATTTACATTGTTAATACTACTAATAAAAATTTTTATTTATACTAATACTTTGTAATATTATCCATATTATGAAAAATAAATAATATGGTTAAATTTATTATTAAAAATTAAAAATATTATTTTATTTAATTAAATAAATATTTTAATATTTAATAATTAATTTTTGATGACTATTTGTTAAATACAATATGGATTTAAATAATAAGTATTAATGTAATAAATAACTCTCTTAAATAAATTTGTTAATATTAATAATATTGTTACATTCAATTCTATATGTATAGTTGATATTAATAAAAAAATATTATCATATTTATTATTTAATTAATTATATAATAATACAACAAAATATATTAAGAATAATATATTTATTAATTAGTAAATATTTTTTAGTTACAATTTTTTGTTTTCAATTTTATACGTAAAATATTAGTTATAATGCTGTTAATTATATTAATAAATTACTAATAAATTATTAATTAATTAAAAATAATATAATTGATATTTAATTTTTTTTAAATATTAATATGTTTATAATAATTATATCAACAAAATATTAAACAATGATTTATAATTAAAACTGTATAAATATTTTTTTGTAACTATAAATTAATTACTAACATAATAACATAACTCTAACTAATATTAAATAATTCAATTCATTATCGATAAATAAATTATTTTTCAAGAATCCGATAATATTTTTTTTAATAAAAATAAAAAAAAAATCAAAATAATATTGATATAAATTAATATTAATAATAAATATTATATAATATTAATAATATATATATATAAACACACAAATAGGCACAAATGGGGTTCTCTCCAATTTTAATGAGAGGAAGAAGAGTGAACCATGTTCACACCTCTCTCTGGAAATGAAAAGTCTGAATGGGGTTCTTGCTTCTATGGTCCCTTTTTTGAAAAAATACCAAACCATATTCCTTTTAATAAAAAAAATATTTTAATAAAATGTTAAAAAATCATCCATATTTGAGGGTTAATTATAAATCGAATATTTGGAAGAATATATGATTTCATTGTGGTTAAATGTAATGGAGATTTAGATGGTTTTGGGAAGTGTGTATTTTATATGATTTATGATTATGGTATATACATACATGATTATATAATCATATGAATAATTAATTTTTTTAGGAATTATATGTAACGCAATATAAACTAATAAAGTAAGGATGATGTCATATTAGAGGTTATGTCCTCATGGATAAATATGTTAAGAATACCCATTCCTTCATTCACTAGTGTTATATAATTATAATTTTGGGGACATAATTTATTTAATGATGGTTGAATGTAGTGGTAGGTGATTCTGAAAGTATTATTCAGTAAATCACTAATAAGTTATTTTACTAAAAAATCCAAATTAATATTTCCCCTAGTGAATAAAAACATTTCAATAATTTATAAATGCATACAATGTAAAATTAAGAACACCAAATGTTTTGAAAGGGAATTATTCATTAAAAGTAGTTTTATTTATATTCTCTGGTTTCATCTAAAAAATTAATTCAAGAATTTTAGAATATTAATTTTTTAAAGTGCATTTAATTTTTTATAATTTTCAGGTCCTAGTTACCCTAAGAGGAATTTTTTATATTTTAAAAGAAAATACTTTATTAAGTTAATAGTAAAAAATTCATATTTTAAAAATATGTTCACATATATTAAATTATCATAATTGAAAATTGATTTAATATTTATTAAATCCTATTATATATATAAATATATTATTTTAATGTAAAATTAATCATTTAAATATATTTTGTTTTATTTATGAACACCGTATCTATTTTTTTGGAATAATTATTAATTTTTGAATCTAAAAACACGATTTTATTAACTTATATTAATAATTGGATTTCAACTATTAGAGAAATTAAATATAAAAAATAAATTTTTTGTTTAACAATATAATATTATGTTATAAGTTAAATTACATATTTACATATAAAATTATTATTAACATGGTTTGTGTTTATTGATTTAATATTGATAAAACAATTAATTTCAATTATTAGGTTTATTAAAATTTTGTAACATATATCTCATCAAAAAAAATAACATCTCATAAAAAAATGAATCTAATAAAAGTTTTAATCGTATATAAAAATATATTGAAATTCATTCAATTGTTTATTAATACCAAATGATATTAAAAATACTGACTATCAAAAAGATAATTTCTTTGAGAAATAGTTTTTCTATATACTAATAGATTTAATTTAAAAGTAAATTTTCATAATGCATAAATTAAATTATACTATGTCGTATATAAATTTTTTAATAAAAAAATATAAGGGTGACCATATATTTTAAAAAAATATAATCTACTATGTGAAAAACTAGTAACCAAGGTAAAAACCATAATGTTAAAATTTAAAAAACAATTTTTAACATGATTAAAGAATGTTTTAAAACCCATGATAAAATGTGTGCGTGTACTTTTTTAACCGTATACCACCCCAAATTACATTCTTTATCACTTTTGGAACCATTTACCTATGGATTGTGTGATTCTATTGTTGAAATAAACTATGGGTTCCCAAAAGTGACATTTTCTTCACTAATAAATAAGGATAACATCCACCACTAAATGTTATGCATACCCTTAAAACATTTTCTTGTAAAACTAACCACTATTGCTCTTGGATACCAATTGTATGAACTAAATTCCCAATTCACAATAATTTAGACTAATCCATTCATTTTTTAGGGTAATTTGAATATATAGTTCATTGTCTTTACATGAGTATTACATAATAAAAATCTTTTATTCAAAATAAATACACTACAAATATACAACATCCATTATTTTATAATTACATTAGTATCATTTGTAAAATTATTTGTTATTATTTTAATGGAAAACACTTATTTTTTCGTTCTCGTCCAAATTGAAAAACGAAAGAAGGTTAACCAGGCATTGTGTAATACACCTGTAACATCCCAAGTATGTAATTAATAATAGGTATTTTTATCTATGTCTATTAATGAATTAGATAGTGTTTTAGAGGCTTAAAATGAAAATAAATCCAATCTTAAGCATGGAATACAGTAATATTTTTAAAAGATTATTTTACTGCCTTTTGATGGAAAGCCATTGTTAAATCTATATTTTGACAATTTTATAAGCTATATTTGTTGCAGTAATGGCACAGTTGAATCAAGTGATAAATGGTGGTCGTATCCATGCACGAGATCAGTCAGATCAACCGCAGAGGAACATGTAAGTGGTGGAAAATTTCATGAGGAAACATCCCCCATCATTCAAAGGATCATCTGACCCTGTGATAGCTAAGGGGTGGATTAAAGCACTGGAGAAGATTTTCGATGTCATGGGGTGTTCAGACAATCAAAAGGTTAGTCTTTCTATTTATAGTTTGGAGGGTGATGTAGATCAGTGGTGGTTAATGGTTAAAACTATCAGGGACACTGATGAGATTGATTCTCTCGACTGGGATGAATTCAAAGGTCTGTTTCTTGAGAAGTATTTTCCTAAGGCTTTTCGACTTAGGATGGAAAAACAATTCTTGGAATTGAGGCAAGATGAAGACTCAGTGGCTTCTTATGAAGAGAGGTTCACTCGATTGGCATGGTATGCTCCAAATTTTATCCCAGACCTTGATAGTAAAATCAATCGTTTTTACTCAGGATTAAAGCCAAAATATTGAAGGGCATTGGCTTCTCGTGAGTTTAAAAGTTATGAAAATCTTATTCGATGTGCTGAGAAGGTGGAAATGGAGTTTTTCGATGACAAAGTGTACTATAACAACCAGCAGAAGAAGAGACCGAGGTGGTAGGAGAAAGGAAAGAATTTTTCAAAAAGGTATGACGGTAAGAAAACTAAGTTTCCAGTTTGTGATAAATGTGGTAAAAGTCATGCTGGGGAATGTCTTCTGAATTATGGAATGTGCTACTGTTGTGGTAAGATGAGACATAAGGCTCATGATTTCACTGAAAAAGATCAAGGAGATGGTATGTCCAAATTCGATTTACAGTTAGTGAAATGTTTTAAGTGCAATGAGATGGGTCACTATGCAAACAAGTGTCTGACAAAGAGATCGAGTGATGGGAAGCAGTTAGACTATAAGCAGAAAGGGGTGGTGAAATCCTTTGAAACTACTTCAGCAGATGTCGAGCCATCAAATAAAGTTGTATCAGGCACATTGTTTGTTTTTTCATATTATGCCAGTGTGTTGTTTGATTTGAGGTCTACACATTCTGTCTTCTCTGAAAACGTTTCTAGTAAAATGGGAATACCATCTCAAGAAATTACTACTGAACTTGTGGTAAAAACACCAAGGGTAAATGTTGAGGAAAAAATTATTTATAAGAATTTTCCTATCCTTATCCATGGATAAAACCTACTTGCAAACCTTATTGTTTTACCTCTTGTAGAGTTTTATGTTATCCTGGGTATGGATTAGATCTCTATTTACCATGCTAAGATTGACTGTAGAGATAAAAAAGATTTTTTTAGAAAGAATTTAAGTTTGTGTACAAGAATGAACCCTTACATTTGATAACTTATCAAGAGGTCAAGAAACTTGTAAAAGATGGAAATGAATGTTACCTTGCACACATCATTGAAAAAAAAAGAACTGTTCAAATTAATGATGTTCCAGTGGTAAATGAGTATCCTAATGTTTTTCTTGATGAGTTTCCTGGGATAATACCAGATCGAGAAGTTGAATTTACAGTTGACTTAGTTCCTGATGCTAAGCCAATTTCAAAACCCACTTATCGAATGACTCAAATTGAACTTTTAGAGTTGAAGGAGAAATTGCAAGATTTATTAGAGAAAGGTTTCATTCGACCTAGCACATCACCATGGGGTGCTCTTGTTTTATTTTTTAAATATAAAGATGGTTCAATGAGACTTTGTATTTATTATATAGCCTTGAGTAACATCACTATTAAGAACAAATATCATATGCCTCATATCGATGATTTGTTTGATCAGGTCCAGGGAGCTCAGTATTTTTCAAAGATTGACCTGAGATCGGGGTACCATCAGCTGATGGTAAAGGAAGAAGATGTTCTGAAGACTGAAATTCGTACAATATATGGCCATTATGATTTTTTAGTAATTCCTTTTGGGCTAACCAATGCACATGCTGTATTCATGGACGTAATGAATAGACGTTTCCATGAGATCTTGGATAAGTTTGTGGTGGTTTTCAATGATGATATTTAGGTGTTTTCTAAAAGTAAAGAGGATCATGAAAGACATTTAAGGGTTATTTTGAAAACCATAAAAGAAAATAAATTGTATGGAAAATTCATCAAGTGTGAGTTTTGGTTGTAACAAATTTCATTCCTTGGTCACATTGTTTCTAAAGATGGGATAACTGTTGATTCTGTAAAAACAGTGGTTGTTGAAGAATGGCCAAGACCCACAAATGTAACTGAGATTCGTAGATTCATTGGTTTGGCAGGATATTACCGATGGGTTGTTAGAAATTTTTCATGGTTATCTAGTCTAATTACTAAGCTAACTCGGAAGGGTGATACGTTTATCTGGACAAAAGAATGTGATGACTATTTTCAGGAACTGAAAAGATGATTGGTGAATGCTCCAGTTTTGGAACTACCTTCCAGGAATGGGGAGTTTGTTATCTACACTGATGCTTCATTGAAAGGACATGGTTGTGTCCTACTGCATAATGATCAGGTAATTGCTTATGCTTCACAACAGTTGAAAACTCATGAGGTAAATTACCCTACACATGATTTGGAATTAGCTGCTGTTGTTTTCGCTTTAAAAATTTGGAGGCATCATTTGTATGGAGTAAAGTGTGAAATATATACCGATCAAAAAAGATTAAAGTATATATTCACTTAAAAAGAATTGAACATGAGATAGAGGAGATGGCTATAATTAATCAAGGATTATGATTGTATAATTCATTACCATCCGGGAAAAGCAAATAAAGTGGCTGATGCTTTGAGTCGAAAAAGTAATGCTTCATTAACAATGTTGCATTTTAAACGTGATCCTTGGGTTAATGATTTGATGAAATTTGTCATAGAAGGTGTTGGTGCAGGATTTCATTATATTTTGTTTTAGGTATCAGTGAAAGCTTCTCTATCAGACAGAATCAAGAAAGCATAGAAGCAAGATAATGAGTTTCAGAAAAAGGTAGAGCTGGTTCAGAAGGGTAAGTTGCCTAAATTCAACATTGATAATGATTGTGTTTTGACATTTGGTAAGAGGTTGTGTGTGCCTTTTGATTCACAGGTGAAGAGAGAGTTGTTATGTGAAGCTCATAGTTATCCGTTTTCAGTTCATCCTGGCAGTACTATGATGTATAGAGATCTGCGGGAATATTACTGGTGGGATGGAATGAAAAGAGATATTGCTGATTTTACTGTGAAGTGTTTGACATGTCAACAGGTTAAAGAAGATCGACAGTTACCGAAAGGGATTCTTCAGCCTTTACCAGTGCCAGAGTGTAAATGGGAGAATATATCCATGGACATTGTTGTGGGATTACAGAAGACATCTCGAGGTAATAATGCAATATGGGTTATTGTTGATTGCTTGAATAAATCTTCTCATTTCCTTGCTATATGAGATACATCTTCCCTAGATCAACTTTCTCGATTGTATCTTAATGATATAGTCAGGTTACATGGAGATCCTCTCTCCATTGTATCTGATCGTGATCCTAGGTTTACTTCTATCTTTTGGAAAGGCCTTCATAAGTCGTTGGGTACTAAATTAAATTTTAGTATAGCTTTTCATCCTTAATCAGAAGGGCATTCAGAACGAACAATTCAGACTTTGGAATATATTCTATGTTCTTGTTTGATGGATTATCAGGGATGTTGGGACCAACATCTTTCTTTGGATGAATTTTCATATAATAACAGTTTTAATTCCAGTATACAGATGGCACCATTTGAGGCGTTATATGGGAAGCGGTGTCGAACTCCAGCTTTCTGGGATGAAGTGGGTGAAAAGAAGATAATGGGACTAGAATTGGTAGAATAGATGGCAGAAAAAGTTCAGTTGATACAGAAACACATGAAACAACTCAGAGCAGGTAGAATAGTTATGCGGATAACCGGAGGAAGAATCTATCTTTTGAGGTAGGTGATCATGTTTTTCTCAATGTCTCACCATGGGAAAGTGTGATGCAATTTTGTAAGAAAGGAAAGCTGAGTCCAAGGATCATTAGACCATATGAAATTCTGGAGAGAGTTGGATCAGTTGCTTACCGAGTGGCTTTACCTCCGAGTTTATCTCAGGTACATAATGTTTTTGATGTTTCAATGTTAAGGAAGTACATGCCAGATCCATCTCATGTTTTGAGTCCAGAGGTAGTTCAGATGGAAGAGAACCTATATTATGAGGAACAACCGGTCTAGATTCTTGACCACAGGGAGAAAGTGTTACAGAATAAGGTGATTCATCAGGTAATGGTTTTGTGGAAAAACCACATGATTGAAGAGGCAACATGGGAATATGAAAATGTAATGAGGGATAAATACACTCACTTATTCGATAAGTAAATAAATTACAGGGTCACAATTTTCTAAATGGGAAAAGGATGTAACATCCCAAGTAATTAATGAATAATAGATATTTTTATCTATGTATATTATTGAATTAGATAGTGTTTTAGAGGCTTAAAATGAGAATAAATCCAATCTTATGCTTGAAATACAGTAATATTTTTAAAAGATTGTTTTACTGCCTTTTGATCGAAAACCATTTTTAAATATATCTTTTGAAAATTTTATAAGGTATTTTTGTCAAAATAAACTTATTCTTTATGATTGGTACATTTAAATTTACATTGGATAAATTTCTGGTATTTTTCTGATAATGTTCATTTTTTAATGAATAGTGAAAAATGATGTATTTTAATTCAAAACCTCTTTGTAATATAATTTATTTATATGATTAGATTATCAGTTTAGTTGGTTTTATAGTGAAATTAGAATATATTTTTACCATTTAATCCAATGGTGGTCATTGGAATTAATTTCACTTTTAAATTGGACATAAACTAGTGTCAATCTTTTGATACTTATTGTTTTATAAAAACACGTTATTTGCTCTGACAGTGGGAATTTATTATTAAATTAATTAATGTAACTTATATGTTTTGAATTTTTTAAAATGGAAATCATTTTTTAATTTGGAATATCAAATATAGCTCAGGGTGATGTTTTGATATTTGTCTGAAAAACATCAATTTTTAATGAATAGTGAAACCACTAAGTGGTACTTAAAAAACTGATTTTTCGTTTAAATGAAATTTTACCACCTCTGTGTTATTAATTTTAAAAATCGAACATACATGGTTTTCAATAATAATTAAAATGTGGTTCAATGGGATTAAAATAATTTTTCGGTGAATAGTAACTTTTAAGTTTTTAATTGCGATTTTTGGTAATTAGTGTAATTTAAGGTAAGAATAATGTTTTAATAATATGAAATGATCTTGAAACATGTACTAACCTTATTGTATGTGTCATGGCCGACCAAGACAATCCATGGGTAAACTTGTTGACCCCATGGAGCCACTTTGGTAGGAAAATGACATTAATATCTTTTTATTTAATGTTAAAATTAAAATGTCACAAACATGAGTTTTTTTACTAAAACAATATTTAAATGGGGTTATACAAGTAATATTGTTGACAATAAATATTCATTAGAAATATAAAAAGATTTCCTACATCATGTTATTTGTTTTATAATTTTTAAACATTAAATAAATTAAATTATTTATGACACCATGATGATGCATCGATGACCCCAATATTTAACAATTTAAATAAAATGAAAATATAAGGTAAAATATAAAACCTACACTTGTCAAAAACCTATTATATGGGTGGATTTCGAACTACTATAACCTTATTCTCGAAATATATAATTTTTGGACCTTCTAAATCCGAAAAGAAATTTATAATAAAGTATCCTTTTGTAACTTTCCAAGAGTGCCCCTCCTCTCCTCTTACAAAAGGCCCCCACCTCTACAACCTTACCCACACTTCCAAAGCCTTTGACTCAGCCAACCCCTTCACATTTGGTCTCTACACATACCTATATAACTCTTAAAAGCCTCACATTGTGCATAAGTCTTCCCAAGGAAGCCTTTGAGCTCAAATCCAAAAGAGTTACCCGATTTAAAGGTAGTGTCTTCTCTTGTGTTCTTATGTTTTATTTTGCTTCTCCAACCCCCTAAACTCTTTTTATTAATTTATTTTGTAACAAAAACATTATCATCCATATACTAGGATGTTGTTATAAGAAGTATTCGAGCTACACT
Source organism: Viscum album (assembly GCA_963277665.1). Taxonomy (NCBI): domain Eukaryota; kingdom Viridiplantae; phylum Streptophyta; class Magnoliopsida; order Santalales; family Viscaceae; genus Viscum; species Viscum album. The sequence goes on from OY728135.1 coordinate 1,373,831,200, forward strand.
TACACACACCAACATCTAATGGTTAAAGAACATACTATTTCCGTGGATGATGAATTTATGCCTAACAAAACGATGATTGTTCAATATTCTTTTAACACCTTAAAGGTGTACATTAATATGAAACTATATTTATATATGATATATAATATGTTTACGTTTTACTTAAGCTTCTGTATTTTTCATTTATGGCATACCTTTCTGGTTTCCATTATGGGTAAACACGATATCATCATTTTAGGAAGTGCGGACTACCGCCCCCTCAAAGTGATTTGATTCGTTAATTCTATATGTGGGACGTATAAAGGATATAATTAATGATATTATATATTTTATTATAATGGAATTATAATATTCCTTTATATCATTATTAATATATTCCATAAAATACGAAATAGAAATGAAAGTAGTGTTCATGCATATGTACGGCTTACCGTCTCCATGAACGGTGCATTTCATTTCTTACATCTAAACGTTATGTAATATTATAAATGCATGTATATACTGGATATATATGATATATATGATATCTACATCATGATTATAACTCTGGATATAATGGATACATTAACAACATGTAATTATAAAGAGTTTATTTTTGACTCAATTACCAATGATCGATAAAAGGACAATTATTATCTTAAATTATTACATAGTGTTCATGACATGGTAATAAGTGATATAAAAGGATTAATTAACTTGAAAAAGGTTCTTAAGAAAGTTGAAATTAACTCATGTTTATTATTCAGGAGGTTAAAGAACGATCGAGTCATGTTGGACTCGAGGTATGAGACTTCATCTCAATCTCCTTTCATTGAGGCATATTTTTTTTCTTACACAACCTTATTTTTAAGGTGTATAAACCCCTTTGACTTTAATGCTTATTCAAAAGGAATATTTTTTATACGAAGTGTTTTACTAAATGACAAAAGGAATGTATTTTTTTCATACGTATGCGGCGACAACGACTTCTCCGCCGCCGTGACCATTATTTGAGTTTTGGCTTCCTCTACAAGCCATACATTTTTTTAAAAGAAAAATAAATACCATGTTTTACTTTTATTTTATTTTGGTATTGAAATTTGTTTTCATAATGTTTTTATATCAATGTGTTTTATTGATATCTTGTGATTGAAAAGTAAAAATGTTATGTTTCCTTTATGCATGTTTTATGTGATACGATTATGTTATGGTTCTTGGGAATTATTATGATGATGGGTGGTTCTGTGATAAACTAAGGGAAGGTGAGCCTAATATAGCTCTCCAATGCATTGGGTAACGTGAAGGAGTTAAACGTTAAGGTTTCTCTGAAGAGATTTAGGGAATATACTTTGATGGGTATTCCAAATGTAACCAATAGGGTTACTCCCTACGTAAGAATATTAGGAATGCCTGAAGTTACCTTTATGTTTTATGATTTCTAAATTTTATTCATGTTTTGATGAAGTATGCTAATGTGCTTATGCTTTATGGGTAAAGTATGATTTCATTGATTCTTATGTATACATGTACTCATGTTTTCTTAACATATTTTTATATACCTTACTAATCTTTTTATGCTCATCCCATGTTTTTGAAATGTTTTTCACAGGTCAAGGGAAAGGTACATGATGTGATGATAGTGTCAATGAAGTGTCAAGAAATAATCCATGTTTTATTTTATATATGTTTCCATTGATGGGAAAAATGAGTATTATCTTTTATGTAACCACTTTTTTAGATGTGGAATGTAATTCATGTTTTATGATCTAATTCTCTAAAACTCTAAAACTGAAAAGATCCTCAATGTGTAATCTTGTAATAACTCAAGATTAAGTAAAGTTTAAGGCTGGGGCCTTATAGTTGGTATCAGATGTTAGTTTATATAACTTTAGGAGTTATAATTTTATTAAATGATTATCCAAAAATATTTTTTTATGGTCAAATTGAAATGATATAGCATTTGAAGATTACCATGTTGCTTCATCTACGATATATTTGTTCAGAATGGTATTCTGCAGAGGAAACTGGGAAGCAGTGCTAGGAAGGCATACAGAATGAAATAACCTTCTAAATCAGCATCCTAAGATGGTCGGAATTGGAACAGAATAGTTTGTTGCAGTAATGGTGCAGTTTAATCAAGCGATAAATGGTGGTGGTATCCATGCACGAGATCAGCCAGATCAACCGGAGAGGAACATGTCAGTGGTGGAACATTTCATAAGGCAACATCCCCCATCATTCAAAGGATCATCTGACCATGTGCTAGCTGAATGGTTGATTAAAGCACTGGAGAAGATTTTCGGTGTCATGGGGTGTTCAGACAATCAAAAGGTTAGTCTTGCTATTTACCGTTTGGAGGGTGAATTCGATCAGTGGTGGTCAATGGTTAAAAATATCAGAGACGCTGATGAGATTGATTCTCTCGATTGTGATGAAATCAAAGGTATGTTTCTTGAGAATTATTTTCCTAAGGCTGTTCGACTTAGGATGGAAAAACAATTCTTGGAATTGAGGCAAGAGGAAGACTTAATGGCTGCTTATGAAGATAGGTTCACTCGATTGGCAAGGTATGCTCCAAATTTTATCTGAGACCTTGATAGTAAAATCAATCGTTTTTACTCAAGATTAAAGCCAAAATATCAAAGGGAATTGGATTATCGTGAGTTTAAATGATATGAAAAGCTTGTTCAATGTGTTGAGAAGGTGGAAATGTAGTTTTCCGATGATCAAGTGTTCTACAACAACCAGCAGAAGAAGAGACCCAGGTGGTAGGAGAAAGGAAATAATTTTTCAAAAAGGTCTGACGGTAAGAAAACTGAGTTTCCAGTTTGTGATAAATCTGGTAAAAGGCATGTTGGAGAATGTCTTCTGAATTATGGAATGTGCTACTGATGTGGTAATATGGGACATAAGGCTCGTGATTGCACAGAAAAAGATCAAGGTGATGGTAAGTCCAAATTCGATTTACAGTTAGTGAAATGTTTTAAGTGCAATGAGATGGGTCACTATGCAAACGAGTGTCTGACAAAGAGCTCGAGTGATGGGAATTAGTTAGACTACAAGAATAAAGGGGTGGTGAAATCCTTTGAAACTACTTCAGAAAATGTCGGGCCATCAAATGATGTTGTATCAGGTACATTGTTTGTTTTTTCAGATTTTGTCAGTGTGTTGTTTGATTCGGGGTCTACACATTCTATCATCTCTGAAAACGTTTCTATTAAAATGGGAGTACCATCTCAAGAAATTACTGCTGAACTTGTGGTAAAAACACCTGGGGGAAATGTTAAGGAAAAAATAATTTATAAGAATCTTACTATCCTTATCCATGGAAATAACCTACTTGCGAACCTCATTTTTTTACCTCAAGTAGAGTTTGAAGTCATCCTGGGTATGGATTGGATCTCTATTTACCATGCTAAGATTGACTGTAGAGCTAAAAAAATTTCTTCTCAGAAATAATTTAAGTTTTTGTACAAGAATGAACCCTTACTGTTGATAACTTATCAAGAGGCCGAGAAACTTTTAAAAGATAGAAATGAATGTTACCTTGCACACATTGTTGAAAAAAAAGGAATTGTTCATATTAATGATGTTCTAGTGGTAATTGAGTATCCTAATGTTTTTCCTGATGAGTTGTCTGGAATAATACCGGATCGAGAAGTTGAATTCACTGTTGACTTAGTTCCTGATGCTAAGCCAATTTGAAAACCCCCTTATCGAATGGATCAAATTGAACTTTTAGAGTTAAAGGAGAAATTGCAAGATTTATTAGAGAAAGGTTTCATTCGACCTAGCACATCACCATGGGGTGATCTTGTTTTATTTGTTAAAAATAAAGATGGTTCAATGAGACTTTGTATTGATTATAGAGCCTTGAATAACATCACTGTTAAGAACAAATATCATATGCCTCATATCAATGATTTGTTTGATCAGCCCCAGGGAGCTCCGTATTTTTCAAAGATTGACCTAAGATCGGGGTACCATCAGCTGAAGGTAAAGGAAGAAGATGTTCCGAAGACTGTGTTTTGTATAAGATATGGCCATTATGAATTTGTAGTAATGCCTTTCGGGATAACCAATGCACCTGCTGTATTCATGGAATTATTGAATAGAATTTTCCATGAGTTCTTGGATAAGTTTTTGGTGGTTTTCATTGATGATATTTTGGTGTTTTTTAAAAGTATAGAGGAGCATGCAAGACATTTAAGGGTTATTTTGAAAACCTTAAAAGAAAAGAAATTTTATGGAAAATTCAGCAAGTGTGAGTTTTGGTTGTAACAAATTTCTTTCCATGGTCACATTGTTTCTAATGATGGGATAACTATTGATTCTGTAAAAACAAAGGTTGTTGAAGAATGGCCAAGACCCACAAATGTAACTGAGATTCGTAGCATCCTTGGTTTCGAAGACTATTACTGAAGGTTTGTTAGAAATTTTACATGGTTATCTAGTCCAATGAGTAAGATAACTCGGAAGGGTGTTAAGTTTATCTGGACAAAATAATGTGATGATTGTTTTCAGGAACTGAAAAGAAGATTGGTGAATGCTCCAGTTTTGGCACTACCTTCCAGGAATGGGGAGTTTGTTATCTACAGTAATGCTTCATTGAAAGGACTTGGTTATGTCCTAATGAATAATGATCAGATAATTGCTTATTCTTCACAACAGTTGAAAACTAATGAGGTAAATTACCCTACTCATGATTTGGAATTAGCTGCTATTGTTTTCGCTTTAAAAATTTGGAGGCATCATTTGTATGGAGTAAGGTGTGAAATATATACCGATCAAAAAAGTTTAAAGTATATATTAACTCAGAAATAATTGAACATGAGATAGAGGAGATGGTTATAATTAATCAAGGATTATGATTGTATAATTCATTACCATCCGGGAAATGAAAATAAAGTGGCTGATGCTTTGAGTCGAAAAATTAAATATTCATTAATAATGTTGCATTTGAAATGTGATCCTTTGGTTAATGATTTGATGAAATTTTTCATAGAAGTTGTTGGTGCAGGATTTCATTCTATTTTGATTCAGGTATCAATGAAATCTTCTCAATTAGACAGAATCAAGCAATCACAGAAGCAAGACAATGAGTTGCAGAAAAAGGTAGAGCTGGTTCAGAAGGGTAGGTTTCCTGAATTCAACATTGATAATGATTGTGTTTTGAGATTTGTGAAGAGATTGTGTGTGCCTTATGATTCCCAGTTGAAGGGAGTGTTGTTATATGAAGCTCATAGTTCTCCGTTTTCAGTTCATCCTGGCAGTGCGATGATGTACAGAGATCTTCAGGAGTATTACTGGTGGGATGGAATGAAAAGAGATATTGTTGATTTTACTGTGAAGTGTTTGACATGTCAACAGGTTAAAGCAGATCGGCAGTTACCGAAAGGGATACTTCATCATTTACCAATGCCAGAGTGTAAATGGGAGAATACATCCATGGGCTTTGTTGTGGGATTACCAAATACATATCACAGTAATAATGAAATATGGGTTATTGTTGATTTCTTGACTAAATCTACTCATTTCCTCGCTATACGAGATACATTTTCCCTAGACCAACTTTCTCGATTGTATCTCAAAGAGATAGTCAGGTTACATGGAGTTCCTTTCTCCATTGTATCTGATCGTGATCCCAGGTTTACTTCTAACTTTTGGAAAGGCCTTAAGAAGTAGTTGGGTACTGAATTAAATTTTAGTACAACTTTTTATCCTCAATCAGATGGGCAGTCAGAACGAACAATTCAGACTTTGGAATATATGCTACGTGCTTTTTCGATGGATTATCATGTATGTTGGGACCAACATCTTTCTTTTGTTTTATTTTCATATAATAACAGTTTTCATTCCAGTATACAGATGACACCGTTTGAGGCGTTATATGGGAAGCGGTGTCGAACTCCAGCTTTCTGGGATGAAGTTGGTGAAAGGAAGAAAATGGGACTAGAATTGGTAGAAGAGATGGATGAAAAAGTTCAGTTGATATAGAAACACATGAGAACAACTCAGAGCAGGTAGAAGAGTTATGTGGATAACCGGAGGAAGGATATATCTTTTGATGTAGGTGATCATGTTTTTCTCAATGTCTCGCCATGGAAAAGTGTGATTCGATTTGGTAAGAAAAGAAAGATGAGTCCAATGTTCATTGTACCATATGAAATTCTGGAGAGAGTTGGATAAGTTGCTTACCGAGTGGCTTTACCTCCGAGTTTATCTCAGGTACACAATGCTTTTCATGTTTCAATGTTAAGGAAGTACATGCCAGATCCATCTCATGTTTTGAGTCCAGAGGTAGTTAAGCTGGAAGAGAACCTATCTTATGAGGAACAACCGGTCCAGATTCTTGACCATAGGGAGCAAGTGTTACGGAATAAGGTGATTCATTAGGTAAAGGTTTTGTGGAAAAACCACATTATTGAAGAGGCAACATGGGAATCGGAAAATGCAATGAGGGATAAATACACTCACTTATTCGATAAGTAAATAAATTACGAGGACAAAATTTTCTAACGGGGGGGAAGGATGTAACATCCAAAGTACGTAATGAATAATAGATATTTTTATCTATGTCTATTAATGAATTTGATAGTGTTTTAGAGGCTTAAAATGAAAATAAATCTAATCTTAATCATGGAATACACTATTATTTTTAAAAGATTGTTTTACAGCCTTTTGATGGAAAACCATTTTTAAATCTATCTTTTGAAAATTTTATATTATATGTTTGTCAAAATTAAATGATTCTTTATGATTGGTACATTTAAATTTACATTGGATAAATTTCTGGTATTTTTCTGATAATGTTCATTTTTTTAATGAATAGTGAAAAATGTTGTATTTAAATTCAAAACCTTTTTTTAATATAATTTATTTATATGATTAGATTATATTTTTAATTGGTTTTAAAGTGAAATTATAATATATTTTTACCTTTTCATCCAATGGTGTTCATTGGAATTAAATTCACTTTTAAATTGGACTTAAACTAGTGTCAATCATTTCATACTTATTATTTCATAAAAACACGTTATTTTCTCTGACAGCGGGAATTTATTATTAAATTAATTAATGTAACTTATATGTTTTGAATATTTTAAAATTGAAATCAGTTTTTAATTCGGAATATCAAATATAGCTTAGGGTGAAGTTTTGATATTTTTCTGAAAAAATTCAATTTTTGATGAATAGTGAAACCACTAAGTGGTACTTAAAAAACTGATTTTTTGTTTAAATGAAATTTTACCACCTATGTGTTTTTAATTTAAAAAATCGGACATACATGGTTTTCATTAAGAAGTAAAATGTGGTTGAATGGGATTAAAATAATTTTTTGGTGAATAGTAACTTTTCTGTTTTTAATCGCGATTAGAGTTAATTAGTGTAATTTAAGGTAAAAATAATGTTTTAATAATATTAAATGATCTTGAAACATGTCCTAAACTTATTGGATGTGTCATGGATGACCAATACAATCCATGGGTCAACTTGGGGACCCCATGGAGGCACTTTGGTAGGAAAATGGCATTAATATCTTTTTATTTAATGTTAAAATTAAAATGTCACAAACATGAGTTGTTTTACTAAAACTATTTTTAAATGGGGTTATACAAGTCATATTGTTGACAATAAATATATATTATAAAGATAAAAATATTTCCTACATCATGATATTTGTTTTATAATTTTCAAACAATAAATAAATTGAATTATTTATGACACCATGATGATGTAGAGATGACCTCAATATTTAACGATTTAAATAAAATGAAAATATAATGTAAAATCTAAAACCTACACTTGTCAAAAACTAATTATATGGGTGGATTTATAACTCATATAACCTTATCCTCGAAATATATAATATTTGGACCTATTAAATCAGAAAATAATTTTATAATAAAGTATCTTTTTGTAAGTTTCCAAGAGTGCCCCTCCTCTCCTATTATAAAAGGCCCCCACCTATACCACCTTACCCACACTACCAAAGCCCTTGGCTCAGACAAAACCTGCCCATTTTTTCTCTCCACATCCCTCTATAACTATTAGAAGCCTCACATTGGGCATAAGTCTTTCCAAGGAATCCTTTTAGCTCAAATCAAAAAGAGTTACCCGATTTAAAGGTAGTGTCTTCTCTTGTGTTCTTATGTTTTATTTTTCTTCTCTAACCCCTTAAAATCTTTTTATTCATTTCTTTTGTAACAACAACAGTATCTCCCATATACCTTTATGTTGTTATAAGAAGGATTCGAGCTACACTTACACACACCTACATCTAATTGTTAAAGAACATACTGTTTCCGTGGATGGCGAATTTCTGCCTCACGAAATGATAATTGTTCAATATTCTTTTAACAACTTCAAAGTTTTACATTAAAATGAAACTATATTTATATATGATATATAATATGTTTATGTTTACTTAATCTTCTGTATTTTTCATTTATAGCATACCGTTATGGTTTCCATTATGGGTAAACGCGATATCTTCAATTTAGGAAGTGCGGACAACCGCCCCCTCAAAGTGATTTGATTCGTTAATGCCATATGTGGGATGTATAAAGGATGTAATTAATGATATTATGTATGATATTATAATGTAATTATAATATAAATTTATATCATTATTATTCCATTCCATAAAATATGAAATATAAATGAAAGTAGTGTTCATGCGTACGTACGGCTTGCCGTTTCCATGAATGGTTCATTTCATTTCTTACCTCTAAATGTTATGTAATATTATAAATGCATGTATATACTGGATATATATGATATATATGATATCTAAATCATGAGTATAACTCTGGATATAATGGATACATGAACAACTTGTAATTATAAGGAGTTTATTTTTGACTCAAGTACCAATGATCGATAAAATGACCGTTATTAAATTAAATAATTACATAGTGTTCATAACATGGTAATAAGTGATATAAAAGTTATAATGAACTTGAAAAAGGATCTTAAGGAAGTAGAAATTAACTAAAGTTTAGTATTCAGGAGGTTAAAGAACGACCGAGTCATGTCAGACCCAAGGTATGGGACTTCGTCTCAATCTCCTTTCATTGAGGCATATTTTGTCTTATACACAACCTTCTTTTTACGATGTATAAACCCCTTTGACTTTTATGATTATTCAAAAGAAATATTTTTTTATACGAAGCGTTTTACTAAACGACAAATTGATAGTTTTTTTGTCGTACGTATGTGGCGACAATGACTTCTCCACCGCCGTGACCATTATTTGAGTTTCGGCTTCCTCTACAAGCCATAGATTTTTTTAAAAGAAAAATACATACCCTATTTTACTTTTCTTTTATTTTGGTATTGAAAATGGATCACATAATGTTTTTATACAAATGATTTGTATTGATATCTATTGAATGAAAAGTGGAAATGTTATGTTTCCTTTATGAATGTTCTATGTGATATGATTATGTTATGGTTCATGGGCATTATTATGAAGACGGGTGGTTCCGTGATAAACTAAGGGCAGGTGAGCCCGATATTGCTCTCCAATGCATTGGGTAACCCAAAAGAGTTAAACATTAAGGTTTCTCCTAATAGATTTAGGGAATATACTATGATGGGTATTCCAAATGTAACCAAGAGGGTTACTCCGTACATAAGAATGTTATGAATGCCTCAAGTTACCTTTATGTCTTATGATTTCTATGTTTTATTCATGTTTTGATGAAGTATGCTAAAGTTATTATGCTTTATGAGTAATGTATGATTTCATTGATTCTTATGTATACATGTACTCATGTTTTCTTTCCATATTTTTATATCCCTTACTGAGCTTTTTATGCTCATCCCAAGTTTTTGAAATTTTTTTCATAGGTCAAGGGAAAGGTACATGATGTGATGATAGTGCCAATGAAGTGTCAAAAGTAATCCATGTTTTATTTTAATTATGATTCCATTGATGGGAAAAATGAGTACTATCTTTTATGTAACCAATTTGTTTAAATGTGGAATGTAATGCATGTTTTATGATCTAATTCTCTGAAACTCTAAACCTGAAAAGATCCTCAATGTGTAATCTTGTAATAACTCAAGATTAAGTAAGGTTTAAGGCTGGGGCCTTATAACACCACCTCCACAAAGTTACATATTCTATTTTTCACCACCGCCTCTATTTTATGGTTATAATAATGGAACATAATAATAAATGAGAAATATATAAAATAATAATGTTTATTAATAATAAAATATAATCTCCCTTCATTACCTCTCATTAATTAGTAAATGAAAATATTAACGGTGCATTGTAAAGACTCACACCTCCACAGAGTATCATTTATCATTTTTCATCTTGTTTTCATTATTTATCAAAAAATGATTCTTATAAGATTTTAAAAAAAACATATATTATATCATTATTATTATATTATAATTATATTATAAACTTTCCAAGCCATACATATGCATTTTGTTCAAGAAAATAATTGTTTAGGAATTTTAAACACCCAATAAGGGCAGACTGACTAAAAATTACTTTTTAAATTATAAAACACTATTAATGGAAAATTGAGAAACCAAGAAGTCCATGAAGAAAGTAACAAAACAACCCACATGGAGATAACCCAGAACAATCTACAGGATCTACCCCTCCCTAATTGCTGCTCCATGACTTGAAGAATTCACCAATCTGGACCCTTTACCAAGCAGTACCGTGAAAAAATGAACGGGTACAAAACCGATGGAAAAGCTATAACCTCTCAATAATCCATGTCCAAAAGGCCACCACCAGTGAAGAATTTATACGCTGATCCCATTATGAATAATATCTAAGTAGAATTCTAGAAAAAAATCATCAAGCATTGCAATAGTACCAAGAAAAAAGAATCCAGAAGCATACATAACACGTAAAATATAGCCTATCACTCAATAAAACCAACACCACAAACTTAACAAAAGACATTGATGAGTAAATGTATTCTACCTAAGTCCATTTTCATAAAGAATTTTCAGGAAATAGATGAGATCTATGTAGTAGGGGCATCTGTTAGAAGATCCTCTACTCGAATGGACAACTTGTCCCAATTCGGAATATACTCCTCAACACTGATTGTCACATTATTGAAGCCCCCAACTAATATCGAGTCATGCCTTCCTATCCTAGAATATTTTTCCTCATTAAGGGACATCCTTAGTAGTCTCCCCATAAATTTATCAGCTTCTTAGTTAGATTCATTATGATACAAAACTTATTCCACCGATTCTTCTTCCGAGCTCATGATAAAATCAAAATATTGTTCATCCACAACACCTTCCTTTCTATGTTTTTCCAAGTGCTTGTCTTTAAATTTGTTTTCTGAACATGTCTCTATAGTAAGAGGTAAGTAGGAGTAATACTTCTTCTCCTTATGAATTCCCTTCCACCCTTCCATGGATGGCCTAACCCGAACACCATCCATCTCTTGAACCGCATTGATAGACTCTATCTACATGACCTCTTTATTGATAAGCTCATCATGAACCTCCTTTAACTTCAATGCCTGAGGTTGTAAGTCTTAGACCTCTTTAGCAGCAAAATCCTATGTCTGACCCCCCTCTTAATCAATTTATGTGTCATCAACTTCAAGACAATAAAAACTAATGTACACTTGGACATTCGTATTAGGTCTTTCCAAACACACTCCTCATAATTCCATCGCACAACCCATACTGCCTTCACTAGCGCTAGAAAACCTTGTGTTCTAGACTTCAACAACTCGGTGATACTCCACTTCACCCTCTATATTGGAAACTTCCATTACATCATTAAAAGGACCTACAGTCCCATTGTTTGGGATCTTGGATTCAGAATAGGGAAGACCCACTCCTGCATTAGCAGTCAACCCAGTGTCTGCTATCCCCCCGCACTCTTGCAAACCCAATGAAACAGCCCCTAGCTGCTTGTCGTGATTATAGGTGACACCTCCCAGTGCAGGTGCCTTGAGCCACACAACTATACTAGGCATGGGCCCTCTGTCAAGCCCATTACCTTTTCCATCCAAATTCATATCCAATATTTGTATTTGGTTCCACCAAGCCCAAGGTTCACCATGCACTGCCATATCAATCCGCATGCCCCCTTTCCCATGACTCGAGGACCCATCCACACCATTGGCCCTTACCCCTTGCTTCCTCGACCCACGTATGCAGTCCTCCACCGAGTGGCCTATCCACTTGAAATCATAAAAAAATCCACAAAAGACTCATACAGAACATGTTTCTTATAATGGTATTCCGCTCCAATAGTGATCCAAATGAATTCTGGGGGATTTCGAGAAACATTGACCTCGACACAAACCATTGGATTGATTGGATGGAACACACCTTTGGTACGACTATCATGACACATAAACCTTCCAACAAGATTACCCACCATCATAATAATTTATGAATTCTTGAAAGGAAGAAGAATATTAGGTATACTCACCGAAATCACTGCCCTAGGGGAGTCCCTTTTCATGTGGTATTCATATGTCCATATTTGTGGGTAAAATCTGGACCTATTGCAGTTGCGAGGCATGCACGACTATCCCTTGATCAAATCTTCCTCAAACATGAAGTGCACCATTAGGTTTCTATTGTCGTGTAAACCAAAAGTATCCCTTTATTGAATATTTCATGAGTCGAAGACGAATCCATTGAATGTATCCACCAATGGAATTCTCTATGAAAAATGATAAATAAATGTCTGGTTGAGCAATGCAGAAGCATTATAAAATTTGGCAGGCAACAATGGTAGGTTGGGGCTTCCGTTGTACAAGTCAGGGACATTCGGGTGTAGAGAACATTCTGAAAACACAGGGAGCATCTTCAGTTCGGAAAGGGGGGAAAAGGAAGACTTTTTTCTCTTGGAGAAGTATGAAGGTCCCTCCCCTATAGATGGGGGAGGGACCGGCGCAGTTTCCTTCACCGTCAGGAAATGGGAATGGTGTCGTGAGCTCCCCCTCCCCCTTTTAATGGGCATATAAAGACAATTCTATAAAAATATACCATAAAAGACTATGGAAACTTATATAATAATATTATTTAAAATTAATAATAAAATAATTATTGTTTTATGGTTTGGGAATTTTTATATTGTGTAATTAACTTAATATTAATATATAATCTTATTTCTTTAATTAAACTAAAACAAACTCATATTGATTTTAATTTCACTAAAAATTAAGAAAGAACTATATAAATGAAAATATAATACGATAATAAATTTTGGATATTAAAACAAATAAAAATGAGTAAGGTTCTAAATAAGGTATTTTATAAGTTGTGATGTTTCTTTCATTAAAATAATGAATCCTGAAAAAAATGTGGTTTACCCATCACAAATATTTACCCCTTAATACATTTTTCTTATTATACACTATGTTTTCATTGAAATAATATATCCAATACCCCAATTGGTATTTCATATATAATTTCTTATCAAATCTCTCAAGGGGTTTCAACACGAATGCTTTTAATGTCGAATGTGTTTCCTTGTCTAAAATTTAAATTTCTTGAGACATGTTTTATATTTGGTAGCATAATTATTTTTATAGTGTTCTTATATGGTAACCTAATTATTACATAAAAAATATTTCATTTTATTGTTAAATATTCATTACATATCATTAGGATCCACTCAATAACCATAAATGTGTACTCTCTTCATAAATGGGGATATATAAATATCTAGTATTTAAAATATCCATTTCATCTTCTATATAGTTCTTAATAATTAGAACTATTGTTATACATATCATGCATAAAATATTTATTGTTTTCTAGGGAAAAGGAAACATATAAATGTGTGAGATTAGATTATCAATAAGGTTGGACATGAGAAATATAAATGGTTTCTAGTATGTGTGAATAACCTGAGTATATGGGTATAAGAATATGATATTAACATTAGAAATTAACACCAAACAATTTATATAATAATCGTTCAGTTGATATAGTTTGTAAATTCATAAGACATGAATCATAAAATAATCAAAGAACATAATCCATGAGATTGAAAGTTTTGAATAACATAGTATCATAAATGAGTGTCAAAAATTGAAGCATTATCATAATCATAGAAATATTTTGTTAAGGATCTTCACCCAGCTACTCCTCAAATGTTAGGATGGAGAAAACCACTAGTGTACCTACTTTGTTAATGAGAAAAATACAATTTTTATTTTGAAAAGAAATATTCAAAAATGAAAATTTTATAAAATATTAAGGAAAATTTTTCTATTTTAAATCAAAATGGAATCTTTGAAAGGAATATTTAATGTAAATATATATTATGATTGTGTTTAAATCAATTCATATGCTGTATGATAAAACAAAAATTCCATTCCCAATTTCTAAAAAATTAAAAGGTAACTTATTATTAGTATGACATATGTATTCAATTAAAAAAATAAAAGTACATAGAAAATTGAAGAAATGAAATTATTATATATTTATTGAATTTAAAGTACATTATTGAAATAATATAAACGAAAATATCAACATTGAAGAAAAATATTTAAAACAGAAGAGATAAATAAATCTAGTTTTCTTTAAAAAAATACTTTTAGTCACATGTGTAAATAAAAGGGGGAAAATGATGATAAAATGTGTAATATATATTGAAATATTTTTGAAACGAATATATAAATGACATGAGAGATACAAATAATTTATTTTCATCATTATAAATTTGATCATAATCCAAAATGGTAAAAATGATATTATAACATAAAATAATTACTTCAAGTTTGTCCTTCTTCATATGAAAAATAACATCATGTATAAATAAAATAAATTTATTATAATTCTATATCAAAAATATATTCACAACAAAAAAATTCATATGTTTACTCATGAAAAATTTCACCCATTCATTAACAATCATTCACCATCATCATTATTTCGGGTGTTAATATCTCTTTTTCATGTATGTTATAATTCAAATTTTATTGTTCTTGAACTTTGATTATGGACCCTTTCTTTACAAAATATTATAATTATTTAAATATAATTTATTTGAATAATATTATTTTTTATAACCATTTAGATAAATTAGTGATGAAAAATGGATTACATCACAACAAGTAGATGACAGTTAGTATGTACGCATTAATGATGATTCAATTTTTCGATGGTTGGAATGAAAAAAAGTAATATAATTATTCATATTAAATTAAAAAAATTTGTATATGAAAATAATATATATATATATATATATATATTAAATCTATCACAATCACCAACCATGAATGAAGTTGATAGGAAGTGTTGCATATCACTATATAAAGGCAGTAGTCCACATGTTTGTATGAATTATAATTTCTTTTACCAGTTGGTTGAGAAGAGGTGGGAAATTTATTATAAATTAATTATAATAAAATATAATTATATTTATGATACTATATGAATAATTTTATGATTTATACACTATTTTTATATGATTTAGTGGAAGAAGAAATTCTAAAAGAGAATGGTTAATATTTATACAACTTATTTGAGACACCTATTTTGGATAACACCTTATGCCTTGATAGGTTGGTGTTATGTGTAGACCTGAAACTCTTGGATTAATGGAAGGAACCTAGTAAGGTTTTTAATTAGTTATTTTTAAATTGTGTGAATAATTAATGATAAGTGGTTGCCTTTTATATTTGAGGGGAGGGACACACATGGAATTTCATAAAAGGTTTCATCAATACAAGGTCAATTTTATGAGCATGTGGACAAAAATGGCTATTAATATGAAGTTTGGTTATGATAATATTTAAATCTATTCAAATAATAATAATTATACTAGTTTATGTTGCATTATTACATGTATCTTATAGTTTAAACCCTTAGTAAACTCGTTTTAACCATGAGTGAAACAAAAAAATTCTACAATGTTTAAGATTAATTATGAGTACAAAAACATTACACAATTAAATTATATTAATTATTATGATTTAAAATATATAATACATTTTACCTAATTAAATTTATATAAGTGGTAGAATTTATTTTTCAATAACATCACAAAATGCAATGAAACCTTTTTTATAGAAAAATACATTTTTCAACATAAGTCCAGATTTACTTCCAAACCCTAACTTGTAAAAATATTAATATTAATTTTTTTTTGAATTTATAATAAAATAAATTTATTATTAATATTAAAAAATACAGGTTAATTTAATATTCTAAAAAAATAATTACATTCATAAAATCAGTTTTTAAAATTGTGTTTTTAAGCACAAAAATGAACTTATAGAAAAGGAATGTATAATTATGATTCCTATTTAATTAGTTATATTTTTTATCTCTAAATATTTTTTAAATTCATGATCATATTCAAAATTTAATGGTTCATTTACGTGAAAATAAATAATAGTTCTTACAAAGATGTGTATTGTTCACTATTTATTGAAAATATATATTTTCGTGAAAAATTATAATAATTTAACCTAAGATAATATTGAAATTAAATATAAAAAAATTATTTATATTTCTAAAATTAAAATTTAAAAAATGGTGATAATTTATTGTTATTTATTTTTAAAAAATTCTATAAAACTTTTTAAAAAATAAATATTTTTGAATCATAAAATGTTTTTATAAAACATTGTGTTCATATTTATTACAAATTAATAAATACCATTAAATTATATAAAACCATTGTGAAGATTTCTCATAAAGAAGTTATTGTTATTCATAATTTCTAATTTAATTTATAGTTTATAGTATATCTTTGTTTTTTTATGCCCAGTATTGCGTGTCAAACAAGCTATCAAACACCTAAAATTTATTTACAGAAAAATATATTCTAAAATCTCAGGGTGTTATAGTTCACTACCCCACTAGCTTCGAGTATAATGAATGTATTTCATCACATGATATTTGTATATGCATTTAATGTTATCTCTATATTACATTCTTTCTATTATTATGTAACCATTACTGTAATGGATTTTGGAAATTCAACTCCCTTTGTTGAGTTATAATGCTTATTATTCCTTAATAAAATATAATATTTTTATTGATTGGATGAAATTATTTATTAAATTATTAGTTTATTACTCAATAAGTGTTTATTGAATGGTACATTATATTTCAATATAATGGTAAATGATATTTTAAATCATATCTTTAACCTTGATAAATTTCATTCACAAAAAGTATCTTTATTTTTTGATAACTTTTTACCATATTTAAAGATGATTTACCATATTTATCCATAATTTCCTTTACAACCAATGTTATCCATTATAATTTTTAACACATCAAATATTTAAAAAACATTATAAAATCACTCTTAACTCATTGTTTTTACAAATGTATTATATAATCTCATTTTAATGTTTTCTATATTAATATCACTTTCAAACAATTTTTTATTTTATATAAATATTTCAATCAATGTTATCTCATTTTTTAAAAGAATTATTCGTCTCATAGTTCTTTAAAATATTCATCAAAAATGATTTCAAAATATTATAGATATTTCTTAGTTATTTTTTTAAAACTCCAATTTTTTTAAATATATGTCATTATTATTTAACATATTTGGTAATAAATCAAGGAAATTATTCAAATAATTAAATCTACATTTATCATGAAATATTATATTATATCATTCTCTTTTGGATTTATAGTCTATCACTACTTTTGTCCTAACTAATTATCATTGGTGTATAAATGAAAATTTTCTTCCAATGCCTTTCCTCTATGACTACCGTAATATTTATTCATTTGACTAAAGGGTGTTCACCTAGATTTCATATATTGATTTATTAGGGAACATATTTATTTCACTGTATACCCTTTTTCCATATAATAAAAATACTATATCATTTGATAACATGATTCAATTATAATAAACTATAATGTTATAGAATATATTTGGTTACCCATTTATTTTCCATGTGTTTATATATTTTTTATTTTGAATTTTTATACATATGAATTCATTTGAAAAGGATATAAAACCTGATTTTTATTGGTTCTTGGTAATGTGAAGAATGAAACCCATTTTTTACATGGGATATTTGTTATTGTAAGAAGGAATCCAATATTTATTTGAAGGGTTTATTTATAATATGATGGATTTTTATTTTCATGTTTGAAAAGTAAGTATGGATTAATGATTGGTGGGGTACTATATCTCCCTACAATGCATTAGTTAAATGTTCAAATCAATTTATATGTGTATATTTGGAAATAATTTAGTTGTTATCAAGCATTTATGGAAGTGATTTTATCTATGTGGTGATTTATACGTGGGTGTAGTTACGTTTTCTTGCAATAATGAGTGAAACTATGTCACTCATGAATGAAATGCTCTATATACTAATATGTTTCCACTTTTTAAAATTTTCAAATTTTTTAGATTATCCTATTGATTATGCTATACTCTCATGAATCATGTTTTTTGACTCACATTTCCAAACTCGTTTGATTCATATATTATGTCATGATAATTCATATAACATGATTTACTATCAATTATTTGAAGGATATAACATTCTTATATGTTTTTCTTATACTCATACTCTTTTGTTATTGTCACTCATGATCATTTTATATCATTGAAAGTTTTTACCCTTTTGGGAATATTATTTTCCCAAAATATTATGTTTATAATTTCATTGTTTATGAAGAAGTATAATAGGTAATATGTGTCTAGAAGTCTATATTGTTTTGGAATATCAGTTATATGTTAAAGGCTTGATATGGACTAATTAATTGTATATATAGTGGGGGAAATATTTATTCAACATAAATAATATGGGTTATCTAGTTATATCCTTTCCCAAACTCTCTATGAATATATTTCTAAAAGGTCACCATAATGTAAATGGTGGATTATTTGTGAATAATCATGTAATTATATATGTACATCAAAGAAAATGTGTAAAATTTTTTGTTTTTAGAACTGGGTTGGATAATTCAGGTTTAGGGAGCCTCTTATGGCATGATAAAACCTTTTTAAGTATAAATAGATGAAAATATAATGTAATTATATAGATTGGTGTATATAGTATTCTTGATATAAAACTCTATGATATTAGGCATGTTATGTTTTTATGAATAATTTCCAAGACAACATAAGCATTAAATCTGATGACATCAAAAAAATTAGAACATATCATATAAGATACATGTTAATTATATCATGGAGAATAATGGGGTATGTTTATGTACCTCTTGTGGCTAAATTAAAATATTAAGTAATATAAAATTGAAATTAAATATTAAGAATTTTCAAAAATAAATGAGTTACTTTAGGGCCCATGAGTGGAAGTATATATTAACCAAGAATTAATCAACCATTAATATGTTAAATAGGATTATTAAAAATTTCAAATTTCCTTACAAAAAATAAATCTGTTATGTTATTAAAATATAGATTGGTGATGAGTATAATAATAATTCATTAAGTATTAAAATATATAGTAGATTTACTCATAAACTCTCATTTCCTTATGCACATTATATCCTTGATGTTAATAATAGAAGGATAAATAACTAGTTTTATTATAATTGGGAAGTATTTTGTTATCCCTTTAGAGAATTGATTCTCAAATAATGACCATAATCCATAACCATATTCCAACTAAAATGACCTATGAATTCCATTTAATTTATAATATGAATGAAATCCATTATTTCATAATCAATTTGTTTAGATGAAAAGTGTTTGTTATGATTTAGTCAATAAATTCACATAGAACAAAAAAAAACACTAAGTGATTATAAATTAATTATCCTAATATTTATATTGAATATTCTATAAATAAATGTGATTAAATTATTATAAGGACGTTATATAATGTATTTATATATCTTAGTGAATATCTTTATTTGAGATAGTGAGAAAATAATAAAATTGGATAGAGTGAAGGCTCATGAGGTACGAGTAGTTGGAATATTAATATATTAAATAAATCTTTTGGAAAAGGAGTGTTCTTGAGAAATTTACCATATAAGAAATATGAAAACAAGAGAGCTTGTTTTATGATAACCAAATCAAGGTGATGTATTTTTCAATTTAATTAATGTATCTTTATCCTTATGGATTAAATATAATGAAATATTCTTGGATTGGATGTATTTTGTGAATACATAGACATATTCGGGATAATAAAATATTTTATGTATTGTGGTAGTTTTTAAAATTAATAAAATTCCATCAGTGGTTATTCATGAGAGTATAATATTGTAAGGTCATGTTTTGGAAAATATTACATGGATAATTATCAAACAGATTATCATATTTAGATGTTGTAAAGGGAAGTATCTTCAAACCAATTATCCAAAAAATCCTTGTAGACTCTACTTTTCATTGAAATATATTGTGTTAATTTTATTGGTAATTCTTTGTTATAATCACCTTCCATATAATTCAACCTTACAGATGGGGTTCATATAGCATGACTAGAAAGGTATGGTGATATTATAGAATTCCAATATGATATAAATGTTTCATGAATCTATTTATGGATATGAGAAAATAAAGTGTTCATGAAATATTCATTTAGAATGAAAGTATGTAAAATTTCAATAATACGTTTGTGGGATAACTATATATTTCCGTGTAATTTTTTTTATAATATATTGAATGAAATATTACTCTTATGGTCAACTAAGATTAAATGAAGAGTAACTCCACATAGTTTTTCATTAAGTAGAAAACCAATTTGCAGGGAAATAGATTTTTTGGAGTTGATCAATAGTCTTATCGGACCAATTAAATGTACATATTATGATGATTTATTCCAAAATATGTGTTGGAATAATTATAGAGAGAATTTCTAAAAAATATCTATGGAATAAATTTTTATATGTCTATATGTTAATACATATAAGGATATCAAAATGGTGAGTAAAGCATTATCTATTTCATTGATTGATCTATCACATATTACATACTATTTAATAAGTATAATATTTCCCACTAATTAATTATTGTAGTAAAATATAATAAAATTCTCTAAGTGATGAAAATGAACTGGTATGAACTACCCAATATTACTAAAAAAAGCACAAAGGTTATGTACATGGAATACAAATAGGATTGAACAATGGTTAAAAAGGGGATAAAACTAGTATTCTTATGGATCAATTGATCAGATGTCATAGTTAGGATACATAAATAATAGAGTTAAAAAATTAAAATATGTGGTAGCTATATTTACAAATAAACAGAATATTAGGTTTGCTGATGTAGCGAAAGAAGAATAATTAAATAAAAAATGGCTTTTTATTGTTCATGGAATCATACCAAGGATGTAATTTTATTACATAAATTATGATAATAATATGACATTGTTAGTGTCCAAGATGTTTTTATTTGGAAAAAAGATAAAACGTGATACATGTAGTGATGTATTCTCTTGAGTTATATTTTAGTAAAGTAGGTGAAGTCATGAATAATATATTATCTATTTTAGAAGTCATGTAAGTTGCAGTCACTAAATACATTACTTATCATTGGGATGACTCTATCACATGATAGATGAAAATTTGATGGGTATAATTTGGTCTCTATTGAGAGTGATATTGTTGAAAATGTGGGTTCCATAAACCTAGAAAGAATTGTAATATCCAATTATTGTATTGTGTCTAAGGTGGGCAATGCATGGTGAAATCTTCCCATAATATTTGTAATAATTTGTATCGTCTATTTATATAGTAATATCCATATATTATTTTTTTATATTAATAGGTTATAACACTTTCCAACTATAATAAGAACCATGAGATCCTGTGACCTTAATCTTAAATTTATATCCTTTAGTTTAGATATATCATTATAATGTGACATAAATGATTTATGACAAACAGGTGTTGGTGGATCATAAACCATGGAAATTTTTCTCATAAATATTGTACTTGACGATATTGAGTAGATGATACCATGAGTGCTGGACCACCAATTGAAACACCTTATCACTAAGTTATCATTGGATGTTTCTATCCTATTGAACATGTATTGTTCTATGAATTTTAGATCATTACCAATGTGTAACATTTGATTACAGACATTCATGTAAGATAAAAATCATTAATTTTTTCATGTTGATGTATCTTGTTTTGGGTTCATAATTAGTTATATGATATTGATTGAATGATCAAGACATTATTTTTTCTTCTGAATGGATGAGATATCTTGGGCTTAATTGACCAGTATGGTATTACCATTCAAAAATCTATGGCTATGGTAGAAGTTGGTATCAATATATTGTATGTTTATTAAATAAATAAATCTTGAAAATATAATAAAATAATGTTTGTACCTTACATAATTTGATATCAAGAGATGAAGTGATAATATTATATGGTGCATTATTATATAAGGTTAATGATACTATGAACAAACCTTATCAAAATAGGTTCCATAATGTGTTTCTTGATATTGGTATTGGTATTCGGGTATGAATCCCTACTTCCAAGAAAAGAATCTAGATAGTGATACACAACATTTTATTTAAAATCATGGCCAATTCTAATAAACCAGTGTTTTGGAAAAAATGTTGCCTACAATGGGGACTAAGATATAACCTAGTGTAATACATCACTATAAATAATTAAATTATTTATTATTTTATTTTACAATAATGGGCGATTAATTTTTTGTAACACCCCAAGATTTCATAGTGTGTTATTTCTTCAAAATAATTCAATAACTTGCACTACACGCAACACCGAGTTCAATCACACCATGACTTACAAAAAAAACCCATTCAAAAGAGGTTATGAATAGTATTATCTAAATTTTAAACTTTATATAATCCTCATAATTTTAGAATCCATATTATGTGTTTCTTAGATATAATGCAAGAACAAATTCATTTTCAGTATTGCACTTTTATCAACTTTTAATATTGAACCCTTTTTAAATACAATATTTTAAACTTTTTGACTAAATGGGGAAATCAAAAATTTAAAATGAAACATCCCAAGATTCTACGGTACGCTTCTCTTTGAATAATGCGATAGCGTGTGTTGTACGGAACACCGAGTTCAAACAACCAATCAAACTAGCCGTTATGAATATTAATACCTAATTTTTAAAATTATATATATTTTATATTTCAAAATGGACTTCATTTTTGGATTCGGAATATCTAATTTATCCTAAGGTGAAATTTTGGTACTTTTCGGATAACTTTCATATTTTGATGAATAGTGAAAATTACTAAATTTTAATTAAAAACAACTTTTTTAATCAAAATAATTAATAGTGATAAATTATGAATTTTAGTAGTTTTAAATTATATTTAGAATATAGTTTTACCATTTAATATAATGTTGGTCATTGGACATAATTTTACAATTAAACCGAACATAAACAAGTGTCAATCTTTTGATAGTCATTATATCTTAAAAACACGCTTTTTGTTTTGACAGCGGGAATTAATTTTAAATTAGTTTCTTCCACTTATGTGTTTTGAATTTAGGAAAATGGATTCCATATTTGGAATCAGTATGTTCAAATTGTGTAAATATGTAACTTTTATTTTTAGACATTTTGAATAATTACTGCGGTAAATATTTTATTTACCATGGTAAAGGGTAAATCCGGTAAATAAGGGTCAAAAAATAATATTTTAATAATACTAAATTACCCTAAAACGTGTCTTAACCCTATTGGTTGATACATGGTCGACCATGGACATCTTTGGGTCGATTTTGGGACCCCATGGATCCACTTGTAAGTGATAATGACACTTTATTTTAATTAAGTTAAAATGAATACAAAAATGACACAAGCATATATCTTTTAGAAAAACAATTGTTACATAGGGTTATATATGTTGGATTTTAGATTATAAATATTAATTAGAAAGATAAAAAGATTTCCTACATAATGATATTTTATTTATAATTTTTAGACATTAAATAATTTATTTTATTTATGACACAATGATGATGCAGTAATTAAAATAATAGTGAAAAATTAAAATAATTGATATTATAAATACCCAAATAAATATAATATGAAACTTTTAATGAAATAAACTAATTTTATAGGATAATATGATATATTAGGATTGATTTAATTAAATTTTTTCGAAGTAATAAATCTTTTATGAGTTTCACAAAAATCAACTATTGAATAGTGTCAAAATTGACATAAAAGAGTTCTTAAAACAAATATTATATTATTAATTGATATTAAATTCCTAAAAATCTAAGGATCGGCCAAGAGACTTATATCATGATAGGTTCATCATTAATGGACCACTTGGGGGTCTCTTGGATGTATATAGTAAGTTTATTAACCATATTATATAAAAATACAAGGAGACATTGTAAAAGTGAAACTAATTAACTTAGAGTTAATACTTAAAGATAAGGTTAATATAAGTACCCAAACCAGTCTAAATTCTATTGGTTGAGTGGTTTTCGACCTCTCCCCACATTAACCTTTGAATAGTAAACTTTGGAGCCACTGGAAACCGAAGAAGAGGTAATGATTTCACCACCCTTTTCTAAGTTCATTTCTTCTTCCACATCTTCTTCCTTTGTTGTTACCATTCTAAAATAATAAATCCAGTATCATATATATACTGTGATGTTATTATAAATATGGTACAACCATATTCAGTATTCTATCTACCCTTTGAATAACATGTCACCATACGTGCGTACGTACGGCTTACCGTCTCCACGTCGTGGTGTAATTGTTATTTAATATAATATTATTTGGATGGGTATAATAATGATGTGTAAATCATTTAAATAACAAATATAACATGTTAATTATTATGTATATATGATATAACATCCATTTATATATTATTTTAATATCAAAAGAATGATATTGTCGCTCGTGCGTACGTACGGACTACCGTCTCCACGAACGCGATGAGATTCATTCTCCATCGTATCGATTCAAGTATAATTATCATTTGATGATTTAAAAAATGATGTTTAAGGACTTGATATCATTCTGGATATGAATAATATAAAACCTATCCTTTACAAACATGTCTTACATAACAAAACATATAAAAGAAAACAAGTAAGTTAACACCCGAAACAACGATAATACTAAGATATTATTATCAAATCAATATTAAAAGATCATATATGATATCATATTAATGTATATGATTATTGTATAATTTAATAACAATTATTTCACCATTATACAGGAGGTTAACCTACCCCAACCAAGGAAAAGTACAAGGTAAGGGATTTTCTTATCTCACTTTCAATTCCGTGAGATTTCCATTGTTCGCCACTAAATTATTGAAAGTGGTGTATTGTGTACTACCATTTGATATATATTATCATGATTCTCTTTATATTCATGTTATTCTGTAAATCCTTTGGTGGTTATTAACTTTTGTCCATACGACTCAGTTGATTAACGTGGTAAGGGGTTTTCATCTCACTCCTTATTCCCGTGAGATTCATGCCATATTACCACCATCATCTTTTGTGTGGTGTATATGTTGCCCATAATTATATTCTTTGTGTAATACACTCTAATTTATGTGTATTTTCATATTCATTGTATGATACCTCTTTCATGGGTTGTATGTTTAATAAGTTACCAAATTGGGAAGGGTTATTTCACAATCTCTTCATTATCCGATGTTGTTTATACGTAATAATCTACTGGGTTTTCTTTATCATCCACATCCATGTTTCTTCGAAATGTATTTAAAAACATATTTATTATTTACAAGAATATGGATTAAAGTAATTTATACCCTTCTTTGACTTTTTATAAGAGGTTTATAAAGGAATCTTTCCGTCGTTTTCAAAACAAGGTCCTTTTTAACCTTTTCGACAGAATTAAGGTAAGAATGTTTTTTTAACTTATACGGCGGGTGCGGCTATTTTCTGCCGTTATAAAACCTTCAAAGCTTCCCTTAGAAGCTTATAAGAATATTTTCAAAGAAAATGTTTTATTTTATATGGATCTTAAATGATTTCAAAATAAAAGGAGATATTACATTAAAAAGAATTTTGATTTCATCTATGTCAACATCCTTTGATGGATTTTAAGATTATTTGAATTAGATTTATTATGATACAAAACTTCTATATTGTATTGAAGGTTTTGTGATATGTTTGACTGTGGATGTGCTATTTTTATACCATTCATAGTTTATGGTGAAATTATTGACATTTTGTATGCTAGTTTTAATACGAATGTTTATGTTATGTTTAAACCTTTTCATATGGGAATGCAATGGACTTAGTAAGTGACGGGTGGATCCCGCTATAGCTCCTCGATGCATCTGTAGGTCTCATGAGACAAACTAGTGTCTTGGAACAAGGCCTTTACAAAATCTTATTTGTAGTCTTGGCACGAGGCCTTGACTATGGGGTTATGATAGTCTGGCATTATGCATTCCAACATTATGAAAGTGGTTATTGATTTTTGCATGTGATTATTCGATTAGTAGAATATCCATGTGAATAAGTAAATGGCATTATTTCATTTTATTTATGCCATACCATGTTGAATGTTTATGTTTGAAAGGCTTTTGTTTTAGTTATACATTGCCTTAAATGTGTATTCTTATTTATGAAAGTTTCCGCTATATTGTTATCCTTACTGGGCATTTGAGCTCACCCCTTTTCTATGTTTTATTTTTCCCAGGAAGTGAAGAAGTAAATTATGAATGACCTGCAGGGATATTATGTGGGGATATGAGTGTGGATTATGGAGACAATATGTTGTTGTAGTAGTTTTTCATTTTATGATGTAATGTAAGACTTATGAATATATCTAGTGTTTCCAAGACTACTAAACCAATCGGTCATTCGAGATTTGATCTTTCTTGTGATCATGCAAATGTTATGTAATCATGCACCAACTCTGGGTAACTGGGGTCGGGGCGTTACAGTTGGTATCAGAGGATGTTTAGTACAAACCATGGAAGCTAGATTTAGATAAACTCTGATTAGAGCACGTAGACCTAAGATGAACTTTGAGGATTAGTATAGAAGAACTTCCTAGAATTTTGGTATTGTAGAGATTTTGTGAGTTTTCCGAGCAATACATCCTTGTCTGGATACGAGCAGGTAGAGGCGGCTCTGGCACAGATATACCTAGGGGTAAAACCCGACAACACCGCTTTGAGCTAGACTCGAACAGGAACTGGTGCACGACAACGAGCCTTGCTGCACTCTTGGTTACGACACTCCCGGGGGATATGCTTAGGATAACTCTCATTTTCTTTACAAATAATTATGAAGGGTTTATGAGTACATATTTCTTCAAAGAAAACATTTTTATGATTATGGATTATATCCATAAATAGTTCAATTTATGTAAAGTGTTTTATAATTATGGGATTATGTATTTTGATTCATAAACTGATCTAGTGTATGCCATTGTTTAGAAATGGCACCCAATAGAAGGAATGAGAACTCTAGCAATGCACATGATACAAAGAAAAAGAAGGATCATATATTTTATGGTCTTAAGCCAGAATTTACAAGAGAAATAGGCTCGCATGTATTATCATCATATGAAGAAATAATATCATGTGTTGATAAGATAAGTAAAGATTTTACTGAGTCCTATGGCTTTGAAAGGATGAAAGAGAAGAAAAGGATGGAAGAGAGAAAGATGGATAAAGGGAAGAGGGAAAATAAGAATTTTCCCATATGTGGTAACTGTGGAAAGAAACACCCTGGAACATTCCTGAAAGGAATGGGAGTTTGTTATAAGTGTGGAGGAAAAGGGCACAAAGTACGTGACTGCAAGGGTAAGAAAATGGTTTTAAATGTACAATGCTTCATTTGCAAGGAGTTTGGACACTACACGAACCTATGTCCCAGTCATCAGACTATGCCGCAAATGATGTTATTGGATAATAATCAAGTTATGATACTACCACAGATGAAGTGGAATGATTAGAGTTCTTATGTTGATTATGTCAATTGAGTGTTGTATCAACAATGTACTTGTTATAATAATTATGGAGTATATAAGGATTGTACTGCAGTACTATTTCATTAAGGACTTGAGATTGTGTGGAACAAAGAAAAGTGACTCAATAGCAGGATAAATTTTTGGAAAATATATGGTTGAGAGAATGATAAATCATAATATAGTTCTGATACTGAGGTAGTGATTTTGGAATAATATGTGATTGTTTTGGATAAATTATATTGGATATTCTTGACTACCGTGGAACTGATTAATGATTTGTATATTCCATCATTGTTGGGGTTTAAAACATTTTTGGATTAATGATGTATATCCAGCATTCTATATGTAATAAGGGAGCATGAATGTAATCAATAAGGAATATGGTAATACATGATGAAGGTATTCATATGCTATTACGGGGTAAAAAGGATCTATATTATGTTTACCTTCCTTATAAATGTTGGAGTATGAGTTTGGACAGAAGTATTTTGGATAGTTCTAGTTTGGATTATTTTGGATTTCCATAAAAGGACAACCCGGAGGTCGGGCGGTAACCCGTCGCGTCCGGCAAGGCTGCGAGACTTGAACCCGCAACCGAAGGGCGACAAGGGTGTATCACCTACCACTGGCCCACGAGATGTCCTGGATTAAATAATGTAGGTTTTTTAAAAGATCTGGTAGATGAATTATAAATTCATTTATTTTGAAACCCTGTACGAATAGTATAAATAGAAAAAAAATTACATTCTATTATCTTTTAGAGTGAAAGATGAGTTTGTGGTAGAAATTTATTAATGGAAAAAACTCTAATTATAAAGTATGTATATCTCCTTATGATCTTATCCAATCTCATAAATAAATTCCTCAACATTAATAAAAGAAACTTAGAACAAAAATGTTGTCCTAGATGGTACCATAAATCATCACTAATTTATGGCTTTGGGATTGTTGGCCTTTTCATAGCCATGTTCTCTACCACTCTCCATCAGATAATTGATGGTTAGATTTATCTTCCATATCCATATTTTCCTACATAGAACCCTAGTATATGTTATTTTCGGTAATCTTCATACTTTCGACTCTTTATTTTAAATAGAGGCCTCATTAATTCATTTTTCGATGTGGGATTTCAACTAAGATATTTTGAAACGTCAAAAATGTGTTATCCTAATACCCTATGTTTTGTTGAACCGATGGTATTTCAAATCATCATAGATTGATGAATTTAAGGACCTCAATTTTACAATTGTTTGTGATTGATGACCTCAATCACTACCTATAAATATTTACGTTTTTCCTCCAATTATATTTCTCTAATTGCCACCAATGTTCTCCTAATCGAGATCATAATTTGGTGGTGACCCTTTCATTTCTCTTTTCCTCATATTAAGACTAAATTTTAGTAACCCAATTTCCGATGTGGGTTTTCCCACAAATATATTTTCTATTTTCAACCTTTTATTTTCGAAGAACAATTTCAAATTGCGAGGACGCAATTTATTGAAGGAGGGGAGAATGTAACACCCCAAGATTTCATAGTGTGTTATTTCTTCAAAATAATTCAATAACATGCACTACACGCAACACCGAGTTCAATCAAACCATGACTTACAAAAAAAATCCATTCAAAAGAGGTTATTAATAGTATTATCTAAATTTTAAACTTTATATAATCCTCATAATTTTAGAATCCATATTATGAGTTTCTTAGATATAATGCAAGAAAAAATTCATTTTCAGTATTGCACTTTTATCAACTTTTAATAGTGAACCCTTTTTAAATACAATATTTTAAACTTTTTGACTAAATGGGGACATCAAAAATATAAAATGAAACATCCCAAGCTTCTACAGTACGCTTCTCTTTGAATAATGCGATTGCGTGTGTTGTACGCAACACCGAGTTCTAACAACCAATCAAACTAGCCGTAATGAATAGTAATAACTACTTTTTAAAATTATATATATTTTGTATTTCAAAATTGACTTCATTTTTGGATTCAGAATATCTAATTTATCCTAAGGTGAAATTTTGGTAATTTTCGGATAACTTTCATATTTTGATGAATAGTGAAAATTACTAAATATTAATTAAAAACAACTTTTTTAATCAAAATAATTAATAGTGATAAATTATGAATTTTAGTAGTTTTAAAGTATATTTAGAATATAGTTTTACCATTTAATATAATGTTGGTCATTGGACATAATTTTACAATTAAACCGAACATAAACAAGTGTCAATCTTTTGATAGTCATTATATCTTAAAAACACGCTTTTTGTTTTGACAGCGGGAATTAATTTTAAATTAATTTCTGCCACTTCTGTGTTTTGAATTTAGGAAAATGGATTCCATATTTGGAATCAGGATGTTCAAATTGTGTAAATATGTAACTTTTATTTTTAAACATTTTGAATAATTACTGCGGTAAATATTTTATTTACCACGGTAAAGGGTAAATCCGGTAAATAAGGGTTAAAAAATAATATTATAATAATACTAAATTACCCTAAAATGTGTCTTAACCCTATTGGTTGATACATGGTCGACCATGGGCATCTTTGGTTTGATTTTGGGACCCCATGGATCCACTTGTAAGTGATAATGACACTTTATTTTAATTAAGTTAAAATGAATACAAAAATGACACAAGCATATATCTTTTAGAAAAACAATTGTTACATAAGGTTATATATGTTGGATTTTAGATTATAAATATTCATTAGAAAGATAACACGATTTCCTACATAATGATATTTTATTTATAATTTTTAGACATTAAATAATTTATTTTATTTATGACACAATGATGATGCCGTAATTACAATAATAGTGAAAAATTAAAATAATTGATATTATAAATACCCAAATAAATATAATATGAACCTTTTAATGAATTAAACTAATTTTATAGGATAATATGATATATTAGGATTGATTTAATTGACCTTTTTCGAAGTAATCAATCTTTTATGTGTTTCAAAAAAATCAACTATTGAATAGTGTCAAAATTGACATAAAAGAGTTCTTAAAACATATATTATATTATTAATTGATATTAAATTCCTAAAAATCTAAGGCTCGGCCAAGAGACTTATATCATTATAGGTTCATCATTAATGGACCACTTGGGGGTCGCTTGGATGTATATAGTATGTTTATTAACCATATTATATAAAAATACAAAGAGACATTGTAAAAGTGAAACTAATTAACTTAGAGTTAATACTTAAAGATAAGGTTAATATAAGTACCCAAACCTATCTAAATTCTATTGGTTGAGTGGTTTTCGAACTATCCCCACATTAACCTTTGAATAGTCAACTTTTGAGCCACTGGAAACCGAATATGAATTTATTATAAACTAATATCTCTAGCTTTTCCAAAGGTGCCCCTCACCCCTCTTATAAAAGGGCACTCCTCCTTCTCATTTCTTCACACCTTCAAAGCCTTTCGGTTCGGCCAAACTCTGCCCAAATACTCTCACAACTTCCCTCACTACAATATAGGGGCCTTAGTTTGTATCATAAAGCCAACCTAAGGAGCCCTTTTGATCAAATCAAAAGGAAGAACCCGAAGAAGAGGTAATGATTTCACCACCCTTTTCTAAGTTCATTTCTTCTTCCACTTCTTCTTCCTTTGTTGTTACCATTCTAAAATAATAAATCCAGTATCATATATATACTGTGATGTTATTATAAATATTGTACAACCATATTCAGTATTCTATCCACCCTTTTAATAACATGTCACCATACGTGCGTACGTACGGCTTACCGTCTCCACGTCGTGGTGTAATTGTTATTCAATATAATATTATTTGGATGGGTATAATAATGATGTGTAAATCATTTAAATAATAAATATAACATGTTAATTATTCTGTATATATGATATACCATCCATTTATATATTATTTTAATATCAAAAGAATGATATTTTCGCTCGTGCGTACGTACGGACTACCGTCTCCACGAACGCGATGAGATTCATTCTCCATCGTATCCATTCAAGTATAATTATCATTTGATGATTTAAAAAATGATGTTTAAGGACTTGATATCATTCTGGATATTAATAATATAAAACCTACCCTTTACAAACATGTCTTACGTAACAAAACATATAAAAGAAAACAAGTATGTTAACACCCGAAACAACGATAATACTAAGATATTATTATCAAATCAATATTAAAAGATCATATATGATATCATATTAATGTATATGATTATTGTATAATTTAATAACAATTATTTCAACACTATACAGGAGGTTAACCTACCCCAACAAAGGAAAAGTACAAGGTAAGGGATTTTCTTATCTCACTTTCAATTCCGTGAGATTTCCATTGTTCGCCACTAAATTATTGATAGTGGTGTATTGTGTACTACCATTTGATATATATTATCATGATTCTCTTTATATTCATGTTATTCTGTAAATACTTTGGTGGTTATTAACTTTTGGCCATACGACTCAGTTGATTAATGTGGTAAGGGGTTTTCATCTCATGGATCCACTTGTAAGTGATAATGACACTTTATTTTAATTAAGTTAAAATGAATACAAAAATGACACAAGCATATATCTTTTAGAAAAAAAATTGTTACATAGGGTTATATATGTTGGATTTTAGATTATAAATATTAATTATAAAGATAAAAAAATTTCTTACATAATGATATTTTATTTATAATTTTTAGACATTAAATAATTTATGTTATTTATGACACAATGATGATGCAGTAATTACTATAATAGTGAAACATTAAAATAATTGATATTATAAATACCCAAATAAATATATTATGAAACTTTTAATGAATTAAACTAATTTTATAGGATAATATGATATATTAGGATTGATTTAATTGACTTTTTTTGACGTAATCAATATTTTATGAGTTTCAAAAAAATCAACTATTGAATAGTGTCAAAATTGACATAAAAGAGTTCTTAAAACAAATATTATATTATTAATAGATATAAAATTCTTAAAAATCTAAGGTTCTTCCAAGAGACTAATATCATGATAGGTTCATCATTAATGGACCACTTGGGGGTCTCTTGGATGTATATAGTAAGTTTATTAACCATATTATATAAAAATACAAAGAGACATTGTAAAAGTGAAACTAATTAACTTAGAGTTAATACTTAAAGATAAGGTTAATATAAGGACCCAAACCTGTCTAAATTCTATTGGTTGAGTGGTTTTCGACCTATCCCCACATTAACCTTTGAATAGTCAACTTTGGAGTTACTGGAAACCGAATATGAATTTATTATAAACTAATATCTCTAGCTTTTCCAAAGGTGCCCCTCACCCCTCTTATAAAAGGGCACTCCTCCTTCTCATTTCTTCACACCTTCAAAGCCTTTTGGTTCGGCCAAACTCTTCCCAAATAATCTCCCAACATCCCTCACTACAACATAGGGGCCTTAGTTTCATCATAAATCCAACCTAAGGAGCCCTTTTGATCAAATCAAAAGGAAGAACCCGAAGAAGAGGTAATGATTTCACCACCCTTTTCTAAGTTCATTTCTTCTTCCACTTCTTCTTCCTTTGTTGTTACCATTCTAAAATAATAAATCCAGTATCATATATATACTGTGATGTTATTATAAATATGGTACAACCATATTCAGTATTCTATCCACCCTTTTAATAACATTTCACCATACGTGCGTACGTACGGCTTACCGTCTCCACGTCGTGGTGTAATTGTTATTCAATATAATATTATTTGGCTGGGTATAATAATGATGTTTAAATCATTTAAATAATAAATATAACATGTTAATTATTCTGTATATATGATATACCATCCATTTATATATTATTTTAATATCAAAAGAATGATATTGTCGCTCGTGCGTACGTACGGACTACCGTCTCCACGAACGCGATGAGATTCATTCTCCATCGTATCCATTCAAGTATAATTATCATTTGATGATTTAAAAAATGATGTTTGAGGACTTGATATCATTCTGGATATGAATAATATAAAACCTATCCTTTGCAAACATGTCTTACGTAACAAATGGTGCCCCTCACCCCACTGGAAACCGAATATGAATTTATTATAAACTAATATCTCTAGCTTTTCCAAAGGTGCCCCTCACCCCTCTTATAAAAGGGAACTCCTCCTTCTCATTTCTTCACACCTTCAAAGCCTTTTGGTTCGGCCAAACTCTGCCCAAATACTCTCCCAACTTCCCTCACTACAACCTAGGGGCCTTAGTTTGATCATAAAGCCAACCTAAGGAGCCCTTTTGATCAAATCAAAAGGAAGAACCCGAAGAAGAGGTAATGATTTCACCACCCTTTTCTAAGTTCATTTCTTCTTCCACTTCTTCTTCCTTTGTTGATACCATTCTAAAATAATAAATCCAGTATCATATATATACTGTGATGTTATTATAAATATGGTACAACCATATTCAGTATTCTATCCACCCTTTTAATAACATGTCACCATACGTGCGTACATACGGCTTACCGTCTCCACGTCGTGGTGTAATTGTTATTCAATATAATATTATTTGGATGGGTATAATAATGATGTGTAAATCATTTAAATAATAAATATAACATGTTAATTATTCTGTATATATGATATACCATCCATTTATATATTATTTTAATATCAAAAGAATGATATTGTTGCTCGTTCGTACGTACGGACTACCGTCTCCACGAACGCGATGAGATTCATTCTCCATCGTATCCATTCAAGTATAATTATCATTTGATGATTTAAAAAATGATGTTTAAGGACTTGATATCATTCTGGATATGAATAATATAAAACCTATCCTTTACAAACATGTCTTACATAACAAAACATATAAAAGAAAACAAGTAAGTTAACACCCGAAACAACGATAATACTAAGATATTATTATCAAATCAATATTAAAAGATCATATATGATATCATATTAATGTATATGATTATTGTATAATTTAATAACAATTATTTCAACACTATAAAGGAGGTTAACATACCCCAACCAAGGAAAAGTACAAGGTAAGGGATTTTCTTATCTCACTTTCAATTCCGTGAGATTTCCATTGTTCGCCACTAAATTATTGAAAGTGGTGTATTGTGTACTACCATTTGATATATATTATCATGATTCTCTTTATATTCATGTTATTCTGTAAATACTTTGGTGGTTATTAACTTTTGGCCATACGACTCAGTTGATTAACGTGGTAAGGGGTTTTCATCTCATGGATCCACTTGTAAGTGATAATGACACTTTATTTTAATTAAGTTAAAATGAATACAAAAATGACACAAGTATATATCTTTTAGAAAAAAAATTGTTACATAGGGTTATATATGTTGGATTTTATATTATAAATATTAATTATAAAGAGAAAAAAATTTCTTACATAATGATATTTTATTTATAATTTTTAGACATTAAATAATTTATTTTATTTATGACACCATGATGATGCAGTAATTACTATAATAGTGAAACATTAAAATAATTGATATTATAAATACCCAAATAAATATAATATGAAACTTTTAATGAATTAAACTAATTTTATAGGATAATATGATATATTAGGATTGATTTAATTGACTTTATTCGACGTAATCAATCTTTTATGAGTTTCAAAAAAATCAACTATTGAATAGTGTCAAAATTGACATAAAAGAGTTCTTAAAACAAATATTATATTATTAATTGATATTAAATTTCTAAAAATCTATGGTTCTTCCAAGAGACTTATATCATGATAGGTTCATCATTAATGGACCACTTGGGGGTCGCTTGGATGTATATAGTAAGTTTATTAACCATATTATATAAAAATACAAAGAGACATTGTAAAAGTGAAACTAATTAACTTAGAGTTAATACTTAAAGATAAGGTTAATATAAGTACCCAAACCTGTCTAAATTCTATTGGTTGAGTGGTTTTCGACCTATCCCCACATTAACCTTTGAATAGTCAACTTTGGAGTCACTGGAAACCGAATATGAATTTATTATAAACTAATATCTCTAGCTTTTCCAAAGGTGCCCCTCACCCCTCTTATAAAAGGGCACTCCACCGTCTCATTTCTTCACACCTTCAAAGCCTTTTGGTTCGGCCAAACTCTGCCCAAATACTCTCCCAACTTCCCTCACTACAACATAGGGGCCTTAGTTTTATCATAAAGCCAACCTAAGGAGACCTTTTGATCAAATCAAAAGGAAGAACCCGAAGAGGAGGTAATGATTTCACCACCCTTTTCTAAGTTCATTTCTTCTTCCACTTCTTCTTCCTTTGTTGTTACCATTCTAAAATAATAAATCCAGTATCATTTATATAATTTTATGTCATTATAAATATGGTACAACCATATTCAGTATTCTATCCACCCTTTGAATAACATGTCACCATACGTGCGTACGTACGGCTTACCGTCTCCACGTCGTGGTGTAATTGTTATTCAATATAATATTATTTGGATGGGTATAATAATGATGTGTAAATCATTTAAATAATAAATATAACATGTTAAATATTCTATATATATGATATACCATCCATTTATATATTATTTTAATATCAAAAGAATGATATTGTCGCTCGTGCGTACGTACGGACTACCGTCTCCACGAACGCGATGAGATTCATTCTCCATCGTATCCATTCAAGTATAATTATCATTTGATGATTTAAAAAATGATGTTTGAGGACTTGATATCATTCTGGATATGAATAATATAAAACCTATCCTTTACAAACATGTATTACGTAACAAAACATATAAAAGAAAACAAGTATGTTAACACCCGAAACAACGATAATACTAAGATATTATTATCAAATCAATATTAAAAGATCATATATGATATCATATTAATGTATATGATTATTGTATAATTTAATAACAATTATTGCACCATTATACAGGAGGTTAACCTACCCCAACCAAGGAAAAGTACAAGGTAAGGGATTTTCTTATCTCACTTTCAATTCCGTGAGATTTCCATTGTTCGCCACTAAATTATTGAAAGTGGTGTATTGTGTACTAACATTTGATATATATTATCATGATTCTCTTTATATTCATGTTATTCTGTAAATAATTTGGTGGTTATTAACTTTTGGCCATACGACTCAGTTTATTAACGTGGTAAGGGGTTTTCATCTCATGGATCCACTTGTAAGTGATAATGACACTTTATTTTAATTAAGTTAAAATGAATACAAAAATGACACAAGCATATATCTTTTAGAAAAACAATTGTTACATAGGGTTATATATGTTGGATTTTAGATTATAAATATTAATTAGAAAGATAAAAGGATTTCTTACATAATGATATTTTATTTATAATTTTTAGACATTAAATAATTTATTTTATTTATGACACAATGATGATGCAGTAATTACTATAATAGTGAAACATTAAAATAATTGATATTATAAATACCCAAATAAATATAATATGAAACTTTTAATGAAATAAACTAATTTTATAGGATAATATGATATATTAGGATTGATTTAATTGACTTTTTTCGAAGTAATCAATCTTTTATGAGTTTCAAAAAAATCAACTATTGAATAGTGTCAAAATTGACATAAAAGAGTTCTTAAAACAAATATTATATTATTAATTGATATTAAATTCCTAAAAATCTAAGGTTTTGCCAAGAGACTTATATCATGATAGGTTCATCATTAATGGACCACTTGGGGGTCTCTTGGATGTATATAGTAAGTTTATTAAACATATTATATAAAAATACAAAGAGACATTGTAAAAGTGAAACTAATTAACTTAGAGTTAATACTTAAAGATAAGGTTAATATAAGTACCCAAACCTGTCTAAATTCTATTGGTTGAGTGTTTTTCGACCTATCCCCACATTAACCTTTGAATAGTCATCTTTGGAGCCACTGGAAACCGAATATGAATTTATTATAAACTAATATCTCTAGCTTTTCCAAAGGTGCCCCTCACCCCTCTTATAAAAGGGCACTCCTCCTTCTCATTTCTTCACACCTTCAAAGCCTTTTGGTTCGGCCAAAATCTGACCAAATACTCTCCCAACTAACCTCACTACAACCTAGGGGCCTTAGTTTGATCATAAAGCCAACCTAAGGAGCCCTTTTGATCAAATTAAAAGGAAGAACCCGAAGAAGAGGTAATGATTTCACCACCCTTTTCTAAGTTCATTTCTTCTTCCACTTCTTCTTCCTTTGTTGTTACCATTCTAAAATAATAAATCCAGTATCATATATATTCTGTGATGTTATTATAAATATGGTACAACCATATTCAGTATTCTATCCACCCTTTGAATAACATGTCACCATACGTGCGTACGTACGGCTTACCGTCTCCTCGTCGTGGTGTAATTGTTATTCAATATAATATTATTTGGATGGGTATAATAATGATGTGTAAATCATGTAAATAATAAATATAACATGTTAATGATTATGTATATATGATATACCATCCATTTATATATTATTTTAATATCAAAAGAATGATATTGTCGCTCGTGCGTACGTACGGACTACCGTCTCCACGAACGCGATGAGATTCATTCTCCATCGTATCCATTCAAGTATAATTATCATTTTATGATTTAAAAAATGATTTTTATGGACTTGATATCATTCTGGATATTAATAATATAGAACCTATCCTTTACAAACATGTCTTACGTAACAAAACATATAAAAGAAAACAAGTGTGTTAACACCCGAAACAACGATAATATTAAGATATTATTATCAAATCAATATTAAAAGATCATATATGATATCATATTAATGTATATGATTATTGTATAATTTAATAACAATTATTTCACCATTATATAGGAGGTTAACCTTCCCCAACCAAGGAAAAGTACAAGGTAAGGGATTTTCTTATCTCACTTTCAATTCCGTGAGATTTCCATTGTTCGCCACTAAATTATTGAAAGTGGTGTATTGTGTACTACCATTTGATATATATTATCATGATTCTCTTTATATTCATGTTATTCTGTAAATACTTTGGTGGTTATTAACTTT
This sequence comes from Viscum album, assembly GCA_963277665.1. Lineage (NCBI taxonomy): Eukaryota > Viridiplantae > Streptophyta > Magnoliopsida > Santalales > Viscaceae > Viscum > Viscum album. The sequence goes on from OY728135.1 coordinate 1,373,870,123, forward strand.
TGGCCATACGACACAGTTGATTAACGTGGTAAGGGGTTTTCATCTCACTCCTTATTCCCGTGAGATTCATGCCATATTACCACCATCACCTTTTGTGTGGTGTATGTACTGCCCATAATTATATTATTTCTGTAATACACACTAATTTATGTGTATTTACATATTCATTGTATGATACCTCTTTCATGGGTTGTATGTTTCATACGTTACCAAATTGGTAAGGGTTATTTCACAATCTCTTCATTATCCGAGGTTGTTTATATGTAATAATCTACTGGGTTTTCTTTATCATCCACATCCATGTTTCTTCGAAATGTATTTAAAAACATATTTATTATTTACAAGAATATGGGTTAAAGTAATTTATACCCTTGTTTGACTTTTTATAAGAGGTTTATAAAGGAATCTTTCCGTCGTTTTCAAAACAATGTCCTTTTTAACCTTTTCGACAGAATTAAGGTAAGAATGTTTTTTTAACTTATACGCCGGGTGCGGCTATTTTCCGCTGTTATAAAACCTTCAATGCTTCCCTTATAAGCTTATAAGAATATTTTCAAAGAAAATGTTTTATTTTATATGGATCTTAAATGATTTCAAAATAAAAGGAGATATTTCATTAAAAAGAATTTTGATTTCATCTATGTCAACATCCTTTGATGGATTTTAAGATTATTTGAATTAGATTTATTATGATACAAAACTTCTATATTGTATTGAAGGTTTTGTGATATGTTTGACTGTGGATGTTCTATTTTTATACCATTCATAGTTTATGGTGAAAGTATTGACATTTCGTATGCTAGTTTTAATACAAATGTTTATGTTATGTTTAAACCTTTTCATATGGGAATGCATTGGACTTAGTAAGTGACGGGTGGAGCCCACAATAGCTCCTCGATGCATCGGTAGGTATCATGAGAAAAACTAGTGTCTTGTCACAAGGCATTGACAAAATCTTATTTGTAGTCTTGGCACGAGGCCTTGACTATGGGGTTATGATAGTCTGGCATTATGCATTCCAACATTATGAAAGTGGTTATTGATTTTTGCATGTGATTATTCGATTAGTAGAATATCCATGTGAATAAGTAAATGGAATTATTTCATTTTATTTATTCCATACCATGTTGAATGTTCATGTTTGAAAGGCTTTTGTTTTAGTTATACATTGCCTTAAATGTTTATTCTTATTTATGAAAGTTTCCTCTATATTGTTATCCTTACTGGGCATTTGAGCTCACCCCTTTTCTATGTTTTATTTTTCCCAGGTAGTGAAGAAGTAAATTATGAATGACCTGCAGGGATATTATGTGGGGATATGAGTGTGGATTATGGAGACAATATGTTGTTGTAGTAGTTTTTCATTTTATGATGTAATGTAAGACTTATGAATATATATAGTGTTTCCAAGACTACTAAACCAATCGGTCTTTTGAGATTTTATCTTTCTTGTGATCATGCCAATGTTTTGTAATCATGCACCGACTCTGGGTAACTGGGGTCGGGGCGTTACAGTTGGTATCAGAGGAAGTTTAGTACAAACCTTGGAAGCTAGATTTAGATAAACTCTGATTAGAGCACGTAGACCTAAGATGAACTTTGAGGATTAGTATAGAAGAACTTCCTAGAATTTTGGTATTGTAGATATTTTGTGAGTTTTTCGAGCAATACATCATTGTCTGGATACGAGCAGGTAGAGGCAGCTCTGGCACAGATGTACCTAGGGGTAAAACCCGAAAACACCGCTTTGAGCTAGACTCGAACGGGAACTGGTGCACGACAACGGGCCTTGCTGCACTCTTGGTTACGACACTCCCGGGGGAAATGCTTAGGATAACTCTCATTTTCTTTACAAATAATTATGAAGGGTTTATGAGTATGTATTTTCTCAAAGAAAACATTTTTATGATTATGGATTATATCCATAAATAGTTCAATTTATGTAAAGTGTTTTATAAGTATGGGATTATGTACTTTGATTCATAAACTGATCTAGTGTATGCCATTGTTTAGAAATGGAACCCAGTAGAAGGAATGAGAACTCTAGCAATGCACATGATACAAATAGAAAGAAGGATCATATATTTTATGGTCTTAAGCCAGAATTTACAAGAGAAATAGTCTCGCATGTATTATCATCATATGAAGAAATAATATCATGTGTTGATAAGATAAGTAAAGAGTTTACTGAGTCCTATGGCTTTGAAAGGAAGCAAGAGAAGAAAAGGATGGAAGAGAGAAAGATGGATAAAGGGAAGAGGGAAAAGAAGAATTTTCCCATATGTGGTAACTGTGGAAAGAAACACCCTGGAACATGTCTGAAAGGAATGGGAGTTTGTTATAAGTGTGGAGGAAAAGGGCACAAAGTACGTGACTGCAAGGGTAAGAAAATGGTTTTAAATGTACAATGCTTCATTTTCAAGGAGTTTGGACACTACACGAACCTATGTCCTAGTCATCAGACTATGCCGCAAAGGATGTTATTGGATAATAATCAAGTTATGATACTACCACAGATGAAGTGGAATTATTAGAGTTCTTATGTTGATTATGTCAATTGAGTGTTGTATCAACAATTTACTTGTTATAATAATTATGGAGTATATAAGGATTGTACTGCAGTACTATGTCATCAAGGACTTGAGATTGTGTGGAACAAAGAAAAGTGACTCAATAGCAGGATAAATTTTTGGAAAATATATGGTTGAGAGAATGATAAATCATAATATAGTTCTGATACTGAGGTAGTGATTTTGGAATAATATGTGATTGTTTTGGATAAATTATATTGGATATTCTTGACTACCTTGGAACTGATTAATGATTTGTATATTCCATCATTTTTGGGGTTTAAAACATTTTTGGATTAATGAAGTATATCCAGCATTCTATATGGAATAAGGGAGCATGAATGTAATCAATAAGGAATATGGTAATACATGATGAAGGTATTCATATGCTATTACGGGGTAAAAAGGATCTATATTATGTTTACCTTCCTTATAAATGTTGTACTATGAGTTTGGACAGAAGTATTTTGGATAGTTCTAGTTTGGATTGTTTTGTATTTCCATAAAAGGACAACCCGGAGGTCGGGCAGTAACCCGTCGCGTCCGGCAAGGCTGCGAGACTTGAACCCGCAACCGAAGGGCGACAAGGGTGTATCACCTACCACTGGCCCACGAGATTTCCTCAATTAAATAATATAGTTTTTTTTAAAAGATCTGGTAGATGAATTATAAATTCATTTATTTTGGAAACCTGTACGAATAGTATAAATAGAAAAAAAATTACATTCTATTATCTTTTAGAGTGAAAGATGAGTTTGTGGTAGAAATTTATTAATGGATAAAACTCTAATTATAAAGTATGTATATCTCCTTGTGATCTTATCCAATCTCATAAATAAATTCCTCAACATTAATAAAAGAAACTTAGAACAAAAATGTTTTCCTAGATGGTACCTTAAATCATCACTAATTTATGGCTTTGGGATTGTTGGCCTATTCATAGCCATGTTCTGTACCACTCTCCATCAGATAATTGATGGTTAGATTTATCTTCCATATCCATATTTTCCTACATGGAACCCTAGTATTTGTTATTTTCAGTAATCTTCATACTTTCGACTCTTTATTTTAAATAGAGGCCTCATTAATTCATTTTTAGATGTGGGATTTCAACTAAGATATTTTGAAACGTAAAAAATTTGTTATCCTAATACCCTATGTTTTGTTGAACCGATGGTATTTCAAATCATCATTGATTGATGAATTTAAGGACCTCAATTTTACACTTGTTTGTGATTGATGACCTCAATCACTACCTATAAATATTTACGTTTTTCCTCCAATTATATGTCTCTAATTTCCACCAATGTTCTCCTAATCGAGATCATAATTTGGTGGTGACCCTTTCATTTCTCTTTTCCTTATATTAAGACTAAATTTTAGTAACCCAATTTCCGATGTGGGTTTTCCCACAAATATATTTTCTATTTTCAACCTTTTATTTTCGAAGAACAATTTCAAATTGTGAGGACGCAATTAATTGAAGGAGGGGAGAATGTAACACCCCATGATTTCATAGTGTGTTATTTCTTCAAAATAATTCAATAAATTGCACTACACGCAACACCGAGTTCAATCACACCATGACTTACAAAAAAAGCCATTCAAAAGAGGTTATGAATATTATTATCTAAATTTTAAACTTTATATAATCCTCATAATTTTAGAATCCATATTATGAGTTTCTTAGATATAATGCAAGAACAAATTCATTTTCAGTATTGCACTTTTATCAACTTTTAATAGTGAAACCTTTTTAAATACAATATTTTAATCTTTTTGACTAAATGGGGACATCAAAAATTTAAAATGAAACATCCCAAGCTTCTACGGTACGCTTCTCTTTGAATAATGCGATAGCGTGTGTTGTACGCAACACCGAGTTCTAACAACCAATCAAACTAGCCGTTATGAATAGTAATACCTACTTTTTAAAATTATATATATTTTATATTTCAAAATGGACTTCATTTTTGGATTCGGAATATCTAATTTATCTTAAGGTGAAATTTTGGTACTTTTCGGATAACTTTCATATTTTGATGAATAGTGAAAATTACTAAATTTTTATTAAAAACTACTTTTTTAATCAAAATAATTAATAGTGATAAATTATGAATTTTAGTAGTTTTAAAGTATATTTAGAATATGGTTTTACAATTTAATATAATTTTGGTCATTGGACATAATTTTACAATTAAACCGAACATAAACAAGTGTCTATCTTTTGATAGTTATTATATCTTAAAAACACGCTTTTTGTTTTGACAGCGGGAATTAATTTTAAATTAATTTCTGCCACTTCTGTGTTTTGAATTTAGGAAAATGGATTCCATATTTGGAATCAGGATGTTCAAATTGTGTAAATATTTAACTTTTATTTTTAGGAATTTTGAATAATTACTGCGGTAAATATTTTATTTACCATGGTTCAGGGTAAATCCGGTAAATAAGGGTTAAAAAATAATATTATAATAATACTAAATTACCCTAAAACGTGTATTAACCCTATTGGTTGATACATGGTCGACCATGGGCATCTTTGGGTCGATTTTGGGACCCCATGGAACCACTTGTAAGTGATAATGACACTTTATTTTAATTAACTTAAAATGAATACAAAAAGGACACAAGCATATATCTTTTAGAAAAACAATTGTTACATAGGGATATATATGTTTGATTTTAGATTATAAATATTAATTAGAAATATAAAAATATTTCCTACATAATTATATTTTATTTATAATTTTTAGACATTAAATAATTTATTTTATTTATGACACAATGATGATGCAGTAATTACAATAATAGTGAAACATTAAAATAATTGATATTATAAATACCCAAATAAATATAATATGAAACTTTTAATTAATTAAACTAATTTAATAGGATAATATGATATATTAGAATTTATTTAATTGACTTTTTTGAAGTAATCAATCTTTTATGAGTTTCACAAAAATCAACTATTGAATAGTGTCAAAATTGACATAAAAGAGTTCTTAAAACAAATATTATATTATTAATTGATATTAAATTCCTAAAAAACTAAGGTTCGGCCAAGAGACTTATATCATGATAGGTTCATCATTAATGGACCACTTGGGGGTCTCTTGGATGTATATAGTAAGTTTATTAACCATATTATATAAAACTACAAAGAGACATTGTAAAAGTGAAACTAATTAACTTAGAGTTAATACTTAATGATAAGGTTAATATAAGCACCCAAACCTGTCTAAATTCTATTGGTTGAGTGGTTTTCGACCTCTCCCCACATTTACCTTTGAATAGTCAACTTTGGAGCCACTGGAGACCGAATATGAATTTATTATAAACTAATATCTCTAGCTTTTGAAAAGGTGCCCCTCACCCCTCTTATAAAAGGGCACTCCTCCTTCTCATTTCTTAACACCTTAAAAGCCTTTTGGATCGGCCAAACTCTGCCCAAATACTCTCCCAACTTCCCTCACTACAACATAGGGGCCTTAGTTTGATCATAAAGCCAACCTATGGAGCCCTTTTGATCAAATCAAAAGGAAGAACCTGAAGAAGAGGTAATGATTTCACCACCCTTTTCTAAGTTCATTTCTTCTTCCACTTCTTCTTCCTTTGTTCTTACCATTCTAAAATAATAAATCCAGTATCATATATATTCTGTGATGTTATTATAAATATGGTACAACCATATTCAGTATTCTATCCACCCTTTTAATAACATGTCACCATATGTGTGTACGTACGGCTTACCGTCTCCATGTCGTGGTGTAATTGTTATTCAATATAATATTATTTGGATGGGAATAATAATGATGTGTAAATAAAGTAAATAATAAATATAACATGTTAATTATTCTGTATATATGATATACCATCCATTTATATATTATTTTAATATCAAAAGAATGAAATTGTCGCTCGTGCGTACGTACGGACTACCGTCTCCACGAACGCGATGAGATTCATTCTCCATCGTATCCATTCAAGAATAATTATCATTTGATGATTTAAAAAATGATGTTTAAGGACTTGATATCATTCTGGATATTAATAATATAAAACCTATCCTTTACAAACATGTCTTACGTAACAAAACATATAAAAGAATACAAGTAAGTTAACACCCGAAACAACGATAATACTAAGATATTATTATCAAATCAATATTAAAAGATCATATATGATATCATATTAATGTATATGATTATTGTATAATTTAATAACAATTATTTCACCATTATACAGGAGGTTAACCTACCCCAACCAAGGAAAAGTACAAGGTAAGGGATTTTCTTATCTCACTTTCAATTCCGTGAGATTTCCATTGTTCGCCACTAAATTATTGAAAGTGGTGTATTGTGTACTACCATTTGATATATATTATCATGATTCTCTTTATATTCATGTTATTCTGTAAATCCTTTGGTGGTTATTAACTTTTGGCCATACGACTCAGTTGATTAACGTGGTAAGGGGTTTTCATCTCACTCCTTATTCCCGTGAGATTCATGCCATATTACCACCATCACCTTTTGTGTGGTGTATGTACTACCCATAATTATATTCTTTGTGTAATACACTCTAATTTATGTGTATTTACATATTCATTGTATGATACCTCTTTCATGGGTTGTATGTTTCATAAGTTACCAAATTGGTAAGAGTTATTTCACAATCTCTTCATTATCCGAGGTTGTTCATACGTAATAATCTACTGGGTTTTCTTTATCATCCACATCAATGTTTTTTTCGAAATGTATTTAAAAACATATTTATTATTTACAAGAATATGGGTTAAATTAATTTATACCCTTGTTTGACTTTTTATAAGAGGTTTATAAAGGAATCTTTCCGTCATTTTCAAAACAAGGTCCTTTTTAACCTTTTCGACAGAATTAAGGTAAGAATGTTTTTTTTAACTTATACGGTGGGTGCGGCTATTTTCCGCCGTTATAAAACCTTCAAAGCTTCCCTTAGAAGCTTATAAGAATATTTTCAAAGAAAATGTTTTATTTTATATGGATCTTAAATGATTTCAAAATAAAAGGAGATATTTCTTTAAAAAGAATTTTGATTTCATCTATGTCAACATCCTTTGATGGATTTTAAGATTATTTGAATTAGATTTATTATGATACAAAACTTCTATATTGTATTGAAGGTTTTGTGATATTTTTGACTGTGGATGTGCTATTTTTATACCATTCATAGTTTATGGTGAAATTATTGACATTTCGTATGCTAGTTTTAATACGAATGTTTATGTTATGTTTAAACATTTTCATATGGGAATGCATTGGACTTAGTAAGTGACGGGTGGAGCCCGCTATAGCTCCTCGATGCATCGGTAGGTCTCATGAGACAAACTAGTGTCTTGGAACAAGGCCTTGAAAAAATCTTATTTGTAGTCTTGGCACGAGGCCTTGACTATGGGGTTATGATAGTCTGGCATTATGCATTCCAACATTATGAAAGTGGTTATTGATTTTTGCATGTGATTATTCGATTAGTAGAATATCCATGTGAATAAGTAAATGGAATTATTTCATTTTATTTATGCCATACCATGTTGAAAGTTCATGTTTGAAAGGCTTTTGTTTTATTTATACATTGCCTTAAATGTTTATTCTTATTTATGAAAGTTTCCGCTATATTGTTATCCTTACTGGGCATTTGAGCTCACCCCTTTTCTATGTTTTATTTTTCCAGGAAGTGAAGAAGTAAATTCTGAATGACCTGCAGGGATATTATGTGGGTATATGAGTGTGGATTATGGAGACAATATGTTGTTGTAGTAGTTTTTCATTTTATGATGTAATGTAAGACTTATGAATATATCTAGTGTTTCCAAGACTACTAAACCAATCGGTCTTTCGAGATTTGATCTTTCTTGTGATCATGCCAATGTTATGTAATCATGCACCGACTCTGGGTAACTGGGGTCGGGGAGTTACATTTTTTCTACTCAAAGTGTTCAAAAACATTTATAGGGATAGAATAAAAATATATAGAAAATAAATGATCTACTAAAATCATTTAGTATTTTATAGGTTTGTAAAGTTGATTCAAGGGATATAATTACATAAAATAACATACATTTTAAGGAAATAAGTAAGTGATAAAATAGACACGAAATTTAAATAAATTTTTAAGTGTAATTGATGGTTTTTTAGAGCTTATTTAAAATGTAAATTATGTTAGAAGGAAAAAAGATCAATTTTCACAGCATGAACCTTCATATATTATATTCTAGAAGAATACTATTCAATGGACATTTCATACCATGATATTAATATACTTTCACTCCTATATCCCTTTTTATAGAGTAATAATGTTAGGTTCGAAGAATCATAATCCAAGAATATCATCCCAAATTGAGTAGAATCATTCCTATAATCATGATGATATTAAAAACAACACCATTTCATCATGTCTGCACATAGAGTATGTAGATCAAAAATTGTGAATTCTTTTCATGTGCCTATGGATGAAATTAAGGTTTTTAGCTTATGTTCCTTCAAGTAACAATAATTTTCAGTGAGATGACAAACATTCATTAAAAATATAATTATGTGATTCTTTAATTTTACTTTTTCATGATTAATTTAATTCAACTGAGATCCTAAATTTTTATTCTTCTACAACTCACAATAGATTATAGTCAATTTTTGATTGGGAAGTAAATTTTTTTAATTTCCTTATATTTCACACTTCATCCACGTTCCCAAAAGAAATAATATGTTAATTGTACCTATCTCTAGACCCAATATTTTAAATGAAATATATCACCACTACCATAAGACTTAATCCAACCTTCAATCACAATAAATATTAATCCTTTTCATAGGATAATGTATACAATGACATGAAAATTTTATTTCCATAAACATAACCCCATACAATGATATCTGCAACATATTGTACGATTCCATTATATACTATGAAATAATTAAAATTCCTTAGGTGTTAATCAGTGATAGAAGTGTTCATAATTAATGTAACATGACAATATTTTTTATAAAATTTTATAGTATGTATGTGGTAGTAGCATGAAGTATCATTCCTGAAGTGCCTTATTTATATAAAGCTAACATGAAATTGTACTTCCCTAATATATAAATCTAATTATGTAAAATTAATAAAATAAAATATTCATATCCATTAACAATCACTAACCAATATATAATAAAACTATTAATCTAATCCAATACATATTTTGAAGATTATATTACTGTTTGATCAATTTTTATTCACATAAGTAATATTGAATATCATTATTTTCTTTTATCTTAGAGATAAAGGATATAATACCCTAAACTAACCTCAAAAACCATGGAAGATAGGCTTTATCAAAAACAATCTAATAATATCACTATTATATTAGGATTCTCACACTATTATAGAATATATATAGATATATTTCTATACTTTAAAAACATTCAAACAATATTATAATAATAATAAATGACAAAAAATATTTGTGATGAATGAGTTGAATCTCTAATACTATGAGCCGCTATATTCATTGAGTATTAAGAGACTCAGATTCAACTTTATTGGCTTTTACATTATGATTTTATCTAAATTAAAATATATAATTTTCGGAAATTAATTTTAATATAACTTAGTAAAATTCAGTTCACAACACCATAAATTAGAGTAAAATCATATAAATAAAATTGGTTCATGAGACCACACAAAATGAGTCCCATATACTATAGCTATGGAATGAATTCATATATTAAATGGGAGGGTGTACCCACCTTTTATGATATGTATTATCACTTTAATTTTAATTGTTTATATTATAAAAATGAATAAGTCAATAGAATCTATCTAAATGTCACATGAAATAAGTATTTATAATAAAAAAGATTCAATCAGATGAAACAACCCAATTAATAAATTAGAATATAGAAAATGATATCAATATCCCACCCCTATAACTTATCATATAATATTGTAATAATTAAAATGGATTCAATGTGTTGGACCTTTAGTGGTGTTTGAATTATTTGTCACCATGATTTACGAAAACCAATCATACTATACTAAATCTAATATGAAAAATTATTCAAGGATACAGTAGTTTGATTATTCAAGTTCATATATTTAGTTATAATTTTTGTTGGATTATTAGTTTTTATTATAATTTTTTGTTTATTGATATCTTGATTTCAGTATTGATTTTAGTGTTGTTAACCCCCTACAAGTGATTTTTTTATGGATAATAAAAATTGTTCTGGTTGTGATTTGATGATTTGAAAATAAATTACTCAATTATTGAAATATAGATAATTTCACTCCAAAATAATTATAAATGTATTTAATTAGAGAAAAAATAACGATATAACACTACTTGTGATGCCAATGAATAAAAATATAATTCATTTTCCAATCTCGGCCACCGAGAATGTTGAAGTCACGTAATCTGATATCATTATTTTGGCAAGAATTTCTATAGAGTCTTCTATAGAAATTAAACTATCTATCATATATCATGGTTATAAAATAATCACTTGGAAAAGATTATAAGGATATAGTTATTCTTTGGGATCACTATCAAAACATGTGGATTTCATGTACAATGTAGAGAAAATTAGAAAAAGTATATCATCCCCAATGGTTTCTGAGCGGGGGTTTCTATAACACCTTAAGAATTCCTCCTAATATTCCTTAATCCACTGATTATTTTTTATGTACAATATTAGAAATTTGGTGAAAATTCCCTAAAATATAATTCCATTAGTAAATTCCCCATTATACCAAAATTTTGGCATAACCTATCCATTTTAAAAACATCTTAAATATCTGTAAACATTGAATTGGGATCCAACATGGCTCGAAAATTCATGAATAGGAAGTAGTAAACTATCAATATGATTAATTTTAACATAATAGAGTAGTATTAAATAACAAATAATCATATTAAAATTAATATAATGGCATGTTATCCCATATAGATTATGAACAATAATTGAAAATATATATTTTCCACCGGCCCAACTCACATAATCTTCTTCTTATGACCAAAAACACTATAAAATAATAGATCTAATCCATTTTTATAACCCTAATAATTAATATCCAGTTAAGTAAAAATATAAAGGCCAACCCAAAAACATTTAAACTCATACCATTTATGTTGGTAGGGGTTGTGTCCGACGACCAAGTAAGAAGAAATTTTTTTTCAATAATATGAATGGATATTATTATTATCTATGAAAGAATAAAATAAATTTATAATAATAAGAATCATTTTCATGTGAGAAACTAGCTAGGAAATATAAAGATGATTTATATATATTTATAAATGTTTGATTTTCATTTAATGAATATGCCACCTCAACACATGGCCATAACTAATTTGGATCCATACTATAATGAAGATAGTAAATATGTACTATAACAAAAACCATACATGAAGTTATGGTGTAGGGTGGTTGATATCATCCTCAACATGTACTGGATGATAAGGGGTAGGTTCTCCTTCAAAATCCAAACTACTACCTAAATATATGGGGTAAGGTGTACTCAATTTCTGAACATTCTCTAAACACTCAAGTGAGGTCACATACCAAGAACCTAGGTTATCCTTCATCTCTTAACGGATGGCTCACATAATGTACCTTGGCTATCCCTTATCACTCAAGGGAGGCCACACATCCCCACTCCATCCATGAAAATCATTGAATGTTGGTATACAAATTCACACACACCTTGAGAACTATCACTCCCATGTTGTCCATGCCATTACTATCACACTCATTGATAGGCTAGGCCTTAGGATCCTCTCCCCCACCTACATAAGTTTCCGATCACAAGAACATTTTTAGTTACATACAAGAAATAATAAATAGGGAATATAGTTTTTCTTACAAGTTGCCTATTTATTGAAAGGGTTTAGACACTTGATACATATACAAATGTCACAAACATGACCCATGACTAATTTCAACCCTCAAAATGTTTTGTCACATCCATACAAACAATCATACCACAATAATACCAAAAGAATCTTTATCAGTTATCCGCAAAGGAATGCATCATCATAAAATTAAATACAAACCATAAAATAAAGATAATGGATTATAATAATCACACAAGCTTTAAAAAATCGGGAAACACCCTCATGATATAAAAAATACTAAGTAATATCAAACAATCCCATTATAAATCCTTTGAAACCCAATAAAATATATTTAAAAAATCATTTATAAAAGGATCCACATTTCATACTTTAATCAATCTAGGAACTCAGTTTAAATACAACGCAAAGGTTCCTTAGAAAACCCCACATTCATTTTGTTATACCATTTCAAAAAATATTTCTAAAATAAATATTCTTCCCTGGAAATTTTGTTTTAGTAAAACCATTTTTAGGAAATTTTTTTAAAATTCATCATTTACTCATTGATTTCAAAAACACCCCACCATAAAATGCCTAAAAATAACCACATAAACTCATTAAACTAAGGATCCACAATTAAACTTTTTCGAATGTTGTCTATTCCATGTTGACAATAATGATAATGTACTTATTTCCTAGTTTATTTGTGAGCCCACATAAATAGCATAGTAATAAAACAAATATAATAATGACAACATATGAACAAAAAATTACCATATTATTAAGGAAATAAAATAAATTCAAGAAAAAAACCTCAATAAATTATCCATAAATACTCTAATGTATGAATATTATAGTATCATGAGTCAAAAATACATTATTTCATGATTTTTAAACTAATTTAATAGAAAATAAAATCGGTCAATGTAGAGGACTAATGTCTTTTGGAGATTAGAAACATAATTTAACAACAAAAATATAAACTGCATCATATTTATTTATCTATCCTTATTGTACTCTTAAATTACGTATATTCTCAATTTTGACAATATATAGTCTATTGAAACACATGATGGAAAATTATGGGATATAAATCTTAGTAAGTGAATAATTTAGGAAAAACGTGATAGAAAATAATACATAAGTGAAAAGACATAAATATTGATAAAATTAAATGGATAGATCATATATGATGGCCATAAATATTTTTCATGAAGTTGATGATATCACGAGATCATATATTTTTAGGAATGTGGAAATAATATAAAAATGAAATCTTAAGAATAATTCAAGGATCACTACCAAGAAAAAATAACATACTTTTCTAAGATAACTACCCTTGCATGATACATGGTATGTCATGAGATGAAAGAATTACCAAACTCATTTGAGATCCAAATAATTCCAATCTAAACCCAGAAATTCATGTCATGTGTTTGAAAAAAAATCCAACATAAAAAATTTATACATAGGTAATGAATATACAAAAAACCCATGTAATTTAAATGTGTAATATAATATTCTCCTATAGTATGATCAAATTAAATATCCCGAAGATTCCCATGAATGATGGGATTAATGAATTCATCAACTCTCAAAAATAAATATAGGATGGTCGTTCAGTAAAATAAATTGTATGTGAAGTGAGGTCACAAAAAAGTTTGTAGAATTATATTTTTAAATAAACCCCTTAAGCAAGGATTTAAGAAAAGGGTAAATTGTCTTTAAAAAGGGTAAGAGAATAATAAATTAAATAAAATTAGAAAATATACTAAATGGTTTTAAATAAAAAATGATCCTTTAGAAACAATATGGTGTTGGAATAATTTTTTGTAAGGTTAAATGAAAAGTGATAATAAAAAATTCATTTTAAACTGGTTTGTTTAATTTAAGGAATATATAAGGGAACTTAAAGAACAGTTATTATCCCCCCAAAAAGTAAAGTAACATAATCATGGTGTTTATATATATATATATGTAATATATATAAATATATAATATGAAATAAGTACATGACATGGTAATATATATAATGGGAGAAAGCGAATAGAATGCATAACCGAAAAGTAATTAGGGTGTTCTAGATAATTCATTTCCATGATTCCATTACTAATTTATTATATTCATCTAATTTTAGGAATAATAAAATTAATATCATGAAATACATTATTTAGAATATTGTTTCATATATATTTCTTTTTTATTACTTTTTTATTCTAGTTTATAAATAATTTCCTATAATATTACAATTATGTTCTCCTTCCCGTGAATGTTCATTACATTGATTAAAGGTCAAAATAATGTATATATATTTATAAAAAATATTTTATATTGGGACCGTAACACCAGAAGTGTAATTAAATGATCATCATATATTTCAAGATGTTTTAATTTGTCTAAATATTCATATGTGTTCTTAAATAGGTATAAATAATATAGTATAACTGCTATTGTTATATGGTTAGTAAATTTAGTTTGCTTTTATGAACATGATTAACATATTTTTTTTACTAAAACTCATGAGTCTTTTTGCATTCCAAAATATGAAAAATAATAAAAATTCTATATTTACATCTTACTTATCCATAATATGTGTATTTTAACAAGCCATGAATGTAGTGGTGAAAAATTATATTTTTTGTTCATTGAGTTTGTGAAACAACCGAAATATTAAAAATGTTTTCATTTTTTTAATGAGATGGGTTATATAATTGATATTTCATTATTATAATAACACTAAATCATATTAATAATACTAATTTTATCAGAATATAATTGATAGAATATATTTTAGGAGTTACAAGAATAAAAACATTTAGAGTGTTTGGTTGGGAATATTACATATTCCATTGGATGTCCACTATTGAACTACCAATTAAGGAACCTAGAATTGGTATTTTGATGAGAGAAAATTTTATCGGATAAGGGGAGATCATGGGGTGGGATTTGGGATGTTATTCTGTAATGGAATGTTTTTGGAATGTTATGGAAAATGTGTGGTATTTGTAAGTTGGTGTGGGGTATGTTTGAATAAATATTTCCTTTGTTTTTTACTTTTTCTCAAGGCTATTAATACTTATTACTATTGTTAATATACAAGGTAATTTCTGAATGTGAGGTTGATTTAATGGATTATTACATCATCCCATATGTAACTATTCATATATTTGACATATGATGTAAAATATAATATTTTAGTATCTTCCACTATTCACCAAAAAATCAATATTTTTCTGAAAAAAGTCATTCTAATATATTTATGATTTATATATTCCAAAAAATTAAAATTAATTTAATAAAAATAATTTTAAAAATATAAGGAATATAATTATAATTTTAAATCCATTTTTATTGAAAAATTGAGTTTTTAATGACATTGTAAAATTTATGACGCTATGAATCGTAAAATATGATTTCATAAACTCATATTACCATTTATTTTCAAAAATATAGTTTTTAAAAAAATAATTTTATAACGATGAAATTTTAATTTAAAATTTTAATAAATGTTTTAATGAAAATGAAACATATATATTTTTGAAGAACATAATTATGTATTCTTTGTTTCATCTATCTACTTTGACCTATTTAAATCATTTAATTAATTTTATTATAATATAAATTTAATATATTTTTATTTCATAAAAACATGATATATTATTTTACTATTACACTAGTCTATTTACAAATTCAATGGTCTGGTTAGTATTTCTAATGACCGTTTAAATATTTATAATGGTCAGATCACTATTTCAACAATCATATTAGTTTTATACTTCCTTTAAATAAATTATATTTATGTCTTTAATCATTCACGTATATTTCAATAAATGATATATTATTCATATTAAATAATGTAAATTACATTACAGATTATTTGTATCCTTTTAAAATTGTTTTTTACATGTGCGTTAATTCAATGAGACATAAATTATAAAAATTCTCATATTCATGTTATTTTATTTCTCTATTTTTACATTCATATTGTAACACATTTAATATTTGTGGAAATATATATTCTCTAAATTTAATGTTATGATTAATATTATAAATTGATTTGGATTTTTGAAATGTGGTGCATGTATTATATATTATACTACAATATCCAAATGTTACCCACATATATATGTCCAAAAGGTAAATTTCATATATAAATTTCTGGGGTAATAGATACCGACATCAACTAAGTCAATGGCTAATTATGTCATCAATATATACAAAAATTAATAAACAAACAAAATTAAAACATTAAAACCAAACGGTCCTAATAGATTCCATACCCAATAGGTGGCCTTAAAGTGCTGAACTATAATAAATAAAGTGTGGTCCACTCTTGAAAAACATTAGATCCATGGATACACAATAGATCTAAATTAAATTCATAAACCAATGACCTATTAAACACAAAATATCAATCAATCCAAAAAAAATGTTAATCCAACATACCCTAGGGATAATAATGAACGATTTTTTATCTCATATTAAGACCTCATCTATGTAAAGAACTTGAAAACTCCATCATGGAAGATGATTTATCATTAATATAATGAAATCATTTATCTAAACCTTTATTCGAGGATGTTATAAACACATAGAAACATTATTTATTGATAAATTCATGGAATTTCACAATTTTTGAAATAAATAATTTAAACAATTAAAAAAAAATTCATCTCGTGATAATGTATGATACTTTAAAATCCCCATCAAAGTACATCTTATTCTATTAAGTCCACAACAGACTTCCAAGAATCATACATGAAAAAAATATTAACAATTAACTTACCACATTCAAAATTCCATTATACAACACTAAAAACCCATCCATTGTGAAACCAAAATCACTAAACTCAAACACACTAGATTTTCTAAAACAAATACAGTTCCATCATGCAACTACCTTAACAACGTCCTAAATGGACTGCATGATGTCATTTTGAACTCACTAAATCAAAATCTATAAAATATCCTTAGTCTTCTAGTGTCTAATAGATACCTTTTTAAAAAAAATGTCACTGATCCCATTAATGAATCATATTATAACCACACCACCAGATTGCAATTCCCTTACAACTGAAGGAAGTGTTGAAATTGAAGGACCCCAGAACACCCTAATAGGGAAGGGGGGATCAGGGTGTCGTGTTTTTCTTAAAAATTGAAAAATCGTGTTCCCATGTTGGTAAGGACATGTTAGAACTGCCTGATGATAATTTTCAATGAACAAACAATCACATGAAAACAATCTTCAAAACATTTTTACTTGGTTCACCTCAAAGGGATTGTTCAAGGATAATACACCGATAGGTTTTTTTCAACCATAAATCCACTAAAATGTAATATTTTAGGAGTAAAAAAGATTAGGCATAGTTACTCTGTTCCAGGAACAAATCCTTTAAAATCTTTTAGGGATAACTCACCATGTCCCTTAGAACAATTCTTATAACTCACGATTGCACACTATCTTTGGAAAAATCCACACACATTTTATGGACTTTTAGGTCTGTTCATTTGAATGAAAATATGAATCTCCAACAATAGATAGATTACATATTGAACTACCCTTTTTGACATTTATATGTAATCCACTTTTTCATGCACTAATAGTTCGTGAAATATTTCTCCATGAACTGGCCCCGCTTCCTCTGTGTACCACTTCCGCGTACAGTCTTAGTGTACAACTTATTCTTTGAGAACCAAATCCTCCTCTATGAAATTTCTTCAACAAATTATAATCAGAAAATCATCTTCCATGAACCATCCCTATTTCATAAACCATTTTCCATTGTAGGCTAAAGGGACCCAAAAAACCACTTCCACGGACTGTCTGCACCGACAACATCTCTTTTAACAGAATCCTCTCCACAAAACCTTTCTCCTTCATGGGGTTGTTTTCCTATAAAAAAACTGGACTTTACCAAATTCTTCCAAGATTTCTAATAAAAATAACTCTATTTAATGGGGGGATTATTTCTCTTTATATAAAAAAATAGATCCAAAAAATTATGTTAATCTGTTTTACATAAACATTCTATGATGTACAACCTTCATCACTTACTAATCTATCAGAAAACCTTTTTCTCTACACATTCTGCAAACTGCCTCTCTCCCTTCACAACTTAATAAATCACCATCTCAATTTTTTGAAGGATGAGACATCTCGAAACCATTTTCCTTCATTGTACTATGAACCTTCCCTCGAACCATATTCGACCTACAAGCTATTCTTTGTTACTGGTTCATGTAGCACCACTACACAGACATCCAACATTATTTATTTTTCCATGTGGTTATGTGTAACAATTATGAGGTCTATGAACTATCATTTTCAGTCCAAAAACCAAGAAATTAAGACGCCTTTGCAAAGAATATTCATTTTTTATAAAGATAACTCTAGATTTTTAAGCCCAAAATTTGTTCAAACACTTTGAAATTGCACAATGTTAAACACGGTCTTTATCATATACTATAAGATCACTTGTCTTGAAAACTCCTGGATCAATCCATTTCATATTGGCAACAAACACAAACTATACTCTATTTCTAGAAAAGAACATCCTTGGTTCTAATAGATCCATCAAAACATACATACTATAGTCTAGACCTAACACAGAATATAATTTCATGGTTGTATGACAACCATCCCATAAAATCATAACATTATATCCACGACCACTGATGGACCACCAATATTAATCACCATTAAATCATGGAACAACCATTCTAATCCTATAACCATCACAAAAAATCCATCTGAAACAAACACTAAATTGAATATTTGGTGTTTTCCATGAAACTAAATAAATTAAATTTTTCTCATTCCCTAAAATCCTATTTACACCTCAACCATCCACCAAACAATATTTCCACACCCATAACCTTTAAATTAAGTTATTCATTCTACAATAAATTTTTTATGATGCTCACCATATATGTATCCTAATTTTCTACTCACAAAAATAATAAATAATCAATGTTTCCCATATATTTTATCTAATCCAAAAAAGACTATAAATAGAGTTTTAGAAACGTATGTATCATATATTTTTTATTTCATGATTTTTAGCATAATGTTTCAAAAATTAAACCCAAGAAATCAATAGGTCTAGTGTATTTATGAGATTTTAACCATAACAAATAAACATAAACATATGATAAATCATATTTATTTTAATATCTATAGATTTCTATACAAATTTCATTTATCTTAGTAAGGAATATGATAATTGGGGGTAATACATAATGGAAAAGTGTGAGTTATAAATCCTAGTAACAGAATAATGAGATTAATGTACAATGGTTACGTAATACGTATGAGTCAATAGACATGTAATGATAATTAAAGACGAAAAATGCATCGTATCATGTAAAAATGGAAAAAATATCATATGAATATTTAATAATAAATATATATAAACAAAACAAATCATGAAATCATAAGCTGAAGTGAAGGATCCCAGCCAATACATCATAAAAGTGTTTTCCATAATTACTATTTGTGTACCGTATATAGTATTTCGTGAGATGAAAACTTTACCTATTTCTTTAGGGGGGTGTATAATCTATGGTAGAACCATATAATTTATGTAAATAATGTAAATATGTGTTCCATAAGGATAATTAAAACATAAGCAATAAGAATATGAAAAAATCTATGAAAATGAAATATGTTACATAATCCCATTTTAGGGAGCAACCAAATAGAATATCAATATTATTCCCATGAATTAGTGGATTAAAGAATTTTTATACTTTTATTAATGCATAAATAAGTATAGATACAGAAACGTATGATTACTTTAAGATAATATATTTAAAATAGTGGATATGTACATTTTTAAATTAACCTTTTTTGTGTGGTTTAAAAAAAAGTAAAAATCCTTTAGAGCGAATAAAAGAATAATAATTTACATAAAAACAAAAATGAACCTAAATGGTTTTCTATAAAGTATCAATTTTTTACCTACCTGAAAAGGTTAAAATAATATAATTTATTATTACATGAAAAGTGATATGAAATATATAATATCCCATAAACCAATTTTACATAAATGAAGGAATTGATAAGGGAACCTTTTGAATATGTATTAAACCAAATAGATAAAATATGGTAAAATACACAGACACACAAATATATAAGGAGAATGTATAAAAAATATTTATGATTTACATGCGAAGAGGATATTGGTAAATTGATAAAATTAAAGAGATTGTGTAACCCAAAAGTAATTAGGGTGGTTTAAAAGATCTCTTACCTCAAGTCATTGACTCATTCGAGATATCCTCATATCATTCAAGACAATAAAATTAAGATTATAAATACTTTATTTATAATATTGTTCATATATATTTAATTTTATATTACCTTTTATTATGAGTTTATTATCACTTTATTATAATATATTGATTTTGATTACCGTACTATAGATTTTTGTAACATAGTTGGAAGGTCACAGTATTTTCTCAATATTAAGAACAATTATTTCACAATGAGACCATAACACTAGAATTGTAATGGGGAGATATAAATGTTATTATTGAGATTTTATGTTGTCTAAATATATATATGTTTATTTATGTGGATGATTCATTTTCTATAAATGTTTTCTTTAGATTATTCATTCATTTGTGTAGGTTTTCCAATGATGTTGAACAAATTTAGTTTTATTAAAAATTATGATAATTAATCAATTTTAAAATTTTATAGAATATAAAATATGATTATAAATATATCATTTTATACCATAATATTTGACTTTCAACAAACCATGAATGTGGTGCTGGATAATAAAATATTTTTTTTCATCTTGTTGTTATAAAGAACATAAATAGAGCAACATTATCGTTTTTAGTTATAATAAGATGTGATAAAAATTCATATTAAAATATAATAAATATCATTTACAAATATTAATACTACTAGTTTCATTATAATATCCTGTTTTGAATAGGTTTTAGGATGTATAAAATGAAAATAATTTTATATAGTTAGGTTGGGAACATTACCTCTTCATTTGGATGTTTACACTTAGACTACACATTGAGGAACATTGGATGTAATGAACCAACCCCAGTAGCCCGAATCTAGTGAGTTTTTTTATTATAGTGTCATAAGATATAAGGAATCACATTCTCATAGACCAAAAAGTTCGGTAGTCCTAGAAGACATGATATGTACATGAGTCCTACATTATATTTAACAAAACAAATTACAACACATTGTTTTTGAGAAATATGATATTCCCTATATAATAAGGGTGAGATAAAATAATCAGTAATATCAATAAAATTACAAATCACGTATTCATAGTAAAGGAAATATAAAATGTGTGATATCAAATACTCAGTAAGGGTTAATTACAACAAAAGATACGATGAAACAATAAGCATTATCAATATAGAAAGGTAAATAACTAAATACGCATTTCATTTCAACAACTTCAATATCATGATAATATGGGGAAGAATTTTTATGGAATGGTAAATAACTGAAAGCATATGCTATTTAATCAATAATATTACTATCATAATTGGATGAGGCATAATCAATATGGAAATGTAAATAACTAAAAACACATTCCATTTAATCAATAAACTGAGAATGAAATGCATCCGGAGATAACATCAGTGTGAAAATATCATGGATAAAAATAAATTAACCATAAATGAAGGAAATTATTAATTATTGGACTTCATGATCTCTAGAATCATGAAACCAACTATTTTTAAGATATTTATTCAAGAAAATTTCAAATATAATGGTAGAAAACCATTTAACTAAGGTTATAATAATAATTTATCTCATGAGGACTATTGATGAATCGAGGGGCTATTTATAATTGGCACCCACCTATTTCTTCATGTATAAATAATTCCCCATATCTCTTATAATCTATTTAATTAATGAATAGTTTTCCATATCATTAAATATCTATTTTGACTATAGAATACAAATATATCAATATTTCCAAAGAAAAAATAACTTTCAATATATAACAACATATGCATAAATGATACATAGTTTAAGTAATAAAAATGTACATGATAAATATTAGGGAAAATTTGGGAAAATTTAATGTCTAATGATCAAAATAAAGTGAATATTTCAAGGGAATGTTAACAAATACAAAAATGAATCAAGAAATTAAACATTGATACTTTCCCAGGTCAAAATGATCATAAACCATGAATATAATCAATAAGGATGGTATCAATACAAAATATAATTAGTGTATCATAAGTAAAATTATGGTTTTTTTCATTGATGAATAGAAATACCATAAAAGGATCATTATAAACTTTATTGGGGAATATATCATTTTCATTTGCTAAATAAAATTTTAAAAATAGATGTTCA
Organism: Viscum album; assembly: GCA_963277665.1. Classification (NCBI taxonomy): domain Eukaryota; kingdom Viridiplantae; phylum Streptophyta; class Magnoliopsida; order Santalales; family Viscaceae; genus Viscum; species Viscum album. The sequence goes on from OY728135.1 coordinate 1,373,892,903, forward strand.
AAAAATATTTTGAGAAAACATTTCATTAGAAATATCCTTAAAACGTAAAAAATATGATTTAACAGACTTTATTGGTCATGAATACTGGTAATTTTGTTCATTCTATTCATTTTAAAACAAAATTCATTTCAATTTTTAGTAAAATATAAATGGGAATTATTTAATAAAATATAGAAAATCTAATTTCAATTTTTTAAATAAAAATAAAAAAATGGGTAAATATTTATCTCATAAATCAATTGGAAAATGATTTAAACTATTTTTGATTTTTTTTAGAAATTTGGTTTTAGTAGAACACATAATTCTTATTGAAGAGAGAAATGAAGTCAGATTTTCATAAAAAAATTCTTGATTATCGTGCGTACCAAAGTGCGTAAAATGGTACTATTACTTGAAAATATCATGAATGACTATAAAATTATTATATTAAATGGTTTTATTAGAAAATTATGAATTAACATCCTTCAATTTAGATTTATGAATAAACAATATCTACTAGAATGGGATTGTGAAGTAAACCCTTACAATGATCATAAAATTGATATCAGAATTAACCAATGAATTAATTATATTCATCAAATTTAAATCCAAATAAAAAATGTTTAATATATATATATATATTCAAAATTCATTACCCATATAATCATACAATATAAATGTTATTGAATTACTCATATAACCCAATGAAAAGAAATTTATTTATGAAATTCTTTAACACTTAGTAATTTTAAATTTTAAAACCCCAATGTTAAAAGATTTATAATTGAAACTTAAAATTCCATGAATTATTCAAAATCATGACATTACAAGATAAAGGGTTAGTATGTACACCCTACAAAATAATTTAGGTCTAAAAAATACAATATTCATTAATGAAGGTAAAATACGATGAAGTCCATTACCTCACGCGTCTTTTGTTTAAACATGCTTCAATATACTACATAATGGTTTTAAATATGTTATTAAATTGTTGGAAAACTATTTTAATATTCATAATATCATAATTTATCTGTTTATATTTCTTATCACTCATTCATTAATAGTCTTCCATTCTTTCGATTATTTTGCATTTTAATTGCCATGTTTTCTCATTCACGATTTTTCATGAATGTTATGATTCTAGTGAATATTATATAGTTTAATAATGACCTGAATAATAATAAGGAAATAATTATAACATGAACACATCAATTATATTTTTATTACCAATCATTAATATATTCTTTTTCAAAATGATATATGATACGATCATAGAGACGGTTGGTCATACATAGGCATGGGTAATGTTTCCATTTTTTCAACGATGATTATTGAAAGGAGGTAATTAATATTTTATCTGTTCATAATGATCCTACTATCATAAATAACATATTGATTATTTATTTATAATTACATATACCATATATTTGGTGTGTTAATGAAAATATAATCACATCTCTTCTTGAAGGTGGTAGTCCATATATGCACAAATGGCGTTATCATCTTTCAGTGAGTCAAAATTTAAAAAAATAAAGTAATGTATTATATTTTAAAAATGATAATTATTCCATAAATATCATAATTATTAGAATAATATCTCATATATTCATTAGTATTATCCTTATCACATTCCACTTAAAGCATTGGTGAAAGGAAAACCACATTGCTTTGCAAGGTGGTAGTCCGCCGTATAGACAAACAATGTTATTATATCCCCAATGGAATGGAAATTTAGAAGGTATAATTTATACAATTACTCCAAATGTATATCTTTGTTTTAAATATAATATATATACTATATATCCATCATCATTCACACCTGTGATAGGTGGAAATGGAAAAACTAAATGACATCAGTTCATGAGGCAGCGGTCATCCATAAACACGAAAGATGCTTTTGTAAACCATTTGATAGAAGTTGGGATTGTTGTAGGTTAAGACCATAACATAACATAATAAAATAAAATTTAAGATAATGAAGTTTTTATATCATTATGGTTTTATAGGATTCGATGTAGGTGGAGTAAGAAATAATAAAAACAGTCGATGAAAAACGTTACCTCTTCCTTGGGTAACATCTTTAGGTTTTCACCAAAATTCTTACAAATGTGGATTTATGAAAAAAAGAATTTTAGGATAATTGGAGGTAATATTTAATTTTTTAATGTATCTTTAAAAATAAAATGAGTTCTAATATGTTATTAATAAAGAAGAGAGAGTTACATTTTACCAATGAGATAACTGGCACACTTGTAGTTTTTGAAAAGAAAACGAAGTACCCATGTTTTTCACATGACACAATGATAAAAATTGATTATTCTAGAAAAATATACTCTATATGATTTATATATTTCCATATATTATATTCTATAAACTTTTTATGTCATTTTTACAATTATCGTTTATTAACCCCCTCATAATTCCCATTTCCCCTTAACCATATAAAATAATTTTTTACTTGTGTTACTATTTTTTCTATTAAAATTTTATTTTACCTTATTATAATATATAAAAAAACTAATGTTACAAATATATAATCCAATTTTCAAAATTACATTCACATAAGTGGACATTTTCAATTTACAATTAATCCTTGTAAACGCGGTAAAAAGATGAGTTATTAAAGAGAAAATATTAAAAAGTTTCCAATATTTTTATATAAAATTTAAATAGAAAAATTACTACATTGAAAAAATGGATTAATAGATATATAATTGAAATAATATTACTTCAAAAAAAATTATACACAAATGTAGTTTTCAGTTAAAATTCAGTAATTTTCCCAATTGATTGAAAAATAAAATATTTCTAAGAAATAAAAAAATTCACACAAATATAATTTTGATATGATGATTTTAAAAAAAGATTTTTTCCCAATAAATTTAATAAAATTGTTAAAAATTAATTTTAAATTATGTGTAAAAATCACCACTAGACCATCTTTTAGAAAAAAGTGCAATTTTTTAGAAAACAATTATTTTTCTTTTAAATGATTATTATATTATTTCTAATAAAATTATAACCATAATTTAAATAATTTTCATTGTAGTAGTCATTACAAAAAACATACAAGCTAGATCATCATGGTATACTATATTATGGTTTGTTTAGACCCATGGTGGAGTGTTCCTGAATCTCTCAAAGAGATTAAATTTAACGAAATATATTTCATGTGTTGTCTAAAATTGGTGTTGCATGTCACAAACGATATCAAATATAATGTTCTTATTATCGAGTTTTGGTGTGTAACATTGGATATAAATTTATATTATACCAAATCCTATAGTATGTGGGTTGATATTTGGGGGGGATATAATAGAAGTTTTTTTATTACAAAAGACTTATAATTAGAAGAGATATATGGAGATGAAGGGAGGTATTCATAAGGGGAAGAGGGGATATTTTTTAATATAATATTTAATAGTTCATAAATTTTTCTCAGAACTAATATTAATTAATAATCATTTGATTATATAAATAATTTAGTAAATTTTAGGATGAGAATATGGTTCTTTTATCATCTCATTATTAATTAATAATTATTTAACATATAATGAAAAATATCACATTTTTTAACATATAATTTGAAATATAACATTTTAATCAATTGGTAGAAAACCATAATTGATTATTACTACCTATTTATAGATTGAATATTGATGAAAAACATTCTCTTAAATGAAGGATGAATGATTTTTGTGTTTTTGATGGCTTAATTTTACTTGATTTGGAGGCTCATCGTTGTGTAGTCTTGAAATGGAATTCAAGAATGTGGAATTACACTCTCAATGGTCCCAGGGATATTTGGATAAAATTGTGGATCAGAAATAGTGATGTGTATATAGATTAAATTATTTTCTATTAATATAATGAGTTTGATAAATAAATAAATAAATAATTCTTTGAACACACCCAATAATGGAATATTTATCAAAATATCCCACACCAATCAACTTAAGGTTATGTCTAGGGTAATGATAATGTTCTTGAATTTATCCATTGTCTTAGATTTTTTTATATAAGTATCATACTAATATTTATCCCATTATTTATGAAAAATATTTTGTGCATGAAATTAAATATATTTAATATTTTTATATAATTAATTTTGGGCACACATGGACTCTGAATAGTGCTCCATCTTAACACATAGATCAGAAAATAATTATAGATATATTCTAAAGTCCTAAAATGAATAAACATGGTCTCTAAATTTTTTACTCCTTCAATATTTTCATCGTAAAAAATCAAAACATAGTAAACTTATTTGTAGACTGAGCTCACATATAGCTCTCATGTTTATAAAAACTCTCATGCATGCTCTCATACTACCACAACACATGATCTAAGGGGATGGTGTATCCATGTAGGGTCCTCTCCTATTGATCCTTGATCACCACTATGTTCTCTATGAAAGTGGGTCTATCCTCAATGTCCATATCACCCCATTAAATTAATTGTGTGTGGTTATGAATTTATACACTCATCTGTGACATATGGAAGACATTATTCATCTTCTTTGATTATGGGGGAAGCTTACCTTTCTAAAGAAATATCTGTAATCCTCTTATTGTGGAGGCTCTCAAAAAAATTATTTCTAATTAATTTCTCTCTATTGTCTAATTTCATCAGTCTGCATAATATTTATTCATTCTATAAGCTACCATCATCTACTTTTAGATCACATAGAAATCCTCTATCATCTATTGCACCATCTCAGTCCCAAAAAAATGATGTATCACTGAACTCAGTCCAGGATAAAGGTGACCTAAAATGTATCTGGTTTTTTTCCTATGAAGTTTGTTGGGTCGGAACAAACGAGGGATGATGGCAAGAGGGGGGTGAATTGCCTTTTAAAAAAATATTGACAAATTAAAAACAAATATCAAAGTGCAGCGGAAATAAAGGAGGCAAGACACACAAAATTGATAACGGAGTTCGGCCAAAACCCGGCCTACGTCTCCGCTCCCAACTCAACCGTTGAGAGATTCCTACCGCTTGCTTTTCAATGGTTTTAGCAAGAAACCCACTAGGCTTTGAGGTAGCACTAGGACCTATTACAGCTTGCTTTTGGTGGTTAAGCAAGAACCCACTTGCTTTCAATGGAATAGCAAGAACCCACTAGCCTTTTTAACGGGTGAAGGCTAGCTCACCGGTGACACAAGCCTTTTAAAAGGAAAGGCTTGAAGAAACCTCTTCACACCTTAATGGTGATGTGAAACCCAAAAGAAAGAGGGATGAAGAAAGAGTTTGGGGTTTGTAGGCACAAACCCAAATTTAAAGCTCAAAATAAATAAACAAGAAAAACCGTATTGGAAGAAGACTTGGGCGCCAATTGGATGATGGAGTTGATGTAGCGTGCTCTCCCAAGCTTCTTGAGGTGCTCCTTGGATGTGGAAATTGGTTGGAGCACTTGAGGATCCTTGAAGGTGGAGCGTCGGAGGTACGCCAAATGTTCAACAATATGTCCGAGCGCTTGGTATGTGATCCGATTGGTGTCCGGGGCTTCCTTGGACTTTATTTATAGGCATGGAACCCTTGGGGAGTCTTCGGAGCCGTTGGAGAGGCTTAAAGAGCCGTTGGAGGCCAAATGGGGGTTGACTGGTCAAAGCCAACGGCTAGTTTGACTGGGCTACCGGCTGGCCGGTACAGCTCCACCGGCTGGCCGGTGCCTTGGTAGAGAAGAAGAGTCTTGATCCAGGCTCCACCGGTCGACCGGTGGAGGAGCCACCGGCTGGCCGGTGGCAATACAGTAGAAAACACTATTTGGGCTGGGTGCCACAGGTCGACCGGTGGCAGAGCCACCGGTCGACCGGTGGCAAGACAGTAGCTTGCACTTGTGTCTGGGTGCCACCGGCTGACCGGTGGACTGAATTTCAGTCCACTTGATGTCCATTCTTGGGCCAACTTCTTGGCAACCTTGTGCCTATCATCCACAACACTTAAAAATAAAGTTAAACATATATGAAAGTGATTGTGATCATGAAAATCAAAGAGTGTGGGGTACAACAATCTCCCCCTATTTTGATGATCACAATCACTTATCTAAGAAATGTAAAAACTTAAATGAAAGGAATTCTTAAAGGATAATTTGAAAATAAATCAAATCATGATAGAAAAGGTTTCTCCCCCAATCAATCAAGAAATTCTCCCCCTTTGTGATTATCAAAATAGAATGGGGCATAAAACTTGATTGAGGGAAATATTTGAAAAACAAGATTTTAAACCAATTGACAATAATACCAATTGTTGAAAATTTTGAAATGAAAATTGAATAACATTTGAAAATGAAAAGCTTAATCAATCCTAACTCCCCCTAAATAAAAACAATAAATCACCGGGGAAAGGAAACTATTTTTGGCCCGGAGAGACTCGCAAGAAGGGATTTTTCAATCCAAACTTGTCTCATAGCGGGTCTTCTCCTATAGAATTCATCGGAAAAGAAAAAAGACTTGGGTTGGCCGTACCGGGCATTTTTACAATTACATTCATAAATTAGGTGCCCGGGTTTTTTACAATAATTGCAAAATTTATAACTGGAGCTCCCCCTTACAAAAACAGTGGGTGCATGGGAGGAGGAGGCTTTATTGGTATAGCCAAGTCCATGAGTGGTCCTAGAAACCCTTTGAGAACCCAGCAAATTTGAAAGATTTTGTTCCCCTTGGGTGAACTTGGCTAGGGTCTCTCTTAGATCTTTGATGGTTGATTCCATAGAATCAACATTTGGAAGATTTTGGATTTTGAGGGAGAGTTCCTCCTTCTCTTTGAGAAGTTGTTCTTTTTCGGAGGAGAGTTTTTTGAAATTCTTTTTCAAAGAAACAAATTTTGAAGAGAGTTCATGAAAACCATTTTCTAATTGATCTCTAGCATGTTGGAGTTCTTCATAAGACATATGATTGAAAGAATTTGAATAACTAGAAGACGAGGAAGAAGAGTCGGAAGATGATACCTCATGATTTGCCATTAGGCATTTTTTACCTTGGTCGCTCGAGGAGAAGGAGGAGAATGAGGAGGTGTCACTCCATGTCGCCTTGAGGACCTTCTTCTTTTTCTTCTTGGCCCTTTTCTTGTGAGGTGGGCAAACGGGCTTGATCTTTTCGTCGGGTTCTTGCTTGTTGTCGGGTTCTTGCTTTTGAGCCTTCTTAGTGCCTTCATGGGTAAGTTCTAAAAGCTTCCAAATATCATGAGAAGATGTGCAAGAAGAAATATGATCGAAAACATAACGATCTAACCCACAATGTAGAGCATTCGTGGCTTTGCCATCAAGCTCGAAATTTGCAATGTCTACGGGGGTCCATTGAGATTCATCTTTACTAGAGAGAGTATAACCATGCATGACAATTTTAAAAATAGGATATCCAAGACTTTTAAGAAATGTGGTCATGCGGGTTTTCCAAAAACTATAATCGGTTCCATCAAATAATGGAGCACGATCTAAAGAAAATCCTTCAGGGGATTGAGAGGAAGAAGCGGTAGAAGCCATCAAAAAAAATATCTTTGAATTTGAAACCTTTTAAGGTATTACTCAAATTATCCCTCTGATACCAATTGTTGGGTCGGAACAAACGAGGGATGATGGCAAGAGGGGGGTGAATTGCCTTTTAAAAAAATATTGACAAATTAAAAACAAATATCAAAGTGCAGCGGAAATAAAGGAGGCAAGACACACAAAATTGATAACGGAGTTCGGCCAAAACCCGGCCTACGTCTCCGCTCCCAACTCAACCGTTGAGAGATTCCTACCGCTTGCTTTTCAATGGTTTTAGCAAGAAACCCACTAGGCTTTGAGGTAGCACTAGGACCTATTACAGCTTGCTTTTGGTGGTTAAGCAAGAACCCACTTGCTTTTAATGGAATAGCAAGAACCCACTAGCCTTTTTAACGGGTGAAGGCTAGCTCACCGGTGACACAAGCCTTTTAAAAGGAAAGGCTTGAAGAAACCTCTTCACACCTTAATGGTGATGTGAAACCCAAAAGAAAGAGGGATGAAGAAAGAGTTTGGGGTTTGTAGGCACAAACCCAAATTTAAAGCTCAAAATAAATAAACAAGAAAAACCGTATTGGAGGAAGACTTGGGCGCCAATTGGATGATGGAGTTGATGTAGCGTGCTCTCCCAAGCTTCTTGAGGTGCTCCTTGGATGTGGAAATTGGTTGGAGCACTTGAGGATCCTTGAAGGTGGAGCGTCGGAGGTACGCCAAATGTTCAACAATATGTCCGAGCGCTTGGTATGTGATCCGATTGGTGTCCGGGGCTTCCTTGGACTTTATTTATAGGCATGGAACCCTTGGGGAGTCTTCGGAGCCGTTGGAGAGGCTTAAAGAGCCGTTGGAGGCCAAATGGGGGTTGACTGGTCAAAGCCAACGGCTAGTTTGACTGGGCTACCGGTTGGCCGGTACAGCTCCACCGGCTGGCCGGTGCCTTGGTAGAGAAGAAGAGTCTTGATCCAGGCTCCACCGGTCGACCGGTGGAGGAGCCACCGGCTGGCCGGTGGCAAGACAGTAGCTTGCACTTGTGTCTGGGTGCCACCGGCTGGCCGGTGGTCAAGCCACCGGCTGACCGGTGGACTGAATTTCAGTCCACTTGATGTCCATTCTTGGGCCAACTTCTTGGCAACCTTGTGCCTATCATCCACAACACTTAAAAATAAAGTTAAACATATATGAAAGTGATTGTGATCATGAAAATCAAAGAGTGTGGGGTACAACAAAGTTTACATATTAATATATAGCAGTAGCTATTATTTTATGGGAACTCTACTAAGGAAAATCGATCTCCCTAACTCTAGAAGAATAATTACATGTAATCCGTTAGAATATCCTCCAACACATGGATTGTGTGCCTGGTATAACCTTCTATATTTGGGGTGGAAGTTTTTATTCATCCTTATATATGTCCAAAATTCCTTCTATAGTCCTATCCCCAACCATGATTTGAAACTCGAATCATTTTCAAATAAAATCATCGAGGGAACCCCCTGAAGAAAAATGATCTCTAAAATGCATAACTTCCCCAATCTTCTCCACCAAACTCATCTCCCTTATAACAAGGAAGTGTTTCTACTTTGTAAGTTAGTCAACTATCACCCTGATGGAATTTTCTCCTATCACTATACATGGAATCCCTATCATTATTACATAGATATTCCATCCCACTACCACTTCTCTATCTCAATAGGCTGCCAACAACCTACCATAACCCAGTGCTTAGTATTTTCATGCTGCAGGTGAGACACCAATATTTGAACTCATCCATTCTCTATCTCATTCTATACAAAAAAAATTACCCTTGATGTTCTCTCTACATATTACTTAAATTGGGATGTCTAGCCAGTGTTGATGTGTGAGACTCTCTCAATACATTCTCATGCAACTGGAATAGGTCCGCCATCCATCCTTAGAAAAGGATGATGTGATTCCTTACTTCAAAAATTCATTAAGAGAATACGGAATGGGTATCTAGTCATATGAGATCACATAGTTGATGTCTCCCAACTTGGACTCTCTCACACACTGGGGGAGTGGAAGATTAAATATTGTTGACAAAATAAAATCTACACCATCCTACTGAACTAGGATTAGTAGTAAGGAAGATAACTGCTCAGATTCCACTAAAACCAAATGAGCCAGGGACTTCCTGCTAATGGTATCTACCACAATATTTTCATTCTAGGAGTATAGTCAATCTCAAAGTCATATTCCAACACGAACTCTTTCTAGATCAACTTGTTCATGATAATGTCTCTCTAAGTGAAGATATATCTGAGATTCTAATGGTATGAGTGATGAAAAAAAAGTACTCTCTTAGATGATAGTGCCTATAAATCCTCAGAGCAAAGAAAACTGGTGAATTTTTTGGGATGTGAGATCACGAAGTTATGATGATGGGATCTAAATTAACTCAAATTATATGAAAAAACTACCAACATCTTCATCAACAAGTATTTGGTCCCAACACATGAGGCAATATAATACACTACATACTCTATTTCCTCCTCTGATAGTCTCAAAAAAGAAGAATTTATTTGCCTCATCCTCAACTCCATGAAGGATCTAGAGAAGAGCATTGTCAAGGTAAAAAGGTACACTTTTTTCATTCATGGATGTTGAAGGGGACGAAATATTATAGAATTATTAAAAAAATATTATGTAGTATCCTATTGATAAAAAAATAACCACTAAAACTCTCTTGGTTTGATGCCAATAAAATACCATATCGATCATAACTATGTCTAAAGATAATCCCTGATTATAAATATCATGCTCTAGAAGGTGAGCCTTATGGGTCTAGAAATGGATCTTTGAGTGCTTACCATAATGATGGTACACCCTAATAAAATCTAAGACCATCCTCAAGTTCTCTACATTCTCCTCCTAGTATGCATAGTATATGAGTATGTTATCGATTATGAAAACAACAAATCATTTCCAGGACATATAAAAGATTTGATTCATCAAATACATAAACACATCATGGGAATTTATAAAATAAAATGGAATCACCTTGAACTAATAGTGTCTATATCTATATCTAAATTCCATATTCAGAATACTGTCATAGGAAACTCTCAACCGGTGGTATCCTGACCTGATATTGATCTTCAAGAACCAACTCACACCTTGTAACTAATCAAATAAGTCATAAATACTAAGAAATGGGTACATGTTATTTATCAGGTCTCTGATTAGATAACGGTAATCTATACAATGCCACAAGCTCCCATATGCCTTTTTTCATAAAGAACACTGAAAATGCCTTGGGGGACACACTAGTTCTGATAAAACCCTTCAATAAATTGTCCGAAAACTACAACCGTAGTTCTTAGATATTAGTTGGGGGCATCTGATATAATGTAGAAGACATAAGAGATGTTCCATGTGTAATAATGGGAAACAATATATCTCCCACCTTAGACGTCATCCCAAAACATCCCCAGGGAATACATCCATAAAATAATCTACAAATGAAGGAATCCTGATGCCTGAAGATCATGCTGTAAAAAGGGATACACTATAAAATTGTTGGTTAATGGGAAAAATCCTCAAAATCATAAAAAAACTCATCCCACTATGAGTTCTCTTTTTTCCACAATGGATAATCTCATCACATCAATGAGAAGGATTTGTCTCATCTATTGTGATAGTTAATCTAGGTTCAAACCTGGGAAAAAATCCATAACCAAGATGAAATGATAAGGTCTCATCATGATGAATAGAAGGTCCCATAAGAAACTATCTATACCAAGAGAAATATCTCACTACCGTTAGATAATATAGATAGAATATGTTTTCCCTATATAAACTTCATGGGAAAATTGTTGGGTGAATGTCTCAACAGGTAGATACAACTCTTGCAATAGGAGTGAAGAGATGAAGGAATGACTCACACCAATATCTACTAGTATTGAATAAATAGTAAAATAAACATTGATCTCGCATATAATAATCTTTTTTCCACTGCATTATATATATCCATCATCAGTAGCCACCCACGACCCCAACCACCAGCTCCCTAAGCATAATGTGGGATACCTGGTTGTGGTGGTGGAAATATCTCACAACTTCATCCATCACCCATATCCCCTCATCCTGGAGCCCCACCTTCTAATATTCCATCTCTTACTCCCTGGGCATCACCCAACCCTTTCCTGGGAGATTTGTGATCATGAATCTCCCTCTAATGTGGGAATATATCATCAATTTATCTTCCATTTTCAACATGTTCAGACTGAAAATCACGCATCATGTAACCTCTCCCAACACATTCAGAGAACCACTCCTATCTAGTCTTCCCTAATCATCTATGCGGTCCTTGGACCACACGACCACATGTCAGAGTCTGAACATGGGTTGTTCTCTTATTATGAGACCCCACACACAAATATCTACTAGTTGAAAAAACTGACTCAAATCATGATTCCACCTGCCTTCTCCAGCTACATGGAATACCTCAAATAGGAAGATCGTTTTCAATAGTATTACTACAACACTCTGATATAAGTGGGAATTCAATGGGGTACCACACCTTCATGAATGTATATACAAATATCCTTCTCAAAATTCTTCACCATGAAGTATCCATATTGAATCATATCGAGGGATTACAACATAATTTCAATAAATCTCAATGAATACTCTAAAAAAATCATCCCTCACAACTACGTCTCTAGAAACTCTTAAATCTAAACTGATCAAAATAATGAACAATCATACTCCTCATGAAATAGCTGCTAGATGTTTTACTATTTTAGTGTTGATTTTTCATGCATTTTCATAACTAGACTCCATCAGAACCAAATGGATTCATGGAAAATGTTGTATTCTAGTGCAACCATATGATCATTCCATGTTTGGATAATTCTAAAAACACATATCACAAACTCAATACAATCATCCACTCCATAGGGATCTGGTACACTAGAGAATCTTAGTGGCCTATAGTATTAGAACTTGTGGAATACACTAACCACGAAAACATACTCATCATGCTCTAATAGTACTATATAATACTCAATAGGAGGGGGTTGCTCTACTCAGCCTATAGAAAGAATCTCTTGGTATAGACCCTGAATAGAAGACTCATCACTCGTCAGATCATTGTTATGATCCAGAATCGCTATCCTGGTTGGATTTCTTCATGGAGACATCCTATAAATTTTATTCAAGACATACCAAAGTCAAATGAGAATATATATATATATATATATATATATATATGGGGGGGAGCTGATAAAAGAATGAAATTCAAAGTCTTAATCATATATGATGAATTTACCAAAGTTCCCCGCAACCAATTTCTTCGTATGATGATAAAAAAGTAGGTATTCAGAGTCCTGATATATGGATACATTCATTGCTGCACCAAACTAGGTTCCTAGGACTAGGAGAAAAACTCTAGAAAATTTGAAAATGTTTCCCAAGGTCCAATCCAAGTCTTCATAAGGTGATAACTCCAAATAGTATCCAAGGAATGGACCACCTATGAGAGTAATCTATCATTAATTTACCCAAAAAGGATTTAGACACAACTACCCCATGTTGGCCATCATTGGGAAAGTGTTGGTTACAAGTGTCAAAAGGCACAACTAATATGGGAGATTTTTTTCTACGTACTAGTATGTACACCTACCACCAGCTCCATACAAAAGTAAAGAGGGAAAGTAATAAATATGATACATCCAAAGAATATATCAAGCATGTAAAACTAATAGGTAATACAAGATTATGATAGTGTAAACTGAAAGAAAAAAAGGGGTAAATAGAAGCCCGACCAGAATGATTCCCAAAACAAGACAAAAATTAAAAAAGTAATGTGTTGAGAGACCCCAAATCCACATATCCAAGCCCTAACTGCCTTATGAATTATAATGAACAACGTATTCATATGCTCTTCTATAGTCTCAATTTACTTATCTGTCATCTACATAAGGAAAAACATATGATAAAAAACCCCATATAGAGATGAGTATAGAAATACCCAAATGGGCACCCTAAAATCTGAAGGGGGAGGATTAAGAGACGTAATAAGAATAGACAAATAAACCAATAACAAATAGAGTAACATAATCCAAAAACATATATATATATATATATATATATATAATAACAAAATAATCTCAAAATAGAGAGAAATGGGATCTCCATCTCACATCTAAACCCACTAAAGAGTGCCAACCGTTCAAGAGTTCCAACAATGATTTCAAACATCTAATGTGTCTATCCTGAAGAATCCTCCATGTGGATACATGGATTTCCATTATTCCACCCAATCTATGGACTGTAATCTCAAGGTATAGGAAAAATGATGTAATTTCATAGGGTTATCCACTTAGTATATAGAGGAACCTAACTCTAATTCAATTGGGGGTACCACTTTGTTTGTAAAGGACTTGTTCCATAGTACTATAGAGGGTATCACTTAGTGTTAGGATGACCCACACCCTATCTGGTAGGGGTTACTACTTAGTAGATAGAGTACCCAGGACACTATTTCGCAAGGGGTACCACTCAGTAGATATATTACCCACACACTAGTCTGTCAAGTGGGTACAACTCAGCATAAGGAGGACCTTCACCCTAATGATAAAATAGGTACCACTTTGTAGATTGAGGGATGATACCCTTTTCCATTAAGGGGTGACCACTTACTATAAGGAGGTCCCACACCCTATCAAATAGGGGGTACCACTCAATAGATAGTGGACATGTTCCCTAGTCCATCATGGGGGGCACCACTCAACATAAGGACAAACCACACCCTATTTTTATAGGGGAGTACCACTCACTATATAGATTACTTTCACCCTAGTCCATCATGGGTACCACTAAGCATATGGAGGACATGTACTCTATCAAATATTTCGAATCAATCAATAGATAGAGTACCCATTCCCTAATATCATTAGGGGTACCACTCTATAGATAAGGGACTCAAGACCCAGTCCATTAGAGGGGCACCACTTAATATAGGGAGGAAATGTACCCTATCCGATAGAGGGGCACCATTTAATAGATAAGAGATCCACTACCAAGTATTAAAGGGGGTACTACTCTTTGTAAGGATGACCGATACCCTCTTTGATAGGGTTATTATTCTAATGATCATTCTCAATCATGGTCATCATCGAGTTCCACCTAAAGAATACTCACAATCATAACACCTCATATTGTATCTTCAAATCCACTATGAATGATACTATTTAATTTTATATAGAAAAACACATAGGATATTCTAATTGTGGGCCAAAATTCATGTATAAATAATAAAGATATGATATGTATAAGTTTCTTCACAAAGGAGGGTACATATCATGTAAGTGGACCCACACAACATATTGTCCTTCCATCCTTCCTGGTTGTGTTCCTTAAAGTATATTTCTTACATCCAAATTATCCCTAAATAGTATTTAATGGGACTACATTGTGTGCCTCATCCACCTAGGGTTCTGCTCGTGCTCTTGGTCAAGACAATATACCATATCAATGCACTCGGGAAATGTTCCTTTGTCGTGTCTATGTACTCTAGTTGTTACCATATTTGTGTACTCCCAGATAAATTTTGTTCCACTATAATTAGGTCATGTAGAGTTTTTGGGTCCCACATGGTTTTTGATATTTGAATCTCCCAAAAACCCTATTCATCATAGTAAGGGGATTCAAGCCATATGTTCTTTAGAATACAATGCGTGAAGTCTGATTTTTATAGAAATATATATCAATTCCACATGATCCAAATAATCATCCACAAAAAATCCCATGATTTGACCAAATTGGATTGGTGGGAACCTCCTCCAGCCATATTTTCTATCCCTATGGAAGTCGGAAATGAGATATATGGTTCATCATTTGAATCTACATGAATCACTGTCACTAGTAGTGCCTCCCAATATCAAACATAATCTCAAAATCTATGGTAAAATATCATATATCTCGCAAAACTCCCTGATCCATCCTAATATATATAAATTGGTTTTTACCCACAAATTTTCTATGAATCCAAGGGTCATGTTGTGCTCAGTCCCACCCGAAAATAGTTGAATCATGATTCCATGGCACAATGATGAAGAACACTAAGAAAGGTTAGGATAAAGAATAATGAAAAGGCTGAAAAATCATTGACTAATCATTCTTGGCCAAGAAACTAGTTATGTGATTATTGGGGTGAGAAATCATGGCACAATAGGGATTAATAAAATTAAAAATATATTTATTTTGATGAGGGATCATGCAAAGGTTTCAAGAATTGTAGATCAATAAGATGATTGATAATAAATTCATAAAATTTTTAATAAAGTGGTTGAAAACCACAATTTATGAGTACTTCCTCAATTTGAATCAATCATTGATTACTAATGTTGTTTCCAGAAGACGAATTTTTGTTGTGTTATTTGTGCCTTAATTCTCCTTGATCTATAGGCTCGTCATCATCTAATCTAAATATTCCAATGAAGAACATAAAATTTTCATCTCAAAAGACCCAGGTTTTTATGAATTACCATATAGATCTTCCATAATTATTATTATATAGTTGAAATTAGGTTTTTGTTGTTTAATGAAATAGTTAATTAATTTATTGATTAATTCAATGAACGCACCCACCAATATCTGCTTTATCTGAATTCCCTTCTCTAACCAACTTTAGTTCACACATAGGGTAAACCTCACATTCTAGATTCAACTGTGATCTTATATTTTTGATCTGAGACACATTTTATGATTTATCCCATTATTTATTAATAACTAATATGGGTGTGATATAAAATATAATCAATATTTTTATAAAATAAATTCCTAGAGCACTATTCCTTATTATCTTGCATCGTCTCATTGAAATGATCAAAAAATATTTCTAGATATATTAAAAATTCATAAAACGAAAAATGTAATCTATAATTATGATTGAAATATTTTATATAAATTGAATTAAAACTAATATAGGTCAAATAAATCCCATATTTAATGGTATTAAAAAATAAATAATTTCTTGAAACAGTTGAACATTTCTAATGGAAATTTTGTTGGAAAATTACATGTGCTTGAGGTGTAAAAATGTTCCATTACTATCATTTTTCTATGTTGATGACATAATTGTTTTATGTATCTTCAAATATTTATGTGAGTATAATTAATAATAAATTAAGATTCACATAGACATGTCAATTATTAGAGTGATGTTTGTAAATATACTAATTTATTTTACACAAAATGAATAATAAATATTTTTATCATTGGATAAATATTCTGAGGAATTATTAAAGAAATTTGGCATTAATGATTAAAACTAAGTGTCAGCAGCCATTATAGTTTGTGTGAATAAAAATATTGATGAAGTGAGATGAATCATGAATTATAAAAAAAACTTATAACTGTTAGTTAAATAAATTATTTATTTATTGGTATTAGAACAGTATATTTTTCATTCAATTGTATTATATACAATATATCAATGTTATATCAAGGAATAAAATATATTGGTAACCAAAATAATAATTAGTTATATCAAAGGATCATTAAAATATATTTTTAGGTATATATTTATTGAAGAGTTGAACTTTCTGGGCTTCAAAGATATCGATTTTTCAGGATATTATAGTGATTTAAAATCAATATATATAAAGGAAAACCTATTTTGGGAGAAGTATGTGTGAGATGGTGTAGTAAAAAATAAATTTTTATATCATTGAGGGTAGCTAAATCTGAATATGTCACTTCCAAAAAAGAATGTACATAATGGTTATGGATAGTATTTTAGTTAGATTATTTTAAGATTAATGTTGAGAATCCAAAAACATTCACTTTTGATAATCAGAGTGTGATTGAAATCTCCAAAAATAAAGTGCAACACACTAGATCCAAACATAAATATATCAAGTATCATTTCATTATATAAAAAGTTTCAAATAGAGATATTAAATTAGAATATATTTGTGCAATAGATCATATTATATATATATGGTCAAATAAGTTATGTGAAGTTAAATATTATAATAGTTGAGGCTAAAATTTTATATTCATCCTTCCACTATCACTTATTGAAGTTTTCGATTACTATTATAGCCATATTTGGATACACATTTCCATATTTATTTTTGAATTTTATATGAGTTTTTAATGTTGAAATTTTTATTTTAATAGATAATATTGTATTTAAGACATTCTGTTGTTATATATTTAATTCATTGAATATATTGATAAAAACATGTGTTTTAGTGGTTAAATGATGAAAGGTTAATTTGTTTAATCTATATATTCATTAATATTTTTTATTCATATTATATTAAAGTGATCATTAAATGATTTTTTTTCATTCCTGATTTTTGGAAAGTCATTATTTTTGTAGTTAATTGTTTCAAGTTAAACATTTCTTAATTGAATATTAATTTTTGGAACATATTTTAATTTTCATTGTATAATTATGAAATAAAATAATTCAGTATATTATTTAAAATTTTTAATTAATTTATAATACCTTAAATATAATATCAATAATTAAAATAGAAAACATTATACATTGTTGAATATTCATGAGAGAACAAGAAAAACTAGGAACTCCACCAAAAGATGATAATTTATTCCTAATATATGGCCATATGGGGGAATAAATTTTTTTGGGAGGGATTTACCTATGTCACTGAAAATAAAGTTGATCAATAGTGAATGCATCTATATAGTGATGCATGAGATGAGTTCCATGTAGTTGATTGTGAGCTAAAAGTGGATACCAGAGTTTATGTCTTTGTTTCTGTTTGTTATGGTAGAGTTGGTGAGATTCTTCAGTAAGGATTAATGGAGATTGTATTGGATGGGGTGACTCAATATTGTTATGTTATACCAAATTAATGATAGAACATGAACTATTATCATGGTAGTGTGGATCTATGAGAAGAACGTTGTACGTATATGAAGGATATAAGGATACAAGTTTTTTTTTATTCAGTTATATGTTTTATTTTTGCAGCATTCATCTACCTATAAATGATACCTAATGCCTTCTTATGTGATGAGGAAAATAATTGTATAAATATAATTTTTGAACACCATAAAATTATTTAGAAAAAAAAAATTTATTGATAATCCCTTCACAATCCACTATAGTTTTAAATAATATTATTAGTTGAGAATATGTAACTCTGTCATCTCAGTAATGATGGGGTGTTGGTTTTTTACGAGGAGACAAACCATGTAAAAAACATTGTATAATCATTAATTTTCATAAAATATTGAACAAATTTGATAATTGTTGGTCTAATATAATATACCCAATTTTATTAACTACAAACATAGTTTTAAATACCTATATTCTTTAAAGGATTAAAAGAACATTTAAAATTTGTTGAATGTTTCATACACCTGATTCCCTGCACTTAGGTATCCATACTTATCATATGTCGAATTATAAAAAAAAGTATTTTACTAGAATAAATTAAATAATAAAAATACATTAAATAATAAAAATAAATTAAATAATTAATGAAATATACGAAAAAATTTATTTATTATCATAGATTTAAGTTTTATAATAAAATAAATTATTTTTCAATATATGATGTTATATTATTTAATAGTTTAATTTTAAAAATAAATAGATGGATATTAATAAAATAAAGTAAATATTTTAAATAAAGAATGAAATATTATATAAGTGATTAATTGTTTTATTTTTTGTAAAATAAATTTTAATATGGTAAAGAATTAAATAATTTAAAGGAAAATAAATATAACATGGAATGAATATTAAATAAATTAATTTAAATTGCAATATTGAAGAAGATTTTTGCCCAATGGGGAGGTCATTTTTATACTTTCAAAAAACATTTTATCACCTAAACCACTTAACTATTATTTTATTTCAGTACCTCCATTCATCAACGTCATGTTTTAAAACATATACCCCCCAAATTCATCTATAAAAGGGCCACACTCTACCCATTCACAATCAAACCTATTGATAGGTTTTCAATTATTGTTAATCCAAAAATCTATCTTGTTCATTTTTTATTCTTTATTGAAACCGAATATCTATAAAAATAATCCTCATGGTCATCTCTACAATTAAATCCATTCTAATATGATTCAATATCATCAATGTAGGGAGTTATAATACATTCAATAATGTTTATAGTTAAGGTAATGGGGTTCCTATTAATATCACATCCTATATAATTGAAATTCACTATTCTATATTTATCTACATTAATGTATTACATTTTTTATGCATTAATTTATATTTTCCAAATATAATGTTTTATTGTATATATATTTATTTCACTATTCCTTCATTAACTTTCTATTTAATATTCTATCTCTTGTTCATTAAAAATATTGGTCTTCTTAAACTATTATTATTATTATCCACTTCATTTAAAATGTTTCATATATTACATTACCATAATTTACTAAAATTCCCCTATTTTGAATATTATTTTTATTGATATTTTATTTTACTATTATTTTTAATATTATTTACATTTTTGTTTTTAATAAATTTCAATGAAATTTCCTTCAAGTATTTTACTCAATTTCTTCTCTTCCCCTTTATGATTCCTCTTATTTTCCCACATTATTTTATTCTATATATTTTTTAAACAATATATATATATTAATTCATTTAAATCCTATTTTAAATAGTATATTAATTCCTTGTTAAAATAACTTTTAATTGGATCTTAATTTTAAAAGTCTGGATATTTTAATTCTATATTTTTTAAATCTCAACCCTTTAAGTTATGTTACCTGTAGTATTTTTATATTAAAATATATTTTTCTTACATAACCCTATGAATTAGAATTATTCTTTTTTCCAATAATTTTTTAATTAAAAAATATTCCTTATAATCCCTCATATATTGATCATTCATTCATTTCTTAAAAATTATGATTTTTATATTGTGTTCACTCATGATATGTCTTTATATTTATCATTATAAATGGATTATAAAATTTTAATTTATTATAATTTAATTTATATTAAAATCTCTATGTTCAATCACATTTATTTAATTTAATGAGTTAGAGGCCTTTTTACTATTCACCTTTGATAAATTTATACTTTACCCATTATGATGTTTTTTCTAAAATTCATTTCACCAATTTTGAACTAATATTTACATTCCATATCCATGATCATTAAAATTTAGTTTTTTGTATGTATCCCATATATTTGTAATTATTAATGATGGATTTTCCAATCATTTGAAATATGTAAACTTTTTATTTTAGTATGTTGTAAATGATTTCATTCTATCTGATTCAATTTGTTTCGAATTGGGCCTCCCTCTCAATCATTTTTTAAATATTATTTATCTATAGTCCATTATATGTTTTACCTACCATGACTCATTTCATATTTTTTTCTCTCCTTTCTATATTTTATACTCATCTATATTATCATTGTTCATACAAAAATATATTTGTTAGTATATTTCTTCTTAATTTATATATATTTTATTCTCTTTATTTTATAGAATAGTTATCTTTACATGTATTTCCATATCTATTTTTCATTATTGGAATGTATCCCAAATTTTAATTTATTACAAATTTATTATTTTTATTTTATTATAGAATATCTTCAATCTATTATTTAAATCAGTATTATTATTATTTTTTACTACCTAAAAAAAGTATATACTATGACAATTTATTATAATTTTCCTCAAAATGTATTTTATTTAGTTAAATGATTTTTCAATTATGTAAACAAAATTTTATTTTTATCTATTTAATATTATATATTATTTACTTATTCTCTTCCCCTTGTGATTTACACTCACAATATCACCCATTTTCCAAAATTGTTTTATATTTATATTCCTTTCCAAAAAAATTATACATTCAATTTTATTTTTTATGGGTTAATTGGGTTATATTACTAATGGATTAAAGATAGTGTTTTAGGAAAACACATTTTTATTGATATATTATTATGTGATGGGTGGACATGAAATTCAGTTTTTATCCAATATATTGTCTCAAACTTTGTATCCCATGAAGTTATTATGTCTATGATGTGGATTGATAACCTGGTATACTATTGTTATTGGGTAAGGACGGTTATCAGGAACAAATACTTTATAAGACATGGTCCATTATCATTGTACCCACTATTATGGTAATTAGGTAGTTATCCATGTAAATATGATATTCGAAATTGGTTTTCATTCAAGTAGATGTTGTCATTATATTCATTGTGGTTAGACATGAGGAATGTCTACGATATCATATATGTATACTATATTTCATTACTTTGAATAAGGTTTATATCTCCATGGTTCTTAGCCACCAAAATATGATTTAAAAATTGTCATGTTTTATTTATTCACTCCATTTTCATGTCTATATATTTTCAGCATGTTCACACATTTATTTAATTATTTTATAATCACCCATTTTTCATTAATATATATCACATATTCATTCCCAATATTGAGTAGTTTATCTCACCCATTTCACTATTAATATATCTCCTTAGTTAATTCCTATATAGTTAAATTTAAATGAATAAAACTTGTGTGAATGTTTTTAGAGGAAATTAATTTTTTATTATGAAATAATATGAACATCCAATGGATAAAATTGAGTTAAAATACTATGTTTTTTAACATGAGTTATTGTTGTTCTATAAAATAATTTCAAATCCTTATATATAGATTTCATTTTTTTCCATTTTGTATTAGAGTAATGGTTCATTAATAATATATATTACATTATGGGAAATAAAAAACATAAATCATCCATGGATTAAACCAAGGATTCATGAGTTACTACATCTTAGTTTTATTTTTACAAAATTAGGTGATTTCATACATGGATATTACTGTAAATTATCATTTTTATCCCTAATCACTTTAGACATGTTCAATAGTTGTAAATTTGAGGAGTCGAGTAAATAATAAATGCATAGAGAAAAGAGATGATTGTCTCAACGATCAACAAAACATTATAAGAACTGGTTTGGAGAATTATTTAGTTATGAATAAAATGTTATCTCATTTAATGAATAATCACTAGAATGCAATAAAATCTCTAACGGAACTAAATTCAATGAAACTTTACTTAATTCTATCATTTGACAATGAACACCACTATAGCCCCCCGATATTTTATGTAAATTTTATTCAAATAAATTAAATATATTCAGTGGATTGAATTTTATGTTACATCTAGTTAATATTCAATTATATTCTTCACCACATTAATCTTGTGCTACACAATACAACATATTAGCTTATATTATACTAAATAATGAGTTTCTACGAAATATTATTTTATTATTATTATTATTTAAAAAGGACTGTTATAAAATATCTATAAAACGTAGTAATATGATTAGTAATTAATAATTTTTTAATATTATTTATAATTATTTCATATAAATAAATCATATTTACAATAAAATATTAATTTTTTGGTAAAGTTTTTATGTTTCTAAAAATATTATTTTCTCAAAAGAACATCTTTTTATGTCTAACTATGATCAATAATAAAATTAAACATATACTCTACTTTAAAAATAATTTTATAAAATAAAATTTATTTATGAATTCAAAATTTCAATATTTTCATGGGGTTAATTTTTTTATACTTCTAAAAAACTTCATATTTGATGAATAAAGAAAAAGTACAGAATTTTAATTAAAAAGTGTATTTTCAAATAATTTATTTATAGAGATAAATAATATTTTTATTTAGAAATAATTTATAATTATTTTAATTAAACCTAAATTAGTCCAATTTAAGACATTAGAACCAATTTCATGTCAAAATTTGATATAAAATCATTTCAATGTTTTAAACTTTTCACATTATAAACTCGTCGTCTCATCGCATTTGTAGGATTAATTTTTAATTATTTTCTTCCACTTTTGGATTTAGAATTTTAAAAAGGAATTCTATATTTAGAGTAATAAACATTTATAAATTATAATACAGTCAAAATATTTTTCTCCCAAATATATTTGTGAATAAAATTAAAATTAATTATAGCAATTAAGGTAAAAATAAGATTAATTAGTGGTTAAAAATTAAGCATAAGGTGTAAAAATGGTCCTACACTTGTAAAAAATCCTTTTTATGTCCATATATAGACCATATAATACCTTTTATAAAACATTGACTATTATCAGAGGCACATGATATAAGGGAGACCACTTAATAGTATTTTACGTTTTATTTTTACAACAATGTCACTCCTCCTCCACTATAAAAAGGGAAACCAATCACTCCCTTAGTCAAACCTCTCAAAACCCTTGGATATTAAAAACCCTATAAAAATCTTATAATAAATTACCCACTTTAATCTTTTAATCTTACCTTTTGGAAGAAATCCAACAAATTAAGCCCTTTGTTAAAAACTAAAAGGAGTTACCCAAAGAATAGGTAACATACTTCAACAAGCACTTTTTTTTTGTTTTTTTAATCACCCCATAAATTATACATATTAAATTATTATATAATAAAAAAATTAGAATAAATATTCTTATATTTTTTATGATAGGTTTATGAACTACACTCACATGCAGTTCCATCAAATGGGATACATAATCATCGTTTTTTTGTACGGTGGACTACCGTCTTTGAAACAGAGGTCCTTCATTCTACCATTGAAACTTCTCAAGGTCGGTAATAATGATGGATTTTTGTTTATATTATGTATCTTATATTTATGATTTATGTTTTTTTGAATTATTATATGACATATACCTTCATTATTTCCATTTTTTTCAAATGATAACTTTGTTTGTGGACATGTGGACTATTGTCTCCTCAAAGCGATATGATTTGTTCATGGTTTACATGTAATGTATTAAAGACATGTTTAATAAAATATATTTATTATATATGAAAAAATAATTGTACTATAATGATAATTTATTTATATATATTAATATATTATATACTTTCTTTCATTCAATATGATATGAAAATAAATAATAGTGTTTTTGCGTATGTACAGCCTACCGACGCCATGAGCGGTGTATTTCATTTTATATTTATATATTTTATATATAATGATAAATAAATATATAATTAATTTATATGAAATTTATATTATTTTTTACATTCCGTAAATCATGATATAAGTAACATGTCCAAAAATATAAAAAATCAAAACACATCTAAAAAACAAAGTGGTTATTACCTGAAACGTAACATTTAATTATAATTATTGATAAAATGGTAATAGAATGTTATAATAAAATAATTTATGTTTTCATCTAGTTTAATATGGTTATTTAATATATTTATAATAAACATAAAACTATTATATAGTAGGTTTCAATGAGTATGATGAGGGTCAAGACAAAGTTAAGGGAATTTCATCTCACTTTTTTATATCTGTGAGTTACGTGTCATATTCACCACTCGTTTAATTTCATGGTGCATATACATCCCAATTAAATGTTATATAATGACATTAATTTATCTATATATATTAATAGTTTTCATTTAATTCATTCTTTCATATACCTTACAATTCAAAAGTTACCCAAGTAGTAATGGGATTTCTAGTCTCACTTTTATTTATGTGAGACATATGAATTATTCTCCAATCATTTCTTTTGTGTGGTGTATATACTACACAAGAATGTATTATATTGTTATTATAATTAAATTTATGGGTATTTACATATCCATTTAATGATGTTGGTTTCATTTTGTTTTACATTTCAATGGTTACCAAATTGGTATGGTAGTTTTGTCTCAAATTTCTTTATTTCTAACACATGTTCTTTTATACAATTATACATTTATACAAGGTTTAAATACATAAATTTGACATGTTATATCATGAATATAATTATTTTTATGATATTATAATATTTCTATAATGTTATTATTACTCATGGTGTTGGATTCAAACTTTCCAATGTTTTAAGAGTTTATTGCAACAATATCATCTTTTATCGGGATTGTTTATGATTATGTTTCCACTAAGTAAATATTATGACACATCTCCAAAGATAATTAATTAATTTTATTATCATTTATTTATTAATGATATCTTCATTTATTGTTATAATTTTTCCACTCTTTGGTACTTAATATAATTTATAATATTTTATTATGAAAATATGACCTTATCTCTTTCTTCAGTCAATAATCTGTATTATTCAAAAACCATTTTTTCAAAAATATTTTCACAAATGTTTTTAAAATTAAATTTTGTGAAACAATTTAATGAAAAATTATTTTAAATTTTTTTTGTCTTCAAAGTTTATTTTATATGTTTTCAAATCTACTTTCAATGAAAATGTGTTTCAACAATATTTTATGTTTTAAAAATAATTATTCAAAAAAGAAGATAAAATTTTCTCAAGAAAAGTTTTTAAAATATATTTAAAAATTATCTATAATCTAATATGAAATCTCTTGGTTTTAATAATTCTTTTTATAATATTATCCACATGTACCATTCATATTCTTTCTTCAAATGGTTAATTTATTATGTAATGATGTCTACGGAACTTGTTTCACTTTCACGGGTCGTATTTTTTATATAACTCATTTATCATTCATGGGTTATATGTTTATGTATCCCATTTATAATTCATGGGTAATATTATTTTAAAACTCAATTGTTTTCATGAGTTATTATTTGATGAATTAATTATTAAACCTATCACTTTTCGATAGGTTATGATATGATAACATGATTATGATATAAATTTTATATCATGGTTATGATATGATGATGGTTTATGATCTTGTGTCACATGTATGTATGATTTAATTATAAGATGTGTAGTTATATACATCCCTCCAATGCAATGGGTAATGATTTATAGTGCATGAGATAGATATAGTTGGCATCGGGAGAAAAATTGGTTCCGTAAATGATTTTATCCACAAAGATGGTCTTTGGAGGGAACCTTGACTACTAAAATGGTTATTGTAGTGAACCCAAACAACCAAATTGGTTTGTTGAGTGATCTAATTCCACTAATACGTCCTTCGAATTTATCATTGACTACTACGGAAACCATTTAATATTCTAATGTGTCTTCCACAATTCCTTGTCTTATGCCTATGTTATGCATGCATGGATTATTCTCTTGATTCCTAAATGATTCATGTCTTTTTAACATACAATATTTATTCTATGACTATTGACTATGATCTTTGATATGTAGGGTATGATCTTATAATGTTACAATCATGTTATTTTACCCTTATCTTCATGATTATTCATACACATCTTCTTTGTTTTCCCTTACTGAGCATCAGAGACCATCTTTTCTTTTGTTTCCTTTCCACCGGTTATGATGATATGTATTGTATATGATATTTATAAGAATGTTGAAAGTCCTGAAGAACCTATTTAGAGATATTTTTCTCACTTATATACCAATGTTTATGTTTCCATGTTTCTAAAAGAACTAAACTAATACGATCTTTGATTGTATGTACATGTAATATATAATGTATTCTGTAAAATAAAATTGATGCATACATATGATAAGAGAGGGTCTAAATAGTTGGTATTAGATAAAATGTCTAGTTAACCTTTGGAAACTAGTATAATAAATCTATAGTAGAATCCCTAATGAAATTTTTCTAAGGGTAAGTCTAAGTTTGAGTAAAAGTATAGAAAAATGACTTGGAATTTTGGAAACAGATATAGTGAGTGGTTTCGTAAAAATACATCCCATTCTAGAATCTAAAAGTTAATTTTTTTCTAGCACTGATGTACATAGAGGTAACAACTCTAAAAACATCATATTGAGCTAGACTTGATCAGGAACTAGTGCATAGAAAAGCACCTTATTGCACATCCGGTTTGAAACTCCATAGGGATATGATTTGGAAATTACAAAACACTTCACAAACCATCATGAAGGATTTAAATAAAAGTTTTCTATAAATTACCTAGGATAAACTAATCTATTTTTGTTTAAACAAGGTGTCGTAATTTATAAATTCTATAAGTGGGTTTTCAGGATTACGTGGCCCCTATTATGATAACTGTACATTAATATATTGTTTTTGGTTTTAGTAAATGGATAGATTCTGAAGGAACTAAATCAATGATGATTTTCACAGTAAATTGAATGATTATTCACCTGATAATCTTAATTATATGGGAGAAGGAATGAATAATATCCCTTTAATGTTCACCAAAATTATTAATATGTGAATCATCCAAGACTTTGAGATGAGAAAATAAGGGAATAACATTATATTGTGTCATTTAAGAGGGAACACACACATTCCTTTAGTGGTTCTTTAGATCCACTAGTTTCTAAACAATGAATAAATTCCATTAAAAATATATTCTTTTTTCTCCAGTGTTAAAAACATGAGAAATTCATTATGGGTTTTTATAATTTAGAATGCAATGTGGACTAGTGGTGGACTCTAATCACGAATATGATCAAACCAGATAAAATTAAATCCATTAATTATGACGAGTTCGAGAAAAATATTTTTGAATAACTAATTTCTTCATATTATTCATACACAGATGTAGAAAGATTTTAAATAGTTAAATAAAAGGGATGATGAATTTATTGGTATCTATAAGGAAACTATTACAAGGATCGTGAGGTACGCTTTTAGTATTACCATCCAACCCAAAGTAAAAATGATAGGCCATTTAGTTACTTAATTAATGTCTCATAATGGTGTTATCAATAAGATATTTTAGTATCAATGAAGAGATTGGGATTTGTGCAATCAAGGTCTAAATAGAGGTTGGATTTAGTTATTAATATCATGTTCTTTAAATGAAAATTATGTTAGAGTCCAATAAAAAATCTAAAATACATGGAGAAAAGAATATGAGAATTCTTTTATGCTCTAAGTGTAGGAATAAGCATGGAGGAAATTGTATCAGCGATATAATAAATGTTTTAAGTGAAAAAGAGATGTTAATCATCCATTTTATTGCAAATGTGATGAGAAGAGGTTAGATAATAAAGTTAATGGATAGAAATATTTACAGAATGAACCTCCCCCACTTTAGTGCTTTAAGTGTACGGATAATGGACATTATTTTAAAAAGTTCCCAAAACAAAAGGTTAATTATGATGAAAGACATCAGCAACCTCTTAAGTTGATGTATAAGGTAAAATCTTATGCATTCAATATTTCTTATGAGGGGTGTGATAGTGACGTGGTAAAATGAACACTTACCATCCACATTAGAACTTATACTGTCTAATTGTTTTTATTGATCCACCCAATCTTTAATATCTAAAAAATTTTATAAGGGTATTAAGATTCCACTCAAATGATTATATGTGTAATTAGTAGTGAAAACCCTTAATGGTACGATGACTTCTTATCAAGTGTGTGATTCCTCTCTGGTTGATGTTTTTGGGAATGTGTTTCCTACAAATCATTTCATTCATCCTCTACTTGAATTTTATGACTTCTCAAGCATGGATTGGATTTATCTTAATCAATATGAAATTGGTTTTCATTTAAGGGATGTTACATTTGTTATTTCAATCAAAAATATGGTCGTATATCAATGTGATTATAAGTATGAACTTCTTATATAGGTTACATCCTGTGGATGGGTCATAATTCCCATTTAAAAAGCATGTTTATCTCAAATAGTTAAAGAGAAATTGAAAACTATGATGTGCCTATTGTTTGGGAAATTTTGGATGTATTTTCAGAAGAGTTTTCTAGCCTTCAACCAAATTATAATGTTGAGTTATCAATATAACTCATAACTTGTACCACCCCAATTTCAAAGACTCTATAAAAAATACTAGATTGAGTTGTAGGAATTGAATAAGAAACTCCATGAAAACCTCTATAATGGATTAATGAAGTAATGTGTGTCACCATAGGGTTCACTTAATTTTGTTTAAAATGAAATATTTTTCAATGATTCGTTGTGTTGATTGTCACGAGTTAAACATGATCATGATCATGAACAAGTGTCCCCTTCCCTATATTGATGACTTGTTCGGTCAACTTCATTGGGATCAACACTATTTTAATATGGAAATTTAATCAAGATATAATTAATTGGGGGTTAAGAAGGTGGATATACCCAATATGGAATTTCATATAAGGTATAGACACTATGAATATATAGTGATAAATTTTTATCTTACTAGCTCCACTACTATCTTTTTGGATTTAATGAAAAAAATATTTTGATATTACCTTGATATTTTTGTGGTATTCTTTATAGATTATATTCTTATCTATTCAATGTTAAAGGAAGAGCATGAAGAATACTTGAGAATTGTAATAATGTCCCTACTAAAGTATAAAAAATGTGAAAATTATAATATGTGTGAATTTTAGATTAAAAATGATTCATTTTTAGGTTATATAATCTAAAGTGAGGTTATGATAGTGCATCCATCCAAGATGGAGGTTATTGAATATTTTCCAATACCAACCATGGTGACATAGATCTATAGTTTTTTTTGTTTAGTTGGATATTATAGATGGTTTTTTGAGAATTTCTTATTTCTATCCAATCCTCTAAAAATGTTAACATAGAAAAGTGAAAAGCTGATATGGATAGACGAATGTGAGGGAAATTTCAAAGAACTAAAGAGAATGTTAGACATCCCACATGTGTTTACATTAACCTATAATAGATAAGGTTTTGTAATCTATAGTGATGCATCCAAGCAGGGATTGGGATATTTTATTATGTTCAATAACATGGTTATATCTCATGAAAATTTAATATTCATGAGAAAAAATTACCCAACTCATGATTTTGATTTAGCAGCCATAATTTTTTCATTAAATATATGAATGAATTATTTTAATGAATAAATGTGTGAAATATATATTGGCCAATTTTTTTTGAAATATATATTTATGTATATGGAGGTGAACATTTTCATGACCTATCCCACAATGCATAGAAGTGACTACCTCAAGCCCCCCTTCCAAAGGTCAGGATTGGTGACTAGCACCTGAAGGCCTTTCCTGAACAGGGAAGACATTTCCTTAGGGATATGTAAACACTCAAAATTGAAACTAAAGTAAAAAAACCAAAAAAATTAAAGTATAACCATGAGAGTAATGTAAAACCATAAATACAACTATAAAATGAAAATAGTGGTCCGGAATACAAGCCCGAGAAACTAAAAAGAAAGTAAACAGTTGTCGCATCTTCCCAGGAGATCTACCTAGAGGGTAGTTTCTATAAGCCTGAAGTCAAAGAAGATGATCTTGACTGCTCCCATTGCACCACACTCTACCATGTCCCGAACCTCTAATGTCTACCTCGGAGCATCAGTAGTCAGTACTAGACACACACGTGCAGGCTGATCCTGGGCGTGGGTGAGTATAACAACTCATTAGGGTACCCCCAAGACCCCCAAGGGTCCCTCATTAATCCAGAAATGAAAAAATCACAAGAAATATAACAAAGGTAATATCACAAGCATGATCAAAATCATGAAATACCTGGAAAAAGAGAAATATCACTCGAATTGAATTACATCAAGGTTATAGGGATATGGATGATAAATTGTAAAACCAAATCATCCAATCTATAGTAACTCTACTTCTGACATGTATAGGTCACAGTATGGTGACCCGTATCGGTCGCTAGATGCTGACCCATATTGGTCACTAGTTATGACCCGTATTGTCGCTGGTGTTGACCTGTATTAGTCATTGGTGTCGACCTGTATTGGTCCCTGGTCCTGACCCATATTGGTCTTTGGTGATGACTCGTTTTGTCCGCTGTTATATAGGTAGGGATGATTTGCCGTATAGCTAGATCATCGTACTCTGCAGTTTCTGATGCTGACGGGAATTGGTCGCTCTTCCTCTTCGTGTCACAACTAGCCATTGGATTCCCCCATGTAGCATTCTTGATCTCTGAATGATTCTGATCCTTAGGCCATCAGTTATTTTTCTACTAGTACTAAGTCCCACAAAAATCATACCCAAGGGACAACCTCATCATAGGGGTCTCAACATGATAGATGACCCGTTGATCGGACACCCAGTCTGTGACATATGGGCACATTGGTAAAAAGGGAAGGTTGGATTCAAGTCTGATCTAACTAAAGTCATATGTAAAACTCTATCAAAACTCACTTATAATATCTTCAAAAGACCTCCTTGTCACAAGGGTCCTTATGCCATAGATTCCTCTTCAATCAGACGCTCGGTCTGTTAGTTACACCCCTTTCTGTTAAACTGGGGTGATCGTACATCAGTTCGGACTGGCTTGGTTAGGCCCACTATAATTTTCCAAACATATAGCTACCCAAAAATGGGTCTCAACACCACTGACGGCGGGTCAAACAGACATTTGGTTTGTCAGTTACGAGTGTTTCTTTATTCGGGGGTTGGTTGGGTCTGGGCCCGGTCCGACTCAGTCAGGCCGGCCTGATGCAATGGGTATTGGGGTATACTTGACCCTGCCCAGGTCCGGTCCAATATGGTTTTTCCCTGTTCACTAGGTGAAACCCCTCAGGGCTTGTTCGGATGGTTCAGGAGCCAGGGCCGTAGTTGGCCTATCCCTCCAGGTGGGGCTCGACCCACCCGCGCTATACCACTAGGCCGCGGGTCCGGCCTATTCGGTCGACCTCTGTCAGTCCCGGTCCACCTTCAGGTGGACCACATCTCCAGCTGGCCCTGTGGACACAGGTCTATTCTATCCCGCTGGTGGGGTGCTGCCCCACCGCGCGCAATAGTCGGTCAGGTGGTCGATCGGTCTCCAGCTGATGCAGTGGGGTGTGGTGCTGCACTGCCCCCTCATGCTACAACTCACTGGTCGCCGCTACTGCCGCCCCTCTCCCACGCAATTGGCTCTGCCCGGACATCCTAGGATACCGTGACATGCGATGGTGCTCCTTCTTCCCACCGCCTGTGGACGGTTGTCGTGGGCCTCCACTGGCCACCGCCGGCATGGCACACTAATTGTTTTTTCCATGGGCCACTGAGCATACTCCGATAGTCCATTCCAAGTCTCGTATGCGCCTACAAGCCTCTTGGGTCACCTCTGCCACTACATGACCCCTATCTCTTCCTTCTAATCAAATTTATCAGTCGCACACTGGAAAAAAATGAACAACAATATTGATGGATGGTTTGTGCATTGTTTGAATTGGCCTTCACCCTTTGCGTTAGTGTTTTAACAAGGGGTGTTATCAACAAACAGAGAATTTAGAAACAACTCACGACTTGTAACAATGCCTCAACCTCTTGTGTTTAACAAAGCATCCATGGATGAACTCATTGTTCAGTTGATCCGCATTCTTCAAATAAATCAAGAACGGGGAATAAGTTATTTTATAATATCAAAAACGAAAATCCCTACCATGATGAGACATTTGTTGAAGATGATCGATGGAACCTCCTTTTTCATTGTCTTAGGTTTGTGATTCGGTGGAGCTCATCACCACTCTTTAATTTGGTCTCATCCTCTTGGAGGATGCTATCGCAAGACCTTGCCAGAGATTCCTCACTTTAAGAAGCTATGCTAAATACCCACCCTGAGATCCATTTAAATAGGAGGGGGAAATGTGAGTAATGCGTTTTGAAATTAATGAGGTTCAATAAATAAATTAATGAACCCCTTTCAATTTACAACGGTGGAGTTATGCAGCTGATGATTGAAGCAACTAAATGTATTGAAAAGTCACATGTTCCACCAAATCCGCTCATCCATTAGAGAAAAACAATATAAAATAACGATTACATGTAATATTACTTTTCTTTAAAAAGGGAAAAACTAACTTTTTATCCTGACCTATTGTATTCGAAGTGAAGCCTTCCTTAAACAAATACAGGAACTGTCGATTTAACGGTGTCCTTATGTTTTTAATCTAAGAACCTGTTCAACAGATATAAAACATTTCCCACACTTTTAAGGAGTGTGTCCTAAAAATGTTTGAAAAACCATTCTAGGAACATCAGGCCTTGAAATCACGCACTGTCCAGTTTCAAACTCTCGTAATAATACTAAATAATAAAAAAATTACATGGAATTTTTTGGGCCTTTTCATTCTCCCCACCTTGGAGCATTACGTCCCCAAAATCAAAACATGGACACACAAACAAAGCAGGTTACTGGGCACACATATGCATCTCTCTCTTCCATGAGCTCTCTTAGAGATTCCCATGATGCCACAGAACTCACACTAGATGTATCGACCGCCCATGAAGGATCTTCTCCTCTCGATCCTCTATCTCCACTAGGTACTCATAAAAATTCTCCTCGTCATAAATAACCAACTCTCCATGGTCGTTGACGTGATATGGGTCATGCGTGTATCTCTTCAGCTGGGATATGTGGAAGATGTTGTTCACCCTCTCCAACTGTGGTTGTAGTGACAAGCAGTATTCCACCTTTCCATTCCTCAAATGTATCAAGAGTGGTTTGATAAACCTCAGTGAGAGTTTTCAGCCTTGGCCAAATCTCCATAGTCCCCATCGAGGGGAGAATCGCAAGAATACATTGTCCCATTCCTAGAACTCCAGTGGAATCCATAGAATTTCGGCAGAGGACTTCTATCGGCTCTTTGTAGTATTCATCTGCTCTTGGATGACCAGCACCTTCTCTGTGTTAGCCTGTACCATCTCTAGACCAAAATTGATGGCTCTCCTGGATCCATCTAGCACAAGGATGATATGTATAGTCATCTTCACAATGACTTAAAAGGGGCCATACCAATGGTGGAGTGATAGCTGTTGTGGTATGAAAACTCCACCAATGGTAGGCAGTCCTATCAACTATGATAAAAACCCAGGACACATGCATGAAGCATGTCCACCATGGTCTGGATGGTCCGCTCAATTTGACCATCTGTCTGCAGGTAAATATTTGTGCAAAAAAAAAACTGAGTCATGAAAGCCTCCTAAAATCATTCCCATAACTGGGATATGAATCATATGTCATAGTCTGAGACTATAATTGAAGGAACATGATGAAGTTGCACGATCTCATAGACGTAGAGACATCACATTCTCTCTACTAAACCCTTCCCTCAAATAGAAAGGAAGTGTTCCAACATGGTGATTCGGACAATGATCATCCAGATGGTATTATTCCCTTAGTATATATATGGTTAACTCATCACAAAGTCCATTGATATCCCTTCCCACTCCCAGTCTGGTATCTCAAGGGGTTGGGTCAAGCCAGTTGGTACCTAGTGCTCAGCCTTCACTTATTGGAAAGTGAGGCACCTAGAAACAAACACTTCCACATATTTCTTTATCTGTATCAACTACTGTAGATGTCTGAGGTCTTGATATATCTTCATCATGTCTGGATGTACTACCAACTCGGATGTATGAAACTCCCTCAACACGTCCTCTCGTATCTCTAGTGGTACAACTGTGCGTCCTCTAAAAAAGATAGCATGCTCCCCAACTTTAGAATATATATCAGTTGCATGGCATGAGGATATCTGAGAACATGTAGTCTCACAGCTAGTGTCTCTGAGTTGTACCTCCCGGACTCATTGAAGGAGTGGTGGGGAAACTACCATCGACTGTTGGTATATTGTCTCATCTCTATCCATGTAGGATATCTGAATTGAGGAAAAATGCTCTAAATCCTCATTCAGTATTGAAAAATTGATCCCTGGCTAAGTGATCTACCACTACATTCCCCTTCCCAAGAGTATAGAATATCTCATAGCCATAGTTCTATAAGAACTCTAGCCAACGTCGATGCATAAGATTAAGATCTTTCTATGTGAAGATATATATGTTACTCTTGTGGTCTGAGTAAAAATGAACTAATCTCCCATCAAGTAGTGTCTCTAAATCATCAGTGAAAAGTCTACTGCTGCCAAGTCTAAGTCATGAGTAGCATAATTCTTCTCATGAGGCCTCAACTGTCATGTGACATAAGAAATACCTCCAACATCCTGTATTAGGACACAACCGAGTCTGGTACCCGATGCATCACAGTAAACCACATAGTCAATGCCCTCCTTCGGTTACCTTAGGATGGGATAATTGGTCAAGCTTTGCCTTAGCTATTTAAAGCTCTGCTGGCATGTCTCTGACCATAGGAAGGGTGTATCCTTCTTCATCATGGAAGTCATAGGTGCTACTACTGTGGAGAAATTGGGTACAATCCTCCAATAGTAGCCTGCTAATCTAAGGAAGCTCTGAACCTCAGTAACACTCCTGGGTGGCTCACACTCAAGTATTTCCTTGATCTTTTCTTAATCTATTGCGACTACATTCTCTGATATTACGTGTCCCAAGAAGTATACCTTCTATATCTACAACTCACACTTTGAGAGATTCCCATATAATTGGTGCTCCCGAAGTGTTTCCAAAACTATCCTCAACATTTCAGTGTGCTCTTCCTTGGATGTTGTGTACACCAAGATGTCATCAATTAAGACCAGAACAATGGGATCGAGGTATGGAAGAAAGTTCTCTTCCATGAGCCCCATGAACACTACTGGAGAATTGGTCACACCGAAAGGCATCACCAAGGACTCGTAATTTCCATTCCGACATCTATAGACTGTCTAAGGAACATCCTCATCTCGTACCCCGAGTTGATGATAGCCTAATCTAAGGAAAATATTCTAGAACCACTTCACTTCCTTTAACTGATCATGCAAATCATCAATCATCTGTAGAGTATACTTGTTCCTCACGGTCACTTGGTTTAGGTGATGGAATACCACACATAGACTCAAAATTCTGTCTACCTTCTTGGAAATCAACACTAGGGATGCCCATGGAGAAACACTGGGCCTTACAAATCCCTTCCTCTATAAGACCTCCAAGTATACCCTCAGATCATGGAGTACTGCTGGGTACATCCAATATGCTGGTGTATATATCGATGTTGTTCCTTGGTACAAGTCAATGCAGATGTCTGCATCTCTACGAGGAGGTAGTCTTGGGAAATATTCTAGAAAGACATCCTCATACTCATCCACCACCAATGGAACTTGTGGACTCACCTCATCCACCATGTTGAAGTTTATGAACACCAACTGATATGTAATCAGATGCACCCTCCTGATCGCAAGTCCATATCATGCTGCTCTGTTTTCCATATCACCAACAAAGAAAAAATGGCCTCTATCTCTACGCGTACATCGCACTGTACATCTCAAGCAGTCAATTTGTGCATGAACTTATGATATCCAGTCCATGCCTTGAATGAATTTGTAGGAATTCAACACCAATAATCGAAGATACAATCTAAAACTATATCCACCAAGAATAATATCAAGCTTTTGGCACCAGTGTGTGACCATTGAATGTCTTATCGTTGGAGTATCCAACCACAATGGTCAATCCAAAAGCTCAGTTGAAATCTAAATGTCCTGAACTAAATCTATGACAAAGAAAAAATTTCTAGTACCTGTGTCGATAATCACTGATGCTAATGTATAGAAGGAATATATAGTTCCTTGTATCATCTTAGGGATGTCAGGATCGTGAGCCTCTACTACATTTAGCTTGTCCAGTCACTGTCCACCTACTCCTTGAGCTCATGGTAGACTACCTGGGGATGGTGGTGGTTGTTCCTGGTGACACTGACCACCTCCCATTACACTTCCTACTCCCCTACCTCATCTTCTACCTGTTTGAAACTCATTATCCTACCGTTGTCGTTGCATCAGTGGCCCCTCCACCGTCTTCCGATTATCCACGTGGGGAGTCGGACTGTCACGAGCTCTGTGACCATGTCCCTTGAAGGAAAAATAGATCTTGCCTCACTGGTGGATCCCTCAGCCTCTTGATCCTCACACCTCTGACCCTATATCCCTTGGTCACCCTCTATAAGGTCAATCTTTCTTGTGCATCTACGTCCTCTGTCTACTGCCATCTCCAGATGACTATCCAACCTATTTTTCAGTAGGATCTCTCACATTCGGTGCCTGCTCGGAAAGGAATCTCTCCATAAACAAATATCGATCTAGCACCCCAAACTACATTGGGATGCTGAGAGAAACTATCATAGCATTGATCTCTCATTGGAGCCCCTGATCAAAGTTGTGGGACCTGAATTAAGGGTCTCGTACCGTGTCGGTGGAATATCGGGAGAGGTCATTAAATCTCACAATGTAGTAAGCCACAGTCTGGCTTTCCAACTGTAGATGAAACAGCTTTTGAATACACAAAGAACATATTTTCACTGGCAAGAAATATGCCTTGAAAAGTCTCTCAATGTCAGTCATTGTTAGGGTCGTCTCCTCATTCACTTAGAGTGTCGAGCTCCACCATTGTCCAACCGAGCCATGAAGGAGGCTAGTAACCAAGATCACCATCTTCTCAGAGGGTGTATCTACTAATAAATAGACCTGTGAAATTGCCTCAAGATAGTCACAAGATTTCTAGGGGTCCATCTTTCCTTAATACCTTGAAGGCCTATGTCATTAGAACTCATGCAACGTGCTTAGTCGGCTTGTATGATCCACTGGTAGCATCCGCTTCTCAATGGGTGGTGATGCTACTAGTACAACACCCGAAGGTGACATCACTGTGAGTGGTCGTTATACCGATACCTCGTCTCTCAGTCGAACACTATCATGATCTCTAATCAGAATCATGGATGGTTGTCTTTGGGGAGGCATCATGTTAGAAACAGATGTGCCACTGTCAATACATTATAAATGGTGAGTTGAATCAATAATGTTCAGGAAGACTTTTCAAAACACTAGATACCAGTGTTTTCATGTACTGAGTTGGAAAACAATATATAGGGTCCTTGTGTATGGATAGTTCGACCATCGCATCAAAACTAGACTCCATGTACTGAAACCGAACTCAAGACACTTTACACCATTGCCTCATTAAAATTAGACTCTTAGTTATTCTAGTAGAACTAACCTCCCTCTGATACCACTTTGTCACAACCCATCCCATGGGGCCCAAACATGACTACCACATGCCAGCTTTCCATAGGCCACGGGTTAGTGAGTTGCACTTGATGGATTTTCCTAAATAGTTAAGGTATTTCCTTAGATATATTCACACAATGAAAAAAGGGAAACAGAAGTAAACAACAAACCAAATTAAGGTAGAACCATAAGAGTAAAGTACAACAACAAGTAAAACTGTAAACTAGAAACAATGGGGCAGAATAAAATCCCTAGAAACTGAAAGAATGTAAATAGATACCTCATATTTTCTAGAGCTCTACCTAGGGGGTAGTATCTATAAGTATGAATTTGATGAAGATGATCTCAAATTATTCCATCGTAATAATCTCCAACAAGTCCTGATCCTCCAAATTCTTCCTCAGAACGACCGTAATATGCACCAAACACACACGTGCGGGCAGAGCCTGTGTAGGGGTATGTATAATAAGTCAGTAGGGGATCTCGAGACCCTCTAATGTCTCTCAGTAATCTACAAAGGAAAACATTACAAGAAACACCACAAAGGTAATATGACAAGAATGGTCTAAATCATGAAGTACAAAACAAAAGAGATAGCTCAATATATGGTATAACATCAAGGTTACTGGGATATGGAAGACTAGTCATCATGCCAGATCATAATATTCATAGTAACTCTACTACAGACCTGTATAGGTAAATGTATGTTGACCCATATTGGTCATTATATGCTGACCCGTATTGGTCGCTGGTTGTGACCCGTATTAGTTGCTGGTGCTGACTCGTATTGGTCACTGGTGATGACCCATATTGGTTGCTGGAGCTGACCCATATTGGTCACTTGTATAGAGTTAGGGATTATTAATCGTACAACAAGATCATCCCACTCATGAGTTTCTAATGTTGACCTATATTGGTCGTTCTTCTTCTTCTTCATGTCACAACCAGCCATTAGATTCCCGCATATAGCATGCCTGATAAATGGACGATTCTACTTCTCAAGGCATCGGTCATATTTCCACCGGTACTATGTCACTCAAAAATCATACCCAAGGGACCGCCTCGTCATATGGATCCCAACGTGATAGGCGGCGTGTCAATCAGACGCCCTATCTATGAGATATGGGCACTTTTGTAAAAAGGGACCGGTTGGATTCAAGTCTGATCCAACCCAGGTCACATGTTAAACTCCTTAAAACTAACTTTTAGAATCTCCATTGGACCACCTTGTCAAAATGGTCATTATTCTACAGACGGTGTGCCGTTCAGACGTATGGTATGTTGGATACACCCCTTTCTGTGAAACGAGGGTGATCACACCTCGTTCTGGCCTGGCTCGGTTGGGCCTGCTGAAATATATAAAAGGTAATGCTTCCCAAAAATGGGTCCCAATACAACATAAAACATGTAAAATAGACACTTCATTCTGTAATTACGAGCATTTCTTTATTCGGGGGCCGGTTGGGTCTGGGCCTGGTTCGACTCGGTCTGGTCAGCCTGACGTAATGGGTCCCTAGGTCGACATGACCCCACTCGGGTCCATACCATTATGGGTTGGCATGGTTAAATAGGTTTGGCCCATCGGGGTCAGCACGACTGGTTCACAGGCCCGGGCTGCAGTAGGTTTGGCCCGCCGGGTGGGGCTAAGCCCACCTCTGTCGGCCCACTGGGTCGCGGGTCCGGCCTGTTCGACCAAACAGTATCTGGTCTGGTCCACCTAAAGGAAAACTATGTCTTCATATGGCCCCTCAGAAATGGGGCTATTTCATTAGGATAAATGGGTGATGCCCCACCACATGCAACAGTCTACCTGGTGGTTGACCGGTCTCCAGCTAACGTGGGGGCATGCTGCCCCCTCTAAATGCGGTGCCTGCAAGAAACTCCCTTCTCCCATGCATCCGGAACGGGATGATTTACAATGTCAACCATTTATCTCAATGGAGCCCCCCTTCCCACCACCCAGAGCTAGTTTCTGGACGCCTCCTCCGGACTCTGCTGTCAAGGTATGCTGGCTGTTCTTTCTACGGCCCACCAGACATGCTCTGGTGCTATGTTCCTGGTGTTGTCTGCCCCTATGAGCCTCTTGGGTCACCTCCACCACGACATGAACACCTTCTCCTCCTTTATGTCACATTTCCCAACTGTGCACAGTAAACACAAGAACCACTAGATCGGCGGAGTGTCCAGGCCTTGTTTGGATTGGCATGCGCCATCCACGTTAGCATTTTAACAAGGGGTGTTAACAATAAATAGAGAATTTAGAAATAACTTCGGACTTGTAACCCTATATCAACCACCCATGTTTAATGAACGATCCATGGATCATTCCATTGGTTGGTTGATCTGTGTTCTTCATATAAATCAAAAACGAGGAAGAAGTAATTTTATAATATCAAAAATAAAAACCACTACCTCGATGAGATGTCCACTGTCGACGATCGACAAGGCCTCCATCATCATTTTAATTGGTTCATGATTCTGTTGTTCTCATGACCACTCACTGAATCTGGTATGGTCTTCCAGGTGGATGTTTCCACAATACATCACCAGAGTTTCCTCACTTGAAGAAGTCGTGCCAAAACCCCACCCTGAGCTCTATTTAAATAGGAGGGGGGGAGGGTGAGTAACACATTGAGGAATTAATGGGGTTCATTAAATGAATTAATAAACCCATTTTAATTCACAATGGATGAGTTACACAATATATGATTCAAGCCATTGAATGGATTGAAAATTTACCGATCACCCCACCACAACTCATCTATTTGAGAAAAATAAAATAAAATATCAATTACATGTTATTTTACATTTCATAAAAAAGTCCAAAAAACTAACATTTTCTCCGAACCTACTTTTGTCGATGTAAAGCCTCTCTTAAGAAAATCATGGTGCAACAAATTCAACAGTGTCCTATGATTTTTAGTCTGAGAACCAGTTTAAGAGATAGAAAATGTCACTCATGCGTTTAGTGAATTTACCCTAAAAAGTTTCAAAAAACTATTTCTGGCACACCGGGCCGCAAAATCAAGCACTATCAATTTTCGCACACTCATAATAATCCAAAATAATAAAAAAATTACATAGATCTTGTCGGGCCTTTACAAACATGAAATAGGGAATATGTTCATTGGAGATAAAGTAATATGAATGTTCAATACATTACCCCTATGGTAAAGATAACAAGGCATCCGTCAGTTCATGTCGAAAGGATTATACTTGCTTATCGATTATGAAGAGAAAAAATATCCAATACTTCTAGATTTGAATAGAATGGACCTAGAAATCTTGAAGCAATGGGAAAAAATATGATCTTTCTAAATTTAATTTCCAACCCATTATCCATGTGAAGATTAGTGAATTATAGAAGGATGATGTAAAACTGCAGAAGAATATTATAAATGTTCTAGTGTTTTTCCTTGATTTGGATGGAATTATAGGTTTCGTGAACAATCTTTGTGTTCCTTCCATACATGATTTAGATAAGGATATATTAGAATAATTGCATTCCACTTCATTTTCCATTCATCTCGTAAATATATGGATGTATACTGATTTTAAAATAATACTTCTAAAGGCATGGCATGAAGATAGATATCATAGAGTCTATATCTTGGTACTTTTTATGAATAAATTTAAGACTGAAATACAAAATTCCAAGTGGATGTTATAGGAATTACCAATATTAAAATTGAAATTTGGAAACATCACTGTCAATTTTTTCATTTGAATCCAAAAACCTTTAAAGGGATTAATACTATATGGGTGGTAATAAATCATTATACTATGTAATTAAACTTTATCACTATCAAAGAAAAAATATATTTTGGGTGATCTTGTAATTATATACAATATGTATGTGGTAAGGTGGCATAAAGTACCATATTTTATTTTATCTGATCAGGATTTTAGGTTGACCTCAATTTTTAATAAAAATTACCAAGTTTGACATTGATACAGAATTTAGTTTCATCACTCCTTATCCTCCTCAGATGTCCATCTAGTCTGAAAGAACAATTCAATCACTAGAGGATATGTTAATACCATATATAGTAAATTTCAATGGTGGTTGGGAACAACACATTACTCTAGTTGAATATTATTTAAAACATTATTTTTCACTAAATCATTTAGATGGATTATTCTAATTCCCTCTATGGAATGAAATGTTGACATCCAACATGATCAAATGAAGTTATAGAAAGAAAGCTATTTGGAACTGAGATAGATAATGAAATGGCAAAGAAGGATAGAACCACTCTGCAGCATATCAAGGCATATCAAAGTTGAAACAGAGATAATGCTATTAACTTTCTGTGTTATTTAGAAATTGATTTTTGAGGGAATGTATTCCTATGAATCCCTCACTATATGAAGGTTATGATATTCATGAGAAAATATAAACTATTCCCTTGGTATATTGGTCCTTTGAGATTTCTAATCATATCAGGATGGTATCCTATCACCTTTCACTTTCACAAAATCTCTCTCAAGTCCATGATATGTTCCCTGTATCTCTCTTGAGGAAGTATATACTTATCCCATCACATGTACAGAACTTATAGGTCTAAAAACTGGTGCATGATCTTTTTTATAAGGAACAACCAGTTCAAATTATGGATTTTAAAGAGAAATTTCTGTGAAACAACACCACCCACCTATTCAATGTTACATGATGAAATCACTAGTTAATGTATGATACATCAAAACTTGAGGATATGTTGAGGTATAAGTATTCTCATTTCCTTGTATAAGAATGTTGAATTTTGAGGGAGAAATTAATTTTATGGGGGGTAGAATGTAACACCATGACTATTTATGTACATTTTTTGAATAAATTAAATTTATTTTTTGGATTGAATTGAATGATACAACATTTTGAGATTTATTTATATGATACACCAAGTTATGCTGGATGTAGACGCAACACTGTCTTTGCATTCATTACAAATAACACTGAGTTTTTATGAAACAATGTTTTATTATTATTATTTAATAAATTCTTGTATAAAACCATTAAAATTATTAATATTAATATTAATAACTACATTAAAAAAATTATTTATAATTTTTTTCAAAAAAATAAAATATATTTATAATGAAATATATAATTTTTAATAAACTATATATGTATCAAAAAAATACTATTTTCTCAAAAGAACTTATTTTTATATCATATTGTGAAAAACAGTAAAATTAATTTTAGACGCATCTAGAAATATCATTTGGTAAAATAAAATCCATTTTTGAATTCAGAATGTCAAAAATTATCTTAGGGTGAATTTTTTGGATTTTTCAGAAAACATCATATTTAGATGAATAATGAAAATGATGAATTTTTATTTCAAACTATATTTTCATATAATTTATTTATAAAGATATATTATATTTTAATTTTTGTTGAAATTATTTATTTAAATTTTACATAAATTAATATAATTTAGTTTTTTGGAACCATGTTCACAATGAAATTGGATACAAAAACATTTCAATATTTTAATCTTTTCACAATAAAACCTCATCGTCTCATCCCATCTATAAGATTAATTTAAAATTAATTTTTTTTCCACATAGTGTATTGAATTTGAAAAAAATAAATTGAATATTTGGTAAAAGAATAATTTAAATTTTTTAATAATTTCAACTAAATTTTTGACCAAAAATATTATTAAAATTAAATCAAAATATTTACAGCGATTAAGGTAGAAACAAGATTACATAGTTGTTAAAATTTAATCTGTTGGTGTAAAAATGGATCTAAACATATCAAAAAACCATTTTCTAGACACATTTATAACATAGGATCCATTTTCTCTAATATTTACCATTTTTGGAGGCACATGATGTAAGGGAGACCTCTCAATAGTGTTTACAAATTCATATTTAAAAGAATTTCACTCCTCCTCCACTATAAAAATGGTACATTCGCCCCTCGCATGTTCACACCTCTCAAGAACATTTTCTCAACCAAGAACTATCCAACTATCCTAAAAAATTCCCTCAACCTATTATAAAATCCTCCCTTTTAGAAGAAATC
The DNA here is from genome assembly GCA_963277665.1 of Viscum album. Taxonomy (NCBI): domain Eukaryota; kingdom Viridiplantae; phylum Streptophyta; class Magnoliopsida; order Santalales; family Viscaceae; genus Viscum; species Viscum album. Next base: position 1,373,937,187 of record OY728135.1, read on the forward strand.
AAATCAAGGAATCCCTTTGTTGAAAACCAAAAGGAGTTACCCAAAGAACACATAACATCCTTCAACAAGCACTTTTTTTTATTTCTTTCTCCACCACAAAAATTATTATCAATATATGATTATATAATAAAATAACTATCATCAATATATTGAGAAAATTTTATTCTATAATTAATACCTACAATCACACACACTTCAATCAAATTGGTTATGCATTCTTCATTCCTGTGTATGGAAGACTACCGGCTCGTGAACCGATCTTGTTCCTTCTTCCATTTCCACCTTTCAAGGTTTGAAATAATTAATAGATTTCTATTTATATATGGTATATACAGTATTATGATGTATTTTTTATTCTATAATTATTATATAATGCATAACTTCATGATTTCTATTTTTGGAAAAACGATAACTTCGTTTGTGGACGTGTGGACTACCATCTCATCAAAGTGATTTGATTTATTCATGCATTAAATGTAATGTAACTAATATGTGTTTAATAAATAAATTTTTTATTTATGAAATAATAATTCCTCTTTGATGATAATATATAGATATATATATAATGACATTACATACTTTATTTCCATTAATATGATAATAAAATGGAAGAAATTTTAATGCATATGTACGACCTACCATCTTCATGAACAATGTATTTAATTTTATATTTATATATTTAGCAGATTATTATAAATATATATATTCTGAATATATAGGATATTTATATCATTTTTTATATTCATGATATCATTACCTAAGTATGAGGACCCAAAATATAACAAATGAAAACACTTGTAAAAAATAAAGCGTTTGTTACCCAAAACATTACTTTAACATGGAAATGATAATAAGTGTTTAATATAATGTAATAAGAAAAGAAAATATGGTATGATATAATTTAATTTATTTCCTTAATAGATTTATAATAAACTAATATTTATTATACAAGTGTCTTTAAGGAGTACGATGAGAGCTAAGAAATAAGGTATGGGATTTCATCTCACTTTTTATATCTGTCAGATTCATGCCATATTCCCCACTCATTTAATTTGTGTGGTGTATATAATACCCAATGAAATATTATATCATGAATATAATTTATATTATTATATTAAAAGATTCAATTTATTCTATTATTTTTAATATATCATGATTCAAAAGATACTCATGTAGTAAGGGGATTTCAAGTCTCACTTTTATTTCTATGAGACTTATACTATATTCACAAATTAATTATTTTGTGTGGTGTTTATAAAACTAATGAATATATTATATGATTCCAATACTTAAATTTATGGTTATTTACATAACCATTTTATTATCTATATTTAATGATGTTTTTCTATTCAATGGTACAAAATCGATAAGGTAATTTTGTCTCAATTTGTCTTTATTGAGGCACAAGTTATGTTATACACCTATATTATTTTACAAGGGGTATATACTACCATTTGAAATGTCATATAATTAATATAACAATTTTAATTATATCATAAGCTTCATGTAATGTTATTAATACATTAAGAGTATGATTCAATGTTATTAATATTGTAAGAGTTTACTGAAACAATCTCATAGTTTAATATGATTGTTTAGTACTATTCTTATATTGATGAAATATTATGATCCATATCTAAAAAACACACATGAATTTTTTTATCATATGTTTATTCGTTATATCTCTGTATATTAGTACCATTTTTTAAATCATTGGTACATAATATAACTAAAAAAATACTTTTAAGGTAATATGACATTGTATAGAATCCCATGTTTTGTAGCAGACTAAAATACAATGATTTTTGATCTTTTTCATTTACTGTATGGGTCCTTAGTAAAACTACTTTTCAAAAATCAATTCTGAGTGTTGGAACACTTATATGTGTTGTTTTTGGACTTAGTTGAAGGCCCGATAAGTCACCCAAGTAGTTTTATGTGTTTTGGGAGCATCATACCCAGAAAGGTCATGTTTTAAGAAGTAGTAGATGGTGTACGATTTACACATGGTTTTGCAAACCATGCATCCCATTTCAGGTAACAATGTGGAATTTTAAAAATGGGGAAGTGGCTTTTCACATAGCATGCCCATAGCTTCCTAAACTATGCTGTAACGACCCGAAATTTTAAATAAATTTTGTTTCCTAATTTTATGTGTTATTTTATTTTATTTTTATACTCATGAAAAATGTTTCATTTGATAACATGAGTATAATTAAAATGAGACTGTTGGGTTTTGACTGTTATTTGACCATTGGTCAATATGACTGTTGGAAACTAAACGTTTTGACTATTGTCTCTAAATACAAGCAATCTTGGTTAATTAATATAGAAAGAAGATTCGATGGCCTCACCCAGTAGTCATGGACCGATCGAAGCCCATCTAACAGAACTCGGGAAGGAGGTAGCACCACTGAGCTTTGCGCTGGACCAAACCCAAGCTGAACTTCATCGTATAAAGCTAGAACAGGATCGCCTTCGCGATAAGTTCAAAATGATAGAAATTACTACTCGTGCGATGTTGGCCGAGCCTCCCTCAGATTCTATCACCTTAGCACACCTTACACTTAGGTCCTATGCTGGTGTGATAAGGGGCTATGTAAGGAGACCGTAACTGTCTTGTGTAATCTTTTGTTTTAAATAAAAATTTCGATTCCTTTTATGAATTTTCAAATGACCGGATAAATATAGTATGGATATTTTTGATGAATTTTAGAAAAAGGATATTTTAAAAAATTTTATGTAAACCTTAAATAATTAAAAATGTGTAATGATTTTCAAAAAAAGGTCTTCTACAATTATGTTCAGTACAAAATTTAGAGTCTAATAAGATCAACATTATTTTTGATGAATAGTAAATTATGAATAGTGATTTTATGATTACGAATAATAATGTGTCCAAATAGATTAGCAATATCACTTAAAGAAAGTATTAATATAATCTAGGCACCTTGATTAAGTAATGTGATTCAATAAAATGGTTAAATAACGGTTTCATAAATTATTATTCAAGTATTAGTTTTTTCGGGTGAATAGTGTTTTTTAATTAAAAATTTAATTAAAAATATTTAGAAAATTATTCTTATAAAACAGATTTCATTTTTGAACTCAGAGCACCGATATTATGCTATGGTAATTTTTGGGGTTTTTCTGAAAAAAATGATTTTTCGGTGAAAAGTGTTTTTATTTAAAAATTAAATTAAAAATATTTAGAACTTTTTTTTTATAAAATGGAGTTCATATTTGTAATCAGAGCGTTGATATTTGGTTAAGGTGAAATTTTGGGATTATTCTGGGAAAGTTGAATTTTCGATGAATAGTGAAAATACAGTTTTTAAGTTACGGGTGTTTAATGACATCATTAAATGATGAATTAAGTTTGTAATCAATATGTTCGAATTATTAATAGTGAGATAAGGTATGAGGTGTCCCAAGTGGCCAATACCATGGGCAAATACCATGGGAAAGCCCATGGTTTTGCCAAAACCACAAATGAGGTGTCCCTTGGCCATTAATGCCTTGTCCCCTCACTTTCCCTATAAATATCAAGCCATCCTCTCATCCATTCGACTCCCCACTCTCCCCCAATGAATTTCTGGTCTTTTTACATCCCAAGGAGTCCTCCGAAGGTGCCCCCAAGCACTCAAGGTCCAAACCATTGAGTTTTAAGAGTTACGTTTTAAGGTAAGGGATCCGACCTCTCTCTTTCATTTCAAGTAATCTCTTTTATGTCATTCCTTTTATGCTCCATGTTCTTATGTTGGAGGATATTCTTTTATACTCTTCTTACTTTCCTTTTAATGTTCATATAATGAGAGATCCCATCTTACTCTCATTATTTCGTTTTATGAAGTTTTAAGTGGCGCCGTTAGGCTGCCCAAATTTTTGTAACGGATTCTTTCTCCCTTCCCATTTTTGAAGATCTATTTTCATGTAAAGTATTTCAAGTTCCTTTTTATTATTTTGGGGTATGATCTCTAAATTTATCATACTGATATTTTATGATAATATGATGAGAGACCCCATTTGATCTCTTCAATTCAGTATTTTGAAGTTTTAAGTGGCGCCGTTAGGCTGCCGAATTTTTAAGTGGTTCTTCACCCTTCTTGTTTTGAAGTTCTACTTTCATGTCAATTCATTCAAGTTCCTTTTTGTTGTGTTGGGGTATGATCTCTATATATATCATACTGGACTCTTATGTTCATATTATGAGAGACCCTATTTGATCTCTTCAATTCAGTATTTTGATGTTTTAAGTGGCACCGTTAGGCTGTCGAATTTTTAAGTTGTTCTTCACCCTTCTCGTTTTGAAGTTCTACTTTCATGTCAATTCTTTCAAGTTCCTTTTTGTTATGTTGGGGTATGATCTCTATATCTATCATACTGGAATATTATGTTCATATGATGAGAGACCCCATTTGATCTCTTCAAATCAGTATTTTGAAGTTTTAAGTGGCGCCGTTAGGCTGCCGAATTTTTAAGGGATTCTTTCACCCTTCTCCTTTTCAAAGTTCTAATTCCATGTCAAGTCTTGCAAGTTCCTATTTATCATGTTGGGGTATGATATCTATATCTTTCATTATGATCTCTTATGATCATATGATGAGAGACCCTATTTGATCTGTTCAAATCATTTATTTTTGAAGTTTAAGTGACGCTGTTAGGTTGCCGAATTTTCATAAGAGAAATCAAATTTTTGTCTTCCTTCCATGTTTTTCATTTCAAATGGTATGTCCTTGAAATTGCATCACCTTGTCCATATATCCTTCTTATTATGTCCCTCGACTATTTTATGGGTCAATTATGATTGTTCGACCCATGTTCCCTCTCTTTTCAATGTTTTCTAGAACCTTGTAACATAGCCGTTATGCTGCAGAATTTTCGTCTCAAAATGCCTCTCTTTTCTCAAAATTATTTTATGTTATAAAGTGAATACTCAAAGATCTTACTTCTACAGGGGTATTCACATATATTTAAAAATTTTCTATTTTAAATTCTGGGATTTACATACATGATACCCGCTTTCCCTTTCCGTGGGTTTAAAGTAACGTAATGATCATGTCTTTAAAGAAGTTTTTTAAAACGTTATGATTATGAAATGAGACCCATTTATTTTATGCTATATGGGTTATTTATGAAATGTTTGATGATGATATATGTGGCTCACATGATAATAAAGGTAAATTTAAGGGTGTGCCCTGATAGCGCTCCAATGCATTGGGTAATGATGTAACCACTAGAGATTACAATTTTCACGATACCTTGGTGAATAACCTTAGTAATTTTCAAATGACACCTTGGGGATTGACCTTGGTGATATGTTCATGATTGTCAATATTAAATGTTGCAGCCACATCTTCAAGTTATGAAAAAGTTTTATTTTTATTATGATATGCCTCATGATTTCATTTTCATGTCTTAAAGTTCTATTCATGACTTTATTGATGTATCTCAAGTTCATATGTAAAATGTTTCACTTGTTTCCTTTGCTGGGCCTTCTGCTCACCCTTTATTTTGATGTATATCCCCAGGTAATGATATGCAGTAATGAGCCTAGGGTGAACATGAGGAGAAGCCTTTCAAGTGTTTAAGAAGAATGTTTTTTTTGTTTCATGTTTTATGTTCCTTGTTTCCAAGACACTAAACATTAAAGATCCTCGGTTTTGTAAAATGTTATGAAAGTTTATGTGATAAAGAGGCGGGATTCTATAGTTGGTATCAAAGGATGGTTTAGTTATTTGTGGAAATTAGGATATGAAAACTCTAGGAAGAACCCTATAGAAAATTTTAAATATAGGAAATATTCCTGGTATTTTGGTGAGTATTGAGTAAGGGGTTTCCAAGAAAATACATCCCTGTCTGGATACGAGCAGGTAGAGGTGGCTCTGGCACAGATGTACATAGGGGTAAAACCCGAAAACACCGCTTTGAGCTAGACTCGAACGGGAACTGGTACACGACAACGGGCCTTGCTGCACTCTTGGTTACGACACTCCCGGGGGATATGATTTGGTAAATTCATAAGCTTGGTATGAACCATTGTTAAAGGAACAAAGATAAAATAAAATAAAGATTCACATAAGAATATATGATCATGGATAACCTAGATGGTAACCTAGGGGATCACTAGTTAGGGTATACTTTTCTTCTACAAGTTATCCTTATATGCTTTAAGTTCCTTTTCATGATTATTGGTTAAGTATTTAAGCCCATAATTATACTTTCTATTCTTAGTTAATGGTGGGAAATGGAATAACGGGTCCCAACAACCAATGTGATAGGAAATGCGACGATTTCCGTATTAATATGACAGAGATGATTAGGGGATTAAAAGATGATTATTATTTTGGAAGACATTCACTATTTTGGGGACCCTATATGATCGAGGTAAATAGATTACTATAGTATTTTCATTTAGGAGTAAGGTTGACTTATATTTTGAATAATTGATGAATTTAAGGTGGACTTATAGTCATTTAGGATACTTATGGGAATGATTAACCTATCTTGAGTAAAATATGTTTAGGTTAGCTACTTTTGTTATAAGATGTTAGGAGTGGTTGATGCTGTCTGGAGATGAACAATGAAGTTGTTTTGGAAGACTATGTTATCAAATCCTTCTTGTATTTGAGTTTCAATCTTAGTTGATTTATTTTGAGGAATTTTAAGGACCGTTATTTATGGAATGGTTTATGATTAACTTTGGGTAGTACCATTGAACTTTAATGATTTAAAATTAGTTTCCATTCCTATGGATTCTTTCTTTTTGAAGAGTTGTTTTACCTTAAACTTTCTGTTGTTGGGATAATGTTTAAAGATAGAAGAAATAGATAGTTAATCTTTTGTAGATTATGTGATTCTCTAGAAGATAATTCGTATGCTTTTATGAGACCAAGTCTTTTTGAATTCTCATCATTTGGAGAAAAGATTAGTGTTGGTAGGGACTTATTAAAGGATGAAACTCTACTTGAAGGTAGGTATGTTTTTATGTTTTTGTTCTATGTAGTAAATGAATTCCTCAAAATTATGAAAAGAAACATAAAACAAAAATGTTGTTGGTTTACGTTTCCTACTAGGTAATAAAAGACCGTTTACACACATCATAAGTTTGGGATTTTCTTATGGTTAACTTTCTCCTAATCATGTTCTCTATCACTCTCCCTCAGAACTTGGCCCTTTGTTTTCTCCTCCATGTCCATATTTTCCTACATGGAATCCTAGAGTGGGTGAACTCAGGTGACCTTTGTACTTCCCTTTCTTTCTTTTAAAGTAATAGTTTTACTGACTCCTTTTCCAATGTGGGACTTTCAATGAAATTTCAAAACCCAATTTTAAAAAAAATTGCGTGGACGCAATTTCTTAAGGGGGGAAGATTGTAACGACCCTAAATTTTAAATAAATTTTGTTTCCTAATTTTATGTGTTATTTTATTTTATTTTTATACTCAAGAAAAATGTTTCATTTGATAACATGAGTATAATTAAAATGAGACTGTTGGGTTTTGACTGTTATTTGACCATTGGTCAATATGACTGCTGGAAACTAAACGTTTTGACTATTGTCTCTAAATACAAGCAATCTTGGTTAATTAATATAGAAAGAAGATTCGATGGCCTCACCCAGTAGTCTTGGACCGATCGAAGCCCATCTAACAGAACTTGGGAGGGAGGTAGCACCACTGAGCTTCGCGCTGGACCAAACCCAAGCTGAACTTCATCGTATAAAGCTAGAACGGGATCGCCTTGCGAGAAGTTCAAAATGATAGAAATTACTACTCGTGCGATGTTGGCCGAGCCTCCCTCAGATTCTATCACCTTAGCACACCTTACACTTAGGTCCTATGCTGGTGTGATAAGGGGCTATGTAAGGAGACCGTAACTGTCTTGTGTAATCCTTTGTTTTAAATAAAAATTTCGATTCCTTTTATGAATTTTCAAATGACTGGATAAATATAGTATGCATATTTTTGATGATTTTTAGAAAAAGGATATTTTAAAAATGTTTATGTAAACCTTAAATAATTAAAAATGTGTAATGATTTTCAAAAAAAGGTCTTCTACAATTATGTTCAGTACAAAATTTAGAGTCTAATAAGATCAACTTGATTTTTGATGAATAGTAAATTATGAATAGTGATTTTATGATTAGGATTAATAATGTGTCCAAATAGATTAGAAATCTCACTTAAAGAAAGTATTAATATAATCTAGGCACCTTGATTAAGTAATGTGATTCAATAAAATTGTTAAATAACGGTTTCATAAATTATTATTCAAGTATTAGTTTTTTCGGGTGAATAGTGTTTTTTAATTAAAAATTTAATTAAGAATATTTAGAAAATTATTTTTATAAAGTAGATTTCATTTTTGAACTCAGAGCACCGATTTTATGCTATGGTAATTTTTGGGGTTTTTCTGAAAAAAATGAATTTTCGGTGAAAAGTGTTTTTATCAAAAAATTAAATTAAAAATATTTAGAAAATTATTTTTATAAAATAGAGTTCATATTTGTAATCAGAACGTTGATATTTGTTTAAGGTGAAATTTTGGGTTTATTCTGAGAAAGTTGAATTTTCGATGAATAGTGAAAATACAGTTTTTAAGTTACGGGTGTTTAATGACATCATTAAATGATGAATTAAGTTTGTAATCAATATGTTCGAATTATGAATAGTGAGATAAGGTATGAGGTGTCCCAAGTGGCCAATACCATGGGCAAATACCATGGGCAAGCCCATGGTTTTTCCAAAACCACTAATGAGGTGTCCCTTGGCCATTAATGCCTTGTCCCCTCACTTTCCCTATAAATATCAAGCCATCCTCTCATCCATTCGACTCCCCACTCTCCCCCAATGAAGTTCTGGTCTTTTTAAATCCCAAGGAGTCCTCCCATGGTGCCCCCAAGCCCTCAAGGTCCAAACCTTTGAGTTTTAAGAGTTACGTTTTAAGGTAAGGGATCCGACCTCTCTCTTTCATTTCAAGTAATCTCTTTTATGTCATTCCTTTTATGCTCCATGTTCTTATGTTGGAGGATTTTCTTTTATACTCTTCTTACTTTCCTTTTAATGTTCATATAATGAGAGATCCCCTCTTACTCTCATTATTTCTTTTTATGAAGTTTTATGTGGCGCCGTTAGGCTGCCCAAATTTTTGTAACAGATTCTTTCTCCCTTCTCATTTTTCAAGATCTATTTTCATGTAAAGTATTTCAAGTTCCTTTTTATTATTTTGGGGTATGATCTCTAAATTTATCATACTGATATTTTATGATAATATGATGAGAGACCCCATTTGATCTCTTCAATTCAGTATTTTGAATTTTTAAGTGGCGCCGTTAGGCTGCCGAATTTTTAAGTGGTTCTTCACCCTTCTCGTTTTGAAGTTCTACTTTCATGTCAATTCTTTCAATTTCCTTTTTGTTGTGTTGGGTTATGATCTCTATATCTATCATACTGGACTATTATTTTCATATTATGAGAGACCCTATTTGATCTCTTCAATTCAGTATTTTGATGTTTTAAGTGGCGCCGTTAGGCTGCCGAATTTTTAAGTGGTTCTTCACCCTTCTCGTTTTGAAGTTCTACTTTCATGTCAATTCTTTCAAGTTCCTTTTTGTTATGTTGGGGTATGATCTCTATATCTATCATACTGGAATATTATGTTCATATGATGAGAGACCCCATTTGATCTCTTCAAATCAGTATTTTGAAGTTTTAAGTGGTGCCGTTAGGCTGCCGAATTTTTAAGGGATTCTTTCACCCTTCTCCTTTTCAAAGTTCTAATTCCATGTCAAGTCTTGAAAATTCCTTTTAATCATGTGGGGGTATGATATCTATATCTATCATAATGATCTCTTATGATCATATGATGAGAGACCCTATTTGATCTGTTCAAATCATTTTTTTTGAAGTTTAAGTGACGCCGTTAGGCTGCCGAATTTTCATAAGAGAAATCAAATTTTTGTCTTCCTTCCATGTTTTTCATTTCAAATGGTATGTCCTTGAAATTTCATCACCATGTCCATATATCCTTCTTATTATGTCCCTCTACTATTTTATGGGTCAATTATGATTGTTCTACCCATGTTCCCTCTCTTTTCAAAGTTTTCTAGAACCTTGTAACATAGCCGTTATGCTGCAGAATTTTCGTCTCAAAATGCCTCTCTTTTCTCAAAATTATTTTATGTTATAAAGTGAATACTCAAAGATCTTACTTCTACAGGGGTATTCACATATATATAAAAATGTTCTATTTTAAATTCTGGGATTTACATACATGATACCCGCTTTCCCTTTCCGTGGGTTTAAAGTAACGTAATGATCATGTCTTTAAAGAAGTTTTTTAAAATGTTATGATTATGAAATGAGACCCATTTATTTTATGCTATATGGGTTATTTATGAAATGTTTGATGATGATATATGTGTCTCACATGATAATAAAGGTAAATTTAAGGGTGCGCCCTGATAGCGCTCCAATGCATTGGGTAATGATGTAACCACTAGAGATTACAATTTTCACGATACCTTGGTGAATAACCTTAGTAATTTTCAAATTACACCTTGGGGATTGACCTTGGTGATATGTTCATGATTTTCAATATTAAATGTTGCAGCCACATCTTCAAGTTATGAAAAAGTTTTATTTTTATTATGATATGCCTCATGATTTCATTTTCATGTCTTAAAGTTCTTTTCATGACTTTATTGATGTATCTCAAGTTCATATGTAAAATGTTTCACTTGTTTCCCTTGCTGGGCCTTCTGCTCACCCTTTATTTTGATGTATATCCCCAGGTAATGATATGCAGTAATGAGCCTAGGGTGAACATGAGTAGAAGCCTTTCAAGTGTTTAAGAAGAATGTTTTTTTTGTTTCATGTTTTATGTTCCTTGTTTCCAAGACACTAAACCTTAAAGATCCTCGGTTTTGTAAAATGTTATGAAAGTTTATGTGATAAAGAGGCGGGATGCTATATGTGCGCCTAGCCCAGTACGGATTGTAGACTCTTCATGGTTTGCACACAGTTTAGAAACTCATGTAGGTAAAACCATGTCGTTGGGTCTATTTAAGAATTTAATTAAATATAAAATAAAATGGTATTAAAAAAAACCTAAACTACTCTCCCTCTCCCCTCTCAAATCATGATGCACCAGCCTCATAGGGCTCCTCCTTCGTCGAACGCTACCCCTCCATATGGCATCCTCTATTCGTCATCTCTCATCGGATCACCATAGTATTTTGATCCAAATATCCATGGCAGGCCTTCTCCTCCCATCTCATCCTATTTCCCAGCCTTGATTTGGCATATTATTTTCTTGGGATGGTTCGGTTGAACCCTATGGATTTGAGGGTGATCCTATTTTTAGTTTGTTCTTGTTCTAGGTTGGTGTTCATGAGCTCTTGGGGTATGAGGAATCATGTTATGACAATCGCTGCTGAAGCATGGTGGTAAGGGTAATTTTGGTTTCCCAATTTTGTTCTGATGTGAGTTTTTGTTTTTTCGTTCTATTTCAAACCTCTTAAATTATGTCTGTTATCTATTTTTGAATCCCTATTAATTAATGGATAGGGAGTTGAGATGTTTCTGGTGGTATGGCTTCGTTATAATTTATCTCTGACACCTGAGGTTATAGTGTAGGATGATTGTTGGCTTTCACACCTTCATTTTTCATCTCTTTATGTGTTTTATGGTTCCTAGTATCCTTTGTGTAGCGTTTCATTTCTTATTCATTGGCTTTAAGTCTTCGAGTCAAGGGTGACTAGCCTGCGTATCATAGGTATGTATATATATGTATGTAGGTTCACTCGTTTTATGTAATTTCACCCATGGTAGTGAATTTTACATATGGGGAAAGTTGTACCTATGTATATAAATGTGAAATTCATGTGTATGTGAGTGAAGGCTAGTGTATGCATATAACAAAACATGTAAGGATTCCCATTCACATGCTCATGGACATGCAGTTGTGTGCATAGGGGCTAGGTGACATTATATTCATGCAAAGGTGTATATGCTCAGTGGGGGAGTAGCAGCTCATAGTTTTAAATCATTAAGAGCTCTAGTGGATGGATTAGTTCTACTTGAGTAAGGGTCCCTTTCCAAGTCCTCAAATTCTGTAAATTCATTAATTAATTACTTATTGCACTTTAGATAGAATTTAAATTCATGCAGTGAACTATCATATTGGATTCTCTTAAATGTGTTTTAGCATGTTTAATATTTAAATTTATAAAGGTGATAAATGATTTGTTTGTTAAGTAATATCATGATTTTATTTTAAAACACCTCCAACAGAGGTGTGCATCCTTCAATCTAAAAAGTAGTGGTTAGACCATGCTTGCTTGACTTGTTGTGATTATAATTATTATCCTTGATATTATGTTGAAATATGGCGTCTTTAGTAAATGGACCTAATGAAATTAGAAAAATAGAGCTACCATTTTGAAAAAATTAAAATGGCCAAGGAACAACCTAAGTGATCAGCCGAATTTTGAATTGAATTTAACAATGTGTGGTGTTTTCCATAATTTTCGTTTAGTGTTTTTGACACATTCAGGACATTGTTTGAGTGTAAATTTTTTTGGCCTTTTTTAAGGAAAGACCTTATATATTAAATGTTAATCTTATCCTATGAATCACATTATGGAAACTACCATGTATGGTCATTAATTTACCCACCTAAAGTAAGTACATTGAATTGAAAATTAAATGAGAAATGTGAGTTGGCATGTATAATGAGTACATCGCTTAGTCTTGTTAAGAGTAATTGAATAAAGGTTGCATATCCTTAGAACCCCTTTCCATGTTTATGGAAGGCAGCAGAGTGAAACTTAATTATTGAATATGCCTTAACGGATTCAAAAAAGAAATGGCTGCAATGATACTAGACCTCTACACATTAATTGAAGGAAAGGCTTGAACAAAAAAATAAATTTTTGAAATGCTACTTGACCTTTCAGCAATAATGGATGAAAATTATTAGGCCAAAATGGATTTTTATACGACTTATTTATTAAATAAAGTTGGTTAGACTCAAACTTGTCAAGGTTTCAGATCAGAAAATACCTTCAGCACTCGTGTACCCCATTCAAAATTCAAGGATGAGTTTATATAGTTAAGAATCACCTAGGTTATTTTCCTTATCTTTTCATTGGATGCCTGATATACTATTTTTGGGTCCACCATGTAGTACTTCAAGATTCATTGGATACACTCTTTGGATCCACCATTGACAGGTAGGTTCCTTGGATACAGTCATTAGACCTCGTACTTGCTTAGCCACATTTTACCCTGGATGCAATCCATGGACTCGGTATGTGCCTCTTCATGGAATTACTTGGTCTAATCTCTTTGGATTACATCCTTACCCCTTATCTAGACCCATATACTACTAGGTTAGCATTCCCTGAGATCGACGTAACCTTGGTTATTACCCTGGGACACCTTCATCGGATATCTTGGTCAGGTTTGCTTATTATGTCATGGTACCTTCACTACATATGCTATTCTGAGGTTGTTTCATTGTTTATTACCTTGGGAATTTATTAATAAATACCATCACAGGATTCTGTGGATACACTCCTTGGGTCCATCATTGACAAGTAGGTTACATTGATAAATCTCATCTGCCCTGGTCATTGTGTAGCCCTGTTTTACCCTGGAAATAACTCCTTGGACTCCGTAGGTGTCAAATACACATGTGACTTATGAATTATTTGGTAAAACTGATTTAATGAACTGATTACCTGTCAATACGTCAGAAGAGGGCTGGAGCAGGTACTTGGGTACCTAGTTACATTATAATGCTTACTTTACTTATGCATTCTCTTACACAGTTTAATTTATATCACATTTTTAGGATTGGGTTAAACACTAGTGCTTCCAATCTACCGAGATTTATATATCACACCCTACTCAGGCCGCCATTACACTAAGGTACCTGAGTATACTTTCTTATTCATAGGGCCGTGGACCATGCTAGTTTATGTTTTCTTGTACATAGGAGTTAAAAGAAAAGGAATTAGTTGTAGCTCACGATGCTCATGGAGATCGCCTTTTGGATTTTAGTTCCTTTTATTACTTTAGCCCTAAATTTTATTTTATCTAAAAGCATGTTGTACTATTTAATACATTCCACAATGTATCGATACCATGTCATGCATTCATCAATTTTATAAACTGGCATTGGCCACTCTTGTTCATTTATATAAAATGTGTCTTCCGTAGCTTTATTATTATTATATACTTCTTCTGTAGGTCACTTTTATTTACTCGGAAATACCAATTTGTAACTCTGATCAGAGGGTATAGTCTCACCATTGACTTTCCTTACACCCTCACATCTAGTGAGCAGCCTCTGGCATAAGAGGATGCACACTTGATGTCATGTGACCACCGGTCTATCCACCGTCTTAGTGGTGAGTCGGGTCACGATATTAAAAAGTGGTATCAAAGGTGGTTTTTCCATTTGTATTACTATTTTGGATTGGTAGGCATGAGACTAGGAAAGTGTATGTGCTTGGCTAATAGTCATTCTTGGGACTGATCACCCCATGTATCTGAAAGGACCAAGTGTTTGGGGTTGGGATTGCTATTTATGATGTTCGTTGTTTCAATTGATATGATTTCACCTAGAGTGATTGGGGTACATTCTGGTGCTTAATATTTATAGAGTTATGATTATTACGCTTGGACTGTTTTGGCAAGGATAAAACATACATACATTACATTAGGAACTTATAAATTCACATGCCATGCCATGTAGTTTCATCAGTAGGATTCTTGATAAGTATGATTTTTTGACTTATTATTATTCCATTCATATATTTATAACAGTCTAGGTAATACATTATCATTCCTTATATGCTTACTTCTCATTATAGCATGCTCTTGTGATTCAATTTCCATGCTTCTATGATTTCATCTAATTGCTCTGTGTTATCTTATTATAGTGACTTTCTATCTTACTTTGTATATATAAATGATTGTATGGGATCAGTTATTGGTTTTGGTTATGATATGATCCAGTTTTTGGTTGTAAGGTGTACGAGTGCCTTATAGCTGGGAAAACGTAACCCATGTAATTGACCAATTGTAAAAAGGATGTTAATTGTTTTCCTAAAGTAAGTTTTCCTTAACTGAAGGGATCCAAATGCCCAACAACAATGTGTATGGACACTATGTAGGTTGGTATATGGACACCCATATCAAATTGTACTATTATTTTTTATCATGTTAAATTCCTAATTGACATTAGTGTCGATTAATGAGAGCACATTTTCAATCCATGGATTGTATGGGCACTTCATGAATTGGGAAATGATGTCCCATATTAAATGTGATGGCATGAGCCCTTGTGAAATTATAATAAATATGAAATAGGTATGATTTTTATCTGAAATAAAATGGTTAGATTTTAAAAATTCAACTGGACCCATGTAGGTTAGTTCAGGAATTATTTTATGAGATGACTCGTTTGGGTGTTTTAATTTTATTGTTTTTTGCAATTGATATTGTGATTCCATATAGAGAACTCAGGTTGGTTAAAATAGGACACTCGTAGGTCACCTTATCTTCATAAAATGGATTTTTTTATAAATTTCTTATTTTTGATGAAATTTTAACAAATGGAAATTAAAAAAAATATTTATAAAAATTGATTTCTTTTTCCTTTGGTGTGTTGGTTAAAAATCAAGTACCTTGTGTTTGTCTTGAAAAACGTTTCCTTGAAGTTTTAATAAAATATTTTGATGATTAAAGATTAAATGTGATTAAATATAAGAGGATTAGAAATAAAACATGAAGTGGTGTTCACTGTTTAAAACCCTCCTATAAAGGGTAGTTCAAACATCTCTTTAGTTTCCTTGGAATGGAGGTGTGAGTACTTTCTAGAGGTGTTATTTTCCATAGTAATGGATTTATGATCAAATTTTGATCCTACAAACTTTTTTTTTGACATGACCTATTTTTATTGTTGATATTTTTTCTTCCTAAGGGGCTAACCTATGGTAGGTAGCACCAACAAAACATAAATTCTTTACTTGTTTTGTGGCTTTTCTCACTTTTTTGGTGTTGTTGGGTGTCGGTTTCCCATGTAAGACTTTCAGTTTTAAAGTGACACACTTGTTCAGATGGGTGAATTTTTTTTTCATGACCTTGTTATGGGATTGAGCATTGGGTAATGCTCGCTTTCAGCTGATTAGACA
Organism: Viscum album; assembly: GCA_963277665.1. NCBI lineage: Eukaryota > Viridiplantae > Streptophyta > Magnoliopsida > Santalales > Viscaceae > Viscum > Viscum album. The sequence goes on from OY728135.1 coordinate 1,373,953,393, forward strand.
TGCCACAGGCATGGTTGACTGCTTTGTATGTTGTTAGACTCTCTCTTCCTCTTAGTTATGGACAACATGTTATGGAAACATTCAATAAAATGGTCGTATGATGCAATAAAACACCAAAATAAATCTTATTTTACTATTGATTATGGTATGGGGTCATCTCTAAGTGGAGTGACTTGAGAGTTAATGAGTCAGTAGCATCCTAATATTTGGGATGGTTTGTGAATGAATCGGGTGTTTTGAAAGACTGATCTCATAGAAATAATCTATCTCACTTATGAGTGGTTAGTTCTCCTTCCTTTTGTGTCTAGGACACTACTAAGTTGGGTAGAGTCCTGTGGAACCAGGTAAATGTATCCTTAAATTTAGTAGGGGAACAACCTAAGGGGGCCATTGGGGAATGGTCAGGTCATCTTTAATTCCTTTGAGGATTGTTGGTGTTTTTTTGTCGGTGCTTTCTATGAAGCACAACTTTGATCTTTGTTTGAATATTTTTCCTTCCAGTTACTAAGTGTATTAAAATGGAAACCCCATATTAAATCCTCTTAGTATACACTTCTTTAGAGACAATCATTCCCATTATCTTGAGGTAATCCTCAATACACATAGAGAGCATCGATCTTAGGCCGAGGTAATCCTCAATACACAAAGAGAGCATCGGTCTTAGGCTGCACTAAATCTTTAAAAACTGTTGAGATTTGTTGGATGATCATTTTCAGTGTTGTATGGTAAAACGTGGTTCTCATGAAGGCTTGGTAAGTCCTGAGTGATTCATGGGTTCCCAAGTAGGAATTCCTTGTTCAGACTCATGAAATCCAGTCATTTCTTATGAATTTCTCAAGCAGCCTAAGCCAGACTTCTATGAGATACACCGGCCAACTGGATCAACTCATTCTCTCTTACATTAGTTCAATGATTACAGTTGTTAGGATCCGTTTTAAAGCATGTTTCATAGAGATGGTTAGTGTGGTTTCAAGTTCAGTAGATTCCTCGGAGGAATATTTATGGTCTAGTTCAGTTAGGTCAATTGGAATTTGATCATATCCTTTTTAATGAAATCATATGAAGAGTGTCGTAAGAAAACTCAGATTTGTGCCTTGTCTAAAATTTCAACATTGGATGTACCATTTCTTATAATTGTACCATTTTTTATGTTAACCCCTATGGTGGGAAGCACCATTGGTTGAGTGTTATCGATACTTTGACATGATAATGTATCTATCTAAATGGGATAATGTAAGCTTTGTTTCTATGATTATTTTGAACTCTGAGTGTTGTCTAGAGTTTTAATGGATGACGTACAGAGTGAATTGGAAATACTTGAGGTTAATTGGGCGTTGGTAACATAATAAAACCATTTAAAAAAACATCATCACCCTTTTAGTTTAGGTGGTGTTTACATTATTTGCAACGGATTCCCGGGTATTATATGTTTTTAAGGTGGTTAGATTGTAGAATCTTCTATTTTGAACCAGACTAAAATACAATGGTTTTAAAACTTTTCTGTTTACTGGATGGAGCATTTTTAAAACTGAGTTTTGAACATAATTATGAGTGTTGGAACACTTATACATATTGTTTTTGGACTTGGGTGAAGGCTTGAGAAGTCTCTCAAGCGGTTCGATCTGTTCTGGGAGCACCAGACCCAGAAGGGTCATGTTTTAAGAAGCCACATAGGTTGTAAGGTTTTACACAGTCTTCTAAACCTTACGGCCCATTACAGGTAAATATGCAGCCTGTTTAATAAAGGGGCAGTGGCTTTGTGCTCGTCTTGTGCACAGTTTCCTAAACCATGAACCTATCCATGTATGGACAGTATTATCTGCATGGTTTGCAGACATTTTTGAAAACCGTGTAGGTAAAATTGTGTAGCTGGGTCTATTTAAGAATTTAATTAATTTTAAAATAAAATTGAATTAGAATTAAATTTTAACTACTCTCTGTCTCCCATCTTAAATCACAATTCATGTTCCCCATAGGTCTCCTCCTTCATCGCACACTACCCCACCCTACGGCCTCCCCTCTTCGCCATCTCCCACTGGATCTCCACTATATTTTCATTCGAGCCACCATGGTAGGCCTTCTACTCCCTTATCCTCATATTTTCCCAGCAGTGATTCGACCTATTCATCTCTTGGGATGGTTTGGATGAACCCTAGGGCTTTTATGGTGATCCATTTTTCATTTATTTCGTCTTCTAGGTTGGTGTGCGTGACATCTCACGGTGTATTGAATCGTGTTGCGATAACCACCACCGAAGGCGAGACGGTTCGGGGGATTTCAGACTTCGAAATTTTTTTTGAGGTGATTTTTTATGGTCTCTTCCCATTTCTCCATTCTTGAATTATGTACTTTCTTTGTTATTGGCTCAAAATTAATTAATCGATAGGGAGTAGAGATATTCTGGGTGGTTTGGATTCATTTGGGTTTATCTCCAACACCGGTGGTAATGGTATAGGACCATTGTTGGTTTTTACACCATCTGTTTTGGTCTCTTTATGTTTTTAAGGTTCCTAGATTCCATTGTGTAGTGTTTCATTTCCTTCTTATCAGTTTCGAGTTGCCGATTCATGGGCGACTCGCCTGCGTATGCATAGTTTTGTATATAGATGTATGTATGATCACACATTACATGTAATTTCACCACTTGCAATGAATTTCACATATGGAGCAAGGTGTTCTTATGTATATATATGTAAAATTCATGCGTAAGTGAGTGGAGGCTAGTTTATGCATATAAGAATACATTTAAGGATCCCCTTGAACATGGTCATGACCATGCTGGTGTTTGCATAGGGGCTAGGTGTCCTTATATGTTTGTGAAGGTGCATTTGCTCAATAGAGGAGAAACTTTTCATAGTTAGAAAGTATTATGATCTGAAGTGGATGGGATAGTTATAATTGAGGTAGGGTCCCTTTCCATGTCCTTTAATTCTATAAATGTATTAATTAATTACTTATCGTACTTTAATTAGAATTTAAATCCGTGCAAGGAAGTATCTATATTGAATTCTCTAAAATACAGTTTATCATGTTTCATATGTAATATGATAATGGTGATACATGGTTTGGGTGATAACTAATATCATGATTTTATAACAAAACACCTTCAATGGAGGTGCACTGCCTTTATGAAAGAAAATTAGTGGTTATACCTTGCTTGCTTGACGTGTAGTGTTTATTATTCATATCCCATGATGTTATGCGGAAATATGTCATGTTTATGACATTTCCCTAATGGAATTATGAAAATATATTAAATTTTTTTAAATAATTAAAAGTTCAAAAGCACCACCTATGTGCGTGGAAAAGTATTGAATTCGATTTAACCATGTGTGATGTTTTCCATATTACTCATTTAGTGTTTTTGAAACATTTGGGCCACCGTTCAGGTGTAACTTGGGATGCCCTTTTTAAAGGTAATACATCATATATTTAATGTTAAACATATCCTGTGAATCGAATAATGGAAAATACCATGTATTCTCATCACTTTACCCACCTATTTTAAGTGCATTAAATTGATAATTAAATGTTAAATGTGAATTGGTAAGTATAATGAGTATATCACTTGGCCTTATTAAGAGTAATTTAATAAAGGTTTCATGTCCATATAACCCCTTTCCAAGTTGATTTAATGTGGTAGAGTGAACCTTAATTATTGAATATGACTTAATGGATTTAATAAATGAATGGTTTCAATGATACTTGACATCTCTACACTAATGGAAGGAAAGTCATGAACCAATAAATAAATGGTTTCAATGATACATGAACTTTCCACACTAATTTATGGAAATTATTTGACCAAAATGAATTATTATATGTCTTCTTATTAAATATGAATGGTTAGACTTGAGCGTGTCATGGTTTCGGATTGAAGAACACCATAAGAACTTGTATACCCCACTTTAAATTCATGTACGGGTTGCTAAGGTTAATACTCTACTTGATTCAATTACATTTCTTATCTTTGGATGCTCAGTATACTATCATTGGGTCCACCTTGTAGTACTACCAGATTCCTTGGATACACTCCTTGGATCCATCATTGACAAGTAGGTGCCTTCGATTCACTCCTTAGACCCAGTCCTTACATAGCCCTATTTTACCTTGGATTCACTCTTTGGACTAGGTAGGCACCTCATCATGGAATTCCTTGGACTACACTCCTTGGATTACACCCTTACCACATCTCTAGACTAAGATACTATTGGGTTAGCATTCCTTGAGATCTAAGATTCCGTGGTTATTACCCTGGAACTCCATCACCAGATATCATTATTAGGTTTCTTTGTAACGTCTTTGGACCTTCACTTCATATACTATAAGATGGTTGTTGGATTGGTTATTACCTTGAGACTTTATTACTAAATACCATCACAGGATTCTTTGTATACACTCTTTTAATCAAACATTGATAAGTATGTGTTGTGGTTAAATCCCATCAAGCCTGGTCTTTGTGTAGCCCTGTTTTACCTTGGAGGAAACTCCTTGGACTCGGTATGAGACTTATAAACATGTCACATATGAATAAATTGGTAATACATAATTAATGAACTGATTACATGTCTAGGAACCAAATGAGGGTAGAAGAAGGTACTTGGGTATCTAGTTACATTATACTTCTTAGTTAACTTATGCATGCATGTACATTGATAAATTTATATCACACTTTAGGGATTGGGTTAGACACTAGTTGTGTCAGCCTACTGAGATTTATATCTCACACCCTACTCAGGATGCCATTGCACTAGGGTACCCAAGTATACTTCCTTTTTCATAGGTCCTTGGTCCTTTCTTGTTGTTGCTTTCTTATACCTGGGAGTTAGTATAAAAGAACTAATCTAGAGCTCATGATGCTTGTGGAGATCACCTTTGGGATATTAGTTCTTTTATTTATTTTATTACAACATTTTATTGTATTGGAAATCATGTTGTACGATTTACATCATTCTGTAATGTATTAATACCATTTCATGCATTCATTCATTGTATAAACTGACATTGGCCACTTTTGTTCATAAATATGAAATCTATCTTCCCCTACTTTACTATTTTTATATACTGCTTCCACTGTAGATTGTTATTTACTCTATTATACTGATGCAAAACTCGGATAAGAGGGTGTAGTCTCCCCACAAACTATGCTTACACCCTCAGTACTAGTAGACAACCTCTGGTGTACAGGGAGGTGCACTTGAGGTCATGTAGTGACTTGTCTAGCCACCGTCTTAGTGGTGAGCTGAGTTGGGAAATTACACCTTGCCTCTCTCTTTGGTCGAGAATCTGTTTAATTCAAAAACAATGTTTTTAAAAATGTTTTTAAAAATGTTTTTAAAATTATATTTTAGTGTAATTTTCAAGAGAAAAATTATTTAAAAATGTTTTCTAGTTTTAGAATCTTCCTATATATGTTTTCAAATCAATTTTTAAATAAAAATGTTTCAAAAATGTTTTTTTGTTTTAAAATGATTTTTTTAAAAATCTGAAATGATATTTTCATTAAGAAATGTTTTTAAAAGATATTTCAACGTTATTTTTTATATAATGTTATATATATTGAAGTTACTTATTCCTTTTTGGAGATATGATCCAAGGTTACCATTAATGTTCTTTCTTCGAATGGTTTCTATTTTGATGGCATGATGTCTATGAAACTTGTTTCTCATTCACATGTTATATGATTTATGGAACTCATTTCTCATTAAAGGGTTATATTTTTATAGAGACTGTTTGTATTTCATGGGTTATATGATTATAAAACCCACTTCTTCTCAAGGGTTATTATTTAATAAACTTATTATTAAACGATTATCATTTATATAGGTTATGATACGATGGAATGTTTATGATACCCAATTCATTTCATCGGGTATGATATGATGATTTTTTATAATCTCATGGCACACATATATATGATTTTTTATGAGATGTGTGGGACCTATATCCCCTCAATTTTTTTGGGTAAAAATTTATATCTCATAAGATTGACATTGATGGAACAAGGAGTGTATAAGGTTTTGTAAAGGGATTTATTTTCTAATATGGTCTTGGGAGTGAACCTTTAATAATAAGATAGTCATGGGAGTTAATCATGACTACCAATATGGTTTGGTGAGTGAACCCATTTCACTAATATTCCCTTTTTCATTATGCCTTGACTACATTGGAAATTATTTTATATTATTATGTTTATTCCATAATTCCAGGTCTTATTCCATTGTTATGATTTCATGGATTATGTTCATGATTCCATTGTGATTAATGTCTTATTATTTATATTACTCTTTATTTTGATATTTTATATGTAGGGTATGATCTTTAATGTTATGATCATGTTCTCATAGCCTTATTCACATGGTTATTATTACATATCTTTCTTGTTTTCCCTTACGGACCATCTGATATCACCTTTTATTATTTTTACCTTCCCTAGGTTATATTTATGTGTTTTACTTATGATGTTTCCAAGAAGGATTATAGTAATGAAAAACTTAGTTGAAGATAATATAGCTCACATATGTACCTATGTTTTTGTTTATATGTTTCCAAAGGCACTAATCTAATGCGATCTTTGGGGGTGTGTTTGTGTAATGTATTAATTATTATGAAACAATAATGTAATTAATATTCATGTAATGTGAGGGTCACTATAACAACCCTTTATCGACTCATAAAATAGAATAATTATATTTCAATGGAACTACTTGATTGAAAAAATTCAATCTATAAGAAATAAAAATTCATTTGGTCATATATTATTTACAACATGAAGTAAATAAATGACTGAACATGATCAAAGTATAAAACAATAGATTAAAATTTATTCAAATTACTAATAATAATTAAGGAATGTATTTCTCAATATTTATTGTCTTATACTCTCTATATAAAATGATGAAAATTCTCGAGGATCTCCAAAAATGTGGAAAAATATATTTGGTTATAGGAGTTCAAAAACCAAATACTTTCATTAAATGGATCTTCAAACTCATTCATCACTATGAGGCATATTATTTTTGTGATGGATCCCAAAATTATGGAACTTCTTAATGAACCACACTTATAGAACAAGGTATGTATGTTCTAAAATGGGAATCCTCTAATGTAAATTCCAAAACATAGGGAACTATACTCAAATGTCTCAAGTCTAATCAAATTGATCACATATATTCCTTCAGAGACATGTATATGCGAAAAAATGAATAAACTAAAACCCAAAATGAATTAATTCCCATAATTTTCATTTTTCATTATATAATCATAATCTATTTAAGAAAGAATATGTCTCATTGATACAAATTTAAGAGAATGAGTAGGATTTAATATATATTAAATATTTGATTCCACTAGTATATTTATTGACCATTTCAACTAGTTATCCTCAATTACATCACCTTATTATCATTGTGGTAGTATCCACCACTTTATATTCTTCCTAGATATAATTTCATCTAATCAAAGGTATCATGGGATCCGTCAACCGAAATTTCAATTCATGGTGAATAATGTAATCCATTTGATTTTATTCTTACACAAACCTCTTGAGTAATATTATATAGACTTCCAAAAATGATACGTATTTCCTACATAATTAAGTAAAATTAATCCTTTTAATAACAATTACTTATTATTCACATATATCATCTACATATATTAGTCATTTAACACTGATTCATACTCTAGAATTCACTTAATAATTCACTTTTACACATACTTTGTTATACTTTATTAACATCTTCTAGCTCCATTCATGAAACATCAAAAATCACCCCTTCCATAATTTTCAAGACTTAGTTGAAATATATTTATTCCAATATTAACATAACTATTACCTTATATTTATTTTTTTGATGTTATTTACCATTATGTCCTTAGATCACTTAATAATTTTCAACTTTAATTCATCCTATAAAAACATTCAGTGAATATATATTCCTTACATTCCAGTCACTCAAGTCTCACTAAGTCACATATTTGCCTCATATATTCCTTGAATATGTCCTTTATTATAACTCCCTGACCCCAGAATCCCAGAGTCGGTGCATTATTAGGTATCATTGGCATTATCACAAAAGAACTTGTCTCAAAATACCGATTAGTGTAGTAGCCTTGGAAGTACTAGATACATTCATAAGGTTTAATTACATTATAAAATGGAAAACTACAACAACATTGTTTCCATAGACAACACTGAGATCCCACAGACTATCCCTGCAGGACAGTCATAATATACTTCTTCACATCTTGGAAAAAATAAAATATATAATGGGGTCAGCACAGATGCTCAATAGGGAAAACAATAAATCGGAAACTTTCATAGATAAGAATAAACATTTATGGTAATGTATAAGACTAAAATAAAAGACTTTTAAACATAAACTTCAGAATAATATGGAAAACTTAAAATAAAATAATTCCGTTTACTTATTCATATGGATATTCTACTAGTGGAATAATCACATGCAATATCAATATCCACTTTCATAATTATGGAATTCATAATGCAAGACTTCATAACCACAGATTAAAGGCCTTGTGCCAATACTGCAAATAAGATTTTTTCAAGGCCTTGTGCCAAGACACTAGTTTTTCTGCTGAGACCTACTGATGCATTAAGGATCTATAGCCATCTATACTCGTCACTTACTATGTCCAATGCATTATTCATATGAAAAGTTTGAAACATAACATAAACATTTGTATTATAACTAGTATAAGAAACGTCAATACTTTATCGACAAAGCATGAATGGTATAAAAATAGCACATCCACAGTCAAACATAACTCATTCAATACAATATGGAAGATTGTATTGTAATGGATTAACCTCAATCGAGAATAATTAAGGATATTGACAAAGATGAAAATAATCATCAGAACTATTTGAGAGAAATATCCCCTTTTTCTTTGGAAAAATTTAAAAAGTCACACTATTTGTCAAGATGCTTTTTTAAAAAAATATTATTGAATCAAAGTTTCCCATACAAATTTTAGACTTTTAAAAGAAATTTAAAATTTAAAACATTAATGTCCATATAAATAAAACCTTAAAACCATTTTTAAAACATGGACATTAATGAGAAACATTTAGAAGAATAAAATTTTAAAACATTTAAAAAGGTATTTTAGTTAGAGTTACTATCCAAATGATAGACACATGAATACAAAGAATTGAGGTAATAAAAACATTATAATTCCATGAGATTAACGGATTACATTATATACTATGTCAAAGTATAGTATATAGACCATATAAAAGAGAATTGGTGCATAACCACAATGAAGTCTCAAAGGAATGTAAATTGAGATAAAATTCCTTATAAAGATAGTATCCGTAGGTAAAGGATAAATTAATGACATAATTATGATTGAAAAATAAAAACACACTCAATATGATTTGATATTTAGTGTAAATAAATAAGAGTACATTCACACATATTCTTGTAAAAACAACAACAATGACATGGAGGTTTAACTAAATGAATATAAATTGGGTTAAGATCAAGTTTATATCAATGACATAAGAAATTATCAATGGAGTGATTAGGTGTATCAAAATTATATCCACAAAATGGGGTGTGGAAACTACGACATAAATAATAAATAGTGATTCCACACATAATCTTGGGGTAAAATAATCATTTAAGTATGCATAAGGCACACTGAGTGGAAATTGAAATTTGAAATTCCTTTACCAATTTGGTAACTTATGAAACATAAAACCCATGAGAGAAGGATCATACAATGAAGACGTAAATACTCATAAATTAATTTATATTTCATAAAGAATACAATCATGGAAAGTACATACACCACACAAAAGAAAATAGTGGCCAATATAAAATGAATCTCACAGGAATAAAAAGTGAGTTGAAAACCCCTTACATCATTGTAATCGATTGAGTCATCTGACCAAAAGTCAATAACCACAAAATGAATCATAGAATACCATTAATATAAAAAGAATAATGATAATATATATCAAATGGTAGTACACAATACACCAGATGCAATAAATAAGTGGTGAACAATGGAAATCACACAGAATTAAATGTGAGATAAGAAACCCCTTACCTTGTACTTTTCTTTGGTCATGGGTATGTTAATATACTTCATAATGGTGAAATAATTGTTATTAAATTATACAATAAACATATACATTAATATGATATCATATATGATATTTTAATATGGATATTTTAGTATTATCGTCGTTTCAGGTTTTAACTGATTTGTTCTCCTTTATATGATTGGTTATGTAAGTCATGTTTTTTATGGATGGGATGTTTCTTATTAATATTTAGAATGATACTAAATCTTTAAACATTATTTTGTACAATAAAATGAAAATTATTCTTGAATGGATATCATGGGTAATGAATCTCATCGCGTTCGTGGGGACGGTAATCCATACGTACACACGAGCGATAATATCATTATTTTGATATTAAAATCATATATAATAGGATGGTATATCAAATAAACAGAATAATTATCATTTTATATTTATTATTTACACCAATTATACATCATTATTATACACATCCAAATAATAATGTATTGAATAACAATTACACCATGATGTGGAGACGGTAAGCCGTACATACGCACGTATGGTGTCATGTCATTAAAAGGATGTATAGAATAATGAATATGGTTGTACCATATTTATAACAACATCATAGTATATAGAAGATATCAGAGTTATTATTTTAAAATGGAAACAACAAAGAAAGAGGAAGTGGAAGAAGAAAAGAACTTGAAAGAGGTGATAAAATATTTACCTCTTCTTCAGGTTCTCCCTTTCGATTTGATCAAAAGGGCTCCATAGGTTGGATTTATGACTAAAGTAAGGCCTCTAGGATAAATGGAGGAGAGTTGGGAGGATATTTGGGTAGGTTTTGGCCGAGCCTAATGGCTTTGAATGTGTGAATTAGAGATAAGGGTGAGTGCTCTTTTATAAGAGGGGTGAGGGGCACCTTAGGAAATACATGAAATATTATTTTGTAATAAAATACTTTTTGGTTTCTAATGGGTCAAAAATAAGTTATTTAAAGGCTAAGGTGGGTATGGGTGGAATACCACTAAACCAATAGGTTTTAGATAGGTTTGGGTCACTATATTATCCTTATCTTTTAGATTTAAGTCTCAGTTAAATAGTTTGACATTTATCATGTCTCTTTGTATTTTTTTATTATATGGTTAATAAACATAATATATACTTACAAGAGAACCAAAAGTGGTTCATTAATGATACATATATTTTCACGACCCACCTTCACCAAAATGAGGGAAGGGTCAACAGATTGCCATTCCCTTCCTTCTTTAAGTTGAAGGAGAGATGATGACCCCTAAAACCCGCCTTCAATATGTTCCGGAGTGGAGACTAGAACCAAGGGTATAGAATCACACACTAAAGAGAAGGCATTACCCTTTTTCTTTTAATAGGATCGGGAGATAAGATGGTAAATCCCAACAACACCAAAATCAGAACGTAAAAGTAATTCCATTAAAATCCAAACCACCATTACCATATGCATGTTCCAAAAGTAAATACCACAAGTACAAAGTAACTACAAGGGTAAAGTACCAAAGAAGGAAAAAAACAACAACAACAACTGCCCCCCAAAGGTCCAAGAAAGTATGGTCCCACGTGATCTGTGAAGTCCTCCTAGAAAACTGAAAATAGTTTTATATACGTAGGATGTGCATACAAGTATACTCAGTATGGAAAAACCAAAGACTCTCGTGCACAAGTGGGGAGACATACTAAAGTCCCGTGAGAAACAGACAACCAACACTATCGAGGAGCTCACACATCCCGCTCACCGGACACACTCACCAAATAATGCAAGAAAAGTAATGTATATTAATATCACATTGATGTTCGGGTGCCCCGCGACACTTTCCCACTGGTTATTGAAGACATCCTACGCATCGAACCAATCCCGCCGTTCTCACAGCAGTCCCACTACTATACCCCGCCCGCACACACCTAGGCCACAACCTCACCGTATTCCCACTGGCATACCCCACCCACACACACCTAGGCCACAACTATCACACGTAACCACACCTACAAACAACTATGCTAGAACAACCACCACCACGCCCGAAGACACCTGGGCTAGAAGATCCACTGCCACACCCGAAGACACTTGGGCCTCATCCCGAAGACACTTGGGAAACCACCTAACCGCACACACCTAGGCCAACCACCACACTATCCCACTCGAAGGTTCCTAGGATAATAATGCACTTCAGGCCATCACAACCTACCCGAAGATACGTGGGCTATCCGGGAAAGAGAGCAGAAAGGAGCTAATAACCAGCCACTAATAGAAATGTTGGAAAACACACCATCCCCCATGAAATGGGGGTGTTCGGAACTAAGTTCTCAACTTGGGTGCGGTGTGAATAAGAAAAAAAACTACAAATATATGTATAGGTAACATCACTCACCCAAGTTTAGTTTTTTTCTTCAGCAAGGCTAAATAACACAAATAGCACCCATGTCCACGTCACAACTCACACCAAACAAAAACCCATTTGTCCCATCCTTGTTTTCATGTTCAGTAATGATGTTTAAATAAGTTTCTGAACCTACATGGGAAACTATTAATCATAAGCACAAGTCAAGGGAAAACAAACAGTCAAGAATCAACTACAACATCCACACCCGGTTCTCTTGTAAAGTCGCCACAAAAAAGGTTAAGTGAGATCCCTAGAAGTACTAGAACCAAAGAAAAACCCCAAGATATTGCCTACACCTTCTGCACCCATGGGGGATAGTGAAATCCCTCAAAGTAATGGAAGCAAAGGAAACCCTAAGACACTTCCCCGTGCCCCCCCCCAAATGGTTTCTCATCAACAGAGGATCCCACCCCAATTCGTGGTATAAACAAGGTAATCACCAGGTCATAAAATTCACAAACACTGAATCCGTAACAACATGGGATACCATCCCCACCCACACCACCCAACAATCATCCCGTGAATGAAAACAACCAAACCACTACCACCAACAAAAAGCAGGATCGTGCCAGTATTTTCAGATTTAAAAGATTTAACACACTCCATGATTGCAATTTCCGTACCTTAATCTGGGTTATCACAGAAGGGATTGGTCCTTGTGCTTCAATTTATTTTACCGGATATAAGTCATTAACCAAATTCTATTACACAAAAAGGTTCAAAAACACAATACAATCCATTTAAACATCACTAGAGGTAAGGGTTCATTAGTGCACAGATAAAGACCACCAACGGTCATGATTTTTAGTAGGTGTAAGCCCGCACAATTCAGAAAAGTAGATCATAAAACAATGCAGCATCATCGATTGATCATAGCCCCCCTTCATTCTTTATAGAATCCATTCATTATCTTCATTTAGGTTTGGTTCATCCAATTCTACAGAATAAAAATCACTCCCACCCCCACATGATACACAAAAAGGGAGAGACGAAGGATAAAAATCCCTACTTTTTGATCAAAGATCGACGCTATGCCTGGGTGTGGAAATCCATAGACAGTGATGCAGCTCATCTCAACAAAGTGTACTCTTAGAATAGGGTGATCGAGAAAAGTAACCTAGGGAGAAGCCTTAGGTTATAAAGGCCAGATATGGTTGAGATAATAACATGAAAAAGGAGCGGGGTGTTGGGTTGATCGTGCGGCCCCACACGTCATTAATGGTTCCCGCCCTTTGGGGCAGTTTAAACCCATGCACACACTAGGTTAATTCATTAAATATTTAATTAAACGCCATTTATGGGCCTTACTGGGCTTTTAAACAAGGTCAAAGGGGTAAAAACAGGGATAAAAACTCGATTTGCGCAAAGAGAGCGCTACTAGAAAACCTCGTGGGGTTAGGAGAGAGACACTGGTAGCTGAGAGCTACCGGTAGGCTATATCTACTGGTAGACCGAGCTACCGGGAGGCTGCGGATACCGGTAAACCGAGCTAATGGTAGACATAGCTATCAATAGACAGAGCTACTAGTAGGCTATGGCTACCGGTAGACCGATCTACCGGTAGGCCCGCTACCGGTAGGCTAAGGCTACCAGTAGGCCTACCGTTAGGGTCAGACTTCACCGAGAAGTTGGGATGGCCTCCCAGACCACCCAGAACACCTCAAGAATCAGATTTTTTTCTATGTAGTGGACCCCCAAAAACCCAGGCCATTACATCAGATACCTCTCAACGGATTCTCGTCCTCGAGAATCAAAACAACCCATAAAGATAGAGAAGTTCCGAACAAACACCTAGAAAGATACCTCTCAGGAGTGAACCTCATTGTTTACTAAGAACACCTTGCTGTCAATAACCAAGAAATATACCATTTCAACTACCCAACCATGTGGGTTGGGGAGTCTCTTTCCCCATGTCATGATATAATCCGCTTTGGGCGGCACTGACTCGCCCGCATGGTTTTAATCACATCCACCTTAATGCATCTTGATTAGGGGTCGGGTGCTCCCCTCCCCGTAGCCAGGACTTTTAACACACATTTAGAGGAAGGGAAACCGCGTATTTCCTAGCAAATAAAGATAAACGTTCTACCAATGCAGGTATAACAGAACATCACAAAACTCAAAACAACTCTGGGTACTGGGCACACATCTGTGCTTCCCTCTCCCACGTACTCTCCTCAAGCCCACCATGTATCCATAACACACAAACCAGAGGAATGGATCACCCACAAAGCACCTTCTCCTTGAGATCCTCGATCATCACTGGTCTCTCCATAAAAGTCACGTTGTCCTCGATGTCTAGCTCTCCCCAGCCGAGTACATGTGAATCGTCGTGCAGATACCGAATGAGCTAGGACACATGGAAGACATCATGTATCTTCAGTAGGGGCGGTGGTAACACTAGATTAAAAGCCACTTTGCCGACCTGCCGCAACACATAGAAGGGTCCGATGAACCTGGGAGAAAGCTTAATCCCCTTGCCAAACCATCATTGTCCACGCTGAGGGTAGACCTTCAAGAACACGTGGTCTCCAACCTCAAACTCTAAAGGCCTCCTCCTGGTATTAGCATATGACTTCTGTCGGTCTTGGGCCACCTTCATCCTTTCCCGTATGAGCTGAAGCTTCTATGTCATGCTCTGCACCACCTCCGGGCCAAGGATGCCTGCCTCTCCTACTTCGGTCCAACACACCGGTGAACAACATGGCCTCCCATAAATGGATTAAAATGGGGAAATACCAATGGTATAGTGATAGATATTATTGTAGGAAAACTCTACCAGAGTCAAGTATCGCACCCATGATCCTCCTGAGTCTAGAACACATGCCCGCAACATATCCTCTAAGGTCTGGATGGTGTGATCTGTCTGTCCATCTGTTTGGGGATGGAAAGAAGTGGTAAGATGTAGTTGGGTGCCAAACGCATGCTGAAATCCCCTCCAGACTCATGAGGTAAACCGTGCATCCCTATCCGATACTATGGACCTCAGAACTCCATGCAACCACACCACCTCATCCACATACCTTCGTGCCAAATCATCCACTACACTCGACTCCTTGATCGCCATAAAGTGAGCTGATTTCGTCAACCAGTCCACTACCACCCAGTTAGCGTCATATCCCCCTTGGACCTTGGGTATTCCCATGAGAAAATCCACCAAGATGTCATCCCACTTCCACTCTGGAACATCTAAAGGTTGTAACAACCCACCTGGAACATGGTGTTCAGCCTTTACCTGCTGACACTCTAGGCACTTGGCCATAAACTCTACCACTGGTCGATTCACTCCGGGCCACCAAAACTGCCTCTTTAGTCCCTGGTACATCTTGGAAACTCTTGGCTATACTACAAGGGGAGAGTTGTGGAACTCACTGAGAACCTTTCCCCGCAACACTTCTGGAACAAACAACCTTCCTTGGAAAAGCATCCGGTTCTGACCATCCTCTGTCCACCCTTCTTTGGCATTCCTTTGGTCAACTCAGTCACACATCACTTCACACTCTGGGTCTCCCCACTAAGACTCCTCCACTTGCTGAAACAGAGGCGAGTGTACTGCCATCTGATATAGGAATCCTCTACTGTTATCCATCCATCCATCCAAGTGTAAGGCAGCCAACTCCTCCACTGCCTTCCAGGTGTCTGCCGACTCTCAGACCACATCATTCATGGATCTCCTGCTCAAGGAATCAGCCACTACATTCCCCTTCCCTAAAGTGTACGAAACCTCGAAGTTGTAATCATGGAGGAACTCCACCCACCTTCGTTTCCGCAAGTTTAGGTCCCATTGTGAGAAGATATACCTCAAACTTTTGTGATCCGTGAAGACCACAAAGCATTCACTAATGAGATAATGCCGCCATAACTATAGCGCAAAAATGACCACTTCAATCTCCAGGTCCTGGGTGGTATAATTACAATCATGAGGGTGTAGCTACCTAGACCTATAAGAGATCACCCCTTTTTGATGCATCAACAGAGATCCGAGAACTTTTACTGAAGAATCACATAACACCTCATACGCTTCCCCTTCTTCTATTAATGTCAACACTAAGGCACTAACCAACTTCTCCTTCAGATAGCTGAAGGCTGCCTCACACTGCTCACTCCACATGAAAACCTGGTCTTTCTTGGTGAAGGTTTTCAAAGTGCCTGCAAGTCGGGAGAAGTTGGGTACAAACCTCCGATAGTAACCCTCCAGCCCAAGGAAACTACGGTCCTCTGCCACATTATTGCATGCTACCCATGAAACAACTTCCTCAAACTTTGATGGGTCCACCGCTAACCCCCGCTTGGACACCACGTGCCCAAGGAAGTGCACTTCTCATGTCTAGAACATACATTTTGACAACTTACCATAGATCTGGTGCTGTCGGAGGACCTCCAAAACCATCCTCAGGTGCTTCGCGTGATCCTCCTATGATCTTGAATATATTAGGATTTCTTTGATGTACACCACTACAAACTGATCCAGGTACTCTCGGAAGATGGAGTTCATAAGCCCCATGAACATAGCTGGGGCGTTCATAACACCAAAAAGATTGACTACGAAGTTGAAGTGTCCATATCTACACCTGAAGGCTATCTTCGAGATGTCACTCTCCTTTACCCTCAGCTGGTGATACCCAGACCATAGGTCGATCTTTGAGAACCACCATGCCCTTGTCAGGTGGTTAAAAATGACATCTATCCTCAGAAGAGGGTAGAGATTCTCCATCGTTACCTGATTCAGCCTCCTGTAGTCTATGCACAACCTGAGACCACCATCTGCCTTCTTGGAGAACAATACTGGAGCACCCCACAGTGACGGGCTTTGTCAAACGTAACCTCTCTTCATCATATCGCCATTCTGAATCCGCAACTCCCGTAGCTCTGATGGTGCCATCCGGTAGGGATCCATCGAAATTGGACGAGCACCAGGCTGAAAATATATCCCAAAATTTATATCACGTCGAGGGGGTAGAGTCGTCACCTCTTCATGGAATATGTCCATAAACTCCCTGATGATCCCTGCTACCTCCACCATCTCAGCATCCACTGACTCCATTGACAGCTCGACTAATAAGGAGAGGAGGGGTTCGTCTCATCCGTTGCCCTTCTGGCCACCCCGCTCGCCGGTGAAAGTAACATGTCGGCTGCCCATGTATGAGAACACAACCCTTCCTCAGAAGCAGTTGATGATGGAAGACATATAGAACATCCAATCGATGCCTAGAATAACTTCGTATGGATGTATCTGTAGAAGAAGAAGATCCATGACCGACTGATGTGGCCCTATCATAGTCTGCATCCTTGACAAACGCATAACAATATGTTCTGACCTTCGACTGGTGTGCTCATCTCCAGGGGAACTGAAAGTCTCTCGGCATCTAGTCTCAAAGCATGGGCTATACAGGGTGAAATAAAGGAGTGTAAAGCACCAGTATCGAACAAGGAATAAGAAAGGGTTCTAAACAAACTGATCATACCTCGAACGAACTCTGACCCTGCTGGAACTGCTTCCCCCGCGGCGTGTAACTATCCACACCTAACTCCTCTACCCCTCGACTGTCGGCCACCTCACCAAACATGCCCCTGTCAAGGTCCCTAAGGAGAACCCTGAGGTTGGCCTCCTCCTGCAACGTCTTCCCTCGGAGGAGCGGGAGCTCGCTGCCCTTGTAGATTCTACTGGAATGGCCTAGCTGGAAGCTGCTGTTGTGGAGGTTGCTGAATCTGTCCGCCACCGCCGTACTATACCCATTTCGGGCACTGAATCCAGAGATGTCCATGGATCCCACAGACGAAGCACCGCAGTCCTGGGCCCGATAGAAAATGGCGAGGACAAGGGGACCAGAACTGAAACTGCTGCGGCCTAGTCCCTGATATTCGGAACCTGGAGGGTCCTGATGACGGAGGACTGGTGCTGACGACCTTCCCCTTCAATGGTCCTAGCTAGATCCCCTCTCGTGACACACCTCCTAGATAATGCATCCTCTCTACCACTTAGGACTTCTTCTGGACCTCCATGTATGTTGACAGGGTAAAGTGGGTAACAACATACTAGAGGGAGGGTCAGAGCACCTCCTCTAAACATCTTGCCCGATACTCCTCATCGGGAAAGTGGTCTGGAGAAAAACGTAGGAGGTCCTTGAACAAGATTCCCAGCTCCCTCACTGACATACCCCCCTGTTGGAGGGAGAGTAGCTCCTGTCTATTTTCATCCTTCATCATCGAAGAGAGGAATTCCACAGGGAATTCCCTCTCGAAATCAGCCCATTCCACTTCAGCCTCTCTCCTCTCCCCCAAGTAAAGCGTCCACCACTGACGCGCCGCTCCTCACATCTGGCTGACAGCCATAGGAACCCAGTACACAGCCAGGCACGAATAAGACCGAAAGATATCACTAGCTCTTCTATCCAGCCCTATGTCTTCATGTCAGAGGTGCTACCCTCATACTTCTCGAGGGTCTGTTGCTAGAAGGCCCGAAGTGTCTTCTGCCACTGGCGTCCTCCTCCTCTCGATCAGCTCTCTATTGATCGACCAAGGTAGTCTCCTGGGCCTCGATCGCCCGGACCACACGTGGTCACCTTCCAGGTGCCATGGATGCAAGGTAAACAAGGAATGCCTAAGCCTATGTAGGGCAAAATATTGTTCTTAAAGTTTCATAAACTTTATATTTATTCTTAAGTCCCAAGACACCCCAGAAACACAAGAACACAAGTCATTATGATACATGTACCTTCTCTAGGGTCTCTACCCTACAATCAGCATAGCCTCAATTGGACATTTGGTAGGTCTAGTTTCCTTGCATCAAATCACGGGGGGCCCTAAAATCTCGTGTCCTAGCCGGTCTTCCCTGACCTAATTCCCACACCAAGGTCACCCAACACCGTTGCCCTACCATTCCATGCAATATTCACTATGCCTAACTCCAGACTCCATCCTATCTCTCAACCATACCTCTGATACCATTCTGTCATGACCCGCCTTCACCAAAAGGAGAGAAGGGTCTGCAGATTGCCACACACTTCCTTTTTTAAGTTGAAGGAGATATAATGACCCCTGAAAACTGCCTTCAATAGGTCCCGGAGTGGCGACTAGCACCAACGGTATGGAATCACACAATAAATGGAAGGCAATAACCTTTTCATTTAATAGGATCGAGAGATAAGATGGTAAATCCCAACAACACCAAAAGCAGAAAGTCAAAGTAAAGCCATGAAAAGCCAAAACAACTCTTCCCATATGCATGTTCCAAAAGTAAATACCACATGTACAAAGTAACTACAAGGGTAAATTACCAAATAAGGATAAAAAACAGCAACTGCAACTTCCCCCCAAAGGTCTGAGCTAGTATGGTCCCGCGGGATCTCCGAAGTCCTCCTGGAATCCTGAAAATAGTTTTATATACGTAGGGTGAGAAAACAAGTATACACAGTAGGGAAAAAACAAAGACTCTCGTGTAGAAGTGGGGAGACATACTAATGTCCCATGAGAAACAGAAAACCAACACTATCGAGGAGTTTACCCATCCCACTCACCGACCACACTCACCAAATAACAGATGAAAAGTAATGTATTGTAATTACACATCGATGTTTGGGTACCCCACACCACTTTCCCACTGGTTATTGAATATATCCTACGCGTCGAACCAATCCCGCCATTCTCACCGTAGTTCCACTGCCATACCCCGCCCATACACACCTGTGCCACAACTGTCACACGAAACCACGCCTGCAAACACCTAGGCCAGAACAACCACCGCCATGCCCGAAGACACCTGGGCCAGAAGATCCACTGCCACACCCGAAGACACATGGGCCTCATCCCAATGACACTTGGGAAGCCACCTGACCACACACACCTGGGCCAACCACCACACTACCCCACCCAAAGGTTATTGGGCTAATAATGGACTTCAGGCCATCATAGTATGCCCGAAGATACTTGGGCTATCCGGGAAAGGGAGCAGAAAAGAGCTAATAACCAGCCACTAATAGAAATGTTGGGGAAACACCCTCCCCCATGAAATGTGGGTGTTCATCACTAAATGCTCAACTTGGGTGGGGTACGAATAAGAAACACAAAACTAAAAATATATGTATAGGTAACTTCACTCACCCATGTTTTGGTTTTTCTCCAGCCAGCCTAAAGAACACAAACATCACCCATGTCCACATCACAACTCACTCCAATCAAAAATCCATTTGTCCCATCCTTGTTTTCTTGTTTAGTAAGGATGCTTAAATAATTTTATGCACCTACTTGGGAAACTAGTAATCATAAGAACAAGTCAAGGGAAAAAAATAAACAAGCATCAACTACAACATCTACACTCGGTTCTATTGTAATGTCGCAACAACAAATGGATAAGTGAGATCCCTCGAAGTATTGGAACCAAACAAAACATCAAGGAACTGCCTACACCTTCTGCACACAAGGGTGCTAGTGATATCCCACGATGTAATGAAAGCAAAGAAAACACCGAGACACTGCCTCGTGTCCCCCCCAAATGGTTTCTCATCAAAAGAGGATCCCACCCCAATTCGTGATATAAACAAGGTAACCACCTGGTCTTCAAATTCAATACCACTAAATCCGTAACAACAAGGGATCCCATCCCCACCCAAACCACCCAGAAATCGGCCCGTGAATGAAAACAACCAAACCACTACCACCAACACAAAGTAGGTATGATCTAGTATTTTAGGATTTAAAAGATTTAACACACTCCATGATTTCAATTTTCGCACCTTAACCAGGGTTATCACAGAATGGATTGGTCCTAGTGCTTCAATTTATTTAACCGGATATACGTGATTATCAAATTTCCTTTACACAGTTAGGGTTCACAAACACAATACAATCCATTTAAACATCACCCGAGGTAAGGGTTCATTAGTACACAGAGAAAGACCACCAATGGCCATGATTTTCAGTTGGTGTAAGCCCACACAACTCAGAAAAGAAGATCATAATACAAAGCAGCATCATTGATTGATCACAACCCCCCCCCCCCCCGTCGTTCATTATAGAACCCGTTCATTATCTTTATTTAGTTTTGGTTAATCTAATTCTACAGAATCAAAAGCTCGCCCACCCCGCGTGATACACAAAAAGGGAGAGACAAAGGAGAAAAATCCCTACTTGTTGATCAACGATCGACGCTATGACTGAGTGTGGAATTCCACGGATAACAATGTGGATCGTATGAATGAAGGGTACTACAAGCATAGGGTTATCGAGAAAAGAAAACGAGGGAGAACCCATAGGTTAAAAAGGTCGGGGACGGTTGAGATAAGAACCTGAAAAAAGAGCCGGGTCGTGGGTTGACCACGTGGCCCCACACATCCTTAAAGGTCCCCACCCTTTGGGGTGGTTTAAACCCACGCACACACCAGGTTAATACATTAAATATTTAATTAAACTCCATTTATGGGTGTTACTGGGATTTTAAACAAGTTCAAAGTGGTTAAAACAGGGTTTAAAACTCGATTTGCGCAAAGGGAGCAATACTGGAAAAACTCCTTGGGGGTAGACGAGAGCCACCGGTGGCTAAGAGCGACCGATGGCTGGTAGATACCAGGACCCAAGCCATTGGTAGGCTACCGCTACCGGTAGATGGAGCTACCGATAGGTTGCGGCTACCGATAGACTGAGCTACCGGTAGACAGAGCTACCGGTAGACAGAGCTACAGGTAGACAGAGCTACAGGTAGGCAGCAGCTACCGGTAGACCAAGCTACCGGTAGGCCAGCTACCGGTAGGCTTGCTGTTAGTGTCAAACTTCACCGAGAAGTTAGGATGGCCTCCCAGACCACCCAGAACACCTCAATCATCAGATTTTGTCTAAGTAATGGACCCCCCAAAAACTCGGGCCATTACTGATATCATTAAATATGTCTGTTGGCCAATCCTTAGATATTTAGGAATAGAATATCAATTAATAATATAATATTTGTTTTAAAAACTCTTTTATGTCATTTTTGACACTATTTGGTTTTTTTTAAATTCCTAACAGCTTTATTACTTTGAAAAAATTCATCTAACCAACCCTAAAATGTCATATTAACCTATAAAATTAGTGTAATTCATAAAAAGTCTCAAATTACATTTATTTGGTCATTTTTAAAATCAATTAATTTAATATTTCATTAATTAGGTAATTACGGTATCATCATTGTGTCAAATAAAATAAAATAATTTAATGTCTAAAAAATATATATAAAATAACATTATATATGAAATATTGTTAGATTTATAATGATTATTTATAGTTTAATTTATCTTATGTGTAACCCTATATTAAAAATTGTTTAACTATTAAACATTGAATTTAACACATTTAACTCTTCTTTGAATTAAATAATAATAAATGTCCTAATCTAATACAAGTGGACATAAAGGATCATATTTTACTCCTATGGTTGTTTTTGGTTGAATTACATTTATCCAATAGAATTAGTACATGATTTAGGGTATTAATAATATCATTTTTACCCTTAATTACCCTATTTACTTTTAGCCGTGGTAAATAAAAGTTAAAAGTTACTATTCACAAAAAATTATTTTCATTATATTGAACCCCATTTTACTTACTAATATCAACTGTGTCTCTCATATTTTTTAAATTCAACTCACATAAGTGGTAAAATTAAGTTTTATTGTAAATTTACAAATGCTTCTAGGAGGTGGGTAAAAGACGATAAAAAGTTCAATAAAATTTTATACAGCTAATTTTATTATAAAATTACTCCAATGAATTATATTAAACATATATATTTTTTATATATCTATTTTGAATTAAAATAAATTTTAATAAAATAAATAATTATGTAAATAAAACGTCGGTTTTAAACTATAACGCATTATTTTTTACTATTCATCAAAAAATGAATATTTTCAGAAAAATACCAAATATTAACCCTAACCAAATTTTGATATTCCGAATTCAAAATTGAATTATATTTTACAAAATTCATAACATAGAAGCTGCACTAATTAATTTAAAATTAATTCCCATTGTCAAAACTGAAAAGAGGGTTTTTAAAAAGTACAAACTATCAAAAGATTGACATGTGTTTATGTCAAATTCTAATGTGAAATTACTTATAATAAACTAAATTGTATTAAATAATAAAAATATAATCTAATTACACTTCCAAAACATTCAAATACATCATTTAACACTATCAATTGTTTTGATTAAAAATTTTGTTTTCAACTAAAATTTAGTATTTTTCTGTATTCATCAAAATATAAAAGTTATAAGAAAAGTACGAAATATTTATCCAAAATAATTTTTTATGTTTTGATTCTAAATAAGAATTTAATTTAATTAAATTATATATATAAAAGTGTCAAATATTGGTTTTAAAAGGGTTTTCCATTAAAAGGTGGTAAAATTGAATTTTTTTTGAAATGTACTTCTTTAATGTGAAAAAAATGAATTTCTTCATATATTATATATAAGAAACAGATAATATGGATTCTAAAATTATATGGAGTATATAAATTTCAAATTTCAGTTAATACTATTCATAACTACTTTTGAACGGCTAGATTGATAAGTCGTTGTGTGCTCGAACTCGGTGTTGCGTGTAGCACAAGCTGTTGAATTAAAGAAAATAACATACTATAAAATATTTGGGGGTTACATTTATTGTAATATTGGTTGTATTATATCATCTTATTATTTTTATAAATAGATATTATTCTTAGATGATCCCACATGTACAGAGATATTTTAGTTTAATTCTTATTTCGTTGATTGAATAACTATATTATTTTACATATGGATTATAATATATCTATTATAAGAAAGTAATCCATTACATTTCTTCCTTCCATTATCCTCTAAAATACCCATCATCCATATCATCTCAATCCATTATTTAACTGTCGTAATGTACTCTTATTATATGGTGGAGAGTGACACTACTAACTGTAGTATTTTTATGCAACATATAGTAGTTACTCATTTAGAAAAAATAATTTCAATAGTACTTAAATGATTATTCATATATCATGGAAATTATGAATCTATATAAATTTATAATATATAAACCATTATTAATGAAATGGCCATTTCTTCTAATACATTTACATATTAGAGTATCCACTTCACCGCTTTTGTTTTCACTATTCCTTTATTTTCCATTAAATAACTAACAACAATCATTACTAATGAAATTCACACACTTTTAAAAATCACGGTGTACATCAAACATCTCAACATTAATTCATAAGGAACATTTTCTACAGCCACAAACTCATCATTAATTTATGAAGAATTAATTTTCTATTAATTTAAATTTTCTGCTAATAGGGTAATGAAAGGTTTGTATTTAGATATTTATAAAAATCCATCAATCCTTTGAATAAACTATAATTGAGAAAACATTAGTTCAAAACCATGAGATTTCATAATTAGAAATAGATGGTTTTTTGTTTTTTAATTAATAAACAATAGTTTGATCAGTGATTTTTTAATCCAAGTGATTTTACAGTGCAAATGGATTTAGTGTTGAATGTGGTGTCATTTCCCAATATTGTAAAATTTGGGGAGACCAAAATTTGGAGGATGTAGAATGTTTTTTTAAAGGAAATATTATCACATAAATAAATTAGGTGAAAGAATGGGTAATAGAGGAATCTATAGTTTTTCACAAGTCAATATTCAGGCACATTGCACAAAAATACATCGAAGGAAATCGATTCACACAAGTTCTAAAAATTTATAAAAGATAGTGTTGTGCGATGCAGGAAGTGTTTTCCATGCTTGGGAAATAGAGGTCAAGTTTTGAAAAGGTAATGATTTTCATGAGAAATGTGATATCATAACATCAAATTTTATAACCCATGGAATGTAGTATACAATGTAGAAGGCATGCAAGGAAGTTACAAAAATGGTAATTCTATTCTTTAAATAAGTGGGTAACTTATTCATTCAAAATTATGACTCTAATCAAATTTATGTATCCTCTTCATCACAAAATAGTTTCATAAATTAGATATTCATGATGTAGGTCTATATGAATTAGAGTTTCACAAAGAATGTAACTTGTGTCAATCAAGACTAATTGAGATTTGTGACACATTTAATTTACACAAAAGTGGTTATTTTTCAAAAAAACAATTTGTGTGAAAACTGATTTGTTAATTAAATAAAAAAAGGTTTCATGAAATATAAAGAGTTTCAAAAAAAGTAAAAAATTTGTGTAGATATATAATATCTATGAGAACAGAAGTCATTGAACATTGGTTTTTAGTGAAAAATGTATTCAAGAGCATCTATTTAGCTATATGGTGCAAGAAGATTCTTATTATAATCAATGGAAAAGACTTATGTGCCCATTATATTTATGTGAAATTAATGTTGATAAACTTATAAAGATTTCATCGAATGTAATGAGAAAGGGGGAGTCAATTACAATGATCTGAAGGAGGTAGTTTTCTATCCTAATAATTCTTGTAAAAGTATTATTCTTGAAATTGAGTGATCATGTCTGAACAATTTTAATCTATAATATCTAGTATTTTTTTTTGATTTTGGTATGACCAAAACACTATCAACATATGCTCCTTGGACTACCCCTTACTGGTGAACTGATAAAAATAGTTATGTTGTGTTTCTATTTTTTAATATGATATTTAACAATTTCATGATTCCATAATAATGGTTTAATAAGTTCTAAGAAACATGTGGATAAAATCTATCTCATTTGAAGAAAAATTTCACTTCCTGATCCACCTCTCCCTTATCAGTTTGGTATAAGACATTTGAAGTGGTATCAGATGTAGGTTTTAGTTGTGAAATATTTCCTCTATTTTGTTTGTATGGATTATTTGGTGAATTTTAGAAGATTTTACCTTTATGATGGAAGAAAATTACAAATTTGGAAGAATAAAATGAGATCTCAGATACAATATCAACAAATAGAAGTCATATTTTTCAATATTTCAGGGGATATAGGTTAGTGATTTGATAGTGTTTTTATGAATAAAATAGATTAAAAAATTTATTATATAGATACAGAAACTCACAATGCTCTTAATGAAGCACTATATGATCAAATATATATTAAGGTGATGAGTTTCACTATAGATAAGTCCATGTGTGAAAAACTAAAGAATATATATGCAGGTGATAAAAAATTATTGGAGGCTAAACTTCAAGTTTTGAATATTCAATTTAATAATTTAATAATTCAACCAGATAAAAATGAAAATAGTTTCTTTATCAACATTACTGAAGTTATTGGATCAATATAAGGACTTTGGGAAGAAATTATGGTTATTTAAATTTGAATAAAGACTTACAAAGCTTCCAACTCTACAAAATCCAAAAGGGTCATCTCTTGGGGAAACAGATTTGTATATGATTTATTTTGATGATCTTCTAAGTAGGCTGGTATCTTATGAAATTAGAGTCAAACTAAAATATATAGAAATTCAAGTAAGAAAGGAAATGGAATTGAAAACCCTAGTAAATATTGAAATTTACAATGTTAGAAATCATGTAGATGATGTGGATGATGTATTAAGTTCTATTTTTGCGACAAATTTCAAGGGGAAAAATGAGATTTGATGGAAATATTCCATTGGCTTTTTATTATGGTGGTAAATTATGTAATAGTGATACTTGGTGCTAAATGAAACATGATGATGTAGAAAGTGTTGAATAAATCATGTAGAAACCTCATAGGTGGTTCCCACAAAGGGGAGACTACAGGTGAGAAAACATATAGTGGAAGAGATTAATTTTCAAGGAGGAATAATATGGTAAATAATTTTTATAGGATGTAGAGACAAATTTTAAATCTTATGTTGAATATTCGATGATGGATATAATTGAAAAGGTAGGAACAACAATGGAGGAATACAATTAGTCAGATGGTGTTTCTGTTATCAAGGTACAACATAAGGGTTCCCTTTATGAGATTGAAATGAAAATAAAGAAAAACAAAATGATAGAGGTTTTTTGAAACACCAATCAATGTATCCATATCATCTTGAAGTACATATTGATCGACTATAAGGAGTAGCTGAAGAAAATTTTAATGCTTCTGAAAGCTCAAAAGAGGTTTTGGAGTTTTAACTAAGGATTGAAGATTATGAAATTGTTACTAATGATCTTACATTTATATTAGAGGAAAAGGATGATGAATTTTATGTACATAAATTATAATTTGTTGCAATAAGGAGTAAACTGGAAAATAAATCAAAATCAATCTAAATGAATAAGATATTAATTTTTTGAAGGTTTTTAGATGCATAGATATTGGAAATATTTAAACATTGTTTCAATGGATTAGAGAAATCCTTGATTGTTGAAAGATCTAAATTTCTGGGAAGAAGTGGAATTAGATATGACATATAAACATCATTGGATAGAAATGAGATGAGGAAAAACCAAGGGAAGTAGGAAGTTAAAAATATGACAATGATTCATGATATCCTAACAAAGATAAATTTGAAGCAAACAAATAATATTTTAGATATTATCTTTAATTATCACAAGATTATATCTGATGAAAAACCTACACAAAATAAGGGTACATGTGGATGAATGGATGTGAGAAGATTTTTCTCTTATGAAATTTTAATTTTGTGGCATTATAGGTCATATTATGTCTTACAATAAAGAAACTAGAATCTATATGAATGAGGATGTGCCTGGATATCAATAATACGAGAACACGATCATATCCTTCAACATAGAATAAATAATTTCTATGGAATTCATTTCACTATTCTCCCATTAACAATAAAGTTATTTTATATAGGTGGAGTAAGGGTGGAAACCATAACCAGGAAACTTAGAGAGAAGTCAATACTGGTCAAACAAGAATAATTTCCCTTGAAAACAAGAATTATCCTCTATAAAAATAATATTATAATTATTTAACCATTCTTGTTGAAAAAATAATTTAGAGGTCATCTTATGACTCCACTTAATCTTGTATCTCATAGAAGGATATGAAGAAGATTGAAAAATACATCCTAGAAGATATGTCTTGAAATGATACAAAGTATAGTAGCAAGTAGATTCTTGATAGCATTTCATAATCACATGTGATAAGAAATGATTTATTTTTAAATGTTAATGAAAGGGTTGATAGAATACAATTATTTGGAAATAACGGTGGCATAAAAATCTAATGTAGAGGAAATATAGAATTAGAAAATAACGAGGTAATGGAAATAGAATTTCTATACATTGATGGATTTCATCACAATATCCTATGTTTGAATCAACTATATGTAACAGGACTAATAGTTAAATTTAATCATAAATGGTGCACTACAAAAGGAAAGATTGGAATGTTTGTCATGAAATCATGGGGGAAAATAGTAATTTATACTAGGTGAATATTAATGAAAGTATTTATTTTAACAATTGAAGAAAAAAATAACTTTTGGAACCTGAGGCCAGGTCACATTAATCAATAGGGAATGGAAAACATATCCAATCTAAAGGTCATTACAGACATTTCTGACTTGAGGCGTGATTGTGAATATACATTTGATTCTTCCATGTGAGGAAATATGGTCCATAATTCTTATTGGATAAAGAAAAAAAGTGAATGAAATATTCTTGATATAGTCATTACAAATGTTTTTGGCCGAATGAATGTTGCTAGCACATATGGAGAAAGGTACATTGTTATGTCTATTTAGGATTATCATTTAATGGTATGTGTGATTTTTATATTGTGTAAATGAGAAGTTGTTGACATCATGAAGATATGTCTCTAATGATTTGTGAATTAAAATGTCTTCACATTCATGTTATTATGAACTATCAATGGAATAGAATACACATTGATCAAATTTAATAATTACATAAAAAACGTGGGATCAAGAAAGAAGTTTCTTTATTGAGAACACCTCCACAAAATTGATTCATTGAATAAAAAATATATAAGTGAATAATATGTACAAAGATATTATGATTGAGAGTTTTGTTTCTAGTCATTACTAAAAACAATCTATTCAAGTTTCAGTGTACACACAAAATCAAACAGGGCTATGTTTAGGAGAGTACATGACACTATATGAGATATTCATAGAAGGAATCCCTCATTTTTTCAACGTAAATATTTCATCTGAAACAAAGAAGGAAATTATGGAAAGTATAGGGATAATACAGATGAGGTAGTATTCCTTGGATATTCATTAAAGATTAATGTATATAAATGGTTCAATAATCATCAAAGAAAAATTGTGAAGTGCATGGATTTTAATATCACTAAGGATAAAACTATGAACAGATAGAGGGAACCATATATCGAAATGATTTGAGATTAAAAAGAAAGTAGAAGAGGGATAAATTCAAATATAGAAATTGTGTAATTATTTATAATCATTTTTGTATCTCCAAAATTATGATTATTTAGAAGTAGAATCATAGGAGTAAACCATTTCTGAAGATACTATACCAGAACCTTGCATGAAAAATAAAAGGGAAAAAGTTTTTTGATCCAGCATAATTGAGGATTGGATTGAACCAACATATATATGTAGAATTTTGAATTTATAACATTACATTCTCCTACAAATTGTTGATGTAACCTATATTGAAGAATTAGTGAATGAAGAATCATGGGTTAAGTCCATGAATAAAGATCTGTATTATATTGAAAAAACCCATACATGGGATATTATTAATAAACCATAAAATCACAATGTGATTTGAAAAAATTGGATATTCAAAGACAAATTTGATGATCTATGAAATGTGACCAGAAATAAGGCATACATTTTTTCTAAAGTATGTGCATAGATTGATGGTATTTATATTGAAGAAATATTTTCTCTAGTAGCTCGACTAGAGTAAAATAATATCTTCCTAGTCTGGAAAATTCAAAGAGGGAACCAATATTATCAGATAGATGTCAAAAAAAAAATTTCTTAAACAACTTTTTTGAATAAGAGGTCTAAATTAAACAACCAGTGGTATTTCAAATTAGAAATGACGAAATAGTGCTTTTTAGATTAAGGATGTATCTTTATAGCCTAGAGCAGGCATTATGAGCATGGTATTCTCATATGGATTCTTATCTGAAGAATCCTAATTTTAAAATAGGAGATTTTGACCATAATCTATTTTTGAATAATTCTCTGAAAGATCAAATAATAGATATTTTTTATGTGGATGACATTATATTTTGAAAAATAATACATATATTAGTGGGAAATGTTTATAATTACTTGAATTCAGAATTTTAAATATTCATCATTTGTGAAATCATAAACTTTTTGGGGTTTTTGGTGTTTCAAAAATTTACTATAACATCATTTCAAAGGAAAATTTTAAAAAATATCCTCTGAATAAATTCAATTCTAAAAACTCCAATCAATTTTTGACTTTGATTGCATATAAGAAAAAACATACACATTATGAGGATGGGAAATCAGTAGATCCCACCTTTGTATAAGGTGGTCATTAGAATATTATTATATTAAAGGTACTATAAAATTTGAATCATATATTATATTAAGAATGTGTAATAAATTATTGACATTTTATGATGCTGATTGAGATGGACATGTGGCGGATCAAAAGTCCACAAGTAGGGGTGAATTTTTCATTTTCCAAAAATGTTTTAGATTTTTGTTGAATAAAAAAGAATTTGTTTCCCTTAGTATGTCTCAAGAAGATTATTTCTCAATTAAAAATTAATGCACTCAGTAATTATGGATGATGAAACAACATAATTATATTGGTGAAGAGGTGAAACAAAAAATTGCAATACACTATGATAAAAATACAGTGACCATTCTTCTCAAAATTTCTCATCAACACTACTGGACAAAACATATTGAGATCAGATATCACTTCATCAATAAAAAAGTTTAATAATGTGTGATTAAAATGGAGTATGTTGTAATAAATGATTATGTGGATGACATCTTGACAAAACCATTGAAGGCACTAATGTTTGAGAAACAATTGTTGAACCCCAGTGTTCATCCACCTCCAATTTCATGATGAGGAATCGTATAACCCCTCTTCCAATTTATTTTAACTATTTTAATATTTTTATGGATGTGATGCAGGTATCTAGGGGAGATATGATCCAAGTGATGTTTGTTTTGTTTACTAATGTCCAAACAATGTTTTATTGGGTTTATTTTCAAAGGAGGATAATTAAATAAAATAAATTATAGTTTTGAAAGATGGGTAGTGGTTTCTCGAGGAAAGATTCACTGGTTGTCTCTTGAGGAATTAAATTATCTCCTGACGCTTTTTTATTACACACTGATCTTTTAACACATATAATATAGTGATTATGAGTTATTTTTTTCTTATCAGTTTATTTTGTAAATTGAAATTTACTAAATTTCTCAACAAATTTTCCAAAAATCCAAGGTGGGAACTAATTAGAAGCAAGGGTTTTCAAAATAATAAATAAATATTAATTTTTGTTTATTATTGATCCAAACTAGGTTGATTGATGATATTGAAATATGGGCAATCTTATAGTATAGGTTTCTTTAGTTTTGAATGTGGTGTCATTTATCAATGATTTCAAAAATTTTGGGGTCTAATATTTTAAGGATGGAGAAATGTTTTTTATAAAAGTAATTATTGTCACTTAAATACATTAGTTGTTTTAATGGATGTTGGTGTTATCTAGAGTTATATGCAAGGGGTAATTCGGGACTATTAGATAAAAATATAGAAATGTATAGTGTTTCACATAGGATTGGAAAATTATTTAATGTCATGGTTTCATGAAAATATATGTTTTGAACATTCCCATGAAATAGAGGTGAATTTTCATAAAGGTAGTGTTTTTTCAAAAAAAGATACATCAAAGTATCAATGTTCAGAAAAAGGGAAAGTTGTGTTCATTGTACAAGGAATTAAAGGTTGTTTAATGTTGGGTAATTCACATATATAAATAGCTGGGTACATTTTTCATTCACAAATATAACTCTCAATAAAGATATGAAGCCTCTTTTTCACAAAATATTGGAGTGATGTGGAGTTTCATTAAGTAGAGTTATATGAATAATTTAAATTGTGTCTATCAAGACCATGTGATATTCATGACATATTTACTTTTCGTAAAACCAATATTTGTGAGATAAAATAAAAAGTTACACAAAAAATATCTTGTTGATAGAATGTATAGATATTTTGTGAAAACTGAGGAGTTTCATGAATGTAAAATTTTTTCACTCATGTATAATAGTTTCACCAACAATGATTTTTAAACACTAGTTTCGAGTGAATAGTGCATTCGAGATCATCAATTCAGGTATACAGTGTACATAAATTCTCATGCCAGTAATGGAAAAATAATTACGTGACAAATCTATTGATGTGACCTTCATATCGATAAATTGAAAATGACTTCACTGAAAGTACATGGCAAGGGGGAGTCGATAGAAGTGATCCAATAGAGGCTCTGTGTTACCCCTATAATTTATGTAAATGTAGTGTATCTAAAAAAATGTGACTATTTCTGGACAATTATAATCCATAATATTTAGTGATTTTTATTAGATTATATTATGAATGACATGATTTTTGATATTCTCCTTAGACTATCCAATAGTGGAGAACTAAGGAAAATTGTTTTGTTTTTTTTTAATTTTTTCATATGGGTGTTTGAAAATTTCATGGTTCAATCAGAATTGTTTAAATAGTACTACCAATGTGAAGACACGTTCTACCTCATTCCATGAAAATGTTGACACCTCGATTCACCCCTCCCCTCTCTGGGTGTTTTGGGGCATTACAGATGAATATTTTATGCTTCCACCCCCCCCCCAAATCTTCATCTACATATTCTTTTTGGCATCATCAATATATTCCATCTCAACCCTTAAATATTTCATAGTCTTAAAATATTTAGTCCACTTCTCATTAGGGACCTCCATGAAGATATCATCCACATATAAGAAAATTAAGTTGAATCACATATCATACAAAATCTTTTGGTAGTAAAAATAATTCTTACTTCTCTAGGTGAACATTTATTATTCAATAATGGTATACAACTTCTAGTTCTACTTTCATGGTTCTCCCATAAACCCTCATAGTCTCTATTTTTTTATTAAATATTAGGTTGAATCTATTTTATTTGAATCCTTATGGGTACTAGACATAAATTTCCTCCTCTAAATATCAATGAAGGAATATAATCTTCCCATATACTTTTTCAACATGAGGATGTTCTTCTGCAGCCATTCTGATAATTTACTAGATCACTATGTTCTTATCAAAAGGATATAAAATTCCACTAACTTTTGAATATTATTTTTGTTAAAATCTTTTAAAAAATATCATTTCAAAGAACAAATTTAACCATCTACTTCTTCTATTATCTTGTCAAACAATTTATTCTACAGCTTCTTCTATCCTACAGTATGTTCTGAAATATCCCATTTTCTAGAAGCATGTATGGAGTCCATCATATATATCATTGAAAACACTCATTATTTTACATTAATAAGACATGAAACCTCATTAATGATTTCATGTTGTCCAACATTTATTTTAATTATAAAATAAAATTCATATAATTTTTTCCATTTTTCTTCTAACATTGGAATAAAAACACAGTTATTAAGGATGTGCTCTATCTGGTACTACTTGTTCCCCAGATCTTACATGATCATCTTAAATACCTAATATTTCTAGTAAATTATTATTTGGTTGATACATTTCAATCTAAACTCCATGAAATACTATATCTTTTTTTACTTTTTATCTTATCATCTCGAAATTTATTACTTTTTAAATATTCTATAAAATTCAAAAATCTATTCAAATTAATGTTGACATTGATATATAAATCATTATTATAAGTTTCACCTAAATAATGGATTGAATAATTAAATATAATCCCTATATTTACGTATACATTTTATCTCCTAATAACCATTTATAAATCATTATCCTATTTCAAAAATCCAAATTATTCAATATCATAACCTATAAAGAATCCTGATCAAAACGCGTCTTAAAAGTTTTCCAATTTTTAGTCATAAAAAATATAATAGGAAACACATTAAATTACATTGATGTGGGACACAACATCCATTTTTTAGTAAATAATTCACTCATAACCTTCTATCCTAGTGGTGTAGATAGACATCTCTTTATCAAGTGTGCTATAAAATTCACTACTTTTACCTAAAATAATAATGGAAACAAAGAATTGTTTTAATTATTTTTCTCTCCCACAATATAATCATTAAATCTGATATCATATTCCTTTTTTCAATATTTAAGGGCATAATATTCTTAAAAAATCCTTTATTTATGAAAAAATCATAGTATTCAATACAACCATACGTATTCCCATTATTGGTCCCCAATCACTTATTATTGAAACATTATCATTATTCCATGATGGTTATTTATCAAAGGAAGGTTCTAAATGTTTTTAAATTTTTTTATTGATAATGGACACCCACCACTTATATGTTTCATCATCACTAAATGTAAGATAATACGATGACTCTTCATGAGAATGAACTGAATCAAACCCCTATACACCTGTTTATACTTGCTTTAGTTATCAATTCTTTATCATTAATCCTTATGTATTGGAAAATTCATCCAACTGCCTTCAATGGATGTAGTATTTACATGTTTCATAAAACACAAGATCTTTTTTTATAATAACCTTTTTCTCGCTCATTCATCAATTTATCCCCAAGTTTCTAACATGATAATGCCAAAAATTTGACAATATATCATTTATTATAGAAAGTGTTTGACTCACATATATTTCTAGTAAGATATTTTATTCTATATTTGGATAATTTTTTACCTCCATGAAATCTGATGTTATAATCAATTATCCATCTACAAAACAAATATTGAAACAAACACCATCCCTCTGTCCAATGGATATTACATTCTTCTTTAACCCTAATATGACTCAAAACCATTATAACACTATCATGTATGTAATTTTTTTGAAAATAAACTTCACACATTCCAATAATATAAACAATATCTACCTTTATAACATGTACTATAATACCATTATGTTTCAAAAAAAATTAAACTATATTTGATATCATACATGACAGCAACACTGAGTTTAAATGAACAAAAAAATATTATTTTCTTAATATGACTATTATAATCTATAAAGTGAACTAATGAGTATGAATGGGAATAACCATATTAAAAAATATATATAAATATTCAGGTGGTTAAAAATATATTTATTAATTATTAGGAAATAGGAATTAAATTTTGAGTATGGTTAATTTATGTTTCAAAATATATTTTCTTCAAAAAACAATTTTCTTTATTTTTATATGATAATATAGTAATTAATATATATACACAGTAGAATATATATATGATAAAAATTATATCATTTTTAAAATTTGAATATAAAAATTATAATAGGAATATTTTTTCAATTATATGAAGAGATCAACTTTTAAATGAATATTTAAAAATATTAATATTTATTGAAAACTATATTTACATTTGAAGTATTTATGGAGAAAAATACTTTTTTAGTTTAGTTTTAAAATTTCATTGGTTACCCTTGATTAAAAATAATCCAATTATAGAATTTGGAATGAATTTTATACATAGTTTTTTTATAAAAATATTTTTTAACTTAAAATGGAATTTTTTCCGAAAACTTGTTTTCTGTCAGGTTTTGTGGGTTTATTTTCAAATTAAATTCATAAACTTATTTGAAGTTAATATTTAAAATTGTATTCAATATTTTTATTTAGGTGGTAATTTTGTTTAAATTTTTCCCTTTTCATTCTTATCATTAGGAATAATAAACCATGTAAATTTTTGTCACCTTGGTAAGGATTTAACGGGTAATTATAGCTAAAAATAATATGCTATGGAAATAAAAATAACCCTATAACTTAAATTTATCATATTATATTATGGTATCTTGGTAATCTAAATACATGTTTAAAATATATGTTAACCTTGTGCCATATTTCTCTCATTTTGATCTTTATAATATTCAAGTGAAAGATAATGAAAAAAATGTCAGTATCGTTATTTTCATATATATAATATTTTTCGTACAATTATTAATACAACTTATATTCAATTATATGTAGTTATATTAAGATTATTTTTTTATCATGTAATTTTAATCCTAATTTTTTGATAAAATATTTTCCTTAAAGTTTTTATGCAATATTGACAAAAATTTTATTTTATTAATAGAATAAAATAAATGATGCCAGAAGTATTAAAAGTAATATAATTGGAATAAATTTTTATGTTTAATGAATTTTTTAGATAAATATTACATTTAAATTATTTTTGAATGTATTATATTCGAATTTATTTCTTTTTACATGTTCTCAAAGTGAAATTTAGTGAATAGATCCAAAAATGACATTAATGATTTTTTATAATTGATAATATTATACTATATTATTTTAAATTCCATAAAAAATATTTATCCTTGATATCAATTAAGTGTCTAAAATATCAATCAAATTATATTTATGATCCAATTTTACTTTTATAGTACCACTTTGTCCCCTAAAATGTAAACAATTTTGAAATTTCCATAATTTTTAAGCATTTTAACTCAAGGTTAAAAAAAATATAAGTATAAAAAAAATTAGAAGAGAGGATTTAGAACCATCCTTATCATATCTTCAACATATATCCATTTTGGTCCATTTATCAATGTATTTTACTTCATATTAATTGAGTGATATAAATAATTCCTAATGTGCCCCTCCCCTCTCTTATAAATGGGAACGTCCACTCCTATTTTCTTGAAACATAAAAATCCTTTTGATTCATTTAATAACAAAAAAAAAATCACTTATAATTATCCATAAAATAAGTATAGATGTCATTTTGAGGAATAAAAACAACCTTATAGGGATTAAGGTGTAATTTAAATGAGATATCTGAAAAAGTTAACTATAAGTTTTAGTTTTATTTCTTCTTCCATCTCCCTTAAATATTATTCAATAATATTTTTATAATAACATAATTATATCTCATATACTAATATTTTATTATGTTAATTTCAAAACCTATATCCACCACCACCATCCATCATATTGGAAATGAGACCATCATTCATGTCTATGGTGTACTACCACCTCAAGAACTGATGTAATTCATTTTGCAACACCATCTATAATGAATAACTATAATGATTTATTTAATTTTTATATATTATATTCATGACATATATATCATTTAATAAATATATTACATTAATCATCTAGTTTATTATATTTATAATAATTGAAAAATGATAATGTTGTTCTTGCATGCGTGTGGACTACCGCCTCCCTAATACCATGTGATTCATTATTTTATCCTAAAACCATATGGATGATGAATAAAACTTTATTTAAATAGATAATATGATATTTATTATTTAATTATAATTTTTTAAAAATAAAATAACACTCTCCATATTTTCATCATAATCATTGAAATACAGAAGTGTTAATCATGCATACGTACGACCTACCATCTCCATGAATTAAACATAATTCATTTTTATTAACCATATTTCATTGTTGGTTTTAAAAATATAATTTATGTATAAATATAATAATTATGTCATTATTTTTATTTTATATTTTTTACAATAACTACCACTTTAATCATAGTCGTCCTACAGAATTCATTTTTTTCAAACAATCAAAATATCATTAAAATGTTTGATTTGAACATAATTGATTAAGTAATTAAATATAATTGTCTAATAGATAAAATAAAAAATAATAATAAACATGAAAAAATTTATTACGAAATCTAATATTTAACATATTATTATTCAAAAACATAAATATTATACGTTACATGTCAGAATCCAAGGAAGAGACACCTTTTATTAAAAACCTCATTTAAAATGATTTCCAGAATTATTTTCTAATATTTTTCATCCAAGTACACATGTCTAAAATTATTTTATTGATATATTTACATGGAAATTTATTAATTATAAATAATATTTTATATATATTTTAAATTTCGTTAAATGTTTTTTAAATAGATTATTTTTACACAATTTCTATAGAACATTTTGAAAAAAATTTAAAAAAAGAATGCACTATTTTAAAATATGTGGATTATATAGTTATTACAATTTCATAATGGACATTTTCTTTTTCAACATCCTTTCCAAGAATTCATGTATAAATCAATGAATGACCCTCCTTCCCTATGGTCTACTTATTTTTTAAAATGGCTTCAATTTGAATTTTTATTTCAATATATGAAAATTTTTCTTCATAAATGCCAAAATTATATTTTTATGTGTAATCATGAAAATGAAATTATTCATATTTTATGATTATTTTATAGTACTTTGGAATTTTTTATGATGATGGGTGGTAATATTTTTAATAAAAAATAGGTGATTATTATATTAATCATGGATAGGTGGTTCTATTATAAACCAAGTATGGGGGGTTGTTAAATATATTTAATTCATTAGGTTATCTAGATAATTATAGAAGTTGATCATATTCATTATTCCATTTGAATGTGTTATGTGGAAAATGATGTACCATGTTACCTTCTTGATTATTTTTTATTTCTATTGTATTTACATTAGTTTAATGATTACATAGTGTATTTTAATGAGATAATGTTTAATGGAATTTATTTTATACTTCTAAAGTGTGAAATGTTTAACATTCTGAAAAATTTGTCACGAATTTTTCATGTTTTTAAATAAATCATTTCAGATTTATTTTTCCTTTAATATTTTTATTGAATTTTTTCAAAAAAAATATTTGATAATATTTTATTTCTTATTTAATAAAATATATATTTTGATCCGAAATTTATTTGGAAAAGGTAAAATTTTTAGAATTTCCCAAGTAATAACATGTTTATTTCATTCTTTTTATGTCATCTGCTAATACTTTTTCACCCTTCCTACATTTTATAATACTTTTCACTTAGATATATTGGTATTTACGGATGAGGATGTGGTTTGGTTGAATATTTTGATGTTGTTTCATGAAAAGAAAACTTGTTATATCATAAAAGTTTGGGGTTTTAGGAAAAATATATAGTAAGTAAAAGTGTAAATTTGGGATGTAATATTGATCTATATAAGGGTGATTTCTTAATTCTCTAAAAATAAATAAATAATAAATATAATTAAATGTAAAGGAATGTTTTTTTCTAAGAACCCATGATTTTTTGATTTTTATGGTCAACTCCTTATAGTTGGTGTTAGAAGAGATGTTAAGAAAATGTTAGATGTTATGACACTAATAGAAATATCAAAATAAAAAATTTATGACCATTCAACTTTTAATATGTTGATTTCAAATCATAATTTAGTAGTCTCATATAAATATAGAGGTAATTATGTTATAGATAAATAATTTTTTTGGATATTGGATTTTGTGGACAATCAACTTAACAATGAAGGATTTAAATGTTAATGAATTTTAAAATTTCTACGTTTATTTTATTTTCAAAGAACATTTTTATTTTAACATGCAATGATTTAGTTCGTTTAAATAAGGGAATCCTTATAAGTGTACTTTCCAAACCCTCCACACCAAGGAACCAACCTCCCCATGAAGAGATCTTCCGGAGAATCCACAGTCAATAAAGAGTTGTTTCCAATCGATATGACAGTGTCCCAGGGGGTAATAGTCCGATCGACGATTGTTCGATACAACAATCCATTATCTATGTGGTATGAAGCCTTCTTCCCACCTGTTGAGACATCAGGTGACCCATCAAGGTGAGATGATTATGGAAGGTTAAAATTTCCTTAACATTGGGCTCCTAGGAATTGAATCACATACCTTTGTGATGGTTTGTTTCAATGGCCCCCAAAAAGAATTGAATTATTTTTTTTAATGACTTTGTTTTCAATAGATTAAAAATATTTTAAGTAGATGAGTTGAAATGGATCTCACAAAAACTTTTTATCTATTTGAGATGATTTAGTCATCACTATCAAGGAAAAATCTTGTTTAAAATATTTTTAGTTATTATTGAACATGAAAATAAATTACAAGAAACTATTTGATCTATCTGAAACATTTTTATTTCTCCAAAATTTAAATGTATCATTGTATTTGTAGTATTTGATTTCAAAATCTCAACTCATCCATTTCATTCATCAAGGGAAATTCCATGAAGGATTTGACTATTTATTTTCTAGATATATGGACTTTATTCCAAACTATAAAGGGGGTATCAACATCATAAAAGAAAACCCCAATGTTTGGATCTACGTTATAAAATATTTTATTATGTACTCTGTATGAAACATGATTGAGTTGGTAGAGAAATGTTAAAAGGACATATTTTATTTAATTTATTAAAAGGTTTAAATTATTAATTAATAATATGAAAAATCATATTTAAAGGATTAATAAGGAATTTAAAATAAGGATTTTTTTATCAATGATATTTTGATATATTCTAAATATTATTAGAAATTGGAAACATCGAAGAACTATTCAATAATTGATATTGTTTTAAAATTTGGAAACATATGATAGAAGTAATCAATTTTCGTGGAATGTTTTGTAGAAAAAAAGAGATAAATTTTAGAGATATATTTTTAATAACATTTGATAAATGTATAAATAAACCCGTAAGTTAATATTTACATGATGATAATGAAATGATGGTCATTTAATATTATTTGACTTTAGGTAAAAACAAGATGTAAAGAATTACATGAATGTTAAAAAGTGATTTGATGATTAATGTTATTTTTATGATATTAATCATGTTTTTTGGAATGGTCTAATATTTATATTAATATCGTTTTAGTATAATGAACACACATCACATCTAGTAAGTTCATGGGTCTTGATCCCACAACACAATGGTGATAAGGGTGTAGTGCCTACCATTGGACAATGTGATATCATGGTTAATATGACATAGTTTTTACATAATTTTTTTGAAAGAATTTTTTTTTTGATTTTTATAACATATGTTTTAGTATATATATTACAACGGGATTGGGAAATGGTTTGGAGATTATGTGACTTATGTTATTTTAGAATAATTTTCTTACTTTTTCAACCTTAAATGATTATGTTAAATGATTATAATTTTGTATAATATGGAATTTTAATTGTGGAATAAATTATAAATATTTTTTTAGAAGCATTGTAATTTTATTGTTGATTTATGGTGATTAAGGTAGTTTATAGAAATAATTACCAAAACCAAGAGATCATATAACTCTGTCATATATATTTTTGGTATGATACTTTAAGAGTGATTGATGTTATTTTAAGATAGTTGTTAAATTTATTTTAGATGAATATGTAATAAAATAAATCGAATATCTGTGTTTCAGTATTAATTAAAACTATTTTAAATAATTATATGGAATTATATTTATAAAATGATCCACATTGAACAGTTTTTCATATTGTTTTATTTTGTAGATAAAGGTATTAATTTTTTATATGACAGTTTATTCATTTTTGGATTTATCTTAACATTTTATTACCATTGTTTTTTGGTTTTAGGTATAATTATATATGAAATATATTATTATCCTTTTTTGGATTATGTGGTCAAATAATAGTTTATTTTTTGTGCCTAAGATATTAAAATTTGATCTTCCATGCATATTGTTTATACGAGAATATTAGATCCCGTTAGGAATTGATTAAAGGATGAAATTATACATGTCAGGTATGTATATTTTTCTAATGTAATTAGTCTAGATGGTATTTAATTCCACAACATAAGATAATATATATATATATTATTATTAACTTTATTTCAAATGAATCGATGTTCTTTTTAACACCTCTTCGAATTATCATTTTTTGGTTGTCAACCTGTTCATGATCATTAACTTTATTGTTCCCAGTGATCTCTATTACTCTTAACATTTATTTATATAACACTATTTTCTCTAATTTACTTATTATCAAATCCCACATATGACCTTTTGAATCCTAATTATGAATTATTCTCTATTACTTTTGAATTTCCTTTTTCCTCTTCTTAATAGAATGTTTTATTAACCATTTTTGTAATGTGGGATTTTAAAAATGTTTTTCATATTTCAAATGATTTTTTTAAGATCATGGTAAAATATATACGATAAAATTT
Source organism: Viscum album (assembly GCA_963277665.1). Lineage (NCBI taxonomy): Eukaryota > Viridiplantae > Streptophyta > Magnoliopsida > Santalales > Viscaceae > Viscum > Viscum album. The sequence goes on from OY728135.1 coordinate 1,373,995,918, forward strand.
ATTAATAGGGGTGGGTTAGAGTGTAATACATTGATATTTCAACAAAGAATAATGTATTTGATAGAGTATACTTTATACAACACCAAGTTTAAACGAACCATGAAGTATTATATTTTTAATTTTAAAAGTACAACATAGCAATTGAAGTTGAAGGTATGAATAGAAATATCCACATTATGAAATATATTTAACAAACCTACTAAGTAAAACTGTATTGATTAAATCTCAGTAATTAAGTACTTTATTTCCAGAAAGTTTATTCTATGCTTCAAAATATATCTTCTTCAGAAAAGATTTTTATTATATTTTGTGAGAATATTTTATAAATAACATAAAAAACATTTCTAAAATTTTTTATAAATATTATATTGTTTTTGAAATAATCATTTCAAAATTATATTTGGATTATTTATTGACACTTTTCAAAAAAGAGTTCTTTTTTCAATAAATAGTGAAAGAACAATGATTTTGTATTGAAAACTCAATTTTCTTTGGAAGTAATGAAAAAGTAAAATTAACTTTTATATTAGTTGTAATATATTATTAGTGAATTTTTTTAACAAAGTTACATTTTTTTTATTTGGAAATAAATGTATAATTGAATATGGTATAAAATTAATTTTATACAAAAATGTATTTTTCTAAAAAAATAGCTTTTAACACGTTATGGGGGTTTAATTTTAAATTAAATTCTAAAAATTAATTAAATTGAATATATAAGAATAGATTTATTATTTGAAATAAATAGTTCCAATTTTGGTAAATATTTCCCTTTTATTTATTTATTTCGAATACAAACCATTGATTTTTTTCAGCTTTGTAAGGGTAAATTGGGTAATTATTGTTCAAAATAATGTTCTAAGGACATATAAATAGCCCTTAAAATTGGATTTATCCAATTATATGAGTGTATTTTTATTATTTCCATCCATTTTTTAGAAAATAATAAAATATGGTTTCTTACTAACATGATTTTAAACATTAAAATATTTAATTGAATGATAAATTAAAAAAATATCAATTTCTTCCTTTAAATATATGTAATATTTTTTTTATAGGGATGAAAATAACATGTTTTTTTTCATAAATGGTTATTACAAGTATAAGTTATTTTTATCCATTTAATTTATTAATATTAATTAATGATAAAATATTTACATTAAAAGCATAAACAACGTAGACACAGTTTTTTTTCAATTACTAGAAAGATAAAATAAATTATTTTAAAAATATTATAAGAAACATATATAGAAATAATTATTGTGTAACATGATTTTAAAAAAAACTATTTAAGGATGTTTTAAAGGAATATATTTGATTTAATTTCCTAAAATTTTGTTTTCAAATTCATATTAAAGGAATAGTTCTAAAAATGATATTAACTAGACTTTGTAATAAATAATATATTAATAAATGATTTAAAATACCTAAAATAGTATAAATGGTAATTTGATTAGAATATGATTGAAAATATCTACCATTTCAGATTTATGGTCCAATTTTACTTTTATATAAACTACTATAACCCTAATGAGTAAAAAATATTTTTATTATCATAATTGTTGAAAAGGATAACATGGTGGGATTGAAAACAAAATTATAATGGTAAAAACCTAGTTTAAAATTGTCTAAAATTTATTTTATGGGATAATTTTTTCTAATAATGATTTTATATTTTAAATATTTCATTTTGGGCCATTTTATCAAGAAAAATAATTTATATTAATTTCATATTTTAATTTATTCAAATAGCATCCCTCCGCTCTCTTATGAAAGGGAACCTCATCTCCTCGTTACTTAGCACGAAGATATCCTTTTTGGATCATCCAATAAAAAATAAAATCCTTTCCTATTATCCCTACCATAATTCTAGAGGATTTAGTTTATGCTGAATAACAACCATACAGGGCTTCAGGTGCAATGAAAATGAGATTGTATAAAGAAGAGGTATAACTTTAAATCGAAAAATTTAATTTTATTTATTATACCACCTCCTTAAAATAATCAAAAAACATGATGATATAGTGAAACATAAATATCCAATATAAATATATTCTATTATTTTATTTTATTAACCTCTATTTGTCACATTCTTCTAAAAAATCATAAATAAAACCGTTGTTTGCGTGTAGTATGTTATACCTCCATGAAAAACTGGCATAATTAATTTTCTATAATATCCTATCATGGACGAATATAATGATATATTTATTAGTTATATAATATATTCTTGAAATTATTATTATTATTTAATGATAATATATCATAAACTTTAATTTCAATTCAATAATTGAAATATGAAAATGTCGTTCATGCGTATAAATAGACTACCACCTCCACGAAGTGATGCGATTCATCTTTCATCACCACATCTTATGGATATATCTCTGTGTGTGTGTGTTAATTTAAAGATATAATGTGATATTTATCATATATTTATCATTGTGGGGAGATAAAATAAAACTTACCGTATTTCTATCATGATCATTGAAAAATGGAAGTTTCATTCATATATACTTACCGCCTACCATATCTATTATCATAACATAGTTCATTTTTCATATTCATAACTCATTGTTGGTTTTATGAGTATAATTGGTTTAAAAAGATGATAATTATATCATTAATATTATTCTAGATTTGATTGAATAGTGAAATATTAGACCATAGTCAACCTACCGAAGTCGTTTCGGACATATGATTCAAATATCATCAAAATTTATATGGTGAATTAATTGATTAAGAAATAAAATATATTATTGTAATATATAAATTAAATGGAATAATAATCTCAATAATGTTATTATTAAATTAAAAAAATTAATATAACTTAATTATTGATTATGATTAAAACATAAATGATGAGTTTGACTCATGGCAAGGGACACTGTACTTTAAAAACCTCTTTTATAATGTTCTCCATCTTTATTTTCAATATATTTTTCTTCCATATAAATATTTTTAATATTATATTATTGATGTATTTAATATAAATTAGTAAATTTTAAAGGATATATTATGTGAATTTTTAATTTCTTTCAAAGGGTTTCAGAGGGAATCAGTTTACATTTTTATACAAAACATTTTGATAAAAACACAAGAGGAATTATCCCTTTTAATGTATATAATGTCAATGAGTTTTCCTGATATCATAACAATCATTTTATTTTTTTGATTAAATTTCATGAATAAATTTTTTCTTCAAATAAAAACCCTCATTATCTATATTCACGTTTTTTCAAAAAAAATTGAAACTGAATGGATATTTCAATATCTCAAAATGTTTCATTATGGGTGGAAAAATATTATTATGAGTTCAATGATTAAAATTAAATAATTTAATTTTTATGATAAATTATTGGTTAATGGGGTTTGATTTTGGTTGAACAATGGTTCTTTTATAAACTGAGGATTGATTGTTATGTTATTAAAAAAGTTTGGGTGGTTCTATTACAAACTGAGAACATGGGGGATAATTATTTCCATCCAATGCATTGGTCTATCCATAGAATTTTGATGGTTAAAAATATTAGTTATTCCATTTGTAATAGTGATATGTAAAATGATTTCTCACATTACCCACATGTTTTATTCATAATATACTATGTTTTTTTAAATATAATTATTTCTAAAATTAATTTAACGAGTTTATATTTAAATTAATTTATTTCCTAATTCATATAGGTGGAAAGTATATCTTTGTGAAAAAAATTATAAAGTTTATCATGTTATCAAAGTAACTAGAGTGAGTTTAAATTTTTTTACTTTATGAATTAAAAATAAAAGTTTTATAAAAATATTTATGAATACAATGTAATTTTTTAGTATGAAAATGTTTCCTTTGATCCAAAATTTAATTTGAAAAAGAAAAAGTTTTATGAGTGTTCATTGACTTACATGTTTATTTATTTATTTTTATATCACATTTTATGAATTTTCCACTCATACTAAGAGTATAATTTATTTCAAAATGGTTAAATGGTTATTATTGATATGGATGAGTTAATTAATTTTTTTTATGATGTGTCATGAAAATAAAAATTGTTATATGTTAAAGGTTTTTTTTTGGGAAAAAAAAGAAACTAAGTGGAAGAATCCACTTAGTGATGTAATATTTATGTATAGATGGGTAAGGAAATAATTCTATTAAAAATGAACTGTAATTATTCTCAAGTGTAAAAGAGTGAAGTAAAGACTAAAAACATAATATTTTGTAATTTTTAAGTAAAAGTCTTTATATATACCTAGTAGAGTACATTAGAGTTATAATCTTATAGGATTCGCAACATAAATGTTGATTAAATGAAACCCTATAAGTGATTATTTACAGCTAAAGTGGAATTAGGAAATATTATAATAAATTCGTTTCATTTTATGTTGTGATATTTATAGAAGTGATTATAGAAGTGAAACATTTGGAATCACCAACTAATATCAAAAATAATTTTTTTGTGGAAAATCTTCCAAAAATTCCAGTAAAGAGTTTTTATCTTATCTAATTTTCCTTAGATGTTCTCCCCTTTATCATCCCACTACATTTGATTTTGGATTTTCCTTAAATTGGAAAATCCTCAACCATTGACATTATGTATTGTAATAGATTCTCCCTTTACATTCTTGATATAGATCTCCAAATTATGAACTCTATTAGCATTTCCTGAAAAAAACAAAGTTTGTATTTATTAAAAATTATTATAGAGGAATCCATCACATCCACATATTTTGGATAAATTATTGAACTTAAATGTCCCTCACTTCATCATTAAATATATCTTCCTCTAATTCATATTTAATATGAATAATGTTGAGGGTATTGATACGATCTTTCATAAAATTTACTTACGACATATTCATTCTAAATATAAACCACTTAATAGTGTATCTTTTAAAATTTATATCTTTATCATGCATACTATAGAGTATGGTTATTGTTTGGTAATCTTTATATCCAAACTTTTGGAGGCCATGTCCATGTAAAATATCATATAAACTCCCCCAATTATATTTAAAAAAATTATTCTCATTTTTTATCCATCGCTTTTTGATTGATTCCCCTCAACTAATTCTATAATCCGTTTGATGTTGATAATTTAAAATATGAATAATATATAAGCTAAAGTTTCATCCCTAAATCATGTTAAACAAGACTATGAGTACATTAATTCCATTCCCTCTAAATCAATAAACTCCCATAAAAATGAAAAATTATAATGAAATAGATTCTTCAAATGCCTCTAACTAATCAAATAACTAATATCATGTGTTTTGTTGGTTAGATATATTCCATAACGCCCTCTAGAACCTTACATTCAAAATGACATCCAAAATTCCTAAAAATAGGAATAGCAGAAATAAAAAATTTAGATAGCAGGAATTATCCTCCAACATATTCCATCGAATCACCAAGATTAGTTTTATACCATCTAAAAGATGGATGAGTAAGGGAATTAAAGAACACATATACAACATGAAGCAACATAATGGATTTATTTGGAACTAAAATATAATTATATTCCATATTAGAAACATTTTATACTGTTATTAGTAATATTTTTGAATGAGATATATCACAAGTATATAGAAAAAATGGTCCCACCAGAATATTTATATATTATTCCAATAGGTTATCATCATTTCCACCAGTATTATATCTTTCTTGTACACTCTAATGATTCCAATTATTACTAGAAAACCCTCCATCATGTAAAATCAAATAATTGAGGCACCACTCCAACATCAAATTTTGAATAATAGTAAATTACATATATGTTTAATTTATTATAGTTTTCCTAGATAATGACATATATGCATTGACCATACTATGTTATTCTTATAGTATTTGTAAATTTTTACCACACACAAATTGATTGCTTCTTCAAAATTTTCACCATTATGATCCAATGTTCCACTATAATGAATTTTCCTTACCTTCCAAAAGATCTAGAACCTAGCCCATACCTCAACTAGACCAAATGAGATCTTGAAACCCATGAAATACAATCCCATTCTTGAGAATCATGAAACACAATTGGGGAATAATTTCACCATTGGAGAACCAAAATCACCACACATATATACACTCAAATATATGACATTACCTATTTGTAAATAAAACATCATTGAATATAAATAATTATTCTAAATAAATAATGATTAAAAAATGTTTAAAAAAGAATAAATGACTAATACTATAACATAGAATAAATTAAATATAAGACAATATCTCAAATATAATATGAATAAGATACAAATAGTTATGACTAATATATGAATGTCCAAAAATTAAAAGGAAAAAAAACCAAAAAACATCTCATTCTGACTACATTATCAGTCACCTTTTCCAAATACAACACCAATAAAACCCATGATCACCCAAGATAGTGAATACCATATCCTAGGTACCTGATAAAAACCATGGACATTAAATATATTGATAATGTATGTATATTGTGAGAAATATACACCCACAAAGGTTTCACCAAAGTGTTTTTTTCTCTTAATTGATAAAAAATTATTTTATTTTATCATGAAATAAAATTAGAATATTATTTTCAAATAATGTATATGACCCTAGAGCTTCAATTAAAGTATACTTTTTTTAAAGAAACAATAAGACAATACGAATAATTTTATTCAAGAATGTGATTGAATCCTTTATTATAAAAATTTATAAATTTAGTTTACATAAATTAATTTCATTTTCTAAATAATCATAACTAATTTAACTATGGGTGATTTTATTTACTTTTATGAAATGATTGATCTTTTAGTTAATAGTGATATATATTAATTTTTAAAATATCATATTTTATTTTCATTAAATAGAATTATTCAAAAGTCCCATTATATTTTGGAGTTGTACTTAAAGTGAAATAATATAAATTTTATTTAGAAAAATACAATTTTAATAAAAAAAATGTTTTGATATAATATTTTTTGTGCTTAAAACACACTTTAAAAAAATGTTTCCCATCACATTTTGTGAATTTATACAAATATTAATTACTAATACATTGAGATAATTATTCCTAAATAAATGGATACTATATTTCGAATTAGAAAATTCAAATTTTTTTAAATAGGATCCTTTTAATTTTAGGCATTATTAATAGTAACCATTGTAAATTTATAACATCGATGAAAGGTAATTTGGGTAATTAGAGATAAAAAATGATTTTATAAGGATTTAAAAATCAACCCAAAATTCCTTAATTTCGTTTGATGGGATATAACATCCATATATATCAAAAATTATAATGTATGGCATTTTTTAACATTTTACCGTGGTATTGACATTTATATTATTTTATTTAAGGAAAATTCTAAAATGTCACTCTCTTAGTTTTAATTACTTTTATAAGTCCACATAAGGGGTAAAATATGCCATTAATGAAAATAAATACTTTTTTATCTAAATTTATTTGTTTTTAACATAGAAATTTATTTATAATTTTTTTATGATGTAGTTAACATAAATTCATATTCAATACTAACACAATATTTATTAAATTAAAAAAAATAAACTCTTTTAAAGACTATAAAAGTAATATTATATGGGTGATTTAAATGGACCCAAAATTTTTATATATAGATATTAAATACTTCATATTTTTAAAATTTACTAAATGATTTTAAAAAAAATTATTGATGTCTTTTATATCAAATGAAATGAAATGTTTCTAAATTTACATTACTGATATTTAATTAAATAATATTTTACTAAATTATCATAAGTTCATATTAACTTATAAGAGGATGTGTAACATATAAAATGGTTTAAAATTTCTCCCATTTTCCCATTTATGATGAAATTATTACCTTATTATTAATATTATATCCCTTTAAGATTGAAATTTTTTTTATTGTGGTCAAGGATAAAATTGTTTAATAAAGGTGTTAAATGAGAGGATAAGTATTAAAATAACACTCAAACCTATATAAATTTTATTAGTTATAGGTATTTTTTATAATATAAAATCATATATACAAATTTATAGACACATTTTTCCAATTTCACATTAAAATTAATTTATCATATTCAAATATTTAATTATTTCCATGTTTATCCACTCATTTACTAAAAATAGACAATACCTCTCCTCTATTATATACATCACATATATCCTCTTAGTTTTGAAACCCCTACTTAAACCTATTATAAACATCTTTATCCACGTTATAGAGTTTTTGATTCTATAATGACCTACCCTCGGCCCCTAAATATAATACTTAAATGAGCTATTTCAAATTAGAGGTTATCTTCCTTACACACACATTCAAAATTCATTGTTCATAAACTACATCTAAATATATTATATAATTCTTAAAATAATAAATCTAGTAAATTTAATATAATTATATTTTTTTATGATTGTTTCACAACATATTTCAAAATAAATCCATCCCATGAAAATCGAAAGCATCCCCCAAGTATACATATGACTTACCATCTCTGAATAGAGATGTAATTCATTATTAATCACCTCATTACATTGATGGTTTTAAATATGGAACACAAAAATATATATTTTATTTATAAAATACATTTTATTATATAATTATAATTACATAAATACATTATTTCATTCAAATCCATTAGAAAAGGATTACATGTTTCATGAGTATGTGGGGAATACCACCTCCACGAAGCAATGTGATCTGTTTTCTATTTCCTCACTTCATGGTAGGAAATAATGACATATTTAATAGGTATATATGATATTAAAAATATTTTTAATATTTTATACATTATGGAACTGCACTAAAATTACTATTACCCAAACTTATAAAACAATACATTTATGAAAAAATGAATCATTTAAGATACAAATTAAAGATAATAATGAAGCATTACTGAAAAAAGGTTATAAAATGTTATAATAGGATCATATATGATATTAGAATTATTTATATGGTTTGGTGTACATTAATAACATGATTAAACCCATTATATAGGATTTTAGGGCATATTAAACTAATGGGAAACATGAGGTATTTAAGATTAATATATATTTATTCATTATTATTAGTATTCTATTTCAATTTTACTCTATCAATGGGTAAAAATTTGTAGTTACAAAAGAGGTGGGAATTTATTTTACAATATAAATTTTGGGATTTCCCATTATTTAAATGTATATTATAATATATACTTATTAAAATCAATATACCTTCTTATACACTATATAATTAATGATTTTCCATATTTTCTTCAAAACATTCATATCTATTTCACTTGAATCAATCAATGAAACATTTAAAAGAAAATATGAACTTATTTCTCTTTTTGATTGTATATATTTTTCTTAAAAGTCCATATTTTTCAATATTAATTTACATAAGTACATTATTGTTTGTGACATGATTTATTAAGTAAATTTTAAGATATAATTTATTTTTTAATTGGTTTGGAAGGTATCATTCTAATATTTGCCCTCAAAGGTTCATTTTTTACCTAATTTATAAAAAGTAAAATGTAATGTTTTCTTTTATCATAAATGAATTTAACAGAAATTCATACGTCTCTAAACGTGTAATGACCATTACCTTATTCATCATAATTTTAGTGTATTTCAAATAAAAAACTGTATCTAATATAGTTTTAAAATTTTTCTCCCATTTTATCTTATTCTTTAAAAGAATTTTTTTGGTATCAAACATACTTTTCTAATTATCATCTCTCATATCTTGATTAATTTTATAATCATTAATTTTCTCTTAAAACATTAAATTTCATATGATCATTGGACATTATATTTCTATAAAATATCCATATTATTTTTATCATAGCTATTATTGTTTCTTAAACCATATATCATTTCCACATACAATGTATTACTTTGAAGGTAATATGATTGAATAGAGAAATATTGATATCTAATATTCTTTACTATATATGTATATTTTTCTGTAACAAATAATTTTTATGATTTAAATTGATCATTCAATAAGTGAGGAATGCATTGAACATACAATGATCTATGGGGATCAGAATTATATATCCCCTAAATACATAGATAGGTTTAATGAGACAAATTAGTTAGGAAAATTAAATGTGTTTTTGGTTTATGTATACCTAAACATTATACTACCTCAGAAAAAGGTCTTAATGGTAAAGATATCATGATGTATAAGATCATGAAGTCTAATATTAATCATTTATTTCATCAGGAATTAATTTATTTTTATCCATCGTATTGAAAAATTGATATTATCCATGGATGTATTTTATGGCCAAGTTATTGATCAAATAGTTTATATCCTTAGTTATTAAGAATACCCATTTTATTCTTCCTTATTTACTCATGATATATTATGCTATACTTAAAACTCAATAGGGATTTGATAAAACACTTATTTTGTTTTCTTTTCCCATGAAATGATGGATACATATTTTAATGATTTTCAAGGATGATGAAAATTTTTTGTTGTGATATTTTGTATTTTAATCCCACTATAAAATGGTAATAATGTATGTATATCGCTCTCCAAGAATACTAAATTTATCATTCCATCATGATTAGATCCATTGTCACAATCCCAAGGTAATGAAGTATAGAATGGATCTATTTTACTATAATTGGTGTTGTTATAGTTTGTATCAAAGGATGGTTAATAGAAATATGCAGAACAAGTTTTTGAATGAACATTTCAAACATGAGAATTTTGATAATCACTTATAGTATTTGAGAAAATTTACTTTAGAGGGATTTTTATTTTATGGATCAATGTTAATGATGATTCAAAGTTAACTCAATGTGTTGTATTATTTAGTGAAAGTGTCTAATGAAAGATTGGGAATCAACACTTATAGTCAATATAAGGATTTCACTTCTGAGTAAAAACATTTACCTGCTGTAGTAAGTGGGAAAATGATATTCATATTAGGTTAGCTTACCCAGGTTCCACCAAATAACCATTAACATGTGGAGAAAAATGATGTTCTATGGTGTGACACGATAATATTGGATCTTTTTATGTCAAATATGATTTTAAAATTATCGGGAACTACAAATCCATAGGTGGCAGAGTAATAGATTAAGTATCTTGAAAAAAATTATGTCCTTTGGATGCAATGAAAATAAAAAGGTTATATTGGTTGTGTATTTCCTTATATGCAATTTTGATAAATTTTGGACATTAAACCATAATACTAGGGTGGAATAACAAGTAGAACATATGGTATATATAGAATTTAATATAATATTCTTTGGAAAATATTTCCCTCATGATAAATTAACTAATGTGAAGGGAATTTTCCTCATCATAATGAAATAGTAAGAATAATGTATTGTGGATTATAATGATACCTTTACCAGATGAGCCTGTAATTCTATGGATGACATAAGTAATATATGGAGAAATATTTTCTAATTTTCTGAAGATTGTAAGTAAAACCATTGAGAGGAACATGTTTTTCAAAATCTGTTAGGATATAATAAAATAGTATTATATTCCATCAAAATAGGGAAGTCATTTTTAAGATCCCATATCTTTATTGTAAATCATTAGAATAAGAGGTTGTCTGAGTTCTTTGAAAAATATTAATTGTTAATGATAAAGAATAAAATGATAAATTTCTCATCATGTGAAAATTGTGGAATGAAACATCCTCAAAAATATTTTTAGGGAATGGTTGTATATTACAAGTGTATAGATAAGGGTAACGTAGAAAATGAATACATGGTGAATAACAAAATAAATTATTTACATCTCTTTAACTATATATAAATGGAACATTATTCACACCAATTTCCAAAGGGTCAAGGAAACCTAAAAGAGAAGATGACAAGGGAATAAGGCCAAGATCATGTGATCCCTATAGGAGAAGATAATGATTATATATATGAGGTTATAAGTACCTTAATTATAACCTAAAACTTAAAAAATATTTATTTTATTCAATATCTTCAAAATATTATATATATTCTATATTTTCTTGGAAAATTAGATATATCCTGGAACCCTAAAAGATAATTCCGGTTCAAAAACCATACAATAAATCTCACCTCAATAAGAATGCTGCATTCAGTTCCTATTATAACACTTAAATGTTCCCCATTTTCAAAATTTATTATTAAACCTATGGATGATTTTGATACAATCCTTAGTAAATATTACCTACCAAAACACAAAATAATATATTATTTATAGAAGAAATAAAATATGATTAAGGATTAAGATATAAAATTAATTGTATTTATATGGGTGACTTCATCATTTAATTAATATATAGATCCACCCCCAGTTGATTTTATGAATTTTATTCTTGGGAAAGAGGAGAAGACACAATATATATATAGAATGGGTAATCTTAAAAATTGATATTAAACATATTGTATAATATTACTATTATATATTTACTAAAGAACTACCAGGACATCTTGTAGATCATGATGTTGATTTTTCAATATCTAAATCAGTGATAAATAATTATATCAAAGACTCCCTATAGAATGTATATAATGGAATTAGTACAGTCAATGAAACAACTATAGGGGTTTTTTGAAAATGGATTTATATGCCTTAGTTTTTTCCCATGGGGAACCCCTGTTATTTTAATTAAGAAAAAAAATGTATCAATGAGGTTGTGTGATGATTATTGGAAAATAAATGTTATTACTATAATGAAAATGTATGATTTTGTTTATATTGATGAATTTTTCAAACAACTATTTTCTGCTTAATATTTTTCAAAGATTAAACTTCATTCTAGGTATCATAAATTGTGAGTAGAGAAGGAATATATTCTGAATAAAAAATTTCATATGAGGTATGGAATATAATACATTATATTAATTCTATTTGGATTTACAAATGCTCTCTTTAATTTTATTAATCTAATGCAAAAATTATTAAATTGATATCTATATAATTTTTTTGTATATATTTATTATATGATGGGGTACTCTAAAAACTATTAGGATCATGGAAAACCGCATTGGATAATTCTTTACACTCTTAGAGGAAATGTGAAATATAATAAATTTAGAAATTGCGAATTCAACATTCAAAAATATTCTTTTCATGGATATATTGTCATTATGTATGGAATATCAATTGATAATGAAATGATAAAGGAAATATAATAATTTTCTAATGTAATGGAAAAAATGGTATATAATATCAATAGATTAGCATTTTATTATTAGTTTTTTGATTAAAAGATTTTTGGATTTGAAAACATGTTAAAAAAATTACACATAAATCAGTTATTTTCAATTGGGAAAAAATGTAATGAATTTTTTGATTAATTTAATGGGGTATTTTTGAATGGTACAATTTTGACTATACCATTGGGAAATGACATACTTGTGATATAAAGTGTTGCACTATATAAGGGACATTATTTTTTATTTTATAGAAGGATAATGATATTGTGTATTTATCAAGGTCATTATAGATCATGAATAGAACTATCTGACTCGTGATCTTGAGTTGGATGTTGTGATCATTACTTTGAATATATGGATACATTATCTATATGGTCAAAAAATTTAGATATACACAGACCATAAGATCCTAAAATAAATATTTTCATACAAAGATCCCAATATGAGGAAAATATGTTGGACAGATTTACTCAAGGATTATGAATCCTTAACCCACTACCAGCTAGAGAAAGACCACAAGGTAGAAGATGAATTTAGGAAGAAAGATCCAAGATTCATGAACAAAATGAGGGTTAATATGGATCCTATTTTTTGAATTTAGTTAAGATGGATATGGCAATTATTAAGAAAGGGGAAACATCACGTATTTTTCAAATGAATTCAAAAATATAATTATAGGATTATATAAAAATATATCAATTTTATGATTATAAAAGTCAAATAAAAATTGATGTTATGAATGAATGAAAATTTTTATATTTCATATATAAATATGATGATTTAAAATTAATAAAGTGGAAATGTGTTCTATTTTAACTTGAGATGAAAATTGAATTATTTTTATTATGGTCATAGCTATGAGTTTTCTATACACCTTGGTACAATAAATATGTATAGAGATATGAATAAAAAAAATTGGTTGAAAAATATGAATTGAGAAATCAATGATTAGGTGTAAAGATATTTTTTTCTAAATAGCTTTTTGTTGATAGACATAATCCTTGAGAAATCATGTAACCTCTACCTATTCTTATATTGAAATGGGATGAAATTACTACGGAATTTTTCAAAGGATTACCAAATTCTCAATGAATGAAAAATTACATATGTGTTTTTATTGATTGCCTTACCAAATATTTTCATTTCTCTATTATAATAATTGATTTATCTCTTGAGTTCCTTTCAAGACTTTATATTATTAAATTTATAACACTTTATGGTGAACCTCTTTTAATTGAGTCTAATAATGACCAATTATTTAGTTATACATTCTAAAATTGAGTATTGAAGGATATTGATAATAAGATTAATTTTAGAATGGCCTATCAACCTCAAATCAATGGATAGTTTGAAATAATTATTCAATCATTAGAAGGCATGTTGATCATTTTCTCATTTGATTTTCAATTCATGTAGGATATTAATTTACCTATAGTGTATTTTTTTCAAAAACAATGGCTTCCAATCAGGAATTATAATGCCATAATATGAAGAATTATATGGAAATGGATGTATTTCTCATACATGTTGGGGTTGAGTGAGTGAAATAAATCTTGTTGGATAAAAATCTGTTCAGGAGACAATAACAAATGTAAATAATATTCAAACTCAAATTAAATAATCCCAAACAAGGGAAAAAAGTTACAATAATAATTGATGTAATGATTAGGAATGTCAAGTGGAAGATTTTGTTTTCCTAAAAGTACCCCACATATATTTGTTATATGTTTGGGTGAGAAATTTTAACATAACCCTAGGAATATAAAACCATTAGAAATTTTAGAATGAATTGGAGTTGTGGAATACTATTTTTAATTTCCACCTAGCCTCTCTAAATTACATGATGTATTCCATATCTCTTTATTATGGATGTATTTGAGAAATAAAAAACATGTTCTCACCAATGATGAAATAGATTTGGAACATTATTTATTATACAGTGATGAACCTATCCTGACCCTAGTGAATAAGTGTTATGGAATCAGATGAATAGACGAGTATATGTACTTTGGAAAAATCATATGATATTAGAGGAGAATTGAGAATCTAAATAAATTATGATGATGAACTACCCATATATATTAATGATGTTACATTATATAAATTTATAAGAATATTTTTTTAGTAAGGAAGAATGTAACACTTGAGTTTCAATTAAAGCAAGCTTTTCATTAAAATAAACAATAACAAAATATAGATTTCTTTATTTAAGAATATGATTGAAAAATATATTCTCAGATTTTAAAAATTGAATTTACATAAATTAGTTTAATTTATTAAATAATCATGTCAAAAATAACATATGTTTAATTTTTTGGGTTATTCCGAAATGATTTATTTTTCTATGAATAGTTAAACACTCTGATTTTTCAAATACTCTCTTTTTAATTTCATTAAATAATGTAATTTAAAAGACCCATTATATTATTAAAATTTTATGTAATTGAAATATTTTTTATTATTATTTATAATAATATAATTTTAATCAAACATTTTATTGATTTTGAAATAATGTAATATTTATTCTGAAAAATACATTTTTTAAAAAAATATTTCGTTGAATTTTGTGAATTTATATTAAAATTAATTACACACACATCTAGAAAATTAAAATTGAAATATATATATAATATTTGGAATAAATAGTTTAATATTTTGAAGAAATGATCATTTTTTAAGAAATATTCATAGTAACCACGATGAAATTTATCATATTGGTAAATGGTAAATTTAGTAATTGATGAGGAAAATAATGTGGTAATGATTTAAAATTAATCAAAAAATATGAATGTACTTCATTTTATTAGAATAATTGTTTTTCATATACATCCCTAACTATAAGATATATAATTTTGGATCTATTTTACCTGGGTAGTGACCTTTTTTTTAATTTAAGTAATGAAAATTCTAAAATATCCCTCTGTTGCTTTTAATTTCATTTATATATTCGCATGTGAGTAAGAATATGTTTCTGTTGAATAATTATTATTAGTTTTAATATAATTTATTTATTTTTATTGTGATAATTTATTTTCAATTTGAGATAATTAATAATATTAAAAAAAATCTAACACAACACCGATATAGTATTTAATCAGTCAATAAAAAACAAAATAAATTATTTTAGAAACAGTAAAAGTAATATTTTTTTTGTTTCACTAACCCATGAATTTAACAGATATATATGATATAATATATGTTTAAAAGTTTTATATTTTAATTACATATTTTCCTTGATATCTTTAAAGTCAAATTAAATGAATAGTGTCAAAATTAACATTATATAAATTTTATAAAAAAAATATTTTATTAAATTCTTTAAAAATAATTTTTTTTAAATGGGACGTGTAGGATCTAAAAATTATACAATTTCATCCATATTCTATTTATGGGAAAATTATTAACTTATAAGTAATATTATTTCCTTTTATAATTGAATAACTCAATTTTGTGGTTAAGGTTGAAATTGTTTAATGAATTGGTTAAAAAAGATATGGTTTAAAATTAAACATAAACCAATCCAAATTTTAATGTTTCAGTAGATTTCAACCATATCCTATATTATATTATATTTTATTTCCACATTAATCCACATTATCATTAAAATTAATTTATTTTAATTAAATCTTTTTATAACTTCTTTTGGTGTCATTTGATTCACTATAAAAAGACACCACCTCTTCTCTATTTTATAAACAAAATAGACCCCCTTAGTTTGTCAAACCCATGAGAAACCACTTATCAAAATCGTTTTAATATTTTTTAGTTTCTTTTACTTCTTAAAAGACCAACCCAAGGCCCCTTGAGGAAATACCTAAAGGAGATCATTTGAAGAAGAGGTAATAGTCTTTACCGACTCATTTAAAATTATTTCTTCTTAAACATACTCTAAATATTTTGAAAAAATATTAATGTAATAAATTCTATATCATAAATATAATTATATTTTATTATCATTTTGTTATAACCAATTTCCATATCTTTTCCATCCTACAAAAATAAAAAACATCGCTCATTCATACGTGTGATTACCCCTCTCCATGTGGCAATGTAATTCATTTTTCACCACTATATTACTTGGAGGGTTATAAATATTAAAATAATGAGTATATGTGATATTTTTAATGTTAATATTTTTTTTAATTAAGTTATAAAATAGGCCTACTTACTTTCCATTCCAATAGAAAATGAAAAAATTTCTCTTTCGTTTGTGTGGACTACCAGCTCCACAAAGTGTTGTGAACTGATTTTCATTTATTATTTCGATAAAATGTAATATGGTAAAATTTAATAGATATGTATGATATTGATATCATGTTTAAAATTGTGAATATTTTTTAAAAACGATCATATCATGATGATTTGAACTTCCATGATAAATCATGTATGGGAAAATAAATCAGTTAATAGTCAATGTAATGATAATTATGAATGATGATTAGAAAATAAGTGATAAGATATTTTAAGAGGATCATATATGACATAAATAATATTAATATAGTTTTTTTATAAAATAATTTTATGTTTAAATCAATAATTATGGATGTTAAATCATGTTCATATAAGGGGAAACATGAGGAAATGTATTTTTTATCAATTTCCACTCCATAGAGACATATTGCTAATATGCACATTATTCTTTTTGTCATATATACTACCCATTTATGGAACTTTTTACTTGAATATAAATTTCTTAATGAGGATTAATAAATAATTCCTAATTTAACATTTCATGGGGTTATACTTTGGATGTTACCAAAGTGGAATGAAATTATTTTATAATTTTATTGTTGGGATTGATAATAGTTTCATTAAAGGAATATTATAATATAAGCTTCCTAAAATCCATATATTTTCATATCCTATAGATAGTTGAGTAGTTTATATATTTCATTCCTAGTTTTACTCTCTTTATAAATTGTATGATTTAATTAAAAATTTAAAAGAAAAACTCATCTCATTTCCATTTTTGATCAAGTATATTTTCCTTCAATGCCCATATTTTTCAATATTGTTTTTCAGAATTGTTTTTTATTACCTAAATGATTTATTAATTAAATTTTAATTATATTAGAATTTTTATATGGTTTTAAAGGAATCATTCTAATTTTTTACCTAAAGGATTATATTAAAATATCTTTATAAAAAGTCAAAAAAATTAACATATATGGCGTTAATAGATATTTAAACTAACATCAAAATTTGAGACTCATTATCTACTTATACATGATTTAAATGGTTATACAATAAATTGTTTTATGAAAAATAAATTTAAATAAATCTATATAATTTAATTTTATTCCATAAATTACTTTATTTTACTATAAAATATACTTCTTGATAGTCATATCTCATCTCTTGAATAATTATTTGGTCATTAATTTCTCCAGAAAAATTAACTTTCATATGATCAATATATCGTATATTTTTTTAAATAACCATATTGATTTTATCATTAATATAACTATTTCTTAAAATGTATATAACTTCTATATATGATGTTTTACATGGAAATATATCTGATTCACTAGGAATAATATTGATATTCCATATTCACAATTAAATATGGATATATTTTAATAATTCATATAGTTTATAAATTAAATTGATGCTTAAATATATGAGGAATTCCAAGGACATTTAGTAACAGGTGGGCCTTGAATTATATATCCCCTCAATTCATCAATAGGTATCATGGAAAAAATTATTTGACTAAATTTAATTGGTTTTTTATGTATACCTGCCCAATGTTTTATCTTTCATATAACAAGGTTATGATGGTAAATATATCATGATGTCTAAGATCATGAAATATAATATTAATTATTTCCATCATTGAGAACTCAATTTTTTATATATATTATATTACTTCATTGATATTATCCGTGAATTCATTTCATTCTCAAGTTATTGATTAATATGAATGTAATTCCATTTATTTACTATTCCATATGGATTTTTCCTTATTTACACATTATAAATTCGACTGTACATAAACCTTATTTATAAATTGACATTACCCTTATTTTGATTCCTTTCCCATATGATATAAATAAGAAATATTTTAATGATTTCCATGGATTTTGAAAATTTTCATTTGTTGTGTTTTATATTTTTCCAACATATAAAATTGGTATCTTTTATATATCAATTTTTATAAGACATTTAAATTAATCCAGACATTAGTATTATATCCATTGTATATATACCAATGTAACAAGGTATATACCATCTTTGGGTTACTGAATTTGTAGTTTTTACTATGAAGCTATCCTGCAAAACATCAAACTATAAGTTTTTTCATAAACCATCCACCCCTTTTCATGGAAAGCACCCCTTTTAATTGAAAAGCATTAAAACATTTATATTTTTCCCAAAAAACCCATTTAAAGTCTATTTTAAAGAACAATTTTAGGAATACATTTTCCAAAACTCTATTAGAACCATATCTATTAAATAATCCTACCGAATATGAATAAATAAATTAAAAGAAACACACCATGCCAGTGATGATATTAAAAAAATGATAATCCAAGAAATATAATAGTGTTAATAAAATTAAATTGAATTATAGGATATGAGAATTAAAATCACCTACTAAACATCATGTAATATGATGGGTAACATAAATAGATCGAACATTAATGGTACATGACATGGTTCATCAAATCACTATATCTATGAGTCGCCTGGTGGAACCAAAAAATAACCATAAAACACCCATTTAGGTCATTTAGGATTAAATAAATATCTAATTGGAACAAATATTTTAGAAATTATCAAATGAGATCACACTCTTATAGCATAACATGAACCCAAACCTTCTATATAGCCACCTAATGTCCCATAATAAAATACAATATATGGGATCAATTAACAATCCAAAAAATGAAAATTAAAATAAATAATGAGAAAATATAAAATAGATCTAATGTCTAATATAACACCATCATAAGAAATTTCAATGATTAAATCAAACAGAAACCAAATAATAAATGACCCCATCAGGGGTTCTAATGTAAACAAAAGGTGCAGATTTCATGGGTCTATCACAAATACAATGAAATAAATTATAACCTTCCAAACATTCCATATATTGAACATGTCTTGGTATGCCAATCCAATTCAGAATAATTTTAATTCTATTTAATAACATAATTTGATCCTAAAAATGATAAATTAGATTCAATACAATTTAATTCACGATTCATATAAAAACTGGCACTTCTTCGAACTTGTTACCTAAATCGGGTAAAATCATTATTTAAAATAAATTATTATTTTTAAATAACATATGAAACATTTTATAATATATTTTTAAACACGCATGAATTTAAAATAATGAATCCCGTTGAAATTATCTTTATGTACATTTATTCCATGTGAAATCTCACCAAAAATCAATTTGGAAAATCAACATAATTATCACATATACATTTAATCTAGTTGATAAATCATATGAAACTATCTATAACACAATGAAATTAAATTAAATAATAATAATAAAATAAAACCAACTTCAAGCATAGTGTAACCAAGCTGTGAAAAGATGAAAAGTATCTCCATTCATTTATAATTCTTAAATATGTTATGAGATACACTCATCAAGATCTGGAATGAAAAAAATACAATGATTAAACTTATATAAACCTTAAATCCACCCAAAAAAATCACCTATGGTTTGTGGGAGTGAAATAAATTGAGGGAAACAAATGAGAGTGAATGGAAAACAGAAAGATAAGTGAATACCCAAAATGATTCACATGAATCTTTTGGAATATAGGATTGAAATCAATAAAATATGAGATAAAAAGATCCACCTATGTTATTATTTTCTCAATGAAATGAGATAAAAATGAAACAAAATCCTTGGAGATTTTAAAATCGAAGAGGGAAGCTAGAAAATAAAAAATTATTAAATTGGAAGGGTTACTTTGATTGATTGTATATTTTGAAAAAACGTGAATAAAAAATAAATGACAATTATTTCCCCTTACAAAATTATAAACCCAGTTTCAATATTGTTTGTACTAACAGTGCACAACTTGGGCACCCCTAGACCCCCATGTAGAGGAACCTCACACGATTCCTCCAAGGATCCAAAATTTTACACTAAAACATTTTGTTACTCATGAATACAAATTGATTCTTTTCAAAAATGATCGAAATACCCACCTGTGTAAGGGAAACCACATAGTTTTCACTAAACAAGTTGTGCTGATCATGTGATGATGGGAGGCATATATAAAGGTAAATCACATGTTTTATAAGATTAATATATATATTTATTCATAAATACTAATTGTGTTATTGTAACATCATTAGTATTTATATAAGAATCATTTTTTTATTAATGTCATTATAAGATTGATTTAATCATTAACTCAATATTAGTGAAAAAATTAACAAATAATAATTTATCAATAGATTAAGAAAATAAAGAAAATAATAAATTTTAATGAATCTTTAAAATGAAACTTTATATAGTAATATATTTATATAACTTTATTGTTGTTTATGTTTTTGTTAATTTCCTAAAAAATGTCATCAAAACTGTGTTTTTAATAAATTTAATTATAAAATTACTATTTAAGCATTATTTCAATATGAATATTGATTATAAACTAAATGAGGATAATATTAATTATTATATATATAATATTAATGTGATTTATTATTCACAAACACCATTTTAGTGTATTTTACACTTTGAACATCATTTCACTTATGATTGTAATTCATTCATAAAATGAACTATTATGTTGTACATTTTTTAACATAATTTAAAATACCCAATGATCATGATTTCATTTTCATATTTAATTTTCAGGTTTTTAATTATATGAGGAACAATTAATACTTGTGGTGTGTTGTAAGATTCACATTGGAAGACCAACAAAATAGTATTTCATGCAAACAATTCCGAAGAAGGCATATTGGACACCATCCCACTGATGAAAATGTGGGGCCCAACATACAGGCCCAATGAATCCCAAAATTCGTTGGATGCTGTAAGGAATATATAGGAATAAATCATTCTTCATAAGCAAGTTCTAATTCTGTATCTATATTGGTTACTAAGGAAGCCCAATTTTGAGATAAAATTCTAGGCTAAATTCTACGGCCCAGAAAAACATCACACCATTTTAATGATATCTCAGCAACCACATATCCATTTGGGCGAAAAATTTCTAGATATATAGGAGACATCCCGATCTTCACTTTTTTCTTCTATGGACCACTCTAATTTGGACATATATAAGTCCATTAAGACGCATCTATTCGGTGGATAGAAGCCGGCTGCCACCTCGGGTCAAGAGTGGAAAAATCAATTCTTCCCCAACTTTCCACCAACCTATGGATGGTAACAATTAATTAATGAGACTTGGAAAATTGAAGGCTCAACCAATGTCTTAAAAAATTTCTATTTAAGTTAGTGTTGTTGGAGGAGTTGACGATATTTGGTGCTTTTTTCAATTGTAATGTTATGCTACGATTTTTTTGTCTCAAGTTTGTCTTTCACATGTAATTTTTTAAATTCACCATATTTACTTATAAAATTTCTTATCTTACACCTATCATATTGTTATTCATATAAAATTTATACTATTGGTCAAGTTGTGAATTCATTCACACCAAACCTTGTGAAATTATCACACAATGGTAGAGTAATCATTATTTCATTGTTTTTTTACTTCCCCATTTCCTCCCTCATGAGTCTACGATCCGCTTCCATTGAAACCATAAAATCAATAGAGGGATAACCAACTTATGGGTTAATACAAAGTAGTATAAAGTGGTTGGATTGGATTTTATTTATCACCCCAGTAATGTCTAAGCACTACTTTTATTTGATATTTTTATTTGAAGATTTTTAAACTCCATCATCCTTGTTGAATTTAAGGCAACGCAGTTCAAGTGCTAATACGAAACATTACCTTGAAGTGCTCAAAACATTGATCATTAAAGTGTATTGGTTATTAGTATTAAAGAGTTTATGTAATAAACTAGTAAGTGAGGATTTTGTTTGATATTCTTAAATAAACCCATCTCAAATATAAGAAATTGAAATAGTTGAAAAATAATTTCATCCAATCCACCCTGAGTGATAACCTAGGATCAAATCAATATTTTAAATTGAATGCACTTAAATCTGTTAGTTGTAAAATCAACCCAACTTGGCCACTTCATAGCCAAAATCAGTCCATAGAATGTATGTGTATATAGGTTTCTTCTTAGGTCTCTAAGGATTCGACAACCCAAGCTAAACTATGAGGACTGTTCTACCTTCATCTCTTGGGTATATTTGAGCGTGAATCAAATATTTTATTACATTCAAAAACAGGATAAAATTTGTATAATAAAACTTATACTTACATATATAAAATGATATTTTAAAAGGAAAATATATTGAATTTATATATGATATTAAAAAAACAATAATTATTAAGATTAAAATTGAATATAAAAATAGATTGTATAAATGTATGTATATATATATTGTATTAATTAAAGAATAAATTAATATATATTAATATATTTGAATTATATAATTTTAAATTTAGGGTAAATTATAAATATATCATAAAACATATACATAAGTTATACTATAACCAAATTTTTTATTAATAATAAAATATTTGAAATAAATAAAATTTTAAAGATAATAAACACTAAAAGAAATATATTTTATAACTATTATAAATTTAAATTTATTTTTAATTCTGAATATATGTTAATTATGAATTATGGGAATTATTAAGTTATATATATATATATATATGTGTGTGTGTGTGTGATATTTAGAAATTAGAAAAAATTTAAACTGTGAATATTAATAAAGGTTTATTTAAAATGAAAATAATTAATTGATATTAGAAATGGGGGTCGGCCTAATAAGGGGGGAAATCTTGTTGATTTAGTTTAAAAAGGCTGAGTGTGGATTGGTTTAACACCGAAGGATTTTTTTAATTGAAGATGGGGGTTTTAATCATGGAAAGGGATTCAAACATGGATAAACTAATAGAAGTGGATCGATTTTCTAAAAGGGTTTTGAATGCAGAAGGGGAGTATGGAGTGGTAGTTTTTCATCATCATAGTCCTCTTATAATCATAATTTATATGCATTTTTATTTTATCAAGATGTTACAGTTTTTAGGAAGATTGTATTTCAAGGATTTATTTTGAAGTAACCGTGATTTATTCATATTTTTCTTTAATTTTTCCTCCTAAATAATTATCGAATGTCTTGATGTCCCTATTTTTCAAAGAGGTGATTTTTAATTCATGATTTAAATCCTAACCATTTTTTGTATCATATGTCAAAAAATTTGGTGGGCATTTTCTTGATTCAAGGAATATTCACTAAGAAAATTGATTAAAACCAAATAAAAAAGTAATTAATATATATGCAACCATGACATTTAATCAAAAATATTTCATATCATTTTTTATTTTCTCATTTTCCTAGATCTGGAATGTTTCTTCAAGCTTCAATGGAATAATTAGAATATATATGTTGATAATATTTTCATATTATAAATAGTTGTATCCTTATAAATTTAGTTTTGGATCACATAATTGAACATCACCCATCATTTTACTTTCTCTTAACACCTAAAAAACTATAATATATGTATAAATATATTGATAGATAATAAATATGTTGAAACCTTCAATAATGGGCTATATAATCTGCATTGTCTCTTGATAATTATCTATTCATGTGTTATACACTGAATGTGAGAGGAAGTGAGACATATATAAGATAAAAATAGAAACCAGATAGGGAGGGAGGGAGAGAGAGAGAGTCCAAAGAGTATACCATGATGGGAAGAAAACATTATGCCCTCAAAAATAATATTGCAACAAATATAAGGTAAGGTAGTTAGTTCTGTAATAAATTATTCTATGATTTTTAGTTTTATAAAAATATTATTTTATGTAATGTATTTTTATTATATTTTATAATTTAACGTAAGTATAATTTTTTAATTTAAAAAACTCTCTTTTAAAATAATAAATTTAATTTTGTAAGGGAATTTTTTATTTTTAAAAATTCATATATTAAAATAACTTTTATTTTAAGAATTTTATTATTTTCAAACAAATAATTATATTTAAATTATGCATTTAGTCAAAAAAAATTATAAGATGAAATATTTAAATAATATATATATTTTTAATACTATTCAAAGTTTTATTCTACAACATTAAATAATATCAAAAAATTGTTTTGTTATTGTTTAATTTTAAAGCCATTTCATTAAAAATAATTTGATTTTATTAAAATATATTTCTTATTTTCAATTATAAAATGTATAATTTTATTTTTAAAATTTACTACAATTTTTTTATTGTCATTCATATTTTTAGATATGGCCATAAAAATTAATTTTTATTGAAATTTCATGCATTTTAATAGAGTATTATTTTAAACATAAAAAAATTTATAATTATCTCTTTTAAATGTATGAAAATATTTTAGAAATATATATTTCTCTTGAAAATTTTAGGAAAACTTTTTTATCAGATCCTAATAGTTATAAAATTATTTTATTCCATGAAAACAAATCTAGTATATTTTGAAAGTTTTATAAATGGGTTATGAATGATAATGTCAGACCATCTAAAATAATTTTCATCAAATTCAGAACTTGGGTATCAAATTATTTGATGAGTAATGAGGAGTGAACTCGGAATATAAATGAGACTTTATCCAACGAGTGATATTACTAGAGGCCACATGGTTTTATTAATAGGTTCTAAGTATCTTTTTAATATATATAAGAATTATTATTTTTCAAATTATTCTTAATGATAAATCAGTGTAATTTTTAAATTGTTTGTTTGAATGGATTTAAAATTGATAAGTATTTTGAAATGGTTTTGAAAAGTATTTTCTTATGTATTTTTCATAAAAACCCTATCTTATTATTTTGGAAAGATATATCTAACATCAAATATTTTTATATTTGATATAAAATGTTTTAAAAGTATTTTCAATGTATCTTTCACTTGTTTTAATAACCATTTCTAAGAAAATTTATTCTCACTCTATGTTTTAAAAATTATTTTTAATTGTGTCTTTATAAGAATAAATGTATAATGGTTTCAATTAATAAACATTCACAAGTGAAGTCAATTAGTTATTTTTTAATTTTTTTTTGAAAAATTTAGTATTATGTTATTATTTTTCTAATAATCCAAAACCTAAATATGAAAAAATAATTTTTTTTAAAAAAAATTTATATATTTTAAATTATATTTTATAAAAAGAGAAACATATTATTTTACAACAAAATATAGATGTGTTGGTTCAGGCTATGATAGTGGTATAAAAATCATATTTTAAGCCACATTGGATATTATTCGTTTTTGTTTGAAGAAAAATATAAGAAATATAATATTATTTTGAACTTCTATGTAAGTAAGTACACTTAAGAGTATAAAAAATTAACAATTCTGGTTTTTCATAATTAGAAAGTTGTAATTTTAGAATTTTCTAAAGTATGATGAAAGAATTATGAGGGATTAATATATTTAGGTGAGGGAAAATAAAACATACCATGTTATAATATAAGAATTATTTCATTTAGTAATGTTAATAATATCATGATTTTAGAAATAACTCAATATTAGTAGAAAAATGAATGAATAAAAAATTAAATATTGAAAGTAAATAGATAAAAAAAGAAATTATAATGATATTATTAAATGGAAATTTATTAAAAAATATATTTATATAACATAAAATATAGTACATTTTTAATAAATTTTAGCAATTAATTTTATTAAATTTTTTTATTCAAACTATTTTTTTCATAGCATTAATTATAAAATGGCTATTTTAGCCATATTTATATATGAATAAATGATTGTTTTCCTTAAAAAATTATTATTTTTATAAAAAATATACTGATTAATATAAATGGTTATTTGAAAAGTAAATTATATTGAATTAACTTATGATATTAAATAAAAATCGTAATTATGAAGATTATAAATTGAGTTTAAAAATATGATATATATATATATATATCACAAATTAAAGAATAATTTAATTTATATACATATATGACGTGCCTTATTTTATATTTAGATTAATGTATAAATATATCTTAAAAAAATAAAAAGGTGGCATACTATAATTAAAATTTTATCATTATAAATTTTTTGAAATAAATAAAATTCTAATTGTCATAAACATTAAAAGAGAAATTATTTTAAACCTATTATAAATTTATAAAATTTGGAATTATGAATAAATGATAATTATGAATTATGGGTATTATATATATATATATATGTGTGTGTGTGTGTATTTTTATGATATTATGATATTATTAAATTTGGAATATTTTAGATGAATATCGATGATGTCCCTCATTCTTAAAAACAAGGTGTTTCTTTTGTGAAATATCTCAAATTTCATATTGGAACTCAGAGATGATTTTTATTCTTCTTTATCTTCTCTCATCCCATGGATTATTTTCAAACAATTTGGGAATGATATTTTGATGTTTTAGGAACGGTATCCTCCAATATCTAAATGTAACTATTTATTAACCTAAAATCAATGGGAGCTTCACGATCATCAAGACAGGAAGGAGTCTCTTCTATAGAGGCTCATTGAGGTGTGGATTATTTCAATGATGATCTTCTTAGGTATTTATATTTTTGAAAAAAGATTAATGGAAGATTCTCAATGATTTATTATTTGGATTCCCAATTTCAGTGGCTTGATTTATGTAAATTATCATTTCATAAACAGGTTATATATACTTAGGTTGATAAGTTGTGGTCCAAAAAGGATATAAATTCATGTATTTCACTTTATTGGGTACGAAGTGATTGGATGATGATCCCAATAAGAAGATTTTTCTTCAAAATTCTCACGGGTAGTAACGATTGAATTGAGGTAGTATTGATGTTTGGGAATGTTAATTTGAAACTTTTAATTCCAAGGATATCCGTATTGGATATTAATTTTGTTCCATTCACTCAAAGGAACTGAACTACACAGGTTTGGGTAAGATTACAAAGTCCAAATTTGGTCTTCTTAATTTCTAAAAAGTTTAATGGTATTTTTGATAACATTAGAATCTCTCTTCAGATTGGTAATTATAATCTTAATTGTGAACTTGGTTTATATTCTTGAATCTTGGTTGATTACATCATCGACTCAAAGCTTCCGAATGTGACTAATTTCTCTCCAAATGATCACAAGGCTGAGGTAAAGGTGGAGTCTGAATATTTCCCCCAATTTTGAGAAGTTTATAGAATTTTAGAACACATTATTTATAATTATAGGGTTTTTTCATAAGAAATTAAAGAAAATTCGTGATGGGAATGAATTTGAATATTTTAACAGAAGCAAGAAGGGAGAATTAATTACCTTGGATAATGGTGAGAAAGCTAGAAAAAATGATCCTCCATATGGAATAAAAAGAAAGAAAATAATTTTGATTTCACAAATACCATAAAAAATTGTGGTTTTCCTTTGTTGATGAAGGGGAAAGAAAGAATGAATTACATATACCCTTAAAAAATATGAAATTTTTAAATCATCTCTTTATGTAATTTCAATAGAAAATAGTTTCCTAAAAAATACAGATGACAAAAAATTATATTAAATTTTTTTATGATATTAAAAGTATTTTTGAATCTTTTCAATATAAGAAATTTTTTGATGCCTCTAGAAATCAAGATGGTGTTTTAGTTCCTCAGTTTGAATTGAATTAATTTCCTAAAACTATCAATGAAGGTAGAGATACAACAATCATACCTTATAATAATTATGTGTTCTATGGTGATGGAGAATAAAAATCATAAGAGAGACTCAGGACGACAAATATTTTGGTTCAAATCAGTATGTGTCAATTCAAAAAAATGTTAAAAATATGAAAATGACATATCTTTAGCATTAGAGAGGATAGGATTCCTCATCTTTAGGGGTTGTATAAGCTACTGGTGACTCCCCTTGTAAACCCTTTACAAAACCCTTTAATGATACAGATAAGAGCATAATTACTCCTCATAGAGTATCTATTCTTATTTTCATCATATCTGAACATACATAAGATTATAAGGAATCAAATAATGATAATTCATTAACATAATTTCCTTATTCAATTTTAAATACTCCCATTGTTGCTTGAATGTCAGTATTGGAGGAAACCATTTTTTCAGTAGTAAAAAACTTGAAATAATAGTGGATCCAAACACCTTTTCTAATATTATAGTGACTAACAATGACCAAAAAAACATGAACTTGGAGTGTATATATGTGGATTTATTAATATCAGTCACTAATGTCAACATCAATTTGGGATAGGGGGATTTTTAAGCTTTCATATTTTTCATATATAGAATATGTAAAAGGTGGACAGTTCTAGTGATGAAGGATACAAAGATACTCTCATTAAGAAAATAAACCAGGAGGAAAAACGTAGGTGGAAATAAAAAATTGTGTTCTTCCTCCAAACATAATTTTAAATAATGATTCCATTCTTCAATTTTTAGGGTTTGGACACCCCTAAAATTAATATCTCTCTTAAATTATTCTTAAGTAACCATAATCTATATCTTCTTGGTCTTTCCGAACCTAAAAGAAATTTTTTGAGGAAGATATATTCTCTTAAAAAGTTGTGTTGTCATCTGATGAACTCTAATTAGTCTATAAATTATATTAAAAGGATTGTGTCCCTAGATAACTCAAGAATAGATGTAATATCATCCACCAATTCAACAAGTCCATTGATTACATTAAATTAATATTATTTGGGTATGACCAATTTTTTTTATTTATGCTTACAATTATTAATAAGAGAGAAGAGATTTATGGGTGGAAATTTAGGCTTTAACTAGCTCTCTGAGTGGTTCTCAAATTATTTTAGGATATTTCAACTCCACACTAAATCTATAAGAAATTGTAGGAATAGTTATACCCAATACATTAACCACATACATCAGGGGTTTTATTGAACATCGCAGTCTTGATGAAATCAATTCGGTTGGTGTTAAATATACTCGGTACAATAAGAATCTTAATAAAGTGGTGGAAAGATGATCATACACAGACTTTTTAAATGATATTTCCCATGATGTTTTAAACACAATTTTATGTTCTACTCTTGAAATATTAAACTCAAATCATTTTTTGATTTTAAAAAATCCTATCACAATAGTGGAAAAACCACATGTTCCATTCATACTTAATAATGAATGAATTTTTCAACATTAATATAAACAAGCTGTCCAAGACACATTAAATTATATAAACTATTTGGATGATTCCTTGTCTTTGGTTCTAAAGTTAAAATTGCTTAAGAGTAAATTGAATTATTATAATTTTTATTGTGTTACCCATATGGAAGAAAATATCAATCATCTTGATTCTTTGTATTAAATCATTCAATGGAGTGACCCTAGGTGTGATTTTTATTTAGGTATTGAATTGGAAAATAAAGCTATTCATGTACACAATAATCTTTTGAAACTAATATTATGCATGAAAAGAGAGTAAATAGAAGTGAAGTAGGTAATATAGAGTGATCTGAACACCAAATTTAATATTTATCATCAAATAATTAGGAACCATAAAAGAAAACTACATATTTTCAATAATAATGTTTTGTTTCTTGATAAAAGAGAGTATTTGCCTGCTCATGTTTTTTCTTTTTACAAGATCCTTTTTTATGGTCTGAACACTTGTATTGATCTCATGTAATATATCATTCTCATGATTTCAAATGATGAGGACAATGTAAGCCTCATTATTATTCCTCGTGAATTTGAAATTAAATATGCTATTTTTGGATAAAATTATGGAAACTCTAAAGGTCTAGGAGGTTTCCCAAATTATTCATATCAAGATTATTGGTATATTATTAATAAAGATGTTTATAGGATTTTTATTCATATTGTTCAAGGGTGGGAAGTGGACACATGTCATCAATTCTCAGTTTCTCATTCTTATTCTTAAAGTGGATAATGCAAATGATATTCATCTATTCGTACATATGGATCTTGTTAACAGAATCTATAAAATTATTAGAATAACATTTTCCAATATACATACAAGTATTTCCAATGGGATTATATCTCCAAATCAGTTTAAACTAATAAAATATATAACTATTCAATATTTTCTTTTTACTACATATAAACGCACCAATGTTCTCAAAACATCCATCAAAGGAAGAAACATCACTCCCAAGCTCGATGTTAAAAAGTATTTTAATACACTTGAATGGGGAATTATTTTCATTTTTTTGAGTAGTTTTGGATTTGATGACATTTTTAATCAATGGGTTTGAAATATTATGAGTTCAGTACATATTTTTAAGCTTATTATTTGTTCCCCTAAAGAATATTTTACATTTACCAGAGGTGTAAGGCAAGTTGAACCTCTTACTTTCATGATTTTATATATCTCTAAATATTATTTAAGAATAATCTTTATAAATATGAATAATTCCAATAAATTCATGAACATTAGAGAAACTAGGGGTCTTGTAGCCTCCACTCACTTATTTATTGCTACAGATATCTTCATTTTCACTCAAGGTGATAAAATAAACATCAAAAACATTAAAAATTATTTTTTCATCATGAGGAGGTTTCTAGGTAGGATATTATTTGGAATAAATATTTCTTATAGTTTTATGAAATCATCAATATATGTAGAAAAATTATCACCATTGATGAGTTATGTATTAGGGAAGGTGTGTTTCCTTCCACTTATCTCTGCGTTCCTATGTTTTGGGTTATGTCTCATGTCAGTCATTTTTTATGAAAATTGCTAGTCAGACCAAGAATCAGTTAGCTTACTCTCTTAATGGTAGAAAAATTTATCCCTATTAATGATATTATCTTATCGTAATTTGTTTAGTATTTTATGGTTTATCAATAGTTGGCTACCCTTATCATGAGTAACAACACCTATATCAATAATTTTATATAGAGTGGAAGAATTTTTCATTGGATCATTATGAATATCTCATGGAAATAGTGTTATAAACCAATTGAATCTGGTGGAATTGTAATGAAAAATCTCTATAAATTCTATAAAACATTGCATGTGAACTCCATGTAGAGGCATATCGATGAAGAGTTGGAGGCCCTTGCTTTTCTGTGATCCATATTTTTAATAGACTCAAAACTGGAATTTAAATTATATGGATTATTCTCTTTGACGTGTTCACAAGATTTAATTCTATTTTATTTCAATGAAATCTCACTGGAGGGATATCACCAATTAATCCTTTAAATTTTTTCTTAAAAAATGGAAAAGTATTACTTTTATGAACTCTATCAATTCCTTTAATTCTTCTTTTGACAAAAACTTACGAATAAAAGAGAAGATGTAAATATCTCTGGATGTTATTCCTGTTGAGATCAAGAAGGTAGTTTGGAATTATTATTTCACTAGTTTAAATGATTTTCATGTTTTGAAACCAGATACGAATAGAAGGATTTTGTGATGGGATTTCAATTGTGAGGTTGTACATGGGCATAAAATCAGTTGGGATAATTATTTTTGCAAGGGATGGATTATTCATTCTATATTATCACTTGATTAGAGTATTCTGTTTTCAAAAACACCATACAGATGATTTTT
The DNA here is from genome assembly GCA_963277665.1 of Viscum album. Lineage (NCBI taxonomy): Eukaryota > Viridiplantae > Streptophyta > Magnoliopsida > Santalales > Viscaceae > Viscum > Viscum album. Next base: position 1,374,028,654 of record OY728135.1, read on the forward strand.
ATATGGTCTTTGAATTATATGTTTCTAAAAATGTGTAATATTAAATATCCAGAAGACGTCGACCATATGTTCTTGAGCTATGTTACATCCTCGGTAATGTGGTTTATAATAGCGGATTTTTTTGAAACTCATCTAAATTATACAACCAGTATACATGACCATCTTATCACATGTATTGGTTTTCCTCTTTTTCACTAGATGAGGAATATATATCTAATGTCAAGTACTGAATTCATCAACATTATTTGGTACAATATAAATAAACTGATACATGTTATCACTTCATTCTCCCTTCAATCGTCTCTTTCTTGTGAGATTACTACTGTTAATGTAGAAAATGGTTCCAAAAGGGTATTTTGATAACTCGATTTAGGAATTTACCAAACTTAGGCACTTGGGAGTTACAAGTCATTATCATCCACCATATATAACATTTTATGTTATGTGGATTCATCCAATTCCAAGTGGGACCAAATGAAACAATGATAGAGCATCTAGAGGAAATCCATGTCTTTCAGGTTATGGTGTGGTTTTCATAAATGAAAGAGGTGAAGAAATTGGATGTTGGTATGTTCCTTATTGTATTTCAATAGCTCATGGATATTAAATTATTATCAATATTCGTGTGATGGAAATTTAAAATCAATATGAATATCTTAATTTTTGGCTTAAATGTTATTTCACCACTATTTTCCAATCTGCCAAAAATGGTATTATTCATCTATCATTGAAGCTGGATTCTTGATGGAGAAACCGTCTAGATTTCATTTACTCTATAGATTGAATCATCACTCATGAATAATAGGAGGAAAATTATTTGAAGGATAGACCTACTAACAAATGGATTACTTCTCATTGTCTTACGTGGATCAATTGCGTAACTGATGAGCTTATTTCTTTCTAGGTATGAAATTTTAAAAAAAAAACTTTTTTCAGATTTATATGATTTAGTTTTTATTAAAATATAGTTTATTGTTCTTTTGGAAATGATCATATTATTTTATAAAAATAGTAATATTTTATGTTGTTAAAATTTATAAAATTTCATTTAAAAAGAAAACTATGAACTAAAATCAGAAATGGGGGTCAAACATAGAAGGGGGAATGAATTCAAGGTCTCTAGTTTCGGGAGGGTAAGAACAGATGGATCAAACACCAATGTAGTGGTTCAAATGAATATGGGGATTTAAATTACAGAAAGGGATTCAAACATGGATTTATTGGTGGAAGTGGATCAATTTTTAGAAAGAGGATTGAATAAAAAAGTAGATAAAATTGAGGGTAAGCGATTCTTCATTTCCGTCATCTTGTAATTGTGATTTGTGTGTTTTCATATTTTATCTAGATATCGAAATCTTCATGAATATCTTATTTCAAGGATAAATTTTGTTGTTATAGTGATTTTTTTGTCTTTTTCTTTAATTTTTATTCCTCGATCGTTATTAGTTGTCCTTATTCATTTTCATTTTAGATTTTTCTTTCCATAGGGTCACTGTTTATCACAGTGCGGATTTTTAATTCATGTTTTAAATTGAAACCATATTGGGTATCCCACAAAAATAATTTCAGTGGCCTTTACCTCAGTTCAATAAAGTTTCTCGAAGAATATTTATTAAAATTGAATCAAAATAATGAAAAATAATTTATATTTCACCACCAAATTTAATAAAATAGAGTACATATGTTTTTTAGTTTAAAGGATCTGTCCAGTTTCTTTGAGCTTCGATGAAATATATATATATAAATATATCAATAATATTTTAATATGAAAAAATTTAGTTCCTCATAAAATCATTTTTTGATCAAGAAATTAAACTTCACACATTTTTTCCATTCATCATTCTCCTATATCAACTACAAGAAAAGTATACAAATATTTATGATATGAAATATGATCAATCCTTCAATAATCATCTATAAAAGCAAAGCTACCTTCATATAATTACATATTCAAGTGTTTCACACAGTGTATGAGAAGAATTGAGATATATTGAAGAGTGTAATAGAAATAAGAGAGGGAGAGTGTGAAGAGTATACCATGAAGAAACCATAGTCAACCATCAAATGGAATTTTATAGAAAATAAAAGTCAAGGGAGTTAATTTTGTAGTAAATTATTCTATGAATTTAAATTTTATAAAATTATTATTCTAAGTAGAGGTTTTTTATTTTTTTTAAAAACATTAAGGATAATTGATAAATTTAAAAACATATATTTAAAATAGATTATTTTGATTTTTTAAGGGGAGTTTGAATTTTCAGATGATCATGTTTACATAATTATAATATAGTAGGGATTTTATTATTTAATAAATAATACTTATATTTAAACAAATAATTAAATAAAAATACTTTTTATAAGATGTGTTCGTTTAAGAAAAATATTTACTTTTTTCAATTCAATTCAAGGTTGTATACTAGAATTAAGAAAACAAAACATTGTTTTCTTATTGTTTAATTTTGGAAAACTTTTTTAAAAAGAATTTTATTTTATTAAAATATATATGTTATTTCTAATGATACAATTTAACATTTTATTTGTAATATGGTCTTTAATTTATGTAAATGCCAATAATATTAGTAGATATGACCATCATATATAATTTTAATTGACATTTCATGCATTTTAATACAAATTTTTTTAAAATTTAAATGTGTTTAAAATTATTTCTTTTAAATGTAAGTAATTATTTGAGAAATATGTATTTCGTAGATGCATCTTTTGAAATGTGTTTTATCACATACTATTCGTTATAGAAAAAATTTCTTCTTTGAAAATAAATCAGTAGACTTTGAAAGGGTTTTTAATTGGTTATGAATGATAAATGTAGATCTTCTGAAAATGTTTTCATCAAATTTGACACTTTTGTATAAAATGAGTTAAAGAGGATAGGGGAGTGAACCCCAATAATCAATGGGAAATTTCACTACAAGTGATACTATTAGTGGACACGTGGGTTTCTTATATTTTACAAGTTACATTTTAATCAATAAAATAATTATTATTTTCAAATTATTTTTTAGGAGAAATCAAAATATTTTTAAAATGGTATTTTTAATGGATTTAAAAATGAAAATTATTTTATAAAGGTTTTGAATAGTATTTTCTTATTTATTTTTCAAAAAAACCGTACCTTATAATTTTGGAATGTTTATATAATATCAAATATTGTATAATTCATAGAAAATGTTTTCAATATAATTTCAATGTATTTTTTAATAGTTTAGTAACCCATAACAAGGAAATTTTATGTTCTCCATATGTTTTAAAATGAATTTTCCAAGGTTATTCATAAGAATCAAATGTAAATTATTTTAATTAAAAACATCCATAAGTGAATTAATTTATTTATTTTATAATTTTTTATAAACTATTATATTCTGTAATTATTCTCTTAATCAGCTAAAACCTAGATCAGAAAATACCCTCAGTTGTGTAAAAAATTTGTATTGTTATGTTATATTTTATAAAAAATACATATCATTTTTCACCAAATCTGGATGTTCATGTTAGGGAATTGACAGTGTGATTCAAATAACCCTCAAAAACTAATATCTAATAACCAAAGCAACCAAAATTAAAAATTACATGAAATAATATAAACTAATATAAACTTAACCACATAATAATAGTGTTGGTGTTATAATTATGACCACCATACCAATTAATACCCTAATAATGTCTTCAGTAATGTAAGTGGATGTGAAACCCATGATTTATGACAACACCACCTATCATGTGGTGGGTGGTTTTGGAAAACACTAGGGTGATTCCTATGAAGTGAAACTATGAAACTCAACAAACCCTCTAATACAAAAAATCTAGCACACAAATAGAGTTTCATGTCACTATAAAATTTTTGACATTATTCAATAAATTACAAGTTTAATGAATAATGGAATCCTATAATAGGACTCCCCACAAATTTTAAATCTTATAAAATTATAAAAGGAAAAATAAAGATAGGACACCTGATGTAGTGATGATCCTGGATTGGCCATTTATGAATCTGTGTTTTGGAGATGTGACGATGAAGTTTATCCCATTGTTAATCCTACATCGACAGTCCTTCTTCTTAGTTCTATATCTTCTATTGTCGTAGTTTATTTTGCCTTATTTTTTACCCAATGTTGTTGTTTATATGTTTCTTAGGTTTTCTGGCTGCCGTAGTTTCCCTTGTTTGATCAATAGGATCCACGGTGCCTTTTTTCCCTTTTTCTATACCTGTATTTCTATCATATTCTTGGTTTCCTATTTTATTACATCATTCTCTTTCAGACATGACCCCATTTTGGATTTCATTGATGAATTCTATGATGTTTTGGATTGTGTTGGTTTCTTCTGTAATTGTAGAAATTTTATGGTGCATTTTTGGATGGTTTTATTGTCCATGATAGCTCAGAGGTCTCGTGGATCCTTGTTCTGGAGCTATGTTGACGAATCCTTCAACAATATCCACCCTAAATTGTAGGCTCCAATTTGGATCTTCTTCTAGCTGGCTATATAGTTTTTATTTTGGCTTGTTGTGAGTGTTGTACTTTATTCATGTTTGTTTGGTGAGTTATTGTTTGGTGTGGTTCTTGTTGAGGTAGTTTGGTTATTTTAATCCTCCCATCATGGATTTGGTGTTTGGGGTTGGTGGGATCATGCCTATAATGGTGTATGTTTCCTTTCCATTTAGTTATTCTTTTTATGGTTATAACTTAACCATAAAATGATATTATTTTGAAAATATAAAACATTAGTTAAGTGTAAGGAGAATTTCAGCATCATATCAATCGTCAACAATAAGAAAAATATCTCTATAAATACACTTATTTTCACTAACCATAAGTAAATCTAACAAAACTAATTCTATTTTCTAATGAACCCCAGCATAAAGGGAACCTAACAACACAAATAACCTATATTCATGCATAGATCACAACCATGTCCATTATACTTAAATGGGTAAAATAGGACCTCAATCACATAATAGAGTCTCATGTTGGTCCCACCTAAGATGATTTTGGCATTTCCGAGTACCCAACCACTATATTTCCACTCCTTCCCATGTCACCCAAACACCAACCTGATGTATCAAATTCTCAACCACTAAAAAATCAGCCTAAATTAACCACTACACAATTCACTTTCAAATAAAATACATCCCAACAAACCAAAATCACATAAAACCACAATCTACAACTAGAAAGAAGGAAAAAAAATTTAAAATAAACAATGCAAGAATAAATAGATCACAAAACTACCATCAAATAGAACCCAACATACACCAAATATTTCCACTTCCACTAAATCAACATACAATCCTATAGAATGTTACAAACTAGATTCACAAAAGTAAATATCTTAGATATTTCAATTTAATTGAATAATAATTCACCAGTGATCCTCACTAGGAGTTAACCAAGATATATTGAGGTGACATATCTAATCAAATCATCCATAATCCAAACCCCACTCAATAGAAAAGATCCTAAAAACATCCCAACTAAATAAATTGGATGAGGTATAAATATAAGAAATACTTGGATCTATCATTCGGTATTGAGTCTAGGTACAACTAAAATATTAAGGGGAAACTCTAAACCCATATAAAGGTTTGTCTTAAACTCTATCCGAATAAAAATAAATTTCACTACTCTATGAGGAATTCTCCTAGAAGAATAATGTTGATACATAAAATGTGAATATAAATATATTCATGATCAAAAAATAAATTGACACAACACTATCAAAAAATACACCCAGATACAAAATCACATTTAATAAAACACACTCAATTCTTTAAAAATTGTCCCTTTCAATTTAAATACAAATAGTTATTTAAACAATCCAAATTTTTCAAAACACATCATTTAAATTTAAATAAATTTGAAAACCTAAATTGAAAATTCATTTTCCTAATTCCATATTAATTTCACTATATAAAATTTCTACTTAAACATAAATTTAATTTATTATTTATTATATAAAACCATGTTTAAATATAAAAAAATTTCTAAAAATTTAAATGTTGTCCTAAAACATTGTTTTCCTATCAATAAATATTCCCCAAATTTTGTTTAAAAATAATTTTCCCAAAAAACATTTAAAAAAAATTCCTTTTATAAATATCCCAAAACAAATTTTAAAAATAAAACACTTTACAAAATCCCATTATCAACCAAAAATACAAATTTTTACCAATATATAAAAAATACCATCAATGGAAAAACCAATAAAAAACATTAACCAAAAACTATATTCGAAAACATTATTTCTCTATAGTGATTCACATATTTTTTTGTTTAAATAATAGTTGTCACCATTGTGCTCATCTTGAAAATATGAGAGGAAAAAATTAATTTTTTAGAGGTGAACCTTCACTACACACAGTTGGGTTACAAAGTTTGTTGAACCAAGAATCAACCTTGTAATTGGATCAGTAATTATTATATAACCATTTCATATATGCATTATAACGTTTTCCATACTTTGTGATTTGTCCATGAAACTTTGATTTGTTTACCACCATAACATATGATACTCATGAAGGCCAAAAAATCATAGATATACTCAATGGACATCAAAATAACATCATAACATAACAATAACCTTAAAAAAAACTCAAAATATAAGTAAAAAACAATAAAAATTTCCAATTGACCATGGTGACTCGAGTCTCATCCCAAATATTAGTGATCATGTATCTAATCTTAAGCTAAATCTACAGTCAAAATGATATTCCTAGTTTCCAGTCTACTATGAATGAACCAATAATAATAAGTGGATAATATAAAGAACATTAGCCCTCATGAAGAACATATGATGTGATATCATTCACAATGAACATACCTAGTAATCCACCTAAAATGGTACCCAACCAAGAACACCACTATCTTATAGGTCATTCCCAATCCCCACTTGTTGGAATCCACTAACTCGGCATCATGAAACACACTGTGGGAAATATTTCACCATTAGATAAGAAACCACCATAAGGATCTCCATCCCGAAATCTAATATGACATATCCATAAGTTGGAATCACGTGTATATAAATTATAATTTCAAAATAATTAAACATACAACTAAGTATGTAGTCTTAATAAGTGAATAATATAATCATATAAACATTACTGAATAAGAAACAACAACTCATACATGAATAGTATTAGATCTAATCCAATATGGATGAAACAAGAATTTCCAAAAAAATAAAAAAGAGAACCAATTCTCAACTGACCATCTATATATAACTCTTTTATCATTCACTAATTCACAAACCATCCACTATGGAACAACCTAAGCACCCTACATTATGATAAAAATATCCATGGAAATGGAAAGAAAACTGTTAGTGATCCATACACTGATAATGTACATCAGTTATTAATAAAACATTCTTAGTAGGAATTCAAAAAAGTGATTCTTCACTTATTTCAAAATAAAATTCATTTTATAATAGATTGAAATGAAATTAGAAAAAAAAATTATGAAAGATTATACCAAAAAAATATCAAACAACAATTGTTTTATCAAACTATCCACTCTTATATGTGAGAAATAATCCCATTTTAGAACAGTACATTAAATCCATACATTTCTATCAAAAATACAATTTCTAAAATAAAATTAAAAAATAATTTTAGGAATAAAATTCCAAAAACACTTTGAAAAAAAATTATCATAAACAATCCAACAAAACATGAATAAATACACAAAAAGAAAAACATCATTCTCATAATGATATAAAGGAAAATAAAAACAGCCCATGAATATGATGGTTCTGATATGTGTTAATTAAACTATGTGTTATAAGAAATATAATATCATAACAAACATATAGTATCATGGGTAAAACAATAGGTTCTTATGTGAATAGTAACAGAAATAGTTCATTGGTTCACTCTATCAATGGGACCTATAAAATCACATTATAAGCATTCATGTACTTATAATCCTTTTTTTATCATCCATTGATTGGGTCTTGGTTTTGGGTGTTTTTAGAGACCTTGGGAGATATTTTGATGTTTTGAGGCTAAGTATTGTTCTTACATGGTTATGGAAAACCATGTGGTTTATCATAGGAAAATATGTTCCTCCTTTGAGTTTCGATGTTAGGGTCACATGTTTAGTTCAAACCACATGGAAAATTCACAAAAACATAAGGCTTGGGATAGTGGGGATCAAATAATTAGCAGACTGTCTCCACACCATATGGACAAACCACAAACCCTTATCCAGCATCCGAGTAGGTATCACACTATTGGATCAAAATTTATATAAAAATTAATCCCAACCATGTGAAACTATCTATAATCCTAGTAATCATGCTTTTTTATGAATGTATTTAGTTCTAACCAGATATTCTAACCTAAGAAAATGTACGAATGGGGTTTTAATCCTCCGAAAATATAAACTAAAATCCAAAACATCCTATTATAAATTTTAAATGCATCCCATTTGAACATAATCTTTCACTTTATATATTGGAGGATTTCAAGAGGTGAGTTTGACCCCCCATCCTCTAAATTTTTAATATTAAAGTTCCACTGGATGTAATTAATCCATCTCTAATAAGTGAAATATCTTATATTTGTAATCCTTATTTCTTCTCTATGATCAATCATTTAGAGTGATGTATCATTATTTTAATGGTTTATATAATCCTTTAATTGATAAATTATAATTATAGGGATCCATATTTTATCTTTTTCTCCTTCGACTCTCTATTTTTGACACCTATTTTGTGTTAGTTCTAGATCATGTTACTAAATATAGGTGAATTTCTATGGAATTTTCTATATTTAATCCATTTATTTCTTTATTGAAATAAATTATATCCTCAATTTATTTAATTCACTTGGAAGGATTTGATGTTTTTATAGAAAAGGGATTTTTTTAAAATAGATCTTTTTTCAAAGACATTAAAATATTTATTGGATTTTGAGAAATGATTATTTGAAGTGATAAATGATTTGATGAAATTAATTAAGGTTGATTCTTGAGAAATCTGCCTTAAATTGAATTATTATATTTAATGTAATGTACTTGAGTAACACATTAATTTCAATATTGGGTATTAATTTATTAATGATTATTAGAGTTGAAATGTTTTACCTTGATTGATTTATTTATATATAGATTGAACGCACATGTGATATAGAGTAGTTAATGGGTGATTAGGAGACGTGTGCTCAAAAACAAACTCAATAGTAAGGGGTGTGTGGTGAAAGAATTATCTAAGAAATTTTTGGAATAATTGTTTCAAAAGGTTTTTTTATTGATTCAATCTCAATGGCCATACCTTTAAGGACATGTGCACACCATGATCCAAGATGATTAAGTAAATAGTGTGAGTATCCCAGAGAAAGGAACTAATAAATATCATGGAATATGACCATGTTTCTCTATGCTGATTTTATTATTACAAGAAATTTTTTATTAAAAACAATATTCAATTCCTTTTTATTTTATGAAAAAAAAACTCATTTAACATTTCTTTCGAAATATCTTTCCTTTAGTTGATTTCAAAACAGGTTTGACTATAAATGTGGAAATGATTTTCCATGAACTTTAAATATTTATACTAAATTATAAATGGTTAATTTTTCAAATAAATTCTAATATAACATTTTTTAGAATCCTACTATTCAATTTTTACTCACACTATTCCTTTAGCTAATGAAATTTATTGATTATGCTATGTTAGGCCTAGCATAAGGGAAATCACCACATTGAGGTTAGGGGTGTGCTTGATTCATGAGAACTTTTTTGATAATAGTGATTACTATAGTGTTTGTCCACTCATTGCACAAGGACAAAGAGGCCGTGCATTATTGGATGTACTGTCTCTTTTTGATGATTTTCCTCTTTGTATTTCATTATTAGTCAAATATGAGAACATTTCTCCTCGAGTAATGTCTTATATATTTATTTTTCATCATTTTATATACCACACATTCATTTTTTCTTAGATGATTCTTTAGATAAATCATTATGGCTTTCCATTTATTGATTTCCAGTCATAATTTTATACCCCATGGGGATTGGGAACACCCTTATAGGCTTGACAATTCCAGAACAGGAACCAGTATACCAGGGTGTTAGGGTTGATTCCTAAAAAAAGGTATCAAATGTGTTGGTTGATCTTCTTTCCTTGAAGTTGGTATACAGTGTGGGATCTCATGGTAGAAATTAGGTAGGATTTTTGGGACATTATTGTTAGTTTATAATTGATTCCCTAGACATCTCTCATTGTAAAAATCCTTAAGTTTCCATGGGTTTATGGGAAAAGTGTTATTTTTGAGTAAATTAATAAAATCCTAGTCTATACCCAAACATGATATGAGATGTTTAAAATCTAATAAAATTGATTTATATTGGATGAAATTAATATTCCAATATATATTGAATGATTTTTTATCTATGTAACTTTATTGATGATTTCATGAAACCTCTTGATTTGTGTAGTAACATACCCCCAATAAGATATTCAAATTGAACATGAGAGGTAGATATCGACAAAAAAACAATAAACATTATATTTGATCATTATATCGTTAATATAGTGGTTATAATTTCCAATGATCTGGTAAAGGTATCAAAACATTTTCTTATTCATGATCTATAAGTGAACCACAAAGGTAAGAGTCTAGAAATAGTGATCATGATTTTCTTCAATAGAAACCACCATCTTTATGAGTCTTAAATCATCCCAAGGATTGTGATATTTTGATAAAAAATAATGTACTAATTTAGAGTTCTTGGAAATTTTATATTCTATAATATTTAAATGTGATACCTTTTAGATAAATGTTATTATCATGAGGTAGTGTAATTTTATTATTATAGAAAATAAATACGATGGATTAGATGATAATGGCTTCAGAAAACTTCTATGAAAACCTTTTATCCATATTTAATGGTTTTACAGAATTCTATTATGTTTTCAATATCCAACATGGTGATAGAACTATGAATATGCATGAAAACTATTTTTCAAAACATGTTTCGCTTTCCCCTATAGTGGTGTTGAATGAGAATATAGTGGCCATATGTTTTGATACGGCCCTTCGATCTAATAACCATTCATAGGTTTTAATATTGAAAATAAATAATTTTGATGATTTATTAGATAGAGAATGGATTCTTAATCTTGACGTAGTGGGTAAGTAAGGGTTGGTGGGAGTTTCTCCAACTTTATGTGGTAGTTTTTTACTTACTCTAATGTAATGAGGCATTTAGATGAGTCTAATGGTGGAACATGACATCTAGAATCATAAATAAAATATATGATGTCTATAAAAGGAATGTTGACATTCTTTTAATTTGGAAATTTTTTCCATTCAATGTGGGTTTATATAGAGGCATCAAATATTTATTGTTCATTCGGCCAGTCAAGCCACATACACATGTTTTGTTATATAAATTCCAACCCACGTATTAGTGAAAGATTATCAAGAACTATGGGTAGTGTGTTTCTTTCAAAATCATCATAAAATAAGTGGTTCTAATGACAATAATCTATGATGAATTTTCATTATGTTGTGGAAGAGTCTCTAGATGAATATAATGTTAGTCCAACAAAAATAAGAGGTATCATCACAATAAAATCACATTAGTGAAAATTTATTAAAATATCGGCGCACATGATTAATTTTTATTGAATCATATTGTGTGTTTATTTAGCCTTCCTAAAATGCTTATGACTTATGTGATGAATATCACTATGCCCCTTAAAACTAAGGCCGGATAGGGTCTATGATTCCCTTCTTATTACTTCTCTTTATCAAAGGTTTCTCTCACCTAGAATATTCGATTTCTCAACATGAACCCATTGGAATCCATTTTTTAGAAGGATTGGATAATTTCTTATAAAGTTAAAATTTACTATATTATCTCATGTAGGTCTCTTTTACTATACCAAATGGGGGTACAATGTTTTATAGGGAAAATGGGATCCAAGGTCAAGTATAGCCAGACCACCTCTTCCAGAGTTGGTTATAGTGATATATTTATTTTATTTTTATATGGAGTAACAATTATACACTAGTGATCTCTCTTCAGTGGACATCATGTTTTTTATGTGTTTCCATTTTACATTTCAATATTTCCACAAATTTTGGAGTTATAGTTTTCTATTGACTTGATATCAAGTACCGAAACTATCTTTATTACTTCTTACCACTTGAAAATAGAAAAAATAAAAGAGTTAAAGACAATTTTGGATTATTTTTTAGATAAAGACTTTATTTTATAGAGTGTGGCCACTGGGGGGGGGGTGACTGTACTTCTTTCAATGATGATTAAATAATTTTCCATTTGTTTGATTTCTAAAAACTCAAACTAGTTACAGTAAATAAAAAATATTTGTTACCGCAGATAGATGATTGTTATAATCAATTAAAAGAGGTGATGTGATTCATGTAGATTTATCTTTGGATTGGTTATCAACAGATTTTAATTAATGACACTGATATCCTAAATATTATGTCATAGAGAAAGTATGGCATCTATGAGTTCATTGTTATACATTTTGGAATGACCTATACTCCTGGAGTTTCTACAATACTTATGAACCTGATATTCCATGATTATATTTACTAATTCAAGGTGGTAATTTTTGATGAAATATTATATAAAATTAAAACTAATATAGATAAATTGTGTTATCTAAGGGAATTTGTGAAACTTTTGAGATGTCATTGACATTATGTTAACCTATCAAAAGATAATTTTTTGATTGAGGATGTAAATTTCATGGGAAACGTGGTCTTGGAATACAATATTTCATTCCATCATGATATGGTGCTGTATTATAGGATATGGTAAAACCAATGTAATTTTTTTTAGATTCATAACTTCTTGGGATTTGTGTGGTATTACTAGAAATTTATTAATGTTTTCTCAAATTCATCTTCTCAAATGGCCGATGTCACTCAAAATGGAGTAATTTTTTAGGGGGTTTGAAATTTCATAATAAATTTGATGATTTGAATTATATTTTTAAATATGAGATAGTTTTTAATCTTTATTGGTTGGGTAGTGCTATGTGTTATTTTGCGATGCATCATGTTCAATTTTCAGTTCTGTTCTTATGCTGGGAGATAACATCATAGAATAAAGTTCCTAATATCTTAGGACATGCAATAAGAAATATCCTACACATGATCTCAAATATCCAACTATGATTCATTAATTTAAGAGTTGGCAGTATTAACTTCTCGTTAAAAAATTTACAATTTATTCTGATAACAAATGAATGAGTTATATATTCTAAAAAAATAATTGAATCATCATAATTGGTGATGGTAGGTTTACCTACAATACTTCGACATCAACATTTCCTACACCTATAGAAAGGGTAATATTATTAATGATTCCTTGATAAGTAAACCTACATCCCATTCCATTAAAGAACCATAAAAATGTTGAATTTTGTGGATCTATTTTATTTTATGTATTTGATAGTTTGAGGGGGAAATAATAATTTTAATTTGATGAGAATCTATTTGAATTCCTCAATTATCAAGGTGATTTATTTGGAGAAGTATCTTCATGATGAGTTATATGACATTAGAGGCTCAATATAGGGTGGGGATATCCTTAGTAATTTTTTTTTTTCAATTGAGTCTATCCTATTATTTTGATCCCCATACATCATAACGTTACCTGTGAGAAAATATATAGTGTGGTGTTTCCAGATTTTTAAGGGGATTTAACACCCAAGAACAATTAATATGACCTTTGATATGTGGAAGCAATTCTGGAGGCTAGGAATGAGATAAGATATCATGGGTTTATTCTCATTGATATACCTATAAAATGGTCAAGGATGAGCACCAGAAACCTTTAGGATTACTAAAGTACCAACTTATTACTACATGAATGTGGGAAGATGTTTTGGTAGATTTTTTATTGGGTTTACATATACCCCTTAAGGGGAAAATATAATATCGGTGGTGATTTATTGGATAACTAAATCTACTAACTTTATTCCCATTTGTGTTACATTCAAATTTTAGGAAATATGAATTTCATATTTGTAAGATATTATCATATTTGTAAGAAATTACATCTAATATAGTTTTTTATAGGGATGCCTGATTTACTTATTGTTTTTAGAGATTATTTAAGGAGGCAATGAGATATTATTCAAGACTACGTAAGTAATATCATCTATTTAAGGATATACATACAAAATTAGTTACAAATATATTGTAATACTTGATTCATACCTAAATTCATTGCATTGTTTGAGCTTAATATGACCACTTAGGATTGGATGATCTTGGTTACAACAACTGTTACCTGTCATCTATCATGAAGATACCCTTTTTAGGTTTTTTATAGTTACTCTTTTAAATATTCATTCTGTTGGTCTGAGATTTGGGAAGCTTCCTTGGATGGGCCTAGTTTGGACTAAGAGATGATGACAAATATTGAGTTGATTCATTAAATAATGGTCATGCCTCAATTATAGTAATAATATTATATTTATATTTGATAATTCCCATTGGATTTTAGTATCAGTGGATTGTATTTTTTATATATCATCCTTAGTTCGGTCACCAAAGGATTAGAAAATAAATAAATCTTATACTGAGATATGTTGGACCGTTTTAGGTTCTTGAGCACATCGGTAAGGTGTCTTACCATTTTGATTTTACATATCATTTAATATCATTTTATAATATGTTCCACATGTATTAACTCAAAAATAACCTATTTAACCAATCTCATGTCTTGAACAAGGGTGATATTGATGAGAAAACATATTTATCCACAACTGGAAACCAAGTCTAGATTATTAATTCAGATTTGTGGTTATTCATGATAATCCCATACATGTGGTTTGAGTGTAATGGAAACATGGTTCTCATTTTAATTAGAATTGAGATAATGAGGAATTTAAGAGAGAGTAGTGGCCTAATATATTTTTTAAGGATTATTCAAGATAGTAATTCAAGGGGTCGAAATAGTTTATGATGGGGAGATTGTAACATTATTTTACAAAATTTCATGTACTTTAAATAACATGTTTTTATTATAACTTTATTAAGTCTTGGGGTTGGGTTGTTTATAAATACATTTACTTGTTTTTTTTGTTTTTAGGACTTATAAGAGTTGACTTAAGGTTAGTAAAAACTATATGGTTAATCCAAAGAAAGAGTGTGCCGCATTTTTTTAAGGGTAGTACTGAAAGGTTAGTTGAAATCATGTGTCCACTTCATTAAACTACATGTTTTGGGATAGTGAGAATCATAATATTGGTCCATGGTCTTCAAATCAAACATCCAAACCCTACATCATTGTACACGTTTTTAAGGGAAAGTGCGTGGTTAGAACATGGCTTGTCAATATTTGTGACCTAACCATACATCCTCTCAAGAAACCCAATAATTTATCATGTTTTGGTGCACTTTTAGACCAAATCAGGTGTCTTAACCCCAAAAACTAATCAAATGGATTTTTAATACCCATAAATCATAATTAAAATCCATAACTCCTTATTATAAAGTAAAAAAAACCTCCAATTCAATATTAATCCCACCCTTCTTCTTTTGGAGGCTCTCGAAAACTTCTTTTTATCCTCCAACCTCTCTTATTCTTGGTTCATATTGTTGGTGGATTTGATTGATCCCAATCCTGTAATTGAAATCAATTTTATTTGCAATTCACTTATTTTATCTTCTCTCTTTCATTTAGAGTGTTAGATCCCCTCATTTTTTATTCATATAACCCTTGAGTTAATGGATTGTAATTCTAGGGATCCCTCTTTTATCTCCTTTTACATCGACTTTCCATTGGTGGTTCCTGTTTTCAATGTTTTCATGATAATTTAACTAATTTTATGTTTTTTTGTTATGATTTTACTAAAGTTTTATCCTTGATTTCTTTCTTGAATTGAATTTTATATTCAATTGATTTCCTTGATTTGGACATATTTGATGCTTGATTTTAAAAGGGCTTGGATTTTTGTAAACAAAACTACATTTTAAAAACATTGAAAATATTGTATTATTTTTGGGAAAATATGGATTGAAATATGAAGTGGTATAAAGAAATAAATTGATTTTTATCATTATGAAATTTTTATTAAAATGAAAATATATTTTTAAAGCCATGAACTTGATAAAACCCAATGATTTAGTTCATAAATTCAAATATCCTTTTCATCCTAAAATTGAGTGTTAAACTATGAAACATTATATTAATTGAAATTAATTCCCTTGATTAATTGACTGATTGATTGATTAAAATTACATGTCAGTCTTAGAATTTGGTTATTAAAATAAAAAAACTTCAAATTTTACTCCATAGAAGTAGATTAATGATTACCTTTATAACAAAACAAAATTTGACATGATTTTTCCCCGATGGGGTGTTGATTGATTCTATCTTGATGTCTTGAGACATAGGGATATGTGCTGACATTTTATGATGATTAAATATGTTTTTTAAGGATACTAGATCCAAGAAATAATCAATCTCTTGGATTATGACCACAATGCATTTTTTATTTGATTATTACATGCTAGGGTTTATTGTACATTTTTATTAATTTCTATTCACTTTTATAAAAAAAATAATTTAAGCCTAATTGTTCTATATATCATATCTACTTATTTTAAAATATTCCTTGACTATAAATGGGATTAATAATCCACGATTTTTTTGTTTAAATTTAATGATAAATGGATTATTTGTCGTGTAAATTCTTATGAAACTTGTTTTTGGAATCCAACTGGGATATAATTTTCTCACAACCTACCTTTTACATTATCTGCTTATATATTATGTTATGTCGGCTCTAGGAAACGTGAAAAAGGCACATGGAGTCGGTAGGTATTCTTGATTCATGGGACATTTTCTAAGGTTCTGACCAATGGATATGTTTTTTATTCATTACATAGGGACTCTAAGGCCTTATCTTATTGGATGATGTGTCTCTTTTGGTCTATGTACCACTTGGGAATAATTTATTCTTCTTCTTTTCATAATATTATCATTGATTATTATTTTTCATACCAACTATCAATCATTTTATCTTCCATAGTTATTTTTTTCTTGTTTGATTATTAGTTTAAATCACTCCCTCTACCCTTTTATTGATTCCCAATAACTATTTTATATCCCTTGGGGATAATAAATTCAATTCATGTTATTCCAGTACCTATTCAGGTATTGGTGTACCAGGGTATTCATATTGGATCATGAAAGTACCCCTTGTCAAACAATATATTCACCATTCAACACCCATCATATAACTAATGACAATATGAACCATTAGGATGACATTGCTTTCCAAGGGGACGAGATAGTGAGAATAGATTAGAATAGTAATGAATCAATCCAGAATTTCTACATAGCTACATAAGGTCCCATGATAATATCCCATTTAAGTTATAAATAAATAAAATAAGAAATATTTATATAAATCAAGAACGAAATAGTTTTAAATGAATATCATCTCACCCATGACAACCTCTTATGTAATATCCATGATCAAATGATCTAAACACTGAATAACTATTGGAAACCCCCTCGGGGTTTCCAATGAAAACACCTAGGGTAAAATTCAATAACTTCGTACACAAAAAAACTATAAAAATAATCCAAATTTTCCAAATGGTCATTACTAAAAATAAAGAGCATTATTCCAATCCATTTCATATACTTTGTAACTCCATTTCAAAACATATCATGAACCCAAAGAAATAACCTTATTCAAAACTATTTAAT
This sequence comes from Viscum album, assembly GCA_963277665.1. Classification (NCBI taxonomy): domain Eukaryota; kingdom Viridiplantae; phylum Streptophyta; class Magnoliopsida; order Santalales; family Viscaceae; genus Viscum; species Viscum album. The sequence continues at coordinate 1,374,046,386 of OY728135.1, forward strand.
TCTATATTCATAAAAAAATTAACAATTCACCAAATTTGTAATGAAAAGAGGGTTATATATTATTTAAACAACAATTAAATTTTAAAACAACCCATTAAAAATTTTCACATCACATTGAAATAAAAGACACTTTTAATGTTAGAAACCCTCTTAAAATTTACTTTATCTACCTTTATTCTATGTTAACACTAACATAATAACAATTCAAAAAAATAATATAATTATTATATATATATAATAATGAAAATCAATCATTTAAATCCACAAACCACGAAATTATACTTCATTAAATGAAAAATTAAAAAACAACCTACCTTAATCATGGTGGAACCAAGATTCAAAATTCCAAAATGTGTTTCCATAAATAGAAAAAAATCTAAAAATCCAAATGATTACCTCTAAATTCCCTAAAAAATAAAACCATCATTATCAGATCGCCTCGAATAATAAATCTACACAAACCTACTGCTAGTGTTTTTTGGAGTGATGAAAATCAGTTTATAAAGAAATGTGGAGAAATGAAAATTAGAAATAAGAGGGATTATATTAAAGAACTCATAGGGAATTGATGTAATTGAGGCTTGAAATAAAGAAAATAGGATAGGAGATCCTAATTTTTTTGTACAAGATATTTTTAATTATATAATTACTAAAATAAAGCCTTTGGGATATGAAAATCAAAGAGGAAATACCCAAAACTAAAAAAATGAAAAAATAGGGAAGGTCATCTTTTTTGGTAGAAAAGTTTGATAAATAATTCTTTATCAATGAAAAAATTACTTTAACCATATATAAATTTTCTTAGTGATGTTGCATGGTTTTTCCAAACCCTAAAAAACTAATTCTTCCCACAACTCGGATATAAAGGTACCTTTCACGGTTTCTCTAAGGCTCAAATAGCTCACCCTAAAAACATTTTCAACCCATCTTTAAAAACCATGAACATTAAAAAATGAACTATAACCCACGCATTTACGAGTAACAACATGGTTTTAGATAAAATTTCTATGTTAAAAGTGTCCTTAAGAGAAAAATAAATAATGTTAACGAGCTTCCTAGTCCACCAAATATAGTTAGATTTAGTACCTAATATATTTTATATCTTCAGTGAAGAATATTATATAGATACCCTCACATTTTTTCAACATTTAGAGACAACTATAATTTCAATGGTATAATTTATTAAGGCGTAAGAATATAGATTCCCATGTTTTTGTATGATTTTTCAAACCCTTTTTATATAAATTCTATAATAATATATATTTTTGTTTTCACACTATATAATTTAATTGGGGAATAAAATATATCATACTCAAGATAGATCTGATCAAATAGGGATTTATAAAATTAATAAGAAATATTTCTACATAAAATAAAATAACACGGTACTTGTATCATAAATTGGACATATTTATTAAAATTAAAATTGAAAGAAAAATACATGTAACTAAAAGGACATCAGGATTGAAATTTCATACTTAATGCTCTCATATATAAGTAATAACACTGTTTATAACTAAATAATATAGAAAAACATTAGAAATATGACAAAAAAATTTAGAATTTGTGAAATAACATTCTGAACTATGAGGACATAAATATATATATATACACACACACACACACACACACACACATATATATATATATATCAAAAAGGTAAATGTTACTATTATATGGTGTTTGTGTATATTTATCCATTATATATAAAAATATCCCACAGATTTATTACAGTTTTTATAATATATATATATATAATTTATAAGGGGATTTTAAAACTATATTACGGATAATATATTGGTTTTGTATAAATAAATAATTAACTTACATTTAATAAATATAGGATTATGAAAAATAAAAATGAAATAATTTTCTAAAGGATCTAGTTTTTATTCAATTTTATTTTTTAGTTTTATGGGGTTTTTTTTAAGTTTTAAATGATTAATATTTTTTTCAAATTTTAGTTTAGTAGATTACATATTTTTAACCAAGATATTGAATTTTTTAAGTGGTTAATGAGATTATTTTTTATAAAACAACATTTAGATTCTATTTTAAATAATTAAATAAGAAATATATGGAATGTTATAAATTTTAAATAAATAAATTCATATTTATATATTCTCATGGAAAATTTTTAGCCTTGACAATTAATTTTATGATTAAATCATTCATTTCCTCACATTTCCCACCTGAATTCCATTTCATTATAAGATTATTGTTTATTAATCTGATGTTTCAAAATATATGACCCTTAATTTAATCCCTAAAATTTCCCTCCCTCCCTATTTTCGCAATCACATCTATGGTTATGTTTTCTACCATTATTATACACAAATCCCATCCCCAAAAAGCCTTATTCAAATTTTTGGGGGCATGGTGAAATGAAAATTTCTTAGGGGACTAAAATAAAATATTTTCTCAAAGTGGGTAATGTACATATTCAATTTAGGGATTTATAAAATGGTCCTTTGACTCATAAGTTCATGTAAAGAGTTTTTATAATAAATATTCTATTTTATGATTAAATTTTAGTTTTTATATCTAGCGACTTTTACCGATCCTAAAATTTTTCATCTTTATTTATTTTTTCATTTTAAACTCATTTAGATGATATGTGTTATTTCTTTTTTTCCATTACTGATTGACTATGATGTATTAATAAATCATTTCTCACATATTCTATAAAATTTTTTCCATTCAATGACTACTCTAGTTATTACCTAGCTTCCTTATGTAGATTCATATATATTATCCAATGAACATCTAATATGAAAATTAATCAAGGAATAATGTTTACTTATATTTCATTTCACTATCCTCTTGTGTATTATATCTAATTCACTCTTTAATATATTTGAATTAAATTTACTTGTCATTTCTTAAATTTCCTCTCCTCTTATTTACAATTCAACTTCCTTGACCGGATTTTATTATATCATATATTTTAAAAATATTTAGAATATATTAATAACATTATATAATATTTCCATTGAAATATTCATTCCCTTATAATACACTCCCATTGATTAGATCATACATGACAAGTTACTATCTTTGTTAGGGTGTTTCTTTATGAATGTCACTTATTTACGTTAGGCTCGCTCTAATTAATCTATATTTTTCTCTATTGGGTATATAATACACTAAACATGTATCTTATTGAATTTTTTCATGAATTTAAAGGATTCATATTTACTCATCAAACTCTCTCCCTGATTTTTCATTAATCCATACATTCAAAATTACAATATACGTAATGGTTTCCCTATTAATATATATTTTACCTTGAGATTTCATATGTTTAAAAAAATATGACTAATTTTATTCTCTTAATAATTAAATATTCATATTCTTTATGTTTTATAAATTTTTATCATTTGAATGTATTTTTACTATTACTATTAGAATTATTCATACTTCTCCCATTATGATATTTGAAATGAATATTTCCCTTGACACCCCTTTTGTGATGAAACTTATTCTCCCTTTACATGATCATTTATAACTTATTTTTATAGATAAAACCTATATATTGGTGGCTTCCATTTAATAATTACTCAATCCTATGACATAATATTTCGTATTAATTTATGATTCTTTTGAAAGTAGTTGTTTCTCTAAAATTTTCTATATTTTCTAATTTGAATCTCTCTCTATTACCACTTTCTTCGATTTTTTTATTCCAATTTTAAATGTCTTATATACCACAATAGCTTGTATAATTTGTATTTAATTTCCCTTTCCAATGTACTCCATAGTTCCATATTATCATTTCTAATAAAATCATTAAAATGTTAATTATATTTCATCTCAATTTTAATAAAATTTATTTTTTTTCATTTTAAATAATATTTTTATCTGACTTTATTTCAATCACTATGGATTAAAAATAGAATTTATCAAAAAAAGAATTATTATTACAAATATTTATATTTATTCATGTAATCTCTAGAAACCATTATTTTATAAAATCATATTTTTTTTATAATACCTTAACTTAATGAAAATTATTATAAAATTCATTAATTACTTCCATGGAAGTTATTCTCCTCTTATAAACTATTTTAACATAAATTTATGATTAAATAATTAAATTTTATTACACTTTCATTCCTTCTATATGATGGAATTTATTTTTTAGATGTTTTTTTTATATTTCATGAAAATTTATATATAACCTATTTTATTTTCCTGATTTAATCATGCAATGGAATTAAATATATTATAATATTGAATTTTTTGGTATACATATTAAAAAATATATCCTTATATTATAGTAAAACCATGAATTATATATCCCTCCAATTCATTCAATAATTATTTACACCAATTTATAATATTATTCATGGTACTTAGATGGTTAGTCTAGTCAACTATATTATAGTACATGGGATTATATCCAAGTTCTTTGTGAAAATTAATAATAATTTTTCAATCCTTTTTAATGTTTTTTATGTAATATAAATCTAAAATACATTATAATTTATTATGATACATCTGTTTAGTTATTTTCATATAAATTCTTATAAATATGTCACATTGTTTAATTCATATTATTTTTTATATATTTAATGAATTAATATGAACATAAACTCCCAAACTAAAATAAATACATTTTTTGGTAAAATAATTTATCATGATTTATGTAATCATATTTAAATTATAATTTTCTAAAAACATATAAATACATTAATTTATTTAAATATATAATTCTTTATTTAATAATATTTTTATCTATTATATTTACAAAACATTTTTTAATAAATTACATATTTTAATATTTTTAAATTTATTTAGTATCTCATTATATATTATTTTATATCATGTCCTTCTATATTTATTAATAGTGACATAAATATGTTTTGAAATTAACTACCTTAATTACATAATTATTATTATATAAAAACATTTCTAACATTATTTATTTATTCTTTTTTGTATATTTTTTATAATATATCATTTTATTTTAATAATTAAATCATTAATTTTTTTAGTGATTAAATAATTAATTATTTTTTTGATGAAGATGGTGGTGTGCTAAATATCTTTCGAATGGAATGTAAATTTAATGGTTTCCCGTTATAAATGGATTTTTTTTCATTTTACTACATAAGGATCACTAAAACATCATTTTGCTATAGGATAGAGTGCTAATAGATATACCAAAACAATAAAAACTCAATTCAATGATCTAATAATGGGTTTCATTTTTGTAAGTATTGAAGAAGATATATCTTCTAGAATAACATTAGATATTATGATTTGGAGATAAAAATGAGGACATGATTAATGATGAAAAGGATGAAAATTTGATGTTATAGTAATCCTGGAAAAATTCAACAAATTATTCATATTTTTTTTTGATCTCACTTGTTTGAAGAATCATTTTTGAAAATGAGTATATGTAAAGAGAAATAGAGGAGTTGAAGAGAAAATTTTTTCTAAAGCATTTCATTAAGGAGGGGAAATTTATTCTTATTGGTTATGGATATTAATATATTTTTTGTCATTTTTTCTAATATAATCTACAAGAATTAAAATTAGGTAATATTAATCATAATAAAAGTATATTACAACAGTAATAATGGGATCTCAGTCTCCATCCATATACCTAAAAATTCAAAACTACATAGAATTGGATATGCTTACATGGTTTGTGTTATATATTTTTTATCCCAAAAATTCATAACGAAATTAAATCATTCACTAGAGTCCACCTTAGTATGGAAGAAAGTGAAATATATGTAATATATATAATATTCTAGAATTTTGATGGATCCTGTTGAGAATTACAACTATTGGATTCAATCACTCTCATAGAAAATTAAAATAATGTTGATTTAGGGGAGGATACCAACATATCACTAATTAATGAGTAAGGATATATAATTCAATAAATAATGAGTTTTATTTTTCATTCCTCCTATAAAAATTTTATTTAGGTAGGAAATCATACCAATCATATCACAAATGAAACATAGATATTTGAGTGTAAAACGCTTTTCCCAAATCTATAAAATGAAGAAAAATTACAATTTATTCCTCTAGTATCAAAACTATGATCGTTTCCCATCTATGTGTAATATAAATCATTCAATGGGATTTGGTTACTAAGACTTCGGGTTAGTCATTTCCACCAAGTTATACAAAAGATAATAAATGTGCACCATAATTCAGAAAACTATAATAGTTTGAATGATCAGAGTCGTGGATTGTTTTCTATTTTGAAGGAATTCGATATATATTTCTGGAGTGGTATTCATTTTGGTTCTCACCAATTTAATATACATCATAATAATATTTTATTACTAAATATTAAATATAATGAAATCAATATTATCTAGTGTTTTATTCACTTATATATACATGATTCTAATGATATAGTTTTTAAATCATTATTCAATAAACCAAATTAATATGTTCAATCCATATCAATAGGTAACTCATTACACAACTAACAAATTACATTACTCCCAAAAAATTGAGTCGAATCATATTTACATATACGAAAATTTATCCTATAAAAAATGGTATTTAAACTTTTCATGTAAAATTTTACAATTATTTAAAACTAAAAATACCCAAATTAGTAAGCTTGGAGTTATATATTTTCAACCCATAATTCCTTAAGACAATAAATAATCCTCCTGACTTATGGGATGTTTTACCAAATTCACTCTACTGTGGGATGCATTACTCAAGGGAATTAGTAATTTCATTATAAATAGAATATGTTGAGATTACATGAAATGGATGAAAATAAAGGGTGGGATTAAATTATCATTAAGGGGTATAGAAAAATAGAATCTATCTTGGAATAAACAAGGGATGAATAATATATAAGAAATAAAAAACTATATCATAAAATTAATAACATAAGAGTGGAAAATATCCATATACTTCCAAAGAATACAAATAATCACATGGAAAATAATAAAAAATTTCATTGTTATGGAATATGTAATATTTATGATCATATACATACCGACATGGGCTCATAAAAAGACATCATTTAAAATATAATGGTTTACACAAAATACCCAAGATAGATTTTCTCATGAGTCAAAATAATTAATCATGGGGGTATATTATTTCAATCTCCATACATGATAAATTTTAATGAATGTATTTATTATATTAGGGAATAAAATTATATAAATAAAAAAATGCATTAAAAAACCAATAAACATCTATATTGAGATAATAAGAATATAGAATGTTAATATTTCCCAAGTCAACAAATGAAATAACATTATTTGTAAGTGTTGGAACCATGTCTATTATTTGCATGAATTGGAGTATTGTTTTTGTTTGTTGTCAATCCTCAGTGGATGTTCAGAATGTGTGCCAACAAAGTGATCATAACATCAAAAAAGGAAAAGGCATGGGCACCGTGAAAAAACTTGAGATGTGTGTGAAAAATGATATCAGCGTGAAAGATTACATGCCATATGAGATGTTCTTCACACCACAAGGGGTTTTGTGCACGGGGGTCTCAGAAACCTATAAATAAGAGGTGACCCCACTCATTCCATAATATTGAAGACATAGAGAAGGTAAGAGGTCTGATGCGCATAAAAAGATCATGTAAAGGGGCATGTGCGAAATAGTCTCGTTTGCGTGAAAAATTCTGACATGCACCAAAAAGGAAGACCTACACGTAAAAATTGGGGTGGCGCGTAAAAGACTCAGTTGTGCAAAAAAGGGAGTTTTCCACGAAATATTTTTCCACACAAAAAGGACATTTTGCGTGAAATAGTAAGGTCTTGCGCACAAAGGGTAGGTGTTGCGCGCAATTGTCAGTGAAACTTGTTTACACGTTCTAGTTATTTGGATCAGTGGTTCAGTGCATACAAGTGCATCATTTATGGACTTCGATGCAAGTACAGTCTCGTGCTAAGAAGAGACAAATACTTCAATAAAAATATATTGATGAGACATTCACGTCTATAAACTGATTGTGACTTTACCAAAGGCAGTGAGCTTGGGGGAGTCAACGGGAGTGACCTGAGGGACACAATGGGTTATCCATAACAGCTGTAAAGGCAGTGAGCCTGGGATAGAGTGACTATTCCCTAACCTTTGTAATCCACAACTAGTGAAGGATAGTAGAATTTGGTATAACCGACAACTTGTTGGTGTATGCTCCTTGGAAATATCCCTTAGCGGTGAACCAAGTGAAAATTGATGTGTCATCTATTTGCATGTGAATGTTTCAATGTTGATCATATCCATCATACAGTTTTAACTAGTTCCTAACAATGTGGGAACAAGATCCTTGTTTTTAAAAGAAAAATTTGACACCCTGATTCACCCCTCCCCTCTCAGGGTATCCCGGGGTCTTACAGTAAGGACCCTTTAAAGTAACATTATATTTTTATAATGGGTTCATATTTATGTAAATACAAGAGAACATATAATATAAATAGTACCAGTGATATTGAATATATCCATGAAATTAATGAATATGGACATGGTGGTGAAAAAATAAATTCAATAGATAGACTATGTTTGAAAAAAAATAACTATTATAAATTGGTTGAAGTGTTAACTATAGATTCCTAATACTATTTATACGGTAGTTTATTAAATAAAACTCCAAATGAGATATATTTTATATAATTTGAGAATAAAAGGTGGTGAATTTATAAAATTAGTTTTCATAATTCTTTTTTATATAGTTTTTAAAAACTAATTTGTTACCATTAAAAATTTATTTTAGGTTGTGAAAAGAGGACACAAAATACAATGATTTATACATATTCTTAAATATTTAATTTTTGAAAATAGATAAGTTAAAAATATTAAATATTTATTTGAATATAAAAAATTCCTAAGTGGAAGGAAATACGTTTATTAATTCTTTTAAAACATCAAACACTGTTTTTGAAAAAAAATATTTAAGAAATGTGAAAATTATTTTATTTGAAAAACAATAGAAAAACCAATAGTAATATTTATTATGAAAAATATTTATAAAACATAGAAATGCTTTCCAGGTGTTAAATATTAAAAATTATATTTTTTTACACTTTTATAAAGTGTTTCAAAATAGTCTCAAGTTGAAAAATATTAAAATGATTTCATTAAAACATTTTAAATAAAGTGAAATATTATATAAAATCACCATTAACAAAAATTTACACATATATATGAACAATATAGAAACTATATAAAGAATATGGTCATAAAAGAGAATATTGACATACCATAAAGAAGCGATAATTTTGTGTCCCATACAAACAAATGATTGATTGAATTGTGAACCAATTAGAGGTGAAATGTAAAGAATAATATTAAACCGAAAAAATAATTATGGAATAAAATTTGCTAAATTTATAGGGTGGATGAAAACAAAAAAGATATGGTGTTCAATATTAATAGTTATAACATTATGATTGTAAATTAAGTTATCAAAAAACTTAATGAATTAGCTAATTGATCAGAGAACATGGAGTAAAGATTTATTTTTTAAAACTATAAATTCTATTAATAAAAATTTATTTAAGATATAATTATTTTATTGGTTAGTATTTATATAATATAAAACTAAGTTGGTGCGTAATAAGAAAAATGACTCGTGAAATTGAAATTATCTCAAAGAAACCTAACCTCATGTCCCCACGCACATCATGTTTGCATATAACCTCATGAATTTAAAAAGTTCTTTTATTAAATTTTTTATTTAGAATGATTTTTTGATATATCTATATTATAACATTCCATTTATTATCATATAACAATCATTAATTGTATATTTTTTCTCTCATTAGAAATCAGTGGTTTTTTGGTTAGTTTCTCTAAAATAGATTCTTTATATTGAATATAGTGAGCTAAGTTGTAAAATAGTTTATTTAACAATATTATATTATTGATATATTTTATTTATCAATTTAGTGGCATAAAATGTATTCATGTTAATAGGTTTTCAAAAATAGATTCACATAATGAAAAGTGTCTCAATTTTCTCATTTTAAGAGGGTAAATTTATCAGAATTTATTTAAAAATTATAATGTTAGGGTAATTAATAATTATAAATAAAACCTAATATTACCTATAATATAATTGGTGAGACTCAACCCTAATACTCGCCAAATAGGTAGTGGAGAGAGAAACACTAGGTTCTCACCTTGGGGGAAATAATGACCATTTGTTGTTAATATTTTTTATAGAATTTATAATTTATAATTATATAATCATAATCATATCATAAATATAAGGTTATTTTTTAAATCCACATTTTCTTAGTGTATTTAATGTAGTAATGAGAAATAAAATACATCAACCATGAAGGTGGTAATCCAACCACAAATCAAGAAATGTTTTCATATTCGAGTGATCAAGAGGAAGATATATTATTGTTATTATATTAATATAATAACATTTTATTATAATCAAGACAGAAATTTCATTATATTAGGATGTGTATAATTGACTATTATGAAGTGTAAGAACAATGAATCATGAATTTACTCAGTTAAAATATTTATTTTTTCATTGATATCCTCTTTTAGACTACTCTTAGGACATCATAAGATAATAATTTGGTGAAATCATAACCACTAGAAAATATTAATAAGGATTTAGGTAGAGTTTTTGTAGAGATAATATAACATATGAATAATTATGTTTCAATATAATTAAGGCGGTGAATGGGTACTTTTCTAGGTAATATGGGCGGAAAAACTATAAATATTATTTTCTTAATATAAATTTCGATAAATTATTCAAGTGAATTCGATAAAATATTTGTAATGGGATGGTAAAGGTTTTGTGAAGGTAGATAACTCTCCCATACACCCATTGTTGAATAATTTTATTATATTTTGAGATATTACATCTGAATTTAACATTTTTATCTCAATTTCACCTATATAGTGAGGACAATGTTTTACTATGGTCTATTATTTTAATGTCCAAAAATAAAATTGACCTTGTAAAATAATTTTTGAATTATAATTAAAATTTTAGATCCATTTCAAATGAATAAATTTCTAAAAAAAATTAAAACAAATATAGTAGTTTATTATGTGGGAAAAATTTTAGAAAATAAATCAATTTTCATAACATAATGTGAAATACTTTTTATTACATGTAACATAAACAATTATTAAATGAGTGTTAATTTCTCAATTTGTTAATTTTATCAATATATTTCATGGAATTTATTATGGAATAGTGGTAATTTTAGTTGATGAATATAAATAAACATAATATATAGAAAAATATAATTATTTTGGAAATCGGTATTCTAAAAGTAAAATGTTTTACACCATATTTTAAATTTTGATTACTTTTTTCCTATGAGTTAATAAACAATTTATTATTAAATAATGACTTTAAATTCATTTTAAAATAATATTTTCATATAATTAAAATAGATAATATAGTAATAATTACATGTTTATATCATCTTAACTTCAAATTACAAAGCTCCCCAAGACCACTATATATGTTCTAAGGGTAAGATAAACAATAGTAGAAATCACATGTATCATTAATCTATTAATTATTTAAAGGAGACAAAACATATCCCATATATGATTTCACTCATGTCATATATGTCGGAGCTCAGTCTAGGCATGGCATAGGGAAAATCATTTTGATGCTACTTCTTTTCCTAGGTTGGAAAACTAGACCTTGTTAGAAATAATCCTACTATATGAGGTCATTACATCACAATTATATATCTATTTTATAATGTAGATACTTTAATTTATACTAATCAATTTAATATGTAAAATTCATATTTAACTCTTATAATATTTTAATATTTTTTGGTTATTTTAATTTTAGTTTTGTGTGTTGTATAATCTATTTAACATAATATTTATTTAAAGCATATAACATAGTATTATTATGGAATGTTACATTATACCCCTTTAAATTAATTGCTTTCTCAAAATTTAAATTTCTCTTATTAATGAAAATAGATGTTGTTTTTCATATTATGGTAATGAATCAAGATATAACAGTTTATTCAACTCCTTCATAATGGTTTATATTAATATTTGGAATTATCTAATTCATATACCCAAGGAATATAATTCAAATTATGTAGTTTTCCCCTCTTGGTTTTCACCGAGTGAAAATCGATTCATACCCAGATGACCTTTTTGAGGATTATAACCCCGTGGTGAATATGAGTCAGTGCTTATATCAATGTCTTTGTATCTAAATATGGATTTCATTTTTAGTAATCCACATATTCATTACATTACCAAAGTGTTAGAATTTTTTACTATATCTAGATTTATCCATACGGTTTATAATAATATATTATAGTCATAATTCCCATTAATTATTTAATCAATGTCTTTCATAATGTTTCTTAAAAAATCAAAAAAACCTAGAGGGTATTAATTACGATTAACCACTATCTAAAAAGAAAGATGGTCACATAAAAATAATTATATAAAATAATCATATATATATATATATATTATTATGAAATATTAATGTTTTCCCAAAATAATTGGAATTTATTGGATGTCAAATTAAATATAAACCCAAAGGAATACATATACCTTGATGGTGTATTTTTAAAAAAAAAACTAATTGTCCCACAAAAAATAATTAATCATCTTAAAATATAATCACATAAGACCTGAAAAGTGTATCAATGGATTCAAACATATGATCTACTATAAATATATTAACCTGTGATAATATCTGAAACATAAAAGTTGCCATCAACAAATAACTTCATAACCTATGTCATTATCTAAATCCTTCACGGATACTAACTATGACACTCTAAACATTAACTCCAAGAGTAAGTGAAATAGTAGTTGTAAATTGGGTTTGAAAATGATTGTGGTGAAACAAACATAACAATCCATAATTACAATTTTAATAATATATTTTGAGTCACATACATTACTATGCCAACAAGCATGTACCCTAGTGGTACATGCTCTGGTTTGGTATCTAAAAGACCCAGGATCAAATCCAGGCATGGTCTAATTTCCGGGGGTACTGTAGAAAGGCACTATAGTAGGACTGTAGTGTCGGTGTCACTGTATCTGGTACTGTAGCAGCATGTCACTGTAGCAGCACTATTCACTGTGGGGCCCATTGGGAAAAAAATGAGCTTTCAAGACTAGTTATAAGGCCACATGGCATTTGGCCTTCAGGCTATTTAATGGGTCTCCCTCTACCCAGTCTAAAGACGTCATTACTTTAAATAATAAAAGGAAGAATCGCCCAACCATTTAAAAAAACATACATTCCTGAGACCTTATAAATTTATAGTTTTAGTGAATTAGGGAATCCCTTTGACATAAAAACCCTATAAAATTCTTATAAAATCAGAACTTTCCCTTCAAAACCAATTCATCCTTATTTAATAAAAATTCTTAAAGATATCCCACACAATTATCCACACATGAAATATATCTAAATATTTTTTTACATAATAATCTTCTACATAACCTAGGAAATTTAAACATAAGAATGGTGAGCTCTGACACTCTGTAATGAGTAGCATAAAACAGAATCTATGAAGGAATAAGAAAGAAATATATAATATATAATGAATATATAATAATAAATAAGTACCATATGACTAAAAAAATTAGTGTGTGATATATCCACAGATTATGTAACAATAAATTTAATAACAAGTATAATAATATCTTATTTTATATTAATGGAATGCATACTAAAGGATATTATAAACATTACATCAATGATTCGTTCCAAGTAATCATAAATAAATGGGAACAGTTTACATCATACATCCAGGATAGTTTATCTCATGATACATACCAATCCATCAAATGGATATATTGTTTATACCCCACTAAATAGTAACTTAGTTTACTGTATTCATTATATGAGGGAAAAAAATAAAATACATAAACAACAATCCTTTATCATTGAAAATGAAGAACTAGATAATTGACTAGTTATCTATTAAATTAATATTTCATAAGACTAATTAATAAAACTACTTTGGTAATAACGGTCAAACCATTAGGAATCATGAAGTGTAGGTGAAAAAAAATCAAAAAATAAAATAAAAAAATATAGTGAGGTGGTGGTGACGGTATTGGGCCAAGAAGCATAAGCTGATGGGATAGGGATTTGAAATTTTTTACCTAGTGATCAATGTAACTACCTCATCTCCAGTGAATCATAGCTATGATAAAATATCAAGGATCCCAAATGATGAATTATAAAAAAAGGAATACATAATCTGATTTGAATCCGTTCTTGAAATATGCTCTTCCTCATTGATCATTTCTAGAAGGATCCAATGTCTAACACCTCCTGATCATCCAAATGTGCTTTGAAATTCAGAAGGATTTTCAATCATCAAATTTTATGAGCAATCATGGTGACTAGATGATGCTTTTTACACCTCTATGATCACTTATACATTGATCCTTCGATCCATATAGTTGAACTTCAATCGAATTCCTAAATAATGATTTTATCCATGTAGGATGTGAGATAAGGTAGAGAGGATCTCATTAATTATTTGATTAATAGTTCTATGCATGGGATGCTCCCCTCACTTATAAAGTGAGTTAATAAGTTTCTCGGAAGGGTTCTCCGACACTAGATTATTTTTTACATGCTATAAAGGATATATTGTGACTTTCTAACTAAGTTATAAGTATCATTTAAATTTTTATAACATACTTTTAATATAATAAATATTAAATGTGATAAAATTGTTTTATTAAATTGATTTATAATTCCATCAAATATTATATAATCCTTGAATATTATATTAATATTCATACATATAATATTTTACATGTATTTACGTTAATATATATAAATGAATATAATAAATAAATTCAATACTAATTATTAGAAACTCAAATAATATGAATTTATTTATTCATTGGCGCATATATAATCTCATATATCACCAGAGCCCTAGTTTTGGGTCCCAAAATATCCTAAACTACAATTCATCATAATATGGAAGACATTGGAATATGGTGTGTTGTGTGACCCTCAAATACCTTATCTCGATAGTAGTGATTATAATTCATAGTCTAGGAGAAGATTTTAAAACCCATTAATTCCTTTAATGATATATGAAGTTGCTATAAGAATTAAAATTTTCCTACAAACACAAACCATGGTAATATAATCTCTTTGACGTATAATATATCATAATGTCGGACACATACTTTCTACCATCATAATTTCTTGATTTATTGTTAATTGACCTCACTATACATACTTTAATTCTACTACCATGTTCATGGGTTTGGCAATGATACTACCATCCTGATCAACTAGGGCTGATATATCTCTTCCTATCATAAGTGAAAATTATTTTTGTATTATTTAATCAATGTTATACCACCATTGACACTGCCAATGCAAGCTATCTCTCTATGAATTTATTTAAATAGTTTTTTCCTTTCACCAAATTATGTGATCAAATAGTATACAATGTTAGTTATTTCTTATCAGGTGACCATTACACATGCTAACAGATAAGAACTAATAATGATATTAGAAAGATTTAGAGTTATTTAAGGGTGTATTAGTACCCAAGATCTCATCTACTTGAGATCATAAAGTATGAACTTCATGAGAATAATTCACAACACTTAGGATCCCTAGAAACAATATAGTCCAACATTGTTTATTTCAAGTCATTATGATATGTCTAAAGAATAAGAAATTTTTTTATGATTAATTTCATAGTTTCTTGAAGTTCTCTTTATACCATGGGAACATCTATAACGTATTGATATGAAAATTAATCTATGTAAATTACCATTTAAATAGTTTAAGAATAAATATCAACACTAATATGGTAATTATGCATCATGTATAACTCCATGTACCAATGATATGGTAATAAAAAAGTACAGTCTAAGTTGGTACTAGGACTCCCTTTATTAGAAAACTCCCACTCTCCCTATACCCCACATTCTAACTAACCATGTTAGCTTTAACATGATAAGATCATGATTGTACTATTTTATTGATTGATGTATGGGCCTTCCACATCTCCATTTCATTGCTTTTATACTATCTATGACTTCACCTCCTTGAGTAAAAGACCTCATGAGATGATATCCCCAAGTAAATACCAATTTTCTACTATAAATACATGAAAAATTTGATATTAATAGTAATATAATTATAATTATTAATATTATGATTAATCTTTAATTACTTTGTGTGATTATAAGAACTAAATCAAATCATTAAAAATGTTACATTTTTTTTGGGTGCATTAGAAGCCGCAACGTACTCAGTTTTGGAAGATATGGATACCATATGATTGAATGAGAATTTATTTCTAATTACCTTAGCTTTACTATGCTATTTTATCATGTTGATTTATAGGAACACTCGTTTTTGTCCCTATATAACTAATGTACCTTCCTCTTTTCATACAAGAAAGATATCCCTTATACATCCTTAAGTGCAATCAGATTGTTTTGACAAATTCTTATGTAGTTCACTTAGATATAACTAATATTTTTCCACCATACTGATTATTTTGGAAATATAATTTCTTGTAAATATCATAGTATATGTGAATTATTAATATTATAAGTGTATGTGACTCAAATAATTTCATTAATTTCCTCATATGTCTTGTACATGTATTCTTACAGTAATTTATTCCATGTGACATTGATAATATTTCTCTATCGAATTGTTCCAACTAATATTATTCAATACCATGTTAGTATATATATTAATGACTCTGTCTAAGAAATGTTTAAATTTACCTCTATTGATCTTATTTTCTACAGAATAAGATTCTACTTTAATTAAATCTCTATAGTGTTACTCTCATCTAGATCTTTATTAAAAATGTATCAAATCCCTAACCGGACCGTATGGGTATATTGTCTTTTGAAACAAGGAAATATAAAAAACTGGTTCATAAGACATCTTCATTGTCTCCCACTTATTTTGTCATAACAAGACCACATTTTGACATATCATATTTAATACCCATATTAATGACTTGGGGAAATGAAACACATGAAAGGGTGATCTAAAATACTCTTTAAGGATACAAAAATGAGATATCAATAATATCATAATCATAAGACATAAAAACATAACATTTAAAAATCGTATCCTATATATGAATAATCGTGATACCAATCCATTGGATAAATCAAAAAATTTTGTAAGAATCAATGAACATGATCCCGAATGTCCTAAAATAATAGATGATTATTTTTGGCATAAATATAAGTATTGAAAATAATTTCATATTAGTCTATTCTCATTTCCAAGACCGTCATAGTAAAAAAAATTCCATTACTGAAATGAGTTCACTCCTCATTCCAGCTTTGTATTACTGAACAGATATCATTTCCCATTCCATACATGTCTCTTTCATGGGATATAAATATTTACCCAATTAATTATATGGGAACATATGTCCTACCCATCTCATAATTACATAATTCATACATGTTAAACAAAAACATAAATCATTCTTTATAGCTTAACTTAAGGAAAAAAATAGTTTTTTATACATCAATCCATCATAATCCATTTAAAAATGGATTCCATAAATAGGATTTCATCACAAACACAATCAACCGAGAATAATAATAGGTAATGAAACATAACCATATTTAAGGAATGTCATCTTAGATGGAAAATAATTTTGATAAAATACTTGAAATTAATTCTTGAGGAAAATATCCTTTCTCCTTAAAAAACATATTCTTTTCTCAAATTGAAATTCTATTTTAAAATAAATTAATTTAATTTAAAAATATATTGAAAGATTTTAATGTAATATTAGTTGATATATGTTGTTATTAAAGCGTAATAATACATTCATGTCATATAAGTTAAAAAACATTCTTCTCATACTCTTTATGGAAAATTCAAAAAGTGCCTCGTACAGAAAACTATAAAAGATTCCTTTCATAACGTTCAATAAAACTCCCCAATGGGTAAAATTTACATTAAATAGTTGTATAAGAATAGGATTAATATTAGATATTTAGTAAACATGTACATGGATGACAAATATACCCCAGTAAATACTTAGGTATAAACAATCTTTGATAATAATGAGATAGAAAAACTATCCCTAACCTTAAGACTGATATCCTTCATAAGTATTTGAACCTCCTGTATAATGATTTAAATAATTTAATTGATTTATTACATAATCATATTAATTAGTTGGATATCATATATGATCATATTATCTTCATTTTGTTAGTAACATTTTATTGTTACTCATTATTTAGATAATAACAGTTTTATGTTCTTATTCATGTTTTGTCAAGTAAGTTCTAGTTTTCCTTATTAAGTCATATTTATACCATTAAAAATGATATTAAAATAACATATACCAAATTTATTCATTCTGTAAATTTATATAATCATTCTTTAATTAATATCATGTAGAATGATTCGCATCACATCGTGGAGACGGTCGGTCGTACGTACGCACGAGAGACAATATCATTCTCAAAATTGTTGAATGGTATTGAATTATATGGTGTATAATATTTAAGTATAAATAATATTTTATAATAAAAATATATCATTATTATTTCTATAAATACACCCATCCATGTAATGAGGTGGTGAAAACCAGATTACACCATGATGTGGAGAGGGTAAGCCGTATGTACGTACGTGTGGTGATTTCATTTTTCATAGGATGGATAGAAGGTGGATTATGGTTGGATAATGATTATAATAACATATCAGTATATAATTTGTAATTTATTTATTACTTTATTATGAAACAACTCTTTACGGGGATGTATAAGAAGAAATCGGTTTGAAATAATCAGTAGAGAAGATTACCTCTTCTTCAACGTGCTTCCTCTAAATCTCCTATTAGAGCACTATAATTATTTTTAAGAATACCATAACCTCTAGAATGTAACTAGTGAAGTTTTATATGGAAAATTGTAGATTATGGCTAAGATTTATGGCTAAAATAAAAGTTAATTGGTGAGGTAGGTGGTGCCCTATTATAATTGATATGAGGGGAACTTTTGGGATCTTCAAAAATATAAATTTATAATAAAATAAAAACCTACCTCAAATCCATGAAAATGTCCCAATTTAAAATATGAGATTATATAGGGTTTTAATCTCATAAAACAATAAATTGTTGACCAGTTTTTAGGACAATTTTAATAGTATAATCTTAATTTACAATTACTTATTCTATTTAATTTTAATTTAGATAATAAATATTTCCTTATTAAAAGGGTAAAATATTTACATATTTGATGTCAATTAAACCATATATAAGTAGAATATAAAATTTTAGATCATATAATAATTATTATATATTTTTTTAAAGTGTTTTATTATTTTTAAATAATTTAATAAAAAATTATTCTGAAAAACAAACAAAAGTGTCCTTTTTGACACTATTCAATTCACTGATTTTTACAAATATTAAGATAACAAGGTAAAGTGAAAAAAAATATTTTATTATATTAATATATAGTAAAGGTAATATAGAAAATTAATTTTACATATTAATTATCCCAAATTATATTTATTTTGATATTTTTAAAAATATCTATTTTATATCTATATTAATAAAATAATTACCACATCACTTTTTGTAATTATTTAGTATACTTATTTATTGAATAAAAATTGAAAATAAAATTCTACGATGAATATAAATAATTTTTATTTTATAATAATATTTTTACTATAATTTACCTTTAGAAAAATCAAATATAATTTTTTTAAAATTTAGAAAACATTACTTTGAAAACTTTAACAACACATTAAATAAAATAATATAAGTGTCATAATCTCTTCTACAAGGCTCCAAATGGTCCATAACTAGACCATTTGATGATAATGGAAGAGGTATACTTGACTAATAATATTTGGTCGAATTTTTGGTCTTTTACTGGGTATTATTATTTTAATATAAACTATATTCTTTATTTTTCATCAATTAAATAATTTTGGCGTCATTAATGTATAATATATTAAAGTAATAATTTTTTTGCTAAAAAAATAAAACAAATTTCCAATATAAAGAAAATAATTTTATATATATAAAATTAATATTTTGAATCTAATTTATCTTTTGTATAACCTTATATAAAAAAATATTTAGTTATTAAAATTTGAGTGAGGAATATTTAGCTTTTCATTAAATAGAATAAATTAAATGTTCTAATCTGATCCAAGTGGCATCCAAAGGACACTATTTGGTCCTAAGAATGATTTAGGTTGAAAACAAATCAACCAATGATATTAATACAAGTGTTAAAGTAATTTTATAATTGTAATCGTATCCTTAATTACATGTTTTACCCTTTTACCGTATTAAAAATAATTACCGAAATTACAAATCATAATTACAAAAAATAAAACAAATATATTTACATAAATTGGACCTAATGATTCAAAATATTGAATCTCTTTTTAAAAATTAAAAAAAAGATCTTTTAATAATTAATTTAAAATTAATCAGATTGTCGGAAAGACAGAACGAAATTTAAAAGATATAACATTTCAAAAGATTGAAATGTTTTTACTTCTGAATTCAATGTAAAATTTATGATAATAAAATATATTATATTTATTGATAAAAATATATTATATTTATAAATTAAAACAATTTAATATTATAATTTAACCTTATAAATTATTTTTATTAAAAACGTTTTTCCAATTAAAATTGAGTGTATTTTTACTATTCATCGAAAATTAAATGTTATATGACAAATTTTAAAATTTCATCCAAAGTAAATTTCTATATCCCAATTACTATTAAAATATTTATTATTTCATATAAAAATTATTAATTTGTCAAAATATTAATTTTATAGGGGTTCTCCATAAAAAGTTGAAAAATTACACTTTGAAAAAATATATATTTTTACATACCAAATATTTTTTATTCATACCCTATGGGAAAAATATATATTGAATAAATATAAAAAATATTTTATTTAGTATATAAAAAATAAATTTCATTAAATTTATTTACTAATAATAATACACTCAATTTAATAATACAAGAAAAAATACCAATGTATAATTGATTTATATTTTTCATAAATAATTGGTATAGAATTAGTTCACTATATATTTTTATAAGATAGTAAAATTTATTCCTACTAACCTAATTGCTAGGTTAAAATGATCATTTTATACTAAGAATATCTCAAGGTTCATTTAAAATCATGATTTCTTGCAATACAAGCTATTGAATAATTACAATTATTTAAATAAAATATTTCATAAAAACATCTAGGTGTTACATACTACCCCCACTAAACTGAATCTTTTCCTCAAAATTCATCACATAGATACAAAAATATGAGGATATCTCCCCCTCATCATATCCTCAAGTTCCCACGTAGCTTCCTCAAATTGTTGGTTTGACCACAAAACTTTAACCAAGTGAGTGGTCTTGATTCAAAACTTTTTTGCTGCGATCCAGAATCTCTATCATTTGTTCTTCATGAGATATATTTTGATCCAAAAGTAAAATTTATAAGTTTAGTACATTTGAAGGATTATATATTTAATTTCATAGGATTGATATATTTAATACATCAGGATCTTGACAATGATTCAATGGAAGGTCCAATTAGTAATCTTTCATCCCAAAACGATCGAGAATATCAAAAGGGCCAATATACATAGAGATCCACTTTCCCTCCATTCCAAATCTATTTACTATATTACCTATAGATATTTTTACTAACATCGTTCCACCCACTTCAAACTCAATATCTTTTAATTTATTATTAGCATACCTATTTTTCAACACAAACCTACTCTTAAGTGTTGTTGAATAGATCTAACATTTTCTGCCATTTCTTCAACCAGATCATGTCCAAATAGGTTTCTATCACCAACTTCATCCCAAAAAGTTAGGTTTCTTTACATATTTCCATAAAGGGAATCACAATGTACTATCTTAATACTAGAGTGAAATCTATTTTTTTATAAAATTTCACCAAAGGTAGGTGTTGATCCCAACCACCTATGAAATCCATAAAACAATCTCCCAACAAGTCTTATAGAGTTTTTATTGTCATCTCAGACTGACCATCTGTCTGGGGATGATAAGTAGTTTGGAAAATTATCTCTATATCTATATCTTGTAGAATATTTTACCATAAAATCAAGGTAAACCCAAGATCCCAATAAGATATAATGTAAAGTGGTACTCCATGCAATCTTACCACTTCCTTTACATATATCCTAGCAAGATGATCAAGAAAAAAATCTTCTTTAATAGCAATGATGCATTCCAACTTTATAAGGAGACCCACTAAAACCCGGATAGAATTATTTGATTTAGATGTTTTTTGATGTTCGGAGAAAAGTTTTATAGTGATTTTTTCCAATTTCCATTTTGTTATAGGTAATGGTGGTAACATACCCTTAGACTTTTGTCTCTCAACTTTAACTTGAGGAAAAACCAAACATCAAGAGACATATTTGGAAACATCTCTTTTCATGCCATCCCACCTAAAAAACTATTTTGGTCCCCTATACAAATTTGTGCTTCCTAGGTTAATAGATAATGAAGAACTATGTGCCTCATCCAATATTTTTTTCATTAATTCTGGTGTGGGAGAAATACAATCTTGATTTTTGAACCTTATTATTCCATCATAATCAAGGTTGAATTCAGGAACATTTATCACCTTCTTTGTAGCTCAAAATATTCCTTTTGCGCCTCTTTAAACTTCACTTCTATAGATGGTTGAATGTTCATTTGAAAAACATAAGATTTCTCCCCTTCACTTTATATTTTAAGACATATCCCTTTCAAATACATAAATATTGGATCTGTTGTGATCCTCATCATGGATATGATAATATGGTCCTTTTGACTCAAAGCATCATCCACCTTGTTTTCATTCCTAGGGTGGTAATGCATAGAGAATTTGTAATATTTAATCAACTCCAACCATCTTCTTTGGTGCATATTTAACTCCTTTTATGTAAAAATATACTTTAAAATTTTATGATTAGTATAAATATTACACCTTTCACCATAAAGACAATTATTCTATATCTTTAATTTAATTACTATCATAGCTAACTCCAAATCATAGGTTGGGTAATTTTTCTCATGGATTTTCAATTCTCATGAGGTTTAATCTATCACCATATAGTTTTTCATGATGACATAACCCATTCTCTTTTTGGATACATCACTTTAGATCACAATCCTTTCTCTAATATAAGGTTGTGCGAGCATAGGTTCACAGGAAAATATTCTTTTTAGCTCTTTGAAATTTTATTCACATTCCTCCATCCATACAAACATAACTCCATTTTGAGTCAACTTTTCCAGTGGATTAGATAATCGTGATAAATATTTCACAAAATATTGATAATATCCATCCAAACCAATAAATTGTTTTATTTGAGTTACCATTTTTGGTCTCAAGCAACTTTAAAAAACATTTATTTTCACTAGATCAACATTTCTCCCATCTTTTGAGATTATGTGAACCAAAAATAAAAATTTATGAAGAAAAAATTCATATTTTTTAAATTTCGAATAAATATTCTCCTTTATTAGGGTCTTTAGTGCATTTATCAAGTGATATTCATGTTTCGACTTACTCTTATAGTAGTCAAAAATATAATATATAAAGACTAACAAAAATTGATCAAGATAGTCTCTAAAGGCTATATTGATTAGATCCATGAAGATAACAAGGGCATTAGTTAGTCCAAAATGCATCATTATAAATTCTTATCGTTCATAACTTATATGGAATTCCATATTTGGTATATCATATTTCTTTACCGTTGGTTGATAACATCCTGAATGAAGATAAATCATACAAAAGTATTGATATCCACATAGTTTGTTGGATAAATCATCAATATGGGGAATACGATATTAGTTCCTGATACTGATCTTGTAAATTTCTCGATAATAAATCATGATTCTCATTGATACATATTTCTTATTAACAAACCGAACAGGTACATCCCAATATGACGCACTAGGGTATATGAATCCCTTTTCAATATTAACTTGTAGTTTCTTCTTCAATTCATGCAACTCAATTGGGGATATTCAATAAGGTGAATTTGAAATACGCATAGAACTCAGTATGAGTTTTATGGAAAACTCATATTTAGGATTTTGTGGAAGATCTGGTAATTCTTCAAGAGAGACATCATCAAACACTCTTACAATAGGTTTATTCATAATCCTGAGTTTCTACCCAACCATTTCAGATAAATAACCATCATTTATAGGAATCAATAAACATACTATGGAAGAAATTTCTACATGAAGGTTATATTCATCCTTACACTGATAAATGACCATATATTGAACCTAAAAATGAAATGTGACTTCCCTTACATGGAAATTGATATGAGATCCATATAGATAAAGAATATCCATGCCATGAATGACATCAAGTTCTACTATAGGAAGTATCATAAGAGTTGTTGGAATAAATTTCCCACAAACATCAACTATAGAATAATTATAAATTTTTTATGTGACTTTTGTGCGAGTAAGAGTTTTCACAACTAACTCAAAATCAAATTGTTTAGGTAATTTGTTGATACCATTAGAAAATTATTCAAATATAAAAGAGTGGGTTGATCTAGAATCAAATAAAACATTTTCAACTTTAGAGTGGATGGTAAGTGTACCATTCAACTATTCATTATCATACTCAACATAGCCAATTGTGATTTCATGTGACATTTCTTTGTCTTTTGCCTTAATAGTTTTATGATGTCAAACATCATCAATTATCCATTGATTAGATAGATAATTATCATAATGCACCATTTCCTTGCACTTGTATCATTGTATTGTAGGAGGTGCATTCTATATCGCATTTTCTCTATTAGCATAATTAGACTTCTCTTTCACATCATGCTGTCATTAAACTATCTAATGACCTTATTTTGCACATTTAAAACATTTGTTAGTCCATTTAAATAAATTAACTCCTTTTTATTTCCACACATTGAGTATAATGGAAAACTCATCTTCTTTTCAATGTGGTCATTAGATTCTCCCATGAATTACAATTTTCTCTTCTTCTCCAACCCATAGGACTGATGGGTTACTCCAATATTCAGCTCAAACTTGAGAGCACATCGAATGGTTCCTTTATAGATATTGAAGTCCCTTTTAAATAATTCCCTTCGGAGACTTGGTTTATAGACACTAAAAAATCGATCAATTTTACTCTTAGGTTGGATAATAATTCTAGAAGAGTACCTTTAAAGTATTCTAAAATTTTCTATGTATATACCAACATATTCATGATCCATCTACATTAGTTCAAGGAACTCATAATATTTCTTTATTCAAAGAATATGAGGAATGTACTTACTGAAAAATAAGTTCCTGAACTCATCCCATTCCTTGGATTCAATTTCATCTCTAGGACTTGTGTTCTTGATAAAGTTCCATCATTGATCTTCTTCACCTTTCAAATGATAGGCTGTTAAGATAACTTTATCATGTTATGAACATCAGATAACGTGAGAGCTTAGATGTTAGTCTGAACCTGGGGGTTGAATATGCAAAAATTGATCACCCCATTAAAGAGAAGGGATACCTTATTGAGGTATCCAGTGATGACCAATCTGGTCAGTTTTCGGGTGATAGTAAAGGTGAATTTCAAGGTGAAGATCTCCTTAATCAATGGAGGAGGAATGGTCAGAAAGGTTATAGGAATGTTCTGAAGGATTATTCCAATTTTACCCTTCCAATGGAGATAATATCTCTCAAACAAATGAAGGGCAATGAGATGACAGGTATCCCCAAAGACTCTACCTCTCTTGTTTTGGGAAAGTCTATTGTCTACAAGACAGACCCTTTCAAATTAACCCTAGATGACTCTTTGTGTGATAATATGGAATTAATTATGAATTAAGTTGAAGAAATGCTATAGGAATTTCTAAGGATCAATGTCTTGTATTTGGATGCTTATCAAATAATGGGAATACCATTGTGGTTGGACACAAATTCCTTGAAACTTGACTGTATTATAAAGCAGGACCGCATTTTGATAAGAGGATTAAATGTGAGGAAGACCAATAAAGAAGAATACATGAAAACATGGGACTATTTGGCACATATTTTTAAATACCTCCTAATGGATGACCTAGGTGAACAAGAAACTTCTCTTTCTTAGAAATTGTTTAGGAAGCACAATTCCATCCATCTTAAATTATCCATCAATAATTATGTTGTTTCTTTTAGTGGCTAATCTGCTTTGACTGTGTGGGTTCCCACTCCCCCATAAAACTATTTCTAATAGAAAAAAGTTAATTTTTAGGGAACATTAGAGAACATAAAATATCTTTTTAGGGGTACTGATCCATTTTTCAGCCACTTATAGATCAAAAAACCCTCTGAAATAATATAGATGCTACCTCATTATAGACTCAACATAATGTAGTTCCCTCCTTTTCCAATTTGGAAGTCCTGCATGATTCATAGATTAAGAAATTTGAGTTAGAATATCTATAATATTTTTCATTCTAGCTCCCATAATATTTTTTTTCATGAGTAAAATCATTTCATTTCTCGTTACATTTATAATTAACATAGTTTCATCAGGTTCCACCCATTGAAAAAACCAAGAATAATAGTGTGAGAAAAACTAACTATTATGGTTAAATCACATAATCAATAATAAAAGTTCAATTTAGAACACATTAGGATTTAACCTAAATTATTTAATATCATTTCTAAAACACTAGGATTGTAACCTATACTTTGACATATCCTTTGGGTTCTTACTAATTTTTTCTCATCTTAATTTTCAATGGATAACTAAGCCATTCCTCTGATATGAAATATAACACACTATACTTTTCATACATTTATATTAAATCATAATTGAATAATATTCATTAAAAAATACATCAAAATCGTGATAATAACGGATAGGTAAAGTGTCTTCAGAAACTGGGCATCATAAAGAGTTTGTTCATAATTCATCTTCATCACCTCCCACTTATATCATCAAAACTGGACCCATTTTTGTCATATCATATTTAATACAATTCATCATGACATGAGGAAAATAAACATATGAAATGGGGGAACTCAAATTCTCAGTACGGTTAAACATTATATATATCAATTATATCATAGTCATAAGATGTAAGAGCATAACATTTGAAAATTGAATCATTTTTAGGAATGATCGTGATACCATGCCATGGGATAAATCGTAAATGTTCATAAGAATCAATGAATGTAACCCCAAAATTAATAACACAATACCTGAATAATTTTGGCATACACATAAGCAAATAATAAAATTTCATATTAGTCGGGGCTCATTACCAAGACCATTATAGCGGAAAAAGTCCATTACTGAACCGAGTTCACTCCTCATTCTAGCCCTGTAGTACTGAACTGAGATCATCTCTAATTCCATCCATGTTTATCTCATGATATATAAATCATTACCATTTTCATTAGAGAGATATATAGGTCTCACCCATCTCCTAGTTAAATCATTTTTACGTTTTCCACCAAAACATAAATCATTCATCATAGTATAAACCGAGGAATAAAATGCGTTTCTTAAACATCTTTCTATCATAACACATATAAAAAATTGGATTTTATAAATATCATTACATCATAAACACAATAAAACCACAGTAATAATAGGGATAGAAAAATAACTCTATTTAAATAATTTCATCTTAGATGGATAATAATTTTTATAAAACACTTGAAATTAATTCTTGGTGAAAATATCATATCTTCTTCAAAAATATTTTCTTTTCTCAAAATATAATGAAATTTTAAAATAAATGAATTTATTTTAAAAAAATGATATATTTTAAATTAAACTTCATGGAAATAAGTTATTATGAATATCTATTAATCTATTGATGTCATATAAGTTAAAAAACTCACTTCTCATAATTTTTCCAGAAAAGTCAAAAGTACCTTGTACTGAAAACGAAAAAATATTCCTTTCATACCATTTAATAAAAATTCACCAGTGGGTAAAATTTTCTTTAAAAATTGTAGAAGAATAGAAATAATATTAAATATTTAGGAAACATCTACATGAATGATAAATATACCCCAGTAAATACATACATATAAATAATCTCAGATAATAATGAGATTGTGAAATTATCCATTACCATAGGTTAGATATCCTTTGTATATATTTGTACCTCTTGTATAATGATATAAATAATTTCATTGAATTATTATAGAATAAAATCCATTTTTTATGATATCATATATTATCATATTATCATCTGTTTATTAGTAACATTTCGTTGTTACTCGTTATTTGAATATTAACTGCTTTATGTTCTTCTGCATGTTTTGTCAAATAAGTTTTGGTTTCACTTATTAGGTCATATTTATATCATTAAAAATTATATTAACATGATATATAACAGATTTATTCATTCTATATATTTATATAATCATTTTTTTAATGAATTTCATTTAGAATGAATCGCATCGCACCATATAGATATTAGGTTGTACGTATGCACGAGCAACGATATAATTCTAATAATTATTTAATGGTATTAAATTGGATGGTGTATAATATTTAAGAATAAATATCATGTTATAATAGTAATAATATATAGTTATTAGTTCTATAATTATACCCATCCAATTAAGGTGGTGGTGAAAAACATATTACACCACGACGTGGAGACAGTAAGTTGTACGTACGCACGAATGGTGATTTTTTTTCATTGGATGGATAGAAGGTGAAATATGGTTTCTTCAAAATTATAACAACATCTATGTATATAAGTGATAATTTATTTATTAATATACAATGAAAAAACTCATGAAGAGATTGTATAAAAAGAAACAAGTTTGAATAAATCAGTATAGGAGATTAACTCTTCTTCGACGTGCTTCGTTTAATTCTCCTTTTAGATCACTAGACATGGTCTTTAACGAAGACCAGAACCTCTATAATATAACTAGGAAAGTCTGTAATGTAAATTTATAGGATATGTATGAGGTTTATGGCTCAAATTTTAGTGAATAGGTGAGGTAGGTGGTTCCCTTATATAACTGTGGTGAGGGCACTTTTGGGGTCTTCAAAAATATTAATTTATAATAAAATCTAACCCAACCAAAAAACCTCCAAAATTTTCCAATTTATAAGATTATATGAGATAGGGTTGTAATTTCATCGATAAATAAATTGTATACTGGTTTTTATTTCAATTTAATCATTATCATTTTAATTAATACTTACTTGTTTTATTTAATTTTAAATAAGATTAGAAATATTTAAATAATAAAAGGGAAAAATATTTACTTATTCATTGTCACATAGACCATAAATATGTACCACAGTAAATTTTAGACCACATAATAATTATTATACATTTTTTAACTATGTATTATTATTTTTGAATAATTTAATAACACATTATTTTGATAAATAAACAATAGTGTCAATTTTGACACTATTCAATTCATTGATTTTTAAAAATATTAAGATAACAATTTAAATTCGTAAATAACAATTTTATTATATTCATAAAAGGTCAAGGTGATATAAAAAATTCATTGTATATATTTATGAACCCAAATTATTGTTATTTTAATATTTTTATTAACATTTATTTGATCTCTCCATTAAGAAAATAATGACGACATCAATTTTGTGTAACTATTTAGTATACATATTTTTTGAATAAAATTAAAAAATAAAATACTATAATGATGATAATTATACTATATTTCATAAAAATAATTTTATTCTAATTTATTATCAAGATAATCCAACATTAAAAATGTTATAATTTTGAAAACATGAATGTGAAAACCTTAACATCAGTTTAAAAAAATTTAAGTGTTATAATCCATTTTACCAGGATCTAAATGGTATATAACTCAACCATTAGAAGATTATGTTTTAGATATACTAGTCCAATAAAATTTAGTCATGTTTTTTGGTCTTTTAATGGGTATTATTATTTTAATAAAAACTATATTATTGATTTTTCATCAATTATATAATTTCAACATTATTAATTTATGAGCTATTAAGGTAAATATTTTTTTCCTAAAAAATAAAAATAAATGACCATGAAAAATAAAAACATTTTAAATTTAAAATTATTATTTATAATCTAACTTATCTACAATATAATAATATCTTAAAAATGATTTAGTTTTTATAATTTCAGTGAGATATATTTAGCTTTTCTTTAAATAAAATAAAAATAAATGTCGTAATCTCATCCAAGTGGCTTCCAATGGACACCATTACACCCCAAGGATGATTTAGGTCAAAAAAAATCTCACAGTGATATTAATACAGGTGTTATGGTAATTTTATAATTTTATTCTTACCCTTAATTACATGTTTTTCCCTTTTGTTGTATTAATAAAAATTATCGAGGTAACTATTGATAATGTCCAAAAATAAAACAAATCTATTTAAATAATATGTACCTAAACATTCCAAATATCAAATTCATTTTTCTAAATTCAGAACATAAAATTTTCAATAATTAATTTAAAAATAATACTATTATCGGAAAAAGAGAATGTGTTTTAAAATATAAAACATTTAAAAAGTTTGAATTGATTATACATATAAATTATATGTAAAATTAATTCTAATGAAGTAAATTATATTTAATGATAAAAATATATAATATTTATGATTTAATACCAATAATAATTTTATGTAAAAATATAAATTATTTCGATAAAAAAAGTTTTTTCAATTAAAGTTTATTGTATTTTTACTATTCATCAAAATTTGAAAGTTATCATAAAAATATTAAAATTTCATCCAAATTAGATTTTATATCCCTTTTCCAAAGAAAATGATTATGTTGTCATTTAAAAATTATTAATGTGTCAAAATATTAAATTTAAAGGCGTTCACCATTAAAAGGACGAAAATTATCCTTTGGAAAAATATAGTTTTGTATACATCAAATTCAGTTTATTCACACCCTATGATAAAAATATCTATTTGATGAATATAAAAAATATTTTATTAGGTATATAACATATATATTTCATTAATTTCATTTATTAATAGTAATTCACTCAATTTATTAATACAAGAAAAAAAAATATAAATATATAATTGATTTATATTTTTCATAAATAATTGCTAGTGAATGACTTCACCATATATTTTCATAAGTTCGTTATATTTATTCCCACTAACCTAACGAATAAGTTTAAATTGTCATTTTATACTAAGGGAATCTCATGGATCGTTTAAACTCATGATAGCATGAAATAAGATCTATTGAAGAATTAAAATTATTAAGAGAAAATATTTCATAAAAACTATCAACTGTTACCTTAACATACAGTTTTCAATAAAATGATCATAGAAAATTTACAGGATAAGTAAAATTATAATGATTTAGTCACAAAGACTTGGTGTTACCAATCGATACTTATTGGTACCACAATTATAAATCTATATATATTTTCATTAGAATACCAACTAAAGTATTATAAATAATAATCCCCTATTATCTGATATATGTAATCTATTATAGAATTTAAATTGGTCTTTTTAATAATAGATTTTACCATTTATTGATTACTTTAGAATTCATTAATCTAAATGAATAATATATCACTGTATGGGTTGGATATAAAACCATTACGACGGTTTTATTCTTGATACACAATATGAATCTTTGAAAAATTCATTCCCACAAGATCTATTGGAACTTGTTCCTGTTCCAAATATTTCTGCATCTAAAGAATTGATGAAATTCAATTCAATATATCTTCCACAATCTAAAGTTGATATTTTCAACCTATTATAGAAATATAGTCTATAAATTAACTAACAGTTTTTTATCATTGGTATTTCTACCATATCTTTAGATTCCTTTAGGATAATTACATCAAATGCACAATATGATCTACATTATTCAAGTTTTTTTATATCCTATAAATATATATGCATTTAAACACAAATTTTTATGACATAATAGACTTATATCATATGATAAATCATACAATATTAAATTGTATTTATTATAGGCATGTGGTTATGGGATTTCATCCCTATTCTCAAATCATTTATAGAAGAATGTATGTATCTGCAATGCATGTGTTTTAAAATTGATGCTCCTTTTACTTAGATAATGACATTGATTTGTAAAAGGAAATTATTATAAATGAATTACTCAATGATATATTTCAATGATAAATGTATCCATGTAAGACTCATCATCAATCCTCTTCACCAACATCTAAACTATGATGTGTATTATAGTAATTTGATTTTTGGAATTACTCTATGCTACATTTTTGTGATTAAAGAACGCTTGTTGATGATACTCTTTGACAGAATGTCCCAAATATACTCATATATAATGACCATGAATATTACATTATTCACGTTTACATTCATCAAAACACATAAAGGAATATTATGTAGTACAGTTACCACTTTTTTACCCTTGGAATAGTTCATGCTCTCTTGATGATCTAATTTTTAAAGCATTGTTTCATACCATTTTTTTTAAAGGTTTCTTTGTAAAAAACTAAATATATACATGTATTGATGATAACAATGGAATTTAACTACAAGTATTTTATATAAAATACTTTTATTTCCTAAAAATACAATTTTTTTCTTGAAAATTTATTTTCATTCCACAACTACGCATTAGAGTCTTACATTTTTATATTCATAATGTATTTCAAATGATTCATGTAATAATGGACTCTTGGTGGAGTATTAGACACAAAATTCCACATTCATTCCAAAATGGAATAATTAATCCTTGATTTTGATGGAAACATGAGATAAATATATTGGTAATACTACATAAATGTTTAACTATAACCATTAAGCATATAAATTAGAATTTGTGTACTTATCAGCACTATTTTAGAAATTACCCTTTCTCACCCGCTTGGTGAATGCACCTTACTTATTGTAATATTTATGTCTTTGCATGGTTATAATGTTTCCATACAGACACACACAAATATATATATATATATATAGGAATGTTTTTTCTGTTAACCAAGAAGTATGATATAAACATTGCATAAATTGATGATTATATCATAATAATATGTGACTACTTTTTTCTTCAATTATATTCATTACATTTAAACCTCTATATACTTATTTAATGATATATGAATAAAATAACCTACTTTATGAATACCAAATTCTATTTTTTAAAGATATTGTTATGGTTCTATTTGTTTCACACTTTTTGTAGTTCTTTTTTTCGGTGTTTCAACTTGTTTACCATAATAAGTAAAGTTTAACCCTTCTTTATGTTCTTAATTTCTTGCAAAGCCATACCCACAAGTAAATGACTAATTTTATCCATTTATTATTAATTTTTTTAATATTAAAATAAACTAGATTATATAGGTTAAAAGAATATAATAATTGGATGTATTAAAAAAGAATTTCTCATGTTTCAATTTACGCATATCTAGTGTAATGATTTCCCATTCATATCCCTCTTCACTTTTTACTCACATGTTTCTCAGAGATTAGATAACATGAGAAATTATCCAAGTAATGATGTTTTCATCAAATATTTATTACACCATTATAATGTAAACATCAAATTCCTTATAAATGAGTCTCCAATAATCGTCTTTCACACATTTGCTTCCGGATGTGGCTCAACATGTGGTGAGGACACCAACAACCTGAATTTCATACATCGCAGTATTTTGAATAAGTGCATGTAATACTCTGGGAAACTCATGTTAATAAAGATATTAAATTTTTACAAAATTTATAATTGTGTACTTGTGGTATTAATTTCGATTTTCAATGAAAAATCTATAATGTTACCACTTCTATATTGACTACAGAATGGACATTATCATTTAACTTACTAATAAAATGTCTACCACTATTTTATTGAACTCTAGTAGTCATAACTACAAGACTTTGGATTCTATGTCACTTTAGTATTATAGTGTAAAAGATCTTTGAGACCTCTCCTCATAGTCTACAAGCTATGGTTATTCCACTACTTAAAGAGTTCCAAGGATAGCACTAAGATGGAAGACCACATTAAGTCGTATCTCTTTGATTTTTTGAGTGATATATCAGCTTCTAAGGTCATAAAATTGATTTTCCTCAACACATTTCCTATAAATATAAAAAAAATCAATCTATAGATATTTTTTTTCTCTATCATCAGATAATTGAACCCATCACTCTCATGAGAACACCCAAATTGTAGGTGGTTCCCTCAACTAGGGTTGAAGAGAACCTTGTATAGCCAGTTTTGATTAAATTCAAATGATGGAAGGCATTTATGAATTAATATTTATTTGATGTTTTTTATTATTTAATGACGAAGGAAATAATATTTCTATCTAATATGCATGTAATATGTTATCTCACTCACAAATGATCATGTGATAAAAACAAAAACATTTATCACATCATAAATTGTCTTAATATATAAATTTTAATTCATTTAATTTTATGTGATTGTGTAATCTTGATAAAATAATAAAAAATTCATAAATTAAATAAATTTCATGACTGTTCTTGAGAATTTGGTATTAGGCATCCATTTATACTCAATGGATCAACTATGAACTACTTGGTGTAATAAGATAGTCGGGACTTGAATTGTATTGTAGCTAACACCCTAGTAAAATGTATCAATATCACACATATAATATCACTTCATCATGGCATGAACTACGTCTTTCAATGACATTTACCATGTTCATAATAATACAAAAATACTTGCAAGTGGTCAAGGGGATCTTCGGAGTGCATAATACAGATAAATAAATTTTATATAGGTCTGAAGACCCTTATACATATAATTATAAATACTAATGATACGCAGACTGTTTAAATAATTAATAAATTACAAACATGTCATTATGTTATAGTTAATAATTCAATATAATAAATTCTAGACATGCATTGTCTGGTCATTGATCAATATCAATCGACACATAATTAAATAGGAAATTATTTTTGCAATAAATTTATGTCGAATGTGGAATTTGATTTAAAAAAATTAATTCAAAAAATTAATTCAAATAAAATTATACTGATCCCCATTTATTATTTTTAATTACAAAAATTATAAATTAGTTTTAATTTTTTTAAAAATGTATAACTTAATTTTTAAATAATATATATATATATACTTTTAAAAAGATTATTGTGTCCCAATGTATGTTGGATAATGCAGGGTAGGCCATACAGGACCTGTCCCGACCAAACCAAGGTTGGGTATCACCGGTCCGAACCTGTTCTAAG
The DNA here is from genome assembly GCA_963277665.1 of Viscum album. NCBI lineage: Eukaryota > Viridiplantae > Streptophyta > Magnoliopsida > Santalales > Viscaceae > Viscum > Viscum album. Next base: position 1,374,081,603 of record OY728135.1, read on the forward strand.
TCAGGTATTAACAACCCATCCCACTAAAGGTTGAGTTGGTGGAAAATTACGGTAAATGGGGGGTTTTGTGTGAGATATTTCATAGTGGGAGGATGGTGCAATGATGGTACCGAGATCAAGTAGTTGAGGAGCTAGGTCAGGGATCGGGAGGCCCTTCATGAGGGAGGCAGGTGGTGTAGCCAAGATAAAATGGATAGCTTTATAATAAAATATTATTATCTTTTTATTTTCTAATTTTTATTGAAGCCTCCTACTGACCATCAAAAAATAAAAACATAATATTTTTCTTTTATTAAAAACATCGACTTGCATGGCAGACTCCCAGATCCCCTTTTATTTTTTATTTATATATTATTATCATTATTTTTCAATCCTTATTATTTTAGATTTTTGAAATAATTGTGAAAAAATTCCATAAATACGAGGAATTATTCACTCGACTATAATTCGTAGTTCAGTCCATTGAAAATCCATCTGGTGTTTCGTTTCATCAGAAATAGCCATAGAAGATTGCCTTCGGTTAATATTTTTAACAAATATATATATATATATATATATATATATATATCATTTAAAATTTAATACCTACTAAAATGATTTCAAACAAATTTTAATTTTGGATGGCCGCAACATGGCCATCTGAGGTGGTATTGAAATTTACTTTTTTGATTTTGGGACCATAGGGATCCCCTTGACCAAAATTTATGTCCAATTCAATTTTTTCTTAGCCTAAATAATCAAATGATCAATTTAATTCCAATTAAAGGTATCGAGGCATGAAGCAGATATCGATGTGCCAGGTGCATGAAACGTTTTATCCACGATCGACATTACTATGTCTTCATCACTAAAGCATAACCCTAGAAAATGGTTGATGATCCCATATGATGTGTATCAAACATGAAATAAAAACGAAGAATTCCTCATCCGATCTAAAGTCTTTCTCAACATCTAATCATTTTTTGTGATCATTTCTTTAATGATTTCAATTGAAACCCCTATGGATCATTGAAACATGCATCTAAAATCCATAGTAACATCATTCATCAAATTTTGGGTGCTAGCACGGATTTTAGATGATACCTTCGATGTCTCAACAATTACATCTTCATTGATACATTAATATGTTAAACTTAACGTTGATTGAAATCCTATAACATGTTTTCTTCTCTATATGATGTAATAGATGAGATAGAGTCTCTCTCCCAACATTTAATGAATAGTCCATCATATGGGAACATACACTCATTTATGTAGTTACTTAATAAATTTCATGGATCGGGTCCCCCACACCTGAATATTTATTACTAAATATAAGAAATATCTTTTGGCTTATTTACTATGCTATAAATATCATGTATAATTTTATAAATTAAATATAACATAATAAATATATTACATCATTAAAGTGAATCATTAACTCGACTTTGTGTTCCTATAAATATCAAACAAACCATTAATGTTAAAAATATATTCATTCATATAATATTTTCAATGTTTTTTCTTGAATAATTTTAAAAAAAATATTTAATAAATTTAATAATAATAATTCGAAACTCAAAAAATATTAATTTTATTATTATATAGAAAATGAATAATCTCATACATCTCATGGACCCCAGTGGTGGAGCCTACTATGTTCTAAAGAAATATTTATTAGAACAAGGAAGATTTTTGATTATGATATTTTCTGTGACCATCTAAGCCATTATATCGATAGTAGTGAATTCTATTCAGATACCAAGATAAGACTCTAATAACTCATCAAAGACCCTGAAGATGCAAGGAGTATTTATAACACCGAAAACATTCCAACGAACACATGTCTTGTAATATAATATAATTGTTTCGAGATATATCAAAATACATGATGCCTACTATATATCATCATCTATTATTTATTTGTTATTCTTTGACCATAATAGATTACTTTCTTTATTCTACTATGTTCATAGGTTATGTAAAGGTACATCATCATGAATTTATGTGTGATATTAATATTAAATAATCATAAAAATTTCATAAATATTATATATAAACAATAAAACCATCATTATGTCTAACTGTGAAAGGTGGTAACGGAAAAACAAACAACATCAGTTCGCAAGGTGTTAGTCCACCATTCACATGAATGATAATTTTGTAACCCAATTGATTAAAGTGGAGATATATAATTATTATTCCACAGAAATTGTAAAATATAATTATATCATATATAATAGTTTTATTATATTATATGTGATAATGCATAATTGAAGGTTGAAAATTAGAAAGAAACTAAATGATATTTGTTAAGGTAATAGACTTCTCTAAGTGTAACTTCTTTTCGATACCCTCTTAAGGACACTAGGGGTGTTGTTTTTGGATGAACAAAATATCTATAATTCAAAAAAGTATGTTAGTGAGATACTTTTTTTGGTTTCTTATCCAAAGCGATTGGTAGGTGTGAATTAGTGAAGGGTGGGGGTGGCCTTTTATTAGTGGGGGATTCTAGTAAATTTTCCCAAAAATCCAAAATTATAAAGTCATTACCAAGAAAAAGATTAAAAAGACCCTATGATCGAAATTGTGGATTATAATCTATAAATATTTCTATAAAATAGTATTTGAAAAAACAATTATGTCATTTAAACCATATCTTCTTAGTTTAACCCCACAGTAAGCTCATTTTTAGCTTAACTACAATAAATTATATTTATTGTTTTCACTATATATTTTGGTAAAAAGTTTAGTTAAATTTAGTATAAATTATAAATTTTTATTAATAGAAATATGGAATCCATTTTTCAAAATTCCATTTACATAATAGGAAAAAATTAATTTAAAATTAATTCCACGGATATCATCTGAAAGAATGTTTTTTAAGAGAAAATGTTCAAAAGTATACAGTTTTTTAATATCAAATTTCAATATGTAACTATTTCCAATCACCAATATCATATTAATAAATGAATAATTTATTTAATTTTACTTTAAAAACAATTCCTAATATAATTTAAAGTTATAAATTAATTAAATGATAAGGTATTTTTTAATTAAAAATCAGTATTGTTTAGTATTCATAAAAAATAAAACATTTCAGAATCATATCAAACAATATCCCTATGGTAATTTTTTTTAATTTGTAATATGAATATTATTTTTAAAAATTATTGTTTTAATTTTTTTTTAAAATATTATTTTAAAAATAATTATTTCATAAAAAAGTGAAAAAACAATTTTTTAAAAATACAATTTTAAGGATAAAATTATATTTATTCTTATCACTTGCCTAAAAAACAAATAATATGAATGTAGAATAATTTATTTTATATATAATGTATAAATTTCATTAAAATCATTTACTAAAAGTGAATTTTTTTAATTTATTGAGGTAAAATTAATTTTTTGCATAAAAATAGTATTACCAAAAACGATTTCCAATATTTTCAAAGTGTTTTGATTCTCAATTCTAATTAATTGGCCACCAAAGAAGTCAATATATATAAATGTGTAAAGCATATATTTTAGTAAATTAGTTAATACATTTCATACCCCAATTCTAATATCTAGGTGATAACAATCATATTATATAATAATATTTTAGTAGTATGACACATTTGGTTTAATCATTATGTTTTGTGTAGCATTAAATTTGAAAAAGATTTATTTTTTTATTAAATCTCAAAGTGTTACATTATGCCCCTCATAAAATGAATTTATCTCTCAAAATTATTAACTTTGTACAAAAAACTAAGGATACTTATTCATAATTATGTCCTCGGGTTCCCAAATAGCCTCTATAAGATGGTTATTTAACAAAAAAATAATGACTAGTTGGATGGTATTGTTTCATAAAATTTTATTTATTTTATTTGGAATCCCTTCCAGTAATCTCTTATAAGAAATATCATGCTCCATCCATAAAAAATATGAGATGAGTATATTTGATGGACCGAGTATGTATTTCCATAGGAGTGATATATGAAACATTTTATGAACCTGAGAGAGGATAAGTGGGAGCACCAAATGATATTCTACTATATGGATATGATAATTTATTTTAATGGTAACAATATATATAGGTATTAGGTTACACATATTTCTTCAATGAATAAATTCAAATAAATACCTTCTAACCAATTTCAATTTCTAGATCACGTCGATGATTATCAGCAAAACATATTTGATTACTTTCTATAGTGAATAAATGTTCTAAACCACCCTAACCTTTACTTCCATATAATCAGATGTATAATGACCCAATAGATTTTTCTTCTAAAACATCATTCTATTACTTAGAAAAGGATCCATAAATATTCTTCTAATTATTCTAGTGAAAGATACTTTTTGAAAGGAAACATGGCTAAGGGATAGTGTGATCCCAACCACCATTTAAATCCATAGTTTAACATCTTATAATATCATCTAGCACTACTAGATATAAGACCTATACCAACAGCTTAGAAAACTATTGGTATAGGACACATATACCAACAGTTTGTATAAAAGCATTAGAATATATACCTTATAGTGACTAGTACCCATAGTTTTGAAGAAACCATTGGTATAAGTCTCTTGTACCCACCCTATACAAATGGTTTCCCAATATAATATAAAATGTGATTTATTTATTACCTAATTCAAGTAGATTGATATAGTCACATGAAAAGTTTACTATGTGATGAAAAATAAGATTTCTTAGGGCTCAATCATATAAAATCAAACATTAAATTTGCAACTAAGGAAAGCAGTATAAGTATGCCATAATTATCATTATTAAATCCATCCATTGTGAATAAATAATATTTATTTTTTTCCTTTTTATTTATAGTTTTTTTATTATCACCCAAATCAGCCCTTGGATTCAGGTATTAATTCACATAATGTCAAAACTCCATGAACATGAAACAGAAGAGTGTGGTTGGTTCATTAATTGGAATCAACTTCTCCTCTATTTCATTAACTAGTTCATTTATTACATTTCTATACTCATAGACTCTAAGAAATACCATTACAAATTTAAATAACCTATCATTTCTATTTAAGAATTTATCATGGTGCTTCATCACATATTTATGGCTTATAGATGGATGAAACCTCTTTCCCCCATGGTTGTTTTCAAGAGAGTTGATCTTCATTATCATTTCAAAACCATATAAATGATTGTAAAATCCAATTCCCATTTCTACATTTAGTGCATAATGAATGAATTCTTTTTAGATACTAAATTATCTTATAAACAATGCCTTTTGAGGAATTGGTTTTAGGATTCCAAAGAATCAATCTATTTTTCATTTAGAGATAATGATTAAACCAGAAACAAACCTTGAAAGTATTGTAAAATTAGATATATAAGTACAAGTAGATTCATCATCCTTTTTTAATATTAATTAATTACATCTATATATTTGTTCATAGAATATGAGGTATGTACTTACTTAAAATATCTTCTCATTATTTTCCAAATATTATACATTCAATTTCTACTTGTTCCCATATGTTCTTAATAAGAGTCCACTATGATTTTCTTCACCATCAAAATGATATACATCCCAAATTACATTTTCTTTATCCAAACACTAAATAATGGAAAATTTCTTTATAGTGTTTCTAATATATTTCCCTGAAACTAGTAGATCATTAGAACCACTAACATTAGGTGGAAGATTCTTTAAGAAAGACTCAACATAATATTGTTGTGTTCATTTCTTGTTTTGAAGATAACCATGATTCATAACAGGAATATTTTCTTTATTTATATCAACAATGTTTTTCAATACATCTCCCATAACATTTATGGTTTCTCATGAGTACAATAATTTCATTTTCCACTTAATTTAGTATTAAAAAGGTTCTTTTAGGTTTCATCCATTGACTAAAACAAAACTATTGAGTGTGAGAAATACTAATCACAGGAAAACCCAAAAAATCATGAAAAATCACTTATAGGATATCTAAATCATGAAACCATCATTTCAATCTATGATTCAATTGGTGTTTTACTAGGTTATCCATTATCACCATCTATTTAAATTCATCATGATGGTTTGTAATGATTTTATGAATTTCTGATGTATATCCCTTGGGTTATCAAACCAGCTATCCAATAAGGCCCATTTTTTGGTACCTATTCCCAATAAAGTCTAGCTCAATATAGTGATTTAGAGTTTGTTTTCCTTAGGTACATATGTTCCATTGACACATCCACTTGTAGTGTCTAGATAGGGATTTCATTACTATGAAACCACTTTCATTATCATTTACCAAAATTTTTATACATTTTCCTATACTTTGGATCAACTATAAAATGTTTCATAGAGACATCCCTAGACATGCCCTATGAAATATCTCAACTAATATCATTAATTTTTTCTCATCTTCTTTTCCAAAGGATAATAAAACTTATCCTTTGAAACCAGTTATAATAACCTATTCTTCACATACATGGATATTATATCTTTTCAATTAATATTCATTAAATTACACAAACATTTTTTTGAGAACTATAATGGTTTATTTCCTTTGTAAGCGTGTAACAATATAATCTAATCTTGTGAAATAACTTCAATTTTTTCCACTAAGATCACCTAATTTAGTACTATTTATAGAAATACTCAACCTAAAACGATTCTTCATAACCTAGGGAAAGGTATCATAATAAATAGTGAGATCAGATGGTCTATAAGTGGAAAATTAAGAGATATCAATCTATGATCATTTAAAATAATAAGATAAGAAAATGGGTACATAATCATGAAAATACCTTAAAATTTTAATATCCAATCTTTCATAGATCATAAACATGATTAATGGCATAAAAAATTTCATTTTAGAAAACATGGTCCATAAGAGTAGGAAACCAACATAAATCAATCCTGATCTATAATCTCATGTCATTAATGTGTTTGACCATAATAAATATAGAATAACATTTAATTTTTCAAGTTAGACTAAAAATAACATCAATAGAATAGATATGGACTTATCCCTTGTTGTTGAGACAAATGTTATCTTTTGACTTATATATTTTGTTTTGGAAATCAGAAATGTATTTTCAATCGTATCGTACTGACTCTGTCACTCGTACCGTACTGACTCTGTCACTCGTATCTTACTGACTCTGTCAATTATATCATCCTGACACTGTCAATCTTACCGTACTAACTCTATCAATCGTATCGTACTGACTCAGCTATTCAAATGTTCATTACATGTTTTGGTACTTAGTCAAAAACGCTTGTTTCATATGAATCATACCATTGCTTATCATCGATATATATATCATGTTTTAACCAATATGATGTCGTTGAGTTAGTTACAAACTAATCAAAATGATGTCGTGCTTTCTGTTTCAATATGACCGTTATGATGCCAGGTGTCCATGTCCCTCCGAGTTTTTTGGAGAAATATGACCATTGGAGGCAACATGACCATTGGAACCCGAGCCCTACAAATAGGAGGTCATTTGAAGCTAAGAGAACGACGAGATAACGAATGAGACTTTGTGGAACAACTGTGATACTTTGCTTCAATCAAGATTCTAGAGAGAGATGTGGTGTCTTCTCTCATCTGCTTTGTGCGTCCAATCATCGTATCGAGGGCTTTCAAGCAATTGAAAGACAGAGGTGTTGATTACCTACAAAATCAAGGGATTCTGGGGATATGTAGACAGACGTGACGATCATCGAATCAAGGGCTTCCGGGGATAGGAAAACAGACGTGCTAATCATCGTATCGAGGGCTACTAGGGATAGGCAGATAGATAGTCCGATCATCGTATCGAGCGCTCACCAAGGTGTTGGTGAGACAGACCTTTTATCCTAGGTGAAAGGATAACCCATCTCTTTGGGTTAAAATAATTGTAATTATTTTACATTTCCACTTCTAATTGTATTAAAAAGGAAATTGTTTTTGTTTCCTTTTCTATCTCTTATACATTCTTAATTGTTTCAATTACATCTATTCTATTACATATTGTATTGATTAATTCTATACGCTTTAATGTAGAATCATTCATCTTTATATTACTCTGACTATTGTGTTCATCTTGAATACAAATGTTTTACATTTCATTAGTATTACATAACATCATACCTTTTATATTCAATACAATTGTGGGTGTTTGTACTTGTATCAGTTTAAGACCTTTTAAACTAATCTCTTAAGTGATAAAACTTAAAGGTTTTTAAACCTACAATTCACCCCCCTTTTGTATTGTTCCATCTAATAGACATAGATATCTATATATTCGATCCAACAATTGGTATTAGAGGATGTTTTCCATTAATTTATATTACTTGTTTTGTTTCTTTCATATTTTTTTATACTTACTACATTAACGTGTGGAGTGGAAATGTTTTTTGTTGTATTAGATGGCAGGAATGAACATTGGGTCAATAGACAATCTGAATCCTTCTAGACAACCTATCTTTGATGGAAATGATTATGAGTACTGGAGAGATCGTATGAGGACATTTGTTATTAATACCGGTGTAGAAAATTTTATAATGATTACTGGAGGTTACCAAATTCATGACAAAGAAGTCAGTACTTTCACTAACCTAGAGAATCAAGAATATCAACTGAATTACAAGGTACGAAATACTCTATTATTATCTATGACCAGGAATATATATAGTCAGATATCTTCATGTGAAGCAGCCAACTGTATTTGGAAGAAATTAGAAGTCAATCATTTTGGTACATCCAAGGATATAGAAACAAGGAGAGCAATGCTTCGAGCAGAGTATCATGGATTTGTTTTTCCTTATGGAGAGCCAGTGTGTAAAGTGCAACAAAGGTTTATGACAATTGTCAACAGCTTACAATCTATGGGAGAAAAAGGACTTGATGATGAAGCTCTAGTTGATAAGATTATAGATATAATGCCAAATTAATGGAAGTCAAAAATGACAGCTATTGATGAAAACAGAAAAGTTTCTCAGATTTCTCTAGATGAACTCTTTGGAACTCTTTTACAGCATGAGACAAGAATGAGGAGAGATGATGATTTCAACAAGAAGAAGAATGGAAATGGAAGTGTAGCCTTTGCATCTAAAGATAAAACACTTTAAAGGCTTACAAGATCCAATGCCAAGAATGTTTTATCTAATTCAAGTGATTGTGATATTTCAGATAATGAATTTTCCAATCTTGCTCGAAAGATGAAAAAGATTTTGGGAATGAAAGACTTCCAATATAGATTCAAAAAGAAAGATAGGAAGGATAATAAAGATTTAGAGGTAACTTGTTATGAATGTAAGAAAGAGGGACATATAAGGCCTAATTTTCCTTTACTGAAAAGGAAAGATAGAAAAGAGAAACACTCTCAAATAAACAAGAAAAGGTTTTATAAGACAAAGAAAGTTTTGAAGGAAAATGATACCTGGAGTGCAGGTGATAGTGATTCTTCAGATGATTCTTTAGAATTTGAGTCATCAGGACAGAGGAATATTGGAGTTTTATCCAGATTACCAATTGAAGATCATTTTACCATGGCTATGGTACATAACGCTGAAGCTATTACAAATGTTTCTTTGAATGCAAATTATACTGATAATAGATATTATGAATCTTCAAATGATGAATCTTTATCATCAGAAGATGATACAATACCTACTTTTGAAGAAGTATCTAGATTTTCTAAATTACATGAAAATGAAAATTCAAAGCTCAAAAAGAAACTTGAGAAAGAAAATTCTAGAATTTCAATCTTGACTAAAGAAGTATCAGATCTTTCTAAAGGTCTTGATGTGAAAACTTCTGATTTTGAAAGTATTTTAAAAACCCTTTATAAAGTTAAATATGATAAGGATAAACTTTCTAAGGATCTTGAAACTGTAATTTCAATGAAAAATATTTTAGAGCCTAAATCTAGTTCAAATTCAAATGTTTTAGAAAATAATAATTTGGTTTTAAAACTAAAGTCAGATATTTTATCTTTGAAGAAATGTTTGTCAAACATTACTCATTGAAAGGAAAACATTGACAGGATGTACTCTCAAATTAGACCTTTGAGAAATCTTTCTTGTCTTGGTTATACTTATTCCAAACCTGTTTTTAGCAATAACTATTTTGTTCCTCAAAAAACCACTTTCTGTTCTAAGTGTCAATGTGGTGGACACTGGAGAAGAGATTGTTCTCTTAACCGAACTCAATCTTTAGGGTTTCATAAAGCTCATTTTTCAAAACAAATGTGGATTCCTAAAATTCATTTATCTAACCCTTTCTGGATCCAAACATGTTTGGATTCCAAAAATATAATTGTTTCTTTTTCATGAAAATTATAAATGTACCAATAAGAATTTTTGGTACATGGATAGTGGTTGTTCTCGACACATGACTAGAAACCAAGGTCTCTTTGAAAAGGTTATCAAAACAAAAGGTGGAAAAGTTACCTTCAGAGATAATGCTCAAGGAAAGATTATTGGTATAGGTAATATCATTTTTCTTGGAAAATTTCTTCTCCCAAATGTTTTGTTTGTTAAAGGTCTTAGGCACAATCTCATCAGCATAAGTCAATTAGGTGATCATGGTTACCTTGTGAATTTTAGAAATGATAAGTGTCTAGTACACAATTTCAAGGATGAGTTCATTCTATATGCTCATAGGCAAGAGAATGTTTACACTATTAACATATAAGACCTTAGGAGCCAAAACATACCCTGCTTAAGTGCAATAGAAGACCAATCATGGCAATGGAATAGGAGACTAGGACACTGTAATCTGAGAAACCTTAGTAAACTCTCAAAGAAAAGACTTGTGAAGGGGCTACCATACCTTAGATATGATCCTTCAAAAGTCTGTGATCCTTGTCAATTTGGGAGGCAACATCAAACTAGCTTTAAATCAATTAATGAAGTTTCAACTTCTAATGCATTACAACTAGTGCGTATGGATCTTTTTGGTCCTTCACAATCTGGGAGCATTGGAGGCAAATACTATGTATTTGTTTTAGTTGATGACTTTACTAAATTTACATGGGTCTACTTTCTCACAAAGAAATCTAAAGCCTTTTCCTATTTCAAAACATTTAGAGCCCAAGATAAAAATTAGAAAAACCTACCATTGATAACTATTCATAGTGATCATGATGGTGAATTTTAAAATTCAGATTTTGAAACTTTTTGTAGTAAGAAAGGTATTACTCACAATTTCTCAGCTCTAAGAACTCCTTAGCATAATGGTTTTGTTGAAAGAAGAAATTGTATTCTTCAGGAAATGACTCGAACCATGTTGAGTGAATACTCAACTGCTAAGCACTTTTGGGCTGAAGCTGTTAGTACTGCCTGTTATACTATAAATCGTGTTTTAACTAGGCAATTTCTTAATAAAACCCCTTATGAGTTATGGACTGGCCGAAAACAAAATGTCTCATACTTCAATGTTTTTTGATGCAAAGTATTCATTCTGAATACAAAAGATAATCTACACAAATTTTCACCAAAATATGATGAATGAATATTTCTAGGATATTATACAACTTCAAAGGCTTATAGAGTTTTCAATAAAAACAATTGTACTATTGAGTAAACAGTACATGTAAAATTCGATGAAACTAATCCTTTTGTTTTCAATCAACCCAATCCTACATCCTCGGATGTGTTTTCAAAAACTGATTATAGATCTTTGATAGAATATCCTTCTGATAAGGAAAATATTCAAGAAAGTATTCCTGAAACTTTTACCATGGAAGATATTCTACCATATGTTGATGAACAGGTTTTACAAAACCCAAATCAATTTTTTTTAGGAATCATCCGAGTGATAACATCATTGGTGATGTAAATCAACATTTATGGACCAGAAATTCCTTAAGAAATGAAATAGAACATCTTGCTTTTCTTTCCCAATTTGAACCTAAAAGTCCAATTGAGGCCTTAGGTGATGATGATTGGATCAAAACAATGCAAGATGAACTAAATGAATTTGTAAGGAATCAAGTCTGGACTTTAGTTGATAGACCTAAATAAACAACTGTAATTGGTGTAAAATGGTTTTTTAGAAAAAAATGTTATGAAAATGTAATCATTGTAATAAATAAAGCAACACTTGTTACTAAAGGCTATAATCAACAAGAGGGAATAGACTATGAAGAAACATATGCTCCTATAGCTAAACTTGAATCTATTCGTATTCTATTATCCTTAGAAACATATTTCAATTTCAAACTATTTCAAATGGATGTCAAATGTTCTTTTCTAAATGGTTTTGTTCAAGAAGAAGTTTTTGTCAAACAACCTCCTGGTTTTCAAGACCCAAAACATCCTGATCATGTTTTTAAACATACCAAGGCTCTATATGGTGTTAAACAAGCCCCTAGAGCATGGTATGCTAGACTTACAATATTTATTTTACAAAATAATTATACAAAAGGTACAATAGATCCAACCCTTTTTGTAAAAGTGGAAAACAAAAATGTTTTGATTGTTCAAATCTATTTTTATGACATCATATTTGGATCAACTCAGAAATCTTTAACTGACTCTTTTGCAAATTTAATGAAATATGAGTTTGAATCGAGTATGATGGGTGAGGTAACATTATTTTTAGGTTTTCAAATTTCTAAAAAACCAGAAGGAACATATATATATCAACATAAGTATATAAAAGATTTACTCAAAAAGTAAGGATATGACAAAACTAAAAGTATTAGCACTCCAATTGGTACCTCAAATACACTTGATCTTGATGCAACTGGGAAACCAGTAGATCAAACAATCTTTAGAGGTATGATAGGAAGTTTGCTATACTTGACAGCTAGTCGACCAGACTTAATATTTTTTGTATGCTTATGTGAAATATATCAATCTAATCCAAAAGAGTCTCATTTAAAATCCGTAAAGAGAATCTTTCGGTATTTAAAAGGTACTGTGGATTTAGGTCTTTTTTACTCTTCTGGGAATGATTTTTTTAAAACTTTTTTCAGATGCTGACATTGTTGGTTGTAGAATGGATAGAAAAAGTACATCTGGAACATGTCATTTCTTAGGAGATTCTCTGGTTTCTTGGTCTTAAAAGAAACAACACTCAGTAGCACTATCCACTGCTGAAGCTGAATATGTAGAAGCTGGAAGTTGCTGTGCTCAAGTATTGTGGATGCAACACACACTCACTGACTATGGATTGGGTTTCTCCAAAACTCAAATTCTTTGGGATAATACAAGTACCATAGCTCTTAGTAAAAACCCAGAACACCACTCTCGTGATAAACATATAGATGTTAGGCATCACGTTCACAGAGATCACACACAAAAATGAAATATTATTCTACAATTAATCGAATCACAAGAACAACTTGCTGACATTTTTTCAAAGCCATTACCACCCAATAGATTTGAGTTTATAAAACCGAAGCTAGGAATGATTACATTAAGACAATCATTCATATCTACTTCATGTTTTACAATTCTCCTAACATTAAAAAACTCATTTTGAAAGGGGGAGGAAATTTGTTTTTTATGTTTCTTTTTATCTTATGATATTTAACTATTTATTCTCCTGGTAAGTGTTTTTACTTTTCTATTTATCGTATTGATAGTTTTATCATATCATTGATCTTTTCTGTTTATCGTATTGACAGTTTTATCGTATCATTGATCTTTTTTGTTTATCGTATTGATAGTTTTATCGTATCATTCATTTATCGTATCGACCGATGATGGTAATGAATTTCTTTTCCATAGTATCGACCGATGATGGTAATGAATTTCTTTTCCATCGTATCGACCGATGATGGTAACAAATTTCTTTTCCATCGTATCGACCGATGATGGTAACGAATTTCTTTTCCATTATATCGACCGATGATGGTAACGAATTTCTTTTCCATCGTATCGACCGATGATGGTAACAGATTTATTTTCCATTGTATCAACCGATGATGGTAATGATTTCTTTTCCATCGTATCGACTGTTGATGGTAATGAATTTCTTTTACATCGTACTGTTTGATGATGGTAATTATTTTCTTTTCAATCGGCTTCTCAGTTCATTGTAACGAGATTGTTTTCCATCGGCTTGTCAGTTCATGGTAACGACTTTGTTTTCCATCGGTATGTCGACTAATAGTTTAATTTTATTTCGTACGTTCGTTTTTCCTTTTGAATTCTACTAAAACCAACAATTACTTTACTCTCTCTGGCAGGTATTTTCCATTTTTTTTCTTTTTCTCTTTTTTGTTTTTAATCCTAACCATTGATCTGTTTTCCTCTAATCTTGACCGTAGAATATCAACGATCACCCCTTTATCGCCTATAAATAGCCCCCCCCTCCCCAAACCCACATTGGTTTTTCAGATTTTGAGGCAAAGCTCTGCTCCACCGGTTTTAAATCATCGTACGGACTTTCATCGGCATCACCTTTGTGTCTCAATCCTCTGCTAACACTGCCGCCGAAATGACTTCAAAGACTTTTATAGAGAATGACTTTAACAAAGAAAGGTTAGTTTCTCGAGACTTTTTTGATTTGTATGATTCCACAATTAGAATAATCATTCTGTTTCAAGGATGGGAACATTTGTGTGTTGAAAAACTTGTTTCTCAAGATCCGTTTCTCTTTGATGATGTTTTTCAATTTTATAAAACCGTATCTTTCAACAAAGACATGACTATCAATTTTTCCGTGTATGATAGAAAGTTGTCTATATCTGTAAAACAAGCGGCTCATTTTCTGAATGTCCCAATAGAAGAGGATTCTTTCTGTCCATCTTATTAACTACCAGAGGAACATGGTATGTTTAATAGAGAATGTGTTTAAAATTCTTTGTTTGTTATTAATGAAGAGAAAAGGAAAGTGTCTCATCTTTCTCCGGACAATCAGTTTGTCACTTTATGGATGCATGGTTTTATTATTCTAAGGAAAGGGGATAGAGAAACTCTTATAGTTTCTGATATATTTATGCTTGACTATCTTGTAAATATGAGAAAAGTAAATCTCATGGGGTATGTTTTTGAAACCACAAATAATGTCAACACAGGAGGGATTAAGTCCCAAAAGATTATGTATCCAGCCATCCTTACGATGTTCATTCTCGAAAGTATGAAGTTTTGTAACAATCCATTGAAAGGAAACCCCATATATTTGAATCCCTATTGGATTAGAAAAAGTACTATGAAGAAGTTGAATGTTTTTTTTGATCAGAATTCAAAATTTTTTGTCAGAGATGTAGAAGCTAAATTGGCTCAGTATCAATCGGCACCTATGCCAGCCAAAGACATTCAATCTACTGGTGTTACTCAAATGTCAGATCCGCAAACCAGTTCAAAGCCTAAGAAGAATCCAAGGTATAGTAAGGAGGTTGTAGATAAATGGAGAAAGGATAAGGAACAGAGAAAGGAAGGTGATCCAAAGTTCGGTCTTGACCCGGCTAAGGCTTCTTCCGAAAGAATAAGGGTAGAAGAAACCCTTCAGGCTGAAAAGAAGAAGAAGGTTCTTTTGAAAAGAAAAGCACGATAATTTTATGTCCTTAAAGTCTTGAAAGTAGTTGAAGATGCTAGTGCTCAACTGAAGGAAGAAGTGCATCAAGAACCCATCGTACAGAGCCTTCCTGAGAAAGAAAAAGGAAAACAAATGATAGAAAACAAAGAAGAAGTAGAAGAAGAGTAAGGAAATATTCATTTAAAATTCCTTCAGATTTCAAAGAAGAGTAAGGAGGAATCGGTTAAAAAGCTAAGCGAAGGGGTTCAACAAATCCCTCATGCCGATCAAGCACCTTTTGAATCTCTTGAAACTCCAGATATAATTTCGTCTCAAGAAAAGCAAGGAGCTCAATCCTCTCACACTGATAAAGTTGTTGTCATTATTGAAAAAGAGGAAGAATAAAGAAAGCAAAAAGAAAAACCAAAAGGAAAACAACCAGTTGTAGATTCAAGAAAATCAATTGAACTGGATTCATACGATGAAGATACTGATTCAGAACTTATAATCTCTCTCAAGAAGAGTGATTACACTGTCCATGTTTTGAGAAGGGTTAATAAGACTATTCCTTATTTTCTGAGGTTGGAAGGGAAGATTTACTTTATTACTAACAATCAAAAGAAGAAGTTTGGCTCTGTAAAATAATTAAGAAAAAAGGTTTTTCAGTTGAAGCCGATTTGAATGTTCTTTCAGAATGTTCGGTTGCTCATAAGAAGGCATGTAACAAGATAAACAAGTGGTCGTACAAAACAGAAAGATCATTCAATGACCATGAAAATATCAATTGATGATATAAGGAGGTTGTCAAATGAGCTTTCAATTGCTTTAGATAAGCTTGATAGAGAAATATTTGAATGGTTGAATCTTCTCTCTTCTCAAAGAGCTGATGTTCCTTCAGTGAAATATTTTCAAGAGATAATGAATTCTTTCCAATATGAATTCTGGAAGGATTCATCTTTCAAGGATGAAATGGTTTTGTTGACGAAACAAAAATCTGTGTTATCCAAAGATAACAAGAATCTGAAAAACAGAATTGATACCCTTGAAGAAGTAATCAGAGTCTAGGAGGAGACTATCAAGAATCAAGAATCAGATTTTTGCGGACCAACAAGAGCTTCCCAGAACTCAGGGAGAATCAATTTCTGAAGACAAGAATGAGATAAAAAATATAAAGGCGGTTCTTCATGAGTTGACCTAAAGGGGAAAGATAGAGAAAACAAGTGACTTGTATTTTGTCCTCATGTTTAGTATTGTTTGTTATCGTAATGAATTTTCTTTTATCCATCGTCTTGTGTTTTTTTCTAACTCCTCCAGACAATTCAAGATTACCCCTTTCTTTTTTAAAATCACAAAGGGGGAGAATGATTACAAAGGGGGAGAATGCTTTATAAAGGGGGAGAATGCTTTACAACACTCTTAAGGAAAATATAAGAATACAATCCTTAGGAAAGTCCATACCTAAGGGGGAGTTAGTTGTATTCAAACTCATATTAAGAAGAGTTTCCAATAACTTAGGGGGATAAAAGTATTTCTTGTTATATTTACTTGGTGTGTTGTGATTTCCAAAAGGGGGAGATTTTTGAGTCAAATGTTATCTTTTGACTTCTATATTTTGTTTTGGAAATCACAAATGTATTTTCAATCATATCGTACTGACTCTGTCAATCGTACCGTACTGACTCTATCACTCGTATCGTACTGACTCTATCAATCATATCATCCTGACTCTGTCAATCGTACCGTACTAACTCTGTCAATCGTATCGTACTGACTCAGCTATTCATACTTTCATTACTTGTTTTGGTACTTAGTAAAAAACACTTGTTTCATATGAATCGTAACATTTCTTATCATCGATATATATATCATATTTTAACCAATACAGTGTCGTTGAGTGAGTTACAAACTAATAAAAACGATGTCGTGCTTTCTTTTTCAATATGACCATTGTGATGACAGGTGTCCAAGTCCCTCCGAGTATTTCAGAGAAATATGACTGTTGGAGGCAACATGACCGTTGGAACCCAAGGCTTATAAATAGTAGGTCATTTGAAGCTGAGAGAACGACGAGATAATGAATGATTCTTTGTGGAACAACTGTGATACATTGCTTCAATCAAGATTCTAGAGAGAGATTTTGCAAATTCTCTCATCTTCGTTGTACGTCCAATCATCGTATCGAGGGCTTTCAAGCAATTGAAAGATAGAGGTGCCGATTACCTACAAAATCAAGGGCTGTCGGGGATTGGCAGACAGACATGCCGATCATCGTATCAAGGGCTGCTGGGGATAGGAAGACAGACGTTCCGATCATCGTATCGAGGGATGCCAGGGATAGGCAGACAGACAGTCTGATCATCGTATCGAGGTCTCCCCAAGGTGTTGATGAGACAGACCTTTTATCCTAGGTTAAAGGATAACCCTTCTCATTGGGTTAAAAGAATTGTAATTCTTTTACATTTCCGCTGCTAAATGTATTAAAAAGGAAATTGTTTTTGTTTCCTTTTCTATCTCTTATACATTCTTAATTGTTTCAATTACATCCATTCTATTACATATTGTATTGATTGATTCTATACACATTAAGGTAGAATAATTCATCTTTATATTACTCTGACTATTGTGTTCATCATGAATACAATTGTTTTACATTTCATTAGTATTACATTACATCATACCTTTTATATTCAATACAATTGTGGGTGTTTGTACTTGTATTAGTTTAATACCTTTTAAACTAATCTCTTAAGTGCTAAAACTTAAAGGTTTTTAAACCTACAATTCACCCCCCTCTTATATTGTTCCATCTAATAGACATAGATATCTATATATTCGATCCAACACTTGTTTCCCATTGTAGCCCATGACACACTTGTTTCCCAATTGGGATATATACCAACCTATATCCCATTAGTGGATCAAGCCCACCAACTAGTTTCCCACCATTATCTCTAGATATATAATGATTTAACCAATTAATTTGATTTAGATATAGGTCCCACTCACCACAAAATGAAAATCAATAATATTACTTCCATAATATTCTAAAACACTCATCATATCATAACCCATGAAATAAAATGGGTATCATTAATATTTCATCATATAATAACCCATGGAAAAGATACATGTTCCATAATCATTTAATCATCGCATAAAACATGAAAACAAGTGAGTTTCAGAAGAATTTAATCATGGTAAAATCAATGGAAGAGAAATTAGTATCATATAAATAACTCCCTCATAAATATAAACAATTTTGAGAAATAATAAAAATGATATCCTTGGATCGTATCCCCAGTCCGACATAAGTAACATCAACATATGAATTATTAGATGAAAAATGATTTTTTTAGTTCATTTAAAAAATATAATGGTTAAAATATCCTTTCCACATTCAAAACACTTTCTATAACCTAAAATAATATTAAAACTTTTTTAGAAAACATTTTTTAGGAAGAATAATGGTTTTCGAACAAAAAGATTATTTTTATTAAAAACATTCCCTTTGAACTATCGAGAACATAACGAGAGGATATTGAATGTAAAAATTTATTCTCATTAAATATGTATATAAGAATAAAATTAATGAGTTTATTGAGAGATATATCATAATATTTCATTATTTAAAAGTATAATCATACACAATCCCAAAAAATGATGAGATTGTAACATAAAACTCATCCATATTTGGTAACTTTGAATCATTATCCCCATGAAAAAACAACATTAAATATAACTTTTTATATAATTAAAATATTTATATTCATGATATAACATGTCACGGTTCTTTATATACACATCGTAATATAAGATAAGATCATTACATAGTTTATTCTCCAGTTAATGAAAATTTAGAAAAACAGCCCATACCAATTAGTAAAATTTTGAATTATAAAACCCACGAAATAGGTATCCTAAAATTGATATATATAAAATATAATTTTATGAATAATAATCATAAAATAAATTCATGGTCATTCTATACACTACATTAAAGAAACGTGTTGTGAATATGGATTCTGTCTCACATAAGATAAAGGTGAGATGAAAATCTATTACCTTGTGTATTAATTTCCTAAATAAATATTAAAACCTCTTGTATAAGGAATATATGATTATTATACATATATTGAAGAACCATATTCATATATTATTTACTTTTATTATCCTTTTATTAACAATTAAATGTTAAAGTTTTGTTTTAGGTAAAAATCAATTTGTTTTTAAAATATGTCTTGATTTGTTATTTTTTTGTCATATTACTTTGATGAGGATTTAATTTATCTAGAAAGATAAAAATTATATAAATATCACATATATTCATTATATATGTATTTATTGTAATTTATAAAATTTATTGACACAAAATTAAATAAAATTTTCATAGAGACGGCTGGCCAAACGTACGCATGAATGATGTTTCCATTTTTTGTCGGATTGAAAGAATGAAAAGTAAATGATATATATTATCAGTCCATAATATTTTTTATGTCATATATATCACATATTATTATTAAAAACTTCATTAATACATTCCACATTTTTCTTGAATGAATTACATCACTTCACGAGGTGGTAGCCCATCGTACACATGAGCGACATTATCTGATTCCCATAAAATGTAAAGGATGAATGTATGAATAATATAATAAATAAATCTAAATAATAATACCATAAATATATTATATAACCAATAAATCAATCATTATTACCAATAGTGATAAATTTCAATGAAAAATATAATGATATCGGTTCGTGGGGAGGGAGTTTGTCATACACACAAATTATGATTTTGGTAACGCATTTGACAGAAGTGGAAATGGATAATTATTATTTCACAAACATAATAAATTCTTATTATATGGTAGATATTAATGATATTATATTTTATGTTTTAATACATAATTTATGGTGAATAAATTATTAATAAAATGAAATATCTTTGTAATGATAATCACCATCTCTAAGAGATCCCTCCTTTGGGTCTCCTCTTAAGGACCCTAGGGATGGTCTTTTGGGAATACCATTAGTACTATAATTTAACTAAGAATTTTAAGAAGATAATTGGATAGGTTTTGGTAGATAAAAATTACATAGTATATGGGAATAAGTGAAGGGTTGTGGTCACATTTTATAAGTGGGGGGAAATATACCGACATGGAAACTACATGGAAATTTCCAAAAAACACAGCACAAAAATAAAGTCATTACCATGGAAAAAGCATCCAAATAAAAATATTTTATAAAATTGGAATTATTAGGTACAAATAAAAACATCCAATATGATATTTACATGTTGGTATGTCATTTTAACCATTATCGTATTTGTCTAACCCCTCAATAAACCCTTTTTTTACCATACCAACAGTAAATAATTTTTACTATTTTTACTATTCATTTTAATCAAAAATTAAGTTGAACATTTTAAAAATTATTTACTATTGTGATTCAAAATATGGAATCCATTTTTTCAAATTTTATTCATAAAATTGGATAAAAATAATTCAAAATTAATCATGCAAACATGATGAGAAAGTGGGTTTAAAAGAAAAAACGTTTAAAACATTACAATGTTTTTATACCCAATTTCAATATGAAATTTATTCTAATGACCTAAATTGGATTAATATATTTATAATTAAATTAAGTTTCTTTTAATACAAATTATAAATATAATTTTAAATTTTAAACTATTTAAAATAAAATTCATTTTCAATTAACATTCAGTATTTTTAACTATTCATAATAAATGAAAATTTTCAAAAAAAATCCAAAAACATTCATCCTAATGTAATTTTTGTGTTCTTATTATAAATATTATTATTTTTATATAAATTTTGTCAAAGGGTCAAATATTAGTTTTAAAATAATTACACCAAAAAATTATTGACAAAAACTTTTTTTTTATAAATTCAATTTTAAGTGTAAAATTGTATGTGTTATTATATATTATCTAGAAAACACATAAGATGAATGTTAAATATTTAGTTGAATATATAATGTATAAATACCTAAAAATCCATTCACAAAATATGATTCATTTACTTTATTGAGGTAAAATAGATTTATGTGCATAAGAATTGTTTTTCATTAAATGATTTCTTATATTTTTAAAAGGTTATTATTTTCATTTCTAATTAATTGGTCACAAAATAATTTATTGGATATAAATACATAAAAAATATATTTTCATAATTTATTTAATCTAATTCATACCCACCGTTTAAAGGGATAATTGATAACTGTCATATTAAATAATAATATTTTAATAGTATTACATGTTTCTTGTAAACCCAGTGTTGTGGGTAACAAAAAATATCTAAAATATTAAAAAATCTCAAAATATATACATTATATAGTTCTTATCATTTGGTTAGTCTTCATGATCACATCTATTGATGATCAATAAGTGACAACTTCATGAGAAAAATTCTCAATTCTTATTGGCCCTCAACACCTAATAGCCATACGTTATGTATGTGAAGTCATTATGATGTATCTAGACCATATGACATTTGTTTAAGATTAATGTTATAGTATCATGGGGAACTCTTTATATCCAAGTAACTATGATAATATTCTGATACTAAAAATGATCTAAGTACATTTCCAAATAAATATAGGATACATAAATATCAATACTATTATGGTTAGTGCGAATCATATATAACTTACTATATCCATTATATGGTATTCAAAAAGTATTATTTATTATGGTTAGAGGGAACTCACTATTAAAAATGATTGTTGATTTTGATATTATAGTAACAGTGGTGGTGTGATAATGAGAATTTAGTGGTGAAATTAACAAAAAGAGTGGGAGGGAAAATAGTTCCTAGTGTTTGGGTAACTGGGATAATCAAATTATTATTAGGGGAAAACTATTATATAATATAAATAATCACAATATTCTAAAGCTATCTGTATTGGATTATAATACCAAAAATAATATTAGATAAAAAACTATTCCATAGTCCTCTTTTGTGAACTATTCTTCCTAACATGACTCATAATAATGATGCTTCTTCATAGAGAAGAGAAATAAATCATTTACCTATTAGTACGTCAGTTGTGGTTTCTATGGAGAAATGAACCCTAATCTCCACCTATTGTAAATTATATTATAGTAAAATGATTATCACGAGTAAGAGAGTTTGATTATATTATATGAAAAAGAAACAAATTTCATTTACTAAATTGATGAAAAAAAATACAATGAAAGGGTTTTATCCATTTAGACTAATCCCCCTAAACTACGTAGCTACACATGATATAATAAAAATATATAATTTATAAATATAAATTGGAAATAATATTACATGAAGTAGACTGCTGAGAAGGTGATGTTTTGTGTTGATTAGACTCTTCTTCCAGCACCAGCTCCCAAGCCCCTAGCCTGAGTGTGCTGTAACACCCCAAGATTTTATGAGATATATTATTTTCATATCTTCTATTTTATGCTACAACAAGATTACCTTGCCGTATATGCAACACCGTATTATCTTGCAGTATACCCAACACTATTCTTGGATCATGTTACACACAATTTCAAGTTAGTTTGATAGTAGTTATTCTATGAAACATTGAGTATATATATATATATATATTCAATTTATAAATGAAATATGGTTTTATTATGTTATACGAAACAACGACAGAGTCTTTCACAACACACAACCCTTACTTGGCTTGCATTACACGCAATTGCGACCTTCCTCGATAGCATGTGTTGTACGCAATACCAGGTTTCACTAAACAATGATTTATGGTTCTAATATTATTATGAACTAGCCGTTATGAATATTATCAACTAAATTTTGAATTTTATAACATTATTATTCAACTTACACATTTTCTAGAACATAGTATGAGAACAAACTAAATTTTTTGGGCAAAAAAATTATTTTTCAGAAAATGCAGTTTTTCCGCCTTTTGATGTCTCACCCACTTTAAATCTAGTGTTTGACATGTTTATAAGTTCAATTTGACAAAATAAAATTCTTTCTTGGAATCAGGATATAAAATTTTAATTTGGATAAATTTTTCATATTATTCTAATAACTTTCATATTTTATTGAATAGTAAAAACACATTATATTTTAATTAAAAACAAATTTTGTTCATCGCAATAATTTATATGGTAAGAATATCTTTTTAATTGGTTTTAAATTGTAAATAGAATATATTTTTACCATTTAATCCAATGTTGGTCATTGGAATTAATTTCACTTTGAAATTGAACATATATAAGTGTCGATCTTTTGATAATTATTGTTTCTTATAAACACGCTATTTGTTCTGATAACGGGAATTAATTTTAAAATTAATTAATTTAACTTCTATGTTTTGAATTTGAAAAAAATATACATCATGTTAGAATTCGGAATATCAAATATAGCTTAGGCATAATTTTTTGTATTTTTTGAAGAACTTCATTTTTTTTATGAATAGTGAAACCACTTAGTTTCACAGATCTGATATACATGGTTGTTATCAAAAATTTAAATTTGGTTCAATAAGATGAAAATAATTTTTGGTGAATAGTAACTTTTGACTTTTATTTATCACGGTTAAAGGTAAATAGGGTAATTCAACGTTAGAAGAATATTATAATAATTCAAAATTACATTAACATTTGTCAAAACCTTTTTGGTTGAGTCATTTACGATCATGGGCATCCTTGGGTCGATTTTGGGACCCCATTGAGCCACTTGGTAGTGATAATGACAATTTGGATTATTTAATTTAATGTAAAGACAAAATTGACATTAAAAAAAGTATTTTAGTAATTAATTTTTATAAGAGGTTATATAAATTATCTTTTCGACTATAAATATTAATTGGAAATCTAAAAATATTTCCTACATGATCGTATTTTTTTATACTTTTTTGACATTAAATAAATTAAATTATATTTGACACAATAATGATGCAGTATTTACCTCATTAATAAATGATTGAAAAAATAAGATTATAATGATTAACATATTATCCAAAACATGTCCAATTCTGATTGGATGATTTTATTTCGACCATGAGTCAAATTATCTTCATCTTTAATGAATTTTGGACCTTTTGAAACTGAAGATATGTCTATAATATAATAATATTTTCACACTTTTCAAAAGAGCCCCTCCTCCCCCTTATAAAAGGAGACCATTTCTATCCAATTCCTAACACCTCTCAATCAATTTTTCTTGTCAAACCTCTACCTAATTAATCTCCTACATCCCTATACTCCCCCTATTATCCTTACCTTAGGTAGAAGGCACTTCAAAAAGTCTTTTTGGTTCAAACCAAAGGAAGTTACCCAAATTAAAGGTAACTGTTTCTCTTAAATTGTTTTCTTTTATTATACTTCTCCAACCCCTAAACTATTTTTAATCGTTTTATTTTGTAACTACACCAATATCACCAATATACTAGGTTTTTTTTATGAGAAGTATTCAAACTACACTTACACACACATCCATCTAATGGATGAAGAACATAATGTTTCTGTGGATGGCCAACTAACACCTCACGAAACGATGATTGTTCGATTTTCTCATACCTCTTCTCATGGTGGCCATTATGATGGAACTATATTTATATATGATATTTAATATATTTATTATTTCCTTATTATTTTTTACTTCTCAATTATATCAAGCCTTTATGGTTTCCATAGTGGGTAAATATGATAATCTCATTTGAGGAAGTGCGGACTACCGCCCCCTCAAAGTGATGTGATTCGTTAATGCCTTATGTAGAATGTATAAAGGATGGATTTAATGATATTATATATGATATTATACTGGAATTATAATATACCTATATATCATTATGTTTCAATTCCATTAAAATACGAAATAAGAATGAAAGTAGTGTCCATGCGTACATATAGCTTACCGTCTCCATGAACGGTGCATTTCAATTCTTACCTCCATATGTTATGTACTATTATAAATACATTTATATTCAGGATATATATGACATATATGATATATAAATCATGAATATCATTCTGGATATAATGAACCTTTGACCACATGAACAAGATGTAACTATAAGAAGTCCATTTTTGACTCAAGTACAAAATATTGACAAAACGAACATTATTAACTTAAATAGTTACATAATGTTTATAACATGGTAATAAGTTATATAAAAGGAATAATAAACTTGAAAAAGGATCTTAATCAAGTAGAAATTTACTTTGGTTTATTATTCAGGAGATTAAAGAACGATCGAGTCAAGTCGGACACGAGGTAAGGGAACTTCTTAACCCAATTTCCGTTCCATGGGCTGGTCTTCTCTTTCTTGTTTATATCGTTCTTTGATTATGTGATAAATGAATTTTTATATTTTATCAAGTCTTTATACTTTCTTTATGTGAACTTATAGTGAATATGCATAAGTGATCTATTTTATTTACAAAAATATCTTTGTAAGGGATAATTTAACAATCTCATTTTTATATGAGATTTCTTATTCGTAAGTATTTACTAGGGTTATATTTTTCATCCATGTCCATAAAAATGTTTTCATAAAGTGTATAATATTCTTCCATGTATGTTTAATGTCATTTTTACACATCTTGACTTTTACTTTGTGTTATGGAAGGAATCTTGCTTTTGTTTACCATATGTGGTACCTTTTGACTTTTTTGTTAAAAGTATGAAGAAAATGTTTTCTTTAACATATACGGATTGAACATATTTTTACGGTTTTATAACACCTTATTTTCTAAAATCTTAATCTACTTGATTTTATGACTATTTTAAACAAAATACTTTTCTTTTAAAATTGCATGTCATTTTGTGAAAAGAAAATTATTTTGAATATGAAAGGATATTTTCCTCAAGAATTCATTTCAAGTGTTTTGTCAAAACCATTTCCATCTAAGATGACATTATTTCATATGTGTATGTTTCAAATATAATGTCTCTATGATTTACATGGTTTAAATTTTCTTATAATGAAATGATATCCATTTGTTTTATATGGATTATGTTATGATGGAATGATGTTTATGAATCCCATTTCATTCATTGGGTTATAATGAATGATTTATGTTTATGTTGTGGCACCCGTAAGAATGATTTAATTATGAGATGGGTGGGACCTATATATCCCTCCATGCATTGGGTAAAGATTTATATCTCATTAGATATACATGTCTAGAACGGTAAGTTAATTTGGTTCATTGATACAGGACTGTAACGTGGAGTGAACTCGATTCTGAAAGGGACTTTGTCCACTAAGATGGTCTTGGCAGCAATTCTTTGGCTACTATTGAAATAATAACATGTTAATAATGGTTTCCACAATTACATTCTTTATTCCCATGATATTTTATCATGATTGATGATCCATTATGATCAATGCCTTACGTACTGCCAGGTTTTTTGTCATTGCCCAAGATTTTGATGATTAAATATTATGTTCATGTTTTGAAGTTCAAATGTATATGGTTTGTTTTATTTTCTCCATGATTACCTTTACTGAGCATTTGAGATCATCATTTATATGTTTTCTTTTCCCCATGATATAAATAATGGATTAGGTAATAAAAAAAGGGAAGATATTTATGGGAGATGTTGAAGATCTTTCACCAAGATTAGACGATTATATTCCGAGTTTCCAAAGACACTAAACTATTATGGTCCTTGGGTGTCTTTTTTTGTTATGTATTAGATATTCTGCAAAAGTAATGTAATTTCTATGTATGTCAAGCTTTGGGTCTCTATATGTGCCCTCAAACCTCAAATCAATATCCATCTCCAATTACATGACTCCACTTGGATAATTTAATGATCCGTCATTTTAATGGGCATGAAATCAATGGTTGGGATATAGATGATTTAGTGATTAGGCCATCCCCACAATTGATGGTGCATGTTTTCACTCATAAATTTTGCACAAATTCATTTCTCATAGTCAGTGTCAAATACACTAGCTTTGTCAAACCCCTTACCAGCTGCCACAAGGCATGCCTATCACTATATATTTTCTATCTCAAATGACTCTAGCGAAACTCCTAAAAAAATACCCATGATTTATCGATTCTCTAGTTTGAACTGATCTTAAATATTCTAGTGATATCTAGAATCTTATGGTAAATCCACCCTACTTTAGGCCTTTCCCACGTCTTCATTTTCTGCCAAATTTGACAATTTTTGAGCCCCATCATATTTAATTACTTATTTTTACCACATTTACCTTAATTAAGTCCAAACTACTATGAATTACCATTCTTATATGTTTTTTGACATTGGATATCATTTTGTGGGATAGTTTATCATGACCCATGTGACATTCTAATATCCAATGATAAGTGGGAATGACATTTCTAAAACATTATTTCAATAAAATCATTCATGGTCTAGTACTGCAATAACATGACAAGATCAACCTCTATGCTTATTCATAAACACACACATGTGTTCATCATCCATATGAATCAACTAATATATGCTAGGAGTCAACGAAATCAATATCAGTTTATAACCACTGCTGATCCTTCTCAATTGAATCTCATTACATGTATCATCATTCAGGTTCTCTTCATCTATGACTTCTTTGGATTTAATGATGAACATCATCAGGAACCATTAGATGAAATACTTTATTTCTAAAATTTGAATCATCTACTACCCTCAAAATCATGCTTGGGAAACCTCTGTGCCCTTCTTTGCATGAATCATCAATGAGAAAATCATTTCAACATCTTTTTCTCAACCCTACTCATATTATTTTCCACAACATCAAAGAGAAAATAGAACCACATTCTTCTTCAAATAGACTTATAGAGTGGATAATGATACATAAAACATCATCTTCATCATAATTGGTAATGGTATATATTATTCAACCACGAGGACTCCTAGAAATAAATATTCAATCTTTTATTATAATCCTTTATTAACTCATTTAAAAAATATCTCATTCATCAGATTTGATAAGGTTTTAAAACAAGTATTTATTTATCTATAGATATATGATCATAGATTCCTTAGTTTCAATCAAGATTTCATGAAATAACACTAACCTTGGAAATATCTTTAATAAATTCCACCAATCTTAATAATTCTAATCATTATAAAAAATCAAAGCTACATCAGAATTGTGATTTTCTTTTATAAATAAAAATTTGTATTCAATAAACTTAGTTCAGTACCATCTACCTTAATTCAATAACTTTATTCATCATCTTTGCTCAAATCATTCATAGTTTAACAATAGAATATCATCGTTGACTTGGGATGACTTGTTTCAGATATATAATGATCAGATTTATGAGATAAATCAATCTTTAGTTGATCCTTCACCTAATTTCATCTTAATTTATATCAATTGATCTCATAAAATCTACTTTATCTTCTTTTAAACAATTTTTCAAGATCAATAACATCTTTAGGTGGCATTGGAATCATATCTTCCTCACTTGATCTCAAACAGAATAAGAGGATGAAACATCAATAGGCCATTTTCAAATCTTCATCTCCAATTATTAGTGTAAATCAAAAGTGAGTTAATTTATAAAAAAGATCATCAAGGAAGATATCCCATCACATAGTAAGTCTGATTTTACTGAATATGTTTACATGTATCTCATTTCATTTTTTCGCTTGATATTTTTGTGCAACAGTTGAATAGGGTAGTTGGTTTCCATGAAGGCTCACAATTTCTCATTCCTTAACATGGTGTCTTTATGATGGATCTATAGGATACTAAATTTTTATTCTAATAGATTCGATTTTGAATCTCTATAATTTCAAAGCTAGTTTTGTGGTAGGATTAGAAGTTCATACAGTTTCTCTAACACATTATGATAAGTTCACAAATCCAAATGACAATAGTTTAGTGAGTTTTAAAATAATTCACATGTCATGATTAATCCAACACAATAGTTGAGAACTCATAAAATCTTAGGGGATTCTAATGGTTACTTTTCAAAAATTAACATATATTAAAAATTAATGATATTTGGTAATTTATACTAAAAAAATAACCAATTATAGAAATGAATTTTCAATGTATTCAAAAAATTTATTTTAATAAAAAATTATATAGTTTTTAAATGAATTAATTTATGAAATTAAAAATAAATAAATAATTTTGGAAGAATATTTTTAAGAAAAATTTCAAACTTATTGTTCTTAAAATAGTTAGAAAAGAATGTTTCCACATAGTTATCATTTTATTTACAAAAATCGGAAAAATTTAAAAATTTAGTCAAAATGCTGATTTTAAAAAAACCCGTTTTTTATAAATTATCTAATTAATGATCAATTTGGAAACTAAAACCCATCGAATAGTAAGAAAATATGAGGAAAATATTTCCCAAAGATATACAACATAGAATTACAACACACTTATATTATTACACTCTTGGAAAATAAAAATTATTTATTTTATTTAAGAAAAATATATCTTTCACAAAAATAATTTTCCATCATTGTTTGAAAGAATAATTATAGTTATAAGGTAAATCATTCAACCATCATTTGTTGAAAAAATTTAGGCATCCTTATTGAATCGTACTTATTTCCCCCACTTTAGTTTTAGTATAATACTGAGTCTAGGAGTGATGGAAGAATATAAATAAATAAAATTGACATATTAAAAAGTTTCATATTAATTTATCCTATTCTCTATTTGTTTTTAATCCCAAGAAATAATTTCTAATTCCTTCATAAAACTAAAATAAAATTTTTCTATTTCAATTTCCCATTTCCACATCTGGGTTCAATATTCTTGACACCTAAATGAATTCAATTTTATAAACAAGTAACAATATTTAAATTTTTTTCCTATAATGTATTTTCAATGAAAATTATGGATTTGGAATTTATTTTTTATTTAATCACACACCTAGATCCTAATATCTAATAGTTTCAACATGGAGCCCCAAATTCATAATTTAATTAATTTTCAATGGTCCTTGAAAAATTAATTTTTAGTTGTATCATTGATGTATTACTATTAACAAATCTAATGGTAAATAGGTTAATTTTTTATATTCTAGATTCCTCATACTATAATTTAAATTAAACCTATTACTTTTCTACCACAATATACATTCTTATTATAATATAAGATTTCCATGAATATGGGTGAAAAAAAATAAACATACATTAAATTTTAGTAGTTTAAGAATCAATGGAATCTATTAAAACTTGAGTGATTTTCTCAGTAGGTATATAATTCTTAAATTTCAATTTTCCGAACCAAAGAAATAAAAAATTGAAACAAAAATGTTGAATGTGATTTTCAAACTAAAGGAATAGATATTTTTGTATGTGTGTTTTTATGATAAAAAAAATGATGTATAGATGAACACATTTAAAAACCTTAACATCCACACATAATGACCAATTTTTTTTCCAAGGTCAAATTCTATGTGGGTGGATTTTTTACAAATTTATTTGAAATAAGATAGTGAAATATCATATTGAAGGGTAATAATTACATTCAAAACACTTTTTTCCTCTCAATTGAATAGTCAGAAAATTCATGATATTGCACGAGGTTCTTACATTAAACTTCGTAGTCATTTTAGTATATAAATATTATTGATAGATGAGGATAATGGTTAAAAAAATATTTATATCATTGATAGATTTTCAACAGAATTAATAACTAATATAAAAGAGGGTGATTTAAGCTAACTAGATGTTTAACATAGTAGGAAAATCTTTCATTGGGAGCTATAATTATAATATTTAGAAAAACATTTCCCAAAATATTTTTCAGAAATAAACAATATACAATATGAAGCATCAACTAAAAACAAAACATGTGCCACTAAAAATTTATAAATTTAAAAAAATATTCCCTATAGAGATTATATGTCTTATATTTGAGTTATTAATATTCTATACTCTCTTTATATCATTATAATAGCTCCTTAGTTTCTATGTTCAAGTTCATACATATTTAAACCAAAGAAATATAAGTTTTATATAAAGAAATACTCTAATCTAAATAGAAACAAATTTTTCCATAAATGGATAGTGATAATGATTTCTCTATATTGTAGCTCCTTATAATAATTGAAGAATGACAAAACCATTATACCATAGTTTGTTAGGTGTGTTCACTTGAATTTCACCTTTGGGAAGCGACACTACTTATAGCTACTTGAACCTTTCTTATTGTTGTTGCTCGACCTACCGCATAAAAAAATCACTCATGGTTCTTCCATTATATTAAGAGTGATTCCTAAAAAATTTGTGAATTTTTTGTATATATTATTGATAGAGTTCATAAACGGTAGCACAATTGGGTGAGAATCTACTCATATAAAAAGTTTCGTCTGCAGAAAATAATGACTTTTTATTTAAGAATAAATGATAGAGAATAATCTAAAAAGATGATGGGTTACCTCTAACATAGTTCTTGATTTTAGGTCTTCTAAAAAACATACCAATAATATATACGATGATCATTTGGGGGGTAGTATTTATTAATTAGTGTGACTTTGTTTTGAGTGGAAATGTTTTCATGCACCCTCCATATTTTTAGAAAAGAATCCTTATATCGAATTATCCCTAAACACCCATTTTTATAGTAATAAAGAAGATTTGATGTTATATTTATATGACTATAATGTTATAAATGGTAGCATATATTTAATAAATCTTAAATAAATTATCAATCAAATTTCTAGAATTACCCCAAATTTTCTCTCCCACACAATAGTTAATCATCAACTCTGAAATATGGGAAACAATTTATTCAACCCTCTCACTCTTATTATACATATAAAATTCTATGATACCTCCATTTATATGAATCATGGAATGAATCAAGATTTTCTTTTAAGAACTATTTAGGATAATGGAAAAAAATATTCATATAATCTATGGAATTCTGTAGAGATTGAACTGATTTCCATTGTGAGAAATCGATCCATATTTTTAGTTTTGTAATTCTAAAAAGAATGGTGGAATCAATGTTTAAAACTTATAAA
Organism: Viscum album; assembly: GCA_963277665.1. NCBI lineage: Eukaryota > Viridiplantae > Streptophyta > Magnoliopsida > Santalales > Viscaceae > Viscum > Viscum album. The sequence continues at coordinate 1,374,113,965 of OY728135.1, forward strand.
GGTATATAAATTTACTCATTAAAAAAATGAAGCTTCAAATATTCATCGTATGATAAATTGGATGTCTCTTATTCATTTATATTGATAACAAAAGAGGACATTCTCCTAGAAGTAGAAGTCTATGAGTAGTGCTCGACAACTTGAGGAGAAAAAAATGATCAGTTCAAGAAGGATTTTTCCTCGGTCCTTATAATTGTTATTCAAAATATGGGTATCATGTTTTTTTCATATTTTTAGTTTGTGTGCATATTTGGACTCATCTTTATAAACTCCATTTTAATTATAATAAGGAATATTGAAATCCCACCTTAGCTTAAATCTAAAAACTTCCTTAGAAACAACAATTGGTTTTTATCTTACTTGATATTTGGATTTTGCAAATGAATGAAATTCTTAAGTAACTTCTATAGAATGTATGGTTAGTTTACCCTTTCAAACCTCGACAACAAAAACACTATTTGAAAAGAATGATCTACCTAAGATGATTGGATGTTTTTTATCACACCCTATTTTATGAATCGAAAAATCAATGGGTATGGTAAGAATTATTACATTAACTAACACAAATCCACCCATCTACAAGGATGAGTGACTGACTTATAAAACAATTAAAGAGACATAGAGGTTGGATTCAAGTCCCTCAGAACCACATTTTTTATAATGAAAATGAAATCAAATTAATAATAGCCCCCAAAACATAAAATACATACTATTTTCCACTTAATTATATTTTTAATTTAGTAATGAAACATCCTTACACTTTTATTTTAGGAGGATAATCTTCAATATTTCGTCACAACAACTATCGATCAGATTTATGGTCACATATTCTTCCCAATCAATTTTTTTACCAATAACCCCTTTGGAAATTTTTTATATGATGAAATATTTTTTAAAGCTATGGAAAAGGGTATGTCGATGATAATGGTATTAAAAATTAGATGGAGTTTCATGTAGTATAATTTACTATTCTTCATTCCATATTTGGAAAATGTAATGTGAGGGGAAACATTATTCCTAACTTGTTAATTCATAACACTCTCTTCAATAACCGTTATTTTGTAGTTCCATGAAACCTGTGTTCTAGTTTTATGAATCACCGCATCCAGGAAATTTCCATTGGATTTATTCATGGAATCAGAAACAACCAATAGTTATTTACTTGAAAGGGACATACTTTCCAAAGGTAGGCCTTCATTAAATTTGAACACTATGATACTTAGGAACATGCATTGGACAAGGGGATGGGAGGTCATACTCATAACACCCTTTTGGGGGGATTTATTATCTACTACCAGATTATCCTTGTAAATTTATGATACTTTTAGGAATCATTATTAATTCACAAAGTATAACATAAGTTTGACTTATAATTCTCAATCACTTATTAACATGTGTAAAATTATGAATCATCGGGTTGTATTCGAGGTTCTTCATTAATGGAGATATCTGTATGTATTCGAGGTTCTACATTAATGGTATCATCTCATTTAGTATTTTAGGATTCTTTTAATCATCATTATGATGATACTGTTTATTAAGCCCCTCACTGGGGCAATATGGAATTTATTTTCATTTAGGAAGATGATGGTTTGTTTTGATATTGGGACTATACCAATGATATGGGTTACCTACATATACTTATGGAAGGAATCAAAACCCTAGTGGTTCAGTGTCTCATAACGGGACATATAATACTGTTTAAGTTCATGTGATAAGGACCTAACCATACAGTTTAATTTCATATAGTAATTAAATATATGTGAATGGTTCTTTGTAAAAGTTTGGTGTGAGACTTATGCCTAAGAACTCCAAGGAACATGGAAATAATATTGGTTTCCAAGTAAGATTATACCATGTTGGGAATATATTCCAAGGATAATAGGGTGGTTTTGAAGTGTTGGGTTTGAATCTCAAAGTGGCTTCCTATGTATCCCATGTGTATGGGAATCAAATCCCACATAGTTCAATGATTCTCATAAGAGATTATAGTTCATTGAGAAAAATGAGTTTCAGATTTCTTCTTGAAAAGGAGGCCTTGAAGATTTTGGGGGTTTAATTTGGGGATTATTCCTAAGGAGGATGCCTAGATTAATGGAATTAGGGCAGGATTTATGAAGAGTATATCTAGGAAAATATGGTTGAATTATTCCTCAGAAGTCTTCTTATGTATCCTGATTGTGGTGGGAATCAGAGTTCTCAAAGATCATTCAATGTTATTGGAGAATATAGTACTTTTGAGAGAAATGCAGTTCTGATTACATCCTGAAAAAGAGGCCTTGACAATTTGGGGGTTTGATTTGGGTATTATCCCTAAAGAGGATGCCTAGATAAAATGAATTATAGTTGGGTTATTGAAGATAATATCCAGTAATCTTGGGCCCTGAGAAGGCTTCCTACGTATCCCGATTGTGTTTGGAATTAGAGTTCTCATAGTTCATTCACCTTGAGTTTTTGTGCACATGTTGTAATCATCACAAATCTTTAAACCCACATGATTCATGATCTGTGTGAGAAACAAGAGGATGTAAAAGATTCAAAAATGACACATACATGTTTCCTCCCCTGCGGGTGGAATATGACACGCCTATGTCTACGAGGGTGGATGAGGGAGGGGCGATGAGCCTTCCATATATTCACTTTACATTGGACAAGGGTCCAATGAAAGGAATAAGGTATGGAGGTTTAGTGGATTAAAACAATATTGATTCTATAAAATTGATCTTGGTTTGGGAGGGGGACTTTTCATTCAATTGAATGGAAAATAAAGGGAGAACCTTAACATCTATACAATAAGACATGAGGTTTCAGGACTCTTTGATAAGAGAGAGGTAAAGACCCAAACCCTCCTCTAAACTGTGAACTTACCAAAACTGTTCCAGGTAGAAAGCTCCATGTGATTGCGAATATACAAACCCACACAAACCTCATGAATCTTAACCCTATTGTGAAACAAATTTGGGAAAACTCTAACTATGGATAAACAAAACCTAAATAAGAGGCATTCTGATGTGTCTTTCCCAAAGGTATGATAAGTCAAGAGGTTTTGGTGGAGGTATCTACAGAATCCCATTCAAACAGGGGATCCAATGAAGAATATTCCTTTCCAAGGATGGATTTGAAGAGGGATTGATGGATTGTTGACTAAATAGAGTAAGTGAATAAAAGAGGGGCACCCATGTAGGTAAGGTCACACAAGTATTGGCATGCATGTAGGCTTGGGTGACTTGATGTTCACTTAAGCGAAGAACAAACCTGTTTGAAAATAATTGGCTGAGACCTAGATCAATCCTTTAGGTTTATTCATGGGTGATCTCTGATGTGGGGAACTCAAGTTCCTTTGAAAGGAATAGGTTGCGTGCAAGTGTTTCCAATTTTGGGAGGTTGGGCGCTTTAGGCACACAATAGTTAGGGATTTCAAACACTAAGTCCTCTGATCCTCCTACAATTCCTTCGCATTAGTTGTTAAAGAACTACCATAAATATTTCATACTTGGGTGAATCACTAGGGTGATCAGGGAAGCAATTAGGCTTTAGATAAATTCTTCGATACAAATGAAGGCCCTAAGGGTCTATTTGAAGGAAATAATAGAACTTTGAGTGAAAGAAGTTTTGACACGCAAGTGGGTTGCATGCCAATTTGGTGGCGTGAAAGTGGATGCATGCTGAATGGGTGGCACCAAAGTATACTTGTGTGTTGCCGGTGACTTTTCATAACTAGGTAGCCACTTTGAGGACATTAGAAAAAATAATTCTTTATTCTCTTCCAGCATGGTGGCATGCAGGTGTTTACGTGCAGGTACTTTGCACGCTGCTTTATGGATTTAGCAAAAATAATTTCTCCATATTGCGAGGGTTGTGCCCCCACACCCCTATTTGGGGTCAGGGCCAGTCTTCGCTCCTAGAACTTGAAGCCAGTGCCTTTGCTACCATCACTAATCCCCTTGAAAATTAAGAGTCACACCAGGAACATTTCGAGCTCGATTGAGGTCATTTTGAGTCGTGGAACAAAGAAATACATATTCCATTGTAGATAAGTGCATGAAACAAATTTCATGGTGTGTAGACCCACCATATTTTTATACTTCTTTAATCAAGTTCAATATCATTTCCTTTGTTATTTGTTTTATTAGTTGTGAGTTCAAAAATGTGTTAGGGTTTGACTTTTCTATCTAGGTTTTAAGTTTTTATCTACCAACATTTTGATTTTTAGATTCATCCAAATGTGTTATTTCTTATTCATTAAGTTGTAACAAAACTTTTTTTTTGAGTTTTTAATCAACTTATAATGATGAAAAATATTAAAATGTTTATTGGATTTTATTTAGTTGTGATGGGTTTCTTTTCCTTCCCTCTTACTCTTTATCCTATTTCAATTTTTTCATACATTTTCGACATTATATCAATTCTTGATTACTGATATGAATTTTTTATAGTCAAATTTCATACAAAACCCTCAATTCCATCACCAAAATTTAATTTTTAAGCTACATATTTAATTTTAAACTAATTTATTAAATTATTTGGATACCAGGGGTATAATCTTATAGTATCATCAATATTTGATCTCTCAAGGACATTTTTTGTGGGTTTTTTTAACTAGAATTGATGTGATTTAAAAATAGATCATTTATTCTGAATTACATTTCACTCAGATCCAAAATCTAAGAAATTTCACTATGGTGAAATGGTATATAATTACAAGGATGATATTTTTATTGGGACCACATATCTTATAGTTATTTCATTTCCAAATATATCTTATTTTATTAAAAAAGATAAGAAACCTCAAAAATAGTTTAATCGTATAAATCACTATACTTATAGAGATCTTATGCTATGGGGTTTTAGATAATTTTTGGGGAATAAGTATAGCCCGCAAATGGTTAAATCTGCAAATTATCATCCACAAGACTAGCCAACTAAATTATGATTATAAAGAGTAAGGATATTGTTTAATGTATCTATAATAATATTTGGAACTAATAGGTTTTTGATACATTGCCTATGAAAATAGCTAAATATATCCCATGTTTTATAAAATATCACTCCCTTATCCTACATGAAATGAATTTTTTTTGATATTTTCTATGGTGGTATTCCTAGGACTATAATTTGAAATAAATGCATTGAAAATTTAATCTCATATGTCAAAATTAATTTACATATGTTTTAAAACAAAATCCTATATAATCCATTGTGAAATAATTATAACAAAATCAACCTATTCTTCCCCTCCCTATATAAATGTAAAGGTTCCTATTTAATGGAACTTTAAATACTATAATAAACTAATGTGAATATTTAATGGTCTAAGAAGTAGAATATGGTATCATGAAGCAATGCGAATATATTTTTCATAGTTCTTAGATATATTTGTATACCTTATACATGATGTATTTATAAAAAATGATGGAAATTAACTCTCCCAGGGTATCTCAGGGATATGAATTTGGGGATGTTGTGTATCCATATTTTAAATTTCATTATGGATTTTAATTTTATCAACATCTAGACTGTCCATTTTGTAATGGGATTTTATAATGGAAAAAATATTTCAAAATATATCATATATAATGTTTTATTTTAGATGCATATGACATAGTTTTCATGTATGTTTGGATCAAAAAATTTATTTGATCACATATCAGTTAATATTTAAGAAATAGATGAAATGATTTTCAATTTTATTTATTATTTAAATAATTATTATTGGTGTCATGTGCCTTCCATTGAAACATTGGTAGAATTTCAAAAATAGAAACTAAAATGTTGACTAGTTAAATATCAAATTAATTTTTATACACCTAATTAATAATATCAAAATCATAAGAAGGTTCAAACCATGAAAAAGTACGAAGCATGTGTGAATAAAATAATAAAAAAATGAAAATAAATCAATAAAAAAAGAGTTGGTTTTTTTCAGATTGTGTGTGATTGTAACTATTAGGGTGTGTGTTTATGAGAAATAAGTTTTTACATAAAAAGATGTGTTGAAATATAAATAGTTGAGGGATTAATGTACATTGGACAAAAATAGAATAATAGAGATGAAAATTACTGTTTCATTGAATTAATCATTGTGTGATGAAGCTATATACAGTGATTTATAAAACCTAACATTCATTAGATAAAACAATCTCACTATAGACATCTATTGAGTACTGTTATTACTAATAAATTCCATGAATAAAATGATTATTCATTAAGAGTAGAATACTATAACCTTTTCTATTTAATTATTTGGATGTGTCTTCTAAGGAAAAATAAACCATATTATTGATTATATATACATGAAATATTCTGTAAAGAAGAAAACGAGGATGATAATATGATATATATATATATATAATAAGACACTCCCATTTATTAAACATATACATGAACATAGAATTAAAGGAATCAATAAATCTTTACTACTTCCCATAATCTTTAGAGTAACATATAATAGTAGAAATAATAATAAAATTCATTAAAATTATATTCATACAACTATATAAGAAGTAGAAAATATAGAATTAAGATTATATGGTTTGACCAACTACTTTTTGAAGATCTATCTCCCAAGATCCTACCCCAAGTGTTCTAACCGACCTATAATACAAATATACCTCTATTCACATGCTTCCAGAAATATGATTGTATAAAATGAAAAATAAAATGGAGACAAATTAATTTTTTGAAATAATGATTATTTGAAGATTGGTTGTCCCCCTAGGTTTTGCTGTTAGGTCCCCCCTATTGAATCCCATACAATTTAATTACTCATGACCAGCATCAATGAATCCTAATTCGTGGAGATCCTTAAAGGTATCTAACTAGTGTATCAGTCACTGTAAATCTTCTTTCATGAATAAATTGAGTAAATCCCATCCAACTGAATACAAGAGTCTCATGCGTGCTTACCTCCCCCAATTAAATACTTCTTGAATATTCTAGTGATTTGCAAAAGATTCAAGTTAATATCCAAAAATTCAATCTCAACTACCCTTTTCATTTTCTTCCAATTTTGATATTTTTAGGGAAACACATATTTAATTTACTCTTTTTAACATTGTGGACATTAATAGATCCACAATACTAGTAATTATATTTCTATTTATTTTGGGGTATGGGATACCCTTTTATGTGCCTGTGCATCACAACCCAAGTGACATTTCCAGGGATGATAAGATATTTGATAGACCATTAAAAACATTGTTTTAGTTAACTCAATCATTGTTTAATACTTATTATATGTGAAATTATTGATCTTTTTACCCACATAGACCTACATGATTCTGTTACTCATAAATTTGGATTAGATTATTCATGTTGGGTGTCTTTTACTACCAAATTATTTTCCAACCACATGATACATATCTCAATAAAATCCCATACCAAGTATCATAATTTTTATTCATATATTTTAGACCTCCTTTAGCTTAAATTAGTCACTCCATAAAAACAATATGGTAAAGATAATTTATTTTCAATTGTTGAATCAAGTATTTCCCACATAATCAATCATGAAAACCCATGTGGTATCATTTTCATTGAAACTCATTGACGAAATCCATTGAACACCCTATTATCACCCCACCTAAACTTCTCAACTACAACAAAAAAGAGCATTGAGACCCACAAAATAGTTGTTATTGTCCTTCATAGGGAACAACGATAAAACAAACAACTTATTCTTCATCATTTGTAATATTAATAATTCTTGGACTAGTAGAACTCTAGAAACACCATATTCTATCAAACATTAAATTCCATTATTAACTTAAAGAGCACATATAATCTCATTATATTCTCAGGGGTTTATAGAACTATTATTCATTCTTCTATGAGAAAGGAGATATTTTATTCCCCAATTTCAATCAAGCCTTCATACAATAACAACTTCCTCAATATTGTCTTCAATATACCATCCAAATCTCCAAATGTATACTCTTCAATGAAAGACACAAACACGGATCTATTTTTATATCCACAAATGAATAACAGTTAGTATCTATAGATTTTTTTTCAAAATCATGAACAAGAATTTGAAAACATGATTCAATATCCATTCTATATTTATCCATAATTCATCTACAGAATATCATCATCTACATGGGAAGTCATAGTTTTTATTTAAAAGTATCATATTTATCTGCATCATTGTTCTCTGGTAGACCTTTATCTAATTTTGTATTTATTATATATATGTTGATTATATAAATGTTTGGTCATATCTATATGAAACTTGGTTAGACATATATAATATTTCAAGGCGTCTAAGACAATTTCACTTCTATAGAGGATCACGAATGGAATTCTAAAATAAATAATTAGTCAGCCAATGATCAATCAATATCCCATGATTATAGTAGAAATCATAGATAAATGTTTCTTCAAGATCACATGATCCTTATGGTATTCATCCCTTCACATAGTGAGTTGTATTTTTAGATAATGTTCACTTTGAGATCATTCTTACAGTATCTTAATCCATCTTGTGGTAAAAATTAATGGTGTGATAGTTTTCCTAGAAGTATCATGGTATCTTATGAAATCTCACAACATCATGATGATGGAATGATATGTTAAAATATTATTATTTTAGAATCATTTGTTTTTATGCATGGTAATTCCACAATAGGTCTCATTTATGGATAAGAAGTTTATATGAATGCCTAAGTACTTTTTGGTAGGTTAGATTATCCTCATAACAAAAGCTTGGTGACCGGAAAAAAGTAATATTCATAATATATTCCATGACCATGGTGAAATTTTTTAATTCAATCTTGAAAATTAACAACTTCCAACACTGAATTATCAATGAATTCCACTAAAATATTTTATATAAAATTTGATAATTTATGAAAGAAATAAATAAAAAATTCAAAATAATAAAAATAATTTGAAAATAATATATTTAACAACAAAATTATTATTCTTAAAATATATGTAAAATTAAGTCTGAGAATATTTACTAATTTTCTACAAACTCAATAATATTATGTAAAATTATTCAAATAATATATTTCAAAAACATAAAAATAATTTTCATAAATTCTCCATCTAAATATCATTTTTGAGAAAAAACATTGAATTCTAAAAATATTGGTGTGGTAAAAGTGCCTAAATAAATGTCACATAAGTAGTCAATAATCATATATGTTAAAAAAATAACTACGGAGAATGTAAACACTTCCCAAGTTAATAAATAAAATAAATTTCTTGGTATGTTCCCTACATATAGACAACATATACAAAATTTGATATGAAGTTATATCAATGATGTTAAAAATAGTATTGAAATATGTAAAGTGACATAGAATATATCATTAAAACAAGTAATATGGACATTTAGGGGGAAAATAATGTCAAGAGATAGATGGTGAGTGAAATAGAACATGACCCTTATGAGAAAGGTGAGGTATGAGCTATGACATGACTTAGACCAGTACTCTTAGGTCTAGTGGTAAAAACACATTATCTATATACATTCTTCAATTCCATGAGAGGTAAACAATTATAAACATTCATATTCCAGTTAGATATTTGTAATTTATCCATTATATCTCATAAATACGATAACCCTTAACTTTTATACAATTTAATTAATGATTATTTCAGTAAATAAATACATAATAAAATAAAATAAGATTGAAAGGCCATGTTTCTTTTTTAAATTATATATATAACATAATGAAATTATTCAGGGATATGAAAAAATTATTTAAAACTCATTAATATACTCTGAAAATTTCATTTCATTTATTAAAATCAATTGGATAACATGGGTATGTACATAACAAGGGGTTCAGTGATAAATCCCAGTAAGGGAATAATCACGGCCTAACATGATGAATGCAATTCATTTTACGTAGAAGGTATATTGTAACACCCGAGACTTTTATGTTATATAAATCATCAAAGGAATCTTTTTCTACACAACACTTGCTTGGCTTGCTTTACACGCAATCGCGACCTTCCTCGATAGCTTACGTCGTACGCAATACCGAGTTTCACTAAACAACAATATGCTATTAAAACTAGCCGTTATGAATAGTAATAACCACTTTTTGAAATTTTATAAATTTTATTTTTCAAAATGGACATCATTTTTGGACTCAGAATATCGAAATTAGCCTAGGGTGAAATTTTGGTATTTTTCTGAAAACTTTCAATTTTTGATGAATAGTGAAACCACTAAGTGGTAGGTTAAAAACTGAATTTTGCATAAAACTTAATTTTACCGATTCTGTGAATGGAATTTCAAAAATCCGAGAGACACAGTTAATATCAATGACTAAAATGTGGTTCAATGAGATGAAAATAAATTTTTGGTGAATAGTAACTTTTTACTATTTTTACCGCGGTTAATAGTAAATAGGGTAATTAAGGGTAAATATGATATTAAAATTACCCTAAAACATGTCCTAATTCTATTGGACAAGTGTAATTCGACCAAAAACAAACTTAGGAATAACATATGACCATTTAGGCCCACTTGGATTAGATTAGGACATTTATTATTAATTTATTTAAAGAAGGGTTAAAATAGTTAAAATCAACGTTTAATAAGTAAATCATTTTTAATATAGGGTTATACATAAGATAAATTCGATTGTAAATATTCTTTAGAAAGCTAAAAAGAGTTCCTACATGATGGTATTTTATTTGTAATTTTTAGACATCAAATAATTTAATTTATTTATGACACAAAGATGATGCAGTAATTATCTTATTAATGAAATATTGACAAAATTGATAATATAAATACCAAAATAAATGTAATTTGAGACTTTTTATGAATTACACTAATTTTCTAGGTTACTATGACATATTAGTATTGATTTAATCAACTTGGTTCGAACATATAATTCTGTTATGACTTTCACAAAAATCATATATCAAATAGTGTCAAAATTGACACAAAATAGTTTTTAAATCAAATATTATATTATTAATTGTTATTTTATTCCTAAAAATCTAAGGTTCGGCCAAATGACTTAGATACGGATATATATATTAATAATAAACAATTTGGGGTTCTTTTGGAATGTTATAGTAAGTGTATTAACCATATAGTGAAAGAAAACAAAAAGACATGGTAAAAGTTAAATTATTTAACTTAGAGTTAAATTTAATTGATAAGGTTAAAATAATATCCTAAACTTGTCTAAATCCTATTGGTGGATATTATTTCGACCCATCCCAACTTTAGCTTCGAAATAAGACCCTTTGGAACCATTATAAACCGATTTTGACTTTAATATAAAATAATATTTTGAGATATTCCTATGGTGCCCCTCTCCTCCCTTATAAAAGGGCACCTCCTCCCCCTCCTCCTCACACCAATTTGAGCACTCAAGCTCGGCCAACCCCTGCCATTTTCCCTTCTCCACTTCCCTAGAATAATCCTAGAGGTCCTGGTCTTCTGCAAAGACCAATCTTAGTTCCTTAAGTGGAGGATTCAAAAAGGCGTTCCAAAGAAGAGGTAATATCCATTACTGGTCTTTTCAATTTCTTTCTTCTTCAACTTCTTCTTCTTTAGTTGTTTCATGATAAAGTAATAACATCAGTATTACATACATACTGATATGTTATTATAAATATGAAACAACCCTAATTCACCTTCTATCCATCCTACGGAAAAATGAAATCACCGCGCGTGCGTACGTACGGAATACCGTCTCCACGCCGTGGTGTAATCTATTTTCCACCATCACCTTACAAGGATGGGTATAATGGTGTAATGAGTAACTATATATGATTATTATTAAGTAATATTGATACTGAAATAATATATATATATACTCCAATACAATTCCACGATCATAGGAACGATATCATCACTCATGCGTACGTACGGAATACCGTCTCCACGATGTGATGCGACTCGTTCTACATGATCTTCTTTTCATAATGATTGTATAAATGAATTAAATGAATGAATATGGTATATACTACACTAATACCATTCTGGAAATGAATTATCTATAACCTAAAGATAAGAATAAGAATTTATTCGACAAAACACGCATAAGAACAAAAAGTTATAAAGACCCGAGTAACAAGTAACAATGAAATATTACTAACAAGAAGCTAATAATATGACCATATATGATCTCATATCAATATGTATGATTCTGGAATAAGTCAATAACATTATTTAAACCATTATACAGGAGCTTCGGACATGAACAAAGCAAATCGGACCTAAGGTAAGGGAAATATCACAATCTCATTTTTATCCGAGATTGTTTATTCGTAAGTATTTACTGGGGTGTATTTTATCATCCACATCCATGTTCCCTCAATATGTAATATTGTTTCAATCCACTTGAAATAGTTTAAATCCAATTTTACCCTTAGGTGAGTTTTTAGTAAAGAATATGAAAGGAATCTTTTGTCGTTTTTCCGTACGAGGTACTTTTTGACTTTTCCGACAAAAGTACGAAGAATGTTTTTTTAACTTATACGGCATGAATGGATTTTTAAAACATTACTTCAAAGAAGCTTCCTTTACAAGTTTTCAAGTTTATTTTTAATCAACTTCTTTTATTTTAATGTTGTATGACATGTTATGAAAGGAAAAATGTTTTTGAAGAAGAAAGGATATTTTCCTCAAGAATTAAATTCAAGTGTTTTATCAAAATTATTTTCCATCAAAGATAATAAAGGGTTCTGTTTCTATCCATATTTTTACATTGGTTTGACTATGTTGTGATGGAATTATGTTTATGAATTCCTTTATCATATATGAATTGATTTATGATGTCATGATGTTTCAAGAATCCCATTTTTGTTACATGTGTTATGCGATGATGCATGTTTTATGATTATGTGGCACACATAAGAAAGGATTCATTATAAGGTGGGTGGGACCTATATCTCCCTCCAATGCATTGGGTAATGATTTTATATCTCATGAGATAGACATGGCTGGAACGGAAGGTTATTTCGGTTCAGTGATACAGGACTGAAACGAGGAGTGAACTCGGTTCAGAAAAGGACTTTGTCCACTAAGATAGTCTTGGCGATGAGTCATGACTAACAAGAAATGATTTTCCATGATTATGTATGCATGCCACAAAGTTTCAAGTTTTATGTTATGATTATGGGGATCTCATTTTCACTTCTATGATTTATTCCATGTTAAGATATTATGATCTATTTTGCAGGTTTTGATAAAGATATGATATGATTTTTATTTCCTTTATTTTCCCTTGCTGAGCATTTGAGCTCACCCGTTTATGTTTTCTTTTCCCCAGGTCAGGAAGATGGATATTAAGTAGAATATGCTAAAAGGGACCCTAGATATGATGAAATAAATGGGAGACACTGTAGAAGATTTATGAACCAGTTGTTTATGTTTCCCAGTTTCTAAAGACACTATACCTATACGGTCCTTTGTGGTTTTGTCATATGTTGTAATAAGTGTGCTTCAATTTTGAAGTATTAACAATGTATGTAAAGTGTGGGTCGTTACAGTTGGTATCAGAGGCAAAGGAGGTAGGAATGTATCCGATCCTTGGGAACTCTCACATGTGAGCGTTGGACGAAGCATGGCTCTCCGCCCAAGGGCTTCATGAGGAAATGGCTGCCACTGGGGATGGTGGTGTGTCCCGCCCAGGGGGTGTAGCCGCCCATGGAGTGCCCTGATAGGTATCAATTATAGTCCACTGGAAGTAATTCCAGACCGTTACAGTTGGTATCAGAGGAAAGGTATAGTCAACCTTTGGAAACTAGGATGTGAAAGCCTTAGTAAGAACCCTAAGGATAAGTCTAAGCATAGAACACAATCTTAGAAATGGCCATGAATAACCTAGGATAAGACCATAAGCATGAAAATTTTATTCTTGAATTATGTGGTTTCCTATTATAATTAGTGTTGCTCACACTATTCTTCTTGGTTTTAGTCAATGGCTGGAACCCGAAGGAACCGTGTTAATGCGGAATGCGATGGGCAATGCAATGATTGTCCCCCTGAGCAACCAAACGATATGGGAGATGGAATGCAAAATCTTGTAGCCATGCTCACACAACTTTCTCAAGATATGAATCATGCAGGATTTCCAAACGAACAAAGGAGGGAGCAACATTCTGTTGAATCCTTCATGAGGCAGCGTCCACCATCTTTCAGCGGGTCTACTGATCCATTAGTTGCTGAACAATGGATTAGTACTACTGAAAAGATATTTTCAGTTCTTCAATGTTCTGAGCATGATAAAGTCATCCTAGCAGTGTATCGTTTGGAAGGAGATGCTGATCAATGGTGGAATCTTGTTAAGAATTCAAGGCAAAGGGATGAAATTGAGTCTATGGAATGGGACGAGTTCAAGAACTTATTTTTCAATAAGTACTTCCCTCGTATTCTCCGAACAAAGATGGAGAAAGAGTTCCTTGAACTGAAGCAAAGGGATTATGAATCTGTTGGTACCTATGAAGCAAATTTTACCAGACTTGCAAGGTACGCTTCTGGTATTATTATCCAACCTGAGAGTAAGATCGATCGATTCTTTAGTGGCTTAAAACCAAGTCTTCGAAGGGCGTTAGCCATAAGGGACTTCAATAGCTACGAGGAAATCGTTCGATGTGCTCTCAAAGTCGAGATGGAGATTGGATTAACCCATCAGTCACATGGGTTTGATAAGAAGAGGAAGATGGAATTCAAAGAAAAATCTAAAGAGCACACGGAAAAGAAGATGAACTTTCCCTTATGCTCAAAGTGTGGAAAGAAACATGGAGGGAGTTGTCTTAAAGGGACAAGTAAATGTTTTAAATGTGGAAAGGAAGGTCATCGGGCATTTGAATGCCGTGATAATGGGAAGAAGATGTCTAATGATGCAAACAAAGGAAGGGATACACAGAATGAACCTGCTACACTTCAATGTTTCAAGTGCAAGGAGATGGGGCATTATGCCAATCAATGCCCAAATCCAAGGGTTGATGATGATGGTCGACGTCAACAAACTCTTAAGGCTAAAGAAAAAGGAAAGTCACATGCAATTTCTATCAGCGATGTGGAGTACGATAACGATGTGGTGAAAGGTACACTTACCATCCACTCTAAAGTAGCAAATGTTTTATTTGATTCTGGATCCACCCACTCTTTTATTTCTGAAAAATTTTCTAAGGGTATCACCGTATTACCTCAACAATTAGATGTTGAGTTAGCTGTGACAACACCTAATGGCACATCAATCGCATCAGAAGTTTATAATTCTTCTCCGATCGAAGTTTGTGGGAAAGTGCTTCCTGCAAATCTTGTGATCCTTCCTTTAGTGGAATTTGATGTGATTCTTGGCATGGATTGGCTTTCTCTACATGGAGCTCATATCAATTTCCAAAGAAGGGAAGTCACATTTCATATTCCAGATCAACCTACGATCGTCTATCAATGCAAGGATGAACATAACCTTCCAGTGGAAATTTCTTCCATCTTATGGGTATTGATTCCACTAAATGAAGGTTATTTATCTCAAATAGTTGGTGAGAAACTCACGATTAAGAATATGCCCATTGTACGGGAGTTTGATGATGTCTTTCCGGAGGAATTACCGGGTCTTCCACCAAATCGTGAAGTTGAGTTTTCAATAGAACTCGTACCGGGTGCTTTGCCTATTTCAAAGACACCTTATAGAATGGCCCCAATTGAGTTGCAGGAATTGAAGAAGCAACTCCAAGAGAATCTTGATAAGGGATTCATACGCCCTAGTGCGTCACCTTGGGGAGCACCTGTTCTATTTGTTAAGAAGAAAGATGGATCAATGAGACTCTGCATTGATTATCGAGAACTTAACAAGATCACTATCAAGAAAAAATATCCTCTCCCACGCATTGATGACTTATTTGACCAACTACGCGGAGCTCAATACTTTTCCAAGATTGATCTTCGTTCAGGGTATCATCAATTAAGGGTCAAAAGGGAGGATATACCAAAGACGGCTTTCCGTACAAGGTATGGACACTATGAATTTATAGTGATGCCATTTGGTCTTACTAATGCCCCTGCTATCTTCATGGATCTAATGAATAGAGTCTTTAGAGACTATCTTGATCAATTTGTGGTAGTCTTTATAGACGATATTCTTGTCTATTCAAAGAGCAAGGAAGAGCATGAAGATCACTTGAGAATTATATTGAAGACCCTGAGAAAAGAGAAGCTTTATGCCAAATTTACCAAGTGTGAATTTTGGATTAAAAAAGTTGCATTTTTGGGTCATATAATCTCAAAAGAGGGGATATCTGTGGATCCAGCAAAAACAGAGGTTATCGAAAGATGGTCAAGACCAACAACAGTAACTGAGATCCGAAGTTTTCTTGGTTTGGCTGGATATTATCGACGTTTTGTAAAAGATTTTTCACGATTATCTAATCCACTCACCAAGTTGACTCGGAAAGGAGTTAAGTTTGTCTGGACAGAGGAATGTGAAGAGAATTTCAAGGAGTTGAAAAGAAGGTTATCCAGTGCACCTGTCCTCACACTGCCTTGTAGTGGAGAAAGGTTTGTGATCTATAGTGATGCATCCAAGAAGGGATTGGGGTGTGTTCTTATGCAAAATGATATGGTGATAGCTTATGCCTCACGACAGTTGAAAATCCATGAGAAAAATTACCCAACACATGATTTGGAGTTGGCTGCGGTAATCTTTGCATTAAAGATTTGGAGGCATTACCTTTATGGTGAAAGGTGTGATATTTATACTGATCATAAATGTTTAAAGTATATTTTCACACAAAAGGAGTTGAATATGCGCCAAAGAAGATGGTTGGAGCTGATTAAGGATTATGACTGCTCAATCCATTACCACCCTGGGAAAGCAAACAAGGTGGCAGATGCATTAAGTCGACAAGACCATGCTAGTTTATCCATGATGAGGTTCACAAAAGATCCAATATTTATGGATTTACAAAGGATGGATCTTGGAATTACAATGGAAGGGGAAAAATCTTATCTTTCTCAAATGAATGTTCAACCATCTATACATGTGAAGATTAAAGAGGCACAGAAAGAAGATGTCGAGTTACAAAAGAAGGTGAGAAATGTTCCTGAATTCAACCTTGATTGTGATGGGATAATAAAGTTCAGGAATCGGGTTTGTGTTCCTCCCATCCCCGAATTAAAGAAAGAGCTGCTGGATGAGGCTCATAGTTCTTCATTCTCTATTCATCCTGGAAGCACGAAGATGTATAGGGACCTGAAAGAGTACTTCTGGTGGGATGGCATGAAAAGAGATGTTGCTGAATATGTCTCTCGATTCTTGGTTTGTCAACAAGTTAAAGCTGAGAGACAGAAGTCTAAGGGGATGTTACAACCATTACCCATACCCGAATGGAAATGGGAAAACATCACTATGGACTTTGTCACAGGACTTCCTAAAACATCCAAAGGCAATAATGCTATCTGGGTCATAGTTGATCGTCTTACAAAGTCTGCACACTTCATTGCTATTAGAGAGGATTTCTCTCTAGATCAGCTTGCCAGGATATATGTAAAGGAAGTGGTAAGATTGCATGGAGTACCACTTTCTATTATATCTGATCGAGATCCGAGATTTACCTCGAAGTTTTGGCGAAGTCTTCAGCATACTCTAGATACAGAGTTGAGTTTCAGCACTGCTTATCATCCCCAGACAGACGGTCAGTCTGAGAGAACAATTCAAACCCTAGAAGATATGTTGAGAGCTTGCTCTATGGATTTCAAAGGAGGTTGGGATCAACACCTACCTTTGGTGGAATTTTCTTATAATAATAGCTTTCACTCCAGTATTCAGATGGCTCCTTATGAAGCTCTCTATGGAAAGAAATGCAGGACTCCAACTTGCTGGGAAGAAGTTGGGGAAAGAAACCTATTAGGACCTGATCTCGTTGATGAAATGGCAGAAAAGGTCAGATCTATTCAACAACACATAAGAGCATCTCAGAGTCGACAGAAAAGTTATGCCGACAACCGAAGAAAAGACCTAGAGTTTGAAGTGGGTGATAAAGTGTTCTTACGAATATCTCCCTGGAAGAGGGTTATGAGATTTGGAAAGAAGGGGAAGTTGAGCCCTAGATATATCGGTCCTTTTGAAATACTGGATCGTGTTGGGAAGGTAGCTTACCGATTGGCGCTTCCACCGAATCTCTCTCAAGTTCACGATGTGTTCCATGTATCTCTCCTGAGAAAGTACATACCAGATCCTTCACATGTACTCAGCTCAGAAGTTGTACCGCTGGAGCAAGATCTTTCTTATGAAGAACAGCCGATAGAGATTCTGGATCGTAGCGAAAAAGTCCTACGAAACAAGACCACTCGCTTGGTGAAAGTTTTATGGAGAAACCACCAACTTGAAGAAGCTACATGGGAGCTTGAGGATATGATGAGGGAGAAGTATACTCATTTGTTTGTTGCAAAGTGACGAATTTCGAGGGCGAAATTCTTTTTAAGGGGGTAGAATGTAACACCCGAGACTTTTATGTTATATAAATCATCAAAGGAATCTTTTTCTACACAACACTTGCTTGGCTTGCTTTACACGCAATCGCGACCTTCCTCGATAGTTTGCGTCGTACGCAATACCGAGTTTCACTAAACAACAATATGCTATTAAAACTAGCCGTTATGAATAGTAATAACCACTTTTTGAAATTTTATAAATTTTATTTTAAAAAATGGACTTCATTTTTGGACTCAGAATATCGAAATTAGCCTAGGGTGAAATTTTGGTATTTTTCTGAAAACTTTCAATTTTTGATGAATAGTGAAACCACTAAGTGGTAGGTTAAAAACTGAATTTTGCATAAAACTTAATTTTACCGCTTCTGTGAATGGAATTTCAAAAATCCGAGAGACACGGTTAATATCAAGGACTAAAATGTGGTTCAATGAGATGACAATAAATTTTTGGTGAATAGTAACTTTTTACTATTTTTACCGCGGTTAATAGTAAATAGGGTAACTAAGGGTAAATATGATATTAATATTACCCTAACACATGTCCTAATTCTATTGGACAAGTGTAATTCGACCAAAAACAAACTTAGGAATAAAATATGACCATTTAGGCCCACTTGGATTAGATTAGGACATTTATTATTAATTTATTTAAAGAAGGGTTAAAATAGTTAAAATCAAAGTTTAATAAGTAAATCATTTTTAATATAGGGTTATACATAAGATAAATTCGATTGTAAATATTCATTAGAAAGATAATACGATTTCCTACATGATGGTATTTTATTTGTAATTTTTAGACATCAAATAAATTAATTTATTTATGACACAAAGATGATGCAGTAATTATCTTATTAATGAAATATTGACAAAATTGATAATAACAATACCAAAATAAATGTAATTTGAGAATTTTTATGAATTCCACTAATTTTCTAGGTTAATATGATATATTAGTATTGATTTAATCAACTTGGTTCGAGCATATAATTCTGTTACGACTTTCACAAAAATCATATATCAAATAGTGTCAAAATTGACACAAAATAGTTTTTAAATCAAATATTATATTATTAATTTTTATTTTATTCCTAAAAATCTAAGGTTCGGACAAATGACTTAGATAAGGATATATATATTAATAATAAACAATTTGGGGTTCGTTTGGCATGTTATAGTAAGTGTATTAACCATATAGTGAAAGAAAACAAAAAGACATGGTAAAAGTTAAATTATTTAACTTAGAGTTAAATTTAATTGATAAGGTTAAAATAATATCCTAAACTTGTATAAATCCTATTGGTTGATAGGATTTCGACCCATACCCACTTTAGCTTCGAAATAAGACCCTTTGGAACCATTATAAACCGATTTTGACTTTAATATAAAATAATATTTTGAGATATTCCTAAGGTGCCCCTCTCCTCCCTTATAAAAGGGCACCTCCTCCCCCTCCTCCTCACACCAATTTGAGCACTCAAGCTCGGACAACCCCTGCCATTTTCCCTTCTCCACTTCCCTAGAATAATCCTAGAGGTCCTGGGCTTCTCCAAAGACCAATCTTAGTTCCTTAAGTGGAGGATTCAAAAAGGCGTTCCAAAGAAGAGGTAATATCCATTACCGATCTTTTCAATTTCTTTCTTCTTCAACTTCTTCTTCTTTAGTTGTTTCATGATAAAGTAATAACATCAGTATTACTTACATACTGATATGTTATTATAAATATGAAACAACCCTAATTCACCTTCTATCCATCCTACGGAAAAATGAAATCACCGCGCGTGCGTACGTACGGAATACCGTCTCCACGCCGTGGTGTAATCTATTTTCCACCATCACCTTACAAGGATGGGTATAATGGTGTAATGAGTAACTATATATGATTATTATTAAGTAATATTGATACTTAAATAATATATATATATACTCCAATACAATTCCACGATCATAGGAACGATATCATCACTCGTGCATACGTACGGAATACCGTCTCCACGATGTGATGCGACTCGTTCTACATGATCTTCTTTTCATAATGATTGTATAAATGAATTAAATGAATTAATATGGTATATACTACACTAATACCATTCTGGAAATGAATTATCTATAACCTAAAGATAAGAATAAGAATTTACTCGACAAAACACGCATAAGAACAAAAAGTTATAAAGACCCGAGTAACAAGTAACAATGAAATATTACTAACAAGAAGCTAATAATATGACCATATATGATATCATATAAATATGTATGATTCTGGAATAAGTCAATAACATTATTTAAAGCATTATACAGGAGCTTTGGACACGAACAAAGCAAATCGGACCTAAGGTAAGGGAAATATCACAATCTCATTTTTATCCGAGATTGTTTATTCGTAAGTATTTACTGGGGTGTATTTTATCATCCACATCCATGTTCCCTCAATATGTAATATTGTTTCAATCCACTTGAAATAGTTTAAATCCAATTTTACCCTTATGTGAGTTTTTAGTAAAGAATATGAAAGGAATCTTTTGTTGTTTTTCCGTACGAGGTACTTTTTGACTTTTCCGACAAAAGTACGAAGAATGTTTTTTTTTAACTTATACGGCATGAATGGATTTTTAAAACATTACTTCAAAGAAGCTTCCTTTACAAGTTTTCAAGTTTATTTTTAATCAACTTCTTTTATTTTAAAGTTGTATGACATGTTATGAAAGGAAAAATGTTTTTGAAGAAGAAAGGATATTTTCCTCAAGAATTCAATTCAAGTGTTTTATCAAAATTATTTTCCATCTAAGATAATAAAGGGTTCTGTTTCTATCCATATTTTTACATTGGTTTGACTATGTTGTGATGGAATTATGTTTATGAATTCCTTTATCATATATGAATTGATTTATGATGTCATGATGTTTCAAGAATCCCATTTTTGTTACATGTGTTATGCGATGATGCATGTTTTATGATTATGTGGCACACATAATAAAGGATTCATTATAAGATGGGTGGGACCTATATCTCCCTCCAATGCATTGGGTAATGATTTTATATCTCATGAGATAGACATGGCTGGAACGGAAGGTTATTTCGGTTCAGTGATACAGGACTGAAACGAGGAGTGAACTCGGTTCAGAAAGGGACTTTGTCCACTAAGATAGTCTTGGCGATGAGTCATGACTAACAAGAAATGATTTTCCATGATTATGTATGCATGCCACAAAGTTTCATGTTTTATGTTATGATTATGGGGATCTCATTTTCACTTCTATGATTTATTCCATGTTAAGATATGATGATCTCTTTTGCAGGTTTTGATAAAGATATGATATGATTTTTATTTCCTTTATTTGCCCTTGCTGAGCATTTGAGCTCACCCTTTTATGTTTTCTTTTCCCCAGGTCAGGAAGATGGATATTAAGTAGAATATGCTAAAAGGGACCCTAGATATGATGAAATAAATGGGAGACACTGTAGAAGATTTATGAACCAGTTGTTTATGTTTCCCAGTTTCTAAAGACACTATACCTATACGGTCCTTTGTGGTTTTGTCATATGTTGTAATAAGTGTGCTTCAATTTTGAAGTATTAACAATGTATGTAAAGTGTGGGTCGTTACAGTTGGTATCAGAGGCAAAGGAGGTAGGAATGTATCCGATCCTTGGGAACTCTCACATGTGAGCGTTGGACGAAGAATGGCTCTCCGCCCAAGGGCTTCATGAGGAAATGGCTGCCACTGGGGATGGTGGTGTGTCCCGCCCAGGGAGTGTAGCCGCCCATGGAGTGCCCTGATAGGTATCAATTATAGTCCACTGGAAGTAATTCCAGACCGTTACATATATCAAGTTGAAATAAAAGAGTTCATAATTTAAAACCTTATTATCAAATCATGATATAATATGATAACATGATCGAAACATAGGAATGTGGAAACAACATAAAACAAAATATCATAAACCTAAGTTAAGGAAAACCATAGAGACATCATAACATTGAGTCATTATGATAACACCCTATTAACCATACATTGTATATCATGAGATAAATACATTACCCAATTAATTTTAGGACTATATAATTTTGGGCCCACCAATAACATTTATAATGTGTGCATACATAAGGGTCCCACATAGATTGTAAAACCTGAGGATGACTTTCATCACTTTTAATCCCATGATTATGGTGTCGAGGTTATTTAAATGGAAGTAACCAATAAATTACGTACATATATTATTAATTAAGTACCCTTGAGTGAAAATGGGGATGGTTATTCACCATATAGAGTATTGGAATGGAAAATGACAGGGTAATTTTTGCTCCATAATGGGGGTACATCAAGATTTGTGGAAGGGTTAAATGAGAGTGAGAGGGGAATGTCTTCACTTATATATCATATTAAAATTAAGATATATGTGTAAAAACAAATCAATGAATGATTAATTATAATTCAAGGGGAATAATATAAATTTTGTGCTTGAATAGAGAGAAGAAAGAGAGGATCCCTTACCTTGAGAGGGTGTATCTAAATGCATGGTAGGATCTTCTTAAGAGCATGGGGGAACCTTGGGTGGTCAATAGAGAGGAA
Organism: Viscum album; assembly: GCA_963277665.1. NCBI lineage: Eukaryota > Viridiplantae > Streptophyta > Magnoliopsida > Santalales > Viscaceae > Viscum > Viscum album. Next base: position 1,374,136,953 of record OY728135.1, read on the forward strand.
ATTTCAGATAAAAATCTAGTTCTAGGTGTTTTGATTGAAAAATAATGGGAGGGTGGGTGGGTTTTTAAAGAAAATGTGATGGGAAATCATTATTAATTTTGAAATATAGATATTATACAATATATGATAAAATAATCAAAACCAAAAAACATCCCATGGATTTCCCCTAGTTTCCAAAAAAAAGGAGCGTTTTGAATATTTTATAATTCTATGATCCAAAGTTGTTAGAATAAATCTTTTAGGGATGTTTTAGTGAGTAATGATGATAATGAATTAATTTTAAATCAAAAAAATACAATATATGTTTTATAGGATTCATTATGGGTTTAAAATTAAAAAAAATAACGTCAAGAAAAAATTTTCATGAAAGGTAAACAAAATTCTGGTCTTTGATACTTCTTATAGTATTTATTACAACACTTATGAACTTTTATGATTGTATAATACATACAATATATTTATATCGCATTTAATTTCCACCCAAAATTCAATTATCTTAGAAAATTATGAAAAATTAACTATTTACTAATTTAAACATAATTATTTGGAAAATAATATTTATTTTATCAATATAATTTTAAAAATATCAAAATTTTAAAATATTAAATAAAAAAACACAATTTGTTGAAAAATGCTGGTTTTTACGACAATAACAGTATATATTTTTTTATTAAAATTACATTTTACTTCAAAAAATTATATTATATTTTATATTTAAAAAATTTTATTTAATAAGGTTATTTTTTATAATTTTTTTTTCAAATATTTTTAATTAATTGAATAAATGTGCCTTGATTGAAACTATATATTTCCAAAAAACACAAATTTGGTTTTATCTTATCAAAATATAATTTAATTAAAAAAATTATTTAATAATTTATTAACAATAAATAAAAAATATAAATATAAAAATTATTTTATTAAAAAGAAAAATATAAAAATTCATACTGTTAGGGTCTTGATACACAGCCTATTATTACACTAGCGTATTTCCTAAGGGTAAGGTGTGTGATGCTGACACATTCTTAGGGCGGTTCAACAAACATGGCTTCATCTACAATCTAGATATGATTTAACATAATATATAAATACTCTCACTAATTCATAAATACTAAATCTCAGCTTGGTCTTTGTTGATGGAAATTCTCAGCGATTACAACTCCCTCAAAATCTGTGATAAATGGGCTTTATAGGGAGTGGTCCTACTAGTCAAGTAAAATGACCATTTCATCTAAACCATGTGAATTTTATCATAAACCTTAATATTTATTAATCATAATAGTCATTATACAACGAATATATTATCGATGGTTATGATGTGTTGTCATCTTTTAAATATGATTGGATATGAGTTATAACTATCCAAAATAACTGACTTAGAGAATTGGTTTTCAATAACATCATTACATAATAAGTATATTATTCATTCAAAAAAGTAATTTGAATTATAAAACATTGGGTCATTAAATTCTTCCCCATTTGATAAATTTCACCCTCAATATTTCATTGTATACAATAAAACATATGTAGTTATTTTTTTCATTGCCTCTTTTGGTTTCCATTTTTCTTCCACAAACCTACGGTTCCACCACAACACATTGACTATATGAGTTATGTTGTTTCATAAAACATTGTAACTATGACAAAATATCATCTTAAGTTACTCCTCATCTATAAGACCATTCTCCAATGCCACAATCTCAAAATTTTGTACATGTACGGGGTCTGGAATGTAATTCTTTAAGAAGGATACATGGAACAAATAAAGTGCACAATATAGAATTCTTGGGATTGAAATTCAATAAGTTGTAGCTAAATTGGAATAAAGGATATCAAAATGGTGGAAAATTCATGGAATGTAAAAAAATATTTTTTAAAGGAATGTAATATTCAATAGCGTTTGTGACACCGAACACAGAGTTTTAACAAACCTCAATATGATGATGATATTATTATTTAGCCATGGTTGTTATAGAATAGAAATGAAATATTTCTATATGAATAGGATTACTTTTTTTTGAAAATTATGTGTTATGGATAAAAAAAATATATAGATAAATAATTACATTATTATTGGTAATGTATCTATAGGCTCTAAAAATTATTTTTTCAGAAAATATGATTATTATAGATTTCTGTGTCCAATAATAAAATTATTTTTTCCAAATTTTTAAAATTTACTTTAATATTTAACTTTATTTTTGGAATCAACTGGTCATGTTTATATTGGGATGTTTTTTAGTACATTTTTAAGAATAATAATTGGTTAGTAAATAGTGAAATATTCTTATTTTTAATGAAAAAAATATTCCATTTTAATCATTTAAAATTTTATATTTTTTATTGAAAATTTCAAAAAATTACAATTATTTTAATAATTTTATGTTTAATAAAATTTGTGTTATTGGAATCAATTTCACATTGATTTTTTATATAAAAACATTTTATACTTATGAAAACATTTTATTTAGAAAACCTATTTTTCTTTGTGTATGTGGGTTCATTTAAAATTAAATTATACAACTTATGTGAATTCAATTTTGAAAAATTAATTCTATATTTGGAGTAAGAAAAATTTATATAATATAATAATAAAAAACATAATTTTTGTTAATAAAAAGTAGTAGAAATAGTTAAAATTATCAATAGTTGTAAACATTAAACAGTGGATATCAGTGGTTGAATCTAAAATGATAAGGGTCACAGTGAGATAAAAAATTTTCCAAAACCTATTATCAAACCATATTTAAACATTTTATTATATTATGTTCTATGTTAATCCATTTTTAATCCCCATGGAATGTGAAAAATGTGGGTGTACATTTTTATTTTAAAAACTTCTAAGTGTGTCCACTCCTACACTTATAAAAGGGAACCATCTATAACAACCTAGGATTTTTATACAAAGATATTAATTTATCTTTTTAATAAATTTAATAAATTATGTAAATACCTTCTTGTTAACCATAATATTATAGTGTCTTTGTAAAATTGGGAACATAAACACTTGTCCATAAGTGAGCTACATCATCTCCGAATACATTCTTCATTACGTGAACCTTCTTAGATAGATCATATATAGTATATATCTTCATAACCTAGAAAAAGTGAACATAATAGATGTTGATCTCATATACTTAGTAATCCGAAAAAATGGAGTTACATAAGAATAAAATTAACATAATGGTATGAGAACATGATAAAAAAAAATTTGAAAATCATTTCCTACATATGAAAGATCATAATCATGAGTCAAGGCAGAATGATTGGCAGTTCATCAGACATGATCCATAAAGTAATAAATAAAGATAATCCATGAGAGCATAAGATGTGAAATTTGTGGCATAAACATAAGAATATAAATTCTTTTAAATTTTTTCCAAGACTCTCTATCAAGACCATAATATGAGATCAAGTCCTTTACTGAACCAGGTTCACTCCATGTTACAACCCTATATTGATGAATCATGTTCACTTCTTTTTCCAGAACTATATTAATGAACTAGGTTCACTTCCCATTCCTTCCCAATATTACTAATTTAGGATTAAATCCCATTCCAATATTGTATTATTGTACTGAGTTCACTTTCAATTCCAATCATGACTATATCATGAGATATAAATATTTACCCAATACATTAAAGGTATAAATAGGTTCCACCCATCACATGATGAAATGATACATATGTATGACACAAGATCATAAATATTAATCATATCATAACCAACAAAATTAAATGGGTATCATAAACATTTAATAATATTTTAATATATGGAAAATAGACAGGTTTCATAATCATTTCATCGTAGCATAACCTGTGAAAAGATGTATGTTTCATAAGAGTTTTATAATAGTATAACTCATGGAAGAGAAATGGGTTTCATAAACATCATTAAATCAAAAAATAAACCATTAAAATAAATAATATAAATGATATCCTTGGATCATATCCGTTGTAAATCATAGGTATCACAAATAGATATTATCATAGTTATGAAATAATTTTTAAATATCATTTAAAACCTTTTTAGAGAAAATTATCGTTTTGTATTTAAGAAAGTATTTTTAAAACATGAAAAACATTGAAAAACATTATTTCAAAATAAGATTGTAAAATTATAAATGAGTATTCTATATAATGATTGGTAATGACATAAATTTTTTTTTTCATGTTTTACATGTTCAAAAAAAGGTTCCTTTTATATTTGCTACACAATCCAAACCTGCATTTTGTGAAAAAGAAATGAATGTTCCAATAATTTTTTTAAAAAATAAAAAATCAGTAATAAGTCGTTATAAATCATAATGGAGTAAAAAAATTTAATAATTTTTTTTTGAAATTATGTCTTTGTGAAGAATAACATTTTCTAACTAAAGAGAGAAATAAAGTTAGATTTTTATAAAAATATATTCTTAATAAATTAATGAACCAAAGAGTGGAAAAATGGTACCAGTACTTGAAAATATCATGAATAAATATAGGATAAGAAAATTAAAATAATTATTGTGAGGTAAAATATGATATATCACTATATTTGGCTTAATCATAAACAATCCAAATAAATTATGAGATTATAACAAAGTATTTACTACATTAGTAACAATGAATCATAATACACATGAAGGAATTACATATCATGGAACATAAATTATAATGGGGATTAATAATTTCACGATATTACATGTAAAAGGGGATTAATATACACCTCATTAAACAATATAGTTTCATAACATAACATATATCTCAATGTTGTAAAATTGAGACAAAACCCCTTACTAATTTGTTAACTTTTTTAACTATAAAACCCATAAAAGAGAGATCCTAAAATAGATATATAAATACAAATATTTATCATTAAAATAATCATAAAATAAATAAATTTTCATTATATACACCATATCAAATTATTAAGTGGTGAATATGGATTTTTCCACACAAAATTACCAAGGGAGGAGGAAATCCCATATATTAAGCCTTGACTTCTGGAATAATCGATCAAATCTCATGTATTATAAACCCATGTTTTTTATGAATATATTAATGAACTATATTAATATATATCATAACATATATTATTTTATTATGAATTTTTATTACTCATTTATAAATAATTCATTGTTAAAGTTACATTTTGGGTATTAAACACTTTATTTTTCATAAATGTTTTGATTTGTTATATTTTTTATCCTGTTAATTCTATCATGGTTCAATAATATACATAATTATAATAATGATACAAATATCATATATACTCATTATGTATTTATGTATATTAATCCATAAAATTTAGTGATAGGAAATGAAATACACCTTTCATTGTGACAGTAGGTTTTACATATATGTGAATGTTATTTTCAATTTCTTATCGGATTAAAAAAATTATATAATATAATATAATTATAGAAAAACTTTTATTTAATATATATCACACATTTTTATTAAACATATCCTTGATATATTAAATGTAAAAATTGAATAAATCACATCGCTTCGCGAGGTGGTAGTCCACCGTACAAATGAATGATGTTATCGTTTTCACAAAAATTGATATCATAATCGTATGTGTGATATAAAAATAATAAAATAATAATAAAATCCTAAAAATAATATATATAATATTTAAATAATAAATCCATCATTTTAATCTGAATTAAAAAGATGTAATGGAAAAACAGAGGACATTAATTCATGAGGTGGCAGTCTATACACACGGATGATGATTTTATAAACCATTTGATGGAATTTGAGATGATTTTATATCATTAACTTTTAATAAAAACATCTACATATAATTTTTATACTTATAATATTATATAATCATAATATAAATAGAATTTAAGGGTTGGAGTAATAAATAAAACTACGATGGTAATTGATGAAAGTTACCTCTTCTTCAGGTATCCACCTTTGGTTTTCACTAAAATCCATCCAAGAAAACATTTATGCAAAATATCAGTCTTATAGGATTAGGGGAGGGAATTTGGGAAGTTATTTGGACAGGTATTGGCTGAACCAAAGTGGTGTGAAGGTTCGAAGAAGAGATGATAAGGGGTAGCCTTTAATAAGTGGGGGAGAGGACACATTTGGTATTTTTGAAAAGAAATAAGTGATACCACATTTTTCACAAGGAAAAAAGGGTACAAAATTGATCATATTATAACCAAATATATTTTAAATTCTAATTATGGCCATTCAATATTTGTTTGATAACTATATAGGTTATATTTACCATTATCATTTTATTTTAACTTGTAGGTAAATCCATTTTTACAATAACCGTAGTAATTAATATATACTTAATTCACTATTAATTTTTGTCAAAAATTATGTTTACAATATTATAAATTATAAATTATTCATCTTAAAAATATGGAATACATTATTAATAATTCCATACATATAAGTGGAAAAAAATAATTTAAAACGAATCTTGTTGATGTGATAGGAATGAGGGGTTTTAGAGAGAAAATAATCAAAAATTTACAAAGATTTGACATCCAATTTCAATATATAATTGATTAAAATAGACAAAATTGGATTTATAAATGTATAATTGAAATAATATACTCTAAAACTAATTTAAATATAGTTTATCTTTATAAATATATTAATCCAAAATGTTATTTTCAATTAAAATTCAGATTTATTCACCATTCTTCAAAAAAAGAAACTTTTTATAAAAATCCCCACAATTCACAATGATATATTTTTAAAATTTTTAATTCAAAAATTAATTTCATTTTATCAAATTAATTTTTTAAAATTTTCAAAAATTAATTTTAATATTGTTCATACAAATACATAAAAACATTTTTTGAGAAAATAATAGTTTCAGTACATATGATAATTTATCAAAACTTATATATTTTATAATCAATATGACTTCTTAATATAAAACCCTTTTAAATAATATTTAAAAATTAGTTATTACTATTAATATCTCTATGTTCGATAACTATGTTTGAACAGTTTCATTTAAATAACTATACTAATAATATATAATTCTTTTGTTAAAACTCTTTATCATATGTAACAAAAGCTAACACGATGTTTCATGTATCACAAGTATAAATTATTGTAACATGTAATGCAAGATTTAAAATAAATTTAATTTGTGAAAAACAATTCACAAAAACTTGTGTTTTTTCATCCAACAACCCTTAAAATTATTTTTACCTCTAAATTCATCACTCTAATATAAAAAAATGAGGATTAATCTTCCTTATCATATCCTCAAGTTCCCATGTAGATTCCTCAAACTAGTGGTTTCAACACAAAACTTTGATTGGGTGGGTGGAATTTTTTCATTGATATTTTTCTATATGATATAAAATCTCTACTGGTTATTCCTAATAATAAATATATTACACCAATTTTGTGACCAATATGTTTAGTACATATGATGAGTTAAGTATGTACTTGCTCAGGAGAGATTCATGGAACACATCTAGGACTTGGGAGATGTTTAGTGGATGTACCAAACTATTGGCTACCAACCAGATATTATCAATAATATAAAAGGGAAGAATATACATAAGATTTAATTTCCCTTTCTTCCCGAATCTCTGAACTTTCATCAATGGAAAAAATATTAGAAACACCTTATCAAAAGCATCAAATTCTAGATCATCCTAGTTATTATTAGCATATATTTTCAACCAAATGTATGATTCTATGATATGATACTAAATGGCTCTAACCTACTCTATGGTTTCATCATCTATCTAATGTATGAATAGATATATTTAACCAACATCATCCCATAATGTGAGAGATCAAAATTTCATTCTATATAAAGCATTATAAGGAGCCATCTGAATTCTTGGGTGAAATCTATTGTTATAAAAAAACTGAAATAGAGAAATTGTTTGATCCCAACCACCTTTCAAATTCAAAGAACATGATATAAACATGTACTCTAGGGTTTGAATTGTTCATTTAGATTGAACATCAGTTTTATGATGATATATAGTGCTAAAACTCAATTTTATAAGAAGACCTTGTAGAGGTCTCCGCCGAAATGTTTGAGGTAATCCTCAGATCCCAATCAGACATAATGGAATGTGGTGCTCCATGAAACCTTTTGACTTTTACAATATGTATCCTAGGAATATGATCTTGATATAATTCTTCTATGATAGTGATGAAGTGTGTTGAATTAGTAAGGTGACTAACTACCACCCATATTTTATTATTCCCTTTAGATTTTTTGGGGATTCCAAAGACAAGATCCATAGTGATGTTCTCCCATTTTCATTGTAGTATGGGTAATGGTTACAAAATCCCCTTATACTATTTTCTTTCAATCTTAACTAGTTCACATACCATGATTCGAGATATATACTCTTTTGATATATCTCTTCATTCCATACCACCAGAATTATTATTTCAAATAGCTATACATATCTAGGTCAATCTCACAAATGTTTTGACCCTTATATTAAATCTATACATATTCCTTTTCACCTCTTCAATCTTCACTTAGATATATAGTGAAACATCAAATTGAGAAATATATGATTTTCCCCACCTGTTATGATTTCGAGATCAATCCTTTGAAAATGTAGAAATATTAGATCTTCTGTGATCCTAGTCATCAATATGGAATAATGATTCTTTCGACTCAAAGCAAATCCACCTTGTTTATGTTTCTAGGGTGGTAAAGTATTGAGAATTAAAAATAATTAATCAACACTAACCATCATATATGGAACATGTTTAACCCCTTAAATGTAAATATATAATTTAAACATTTTTTATTGGTATATATATATCACATATTTTTCCATAAAGATAATGCCTCTATATCATTAATTAAATAATTACCATAGATAAATTATTTTATCAATTGGGTAACATTTCCCAAGAATCGTCAATTTTCATGAGACGTAAGACATAACCATGTCATTCGGAAACATAAAACATACCAATCCCTTCATGTATTCATAAAAATATATTACAAACCTTTCTTTACTACATGGTAATGTAAGAATAGGTTTTCTGACTGACCATCTCTTTAGTTACATGAAATATTCCTCACATTCATCTATCCAGAGGAACATATATCCCTTACAAGTTAACATTCTTAGAGAATTATATTTTCATGATAAATTCTCTAAAAAACATAGATAATATCGAGATAAACCTATAAAACTGTAGACCTCATTCATTTTGGTTGGCCTGGTCCAACATTCAATAGTCTCCATATTTGATGCATCTACTTAAATACCCTATATTGAGTTTATATGACCAAAAAATGTTATATTTTGCAGTAAAAATTCAAAAAATTTAATTTTTTTTTATATTATATCCTTAAATAGGCTATTTGGTACAACTCTCAAGTGGACTTCATTCTCTTCCTTACTATTTGAGTAGATAAAAATATTTTATATGAAGACTAAAAAAAACTGTTTAATATAAACACGAAAGACTATATTCATTAAATCCATGATTATTGTAGGGGATTTAGTAAGGCTAAAATGAATTAATATATATATTCACAGTGTTTATACATTTTATTTAATTTATTCTTGGTTATATCCTCTTTCGTGACCCTTTATTGATGAAAGATAGAATCCAGGTAAATCTTGGAAAATATTGAGCACCATGAAAGAGCATTTCGTGGGTGCCCTCGAATAATTAGTCGTTTCTGGGTTCTTTGGTGTAGCAGAGTGGATGACCAAGGTCGTCTTTCAAAGGAGGAAGTAAATTAAAATAACATCTTAAATGTACTATAAAAGTAAAATAGAATAGAATTAAAAAACTACTTGAAAGGATGGGGTTTTTTTATATTTTATAAAACATGAATATGTTTTCCGGAAGAAGATTTCATTTTTAATGTTTTTAATTTTGAAATAATGTTTGATTAAAAAGACACAACAAGAAGATTTTTTTCTTAGAAAATATTTTAAATGGAAAAATCTATCTATCTCTTCCTCTTAATTTACTTATTAATCATTAAAATTTAAATCAATATCCACATAATTATGATCCCCTAATTTGTTAACCCTCAAACCCTACGAGTGTTAACTTAACCACAAAGATGAAATTACGTAAACCCTAGGCTAGCATCGGAACACGCAATCGCAGCACCCTGATTTGATTGTTGTTCTAAGACTAGATTATGGTTACTGGTTAATTATAGCACATATCGATTCTGGAAATGAGGATTAAATGTGTTTAGGGATTATATTTTAACACTACAAATTTGTCTCATGTGGTCTTGTATTATCCATTATGATCGTGTTCTCACAATTTACACAAAATCATGACCTCACATGTTTTTGTGTTAATTGTTCAATTGCATGCATAGTTTCAAATAATTTCAAAACACAATTAGTTAATCATATTAATTGAATTACAGTAGCTCAATGATTCAAAATAATCAAATGAAGAGGGTAGAATATAGATCAATCACTAAAAAAACTACACTTCCATGGGTGGTGTGGTCATCATGGTGACGTTTTGCATGAGTAAGGAATTGAAAGGGTAAAACCCAATCTCGTTTCCACTCCTGATTTCAAACCAATTAGGAACATTAAAATAAGAAGAAAATGGATGAACATAGAAGAATATTTGAAAAAAAAAATCAAGATACAAACATGAAATAAAAGAAATACAAAGACGAGGTTGGAGAGGTGTGCCTTTTTGGAAGAGAGGTTTTCACAAAGCCTTAATTATTCCAAGAGTTGTGAGGGGCTCCCAAGAAACATCCATTTCTCCACACCTTCCAAACACTTCATCCAGTCCTCCCAAGGAGTGAAAACTCCATTTAAATAGAGTTTGTGAGGGCTAGGGTTACATAACTTTATTAAATGTGAAAGGAAAATTCGGAAAATATTTTAATCCCACTTTCACCACATAGTTGACCTTCAAAACGTGGGAATTGGCCGGCCTTCTAGAAGGATGAGTTGTGTATAATCATCTACCCGAGCTTACCTCATGTTTTGGGCTCAATCCAGGGCCGTATGAAGACAATACGACCCAAATGGTGAAGTGATGTCTAATCTGGATAGTTTGGTCCATATTTGTTTTCATGGACCATTTTCTCACCTCAAATGCAAGATCCAGATACCATGTCTTAAATAGAATTTGTATCCCATTACACCAGGAACATAATTAAAAAATTCTATGTTAAAATAATGTACTTAACAATATTTATCCTCGAAATACTACAGTGAATTTTAAAAAAGTAAAATTGGATTTTTCATCAAATTTGAAAATGAATGACCTAATCCCAAATATTTCATAATTGAACATATTTAGCACAATGTGAGGAAATTATGTCATTTATTATCAATAATATATTCAACAAAATATTTTTTTTTCAACTCCCCCACACATACCCGTTTGCATTCCTGGGGAAAACCTCATATCAAGTAAACATCAATATCAAATCAAAACCAATTTTAAAACACATATCCTAGATATCAAACAATTACACACCAAGAAACAAAAGATATATTGCCTCATAATAAACCATTATTTCATGTTCTCCATTTGTATCATTCAATATATTTCCACTTCATTTATCCTCCCATGCACAAAACACTTACCTCGCTAGAATTTTCTCTTATCACACAAATGTACATTTTTTGCAATATCTTTCTCATCCAAACTCATAAAAGGGTCACAATAGTCTTGATAAACACCTAAATCACCACCTGATGTGAGTTAAGGAAATAATTTTTTCATGAGGACTTTTCTTAGTTGTTTTGTGGCTTTCAGTTGGTAGGATTTAGATGTGAAAAATTTTGAGGCTGAATGAGGATGTCTAGACTCTTTTTGAAGAAAAATTCCATTAATCTAATTTTCAAATAAATATGGTCTCCTCCTCGATCGACATATAATCGATTCATGTTCACCATCATTTAAAATAAAGGAATGCACACACCATTCAACATTTCACCATTAAAAATTTTAATCTTCTCAAACATGATTTTCTTAAAAGCTCCAGATACACAGAGCTTTCCCCCTCTATTAGAATCTCCAAAAGGGCACAAATTCTTTTATCAGGAATGCTCTAGAAAGGTACAACTTTCATTATAATGTTTTTCTTCAGCAGCAAACACATCTCTTTAGAATTCAACTTTTCACCCGAAGTATCACAAAATGTGGTAGCACAACACAAGACACCTTCCCCCGCACTTAAGCTCAACTAGATTATGCAATTTCACCTCAAGAGTTGGTTGGATAGGGAAAATTGGCTTGTAATGTGGCTAACCTAATAGGTTTTGCATGGATTATTAGGGCTAAAAGGATTAAATTTTGAAGGTGGGCCATTATAATAAAATTTCATTGAAATATGGGCTTTAATACCAAACAAATGCCTCAATAATTTAAACCGAAGTACCTGAAACCCTCCAGTTTTGACACGAATAAATCAAATTCTGGTTAAATAAAGCATGGTTTTGTTCTCTCAAGAAGTGCATTGAATGTAATGAATATGAAAATAATGGTTTAGAATCCTCACAAGAAAGTGGTTTCAAATATAAAGATGGTGAGATGTGGCATGGGATTCAGAATTCAGTGTACGTTTCCTGAAATTACTAAATATTTGAACTTAAAACAAAGTCATTTCAGCATTCATTTAAGTATAGCTTCAAGGGATCAATTGTTTCACTTATTTATATGGATTTAAAAATTGTTATAAGAATCATTTCAGCTCAATAGTTTCAAAAACACACAGAAAATTGAAAAATAAACACACAAAATTTGAAAATCGCGCATTTTGTTTTTGTTTTTTTTAAAATGGAAAACAGTTGAAATTACTATACTAAAAGGTTGCCTCCCCCACACATAAATATAGAGTTGTACTCAATTTGAACCCATGAGATGATAAGTGCACATGAAATGAATAATTTTATTTAGGAAAAGTAATATAAAAGTGAAAGGGTTAGGAAGAGCCTGATATTATCAAGTGATGATGGGGTCAGACAGTTTGATGAAATTAACTGCATCAGTAGGAAGTCCCTCGATGTATTTATTCAAACTTTACCCATTGACTGTAAATATCATTACAGTGTCCTCTTGTGTGATATCCACTAAACCATAAGGAAAAACATTAGACACAACATAAGGACCTAACCATCTGGAATGCAACTAACCGGGCATCAACATTAGTCGTGAACTATAGAGTAGGACTTTCTCTCCAACCAGAAACTCCCTTTTCTGGATCATTTTATCATGAACTACTTTTGATATTTCCTTTTAGAGCCTTGAGTTTACATATGATGATAGTCGAATCTCCTCAAGCTCTTGAATTTGCAACTTCCTTTGAATTCCTTCTTGGGTGAAATCCATGCTGCTTTTCTTTATAGTCCAATATGCATGATGCTCAACTTCCACTGGTAGATGACATGCTTTCCCAAAAACAATCCGAAATGGGGATATACCAATGGGGTCTTGTATGTATTCCCTATAATCCCACAATGCATCATCCAACAGCTTTCTCCAATCGTTCCTATTTGGTGTCATAGTTTTCTCCAAGATTTGTTTCAACTCACGATTTGAAACCTCATCCTGGAAATTAGTTTGGGGGTGGTATGGTGTTGATGTTTTGTGTGTCACCCCATACATTCCAAGGAGGGAAGAAAAATTCATATTGCAAAAGTGTTTCCACTGGTCACCGATGATGGCCTTTGGTACTCCAAACCTACAGAGAATTTGAGCCTTGAGAAAATCCACTACAACATGAGATTCATCAGTCCTAGTGGCCTTGGAATCCACCCATCTAACCACATAATCGACAACAAAAGGGATATACAAGAAAAAAAAATGAACTGGGAAAAGGGCCAATAAAATAAATTCCCCAAACATCAAAAATCTCACAGAATAAAATGGGTTGTTGGGGCATCTCATATCTCCTTGAAATGTTTCTAGTGTGTTGGAAATGAGAGCATGACTTACAAAAGACATGGGAATCATGGAATAAGATAGGGGAATATAATCCCGAGTCTAATACTTTTCTAGCAGTACGTTGGGGTCCAAAGGGTCCAGCATAAGCAAGTGTATGACACAAATGCAAAAGAAACTCAAAATCATGATCCAGAACACACCTCTTAATGACATGGTCACTACACATGAACTAGAGGTAAGGATCATACCACTCATAAAACCTAGAATCACCTTTTAAATTTTGGACTTGATGCTTCTTCATGTTTACTGGGATATCAGAGGCAACAATTTAATTAACTAAATAATCATTCCAAGGATGCATACCTGAGATGGTATAGAGATTCTCATCGGGGAAAGTGTCCTGAAGTGGTACCTGGTCCAAGGTGTCACCCTCTGGTGTGTGATTAAGCCTACTCATGTGTTCTGCCCCCAAATTCTATGACCCCTTCTTGTACTTTATCTCTATGTAGAACTCTTGAGGAATGAACATCCAATGGATAAATCATGGATTTGAATCTGGCTTTTTTAGGAGGTACCTCAAAGCTGGATGGTCAGAAAAAACAACTACTTTAGATCACAATAAATATGAAATAAATTTATCTAAAGTAAATATAACAGTAAGAAACTCCTTTTCTGTTGTGGTGTATTTTGATTGGGAAGAATCCAATTTCCTCAATGCATATGAAATCACATGTGAACATCCCTCCACCCTCAAAGATAAGACGGCTCCAACCGTGAAGTTGGATGCATTACACATAAGCTCAAATGGAAGGTCCCCCTGCGAGGGATGTATGATTGGTGGTGTGGTTATACACTTATTTAGCTCATCAAATGATACCATATATGAAACATCAAAATTGAAGTCAATATCATTTTGAAGAAATCAATATAAGGGTAGAGTGATCATACTAAAATCTCTGATGAAGCGTCGATAAAATCCAGCATGTCTAAGGAATGATCGAACATCACACACACATGTAAGATATGGAAAGGATTAAATAATGTCTACCTTAGATTTATCAACTTTAATTCCATGTTGTGAGATTATATTAACTAATACAATTCCCTTTTCGACCATGAAATGACATTTTTTAAAATTCAAAACCATATTTTTCTCAATACAACGATGCAACACATCACCCAAACTTGAGATACATTCATCAAATAAGGATCCATAAATTATAAAATCATCCAAAATTACCTCCATGAATGTCTCAATGAAATTGGAGAAAATAATCACCATGCATCTCTGGAAGGTACGTGGGGCATTGCAAAGTCCAAATGGCATTCTTCGGTAAGCAAAGGTACCCAATGGGCAGGTGAATATCATCTTCTCCTAGTCCTCTACTGTAATGGGAACCTGAAAATAGCCAGAGAAGCCATCCAAGAAGCATTAATGTGTCCTACCTGCAATTCTCTCAAGCATATGGTCAAATAATAGAAGTGGGAAATGGTCTTTACGAGTGGATTGATTAAGTTTCCTATTATCAATACACACTCACCAACTGTTTTGTACTCTCACATGAACTAACTCATCATTTTCATTTTTTATAACAGTGAAACCAGTTTTATTTGGTACAACCTAGACAGGGCTAACCTGTTGTGAGTCATAAATAGGGTAAATGATACCCACCTCAAGTAATTTTTCAACTTCTTTCTTAACAACTTCCAAAAGTTTTGGATTAAGTCTCCTTTGTGGATGCCTAATCGGTTTAGCCTCATCCTTCAAGAGAATCCTATGCATGAATATGGAGGGGATAATACCTGATATATCATCCAAGGTCTACCCAATTGCCCTGATGTTCTCCCTCAAATTATTCAAAAGTTATTCTGCATGTTCAAAATAGAGATTTTTAGCAATGATAACAGGTAATTTCTCACCACTCAACAAGTATGAGTATTTCATATTTGGTGGAAATGCCTTGAGTTCCAGTGTATGGGGTGGGGTATGGTTGGATACATAGAAGGAACTGAAATATGTGCACAAAGAGCATCAGTATCTGAATATACATCATAAAAATCAGATAATAAAGCATCAAATCCATCAGCATACTCAACAACTGTGTCATAATCAGAGTTCACATGATCAAAATCAGAATTTGACTCTATTTCAAAACCAAATCTAAGAGAGTCTTGTATATTTGAAATAGGTGTGGAAGTACTCTTTGACATAAAACTGGAACCAATACTCATAATCTCCTTAACCATAGAACAATAAAATTTCATGGGGTTTTTACTTGGTGGTTCAAAATGGGAGAAAAAAAATGGAGAATTATCCTCTAAGGGGTACTTCATGGAATCCATAATATTAAATATCACAACTTCATCCCCAAATTCCATGGAAAGTGTACCCTCATTAACATTTATTATAGTTTTTATAGTTTTGAGAAAGGGTCTACCTAAGATAATGGGGGCACGAGAACTTACCTGATCATCCTCCATGTTAAGCACATAGAAATCTGCTAGAAAGATCATGTCTCTTACCCGGACAAGTACATACTCAAGGACTCCCACTGGATATTTCAGAGCTCTATTTTCCAACTACACCACTACTCACTTCGTTTTTATCTCACCAATCTACAAAGAATAGAATACAGAGGGATGCATCACATTTTTGGATGCTCCCAAATCACAATGTGCCTCAAAAAAGTGTAACTCCCCTATGGTGAATGGGATGGTGAATGTACCTGGATCCATTCACTTTTTTGGAATTGATAGAGTTATTGTAAGGAGTGCTAACACATTCCTTCCAAGATTTATCCTCTTATTTCTATTGATACCTCTACTATTGGTACAATGTTCATTTTAGAATTTTGCATACCTTGGAAATTGATTAATGGATTCAAGTAGAGGAATGTTGATACCCACACACTTGAATGTGTCCAAAAACTCATTTTTCATTGCTTCTTCAGCCATATTCTTGGTTGGAACAACCCTGTTTGGAAAAGGAAAGGTTTAGGAGGAACTTCATTAATATTGTTCTTACATTTATCTTTCTCCTTGTGTTTCTCATCATTTGATGTGGAATTGGGAATCTCCAGATTTGAGGTGAATCTAGGTGGAAGAATAGTTGCATATGTATCATTTTTGTTTCTTCCCACTTCTCAATGTTATGGCATTAACATTCCCTTTGGGATTTAGAGTAGGTTGGGAAGGTATATTTCCAGTATTCTTACTTACAAGTTCATAGAGGGTGGTGGCAATCTGGCTCATTTGAGTCTTTAACTCCCTCAGCTCCGAACCTTGACTCTTCATCTCATTTTGATGATTAAGAAAATTTTTCTATAAAATATCACCAGTGTTAGAATCTACCATTTGTTGATAATTCCCTTGTTGTTGACTTGTTGATGCTTGGGCTTCAAATCTTCTTTAGGGTTGTTGGAATCCCTGTTGGTAAGGTGGAGGCTGCTGGAAGTTTTGTTGAAAGGGTAGCCTTTGTTGTTGTCCAGAGCCATACCTCATGTCTGATTGATCATTCAACCCTAGGTTGTAAATTGGTGCAAAGGAATCTATCTTCTTTTGGGGATATGGCTATTGCTGCTGATAAGGTCGCCCAGGAAACACTGCTACACAATCTTCTATTTCTTGTAGTTGGGATTAACAATCAGTTGGGTGGTTTGTCTCAGTGCAATTGACATAGGGCCTTGAAGGAGCGGGTTGGGATGTATTTATTTCCAAAGCAATCTGCCACACCATAGTTTTCAATTCTTCTAACATGGTATCAATGAAATGACTCTCAAGAGAAGATGGACTTACTTGATTTACTCCCCTAGCATGTGGTGTACCTCTATAACCAAATTGTTTGGAGTTTTGGGACCTCTTGTTGATCAATGAATGTGCGGCTACTGGTGTCATGTCCACCAATTCCCCTCCTACTGCAGCATCCACCATGCTCCTCTCCATAGGTGTGAGTCCTTCATAGAAGTATTGAATGATGAGTTTCTCACTGATTTGGTTATTTGGATATCTTACACACAACTTCTTGAATCGCTCCCAGTATTCATACATTAACTCCCCTTGTGCTTTCTTGATCCCAGATATCTCTTTACGAATAGAAGTGGTCATTGATGATGGAAAAAATCTATACAAGAAAAGACGTTTTAAATTGTTCCAACAAGTTACATCATTGGGTTTTAAATAATAAATCCAATCTCTCACAGCTCCATCAAGTGAGAATGGGAATGCTCTTAATTTGATTTGGTCTTCACTTACATTTCATTTTTTCATGGTTGAGAAAAAAACATTAAATATCTTAAGGTTTCTATTGGGATCCTCACCTGAGAGGCCATGAAATTTTGGAAGAAGATGAATTAATCCAGATTTGAGTTCAAAGTCTGATTCTAGATTTGGGTATGCAAAACAATTTGGTATATAGTTAATATCAGGTGAAACCAATTCTAGAATGGTTATATTAAGTTCATTTCCATTATTGTCAGCCATTGGTTCTTATTTTATGGTTGAATTTGAATTTCTTCCAATTTCAATGTTCTAATATTGGAGTAATTCGAAAATTGGTTGAATGTTGAAACTTCTCGTAGACTGAGAATGTCTGATTCATTCCCTAAGGCTATGTTCAATCTCAGGGTCAAGATCTAAGAGATCATAGAGATTATTTCGGGTCATACATCAATTAAATATGAAAATAAAGAAATTTTACCATAGTAAAATATAAATAATAAGTTTGAGTTTATGGTCCAGAAATAAGTAGAAGAAAATAAAAGAAGAAGAAAAAAATCAGATTGGGTAAAGAAAGAAAAAAGATGAGAGGAAGAGAATAAAATGTAAAATAAAATAAATACCTCTAATTTGTTTAAATAATTAATTTCCCTCTCAGAAATGGTGCCAATTTTACAGATCACTATCATGGGTGCCCTAAAATTATTAGTGGTTTTTGGGTTCTTCGGTGCAGCAGAGTGGCTGACCAAGGTCGTCTCTCAAAGGAGGTAGTAAATTAAAAAAACTTCTTAAAGGTATTATAAAATTAAAATAGAATAGAATAAAAACACTACTTGAATTTATGGGGGTGAATGTTTATTTTTTAAAAAACATGAAGAAGTTTGCTGGAAGAATATTGCATTTTTTTTGTTTTTAATTTTTTAATGAAGTTTGATTAAAAAGACACAACAAGAAGATGTTTTTTTAGAAAATATTTTAAAAGGAGAAATCGCTCTAACTGTACCTATTCATTGACTTATTAATAATTATCATTAAAATAAATATCCACTTAATTATGATCCCCTAATTCCTTAACCCTCATACCCTATGAGAGTTATCTTAACCACAAAGATGAAATTACTTAAACCCTAGGCTAGCTTCGGAACACGCAATAGTATCACCCTACATTGATTGTTGTTATAAGAATAGCTTATGGTCAGTGGTTAATTAGAGAACATATAAATTGTAAAAATGTGTATGAATTGTGTTTAGGGATTATATTTTAACTCTACAAATTTATCTCGTGTGGTCTTGTATTACTTATTAAGATTGCGCTCTCACAATTTACACAAAATCTCGACCTCGCATGTTTTTGTGTTAATTGATCAATTCCTTGCTTAGTTTCTAATAATTTAAAAACACAATTCATGGATCATATTAATTTAATTAAATTAGCTCAATGATTCAAAATAATTAAATGAAGAGGGTAGAAAATAGATTAATCACTAAAAAACTACTCGTACATGGGTGGTGTGGCCATCGTGGAGACGTTTTGTATTAGCAATGAATTGAAAGGGTAGAACCCAATCTCATCTCCACTCATGATTCCAACCCAATTATGAAGATTAAAATAATAAGAAAAGGGAATAACACAAAAGATTATTTGAAGAAAAATTCAAGATACAAACATGAAATAAAAGAAATAAAAAGAGGAGGTGGGATAGGAGAGCATTTTGGAAGAGAGGTTTCCACAAAGACATACTTTTTCCTAGAGTTGTGAGGGGCTCTCAAGAGACTCCCTTTCGGACACACATTCCTAGAGCCTCGACCATCCCTCCCAAAGAGTGAAAACTCCCTTTAAATAGAGTTTTCAAGGGCTAGGGTTAAATAACATTATTAAATGTGAATGGGAAATTCAGCCAAATATTTTAATCTCAATTTCACCGCATAGTTGGCCTTCAAAACGCATTAATTGTCCGGACTTCTTGAAGGGTGAGTTCTGCATAATCATGTCACTGATCGTACCTCAAAATTGGGGCTCAATCCAGGCCCGGATGAAGAAGATACGGCCCAAATGGTGATGTAATGTCCAATCTGGATAGTTCAGTCTGTATTTGTCTTCATGGCCCATTTACTCCCTTCAAATGCACGATCCATCTCCCATGTACTAAATATAATTTGTATCCCATTAAGTCAGGAACACAATTAAAAAATTATACTTCAAAATATTGTACATAACAATATTTATGCTCGAAATACAACAGTGAATTTTAAAAGGGTAAAACTGGATTTTTCATCAAATTTGCAAATGAATGATCTAATCCCAAATATTTCATAACTGAACATATTTAGCATAATGTGAGGAAATTATGTCATTTATAATCAATAAAATATTATAAAAAATAGGGTTTTATCACACCACATATTTGATAAAACAATCCATCAGTGTGGGGAGGATGATACTTCTTCTTAATTGTTATAATTTTTAGCACCCTATAATCAATGCGTTGTCTCATTAATCCATAATTATTTTAAAAAAAAATAATAGGTTCACCCAAAGGTGACACACATGGTCTAATGAATCCCTTTTCAAGGTTTTCTTGTAATTTCTTGTTCAATTCATGAAACTCAATTCAGGCCATTTTATATAAAGTAATTGATTTTTTCTGGAACCAGGTATGTGTTCTATTATTAACACAAATTCACATTTTTGTTTCAGGATAGGAAAATATTATATAAATACATCAAAAAAATCATGAAAAATATTCCTATAATCATTTTTGTGTTTCTCCCCAAACATCTAAGATAGAAACCCCTTCTGAATGGTAATTAATAACCAAACAATGGATGTGATCTCCATCAAAAGTTTATACTTATAATATCATTTTTATATGATCATAAATTGTTTTATAATATCAAGTGTTACTTCCCATCCTCGATAGTTGATGTGGAATATATGCAATGAAATAAAATTCATGCCTAATATGAAATAAAATTCAACCGGATGAAGAATGAAAAGCTGTGTAGGAAGCACATTCCCACCAACAACAAATAAATGAGAATCATATACATGATAAATGATCATCATAACATTTGGGGTATTAACATCTAATTATTTATTTAATAATTTGGGTAGAATATGGATACCCCAATAATATTCTTTAGATAAGAAACAATGTGTAGATCCATAGTAAAATAAGAAATTATTAGTTCTATGTTAGATGGTATGTGTACCATCCAAAATGTGGTTATCTCACCACTCATCAAAAATAGTGATCACATGATATTTACATTTTTTCCACCACTTGAGAGGATACAGGTGTTGAATATCATCTATAATAGTTATTTTTTGGAAATGGTTAGTGTTGAAATTAAAAAACTCATATTTATGTATAGGTAAGTAAATCCAAAAATATATCATTTAGTTATTTTTTATTAGGAATTTAAAAAGTAAAAAGTGGATATGGTCGAATGGTAAAATATAAATTTTCCAAGGAGAAGATGTGGTTTCAATTCCTACTATCTTCCCATAGTGAATGAAATGATATTCAAATATAATGCACATTGTCCTTACACAAGAAGCACTACTATGCAGGAGGTTCATTCTGTTCATCTTTCTTTCTATTCCCATCATTATCTAACTTATTCTCATCACCTCAGAAATAAATTGCCTGATGACCTTCCCTTACACATTTAAAACATTTACTAGTCCCCTTAATAAAATTTCCAATATTTTTATAACCACACATTTATCACAAATAAAATTTCATCTTATTATCTCCATGGTATTTATATTTTCCTTTGAACTCCATTTTTCGTTTCTTATCAAAACCATGAGATTGATATGTAACTCCAACCTCAATTTCCACCTTAATAGAACATCAAATAATCTATTCATAGACACTAAAGTATCTTATGGATAATTCTATTCGGATACTTGGGTTTAATCAAATAATTGATCAATATACCTTAATTTCAAGATGAATGATAATACCAGAAGCATAACTCACAAGTCTTGTAAAATATTCATCATAGGTACCAACTGATTCATCATACGTTTCCTTTATCATAATTAACTACTAATATATGTTCATACTAAGAACATGTGGAATGTAAAAATTGAAAACTAATTTCTTAAAACTCATCCCAAAATAGGGAGTAAATTTCACTATGTTTCATAATATTCTTGATAAGACTCCACTATTTATCAACTTTACCTTTCAAACAGTAAACATCCATAATGAATTTTTCATTTTCCAAACACTAGAGAATTGAAAATATCTTTTCAATTATTTTAATATATTTTTTAGTAATTATTGTATTAGAAGACCCAGTGAATGAAGGTAGAAGTTTCCTCAGGAAAGAATCAACATATGTTGTTCCCTCCTTTGTTCATTTGGTATTCCATCATGATTCTCATCTTCATATATTTTTATGCAGAAAAAAACTCGATTTTTCATTCCAAATAGCATAACATATGGATTCTCAATAGGAAAAGCATTGAATTTTCAATCGAACTCAGTATCAATGTGGATACTTCAGGTTCCATATATTGAATAAATCAAAAGATAATAGTGTAATAAACAATAGTCATAGTGGGGAACCAAATAACATTGAAAAAAATCATATAAACTATTATAAATTATGAAACCTTATTTAATTTATGAAACATTAGGCTAATATTGGGTCATTAATATTCATATTCTATTTAAATCCTTTATGATGGTTCATAATGAGTTTTTGAATCTCCCACTTATATCTTTTACGTGTGTAAAACTTGGATTTCAGCAGTCCCCATTGCAGTGCACCAATTCCTGGTTGAGTTTAGCTGAATACATTGTTTTTATGGTTGTTACCCCATGGAACATTTTTTCTAAATTGACATCCACTTTTAGTATCCATATTGGGATGTGTTGTTGGGAAACCACTTGATATATCCTTTACCAAAATTCAAGTTCATTTATAAATATTTAGATCATCTATAATATTCTCCTTATACTTCTATTTATAGATCTCAGTAAGGTTTTCTCATCATTGATTACAAAGTCTAACTAAAAATTTCCTCTCATATCAACTATAAGTACCCAGGATTTCCATTCCATGATATTACATGATTTTTTATCTATATTTATCACATTTTATAAATACATATACAATAACCATGATATCATAGTTCCTTTGAAACATGGAAATATAAACACATGTCCATAAGTGAGCTACGTCATCTGTCACTGAATTATTCATAACTAGAACCCTTATTATACATATCATAATTAATACATATATTTATAAAATATTAAAAGGAAACATAATAAAGGTTGAGATAAAATGATAAATAAAGATAAAAAAGGGAGATACATAAGTAGAACATGAATACAAGTGTATAAGAATAGGTGCATGACATTTTAAAACAAATCCCTTAATATCAAAGATCATATTCATGAGTGATGGCATATATATTATCTATTCAAAAGACATCAGTCATAACGGAATTAAAGAACATGATCCAAGACAACATGAGAAATGAGAATTGTGGCATACAAACCTGCATAGAAAAAATCTATTCAATATTAGTCATGGTTCCTGTCCAAGACCATCATAGTGGAAAAATTAAATTACTAAACCAGGTTAACTCTTCATTCCAAACCTGTATTACTAAAACAGGTTCACATATCATTTTAGATATGTATTAAGTAATTAGGTTCACTTCCCATTCTATCCTAGTATCACTGAACTAGGTTCACTTACCACTCCAACCAAGTATTACTAAATTGGGTTCACTTCTCATTCTTGTCATGTCTATCTCCTGAGATATAAATCATTACCTAATACATTAGAAGGAGATATAGGTCCCCCTCTTCAAAAAATGAAATCATAAATATTTGTGACACAATATCATTAAAATCCATAATATAATTACCCATGAAAATAAATCAGTATCATAAATATATCATCATATTATAAACCATGGAAAATATATAGGTTTTATAATCACTTCATTATAGAATTACATTCTAAAAAAAGTACTGTTCATAAGCGTTTCATAATGGTGTAACCAATGGATGATAAATGGGTTTCATAAATATCATTCCATAAAAAATTAAACCATTCAGAGAAAGGATATGAATGGTATCCTTGGATCATATCCCCAAAGAGGCATAGGTAACACTAATAGATGTCGTCTTAAATTGAAATAAATTGTGAATTATAATTTAACTGTTTTATTTAAGAAAACAGCCTTTCCAAATTCATTAAATATTTTTAAAACATTAAAAAATTTGAAATTCATTTTCTTTGAAAATAATATTGAAAACCTATAGAGGACTATTTGAACCTATTATTGTTCATGAAAGAAAAAACATGTCATAAAAGTTGAAATGAAGGTTCCTTTCACATTTGTTGTAAATGCCCAATAGGAATTTTTTGAAAAACGACAATAATATTCATTAAAAATATTTGAAGGTAAAACAAGGGTAAGAATTATTTTTCAAAATCATAATGTTGAAATAAAAAAATTGATTTTTCTTAGAAAATTGGGTTTTGGAATAAAATATATTTTTGACTACAGATCGAAATAATGTTGGATTTTCATAAGAACGTTTCCTTAATAATTTTAAGTAACAAATAGTGGAAATTGGTACCATTATTGAATGATATCATGAATAACCAGAGGATATAAAAATTAAGGATAATTACAGAGAGGTAGAATAATATTTTTCAACATTGGAGACTTAATCATAAAAACCTAATAATTGATGAGATTGTAATATAAAATCATTACTAATTTGGTAAAATTGAGTCATCATCTCCAGGAAGGAATAACATATCCAAGAACATAAAATATAATGAGGATTAATAATTTTAGGATATTAAATTTTAAAGGGTATGAATATATACCTCATTAAATAATATTGGATCATAACATAATGTACGTCT
The DNA here is from genome assembly GCA_963277665.1 of Viscum album. Classification (NCBI taxonomy): domain Eukaryota; kingdom Viridiplantae; phylum Streptophyta; class Magnoliopsida; order Santalales; family Viscaceae; genus Viscum; species Viscum album. Next base: position 1,374,161,942 of record OY728135.1, read on the forward strand.
CAAATAAGGTAAACTAAGATAAGAATATGATACCAATGTGTTAGCTTTTGAATCGTAATCCCCATGAGAGAGAGTTCCTACATTGGATATGTAAATAAAAATATTTCCCAGTATAATTATCATAATATACATTCATGTTCATTATACACACCATATAAAATGAATAGGTGGTGAATATAGTATGTGCCTCAAAGAATGAAAAAGTGAGACATAAATCTCTCACCTTAATCCTTTACTTTCTTCATAATTGGTCAAAATTCATTTTTAATAAAAATAAGTTTGTTATAAATAATTTATATAAATATATTAATATATATCATACCATATATGATTTTTTATTCCCTTTTGTTATGATTTTATTAAAAAATCATTGTTAAATTTTTATTTCCTGTATGAACCATCATGTTTTTTGTATATTTTCTGATTTGTTATGTAATTAGTCTTTTTACATTGATTGTGGTACCATAGTAAATAGAATTATAGAAATGATTTAAATATTATTTATATTCATTATATATGTTTTTATTGTAATCCATAAAATTAATGGATAGTAATTGAAATACATCGTTCAAGGATACAATAGTCTATACGTACAGATCAACACTATTTCAATTTATTTTCAAATTGAATGAAAGAAAAGTATATTCTATATTATCAATAATGAATGATTTTGATGTAATATATATATATATATATGTATATCATATTTTTTATTATACCCATCCATAAAATATTCTATATAAAGTGTGAATAGGTCACATTTCTTCATGAGGTGGTAGTCCTCTATACACACGAACTACGTTATCATATACCCATAAAATTGGGAGGGTGGATTTATGTGTGATATATAAATTACCAAAATATAATAACATCATAAAAATAATAGTCATCATATATAAACAATAAATCCATCGTTATGATCATTCTTTAGATGTGGTAATGAAAAAACGAATGACACCGGCTCATGAGGTGGTAGTCCTCTATATGCATGAATGAAGATTTCATAACCCATTTTATGAAATTGGTGATAATTTTAGGTAATTAACTTAACTTAAAAACATATCCTTATATGTAATATATTATATTATTATATAATAATGATATAAAAATAATTTAAGTGTGTGGAGGAATAAATGAAACAAATATGTCTGTTGATTAACAGTACCACTTATTCGTGTATCCTCCTGAGGTTTTTACTAAAATAATTCATAGGATGGATTTATATCCAAAAAAGGCTCTTATAATGAATGGATGGAAGTTTTTAAGTGATTTTTTTAGGTATTATATGAATAAAATAGGTTTAATGTTGTGAAGAACAGAGGAGAGGAGGTGACCTTTTATAAGTGGGGAGAGGACACACTTGGTCATTTCGAAAAGTAATAAGTGATCCCAAATTGTTTGTGTGAGAAACGAGTAAAAAAATATATAAAAAAAGGATTTAATAATGGTTAATGTCTAAATATTTACATAAAATATTTTTTGACAAGTTCAAAGGTTATTTGTATCCGTATCTTTTTATGTTAAACCCCCGTAAACTCATTTTTACCTTCTACAAGTCCATATTTTTTATTTTTTAGAAATAACTTTATGGTTAAGTGAGATCCAAAAATATATAGGAAATAAAAAAAAATTCCCCCAAACAAGTTTCACATGTCCAAAATTTTAAAACCCGTCTAGAAAATTTTAAATTCAAACAGACTCATACTGCTGCACCATGTGGTCTGCACTTGTTTTAACACACCACACATTGACTAAGGTCGGATCACCCAATAGAAATAATAACATGATGTCATGGTCACTAAAGGAAATCCACTATCATCATCCTTATCCACAATACCATTAGAACCACCACCACCAACCATGAAGAACAACCAAGGCACACATCAGATGAACAACTCCAATCAAGAAAACCTACAGAACTACCAAAATCCTCTACCATCACCAAAGCTGAGACAAAAAATCCAAGAAAAAAACAATCACAGAACCAGGGAACCAAGGAATTTGTGGATGAAAAACTCTAAGAAAAATGTTTAAACCATCATGAACATCAGCTTATAAAACTATGAAACGTTGATACCATAAAGATCATGGAAATTGAAAGCACCATCATCATTTTTTTAAAACAATTGGGTACAACTGAAAAGAAGCACACGATGAAATAAATAAAATAAATTTAAATTTCTTGATCAAGGACTTGATCCTCTGACCACACAACAAACACCTCAAAACTAAAACCTCCCACCAATATAAAAATCAAGAAGGAAGCTCCATGAAATCAAAAGGAACCTCAGGAAGGCTACACCACCTGGTATGTCATTGACCACCTTTGAAATGTAACCAAGAGAACCTACAATCCCTTAAAACAAACCTCCATCAAATAAATTCAATAAGAACTAGGTTCTTGCCAAACCAGAACCCGCAATGTTAGATAATGGACTTTTCCTCCTATGACACTGATGATGCCTCAGCTATAACCTCCCAAACCTACAAGACAAACCAACTAACCTAGCACAATGGGTAAGAACATAGAAGAAGAAGGTAAGTCCAGAGGAAGAAAGACAAAATAACTCAATAGGGAGAAGCAACCGTATAGGAAAAAAGGAGTGATATAGTATTATAGGACCCAAACACCTCATCAATAGATACACTCATGATAATAACACCAACCAGAATGGAGAAGAACAAAAATGAAAGAATGATATCCTACCAGAGTGAGAGAACCCTAGAATCAGTAGGATATGATTGAAAAAGGGGAAATTGGGAATAATAGTTAGTAAGGCTAAGAGGAGAGGGGAATGTGATACTAGATAGGAAAGGCATATGCCTCCCCCCTCCAAATCACTGGTGCATATTTTTATTATAACTGTGGTAATTAATTTTTACTAAATTCGCTATTATTTTTGGTAACAAATTAATTTGACCTTATTATATATTAAATAATAATTATACAAAAAATATAGAATCCATTTGTACCAATTAAATTAAAATTTTTAATAAAAAAATAATTTATAATTAATCGAACAAACGTGATGAGAAAGTGTGGTTTTAAAGCGAAAAGCTTCAGAATTTTATAACTTCTTTATATTAAATGTCAATATGAAATTGATTCCAATTAACTAAATTAGATTAATAAGTGTATAATTGAAATAAATATACATTAAAAATTATAATATAATCTAAATTTATAAATAAGTTAATAAAACCCGTTTTCAATTAAAATTCAGTATTTTTAAATATTAAAAAAGGAAATTTTTTAGAAAAATCTAAACAAATCATCCTAATATAATTATTAAATTATTAATTAAAATATTAAGTTTATTTTATCAAATTATATCTTTAATATTGTGAAGATTTAATTTTATTATTATTTAAAAAATGACATAGAAACATATTTTGAGGAAATAGTCTTTTCAAAACAATTAAATACCTTACCAAAATATATTTATATTATTATAAATATTTTTTATTTAAATAAAACCATTATACATAATATTTAGAATTTAGTTAAGAATACTAATATCACTATGTTTAATGGCTAGGTTACAATGGCCACATTTAAAAAACTATATTAATAGTATATCACTATTTTGTTTAAACTCAATGTCATGTAATGAAATATAATGCATTGTTTCGTGTAGTTTATTATTAACATGGTGTAGTGAGAAATTAAATTCATCAAAGAAATATATTTATTTGAAAAAAAAAAGTTGATAAAAACTCTAAGTGGTATAGAAACTCCCTAATCCTCTTTATATTTATAAAGACCTCTGGTTCGGCCAATGCCTACCCAAATGATTTTATTACATCCCTAAAAACAAATTATAATTCTTGGTTTGATTATAAATCTAATATAGCAGTGATATAGGAATAATCCTAATGAGGTGGTATAGAGAAGAGGTGTTGTTCATAACCGATCATCTTTGTTCTATTTCTTCTTCCACATCCTAAAAATCATACACAATCATGATGATATAATATCAAAAATATATTCCTTATTATAAAATTTTATTATATTAATTTCATAAAATAAATTCATCTCCACTTTCATCAAATGGGAAACAAAACCATTGTTTGTGTGTGCGTTCGACTACCTCATTACAGACTAATGTATGTTATTTTCGATCATTGTCTATAACTTCTATTCATAATGATGGATTTAATGTTAATTTATGATATTAACAAAAGAATAATAATTATATAAAATAATTATATCATATACCTTCTTACCTCACTATCCATTAAATAATGACAACATCATTCGTGTGTACGAAAGACTACTACCACATAAAGCGATGTGATTCATTTTTTATCCTCACATCACATGGATGGTATATGTATGTGTATATAAATAAATAATAAGATAATTCTTATTTAATTATCAATATGGAAATATAAAACGTCACATACATCCTTTACAATATGATTTTTGAAAAATGAATCGTTATTGACGTATGAGATATCTCTAAACAACCCCTTTCGTCAGGTTATGAACAATCTATTAATATCTCTCTCTCTATCTCTCTCTCTCTATCAAGTTATGGAATGATTATATATTCAGTATATATTTCTCCCAAATATATACCTATCTTATTATCCCTTTTCATTATGGGGTAATAAATGCATTATGTTCATTTCTCAAATGCCTTCATTATGAAATTTACTTTAATTGTGATATGAGGACAAATATGAAACCCATTTTATTTCCATGATTAATTCTTATGTTATACATTATGATTGACTATAATTTTTTTAACACAAAGATCATGAAAATGTTATCATGGGTGTCATAATATAGTGATCTAGTCCATTTGGTAATGTTTTTGTCTCATGATACATCATATATGTAATTATGGTTTAAACCTAATCCATTCTGGGACATTTTCCACCATGAGAAATTGTCTAGGCAGTTATCCTTGACTCATGTTTGTTTTATTATATATGTTACTACCAAACTTCATATGTTACCATAATCTTATGTTACAATGTTCCTTATACTATAATCCCATTTTATAACACATGAGATTTCTCCATTATGATATTATGCTATACCTTTCACTCACATGTTATGTTTCATTATCATGTTTATTCCCATACTGCGATTTTTATCTTGCTCCATTATTTTATGTATTCTGTATGTTATCATCTATAATTTTAGGAGGTCATGTGGATTTTTGAGATCATTATTAATAATGAAATAATGAAGTCTTCTTTTAGTTTCATTTTAAGGAAACATAATCCTATATTACCAAATACTATAGGATTTATGATCTTCGTGGTGTAATTATTGGTTACATATGTTTAAAAATCATTTAATAATATGTATAAATGTATTCTGTCCTTATAGTTGGTGTCAGGTCATGGTTTGGTAATCCTTTTGAGACTAGGTTGATAAATCATTAATGTGGACTCATGGGATAAGTCTAAGTATATGTATAATTATAAGACTATGTATAGAAAAATACCTTGGAATTATGGAATGGTATAGAGTGATTGGGTTGTAATAAAATACATCTCTTTTTGTTCACTAAATGTGGATGTGGATCTAACATAGTTTTACATAGGGGTAATAACCACAAAGGGTGGATTGAGCTAGACTCAATCATCAAAAAGTTAAAAATAATGGTTATTTCTGCAAAAATGGTTCGAAAAACTCTTTCTAAAATAAAAATATTATATAGTATATTTCATTAAGAATAAATTTATTTCATCAATATCATGCGATGCACAAAAACCAGGTTCAAATAAAAAACTTTTTAGACATTCTTTGCACATTAAATTTATAAATTAAATTTCCACACTTTTAGTAAAAAATTAAAAATGAAAAATATTTTTTAAATCACAATATCAAAATTATATTAGGGTTAATTTTTTTCTAAAAAATTTTAAATTTTTGATGAATTATGAAAAATACATAATTTTAATTAAAAAATAAATTTTCATTAAAAACATTATATTAATAGATTATTTTTTTAATTTATTTTAATTAAAAATCTGTTAAATTTTACATAGATTAATCCAATTTTGTTCATTTTAATAATTTTTATATTGAAATTTTATATAAAAACATTATAAACTTCTGAATGTGTTCCCTTTAAGAACTCAACTTCTCATCGCAACTGTGCGATTAATTTTTGATTATATTATTTCAATTATATGAATTTAATTTGGAGAAAAATATTATATATTAAAAAAATCATTTATAATTAATATAAAGTTCAACATATTTTATCACCAAATTTAATTGTTAATGGAGTAAGACATAATTACCATGACTAGGGTAAAATGGGTTTACCAGAGGGTTAAAATAAATAATATAAGCATGAAATGACATGTAAACTTTTCCAAAAACTGTATTTTGGAAATATTCAGTCTATTTAACATATAAGTATTTAAAATGGACATTTTTTTACCTATTTTATATCTGAAAAATGTAGGATCATGCAATTTTTTTTAAAATACCATGTGTGTCATATCCCCTGTGTATAAAAGGCCACACCATATCCTCTATTATTCACATATTAAGACCTATTTTATCATCCATTACCTACCCAAATAAATTGCCAAATTCACTACCCTAATACTATAATACTAAATTTTTAAATAAATCCAAACTAGGAATGCTTCAGTGAAAACCTAAGGAAGATACCTGAAGAATATTTAATGTTCTTCAACAAGAATTTTAATTTTACTTATTTATCCAACTATATATATTTTTATAAAACATGATGATATAATAAAATAAATGTATTAAATATACTTGGAAACGTCTATAATATGTCCATGACCTAAAACCATCTCCACTTCCTTAAATGGCTTACAAAATCAATGTTTATGTGTATGGTGGACTACCATCTCACGAACCGATGTTGTTCGTCCTTCCAAAACTACCATTCATGGATGGGTGTGATGATGAAAATAAAGTGTATATGTGAAATTTATAAAATATTTATACCTATTTATTAACTATATCATATATATTTTTACCTTTCACTTTGTATGAGATTTGATATCGTCGTTCAATTGTACGGAAGGTTATTACCTCGTGAAGCGATGTAATTTATCTTTAACTAATGTTTCACACGGATGTTGATGAGAAACTTTTTAATCATTATATCTAATATAATTACATAATAAAGATATTAATTATTTATTTATCATTATATAAATATAATATATATCATTTTATTTCATTTTTTCTCACTCACTTAGAGATGATAACATAGTTCTTAAATGTGTGGAGTACAATCTTGACAAAGCGATGTGACTCTCTTATCATCACCATGAAATATAGATGATATATATACGTATATAATATGTAATATATTATATTATTATTATTATTGAAAAGTAAAATACTAATTCCCGGTTTTCCATAATGATCATTAAAAATGGCAATGTAATTCATGCGTATGTATGGCCTACTGTGTTCATGATCATAGTGTACTTCATTTTTCATAACCATCATTAAATATTGGTCAAAAATTTATAATTTAGGTATAAATATGATAATTATGTCAGGATTATTAGTATGTAAATTATATAACTATATATTATAGACATGAATCTCAATATTCATGAAAAAGAACACAAGAGAAATCATGGAAATTAACATCTAAAATAATGAAAATAATAAAACATTACTGAAAAATGGGTAATGAGATGTTATAAGGGAATAATATATGAAATCATAAATGTTAATATGTTTATTTTATATGTTAATAACATTTTTAAAACCATTATAACATATTGTAATGCACGTACAACAAAAATAAAGTGTGTGGTATGAGATTTCATTTCAAATTATATTCCATTGAGGCTTATTTTTTATGATAAACCAATTCACTTTTATATCATGTATATACATACCATCCGAAAATTAATATCATTATTAATTCATACTATATGATATTTTAAATCCTACTTTGAATTATTTCTTCCAAGGGTATTTCACTTAAAAACTACCAATTGGTAAAACTTATTGTACAACCCCACTTTATTTTGTGATTATTAACCATCTCAGGAAAAAGTAACTTGATTGTGATTATTTTTCATTAGAAATTACATTTATATTAGATACTCATATAATTTTTTTTGGAATATGATTAATTACAAAACTGTATTCCATTTTAACATATAGTATTTACTTTTAATGTTATTTAATTATCTATGGAAATATTGGTAAATCAATATTCACTAATCAATAGGGATATTTTATGATGATACATATTCATTCATGAATTAAATTTATGTTTCAATATTTGAATAATTTATTGGAACAATAGTGATGAGAGGATCTTGGTATAATATATCCCCTTGATGCATCAGTATGTCTTATTAGACAAATTATGTTGTCCTGATTAAATAGACGTCTACCTGGAGTATTTATATCATATTTTGAAATGTCTTGACAATAGAGGTATCATGATGTCTAAATAATGTCATCTAATAATTAAGTATTTCATTCATTGAAAATTTAGTTATTATTATCCAATATATTTTTATAATTACATTATCTATGGATGTATTTAATTTTCATTTTATTGATTAAATGGCATATGGTTTTAGTTATTTACGTTACCGTATTGATTATGCCTTATCTATTCATGTCGTAAAGTCATATAAATGGAATATGTGTTTAATTTTTTACCTTTCTATATTTATTATTCTACAATGATTTAGGAAAGGTTCCACTATAAATAACCCTTAATGAACATTTGATATCACCATTTTTTCCTTTCCATATGATATAAAGAAGATATCTTTGAATGAGTTTACAAAGATGAAATTTACTTTATGTTATTACGTTTTATGTTTTATTTTATTTTCCCAATGTAAAATGGTTTTCATTTGTGTATCTAGTTATTTAAAAATAGTAAACTAATCATTCCTTTTTTATTTGCCTTGTGAATCGATTCCAATACAATAAATTAGGGGACTGGACTTCGGTTACTGCGGTTGAGGTTGTTATAGTTGGTATCAGAACTAGTTTAACAGAAATATTGTTAAATAATATTGTAAATAATACATTATGGAAATAAACCATATTATAGAATGTGAGGATAATTATTTAAGAACATATTAATTTTTTGGAAAAGAATATATTATGTGGGTATTCATAGAAATATATCCCTATCTAGATACAAAAAGTTGGTATGGTTCTAGAACATAGGTACCTAGGGTTTATAACTCTAAAAAATGGGTGTTAGGATTGACTTGAGTATTAACTGGTACAAGACAATAGGGCCTTCATTCACACCTAGACTGACACACCTAGGAGATATTAATATTATAATTTACATTTTCTTTACAATCCATTATGAAGGATTTGAAAATATAAATATCCGAAAGAAACCAAGTTTATAATTCTAAGATTAAAAATAAATAAATTTTAAATTTTATTTTAAGTGTTACGCCATATTTAGAATTATACATTATTATTTAGGATTCAAAATTTCTTGAGCTAATCTAGTATATGCTATTATTTATAAATGGTGCAAAGAGGTAAAAAGGGTGTCAACACTCATGGACAATGTTGAAATTTACCTACTGAGGAAGTCAATACAGATGGGGTTGTAACTATAAAAATTATAGATATGTTAGGAAAACATAATCAGGTTATGAAAAATAACATTTTCTAGATTGGGAAACCTATTCTATTCGAATATTATCTTATTTTGGATCTCTTTATCTGATAGAATCACTCGTAATTTATTAAGACTATTAATCCTATTATAGATGAGAAATGTATTACCTCTTTAGAGAATATATTTATAGCCTAGGGATGCAGAGAATTTGAAAATAATAAAATTTAGGTTTATTATCTCAAAGGCTATATTGATCAATGGTGTCTATTGATCCAAAATACTATAGGGGAAGAGAGAATGGAACTCATAGAATTGATGGATTTTAAGGATAAATTCTTTGATAAATATTTCCCTCATGGGAAACAAATTGAAATAAAATGAATGATAATTGACTTAAATAAACTGTAATAATAATATTTTGGTATGAATAAAATTTTGGTATGTATAAATCCAATTTTACAAGGTTATATAGGTATTGTTTAGATTATATATGCAACATAGAGAGAAATACTGACCCCATATTTTAAGGTCATAATTCATGTATCTGAAGGGCGCAGGTATCATCCAATTCTTCATCATATGATGATATATATTTTTTTCCATAAAAACTAGGATGAGTTTTGTTGAATTATTATATTCAAGGGGAATCATGATAAATATATTGAATATGGACACTGAGGTAAATGTAGTGTATCAAATAATAAGAGAAGGTTGGAGAAACTTCCATAATGTGAAATTCTCAGAAATAAACATCATGGTAAGTTCTTGAAGGTCATGGGAGTGTCTTGTAAGTTTGGAGATAATGGGAATATAGATAATGAATACATAGGGAGAAAAAATCAATGATGTACAGTGTTACATATAGATGAGGCCAAGGGGGAAGGCCAAGCTGATTGAATCACTATATCTTAAGTGGATGTACACAATTATGTGGTTGTATTTAATTTATTCTTATATTCAAATTTAATTAATTATTTATTTTATTCTATATTATCATGCTCTCTTATGTAAACCTAATTTTCCATGAAAATTATACAATTTCCTTTTAATTGAAGAATGGTTTTTTTGGTCAAAACTCCTAAGGGATGTCTTATTGTAGTAAGGATGTGTCAAATATTCCATATTATTCTATAAATAATACATTATTTTCATGAATGATTATCTTACTTATGGTTAACTACGATATAATCCTTGGTATAGAATGGATTTCAAAATATGATCTGAAATTTTTTATAAGAATAAGGACGTTATGATTTGTGAGGAAGATGTATAATTCCCTATCTATAGATAAGATACTTCATATTCAAAGTCATATCCAGATCCACCCATAGTATATCTACTGAATGAGATTACTGGGGAAGAAGAGAAAACCAAATCTAGGGATGAAAAAGCAAATCTTCAAATTGAGGATGTACCTATTATATATGAATAAATATATGTATTTCTTGAGGAATTACCTAGACATACCAGGGAGCATGAAGGTGATCTTTCCATTGATTTATTCCCTAATTAAAGAAAAATATCAAATAATACCAAAATAAAGCCCTATAAAGAATTAGTGGAGCTGAAAAAACAACTATAGGAGTTTGGGGATAAAGTATTTATTCACCCTAGTGTTTGACTATGAGGACCCCATGTTCTTTTTTATTAATAATAATGAATCCATAAGTCTTTGCATTGATCTTATGAAAGTATATTCTATTACGATAAAGAAAAAGTGCCATCTTCCTCATATTTGTGGATTATTTGTCCAAATTCACAGATCCCACTATTATTCAATGATTGGTCATCATTCTGAATATCCAAAATTACTAGTAAAGAAGGTATACGTTCTGAAGAAAAAATTCTGAATGAGGTATTAACATTTTTATTTTACAGAAATTCCATTAGGATTGACTAATACATCATATATTGTTATGGATCTAATGAATAGAGAATTCAATGAATATCCTGATGATTTTGTGTGGTATTTGTTGATGATATTCTAGTGTATTCTAAAATATATGAGGACCATGAGAATCATATGAGGACCATTCGTAATACTTTTATAAGAAAATAGTAATATAAAAAATTTAGTAAGTGTTATTTCTGGCTTCGATAAGGTTTTTCCTTTACAACATTTTCTCTAGGGATGGAATCTCAATTAGTCCTACAAAGACAAATGCGGTTAGAGAATGGAATATACTATCAATCATAATTTAGGTACATGGTGTCCTTAGTTTGTAAACTTACTATTGGAGATTTGTTCATAATGTTTCATTATTATGTAACTCATTTATAAAGTATGCATGTAAAGGGGTTATGTTTTTCAGAAAAAGTAATATGAATAATTTTTTTATGAAATAAAGTAGATATTTGTCAAGATATAATTCCGAATCAACAATATAGAAGTGATGGTTTTGGGATATATAAATAATAATTAATAAAAGGACTTGGATGTGTACTAATAAAAGTGATAAGGTTATTTCAAACACAACAAGGATGTTGAAGACTTGTGAATAGATCTATATAACCCATGATCTGGAGTTGGATACTATAATATTTACATTGACGATATGGAGACATTATGTCTATAAATTATGATATGAGACATACATAGATCCTAAAATCATGGAACACATATTTTCATAGATTGATATAAATATGAGACAATGTATATGGAATGAGGTACTCAAGGATTATGATTTCTTAATAGAATACCACCCAGTTAAAGTGAATAAGGTAGCTGATGCATTGAGTAGGAATGATCATGGAATTATGACTCAAATGAGGATTGGGAGAGATCTTATATTCATGGATATAGTAAATATGTATAATGGAGTTAATAAGAAATGGGGAACATCAATAATTTTTCAAAAGATTTTAAAACAAAATTTTTTAGAGAAGATATAGAATTCTCAATCTGATGATAAGAACTTTTGGATGAATATTAAATCTATGAAAATGGTAAATTAAAAAAATTCATTTTTATAGATGAAATTATAAAATAAATTATGCATTTCATCTATAAAAAATATAAAAATCCAAATTTTGGATGATTCTCAAAGCTCATTACCAAGGGAGTTGGGTCAAATGGGGGCCACTGTTGAATAGTTTCAAGCTTAATGTTGGTGGTTCATATATAAATAGACAGATGCATGGGGGTGGGCACTAAAATGACAAGAATGGTTTAGTTATGTATTATTTTAGAATCTTTTATGGTCTGTGGAGTCTTTTAGGTGTGGAAGTGAGAGTGTTACATACCAGTTTCATTCTTTGAAAGAGTTTCATGTTGTTATTATCAGAGGTGGAATCAGATTCTGAGATCTGGGTATGGGATTTACATTGAATAGTGGATCCACAATGGAATTTGATTTACCTTGTCTGAATTATCTCTTTAGATACTAATCATGGATTTTGTGTTTGAAATGTTCGAAGAGAGGCCAACTTTTCTATGGATTCCCTTTCTCGGGGGAGTAGTCCAAAGGAACCCTTGATAGTTTACTCTAGCTTGGGATCGCTTCCTCAAGAATGTAGTAATTTTTTCTATAGGGATTCCCTTAGACATCACCACATTATACCTCTATGATATCATTTATGGTTTTATGATATTATTTACTATATTTGAATAATAAAAATCAATTTTTGATCGATCATAGCTCAAATTTCCTTATGTACCCTATTAGCATATTTATCTGTATAGGTATTTGAGGGATCATTTTTTTGGGATAACATGATGCTGTAAATTTTTGATTATGTTTCTAGATATTTTTTTCTAACAAGTATAACTTGTGAGGAATCATCCTAGAGGATTCATGCAACCTTTTATTATTCATGTATGGAAATGGGATGACATTATTTTGGACATTATTATAAGACTACCAAAAACACCCAGAAAACTGAGGAAGTATGTCTTATCATTGACCACCTAACCCAATCTACACATTTTTTTTATATAATAGAAGCTTTAACTCTTGATAAACTCACAAGGCTCTATATTAATGGATTTATTAGACTTCATGGTGAAACTCTATCAATTGTGTTTGATCGAGATCCTCGTATTACATTGAAATTCTAGAAATGTCTCAAAAAGTCTCTTTCTGTGGAGATTTATTTGAGAATATCCAACCATCCACAAACTAATGGATAGTATAAAAGGAATATTTATGTTCATTGGGATAACAATATACCCTTGGCATCATTATCCTATAACAATATTTTCCATTCAAGTATTCAAATAGTGTCGTATGAATCATTGTATGGAAAGAGATTTTGTGTTCTACCTGTTGGGATAATTTTGGAGAAAGGAAACCTATAGGCATATAACTTATTAAAGAGACATCAATAAAGTAAAATGTTATTCACACTCAAATTAATTCATCCCAATGTAGGGAAAATATTAATGATAATAATGAGAGGAATGATTTTAAATTTCAAGTGGTAGATCATGTTTTCTTGAATGTATCTCATTGGAAGTGTGTTATAAGGTATTATAAAAAAGGTAAATTGAGCACTAAGAATATCAGACCCTTTGAAATTCTTTATGTAAATGGATTTGTTTCTTAGATGTTAGAAATCCTTTCAAACAATTCAAATGTACATGAAGTATTTCATTTATATTTGTCATGTAAGTACATTACTGAACCTATAGATGTGCTAAACTATGAGGAAATTGTTCTAGAACACTATCTATTTTACAATAAAAGAATTCATACATATTATTTATGTTATAGGTAAAGTATTGAGATATTAGATGACTTATCTGGTAAAGGTACATTTGATAAAATGAAATAATAGTGGAAAAAAAGTGGGAACCATAGGATATTATATATAAGAAATATCATCAAATTTTTAGAAGGTAATATCCATGAAATTTTGAGTAACATATTTTTTAGGAGGTAATTATGTAACACCCAATGACATTACAATATATTTATTTATAAATAAATTTCATTTTGGCAATAGCTTGAGATGCATGCACCATTGGGTAAAAAACACTTTTTAGTCATGATTTTAACACTTAATTTAAAATTAAAATTTAACACATTAAGAAATTTTTTTTTTAAAAATAAAAATCATTTATAAAATAATAATATCAAAACAATCTTAGGCTGAATTTTCAGCATATTTTTATTTTTGATGAATAGTTAAAAAATATTTAATTTTAATTGAAAACTACCTTTTTGTTAAAAGAATATATAATGTTAAATTATATTTTGAGCTAATTTTAATGTAAAATTACAGAAATTTTACATTAATTAATCCAAATTATTTTATTTTAATTATTTTCATATCTAATTTTGAAATAAAAACATTTTAGGATTTTGAACATTTTCCCTTTGAAAACTATTTTTTACATCGTGTCTATAGGATTAATATTAGATTAAAATTTTACACTTATATGAATTAAATTTTAGAAAAATCTATTAGATATTCTATATCATCCTAAATTATATTTTCTAATAAGTTCAATATAATTTTTGACCAAAATGAATAGTGAATGCAGGAAAATTAATTACGATGGATACGAAAAAAATGGGGTTATCAGGGGTTAAACTATAATAATAAGGGTAAAATAGACTATAAACATGTAAAAAACTATTGGATAAAAATATTTATACTATTAAACCTATATGATTCTAGAATGGACCATTTTAGAGCCTTATTTTATAATGACCTGAACATTTATGAATAAAATCACTTTTCTTTTAAAACAATTACTTGTGGTTATAGAATACATGTGAAAATATTTTATTATATATAATTGGATTTAAATGATAATTAAGAAACATTAATGTTGATAATACATCCATTGAATAGTGATCACATATCTTGTATAAATTTGGGTTTTAACAAATCCTGATGACACTGACAAAAAAAGCGATGGCCTCAACTAGTATGATCATTCCCTATAAAGTCCATTTAACAGAGATTCTAAGGGAGATAGAAATTATCGGATTTTCCCTATACAGAGACCAATCCAATATCAAAAAACATAAGCATTAGAGAAACCACTAACAGGAGAAGTTTAATGTAATCAAGATCACGGACTAAACCATGATTACTAAACGACCACATGAAATCCCCACCATCACACACCTTAATTTTATGGAATATGCAAGTGTAATTAAGGTATATGTATAAAGACTATATAATTATAATTATTTACATTAATTTTTTATTTAATAATTAATATACCTTCATTCATTTATTATTACTTTGTAAATGATCTTTAAACCAAAAATAATATTTTTGATTAATATTTAAGTTAAATTAAGAAATCTATTTTAAAAGAATTAATGGATTTAGGAAATAAAAAATATTCTTATAAAATATTTTTATTAAATCAATTTTATTATATATAAATTATAATATAATATTTATGAAGACAAAAGTAATTTTCATTGAGGTTTAAAAACTATTTTAGTCAATACATATCAATTTTAAATAAATTTAGGTTTTTATTTTAAAAGGTAAAATTATGATATGTATAAAATTATTTAGTTAAAATTAATTCTATTTTTGGAATTAAGATGTCAAAATTATCCAATGTTGAATTTTTCATAATTTTCTGAGACAATCGAATATTTTTGTACAAATTACATATCATATAAATATACAGGGTGATTTATAAAATCACAATGGCCTAATAATGATGTAGTAAATAATATTAAAAATATAATTTTACAAATATATATTTTCCTTTAAAATAATGTAATTTTACATTTATTTTATTCATTTTATAAATCCTTAGTGAATCCTACATAACATATATTATATTTTATGATTTGACCCTCATTTCCTCGAATATATGACTAAGATCCAAATAAGAAAGGGAAATATTTTAATATATTCGAACCTTTACCTTATAAAATAATTTATTCCACTCCCTTTTTCTAGAAACCATGGGTGAAAAACATGGGATGGTTTTTGGTTTTGATCATTTTATTATGTATTGTCCAAAACCAAAATAATAAAGAAATACCCCTCTTGTATTATGTCTGTATATGTTATCATATATCCCCCTTAATATTCATTTGATTTATAAATTATGACATCCCATTTCACTCTCATGTTTTCCTCTTCTGAACCCTTATGTTCACCCACTACTATGACAAAATTTTGTAAGGGATCTTCCACTCCCCTCTTTTATCAAGCACTCCTTTTGTGATATGCCTTTTAATTTAAATTTTCATATGTTGGGATATAGTCATTCATACTACCCTTATTATCCTTTTTGTTTTTTAAATAATGAGATATTCCATACACTCTAATTAACACATCCATGATCCTTTATATACACCTGTTACCATTCTGAAATTTCGTAAGGGATTTCACTCTCCTCATTCCCATTTAAGAAAACATTTATATTATACATCTGAAATTCCATTTCATCTTTTGGGGTATAATGTTATGTTATCCCCTTACTATCTATTTCATGTATAAATTATGATATACCCCTTTCTCTCTCATCAACCTATTTTATGAATCTCAATTTGATGCTGCTTTGCTGCCAAAATTACATTACGATTTTCTATCATGTAGTGAATACCAAGCCCATTTCTCTACTAAGGGTATTCACATATATGCTCATATACGTATTCATTTGGGATTGATATGTATTAATTCAACATTTCTTGATTTTGGAATAACTTATTATATTGAATTATTCAATGTTATAAGATCTATGTGGCACACTTATGCATGAAATGAATTGTTTATGAAGTGTACGGTCTAATAGCACTTGAATGCATTGGGAAATGTTTAGTAGCATGATAGAACATGTTAAATGTGGGTCTACTCATTCTTATTCATGTGAAATGAGGGTTTACTGATGATAATTCATGTGAAATGAGGGTTTACTCATGATAATCTATGTGAAATAATCTCTGACTCATACTAATATCATGTTGTATGTTTTTGCCACATTTCCATGTTATAATTATTATGCTATCTCAGGCCTTTATGTTCCTGTTTATTTTGTGCTCCATGGATATTCCTATTGACTATAAAGTGTTTTCTTCCTCATGTTATTCCATTTTTATTCCATTATTATGCATTATAGCTCACCCTTTTCTTATATATGTCCTCAGGTTGTCTCATGCACAATTAAGTATGAAGGAATGTTGTGGTCATGTAAAAGATGTTTTCGATAAAGATATAGTATTTTATTTTTTAAGTTGTTATATAATTTTACTATCCTCCAAAGACATTATATATCTCGATCTTCTGAGTCGTATTAAGTGACAAGTATGTAATAAATCATGCATAAATGTCTAATAATGATCAGGGTTGTCATAGTTGGTTTTATAGGACATGTTTAGTTTGTTAGGGATTATTATTAGAAACCCCTCGTGAAAAACATTATGAATAAAACTAAGTATAAGAAAAAAAATAACTACATTTTTGGTGAGTATAGAGTAATTGCATAACCAGGA
The DNA here is from genome assembly GCA_963277665.1 of Viscum album. NCBI lineage: Eukaryota > Viridiplantae > Streptophyta > Magnoliopsida > Santalales > Viscaceae > Viscum > Viscum album. Next base: position 1,374,179,943 of record OY728135.1, read on the forward strand.
AAATAAAATCTTTGTATGGAGACGAATAAGTGGATGTGGCTCTGGCATAAATGTATCTAGGGGTTGAATATGAAAACGCAGCATTGAGCTGGACTCAAATGGGAACAGGTTCTTGAAAACTGGACTTTTTTAACACATGGTTTGACACTCTCATGGGATTTTATTGGGTAAATTCATAATCTCACTATGAACCGTTATTAAAGTAACATAAAAAATGACCATAAAAATTATGTTCAAAATTAGATCACGGATAACTTAGTCTAAAGATTAGAAACTAATAGCTAAAGGTGAGAAGTGTAATTTCTATGTTATACCTTTAATGTCATTGGATTCCCACTTATGTATTTAACTATTTAAGTTGCTCATCCCTAATTTTTTTATTCTATAGAATGACCAGTAATAGGATGAATCACATCAATAATTGATTTGAAGGGAAATTTGATGACTACCTCAACAAGATTCCCAGTTATAAGGGAGATCATGTTGGACATATCATGTTTTATCCAAACCAGATATAAAAAATCATGATTAACATATGCCACATTGTTGAATTCACATGGATATAAAGGCTGAGGAAGATGAAATCTCATGAATATTCATCTAATAATGGTGATAAGGGAAATAAGTACCAATTTCCTTTGTGCAACAACTGTGGAAAGAGGAACCTAGGGAAATGTCACAAAGGGACTGAGAGATATTTTATGTGTGGAAAGATAGTGCCCAAAGTATCCAATTTCCATAAAAAAATGGATTATATGATGGATGGAAATAAAGTTCCACCTGAGGAATTATACATAGTTCTATGTCATAAATTTGGTGGAGTCAGCCATTATCCAAGACAATGCTCAATTACAAGTGCTGAAAAGCATGATAAGCATAAAAAATCTCCATGATCAAGGGAGCATGGAAATTACAATTAAAATATGGAAAATCATGAATGAATTTCATGTAACCACTACTTTAAATTAGTCCATGTCATAATTTATTTTAAATTATGTACTATTAGTTAATCTTTTATATCTTGCAAGAACATTGAGTCCCAATCTGAAATGATATTCAATCATTAGGGAAAAAATCTATGGGTACAATATCATATGTTGAATTTTGAGGGAATTCTCTTCTTGAAAATATTATAAGTCTCACTATTGTGGAACGTGAGTTATAATGTCAAAGTCATTTCCTATACCTCGTGGCAACTAAAATTTCATCTGTAAAACTATCCCACAAATGATTTGGAGTTAGCATTTGTGATTTTTTTATTGAAGATATGGTCGGATTTTATCTTTTTGAAGATGTGTGATATATATACAGATCACAAAAGTCTCAAATATACATTCACACAAAAATATATGAATATGATCCCATGATGATGGTTATAGCTCATAAAGTATTACAACTGCTCAATCCAATACCATCCTGAGAAAATGAAGAAGGTGATGGATTCCCTAAGTATAAAGGTCCCAATAAATCTATCATCAATGAAAATTAAAAAGGATAAAATATTATAAGATTTTATGAAGATGGACATGGTAATTAAAAATAAGGGAACATTATCAATACTTTCACAAATTATTTTACTACCTTCTCTTTGGGAAATGTAAAATGATGCTCAAAAAGATAATGAGGGAATTTAGAAGAAGGTAAATACTATCATAGAAGGGATGTCCTCATAGTTCAGTGTTAATGAAGAAGGAATGGTGAGATTTGGCTCGAGACTACATGTTCCATTAAATCCTTGGTTAACGAAATAAATTTTTAATAATGCACATAGTTCAAATATATCCATTCACCTAGGAAGAAAAAAAAGATGTATCGAGATATCGTGGATCACTATTGGTAGGATAACATGAAGAAAGAGATCACTGAATATACATCAATGTTCTTGGTATGTCAGCAAGTGAAGTCTGAGAGGAAAAAGTTTAATATAATTATGAAACAATTACCCATACCAATATGGAAATGTGAAGACATCACCTTGGATTTTGTCAACAGACTTTTGAAGATATCAAAAGGAAACAGTGATATTTGGGTTGTTTTGGATTGTCTTACAAAGACTTAAAAATTTATTGCAATTCAAGATGATTTATCACTGAATCAACTAGAACATATATACATCAATGAAGTGTTATGGATACATGGAAAAAAACTATTGATTATGTCCAATCAATATCCAAGATTCGTCTTTATGTTTTTGAAAATTATCCAACATTCTCTAAACAGTAATCATTATTTTAGTATTGACTATCATCCTCAAACAGATGTCCAATCTAAGTGGACTATCCAAACACGTGAGGAAATGTTGAGAGCTTTCTCAATTGACTTCAAAGGAAGATGGGACCAACATCTTCCTTTGGTGGAGTTCTATTACAACAACAATTCCCATTTGACCATCCAAATGGATCCATATGAATCATTTTATGGGAAGAGGTGAATAACACCAACATGTTGGAAAGAATATGGGGAACAAAAACTTATTGGTCCATAAATTGTCCATGAAATGGTATAGAATGTTATGACCATCCAGATGCACATCACAGCTGACCAGAGTTGAAAAAATAGTTATGATAATAATTCTCAACGTGACCTAGTGTTTGAGTTAGAGACATAGTATTCCTCTACTTTACATAATGTCATAGAGTAATGGTTTTTGGGATGAAGGTAAATCATATTTCAAGGTACATCGACACATTTTAGATCCTTGATCACATTGAAGTAGTGGCCGATGAGCTATAACTCCCACCAAACCTATTTGAAGCACATCATGTATTCCATATATCCCTCTTAAGAAAGTACATACCAGACCCATCACATGTACTTAATCCAGTGGTGGTACCATTGGATAATGACCTCTCCTATGAGGAGAAGAATGTGAAGATCATAGATTATAGAGAAACATTTCAATGATAAAAGATAATTCCCATGTTCAAGGTGTTTTAGAGGAAACACAAGTTTGAAGAAGAAATATTAGAACTAGAGGATGTGATGAAGTAGAGTTACCCCCAGCTGTTTTAGTGTGGGAAAAGAAAATTTGTAGGGAGAAATTTCTTAAGGGGGGAATGTTGTAATGAACTGAACATTTATGAATAATGTTACCTTTCATTTAATTAAATGTATTATGGTTATAGAATACATTGGGAATTGTTTTATTATATCCAATTGAGATTAAATAGACATTAAATAACATTAACATTGATAATATATCTTTTTCACAGTGATTACATGACTAGTATAAATATATAGTTTAAAAAAACATTTTGACCTAGAGATAGGAAGTGATGGACTCAACTAATAGATTAATTCTCTATAAAGAACATTTATCAGAGCTTCTGAAGGAGATATAATTTCTAGGATCTTTTCTAGACCAAGTGCATGATGATATCCAACAACATAATCATGATAGAAACCGTTTATGGGAGAAGTTCAATCTCATTGAGACCATGACCAAAAACATTTTCACCGAACAACCGCATGAAAGCCCCAACATCACACACCTTACTCTTAGGAAATATTCTGTTGTAATAAATGGATATGTAACAATACCCAATCATTATTATCATGTAGATTATTTTTTTATAGAGTATGTAATATACATTCATTCAATTAGTGTTACATTGTAAATGATTTTTAAAGAACAAATAGAATTTTTTGTTAATATTCAAATTCAATTAAGAAACCTATATTTAATGAATTGATGAATATTTGAAATAAATAATATTATATTAACATATAATAATTAAAAAAAATTATTTTATATAAACTATAAACTAATTTTTATGAATTCAAAAGTAATTTCTATTATGGTTTAAAAAAAGTTTTTGTCAATACCTGTCAACCATTAAGAAATATAGGTTTTTATTTTAAATGTTAAAATTAACACATATATAAAATTATTTATATATAATTAATATTCCTTTTGTAATTAGGTAATAGAAATTAACCAATACTGAATTCATCAGAATGATCTAAGACAACTGAATTATTGGTTAAAAATTAAATATCATATAAATATATGGGGTGTTTTATGACTTCGCAATGACCCAATAATGTTGTAAAAAATACAATAAAAAGTTTATTCGGAGATTTATATGTACTTTATTTAAATTATATTTATTTTAAGTTTATTTTATTTATTTTTTAAATCCTTAGTGAATCCTTCAAAACATATAATATATTTTATTATTTGTAAATCATTTCCTTGAACGTATGACTCACCTCCACATAATCAAGAGAAATATTTTAATTTCATCAGCCCTTTACCTTATAAAATAGTTTATTCAAACCCCAATTTCTAGAAACCATGGTATAAAACAATGGGATGGTTTTTGGTTTTGAATTTTTTATTATGTAGTGTCCAAAACCAAAATAATAAAAAAATCCCCCTCCATTCCTATATACTCCCTCCCAATATCTCATTTATCATGACTAGAAATCCTTTTATATCAACCACACTCTTACCCATACTACCTAGATTCCTCAAAAGACATAAAAAAAGATCTTAATATGCCACTCTCTAGCCTTTGGAGTCACACATCCAAGTAAGGGATCTTCCACCCTTCTCTTTTATTCAGCATTCCTTTCATATTATGTCTTTTAATTTCATTTTTTACTATGTTAGGATATGTTATTTAATATCACATTACATTAAATTTCATTTATTAATTATTATTTCTCATTTCCCTCTCATTTTTTTCAATTATGAACCCTTATGTGCACTAGTTACTATGCTGAAATTCTATATGTGGTCTTCCACTCCCCTCTTTTATCAAGCAATCCTTTTGTGATATGCCTTTTAATTAAAATTTTCTTATTTTGGGATATGTTCATACATACTCCCATTACTATCCATTTTAATTATAAATAATTATATATTCCTTCCACTCTCATTAATCAATCCGTGATCTTTTATATACACTTGTTACCATGTTGCAATTCTTTAAGAGATTTCTCTCTCCTCATTCCCCTTCAATATCATGTTTTATATTATGAATCATAAATTTCCTTTCATATTTTGTGGTATAATATTTCATGATACAATTATTATCTATTTAATTTATAAATTATTACATACATATTTCACACTCATCAACATATTTTATGAATTTCTATTTGATGACGCTATACTGCCAAAATTGCACTTCCATTTTTCATCGTGTAGTGAATACCAAACTCGTATCTCTACCAAGGGTATTCACCTTTATTATAATATACATAATGATTGGGGACTTACATGTATGTATTGCACATTCCTTGATCGTGTAATAACTTATTATGTTGATTGGTTCCATTTTATATGATCTATGTGGCACACTTAAGCATGAAATGAAATGTTTATGAAGAGAGTTCCCTGGTAGTGATCTAATGAATTTGGTAAAGTTTAGTGTCATGATACACCATGTGAAATTAGGGTTTATGCATACTAACTCATGTGAAATAAGATTTTACTCATGACAATTCAAGTGAAATGGGGGGTTTAATCTTGATAATCCATGTGCAATGAGCTTTGATTCATGCTAATATCATGTTGTAAGTTGCTGCCACATTTCCATGTTGTGATTTTCATGCAATGCCATGCCTTTAGGTTCATGTTTATTTTGTGCTCAATTTATATTCCTATTGACTAACATATATTGTATTCCTTATGTAATTCCATGTTTATTCCCTTACTGGTCTTCCTAAATCACCCTTTTATTATGTATGTCATCAGGTTATCCCATGAATTATTTAGTATGAATTATTGTTGTGGTAATATAAAATAAGTTTCAATAAATATGTTGTATTTTATGTTTTAAGTTGTTATGAAATGCTTCTAATCCCCAAAGACAATAGAACTCTCAATCTTATTAATTTTATTAAGTGAAAATTATTTAATATATCATTTTTAAATATGTAATAAATATCAAGCTTATTATATCTTCCATATGAAAAACATGGTACCACTCAATTCTTATCAAATATACTAAGTGTGTCCTCTCCCCAACTAATAAAAGGCAACTCTGTATCCTATTTTCTTCACACATTAAACAAATTTTTTCTGAAAATACCTATCCAAATCAATTCCCAAATTCCCTCCCCTAATTCAATACGAATTATTTTGGTCGTAATTTCAACTTAGGAGTGATTTAGTAAAAACATATGGATGATAATCAAAGAAGAGGTAATGTACTTGAATGTGATATTTATTTTTCTTCATTCTCCAGCTCAATAAAGTTTTTTATAAATTAGTATATAATAATGTAAGAATATTCCATATACTAGGATGATGTAATAATACATTAATGTCCTAAAACCATCTCCACATTCAAAAAATGTGTTATGAAATAATTGTTCATGTATATGGCGGACTACCACCATGTGAACTCATAACATTCCTTCTTCCATTACTACCTTTTATGGTTGGGTAGAATAATAGATATAAAGTATATGTATGATATTTATAACATATATATATATATATATATTATGTCATGGTATAATATATATCACTTTACCATCAATTATGTAGGGGATATGATAACGTCACTCTTGTGTACGGTGGACCACCGCCTGGTAAAGTGATGTGATTCGTCAGTCACTAACGCTTCACATGGAAGGTTATAAAGATATATTTAAGGACATTATGTGATAAAAATGAAATATTTATGATATTAATGATATATTTATCATTTAATAAAGATAATATATAAAAAAAATTTCATTCCTTTTCACAAACCTATAGATGATAACATCGTTTGTGTACGTGTTGACTACCGCCTTTACAATGGTATATGGATCTCTTTTCATCAACACTCTAAATGGTGATAAATATATCTATGTATATAATATTATATATGTTATACTATTATCATTATATAAATTTTAAATATTAATTACAAATTATCTATAATGATCATTGAAAAATGGGAACTTTACTCATGCGTACGCACGACCAACCGTCTCCATGATAATAAAATACTTCATTTTTCATAACAATCATTCATGATTGGTCATACAAGTATATTTTTGGTATAAATATGATAATATTTTCGTGATTATTATTATTTTATATATAACTATATAATATAAACTATAATAATATCATTCATGACAAAGAATGCATGAGAAAACAAGGAAATTAACACCTGAAACAGTGAAAATAATGATTGATTACTAATGAAATTATAATAAGATGTTATAAATGGAACTTATATGATATTATAAATATTAATATGGTAATTTTAGAAATTAGTAAAATTTTTAAAACCACTATACATGAGGTTAAATCACATAAAACGAAAAGGATATCTGAGGTAAGGGATTTCATCTCAATTTTCATTCCATTGAAACTTATTTGTTATTGTACAATAATTAACATTTATGTGGTTTATATACTTACCCTTTGACAAGTAATAGAAATATTTATTAATAATAAAAGGTATTTTATGTCCCAATTTGAATTATTTTTTTCAAGGGGATATGACTTGAAAACTACCATGTGATTAAAGTTATTGTGCAGTCTCACTTTCTTCTGTGATTGTTAACATTATCATGAAATAATCAATTTCTTATAATAAATTATCATTGAAAATTAAATTTCTATTAGATATCTATATATTTTTTATTAATATGATTATTTTCTAAACCATATTCTGTTTTTATATATGTTTTTTTACGTTGAAATTTAATTGATTGACATAGAAATATTGATAAATCTATAACCTTTAATCAATAAGAATCTTTGATGATGAAGAATATTAATTCATAAATTAAATATTTTAGTAGATATATTAAATATTCTTTAGACCTATAGTGATGAGTGTGTCCTATTCTAAACTTTCCCCTTGATGCAATGGTAGCTCTCATGAGACATATTTTGTTTGCCAAATTAAACGAGATTCTATCTATAATATTTAAATTACATTTTAAATGGTCCAGACAATAAAGGTATCATGATTCTTGAGATCATAACATAAAATAATTAATAATTACCTTTATTAAGTGTTTAATTATTTTTATTCATGATATATTCATAATGATATTATCTCTAGATGTATTTTGTTTTTTAGTTTATTGATTAAATATTATGTGTTTTTAGTTATTTATCTTTAAATATTGATTATTCCTAATCCATTCATGATATTAAGTTATGTAAATGGAATGTGTGTTTAGTTATATACATTTAAATATTTATCATTATTTAATTATTCCATAATTATTCCATTGTACTTAAACGTCATTGAGCTTTTGAGATCACCCTTATGTTGTTTCCCTTCAATAGAATATGAATAACAGATCACTGAATGTGTTTTCAAAAATGCAATTTATTTTTTGTTGTTATGTATTATGATGTATTTTATTTTCCCAATAAAAATTAGGTATCATGTATGTTTTTATTTTTTCAGTGCTACAAAAAATGAGTGTTCATTTTGGATTTTAATCTTGTATCTATGACAGTGAATAAAATTAAGGTATCAGCTCTGGGTTACTAGGGTAGGAGTTGTTACACTCGAAGGATATGTTTTGTAAATTCATAAACTCTTTATCATCCATTTTGAATTACTTGAACAAATTATTAGGTTCAAAAAAATAACATAGAAAATACTCTTGATAAACTATATTGGAACCTAGAGACTCATAATTTAGGATGTACTTATCATTTAAAATTTATTCCTCCCAAGGTTGTAAGTTTTCCTTTTATTTATTTATAGTTATTATATTATAATCTTGTTTTTATTCTTTAATTTAATGTCAGGAAATATGAGAAACCATGTAAATAATTGACATGATAGGAAATGTGATGATTTTACCAATGATATTCTTAATCTTATGGGAGTGGGAACTGAGAACATCATTGAAGTACTTTCTCAACTAGCTCATGTTCTGAATAATAACTTGCATCGTGTGGAATGCCCTACTCCTCATAAAATTGATCAAGTTTTAGTCGACTCTTTTATGTGACAATGTCCCCCAACATTTAGTCGATCATCTAATCCCCTCATCAAGGAAAAATGGATTAACTCCATTGAGAAGATATTCTCTATCCTCAAATGCTCAAAGAAATATAATATGTTGTTTTTCATTTAGGGAATTGGTGGATAAGTCCTTCAATGGTGGACACTAATGAAGAAAAAAACTTATATAGAGGATATTTATTCCCTATAATGGAAATAATAAAATGAAAAAAATTCAATAAATATTTTCAATGAACTCCCTATCTTAAAATGTGTAGGGATTTCATCAGTCAAAATATAGGAAGACGGTCCAATGGGGGAATATTTGAAATAATTCATAAGTCTTTCCTGGTATCCCATTAGATTTATCATCAACACCGAATGTAATGTGGTAAAACATTCTATTTGATAAAACCCATTTCTATTAAAATATTTGGTGATTCAAGACATAGGTATTAATCAAGAGATTTTTTATTTTTCCCTTAATGTTGAAATGGAGATCGGTGAATATCAGTGTATTCATGGGACATGTTATAAAAACATAATATAGATTTTTTAGCGGTATCAATAGATAAATCATATTGGGGAATGAAAATGAAACATACCACTTGAAAAACATGTACGAAGAATTATCCTACCAATAGTCTATTGGGAAATATGAGACACTCCAAATATGGACTGAAACATAACTATTTTATTATCAAAACAGTTTTGATGAAAAAGAGAGAAATCAAAACTTCCATACAATACATCCAAATAAAATCCTGAAATATGATAACCTACATAAATACTACAATAAATTCACCTCCTCGGTGACTACATCAGGATGTTAAGCCTCCACCTTCACATGATCGCTTGAGTAGCTATCTCGTGTTGGGTTGCATGATCCATATATCTACGGAAAGCCTTACCCCCTCAAATTTAAAAATAGTAATGTAAATTCTTTGGTAAATGCTTCCTGCTCTGATCCTCATCTATAGATGATCCTTAGAGTGTGCTGGTTGATTTCACACACAATATTTAAAATAAATCAAAATTCCAAAATACAGCCTCATATCCCTCTCATTTGAGATTCCAAAAACCGCCCCTGAGATTTTTCAAATTTCATATTCAAAAAAGTCATCAAACTAAATCTAATTGTGAGCCATGCTCTATTCATGTCGCCATTAATGCATGTCCAAGACACCAACCATCGAGGACCACTCACTTCACCACCATCAGTATATTGCTAGAAAACCACCATCACCGGCTTCAATGAAGTTCCAAAATACCTCCACCAATACCACAATGATCAACTGTAGCTGAAATCCATAGTCATATATGAGGCCACCACTTTCAAAAATTACTGAAATTAATTTATCACTCTAATTACACATCCCAAAATACCATGAACACCAGCTCTCAAGTCCAACTGGGAGAAGAGGGTTGTGATCTTAATGCCAATGAAATGTAAAAGAATCAACAGTCAATAACAGTTTTCATTATGACTACCAAACTTTTCCATTGAAACCAACATGGGTGCCATTTTTAGTGACTTATATCAACATCAAATCTAAGGAATATGAAAAAATCATGAAATAGAGATCTAGACATCCCGTGACCACCATAGCCATTATAGAATCCAAATTACACCACTATAATAGTTGAACCACCATAATCTACCAATGAACAGCCACTAAAAACATGAAGATAAACTAGAAGAGAACCACCAACATCCAAATAAAGAAAACCATAACAATGGAACCCACTTTTCCTTATTGAATCCATGATCACAATAAATCCGCTAATAAAAACACTGGACATGTGACCATCCCACCACTACTGTGGACTGGAAGGACTGGAAGCTAGTCATTATGGGACTACAAGAAACGTCACCTGAAATACATAGAAATAAGTCTATCTTCAAGAGATTTCATTCATATATGGAACGGGACAGAGAGAACAAAGCCAGTGGATACCAGAAGGCTGAATCACATTGTCAAGAGGGAACAAAGAAAAAAAGAACAAATTGGGATCAATCCAAAATGGGATGGGGGAAGGAATACAGTGATGAAATGGATTCAAACGGAATGAAAACTAGAAACTATGTAATGATCCAAGGTTAAAGTAAAAACCAAAAGAAAATTGAAAAATGAAATAAATAAATCTAGTTCCATTGATTGAAAGATCAAGGGCAAAACCCTAGATGAAAGAGCACAAGATCACCCTTACACTTAAAATATGGAATAGATTGGCCACAGGGTGTCCATTTATTGAGGTAAATGAAGAAAGTAACTAATGTGGAAGATGAAAAGAGGTTTCATATCAATATTCAACCTACAATATGGTGATTCAACAATATGTATCATCATAATTATGAAAGATAATGTAGTAAATAAATTGTTTTTAGTGACAATCAATGAAAAAAAGATCTTTGTAAGAAAGGGAAAGGAATAGAATATAATGTCACTACTATTGAGGGGGATCCTACCAACTATGTGGGGAAATGTATTCTAGTTATTCTTTTAATAATAGATAATGTAATATTTTACTCTGTTTTTATAAATTCTTTCATAAAAATAAATTTTCTTAGAACTATTCAAACACTAACTAAAAACATGTGGTTTCTGATATCTATGAGAATGGGATATGGATTAAGGGTTTTATAACAAGTATATAACTCCTCCCCAGTAAATTTTAGTGGATCGAATCTTCTATAAAATATCATATTACTTACATTAATGGATTTTTATTCTATTTAGGGTATAGATTGGTTATCATTATATAAATCCAACACAAACTATCAAGAGAGGTATATCACTCTTCCGGTACCTGGGTATCCTCATATTTTACAGAAGTTTAAGGTGGAGGATGAATATCCCCAAGAATAATCAATTCAAGAATGAATATTATTTCCATAGGAGAATAAATATCTTTTATAAATGATTTAAAAAATGGATTGAATCATAGTTAAAGACATCCCATTGTGAAGGATTATACTGATGTATTCCCTGAAGAGTTATCTGGTCTTCCATCAAAATAAGTGTTTGAGTTATAAATTGACATCATATATGTATCTCGACCCATATTTATGATTCCTTACCAAATAAACACTTTTGAGTTGAATGATCTGAAGAAGAAGTTATAAGTGAATCTGGAAAAGGGTTTTATATTCCCAAGGGCTTTACCTTGCGGTGCACCAGTTCTCTTCATTGAGAAGAATGATAGGTTAATGTAAATATTAATTGATTATTGGGAACTAAACAAAAATAAAAATAAAGAAACGTTTTCTCCTATCATGAATAGATGAACCACTCGAACAACTATATGGTGCCCATTACTTTTTAATGGTGGATCTTTCATTGGGATAACACCAATGTTGGGTGAAGAAGAAAGATACATCAATACCTACATTTCAAATAGGGTATGGGTTCTGTGAGTTCCTAGTGGTTCTTTTTAGACTCACTAAAGATCTAGAAATATATATAGTCTTAATGAATATAGTATTTAGAGATTATGTAGATTTTTTTTGGAATTATTTATTGATCTTTTTTAGATTTACTCTAGAAGAAATGAGTATGGGGATGATTGAATATTATCCAAAAAGAATTAAGAAAGTATAATATATACGAAAAGTAAAGTAAATGCAAGTTTTGGATGAAGTAAGTATCATTCATGGGGAATATTATCACCTAAAATTTGATACCTGCAGACCCTTCATAGAAAATGGAAATTGAGGACTACCCTAGACCATTAACTATAATAGATATTTATAGTTTACTTGGACTAGATGATTATTACTAATGATTTGTAAAAAATTATAATTATTTTCAAACCCACTAACCAATCTAATAAGAAATGGAGTAATATTTTCTGGACTATTGAATGCAAAAATGTCTTTAGGTATTTGGAAAAGATGCTTATCAGTGTATCAGTCCTACACTTCCCTCATGTAGGAAACTTTTTTTGGTATACAGTGATGCTTCACAGAAAGAATTAGGTTGGGTACTGATGAAAAATGATAAGTGATAGCCTAGTCATCAAGGTAGTTAAATTCTCATGAGTAGAAATATTCTATAAATGATTTGGACTTCGATGAAGTTATCTTCTTATTAAAAATACAGAAACATTATATCTATATAGAGATGTTTGGAATATATATGAAATATAAGAACCTAAAATATATATTCACATATAAATAGATTAATATGCCTGAATCATGATGGTTAGATTTGGTCAAGGAATATTACTTCTCAATCCATTACCATACTGGTAATATAGACAATGTGGTAGAAGCCCAAAGTAGAAAGGATCCAGTGACTTTGTCGGTGATGATAATTGAGAAAGATCTAACCATATTATACTTGAATGGTATGGATTGGGGAATCATAAAATAAGGAATATTATCATTACATAATAAAGTTTTATCTCAAACATCCCTTTTGGATATGTTATTAGATAATAGAATAGATAATGTTAAAATTTAGATGAAGGTGGATGAAATAAGAAAAAAAATCTTCAGAGTATGAAATTGATGAAGAAATAGTTGTAATATTTTTCTTAATACCATGTATACCATAAAATCATAAGATAAATAAGGTGATGTTGAATGATGCTCATAGAAGACCCTTATCTATCCACAGAAGGATCATGAATATGTATCAATATCTCTAAAAGAACTATTGGTGGAACAATTTGATGAAAAAGATCATGTAATATACACCAATGTGTCTAGTATGTCAGTAAGTGAATATTGAAAAGAAAATGTATAAGTGTGAAATTCAAAAATTTCCCATAACTACATGGAAATGGATAATCATCACTATGGATATTCTCATAAATCATCCCAAGACATAGAGAGGAAATAATTTCTTATGGGTTATTGTGGATGAAAGCACACAAAAAGGCTGACTTAATTGTAGTCGGAGATAAATTATCACTCGATTAACAAGCAAATAAAAACATCAGATATTAAATTAGGCTACGTGGTACACCACTATTAATTTTATATGATTGAGATCCAAGATCAGCCTCTATGTTTGGGAAGAGACTCCAACATTCTCTAAATATTGAGTTGACCAATTGTACGAATTATCACTCCAAAATAAAGTCCAATTTGATTAGACTAATTAGACACTGGAATACATGTTGGGAGAATTTTTTATATAATTAAAAAGAGGATGTGATAAATATCTTCCTATAATTGAGTTCTCATATAATAATTTCTTCCACTCAATCATGCAAATGGATCTGTATAAATTCCATTATTGGGAGAGATTCAAATCACCTTATTATTGTTATGAATTTGGTCAAAGATTGTTTTTGATACCTTAAATGGTTGAGGAAATGGTATAAACATTCATGTTGAGCACCAGATCATGATTTCTCATGTTCAAAAAAAGAGATATACAGATAATCATCGATAACAAATGGGTTTTTTTGTTGTGGATAATTTTTTTTCTCTATCTCCATGGAGTAGATTTGAAATAATTGGGACGAAGTGAAATCTAATCCTAAGATACATCTCCCTCTCTGAGATTCTCAATCGCATTAGGGTTGTGGATTATAAAGTAGCACTCCTACCTACCCTTTCCCATATACACAACGTATTTCATGTATCCCACATAATGAAGTACATACTATGACCCATACATATATTAGATTTGGAGGTGGTGTAGATGAAAATTGATCTCTCTGATGAGGAATAATAAATTATAATTTCAGACTATAGGGATTATATTTTCAAAAATAAGATGACTCACATGGTCAAAGTGCTATGTCAGAACCATCTATAAGAAGAGAAAACCTAGGAACATGAGGATGAAATGATGAAGAAGTTCCCACACATATTTTTTTCGATATTTAATACAAAATTCCAAGAGAGATATTCTTTATGGGGGGGAATAATGTAACACCTTCATTTTTTAAAGTGAAAATTATGTTTGATAGTGTGTGTGAAATGACAACTTGAGTTTTAATGATCATTAATATAATATTAATATTATTATTCCAAATTGAAAATTATAATATAAACATTTACTTCGGTTGTATAAAAAATGATAACCACATTTTGAAAATTAATAATGAAGGATAAATAAATTATATTCATATAAAAGTACTTAGTTTTTAGAAAAGTCTTTATAGGCTTTGAGAATTGCGTTTTATTCCATTTTGTGAACAAATTATAAAAATAATTTTTCCCACTTTTAATTTTCTTTTGGAAAAATTGAACATCTTTTTTTAGTCACCAAATTATCTTAGGATGAAGTTTTTATAGATTTCAAAAAAAATCAATTCATTAATGAATAGTGAAAAATATTAGTTTTTATTGAAAACTTAATTTTCATTTAAATAATTTAAAAAGATATATATTTTTTCTAAAATAATTTTAAATTAAAAATTATTAAATTATGTTATGATTAATATAATTGGGGTTATTGGATTCTATTTCAAGTATAATTTTTATATAAAATGATATTATACTTATGAAAAACAATTCTATGGAAAACCATTTTTTCATCATGTTTGTGCGTTTAACATTAACATGAACTATAAAAATTTTATGAATTGAATTTGTAAAAACTATTTCCATGTTTCTAATCATCGTAATTTAAATAATATAATAATTTAAACTTAATTTTTTTTATAAGGAATATAAAATGGTAAAAGATAATTATCTTTGTTGAGGTTAAAATGGGTTTAACGAGGGGAAACAAAAATCATATGGGTTAAAATGACATAAATACTTAAACAAATCCAATTTTATGGCCATATTTATTAATTTTATCATATAAGGTTCAATGTTGATCCATTTTGGGTACTTTTGTAATGTAAAAAAACATGGTTATAACGTTTTATTTTTAAAAATTCAAAGTGTGTCCTCTCCCCCTTTTATAAAAGGGAACAAACTCTATTATCTTATTTTTAACTATAACAACTTTTGGGTCTGTCAATATGTACCAAGATTCTTTAATTAATTCCATAAAAATTCCATATAACCTCTGGTTTGATCTGAAATCTAATTCAAGAAGGCTTTAGGTAAAATCCTAAAGAGGTGGTCTAAGGAAGAGGTATCATTCTTAACCGAGAATTTTCTATTATTTCATCCTCCGCCTCCTTAAAATATTTCTCAATAAATTTGATATAATATAATAAATACCTACCATATAATTTGTTTTTATTTTCTTACTATAATAAATTAAATCCATCTTCACTTTAATCAAATGGGATATGAAACTGCTGTTCATGTATACGATGGACTACCGCCTTATAGACTAATGTAACACATTTTCCAACATCATCTCTCAAATCTATTTTTGAAATAATATTTAATATTTATACATGATATTCATAAAATAATAATCAATCTATAAAATTAATATATCATGTATATTATTATCTTACCATCTGGTGAATAATTATAACATCATTCATTCATACTGTGGACTACCGTCCCACGAAGTAATGTGATTTATATTTTGTTACCGCATCACATGGATGGTATTTTTTTTGAAAAGCATATATCATTAATGACAAAGATCAGCAGAAGTGCAAGCACAAAGCCATGAAGGGAAATTGTCCAGCCAGAGCTAGTTAGTGCCGAAAGGGCCTGAGGAAGCTAGCTGATGGGCTGCATTGTTCCTGTCCCTTTTGGTAAAAGAGAAGGTGCACACTGAGAAGCATTGGCTGAGTGAGAGAATTCTCCTGACAATGGCGCCAATTGACTGGAGTCTGCCGTCGTTGTGATTGATGGCATCGATAACAGAAAGATATTCAGACTCAATGATGAAGTTGCCCCATCCACATTCAATCACGAGCGTCATACCAGCAAGTATGGCCTTGGTTTCAGCAACCACCGGTTACCAGAATGTCTGATGTGGTTCATACTTATCAGCGATGATTTCCCCTTGATGATTTCGGGCAAGGAGGCGGAGGGAAACAAGCCCAGGTTTAACGAAATTATATGATTTATTGGATATAATTATCATTATTTAAATAATATGTAACACTTAACTTATTTCTATTATAATACATTAAAAATTGAAACATTATTCATAGGTACATATAACCTACCATCTCCACGATTGTAATGTAGTTCATTTTTATAACAAATAATCATGTGTATTTTTAAAAAAATAATTATTTATAAAAATTGTTATTATGTGATAATTATTATTATTTATATGATTAAATAATAATCTCTTTTACCTTATTCAATTTTCAAGGGTATTTTGGATATATGATACGAACATAGTCAAAACATCCGACTTGAACTGAAATGATTTAGTAATTGAATATAACATGAAAAAAATTAATAAAATGGAATAATGAAAACCAAAAACTATTATTAAGAAAGTAAAAAAATTAATATTAGTTTGTTATTCAGGAATATATATTTTTCACATGATGGATCATGCTTAAGTTAAGTGATATATCTAAACCAGACATTTCTTCAGGTTATGACCAATATCTAACTAGGTCACTCAATCTCTCTATTTATAGTTATGGAATTATTATAAATTATATATATATATATATCACATACATAAATACATTATTACACCATCCATTTAATGGGTAATACATTCCTTATGTTAATTTCTCAAATTCCTTCATTGTGAAATTTCCTTTGAGTATGATATGGGATAAGATTATAAAACCCATTTTATTTATATGGTTAATTATTATTAAGTTATGTATTATGATTGTATTCCATTATATGGAACTCATATATCATTAACATTTTATGATGGTTGAGCATATATAGTCTTCCAATGCGTTGGGTAATGTTTAATTCTCATGATATATAATGTATGGGGTTAGGGAGTAATCTTAATACATTATAGAACTATGTCCACCAAGTGATATTTTCGGGTATTTCATCTTTGAATAATTTTTATGTAATGTTATATTTTGTTTCAAAATTTACTTTGTTACCATGTTCTTAAGATAACATCTGATTTATGTTATTTTTTCTTGTGATTACTCATGATATTTCTCTTTTGTGATATAATATTAAAACATTGAATCACATTTTATGAATCCTTATCATTTTTATTCTATTGCTATGATTTATATCTACCTTATTTATTTTATGTATACCCGGGGTTATCCTATGAAATTTTAGGAGCTCAAAAGGATTTAGGTTATCATTAGGGTGAATTGAATTAGGATTTCATGTTTTATATCACCTTTTATGTAATATGAACCTTTAATTCGAAAGACACTAGGCCTCTTGATTAATGGAATGTAATTTATTGATAATTATACTTAAAAAATGTAATAATATTTGTGAAAGTATTGAGTAGTGATATTTCCTTATCTATCCTTTATTATCAAGACTCATGACTTTCTTCCATAGTGATATTTAAAGTAACACTTTATCTATGAACTCAAACATCGGATCTCATCGACGATTGTCTGCAAAGGTTTTCTATCAGTTTTTTTTTGTAAATTTCACATGGAATTAATTGTTTTGAACCTTTTATTTCATATCATGTTTAATATCATGTCCAATAATCTTCTATTCTCCAACATAATCACACCATGTGGGAGATAGATACCATATCCCATACAAGGCCTCATATGGTTATAATTGGATGCTTAAATAGAGACTGTTGTTATATGATAACTCTACTAGGGAATGGTGTTAATGACAACATCTTTATAAATACATATAACATGATCATAGAATATAATCTCGATATTTAATAGTTATCTCTAACTGAAAATCTTGTTGAGGGTGATAAGTAGTACTAAAACTCTGCTCTATATCCAATTCATTCTATAGTATTCTCAAAAACATCAAGGTAAACCTAATATCTAAATCAGATACAATGGAGTGTGACACTCTTTGTAGTGTTTCCACTTCCCATATGTTTATCTTGGTGGTATGTTTAATAGATAAATCATACTTGATAACAATGAAATTCACTAACATTTTAGGAAGATTGACTACCACCCAGAAGGCATTATTTCCATTAGATGTCCTGGGTAGTCATTTGAAAAAAAATCAAGGTTATGTTTTCCCATATTCATACTAGTATGGGAAATGGTTGGATCATCCCCAGAGACTATATCCCTCAGTGTTGAATTGTTTTCATACCAATCATAGAGATATAAATTCTAAAATAACCTTTATCATTTTATCCCACCAAAATATTTTCTTTATATATCCATACATCTTAGTGATTCATTGTTGAATAGATAGGGATAAACAATGAACATTAGCAAGATTTTACCTATTTTGTATTGGTTTTTAGTAACACATTTCTGGGTTCCAAACATTATAACCATATATTTAAAAAAATTGAACATCATAATATTCAAAACCTTTTTTGTAGCTCCATGTAATCTTTTTGGGACTCCATGATTATATCAAGAATGGATGGTTTTGAATTTAATTGATAAAAGATGTAAGAATATACTTATATTGTTCCCATGTTTCTCCTCTACATATCCATGATTATTTGAAACTTTTTGACTTCACATCATGGATAGTATTATGGATCCTTTGTACTCAAAAGATCTTCCACCTTGTTTGGATTCCTAGGATGGTAATGGATTGAACATTAATAATCCTTTATCTTCTATAATAACCTTTTTAGTGCATATTGAGCTTATGTTGGTGAATATATACATGAGTCTTTTATGATCTATTTATATGTCACACTTCCCCCTATATTGAAAATGCCACCAAATCATCTGTGCATAGATCACTTCCGGTAGTCCTTGGTAATGTGTTGGGTAGTTATACTAATTTATCTTTTATTGGTAGTGGGAAAATGGTTTCACTTTTTCATCATCCATAAGTACACAAAAAATTCCATTTTTAGACGCATCTATGTAGATCACAAATCCTTACCTGTGCAAGGGTATGTGGTCATAAGTGTTGTGATTTACCCCTTTTCAACTCTTTAAAACTCAATTCATATACTTAATTGCAGACAAACATCACCCCTTTAGAGTTTTCATATATAGTGGTCATGAAAATCATGAGAATCTTATCACAAATTGATGATATTAACCCGCTAATCCAAAGAAAATGGGAATCTCCTTCTCAAATATAGTTCAATTCAATCGATCAGTTGCCTCTATTTTTCATGTATCTATAGAGATTTTATTTGTGGTGATAACATGCCCCAAGAATATTAATTTCTCCATCCATAAAACTCATATAAAATATATTTAAAATAATTTTTCCTTTCATATAGTATTTAGTACATGAGTCAAATTCATCTAATGTTATTCCATTATGTTGGAGTAGATAATAATATCATCTATAAAGACCATATCAAATTTTTTGAGGTAATACCTAAAAAATCTATTCATTAATTTCACGAAGATATAGATAATTTAGTGAGTATAAATGTAATCACTATGAACTTCTAGTTCCTATAACATTATGAAAAGTAGTCATAGGGATATCCTCATTATTATCTATTACTTGATAAAATCCCAATAGCAGAACCACCTTAAAGATGTACTAGGTTCCAAGTAGCTAATAGAAAAAATCATTAATCCATGGTAGAAGATACTTTTTTTATCATGATCTTTTTGAACTCACTATGATAAATGTAAAGGTGCATTTACGCATCCTTCATTATGAAGAGGACCAGTGAACCTCGTTGTGAATCCGTTGACAATACAATTCTTTTATTTAGATTCTCATTCAGTTAATTCGTTGACTATTCAAGATAAATTGTTGTTATTAAATTTGAATATAGTGTTATTGTCAATTATCTACATATAATCTCAACTAATAACTCAACATCATGACTAAGAAGATGACTAGGTAAATCATTAGTAAAAACATCATGATATTCCCTCACAATGGATCAAATGAGCCTCAACCCAGTTGGTGAAGACTATTTAAGTTCATCAAGGAGACATAGGATCAAATCCAAAAAGAAGATAATTTCAAATTGTACTGTAGCAGTTCTGTAGAAATACTGTAGTAGGTATTGTATAGTACTATAGTAGAAACTATGCAATACTGTAGCAGAAAATGTGCAGTACTGTAACAAAAACAGTGTAGTACTATAGTTGGAACTGTAGTAGGAACTTTTTTCCACTATAACAGCTATAAATGTTCCCTTGTTTGAGACTTCAGGCCACCGATTTGGACCCCAAATTCATTTAGGCCTTTGGTCCACCCAGGCCTTTTGGACAGTAATACCTTCGGGCCACCTCCAGGCCTTTGGGCCACCTTAAGTGAAGATGCAAACCCTAAAACCTACAGGGAAAAATCTTTAGAAAAAGAGTGATAAAGGAGCTTTCACCATAGTAGAAGCTAAAAGGATTGAAATAATGAGAGGGAATGGAACTTGGCCTCGGGACAAGATTGTGCATGCACAGGAAAGCCTACCTGAACAGTCTTGCAAAGGTGGAGAGCTGAATTCACGATGAAGATGTTGGGGAGGAGCAGTTCCAAGTAGTTATTTGGGGTTGTATGTAATGTTTGAAGACTATTGGAAATGAATTCTTATAAGGCCTACAATTCATGTAACACTTATGCCTACGGGCCCTATAAGGGTTCCACCTCACCACTTGAATGGAATATAATCAAAAAATCAATAAAAAAATAAAGGCCTTTGGCCCATTGGATATTCCCTCACAATGGGGATGTCCTAAAGTATGATCATTTCCCCATCCACAATCAGTAAAGAATGATACACCAGTTTATAAGGAAGTAGTATTAATTTTTAAAAATATGATTCCAAAAATGATTATTTGTCCTCAATTCACCTGTAATGAATCGGAGAATGATTTGTGATGTGGAGGGTGATTTTATTCTCTCTGGGTTGTATGTTTTCTCTATATAAGGAAAGATAGTCCATAAATAGAATAACATCGAAATCCACTAAAGGGAGTATCAAAATATTATCTAGAAATATAATACCACAAATATAAATTGGGGAAGAGTTATATACTCATGATGAAATAATTTACTCATTTTATATCTTCATAGATAACTCCACTTCAATGTTATACCCTATTTTTTTAATATTTCTACTAAACATTGGTGACATGAATGAATGTGTATAACTATGGAAGATAGGTTTATTTTCACTATTTTATTATGATTATAATCAAATAATTCCTTTCAAATATAATTAGGGATGATTTTTTATAAAATAATAAACACATAAATAGAAAACTGTGAACATTGAATGGATAACCCATAAATGACATACATTATTTTTCATATTAATCTCTAGGTAGCATTCTATCTCATACATGATATATTTAGTAATATAAAATCCCATGGGAATTCTTGTTCCATCCATAATGGTTAATAAAGATATTTTAAACATACAGAAGTATATTCTTGGGTGTTTTAAACCATCTCTATAGCAATGTATCTTTTCACAGTTGCTGGCGATGATCATGTTAAGAAAAATGATCCCTTTTATTTTTTATTACGTATAAATGCATCTATTCCCAAGTCACATCCAATTATTTATCTAGATAAGGGTGTATTTTCTTTGAAACCAATTAATATATACTTTACCAAGGTTTAAGTTGGTATTCCTATATTTAGTCATATACATAAGGATTTCACTAGGGTTTTCTAATCTTAATCTCCAAAAATATATAAACCTCCCTCTTATACCAAGTTTGAAAACACATATATTTAATAATATTTTATTCATGATTCATTACTTAAAGGTGAAAATCATAAAATACTAAATGATCAAAACACTACTGTATTTGGTATATTTGTAACATTATGTAATAATAATAAAAATAGGATATAATATCATTATTTAAAACTCTTTAACATGCTCTTAAAATCAAATTTATCTTCTAAAACTGAAAGGGTTGACTAGGGGACTTGCATAAGAAAGGGATGAGCTATAATTCATAGTTAGTGTATAATCACATTATTACATGATGAATGATTTAAAATTTTTCCAATAGTCATATCAATGTGACCTAAAATGTGTGAGAATATTAAACCTGATTATTTAAATATGATATAAAATTATAAAATAAAGCCAACATACGAATGTGGAAAAAATAAAACATGGAATCATAAACATAATTCAAGGATAAATGATAATAAATCAAAATATGTTATTCTTATAATAACCTCGTGGGCACCATATATGGTATCTCATGAGATTAAAACATTACCCAATTCATTATAGGGATATTTAATTTTAGGTCACATTGATATCATGTCCATGCATATGTGTGCCACATAAATCGTACAATATATAGATCTATTTCATCACTTATAATACCATGATCATAGATACTTACATATAATTTTTCTATCGATTAAGGATAGTTATATCTAGGGGAATATCTTTGAGAGGAAATTGGGATGAGTATTAACTAATTGAATTTTTGGCGTGGAAAATCAATGGATAATTTCTATAGCCTAATGGGGGTAAATAAATATTTAGTGAAGGGTTTAATGAGAGTGAAATGGGAATATCATTTATTTCAAATAATTAGGGTACTACGAGAGATTTTTTAATAAATATTCCAAAATTTATAATTTAAAATGCATAATAAAAAGAAATTGTTTTAATAAAGAGAAGAAGGAGAGAATCCATAACCATGATAGGATGCTTTTACAAGAATTAGAGGAGAATAATAAGATTACAGGGAACCATAATAGGTATATATAGAGGAAAAGAAAGAGTAATATCATATTAAAATGGTTTTGAGTGAAAATTAACGTGATGTTGGTTAGGTTTTTATAGCAAATAGAGTGGATTTTTTTTAATTTATAAACATTGATTTTGGAATATATAAGATAAAATAATCAAAACCAAAAAACCTCCAAGTATTTTTTACCATTTTTCTACCATTGTGGAGTTTTTTTAAATATTTTATAAGGCCAAGAACCATACATAATTAAATAATCTCCATGGTGATGTGGAAGTGAATCATTGTTATAAAAAATTAATTTTAACATCATAAAATATAATATTTGTTTTGGAGGATTCGGGAAGGGTTTATAAAATTAATCAAATGACATCATAAATACATTATATTAACTCTTAATCATAATTTTTGTCGTGGATACCCCTTATAGTCTTTGATAAATCACTTTTGTGATTTTATGGTGTCATAATACATACAATATAATATTTACATAAAAAATAGGTTATATTATAACATTATAAAAAATTAACTAAAGAATAATTTTGATGTGAAGATTTCAAAAATAATATTTATTTTATAAATATAAATCATTAAATATGAAAATTTTCACTTTTAAATAATAAATCCACATTTTTGTAAGAATGTAGGGTTTTACAAAGGTAGCCAATTGTGACACTTATAAAATTTACATTTCACATAAAAAAATTATAATATCATATATATTTAAAAAAATATTTATCCGGAATATTTTATTAATATATCATTTTAAAAAAAATTATTGATTTCATTAAAAAATTCATTGATTAAAACTATATATTTCCCAAAAATACAATTTCTGTGTTATCGTATTAAAATCTAATATTCTTTAAAATCATATTGTAAATAATTTCAATTAAATAATAAAAATGATAAATATAAAAAAATATTCTATAAAAACAAAAATCAAAAATAATACTGTTAAGGTCTAGATACATAATTCCTAATTCCACAATCATATTCCCTATGGGTAAGTTGTGTGATGGTGACACTTCATGGGGTAGTTTAGTGAACATTTTTTGGATCATGACCTAAATACGTTTTAACTTATCTAATATAATATTTCTCTTATACATTAGTTATTGAATATCAACACGAGATTCGCCAAGGGAAAATCCTAGTGATGTCATCATCCTTGGAATATATGATAAATGGGCATCATATGATACAATCCTATTGATCAAACCCATCACTTATTTTGTCTTTATCAATTGGATTTTCTCAGAACACTTAATATATAATTATCATAAAATTTAATGTACATTTCACATGTCATCAATGGTTATGATTTATAAAATCCTTTTAAATCTGATATGATATAACTTATAACTATTTAATATAATCAGATTAGGTCATTTGTTTTACATAAAATCATTACATAAAAAAGAATTTGTTCATTGGAAAAGTAATTTCATTTATAAGATAGAGGGTCATTATAATTAGTATTTCCCAAGTGATTAGTACCTTGTGAGATTAGCTATGTGGTATTTTTTTTAATGTAATTCATAAAAATTTCCCACAATATTCTACCCTAATATTATCCTTTTAGATATTTCAAACATAACACTCTTCTTTATTTCTTAGAAAATGAAAACATAAGATGGGGTGGTCTCTACAGTAAGTATGGTTAAAGATAATAGATAACAATTAATTATCATAAAGGATCATAATATGATCATGTTCTATTGAGAACATAATAGGGATATATTTTCATAACATAAGATAATCAATCATAATAAATAACAAGCCATAAATCATGAGTCATTTCATAAGTCTTGCATCATAATATATGAGTATAAGGTATGAAGAAACATGAGTCATTAGAATGTGAACATGATGTAAGATTGAGGTATAATAACTAAATATGTGATGAATATGATATTTAAACCTGTGTCAAGATTATATATGGATACAGTCATTACATATTGGGATAGGATAATGACCTCCCCGTAATATAGTGTGCTTGGGATAATAACACATTCACCATATTCAGATTCAATCGACAACCCACATACAATCGTGTTCAATGGATAAAATCCTGGGTACCCTCTTGGTCTTGGGATAACAACTTTTTTAACCTATTCGTCTTTGGATAAAAAAATTATAACCTCTTTGGATTAGGCTAATAACCTATGTGACCTATTTTGAGATCGTGATATATAATGGATTAACACATTCATCATATGGATATATAAGATCCCAACTATCACATAATGTAAATATGTACACATATATGAAAAATAAAATAAATAATTTTTCATATGATGAAGAACCAAGGGAAACGAAATGGGGTTTTTAACATTTCAAATATAAACACATAAAAAGGAAACCAAGAATACAATAAAATGTTCACTGAATTCATCCACTCTAATGGATTATTTCATATTGTAATTTTGATGGTATTTTATGAAACCTAAATAAAAGGCAATTTATTTTTTACAGATGAAGAAGAAAATTAATGTTACACCATGAAAAATAGTTTTTATAAAATATTTCATATAATTATCCTAAAGAGATGATGTTACAAGACAGATAAAAATAATAATTATTCATGAAGGTGACATGAAGAACATCTTAAAAATCACCTTAATATAAATTCCAATAGAGGATCCATTAATAGTGATAATGGTCATGTTATCAAATTTATATTGGAAGATAAAATATGTGGTTGTGAAATGAAATACCTCTATAATATTCTCAAGTATATTTTTTGAAAACCTCGACCAAATAGGGATAATAAAAATTAATTTAGACAATTGTTTTGTATAAATATGATGCTTCCATGAGGTAATATATATTTAAATTTCAAAATAATAATGGAAAAAAATTTATAAATAAAGAGTACAGATATAGAGAACAAAAATTCCTTAAAAATATTAATAATTATTATTAACATTTTTATACTATTAAGTGAAATAATTTTTTTATGGAAGAAGAGTTTGATTAAGAAGATAATTGTTTCACTGTGAGAGAAGAGAGAATATAATATAAAATAGTAAATTGAGTAATATAAGAAATATATATTATTAAATTTCAATAAAACCCCTTATGAGATAATGAAATGAAAACAAGTTAGAAAAATACCATACAATATTAATAACATTTCTATACTATACCAATGGAAAGAGAACAAGAGATTGATTTTTAAATTCCTTGAATTTTAAAAATGGAAGTGTAAAAAATTTATGTAATGAAATATATACACCACACAATATAATATCGGTGGTGAATTTTTCTTAGGGCCTAATGAAAGACAATTGATACTTGAAACCCTTACATTTACACTGAAGTTCCTTGAATGTTCATTAACATTATACATAATAGATATAAACTACTCGATGTCATTTTTTAGAATGTGATTCTAAAATATTAAAATTTCTAAAATTTAATTTTAATAATTCATTATATATTTATTATTTAGTTATAGTTTATTTTTGAAATATAATGTTTTTAATTTTTATTACTTCAAACCAACACTGTAATGTTTATGAAGATCCCCATAAATTGATTCCAAGATCATAATTCAAATTTTTTTAAGGTACATCAATAGATGTTAAAAATTATTTATAATGATCTCATTTTATTACATGGTATTTTTAGTTAAGTTTTTTTTAAAAAAAAGAAATCAACGAGGCTTAAAATAAATAAAAAAGAATTACACAAGTTGGAAAGATGGACGTTTACATTTATCACATTGAAGTATATACATTATCTCACTAGGTAATTTGGTGTAATGTGTACAATTTCCTTCCGAGGCACCATTGTTGGCTATCCAGTCAGCAATTTGGTTTGCATCACGATAGGTGTGTTTCATGGTGATGTTCAAAGTGGCAAGGTTGTTCAAGCATTTGCTTCATTGGGTTGTAAGCTTCCAGAAAAGATGCATCTGGCCTTTCCAAATAGTTTGAACCATCGCCATTAAATCACTTTCAATACAAACTGAGTCCCATATTCATTTTTGAGAAACAAAAACTGCTTTAATGAGTCCATGAATCTCTACCTCAAGCATTGTGGCAAGTCTGCATGTGCCTTGTTCGCCCTCTAAAAAATCAATATTTTGACCCTTGAAGACAAAACCATAGCCAGAAGATCTCGGATTACCCATTGAGGAACCATATGTATTACACTTAATCCAAACCGCATATGGGAGAATCCATAACACTTCCACGGTTCAATGTGGTTTGGGAAACTTACCAGGGATTTGGGGCCCACTCAAGACCATAAGGTCATTCACCGAGTTGTTACATCATTCCGAGAGCAGCTTGATGGCATTTTGAACCGCATGTGGTATGCTGGAAATTGCATCATTGCCGATGGGGGATTCTTCATCACGCCGTTTTTTACTTCTTCCAGTCCATATAATGTGTATAACTTTAGTGTAGGAAACCAGAAAGAGAGAATGTACCTATTTGGAGCACTGTGTAGCAGCCAAATTTAGCAGGAATTCATAAATCTCTGGAGTATGAGGTGGTTGTATGTCAAATAGATCAAAAAAATTAATCCAGAGCATTTCATACGTGTTTCAGTAAAGGAAAAGGTGATTGAAATCTTCACAATGTTGTTGGAAGAGCACACATCTCGAACAAATACGGATACCCCCATGCTTTAGGTTCACCTCAATCGGAATCATGCCAAGGTGCAGTCTCTAGTGTAAAGAGAAGCGTGTGGGTTGTAGCCATTTCTTTTGAAAATCTTCAATTCATGTGCTCTCTCCATGGATAAGATGATTGTAGTATCCCTTAGAAAAAAGGATTCCATTAATACTTGGTTCCCATAGAATCATATCCTTGTCCTCCAAGAAGTCATAGGATTCAATCTCAGAAACAATATGAGGGGGAGGTTATTGCCATGCTCTCTCTGGTTTTTAATAGAGGAGTCATAATCAGTGTTTTTTTCCATGAAATCAAAACTATCAATTAAAGGGGAGCCTTCCCACTTATGTTTCTGGAAAATTAGGGAATATTGGGTACATACAATCTAGCGAGACTAACTATAAATGTGCTGGAAAGGTTTTTTCAGCCCAACCCAGATTAAGGGTTGAATGTAACTCATTTTCCAATCAATGAGTCTTTTGAGGAGCTTGGATTTGAGGAAATATAGTGACTATTTCCTGTCATTGATTAACCTCCATATGAATAGATCTTGTGAGGATTGATTGAAAGAGACCAGATTCTTGACTCCAAGCCTGCCCTTATTATATAGCAGGCATTATTTCTTCCAAGTAGTAAAAATTACCCATTGTTCCATAATAATAACAGTCCACACACATTTTTTCATTAGAGTATTTAATGATTTAATCAACAAATCATGCCAAGGTTTTACCATAAAAGAGTATACAATATTTGAGGTGGCCACATGTTTAACAAAGAAAATTATTCCTGACATTGATAGTGATTTTTCTTTCCAGGAGGAGAGGGTCCTTCTTACCTAGCTCATCACTTCCACAAAGTAAGAGATCCTATGTCTTACAAATGACATGGGGACCCCAATGTAGGTAAAGGGTAGAGAACCTCCACAAATACCAAGGTCATAAATGATACATGATTTCCTTATTACAGGTATATTTTTAACAAAATAAATAAATGACTTGCCCCAATTTACCACCTATCTTGAGATAGATTCAAAGTGGAGTAAAGCATTCTTGAGGTATTTTATGTTTCTCCTATCACCCTGAGTGAAGATAATTATATCATCCGTAAAAAGAAGGTTTGAGGGGGCTAAAGTACCCATTGAAGCACTGATTGTTTTGATATCACCCAAACAAGTCATATGAAGAAGAAGCATACTCAAATATTCTTCAGTAATTCCAAAGATAATGGCGGAGAGGTGGTCAACCTGCGTTAATCCTCTTGGGAACATGACGTAACCTTCTGAGGAACCATTAATGAGAATGGATATCTTTGTAGAGCTAATAAGAGCTTTGATCCATTGAATAAACCGCATGTGAAATCCAAATTCATGAAGGATGTGCCCAATGAAGTTCCAATAAATTGTGTCAAATGCCATTTTGATATCCAATTTGAGAGCAATATTACCCGCCCATGTTGACTTTTTTAGTAACCTAACACATTCAGAGGTGGTGATAAAAAAATACTGGATTTTTCCCCCTTGACATATCCAAATTTGTTCCAAGAGATGATTTTTACAGAGATATTTGTGATATGATTGGATAGGATTTTTGTGATGACCTTGTAAATGGTGTTGACAAGGGACACCAGTCTGAATTGATCAATATCACTTGCATTTTACGCCTTTGGGATTAGGTAAATGAACTGATAATTACTTGATTGTGAGAGGGAACCTTCGGTAAAAATGTTTCTAACAAGTTTACAAACATATTATTGATTACCTCCCAATAAACTTGTAAAACATGATTAGTGAAACCATCCAGTCCTAGAGAACTTCCATTATTAAGCCCGAAAATTGCATCTTTGATCTCAGTGTCTAGAGGAATAGAAGTAAGAAAAGTTTTTTCATCCTCATTTATAATTTTGGGAATAATTCCATCCTTAATAGCCTCATTACTTGCAAGACCATTGACGAGTTCCATATAATAGAAAAAAATATGATTAGAGAGGCTTTGACGGTCATCCAAAATGGTATATCCATATTTTATTAAGGAAAGATGTAGTTGAAACTTTTTAACTCTTTGTAGGATATTGAAAACTTGTTTTTTTGTTCACCAACTGTGTTACACTTTACTTTAATGAGATCCCTTTTGATATTATCTCTATTAATGAGGAGTGCATTGATCTAGGAGGACATGATGGTTTGCTGAGAAATATCACTGGTAAATTTGGTCATAGTGGTGTCTACTTAAAGATCATTCAGTGAGATTTATTGGGAGTTAATATTTTGGTCCAAGAGACTGAATTTTTTCTTTCTCCAGTTTTTCAATTTAATATTGAGAGATATGAGTTTTGGAGATGCAAGAAAATGGGGTTCAATGAATCTCGGCCATGTTCCAGTTGTCTTTCAAAATTTTACATCATTTGGGAAGAGTGGTCTATGGATTATTAAACCTAAAATCTATTAACAACTTGTCTCCTATGGCAGTGAAGGTTGTCAGAATTAGGAGGTGATCAAAGTTGTGCTTTACAAGTGTGACATAAGAGATGGTTTTCCAACCTTCAAAGAGCGAGTGTTACTAAAGGTATGATCAATTATACTTGCCCTGGTGCCATTAAGATACCTCCTATACCAGGTGAATTTGGCACCAATCAGTTTAAATTCATTGAGGTTTGAATTTTTGATACAAGCTCTGAAATATCTCATTGAGAAGTCATTAAAGCCAAGTCCAATCTACTCATCTACCTGAAAATGAAATTGAAATCACCTGTAATAACCCATGGGTATGAAATGACTCTGGAAATATCCTTTATATGCTGCCAAAGAGTTATTCAGCTGATATAGCATTTGAAAGTATAATAAATTGAACATAATGTGAGTCGGTCATCCTTTTGGAATCTGAAAGAGATGATTTTTTGGTCCACAAGAACAACAAGATGATTGTTAATAGAATGGTGAACAAGTAAGTAGAGTCTATCAATACCTTATAAGTATTGCACAGAACTGATAGCAGAATATCCACTCTGGGTAAACAGGGTTCCAGAATTGATGTTATTAGTTTTTGGTTCACAGATTCCAATGAAATCTTGTTTATGTTTATCCACAGGAATCCTGAGGGAACATACCATGATTGGGTTGGCCAGCCCCTGGTAGTTTCAATAGAGAATGTGCATCGTTTCCCCTGAGTGGGGGAAAGTCCCCCTTTCTATTTTTCCTCCGCTTATTTGTTTTTAAAAGAGATTCTCAACTCCCTCTTACTGGACCAGTTGGTATGAATTTCCAACTTTGGGGTTGAATTAGTCTTCAACTTAGTCGGTTCCTCCTTGTTCCATGATTTTGACTTCATTGGGGGTTAATCTTCTATACAAATATCAATCTGTTGAGAAGATACCTGATCTGACCTTTGTATTGAGTAAGCAGCTTGAGAAACTCTAGCTAAAAGTCTATCATCCATATCAACTGCATTTAAAAATTTGAGGTAGTGAACTCTAGATAAAGTGATTCAGACTGTAGAATAAAAACCAAGGAGTAAATGTCATCAGATAACTCGTGAAAAAGAATAGATTCTTGAGCACAATCTTTTATTAATTATGCATCATTTGAGATTCCTGTTTCAGCATGAGCACAACCCTGGGCTTCCACTTCCTCTACTAGGACTGCCCAGGACTAACTTTTCCTAGCTGTGCTATCCCAGATGACCCCTTTTGTGAAATCATTGGATTCTTTCCTCACTTAATGCTTGGTAATAGGATTTTTCCTTTTGTAATCCCCCTTTACTTAAGTATTCTGAGTGGATGGAGTGGAGAATTTTTTTACAACTCTAGACTTGTAAATTGAATGGAATATCATCTTGAAATGTTCATAGTATTTTGGTAAGTTTTCAAATTCTAATATTACCTCTATAAGATGCTCATTCACATCTTGAGAAACATGTTTTGGAGGAGGCAATTCCATATCAATCTCAATGAGAACTCGAGCATAGAGACCAAGATCACCATTCAGTATTCACTAGTCAATCTGCAATGGGATTCCAATGCCAGAGACTAGATCATTATGAATTTTCAGGTTCTACTAGATCGATGGGAGACCATGTATTCTAGCCTAAACCTATGCAATGGAATACATTTTCATGAAGGGATTAAAATTCGGATCCCATTCTGAGAGATGCAGGATCCCTGGTTTCAAATTGAGGGTGCCCAGATGCCATATAGTATTAAGGTCTTTTTGGCTCCACAATATAAGGTGAAAATATCCTTTTCCAATTGGTATTAGCCTTCATTTTAATAGTTTCCAACAGTGAGAGATGCGGTTCTTGAGATTCGAATAGGACCAAGCCTTTTCCCCTCTTTTGTAGGAAATTTGACCCAGTACTGAGAATTTGAAGGATTCTATTTTCTGCTTGATGGAATCTGGATCAGCTCCCACTGTAATGAATCCATCACCCGAGCATTTTATTATTTGGCGCTTAGAGTGAGTTACTTATCCAGAAGAGGCACCCACATGTTCTTCTGAAAAATAGATCGCTTTACTAGGGGGAATAAGCGAAATCTTCTTATCCTCAAGTTTATTTTGACAAGTTGGGAATGATATTTCACACTTTGAATTGAATGAATCCATCTATCTGCAAGATCAAATCCATCCAAGGTCAACATTGAATTGAATGATTCAAACCAAGTAGGATTATGAGGTCTTTATCTCTCACCTGCATCTTTAATTTTTAGTTATGTTTAATGAAGATGAAATTGATGGTAATCTGGATTCATTAATTTTTAATGAACAAAATGTTGAATGTTAATAAGAGGTTAGATATTAATATTATTACTAAATTTTTATTCTATAAATATAAATATTTCATAAGTATAATTTTTTTCATTAAATTAATTAGTAGTACTATCCATGCATGGTGGTGATGAAAAATAAAATATTTCATTCATGGAGGTGGCAGTTCACATATAAATCAGGTAGCACTTTTTCTTTACAATGGATAGGTGGGAAATATATAATGTCTTTAAAAACAATATAATAAAATTTTACAACAATATTTATACATATTTAATTATATTTTTGGGGTTAGAATAGGTTTTCTATATTTTGGATGAGAAATATAAATTATAAAATTTTAGGGGGTTGATAATACTCACCTTTAGGACTTTAATCATCTCATGAAGGTCTAAATGGACATGGATAACTATAGAATATTTAATGAAAAAAAGAAATTCTAAAAGTGCGATATAAATCTAGGGGAAGTAAATTGATTTTATGTTCAAGGTAATTTCTAATATGAGTGTGTATAGAAGGGGGTGGGACATGGCTCATTTTAAACGGAAAAAAGAGGGTCATTTCCTTGGAAACTATTGTTTGTTATGGGGGTAAAGACATAATCACATTGGATTTATGTGTGTTATTTCAATAATGGTTTGTAATAGATATGGGAATTACTTTACCACATAAATAATATATTATTATTATTCTATGTGTCATGTTAAATAGGAAAAATTCATGCCGTGATAGATTATTTTCTTTTTACCCATTAACATTCATTAATTATATAGAATGTTAATTATGTATTTACTAAAAATATAATATCACCATTATTATGAAATACAAAATTTTAGATTATAAATTTTTACACCATTTAATCTAAATTGGTATATAATTTTGATAAAATTAACATTTTAATTATACATGGATATATAAGATAATATGAATAAAATTTTATTTTTATACAGTAATTTTTTTCATACGTATCATAGGTTAATAATTAAATTATTTTTAGTATATATTTTTATATGTTTAAACAAAAATTTAGAGTCTCCAATAACAAATCCCTTTTTTATTAGATAAAGATAACACAATTTATATACATGTATTGTTATTTTACTATTTTACCATGCCAACTAATATTCACATCAATGGTCTAATTTTATGTCAAAACAAAAATAATAATTAAAAATTTTAATCTGAATATTTAAAATCTGAAAATAAAAGTATTAGACTGAATTTATATTTTAAATTAATATTTATTTTAATATAATCATGAATAAAATATAAACCATTTTTTTTGTAAAAATCTCTATTTTGAGTATAAAATTACTTTATTCTTATTGCATCTTTAGTAATAAGTTTTTTAATGTTCGCAAATATATTTTATTTTATATATTATATATACATTTCGAAAATGATTATTTAGAATATATTAATTTAATATATATAAAATAATAAAAAACTGATTCGTGGAAAAATATTACTTTTATATTTAATACACATTAACAAATACAACAAAAAATAATTATATATATTCTATAAATATAATTTTAAAAATCCATTCATATGAAAATAATTTTCTAATTTTATAAATATTCCATAACATAATTTAATAATAATAATAATAATTTTAATACATACAAATATTTTTATAAATTAATATTTTGTTAAAAGGTTATTATTTTGTTTCATTCATTATTATTTTCGAATTATATTTTGAAAAATTATTTACTAATAGTAAAAAACACCAGTATAACTATTATGTTATTTTATATCTGATGAATATATTTTCAAGAACAATATTTTTTTATATAATATCTACATTATAATTACTACATATAAATTCATTACGTTCGTAACATTTAAATCACACTTCTTGATTCCCATTATTTTCATTTTATATTTAAAAAAATTCTTCCTGTGTTGATTTGTTTCCATTCTCATTGTGTTTTTTGTTCTTTTAATGGGGATACTCAAGGGTGAAGATGATCAAGGGGATTTCTTAGTTTGAATGATATTATTATTTTCAATTTATTATTCCATTTTCATCTTTGAAAATTTATTGGATGTAATCATACATGGTATGTAAAACTCTATGGTTTTTAATAAATGGTTTCTTGTACCATTGTTTTAATATTTAATGATATATTAATAAAGTCTAGTTAGTCATATTAATATCATGCATGATTCAATTTAAAATCATGTTTTAATTATTTTTATTGAATTTAAAAACATATTAATGAATTATAGAATAATAGTTTAGGGGGAAAAGGGTTCTTATAAGAAAGGGTTTGGATTCCCCCAACCATAAATAAATTATTTCATTGCAATTTTAATTATTAATCATCAATGGAAATAGTTATGGATATAAATATTACAGAAATTAATGAAGTTATTATTTCAAGTGAGTGATAAAACTCTCTATCTTGGGAAATATTAAGAAAATAAAATTTCCCACCATAATAGGAATATCCCTTATAATGAGTTTCTTTATACAAATTTCAGCTAAATAACACTCATGATTTGATATGAAGACCCATAAATGGAATTAATTTCTAATGATAGTTCATAGTCAAATCTTTATTGATTTTAATATTTTGATTTTAGATATGGAATTTTATTTCAATATTATAAAACTATTTTGGAATATAATTAGATATAACCAATCCATGGCCAAAATCAACAAAAAAATTACTATAGGGATAATAATATTTTTTTAAAAGTTTACTAAAAAATTCAATTATAAAGAGTTATATATGTTAGAAAAATTCATTACACCATTATAATTATTCATTGATAATTAAAAATAAAATCATTTGGTTGTTGATATTGTGCTCCCAGTTAGCATTCTCATTATAATTGTTTGTGTAGGATTATAATAATATAATAAATGTTTAGTTCTTGAATTTATTTAGAGTATACATGACACCACATTATTTTTGGGACCCTTGTCAAAATTTGAGAATTCATAATATTTCCTTAATTCCATTTTTCTAGGAGGCTTCAAATGTCTATTATTCATATTGGAATGTGAATTGGGGAATCATTTTGCATAATGTGAAAACACCTTGCAATTGAAGTATTCACGTGCGGGTGGTCGACTAGTTGGTTCCATTATTCATTTTATTTTATTGGCCAATATATTAAATCATTTTCAGTAATAACTAGCTTAATGACCAAACCTTTTATAATTGAACCATTTTCTTATTAAATTGAGGTAATCTTGAATATGTTTATTTCTAATTTTTAGAAATATAAAAAGTCCAATCTTCTTTCCTCCATGGTTGTTATAACTTGAAATTATATGTAACACTATTTTTTATCATATTTTGTGGGTTTATAAATTCATATTTGTGATTACTATTAATCATAATTTGAGATAGCAGGTTATTATTAACCATAATATTTTTCATTCTACCTCTTTTCTCATTTGGTGTCTCTATGGGGAAATCAGCTCATTTTCTACTGTATCTATTATTAACACGGTTATTTCTATATACAAACACTATTTGATTAATATAATTTTTATTGATGACAATACTTAAATTAATAAATCTAAAAAATTAAAAGTGTAATCATATAAGAAAATAACTCATACATGGTCTGTATATAGTAACATATAAATATCTAGGTTTCAGTCAAGGTTATACATGGATATATTCTAATTAGGTTCTCTAACCTAACTATTTATAAGTTACATCCTCAAATTCTATTTAACTCTTTCATAATGATTCATATTGAGATTTTGAATCATCCCAAGAATATCCCACAAGAGTGTCAAACTAGCTGTTTCGTAAGGATGATTAATTGTGTATCAAGTAAATATCGAGTTAACACTCAAAAAAAATTTATAGGGTTATTACCCCTAGTATAATATGTTCCAGAGCCTACATTTATTTGTTTTATCCTTATATGGATTTCATTTATAATAATCCACACACTCTATTGTTTACCAATATTTTATGAGTTTTTTCCAATATCTAGGCTTATCCATAGTATTTTCACTAATTTGTTCATGGTATAATCACCAAAAATAACTAATCCATGGACTAATATGAACTAATATTCTACACACCTACAATACAATATCAAAATTATATAAACACAATTTTTTCATACTAGTTTTAATACAAATTGATGTGGCCCAATATAAACATTCAAATTATTCATATCATTATCACAATTTAGTCTTTACATCATGAAAATATTCTTCGAATCCCAGATTACGAAGGTTTTCTATCTATATAGATTAGCTATGTGTTATTCTTATTTAATTATATTTATTCAACATCTACCATAAGATTCTCAACACAGTATATCCTTGTATACATTTCAAACATAATAAATTTCACCATTTCATGGGGAATTGAAACATATGAAAGGGTGAGGTCAGATTCTCAGCATGGGTAAACATGTGAGAAAAATAATAATCATATGTCATCATAATATGATAATGTTGGTATGAGAACATAATCATGATACACGTTCATAACATAATGAAATCACACACTATAATCCATAGTCTAAAATTCATGTTTCATAGAATAATAATTCTATCATCTAATATTACTACAAATGATGTGGAAAAGTGAGTTAATAGTATGTATATGTTACATTGACATAGTAAATTACATAATAACATAGCCAAAAATGGAATATTACTTATTTCACGATTAACTATTGACAAAATAAATACATGATGGTATGGGATAACCACATTCCCATAATATATTAGTCTTCAGATAATAAATTATTTACCCCAATCAGCTTCAGATAACAACTTGTATACCCTCTAAGACATGATTTAATTAGGCATGTACCCTCTTAGGCTAAAGATAACAACTCATGTACCCTCTAAAAGATGGACTAATAGTGTACCCACTTTGTGTTAGTATAATAACCTATATACCATCTTTTGACCTCATTAGATATAAATCGTTACCTAATGTATTAGGAGATTATATAGGATCTCACTAATAGAATAATATTAATGCATACACATGTGTTATTTATAAATTAAACCATATGTCATATCATGATGAACGCAGGAAATGAAAAGGGGTTTCATAAAATTTCATATTGTATCACATAAAAACCATAAGAACATTATCATATGATATGAAAAATGAGTAACCAAAAAGGTATAATTAAAGAAGAATTTAAAAGGTATTTCATTGAATATAACACCATGGATGATATATCTTTTTGAGATGAAAATAGAAATGGATCGAAAACCAAGAAAAATATGTTTTATAAAAAAAGCATTATTCTTTTACTAAAGAGATGAAGATACAATCCATTTATATAAATCATTTTCATGAAGGTAAAATGAAAAACATTTTGAATCACAAAATGAAATGAAATCCCCATAGTGGATACCTAAAAGAAAATAATGTACAATTCATAAAAGTTTGAGTTTATGATGAAAGATATGATTGTGAAAGAAAATTCATTTTTTTTATTTTAAAATAAATTTATAAAAACAACATTCTAAAATTTGATAATGAAATAACACTTCGAAAATTTGAAAAGGAAAGTATAAATTAAAAAAATGAAATAATCCATATTTTAGATTAAAAATAAGTATATAACTTTTTTGGAATGAATGAATATGGACATAGAGTAGAAAAAATATATGAAGAGTATGAGAAATATTTCTATAAAATCTTGTATTTATTTGACAATGTATTTGATTTGGAAATAAAATATTGATTACAGATATCATTTTACTCTAAGATAGTAGATGTAATATCCTATCAAATATGAAATTTTATAGAAAATGTAATTTAAAAGAATGGTGTTTTGAATAAATTTTTCAACTCAATAAATAGAAATTTGGACTGAAAAATCCATTACAAATGTAGGAAAATATGAATCAAAATCCCTTGAAAGAGAAGTTGAGACAGATTTTTAAATCTAATTAATTTCATGAATGTAATTATAGAAGTAATACATAGGTTATTGTATACACCACACAACATAGAACAACATGTGAATATGGGATTAGTATCACAGAAAGAAAATTGAAATGAAAAACCCTTACCATCACTCTACTTCCATAAAAGTTCTTTCCCATTTTATTTAATTTTCATAATCATGTCAATTGATTATTTCAGAACCATATTCCAATATATTATTTCGAACCCCCAAAATGTCACTATATTTTTTAAATTTACATGATTGACTTATCTTTTATGTCTGAGGTGTCTTATGGTGAAAATTCAAAAATATTGAATATATAAAGGGATGGATAGTTTGGGGAATTGATTGTAAAACTATATAGTAAAAACTATTATATACATAATCTTTTCACTGTTATGATCACAAGGTTTGTCAAACAAAGGTATTAAATCGTGAAACCTAGTTGACTTTTAGAATTTTTGTCCTTATAATTTTTTTAAAATTAGTTTTTATGTCCTTTAATTCTATATTTAAATCTTAACATCTGTGGGGATATAATCATCCTCCCATATACTCCTTTAACCATCCCATGGTAGTTTTATGGTGATTTTTTCATCAAATATCAACGTTAGAGCCTTTATTTGAATATTTTTATTTATCCTCCTTGTTTAGTTGATTTTTCTATATTTTATTTATCCCTAGTTGTTGTGTTGTATGATTTACATCACTATGTTGTCTATGATTAGTGATTTTTAGTTCATATAGGTTGTGATCCTTCTCTTGAGACATGTTCTCTAGGTTTATATTGAAGGAAACATTGTTAGGACAGTTTATATATGTGTATTCATCTATTTATTTGAGATAAATTTTAATGGGTTTTCATGTTTTAATTTAGTTTTCCTTTTATTAAATAGGTTAACATTATGGTAAGGACACTATTTTTCTAAATGGTTTTTTTTCATTTTATGTGTTTTATAAAAACAATTTTGGGTTTATTAATGTTAATTGATTTATTCATAGTGTTTTATTTGCTGACAATTATTCATAATATAGGGAATTTTTTGTTTTATGGGTTTTCTATGTCGTTAAAGACATCCATATATGATTTATATATTTTTTTGAGGCTAACTTGGATTGAATATGGTTTTTCATTAGAATATCATTTATATTTTATTAGATCAAGAATTTTTATTCAAATAGTGTTAAAAATCAATTTCTAAAGGTTTGTTTAATATTTTAAATGATAAATATCCATTTGTAACCTTAGGTAATTCCACTTGGTTGATTTTTGGTAATATTAGTTGTTGATTATTGTTTTCATCTACTATTAATGCTTATGCGTATTAATTGTTGATGAATTATTTTTCAGGATTTTTTGTTTATGTGTGTGTGTATTAGGGATTAGTTTTAAAGGTGATGTTAGAGGAATGATGAATATACATTCAAGATTAATTTTCATTGATATAATTTATTGTTATATAATTGAAATTTTCATAATAGTTGAACACCTCCATTAGTTATCTCCCAATGTGTCCAAGTAATCTTAGTGGGAAATCAAGGGATATGTGACTTGCTATTTAAGATTATGAACAATAATGTATACCCTAGTTGAGGTTTACCTTGAATGATTTGTGTCTATGATAAATCTATTCAAGATTGATTCATACGACTGTTTATAGGTCCATTAATCTATATAAATTTGGTCTCATTTATGTACATCTGGTATTGTCTCATTAGTCTATATGGTGTTGATCATGATTTTAATCATAGTTATGTTTCATTATTTTTTAGCATGTATTTTATTTTATTAATTATTTTATTTTTCTCGTTTTGTGTTTGAGCCCCAATTTTATATTGTTTTAAATTGTGATGTATTGTTATTCGTTCTAGAAATTATATAAAATTTATTTCATTCTTGTTTTCCCTTGTGAATTGTTTTAACATGAAGGTTATGTAATGATTTTGAAGAGAAGGGTTGAGTTTTTTCTATGATATATTTTAAATGGTAAATTAAAGATTCATGTTTTTTTAAAGGAAAACATTTCTAAAAGGTTATGTCAAGTGTTATTTGTTTTCAAACAGAAAAAATAAAATGAAATCCTATTTTATTTTATTTATCATCAAAATATTTTAATTTATTTCCATTGTAATAGAAATGATATATTTTCATTATAGAATCCTATTATTTTTTTTGGGAACAACCTACATAATCATGTTGGTGGGTATGTATTTTTCATGTCACTTATTGGTTTTTAGGCTTCAGCATCAAGGTTTAGTTGGAAACACTCTCTTATTGGATGTGGATAGTGTTTGCTTCATAATAGTGATATGATAGACATGTGGTGATGGGTGGTTTGTGTTTCTATTTTCTTGGACCATTTGGGTTTTCATGGGTATCATACATCTCGACATTCTTATTTTTTTTACTTTTATATTTTTAAATTCAATCCATAAAAAATGAGTTTATATGTTTTTTATAATGTTTATTAGATTCTTTGTATTATCCACTATTTTTATTCATACTTTGGATGAATTATCTTAAATGTACATATTTATTTATCTTGTATGATTATGTAACTCATTGAAACCTTATTTTAGGATATTATGTGGAAACTATGTGTTTAGATTACTGTATTTAGAGGTTGATATAATTCTATTTCAGTCAATTGTAGTACCCTTCCTTTTTTCTCAACATGGGGTGATATATAATGATCTTTATGAAATATTGTGAGATTATTTGGGTAATGGATCATGTCAAACTAATCCAATTCATAATAAAATTATATCAGAAACCTCTTTTTATTTTGGGGTTTATGTTAGATTAGACATAAGACCATAATAGCTAGAGGGGTTTGCATAGTCCAATTATTAGACAGTTGTTCTTCACGATAAACCTCAAGTAACATTGTTTGGTTGGTATTTCATTTTAAATTCGTGAGGTATTATAAATTATAGATTTATATATTTTGATAATATTATTTGTTATTGTCTATTATTGAAATTTTATGAGATTGATTTTATGATATTTATTAATGTAGGATAAAAATAGAGGATGTATAGTGGGGATACAATTATTGAACATTTCTATAAAACCATGCACAATATATGAAAATACATTCTTGGTATGATCTAGTGGAAATGAAATTATTAGAACTCATTATAACAAACCATGTGGCCACACTGTGAATTATTAATAATTTTTTGAAAATTTTTACTTCTTTAAACGATTGGTTCTTTAAAAATCTCATGTAATTCATATTTATGAGTGGTTGTGAGAATTTTCAAGGGTTTTGAATGTTGTTTTCATGTATTAAAGAAAATTTTACATAATTATTGTTAAACATTATATTCTAAATAATGTTTTGTGTTTTTTGAGTTTCATTCGTAAAAATTGTTTAACATTTATCCAAAATTGTTTAGTAATGGAAAGGAATTTTAGTTGTGTGTGTATTTGAAATTTTTCGGTGTCTTTCATAAAAAGTTTTCAATGATCTTAGAGTAAAACTAAGAAGGTTGTTTTTATGGCTTTGATCATTTTGATTTGTCATTTTGTTTCAATTTATATATTCATAGGATGGTTTTATTAAATGTTATGTATGGTTTATATTTTAATACATAACCCATGGAAATGAATAAAAAATTATAGGGGTTAATAATTTGTTGAGTTATCCTGATGAATGAAATATCCATATTCTTAGTCTCTTACTCTTCTTAGTCTCTGGATATAGATGGTGGGACATATTACTCTTGGCTTGGGAATCATGTAAAATAGTTTCTAAATTGATATATTTCAGTCTTATATAGTGATAAATTCCATCAAATAGTAATGAAGAGGTTGATTATGGTATAAGATATTTTTGAATCCTTAGAAACTCTAGATAACTTAATTTTCATGACCACAAATTTGTTGTTTGATGGATTGGGTATAGAATGGTGGAAGACCACCATTATATATTGACCACATAATGTTATGATTTGGGATAATTTTTTGGATTCTTTACATCAAGTGGAACATAACTAAGGATGTGAAGGTGTTTTCGGTATTAAAATTACTAAGAATTTATCAATTAAACCAATCTGTGAAAGTGTATATTGAACGTTTTCTTGACTAGCTCCCTTTTCTCATGAGTTTGTAGTTAATGATTTGATGGATTCCAGGTTCATTGATAAAGGTAATCATCCTGATATTAGTTCAGTGGAATTTTTATCCCTATTGATTACGTAGAAGTAGTTAATAATGTTATCATCGTTAATGATAGTTATATAGGGAAGTTAGTGTAGATTAGTTCATTAACCCTATTGCATGTCCCTAAGGTATGTTTATTCAATTAAGTGAATAATATAAAAGGGAAAATCATGGTGGTGGTGAAGATATAGTGTATCCTTCTATAACTTTTGTCATTTCCTCGATAAAGAGAAAACCTATAGTATGTTTATATATTGGTATATTTGTGAATTCTTACACATATTATTGAATATATCAAT
This sequence comes from Viscum album, assembly GCA_963277665.1. Lineage (NCBI taxonomy): Eukaryota > Viridiplantae > Streptophyta > Magnoliopsida > Santalales > Viscaceae > Viscum > Viscum album. The sequence continues at coordinate 1,374,223,226 of OY728135.1, forward strand.
GGGAGTGTCATATGTTTAGTCACCTCAATCATCATTAGAGGTCATGTGTGTATAGGGTTCAGGATATGAAGAAGTCACAAACCTAGATCTAATATGATCAGTAGTATAGGATGTTACATATATAAAGGATTCAAAAAATTACAAGTGTTTCTCAGAGTTTCCATATATTATTTTTATTTATATTGCAGAATGTCCCATATCATGTGTAAATCCCATTTTAGTTTACTGTAATGGATGAAAAAGTAGTTATCTCATTGTAATCCTTTTTTGGAGATGTGAAAGATCTTATTCTAATGTTATTTTTTTATTTTTCAATTATTTGGTTATTTTAAAATGTTTTAGGGACCTATATAGGTATCTCAATGTTATCCATATCCATGTGGAGTAATATACTATGGTTTTTTGGGTTGGGATTTTCATTGATTCTAAAATTTATGACCAAGGATGTTTTGGACGTGGTAATAATTGTATGTATTTTAATATGGTTTATAATTCTAGGGGATGTTGTGAATGGTTGTATGTATGTTTACATTATTTAATTAAAAGTATATTAGAAGAATGATCATCCCAATGTCATCATTTTATAAGCACTTTCCCTTTTATTTAGTGATTAATCTTCTTCTTAGGATCCAGACATCATTGTTGAAAAGTTAGTTTTGAAGCTTTTTTGATGCGGTTCTCCTATGGATTGGGTTGTTCATGTATTATGTTCATGTTAGTGAGTTCAAGGAGCTATGTTATTAGTGAGTCATTTTGATACGTTATTATGTTCATTGTTATTATGTTCATGTTTTTGAGTTTAGGGAGATGTGTTATTAATGAGATTATTGTTATAGGTTAGTGAATCTTGTCATTTCAAATCTATAATGTTTTAAATGACATTATATTAGACGAAATTCGATGGTTGTGAATACTTTTAGTTCCCTAAAATATCACATTCTATTTTTTATTTATATGGGTTACTTCTGTAATTAGTTCAGGGTGTCTCGAGGATGAATTTTGAAAAATTTACTAATTTCCCATGGTTATATAATGTAACAACCCAAACATTTATCAATGAAATTTACCTTATTATATGTATTTTATATATTATAAAATGTATACATCACATATATTACTTAATAAGAACATTATTATCATAAATTAAGAATGAAATAAGTGATATTTATAGAAATTAAGAAACCTATACCAATGGAATAGTAACCTGGCCCTTGGAATAGTAATATGACTATTAAGAATAGTATTCCAGCTAATAAAATATAAACCTCACCTATAAAATTTTAAGTTAGATTATGGTATCTTATAAATGAAAATATGATATAATTATATCAATTTATAAGTAAATAATTATTTATTAAATGATAAATAAAGTGTTGGTATTTTTATGAAAGGTAAATCTTTATTTAAAATTTTATAATCAATATAAATTTTTATAGGAATACTTAATTTCATAAAATATATTCACAAGTTATTAATTTTTTTATTATAATTATATATAAATATTTTGATACCTTAATTAATTTTTCAACATGTCATAAAATCGATTATAATATTAAAATCAGTATTTTTCGAATAAATGATGATTTTATTTAAAAAAATATCATATGTAGAAAAATATTCTCATAAAAAGGATTCCATTTTTGAATTATATTTTTCAAAAAAAATTATTGTGAATCATTGGGATTTTTGTAAAATAGTAGACTTTTTGTTGAATTGTGAAATACGGTAATTTATGGTGTTTAGAAAATACATGAATTATTAAGTCATGGATAATGTATAGATGAGGAAATAACCCAGTAGATCGAAATATCTTAAAACTTTTACTATATTAGTCAAAATAATCAAAATTATTGATAGTATTGAGCCAAAATATTAAAATAATGAATAAAACAATAAAAAACTCCCCTCTTCTCCCCTTTAAATACATCCCTCACCACCTCTTACCCTCACACCTTATAAGTCTTTTATCATATCTAAATTAAACCCAATTCCCTCCCCAATCTTGTTCCATATGTTTAGGATATTTTTGGTCTTAAAAAAAGACCAAAAACTTGTTCATTAAGGAGGTTCTTAGGGAGACAACATTCAAGTGGTAAGCCCTTAATCCTCCTCTTTCAAGTTATTTTATTTTCTTATCCATTCATCAACTCCTCTATCAAAAAGTGACATGATTAATCCAATATATTATAAATAATCTAATTTTATTTTTTTATTGTGATAACCATCATCAAATCTATTCTCTTCAATTTTATTCTGAAAATGAAAACTTCATCTGTGACATTTTGATTCATCACCTCCGTGGAGGATGAGTTTTAAATTTTTTTACCACCTTAAATGCTGGTAAAAACCCATTATTATGGTTAAATTATATTTTATTATACATATTATAAGTTATATATTATTCAGTAACCAATATATAAGTATGATATTAAATAAAATGATATAATTTTGTGTTGGTCGTAAAAACATCCATACTAAATAAAATCATTATCATTATCATTTTCTTTAATGAGTAATTCTCATTCCATATAAAAAAGATATATAATACAACATTCCTTTTTAAGTTTAAAAATAAAATTTATTTTCAATTATTAAGAATTATTTTCTGTATACAATAACTTTCATACTTTTATACAAGTCAACTGTTAATGAAATCTAAGAAAAAAACACTTTTTGAATGATGAAATTGAACATTCTAAGTCATTTTAAATTCGATAAATGATCTTAAAAATTTATAGAAAAAATTACATATATAATAGGTTATTTATTAATTAATTAATTAATCTAATTTTATTATCTAGAATATTAATCTTAGTAAAGCATTCAGACATAAGGCATTTAGATTCTCGAACCCAACTCCTTTCCATTGTATTATTCTAATTTCACGACTTTTTTGGTATAAATATTTATATAATTTTCATTAGATATAATTTATTTGTCATTAAATTTTATTTTATAATATATAAATGTTTCTAATAAAAATTTATGATATATACAATGATTTTTCAAAAAACCTCTTATTTCCAAAACAAATTTGGACTTATCTCGAGTTGTTTATTCTTTACTCAAGAATAATGAATCTTATACCAAATATGTTTTACTCTTTTAATTATTGAACCCCATTATTATTCACTATTTATATAATATTTATGTAACTCATTTCATTACATGGTTTACGTCATGAATTTTATTGATAAACGTTACATGTGTCATGCATGATTATGTAAATGTTATGATTTGATGGGTGCAACTAGAATTATATTGAGCTCTAATACATGGGTTAATGTGATGTATCTCAAGATATAATGTGCAATAGGTGTTTACACGATGTTATTTTTGTTCAAAATGATGAATTTATGATTATGTACATATGTTATGTATGATCATAAGGCTAGATTTTTCACAACTACGAGTGTTATTTGACAAATCAGACATGATGTTTCATTTTTATGTATTTACACATTCTATTCCTTTATCTAATTATTCCTCTTACGATTATGATTATTATTCTATTCTTATGTTATGATGATTATGATTATGCTCACCCATGTTATTTTGATTCATGCCCTTATTTATCCTCTTACTAGGATTTTTTCTTACCCCTTTTCTTTCATGTATATCCTCTGGTGACTATGTATACTAAGGAGAACATGATATTTAATGAGATAGAGAAGAGTTTTTTTAAATTATATTTCTTATTATAGTTAATATTCTGTATGTTCCTAATTTTTCCCAGACACTAAACCCATGTGTCCTTGTTTTTGTAACTCGATTATATTTTTTATCTCTAAAACAAAGTAATAGTCATGTAAACAAATTAAGGTCACTATATATCATATCAGAGAAAGGTTTATTTAATTTAGGAATTATGATTAGATAACATTAGTAAATATCCAAAGTATGATACTAAGTATATGTAATTATCAATGAATATTTGTTGTAGAAAAATACTAAATGTAGGGATCACGTAATATATTCCTTTTTAGTTACATTCACAAATTAATAAATTATTTATTCTTGACTTGTTGACTTATATTTTGTTAAAACCTAATCTACCTTACGAAATGGTGGGAACCATGAGAAACCATACCAAAAACCCATGTAAGGTAAAATATAGTGATTTCCAAAATGACATCCCCAATGCCTTGGGAGGTGGAGTTCAAAATTTCATGGTGATACATACCTAACCATCCAGGGCTATGTACAATAAACTAAGCAATGTGAAACTTCTGCCTTCAATTAATATTGAGCAACTGGTAATCGAATATTTTATGGGAAATAAAAAATGACATTTAGTAGATCTTATAAACCACATTTTGTGGAACAATAGATCATATAAATGGAGAATATACTTTAAATTATCCATTATTCTGATAAGGATAATGAGACATTGTTTATCTATCTTTCAGATGGAGAGGCTGATCAGTGGTGGGTGTCGATTAATAACACCAATCCAAAGGATGAAATTGAAGAGATGGGTATGGAAGAATATATGAAAATATTTATTACCAATAATTTCCCTCAAAATCTTTGTACAAATATAGAGATATAATTCATAGTGCTGAAGAAGAAAATAAAGTTTAACCAGTCACAGACTACAAAGAAAATCTCAAAATGTTTGAAAGGTATGTCTCGATTTTGGATATAAAAATGATAGAAAAATAGATGGACAATTTAGTGGTTTAAAACCAAACCTTTGGAAGGATTTATTTATTAAATAATTTGTTAGTTATGTGTAATTTGTACAATGTTCTCTCAAAGTGCAGTTGTGTTGGGAAAAATCAATCAACTTATCAATGAAGCATTTTTGGGTTGATTGTGTTTGTTGAAAAAAGAGGGTGTTCATTGCCTTTTGTGGAGATACATAGATACTGTTGAAAATCTCTATTTACAATTATCCATGAAAAATTAATGGATGATCTGAAGGCAGTACAAAAATAATTGATACAAGGTGGCACAATTTTTCAGTGTTAGTCAAATTTTTTTGCCTCAAAGTTGGAAAATGGAGAAAGGTGTTTTGGAAAAAGAAGTATCATATAATATTTAATATTGTTTTAAATATTTCACGTATGTTATGTTTCATGATTATAACATAAAAAATGGAAAAGGCATGAAGTGGGAAAAATATTCAACGAGTGCGTAAAAGATGAGGTTGCGCCAAAGAGGATTATGTGTCCAATGTTATTTCAAATGTTATTTTCACGATAAATTTTTTTTTTGTGATGAATCATGGTTTTGAGAGATATGTTAGGGTTTTATGTTTTGGGTTCGGCAATGCCTGTAAATAATAGGTGACCCCAGAATTCGAAAAATCTAAACACTTAGAGAGAATCCTAGCCCTAGATCACGTAAGAATTACGTTCAATGGTAGTTTGGAAAAATTATTGGAGTTGTGTGAATGATAGGAAAGTTTTACATAATACTAAAGTTTTGAACAAAAATGAAGTTTCACACCAGATGTGTTTCATGAAAAATGTTAAATTTTTCATGCATGGAATTAATGATCTGCGGAAGATGTAGTAAGGGTTGCGTGAAGGATTTGAAGTTTCACAGCACATTTATGGTTAATTATTATTCATAATTGGATGAAATTGGGAAAAAAATAGAATATACATACAATTGTGGATGAATTCATTTGAGATAATGAAGGGACCTAAAAGTCTATGAAATGTGAGCAGATATTCAGAAGAATCAGTGAGTACAATTTAGTTGAAAGAGTAGTGAGCTCTCAAATCGTGATTGGTTATAAACTAGGAGGGACAAAGAGTCCACTACGAACACTGTAAATAGAACATTTCTTATAGTGGCATTTTTACATTAACACATTATAAATATAATATTCTTTTATTTATCTCAATAAGGGTGAACCAAGAAAGATTTTTATGTCTCGTGTATGCTTTCATTTATGTTCATAATTTTCATCAAGAATGAGAGAGAAAAGATTTTTGTTTAATAGTGAAACATGATCAAAAGAGAAATTGATTTTTATCTTCCACACCCTAATTCACCCCTACCCCTCATAGGGTATTAGACCTAGTGGTCCTAACAATTGGTATCAAGTCCAATGATTCAATTCAGTGTTTCTCTCCAAATGGTGGTCATCAATCCCAATGGGATTTCAATCATCGATGATGATATTTTTTAGTTATGTAATAATAGGATGAAAAACTACTTATAATACTTATGAATGGATGTCTTTATAGCATTGATGCATGGTATTTCATCGATCATTGATAGTGGCATATTATCGGATGATGAGCTATAAAAATAAGATGTTAATACCAAAGGAATCAATGCTTTAGGGGAAGCCCTATCCAATGCAATATATATGAAGGTGATTTCATGAAACAAAATATGCTATGTGGGAAAAATAATTGAATATATATGAAGGAGACTCAAATTTTAGTGAAGAAAAGCTTTTAGTTATGTGGAAAACTATGAAGATCATAGAATGATCATTAATGAGAATGTTGATGCATTCTTTAATAGGGTAAATGTTGTAGTAGAAGACATGATAGGTCATGGAGAATTAATTGATGATATAAATATTTTAAAGTGTATCTTGAGGAAACTTCCACCTTGGTTCAATCCAACCATTTCATTACTGGAAGATAATGTTTCGAAATATTTGAAACTAGATAGATTGCATAGTACCATTGAAGAATATGAAATGAAAAATAATGATAACGATGATGTGGAAAAGGTAAAATCTAAAGAGGTGGAATTAATGTCGATGAAAAATCTCCCCATTAATGATTCTTAGTAAGAAGAATAGGCAGATGAGGTGATGTTATTCATTTCATCAAACGAAAAATAGGGAAAGGAATGTTCAAATGGAAACTTCCACATTTTTTCTTTAGATGTGGAAAGGTTGGTCATATTGTAGAAAATATTCTCTAATATTCACTATGATGATTATGAGGATGATGTTGAAATCATTATGAAGAAGTCTCCAGTCTATGTGAAAGGAATTAATTTTTTTAATAAAAATTTCATTGTGAAAAAGAATCTTCTTTTAAAAGAATGTGAAAGTTTAGAAGAATATGAGGTTAGAGAACAGACAAGATTATGGAGAAAATTTTATTGTGGATGTTATCTATAGTGATGAGAAAAAGGAAGAAACATACATTGATGAAGAATAAGTTAAAGGAAGAGTGGATATAGAGGTCGAATTATAAACATCTGCTGAAGAGATAAGTGTTTGGAGAGATAAAATGATGAAAGAAAACAATGTTTTTCATGATTCCACACTCTATATCTAGAAACATGAAGAAGAGAGGTTTCTGATGATAATTGAAATTGAAAAACTTAATTCTTCAATACTATAGAGATCATAGAAGGGTGTTGAGTACAAGCTGGAAATCAAGGAACCAAAAAGTAAAATTTATAGTTTGACTAACATTAGAAGGTATCAAATAAAATGTATCAAAGAACATAAAGATGAAATTTTCAGTTCGCAACTAAAATATAAAGATCTATAAAAACCCTTGACTCTCAATATAACATCGTCATGGAAGATCACTCAAAATATAGAATGTCTAGAAGTGGAGTATAGAGATCCAGTAAAACAGAAGAACAGATGAATCTAAATGATAAGGCTGGTATGGGGCTTGATCATAAATAAAAAGTTTTCATAGTTGAAGTCAAAGAAAAATAACCCACTTTTAAATTTAAGATTTATTTGGTTATAATGAAGAATCGTAAGATTCGTTGGACAACCGGTGTTATAGAAGTGACATATAGAAATGCACATCACATCAGGTGTAATTGCGATGTAAATATGTGACACGCACAAAATTGGTTTACATTACCAAGAGATAATATAGGGAATAATATAAATTGTGGGATCCAAATAGATCTTAACACTCTATTAAATATTTGGAGGGAATAATTTTTTTGTGTAGAGGATTTGGGAACATGAATAGTTTTTGTACACAAACCATTCATACGAATGTTCCATTGTAGAATCAAATAAGTCACAAGAATCACATCAAAGAATCAACAGATGATTTGAATAAAAAAAATAGATTTTCAGTATTGAATGATTAATATAGGCTATCAGACTCTATGGAATATAAAAATTTTCAATCAATGTCCAGTGTGAAGACAAAAACAACGATCAGAAAAAAAAAGATGATAAGACGGTTTTTGTGTAAATTTCCCTTAAATCATTAGACTATTCTGGTGTATGGATCTATGATAGTGGTTTCAAAAACCATATAAAAGTAAATAAGAATCATTTAAAAGGTATAAAATATTATAAATAAGTAATTTTCATGTTTGGAAATTATTAAGCCCTCAAGATAATTGGAATTAGAAAGGCCTGGTTTGGGAAAAAATGGGACATGATGATGTCTTAGTAGTAGAAGGTCCCAGTTACAACCTGCTTAGTGTTAGTCAAATATGTGACTCAGTTAATTCCATAAGATTTAATAATAATATTTGTATCATCAAATTAATAGATGGTGTAGTTGTTCTATTGGGATAAAGTAAAAAGGTAAATCTATGCATTGTAAGTGGGGAAAAAGATATATGATTTTTATCAAGATGGGAAGGAAACAAGTTGTGGCATAAATGATAGGGTCATCTATTCCAACCATCCTTGGAATATCTAGTAATGTGTTATGTAGCCGGAGACCGCCATAATCTATTACATTGTCATACTCATAGGTGCGATGCATGTCAAAAAGGGAAGATCATCAAAAATACATACAAGGAAAATTATTAGAAGTCAACAAAAGTTATTGAATTGATGCATACCGATGTGTGAGAACCAATCACACCAAGATTAATGGATAATAATAGATATTATGTTCTTTTCATTGATTATTATAGCATAATGGAATGAGTAGTTTTCATTTCCCATAATTTTAATGTGTTTAGTTGTACAAAATAGTTTTGTATGTAATCTGAAATGATCATTTGGAAGAAAATTATAATGTCTCATACTGATAATGGTAAATATTCACAAATAGTAAAGTGGTAGACTATCTTGAGAAAAACAGGATAAGGAATTAAGTATTTTTTGTATTAAATCACCAAAATAATGGATTGTTTGAGTGGATAAATTGGATCATCAACAACATGGAATGAACGATGCATATTAAAAAATACCTACCAAAGAAATTTTGGAAGGATGCAGTCTAGACATCAGTCTACATTTCTAATACATCTCTGTTGTGTTTGAAGGAAGGAATGAATCTATATGAGAGGTGGAATTGAAATAATCCAACATTGAAATACATTAAAATAATTTTATGTAAGTTATTTATTCCCAAAAATGTAAAACATAAGACATTTAATTTATGGGGAGATGAGAGGATATTCCCTGGATACTCTGTAAAAAAAAGTCATGTACATGATTTAATAAGAGGATAGAAAAATTATTTTAGAGAAATAATATCAGTATAGTGGAAAATGAAGATAATATTCAAAAACACAGTGAAAATTTTCCAAATCAAATTGATGGGGAGGTAAGTAACATAGGGGGAGAAGAAGTGGAATATGATGATTCAGATGAAGATAGTGACAATGTGAAAGAATGTTTCATGTTTGAATCTATAATGAAGAAAAAGAGTCAGGATGAAATTTATTGGTAAATTTCCATTGGTGATTAGATATTTATAGTTCAAAAATGAAGAATGAAGTCATTGCATTATACATCTTTCCTATATTATTTTGTGACTAAATGTTTTTCTGATATAGATGTAGATAAAAACTGGATTTTGGAAATGAATGATGAGATAGACCATATTGAGAAAAATCAGACATTGGAGATTGTTTTGTGGCTGAAAGAAAATAATTTTATCAGTACTAAAAGTGTCTTTCACAAAAAGATGAAGGTTACTCCTAGATAGAGGGTATCGATGTCGATGAAACATTTTCACATATTGCATGGCTAGAGACAATCAGATTATTATTTTCCATTATAGTGTAATGGAAGTTCAATTTTTTCCAAATGGATGTCATGTCAGCATTTCTAAATGGAGTTCTAAAAGAAGAAGTGTATATTGAGAAACCAAATATTATTCTCATTCATGAAGATTAAAATATAGTTTTTTTGTTGAATAAGGTTCTATATGGATTAAAGAATGTACCAAGAAAAGAGTATTCAAGACCAGATGAGTTTTTGAAGAAACTCAATTTTCAACATGGTGGAGTTGATTACAATCTCTATGTAAACAATGATAGTAATCAAAGGATGATGGTTGTATTTTATGTTGATGAAAGTATATTTGGTGGATCAGATGAATAAAAAATGCATCTAGTTTTCATAATTCATGAAACGTGAGATTGAAATGTCATTGATTAGTGAGATGACATTTTTTTGGTTTACAGGTGACACAAGGAAGGAATGAATCTATAATTTCCCAATCCAAATATGCCACGTAGGTTCTAAGATGATTTATAATGGAAAATTCCAAGGATATGAAAAATATGGATACTGCCCATATGAAACAATCAAAATATGATGATGGAAAGGCAGTTGATATCATAGAATATAGGAAAATCATTGTCAATTTACAGAAGATGACAAAAAAATACCTGATATTATTTTTGTCACAGGCCAAGCAGCAATATATCAAAATAATCCCAAAGAAATCCACATTCTTATTATGAAAATAATAATTCGTTTTATCAATGGAATGATGTATTTTGGTTTTATGTACAATGAAAAATCTATGAAAAAGTTATTGGGATATACAAATGTAGAAATAGCGGGATCCGAAGATGTTAGAAACTAAACATCATGTGGTTCATTCTATTATTGGTGGATTGTTTCTTTCCTGGCTATGTAGGAATCAAGATTTCATTTCATTGAGAACCGCATATGATGAGTGTTGTTCTCCTCTAGTTTTAAGGCTCAAAAATCATGATTAACTATGATAATTATTATTTTTTGATATACGTTGTGTTTAATCTTGATCAATTATAAATTTAACCTATGGTGTTAGTGTTTACATCATAAGATAGCATTATAGATTTTGGTTATGTTTGAGACACTGATAAGTTTGAGCTACTAATACTAGTTCTACTGGTAGAAAAGTCACCAATACATAATCTGCCAATGAAATAAGCTGCTGATAAGATACTTCACCAACAGAGAGTCTTAGAATTTATTTCTAATTATGTTTCATTGATAGCTTCACTCACCAACATATTGAGTTACTGATGCTTGACCTACAAGCGCCTGACCTAACAACGCTAGACCTACTGATTCCTGACATATCCATGTCTGACTTACCAATAGAGAGGCTGACCAACATTCAAATTTTCATTATGAATATGATACCGAAATATGAGTTACCAATGCATCACCTACGAAAATCTGATCTACCAACACATCACCTACCAATAGCAGAGTTATGAATGAATGATATATCAACCAATAGAATGATATACCGATTACATGAGTCACCAAAATCACAATACAATGATATCTAATCTACCAATAGATAGAGTAACTGATGATCTATCTCTTAAATTTGAACTGGCCTCTAATGGTTATATTTAGAAAACATAGTACTTCTTATTATATTAATGAGATTTTCTGCCTTTTCATAGACAACATTTAATGATGTTAGAGACCAATATGAGGTACTAGAAAACATTATTCTTGTTTTTGTAAAGAGAATATCTAGATCTAAAAGAAATATATAGAGAAAGAGGTGACCTAGAATAAATTGATTGTGTACCCAAGTGAAAAACACAACAGCTTCTAACTATGCATACACAGAGACGCTTCTAAGAACCAAAATACCAATAATATCTATAGAAACAACATAGAACATAAGAACACTTCAAGGAATCATCTACCTCACTAGGAATAGAAGAAATAAGAAAAAAGAACTCTCTGTTTTTCTGTCTATTTATGGAAGACGATTCCATCTTCCTTTATACTATCCTGAAGAATCCCAGAAGCTTCATAGAACATCACATAGAGAATTCTAAACTCTACTTATCATTTTTCTCTACCTGTGTACTTTAGTTACATTTCGAGTAGTGTGTGTCTCTTTTATATAAACATACACTGACTCCAGTGACAAATGAAAATATACATAGATATCATCACAATATTATCTTTTTAAACCATACACTCTCATGTATAACAATGGAATATGTCCTATTGTGGCCTGTTTGTTTTTACACTCCCATAAAAACTATGGAAGAGGTCTGTTGACCCGGATAGTTTGTATATTTTTGTTCACCCGGATCTAGGGTGTGGATCAAGTTTATTTAATATAAGTTTCTTGGTGTAAGGTGGTCATCATGAAGAGAGGATTATGTCTCAACTTGTGACTAGACCTATTGTTTAAACCTCATGTGATTTTCATTTTTTCTCAATTGATATAATAATTTTAGAGAACCTAACTTCACTCTGATAGTAAATATTAGATAGTGGTTATATTAGAATTCTATTTTGTAGAATCAATTCAAAATCTAATATAATAATCTATATTGTTTTAACTGAGAACTAATCAATCTTTGAGAAATCATTCAAATGATCAAATCTTTTATAAATATACTACTTTTTCTTAAGTGGAAAAAAATTTGATTTTAGATTGAGGGATTTTTTAAATAAGAATTTTGGGAATAAATTTTTATAGGATCTCAATTCACCCCCTATTTTGTGTCGTACTCTGACCAACATTTGGTATTAGAGGGATTTGGAAATCTATTTCAAAAAAATCAACTATGATTTTAGTTGTTCTTTTAAATATCTCTAAATTTTTGTTAGTTATATATTTCTAGTTATTTAAAACTCTAGTTCATTCTTTAATTTCGGTAATAGATAGGAAGTTGTTGCCACTAACAAACCTCCCTATTTCAATGGAAAAAATTATGCCCAGTGGAAAATTAAAATGATAATAAATTTGGAATGTATGGGTTTTGAAATATGTTCTTCAATTTTATATGAATATAAGATTAATACTACTTCTAGGAAATCTTGGGATGATTCCAATATGGTACCCTAAAATAATAACAATAAAGATATGAATTCTTTATAAATATCTTTAAGTGATTAAGAATTTAATAGGATTTTAATATGTAAAACAATATTTGAAATTTGGGTTACCTTCACTATTTCTCGTGAAGGAACCACTTATGTTAAAATATGAAACATAATACATATATTATTAAATTTTATCACATTAAAATGAAGCCTGATGAACCCATTTATAACATGCTTCCCTGGTTCAATGAGATTGTAAATATGATGGTCTTTTTGGGAAAGATAGTCACATCTAATGAACAAGTAATGCCAATTCACATTTTTTCACCATAAAGATGGAGAAGAACCAAAGTTTCAATAAGGGAATCATGTGACATCATCAATATACCATTAAAAGAGCTAATAGGTAAATTGATAATGTATGAGGAAAATCTAAAGGTCAAAAAAGAGAAAGATGATGAAACAAAGAGGAAGACACCGTCTTTTAAAACCACTGCCTCAAAATAAAACGAGAATGTACAAGTTCATGATACAAGTTCCAGCAATGAAGAATCACCATGTGAAAGTGATGAGAAAATGGATCAGCTATCCAGATGATTTATGAATTTTCATAAAAGAAATCAGTTATGAATAAAAACTAGATATAAGTGGAAATATTACAGAAAAAGAAACTTAAAAAGGACTATAAGAGGAATTGAAATACTAATGAAATAGTCTATATGAGTGTAAGATAATTAAAATGTGAAAGATGGTTATCTTAAGTTATAGATAAAAATGAAATATGAGGACAATGATAAAAATCACAATAATGAAATGAAGGAGACCTGGATTTCCTCTAAGAAGAGCTCCAATTAATCTTATTCTTCACATGATAAGGAGGATGACAACTACAATATATGTCTCATTACAATCACATTTGAGGTAACCCAAGAATATTCTGTATAGAATTACAATAATTTCAGAAATAAATCTGATTCTGAGAATATGAAAAATCAAGAAATGTTTGAATATTATATAATCCTTGAGGACACAAACAAAGATATAAAAAATAAGTATAAATATTCCAAGAAAATACCCGCCCTTATTGTTTTTGTTAAATCCAAACTAACTATTGAAAGGAAAATAATGCTCGAATTTTTTATGAGAATGATGAACATAAACTATCCAATGATAAATTTAAGAAGTATCTTGAGATATTCACTAATGGTAAATATAACTTAGTTAAAATTCTTGGAAAAAAAGTTTCTCCAATATATACTACCAGTATTTGTTATCAACTTGGAAAAATAAATTTTGTTAAAATAAATTTTGTATCAAAATCTGGAAAATTTGTGTTTGTGCCGAGATCTCAAAAATCTACTGCAAGTTCTAGCACTAGAAATATTTCTACTACATCAAATTTTTTTAGACCAAAATTCATTTATATATATAATACATTACATGTTGGTTATATTAAACCAATAAAAAATATAGGTTCCCAAATCATTAATTACTAATGTCACTAGACCCAAGAAAATATGGATAGCAAAGCATTTTCTTGTTTAATCTATTTTTGTAGGAATTTTTTTTAAAGAGTTCATGTAAGAGCTTATTGTACCTTGATAATGGGTGTTTAAGACATATTTTATGGGACTATTTGAGCTTCAATAACCTTATACAGATAAATGGTGGGCATGTCACCTTTGGTGACAATGCAAAAGGAAAAATTATTGTCCTTAGCCAAATTATTAACACTGATTCAATTCTAATTTATAATGTTCTTTTTGTTAGTGGTCTTATGTATAATTTTCATAGAATCTCACTATTATGTAATGATGGTTTTAATGTTAAATTTTGAAATTATTACTATAATTTTTTATTATTTTAATAATTTTTCAGTATTCACTGGTTTTAGAAATGAAAATTATTAGGTTGTGAATTTCGATTATTTAGTTTCTAAAAAAGTTTCTTACTTGATTGCTGTTATCAAAGTGTCTTGGATCTGGAATATGAAACTACTCCATTGAAATATTTATTCTCTTAGAAAAAAATACTTGGAATGGACTATTCAAGGATCTACCTAAACCTGAGTTTCCAAATGAAAAAGTATGTAATCCTTGTCAAAAATGTAAACAACCTAAAATATATTTCATCCCAAAGAAGGAAGTATCAACATTACAACCACTTAAGTAGGTTTACATGGATTGTTTTAGACCATCTAGATTTTCAAGTTTATATGGAAATCATTATGTTTATGTTCTTGTATATAAATTTTTTTGTTATATTTGGACTTAATTTTTGGCTCATAAGAGTGAATCTTGTTCCGAATTCACCAATTATGCTAGAACTATAGAGAAATTGAGGGGTATTAGAATTAAAAATTTACGAAGTGACCATGGTCATGAGTTTAAAAACCAATAGTTAGCATCTTTATTCTCAAAAACTGGCTATAGTCATAATGTCTCTTCTCCTAGGACACCCTGGAATAATGGAGTCAGAGAAAGATAGAATAGAACCTTATATGAAATATTTTAGACGATAGTAAATGAGTATGACATACCTATTTACTTTTGGGTATAATCTATGAATACAAATTTTCATATTATTAATAGTTTTTTAATTAGACCATCCCTAAGAAAACATCCAATGATATATGGAACAATAGGAAGCCTAAAGTTAATTACATTAATGTTTTTTATTGAAAATTATTTATCCATAATATAAAAGATTATATTGAAATTTTTTCTTCGGTAATTCATGAATGAATTTTCCTAGGTTTTTCAACCTCTAACAATGTGTATAAGGTCTTCCATAAAATAACCAAGTGTGTGGAAGAATTTTTACAAATCAAATTTGAGGAAACGGATCTACATGATCCTCAAACCTATCTAGAAAATATTAAGGATGGTCTATCCAATATAGAAATAAATGTTAAACCTTCTAACTTTGCTGTTATGCAAGCAGCAAAATCCTCTAGTTCTGGAAAATCTCTGGAATCTGTTCATAGGGAACCCAAACCTGTAGAAGACCCTAAAATAACAAGAACATATTTTTCTATCTCTTTTTTAACCCTTATAAACCATCTCTTAGATTTTTAGTTGGATAATTAGATAAAGGTTCATAGACGCGATCTTTTCTTAGAAACTAGGTTGAACATCAATCCTTTTTGTGACATCTTGAACCTAAAAAACATTAATGATGCAATCAGTGGTGAGTTTTGGGTAATGGATATGTGATAAGAGTTAAATCAGTTTAAAATAAATAATTTTGGGAAACTTGTTGATAGACCCAAAGGTAGGTTCACTATAGGAACAAAGTGGGTATTTAGAAATAAAGAGGATGAAGTTGGTACAATAGTGAGAAATAAGGACATAATGGTTGCACATGGATGTATTAAAGAAAAAGTAATTGACTATGAAGAAATATTTTCACCTAAATATTGACTTGAATCCATTAGAATAATTCTAGCTTATAGAGCACATCTCAATTTCAAACCATATCAAATGAATGTTAAAATTTCATTCCAAAATGGCTATATAGATGATGTTGTTTTTTGTTAAATGGCCTCCTTATTTTACAATTCCCCATTTTCCAAATGATTTTTTTAAATTAACAAAAATTTGTATTGTTTAAAATGGGATCCAAGAGATTGGTACGATAGGCTTGGAACTTTTCTTATATCAAAAGGTATTAAAAAGGCATTTCTGATCCAAATATTTTTATAAAATGAATTTCAAATGATGTTTTAGTTTTTAAAATCTATGTTGATGATATTATAATTGGATCTTCAACAAATTATTTATGTATTTATTATTAAAAAATAATAAAAATTGAATTTTTAATGATTTTAATGGGTGAAATCAAATTATTTCTTAGATTTGAAAATTTTCAAAATACAAAAGGGTACTATTTTAAATCATTGTAAATAAAATTATGTTATTTGAAAATATTTTTTTTGATAGTAAAGAATGTAGTGATACTCTAATGAGTACCACCTGTAAATTGGATCTTTATTAAAATGGAAAATTTGTTGATTAAAATAATTAAAGACGGATGGTTGGTAGTCTACTCTACATGACTGCAATCCATCCTAATATTATGTTTAGTGTGTGTACGTTTTAAAGAAAACCCAAAATAATTTTATTTTAAGTGTTGAAAATTTTATTTCTGAATACCTCATGTATACTACCAACTTAAGATAGTTATATCCTATAGGAACCCCATTTTATTTAGTTAGATATTCTAATGCATATTTTGCTAGCAGTAAGTAAGATTGAAAAAGAACATATAGAACATGTCACTTTTTGGGCGGGTATCTAGTTCATGGTGTAGTAAAAATAAAAATTATATTGTATTATCTTCTGAAGAAGCTGAATACATAGCTTTTGGTACTATTCTTCTCATATTTTTTGGATGATACACACATTTCTGGATTATGGATATAAGATTAGGCATGTCCCTATAATCTGTGACAACACATGTGCGATTAATATTTCTAGGATTCTATTTTCTCACTCTAGAAAAAACATATTTATGTAAGAAATAATTTTTTTGAGATATCATTATAAAAAATGTGGTATAAATCTTTAATTTATTAGCATAGAACATTGACTTTATAATATTTTTACTAAGCCTTTAAATATTGAGAGGATAAGTTACATTAGACAAGAGTTTAGGATGATAAATTTTTGAGGACCTACTATTGATGACTCACCGATATGACCTACCAATGAATTCTCACCAACATGTCTCATTGATGATGTCTTATCGATGATGTCTCACTGATGTGTCTCAACGATGATATCTCACTGATGTGTCTCAACGATGATATCTCAAAGATGATGTCTCACCGACGTGTCTAACTGATGATGTCTCACTAACAGATATTGAATTATTTATGAATCTAGAAATTGAATCATCTCTTTTTTGTTTATTTTATTTTATTTCAACCCAAATTTTTTATTTTCTATTTTCAAATACCAAAGTGATAAAAACACGGGTCGTTCTAATACGTATTTTACCCTTACACGGTGATTCTCATGCTTCTTACCCACAAAACGTTCTCTCTCAAGTTGCTACATTTCTCTATCAAACAGAAACCTTCAAACCTCTCTCAATGGATCATGTCAATCACCTTCTTCAAGGATCTGAGGATGAGTCACATCAATATAAGAGGCGGAGAGGTGGAGGTATCCAAACAAAATCACTTCTTATTCATCTGGAACTCGCAAATCGTGTTGTGACCCTAGAGATGGAAGTATATTCAGAATGGTTGTTGTCGAGTAAGACTCTTCTACTAAATGTATTTCCCACCCATGTTTGGTTAGAGTGGTTCCCCAATAATGCTATTTCATATTATTCGAGGTTGGTATATGAGTTTTACTAGTATTCTTTGTTTCTTCTGGAAGGATTTTAGGTATTTTGGATAAAGTTGATAGTGGATGGAAAGATAGTGTCTTTTTCTTCTAAGAATTGGGATGAAAGACAAAAGGTATCCCATAATGGTGTTTATGATGACGATCTTGGAATTTCTCCTCCAATAAGTGACATCATTAGTTATGAGGCATATTTATCTGTGTTTATTTGAAATAGATATCATATGGGGCCTATTTCAAGAGAGATCAATGGTGACAGATGGATTTTATTTAAATTCATCCAACATCTATTATGTCCAAAGAAAGGATATTTTTCATCTCTTAAGTATCAGGATGTTCACTTTCAATATATGTTGAAGAAATTTCATAATGTAAATCTATTCAGATATTTGATTGTTCATATTAGTGAGATGTTTAAACCACATATAAAGACTAATTCATTGTTTTATCCTACTTTTATCTCTATTATGTTGAAGGAAAAGGGTTTATTTAATGATGGTGAAGAGACTATTCTAGCTTGTGATGGGCTTTATATGGAAAAAGATATATTTAGGAGGATGAGGGTTAACTGGAACCATTTGAATAAAATTTGATTTGAGGATAATGGTAATCTATAGGAAAATTTCAATCATGTTTTGAATCCCTTGAGGCCAAGCAATATGATAGACCTTGGTCTAGGACAAGATGAAGTGTGTGTTTATTCTAATGAGGATGTGCCTGTGGAATTTGAAAGATATGAATCTCCAAAATATGACATGAGTGAACCTAACATTTTTTATTTTCCCACAAGGATGACTTATGGTATTTGAAGTCCACCAAGACCTCTACCTTCTATAAAACCACTTCTACCTGAGAATGATATTGATGAGACAAAAGAGTCTATGGATGTTGAGTAAGTTAGTAGATCAGATAGCGAGGGAGACTATGGCGATGAAGAAGGAAATGGTATTGAAGAAGATGAATACAAGGATAATGATGGAGTTGGGGAATATATTGAGGAATATAATTAAAATTATAGTGAATATGAAGGCTGTAAAGATTCATATAGTGAATTGGATCATCTGGGTGATGGTAAATGTCCTGATACTAGACCTATTAATCTTAAATTAGAGCCCGTTGAGCTTGAGAGTCCCTCTGATGCACAGTTGTGGAACTTGAACTCATTGTGGAACCACATTTAGCCTCTGATTCTCATGTTGAACCAACAATGGTTGAGTATATAGCTCTTGATAACCTTATTCATGATGAATTTACTTATGAAAAATAAGTCTTAGTGAATTCAGTGAGAAAATTAGTCTATTCTTAGAAAAGGACACCAACTAAGGAGGAGAGATAAACTAAGAGAGATATGATTGATGTACAGGATCCTTTGGATGACAATGATGTACTAGTATGTTGGATTGATCTTTGATGTCTGGGTTTTGTTCAAGATTATTCTAATTTTGAGGATATTAATAGTGCTCCTATAAAGGCTCCTATTATTGATCCAAAATCTGTTGAGTATATCATGAGATAAATTTCAATGTGTTTAAAGATGGAATATTAGTTGAAGTCTGATTCTTTCTTCCCTATCAACCATATACTATTGTAATAATTAGTGAATGATATGCCAATTTGATAATTGATAGATTTATATCTTAGGTTGAGCCATGGTTGATCTCTCTTTTGGAAGTTGTTGTTTTAGACAATCATAAGATGAGGAATGAGATTACTACAATTGTTTCTTCCATTAACACTCTCACTATTGATTATAGGATATCCTTAGATAAAGTGGTGAAACATTGTTTGGATTCAACCTTTAGGAACGATACTACCAAGCCTCAGCCTCTTAATCTTATTGTAGACTAGTTAAGGTTAGATATCAGAGATATAGTGCAAGGTTCATCTTCTTTAGCTATCCCTACTATCTATTATCTAGATGTTGAGATGGTCTAAAATGGTATTAGAGATGAACTTAATACTCTAATGGGTTACACAGATTAGGAGATCCTTAGTATGATACGCAAGAATAGTAACCATGTGCATGACATGGTTAGATTCAACTCAAAATAATCATACACTTATAAAGAAGAAATAGCTCAAAATATAGATTTAAATTTTAAGAGGATTTACACCAAGAACCAATTAACTAGTCCTTTTTTATATTTAATAGAGACTTTGAGGCTACCAATAGTGAATCAGGCATTCAAGGAGAAGGTTAATTAGTTGAGGGATTTTACTCCTACCCTATAGAAGTTTATGGAGAATAAGAATGTTTTTTTAAAGGAAAAGAAATATGGTGGTGAGGTCATCAAGGACTTTATCAATATTCTAAAACCATACCTACATCATCACAACACAACCATTGTTTCCCCTCGGGTTTCTCCTATCAGACCAGTCACACCTACTTATACCTGTTTATTATCTACACTTTTCTCACCATTGAACAAGAAACCTACTCAAGATCGCATTAAAATTATACATTTCACCCAATAAGAACTGACATGTTTTTCATCCCCTTCTAGATTGATCCATGCCCCCATCTATTTTTTAATGTAGGGACTCTTCCTTCCCTCATTATTGGATCTACCCCTTCAACCACTCCTACCTGTACACCTTATTCTCCTCCCTCATCTTCTTATGATGAGGTAAAGGAAGTGACATACTCCATTGTAACCAATAAGTAGTTGGATCATTTTTTGAAATGGATTTGATGTAAAAAATTTGTAATACTTTTTTCTATCCTTTTAATTACTTGATTAATGGAATACCCTCTATAAATTCATATCATTATTATTTCATTATCTATTATTTCATTTTTATATAGTGTTTCCTTTTTGATAATCCCCAAAGCAGAATAAATAATATGGAATCTCTTTCAAAGGGATTTTAAGATTATTCTTTAATTTTAAAGGAAACATATAATTGAAACAACTTATTTAATTATTAATATGTACTTGTGTTTATTTTAAAATATCATCACAATAATCTGTGTAATATGTCAAGAAATTTTTTTTATTATCAGCATAATTTAATTATTGTGGTTTATAATTAAATTAGTTTTGATCAAAAAAGGGGGAGATTGTTGGACTCCTATAGTTTTAATTCTCACAATTCATTCATAACTATTCTAATTATTATTTATTAAGATACATTCGGTTTAATCCTGATTAATTATAATTTTAACCTATGGTGTTAGTGTTGACATCAAAAGTCATCATTACATATTTTTGTTATGTTTGAGACACTCATAATTATGACATACCAATGCTTGTCATATTGATAGAAAAGTCACCGATACATGAGCTACCGATGATATAAGCTACTAATAATCTAGGTTGCCAATATAGTGACTCATAATTTTTACTAATAATGAGCCATCAAAAGCTTGAATCATGATATAATGATCTACTAATGCCTAACCTACTGACGCTTTACCTACTGATTCCTAACCTAATGACGTCTAACCTACCAACACATGACCTACTGGCCTCTGACCTACCGACATAGTGACGAATGAAACTCGAAATTTTGCTATGTATTAATTGGAGATAGATGTGTTATCTATGTATCAGATACTAATAACTAAGATATTGACACATCACCTACTAACTACTAAGTTACCAATGCATGTTCGATCCACTAATAGAAAGATCTAACAACAATATGAGTCACAAAAATAATGAGAGACCAACAGCCGAGCTACAGACCGACTGAGTCACTGATGATCTGTATCTTAAATTTGAACTTAAATCTAACTATCATATTTATGAAACATAGTAGTAATTATTATATTAATGAGCTTGTATTTATTTTATCTAAAACATTTAATGATCTCCGAGACAAATACGAGGTACCATAGAAAATAGTTCTTGTCTTTATAAAGGGAATATATAGATCAATTAGAACGATAACGAGAAAGAGGGGACTTGGAGGAAACTATTCATGCACCCTAGAGAAAAACACAAGAGCTACCTATTGTGCATACATCAAGACAGTGTTGTGAACCAAAATACTAACTACAACAACAACATAGAATAGAAGAACACTTAGAGGAATATTATATCTCACTGGGAACAAAAGAGAGAATAAATAGTGACTCGCTATTTTGTTTTCTATTTCTGGTGGACGAATTAAGCTTTACTTATACCATCATAGAGGATTCTAGAAGCATCATAAAACACCACACCAAGCATTCTAAACACTTCTTATCATTTTTCTCTATTGATCTACATTATTTAAATCTTTGACAGTGTGTGTTTATGTTTTACAATCACACATTGTCTCTTGTTCCAAATTGGAAGATACATAACTATCTTCATCAATATATCTTTTTACATCATACACACCCAACGATAAATAGTGGAAGAGGACCCTGTGTGGCCTATTTCTTTTTACACCCATGAAAATTGTGGTTTAATTATATATACCTGGACAGTTTTTATACTAATATATTTCCCAATCTAACGTGTGGATCATGTTTTTTTATATAAACATCTTGGTGGAAGGTGTTTATTAAGTGTAGAGGATTATGTCTCAGCTTGAGGTTTAACCTCTTGTTTTAAACAATTGTGCCTTTTCATGTTTGGTTTTCTATGTTCTTATATTTATTTTAGAAAACATAACTTCACTATTTCATTCTCTATTATATAGTGTTTGTATTTGAATTTTTTTTATTAGACTGATTTAAAAAGCTAAAATAATTATTCATATTGTTTTAATTGAGAACTAATTAATCATTGAAAAATCATTCAAATTATCAAATAATTTATAAAGATTCTACTTCGGTTAAAAGATAGATATTTTATTTTAAATTGGGGGAATTTTTAAATAAAAATTTTAGACAGAAAGTTTTATAGGAAGTCAATTCATCCCTCTCTAAAGTTTCCTACTCTAACCAACATTGAGTATATTGCATCCAATCAAGAATGAACATAGTTATTATGGATAAAGAAGAATACTAATGATATGATAGTTGATTTAAGGTCTATAATTGTAATCCAATCTAAAAATTATAATTCTAACAGTCAAAAAAATCTAGTCTGTCATTGAAGGAAAAAACACATTGATATAAAATTTCATTTTATCAAGGTGAAGGTTGAGAAGGGTATTGTGAAGTTTGAGTCTGTGCCTATAGAACTATAGGTTTTAGACATTCCGATAAAGTAATTACACAAAGAAGCATTTAAGAGGGATTTAATGGCTATGGGAGTTCAGTTAGTTCTTAGCACTTGAGAAAGTGTGGATGTGGAACCCCCTCTCCCCGAGGTGTTGTTTATTTTTTCTAATTTACTGATCTGAGATCCTTACTCTGTTTCATATTACAAAGGAGTTACCTATGGTTTTGTTGATAAAGGGTTAGACATTTATATGGCTGGTCAAATAGTGAAAATTTCTATTTCATGACATGATTAGAAGTTGATAGGTTGAGCATCGAGATTGAGAGAGTCAAGTCAGGTGGAGAAGCTGCTATGGGGAGAAAATTATGAGAATTCTCTAATGTTATGAGGAAAAAATCAGAGCTTAGCATAGAAAACATTAAGCATTCCAGGACATGAGAAACCATTTAGTGAAGTATGGAGAGTAATCAATCTGACATTGCTAAAAGTTATGAATCAAAGGATATACATCATGACAAATACAGTTCATGATGAAACCAGTTGATTGGTATAAAGAATTAATTGATTCATTGATAAACATGGAATTATACCTTTGTTTCTTACACTGATCTTTGATCATGTCATCTTAGAGTATGTGTTGAGTAAATCTTTGATCTCTATCTAAATCACAAGAAGTGGATAGTGGTAAAATATGGAAGAATATTTCAAGAGGTATCAAATTTATTAAAGGGTTTTCAACAAACCTAAAGGGGGAGATTGTTGGAAAAAAATTCCTCAAGGTAACATTGAATCATTTATGGGTTGATTGTGTTTGTTGGCATAGAGGGGTTCCATGGTCTGTTTTGGAGTTCTAGATATATTGTTGACAAAGAATAATGACAATGGAATGGATGATCTAGAGGAAATAAAAAAAAGACCATATACAAAGTGGTGTTGTTTTCTAGTGTTTCTAAAAAAATTCCTCAAAATTGGTAAATGGATATTGGTGTTTTTTGGAAAAGGATGTTGCAACCAAGATTGAAGATAGATAGTAATATTTTTCACAAGGCATGTTTTAGGATTCGAAATTTGATAATTAGAGTAGTCCTGAAGTAAATGAATGATTCAAGGAGTGAAAGAAGGATGAGGTTGCACAAAAGACTCTTACATGACCAATGTGAAGTCAAATTTTGTTTTGAATGCTCGAAGAGGGTTTTTCATGATGTGTTATTGTTTTAAAATATGGATTAGGGTTTTGTACATAGGGTTCATATATTCTTATAAATAAAAGGTGACCCCATCATTCGAAAAGTCTCAACACATAGAGAGAATTTGAGCTCTAGATCATGTAAGAATTGCATGCAAAGGCAGTTGCATGAAAGAATCGGAGTTGTGTGTAAGATAAGAATGTTGAAAATAATATTAAAGTTTCATGTAGGATTGATTTTTTTTCACAAGAGGTGTTTTGTGAATAAAGGTAAATGTTATGTGCAAGGCATTAATGTTGTGTGGATGATGTATTAAGGGATTCACAAAATATATAATGTATCCCAAGACATCTATAGTAATGTAGTATTCATCATTGGATTAACATGTGAAATAAATATAGAATCTATTTAAAATAGAGGGTGCATATATTAATGATAATGAAAGGATATAAATGTCCATAAACTGTCATAGGATCTTCTGAAGAAGTAGTGAGAACGCTTCAATTGTTAGAGAAGCGAGCTTTGAAATTATTATTAGTTGTAAACCAAGAGGGTTAGTGAGTCCACTCTAAACATTTTAAGCAAGATTTTGCTTATATTATATTTTGGTATTAATGCATTACCGGTCTATTCTCCTTAGATATATCCCAGTGAGGGTGATCCAAGAAATTTTTTTGTCTCTCGTGTATGATTTAATTACTATTCTTACCTCATAATGATAAAGAGCGAAAAGATAATTTTGTTTAATAATAAAATAAGATAAAAATGGGAAGTTATTTTAATCTATCATATCATAATTCTACCCCCCCCCCACATCAGGGTATTTGACCTATTGAGCCTAAAAATTGGGGGTTTGAAGAATGGTCCCATGGTTAAGGAGATTAGAAATGAAAGATGGAGTTTTAAGATGGAGGATCTAAATGAAAATGTGGAAAGAAATATCAACCACTAACATGTTAAAAATGCCAGAAGAATAATCATGGTAACTTTCTCAAAGGGATAGGTAAATTATACAAGGGTGGGAGAGAAGGAATCAATGTTCCTGAATTCCAAAGAGACAAGGAGAATATGTTTAATGTGATGGAGGAAAGGAGAATCCACATATGGTTCAATGCTTCAACTATAAGTATCAAGGGAACTATGAAATATAGTGCACTAAACGTTGACTCTTTAAGGGTAATAATCCTAATAATCCACTAAACCCAAAGGATAAAGGGAAATCTTATACCATCACTACTATTGAAGTAGAGCAAGAAAACGAGGTCATACAAGGTAAACTTCCTATTCACTCAAGAAAAGAAAAAAGTTTTTTTTACTAGTTCTATGCATTATTTTATATCTTGAAAATTTTCCATTACTGTTGAATAAAATACTTGATACCATAAAGTAGAGATATATAATGTATCATACCTCCTTATCCTCATTGTCATGAGATGGTGGGAGGGTGTTACTTGGGCTTAAGTGACATCCTCAAGACACCAAAGTCTAGCAATAAATGCCGAAGGGTTTCAATACATGTGGGCGATGATTTTACATTTTGAATTAAACAAAAAATACAATAAAACCAAACCAAACAACCCACTCTATGATTCATGATATAAATAAAGACAACTCAACCATTTATTTTTATATCAAAACTAACCAATGTGTACTTCAACAGAAGCCAAACTAACATCAAAATAAAGGGAATTAGAAAACTTATAAAACACCAAGATGAACATAATAATCCATGATTCGCAAGATCCATGCTCAAATATCACTAAACAAACCACGTATCACGAAGTGGAACTAAATATGTGTGATAATTTACCTTTTCACAAGTCTTACTAGATGATATTTGAAAATGTACAAAAGTTCCCAAGTAGGGGTGAGTATAAAACTTAGTAATTTTTCCCCAATGACTTCCCTTCTCACACGACTAGGACATAATAGTAAGAAAAATTTATTTGAATGGTTTAAATATATAAATTTTCAAAAAAAATTTAAATATATATATATAAGTACTAAAAAATGTTTATAACTAAATACAAAAAAAGTGACATGACATCCAATTTTTCTACCAAATGCTATTTTTCATGATGAAAACCAAAAAAATCTAAAAAACAATTTATACACATCTATATTCAAATAATGATTTCCTTTCACCTATCCACATATCCAACAATGCTATTAAACTGGAACACCTTATACTCACGAGTGGTGAGTCATAAATTCACTAAGACATCACAAAGAGAACATTTTTATAGGGTTTACTCCTAATCAGTGTCCATCAAACTAATTTTTTGGGGAACTCCTTACCCATATCCTTCCTAGCTGAACATGAACAAACACAACCATTATTCTAAAAACCAATGACAAAAACTACCATTTAATCCTTTTCAATAAACCCATCATTTTATTGAAAACAATTAAAAAACCAATACAAATTAACCATTACCATTTCATTTCAATAAATTCATCCCTTTAATTGATTTTTTTATAAATCCATTCCCAAAAAGTCTAAAAAATCAACATTTTAAAATCATCATTTTAAAACCAAGATCCAAATTGCTTTCAATAAAACACCCAATTCCATGATCTAACTGTGCATTAGCCAATACGTTAGGAATGAACCACTGCACGGTCTCCCAAACTATGCAATACACATTCCAAATAAAATTCCTCAAAAGACCTAAGCCACATAGTTTCTATCAGTCTATCTCATAGTTTTTAAAAACTATGCACCACCAGTGGGCCTTACCTTTAGACCCAAAAACACAAATAAATTTCCACAAACTCTCTCAACATTCTCCCTTATAATTTTTTAATATCAAAATCATAAATAAATGGTTACATATAAAAAACATGGGGTGCTAAATTCTCACCATCATTGGTCATTACATCCACAAAAAGTATAAAATCATTAGTGACTTAAGAGAGTTTCAGTCGTTTCTCTTGTATATCCTTCTTGCATTCCCATGTCTATTCCTGAATTTGACAATCCTTCCATAAAAATGTACTAGACCGATTCTTTTTCCATGAGAAAAATTCTATTACTTATCCCAAATCCACACTAGGATATGTACCAATCAAGCATCTAGCTCTAGGTTAACATGATCCCATCTGACTACATGGTCAGAATCATGCTGATACCTTTTCAACTGAGATACATGGAACACATTATACACTGCATTGATCGATGGAGGACATGCCAACTGATATTCAAACTCTGTGACCCAATCTAGTACCTCAAAAGGGCATATGTAATGAGGAGATAACTTTCCCTACTTTCTAAAGTGACAATGTCCAAGCCTTAGTTAAATCCACAAGAACACACGATCACTCACTAAAAATGAAAGTGGTTATCACTGATGATCTGCAAAAAATTTATGAGGACTCTAACCCAACTACATTATTTTTTTTTGATAAAAAAATATTCTCTGTTGTTTATGGGACAAGGCTTGGGACAACATGTGTTGTTTCACCTATCTCCACCCCTCGTAGTGGAGAACGAAATGGATACCCATATAATGGTTCAAAATGATACATATATATCGAAGACAGATAAATGTTGTTATATGAGAACGTCACTAAGGGTATTTTCTCTTCCCATAAGCCACCAAAATATGTTAAGAAAACTCACAAGATATCTTACAATGCTTGTATCATCCTTCTAGATTTCCCATCTATTTATGGATGGTATGCCCTAATCATAGTCAAATGATTCCCAAGGTCTTCTGGTATGGATTTAACGAAAAAATACGTGAACCTCAGGTCTCTTTCTAAGACTATCAAAACCAGTGTTCCATGTCTCTTTATCACATCAAGGATATATATGTTGGAATGATCTTCCAACGTATGAGTTTCACAAATAGGGATGAAATGAGCCGACTGGGTAACCCGATCCACTATCACCAATATAGAATCATGTTTCTAAACAATTCTTGGGAGGACTGTGATGAAATCCATTGTAATTTCTTTCATTTTAACACTAGGAGGGGTAATGACTGCAACATACCTTCTGTTCATTGATGATCTGCCTTATCATGCTGATAATTTAAGAAATTTGAAACAAACACATCCACCTTTTATTTTATGTCGTTCCACCAGAATTTTGCTTTCAATGATTTATAAATCGTCTGTAGGCCAGGATGAATAGAACTATAGGAATTGTGGTATGAATGATGTTTTTTCTTCCGAAAAAACATAGGGACTTCCATTTGATTCCTAACCCACAACACTGAACTCCCATTTAGTTCCCATTCCTTAATGGTCTCCCCACCATTGAGTTTGGAACCCATAAATAGGAATTATTGAATTGATGTTTGTGCCTCTTTGACCATATTTTCCAAAACAGGAACTAAAAAATCTAAGAAGAAAACCACAACATCTTCACATTCTACTTGTATGTCAGCTAGGACCAACATCAACTTCCAGTCATCTAAATTTTTTTTTCTAACTGATCATATAAATTTCTTCTTAATGCATTGGCTACCACATTTCCTGTAGAGACTCGAAGCATGATGTACATGGAAATTACATTACTTTTGCGGAATACGTAATACATAACAAAAACAGACACCAAAGGACTATAATGGTTTAGTGCCTTTAGAAACATGGAACATAATCTTCTACTCGTGCTGAATGATCGTCGACAACACCCATGAAGATCTTCTTTTTCTTTGTTTTATTACCTAAAACCTTTCTTGAAATCCTGGGGAAAAGAAAACATGTAAAGGTTGAGCTCAAATGCTCAGTAAGGGTAATCATGGAGAAAATAAAATAAACCATATACCATTGAACTTAAACATTAACATAATGTTTAAACATCAAAATATTGAGAAAAGACATAAATCGTGGAAGTACGTAAGGCATGTATCATAATGGAACATCAATCATGATAAAATATAATTGGAATAAAACATGTAATTGTGGTAACTATTCAGCACATGTTATTATTTCCATAGTTGCTAAGGCATTGCTGTCAAGACCATCTTAGTGGACAAAGTCCCTTTCTGAATCGAGTTCACTCCTCGTTTCAGTCCTATATCACTGAACCAGATTAACTTACCATTCCAGCCATGTCTATCTCATGAGATATGAATCTTTACCCAATGCATTGGAGGGAGATATAGGTCCCACCCATATCATAATGAAATTATTCTTACTTGTTCTACAAAATAAACATACATCATTCATAATAACCCAATGAATAAAATGGGTTTCATAAACATCATCCCATCATCACATAATCTATATAAAAGAAATGGATATAATTTCATAATAAGAAAACAGAAACCATGTAAATCATAGAAACATGATACTTGAAACATACACATATGAAATAATGTCATCTTAGATGAAAAATGGTTTTGATAAAACACTTGAAATGAATTCTTGAGGAAAATATCATTTCTTCTTCAAAATCAATTTCTTTTTAAAAAATTCCATGCACTTTTAAAATTAAAGTATTTTGTTGAAAATAGAAATAAAATATTTTAGAGTATGCTTTATGAAAATGAGGCGTTATGAAACTGTTAAAATATGTTCACGCCGTATAAGATAAAGATAACATTCTTCTTGTACTTTTGTCGGAAAAGTCAAAAAGTACCTCGTAACGTAAAAAAAGAATGATTCCTTACATACCATGTATTAAAAGAAAAAATGGGTAAAAGGACATTAAACATACATAAAAAAACTTTTAGAAAACAAGTTCTTGTATGATAACAATAACCTCAGAAAATACTTATGAATAAGCAATCTCGGAAAAAAATGAGATTTGCAAAGTTATCCCTTACCTTAGGTCTGATATGCTTCATATGGATCTGAACCTCCTGTGTAATGATTTAAATAATGCAATTTACTTATTACATAATCATATTCATTGTTATTATATCATATATTTTTCACTTATGACTTTATATTACCCGTCCTTTTGTAAATTCCAGGTTAAAGTAGCGTTTTGGGTAAAATCATTTCATGTATCGTATGTGTTTCGACATGTCGTTCTTGATATTATTACTTATATCCTGATTTAAATAATTCCAAAATGTAAAAAATGATTTATAGATAATATATATTCATCATATACATATATATTATAGATCGATAAAAGGAATGAAATACACCGTTCATGGAGATGGTAGGCCGTATGTACGCATGAACGCTGTTTTCGTTCCCTTATTGAATTGAATGAAATTAATAATATTACATAAATATATATACACATAAATCTAGTATGATTATTATGTCATATATTTAATTATTATTCATTATATAAACTTTATGATCATTCATGTATGGTTAACATGGAGATTGAATCTCATCGCGTCTTGGAGACAGTAGTCCGTACGTATGCACGAGCGATGATATTGTTCCCATATTTATTGAATAGAATTGGAGTGGATTGTATGAAATATCAGAATCCGTATGATGTCATAATAACCATTTATAGTTATATTTTACACCATTATACCCATCCATGTAAGGTGTTGGTGGAAAAATAGATTACACCACAGCGTGGAGACAGTATTCCGTACGTACGCACGCGCGGTGATTTTGATTTCCCTAGGATGGTTAGAGGTTGAAATAGGGTTGTTTCATATTTATAATAACATATCATTATATGAGGGACACTTATTTTATTACTTCATAATTAATAAACTAAAGAAGAGGTAGTAGAAGAAGAGTGGAACTTGAAGAAAACGGTAGAAGGTATTACCTCTTTCTCGAAGTGCCTCCTTTAAACATTCTCTTAGGGAACTAGAGTTGGTCTTTTGAGAAGACAAGTACCTCTAGTAGGTTTCTAAGGTAGTGGAAAAGTGAAATGGACAGAGTTTTTCCGATAATGAAGGCTCAAATTGGGGTGAGGAGGAGAGGGAGGAGGTTCCCTTTTATAAGGGAGGAGAGGGGCACCTTCGGAATAACTAAACATATTATTTTATTATAAAGTCATATTAGGTTTTTAATAGCTCCAAATTGATTTATTTCGAAGATAAGGTAGGTATGGGTCAAAATAATATCATACAATATAATTTAGTCAAGTTTATGTGTCTATTTTAACCTTATCATTTAGATTTAACTTTAAGTTAGATAAATTTACTTTTACCGTGTCTTCTTGTTTTCTTACACTATACGGTTAATAAACATACTATAACAAGCCAAACGAACCCGAAGGTGTTTATTATTAATATATATAACCTTATCTAATTCATTTGGACGAACCATAGACTTTTAGTAATAAAGTAATAATTAATAATATAATATTTGTTTTAAAAACTATTTTATGTCAATTTTGACACTATTTGGTAATTGAATTTTCTGAAAATCATAACAGAATGATTATATCGAAAAAACTATTATTAAATCTATAATAACATGTAATATTATGCTACAAAATTAGTTTAATTCAAAAAAAGGCTCAAATTACATTTATTTGGGTATTTATAACATCAATTATGTCAATATTTCATTAATGAGATAATTACTGCATCATCATTGTGTCATAAATAAATTAAATTATTTAATGACAAAAAATTATAAATAAAATACCATTATGTACTAAATCTTTTGAGATTTCTAATTAAAAATTATAGTCTAATTTATCTTATGTATAACCCTATATTAAAAATGTTTTATTTATTAAACTTTGATTTTAATTATTTTAACTATTCTTTAAAGAAAATAATATTAAATGTCCTAATCTAATACACGTAGGCCTAAATAGTAATATTTTATTCCCAATGTTGTTTTTGGTCGAATTATACTTATCCAATAGAATTAGGACATGTGTTAGGGTAATAATAATATCATTTTTACTCTTAATTATGTTATTTACTTTTAACCGTGGTATATAAAAGTAAAAAGTTATTATTCACCAAAAATTATTTTCATCTCATTGAACCAAATTTTACATATTTACATCAACCATGTCTCTCGGATTTTTTAAATTCCATTCACAACAGTGGTAAAATTATGTTTTCTGTATATTTGCAAATTCTCCTAGGAGATGGGTAAAAGACGATCAAAAGTTCAATAAAATTTTTATATATCTAAAATTATTATAAAATGACTCCAATTAATTACATTGAACTTATATAGGTATTATGTATCAATTTTGACCTAAAATAAATTTAAATAAAATATGTAATTATTTAAATAAAAAGTCGGGTTTTGAATAGTAACCTAGTGTTTTCACTATTCATCAAAAATTGAGAGTTTTCAGAAAAATACCAAAATTTCACCCTAGGCTAATTTCGATATTCTGAATACAAAAATGAAGTCCATTTTGAATTATAAAATTTATAAAATTTAAAAAATTGGGTATTACAATTCATAATGGCAAGTTTATACAACATATCGTTGTTTAGCGAAACTCGGTATTGCTTACAACACACGCTATCGTGGAAGGTCGTGATTGTGTGTAATGCAGGACAAGTAAGTGACGTGTATTTTGAATTAATCCTCCGTTTCTTCATATAATAGAATCCAACCATATTTCATTTATACATTGAATATATATATATACACTCAATGATTCGTAGAATAACTACTATCAAAAATGTGTGTAACGTGATCCAAGAATAGTGTTGTGTACACTGCATGCTCATACAGTGTTGCATATAGTGAAAGGTAATCTTGTTGTAGCTTACAACAAAATACATCAATGAAATTAAAAGAATATTTTTTCATAAAATCTCGAGGTGTTACATTCTACCCCCCTAAAAATGAATTTTTCCCTCAAAATTCATCGGGTTATAAATCATTTACTATTTATAGAAACCCACATCGTAAAAATGAATACTAAAACTTAATTTTAAAAACTAAAGTATGAAATGTAATGATTACCCAATGTAACTCATCACTGGGTTTCAATATAAAAAACATAGGTGAAAATATGGATATGGAAGAAAAATCTAACCATCAAGTTATGATGGAGAGTGGTAGAGAAAATGACTATGAAAAAGCCATCAATCACAAAGCCATAGATTTGTGATGATTTAAGGTACCATATGATTCATAGTATATAAGGGAACTAGGACAACATTTCTGGTTTTCAATATCATTTCCCTAAAGTTGATGAAATTGGAATTAGAAGAAATACTTTTGTGATATTGGTACAGTCTCACCATTGGTTGTTCTTTGGACAATTTCCACTTCATCTCTTAAATAAATGAAGTAGAATTTGTCATCCGTGAAGTGTTTGTAGAACATGTCATAGAATGATGGGTCATTCCAACTATCTCAAACAAAAGGATAGAAAAGTTATTAAAAATATTTAAGTCCATCTATAGTGAGATTAATCATATATGGTTCCTAAAATGGACTAATACTTCTTATATAATACTGCTTAATATAATAAAACTAGTTTCTACTAAACAGGGACTTCCTGTAGGCCAGTGGTAGGCGACAAAGGCATGTCGCACTTCAGTTGTGGGTTTGATTCCCACATCCTTGTCCGATGCGATGGGTTGTCGGCCGTCCTGCAGGTTGTCCTTTTTCTAAAACTATATTACTATAACATCCCATAAATAATATCAAAAAAAGTTCTATCATTAAAAATTAATAACTTATGTCAAACATAATCCATTCCAATCTTTAGGCTTGTCCAAAATACTGCGGTCAAATCTCATATTATAGTGAAAACGATTACCAGAGAGTTCATATAATAAGCATGTCAATACCATCATTGATCCACATATATCATAAGATATGTCTTTTTGGTCACATTCCAAACAATCGAAGGCATTAATCATGTATTATCTTGAAATATGAATACCCATTGAATCTTAGTGAAAACATGAGTGCTGTCAAAAGTTAACTCTTTCCACATACCAAAATCCAAAAATTCTATATACTCAAACCATGATATCACTTAGTCCTTATATCAATCATGAGCTCATGAATACTATCAAACATATTAGTTTCTCTTTATCCCTTCGTTATGCACATATCATCTGCATTCCAAAATATTTGAATCACTTTTCATGGTTACTGGTACAATTAAATTATTTAAAACCACAATAGACTAATACAAAAATATTATAATACACCATAAATGTACCTCAACAACATTATTCTTGAATACTAATACATAAACACTTCAATCCATCCTCTTCAATTATTATCCAGGAAAAGGTCTTTCCCTGATTTAGAAGTAACTTTTTAGGTTAGGGCATTGAGTTGGGTAATGCCCATGTTCTCCACAAATTAGACATTGAACTCCATAACATTCTATCACTCTATGACCCTTTTCTCCACACAGAAAACATATGTCCCTCCATTTGAGGTATTTCTCAAGGTTATTCATCCCTTCTTTAGAAATCTTAATCTTCATTTCTTTATGCTCCTCAACATGCGAACATGCATAAATGTCTATCTTCCTCTTTTTTGATGAATTAGGAATACCACTAAATTTCACCTTGTTAATCATATATCATGATGACAGATTCGGCATAATCACAATGTCTTTATATCTAGGCATTATGCAATTTTGTTTCTCATAGTCACCAATTTGTCCGTTGGATTCAATGTTAACTGAATTCCTTCTTGTTCCCTCCATTGACTATAACACAAAAAGAATTCTGTGAGAGGAAAAAATCATGCTAGGGAAAAAACATAGTAAATGGGGAGTACCCTTGATATCTAACATCTTAGGTTAAATTCTAATATCTTTACCGTAATTATAGGACTATATCATATACATATACTTATCCTTAGGGACATCCCCAGACATACCTTAGAAATATCTCTAGGGATCTCACTAACGTTTTTCCATCATAGTTTCCAATGGTTGACTAAACCATTCCTCTGGTACCAACTATAGAGACCCAAAGCTTAACGTACATGGAAATTACATTACTTTTTTGGAATAATTAATACATAATAAAAACAGACACCAAAATAACGTAATAGTTTAGT
The DNA here is from genome assembly GCA_963277665.1 of Viscum album. Lineage (NCBI taxonomy): Eukaryota > Viridiplantae > Streptophyta > Magnoliopsida > Santalales > Viscaceae > Viscum > Viscum album. Next base: position 1,374,258,720 of record OY728135.1, read on the forward strand.
GCCTTTGGAAACATGGAACATAATATCCTACACATAGTGAAAGATCTTCAACAACTCCCATAATGATCGTCTTTTTTTTTCTTACCTAAAACCTTTCTTGAAATCCTGGGGAAAAGAAAACATGTAAAGGGTGAGATCAAATGCTCAGTAAGGGTAATAATGGAGAGAATAAAACAAACCATATACCATTGAACTTAAAACCATGAACATAATGTTTAAACATCAAAATCTTTAGTATAGATATAAATCGTGGAAGTATGTAAGGCATGTATCATAATGGAACATCAATAATGATAAAATATAATGGGAATAAAATATGTAATTGTGGAAACCATTCAGCACATGTTGTGATTTCTATACTAGCCAAGGCATTACTGCCAAGACCATCTTAGTGGACAAAGTCCCTTTCTGAATCGATTTCACTCCTTGTTTCAGTCCTATAACACTGAACCGAATTAACTTACCGTTCTAGCCATGTCTATCTCCTGAGATATAAATCTTTAACCAACGCATTGGAGGTAGATATAGATCCCACACATCTCATAATGAAATCATTCTTACTTGTGCCACAAAAGAAACATATATCATTCATAATAACCCAATGAATAAAATGGGTTTCATAAATATCTTACCATCATCACATAATCCATATAAAAGAAATGGATATCATTTCATAATAATAAAATCAAAACCATGTGAATCATAGAGACATGATACTTGAAACATAAACATATGAAATAATGTCATCTTAGATGAAAAATGGTTTTGATAAAACACTTGAAATGAATTCTTGAGGAAAATATCCTTTCTTCTTCAAAATCATTTACTTTCACAAAATGCCATGCACATTTAAAATAAAATTATTTTGTTGAAAATAGTCATAAAATCTTGTAGATTAAGCTTCATTAAAATGAGGCGTTATGAAACAGTAAAAATCCATTCACGCCGTATCAGTTAAAAATAACATTCTTCTCGTACTTTTGTTGGAAAAGTCAAAAAGTACCTCATAACATAAACAAAAGAAAGATTCCTTACATACCATGTAGTAAAAGATATAAGGGGTAAAAAAGAAATTAAACATACATAAAAACACTTTTAGAAAACATGGATTTGGATGACAACAATAACCCCAACAAATACTTACGAATAAGCAGTCCTGGATAAAAATGAGATTTCCAAAATTATCCCTTACCTTAGGTTTGATATGCTTCGTATGGATCCAAAACTCCTGTATAATGATTTAAATAATGTCATTGACTTATTACATAATCATATTCATTGTTATTATATCATATATGTTTCACTTATTACTTTATATTACCCGTCCTTTTTTAAATTCCATGTTAAATCGGTGTTTTGGGTAAAATCATTTCATTTATCGTATGTGTTTCGACTTTTCGTTCTTAATATTATTACTTATATCCTGATTTACATAATTCCAGAATGTAAAACATGATTTATATATAATATATATTCATCATATACATATATATTATATATCGATAAAAGGAATGAAATACACCGTTCATGGAGACGGTAGGCCGTACGTACGCATGAACGCTGTTTTCGTTTACGTATTGAATTGAATGAAATTAATTAGATGACAGAAATAGATATATATATATATAAATCTAGTATAATTATTATGTCATATATTTCATGATTATTCATTATATAAACTTTATGATCATTCATGTGTGGTTAACATGGAGAATGAATCTCATTGCGTCGTGGAGACGGTAGTCCTTACGTACGCACGGGCGATGATATCATTCCCATAATTATTGAATATAATTGGAGTGGATGGTATAATATATCATAATCAGTAAGATGTTATAATAACCATATATAGTTATTATTTACACCATTATACCCATCCATGTATGCTGTTGGTGGAAAAACAGATTACACCACGGCGTGGAGACGGTATTCCGTACGTACGCACCCGCGGTGATTTTGTTTTCCGTAGGATGGATAGAAGGTGAAATAAGGTTGTTTCTTATTTATAATAACATATCATTATCTAATGGATACTGATTTTATTTCATAATAATGAAACAACTAATGAATATAGATTATAAGAAAAATAGAACATGAAGAAAACGGTAGAAGGTATTACGTCTTTCTCGAAGTTCCTCCATTAAACATTCTCTTAGGGAACTAGAGTTGGTATTTTGAGAAGACCAGTACCTCTAGTAGGTTTATAAGGAAGTGGGGAAGTGAAATTGGCAGGGTTTGTTTAATCTTGAAGGCTCAAATTGGTGCGAGGAGGAGAGGGAGGAGGTTCCCTTTTATAAGGGAGGATAGGGGCACCTTTGGAATAACAAAAAATATTATTTTATTATAAAGTCATGTTCGGTTTTTAATAGCTCTAAATTGAGTTATTTAGAAGCTACGGTGGGGATGGGTCTAAATCCTCTCATCCAATAGAATTTAGACAAGTTTAGGTATCTATTTTAACCTTATCATTTTGATTTATCTTTAAGATAGATAATTTTACTTTTACCATGTCTTCTGGTTTTCATACACTATAAGGTTAATAAACATACTATAAAAAGATAAACGAACCCCATGTTATTTTTTATTAATATATATAACCTTATCTAAGTAATTTGGCCTATCATTAGATTTTTAGGAATAAATTAACAATTAATAATATAATATTTGTTTTAAAAACTATTTTATGTCAATTTTGACACTATTTGGTAATTGTTTTTTGTGAAAATTATAACAGAATGATTAGTTCGAAAGCCATTAATTAAATCTATACTGACATTTCATATTAACATTTAAAATTATTCTACTTCATAAAAAGTCTCAAATTACATTTATTTGGGTATTTATAACATCAATTATGTCAATATTTCATTAATGAGATAATTACTGCATCATCATTGTGTCATAATTAAATTAAATTAATTAATGTCAAAAAATTATAAATAAAATACAATTATTTAGGAAATATTTTTATATTTCTAATTAATATTTATAGTCTAATATATCTTATTTATAACCCTATATTAAAAATGTTTTAGTTATTAAACATTGATTTTAACTATTGTAACTATTCATTAAATAAAATAATATTAAATTTCCTAATCCAATCCAATTGGGCCTAAATAGTAATATTTTATTCCTAAGGATTTTTGTGGTCGAATTATTCTTATCCAATAATATTAGGACATGTGTTAGGGTAATAATAATATCATTTTTACCCTTAATTTCCCTATTTACTTTTAACCGTGGTAAATAAAAGTAAAAAGTTACTATTCACCAAATCTTATTTTCATATCATTGAACCACATTTTACTTACTGACATCAACCGTGTATCTAGGATTTTTGAAATTCCATTCACAAAAGCGGTAAAAAAAATTATGTTAATTTGAAAATTCTCCAAGGAGGTGGGTAAAAGATGGTAAAAAGTTCAATAAAATTTTTATATATCTAAAATTATTATAAAATGACTCCAATGAATTACATTGAACATATATAGGTATTATATATCAATTTTTACCTAAAAAAATTTAAATAAAATAAATAATTATTTAAATAAAAAGTCAGTGTTGACGTAAGATGAACATTCAACTCTTGGAATGATTTATGACATTCCTCGGTCCATTGAAATGGAACGTCCATCTTTGTTAATGCTATCATAAGCCTTGTAATTCTGAGAATTCATGAACAAATAATCTATAATAACTAGTTAAACCAAAAAATAATCATATCTCAAAGACGTTCATTTGTGGTTACCAAGAGATAACAATCTCTATTTTCTCTAGATCCACGGAATTGTCTCTTTCAAAAATTACATTTTCAAGAAAGTGTACCTATTGTATACAAAAATCACACATTGAAAATTTGGCATAAAAACAATGTACTGTAATATTTACAACACTATCTCTAGGTGTTTCTCATGATCAACCATTCTCCTTGAATATATCCACAAACCCCACAACAACAAAAAATATAGGTGACTCCAAAATATCTGATTCATCAATACCATGAAGACTAATGGTGCATTCGTGTGACCAAAAGTCATTACCTCATATTCAAAATGGCTATATCTTCTTCTGAAAGATATTTTCAGAATATCATCCTTCCAAACATGTAGTTGGTGATATCTTGATCACAATAAAATTTTAAATAACCACTGATATTCTCTTAATTGATCAAATAGATCATCAATGTGTGGATTCGTATATATATTATTTATCATAACTTTTTGATGAATATGATAATCAATGAAAATCCTTCGATTTTTATTAGATTTATTTCTGAATCGGACGGGTGGTGGCCACAGAGATGTACTTGGTCGAATGAAACACTTTCTTTCCGGCTCTTCCAACTAAACATTCAATACCTTTAATTCTAGTGGTACCATACAAGAAGACAAAATGGAAATTGGACCGGTCCATGGAAGGAGACCAATCATAAACTACACTTCCCATATAAGTGGTAGCACTGACAATTTCATGGGAAAACATCTGGAAATTAATCCTTGACTACTAAAAAACTATTACCCCCGATCTCTTTCGTCGATGCCAAGGTTAATGCTACTAACTGCTAAGATATCATCCCCTCTACTAGTGAAAACAAATCTGTTTCACCTGTCTTTATAACCCATTATCCATTGAATAGATTCTCAAAACTGTCCTCAGTATCAAAAATAAATATTCTTCTATAATAGTTTATGTGATCCTTGAACATTTTCAACTAATCCATACCCATGATTACATGATATAAATCCATTTATATCACCAAGAGGTCCCATTTTATACTAGATCCATTAAAATTTATAGAACATGGTCTAAATAGAAAGGTTCTACATTCTCTTTTACCAAGAAGAGTTTTATGTTTTAAAATAAAAGTTGTTCTTTCACATTTAAACATATAAAATCAATAGTATGAGAAGAAATGAAGGAATGTGTTTCACTAGAATCTATAAAACACATTCATAAGGGTATAATTTTATAGAATCATACCTTTCAACATTGATGGTCTAACATGATCATCCAAAACCACCTACTCAGCTTCATCTAATTGCTTTGTCACTACAATATACTCCTTGTTTCCTTACTAATATTTCCCTTAATAAGGTGTTTTGGTATTCTAAAAATATATATGGCTAGCTATGCTCTGCTGATGAGATTAAATTTTCTTCGCTCGCCCTGTCAAAGAATATGATGCTTGTGACATAATAGAAGTATATCAAGAACTTGACCTTGCAAAATTGCAACAATAACATTGAATATTCCGTATATGGTTGTATTTGTGACTTTATATAGGTGTTTTTGTACACTGTCGCTTCATTTGGTCACAAGAACCACATTGGAAATATCCCACTTGGATCTTGGGTCATGGAGGATGGTTTACTAATCTATTAGTTTGATTCTGATTTCTGCTCCCAGCTTGGAAGTAGCTGTCTTCAAGTGAATCTTCTTCCTTATCCCCAATTCAATGATATGTTCTTTCAAGATTTCACTAGCAAAAAACTCCAGTGAAAGTTGAACTAAATTCATGAATTCAGCAGCATACTCTTTGATAAATATATTTTCCTACTTCATGCTGAGGAAGTTCATTTTCCTATGAATCTTGAATGTGTGAGGATTGAATTTTTTGTTGAATATTTCCACAAAATCCTCCCAACTAAGGAATTCATCTACTCAAGCCTATACTACTATATTCCCCCACTAGTGTGATATATTCTCAAACATATATGTTTCCAACATGACTTATAGCTCTGTGAGTGTGTTCATGAAATCAAATAAATGATTCATCTTATTTAGCCCCACATATACCTTTTCATTTTTCAAATCACCCTATAAGGTGGGTGTATTCTATTTCAAATATTAAATGGAATGGCCCACTTGTCTTGAATCATCCATCTAGTTGTCTGTGTTCATATCCTGAAATACTTGGGAAATACTTTGAACCAGTTGTTGGTTCACCTATGGTGTAGGTGAAACACAGTTCTCTAAAGCTTCTTCCAATTGGTTTTGATGAAACCTACCGAGATCCATTTTCTACATAAATGAAACCTTATAAGTCTCACTCTCTACTAATTTAAGGCATAGCATTTCAAATTCTATCACATAAACTATGACAATGTTGCCTTCCAAAATCAACTAAATTCATGTTCAACCATTTTTTAAAACATCCAACGTACTTTTTTAAAATTAAACCATTTTTAAAATAACACTACCATGCTCTTTCCAAGTCATTCATTTCAAAAATAGTTTAATATTTTCCAAAAGTTGGAATTTTTTTACAAAACATAAATCACTACTTAAAATGATTTATGCACTATTAGTGGGAATTCATTCCTCTAATTCATGTCATAATAATATCATTGGCTAAACCAATGACAGTGGTATTTCAATACAATAATTTTATCCAAGAAACTTATGTACCCCACTCCCTAGTAACTTGAAATTAATTATAAAAAAGTTAGCTATGTCCTTTTATACATTAAATTTCATGTCCCCACAATCCTACTCCGTTCTAGGATCACCACTCAAGGAATTGAAAAGAATTAATTCAACTCCATTACCTTCAAAACTGATGTCTACTTGTTCCACAAGGGGAGGAACAAGCTGATAGAACTTCTGTTAAACATTCATTTGGACCGAACAAAACTGATACCATTTTAAGCATCAATCCTTCTCCTCAGCTGCTTGATATGTTGGGAGGGTGTTAATTATCCATAAGTGACATCCTTAAGATGCTAAAGACTTGAAAAAAATTTCAAATGGTTTCAATACATGTGGAAGAATATTTTCCCATTTAAATAAAAAAATAATCCAATATAACCAAACAAAAAAACCAATATTTGATACATGATAAAAATAATTAAAACTCAGTAATTTCATTCTATATAAAAACCAACCAAATAGTACTACAACAGAATCCAAACTAACATAAAACTAAATGGAATAAGATAACTAAAAAACCACAAGATGACCATAAAACTCAATTATCCCTAAGCTCAATTCTCTAAAATCACCAAACAACTCACGTATCATGAATTAGTACTAAAAACCTGTGATACATCAACTTTTCCAATGTCCTGGTAGATGACATCCGCAAAAGCACCAAAGTGACAAAGCATAGGTGAGTATAATACTCAGTAGGTTTTCCCCAATGACATCCCTACTCATTCAAATAGGATAGAATTTTTAGAAAATTATATATGAATAGTTTATATAAATCAAATTTTAAAATAGTTTATAACTAAATATAAACAAGTTCCATGTCACCCAAATTCTCCATAAAAATCTATTTTTCATGAATACAATCAAATAAAGATAAATATCCATTTATCCATATCTATTTTGTCATAATAATTCTATTCCACCTATCCACTCATCCAACCACACATGTAACCCGGACCCCCATATACTCGTGTGTGGTTATTCATCCTTTCTCTAAGTCATCTCCTAGTGAACAATTTTGACTAGGGAGAGCCCAAACCCTTATCTATCCCACTAATGTTGGGCTATCCTCTTTACCCTTATCCATCCTATATGAACATGGACACACACTACAATTATTCCAAAAATCAATGAAAAAATAACCATTTTAGGTTTTTCAATAAAGCCATACTATTATTTAAAATATGAAAGAAAACTAATTCAAATCAACCATTGTAATTTAATTTCAATAAATACATCCATTTTGTTAAAATTGTTTTGATAAATCCATTTTCCATAGTTCTAGAAAATCACATTTTCAAATCAACATTTTAAAACCACGAATCAATGCAATTTCTACAAAAACCCCCCAATTTCTATCTTTCCACAAATTATCACTCAAGTGGGTTTTAAAAAATCATTACACAGCTAATTCAAAATTAGTTTCCCACAAAATAGACAATTTTAAATCAAGAAAATCTATTTTAGAAATAGGATTTTAGAGTGAAGCAAACTACTTTGAGAGTTTTGGCGAAACAAATAAATGGATGAAGTACACCAATGAAACTAGGTTAAATCTCTACAAACCCTCCATAGATATCTTCCCCAAAAATATTCAAGACCAAATGTTAAAAAAATTTTCATCCAAAACCTTATATATAACCACATATGGTCTATATCTAAGAATCCTAGAAGATGCGAAAAGTAAATCTTTCAAAACTGTCAGGAATAATGAAGAATGATCACATACCATGAAGATTTGTCTTCTAATCACCAAGTGAAGCCTTTGGATAACCTAGAAATTTAAAAGAGAACCTTATTTGACCATTGTTGAAGGAAAATATAGATTTTGGTCTGCATAGGAGGAAAAAAATAATAATTAATTGAAAAAAATGTGTTAGATCTACTTTTTAAGGAGGGGGTTTTGACCCGCCCATGGTTTAGTCACATAGTTAGGAAAATCATGTGTTAACCATGTGTTAGCCATTTTCTTAAGGATTAACCTTATCATAGTATCCCCGCATGGTCTCCAAAGCTGTGTTCAAACCATGGTGAATCCACTACCTCAAAATATTGAATCCACATAGTTTCTTCTAGGCTTTCACACAGATTAGTCAAACCATGCATCGCCCGTACACCTTCCCTTTAGCCCCAAAAACATAAATAAAGTTCTCAAAACTCTCCCAACATTTATCCTTATACATTATGTACATGAAAAATATAACTAAAGGTATTAATACCAAAATCTAGGGGTGATACACATAAAAACTCCTAATGGTGTGGTCATTGAAACCCAAGTATTGGACTCTTCTCCTATTGGAATACGTGGGGAGATTCTTCCAGAAAATATTCTGATACTTACAATATTTTAACTAGATTCTATATTGGTCATGGATTTGATCACATTATATAGGTATCACATCAACTATAAAAATCTAAATATCTTTTTTAATTCCAAATCATCCCATGCTCCTTTACAAATGCAAGGAATACCATGAATCTCCTCTTCCAAATCCCTCAATGGTGTGGGTGTTGATTTCCAATAAGGAATTATACCATACTCAAATGGTTAATTTAAAGAAAGGTATCAACCTGGAGTAAATTCCCGTTGTGTTGGAATACAATGATCTATTTTACAAAGAGTTACCCGGGCTTCCCCGTATTGTGTTTTCAGTAAAACTCATACCCACAACAAATCTTTTCTCAGAATTCACCTTCTCGATGACCTCAATCTAATTAGAGGAGTTAAATAAGTATCTACAAGAGAATTTGGACAAAGGTTCCATATGCCCTAGTGTGTTTCCTCTGGGTGCACCCGTTCTCTTTGAATAAAAAAAGGATGGATTAATGCGATTGTGTATCACTTATCAAGAACTCAACAAAATCACCCTAAAGAACAAGTACCCTCCACAAAGTAATGATGACTAGTTCGATCTACTATAAAGATATCAATACTCCTAAAAGTTGGATCTTTGTTCTGGATACCGTTAATTAATGGTGAAGAAGGAAGATATTTATAATACTACTTTCCATAAATGTTATGGGCACTATGTGTTTTTAGTGATTCCATATGTTGTTAATAATTACCATGAAATATTCATGGATTTTATTACTAGAGTCTTTAGACACATACTTGATGAATTTTTTATGTTTTTTATTGATGATGTTCTCATCTACTCTAAGAGAAAAGAGAAACATGAAGTATTTATGAGGACTACGTTGAAAACATTACTGAAGGAGAAATTGTATGCCAAGTTTGACAATTATTAATTTTGGAAGTATAATGTATCATTAATGTGAAACATAATCACAAGTGAGGGAATTTAGGTAGACCCTCTAAAAAATAGTAATTTTGGAATGGACCAGACCCACTAGTGTCATGGAAATTTATAGTTTTCTTGGATTAGTAGGGTACTACCAATGTTTTTTGATAAATTTATCACTATTTTTTGTCCCAGTAACTATGATAAAAGGGAAATGGGAATGTATGTATGGATAAAATAATGTTAGGAAAGCATAAAAGATCTAATTAAGATCATAACCACTACACATATACTCACACTACCAACAAGTGGAGAATGTTTTGTGATATATATTGATTCATAAAAAAAGACTTCTGTTTTTTACTCATTAATAATGATAATGTGATAGCCTACACATCATGAAAATTGAATATTCGGGATTTGAACTATTTGATGCATGATATGGAGCTATTAGATGTGATTTTTTCCTAGGAAATTTGTCTTCACAACCTCTATGGGGAGAAGTATGATATATATATTGATCAAAAGTGTTTGAAGTATATATTCCCAGAGAATGTACTAGACATGTTTTAAGAAATATTGTTAGAGATAATCAACGACTATGATGGCTCTATTCAATACCATCAAAGAAAGGTGAACAATGTAGCTGATGCTCTTAGGAGAAAATAATTTGATACTCTATCAATGATGTGGATTGATAAATACCCTATAATTAGTATATAAAAATGATATATTTATAAATAATAACAAAAGGGAATAAATCATACCGTTCCCTAATGATTTCCTAGTCATCTATCGAATATAATATTAAGGAGGCACAAAGGGATTATATGGGGTTACATGATATGGTAAATATAGTAAATAATGGAAAACTTCATGGGTTCAACATCAATAATGATGGCTTGATTTGGTTTGGAATGATCATTTTTGTGACTTTATCACCAAAGATAGAGAATGATATATTGGATATTACATATGGCACATCATTCCCTATCCATCCTAGAAGTATCATGGTGTACTGTGATATTCAAGAACACTTTTGGTGGTATAACATGAAAAAATATTTTGCAGAGTATATGTCATGGTGTTTAGTATATCAGCAAGTTAAATTAGAGAGATACTAGTCCAAATGGGTCATGAAACGATTTCCTACACACACATCAAAATGGGAGAATGTCACTATATAATTTGTCACTAGTATCCGGAAAACATCCAAAGGAAATAATGAAAAATTAGTTATGGTGGATAGACAAATAATGATTTCCCAATTTATCTCTATTTGTGGAGATTTTTCACTTGAAAAACATTTGAATATATATGTTATGAAATCTATGAGGCTTCATGGGGTTCCACTATTGATCATATCTAATCATGGTATATGATTCACATCTTGATTTTGGATAAGACTTCAACTTTCATTGAGTGATAAATTGAATTTCACCCTAGATTATCACCCAAAAACTATTGGCAAAACTAAACGGACTATTTAGATGCTCGAAGATATTATAAGAGCCTACTTAGATGAATTCAAAGGGGGATAGGCATAGAAAATCTTATTGGTTGAGTTCTCATACAACAACATCTTCCACTCATGTATTCAGATGGCTCTGTATGAATCTCTTTATGTTTAGATATTCATAAATCCGACTTTATGTGATTAATTTGGATAATGAAAGATACATTGACCTGATATTATGAAAGAGATGAAATAAAAGGTTCAAGACATCCAACCACATATAAAAATTGCATAGATTCAGAAAAGGAACGATGCTAAAAACCATCGAATGGATTAGGAGTTTTAAGTTTTAGATAAACTCCTCCATAAAATATTACTATATAAAGTAGTCATAAGGATTGGAAAGAAAATGAAGCTTAGACCAAGGTACATTGACCCCTTTTAGATCCATGATTTCAAAGGATGAATGGACTATAGGCTTTCAATTCCACAAAAAATGGCTCAATTACATGACATGTTCCATGTATCTCTCCTGAGGAGGTATATACGTAACTCCTCAGTTGTACTAAATCCTTATGCGGTACAACTAGAGAATTATCTCTTGTATAAATAGGTGCTATTGAAGATCTTATACCATAGAGAAAAATTCCAAAATAACAAGACAAACAACATTGTAAATTTATTGTGGAGGAATAATAAGTATTAAGATGTGACATGGGAATCGATGGAAGCAAGGAAGGAGAAGTACCCTTTCCTGTTTTCACCTTAGTTTATAAAATGACATTTCGAGGGAGAAATTTCAGAAGGGGGAATATTGTAACAACCCAAAATTTTATCAATGAAATATCACTTCTTATAATTATGTTATATAATATAAAACACATACATCAAATAGATAACCTAATAAAAATTGTTCTAATAAATTAATAATGTAATAAATTATATTTATAGATATTAAGGAACCTATACTAAGGAATTAATTGCATGATCATTAGAATACTAATATGACCATTAGGAATAGTAATCTGGACAACATAATAGAAAACTCACATATGAAATTGTAAAAAAAATTTATGAATCTTATAAATTAAAATATGATATAATTATATCATTGTATAAGTAAATAAATTTTCTAAAAAAGATAATTTAATTATTAGTATTTTTTAAAAGGTAAATTTTTATTTATAATATTAAAATAAACAAAATTATTTAGAAAATAATCGTTTTCATAAAAAAATATTCAAAAATTACTATTGTGTTGTATTATAATTTTATGGTAATTTTATGAGGCCATAATTAATTTTTCAAAGTGTATTAAAATCAATTATAATATTAAAATTAGTATTTTTCAAATAAATGATAATATTAATTAAAAATATATATTTCTCATATTTATAAAAATATTTTCATAAAATTGACCCATTTTTGGAATTCTACATATCAAAAAATGGCTAGGGTTAATTTTTGATATTTTTATAATATCATAGATTTTTTTATGAATAGTAAAGTGCAGTAATTTATGATATTCAACAAATACATGAATTATTGAGTCATGAATGTTATGTGGTTGGGGTAAGAACAAGTTTTTTCAAAATCTCAATAATATTTTACTATATTTAGTCACAAAATTTAACACTATTTATAGTCATGATCCAAAAATATTAATGTAATGAATAAAATAATAAAAAAACCCCACTCCTCCACTATAAATACCACCCCTCACCACCAATTCTCTTAACAATTTATAAGAATTTTAGATTGTCTAAATTCTTCCCAATTATCTCCCCATTCCTTTTCCCCACATCGAAAATCTTCTATTCTCAACAAAATACAGAACCGAAGTGCCTTAAAGTGGTTCTCAAAGTGAAAACATTCAAGAGGTAAAACCCTCAATCCTTCTCTTTCAATTTATTTTCATTACATATCATTTCATCTAATCACATGTCCCAAATTAGAATTATAAATCCATTATATTAATATAATATAATATTACTATGTTAATTTAATATCCATCATCAAATATTTTCTCTGATATTTTTTTCTATAAATAAAAATTTCCTCCGTAATGTGTCAATTCACCGCCTTCGTGGATGATGAGTTTTCATTTTCTCTTATCCCCTTCAAGGCGGGTCATAAACCAATTATTACGGTAAAATCAGAAATTATTTTACATATTATAATTTATATCATAATCTATACCAAACATATAACCATGATATTAAAAATATATATAATTTTGTCATTGTCCTAAAAAACACCAAAATAAATTAAATCATTTTCATTTATTTTTTATCTAATGAATCATTATCATAAAATATAACCAAATGATATATAAGACCATTTAAACTTATTAAATTATATTAATAAAATATAATTTCAATTATTTATAATTATTATCATTATAAATGAACTTACATACCTGTATAAAAGTGAACCGATAGTGAAAATTATGAAAACAAACACTTTTGTATTGTTGAAATTGTACTCTATAACTCATATAAAAGGAAATAAAAACATAATAAAATAAATTTAGCATAGATTTCAGATTTATTAATTAATGAATATAATTTTATTCTTTAGGATATTAAAGTGAATAAATCATTCTGATATAAGGTAAGGGGATTCTAGAACCCACCCGAACGACCTCAGAATTCCATGAAATCATACGACAACAACCATAGTGTGAATTTTGAAATTTTCTGGCAGACAACATGTTAATCGGAGGTGCCATTTGACTACAGTGACCCGAAACGTGTTTCCAGAGTCAAAAAAAGTCCAAAACGGCATGTCGTGGTCCAATTCAAAGAAAACGTGCTGTGAATGACCTAAAACCAAATTAAAATGATAGGAATTTTAATCATGACATGAAGGAGGTGATGGAACATCCATCAGATGTGCGGCACACACGGTATGACCGAATGTGTCATTTTAAGCAGTTTGGCGCGCTCAAAAAGCGCGCGTTGGATGGTCAAAACCACAAGAACAACCTCAGAATTCCATTAAATCATACTACAATAACCACATAGTGAATTGTGAAATTTTTGGGTAGACAACACATCAATCGGAGGTTCCGTTTGACAGTGGTGACCAGAAACCAGTTTCTGGAGACATAAAAGACCAAAACGGCGTGTCACGGTCGAATTCAGAGAAAATGTGCTCCGAATGACCTGAAACCACACGAAAACAATATTAATATTATTCGTGACATGCAAGTGGAGAGGGAACGTTGATCAGACGTGTGGTGCACATGATATGACCGAATGTGACGTTTTCAGCACTTTGACGTGCTGTAAAAGGAAGCGTTGGGTGGTCAAAACCACTCGAACGACCTTGGAATGCCATGATATCATATGAAAACAACCGTGGTGTGAATTGTGAAATGGTCAAGTAGACAGAACATCAATCAGAGGTTTTGTTTGACTGTGGTGACTGGAAATGCGTTTTTGGAGTCATAAAAGACCAAAACGGCGTGTCACGGTCCAATTTAGAGAAAACATGCTCCGAATGAAATAAAACCTCACTAAAATGATATAAATAGTATTCGTGACATGTAGGAGGAAAATTCACATCCATCGGACGTGTGGTGCGTGCGGTATGACCGAATTGTCGTTTTCAGCAGTTCGGTGCGCTCTAAAAGGGAGGATTGGGTTGTCAAAACCACCCAAACAACCTTTGAATTCCATGAAATCATATAAAAACAACCTTGGTGTGAATTGTGAAATGTTCGGGCAGACGGCACGTCAATCAGAGGTGTGGTTTGACCGTGGTGACACAAAATGCATTTCCGGAGTCATAAAAGACCAAAACGACGTGTCACGGCCCAATTTAGAGCAAACATACTCCGAATGACCTGAAACCACACAAAAACTATAGTAATATTATTCTTCGCACGAATGAGGAGGTGACATGTCCCACAGACGTGCGGTGCGCACGGTATAACCGAATGTGTTGTTTCAGCAGTTCAGCGCGCTCTAAAAGGGCGCTTTGGGTGGTCAAAACCATCCAAACGACCTTAGAATTCCATTAAATCATATGACAAAAACTGCGGTGTGAATTTTGAAATGGTCGGGAAAACGATGCATCAATCAGAGGTGTTGTTTGACTGCGGTGACCAGAAACGCGTTTTTGGAGTCATAAAAGACCAAAACAGCATGTCACGGTCCAATTCAGAGAGAATGTTCTCCGAATGACCTGAAACCACACGAAAACAATATGAATATTATTTGTGACATGCAAGAAGAGACGAAACATCTATCGGCTATGCGGTGTGTGCGGTACGACCGAATGTGTCGTTTTCAGCAGTTCGGTGCGCTTTAAAAGGGCACTTTGGGTGGTCAAAACCACTCAAACGTCCTCAAAATGCTATGAAATCATACGACAACAACTGCAGTGTGAATTGTAAAATGTTCAGGCAGATGGTATGTCAATCGGAGGTTCTTTTTGACTGCGGTGACCAGAATCGCGTTTCCAAAGTCATAAAAGACTAAAACAACTTGTCACTGTCCAATTAAGAGAAAACATTCCCCGAATGACCTAAAACCACATGAAAACAATAGAAATATTATTTGTCACATGCAGGATGAGAGGACACGTCCATCAGATGAGCGGTGTGTGTGGTACGAACGAATGTCTCATTTTTAGCAGTTCGGCGCGCTCTAAAAGGGCGCATTGGGTGGTCAAAACCACTTGAACAATCTCGAAATGCCATGAAATCTTACAAAAACAACCGAAATGTGAATTGTGAAATGGTCGTGTAGATGGAATATCAACCGGAGGTGTCATTTGACCACGGTGATCGGAAACGCATTTCTGGAGTCATAAAATACCAAAATGGTGTGTCACGATCCAATTCAGAGAAAACGTCATCCGAATGACTTGAAACCACACAAAAATGATAGGACTATTATTCGTGACATTTGTGAGGAGACGACATGTATATCGGACATCTGGTGCCCGCGGTACGACCAAATGTGTCATTTTAAGTTGTTTGGCGTGCTCAAAAAGGGAACGTTGGGTGGTCAAAACCCCCCGAACGACCTCAGAATGCCAAGAAATCATACAAAAACAACCGCAGTGTGATTTGTGAAATGGTCGAGTTAACGACATGTCATTCGGCGGTGTCGTTTGACTGCGGTGATCAGAAGCGCATTTCGAGAGTCATAAAAGACCAAAACGGCGTGTCACGGTCCAATTCAGAGCAAACGTGCTCCGAATGACCTGAAACCCCACAAAAATGATAGGAATATTATTCATGACATGAATGAGGAGACGGAAAGTCCATCGGACATGTGGTACATGCAGAAAACATTCCTTTTTAGACAACAAAACACTTTCAGAAACTAAAGCAAAAACTCCAAAACAAGAAAAAAATTCAAAATTGATAACATTTCTTAAATTGGGGGTTTAAAATTATTATAGAACCCATGAGATGTAAAATTTCATTTTATTATATGTATATAACAACTGAATAAATATGTCAAATTTACATTTGTTTTGTGTAGTTGTTTTCTTTGTATCATATTATAGGTTTCTAAAGCAGATGGTTGTGGATCGTTGAAGCACATCTATCATTTATTATTTATGATGATCTTGATGTTTATGGTGGTTGGATTTTGTTTCCATTTTTTATGATTTATATGCTGTTTTTTTATTTTGTAACATGAATTTTTTTTTTAAAAAAAAATTTAGTTTAGCGACCGCTATTGGCGGTCACTATAGGCCGGCATTTCGACCAGCTTCAGCGACCGCCAATGGGGGTCAGTATAGGCCTTCACTTCATCCGGATTTAGTTACTTCCATTGGCAATTGGTGTAGGACGCAATCGGCTAGCTTCAGTGACATCCAATGGCGGTCGTTGTTCGGTCTCTATAATCCTAAAGCGAACGCCAATGGCGGTCTCTATAAGACATATTTTTAGTATTGATTTAATTCCATTAGTAATCCATTTATAAAAAGTTGATTTCCTTAACTATGTAGCATCCTAAAACATATGGTTAGTATAAAAAACTATCCATCCCATATAGGATGTGAGGATATTTTATTATAAATATTTTATGGTTGATTGGGATAAAAATCATTATCTAATTGGTTTTTATTACAATATTATCTTTCACTTGGGAATTCAGAGAAAACTATATCAATAACCATTTAGAATGTTTTTTTTCACCAATAATATCATGTAATGTTAGATAAATAAATATATTGGGTCTAGAGTTATTTGAAGATCACTACTAGAAAATAGACATATCCCCACAGTTATGGGGAAACCCGTGGGGATAGGTACCCCTATACCAATAGTTTTTGAAAACTGTGGGCATATGGGTACCTATCCCCACGGTTTTCTCCAAAAATACGGGGATAGGTCTAGGATAAAATATATATATGCACGGTTATGAAAAACCGTGGGTATAGGTTTCCCGTGTGTGCGTGGGAAAAAATTGTCTCGCAGGTATGCAATTTTTTTTGCGGGAGTCCTATACCCAGGGTTCTTCCCTCTATACCCAAGGTTTATATAACTATATTTAACTATATATATATATATATATGCATAAGTGATGTTAGGGAAGTGGTAAGATGCAGTGTTTGCAGTGAAGAGGTTGCGGGATTGAAACCCGTCACCCGCATTCTTTTAGGATTTATACCCATGGTTTTTAATCGTGGGTAAAAGTCATTGATAGCATGGAAATTGTGTATGATGCTTTGACACGGTGGTATAATAGCTATACCCACGGTTTTGGAGAACCGTGGGTATAGGATGGGGACCTATACCAACGCCATCAATGAACATGGTTCCCAAAACGATGGGTATAAGCTTTACCCACGGTTTTGGGGGCAATACCCACAGTTTTAAACTGTGGTTATAGGTCGTTTTACCTGTAGTGGAGGTTTCGAGAATGTAAAATCCAATAATTAGTGAATCAATGTCACTTAGAGTTGATAGAAAAGTTATACTGGTAATCATTAGTGTGATCTAGAATTTTAAGATGTTGAGAAGGATTTCTTATGATTTTATTCATGTAATATGGTTGTGCTATTTTGAAATAATTTAAAGAATAGCCCTATTTATATGATCCCTATCATGATTCTTGATAAATTAGGGAATGTTGATGGTCTCTTTCCACTTCCACCAAACCTCTCTAAAGTTCATGATGTGTTATATGCATCTCTCCTAAGGAAGTATATGAATGACCCTTCAAATAATCTAACCCCTGAGTTCATACCACTGGAGAAAGATCATTCTTATGATGATTAAAAGATGGATATTCTAGTTCATATATAGAAATATTTATGAAACAATACCACTCACCTGGTCAATGTTTTGTGGCCAAACCACTTATTTGAAGAAACTATATGAGAACATAAGGGTATATTGAGGAAGAAGTGTCCTGATTTAGTTATATATAAGTGAAACAATTTGAGGGTGAAATTCATTTTAAGGGGGGTAGAATGTAAAAAAATGATACTTTTTGAAATATTTTTATTCTAATAAATTTAATTTATTTGATATATTATGTTACAAGAAACACCACGATGTAATGAAAGACAATATAATACTAACAATATTTTTATTTAAACATGTCGGTTATAAAATAGCCATTAAACTTGGAGATATGATTAAGAATAACCATATTTTCAAAAATTTGTATAATGGTTTTATGAAAAGAAAATATATTTACAAATAGGTACTTAATTTTATGTAACCTACTTATATGCCTCGAATACAATTTTCTCCTAAAAAATATTTCACATTCCTTTTGTGAAAAAGTAATAAAAATTATTATTTCATATTTTATAAAAATTATTGGATCAAAAATACATTATTTTTTGAATCGACGTGTTAAAATTTTCAAAGGGTTACATTTTCATAACTTTCTAAAAATAAATAATTTTTCCATAAATATATCATCCCACCTTTTAATTATATAAAATTTTCATTTACATTGTACCAACAGATTATCTTTTAAAGTTTGGGTTTTTGTAAAAAAGGTATATAATGCTTGAAAACATAAAAAAATTATAATAACCTTGAAAGGCTTCATCATAGGTTCATCCTAAGTACATTTACTACATCTCATTACCTAGGGACATACATCAATGGGAAGGGAGAGCATAAGGCCTAGTAAAAAAAATAAGAGAAACAGTTTACATGCGATCTTGGGGGAAATCAATAAGAACATGAGGAATATTATAAAGTAATTAGAAAATTAACAATTTTCATATCATAATAAAAATAACTTGAATAATAACATATAAATGAGGTACAAAATTTAAATGAGACATTCATAAGTATATCAACAACGTTTTTCACCAAGGTGTCACAAAATTCACCCTGGTTATTCACCAAGGTATCGTAAAACATATCATCTTTAGAGATTAATTATTTGATCCAATGCATTGGAGTTCTATCAGAGATAACACTTTATATGTATTAATTAATCTGATCCATATAGATCAAATTAAAAAATTTCACAAATAGCCTGTGGAGAATATAATAAATGAGTTTTAGAAATAAATCACGACGTTTTAAAAGGTATTTAAAGAAAAGAGATTTCTGTCACTTGTAACCAATGTAAAAGGAATGAGGGTTTTATTTATGTCAATCCCAAAATAAACTAATTTATTTTTACATATTTTTTAATTCTAAAGTAAAATAAATATGTTTTTATACTCAAAAGATGAAAATAAATGGGAATTTCATGATGAGAAGAGAGAAATAATGAGAATTAAAATCGACATCATAACAACAAAAAAAATGGTTTTAGAAAAGGGTCAAAAGAGAGAGGACATTAGTATACCATTAATAAAATAATATTAATATAGTAAAGGAATAAAATAAATTTGAATGAATAATTTAGTTTAGAAATTTGAAATATGTACCTCATAAGGAGGAAACTAAAATGGAAAATAAATGTTTGGATTAACCTTATCATCAAGAGTAGTTCCTAAAACATGATGATCAGGACCTTGGTTGATTGCGTAATGCTTTATAGTACTTCATGGGTGGTAAAACATTCATATTTTCATGGAATGTTAATTGGGAGTTATAGTAAATGGAGA
The DNA here is from genome assembly GCA_963277665.1 of Viscum album. Lineage (NCBI taxonomy): Eukaryota > Viridiplantae > Streptophyta > Magnoliopsida > Santalales > Viscaceae > Viscum > Viscum album. The sequence goes on from OY728135.1 coordinate 1,374,278,907, forward strand.
AATTAGTGGGTATTTATAGCAAAAGTGGGGGATTTTTTATTAATTTTTAAATAAAGGCCTTGGACACCTATATACTGGTAATTGTTAACCCAATGGATTTCCCATGGTGAAGGAAGCTTGGGAAACCTGTTAAGTTATTTTAATCCAAAATATTCTAACACAATTTTATAATATATTTTTTTTCTAGGAAAGCTAATGTTTACATAAAATAACATTTTTAAAGTTATAGATTTCATTTTATAATTTGAAAAGTAAATTATATATATGAAAATTGATTATAATATTTTAAAATACATTATATGAATAAAATTTAATATTTTAAGTCATTTATTTTGGGTAATTAGTTATTAAATAATTATTTCATAATTATGATTTCATTAATATACTAAAAAACTCAAACTATATTTTTACTATTCATGAAAAATAATTTATTTTATAAATTTATCATAATTTCACCCTAACATAATTTTGATTTTATAATTTAAAAAATGATATGTATTTTATCATAATAATTATTTTAATATTTTAATTATAACTTTTAAATATAAAAAATATCTATTTATTAACAATAATAGGGGATTGAAAATGCATAGTAATATTTTTTTCACTTGAAAAAAAATAACATTTATTTTAAAATAAGAGTGGTGTAATAATAATATTTTATTAAAATAAATAGAATTCATAATACCTTTGTTTGTTATAATAATAATATATTTTAGGTAATGTAAAATTTCATTCCAAAAAAACAATTTATGAAATTCATCATATTTATAAATAAAAATATTCTTAAAATATAGTTGATGAAATAAGAATTTTTTTATAAAATGGAATTACACACAAAATCTCGGACATGTCATCCCTTATTATACCTATATAATCCCTAAAATTAAGGTGTGCGATTGTGGTAGTTTCACAGGGCATCTTAGCTAACATTTCCCAAGTGGTAATTTTTATTAACTTGAACTTATCCCATAAGAGATTTTGTTCAAGATTCAATTATTGAATCCAATATTGGTCTTGGTTAAGAGAAAAGTCCAGTTATTCTACCTCCATTCCATGTTCTAACAAATTGGCTTGGTATATCATGACTCTACTATTGGAGGTCATCATTTCTCCATTATTCATTAATTAACTTTAGTCATTTATAATTATAAAAAATATTTATAATATTAAAGTTATTTTTACTAGTATTGTTCTCAATTACTATATTGACCAACAGTCATAATTGACCAACTATCACATAATTATTGAAACCAAATGGTTACATTTCAATTTTCCGCACTACATTATTAATGATATATAGTCTTGTTTGGTATAAAAAATATATAACACATTTTATGGAAACAATTATCGTTCAAAAAGTTTGGGTCATTACGTTTTTCCCCTTAAGAAATATCATCCCCAAAAAATTCAACACGTTCTCTCATTTGAGAAAAGGTGTGTGTACTTCTACTTCATTTTCTCTTCTAGTTCCCATGTTTCACCTCCACATTTATGGTTCCTCCACCATACTTTGATGAGGTTGGTAGTCTTTTTACATAAAACCTTATCTCCATGGTCTAAGATCTCCATTGGATGATCCTCATAAGAGATGTCATGGTATAGATGTACCACCTCATGATTCGGTACATGTGAAGGGTCAGGTTTGTACTCCATCACTAGAGATACATGGAATACATCATGAACAAGTGCTATATTTGGATGAAGTGAAAGCTTATAGGCCACTTCTCCTATGAGGTCAAGGATTTCATAGGGGACAATATACCTGGTGATAAGATTAACTTTCTTCCAAAACCATGTGATCCTCTTCCAATATGAAACTAGAAGGGACAATATTCTGCTAACATCAAACTCCAAGTCACATCAATGGTTTTCAACATAGTTATCCTGCCAACTCTAAGAAACCATTATGTGTTGTTAGAATGAGTGAACCTTTTGAGAAATCTCTTTGACAAGATCTAGCCCAAGTAGCTTTCTGTCACCTACATCATCCCAAAATGTAGAATTTATACATCACTTCTCATATAGAGCTTCATATGGTTCCATTTTAATACTCCAATGGAAGTTGTTTTTTTATGATAACTCAACTACTGGGAGATGTTGATCCCATCCAGATTCAAATTACATCAAGCATGTTCTCATCATGTCCTAAAGTGTCTGAATAGTTTTTTTAAATTGGATATTAGTTTGGGGTAATCGGTCGTACTAAAATTCAAATCAGTACTCAGAGCATGTAGAAGACTTCTCTAGAATGTTGATGTGACTCTTGGATTATGATCTGGAAAAATAGAAAGTGGAACTCCATGTATCCATACCACTTCATTCACATATATCCTAGAGAGTTATTTATGAAATAAATCTTCCTGAGTAGAGATAAAATGGGATGTCTTGGTGAGACAGTCCACTATAATCTATTTTTCATTATTTCCTTTGGATATCCTCAAGAGACCCATGAGAAAATCCATAGTGATATTTTCCCAATTCCATGTTTGTATGGGTAGTGATTTTAATACCCCTTTATGAAGTTGTCACTATACCTTCACTTATTGAAACCCCAAGAACCTGATAGTGTTGTTGGAAATATATATTTTCATGTTATTCCAGCAATAATGATCATGAAGGTATATATACATCTTCATGCTTCGAGGACTTATAAAGAAAGTATAGATATGAGATTTATCCATTAGTTCCTTATTTATTTCTGTAAATTATGAAACACAAAGTCTTGTATGCAATTTCATATCACCTTCTTTATCAATATTGAACTCAAGAAACATATCATTCTTCACAGTCTCCATCTTCTTCTATTAAAAAGGATCTTCTCATTATGATTTCATGATCTTATCTAGTAGTTATCATTTATAAATAAATTGCGAAAGGGTTGATGGTGTACCTTCCCTTATGATTCCCATGTAAATTTTAACTAGGTATTTGAATAAAGGATCTCATTGAATTCTCATCATTTCCAACATAACATGGTCTTCCTTACTTAATGCATCAGTGAATTTATTTTCTCTTTAATGGAGAGAATGAATTGAAAAATTCTATTGTTTAAGAATTTCCAACCATCACCTATGTCTCATGTTCAATTATTTTTGTGTAAAAATATATTTCATACTTTGATGGTCAGTTTATATATCAAATTTCTCCCAATAAAGATAGAGGCTCCATATAGTCAAAGAGAAAATAACCATAACTAGATCCATTTCAGGCATATGATAATTCATATCATGAGGCTTCAACTATAAATATGCATAAGTAATCACTTATTAATTTTTCATGAGGATTCACCCCTGACCATTCAGATATTCATCGCTAAAAATAATGAATCCTTATCTAATAGAGGGTAGAGTTAACATAGGTGCAGTAACCAATCTATTTTTCATATTTTAGAAACATTCTAATGACTCTTTTATCTAGATGGATATGTCCCCTTTTCGAGTTAACTTGGATAGTAGATTATAAATTCATGAAAAGTTTTTCACAAACCTCCTATAACATCTCTCTATACTATGGAAACTAAAAATATATGTTACCAATACAGGAAGAGGCCACTTCTCTATAACCTTTGTCTTTGCAAGGACAACTGGGATTCTTTCATTGGCTACATTGTTCCCTAAGAAAGAAACTTTTTTGACCAAAATTCACATCTACTGAACATTCTAAATAGCCTCTCATTACTCATAGTTTTCAATGTATCCCTTATATGATCATCATGATGCTTGAAACATATAGAATATATCATAATATCATCAATAAAACTGCCCCAATGTCATCAAGGTAGTCCTTAAATACATTATTCATCATATTTAAAAATATTGAAGTTGTATTAGTCAATCCAAAGGGAATAAAAAACTAGAAATGCTCATATCTTGATTGGAAGGTAGTCTTTGGAATATATTCTATCTTCACACTCAATTGATGATAACTAGACCAAAGATCAATCTGGAAGAAGAATTGATCCCCACAAAACTTCTCAAATAAATCATCAATACATTGAAAAGGGTAATTGTTCTTCACTACGATCTCATTATGTTCGATATTATCAATTTATGTCTCCATTGATCTATCCTTCTCCACAAATAGAATAGGTTCTCTCTAAGGTAACACACGTGGTCAGATAAACCCCTTTTCCTAAAGATAATTGAGTTGTTTCTTTAATTCTTCTAGATCCACATTTTCAAATCTATATGGGGTCCTTGATATCATCTTGGATATAGTCATGAGTTTAATATAAAACTCTTCCTCTCTTTAAAGGGGACATATAGGTGTTTTTTAGGAAATATGTCAATGTATTCCTAAATGATAGGGACATTTTCTATAAATACTTCACAATGGCTCCTTAAAATATTGTTATTAACCAAACATATACCCTGAGAGTGCCAAAGAAGGAGTGTTAAAAGTCATGTTGTCATGCACTAGTTCCTATTTAAGTCTACCAGAAAGCAGTTTTTTTTTCAGGTTTTACCCCTAAATAAATCAATTTCAGAGCCACATACACTTTTTAGTATTGAGAGATAGATTTTTTTGTTAGGAAACCAATTACTTAATACTTTACCAAAATACCAGGATGCTTTCCTATATTTTAAATTTCTCCTTTGGTTCTTACTAAGGTTTTGAAATAAGATTTTATTAAAATAACTAAACTTTCTTCTGATACTGACTATATCATCCCACCTTTTTATTACATAAAATTTTCATTTAGATGGTACAAACATGGGTTCTTTTCAAGATTAGTTTCTTTGAAAAAAAGGTGCATAATACATGAAAACTTAAAAGATTATTCTAATAAACTTTAAATTCATTATAATAGGTTCATATTGTGAAAATTACTACATCTAATAACCTTGGGACATACATCAAAGGAATGGGTGTGCATAAGGCCAAGTAATAGAAGAGAAAAGAAACAGTTTACATGTGATCTTGAGGAAAAATCAATAAAAACATGTAGAATAACATAAATGCATGATAAAAGGAAAAACAGGCATATCATAATAAAATAACTTGAATCATAAAATTTTAATGTGCCTAAAACATTTAAATTATATATTCTTAATCATATAACCATGGTTTTTCACCGAGGTTCCTAAAAATTATCAAGGTTACTCAGCATGGTGTCGTAAAACATATTATATATATAGAATAATTTATTTAAAAAATGTATTGGAGAACTATTAGGGAACATCCCTTATATGTACTAATTAATATGACCCATATATATCATAATAAATCATTTCATAAATAACCTATAGAGAATATATGATATGGGATTCATATAAAAATAATGGTTTTATAAAAAGTTTTTAAAGACAAGATCATTATATCATTTATAACCCACGAAAAGGGAATTAGGGTTATATGTGTGATAATGAAAGAATAAAGTAAATAATATTTACATATTTTTAAATCTCTCAATAAAATAAATAGTTTTTGAAATTCACATAAAGAAAGTAAAAGGGGATTTCTTCAGGAGAAGAGGGAAATTTTGAGAAATAAAATGGGCAACATTACAATTATAAACATGGTTTTAGAAATGGGTAAAAAGAGTGAGGACATGGTTCTACCATTCATAAAAAAGTATTATACTTTTAAATTTATAAAATAAATTGGATAGAAGAACTTATTTTTTAAATTTAAAAAACATATTACATAGAGAGAAAACTTGAATGGAAAAGAGAAGAAAAGATTTCCCTTACCTAGAAGAGTTGTTCCAACAATGAGAAGATTGAGACATTAGGGGCTTGAGGAAACCATGGCATGGCTCTATCAGAGATAAAACTATCATATATTCGTGAATGATGAATTGGGAGTTAATTTAAATGGAGAAATGGGTGGGTATATATAAGAAAAAGTGGGGGATTTGTTTATTAATTTCTAAATAAAGGTCATAGACACCTAGGTAGTAGTAAATGCAAAACCATGGGCTTTCCCATTGTATTTTCCCATGATATTAGACACTTATGAAAGCTATTATTTTATTTTAATCCCAAATATTTGAAACTATTTTAGGTTTAATATATTATAATGGATATATAAATTATTCACAAAATAACATTTTTAAAGTTAATGTTTCCATTTTTGAATTTGGAATGTGAATTATATATTTGGAAATTAATTAAAATATATTAAAAAACATGATATTATCAAAATAAAATATTTTGTGTCATGGATTGTGGTTAACTAGTTTTTAAATCATTATGACAAAAGTATTATTTTATTACTATATCAAAAAAAATCAAACTAAATTTTTACTATTCTCAAAAAAAAAATGTATTTTAGAAAATTATCATAAATTCACACTAAACTAATTCTGATGTGCTGATTTCAGAAATGATATTTATTTTAACATAATAATTCTATAAATATTATTATTATAAATTTTAAATATAAAATAACTATTTATTATTAATAATAGCTGACGGAAAATGCATAGTAATATTTATGAAAGTTGAAAAATATTATCATTTAGTTTTAAATAAGAATATTTTAATAATTATATTTACTTAAAATAAATATTATTCATAATAACTTTGATTATTATAATAATTATATATTTTTTTAATGTACAATTTTGTCTGAAAATTCAACTTATCAAATTCATCATATTAAGAAAAAAATATATTAAAATGATTTTATGAAATAAAAATTTTACTTATACAATGGAATTAAACAATATGGTCAAGACACATAAACCCTTATTGATCACATGTATTCATTAAGAGTAAAATGTGCAAGGGTGGTAGTTTCTTGGGGAGGCTCGACAAACATCAACTGAGTGGTAATTTCAACTAAGTTGAACTTCTATAGTAAGAAATTTCATTCAAGCTTCACTAGTTGAAACTGAACTTGGGATTGGTCAAGAGAAAAGAACAGTGGTTTTACCTCCCCCCAAAGTTCTAAAAAATGGGATTTGTATGAAACAACTCTACTGGTTGAGGAAATCGTTTCTTCTTTCTGAAATAATTGTCCTTTTCCATTTATACTTATAAACAATAATTATAATGTTGAAATTATTACTAAGTGTATATTTTTCAACATTTATATTTACCAATGGTCTTATTGACTAACAGTCATATTGACCAATGGTCACATAATATTAGAAATATGATGATATAATTTTAATTTATACTCATGTCACTATTAAATAGATATTATTTTTTGGTGTATTAAATAATAAAACATGTATTTTTAGGAAACAATTACCATTCAAAATGTTCAGGTTGTTACAATAAAGGGTGAAATTATTTTTTATTAAAATAATTACATTTTTATTTAAATAATATACAATGATAAATATTTTTTTAAAATGATCCTTTAGTAAAATTACTTCAAATTATATTATTATTAATTCAATTTAGTTCATTTGAATAAATTTTATATTAATCATTGATATAAAAACATTTTATAATTTAGAAAAAAAATTATTTGGAAAACCTTTTTTATCGCATTAAAGGTTAAATGGTGATTTAAACCTATATCCACCTCCTCTTATATCAAATAGTAAATGAAACTGTCCATTGTGTGTATGGAAGAATATTGCATCGTGAATCAATGTAGTTTATTTTCCATCATCACTTCTCACAGAATGATATAATGGTGGATTAAAATTATATATGTGATATTTATTACCCATCTATAATTATATAATTATAATTTCACATCTAACTTCTTACATTAAAGACCATTTTAAAATAATAATGTTCCTTTTGTGTTCATTGGACTACTGCCCCACGAACCGATGTGAGGTGTTTTTAATTCATGTTTTACATGCATGGTAATAAGGATATATTTATAAAATATAAATAATATACAAGATATTATTATGAATATATAGTTTTGGTATATTATTTACCTTTCATTCATTCCATATTTAAAAAAAATGCAAACATGGTTCAGGCATATGTTCAACCAACCATCTCCCTGAATAGAGTAATAATTTTTTACATCTCTAAATTTTATCAGTGACTCTAAATATGTATTTAATGAATATATATGTTCTTTATTTCCTTATTAATTTTTTTATTTTATGGAACCATGATCATTTTACAAGGACCAAATCTATTGAATTGTACCATACATGAAAAACGATGGATTTATTACCCAAAATAGTGATTTTTACAAAGAATTTTTACAAAATAGTTGATAAAAGTTTATAATTAAATCATATATGGTATGATACCTAGGAGACTGGTTCTATAATATTTTTTAAAATAAATCTATATTTATTAAACATGATGTTTGAACATGTACAAATAATGTCGATCTTTATAGTTAGGGATTTTAATTTCACTTATATTTCTATGAGATGCATACCATATTGACCACATGTTACATTATGTAGTGTATATAATACAAATTAATTTATTTTATTGTTATGATTGTGAAAGATATGTGTATTAACATTTACATCTAAGTTTATTTATTTCATGGGGGTTATAATTCAAAAGTTAAAAATGTGGAATAGTTTTTATGTTATAATCTCTTTATTTATCAATATTGTTTTTTATTATACATAAAATGATGAAATCATATGATATATCCCTTAAGAAAATCATGAATTTTATTATTATTCTGTTATTTATTAAGAACAATTGTTTTCCATTATGTTTCCACATTTCGATATCTCAATATACAAAACAAATTAATAAAAATTACTATATTTCTCTCTTCGATTGATAATAATTTTCTTCCATATCCATGATTTATAAAAACAATTTCCAAAATCTTTTTAATATTCATCTATTATTGGTTAAAGTTATTTTTACCCATGTTTTAATTTTTAAAAAATGGCTTAAAAGTAATATTCTTGTAATTTCTTGAACGCATTACATTTCATTTTTAATTTGAAAATATGAAATGAATCTTTGTTTTAATGTGTAAAACATGAACAATATTTTCCGCTGAAATAACCCATCAATGATTTAAATATTCTCATAAAATTTTACATGTTTATTTTAAATGAAAATTTTATATTTAATAATGGTTAAACATTAATATTTTAAATAAGTTGTTTCAAAATGGAAATGAAATTTTCCTCAATAATGTTTTAATAATCTTTTGAAGGAATATATCTTCATCAATGAAAATATCCATTGGTGTGGATTATGTTTAATCAGGGATATGATCCAATGGTACCATAATTATTCATTCTATATATGGTTTATGACTATGATGGTAAAATTTTTATGAAAACTATTTATTTTCATGGGTTATGAAATGATGATTTAATTAAATGTTTTTGAAACCCATTTCTCTTGCCCTTATAATGTAATGATATGATGAATGTTTTATGATCATGTGGAACTCATATCTAAGGTTTTCATTATGTGATGATTTTTTCTATTTTAAACCAAGGTTGTTGGTCGTGTTATAACCAAGGATGTTGGTGAAGTAATAACCATGGATGGTGGTTATGTTTTTACCAATAATGATAGTTATATTGTAACCAATGATGGGTAGTTATGTTATAAATCAAGATGGGTGGGCCAGAAATTATATATCCCTTTAATGCATTGGGTATGGATTCATATCTCATGATATAAAATGGAAATGAATGAGGAGTGAACACTATTTGGAAAGTTAGTTTGTACACTATGGTATTCATGGGAGTGATCCTTGACTAATTCAAGGGTATCAAGAGTATACCCAATCCAAAATGATGATATTTGTAGGAATCCATTAATACTAAGGAAATGATTATATATGATTATGTGTATGAAATAATTATATGTTTAATGTGATGTTTATTTTCTCATGGATTACATTATTTGATTTTGTTATGATTCATGTGTTATAAACTACTAATATTTATAATAGGATTCATGGTTACGTTCTATGATATGCAAGGAATGATTTTCCCAAAGTTAATAACATGTTCTCATAACATTATAATAATGTTATATTGATATCTCTATTGTTTACCATTAACAAGCATCGGATCTCACCATTTCTTATGTGTCTATATTCCAAGTTATGAAGAATTATTTTAAATAGGGTATTTATATGAAGATTACTATGTGGGAAGATCTTTATGGGAGATATTGAAGATATTTAATAAAATATAATTTTAGTGTATTTAGTATCTATTGACATTATTCCTTTACAATAATTGGGCATGTATTAGTGAAATTTAATGAATATACACATAAAAATATGTATTATTTTTTGTATAAAAAGATTGGGTCTCTATAGTTGGTGTAAGAGAAATTTTTTAGATAACCATTGGAAACTATGATGAAAAAACAATTGTAAGAACCCTATAGATAAGTCAATATATAGGAAAACATTCTATAATTTTGGTGAAGAGTGAGTGTTTCCAATAAATTACATCATTGTCTCTATAAAAAAGAGGATGTGGTTTTGGAACAGTTATACCTATAAGTAATAAATTTAAAACGGGTTCATTAGGCCAAGAATCTATCACCACCTATTTCACGAAAATAGGCATAAATACACACCTAGTTTTACGATCTCATGGGATATATTTTGGGGTTTCACAAACACTTTATGATCCAATATCATGGACATGAATAGATGATAACCATGAATGGACTTATTTTGACATTAGTTGTCATTGATTGAAATGAATGTGTTTAGATTTAGACATCCAATGAATTATTTTTCCTGAGTATTCAATATGATTAATGGTACTTCATGGTCATGACTACCATTTTGGTTTTAGTAATGAATTCAAGAAATAATGATGTTGTTGAGGACGTAATAGGTATGATAAAATATTAATGTACAATGTTTTATCTTAGTGATTATATCATGAAATTTCTATAGGATTGTTAATTTTTATCATTAAATATTGGATATTGAGTTATGATTGAATATTTTTAATGGTATCATGGTACTATCTCATGTCTATAGTTCCTCTCTAATTGTAGTTTGTGGGAAATTGATTCCTGTAAATATTATGATTATACCTTTAGTTGAATTTGATGTGAGTCTAGGAATGAATTTTCGTTATTTATATGGATCCATCTCTATTACTGAGGGAGAGGAGAGAAGTCACATTTTGTATTCCAAAGGAAATGATTCTAATTTATCTGTGCAATGATTAATAAACAATTTAAATGAAAATTCAATCCATTGAATTTATCTTTATTCTTATTTTAAGGGATGTTTATCTCATTTGGTTAGGGAGAAACTCAACTTCGATGATATGAATATTGTTTGGGGGTTTATTGATGACTTTACAGAAGAGATTCCAAGTGTAAAACCAAATCATGAATATTATTTCTCAATAGAACTCATACCTAGTGTTTCACCTGTTCTAAATAATCCCTATATAGTATCAGTGATTGAGTTGTAGGAATTGAACAAGTAACATCAGCAGAATTGTGACCAGGTATTTATTTAGAAAAGCATGACGCCATGGGAGAGAATGTTCATTTTGTTCAAAATAAAGACGGATCAATGCGACTCTCTATTGATTATCAAGAACTGAATGATATCACAATCATTAACATGTATCATGTGCCCCAAATTGATAATTTTTTGGATCAACTACAAGGAAGTAAATAACTTTCCACGACTTAACTTCATTCTTGATATTATAAATTAAGGGTTAAGAAGGATTATATGGCCAAGACAACATTCCATAATATGAATCGACACAATGAATATATAGTGATTCTATTCAGTTTTACTAATGTTCCCTCTATCTACACAAGTTTAATGAATATAGTATTTAGGGATTAGCATGATCAGAATTTGGTATTTTTATAGAAGATATTATAATCTATTTAAAGAGAAAATAAGAGAATGAATATCACATAAGGATTCCTTTAAATACACTATTCATTGATAAGTTTTATTAAAAATTTACCAAGTGTGAATTTTAGCTACAAAAGGTTTTGTTTTTTAGGTAATATAATCTTAAGAGAGGGTATATCTCTAGATACATCATAGATGGAAGTATTAAACATTGGTCTAAACCAGCCATGGTGACTAATATCTATAGTTTTTCTGGTTTGGCTAGATATTATCAATGATTTGTGAAACATTTTTCATGGTTTTTGGAATCCACCAACATCGTTAACTCGAAAGGGATTCAAGTGACTTTGGCATATGAATGTGAAGAAAATTTATTGGAACTAAAGAATATTATATTCATTGAACTTATGATTACATTACCCAGTAAGGTAAAATGGGGATTAATCTATAGTTTTGAATCACTGAAGGGATCGAGGTGTTTTTTCATGAATAATGATATAGTGATATCTTATGCCTCATGTAAAATAATGGTTCACAAGAAAAATTACCCAACTCATGATTTGGAGTTAGATCTAGTAAATTGTGCATTAAATATATCAAAGCATTATCATTATGGTGAAATATTTGATATATATACATATCAGAAAATTTTAAATCATATATTCACTAAAAAAGAGATGAATGTATTCAAGAGAGGATGGATATAGCTAATTAAAGATTACGACTGCTCAATAAATTTCTACATTGGGAAGGTAAACAAGGTGGTCAATGCTTTGAGTTGAAAAGATCATACTATCTTATATATGATGAGGATCATAAAATATCAAATTTTTATGGATTTAAAAAGGATGTATCTATAAATCTTAAAGGAAGAGGAGAAACATTATCTTTATCAAGTGAGTGTTCAATAATATATAAATTTGTAGATTAATGAGGTGAAGAAGGATTATGTATAGTTGTAGAGGAAGGAAAAAATGGTCATGAGTTCAACCTTGATTGTTTTGGAATGATAATGTTTAGGAGTTGTGTATGTGTTTTGTCCATACCAAATTTAACGAAGGAGCTATTGGATGAGGCTCAATGTTCTTCATTCTCTATTCATCCCCGAATTACAATGATTTATTGATAATTTTAATATTATTTATAATGGGATTAAGTTAGGAGAGATATTGATGAGTTTGTATCATGGTTATTTGTATGTCAGAATGTTAAGCCTGAGAGACTAAATTTTAATGGGATGTTACAACCATTACCCGTATCATAATGGAAATGGGAAAACAACATCAATGATTTTTTATCGGACTTCCTAAAATTCTAAAGTCCCTAATATTGTATGAGTTGTAGTCGATTACCTCACAAGGATAACACACTTACTTTCTATCAAAGAGGATTTCTATTTGGATAAACATTCTTGGATATACATTTTGGAAGATGTAATGTTTTACTGAGTACCACATTCTATTGTATCTGATTAGAATATGAGGTTTACCTCATTGTTTTGGAAATATATCAATCATTTCCTTGATACATAGTTCGGTTTTAATACATTATATCATCCTTAGATAGGTTAAAACCTTCCCAACCCTAGAAAATTTATTGATATCGTGTTCTATGGACTTCAAAGGTCTTTGGGATCAACACCTTCCTATTATTTAGTTTTATTACAATAATAACATTCACTCGAGAATTCAGATGAATCATTTTGAAACCATCTATATAAATATGTGTAAAAATCCAATTTTTGAGGATGTTGTAGGAGAAATAAATCCATTTCTATCCGAGCTAGAGGAGAAATGGACATATAATGTTAAATCTATTTAGTAGCACATCAAGGCTGATCAGAGTAAAAAAAATGTTATCCTGAAAAGCATCATTAAGATTTAAAATAAAAAATTTTTGAGAAGGTTTTACAATTAATTTCTATATATAATAAATTTATTAGATTTCGAATGAAGGGAATATTTATCCCTCGGTATATTGTCCCTTTCAATATTCTTGACTGAGTACGGAAGGTATTGTTCACCTCATCATTGAGAATGTGTCGAATTTTATTATTTTTACAACCTACTGGATACTAGAAAATTTTAAGTAAGTGTATCATGTTATACATATATGGAAGAATAAATTTACAAAAAAAATTAAAAATATAGAAAAAAATGAAAGGAAAAAATTTGGGAAAATATGTAATAGAGAAAATTATGTGCACAATAGTGAGATGATGAATAAGTGAGTAGAAGAAAGGGTGGAATAGATACATACAAGAAAAATTGGATAGTTTGAGTTGTTAAAAAATCAATTCTAACTCTACGAAAAAGTATCATAGGTTCCAACGTTTGTGTTAAAAATGTTTTTTCAAGTGTTTTTTCCTAAGGACTGACATGTATGTCTAGAAGATAAGAAGATAAATAAAATCCTACTATAGAAGAATGAACTAAAATGTTTTCTTAATGAAGTAATTTATCTGAATTTAACAGGAAATAGTAATTTATTACCCCTATTTAATCATTACATGAGGTAGGGAAAAAATATTCTCAAGAAGAATTCAAATAAATAAGTACACTAGACAAGGAGATTGAGCTACGAACTTGTAGGAAAACTCTATATAACTTGTCTATTTAATGAAAAATGGGAATTTTTTTTCTAAATCATAAGAAATTTGACTCTAAATCCATTTATCAATACATCACTAGAGAATGAAAATTTGGATAGTGAAATAAAGAATTTTGAACACGTCAATTTAAGAAATATCCTATGCATGAATGTGGGGAATGAATCAACTCAATACATTACAATCCCCCTAAAACTTTTAGTTACATGTTGTTAAAGTGAATATATCAATGGATAATAGAGTTTCCACCTAAATTCATCATCTATTCCCTTCTAGAAGATATAGTTCTCAAAAAAACTATGACAAAAACACAACAACTGTCATCGACCAACACTCCTGAAACCATCAGAGTGTCCTCATCAAACTTTGAAAGATTATTCTGATAATTTCTTCAACATAATAGGCTCAGTCAAAATGTTCTCCATCACAACCTTAGTAATTAAAATATTAAAATTAGTTTCATCAGCTTTCATCCTTAATTTCATGATGGTGCTCGACCTGCATCACCATCCTCATATCAATGCGTAGGAGGAACTAGTTTCATCTTCAAGATTTAGAACCTTTAAAATATTCAACATCGCATGGCTTATGTGTTCTTCCCCCATCATCAATGGTGAGGTAGGTTTAGAATTATTCAGATCTGAATATGTCTTCCAGAAATCCTTCTTGGCTCAATTTCGTGTGGTTCATGCTCAAAAAAATTATCAGAATTGGTTCGCCTAATGGCTTCAATCAAAATTCAAAAGACTCAAATGTTCAGCGTAGAAATCATGCAGAATTGTAAACTAATTAATTAATTAACAAGATATAGAATAGATAAAAACATTTAAAGAATCTAATTCTAAATTAAGGTTATAATTTATTATATTATTAGTGACATGAATTTATAAATTAAATTAATAATTAATTAACTAAATTTTTAAATGACATAAAAAAATAAAAGGTGAAAACTAAATGGATTGAAATAAAAAAAATTTACTAAAAATTATTAAATTAAATAAAATAGATAAACATTTAAAAAATAAAGAATAAATTAATAAATTAATACCTAAAATAAAATGTGAAATATATTTAACCACAAATCACAATGAAAACAGAAACATTGAATAAAAATAACATTTTAAAATAATCTTCACAATTAAATTATGCAAACACTAATTTAGATAGAAACTAATAATTTAAATGTAAAATCACTCATTTAAATAGAAAATTAATAAATATAATATTTACAACACCATTTATCAAAAAATGAATAATTAATAAATAAAAACACTCATAATGAAATTGTCCAAAATCAAAGTTAGACAGAAAATAATAATTTATACAAAAAATCCCTCATTTAAGTAGAAAATTAATAAATATAATTGTTAAGAAACCACTTCTCAACAATGGAATAATTAGTTCATAAAATACACACTTTTTTATTAAGGAATCAATAAATTTATAAAAAATGATGTGGCTAAATTCTTCAATTAAACACCATATGAAATTCCCCCACACTTGGGAAATTATTTTTACTCATGAAATCTTTAGTCCCATTAAATGGTAGGAAATAAATATCCAAATGGAAAATCTGAAATTCTAATAATAATTGGATTTCCACCCATGAATCCTCTCATATATTAGATAGAAATTTACTTTAAATTTAATTTCTATAGTTCAAAGTCTATTTCTACTTTATAAAAATGATTTTTTTTGAAAATTTTAAAAAGATTTTAACAAACATCAATTCATATCAAACCAAAAGTACAAACTTCTCATTACCTCTAGGTGAACATACTCGCCAATTTTAATCACTAAATATATATACAGACCATTCTATTGGGTAGGTTGAGACTTTATTAGTGGAATAAATAATTAATCCAAGAGTTTTTTGAATAAATAATCAAAGGAATGATGGAATTAGTTCAACATGAATTAGGATTTTGATTTCATAATTCATTTAGTATCATGTATTTTATGTTAAATTAAAAATAAAAAAGTTCTAAATAAATAAAAAGTGTATGACATTTTTCCATGATTTTACCAAAATCCTTTTTCTCAAAATGGAAATAAAAATTATTTACCTCATTAAATCCAATAGGTATTAATAAAAAACCTTCTCAATGTTTCTTTATAACCTTAATACTTGATAAAAAAATTACCTAGTGAAAATTTATAAATGATGCTCATAAAATCCCAATAACTAATTTTTTAAGCATTTTTATGGGATCTTAATGAGTTACATTTTAGAACATTTAATGACCCCTTTCCCACACATAAAACCCAACGATTTCCCCATTTTGAACTCAATTTGGAATAACACCGAATAAAATTAAAGTTCACTAAGATCTTTAATCAAATTGTGAAAATTAATGTAAAGGGTCACAAGAATGATCAAAAATAATTTTCCCACAAGAAGTATTACCAATATAAAAATTATACCTAGAGATTACTATAAACATAATCAATAAAATTGAAATAAATTTTCAAATAGGATGCATTTTACACTTTCAATTTTAAAAACGGAATTATTAATCCCCCAAGATAAGAATTAAAGGAATTTATACATCATTTAATTGTTTTAAAATAGTATAAATGGGAAAAAATATTTACACAATGATCTCATAATTTAAAATCACTTAAATAGAAACACTACAATCAATTAAAATACCCCTCGCAAGAAGAAGATGTTGATTTTGAAGTAGAAAGTGCATAATTTAATTTTTTTCCCTCTATGAATAGAGCATTAAAACATGAATACTAGAAAAATAAACCTCCCACGTTTTTACTTTGAATAATTATTTTTGGATAAAAAAAATTCATCTCCTATAATATATAAAAGTTAAAAATTAATTCTATAATTTAAATTTAAATCAAAATTAAACCATATATATGAGTTAGGGAAGTGTTATCCAATTTTATTCTACAAATTTCTTCTTATTTAGTGATTTAGCACCCGGCTACTTCCAAGGACGTCCCAAAACGAAAATAAATAATGTCATTAAGTTAGTTCTTATAAATTCAATAAAATTAGGCCAATTAAATAAGGTATTTTGGTGCAAAAATAGAGAGAGGTTGACAACCTAAAAGGGACTGTTTATTAAAACAAATAGAAAAAAATAAAAAATCTGAAAACATCAATTTCCTTCTTTGAAGGGATAAATTCAATGTCTCAAGACAAAAACTATCCCCCTAATTTATACTATCCATGATCATTCAATGGGTATGATTCATTATTGGTTTTCAGGTCATTGGAGTTTTTGAAAAATTTATCTTTTTTTCTCTGGGATTTAAACACTCCATCTTCCTACAACACTCCTCTTAAATATTCAAGGATCTATTATTATTCCTTAAATAACCATAAAAATAGTGTTTAGGAACCTATAATAATGAATTAATTGTGGAAATAATCAGACTATAATTTTTAATATAAAACAAAACATCACCTACGAAAAGTTCCGCCACACTTGATGGATTTAATTATTCAGAATTAGGTGAAACAATTAATAAATACAGCGTACTCTTAACTATAGAATTATTATAATAAACATATTCACTAGGATATGTGTAGAAATATTCCTCATTCTTGTCTATGGAAATTAAAAAATTATTGATAAAATTATCATCATTAATGTTTTGGATAGATATAAGGTTAAATAATGGAATAACATTTTCAGCAGATTACCCACTACCAAAAATATTCCCATATTCATCCCCCTTGTGTGTTACATGGGAAAACTATTAATGATTTCATAATAACAATATAATATTGAGAATAGATAAATTATATATTAAACATCATAAATAACCAAGAATATACTTTCTATACAAATATGGAAAATAATATTGATTATCACTTTCAACACTCTTAATGGGATGTGAAAACTCATTTATAGTAACTAAAGGATTAGAACTCACACAACACATTCCCTTATCATAGAAACACTCAATTTTAGTTGAAGAAGGAAAAACAGACTCAAACTTTTTTTGGTTATGGGAATGAGATGTAGTTCCCAAGTTGGAAATAAGGGAGGGCTATAAACATTGAGCATTATTTTGGGAAAAATTTCTAGTAGAATTTTGAGGTGTGGATGGAAAACATATTGGTCTTAAAAAATTATCATTATAATATAAATCTCATGTTTCCCTAATCTTTCTAGCTGAATGGTGGATTCATATTTGAAACATTTTTTTTGAAATTTATCATTAACTGATCTTTCAATTATATTATAAAAATGATAATGAGAACCCTTCCTAATATCTTCTCTAAACACTTACTCATCCAAATAAATCAATAGACAACTAACCACTACAGGTGAATCCTTCAAAACATCAATCTCATCTTCATCATCACCAGCTTAGATAGTCACTTTACCCTTTGAAACATCAATTACATCCCCATGTGTAGTAAAAAAGGGTTCACCAAAGAAGATTTGAACTCTGTTATCTCATTTCATATCAAGAATAATTAAGTAAGTGGGAAAGGTTAGTTTCCACACATATACTAATTGTACATCCACCCTCCTATAAGAATAGGAAGGTGTCCTATTTGCACGTTGTAAAAAACTAGGGTTTGTTCCACTTCCCAAAGACCTTAATTTTTTAGTAAGGAGTAGGGAATAAGGTGAATGATCACACAAAAATGATAAAGGAACTTAATATACTCACTTCCAATAACTATACAATAGATGAAAAAATAAAAAGTTATCTTTATATTTATGAGGAATTTATTTAAACAATGACAATGAACTCCTCGTTAATATTTATCACTGAAGACAGATCCCAATCCTTATTGTCATCATCAAATAATTTTATGAATTTCAACCAAGATATATTTTTTAAAAGCCTCTAAAAATAAATATTTACTATACTTCTTCTAAATATTTTAAATGATGCCTTAAATATAATTATTATGAATTCAGATTGTGATAAATTTAATTTCATAGGATTTGCATCAGTTGTTTTCTCAATGAAAGGATACCACATCGTCACACAAGAGAATGAAGAGTGGGATGAGTAGGGAGGTATACTCTTGTGAAATCATATCATTTTTATTTTTAACTTTATAGTTTGTAATATCCAAAATCATTACATACCTATTAATGAGGATGTTAGGAGTTGAGGGATCAGACTTTCTTATAAATGTTTGTGCAATCGAGAACCTGAGGAAGAAACATCCGCTCATCTATTAGTTGAGGGTGATTGGGATGATTTCATTCAGCATGGTGTTTTTAGTTTTCCTTATCTTAGAGATCAAGACATTAATAGTTTTAACATCCTATAAACATGGTTCCATTATTCAAATAAGAATGTGTAGGAACTGAAGGTCAGATCATTGCTTCTGGTGGCAGGTTGTTGGAGTATTTAGAGTTCTTGAAACAAAATCATTCATGAAGGCACCCCCTATCACTTCTAGGTATGGTGGTCAAAAAAATAATTTTTTTGGATAAATTATCTCAAAATTTAAAACATTATGAAATTTCCCCATCATTGAGAATGATCATGGATGGTAAAGGTACGTCCCCTCCCTTTGAGGTTCTTACCTTTTAGGGAAGATGGGTTCGTTGGGTTCCTCCAAACTACAGCTTCAAGAAAAAAATGGATAAATCATTATATTCAGTTTCATGCAGGGTGGTGGGGTCATTATTAATTTTCCAGGCTTGTTTTTTCTTGATTTGTTTGATTTATATGTTCAAGGGGACCCCCTCATAGCTAAGGCATTTTTCATGCGAAGAGAAATTCAATTATGAAACTCCTATAACAGCACACCAAAATCATTGGAAACTAACTCAGGTATTATTCACAGCATGATCCATGAGAATATTCATACTCCATTTTCCATCACTTATCCCATTTGAGAGTGAAAAATAATCCTTAATTCATAGGTGGACATTCTTCACACAAGGTTTACTGGGAATAAAGTTACATACTTCATTGCTTCTTGGGAGAATCAAGATGATCATTGTTTTTAATTTTCTAGCATGGTATCCCCCATGTGTTAGTCTTATTAGAGTTGACACTATCATTATTCACTATTTTAGACCTCCTTTACTTGGTTGGTCCTTTATACATTCATTTTATTCTATAGAAAAATTAATGTTGGTGTTAGTAGTTCATTTTTCTTTTTATGATTTTGTTGAAATGGGATGGGATGAGAATAATTCTTCTAGATTTTTTGATTACTCTCCTCATCCATGAACCTATCATGACTCATCCCAATGGGGCTTGTGTGACAACTCCCCAAGCCCACCTCCAATAGGTCAGGGGCTAGTGATTAGTGGCATGTTGGAATATCAATAACATATGAGTCCTTAGCTTACATACCTATACACACACACAAATCTCCATGCCCAAAAATAGAAAAAATGTAAAATAACATAATGAAACCAATCATGCCTACATCTAATCCCATAATTGGAGCACAATTAGGAGTAATGGAAATAAAACATAGCGTAATACAATCCCACAACAAAGAGTCTGAAAACAAGTCCAACATGAAATTAAATATTGGGACTGCTATCAAGATACCAAAAGAAAACACCTTAGCTTCTCTAGTCTCAATAGGAACCTCTGAGTCCTAGATCCTCTAAGTCTATGTAAAAAAGTTGATCATCTTCAAAATACAAAACACGTTCAAGAAATGCCTGTGTAGGGGTGAGTATAACAATACCCAATAGGACATTCTGAAACCACAAAGCATATAACAAAGAATAATTGTGAGATATTCACATGTATATATCTATAGTACATATAATAAGAATATCCATATATACTCAAATGAGACACACAATGTAAATGTAATGTCACAACTATAATTCCAACCAAGGATTATAGATCAAAATTTCCACATAGTACTTGTATAAGAGAACACACTACACAAGTTAGATAGAACCGATGGCGTCTGTCTGAGAGACAGTTCTCATCTTGTCTCTCCATTAGAAGTACATTCTAGAAGTATGAAGAGATATAATATATATATGAGGATCACTCCTAATTCCATTGGGTATACCAATAACTCAATATAAAATGACCCACTAAGTAGATGATTTGTACCCATGTAGTGTTGGTCATGATGATACCAAGAACTCTACCTAGGGTAAGAATATAATAGAGGATCTCACTTAGATCCCAACAGAGGGATTCCAAAAACTCTATCCAAGATATTTGGTTGAAGGAATCCCTATCCTATGTGAATGAAATTATTTCATACTAACCCACAAAGAATGGATACGGGGAACACACCCTAAATAAACTTGTCCATGATACATGGGAAAAGGGATTCAAGCCAACTTAAAAGGATTACAGGGTGTGGATTTGGTGTACATGATGTGTCCCTTTATCCCTGAGTCTTTCTTGTATAAATGTACCATGTTCATGTCCATGTAAAAGTACATGACATGCTAATTTATTTTTACTAGTACATGACTTAGCCAGTGTACATTTTGTTTAGGCCATGTTTGTGTGGGAGTGCATGGAGTTCCCTTGGTGGTGTACTCCTTGCTATTCCAACGCACCCTACGAGGTACATGCTGATCCACCAGGGAACAAATCACAAGCCATGTGATAATGGCCACATGTCTTCTGATCCTTAACCTCACATGGAAACCCTAGACGCCACATAGGGGTCCCACAAGCTTTGTAATCAGATATTACATGTTGTGTGGATCTAGATTTCCAAAATCCTACAGTTCATCTTCCCATGGAGTTATTCGATAGTACAACACCAAATAGATCCATGATTCACATTGGGAAAGGTGGATCTATTATGACCTTCCATTTTCATTATAATTTTCTAGATTTCAGACATCTGATTCATATGAGAATCAATGATTGTTTTTTATCATCACCGACACATGCACCACATGATCCTGAAGGTCTTAAATCATGTATGATCTATTCATAGCTACCACTTTTTCACAGTGAATTCACCATAATCAGTTCTAATCTATGATATCATATTGTTGTTCCTTGAAACAGGTGTGCAATGATCGATTCCTCGGTATTTGGGTTGAACCATTGGGTAAAAAACACAGTAATGAATAAAGAAAAATAGGGAATAATCTTAATAAAAACATTAGGAAGAAACATCAACCAATATTATTCTTGTCCATGATATATTTCCATTAGAACAAAAAATAACGAAATAAATAAATAATCACACATCAATTCCCCAAAAAGATCCCCACAGATAACCCATCCAACAATATGACCAATATGTTGACCAATTAGTTGGATTATTGATTCACATTTATCATTGAAATAAATAACTAGGATATAATCCAATCAAACAAACAATGTTCCTTTATTTAGATCAATCATTTATGAAGAATGAAGTTGTGTCGTTGTTGGAAGGATCCCCTGATTCTATCGCACACCAATCATCCATCTTTAAATTGGTTTTCATTTTTTAAGAGAGATCCTTCAACACACTCTCCAATAGTTTGCTAATGGATCTAGGGTTATGTGGATAACCTTGAGAATATATCATAATACTATAATTTTAGAAAAAACTAGGTCACTTAATCAATGATTTAAATAATATTATTTATTTAATTATTTTATTCATTTTACACACGCGATGATTTTTTCATAGACACCCCATAGTGATAAATTTTATATTGTTTGAATGATGAAGCCCACATTCTGAACTCAATAGTGCTTTCATATTTATGATCCTAAACCCCACCTAGAATTTATTCCACTATTTCAAGAAAAATATGTGAATGTGATATTTAATATATTTCAAAAATTTATTCGAGGAACATTGGGGATTGTAATCACACACTGTCTCAGTGTCTGGTCCAAAAATTAATCGATTCAATATTAAAAAATAATACATGGAAAATCTGATTAATTAAATTCTCCCCACTTTAAGGATTTATATCCTGAAAATCCAAAACAAGGAAACACAAAGAGATGTGGGTACTAAGCATGAATATGAGCATCACGCTCCCAGATTCTCTATTGGAGATTCATATAGAGCCACTATACATGCAATAAAAGAATCTCTCACCCATGAAGGATCATCTCCTGCTGATCCTCAATATTTTTTGGGTACTCCGTAAAGGTAGATCCATCTTCGATATCTAGATTTCCCCAGTCAATAATGTATGATGGTTCATGAACATATCTCATCAACTGAAACATGTGGAAGACGTCGTGTACATGTTCTGCCTATAAAGATAGAGCTAAGTAATACTTCACTGCGCCAACTCTGCGCAGTATTTGGAAAGGGCCAATAAATCTTGAAGATAACTTATTATCCCTGTCAAATATTTGTATTCAACATTGAAGAAAAACCTATAAGAACACATGGTATCACTTCTCAAAATTTAAATGCCTTCATCGTATGACCGCATAAGACTTATAACGACCCTTTGTAGTCCACATCCACTTCATTATGAGTTGCACCTTCTCAATTGTAGGTCACACCAACCCGTGGTCCATAAGTGCTAACTCTCTTGGGTAAGTCCAACAAAGTGGTGACCTATAGGGGCACTCGTAAAAATCCTCAAATGTTTGCATACCAATTCTATAATGGTAGCTATTGTTATTTGAAAATTATACCATGTGTAAATGATCCTCCCCACTACAGAAAAATTCCAAAATGAAACCCCACAAAATTTCCTCGAAGACATGAATGGACTAATCTGTTTGGTTGTTAGCCTATGGGTGAAATGATATAATCAAGTGTTGATGAGTCCTGAAATCATCCTACAATCTATTCTAGAACCCATATGTGAAGTGAGGATCGTGATAAAAAATTATCGTTGAGGGAACTCCATATATTGGGACTATCTCTTACATAGAGAGGCTTCCCAAGATCTTTATTTAACTCTTCTCCTAGATAGCAAAGAATTTTCCAACCGAGTGAGTCTGTCTTTGATCACCCATATATTATTGTTTCCCCTAGATGTACATGGTATTCCAATAAAAATGTTCATGGATATCATATCCCACTTCAACACTATAACCGTAAGGGGATCATCTAAACCTTCTAGAACATGGGTCTCAGTCTTCACTTACTAACATGTAATGCATCGAGAGAGAAACTATAAAACTCCCTTCTTCATCCAAGGCCACCAAAACTAACATTGGAGATATTGGTACATATTTTCAACATTTAGATGTACCACCGAAGGAGATATATTAAACAATATTAGAACTTCTTACTATAACATCACCGGTACCCTCTTGCATCCCTTGAAAATAATGACATTTTCCCCACCTTCAAAAAATACATCAAGAGCATGTCCAATGGATATTTGAATACATAGGGTATCATAGTTGGCATCCTCAAGTTGCACCTACTTGACTCACTATAAAAGAATATGTCTAATAACCATTGACTAGAGGTATGCATCTCTATTTCTATCCACAGAGAATAGCTAAAATGAGGAAAACTTCCTTGATGCCTCATTCAATAATTGAAAAAAATATATCTCATACATAGATCATTTTCTACCACATTCCCCTTCCCACGCGTATAGAAAATATCAATGTCATAATCATGGAGGAAATATAGGAATTTCCTCTATGTCGGGTTAAGATAATTCTGAGGGAAGATATAATTGAGACACTTGTGGTTAGAATAGAAGAAAAACTAATTTCCCATCAGGTAGGGTCTCCATATTTTTAGTGCAAAGACTGCCAATACAAACTCAAGATCACGGTTTACATAGTTTTACTTAAGTGGTCTTAACTGATGAGAATCATAGACTATCACCACATTCATCTACATTAGAACACAGCCAATCCATGCTACTAATGCATCACAACACACTATGTACTCAACACCCTCCTCTGGAAATCTCATGATGGGAGTGCTCAACAGTCTCTACCTCAACTCTTGAAAAACCTAATAGAACCTCTCTATCTACACAAAAGGATGTCCCTTTCAGGTCAAAGATGTAATGTTTTCTAATATCATAGAGAAATCATGTATGAGTGTCTAGTGATATCATGTCAATCCAAGGAATCTATGCACCTACACATGCTCTTGGGTGGCACCCAAGATAACACTACCTCAACCTTGGCTGGGTCCACTAAAACCTAATAATCTATGACAACATGTCCTAGAAAATGGACATCCTAAATACAATACTGAAACATTGATAGATTCCTGTAAAGATGGATATCGTCGGGGATGTCTGAATTATCCTCATTTTTCTTGTATTCTCCTCCGTGGGTGATGGGTAAACTCGAATATCATTGATGAAGACTATGGTGAACTAGAATATGAAATGATGAAAGATTCATCTCAGGAGTCTCATGAACAATGTTGGGGAATCCTTCATGATAAAGGTTATAACCATGTACTCATAGTAACTGTAGAAATATTGTAGTTCCATATTCAATATATCCTCGTATTTTACTCACAACTGGTGATATCCTGACCTAAGTTCAACCTTTGAGAACTACAGTGACCCTCTCAACTGATCAAAGAGGGCATCAATCCTTGATAGTGGATACTTGTTCTTCAATGTCACTTGGTTAAATCACTAGTAGTCCACACATAACCTCATACACCATCCTTCCTTCTTGGTTAACAAAACATGGGCTTCCCAATGTGAAAAACTTGATCTAACAAATATTATTCCCATTATGTACTCCAATTATACCATCATCTCACAAGACTATATAGGTGTCATCTAATATGATAAAATAGATATAAAGATCATACCATAGCATAATTAATGTAGATTTCAGTTTCTTAGTGAGGAGGTAAGCCTAGAACATCCTTAGGAAAGATGTCATTATAATATAACACCATTATAGTGAATTGTAAACACATAACATCCACTACACCAAGGGTCATAATAGCCAACTTCTGAGTAATTAACTACACTCTGCAATTCACGATTCCATCCCACACTACCTGGGTTTCATTTCCACCCACAAAGAAAAACCTACTTCTATCGTTGTGGAAGCACCACATCCTCCGCCTAAAACAATCGATCTGGGGATGAACTATATAAAACTAATCCATACCTAAGATCATGTTGTATGTCATCATCATTGCTACAAAGATATCCCAATAGAAATATCTCCTCCAAGATTCATGTCAGACATTCGGCATAAGTGTGTGATCACTAATTCTTCTCCAGTTGGAGTCTCCAAGTGCACGTTTTGAGATAAGGGATGAACCATAATCATTAAGTATCAAACCAGATATGTGAAAATAAAGGAACTACTAGAAAATATATCTATTAATACTTCATATAAGGTAGAAAATTAATATATCACACCTCATATAATTCCTGAAGCCTCTGGGTCATAAGCCTCAACCACCTGTAGATGCCACTTCCCTTGTGCACTAGCTCAATGATCCTGGCGCAGACCAGTTGGTGGTGGTGGTGGTAATAGTTCAATGTTTCTACAATATCCAACTTATGTCCCATATCTTTTTCAATTTCCTCTTCCATATGAACCTATCTTATTCTGCCACTACCTCTACCACTATCGCCCAACCACATTCTCTCTGTCAGATGTATGGAAGGTCATAAAATCTCAGGAAAGATCCCTCTGACATCACAAGAGCATCACCACCTCTCTATGGGATAATTGTATCCATCCTATGATACCTAAACCACAGAACCTATATATTGTTAACTCCTTCAAAAACATATGACACGTTTAGGTCCCTATGACTGAGATCGCCTCACTACTGCTGAAGTCTCTACTTATGTGTTCCAACTGCTCACAACTACTATTTGTGTCTTCTTATCTAGGAAAATTCTAACAACTAAATATCACTCTATCACCCAGAATTGGTAGGAATGCATGGAGGTATTACTATTTACAAGATATATCCATTTAGTCCTTAGTCAAAGGTCTGATCCCAAAAGAACTGATCTTGAACCATATTAATCAAATACATGTAGACGCTGGTAAACCTCAATGAATGTTTTTCTACAATCGTGTTGCACAATTCAAGATGTAGATGCTTCTGGATATGTACAAACTTTATCATATATAGAGATAAACTCTATGATAATTCAATCAAACTATAACCATGCAAGATTCATCTCATTATAATACTGAGCTACTAACACCCACCATCTTTCATCCAAGACATATAGAAGACTCTCCGCTAGGGCCACAATCTAATCTTCTAGTGTCCTGAACTAATAGAAAACCCATGTCACCACCTCAAAACACTTCTCATACCCCTATGGGTTAATCTATCCTTAGATCCTAAGGGCCATTGTAGCTGAAAATTATGGATTTCACTCAGACTGCACTCTTAATCTGCTAGTACCACATGTATCAACTAATACCTTAGAGGTGGCATTGTAGAGAGTGCACACATGGCTGAATAGTGTTTGGAACCTATCCTTAAATCGATGCATCATTGCTGAGGGGATCATCCAGGTGATCCAGATACTGAATCCCAGCTAACATGTTTCATAAAGTTATCCTAAATGTAATCAAGATTTACCACGATCAACGAGTATATCTGGAGAGCTGACTCAATAAGGGAATATAAACCAAAAACCATTCCTATATGATGAAAATACCATTTTCCCTATATTTAGTGTTCTCATGTACTGAGTCAATAATAAGTTGACCATAGTCCTAGTGTATGGATATATTGGTCTCCACCCCAACACTGGACCCCCTGTCTTGATATTCAAACTCAAGACACCTAACCTTGTCCCTAAAAACTAATCTCCAAACCTCTAGTCCTAAGATAGAACTAATTAGCTCTTATACCACTATTTTACCACCCATCACAATGGGGAATGTGCAGCTACTCACAAAGACCACCTCCAATAGGTCTATGGCTGAAAACTAGCACTAAGTAGACATATCACTAACCTGGGAGGTCTTATCCTAAGTACCCATACACACACACACAAATCTCTAATACGAAAAAATATTGAAAAGTAAAAAAAAATTGAACGAAATAATCCATGAAAATATCTAATCTCACAACCAAACTAAAATAAGAAGTTAGGGAAAGTAAATAAGGAAAAATATGATCCCACCACAAATATTCTGAAAATAATACCACTGTGAATGTAAATATGGATACAACTATCAATATTCCATAGGAACAATCCTTGGTTTTCTGGGTCTCACTAAGGACCTCCTGGTCCTAGTCCCTCTAGGAATATTTCAAAAGGTTGATCATTTTCACAACACATGAAATTTTAGAGAAAATATCATGAAGAGATGAGTATAACAATACCCATAAGACACCCTAAAACCAAAAATCATTTAACAAAGAATAATATTTATCTCTACATTGGTATATGTCTACAACACATATAATAAAAATATCTTAATATACTATAAAAAGATAAAAAATCTAAAGGTAAAGCCACTACTATAATTCCAACCTATGATTCCATCTCAAAAGTCCCACATAATACTCATCTGGGAAAACACACTCCATGAGTCAAATAGCACTGATGATGTTCGTTTGAGAGGTAGTGCTCATTGGGTATCTTTATTAGAAGTACATGTTGGATGTATTTGGAGATACGATACAAATATGAGGATCACACCCAATGCCATGGGGTATAAAAACAATTCAATTGAGAATAACCCACTATGTAAAAGATTTACACTCATGTAGTGTTGGACATGATGATACCACTAACTCCACATAGGGTAAGAAAGTGATATAGAATCTCATTGTAGGCCTCACTGAGGGATTCCAAAAACTCTATACATGAATTCCTTCTGAAGATAACATAATCCTATGTGTAGTATGAAATTCAATACAAACCCTTAGAGAATGGATATAGGTAAATAACACTAATGAAACTTGTCCAAGACCCATAGGAAAAGGGCTCCAAGCCAAATTTGAAGGAGTGCATGATTTGCATTAGGAGTTCATGGTGTATCCCTTCAACACCAGTTCTTGCCCATGAAAATACCTTGTATCTGCATCTCTATAAAATTACATGGAGTGTCGATGACTATATATGTATTCCCATGTACCTATACACAGATTTTCTTGTGTAAATGGTTTCTTATCAGTGTTCATGTGAAAGTACATAGTGTTCCATTTTTCATGTAGTAATGGTCGTGACTTTTTATCCTTTAGGGACATCATTAGCCGCTAGGTAAAGCATCACATGTTATATGACAGAGTTCACGCATTTTTTAATCCTTAACTTCACACGAAAACCCTAGCTGCCACACAGGGGTACCACTTGGCGTGTCATCCCAGATTACATGCCATGTAGATCGGGATTTCCCGAATCACTTTGTTCATTCTCTATTAGAGTTTTATGACCCATTATTACTAAATTCAACTATGATTCACAATGGTAAAGGTGGATCTGGTCTGAATTAACCTTTATGTCACAATTTTTCGGATTCTGGACACTTAATTTTTTCAAAAATTTGTGATTATTTGTTCCCATCACTGCCACACACACAGAAAAACCTAGGGGTATATAACCCAGTCTGATCCATTTACCGATAACATCATCACATTACCCTCACACCACACTGAGCATAAATATGTAATATCAGATCTTTTTTCTTTGAAATAGGAGTGATTGATTCTTTAGTATTT
This sequence comes from Viscum album, assembly GCA_963277665.1. Classification (NCBI taxonomy): domain Eukaryota; kingdom Viridiplantae; phylum Streptophyta; class Magnoliopsida; order Santalales; family Viscaceae; genus Viscum; species Viscum album. The sequence goes on from OY728135.1 coordinate 1,374,308,753, forward strand.
GGGTTGAACCACTGAGAAAATAAAACCCTAAATTAAATGGTGGAAAATATGGGATAAAATACTAATCACAAACATGAGAAATGATCCTTGTCCAATGTTCTTTTTTTCCTCGACCTGATTCCAATAGAATGACAAACAAATAATAACACATCAATTCCGCAGAAAGATCCCCACAGATAACCCATTCCAAAAAATGATATATCTCTTGATCAATGTTTTGGTTTATTAATTTGTGTTTATGGTATAAATAAATTTAGGGGAAATAATACAATAAAACAAATGTCTTACCTTGATTTGGATCGATCGCTGATGAAGAGTGAAGTTGCATCCTCATCATTGGTGAGATCCCCTAATTCTTTCACACACTAGTTATCGATCTTAAATCCAGTTATCATTTATATGAGAAAGATCGTCCAACACTCTCTCCAATAGTTCTCCATAGATACTATGGTTATGTGACTAACCCTAGGAATTTTTCATATCCATATACTTATATATAAATCTAGGTCTCTACATCAACGAAATAAATGAAATAATTTATTTAGTTATTTTATTCATTTTACACTAGTGATGACTTTTTCACCAACTCTTAGTGATGAAAAAATTGTTATGTCATAGCTGATCTAAAACCTACATTATGAACACAATTGTACTCTCATATTTTTGATTCGGGTCCCCGTTTATAATTTATTACATTTTTCAAGAAAAATGCACATGCATTATATTTAATATATTTCATGAATTTATTCTTGGAACACAAGGACTTAGAATGACACACCATCTCATTGTTAGTTCATAAAATTAATCTGTAAAATATCTAAAAATAATTCAAGGAAAATATGAGTCATTAGAGAACCTAACATTTTTCATTCCTTTTTAGACAAGTTCCCACATCATTTTCCGTTGTTCATTGGATTATTCACTTTTAGATTAAATATTTTGTTTATTATAGAAACTACTATCTAGATTTTAATATTTGGTATTATCCTAGTTTTAATTTTTAGGTTCTTCTAAAACTATAGGTTTAGCTTTCCCAGGTTGTTCACTATCTTCTTCATATGATTTCAGAATTGATGTGGTAGTTAAATCTATGAAATTTTCTTCCAGATTCATCGTTGATGTGATATGTAATTTTCCCTTATCTCTTCCTCCTATGTAAATATCATTTTGATCCCTTTTCTAACCAATATTATCAATTCTAGAATTTGTTTCACCCCTGTCTGAATCAAGTACACAGTTTTTGGAATCTAACTCATCATTATGGGAATCAAATCATCTTATAAACTTCTGAAACCTTCCTCTAACATCCATGTGAGAATTTTAGTATTCAACATTGAATTAGTTCCAAAATTAATGTCTAGATTATTGTGGGTAATCATGAGTTGAATGCTTTTTCAACAAAAATTTTTATATCCAAAAATTATTGGGGTGGGTTTTGTATCCAAAATTAAACTTATTTTAGAAATGATTAGTAACCCCTTTATTATTATCTCTATAATCAATAAATTTTGAACTCTTTTTAGGTTTCATAGAGAGATCAAAGTTGGGATTTCAGTTTACAATGTTTGTACTTCCCAAAATTATGACACCACTCCCTAAGAAAATTTTCATTAAGTATAGTTTCCTATGAATTAGTTTCATCCCTATGAATTACTCTCTTCCTTTTAGGTTTGTGATGATTCTTTTGTGAATATTTTTTAAAGCTTGTTTTAGAACATTCACTATCATGTATATGAAATCACCACCATAAAATTGATCCATTATATTTTGATTATAGGGGGAGAGGCCATTATAGATTGTATCCATAAAGAGATGAAAAGAATGTTGGTTATTAGAAAATTGTATAATGAGTTCCATAATCCTACCCCAAGTCTCATGGAAAATTCTATACTCATTTTGAATAAAACCAGAGATATTATGCCTCACTTCAATTGTAGTGTTCCCTGTATATAATTTCCCAATAAATGAATTATATAGATGGCCCCAAGTGTCCAAAACATCCTTATCTAAATTTTGGAACCATATCCTTACATTACATTTTAAATAGAATGATAAGAATCTCAAACTAAGATCCTCATAACAAATCCCATGTAGAGGTAGTTGTTATACCATGACATAAAAATATCCAATGACTTCAGGAGAATCCTCACTAGGCAGACCACTAATGGTGGGTAATATTGAGAGGCTATATTTTTTCATATCATAATTTATAGACGTTGGGGATAACCAAATGAATGAGGTATATTTAGAAATAGGGGCTGATGGAAATCCCTAACTCCAAACTTCCCAAAATTACTCTTATGTTGAGGTGAAAACATATTTATTTTTTCCCATATAGATCTCTGAAAGTCAAGATTTTGATTTTCCATTATATTTTTTTTCTTTTTATGGGATGATTTTTTTTTTAGTATAAATGATTAATGATTAGACTGTGAATTTTCCCGGGTGTACATGTGAATTCCGGTTAAAACAGTTAAAATAAAAGGCACAAAGAAGTGAATTATAAGTATACTTTATTATAATGTTTTTATTATATATTTTTGAAACATATGAAATGTATTTTTTTAGTTTGTTTCTTCAATTGGTCACACATTCCTTCTTAGAAAATGGTTCCAAATTATGATCACATAATTACTTAGAATATTTTAAATTTAATTATTTTAAAAACCTATAGAATACTAGAAAATTGCCAAGTAATATCATCATATTCTTCAGGGAAGAAAGAAGAAAAATTTCAACCAGAACAAATAAAAGTAAACAAAAACAAACCGAAAACAACAAATTAAATCATGGTGGAAATTTGAATAAAGAAAATGATGTGTGAAGTAGTTAGAAGATGAAAAAGTTAGTAAAAGAAATGGGAGGCATGATGAATTCAGCCCAAATTGGATTGTTTGTGTTGTTAAAATATCACTAATCCTGATAAGAATAAAAATAAAAGGTTCCAAGGGTCATGTTAACTATTTTTTATTCACGGAAATTCCCTAAGGACTAACATGTTCATATATAAATCATGATGAAAAGAAATTTTATTACCATTGATGTTGGTCAGAGTGAGTAACATAAGAGGGGGTGAATTTTGTTCCAAATAAAAAATTCTATTAAAAAATGTTTAAATAATGTCCCCCAATTTGTTTAGAAAAAGTGACTAGATTACCAAAATACAAGATCAATATAAATTAAAACGTTTTTAAATATTTCTCAAAGAGTTATTGTGTCTCATTTAAAACAATGTAATAAAATTACTTAAAATTTTAAAATAAATTTATTTAATAAAAATATTATAAAAAAATTGATTACGATCAACAATAAAATAATATTTTGTTTTTAGTTTAAAAAAAATGTAGTTTTAAACATTAAAGATATAAAACAAAACAAAGACTCATAGAAGAATGTAAACATGAGGTTCTATATCAAGATGAGAATTAATCCTCTCCACTTATAAATCAACAACTACCCAGCATATTGTGTAAAAATAATCATGATCTACAACATGGATCAAAGTTATAGACAATAATTTTATGTTTTCCAGGCCACGTGGGGACCTATTTATACTAACTATGGGAAAATATTAGAAAAGATATTGAAAAAAAATCTTGTATATTTATATTATATCACATGTGATGATGTGTGTTTAATAGATATGGTAAACTAAACACTTCAGTAATGTAAATGAAACAAAAAGAAAAATAAAGTTTAAATATTAAAAGAATATTGTGTCTCGATCTGATGTGTTCTGAATGCATGAGTCTCCTCAGATATTGCTTGCAAATAAGATAGGGTCATTTCTTATAAAATATCAGTAAAAAATAGCATCACAAGCACTCTTGTTTTTATGAATTTATGAATTATATGAATGTTCTATAATCTCCACTCCTTCCAAATCAAAATAATGTTAGGATAAAATGGGTAATATTTTATAGAATGATCCTTCTGATATTCCGCATTCCATTTTCTTATTGGATAGTACACTTCATTTTACATGCATGAGGGAGTCTTCTTATCAATATATAGATATGCATGAAAGTGTATCCTTTTGATAAAATATCATCTTGATCTTCTTGCATCCTTGTTGGAGGTATGAAACAACAGAAATAGTTAATATTGACTATTTAATAATCTATAGAATTGACATCAATAATATTTTCATTATGATTATTTAATTCGAATTTCCCTGAATAGAGATGATGGGTCAGCCTGGAAGTGACTCATGTATGGCAGTGAGACAATCCAATGGTGAGTCATATTGTTATTAGTTCAGGTTTGGTGGTGAGTCATGCTCAGTGATGAATTTTCTCAGTGGTGACTCTTCTCAATGGGGACTCATTCCAATAGTGTCTCATCTGAATGGTGACACATATCAATGGTAACATGTCTCAATGGTGACTCATATGTTGGTTGGTCATTTTCAATGGTAGATCATTCTCAATAGTAGGTTAAGTCTTGTGGAGAATCTATACTAGTGTGATCCATTCCTAGTGGGGACTCATTTTCAGCGGGGTGTTTTTTCGGGTGGTGACTCCTCTTTAATGGAAATTTATTCATGGAAGAGATACATCTTCAATGGTGATTCTTTTTTTGTAGTGAATCATCTTCAATGGTGAGTATTTTCTGGTGGTGACTCATCTTCAATAGTGATTATTTTCAACACATAGCCAAACTTTCACTATATTTCCTTATATTTTAAAATACTGTTATAAATCAGTAAAACCATTAAGAATATAATTTACATGATTTTTTATCATTAAAATAGGGGTGATAACAATCTAACCCTTTTTTATGATCCCTAATCATGACATTTTAGAAACTATGTATGAAAGAAACATTAAAAAAATAGATATCTTTGAAAAGGTAATTACATCTACTTAAAACATTAAGAAGATATTGTGAGAGTTTTAAACATAATGTTTAAAAGAACAAAATAAATAAAAAATGCTATCAAGGAAATGAAATAAAAATGTCATAAAAGATATGATATGAGAGGATATCATAAAAATAATAGTAAATACCAATAAACATTAAATTCAAAGTAGAAAATAGACAAAAGGAATCAAATGATAACATAAATGTAACAATAGTAAATAACATATTCATACCACCCCTTTTGGGATTATCAAAAATGAAAATAAAAATAGAAAATTCCAACAGAAAAAAGGTGAATTAAAATAGAATTCAATTAATGAAAAGATGGATGGAATTACATTTAAAAAGAGATACAACAATAGGAAAAAAAGAAGTCTGCATCAAAGATAATATTCTAATCTCAAATATTCTCAGCCTAGGTGTTGGTATTGGAAGATTATTTTACCTTGTTAGAGGTGGATATAATAAGAGGAGAGGATAATGAAATTGTGGTGGTTATTGTATTGACAGTAGGGAGAGAAGGAGGCTCTCATATGATGATCAGTCAGTGATGTAGGACTATTTCTCTTGGAGATATGAAAAATAACTAGAACCAAGCTAGTAAATGAGAATTTGGATCCAAGTCACTAGGTGGTCTAAAAAACACCCGAGAAGTGGCAGGAGGAGATAAATGTGTAGTTACTAGAATAGTCTCCTAAGCTACCACTACTATGTTAGATACATGATAAAAAGGCTTTAATAGATTGATGAAGTACATGATGATATTTTCTCCTCACTGATTGAAACTAAAATGCCTTTTTTCCCTCCATATATAATTTAAGTACAAGGTTCATTATTTTTAGCTGAATGACATAAGTAAATAAAGGAATCTAGAGGTTCTCAGAAAGAAAATTAAAGTGTAATTTCCACTCATGATTCATGTATAACATGGATAGATAATAATTAATAGACTTTGTGATGGTTTCTCCTTTATTTCCAATACAATTAATAGATTCCATTACCATTTTAGAAACATGATCAATATTATGTCTAATCATCCTTATACTCTCTATTAGAGTAGTAGGAACATCACTTAAAAAAAATTGAAGTTACACTCTAAAAACAAATCTAATCAACTCAATATCAAATGAGGTAGGTGGAGCATTGGAATAAAAAACACATTAGATAATAATGCCAACATCTTAAAAAATAATCTGTACTCTCATCAAAAGAACTTCTTATCTCTTCTACTATTAACCTCAATGTCGCAATCACCTTGGAAAGCTACCTATTATCAATATAAAATTCATGAATTTGATGCATCATATTAATATATATATGGTGTATCATAATCTCAAACAAGTATCTGGAAAATATCTCAAAAATCATAGGGACATGTGGTCCATGATTCCCTAATAACATACCAAAACTGAACAGAATACTCTCTCTAAATGACTTCAGATCTTCTTTGGAAACAACATAAAGGGGATTATGATGAGTAATAGAAGGTAAAGGTGTATCTATTCTATCAGTATTAGCCTCTACGAGATATAGTCTAGCAGGAACATCTGATGTAAACCTCAAAATCACTCCTGCAACATCTACCTCCTCCCTAATTGATCCCTTAGGAACTATATCTATTTGAACTAGGAAAATAGTTCCACCATTATTTGGTGGACTGCTCTCATAATCAGATTCATGGTATTCCAATCCAAGTCTCACATACCCTTTACATCTCTCCCATTATTTAAAAGATGAAACACCCATCCTAGAAGAAGGAACAATAGTAGTACTGGATTATTCACCATCATCATAATATACATCTACAGAAACAACTCTATGACTAAAAAAACTATTAGTTTCCTCCCCCTCAACAAATTCTCTCAACTTGTATCCAAAATCTTCATAAATATCTTAAATAAATATTGGTATTTCCTCATACCTATAAGAATAACAAACTGCTTGAGAAGAAAAAATTTCTTCAAGAATCTCATGATCATCAGGCCTATCATGATTCTAACCTCCATCATTACCATCTCTATCACAATCTCCTATATCCTTATCATTCCCATATTCATTATCCTCATCTCCTTTTTTTATCACCACCTTCACCTCCAACATTTTCTTCTTTATATTCTTCTTTATATTCTTTTTCATCACTATTATCATCATCATTTTCACATCTATTTTAACCATTAGTGACATCTACAACTTCCATAGAGGATTTGTAAGAGGAACATTTAAACCATTCTTCTTATGAAACATTAGTTTCCTCTTCTTCACTCTCTTCTTTTAAAAGAGTCTATTTAACTATAAAAGACCTAAGAGGACTAACCAAACCCAATGTGATAGTTGGGTTCTTAGGTAAGTCTAGTTCACTACCATCATTAGCTAAAAACTCTTAATTATCATTACCTGAAGCAGCAATGTCATATTCTTTCTACTCTTCATTGGAGTACACAACCACTTCATCTACCTCTTATCTTGGATCCACAAGATTCTTAGGCCAATAAGGATGATCAATAGGATTGAACTCCTCATAATTTTTATCATATCATCAACCAATTTTCTCGACCATGGGTTCATGTTTATCTTCATTATTTTTCAAATGACCTTGTTAAGGAAAATAACTCCACCCTACACCTCAGATTTATCGCATTCAGTAACTAGTCCATTTTTCTCAAGAATAGTCAAAATTAACATGGTATATATTAAGGAATTTGAACTAGATTATGGTTTTTAAATTTACATCATACCCATTATCAAATATATATAAAAATTGATCTTATATCCCCTTTTAATGATGTTTAGAAAATATACATATTAATGTTTCATTGTATATAAATATCATTTTCTCATGTATAACATGTGTTAAATGAACTTAAAAAACAAACAACACTCACTATTTAACTTAGTTGTAGTTAGTATTCTTAAGGTTACATCTTTATTAAGATCTTATAAGGAACTCCCATAGACAAATGAATCAATTTTCTTGGAATAAACCCGTTATAATCATTTGATAATACTTTTTTAGAAATGGTGAGGCATTTATCCCATTGATTTGAAGAGAAAAAAACCTTCTGTCGATCTATTATTCTTTGAATCCAATCTTTATCTTCCCTGAAACTAAAATCAAAATTAAAAAAAAACTCATGAAAAAAATCTAGGATTTAATGGTCTATCATTATTCAAGAATACATCTGACCGTCCATGGTCCTGGATCCCTTTCACCACTAATGATATGCTCGTTTTCAAACACTCAGCATTTACTTCCTTATCAAGAACCATTATACGTTTTGTGAGTTTTGGGTTCCGCAAATCGACTATAGATCTACTCAAATTTTATATTTTCATTTTTGAAGGATGTGCCTCTTTAATAGATGAAACTCCTTATTTCATCACACTAAACATCGAAAATGAGGAGGAAGATATAAGAAATGTCAATATAAGGAAATATTCAAGAGAGAATGGCGGTGGAAAAGATCGAGGGAAAAAGGCATAGTGGAGTGAATCAAACATAGATTAAGCGTCTAATTTATATCATTTAGGGATTTGAAAATTGAAAAATGAAATAATATATTTAAATTAAAATGATATAAAAACTATCCTAAATATAAAAAATAACAGCTAGTTATTAAAACAATGGGTAATCACCAATGGTGGGTTATCCAGTGGTGGGTAATTCTAATGGTGGGTAATTTCCAAAGTTTGGTAATTTACAATGGTGGGTAATTTTCAAGGTTCGTTTCCCAAAATCAAACATTAACCAGAATTAATCATTATTAATTCATGTTCGATGTATTTCATTTTCTCATAACTCAATGGATTAGTAAAAATATCTGCAAACTAATGTTCATTTCCTATTACTTCAAGAGTTAAATCACTCTTTTTAAAATGGTCTCCAAAAAAGTAATTTATTATATCAATGTGATTTGTAAGAATTAATGGGGACATGTTAGAGTTGATATCCATTATCTAGGAAAGTGTGTTTCATTGAAAAAATATGAGTATAAAAATTAGTTACATCTATGTATTCAGATCTCGTAGTAGACAGTAAAAAAATTTCTTCTTACTAAATCTAGAAATAAGAGACTTTCTGAATAGATGACATGTTCCAAAGGTGATTTTTCTATCTAACATAGAGATACTAAAATCAATATAAAATTAAATAACTAATTAAAATGACTATACTCTATAGTAGAACAATCCTAAAATAATTGTATTTTTGTGTAATTTTAAACACCTTTTAAAAGAAAGTAAGTGTGAATCTTTTATAGATTCTTGAAAATGGGCACAAATACATACACTAATGATAATGACAGGTCAACTTGAAGTTATGTTGATAAGGCATCCATTATTTCTTCTCTAATTGGTTTGATCCACTAAATTGCTAGCATCATTAAGAATAAATATATAGGTGTTACTCATGGGAGTGTCAACATTTTTAGTTCTATCCAACATAAAATGTTTTAAAATGTATTTGGTGTACTTACATTGATTTAGAATTATTAATAATTTATTTTGAAAATATGAAAACCAAGAAGGAATTAAAGTTCACCCATTATACTAATTTGAAATTTATTTTTCATAATTTTTTAAAAATAATTACACAAAGAATTTTTTAAATATCCAATGATAATATCATCAATATAGATTTGAAAAATTAAAACATACATTTAAATAATTTTTATAAAAATGGTATTATTAGCTATACGTATTGGAGATCCTCTAGAAATAAGAAAATAGTTGAGCCTATCATACCATGATCCAAGATCATGTTTAAAACCATATTGAGATTATTTTAGTTTGCGAAAATGATTTGGAGACTATGGATTTTGGAAACTGGGGGTTGTTCAAAAAATATATCCTCAATTATACACCCATTCAAGAATTAACTCTCGACATAAATTTGATATTGTTTAAAATCCATATTTCCTACATAGACAAGTAGTATTATAATGGATTCAAGTCTGGCTATAGGTAAAAAGGTTGTTTAATAGTCTATACCCTTTTCCTGACTATAACCTTGTGCAACTAGTCTAGCATTATTTCTTACTATTGTTCCAGATCCATCAACCATATTTCTAAAAACACATTTAGTGCCTATATTCAAAGTGTCTTTGGGTCTGTCGAAAATTTCCCAAACATTATTTATGTAAAGTTAGTTATGTTCATCTTGCATATCAATTACCCATTATTAATCATTTATTGCATCATTGAGGTTCTTTAGTTGAAGCAGTGATAACAATTCTTGATGATCAACTTGATTTCTCAAAAAACCTCTAGTTTGTGTACTTATACATAGGACTTTGAAAATAGTATATAGAGGATGTTATTTATGGGTTCTAAATGATCAAGTAAAATAAGGGATTGAAATCTCATAGTCATCTATAGGTTGAGGTTCTTGTTTTAGAAGTTCCCTAGAACTGGATGATTTTTCTTCTTGTTTTACTGATGTGTTCAAGGAATTAGAATTTATTTTCGAAGTACATAAATAATCTTCATGGGTCTATAAAGGGGTTTTAGGTTCATGTGGATTTTCCTCAAAAAAATATAACATGGACAGACTCTTCCATAGTCTTGGTAATTTTTTAAATACTCTATAGGGTTTACTAGATATAGAATTTCCAAGGAAAATTCCTTTATCTATCATAGAGGAAAATATTTCAAGATTATACTTAGTATTAAGAATAAAGAATTTTTATCCAAAAACATTATATTAATTAACATTAGTATTTTTATTATTCCAAAGTTTATTAGAGTTTTTATTCAAATAGGTCTAATTAAAATTCTATTAATTATATAGAGGGATTTATTAATAGCCTCTACCCAAAAGCATATAGGTAATTCATAATCATTTCGCACTGTCCGGGATATCTATTTATGTTCTCTATTTCTTATATCTATAACTTCCATTATATTGAGGGGTCATAGGATCCGAAAAGTTATGATTGTCACCAGTTTTTAAGAAAAAGGATTCAAAGCCTTGAATTTCAAATTCACAGCCATGATCACTTTCTAAGGTCTCAATCTTTAGTCCACATAGGTTTTCTATAGATTTAGAAATCATGGTAATATGAGATAAATATTCACTTTTGGGAGCTAAAAATAATATCAAAATATACCATGAAAATTAATTTATAAGGGCATGGACATCATGCTTCCCATTTATACTAAAAACTCTACATAGATTAAACAACTCCATGTGAACCAACTCTAGAGGTTCAGAAGTGGAAAATTATTTTTTTATTAGAAATATATTTTATTTTGTTTCAACTTTTGACAGGGGTTAAAAAATTTATCATATGGGAATTCAAGTTTAGGTAGATACTTAACTAACCATTTCATATGTATCTTTTTAACTGAGTATATATTGCAATGGAATATTATTCTATGCCAACAAAAATATTATCAATTAAAGTCAAAAATAATATAAATGTTTTGAGAAAAATAAGGAATCAATGTCAATGGAATAAAAATTATAATTCCTTAATGTAATAAAAAATATATTATTTTGGGAATAAAAAACATTACAATCATTAATCTCAAATTTCACATAAAAACCATCATCACATAGCTAAGAGATGCTAAGAATATTTTATTTTAATTCATCAATAAAAATTACTTTATAAATTAATACTGAGTTAGAGATATCAACTTGGTCAAGGGAAATTATATTTTTAGCATTGTCACTAAAGGTGACATGTCCAACATCAATATTTATAAGGTTTTCAATTCTTTTTTAATCTCTTTTTATATGTTGGACCATGTTTCTTCTAAGTACCATAGATTTTTATAGGATCCCTTGAAGCTGGTTCCCTAAAAAATAATTTTATACCAAAAAGGTTTTTGGTACCCAAATCTTCATCGGTCCAAAAATGTTTGAAATTAAGGCTTTATGAACCTATATTTTCTTAATGAGATTCTTAATAGTAGATTTTAATCTTTTGGAAATAATAACAGTTTAATGTTATTTTGAATAAAAACTAGAAATGGGATTTATAGAAATGGATTTAGGAATAAAAGTACTCTTGACTACTCTCCCCTTTCCTAGTAAACAACCTAATATATTAATATACTTAGGTACTATTTTTTCTAGTACATGATTGGGAGTTTATATTTCATAAGTGAATCAATATAAGCCTTTTTAACTTCACATTTGACAATTTTAATTATGTATTTTATTTAAATAATTGTGTTCCCTTTTCTTTCTCTACAACAAGTTCATATTTAACACAATTAGATAAAATCATTTTGTTTTTTTTAAATTATGAATTTATCATTAAGACCGTTGAAGGTATATTCAAGCATATTATGGTATTCAATCATTTCATCATTTTTCATATTTTCATCATTGTGTTCATCTCTAGAATTATTGGAATTAGTTATAGGAGAGACATTAGGTACCTCATATATATTTTCCATGAAACACTTATTTTACCTTTTAAGATTTTCCTTATGACTCATGTATGAGTAATTGGAGCTATCCTTAGAGGCACTCCAAGTGGATTCTATTTCTTTCCTATAATTTCTATTCTAATCATCATTTTTATCTGTTTTTTAAACTTGGGATAGTTATCCTTAACATGCCCTTTTCTATTACCCACATAATAAGTAATATGATTTGAATTATCATCTCTGTACTATTCATTCTTCCAATTCCCTTTATTTTCATAATTTACCTTATATCGCATTTTCATATATAACTTCATTATCATATAGAATTTATTTAACCTTGTGTATAGATGGGCCATATCCCCTTCACTTTATTTGGTGATTCTTCATCATTGGAGCTTTAAACTTGTACTTTTTCCATCTATTTTGATGCAGTAGTCTTGAAGGCTACTGAATTCCTATTAGTTTTATATTCCTATTCATGGTTAATATTAAAATATTCCACACACAACATTATATTTCCTATTTTATCCTTAGAATGTAGTTTACTGATTTTACGTGATTCTCTTATTCAAATTGATGTTCCCCTCCATCTCTCAAGAATACATCTCAGTAGTCGCATGATTTGGTCTTTTTCTGAAACTGGATTCCCCAAGGAGGTCATTAAATTCACTATCTCATTTAAATTGAGACACATATAAAACATCATATCAATAGGTTTCATACTAAATGTTTCATATTTAATTTTATAAGTATTTAATATCATTTTATTCACATTAGTTGTTCCTTTATGAGAAATAAATAATGTGTCCAAAATTTTGTATACAGTTTTATAGGAAAATGTCCTATTAAATTCTTCATATCCTAAAGCATAGTACAAGGCATTAATATCATTTAATTTTTTGTTATAAGTATTTTTGGTATTATCAGCCCATGTAGATCTAGTATTTGCAAGTAATTCATATTTATCATCAATATAATTCTATATTTCAAATTTAAAACTTTTAATATGAATTTTCATTTTGATTTTCCATTGATCATAGTTATTTACATTAAAGAATGGTGGCTTATTGGTAGAATAATCATCTTGTATATTATCCATTTAAAGAACTAAATTTACAACTAACTGATATTTAGGATCTTTAAAACACAACTAAAATCATATTTGAAAATATTTTAAAATCCATTGATACCAAATTTTGATCATAGTGAGTAACTCGACAGTCAGAAGAATTAGGTTCTGAATAAATATTTATAATTAAATAAGTTTAAATAAAATCACCCCAATTGTTTTTAAAAAATTTCCTACCTTATTAAAACAATAGATTAATATAAGTTTTTATATTTTAAATGAAATCTCAAAGAGATATTATGTATTATTTAAAAAAAATGTAAATTACATTAAATTTTGAAATCAATTTACTGAATCAAAATATTATATAAACACTATTTAAGATTAATTATCAGATATGATTTTGTTTTCAATTTAAATAAAATGTAGTTTAAAAAAATAAATATAGAAAACAAAAAAATACACACAAAAGAATAAAAAAAAGAGGTTCGGTCTCAAGCTGATAATTAATCATTTCTTCTTGGAAATCACCTGCCTTAATGAATTTTATAATAAAATAACATTGATCAAAAATATGGATTGGGTACACAGAACAAAACTACTAGCTTTCCAGGATATTCATGGACTTATTCTATAATAAATATGGTAAAAAATTTAAAAGAGAGTGAATAATATATCTTGTATACTATAGTTGTAGTGTCGGCGATAATGTGTAATTAATAAATAGGGTAAACAACACAGAGATCAAATGTAACTGAAACAAAATGGGATAGAAAGTATAAATACATAAAAAATAAAATGTTTCCCAATCTTATGTGATCCGAAATATTGATTCTATTCAGATCATGTTTGGAAAGTAGATCAAGACTTTTCTCTATAAAAAGTAGTAGTACTGAGCATCACAGTCTATCTCTTTATTCGAACTATATAAATGATCTAAATGATTTGTATGCTATGATATTTTATAGTAAAAATTAAGGATGCATAGTGTAATGTTTTGTATAATGATCCTTATAATATTCATAAAGATGATTTTTTCTTGGCAATTACACATAATTCCACATGCACAATGGATTCTTATTTTCTAAATTAATTTGTGCATAGAGGTGTATCATTTTGTAGAAAAATCATATAGATTTTTTAAAACTCATACTGTGGTCTGACCGAAAATTTAAAGTAATCCTATAATATTTAAGAATAATTATTTAATAATGCATAACATTAAATTTGACAATATATTTTTTGAGAGTATTTAATTAAAATGTCCTAAAAAAGCCAGGAAGGTCATCCTAATGGGGAATCATGTCTAGTGGGGAGAAAATCCAATGGTGAGTCAGCCCAGTGGTAGGTCAGGTGTGGTAGTGAAAAATGATCAATGGTGACTCATCATAATGGTTACTCATCCCAATAGTGACTCAAATCAATAGTGACTTGTCTCGACAATGACTCATCTGACGGTAGGTCATCCTCAGCAGTGGATCATTATTTGTGGTAGGTTAATTCCAAAGGTGACTCTTTCTAGAAAGTTAGTCATTAATGGTTGTGATTCATCTACAGTGGTGAGTCTTTTCTGGAAGTGAGTCATCTTCAATGGTGATTCGTTTCTGGCGGTGACTCGTCTTCAATGGTGAGTCTTTTCTGGCGGTGACTCACCATAAAAAGTGTGACTTTTCTATAAGTGACACATCTTCAACAGTGAGTATTTTCTTATGGTGACTCATATTCATGGATGACTATTTTCCACAGTTTTCAAATGTTTCACCAGATTTAATTAGATTATAAAATACTGTCATAAATCAGTAAGACCATTAAGAACATAATTAACATGATTTTATGATCATTAATACAAGGGTTCCAATAATTGAGAATGTGTGGAATTTAATTATTTTTTTAAAAAATAAACTACTGGAAAGTAGTAAGTAGGGGTATTGTATTCTATAGGTAAAGAATAAGAAAAATTTAAATTAGAACAAATAAAATAAAACAAAAATACAAAACAAACAACAATGGAAAACAGAGTGAAATTTTATAATAGGGAAAAGGATGTGTGTAATAGTGTGATGATGAATACGTGAGTGGAATAAAATTAAGTAAATAATAATTCATATAGAATTCGCTAGTTTTAGTAGTTAAAATATCACTACTCATCCTAAGTATAAAATACAAAGCCTCCAAGGTTCGTATTAAAGATGTGTTTTCCAGTGACTTTTCCTAAGGACTGACATGCATGTATTTCACTCTAGAAGAAAGGGAACAACTATAGGAGAATAAAGAAATTCAAAATTTTCCAATTTATGTAATTCATTAATAGTCAATGAGAAATATGAAATGCATACTATTTTCATATTAGTCCATGATGTAGGGTAGAAAAGATGCTCAAGAAGAATAGAAATGAATAAGTACAGTGGATGAAAAGATCGCATAGTGAAATTCTAAAAAACAATCTCTAGTATATAAATTTAAAGAGAATAAGGAATTTATTTTCAAAAATATAATAAATTATACTGAAACTTTATTCATCGATCATTCACTAGATAAGGAATAATTTGATTGATAAATAAAGAAGTAATAATACCAACCTTCAAGAAAAAAAACCACACTTTAATGTTGGAAAAGATTCAACTCAATCCATTCAAATTCCCATAAAAAATTTAGTTACACATTATAATAGTGAAAACAATAATATATTTTAATAAAAACATTACAGAGAATAAAGAAAAGAAGAATAAAGAAAATAGAGATAGAATTATTCCCTCTCGGTGTAGATTTCATCTCCATCTTGAGCTCCCACTGATCATCATTGTTGTTATCCTCCTCCCATCACCCATCTGCTCTCCATAAAATTATAGAATATCACCCCCTATCACATTATATTTCCATCTCTTTTTATTCCACATTTTTTAACTATCACCAAATTCCACTGACTTAAATTGGTGACTGTAGTGTAAAATCTGTATTTTAATGTTAGTGATCTGTCATTTAAGCACTAATCTTCTATCAACTCATAGATTTTGAACATAAAAATGATTACTCCAACTGTATTGTTTTTTCGAATGAAATGATCAAGTTTGGAACCACCTTGAATTAAATTATTCAATGGCAGGTTGGATCTATATCCATAACTTAATCATTTTGTAGTGGCTAATTCTAAATCTATCTACATAGACATAAAATGTTTAGATAAAACTCAATTTCATTGACAAAACAATCATAGAAAATCATGTGGCTAATCAATCTGCTAGCTAAAATAAAAAATAACCCCCTAATATGGGGCCATTGTGAATCCTAGAACACCTGATGAACAAAATAGATCAAATAGGTGACCACATAAATAGGAAGTTGAGATCCCCCCCAGATTCATTAGCTCGACCCTACCATCAAAAAAACATTTTCAATGAAAACTTATTATGAAAACAAAATAACCATCATCATCCAAAACTCCTAAAAGCATTAGTGAGTTCTCAATTAACTTCTAAAGATTCATCCAAATATGGGTTTGACATCATCGTCTTGTGCAGAATTTTCATCTTCATAAAATTAGCAATTTTGGTATTAAAACGACTGTGTTGGATTATGTTGTTGGTTTAATGGTGGTGCTGTAACTAACTCACCATCTTCAAATAAATGCTTAGGTGGAAAATGATTCTTTTTTAAGCTTTAGAACCATTCAAATATTCAAGATCTCTATCCTCTTGTGTTCTTACTCTTTATCAATGGAGATCTTTGTTTTTAGTTCATTATATCTGAATGTATCATCCGCAAATCATCGTTGACTTAAGTTTGTGTTATTCAAGGACAAAAAATTCATAGATCTCTATTTTCTAATGACTTCAATTGGAATTCAAGAGACCCATATGATTGGCGTAGTAGTCAAGAAAAAACATGAGGGCATTGATCGAGTTTCTCTTAGGTTCCTCCATCTTCAATGGAGAGCTTAGGTTCTCTTTGTTAAAACGACAATGTGACAGACTAGTAGTGAAATCAAAAAATATCAACCGGTAAATAATTAATTGAATAATGAAACATTGAATTAAATTCCAACTAAATAATATTTTTCTAAATCAATAAAATAATTAAAATTTAGAACACCTTGCCTAAAATTATTAACAAAGAAATTTATTAACTAGTCAAAGAACATATAATGATTTAATAAAGAAAAATTTTTAATTAAATTTAAAAATTATTATATTATTAATGTAATTAATTAATAAATAAAATTATTATTTAATTAACTAGTTATTTAATTGTAATAAAAAAGAAAAAAGAAAATCCAAATAAATTATAAAAAATTCAAATGTTACACAGTAATAAATTTAAGAAAATATATTAAAGGATAAACATTAATGAATAAATTAATATATTAATATTGTAAACAATGTGAAATTTATTTAAATATAAAAATATAAAAATAAAAAACTGAATAAAAATTATATTTTAAAATAAATTTCATAATTAAATTATATAAACTCATAGATAGATAGAAAATAATATAAAAATAAAATAACTAAATTAAAATATAAATTAATAAATATAATATTTAAACAACCATTTTTCAACCACTAAATAATTAGTTAATAAAATATCCACTTTAGGATTAAATTATTAATAAATTTATGAAAAATGATGCAAAAAAATTACTCAATTATAGACCACATCAAGTACATTATCATGTAGAAATTCTATAGAACCTATCTCAAGTTCATGGTGTGTTCCATGTATCTCTCTAGAGGAAGTATACAACATACCATTCACATGTACGGAACTAAGATGTCATACCACTGGAGAAATATATTTTATTATAGGAACAACTAGTGGATATTATAGATCATAGAGAGAGCATGCTAAAAAATAATACCAATCAACTTTTTAATTTTTTGTGGTGAAACCACCAATTTGAAGAAGTAACATGGGAACCTGAAGATATGATGAGGTAGAAGTATCGTCATTTGTTTGTATCAGACTGATAAATTTCAAGAGATAAATTCATTTTGATAGGGGTATAATATAAAACCTCATGATTTTATAAAATATTTTTTTCATGTAAATTTTATTTCATTGATAGCTTATGTTACACACAATATCCAATTGTGATTAACAAAAATATAATATGAGGAATATTATTACTTAAAATAGCCATTATAACCTAGCTGATAAAACAGATGGTATAAATAATAATAACCAAAATTTTAAAATTATTTAAATGGTTTTATATAAAGAATTATATTGACAAAAAGGTTCTTAATTTTTATTGATGTTTGAATATGTAGTGAAAATACGTTTTCCTCAAAAAATAAATTTCATTACATATTGTGACACAATAATAAAAATAATTTTAGAAACTATCATAAAATTTATTTTACAAAATTAATTTCATTTGTTTAATAAACAAGTCAAAATTATCATATAGTATTTTTTAAATAAAATTCGAAAGATTAATTTTTTGATGAATAGTGAAAAATACTAAGTTTTATGAAAATATACTTATTAATTTAGATCATTTACAATGTACATATTGTTTTAAAATGGATTAAAAGTAAAATTAGTTCAATTATGTTATCATTATTTTAATTTAAGTCATTGAAATCAATTTTATGTTAAAATTTGATATAAATTTTTTTTCTACTTTTGAAATATTTTTCTTTGTACCACAGTTTTTTTCGTCATGTCTGTGTGTTGAATTTTAAAATAAATTATTACAATTATGTGAATTTAATTTGGAAAAATAAAATCCATTTTTTGAATCATAATTATTAAAAATATATTATAATTTTAAATTACTTTTGGTTTATAACGAATTGTAACAAATAGTAAAAAAATTACCATAGTTAAGGTTAAAACGAGTTTATCAAGAGGTTAAACTAAAATAATTAGAGTAAAATTGACATAAAAACGTTACAGTTCGAATTTTATAGAATTTTATAGAACATATATCATTTATTTTTATATAATGAGATATTTTAGATCTTTTTTCATGATAAAAATTTGTGTATAACCATTTCATTTCAAAAAATATAGGTTTCTCATCACCCCAACATATAAATGGGAACCACATATCCTCTACTATTCATAGTTACAAGTCCTTTTGGTCTGAAAAATACCAACCCAAATATCCTTCTTATTGATTCCCTACATTTTATAGGTATTATATTGAATAGGAAACCATCCTAATAAGGATTTAGATACAAACCTATAGAGATTCTCTAATAAAGAGGTATCATTCATAACTAAGTGTTTTTATTTAATTTCTTCATCAGCCTACTTAAAATATTCTTCAAATATAGTGATGTAAAACCATTATTATCTCCCATAGACATTTTTTCAATTTCATAACCTATATTACTATCCTCTTACATCAAATTGAAAAGGGAACTGTTGATCTTGTGTTTGGTGGACTACTGCTTCATGAACTGATATTGTTTTTTTACATAACCACTTCTCATGGATTTATAAAATTATATATTTAAACTATATATGTGATATTTATGATCTAAAAATATTTCTATAATTATAATATCACATGTGACTCCTTACATTTGAAACTGTTGAAAAACATTAATGTCGCATGAGTGTACGGAGGACAACCGTCTTACAAACCAATGTGATTTGGTTTTCATTTCCATTTATATGGATATGAATAAAGATATATTCACATAATATATATTATATACATAATATAATTATGATTATGGAAGGTTAAATTATTATCAAAATTTATTGAATTCCATATTTCAAAAAAAATAAACTGAATACATGCATACATACGGCCTACTGTATCCATAAACTGTGTTTTTATGGAAAAAATGACATCATTTCTCTCTTTAATCTAAAATCCTTTTTATTCCATAACCATGGTTTATAGAAATAAATAAAAAAAATATTTTTAATTATCCTATATTATTAATTAAATTCATTTTTACCCATGTTTTAATTTTTCAAAAAAAAAATTAAAATGATTCTTCTTTTCAATTTATGATTAAGGTACTTTTAACTTTTACCAAAAAATTTGAAAGGACTATTTATTTTAACATGTATGGTATAAATGTTATTTTCCAAAATAATGAATGATCAATGATTTAAATATTACATTAAATGATTCCAAATTTATTATAAAGGAATATTTTTTCATTAATAATTGGAAAAATTATAATTGAGAGAAGTGTTTTCAAAATGTAATGGATAATTTCCACATGAAAATTTTAAAGATCTTTTTATTGAATTTATATTCATAAATGACAAAAAACATTGTTGTAGATTAACTTTTACAAGGTATATGGTCTAATGGTACCATACTTATTCTTTCTATGGATGTTCATTTATTAGGAAAATGGAATTTTTATGAAACCCATTTATTTTTATGGGTTATGCTATAATGAATTAATGAAATGATTACGAAACCTATTTCCCTTGGATGGGTTGTGATGTGTTGATATGATGAATGTTTTATGATATTATGTCACACATATGTTTGGTTTTCATTATTTGATCGATGGTTATGCTATAAACGAAGGATGTTGGTTAAATAACTACCATGTATGATTGTTACATTATAACCAAGATGGTGGTTAGCTTATAACCAAGGATGGTGGCTTTTTTATAACCAAGTATAAGTGGTTATGTTATAACCACAAAAATGTTGTTATGTTATAAATCTAGGTGGGTGGGATCAAAATTACATAGCCCTCAAAATCATTGGGTAATGATTATTGTCTAATCAGATAAATATTATTTGAATGAGGAGTTAACCTAGTTCAATAAGGGACCTTATACATTATGGTAGTCTTGGGATTAAACCTTAACAAATAAAAGGGTTTGGGGGTTGAATGCAATCCACTATGATAAATATATAATCTTAGATGTAAGACTTTATTACTAAGGAAATGCTAATATATGATTATGTTTATTCTAAAATTCCATGTCTTATGCCATATTTATGCACTCATGGATCAATTTTTTTATATCATTGTTATTTATGTCTTATGAACAGATAATAATTATGTTATGATTTTACATTATTACCTATGATATGCTCTATATTGGTTCTAAAATGTTAATCTCATGTTCTCATATCATTATACTCCTTTTATGTTTATATCTCCATTTTTAACCTTACTGAGAATCTAAGAATCCCATTTTATATTTTTCATTCCCTAAGTTATAAAGAATGATTTTAAATGGGGTATATCTAAGAAAAGTATTATGTACCAAGATATTTATGCGAGATTTCTAATCTTATTCATTAAATAATAAAATTTTGTACCTAATCTTGTAATAAATGAATCCATTATGTTCCATATGCGTGTATTAGTTTAATCTACTAAATATTAATCCTTACATATAAATTATTTATGTTTGAAATGCCTAGGTCGCTATATGACCTCTTTAAATAATTTAAAATGAGGATCATTTCCATGGAAACTAAATCTATGTGCGAGATAAATGTGAGATCATAGGGAAAATAAGTTATTTATGTAATAAAACATGGGTGATACATGTTAGTATGTATTTCACACATAAAATTTTTATTTTATAATGTCTCTATTTCATGTTAATTTAATAAAATTTTAGTAATAATTGGTTACTTTCTTTTTACCTGTTAAACTTGTTTACATATATATTATTATCATTATTATATTGCTATGAAATAAAATAATAATACCATTATTAAGAATCTCATCATTTATATTTTTATTTTTGTGTCAATGTTTTCTAATTTTTATTCTAAATATAACACAATTAACTTCTAAATTAAAACATAAGATATAGCTGGAAACTAATTGACAATAAAAATGTATTTTTATTTATTAAGTTTTTCTTCTTCTTACTACCCTTAATAAAATAATTATAAAAGTGATAAAAAATTATACGGTTAGAAATTATATTAGATCCATTTAAAAGATATCACCATATTTTTAGATAGAAAAAACATAATGTTTATGAAGAATTTTTTTTGAAAACTAATTATTTTAACATAATTTCTAGTATTTAATTTTGAAAATTAGTTTTTATATAAGAAATGAAAATTAAATTAATAAAAAAATCATGCCCATTGATATTATGAAAACCATTTTGTTATACTCAATTCCAATATTTCAAAAACATTAATTTTATAATAAGTGCATGTAATGCATAAAAAATTTAAGGAAAATATATCTTTGGATATAAAATGAATTTGTTATTATTAAATCACTATTAATAACTACTATAATTATGTTGATTTATTTTATTCTCTATATTATCCACAAATTTGAAAATGAATTATTTAATAGGGTTAAATTTAAAATATGCAACACTTTAAAAAAATAGTTGAAAAAATAAATCTTTTATATTAAATAATTCTCACCAGATTCCACAAAAATTAATTATATATATTAACGAAATTAAATTTTATCAATCCATTAACATTAAAATATTTCATTTATTTTGATAAATTTATAATTTCAATATATAATCATGATAATAATTAACAACTAAAAAAATTTAAAATTAAATATTTTATTTTTTTATCAATTTGAAATATTATTATATTATATTAATTTCATTTTGTTACAAAAAATGAACAATGTCATTATACCTATTGAATATTTTTATGCCCATTAAATATATTCCCAATGACTATATTTCTCTTTATAATGGATATATTATCATTACTCCCAATAAATTCATTTTATTCATACCAATTAAATGAAAAATACTCTTTCCATAAATTTTAATTTTATATTTCATTAAATGTATTCTACTTAGATTTTATATTAAATAATTACAGGTCTTGTTCTATTAATAGTGGTACTCAAGGGTGAATATGATCAATTGTATGGTCTAGTTTTGATGATATTTTTCATTTCTGTTTATCTTCTAATTATGATTTTTTACTATTAATGGATATAATATTTTTTGTTATGTAATATTAAATGGTATATAATTCATGGTATCATGAAACATTTTTCATGTTCAAATACCAATGAATTAATTATTTTTATTTCGATCCATAACCAGCATAATTAATTTTATAATGATGTTTTATTACTTTTGAATGAATAGAAAAACATATTTGAGTATTTTATACATATATTTTAAAGTAAATTAATTCTTCCTTAATCTATGGATTTTACCCATTAGAAATTATTAATATAATTTATACTGTAATATATGAAACTTGACTCCAAAATAGATATAAAACTTAGTATTTGATAATAAAATAAGATGTAAAATTATAAAACAAATTTTCATAATGCTTTTGTAGAATGATATTAAAAAAATTATTAATTCACTTTTAAAATTGCATTTGAGGGGTGAATGAAGACTTTAAAAACCTATAACTTTTTTATAATTTTGAAATCATTAATAGAGAAGAAATTAAAAATAGTAAATGTGGAGTGGAAGATAGAAGTATACATAAGTGGAATGAATTCCCTTTATTTATTCCTTTATAATAAAATCTAATTTAAAAAATTGAAAAGATATTAGAATTATTGGAATGGGATTTTATTTTTTGATCTATGGAAAATTTAATATGAATATTTATTACAAAATATTAATATAAATGTTGAAAAAAGTGCTCATGCGGTAAATGTTAAAAATTATATTTTTAAATAATTTTTTAATGAATGTAAAAAATGAATTCTGATAAAATGTTAAAAATGATTCAATAAATTTTTTTAAATAATTTAAAACATAAGTTAATTTTTCCTTAAATAATAATTTATGTATGAATATTAATAATCTTGAAGTCATATAATGGATATGGACATTTAATATATATATTCCTGGTATTAAAGAATAGATAAGTTTAGGTTTTTATTCAAGAAATTATTTGGTTAAATTATACTCCAAATAGAGCTGAAATGTCCAGAATGTTGGTGACTCAAAGAAAATAAATATGGAAAATAATATAATATAATAATAGTATGGATGAATTCAATTATATAAGTATGAATCTGATGAAATAATGTAATAATAAATGAAAGTAAATTATTTTTACAACAACCCTTGTGACTTAGCTAATGAACTCAGTGACAAGGATTTATGAGATATTATATAAATGTTAAAAGAAAAATAATATTATATAATTTGACATATAAGAAGTAAATACGTAAGTATTTAGACCATATAAATAAAATTTATTTTATTATAAGAAACATAACATAAGGAATTTGAATTAAAATATAGAAACATCAACTCATGCCCCGACATGCCCGATGTGTGCATGTTACCTGTATAATAACCAAATTATGTATACTAAAAAAATTATTCAAGAAAATTATTATGTATAACTAATTTTTTGAGGTCTATTTTTTAAATTATTTAATTAATTTTTTGTTTAGTTTTCTCCCTTATTGATTACATTGCGTTGTTCTCACAATTTGTCCAGACATGCTTTGGTATATAGACCATGGTCAAAGTAGTTATGAAATAGTTTCATCATCTATATATTTTCAAGATATATTTTCTTGAACACGCCAGTAGCAATAACGTTTTACAGTTTAATGGATTTTGAATACTAGATTCAAATTATGAAGTGTACCATTATAGTCATTTTAGATTGTTAAATTTACATTGAATAAATATAGTTAGTATTGTAAATAAAATTACAAATTTTGTCTTTAATGAAACATAATATTTAAATAAATATATTTTTTATGTATTTAATACACTTTTATACCCATCAATATAAGGTGGATATGAAAAATTAAATTTTCCATTCACAGAGGTGGAAACCTATGTATATCATGGGTGATGTTTTCATTAACTAACAAATAGTGGGTATGTGTATAATGGTTATTCCATAAATATAATAACTTTTAAGAATTATAAACATACATATGAAATTATATTGGTATTTTTAAAGTATATTTGGCATATATGGAAGAATATTGGAATATGAACGGACTCGGTTAAAACAATTACATCTCCCTTTAATATCCTCGTTTATACCACTCCTTAAGCCTTATTAGATTGGTCTTTTAGTGAGACCCAAAACTATACACCATGGGGAAGATTATTAGGGATGTGATTTTATAATAAATGGTTTAACCATAAATATTTTAATTTTAGGATATGTTGGGAGCTAAAGGTGTCGATTAATAAGTGAGAGGGGTGACATTTTTGTAAATAATTACTTCGTAATTTTAAAGAGATGCATTATTCAAGGAATGTGGATCAAAGAATGATAATTATAGGGGAAATGATAATCTAAAGTTACTATATAATCAATACACCTATATAGATATGATAATTTATGATATTTGGATATATTACACTTTATATAACAATTTTACTTCATTTTAATCCTTACCATAGTGATTAATTTTAACCTTTATAACATTGTTTTAGGAAATAAATCAAACTTAACCATATTAGAAAATGTATAAATTCTAATTTCAAATTTGTAATCTAGTTTATAGGATTCATTTTTAAAATTTGATAAATATTAATTTCAATATACTAACTCATAACGATGAAAAATAACTTTTAAAGAATTTTAGTTTTTAAGCATAATGTGAATTTATTATTACTCCGTGATGTGAAAAAAAATTAAATGGGTGTTAATATTTACATATATTATAAATGAATTTAATTTATTTATTTATTCAAATATTATCAAATTATTTTATTTAAATAAAAATACATAACATATATAAAAATAAAATTCTTTGATAAATTGGTATTTTAAACATTAAAATATATTCTTAATAATTTCCAATATTTAATACTTCTATCTTAGAAATTAATAAATACATTTTTATTAAATAAAATATTTTATATTTATTTCAAAATATAGAAATATAAATAAATAAGACATAGAAAACATTAATAATTACATGTTTATATCATCCAAATTTTTACTTATAAAACCCCTCAAGACCTCCATAAATGATCTACAGGTTAAGATATGAAGTAGTGGTCACCATGGGGGTTATTTAAGTAATATGGATATCACAATGATTTTCATAATCATAAATATCTCTAATAAATGATTTATCTGAAGTGGTACTTTATAATGTTTGGCTTGTTCCTGGTCTATGAAAAATCATAGTGACCCTATCTCCTTTTGAATCATAGAAAAAAAAGATCATCATATCGATTAACCCTATAGTTTAATTCCATTAATTCTAATTTCAATATATATTTCAAACCAAAATTACTTTAATTTATACCCCCATATTAAATTTATAATGATCATATTTAATTAATAAATTTTTTAATGTTTCAAGGTTCATTTTAGTTGATGTCGAGAGTAATATAAGCTATTAGATATAGTATTCATTAAAATAAGTGCACTCACTAAAATCTCAAGGTGTCATGACTAGAATGTAATCCATAGAACACCAATTTAATAAGAGAAAATTCTTCATTTAAATTATACAATTAAAAATATTCTCATTTTATAAATAGTTTATAAACATGGATGTTTAAATAGAATGAATAAATAAATAATTTTTTTAATTAATTAATATGAAATATTAACATAAATAGTTAATAATTTATTTTAGCATTAATATATACCATTTATAATGATAAATACTTATCTTTTATAAACCATTTATAAAGTAGATGAATTTATTCAAAAACTAATTTTCCTCAATTTTTGTATTAATTTATATATTTTGATTGATGAATACCATTATCTATGAAAAGTGGTACTTTAAAATCATACATGAGTATCTTATATGGGTTCCAGTAATAGTTTTTCTATCATAGGTAACATGACATGTGCGCATATATACTTTTCATAGGTCCCTTTCAAATTCCATGATATAATTTGGGGGATCCATTATATATGAAGTGGGTTTTATACCCATCCTTACATGAGATTCCAGTCATAGCCAAAAATTTCAATGAACTATAATGAAGTTCATATTACACCTTACACAAAAATATTTGAGTAATCTTACATATTATAAAATAATTAGTTATATGTTCTCTATCACTCTTATGATCTGATGCTCTATTTCCATGAATCCTAAGTTTTAATTGATACAGGTGATACCAACTACATTATACCTTTCAAAATTGATCAAACTAATTATTTTTAAGTGTATTATACATTATAATTGATGTTTATTTCACCCTACAACTAAGAATAAAAAAATACATTATCCAACAATGTAATGTTAGGTTGAAATATCCTAATATTCATCCTATGAACTTCATCAAATTAATTTCATAAATTATCATATGACTTTTCATGGATTAGGATACACATGTTAATCATGATAAAAATAGGTAAAAATAATTAATCATGTATGATCCTAGAGATGATACCAATTATGGGTTATATAATATAATCATATGGTCAATGTAGTAGAAGAAATTCATTAAAATTTTCAATATATCCTCTTCATATAATCATAAAGAAATTAACGTCAATAATAAATAAATACATTTTCTGAAACAAGCTCCATCATTACCAATATTTATGGATTTTTCTTGATGGAGATCATGTGCAAAAAACTTATGGGCTCCCACCTCCATAGATATGAAACTGAACAATAGGTTCCTTATATGATTTTATAAGACCCATAAAACTATAAATTTATTCTACTAGATTATTTGTAAATATTATTGGGGAATATGTAGGAATAGAGAGATTTAAAAGTTGTTATAATTTATCATGTCCCTTTTAAAGGCAGCCCTATATCAAATTTATAGGCTCCATCTATCTGATGAAGGGGGTCAGGGGTCTGTTAGCATCATGTCATAGCTGACATTCAATACCCATAGCCCATGACTACTGAGAATATAAACATTTAATCATATCAAAATATTGTAACAATTTTCTATATACAAATAATAATTATATTAATGATTTATAATAGAAGTAACTTGTGCAGAAGATGTGGTAGTAACAATATTGTCAATATCGTAATACAATATATTTAATATGTATGATATGCATATCATAGGATATGACTCATGTTTACCGGAAAATATGATATTACTAATTTTAGTGAATATCAGACATTTTGTACTCACAAATATTAAACATTGTTACTTACACATGATGAATTGTTCTATGAATTTTTTTTCTAAAAAATTTCTTTTTTGTTATTTTTTTCTCTATTGATAGGTTTATTCAATCTTTCTAAATGATAACATTGTGATTTGATTTTGTTTAAGGTGAAGGGTGACTCATTCTTAAATGTCTTAAAAAAATTTATATTTTTGTTTATATTATAATTCAATTTATTAGCTAATGTGGTGGAACCATATTAATATATTCATGCCCACATCATATGTACACCTATTAGGTTTATTTAGATGTTTTATTATTTGATACAACTAAAAGAAATGTTTTTTCATGAGGTATCATCTTCATATTAACATTTATGTTACTTATTGTAGCTGAAAATATATAATGTTCCATTATGTTACAAATATATGTGTTGAGGTTTTTGATGATCCATATTTTTTATATACACTAGTACTAGATGTATACTCAACCTTATTCACATTCTATCATGTCATCTAAATTCCATTTAGTTATGGTTTGATTATTTATATGGATTATAAGATTTCTAAAATTATACCCTTTGGATATGGTATTTTCCAATTATTTCACTTTTTTAGGTTTAATATTTTTTGTTTCTTTCCCTTTTTGGAATTTGGATATTTATAAAATGGTTTATAAGGAATTTATGACCCACCAATGTATGGGAAGCTCATGTTGGGTTACATTTCATAAATTAACTGATTTTATTTCATATCATACTAAATGAAATAATTCCCTTGTCACTATTATTATTTTTTAAGAAATTGTTTCTAGCCCCTGGGGATTTGAAACTCCATTAAGGTCTTATAATGTCCTAGCTTAAGTACAAGGATATGATGGCTCATGTTAGTCTAAAGCAAAATAGTTTTAAATCCATCATTTATTTATAATAATTTTTGAATATTTGATATATATGATATAGTTTCATTATAACTCATGAATCGGATTACAAACATGTTTATATACATTACATTTTATAAGGATCATTGTTTTAAGGGGACCTACAAGATATTTCAGTTCAATTTTTATTAAATTATATGTTTGTTTTAAATAGTATTTTGTTATCAAATATAAAATCTCATGGGAATTTATCATATCCATGGTAGATGTGGATAGTCTACTTACCATGAATATAAACTGTTAAACATAATATGTAGAGAATAATAATCCTAACACAGTTAGTGATGGGTCAATGGGACCATGAAGAAGCACTCTAAGGATTGAAAAATAGGTTATTTTTGTTTAAACTTCAAATTTAATTTAATTTAATGATTTACAATAAATTTTTTTTATAATATTGTTTACTTTAATTAATATTTTTTATTTTATTTATGATTTATTAGATTTTTTTTAGAGTTCTTTTTCCTTATTAGATTTTATTTACTAATTTTCCTCCGAAACTTGTTTCTATGAACCCACTAGAAGAAGAAGAATTTATTACTTTTTAATAAAATCCTCTAGTTCATCAATGTTTAACTGGGTTGGTTATTTCTATAAATCAATCTATGGACCATAGAGATAATCCTATCCCAGCCTATGATAGGGAATCTAAAAATGCTCAAACATGGGCTATGGAAAGAGCTCATTAATTTCATCAACTTATATCACCATATCATTGATGTTCAAATTATCTAAAAACTGTTTAATTTTAACTGAAGAAAATAAAGGGGCTAATTGGATCCCATTAATCTCTCTATTATAAAGGTGAATTTACATAGCATTGTACATGAATATCCCAGAAACAAATTAGATTATGTCTTTTAGGAAAAAATATATGAGAACAATGCATAAAAGGATTTCAAAGTCTTATTTACATAGTAGTGATACCAAAATTAATTTATATTCGAAAATTAGAGGCACTTATTTTACCTCATTTAAGGCATAAAATTATGATAATATATATTAACCATTTCTCTAAGATCATACACATTTCTTGATAATTGCTCTATAATGATATATTGATGGTTGGAATGTTTTAAATGGGTCTCCAACCTTATATCTAATATATGGTTTCTTCCGTAAGCCTTCCCAGATATGATGAGGTTGTAGATAGGGCTGTGATAATAAATTGTTACATAGCTCCCCTCTCTTAACATGTATATATATTACATTATATTTATTTTATGATTAATACATTATAAAAACTGACACCCAAAGACCATATTACTTTAGTGCCTTTAGAAACATGGAAACATAAATACTAGTATATAAGTGAGAAAAAGTTTCTCACACTAGGTTCTTAATGACCAGAACCCTTCTTAGACACATTATATATAATATATATCTTCATAACCTGGGGAAATGAATCATAAAAAAGGGTGATCGCATATGCTCAGTAAGGGTAAACAAGGGAGATATGAAAGCATTATCACGGTTATAAGCGTATGAGAACATAGTCAAAACATTATAACATAAAAACCTATATATTAAAAAACATAATCAATATTCCAGTAATATATATTGGTAGTTCATAACCCAAGAATCATATGTTAATTAAGATCATAATCCATTAAATCATAACATAGGAATAGATAATTGATTTTTTTTATAGACACATATGTATATAAAATGGTTCCTATTGTACTCAAGGCTTTATTCAATGTCCATATTAGTGTAATGGGTGTTGGAACCATGGATCTTCATTAATAGACATGGAGTATGGTTTGTGTCTGTTTTCAATACTCTAATGGATGATAAGGAAGATTGAATGTAAATGGGTCATAGTTCAAGTCGTAGAGATGGGTTTCATGAAGTGTTTTTTCATGAAGAATTAAAGATTATGACAGTGTGATATATGATTATGAGAATTTAAGTATTGTGGTAGCATGAAGGTTTTATTAAAGTCTTTGCAATGGGATCATTGTAGTGGTGTGAAGAGTTTCACGGCGATCACTATGGTTATGAAAAGCATTGCAAACTGGGAATATTCCGGGAGATTTTCGAAGGGAGGTGCAACATAAAGACATTTTTGACAGATCCAAAAATTGTGCCGGAATAAGTGGAACTATGCGTTCGACCACTCCTATAAATAAGTGGCCTCTCCTCTTCGTTCCTACCAAACATGAGAGAGAAAATATGGACTCCCATTTATTTCATGAATCAAGGGGTGATCCGTAAAGCTGGTTGCCTATGAAATCTTGTTATTTGAAAAACGACTTCATCAATCATGAATGAATTCAATGCTTCTATGTATTGAGTTCTTATAATAGATAGGATGTTCTTCATTGGTTTAGTGAGATTTGTGAACAATGTTTTTCCATGGAGACATTGTTCTTCATGAAAACAGTGGGTTTTGTAATGGTAGTTTTTCTTTGCAAAGGTGTTTTCTCTATGAAGGCTAGAGATTTGCGAAGGGTTTAACTCTTCAAAGTAGTGTGCTCTGTGAAGGGTTGAGCTCGGGGAAGTAGTGAGCTCTGAAAAGTCATGTGCTATACAAAGGTGTATGCTCTGTGAAGTGTTATGACCTAAGAAGGGTTGAGCTTCACATTTGGTGTTCAAAAAGGACAGAATTTAATATCTAGGCTATGTGGGTAGGGATTTCAGTGTGAATATACTCAATTATTTTATGCAAGCATTGTCTCATTCTTAATAGAGACAAAAACATCAATTATAATCTATTCATGTGACCTTCATGTCGATAAACTGAGTTTGCCTTCTATCAACGAAGTGTGCTAGGAGGTTGAAGTTATTTGAGGGATTCATTGAGCAATGCCTAAACCATTATAAAGGTAGTGCACCTATCACAGATTGACTATGAACAAATCTTTGATTTCCATATCTATTGAATATTAGTGGACATTGTTTTGACCGACACACTATTAGTGTATGCTCCTTGGATGTAGCCCTTTGTTGTGAACCAAGTAAAATTGTTGTTTCGTCTCTTTGCATGCATTTTTTTGGAAAGTTTATTAGGTTACTACCAACGTGGGAATAGGATTCATTAGTTTAAAAAGAAAAATTTGACACCCTAATTCACCCCTCCCCTCTCAGGGTGTTCCGGGACCTTTAATGGGTTCAGTACTCAAACCATATTGGAATTCATGGTTCACTCCCACAACTATCTCAGTATTTAAGGTCCACTCCCATGACAATATTAGTGGATAATGTCCTTTAATGATTCAAGTTTAATCCCCATTCCATATATTTATATCTCATGAGATATAAATCCTTACCCAATTCATTAGTGGGAGATATAGCTCTCACCTTTCTCATAATGAAATAATACACACATGTTCCATAATATCATAAACAATCATATCAGTATCCATGAAATGAAATGGGTATCATAAAACTATAATCATATAATAAACTATAGAAAAGATAAATGTTTCATAGTCATTTCATCTAGTAATAACCCATGAAAAGAAGTAGTTTTCATAAGAATATAACCCATGAATGAGAAAGAGTCTCCATAATCATATAACCTGTGAATGTGAAACAAGTTTCCTAAACAACATTCCATCTAAAAATAAACCCTTAAAAGAAAGAATATGAATGTTACCCTTGGATCATATACCAAAAAATAATCATTAACACAAAAAGAGGTAATATTAGTTGTAAAATAATTTTGAAATATCATTTAAAAACATTGTTTGAGTAAAATATCATTTCTTCTTTGAAAAAAGATTTTTAAAACATAAAATATATTTAAAATCAATTCCTTTAAAATATAATTGAAAACTGATAAAGGAATCAATGAAATGAATAAAAAATTAAAATTATTTTTTCTAGATAATTATCTTAAAATATCATTTTAAAAACATTTTGGAAATCATTTTTGAAAACAAGTTTTTTGAATAAAACAGATTTCTAGACAAAGTGAGATATAAGGATATATTTTATTAAAAAACCTAATTATCATAGATAAAAATGTGTTTAAAATGGTATTAAAATATGAAGAAATCATGAATAACCATAGGAGAATAAAATTCATGGGTTTTATTGAGATATGTAACATAATATTTCATCTATGGAATCATAAACCAAAACAATCTTGATAAACGATGACATTTTTGCAATAAACTCTTACCAATTTGGTAACGTTGAATCAAAGAAATAATGTTATAATAATATTACATAGAGCTTAAATTATGATTAAAAAAATTATATTGGTGATATAACATGTCAATTGGAACTATATACACCTCTTTAAAGAATATAGCTACATAAAAAAACATGTAACTCAAAGAAGGCAAATCGAGACAAAATTACCTTTCCGATTTGGTAATATTTGAATCACAAAACCTCATGAAATATAGAGCATAAAATTGACATGTAAATAGTCAAAAATTCAGGATGATAATCATATAATACCATTTATGTAAATTTTATACAACACACAAAAGAAACGAGTGGTGAATAAGGCACAATCTCGCAGAAATAAAAGTAGGACTAGAAATCCACTTACCTTATGTCTTGATTCTCATCGTACTCATTCAAACATAATTTATAATAAATATTATTTTTATTATAACTATAATAAATAACAATATTAAATTATAGTATACCATATATTATTTTCTTATATCCTTTTATTTTCCATTTATTATCACTTCCATGATAATGTTATGTTTCGGGTAATAACAGCTTTATTTTTAAAATGTGTTTTGATTTGATATATTTTTTGTCTTATTAATTATATCAATATTTAATCAACTAAATAATGATAAATATGAAATAAATATCATATATATTCATTATATCTGTATTTATAACAATCTATAAAATATCGATAAAGGAGATGAAATACACCATTTATGGAGATCGTAGGTCGTACGTACAGATGAACTCTATTTCAATTTCCTTGTTGTATTGAAAGAATTAATAGAATTAAATGATATATATATATATATATATTATAATTTCAATAGAATAAATATTTCATATATAACAAACATGTTTGTTAAACTCATCCTTAATACATTCCATGTGAAGCGTGAATGAATCACATCACTTTGAGGAAGAGGTAGTCCACATGTCCACAAATGAAGTTATCGTATTCTCATAAAATGTAAATCATGAAGATATATGTTATATAATAATTATATAATAATAAATACATCATAAATATAACATATATTATATAAAAAATAAAAAATTCGTCATTAATATTGATCTTGATAGGTGGAAATGGAAGAATGAATTACATCGATTCACAAGGTGGTAGTCTGTCCTAAAAATGAACAATGATTGTGTATCCAATTTGATGGATGTGTGAGTTATTTTAGGTTTTACCATTAAAATATCAAAATATAATATTATTGAAGACATTTTTTTATAATCATATAATATGCATAATTTATTGATGGAGAAAGAAAAAAACAAAAGTTCTTGCGGAAGGATGTTACCTCTTCTTCAGGTAACTCCTTTTGGTTCTCACTGAAGGGATTCCTTGGTTGGATTGTTTTCCAAAGTGAGGAATCTAGGGTGAAGGTAGGTTGGTTTTAAGTATGTTTGGTTTCTCATGGGGACAATCATTGCATTTCCCGTCGTATTCCGCATTAACACGGTTTCTTCGGGTTCCATCCATTGACTAAAACAAAGAAGAATAGTGTGAGCAACAATAATTATAATCGGAAATCCACATAATCAAGAATAAATTTCCACACTTAAGGTCTTATCCAAGGTTATTCATGGCCATTTCTTAAACACTATGATTGTGTTCTATGCTTAGACTTATCCTTAGGATTTTTACTAAGGCTTTTACATTCTAGTTTCCAAAGGTTGACTATACCTTTCCTTTGATAACAACTATAAAGACCCATACTTTACATACATTGTTAATACTTCAAAATTGAAGCACACATATTACAACATAAAACAAAACCATTAAAGGACCGTATAGGTATAGTGTATTTAGAAT
The DNA here is from genome assembly GCA_963277665.1 of Viscum album. NCBI lineage: Eukaryota > Viridiplantae > Streptophyta > Magnoliopsida > Santalales > Viscaceae > Viscum > Viscum album. Next base: position 1,374,343,913 of record OY728135.1, read on the forward strand.
CTAGGAAACATATACAACTGGTTCATAAAGAATCTACATTGTCTCCCATTTGTTTCATCATATCTAGAGTCCCTTTTGGAATATCCTACATAATAACCTTCTTCCTAACCAGAAGGGAAGAAAACATACAAAAGGGTGAGCTCAAATGCTCAGTAAGGGTAAACAAAAGAAAAATCAATCACATCATATTCATAAGAACATAACAATTTTGAAATCTTACCCAGCAAAAGAGATCATAATTTCATAACATGGGATAAATCATGGTAGTGAAATGTAATCATAACTTAAAACATTAAGCTTTGTGGCATAAACACATAATCATAGAGAATAATTTATTATTAGTCAAGACTCATTTCCAAGACTATCTTAGTGGACAATGTCCATTTATGAACCGAGTTCATTCCTCGTTTCAGTCCTGTTTCACTGAATCGGTTTAACCTGCCATTCTAGCCATGTCTATCTCATGAGATAAAAAATATTTACCCAATGCATTGGAGGGAGATATAGGTCCCACCCATCTCAAAATGATACCATTATTATGTGTGCCAAAAATCATAAATCATACATCATAGCATAACCCATGTAATAAAAATGGGATTCTTAAATATCATGAAATCATAAAACAATTCATATAAGATAAATGATTTCATAAAACTAATTCCATCATAACATAATAAAATCAGTTTAATAATAGGGATAGAAATAGAACCCTTTATTATCCTAGAAGGAAAATAATTTTGGTAAAACACTTGAACTCCATTCTTGAGAAAAATATCCTTTCTACTTCAAAAACACTTTTCCTTTCTTTACATATCATACAATTCTAAACTAAAAGAAGTTGATTAAAAATAAACTTGAAAACTTTTAAAGGACGCTTTTGGAAATAATGTTTTAAAAATCAATTAATTCCGTATAAGATAAAAAAACATATTTCTTGTACTTTTGTTGGAAACGTCAAAAAGTACCTTGTACGAAAAACGACAAAAGATTCATTTCATATCTTTTACTAAAAACTCACCATAGCGTAAAATTGGATTTAAACAATTGTAGGTGGATAGAAATAATATTACATATTGAAGAAACATGTATGTGGATGATAATATACTCCCCAGTAAATTCCAAAGTATAAACAATCTCGGATAAAAATGAGATTGTGATATTTCCCTTACCTTAGGTCTGATTTGCTTCGTAAGTGTCCGAACCTCCTCTTCTTTTAACCGCCTCTTTGAGACCTCCTTTCAGGGCACTAAAATTGGTCTTTGAAGAAGAAAAGGACCTCTAGGATGTTTCTAGGGAAGTTTAGAAGAGAATTTGGCAGGGGTTGGCTGATCTTGAAGTCTCAAAGTTGTGTGAGGAAGAGAGGGAGGAGGTGCCCTTTTATAAGGGAGGAGAGGGGCACCTTTGGAAAAACGAAAAATATTATTTTATTAGAAATTCATATTTTGTTTTAAATAGATCCAAATTGATTTATTTTGATGCTAAGGTGGGTATGGGTAGAAATACTCTCATCCAATATAATTTAGACAAGTTTAGGTTCCTATTTTAACCTTATCATTTAGATTTATCTTTAAGTTAAATAATTTTACTTTTACCATGTCTTTTTGTGTTCTTACACTATAAGGTTAATAAAATTACTATAACAAGACAACTGAACCCAAAGTTTTTTATTATTAATATATATAACCTTATCTAAGTCATTTGGCCGAACCTTAGATTTTTAGGAATAAAATAACAATTAATAATATAATATTTGTTTTAAAAACTATTTTATGTCAATTTTGACACTATTTAGTAATTGATTATTGTGAAAATCATAACAGAATGATTAATTGAAAAAAAATTAATTAAATCAATACTAAAATGTAATATTAACCTATTAAATTATTTTAATTCATAAAAAGTCTCAAATTACATTTATTTGGGTATTTATAACATCAATTATGTCAATATTTCATTAATAAGATAATTATTCCATCATCTTTGTGTCATAAATAAATTAAATTATTTAATGTCTAAAAATTACAAATAATATATCATTATGTAGGAAATATTTTTAGATTTCTATTGAATATTTACAGTCGAATTTATCTTATGTATAACCCTATATTAAAAATTATTTACTTATTAAACTTTGATTTTAACTATTTAAACCCTTCTTTAAATAAATTAATAATAAATGTCCTAATCTAATCCAAGTGGGCATAAATGGTCATATTTTATTCATAAGGTTGTTTTTGGTAGAATTACACTTATCCAATAGAATTATGGCATGTGATAGGGTAATAATAATATCATTTTTACCCTTAATTACCCTATTTACTTTTAACTGTGGTAAATAAAAGTAAAAAAGTTACTATTCACCAAAAATTATCTTCATCTCATTGAACAACATTTTACTTACTGAAATCAACCGTGTCTCTCGGATTTTTGAAATTCCACTCAAAGAAGTGGTAAAATTATGTTTTATGTAAATTTGCAAATTCTCTTAGGAGGTGGGTAAAAGACGGTGAAAAGTTCAATAAAAGTTTTATATATCTAAAATTATTATAAAATTACTCCAATGAATTACATTGAACTTATATAGGTATTATGTATCAATTTTGTTCTAAAATAAATTTAAATAAAATATATAATTCTTTAAATAAAATGTTGGTTTTTAAATAGTAACCCAGTGTTTTCACTATTCATCAAAAATTGAATGTTTTCAGAAAAATACCAAAATTTCACCCTAGGCTAATTTCGATATTCCGAATCCAAAAATGATGTCAATTTTGAAAAATAAAATTTTCAAAATTTCAAAGTGGGTATTACTATTCATAACTGCTAGTTTTAATAATATTTTAATAGCATATCATTGTATAGTGAAACTCGGTATTGCGTACGACGTAAGCTATTGAGGAAGGTCGTGATTGCATGTAAATTCTGCCAAGCTAGAGTTGTGTGTAGTGAAAGATTCCTTTGATGATTTATATAACATAAAAACAAAATATTTCTCATAATAGTCTTGGGAGTTACAAAGGTTGTTCCTCATATGTGTATAATAAACTAATATGTATATCACATTTAATATGAATCATTAGAGTCAGCTTAAATCAGTCCATGTATGTAAAGTAGACAAATATTTTGTGGAATCTCAATTTTATCCTACCATGCTGTTAGGTACAATACTTATTGAATCATCGATAGTTGTTTCATTATTTGATAGAAGTTCCTCCCACTAATTTTAACTTGCACATGTTTTAAAAAAATTTAACCTTAATACAAAGAAAATTTCATATGTTAGGGAGATATTAAAGCAACTTGGGGAAAATAGAGAGTATATATTTCATTTCTTTTCCTTCCTTATCTATTTTAATAATAAATTGTTTCCATTGGAATTCCTCAATTGTGGATTGTGTTTTTGGAATCATCCTATGAATGGATTGGATGATCATATTTATGATTGATCATAAATTTTATCATCAAAGTGTAAATTTTTATCATCTAATGGGAATTATCTTTTATTCAAAAATGAATGAGATCTATCATTGAGTTGAGTAGGACCCCCTCTTCTTAAGGAAGGATAATTTCTATATCAGACAACTTTTATTTAGATAGTGTAAAATAAAGTAAATCTAGTAAATGAGATTCATCTTGTGGTGAGTGATATAATGAAACTATTAATTTAGCATTACTATTGGTTTCTTTTATTACAAGAAGTTCAATTTTCAATAAATCGTATTCCTAGGAATTATCCAATACTGTTACATTCATATCATATAGTAATGACTTAACTAAAAATGTTTATAACCATGATAGATTATGGTGATGAAAATGGGTTTAAAAATCTAAAATGTCTCCATGGTAATCACCAGCACTCTTTATAAATAAGTCATATAGAAATATAATGCTTTTGTGGACTATAAAATGTTGATTCATTTGACCATTGAGAACTAATACCATTTTAATTATATTAATCATCTTATGGATTAATGTTTAGGGATGAAGTGGGTTTTAATGATTGGTCATTGATTTGGGTAGCAAAAAATATGAATTAAATATTATAAATACCCAAGACTACATTCCACAAATGGTATGGTCAATTCAGTTATCTTTTGATACTTTTTTGTTTAGATAATGATATTATAGTCTTCATGGATCCTGTGAATTGAATTTGATACCAATACACTATCACCGTCATTTTCATTTTTCATGGATAATATATTTATTTTTTAAAATACTGCTAAATTATATGAATATTAATTGAGAATCATGTTTTGAATTCATTGATATCACCAATTTTTTTTATATTATCAAAGTTACACATTTCGATTTGAGAAGATATTTACATAGGGTATGTGGGGTCTAAACAATGAATTTTAGTTGATTATCAAAATGAGAAAGTAATTATGACCCAGAAAGAACATATGATGAATCATTGGATTAAAAGGGTGCAATAGTCTATTTCTAAAATATTTCTCAATGATTTCATTTCCTATGACTACCCCTACTCACAAATAATTAAATATTCAATGGATTAATTAAAGGAAATATTTAAAAAAACTCTAATTGTGATCTTTCTAGACACATAAGAAGTCTATTTGGTACAGTTTAATGCCACAATCATGTAAATGGTATTTTTGATTGTACTAGATTACCATATAGTAATATATATCTTTCAATAATTTCATCCATATAATATAAACAATCAAATCGATGAACTTGATTTATCTATAGTATACATTACATAAATTTTTGTTAACATTAACATTTTTATTGAGAATTTTATAGTTGAAACAGATCGTAAAAGTGTAAGGTATATATTTTCCTTCAAATAATTAAACCTTCAATAAAGGGGATTGTTAGATTAACTAAAAAAATTATTTCATCCTTATTTACACTCTTAGTAAGGGGAAGTTGGTTTCCATTTCACTTAATTTAAAGCTACCATCTCAAGCACATGAAGCATGTGAAGTTGAAATCTATTTGATTGTCTCTTATGCATAAATGAATCTTGAAGTAAGTTAAGAGAATGATGTGATTATATTATAAAATTTATATATTTTACCATATATTCAAAATATTATATGACAAGAGAAACTAAGAGATGAAGAATTTTAAGGTATTCGAATAATTATATATGGTGGCATTCCAAACAGTTAGTGTTCCCTAATCCCTGATGGCATTATCCACTTTCAGAATTGATATGATCTCACTATATCATCTATAAAATAATAATAAATATTTATTCCACTCCAAAGGTGTTTTTCTTCTTGTTATTAACAAGAAGTTTTATTTTTATTTAAAACAAAAATACTAGTGTATTAGAAAAAAGAGAAATTATCTATTATCTATTGATGTACCTCGCTTTCTAATATGTGAATGTGGAACATCAAAATCCTTCTAGAATTCTTTTAACCTAAAAGGTTACAATATATATATATCATGATATATATATTGGTTTAAAAATTTATTTTCCCTTTACCATATGTGGAAAAAAATTTATTAGGGTTACTATGAATTGGTTTGCTAAATCAACCAATTTCCTCCCGATTAATGATATCATGGAGTTCTAGAAGCATGATAAATTATTAATGCACGATATAGTAAATTTGAGAAGGGTTACAGTAACTATAATTTATAATAGTGATCCCCAACTCACATATATATTTTGGAATGGTATTCAAGTGAATATAGCATTGCATATTAAACATAACATGTCATACCATTCAAAAACAAATGGGAGAATAGAGAGAGCTATCCAGATCATGAAAGATATTATATATTCCATTTAATTAGATTTTAATGGATCATGGGACACACATATTTAATTTTATGAGTTTTCCTATAATAATATTTATTAGTCATTGACGAAAATATCCAACATTAAGGCCTTATTTAGTTATAATTACTAGCCTCCAAATTTTTTGGATGATGTTAGTGAGATTTAATTAGAAGTACTGAGTATTGTGATAAAAAATGACATAGATGATTTATTTTATTTGAAAGTGTCTAGCGATATCATATAATTTTTAAATATCTTATTATTATCATCATTAAAGAGTTTTTGAATTTTCAATTGTTTACCAGATATTTTGAAATACATTTCCTCATCTTAGTCAAAGATATTTTGGGATATAGGGAAAGATAATTTCAAGATATGTAAGAAATTATGAGATAGATTGAGTAATTAGGAGTGTTTCTTATGAGTTATAATTACCTTTTAAATTATTAAGGATCTTTAATTTTTTCCAAGCCTCCTATTTAAAAAAATATTTCTAAATTGGAATGAGATTAATTTGGAATAAGATGTTTTGGTGTATCAATATATTGATTGAAATATATATTCATTGTGTAATATATTATGATAAAAATAATTTCATCTACTTATTGTTTTATAGAATCATGAAATCCACTCACATATAAATTGGGTGTGAGATAAATAGCCCAGGAGAGAGTGGCCCACAACTAGGTGAAGTGAATTTGTGCCCGAAAAAATAATAACTCACCATATAAATTCTTATTAACAACAATTAGTGAATATTATACATCAATGATGATTATGTGATGAAGGGAGACTGAAAATGAATGAAAACACATAGATATAATTTTTTTACTAGGTTCAGTAAAATATATTATCCTGTGTCTAATATTTGGTGTCTAGGGGTTTCAGTCATGCTACTCACATTGATATTTTTTCAACATAACAAGGAATATAGAAAGAAAATTGTCATGAAATACCATTTAAAAAATACAATAAAATCATGATTATGTTTAATTATTTTTAATACTCACACCTCATGTGCTTTTAGAATTTGGACTAGGTTTTTACCATTTTTCTTCCCCGAAATGGCCTATTGAATCCGTCACAAAATAATTTTTGTATCTCTAAAAGTCTCCTCTTTTCATCACACACATGTTTTTTCTAGGTGAGTCTCCAAATATTTATAAACATAATAATACTTGCAACATAATTCTCTAAGATATGACCTTATCCTCACATTTTAATGATATGGAAATCCAAATCATAAATATTTTGAAGTATCTCATAATATATTGACTAGATTTTTAACATGACAAGTAGACTACATCATGAAATATTTAATTTATCTATAATAAATAATAAATTGATCTATTATTATTATTTGAATAATTTTGGAATACAAAATATACAGTGATGTGGTGAACCATTAATCATCAAAACACAAAAATCCTATAAACATTTTCACCCAAATTGAGGTGGTATGATTTATTATACTATGTCAATGTCCTATTCAAATCTCCATTCATTATGTAATGGAACCTTTTCCAACTTAATAACACCGCCTCAATTTTGAACTAGTGGGGAGAATAATTTTCTTGAGATGGTCCCCATGGTGTACTTGGATCCTTAGATGACCCCATATAACACAAATATTCCAACTGTTGCATGGTCATTCTTGTAGTAGAATCATTGTTTTATATGTATAAATTGAATTAGTGGAATAACCCTCTAAAATCTGCTTAACTCGTTCTTCCATTATCATCTCCATGGTTAAACCAATACCATTTTCACATGATTCCGGTTCACATCAGATTAATTAATTTTAAAAGAAGATTAACTCACACAAAAGTTATGAAATATTAAATTTTACAATGTATGATCATTTTCATTTATTACATGGTTTTTTAATTTTCCACATAACACTTCTCATTTAATTTTATTCATATTCATTCAACTCTAATGAGAATTCTACTCATCCAATAGCATATTATAAATAAATAACACATCAAAACATACCATACCTGTGAATTATTAGCCTTAAGAAACATGTAATTATATTCCTTTAACATAATATTCATATAAAACCCTTACCGTAGAATAGTATAATTATTATTAGAGAAATCCATCCCTTGATAAAAGATCAATTCCTTTTAGACAAAACCTTAATAGAGGTAAAATATTCTTTCCATTTTTCAGTGAAATTTATATTGTATCTTGATTAAAAAATTGATCAAAGGGATCGTCAATCACCGTTTTGGTATTTATTAACAACATGTAGATCAACACATGATCACTTCACCAAAAATCATTGGATGATACCAAAAAAATACTCATGATTTGGAAGAGATCCCAACTCATCTCCCCCTATTGGTCACTGAAAATTGAAATTAGGGTCTCTCCCACATTGCAAGAGGAGATATTTTTGTGTTCTACCCCATTATCAATAAATGAAAAGGAAAAAAAGATAGAAAATAACTAAGAAACATTATATGTATTTTTGAAAATAATGGACTCTCAAAAACACTCTAATGTGCTAGAAATAATCATTATAAAGTGTTTTTTTCATGACATAAAAAACCTTCTCTTTGGTTAAAACATATTAGAATGAATTCTCACTATAATCCACCATCTCATTGATGACATGGTACTTTATGTCAATATGTTTCTATAAAAAATGTTACACCCAATTATTTGACAATTTTTTTTCTCTTTGATCATATAACCCAACAACATATGGGAATGTATCATCAACCCTAATGTATTTATGATATTACTTCATCCATGTAATTTTTATTGTGTATTTTTTCATAAGAACATAATAAGATTCAATTGATATACTGGTGACTTAATTCTTTTCTATAAGGTTCCTTGTAACAAATATTTTTATGATAAAAATATGAAACTCCACATTATGAATCTATATATTTAACAACTCTAGCCTAATATTCAATATTATAGACAAAAAATATAATGATTTATTTTTTTCATAACATAGGAAATAATATAGAGTTACTATGATATAGAAAAAGATACATTTTCCTACCATAATATTGGACTCTTTTATATATCTTTGAAATTATACCCAAAGTGTAACTATAACCAAAATATCCGGTACTGATATCATCAAATAAAATAACCTTTAAATACTCATATTATAGATCACTCAATAAACATAATAATATGATTTATAAAATATCAACATAAAAAATATTTAATGGTTCTGAAATCATGTCTATAATTAAATCGTTTCATTCATGATTATTGAGATATGGAATGTTCATCTCATCATTGTAAAAATTTTAGAATTTATAAAATCGTTGAAAATATCCTTATACCTCTATCTGGTTCTTATTCAAAAGAACTTATACTTTTTATAATCCTCAATCCTTTACTCCTTCTTACAGAAGTTCTTATTTTGGAAACCTATTATTTGATGAAATCATTTTTATCCATATAGTCATCTTTATATTTTTTTCTATCTTATAATCATAACATGTTTTCTTTTTCCTACAGATTTTCTTGTTACTTTTCATTAAACCTCTATGGTATCTCTATTTAAAACATAAATTTATTACATACTATAGAAAAATTGTATCTAGAAGAATATTTAAATAATTTGTTTTGGAAAACACGGTCTGGTAAACCCTATCTAAAAATACTATTGATCCTAATATTCCTTCCTTTAAAAACACATATAGAATCATGAATACTATAAAATTATCATGATTTTTCATAAATTAAATAATATAAAAGAATTTCATGACATTATATTCCCAAAAAAAATAGTATGATGTTACTATGAATACTTTCATACTAAACAATTGTCCCATATTAAATATTTTTACACTATAATTCTTTGTATGGTTAGGTTTCCTTCTATCTATAACATTTTTTTCAAGAAAAACACAAATAAGTCTTATAATTTTGAATTTATTTATATATATACCAAAAAATAGAAAATCATAAAAAAACATTTATTTTATTAAAGATCTTCTTTCTTAGTTAAATAACAACTCAATACTCTTAGTCTGATTAGTCTAACCTTTTTTATTTTCTTTTAAACGAGGATATGGATCACCATACAAAAATTCTATTCATATATGAGAGATAATTATGTTGGAAACAATAATCATTCAACAAAAACACCAGTTTTATTACAAATTAGTGATTAAAAATCATTCTGAACGTATTTATAAACTCAATAATTCTTTAAAAAACAACTCGTAGAGAACACGTTCCTATATTTAATTCAAAAATATATTGAAATAGTTCATATAAGCTGACATCATAGCTTTCCACCTTTAACAAAAAACTATTCTAAAATATACACTCTCCCAAAATAGGTAAATAACATATCAATAGATAGATTTATATAGTTGTATTTCTACCCCATTGACCACAATATCTAAAGATAATAATTATATAGGGAGAGATATCACGTATCATACACTTTAAAAGGGTGAGGTTGAACAACCATATTCAAAATCATCTTTTGAAATGTTGCCTTTGGTATTTTTAATGAGGATATCAACTACCTACTTCTTTTTAGGTAAAAATTTCACCATTAGTTGATTTATATCTAAAATTTCATTGACATTGTCCTATTTAAATTTAGTGTTCTTCTTTATGGAATGTTGAAAAATATTCTTTAATGAAATGATAGAACATTGATTATCATATCCACGAAGAAGTTGTAGCATCACATCAACATGAATATTTATAATTGTATATTCATAGATATTAAATGAGATGTGGTATTCTTTGCACCAATATATTCTACCTAAGCAGTTCTTAATATCTCTAAACACTACTTATTAGTGGGATAACACACTCATATTTGACCCAAGAAAAAAACTCCACTCAAAGTGGATCTTCTGGGATCAACACAGCGTACCTAATATACACCGGTATAACCAAACTGATCAATCCTTCATACATTATCATAATTCAAACTAAAATAAATCGTACCATTAATAAATTTGATAATTAATTTTCCAACCAAAAAAAAGGGTTGTTTTGGTGAACATTGATACCCATAAAAGAATTTAACAATATATTCTTAATCTAGAATTGATGCTGTGAGATATAAAATACTTCTAATTAATTTCCAAAATTCATTAGGATAAACATCCTTTTTTAACCATATTTTTAAAAACTTTTTCCCAATGAATCTTGTGTAGACATAAACTTTACATCTTATATGTCAAATCTTTTAAGATTTCCGTAGCATACTAATATAGAGAAATTAAAATATAACTTTTTATTGGAGGTATTTATTGTAATGCCCTGACCCTAGTTAACTAGAGTTGGTGCATTATTACATAACATTGGCATGATCACAAGGGATCAAATAATGAAAGACCGATCAGTTAAGTAGCCTTTGATGTACTAGATACATACATAAGTTTTCCATTAAATATATAATTAAAAACAACAAAAAAATTGTCTACTTTTAACACATTCATATAACATAGACTATCCCTGTAGTTCAATCATATTATACTTCTTTGCATAATGGAAAAAATATAACATATAAAAGGGTGAGATCAGGTTCTCAATAAGGATAACAATATAGTGGAAACATTCATAAATAATCATAAAAATTTAAGGCAATTTATAATACTAAAATACAATCCTTTTTAAACATAAAATTCAATATAATATGGAAAATATAAAACAAAAAATTTCATTTACTTATTCACGTAGATATTCTTCTAGTCTAATAATCACATGTAATATCAATATCCATTTCCATAATTATGGAATACATAATACTAGACTTCATAACCACATATTCATGGCCTATGGACAAGACTAAAAATAAGATTTTGTAAAATCCTTGGGCCAAGACACTAATTTGTCTCATGAGACCTACTGATGCATCGAGGAGTTATAGCAAGCTCAACCAATCACTTACTTAGTCCAATTTATTCCTCATATGAAATGGTTGAAAAATAACATAAAAATTCATATTAAAACAAGCTTACAATATGTAAATACTTTAACCATAAACCATGGATGGTATAATAATAACACATCCACAGTCAAACATATCACAAAACCTTCAATACAATTTAGAAGATTTTATCATAACAAATTAACTTTAAAAAAATATAAAATCCATCAAAGTATTTTGACATAGATATAATCAAAACTATTTGAGGAAAATATCTCTTTATTTTTTGAAATCTTTTAAAAGTACCAAAATTATAAAAGAAAACATTTATTTTTTAAATATTCTTATAAGCTTATAAGGGATGCTTTGAACGTGTTATGATGGTGAAAAATATCCACACCCACCGTATAAGTTAAAACATTCTTTCCTTAATTTTGTCGAAAAGGTCGTAAAAGACCTTGTTTGGAAAATGACACAATAATTTATTTATAAACATCTGAAAAAGTCAAAAAATGGTATAAATAACATTAACCCATAGTATAGGAGATATATAAAAAAATTTGAAATACATTTCTAATAATCCCATATGTGGGTGGTAAAGAGGTCCCAATAGATACTCAGATATAAATAACTTCAGATAATGAAAAGATTGAAGAATTAACCCTTACCTAGTACATTTCCTTGATCGACAATATGTTGACCTCTTGTATAATAGTTAAATCATTTTACTTAAATTATACAAGAACCAAATACATAAATATGAAATCATATATGACATTCTAATATTGCTTTGTTAATAATATTTCAGTAGTATCATTGTTTTGGATTTTAACTGATACATTTTATTATATATTTTATTACATAAGTAATGTTTTTATGTATATGATGTATTTTATTCATATCCAGAAAGATATTATGCTCTTAAAAAATATTTTTAACCATAAAATGAAAATTATTCTTGAATGGTTGCTGTGGGGTTTGAATTTCAACGCATTTGTGTAGATGATAATCCGTACATAAGCACGAGCGACAATATCATTAAATTAAAGGTGAAATAATATGTAATTGGATGGTATATAATATATAAATATTAATTAACATATTATATTTATTATTTACATCAATTATACTCATTATTATACCCATCCCAATAGTGATGTGTTGAATGACAAACTACACCACAACGTGGAGACAATATGTCGTACGCACACATGTATGGTGACATTGTCATTTATGGGTTGGATAGAATAAAAAATATTATTATTCCATATTTATAATAAAATAACATTATGTAGATGGTACTGGAGTTATTATGTTGGTATGGAAACAACAAAGAAATAATATGTGGAAGAAGAAAATAACTTTGAAAGAGGTGATTAAATTATTACCTCTTCTTCTGGTGTTTACTTTTGATTTGACCAAAAGGTCTCCTTATGTTATCTTTATGATCAAATTAAGGCCTATAGGTTGAACTAAAGGTAGTTGGGTGGATATTTGAGTAGGATTTGGTGGTGTGATTTTGAGATAAGGGGAAGTACCCTTTTATTAGAGAGTTGAGGGCCGCTTTATGAAAAGCTTCAAATATTATTTTATTATGCAATCATATTCGGTTTATAATGGCATAAAAATTTGTTATTTCTAGGATAAGGTGGGGATGGGTGGAAAACCTCTCAACAAATAGGTTTAGATAGGTTTAGGTTGCCATATTAACCTTATCTTTTATATTTAACTTTTGGATAAATAGTTTAACATTTACCATGTCTCCATGTATCTTTATATTATAGGGTTAATAAACATACTTTAAAATGTAAAGTGAACCCCAAGTGGTTCATTAATGGATTATAAATTATTATATAAGCCTTTTTTCGTAACCATCGATTATTAGGACTATTATATCATTTAATAATATTGTATTTGTTTTAAAAAACTCATTTATGCAATTTTGACACTATTTATTATTTTGTTTTTTTTAAATTCCTAAAAACTATATTACTTAAAATTAAATTTATTTAATAAACCCTAAAATGTCATTTTAACCTATAATATTAGTGGAATTAATAAAAAGTATCGATTTACATTTATTAGGATTTTTAAAATATCAATTATTTTAATATTTCATTAAAAAGGTAATTATTGTATCATCATTGTGTCATAAATAAATTTATTTATTTAATGTATTAATATTATAAATAAAATACTATTATATATGAAAATTTTTTAGCTTTATGATTACTATTTATAATCCAATTTATCTTATGTATAACCCACAACTAAAAATGGTTTAATTATTAAATATTGAATTTAACACTTTTAACTCTTCTTTAAATAAAATAATAATAAATGTCCTAAACTAATTCAAGAGAACAAAAAGGAACATATTTTATTTCTAAGGTTGATTTTGGTTGAAAAAACTTATCTAATAGAATTAATACATCTGTTAGTGTAATTATATTATCATTTTGTGCAATTAATTATCCTATTTAATTTTAACCATGGTAATTAAAAGTCAGAAATTACTATTCACCAAAAACTATTTCCATCTTATTGAACCAAATTTTACTTAATTATTTCAACCGTGTCTTTCAAATTTAGAAATTCAATTCACAGAAGTGTTAAAACTACGTTTTATGCAAATTTGCAAATGCACCTAGAAGGTGGGTAAAAGACGGTACAAAGTTCAATAAAATTTTATATCTCTAATATTATTATAAAATGACTCCAATTAATTACAGTGAACATATATATGAATTATATATATATTTCAACCTAATATAAATTTAAATAAAAAAGCGGTTTTAAATAATTACGCAGTGTTTTCATGATTCATCAAAAAATGAATGTTTTAAAAAAACCAAAAATTCACCCTAAGATAATTTTGATATTCCAAATCTCAAAATGAAGTCTAATTTGAAAAAAAAAATTATAAAATTTCAAAAAGCCAGTATTATGATTCATAACAACTAGTATGATTGGTTATGGTGTGTTAGAACTTGAAGTTGCATACAACGCAAGTTGTTGCATTATTCAAAGGGAAATATGCCATGGAAGCTTGGGGTGTTACATTCCCCCATCCTTCAAATAATTTCATCCTAAAATTTTCTAGAATATTACTACATAAAAATATTTGGGTGGTTCTTCATCATAAGTTCCTCAGGTTCCCATGTTGCCTCTTCCATCATATTATTTCTCCATATAACTTTCACCAGATGAGTTTTCCGGTTTCTCAACACTTGTTCTCTAGTATCAAGAATTCCGATTGGCTCATCGTAATAAGATAGGCCGGGTTCCTGTTCAATTTCTTCATAGGTGAGTACATGCATTGGGTTAGGAATGTATTTTTTCAACAGTGATACGTGGAACACATCGTGAAATTTGGAGAGACTTTACGGCATTGCCAAATAGTAAGCCACATATCTAATTCATTCTATAATTTTGTAAGGTATGATGTACCTGGGAATAAATTTACACTTCTTATCGAATCGTATAACACTCTTCCATGGAGATACCTTCAAGAAAACATGATCACCTACTTGAAATTATATATTCCTTCTTTCGGTTATTGGCATAGCACTTTTTCCTACATTGAACTTCTTTGATGTGGGTTTGGAAAACATTCACCTTTTCCATTGTTTCCTCAACATGTTCTGGGCCTATGAGTTTTCTTTCACCAACATGATCCCAAAAAGTTGGTGTGAGACCTCTCTTTAAATATAATGCTTCATATGGTGCCATATGAATACTTGAATGGAAGCAATTTTTATAGGAAAATTGTACCCAAGGTAAATACTGATCCAATATACATTTAAGTCAATTGATCAAGATATTAACATGTCCTCTGAGGTTTGAATAGTTTATTCTGATTTTCCATTGGTTTGAGGGTGTTATGAAGTGCTCAAATGAAGTTTAGTATCTAGGGATTTCTAAATAATTTTCCAGAATCTTGATGTAAAATGGGGATCACGATCATAAACAATTGATAGAGGTGCTCCATAAATTCTTAAAACATCATTAATATATATTCTTGTTGAACGTTCAAGTGGTAAATCCTCTCTTATATCACAAAAATGTGCTGACTTGGTAAGACGATCAATAATGACCCACATTTCATCATTCCTTCTAGGAGTCTTTAGTAGCCCCATGATATAATCCATCGTAATAAAATCTCATTTCCACTCAGGTATGGTAAGAGGTTGCATGAATCCTCTAGGATGTTATCTTCCAGCCTTTACCAATTGACAAACCTTACATCTTGACACATAATAAAAATCTCCCTTTTCATGTATTCCCACCAAAAATGCTCCTTCAAATCTCTATACAACTTTGTGCTACCAAGGTGTATAGAGAAATTGGATCTATGAGGATCATCCAACAATTCCATTTATATATAAGTTATATTGGGAACACAATGTCTTTTCCCAATTTTCAAAATTCCATATTTACAAAAGAATTCTATCAATCTCCCATCATTCACAGCTTTAATTTTCTTTTGAAACTCTTCATTATCAATATGAGAACTTTTTATCCTTTAGAGTAAATATGGTTTGGAAACCATTTGAAAAAGTATTGATAGTTCACATTTTATGATTATACCCATATCCATATTTACTAAATCTATATATATAGGATCCCTTCCAAATCTCATCTTTTTTAGAACTCCATGATTCATTCAACTCAAA
The DNA here is from genome assembly GCA_963277665.1 of Viscum album. Lineage (NCBI taxonomy): Eukaryota > Viridiplantae > Streptophyta > Magnoliopsida > Santalales > Viscaceae > Viscum > Viscum album. The sequence continues at coordinate 1,374,360,228 of OY728135.1, forward strand.
AAATATTCCACCTTATTTGCCTTCCCCGGGCGGTAGTGTATAGTGAAATCATAGTCCTTAAGTAGTTCAAGACATCGTCTTTGCCTCATGTTGAGTTCTTTCTATTATAAAATATACTTCAAACTCTTATGATCGGTATATATCACACATTTTTCACCATAGTGATATTGTCTCCATATCTTCAAAGCAATGATTATAGTTGCTAACTCAAGATCATGAGTGGGATAGTTTTTTTTCATGAATTTTTAGCTGTCGTGATGCATATGCAATGAATCTATCATTCTGCATAATGAAACAGCCAAATCATTTTTCAAAGCATCACTATAAATAACAAACCAATCATTCCCTGATTATAGATTCAAGATAAGAGCATTGAAAAATCTTCTCTTCAGTTATTCAAAACATTCTTCACACTCTTTTGTGCAATCAAATTTAACACCTTTACGTGTGAGCTTGGTTAATGGGTTTTCCAATCGGGCAAAATTCTGGACGAAATTGCAATAATAATCTGGTAAACCAATAAAACTGCATACCTCAATTATAGTCATCGGTGCTGGCCATTCTTGAATTTCTCTTGTCGTATAATGATCAAAAGAGATTCCGTCCTTAGAGAAAGTATATCCAAGTAAATAAATTTCCTAAAGCTAGAATTCACACTTTCTAAACTTCCCATATAATTAATTTATTCTGAGGTTTTTCATAATATTGTGCAAGTGATTTTCATGATCATCATATATTCGGGAGTAAACCATGATATCATCAATGAATACCACTAAAAATTCATCAAGATATTACATGAAAACTCAATTCATTAGATCCATGAAATGTGAGGGTCCATTAGTCAGTCCCAATGGAATTACTATAAAATTGTAATGCCCATAACTGGTATGAAATGTTGTGTTTGGAATGTCTTCCTTCTTTAGACACAAAAGATGATATCCAGATCAAAGTTCAATCTTTGAAAAATATTGAGTTTCATGAATTTGATAGAATAAACCATCATTGTGAGGTAGGGTAAACTTGTATTTTTTTGTTATAGCACTGATCCCATTATATTCAATGAAAAACCTCATAGATCCATCTTTCTTCTTAAAAAAATAACAGGGGCTCCCTATGGGGAAACACTAGGGAGAATAAATCCCTTATTACTAAATTCACCTAGTTGTTTCTTTTGATACACTAATTCCATAGTGGTCATTCTATGAGGTGTCTTGGATATGGGCCTTGAACTAGGAATTAAATCAATTTAAACCTCAATTTATCATTCTTTATGATGTCCAAGTAAATCCTTGAGAAACACATCAACAAATTCTTACACAATAGGTGCATCCTCTATTTGAACATTCTTTTCTTCACCAATAGTTATTTCATTATATTCCTCCCGAATAATTGAATTTAGTAAAGCTACTGGGGGTGGATTTATATAAGAACTAGGTGGTGATATTTCTGGTCTAAATATAAGGTACTCCTTATCATCATTGAAAATTGTAGCCCCTTCTTCTTAAAATAAATTTTCGCATAATGGTCCAAAATCCAATCCATACCGAGGATTATATCAAATTCAATCTTGGATATGCCAATGAGATCAGCATATAATGAACATTTATATGCCCCAATGGGGACCAATTCAAAAAACATTATTGAAATGATACTTCCCCTAGATGTTTTTACTAATAACTCACCTGTTAAATGAAATTGGAAGTATCTAATTTATTAGAAAAATAGGAAGATATGAAACAATTTGATGACCCAAAATCAAATAAAGCATTGGCTAAATTTGAGGAAACCATTAAATTACATTCCACGACATCATTTGAAGCTTCCACCTTAGAATTAGTGATTGCATATTCTTGGCCTTGCTCCCTTGTCTTTTTCTGAGGTAAGTTTCTTTAGTGCTTAAGAAATTCATTTTCATAATTACTCATTTCTCTAAAATTGTAGCATTCAACATTGACAGCCTCTTTCTTTCCCTTTCAAACATGAGCTTGGTGGCCTTTTTCACCACACTTGTAACAAACTCTCATTCCTTTCAAGAAATTACATGGGTGTTTCTTTTAACATTTACTACAGGATGGATATTCAACTTTCCGCTTCTTCCCTATATTTTCATTTCCAATGTGTGAAGAATATATCTTCTTCTCTTCCTTTACTTTAAATTCATAAAATGTATAGAATTTATTTTCTATCTTGATAGCATAGGAGGAAATATCTTCGTACGATTATAAGGATTGTGAGACTAATGATTGAAGGATAAATGCTTTAAACTCATCAAAGAATTTATCAATATTACACCTTGGGATACGTATATAATCTTTCACAAGCCATTATAACCTTGTAAAGTTAACCTCAAACATTGTGACATTCTAATCATCCTTTTTCCTCAGACTCGGAAATTGTCTTTCCGTATCCGCTCAATGGTCATGTGGAAAGTATTTTTATAATAAAATCTCCTTAAACTCCCTACATTACAAAATTTATACTTCTTCACCTTTCTTTTTGTTTTGAATTAACGACCACCATTGATCTGCATCTCCTGTGAGGTGATAAACTTCCATGACAACATGTTCCCTTTTGATACTCCCCAAATCATGAAATTTTTTCACTAATTAATTTATCCATTGCTTAGCCACAAATGGATTTGTAGTCCCGCTAAATGTTGGTTGTTGTTGCCTCATGAAGCGGTTTAACACTGATCCTCTGCGTTTTGGATCAAGTTCTGCCATACGTATAAGGTTATTCAAAACCCGAGTGAGTTGTCCTAGTATGGTGATAAGCCGATCGGCACCAGTGGCATCAACAACTACACTATAATTATCTTGAGTAGGAGGGAAATCCCTAAATGAATTTTGGATGTTGATACTATTTACATTCCTTCCACTATATTCCATTTCTAAATAATGGAAAACACTAGATTAGTTTATGAATCCCAATACATAATTCCAAGCATATAAAACAATTAACATAAATTGAACAGTTTATGGATATAAACTATAATCATAAAAATGTTTTCTTTGAGAAGGTTTATTCTCATAAATCCTTCGTAATTGTTTTTAATGAAAATATGAATTATTCTAAGAATATCCCCGGGAGTGTCGTAACCCAGAGTGTAACAAGGCCCATTATCGTGTACCAAGATACCACAGGTCAATCCCGAAACTCGTTTTCAGAGTTTTCACTACGAGGTACATCTATGCTAGAGGCGCCTCTACTTGTTCATATCCAGATAGGGAAATATTTCATGGAGAAGTCTTAAAAATCTCTACATTAACAAAATTCTAGGAAATTGTTCTAAACTAATATGCAACCTCTATCTTAGGCTAATGTTTTCTAATTAGAGTTTTTCTAAATCTAGCTTCCAAGGTTTGTACTAACTTATTATGGTATCAACTATAACACACCAACCCTAGTTAACTAGATTTAGTGCATTATTACATAACATTGGCATGATCACAATGGATCAAATCCTGAATGACCGATATGTTTAGTAGCCTAGGATGTTCTAGATACATACCTAAGTTTTACATTATCATCCTCATACTTTGGGACATTATCATCCTCCTTTTGACGCAAACTCATAAATTTTATTTCTATATCATCTTGATGGCCATGAGGAAATTTTTTTTTAATAAAAGCTCTTTAAACTCCCTATATTACATATTTTATACTTCTTCGTCTTACTTTTTGTTTTGAATTAATGACCACCATTGACATGTATCTCTTGTGAGGCGATAAACTGCCATGATAACTTTTTCCCTTTCGCTACTCCCCAAATAATGAAATATTTTCTCTAAGGAAAGTAACCATTTCTCAGCTACAAATGGATTTGTATTCTCATTGAATGTTGGTGGTTTTTCCTCATGAAGCGATCTAACATTGATCCTCCATATTGTGGATCAGGGTGTTCCATATAGTTAAGGTTATTATTCATAACCTAAGTGAGTTGTCCCAGTATGGTGATAAGCTGTTCGGCACCAGTTGCATCACCAGCTCCACTATAATTATCTTGAGTAGGAGAGAAATCTCTACACGGATTATAGGAGTGGATGGGGTTTCAATCCCTTCCACTAGGTGCCATTTTTAAACAATTTAATACACTAAATTATTTTATGAATAAGAATACATAATTCCAAACTTATAAAACACTTAACATAAATTGAACATTTTATAGAAATAATCCATAATAATAAAAATGTTTTCTTTGAGGAGTTATATGATCATAAATCCTTCATAATGGTTTGTAAAGAAAAAGTAAATTATCCTAAGAATATCCTCCGGGAGTGTCCTAACTGAGAGTCCATCAAGGCACGTTGTCATGTACCAGGATACCTCTAGTCAAGCCCAAAACTATTTTTCGGAGTTTTCACTCCTAGATACATATGTTATAGAGGCTCCTCTACCTTCACATATCTATATAGTGATTTATTTCAGGGAAAACTCACAAAATCTCTACATTAGCTAAATTCTATGAAGTTCTTATATTTTAATCCTCAATGTCTATCTTATGGTACTGTTATCTAATCAAAGTTTTTCAAAATATAGATTCTATGGTTTGTACTAATATTCCTCTAATACCAACTGTAATTCCCCGGCCCCAGTTACTCAGTGTTAGTGCATTATTACATAACATTGTCATTATCATAAGGGATCAAATCACGAAATACCAATCAGTTTAGTATCCTTGTAAGTACTAGAAACATACATAATTTTAACATTACATATAAAATGATAAACAACAACATTGTCTCCTTTCAACACATTCATATCCCTAGACTATCCCTGTAGGTCAGTCATAATATACTTCATCATATCCTGGGAAAAATAAAACATTGAAAGGGGTGAGATCAGGTGCTCAGTAAGGATAACAATATAGAGAACACTTTCATAAATAAGTAACAACATTTAAGGAAATGTACAATACTAAAACACAAGCCTTTTTAAACATAATATTTATAATAATATGGGAATGATAAATCAAATAATTCAATTTAATTATTCACATTTATATTCTACTAGTCGAATAAGCACATGTAATGTCAATAGCCAATTTCATAATGATTGAATGCGAAATGCCAGACTTCATAGCCACATAGTTAAGGCCTAGTGCCAAGACTGAACATATGATTTTTTCAAGTCCTTATGCCAAGACACTAGTTTGTCTCATGAGACCTACCGATGCATCGAGGAGCTATAAAGGGCTCCACCTGTCACTTACTAATTCTAATTCATTCCTCATATGAAAAGTTTGAAACATAACATAATCATTGGTATTAAAACTACCATAAAAAATGTTAATAATTTAACCATAAACCAAGAATGGTATAGAAATAACACATCCAAAGATATACTTATCCCAAAATCTTCAATACAATAGGGAATATTGTATCATAACAAATTAACTTTAAAAAAACACAAAATCCATATAGGGATGTTGACATTGATAAAATCAAAACTATTTGAAAAAAATATCTCTTTCTATTTTGAAATATTTTTAAAGTCACATTATTATAAAATAAAAAATTTATTTGGAAAATATTCTTATAATATTTTAATGGAAGATTCTAAGGTGTTATAATGGAGAAAAATAGTCACACCCGATGTATAAGTTAAAACACTATATCCTTAATTTTGTTAAAAAGGTCGTAAAGAACCATGTTTGAAAAAAAGAAAATATTTATATATAAAAATATTATAAAAAGTAAAAAAAGGGTATAAATAAATTTAACACATATTATAGGAAATAGTAAAAATGTTTTTGAAATACATCTTTAAGAAACACGGATGTGGATGACAAAGAGATCCCAACAGATACTCATATATAAACAGCCTCGAATAATGAAGAGATTATAGAATTAACCCTACCTTTAACTTTTCCTTTATTGATGGTATGGTAACCACTTATGTAATATTTAAATCATTTTTATTAAATAATACAAGAACTAATTTCATAAATATGATATCATATATGTTATTTTAAAATTCATTTTATAATATTATTTCAGTAGTATCCTTTTTTGGATGTTAACTAATTCATTTTCCATTATATGTTTTGTTACATAACTAATGTTTGTTATGGATAGGATGTATTTTATTCCTATACCGAATGATATTATGTTCTTGAACATTATTTTTAACCATAAAATTAAAATTATTCTGTAATGGTTATAATAGGGAATTAATTTCATCACGTTCATGGAGTCGGTAATCTTTATGTACGCATGAGCGACAATATAATTCAATCGAAGTAGAAATCGCATGTAATTGTATGGTATATAATATATAAATAATAATTAACATATTATATTTATTATTTAAATCAATTATACTCATTATTATACCCATCCACATAGTGATGTTTTGAATGACAAACTATACTACAATGTGGAGACAGTAAGCCGTACGTACGCACATATGGTGACTTTGTCATTTATTTGATGGATAGAATAATGAATACAGTTATACCATATTTATAATAATAGCACAGTATGTAGAAGGTACTAGAGTTATTATATTGGTATGGAGACAACAAATAATGAGGAAGTGGAAGAAAAATTAACTTTTAAAGAGGTGATTAAATTATTACCTCTTCTTCGGGGGTTTCCTTTTGATTTGATCCAATGGGACCCTTAGGTTGGCTTTTTTATCAAAGTAAGGCCTCTAGGATTATGCGATGGTAGTTGAGAGTATATTTGGGTAGGTTTTGGCCGAGCCAAATCGCATTGGAGGTGTGATTTTGAGAGAAGGTGAAGTACCCTTTTATAAGAGAGGTGAGGGTCACTTTAGGAAAATCTTGAAATAGTTTTTTATTATACAATCATATTTGATTTATATTGGCTCCAAAATGATTTATTTTGAGGATAAGGTGGGAAAGCGTCTAATCCTATTATAAAAAGAGGTCTTACATGGGTTTAGGTCGCCATATTAACCTTATCTTTTATATTTAACTCTTGGTTAAGTAGTGTAACATTTACCATGTCTCCTTGTTTCTTTATATTATATGGTTAATAAACATACTATAAAATTCATAGATAACTTCAAGTATTTCTTAATGACATGTATGTTATGATATAATTCATTTTTCCAAACATTAGAATTTTAGGACTATTATATCTTTTAATAATATAGTATTTTTTTAAAAACTCATTTATGTCAATTTTGACACTATTTAGTAATTGATTTTTGTTAAAGTTTTATAAGCTTGATTAGTTGGAATAAAATTTATTTAATAAACCCTAAAATGACATAATAACTAATAAAATCATTTTAATTCATGAGAAGTATCAATTTATATTTTTTATATTTATAATATCAATTATTTTAAAATATCATTAATATGGTAATTATTGCATCATCATTGTGTCATAATTGAATTGAATTATTTAATTTCTAAAATTTTTAAATAAAATTAAATTATGTGAGAAATATTTTTATCTTTCAAATTAATATTTATATTCAAATTTATCTGATGTATAACACTATATTAAAAATGGTTTAGTTAGTAAAATTTAAATTTAACACTTTTAACTCTTCTATAAATAAAATAATAATAAATGTCCTAATCTAATACAAGTTGAAAAAAATGTTCATATTTTATTCCTAAGGTTTACTTTTGTTGAAAAAAACTTATCCAAGAGAATTAAGACATGTGTTAGGGTAATTATAATATCATTTTTACCTTTAACTACCCTATTTACTTTTAATCGTGGTAAATAAAAGTCACAATTTACAATTCACCAAAAATTATTTTCATCTTATTGATCCACATTTTACTTAATTATGTCAACCGGGTATTTTGTATTTTTGAAATTCAATTCATGGTATTGTTAAAATAATTTTTTACACAAATTTGCAAATGCGCCTAGAAGGTGGGTAAAAGACGATAAAAAGGTCAATAAAATTGTATATATATAATATTATTATAAAATGACACCAATGAATTAAATTGAACATATATAGGTATTATGTATCTATTTTTACCTAATATAAATTTAAATAAAATAACTAATAATTTAAATAAAAAGTTGGTTTTAAACAATAACATAGTGTTTTCACTATTCATCAAAAATTGAATGTTTTCAGAAAAATGCCAAAAATTCACGCTAAGCTAATTTTAATATTTCAAATCAAAAAATGAAGTCCAATTTGAAAAATAAAATTTATAAATTTTTAAAAAGTGGTTATTACTATTCGTAACTTCTAGTTTTATTAGTCGTGGTGTGTTAGAACTCAAAGTTGCGTAAAAAGCAAGCTATTTCATTATTAAAAGGGAAATGTATCATGGAATCTTGGGTTTTACATTTATAAGACATTAAATTATTTCATCTCTCCCTTCATAGGAATTTAAAATAAATCATTTTTCAGTTCAGAAAACATTTCAATCATTCATTCTTCACTTCCATCAAATATTATGTCATCTACATAAACAACAATTAGAAGATATACCATGTTGGAACTTTTTATGTAGATATTGTTGTCAAAATATCATTTTTTTAATTTAACTTCTTCTTGAAATTAACCATATTTGAATACCAATAGATTAGAGATTCTTTTAACCCATAAAAATACTTATTCGTCTTCCAATTATTTTTTTCATCTTGGTAAACCGTGAGGCTTCTCAATATTAACTTCTTCATCCAGACATCCATTTAGAAAATCATTCTTTACATCCATTTTGAATTTAATATACCTTATATGTTTAATAATAAAAACAAATAATCTAATGTCTTCAAATATTTCAACTGAGGTATTGTTCTTATCAAAATTATTTCCTCCGACTTGTGAGTATCTATTAAAAACATGTATTTCATTATTTTTTATCACTTAAAATTTTTCATTCAACTTGTTCTAGAAAATGAAATTTATGCTAATCACATTTTTATTATTTAGGATTAGTTAAAAGATCCAATATATCTTTTTTATAAATGTAATCCAATTCTTCATTCAATTAATCAATCCACTCTTGATGCTCTCAATCATCTTTAACATATCTTGTCTCAACCTATGAAAACAAATAGGTATGTGAAACTATTCTCTATGTTTTTCACGTTTGAACATATTGTTCATGAAAGAAATTAATATTTTGAACCCCCACTTGCTTCATTATCCTTATATATGATAAATATAATCTTCACTCAACACATAAAATGGTTGAATTAATATATACATCATGGATAACTTTAATATTATCACTTTTATTAGAAAGGTTTTCAGTTTGTTTAACAGAAACATCTTCATGTTTTCATCCTTTTATATTTAGAGTTTAGTGTAAACCATTTCTATTAGAATTTTACAGCACATTATCATCATCGATTAAAAAAATCATGTTTCCATGTTATGACACATGTATCTTTTACCGTTATTGGGTATACAAGGAAGATACTATTAACACCAATTTGATTAAACTTCCCCATATTATCACCTTTCACCTTGTAAATACATGCACTACCCAACACCCTTAGGAATTTTAAATTTTGTATCACATTCTAATACATGTCTTATAGAGTCATATCAGAGTTTTTCTTTTCAACACAATGATTTCCATTGTCAATTTCTAATCTCGTTTCATGTCTCCAAATGAGTCAATAAGTATCATGATCAATAAAAATGTTTTAGGTTATCTTAAAAAATATTCGTTTCTACCTTTTAGAAACACAATTCCATTGTAGAGTGTATGGTTCACCATATTAATAATGAATTCCATTATTTTTTATATAACATTTTAACTTCATATATATCTATTCAATAGATTTATAAGTTGGAATATTCTTTATTGAGTATCTAGATTCCATTTTATTAAATCTTATTATATTTTTAAACTTCTTGAGGGCCTCTACATTGTGTTAAAAATAATACTACATGTACTATAAGTAATATAAATAAAAAAATAAAAAAATAGATCTATAGTTGTTGATTTCATTATCATGGGTGAAAATATGTTAGAATGAACGAGTTATATAGGCTGAGTTATATATATTTAGAAATATCTTTTGTACTAAATTTGAAATTTTCCCTTTATAGAATATTGAAAAAAAATTCTTATCATGTCAGGAACATCACTAATTCTTCAACTCATTATCAAAATATTCATATTTTTCCAGTACATATGTCCTAACCTTTCATTATAGAATATATTTTCTTTATTCATGCTCAGAAAGTATGAACCATGTGTTTCCCCATCAATAAATATTTTCTGCTTAGATCATTTTCCTCTTGTTATATAATTCCTCTGGTAAATCACTTCAACAATAAATGCATATCTTTAAAAAAACAATTTATTTTCCTTCATCACAAGGCTACGAAACACTCAAAAAAATGTGTTTTAGTCCATTAACAAATAAGGAACTTCTGGATTTCAATTTTCTTATCGTATGATAGCAAATCCACTACCAATGATTTTGTGTGACTCATCAATTTGACTAGTCAATATCCATTTCTGTTTAGTAGTAATATTGTTTTATGAATTTCAAATAATTTTATATATGTGAATGACACCCACCATCCAATATATAATGTTTATATAAATTTATATTCTTTAGATAAGTTTTAACAAGGATAATATATTATTTTTCCTTTTCCTGCTTCACATGTTGCTATTGAGATTTATCAGAAAATATTTTTTGAGCTTCTGGAATTGAAAGACATCCTTTAGAATTTTTTCATATATGATCACGTCTTTCACAGATTGTTTCTATCAATTGTAATATATATTTTTATTTTGAAAAATATTTTTTATATTGATTTATTTAAGTGGTTTGACTCCCCCTCACTCTCACCCTCTAATAACTTCAAGGATCATTAATTTATTGATAATTGAAATAATATATTTTCATCATATGCCTATATCATACACGACCCAATCAATATTTGTAGAAATAAAATTTCTTTGGTAACCTACTTGTTTCCTATGATTATGTACCTGTATTTCGTCATATATTTTATCTCCATCCATGGATCCAATTTAAAAACCAATATTTTATTAAAATCATGAAATCTTATTATTCAAATTTGAAATCTTATTGTGACCCATATTTTTCATACATTTATATTTCTGTAACATCATGATCCAGATTCCACTAAACTGGTGCTCGGAGAAAGTTCATTATGAGGCCTCAAATTCACCTCTCTATATGCTAGAGACTGTCGACTAGTAATAAGGGCATACGGTGTGTCTGAAGACTAGATGAAAAGGCTTCCAAATATTCCATCAAATCAGAGTAAACAAAACAGAAGTAACTAAATATCAATCAAGGTAATAAATAAAAAAAGTGAGAGAAAGTGAAAAAAAATTGAAATTGAACATGATGTAATAATAAATGGAATACTATAAAATCCTGAACATCCATGTCATACATACAAAACTGGTCAACAACAGGTTCTACCATATATATAATAGTACATAAAATAAACTGAAATAAATGTATAGGGATCTACTACTATCTTTGATAAAGCTACATCATCACAGGGGGATACTCATCATAACCCTAGGCTAACCCGTACTCACCTCCAATCACTAAAACAATGGATTATATGAAGTACAACTTGACATCCATGAAGTATGAAACATAAATTGATATAATTCCATGCTCGGTATGTAAATCTAATCTAATGTATGTTCCCTAGGTCCAATTCTATTGGTGGTCATGACATTATAACTCGGATCGACCCTAATGGTCTGACCCTTAGGTAAACTGTATGAAGATATCACAGATGAGACATCATGACCAACACATGAGGTATCTAATTAGTGAGGGATTCATATTCCATATCACTCAGGAGAACTTAATCATCCACAAGTATCCAATGATATAAAACACCATGTACAACACCATGGTCAATCAATCAATTAGGGTGAGCATAATCATCCCAATCTCCTTGGAGAGCATAATCATCCACAATTATAATCAGATCGAGGAGAGTGTAATCATACTCATAAAATTTAAATTAGAGTATAGTGTGGTCATCCTCAACATATAACTATACCAAGATAGTGGAATCATCCTCATCACATGGGAGAGAGGAATCATCCACGAGTACCATTGTTAGTGACACTGTTTTAGTATATCCTAATCATAGGATCAAAAGTTGGATCCGAAGAAGTAACTCTGGAGATACCAATAATATAATAATCAAACATACAGGCTCAATAGAAAATTATATGGTTGTAACTCTAGGTTTTCGAATAAATTTAATAAATAACATGTCTCAAAAGCTCAATCCTATAATATATGTGTGGGAATTCCAATAAATGAGTAAGGAAGATCCCAAGAAATACATCTAGGAATCCCAAAGATAGACTTCTTGATACGTCAGTCTTAATGGATACAAACCAAGAAGCACCTATAATAATCATCATTTCATAAAAAATAAACAAGTTATAGGATAAAGAAACGATCGAGGGTGTCTGAACACATAAACACACTACTACAACTAGAACTACTTGGGATTTCATGTTAAGTATGGATTCTAAGGTGACACCTGGTACCATATCTACACAAACACGTTGTATTGGATCTGTGATGGTAAATAATTGGGCTACCTAGTGGGTCTTTCAAATCATAATACAATATAGGCATCCCACTTGGTATCCTCATAAGAAATAGTAAAATGAGGAATCCTACATAGCGTCCTCGAATGACAAGTCAGCATAGGCATAATATATGAGATACTTGGAATGGTGTAGGTAAATGGATCCTACAAGGGACTCCCTGGGTTATAATGTAAATGAAATAATCCCATAGGGTAATCTAATAAAAATTAATGAGATAGTGGAATCCTACATGGGATCTGCTAGATCAACTATCAAGAAGAGTCACCCCACAAGGGATCCTCAAAAATAACTAATCTCATAAACTCATAGGCTAGAAGGGAACATCCCGAATGGAATATTTATTCAAGGGAATAGATAAATAATAATTGGATGTGGGAGATGGATCATGGAAAATCTTAGATCAAGGACTCATTCACAAGACAAAACCGAACTCAATTACCATAGGAAGAACATATCCATTTATGAAAATCATGGAATAAAACATTGGAGTCCTTAAAACACCTCAAGTGTTTTACCATTGTAGTCTATGTGGAAAAACAATCAAAATAGACTAGTCTTGTGTCCAATTATAACACCTGGGTGTATATATATTAAAAATTTTAAAATCCCTAATAATTATCTCAATAGAGGAGTATATGGTGTGTCGGCCCTAGGACCCAACGTTTACCATCACATCCCAACCTGGTTGTGTACTTCAGCTGTACTTGGTGCATAAAATACCAAGTTCATGAAGTGTTGATCTTGTACAAGGCATAAAAACTTAACTAAGTACCTTCTTATGTACATCACAATTTATATCCATGTATTTATCATGTTCGTGTTTCTCTACATGGAATGAAACCCTTACGGGGTTTTGAAGTGTACATTACAGGACCATGTGTCCCAACATGTGTTTTCTAGATGGGTACTTGAAAACATGGATAATTCCCAGGGCATATCATGGATACCCCAAAAATTTTGTTTACATAGAAAAATAATTATCATTCACAAACAAGAATAACACATGTTGTATGTTCCTGAACTACATTCCATGTGATCAGGATTTCTGAATGGGACCCCCCCCCAATCAGCCTAAAAACCCATTTTTAACATTAAATCTATAGATAAACCATTAAGGGATCCTAAAAAAAATTGATTTAAAACTAGAAATTAATATTTATGGGGATTTATGGAAAACATAAAATTGCCTACATTTGGGTTAAAACCACAAAATCATTACTCTTTTTCGTGGTCCATGGTTGTCATATGACAATTTGGAACATTCCGAGATCCACGATGGTACCTCCCTCCCCCTCTACCTATTTTCATCTCTCCATATCCCTTTATCTCTCTATTACGGTGAATGAGGAGCCCCCTATGAAAGTAGGTGAGAATCCAAGGAAGAAGAAAAGAAAATATGAATAAAAATAAGAAAAAGAAAAGAGAAATAAAATGGGGATTGTTCTGACCTCAACTCCTTGTAACACTTAGATGTTTTTATGAAATATTTTCTTCAAATAATTTTAATTCTTCAATAGATTGCATTTCATGCAATCGTGAGTTTAAACGAACCGTGATATGCCCTTAATATAAAAGTATCATTTTATCATAGTCTTTAGGTTAGCTAGAATAAATGTAACAAACTTATGAAAATCTATGGTGAAGTCATTCACTACCAATTATTTTCGAAATATATATATCCATTATATATTTTTATTTTTTTCATGTATTAATACATTGAGTGAATTACAATTAGTAAATGAAATTAATGAAATATATTTGTTATATACTTAATACAATATTTATTATACTCATCTAATAGATATTTTTGTCATAGGTTATGAATGAAAACAGATTGATGTATAAACACCTATATTTTTTAAAAGGGTAATTTTTCACCTATTAATGGAGAAAACATTTTAAATTGATATTTTTACACATTAATAATCTTTTTATGACAACCTAATCATGTGATTTGGAAGTAGGATATAAAATTTTACTTTGGATAAAATTTTAATATTTTTCTAATAACTTCCAAATTTTGAATAATTTAAAATTACATTAAATTTTAATTGAAAAAAAGTTTTTTCATAAAAATAATTCATATGGTTAAATTATAATATTTAAAGGATTTATATTATTAATAGAATATATTTTTATCATTAAATATAATTTATTTCATTTTCATTAATTTTACATTGAATTTTTATGTAAATAAAATCAATCTATTGTAATGTTTTAACTTTTAAAACTAATTCTATCTTTCTGAAAACGAGATTAATTTTAAATTAATTAATATAAAATATTTATTTAGAATTTTTTTAAAAGTGATTCCATATTTGGAATCAGTAGGTCCAAATTATGTAAATATCTTTGTTTAATTTTAGGGCATCATGAATAGTAACTTTAGTAATTTTTATTGATATAGAAAAAGGGTAAAACATGTGATTAAGGGTAATAATACTATTATAAAATTAAGCTAACACTTTTTTTAATATCATTGGATGATTTTTTTCAGCCAAAATCTTCCTTGACTTGAAATGGAGTCTTTTGGAATCCACATGGATGAGATTATGATAATTAATTTATTTTATTTAAAGAAAATCTAAAAATGTCTCTATGAAATGTTAAAAACTATATCATTATTTATGTAAGGTTATATAGAAGATAAATTTCATTATAAATACTCATTAGAAATATAAATTCTTATACTTTTTCATGGTAATTTATTTTTAATTTTTAGTAAAAAAATAATTAACTCAATAACTTTATATTAATGATGTACAAATTATTTAATTTATGAAAAATCAATAATATAGTTTTTATTAAAATAATAATACCCATTATCACCCAAGGGTCTAGTTATGGACCATTTTGATCCTTGTAGAATGAATTATGACATTTATATTATTTTATTCAAAGTGATGTTATAATCGTTACTTTCATCTTTTCCAAATTATAACATTTTATATGGAGAATTTTTTAAAATATAAATTATACTAAAAGTATTCTTATAAAATATAGTAGATTTAACTTCATTATAGTATTTTTTGAATTTTTATTCAAAAAATAAGTATACTAAATTATTACATAAAAGAGATGTGGTGATTATTTTATTAATAAAGATATCCAATAAATGTTATTAAAAATATTAAAATAAATATAATTTTATTTAATTAAAATGTTAAATGAATCTTAAATATTACCTTTACCATTTATTAATTTAATAAAATTGTTGGTTTAAGGTTAACTTCTTCTCATAATATTTTTGAAATCAATTAATGAAATAGTGTCAAAATTGGAACTATTGTTATTTATGAAAATAATGTTTTATTAAATTATTTAAAAATCATAAAAAAAATTTCAAAAAATATAAAATGATTATGATATGGTCTATAATTTTTTAAGTTACTTATTTTTGGCCTAATTTTCATAAAACACATAAATATTGTTCCCTTTTAATATTGAATTTTTTTTATCTTTATTAAAATTAAATAGAATAACTATGTGTTAGTTAAAATGATAATGTTTTAAATGATATAAAAACTTGTATAAAATGTATTGGTTGATTATATTACAATCCTATCTCATATCATCATATAAATGGTGACATTTTTGAGGTTTTTGTGTAGGGTTTGAATTTATTGTAAATTAATATTTTTGAAAATCCCAAAAGTGCCCCTAACCTCTATTATAAAAGGGCACCTTGTCCATCACCTATTCACTTCAATTTGAGCCTTAAAGCTTAGAAATACCATAACCTTTTCATTTATCAACATATATAGTTACATTATGGAGGTTACATTCTTCTTCAAAGACCAATTCTAGTGATATAAAAGGATATTTAGAGGAAGCACGTCGAAGAATAGTTAATCCGCCCTACCAATTCTTTCAAACTTCCTTCTTTTAATACTTCCTCTACACGAATTATTTCATTATAAATTAAATTATCCAGTATCACTTATATAATGAGATTTTATTATAATTATTGAACAACCATATTACACCTTCTATCCATCCTATGAAAAATGAAATCACTACGTGTGTGTACGTATGACTTAATGTCTCCACATTGTGGTGTAATATATTTTTCATAACCACCTTACATGGATGGGTATAAGGATTAAAATAATAACTATATATTATTATTATAACATCATATTTATTTTTAAATAGTATATACCATCCACTTTAATACCATTCATCAATTATAATAATGATATCGTTGCTCGTGCATACATAAGGTATGTCACCTCCACAATGTGATTTGATTCATTCTACATGATCTTCATTAAAGAATGATATATAAATTTAAATAATGAATAAATTTTTTATATATTATGTTAATATAACTTTTTAATCATATAACTATTACCTAATAAGGAGAACCATAACGTATTCGACAAAACATGCATAAAAACATAAAACATTTAATATCTGAATAACAAGAAAAATGAAATGTTACTAACAAACTGATGTTAATTTGATCATATATGATATCATAAAAATTAAATTGATTCAGGAAGAAATCAATTAAATTATTTAAATTATTATACAGGGAGTTCAGATACATTCAAAGGATGTTAAACCTAATGTATGGAATAATTCCCCAATATCATTATTATTTGAGATTGTTTATACGTATGTATTTATTATGGTATATTTATCCTCCACATCCATGTTTTCAAAATATGTAATATTATTTATATTCTAATAAAAAAAATTAATGTAAATTTTACCCATTTGTGAGTTTTTATTAAATAGTTAGAAAGGAATCTTTTGTCATTTTTGGTATATGGTACTTTTCAACTTTTCCAACATATGTATTAGAATAATGTTTTTTTAAAATTATATGAAGTCAATAGATTCTTACACGTTTATTACACCTTAATTCCAGGGATATTACACTAAAATATTTAATGATTATTTTTATTTAATTTATTTTCTTTTAAAAAATACATTTTGTGAAAAGAAATCATTTTTGAATAAGAAAAGATATTTTATTCAAGAATTAATTTCATGTTTTTCATCAAAATTATTTTCCATAAAATATTACATTCTTTAAATAAGGTTATTTTTTAATACCTATTATTACTATGGTTTTATTTATTTTATGATGGAATATTATTTATAAAAACCATTTGTTTTATATGTATTATGATGGAATGATTTTTAAGAAGCCCATTTTTTTCTTGGGTGATGCTATAATGAATGATTTTTGTTTTTGTGGCCCATATAAGAATTATTTCATTATTAGATGGGTGGGACCTATATATCTCTCCAATGAATTAGGGGAATATTAATATCTCCTAAGATAGACATGGAAAGAACAGGAAATGATCTTGTTTTAGAAATACAGGGATGAAATGAGGAGTGAACTCAGTTCAGTAATCGACTCTGTCTGCTATAATGGTCTTGGTAATAAGACTTGACTAATATGATATGATTTTATATTCTTATGTGTATTCCAAAAATCTTCATGACTTATGTCATGACTTTTGGGATTATGTTTGTTGATTCTTACGAACTTTTATGATTTATCCAACAGCATGATATCATGATCTTTCATATGTAAGATTAGATTTTCAAATATTATATTTTTATGTGTTATGATTATGATATGATTGATATATCCCTTGTTTACACTTACTTTGAATTTGAGCTCAGCCTTTCATTTGTTTCTTTTCCCTGGTCCATGACGAATTTTATTAAATAATATATGTTAAAAGGGGTCTAATTATGACAAAATAAGTGGGAGACAATGATTATTTCTTGTGAACCATTTGTTTATGTTTCCCAGTTTCGAAAGACACTATACTTATACAGTTTTATGGTGATTTTTATATATTTTTTAATGAGTATTCATCAATTTTGATGTAATATAAATGTATTTAAGGAATGGGGTGATATAGTGGGTATCAGAGTAAAGGTACAGTTAACCTTTGGAAAAAAGGATGAGAAAACCTTAGTAAAAACCCAAAATATATGTCAAAGTATAGATTTCAATACTATTGTTTTAGATATTATCGTGAATAAACTAGGATAAAACATAATGTGTTCTTAATTAAACTATTATTCTTGATTATGTTGTTTTACCTATATAATTAGTGTTTCTCACACTATTATTCATGGTTTTAGTCCATGGTCAGAACCCTAAAGAAGGTCATTAATATTGAATGTGATGGGAAATGAAATGTTTGTCCTCCTGAGAAACCAAATTTTAAGGGAGATCGAATAAAAAACCATGTAGCTATGATCACACAACTTTCTCAAGCTATAAATCATGAAAGACATTCAAATGAGTAAAGGGGGAACAAAATTCTATTGAGTCCTTCGAGAGTCAACATCCACCTTTTTTAAGTGGTTCTTATGATCCATTAGTGGATGAACATTGGATTAATACAATTGAAAAGTTATTTTTAATTCTCTAATGTTTATAACATGATATATTCATCTTAGTAGTCTATCATTTTGAAGGTCAATTTAATCAATGGTAGAACCTTATCAAGAAAAAGAGGAAAATAGATGAAATTGAATCCATGGAATGGGATGATTTCAAGAACCTATTTTTAATAAGTAATTTCCACTCATTCTTCAAAAAAATATTGAGAAGTTGTTCCTTCAACTTAAGAAAAAGGATGATGAATCTTTTGGTACGTATGAAGAAATTTTTACACGACATGGAAGGTACTCTACTAGAATTATTATTCAACCTAAGAGTAAAATTGATAAATTATTTAGTGGCGTAAAACTAAGTCTTTCAATGGTATTAGCCATAAGGGACTTCAATAGATGTGAAGAAATCATTCGATGTAATATCAAGGTTGAGATAGTTACTGGAGTAACTCATCAGTCCTATGGGATTGATAAGAAGAGAAAAATGGAAATCAAGGGAAAATATAAAGACCACACTAAAAAGTAGATTAGTGTCCCATTGTTCTCAGTGTGTGGAAAAAACATGGAGGTAATTATATTAAGGGGACTAGAAAATGTTTAAAATGTTGAAAAGAAGGTCATCAAGGAATTTGATTCTGAACTGATGGGAAAAAGATGACTAATGATTTGAATAGTTAAAAGGAAACAAAGAAATCACCTCATAAACTAAAATGTTACATGTTCATGGAAATGGGGCATTATGCCAATCAATTCCCTAATCCAAGGGTTATTGATGATGATAAATGTTAGCAGACTCTTAAGTCAAAGTCAAAATAAAGTCACATGCAATCACTATTTTCAATATGGAGTTTGATAATGAAGTGGGTAATGGTACACTTACCATCCACTAGAAAGTAACAAATGTTTTATTTGATTTTGAATCCACCCACTCTTTTATTTCAGAATAATTTTCTAAGGGTATCGTAGTATTACCTCAAAAATTAGATATTGAGTTAGTTTTGACAACTCCTAATGGCACAATAGTCCCATAAAAATATTATAATTCTTTTCTGGTTGATGTTTGTGGAAAATTTCTTCCTACAAATCTTGTGATCCATCCTATAGTGGAATTTTATGTGATTCATAACATGGATAGTCTTTCTATATATGGATATCATATCAATTTCCAAGGAAGGGAAGTCACTCTCATATTCTAGATCAATCTATGATCATCTATCAGTGCAAGGATGAATATAACCTTCTAGTAGAAATTTCATCCATCTTATGAGTCTTAATACCTATTAATGAAGGTTATTTATCTCAAATAGTCATGGATAGAATCATGATTAATAACACACATATTGTATGACAGTTTGATGATTTATTTCTGGAACAATTATGAGGTCTTTCACCAAAGTTTCTAGTTATGTTTTCCATAGAACTCAAAGAGGGTGATATTCCTATTTCAAAGAAACTGTAGATAATGGCCCAAAATGAATGGTAGTAATTGAAGAAGAAACTGCAAGAGAATCTTGAAAAGGGATTTATATGACCTAGTACATCACCGTTGGGTGCACCTATTCTATTTATAAAGAAGAAAGAGGGATAAATGAAACTCTGCATTTATTATCTACAACTTAACAGGCTCAATATCAAGAAAAAGTATCGTCTTCCTCATATTGATGAATTATTCAACCAACTACGAGGATTTGAATAAATTTACAAGATTGATCTTAATTTAAGATATCATTAACTAAGCATCATGAAAGTGGATATACCAAATATTTAATTCCGTACAAGGTATGGACACAATGAATTTGTAGTGATTCCCTTTGGTCTTACTAATTTCATTGTTGTCTGCATGGATCTAATGAATAGAGTCTTTAGATACTATCTTGATCATTTTGTGGTTGTATTTATAGATGAACTTCTTGTCTATTTGAAGATCAAATAATAATATGAATATCACAAGAGAATTGTACTAATGTCCCTGATAGAGTATATTTTTTATGAAAATTTTACCAAGTGTGAAATTTGTCTTTAGAATGTTTCATTTTTTGGGTCACTTAATCTCAAAAGATGAGATATATATTGATCTAATAAGAACAAATGTTGTTGAATGTTGAATAAGACCAAAAATGGTAACAATGATTTAAATTTTTCTTGGTTTGGATATATAATATTGACTTTCTGTGAAATATTTTTCATGATTATCTAATCCACTGACAAATTTGAATAGAAAAGGAGTTATGTTTGTGTGGATGGAAGAATATGAAAATAATTTCAAAGAGACAAAATAAATTTTTCCAGCTCACCTATGCTCACACTTCCTTGTAGTGGAGAAAGGTTTGTGATCTACAGTGATGAATTCCAAAATGGTTTGGTTTTTTATTCTCATGAAAAATGATATAGTGATAGATTATGCCTCACAGAAGTTGAAATTTGAGGAGAAAAATTACCAAACTCATGATTTGGAGTTAGATGTAATAATATTTACATTAATGATATGGAAGAATTGTCTTTATGGTGAAAGGTGTGATATTTATACAAATAATTTAAGATTAATGTATATTTTCACACCAAATGTGATGAATATGCATCAAATAAGATGGTTGTAGTTGATTAAATATTATGAATCCTCAGTACATTATCACCCAATGAAAGTGATCAAGGTGGAAGATTCTTTGAGTCAAAAAGACCATGATATCATATCCATGATGAGGATCACAAAAGATCCAATATTTATAGATTTTCATAGGATTTATCCTGAAATTTTAAAGGAAGGGGAGAAGTCTTATCTTTCTCAAATGAATGTTCAACCATCTATACAAGTGAAGATTAAAGAAGTGAAGAAAGAAGATGTAGATATACAAAAGAAAGTGATAAATTTTCCTAAATTAAACCTTGATTATGATGGAATAATATGGTCCATGAATTGGGATTATATTCCTCATATAATATAATTAAAAAAGAGTTATTGGATGAGGATCATAGTTATTTATTCCCTATTCACCTTTAAAGCAAAAATATGCACATGGACCTGAATGAGTATTTCTGGTGGGACTAAATGGAAATATTTATTGTCGAATATGTCTCTCGATGCATGGGTTTTCAAAAAAATTTAGCTTAGAGGCATAAGTTTAAGGTGTTGTTACAACTATTACCCATACCATAATGTAAATGGGAAAACATCGCTATGAACATTGTCACCAGACTTCCCAAAATATCCAAAGGAAATAATGATATATAGGTTATAGTTGATCACCTTGAAAAGTTTGCACACTTCAATTATATTAGAGAGGTTTTCTCTCTAGATCATTTTTCTATGATATATTCAAATGATGCGGTAATGTATCATGGGGTACCACATTCCATTATATCTCATTAGGATTTGAGGTTTACCTCTAAGTTCTGACGAAGTATTTGGCAGCATCTAAATAAAAAGTTATGTTTTACCACTACATATCATCCTCAGATAGATGGTTAGTCTAAGAGAATCATCCATACTCTAGAAGACATGATTATAGCTTTCTCTATGGATTTTAAAG
Source organism: Viscum album (assembly GCA_963277665.1). Lineage (NCBI taxonomy): Eukaryota > Viridiplantae > Streptophyta > Magnoliopsida > Santalales > Viscaceae > Viscum > Viscum album. The sequence goes on from OY728135.1 coordinate 1,374,382,674, forward strand.
GTGGTTGGGATCAAAAACTATATTTGGTATAATTTTATTGAAACAATATATTTCACTCTGGTATTCAAATGGATCATTATAAAGCGTTCTATGGAATAAAATTCATAACTCCAACTTTATGGGATTAAGTTAGGGAATGAAATCTATTAGGACCTGATCTTTTAGATGAAATAGCAAAAAAGGTCAGATCTATTCAACAACACATAAGAGAAACTTAGAGTTAAAAATAAATTTTTAATGGAAACCGAAGAAAAGTCCTAGTGTTTGAAGTGATTGAAAAGGGGTTTTTCTGAATAAATATTTGGAATAGAGTAATGATATTTGGAAATAAGGGAAATCTGAGCCCGGAGTATATTTATCCTTTTAAAATTCCAGATCGTGTTGGGAAGGTATCTTATCTATTGGTGCTTCCACAGAATCTCTCTCAATTTCATGATGTGTTTTTATATCTATATTGAGAAAGTATATTCATGATCCTTCACATGTACTAAACTAATAATTTATATCACTAGAGAATTATCTTTCTTCTGATGAACAACTGATAGATGTTCTGAATCGTAGCGAAAAAAGTTCTATGAAACAAGACCACTCACTTTGATAAAGTTTTGTGGTGGAACCACCAATTTGAGAAAGCGTTGTGGGAAATTTCTGAAATGATTAAATATATATATCCTTATCGATTTTTATCCATGTGATGAATTTATAGGGTGTGATTCAGTTTATGGGGATAGAATGTAACAACTGGATTTTTTTATGAAATATTTTCTCTAAATAATTTTAATTCATCAATAGCTTACATTGCATGGAATCATGAGTTTAAATGAACTAAAATATTCCCTTATTATAAAATGACCAATTTAATCTATTCGTTAGGTTATAAATAATAAATATAAGTAACTTATAAATATTTATTGTGAAGTAATTCGCTACCAATTATTTATCAAAAATATATTTCAAAAATATATTTGTATTTTTTTTCTAGTATTAATAAATAGAGTGAATTGCTATTAGAAAATGAAATTAATAAAATATATATTTAATATACTTAGTAAAATATTTTTTATATTCATCCAATAGATGTATTTGTTATAGGGTATGAATAAACCCTACTTGATGTATGAAAACATATATTTTTCAAAAAGGTAAATTTTCTCTTTTTAATGGTAACCCCCTTGTAAATTAATATTTTGACACATTAAGAATTTTTATATTAAAACATAAAAATTTTATTTGTAAAAGGGATATAAAAATTTACTTTGGATGAAATTTTAATATTTTTCTGATAAATTATAAATCTTGAGTAATAGTAAAAATACGCAAACTTTTAATTGAAAACAACTTGTTTTATAAAAATAATTTATATTGTTAAATTATAATATTTAATGGTTTTAAACTATAAATTGAATATATTTTTATCATTCAATATAATTCATGTCATTAGCATTAATTTTATATTGAATTCAGATGTAAAAACATTTCAATCTTTTGTAATGTTTTAATTATTAAAACTCATTCTCTCTTTTTCAATAATGGTATATAATTTAAATTAATTAATAAAACTTCTATGATTTGAATTTTTAAAATTGATCCAATATTTTGAATCAATAGGTCCAAATTATGTAAATAACTTTCTTTTATTTTTTACTATCATGAATAGCAATTTATGTAATTTTTATTAATATGGTAAAAGGATAAATGAGTAATTAAGGGTATGAATACTATTAAAAAATTACCCTAACACTTATATTAATATAATTGGATGATTGTTTTCAACCTAAATCATCCATGGGTCGAAATGGTGTCATTTTTAAGCCACATGGATGAGATTAGGACATTTAATTTATTTTTTTTAAAGAAAAGCTAATTTGTTTCACTCATTTATTTGGACTACTTCATTTTTAAATAATGTTTTACAGAATATAAATTAGATTTTAAAAACTAATTTTAAAGATAATTTTTTTCTTTATCATGGTAATTTATTTGTAATTTTTAATAAATAAATAATTACTACAATATATTATACAATAATGTTTCACAAATTATTTAATTGATGAAAAAACAATAATATAGTTTTTATATAAAAAAATACCCATTAAAAGACCCAAATACTTGAAAAAATATTTTTTAGAGTCTATATATACCATTATAATTAAAGGTTCTATTTATTGACTATATGGTTCCTTATAGAAGGAATTATTATACTTATATTATTTTATTTAAAGTGATGTTAAAGTTGTTAGATTCATGTTTCCAAAATTATAACATTTTTTATGTATAATTTTTACAGAAGATAAATTCAACTACAAGTAATCTTATGAACTCTAGTATATATATATATATATATATATTCGTTATATTATTTTATTTTTAAATTTTATTCAAAATATAAGTATACGAAATAATTACAGAAAAGTGATGTAGTAGTTATTTTGTTTATAGAAATATCAAATAAATGTCATTAAAAATATTAAAATAAATATATAATGGGTTTAATAATTAATAAAATTATTTATAAATAATACCTTGACCTATTATTAATATAATAAAATACTTAACTATAATTTTAATTGAAATATTAATATTTGTAAATATTAATGTATTTTGTAGTGTCAAAATTGACATAATTGTTTGTTTATCAAAATAATGTTTTATTAAAATATTTAAAAATAATAAAATATTTTAAAAAATATATAATAATTATGATATGGTCTAAAATATCCTAAGGTACTTATTTATGGTCTAATTGACCTAAAATGTTAAATATTACACACTTTTAATATTGAAATGTTTGTTATCTTAATTAAAATAAAATTGAATAATTATTTGTTAATTATAATGATATTGTTTAAATTGAAATAATCACATGTCGAAAATTTATTGTTTGATGATATTTCAACCATATATAATCTCTTATTTCAATTTGTAACATTTGGATGTTTCTAGGTAGGTTTTAATTTTTTTATAAATCAATTTTTTGGGGATCCCAAAATTGCCCCTCACCCCAACTATAAAAGGGAACCTCCTCCCTCACCCATTCACTTCAATTTGAGCCTTAAATCTCATACAAACCCTTCCCTTTTCCCATATAAACTTTCCTAGTTGCATTATATAGGTTATGGTATTCTTTAAAGACCAATTCCAGATATCTAAGAAGATATTTAGAGGAAGCATGTTGAACAAGAGGTAATCTCCTTTACCAATTCTTTCAAACTTCTTTCTTATTATGCTTCATATTCATGATTTGTTTAATTATAAATTAATAAATACAGTAATAATTATATATTGAGATATTATTATAATTATTAAACAACCAAATTACATCTTCTATTCATCCTATTAAAAACAAAATCACCAAGCATGCATAGGTATGGCTTACCGTCTCCACGTCGTGGTCAAATCTATTATTCACCACCACTATACATGGATGAGAATAATGTTGTAAATATTAACTATGTATTATTATTACAAAAAATATTTATTCTATAATATCATACACTATCCACTTCAGTACCATTCAATAATTATGGTAATAATATTGTTCCTCATCCGTACGTACGGCCTACCGTCTCAGTGATACGATGTGATTCATTCTACATGGACTTCATTAAAGAATGATTATATAAGTGTAAAAAATAAATAAATATGTTATATATTTTGTTAATATAATTTTTTTATGGTATAAATATGACCAAATATGGGGAATAATAACTTATTCAATAAAACATGTATAAGAACATAAAGCAGCTAATATCTGAATAACGAGTAACAATGAAATGTTACTAACGAAATGATGATAATATGATCCTATATGATATCATAAAAATGAATATGATTATGTAATATTTCAATGAAATATTTTAAATCATTATATAGGAGGTTGAGATACATACAAAGGATATCGGACCTAAGGTAATGAATAATTTTACAATCTCATTATTATACGATATTGTTTATAGGTAAGAATTTATTAGGGTATCTTTATCATCCATGCCTATGTTTCATAAATATGTAATATTATTTCTCTTATACTACAATTTTCTAAAATCAAATTTACCCATTAATTATTTTTTATTAAATGGTATGAATGTAATCTTTTGTTGTTTTTGGTATGAGGTACTTTTTGGCACTTCCAGAAAAAGTAAGAGAAGAATGTTTTATTAACTTATAATAAATAAATGGATTCTTATGATTTAATAATTACATATTTATATTAATAATATTTAAAATATTTCAAGTTTATTTTCTGTTAAATTAATTTCTTTGAAAATTGTGTGACGTTTTTTTGAAAATATAACATTTTTTGTAGAAGAAAGGATACTTTCCTCAAGAATTAATTTCAAGTGTTTTATAAAAATTATTTTACATCTATGATGAAATTATTTAAATATGGTTATGTTTCTATCCTTATTATTACTATGGTTTTATTTTTTTATGATGGATTTATGTTTATAATATCCATTTGATTTGCATGGATTATGTTATGGTGGAATGATGTTTAAAGAAACCCTTTTCATACCTTGGGATATGATGAATGATTTATGTTATTGTGGACCTTTGAAGAATTATTTCATTATAAGATTGGTGGAATCAATATATCCCTCCAATGAATTGGGAAAATGTTTATATCTCATTATATAGGAATGGATGTAATGGGAAATAACATCGGTTTAGTAGTTCAGGGATGGAATGAGGAGTGAACTCGGTTAAGTATTGGAATTTTTCCGCTATGATGGTCTTGGAAATGATCTTCAACTAATATAAAATGATTTTATTTTATTATTTGTACACCACAAATATTTATGTCTTATGTTACGAATTTTGGTATTATTTTCATTGATTCTTACAAAATTTGATGATTTATCCCATGGCATGATATCACGATCTTTCAAATACAGTATAAGATTTTCAATTTTTATGTTCTTATATATTATGATTATGATATGATTAATATCTCCCTTGTTTACCTGTACTGAGAATTTTAGGTCACCCTTTAGTATATTTGTTTTCCCACGGTCATGCAGAATTGAATTAAATAAGATTTGTCAAAAAGGTATCTAGATATAATGAAATAAGTGGGAGACAATGAAAATGTCTTATGAACCAGTTGTTTATATTTCCTAGTTTTTAAAGACACTATACCTATACAGTCCCATTGAGGTTTTGATATATTTGTGTAATTAATATAATTCAATTTTCAAGTAATATAAATGTTTTTAATATATGTGGAGTTATACACCAATATGATTTTATGTCCCCCATAGTAAAAAATCTATGTGATGGACTCAATGGTGGAGATATAATCTCAATCAGACACTTCGTTCAAAATATATGATTGAACAAACCAGCATAAATAAATTAATATTTTACTAAATAAATATTAATTTATAATTATTATACTAAAATTAAAACGAATAATAATTATACAAAATTTATATATTAGGGTAAAAACCTGATTTTGGGACAAAATTAGTGGACAAAGAAATTATATGAGATTATATTATACGGAAAAATGACCATTTTTTCCAATTACAAACATCTGAGATAAATATTTCGAATTTATGCTGAAAATTTCTATCTACAAAAACATGGTTCCTTACAATATCCCCCCATAAACCTTCTCATCCTCAAGAATACTAGGTTGAAAAAATAGAAAAAATGTTCTCAACCTAATCATCTATATAAACACACTCTCTTGAATGTCCAATAAAAAATTTCATAGCATCCGTAATTATCTCCTACATGGGATACATTCAACTACGACTGACATGGTACTCCCTTATATATAAATACCCTTATCATCATCCCAAAACCAAACTATGAGCATAAAACTCAACATCCCATGGAAAAAATTGAATTTCAATTGAAAACTAGGGTCACCACACTCAAACATATAGTGTTGTACTCCCCATCATATGGCTTACATTATACTCTCCTCGAGTGAAACCTCAATTGGTTCCTTCTTCGACTAGTGAATATTTTTAAAATAATAGAATATCGACATAGATTTAATTATATCTCAGAATTATGAAGAAAATGTAAATATTGAGCATGATCAACTCTAACAATGAGTATAATAAGATTCCAAAAAAGGAATGTATAGTTATCCTAATCAATGCTCACATAAAAATAGGTTGAATTTTCCTTTTGCCAACTCTTGACACCGTGTCTCCTAAAAATGTGTTTCGAGGTACCAAAATTGGTTAACTGTCTCATAGTACCTGATTCATTATTTATGTCTCCTCTAACATGGAAGGACATTCATCATTTAACCAAAACACATAACAATAATGCCCCTGAATGTTCAGGAAAACAATAATCCTTAACTAGCTTATGGCCAATCAATGATTTATAATTTAAATGGTTGCATGAATAACCAATTTAGAACATCATCATCTGAATTATACTTTGTAGAGTCATCTTCTACTAAAAAAATATTACTATCCTACATGACATGTCATTCCAAAAAATCCAGAATCTACCTTGTAACTCATCTTCAAAATTGGGTACCTAACCAATGCTGGGATTTATTCCATGGATACATGTATCTCATTGTATTTCAATCCTTGAGAATATATCCACACTATGACTACATTATAAACAAAAAAAACACTAGTTAATAGGGCTAGTAAGTTGAACAGTCCTTCCTTACAAAGCTAGACTCAAAGAATAATCACCCTACAAGCTTTATCAAAAGTTAAAGGCATCAATATGCCTATATTGCCAAACCCAAAAACTAACCATGCACCAGTCTTGAAATGAGAATATAACCTTGCTCACTATAGAAAAAGGCATCCAAAAAACCTTTTCCCACCTCACTCACTGGTTTCCCTTGATCAAAATGAATGTCAACCTACAAGGTTCGGAATCAAAACTAAGGGACTATAGGTCTCCCACCCCGCCCTATTGATCAAGTCTTAATGAAGATCACTAGGTGTAACCACCTAGCCCAAACGATCAAACCACTTCAAGGTAGGTAATGATAACAATGACATAGAAGGGTTAAGACTATCAACATTGTCCTACTTGGGCCCTGATCCTCTCTGAGTATCCTCATAAGGAACTATCCCAAAGAGGTAATGATATCAACTTAGAGGAGATACTAAAATGACCCTCACCTAGAATCTGTTTATAGTAATAACCCCTCAAGGTCTAGTTCATGAGAAATTTCCTAGTACCAATTGACATCATACTCATAAATATTATTATATAACGGAAACAATGTTTTATTAAGTAGAATTTTATTTCAATATATGTTTTTAAATACTATATAGATTGTTAGTAACACATTAAATTAACAAAAATGAGAAACAACACCCTAAACGGGGTATAACACGTGGGAATCATGTTCCCAATAAACATACTAGGGTCAATGCACCTCTCATACACAAGTACTAAGTATCAACCTCACTATATAACATCTCAACATATATCTATATAGCCTTACATTAGAAGGAAATATATATGAAATTCAGATCAATTGAGTAAAATTCCACTAAAACCCAATATAGAAAAACAGCATTTCGGTTTTTGTTGACACTTTAAATAATTATCCACTGTCATTAGTAATATCGCAATAGTATTCCCATAAAATGTGAATCCTATGTGCTGAATATGAAGTATGAAACAGTTCTTTCCTTTTCCAACCAATAGCCAAAATCAATCATTGACATCTTTCCAATGGGCTAAGACCCAAAAATTCATCAATGAACTATCCCTGATAGGGTTATATCCATATATTCATTATAAATCATTATATCTACACAACATGTGTGTCACTCAAATTGATAATAATATATAACTACAACCTTGTATATCAAAAAAAAATTAATATCCCTAGAGGCAAAAACTTATCACTAGAACATGTATTTTTGATGCACTAATATGATATACATCACAGGTTATGAAAAATTCATATTGTTGTTATCTACCATATCCTATGTAGTAACACAATATAAAAGTAAACACCACTAATACCACTTTCTAACATCTCGACCTAGATACCACTAAACCACTGCTCCGAGCTAGTTCATTATGAGGCCTTAAGAACAATTGTCCATATTCTAGAGGATTATGAATAGAGTCAATGTACTAGGTTGTGTTATTTGAGAGGCTATTCCCACATATTAGAGAAAACATAGTATAAAAAACAAGATATCATCCAATGTAGTAAATAAACATAGTGTAGAAGAAAATAAATAAACTGAAATAGAACATGATGTAAAAATAAATGAGGTGATATAAAACCCCAAACATCCATGCCGCACATACAACACTGGTCACCCCCTATGCCAACCATACATATAGTAGAACATAAAATGAAGTGAGATAAAAGTAAAGGTCTCCAATACTATCTTCATGATAGACCACATACCTCATCTCTATGTCACCATCAAACTTCAGCATCCTGATAATAAGAATCCACATGAGTGCTTCCATGTGATCACGAAACACTGGGCCTCAGCCTTATCCACCTTGAAAATGTTCTCAACCTGAAAAGTAGACATATTTTCTTCACACACATTGAGTTTTTAACAAACTAGGCTTAACATATATATACATTACATAATTTTTTAGAATACATAACCTTTCACAAATAGATTCCGAAATACTGTATTAGTTTAGTGCCATTGAAAACTTGGAAACATAAACAATAGGTTCATTACCTATTTAATTTTTATCCCACCTATTCTCTTATAACAGAAACCCTTTTTTTGAAATATTAATCTTAATATAATTCTTTGTATCCTAGGGAAACGAATCATAAGAAAAAGGTGATCTTTGATTATCTGTACAGGTAAACAAGGGAGATACGTAATTATAAAATGAACATAAGTGTTTGATAAAATAATCATAACATTTTAAGATCTTATCCATAATATTAAAGATCATATACATGATTCATGGAATAAATATTGGTAGTTCAAAAGATATGAATCATAATGGAATCAAGAGAATAATTCATGAAATCATAACATAGAAATAAGATAAAGAATTTGTGGAAGACACATAACCAGGAATTATCATTCTCTATAAGTAATGTTTCATTTCCAACACTTAACATGGCACTTCATGGGGGTTGCACTGACTGGGAAGGACACACCACCATCCCCAGTCATAGTCCTTTCCTTGTAAGGGATCAGGTTTCCCCATCATCCCATATTGGATCAAGCCTATCGATATGTTTCCAATCATTATCAATATCTAATGACATATAAATCATTAACCAATGAATATGAGAGATATATAGGTCTCACATATCACTAAATGAAAATTATAAATATGCCTACCCTAAGACCACAAATCATTCACCATCTTAGAACCCATGTAAATAAATGAATTTCATAAAGAAATCATCAAAACATAACACATCGAAAATAAATAGTTTTAATAAATATCATTCCATAAAAAAATAAACCATTGATAGAATAAATTATAATTGGATCATTGGATCATATCCCTAGTAAAACATTAGTAAAATCAAATAATTTTTGTCTTATATGTAATGTGGTTTCGAAATATTACTCAAAACAACTATTGGGGAAATTATCATTTAAATTTTGAAAAATTATTTTTAAATAATAAAAAATTCCCAAATTGTTTTCATTGAGAATAAACATGATAACATATAATGGAATATTTGAAAAACATTTTAAATATTTTTGAAATCCATTTTTCTTAGAAATTCCAAAATGATATTTTAAAACACTTTTAAAACATATTTAGGAAACATTCATTTAAAGGAACACTGATTTCTGACTGAAAAAAGAATAAAATTATATAAAACATATAATTTCATGACAATGAGAAGATTCGTGATAAAAAAATTTAAAGGATAGTATATATACCTTATAAAAGTCTTTTGTTGTGTAACATAACATGTGTCTCAAAGTATCCAAATTGAGACAAAATTTCTTTTCCATATTGTTAGCTTTTGAACTGTAAACCCCGTGAAAGAGAGATAATCAAATGGATATTTAAATACCCTTAAATTTATATATAATGATCAGATATGAAATTAATGGGAAATATATATTCCACACTAAATATAAAAGTTGTGAATATGGGATAAGTCTCACAGAAATAAAAGTAAGACTAGAAATCCCATTACCACTTTGTAATCAATTGAGTTGTATTCCCAATGAAAGAAATAAAATTTTATGGACATGTAAATACCATATTATTCAGTATAAAACTCATAAAATGAAATAATGGGTAGTATATACACAACATATAATAAATCGGTGGGAAACATGGATTGTATCTCATATAAAAATAAAGTGAGATGAAAATCCCTTACCTTATATCCTAACTCCCTTCATACTTATTCAAACCTATTATATAATATAATCTAAAAAACAATATTCATATTTGTAGAACGTTATATGATTTTATTATGAAATTATATTACCTTTTTATTAATAATTCCTTGTTAATTTTACATTTCAGGTAATATCCACTTTGTTTTTCGTATATGTTTTAACTTGTTACTCTTGATACTCTTACTTTGGTTATGATATACTTATTTAAAGAATGTAAAACATGATACATATATGTGTGTATATATATATCATATATATTAATTATATAAATATTTATGATAATTTATAAAATATATAAATATGATATAGAATACACCATTCATGGAGATGGTATGTCGTACGTGCGCATGAACATTGTTTTCATTTTAATGTCAAATTGAAAGAAAGTTAATGAAATATATATATATATATATGTATGTATGTATATTATAATTCCTTTAGAATTATTATTTCATATATAACATATAATTTTACTAATCTCACCCTTAATACATTCCATGTAAAGTGTGATCGAATCGCATCGCTTTGAGGAGGCTGTAGTCCAGATGTCCACAAACGAGGTAATGGTATTTACACAAAATAGGAAGAATATAGGTATTAATTATGTAATATTTAAATAATAATAATGAAATACTAAATAATACATATATATCATAACACATATTATTTCCATCATAATTCTCATCATTATATGTGGTAAAGTAAAAAAACAATCATCATTTCACGAGCCGGTAGTTCACCGTACACATGAATGGTAGGTTCATTACCAATTATATTGAAGTGTTTGTAAGTTTTAGTCAAAAATTAATATAAAAACATCTCAATATATTTAGAAAATTGATTTTATTTCATTAAAATTAAATAAAAATAATTGAACGGGTTTAAAGAAGAAGTAAAACAGAAACGTTTGTTGATAAACGTTACCAATTCTTTCGGTATCTTCTATTGATTTGCATAAAAGGAATTATTTTGTTAGATTTAAGCCCTAAGTAGGGATTATAGGATGAATGGATTTAGGTTGTGTGTATATTTGGATCAGTTTTTTTCGAGAAAAATAGGCTTTGAAGTGTGAAAAGAAGAGAAGGAGAGGTTCCCTTTTATAAGAGAGGGGAGGGGTAATTTTAGAATTTGTCAAAAGATATATTTATAATAAATTAAATCTCAATAAAAATACCTCCAAAGGGACATTGATTATATGAAATGGTATGATATGGTTTTATTATCATCAAAAAAGATATTTTAGTCAAATTTTGGTATAATTTTAAACATTATCATTTTGATTAACCCTTATTTAACCCATTTCAATTTTAACTAAGGTAAAAAATATTTCAAAATTTAGAGGATGTAATTTTTACTTAAAAATATTAAATTGGACCATAAATGGAAATTTTATGATATTTTAGATCATATGTCACCCCCTTTTCCTTTATAAATATTTTTATTATTTTTATATAATTTAATAAAATAGTATTTTCATAATATATCATTATTGGCAATTTTGACACTATTCATTACATTGACTTTATGAAAATCAATACAGCAAGGTAACTTCAAAAAAATTTATTTACTACACCCCTAATATTTAATTTTTACCTATATTTTTTGGATAACCTTAATTAAAAAAATTATATTTATTTTAGTATTTATAATATCATTTTATTGATTGTTTCATTAATTGAAAAATTACAACATCATCATTTTTTAATTATTTATGAACATTATTTCATCAGTAAAATTTAAAAATAAACTTTTTTATGTAGATAAAACTATTTTATTTCATAATAGTATATATAGTCAAGCATATATTCTATTTAACCCCATATTAAAAATATTCTTCAAATTAAAAGTAAGAGTGTGACATTTTGTCAATCCGAGTAATTTCAATAATATATATGTCATTTTCTTGAAAAAGTGTCCATTAACTTATTTTAATGAAATCCTATATATTAAATTTAGAATTATATTCATCTAATAAATTTTTTGAAAGTGTTAGGTTTTTTTATAATATTTATAATATAATTGTTACCCTTAATTACTCGATTTACCCTTAATCCTGGTAATAAATATTACTAAAGTTACTATTCATATTATTCAAAAATAAAAGATATCTATTTGATAAATTTGAATATTCTGATCCCAAATATGGAAACTATTTTTTATAAATTAAATTCATATAATTTTCAAAAATTAATTAAAAATTAATCCCATTGATGGGGTGAAACAATAGGTTTTTGAAGTAAATTATTTCAAAAGTTCAAAATGTTTTTATATCTAATTTCATTGATAAATTGATTACATTGACATACATTGGATTAAATGACATAGAATTTATCTAATTATACTTTAAAACCAATCAAAAATATAATTTAACACTATAAATTATTTAAATGAAAAACTATTTTCAATTAAAATTCAGTTATTTCATTATTCATCAAAACACGAACCTTATCAGAAAAATACTAGAAATTTAACCAATGTAAATTTTCATATCTCAATTTGAAGTTCCCAAATCACTGTGAATCTCTAATAGGGGGAGGGGATGAATTAGTGATCCCTTGAAATCTTTTTACAGGTTGATTCTTTTCAATTAAACCTCTATAACTAGTTAAAGAATTAATCCACTCTTCTTGTGTCTCTCACCCTTACATAGAATGATGTAGTAAATGTAAATGCACAAAACACAAGTATTTAAAGGGTTTGGTTTAAAATTATACTTCTTGCTATGTTTTTTATTCAACCCAACACAAATTCCCCAATATAATTTAGTGAGTAATTACAATGGTCGATATAGAGTCCCACTGAATCTATCCTGAGTCCCATAGGAGGTTCTTTAAACTTCTTCCCACAGTGTTACCAGAGTCCCACTAGCCTACTTCAGAGTCCCACTGAAGTCTAATTCTCCTCCATGAGTCTCATAGGGGTCTTCTAGCTCTCGAGTTACATGAGAAGCTTCTTTCTTTAAGTTCTTTCATGATTTACTATAGATGATATTCTAATCTTCCCACACATTCTTGTTGAATCAAACTTGTTTTTAAATCTCTTCATGATTCTTCAACAGCCTTTAGTATGGTCTATTGGCCTTTCTCGATAATTCTAATCACTTAATCTGATCAGTCTTTATCTCAACAATGATCATCCAGGTATTCCTTCATCTGATGAAGACATGGCCTAACATAGATGTGTACCAAGAGGTAACACAACTTCTTCAAGAATATGCAAGATTGATTTTTCACTATATCAGCTATGTCTAACTTCTTTGGTGCTCAATCACTGTCAACTTAGATATAATATCTTCTTTAATTTTTTTATGTCTACATTATGAAAACTCATTCTCTTCATGCATGGATTTCATGGGATCCAATACCTCTTGTATTTATATATATCAATTTATTCTTATTTAGTGAATGAACTAAAACTTATCCTTGTTTTATTGGAAATAATCACATACACTTATGTGATAATTCAAACACTAAGGTTCATCTCACTTGGCATAATCTAAATTGATTAGGATTTATGAATGAGTTTCATGGAATTGCTTCTTCTTGTTTACACACATGCACTAGTAATCTTGATTCTTCCATTTGAGTGTATTCACGTGTGCATGTTCATACATACATGCCCAATCTCATTCTTCACTTTTGATTGTGTAAAAAATCCAGTGGGTATAATTCTTTAAGCACAAACACTTACTCTTTCTTTTTCTCACATAATATCACACACACTTTTTGTCGTTAGTTATTTGTACACACATTTATTATTTAATTTATGTTCAATATGATTGTGTGTATTCAATCTCAAAAGGGTGTAGTCTCTTGTTTGTTTCCTTATTCAAAATTGAATGGGTGTATTCCTTTGGATGGTTTCTCCTCCCTTATTCACATGCCCACACCCTGTCTCAAGAGATTATCAATGTCATGGACTTTGTAATGTGTCTCTTTTTTTATGAAAAAACAAAGTCTCAGGTTCTTATTCTTCATGAAAAATTGGAGGGCACAGTTCTTATTCTTCGTGAAAACTAAGGAGCATAGGTTATTCCTTCTTCTCGACTATCTCAATTATTTCTCAATCACAAAAGCACGAACCAAGAAGATATCATGTATTTTTATTTGTCGCACAAACAGGGAGGGTGCAACACACTATTCTCATTTGGTTTCGCAAACCATATTCTTCACAAGACACGATGAGGGTTTGTTAAAATGATCAAGTATATGTGGTTACCTTCACACAGAAGGTGTGTATTCTCTTATTAATCACAAGTAAGGTTCAAGAGTGTGGAGAAATTTTTGAACTCCTACATGATCCTCTTTTCCTTCACACAGCAGAGCTGCGCAGAACACCTTTTCTTTTCCTTATCAAATTAGGAACGGAGATAATATGTTTGTGAAAATCAAGGGCTCTCTGATATTTGAATGGCATCCTCTCTCAGTCTTGAGGCTTCTCTATTTATAGGTGAAGATCATAATTTCCCCGTGTTCAAATCCTGTGTGATATTATGAGAGTTTCAAATATTCGAATGTATATGATTTACGGCATTGAAATTTTTCAAATGTGTGAAAAGGATATTCTGAGTCTCTCGGTTTATTTTTCTTCAACGTGGACTCCTTATTTATTAGTGAGAACATCACTTTCATGCATTTACTAATGCAAGTGAACCAACACATTATACATAGAACGGGCAGTGAACCCTAGGAAACATCATTTCCCTTAGGCACCTTCAAATTTTATCATTTCGGTGTATGCATGCATGCAGCATTTAATGCATGCATGTGTTCAGTTCATCTAGACGATCTCTCTGGGATTGAAATTGGATCAAATTATGTCTTGAGTGATGATATTGGTGTCTGAGATCATCACAAGTTCGCAGGTGCATCGGGGGTGTCCAGAGGTTGAACATAATCTTGGTGGTGAGATCAGACGGCGTTGGTTGAATCCACAAAGCGCACGATCAGATGTATGGCCTGGATGTGCATGATCGATCGCGTGATTGATCTAACGGTTAAGCGAGACGCGGGATGAGATGAGAATCTAGGATTAGTTCTGCATTTTTAAAAAGTCATCCCACATCAAAACACCCCGTTATTTTTGGATTCTTTAAATAAAAAGGTGTGGTTTCTAATGCTCATAATTCTCCTCATCCCCTCACGGTACCACCTCACACTATGTTCACATAGCGGGGATGCTACTACGCCCACTCTGCTCCTCAGGCTCTCTCCAAGAGACCACTATGTGTACTTGCATGTACGTGATCATCATTGTGCATGATCCTGTGGGCTTATACATGGCATGTGCTCCTGCCTCATGTGGGGTTGGCCTTGATGGCTTCCCTCAGGCATGGTGGACCCCCAGGTCCCGTATGTTTTTTAGGATGAGTTCCATGGATGGCCTCCACGATTGGCCATATTTGTTTATATAATGATATATATAATTGGTAAAAATACCATGTCATTAGTACAAGGATAATTCATGGCAGCTGTCTTCATTCAAACCTCTTGAATGGGCAATGCACTTAGTAGATTCCACACTAAGCCCTTCATTCTCTCTTCATCATCTTTAAATATCTTCCTTCTTATATTTTTGGAATAAAAAATCTGAAATCATAAATATTCTTCCTTTGATTCAATAATAGATAATTCATGGAACGTTTCTTCATTCCACGGGAATTGAAGAATAAATCATGGTCTTTAATGATGTAATGAGGGATGTGTTCTCTTTAAACACATTTCTTGGACTTTGAGTACTATCTCAAAAAATCTCCAGAATTTATTCAAAACCTTCATCCAATTATATATCCTTGGATATATCTTCAACACATAACCCATTTAGTTACTATGGATGGACCTATACTTCTTTCCTCGTTCAATTGAGTATTGCATGGACTTCTTCAAATTTTATAACAATGTATCACTTTGATACATGTCTTGCAACATAGGACCAATTCAATAATAATCATATTTGTTTCTTAAATATCCATCCATTATTAAAGTGGGGTATTTAATGAATTAATAACCTCACCACTTCAATCATTGGAGCAAATTCCATAATCAATTTTCCATACACATATTTACAAATTATTAACATTTGACTCCTTATTGACAAAACAATTTAACACCATGATCTACAATCATTCCCTTTGTATTTTGTTTTAAATATTACTTTATCACACTTTTAATGGGCCAATATATGTGCCAATTATTTCTCCCCCTTATTGGAAACCAAATGAAAATGTGTAGTGGGGTCTGTTCAAAATATCTTCTCCTCCCTTTGAATAATATCTTCTTGAATATTTTTGAGAGAGGGATGATGTCAAATGGCTCACATATACAATATCCTTTAGTTAACCAAATATATGTCTACTTGGGATTACCTAGTGTAGAAATCAAGAGAGATATGACCAAGGTTTTTTAATACTAACCAGAAACAACCATAAATGTGAAATCATGCTCAGAATGTATCAACTCTTATCCAAGGGATTGGAAATAGTCATATTTATCAATAAAATGCTAAGTCATGCACAGACTTCACCAAACATATTAAAAATTTCTAACGAAAAGATAAATATCTCCCTTTCATCCCAAGTTTTCATCATTCAAGCACCCCCTCTCTAATTGAAATGAAAAAGACAATTAAGAACAAGGGATGAAAGTGTGATTGGAATACCTCATTTTCAGCTTCTTGTGATGATATGAATTTCAATGTTTTTCTTGACATAATACTTGATATATTCTCCTTCATTTTTCATCCCCCTTAAGGGGTTTATTCCCTTTGATTTTCCTTAGTTGAAAATAATCATTAGATGACAATCAATATATTGATATTGATAATCATTCACTGTGGAACACATCAAGTAATTATCAAATCATGAATTATGATTTCAACTTGTAGTGATCCACTTTTTTCATTAAATTATCATTTTCAAAATGACCTTCATATTTAATTCTTTGTAATGAAAGAACACATATTCAAAAAAAATATAAGAGAATAATATGGAACACTTTTGAGCTTCTTAATAGAAGTATCATGGTTGATAATTTTTTTCAACCAAAGAACTCCATTCCATGAAGCTCTAAAGTGTCTCGTACTGTTCATTCTAGTGATTCCTCTCCATTTGAAATTTTGATCTTTAGTTTTCAGAATAGACCCTTTAATTCCCTTCACCCAAGACTTGTGTGGATTTTTTTCTTTTCTTCTACAATTATTGATGTAGCTTCCATTTGTTCATGTTTTTTAATATTCAGCAACTCCACTTGGCCTGGTAATATAGTTATATATTTATTTACATGATGTCCAAACTTCTTTCCCCTTCCAAGTAGTTGTTATTATACACTTGGGTTTTTATGTGCTGACAACCTCTCATGAGATTTGAATTCTCCTTTATGTAGAATAACATGTTTCCCTTTGTTTCCTTTTCTTTTGCTAGTACTTCATCTTCATCTCTTTGCAGTTCTTTACTAAATTTCAATTGATTGGGATAGATATATGAAAAATCCTTATAATTTTCTGATTTGTATCATCCACATGGATTATTCATTGTCTTAAATTTACCTTTCTTAGGAAACTTATTAATTTTATCATTCGGAATGTATTTAGTCAATCCCATCTTCTTCTGGATTGATTCTATTTTTAGTTTCATCTTGATTCCAATCATTTCCATGGATTGTTTTGCAGTGATCCATGGTATGAACCTTATTTTCATAGTAGAAGCATCTTTTCTTGGATGAGACGACATTCTTTTAATTAGGTTTCAACTCCTTCTTGGGAATAATTTTCTTCATAGTTTTATTGAATTTAGTGTTTTTCATATTCACAATTGAAGACTATTAAACTCCTTTTTCTCTCTCCTACCTTTGTTGTTGTCTATGATTCTTATCAACATATGATTGAGGAATGATATGAATAAACCAAAAATTATCATAATTGTGACCCCTTATGTTTCAATTAACACAATAGTTTTAAAGATACACAAATCTATTCTTGATAGATAGATTTTAATTCATCTTTTTTTCGGCCTTAGCATTACAAGTTACTTCATTTATTCCCATCTACTTTCCCAGAATTTAGGCCTTCAACAATTTTCATATGATGACATATAATGGTAGCAATCATTTTCCAAATTCCCAAAAATCCAACAAAACCAACAGTATCCAATAAATCTCTTTCTTTTTCTTATAGTTTTTGTATGGAAAGATAATTGACTTTTGTTTCTAAAATTGTATTTCTTTCTTTGGAGCAACTAATTGGGATTTTCTCTTCTTAATAATTTCAGTATCCACCCTTGATTATTTGATGGATGTATTGACATTTTTATCAATACACATCTTCCGAGATTTTAGATTTGAGCATGTACTTTCATATGAAAATGCATTAGTAGAAACAAAAATAACTGGGTTATGGGATACCTTCTTCTTGGAATATTTTTCCACTGGATTAAAGGATGATATAATGTTCCTTTTGGAATCACAATCAAAAATGGAAACATGAGTGGAATCATCTCCTCTTTCTTATATTTGAGATGTTTCAGATTGAAGTGATTATTTATTCTTCACTTTCACCTCCAACTCTAAACACTTCATGTTAAGGGAGTTCTTATCATCCTCAACTATCCTCAGCTTGCATTCCCAATTCCCTTTCAGCATTATCATTTGTTCTTTTGGAATATTTTTTAATTATTGAAAAGGCTTTCCAATGTATTTTAAATTTTTATTCCTTTTTTTCAGTTGAAAAACTTTGAAAACCATAGAAACGTTGAGTAACTCTTCAATTGAATGGAAATCTTATACAAACACAATCTCAAAGAATTATTTCTCACAAATACTTACCAGTAATTCATAAGTAACATGAGAATTTATGTCATTTCAAAGAGAAATTGTTTCTTCCTTTTCCTTCACTAGCTTTTTGAGGGTGTTGTATATGCCAACCGTTTTATCCAATGATTCTTATATGGCATTAGTTTGTTCTTCTAACAGTAATTTCTTTTCTTGAAGAGAACCAATTCTTGAAGAAACGTGTCTTTACACTTCTCTAGGGACATTCTTCAAATTATAATTGAGTGTAGTATGAATATCACTAATTGATCTATAGTCATCCCAACTTGAGAATCCTTTATCAGAAGATTAATTATAATAACAGGAATTATCACATGTTGTACCTTTCAAATTACCTTCAGTAGAAGCTATCTCCCCATTAGAAGTAAGCTTATCATTCATCTTCTTTGATTATTTCTTCATTATTTTCTTATGAGTATTTAAAGATATATTTATCTGTGGTTGTTCACACATCTTCCAAAATATACACTTCATAAAAACTCCCTTATATCTTTTAGAAGTAAACCTCGCTCTGATACCAGTTGAAGTGCCCAGATCTGTGTGAATCACTGAGATGGGGAGGGGCTTAATTAGTGATCCCTTTAATTATTTTTACTAATTTATTCTTTTCAATTAGATCTCTATATATGTTTAAACCTAGATCCACTCTTCTTTTGTTTCTCATCCTTACCTCAAATGATGTTGTAAATATAAAGTCACTGAACACAAGTCTTTAAAATGTTCGGTTCAAATACCTACTCCTTGTTGTGTTGGTTATTCTCTACAACAAAGATTCTCTACTATAATTTGATGAGTAATTATAATGGTTGATATAGAGTCCCCCGATATCTCTCATGATTTCTACAGGTGGTTCTTTATATTGTTTCCCATGGTGTTACCAGAGTCCGATGTGCCTACTTTGGAGTCCCACTAGAGACTTCTTTTCTTCCCTGAGTCTCATAGGGGTATTCTAGCTCTCAAGTCACACAAGTAGCTTCGTTCATTAAGTTCTTTCTTAATTAACTATAGATGATATTATGATCTTCCTAGATAGTCTTGTTGAATCACACTTTCTCGTGTATCTCTTTAGGATTCATCAACAGCCTTTGCTAAGGTCGGTTATCCTTTCTCAATAATTCTGATCACAAAAGTTGATCAGTCCTCATCTTAATAATGATCGTGCAGTTATTCCTTCTTCTGATGAATGACCTACCTCACATAGATGAGTACCAATGGTGCACACATCTTCTTCAAGAATAGGCAAGATTTATTTTCCCCTATATCAGCTCTGTTTGACTTCTTGGATGCTCAAATATTTTCAACTCACGTATAAGATCTTCTTTAATTTTGTATGTCTCTAGTATCAAAATAAATTCTCTTCATGAATGGATTGCATGGGATCCAAGACCTCTTGTACTTAGATATCCCAGTTTCTTTTTCTTTAGTGGAATAACAAAATGCACTATAAATTCTCCTTGTTTTCTTGGAAATAATCACATACACTTATGAGATTTTTAAAACACTGAGGATAAGCTCACTTGGAATCATCTGAATTGATTATAATTCATGTACGAGTTGCATGGCATTGCTTCTTCTGGTTTACACACATTCACTTGAAATATTGATTCTTCCTTTTGAGTGTCTTCACTGGTTCATTTGTAGGCATGCCTTCATAATCTCTTTCTTCTTTTTTCTTGTGTGAAAACCCCTATAAGTATAATTATTTTAGCACCCACAACTACTCTTTCTTTTCCTCACTTAATATCACAGAACTGTTTTTCTTTGGTTCTTTGTACATACAGTTATTAATTAATTTAGGTTCAATAGGAGTGTGTGTCATCAGACCTGAATGGGTGTAGTCTCTTGTTTGTTCTCTCCTTCAAACTCAAATGGGTTTATTCCTTTGGATGGTTTCTTATCACTAATTCACATTCGCACACCCGGTCTCAGGAGATTATCAAAGTCTCAGCCAAATGAATGTGCCCCTTTTTTGGGAAAACACAAGGCCTCAGGTTCTTATTCTTCATGGAAAATTGGAGGGAATGGATCTTCTTCTTCATGAAAACCTGGTAGCATGGGTTCTTCCTTCTTATCAACTATCTCAAGGATTTCTTAATCACAAATTCATAAACCAATATGGTGTCATGGTTCTGGATGTGTTGCACAAACAGGGAAGGTGAAAATCACTATTCTTGTTTGGTTTCACAAACCAGATTCTTGAAAAGACACAATGATGGTTTGTTAAACTAATCATGTGTTTGTGGTTCCCTTTTAACAGAAGGTGTGGATTATATTCTTCTTTTCATGGAAGGCTCAAGAGTTTGTAACACTTCTTGAATTCTAGCAGTATTCTCATCTCTTTCATGTAGCAGAGCTTCACGGAACAGCTTTTCTCATCCTTTTTAAATCTGGAACGATGATTCTCTATTTGTGAGAAACAAGGGCTCTTGTGTATGTGAACGATAGTATCTCTCAGTTTGAATGCTTATTTATTTTTTAGGTGGAGATCATTGTTGACCTGTATTCAAATCCTGTGAGATATTCTGAGAGTTTCAAATCATTTAATGTATGTGATCTATGCAATTGAAAATTTCAAACATGGGATAGAGATATATCGAGTGTCTTGGTTTATTTTTCTTCAATATAGACTCCATTATCAGTGAGAACATCATTTTCATACATTTAATAATGAATGAAAACCATATCTTGGTACATCGAACGAGAAGTGGAACCTCAACATATTAATTTGCCTCAGGCTCCTTCAAATTTCATAATTTGGATTCATGCATGTGTTTGGTTTGTCTATATATTCTCTGTGGGCATAAAATGGGCTCAAATGATAGATCGAGTGACGAAATCAATGTTTGGGATCATCACTGGTTCATGGGTGAATCAGGGGTCATTGGATGTTGAAAATAACCTCAGTGAAGAGATTGAATGGCGCTGGTAGAATCTGTGAAGCGCACAATCAGATGGATGGCCTGGATGTGTGTGATCGATTGTTTAATTGATCATACTCTTAAGAGATACACGGGATGAGATGAGTGGCTAGGATTAGTTATTCATTT
Organism: Viscum album; assembly: GCA_963277665.1. Classification (NCBI taxonomy): domain Eukaryota; kingdom Viridiplantae; phylum Streptophyta; class Magnoliopsida; order Santalales; family Viscaceae; genus Viscum; species Viscum album. The sequence goes on from OY728135.1 coordinate 1,374,404,862, forward strand.
TTAAAATGCCATCCCACGTAAAAATGAACCACTATTTTCATATTCTTAAATTAAAAAGATGTGGCAGCTAACACTCATAATTCTCCTCCTCCCCTCACGGTACCGCCTCGTACTTTGTTCACCCTGCGGACGTGCTCTTACACCCACTCTGCTCCTCAGGCGTGCTCCTAGTGCCCACTGTGCATCCTTGCATGCATGGGTTGATCACTGTGCATGCTCATGTGGTCTTATACATGGCCCACACTCCTACTTTATGTGGGGCTATCATTGAGGGCTTCACTCAGGCGTGGTTGACCCTCGAGTCCGGCATGTGCTTAAGGATGAGGTCCTCAACTAGCCTCCATGGTTGGACATATTTTTTAATGTAAGACCATATATGCTTGGTTAAAAGACCAAGTGATCAGTAAACGAATAATTGATGGCCACCTTATTCATTAAAATCTCATGCATGAGAAATGCACTTAGTAGATTCCACACTTATCCCTTCCTCTTCTCTTATTCATATTTAAACATCTGCCTTCTTTTATTTTTTGGAATAAAAAATTCAACATCTTTAATATTCATCCATTCCTTCAATAATAGATGATGCATGGGATGTTTCTTCATTCCTCATGCAATAAATCATAATGCATGGTCTTTAATGTTGTAATGAGTGATGTGTTTCCTTTAAACACATGTCTTAGACTTTCAGTAATAGCGTAGACAATCATTATAATTTATTCACAACCTTCATCCAATTATAATTCCTCGGATGGATCTTCAACACTTCATCAAATTAGTGAATATGGATGGATATATACATCTTTCCTCATGCAATTGAGTATTTCAGGGACTTCTTAAAGTGTTATAACAATGTATCACCTTGATACAAGTCTTAGAACTTATTACCAGTTCAATAATCGTCATATTTTTCCTCAATATCCATCAATGATTAAAGTGGGCTCTTCAATGAATTAATAACATCACCACTTCAATAATTTGCACAAGTCCCATAATAACATTTCCATACACATATTGACAACTTATTGATACTTGAATCATTATTGAAAACAAATTCAAAACCATCTTGTACATAATTTAAAATATTTTCGTAATATAAAAATTATAAAGGTTTCAAAAATTATATTTAAAATGGGTTCTCCCTTGAAAGGAAGTAAAATTACCCTATTGGAAAATATATATTTTTATTCATAAAATTTTATTTATTCTTATCTTATGATTATCCAATCTATTGGATGAGTGTAAATAAGTAATTTATTATTAAATATTTAAATTTTTTAGAATCCTTCACAAATAGTGGTTTTTTTAATTTAATGAGATAAAAACTTTTTTGTACATAGAAAATTAGTTTTTTTAGAAAAATAATTTCATTATTTTCAATTAGTTCTTAATTTTATTTATAACTAATTTATGTTCAAATTATTCATTTTCTATAGATGGTTAAATTAAAATTTTCTAATTAGGTTAATATTATTTTTAATTTCTATTCCAACAGCTTGGTGGTAACTATAATAATATTTTTATTATAATATTAATTTTATATTGAATTTTGGTAAATCTGGTTCTTGCAATTAATGCAAGATATCAAAATAAATTGACAGTGTGTGTAACAAAATCCAAACATAGTGTTGCATGTACCTAAATCTAATATAAGTGTTTCGTGTAGTGGAAACCTGACTTAGTCTTTTTATAAATTAAGAATATCTTTTTGATTTCATATAACAAAAGATATATTCGGTGTTGTGGGAAATGAAAAATATGAAAAAGATTAAATTAATTCAAAAAATATATTTCACAAAATATCAGGGTGTTACAGAGGTGAACATATAGGGTTGCGAATATAGTCATAGTAGGCCACCCCAATGATGAACCTATAAATCTACTATCAGAAGTGCACCTTCATGCAATATGATCTTCCTAGCCAAGATACAACATAAAAGTAAAACAAAACTAATAAATTTGAAACCACATTCAAGTGATGGGTCTGTGATCCGAATAATCTCGAAAATGTGACATCATTTATTTTTATATTTTTATATTTTTATATGTATATTCCCACATATATACATATATACATAAAAATGAATATACAAGAGTAAGTTTAATGAAATAAAAAAATTAATAACAGTCGATCCTTGGGTCCGTAATCCCGATCATCTGGAAATACTAATAAAGCGAACTAATCTAGATGTTATACCACTCAAGACATGTATCATTAAGTAAATATCTGGTTACATGATGGTAATCTACAAAACTTACTTTAGGAAGTCATGTAAATATCTTCGACCAAGCTATGTCACCATAGGGGTATTCTTGTCCTAACCTTGGGTTCACTCATACTCACCTCCAATCACTAAAAAAAGGATTCTGGGGAGTAAATATGGACATGAAAAAAATATGGAAAAATATTGGATGTCATACCATTCTTTCCAGGTATCTCTAGAATGATGTTTGATTTCTATGTCCCAATCTGTAGACAATCTTTACATAGGAACTCAGGTAAACCCTAAGGGTGTTATCATTATGTGATATGTAAGGAGATATCAATAGTGAGACAGCTAGCCCACCCCTAGAGACCTCTAACCAGCTAGTGTGTGATCATATCTATCACTTAGGAGAACATAATCATACATGGGAATTTAAAATTGTAAAATTCCATGTCCGACAGTACGGTAAATCAATTGAATAGGAAGAGAATAATCATCCCAATCACTCAGGGGAGCGTAATCATCCACAAGTATAACTAGATTGAGGAGATAGTAATCATCCCCATCACATGTCCATAAGAGGAGAGTGTGAACATCCTCAACATATATCATTTCTTGTAGAATGGAATCATCCTCATCTTTTGGGAGATAAAAATCATCCATGAGTATCATTACTATGGATGTCAAACTCGTATATCATAATCATTGGATTAAAACCTAGATCCTAGGAAGCACCTTTGAATATACTAATATTATAATAATTAAACACATCATCTCAATAGTAATATCCCAAGTATTACCTCAGGGTATGATAATAAAAATAAGAAATAAAATATATTATATGATAAATCCCATGAAATATGTTTGGAAATCCTAATAAATGAGTAAGGAATATCCTGGGAAATACATCTCGAAATACCAAAGATAGACATCACATTATGGTAGTCTTAGTGGACACAAACCAGAAATCACTTCTAGAAGTCATCATTGCATCAGTTGTAAACGATTTAAAGGCTAAAAAAAGGGTGAGGGTGGCTGATTTATTAAACCCATCATTACTACCATAACCACATGGGCTTGTAGGTTTGGTATGGGTTCTAAAGTGACACCTCCTACAATATATACTAAAACTAGATGTGATATTTTAGGTTTGGTCAAACATCAGTGAACCCATTGAGTTTATCAATTCATAAAACAAGATAGGTCCTACGAGATATCCTCATCAAAAAAAGGTAAAATGGGGAATCCTACATAGGATCCTTGAACAAAAAGTCAATAGAGGCATCCTATATGGGATCCTCAAAATTATATAGGTAAAGGGATCCAACAAGGTATTCCCTAGGTCAGTATTTAAATAAAGCCATCCAATAGGAGATCGTTAAAACCAATAGTAACATAGATTCATCCTACATGGGATCATCTAGGTCAACACGTAATAAGTGGCATCCCATAGGGGATCCTTGAAAACAACTAATCTCATAACCTCATAGGCCAGATGGGCACATCTCACATTGAATATATCCTCAAGGGAAGATCTACATAATAATTTTTAATGGGAGATGGATCAGGACCAATATCAAATGAAGGTATTACTCTTAGGAGACAACTAAATATGATTTAAAAAAGGAATAACCCACTTTCCCTATTTAATAAAACCAAGGAACGCGGCCTAGGAGTCCTTAAAACACCTCACATGCCTTATGATCAAGATCTATTTGAAAAAATGATCAGAATGGACTTCTCACATGTCCAATTATGAATCTTCGTAATATATATAAGAAAAATTGGAAACAAATCTAAAAAATGTAGAAAAGGAGGTGTACACGACATGTCATCCCTAGCACAAAACGTGTACCCTCACGACCCCACCTGAAAGTGTATTTCAGTTGGGCATGGCATGTAAAAGCCCAAGTACATGGAATTTTTGTCATTTAAATAGTGTGTACCCTACCATGGGTACCTTCTTGTGTAATACACAAGGCCAGGCCATATATATATCATGTTCATGTACATCAATATGGTGTGAAACCAACATGGGTTTTCCCATGTAATTTACACAACCATGTGCCCCTACATGGTTTTTCTGGCCAAGAACTTGGCTACATGGATGATTCCTGATGCATGAAGTGTATACCCCATTTATATCATGTAATTAAATTAAATTCATCTTCCCTAAATATGAAGAACACATGATGTGTGGTCTGGAACTACACAATGTTTCTTCTACAACCACACATCGTGCAATCAGTGTTTCTGAATGAGAAGTCCCTCTAATCACCCTGAAACCCCATTATCACCCTAAAAGTAACAGATCATATCTAAATGGGTCCTAAAAAATAATAACAAGGATTTAAAACTATAAAAATGAAAATCTACAGGTATTTATGGTAAAAAATAAAAAATAGTATACCTTTGGGAAGAATCTGTTGAAGCTTCACCTGTTTCTACAATCCATGGTTGTCGTATTATGATATCACGCTTCACGAGATCCAAAATGATACCTATATCTTCCTATCCCTTTATATAAATCTATATATAAATTTTTCTCTCTCAATGTTGATGATAGATGATCCACTTGGGGTGTACACAAGAATCATGGAGGGAATAAAAAAAGGGTAAAGGAAAAGAAGAAGGAATAAAGACAACAGGGCTTGAGCCAACCCCATTGCCTAAATTAACTTTATTCCCCACCTAGAAAAACCTCCCCACACAATAGAGGATATGTAATCTCAATATGATACTCTCTTAAAAATATATGGCCAAAAAACCAACATGAGTAAATTAATATTTAATTTATTAAATATTATTAATTAATTATTTCACTATAATTCATGCATCTCATAATTTTACCAAACCCATGTTCTAGGGTAAAAACCATATTTTGGGACCCATAGAGTAGTTATTAAAATTATAAAACATCATATTCTTTTCCAAAATAACCATTTTACCCCTTATAAGTATCTAACAAAAAAAATTCTAATCAAAATTTATTACCTAAAAAACGGGGTCTTAAAATTACAAATTAATATATGAAAATTCATTATGTAACATCACAATCTAGAAAGCATCATATATTTATAGTATCATTATAAAATTGGACACATAAATGAATTATTAATAATATTATCTCAATAATTTATTTATAACTATCACCCTTTATAGACTTAACATACTTGAAATAATTCATCATAATATTGGGAAAGGAAACATAAGAAATTTGTACCTCAGATTCCAGTAAGGTTAGTCAAAGTATATATCAATGGTCATGTAAGAATAAAATTAACAAGATTTTACGAGAACATGATATTAACACATGAAAACTATGCCTATATATCATAGATAATAATATTAAGCCAAAGAATAAGGCTTTGTAGTTCATAAGACATGAATTATAATTGTAACAAATAAAATTATCCATGAGAGTGTAACATTGGCATGATACAAGTAATTGTTTAAAAATAATAAGCTCATAACATATAGAACATGCATAAATAGAAATAGGTTAACTCATAAAGTTGAGAAAAAGATATAATGTCCTCTCATAATCTCATGGACATGAAACTAGGTCCTTGCATAAACTTATAGACATGAAATAAAATTCCTTGAATAAATATATAAACATGAAGTATAGGTCCATAAAAAAATTATGGACATGACATCCGAGTTCACACATAAAATTCTAGACATGAAAATCATGTCCATGTATAAAATTTTGAACATTAATACAGGATCAAACATATCATATTTATCTCATGATTTATCCTTCTATACCTAATGCATTGAAGGGATTTAACATGACCAAGTTTCACATAATCATAATCAAATAGTATGTGTTCAACAATATCATTAATCATTCATCATATATCTTTTAAATCGTTTATATAAACTCTCATGATCATAATATTAAATCATACAGAGAGTGAATAATGGTTGTATCATTTGACCATATCCCTAATAAAAAATATGTAACAACAAATTTATTTATCTTTATAAAAAATATCCTTGAAAAAATATTTGGAGTAATTCTTGATTAAAATGTCCTTTTAATTTTGAAATCACTCCTTTCAAAAATAATAATTTCCAAAATATTATTGAATTTTTTTTCTTTAAAAATTTCTTTGGAAACTTATAAAGGAAGCTTCAAATCATTGAGAAATCATGACGATTTGAAATTCTATTCGTGTCATATAAGTTAAGGGAAAACATTCCTTTCACACCTTTGTAAAATATCAAAAGGTACCTCATTCCAAAAATTAAATGAATATCCCCTTAAAATTAGTATTTTTAAAGGAAAACATGGGTAAAAATGACATTAAAAATTAATAAGATCATATTAAAAACAATTTTTTAAACCTTATTGGAAAAACTCTATATGGAATAAAAAATATCTTCGATAGAAGAGAGAAATTATGTATATTTTTCTTTAATGATATTAGTTTCGTATCTTGAGTAAATAGTGAGAGGAAAATAAAATAAAAACATGTATTATCAAGAAAAAACTACAGGATAAGAAAATTTCAGATGTTCCATGATAGGGATATAAAAATATTTCATCACTAGAAACTCGATCATAAATAATCTTTGTAGACAATGAGATTGTATCATAAAAAATATACTACTTTGGAAATGGTTGAATTGTAATCCCCATGAAAGAATAACTTCAAATGAAATATTAAACTCCATGAAAATAAGGATATTCATTGTATAAATAGTCTAGGTGACATATATAAAAATCATAAAAGAATATAAGTGTATGAAATAAGATATTTCTCAAAGAATATAATTTGAGATGATAAAACACCCCCATTTAGTTCAACTTGCTTAAAAAAACTCTAACCTCCTATATAATAAGTTTAAATTTATTATAAGTGTTGAATATAATAATTTAAATGCATATAATATAATTTATTATTCCATTATAATATTTCAATAACCATTTATAAATATTTCATTATTAAAATTGTAATTTCTAGGTGTTAACTCTTTCATTTATCATGAGTAATTCAACATAATAGTTTTGGTCCATTTACATTGATCATGGTTCCATCATCAATTTTTTTTAATCATGATACAAATAAAATATATATTAACTATATATATATATATATTTAGAGTCTTCCTTAATTTATAGATATAAAAATTAATTACATTTTTCATGGAGACGGGAGGTCAAACGTATGCCTGAACAATGTTTCTATTTTTCGATGGATAGAATGAAATTAAAGTAAATAATAATTCAAAATTCTGGATTAATTTTTATATAATATTCATATTTAATATTAATTATGTATTTTTTTATAGAGACCCAGTTTTTTCCTAATAAGACTTTGAAATATTTATGAATACAATTATAGATCCAAGTGCTGGGATGACGTTCTATTCAAAGACCCGAGGTGCGAAGAATTAATTTTTATAAAAATATTAAATATATTTAGTATTTCTCACATGTAGTTAATCAAAAAACCCAGATAACTCTTAAATGGTAGATTATATTGAAAATTCGATACCACGGTTGGGTACAGAACATGGTTTTTCCCCTATGTGGGACATGAAAAAAGTTAGTGTGGGATGTTCGGACCCCTCGCTCTTTGGAAGAGTGTTTTAAGTGATTCAAATAATTTATATAATTAATTAATTAAAAATAATATAAACCTGATATGTGGATATAAATTCATGGTTATGGGATTTTGACCTCATAATCCTATTTTTCCAATGATGACCCCTCTCCTCTCTTTCCCTTCCCACTGTCAAACAATGAAAAATGATAATACAATGAATCTTTGATTCTAGATGGATCAAGAGATGATGAAAACTATGAATCCCCCCCCTTAATCAGTGAACACATTCTTTTTCAACAAAAAATGATCTATTTTAGGTAGTACCTTTGATACATTGGTTTTCCCCCACCCCTTGATTCATCGGTTTAGTTTATGATTTCACCACATATTTCATGTTTTGACCACAAAATAAAAACTTATTAAATTTTGTTCTCCTTTGATCTTAGATAGATATAATTGAATAATTGGATTAATATTTCTATTTTTTATTATTTCACACCTTCCATATATGCACACTTCATTCTTCTTACTTCTGTGAAGTATAGTAAAATGATCCATGACCGGCTATGGAAAGGGGTAAAAGATCCAAGAAGAAAATGTTTGGATTGAGTAGTGGTCACGAGTTGAATTAGGAGAGGGAATCGACCTACCAAGAACATTAACAATCACATGCAGTGGAGATGGTATCTTGTGGGTTCCCTATTCATCGAGCGGTGCAGCGGCGGTTAGGCCAAGGGAAGGGCGGTGCCACAGAGGTCCAGCCTGGGACATTGTGGTGTGGTGTCGGTCGAGCCCGCGGCAGCCAGTATGGTGTGGCGTGGCAGTGCGCCAAGTTGGATAGAGGTGGAATTCGGGAGACGAAGTATATCGATCTGAGATCTATGAGTGCAGATCTATGGTTGATGTGTGATTTACAGGTGGTCGTTTGGGTTTACCGGGGAAAAGCAATGGAAAAGATAAGCGATTAAGGTTATAGAGAAAGAGAGAAACTTAGATAAGGAATTATGAGAGAGATAATGAGGAATAATATTATTAAAATAAATAAATGGAAAGAGTGGGTTAGTGTTGTAGCATGGGCACCAAGGGGGGAGGGTTTTGTGGCCTACTCCTCTTGAACATATAAAAAAGGGGATAAAATCCATTTTCCCATACGATATAATTCATATAATGTAATTTATTAAATGATAATATTGTATAAAAAATAATGATACAAGGATTTAGCCCGCTTGGAAAATGCAGAAACCAAATTGATGCATGGAGGGTTTAAAAAAATATTAATTATAATATTAAAATATTATTATTTTAATTTTTGTTGTTAAAACATAAATTTGGAAATAACTTCTTCATATGACGTCTAATTAATGAATTTTCAGTTGCAGCATGACTGTGAAATTGAAATAGTAATTTTAAGACTGTTGTTGGATATCGTTTTCTAACTCGTGCATTGGTTCAACAAAACACCCAGTAATAATAAAGTTATTATTATTGGGGGATCTTGTATCTGACATATCTCCCTCTTAAAAATTCCAAATAATCAAGCATCTGCAACACTACCACCGGGAAATTAAGATTTATGTTTAAATACCAATTTTAGATATTTAAATCAAGATTGAGATGTGGGCCCCATGAAACCCGGATTGGGCATGTTGTGGCGAAATGTGACCTTTTCATCATGTGTCTGATATGGACAAATGAATAGTCGATTCCATGTCTTTTTTGTAAGAATCGTAATCGTGAGACACATATATTTCTTTTCAGAATCGAGATGTGGGCCCCATGAGACAGTACTTGAGAATAGTGTGGCATTACAAAACATTTTCATATGATTATAATTTAGTGAAAGTGGTTATTCTACCTTGAGTTTTTCTCTACAAGGATCAAAATAGTGTGATCTGTTTGGTTGTGTAGAGCCATTTTTTATCTAATTAAATGAGGAAACATGAAAGGAATATTTTTTGGAAGATCCTTTAGATGTGTTCCACGCTCGACATATCTTCAGGCAGTTCTCATTAGTGGTAGTGATCAGACATGCTTACCAGAGTATATACCAGACTGACCCCTCAATAGGCAGAGTAGCGTAGCCCCGACAAGATATGGGGCTAACCCAAAGTGTATTACCCAATGAGATATTGGGATGACCCAGAGGGTAGTACATGATGAGATACCAGGATGAACCACATAGTAGTCCCCAATAAGATACTGGACTGACCCACAACATAGCCCTTGATGAGATATGGGGCTGACCGAGAGCATAGTCCTTGAGAAGATATTGGGCTGACACTCCCACTGGGCTGGGTAGTATAGTCCTCGAGGGTTCAACAAAGACCCTAGACTATGTGACACATTGGTGAGGTGTGTTTCGATTTCACCTAAGGAATCACAAGAAAGAGAATCCCTTTCCCTACTAAGACGTGTTCTTATGACGCAACCTAAAATTGTGCAGGAAAGTCAGTGCCACCCAAAGAACATAATATTGAAGTACAATTATTTTAGCCCCTTTGAATTGTTTTTCATGGGTAGACATAGGAGGTGTTGGTAATCATAGATGGTGATACTTGGACCTGTTGGCTATTCATCTTTTTGGGATGATCTGTGAGATGGTGATCCCCTTACTCTCTCATTTGGGCTTCTTTGATAGAGAATATATATATATATATATATATCCATCTTGTTGTAGTACCCTCTCCTTGTGTCCTGGTTACACTAACTCCAGGATAGGCAAATACTTTCGGGGTATGCCATGTGATTTCCATGTCTAGAAACTGTTGGTTGGATGAGCCTACATCCACACTCATTTTGGGTTAAGCTGCACCATTCTATTCTCTTTCACCATACCCTTTTCCATTTACTACTTCTCTTCAGTTCTATTTCTTACTACTCTTCCATCAACTTTTTAGGTCATTCTATTGGGTATGTATACACTCACCCCCACATGGGCTCTACCTAACACATGTCTTGTCATTTGTAGATGGAGGAAAGTTTGATTGTGACTATAGAGGAGCATATGGATAGGTTTATCCTAGACTATGTAAGGTGATATTGGTTGGGATATAGGATTTGGGATTTATTAGTGGATACTCTTTCCCAATTTTCTTTAGGTTCGGATCTGTTTCTGGATTGGGAAGGTGTTTTTCCCTTTACATTTTAGTATTCAATATCATGTTCTTGTTATGTCTAGAGGTTCCATCATATTTACTTTACTTTATAGCAATTGTTCCTTTTTTATACTTTCCCTCTGCACATTTTCATCGAGTTGGTCCTGGGTGTGTGTACATATTCTTAGTAAAAGGCCTCCCTGAGTTATTTGTACCTTTTGTGCTCATCACCAACCCCTGGCCTATGGAGGTGGGATTGGGGTAGTTGTGGCTCGAGCCTCAGTTTGGTTCGGGTCATGACAAAGTGGTAGTAAAGGTAGTTCATTCCTTGGGACATTTTTATGACATTTTCCCTTTGAAATGTTTTGTAGGTATTTGGGAAACAATGATGAAGTGTCTCAAGGGTGGATTGAATTCCAGGGAGTCTAGTGTTGGTGCGGCAGTTGATATAGCCATTCACTCGGACCCTGATTACATGATTGTCGAATCAGCACCCTTAGACATTTTTTGCATGAACAATGGTACATGCATTATATAGAAATAAGTTTTTTGAAATTCTTTCCTGATTAAGCTCCCCATTATTTTGTTGATATATATATATATATATTTGTGTGTGTGTGTGTGCTCATCTGACTACGATACTCATTGAACCTTTTCAGGGTTCATCTACAATAGCATTCATCCAGCATTCATGCTCCATTTTGTAATTAATATCCTATAAGTAATGAGACCTTAGTTCAGGGTTCATCATGTGATCCTCTTCCTCATAGTGAAAATTTAGTAGCACCTCCACCTATTGAGAAGAAGTTGGTCTCACCAGAATTGGTTTTGGATGTGCACATGCTTAGCACACATCACGAGTTCTAGTGACAAAGACAGTTTTGGTTCCATGGAAAGCCAGATCCTTAGGCAGAGAAGGATTGGATGGAGTCAATGATCCATGTGTTTGGACCAGTACAGACTCCGAAAGATAAGATGGTGTCCTTGGACGCTATCCATTTTCATGGAGTAGTTGGGCACTAGAGGAGCATGGTTACCCAGAAGCATTATATGGAGACGCTCATATGGGATGAATTTCATTAGCTATTTCATGAGGAGTATTATCCCTCCAATTTACGCTATGGTTGGATCCCAGATCTTCTAGAGCTATAGTAGGGAGTTTTTTGAGTGTCGGAGTATGTAGAGATGTTTACTGATCCTACCCGCTACTCCCAAGATATGATTAGAGATGGCTACTTCTGACCATGAAAGTTAGATCAGGGACTCCCTAGGGAGATCCGTGCCAGCTTAGTGCCCTTGTACATCCCCACCTATGATGGGGTGATGGATCAGGCTCCTGTGATGGAGGGATTCCTGGCAGAAGAAAGTTATGTAGCTGGAGCTGGCGGTAGGAACGACTGGGTTGAGTCATCTTCAATAGCAGCCAAGTGCTAGAGGTCTCAGAACAGGATACTCTTTCGTGAAAAGACTCATGGTCATGGTCATGTAGATCAGAGACAACATAGAGCACTAAGTCAACCCGGAGAGGGCCAATGATATATGTGTGATGGGAGAGGTCATATGGAACAGGGATTTCCCAACCAGGCATACTGATCATCCCAGGTAGGCAGTCGAAGGATTTCTATAATAGAGGGAGCATCGTGATCAGGGAACTCCCAGGAAGGGAGAGGGGGGTCTCTATAGAGGAAGATCTGGTAGAGGAGTGTGAGGAGCTACATGTGGAGGATGCTACTATGTGGTTCTCTAACCACAACCACCATGTGGCCCAATCAGGCTCAGGGAGATAGTGGTTGGGTTCGTAAACAACTGAAGGCTATAAACATTTATGATCCAGTGGCACACGATATGATTCAAGGTATGATTTGTGTTTACTCTACTATTTCCTCAATAATATTAGACATAATATCTAGCCACTCATTCATCTCTTCACTCTTTTTTCGGGAACTGAAGCTTCTGGTAGAGACACTAATACCACAGCTACACCTTGAGGTTCCTATAGAGAATGCTTCCTCTGATCATCCATTTCCTGGCAGTGAGAGTTGTTGCTTGGAGGAGAGTGGTTTACATGGGACCTACTAGTCATCACAATGGACCCCTTTGATGTCATCTTTGGAATGAACTGTCTTACCATGGTTCGGGCCCAGATTGACTACCACCGTCGATTATTCATATGTCTTCGTGCTGATGGGACGAAGTTCCCCTTTTTGGAAAGATGGACATTACAGTGGGATGAGTTGATGTTTTGAGCAATAGGATATTACCTATCACCCATAAGCTGGAAACTGTAGCACTTGGTGCAGAAGACTCTTTAAGAGTTTGGATCCCTTAAATTTTGGAGGATTACATGGATGTCATTCTTAAGGATGTTCTGGGACTACCTCTGAAGAAGGAGTTGGAGTTGTTCATTGATATACAGTCGGGAACTACCCTAATATCTTATATTGCCTATCAGTTGGAACCCACTGATCTTGACGATATGAGGTTTCAATTAGAGGAACATTGTGAGAAATTTTTCATTAGACCCAGTGTGCCCCCTGGGATGATCCGATTTGGTTTGTGAAGAAGGAATATGGGAGATTACAGCTTTGTGTGGATTTTTGTTGCCTGAATCATGCCACGATAAAGATCAAGTTCCCCTTTTCATGGATTGATGACCACTTTGATTAGCTACGAGATGCGAGGTGATTCAATAAGATCGATATTAGGTATGGATACCAGTATTTGTGGGTTCATGAGGCTAACATCCTGATGTTTTTCTTTCGATGTCTCTCTGGGAACTATGAGTTTCTTGTGATGCCTTTCAGTGTAACGAATTCCCTAACCATTTTCATGGACTTGATGAACTAAATATTCTAGCCATACATGGATATATTTTTCATTGTATTCATTGACGACAAAATCATCTAATCTACTACAGAGGAGAAGCATACAGAACACTTGAGGAGGGTCTTTGATTTTTTCGAGAGGACCATATTTATGGAAATCTCTCGAAATTCCATTTTTGGATATAGAAAGTTCACTTACTTGGGTATTTTATATATGATGAGGGTTTCTCCATGGATCTAGAAAAGGTTGAAGAAGTACTTTCTTCAGAGCCACCCAATAATATGTCAAAGGTGTAGAGTTTTCTTTTCACGGCAGGGTACTATAGGATATTTGTGGATGACTTCTCCATGATCGAATCCATGTTGACTACTATGGCACGGAAGGGATAGTTTTTTACCTGGTCTGAGAAATTTCATAAGGCCTTTGAAAAGTTGAAGTAGAGGCTGAAGAGTGCTCCAATTTTGAGGCTTCTAGAGGAAGAAGTTCAGTTTGTGGTATACTGTGACATGTTAGGAGCTGGACTCAGTTGCATGTTGTTGCAACGATAGGAGATCATCACATATTGGTCAAGGAATTTGGGAACCCATGATTGGAATTACAAGACTCTTGACCGGGAGCTACTAATTGGGGTCTTCGTTTTGAGGATGTCGCAGCACTACCTCGTAGGAGAGCTCCTCGTGGTTTACTCAAACCACTAGAGCCTTATGTATGTCTTCACTCCAAGAGACCTGAACCAGAGGTAGCGACACTAGTATGAGTTCCAGTAGTACTATGACTTCGATATATTCTACACACTTGGGAAGGGAAACGTTTTATTATATTTCCTTAGTCAAAAGTCCCATGCTCACCTTGTGTGGGAAGATTCAGAGCAGTTGGCTTCCCTACAGTAGATCCCGATGAATCCAAAGGGTACATTTTTTTTCATTCGATGGTGTTGACCCCTACACTCCCTACGAGTGTGAAGGATTCTCAACTGGGAGATGTTTATTGTGATGTTCTTCATGACCATGTATCCACAAATGATTCGCCCAATGGATATTATGAAGGTGGGAATCACGAGATCATGTTCCAAAGGTGGACAGTGGTGATGTGGGTGGAAGTGATGTGGGAGTTCCACACGTCTCCCTTAACTGTGCATCCTAGGGTGGGGAAGATGTAAATGGATCTTTAGTGGTAGTTTTGGTGGTCTGGCATGAGACAGGGTGTAGCTGAGTTTGTCTCGTGACGCTTATATGTCAGTAGGTGAAAGATGATCGTGAGGTACTGGCAGGTTTTTTTAAGCCTCTTGATATCCCGGAATGGAAGTGGGACAACATATCCATGTAATTATTTATAGGAATCCCACACACAATGTTGTGACAAGATTCCATCTAGGTGTTGGTAGACCGACTCATGAAGTCAACGCACTTCCTTGAGATCAGGGAGCAGAGTTTGATGGAGAGTTTGGGGTATTTCTACATGAGAGAGATAGTCTTCCTTCATGGGTTACCCTCGACAATTGTCTTCGATTGTGACGTGAGTTTTACATAATGATTGTAGAGCGGCCTTTAGGAGGCATTCATGACCTATATACAGATGAGTACAACCTTCCAACCCATGTATGATGGGTAGACCGAGCATAGTATCCATGGGCCAGAGGATATGTTGAGACCGTGCATGCAGGATTTTGTCCACAGATGGGAGAATCACCTTTCATTGGTGGAGTTTGTATAAAACAAAATCTACCACTCCACCATTAGCATGAAACCTTTTGAGGCCCTATACAGGATTGGAGGGTCATCTCTTTTGTCCCAGAATTGGTGCAGGTGATGATGGAGAAGGTGCAGGCCATTTATGAGTGAATGAAGATGGCTTACAGCAGATCGAAGTCTTATGCAAACTACTATAATAAGCCCTTGGTGTTTGAGTAAGGAGACCATGTATTCTTGAGAGTCTCTCCATGACATGAAATACAGAGGTTTGGCTGAGGAAGTAATCTATCCCCAATTTTTATTGGGGCTTTATAGATAATTTAAAAGATCAGAGAGATTTCATACTACCTTGCCTTACCCCCAAAACTAGATTTGATGAAGGATATCTTCCATGTGTCACAGCTGAGGAGATCCGTGAATTATCCCACACACATCATTAACAGGGGCAAGTTGGTCATTGAGGATGGATCCACCTTTGTAAATAACTCAGTGGAGATCAAGGATCGACATGAGAGGACCATGCGAGGAAACCCCATCCCTTTGGTTTGAGTGTTGTGGGAGCACAGAAACATGCGGGAGAGTTCTTGGGAATGAGAGAGCTAGATGCAGGCTCAATACTATCAATTTGTTTGTTTAGTTTTTATTTTCAGGATGAAAATATTGAAGGAGGTAATGATATTGAGACATATGTTTTTCCTAATAATACTTTGAAATATTTATTAACACTATTCCAAAGATAGGTGCTGAGACGTCGTGCTATTCTGAGACCCGAGGTGCAGAAATTAATTTTTATAAAAATATTAAATATATTTTATATTGTGCACATGCAGTTAATCAAAGAAACAAGAATAACTCTTAAACAATTGATCAAATCAGAAATATGAGACCATGCTTGGGTCCAGAATGTGGTGTTTCCTCTAGGTATGACATAAAATAAGATGGTGCAGGACGTTCAGACCCCTCGCTCATTGGGTGAGTGTTTTAACAGATTAAATTAATTGATTTAATTAATTGATTAAAAATAATATAAACCTAATTTAAGGATATAAATTCATGAATAAGGTATTTTTACCTCATTTTCCTATTTTTCGAATGATGACTCTCCTCCTCTATTTTCTTCCATCTTTCATACAATAAAGAATGAAATGATGATGAATATTTGATTCTAAAGAGATCAAGATGTGGTGAACGAAACAAATCCTCCTTCTACATCAGAGAACATGTGATTTATCAACAATTAATGATCCAATTAAGTTAGGACCTTATATTAATTGATTTTCCCTAACCCCTTGATTATTTGGTTTAGTTTATGATTTCAATGCATATTTCATTATTTGACGGCAATACATAATCTTGTTTTAATTTATTTCTCCATTGAAATCTTCTTGAAATAATTGAATCCTTGAATAAATATTTATGTTCTGTATTGTTGTACTCCTTCCATATATACACACATCATGCTTCTTCCTTGTGTGAATTATGGTTATATGATCCATGATAGATGATGAAAAGGGGTAACATATCCTAGTAGAAGAAGTTTGGCTTGAGCAGGGGTCGTGAGTTGACGGAGGAGAGGGCATCATCCACCAAAAAGCATGAATGATCACACACAGTGGGGATCGTGGTTAGTTTTTTCCCTATTCATCGAGTGTTGCAGTGGTGGTCCGGCCCAGGGAAGGATGGTGCAGAATAGTCTGAGCTGGGGATAGTGCAGTGCAAGGATTTTTTTAAATGAGTTTATTTTAAAAAATATATTTCTGGAAAATATTTTCGGATATTTTTTTAAAATACGCTACAAAGGTAGAATCGTTGATGCTGCCTTTGTGTGGATGTGCAAAGGAGGCATCAGCGATGTCTCTTTTCGTGTTAAGTGTAAAAGAGGCATCCACGATGCCGCCTTTCCCCAAAAACAAAAAAAATTAAAAAAAATTTAATTTTGTTTTTTGTTTTTTTCTGATTATATATATATAATGAATCAAAAATTAAAATAAAAATAAAATTTTCAGCAAAATTTATCAGCTATTTTAAATCTAGTTGTACTTCCATTACAGCAGTCAGGATTCTGACAGATTCTCTCACATAGGGCTCCCTTTTATATGAGAGATTACTCTGGAAATCATTATGCATTTCCAATGTGGGATTCTGTTTCTCCCTTTCCAGCAAAGAACATTCTGCATTTCCGATGTGGGATTCTGTTTCAGGTATGTGACTTTAAAAGAAAATAAAATATAAACTATAAGACCAATATAAATGAAAAACAAAACATGGATTAAACATATAAAAAATAGTTGAAAACAAAAAGAATTTCGTAAAAAATGATGATAAAAAATGATTTATAAGATTTCAAAACCACCTACTTGAAACTTAAAAATGTTTCATGTACGTGACGTTGAAAGCCTATAAAATATAGACTACAAGACCAATATATATGAAACATAATACATGGATTAAATATATAACAAATAGTTGAAAATAAAAATAATTTCGTAAAAATTGTTGATGGACAATATTTTATAAGTTTTCCAAGACACCTACATGAAACTTAAAAATGTTTCAAGAACGTGACTTTGAAAGGCAATAAAATATAAACTATTAGACCAGTATAAATGAAACTTAAAACATGGAATAAAAATATAACAAATAGTTTAAAATAAAAATAATTTCATAAAAAATGTTCACGAAAACTAATTTATAAGCTTTCAAAACCACCAACTTAAAACATAAAAATGGTTCAATACGTACCTTTAAAAGCATATAAAATACAAACTATAAGACCGATATAATTTAAAGTTAAACCATTGATTATACATATAATAAATTAATTATATAATAATTATTTTGATAATTATAAATTATTAATAGTTAATTATATAATAATTAACCAATTAATTAGTAATATATTTATTCAGTATATAATAGTTAATTAGTAAATTAGTTATATAATTATAAATTATACTTATTCATTATAATTAATAATTAGTATTTATTCCAAATTATTATAAAATAAGTAATTAGTTAATTGGTAAAATAATTATTAATTATATAATAGTTAATTAGTTAATTAGTAATATAATTATACTTATAATTATTCGTTATATTTATTCAATATAATTATTCATTATAATTACTAATTATTATTATTATTTATTAATTACTAATTATTATAATTATTTATTAATTACTAATTAACTGATTAGTTAATATAATATTAATAATTAATTTTATAAATATTAATTGTATAATAATTTTTTAGTTAATTATTAATTATTAATAATTAATTATAAAATAATTAATTAGTACATTAGTAATATAAATATTTAATTATTAATATAATTATTAATTATTCAATAATTAATTAGTTACTTAATAATATAAATATTAATTATTTAATAATTAATTAGTTTATTAGTGATATAATTATTAATTATATAATTTGTAATTTGATAATTAGTAATTAATAATTATCAATTATATAGTAACTAATTAGTTAATTAGTAATATAATTATTAATTATATAATAGTTAATTAATTACTATTTTGAGAAGATAAAGCCAATTCCTTTTTAATAATTAGTTAATTAGTAATATAATTATAAATTATAATTATTCATTATAATTTTTAATTAGTATTTATTAAAAATTATTATATAATAATTAATTTATTAATTTTTAATGCAGTTATTAAATAGTTAATAGTTAATTTGTTAATCAGTAATATAATTATTAATTATAATTATTAATTAGTAATTATTAAAAATTATTATATATTAATTAATTAGTTAATTAGTAATATAATTATTCATTATAATTATTCATTGTAATTATTCATTATAATTATTCTTTATAATTATTCATTATAATTATTCATTATATAACTATTAATTGTATAATAATTAGTTAGTTAATTAGTAATTATTAATGATTAATTATTTAATAATTAATTATTTAATTGGTAATATAATTAGTTAATTAATAATATAATTAGTTAGTTATTAATATAATTATTAATTATTTAATAATTAATTAGTTACTTAGTAATATAATTATTAATTATTTAATAATTACTTAGTTAATTAGTAATATAATTATTAATTATAAAAAATTTAATTAGTTTATTAGTAATTATTAATCATTAATTATATAATAACTAATTAGTTTATTAGTAATATAATTATTAAATATATAATAGTTAATTAATAATTTTTTTAGAAAGATAGAGTCGATGCCATTTTTATAATTAGTTAATAAGTAATATAATTATAAATTATAATTATTAATTATAATTATTAATTACTATTTATTAAAAATTATTATATAATAATTAATTATGTAATTGGTAATATGATTATTAATTATATAATTGTTAATTAGTTACGTAGTAATATAATTATTCATTATAATTATTAATTAATAATTATAGAAAATTATTATATAACAATTAATTAGTTAATTGGTGATATAATTATTCATTATAATTATTCATTATAATTATTCATTATAATTATTCATTATAACTATTAATTATTCATTATTCATTATAATTAGTAATTATAAATTTGTTATTTTTAATTATTAATTAACTAATTAAATAATTTATTATATGTTTATTCAATGTTTTAACTTTAAATTATATCGGACTTATAGTTTGTATTTTATATGCTTTCAAAGGGACGTACTTGAAACATTTTTATGTTTCAAGTATGTGGTTTGCAAAGCTTATAAATTATTTTTCATGAAATTATTTTATGAAATTCTTATTATTTTCAACTATTTTTTATGTATAATCCATGTTTTAAGTTTCATTTATATTGGTCTAATATTTTATAGTTTATTGGATTTCAAAGTCACGTGCTTGAAATGTTTTTAAGTTTAATGTTGGTGTCTTTGAAAACTTATAAATTATGTTCCATCTACATTTTTTACGAATTTATTTTTATTTTCAACTATTTGTTATATGTTTAATTCATGTATTATGTTTCATTTATATATGTCTTGTATTTTATATTTTATTGGCTTTTAAATTCATGTACTTGAAACATTTTTAAGTTTCAAGCATGTGGTTTTGATGGCTTATAAATCATTTTCTATCATCATTTTTTACGTAATTTTTTTCAACTATTTTTTATATGTTTAATCAATGTTTTTTGTTTCATTTATATTGGTCTTGTAGTTTATATTTTATAGTCTTTTAAAGTCGCGTACTTGAAACCGAATCCCAAATCGGAAATGCAGAATTTTCTACATAGGAAAGGGAGAAGCAGAATCTCATATAGTAAATACAGAATGATTTCTAGGGTAAACTCTCTTATAAAAGGGTGCCCTGGGTGAGAGCTTCTATCACAATCCTGACTGCTATAATGGCAGTACTCCTAGATTTTAAATAGCGGATAAATTCTCCGAAAAATTTTATTTTTTAATTTTACTTTTGTTTTGTTTTTTTATATATATATACATACATATATATATATTTAAACAAAACAAAACAAAATAAAAATAAAAATAATTTTTAAAAAAAATTAATTAATTTTTTCATTTTAGGGGAAAGGCGGCATCGCGGATGCTGCCTTTATGTGTATTTTTTTAAAAAAAATTAACCTAGTCTGTTTTTTTAAAAAGAATTGTCGGTCGAGCCCGTGGGGTCCAGATTGGTGCAGTGCGGCATTGCGCCAAGGCTGATGAAGGCGGATGCCAGGAGATGACGACTGTAGATCTGGGATCTATGGGTGTAGATCTTTTGTTGATGTATAATTTTCAAGTGTCCATTAGGGTTTATAGAGGTGGAAAAGTGGGGAAGATATGTGATTAGGGTTGTAGAGAAAATATAGAAATGTGGGGTAGGAATAAAGAGAGAAACAAGGAGGAATAATTATAATAATAATAATAATAATAATAATAATAAATAGAAACAGGGGGTTGAAGTTGTAGCCTGGGCACCATGGGGGGGAGGGTGTCGCGGCCTCCTCCTCTTGAACTTATAAAAAAATTGGAATAGAATCCATTTTTCCTATATTATATTATTCATATAATATAATATATTAAATGATATTAATGTTTAAAAAAATAATGATATAAGGATCCATGCCCACTTGTCAAATAGAGAAACCAAATTGATACTTAGGAGGTTTTAAAACAAAATATTAATAATTATATTAAAATATCATTATTTCATTTTTTGATGGAAAAATTAAATTCTTCAGTAACCTCTTTGTATGAAGTCTGATTGATGAACCGCCAGTGGTAGTGTGACCCTAAAATTTAGAATGTCGTTTTAAGACTGATGTGGGATACATTTTTTGAACTCGTGCATTGGGTCAACAAAACACCCAATAATTATAAAATTATTATTATTATGGGATCCTGTATCTAACTTATCTCCCTCATAAAAATTCAGAATAATAAAGCATATATGACACTACCACCCAATAATTAAGATGGATGTTTTGAGACTAATTTTATATATTTAAATCAGGATCAATATGTGGGCCCTATGAAACCCAAATTGGGAATGTTACGGTGAAATGTGATTTTTTCAATGGTTGTCCAATTTTGACAAAGAAATAGTCGATTCCATACCTTTCTCTATGAGGATCATAACGTTCTGACCCATATATTTCTTTTTTGGAATTCAGACATGGGCCCCATGAAACACTTTTCGAGCATAGTATGGCCTTAAAAACCTTTTTATTTTGATGTCCATTTAGAGTGAGTGGTTATCCTACCACACATGTTTTTCCACAAGGATTACAATGGTATGATCCATTTGGATGTACGGTGAATTTTTTGTGATCTCATTAAATTTGGAAACATGAATGAAATATCGGTGGATGATCCTTTCGATATTTTTCGATCCTGAAACATCTTCAGGCAGTGTTCATTGGTGGAAGTGATCAGACATGTTTACCAGAGTAGATATCAGGCTAACCCCTTAGTAGGGATAAGTAGCGTAGTCTCCGACAAGATATGGGGAAGACTGATAGCATGGTACAAAATCAGATATCATGCTGACCCACAGCTTAATCCCCAATGAGATACTAGGTTGACCCACTGCGTAGTCCTCCATGAGATGTCAGGCTAACCCACAACGTAGTCCCTAATGAGATATCAGGTTGACCCATGTTGTTATTCCCGATGAGATACCGGGATGAACCAGAGTGTAGTCCCTAAGGAGATATCAGGCTAACCCTCCCACTGGGGTTGGTAGTGTAGTCCCTGAGGGTTCAACGAAGACCCTCGAATGTGTGTCACAGTGGTGAGGTGTGTTTTTATTTCAACTAAGTAATCACAATAAAGAGGGAACATTCCTCACCGAGATGTGTTCTTGTGATGCGGCCTAAAACCATGAAGACGAGTTAGTGCTTCCCAAAGAGGATAATATTGATGTGCGGTGATTTGAGCCCCTTTTACTTTTGTTTCTTGGGTAGACACATTAGGTGTTGGGAATCACATATAGCAATACTTCGAACTATTGGATAATCATCTTCTTGGGATGAGCTCTAAGATGGAGATCCACTTACTCTCTTGTTATGAATTCTTTGACATAGCATATATATATATATCCATCATATTACAGTATCGTCTCCTTCGGTCCTGGTTACACTCCTTTCAGAAGAGGAAATGGCGCATGGGGTATGCCATGTGCTTTTTGAGTCTAAATCCTCATAGTTGGATGAGCCTACTTTCACACCCTTTTGGGTTGAGCTTCACCTTTCTGTTCTCTTTTACCATACCCAATTCCATTTACTACTTCTCTTCAGATATATTTCCTACTACTCCCACCCACATCTTTCCAGGGCATTCTACTGGTTATATATATACTCACTGAATCATTGAATCTTTCCAACACGTGTCTTGGCTTTTTATGACGACGTATAGTTTGATCGTGGCTACATAAGAGCATATGGATATAGTCCGTGTGGACCACATATAATGATCGTGGTTGGGATACGTTATTCGGGTTCAATTAGTGGATACTCTTTCCAAGTTGTCTTCAGGTTGGGACTAGTTTTGGGATTGCGTGTGTGTTTTTTCCCTTCACTTTTTAGTATTCACTATCGCACTCTTGTTCTATCTAGAGGTTCATACATAATTACATAACTTTATAGTAGTTTCACTTTTTTTCTACCTTCCCTCTACACTTTTTCATCTAGTTGGCTTGGTGCAAGTGTACAGTTTCTTAGGGAAAGGCCTCCTCGTTTTAGTTATGCCTTTGGTACTTTTCGCCAACCCCTGGCCTATAGAGGAAGGATTGGGGTAATTGTGACTCGATATTTAATTTGGTTCAAGTCATGACATTTTTATTATCATATTTGTAAAACAAATGCAAAAATATACCACATCACTTCGTAGAGGTGGTAGTCCACATGTACAAATGAGAAATGATACCATTTTCCAATGGATTAGAAATTAAGATGTTTGATATGATATTATCATTATAGAAGAATAATTATGTCAAAAATATCATATATAATATTTTAAATGATCATAATACTAATCCAAAAAAATGACTAAGAAAAATTATTTGTTTCACTATACGGAGATGGCAAGCCATATGTACATGAAAGCGATAATTTCATTTAACATTTGACCGAAAATTTGGTGAATAAAGGGTTTTAATAATAATGATAACATTTTACTATATTTATGATACTAATGTTATTATTTTATGAAGGATGTATTGTTTTAGACAAGGTTAAAGATGAATTAAAAATGAAGAGACCAGTTAAGGCAGTTACCTCCTCTTTGAAACAACCACTTTAGAAATCTACTTCAGTATCCTCGGTTTGGTATTTATGGAAGAAAATAATATTTAATGTGTCTATAAGAGTGGAGAATATAATTTGTAATGGTTTGGTTGAGCTAGAAGGCTTAATGTGGTGTGATGAAGAGAAAAGGGGGTGGTGTTTCCTTTTATAATTGAGGGGAGGGATGCTACTAAGAGTTTTTAAAAGATAAAAATATATTAAATCAATTATAAAGAAAAATGTTTTCAATTGATCATATACTCAAATATAACCTTGTATGTGGGTGTAATCACATCAAAAAATATAATTCGTATAGGTTTATGTGGTGTTTTAAATCTTATCTTTTGGTTTAAACCCTTAGCAAACCCATTTTAACCTTAACCATCAAAGAAACTTTTTCACTCTTAGTAGGTTATAATGTCACATATAATATCACTATATAATCATAAATGAAAAAAATATTTCATTTTAAGCCCTATATTATTTTAATTTCCCACTTTAAATATTTTTATAATTTTTAAATAATTTAATAAAATGTTATTTTGATAAAAAATTATTAAATTGTTTTTTGACACTATTCGATGAATTTTATATTAATGACTATAATAAAAAAAGTGTATTTAAAATATTATTTACATAAAAACCACTAATATGTTAGATTAAAATAAAAAATTTGTGAAACACTATAACTCTCTCAATTTAAATTACTTTTTATATTTTTCAAATAATTTATTGTATTTTTTATTAATTGTTGAAATATTATGTCAGAATTGTGTAAGAATTTAAGGTCATTAAAATAATACTAAAAGTTAGAAATAAATTTCTATGTTGAAAATAATTTTATTTTACTTATAAAATATATTTAAATTCATTCCTTTCATACTTATTTCTCTATGTAAACACAAAATATATTTTTAAAACAAAGAGAGTGTCATTCTGTAAATTTATTTGATATAACTGTTATATGTGTCATTTTCATGAAAAAGTGTCCCTTAAAAAATAAATTTAAAGACTAAGGTTATAGGGGTCGAATTATCGTCATCTAATAGTAATTAAGATGAAAAATCAAGACATTATCACTTAGATTTATCACAACTTAACTGGATTTATGCTTTATTGAAGTGATAAATTTTACAAATACAAATATTCAAATTTTTCAAAAATAAATGGTGCATATTTAAAAAACAATTACCCTATTTATTCTAATATGAAATCAATTTTTCAAGATTCAATTTTTATAACTTTAATAATAATTTTTTAAATAAAGTGTGAAAAACATGTTGGAAACCTATTATTGAAGCGATAGATTTTTTAAGCATGAAACAATATTTTGTTATATTCCATGCATAGTAAAATTATTATATGAATATTAAAATATATGATTAAATATATATTATGTAAATTTAAAAACAAATTCACCAACAGTTATTAATTTAATTTATTATGATAAAAATTACATTAAATGCATAAAAACATCTTTTCAGAAAGAGGCAATATATATATAAATGTTTTTAATACTAAATTATATAATAAAATTGATTCTAAAGAACATAATTGTATTATTAAAAATATAAGAGGACTAATTTTACTCTGAAAAATTTTCAAAATAGAATGATACTTTTTACATGCTTGAAATAAAAATTTAGTTTTCAATAAAATTATATATTTTTCACGATTTAATAGAAATTCAATGTTTTTATAAAAATAAAAAAAATAAGAATATTTTGGTATGATTATTTAAATATTATGTCAATTTAAGAAATCAAAATTTTACAAAAATATAATTATAATATTTTACCACAAAAAGAAGTAAAAATTATATTTGAAGAAAGCATATTTTTTATGAATAAAAAGACTTTTCTAAAATAATTCAATAATTATTTCCTAAAAATTAATATATACATTTTTATTGAGAATGATCTTTATATATTTAAAAAAATAATCCTATTCATACCCAGTAATTTAATAGTTAGGTTATAACATTCATATTTAAATAATAATATTTCATGGTTCTTTTAGGTTGGATGTTTTGTATTGTACACACCATCTTACATAATTTTCTTATTTTAAAATATCACGATGAAAAATTATCCAACATTTAATAAATGTCATCCTCATATTTTTATCTTCTTCATAGTAATCAAGGGTTTGACATTTAAAATTTCTTTTGGGAAACCCACGTCATAATAAGGGTTAATAAAAATTCCTCTTATAAAGATTGTAAAGAAAATAGATGGTCATCAAAAATAAAAAAAATTATGTTTTCAAATAATATAACATTAGTTTGAAAGAGAATATATGCATGCACTATAAAAAAATGATCAAGGGATAATATATAGTAATATAGAAAAAGGTTAAGAGATGTTTAAAGAACACAAAACCATAAATCAATGACAGGTGAAGAGAACATTTATTCATTGAAAATGAATATAATATGAAAATGACCTTGTTCTAATATCATTTCTATAATATAAAGGAATTAATTTACCATATAGACTTAAAAAATAATGAAATATACTTATATGACAATTATAATTTCATCATTTAGTCATTTCCCACCACAACATCATCAATTACTCCAAATGATGACAATTCAAAATAAATATTTTATTTCGGAAGAACCAAAATTAAATTTTATAAAATAATAAGATACATAATTCATTACTTATAACTATAAATATGTACCAAAACCAAAATCATTAACAAACATTATCCTATATAGATTAATATAATATTTTAATTTCTAAAACCTCAATAGTAACACCCAAGTTTAATCATAATACATTTCATAAATAGTTAATCTTTTATCTCCACAAAAATCTATCTTTCTATAATTGAATCAAAGATATTAGAGTGTATTGATCTCATATCATTCCATGATCGACCTAAAAAATATCCTAATTTAATTTTAATTAATCATAAAGTATCATACCAAATTATATTTATCCTAATAAATTACCAATATAATATCACAGTAGAATCATATATTCTTAAAAAATATAAATTACCTTCTAATGATTAAGTAAAATCATAGATTAATAGAAAATTTTTCAATTGGTTTCTTACTTTCACTAATAGAGGATCATATGTTTTTTTTGGAAAATTAATTATTATTTATTTATTATAGAAATTTATACGTGATCTATGTAAAGAGGGTAATTCAACACTAAAAATGAAATAAAATGTCACAATTAGATAAGCTTTTCATAGGGATTATTCAAAAAATCATCAATATATAATCACTAAATCTAGGTTGGAGGATAATTTTTCACCAAAAACCATGATTCACTTCTATTATTGTGAATTCATAGTCTTTCCCATTGTCCATTGACTTCAGAGGTTATTATGGATTATTACCCTTTTTAGCCAGTAGATTATGGAATTGATTTTCATAATTCCCAAACACCATTCATATATAGAACTAACATTTGATATGTTTATTATGTTGAGTTCTCACTCTATTAATTTTATTTAATGCACTTTTCACATCACATCAACATTAATTTTCCCAATGGTTATAATTCTTATACTTGAACAATTCCCCTGTTCCTTTTAGGGATTCACCTAACTGCTCTTTACCTCATTTTTGTAAAGTAGGGTTTTGAAACGTTTTATTCCTACCATATGACATACCACTGGATCATTCATTAAACACCATTTTCATTTTTTTATCCCCAAAATAATGAGGGTATATGGATTTCTTTTTCCCAATTGACTTCACATCGAATAATTTCTTTGTATCTTATGATGTCACTTATGCATAATTCCTTTCAAATAATTGGTTTCAAACAACTAACGAATCATTTAATTTTTCTTCATCATTTATTGATTAAATCAGTATCATACATTAAAAGACTTGTAAATTTTTTCTTCAAAGGTACCAATGGATTCATCATTCTTTCTCTTAAGATCAAGGAATTACTTATCCATTTATGTATATCGAATATGAGGGAGGCATATGCAGAAATATTTCATTCTAAAATCATCCCATTTTATAGATTAAATTTCATATTCTTCTGTAATATTCTTAATTACATTCCACTATTAATCTTTTTCTTCTTCCAAATGATATATGTATATGGAACTATTTTCATGGTCTGATCACTAAAGAATTGAAAATATATTTGTTTCATTGCATTAATATGTTTCACATTAATTAGCTGTAAAAAACTCATGAATTGATATTTTATGTTTTTGTATAAAAGATTCAACAACTTTTTGCCCCCTCTTTTGTGCATTCAGAAGCTCAACATGATCCATGCTACCACTAATAGCATGAGAGTGTTGAGTAAGAATAGTGATAATAAATTACTTCCCTTATTTTAATAGATTTCATTTCCCACGAGGATGGTTGTTTCATTGGTTTCCACATTCATTTTTCACTTGATTCCGTAGGGTTCTATACATTTAATATAAACAAAAACATAGATTAAGAGTCAACCTACAAAAATAAAATTGGAAATTCATATATATTCACAAATATAATTTTTATGCTTCCCAAAATTAAGACACCTAGGCCATTCATGGTCATCATCTACTCAATTACTTCATAAATGATCATTAGGAAAATATAATATAAGCCAATCATATCCCCCCCAGAGAGTCAATACTAGTGTGTAGTAAGGTAACATTGACTATGCACTAGAATGATTATTAAGATATACTCGACCAAATATTTTTGGGGATATTACCCTAAGATTCATCTGCTCCAAATTATGTCCACATACAATATCCGGATGTGGATTTATTACTAGAAAACCCATATAATCCCTTCCATGCGAAGAATTTAGTATGTTATCCTACACATAGACTTATCCCTATTGGTTTCATCAAATTTCTTTAATCCTGATTTTCCAATATTGACTAATCCCAACATTCATATCAATCATAGTGACCTAAACTTTACAAATATAAATGTTACATATTAATAGTTTAATATTCATTACATAACATCATAATCTATACTTGAATCATATATGAATAATATATTTGTAAATATAGAAACATAAATAACTTTTTCATAAGAGTCCCCAAATATATTTTTCATAACATTCACCCTTTTTAGAAATATCATACAAAAAATCATTCTTCATAACCTAGGGAAAGAAAACATAAAGAAGGGTGTTTTAAAATGTTTAATAAAGGAAACCAAGGGATATATCAATGATCACATAAGAATAATATAAATACAAGTGTTTGAAATCCAGGTCCATGAATAAAATTATGGACATGAAAGTCGAGTCCACACATAATATCATGGACATAAAATGAAGGTCAATGTATAAACTTATGGAAATGAAAATTAGATCAACACATAAAATTTCTTATAATGACATCATGTTCATTTATAAAATATTTTTCTCCTGAGATATATATTTTTACCCAATCCATTGGATAGATTTAATGTACTGAACCATTACATAATAATTATCTATTTATATGTTTGACATAAGATCATAAATCATTAATCATAAATCATAACTGAAAGAAATGAAATAGTTTTCATAAACATCTCATCGTCATAATTATAAATCATCCATAGAAAGAACAAGTATGGTCCTAGTATATATTGTCCCTATTAAAAATTATTTAACATTAAAGGATGTCATATTTAGATAAAAATTCCATTAAACGATTTCTGAAGTATTTCTTTTGGAAAATATACTTTTCATTTTGAAATCACTTATTTAAAACCTAAAAAATTAAAAAATATAAAATAATTTGTATTATTTTGAAAATAACCTTTGAAATTTGTAATGTAAGCTTCAAATCGTTGATCAGTCATGATGATGTGAAATTATTTTCATGTCTTAAATGTTTAAATAAATAATTTGTTTCACACTTTTGTAAAAATCACTAAATTACTACATTATGAAAATGAAATGAAGATTCATTTTAAACCATTTTAAAAAAAATCAGACATGGATAAATTTATAATTAACAAAATCATAATATAATGGTAAAAAAAATTAAAATATTTTTAGAAAACATAGATATGAAAGAAAAATGTTCTTCTAATGAAGGGAGAAATAAAGATAGTTTTTCCATAAAGATACTATTTTGGTATCTTGAGTACCTAGAGAGAGTAATGTTAATGGAAAAAATATATTTTAAATAATTAATTAATAATAATTACAATTCATTATTTTCATGAGAGTTAGATAAAAACATTTCATCATAAAAAACATGATCATAAAAAGTCCTCAAAAACAAAGAGATTGTAACATAAAACAATTACTACTTTGGAAATGATTGATCATAAGACCCTTGAAAGAATAAATTTATTAAAAACATTAAACATCATGTAAATAAGTAAAATCCTGATATAACATGTATAAGGGTAGTATATACATATCATAAATTTTTATAAGAGCATGACATAATAAATATCTCAAAGAAGAAAACTTGAGATGATAAACCATTTCCATATGTTCTACTTGCTTTGAAAGCATTGTAACTTCTAGTTTAATAAATTTAAATTTATTATTATTATATGAATGAATCATGTACATACTTATAATATTATATATTATTCCTTTATAACAATTCAATATCCATTTATCAATAATTATGTAGTAATATAATTATTTCCATGTGTTCACTATTTTGTTTTTCATTCGTATTTAACTTCAGCAGTTCTGGTCCATATAATTTGATCATGATTCAAAAATATACAAAATTTTAATCATGATATAAATATCATATATATATTCACTATATAAATATTTAGAGGCATCCATAATATATAGTGATATAAAATTGAATTACATCATTCATGGAGACAATTGGTCATACGTACTCATAAACAATGTTTCCATTTTTTGATGGATTTGATGAAATAAAGTTAAATAAAAATTGGACTTTATAGGATCATCATTATATAATATTAATCATTTATATTAATAAAAATTCCTTATTATTATCCATGTAAATCTAAAATAAAAAACAAATCACATTGCTTCGTGTAGGTGGTAGTCCACATGTACAAACGAGTAATGTTATCATTTACCAAAAGACTATATGTTAAGTAGTTATATATAAAATCATTATTAATGAATAAAAATTATTTCAAAAATTTCATATAAAAACTTTAAAATCATCATAATAATAATCCTGAAATAATGGTAATGAAAAATGATCTAGATAATAATTTAGAGACGACAAGTTGTAAGTACGCAAGAGTGATACTTTCACTACCCATTTCATAGAGAAGAGGATGAACAAAGGATTTTTATTAACCATGATAATATTTCATTATATTAAAGATAATTAATTTATTATTTAATTAATAATATAATATATTTAAATAAGGTAAAAGAAGAATTAAAAAGGAGGAGAATAGTTAAGTCGATCACATATTCATTGAAAAAACTCCTTTAGATCTCCTCATAAAGATCATAGGGATGGTCTTTTGGGAATACCATAACATATATAATATGTACTTGGGAGTTTATAAGATAATGTTTTAGGGTTTGAATAATTTAGAATCCTCAATTTGGTGTGAAGTAGAGAAATGAGGGGTGCCCATCTACAATTAAGGGGAGGAGCACGCTTGGGGTTTCATAAAAAATTAAAATATAATAAAGTCATTATCAAGTAAAATGTTTCCATGTGACCATAAATTCAAATATATGGTTTAATTTGGTTGTAATACCATTACCCAATAGAATTTGGATGGGTATATGTGGAGTTTTAGAACATATCTTTTGTTTTAATCCTTTAGTTAATTCATTTTAAATTCAACCAAGGTAAGAACGTTTTCACACTTATTATTTTATTATATTACATATAAGATAACTATTTACTCATAATTTTAAAAAGGAGGAATGTTTTGAAAATATATGATCCTAATTATCCCCATTGAGGATTTTTAGAATTTTTAAATAATTTAAAAAGATATTATTTTTTATAAAATATCATTAATATCATTTTTGACACTATTCATTTAAGTTTACTTTATAAACAATAATAAAAGGGTGTAACTAGAATCTAATATATTTAAAAATTACTAATATTTAATGTTATTTTAAAAAAATTGGAACACTAAAACTCAATAAAATTAT
Organism: Viscum album; assembly: GCA_963277665.1. NCBI lineage: Eukaryota > Viridiplantae > Streptophyta > Magnoliopsida > Santalales > Viscaceae > Viscum > Viscum album. The sequence goes on from OY728135.1 coordinate 1,374,437,042, forward strand.
ATTAGTTTTAATATTTTTCAAATATTTTTTCATTTTTTGTTAAGTGATGAAATACTTTGTTGAAATTGTGTAAGAATATAATGTAATCAAATAAACACTAAAGAATATAAATACATTTAAACCATAAAAATAATTTATTTATGATCAAAACTTATATTTAGATTCATTCATAATATAGTTTTTCTGTTTGTGGATAGTTAATAAATTCCTAAAACTAATAGAGTGATATTCTATAACTTTATTTGATTTAAATATTATATAGGCCATTTTGATTAAAAAGTGTCCATTAAAAAACTAAAATTAGATCATATGGTGTTAAGGTTCTAATTAAATTCATCCAAGATGAAATATTAGGAAAAATTCCGACAAATCACTTATTTTTACCCTTGATTAGCCATATTTACCCTTTACTGATGAGATACATTTACATTGATTACTATTCATTTTGATAAAAAAGGGGTCTATTAATAAGTTTTTAAAATATTGATTCAAAAAAAATATATTTTTCCAGATGAAATTTCTATAAGTGGCATAAATTACTTTAAAAAAAAGTGTGCAAAACCCGACAAAAATGATTTTTTAGAAAAAAAAATATTGTTTTTATGTATAAAAAAGGATTTATTATGATACCATGAATAATAAAAATATTAGATCAATGTTAAAATATTATATTGAATATATAATATTTAAATTTTATTAAAATAATGCACCAATAGTGATTAATTTAATTTATTAATATAAAAAAAATACTTTGCATGCATAAAAACAGTTTTTCAAAAAAAACTTTTTATATACATAAAACTATATTATACTAAATTAAATAATAAATATAATTACAATTAATTTCATAGTATTATTAATAATATAATATAAATAGTTTTACTTTGAAACCATTTTATAAAAAAATGAATCTTTTTTCATGCTTGAAACAAATATATAGTTTTTAATAAAAATCTATATTTTCCACTATTCACTAAAAATATACCTTTTCATAAATATCCAAAAACATCACCCTATGATAATATTGATATTATAATATAAATAATTATTCCCAATTTATAAAATCTATTTTAAAAAATTTCAATAAATTAGTTATAATATTTTCTCACAAAAATAAAATTTTTTTGGAGATAATGTATATTTTGGAGAATAAATATAAATTACTAAAAAATTGAGTTTTTACATCCTAAGAAGTAATATATACATTTTTATTGAGTCAGACATTTTTTATTTCATAATTATTTTATTCCTATTCTTACCCACCAATTAAACTCGTTGGTTATAACAGTTATATTTGTGTAATAATATTATATTGGTCATTTCGGCTCGGTGTTCTGTATCATACATAAAATCTATCATAATTTTTACCTTTTAAAATCATTTATAGTTTCCATTTTTCTTAAACCTAATTTAATCTCTGTTAGTATATTTTTTATTTAATTGTTTATTTAGAACTTTTCAATTTTATAGGCTTAGCAATATTCATGGTCATCATGACTTACTTATACTTATAAACAAAATCAACCTTGATGGTAACCTATAAAGATAATATTTATTAATAATTCTATGATTCAAAATCAGTAAATCATTCACCAACAACCATAATTGAGTTTTTCTAAGATTGATTTTTATTCTTCAACTTGTTTTAGTTTTTTAATGTAATGTTATTTCTCCTTCTCTATTATGTTTTCTTCAAGATTGATGGTGAAAGTTTTCTCTTTATGAAGTAACTTCTTCAAGTTTCAAATGTATTTAAAAAATATTTATTTTTCCTCTTCCTACACTGATTATTTATTTTCAATAATTTGACTATCATTTTTTGTCTTCTTATTTTATTCTTCAAGTTTATCAATTTTGGAAAGATATTATTTACATTATATTTTAGATAGAAACCTCATTTTATTTTCCATATCTTTTACTTCAAAATTATTTTTTTAATTAATTGTAAAACTCTAAACATTCACTTCTTTAATAATAAAATTATTATCATAATCATCACTATAATTTTCAAATTCTATATTAATATCATCTACCATTTAACATTTTTCTAAAATGATTCACTTTTAATATTTTGTGAACATTTTATAAAATCCTTATAAATAAGAATTTGATATTTCTATCCTATTCATCAGTGGTATTATTGAATTATTATCTTAATCATCACTATATTTATATTTCATTGGCATGGGAAAATGTTCTATAAAACTTCCAATGGAACTGTACTTAATGAACTTAAATTGCAGCTATACATTATTCTTTAATATAACCATTTTTACATTATTAGAAATTAAAGACATGAATTCCATAAAACATTTACTCACTTCATCTTTAGTGTAAAATTATCTAACTAATTCCATAAAACTTTCTTATCCATTCCTTTCTTAGTGGCTTTGACATAGATTTATAGATCACTCTTTTTCTTATTCTACTCAAAATATTTTTTTATTTCTATTTAATATGTGGTGAGAATATAATATAAATCATTAAGAGATATATTTTCATAAACATAATTTTATAATGATAATATATTATCATGAAATTTATCAATAATAATTCTTATATTATTTTCCACTATAGTAAAATCTTTAAATTCCACACCAAGATATATTATGGTGATTAGAATTTCATTTTCCCTTATAAAGAAATCACCAATAGATTCATAATCTCCCATTTTATTATCTTCATACATCAATATCTAGATATGAAAAATTTATTTATTATATTTCATATTTCCTTTATTAATATTTTCATCTTGTTCTAGATACCCATAAGTATTTTAACTCCTATACACCTTAGAAATTAACATTCATATAGATATAAAAATATATCATTTATGGATAGACCAACATTATCATGATTGATCGTATATATTTTTATTAAGGGAGAACTATTAATACGATGAGTGAATTGATATATAGTAGATTCCAACACTTTATATCTAATTTAAAAAAGGTAGGGGATGATCTTGTCCTTCTAGATATTATAGTTCTTCCCATCAAAAATAAAAATCCATTTACCATTAACGATGTTATAAACATTGATAACAAACATATTCTCTAATATATATATATACTAGAGTCAAATAAGGGAACCTCTATATAATAACAATTGAAAGAACCATCCAAGAGCCTTGTGATCAATGAGTGGGGTAGAAATAGTGATCAACTATTTTTTGTTTTATAATTTAAAAAACCATTTTCTGAGGCTTAGGAAAATTCAATCTACTAAAACACAACACACAATCACATCCATGAGAACACAAGAATTTACAAGGTTTACTACTCAGTAAGTGTATCTAGTAGTTTTAATGATTTCGAAACAATTCAAGATCATGAATCTACTAGAAAATAATTCTATGTGGTTTACAACAATAAGGGTATATCCATCAAATGGATATATCTATAGTCCTTTGGAAGTCCATGTACTTGCATATATAATATAATAATAATTATTTTTCATAAATATAATAGACCTTCACCAATATGTTTAAATAGGTTACTAATGATTAGCTAACCATTTTTTACATTTTGTCTCTTGTATACTAGTTCTTCTTATAATGTTACTTGCACAATATCTTTTATGTGTTTGTAAAGAACATCATTGTTCTAACCTATTTATCTATAACTTTTTTGTTTGGTACCTATTCATACAGAATTTATTTTCAGTTGAAAATAATTTCAACACATTCTAGCCAAACATTTTAAAATCGCAATCACCTTTTTTAATAGTATATACATGTCAAATATTAATAAATCCTAAGATTTAATACATTTGTATAGGAAACCTATGTTTTATACCAAATAGTTAATATCCTTTATAATGGATATAAATTTTTCAAATTTTCATGGATTAAAGATATCAAAAGTAAATTCCTTAAAAAATAGACATGTACATTATACATTGGGTGGATGAATAAAAATTTCACCAAATTGGTGTTTATAAAGTTTTTCTAACAAATTATATCAAAGTCCATTAGATAAAATATAACAAGTCTACAAGTTTTACTTTATCAGATAGATACATAAATGTCTAGTGGAAGAAATTTTATACAGACTTCTAGATTATTGGCACGACCCCCTCCCACCAAAGATGCCCCTCCTGAGCTGGCAATGGTGAAAGGGAGATAATGAACCCCGAGTCCCGCCTCCAGTAGGCCTCGGGGTGGCGACTAGAACCAAGGGTATGAGTTTTAACATATATGGGAGACATTACCCTTTTTATTATTTATGATCAGGAAATAGGACAAGTCAACCACCAAAAAGGAAAAGAAAAAGTGTATAGAAATAAACCCAAACCAAACCCACATGTGTGTTTAAATAGTTCTGAAACAAGGTACAAGTACAAGAAAGCTTAAAATTACAATACCAAAAGAAACAAGAGTACATAAACTGCAACAACTCCAACTTCCCCGACTAGTAGGGTCCCGCATGGCCCCGGTAGTCCTTATGGAAACCTGAAAGTAAACTTAGGGTGATCATATAAGTATACTCAGTAGGGAAACCTAAATCTCTTGTGCACAAGTGGGGAGACATCCTAATGTCATGTGAGAACAGTAGAAGAAACCTAGCAAGGAAATCTATCCACCCAACCTCACCATCCACACTAACCAAAAACACTAGCACAGCTGGTAGTAGTATATAAGAACAAGAGTATTGCGTACCCCGCACCATTTCCCACTAGTTAGATGCTCTTCCTAACGTCGAACATCCTGACGCTACCACACTCTTCTCACCCGCACACACCAAGGCCTCATGAACCACATATCCCACCCACACACAACTGGGCCTCACAACAACTTATCCCGCCCACACACATCTAGGCCTCACAACCATGTATCTCGCTCGCACACACCTGGGCCTCACAACATCGTATCCCGCCTGCACACACCTGGGCCTCATCCCGTAGATTCTTGGGAAATAGTAAAACATTACCAAAGATTCTTGTGCTAAAACCTCCCCAATCGAACCCTACCCGAAGAGTCTTGGGTGTAAGGTCGCCTCAATCCATCACAGCCTATGGAAGAAGGAGCAGGAAAGAGCTAGTAACTATAGGGAAAACAACCTCTCCCATGAAATGGGAGTGTTCGGCACTAAGTGCGCAACATGGGTGGGGTGAGATAAAACACAAAGATATAGATAGATATATATATATATATATATACCAAACAGTCATCCCAACCTATGGCTTCTAATCAGAGAACTGAGCACGTGCCTCGACACTGCTACTACGAAGAATGCATACAACAAACAACCCCAACCCCATTTAGGTTTTCATGTTTCAATAGAATCAGATTATTAGTTCCTTAACTACTGGGAAACTATCCACAACCAACCATATCAATCTTTGTAAAACATATCGCTACCATCCACAAATCAAGTTAGGAAAACACAATCAACACAGACAAGTCTCTTCTTATTTACCAACCAACCCCATTGATTATTATTCCTGTTCCATTACCAAGCCCCACAATTCATTAACTATTCCACATTTTATTTATTATTCACAACCTAAAGCTCATTCACATTGAAGCCCATCCCTGCAGCCCTGCTTCCAACCACCATAACCACAAACACACCATACATCATCACCCCTTGATACCATTTATCATAGCCCCGATGCCAGTCACTAACATAGCATTCTCACCAACCCACAACCAGGCCAACCGCAGCCCCGCTGCTCACCCGATCCACAACAACCCACAAAAACACCCCCATCGCATGCCACGTATCCAAGACAACACCCACATGTTCATTATTCCATTTTCTTCAACCGGGGTGATCACACAAGGGTTCCAGATTTTAGATCAGCCAAATTTACGTGATTAACCAAATTCCACATTCAACAAAGTTTCATTCACAAAAACAGTCTAGAAAGAAAGGGAAATATTTAATTGTGCAAGAAAAGGCCCCCAACGACCTTCATTTTCATTAGGCACAATCCTATTCAATTCACAACATAATATCACAGGATATAAAGATAAACATAACAACTTCCCCATCCCCGTTCTTTAACTAGTTATTATCTTCATTTAATGATTCAACCATTTCTCATGAAAACAAGAGGATACCCACCACACATGATGCACAATTTAGATAGATGAAGGTAGGATCACTACCTCAATAGGTTCTGATAACAACGCTCCCCCGGATCAACTTTAGAAGACGTCTGTCGGCGTCTGTCACTTCTGTCAAAACCTGGAAAAACCTCCTCAGGTGGAAGCTGGAAAACAAAGGCATAAGGAAAGACAATGGATCCAAGTTCAGAAGTTCTGCCTCGTCGTTACGATCTCGTGGCCGCTAACGGATCATAAATCGGAGCTCGGACGAAGATGTTATGGAAGAAAAAGATCCATCGAGTCTCTTGAGAGATCTCTCCTCAGAGGAATGGGGAGGAGAGGGGTGAGTTGAAAAGGAGGAGGGGACCCCTCCTTTTATAAAAGAGAAAAACAAAATTACATGGCGTGTACTTTATGGTACACAGCGTGTACTTGGCCATTCCACACGGTCACCAGGCGGCTTCCAAAACGGCCTTCAAGGCGGCACACAGCTGTTGACTGGTCAACACATGGTTTGGAGGTAACGCATACGCGGGGAGGGACTACACGGTGTGTAGTATTGGATACACGGTGTGTACTCATATATTTCACACGGTAAGGACACGGCTCCAACACGGACACGTACGTTGACTGGTCAACACATGGTTTGAAGGTAACGCGTATGCGGGGAGGGACTACACGACATGTAGTATGGGGTACATGGTGTGTACCCATTTATTTCACATGGCAAGGACACACCTTCAACACGGGGTATACCCGGTGATGGGGTACACAGCGTGTACTCACACTACACGGCGTGTAGTTTAAAAATTCTGAAAAGTGTGTGAAAAGTCCATTTTACCCTCTAGAACACATCATGACCCTCTTTTTGACAAAGGAATGGGGTAGAGAGGTCCGGAACATTGCATTAGATACCTCTTAAAACATTCTCGTCCCCGAGAATTCAAAATACAACCCATATGAACCCAACAAGATACCTCTTAGGTCCCTCATTTTAATAGGAACCCATTCAACAACCCTAATCATATCTGTTAGGAATTCCTTTTCCTATGTCAAGTTATTATCTGCTTTAGGTAGCACTGACTAGCTTGCACGAGTTTAATCAGATCCTCATTAATGCGTCTTGATTAATAATTGGGTCTTCCCACTTTCATACATTAGGATTTTTTAACTTCCACTACCCCTAACACCACACAACCAACACACTGCCCGAACATGTGGTTTGGGGAAATTCCTTCTCCTATGTCGAGATATTATCCACTTTAGGCGGTACTGACTCGCCTGCATGGGTTCAATCACATCCTCATTAATGCGTCTCGATTAAGGATTAGGTTTTTTCCCTTTTTCCCACACATCCGGACATGTTACACACTTCCAGAGATCATGGAAACAAAAGGTCTCATAACTGAAAATCCAAGCATTCCATATATCAAAGGTACAAAGTATAACATCAAAACAAAGATCAGAAGAACAATGAAAACACAACTCCAAACAACTCCGGGTACTGAGCATTCATTTGAGCCTCTCACTCCCAAGTGCTCTCCTTGAGGCTGCCATGCCACCACAACACACGAACCAAGGGAATGGTTCATCCATGGAGCACCTTCTCCTTATGATCCTTGATTCTGACCGGTCGTTCCTCGAAGGTCCCATCATCTCCAATATCTAACTCTCCCAAGTCGATAACGTGAGAGTCGTCATGTAAGTATCGACGTAACTGGGAGACGTGGAAGACGTCATGAACCTTATCCAACTGATGTGGAAGGGCTAGCTGATAGGGCACCTCACCGACTCGCCTCAGCACCTCAAAAGGTCTGATGAACCTAGGTGATATCTTTCTCTCTTTCCCAAACCTCCGCTTCCCCCATCGAGGGGAAACCTTCAAGAACACATGATCCCCCACCTTGAACTCTAAGTGCCTCCTCTGATGATCAGCATAAGACTTATGTCGGTCCTGAGCCTCTTTCATCCTCTCACGTACAAGATGGACTTTCTCTATGGTGCTCTGCACTATCTCTGGCCCAAGAGAACCTGTCTCACCAACCTCTGCCCAGCAAATGGGTGAACGACATGGTCTTCCATACAAAGCCTCAAGCAGTGCCATGCCAATAGTATAGTGGAAGCTTTTTTTAGGAAATCTATAATAAACGCAAGTGTCTTTCCCCTGATCCTCCGAAATCCAGAATGCATGCTTGCAGCATGTCCTCCAACATCTGGATAGTCTTCTCTGTCTGCCCATAGGTCTGGGAGTGGAAAGTATTTCTATGGTGTAGATGGGTGCCAAAATAATTTTTTAACCCCCTACAGACTCATGAGGTAAACCGATTATCCCGATCTGAGACAATAGTCGTTGGAACTCCATGCAAACACACCTCCTCGTCTATGTACCTCTGTGCAGAGGTACTCATCGGGCCTGACTCCTTAATTGCTAAGAAGTGAGCTGATTTCGTCAGTCAATCCACCACTACCCAGATAAGATCATAACCACCCTGAGATCTGGGTAGTCCCGTGACAAAGTCCATTGAGATTTCAACCCACTTCCACTCGGGGACATCTAAAGGATGCAATAAACCACTGGGAACATGGTGTTTAGCCTTCACATGCTGACACAATAGGAATTTAGCCACAAACTCCGCCACTGCCTGTTTCATCACGGGCCACCAAAACTGTTCCTCAGTCCTCGGTACATTTTTTAAACTCTTGGATATACCGCCAAGGCTGAGCTATGGAACTCACGGAGAACTCCCACATGCATCGCCTCCGGAACAAACAACCATCCATGGAAAAGCATCTGATGTCGGCTATCCTCTGACCATCCTTCTGGAGAATTTCCCTGATCGACATGATCCCACATTACATCCACCTCATATCCCCCCCACTAAGACTCTTACACCTATTGCAACAAGGAGGACTGCACGGTCGTCTGAAACAAACATCCTCTAACACCTTCTACCCTTGCATTCAAGTGCAAGGAGACCAACTCTCCCATCGCTTTCCAAGCATCATTGGATTCTCGAACCACTTGCTTATGTGATTTCCTACTCAGGGAATCACCCATAACGTTTCCCTTACCTCTAGTGTAATAGATCTCGAAGTCATAGTCTTGGAGGAACTCGACCCATCTCCATTGCCGCATGTTCAGGTCACGCTGAGAGAAGATATAAACTAGGATCTTGTGATATGAGAAGACCACAAAGTGCTCCCCAAAGAGGTAATGTCACCAAAACATCAGTGGAAACACTACTGCTACAAGATCTAGGTCATGGGTGGCATAGTTACACTCATGAGGGTGAAACTGCCAAGACCCATAATAAATCACACCCTTCTTCTTTATCAGTACGCACCCCAACCCAAGGCCAAAAGAATCACAAAACACCTCATACAACAACCCTTCCTCTGGAAACCTGAGTACTAGAGCACTGAAAAACTTCTCCTTCAGGTAGTCTAAATATTTATGGCACTGTTTGCTCCATAGGAAGACCTGGTTCTTCCTAGTCAAAGTTGTCAATGGATAAGCAACTCGAGAGAAGTCCAAAACGAACCTCCTATAGAAACCCGCTAACCACAGGAAACTACGAAATTATGCCACACTCTTTTGTGCTTCCCAAGAAAAAACATCCTCCACCTTCGACGGGTCCACTAAAACTCCATGCTGAGACACTACGTTCTCAAGGAAGTGTACTTCTTGTGTCAAGAACTTACACTTTGACAATTTCCCATAAAGCTGGTGGTGTCGAAGGACTCCCAAGACTGCCCTGAGATGCTCAACGTGCACCTCCTCTGATCTTGAGTAGATCAGGATGTCATTGATAAACACAATGACAAGCCAGTCTAGAAACTCTCATAAGACAAAGTTTATAACTCCCATGAACACAGCCGGTGTATTTTTAACTCCAAACGGCATCACTAGAAACTCGAAGTGCCTATACCTGCACCTGAAAGCTGTCTTTGAGATGTCACCATCCTTCACCCTAAGATAAAGATATCCAGATCATAGATAAGTCTTAGAAAACCAACTTGCTCCCCTGAGCTGGTCGAAGATATCATATATCCTTGGAAGGGGGTAATGGTTCTTGACTATTACCTGATTCAACCTTCGGTATTCTACACATAACCTGAGACCAACATCTGCCTTCTTCACGAACAAAACTGGAGCACTCCATGGCGACACGTTGGGTCGAACAAAACCCTTCTCCATCAGGTCGTCAATCTGGATCCGCAACTCCCGCACCTCTGAAAGTTCCATCTGATAAGGGGCCATCGAAATCGGAGGGGCACTAGGCTGTAAGTCTATCCCAAACTCAACGTCACGTCGGGGGGTTAGAGTCACAACCTCTTCAGGAAAAACATCAAGGAACTCCCCAACAACCTCTGAGACATCCATCATCTCTGCATCAGTTGGAACCACTGATAACCTGCCTAACAATGAAAGGAGAGGATCCACACACCGGCTTCCAACCTGATAACTCCTCTCACCAACAAAAGCTACATGTTTCCCATCCAAGTCGGAGAACACGACTCTCCTCCGGAAGTAGTTGATAATGGAACTAACAGAAAACAAATAGTCGATGCCTAGGATGACATCGAATGGCTGCATATGTAACAGAATAAGGTACCCACTAGATCGATTTGGTCCCAACATCAGCCCACATCCCCGACAAACACAATATACGCATGTCTGGCCTCCAACTGGTGTACTCAGCATCAGTGGTACGAAAATTCTCTCTATGTCTAGTCCCAAAGCATGAGCTAGGCTAGGTGAAACAATGGAGTGTGAAGCTCCCGAATCGAACAAAGTAGAAATGAGAGTGCTGAACTTACAAATCGTACCTTGAACCACCTCTGGTCCTGCTGGAGCTGCCAACTCTGCTACGTGCAACTTTCCATGCTCAGATCCTCTACCTCTCGGATGTCTTCCACCTCCATGACCACGCCCTAGTTGAGGTCCCTGAGGAGCACCCTGAGGTCAGCCTCCTCTTGCAATTTCTACCCTCGGGGGAGCATGTGTTGGAGTTGGTGGTCTAGAACCAACGACTTTGTACTTTATTCATTAAATAAAAGCCTTATCACATCTTGATTTTTCTTCTATGTGACATGTCATGTAATAATGTCCTAAGGACAGCTGTTTCATTAAAGGGTCGTAGCGGATCCCTGCTATGATGATAACTCGAAAGAGCCATAACACGGTTCTTGAATGTATGTTCTATAGCCAGATGATATTATTTGAGGGACACAAATAATACTGGTCCTTAGGGGTGGGACACATAAAACTTTGAGGCACCTTCTCATGGTGTGTGCCCTTGGTAATATCCAGGAGGATATTATGAGAACAAGACCTGCCAGTAGGAAATCCTCATTTCATAGTGTCATTGGATGTTCCTATATGCGGACGTGTGGATTGGTCCTTAGACTTTAAGATTATTATTAATGGGTATTACAACTCGCACACTTATATGTATTGAAGAAAACTGTGACGACACACTGTTTGCAGTGAGGTAGGATACTTTGGGTGCGTCACGAGTAATACCGAATTAATAGATAATGCGAGAAAGGATTTGTCCCTTCCGTTCCATAACGGATGTACATATCTCAGGCCCTTTGATGGAATTGATACAGCCTAAATAAATCCATGGCCACGGTAAGGTATGGGCAAGTTCAATTCTGGGATGTCAAAGAAAGAATAATCAATCACATGGGTTGATGGAACTAGCATGAAACCCACTTGATTGGAGATATTGAGACAAAGGGATTATATTACACGGTAAGCATTCGTAGGAGGTGACACATCATTGTGGCGTTAACTTAGTTCTCTATGGGTGCATTGGTGTGTTTCTAGATGTTAACCATGGACTTTAGGCAGGCTCAGCCTAATACCCCTGAGAAATAGGTCTAGAGGGTCACACACTAAGTGTGTCCATGTATCTCAGTTAAATATTAATTTAACAAGTTAAATAAATATTATTCCCTACTGTTGTTTAATAATTATTTAAGGATGTCTGATCGCATTTATTTTGACACTAGTAATTCGAGAGAATATATTGTGGATGAAATAATATATTTATTAGTGAGTAATGCAGTGACATTTATTTAAGAAATAAATAGTCATTACTCAAGGGCTAATAAATGTGGTTGAGAAAAATGGAAAATAAATGTACATGCCATGTATATTAAATATACACGTCGTGTAGTTTTATGGGAAAACAAGTACACACCGTGTATTAATTATTACATGCCGTGTAGTTTTTCCAGTTGGGATTTTGAGGATTTAATATTGTTTTATTAAATTATATTTATTATAATCAGCATGTGAACATGTCAAGGAATTCATAATTTGACATGGGGGTTTTCAATAAGAGTTAATGAAATAAATAAAACGTGTAATGCGTTTATTTATTTTCATAACTCTATTAACCTCAAACCTGAATATAAATATCCTCGCAACCCCAACATTTTGGATAGCGATGTGTGTGCACAACGGATTTGGAAATACTCTCAAGACAAGAGAGAATTCCCTTTCCACCAAGAACGCCCTCAAGTTAGGATAGCAAGATCCTCCCCCGGATCAAGAAGGTCGAAGGCGGACATCGCAAGCGAAGGTTCTCCCACGCTAGCACCCAAAGATCCCTTCGGTGATGTCTGGAGATACGTGACACACGTGTGGATCACCGCTAGAGGAATCCTACACGTGGATTCTATGACGCAACGACGGTTCACTAAATCGTGACCGGAAAGATCAATGAATATAGAATTCCAACGAGGTAATTCTTATGCATTAATTAAATTAATTATAATCAACATATGATGATCCTACTCAAGGGTTCCGGGAGTTTTCTTTTCTTTTAATTCTTCATTCTATTCTGAAGATTCAGCGTTTTATATCGTGACGGATCTCGGATTGAATGTTGTTTAACATTAAAATTAAAGTTGGGAAAACCAACCAACGCGCTTCCGCTGCGCCCAGAACCTACAAGAGGTATCAGAGCGGGGTAATATCGTTGATTATAATTATTTAGTATTTGGTTGGTAGTTTATGCATTTAATAATTTAGTTATTTCAATTCAAGTTTAATCATTCTGAAAATCTGAATATCGAGATCTATTCCTCCACCCTCATTTCTCGTTAACCTAATAGAAACGAATTTTTCTTTTAATTTTGATTAAAATAAAATAGAGGAACTCATCTGGAGGAGCCAAACTTTTCTGGCCATATAACACCAGAATACACGACGTGTATTTAGAAGTACACGCCGTGTAGCCTTGGTTCAATACATTGAATGATACGACAAATCAGGCCGTGTTTTGGATTCTTTCTAAGAACTTAAGACACAGGGTGTTGACCAGAAACAGGTGGCATACAGTTTCCGGAATACACGCCGTGTGGTCCATTGAACACTACGTCTAGTCCCTTCGGGTTAGGGTTGGGTCGTGTACTCCGTACACGGCCTTCCTGGCTGGAAACCGTGCAACGCAGAAACTACACGGCGTGTGTCCTACTGTACACGCCGTGTACTCCGAAAATTTCCTAAGTACATTAACACGCCATGTCCCCGGGCGTGTACTTCGGATGGACGGTGAAGAAAAGTACACACCGTGTAGTCGGAACTACACGTCGTGTACTCACCCAAATTACACAAATTTATTAAAATTTATTATTATATTATACAAACCCTTGAGACGTGTACCATGGTGTAGGCGTAAAGCTGAGTCACAACACGTGATAGGTGTTTTATATATATGTGTTTAATTTATCATCTGCGTAATAAATGGGAATTCACTGGGTTGCCTCCAAGGTACATGTTACGTACAAGGAAAATTATAAATGAATTTATTTGTTCAAAATTATGATATATGAGAATCTCAAGGAAATTCAGAAATGGGATTTAAGATAAAAGGATTGATTAATTAAAGATACTTAATTGATTCGAGCGTGATTTATCTTAAACAAGAACAATTAAATAATTGAATTCTAGTTTTATTTATGCGTAAATATCGTTGCACGTGTGGATGATCATGAGCTAGACCAAGACTATTGCATGTGAATGGTTTCTTTTAATTAATTTATTTAAATTAAATTTGTTGTCCTACGAGCCATCTCCTCATTAATATGTTGGGCCTATGCGCCCAAGGATTCTTTTATGTAAAAACCCCTTTTACCCCTCACCTGCGTGTGAGATAAATTCATATGTAATGGATGGAGCCCCCAAGCTAGTGGAGGTGGCTCAAGTTAGGAGCCAAGGTGAAACCAATCCAATGAGATACAAAGGTGGACAGGTGGAAAGCTGTAAACACGAACCCGAAAGGTTCAAGGTGATTCTCCCCTAGGTCGTGGGTTAGTTTATCAACCTCTAGGTAAACAAACCAATAGAAAAGACCATGATCATACCATTTATTTTATTTCTGTCAGTTGCATTTGCATGGTTTATTTATTGTGGGTATGTCGCCACGATCACACAATTAATGAATTAAACGAGCATGCAAGATGGAACTAAAATAAAACCGGATTATACGTAAATATTTTCTTAGACATTGTTAATAACTTATGTATATCCCACATAATATTAACAAGCATGTAATCAAAGATAATAAAATGGAAATTTACGTATAAGGATAAAATCCCTCAAAATAAATATTAAGTCGGCATAGCCTTCTATAATATTGGTTAGAATCGAACCATAGTTCAAAGTGCTTTACCAACCCTAGTTGGGGTGCTTTCAATTATTGGGGAATTATAATTCAAGGTTTTGGGTTGACTTGACTTGGTTTGCATCAAGGGTTGACTGTCATAGCAGGACATGGTGTGACCAAGAGGCAAAGGTTGAGGAAATTCAAAAAGGATTTCAGGATTGGGGTGTCCACTCAGCGGATCAAGGAGCTGTGAGTTAATGCAATTGGAATTTGGAATGCCTTCCTAAAACCCTTCAAGTTTCTTGACCAACCCTAGTTGGGGTAATACGATGGGCAATATGGATCCTTGCCACTAGAATATTCATGCACCAGAATATTCCGGAGTCAATGGTGAGGGCTATTGGATTTCGATAAAATAGTGGGAGACTAATAAGTATTAATTTATTTATTTGTCTCAAATTTTTTAATAATGTACTAAAACTTTTCTCATCTTAATTTGTAGAAACGACAAGAAAATTACATGAAACATATCATTGTTCACCATACTCGAAAAAGAAAACCATTTCATCGGCACCAATTTCCAAGAGTGGCAGGGGCTTTTGCGCGTCGTCCTTCGCCATGAAAGGAAATTATATGTGCTGGATGAGACTATTCCAGTTGCGCCTGGGAAAGAGGCTAGTGATGAGAAATTATCTCTCTATATGAAACACATGGATGATTCCATTTATGTCTAGTGTTTCATGTTATCGGCCATGTCTAATGATCTATTGAAGCATCATGAAAACATGGACGCGTATAGCATGATGTCTCACCTTGAAGATCTCTACCAAGAGAAGGAGAGACAGGAGAGGTTTGAGATCTCCAATGCTTTGTTTACCACAAATCTTGGAGAGTCTACGCTAGCTAGGCCTCATGTAGTCAAGCTTATTGGATACATTGAATGCTTGGACATCTTAGGGATTAAATTCCCAGTTGAGTTGCGTATAGATCTCATCCTATCATCACTGCCCAAGACCTTCTCTAGCTTTATTGCCAACTATAACATGAGCGGAAATGAGAAGAGTCTATCGGAGCTTCTGACCTTCATTCGCCAGGTAGATAAGGACATGGGGCGTAACAAACCTGCGGTCCTTATGGTGAACAATAAAATTAAGGACAAGGCAAAGGGGCCAAAGACATATAAACAGTCTGAAGACCCCGAGCACCATCCCTCCAAGAAGGGGAAGATCCAGAGGCAGGGAAAGGAACAGGAGGAAGTGTGTTTTGCATATGGAAAGTAGGGACACTGGAAAAGGAACTACACCCAGAAGTGTGGGGACGCTAAAGGTGAATTTGTAATCGAGTGAAATCTTTCTATTTCTACACAATGGGTATTAGATACAGCTTGTGGGGCTCACATCTGTATTCAAATGCAGGAACAATGTAGATTTAGAAAGATCGCCAGAGGAGAGGTGGATCTTCGAGCTGCCAATGGCACAAAGCTGGCTGTATTGGCTATTGGAGACTACCACCTCTCATTGCCGACTGGGATGATTTTGGATTGACATAACTGCTATTATGTTCCTAGTGTTACCAAGAACATAATTTATGTATCTTGTTTGGATATGGATGGATTTGTTTTCAAATTTGGAAATAAGGGTTGTCTCTTTTATAAGAACAACATATGTTTTGGTATGGTACATTTAAATAATGGTTTGTATGTATTGAATTATGAAATCCAAGTTTTGGCAATCGATAATGAAACAAACTCACATGACTCATACATCGCCTAGTTATGGCATCACCGCCTTGGTCATGTGAACGAGAAGCGTCAGACAAAGCTCTGCCAAGATGGCTATTTAGACTCTACTGAGCTAAAACCACTTGAAAGATTTCACGCATGTTTACAAGGAAAAATGACCAAGCTGCCTTTTGGTGGACAAGGTGAAAGGGCCACAGAGCTTCAAGGATTGGTACACACGGATGTGTGCAGACCATTTCCAGTAGAAGCTAGAGGTGGATATTCTTACTTCATTACTTTTACTGATGATTTGAGTAGATATGGCTATGTATACTTAATGAGGTATAAGTCAGAGTCCTTAGAAAAATTTAAGGAATTCAAGAATGAATTATAGAATCATCTTAGTAAGAAGATAAAGAAGCTTCGATCGGATTGAGGTGTAGAATATCTGAACCAAGAGTTCATCGATCTTCTACGAGAGTCTGGTATTCTATCTCATCTCACTCCTCCTTAAACACCACAGTGGAATGGTGTTAGTGAAAGGAGGAACCGCACCTTTTTGGACATGGTGAGGTTGATGATGAGTCATGCGGATCTTCCATTATCCTTTTCGGGATATGCATTACAAACTGCAGCATACACATTAAACCGAGTACCTACTAAGACAGCAAATGGAATTCCATCCGAGTTATGGAATGAAAGGAAACCCACTTTGTCGCACACACATGTATGGGGATGCGAGACGTTTTTTAAAGCCTTCTCAGGCAACAAACTAGCACCCCGGGGAACAAAGTGTATCTTTATAGGATATCCCAAGGAAACGAAAGGATGTTACCTATATAAACCTCAAGACAAGAAAGTTACTGTCGCCAGACAAGCCGTCTTTATTGAGAGGGAGCACATCCTCAAGAAGGATAGTGGGAGCAAGATTGACTTCGACGAATTTGATGCTCAAGATACACAGGAGTTGGTACAGGAAAAAGTTCCACAGTTCCTCATTGAAGAGGTTCCAGATACACAAGTACTGCGTAGGAGCTCAAGAGAGGGAAGGGAACTAGAGAGATTTGGTTTCATAGTCACCGAAGATGGTGAATCATTATTGTTGTACAATGATGAAACTCTATCCTACAGGGAAGCAGTGGAAATCTCAGAAGATGAAAGATGGCTAGAAGCTATGAATTATGAGATGGATTCCATGTATCAGAACCAAGTTTGGGTTCTGGTCAATAAGTCAGTTGATGTAAAGCCTGTTGAATGCAAATGGGTATTCAAAAGAAATCTAGACATAGAAGGTCAAGTTAGAACCTATAAAGCAAGGCTAGTGGATAAAGGATTCAGACAATGTCAAGGAATTGACTATGATGAAACCTTATCTCCATTTTCCATGTTTAAATCCATAAGAATCATAATTTCCATAGCAGCTTACCATGACTGTGAGATTTGGCAGATTGATGTCAAAACAGCATTCCTTAACGGGAACCTTCAGGAAGATGTCTATATGACACAACCAGAAGGGTTTGTGACACCAGGTGAAGCCAAACGGGTTTACTAGTTGCAAAAATCCATTTATGGTTTGAAGCAAGCATCCAGGTCATGGAACATTCGATTTGATTATTCCATAAAGGAATTTGGTTTCATTATGAACTAATGTGAGCCATGTGTTTATAAGTGGTTTAATGGGAATGCGGTCGTCATCCTAGTGGTATATGTTGATGGCATATTTCTTATTGGAAACAACATACCAGCCTTAGAGTCACTTAAGGACTGGTTGAACAAGTGTTTCTCCATGTAGAACTTATGAAAAACAGCCTACATTCTAGGGATCAAGATCATTTGTGATATATCCAAGAGGCTTCTTGGACTAAGTCAGGGTACATACATTTACCAGATACTAAAGAGATTTAGTATGGAAAAATAAAATTGGGGATTGGTTCCAATGTCACATGGCTTACATCTTTCTATGAAAATGTGTCCCTAGACACAATAGGAGATAGATAGGATGAGCAAGATCCCATACGATTCGGCTATAGAATCTATCATGTATTCCATGTTATGTACCAGTCTTGATGTTTCCTATGCACTGAGCATGGTAGGTAGATATCAAGAAGATCCAGAAGAACAGCAATGGACTACTGTTAAGACTATCCTTATGTATCTGAGAATAACTAAGGATATGTTCCTGGTGTATGGAGGAGACGAGGAGCTTGTCAGCAGAGGGTATGCTGATGCTGGTTTTCAAATAGATCATAATGATCTGAAGTTTCAATATGGATATGTTTTATGTATCAATGGAGGAGTTGTGAGCTGGAAGAGGTCAAAGAAGCCAGTTGTCACCGATTCTATAGCAGATTCAAAGTATATAGCGGCTTCTGATGCAACCAAGGAAGCCGTCTGGATTCAGAACATTGTCCAAGATCTTGATGTGGTGCCTAGTAGTAAAGATCCAATTACATTGTATTGTGATAATACTACAGTGGTGGCTCTTGCAAAAGAACCAAGGTCACATCAACGGAAAAATCACATACTCCGGAAGTATCACCTCTTGAGGGATTTCTATCAAAGGGGTGAAGTTGCAGTGAGCTGAGTGTCCACAGAAGAGAATGTGGTGGACCCCATGACTAAAGGCCTATCTCACCAAAAGCATGAATATCATGTGAGAGATAGAATGTTAAAGGTTGTTAGCATTTGGATCTAGTCCAAGTGGGAGTCTGTTGGATTTGGTGGTCTAGAACTAACTACTTTGTACATTATTCATTAAATAAAAGCCTTATCAAATCTTGATTTTTCTTATGCGTGACATTTCATGTGATAATGTCCTAAGGACAACTATTTCATTAAAGGGTCGTAGCGGATCTCTGCTATGATGAGAACCCGGAATTTCCATAAAACTTTTTTTGAATGTATGTTCTATGGCCGGATGATATTATTTGCGGGACACAAATAATATAGGTCATTAGGGGTGAGGACTCATAAAAATTTGAGGCACCTTCTCATGGTGTGCGCCCATGGTAATATCCAGGAGGATATTATGAGAACAAGACCCGCCAGTAGGAAATCCACATTTCATAGTGTCATTGGATGTTCCTATATGCGGACGTGTGTATTAGTCCTTAGACTTTAAGATTATTATTAATTGGTATTAAAACTCGCGCACTTAGATTTATTGACGAAAACTGTGATGACACACTGTTCATAGTGAGGTAGGATACGTTGGGTGCATCACGAGTAATACTGCATTAATAGATAATGCGAGAAAGGATTTGTCCCTTCCGTTACATAATGGAAGTAGATATCTCATGCCCTTTTATTGAATTGATATAGCCTAAATAAATCCATGGCCATGGTAAGGTATGGGCAAGTTCAATTCCGAGAAGTCAAAGAAAAAATAATCAAGAACATGGGTTGATGGAACTATCATGAAACCGGCATGATTGGAGATATCGAGACAAAGGGATTATATTACACGGTAACCGTTCGTAGGAGGTGACACATCATTGCGGCATTAACTTCTTTCTCTATGGGTACCATAGCATGTTGCTAGACTCTAACCTTGGACTTTAGGTAGGCTCAGCCTAATGCCACTGAGAAAGAGGCCTAGAGGGTCACACACTAAGTGTGTCCATGTATCTCAGTTAAATATTAATTTAACAAATTAAATATATATTACTCCTGACTATGGTTTAATAATTATTTAAGGATGTCTGATCTCATTTATTTTGACACTAGTTATTCGAGAGAATATATTGTGGATGAAATAATATATTTATTAGAGAGTAATCCAGTTACATTTAATTAAGAAATAAATAGTCATTACTCAAGGTCTAATAAATGTGGTGGATAAAAATGGAAAATAAAATTACACGCCGTGTGTATAAAATGTACACGCCATGTAGTTTTATGGAAAAACAAGTACATGTCATGTATTAATTATTACACGCCGTATAGTTCTTCCAGTTGGGATTTTGAGGATTTAATTTTGTTTTATTAAATGATATTTATTATAATCAGTGTGGGCTCATGTCAAGGAATTAATAATTTGACATGGGGGTTTTCAATAAGAGATAATGAAATAAATAAAACGCATAACGCGTTTATTTATTGTCATAACTATATTAACCTCAAACCCGATTATAAATATCCTCGCAACCCCAACATTTTGGATAGATATTGGTGTACACAACAGATTTGGAAATACTCTCATGCCAAGAGAGAATTCCCTTTTCGACCATGAATGCCCTCATGTTACGATATCAAGATCCTCCACCGGATCAAGGCGGTCGAAGGCGGACATCGCAAGCGAAGGTTCTTCCACGCTAGCACCCATGGATCCCTTCGGCGACGTCCGGAGATACGTGACACACATGTGGATCACTGCTAGAGGAATCCTACACATGGATTCTATGACGCAACAATGTTTCACCTAATCGTGACCGGACACATCAATGAAGAAATAATTCCAACAAGGTAATTCTTACACATTAATTAAATTAATTATAATCAACATATGATGATCCTCTTCTAGGGTTCTAGGAATCTTATTTTATTTTCTTTCTTTGTTCTATTCCGAAGATTCGGCGTTTTATATCATGACGGATCTCGGATTGAACGTTGTTTAACGTTAAAATTAAAGTTGGTCAAACCCACCAACATGCTTCCGCTGCGCCCAGAACCTATAACATGGTCTTGCTACTGCTGGAAGGGCCTC
Organism: Viscum album; assembly: GCA_963277665.1. Classification (NCBI taxonomy): domain Eukaryota; kingdom Viridiplantae; phylum Streptophyta; class Magnoliopsida; order Santalales; family Viscaceae; genus Viscum; species Viscum album. Next base: position 1,374,458,146 of record OY728135.1, read on the forward strand.
GCCCGAAACTGCTGCTGCTGAGGTGGGCGTTGAACCTGCCCACCTCAAGCGTACTATGCTCGGGTCGGGCACCGACTCTGAATGTGCCCGAAACCTCCACAAATAAAACACTTTGGTCCTGGCCCCGTGAAAAAGGTACGAGGACCTAAAGATCAGAACTGGAACTGCTGGGGCCTGCTCCCCACTGGCCTAAACCTGGAAGGTCCCGTCACAGGAGACCTGCTGCTGACTGCCTTCCCCTTCGACGAACCTAGCTGGATCCCCTCACGTGGTGCACCTCCCTACGAGTGCATCCTCTCTACAATCTCTGCCTTCTTTTGTACTTCCATGTACGTCGGAAGGGTGAAGTGGGTGATAGCATACTGGAGCGAAGGACGAAGCGCCTCTTCCAAATGTCTCACCCGAGACTCCTAATCCGGAAAGAGATTCGGAGAAAAGCGTAGAATATATTTTAACATGATCCGCAACTCTCATACTGACATACTTCACTGCTGGAGGGAGAGTAACTTCTGCCGCTTCTCCACCTTGATCATGGAAGAAAGGAATTCCTCTCGAAATTCCTTTTCAAAGTCAGCCCACAGAACATCTGCCTCTATCCTCTCTCCATGTTAAAGCATCCACCATTGTTACGTCGCACCTCTCAGCTGACTGACTGGTAGGGGAACCCAGTACTCCCTCGGAGCATGGATCAAGGTAAAAATGATCCCTAGCTCCTCAAGCCACCCCTCTGTCTCTGTATTCGAAGTACTACCCTCGTACTTCTTGAGGGTTTTCCGCAGGAAGGAACAGATAGTTTTATACCACTGGCTATCTTCCTCCTCTCGGTCAATCCTCAACTGATCGACCTCCTGAATATGATGGGCTACATCTTTCTGAGTCACCCGGGGATGACGTCTAGGTGCTATAGTTGTACGGTAAACAAGGATTTCATAATCCCACGTAGCAAGGAATTTTTCAAAGTTTCATTTTATCATTTTATTTCAAATTCATTCCCAGAACACCCAAATCAAGTAAACCACAATCATGATGATGCATGTACCTTCCCTATGGCCTCTACCCTGTAATCAATGTAGTCTCCCTTGGTCATTCGGTAGGCTCAGAGTCCTTGCATCGGATCACAGGGGGCCCTAAAATCCCAAGTCCAAGCCGGTCTTCCCTGGCCTATGTCATGCACCAAGATTAACCAACACTATTGCCCTACCATCCCATGCAATCCTCATTGTGACTAACTCCAGACTCCATCCTATCTTTCAACACTCATCTCTGATACCATTCAATCACGACCCCCTCCCACCAAAGATGCCCCTCCTGAGCTGGCAATGGTGAAAGGGAGATAATGACCCCTGAGTCCTGCCTCCAGTAGGCCCCAAGGTGGCGACTAGCACCAAGGGTATGAGTTTTCACAAATATGGGAGACATTACCCTTTTTATTATTTAAGATCCTGAAATAGGACAAGTCAACCAACAAAAAGGAAAAGAAAAAGTGTGTAGAAATAAACCCAAACCAAGCCCACATGTATGTTTAAATAGTTTTGAAACAAGGTACAAGTACAAGAAAGCTCAAAAGTAAAATACCAAAAGAAACAAGAGTACAGTAACTGAAACAACTCCAACTACCCCAACTAGTAGGGTCCCGCATGGCCCTGATATTCCTCCTGGAAACCTGAAAGTAAACGTAGGGTGATCATACAAGTATACTCAGAAGGGAAACCTAAATCTCTCATGCACAAGTGGGGAGACATCCAAATGTCCCGTGATAACAACGGAAGAAACCTAGCAAGGAAATCTATCCACCCAACCTCACTAGCCACACTCACCAAAAACACAAGCACAACAGGTATTAGTATATACGAACAAGATTATTGGGTACCCCACACCATTTCCCACGAGTTAGCTGCTCTTCCTAACGGCAAACGTCTGGACGCTACCACACTCTTCCCACCCGCACACACTTGGGAATCAAGAACCACATATCCTGCCCACACACACCTGGGCCTCACAACCACGTATCCCGCCCGCACACACCTGGGCCTCATAACCACATATCTTTCCCGCACAGACCTTGGCCTCACAACCACGTATCCCACCCACACACACCTGTGCCTCATCCTGAAGATTCTTGGGAAATTGTAAAACCTGACCGAAGAGTTTTGGGATAAAATCGCCCCAATAGAAACCTACATGAAGAGTCTTTGGTGTAAGTTCGACTCAAGCCATCACAGCCTATGGAAGAAGCAGCAGGAAGGAGCTAGTAACTATGTGGAAAACACCCTCTCCCATGAAATGGGAGTGTTCGGCACTAAGTGATCAACATGTGTGGGGTGAGATAAAACCCAAAGATACAGATATATATATACCAAACACTCCACCCAACCTATGGATTCTAATCAGAGAACTGAGCACGTGCCTCAGCACTGTTACTATGAAGCATGAATACAACAAACAACCCCAACCCCATTTAGGTTTTCATGTTTCAATAGAATCAGCTTATTAGTTCCTTAACTACTGGGCAACTATCCACAACCATCCATATCAATCGTTCGTAAAACATATCCCTTCCATCCACAAATCAAGTTAGGAAAACACAAGCAACACAAACAAGTCCCTTCTTATTAACCAACCAACCCCATTGATTATTATTCTCGTTTCATTACCAATCCCCACCACTCATTAAGTCTTCCAAATTTTATTTATTATTCACATCCTAAAGCTCGTTCACATTTAAGCCCATCCCTGCAGCCCTATTTCCAACCACCATAACCACAACCACACCGTACATCATCACCCCTTGATGCCATTTATCGCATCCCCACTGCCCATCACTAACATAGCATTCACACCAACCCACAACCAAGACAACCACAGCCCCGCTACTCACCCGATCCACAACAACCCACAAAAACACCCCCATCACATGCCACATATCCAAGCCAACATCCACATGTTCATTATTCCATTTTTTTCAACCAGGGTGATCACACAAGGGTTTTATATTTTAAATCATCCAACTTTACATGATTAACCAAATTCCACATTCAACAAAGTTCCATTCACAAAAATGGTCTAGAAAGATATGGAAACATTTAATTGGGAAAGCAAAGGCCCCCAACGACCATGATTTTCAGTGGCCATAAGCATAATAAATTCACAACATAATATCACAGGATATAAAGATAATCATAACAACTTCCCCATCCTCATTTTTTAACAAGTTACTATATTTGTTTAATGGTTCAATTGTTTCTCAGGAAAACAAGAGGATACCCATCCCGCATGATGCACAATTTAGAGAGATGAAGGTAAGATCCCTACCTCAACAGGTTCTGGTAACAACGCTCCCCCGGATCAACATTAGAAGACGTCCATCGGCATTTGTCACTTCTTTCAAAATCCGGAAAAACCTCCTCGGGTGGAATCTGGAAATTAAAAGCCAAATTAAAGACAATGGATCTAATCTTAGAAGTTCTGCCTCATCGTTACGATCCTGTGTCCGCTGACAAGTCGTAAATCGGAGCTCGGACGAAGAAGTTATGGAAGAAAAATAGCCTTCGAGTCACTTGAGAGAGCTCTGCTCAGTGGAATGTGGAGGAGAGGGGTGAGTTGAAAAGGAGGTGAACCCTCCTTTTATAGGCGAGAAAAAAAAGTACACAGCGTGTACGTTATGGTACACAGCGTGTACTCGGCCATTTCACATGGTCACCACACGGATTCCAACACGGCCTTCAATGCGACACGGGGCCGTTGACTAGTCAACACACGGTTTGAAGGTAACACATACGCGGGGAGGGACTACACGACATATAGTATTGGATACATGGCGTGTACTCATTTATTTCACATGGTAAAGACACGGCTCCAACGCGGCACATGGCCATTGACTGGTCAACACACGGTTTGAAGGTAACGTGTATGTCGGTAGGGACAACACGGCGTGTAGTACGGGGTACACGGCGTGTACCCTTTTATTTCACACAGCAAGGACACGGACATCAACACAGGGTATACACAGCAATGGGGTACATGGCGTGTACTCACACTACATAACGTGTAGTTTTAAAATTCTGTAAAGTGTGGGAAAAGGTCATTTTACCCTCCAGAACACTTCACGGTCCTCTTTTTTACTAAGGAATGGGCCGGAGAGGTCCGGGCCATTACAATGATGAACATTATAAAATCCAATGGAATAAGAATTCACATTATACTAAAAAGAACATACATGTATTTTAATGGTTCTAAAAAAATACAACTATTAGATGGAGATGTTATGATGAACCTTTCCATGTAAAAGAGTTTATTTGATGCTATTGTAACTAATCCTAAGAAATACAGTATTTGAACATTGGAAGAATTCTATAAATAGAGTTTCATGATCAAGGAGAAGTATATTTTTCTTATGAAACCCAATAGATATAAATTTTTTCTGATGAGTTTGTAATATATTATTACAATAGGAAGCTTTATTTAAATCTTTAAAAAATTTACCAAGGACATCAATTTTTGAAAAAAAAATTAAATTCCATAAGTTTTTCTTTTTCAATGGGTGTGTATAATCTAGTTTGATTAAGGTATTAAATTATTATGGAAACCAGATGATATACCTATATTTTGATCAATGGATCCCAAGTATAATAGATATATAATCTCTATCCAATAATTATTATTGTGTACTTCTATAGTTAGGAAGGTAGACACAATGATAGGTTGAATAACACAGATACCCTAAGTAAAGGATATTGACTTAATTAAAACTGACGTTTAAATTATAAAATATTTGTTTTAAATTTCACTCCATGTTTTCTTATATACATTATAATCTTTATTATTACATGTTTTTATTAGTTTTTTATTCCATTTTTCATGTTATAGGTAAATTTTTTATATTTATTATAATATTTCTCTTTGTTTTATTATAAATAAAATTGGTATGAAACACAATATATTAAATTTCATAAAGATGATTCTAAATATTATATGGTTATTATTTATATAATATAATTCACTACCCCCTATTATAGTAAAACAAATACCCTTTTAATCTTATATTTGGTATCTGATAAGGCCTCTACTTGTTATAAACTTTTTTAAACTGATGTTATGTAACACCCCGAAATTTTATGAAAAATATTCTTTTTAATTTCATTAATGTCTTCTGTTGTTCGCTACACCAAAAGAAGCTTTCACAACACGCATCCTTGACTTTCCTTCCATTACACGCAATCGCGACATTCCTCGATAGCGTGTGTAGTACGCAATAACGAGTTTCATTAAACAACAATATGCTATTAAAATATTATTAAAACTAGCCGTTATGAATTGTAATAACCAATTTTTGAAATTTTTTATATTTTATTTTTCAAAATGTAATTCATTTTTGGATTCGGAGTATCGAATTTAGCATAACGTGAAATTTTGGTACTTTTCGGATAACTTTCATTTTCTGATGAATAGTGAAAATTACTAAATTTTAATTAAAAACAACTTTTTTAATCGAAATAATTAATAGTGATAAATTATTAATTTGAGTGGTTTTAAAGTATATCTATAATTTATTTTTACAATTCAATACATTGTTGGTCATTGGATGTAATTTCACATTTACACCAGACATAAACAAATGTTTATCTTTTGATAGTTATTATCTCTTAAAAACACGCTATTTGTTGTGATAGTGGAAATTAATTATAAAATTAATTAATGTAACATATATGATGGGAATTTTTTAAAATAAGAATCATTTTTGAACTTGGAATATCAATTATAGCTTAGGGTGAAATATTGGCATTTTTCTGAAAAACTTCAATTTTTGATGAATAATGAAACTACTAATTTGTAGTTAAAAAAATTAATTTTTTCATAAATCTTAATTTTACCGTTTCTGTGAATGGAATTTCAAAAATCCGAGAGACACGGTTGATGTCAGTAAGTATAATGTGGTTCAATGAGATTAAAATAATTTTTGATGAATAATAACTTTTTACTTTTATTTACCACGGTTAAAGGTAAATAGGGTAATTAAGGGTAAAAATGATATTAATATTACCCTAACACATGTCCTAATCCTATTGGACAATTGTATCTCGACCGAAGACAACCCTAAGTGTAAAATATTATCATTTAGGCCCACTTGGGTTAGATTAGGACATTTATTATTATTTAATTCAAAGAGGAGTTAAAAGAGTTAAAATCAATGTTTATTTACTAAAACATTTTTAATATAGGGTTATACATAATATAATTTCGACTATAAATATTCATTAGAAAGCTAAAACGATTTCATACATAATGGTATTTTATTTTTAATTTTTATACTTCAAATAAGTTAATTTATTTATGACACAACGATGATGCAGTAATTACGTTTTTAAGAAAATATTAACATAATTGATGATATAAATGCCCAAATAAATGTAATTTGAAACTTTTTATGACTTAAACTAATTTTCTAGTTTAATATGACATGTTATTTTTGATTTACATAACTTTGTTTGAACTTATCATTCTGTTAGAAATTTCATAAAAAACATGTACCAAATAGTGTCATAATTGACATAAATTAGTTTTTAAAACAAATATTATATTATTAATTGTTATTTAATTCCTAAAAATCTAAGGTTCGGCCAAATGACTTAGATAAGGATATATATATTAATAATAAACAATTTGGGGTTCGTTTGGCTTGATATAGTATGTTTATTAACCATATAGTGTAAGAAAACAAAAAGACACGGTAAAAGTTAAATTATTTAATTTAGAGTTAAATCTAATTGATAAGTTTAAAATAATAACCTCAACTTGTCTAAATCCTATTGGATGAGAGGTTTTAGACCCATCCCCACATTATCTTAGAAATAAGACCATTTATAACCATTATAAACCGAATTTTACCTTAATATAAAATAATATTTTGAGATTTTCCTAGGATGCCCCTCTCCTCCCTTATAAAAGGGCACCTCCTCCCTCTCCTCCTCACACAAATTTGAGCATTAATGCTCGGCCAACCCCTGCCAAAATCTCTTCTCCACTTCCCTAATATCATCCTAGAGGTCCTGGTCATCTTCAAAGACCATCCTTAGTTCTTTAAGTGGAGTATAAGTGAAGGCGCGTCAAAAAGAGGTAATATCCATTACCGATCTTTTTCAATTTCTTTCTTCTTCAACTTCTTCTTCATTAGTTGTTTCATGATAAAGTAATAACATCAGTATATCTTATATACTGATATGTTATTATAAATATGAAACAACTCTAATTAACCTTCTATACATCCTACGGAAAAAGGAAATCACCGCGCGTGCGTACGTACGGAATACCGTCTCCATGCCGTGGTGTAATCTATTTTCCGTCACCAACTTAATGGGATGGGTATAATGGTGTAATGAGTAACTATATATGATTATTATAAAGTGATATTTATATTGAAATAGTATAAATACACTTAAATACAATTCCACGATCATGGGAACAATATCATCGCTCGTGCGTACGTACGGAATACCGTCTCCACGATGTGATACGACTTATTCTACATGATCATCATTACATAGTAATTATATAAATGAATTGAATGAATAAATATGATATATTTTACACTAATACCATTCTGGATATAAGGTATCAATAACCTTCAAAGAAGAATAATAATTTATTCGGCAAAACACGCATAAGAACAAAAGGCAATAAAGACCCGAGTAATAAGTAACAATGAAATACTACTAATAAGAAGCAAATAATATGACCATATATAATATCATATCAATATTTATGATTCTGAAATAAGTCAATAACATTATTTAAACCATTATACAGGAGCTTCGGAAACGTACAAAGCAAATAGGACCTAAGGTAAGGGAAATATCACAATCTCATTTTTATCCGAGATTGTTTATACCTTGGTATTTACTGGGGTGTATTTTATCATCCACATCCATGATTACTCAATATGTAATATTATTTCCAATCACCTAAAAATGTTTAAATCCTATTTTACCCTTCGGTGAGTTTTTATTAAAAGATATGAAAGGAATCTTTTGTCGTTTTTCATACGAGGTACTTTTTTGACTTTTCCGAAAAAAGTACGAAGAATGTTTTTTTAACTTATACGGCATGAAAGGTTTTTTAAAACATTATTTTCAAGAAGCTTCCTTTACATGTTTTCAAGTTTATTTCTAATAAACTTCTTAGTGTTTATAATTTTATGACATGTTAAGAAAAGAAAAGTGTTTTTGAAGAAGAAATGATATTTTCCTCAAGAATGGAGTTCAAGTGTTTTATCAAAATTATTTTCCATCTAAGATAATAAAGGGTTCTGTTTTTATCCCTACTATTACATTGATTTGATTATGTTGTGAGGGAATTATTTTTATGAAGTCATTTACCTTATATGATTTGTTTTATGATGTCATGATGTTTCAAGAATCCCATTTTTGTTACATGTGTTATGCGATGATATATGATTTATGATTATGTGGAACACATAAGAAAGGATTCATTATAAGATGGGTGGGACCTATATCTCCCTCCAATGCTTTGGGTAAAGATTTATATATCATGAGATAGACATGGATGGAACGGAAGGTTATTTTGGTTCAGTGATACAGGACTGAAACGAGGAGTGAACTCAGTTCAGAAATGGACATTGTCCGCTAAGATAGTCTTGGCAATGAGTCATGAGTAACAAGAAATGATTTTCCATGTGTGCGTGCCACAAAGTTTCAAGTTTTATGTTATGATTAGAGGGATCTCATATTAACGTCTATGATTTATTCCATGTTAATATATTATGATCTCTTTTTTAGGTTATGATTTTCAAAAAGACATGATTTGATTTTTATTTCCTTTATTTGCCCTTGTTGAGCATTTGAGCTCACCCTTTTATGTTTTCTTTTCCCCAGGATATAAAGAAAGGTTTTAGGTAAAAAAAAGAAGATATTTATGGGAGATGTTGAAGATCTTTCACCAAGACTAGAAGATTTCATTCTGAGTTTCCAAAGACACTAAACTATTACGATCCTTGTGTGTGTGTTTTGTTATGTACTAAGTATTCCGCAAAAGTAATGTAATGTTCATGTACGTTAAGCTTTGGGTCTCTACAGTTGGTATCAGAGGAAAGGTTTAGTCATCCTTTAGAAACTAGGATGCGAAAATGTTAGTGAGATCCCTAGAGATATTTCTAAGGTATGTCTAGGGATGTCCCTAAGGTTAAGTATACGTATAGGTTATAGTACTAGAACTACGCTAACGATCATAGAATTAAACCTAAGATGTTATATATTGATAGTACTCCCCCTTTATTATGTTGTTTTCCCTAGCATGAGTTTTGCCTCACACACTATTCTTTTTGGGTTTTAGATGATGGATGGAACCCGAAGGAACCATGTTGATCAATGCAATGGACAATGCAATGATTTTCCTCCTGAACAAACAAATGTTATGGGATATGGAGTGAAAAATCATATTGCTATCCTTACACAAGCTATGAATCATTCTGGACTTCCAAATGTGCAGAGAAGGGAACAATATTCTATTGAGTCCTTCATGAGGCAACGTCCACCTTATTTCAGTGGGACTTCTGATACACTTGTGGCTGAATAATGGATCAGTACCACTGAAAAGATATTTTCAGTTCTTCAATGTTCTGAACATGATAATGTCATCTTATCACTATATCGTTTGGAAGGTGAAGCTGATCAATGGTGGAATCTTATCAAGAATACAAGTCCAAGAGATGAAATTGAGTCCATGGAATGGGACGAGTTCAAGAACTTGTTTTTCAGTAAGTACATCCCTCGTATTCTTAGAACAAAGATGGAAAAGGAGTTTCTTGAGCTGAAGCAGAAGGATGATGAATCTGTTGGTATATACGAAGCAAATTTTACAAGACTTGCAAGGTATGCATCAGGCATTATCATCCAACCTGAAAGTAATGTTGATCGATTTTTTCAGTGTCTTAAAACCAAGCCTTCAAAGGGAATTAGCTATAGGAGACTTCAGTAGCTATGAAGAAATTGTGTGTTGTGATATCAAGGTAGAAATGGAAGTTGGTGTTACATATCTATCTCATGGTTTTGACAAGAAACGAAAGATGGAGTTCAAGGAGAAATCTCAGAATAATGGTGAAAAGAAGATGAATGTTTCCTTATGAACAAAGTGTGAAAAGAAGAATGGTGGAGATTGTCTTAAAGGGACTAGAAAATGTTTTATGTGTGGAAAAGAAGGTCATCGAGCAGCTGAGTGTCGAAGTAATGGAAAAAGGGATTCTAATGATGTGAATAAAGAAAACACTGCAGAGAATGCACAACCAACACTTCAATGCTTCAAGTGCAAGGAAATGGGGAATTATGCTAATAAATGCCTCAATCCAAGGGTTAGTGATGATCGACATGAGCAACCACTTAAGGCAAAGGATAGAGGGAAGTCACATGCGATCACTATTGGCAATGTTGAATATGACACCGATGTAGTGTAATGATTAAGTGTTTATGTAATGGGATTCCAAAATAAAGTTGTATCATGGAGTATTGGAATATTTATGTATTGGTCTAATGTGGTATTCAAAGTGGTTGATATATTATGCGCATAATGAAGGGAAAACGAGAAAATGAAATGTTTAACAGTATTCATGAGCTCATGATTGATATAAGGACTATGTGATATCATGGTTTGAGTATATAGAATTTTGAAGATTTTGATATGCGGAAAGTGTTAACTTTTAACTGCATTCATGTTTTCACTAAGTTTTAATGGGTATTTAATAGAATACATGATTAAGGACTTTGAATGTTTGAAATGGGACCAACAAAACATATCTTATGTTATATGGGGATCAACGATGGTATTAAATCTCTGGTAATTGTTTTCACTATGTTATGATAGTGGACTGCAGTATTATGGATAAGCCTAAAGATTGGAATGGATTATGTTGTACATAAGTTATTATTGTTTAAGGATAGAAGTTTTTTTCGATACTATTGATGGGATGTTATAGTAATATAGTTTTAGAAAAAGGACAACCTGCAGGACGGGCGACAGCCCATCGCGTCGGACAAGGCTGTGGGAATCGAACCCACAACCGAAGTGCGACTGGCCTATATCGCCTACCACTGGCCTAAAGGATGTCCCTGTTAAGTTGAAACTAGTTTTATTATATTAAGCAGTATGATATATGAAGTATAAGTCCATTTTAGGAACCATATATGATTAATCTCACTATAGATCGAATTATGTATATAATTTTTGCTAACCTTTTGTTTGAGACAGATGGAATGACCCATCATTCTATCACATGATCTGCTAACACTTCACGAATAACAAATTCAACTTCATTTATTTAAGAGATGAAGTGGAAATTGTTCAAGGAATGAACAATAGTGAGATTATACCAAAATAAAGTAAGTATTTATTCTAATTCAAATTTTCAACTTTAGGGAAATGATCTTGAAAACCGAAAATGTTGTCCTAGTTCCCTTATATCCGATGAATCAAATGGTACCCTAGATCGTCACAAATTTATGGCATTGTGATTGCTGTATTTTCCATAGCCATGTTCTCTACCACTCTCCATCAGAACATGATGGTTAGATTTCTCTTCCGTATCCATATTTTCACCTATGTGGAAACCCAGTGATTAGTTTATTTGGGTAACCGTTACGTTTCGTACTTTTGTTTTTAAAGATTGGTTTTGTTATTCTTTTTTACGATGTGGGTTTCTATTAAAGAAACTTTCGAATAGTAAACCATTTATAACCCCGACGAATTTCGAGGGCGAAATTAATTTTAAGAGGGGTAGAATGTAACACCCCAAAATTTTATGAAAAATAATCTTTTTAATTTCATTAATGTCTTGTGTTGTGCGCTACACCAAAAGAAGCTTTCACAACACGCATCCTTGACTTTCCTTCCATTACACGCAATCACGACCTTCCTCGATAGCTTGTGTAGTACGCAATAACGAGTTTCATTAAACAAAAATATGCTATTAAAATATTATTAAAATTAGCCGTTATGAATAGTAATAACCACTTTTTGAAATTGTGTATATTTTATTTTTCAAAATGGAATTCATTTTTGGATTCGGAGTATCGAATTTAGCCTAAGGTGAAATTTTGGTACTTTTCGGATAACTTTCATTTTATGATGAATAGTGAAAATTACTAAATTTTAATTAAAAACAACTTTTTTAATCGAAATAATTAATAGTGATAAATTATTAATTTGAGTGGTTTTAAATTATATCTAGAATGTATTTTAACAATTCAATACAACGTTGGTCATTGGATGTAATTTCACATTTACACCAGACATAAACAAATGTTAATCTTTTGATAGTTATTATCTCTTAAAAACATGCTATTTGTTGTGACAGCGGAAATTAATTATAAAATTAATTAATGCAACTTATATGTTTGGAATTTTGTAAAATAAGAATCATTTTTGAACTTGGAATATCTATTATATCTTAGGGTAAAATTTTGACATTTTACTGAAAAACTTCAATTTTTGATGAATAGTGAAACTACTAAGTGGTAGTTAAAAAAATTAATTTTTTCATAAATCATAATTTTACCGCTTCTGTGAATGGAATTTCAAAAATCTGAGAGACACGGTTGATGTCAGTAAGTAAAAAGTGGTTCAATGAGATGAAAATAATTTTTGGTGAATAGTAACTTTTTACATTTATTTACCACGGTTAAAGGTAAATAGGGTAATTAAGGGTAAAAATGATATTAATATTACTCTAACACATGTCCTAATCCTATTGGACCAGTGTATGTCGACCAACAACAACCTTAAGTGTAAAATATTATCATTTAGGCCCACTTGGGTTAGATTAGGACATTTATTATTATTTAATTCAAAGAAGAGTTAAAAGAGTTAAAATCAAAGTGTATTTACTAAAACATTTTTAATATATGGTTATACATAATATAATTTCGTCTATAAATATTAATTAGAAAGCTAAAAAGATTTCCTACATAATGGTATTTTATTTGTAATTTTCATACTTTTTATAATTTAATTTATTTATGACACAACGATGATGCAGTAATTACTTTTTTAAGCAAATATTAACATAATTGATGATATAAATGCCCAAATAAATGTAATTTGAGACTTTTTATGACACAAACTAATTTTATAGTTTAATATGACATGTTATTGTTGATTTAAGTAACTTTTTTCGAACTTATAATTCTGTTAAAAATTTCATAAAAATCATGTACCAAATAGTGTCAAAATTGACATAAATTAGTTTTTAAAACAAATATTATATTATTAATTGTTATTTAATTCCTAAAAATCTATGGTTCGGCCAAATGACTTAGATAGGGATATATATATTAATAATAAACAATTTTGGGTTCGTTTGGCTTGATATAGTATGTTTATTATCCATATAGTGTAAGAAAACAAAAAGACACGGTAAAAGATAAATTATTTAACTTAGAGTTAAATCTAATTGATAAGGTTAAAATAATAACCTAAACTTGTCTAAATCCTATTGGATGAGAGGATTTCTACCCATCCCCACTTTATCTTCGAAATAAGACCATTTAGAACCATTATAAACCGAATTTGACCTTAATATAAAATAATATTTTGAGATTTTCCTAAGATGCCCCTCTCCTACCGTATAAAAGGGCACCTCCTCCCTCTCCTCCTCACACCAATTTGAGCCTTCAAGCTCGGCCAAACCCTGCAAAAATCTCTTCTCCACTTCCCTAGTATCATCCTAGAGGTCCTGGTCTTCTTCAAAGACCATCCATTGTTCTTTAAGTGGAGGATAAGTGAAGGTGCGTCAAAAAGAGGTAATATCCATTACCAATCTTTTTCAATTTCTTTCTTCTTCAACTTCTTCTTCTTTATTTGTTTCCTGATAAAGTAATAACATCAGTATTTATTATATACTTATATGTTATTATAAATATGAAACAACTCTAATTAACCTTTTATCCATCCTACGGAAAAAGGAAATCACCGCGCGTGCATACGTACAGAATACCGTCTCCACGCCGTGGTGTAATCTATTTTCCGTCACCACCTTAATTGGATGAGTATAATGGTGTAATGAGTAACTATATATGATTATTATAAATTGATATTGATACTGAAATAGTATAAATACACTTAAATACAATTCCACGATCATGGGAACAATATCATCGCTCGTGCGTACGTACAGAATACCGTCTCCACGATGTGATGCGACTCGTTCTACATGATCATCATTACATAGTAATTATATAAATGAATTGAATGAATAAATATGATATATGTTACACTAATACCATTCTGGATATAAGGTATCTATAACCATAAAATATGAATAAGAATTTATTCGGCAAAACACGCATAAGAACAAAAGGCAATAAAGACCCGAGTAACAAGTAACAATGAAATATTACTAATAAGAAGCTAAGAATATGACCATATATGATATAATATCAATATGTATGATTCTGTAATAAGTCAATAACATTATTTAAACCATTATACAGGAGCTTCAGACACGTACAAAGCAAATCGGTCCTAACGTAATGGAAATATCACAATCTCATTTTTATCCGAGATTGTTTATACTTCGGTATTTACTGGGGTGTATTTTATCATCCACATCCATGTTTCATCAATATGTAAATTATTTCCATTCACCTACAAATGTTTAAATCCTATTTTACCCTTCAGTGAGTTTTTAGTAAAATATATGAAAGGAATCTTTTTTCGTTTTTCGTACGAGTTACTTTTTTGACTTTTCCGACAAAAGTACGAAGAATGTTTTTTTTAACTTATACGACATGAATGGATTTTTAAAAAATTAATTCCAAGAAGATTCATTTACATGTTTTCAAGTTTATTTTTAATCAACTTCTTAGTGTTTATAATTGTATGACATGTTAAGAAATGAAAAGTGTTTTTGAAGAAGAAAGGATATTTTCCTCAATAATGGAGTTCAAGTGTTTTATCAAAATTATTTTCCATCTAAGATAATAAAGGGTTCTGTTTTTATCCCTATTATTACATTGATTTGATTATGTTGTGAGGTAATTATTTTTATGAAGTCATTTACCTTATATGATTTGTTTTATTATGTCATGATGTTTCCAGAATCCCATTTCTGTTACATGTGTTATGCGATGATGTATGATTTATGATTATGTGGCACACATAAGAAAGGATTCATTATAAGATGGGTCTGACATATATCTCCCTCCAATGCATTGGGTAAAGATTTATATCTCATGAGATAGACATGGCTGGAATGGAAGGTTATTTCAGTTCAGTGATGCAATACTGAAACGAGGAGTGACCTTGGTTCAGAAATGGACTTTGTCCGCTAAGATAGTCTTGGAAATGAGTCATGACTAACAAGAAATGATTTTCCATGATTATGTGTGCATGCCACAAAGTTTCAAGTTTTATGTTATGATTATGGGGATCTCATTTTCACTTCTATGATTTATTCCATGTTATGATACTATGATCTCTTTTGCAGGTTATGATTTTCAAAAAGATATGATATGATTTTTATTTCCTTTATTTGCCCTTGCTGAGCATTTATGTTCACCCTTTTATGTTTTCTTTTCCCCAGGATATAAATAAGGGTTTTCGGTATAAAAAAAAGAAGATCATAATGGGAGATGTTGAGGATCTTTCACCAGGATTAGAAGATTTCATTCCGAGTTTCCAAAGACACTAAAAAATTACGATCCTTGTGTGTGTGTTTTTTTATGTACTAAGTATTCCGCAAAAATAATGTAATGTTCATGTACATTAGGCTTTGGGTCTCTACATGTTATTTCTTTAAAAATTGAATGATTATAATTTAGATGGTAGTTTTTTCCAATGGGGAACATTAAGTTTTAAATCCATGAAGACCACCAATATTTGATTTTTTATTATTATTAATTTTGGAGAGATCACATGAAACCATTATTTATAAATACTAGAGTTGAAACTTTTGTCATGATGACTGAAAATTATCAAATTCCTGATAAGTATGTTGTTAGTAGGTTTACTTGAGAAGAGAAATATGAATATGAAATAATGTAATATGTTAGAAACGCACTATTATTCTCAATTTCTAGAAGCATATACAGTAATATTTCCTTATCTGAAGTAGTTCAAAAAAATTTCGAAACATTATGTAACTAATAATGGAACTTATATATTTTTATAAACTAAAAGAGACATGTTAATATTAGACTGACTGAAAAATGTTTTTCTATTATTATGAAAACACTTTTGATGAGAAAGTGAGAAACCTTACATGACATCACCACATCACCAAATCACCACTTAAAAAAATACATAAACAATGGATGAAATCCATTCAAGCCTAAAAACGACAAACCATCGTAGTTTTAGCCAAAGTCTTCAAGAAATGGCCATGGTACCACGAACATGGGGAAACAAACTTTAGGAGAGATGGAAAAACCATATAACCGATCTTCTCAAAAACCCACTGATGCGACTATCGACACCTTCCCAAATGCACAAACCTGACGACAGACTCCAATCGGATTCTACCCAACCCTCCAACGAAGTTATTAAGATTATACTAATTTTATTTTAATTTCATACCTATAAAATCAATTAATAAGATTCATTAAGGTTTTATGACCATTTTTAAAATCTTATTATCTCTTAGAGATAATAACATTTCTGATGAACATATGGTTGAGACAATTATTTATATTATTTGAAATGAGTGGGAATCAAAGAAAATAGATTTGGATAAAACTAATAACCTTACTAAACAATGTTTAGATGATTGTATTGGAACTATAATTCTATATAAGAGAATTTTTAAATGAAATATAGGAAAATAAAGGAATAATAGTAGGGTAGATTTTTCCTTTATAAATATTGTATCAAATAAATTCATATCTTGTGAAGATGTTACTTATAAATTAAAGAAGAATAACATAAAAATTTAAACCTGAATCATTTCTAATAAAAATTGTAATAATGATATTTCTAAAAATTTTTGAGGAATGGAAGATATTTTCCTTAAGAGTGATTATTTTTCAGATATAAAAAATGTAAATAGAAATATGTGGAATGAATGAAACTTTTAATGATATTTTTTATGATTTAAAAATATATGGTCATATCAAAAAATACTGTACTATACAAAATAATAAATAAAAGAGTTGAAGAAATTTCTTTAAGAATAATGGGAATAATAGTTTAAAATCATCTAAAAATTGAAATGAAAGTGGTGGAGACAATTCTTCTAAAAAATATTCAAACAATAATTATGATAGTGAAAACGTTATTGGTTTTTATGTGGATATTCTAATGTCTAATAACTAATGCATTGAAAATAAAATTTCAAAATTATTAAATAATTTAACTTTTAATGAACAATAGAAATATTTATATAATGAATTTTATACCTCTTCATATGAAGAAAAATTTATTATATCTGATGACTAGGGAACATTACCAATATTTGAAGTAGTATCTATATTTTCTACTTTTCATGAAATATATAATAATATTTTTAAAAGAATAATTAATGTGATTAGGTATATCTTTCCAAATAATATTCTATAATATCAAAAAATTCCTCAAAAAATTAAAACTATTAATATAGAAGTAGGTATGAATCTTATTCTAACTCAAAAAAATTAAAATAAGGATTCAGTTATGATGCTAAAAATTGAGACATATATTATAGGAATATTTCTATCAAAATTGAATTCTATGAAGGAAGATTTTGAAAATATTTATATATATTTGATACCTTGTAGAAATACTTTTGGGATTAGTTTTAGCAATGAAAACCCACATTTACAAAACAATTATGTTATTCCAAGAATTACTACCATGTAATAAATATCAGAGAGATTGTCACTGGAATAAAAACTATTATTTAAATACTGTTCCAAACATTGGTTTTACTAATTCATATATTTATATGTAAATATAAGTAGAACAATATAAAATAGTTATACATATGTGGATTTTGAATGACATTTTTTCTAATAATTCTAGACCCAAGAATGTATGAGAGCCAAAAATATAATTTTTCAATTTTAGGAAGAAAATAAAATTTCTAACTTCAAATATATATGGTATAATAATATTTTATGTTCCAAAAATATGGATGGAAACATGAAATTTTTTCTTGAATATTATCAAGATGAAATGTGGAAAATTAACTTTTAGATATAATGATCAATGAAAAATATACAATATATGTTATATTGTAATTCTTTGTAAAGCCTTAATTTATATTGTTTGATATGTTTTATGTTTTAAGCTGAACCAAATTAGTATATATGAATTATGTAATAAGGGATAAATTGTGAACATTGGGAATTAGAAATGTATTATTCAAATAAAAGAAGGTAAATTTATTCTTTCTGTTGATATGCATGAGAATGTGTACACTCATAATATAGAAGTCCTTATAATCCAATATTATCCTTAACATAGTGCAATGGAAGATAATTCTTGGTTATGAAATAGAAGGTTAGGGAACAATACTGTTATAATGTTAGTTATAATTTCTATGAAAGGGTTAGTAGAGATCTACAAGATCTTAGGTTTAATTATTATAAGGATTGTGATACTTATTAATTTGTTATACAACATAAGTTAATATTTAAATATATCTTTGAAATTTTAAATTTTTATTTTCTAATGTTAGTGAACATGGATTTATTTGGTCCAACATATAAATTAACAATTAGTGGAAAATACTATCTCTATGTCTGAGTTTCTCACAACACTAGAAATATGTTTTTCAATATTACAACTAAATAGTTGGAATCACTTTTATGATTAAAATAAATTGTAAACCATGCTGAAAATGAGAAATGAATGCCTTTTATTACTATTCATAGTTTTCATGGTGGAAATTATAAAAAAATCCATTTTTAAATATTTATGTAGTAAGAAAGGAATTATAGATAACTTCTCAGCTCCTAAAACCCCTTGGAAAAATAGTGTTTCTACTCAAAGTAATATAATTATTTACTAATGTGAGTAACCAAAAATAATGAATATACTATGAGAAAACGTTTTCTCTAGTAGCTATAATTGAATCAATTTTTATACTTTCTCCTGTGAAGAATTATTAATTTTTACACTTTATCAAATAAATGTAAAGTGTGATTTTATTAATGTATATATACAATAGGATGCTTATGTATAAAAAAAATTTAGTTTTGAAAATTCCAAATATCTTGTTAATGATTTTATACACACTAATTCCCCCCATATACATAAAAAATACCCAATATCCTTGTTTGATAGACTTACTAATTTTTTCCAAAAGAAAAAAAAATCATGGGAGCTGCAAATCAAACTCTTTTTATTAAACATGTTTTCAAAAAAACCATAATCATTAAAATTTATATCAATAGAATCATATTTGGATAAACTAATAAATAACTTTCTAGTTATATTTTGTATCTTGAAGTATGATTTTGAAATGGTAATAATGGGTAAACTTACCTATTTTCCATGGTTCTGAAGTTTTTCAAAAACTAGAAAGAAATTTTTATCTGAATAAAATTATATAATATATTTAAATAAAAGGATTGGATATGAAAATTCTTATAGTATTATTAATCCTATTATATCCTCAAAATCATTGGATTTTGGTTATTCCAAGAAACCAGTTGATCAAAATTGTTTAAGTAGAATGTTTGGTAGGTTAATATATCTTATAGATGGTCAACCATACATAACATTTTATATATTATTTTGTATATGAGTTCAATATATTATTCATGAATCCCATTTAAAATCCTTAAAATTAATTTTTTGTTTCCTTAAGAGAACTATCAATCATGGATAATTTTACTCTTTCTAAAATGATTTTAAAATAAATAAAAATTTACGTATTTCTGTTCATGGATGTAAAATTGATTGAAAACGTACATTTAGAAATTTTAATTTCATAAAAGAAGCATTATTTTGTATGTATTTTAGGAAATAACATTCTATATCACTTTACACTACTAGAGGTGAATATATAGTAGTTAGAAGTTTTTGTTCTCATGTTTTTTGGATACAACACAGACCCATTAACATTGGAATGAGGATTAATGAAAATCCTTTTTTAGTGATAAAACAAGTTAAAAAGAATTATATAAAAAAACTACACAACACTCTAAAGATAATAAAATTGAAATAATACACCATTTCCTTTGGGATCACACACAAGTACATGATATCATTTTATAATTAATTTTAACATAAGAACAATATGATGATATTTTTATAAAACCCCTCAATTCTGATAGATTTTAATATATTAAAAAAATCATGGAGTTGTCAACATAAAATTATCATTTATGAAATTTCAATTTACCTATATACTTAAAAAAATAAACTCCTTGGAAATGTAGGGGAAATTTTTTTCCCTATGTTTTATGTTTTTTATAACCCTTTGTCAAAAGTATTATTAATAATTTTCTAAAAAATATTATTTTAATTATGTCTTGTATGAATTTTTTCAATATAATGTTTTCTTAATTATCTTCTAATGTTTCATCAGACCGACATAAATCTAAAATTTTATCATACATACTCATTCTTTATTCAATTTTTATTATTAAACCAAGAAGATTATATTTTCTCATAGACTTTCCTAAGAATATTTATAAAATTTTATACATAAGGAAAAATCTCGATATTGTTTTTTACTAGTTTATATCTATTTTTGTTATCATTTCAATGTTATTAATAATTTTTATGAAAATTTTATTTCTTAATTTATTTTATAAACATTCGAGTTTCATTAGAACAAATTTTTGTTTAAAAAAACAAAAACCAAAAGTTACCAAACATTAGGAGTTCAAATTTTTTTATCTTTGGAAAAATGTTATCTACCATTGAACTTTTTGAGATATTTAATATAATTCGTTTTATTTTAGGAATTTAAATCATATAAGTGGGTGACCACTTCATCACAATTTTTTCTAGAAATATATCTTTCCTTTCAATATTTATTCCATTTAATTTGCTATTTAGTTTTCCATTGGTTCATAAGTTTCTCACATCGTGGTTTATTGAATATTTATAAGAAAATTTAAAATAGATAAGAAGTTAATCAAATACTCATCTACCGAGTTTTGTTAAAAAAATATTACTTTTTATTGAAGTAAAAAATCATTAATCAAGGATTTGAATCATTGTGTGTTTCCAAATAAAATTTTGATTTCCATTATTCCAAGATTTTTAGTGTAACACCCAAATGTGTTTATAAAATATTTGAAATAATGTTAATTCTTCAATATCATTCATTGCAAGAAATATTGAATTTAAATGAACTGCATGACACTATAAGTATAAAATGACCATTTTAACCTAGCCTTTAAGTTTGTAGGACTAAATTTAACCAACTTATGAAAATATATATTAAATTCATTGGCTACCAATTATTTATAAAATATATATATATCAATTATGTATTTTTATTTCTGTATTAATGAAATGAGTGAATATCTATTAGTAAATGAAATTAATGAAACATATATTTTATATACTTAGTAAAATATTTTTTTATATTCATCAAATAGATATTTTTTTCATAGGGTATAAATAAACCCTATTTGATGTATAAAGCCATTTATTTTCTAAAAGGGTAATTTTAACCCTTTTACTAGAGAAACCATTTAAAATTAAGATTTTGAAACATTAATAATTTTTATATGAAAACATAAAAATGTTATTTATAAGCGGGATATAAATTTCACTTTGGATGAATTTTTGATATTTTCTGATAACCTTCTAGTTTTGATGAATCATAAAAATATACTAAATTTTAATTGAAAACAATTTTTCCTTCAAAATAATTTATATGGTAAAATTATAATTTTGAATGGTTTTAAGTCATAAATAAAATAATTTTTTATTATTTAATATAATTAATGTCATTAGTATTAATTTTATATTAAATTCATATTTAAAAAAATATCAATCTTTTTTAATGGTTTAACTTTTTATATCCATTCTCTATTTCTCATAGCATGTTTAATATTAATTGAATTACTGAATCTTCTTTGATTTTAATTTTGAAAAAATGATCCCATATTCAGAATAATTAAGTCCAACTTATGTAAATGGCTTCCTTTTATTTTGAAAAGTAACTTCAGTAATTTTTATTAATATGATAAAATGGTAAATTTATTAATTAACGGTAAAAGAAAATATTATAAAATTACCCTATAACATGTCCTAATATCATTGGATTTGTTTTTTTCAAACTAAATCATTCTTGGGTCGAAATGGTGTCATTTGGTTGCCACTTGGGTGAGATTAAGAAATATAATTTATGTTATTTAAAGAAAAGTAAAATATATCTTACTCAAATTTTAAAAACTATACCATTTTTAATATAAGGTTACATGTAATATAAATTATATTATAAATACTAATTTGAAATTTAAATGTTTTTATTTTTCATCATAATTTATTTTTAAGTGCTCGGAAATAAATAATTACTTTAAATACTTATACTTTAATGATAGAAAAATTATATAATTGATGAGATATCAATAAAATTAATATTATTAAAGTGATAATAACTATTAAAAGACCCAAAAACTTGACCAAATCATTTTGGTAAATTATATCTCGACCTTAACCATTAAAGGATAGAGTTATTGACCATTTTTTCCTTATAGAAAAGATTATGATGCTTATATTATTTTATTTAAAGTGATGATGACATGTCAGATTCATGTTTTTATAAGCATAACATTTTTAATGATGGATTATACATAAGATATATTAGATTATAAGTATTATTATGAAATATATAATATTTATCATGTTTATATTATTTTATTTTTAAATTTTTATTTACCAAATAATTATATTAAATAATTTCAAATAAACTGTTATAGTAATTATTTTATTAAGGAAGATATCATATAATTATTATAAATAATATTAGGGTAAATATAATTTGATCTAATTAATTTGTAAAATGAATTTTATGTATGAAATTGAACTCTTATGAATATAATAAAATAATATCTTAGAAGTTAACTTTTTAGGTTAATATTTTTAAAAATCAATGAATTGAATAGTGTCAAAATTGACACTATTGATTGTTTTTCAAAATAATGTTTTATTAAATTATTTAAAAACATAAAAAAATTTAGAAATATATAATAATTAATATATGGAAAAAAAATATCAATTATTTATTTATAGTGTAATTGACATCAAACAAGTAAATATTTTACGCTTTTAATTTTGAAATATTGATCACCCTCATTAAGAATTAAATAGAATAACTAACTGTTAATTAAAATGATAAGGTTTAAACTAATTGGAAAACGTGTCTAAAATTTATTATATGATTATATTACATCCATGTCTCATATTATATTTAAAATTGGACATTTTGGATATTTTTTATGGGGTTTTCTTTTTTATAAATTAATATTTTTAGAGATCCCAAATGTGCTTCCCGCCTCAATTATAATTGGGCACCTCCTCCCTCTCCTATTTACTTTACTTTGAGCCTTCAATATCATACAACCCCTACCAATTTCCTTTATCAACTTCCCTAGTTATATAATATAGGTTCTGGTATTCATTAATCACAAAATCTAGTGCTTTAAGAGGATATTTAGACGGAGCACATTGAAGAAGAGGAAATATCCACTACTGATTCTTTCAAATATATTTCTTATTCTACTTTCTCTTCATGTGTTGTTGAATTTTAAATTAATAACTCAAGTATCACTTATATACTGAGATTTTATTTTGATTATGAAACAACCATATTCCATCTTATATTTTTCCTATAAAAAAATCAACACACATAAGTATATACAAATTACCGTCATCACGCTATGGTGTAATCTGCCTTTCACCACCACCTTGCTTGTATGGGTATAATGATGGAAATAATAACTATATATGATTATTATAAAATTATATTGATCCTAAAATATAATACTATAAGAACCCAAATCTTGATTTCAGGTAAGGATCTTTATTTCGGTTTGTTTTTTAAGAAAAGAAAGAAATGGGAACTTTATACGTACATGTCATCTACTTATGAGTACACAACATGTACTTGGGTAATGCGTATAAACTTGTATTGGCCGTGTAATGGCTGAGTACATGGTCGTGTAGGTGATCAGAAAGACCGCCTAAAGAGGGGGCCAACTTTGGCTAATACACAGATTGCACATTAATGAACACACCATTTTTATTTTTTACTTGATAAATCGGTGTAGGATCACATCTCATCCTCAAAAACAAATTCTACTCCCATCAGTTCGTACTAGAGAGCAACAGAACGATCACGAACAACTAGAACCTATCGTTTCTCCGTCCGAGCTCCTATTGAGACACTTTTAGTTGCAATGGAATCCCACCGGTGAGTTATCAATTCTCCAAGATCCCTTATATTTTATTCCTCCTCTCTCAAAAGTAATCGAGGGATGATCATTTTTAACATTTTGTATATCTACGTCATTCTAGGCCGATACAAGGGGTGATGTTCAAAATTATTTATTGTACAACATCATGGTAGGTTTTTTGTACCTTTTGTTGATTGTATTTGGATTATATGTGCTAATGTTTTTTCATACCCATGTTTCGGGTTTTTCTTGATTTTAAATTTAACCATGTTTAATAACTACTATGGTTGATTGATTGAAAAAGTGTTTTACTTATGCTTATGGTTAGGTACCTTGTTTGTATGACTTGTTTGATTATTATGGATTTAGATTTATCATATTAAATGATTCTAATATGAATTTTGGAGGTTTGATGAAGGGGAATATGACTATGATATCTTACCGAGGTAGGGTCATTTATGTATGCTGATTGTTATTAGACCAATAGGTATTGACTATGAGAGATGCCAGGTGGTCTTTTCCCCAGTGGATTAGACTATTAGAGATTTATCAAGTGGTTTTTAATAATTGTTTGATAGAATGTTTGTCCCTATGGAATTTACTGTGAGAGATATCATGTGGTCGTTATATTTTATTGATTCTATATTTACCAAGGGGTATTGACCGTGAGAGCTTTCCATGTGGTCATTTATAAATGATATTGATAAGTTAGACCAAAGGGGTTATACTGTGAGAGTTTCCCACAGGGTATTTATTAAAAAATTGTTTTTATGTTAGACCAAGATGATTATACTGTGAGAACTTTTGTAAAGGGGCATGATTTATTAATTGAATGATTGTGACGAGTCTGCTAAGCCAAAGCACAAGCTTGGACTCAGTCTTAATTGATTTGTTTAGATGCTATTGTGAGACATCTGTTTATTAATATTTCACAGGAGGGTATAGATATTAGGCTAGGTACTCAGATTACATTATTCAAATGATGAATAATAAATGTAAATTAATGTAATGGAAAACTATAGGATTGTTTGCTTTTGAGTAATTCCTAATTTATTGCTTCATTTCTGCATATTGGCTGCTATATATATTTACTGATAGTTAGGAATAGATATTTTGGTGTTTTCCTATTGGGATTTGACTCACAACCTATTTAAGAGAAGATTTTGTGGTTGTATGTATAGATAAGGGAAAGCGCCCTTCTTCATCATGTACTTGATTGTTGTTGGAGCTGGAGATCATGGGACCAGACTAAGGCTTGCGATGTTGTTGGAGTTACTTGTTCGTTTTGTACTTTGGTTTAATTAATTTATTACTATAATTGTGACATGTTTGGTTGAATTCCTAGACACATGTGACATGAATCATTTATATATACTTCATTTTTTATATTACTATCAGTATTCTACTGTTCACTTTTGTTGTATGGTATTCCTGCTTCCTCTATTGTTTACCATTTACATTCCATTGAATATAATCTTCCAATGAGGGAATAATTTCCCGAATATCATACCTTGGACCTCGCTGCTAGTTGGAAGCCTCTAGAGTTTGGGGAAATGCGCTGGATGTCATGTGACCAACTAGGTTCGAGCACCTTTGGGTGGCAACCAGATTCGAGATGTTCCAAAGTGGTATCAAAGGAAGATCATTTTCTGCTTTGTCTTACTAACTAGATGCGACAGGTAGTTATATGAAGTAGTAGGTAGTTGGTAATAAGTTATTCCTAGTATTAGATAAGCATTGTATAGGGAAAAGAAAATTTACATCAAATATTTCAATTTTTATGGTTATGAGATTATTACAGTTCATTTGATTTCACTATTGGGTGTTGCACTAGTTTTGTGCTACGATTATTGATATCATTGTGGTTCTATTTATGTTGAAACCTAATGAGTTTAGGGTATTCTATTTCATGCGTCATATAGACTCTTGCTAGATATCACATGTCATGCATTCTTGTCATTTCATTTTGGATGGATTATTAATTGTATGTTATTGTGATTGATGTTTGGCTAGATATGCATGAGGTTGTGATAGATGTCATGATATAAATACCTACTATTTTTATAGGTTAGTGGTATATGTAATGTTTCATTGGGATGGATTCCAAAATTTGGTCCTTGAGGTGTTATGGGCCCTCTTGGATTAGAATTTGGTGGATCATGTTTGAACTTCAATTGAATTCTATTATGAAATTACATGAATAAGGATGCCAAACAATAATTTTTGGGGAATATGGGCTCTCACGGGTTTTATTTTTGCATTCCTTGGACAAATTATAAGTTATTAGTGGTTCTGGAGAAGTTTTGGAGGCTTAATGTCTAGAAACCAAGACAACACGATGTGTGATGTTATGAACACACATCGTGTGTTCTTTTATTCTGGAAGAACTAACTTTTTGTTTGTACATGTTGTGTATTGGGTGTTCACGCCATGTAGTGCTTGACTATATGACTGAATGTGTGAGCCAAGACATGGGGTTGGGAAAAATTTAGTAGAACACGTTGTGTATAGATTATACACACCATGTTGGGTAGAACCATGTATTCGGTCGTGTGACTAACGACGCGGGATGAGGAAACTTAGGTTGTACATGTTGTGTCTAACTTGTACATGCCATGTAGTTATCAATAGTGTGTCGAGTTGTGTGACCAATGACATGGGTGGATGGGACATAAGTGGTACATGCCATGTGTAGAGTGTGCATGTCATGTAATATTAAACTAGGAATGAACCGTATATTTCTATCCATGTAAAAGACCTTGGGCGGGAGAGAATATTCAAGTACACATTGTGTCACATGTGGAACATGCCATGTGTTGGGGTGTTACCCAACTAGGTTGGTGGAGGTACACACCAATGTTAAAAGCCAAAGGGAACACGTCTTTTAGAGGTTTTATATGTTGTGTAACCATATTTTGAAAAACTTTAATACTTTATTTATCCTGATCCATTCTTGCACTTTTATGTTGCATTCCTTGATAATCATAAATTGAGGTGTGTGCTTGAACTGATAGAGTCATGCCACTAAGAATTCCTCTGGTTATACTCCAGGTACAAGGGGATGATTACACACCATAAATGGTAGATTAGGGACTACCAAAAAATCCTCCCATCATGACTGTCTTGGAAGTAGCTGTTATACCGGACGTAGGTGATAATGCATAGTTTTGTGGAGGATTTATAAGGATGATGCAGACTTTTCACGGAGCACTACATCCTTCCCTGACTATGGCAGAGTTGACGTGGGTGTTCCAATAGAATCCTCCTCCCACTATTTCAGGGGATGGAGGACCACAAGCATAAAGTCATTGTTGTAGGCCCCGCATTTTATCTTTGAGCATCTGGATGACCCTACAAAGAGGAGGGTGAATATCAAAACTTACATGCAACATAATTACACCAAGAGACAGTGGGATGTTACCTCACAATTGGGACATCATCAAGATATGGCTTGGGAAGAGTTTGAGAGGACCTTATATGACCACTTCTACCCTGAGATGTTTAGGGTTGATCGAGACAAAGATTTCATGCATTTAGAGCAGGGTACTCTTTTAGTGATGAATTACTCATATTTTTTCACAAAGCTTCCGAGCTTCGCATCTATTTTGGGAGGTGAAGATTTATCACTGGATAGGCAGTTTGAGGATGGTATCGGGACCGACATCTGATCAAAAGTGAATGTTTTCAGACTGAATTCAGTGACTGCTATATAAAATTAGGCATTGATTACTGAGTGCAATCTAAGTGAGTTAGGAGCT
This sequence comes from Viscum album, assembly GCA_963277665.1. Lineage (NCBI taxonomy): Eukaryota > Viridiplantae > Streptophyta > Magnoliopsida > Santalales > Viscaceae > Viscum > Viscum album. The sequence goes on from OY728135.1 coordinate 1,374,486,242, forward strand.
GCGAGTCAGGGTGGTTCAGTATCCAAGGCTGGTACTCCTTCATTTGATAGAAAAAAAGTGTTCCAGGGAGCCTTCACGTGGTGATTCCAATAGCAAGGATCTTTCTACAAGTAGTCAGGTGATGTGTTACCTGTATTGGAAGAGTGGTCACATGACACCTCAATGCTCGAGAGACCCAGTTGAGTTCTGATCTTGTAGAAAGATGGGTCATCTTTTTCATTTTTCTAGTTTTTCTCACCAACAGCTAGTGAGAACGTAGCAGTTATGACTCCATGTTTAGGAGTTGTACCACCCGTTTCTCATCAGTCAGGGAACTGGAGTTTATCTGGTCATTCAGGCCATGGAGGTTTTCATTGTCGGGGTATCAAGATGATAGGTTTTCAACAAAAATAGAGTGGATTAGCTTAGGGTAGTCAGGTAGGGTCATAGGGTCATGGTACATGTCAAAGTTTTGTGATAGAGTAGAGCTAGTAGAAGTAGGATCCAGGACCCTCTACAGTTAGAGGTACAATTCTAGTTGCCTCAATTTTAGCTTATACACTTTTTTATACAACGGATTCCCATAGTTTTATATCTATTCTTATTGTGGAGAGCCATATGATTTTTATCTTTACATATGATTATGTTATGACACTAGACACTCTGTTGGAGATTAGGATAGCTAGTGTGCGTCAGTGCAAGGAGTGCCCTCTTGAGGTTGGTGGGTGTCACATCTTATGGGGAAACTATGTCTTAAATATGACAAGATAATATTTCATTCTTGGAATGGATGTGTTCGTCTCTTTTCAGTCCTTTTTTGACTGATATCACTATAGGGTGAGTTTCACGTCCCCAAAGGCCAAATCTGTTCTACATAAGGGAGAATGGGATGTTCATGAGAGTAGAGATGGACCTGAGCATCATGGGTTGCGATAAATTACATCCCGAATTGGTAGTTTATATCTGGATGACCAGGGGACTTCTGGATGAACCATATTCACTTCTTGGGTCATTTCATCTCGGAGACAGGAGTATCAGTAGACCTAGAGAAAATGAGAGCACCAATTTCCTGGAAGCATCCAAAGAACGTCTTTGAGGTACAGATTTTTCTAGGTCTGGATAGTTACTACATATACATTATTTAGAACTTCTCATGCTTATCATTTCCACAGACGGTCCGGACTAATAAGGGTTTGAAATAATTGTGGACAAATTTGTATGAATCATCCTTTCAAGAGCTGAAAGAGAGATTGAATTCATCACCAATACTAATTTTTTCAAATTCAGTCTAGAGTTACACTATTTACTGTGATGCATCTAGTATTAGGCTAGGAGTAGTTCTTATGTAAGGGGGAGGAGTCATTGCATATGGTTCTCTATAGTTGAGTCCACAAGAGAGGAATTACTGGACACACAATATCAAAATGGATGCAGTTGTGCATACTTTGCACTGTTGGAGACCCTATCTTTTTGGAAAGAATTTTTTTTGTATACAATAACCAAAAAATACACAATTATATCTTTACTCAGCATGATCTTACTTTGAGATAGTAAATGTGGGTTCAGTAACTTCAGCCTTTTGACTTTGATCTTTCCTACTCGCCTGGGAAAGGCAACATAGTGGCTGATGCATTGAGCAGGAGGACCCAGATACAGGTGTTCAGGAGGCCTGTAGTGAGTAGAAGCTTATGTATCTATTCTATAAGATGCATCTAGAGGTGCACAACAGACAGGGGAAGATGTTTCTTTCTTCTATATCTATTACCTTTATTCTACTAAATTGAGTGTGAATGAGGAAGCTATCATATTCTTAAGGCCTAGTCCTAAGAGAGAGTGTGTCTTGTGAGGAACCAACTCTTGGGTGTACCACATCTGAGGATGATGTTTTTAATTTCCATGGGCGTGTATGGGTGTCAGTAAACATACTCAAAGATATTTTGTGATATTTTCTAACCTCAGTATGGGCAGTTCATCCTGGTGTCACTAAGATGTATTGAGATCTAAACTATCAGTATTGGTGATCAGGCATGAAGAGAGATATTGCTGGTTTTGTTATGAGATGTTCCACCTGTCAACAGGTGAAGGAGAATCATTAGTTAATAGTAGGCCTATTATAGTAATTACCCATTTTTTAGTGGAAGTGGAATGATGTCATGATGGAATTTATAACGGGTTTACCAATGTCCCCACAAGGAAATGATGTTGTTTGGGTTGTTGTCAACAAGCTCACAAATGTTTCAAAATTCCTACAGGTTAAGTAAACCTTCAATGTTGATGATCTTGGAATATTGAACATCCTAGAGATTTTACATTTTCCTGGGGTTCCACACTCTATCGTTTCATACAGGGATGTCTAGTTTACTTCTTTTTTACGGCTAAGACTATAAAGGGCTATGGGTACACAGATATTTCTGAGTATACCCTACCTTCCCAAGATATATGGATAGTCCGATCATATGATTCAAGTTTTGGAGGACATGCTTTTAGCATTAGTCTTGGATTTTAGGGCACTTGGTAGAGACACACACCCCTGGTGGATTTTTCTTACAATAATAGTTTTCAGGAAACTATTCAGATATAACCTTATGAGGATTTTTATGGTAGGACATGCTGATTACCCATGTATTGGATGGATGTAGGAGAGGAAGCTATGTTGGGACCTTTTCCTATCCAAGAGACCATGGAGTAGGTGAAGTTGATTCGGAAGAGGATGGATACTGCACAATCTTGCTAGATGTATTATGTTAATCGATAGAGACAACCTATTGAGATCAAGGTTGGAGATCAGGTTTTCTTATGTGTCACACTAAGGTTGGGACACAAGAGGATTAAGAGATAGGTAAATCTTTCACCAAGATACATCGGGCCATTTTAGGTTCTGGAGAGAGTCAGGCCGGTTTCCTATCGGTTGTTGTTACCTGAAAGGCATCAGGCTATCCACGATTTCTTCCATGTTTCTAAGATATGGTATTACTTTTCAAACCCATCTCACATTTTTCAACCTTATGTGGTTGAGTTGGAGGTGGATGCATCCTTTGACGTGAACCCTATTTGGATTTTGGATCGCAACACGAAGGTACTCTATGGTCAGTATGTTCCTCTGGTATAGGTGTTATGGAAGCACGGGTGAGTACAGGATGAGACTTGGGAGAGAGAGGCTGACGTACGATCCTAGTGGCCAGAGTTGTTTGAAGTTTCTTCTTCACCACCCTTTTAAGAGTAATTTAGGGATGCATTTCTTTAAGTGGGGGGAGTTTGTAAGAACTCGGATCTTCATTTTAGGTATGGATCTTTATTTCAGGTTGTTTTGATGAAAAATGAAGAAATGTGATTTTTCGAAGTATATGTCGTGTACGTATTAGTACACGACGTGTAACCGTGTACTGTGTATAGTTGTGTACTAGCCATGTAATGGCGGAGTACATGGCCATGTAGGTGACCTGGAAGACCACAAAAAGCGGGGTCCATTTGAGGCTAACAAAAGACGTGTACATTTAATGAACCCATTCTGTACATTTCTTTTTTACTTGATAAATTGGTGTGGGATCACGTCTCATCCTCAGAAATGTCTTCTTCTCCTATAAGTTTGTACAAGAGTGTGATAGAATGAAAATAAACATCAAGTCCCTACCAGTTCTCTATCTGAGCCTTGATTGAGAAATCATTAGTTGTGTTGGAATCCCACCAGTGAGTTCTCAATTATCCTAGATCCCTTCTTCCTAATTCTTCCTCTCTCATGAGCTATCATGGGCTTATTATTTTTACGCATTTTGTATATCTATGTCATTATAGATTGATACAGGGACCTACGATCAAGAGTATTCATCGTACGACATCAAGGTAGGTGGTTTGTGCCTTATGTTGATTTTCTTTGGATTATATATGGTAAAAGTGCTGCATACCCACATTTTAGGTATTTCTTGATTTGAAATATAACCCTGTTTAAAACCTGTTATAGTTGACTGATTGAAAAGGGGTTTTTTACTTATGTGTAAGTTTAGGCACCAAAATGATGGCCTCCTGTTCTCAGAAAAACGCGCCTCACGCGCCTTGAGGTTTTCAAATTTTTTCAACTGTTACCGACCCTCCGCGCTCCTCTCCGGCTCCGCCTGTGCTGTTGGGGGTGGCGTCATCAGCTTCGGATGTGTCGGTTCCGCTTAATCCTCAGCGCGCTACTGCCCCGGCTCCTCCAGTTCCTATGACACCATCTTCGCTGGCTTCTTTGGTTCCTCCTACGACTGAGTTTCTTTCTTTAGAGCCGCCGGTTTCGGCGCCTGTTCGACCTGGCTGGTCATTTCGGGATGCGGTCAGAGGCTCGGGGGCAGGGGTTTCTAGCCTCTGTTTCTCGGACGTTGCACCGTTTTCTCAATCAGTGATGAGGGAGGGCTCTTCGGTTTTTTTAGTGGTGTCGGAGGTGGCTTTCAATGAGGCGGTTACGGGCTTAAAATGGACCCTAGTGGCAAGGCGTGGTGCAGGGCCCCTCGTGTTTTTGGGCGCTGGCGGTTTAGTCTGTCACGGTGGTCGATGGAGGTGCATCAGGGCAGGGAGGGTCTGAAGGCGGCGTTTTGGCTCAGTTTACCAGGTTTACCTCTACCCTTTCATAATGGAACCTTCTTAAAGATGATTGGGAATGACCTGGGTGTATTCTTGTGCTCAGCAGAGTCCTCAGTGACTGGCGCAGAGACTTTGGTTGCTAGGCTTTGCGTGGAGCTGGGCCTCCCGTTGCCGGTGCCAGAGAAGATCACTCTATCGATGCTGGGTGTTGTGGAGTGGGTGAAAGATGTAGTTTTTCTGGTGTTTCGTGGTATTTCTCGGCGTGTTTGTTTCAGGGACACTCGGTGCAGTCATGATGCAAATATCATGGGACCCCTCGGCCAGATGCAGACGTCAGTCGTCCTGCTCGGTCTGCGAGGGCTCATCCTGGAAACTTTGTTCCATTTTGATTTGGTGACGGCTCACAGACCTCTTTCCCGCGGGAGGGAGTCGGTTCAGGGTGGTGGCCATGCTGTGTCTGGCTGCTCCTCTATTGTTGTTGGCTGTTGTCAGTCGGTGCTTTCTCTCCTGGACTCCGCGTCAGCCTCCGGGGCTGTGTTAGGGACGTTTTTGAGGGGCCTCTGGTTGCATTATGGTCTGACGTCAGTCCCTACCCCTCTGTATCCCGGGGATGGATTTGGTAATACTCGGCCGGGTAGTGGGGCTGGAAAGCTTGCAGTGGTGTTTCCAAGGGGTGGTCTTTGTGAAGCGTGGTTTTCTCAGGATGGTGGTTCTTTGAAGGGGATGCTTGGGGATGGAAGGCTCCTGTGTGAGGGACCTAGCAGTGATATGCTAGTATCTTGCCAGGCTTTTTCTCGTCCAGTGGAGGTTCGGGTCTCGGTGCCTATCTCAGTGGTGGATGGTGGGTCATCCAGGGATGTTGTTGTACTGGATGGTGCTACTTCCACACCCCGCGGGCGGTCTGGCTGTCGGGATGGGATGCAAGGAGGGAGTTCCGGAGTGATCACCATGATGATGAGGAAGAAGCTACTTTATGGGGGAGGTGCATCTCCCCTGTTCGGAGGGCTACATCGCATGGGGCCAGCACCAGGATGAATAAGGCTTAATGTATCCTATTCTTATTTGTAATGATCGTGGTATAGGGGCTAGGGTTAAAACTGAATAAATTGTTTCAGAGGATAGGAAGCATAAATCCATCTTGGTTCCTGTTATCGAGAACAAACAGAGGAGTAAAAAGATCCAAGAGTTTTCTCGAAGGATGAAGATGCCTGCAGCCATGCATGGGGCCCCGTCGAATAACCATATTTGGTTGTTTTGGAAGAGTGGGGTTACAGTGAATCTGTGGAAGGTAGGGGATCAAGTTATCACATCGAAGGTGACATGGAATGGGTTTGAGTGGTTCATTTAATTTGTTTACGGGAGCTGTGATGCGCGTCGGAGGGAGGGTCTTTGGGCGGAGCTAGCGGATTTCGACCCGGGGGATATGACATGGATGGTGGGGGGGACTTCAACATTATTGCGGGACCGGATGAGAATAAGGGGAGGGGTTTGTTCCAGATCCGGGAGAGCATGGAATTTGTGCAATGCATGGAGGGGAAAGGTCTTAAGGATTTTGGCTTTTTGGGTGACCCTTTCACTTGGTGTAACAACCGAAGAGGGGAGATTCATAGTTGGGCCAGACTTGATAGGTGTTTTGTGATCCTTCGGGCATTTGCGGTGCTGGGCGAGGTAAAGGTCCTCCATTTGGCTAGGGGTTCTTTGATCACTCTCTGCTGCTACTGTCCTTTGGGAGGGTTGAGAGGCCACAAGAAGGATTTCTTTTCTCCAAGTTGTGGATCGATGACCAGGCTTTCTTTAGATTGGTTACGCAGGATTGGGGAGAGCCTTCCAGGGGGCATACATGGGTGGCGTTACATGGTAAGTTGTGGCGGTTGAAATAAGAGCTCATGCGGTGGGCGATTCTTGTACCGGCATCGGATAGGGAACTAGATTCCTTCAAAGAAGACATTGATATGCTGGAGGTTAGTCGGGAATGCAGGTGGGATGATGCTGTGTTTGAGGAACTCTCGGAGAAGAAGGAGGCCTTGGTTGTGAGGCTACTTTCTCAAGAACACAGGGCAAGGGATCGGTCGCGGGTGAGATGGCTTAGAGAGGGAGATAGGAACTCGGCCTACTTCCGTGAATTCATAAGGGAGAGACGGTGGGAGGTGAATCCTAACTTGTATTTGGAGGAAGGATCTTTTTCGGATGTTAGGGACTTGGTTGGGTGGTCTAGCTTTGGAGCATTTCAAGGATCTTCTGGCTGGCCCGAGAGGTGATGGACAGGAGGGGTATCCTACTGGTAATTCTCGATTATGGGAGGCGATTCCGGAGGTAGTTTCAATGAAGTAGAATGAAAAGTTTGAAGCCATCCTTCACGAAAGGGAGGTGCAGGTGGTAATGTGGCCGTTGAACTAGAATAGTGCTGCGGGGCCGGATGGTTTCCCATGGTGTTTCTACATAGTGTGTTGGGAGTGCTTGACGATTGATTTGGTGTTGGACATTCAAGATTTCTTCCGAGGGGGTGTCCTTCCTTGGGTAGCAGCGGCGACAACCTTGGTCGTTTTACCCAAGTGAAAAGACCCTACTTTACTTAATCATTACCGGCCGGTTAGTATGTGTAATTTTCCATACAGAGCTTTGGAGGTTGTGATCAATAGTCGGCTGTCCAATTTTCTACTGAGGTGGGTATCGGCAGAGCATCATGGTTTTGTAAAGGGGAGGTCGATACAAGGAGCTATGGCGCAGGTGCATGAGCTGTTGAGGGATCTGAACATGAAGGCTCAAGGAGCTAATATGGTGGTAAAACTTGATATGAGTAAATCTTATGATAGAATGGAATGGTGCTTCATGAATGGAGTTCTATGGAGGATGGGGTTCTCGGCCTCGGCTTGCGATATATTCTTCAGGTGCGTTAGCTCACTGTGGATGGCAGTGTCCATCTTGGGAAGAACGCACGGATTCTTCAAATCCGTTCGTGGCCTGCAGGAAGGGTACCCTTTATCCCCTAACATGTTCCTACTGATGCAAGATTCTCTTAGCAGACTAATTAACAGGGGAATAGGCAGGGGGAGATCTTGCTGTTCCACAAGAAACATGGGGGCTTCTCGGTATCTCACCTCATGTATGCAAATGATACAATCATGTTTTTGAATGCTGGGGTGAGGTCTGTGAGGGAGATCAATGAAATACTGAAGGAGTACTGTAAATGGAGTGGCCATATGGTGAACCGAGAGAAGGGATGCTTCTATATGGCGACCTCGTGTGGAGAGGACAGGGTGGATGGGGTGGGAGGGACGTTGGGCATGAGGAAAGGGTCCTTATCGATGGAGTAACTGGGGGCTCCGGTGTCTACCGGTCGACTGCAGAATAGGGATTTTTTCAAGGTTGTTGATAAGATGTTGGCCCGTATAATGGATTGGAAAAATCATTTCCTATACTTTGGGGGTCGGATTGTCTTAGTTAATAGTGTTCTTGCGGCTATATCGGTTCATGCGATCGTGGATTCTAACGTACCGAAGGAGGTCATTAACTCCATCAACAGGGTGCTCATGCAGTTCATCTCGGATGCTTCGAGGAGGGGAAGAGACAGTGGGTCTCGTGGAGGAAAATGGTAAGGTTGATCAATGAAGGAGGGATCAGCGTCAGGAGCATGGCAGATACAGTGCATGGAGTATGTGCAAAGCTTGCATGGGAAATTACTGAGGGAGAGACATTGTAGGGAAAGTGTATGTGGGGCAGGTATGAGGATGGCATCGCCGACCTTCCGGCAAGAGGGTTATCCATGTGGGTCGAGGTGCGTAATATCATCCCGGAGTTGTAGCACCGGGCGCAGTGGATCATTGTGGAGGGGAGGATCCGCTTCTGGGATTACAACTGGTCAGGGAGGGTGCATGCTTTCCCGGGGTGTCCGGCCCCGCTGATCTCCTTTATGGAGGCCAAGCATCACCCTCTATTCTTCAGATAGGTGCTGGATGTGGATTCTTGGAGGATCATTGATTTGGTGGTGATTAACTGGGAAAGGGATAAATGCATTTTCACACCCTCGGTGTCAGGTAAGTTCAACCTGAAATATTTTCGTAGGAGTTCCAACGACCAACAGCCACAGGAGTCACGGAACAGGGTGGAGTGGAGCAGGAGGTTTCCATCTAAAATAAACTTTTTAACGTGGTGGATCACACGAAAGTTCATCCCCTCGGAGGAGAATATCAAAAGATTGGGTATTAGCCTGGTATCTGGATGTCAGTGTTGAAAACGGAGGAGGGAGGAGAGCATGGAGCAAATCTTCCTTGAAGGAGAATGGGCTAGAGTGGTTTGGAGATTTTTGGGAACACATATAGGGTATTCTGTTAATGCTGACACTAGGGATCAGTTTTCGGGCTTATGGTTTCAGGGATGTGGTGGCAACGTGGAGGAGAAAGAGGCTCGGGCAGTGTTTTACAATGAGGGATGCTGGGTACTGTGGGAGGTGACAAATCGTGCCAGGTACGAGGGACTCACATCCACGGGGATGGAGGTGATGGCAAGAGTAAGGTGTCTGCTGATTGAACTAGTGAAAACTGCATGCTTTGGGGAGAATGTTCCCTCTTTATGGGTGTTGATATCCCCAGGGATGAGGGTTGAACAGAGGACTTCTAGGGGGCGGGGTTCTTGGGTTCGATGGATCCCTACGGTGGGAGGTTTGATGTTGAATGTAAATGGAGCGTGTGTTAGAGAGAGTATGTGTGATGGTGGGGTGCTTCGTGATGGAAACAGTAGTGTGTTGCTGGCTTTCGCTTCACACTACGGGAGGGGGAGCTCGGTGCAGGCAGAGGCCTTGGTAGTACATTCAAGGATGTCGTTGTGCTTGGACAAAGGCCTGGTGGTGGAGCAGATAGAAACGGACTCAAAAATTATACATGATGCATTGCATGAACAGGTAATGATGCCGTGGAGGATCTCTTACACAATTATGTAGTGCAAGGCGATCATGGGGAACAACATAAGGGTAACTCATACCTGGTGGGAAGGGAATAAAGTTGCGTACTACTTTGCTCCGATTGTGGTTCCTGGGGACACTATGGTTTGGGTGGATAATGTGCTACACATTAAACTTCAGGTAGTCAATCTAATTAGGGGAGACGCACATGGGTTTCATTATTTTCGTCCACCATAGGGGGGGCCGTGTTTTGTGGTTATTTTGTGGTGGGGTGTTTTATGAAATAAAAATCATAATCTTGGTGGTGTAAGACTAGGTACCTTGTTTACATTCCTTTTTTGATTAAGATGGAATTGGATTAAATACATAAAATGATTTTAATATAAATTGTATATGTTTGATCAAGGTGAATATGAATGTGAGAGCTTCTCGAGGTAGGGTCATTTAAGTATGTTGTATTGTTATGCGACCCAGAGGTATAAACTGTGAGTGCTTCCAAGTGGTATTTGAACTAGGGGTTTAGACTATGAGATCTTTATCAAGTGGTTGTTAATAATTGTTTTCTATTATGTTGGACTCTAGTGAATTGACCGTGAGAGATTCCATGTGGTCTTTATATTTTATTGATGTTATATTGAGCAAGGGTTATTGATCGTGAGATCTGACCAGTTAGCCATTTTTAAATGATATCGCTAAGTTAGACAAAAGGGTTCGGACCTTGAGAGGTTACCAAAGGGTCATTATTAAATGATTGTTGTTATGATAGAATATGGGGATTATACTGTGAGAACATTCCCAAAGCGTCGTGATTTATTAATTGAATGACTGTGAAGAGTCTTCCAAGACAAAGCACAATCTTGGACTCAGTCTTACTTGATTTCTTTATATGGACTTCTGAGACATCTATTTTTTAATTTTTTATTGGGGATATAGAGCTTAGGCTAGGTCGCATGATTACATGAATAAAAGGATGAATATTAAAAGTAAATTATTGTAATTGAAAACTGTATGATTGTCTAATTTTGAGTAATTCTTAGTTTATTGACTCATTTCTACATATTTCCTGCTATATATATTCACGGATAGTTAGGAACAGGTCTTTTGGTTGTTTCTGATTGGGATTCATCTTACACCCTGTTTGGTACATGTTTTGGACCCAAACAAATTTTATGGTTGCATATATAGATAAAGGCACACTACTGGGAATGCAGGTTTTCCCAACGGTTTAGAACTGTTGGGAAAGGCTGCAGAACCGTTGGTATATGTTATACGAACGGTTCTTCAAACCGTAGGGACGTAAGCCGTTGGGAAAAGTTTTTCCCAATGGTTTACAGTGAACTGTTGGGATAGGGTGATGAAAATTTACCATATCCCAATGGTTCTAGAAAACTGTTGGGATACAGTGCACAAAATTATGATGTTTTTCCCAACAGTTTGGAAAACTGTTGGAAAAAACCCAACATATCCTCTTTCCCAATGGTTTAGAACCGTTGGGAAAAGTTTTTTACCAAAGGTTCTTTGAACCGTTGGTAAAACAAGACCTTCACATTCTATGCCAATAGTTTTGAACCATTGGCATAGCCTCTGCTGGGCAAATTGCATAGCAGCTCTTCAATTTATCCAGCAGCTCTCAAATTTGACCACTGGCTCTCCAATTTGCCCACCAGGTCTCATTTTTTGGGTTCCCTCTCATTTTCAATCCAATTATTGTACCTGTAATAAACTAAAACATACATATACAATTATTTTACCTGCAATAACCAACTAACACTTACATATAGAGAACAAATTCATACACATTTAACATATAATGGTGGAACTATACACATCCATAATTAAATTAGAATTCATAATATAATTATAAACATACATAATTCATTTGGAATTAAATTTAAAATATAGATGAAAATTATATGTGGAATTCGGAAGTCAATTCATAATATGATCGGTTTTGTGTATACCTTATGTTTTTACTTGAAATAATGTCCATTTTAAACATAATACATACACCTGGAGAGCTACCGGAGACACCGCGCCTCAGATTGAGGTGGGGTTGACTCGTACACATCACATATGACCCATGGATCGTTTTTCTAATGTATCGACAAAATCCGAATGCATTTGGTCGGTTTTCTGTATGGCAGTTGATGTTTTTCAATTAAAATTACGTACTTTTGAAACAAAAGGTAGACACTTTGAGTGTTTTTGGCCACACCATGCCTCGGATTGAGGCGGCGTTGACTCTTACACGTCGCATATGACCCATGGATCGTTCTTCGAATGTTTCAATGGAAACCGAATGCGTTTGGTCGGTTTTCCGTATGTACTTAAATTGCATTCCATTTTAAGAAAAAGAGAGCCACATATAGTGATTCTGGCCACACCGTGCCACAGATTAAGGTGGGGTTGACTCGTACCCGTCACATATGACCCATGGATTGTGATGATAAAGTATCGACACAATCCGAATGCGTTTGATCAGTTTTTCGTATGCCAGCTGTTGTTTTTCACATCAAATGACAACCTTTTGAAACAAAAGACAGACACTTTGAGTGGTGGCGGCCACACCGCGCCTCGGATTGAGGCGGGGTTGACTCGTACACATCACATATGACCCATGGATCGTTGTGATAATGTATCGACACAATCTGAATGCGTTTGGTCAGTTTTCCGTATGCCAGTTGATGTATTTTACTTCAAATTATGTCCTTTTGAAACAGAATACAGACACTTTGTATAGAGACCCAGCCTTTTCTTGCATTACTATTACATCATTTCAAAGATAAACAACATTATAGTATTACACGTAGAGGATCCAGAGGTTTAGTGTCTTGGGAAAACTAGGACCATACATAACAAATAAAACATTAACCATAAACATTTATTTAATTTCATCTTCTCTAGCTTCTTATTGACACTTGTCCTATCCTTAGTACATGTAGCCACCTTAGGATATACATAAAAAGGGGTCATCTAGAAGCCCAGTAAGAGTATAGATAAGAACAATACATCATGTGGTGAGCGTAATCGTGGCATAGGCAAAAGATCATGAACATGAGAGGAGCATAAACAATAAACTTGAAATGTGGCAATGCATAAAAATGAAACATCATTTCTTAGTGGTTAACTACCACACATACTTGTGAACAAAGCTAGCATCTAGTTCACACATCATTTCAAATATACTAATGAGATTCATCACTTTACCCAATGCATTGGAGTGCTATATAATTCTGGGCGCATCCGTCACATTTAAACATTCATATTGCGCTATATAATTCCAGGCGCACCCGTCACATCCTAACATTATCATTATCATGCTTTCCACATAGATCACATATAAAAAATGTACATAAATAACCCATTGAAAGGAATGGGTTTCATCTCATAATAACACGTTCATAAGATTTGGGTTCCCAAAAGAAAGAGGGAACAACATACTTGATACAAGAACCATCAACCTTGAATGAGAGGTAGAAGGTGAGATCTTGAAAGAAGAGTTCTTTTGGAAAACATTTTGATGGACATAAAAACCAGTGAAAAACATTTATATGCCAGAAAATAAATTTAAATGATGAAAACATGATCTTTGTGGAGTAACCATATCAAAAATGGAGTGAAAGAGGGAGAACCCGAAGGAAGAAAAATTGGGTTCGAGATTTCCCCTTACCTTGTACTCGAATGCCTCCTTCTCTTTAATGTCCAATATAATGACATTATATTCATTAATTAGAAATTACAGAACCTTTTATACATTAATAGGGTTAATTCTGGTTTCATTATTTCATATTATGTTCCTTTGGATGACTTATAGAGTTTAAAAACATTGATCGGGGATGTTCCTTTTCATGGTTTTCTTGAGCGGTCCACTTGTATTCTTAAATTGATGTTTGGGTAGATCATGGGAAAATATACAGAAATGATATTACATTTTATTAATGGTATTACAGAAGCTTGAATGATTTTATAATGAGTCATATTAGATCCATGTGGACGAATCATTAGATAAAAATTAAATGAAGATTATTTGGGTTAATTTGAGCGGTTTTTGGATCACAACAAACGTGTTTTAACTTTTCACTTAGTAATATGGCCATATGTTATTTAAAAAACTTAAAATAGAACAGAATACATATAAAATATTCTCGTTCAACCATAAAAATGGTTTCATGACCATATTGATGGTAGAAATGGAAGAATAGAGCATGTTGTTTTTGAAAGTGATAAATTATCACCACATGAACAAAGTTCTCTTTAAAAAATAAAAGGAAGAGAGAAATGGTGTGCGGTGATATAATATACCATTAGAATCATAATATTACATTATATATATTATAATGGATTTACAAAAAAATTTGGATTAAGATAGGTAGGGATATATCATGAAAGGAACCAGAACTTGAAAGGAAATTAAAGGAGAAGAGGGAGAAAAATTACCTCTTTAATCCTTCACTTGAGAACCACCTTAAGGGCCTAAGCTTGGTCTTTTGATGATACCATAAGCTTTTGGACGTGGGGGAGGGGCTAGGGGAGATTATTGGGCAGAGCGTAGACAATGTTTGAAGCTAGAGAGGTGTGGTTTGGCAAGAGAAGGGGGAGGCCTTATTTATACATGAGGAGGGAGGTGTTTCTGGCATAAAATATTAAATAAAATAATATATCGAGAGTTAGACTTGTAATAGTAGTTTTTTGACATAATAAATCATATATCAATATAATATAATTATTTTTAGGCTTTAAATCTTTTTTATAATTCTAATTCATGAATTTATTAAAAGGAAAGTGAAAGAAAGAGAAAAAGGCACCTTAAGAAGTCACCTTTTGACTTTAGGCTTTGGAAAGTTCTTTTTAGGTTTGAGAAATAGATTTATTGTATTTAAAGGAACAATTTATGAAATTTAAAACTAATTAATCCGAAAATAATTCTCTAGAATTTTTATGTCATCATTACATCATTAATGATGCAATTTACTGTACACTGATTATGCGAAAAACTGTATTTTTTTACTATTCACCCGAAAATTGAAGTATTTCAGAATAAACCCAAAAATTTACCCCTACCATTTTTCAACATGTAGAATCCAAAAATGATGTCCATTTTTCAAAAATAAGTTTTTAAATATTATTAATTTAATGGTTAACTAAAATCAGAATTTACTTAAAAAACAGTTTTTAAGATTAAAACTGATTTTGTAGTTCTTTCATAAATTACGTAGGGTCTTATAAAATTATCTAAAAACTATTGGAAATTGATTCAGTACTTTATGAATACATTTCAGGGAAATAAATATTCATTTAAATTAATTAATTAATTATAATTAATTATTTTGACTTTATAAAATACCAATAACATTTAATAAGGTCAAATTGTCACTTTCTAAGATGTCTAAATTTTATTTTATTATTCACAGGTAATGTTCCTCTTATTTACTATTCATAAGGGTCATGTCACTATTCATAATGGTAGGTTACTATTCATAAGGGTAGGTTACTATTCACCAAAAATTATTTTTGTTTCATTAGACTCCAAAAACCATCTTGAACGCAATCGTGTTTGTCGGATTCTTAAAATTCCAAACATAGGGGTGACAAAATTATGTTTTAAGGTCACTTATTACTTATTAGTTCATTATTTTGTGTTTTTATGACATAAATATAAGAAGGTGATTTTCCATTGAAAAACTTTGGGTCGTTACATTCTTCCCCCCTTAAGAAATTTCGCCCCCGAAATTTCACTTTACACAAACAGGTGAGGGTACTTATCCTTCATTGCCTCTTCTGCTTCCCAAGTTGCTTCCTCAAACTTATGGTTCCTCCAAAACACATTGACAAGGCGGGTTGTCTTGTTGCGTAGAACCTAATCACTTCGGTCCAAAATTTTTACCGGCTGCTCCTTATAGGAGAGATCATCTTCCTGCTCTACCACCTCTGAGTTTAGTACATGTGAGGGGTCTGGTATGTACATCCTCAGTATTGATACATTAAACACATCATGAACTTGATCCATATTCGGTGTAAGTGCCTGACGATAGGTCATGACTCCTATGCATTCAAGGATCTCAATGGGGCCAATGTACCTTGGTCTTAACTTCCCTTTCTTCTCGAATCGCATGACTCTCTTCCATAGAGATATTCGATGGAAGACTTTATCTCCAACGTCGAACTCCAAGTCCCTTCGACGGTTGTCAACATAGCTCTTTTTCCGACTTTGAGAAGATTTGATGTGTTTCTGGATGACTTGAACATTCTCTGTCATCTCTTGACCAACATCGAGACCAAGTAGTTTTCGTTCTCCAACTTCATCCCAACAGGTTGGAGTTCTACATCGCTTCCCATAAAGATCTTCATACGGAGCCATCTGAATACTCGAGTGGAAGCTATTGTTGTATGAGAACTCAACCAATGGGAGATGCTGATCCCAACCACCTTTGAATTCAAGAGAGTAGGCTCTTAGCATATCTTCAAGTGTCTGAATAGTCTTTTTAGACTGGCCATCAGTTTGGGGGTGTTAGGCCGTGCTGAAATTTAATTCAGTACTCAAAGCATGTTGAAGGCTCCTCCAGAATTCAGATGTGATCCTTGGATCACGGTAAGAGACAATCGAGAGTGGAACACTGTGCAATCTCACTACTTCCTTCACATATATCCTTGCAAGTTTGTCAAGTGAGAGTTCTTCCCTAATAGCAATAAAATGGGTAGTCTTGGTGAGTCGATCAACCATAACCCATATCGCATTATTTCCCTTTGATGTTTTAGGGAGACCCGTGACAAAGTCCATAGTAACATTTTCTCATTTCGACATGGGTATAGGAAATGGATGCATCATACCTTTGGACTTTTTTTCTCAAATTTAACATGCTGACATACCAAGCACCTTGATATATATTCTGCAATCTCCTTCTTCATGTTATCCCACCAGAAGTTCTCTCGTAGATCACGATACATCTTGGTACTTCCAGGATGGATATAGAAAGTTGAGCTATGTGCATTATCCAATAGCTCCTTCTTTATCCTGGGTGATGAAGGCACACAAAGCCGCATTACAAACCGAATCACACCATCATCGTCGATATGAAACTCTTGCATCTTCCCTTCCATTACTGCATTCACCCTCTTTTTTATCTCCACATCATCCCTTTGTGCTTCCTTAATCTTCTGTTGGATGGATGGTTGTGCAATCATTTGGGTGAGGTAGGATGTATCCCCTGCCCTTATAATTCCCAAATCCATCCTTTGAATATCCAAGAAGATGAGGTCTTTCTCAATCATCAACATGGATAGAGTAGAATGTTCTTTCCTTCTTAGAGCATCAACTACCTTGTTCGCCTTCCCAGGATGATAGTGAATAGAGAAATCGTAATCCTTGATTAGCTCTAACCATCTCCTTTGACGCATGTTGAGCTCCTTTTGTGTGAATATATACTTTAGGCTCTTGTGGTCGGTGTATATGTCACACTTCTCGCCATAAAGGTAGTGCCGCCAGATTTTCAAGGAAAAAATCACGGCTACAAGCTCTAGATCATGTGTCGGGTAGTTCTACTCATGGATCTTCAACTATCGTGAGGCGTAGGCTATCACATTATCATTTTTCATGAGTACACAACCCAAGACTTTCTTTGATGAATTGCTGTATATCAGAAAACATTCTCCACCTTTCAGTAGTGTGCGTACAGGTGCAGTGATCAACCTTCTCTTTAGCTCCTTGAAGCTTCTCTCACATTCATCCATCCAGACATACTTTACCCCTTTCCTTGTTAACATAGTTAGCGGGCTTGACAATCGTGATAAGTTTCTCAAAAAACGTCGATAGTACCCAGCTAATACAAGAAAACGATAGATTTCTGTGACACTAGAGGGCCTGGGCCATTCCTCACTCACCTTTGTCTTTGACGGGTCCATATAACTTCCTTCAATTGTGATCACATGTCCCAAGAACGTTACATGATTCATCCAAAAGTCACACTTGCTGAACTTGGCGTACAACATCTCCTTTGTCAATGTTGCCAACACAAGTCTTAGATGTTCTTCATGTTCCTCCTTTATCTTGGAGTAGATGAGAATATCATCGATAAACACTACCACAAATTTTTTGAGGTAATTCCTAAAGACTCTATTCATCAAATCCATGAAGATTGCAGGGGAATTAGTATGTCTGAAGGGCATCACCAAAAACTCATAATGCACATACCTTGTACGGAAGGCAGTCTTCTGAATATCTTCCTTCTTCACCTTTACCTGATGATATCCAGAATGAAGATCCACCTTTTAGAAGTATTGAGCTCCTCTTAAATGATCGAACAAGTCATCAATCCTTTGGAGAGGATACTTGTTCTTTATGGTGATCTTGTTGAGTTCATGATAATCGATACACAGCCGCATGGTTCCATCCTTTTTCTTCAAAAAGAGCACTGGCGCACCCCAAGGTGATGCACTAGAGCATATGAACCCTTTGTCCAGATGCTCTTGCAGCTGCTTCTTTAACTCCTCCAGGTCGATAGGATCCATCCTATAGGGGCACCTCAAGATAGGAGTAGCTCCAGGTATGAGTTCAATTTAGAACTCTACATCACGATCCGGGGGAATTCCGGGTAACTCTTCAGGAAATACATCGCCGTACACCCTTACGATGGGCATTTCCTCAAGGTTGGAACTTTCCTTCGACTCAACAATTTGAGCGAGGTCTGCTTCTTCATAGGGAATCAACACCAACACCATTGAAGGATTTCTCAAAGGAGATTCATGATCTTCCTTTCATTTCTGGAGGAGCATGGGATGGTTCGGAATATGAAAATATATTTCCTTTTCCCGATAGATTATATGTGCTCTATATAACGAGAGCCAATCCATTCCCATTATAGTGTCAAATTCCACCAAGGGAAGTATTACGAGATTTGCCGGAAGAATATTCCCACATACATCAACAGGAGAAGAGTCAAACACTTGGGTTGCAATGATTGTACCACTTGGTGTTTTTACAGATATCTCTACTTCAAGGTTTCGGGGCATCGATTCTATAGTTCTAGCAAACTTGCAAGATATAAAGGAATGCGTAGAACCAGAATGAAACAAGACTTTTGCCATTCTTGAGTGACTAGGAAGTGTACCTTGTACGACTTCATTATCATGTTCCTCCTCCGCAGTAGTGATGGCATAAGACTTCCCTTGTTTCTTTGGCTTTGGTGGTTGTTGGCGCTGATTACCCTCAAGAGATCGAGGTTTAGTGCACTGGTTTGAATAGTTCCCTAGCTCCCTAATGTTGTAGCATTGAACCATGAGTGGTTCTCTCCTTTCATCAGCTACATTATCCTTCCTTTTCATGTCTTTTTGAAACTCGTGAGCAAGGTGTCCTTCTTTCCCACACATGAAGCATTTCCCCTTCCCATTGAGGCAGTTCCTATTGTGCAACTTCCCACATTTTTGGCATGTGGGTCGTTGTGTTTTCTTCCCACCTTTGTCATTATATCCACCGGCTTGAAACTCTATCTTTATTTTCTTATCACCATATCCATGGGACCATTCTCCATCTCCATATCCACTTTGAGATCACATCGAACAACTTCTTCATAACTCCCAAAGTCTCAAATTTCACGATCTTTTCAAAGATGTGGTTTTAATCTACTAAAGAATCTATCAATTTTGCTATCATTGTTGATAACAAAACCCGAAGCATACCTTGAGTGCCTTGTGAAATTTTCTTCATAGGTTGTGACAGATTATCCTTCTTTTTGCTTGATCTCTATGAATTCTCTCTCCATCTTCGTGCGAAGAGTTATTGGGATTTACTTATTAAGAAACATTATCTTAAAGTCTTCCCATTCCATCTCATCAATTTCCACCCTTGGCTTGGTGTTCTTAGTCAAATCCCACCATTGATCAGCTTCTCCATATAGACAATAAACTGATAGAGTCACCTTCTCTGTCTCCGAATAGTGAAGAACAGAAAATATTATCTCCATGGAGTTGACCCACTATTCCGCAACTAGTGGATCAGAAGATCAACAAAATGTCGGTGGTCGTTGCCGCATAAAACATTCGATAGCTAGTTTCTCCCTCTTTGGTGAAGGAGTACATTCCCCATTATTATGGTTATTATTAATAACCTGAGATAATTGGGTAAGAATTACCATAATGTTTTGAACTCCACCTCCAAAATAATTGGGGATGTCATTCGGGCAATCGTTGCATTGGCCCTCGCAAGAGTTGTTGGCCTGATTTCTCTGGGTTCCCACCATTTTATAAAATAGAAAAGTATAGAACAAAACATAATTAAACAATTAATGAATAAATAATTCATTTAAACAATTATACAAAAAACATAACATACGAGATCCCTAGGTAAATATTCTAGTGTATGTGTTTGTACTTATTCTTATGCTAGAGGTTTTCTCTAGGGTTTACTAATCCTAATTCCCAAATTAACTAAACCATTCCTCTGTTACCAACTATAGAGACCCGGAATTTTCTTGCATTACTATTAAATCATTTCAAAGATAAACAACATAATAGTATTACACATAGAGGATCCAGAGTTTTAGTGTCTTGGGAAAACTAGGACCATACATAACAAATACAACATTAACAATAAACATTTATTTAATTTCATCTTCTCTAGCTTCTTATTGGCACTTGGCCTCTCCTTAGTACATGTAGCCACCTGAGGATATACATAAAAAGTGGTGATCTAGAATCCTAGTAAGAGGATAGATAATAATAATACATCATGGGGTGATTGTAATCATGACATAGGAAAAAGATCATGAACATGAAAGGAGCATAAACAATAAACATGAAATGTGGAAATGCATAAAAATGAAACATCATGTCTTAGTGGTTAACTAACACACATACTTGTGAACAAAGCTAGCATATTTTTCACACATCATTTCACATTTACTCATGAGATTCATCACTTTACCCAATGCATTTGAGCACTATATAATTCCAGGCGCACCCGCCACATTTAAACATTCATATTGCGCAATATAATTCCAGGCGCACCCGTCAAATCATAATATTATCATTATCATGCTTGCCACATAGATCACATATCAAACATGTACATAAATAACCCATGGAAAGGAATGGTTTTTATCTCATAATAACACATTCATAAGCTTTGGGTTCTCAAAAGAAAGAGGGAACAACATACTTGATACGAGAACCATCAACCTTGAATGAGAGGTAGATGGTGAGATCTTGAAAGAAGAGTTCTTTTGGAAAACATTTTGATGGACATAAAAACCAGTGACAAACAAGTATGTCACAGAAAAGTGATGTAAATGATGAAAAATGATCTTTGAGGAGTAAACATATAAAAAATGGAGTGAAAGAGGGAGAACCCGAAGGAAGAAAAATTGGGTTCGAGATTTCCCCTTACCTTGTACTTGAATGCCTCCTTCTCTTTAATGTCCTGTATAATGACATTATATTCAT
The DNA here is from genome assembly GCA_963277665.1 of Viscum album. NCBI lineage: Eukaryota > Viridiplantae > Streptophyta > Magnoliopsida > Santalales > Viscaceae > Viscum > Viscum album. The sequence continues at coordinate 1,374,507,105 of OY728135.1, forward strand.
TAAATAGAAATTACAGAACATTTTATACATTAATAGGGTTAATTATGGTTTCATTATTTCATATTATTTTCCTTTGGATGAATTATAGAGTTTAAAAACATTGATCGGCAATGTTCGTTTTCATGGTTTTCTTGAGCGGTCCACTTGTATTCTTAAATTGATGTTTGGGTAGATCAGGGGTAAATTTCAAGAACAGATATTACATGTTATTAATGATATTACAGAATTTTGAATGATTTTATAATGAGTTATATTATATCCATGTGGATGAATCATTAGATAAGAATTAAATGAAGATTATTTGGGATAATTTGAGCGGTTTTTGGATCACAATGAACTCGTTTTAACTTTTCACATAGTAATATGGCCATAGGTTATTTCCAGAACATAAAATAGAACATAATACATATAAAATATTCTGGTTCAACCATAAAAATGGTTTCATGACCATATTGAAGGTAGAAATGGAAGAAGAGAGCAGGTTGTTTTTGAAGGTGATAAATTATCACCACATGAACAACGTTCTCTTTAATAAAATAAAAGGAAGAGGGAAATGGTGTGGGGTGATATAATACATAATTAGAATCATAATATTACAGTATATATATAATTATATATTTACAAAACAATTTGGATGATGATAGGTAGGCAGAGATCAAGAAAGGAACTTGAACTTGAAAGGAAATTAAAGGAGAAGAGGGAGGAAAATTACCTCTTGAATCCTTCACTTGAGAACCTCTTTAAGGGCCAATGCTTGGACTTTTGACGAGACCAGCAGCTTTTGGACGTGGGGGAGGGGCTAGGGGAGATTATTGGGTAGAGCTTAGACAATTCTTGAAGCTCGAGAGGTGAGGTTTGGCAAGAGAAGGGGGAGGCCTTATTTATACATGAGGAGGGAGGTGTTTTTGGCATAAAATATTAAATAAAATAATATATCAAGAGTTAGACTTGTAATAGTAGTTTTTTGAAATCGTAAATCATATATAAATATAATATAATTCTTTTTAGTCTTTAAATCTTCTTTATAATTCTAATTCATGAATTTATTAAAAGGAAAGTGAAAGAAAGAGAAAAAGACGCTTTAAGAAAACACCTTTTGACTTTAGGCTTTGTAAAGTTCTTTTTAGGTTTGAGAATTGGATTTATTGTATTTCCAGGAAAAATTTTTGAAATTTAAAATAATTTTGCTGAAACTAATGCTCTATAATGTTTATGTCATCATTACATCATTAATGATGCAATTTAGTGTACACCGATTATGCGAAAAACTGTAATTTTTTAGTATTCACCTGAAAATTGAAGTATTTCAGAATAAACCAAAAAATTTACACCTACCATTTTTCGACGTGTAGAATCCATAAATGATGTCCGTTTTTCAAAAATAATTTTATAAGTATTATTAATTTAATGTTTAACTAAAATCATAATTTACTTAAAAAACAGTTTTTATTATTAAACCTGATTTTGTAGTTCTTTCATAAATTACGTAGGGTCTTATAAAATTATCTAAAAACTATTGGAAATTGATTTAGTACATTATGAATACATTTCAGGGAAATAAATATTCTTTTAAATTAATTAATTAATTATAATTAATTATTTTGACTTTATAAAATACCAATAACATTTACTAAGGTCAAATTGTCACTTTCTAAGATGTCTAAATTCTATTTTATTATTCATAGGTAATTTTCCTCTAATTTACAATTCATAAGGGTCATGTTACTATTCATAATGGTAGGTTACTATTCATAACGGTTGGTTACTATTCAACAAAAATTATTTTTGTTTCATTAGACTCCAAAAACCATCTTGAACACAATCATGTTGGTTAGATTCTTAAAATTCCAAACATCGGGGTGTCAAAATTATGTTTAAAGGTCACTTATCACTTAGTAGTTCATTATTTTGTGTTTTTATGACATAAATATAAGAAGGGAATTTTCCATTGAAAAACTTTGGGTCGTTACACTCTGAGTGGTGACAGCCACACTGCACCTCGGATTGGGGTGGGGTTGACTCATACACCTCAAATATGACCCATGGATCGTTGTGCTAATGTATCGACACAATATGAATGTGTTTGGTCGGTTTTTCGTATGCCAGTTGATGTTTTTCAATTAAAATGACGTACTTTTGAAACACAAGGTAGAAACTTTGAGTGGTGTCGGCCACACCATGCCTCGGATCGAGGCGGCGTTGACTCATACATGTCACATATGACCCATGGATCATTCTCCTAAAGTTTCAATGGAAACTGAATGCGTTTGGTTGGTTTTCCATATGTACTTAAATTGTTGTCCATTTTAAGAAAAAGATAGACACTTTGAGTGGTGGAGGCCACACCATGCATCAGATTGAGGCGGGGTTGACTCGTACACGTCATATATGACCCATGGATCGTTGTGCTAAAGTATCAACACAATATGAATGTGTTTGGTCAGTTTTCCGTATGCCAGTTGATATATTTCACTTCAAATTATGTCCTTTTGAAACAGAAGATAGAAACTTTGAGTGGTGGCGGCCACACCGCGCCTCAGATAGAGGCGGGGTTGACTCGTACACATCAAATATGACCCATGGATCGTTGTGCTAATGTATTGACACAATCCGAATGTGTTTGGTCGGTTTTCCGTATGCCAGTTGATGTTTTTCAATTAAAATGACGTACTTTTGAAACAAAAGGCAGAAAATTTGAGTGGTGTCGGCCACACAGCACATCGGATTTAGGTGGAATTGACTTTTACATGTCACATATGACCCATGGATCGTTCTCCTAAAGATTCAATGGAAACCGAATGCGGTTGGTCGGTTTTCTATTTGTACTAAAATTGTTGTCCATTTTAAGCAAAAGGGAGACACTTAGAGTGATTCCAGCCACACCGTGACTCAGATTAAGGCGGGGTTGACTCTTACACATCACATATGACCCATGGATCGTTTTTCTAAAGTAGCGACATAATCTGGATGCGTTTGGTCGGTTTTCCGTATGCCTGTTGATGTTTTTCACTTCAAATGAAGACCTTTTGAAACAAATGACAAACACTTTGATTGGTGGAGGCAACACCATGCCTCGGATTGAGGCGGGGATGACTCTTACACATCACATATGACCCATGGATCGTTGTAATAAAGTATCGACACAATACGAATGCGTTTGTTCGGTTTTACGTATGCCAATTGATGTTTTTCAATTAAAACGACGTACTTTTGAAACAAAAGGCAGACACTTTGAGTGGTTCCAGCCACACCGCACCTCAGATTGAGGTGGAGTTGGCTCGTACATGTCACATATGATCCATGGATTGTTCTCCTAAAGTTTCAAAAGAAACCGAATGCATTTGGTCTTTTTTCCGTATGTACATAAATTGTTGTCCATTTTAAGCAAAAGACAGACACTTTGAGTGTTTGTGGCCACACTGCACCTCGGATTGAGGCGGGTTTGACTCTTAAACGTCACATATGACCCATGGATCGTTGTTCCAAAGTATAGACACAATCCGAATGCATTTGTTCAGTTTTCCATATTCCAGTTGATGTTTTTCACTTCAAATTATGTCCTTTTGAAACAGAAGACAGACACTTTGAGTGTTGGCGGCCACACCGCGACTCGGATTGAGGAGGGGTTGACTCATACACGTCACATATGACTCATGGATCGTTTTTCTAATGTATCGACACAATCCGAATCCGTTTTCTCGGTTTTTCGTATGCCAGTTGATGTTTTTCAATTAAAATGAAGTACTTTTGAAATAAAAGGCAGACACTTTGAGTTGTGGCAGCCACACCATGCCTAGGATTGAGGTGGCATTGACTCGTACCCGTCACAAATGACCCCTGGATAGTTCTCCTAAAGTTTTAATGGAAACCGAATACGTTTGTTTGGTTTTCCGTATGTACTTAAATTTTTTCCCATTTTAAGAAAAAGGGACCCACTTAGAGTGATTCCGGCGACACCGTGCCCCAGATTCAGGAGGGGATTCCTCGTACATGTCACATGTGATTCATGGATAGTTTTTCTAATGTATCGACACAATCCGAATGCTTTTGGTCCGTTTTCCATATGCCAGTTGATATTTTTCACTTCAAATGACGTCCTTTTGAAACAAAAGACAGACACTTTGAGTGGTGGCAGTAACATCGTGCCTCGGATTGAGGCGAGGTTGACTCGTACATGTCACCTATGACCCATGGATATTTGTGCTAATGTATCGACACAATCCGAATGCGTTTGGTCTTTTTTCCATATTCTAGTTGATGTTTTTCAATTAAAATGTCATACTTTTGAAACAAAAGGCATACACATTGAGTGGTTTCGGTGACACCGCACCTCAGATTGAGATGTCTTTGACTCGTACACGTCACATATGACCCATGTATCGTTCTCATAAAGTTCAAATGGAAACCTAATGCGTTTGTTCAGTTTTTTGTATGTACTTAAATTGTTGTCCATTTTAAGCAAAAGTCTGACACTTTGAGTGGTGGTGGCCACACCGCGCCTCAGATTGAGGCGTGGTTGACTCTTACACATCACATATGTCCCATGGATCATTGTGCTAAAGTATCAACACAATAGGAATGTGTTTGGTCAGTTTTCTATATGCCAGTTGATGTATTTCACTTCAAATTATGTCCTTTTGAGACAGAAGACAGACACTTTGAGTGGTGGTAGCCACACTGAACCTCATATTGAGGCGGGGTTGACTCGTAAACGTCACATATGACCCATGGATCGTTGTGATAATGTATCGACACAATCCGAATGCGTTTGGTTAGTTTTGCGTATGCCAGTTGATGTTTTTCAATTAAAATGACGTACTTTTGAAACAAAAGTCAGACACTTTGTGTCGTGCTGGCCACACCTCACTTCGGATTGAGGCGGCGTTGACTTGTACATGTCACATATGACCTATGGATCGTTATCCTAAATAATCAATGGAAACCGAATGCGTTGGTCAGTTTTTTTTATGTACTTAAATTGTTATCCATTTTAAGCAAAAGACAGACACTTTGAGTGGTGACGTCCACACTGCACCTCAGATTGAGGTGCGGTTGACTCTTACACGTCACATATGACCCATGGATCGTTCTCCTAAAGTTTTAATTGAAACCGAATGCGTTTGGTCGGTTTTCCATATATACTTAAATTTTGTTTCCATTTTAAGAAAAAGAGAGTCAGTTAAAGAGATTCTGGCCACACCGTGCTTCAGATTCAGGTGGGGTTGACTCGTACACATCAAATATGACCCAAGGATCATTTTTCTAAAGTATCGACACAATCCAAATATGTTTGGTCGGTTTTCCGTATGCCATTTGATGTTTTTCACTTCAAATGACGTCCTTTTGAAACAAAAGACAGACACATTGAGTGGTGGCGGCCACATCGTGCCTCGGATTGAGGCAGGGTTGACTCATGCACGTCAAATATGACTCATGGATCGTTGTGATAATGTATCGACACAATCCGAATGCATTTGGTTGGTTATTCGTATGCCAGTTGATGTTTTTCAATTAAAATGACGTACTTTTGAAACAGAAGGCAAACACTTTGAGGGGTGCCGGCCACACTGCACCTTGGATTGAGGCGGTGTTGACTCGTACATGTCACATATTACCCATGGATCGTTCCCATAAAGTTTCAATGGAAACCGAATGCGTTTGGTCGGTTCTCCGTTTGTACTTATATTGTTGTCCATTTTAAGCAAAAGAGAGCCACTTAGAGTGATTCTGGCCACACCGTGCCTCATATTTAGGCGGGGTTGACTCGTACACGTCACATATGACCCATGATCGTTGTTCTAAAGTATCGACACAATCCAAATGCATTTGGTCCATTTTCAGTATGCCATTTGATGTTTTTTCACTTCAAATGAATTCCTTTTGAAACAAAAGACAGACACTTTGAGTGGTGCCAGTCACACCGTACCTCAGATTGAGGCGGGGTTGACTCGTACACGTCACATATGACCCATGGATCATTGTGCTAATGTATCGGCACAATCCGAATGCGTTTGGTCAGTTTTGCATATGACAGTTGATATTGTTCAATTAAAACGGCGTCCTTTTGAAGCAAAAGGCAGACACTTTGAGTGGTGGCGGCCACATCGCGACTCGGATTGAGGCGGGGTTTACTCGTACGCGTCACATATGACCCATGGACCATTGTTCTAATGTATCGACATAATCCGAATGTGTTTGGTCAGTTTTACGTATGTACTTAAAATGATGTCCATTTTATGAGAATCCTCTGTGTGGGGGGTTGTTCGGGGTTAAAGGAAGAGGGTGGGGGCTGTCCGGGGGCTATCTGGGGTCCAGGGAGGAGGTTGGGTAGGCTGTTCAGGGGGGGGGGGGTGTTTGGGGGGTTGTCCAGGGTCCAAGGAGGAGGGTGGGGGGGCTATCTGGGGGGCTGTCCGGGGGCTATCTGGGGTCCAGGGAGGAGGTTGGGTGGGCTGTTCAGGGGGGGGGGGGGGGTGTTTGGGGGGTTGTCCAGGGTCCAAGGAGGAGGGTGGGGGGCTATCTGGGGGCTGTCTGGGGGCTGTCCGGGGGGTTGTTTGGGGGACTGTCTGGGGTCCAGGGAGGAGGGTGGGGGGCTATCCGGGGGCTGATCGGGGGCTGTCCAGGGGCTGTCTAGGGCTGTTCGGGGGGTTGTCCAGGGTCTAAGGAAGAGGGTGGGGGGCTGTCCGGGGGGCTGTCTGGGGAGCTGTCTGGGGGTTGTCCGGGGTCCAGGGAGGAGGGTGGGGGCTGTCTGGGGGGCTGTCCGGTGGGGCTTTCCGGGGTCTAGGGAGGAGGGTGGGGGGTTGTCCAGGGTCCAGGAAGGAGGGGGGTTTCCAAACACACAACTACTAAAAGACAACAACATCCATAAAAATAGATAATATATAAAAATAACTCAACTCCAATACTATACTATGAGTCCAGATAAAACCAACAACTAGAATAGATTAAATTTCAAATCTCAGTAATATCAGTCAAAAATGTAATGGATCAACTTGTCGCACATCACCATCACCATCATTACCATCATCATCATCACCCTCGTCCTCATCCCCATCATCGTCCTCGCCCTCGCCCTACTCCTCGTCCTCGCCCTCCTCCTCGCCCTCACCACCCGCCTCGCCCTCCTCCTCTCCCTCCTCTTCCGCATCAGACTCCTCGCTATCATCATCGTCAATCTATACATTGTCCTGACCACCACTAGAACTTCCACCTGGTTCACCGTATATAGAACTTATCGACGACATATACTCATTAAAAGGTGGGTCGTCCTCTGCTAGAATTGTAGGATGCAGAACTTCAATAAATTTTATAAACGCACTATTTGATCTAGCAGACTGTTCTTCCATCTCTGTGGCCCTTTTCTCAACTTTTTCTGCATGTTCCCTAACCTTCTGTAGCTCAGTGGCACTACAGCTCGTACCTGAGGAGGGTCAATACCTCGTCGGGGCTATCTGAGGTTGGCAGCGTACTCTGCCAGAATGCACCTCTCCCAACACCTGATGTAAGTGATCTGTTGGCCCAAAATTGTCTAGTTCATGGGCATCGAGGGCCTCTAAAGCAGAATGTTACAAATATAAATATATCATTAAGATTAAAAATAGATATTAAAAAATAAATTCAATAGATTAATACTTACAATCTGCTGCTGAGTCACTTCGTTGAAGGCACTTCCATCCTTTTTTTGTCTACTCAAGCAAAACAGTTTTGCTCGAGGCACGCATCCTTCAATATTTTTTATTTACCTCTACAATGAAATTGAAAACTAAAGTTATAAGAAAACATTATCAAACTATTAAATAATTGAATAAAAAAAGAAAGTGTAAGTTGTAAAGAAAACTTATAAACAATTGTTATACCTGCTTCCTCTCATGATCAGGCATCATAATGCGTCCCAGTGTGTGGAGGTATTTTTTGAATCAATGTTCTTTTTATTTTTTCCAGATGATTCCTAAATAAAATTCGAAAATGAAACAGATTGTATTAATGAAAAACATTAAAGTTATTATTTAAATACCTGAAATGTTATTAATACCTTAAACTGGGTACTCGTCCAATGAGTAATCATCTGACGATAATTCTCTATAGGAAAATCATCCACCACTAGTACCGCCTCTAACTCAGTGCCAACTCTAGCAACCCATCCAATATACAACTCATGCTTGTAGGCTCTACAAATCTTGCCTAAATCTTTTAGATTTTCTGACCGTGCACCCTCACCATTTGGAAAATTAAATCGAAGCTGAAATAAAAATATTAATTAATATAAATACAAAAATAATTCATGGCATTAAATAGAACAGATTTTTTACCCATATCTCTGCCTAAGTTCTATCCTTGACCTCATGTGGCAAATTTCTCCATGATAGCGAGCTGACGGGAATGATTTCAGAGTATTTGGAATGCGTCGCCCAAAAACCCGGACATTGCTACCCTGTTTTCTCAAACATTTGGTTGTCTTCATTATAATCGACCATAACCTGTGTGCGGCGGTTCCACACCAAACGCATGTGTGTATTCCCCCGCCCATGCCTCCTGTCAGTATATGTATCTGTCATGAAAGAAAAATAGATATTTTATCAAAACATGTTATAATGAAAATAAATATTTCTATAAAAATTTGTTAGGGTTCTATAAATATAAATGTGCCGGTCTGATCAGTGAGTGTTTCTGGATCAACAGAAACTGATGGAACACCCTATGGTGGAACAGGAGTCGAAGACGATGTAATATAGAAGCTCAGAGAGACAGAAGTAGAAGGAAAAGAAGATGGGAAAGCTGTCTGACCGGATGCTGGCTGAGGAGTGGGAATAATAATGGGATGTGAAAATGATGGGCCAGAAGATGCAGAAGGTAGTGAAAACATGGGAGGCCTAAATATCCCATGTGTCTCTAATGACACACCGAGATCAGAATGTGGGAAGGATGACATGTCAGTGGGAGGGGCAGGGTCTAGTCGGGTACGCACAACTGCTCATCCACCTCTGGTACGAACCCTCCTCGTACCACCGACCTGAGTACTAGGACCAGTACAATGCTCCTCATCGAATAACTGTCGACCTATAAGTGGATCCTAGAAAAATGTGTACCAAAAAATTAATCACATGATATTATATATTCTTTTAATATATCAATTTGAAATATTGTACTCACTATAGGTACTAATGGTGGAACGCCCATCTCCGTCATTCGACGATTGTTCTCCATCATTTTTTCCTTCGTCTCTCTTCAATTGGCTTGATTTCCTGCTTTTGAAAACTTATATGTAATTAATTAGAAAAAGAAAACTAATGTGTAACCGAAAAAACTAAATATATGAGGGAATAGGGGATTCATAGGTAATTTAGCTATCAATTTTTTAGAAGAGCTTGAATGGATTTAATAAATCATACAAGTTGTAATGTTCACCAAGTTAGAAATATTGTTTGACTGTGTTTGAATACAGTTCAATTCCAAATTAGAAAATGCAATTCAAATAAAACAGCAACCAATAAACATTGAAAATTCATATAATGGTCAATTAAGCGATCAATTGTTTTAGATGAGCTTGAATGGATTTAATAAATCATACAAGTTGTAATGTTCACCATGTTAGAAATATTGTTTGACTATGTTTGAATAAAGTTCAATTCCAAATTAGAAACTGCAATTCAAATAAAACTACAACCAATAAACATTGAAAATTCACATAACGGTCAAGTCAACTATCAATTGTTTTAGAAGAGCTTGAATGGATTTAATAAATCAAAAAAGTTGTATTGTTCACCAAGTTAGAAATATTGTTTGACAATGTGTGAATACAGTTCAATTCCAAATTAGAAAATGCAATTCAAATAAAACTGCAACCAATAATCATTGAAAATTCACATAACGATCAAGTCAGCTAAAACATATTTGTGATCAATACTAAATCAATTTGAATATTACCATCCTTAACAACCCAACTCGAGGTAAACCAAAAGAATTGAGAACATGGATGAATGATTCTATATATTTTGAACCACAACTTCAGGTTCACAATCAACTTTGACAATTCAGCTATTGGAGTCATCAAAAGAAATAAATGGATTGGTTCCAATGGCACTAGGGACAATGTCAATTCCATCATCACCATCATCAAAAATATGTCTTGGAATTACTTCAACTATGACACCAAATTCAGGTCAAAGTTGGTGTTTGAAATAAAAAACTTGTTTAGCCATTGATGCCAACACATATGGTCCTTCAGTATCAAGAGTGCGAGTCATATTAATTACTCGAAATCCACAATCATCAATAAATGTGCCATGTCACGTCATCGAATCAAACCAATGGCATTTCATCATTGTGACTCGTCCATGAGAGTAATAATCCAATATTATTATTGTCTCAACAACTCCATAAAAACCCACATTTTTAAATCATGGTCTACTATCTGATGCACTGGAATAATAATCTATTGTGGCAGTAACCATAACACCATCATGTTGTGTTCTCATGTTCTTTTCTCGTTCAGTGACAATAAATTTGTACACATTGATAACAATTGATTTACAGTCACGAACCACGGTATTAGGACCAAAAGCCAAAGCTCTTATTTCCTCAGAGACAAAGTCAGCAGACAAACTCAATACCTGCAATATAAATGACTATTAAAGTTAATTAAATTTGATATAATTATTTTAAACATTAATTTTTTTATACCTTCAATTTTAACCAAGCATAAAACTCTTTGCTATGAAAAGTCTCTCTCCTTCTCAAAGATTAAGAATGGTTCATCCTATTTATCATTGTTTTATGTTCCCTGTAGATAAAAAATATTAATAGTTTAACAAATATATATATGTAAGATATATATAATCAATTTAGTTACCTGATATAGTCATCGAACAAATCACAGTTGAACAAAACTGTGCGATGTACCATCTCCCACTCTTCATGGTTTAATGTCTTCAATTTATATGATCCAGGAATTCCTCATGTTTGAGGAATTGATGTAAAACTAGGTTCAATTTTCTCATAACGTTCTTCTTCATTTCTCATTGGTTTGTTCAATCTTGTAGTAAGATCAGACAAATACATTGGGCATAAATCCATATATTCTTGATCCAAGTAACCGTTCACGATAGAACCTTCAGGGTGATTTCTGTTTCAGACATAAGACTTTAGTGTGAACATATTTCTTTCAGTTGGATATATCCAACAAAAAGAAACAACTCCTCTGAGAAGTATTTCAGTGGGAATATGGATAGTCAGATGCAGCATGCATGTGAAAAATGATGGAGGAAATATTTTCTCAAACTCACACAAAATTAATGGGGAATCTGTCAACATTTTTTGCAAGAAAGACTTGGACAACTTCTTAGCACAAAGATCTCTAAAAAAATGGCATAACCGAAAAACAACCACCCGTACATTATTGGACAAAAGATGACAGATTTCTATTGGAAGCAACTCATGCAGTAGAACGTGATAATCATGAGTCTTCAAAGATTTTAGCTTCAACTCTCTTCTATTGACCCGTTTAGATATGTTGCTTGAATAGCCATCAAGAACTCTAGTAGTCTCTAATACTTCGAGATTTTTTTTTCACAGGTGTCATCACATAAGAAGCACATCGAAGTTGCCATTTATTTTCACTCATACGTACAGGATGCAATTTTAGTCTGATTCCCCAATCCACCATGTCACGCCGAGATCGTAAATCATCTATTTTCTTCCCCTTGACATTTAGAAGAACCGAAAGCAACATTTCACATATGTTCTTTTCAATATGAATTACATCTAAGTAATGACGTAACAAATTGGTTGATCAATAAGGAAAATCAAAAAAGATACTCTTCTTCCTCCAATTGTAACAGGTTTCAGTGGAAACATTCTTTCTCTTTCCAGATTTCATTTGACCCTTCCCAAACAAAAAACTGAAATCTTTAAATTCATTAAGCATGTCAGTTCCATACATACACTGAGGTGGATCATTGGTCTCTATGGTATTATTAAATATTCTATGATTCATTCTATATGGATGATCCTTTGGCAAGAATCTTCGATGTCCCATAAAACTGAAACTATAGCGATGTTTCAGTCTTCTAGATCATGTATTCTTCATACAAACTGGACATGACAGTTTTCCCTTCGTGCTCCATCCAGACATCATTTCATAAGCTGGAAAATCATTGATCGTCCACATAAGCGCAGCACGCATCTGAAATATGTCTTTCGAACATGCATCGTATGTGCGCACACGCACATCCCAAAGAAGTTTCAACTCTTTTATTAATGGTTTCATGTATACATCACTATCAATGTCAGGATCAGAAGGACCAGATATGAGTATAATCATGAATGTGAAAGGTTTTCTCATACAAAACCATGAGGGATGATTATAAATGTGTATAAAAACTGGCCATGTGCTGTGCGAAGTAAGCATCTGCCCAAACGGATTAAAACCATCGCATGAAAGACCCAGCCTCAAATTACGCACGTCAGCTGAAAAATCAGGATGTTGAGCATCAAATCTCTGCCATGAAAATCCATCTACAGGATGAACCAACTCATCATTAGTCTTCTTTCTCTCGTTATCATGCCATCTCATTTTTATTGATATTTCATCAGACATAAAAATATTCTGAAGTCTGGGGATCAATGGAAAGTGCCACATTACTTTTTGTGGAACGCGGGATGGTGTTCCATCAGATTTTGACTTCCATCGGAATGTGCCACATTTTATACAATCATTATGTTCAGCGGTTTCCTCCCAGAATAAACTGCAATCTTTCGGGCAAGCATGAATTTTGTTTCTTGAAAATCCAAGTTCCTCAACTAACTTCCATGCCATATAGTCGTTTGAGGGAATATCTGCATCATCTGGAAGTAAATCCTTCAAGAGGGTAAGAATGTAATCGATTGCTATATTATAAATTCTATACATAGTTTTCCCATGAAACAATAAGATTAAAAATTCCTGCCTTTTCATTTTATCGCATTGTCGATATATTGGAGTCGTGGCAGCATCATTCAATTTTTTCACCCTATCAATATCATCATTTTCACTAGATGCATCAGCTGTCCTAATATCGAAGTCTTCTTGAGTCGAAATACTTTCATTTTCATGATGACGAATAAACAGAAATTGATCATCTAACAAATTTTCCATTCCAGTCCTTTCATTTCGATAATCACCAATTTGAGATTTCATTTTCTCCCCATTGTGATACCACAGAAAGAAGATTGCTTGAAAACCATTTTTGGTTATGTGGTAGCTGACTTCTTCACGCCTCAACCAAGGTCTACCAACATAATTGGAACATGGGCAGTGTATACGACCACTATCTGAAGCATTGTGAAATGAAAAATCTATAAACCTCTCCAAATTGTTTTGAAAATCGCTTGATATCCGATCGGTTTTATACATCCAACTTCGGTCCATTCTGTAAAAAGAATTTATATAATTCATTTTGTCATAAACAATTCAATAGGATTGAACTTTAATTGAAAATACATTTAAGTAAACGATAAAGGAAGAAAATAATCAAGGTATCAACTACACGTGTGAAAAAAACATACAAATGTGTTCTTGAAAAAATGTAAAACCAACAAGAACTTTATGTGTTATATCACATCACAACATGCCTCATCCCATAACCATATTATTAGGGTATCATAAACATGAATAACATCAACCTTGTTCCATCCTCCTACCCTACATGACCCCAACCACATGTCACATCTTATTATAGCCTTATCACATCACACCTCACTGGAAAACACTAAGGAAATCATAGTACATCTCACCTGAAGACACATGGACAATCACATCGCATCTTGCCTAAAAACACATGGTCAATCACTTTTGAAGGAAGAGTAGGGAAGACATGGTAGCTATCCAACCATATAACCACCATCCTAGATATTAGAAAAACTACCCATAACTCAAAACCTCTGATCGTTGGTAAGTTTATCCAACTCTAGTTGGGAATGTGTAGAAATAACATAAAAATACATGATATATAGATATCACAAAATACTCAACCTATGGGTTCACATTAACTACATAATAACACACTTCACTACTACTATAAAACACATAAACCACACCACCACCACACAAGATGCATAACATTTCTCACTTTAATTTATAAGCCACTTCATTCACACTTACATTGTCCATTCATTTAATATTAAATTAATTAAATCCATTTACCACACATCCATTTCTATTCCGTCTCATTTATGTAATATCTGGTTTTTTTGTTTTAACAACATAATTTATTCCATAGATAACCAGGAAACTAATAAAACCACCACACAATAACTCACCATCTCACAATAACCATCGACGCCATGTTACATTGACCAACCATCACGCCAAAACAACCACATATCACAACAACGATATTACACATCACTAACCACCGCACAACCAGAACCACCTCACCACATCATACACCCCAACTTCATCACACAACACCTCCACACGACACAACACCACCACACATCATCACTATCATACAACTTCACATGTCACATCCATGCCCACTAACCATCACATTACAACCCCACATATCACAAATCCCAACTGGTCACCTCAATCCCCATAAAACATCCTACAATATACAATGAAACACACAAAAAAAACCTCTCATAGAGGCAACATACCCCATCTTACACAATTTATTTATTCAAGGTCTTTTATTACATTACCCCTTTATTTAGCATGGACATTATAACACAACTGATATTTCAGGAGAAATTAATTAATTAACAAAAAATTCATTCATTTCTCTATTTTTCACGGTGAAATCACATCAAAATCCAAACTTAAAACTAAAATATTAGATCAATATCAATAAAAAAAGGAACCATATGTGTATAAAGAATAAAATACCTGATTTGAGATGATTCAGATGGGTTTTCACCTATTTGGATGGGGGAGTTCGAGAGTAGGAGAGAGCTGGAGGTGGATTGATAACTTAAAACTAAAATACTAGATTAATAACAATAAAAATAAGGTAGTATATGTGTATAAACGAAAAAAATACCTGATTTCATATGGGTTTTCACCTCTTTGGATGGGGGAGTTCGCGAGAGGAGCAGAACCCTGGAGGGTGAATGAATTTAGGGTTCGGTTGCGAATGGGGGAGAGCAGCACCGCATCTGTATTTGGGGGAAATCATTCCCCACAGTTTTTAAAAACTGTTGGGAAAGAGATGTCTAGGGTACCCTTTCCCAACGGTTCTAGAGAACCATTGGAAAATGGGTACCCTTTCCCAACGTTTCTGTTGAACCGTTGGCAAAAGGGAACCTAAAACACCCCTTACGGTTTGAAGAAACCATTGGCAAAGGGGTGACTTTTCCCAACGGTTTCAATGAACCGTTGGGAAAGGCTTCCTTGACCATTTCTTTACCAATGGATTTATGAAACCGTTGGTAAAGAGTTCCCTAATCCTTCAACTCCAACGGTTTAAGAATACCATTGGTAAACACCTGTTGGTAAAAACCAGAATTCCAGTAGTGGCAAGCGCCCTTCTTCATTTGGTACTAGAATTTTTTTGGAGTTGGAGAACACGGGACCAAGTAAAATCTTGAGATGTTGTTAGAGTTACTTGTTTATTTTGTACATTGGTTTTAATATTGTATTTCCATCATTATGACTTGTTTAGATATATTCCTTGAAACATATGACATGCATCACTTATATATTCTCCAGTTGTTATATTGTTATCATTGTTCTTCGGTTTACTTTTTTTATATGGTATTACTGCTTCTTCTATTGTTTAATATTTACTTTCTACTTTGTATAATCTTCCAATGAGTGTATAGTTTCCCCACTATCAGACCTTTTCCCTCTATGATAGTCGGCATCCGCTGATGTTTGAGTAAATATGCTTGAGTCCATGTCACCAACTCGGTTCAGGGCACCTTTGGGAAGCACCTAGATCTTTGATGTTACATACACACCCTCCACTTCAATACCATTCAACAATCATGTGAATCATATTTTCACTCATTTGTACATATGGCCAACCATCGCCACAATATGATTCGATTAATTTTACATGATCTCCAATAAATCATGATTATATAAATGAATGGAATGAATTAATATTTTATATATTTTACTAATATCATTCTATAAATGATATAACTGTAACCTAATAATAGGAATAATAATTATATGATAAAATATGCGTAAGAAAATAAATAATTTAACACCTAATGGTTGAGTAATAATGTTACTAATAAACAGATGATAATATGATCATATATGATATCATAAAAATATAAATGCTTTGGAAATAAGTAAATGGCATCATCTAAATCATTATATAAGAGATTTAGATACATATAAGGAAATAGGAACTATTGTAAGGGATAATTTTTCAATATCATTATTATCTGAAATTGTTTATATGTAATAATTATTAGGGTATATTTATCATCCATGTACATGTCTACTAATTATGAATTCCAAAATATTATTTCTATTCTTATACCATTTTTTAGAAACAATTTTACCCATTTATATTTTTTTATTAAATAGTTTAAAAAGTAATCTTTTTTCATTGTCGATACAAGGCATGTTTTTTCCTTTTGAGCAAAACAATGATGAGAATTTCTTTTTAACTTATATGGAAAGAATAGATTTTTTTTGTTTTAAAAATCACATTATTTCCATGAATCTTACTCTACAAAATTTCAAGTTTATTTTCAAATAAATTATTTTCTTTTGAAATCGCGCTATATTTTGAGTAATGAAAATGTTTTTTAGGAGGAAAGGATATTTTCCTCAAGAATTAATTTCAAGTCTATATCAGAATTATTTTCCATATAAAATTAAAATATTTAATAGTTATATGTTTCTAATATAATATCATTATTATTCTTATGGTTTTATTTTGTTTATGATGGAATTATATTTATGAAATTCATTTGTTTTATATGGATTATGTTATGATAGAATGATTTTTAAAGAAACCCATTTTATCCATTGGGTTATGTTTAATGACTTATGTTATTTTGGTACACGTAAGAATGATTTAATTATTAGATGGGTGGAACATATATTTCCCACCAATTCGTTGGGTAAATATTTATATCTCATGAGATAGACATGGTTATAATGGAAAATGATCTCAGTTCAGTAGTATAGGGTAGGAACAAAGAGTGAAGTCGGTTCAATATTGGACTTTGTTCACTTTGATGGTCATGAATATGATCCTTGGATAATATGAAATGATTTTATATGATTATGTGTGTGCCAAAAAAAAATAATGTAGTATGTTATGACTTTTCAGATTACATTCATTTATTCTTATGAACTTTTCTGATTTCTTACCTGGCATGATGTCAGAAACTTTCATATGTAGGATAAGATTTTCAAATGTTTTGTTCTTATATATTATTATTATGATATTATTGATATCTCACTTGTTTACCCTTACTAATCATGTGAGATTATAAAGTTATAGATTTCTTATCCCCCTGTCATGAATAAGGTTATTAAGTAAGATATGTCAAAAAGGGGTCTAGTTATGATGAAATAAGTGGGGGAAAATGAACATGTCTTATAAAATAGTTGTTTATGTTTCCAACCTTCTAAAATAAGTATACCTATATGGTCCTTTCTTGTATTTGTTATATTTTCTGATGAATATTCTTTAATTATAAAATAATATCAATGTATGTAATGTATGGGTTGTTATAGTTAGTATTAGAGGAAATGTATAACTTACCTTTGAAAACTAGGATGATAAGCCCATAGTAAGAACCTAAAGGAT
The DNA here is from genome assembly GCA_963277665.1 of Viscum album. Taxonomy (NCBI): domain Eukaryota; kingdom Viridiplantae; phylum Streptophyta; class Magnoliopsida; order Santalales; family Viscaceae; genus Viscum; species Viscum album. The sequence continues at coordinate 1,374,524,858 of OY728135.1, forward strand.
ATGTCAATGTGTAGGTTACAATCCTAGTGTTTTTGAAATTATCATGAATAACCTAGGATGAAACCTAAATTTACTAAAATTTAAAAATAATTCTTGATTATGTGGTTTTACCATTTTGATTACGGTCTCTCACACTATGCTTCTTGGTTTTTGTCAATGGATGGAACCTAGTGGAACCATGTTAATGCTAAATACAGTAGAAAATACCATGATTATCCTCATGAGAAACCAAAAATTATGGGAGCTAGAATGAAAAATCTTGTAGTAATGGTCACTCAAATTTTTCAAGCTATGAATCAAGAATGACTTCCAAACAAGAAGAGTAGGGAACAACATTCTGTTGAGTCCATCATGAGGAAGCGTCCAACTTCTTTCAATGGGTCTTATTAGCTATTACTGGATGAAAAATAGATAAATACAACTAAAAAGAAATTTTTGCTTCATCAATGTTCAGAACATGATAAAGTCATATTAGCAGTCTATCATTTGGAAGGTAAAGTTGATCAATGGTGGATCCTTATCAAGAATACTAGGAAAAGAGATGAAATAGAATCCATGGAATGGGATGAGTTCAAGATATTATTTTTCAATAATAAATTTCCTCATTTTATTTGAACTAATATAGAGAAGGAGTTCCTTGTTATTAAGAAAAAGGATGATGAATTCATTGGTACCGACAAAGAAAATTTTACAAGAATTCCAAGGCACACTTCTCAAATTATTACCCAAACATATAGTAAAATTGATAAATTTTTTAGTGGATTAAAACTATTTTTCTGAAGGGAATTATCCATAAGGTACTTCAATAGCTATGAGTAAATCGTTCCATGTGCTCTCAAGATTGAGATAGAGGTTGGAGTAACCCATCAGTCCTAGAGAGTTGATAAGAAGAGAAAAATTGAATTCTAAGTAAAATATAAAAGACCCCACTAAAAATAAGTCGAGTTTTCTATTATGCACAAAGAATGGAATGAAACATTGAGTAAATTATCTTAAAGGGACTAGAAAATGATTTATGTGTGGGAGAGGAGGTCATCCATAAGTTTAATGCATAAGTGATGGGAAAAAGATGTCTAATAATGCGAATAGATAAAAGGTTATACAAAATGAACCTCCAACACTTCAATTTTACAAGTTAAAGGAAATAATGAATTATTCAATCAATTCCAAAATCCATGATTTATTGATGATGATCGATAAAAGAAAACTCCTAAGGACAAAGATAAAGGCAAGTCACATGCGATCACTATCAGTGATGTTGAGTATGATAATTAAGTGGTGAAAGGTACACTTACCATCAACTCTAAAGTGGAAAATGTTTTTTTTATTCTAAATCCACCCACTATTTTATATCTGAAGAAATTTCTATGGTTATCTCTATATTACCTCAACAATTTGATGTTGAGTTAGCTATGACAACTCCTAATAGAACAACAGTCGCATAAAAATAATATAATTATTCTCTAGTTGATGTTTATGGAAAATTGATTCCTTTAAATCTTGTGATCCTTCATATAGTGAAATTTTATGTGACTCTTGGAATGGATGGGATTTCTCTGTATGGATCTCATATCAATTTCCATGGAAGGGATGTCACATTTCATATTTTGGATCAATCTATGATCATATATCAATTTAAGGATGAATGTGACCTACCAATAAAAATTTCTTCCATTTTATGGGTCTTGATTCTTATAAATGAAGGTTATATATCTCAAATGGTTGGGGAGAAACTCAAAATTAATAATAAACCCAGTGTGTGGGAGTTTTATGACATCTTTCTAGAATAATTTCCCAGTCTTCCACCGAATCATGAGGTTGAGTTTTCTATATAACTCACACAAGGTTGTATGCCTATTTCAATGAAACCTTATAGAATGTCTCTAATTGTGCTGCAAGAATTAAATATGCAACTGAATTTGAATATTAAAAATGGATTATTACACCCCGTTGCATCACCTTGGGGTGAAATTGTTCTATTTGATAAGAAGAAAGATGGACAATGAGACTTTGTATTGATTATCAATAACTTAACAAGATCACTATCAAGAACAAATATCATCTTCCGAATATTGATGACTTATTTGAAAAACTATGTGGAGGTCAATAATTATCCAAGTTTGATCTTCAGTCAGGATATCATTAACAATGGGTTAAGAAAGAGGGTATACTAAATATGACCATATGTATAAGGTAGGGACAATATGAATTTATAGTGACACCTTTTGGTCTTACTAATTGTCCCTATATCATCATGGATCTAATGAATATTGTCTTTAGATACTATATTCATCAGTTTTTAGTAGTCTTTATAGATAATGTTATTTTATATTCTAAGAGAAATTATTATCATAAAGATTTATTAAGAATTGTACTGAAGACCCCAAGAAAGGGGAAGCTTTATAAAAAAATTATGAAGTGTTTAATTTTTATTCAAAAAGTTTCATTTTTTGGTCACATAATCTCAAGAGATGGGATATCTATGGATCCAACAAAAAAAATAAGTTATTGAAATTTAGACGAGACCAACAACAGTAAAAGAGATCCGATGTTTTATTGGTTTGGATTGATATTATCAATATTTTGTGAAATATGTTTTGATGATTGTCTAATCCACTCACCAAGTAGGCTCAGAAAGAAGTCAAGTTCGTGTGGATGGATGAATGTGAAGTGAATTTCAAAGAGATAAAAAGAAAGTTAGCCAGGGCACCTATGCTCACACTTCCATGAAGTGGAGAAAGGTTTGTAATCTTGCACTAAATATACGAAACAAGACCATCCACTTGGTTAATGTTTTATGGAGGAACCACCAATTTGAGGAATCTATGATAGAAATTTAGGATGTGATGAGGCATAATTATCCTTATTTATTTCATTCAAATTCATAAATTTGGAGGGTGAAGTTTAGTGTAAGTGGGTTAGAATGTGACGCCCAAATGTTTTTAAGAAATATATTAAATAATTTTAATTCTTCAATAGCCTCCATTGCACACAATCTTGAGTTTAAATAAACTACAAGACTCCCTTATTATAAAATGACCATTTTAACCTAGCTGTTAGGTTAGTGGGAATAAATATAACTAACTAATAAAAATGTATAGTGAAATCATTGGATACCTATTATTTATAATATATATATATATAAATAAATCATATAGTTTTATTTTTTTATTTATAAATTGGGTGAATTTCTATTATTAAATGAAATTAATAAAATATTTGTGTAATATACTTAATAAAATATTTTTTATATTCATCCAATAGATATTTGTAATGGGGTATGAATAAACCCTATTTTATGTATAAAAAACTATATTTTTCATAAGCGTAATTTTTCACCTTTTAATGGAGAAACCATTTTAAATTAAGATTTTAACACATTAAAATTTTTTATATGAAAATATAAACATGTTATTAAGAAGTGAGATTTAAAAATATACTTTTGAGGAATTTTTAATATTTTCTCATAACCATCAAGTTTTTATAAATACTAAAAATACACTAAATCATAATTAGAAAAAAAATTTTTCTTCAAAATAATTTAAATGGTTAAATTATAATATTTAATGGTTTAAAAGTGAAAAAAGAATATGTTTTTATTATTAAAAATAATAAATGTCATTATATTTAATTTTACATTGAATTTATATGTAAAAACATTTTAATCTTTTTTAATGTTTTAAATTTTAAAACTCATTCTCTCTTTCTAACAACATGATTAATTACAAATTAACTACTACTACTTTTGTGATTAAAATTTTGAAAAATGGATTCCATATTTTGAATCATGATGAATAAATTAAGTAAATAACTTACTTTTATTATGAATAGTATCTTTGGTAATTTTTATTAATACGGTAAAATGGTAAATCAGGTAATTAATGGTAATAATAATATTATAAAATTACCCTAACACTTGTAATAATATCATTTAATCAGTTTTTTTCAACCTAAATCATCCTTGGGTCTAAATGGTTTCTTTTAGAAGCCACTTGGATGAGATTAAGAAATTTATTTTATTTTTTTAATGAAAAGTTAAATATGGCTTACGCAAATTTTAATAACTACACAATTTTTAATATATGGTTATACAAGAAGTTAAATTAAATTATAAATACTCATTAAAAAAGATAATTTTTTTATTTATCATGATAATTTATTTTTAATTTTTAGGAAATTAATAAATACCTTAATTACTTATACTTTAATGATGTAGAAATTATTTAATTGATGAGAAATCAATAAAATAATTATCATTAAGGTGGAAATAACCATTAAAAGACCCAAACACTTGACCAAATATTATTGGTCGATTATATATTGACCATAACCATCCAAGGGTTTATTTATTGATCATTTGGAGCCTTATATAAGAGATTATGACACTTATATTATTTTATTTGAAGAAATGATAACTTGTCACATTCTTGTTTTAATTAGTATAGAATTTTTAAAGACAGATTATACAAAAGATATATTCTATTGTAAGTATTATAATAAACAATAGAAGATTTATCTTAGTCATAGTATTTTATTTTTTATTTTCATTCAACAAATAATAATATTAAATAATTTTACAAAACTATTGTAGTAATTATTTAATTAAGGGAAATATCAACAAAATATTATTAAAAATAGTAAAATAAATATAATTACGAATAATTAATTTGTCAAATTAATTTTATATATGTCCTTGACAACTTATTAATATAATAAAATAATTTTTTGGAAGATAAATTGTTTACTTAACAATTTTAAAAATCATTGAATTAAATAGTGTCAAAATTTACACTTTTGATAGTTTATGAAAATAATATATATTAAATTATTTAAAACCCATAAATAACTTTAAAAATATATAATAATTATTATATGGTCTAAAATTTTCTAAGGAATTTATTTATGTCCTAATTTACATCAAATAAGTAATTATTGTACTTTTTTAATATGGAAATATTTGTTACCCTAGTTAAAAATTATTTAGAATAACTAAGTGTTAATTAAAATAATAAGGGATAAATTAACATAAAAACATTTCAAAAATTTATTATTTTATGAGACTACATCCTAATACCATATAATAATCTATATTTTTTACATTTTATTGGTTTTTAATGGGTTATTATTTTTTTATAAACTAATATTTTTGGACATCCCACAAGTGTTTCTCACCTCAATTATTGAAGGGCACCTCCTCCATCACCTTTTCACTTCACGTTGAGCATTCATTCTCATATATCCCATGTAAATTTATTTTCTCAACTTATCTAGTAACACTATAGAAGTTCTAGTATTTTTTTAAATACCAACACTAGTTCTTTAATAGGATATTTAGTGGAAGCACGACAAAGACGTGGTAATCTCCTCTACAGATTCTTTCAAAATTCTTTCTTATTCTATTTTCTCTTCATGAGTTGTTTCAATATAAAGTAATAACTAAATTATCACTTATATAATGAGATTATATTATTATTATTAAATAACCATATTCCATCATCTAGCTATCCTACAAAAATTAAAATCACCACGTGTGTGTACGCACGACTTACCGTCACCACGTAGTGGTGTAATCTTCTTTTAACCACTAAATTAATTGGATGGGTATAATAATGTAAATAATAACTATATATGATTATTATAACATGATATTTATTCTTAAAAATTATTTACCATCCACTTCAATACAACTCAAAAATTATGGGGATGATATCATCGATCGTGTGTATGTACAGCCTACCGTCTCCATGATGCGATGCTATTCATTCTACCTGATTTTCACGAAAGAATGATTATATAATTGAATGGAATTAATAAATATTATATAAATTATACTAATATAATTAATTAATTTATTTAACTATAACTTAATAATAGGAACAAGAACATATCCCATAAAACACGTGTAAGAAAATAAAGAAGTTAACACCCGATGGACAAGTAATAATGGTAATAACAAAAGGATGATAATATGATCATATATGATGGCATAAACATTAATATTATTATTAACTAAATTAACAAAATTATTTAAATCATTATACAGGCGGTTTGGACACATAAAATTGAAATTGGACCTAAGTTAAGGGATAATTTCACAATCTCATTAATATACAAGATTGTATATTTGTAAGTATTTATTGGGGTTATATTTATCATCCATGTCCATGATTCCAAATTATTTATTCTGAAATATTATCTCTATTATTCTACAATTTTTTATAACAAACATTACCCTTTTCATAATTTTTATTAAATTATATGAAATGAATCTTTTTTCATATTTGATATGAGGTACTTTTTGACTTTTCGAAAAACAAAAGTACAAGGAGAATTTTTTTTACTTATATATCATGAATAGATTTTTAATTTTTCATAACACCTTATTTCCATGAATAGTCCTATACATGATATCAATTTTATTTCAAATAAATTATATTCATTTAAAATTGTGTGTCATTTTGGGAAAATTAATCATTTTTTAAGTGGAAATGATATTTTCCTCAAGAATTAATTTCAATTGTTATATCAAAATTATTTTCCATATAAGATGGAATTATTTAATAAGGTTATATTTCAAGTATAATAACCTTATTGTTCCTATTTTTTGATTTTTTTATGACAGAATTCTCTTTATGAAATTCATTTGTTTTACATAGATTATGTTATGGTGGAATGAAGTTTAAAGAAACACTTTTTATACCTTGGATTATGATGAATGGTTTATGTTATTATGGAACATGTAATAATTATTTAATTATGAGATGAGTGGGACCTATATCTTCCTCTAATGCATTGGGTAAAGATTTATATCTCATGAGATATTCATGGTTGGAATGAGAAATAGTCTTGGTTCAGTAGTATAGGGCTAGAACGAGGAGTGAACTCATTTTAGAAATGGACTTTGTCCGATATAATAGTCATGGAAATGATCCTGAAAAATATTAAATTATTCTATATTCTTATTTTTATACTACAAAATTTAATATCTTTTGTTTTGAATTTTTGGATTATATTCATTGATTTATATAAACTATTATTATTTATCCCATGGAAATATTTCACAATCTTTCATATGCAGGATAAGATTTTCAAATGCTATGTTCTTTTGTCTTATGATTATGATATGATTAATATCACTATTTTTTATCCTTAATGAGCATATGATCGCACACTTTCATATATTTCTTTTCTCCAGGTCATGAAGAAGGGTATTAAGTATGATATTTCAAAAAGCGTCTAATTATGAAGAAATAAGTGTAAAACATTAGGATGCCTTTTGAACTAGTTGTTTGTGTTTCCCAGTTTCATAAGACACTATACCTATATGGTCCCATTGTGGATTTTTTATATTTTATAACTAATATTCTTTAATTCTGATGTAATATCAATGTATGTAAAGTATGGGTCGTTATTTATAAGGAATTATATGTGCCTATTTTTTAATAAATTTTTTAATGTTCAGAATGATTATTTCATAATTTTATGGGAAATTATATATCCTAAATCTCAACTATGTTTCTGAATTGGTTGAAATACCATTAGAACATGATGTAAACCTCATCACTCAAAATTTTCATCATATGCTTTAAATTATTCAAAAATCCCATTAAGAAATCACTTTTTACTTCATATGAGAAAGTGATGATGGTTTCTAATCTATCACAGAATGAAATTATAGGTTTTTTGTTGATTAAAATAATTATATAATGATAAAAGTAGATAAGCATACATTTAAGTTATAGGATATCTATATACATTATTTTCATTGAAACCATATAATCTATAACTTAGTAATTTATTTTATCACTTTTATTAAAGTTGTTTTTAATGGGTAACAAATATTTAAAATTCTTATTTATCACAGGTTTATAAAAAAGGTGTTAGTGAACATCATAAAGAAAAAAAAAATTCACAATGATGTAATTATAGTGAAGGAAAATACTTCATATTTTAGAGAAGAGATTGTTAAAAAAATCAAACTTATTTTTATTGTGACATTGAATAAGTTTGAATATTAGTAAGATAAATGATCATCCATTTTTAAGGTTTAACATCTTAATAATAATTTTTTCTAGAAAATAAAATATATATAAAACATTCCTCTAATGGCAATGATGAAACAAAAGAAAATTTCTGACAATTATTTTTATGGGTTCGTAAAAAGGAAATGAGAAAAAAGATTATAGTACTTTTGATGGTTTATGTTTCAAATTATAATCCCGTAAATGAAAAATATTATAAAAATTTAAGAGAATATTAATAGTAAATAGAAAAATAAGAAATAAATAATATAAAATATATTCAGATACTTCCTAAATGGAATTATAAAATTTTATTTCTAAATTGAAGTATCCACCAAGGAAGATACTCCTCAGTATGATATATCTCATATATATTACATTTAAATTTTCATATGTTCGAAATATTACTCATTCTATCAAAATTTAGAAAGTAAAATAATTTTTTCTAGATAAATGTTATTCTAAATATGTTCATGTTGAGGTAAAAAATGTTTTTAAATAAAATAAGGAAGGAAATTATGAATCATCTCAGCCCATAGAATAGTCTCATATACCATGTAAGAGAAATATGATGAATAAATATGATTTTTTTGAAAATTTTAGAATGCTTTTGGATATAGAAGAGATGTCATCTAAAACCTTAATATCATTAATGTAATATTATATAGAAAATATTTCTCTTTGTGATCTAGCTAAAGAAGAATCCTTTAATGATGACAAGAATCAATCTATTGAAAAATCATCAAAAAAAATACACATCCAATAAATATATTGATTTGAGGTAAATTTATAAATCACAATTCTATGAAAAATAATAATTGGGACCCTCTAGAAAATAATTACATTTAGTAATGGATGTTTCAAGTGATTCTATTAATTCTTCTTTGATTAAATTAATCAATATAATGTAAATGAAAATAAATAATTTCAATGAATTTATTAATATGATTGAAATAATTATTTTTATTTTTCCACACATTCAATCTCGTTTCAACTATACCAATGAAAATATATATTTATTTGATGAATCAAGAACATTAATGAAACTTGGAAAATTATTCATCCAAAATGAATCAAAATATAAGGACATATAAGGAAAATGTAATGTTTTGTCCTGAAATTTGAAGTGTTATTAAGTGGATAAAGCATATATAAGGTGATATGATGTTATTTGATGAACATGTTGTTTGGAAAAATAGAGAAACTAAATCATTGTAATAGTTTTCCACTAGTATCGATCTTGATGTGTTTTAATGTAAAGGGGAAACTCAAGATCTCAAAAACCTCTCATGATAAAGTAGGATAATGATATTTCCAAGAATGTAAAAAGGATTAATGATTTATAATAATAATTTAACATGTTGAAAATTTTAATTATTATCCCTATAAATAATTTTAAGGATGTTTAGAAGAATTAGGATGATATCAAATAGTTTAAGGATTTCATAAAGAAACTTTTAATGAATGACTGATTTTCCTGAAATCCTGAAAGTATTTATATTAACCAAACTAAAACACTTTAGATGAATGTTTTGAATTATTTCTAGATTGATGTATTTATTATAACATTATGGATTTAATTCTTATTTTTTTTGGTTAAATGTTTTATTACTTTCATAACTATGGTTCCATACCTATTTTTTCATACATTTTTTGAAATACATTCTACACCCTAAAAACTATTCAAAAATCACATTAGGGGAGATATTTTATAATTTTTTTAGAGAAAGGGTTTACAATTTAAAATAATGGGGAAAAAATAATACATGTAAATATTATGTATGACATGAATTAATTATGTAAGTTAGGGTTATTTATATTTTTTAATGTTTTGTCTTTATCTTTTCCCTTTAATAAACTTTTGTTTAGTGCTTTTCAAAAAGGGGGAGATGGTTTATTTGAAAATAAATTCATCATTTTCTTTCCTTACTTTTTAAAATCACATCCCACCTCATTAAAATATTATACATTTCTAAGTTTTCAACTTCCATTATTATGATGATGTTTTTTAAGAAAGTAAAATATTTTATAGAAATAGGAATTTTTTTTCAATGGATGGAACTTTTACAACTTTCCTAGATGAAGGATATCATATGGAACATACATAAAAAATGGACATGTACTTTGTATATTAGAGAGATAGATAAATATTTTACCTAAAAAAGTATATAATATCTAATAAATATGGTATAACAAATTCTACAATATGAAGTTCTATTAATTATTCTAGATAGAAATTTTCATACTGAGAAATAAATGTCTATAAGAAGAAAAATTATAAAGAATACTGGATTTATAACATCATACAATCTACATGATATAGAATTTACATTATACTGCACATGACCTATAAGAACAGAAATGGTTCTACAAAAATAAATCCCTAAAAACGATGATATTCTAGACCTTTAAAAGTGAAGAATGAGTTCATCTAATTATATTGTAATTTATCCTATGAAATATAGAATAAGACAATTTATAAAATTTTTATAAATTTGGACACATGATCCAAGAGTGGTAACTTTTTCATTTTCAAAATAATATTTTTAATGTTTCTAAAAAGAGTTTCTAACATCTTGATATATGAGAGCACTTCATTATAAACTTTAGAGAGTTTTACAAATAACATATGTTTTAAAGGTTTCGGTAAATGAATTATGTTTTACTTTTATAATGGATATGTAAGATATTGTTTGACTAAGGGATTCCATTTTTAAGGAAGACATATGATATACATATATTATAATTGATTCTTCAAAAGTCAATGTGAAATATAATCTGTATATGATCCTTGTGATCAATGAATTCCATGAATAATAAGGTAGACACAATGAAAAGGTTAATATTATTGATACCCTATGTAAAGCATATCTAAATCCGTAAAACTAATAGTTAATGTGTAGAATATTTTATATAATTATTTTTTAATTATTATTACCTATATTATAATGTTTTTATTACTTTTTTAAAAAAGGTTCTTATTCCATTTTTCATTTTATTGGATAATATTTCTTATTTGTTGTAAAATAATTTATTAATATGGTTATAATGATAATTGGTGTGAAACACCATCTTATAACATTCATAAAGAAGTTTTTATACATATATCTATTTTATAAAGACTAAAATTCTCCCCCCACTGATAGTAAAATATAAACACTTTTGATCTTACAGTTTCATTATTCATTACATGTTTATCTAGAACTTTACTTCTTTAATGGGTATGTTCTTACTCGGTTAACTCTATTTATCATTCAATAACTTCCATATATGGTACATCCGTATTTATGAACCCTATTTCTAGTACATCGATGATGCAATCTCTCAATATTCTTGGCCCATACCTTACTTCTTCAAAAACAACTTCACAATTCACCTGATCCCCTTTATATACTCATATATTCTCAATAAATAAAGGAGGATCACAAACTCCAAATTTTAATTTCCCACCCAATTCATTATTCAGTTGACTACCTTCAATGCCTTCAAATGAATCATTTTTAACAATCTTCATAAGAACTTTGTCAAATTTAAACCTTAATGAATTTGACACTTCCCAAAATAACATCTATAATCTTGATCATTCCTTCATGATTATCAAGATATTGAATGTCAAGATTAACATCAGTACAATTAATGAATTCCAAAAACATTTGAAGATCCCCACACCTCTTCGAGGTTCTTGATAGAAAAACTTCCAATATCAAATAATTATCTATTTGATATTACTTTTTAATGATCTTATTTATCTAATAATCTCTTTTTAGAAGATCTAAATTCTATATTTTTTATAATCTAAATATTAGACCTCCTAGATATATTTACATGTTAACCATGTTTGTATATTTTCAAGTTATATTTTTTGAAACTATCACTATTTATTTATCTGAAGCAACTGTGTTTTAAATAATATGGTAGAAAACTATCTTGAAGATTATATACATAAAAAATCATTTTAAACATTCTATAAATAAAAATCTACTAGGAAATAATCGTGTTCCTTAAATTCTTCCCTTTAAACAAGATCATCAAAAATCATGAATACCATATAATAATAATGATGTCTGGTGAATTTATGAATCTTGAATTTATTTGACTAAAAAACTCAATCTAATTCCACTGTGAATACTTCTGATCAAATAATTTGTGTTATATTTCATCCAATAATTTCTTAGTTCTCAGTTCGAGTAATCTTCACTACAACTAGAACACTATTTTTGGAAACCTAATAAATAAATATCAATTTTTTCATGTGATTAATGTTCCAGAAACAATGTAGTACACCATAAACAATCCTTTATCTTACCGACCATATTCTTTCTCAGTTCAATAAGAACTCAAAAATTCATGGATTAAACTCCATCAATTTATGCGCTATTCAATAATACATGGTATATTAATTAATATATTTTAAGTCATCATATAGTTTTTAGTGACTTAAATACTTTTATTATGAATAGATAATTTTATTTAAATAAAATAATGAAAACATACAGTTATATTTATAGGTTTCCATGATGAAAACATGAGTGTCAATTCTCAATATTAAATTATAAATTTGTTATACCTCCTGATTAAAAATAAGATAAATGTATTCAAATATATATTTTCATTAAGAACTCGAGGATTGAGAAGAATCTCATTCCCCATTTTGAAATTGAACATTCTTTGGAAGGAATCAGGAGTAGGGTAATCGATTTAATCTCCATTTCGAAACCACTAACACAAGATATATGAAAAAATAAATAAATCTCACAAATAATGATCTGGTTCACATGTGTAATATAAACATCACATTATAATTGGGTCATGTTATATTTTCATCCAAGCCATGTAATTAAAATAAAAATAAAGAATTCAATGGTGCAGAAAATAAAACCATGATCATGGCAATATTATTAATGAAAACCAACTGAAGAAAAAAATTAAACCCCGTTATAAATTAATATATTATATCAATAAATTAATTTAAAAATATATAAAACATCACATAGTAATGATTATATAAATTTAACAGTGCCACGCAGCATGCAACCATAGTTAGGCTGGCACAAAATAAAATCATATTAGTATTATTATGCTGATATCATAATAGAACAAAATTAATAAATGTTCCTTATTGTAGAATAACACAATAATGATTAATAATAGTCATAATTAATAATCTTGTTCACAATTTCATGTATAATTCCCAATATTTTTAACTCAATTGTTTAAAAATTATAATACAAGGAATTTTTTTAATTGTAAAAAATAAATACCCAAAAACATTTTATAAAAATGGAATGCATATTTCCTGATTTGTGAACAGAATTGAATAATAGTCCCTTACATATCAATAATATTACTGAAACTAGAATCAATAACATCTATAAATTAGTAACTACTAAATTTCAAGGTCATTTCTATCACATGTGATCTTGATAATTAATATATTCTGTAAAAAAACTCAAGTGAGTAAAAAAGCCCAATATGTGTAGAAATTATACCAAACTATTAAAATAATTGGTTATGGGAAAACATTTATCTGGTATATTTCAACTAAATTTTCTATTTTCATTGGATCTATCATGTTCTGGGTTAATTATATGGTTCATGGTAATCCTCCAAGAAGTATGAGGTGATGATAAAGTAAAAATAAATAGTGTTAGTACATAAATAGTTTTTATCTCACTTTTTCATTTCTCACATATATTATTGTGTATGAAATATAGAGCTTTATTAAATATGTAAGTTGCATGATACTCAGATAATCAAATTTCTACATAGATTATATAATTTTTGGAGTTCATATTTGAAAAATATTATTTTATAAAAGGATGATTCTTTAATATAGAAAGACCTCTTTAAAATAATAAAATCACCAAAAATGCAAATTTGAACACCCTAAAAAATATAACTAGTAGTTAAATCAATAAATATAAAAAATGAAGAATAACTAAAAAATAAAATAAATTGAAACATGATTTATTAGAAAATTGAATAAGGAAATAAAAATATCAACTATTCAAAATCATTTATATATACTCTAAAAAATGATATAATAAATATTATGATTAATCACCTCTAATGAAGATAATCATCTCATAAAAATAAATTGGTTTTAAGTGACCATTACAATATGATAGAATGCATAGAATCATAATGAATGGAACTCTATAGTGACTGGTGATATAATTTGGGTGAAATAAAGAGATCATATATATCTGAGATAGAATGAGATGATAGTGTTCAAAAAAAAATGATCCAATGAGAGGGGAATATGTGGTTATAAGATATTTAGATCAAGATATTAATGAAATGGTATGTAATAATTATGTTTTTTGGTGAATTCCATGTGAATTAGTTATCTATAGTGGTATGTGTGAGTGGATAGAGAGAGAACATGGTACTTGGAAGGAGATATAGTTGTATAAAGGTGGATATGGGGAGGTGATGGTAACTGGAAAGTTGGGCACTAATTAAATGGGAAAAGGGAACGAAATGTATGATTATGGGGAAATGAAGTATAGAAATTTTTGTTGGAAAACGATGCATGATAATGTGACACATGGATGAGAGCAGTACAAATCATATTATATCTATGTACAATCCCCTTTTCTAAGGTATTAGTAATGAAATAGTTTACTTTTCTAGATTTAATGGAATGTATGTCAACAAAAATGGGTATAGCTCAATCAATAATAATAGAATAGATATTGTAGTTAATTCCCTTAGTGTTCTTGAATCTAATTATTTGGGAAGAATTTCTATCTCACATTCTACATATTAGAGGATTACATTCTTATTTATTTTTTAAAATAATATATATTCTTTATTATTTTATTTATTCTTTTAACTGGTACCCATATTAAAATTATCTATTGGGGGAAATATCTAAGTCTAATAAAACCCTTAATGTTTTGTATTTCATTTATAGTGATTTTAATGTGAATAAATAGTAGAATATAGATTTTTCTATCAATCCATTTCCTCCAAGGATTTTAAATCCTGTACAGAAAATGAAAATCTTGTTGAAAAAAATATTACCAAGGAATACATTAAATAGTATTGTAATAATTAGATGAAAATAGTTTTCTGTAATTCAAATAAAACATTTCAAATAATAAACTTCTGGATAAATTCGATAATATAACATGAATAACCCAATCTAATATGAATTCAGATCATTATAAAACTTGGATTTCATCCATCGATAATGAAATTAAATAAAAAATCCATTGAGATTTAATAATGTTTGAATTATGTAAGAAAACTGAAATTCTGTTGTTAAGAATGATTATAATTCAAATAATATCAATATCAGTATTTATGCTTGTTACATAAATATTAAAATTACTATGTATAGTATTAATGACTATAACAAGATAAAATTTACGAATATAGAGTCAAATATTGAATATATTAAGGAGGAGATTTCCAAAATTCAATCCACCGACAATCAACTAAATGTAAGAGGATTGGACATTATTAAGGAAGTAGATATTTTATATAGGATTAATTACTTTCTCAAGGATAAATAGAATATTAAAATAAAAAACTATTGCATAAGAGGGATGAAGGAGGGGGGTAAATACATAATATTTTTAAATAATTTTCACAAGCATAGAAAATAATATAAGATTATTTATAATTTCATGAAGGATGATGAAATTATATCTTAAAGGAGTTAACCAATGGAATATATTTAGTGATATTAAATAGAATTATTCAAATCTACAACTTTTGATAACAATATTTTAATTTCTTATGTTATTCCTAATGTGATGAACGTGTAGGATAATTAATTTCATAAAAAATTCCCGATGTGGATGTAATTAAGAAATTTTTTTTTACCTAACCCAGAATGTATATTTATACTAGATAGATGTTATAAAGAATTATTTTAGAATGATTGGAATATAGTAATGAACAGATTTATTATATTGGTTAACTCTTTTATTAATAATGGAATTCTGCATCATGGTGTTAACTCATAGATCATAGTTAACCTTTCTAAAACTTATCTTACTGATATTTTATTTAAGTATAGACCTACTTCAATGTCCAATGTTGTTTATAAAATATACAGTAATTTTTTGGAAAACTGGATCACCTCAATTGTGTGTAATGTTATCTCCAATATTAATTTTGTGTTAATTAATGGTTTGAGAATTCACTGATTTATAATTAATTTTTTAGAAAATTAGTTAATTTATATAGGGAGTTTAATATAGTGGGAAACATTGTATTCATGATTGATTTCGAAAAATATATTTATATCATCTGTTGAAATTTTATTTCTTAGATCCATAAATGTTTTGGATTTTATTAAATATTCAAAAATTGGGGGAATAACACTTTTCAAACATTGATATTTCCCATTCACATAAATTTAATCCCTTAAGAAAATTATTCATGTAATATAAGGGTAACATAGGGGATTCAAATATCAAATATCATTTTCTTCATTTCTAAATAATTTTAATGAATGATTCATCTCAAATTAGAGTATTTTGGTAATATTGAAACAATTCAATCTACTAGAGGCCCTTCCACTACTGTAGGTCTATTTTATATCGATTGTTTGACCATTTTTTTCTAAGGTAATCAAAATTAAATAAATACTATAAAAAATATTTTTGATCATTTTGAAAATTGTGGAAGGATTAACTATTTCCTGTTATAAATCCTTTATATTTTGGGAGTGGGATTTATGCTCTTGAAAATTTAGATTATATTGTAATCTTGATATTTATAAGTGAACTTTTTAGTTCATTTATTTTGGAGTTTACATTTTTTGGGAGGCCAAACACTGGACACATTGAAGATATTTTTAATATAATCAAAAATAAAAATCAAACTTAGTAGAGGGAATATAATTCCATTATGGTAATGGTTTTCTTGGTTAAGACAATTGTTATCTTCATTATGGTCTAATATTTTTTATTTTATAATTATCACTCATATATTATAAAAAACTAATCTCCTATATAAATTTTTTATATGGTATCATTCTTGAAAGGTGGTTTATTATAGTTTCATGGCAGTTTTTTAGTCAACATATTAATGTAGGTGGAATTGGAATGAAATTCCTCATCTTTTTTAATAATACTATATAATACACTTTTTTTAATGTTTGTAACCATCAATTCAGATTGGAATTATTTATTAAAGAATATATTTATCAACAAACTCAATCATTATAAAATTTTATATTCCAATTTATCTATTTCACATACCCAAATGCTCACATTATTGCATGTTATATTTCATAAACATTATCTGGTTAATGAAGATGATTATTTAGGATTTTGGTTGTACATTTAGAAAGGTTATCAACTCTTTTATATTTTCATGGATTCTGATAAAATCATTGATGTCGAAATTTCCATATCAGATATATTAATAATTCATATGATATATTTTCAATATTATGTAAGAATATATATTAGTTATTATTATTTAATTCCTTATGATGATTTTATCATTTAATAATCCATAATAAATTACATATTAACATTAGTGGCTCTATTTTTCCATGTTTGAACCTAAAAATATTATAGATAATATTTTTAAGGTTGGTTACATAGTAGTTTCTTTATATCAGGGGTCTCAAGAATCCAAAATTTTATGCATATTTGTATATATTAAAAAATAAGTAAAGTAAATTTTGAGGTGTAATCAATGATGTTATAATGTGAAAATTGATGTCATGAAATGGCCATTGATTACATGGTCTGGCCATTGATAGAATAAAGTCATTCATATGTCACATTGTTGGGAATAAGCTATGAAAAATTACTGTTTCAATAAATTGAAAAGGAATTATAGTCTCAATTTGAGGGGCTTCAGTAATAGAGTGAATGTATCAGTTCGTGGAAATTGTGACATGGAAATAATTACCATAGAGGGACAACTTAGGAGGGGGATTTTTCAGCTTCACCTTCCAGGTTTTCAATAGTTGAATTACTTTGTTGAAATAATCAATTAACTTTATACAAGATAACCCTAACCCTAATGTATTTAAACCTCATCATTTTAAATAATTTGGTTTTGACAAATACCCTAATTATAAAGAAGAAGATATTGAAGAATTGAGAAATTAGGGTTCCTTTAAACACTAACATCATGAAGAATCGACAATAGACCCCAAAAATAACATCAATTGATCCCAAGTTGATTCAATGATTTAGTAAATTTACTCTTCACCATTATTACATATTTTAAACCTTGTTTTATTCTATTTAAATGATTTTCTATAATATGTTTCCCTTTGGTTTGTTTGATTCATTCTTTATTCGCCATCTCTACCGATTTTGAGGAAAAATGATCAAACCTTCTCCACAAACACTATATATTTCACAGTTTATTCGTATTCATCATTCCCCCATTTCAAATACTTTTCAGAAAAAACCATCATCATTTCGACTATTTTAATGAATATTTTCATGATTGGTAACATATTTAGATCTTGGTTTAGTGATTTGTGGATCTAGGCATGGTGATATTCTTTGGGTAATGTGGGATCCAAAATGGAAAATATAAGATCCAAAAAATGTGTTGTGATGTGGGATCATTTTTTAGTGATGTGTGATGACATCATTTTTTATTGTAAACCCCTACCAGATATTTTTTATTCATGCATGACCAAAAAAATAGTAGTATATGTGAAACATCATTAAACCGAGAATTTTAAAGAGTTCATGGATCATTTTAAGGTAATTATAATGAAATAAGATTAATTCCATGTGGTTTACTATAAACAAGTCACCAAAATATAATTTTGGATTTAATGACCCAAATATTTCATACATAAATTCAATATCTTATTATCATAATATTCCTTATATAAAAATATAATACATGGTAGAATTGTAAATGACTGGTTCCAATGAAAACATGGATACACATTCAATTGGTACATGAATGATCTATATCATTTCCCATTAAGTTATTCACAACTAGAACCATTATTAGACATAACATATTTTAATCCTCTATCCATAACATATGGAATGGAATCATTAGAAATGGTGACATTAGATGCCCAGTAAGTATAATCATAAGAGATATCAATCAATAATCATAAGTTAAAATAAGATAAGAAAAATGTCATGAGAACATGATATTAACATTATAAAATCATACCCATCGAATCATATATTATAATCATGCCACATTAAATAATGTTTTATCAATCAAAATACATAAGAAATATGATTGTAAATTCATCAATAATTAATCATGATCCATTAAAACATTTCATTAACATAACAAATAAATTCATGTTGTACAAAAAAGTATATAAAATCATTTCCTTTGTCAATTATCACCATCAATATTATCCAGTTTATTGGTTACACTCCCTATTCCATAATTTCCTTAATCGAGGTTCACTCACAAGACTATTGTCTTCCACAAAATCTCTTACTAAACGTGGTTCACTTCCCATTATATTCCTTATTATATCATGAGATATCGATCATTACACAATTAATTTGAAGAATATACAATTTTGGTCCCTCCTTTCTCATAATCAAAAGAATAAATATGTGTCAAAAACATCATAAAACATTGATAATATCATAAAATATTAACCCATATGAAGGATACATGTTTCAAAAACATTTCATCATCATAATAATAAACCATAAAGATAATGAATAAATATGGGATCATTTGATCATTACCTAATAAATTATAAAAAATAACCAAGGATGTTTTTATAGATAAAAATTCCATTAAATATCACTAGAACATTTCTTTTGGAAACACACATATATTTTAAATAATTTATTTAGAATATAAAAATTTCAAAAATATTAAGGGAAAAATTTTCATTAAAAATAAAATAAGAAACATATAATGATAAATTTATATAAAATTTTATTTATGATGGTGGGAAAGTCATTCTTGGGGTACATGTTAAAATATGTTTTTTTTCACATTTTTAGTAAAAAGTAAAAACTACCATATTTGGAGAATGATAAAAAGGTTCCATTTAAAACTATGTATTTAAAGTAAAATATAGTTAAAAATTATATTAAATAATCTATTCATTAGTATAAAATAATTCTTAATTACATGTTAATGCAGATAAGGACAAGTATAGAAATATTCTCAACCAAAGGAAAAATATTATTGGTTTTCCTTAAAAATATTTTTTCACTCTCTTAGGTTCATAAATAGAGGAAAAGAGGAGAAGAAATAAAATCACCAGATGAAAAAAGAGGAGAAGGAAATACATATTATTTTGGAGTGATATATCATCCAATTTATTCATTGAAAAATTTAATAATAGACAATATCGGTAAAAATGTGACTGTAAACTTAAACCCTTACCTCAGGTCCATCAAGATTCATAAGCACTCGAACCTATAGTTTAATAAATTTAAATTTTATTATACTTCTATAACAGATTTATAATCATACCTATAATACCACACATGGATAAAATATAACATTTTATCACATTTTTTTATTAATAATTCATTATCATCAACATTATTTGTGTTAACTGGTCCATTTTTCAAGTATGTTTGGGTTCAATGGTTATGGTCTTTTCGCATTGATCATGGGTCCTCCAACAAAAAAATGTTAATCCTCATATAAATTTCATATACATTAATTATTTATATATTTATTACTATTTATATAATTATTCTATAAGAAATTAATTAAATCACTATGTGGAGACAATAGTTGATATGAATGTGTGAGTGATGTTTCAATTTTGCGATGGATGGATTGAATGAAAGGTAAATATTAATTCACCCTTCAATAATCATTATTATATAATAAATATAATATATATAAATTAAATATAACATAATAACCAACCATTAATAATGGGTAAGGAGAATGAATTGTATCTCAACGTGGAGGCGATAGTCCACAGGTACACATGGGTGATACTTTCATCTTCTATTTGATGGTGAAATGGATGTAAAAACTCATTATATCATCGTGATAACATATAAGAATATGTATGATACTATTTAAAACATGTTATTATGAATAATTTTTTAGATTATATTTAAGTACAAAAAATTTTAAAGATCATGGTTATGATCTGTACCTCTAATTTAAAATACCTCATTTGATATACTTTTTATGAATTGATGGATTGATCTTAAGGCAAGACCATAAAATCTATTATGAAGGGAATAAATCTATTAAGGTTATGCAGTGAAAATATAATGATATATAAGGGTAAAAACTGTATGTTTTTATGAATTATTATCATTCTGAATAAATCAAATTTCTTTGATTTCTTTCATTACCCGTAACACTGAGTTTAACATGCGTTATATGCAACACAATGTTTTAAAAAATCATGAAATATTATTAATATTGTTTTTTATATGCAACCATTATAACCTAACCATTAAAATTAGTAATATTAATTTTAAAATATACTTTTAGAATATTATATATACTGTATT
Source organism: Viscum album (assembly GCA_963277665.1). Taxonomy (NCBI): domain Eukaryota; kingdom Viridiplantae; phylum Streptophyta; class Magnoliopsida; order Santalales; family Viscaceae; genus Viscum; species Viscum album. The sequence continues at coordinate 1,374,546,306 of OY728135.1, forward strand.
TATATAAATAAATAAATCATATTGATAAAATACTTAATTTTTAGTAAAGTCTTTATATGTTTCGAAAGTACGTTTTTCTTAAAAAAAATGTTTTCTATTTCCTTTTATTAATAATAATAAAATAATATTTTTATATTTTTGGAAAATTAATTTGATATAATAAGATAAATTTTCTAAATCATCATTTCAAAATTTTCTTAGGGTTAATTTAGGGGATTTTTCTAAAGAGATTAATTTATCGATGAATAGTAAAACAATACTGTTTTTTATTGAAAACTACCTCTTACATTGAAACTTTATAAGGTTATATTTTGTTTTAAAATGGGTGTAAAATTATATTTTCTTTAATCATATATGAATTAATTAAATTTATGTCATTTTATTCATTTTAATATTGAATTTTGATATAAAAACTCTTTAAACTTTGAACTTTTTCCATTTAAAACCCCTCTTTCTCATCAAGTCTACAAGATTAATTTTAAAATAAAATTTACCTATTAAATGAATGGAATTTTGAAATAGGTATTAAATATTTTTAATAAGTATAATTTAAATTATTTAATATGTTCAACTTAATTTTTGACCATAATGAATTTTAAAAACAGTAAAAATTGTTCACCAAGACTAAGGTAAAAATTGATTTATTGGGTGTTAAAATAAAAATAAAAGCATTAAAAATGATCAAAAAATTTTTAAAACCCAATTTTATATATACTTTTGTTCCTTATATCTTTTATTTTCCATAATTTTTATTTTTTGTCCTTTTTTAATTGGAAAATATTGGTATGCCATTTTCCTTCCAAACAGTTACCAGTGTTCCACTCACCCCACGTATAAAAGGCCATCTCTTCTTCTCTCCTCTCCACTCTTCCAAAACCATTTCATTCAGACAAGACCTTCCCAAATAACATAATTACTTAAATACTCCCATAATTTATTCATTATTTCAGTCATAAATCTATCCTAATCATTATTTTGGTTTAAACTAAAAGATGTTGTCCAAAGAAGAGGTAACACCCCTAACTGAGCATTTTATTTTATTTCTTCCTCCACCTTCATCAATTATTATTGAAATATTATGATATAATAACCATATTATACTATATATAATAATATTTTTTTATGTTAATTTTACAAAATTCAACCATATCATCTTCTAAAAATGGGATATGAAATCAACATTTGTGTGTTTGGTGGACTACCGCCTCGTAAAATAATGTTATTTGTTTTCCATCCCCACCTCTCAATAATGGATATAATGATGTATTAAATGCTTATATATTATATTTATGATTTCAGTATTCTTATTAAAAATTAAATCACATATACTTAATACTTTCCATTCTATGGGAATATAATAATGTCATTTTTTTGTACGGCAGACTACCTCCTCGCAAAGTGACGTTATTCAATCACACTTTACATGGAAGGTAATGACGATGGGATTAATAAAAATATTTTATATTTATGAAATATAAATGATTATTTAATTTTAATATATTATTTACCATTATTCCTTTTAATCCATTGATAAAATGGAAACATTGTTCTTGTGTATGTACGGCCTACCGTCTCCATGAATGATATATGTAATTTTCTATATTTAAATATTACATATTACTCTAAAAATATATATACTAAATATATATGATATATATATATATATATATTGGTTATAATTCTATATATTATTGAACCATGATCATATTAATAATTAAAAAATGAAAAATCACAACATACAGGAAAACACAAAGCAGTTTTTGCCTAAAACGTGACTTTAACATGGAATTATTAATAATTGGGTAATAAAAGGTCATAGTAAAATAATATACATTATGATATATATATATATATATATAATTATGTTTATTTAATATATTTATAATAAAATTATATTTATTATACAATAGTTTTTAATGTGTACGAAGTAATTAGAGAATAAAGTTAAAGGATTGCAGTCTCATTTTTATTTCTGTGAGACACAATATCCATATTCACCATGTCTTTGTCTTATATGGTATATATACTACAAATAAATATATTATATTAATATTATACATAATATTTTGGGTAATTAAATATCCAATTGATAATATATATTCCATGGGGTTTACGGTTCAAAAGTTACTAAAGCGGTATGGGATTTTTGTCTCAATTTTCTATTCTTGAGACATATGTTATATAATGCACCGAAATTATTTTATAAGGTTCACATACATAACCTTAAACATTTAATGTAATAAATATACTTATTCTCATGATATTTTAATGGCATTTAATTTTATTCCTTTATAGTCATATGGTTCAATTATATCCAAGAGGTAAAGATTATTTGTCACAATCATATCATTAATCGTGATTATTTATGATTTTGTACCTGATGATAAATTATTATGATACATATCTCAATAAAATCCTTAATTTTATACTAATTTTTTTATTTCATGATAATATATTTATTCCCTTAATTTTTCTCTCCTTATATACTGATGATTTTAAAATAATATTTTTATGAAAAATCATATTTATTTCTCTCTACAACCAAAACCCCAATTCTCTTCCAAAACCATGATTTATAAAAAAATGGAAATTTTTTTCTTAAATTATCTAAATAATTCATTAAAAGAAATATTTGTTGATTTTTTACTTTTTAGAAAAAAATGAAAGGAATTTTCATGTCTTTTTAAAAAAAATATGTTTGACTTTTACTGAAATCTGAAAGGAATATTCATTTTAACATATACACAATAAATTGAATTCTCTACCATCTTGACCAATACTTTCATTCAATGTTACTTCAAAATATTCTAAGGTTAGTTTATAAATAATATTAATTTGAAATTGTTTTATGTTTTAAAATGTTTTTTTAAGTGGAAACGATATTTTCCTAAAAAATGTTTTAAATGATCATTCAAAATCATTTTCCTTCTAGTAAGAAATATGTTGTTGTTACGTATGACTTAATGGGGATACTATCCAATGATACTGTTCTTATTCATTTTTTAGAAGTTTTATGTTTATGATGAAATAAATTTTATGAAACATGTATCTTTTCAATAGGTTACGATATCATGAAATGTTTATAAAACCCATTTCATTTCATGGGTTATGATATGATGAATTTTTTATATTGTTGTGGAAAAATATATATAATTTTAATTATTGGAGAGGTGTAACCTATATCATCATCTAATTCTTTGGTGATTATTTATATTCTATTATATATACATGACTAGAATGGGGAATGAACCCGGTTCAGTAAACGACTTTGTTTGCTATTATGATCTTAGGGGTGAACCATGACTACTATGATGGGTTGGGGAGTGAGCCAATTCATCTATGATAGCCTTGTCATTGAGATTTGACTACTATTTAAGTGATATTCTATGCTTATGGGTATACCACAATTCCATGTATTATGACAATATTATGCTCTCGTGGATCATATTATTTTATTTCATTATGATCCATTTCTTATGAACTGTAAATATTTATTCCATGAGTCAATATTATGATCATTGATATATAGGGTAGGGTTGTGAAATGTTATTATCAATTTATCATTCCCTTGTGTTCATTTTATGATTATGTATCTCCCTTTTTTCCCATACTAAGCATCTGAGAGCACTCTTTCTTATGTTTCCTTTCCCTATGTTATAAAGAATTGTATTATTTGTGATATTTCTAAGAAGGGAGATAGTTATAAAGTATATAATGGGACATGATGTAGTTCACATATAAACTAGTTTTTTGTGTTTTGAGTTTTAAAAAGGTATTATACCTTTAATATCATCATAAATGTTCTTATGTAGTGTAATTAATATTCATCTAAAAATATGTAATATCTACATACAAAAATATGATGTCATTATAGTTAGTATCATAGGATAGGTTTAGTTAAAATTTGGAAACTGTGATAAGAAAACTTTAGTGACAACTCCAAGGATATAAATAGGGATAAGTCTAAGTATGAGTCAATGTATAGAAAATTGTAATAGAATTTTGGTAAAGTATAGAGTGATTGGTTTCGATGAAATTTCTTCCCTTTTTGAATTCTAAAATTGGATGAGAATTTGGAATATAGGTACCAAAAGATAATAACTCCAGAAATAGTGCATTGATCTGGACTCAATCATCACATAGTACATGAAAATTGTCTTTGTTGCACCCCTATTTTGACACCACTAAGGGATATGATTTGAAAATTCAAAAACACTTTATGAACCATCATGACAACTTTAAATATATGATGACTATGAATGAACTAGGATAAATCTAAGGGGCCATAGTTTAAAAATAAGGTATCAGGAATTATAAATCTTATATGTGATTTTTCATGATTATGAGGTTCTCAAATATGATTATTCCCTTGTAACACTAACACTTTGGGATTTGGTAAATGGATAAAACCCAAAGGAACCATATTAATGCTAATTGAGATGGAAAATTATTGAATGAAAAATATCATTTCTATTATTATGAATCTTTCTCAATCCATGAATTATGTTGAACTTACAAATGATTAAAGAAGATAACAATGTTTTATTGATTCCTTCATGAGGAGTTCTTATTGAACATCGGTGAATTTTTTGATCCACTAGTATTTTGAGTAATGCATCAGTACCATTGAAAATATATTTTCCATTATATATTATTCTAAAAATGAAAAATCCATTTTGGTTGTCTATCATTTGGAATTTGAAGTGGAGAAATGGTGAAATATCATCAAGAATACAAGGGAATATGGTAAAATAGACATCATGAATTTTTATGAGTTCAAGAACATATGTTTTATTATGTTCTTTTCAAGTATTCTTCATATGAATATAGATAAGGAGTTCCTTTAGATAAATCAATGGTATGATTTATATATTGGTAAATTTGAGGAAAAAAGTTCAATACCTGTGATGTATTCTTATGGAATTATCATCTAACCTAAAAGTAAGGTTTATTTATTCTTCAATGGCATAAAACCTAGTCTCTAAATTAATTTATCGATAGGATAATTTAGTAGATATAAATATATTTTTCAATATGTTATCAAGCTGTAAATGATGGTTGGAGTTACATATCGATCTCATGGTTTTAATAAGAAGAGAATAATGTAATTCAATGGAAAATATAAAAAAATAGAAAGAAGAATATGAAATTTACATTATGTTAAAAGTTGGGGAAAAACATGTATAAATTTTTATTAAGGGGAAAAATATATGTTTTATGTTTGGAAGGGAATTTCATTAAGAAATAGAAACCAAAGTGATGGGAAGAAGATAACTAATGATGAAAATAGAGATAATGATTCAATGAATGAACCACCAACAGTCCATTAATTAAAATGAAAGGAGTTTGTGAATTATGCTTACTAGTGCCCAAATCTGATGGTTAATGAGGGTAATCAATGTTAGTTACCTATTAATATGATAGATATATGTAAATCTCATTAGATCATTATTTCTGATGAGGGGTGTGATAATGATGTGGTGAAAGGTTCACCTACCATCCACTCTATAACTATAATGTCTTAATTGAATTTTGTTCTAAAAATTTATTCATATCTAAATAATTTTTAAGGGTATCATGATGCCAACCAAATGATTATATATAAAATTTATATTAAAAATACCTAATGATATGATAATCACATCTTAAGTATATGATTCCTCTCTAGTTAATATTTTTTTGGAAATGTTCTTCCAAAAAATATTATCATTATTACTGTCATGTAATTTGATTTTATATTAGGAATGTATTATATTTTAGTACATAAATGTCACATCAATTATAGAGGAATGATTTCACATTTTATATTCCAAACCTACCTATGGGTTTCTATCAATTTGATGATAATTATGAACATGTTATGGATTTCACATTCATTGTATGGGTATATATTCCCATTAAAAAGGGGTGTTTATCTTATATGGTTAGAGAGAAACTTTACATGAATTTTATTCCAATTGTGCATGAATGTTTTGATATATTTTATAATATTTTCTTAGCCTTACATTAAATTGTTAAGTTGATTTTTCAATATAACTCATACCTGGTGCCGCACCAATTTCAAGGACTACCTATAGAATAACAACAATTGAGTTCTAGAAATTGAAAATGAAACTCTATAAGAACCTTGGCAAGGGATTCATTCCACCAAGTGTGTTATAATTGGGTATAAATGTTCTTTTTGATATAAATAATGATTAACTGACTAGACTATACATTTATTATCATGAGATGAACAATATCGTGGTTAATAACAAATATCATTTACCTCATATTGATGAATTTTTTGATTAACTACACAGAGATCTTTACTTTTCCAAGATTTTACTTTGTTATAGATATCATCAATTAAGGGTTAAGAAGTAGTATATACCCAAGATAGAATTCCCTAAAAGGTATGGAAATTTTGAATATATAGTGATTCCAATTTTCTTACTAATGTCCCGACTATCTTCAGGGATTTAATAAATAGCGTCTTTAGATATTACCTTGATCAGTTTGTAGAAGTCTTTATAAATGATATTATTATCTATTCAAATAGAAAGTAAGAGAATATAAATCACTTGATAATTGTACTAAAGATCCTAGGAAAGTAGAAACTAAATAAAAAATTTAAAATGTTTGAATTTTGGATACAAAAGGATTTCTTTTGGATCACATAATCTCAAGAGAGGTTCTATCGGTAAATCCATCAAAGATAGAGGATATTGACTGTTGTCACAGACCAACCATGGTGATTGAGATCTAAAGTATTCTTGGTTTATCTGGATATTATCAATAGTTTTTTAAAAGAATTTATCATGACTATTTAATTCACCCATCAAGTTAACTCCAAACAGAGCTAATTAATTCTAAATAGATGAATGTGAGGAAAATTTAGAGGACTGTAAGAGAATTTTATTTAGTGCAATTGTACTTAAACTAAACTATACTAAATAATGGTTTTTAATCTTTAGTGATATTTCCAAGAAGGTATTGTGATATGTTCATACAAAAAATGAAAATCTTATAGCTTATTCCTAATGAGAATTGAAGATTCATGAGAAAATTATAAAACTCATAATTTAGTGTAAACTATGATAATTTTTACATTGCAGATATGCAATAATTACCTTTATATGGAAATGTGTTATATATATACTGATAGAAAAATTTAAAATTATATTTTCATACATAAGGATTTTAATATGTGCTATAGAATATAATTAAAAGTGATTAAAGATTATGAATACTCAATATAGTACAACTCTTGGAAATGAGGAAAGGTGGATGATTCGTTAAGTCAAAAGGGTCATTCTAGCATATCTCTGATGAGGTTAAAAAATATCAAATATTTTTAGATTTTCAAAAAATGGATCTAAAAATCTATAAGGAAGGAGTGAAATCATACCTTGCTCAATTAAATGATTAACCATCTATCCAAGGGAAGATTAAAGAGGTGTATAAAGAAGATGTAGAGATGAAAAAGAAGGATAGAAATGTTCCTGAGTTTGACTATGATCAGGATGGAATTATGAGGTTTGGGAACCCAGTATGAGTCCCATCTATTCCAAAATTGAATAAGGGATTTTAGAGGAATCTCATAGTTATTAATTCTCTATGGATCCTAGATGTGTGCAGATGCATAGATATTTGAATGATTATTTATAGAGAGATCACAGGAAGAGTGATATCATAGAGTTTATATCTCAATTATTGTTATGTCATAAATTTAAGGGTGAGATAAAAAAATTATAATATGATGTTACATCCATTACCCATACCAGAATGGAAATGGAAAAACATCACTATAGATTTTGTAATCAGACTCCCCAAAAATACTAAAGGGAATAATTCTATATGGTTTGTAGTCATTCATCAAAAAAATTTATCAAACTTAATATTTATCAGATATTAATTATCTCTTGATTATATTTACATAATATACATTAAGATTTGGAAAGCTTGTATGAGTGATACATTTAATTGTATCTGATTAGGATCTAAGGTTTACCTTGATATTCAAGTGAATTATTCAATAGGCTCTGGATATGGATTTACATTTTATAACTGCATATCATCTTTAGACATATGGTTAGTCTTATAGACTAATTCAACCCATATAGGATATTTTTATATCGTATTATATGTATTTAAATATTGGTTGGGATCAACACCTTTATATAGTTCAATTTTTATACGATAGTAGATTTCACTAGAGCATTCAGATGGATCCTTATGAATATATTTATAAAAATAAGTTTAGTGCCTCATTTTTTGGAATACAGTTAGTGTAAGAACACTATTGGGACATGAGATAGCTAATGAAATGGTAGAGAAGGTTAGATCCACTCAGAAATAAATCAATGAATCTCATTTTAGGTAAAAATATAGGTTGATAATCGTTGATGTGAACTAGAATATGAAGTGGGTGATAAGGTTTTTATAATAATTTATCCATAAAATAATGTTATGATTTACAAAAATAAATGGAAAATAATCCCTAGTTATATTGTCCCATTTGAAAATATTGATTATATCAGGATTATTACTTATCAGTTTTTGCTTCCACAAAATTTCTCTCAATTTCATGATGTGTTTCGTCTATCTCTCCTAAGAAAGTACATATATGATCCATCACATGTAATGAAATAATAGTTTGAAATGATAAATCAGGATCATTCTTCTGAGTAAAGGCCAGTGAATATTATGGACCACATAGAGAATGTTCTATGAAACAAGACCACTCACCCAATCAATGTTTTGGGAAAAACCCACCTTTTTGAAGAATCTATGTAGGAACAATAAGAAATTAAGAGGTAGAAGTTACATCATTTGTTTGTATTAGAATGATGAATTTTGAGAGAGAAATGAATTTTAAGTGGGTCGGAATGTAACACCCTAAGTTATTATGAAATATTTTTTTATAATAAATTAAATTTATTTGATAGTGTGCATTACACACAACACAAAGTTTAGCATGTGTTAACGCTACATCGAGTTTTAACAAACCACAGTATATTATTAGTATTACTATTTAAATACAACTATTATGACATAAATGTTAAAATTATAGATAAAAATAGAAAAAAATAATTTTAAAATATCATGTATAATGGTTTTATATAAATAAAACATATTGATAAAAATACTTAATTTTCAGTAAAGGTATTCAATGTTTTAAAAATATTATTTCCACAAAAAAAATGTTTTTTATTTATTTTTATAAACAATACTAAAAATAATTTTTTACAATTTAGGAGATTAATTTGATAAAAATAAACATCATTTTTGAAATTATCATGCCAAAAGTATCTTAGGGTGAATTTTTGGGATTTTTTCTAAAACGATAATTTTTTCAATGAATACATAAAAATATTTTTTATTAAAAACATCCTTTTAATTTAGAGAATTTATATGGTTATTTTTTTAAATGGTTTTAAAAGTAACATTACTTTAATTATACATCAATTAATTCAATTATAAAAAAACTTTTTAAACTCTTGAACATTTTCTCTCTACAAACCTATTTTCTCATTGTGTCTGTGGGATTAATTCTAAATTAAATTGTACCTATTTTGTGAACAAAATTTTTCAAAATTGATCCATATTTCGAATAATAATGATTTAAATTATCTAATAAGTTCAACATAATTTTTTTATATAATTAATACTAAAAATAGAAAAATTTATTATTCCAGTTAAGGATAAAATTGGTTTACTATGGGTGTGAAATAAAAAATATAAGGGTTAAAATGATCTAAAACATGACTGAAATACATTTTATCACACTATTCAAACATTAACTCTTATAGGATAAATAATTGTCTGTTTTTGATCCTTTTTTAATGTAGAAAAACATGGGTAAACCTGTTCCTTTCCAAAAATTTCAAGTGTTCCACTCACCCAACTTATAAAAGGCTACCCATTCTCCTCTCCTATTCACACTTGAAAACCCATTTGGTTCATCCAATCCCCACCCAAATAACTTACTTACTTCTCTAATATTATCATATAAGCCTTAGTTCTGTTATAAAACCAACCTAAAAATTCTTTTGGTGAAAACCAAAAACATTTGTCTGAGGATGTGCTAACACTTATACGAGCGTTTTATTTTATTTATTCCTAATACTCCTTCAATTATTATTAACACATGCTGATATAATAACATTAGTAACTTAAATATAATTATATGTTGTTATATTAAGGTAATTACCTAAACTACCTCCTCTTCTATCAAATGGGATACCAAATCATCATTCATGTGTACGAAGGACTACCTCCTCTCGAACCTATGATAATCATTTTCCATCAACACCTATCACTATTAGATAAAATAATGGATTAATTTTTGATATTATATTTATTATATTATTGTTATTTTTAAATTATTATATCACATATACCTTCATACTTTCCATTTTGGGGAATACGATAATGTCATTCCTGTGTAAGGAGGAATACCACCTCGTGAAGTGATGTGATTCATTCAGACTTTACATGAAAGCTAATAAGGATGGGTTTAATAAAAATATGTGATATATATGACATAACAATGATTATAAAATTTTAATAAGTTATTTACATTTCTTTATTTCAACCCATATAGAAAATGGAAACCACATCCATGAGTGTGTATGACGTACCATCTCCATGAATGTTGTATTTCATTTTTGTTCTCTAAATCTAATGTATTCCAATAAAAACTTTTATAATTAATATATATGATATTTATATCATAGATAAAATTATGGAGATTATGTATCCATGATCCAAGTAAAAAGAGAAAAAACAACTAATAAAAAATCCTTGAAAAACAAATCAGTTATTTATTGAAATGTGACTTTAACATGGAATTGTTAATAAAAAGGTAACAAAATGTCATAAGTGTTGGAACCAAGGATTTTCATTGCTAATAATGGAGTTTTTTTGTGTTTGTTCTCAATTGTTACATGGATTACTAGGGAGTTTTCAAGGAATGAGTACATACGTTTAAGGATGAAAACAGTATTGAAGGTGGTGTAGTTTCCTAGTGTTTGCCAAATTTTTGGGCCTCAATATCGGGAGTTTGGTGCAGGAAAATTTTTTTTTTTTAGAAATGCGGGAATGGTATATGAAACAATAAATAAGATAATAAAAATAAGGGAACTTCATACCTAAGAACATAGACAGAGTACCATGTTCTGAGAATGGTTCACGACTGCATTCCAAGCAGTGAGAACAGTACGTGGAGCAGTATGTGGAGCAGTATGTGGACCAATGCATAGAACCAAATACAACTAGTAGAAATGGTTAACATTGAAGGCATGAAATATATGGAATGCTGATGTTTGAGACAAAAAATGGTTCGTAGCAATGGTACGTAGTGAATACATGTGGTACACGAAGTGCTGAAGGTTGGCGGGATTGTTGTGGTTCACAAAACATAAGCGGTACATGGTGGAGGATAACTATAAGTAGATAGAGTTCTATATACAGTGAAGATTATTACACATTAAAAATTTCGTTAAATCAGATTAGAAAAACTTGAGAAGTTACGTTCCTATTTAAGGAACAATAATCTCCTTTGTTAAGTGATGAGATTGGAGATTAAAATTTTGGGAAGAAATCCAGTGAAGTCCTAAGTGGTACACGGAGGAGAAGGTGGTACGTAGAGAGAACCATCCACATATGGAAAACAGTCTTTGGAAGAGAGTGTGGTTCATGTAGGAATATCTCACAGTACGCGGTGGAGAAAGGCAGTATGCAGAGCAAAATTATATGCAGACAAGCTGAGCAGTCCAGGGAGTAAGTCGGTATGTATAGCTGGGATATTCGATGAGGAGTTGGACAGTATGCGGAAATGGAAGTGGTATACAGAGGAGGAGGTTCACGCACCTTACCAAGAACACTATATGTGGAAACTCAAGGAAGCCTGAAAATTGACCTAATAAGTTTGAGAAATTAATTTCAATAAAAAATCAGTTTACGGGAAAATAAATTACTTCTGTGGGTGATTATGTGACTTCAACAGAGCATCTATTTGTAGTTTATCATGCATGATTTAATGCTAAATAATTGCAGGGACCTTCAGATCCATTAACTAAGTGTGACTTCACCCAACACAGTGAGAAAGGTTAAGTCATGAGAAGTGATATTATGGATGAAGTGTGCTTTCCTTAAAACCTTTTAAAGGTAGTTCTCCTGGCATAGAGTGACTGTGCTAAACTCCTATAATCCACAACTTGTAAATATTAGTGGTTTTCAGTACGACTGAAACACTGTCAGTATATGATCCTTCGATGTATCCCTTAGTAGTGAACCTAGTAAAATTTTTGTGTCATTACTTTACGTGTCATTTTTTATTTTCTACTCTTCCTCTTCAGACAGGTTCAAAAGGTTCATATCAATGTGGGAACAAGATCAATTCGTTTAAAAGAAAATGTTGACACCCTGATTCACCCCTCCCATCTTAGGTTGTTCTGGGGTACTTCAATAAGAATATCATATACATTATGATATATATAAGTATATTTATTTAATATATATATATATAATTAAATTATATTTATTATACATTATTTTTATAAGTGTATAAAGGAATTCGAGACATATGCGAATTTTATCTCATTTTTTTTGTGAGACACAAGACATTTTCAACACATGTTTCTATTATGTGATGTATATGATAACAATTAATTTATTTTATTATTATTATCCTAAAATTTATGGGGGCATACATATCCATTTGAGGATCTATCCTTCCTGGGTTATATAGTTCAAATTTTACAATAGTGGTAAGGGATTTTTATCTCAATTTTATATTTTTGTGAAATATGTTATGTTATACACATATCTTATTTTATGAGGTCTATATACATACCCTTTTAAATTTAATATCTTTAATAAATTTATTATCATTATATTTTCAATTTAATTTAATGTTATTATTCAATGGGGCTTAAAATTCAATGATACCAAAGTGGTAAATAGTTTATGTTATAATCTTATCATTTGTCAGGATTGTTTATGACAATGTTTTTATTAATAGAAACTTATGATCCATCTCTCAAGAAACATATGAATTATATCCTCTGAATGTTTTATCATGAGAATTTATTTTTTCCCTTCATTTATCTTTCTTTATGTGATCAATAGTTCAAAAGAATGTTCTTAAGAAAAATTATCTTTATTTCACTCTTCTGTTGAAAAACAAATTCTTATAAAACCATGTTTTTGAAATGTGTTTTTGAAAAATAATTTATATAAATTCTCCAAATTATTTATCAGAAGACATTTTTTCCTATGTTTGAATTTTTACAAAATGTTTTTAAAGTAAAATTCATGTAAATTTCCAAACAATTCCCATTTGACTTTTACAAAAAAAAATATGAAAGGAATATTTGTTTTAAAATGTATGTAATGAATATAATTCTATGAAATAATATAAAAATCATTTCTCTTAATATTTTATTATTTTATTACAAGGTTATTTTTAAAAAAAATTAATTTTGAAAAGGATTTATGTCTTAAAAAGTGTTTTTTAGTGTGGAAAGGATATTTTCCTTTACAGTTTTTTTAAATGATCATTCGAAATCATTTTCCATATAAGATTACATTAGTTGATTTTAAATATTCTTTATCTAGGTTATGATCCAAGGATACCATTCTTATTATTTCTATGATTTTTTTGTGTGTTTAGGATGGTATGATGATTATGAAACCTATATTTTTTTCCATAGTTTATGATATGATTAAATGTTTATGAATCTCATTTCATTTTAGGGTTAATGATATGATGAATGTTTTATGTTATTTTTGATCACATATTTATGATTTTCATTATGTTATATGTGGGACCAATATCTCCCTCCAATACATTGGGTAAAGATTTATATCCCATGAGATAGACAGAACTGGAATGGGGAGTGAAGTAGATTCAGTAAGGGGATTTGTCTATTATAATGGTCTTCAGAGTTAACCCTAACTATTATGATAGTTTGGGGAGTGAGACTATTTCACTATGATAGAATTCAAAGTCACCCATGTCTACAATATAAATGATTTTATATGCTTATATTTATGCCCTTTCCATTACTTATGATAATGTTATCCACTCTAGGCTCATATTATTTGATTTCCTTATGATCCATGTCTTATGAACTACCAATATTTATGTCATGACTTAGATTATAATATTTGATTTGAAGGGTAGAGTTTTTAAATTTTATTCTCACATTCTCATACCCCTATGTTATTGTTATGCTTACGTATCTCTCTATTTTACACTTACTAAGCATCTGACCTCAACCATTCTTATTTTTCCTTTCCTCAGGTAATGAATAAATATATTATGTGTGATTTCTATAAGAAAATCTATATTTATTAATAACATAATGGTAGATGACATAGTTCATATGTAAACCCTTTTTTATGTTTCTATGATTCCAAACTCATTATACATTTATGATCATTAGGTGTGTGTTTGATTAATGTAAGGAAATTTCATATAAAATGATGTAATATTAATGTATGAATAGTCAGGTTCACTATAGTTGGTATCAAATGATAGATTTAGTTAAACTTTGGAAACTAGGATGAGAAAACATTAGTGAAAAATATATGGATATGTCTAGTGATATGTATAAGGATGATTCAAAGTATAAAAAAATGCACTGAAAATTTTGTAATGCATAGAGTGCGTAGTTTCTAAGAAATTTCATCCCAATCTAGACACAATAAGGGGATATACCTCTAGAGTAGAGGTACCTAGGGGTAATAACTCTGAAAAGGGAGCATGTAGCTGGACTTGATCATCACCTAGTGTAGGGAAATTGTCCATACTACACACCTAGTTTGATACTCCCTGGGGATATGATTTGGAAATTTACAAACTATTTGTGAAACATCATGAATGATTTCAATATATGACGACAATTAATGACCTAGGATAAACATAAGGTTTCATATATGAAAAACAAGGTTTCATGATTTAGACATCCTATATGTGGCTTTTCATGATTATGTGGTTCACCACAGTTATTATTGTTTCTTACACAATGCTTTTTGGTTTTATTCATTCATTGATACCTAGAGGAACTATGATAATACTGAGTGTGATGGAAAATGTAATGATTTTCATCTTATGTAGCCAAAATTTAAAATATATGGAATGAAAATACTCATTTCTATGCTCAAATGACTTTCTCAAGACATGATTCAAAATGAAAATCTAAATGATCAGTGGAGGGGGGGAACAATATGTAGAGTCCTTTATGAGGAAACATCCACCTGCATTATTTAGATCTATTGATCAACTAGTTGTTGAGTAATGGATCAATACCACTGAAAATATATTTTCCATTCTTCAGTGTTTGGAACAAGAAAAAATCATTATGGTTGTCTATTGTTTAGATGGAAAAGTGGATCAATGGTGGAATATCATCAAGAATGCGAGGGATCAAGATTAAATTGACTCCATGTATTAGGATGAGTTCAAGAACATATTTTTCAATAATTATTTTACTCATATTATTCATAAAAAGATGGGGAAGGAATTCCTTGAGCTAAAGAAAAAGGATAATGAATTTTTTGGTGCTTATGAGGAATGTTTTACAAGACATGGGAGGTACACATCAGGTATTATCAGCCAACCTGAAAATAAGGTTAATCGACACTTTAGTTGATTAAACCAAGTATCTGAATGGAGTTATCCATAAGAGAATTATGTATCTATTAATATACTATTTGGTGTGATATCAAGGTGAAAATATAGGTTGGAGTTATGTATCAATATTGTGGTTTTGATAATAAGAGAAGACCAGAACTGAAAAAAAAAATCTAAAAACAATGAAGAGAATAATATGAGCTTTCTTTTATGCTTAATGTGTTAAAATAAACATAGATGAAATTGTCCTAAGATGAATAATAAATGTTGTAAGTGAGAAAGGTAAGGTCATAGTGTAATTTAATGTCGAAGTGATGGGAAGAAGTTAGCTAATGATATAAATAGTGATAAATCTCCACAAAATTCACCACGTATAATCCAGTGTTTAAAATGAAATGATTAGGAGAATTATGATAACAAGTTCCCAAAATCAGAATTTTAATGATGATAATTGATTGCAGCAACCTCTTTAACCAATAAGAAATGGGAAATATCATTCAATCACTATTTCTAATGAGGATTTATATAAAGATTGGGGAATGGTACACATACCATCCACTCTAAAACTGTTAACAACTTATTTGGATCTAGATCTAACCATTCTTTTATATCTACAGAATTTCCTAAGGGTATAAATATTCCTCCAGAATAATTAACATTATAATTAGAAGTGAAACAACCTAACGGCATGATGATCACATATCAATAATATGATTGCTATCTTGTGGAAATTCATGGGAATGCGATTATTTGATATCATATCATTATTCCTCTAGTGTAATTTGATGTTATCTTAGGAATATATTGGATTTTACTATATAAATCCCTCATCAATTTCCTAGTAACAAAATTCACATTTGATATTTCAAACCAAATTATGATCATATATCAATTTTATGATAAGTATGAACATGCGATTGGGATCTCATACACTGTATAGGTCTTGATTTCTATTTGAAATTTGTTTTTATATCAAATTATTGGAATGAAACTTGACATAAATGATATGCATATTATCGAGAAATTATTTAATGTCTTTCTAGAATAGTTTCCTAGTCTTCCACCGAATCATAATGTTTATTTTTTAGTAGAACTCATACACGATGCCACACCAATTTTAAATAAACCTTCTAGAATAGCCCCAGTCAGGTTATTGGGATTAAAAATGAATCTCTATGAGAACCTTCAAAAGGGATTCATTTGGACAAGTGTGTTAACTTGGGGTGCACCTAATATGTTTGTTAAAAAGTAATATTGATTGATGTGACTCTGTATTGATTAATGGGTGCTAAATAATATCATGATTATGAACAAGTATCATCTACCCCATATTGATGACATGTATGATCAACTAGGAAGACCTCAATACTTTTATAAGATTATCCTTTATTATAGATATCATATATTGAGGGTTAAGAAGGAGGATATACCAAGGATAGTATTCTACATAAGGTATGGATTCTATGTAAATATACTGGTTTCATCCAGTCTTACTAATTCTCCCACTATCTTCAATGATTTAGTAAATATAGTCTTTATATATTACCTTGATCAGTTTGTGATAGTGTTTAGAGATGATATTATTATTTATTAAAAGCAAAAAGAAGAGAAATAATATCACATTAAAATTTCACTAAATACACAAAGAACGGTGAAACTATATGAAAATTTTACAACTTGTTAGTTTTGTTTGTAAATTGTTTCATTTTTGGGTCATATAATCTCAAGATAAGGTATATCAGTAGATCCATAAAAGACATAGGCTATTGAGTTTTGGCCCAAACCAACCATGGTGACTAAGATCCATAGTTTTCTTGGGTTAGCTTAATGTTATCAATGTTTTTTAGAGAAAATATCATTGATATCAAATACACTCACCATGTTTACTCAGAACCGAACCACGTTCCTCTGGACAAATAAATGTGAGGAAAAATTCATGGAACTAATGATAAGATTAGTGAAAACACATGTTCTTATATTACCCTATAGTGTATATGGTTCTTTAACTTTTATTGATGAATCCAAGATGTTTTTGGATTGTTTTATTAAGAAAAATGACATGGTTATTGAATATGCCTCATGAAAATTGAAGATTCATGAGAAAAATTACCCAAGTCATGATTTGGAGTTAGCTACAAGAAAAAATTAATTAATGACCTGGAGACATTATTTTTACAGATTAAAGTGTAATATATATAACTATCAAAAATGTTTAAATTTTATATTGGAAAAGAGGGAGTTGAATATGCACAAAAAAATATGGTTAGAGATTATTAAAGATTATAAATTCTCACAATATTACCACCTTGGGAAAGAGAACAAGGTGGTTTATGCCTTGAGTTAAAATACTTATATGATCCTATCTATGATAAAGATAATATAAGATCCAATATATCTAGATTTACAAAGCATGGATCTATAAATTCTTAAGTAAAGGGATAAATATTATCTTTCTCAATTGAATGTTCAACCATATATCCATGAGTATATAAGGAAGTTGTAAGCTATAAAATAAAGTTATAATTGTTATAGAGTCTAACCATGTTCATAATGGAATGATGAGGTTTAGGAAACATGTATTTGTTCTACCTATATGATATTTAATTAAAGAGTTTTTAGAGGAATGTTAGAGTTATTTATTTTTTATTTATCCTATAATTATGTAGGTTTTTAGAGATTAGAAAGTGTATTTTTCATGGTATGACCTGAAGAGAGAATCATAGAGTTTATATCTCAGTTCATGGTATGTCATCAATTTAATACTATGATAAAAATGATTACGTGGATGTTACATCCATTACCCATTCCAGAATGAAAATGGGAAAACCACACAATATATTTTTTCATCAAACTCCCCAAAACAACTAAAGGCAATAATTCTATATTGGTTTTAGTCAATCACCTTATAAAATCATAATACTTCATCGCTATTGGAGAAGACTTATCCATTGATCATAATTCCAGAATATAAATTAAGGAAGTAGTATAGTTTCATGGAGTACCACATTCAATTATATCTAATCAGGGTCTGAGGTTTACCTTTAAGTTCTGGTGAAGTCCTCAACAAGATTTGTATATGGAGTTGAGAGAACAATTAAAACCCTATAGGATATGTTCTGATATTTTTATAAATATTTCATAGTTTTTTTTGGATCAACACCTACCTCTAGTTAAGTTTTTATACAATAATAGCTTTCACTCGGGCATTTCGATGACTCCTTATGAATACCTCTATAGAAAATATTATAGAGCTTCAACATATTGGAATGAAATTATAAATAAACTATTGGGACTTGAGATAACATACAAATGGTAGATAAATTTAGATCCATTTAGTAATGTAAGATCTTGAACATTTTTTGGAGATGATAAATGGTTATTTTCAGGTATTATTTTTCCTTTTTGGGACATGCTTTGTTCGGGATTTACCTTGGGGTGTGTTTGGGTGAAATTTAGAAGTTTTGGAAGTAAATAGACTAGTGCACAATTGGCACATGATTTTCTCTAACTGTTCACCTTGGCCAAGTAAACTGTGAAAACCCAGACGGAGGGGATTCGCATGTATGGCAGATGGTTGGTCAAACCATGCATCATCTTTGAAGAAACTGTGACCCCCTTCCCCTAGAAGAGGTGCACAGTTAGAGGAAACTATTTTCCTCCGTCTAGTATACAGTATGTGCTATCTTAATTAACCAAAAAATTAGATTTTAATTTATAGAATATTCTATTTTATCCATCATTCAACTACAAATCACCAAAAAAAATATTTTCATTATTTTAGAGGCTCCAAAATGGATTCCAATCCTTCCTAACCTCCTTTCTTTATGATGAAAAGCTTGGATTGAAGACCTTCACCCCTCCTAGTAAGAGGTTCTAATCTCGCTTGGTTTCTCATTCCTTCTCCCTTCTCCTCCTATTCAAGGAAGGGGTTTTCTTAATTTTTTTGATTATATAGAGATCCAGGATTATAGATATAGATATCTATTTCAAGGATATTGAATAAATAAATTTTAATTTACGTATTAATATTTGTATATCATTCTACTTTATTTTTCTACTCAAATTTTTGGGATTTCCATTAGCGATCGTTCTTCATCAAACTTGAGGTAGGCAGTCTATAATTGAAATATCGTAGTCTTGATTTTAATATCATGTATGTAATTACTGAATTTTTATTATATGTTTACAAATTGTTTTCTTAATGAATTAATTAATTTGGCGAATTAATTAATTTAGAAGATATGAAATTGGGGACTTTGATATTATAGATTTAGATAATTAAATGTTGAATTAATTATGGGATTTTGATATAGGGAATTTAAGATAATTGATTGTAGAATTAATAATGAGGGAATTGGGATTATTAAAATTGAATTATTATTTTTTTATCCAATTACCCTAAATGGTCCACATGCCACACCAAAATTGGCCACATCAATGAGTCATGTGGCGGCCAGACACCTCTCCACTTTCCATGTGGCAGGTACTATCCCCTTAGGTCTAGGGATTTTATTTCTCCCCCCCCCATAACTCAAACTTGGAACCTATGGAATAAAATCCCACCAAGTATCATTACATGTACCACTAAGTCAATGGTCTATTGGTACTCATAATGATCATTTGTGGTATATTATGCTAGAGGTCCCAAGTTTTTGTTATAAGGGAGATGGAATAAAACCCCTAGATTAAAAGGCACACGACCTACCACATGGAATATGGAGAGGCATTTGACGACCACATGGCATGTTGACGTGGAAGATTATGGTGTGTCATGGGTCCCACTAAGGATTGTTACATAAAAAGTCTCCTTTTTATTTATTGAACCCTAGTGGGGCCCATTCCAAATGCTAATCGGCCACATCATCAAGCTTACATGTGGCATCCAAACAACTCTCCACTATACAACCATGTGGCAAGAACTGTCCCCTTCCATTTGAGGTGTTTTATTCTGTCCCCCTTAACTCGAACTTGGGAACTCATTCATAAGATTCCACTAAGGATAATTACGATTACCACTAATCCAATGGTCTATTGGTGTCCATAATGATCTTAATTGGACTCTTATGCCAGAGCTCCCAAGTTCATGTTAAGGGGGAGGTGGAATAAAAACGCTCAGATGGCAGGGGATAGTTCCTACCACATATATATATAGTGAAAAGGTGTTTTCCTACAACGTGCAAGAATGATGATTTGGCTGAATGAGTTGTTTCTTGGGGCCCATCGAGTGTCGTTACATTAAAACGTGCCTTTTTATGTAACGATCCTCAGTGGATCCTATTACATACCGAAATCATCCACAAAATAAGGATTATGTGTGGCAGCTAAATGCCACTCCATTATACACCAATGTTGTAAGAATTGTCCCCAACTATCCGGTGTTTTATTCCACCTCCCCCATAACTCAAACTCAAGACTTCTAGAATAAGGGTTATCCAAAGAGCATTATGAGTAGCACTAGATTATAAAAATCTCACATCAAAGGAGGACCATCTTGAAGCACCCCTTTATAAGGTAGTGTGGATACCTCTCCTATCATGAGGCCATTTCCAGGGGGGTTACTGAGGTCCAAACCCCATAGAAAGAAAACTCATGCATTCTAGGCCCAATGTGGAAAATATCATGATTGTGGTATGGACTAGGACGTTACAGATGGTATCAGATCCATTTTCCATTTGATATACTTGTGAAGACATCGGTCCCTTATAGGGGTAGGATTATTAAAATACCACATTGAAGGAGGATGAGCATGAAGCACCACTTTATAATGTTATGTGGATACATCTCACATCATGAGTCAATTTCTTATGTGATTCTTACGGGCTAGAACCCAAGGAATGAAAAACCATGTGGGGTAGGCCTAATGTGGAAAATATCATGATTGTGTGTTAGACTGGGCCATTACAAGAAATTATTCAAGGATTATTAGATTCAACTAAAATATAATTCGAACAATCATTGGCATGATCTAGAGTTTGAAGTTTTTGATATGGCCTTTCATAGATTTCTCTATTTATGAAGGTCACGAGATTTTGAAATAATGGTTGAATAAGACCTATGTATATAATTTTCTTTTGAAGTTATTAATTGTATCAGGATGGTAGAATATCAGTTAGATCATCCACCAAACATCTCTTAAGTTCAGTATGTGTTTCATTTATATATCCTCAGTAAATACATACTTGATCCTTCACATGAACTAAAATTAGAGGTCGTACTACTGTAGTTTGATATTTCTTATAATGAATAGCCAGTGATGATTATAGATCATATAGAGAAAGTTCCAGGAAATAATACCACTCACCTGATCAAGTTTTTGTGGTAAAACCACCAGTTTTAAGAAGCTACATGGAAACTCGGGGAAATAATGAGGCATAAGTACCATCATTTATTTTTATCAGAGTGAAACTTTTAAAGGGTGAAATTCATTTTTTGAGTGGTAAAAATATAGCACTTAGATGTCTTAGGAATTGATACTATTTTGAATAAATTAAATTTCTTTGATATATTTAGTTACACACAACATTGAGTGTGTCTTGTATTAAATAAAACACAGAGTTTTACTAAATCATGATATAATATTAATATTATTATTTAGAGACAACAGTTATTACCTTGCCATTAAATTTAGTGATATTAATATTAAAAAATTATTTTAAAATATTATGTATGATTTTTTTATATAGAGAAAACATATTGATAAAAAATCATAAATTTTGGTAAAGTCATTATATGTTTTGAAAATATTACTTCCTCAAAAATAATGTTTTTTATTTGTTTTCTTGACCAATAATAAATTTTAAATTTTAAAATTTTAGTAAATTAAATTTATAAAATAAACATCATTTTTTTAAATAATCATTTCAAAATTATCTTAGGGTTTATTTTCAATATTGTTTTGAAAAGATTAATTTTTCAATGAATTGTTAAAATACTTGTATTTATTGAAAACATCATTTTTGTTTAAATAATTTATAAGGTTAAATATTAATTAAAATGGGTTTATAAATATAATTATTTCAATAATATATCAATTAATCCAATTTGTGTCATTATAATAATTTTCATGTTGAATTTTGATATTAAAACATTTAAAAATTTTGAACATTTTCTCTTTGAAAACTCGCTTTCTCATCACGTCTATCAGATTTATTTTAAATGAAATTTTGAATATTATATTAATTAAAATTTTAAATAATGATTAAATATTTTTAATTAGAATAATTTAAATTATCTAATGATGTCAACATAATTTTTACCATAATAAATACTAAAAGTGATAAAAACAAGTACTGTGCTTAAGTTAAAAATACGTTTAAGGGTTAAAAATTATCTATAAATTATCCAACACACATTGGATAGAAGTATATAGACCTTATATCTTCTATGATCTAGAAGTTTCTATTTTGGAGACTTTTGGGATGTGTAAAACATGGGTACACATTTTTCTTTTCAAAAAATTACAAGTTTGCAACTAATCTCACTTATACAAGCCCACACCTTATCCTCTCCTCTTTATTCTTCATAAACCCTTTAGTTCAGAAATTAAATTCCCAAAAAACTTCCATAATTATCTAAAACCATCATATAATCCTTATTTTGTAAAAAATCTATAATAATAAGTCTTTTTGTGAGAACCAAAAGAAGTTGTCTGAAAAAAGAAGTAAGACCCCTAACCGAGCATTTTATTTATTTTTTCTTCCCCAATATCCTCCAATTATTATTAATCAATTATGATATAATAACCACTATATCTTCCATATAATTATATTTTTTTATGTTAAGTTCATTCTTTATAACCATATCCTCTTCCATCAAATGATATACAAAATCATTATTTGTGTGTACGGAAAACTATTGTCTCACAAATTGATGTTAATAATTTTCCATCACCACCTATCAAGGTTTGATATAATGATGGATTAAATGTTTATATATAATATATATGATATTATTATTTTTTTGAATTGTTATATCACATATTACTTTATTCTTTCCATTCATTGGGAATATCATAACTTTTGTATGACAAACTATATCCTCGTGAAGCGATGTGATTCATTCACACATCACATGGAATGAAATATGGATGAGTTTAATTAACATAAATGATATAAATGACACAAAAATTATTATTTAATAGTAATATATTATTTACCTATATTTCATTTAATCCATCCAGCAAATGGAAATATTTTTTATGCGTACGTACGGTCTACCATCTCTCTGAACGGTGTATTTAATTTTATATCTCTAAATATTATATATTTTTATAAAAACAAATATAGTTAATATAAATGATATTTATATAATTTATATAATTATTTATATTATTTTACCATTACTAAATTAAGAGGAACAAATAAAAAAATGTACATTGAAAACAAAGCATTTATTGCCCAAAACAATACTTTAACATGGAATTGTTAATAAACGATTAATAAAATGTCCGAAGAAAAGAATATATGGTATGATATATATATATATATATATGTATAGTAATTCAATATATTAATAATAAATTTATATTTATTATACATTAGTTTTTAGCATGTGAAAGAGCATTGTCGTGGGAACCCTCAAATAATTACTGTGACTTTGGGGTACTTAGGTGCAGTAGAGTGGCTGACCAAGGTCGTCTCTCAAAGGCGGAAGTGAATTAAAACAACTTTTTTGTGGTATTCTAAAAATAAAATAAAATAGAATAAAAACACTACTTTAAAGGATGGAGTTTGGTTATAGTATATAAATCTAGAATACGTTTTCTGGAAGAAGATTTTATATATAATTTTTGTTTTTAGTTTTGAAATGAATTTTGATTAAAATGACACATCAAGAAGATGTTTTTTAAACAATATTTAAAAGACGTAATCAATCTAACTCTACCTATTAAATAAATTATTTATCATTATCATTTAAATTTAAATTCACTTAATTATAATCCCTTAACTTTTTAACCCCTAAACCCTATGAGAATTAACCTTACCACAAAGATGAAGTGAATTAAACCCTATGTTATATTTGGAACATGTAATCACAGCACCCTGATTTGATTGATGTTCTAACGATAACATATGGTAAGTGGTAAATTAAGGCATATATCTATTTTATAAATGATGACTAATTGATTTTATGTATTATGTTTGAACACTACAAATTAATCCAATGTGGTTTTGAATTACCGGTTAAGGTTTCGCTCTCACAGTTCACACAATTCCCGACCCCATGTGTTTTGTGTTAAATATTCAATTTCTTTCTTAGTTTCATTTAAATTAAAAACTAAATTAATTGATCATAATATGCGTATTAAATTATCTCATTGATTCAAAATAAATGAATAAATAATGATATAGGTCGATCAATTACTAAAAAGAACTACTCTTCCATGGGCGGTGTAGTCATCGTAGAAACATTTTTCATGTGCAAAGGTTTAGAAAGGGTAGAACCCAATCACGTTTCTACTCAAAAATTCCATCCCAAAGAGGAAGATTAAGAGAAGAATAAATTTGAATAAAACATAAGAAAATAGAGTAAATAAAAGAAGTACAAAGAAATTTATTTCACAAAAAAAGCATTATAGCACGAATGTCATATGCATACCTTATTTTAATGTATTTTTATTTTAATTTCCATAAATGCTTTGTTTTGGGGGTTTCCAACGTTTTTATGGAGAATAGATGAGTTTTCATGAATTGTGCCAAACCGTGAGCCCAATTCCAATTTAAAAATAAATTTTGTTTCTTTTATAATGTATTCATTTTTAATATTTTTTTCACTTTCCAACTCCTAAATGTAATCCCCTGATATATTAACACCACAATTAAAATTTTGAGTCTTTCTAAATCCATAACCAAGGTGTATATGGGTTTTTATTTTATGGATTGGGCCTGCCCGAAAGCCCAATTCCAGTTTTAAAAATACAACTTTATTAATTAATAAAATATTCATTTTTAAGGTTTTTTCGGTGATTCAAAGCCTAAAACGCGCCCCTTGAAACAAGTAGCGCGCCCAAGCTCTATCTCCCCTCTTTGGAGCTCTTCGACATTACAGTTGAGAGCTAAACGTATTAGGGTTTCTAAAATCGGGCATATTTGAAGAGGTAAATTCATACTTTCATAACTCCTTCTATTCTTACTCTTTTCCCCCATTCCAATTCCTACATGACCTTATCATTCTTGTTAGAATATCCATTAAATTTTTATCTCTTTTAAAATTCAGATTCTATTCGATTGAGGGTCGTTTTCTTCAGGATTGTTTTGGGTAAGTGATTCATTCTTGGTTTCTTCCTTTTACCTTAGGGTTTCCTCTCTCTTTCATTATATTATAAAATTTCCAGAAGTTAGGGTTTGATCCTAGGGTTTCATTTCGTTTATTTTTGGTCAAATATTGTGATATAGGTCTGAATTTATCTTCCTTGTGGTGCGGCAGTTGTGTGGTTGACGTTTCGAACCAAGTATTGAGGGATTTGACACTTCCAGTAGGTGATTCCGTGTGTAATCATTTCTAGATGATTTAGTTTTCTTGAATTACTTATTATGCATTCTCATAATATTCTGTGTGTGGTGGAAAAATTGTTTATGTTGGATTTGGTTAAGCATTTATTTTTATAGTTTCATTTTAGCTTAAAATTTGGTGTTTTTCATGTGTAACCCTTTGGGTATTGTTTGGGATTGTTTTATAACATATGAATTTGGTTTAATAAAACTTTTTTGGGATGAAAATTCTGATTTGGTGGGGTATTGGTGTGCCCCTTGATCTTAAAGATTTTTATAAGGGTTTAATGTGTAAAACATTATTGTACTTCTCAAAAGTGATTTTGAAAACGTGTGTGTTTCATGTGGATCTTTTGTGCTATTATTTGAGGTGTTTGTATAACACATGGGGGTTGTTTAATAAATGTTTTTGGGGCTTCAAATTCTGTTTTGAATTTGTATTGGTGTGATTTTTTCCTTGAAATATGGTTTTGGAATGGTTTCTATTTGAAAATCTTTGGTACACTATTTAGAATTGTTCTATGAATGTTTTGAGTGGTTTAATGATTTATGTAAGAGGTGAAACCATATTGGAAAACTGTTTTGGATTGTTTATACTTTAAAATGAGCCATTTTAAATGTGAATATTTCTGTTATGTGATGTTTATAATGTTTTTAGGGACTTCATAAAATTTTTAAAGGATGTGTTGGATTGTGAAAGTTATGAAAAAAGTGTTGTGGTCTATTTAGGTGTGAGTTTGATTTCTAAATGTATTTGAATGAAAAGTGGAATTTCTGACTTATGAGATGTAAATGGGGCTGTTTGGTTAATGTATGATGTGGAAGTGTTATCTATGTGTCAAAACTATATTTCCTGGCTTGTTGAACATGTTTGAGCACAAAGGGAAAACCCGGGTATCTAGGTGGGTGGACGTGTACTAGTATGCTAGTTAATCCATGGGGTTTGGCCTTAGTTTCACTTAGCAAGATTGACGCTTACAACACTAACTAAACTATGATGATGATTATTTGGGACCAATAGGTTATGTGTATGTTCCCTACTAGTGTCTTGTGCATTATAATGGATATTCGTGATGGTTACTCTCAACGAGATATGATGTACCTGGGACCCACAGCTAGCTAGTGCCTAGGGGTTATTTCCTATTGCTTGTGCTCATTAGTTAATTTATACTTACCATCGGCATATGGTACATTTGGCTGGAAGATTCAGTAGCTTTGGTGTTTATTTTAAAAGTGTTAATCCATTAAAATATCCCACTTGAAAACTGTTTTTATTCAAATTTGCATCTTTTAGAAATTGTATCTAGCTTTTCATGTTTTTGAAAACTTGCATGCTTTTCGTCTTTAAATGTTTATCACATGGAATATCTAAGTGGTGGTATCCTACTGGGCTTTCTCTCACACCATAATTACACCTTTGGGTGTAAGTAGACTTGCTTATTTTATGTCACAGGATTGGGTACATGTTTTATGCCTTTGGTTTGGGTTTTTAGTAGTCCATCGTGATACAGTGTCGTGGAGATGGCTTGAGGGCGGTGCCTCTTTCCATGTGGAGGTTCATGGGCTGTCTTTTCTTTTGTTTGTACCTTTGTAATTGTTTTCAAAAATTGTTTAATATTGTGTAATTCAGTTCTGATTTTTTATTAAAAGATGTTTTGGTTTGAAAAATCCAGATTTTATTTCTAGGATTCATTTTTTTGTTTAAGAATAAAAAATTTGGGTAAATCGTTTCCAATTATCATTTTATGATACTCTAGCACTTGTTCCAACCCGTGGGGATCAGTAACTCCCTTAGGGCCTTGGCACGGGCCGGGTTTTGTGCGGGTTTGATGGTGACCAGATCCGGTTCGTGAAAAAATGGTATCAGAGGAGGTTTTCTCTCTTTGGGTCATGTTATTTAGGGAAGAGTCAAGATAGTATGGAGATCAGATTGTAGGGACTTGGTATTCTAGTTATGGGTAGTGTTCCTGATCACCACACCTCATGGGAGGATTCAGGTTTCCATGGGAAGTCAGGACCTTTCAGAGACCTTTGGTTTTCTTGGTTTAACAATGATTAGGGGAAATTAAAAGGGAGTTGGGTTAATGGTCTCAGTAAGATCGCAGGTCCTGGAAAGCCATGTAGATCTGGGGATATTCCCTATAACACTCTCTGTGACAGTGAAGTGATTGGAATATGGCCGCCAACCATATTTACAAGTCACCAACTGAAACTAGTTTCCTCTCGCATTGTCTTGTGTTATTTAGTTTTGAAATCATGGAACATTGGTTTTAAACTGACTCGGTTTTATAAAATTGTATATTTTTTGTGAAATGTTTTTCAAATAAATATGGAATGTTTTGATTTATGGAGTGGTGGAACTGAATTTTCATAATTGATTTGAAATGGAAAATAGTATTCTTACACCTATTTTGAAAGCCGAAACCTTATTGAATTTGGTTTTCAAAAGTGTTTCCAATATAGTTTTCTAAACGATTAAAGTGTGTTTTAATGGGATGAGATGTTTTGAAATTGATGTGAATATCTGGAAAGTGAGTTCTCTTTTAAATGGTTGTGTCCTTATGAAAAGTTTTGTAAGATGTGAATTTGGATTTTGATCTCATTGTTAGCAGTTTTGAGAAAATATTTGGGTTGGTTGACCATTTTGTTTTTTAAAAGTGGAAGGAATTTTTGTTTTACCCTTTGATATTTCCATGAGTGACCACATGCATGGGGTTATATGGGATGATGGATGGTTGATGGCATGACTGGATGAGTGCTGGGATGGTTATGAGGAGGGTACCCGGTGTGGCACAAAAACATGTATGTGTGAGGCCCATGGGGTACCATTGGTGGATACGCTTACTGCAAAACCGTTTGTTTTCAAAGAATTGGTTTTAAAGAAAAACATTATGTCTGGATTAATAGTTTGGTACGGTTTGTATTATGGGTTTTTGAAAATGTTGATGTTGTGGGATGTTTTGAGTCCAAGAACCCCATCTGTTTGAACTGTGTTTTGGGTTTGTGTTTGGTTGGTAAACTGCGTCGTAGGGACGGTTACTGGTCTCTTTTGAAAAATCTTTTGGGATGCCTTTACGGCGGTTCCCTTCATGTTTTTCGATCTATTTTGGGACATGTTTTGACCAATGTACCAGCTTGGTTGGGTCCTTGGGTTCTCTCATTGGATAAGGTATGCCCCCATTAAGGGTTAATGCACAACTGAAATGAAACCCGTATTGTTTCTCCATTGGAAAATCCTCCAGTTGATCCATATAAGGAATATTTTATAGATCATTGTTGATTGAGTCTACAACCATTAATTTAGTTGATTTTTGGATCCTCTTGTAGTGGGATAGTTCTTGTGGAAGGTTGAAATAGGCCTCAGTTTCTTAAGATTCATGATTCATCGAAGGTGGAAGTGTTCTTTGGTTGTAAATGTGGATTTGTGTCATGATGGTGTCTAAGAGGGCCTCTGGGTTCTTCATAGTTTCCTTGATGCAAGAGTTATTACTAAACCACCAATTTTTAGATTTTGGTCATGATAGGATATTGTGTCCACTTTTTGGACTTGTTTGTTGTTTAGGGACTTGGAATATAGTCATGTTCCATGTATTGTTTCTATCAATCACAAGTGTCATGTTCGGTGATGCATTGTGATGTTGTGTGATCTTTTGACCATAAAGGTGAAGGTCATGCAATCCTCTGAGGTTCTATGTTATGTTGGGAGTATGTATGCCTTGTAAAAAACATCAAATCCTCTATCTTAGAGGAATGTTTTTATACGTGTACTTCCCTTCTGTTGTTTCTCATTCAAAGAAACAAGTTGCGATGTGTGCGCTTATTCTGATCCCTTGTTTCAGTGAAATGTCTGGTTTTGGTAAAGTGAGTTATGGAGTGTGTTATGTCTTGATGAACCCATAAGGGTATGTGGTGTTGTTGTTTGTGGCATCGAATGAAGAAGATCCATATAGGGGTTTCCACAACCTAACTGTGAGGCCGAAGATGCTTTAATATTTTGAGCTCCAGCCATAGGTCCCGGAGAGAAGCTGGCGTGTAGTCAGGGGAAACCCCCGCGTCATTTAAACTCTTGTACAATGTCCTATCCTTGGTATGAAAGATAGGAAGAGTTTAAACCTATGGTGTCATCATATTTCTTCTGTTGTTCCCGTTCGGTGGATGTAGGTGGAGGGTCTTGTACCCATGTCATCACACAATGTTATTCCCTCCCCCTTGGATTCCATTGAGTCTTTGAAGAATGGTTTGAAATTTTGCTAGACAAGTTGAGCACACGGTTTTCACATGGTTAGTTCTAACCATGAACAAAAAAAATAACCATGCAGATATATGGATCCACATATTTATCGCACAGTTTCTCAAACTGTGCAGACTAACCGTGTGACCGTCCCAACTCTTTAATTTTCGGGTCTTTTCATGTCAACTCATGCCGGTTGGTTTAGATGGTTGGTTATTGTGGTGGGAAGACCCACCATGGGTATCATGCCTATTATTTTGTAAATTTATAATGGATGTATACCCCTTGTACTAGGGAGTCGGTTTGGGCCTCCCCCTATTAGTGTCTTGATTCTGTCTCGGGAAAAAAAAAATTAAGTTGTCTCTTATGGTGGGGGAGCCCATTTGTGTCTCTTCATACGAGTAAATCATATTTTTCCTTGGTCTTGTCTGGGAAGTAGGTATTATCATTAAGAGATATCTAACTACCTACATCATTCTTGGTTAAACATTGATATTGGAGAGTGCCCAATGGGTTAGTTATAGTAGGGTACGTGTAAACATGTTCAATGTTGTTGTTTATTTAGGTAAATTGGTTGAGTATTGTTCAGATTGTGTTTGAGGAGTTTCATTTGGGATAAAGCCGGAATGTACTTGATTGTTTCAGGAAAGTGGTGTATGTTTGGTTTGTTAGAGTATTACTTCCTTCATTGATCACTGGAGATGTTTTAGCCTTTTGGGGGAGAAACCTGGCAAGGGAGTACCTCTTGGTTTCTTAGTTGGGTTTGGTTGTTGCTTTGGCCTTACTTTGACTTTCTGGGTCGGAACGTTTTCATGGAGGGGAGAATTTTCACGTACATAGCTTATTTTAAATGTATTTTTATTTTAATTTCTATAAATGCTTTGTTTTGGGGGTTTCCAAAGGTTTTATGGAGAATAGATGAGTTTTCATGAATTGGGCCAAACCGTGAGCCCAATTCCAGATTTAAAAATAATTTTTTTTCTTTTTATAACATATTCATTTTTTAATATTTTTCACTCATTATAACTCCTAAATGTTCTCCCCTGATATATTAACAACAAAATTAAAATTTCGAGCTTTTGTAAATCCATAACCAAGGTGTATATGGGTGTTTATTTTATGGATTTGGCCTGCCCGAAATCCTAATTCCAGTTTTAAAAATAAAATTTTATTAATTAATAACATATTCATTTTTAAGTATTTGTAGGTGATTCCAAGCCTCAAACGCTCCCCTCAAACCCAGTAGCTCGCCCAACCTCTCTCTCCCCTCATTGGAGATCTTCTACATCTCTATTGAGATCTAAACTTATTAGGGTTTCTAAAATCGGGCAGATTTGATGAGGTAAATGCATTCCTTCATAACTCCTTATATTCTTACTCCTTTTCCCCCATTTTAATTCCTACAAGACTTTCTCATTCTTGTTCGAATATACAATAAATTTTTATCTGTTTTGAAATTCAGATTATGGTCGATTTTGGGTCGTTTTCTTCAGGTTTGTTTTGGGTAAGTGATTCCTTCTTTGTTTCTTCCTTTTCCCTTAGGGTTTCCTCTCTCTTTCATTATGTTATAATATTTCCAGAGGTTAGGGTTGGATAATAGGGTTTAATTTGGTGTATTTGTGGTCATATATTGCGATATAGGTCTGAATTTATCTTCCTTGGGGTGTGGCGGTTGTGCGGTTGACGTTTCGAACCAAGTATTGAGGGATTTGACACTTCTGGTAGGTGATTCCGTGTGTAATCATTTCTAGATGATTTAGTTTTCTTGAATTACTTATTATGCATTTTGATAATATTCATTTTGATGCAAAAATTGTTTATGTTGGATTTGGTTAAGCATTTATTTTTATAGTTTCATTTTAGCTTAAAATTTGATGTTTTTCATGTGTAACCCTTTGGGTATTTTTTGGGATTGTTTTATAACATATGAATTTGGTTTAATAAATCTTGTTTGGGATGATAATTCTGATTTGGTGGGGTATTGGTGTGCCACTAGGTCTTAAAAAGGTTTTTAAGGGTTTAATGTGTAAAACATTATTGTACTTCTTGAAAGTGATTTTGAAAACGTGTGTGTTTCATGTGGATATTTTGTGCTATTGTTTGAGGTGTTCTTATAACACATGGGGGTTGTTTAATAAATGTTTTTGGGGCATCCAATTATGTTTTTAATTTGTATTGGTGTGATTTTGTCCTTGAAATATGGTTTTGGAATGGTTTCTATTTGAAAATCTTTGGTACAATATTTAGAATTTTTTTATGAAAGTTTTGAGTGGTTTAATGATTTATGTAAGAGGTGAAACCGTATTGAAAAACTATTTTGGATTGTTTATACTTTAAAATGAGCCATTTCAAATGTGAATAGTTCTGTTATGTGATGTTTATCATTTTTTTAGGGACATCATAAAATTGTTAAAGGATGTGTTGGACTGTGAAAGTTATGAAAAAAGTGTTGTGGGCTATTTTGGTGTGAGTTTGATTTCAAGATGCATTTGAATGAAAAGTGGAATTTGTGACTTATGTGATGTACATGGGGATTTTTGGTTAATTTGTGATGTGGAAGTGTTATCTACATGTGAAAACTATATTTCTTGGATTGCTGAACATGTTTGATCACAAAGGTAATACCCTGGTATCTAGGTGGGTGGACGTGTACTAGTATGCTAGTAAATCCGTGGGGTTTGGCATCAGTTTCACTTAGCAATATTGACGCTTACAAATCTAACTAAACTATGATGATGATGATTGGGGACCACTAGGTTATGGGTATGTTCCCTACTTGTTTCTCGTTCATGATAATGGATATTTGTGATGGTTACTCTCACCGAGATACGAGGTACCTGGGACCCACAGCTAGCTAGTTCCTAGGGGTTATTTCTTATTGCTTGTTCTCATTAGTTGATTAATACTTACCATAGACATATGGTACATTTGGCTGGAAAATTGAGTAGCTTTGGTGTTTATTTTAAAAGTGTTAACCCGTTAAAATATCCCACTTGAAAACTGTTTTTATTCAAATTTGCATCTTTTAGAAATTGTAACTACCTTTTCATTTTTTTGAAAACTTTCATTCTTTTCATCTTTAAATGTTTATCACATGGAATCTCTTAGAGGTGGTGTCCTACTGGGCTTTCTCTCACACTCTACTTACACCTTTGGGTGTAAGTAGACTTGCTTAGTTTATGTCATAGGATTGGGTACCGGTTTTATGTCTTTGGTTCGGGTTTTTAGCAGTCCATCGTGATACAGTGTCGTGGAGATGGCTTGAGGGCGGTGCCTCTTTCAATGTTGAGGTTCATGGGATGTCTTTTCTGGGTTTGTACCTTTGTAATTGTGTTCAAACATTGTTTAATATTGTGTAATTCAGTTCTGATTTTTTTAAATGATGTTTTGGTTTGAAAAATCCAGATTTTATTTCTTGGATTCATTCGTTGTTTTAAGTATAAAAAATTTGGATAAATCATTCCCAATTACCATTTTATGATACCCGGGTACTTGTGCCAACCCGTGTGGATTGGGAACGCCCTTCGGGCCTTGTCACGAGCCGAGTTTGGTGCTGGTTTGATGGTGACCAGATCTGGTTCGTGACAAAATTGTATCAGAGGTGGTTCGCTCTCTTTCGGTAATGTTATTTAGGGAAGAGTCAGGATAGTATGGAGATCAGATTGTAGGGACTTAGTATTCTAGTTATGGTTAGTGTTCATGATCACCACACCTCATGGTAGGATTCATGTTTCCAGGAGAATTTGGGACCTTTCATAGTCCTTTGGTTTTCTTGGTTTAATAATGATTAGGGGAAATGAAAAGATAGTTGGGTTAATGGTATCAGTAATATCGCAGGGCCTGGAAAGCCATGTAGAGCTAGGGATATTCCCTATAACACTCTCTGTGATAGTTAAGTGATTGGAATATGTCTTCCAACCATATGTCCATGTCACCCATTGAAACTAGTTTCCTCTCGCATTGTCTTGTGTTCTTTAGTTTTGAAATCTTGGAACATTGGTTTTGAACTGACATGGGTTTATAAAATTGTAAAGTTTTTGTCAAATTATTTTCAAATAAATATGGAATGTTTTGATTTATGAAATGGTGGAACTGATTTTTCAGAATTGTTTTGAAATGGAAAATAGTATGCTTACACCTCTTTTGAAATCTGAAACCATATTGAAGTTGGTTTTCAAAAGTGTTTCCAAAATAGTTTTATAAACGATTAAAGGGTGTTTTAATGGGATAAGATGTTTTGAAATTAATGTGAATAAATTGAAAGTGAGTTCTTTTTTAAATGGTTGTGTCCTTATGAAAAGTTTTGTAAGATGTGATTTGGTATTTTGATCTCATTGTTAGCAGTTTTGAGATAACGTTTGGGTTGCTTGACCATTTTTTTTAAAAGTGGAAGGAATTTTTGTTTTAACCTTTGGTATTTCCATGTGTGACCACATGCATGGGGTTATATGGGATGATTGATGGTTGATGGCATGACTGGATGAGTGCTGGGATGGTTATGAGGAGGGTGCCCATTGTGGGACAAAAACATGCATATGTGAGGCCCATGGGGTACCATTGGTGGATACGCTTACTGAAAAACCGTTTGTTTTCAAGGAATTGGTTTTAATGAAAAACATTATGTCTTGATTAATAGTTTGGTATGATTTGTATTATGGGTTTTTGAAAATGTTGATGTTGTGGGATGTTTTGAGTCCAAGAACCCCTTCTGTTTGAACTGTGTTTTGGGTTTGTGTTTGGTCGATAAGCTGTGTCCTAGGGACGGTTAGTGGTCTCTTTTGAAAAATGTTATGGTATGACCTTACGGTGGTTCTGTTCATGTTTTTGGATTTGTTTTGTGGAAATTTTTGTCCAATGGACCAGCTTGGTTGGGTCCTCGGGTTCTCTCATTGGATAATGTATGCCCCCATTAATGGTTAATGCACAACTGTAGTGCAACCCATATTTTTTATCCATTGGAAAATCCTCCAGTTGATCAATATAAAGAATATTTTATATATCATTGTTGATTGAGTCTACAACCATTCATTTAGTTGATTTGTGGATCCTCTTGTAGTGGGATAGTTCTTGTGTAAGGTTGAAAGAGTCCTTAGTCTCTGAAGTTTCATGATTCATCAAAGGTGGAAGTG
Organism: Viscum album; assembly: GCA_963277665.1. Taxonomy (NCBI): domain Eukaryota; kingdom Viridiplantae; phylum Streptophyta; class Magnoliopsida; order Santalales; family Viscaceae; genus Viscum; species Viscum album. The sequence goes on from OY728135.1 coordinate 1,374,581,781, forward strand.
TTATTTGGTTGTTAGTGTGGATGAGTGTCATGATGGTGTCTAAGAGGGCCTCTGGGTTCTTCATAGTTTCCTTGAAGCAAGAGTTATTATTAAACCGCCAATTTTGATATTTTGGTCATGATAGGATTTTGTGTCCACTTTTTGGACTTGTCTGTTGTTTAGGGACTTGGAATATGGTCATGTTCCATGTATTGTTTCTATCAATCACAAGGGTCATGTTCGGTGATGCATTGTGATGTTGTGTTCTCTTTTGTACATAATGGTGAAGGTCACGCAATCCTCTGAGGTTTTATGTTATGTTGGGAGTATGTCTCCCTTGTAAAACACATCAAATCCTCTATCTTAGAGGAATGTTTTTATACGTGTCTTTCCCTTCTGTAGTTTCTCACTCAAAGAAACAAGGTGCGATGTGTGTGCTTATTCTAATCCCTTGTTTCAGTGAAATTTCTGGTTTTGGTAAAGTGAGTTATGGAGTGTGTTATGTCTTGATGAACCCATCAGGGAATGCGGTGTTGTTTTTTGTGGAATCGAATGAAGAAGATACATTTAGGGGTTTCCACAACCTAACTGCGAGGCCGAAGATGCTTAAATATTTTGAGCTCCAGCCATAGGTCCCGGAGAGAAGCTGGAGCGTAGTCATGGGAAACACCAGTTTCGTTTATACCCTGGTACAAAGTCATATCCTTAGTATAAATATAGGAAGAGTTTAAACCTATGGTGTCATCATATTTCTTCTTTTTTTCCCATTCGGTGAAAATAGGTGGAGGGTCTTCTTCTCATGTCATCACAAAATGTTATTCCCTCCCCCTTTAGTTTCCTTTGAGTCTTTGGAGAATGGTTGGAAATTTGGCTAGAAACATTGAGCACACGGTTTTCACATGGGTAGTTCTAACCATGAAAAAAATAACCATGCAGATATAAGGATCCACATAGTTATCGCACATTTTCTCAAACTGTGCAGACTAACCGTGTGACAGTCCCAACTCTTTAATTTTGGGGTCTTTTCATGTCAACTCATGCTGGTCGGTTAAGATGGTTGGTTCTTGTGGTGGGAAGACCCACCATTTGTATCATGCATATTATTTTGTAAATTTCTAATGGATGTATACCCCGTGTACTAGGGAGTCTGTTTGGGCATCCCCCTATTAGTGTCTTGATTCTGTCTCGGGAAAAAAATTAAGTTGTCTCTTATGGTGGGGGGCCCATTTGTGTCTCTTCATATGAGTAAATCATATTTTTACATGGTCTTGTCTGGGAAGTAGGTATTATCATTAAGAGATATCTAACTACCTACATATTTATTGGGTAAACATAGATATTGGAGAGTGCCCAATGGTTTAGTTATAGTAGGGTACGTGTAAACTTGTTTGATGTTGTTGTTTATTTAGGTAAATTGGTTGAGTATTTTTCAGATTGTGTTTGAGGAGTTTTCATTTGGGATAAATCCTGAATGTAGTTGATTGTTTCATGAAAGTGGTTTATGTTTGGTTTGTGAGTGTATTCTTTCCTTCATTGATCACTGGAGGTGTTTTAGCATTTGGGGGAGAAACCTGGCAAGGGAGTACCTCTTGGTTTCTTAGTTGGGTTTGGTTGTTGCTTTTGCCTTACTGTGACTTTTCGGGGCAGAATGTTTTCATGGAGGGGAGAATTGTCACATAAATAGATTATTTTAAATGTATTTTAATTTTAATTTACATAAATTCTTTGTTTTGGGGGTTTCCAAAGGTTTTATGGAGAATAGATGAGTTTTCATGAATTGGGCCAAACCGTGAGCCCCATTCCAGATTTAAAAATAAATTTTGTTTCTTTTATAACATATTCATATTTTAAATTTTTTCACTCATTCCAACTCCTAAATGTACTCCTTTGATATATTAACACCAAAATTAAAATTTTGAGCCTTTTTAAATCCATATCCAAGGTGTATATGAGTTTTTATTTTATAGATTGGGCCTGCCCGAAAGCTCAATTCCACATTTAAAAATAAAATTTTATTAATTAATAACTTATTCATATTTAAGGATTTTTTGGTGATTCCAAACCTTAAAAGCGCCCCTTGATCCCAGTAGAGCTCCTAAGCTCTCTCTCCCCTCTTTGGAGCTCTTCTACATCGCGATTGAGAGCTAAACTTATTAGGGGTTCTAAAATCGGGCAGATTTGAAGAGGTAAATTAATTCCTTCATAAATCCTTCTATTCTTACTCATCTTCCCCCATTCCAATTCCTACATGACCTTCTAATTCTTATTTGAATATCAATTAAATTTTTATCTGTCTTAAAATTCATATTCTGGTCTATTTTGGGTCGTTTTCTTCAGGATTTTTTTTGGGTAAGTGATTCCTTCTTGGTTTCTTCCTTTTCCCTTAGGGTTTCCTCTCTCTTTCATTATGTTATAAAATTTCCAGAAGTTAGGGTTTGATACTAGGGTTTCATTTGGTGTATTTGTGTTAAAATATTGTGATATAGTTCTGAATTTATCTTCCTTGTGGTGCGGCGGTTGTACGGTTGATGTTTCGAACCATGTTTTGAGGGATTTGACACTTCCAGTAGGTGATTCCGTGTGTAATCATTTCAAGATGATTTAGTTTGCTTGAATTACTTATTATGCGTTCTTCTAATATGCTTTGTGTGGTGAAAAAAATTTTTATGTTGGATTTGGTTAAGCATTTATTTTTATAGTTTCATTTTACCATAAAATTTGGTTTTTTCATGTGTAACCCTTTGGGTATTGTTTGGGATTGTTTTATAACATATAAATTTGGTTTAATAAATCTTTTTTGGGTTGAAGATTCTGATTTGGTGGGGTATTGGTGTGCCACTAGGTATTAAAGAGTTTTTAAGGGTTTAAGGTGTAAAACATTGTTGTACTTCTTGAAAGTGATTTTGAAAACGTGTGTGTTTCATGTGGATCTTGTGTGCTATTGTTTGAGGTGTTTGTATAACACATGGGGTTGTTTAATAAATGTTTTTGGGGCTTCCAATCCTATTTTGAATTTGTATTTGTGTGATTTTGTCCTTGAAATATGGTTTTCGAATGGTTTCTATTTGAAAATCTTTGGTACACTATTTAGAATTGTTTTATGAAAGTTTTGAGTGGTTTAATGATTTATGTAAGAGGTGAAACCATATTGGAAAATTGTTTTGGAATGTTTATACTTTCAAATGAGCCATTTTCAATGTGAATAGTTCTATTATATGATTTTTATCATGTTTTTAGGGACTTCATAAAACTGTTAAAGGATGTGTTGGATTGTGAAAGTTATGAAAAAAGTGTTGTGGGATATTTTGGTGTGAGTTTGATTTCAAAATGAATTTGAATGAAAAGTGGAATTTGTGACTTATGTGATGTAAATGGGTCTGTTTGGTTAATTTTTGATGTGTAAGTGTTATCTACATGTGAAAAATATATTTCTTAGCTTGATGAACATGTTTGAGCACAAAGGGAAAACCCGGGTATCTAGGTGGGTGGACGTGTACTAGTATGCTAGTGAATCTGTGGGGTTTGGCCTCAGTTTCACTTAGCCAGATTGACGCTTACAATTGTAACTAAACAATTATGATGATGATTTGGGACCACTAGGTTATGGGTATGTTCTCTACTAGTGGCGCGTGCACGAGAATGGATATTTGTGATCGTTACTCTCCCCGAGATACGAGGTACCTGGGACCCACAACTAGCTAGGGCCTAGGGGTTATTTCCTATTGCATGTGCTCATTATTTACTTTATACTTACCATCGGCATATGGTAAATTTGGCTGAAAAATTCAGTAGCTTTGGTGTTTATTTTAAAAGTGTTAACCCATTAAAATAGCCCACTTGAAAACTATTTTTATTCAAAGTTGCATCTTTTAGAAATTTTAACAAGGTTTTCATGTTTTTGAAAACACGCATGCTTTAAGTCTTTAATTGTTTATCACATGGAATATCTTAGTTGTGGTATCCTACTGGGATTTCACTCATAGCCTACTTACACCTTTGTGTGTAAGTAGACTTGCTTATTTTATGTCACAGGATTGGGTACAGGTTTTATGCCTTTGGTTCGGGTTTTTAGCAGTCCATCGTGATACAGTGTCGTGGAGATGTCTTGAGGGTGGTGCCTCTTTCCATGTAGAGTTTCATGAGCTGTCTTTTCTTGGGTTTGTACCTTTGTAATGGTGTTCAAACATTGTTTAATATTGTGTAATTCAGTTCTGAATTTGTATTTAAATATGTTTTATTTTGAAAAATCCAGATTTTATTTATTGGATTCATTCATTGTTTAAAGTATAACAAATTTGGGTAAATCGTTCCCAATTATCATTTTATGATACCCGGGCACTTGTGCCAACCCGTGGGGATCGGGAACTCCATTCAGGCCTTGGCACGGGCTGGGTTTGGTGCCAGTTTGATGGTGACCAGATCCGGTTCATGACAATGAAGAAGAAGAAGACGCCTTCGTCGAAGAGATCCTTCCTTCAAGAGATACCCTTATTGAAATGGTTGGATAATTGGAGTGGATCCACTTCTCCTCTGCCCTAAACATCCCAATGCACGTCCCAACCCCACCAAATGAGAAAAACCCCAATTTATTGAGTGTTGTGGTGGCTAGGTTTAATGTGGTTTCAAGTGTGAATGGGGAATCTCAGAAAAATATTTTATGCCAAATTGAACTGCCCATTTATCCACCAAAACTCATAAATAATCTGCTGTTACAGAATAATTATTTTCAAGAATATGGGTCATGTAACGCCTCTCAAACTTTCGGCATGATCCAAGCACAAATGAAGTAGTCATGGACCAAATACAGAACCCATGTTCAATCTGCCGAGTCCAGCCAACCATTGACTTAATGGACAATTTACTCCATCCAAATGAACTCTTTAGCTCTAGTGTACTGAATTCAAGTTTTAGAAAATTAATTTAGGAACAATTTTTCAAAATATTAATTTCAAATATTAAATATTAAAATATTTATCTTTAAAATACTACAGTACATTTTAAAAGGGTAAAAATGGAATTTTCATAAATTTTCAAATGAATGGTCTAATCACAAATATTTCATAAATGAATATATTTAGCACAATGTGAGGAAATTATATCATTTATTATCAATAAAATATTCAAAAAATAGTGTTTTATCAACTCCCCCACACTTGCCCTTTTGCACTCCTGGGCAAAACCTCATATCAAGTAAACATCAATATCAAATCAAAACCAATTTTAAAACATGTATCCTTGAGATCAAACAATTCCACACCAAGAAAAAAAAGATATCATGACTCATGAAAAACCATTATTTCAAGTTCTTCATTTATATCATTCAATATATTTCGACTTTATTTATCCTCCCATGCACAAAACACTTACCTCAATTGAATTTTCTCTTATCACACAAATGTAAATTTTTTTTGCAATATCTTTCCCATCCAAACTCATACAAGGGTCACCATTTACTTGATAAATTCCTACATCGCTACCCAATGTGAGTCAAGAACATATGTTTATCATGAGGACTATTCAGGGTTGTTTTGTGGCTTTCGGTTCGTAGGATTTAGATTTGAAAAATTCGAAGCTAAATGAGGAGGGCTTGACTCTTTTTGAAGCAAAATTGCATTAATCTAATTTTCACTTAAATGTGGTCTCCTCCTCAATCAACATAGAATTAATTAATGTTCATCATCATGAAAAATAAATGAATGTGCACATCATTCAACATTTCAGTATTAAAAATTTCAATCTTATCAAACATGATTGTCTTTAAAGCTCTAGATAGTTACAACTTTCCCCCTCTCTTAGAAGCTCCAGAATGGCACAACTTCTTTTATCATGAAAGCTCCAGAAAGTCACAGCTTTCAATATAATGTTTTTATTCAGCAGCAAACACATATCTTCATAATTTAATATTTCACCTAATGTATAACAAAATGTGGAAGCACAACACAAGACATCTTCCCCCACACTTATGTTCAACTAGATTATGTAATTTCAATTCAAAAGTTGGATGGATTGGGAAAATTGGCTTGTAAAGTGGATAACCTAACAGGATGTGAATGGATTCTAAGGTATAAATGATTAAATGTTCAAGGTAGGCCATTATAAAAAAGGATACTTTGAAATAGGGGCTTTAATACCAAACAAATTCCTCAATCATTTAAACATAAGTACCTTAAACCCTCATGTTTTGACAAGAATAAATCAAATTCGGGTTAAATAAATCATGGTTTGGTTATACAATAAGTGAGGTTAATGTAAAGAATATGAAAATATTGGTTTATATGCCTCACAGGATAGTGATTACAAATATAAAGATAGTGAGATGTGTCAGAGGATTCAAAATTCAGTGAACTTTTCATGAAATTACTAAATATTTGAACTTGAAACAAAGTCATTTCAGCATTCATTCAAGATTAGTCTCTAGGGATAATTTTTTTCACTTATTGACATAGATTTAAAAATAGTTATGAGAATAATTTCAGATCAAAAGTTTCAAAAACACACAGAAAATTAAAAAAAAAACACAAGATTTGAAAGACACACAATTTTTTTTGTTTTTTTTAACCAGAAATCAATTGAAATTACTAAACTAAAAGGTTACCTCCCCCACACTTAAAATATTTCATTTTCCTCAATGTGAACCCATGAGATGATATATGCACATGAAATGTATAATTTTAAATAGGACAAAGAATAAAAAAGTTAAAGGGTTAAGAACACCTTGATATGCTCAAGGAATGATGGGGTCATGCAGTGTGATAAAATCCACTACATCAGTAGTATGTCCCTCAATGTATCTCTTCAAACATTATCCATTGACTATAAAGCTCCTTCATGTGTCCTCTTGTGTGATCTCCACTACACCATAAGGAAAATAATTAGTCACAACATAAGGACCTAACCATCTAGAACACAACTTACCAAGCATCAGCTTCAGTCATGAACTATAGATAAGGACTATCTCTCCAACATGAAACTCCTTTTATTGGATCATTCTATAATGAGATAGTTTTTATTTTTCCTTGTAGATCCTTGAGTTCTCATATGAAGACAATCGAATCTCCTCATGTTCTTGAATTTGCAGCATCCTTTGGATTCTAGCTTGGGAAAAATCCATGATGCATTTCTTTATAGCCCAATAAGCCCGATGCTCCACTTCCATGGGGAGATGACACGATTTCCCAAAAACAATCTGAAAAGGGGACATACCAATGGGTGTCTTGTATGTTTCCCTATAAGCCCACAATGCATCATCCAAGTGCTTTCTCCAATCTTTCCTATTTGGATGCACAGTTTTCTCTAAAATCAGTTTCAACTCACGATTTGAAACCTCAGCTTGGCCATTTGTTTGGGGGTGGTATGGTGTCGATGTTTTGTGTGACACCCCATACTACTGAAGGAGGGAAGCCAAATTCTGATTGCAGAAGTGTGTCCCTTGGTCACTTATGATGGCCTTAGGTACTCCAAACCTGCAAAAAAATTACACTTTGACAAAGTCCACAACAACATGAGAATCACCAGTCCTGGTGACCTTAGCCTCCACCCATTTTCTCGCATAATCAACAGCAAACAAAATGTACAAAAAACCAAAGGAACTATGAAAAGGACCCATAAAATCGATTCCCCATACATCAAAAATCTCAAAGAATAGTAGGGGTTTGGGGCATCTCATGTCTCCTAGAAATGTTCCCAGTGAGTTGGCAATGAGGGCATGAGTTACAAAACCCATGGGCATCATGTAATAATCTAGGCCAATATAATCTAGAAACCAAAAATGTTCCTAGCTGTTCATTGGGGTCTAAAGTGTCCACCACAAGCAATTGTATGACAAAAATGTAAAACAGAATCCACCTCATGATCAGGAACACACCTCCTAATAACTTGATCACTAAACATGTGCCACATGTATGGATCATCCCAAACATAATACTAAGGCTCACTTTTTAATTTTTGGACTTTCTGTTTCTTTAAATTTTTAGGGATTTCAGTGGAAAAAAGGTAGTTAACTAAATCTTCATACCAAGGATGCGTACCTAAGATGGAATAAAGATTCTCCTCGAGGAAAGTTTCTTAAAGTGGTACCTGGTCCAAGGTGTCATCCTCTAGTGTGTGAGTAAGCCTACTCATGTGGTCTACCACCAAGTTTTCTGACCGAGTTTTGTCCTTTATCTCAATATAAAATTCTTAAAAAGGATCATCCATCGGATCAGCCTGTGATTTGCATCTGGATTCTTCAAGAGGTACCTCAGATCTTCATGGTCAGAAAAAAACTACATTAGAGCCCAATAAATTTGAACGGAATTTTTCTAAACCAAATATTATAGTAAGAAACTTTTATTCAATGGTTTTGTAATTTGATTCGGCTGAATCAAGTGTCCTCGATGCATAAACGATCATATGAGAACGTCCCTCCACCCTCTGAGATAAGGAAGCTCCAACTGCGAAGTTGGAGGTGTCACACATAAGCTCAAATGGAATCTCCCACGATGGGGGTTGTATGATCAGTGGAGTAGTCAGACACTTATTTAGATTATCAAAGGAAGTCCTGCAAGAATCATCAAACACAAAATCAGAATCCTTTTGGAGTAATTGTGACATAGGAAGAGAAATCTTAATAAAATCTTTGATGAAGCGCCGATATAATCCTGCATGACCTAGGAAAGATCTAACATCACACACACATGAAGTATATGGTAAGGATGAAATAATATCTAACTTAGATGTATCAACCTCTATCTCATGTTTTGACACTACATGCCCTAAGACAATGCCATGCTCTACCATGAAATGACACTTATCAAAGTTCAGGACCAGATTCTTCTCAATACAACGATTCAAAACCTTTCCCAAACTACTTAGACAATCATCAAATGAAGACCCATAAACTGTAAAATCATCCATAAATACCTTCATGCAGGTCTCAATAAAATCAGAAAAAATACTCACCATGCATCTCTGGAAGGTACCTAGGGCGTTGAAAAGTCCAAATGGCATCCTTCGGTAGGAAAACATACTAAAAGGGCAAGTGAATTTTGTCTTATCCTGATCCTTTGGAGTAATATGAACCTGAATGTATCCATAAAATCCATCCAAGAAACAATAATGTGTTTTCCCAGAAATTCTCTCAAGCATATGATCAATAAATGGGAGGGGAAAATGGTCATTGTGAGTAGATTAATTTAGTTTCCTATAATCAATACACACATGCCAACTTTTTTTCACCCTCATTGGAACTAAATCATCGTTCTCGAATTTAACAACAGAAACACCACTTTTCTTAGGCACAACGTGAATAAGACTTACCCACTGAGAATCTGAAATGGTATAGATTATACCTGCCTCACGTAATTTTTCAACCTCTTTTTTAACAACCTCAAGAAGGGTTGGATTGAGTCTTCTTTGTGTTTGCATAAGCATTTTAGCCTCGTCCTTCAAATAATCCTATGCATGAAAATGGAGGGTCTAATACATGATATGTTATCCAAGGTCCACCTAATTGCATTGATGTTATCCCTTAAAAGATTCAATAAAATTTCTTCATGTTCAAAAGAGAAGTTGTTAGCAATGATAACAGGTAATTTCTCAACACTTAATAAGTATGAGTATTTGATATTTGGGGGTAATGGCTTGACTTCCAGTGTACAAGGATGGTGTATGGATGGAGAAATAGAAGGACTTGAAATATGTGCACAAAGATCATCAGTATTAGAATAAATATTATCACAATCAGAGAATAATGCATTAAATTCATCAACATACTCAACAACCATGTCATAATTAGAGTTCACATGATCAAAATCAGAATATGATTCCATTTAAAAATCAAATTTTAGAGAGTCTTGTGCATTAGAAATAGGTGTGGAGGTACTCTTAGACATCAAACTAGAACCAATACTCATAATCTCCCTAAGCATTGGACAATCAAATTCCCTGGTGTTTTTACTTGGTGGTTCAAAATGGGAGATAACAAATTCAGAATGATCCTCTGAGGGGTACTTCATGGAATCCATAACATTAAATGTCACAACTTCATCCCAAAATTAGATGGAAAGTGTACACTTATTGACATTTATGATAATTTATGCAGTTTTGAGGAAGGGCCTAACTAAGATAACGGGAGCATGAGAACTTACCTGATCGTCCTCCATGTTAATCACGTAGAAATCTACTGGGAGGATCATGTCTCTTACCCGGACAAGTACATCCACAAGGAGTCTCGCTAGATATGTCATATCTCTATTTTCCAACTACACCACTACTCTTGTCGGTTTTAGCTCACCAACCTGTAAAGAAGAGAATACAGAGTGAGGCATCACATTTATAGAAGCTCCCAAATAAAAAGGTACATAATAAAAGTGTAACTCCCTTATGGTCCATGGGATGGTGAATGTCCTTGGATCCTTGCACTTTGTTGTCATTTCTAGAGTTGGTGTAATGAGTGCTGACACATTCCTTCCAAGATTTATCCTTTCATTTCCCTTGAGCCCTCTTTTATTGGAACAATGTTCTTTTAAGAATTTCACATTCCTTGTAATTTTCTTAATGGCTTCAAGGAGAGGAATGTTGATCTCTGCACGCTTGAATGTGTCCAAAACCTCCTTTTTCATTACTTCTTCAGCCATATTCTTGGTTTGAACAACCCTGTTTGGAAAAGGAAGAGGTTTAGGAGGAACATAATTAATATTTTTCTTACCTTTATATTTCTCCTTGTTTTTCTCATCATTTGATGTGGAATTGGGCTTCTCTAGATTTGAGGTGAATCAAAGTGGAACAATAGTTGTAGATGTATCATTTGTTTTCCTCCCACTTCTCAATGTGATGGCACTGACATTCCCCTTGGTATTTGGAGTAGGTTGAGATTGTAGATTTCTAGAATTCTTACTTACTAGTTTATGAAGGGTAGTGACAATCTCTCTCATTTGAGTCTTCAACTCCTTCAGCTCCGAACCTTGACTCTTCAACTCATTCTGTTGATTAAGAACAATTTGTTTCAAAATTACATCAGTATTAGAATCTACCTTGGATGGGGGATTCCCTTGTTATTGGCTTGTTGATGCTTGAGATTCAAATCTCCTTGGGGTTATTGGAAACCCTGCTGGTAAGGTGGAGGATGCTGGAAGTTTTGTTGAAAAGATGGCCTTTATTGATGTTCAGAGCCATACCTCATGTCTGATTGATCTTTCCACCCTTGGTTGTATATTGTATCAAACTTATTTTCGTGATATGGTTGTTTTTGTTGTTGTTACTGATATGGTCTCCCAGGGAACACTACTGCATAATCTTTTGTTTCTTGTAGTTGTGGGCAACAGTCAGTTGGGTGGCTTGTCTCAGTGCAAATACCACAAGGACTTAAAGGAGGGGGTTGGGAAGTCTTTTTATCCAAATAAATCGGTCTCACCATAATTTTCAATTATTCTAACTTTGAATCAATCAAATTACTTTCAAGAGAAGATGGACTTACCTGATTTACTCCCCTGACATCTGGTGTACCTCGATCTCCAAATTGTTGGGATTTTTGGGCCATTTTGTCGATCAGCACATGTGCCGCTACTGGTGTCTTGTCCACCAATGCACCTCCAGTCGCAGAATCCACCATGCACCTCTCCATAGGTGTGAGTCCTTCGTAAAAGTATTGGATGAGGAGTTTCTCACTAATTTGGTGATGTGGGAAGCTTGCACAAAACTTCTTGAATCATTCCCAGTACTCATACATTGACATCCCTTGGGATTGCTTAATCCCAGATATCTCCTTAAAAATATATGTGGTCCTTGATGCTGGAATAAATCTCTGCAATAAAAGATGTTTTAAATCATTCCAACAAGTTACATCTTTAGGTTGTAAATAATATATCCATTCTTTCACAGCTCCATCAAGTTAGAATGGGAATGCTCTTAGTTTGATTTGATATTCAGAAAAATTTCTTGGTTTAAGGGTTGAGCAAACCACAATAAATTCTTTCAGGTGTTTATTAGGATCCTCGCTAGAGAGGCCATGAAATTTTGGAATCAGGTGAATTCATCCAGATTTTAGTTCAAAGTTGGATTCAAGATTTGGATATGCAATGCAATTAGGCTGATACATAATATCTGATGCAACCAATTCTCGAATGGTTTTATTATGTTAATTTCCATTATTGTCAGCCATTGGTTCTTATTTTATGGTTGAAATTTAATTTCTTCTAATTTAAATATTCTGAAAGTGGAGTAATTCTCCAACTGGTTTAATATTGAAACTTCACCTAGACTGAGAATGTCTTATTCATGCCCAAAGGTTGCATTTAATATCAGGGTGAAGATCTCAGAGATCATCAGGATTAGTCCATGTCATAAATCAAATAAAAATGTAAAGAAAGAAATTGGACCATAGTAAAATAAAAATAATGATTTTTCGTTGATGGTCCAAAAGTAAGTAGAATAAAATAAAAGAAGAAAAAAATCATATTGGGTAAATAATGAAGAAATAAGAGAGGAAGAGAATAAAATGTAAAATAAAATAAATACCTCTAATTGGTTGAAATAATTACTTTCCTCCCTAGAAATGGCGCCAATTTGAAATAGAATTTTCGTGGGCACCCTCAAATGATTAGTGTGATTTTGGGGTACTTATGTGTAGCAGAGTGGCTGTCCAAGGTCGTCTCTCAAAGGAGGAAGTGAATTAAAACAACTTTTTAGTGGTATTATAAAAATAAAATAAAAGATAATAAAAACACTACATTAAAATATGGGGGTTGGTTATAGTTTATAAATCTAGAAGAAGTTTGCGGGAAGAAGATTGTATATTTTTTTTAGTTTTGAAATGAATTTCTATTAAAATAACACAATAAGAAGATGTTTTTTAGACAATATTTAAAAGATGTAATCAATATAACTCTACCTCTTCAATAAATTATTTATCATTATAATTTAAATTAAATTCCACTTAATTATGATCCCTTAACTTGTTAACCCCTGAACCCTATGAGAATTATCCTTACCACAAAGATGAAGTGAATTAAATCCTATGTTATCTTCGGAACATGTAATCGCAACACCCTGCTTTGATTGATATTCTAAGGATAACTTATGGACAGTGGTAAATTAAGGCACACGTTAATTCTATAAATGAGGAATAATTGAGTTTAGGGATTATTTTTTAACTCTACAAATTAATCCCATGTGGGTTTGAATTACCGGTTAAGGTTGCGCTCTCACAGTTCACACAATTTCCGACCTCGTGTGTTTTGTGTTAACTATTAAATTTCTTTATTAGATTCATTTAAATTAAAAACTAAATTAATAGATCATAATATGTGAATTAAAGTATCTCATTTATTCAAAATAAATGAATTAATAAGTATAGAGGTCGATCGATTACTAAAAACAACTACTCTTCCATGGGTGGTGTAGTCATTGTAGAAATGTTTTGCATGTGCAAAGGATTAGAAAGGGTAGAACCCAATCACATTTCCACTCAAGAATTCTAGACCAAATAGAATGATTAATAGAAGAAGAAATTTGAATAAAACCAAAGTAAATAGAAGAAATAAAATAAGTACAAAGAAATTTATTACACAAACAAAATCATTACAACACGAAAGAGATGATGAAGGCTTCATTGAAGGGATCCTTTCTTCAAGAGCTAACCTTATTGAAATGGTTTGAGAATTGGAGTGGATCCACTTCTCCTCTTCCCTCAAATTTCCAATGCACGTCTCAACCCCACAAAATGAAAAAAACACCAATTTATAGAGTGGTGGAGAGGTAATGATTAATGTGGTGTCAAGTGTGAATGGGGAATCTCGGCCAACAATTTTATGCCAACTTGGACTGCCCGTTTACCACCGAATCATGTGAATCAGCTGTCCTTTCAGAAGTATTATTCGCGCAAAAATTCGTTATGTATAACCTCTCAAACTTTGGGCCTCATCCAATCATGTATTAAGATGTTATGTACCAAATACAAAACCCATTTCCAATCTGCCGAGTCCATCCCACTATGGACTTAATGGCCAATTTACTCCATCCAGATGCACTCTTTACCTATATTGTACTGAATAAAAGTTTTATAAAGTTATGTTATGAACACTTTTTCAAAATATTATATTTAAATAATAAATATTAAAATATTTATTTACAAAATACTATAGTACATTTTAAAATGGTAAAACTGGAATTTTCATCAAATTTTCAAATAAATGATCTAATCCCAAATATTTCATGAAAGAATATATGCAGAACAACTTGAGGAAATTATATCATTTATTATCAATAAAATATTAAAAAAAGAGTGTTTTATCAATGTGTAAGAAGTTAGTTTAAACATAAGGTAAGAGATTTCTATCTCACTTTTGTTTTCTGTGAGACACAACCATATTCAACACGTATTTATTAAATGTGTTGTATATACTGCAAATGAATGTATTTTATGATTATTATACTTAAAATTAAGTGTAATTACATGTATATTTGAGGGTATATCATTCTTGGGGTTTACATTTTAAAAGCTACCTGGGCAGTAAGGGTTTTTGTCTCAATTTTCCTTCCTTGAGACATATGTAATAGTATGAACCAATATTATTTTATGAGGTGTATATATAAACCATTTTACATTTAATATCATAAATTTATTTATTATCATTATATTTTAAGTTTCATTTAATTTTATTCATTCACATGGATTACAATTCAATGATACCAAAGTGTTACATATTTTATTTTACAATCTCATCGTTTATCAAGATTATTTATGAATATATTTCTGATGATAAAATATTATTATCCAGATATCAAAAAAAATAATGAATTTTATTCTCCTATATTTATGTAATTATAATTCATGTTGTACCTTGATTTTACTCTATTTACTCAAGATATAAAAATAATTGTTTTAATAAAAATCATCATTATTTCTCTCTTGAATTGAAACCCTATTTTTCTTCCAAAACAATGTATTTTATAATTTTTTTGAATTTTTTTTTACATTATTCAATTAATTTATTAAAATAATTTTTTCCCTTGTTTGAATTTTTATTAAAAATGTTTTGAAATAAATCATCATGTGATTTTCTAAATAATGACCTTTTGACTTTTACCAAAAATGTGAAAGGAACTACCAATTTAATGTGTATGGAATGAAATAAATTATCCACCATCATGACCAATAAATACTTTTAAGCTTAATTTTATTTTTCTCATGTTCTTATACTCTTTTGTTCATGTTATGCTTATGTATCTCCATTTTTTACCCCTACTAAGCATCTGAGCTCAACCTTTCTTATGTTTCCTTTCCCTGGGATATGAATAAATGTACTATGTGTGATATTTTTAATAATGGTGATAGTTATAAAGAACATAGTGGGAGATTATTTAGTTCTCATATGAACCAATTGTTTATGCATCCATGTTTCTTAAGGAACTATAACTTAATGATCCTTGGGAATTTGTTTATGTAATGTAATAATTATTCATCTAAAAAGATATTATATCAATGTATTAAAATCTTATGTAATTATAAAAATTATCTAATTTTGTGAGTAAGGGAGTATAATAGGATTTCTTTAATAAGTTAGTTGAGGGATTCACATGAAAATTCTTAAAATATTTCAATGATATATGGTCAATTTCATTGGACAGTTGATCAAAATGGTATATTATTTTAAAATGGTATATTTTAAGGTTTTAATATCCTTATCCAATAATAATTAGATAGGTTAGGGTGGAAATCCTATCATTATCTCATGATGTAACCCCTCTTTAAACCTGTTATAATTGTAACCATGGTAACAAAATTTAAAAAAATTAACTATTCAATATGATAATAAAATTATGTTGGACCTATTATATTGTATTTTTTATGATGATTAAAAATATAGAATTATTTTTTTAGATTAAATTTCTATATGTGGGATAATTAAATTTTAAATAATCTTAAAACCCATAATGAAAACCAATTTCAGAAGAATGTTCTATTGAGCATAAAACATAATTCACTTATATTAATTTCTCCATAAAAACCATAAAATAATGTTAAAATATATGAATATATATATATATATAATTCATAAATTTAATTGAAAATATAAATTATTATAGATTAAGTTAATTTATTTAGATAAAAACACATTTCATGAAAAAAAATAGTTTTAAAAAAAGTGCTTTTAAGTCCAGAAATGAAGTTGTATTCAAATCCTGTATAATGATTAATATTATGAAATTAATTTTATTTTTTGGATTAAATTATATTTATGTTAATTTATGGTCAAATTAAAATCATAATTGGACTATTACATGAAATAATGGATTGTGTTTACAAAAAGATATTATTTTTCTCTGTTAACTAAAATATAAATCTTCTAAAAAAATATTAAAAATTAACTATAAGAGAATATTAAAGTGTTGAATTAAAAATTGATATAAATTTATCCAAATTAATATTATAAAAATGGTTGATGTTAATTATAATATATGCATTCATTAATGTGATAAAATCCATTTTTTATGAAAACATATATTTGAAGTGTAAAATGAATTTACAGAAAATTGTGTACATTTTTGTTATGAAATAATAAATAAATTTTCATTATTTAAAACATTTATAAATTTATTTAATAATGTTTTTAAAACTAGTCACATGTGGTAATTTAATGTCCATGTTATAATGGTTTACTATATCACGATTCATATAGATTTGGAGTTTCGTGTAAAGTATGTTATTGAATACTCCATGTTTATTTAAAAGGATATATATATATATTTATAATCTTGGTGTGTTACCTTATAACAACTTAAAATTATATTTCCATAAAATTATTTCAATCTGATACATAAAAATATGGATATCTCTTCTTCATAACAACATCATATTCATATGTAACTTCACAAAATTTCTAATTTCTCAACTGAACTTTAACTAGGTTAGTAGTATCAATTTATATAAAATTATTTATATTATTCAATATTTATAACAACTAATCTACATAGAATCATTAATTATCTATTAGTATAACCTATTTGATAAGTACATTTGAAGGGTAAGGTATGTATATCCTCAGGATAGATACATGGGATGTGTCATGAACTAGAGAGAGGTTTCGTGGGAGTTTCAATGGATGACAAACCATACCAATCTAATAAAGAATACAAAATGGAAAAATATACCTAGTAATTATCATTCTCTTCTTTATAAATATTAAAAATGTATTCCATGGTGAAATTCATAGGGAACACTTCTCACTAACTATAAATTCTATATTTCACCAAAAATTGACATTATAACTCTTCTGAATACTCTAACCTACCTCGATGTGTTTTTGAATAGCTCTAACCTGATCTTCCATTTCATAGACTATCTTAGGTCCAAATAGTTTTCATTATCCTTAAGCTCTTTATTTCTCATCAAATATATAACAATATTGTCTATAAATAAAACCAAACACCACTTATAGAAATCTCTAATGACTCTATTTGTTAAACCCAAGAAGATATCAGGGGAATTAGTAAAATCAAATTGAATCACTATTAATTCATAGTGTATGTAGCTTAAAATGATGGTCTTCTTGGATATTTCATCACTTTGGAACATTAATAGATAGTATCTAGAATAAATATAATTCTTATAAAAGTATATATTCTCAAAACTGATCGAACAAATCATCATATGGGGTAGTGGATACTTACTCTTTATTGAGATCTTGTTATGTTATCAATAATCTATTTGGATTCACATTGATCCATCTTTATTCATAATGAAATTAAAATTTTCACCCAAATGTGATGCATTTGGTCGACTGAATCCCTTATCAATATTTGTTTATAGTTACATCTTTAATTATTACAACTCAATAGGGGCCATTATATATGGTGAATTTTTGATTGGTATATAATTGGGTATGAGTTATATTGAAAACTGAAATTCATGATTTAGATTAATACTAAAAAAATATTTTGTAAAGACATCAAAAAATCATATAGAATAGGAATATAAATGATTTTTACTTTCTCCCCAACAATATGAGATAAATAACCTCTTTAAATAGGAATCATGACCCGTGAAATTGAAGTAATTTATATTAAAAGTTCATATTTTACCTAAAATTGATATTAAAGCAGATTTTTGTACATAATATTAATTTTGACGTCCCATCCATGGAAATTGAAATTGAATTTGAATAAAGAAATCCAATATATTCCAAAATCACAATAAGTTCTACTAGAAAGAGAATAACATGATTTGTTGACATCATGTTCCTAAAAAAATAAATTGGAATGGAATTATAAACATGATATGTGATGAACCTACTATTATAAGTTTTAAATGATATTTCAATATCTAATTTTTGAGGATTTAATCTGATACCCTTAGAAAATTCTCCACCTATAAGTGTGTGGTTAGAAGAAGAATAAAATAAGACATTAGTAGTTCTAGAGTGGATGGTATGTTCACTTTATACCACTTAATTATCACACCCCATACAAAAAATAGTTATCACTTAATATTTACCATTATTTATGGGCTTAATGGGTTACTAACATCGATCATCATCATTAACCCTCAATTTCAAGCACTGATTAGCATAATATTCGTACTTCCTTTAATTAATGAATTGTAGTGTCTATGTGTTATTCTATTGTTATTTCTCTCCATTTGAATCATTAGTTAACTTAGTCCCAATACATTGGAATTCAATTACCTTATGTCCTTATATTCCCTATATAAAACATTTACAAAACCCCTTAACAAAATTTTCTACATGCTACTTTCCATGATTCTGGAATAATAGAAAACTAATCTTCTTCCATACATGTTTTTTATTATAATCCCATTTTAATTATATCATTAATTTATTATCAAAACCATGATATTTATGGGATAATGAAATATGAATTTCATCCTTGATAGAAAATTGAATGATTTCATTATGTCTACAGATGTCTCTTATGGATAACTCTATTTATAAAATGGTCTCAATCCATTTAAGAATTTATCAATATTATATTACTATTAAACAATAATACCATAATAGTACCTCAAAAGTTATGTAAAATTTACTCACATACACCAAAATATTCATCACACTTCTACTTAATCTACAGGAATTCAGTATCCCTCTCCATATGAATAATATTGAGAAAATAATAATTCATATCTAATCTTGTAAACTCATCCCACTTGATGGAGACAATTTATTCATATTCTATCATATTCTTGATAAGATTTTATCATTGATACTCTTCACCTTTCAAATGATAAATAGATAAAATTAAATATTTACGGTTTGAGCACTAGATATTAGAGAATATCATTTCAGTGGTACCAATCCATTTATCATCAGTTGGTGGATTGGTGAATCCTCTAAAAGAAAGTGGGCGTTGCCTTATAAAGGAATTAACTGTTCAGTGTTCCCCCCTTTTCTGATTTGTAATATCAATATGATTCATGGGTTTAGAAAGTTTCATAATCAGATAAAAATGGTTTTACAGTATAACTCCCATAAATTTTGGTTTCTTAAGATGAAAATCATTTAATTTCCTTCAAATTTGACATTAACACCATTACGTGGGTTATATCAATTGAATAAAACCAAAAAAGAAATGTATGAGAAACAATAATCATTGTGGGAGATCATATAATAATGAAAATCATTTATAGGATGTGTAAATCAAGACACCTTGTTTTTAATCAATAACGCCTTTGGTTGGTCCTAGGTTATCTATGGTAATTATCTTTGAAAATACTTAATAATTTATCTTAAAAAAATATTGAACAAACCTAATAATATCCCCCTGAAGTATCAGACTAGGAGTACAATAATTAATCATTCACTATTTTCTATAATTATGACCAAGATGTATGAGACTAAAAATTTTCATGGTTATTACCCCTAAATGCATTTGTTCCAAAACAACATTCATATTTTGTATCCAGATAGGGATTCATTTTCATAAGAAACCCACACTCCATACTTTAACATAAAATATGGGGTTCTATTATACATAGGATACTTCTAATGTTTCTCACTAAATATTTATCTTCCTATACTCTAAAAGTTACTAAATATTAAATTTGATTAAAACTATAATGACAAACATTTCATACAAAGATACTGTATTTTGTTACTTAAAAAAAGGTTTATTGGCAGAACTAGAAATGTTTACTATATTTTTATAATTGACTATATAAAAAACTAATATATAAATGATGTACATCATTTCAAATTACATTATTCGTATCTAGGACACTTGAAATACACATAATACTTAAAGTCATTATCCATAACCTGGGGAAGGGATACATAAGAATGGGAAATCTTAGATGCTCTATAACGGTAAAAATAAGAGATATCAATCAATTATCATAAGTGTGAAAAATATAAGCACAAGGATATGAGAATATTATTTTAACATTATAAAATAATACCCATCAATTCATATATCATAACCATAAATCATGGAATAATGTTTTATCAATCACAAGAAAAAATACAAATGAGTCAATATTCATAAATAATAATACATAAACAATGAAAAAACATAATTATAATACATAAGTTTTTTAATTACTAATATGTATAGAAAATAATTCCTTTATTCATGTATCACTAATAATAATATCATATTGGATTGAGCACACTCCATTATTCCATCATTTGTTTAGTCGATGTTCACTCCCTAGACATTATTTTTAGATAAATTCCCTTATCGAACTAGGTTTACATCCCATTATAGTCCTAATTATCTAATTATATATCCATCTATACCTAATTCATTAGAGGGATATATAATTCGGTCCCACTTGTATCATAATAAATCCCGTACATATGTGTGACAAATGATCATATAAAATTCATCATAACATCAAATAGTAAATCATTGAAAGAATAAGTATATCCAAAAAAAATATAATCATAATAATAAACCATAAAAATATATAATAAATATGGAAACATTGGATCATATCCATAATAAATCATAATAAACATCAAAATATATTATTACATTTAATAATACCTTTAAAATATAACTAGATAATTTTTTAGAAAAATAACATTTTTTTTCTGAAATCTATAAATTTGAATCCAAAAAATTTAAAATTATTAAGGAAACCATTTTATTTTAAAATAAAAAAGGAACATTATAATGTAATATTAAATTAAATGATCATTTATGAAGTCATGGAAGTCCATTCAAGAAGTGAATGATAAAAAAATATATTTTCATTTTTAGAAAAAAGTTAACAATGTAATGTTTAGAAAATAAAAATAAAGTGTATTTTAAAACCTGATAAGGAATTTAAAATATAGTAAAAAATTAAATTAATTTATATTTTTATAATATCTAAAACATTATTAAAAACATTTTAATGAAAATAAGTACATTGAATACAATATTCTTGAGCAAAGGGAAAAAACATGGTCGGTTTGCTTTAAAATATTATTTTGTTTTCATGTGTGCATATTGAGAGGATAATGATTAGAAAAAATTAAATTTCAATAAATAAATATAGTATAGGAGAAATAACAGCATTTTTGAGAGATAGATCAAAAAAATTTATTATCAAAAAATTTAACTGTAATTTTTTTTGGTAAATATAGATTATAACATAAAAACCTTACCTCAAGTTCATCTTTCTTTGTAAGAACAATAAAATACTATATAATAAATTTATATTTAAAAAATATATAAAATATAAATAATAATACCAATAATACCATCATTTATTTAATTATAATATCTTAGCACCCTATTATTAGCATTCAATCATTATCGTTATCATTATGGGTGTCAATTGCTTCATTTTTCATTAATGTTTTGGATCAGCTATTATAGTCCTCGAATATTGATCATGGTTACATAATTTATATAATATTAATAATGGTATAAATATTATATATATTCATTATATAAATATATATAATATTAAAATGAATAGGAGATGAAAAATTAATTACATCACAACTTGGAGATGGTAGTTTTTTCGTACGGACATGTGATATTTCCATTTTTCGATGGATGGAATGAAAGAAATGTTAATATTAAATAAAATATATAGTATAATTATTATATCATTAATATCATATATATACATTAAATCTAATATAATAACCAATAATGAAATATGGGGACGAAAAATGAATCATATCCCTACGTGGAGGCATTTGTCCCCATATATGCACGATTGACACTTTCATATTCCATTTGATGGAGAGAAGGTGGTAAAAAGATGTTAAATAAACATAATAACATAGATTTATATTTTTTATACTATTTAAATAATTTTTTTATATATAAAACATGTTTATAGGAAGTAAAATAAGAAATAAAATTGAAATAGCTTTGTTATGATCTATACCTCTTCTTTGAGAGACCTCCTTTAACATACTCCGTAATCCTTGAAGGATTGAACTTAGGTGAAAAAAATAAACTCTAGGATTAAAGAAAGTAATATAGTATGATTTTTTATGATGTTTTTCTCATTAAAGAAGTCTCAAATTGTGTTAATAAGGGAGGATAATAGGTTCCCTTTCATAAGTATCGGGAGGGATACACAAGGAATTTCTCAAAATATTTCAATGATATAATGTCACTTTCAACGAGGAGTGGGTAAAAATGTATAAGGAATGAATTTTGGGATATTATAATGTTTAAATATCTCCACCTAATATTATTTAGAAAGTTATAGGTGTAAATATTACCCTTATGTCTTGTTTTTACCCATGGTATATTTGGTTTAACATCAACCATTGGAAATTTATTTTACTATTTTTTCTATTGAATGTGATTAAAAATTAAGAGGAACCTATTATGTTATATTAATTATAGAGATTGAAAATATGTAATATATTTTTCAATATTAAATTTCTATATGTTTCATAATTTATTTTTAAATTAGCACACAACCTGCAATTAAAACCCATATTTGAAGAATAAATCTATAGAATAAAATATAATATACATGAATTAATTTCCTTCTAAAAACCATAAAATGAATGTTAAAGTTTATTATTAAATATAAAAATTAAAAATTAAAAAAAACCATTATTCAATACATATTAATTTAATTTCATATGAGTGAAAAAAATTCACATGGAAAAATAGTTTAAGGAAAATGTTTTTTAATCCTAAAAATGATCTTATATCAAAATAAAGTAAAATAATGATTATTATGTAACTAATTATATTATTTATATTTTTATGACATTTATATTTCTTTAATATAAAAACATAATTGTACAATTACATGAAAATAAATTTTGTTTTTACAAAAATAATTATTTTCACTATTCAATGAAAAAATGTTTTTTTAGACAAAATACTAAAACTACACCTTAATATAATATTTAAATTTTAATTTCAAAACTTCTATTCATATACTAAATTAAAATTTTTTAAAAAAAATCTAGAAGTTAATTATAATTTACTTGTACACAAATTTGATTAAACCCATTTTTTTAGAAAATTATTTTTGAATCATAAAATGCATTACTTTAAATTGAGTCCTTATTTATAATGATTTAGTTAATATATTTTCATTATTAAAAAAATATTCCTATTTTTTAAAAAGTAATAATTAAAAATTATACCATCTAATTTAATATATAATTGAAAACTTCTTACCATATCATTGTTTATATGGACTCAGGGTAGCATGTAATTTAAGTTATCGAATAATTCATTATAATTTTGAAGGAAATTTATATAATATATTGGGGTGTTAAACTATGATTAATGGACTGAAAATAAAATTAATTCTAATAATAAATCTATTTCATGACTTATTATTGTTAATAAATATATTTTCTCGATTCAAATATAATATAATAATTTTTTATGATTTTTCAATTCAAAAAGAAATTGTTTTATTCTAATTAAAATGTTTTTTAAGAAATATATAGTTTTATTCAGAAAAATAAATGAATAAATTTTCGTGATTAAAATTGATAAAATTAGCTTTATTTTAGGATAATTTATATGTAATATATATTTTTTCTAATTTTAAGAATATTTTTCATAAGTGTAATTTTTGGATGAATAGTGATAAATTTTTAATGTTTATTAAAATGGTAATTTTATTTCAAGTATAATCAAAAGAACAATTATTTTTTAGATAGAATTAAATGTAAAATTATTCTCATATTACATAAAAAATCTAAATGATTCTCTATGAATTAGTATTTTATTATATTTTGGTATAATATCCTTATTATGCTAACAAATGAATTTTTTGAAAAACTATTTTTCATTAGATTTTACACACATATATTGAAATTATTTTCATCCACAAGATAAAATTTAATATTTAAAATTAATTTCATATTTATATTAGGTTATATTTTTTTAGTTTATTCAATTTCTTTTTTGAAAGAATTGAATTGTTACCATGTTAAATCATTATCACTGTCTTAATGTTTAAAAGCCTTAATGATGGGATGAACTGAGTGATAAGGAAAAAATATCTCTAAAACATTCCTAAACATTATTACTAGAGTTAATATAGACCTCACCCTAAATTTTGATATAAAGTTTTCCATTTTTTCAACATGATCTTGAGAAAGACATTTATTATATTTAAAAGATTAAAGTATTTACAAAATCATCACTTCACTCAGTTATAAATGGTAACATCCTTTCCTTATGCAATCAAGATATTTTATCCACTTATATCAACAAATATCTACCCAAATCACTTCACAAAATCCATAACCACGCCCCCAAAGATCTTATAATTCTAAAAATTCTAATCCAATATAGCCTAAGGTGTAACCCAAAGGGATATATCAAAGAAGTATGATTAATTCCAAAATGGTCTATTTCAAGTTCATTTATTATTATACCTCTTAAAAATCTATTTAAACCCCAATAAGATAATTAAAAAAATATCTAATATATAATTAAACATTATTTTTTATATAAAAACTCTTCTCTATTTATCTTCCATCCCATGGAAAATGAAAACCTTGCTCGTTCTTATATATGGTCTACATCCCCTACTAAGTGATGTGTTTCATTTTCCATCATCTCCTCACTCTAATTGTAATAAATATGAAATTAATTATGTTATTATATTTTCTTGACATTATTATTTTTATTTAATTATATTATATTATGTACCTTCTTACACTTTATTTCTGTTGGAAATTGATAACTTTGCTTATGCGTATGTGTGGAATACTGCCTCCACAGGGCAATGTGATACATTTTTTATTATTTTAACACATGTTTTTTTTGAAATAATGGTAATAATGATTAAGTATGAAATTTTCACATAATTATGATTCTTTTAAAGTAAAATATTTTATACCTTATTTCATTTCCCTCTAGTAGAAAAATGGAAATGTCAATCCGGTGTACAAGTAAAGTACAACCTTTATCATAATATTTCATTTTTTTATGCCCACCTTCAATTGATTATTCTAAAATTTATTTTATTTATTTAATATAATAATTTTGTAATTATTATGTTTTTTTATAATGTAAAAATTATTCCTTGGACCATAGTCAACCTCGAAATGTCATTTTTCACCCACAAACCAAAAATCCCACATGAACCTAAATGTTAAAATAACTAAATATGATGTGGAAATAGATAAATAAAGGGAATACTGTTAATAAAATCAAAATTATAATTGTTCCTATTAGGGTAGAGAAATAATATAATTTTATTACTTAGGAGGGTAGATATACCTAAATAATGATTCGGGACTCAAGGCAATGAACATTATTCTAAGAATTTAATTTTAATTTTTTCAATCCAACTATGTCTCTTCCATATATAGAATCTTTTAAATGTTCCATGAATGTTCTTATTTATGAATCAAACATTTATAAAGGTAATTTTCAAATAATTTTGAATTTATTTATGAAGGATTAAAAATCAATCTTTTTTATGTTTTTTATTTGGGTAATTTTTTAATTTTTACAATACTAAAATAAATATTTCATTAATGTATATAGCTTATCAACCTTTTTCTTCCATATTATTCACTATTTATTTTCAATAATACTTTTAAATTTATCATGTTTTTTCAATGAATATTTTATTCCTAATATTCTTGGAATATTTATTTTTAAGAATTATTTCTAAATAAAGAAAATTTATTTTCATCTTTATGAGATAATAAAAAGTATTTTTTATGGAATTTAATGGAAATTAAAAAGAATTTTATTGTTAATTTTCAATATATATGCATTTTATTCTTGTTTGGGATATTGAAAATTATATAAAAATATAGGGTGGTGCTAATATATCTCTGATGTCCAGGGATACTGATATAGCTCTAATGTCCAGGGAGACTGATATAGATCTCCAATACATTGGGTAAGGGGATTGCGTTTATTGGTTATAGGTTACCCCTAAGAGATGTGATGTCACAACCCATCCTAGGGGGGCCCATGCCGCAACTCTCCAAGCCTGCCTCTAGTAGGCCAGAGGATGGTGAATAGCACTGTATATTCATATTACTAACATGAGAGGCATTTCCTATGTACCTGTACACACACACACAACTCCAAGCCCACAGATGCTGAAATGAAAAAACCCCTAAGGAATAAATTGCATGCATACTACTAAACCCAACCAACAAAGTACAAAAGGTATAACTTACAGAAAATAAACATTGCCAGAATACAAGCCCGCCCAAAACAAGAGACTGCAAACTACAAATTCTAACCTGTAAGAACAAAGAGGTATTGGGACTTTTTCTCATAGCCGTAGCAACACCTCATCCTGAAGAGAACTCAGAAAGCTTGGTACTTCTCTATTCTACCCTAGACTCCGTCAAAAGGCTTCTCGTCTGCACAAGACATGACACGTGTGGGAAAATCCCGTGCATGGGTGAGTATAACAATACTCAGTAGAGGTACTTGAAAACCACAAATAAATACAAAATTTAAAGGTATATTAAGATATATGATATATATTTCTATTAAACATATAATAGGAGAACACAATCCAAATATACTCAGAACCCAGACCCGTAGTCTAGAGACAAGTCACACAATAACATACCCATGTTAGGGATTCAGTTTGAATATTCCATGAAGCACTCATCTGGGAGAAATCACTCCACGAGTTGGATATCTCTGATGACGTTTATCCGAAAAGTACCATACATTGGAAAAAATCATGAGTGATAGATACACTCATTTTGAGAGAACACACTCTTGAGTGGGGAAAGATCATGATATATAGATAAATATCCCTTCCAGGGACATGGTGGATACCACGACTCATCTGGATTCACTGGAAAAGTATAGTATTGTAATCCTATAAGAGTAGTCACATTGTTACTTGACTCTACCTACGGTCAATAATGGATATAGGATCTCACTCTAGGCCAATCAGAGGGATACCAGACTCTATATCGGTAAGTCCGACTGAAGGGATCATACTCCATTAAATGTAAATGATACCTGACCTTCAAAGGAATGAGAAAATGGGGTATCAACCCAAACTAAACCTTTCCAAGGAATGGTAGACAATAAAACCAAGCTGTGTTACAAAATATACATGGCGTGTTGAATGGGTCACAGGTCGTGTCCCGTGACTCCGGGTACTGCCCGTGTGAAATGGATCGGGGAAGAAGAAACATACCATATCGAAAGGTAAGTACATGGTGTGTAGTACGGACCCCACACCTTTGTACATAGTCATGTTCACATACATGGCTTTAACCCGTGTGGGTCATCGCGTGTGACCGATGCACGAGGTAAGCCACATAACTGGCCTTTGACATGTCGTGTAAGGTTTACACACCATGTTCCTAGGCCGTGTAGTCCATCTCGTGTCCGTGTACTTCCCATAATACATGTCGAGCTTCAAGTAAGGTCCAACACGTCATGTGACAGGGTTCACATGTCATGTGATACTTGTCGGACACCTGAAACCCTAGCCACATCCACCTGTACCACATGGCGTGCTCTTTGGGATACATGTCATGTGTTCTGGAAAATTCCAGTAACTCTGATCTTCACCAGTGCGCCTCTCGTGATGCTCCATTCTTTAATATAGTCATATGATCGCCATGAAACTCAAGGGTTTTGGTCACCACGGCATCATGAATCTGAATCTGTCGGTTTCAGGCCAATGATTAGCCCTGAAAACACGTTCTAATACACCCCCACGAAGAATGCTTGAAAAATGAGAACTCTCGAACCATGTCGATTCATCCTCCATTATCATCATCGCACCTCCATTGATTCATTGTGTTGTTGGATCTTCAACTTGGGATCATTATGTTGCGAAATGGTCGTGCAATGATTCGTTGATCATCGCTCCACGAGGAACGCGGAGAACACTGATTGGAGGAGGAATAAATTCAAAAGAAAAATTTGAGGAATGAACATCCATTATCATTTTTCACGGCATTGATATGCTTTTATTAGTAGGATAAAATGAAGAAAAATCAAAACAATAGAAAAGGCTGGCATGGATTAATCCCTCAAATCAAAATCCCCGAAGAAACGAAAAATTAATAACCCTCCCGGAAGAACACATGATACGCAGATCACCCTATTTGTGGGTTGATCCATTTTTGTCATTTAATATAAAAATAGGTAAAATAATAATTGAAATAATTACCCCTAACTTGATATGGTAGAATAACTATCATCGATTCATGTTTGTTGGCGAGGTTCGTCAAATCTGATATGCGTCGATCGATCATGTCATCATCGTCACCAATGGTTTCCCCTCCAAAGCTCTAAAGGTAATCCTCAATTCACATGGTTATACAGCTACCCCTAATAATTTTCCATACATAGGTATGAATTGGGGAGGATTAGTTCATTGCACAAAAAGGAAACATTTAAAACAAAATAAATTATTAATTTATTTTCTTTCCATTAAAATGTCCAAAAAACTAACTCTTGCAGATGACGCATGTCGACCGATGTTAGGCCCCTCATAAGGTAATGTTTTTGCTATAAACTCTACAATGCCCTCATATTTCTGATCTGTGAACCCGCTTAAAGGTTATTCCCTGTTTTCAGGAAAACCACCTTCATGCACTATTTAAAGTTTAATTTATTTCAAACATTTATTCTAGGCACTCTGGGCCCAGGAATCGCATGTCGTCGAAAGGTTTGGTCTCAAAATAATTCTATATAATATTTAAGAAATAATACAGGTAAAATACGAGACATTAAATTCTCCCCACCATAGGTCTTTACGTTCTAGAAATCCAAAACAAAAGGCTACCCAAAAAGATGTAGGTATTGGGCACGAATCTAATCCACCCGCTCCCACGTGCTCTCTTGAAGATTCCTGTGCTGCCACTAAACGCGCACCAAGGGAATCAATCCCCCACAAAGGATCCTCTCCTGCCAATCCCTGATTTCCACATAATAGTCTACAGAGGTTAATCCATCCTCAATGTCCATCTCACCCTAGTTGATTATGTGTGATGGGTCATGCATGTACCTTCTTAGCTGCAACATGTGGAAGACATCATGTACCAGGTGAAACTGTGGTGGTAAAGCTTGCCGGTACGCCACCTCGTTAACTCTGTGTAGTATCTGAAAAGGTTCTATGAACCTCAAAGGCAATTTTCCACCTCGGCCATTCTCTGCAACCCTCGTCGAGGTGAGACCCTAAGGAGGACTTGGTCTCCCTCCTCAAACTCCATTGGTCTCCTTCATCTATCAGTATAAGAATTATGTCAGCTCTGTGTAGTCTTCATCTGCTCCTGGATGATCTGCACCTTCTCGGTGGTAGCTCACACCAACTCTGGACCCATTAGTGCTGACTCTCCAGGGTCGGTCCAGCAATGCGGTGAATGATAGGGTCTCCCATATAAATACTCGAATGGTGCCATACTAATGGTGGTGTGGTAGTTGTTGTTGTATGAAAACTAGACCAGTGGTAGGAGGTCCTCCCAAATATGACCAAAGTCTAAGATATAGGCCCGCAATATATCCTCAAGAACCCAAATGGTCCTCTCCATATGACCATCTGTCTAGGGATAGAACATTGTGATCAAGTGTAGCTAAGTCCTGAATTCCTTCTGCAATCCCTTACACAAACAGTATGTGAAGTGGGAGTCTTGATATAAGACTATTTTCAAATGGATTCCATGAATCTGAACTATCTCCTACACATAGTGCGTCCCAAGCCCTCTACAGAACTTTGCTCCCTGATAGCTAGGAAGTGGACCGACTTGGTGAGTCGGTCAACAATCACCCAGATTGAATCATGCCCCTTAGACATTCGTTGTAATTTCCTCAGAAATTCCATCGATATTTCATCCCACTTCCACTCTAGAACTTCCAGGGGTGAGCTAATCCTGCTGGAACCAAGTGCTCACACTTCACCTGCTGGCACATAAGGCATCGAGAAACGAACTATGCTACAACCTTCTTCATGTCTGACCACTAGAACTGTCATCAGAGATCCTGGTACATCATTGCCACTATATGATATACCTCCAAGGGGGATGTATTAAACTCCCTCATAACCTCCTCCCACAATGCACTGGTACAACAATGCATACTCTGAAAATAACTGTGTGCTCCCCACCTTGTAAATATCCATCAGGGGTATGCCTTTAGCATAACTAAGCCCGCAAATCCTCGCTGTCAACATCCCCAGGTTGTGCCTCCGCAACTCACTGTAAGATTGGAGGGGTGAAAATCATCTACTGATGGTAAGTTACATCCTCTCTGTCCATGAAGGATAACTGTAACGAGGCCAACTATCCTGTCGCCTCACTCAGTAGTTGTGATATTTATCTTTTGCTAAGAGAAACTTCCACCTTAGTCCCCTTCACGGGATTATAGATGATATCAAAATCATAGTCCTAGTGGAACTCTAGACAACACCTCTATCTCATTTTCAGATCCTTCTATGAGAAGATGTACTTGAGTCACTTGTGGTCAGAGTAGATGATGAACTGCTCACCCATAAGGTAGTTTCTCCACATATTCAATTCGAAGACTACCTCTTCTAACATGATATCATTGGTCACCTAGTTCTTCTCATGTGGCCCAAGCTGGGGCAAACCATAAGCAATCACTTCCTGTCTTTGCATCAGAACAAAACCAAGCCCAGCCTACAATGTGTTGCAGAAAACTATGTACTTGATGCCCTCCTCCGACAATCTCAATCTTATGGTGTTATTCAAACTTGGCCCCAAGTGCTTGAATTCCTTCTGGCACTTTCCTTTATACATCAAGTGTTTCCATTATTGGCCAAGGCTTTCATCGGTGCTGATATCCAGGAGAAATCAGGAATGAATTTCTGTTAATATCCTACCAATCCAAGGAATCTTTGCACCTCCGTCATGATCTGAGGTGGCTCCCATGCTAACAATACCTCAACCTTGGCTGGGTCTATAGCTACTCCATCTTTTGAGATGACATGTCCCAAAAAGTGGACCTCCCAAATCCAGAACTGGCACTTCGAGAGCTTCCAATAAATTTGGTGCTCTCAGAGTACGTCTAGAACCATCTACAGGTTTCTCTCATGCTCCTCCTCTGACACCGAGTACACAAGGATGTCATTGATGAGGACCACTAGGAACCGATCTAAATAGAGTTAAAATATCTGGTTCATAATTCCCATGAACACTGTAGGTGTGTTCATCATGCCGAAAGGCATCACCAAGTACTCATAGTGACCATAGAGGCATCTGAAAGAAGTCTTCAGTATATCCTCACCCTGTACTCATAACTGGTGGTAACCTAAATAAAGTTCAACCTTTGAGAACCATTTTCCCTCTCAATTGATCGAAGAGGTCGTCGATCCTCGGTAGTGGTTACTTGTTCTTCACTATCACATGGTTTAGGCACTAGTAATCCTCACACAACCTAAAACTCCCATATGCCTTATTGGAAAACAAAAATGGGCCCACTAGGGTGAAATGTTGGGTCTCACAAAAACCTTGCTCTGCAAATTCTCCAACTGTACCCTCAGTTCATAAAGCTCTGTGGGATCCATCTGATATGATGATGAGGAAATTGGTGTCATCCCGAGGTGTAAGTAGATGCAGAAGTTGGTCTCCTGGCGGGGAGGTATTCCTAGAACATCTTCAGGAAAGATGTCATCATACTCCACCACTACTATTGGGAACTGGAATCTCATAGAATCTACTGCTCTAAGGGTAAGGCTATCCAGATCATGAGTGATTGGATGCACTCTCTTATGCATGAGCCCATTCTGTGCTTCCTGAGTCTCCTTTTCACTGACATAGGAAAACCTTGTCCCATCGCTAAAGACACACCACACTCTTCACCTAAAGCAGCCAATATGGGAATGGACTGAGGATATCCAATCCATACTAAGAATGATGTTGTAAGGCCTCGACGCTTCCACCAATAGGTTTTAACTGAATCTCTCACCTCCAAGGGTAAGATCACGCCATCTACAAAGGTGTCTGATCATCGAGTCTCCTCTCGTAGGTGTCTCCATGTGTAAGGGTCATGTCAATGGATCTATAGGTATATCAAGGTTTTTCACAAGACATGTGCTGAGGAAGGAATGAATGGAACCTACATCTATAAGTACGGAAGATAAAGTAGAGAAGATGCTGATCATATCTCGGATTTTCCCTAGAGTCCCTGGGGTGTATGCCTTGACCGCATGCAGTTATCCCTGTCATTGTACCCTATCCCCATGAGCCTGGTGAGGACCTCATAGGGGTGGTGGTGGATTTAGATAAAAGCATCTACTACCACCTGTAGCTCTCCCTACTTCTCTACCACGTCCACTACCCGGAAGGTCTATCTGCTCCAATATTTGCCTCTACCTTAGTAGTCCATCCACCGCCTCCTTTTCATCATCTCGGCAGGTCGGAAAATCTATTTCAAGTTATCCCCTACCATCACATGAGTATCATCACCTCTCCCTAGGATAACTAGATCCAAGCTAAGAGACTTGAACTGTCATACCCATGTTTTGGGTCCTCCTGTGATGTCTCCCACATCCTGATCCATGTGGCTGACATCAGATCCCTGCTACTGAGTTCTCCACACCTGTCTACCTACTAATAACTGTTGTCGGTAGTCAATTCTTTTCCATGAATCTCCTGATCACCAAGTCCTGATCAAGCACTCTAGAATAATTCATTATGCATAGAGGCACGATATTAGCTCGGATGTCTCTTTGTAAACCTTGCTCGAAGGTCTGAGCTCTAAAGTACTGATCCCTATCCATATCCATCAAGTACCTCTAAAGGTTAGTAAACATCAATGAATAGTCAGCCACTGTTAAACTGACCTGTTGGAAATGAAGAATCTCCTGGATACACACCACTCTCAGCCTAACTCTAGAGAACTCCTCCCTAAAGAGTCTCTCAAACTCCATCCACAAAAGGGTCTCCTCATTGTGAGTCTGTGTGGTTAGACTCCACCATCGTCCCACCGAACCATGAAGAAGGATCACTCCTAGGATCAGCATCTAGTCTGGAGGTGTCCTCACTAGATGGAAAACTCTTGTCACCTCCTCAATATAGTCCTCAACCACCATAGGGTTGGGAGTGCCTCGAAACCTGAGGGGTCTCTACCTCGGGAACCCATGGAGTGTGCTCAACATGCGCCCCTCGTCATTCAGTACTGCAGGTACCACGGACAGCTCCTCTTGTGGTGGTATAGAAGGTGCACCACTTGGAGGCAACGCCTAGGTAACTGGTCCATGTATCAAAGCCACATCACTGAGGGGGCCACCCTCATGATCGCGCTGTTAAATCCTAACAGGTATGAGTCTTAGAGGCATCTAGTAAGGAAAAAAGATATACCATGGTTAAATAGTATATCTGGATAGCTAAAAAACTACATTTAAGACACAGCCCATTCATATATAATGCATGTACCAATCTATTATTTCCCTGCAACTATTGTTTTCATGAACCGAGTCGAAAAACAGGTTATCAGAGTCATGGTGTATGGATATGTCGGTCGTCCACACCAACACTGATGTCTCTGGCATGAAAGCTTAGCTCCAAACACTTAACACCATTTCCCCAAACCAATCTTAAAGACTCTTGGTTTTAAGGTAGAATTTTCCACCTATGATACCACTCTATCACGACCCTTTCTAGTGGGGTCCACGCCGTGACTCCCCAAACCAACCTCCAATAGGCCAGGGGCTGCTGACTGGCACCAAGTAGGCATATTAATAACATGGGAGGCATTACCTAAGTACCTGTACACACACACACATATCCAAGCTCACAAATACTGAAATTAAAAAACCACTAAGGAAAAAAATGCATGCATACAACTAAACCCAACCAACAAAGTATAGTAGAAGTAAAGTACAGAAAATAAATAGGGCCAGAATGCAAGCCCACCAAAAACAACATACTACAAACTAAAAATTCCAAACTGTAAGCAGAAAGAGGTAATGGTACTACTGTTTATAGTTGTGGGAACACCTCATCTTGTAGAGAACTCATAAAACTAGGTCCTTCCCTGGTCCTCCCTGGACTCCGTCAAAAGGCTGCTCGTCTGCACAAGACATGACACGTGCATGAAAAGCCTGTGCAGGGGTGAGTATAATAATACTCAGTAAAGGACCCCGATAACAACAAAGAAATACACAAAGGAAAGGTCTAGTTAGGTCTAAACAATATATGTCTACTAAACATATAATAGGAGAACACAATCAACATATACTCAAAACCCATACCCGTAGACTAGAGACCAGTCACACAACAGCATACCCACACTGGGGATTCTGTTTGAATATTCCATGAAGCACTCATCTGGGAGAAATCTCTCCATGAGTGTGATAGCTCTGATGACGTATTTCCGATAAGTACTGTTCATTGGGAAAAACTATGAGATATAGATACACTCATTCCAGGAGAACAAACTTCTGAGTGGGGAAAGATCACGATACACAGATTGGGATCACTGTTAGGGCCTTGGCGGATACCGCGACTCATCTAGATTCACCTAATAAGTAGAGGATCAATGTCATGTAATAGTAGTCACGTCGATACCTAACTCTACCTATGGTTAATAATGGATAGAGGATTCTACTTTGGGCCACTCGGGGGGATACCTGACTCTATCTAGGGAAGTCCTGCTGAAGGGATCATACTATTATAAATGAAAAGGATACCTAACCTTCAAAGAAATGAGAAAAAGGGACACTAACCCAAATGAGAATTTTCCAAGTAATGGTGAACAAGAAATACACGCCATGTTCTAAAATACACATGGCGTATAGAACGAGTTTCATGCCATGTCTCGTGACTCAGGGTACTGCCTGTGTGAAACATCTCGGGGTAGAAGGAACATGGCGTGTTGAAAGGTAAGTACGAGGCCTGTAATATAGACCACACACCATGTCCAAGTAATCAAGGTTCCCTCCGTGTACGTATTCGGGTTATTGAACACAACTTTAACCCATGTGGGCCATCCCGTGTGACCGATGCATGGGATAACCCAGGTAACCAGCCTCTTCCATGTTGTGTAAGGTCAACATTCCATGTTGTTATGTCGTGTAGTCTATCTCGTGTCCATGTACTTCCCAGAATACACACCCAGATTCAAGGATGGTCCAACACACCATGTGACAGTAGTCACACGTCAGGTGATACCTGTCTAACACCCGAAACCCTTGTCGTCGCTGCATGTACCACACAGCATGTTCTTCAGGATACACAACATGTGTTCTAGAAAATTTCAAAAATGATGCTCCTCATCAGCACGCCTCCCATGATGATCCATTATTCGATCCAGTCATCTGTTCTCCCTGAAACTCAAGGATTTAGGTCACTCCGGCATCATGAATCCTATTACGTTAGTTTCGAGCATCCGATCAACCCTGGAAACATGTTTTGATCTACCCGTACTAAGAACGCTCAAACAACAAGAACATCCAAACCGTGTCGATTTTTCTGCCACTATTTTTATTGCACCTCAATTGAGTCATCGCTATGGTTGATCTCCAATTTGGGATCATTTTATTGAAAAATGGCCACACAATGATTCATTTTTCATCGCTCCACAAAATAACGTGAAGAACACATGGTGGAGGATGAAGAAATTCAAAAGAAAAATTTGAGGAGTGAACCACCACCGTCATTTGTCATGGAGTTGATCTTTTTCCATTGGTAGGATCAAATAGATAAAAATCAAAACAACAAAAAATTATAGCATGGATTAATCCCCCAAATCAAAATCTCTAAAGAAACGGAAAATTAATAACCCTCCCGCAAGAACTCATGATCCGCAGATCACCCTATTTGGCGTTCAATCCTCATTCGTTGTTTAATCCATGAACAGGGAAAAGAATAATCGAAATAACAACCCCTACCTCAATCTGGTTGAATAACGATCATTGTGTCACATTCATTGTTGAGGTTCGTTGAATACGATATGGGTCGACCGATCGCGTCGTCATCGTCCGCTAATGGTTTCCCCTCTAAATCTCCAAAGGGAATCCTCAATTCGTAGGGTTATGCAGCTAACCCTATGAATTTTCCACATGCAGGTATTAATAGAGGAGGATTAGTTCATTTCAAATAAAGGAAACATTTAAAATAAAATAAATTATTAATTTATTTGATTTCCATTAAAACATCCAAAAAAACTAAATCTTATAACTGACCCATGTAGGTCAATGTTATGCCCCACCTACGGTAAAGTTTCTGCTATGAATGAAACAGTGCCCTATATTTCTGATCTGATAACCCGTTTAAAAGTTATTCCACTTTTTTAGGATAACCACTCACCCACTCTATTTAATGTTTAATTTATTTCAAAAAAAATTTATAGGCACTCCGGGCCTCAAAATAACACGCTGTAGAAATGTCTGGTCTTGAAATAATTCCCTATAATATTTAAAAAATAATACACTAAAAATATGAGACATTACATGTGAGAATTATCTAGTTAGGTGAATCCATTGTTAGGTATCATAAAAGGTTGAATCTAAATATAACATACCAATTTACCTACATGATTTTATTTTAATTATTTTTAATATATATTTTTTTATATCAAAATAAAGAAATTTAGAATTTATTTTAATGGATGTTTTATGACCATTAAATAAAATTTAAAATTACTATTTTTTAAGGAAATATATTGATTAGTTTTCATGTCTTCCAAGAAAACCCTATGTTTATGATTTTTCATTTATAATTGGATATGAAATGTTTTTCTGAATTTTATTGATCTGTTATATTGTTTTCATGAAAATGAAAATGGATAATTTGATATGTAATTCTTTTTTTGAAAAAGGGAAACCTTTTTTGTATTTT
This sequence comes from Viscum album, assembly GCA_963277665.1. Taxonomy (NCBI): domain Eukaryota; kingdom Viridiplantae; phylum Streptophyta; class Magnoliopsida; order Santalales; family Viscaceae; genus Viscum; species Viscum album. Next base: position 1,374,618,938 of record OY728135.1, read on the forward strand.
TTTGGTTTACAAGATGACTAACAAGTTTCTATTATTTTACGTCCCTTGATATAATTGTTTTTACTCATACCATATTTTCAATTTTTATGGGGATTAAGTATGTGTAGTAACATTAATAAATTCAAAATTCTTGTTATTTTAGTTACCTTGAAAGAATAAAGAATCGCATAATTATGTATAGGTTTTGTGGAAAAAATCATACTATCTGAAAATTCCCACATTATAATGTAACAAATTTATTAATCCTGAAAAACTAGAAACAAAAAATATTATATCATATGTAAGTGATAAATAAATGACATTAATTATGTAATTTTTGGGAAAATTATATAAGAGTTTATTTAATTAGTATCAGTGGAAGTGTTTAGGTAATATTATAGGTTAGGACATTGTTAAAAATATATATTTAAATAGATTATAATTTATGGTCATATTATAATGAGATTGATTTTGAGGATTTCTATATTATTTTATCAAATATATGTTTATTCAGAATGGTTTTCTATAGAGTTATTAGGTTACCTAAGGTAGAAAGGAATCAGGATGAAAACATCCTTCTAACCATGCAACCCATAATGGTTGTAATTGGAACAAATCTATTCAATGTTTTGTTAAATTATTTTATTCTAGTTATTTAGGAAGGTACTGATAAAATAATGAAACCAAATTCTCCATGGAAGAATATATTAATGGCAATAAATTTTATGAAATAGAACCCTCTATATTTCTGTGGATCCTCTAACCCTATGAAATATAAAGGATTTATTAACACTATGGAGATGATATTAAATGTTCTTTGATGTTTGGAACATAAATAAATAAACCTTCTTATTTATCTTTTTGAAGAAAAAGATGATAAATAGTGGTCATTGATTTAAAAATATAATGGAAATGATGAAATTGTTTCCATAGAATGGATATATTTAAAGATATCCTCCATAGAAATTATTTTTCTAATTCTATTAATTATTGAATGAAAATTTAATTTCCATAGTTCAAGAAAAATGATTAGGACTCTATTGCAACTTATAAAGATAATTTTTCTAGGTTATACTATATTGTAAATAATTGGACTTAAAATTTAAATATTCTAGTGAAATAATACTATAATTCACTTTCATACATTTCAATAGATCTTTTAGGTTTAGTGTTTTACATAATTAGTTCATAACTCATACATAAAAAAAACATATATTATCAAGTGGACACTTCTAATCAGTATAAAGTTTTTTCATAATTAAAAACATATAAATAAAAAAATGATTTATTATTTATAAAATTGTTCATGATTTTCATCATGACTTATTATTTTTCTTTACTCAACAATAAACGCTGGAAAAACATTTAAAAATGTGGGATGAAAACAAAAGGATCATTAATGGATATAATAAGGAAGAAACCCATTAGTCTAGTGAAAAACAAGAAAACCGATGTAATATTTACATTTATCTTCAATGTTCATTGATCATATGAAATAAAACATTTCCACATGAAAAATACACACACTGTTTTCTCAGATAGAACCTTAATAACCCATAGTATGAAAATAAAAACCCTTTTTGGAAACTTCGAACATTATATTCATAAAACTCTTTCAAAACCCTCAAAATTATAATAAACATATAGAAAAATTTCAATATAATTCTTTTCAGAACATTATAATCACCCAATTAATAAGATATTTATAGTTGGGATCACTCTTAATATAATAAATATCATTCTCATCCATTTTTCATAAGTTATAATGGGGATAAACCATTCATATATGCTATACAAGATTCACCAATATTTTTATAATGTTGAATTACCATTTCATGAATAAACCATTTTTCAAATTAAAATCTTAATTATAAATCACTTTGAAAATAATCCTTCGAACATATATTCAAAGTGATTCCCAATAACAAAATACCTTTTTCTTTTATGAAAAATTTTCAAAAAAAAATCCCAGAAAAAGGGAAATATGGATTTTTAATAAAATGTGTTAGTCATAAATGAACCAAAATACCAAATAATGATTATAGAAAATATATAAGACATTGTATTCATATACATTTCATTGAACATTCTTTTTTTCTTTTGTGAATAAATAAAAAAATTCTATAAAGGGATTCCTTTTAGAAAACCGTTTAAAGAAATTCAAACAAATTCATTTATTAAAATATAAAAATTGTTCACGTAATATAGAAAACATTTTATTTTAAGATAAGATTAGAAACATATAAAATAAATATATAATAATTTATGCATCATGATGGTAGTAAATTATATTCAATATGTATATGTAAAAAAATAAATTACTTTTGACTTTGTAAAAACAATTAAAATAAGAGCTTTAAAATAGGTTTTTTACAAGAAAATTCATTTCCAATTAGGAAATATTTAATCATAAGACCCAAAAATGAATTTCATTAAAATGACTTTAAATACCATGAGATTGGATAAATTCATGATATAACATTTTGAATGGGATTCATATACCCCACATAAAATAATATAGGTGCACAATAACAAAATATGCCTCAACAAAAGGGATTTGATATGAAGTTCCTTACGTTGAGTTTGAATCATTACATAGGTTATTTATCTTACAAAATTATAAACTTGTGTTGATTATTTAATTTATTAATAACATTTTTAATGTTTATTATTCATTTATTTCACTTTTTAACATGTTATACATGACTACTTAATCAATTATGTTTATGTCAGATTTTCTGAAGATATTTAGATTATGTGTCAAAATAAATTTAGTGGGTTGTCTATAATAAAATAGGTAATTATTAAAATATATCCTTAATAATAATCACGACATAATTATCTTTTTTCAACATCAATTTTACTTTTAAAACCAATCATGAAGGATGGTGATGAAAAATTGACTATATCACAATCATTGAGGAGGTAGGTCATATGTACACATGTGTACCATTTCCACTTTTCAATGATGAATATGAAAAAATAAGTATCATTTTATCTTTATATAGTGATAATAATATCATAAATATTATATCATGTACTGATAAAAAATGAATCATATCGCTTTGTGCAGGTGGTGGTCCACACATACGAACGAAAGAAGTTATTTTTTTCAGTGAATATAAATGTAAGAAATTAAATTATAGATTATCATTTTAGAATGATAAATATTTCATGGATATCATATATATGAATTAATTCCAGTCTTTATAACTATCTTTTAGATACAGTGATATAAAAGAAACTGAATCGGTTCGCAAGGCGTACAAGTGAATGATGGTTTCGTTTCCCATTTGATTGAAGAGGATATGGATGTTGGTTGTTTTATAATCATTAAAACACATAATTATATTGAATATACCATTTTTATTATATAATCATGGTTAAATAATATTTTAAGGATATGTAGGATAAAATAAAATAAAATTACTCACTAAAGAATGATGCATATTCATTGGAAAGTCTCCTTTACTTAACACCTTAAGCACTATAAGTTTAGTATTCTACCAGTACTAGGACCTATATAATGAGGGGAGGGATTATATAATAGTATTTTTTTTATTGGATGAAAAAAATGGGGTTTTATGTGTGAATAAATGAGAATAATTTGTGCATTTTTATAAGAGATGGGACGTCATTCTTGTAATTTCTTAAAATATTAAATTAATATAAATTAACATTCAGTTAATAATGCATAAAATATGACATTTTTTAAATATAGGATTATTATGCATTTACATACTCTCAAAAAATAAAAATTAGACATGTTTTTAATATATATTTACCCTTATTAATTTTTTAACCCCTTGTTAACCCCTTTCACACTTACCATGAAAAAAAGTATTTTTACCCTTTGAGTATCAAGATAATAACTATAAATAGAGATACGAATCATAAATGGACCATGGTTGACATTATGAATATTAGAATAATCAAATGGATAAATATAATATTTTTAAGAATTTTTTATCAATTAAAAATATTATTTATTATAAAGTATCATTAATGTAAAATTTTAGAACTATTCATTATTTTGGTAATATTAGCACCAAGAAAACAAGTAAAATTAAGACAAAAAATATATTTTATTGTAAAAATAAAATTTACTGGTGATCTTTATAATATATGGATTAAATTATTTATCTAAAATTCAATTATTTTTTCTATTTTTAAATACCATTTTTTTTTTGCATTATTTGAATAATTAATGTGTTAGTATTGTCTAATTATTTAAGTTAACAGTTTCTTCAATAAAAATTAAAAAATAATTACTAAGATGGAGATAAATAATTTAGTGTTAAAAATAATACTTATAACCAGACATATCCTTAGGTTAAATTTATGTAAAAAATATTATAGTTATTAAAACCAATAAAGAAAGATTGTGTACTTTTATTTAAATAAAATATTTTAAATTTTATAATCACATCCAAATGGTTAAAGGACATATAATATAATTTGGATGATTATGGATGAAATGGAATCATAAAATAAAATTGTTTCATGTTTTAGGGTCATTTTATAGTCTTTATAATATTATTTTTAACACTTTATTACATGATTTACCCTTTAATTTGGTAAATAAATTAATATAGTAAATATTCATATTGAAAAAAGGGACCAACATTACAAATTTTTACCTCATGATTTAATGTATAGAATCCCTTTCAAAAAATTCAATTCATATAATTATAATAATTTAATTTAAAATCAAACTGACAAAACACAACGAAAAATGGTTTTTCCAAAATATTCCCTTTTTAAATATAAAATGTTTTTACAAAAAATTAAAATATAAAAATAATTTCAAAAACCATAATTTTATATTTTTAAATAAAAAGTTACAAAATAAATTTTAAAATTACATTGAAATATAATTTTAATTTATAAATACATTAAACTAAGATACAGTTTTCAATTAAAAATCAGTATTTTCACTATTCATTGAAAAATCAATTTGTTCAGAAAATTATAAAAAAATAATCTTAAGATAAATTTAAATATTTTATTAAAAAAATAAATATATTTTTTAAAATAAATTTCTAAAATTTCTAGAAATTAATTATATGATTCCCTCATAAAAAAAAGAAGAACCATTTTTGAAGGAAACATATTTTTTATGAATAAAATAAATTTACTAAAAATTAGTCTATTATTTTATAAGAATTTTATAATACATTTATATTGAGTAATATATTTATATTTATTTCATAAATTATTTATTAATTTTGATACCCTCCAAATTAATGGCTAGGGTATAATAGTTACATTTCAAAAAACATTTTTTTTATTTAAGCTCAGTGTTGTGTATCTGGTATACTATCCAATGCAGTAATTCCTTTTAAAATATATGGATATTAAATTGTCCCCCATATAAATTAAATCTTCAAAATTTCAATTTTATCTTGATAACTAGGGTTTTGCATTCAAAATACTGTTGTTAAAACCACAAATTGTAAAAAGTGTCAATAAAACTTCCTCTTCAAATGAGAAAAAGGGATGTGTGAGGGTTATCTGGAATAACCCATAGTTGGATTCTGAGTAGGATAACATAAGTGGGAAGTGAAAACATAGATATTTAATAAAATCCTAACTCCAAAGGTCTGATATATAGTGATAAATAATATGGTTATAATAAATTTAATCATCAAAAAACCATACATTTGTAATGGATTAAAAGGCCATTGATATCTCAATAAGAAAAGAAAATATATAAATTTTTTGTTTTCAAAAACCTTTACCTAATGTTGTGGAATTATTTTACTTCATAAACTATGAATATGAAGAAATATTCTTACTTGAAAATATTAATTTCATCTTTAAATCAATTTCCACCACAAACTCATTTTTTTCTCCAAAAATGAGTACTCAAGATGAATATATCTATTTTTTATTCTCCTGAAGCATTACAATCAACTTCTAAGAATCAAAAAAACACAAAATTATAACAATAGATTCATCTTATCTTTATTAATTAATCAAAAATAAATTTATTATAAAACAGTAGCATAATTCATAAAACATCAGTCACTAAAGCCTCAACAATAACACCCAAATATTAACATAGATCATTATATAAATATCTAACCATAAAATTCTGGAAAATATTTTAAACTAAGATTGAAACCCAATGATTAGAACGGTTTGACCAGGGATTTATCTAAGATAACGTCAATAACTCTTAATTTCTTATACCAAAAATTCATATTCCTTAATCATATAATATTTAGGATAGGATATTCATTTTTTTGTAAATAATCTAAATCACCATAAAGACATATTAAAATCATATATACATCCAAAAGACAATTTAACCTTTAATACTCAATTAAAATTCCATCATGTACTGATTACTTTAATCATATAAGGTTCTCAAAATGGTTGAATTATTTTGAAATATCCTTATTATATTAATAACAAAATAACTTTTCAATTTCATGGTTGTCTCTATGATAATACATATATTCCTAAAAATATGACGAACACCCTCAAAAATATAACTTTTTTGTTGTAGTTGGTTCCCTATAACCAACTTCTTTATACATTATGATAAACATGTATTTATTGTTTTGAATATTAATAAAAAATTATCAAATCGTGATTTTTCTTCTGCATAACAAAGTATGTGATAATGTCCTAAGAGTAGATGACACACTAAAAGGATATAGTAGATATCCATTATGTTGAGAACCCAGAAGTTCTAAACACTATTTTTTAATATATATTTTATAAATAGATGATATTATTTGAGTGAAAAAAATGATACCGGCTATCACGGGTGGAGACTCATAAGAATTTGAGGCAGCTTATCATGGCATATATCTTGTATGATATTATAAGAACAAGACCTGCCAGTTGGAAATCCACATTTAAATGTGGCATTGGTTGTTCCAATATATAGATGTGTGTATTGATCCTAAGAAATTAATATTATTATTAATGAGTATTATGAGTCACATACTTAGATAAATTGATGAAAACCATGATGACATAAGTTCGTGGTGAGGTTGGATACATTGGGTCCATCATGAGTAATATTTCATTAATAAATAATGTGATAAAGGATTTATCCCTTATGTTCCATAATGGAAGTTAATATCTCATAACCATTGATTTAAATGATATATCCTAAATAAATCCTTGTCCATGGTGTTCTATAAGCAAGTTATATTTCTGAAATGTCAAAGAAAGATATATCGATCATATAGGTTGATGGCATCGGCATGCAACCTTCTTGATTTGAGATATCATGATAAAGGTATTATGTTACACAGTATGCATTCATGTGAGGTGAAATGTTATTGTGGTGTTAATTTATTTCTCTATGGGTTCCATGGCATGTTTTTATATACTAACATTGGACTTTAAGGTAAATTACCTAATGTCAATGAGAATGAGTCATAGAGGGTTAGACACTCAGTGTATCCTGAATCTTAATTAAACAATATATATTATTATTTATTATTTAAAAGGTTGAATAAATATTTTTCCCATATGTGGTTTAATAATTATTCATGTATACTTGATCTCATATAAATATTTATTTTTGATTTATTAAATAAAATATTTATTTATTTATTGGATAATAATGCAGTGATATTTATTTAATAAAAAAAATAGTCATTATTCAAGGTCCGATAAATATTATGGAGGAATGGTGGATGGAGTTTTTAGGCCTAGTGATAAATAATAAATGTTGAATATTATTTAATTAAATAATATTTAATTATAATTCTAATATTAATAACATGTCAAGAAATAATAATAGAACTATTATTATGAGACATGATTTTTTCTAGGATTAAAATAGTAATTAAGGGCACTTGTGAAATTATTTTATTTTAACCCTAGAAATAAAAATACCCAATTATTTTATTTTTTCAATATCCAATTAAGTGGTCTTGGTTGTGAACAATAGATTTGTAGAATCCTCTCAATCCTAGAGAAATCCCATCCCCAAGAATGCTCCCAAGAATGAAGAACAATCCTCCTCCACCGGATCAAAAAGATCGCATTGGAAGTGGATCTCAAAGCAATAAAAGGTGGATGAGACAAGCATAAGGCTCCACCCTACTAGCACCTAGATATACCCCATCGATGTTTTTAGATTCCTAGAACACATTTAGATCCCCTCTAGAAGAAATCTATAATTGGTTTCTACAATGCAGTGGTGGTGTATCATAGATCTGTCACCAAATTCATCAACGAAGAAAGAATTCCTTATAGGTAATTATTTATCTAATTAAATTAATTATAAAAACAATATGTGTTGATCTCCCCTATCACAGTTCTAGTGTTCTATCCATTGTCTATTTATTTGATTAAATTATTTGATCATGATGCTCATCATCGTATAGATCTTATATTGATCATCGATTATGGAGAAAATCAAATTTGTGCACCCCCCATCGCATGCTTCTACTGCGCCTGGAACCTAAAAATTGTATAAGTGTGGGCACATGATTGTTTATAATTATTAAAAAAATTGTGATTTACACAATTTTAATTTAGTTTTTCAATTAAATTTTAATCATTTTTTAATATGAATTGAATGATATGATTCTTCCTTCTTCATTTCTCATGGATCTAATTGAGATATTTGATTTTATGATTAAAATAAAATCAAAAAACTCATCTAGAGGTTCCATGGTTTATGGATGGGAAACACAGGACTACAAGACATATAATCAGAGTTACACGCCATGCACTAATATTCCATGCATCTGTAATTAGTTTGGAAATTAGTTATATTTGTACGCAATGAATACACGCAATGAATTATATCATGTGTTGACTATAATTTAATGGTGTACAGTTAGCCGGACTATACACTATGTATACCACATACACAGCTTGTAGTCCCTTTTAGTCACAGACATTCCATGTATTATATACACGGCCTACCAAATTAGTGACCGTGTAACATGGAGTCGACATAGCATGTGTCCCAATGGACATGTCATGTAATCCAAATTTTCCAAGGTACATACTACACACAGATCCCCTATGCATGTGTCTCGGATTGATGGTGAGAGATATACATGTCATGTAGATCAGAGCTATACACTGTGTGCTTATACCAAATTATATAGATTTAAGATATATTTATATTACTATGTAAACCTTGACACATTTACTTGAATTTGGTCATAAATATAGGACATTCCAGGTGATAGGTTTTTAAATACCTAAATTTTTAAATTTTTAAATAATATATTTCTGATGTTCAGATCTGTATATCATGTATGAGTTTTATTACAAGATTTTACACTACAAGAATTTAAGAATAACATGTCACTGAAAAAAAATGTTATTCATGTAATCATGTGTGAAGTACATGTTTTGAAAGTACATGATAAACCATGTATTCCATATGTCATAAGAGTAAAACAACATAGGAGTATAATACATTTTGGTAAGAATCAGATGGGTATTCACCATGTTTCCTCCAAGGTACATTTATGTACACAATTAATTTTAAATATATTTATCTAATTTATTTAAAATTATAATGGATGAGAATCATAATGAAATTAAAATAAGGATTGTGATAGAAGGATTTATTAATTAAAGATAATAATTAATTGATTCGAGATCAATTTATCTAAAATAAGAATGATTATGAATTGAATGATAATTTTATTAAATTCTTAATTCTTTGCATGTTTGTGGATGATCATGAGCTATAATAGACCTATTATGTGTGATTGGTTTCATTTAATTTATTACTAAATTAAATTTTTGGCTTGCATGCCTTATCTCCTTTCATTATGTTATGTATGTGTGGCTATGGTTTCCTTTTTGTAAACCCCTTTCCCCTTCACCTATGTGTGAGTAAATGGAATACATAAAGGATGTAGCTCCCAATCTAGTAGAGGTGGTTCAAGTTTGGAACCAAGGTGAAACCAATCCAAGGAGGTATAAAGGTGGATAGGTGGAAATCTATAAACAAAACCTCAATTGGTTCAAGGTGTTTCTCCCCTAGGTCAACGGTTAGTTTATAAACCTCTAAAAAAACTGACCATTAGTATAAGCATATGATCATACCCTTTATTTTATTTCTATCAAGTTTGATGGTTATTTCATTATGGATGTTTTTTCATGATAACATAATTAATTATTTAACAATAATAAAATATGGAACTAGAACAAAATGAAATATGTGTAAATATTATCTAAGATAAGGTTAATCACCTATGTAATCCAACTTAATATTACAAATCATGTGATAAAGAAAATAATTGTAAATTTTCCTATAAAAGGATAAAAAATAACTCATTAAAATATTGAGTTGGTTTAGCCTTCCATTTCTTCGGTTAGAATTGAACCATATTTCAAAGTGTTTGACCATCAATATTTGCGGTGCATTCAATTATAGGGGGAATTATAACATGATTTTTTGGCTTGACATAACTTGGTTTGAATCAAGGGTTGAACGAAAACGTATGACTTGGTGTAGCTGAGATGAAATGGTTGAAGAAATATAAATTAATGATTTCAGGATTGGGGAGTCCACTCAACAGATTAAGGAATTTTGAGTTGGTTTGGTTGGCATTTAGAATGCCTATATAAAACCATTCAACTTACTTGAACAACCAAAGTTGGGTAATGGGAAGGGGAATATGGATCCTTTACACTATAATATTCAAGGAATAGGATATTTTGAATCCAATGGTGAGGGATATTGGGTTTTAATAAAATAGTGGGAGACTAATAAATGTAATATTTATTTATTTGTATATATTTTATCAAATAAAGTACTATAATTATGCTTATCTTATTTTGTAGAAATATAATTAAAATTACATCAAACTTTTTATTGTGATCCATACATGAGAAGAAAAACCTTTTCACATGCACAAATTTCTGAAAGTGGAAAAGGTTCTTAAGTTTCATTCATCACCATGAAAGGAAACTGAATGTGCTAGAATAACCTTTACTAGTGCACCTGGTAATAAGTAAAGTGGTGAAGAGTTATCTATCTATGAGAAACATCTTAATAATGCTACAAATGTTCAGTGATTTATGCTATCATCCATGTCCAATAATATTTTTAGCAACATGAGGATTTGGATTCCCATAGCATGATGTCTCACCTTCAAGATCTCTATCAAGTGATGCTGAGACAAGAGAGGTATGATATCTCAATTTATTTGTTCCCAACTAATCTTAAAGATCATGTTCTAGTTTGGCCACAATTATTCAATATTATTGACTACATTTAATTTTTGGACATATTAGATACTAAATTCTCAACTAAATTTCATATAGATCTCATACTTCCATATCTTCCAAGACATTCTCCACCTTTATTGAGAATTATAATCTGAGTAATAATGAGAATATTATTTCAGAACATTAAACCATGATTCACCAAGTGGGTAAGGATATAGGTCATGATAATCCCATATTCCTTGTGGTGAAAAAGAAAAGGAACAAAAAATAAAAGGGTCCCAAGACCTATAAACATTTTAAAGGTCCTGCGCACTGTCCTCCCAAGAAGGGGAAGATCTAATGGAAAGGCAAGAAAAAGAAGGTAGTATGTTTTTCATGTGGAAATCCAGGCCAGTAGAAGAGAAACTACACCCAGAAGCAAGGGTAAGCTAAATTTTTCTTCGTTATTTAGTTAAATATTTCCATTTATACACATTGGGTAATAGATAGAGCTTGTGGTGCTCACATCTATATCCAAATGTGAGAAACAAGTAGATTATGGAATATTTTCAGGGATATGTGGATCTATGAGGTTCTAATGGTGCAAGGATGGTTACTCTGGCCATTAGTGACTACCACCATTCATTGCCAATAAGAATGATTTTATTTTATGATATTTTTATTATATACTTACAATTACCGAGAACATAATTTTTGTGTCATGTTTTGGATACAGAAGGGTTTATTTTTAAATTTGGAAATAAAAGTTGATTATTTTGTAAGGAAAACATATGTTATGGTAAGGAATATTTGAATTATAGTCATTATGTATTAAATTACAAAAACCAAGTTTTTAAAATTGATAACAAACCATGTTCACATGACGCATATAATACTCAATCGTGGTATCATTTTCTTGGTCATGTAAATGAGAAGTGTTTGAAAAAGCTCTATCATGATGGTTATTTAGACTCTTCTAAGATAAAATAACTTGATAGATGTCATTATTTTTTCAAGGAAAAATGACCAAACCACCATTCGATCGGTGGATAGGGGGAACGTTCTCATAACTTCTATGAATAGTATACACTAATGTGTGTAGACCATTTCCAATAGAAGCTAGAGGTGTATATTCTTACTTTATAAATTTTACTAATGACTTGAGTAGATATGGATATATTTACTTGATAAGGTATAAGTTTGTGTACTTTGAAAAATTCAAGGAATTCCAGAAGGAAGCATATAATAATCTTGGTAAGAGGATAAAGAATCTTTGATCAGATTGAGATAGTGAATATCATAACCAATTATTCATTGAATTTCTACAAGAGATTCTGATTCTATCTCAACTCACTCCACATTATACACTACAGTTAAATGGTGTTAGTAAAAGGAGGAACTGTACCTTGTTAGACATGGTGTGTTTGATGATGCGTCGTACAGATCATCCATTATCTTTCTGTGGATATGCATTACAAACTACGTCATACACATTAAATTGAGTACCAACTAAAGCATAAAATGAAATTCCCTTCTTGTAATGGTATAGAAAAAACCCATTTTTCACCTAAAAATGTATGGGGTTATGATGAATTTTTTAAGGACTTCTCATGAAACAAACTATAACCCCTTGGAATGATGTGTATCTTTATACGGTATCCCAATGAAATAAAGTTATGCTACCTATACAGCCCCTCAAAAAATAAAGTGATTGTCGCCAGACAAGCCTTCTTTCTTGAGTGGGAGAAAATCCTCAAAAAGGATAGTCATAGAAAGATTGAATTCAATGAATTTCATGCTCAAGAAACACAAGAGTTGGTACAGGAACATATTCCATAGATCCTTGGGGAAGAATTACTTCCTAAAACACAAGTACTATGTAAGAATGTAAGATAGGTAAGAGAACTAGAGAGATATCGTTTTCTAATCACCGAAGATGGTGATTCATTATTGTTTGAAAATGATGAACCTATCTACTATAAGGAGGAAGTATAGAGATCAAAATTTATAAAATAGAAATAATCCATGAATTACGTAAGGGATTCCATGTATCATAAACAATTTTTTTTCTTGTGGATGTGCCAATTGATTTAAATAATTTTGGATGAAAATGGGTATTTAAGGGGAAATTTGAGATAAAAGGTAAAGTAATTACCTATAAAACAATGCTAGTGTCTAAAGTGTTCAAACAAAATTAATAAATTGACTGCAATGAAAACCTTTCACGAGTTTCCATGTTTAAATCCACTAGAATTGTAACATCCCAGGTAAATAAAGAATAAAGCATTTTAATATTTATTAATATTTTTGAATTAAATATTAAATTTACTTTAAATGGGTTTCTATGTTTGATAGCGTACTCGAAACGCAACAATGAGTTTCTTTGAAAAATTACGTTGAACACAAGTAATAAAATAAAATTATTTTAAATGGTAGTTAACACGTAGTCGTTTTATTGGTAGTAATTAAAAGAAATAACTAAAATATGATTATATATGTTTGTTAAATGTTTTTACATTTATCCAATAAAGGATAAAGGCTTAAAATATGAAAAGAATTCAATATTAGGCATATATACTCTAATTTTCACTAAAGGTCAACTTATCACCTTTTCATTGCGAAACTTATTTAAATATAGTTTTGTTCACTCTTATACTTTATATTGTACCAAATAAAACTCTCCTTTAGAATCGGGACATCAAAATATACTTTCTATAGATTTTTTGTATTTTTTCGATAAAGTTCATTTTTTTAATGAATAATGAAAAATGTTGTATTTTAATTCAAAACCAATTTTTAATATAATTTATATTTATGATTAGATTATATTTTTTATTGTTTTTAAAGTGAAATTAGAATATATTTTTACCATTTAATCCAATAGTGGTCACTAGAATTAATTTCACTTTGAAATCAGACTTAAACTAGTGTCAATCTTTTGATACTTTTTGTTTCATAAAAACACGCTATCTGTTTTGACAGCGGGAATTAATTATTAAATTAATTAATACAACGTAAATTTTTTGAATTTTGTATAATAGACATCAGTTTTGAATTCAGAATATGAAATATAGCTTAGGGTGATGTTTTGGTATTTTTCTAGAAGACTTCAATTTTTGATGAATAGTGAAACCACTAAGTGGTACTTAAAAAACTAATTTTTCGTTTAAATGAAAATTTACCACCTTTGTGTTTTGAATTTAAAAAATCCAACATAAATGGTTGTCATTATGAAGTAAAATTTGGTTCAATGGGATTAATATAATTTTTTGGTGAATAGTAACTTTTATGTTTATTAATCGCGATTAGAGTTAATTAGTGTAGTTTAAGGTAAAAATAATGTTTTAATAATATGAAATGAACTTGAAACATGTACTACCCTTATTAGATGTGTCATGGCCGACCAAGACAATCCATGGGTCAACTTGGGGACCTCATGGAGCCACTTTGGTAGGAAAATGACATTAAAAACCTTTTATTTAATGTTAAAATTAAAATGTCACAAACTTGAGTTGTTTTACTAAAAAAAAATTTATATGGGGTAATACAAGTCATATTTTTGACTATAAATATTATTTAGGAATATAAAGATATTTCCTACATCATGATATTTTTTTTATAATTTTTAGACATTAAATAAATTAAATTATTTATGACATCATGATGATGCAGTGATTACCTCATTAATGAACGATTTAAATAAAATGAAAAGATAGTGTAAAATATAAGACTTACACTTGTCAAAGACATATTGGATGAGTATATTACGAACCCTTATCACCTTTTCCTCGAATTATATAAATGTGGGACCTTTAAAATCCTAAAATCATTCTATAATAAAGTAATGTTTATAACTTTCCAAGAGTTCCCCTCCTCTCCTCTTATAAAAGGCCCCCACCTCTACCTCCTTACCCACGCCTATAAAGACATTGTCTCGGCCAAACCATGCTCATTTTGTCTTTCCACATCCCTCTCTTACTCCTAGAAGCCGCAATTTGGGCAGAAGTCTTCCCAAGGAAGCCTTTGAGCTCAAATTAAAAAGAGTTACCTGTTTTAAAGGTAATGTTTTCTTTTGTGTTCTTATGTTTTATTTTGCTTCTCCAACCCCCTAAACTCTTTTTATTCATTTCTTTTGTATCAACTCCTGTATCATCAATATACTAGGATTTTTTATAATAATAATTTGAGTTAAACTTACACACACCTTAATCTAATGGTTAAAGAGCATACTGTTTCCGTGGATGGCAAATTTCTGCCTCACGAAACGATGATTGTTCAATATTCTTATAAAACCTTCAAAGGTGGACATTAAGATGTCACTATATTTATATATGATATATTATATGTTTATGTTTTCCTTAATCTTCTGTATTTTTTCATTTATGGCACACCTTTTTGGTTTCAATTGTGGGTAAACACGATAATTTAATTTTAGGAAGTTCAGACTACCGCCCCCTCAAAGTGATTTGATTCGTTAATGCCATACGTGGAATGTATAATGGATGGATTTAATAATATTATATATGATATTTTACTGGAATTATAATATACCTTTTTATCATTATGATTTCACTCCATTAAAGTTTGGGATAGAAATGAAAGTAGCGTTCATGCGTACGTACGACATACCGTCTCCATGAACGGTGCATTTCATTTCTTATCACCAAATGTAATGTACTATTATAAGTACATATATATAATGGATATATATGATGTATGTTACATCTAAATGATGAATATAATTTTGGAATTAAAATATACATACCTATCATTTAGTTTTAATTCCATTAATATGACATAGAAATGAAAGTAGCGTTAATGCGTACGTACTGCTTACCGTCTCCAGGAACGGTGCATTTCATTTCTTACCTCTAAATGATTATGTAATATTATAAATACATGTATATGCTGGATATATATGATATATATGATAACCAAATCATTAATATCATTCTGGATATAATGAACATTTGACCACACAAACATCATGTAATTGTAAGAAGTCCATTTCGACTTAAGAACCAAGTATCGACAAAACAATCATTGTTAACATAAATGATTAAATAATGTTTATAACATGGTAATAAGAGATATAAAAGTAATAATGAACTTTAAAAATGTTCTTAAACAAGTATAAATTAACTCACATTTATTATTCAGGACGTTAAAGAATGATCGAGTCAAGACGGACCCGAGGTAAGGGACTTCGTCTCAATCTCCTTTCATTGAGGCATATTTCGTTTTATACACAACTTTCTTTTATAAGGTGTATAAACCCCTTTTAATTTTACTTTTATACAAAAGGAATCTTTTTCTATGAAGCGTTTTACTAAACGACAAAAAATAATGTTTCTTTTAACATATGCGGTTACAACGACCTTTTCTGCCGCCGCGAGTATTATTTGGTCTTTGGCTTCCTCAACAAGCCGTAATGTTTCTAAAATGAAATAAATACCATATATTCTTTTATGTATATTGGTATTGAAAAAGGTTTTTATAATGGATTTTTTATGTCAATATATTTATGTGATATATTTTGATTCAGAAACACATGAGAACAGCTCAGAGCGGACATAAAAGTTATGCAGACAACAGGAGGAAGGATCTATCTTTTGAGGTAGGTGATCATGTTTTTCTCAAAGCATCACCATGGAAAAGTGTTATGCGATTTGGTAAGAAAGGAAAGCTGAGTCCAAGGATCATTGGACCATATGAAATTTTAGAGAGATTTGGAACAGTTGCATACCGAGGGGATTTACCACCTATTTTATCTCAGGTATACAATGTTTTTCATGTTTCGATGTTGAGAAAGTATATGCCAGATACATCTCATGTTTTGTGCCCAGAGGTAGTTCAGTTGGAAGAGAATCTCTCTTATGAAGAACAACCATTCCAGATTCTTGACCAAAGAGAGCAAGTGTTGCGAAATAATGTAATTCACCAGGTAAAGGTTTTTTTTTTGAAAAAACATATAGTTGAAGAGGTAACATGGGAATCTGAAAATGCTATGAGAGATAAATACCCCCACTTATTTTGATAAGTGAATAAAATTTTGAGGATGCAATTCCCAAAAGGGGTGAAGGATGTAACATCCCAGGTAAATAAAGAATAAATCATTTTCATATTTATTAATATTTGTGAATTAAATATTAATTTTACTTTAAAGGGGTTGCTATGTTCGACAGCGTACTCGAAACGCAACAATGAGTTTCTTTGAAAAATTACGTTGCACACTAGTAATAAAATAATATTATTTTAAATGGTAGATAAAATGTAGCCGTTGTGTTGGAAGGAATGAATAGAAATAACTAAAATATGGTTAAATATGTTTGTTAAATTATTTTACATTTATCCAATAAAGGTTATAGGCTTAAATTATGAAAAGAATTCAATTTTAGGCATATATACTCTAATTTTCACTAAAGGTCGACTTATCGCCTTTTCATGGCGAACCTTATTTAAATATATTTTGGGTCACTCTTATAAATTCTATTGGACAAAATAAAACTATCCTTTAGAATCGAGACATCAAAATTTACTTTTTGTAGATTTTTCGTATTTTTCCGATAAAGTTCGTTTTTAATGAATAGTGAAAAATGTTGTATTTTAATTCAAAACATCTTTTTAATATAACTTATTTATATGATTATATTATATTTTGGATTGGTTTTAAAGTAAAATTACATTATATTTTTACCATTTAATCCAATAGTGGTCGCTGTAATTAATTTCACATTGAAATCGTACTAAAACTAGTGTCAATATTTTGATACTTTTTGTTTTATAAATACATGCTATTTGTTTTGACAGTGGGAATAAATTATTAAATTAAATAATGAAACTTATATGTTTTGAATTTTTTAAAATAGACATAATTTTTGAATTCAGAATATCAAATATAGCTTAGGGTGAAGTTTTGATATTTTTCTAGAAAAAATCAATTTTCGATTAATAGTGATACCACTAAGTGGTACTTAAAAAACTGATTTTTCGTTCAAATGAAATTTTAACACCTTTGTGTTTTGAATTTAAAAAATCTGACATACATTGTTGTCATTAGGAAGTAAAATATGGTTCAATGGGATGAAATTTTTTTTTGGTAAATAGTAACTTTTATGTTTATTAATCGCGATTAGAAATAATTAGTGTAGTTTATGGTAAAAATAATATTTTAATAATATGAAATGAACATGACACATGTCCTAACCTTATTTTATATGTCATTTCCGACCAAGACAATCCATGGGTCAACTTGGGGACCCCATGGAGCCACTTTGGTAGGAATATTACATTAAAAACTTTTTATTTAATGGTAAAATTAAAATGTCACATACATGAGTTGTTTTACTAAAACAATTTTTATATGGGGTAATACAAGTCATATTTGTTACTATAAATATTAATTAGGAAGATAAACATATTTCATACATCATGATATTTTTTTATAATTTTTAGACATTAAATTAATGAAATTATTTATGACATCATGATGATGCAGCGATTACCTCATTAATGAACGATTTAAATAAAATGAAACGATAATGTAAACTCTAAGCCTTAAACGTGTCAAAGACCTATTGGATGAATATATTTCTAACCCTTATCACCTTATCCTATAATTAGATTAATTAGGGACCATAAAAATCCGAAAATCATTTTATAATAAAGTAAACGTTTATAACGTTCCAAGAGTGACCCTCCTCTCCTCTTATAAAAGGCCCCCACCTCTACCTCTTTACCCACACCTCTAAAGCCTTTGTCTCGGCCAAACACTTCTCATTTTTTCTCTCCACATCCCTCTATTACTCCTAGAAGCCTCACTTTGGGAATAATTCTTCCCATGTAAGCCTTTGATCTCAAATCAAAAAGAGTTACCCATTTTAAAGGTAGTGTTTTCTCTTGTGTTCTTATGTTTTATTTTGCTTCTCCAACCCCATAAAATCTTTTTATTAATTTATTTGGTAACACATCCAGTATCTTCAATATAATAGTATTTTGTTAGAAGAAAAATTCGAGCTACACTTACACACACATTCATCTAATGGTTAAAGAGAAAACTGTTTCCGTGGATGGTGATTTTCTGCCTCACAAAACGATGATTGTTCAATATTCTTCTAACACCTTCAAAGGTGGCCATTAAGATGTCACTAGATTTATATATGATATATACTATTTTTATTTTTTCCTTAATCTTCGGTATTTTTTTCATTTATGGCACACCTTTATGGTTTCCATTGGGGGTAAACATGATAATTTAATTTTAGGAAGTGCGGACTACCGCCCCCTCAAAGTGATTTGATTCGTTAATGCCATACGTGGGACGTATAAAGGATGGATTTAATAATATTATATATGATATTATACTGGAATTATAATATACCTTTTTATCATTATGATTTCACTCTATTAAAGTATGATATAGAAATGAAAGTAACGTTTATGCGTATGTACGGCTTACGGTCTCCATGAACGGTGGATTTCATTTCTTATCCCCAAATTTAATGTACTATTATAAGTATATATATATAATGGATATATATGATGTATGTTACATCTAAATGATGAATATAATTATGGAATTAAAATATACATACCTCTCATTTAGTTTGAATTCCATTAATATGACATAGAAATGAAAGTAGCGTTCATGCGTACGTACGGCTTACCATCTCCATGAACGGTGAATTTCATTTATTACCTCTAAATGATTATTTAATATTATAAATACATGTATATTCTGTATATATATGGTATATATGATATCCAAATCATTAATATCATTCTGGATATAACAAACCTTTAACCACATGAACAACATGTAATTGTAAGAAGTCCACTTTTGACTTAAGAACCAAGTATCGACAAAACAAACATTATTTACATAAATGATTACATAATGTTTATAAATGGTAATAAGTGATATAAAATTAATAATGAACTTGAAAAAGGTTCTTAAGAAAGTAGAAATTAACTCAAGTTTATTATTCAGGACGTTAAAGAACGATCGAGTCAAGTCGGACCCGAGGTAAGGGACTTCGTATCAATCTCCTTTCATTGAGGCATATTTTGTTTTATGCACAACGTTCTTTTAGATGGGGTATAGACCCCATTGACTTTTACTTTTATTTAAAAGGAATCCTTTTCTATGAAGCGTTTTACTAAACGACAAAAAGGAATGTTTCTTTTAACGTACGTGGTGACAACAACCTTTTTCGCCGCCACGAGTATTATTTGGTATTTGGCTTTCTCAACAAGTTGTAATGATTTTAAAATGAAATAAATACCATATAATCTTTTATGTATTTTGGTATTGAAAATGGTTTTTATAATGGATTTGTTATGTCAATATATTTATGTGATATATTGTGATCAAAGTGTGGACATTTTTTCTTTCCATTATATTTGTTTTATGTATTATGATTTTATAATGGTACATGGACATTTGACAAGTGGTTACGTGATAAACCATATGAAGGGTGGTGTCGTGAATACCAAGATGGGTGGTTACGTTACAACCTCTAATTCATTGGGTATGGAAGTCGGCTGTATGGCTATTCCATTAAGTGATATGTGTGGAAGTCGACCTTATGGTTATTCCATTTAAGTATGTTTATGTCCCAAGTTAACTTTATATGTTATGTGATTTTTATATGGGTTTTATGGTAATATTTTGGTTACAAAAGGGTAAGTAATGATCTTTTATTTAGTGAAGAGTTTTTACTACATCAAAAAGGTGAAAAGTATTACATTGATAAAGTATACATGGTTTACTTGTTGTTTTGATTAACTAACAGTTTTCATTCATTATGTATCCCTTACTGAGATTTTTATGCTCACCCCATGTTTTTTGAAATGTTTTTCATATGACTTAATGTGGAATAGGGTCAAGGATGGGATCAAGGGAAAGTCAGGCTATATAAAACATAGAACTAGACATGTTTCTTTTTAAGAGTTTTTATTCTATGGAAACTTAGTACAAGTGTCTACTTTGTAATATTTTGAGATGTAATAGTTATGTCCTAATTCTCTCAAACTCTAAACCTGAAATGATTCTCAATGTGAATTATTTATTTAATTCAATATTAAGTAAGGTTTAATGTTGGGTCCTTATAGTTGGTATCATAGGTCGGTTTAGACATCTTTAGGAGTTAGAAAATTGTTAAATTATAAATTAATTTATGGTATGATTGAAATGATATAGCATTTAAAGATTACCATGTTGCTTCACCTAAGATATTTCTGTGTTAAGAATGGTTTTTCATAGAGGAAATAGAATGGCTTTTCTGGGAAGGCATACAGTGGGAAATGATCTTTCAAATTAATATCCTGAGATGGTCAGAATCAGAACTAAACAGTTTGTTGCAGTGATGGCTCAGTTGACTCAGGAGTTGAAAAGAATATCGGTGAAGGCTTCAGTTTTGGAACATCCTTCCAGGAATGGTGAGTTTGTTATCTACAATGATGCTTCATTGAAAGGACTTGGTTGTGTCATTATGTAGAATGGTCAGGTAATTGATTATGTTTCACTACTGTTAAAAATTCATGAGTTAAATTACCCTACACACGATTTGGAATTAGCTGTTGTTGTTTTTGCTTTAAAAATTTGGAGGCATCATTCGTATGGAGTAAAGTGTGAAATATATACTAATCACAAAAGTTTAAAGTATATATTCCCACAGAAAGAATTGATCATGAGACTGAGGAGATGGCTAGAATTAATAAAGGATTATGATTGTACTATTCATTACTATCCAGGAAAAGCAAATAAAGTCGCTGATGCTTTGAGTCAAAAAAGTAATGCTTCACTAACAATGCAACATTTGGAACAAGATCCTTCAGTTTTTGATTTGATGAATTTTGGCATAGAAGATTTTGGTGCAGGAAGTTCTTCTATTTTGTTTCAGGTATCAGTGAGATCATCCCTATCAGACAAAATCAAGCTAGCACAAAAGCAAGACAGTGAGTTGCAGAAAAAGGTAGATCTTGTTCAGAAGGGTAAGTTCCCTAAATTCAACATTGATAATGATTGTTTTTTGAGATTTGGGAAGATATTGTGTGTGCCTTGTGATTCACAATTGATGAGAGGGTTGTTATGTGAAGCTCATAGTTCTCCGTTTTCAGTTCATCCAGGCAGTACTAAGATGTATAGAGATCTTCGGGAGTATTACTGGTGGGATGGAATGAAAAGAAATATTGCTGATTTTACTGTGAAGTATTTGACTTGTCAGCAGGTTAAATCAGAGCAGCATTTACCGAAAGGGATGCTTCAGCCTCTACCAGTTCTAGAGTGGAAATGGGAAATTTTATCCATGGACATTGTTGTGGGATTACCGAATACATCTAGAGGTAATAATGAAATCTATGTTATTGTAGATTGATTGACTAAATCTGCTCATTTCCTTCCTATTAGAGATACTTTGTCTCTAAATCAACATGCTTAGTTGTATCTTAATGAGATAGTCAGGTTGCATGGATTTCCCCTCTCCATTGTATCTGATCATGATCTCAGGTTCACTTCTAACTTTTGGAATGGCCTTCAGAAGTCATTGGGTACTGAGTTAAATTTTAGTATAGCTTTTCATCCGCAATCAGATGGGCGGTCAGAATAAACAATTCAGACCGTGGAGGATATGCTACGAGCTTGCTCTATAGATTATCAGGGAAGTTGGGACCAACATCTTTCTTTGGTTGAGTTTTCATATAATAACAGTTTTCATTCTAGTATACAGATGACACCGTTTGAGGAATTATATGGGAAGCGGTGTTGAACTCAAACTTTTTGGGATGAAGTGGGTGAAAGGAAGCTGATGGGACCAGAATTGGTAGAACAGATGGCAGAAAAATTTTAGTTGATTCAGAAACACATGAGAATAGCTCAGAGCAGATAGAAACGTTATGCAGACAACAGGAGGAAGGATATATCTTTTGATCTAGGTGATCATGTTTTTCTCAAAGTTTCACCGTGGAAAAGTGATATGCGATTTGGTAAGAAAGGAATGCTGAGTCCAAGGATCATTGGACCATTTGAAATTTTAAAGAGAGTTGGATCAGTTTCATACCGAGTGGCTTTACCTCCATGTTTATCTCAGGTACACAATGTTTTTCATGTTTCGATGTTGAGAAAGTATATGCCAGATCCATCTCATTTTTTGAGCCCAGAGGTAGTTCAGTTGGAAGAGAATCTATTTTATGAAGAACAACCAGTCCTGATTCTTGATCAAGGAGAGAAAGTGTTTCGAAATAAGGTAATTCACCATGTAAAGGTTTTGTGGAAAAACCATATGGTTGAAGAGACAACATGGTAATCTGAAAATTCTATGAGGGATAAATACCCCCACTTATTTTGATAAGTGAATAAAATTGTGAGGACACAATTCCTAAAAGTGGGGAAGGATGTAACATCCCAGGTAAATAAAGAATAAAGCATTTTCATATTTATTAATATTTGTGAATTAAATATTAATTTTACTTTAAATGGTTTTCTTTGTTCGATAGCGTACTCGAAACGCAACAATGAGTTTCTTTGAAAAATTACGTTGCACACTAGTAATAAAAATATTATTTTAAATGGTAGTTAACACGTAGCCGTTGTATTGGAAGGAATGTATAGAAATAACTAAAATATGATTATATATGCTTTTTAAATGTTTTTACATTTATCCAATAAAGGATAAAGGCTTAAAATATGAAAATAATTCAATTTTAGGCATATATACTCAAATTTTCACAAAAGGTTGACTTATCGCCTTTTCATGGCGAACCTTCTTTAAATATATTTTTTGTCACTCTTATACTTTCTATTGGACCAAATAAAACTCTCCTTTAGAATTAGTGACATCAAAATTTACTTTTTGTATATTTTTGGTATTTTTCCGATAAAATTCATTTTTTTAATGAATAGTGAAAAATGTTGTATTTTAATTCAAAACCTCTTTTTAATATAATTTATTTATATGATTATATTATCTTTTTAATTGTTTTTACAGTGAAATTAGAATATATTTTTACTATTTAATCCAATAGTGGTCACTGAAATTAATTTCACATTGAAATCAGACTTAAACTAGTGTCAATATTTTGATACTTTTTGTTTCATAAAAACACGCTATTTGTTTTGACAGTGGGAATTAATTATTAAATTTATTAATTCAACTTATATGTTTTTAATTTTTTAAAATAGACATCATTTTTGAATTCGGAATATCAAATATATATTAGGGTGACGTTTTGGTATTTTTCTAGAAAACTTCAATTTTTGATGAAAAGTTAAACCACTTAGTGGTACTTAAAAAATTGATTTTTCATTTAAATGAAATTTTACAACCTTTGTGTTTTGAATTTCAAAAATCTGACATAAATGGTTTTCATTAGGAAGTAAAATTTGGTTCAATGGGATTAAAATAATTTTTTGGTGAATAGTAACTTTTATGTTTATTAATCGTGATTAGAGGTAATTAGTGTAGTTTAAGGTAAAAATAATGTTTTAATAAAATGAAATTAACATGACACATGTACTACCCTTATTGGATGTGTCATGGCCGACCACGAAAATCCATGGGTCATCTTGGGGACCCCATAGAGCCACTTTGGTAGGAAAATGACATTAAAAACTATTTATTTAATGTTAAAATTAAAATGTCACAAACATGACTTGTTTTACTAAAACAATTTTTATATGGGGTTATACAAGTCATATTTTTGACTATAAATATTCCTTAGGAAGCTAAAAATATTTCCTACATCATGATATTTGTTTTATAATTTTTATACATTATATAAATTAAATTATTTATGATATCATGATGATGCAGTGATTACCTCATTAATGAACGATTTAAATAAAATGAAAAGATAATGTAAAATATAAGACATACACTTGTCGAAGACCTATTGGATGAGTATATTTCTAAACCTTATCATCGTATCGTATAATTATATCAATGTGGGACCTTTAAAATCCTAAAATAATTTTATAATAAAGTAAAATTTATAACATTCTAAGAGTGCCCCTCCTCTCCTCTTATAAAAGGCCCCCACCTCTGCCTCCTTACCCACACAACTAAAGCCTTTGGATCGGCAAACCCCTGCTCATTTTGTCTCTCCAAATCCATATCTTACTCCTAGAAGCCTAAATTTGGGCAGAAGTCTTTTCCAGGAAGCATTTGAGCTCAAATCAAAAAGAGTTACTCATTTTAAAGGTAGTGTTTTCTCTTGTGTTCTTATGTTTTAGTTTGCTTCACCACCCCCCTAAAATATTTTTATTAATTTATTTTGTAACCTCTACAGTATCTTAAATATATTAGGATGTTGTTATATCAATAATTAGAGCTACACGTACACACACCTGCATCTAATGGTTAAAGAGCATACTGTTTCCGTGGATGGCGAATTTCTGCCTCACGAAATGATGATTGTTCAATATTCTTCTAACACCTTCAAAGGTGGCCATTAATATGTCACTATATTTATATATGATATATAATATGTTTATGTTTTCATTAATCTTCTGTATTTTTTCATTTATGGCACACATTTATGGTTTCCATTGTGGGTAAACACGATAATTTCATTTTAGGAAGTGCAGACTACCGCCCCCTCAAAGTGATTTGATTCGTTAATGCCATACATGGGATGTATAATGGATGGATTTAATAATAGTATATATGATATTTTACTGGAATTATAATATAACTTTTTATCATTATGATTTCACTCCATTAAAGTATGAGATAGAAATGAAAGTAGCGTTCATGCGTACGTATGGCTTACCATCTCCATGAACGGTGCATTTCATTTCTTATCCCCAAATATAATGTACTATTATAAGTACATATATATAATGGATATATATGATTTATGTTACATCTAAATGATGAATATAATTCTGTAATTAAAATATACATACCTCTCATTTAGTTTTAATTCCATTTATATGACATAGAAATGAAAGTAGCGTTCATGCGTACGTATGGCTTACCGTCTCCATGAATGGTGCATTTCATTTCTTACCTCTAAATGATTATGTAATATTATAAATACATGTATATGCTTGATATATATGATATATATGATATCCAAATCATGAATATCATTCTGGATATAATGAACCTTTGATCACACGAACAACATGTAATTGTAAGAAGTCCACTTTCGACTTAAGAACCAAGTATCGAAAAAACTAACATTATTAACTTAAATGATTACATAATGTTTCTAACATGTTAATAAGTGATATAAATGTAATAATGAACTTAAAAAAGGTTCTTAAGCAAGTATAAATTAAATCAAGTATATTATTCAGGACGTTAAAGAACGATCGAGTCAAGTCGGACCCGAGGTAAGGGACTTCGTCTCAATCTCCTTTCATTGAGGCATATTTCGTTTTATACACAACTTTCTTTTATACAGTGTGTAAACCCCTTTGAATTTTACTTTTATACAAAAGGAATCTTTTTCTACGAAGCGTTTTACTAAATGATAAAAAGGAATGTTTCTTTTAAAGTACGTAGTGACAACGACCTTTTCCGCCGCCGCGAGTATTATTTGGTCTTTGGCTTCCTCAAGAATCTGTAATGTGTTTAAAATGAAATAAATACCATATACTCCTTTATGTATTTTGGTATTGAAAATGTTTTTTATAATGGATTTGTTATTTCAATTTATTTATGTGATATATTGTGATCAAAGTGTGGAAATGTTTTCTTTCCATTATATTTTTTTATGTCTTAAGATTTTATAATGGTACTTAGACATTTGACAGGTGGCTATGTGATAAGCCATATAAAGGGTGGTGCCGTGAATACAAGGACAGGTGGTTAGGTTACAACCTCCAATGAATTGGGTATGGAAGTCGGCCGTATGGCTATTCCATTAAGTGATATGTGTGGAAGTCGATCGTATGGTTATTCCATTTAAGCATGTTTATGTCCCAAGTTACCTTTATATGTTATGTAATATTTATATGGGGTTTATGGTAATCTTTTGGTTACAAAAGGGTAAGTAATGATCTTTTATTCAATGAAGAGTTTTTAGTACTTCATAAAGGTGAAAAGTATTACATTGATAAAGTATACATGGTTTACTTGTTGTTTTGATAAACTAACAGTTTTCATTCTTTGTGTATCCCTTACTGATCTTTTTATGCTCACCCCAAGTTTTTTGAAACGTTTTTCACAGGACATAATGTGGAATAGGTTCATGGATGGGATCAAGAGAATGTTATGCTATATAAAACATGGAACTAGAAATGTTTCTTTTTAAGAGTTTTTATTCTATGGAAACTTAGTAGAACTGTCTACATTGTAATCTTTTAAGATGTAATAGTTATGTTCTAATTCTCTAAAACTATAAACCTGAAAAGATCCCCAATGTGAATTATTCATTTAATTCAATATTAAGTAAGGTTTAAGGTTGGGGCCTTATAAGAATTCTACTTACCATAGAAGATTACCATGACTATAAGATTTGGCAGATTGATGTCAAATCTATATTCCTTAATGGGAACCTTAAGGAGGTTGTCTGCATGAAACAACTATAAATATTTTTGAATCAATGTGATGGAAAAAAGATTTTTAAAGTTGCATAGATCCTTTTATGGATTGATGAAATCATCTAGGAAATAGAAAATTCTATTCCATGAATCCATAAAAGAATTAGGTTTCATTAGGAATGAATGTGAGTGGTGTGTTTATTATAGGTTTAGTGAGAATACAGTCATTATCCTAGTAGTATATGTTGATGACATATTACTTGTTTGAAATGAAATAGTTGTCTTACAATATGTTATGAAATGGTTAAAAAAGTGTTCTTCTATGAAGGACATTGGGGAAGTGGCCAATATTCTATGGATCAATAT
The DNA here is from genome assembly GCA_963277665.1 of Viscum album. Lineage (NCBI taxonomy): Eukaryota > Viridiplantae > Streptophyta > Magnoliopsida > Santalales > Viscaceae > Viscum > Viscum album. The sequence goes on from OY728135.1 coordinate 1,374,646,926, forward strand.
CATTCGTGATAGATCCAAGAGGCTATTTGGACTAAGTCATGGTACACATGTTGATCAGAAACTAAGGAGATTTATTATGGAATAATCCAAGATAGGATCGGTTCTTGTACCACATGGTTTACATCATTATAATAAAATGTGTCCTCAGACCCAACATGAGAAAGAGGTAATGAGTAAGATCTGATATGATTCTATGAAATAATCAATCATTTTTTCTATGTTATGTAATAGACTTGATATTGAATATCCATTGAACATGGTAGGATAATATCATACAGATCTAAGAGAAGATCATTTGACTTCTATTAGGGCTATCACTATGTATTTGAGAAGAACTAAGGATATGTTTCTGGTGTATGGAGAAGATGATGAGTTGGTCAACATAGGTTATATTGATGCTAGTTTTAAAATAGATCAGAATGATCTGAAGTCGTAATAAGGATTTGTTTTCTACCTCAACGGATGATCTATGAGTTGGAAGAGTTCAAAGTAGCTAGTTGTCACTAATTCTATAGTGGAGCCCGACTATATAGCATCTCCTAATGCATCCAAGGAATTTGTTTGGATTTGAAACTTTTTCCAATAGCTTTATGTGGTACTTAGTATTAAAGACCCAATCACATTATATTATAATACTACTATAGTGGTGGATCTTGCAAAAGATCCAAAATCATGCCAATGGACAAAGCATATACTTGGGTAGTATCGCCTCTTAAGTTATTTCTACTAGAGGAGTAAATATGTAGTGAGAAGAGTACCCAGATAAAAGAACGTGGTACAACCATTGACTAAAGGCCTATCTTATCAAAATCATGATTATTATGTGAGAGATAATGAACTGAAGGTTGTTAGTAGTTGGCTCTATTGCAAGTGGGAGTCTATTGAAATTAGTTCCCAAGGACCAACATATTTTTACTTTATTATAAACATGTATTCATTATTTTTAATATTAATAAAATAATTAACATGTCATTATTGTTATTTTGTGTGACAATGTATGTGATAATATCCTAAGAGTGGTTGTCTCACTAAAAGGTTATAATAGTTCCCATTATGATGAGAACCCGGAAGTGATACGACATTATTCTTGAATATGTGTTCTATAGCTAAAAAATATTTTTTGAGTTTCACAAATGATATAGGATATTTGGGTTGGTGACTCATAGGTATTTGAGGCACCTTCTCATGGTGTACGCCCTAGGTAATATCTAGTTGGATGTTAATAAAAAGGGACCCTCTAGTGGGAAATCCACATTTATAAGTGACATTCGATACTCATATTTGTGGATGTGTGTATTGGTACTTAGACATTAAGATTATTATTAACGAGTATTATGATTCAAATTATTAGATTTATTGATGAAAACAATGAAGCAAGATGTTCACGGTGAGGTAGGATACGTGGGGTGTTTCATGAGTAATATTTCATTAATGAATAATGTGAGAATGGATTTATCCCTTATGTTTTATAATGGAAGTAAATATCATATTCCCTTTGATGAAAATTATATAGCCTAAATAAATCCATGGAAATGTTGTTCTATATGCAAGTTCTATTTCCAAAAATTCAATGAAATAGACATTGAGCACAGAGGTAAATGTCACTGGTATGCAACCTCCATGATTTGAGATATTTCGATAAAATGATTATATTATATATTATGAATTCGTATGAGGTGACATGTCATTGTGGCGTTAAATTATTTCTCTATGGTTTAATTATCATTTTGTTAGATGCTAACCTTGGACATTAGGATACTTTGCCTAATTCCACTAAGAAATAGGCCTAGAGAGTCACACATGAATTGTAACCAGAATCGTAGTTAATAATGTATATTATTATTTATTATTTATTAGGTTGAATAAATATTATTCTTTATGTGGTTTAATAATTATTAATATATGTTTGATAGTATATAAATATTTATTTTCTATTTGGTAAATATAATATTTATTTATTTATTAGTATATAGAGAAATGATATTTATTTTATAAATAAATAGTCATTACTCAAGATCTGACAAATATTATAGAGGAATGAAAGACCAATTTTTTGGTTCAATGAAAAATAATAAATAATGAATATTATTTGATTAAATAGTATTTAATTATAATTCCCATGTTAAACGCAAGTCAAGAAATAATAATATTACTATGGTTATTTGACATGGGGTTTTTCTAAAATTAAATAAATAAATATGGGCACTTTTTGAAATTATTTTTTTAAACCTGGAAATATAAATATAGAATTATTTTATTTTCTCAAGATCCAACTCATTGGTCTTAGTTTTGAATAAATTATTTGAGAATCCACTCAATCCTATAGAGTACCCTTCTCATAGAATGGTCTCAAGAGAATAAATAAATCCTCCTCCACTGGATCATGGAGGTAGATGATGCAAGAAAAAGGATCTATAATTCTAGCACAAAGAGATTCCTTCAAGGAAATCTAGAGATTCCTAGAAAATGCGTCGATCATAATTATAGGAAATATACACTTGGTTTCTATAACTTAAAGATGGTGTAGCACAGATCTATCACCAAATTAATCAACAAAGAAAAAATTCCTTAGAGTTAATGCATTATCTAATAAAAATAATTATAAAAAATACTTGTTGATCTCCTCTCTTGGTTCTGAAATTCTATCCCTTGTCTATTTCTTTAATTCAATTCCATTGATCATGGAATTCATCATCATATAGATCTCAGATTTATCATCAATTAAGGAAAAAAGTAATGTTGTTCACTTCCCATCGCACACTTCTACTGCATTGAGAACCTACATTTTTAACCTCTAAGTTTTTCTATACAGCTCATGTTTCCACAAAATTTAATAATCAGTCATCATGAGAATATTAAACCAAAGGATTATTTATCTCTTTATCTATGTACTTAAATTAGTGTCAAAAAAATTATCACTATTTTTATTTATCAATTTTTAAAGGTATTTATTTCCTATACTTATGTTTCCAAATTTTGAAAATAAAACATACTATAAAATGCTTCAATATATGAATATCATTGACAAACACTACATTCAAATCCTTTAATAAAACATTAAGCAATATTTTTCCAATTATTTGAGGATATGAAATATTTCATTATGATTCTTCAATATCACTCAATAAAGATTCATACTTATATCATAAGAAAATAATTAATACATAACATCCATACATCAAGGTATTCCATTATGTTTTTGATGGCCCCTTTAACTTCCATCATGTAGTCTTTATCTCTATAAAAAAATATTAAATTCCATAATGATATTTATTTTGTTTAATGAGGTGTATGAGTCAATAATTTAAAATAAAATAATAGAGATGCCACAATCCATATAAATTTTTGAGAAATAAATTTTTTTTGGATAGATCAAATAGTTTCTTATATGTGATTTGGATGCTTAAAAATCTTTCAAGATCATATGAAAAATATTTTTCTATGATATCTATTAATAAATAATTTGTATGGGAGAAGAAGGTTGTGTAAGATCATTTTTCTTCAATCTTGATAAATGATCTTGTATATACATAGAAGGATATTATTAAAACAAGAAATGCATCTTAAAATGAAAATGGTCATTGTAAAGACGTTACCTATAGAATTTTTATAATATTTTAACATTCAAAAATACCCTTAATAATTTCAATATTAAATAATTTTTTATCCTAAAAGTTTTTTTGTTTACATCCCCAAAACGTAATATAATTCTTCTAAAATAAACCTTCATGTTAAACCAAAGGGTTACACATACTTCAAACCTATAAAATGACTCCAAATATATAATTAATCAGTTTAGAATCTAATCACATAAAACATAAAAAAACATATTTATACACCTTTGAACATATAGTCATCCTTAAACTTGTAAACCCATGATAGTATCGATAAATCTTAGGGTAACCTCTCATGAAAACATACTAATCTCTAAAGTTATCTAAACTCTTCTCTGATTCCAATGGTAAGGACTCAACCATAAAAATTACATATTCTGGTTACTTTATAATATAATTCACTTTCTTGCATTTCCAAATATCTTTTAGGTTTATATTTTTAGAGAATTTTTTCATAACTCATACATAAAAAAACTATGTATTACAAATTGGACACATCGGATTTGTATCCATTTTTCTCCCAATATAAAACAATAAAAACAAAACATGACTTCTTTTCATGACAATTATTCACGACTTTCAACTTGAATTATTATTTTCCCGTACTCGTCCATAAACCCATGTAATTTTTTTTAAAACATAGGATTAGCATAAAAATATAAGTTAGGGACATAAAAAGTAATAGAACTATTAGTCTAGTGAAAAACATAAAAAAACATGTAATGTTAACCTTTATCATCAATTTTATTTGATCATATGTAATAATATATTTCCACATGAAAAAAGCATAAATTTTCTTCTAAAATAAAAACATTAAAAACCATATAAATAAAATAAAAACCCTTTTTAAAACATTTGATAATTATATTCATAAAACTCTTTCAAAACCATTGCAATTGGAATAACCATACGACCAACATCCAATATAATAATCCAAAGAACATATTAACTACCCAATGCATTAGAGATCTATAATAGGTCCCACCATCCCTATAAGATTTATCATTCTAACCCATTTTTCATGAGCTATAATGGGGATCATCCCTTCTTATAAACTATATTGGGCTCATACATTTTTTATATAATGCTAAAGTACCATATCATGAATAAAAATATTATTCTTACATATTTTCATCATAAAACCCTATAAAAATACCTTTGGACCCATATAAAGAAATTATTTTGAATATTAAAATATCATTTTATTTAAAAAAACATTTTCAACACAAAAAATACCTTGAAAGAGGTAAATAGGGTTTCTCTAAAAATAAAACATAAAATGTTGTAAAAGATTAAAAATACCAGATAATAGTTACATGGATGAGAAAAAAAATCACAGTATACATTAATGTATAAAATTAATTTTTATATCTTATAAATAAATTCAAACATTATTTAAAAAGATTTATTTTTGAAAATATTTTAATAAAATTCATAAAAAAACATTTATTAAAATATTAAAATTGGTCACGTGATAAAGAAACCATTATCTTTGAAAAGAACCTTAGAAATTTAGAAAGGAAAATTAAAATAATTGGGGCATTATAATAGAAATATATTCCATTCATTCCTTATTTTTAAAAAATTCATTCTTTTTGACTTCATAAAAAGTGTTGAAAGAGGAACCTTAAAAGCAGATTTTTTAAAATAAAGTCTCTTACCAATTTTGAAACATGTTAATCGTAATTCCCATAAAATAATAATATTAATCAAAATATTAAATATCATGAGAATATATAAATTCATGATAAAACATGTAAAAGTGGTTGTATAGACACATCATGAAATAATATAGGTGCATAACATAAAAATTTTCCTCAAAGAAAGGAAATTGAGACAAGGTCCCTTACCTTGAGTTTGACACAACACGTACATTCTTTATATTCATAAATAATAAATTTATGATACTGGTTTTATTTCTTAAGTACCTTTTTCAAGTTTATTATTTATTTTATTTCATTTATTTATATGTTATATATTATTAATTAATCAATTATGTTTACAATAGATGTTTTGATGATGTTCAACTTATGTGTCAAAATGAAATCCGTTGGTTGAATATGGTCAAATATGAAATTATTTAAACATATTCAAAATAATAGTCATGAAAAAATTATAATTTTATACATCAATTAAACTTATAAAATCAATCATGAAATATGGTTATGAAAAATGAACTATGTTACAATAATTGAGACAATAGGTTGTGCATATGTGCGATATATTATTAAAAATATTATTGTCTTTACCATTTTATAGTTTAATGTAATTATAGCTATGGATTAGATTTTAGTTTATCATGATAATATAGATTTTAGTTCTAAATAAGTTATTTTTTAGAATAATTTTTTATTTATATATATTAATGAATTCATAAAATTGATAAAAAATAAAGAAGAAGAGTAAGTGATAAAAAATTTAGGGAAATCGTATGTTGAAAATATTATTGAGAAGAAATTATTTGTTCAAATTTGTGATGTTCCTATATTAAATGACTATATGGATGAATTTCATAATTATTTTTCTAATTTTATTCATGATTGAGAGGATGGTTTTATTATTGACTTAGTTTCTAATGTAAATATAATTTTATAACCTCCATATTGAATAGATTTTGTTGTATTGTTATAATTATAAAATTATTCACATGAATTTATTGATAAGGGTTTTATCCACACTATAAATTTAACTTGCAGTGCCCTTGTTCTGTTTGTTTAAAAGTAGGATGGTTCCTTGTGACCTTTAATTAATTATAGTAACCACAATAACATTACTATTAAGATCATTTATCCTTTTCCTCATATAAATAAATTTTATAAGAATCTCCAAAGAGTGAAATATTTTTTAAGATTTATCTCAGTCTCAATGTGATTAGATGAAGGTGAAATATGATGACATTCTAAGGATGGTGTTTAGGACTAAGGTTGACCATTGTGAGTTTTTGGTTATTAATTTTTTATTAACAAATGAACCTACCATATTTATAGATATAATGGATATATTTTTTCATGATTATTTGGTTAAATCTGTGTTCATTGATGATATTCATGTTTATTCTAAATGTTATGACAAATTTGAGAAAAATCTATAATTTATTTTATAGATTTTAAATGAAAATATGTTTTATGGAAAATTCTGTAACTCTGAATTTTGGTTACAATGTATTTCATTCATTGGGAATATTATTTTTAAAATTCATTATTTTTAAAAATACTAAAACCAAAATATTATAACAGTGAACAAGGCCTGTAAATTTCATTGGGGTTCAATGATTTCATAGGTTATAAGGTTTCTTCTAATGGTTGGTTGAAATCTTTTATCAGTTATCAATCCCAAAAACTAAGTTAGCTCAAAAAGAGTAAAATTTATCATGAAAAAGAATGGTATGAATGTTTTTAAGAATTAAAAATAAGAGTCTTTAATTCTCCTTTGTTATCCCAATCATGTATAAGTGGGGATTTGTTTATTAGCATTAATTATTCTTTAAAGGGACCTGGTTGTGCCTTTATATAAAATGACCAGGTAATCACATATTAATCTCATCAATTGAAACCACATGAGAAGAATTATCCCCCACAAGACCTTGAACGGGATTCCGTGGTTATTGATTTATAAATATGGTCACATCATCTATATTGGGAGAAATTTGATATATCTATAAACTATAAATGAGGTGAACAAAACATTACATACATAAGTATTATATAATTTTTGATGAATATTCAATAAATTTGACAATAATACACACCAAAGGACAGTAAAGTTTTGGTGTATTTGGATACAAGATATATAATCATCTTATATCATGAATTCTCTTCCACATCTCCCACGAATATCTTCCCAAATAGTACACATCTTAGATGTATAAAAATTAAAATTGTTCTTCATAACTAGGGGAATGGAAACATAATAATGGGTGAGAATATATGTTTAATAAAGGTAAATATACGATTTATCAGTCAATTATCATATGTATACATAACATAAGGATAAGGTAATGACAATATGAGTATAAAATTTGAAAATAATACCTAGTAATTCAAATACAATAGTCATGTCATAAAGCTTTATCAGATAATAAGTCATGAATTATATTATAATAAATGATCATGAGTGATGCAATTATATTTATAGAAAATGTTCATGTCATAGAGAGTGGGACTAAAAGTGTGATATAATCAAAATGAAATAAATCTTATGTCAAGGCATTCCAGTAAGACACTCATCACATGTTTTTTCTTAAGATAACTATCCATTTACTTGCTTTTGGCTTGGGATAACCTCCCATGAACCCTTTTTGGGAATGGTCTAACTGATAACGTATCTTTTGAGCTCATACAACATTCAATATTACCTAATTAATTGGTGGTATATAACAAACCCACCCATCACATAATAAAAATCCATTAATTTTTATATTATAAGATCAAGAAAATATTTACCATTTCAACATAGTTTATTCAGTGAAAAAGAAAATTGTTTTCAGAAATATTTTATTATCATAACCATAAAACATATAGAAAATCAATAAATAATGTTTCATTGTATCATTTAATTAATAAATTATATGTATCATAAATGGATGTTTTCAGAGAAGAAATTATATGTAAAAATCACTATATAATTTCTTAAGGAAAGTACCATATTAATTTTGAAATAAATTATTTAAAATCTAAAAAATTATAGAATATTAGGAAAAATATTTCTTTAAAAATAACCACAAGAACATATAAAGTAATATCCATATTAAATATCAGTCATGAAAATATAAAAACATATTCATGTGGTAAAGTTTTAAATAATGATTTCATTCACACAATTATAAAAAATTAACTCATTAGTAAATATAAAAAAATATTTATTTCAAAAAGAATTATAGAAAATAAAATATATATAGAAATTAAAAAAAATTATTGGATAATGGTAAATATTATTATTTAGAATATATCTAATAAAAAATCATGGTAGAAAAAGATTCCTATCTGAAGATAGAAATAAATTATATTTTAGTTAAAAACATTATATCGGACTTTTCAGAAATTTTAGAGTATAAAATGAAAGGAAAATGGTAATATATATATAAACAACCATAGAGATGAAAATATATAAAATATTTGAGTGATTTAACATATAATTTAACCATAAAAAACCTATCTATAAACAATATTAGAAAAAAAAAGTGATATTATGAATTATTAACCTTACCTTAACTCAGAGTTGTGTCATAAGTGATTTTAAAATCTTGTATAAAAAACTAAAATTTATTATATATATTTGAAATGACTTTATTGATACTCATAAAATCATATATAATTCAATTATAACATCTTCTCTCCAGTTTATTAATAATTATTTATTTTTTAGAGGAATTAGAACATGTCTAGGTTGAAAAGCCTCCATTATTGAAAAAAATTAGATATATTAAAAAATTATAAAATAGGTAATTTTACATGAATATCTATGAAAAATATATAATAACTCATCTGACGAGTCATTACACCAGAATTGTTCAGTGGCTTTCACACCTTTGTTTGCAATACCATCAGCAAGGTGGTTAGCTTCATGATATGTTTGTGTAATAATACATTTCATGGATGAGAGAGTATCCATGAATTTGATCCATATATCAATAATAATCTTGGATATATGAATGTTTCATTTTCTAATAGCTTACACAATGGTGGAAAAATCACATTCCAACCAAATATTTTACCAACCTTTATGTCTTGCAACTTCAACCACACTGATTATACTAATCTTTTTAGCATTAAGAGAAGAAGTGTGCCCAAATGTTCCATAAAAACATATAACGATTTTTATATTATCATATCTAAATATAGATAAAAATCCATAGGTTCTTATATTTACTTTAGATAATTTATCCTTGTTTCATTTAATACATTCAATGAATGGGGGAATCCACCACACTTCAAGTGTTCTAGAAGGAGGCTGATGATTACCTATAGTGATAAGAATCTTAATAACCATGAAATAATTTATATAATTATTATAAGGAACATTTTTAATCAGAGTATCATTTTACACTTCTGTGATAATTTGATAAATTATAGATAGAATATAGAAAGGAACTTTCTCATGCAACAACTAATTGTAACTCTACTATAATTATTATTTATTAAAATCGTTATTCTGGGTGATGACTATTCTCTCTTCCTTGCATGCTTTTATTAGGTAGTTAGGGTCCTAAATTTTTTTAAAAGTTTCATAATATCCAAAATATTAAAAATTTCATAAGTATCATATTATTCATTATATTCATTTCTATAAAACGTTATATAAATAGGTGAAGAAAAATGAATTACATCACTTTGTGGAGATGGATGTCTGCACATATGCATTAATATTGTTTCCACTTTTATATTGATTGAATAAAGGAAAGCTAAATAATAATTCACCACTATATAAACATGTTTATACAATAAATATCATATATATTTACTAAATACATCTTTATAACTGTCCATGTTATGTAATAATGGAAAATGAATCATATCATTTTTTGGAGGTGGTGGTCCACACATATGAATGAGTGATACTTTCATTTACTATTTTAAAAAGGGATCTGGAATATTTTATTCCCGTAATCATAATAACATCATACTATATTAATGATACTATAGTCATTATGTTAGGTTGGATACAATAGATTTATAGTAATTAGAATGGTAAATTACTTTGAAAGAGCTGTGTAAGATGATTACATCTTATTTGAGAGACCTCCATTAGCATTAACCTTGTGCCATTATAATGTGGTCTTATTCGAATAACAAGATCCTAATAATGATTTTAATTAATCTATTAATGTTATTTGGTTGGTATAGTCTATGATATAAGGTTCATATTTCATGAAGAATAGAGTAGAAGATGTTCCCTTTCATAAGTAATGGGAGACACACACATGAAATTACATATAAATTATATAAATTTACATTCATATTAAAGTGTAAAAAGATGGAAATATATATAAATATTAAAAAAAATTAGATGTTTCTTTAATAAGTAATATTTATACATATTTATATACTTTTTTACCCATATCTCTTTATTTAACCCCTTTCATTTACCTGTTTTAGCCTTATTCATGGTAACAAAGTACAATTTAAGATTCATTATGACCAAAAAGAAAATTTTCATCATTAAAAAATATGGAAATTATTATTGAAAATATTAAATCCATTTTCTAAAATTCAATTTATTTAAGTTGACGAAACTAATTTTAAAATAAATGTGTAGAACATAACAAAACCCATTTTGTAGAAAAAACACATTTTTAAGCATAAAACATATTTTACAATCATTTCTTTCATATAGAAACAATTATATGAATATTGAAAAAAAATATTAAAAAAATATTAAATATATTTAATTGTAATTATTAATAAATAGTAATTTATTTAATTTATTAATATAAAAACATAGTGCATATATAAAAATAGTTTTCCATAAAATAAATATTTTTTTCATTCAATTAATTTTGTCTTCATTCCAAAACATTAGATAAATAATGTATGAATTATTATTCATACATTGTTAATAAATTTAATTAAAATAATTTCTTAATTTTGATCAATATATTTTTTATATAAAAAATAAAAACACCTAGAAATAAACATTTATTTAAAAAAATAAATGTTTAAACCAAGAAATGATTTTATTAAAATTATTCTATTATTTCAAAGGCATTAATCAATAAATTTTAATTAATATAAAAAATCTATATATTTATTTCATAATTTGGTTAATATTATTTATACCACAAATCTAACAACCATGATATAATATTCATAATATATCGTGGTTCATTTAGACTCATGGTTTCATGTAGAACAAGCTATTGAATACCTAAAATTTATTTTAATAAAATATATATAAAGTCATAGGGTGTTACATTCTACCCCCCTTAAAATTATTTTAACCCTCAAAATTATATCACTGGGATGTAATGAAAAGAGAATACATTTGCTTCATCACACTATCAGGTTCCCATGTTTCTTTGTCGAATTTTTTATCCCTTTATATAATTTTAGCCAGGTGTGTAGTCTAGTTATGTAGAACTTTATCTCTATAAAGAAATATTTCTACAAGTTTTTTGTCATAATAAATTTTATTCACTATTGATATAACCTTTGATATCATTACATGTAATGGATCATAAATTTATGTCCTCAAAATAGATACATGGAAAACATCATGATGTTGATAAAGATTTGATGGAAGTACCAAGGGATATGATACCATCCCTCTCAATAATGAATATTGAAGGGTCCAATATACCTAGGAATTGGTTTTCCTTTATATCAGAGTCTCATAACCATCTTCTATGGAGAGCGTCACATGAATACCTTCTCACTAACATCAAATTCCAAATCTCAACGACGATTTTCAACATAACAATTTTTCAAATCTGAGAATCCTTTATGCTTCGTCGAATGGCTATAACCTTATTTTCTATTTCTTAATCTATATCAGTATCTAATGTCTATTTTTCTATAACTTCATATCATCATTTGAGTGTTATACACATTTTTTATATAGGGATTACTAATGTTACTTTTGAATTCTCATGTGAATGATATTGTTATAAGATAATTAAACAAGATGAAGATGTTGATCCTACCTACCTTTTAAATCTAAAGAAATGGTTTTTAGTGTATCCTTCCGGTTATGAATTTTTCTCTTAGACTAACCATATATATAAGGATGATATTTTGTTCTAAAACACATAATAATATATAGATCTTAGTGAATACTTCTCCATTACTTTGAGGTATGACTCATATCATGATTAGAAACAATAGAATGTGGTACTTCATTGAACCTTTCTGCTTCCCTAATAAATATATAGGTAATATGATCATGGGGAGAATCTCCTATGATAATAATGAAATGTGATGAATTAATATGTAAATCAACTACAACCCAAATATAATTATTCCCTTTATATGTCTTGTGGATTCCTATGATAAAATACATGATAATTTTTTCAATTTCCACATAGGTTTGGGTAATGTTTGAGATATGCCCTTAGAATTATACCACCAGGCCTTGAATTTTTGGCATACCAAGAACGAGGAAACATACTCTAAAATATTTATCTTTATGTTACCCCACCAACAATACTTCTTAATGTCTCTATACATATTTATACATTAAGTATGAATAATTAATAATGAGTTATGAGTTTTTTAAAAAAACCTCCTTGTTCTATTCTTGTATAAAAGCGATACATAATCTATTCCTAAATCTTAAAATTCCTTCATATTCAAGTTTGAATGTATGAATAATTCTCACCTTCTTTTACATCTCTACATCTTCCTTTTTCCCTCCTTTATATTCACATGGATAGATTATTTAACACTCATTCGACCAAGATATGATTTCTCCCCTAACATCATGGTTTCATGATCTACCCTATTCATATCTAAAAATATTGGATCTTTTTTATCCACATCATATAAAAGAGGTCATGGTCTTTTTGACTTAATGAATCAACCACCATGTTCACTTTCCCATGGTGGTAATTTATTGAGAAGTCCTAATATTTAATCAAATCTAAATATATTCATTGGTGTCTTTTAAAATATTTATGGGTGAATATATACAATAATCATTAAATATTAATATACATATTACACACCTCTTTCTATAAAGATAATTACTCTATATACATAATGAATAGATTTTCGCTACTAACTCAAATTCACGATTCAGGTAATTTTTATCAAGAACTATTAATTGATGACTGGCATAATCAATCAATATATTATTATACATTATCAAACATCACATTTAATTCATAGATACATCATTATAGATCACAAACCATTAAACACTATAGGTTAGTGTGAGTACATGTGCACTAACCGACATTTTCTTTATCTCATTGAAATTTTCATCACATTCATCAATCCAAAGGAATGTAACACCCTTCCATGTTAATATAGTGAGTGGATTATATATCCATAAAATATTCATTATATATTTTTGATAAAAATTATCCAATATAAGACAACCATGGATCTCAGTCAAAGTGCTCCGTCTGGGCCAATGTTCAATGGCATCCATCTTATAAAGGTCTATTAATATACCATCTTTTGTGATTACATGCCCCCAAAATGATATTTTCTATAACCAGAATTCAAATTTTATAAATATTTCATATATTTTATCCTACCATATGTTTTTTAACACAAGTTTTAAGTGATATATAAGATCTTTATTAAACTTGGAGTTTATAATAATATCATCAATAATGGATAACACAAATTGATTGAGATACTCTCTAAAGACTTCATTCATTAAATCCATGATGATAATATGGAAATTATAATTCTAAATGGAATCACTAAAAATTTAGTGTTTGTAACTTATTTGGAAGGATTTCATAGGTATGTATTCACTTTTTAGAAAAAGATGATATTTTGGAGAAGGATGGTCATTATTTCAGAAGTATAGATCACCTTAAAATTCATAAATCATATCATCAACACAATATAAAAGATAATTATTTTGATCTTGATCATTTTATGTTCATAAATATTAATACAGAGTCACGTTGTTCCATATTTATTCTTAAAAAAAGAAATAGTTGGACAATATGGTGACACACTTGGTTGAATGAATACATTATCTATATTCTCCTGGGGTTTCTTATTTAATTCCTACAAATTAATTAGGACCATTCAATATTGAGTCTTAAAATTTTTTATAACTATAGTAATGAGTTATACTGAAAATTAAACTCCACAAATATAGATAAGACTATGAAACTTTTCCCAAAAGTCATATAAAAACTCATGTATAATATATTTATCTTTGATGTTGAATTTCCCCCTAACCATATGAGATAAATACCCCCTATAAATAAGAATCATGACTCATATAATGGGTGTAATTTTGATTGGATGCTAATATTAATCATCATGTTGATAAATGATATTAGTTTCATATGAAAATATAAATGTGGATACTCTTACTTGAAAATTGGTATGAGATCTATATAAAATAATCCCATCTATTCCCAAAATTATATAAAATTCAACTAGTGGTAGAATAATAATTTTTGTAGGAATCTCATTCCCATAAACTTTAAATAAAAGAGAATCATAGGGATGATATGTGATCATTGGTGCATTTGTATTTTTTACTACTAATTCATGATATAATCATTGATGTGTAAATTTAAGACATTTGGAAACTGCATTAGATAGAGAAGATGTGATAGAACATGAATCCAATAATAAATAAGTTGTTCTGAAGTGGATGGTAAGTCAACATTCACCACTTAATTATCATAACCAATATTAAAAATATTTATCATATGTGAGTTTGCTTTTTTATCAAGATTAATATATTTTTAATATCAATCATTATCATTAATCTCCAAATTTTATAAGAGGTTAGAATAATTCCCATACTCCTAGCAATTTCCACAAAAGAGTGTGGGATATGTATTTTGTGGAGCCTTATCTTTATTAACATAATTATCTAATATTTTCCCATCATATTGATATTCCATTACCAATTGACATTCATTTATACACATAAAATATTTATTATTCCATTGAATAAAATTTCCGATATGCTTCAGTTAAAAATTTTAGCATGTATAATGAATCATCTTCTTCCCTTTAGGGTTTTTATTATTAGATTTTCCATTTAATTCCATCATTCTTTTCTTATCAAACCTATTATATTGATGGGTGAATTTGATCTCCATTTCTACATTGGGATAACATTTAATGATTTATTTATAAATATTCAAGTATCTTATGGCTCACACCCTTTAGAGAATTGGTTTTAAACCCTAGAAGAATCAATCAGTATTTTTCTCAGGTATAATGATAATACAAAAATCATACCCCAAAAATCGTGTAAAAGTATCATTATAGGTTCTAATGGATTAATAATAATTCTTATTTATATCATGTGATTCCTTCACCATTCACATATGAATAATAAAAAGAATGTACATATTGAAAAATAACCTCTTAAACACATACCACTATATAGATTAAATCTATTGAATTTTTCTCAATTTTTAAATATAAATATTCCATCGATATTATTCTCATTATAAATAATAAATAAATATAGTAAAATTTTCATTATTTGATAACTATATAATGGAAAATATTTTTCCAGTTGTACTGCTTCATTTCTCTATAATTATTAGATCAACATACCAATGGAGAGAAGGTGGATGTTTCCTTATGAGGGACTCAAAATTATGTTATTCCATACTTTATTTTTTTGGAATCTTATCATGATTCATACATTGAAAAATTTTGTTAAACATAACAGCAAAATATTTTATTATAGCTCCCATAACATTAAGTTTCTTAGGAGGAAAATCATTCCATTGTTTTTCACATTCAGCATTAACATTATTAATCCTTTCTTGATGCACTGACTAAAACAAAAAAATCAAATTTTGAGAAATATTAATCACTGTGATAAATAATAAAATCATGAAATAACATTCATAGGATATAAAAATCATGAAATCTTATTTTCTATCTTAGAAAAAATGGTTAATCCTATGTCATTCATAGTCACTATATATTCAAATCCTTCATAATAGATCATAAAAAATATGTGAACCCATGAGTTTATATCCGTTTCTGTAGTCTTAGGCCCACTCATCATGAAATTATGTCGATCAAGTAAATACCCAATCTACTCCTTTTAGGGTTTTTATGCCTAGGTTCATCTGTTCCATAATCGCGTTAACATTCTAGTATAAAGGTAATGATGTATTTTTTGGGACAACAAAAAATCTTTTTTACCATAACATAGGGTGGTATCTTATATATTGGATTATCCAAGGGGTTATCACTAAATATTTCAAATCATAATCTTCAAAAATAACTAAACCCTCCATTAATACCAACTAAGGTGACACAAACATTATACATACAAATATATCCTCATTTAATATGAATATTCAATAAATTTCCCAAAAATACACTCATATGGACTAGTATGGTTTATTGTAATCAGATACTAGATGCATATTCATGTTATATTTTTAAATATCTCTAACATCCCACACAATGCTATTATCACATAGTTAACTTCTTTGACACACCATGTATAAAACCATTCATCATAACATATGGAAAGTAATCATATGAAAGGGTGATATTTTATAATCAATAAAGATAAATGTGGGAGATATCAGTTAATATTAATATCTATGAATAATATGAGAATAATGGTTTGGGAAAAATATCATAACATTTGAAAATAAAACCCCGCATTTCATAAATCATAATCATTATATATAAATTTAACATATCATAAGATATGAAACATAGAAGAATCAAATCTCATGATGCATGATATCATCTATTAGTTATAAAAACATAGAATATAAAGTGTTATAAAATTTATGGAATAATTATATTCATATAAATTATATGTTAAGGATACCCATAAATACATTAAACACATGTTAGTATTGCGGTGACCATCTATGTAACTGATTTTGGTTTGGGATAACATCCTATGTACCCCTATTGGGATTAGGAAAAACTCTCAAGTACCCATTGGGAATAAAAAAACATCTTTCAATATACAATTCATTGGATGGAAAAAACAAGAAAACCTATTACATAATAATAATCCATTTATATGTATTCTATGAGTTCAGCAAAAAGTTTATCATTTCAATATAGATTAACACATTGAATATAAACTAGGTTTCATCCATATTGCTTCATTATAATCATAAACCATATAGAAAAATATTAATGATGATATCATTGAATCATATCCCTATATAATTATAATTAACAATATAGGATTTTGTAATATTATAAATTTCCTTTATAAGACCACTGTAATATTTCATGTTGAGAATACCTTTTTCATTTTGAAATTATTTATTTGAAATGTAAAAATATCTATAATATTAGAGAAATAATTTTTCTAAAAATAATCATAAATTTTTTTAATATAATCTTCAATGGAAATAGAATTCATGATAGTGGTAAAATCCATTCATGATGAAAATTTTAAAACAAATATTTTTTTTCACACCTTTGGTAAAAAATTATTCATTCTGAAAATGAAAAAAAAAATTACATTTAAACATTTTAATATAATTCCTATCATGGGTAAAATTTTACATTAATAAATTATTCCATAATTTTTTAAAAAAACTTTCCTAAAAACATTTTAAAGAATATATTTACATGGTAGATAAATTTTACCATTCGAAGAGATTTATAAACTTGGTTTCCCATAGAAAATTATTTTGGACTATTGAGTACATATAGAGTGTGAATTTAAATAAAAACATGTAATATATTTAAATAAATATATTATAATAAAATATATAATATTTTCTAAAGATATATTATATAATTCCACCATAAAAATTAATCCTTAATAATCCTAGTGAACGGTGCAGTTATAATATAAAACCATTACCTTAATTCTAAATTTCTTCATAATATATTTTAACATAATATGTAATAAATTTAAATTTATTGTACTTATATACATATCCCATATTAATACTAATAATATCACATATGATTCACATATAACATCTCACAACTCTTTTATTAATAACTATTTATTAAAATCACTATTCTATGTGATACCTATTTCATTTTTCATCCATTTTTTGGTTCTACATTTATGGTTCTTACATATTTTTAATTATTTAATCATATAAAAAATAATAATGATATCATTATTATCATATTTCTTCACTATATAAATTTTTATAACCATTCATATAAAGTTGTGAAGAAAAATAAATTACATCACTTTGTTGTGATGGTAGTGTATATGTATGCACGAGTGATGTTTCTAATTTTTGAGGGATGAGACAAAAGAAATATTAATAATAATTCACATTTAAAAAATATAATTATATCATAAATATCATTTTTATTAATAAAATCCCACATTATAACAAACTATGTGAGGCAATGATGAAAATTTAATCATATCACTTCATGGAGGTGGTAGTCCATATGTGTGCATAAAATATGCTTTTATTTCGTATTTGATGGAAATGTGGTGTAAAATGGTTGTCTCATACTTGTAATAACATCTCAAATCACTTATAATACTGGATTAATTATTTTATGTTGGATAAAATGGATTTTTCTAAGTTAGGAGAAGAAATATGCTTTAAATGATTATAGGAATAAGATTAACTATTCTTTGAGAGAGCTCTGTTTTCTTACACATTAAGCCCTCATAGGATGGTCGTAAGGTAAGATAAAAAGATCAATAATTAATGAAATGAATCTAGGAATGTTTGTATGATGTTTTTGGAAAACCTAGAAGGAACAAATTTTGTAAATAAAATAGGATAAGATGTGTCCTTTTATAAGTGAGTGGAGGTACACACATACTGTAAGAACTCATTTTTTTAATTCGGCATGGATCCTCTCAATTTTGGTCAAATTATTTTTATGGCACTAATATAGATTCCTAATGAGTTAGTAGGGTCTTGGGGATGTATGGGGCTTCTATGGATACTAGGTCCTAACTTTTTGGGAGAAACTGGCATGTCACACAGTAATTTTAAACCATACAAGTTAGGATGAATGGTTTGTTTACACCATGTGAGGATATAGAGTGGGCTAGAATGGGGCACACAGTTTGATCTAACCATGCGAGTTGGGCGTCATGGATAAGAGAAAATGTATTCGATTTTAACATCTCTTTCTTGAATAGTTGGCACACAGTTTCCCTAACTGTTTGGCCTAACCATGTAGTATATCCCTTCCTATAGCTACTCATCCATGATTTGTGCATAGTTTGAGAAAATATTGTGGCCAAACTATGCACAATGTAAATTTGATGTAAAGGACAATTTTTACCATAAATGAGAATTTGTATTAAAACATTCATTAATTTGGGTATTCTAGTGGACAAACCCTCTAAAAACACTTTTTTTGAGCCTCTTTCAAAAATATTCTAAGAATTGAGATCGATCAGCTATCTGGAGTCTAAATCAACCATTTTTCATCTCTTTATATTTGCACCGATATGTTATTTATTACTTTTTTTAAACATATGTCATTATTATTTCTATAAAATATTATATTTGTATTTGGGATCATATTCCCCAATTACTGGGAATATGATCCATTCTTCAGATCTACTCCAATTGAGGCAAAACTAAATGATGATACTAGATGAGGAGAGTTGTACGAGCCTATGGTAGGTAGTCTGTAACTCATTTTTCAATTTCTACCATTTTGGGAATTATTGTGTTGTCATGATGATTTCATTTGGTGTCATTTATTGAATTAATATGTCATGATTATATTCATTATGACTATATACCATGACACTTTTCATATATGTAATTCATTATTGGTGGTTATTTCCAAAACTCCAACCACCTCATGCAGGTTGATATTCCATATTTTGGGTTTTTAGCATTTTGACACATTGATCCACCATTAGAGAGTGATTAAGCTTGACCATTCTTATGGTAATACTTCTCATATTAAATGACACTTGAATTTTTAAATGGATAGTGCCACAGTCCCTTCCCAATTGACCCATCTAAGGTAAGTTCCTTAATTGAACTTCATTAATAATGTTTAAATGGAATTGGAAAGTATATTATCTAAATATGACTTGTCTTAGTTATTACCAATGAATGGATTTTGGTTACTCATCATTAGCACATCCTTTTCATGTTTTAAAAGTTAAAGCAGAGAACCAAGTATTTAAATGTGAAATGACATAAATGGTTGCATGACCAATTGGCCTTGTCAAACTAATGAAAGGAAATGGATTAAACCTTTACTATTTAAATAGTAAGAATTATTCACATAAATGAAGTAATGATATGGTTTCAAGTCCATTTTTCCTTATCACATTAATTAATGTAAAGGATTGAACCCAATGACTTTAATTAAATGATTATGACATAAATGGATTAATCAAATGGTTTCATGTCTTTAGATGCCTTTTCACTTCTATTAAAAGCACGGAATGAACCTTTGACTTGTTAAATAGAATAATTACTAAATGAAATAATTGATTTAAATGAATTAAATTTAAGATTTGTAATTACTCATGGACCTTGACATACTTATAGGAAGAAAATAACTTGATTTAGACTTTAGATTCTATAGGGAATTCCATGAGCACTGAAGGACACCATTCTGATTCAAGGATGTCGGTTTCCTTGGTTGAGACCAACCTTGAAACTCAATCCTCATTTATCATTAGATTATTGGTATGACAATATAGGACCCTCCTTTAATATTTATGATTCCTTGGATACACTCCTTGGAACAATCATGGCTTCTACTAACTTGAGGTTCCTTGGTTATATCCTTGGTCCTAGCAATAGATTATCCTATTTTACCCTGGATGTACTCCTTTGTCTCAGTTAGATCATTATATTGTGTAATTTCATGGATTATGTTCATTGGATTACACTCTTACCCTTAGCTAGGCCACATCTACTACTGAGTTGGTAACCCTTGAGGTCTAGGTTTTCTTGGTTACTACCATGGAACCTTTCATTAAAATTATCATTATAGGTCGCCTTGGTGTTTACCTTAGAAACTCTTCATTAGTATAATTATAATGGTTTTCTTATAACATGTTGGAACCAATAATATTACTATAAAATGTGAATTTCAGTGCTATATATTCCTTATGTGACCTATATATATATAAATTGTTACTTAATTAATAAATGAACTTGTTACATGTTTATACACCAGTTGAGGGCTGAAGCAGGTAATTGGGTATTTACATTACTATACTACTTTACTTTTTTATATATATTCTTTTACAATTTTAGTTTATATTAAACATACATAATGTTATATACACTTTTAGTGATGTCCTAATGAGATTTATCTAACACCCTATCTAGGTGCCTTTGGTACCAGGGTAGACTATATGATTGCAGGTGTCGATAAAGGGACTGACTAAAAAATTAAATATTTTAATTATAAGGAAAATGGATTGGTGGGGAGAAGGATTCCCACCCATAGCCAAACCATAACAAACAATAAAGACAACTAGGGGGCCTAAAGAGTGATACATCCCAAGGGAATCCCCTAGACTAATGATTTTATAATGAACTGAGAGAGAAACCAAACTAGAATAAATAATTAAAGGCTTGCCTTCACAAACTACTCTAGCTAAAAAATATACTATGAAGTTTCCCTCCCTCTAAATATGTCTCACCACAACCCCAAGAGATAAATCCATTTTTTACCCTCAGATAGGATACAGAAGGGAAGTGTAAGGCTTCCGACACATGATTACTTCCAATTTTTGGATGGAGCTAGTAGTAGATGACCAAGTTGAATCATGGGATGCTTGGGGTATATTTTGATTCATTGTTTCAACATTTTTATATGATGCATGTATGTTTCCTGTATACTTGTTCTTCATATTTCTATATACATGGTATATCATCATCAGTTCTTTATATTAATATCAGTAATTCTAGTTAATTTAGTTGTTGTTTATAACTATTGTATGCTTCTGTTGTGTTGTTCACTATTACACTGCTTCTATTTAATTATCTCCTATTATATCATATTGATCTACTATGATACACTCCAGTAATGAGGTCATAGTCTCCCCATGGACACACCCTAGGCCCTCATTTCTAGTCAAAATCCTTTGGCATTCAGGGAGATTCACTTCAGGCCATGTGGCCCACCAAGATTGGGGAACATCCTAAGTGGAATCCAGGTATTGGACATCACAAAGTTGTATTAGAGGAAGTTCCTTCTTTACTAATTTGATATAATAGATTAAAGATTTGGAACACTATTGAACTTTGTTATAAATCATTCTTGGGCATCGTGAACCCTTGTTTAGGGTAAATACTGAGTTTCCTGAATTATAATTACTATTATGATTTTACCTATTACAGTTGATATCATTTCATCATTGGGTGATGCACATGGTATTTGGTGTTGTTGATTATTATTCTAACTGAGATTACATTTCATCCTTGGACCGATTATATGAGGTAAAGGATCAATGATACATTCATCATATTAAGAATCTATTATTCAAATTTCATGCATATTTCTGTTCCATATAGGTTCATATTATTATTTCATTTTTTGATATGCATATGATTATTGAGTGATACTTTCTTTATATATATGATTGTTATACTTTTTTTCTATGATTGAGTTATTACCTATTTCAATTCATCAGGTTTTTAGGCCCTCGTGGTTTGGAAGAGTAAATTATCGAATCAAATTTGAAATACAAATGGGTGTTCATATTTGTGATAATTAGTATGGGACCTGATTCATTTGAAAAAACAACTCCTTTTCAATGAACCTTGGTATATTTATAATAGTAAATTAAACTAGATAGTGAAACATGAATTTTAAAATGAAAAGGTTGCACATCAATATCCTACCATATCTTGTTTATAAAAATTAAAGGAGTTAACCTGGAAATTAAATACGAAATGAAATGAAATGGATTATAGTAAATGATGGGGCAAGATATTATTTACCACTTATCTATTATAACAAATGTGACTTATACTTGAGAACTTATCGATACCTAGGCTTATGAGTAGGTAGTTGGGGTAGTATGCTATGAGTAGTGAGTCCTTGCTTTCATTTAGATTCCACTAGTGTTACTATCTTTCTAATTAATTTTTGTTCTGAGGCATGTGCCTAGAATTTGAGGACCAATTCCACCATAATGTCCTTGTATCATTCTCTAGAAGGTGGTGATGAGCATGCTTCAGATGTGGTGGGCCCTGAGCCACCAGTCATACCACCAAGAGTTCCACTTGAGGCACTTCCTACTATAACTGATTTGGGCACTGAAACCCAAGTTCGATATAGTTTTCTATGTCTGATGTAGTCAATTCATGGTGCTCCATGAGATGCACCTATGATGGCTGATCTAACGCATGTGTTTTAGCTACGACATCCTACTACCTTATCGGGGGATGGTGGTCCGTAGGATATTGAATCTTAGTTAGAGGACACCTTGACTACCTTTAAGCATATAGAGATGAATCTAAAGTAGAGGGTCAAGCTTGCTTCTTAGATGTTGTGTGATTTATTCAAGAGTTGGTGGGATGTAGTTACCCGGTCTTGTTTCCATCAAAGAATTGTATGGGTTGATTTTCAAACTAATTTCTATGATTAGTTATTTCCTCATATACTAAGATATGATAGAAAAATATAGTTCATACATCTTTAGAATGGTTATATTTTTATTATAGATTATTCAGCATGTTTCACTGAGTTACATCACTTTTCACCGCATCTAGCTAGTGATGAGATTTCACAAGCCAGACGCTTTGAAGATGGGATTTGATATTCCATTCGTACTTAGGTGAATGCCTTTCACCTACCTAATTTTTATAAAATAGTTAATTAGGCTCTTATCACTAAGAAAAACCTAAGGGACATTGATGGTATCAAGAAAAAATGACAAGTGTCATGGAAGTCCAGTAGTTCTTCTGGTAGCAGGAAGAAATCTCTCGAGATTTCTTATCATGGTAGTGGAAGACAGACTACCCATATAGGTAGCTATATGGTGTGTCACTATTATAGATGACATTGGAACCTAAAGCCTCATTGTGATAGAGAACCTATGTTGTTTCGGGATTGCATCCATATGGGGAATCATTAGATATTATGTAGAAACTTTCAATCTTCTTCTACTAGAATAGGTTCCACACCATCTCCACCTCTATCGAAGGTTCTTTTACATAGTTTCAAGAATGGAGTTAGTGTTACACCAACAGGACTATCCAAGGAGGAGGTCGTGGCTACACTATCCAGAATACTGATTACCAGTAGTGCCATCATAGAAATTTTGATTATGGTAGTCCAAATATTACATAGGGTTATGGATCAAGTCATTTGCAGGCATAATAGTTGATACCCAAGGATCAAGCTGTAGGATCATCTATAGTACTATGTACTATTCTAGTGGCTTCCTCTATAGTATCTTCTTTATTTGACATAGGTTCTTCACACTCTTTCATATCCATATCTATCATGGAAATCCTCGGGCTAGAAATACATTATTACTGTGGTGTAATTTCCCTAGATACACTATTGGGATTTCAGTTAGAGGGAATACGCTGGTGTAGGGACTACCCCTGGAGGTAGGTAGTTATCACTTTCTATGGTACCTCTTTTTTCTTGGAATGATAGGCTTTGACGTCATTCTCATGATGTATTGTTTGGTTTTGTATCACACCTTTGTATACTAATATCGTCACAGGGTGTTGTTTACATCACCCTGATAAGTCAGTTATCTACACATGGGATAGTGGGATGTCTAGGATAATAGAGCTGGAACCAAGAAAAATGTTCTAGGTGGTTGACCACCAATATTTATAATATCTTCATAGAAGACCAGGGTTTAATTTATGATTATTTCCCTCTATTAGTAGATCATTTCAAGGACATATTTTGCAAAAAAATATCAATTACCTACTGAGAGAGTGGTAGAGTTTATAATTGAGCTCATTCTAGGAGAATCTCTAGTGTTCATTCCTATGTACAGGATGGAACCTACTAATCTATAAGAGCTCTATTGGTACTTAGAGGATCTACAGAGAAAGGGTTTTATATGGCCCAGTATATCCTCTTGGGGTTCACCCGTTCTCTTCGCTAAGAAAGAAGATGGAACCCTTTGTATATTCGTGGAGTACATATGGTTTAACTAGATTACTGTAAAAAATCACCATCACTACCATAGATAAATTATCTCTTTGAAAAGCTCTAAGGGGATAGGGTATTCTCTAAAATTAACCTGAGATCGGGCTATCATTAGGATTGAGTAAGGTCATCATAAAAACCTCATTCATCTTTTTGTAGTAGGTATGATTTTTATGATTACTTTGTTTTGTCATTCAGTCTTATGAACATGCCCTCTATTTTTATGGCTTTTGTGAATCAGGTGTTCCACCCCAATTTGGAAGCCTTTTTCGTATTATTTTTGGACGATATCTTGGTATACGCTCACACTTGTAGTGACCATGATAGAAATATTGAGATAATTCTGAGTACACTGATAGATTATCATCTTTATTCCAAGCTTGTTACGTATATCTTTTAGATCAATAAAGTTCAATTATTAGGGCATATTATCTTGGAATTAGCAGTCTTTGTTGACCTAGATAAGGTGAGATTTGTGGTTTCCTGGGAGGACCCCAATAATGTGTTTGATATTTGGATTTTCTTGAGGGTAGTTGTTTGTTACGGTAATTTTATATAGGACTTATCATTCATTTCTTCACCTATTACAAATCTTACAAAGAAAGTTATTAAGATCCTATGGTCAGAAGAGTGTGAGAAGGTCTTTCATAAGTTGAACGGTATGCTTATCACAACACCTATTCTGACTCTTCTACAACCAGTAAAATGGTTTTACATAATTTTTCATGCATCAGGCATTGAACTAAGAGTATTCTTGATTTAAGAGGAAAGAGTCATTTCATATGTGTCATGGTAGCTAAGGCCTTATGAGAGAAATAACCCAACGTGTGACCTTGAGAGAGCAGTTGTTGTATATGCCTTGTGGTCCTGGATAAACTATCTTTTGGGTGAGTGCTTTGATGTGTAAATGGACCAAAATATCCTCAAATATATCTTCATGAATCATTACTTGAATGTAAGACAGAAAATATGGGTCGATTATCTTCAGTACTTCAATTTATAGCTTTCCTATATGCCTTTAAATCCAATGTGGTTATAAATGCACTAATTTGGAAAACTCAAGAACATATTGTATGGGATGCTAGTGATGAATGTTGATGTCCCTCCTCTTTGAAATACATCTATGGTTTCATGATAGTCATGAGCATTCATATCACTTAGTCTTAATAGTTACCTCTTCACTCTTTGAGAAGGTGAAGAGTAGAAAATTTTTTGATCCTGAGGGATTGATTCTCTGTGAGTGTATTTCAAGAGATGAACCACCTCTCTATTGGTCTATGGATAGAGACAAAATCCTATATATAAATGGATCTTTTGGGTTCCTATAGATATGAGATAGGAGTTTATTAACTATTCACATGCTCATTAGTGGGTAGTTCATCTAAGAATCTCCAATGTGAATCGAGACATGGGACTCCACTATTAGTTGACTGGGATGAAATGTCAGATTGCATACCATATTATTATGTGTCCAACCTATTTGTAGGTCAAGGTATAGAACTATAGGACTATAGGATTTCTAAATATATTTCCAGTACTGGAATGGAAATGGGAAGATATTGCTATGAATTTTTTATGTTGTATTACCTAGGTCACCTAGAGGAAGTGATGTTGTATGGGTAGTTATTGACTGGCTGTCAATGTTTTCCCACTTCATTCCTATCAGGGAGACCTTCTTAGTTTATTAGATGAGAAGATTTTATTTCTATGAGATTATACAACTACACAGGTCCCTCATACTATCATTTCAAATGGGAATGATCATTTCACATCATGATTTTGTAAGGGGTTGCATAAGGCTATGGGTACGTAGGTTCTTCTAAGCATAGTCTTTCACCCTTAGACTGATGTATTGTTAGAAAGGATTATACAAGTTTTGTAGTACATGCTCCATGCATGTGTCCTTGATTTAGGCAGTTGTTTGGAGAAGAATATCCCTCTCATCAATTTCTCCTATAAAAATAGATTGAAGGTGGAGATTTACATGGCTCCTTTTGATTAATTATATGGTAGGCTATGTTTTTCACCCCTATGTTATCTAGAGAAAGGTGAGGTAGCCCTACTAGGACCTTATATCATTCAAGATAATTCAGATAAGGTTAAACATTTAAGGAAGAATATGTATACTTCTCAGTCTAGATAGAAATCTTATGTCGATTGTTATTGACAACCTATGGAGTTCAAGGTTAGGGATCATGTTTTCCTACAGGTATCACCTAGGATAGGGAATAGATGGATACAGAGGCAAGGGAGGTTGTCACCTTGCTTTTTAGCAGCATTTGAGATTCTATAGAGAGTCGGGCTTATAGCCTATCAATATCTACTACCTCATAGGTACCATTCCATGCACAATGTCTTCCATGTTTCAAAGATTCACCATTATCATGTCTCCCCCTCTCATAATTTTGATCTAAGGGAAGTGGAGCTAAATGTCGATGCTAATTTTGAGGAGTATCTTATATTCTTTTCTGACTATAGTACAAAGGCTCCTTGAGGGTAGACTATACCCCTGCTATGGGTTCTTTGGAATCATAGTAGTGGGTAGAATGAGACTTGTGAGAGGGAGGCTAACGTATGTGCCCAGTTTCAAAATTTATTCTCAGACTGTGTTTCACCACACTTGAAAGGTGAACTTAGGGATGAGTTCATTTAAAGGGGAAAGACTGTAAGAACCCAGATTTTCACTTAGTTATGAATCCTTTAAATTTTGTTCTAATTCTATTTTATGGATCTGATATGGATGCCTAATGAGTTAGTGGGGTCTCAAGGGTGTCCAGGGATTGTTCAGAGCCTGAAACACAGCTTTTTGTAGGAAAATAGCCTATCACACGGTTAGTTTAAAATATTCAAGGAAGGTTGAATGGTTTTTTTAAACTATTTAAGGTTGTATAATGAGTTTCAATAGGGTGAACAGTTTAATCTAACCGTGTGAGTTGGTCCACATGACCATGAAAAAATGTCTTCAATTTTAAAAAAGTTATTTCACATAGTTTGTGCACAGTTCCTCTAACCATGTGGCCTAAACATGTGATATTCCCCTTCCTATAGATTCTCATTCATTATTTTCCCATGGTTTGAACAAACCATGTGGCTAAACCATGCGCAATGTAAATTTTAGGGAAAAGAACATTTTTCCTTTTAATGAAATGTTTGATTGAACCATCATCTCATTTGGGTATTCCAATGGACAACCCCTCTAAAAATACCAATTTTGAGCCTCTTTCAAGACTATTCTAGGAAGTGAGATCGATCATCCATCTAGAGTTCGAATCAACTTTCGTTCATCTCCTTATATCTGTATCAGTACATTCTTGATTTCTATTTAAACATACATCATTCTTATTTCTATCAATGATGCTATTTGGATTTAGGCTTATGTGCCCAATTTCAAGTAATTAAACCATTATTCAAAACTACTCCAGTATCGACCAAACTAAAGGTTGATACTAGATGAGGAGAGTCATACAAGCCTATGGTAGGTGTTCTATAACTCATTTCACAATTTCCACCATTTTGGGAATTGGTGTGTCATCATGATGATTTTATCACGAATCATTTTTTGAATTAATATAACATTCTTACAATCATTAAGACTATGTATGAATGCCTTTTTCATATATTTAATTCATTTTTGGTGGTTACATCTACAACTACAACCACCTCATGGAGGGTGATATGCCATATTTGGGTTTTTAGTTTTTTTGACACTTTTGAGCCACCGTTTGATTGTGCTTGAGCTTGACCATGCTTATGGAAAGCCTTATCATATTAAATGACTATTGAATTCTTAAATGTGTAGTTCCATAGTCCCTTATCACTTTACACGACTAATTTAAGTTCCCTAATTGAACTTAATTAATAATTTGTAAATGGATTTATAAAGTATTTGGTATGAATATGACTTATCCTAGTTATAACAAGTGGTTTGCATGTGGTTTCTCGTCCTTAGCACAACCTTACCATGTTTTGAAAGGTAATGGAGAGAAAAAAGTATTTAAATGTGAAATCACTTAAATGGTTTCATGAAGAATTGTCCTTTTCAAACTAATGAAAGGAAATGGATTGAACCTTAACTATTTGATTGGTATGAATTAATCACTTAAATGAAGTAATGGGATAGTAGAATGTACCTTTGTTATTATCACACTAATGAAAGGAAAGGATTGAATCTAGTGACTTTAATTAAATTATTATGACTCAAATGGATTAATCAAATTGTTTTGTGTCTTTATATGCCTTTCCACTTGTATTAAAGGCATGGAATGAACCCATTCCTTGTTAAATGGAATAATTTCTAAATGGCCGGATTGATTTAAATGAAATAAATGTTAGGTACCTAATTTCTCATGGAAAATTAAATACTTATAAGATAGTTATGAATTTAGTTAGCCTCTGGATTCAGGAGGGATTTCCATGGGAACTCAAGACAAATATTCCAATTCAAGGATATCAGTTGCCTTAGTTGAGATCCACCTTGTAACCTGATCCTCGTCTATCGGTGGATTCCAAATATGATATTATAGGATCCCTCATTTACAATTCAGGATGCCTTGGATATACTCCTTGGATCCATCATGGATTATATAGACATGAGGTTCCATGGTTATATACTTGGGCTTAGCCATATCATATCCCACTTTTCCTTGGATGTACTCCTTGGACTTGGTAAGATCAGGCTATTCTAGAATCCCATGGATGATTCTAATTGGATTGAATTGTTACCCTTAGTGAGTCTATAGTTAGTTTTGAGTTGGTGACCCTTGAATTATAGGTTTCCTTGGTTACTACCATGAAAAATTTCATTAAAATTTTCATTACAAGCTTCCTAGGTGTTTACCATGGAACCTATTCATTAGTATAATTAGTATGGTTACCTTCTTATGTCATGAAACTACTATTATTACTATCATGAGGTGATATAGGTTCAAGATATGTATCACATGAATTGTATATATAAACTATAACTTAATTAATAAATGAATTAGTTACACGTTCACACACCAGCTGAGGGATGAATCAGGTACTTAGGCATTTAAAATCTTGTACCGGTTTACTTTCATATATGCATGCTTGTACAATTTTAGATTATATTACAAGGATATAATGTTATGGAAACCATTGGTGGTAGACTAATGATATTTTTCTCACACCCTATGTGGGATCCTCCGGTAACCAGGGAGACTATATTTATGTAGGTGTCCACAAAGGGAAGCATAATCATTCAGACACTTTATTGTATACTATTTTTAGATGGATCTAGTAGCTGATGACCGAGCTAAAGCTTAGGATGCTTAGGATATTTTTTATTCATTTTTTATACTTGTTATAGCATGCTTGTTTACTAAATGTATACTTATTTTCCATATTTCTAGATATATGAAATATTATAATCGGATTTTGTATATTTATATCAGTTATTCCAATTGATTTTGTTATTGCTTATTACTCATGTTTTCTTCTTTTGTTCTATTCATTATTACACTGCTTCTAGTATTTATTTATCTCTTATTATATCATGTTGATATGCTATGATACACTCTTGTAATTAAGGAATATTCTCCCTAAGGACACACCTAAGGACCCCACTGTTAATCAGAAGCCTCTGGCATTTGGGGAGATGCGCTTGAGACCATGTCACCCACCAGGATTGGGGTACCTCTTAAGTGGTATCTATGTCTGGGATATCACACATACATCAATCCAATGTTGATATTTTTTATTAAAAGAAAGGGTAGATCCCAAAAATTTAAAGGATTCTAGAGATAATGGAGACCTATCGCATCACCCCTGAATATGATAACATGCATGGGGGAAGGGATCCAGAGGAAGTTAAGAGGAAGTTAAGATGGTACATGAACTCTCATGAGTTGTTCAGGAGGCCAAGTTATCCACCTTGTTTCCCTCCTTCCATGTGCATGGCATATCCATTTAACTATTTACCATACCTTTACATTTTTTGATAGGATATGTGATCATTCATGGGTTCATGATATCATCTTTTATGGCCTTATAGATAGTAAAGGAGTCAATCTACACCCAATATAAATGGATTACATGAGGGTGATTAAGCTCAATCCCTTTTTTCATGGTTGAAGCTTTAGTCATGAGAGATTCTCCATCACCATAAAAAACACTAAAGGTTAGCATTACTGAAATTATCTAGTCACGAGTAACCCCTCAACCACACATAACCCCATTCTTTAATGAGACACCAACATTAGTTTTAGACCCTTATTATGGATAATCAATCTAACCCAGTTACCATGTTTTTTCAGACTATGGACCATCTGGTAAGACATTATGCTCATCTTGGGGGCTTAAATAGAAGCAGAAGGTTCCCTCTACTTAAAGAGGTGTCCATGATCATCTTCCATGGGCCTCAGTTGGATGTCTATTTAAATGCATGAGCTTTTAAAACCCTCATGTCATGGTTTATTATGATATTTCCATATTTTCCATTATCTAACCACACAAAAAACATGTTCCTTCAATTCATGGATATTTTCCCATGTCTCATGGAACCATGCTCAAAGAAAGCTATTACCAGTGAGCTCATACACCTCTCTTCTATTGAAGATACTGAAGTACTCCCAATATATGGAGGCCCAATCTCATTTAATGAACAAGTAGGATTCTAATTATTCCTTGGGATTGTGACAACATGTTCACCTAGAGATAGTATAAACCCCCTTGTGATGCACCCCATTTCATTAATAAGAACATGGTTATGCAATTACTAGACAAGAAAGTTGAGTTTGGAGGGTTGTTCATTGCACCAGAGAGATGATCCCCCAACATCATGGTTGGAGGTTGTATATAGTTACTCACTAATAAAACTTTATCAAGAACATTCTAGAGGAAGAAATTGTAAAGATAATCTTATCTGGACTAGAGTTAATGAAAATACCTTGGAAGACCTCCATCTCCTGAGGGTTGAGAACAAAATTGATGAGGACTGGAAACCTACTATCATTATAGAGGGATATACTAGGATCCTAACATTCAAGGAAACTAATAATTATCCCCACCCAATTTTCACTCAAATAATTAATCACTACTTTTCTCACAATCTATCTTTAATGTATGGACAACACAGAAAGGTTGCAGATGATCAGGTCCCATGTTATAGATCCTCTCCCTTAAGATCCGTCATATCCAAAACCTTATTTCTTTCTAATGGATCATTCCCATAATGATATTCCTTCCCTGGCGTCCCATTCTAGCTTAGCATGAAGGATTTTCATGTATTCACGAACACTCATAAGCTTGATACCTCTATCCTACACCAGCCTGGGTAGTTTATCCCATGAAGCCCAGTAATACCAGACATTGCCTTATGCATCCCAAATAAAGTCTGAAATGATTTTATCGATATTCCTCTTCACAGTCTTATGGTCGTTGATTACCGAAAAAACATGCATGGGTTTCGAAGTAGAAACACAATTAACAAGGGTGATGTGGCCCCCAGTAGAAAAAAATAAATTTTTCTATTTGAGAATAAGGGGTGATATTTTATCCACCAATCCATAAAAATGATGAATATGGATCATACCCTTGGAGAAATATGCCCCCAGATAATCCATAGGAAGAAATCTACTGTGAAATGCCAAACTCTCTTCAATCCTCTTCCTCAAGTTTTCTGAGTCATGTTTGGAAGTAAAAAAACTACTTATCTCCTTTATAATAACATGTCTAGTCTATTTTCTATAAGTTTCAAGGACACGGTTTAGCTTTTGGATAGACCAACTATTTTCATTGAGGAAGAAGGGAAAATCAAACAAAAAGAAGAGGTGTGAAACCCCATTGATGTTCATCCTTCATATATAAGGATGAATGTTACCCTCATGGATGTTTTTATTCATATACCTACTGAATGAATCCAAAATCATGATAAAGATACTCAGGGAAAAGGGATCCCATTAGCGAAGTCACCATACTGACTTGAAAAACATGTAACTCCTTCCCATGAATGTAACTAAAAATCAAGGGGAGTATATAAACCTGAAAAATATATCTGTATATATCATGGAAAAACCCATAAATCTCACGACTTTTAGGATAAAACTCTACTCCATCCTTTTGTATGCCTTGTCCATATTAATTTTAATGGAAATGTTAGACCCCAGTACCTTTTTATCAATATCTTTTACCATTTTCATAGGCCTAGCCAATGGAAATTTGGGTAGATCAGCCTAGGATAAAATTTCAATTCTCATTATACATCCACTTGTGAATACACAACTACAAAATAGGCCTTTAACAATGTAAAAATGGATTTTATTAGTGCTATAGAATTTCGGACTATAGAAGAAAGATTAAAATCTCTAGTTTCTTAATAGCGCTAAAAAAAATTGATAAAGGGGTCTTTTATCAGTCTTAAAAAGGCACTAATAAAGTAAAACATGTATCAATGATTTTATTTAGCATTGATAAAGGGGACCCTTATCGGTGCTTATAGTAGCACTGATAAATGGTTCCTTTATCAATATTTGTAAAAGTGATGAT
Organism: Viscum album; assembly: GCA_963277665.1. NCBI lineage: Eukaryota > Viridiplantae > Streptophyta > Magnoliopsida > Santalales > Viscaceae > Viscum > Viscum album. The sequence goes on from OY728135.1 coordinate 1,374,680,740, forward strand.
AAAGTGGAATATTGTTGTAGATACCCAAAGCTTGACGTACATGGAAATTACATTACTTTTGCGGAATACTTAATATATAACAAAAATAGACACACAAGGACTGTAATAGTTTAGTTTCTTTGGAAACTTGGAACGTAATCTTGTAATCGTGGTGAAAGATCTTCAACATCTCCCATAAATATCTTCCCCTTTTTTTCTTACCTAAATCCTTTATTTATATCCTGGGGAAAAAGAAAACATAAAGAGGGTGAGCACATATTCTCAGTAAGGGTAAGCGTGGATATAATAAAACATACCATATACATCTGAACTTAAAAACATGAACATAATGTTTAAACATCAAAACCTTGAGAAATGACATAAAACATGGAAGTACGTAAGGAATAGATCATAATGTAACATTAAGAATGATAAAATAGCATGGGAATAAAACATGAAATTGTGGAAACCATTAAGCACATGATATGATTTCCATATTAGCCAAGGCATTGCTGCCAAGACCATATTAGTGGACAAAGTCCCTTTCTGAATCGAGTTCACTCCTCGTTCCAGTCCTGTATTACTGAACCGGTTTAACTTGACATTCTAGCCATGTCTGTCTCATGGGATATAAATCTTTAACCAATGCATTGGAGTGAGATATAGGTCCCACCCATCTTATAATTAAATCATTCTTACTTGTGCCACAAAATAATCTTAAAAGATTCATCATAACCCAAAGAATAAAATGGGTTTCGTAAACATCATCCCATAATTTCATAATCCATATAAAACAAATGGACATTTCATCATAAGAAAAGTGAACCATTTAAATAATAGAGACATTAAAATAAAAACATACACATATGAAATAATGTCATCTTAGATGGAAAATGGTTTTGATAAAACATTTGAAATGAATTCTTGAGGAAAATATCCTTTCTTCTTTAAAATCATTTTCTTTTCAAAAAAATTCATGCACTTTTAAAATAAAATTATTTTGTTGAAAATAGTCATAAAACCATGTAGAGTAAGCCTCATGAAAATGAGGCGTTATAAAATCATAAAAATCTGTTCACGCCGTATAAGTTAAAAATAACATTCTCCTCGTACTTTTGTTGGAAAATTCCAAAAGTACCTCGTATGGTAAAAAAAGATTACATACATACCATGTAGTAAAAGTAAAAAATGGGTAAAAAGGACTTTAAACATACATGAAAACACTTTTATAAAACATGGACATGGATGATATAAATAACCCTAGTAAATACTTACGAATAAGGAATCTCGGATAAAAATGAGATTTGCAAAATTATCACTTACCTTAGGTCCGATATTTTTCATACGTATGAGAACCTCCAGTATAATGATTTAAATAATGTAATTGACTCATTAAATAACCATATTCATTGTTATGATATCATATATGTTTCACTTATTACTTTATATTACCCGTTCTTTTGTAAATTCCATGTAAAAGCAGCGTTTTGGGTAAAATCGTTTCATTTATCGTATATGTTTCGACTTTTCATTCTTGATATTATTACTTATATCCTTATTTAAATAATTACAGAATGTAAAACATGATTTATATATATTATATATTGATCATATACATATATATTATAGATCTATAAAAGGAATGAAATACACCGTTCATGGAGACGGTAGGTCGTACGTACGCAAGAACGCTGTTTTCGTTTCTTTATTGAATTGAATGAAATTAAATAAGTGAAATATATATATATATATATATACATAAATCCATTAGCATTATTATTCCATATATTTCATTATTATTCGTTATATAAACTTTATAATCATTCTTGAATGGTTAATCATGGAAAATGAATCTCATCGCGTTCGTGGAGACGGTAGTCCGTACGTACGCATGCGCGATGATATCATTCCCATGATCGTGGAATTTTATTGGAGTGTATGTATACTATTTAAGAATCAATATCACTTTAAAATAATCATATAATCATTATTTACACCATTATACCCATCCATGTAAGGTTATGTTTGAAAATAGATTACACCACTGCGTGTAGACGGTATTCCGTACATATGCACGCGCGGTGATTTCGTTTTCCATAGGATGGATATATGGTTAAATAGGGTTGTTTCATACATATAATAAAATATCAGTATATTAGTGATACTGATTTTATTACTTCATAATTTAAAAACCAATGAAGAAGAATTAGAAGAAGAAATAAAGTTAAAAGAATCGGTAACTGATATTACCTCTTCTTTCGACATGCCTTCTTGAAACCTCCTCTTAGGGAACTATGATTGGTATTCGAAGAAGACAAGAACTTAAATGATTTTGATAGGGAAGTGTAGAAGTGAAATGGTCAGGGGTTGGCTGAGATTTAAGGCTCAAAGTTGTGTAAAGATGAGAGGGGGGAGGTTCCCTTTTATAAGGGAGGAGAGGGGCACCTTTGGAAATCTTAAAAATATTAATTTATAATAAATATAACCCCACTTAAATACCTCCAAAAATGACTCATATTCAAATATTATATGAGATAGGATGGTAATATCATCAACCAATAAAATTTAGACATGTTAGAAAATTATTTTAAACATTATCAACTTGATTTATCCTTATTTAATCAATTTAATTTTATTTGTGGTAATAACATTCTAAATTTTAAATTATAACAAATAATTACTAATTTGTTGTGAATTTTTTCATAATTTGTTACATTATAACATTATAGACCACATAAATTTAAATTTATAATTTTTTAATTTTTCTTGTGATTTTTAAATAATTTTATAATATGTTATTTTTATAAAATAACAATAGTGTCAATTTTGACAGTATTCATTTATTTGAATATAAATAAAATATATAAAGTATATATGTTCTAAATAAAAGCTTTAATAGATTCATAAAAGGTCATATGTATCTTGAAAATTGGTGGAGCACATTAAATAGATCATATAATATTTATTTTATTATTTTTAAAACCATTTATTTGGTTTATCTCTTAATAAAATAATTACTACAACATTTTTGTATAATTATTTAATATACTTATTTTTGCATAAAAATTAAAAATAAAATCCTATGATGAAGATAAATCCATTACCTTTCACAATAATACATTTACTCGAATTTATCATCTTAAAATCACATTATTTCAATTGTTATATTTATTAAATTATGAAGGTGACAACTTTGGCATCATTTAAAATAAAATAATATAAGTGTCATAATAGATTTTATAAGGCTCGAAATGGACAATTATTATACCATTGGATTTCTATGGTTTATATTTATGTGAAAAATAAGTTTTGGTCAGGGTTGTGTGCCTTTTATGGTCACTATTAGTTTAATAAAAACTATATTCTTGATTTATCAGTAGATAAACAATTTATGCATCACTATTGTGTCATAATTAATGATAATTATTTAATTCCTAAAAATTATAAATAAATTTATATGATGTAGATAATTGTATTAGATTTCTGTAGACTATTCATGTTCTAAGTTTCGTGAATTTTATCACTAAATTAAAATTAATATACCTATAATATTTAAGAGAGTGACATGTTGTCACTTTCTTTGGTTTTAATAATAATTATACTATTTTTATTGTAAAATTTCCATAAAATGAATCTAATCCGACCCTTAGGTGATATGGGTCGACTTTTATCCATCCAATAGAATTTTTTCAGGTGTTAGGGTAATTTTATAATCTTATATTTACGCTTAATTACCCGATTTACCTTTAACTATGGTAAATAAAATTTACCATAGTTACTATTCATAATGGCCAAAAATAAAAAATAGCTTATTAACATAATTTGGAACCACTGATTCCAAATATGGAATCCAATTTTCCAATTTCAATACACAAAAGTTGATGAAATTAAATTATAATTAATCCCATTGTCGAAATAAAACGGGTTTTTCTTTAAAACATTGCAAAAGATTGAATTGATTTAACCTATGAATTCAAGGTAAAATCAATGCTAATGACATAAATTATATTAAAAGGTAAAAATATATTCTATTTATACTTTAAAATCATTCAATATTATAATTTAACTACATAAGTTCTTACAATGAAAAAAGTTGTTTTTAATTAAAATATAGCGTGTTTTTATTATTCATTAAAATATGAAAGTTATCAGAAAAATATCAAAACTTTATTCAATGTAAATTTTTATATCATGATTTAAAATAAGAAGTTTAATTTGTAAAATTGATCTTATAAACATGTCAAAACCTAGATTTAATGTGGGTGCGCAATTAAAAGGTGGCAAAACTGTATTTTCTGAAAAATACTTATTTTACCCGAAAACATTATTTTGTTCACATACCATGTTCTAGAAAATGTGTAAGATGAAATAATAATGTTATAACATCCAAAATTTAGTTAATTATATTTATAACGGCTAGTTCATAATAATATTATAATATTATATCGTTGTTTTATAAAACCCGGTATTGCGTACAACACACGCTATCGAGGAAGGTCATGATTGCGTGTAATGAAAGCCAAGTCAGGGTTGCGTGTAGTGAAAGACTCCTTTGTTGTTTCGTATAACAAAATAAATTTAATATATATATATATATAATCAACGTTTCCTAGAATAACTACTATCAAACAAACATGAAATTGTCTGTAACACGATCCAGGATTAGTGTTGCATATACTGCAAGCTAATACGGTGTTGCGTATAGCACAAGATAATCTTGGTGTATCATACAACAGAATATATGAAAGAAATTAAAAATAATATATCTTATAAAATATCAGGTTATTACATTCTACCCCCCCTAAAATTAATTTCTCCCTCGAAATTCATCGGGGATATAAATGGTTTTCTACTTGAATGTTTCATTAATTGAAACCCACATCGTAAAAAGGAATACCAAAAATTATCTTTAAAAACTAAAGTATGAAACGTAACGGTTACCCAAATAAACTAATCATTGGTTTTCCACATAGGAGAACATAGGTGAAAATATGGATATGGAAGAGAAATCTAACCATCATGTTCTGATAGAGAGTGGTAGAGAACATGGCTATGAAAATTCAACAATCACAAAGACATAGATTTGTGATGATCTAAGGTACCATCTGATTCATCAGATATAAGGTCACTAGGACAACATTTTTGGTTTTCAAGATCATTTCCCTAAAGCTGATGAATTAAAAGAAATACTTACATTATTTTGGTAAAATCTCACTATTGTTCGAGAATTGAACAATTTCCACTTCATCCCTTAAAGAAATAAAGTTGAATTTGTTATTCGTGATGTGTTAGCAGATCATGTGATAGAATGATGGGTCATTCCATCTGTTTCAAACAAAAGGTTAGAAAAAGTTATAACTCCATCATATGGTTAGATTAATCATATATGGTTCAAAAAATGAACTTATACTTCATAGATCATACCACTTAATAAAATAAAACTTGTTTCTACTAACCAGGGACTTCTTATAGGCCAGTGGTATACGATAAAGGCCAGTCGCACTTCAGTTGTGGGTTCGATTCCCACATCCTTGTTCGATGCGATGGGATGTTCCCAGTCCTGCAGGTTGTCCTTTTTCTAAAACTACATTACTATGACATCCCATCAATAATATCGAAAAAAGTTCTATCCTTAAAAAATACTAACTGATGTCCATCATTATCCATTCCAATCATTAGGCTTATCTAAATACTTCGGTCCATGCTCATAGTATAAAGAAAATGATTACTTGAAATGTCATCAACCAAGCATGTGAATATCATCATTTATCCCCCATATATCTTGTTGGTCACATTCTAATCATGTGAATACCTTAATCATGTATTCTCTTGAAAAATGAATACCCATTAAACCTTAGTGAAAACATGAATGTTGTCAAAAGTTAACTCTTTCCACATACAAAAATCCAAAAATTGTTTATACTGAAACCATGATATAACCTTCTCCTTATATCAGTCATGAGTTCATGAATACTATCAAACATTTAATTTTCTCCTTATCCCTTCATTATGCGCATATCAACTACTTTCCAAAAATATCTAAATAAACTTTCATGGTTACTGGTACCATTAATCATACAATTTCAAAACATAAGGAGAGACAATAGTGTAACAATCCTTAGATGTCTCTTTATTCTATTGTAAAATGAGATTTCCTAAACAACATTACACTTGATAAAAATTTAATTATTCTACTACCTTCTTAAACCATTGACTGAGCTTCAACAATTCTTTCATCTCACATATCTTTGGTAGTCTCTTCATCATCATCAACATAAATACTACCCATACGACCGTACTGATTCTCTTCATGAGAATTTCCCTTAGGGCATTGGTTTGCATAATGCCCGTATATTCCACATTTAAAATATTTAACCATTGTTGATGTCGTATCAATACCATTATCTTCATCCATGGTGTTAACTGAACCTTTTCCTTTGCACTTACTGGATTTATTTCCTTCTTTTCCACACCAAAAGCATCTTCCAGTTCCTTTGAAGCAATCTCCCCGATACCTATTCCCACATGATTTAAATGAGGGAAATTGAACTTTCTTTCCTCTATTATCATCATGAAACTCCATCTTTCTCTTATTATCTGAGTAGGGAAACTTACCAAAGATGAGATTATTGATCATATTATGAGATTGCTGATTAGACATAATAATGATGTTTATACTTCTAAATCCAGTTTCATTTGGTTTCTTATGACGAATATCATTCCATTATCCGTCATATCCTCCATTATCACGAATCTTCATGTTTCCAGCCATTTTCTAAAACCCAAAAAGAATAGTGTGAGAAGCAAAAATCATTCTAGGGAAAACAACATAGTAAAGGGGGATCACCCTCAATATCTAACATATTAGGTTAAATTCTAAGATTGTTACCATAGTACTAGGACTATATCCTATACGTATACTTATCCTTAGGGACATCCCAAGACATACCTTAGAAATATCTCTAGGGATCTCACTAACATTTTCGCATCCTAATTTCCAAAGGTTGAAAAAACCTTTCCTATGATACCAATTGTAGAGACCCGATGCTTGATGTACATGGACATTACATTACTTTTGCGTAATACTTAATACATAACAAAAACAGACACACAAGGACCGTAATAGTTTTGTGTCTTCGGAAACTTGGAACGTAATCTTCTAATCGTGGTGAAAGATCTTCAACATCTCCCATAAATATCATCCCCTTTTTTTCTTACCTAAAACCATTCTTTATATCCTAGGGAAAAGAAAACATAAAAAGGGTGAGCTCAAATGCTCAGTAAGGGTATGTGTGGATAAAATAAAACATACCATATACATTTGAACTTAAAAACATGAACATAATATTTAAACATCAAAAGCTTGAGCAATGACATAAATCATGGAAGTACGTAAGGTATAGATCATAAAGAAACATTAAGAATGATAAAATAGCATGGGAATAAAACATGTAATTGTGGAAACCATTATGAACATGATATGATTTCAATATTAGCAAAGACATTGCTGCCAAGACCATCTTAGTTGACCAAGTCCCTTTCTGAATCGAGTTCACTCCTCGTTCCAGTCCTGTATTACTGAACCGGTTTAACTTTCAATTCCTGCCATGTCTATATTATGAGATATAAATCTTTAACAAATTCATTTGAAAGAGATATAGGTCCCACCCATCTCATAATGAAATCATTCTTACTTGTGCCACAAAATAAACTTAAAACATTCATCATAACCCAAAGAATAAAATGGGTTTCATAAACATCATCCCATCATTTCATAATCCAAATAAAACAAATGGACATTTCATCATAATAAAAGTGAACCATTTAAATCATAGATACATTAAAGTTCAAACATACACATATGAAATAATTTCATCTTATATGGAAAATGGTTTTGATAAAACATTTGAAATGAATTCTTGAGGAAAATATCTTTTCTTCGTCAAAATCATTTTATTTTCAAAAAATGCCATGCACTTTTAAAATAAAATTATTTTTTTGAGAATAGTCATAAAATCATGTAGAGTATGCTTCATGAAAATGAGGAGTTATTAAACCTTAAAAATACGTTCACGCCGTATAAGTTAAAAATAACATTCTCCTCGTACTTTTGTTGGAAAAGTCAAAAAGTACCTCATATGGTAAAAAAAGATTACCTACATAACATGTAGTAAAAGTCAAAAATGGGTAAAAAGGACTTTAAACATACATCAAAACACTTTTATAAAACATTGACATGGATGATAGAAATAACCCCAGTAAATAGTTACGAATAAGAAATCTCGAATAAAAATGAGATTTGCAGAATTATCCCTTACCTTAGGTCTGATATGCTTCGTACTTATCTGAAACTCCTATATAATTATTTAAATAATGTCATTGACTCATTGCATACTCATATTACTTGTTATTATATCATATATGTTTCACATATGACTTTATATTACCCGTTCTTTTGAAAATTCCAAGTAAAATCAGTGTTTTGGGTAAAATCATTTCATTTATCGTGTATGTTTCGACTTGTCGTTCTTGATATTATTACTTATATCCGGATTTAAATAATTCCAGAATGTAAAACATGATTTATATATGTTATATATTTATCATATACATATATATTATATATCGATAAAAGGAATGAAATACACCGTTCATGGAGACGGTAGGTCGTACGTACGCATGAACGTTGTTTTCGTTTCCTTATTGAATTGAATGAAATTAAATAGATGTCATATATATATATATATATACATAAATCTAGTAGAAGTATTATTACATATATTTCATTATTATTAGTTATATATACTTCATAATCATTCTTTAATGGTTAATCATGGAAAATGAATCTCATTATGTTCGTGGAGACGGTAGTCCATACGTACGCACGAGCGATGATATCATTTCCATGATCGTGGAATTGGATTTGAGTGTATGTATACTATTTCAGAATCAATATCACTTTAAAAAAATCATATAATCATTATTTACACAATTATACCCATCAAAGTAAGGCGATGGTGGAAAATAGACGACACCACTGCGTGGAGACGGTATTCCGTACATACGCATGCGCGGTGATTTCGTTTTTCGTAGGATAGATAGATGGCGAAATAGTGTTGTTTCATACGTATAATAACATATCATTATATGAGTGATACTGATGTTATTACTTCATAATGAAAAAAATAATGAAGAAGAGGTAGTAGAATAAATAAAGTTGAAAGAATCGGTAACGGATATTACTTCTTCTTTCGAGACGCCTTTTTGAAACATCCTCTTAGGGAACTAAGATTGGTCTTTGAAGAAGACCATAACCTCAAAGATGTTTCTAGGGAAGTGGAGAAGTTAAATTGGTAGGGTTTGGCTGAGCTTTAAGGCTCAAAGTTGTGTAAAGATGAGAGGGGGGAGGTGCCCTTTTATAAGGGAGGAGAGGGGCACCTTTGGAAATCTTAAAAATATTAATTTATAATAAATATAACCCCACTTAAAAACCTCCAAAAACGACTCATATTAGAATATTAGATGATATAGGGTTGTAATATCATCAAACAATAAAATTTAGACATGTTAGGAAATTATTTTAAACATTATCAACTTGATTTATCCTTATTTATTCAATTTAATTTTATTTGTGGTAATAACATTCTAAATTTTAAATTACAACAAATAATTACTTATTTGTTGTGACTTTTCCATAATTGGTTACCTTATAACATTATAGACCAAATAAATTTAAATTTATAATTATTAAACATTTTTTTGATTTTTAAACAATTTTATAATATGTTATTTTTATAAAATAACAATAGTTTCAATTTTGACACTATTCATTTATTTGAATATAAATAAAATATATACAGAAGATATATTCGAAATAAAAGCTTTAATAGATTCATAAAAGGTCATATGTATCTATAAAATTAGTGGATCACATTAAATAGTTCATATAATATTTATTTTATTATTTTTAAAATCATTTATTTTGTTTATCTCTTAATAAAATAATTGCTACAACATTTTTGTATAATTATTTTATATAATTATTTGTAGCATAAAAATTAAAAATAAAATACTATGATGAAGATAAATCTATTAAATTTTACAATAATACTTTTACTCGAATTTGTAATCTTAAAATCACATTATTTAAATTGTTATATTTATTAAATTATGAAGGTGATAACTTTTTCATCATTTAAAATAAAATAATATAAGGGTCATAATCTCTATTATAAGGTTCAAAATGGTCAAATATTCTACCATTGGATGATTATTGTTTATATGTACATGAAAAATAAGTTTTGGTCAGGGTTGTGTGCCTTTTATGGTCACTATTAGTTTCATAAAAACTATATTCTTGATTTTTCACTAGTTAAACAATTTCTGCATCACTATTGTGTCATAATTAATGTAATTATTTAATCCATAAAAATTAAAAATAAATTCATATGATGTAAATAATATTATTATATTTCTGGAGACTATTCATGTTCTATGTTTGATAAATTTTATCACTAAATTAAAATTATTATACTTATAAGATTTAAGAGAGTGGCATGTTGTCACTTTCTTTGGTTTTAATAATAATTAAACTATATTTATTGTAAAATGTCCATAAAATGAATCTAATCTGACCCTTAAGTGATATTGGTCGACTTTTAGCCATCCAATAGAATTTTGGCTGGTGTTAGGGTAATTTTATAATTTTATATTTACCCTTAATTACCCTATTTACCTTTAACTATGGTAAATAAAATTTACCATAGTTACTATTCATAATGCCCAAAAATAAAAAGTAGATTATTAACATAATTTGGACCCACTGATTCCAAATATGGAATCCATTTTTCCAAATTCAATACACAAAAGTTGCAGAAATTAAATTAAAATTAATCATGTTGTCTAAAGAAAACCGGTTTTTCTTTAAAACATTGCAAAAGATTGAATTGATTTAACCTACGAATTCAAGGTAAAATCAATGCTAATGACATAAATTATATTAAATGGTAAAAATATATTCTATTTATACTTTAAAACCATTCAATATTATAATTTAACCACATAAGTTATTACAGTGAAAAATGTTGTTTTTAATTAAAATATAGCGTGTTTTTACTATTCATTAAAATATGAAAGTTATCAGAAAAATATCAAAACATTATCCAATGTAAATTTTTATATCTTGATTCAAAATAAGAGGTTTATTTTGTAAAATTGAACTTATAAACATGTCAGAAACTATATTTAATGTGGGTGCTCCATTAAAATGCGGCAAAATTGTATTTTTTAAAAAATACTTATTTTACCCGAAATATTTATTTTGTTCAGATACCATGTTCTAGAAAATGTGTAAGATGAAATAATAATGTTATAACATCCAAAATTTAGTTAATACTATTTATAACTGCTAGTTCATAATAATATTATAATAATATATCATTGTTTAGAAAAACCCCGGTATTGCGTACAACACACGCTATCGAGGAAGGTCGCGATTGCGTGTAATGAAAGCCAAGATAGGGTTGTGTGTAGTGAAAGACTCCTTTTTTGTTGCGTATAACAAAATAAATTGAATATATATATAATCAATGTTTCTTAGAATAACTACTATCAAACAAACATGAAATTGTGTGTAACACGATCCAGGATTAGTGTTGCGTATACTGCAAGCTAATACGGTGTTGCGTATAGCGCAAGATAATCTTGGTGTGTCATACAACAGAAGATATGAAAGAAATTAAAAAGAATATATCTTATAAAATGTCGGGGTCTTGCAATTGTAGTGTGATGTAATAGCATATTATATTACTAGTGTAATGTGTTGTAACAGCACACCACAACACAAGAAACACCACCAGATATCAAAAAAAATCATATACCAATACATAATTTAAATGAAATGAAAATTTTAACACAAATACAAGAAAATGGCTATATTATAGATATTTCAAACATTAATTTATACAATTGCATATAATTATAACTTATTACATACATTAAAAAACATAAATGTTCCTTTATCTTTAGATCCTGACCCTAACTCATTCTATTTCCAAATAAACCAACCCTTCTCGATAAAAATAATTCACCTGTATAAGGAAACAGTTCTTTTGTTATTAATAATGTAAAGAAATAAATTAACAAAAAGAGTGTTATTTTTAAACTAAACGTTGTGTCATGTCAGGAACATTGTGTATTAGCTTGATTTGTGGTTGATTCTTATATGTCACTACATTTCTTCTTCATATTCAAGAATAATATTTATGAATATTAATTAAACAAGTGTAGTAGAAAAATTTCCATGGGCGCAACTGAGTGGTAGCATCCTATGGTAGTGTTTGGGAGGTCTCAGTTTTGAGCCTCCACGTGTGCATTTATATAGGTTTTCATTTTTTTATTCCACCTCCCTTGGATGTTGTAATATAAAAAATTATAAAATAAAACTAACAAAAAAAACTATTAAGTAAAAAACAATTGAATGATGAGAAAACAATCCAGGCTTGTTTTCTCAGTTTTGGCGTTGTGATTCTCATTTTAAACTAAGACGAAACTTGTATAATCAAAAGATGCACTTGGAGTCATACCGGCCACACCATGTATAAAATTGAATTGTGGATGATTCCTACACATTTCAAGTGACTTATGGGTCATTTTCCTAAACTATCAAAACAATATGAATGAATTTTATCTGTTTTGAGAATGTCATTTGTCTTTTTTATTAAAATATCATTTCAAACTAGAAACATGCACTTTAAATCATACCAGTCACATAATTTTTAATTTTTATGTGATACTAATTCTTACATGTCACTAGTGACAAATAAATTAGTTTCATAAATTATTTGGAATATCGGAGAATTTTTCATTGTTTTCAATGAGTGACACTTTTTGAACTAAAATATTGATTTTAAACTAATAATAGAAAATATTGGGTCATATTGGGCACATCATGTATCAAATAGAGGTTATTCTAATTCCCACACATCAAAAATTACTTATAGATCATATCCCTCAAGTATCAAAACAATAATAATGAATTTTTTTATTTCTGAGTAGGTTAGTTATCCTTTTTACTTAAATTGATGTCCATTTTAAATAAAAAGGCACACTTGGTGTCATATTGGACACACCTTGAGATGGATTGAAGTGAGTATGATTCATACACATCCCAAATGACTTATGGATCATTTTCATTAAGTATCAAAATAACATAAATTCTTTTTCTTAGTTTTTAAGTATGTCACTTATCTTTTTTTACTAAAACATAATTTATAACTGGAAACATGCCCTTTGACTCATATTGATCACATCATGTATCAATTTGACATTAGACTAATTCATACACATAAAAAATTACTTATGAATCGTTTTCCTAAATTATCATGAAAATATGAGCATGTATTCTCAATTTTCAGTTAGTTAGACTTTTTGAAATAAAATATCACTTTTAAATTGATAACAAACACATTGAGTCGTATCGGGCACGTCATTTATTAGATTGAGGTGAGTATGATTCTTAAATATCAAAAATTAATTCTGGATTATTTTCCGAAAGTATAAAATCTGTACAAATGTTTTTTCTCAGTTTTGACTAGGCGAATTGTCCTTTTTACTAAAATGGATGTCAATTTTAAATAAAATATCACACTTGGAGTCATACTGGTCACACCGTATGTCAGATTAGGGTGAGAATGATTCTAAGATATCCTAAATGACTTATAGATCATTTTTCTGAAGCATAAAAATAATCGGAATATTTTTTCTTAGTTTTAAGTACATCACATGTTCAATATACTAAAATATCATTTTAAAATAGATACACAGATTTTGACTCATTCTAATCACATTGTTTATTGGTTTGATATTTGACTGATTCCTACACCTCAAAAATTAATTATAAATATTTTTCCTATATTATAATGAAAATAAGAGAGTATTTTCTCATTTTTTAGTGAGTGAAACTTTTTGAACTAAAATGTCTATTTTAAAATGATAACTGCCAAATTGAGTTATACCAGGAACATCATGTATCAGATTGAGGTGAGGTTGATTTCTACACATCAAAAATTACTTATGGATCATTTTCCTAAAATATAAAAATAATTTGAATGTTTTTTCTTGTTTTTGAGTTGGTCAGTTGTCCTTTTTACAAAATTGATGTTAATTTTAAATAAAAAGAAGCACTTGGAGTCATAGTGGTCATAATGTGTGTAGGACTTAGGTATGGATCATTCATACACATCAAAAACGAATTGTGGATTATTTTACTAAATTATAAAAATAACCCAAATGTGTTTTCTTAGTTTTGATTAAATCACTTTTCTTTTTTACTAAAATTAATTTTTAAACTCAAAACATGAACTTCGACTCATACCGATCGCATCATGTATCGGTTTGATTTGTGACTAGTTCATACACATTACAAATTATTTATGAATTTATTTCATAAATTATCAATAAAATACAAGTGTGTTTGCTTGTTTTTCTTTGAGTGACACTTTTTAAACTAGAATATCGATTTTAAATTGATAGCAGACACTTTGATTCATACCATGCACATCGTGTATTTTATTAATTTGAGGTTGATTCCTACATGACAAAAATGACATGTAGATAATTAACCTAAATTATTAAAACAATGTAGATTTGTTTTCTTGGTTTTCATTAGGTCATTTGTCCTTTTTATGAAAATAGATGTCAATTTTAAATAAAAAGAAATACATGGAGTCATATCGGTAACACCATGCATCATATTGAGGTTCAGATGATTCCTACACATCTAAAATGACCTATAGATAATTTTCCTAAAGTATAAAAACAATATGAATGTGTTTTCTCAATATTGAGTACATGTCTTTTTTATTAAAATTCCATTTTAAACTAGTTACATAGAATTTTACTCATACCAATCACATCATATATCAACATGATGTGAAAGAAATTCATACACATCAAAAATTAATTATTAATTGTTATATTAAATTATCAATAAAATATAAGTGTGTTTTCTTAGTTTTTAGTGAGTGATGCTTTTTGAACTAAAATATTGATTTTAAACTAATAAGAGACGCATTGAGTCATACTAGGAAAATCATGTATTTGAATGTGTTGAATATAATTACTATGTAATAAAATAACTTAAGGATCATTTACCTAAAGTTTCAAAATAATATTATTCTATTTTCTCAGTTTTTCGTAGGTCTGGTGTCCTTTTCACTAAAATCGATGTCAATTTTAAATAAAAAGACATACATAGAGTAACACCGATCACACATTGAATCTTGTTGAGGTTATGAAGATTCCTAAACATATAAAATGACTTATTGGTCATTTTATTAAAGTATCAAAACAATATGAATGCATTTTAATAGTTTCTAGTATGTCACTTGTCTTTTTTACTAAAGTGTCATTTTAAACTGGAAATATGCACTTTGAATCATACATATCACATCGTGTATCATTTTTACATGAGTCCAATTCCTAAATTTCAAAATTTATTTATTTATTTTTGTCCTAAATTATAAAAAAACCAAGGTTGTTTTCTTTGTTTTCAATGAGTGGAACTTCTTGAACTAAAATATCGATTTTAAATTGATAGCAGACACTTTGAGTCATAAAAGACACATCATGTATCGTATTGAGGTGAGGATTATTCCTGTATGTCAAAAATGAATTATGGATCATTTCCTTAAATTATCAAAATAATATGAAAATTATTCTTGGTTTTGAGTATGTCATTTTTCATTTTTACTAAAATTAATGTTAATTTTAAATAAAAAGAAGCACTTTGAGTTATACCAGTCACACTGTATGTTAGATTGAGGTGTGGTTTATTCCTAAACATCCCAAATCTCCAAAAAACTAAATTCCAATTTTATCATGATTTTTAATGTATTTTTTTCTCTAACTACAAACACTTCTTATTGACTCAATTTTCAATGTCAAAAAACCTTTCTCATTGTTGAAATCCAAAAGAGTATAGGAATTTCATGTACCTATTATATAAATATAATTCACAATAATGGTAACATGATATTTCTCTACCCTTATAGCCTTCAAAAAGAGAGGTTTCTTGGCTAATAACATTGACTCAATATATGATGTTGGTAGGTCGAGGAAGAAAGGTAGTGGAAAGCATGGTAACATTGGAAAAAGGAATATATTAACTCTTTTTTGGTTTTTAGTAGATAGTTTAATGTACTATATGACTTCAAAATATATATGTGAAAAAAACTATATATGTATTAGAAAAAATGATAATTAAATTAACTTAAAAATAATAGATAAAATGATGACAAAAGTAATTAAATAAGTAGTATGAATTCACATTTTCATGATGATTGTATGCATTATTGATTCATTTATTTGTTGTCATTATCTCAGTTGTAGGCTCAATATATATTATCTCATGAACATGATAAAATTTATAAAATCCACCCCATCTTAAACAAAATAATCCACCTATATATAAAAACAATTATTATATGATTAATACTGAAAATAAAAAAATAAACATAAATATGAAACAATATATTAATTCTATGGACTAGTATTTTACTTTGGAAGCAATAATATTACCTTTATGATTGATTTGTGCAGGGAAATTAAATTAATGTGATAAATTTAAACACTATAGGGGAGAAAATATTTTTAGGGAGAAGATGTATATAGAAGTTTTAGCACAAAAATATATAAAATATGGACATACCACCCCAACTAGAAAAAAAAATCCACCTGTATAAGAATAAATTATTATATGAGTAATAATAAAATTAAAAAAATTAAACATAAATATGAATCAATAAATTAATTATATGGATAATTATTTTTCGTTGAAAACATCAAGATTTCCTCATTGATTGATCAATGGGGGGAACATGGAGGAAAGTGATAAATTAAAATACTACAGGGGTGAAATGGTTTTGAGGGAGAAGAATAATATAGAAGTTTTTGTGTAGAAAGGCATGAAATATGGACATTCCACCCCAAATCCAACCCAATAATCCACCTGTATAAGAAAAATAATCTTCTATTAGTAATAATAAAATGAAATAAATTAAACATTAATATGAAATGATAAATTTATTCTATAGAATATGATTTTACTGTGAAAACATCAATATTACCTTTGTGATTGAGCATAGGTAGTGTTTTTCCTCTTATTGAAAAGGAATTGGACAGAAATTGAAGGAAAGTGGTATATACAACACTGTAGGGGTGAAAAGGTTTTGGGGGAGAATAATTATGTGGAATTTTTTTGTATAAAGGCATGAAATTTAGACAAAAATCATCTAAAATAAATTAACTCTACAAGGAATAATGAAAATAAAATAAAAATATCATTATATAATTTTTTTTGGAAAAATATAGAATGTATATAATAACATTACCTTTACATATTTCCCAAGGGTTTCCTTAATTATATTTTGTTCTTCTGAGGGATTGGTAACATCTTCAGGTATAGAAGAAATTGTCTACATCATTAGTCAAATATTTAATTTATATTATGTTAATACAGTCAAGAACATATAATATAATGAGGAAAAAAATAGTATATTAATAAAAAAATTACCTTCTCATTGAACTCTCTTTAAATTTTTAAAGGTTTTAGGGATTTAGTTATTTTATAGAGAATCCAAATCCACTCTTTATGGTTCCCTATAACTTAAAAGAAATTTTCTACATTGGTATAGACATGAAGTGATTATGATCTCCCAATGAAAGGGTCATCCTTGATTAAATTTTCATCTGACCTGAAATTTGTTTTAGTCACCAATATGACAATTGAAAAAATGTTTTTTACTAGATCTGAGACATAGAATACTTTCACTTCTTGTGATGCCATTATGAATGACTCAAAATATTCCCCTTCCACACTATTCACCTTCAAGAATCTTGTTTCATCATCTTTAACTGCATTTATATTGTCAACCCATTTTCAATTGAAAATTATCACTTGAAATGTTGTATAATCCAACTCATATATATGATTTATAATGCCAAAATATGAAATATTTTCATAAATTTTATTTCTATCCTTTGAACCAGATTTGTGCATCGCTTTTTGAACAAGCATAAGACCACTATTTTGCATCATACTATAGTAATCATGTTCTTTTTTATAGAATGTATAACCATTGATTACAAAACCTATGTAACATATAACATTTTTATTCAGTCACATGGCCATCCATTGAAGTCATTTGAAAATTGAATTTACATTTTTAGATAACTCCTTATAAATTTGATCTCGAAACCATCCTATAAATAGTTGATTATGTGTATTTGATATCCATCCTTAAACCTTTTATGGATTCAAATATATAAGAATTTATTTGTGGGATTCATTGTATGGATCAAAATCTCCACTATAATATAATATGTAAAGGTACACTTTATCTCACTCTATTAAGGTAATTGTAACAACATCTCTTTCTAAAAATAGTTCTCCCATAAGACATCCACTATGATGAGACTTTGGGAGATAGACATTATCAGCATATGATAGGTAATTGGTATAAAATTCAGTATAATCTTCAACAATATATCATTTTTAATACAACCTTCTGGTTAAATTTGATTCTTTATATATCCTTTCAAAAAATTTATAAATCATTGAATGGGGTACATCCATTTGTATTGGAAAAGACCACATAGTTGAACCTCTCTAACTAAGTGAATCATCTGATAGACCATTATATCAAAGAATTATGGTGGGAATAACATCTCTAATTCACTTAATATGAATGAAACCTCTTTATTCATGATTGGAAACTTTATTGGGTCTATAAATTTATAGCATATGTATTTGAAAGAGAAGTAGAGTTCGGTTAATTTTAGTTGTACATTTTGAGGTAGAATGCAACAAAATGAAACATGCTTCACATCATTAATCAAAACAGGATAGTCATGTGATTTTAGTCCTTTAAAATTCAAACCATTCATTGACATGACATTTTTTATATTTGATGAATACCCCTCTATAACTTTTAAACTATTTAAGAAAAGAAAAAATTTCAATTTTTACCCTCTCGGTAGTGCAAGCTGCTAGAGGAAGAGAATTCTACCATTTACCCTTCAATGGTGCCAAATCTTCCCTTATCCCCATGTCAATCATGTAAAAACTAGCCTAGATACCATCTTTCATTTTTCTAGGAACATTTACTAATGTTCCAATAACACTATCAAATATTTTTTTTCTATATTCATGACAAAAATAAAATGAGTAACATAAAAAAATTCCAATAAAAATATTCAAATAAAATTGATCTCTTCTTCCAATAAAAATTCATAAGCTTTTTCATAAATGGTTTACCAAAAATAGTGTTAATATCTTTTAATTTGTCAAATAGATTATCACTTATTATTGGAGACAGTTTTTTACCTTGTTCAATATTCCAATTGAATGTTGTTGTAAGAACCTGGATCTTCTTTTTTAGGTATGAATCTTGTTTTCTGGAGTTTTTGATAAAAAGAGATGTTTCTGGAAATTTTAAGATTACACGCCGTATACTTATAAGTACACGTTGTGTACCTGGTTTCCATGGGTGACCATGTACTGGTCGTGTAACGGCCGAGTACATGGCTGTGTGTGGTGACCTGGAGGCCGCTTAAAGCCAAAGCTAGTAAAGTCAAGTACACGCTATGTACTTTTAAAGAACATGATGTGTACTTTCTTTTTATTTCACTAAATGGGTTGGGGTCGCGTCTAATCAACATAACCCTCTTCTTCTTCATCTGTCTCATCCAAGAGTGATCGTACCACATGAATCTTCTTTGAGCCCCCGAATTTCCATCTATTCTCTGAATTGACCTTCCTCGATTGCATTGTGATTCCCATGGTAAGATCTTCTTTCTCCTATAACCTCATATCTTTGATTTCTTTTATTTTAGGAGATATCCTTTATTGAATATTTTTAGCATTTTTGTAGATATATGGTGTTCTAGGAAAATTCAAGGATTTAGGTTCACGTATATTGTCCGTACAATGCCGAGGTAGGTGGTTTGTGCCTTTCTATAGTTAGTCTTTTAGTTATATGTGCAAAAGTTCCCAATAACTTTGTTCAGGGTATTGCGTGTTTATGGGTGTAAGCCCTATTTTTTCCTGTTATGACTTGTTTTTTTGGATAGAGGTTAATTATTTATGAATACTATTAACTTTTCCATGATATAGATGTTTTTCCCATGTTTTCATGTTTTGATCGTTTGGTCTATCTTGCCTAATAGGAATATATTATTTCCATTCCTAGTATTGTTGGATGAAGTGATATTATCTAATGTGTTGTGTTATGTTTTAGAATGTTGAGTGAAGTAGTTCATCAGGTTTAATTTGGCATCCATATATCGTTGTACACGATTGACATACACAGGGCTATGAGAACTTGGTGTAGTAGACCATAGGGAGAATGCACGTTGAGGGATTCTCCAGAGTGTCTGTTTGTTGTTACGTTGCAATACCATAAGAGGGGTGGACTTTGTGCTCCCTTAGAGTGTCTGTAATTTCCTCGATACGGGCCACATGGGGAATTGGATGTTTATTACTTCCTCATAGTGCCTATTAGTTACCGATACGAGACCACATTGGGAATTGATGGTGAGTGTTTCTTCCGAGAGTCTTTACTAAATATGAACCAAAGGGGTTAGACTATGTGTAATTCCTGTAGGGTTTCTTATATTTTTTTTGAACCAAAGGGGTTAAGGCTGTGAGTACTTTCTAGAGGGTTATCTACTTTTGATTGGTTTCTATTGATATATAAAAATGAATGCAATTGAAATTTTAGGACTATTACTATGTGTACATCCTTGTTTACTGCTTCATTTTATTAATTGCCTTCCATATATATTCATTGACTATTTGGCACAGATATTTGGGTGGTTTCTTATTGGGATTCATCTCACACCCTATTTGGGTCATGATTTTGGGTCTATATAGATTATATTTTTTGTAGGTATAGATAAGGGAAAGTTCCCTTATACTTCAGGTACTTTATTTTTGTGGAGCTGGGGAGCATGGGACCAAGCTGAGGTTTGTGATGCTGTGAGGATGTTTACTTGATTTTATTTTGTACTTTGGTTTAGTAATGTATTCCAACATTGTGACTTGTTTGACTGATTTCTTATACATATGTATCATGCATCATATATATATATGTACTCCATTTGTTTATTACTTATACTGCTTATTTATTGCATTTTTTAGTGCTTCCGCTGTTGTTAACTGTTTATTTCTACTATGTTAGTCTGCCATTGAGGGCATAGATTCCCCACTATCACACCCAAGGCCCTCACTTCTAGTCAGTAGCCTTTGGAGTTTGGTGAAATGTTCTTGAGGCCATGTGACCAACCGGGTATGGGGCACCTCTGGGCGGATTTCGGAACTAGGATGTTACAAAGTGGTATTAGAGGGATTCATTTCATCTTGATTTACTATTTGGAGCCTATAGCCTAGGATAGGAAGAAAATAGGTATTTGGTAATATGTTTTGCCCAGTAGTAGCTAACCTGTGTACAAGGAAAAGCCAATTTACCTTGGTATAGAAATTTTTCTTGTTTTTGAATTTTACAATTGATTTGTTTTCACTGTTGGGTGATTCACATGTTTTGTGTTGTTATTTTTGATATTTTTGAGGTTCTATTTTTGTTGTAACCCGATGATATGATGGTATTCCATCTCATGCATCATATTTGCACTTTCTAGAGATCACATGTCATGCATTATTGCCAAGCCATTTAGGGCGCATAGTTGATTGCATGTTGATGTGATAGCTGTTGTGTTAGATATTCATGTTGTTGTGATAGATGTCTTTATAGAATACCTGTTATTCAATAATATATTTCTAAAATGTAAGATTTAGTTTGAATGAACACCAAACTTTAGTTCTTGAGGTGTTATGGGATCTCATGGATCAGAATTTGGTGGATCATTGCCTTTTTATTCCTTGTATATGACTTTTATAACATTCCAATCTTTGATTCGCGGGGTGTATGGGACCTCACAGATCAGAATTTGGAACTTTAATATTGTTTCAGTGTTTTTATGCACTTCTATAGTACTTTCTGAGGCTTACTATCTGGGAAAACCCATAATAAACGGTGTGTGATGATGAATACACGCCATGCGTCCTTATGTTCAGGAAGGAACTGTTTTTCATAAGTACACATCGTGTACTGTATGTACATACCGTATAGTCTCTAATCATGTCACTAGTTGTGTGGGTAGAGACACGGGGTTTGGGAAATATTTGGTAGCACATGTCGTGTTCTGGATGTACACGCCATGTTGTAGAGACCATGTGTCCACCTATGTGACTAACGACACGGATGGATGAAACATAAGTTATACACATCGTGTCGAGCTTGAACATGGTGTATAGTGTAACCCATGTATCCGGCCATGTGACTAACCACACGGGTTAGTGAAATCCATCTAGTACATGTCGTTTCTGTAAAAAATAGTCCTTGTAGAGTTTTCCATGTGTCCAACCATTTTAATAACAACACGGGCAGTTGAAACCTAAGCGGTACATGTCGTGTCTGGCACTAACACACTGTGTAGTCTTGTTCTAGGATAACCGTGTGGATTATACATGTAAGGGAACTCGAGAAGGGGAAGTGGATTAAAGTACATGTCGTGTCTTGGGAGAACATCTCATGTGTATGGGGTGTTACACTACCAGTTTAGCATAAGTACATGCCCATGTGAAGGCTTGATGGAACACACTGTGTATGTGTAATGCACACCATATATCCATGTTTTTAAGAACATGAATGCTTTCTTTCTCATGTTCCATTCTTAATCTTGTAGTTTTCAGTCCTCGATAATCTTGATCTAAGGTGTGTGCTTTACCTTGCAGAGTCATGCCACCAAGACATTCTCTGGTTGTACGCTAGTTACATTGTAGTAATCAGACACCAGACATGGCGGATCAGGGACTACCAGTAGATCCTTATATAGTGTCGGTCTTGGCACCAGAAGTTATTCCAAATACAGGTGTCGATGCACAGTTCTGAGAGGGATTCATGAGATTCATGCAATCCTTCTGTGGAGTACCACATCCTGCCCCATCAATGGTAGAATTTACGCGGGTTTTCCTGCAACAACATCCTCCCACCTTCATAGGGGAAGGAGGACCTCAGGATGTAGATTCATTGTTAGAATCCATGATTTCTATCTTTGATCATCTTGAGACACCTCCAGAGAGGATGGTAAAGCTTTCTATGTATGTGTTTCAGGATTCCACCAAGAGATGGTGGGTTGTGATCTCACAGGCAGGACGCCAGTAGGTCATGGCTTAGGATGAGTTCCAGCATGCCTTCTACGATTACATTTACCTGGAGACTTTGAGGGCTAACTGTGCCCAAGATTTCATGAGTCTAGAGTAGGGCACTCTTTTATTTATGGAGTATTCTTCATTCATTGCAGACCTTCAGTGCTTAACGCCCATCCCAAGAGGTAATTAGTTATTCCTGGCAAGGAAGTTTGAGGATTGTCTCAGGAACGACATCCAATCTCAGGTGAACATCTTCAGGCCAACTTCAATCACTTCTATAGTCAAACAGGTGCTGATCATGGAGCACAATCTGAGGTATTATGGAGTTGTGAGCTATGGTGGCTCGGCATCCGAGGTTGTTATTCCTCCTGATGATAGAAGGAAGTGTCATAGGAAGCCTACACATAGAGATCATAATAAGAATGATAGTTATTCTTGTAGCCATGTGGTATGCTACAAGTATGGAAAGAGTGATCAAACAAGGCTGAATTGCATGAGAGACCCAATGGAGTGCCGATATTGTAGCAATAGGGGGTACCTTCTGTATTTCTGTCATTTTTTTCACCGGCTGCTGGTGACAGGGGTTCTTCTATGACTCCTCGTTCATGAGAAGCACAACAAGTTTTTTATCAATCAGGTAACTAGAGTTATTATTGTCGTTTAGGCTGAGTTAGAGGTCATGGTCGTGGTATCAAGTCAACATGATTTCAGTGACAACATGGTTAATCATCTCAAGGTGGTCAGATAGGGAGAAAGGGTTGCGGTACTAGTTATACTTTTTTAGTGGATCAGGATCTTGGACCCTCTACAATTTGTGGTACAATCTTAGTTTCCTCCATTTTAGCTTCTACTCTTTTCGATACATGGGATTCCTATAGATTTTTTTTGTAGAGCCTTGGGATTTTTATCTTTACTTATTATGATTTATTGACATTGTACACTCTATTTGGGACAAGAACAGCCAATGTACGATAGTGCAAGGAGTTCCCTCTTGAGGTTGGTGGGTGTCACTTCTTTTGGAACCTCTAAGTCTTAGAGATGACAGGATATGACATCATTCTCAGAAGGAACTGGTTAGTTCCCTTTCAGGAAGTTATCGAATGTTATCACCGTAGGGTGAGTTTCATATGATCATAGGGTAGATAGTTTCTTCATAAGGGTGAATGTGATGTTTAGGCGAGCAGAGCGGGACTCGAGCATCATATGTTCGAAGGAGTTACAACCCAAATTTCTAGTCTATATCTGGATGAATAGGGGACATCACAGTTGGACTTTCCTCTGGTGGTGGATCATTTTAGGGATGTTTTCCAGAGTAATTTTTAGGTTTTCCTTTAGAGTGAGAGGTATAATTTTCTATTTATATTATTCTAGGAGCGGCACCAGTATCCATTCCTCATTATAGAATGGATACACTAGAGTTAAAAAATCTCAAGAAGAAGCTTGAGGAGTTACAGGCTAAGGGTTTCATCTGACCCAGTACTTCTCCTTGGGGTTCGCCTATCCTATTTGCGAAGAAGGTAGATGGTAACCTCATACTTTACGTGGATTATCAAAAGTTGAACCAGTTCATGGTCAAGAACCGATATCCCTTTCTAAGGATTGATGATCTCTTTGATCATCTTCAAGGATCCCAGGTGTTCTCGAAGATTGACTTGAGATTCGGTTACCATCGGCTGTGCGTTAGACTATCAGATATACCTCTTACAGCCTTCCGGAGCATTTATGGTCTATACGAGTATGTGGTTATGTCATTTGGTCTCACAAACGCACTGACAGTCTTCATGGCATTGATAAACTAGGTGTTCCATACATACTTGGGTTCTATTATGGTAGTCTTCGTGGATTATATCTTGGTGCACTCTCACACTCGATACAACCATGCCTCACATCTTGAGATCATTTTGAGTACACTAAAAGAGCATTATTTATATGATAATCTCTCAAAATACTACTTTTGGATGGACTAGATTCACTTCATGTATAATGTTATCTTAGAGACAAGAGTATCAGTAGACCTAGAGAAAGTGAGAGCAGTTGTTTCTTAGAAGCATTCGAAGAATTTCTTTGAGGTAAGAAGTTTTCTAGGGCTGGATATATTCTACAAATTTTTTGTACAAGACTTTTTACACTTATCAGTTCCACTAATAGGCTTTACTAAGAAAGGTGTGAAGTACTTGTGGTCAGATTCTTATGTTTCAGCCTTTTAGGAGCTAAAAGGGAGGATGACTTCAGCATCGATACTACTTTTTCTAATGTTATGCAAGAGCTATATTGTTTATTGTGATGCATCAGGTATCGGGTTGGGTGTTGTGCTTATGTAGAGAGAAGGAGTGTGTATGGGTCTCTATAGTTGAGGCCAAATTAGAGGAATTACCCAATGCATGATCTAGAGTTGGCTGCAGTTGTTCATGATTTACGATGTTGGAGATATTATTTGTTGGGAGAGAATTTTGTGGTTTTCACAAACCACAAAAGTCTTAAGTATATATTCACATAGCATGATCTAAATCTGAGACAATGAAGGTGGGTTGAGTACCTTAAGTCTTTTGATTTTGATCTTTCCTACATGCCTGGGAAAGGCAACACAGTGGCTGATGTGCTGAGTAGGAGGACTCAGATATAGGATGTTCAGGAGGCCAGTAGTGAGTGGCAGCTTATGGATCTGTTCTTTGAGATGCATTTGGAGATGTACGATGGAAAGGGGAAGAAGATTATTTCATTTGTGAATATTACCTCTACTCTACTTGATCGAGTGTGAATGAGGTAGCTATCAGATTCAGAAGGCCTAGTCCTATGGGAGAGTGTGTCGGGAGAGGACCATATTCCTGGATGTATAATAGACACGGATGAGACATTCTGTTTTCATGGATGTGTGTGGTTTCCGGCAGACATACAAGAGGAGATGATGTGGGACTTTAATTCCTTAGTTTAGGGAGTTCATCCTAGTGTCACCAAGATGTATCAAGACCTGAACCATCACTATTGGTGATCGGGTATTAAGGGATATGTTGCTAGTTTCATCATGAGGTGTTCCACCTATCCGAAGGCAAAAGCAGAGAAATAGTGACTAGTAGGTATTTTGAATCAGTTACCCATTCTCGAGTGGAAGTGGAACAATGTCGAGATAGACTTCATGATAGATTTTCCGAGGTCACCTTGAGGGAATGGTGCGGTTTGGGTTGTCATTGACAGACTCATGAAGGTTTCCCACCTATTATCGATCAAGGATACCTTCAGTGTGGATGATCTTGGGAGGTTGTACATCCGATATATTGTACGTCTACATGGGGTTCCACACTCCATTTTTTAGATAGGGACGTATGTTTTACTTTCCAGGTCTAGTAGGGACTTCAGAGGGCTTTGTGTACACAGTTACTTCTGAGTATAGCATACCACCCCCAGATAGATGGCCAGTCCAAGCATACGATTCAGCTGCTTGAGGACATGATTCGAGCATGCATCCTGAATTTTGGGGGTTCATAGGAGAAGAACATATCTATTGTGGAGTTTTCCTACAATAATTCTTTTCAAGAAACTATTCAAATGGAACCTTTTGAGGCTTTGTACGGTAGGTCATGTCAATCACCCTTATGTTGGCTGGAGGTAGGAGAGGCAGCTATGCTAGGACCATGTCTTGTCCAGGAGACCACAGAGAAGATAGAGTTGATTCGAAAGAGGATGGCTAATGCACAGTCAAGATATAAATCTTATGTTGATTGAAGGAGATGACCTCTAGAGTTTGAGGTTGGAGATCAGGTTTTCCTACATGTCCCACTGATGTTGGGAAATATAAGAATTAAGAGATAGGGTAAGCATTCACCAAGATAAATTAGGCTGTTTGAGTTTTTGGAGAGAGCTGGACTGGTTTCCTATTATTAGCAGTTACCTCATAGGTACCGGGATATGCACGACGTCTTTCACATTTCTCAGCTCCAACGTTACTTCTCGTACATTTCTCATGTTTTCCAACATGAGGAGGTTAAGCTTGAGGTAGACGCCTCATTTGAGGAGAGTCCTACCCGGGTTATTGATTGAAGTGATAAGGTTCTTAGTCGTCGGTTTGTTCCTCTAGTACGAGTGCTATGGTAGCACGGGAAAATATAGAACGAGACTTGGGAGAGGGAGGCTAATGTACGATCGCATGGCCAGAGCTGTTTGGGGATTATTCTTCTATGACACCTTGTTAGGGAAACTCAGGGACAAATTTCTTTATGGGGGAAAGATTGTATGAACCTGGATCTTCTTTTCAGGTATGAATCTTGTTTTCTGGTGTTTTTGATAAAAAGAGGAGTTTCTGAAAATTTTAGGAGTACATGTTGTGTACTTATAAATACATGTCATGCACCTAGGTTCCACAAGTGACTGTAAACTAGCCGTGTAATGGCCATGTACACGACCGTGTGTGGTGACCTGGAGACCGGCTAAAGTGGAGGCTAGAAAAGGAAAGTACATGGAGTGTACATTTAAAGAACACGCTGTATACTTTCTTTTTTATTTCATTAAATGTACCGAGGTCACATGTAATTGACAGAACCCTCTTCTTCTTCCTCTGTCACATCTAGGAGCGATTGAATGGCATGGATCTTCTCCAAACCCCGGACTCACTGTCTGTTCTCTGAATCGACCGTCATCGATTGCATTGGGATCTCCACGGTAAGCTCTTCCTTCTTCTAGAACATGATCTCTTGATTTCTCCTCTTTCATGAGATATCATTGGTTGAATATTTTTATCATTTTTTTAGATCTATGATGTTCTAGGGAGATTCAAGGCATAAGGTTCACATATATCATCCATACAATGCCAATGTAGGTGGTTTGTGCCTTTCCGTAGTTAGTCTTTGAGTTATATGTGCAAAAGTTCACAATACACTTGGTCGTGGGATTGCATGTTTATAGGTGTTAGCCCTATTTTTTCCTTCTATTCCTTGTTTGTTTGGATTGATGCTAATTGTTTTTGAATAGGGTTAAATTTTCTATGATATGGATGTTTTTCCCATGTTTGCTTTTTTTGACCGTTTGGTCTTTCTTTCCTGTTAGGCTGCTTTTCTCTCCATGTCTAGTATTGTAAGATGGAGTGATTTTTCTATTATTTTGTGTTATGATATAGTCTATTTAACAAAGTAGTTCTTGAGGTTTACTTTCACTTCCATATAACGTTGTGCATGATTGAAATACACAGGGCTATGTCATCCTGATGTAGTAGACCATAGGGAGAATGGATGTTGAGGGCTTCTCCAGAGAGTTTATTTATTGTTATGTTGTGAGACTATATGGGGTGGGATTTTTGCTCCCTAAAAGTGTCTGTAGTTTCCTAGATATGGTCTACTGGGGGAATTGGACATTGATTTCTTCCTCAGAGTGCATATTAGTTACCGATACGAGACCACAGGGGGAATTGATGTTGTGTGATTCCTCATAGAGTCTTTGCTAAATCTGAACCAAATGGGTTTGACTCTGTGTACATTCTAGAGGGTTTCTTGTGTTTGGTTGGTTGAACCATAGGTATTATGTTGTTATTACGTTCAATAGGGTTAACTAATTTTGATTGGTTTCTCTTGTTATATAAAAATTAATTCAATTGAAATTATAGGAGTGTTACTATGTGTACGTCCTTGTTTACTGCTTGATTTTGTTTATTGCCTGCCATATATATTCACTGACTGTTAGGCACAGATCTTTGGGTGGTTGCCTACTAGGATTCATCTCACACACTATTTGTATCATGCTTTTAAGCCCAAACAGATTATATTGTTGTAGGTATAGATAAGGGAATGTGCCCTTATAATTCTGGTACTTGATTTTTATGGAGCTGGGGAGCACGGGACGAAGTTAAGGCTTGCGATGTTGTGGAGTTGTTTACTTGATTTTCTTTTGTAATTTGGTTTAGTACTGTATTCCAGCATTGTGACTTTTTTGGCTTCTTTCCTAGACATATGTATGATGCATCATTTTGATATATATACTCCATTTTTTATTACATCTGGTGCTTATTTATTGTATGCTATACTGCTTCTTCTATTGTTATCTGTTTATTTCAGAAAAGTTACTCTTCCAATGAGGGCATAGTTTCCCCACTATCACACCTAAGGTCCTATCTTTTAGTTGGAATCCTCTGGTTTTTGGGGAAATGCTCTTGAGGCCATGTGTCCAACAGGGTATGGGGAACCTCTGGGCAGCTTTCGGAATCGGGGCGTTACAGCTGTCATCTAAGATCTGTATTTATGTTGTCGAGGCAAAAAATTTAGTTGTCCTAAAAACACAGTCATTAGGGAATTTTTCAACCAAAATGTGTGTGTGCATTTTTAAAAAATGGGACACCCCAATATTCATCTAATTCTATAGATTGTTAAATTTCCATGATCAAGGAAATCATTTATTTTCACTTAAAACATAGGCCTCAATGTGAATTCTTCACTTCTATGAGAATCATACATTGTAACACATGTATCTAATACCAATTTCAGATCTTTAATAAATGGAGTCAAATAGATATCAATAACATTGCCATGTTTCTTTGGTCTAGATATGATTTGAGACAACATAATTTATTTTTGATTCTTATATAAATAAGGTGTCAAGTTATAATTTACCAAAATGATGGGCCATGTACTGTGAGTATTATTATGTACACCAAAAAGATTTATTCTATCTGTAGATAATGTAAAATGAATGTTTCTTATGTTATTTGAAAATTTAGGATACATATAATCAATTTTCTTCCACGAAGGTTAATTTTTTGGATGATGTAGGTTCCCATCATTAATTATTATATCTATATTCTATGTTAATTATATCGCGGCTTCTTGACATCCATATTGTCTTCTAAACCATGGAATGATAGAAAAGTACCATACATATTTTTAAGGACTTGAATCATTTTTCTTGTATCAATTCATTCCACACAATATACAACCATTTAGACAAGAATGTATTTTTTAGAGATCATTCCCATTGAATTTAGAATTTATTTAGTTTCATGTGTTCAACATGGTAGTTCATTTTATTCTATTAGAATATCATTCATGAGACCAAGTAGTTCTTTAAATATGGTGTCACTCCATCATGTGCCAGCTTTCAAATTATATAACTTCAATATAGCTAAAAATGTTGTGTATTTAGTACAACTGGTATACAATGATCTCTTAGCACAACTATTTAACTTATCAAGAAACATTGGACAATCACAAAGGCAATCCTTAATATCCATTTTTATTTCTTCCATGTTATCTCCATCATAATTTATACGAGTATTCAAATAAAACGATCCATAAACTATAGTATCATCTGAATCGGTGTGTACGTTTAGTTTTCCCCCATGTTTAGTAAAACATTTATAGCTCTAAGATATTTTATGACAAATCAAATGTTATTATAACTCTTATATACTAAGTTCATTTTATAAAGATAATGTAAAGAAAGAAAAAATATTTGAGAAGGTTTTTCTGCATGCTCTATTGAAAACTTGATGAACTAGTTAACTCAATATTCATAATGTTGTGTCAAATGATTGGAATCCATCCATTTTTTATTCGTATCCATACTATTGGGTTTATCAAATATTAATTTTGTACAATAAATAAATAAATAAACATAAGATAATCATTATCAAAAGTGAATGTTATAAATAATTCTAATAAGGGTAACCCAACATTTGATTATTTTAAAGAATTATAGTATGCTATAAAGAAAATGGGTAATTGAATTTAAGAAAATAATTACTCCATTGTGGAAGGTTTTATCCTCTGAATTCATTCAACGGTGAATGTTATAGACAAATTTCATCCTCATCAAATAATCTCCAAAACATTTATCAATTCATTTTATTGTTAGATACACATCCTTCATATCCTGTACACATGAACCTATGTTGCATGAAATAATCTAGGGAGTAGTCATCCAGTGACGACTAATGCTCAAAGTAGTACAATCAATATAAAATAGATAGGGATGAGTCTCAAGCTACAAATTGTAATAATAACTGTTTGAGAGATAAAGTTCATGTGGAAGAAAGTTGTACTGCATTGTGTTCTTTAAATGGGGTAATGCCTTCCATCTATGGGAATTAAACCATTAAAACTATTAATTAACTTGTGGCCTATTGAAGGTGATATTTGGGGGGCATAAACATTCTTCTCTGGGATTTAATGGGTCTCGTCAAGGATATGTTATGATATATAAATCTTTATATAAATTGTATTTGTGTATTATATAATAAATATAAATATATATTTATTTATTTGTGTAATATATATCTTTAATTGTTTCATATATATTTTTATTTTATATATTTTTTAATTTAATATATATATTTTTTGTATAATATATATATTTGTATACAATATCTATATAATATATTTGTATAATGTATATTTTTATAGTATAATATATATATATATTTCATAATATATATATATAATATATGTGTGTGTATTTTTAAAATATACTTGTGTGTGTGTGTCTAATATATAAATATGTAATATATAATATAAATATATATCTTTATTTTTTTATTTTTTTATTTTGTCCTATTTATACACATAAATATATAAATATTTTAAATATTTTTATAACTAATTAGTTTAATAAATTTAATAGAAAATTATAATATATATATATACATATTATATATATATATATACACAAACATGTATATTGACATAGATAAATATAAATATATTTATAAACATGTGTGTGGGTCTATATGTTTATATAAAAATAATTATATTATAGATTTACCATTATATATATATATATATCATTATATTGATATGATTCATGTGAGGTGTACATGTACCTGACTTTTATTCCATAGACCCTACAGTCAAGTCTAAGAGGATTAGATTTTCTTGTTTGGTGTAGTCTATGTGTAGAAGGGTGGCAGTGGTCGCCTGTGTAGAAGGAGGTAATGATGCAGATGAGATTTCTTTTGTTTTAAAATTATGAAAATTATTAAGTGGTCGATGATCTCATGAAGTAGGAGTTAGTGGCATTGGGGCGGGCGAGCAGGTTTCACAAAATCGGCAAACGGTGAGGGTCAGAGAGTGTAAGGAATGATAAACCTATCTCCATTCAACCAAACATTCCCAATAAACATTGTTGATATACGAATGGTAAAGAAATAACGATGATAAAAAACTCAAGTAGATGTCACCAAAAAATCAACCAATGAGTGGGGAGGAGGAGAAAATAAGATACCTTGGATTGAACCTTTGAATTGTCTGAGAGAAAGTAGAGATATCAAAAACCTAGAAAACGTTTGATCCATGGATTTGTTTGACCCTTGAATCATTCAAGCCTTGTATTTGAGCCTTGAAATTTTTCAAGGCATGATTCAAGCCTTGATTCGAGCATTGATTCACTGAGGAGGAGTGCTGGAAGAGGGTAGATTTCATGGAAATCTTCAGATATCATGATGAGTTTATGACTGGTTAGGGTTATTTAAATAGTATGAGACACTTTTATTAGCGCTTCCAAAAAATAAATTATAAAGACCCCTTTTATCTATGCTAAATTTGTTAGCACTGATAAAATCCAAATTTATCAACACTGAAATTATAGTGCTAGTAATGATAGATTTTATCAGCACTTTTTTGTGCTGATAATGCTCTATATTTATAAGCACTAAAAAAGTGTTGATAAATATTGATTTTTTCAGCACATATTAATTAAGCGATGATAAAGAATTAATAATTATAATTATAAATAACATTTTTTTAAATGTATTTATATGATTATATATATTTAATAAATATATATATATTAAAATATAGTAAATATATTTTTTATTTGAATAAATTCATTATAATTTTATAATTATTTAAATATATAATTATTTATTTATAATTATATAAATAATTTTTTAAAAAATAATTATTATATAAATATTTATATTATTTAATAAATATATATAAATATAAATATCGTAAATATATTCAATACTTAAATAAATTTATTAATGTTTTAAAATTATTTAAATTTATATAATTATTTATTTATAATTATATAAAAAAATTGATAAATCAATATTTGTTTATTTTTAATTATAAATATATAAGTGTATAAAAATAATTAATATAAATTTATAAATATATTAATTTATAAATATTTTTAAAAAATAATTTTTTAATATTATTAATGAATATCTAATCTTAAGTGCATTCATGTTAAAAATTTGTAAAATTGAATAAGTCAAAATGATTACACTTTAACAATATTGAAAAAATGGATAAGTTTTATTAATCAAATATAAATTATTAAAAAATTGTGGATATATATTGAAATAAAGATGAATATATATTGAAAATCTTAAAGAATATTAAATAAATATATATGAAATAAATGATTGAAATTGAATAAATTTCCCAAAAAAATGCATGTGTGTTTTGCATATAAAAATTCATTAATTACATATATGTGAAATCAATATAACACATTTTTTATATATGTTAAATTGAAAAATAAAACGACATTCAATTATGTCTATTAATCGATGCAATTTGTCAGTATTTTTAATTGATATTAATTTTTAATTATAAACCATTATTCATTAAATATATATTTGTACATATCTTTATATTTAATATATATTATTTATTAACATTATTGATAATTATTTAATTAAGAAAATGATTAATATTTTTCTCACCATTCAAATTCTTAATTTTTATTTGTTTAATTTTTATCTTACATGTATCTATATATTTAATATATATTATTTATTAGTATTTATAATTTTTATATTGTATGATCAATTTATTCATTTTTATCAATAATTATTTAAGTAATAAAAATATTAATATTTTTTAATAAAATATTTTTTATTTTTTATTTATTTCATTATTTCATTATATTAAGTTCTTTATCAGTGATAAAAAAGTTCAAATAAAGGATCCCTTTATGGGTGCTAAAAATAAATCGATGATAAAGGGTATCCTTTATTAGGGCTAAAAATAAAGAACTGATAAAGTGAACCATTTATTAGTGCTAAAAATAAATCACTGATAAGAGTCACCCTTTTTCTACGCTAAAAAGCACTGATAAAAGTCACCCTTTATCAGTGCTTGTTTTAGCACTGAAAAGGTTCCATTTATCTTACCTTTTTTCTAACACTGATAAAGATCAGTGCTGTTAAAGGCTTTTTTGTTGCAGTGAGATATGTGGAAATCCTCCTATTAATAACAACAATAAGAACTTTTTATGGGAAATTTTACATAATAATTGGCGTGTATTTCTTGATTGAGGAGGGGTTATTGATTTTGTGGATGAGGATAATAGTGGTGGCACATGAAACTATGGGAAGACCCCTTTCCCCATCCTTGAAAAAATCCCAAATGAGTTCCCCAAGATCATCTTTGATGATGGACCATGAATTTTGATAGAAAGATCCCAAGAAACCATCTGAACATACGGAAAATTCAAGGTTAAGATCCTTATCTACTTCCCAAATCTCAACTTTTCCATGAATATTCTCAAATAAGAGGTTAATATCCTTAGAGGTCACCCACGGGATACTGTCAAGTAAGTCATCTTGGTCTCTTGGAATTCTATTCTACCAGTGAGGATTCAACCCCGCAAGAAGGTAGTAAAATTACAAAGCCTCCATACCTCCACCCACACTAACATCATTGGTGAAGGATCTGTCATCAAGAAGGATTTTAGGGGCAGTGGATCTTTTTTGTTTATTAATGCAATCTTGTAAGTAAGTATTGTTCTTGTCCCCCTACTTCATCCAGGTGGATCTCAAATGTTCCCGAAAAAATTGTTCATGTTCAAGAATAAACTCAGCCAAGAGGTCCTTAATGTTGACCATATTTACAAAAATATCATCATGTCATCTAGTTTCTAGTTCCATCTGATCTTGCTCAATATTTTCTTTGAAAGATCCAGATCAGAGAAAGAGGAATTTCTGTTGTTATCCCACAGACATAGGACCTCTTTCAAGAGTCTTAATTTATTATGAAATCCCACACTTGATCCTTACTCCATAATGAAAAAATAGGATGATCTCACATGCAGATGAAAGTTAGGGTTAGTCTTCCACCGACTAGAGTAGAAGAAATGGCCACTTCCCATGCCAGGGCCTCCCAGTCGAATAAGGAGAGGGGAATGATCAAAAATTTCCTAATAAAAGTGTTCAATAAATTCATTTGGAAAATAATATATGGAATGGATGTTGGCCATGTAATTATCCAAATGACACAACATGTGGTAGTTTCCTTTCTAGTTATTACACCATATAAATTTGTCACCTGAGTATCCCATGTTAAGGATTCTATTCTGAGAAGTGAAAGAGGTGAACTCATGTATATCACTTATTAGGAATTTATTACCTCCCTTATTCTCCATGGAATCTATAAATGAGTTAAAATTACCACTAACTAGTTTTCCCTCATCACCCATATTGATACTTCACAGTTCTATCTAGAGAAAACACCTCTCCCTCACATTTTACTTAAAATAAATAGAGGAGATGAGGCAATTAAAATTAGTAAATATTTCCTTCATGGAAATATTTTGGTTGGAGACCACAATCTTAACCATTGAAATGAAGACATTCCAAAAAAATCCATATGTACTGATTATATGGTTCACTATGTATATAGTTACAGATACAAAGTTTGATCAAAAAATCATGTATCTTAGTGGAGTGTT
Organism: Viscum album; assembly: GCA_963277665.1. NCBI lineage: Eukaryota > Viridiplantae > Streptophyta > Magnoliopsida > Santalales > Viscaceae > Viscum > Viscum album. The sequence continues at coordinate 1,374,716,639 of OY728135.1, forward strand.
GTTTGTGCTTGAATATGGAAATGAACAATACATTATTATGATTCATCATAAAAGCGATAAAATATAACTTCACAAGGGCTCCCAATACACAGGAATTCTAGATGATAAATGTGATCATTGGATATAAAGGAACCTAGAATTGTCCATATGCGACCGAAATCCCTTGTATTAAACTAAAGAGGACCCTTTCCCCCTTTTGGCATGAGCCCTTGTATGCATACCACTAGGAGAAAGAGAGATAATGGTTCATTCCATGTTAGTGTCGACATGTGATAATGATAAAACCCCATTTGAAAGGTGTATAGGATAGAATAAAGAGGGTTCGGGATCCTCTAACATGGGGCCCAAGGTAAGAACAACCTTTTGGTGGTGACGAAAAGCTGAATTCTAAGAAAAAAAACATAAGGATTCAAAATAGTTGAGTATCCGAAAGCCTAGACTTACAAACATAATTTCACTATTTCAAGAATGGGTAAAATCCTTGGAGGGGGATAAAATACCATAATATCCAGGCACATCATCTTCTTGTTAACCCATTTTATCTCTAACTATGTTAAAAATATTGTTTTTACTAGTCTTTATAACCAAAAAATGAAAGTATACTCAACAAAAAATTTATAAATGATGGTTAAAAATATGGAATAAGTTTTATCAAATTGAATTTATATAAGTTTCCTTAATTAATTTCAATATAATGTCACAAAAAACAATAAAAATTGTTTTTTATAAAAATAAAATATTAATAATAAATGTGAGATTACATTAACTCCTTTCCATATAAAAATCATTATATTAATTTTAAAATATTTGATAGAATATATATTTTATACATATCCTTAACATTGTTAATAATTACTGATTTATTTAATTTATTAAAATAAAAACACATTGGTAACACTAAAACTTTTTCCCAAATAATATCTTGTTTTACATTTAAATGATTTTATCTTCATTCATAACCATTTGATAACTAATGTATGAATGATTATTCATACATTACCAATAAATATAATTAAAATAAATATTAAATAGTTATCAATATATTTTTTTAATATTATTTCATAACATTTATATAAAAAAATTTATTTAGAACAATAGGTTTTTTATTCATGAAATTATTTTATTAAACTTTTATCGTTACTTCTTAGGCATTAATCATTAAATTTTAAATGCAGTAAAAATTATTATATATATTTCATAATTTTTATAATCCTATTCATACCCTATATTTACATGTTCTAGTTTATAAATTTCATAACATATCATGGTTAATTTATACTTATTGTATCATGTAAATTAATCTATCAAATATATAAAAAAAATTTCAAATAAATACATATAAAATACCTGGGTATTCCAATAAAATTTTAAAGAATATAGTCAATAAAAAATTGATCTTGATATGGAAGATCGTGATTTGTAAAAAAGAGTATAACAAATAAATAATGGTTAGTTGGTGGAGTTTATTATTATTGAAGAATATTTTATCATACATAGAATGATAATATCTATTCTGAGTGATTTTCAATTGAAGATAGAGTTATTATGTGATTATCACAAATGTCTATTTTCCATTCATCCTAGAAGTACCAAAATGTATAAATACCTTCAGGAATATTATTTTTAGGATGGTATGAAGAAGGATATTAGTGATTTTATCATGAAATATTCAATATACTAGTAGGTTAATTCTGATAAAAACTACCAAAGTGTATGATTCATCCTATTTTAGATCCAAATCATATACATATATTTTTTTGGTGATATTACCAAATAAATATTAGAGTAACAATATTATTTGGATAATTATTTATAGTTTGAATAAATTTTCTCATTTTATGCCAATTTATGATACTATGTTTTTAGATACACTTTAGAGTCATTATCAAAAGGATATAGTTAGGTTATATTCAGTTCCCCTCTCTATTGTATATTATCATGATCCTATATTAACATAAATTGTTTTAAAAGAACTCCCGAAGTCGATGGGTACTATATTAAATTTTAGTATAGCTTTTCATCCTTAATCTGATGGATAGTTAGAGTGTACACTCTATACATTAGAGGATATGATTGGAGAATTATCATTATATTTTATGGATAATGGGATATATGTTGTTATATGGTTAAATTTTATTATAATAATAGTTTTAATTCATCTATAAAAATTCCCCCTTTTGAAGAATTATATGGAATTTAGTTTCAGAAAGTATCATATTATGATGAAGTCGGTGAGAGAAAATATTTAGGACCATAATTGGTAGAAGTAATGGTGGAGAAGATAAATATAACTCAAAACCACATGAGGGGAGTATATATTAGGAAAATGATTTATATAGATAACATAATGAAATGAATTTTGTTTAGGGTAGGTGACAATGTCTTTCCTAAAATATCATCATTGAATAGTGTAAATGATTTTATTAAAAAATGAATGTTGAGCCCATGGTTTATTGAACCCTATTAAAATATAGATAATAGGGTTTATTTTCTTACCTGGTGGTTATGCCTCTAATTTTATCTTATATTCATGATGGGTTTCATCTTTCTCTGTGATGAAAGTGCATACAGGATAAATCTCTTATTTTGAGCCATAAAGTTTAAATGATAGAGGAGAATATATCTTATAAATAAAATATTTTTCATATTTTTGATCAAAATTAGTAGGTATGTGGAATATGGTGATTCATCAGGTTATGGTTTTATAAAAAAACTAACATGATTGAGGAAGCATCATGGGAATTAGAAAAGCTATAATGGAAAAATTTCCTAACATTTTTTAGTAATGAACAAAATCATGAGGATATAATTTCTAAAATGGGGAGAATGTGAAAACCTAGGTAATGATAATAATAAATCAATTATATTTATTATTAATTTCATAAATATATTTTATGGATTCAAAAATTGTATTATAATTTCATATATATTTTTTGTCTGAAAATAAAGTTGTTATATTCTAGCTGAAATGATTTGAATAAAATACATAGTTCTATTTAAATTTAAATTTATAATGTTTATGGTTTTGAACTAATAAAATTAATTTCAATTTTGGATTTATAATATCAAATTTTTCTTGGGGTGAATTTTTTGGATTTTCGAGAAATGTTTTATTTTTTGGTGAATAGTGAAAATACAGTTATTTTTGTTAAAAATATTTATTCTTTTCAAGATTTTAAAAATTATAAAATTATATTTGATTTATTATAAATTAAAATAATTCCCAATTTATTAAAAATAATCTTAATAAATCCATAAAAAGAATTAATATATTTAAATTTGGTATAAAATCATTTTTATGCCCAAAAATGAAAATTTTATAAAAACTCTTTTCCTTTGTGTTTTACATATATATTTTGAAATCAATTTATACAAATTATAATTACTGAATATTAAAAATTTATTTAATATTTATAATCAATATTTTTTAAAAAATATTTTTTAAATTTCAATTTTGGCCATAATGTATACTTTCCATGGTAAGACTTTATCACCTTGGTGGTGGTTAAAATGGTTAACAGTGGGTTAAACTATTGGACAAGGTAAAAAAATATCTTAAGAATGGAAAAATGTGATTTTTTATGTTGAATAAGTACATAACTTGTCTTTTATTAATAAAAAAATTCTACCTTAGGGACTTAAAATAGACATTTATTATATTTTAAATTTTAAATTAGTTACAAAATTGCCACCATCCTCACTTATGAATGAGAACCGCATATCCTCACCAATTCACTCACATAAAACCACTTTTATCAACCAAAATATACCCAAATAACTTACTAGGATCCATAACTATGTCATACTGGAGCTAATATTCTCAAAAAAACTTTCATAGAAGGATTAATGTGTTAGCAAAAGGGAGATATCCGGGGAGGATGTATAAGTCATAACCAACCTATTTCTAGTTTATATCTTCTTATAAATTCATAAAATATATTCCAAAAACTATAACATAATTATATATGTATATTATATTATGATAATGGAAAATTTCATTTATGACTATTTTTCATCATATGGGATATGAAAACATCACCTATGTGTACATCTGGACTGTAATTTTCAAGAAGCGATATGTTCACCACATCAAAAAAATAGTTTTGAAGATATAATTAATGAATATATAATATTGTTTTTGAAATTATTATGATTCTATAATGATAAAATATTAATTACCTTCGTACAATTTTTATCCATTGGGAATTGATTACGCCACTCGTGGGTATGTATGCAATACCTCCTCCATGAAGCGATATGATTTATTTTTCATTACTGCCACACAGGGTAGGTTATAAGGATGGAGATAATTAATAAATATGAAATTTATAACATAATTATTATTTTGGTAATGTAAAATATTATATACCTTATTTATTTTAAATCTAGTTCAAAATGGAAGCGTTTCTCGTGTGTAAGTGTGGACTACTACATCCATGATATTTCATTTTTCATATCCACTATCCATGTATGATTATTAAAATGTTTATAATGTTTAAAATTAATAACTTTTCATGATTATTATTCTTTAAATAATTTTATTATGATCCCTTTTAACTTATTCAACTTAACGATGTCATTTTCCTCATACAAACTGAACATCCTCTAAATATCCAATGTGAAGTTTTCCTTTTTCACAATTAAATAAAACATTCTAATAGAATAAATAAAAGGAATAATGATACTATAATGAACGTTGAAAATTTTATTAATCAAGTAGAAATTTGATTTAATTTTATTAATCGTGAGGTTAGGAATATGAGGCCAATAAGTCTTGAGTCGAGGTAAGGGATTTTCTTTTAAAAATATTTTTTGAATGTTTTCATTCCAACTCATTTTTTCATGTATAGATTCATTTAAATGATTCTATAATATACTTTTTTATTATTAAATGTTTTCAAATGTTAATTTTATAATATTCATTATTTTTTAAAATAGTATAAAAAATGTATCTTTTGTATTATTTGAATATGGGTTATTTTCAACTTTTTACAAATGTATAGAATAATATTTTTTAGTGTATAAATCTTAACCACCATTTAAAACCATAATATAAATTATTCATTATCAAGATTAATCTAAATGATAAAAAATATTTTTATAGAATTGCATGTTCCCACTCTAATGGGATATTATAATTTTGAAATTTTTTTATACGGAAATAGAAAAATATACTCATCTTTATGGACTAAAAGTGTTAATTCTTATGGTTGTAAATTCCAATTAAAATGAGTTTTATAGTTAACAATCAATTTATATGTGTTTTATTAATGATATTGTTCATGTAAAATTTATTTGAAACATGGGTGAGTATGATATAGGTCTGACAATGGGTGATCCTTCTATATCATTCCAATGTAATCGGTAAAGTGATTGAGTATACCAGTGATAGGTTACCCCAAAAAAGATGTTGGAATTATCCAATTAGGTAATTAAAATGAATGGTTCTTATAAGGGTGATCATATGAATAATTTTCTATATTACCCACATGATATAATTTTAATTCTTTTTTTAAGTAAATGTGTTGATTTCAAATAGTTGAAAATGATCATATGTTTTTATAGAATGTTTATAAACTTTTAATAAAACATGAAAGGTTTATTTTCAAAAAAATAGTATTTTAAATTTTTTTCAAGAAACAGTTATCTTTATGGTATTTACTTTTTATTTTATATGAATTTTTTTATTATTTAAATTGTGAAATTATATTGTTTTCGGGTAAATGAAAATTGAAAATTGATCTCAAATGTTTATTATTAAAATTATAAACATTCTTATGGATTTTTCTAATTTAAAAATGAAATAATGGGTTTATTTCAATTTATATACCTTAATGATATTTTTTTTCTCATCCCATAATTTAAAATATTTCTTACGGTGCTTAATGATGACTAGAAACATTAATAAAATTAAAGTTCCAATTATGGGTGATAACTTGAAGGATTTAATTGTGGATTTATAAATAACATGTTGTATCACTATGATATTTTTATTAAATACTTTTTTTAATATTCTATTTCTTTGATATCTTGAGTTACATGCAATAAAAAATTTGGAATAACTGTGTAACATTATTGAAAAATTATGTATTCATTATCTCGTAGTCGTTGGATTTCTAAATATAAATAGTTATTACTAAATTATAAAAAATATAGAGTTTTCACATTTATAAAATGAATTCATTTTTTATCAAAATATTATAAATAAAAAGGAAAAAAATTCAAAAGAAAAATTGATGTTTTCTAAAAAGATACTTTTAAGCATACAATGTATTTTTTATATTAATAAATTAAACAAATCACTATTGATGAATGATTTTAATGAAATGTATTATTTACATTATCAAATGTTTAAAAAATTCAATAGATATTTTTTATGAATATGATATGAATAAATCTAATTTTATTCTTAAAAATATAAATTTTTTCTAAAAATTAGTATTTGTAACATTTTTTTAACATAATTTAAAATTAATTTATTCTATTTATAGTTTTTGAACTATATAAACATAATTGAAAATTTTTAATTAGGGTGTTTAAATCTTCAAAATAGTCCCCTTTTATTTTTTCGTCAATATGAATACTAACGGTGGTCAATTTATCACCTCACTAAAGGGTAAATTGGGTTAATCTATTTTATAAATAAATGATAAGACCATAATTTTTCATTATAATTATTATTTGAGGAGTTACATTTGGCCCTTATAACCTTAGGAACTAAATTGAGTTATTTTATTGACACTTGTCCACGAAAATGACTTATAAATTACTTAAATCAAAGAAACTTATAATGTGTCACTATCTTAATTTTAAATATCATTTATGTAATCACATAAGGAAAAAAACTAGTTATAAATGAATCTTGACAATAAATTTGATCTTAATAAAATTATTTTCAAGATATAGATTTTATTTTTATTTTTATTAATTATATAATTACCTTAAATTCTTATGAAACATCAATGCAATATTTCTCAAATTAATAAAAACATATAATAAATTATTTTAAATATATTAAATGTAATTTTGTAGATTAATATGACATAATGGAATTATGTTAAAAATTTATATTCAAATTGAAAAAAAAATTCTTTATGTTTTTGAAGTCAAATTAAATAAATATTTTTAAAACGGATGTTAATATTATTTTATCAAAATAATATGTTACTAAATTATTTAAATTTATGGAAAATATTAAAATATGATAAATGGGATAATATATGGTCAAAATTTCATCCCCTCTATATTTATGGGCCATTTTTAACCATTTGTATTGAGAATAAATTTATTTTATTTTATACTTTTATGAAATTCCAAGTGTTCCCTTCCCCTACCTTATAAAACGACACCCTTTCAATCTATTCTTCACACCCCTTTGATCCTTCTAGCTCCACCATCCCCTATAAAATTCCTATATAAATATCCTTATCCGCATTCTAGAGTTGTTTCTCTTCCAAAAATACCAACACTAGATACTTTATTAGGAAATATGAAGGATTTATTTCAAATAAAAGGAATTTAGATAGCTTTGGAAGCAAGTCGAACTCAAGATAATTGATTTTCAATTCAGTTTTATTTTCATTTGACACATGTCATATTTACAAATTGTTTATTTTTTAATATGTATATAATATCCATGAATCTGTTTTATGAGACATATTATGAATTTTATGGGGATTTAAATATCCATATGAGGTTATTTCTTTCATGGGGAATATGATTTAAAATATACCAAATTGGTAAGGGCTTATTTCAAAATCTCATAAAAATTTAAAAATTATTTTTTTAAGTCTCTATTAGGGAATATTAAAAAATGTTTTCAAAAATGTATTTAATATTCTCCTATTGTTGTATAAAGTCATTTTTACCCATGTTTTCCTTTTTACAAAAGGGTTTGAAAATAATATTCTTGTTGTTTTAAAAATGATGTACTTTGTGAATTTTCCAAAAAAAATATTGAATGAAATTTTTTCATATTATATGAAATGTATAAGGGCCAAAACATAAACATTCTGTAATATTGAGTTTTAGGTCAAGAATTAATTATTTCATATTTAAGGATGTTTTTAGATTTATATTTTTATATAATTAGGTAATAACTCATACATAAAAAAATCATAATATATAAAGTGGACACTTTTGATTAGTATCCATTTTTTTCCATAATATAAAAATTTTAAACTAAATCATGATTTCTATTCATGGAAAATCTACACGACTTATAAATTTACTTATTCCTTTACCTTAACCATACTTAAACCATGAGAAAAAAAATTTAATATAAGGGATGAGCATAAAAATATTAGTATGGTACATAATAAATAAAGAAAAATATTAGTCCAATGAAACATAAAAAAACTCAAATTACATTTACATTTAACTTAAATTTTCATTGAGTGAATGAAGTAAAATATTTTAACATGAAAAAAACCATTTATTCTCAAAATAAATAATTTAAACACATATAAATAAATTAAAAAACCCTATTTTGTGTGACTTAGAGCATTATATTTATAAAATAATTTCAAAGCCCCTTTAATTGGAATAACCATATAATTGACATCATAAAAAATAATATTTTTTTTGAGAAACAAAAAAATAATTTAAAATGAGACATAAAATTTATTTTCTAAATAATTTACGTCTATATAAAACATTCTAAAATTCATTTTAAAAACATGAAATTGGAAGAGAAATATTTGGTAGAAAAATATTAAAATATTATTTTTTAAAGGAAAAGTCTCTTATCACTTGGGAAACACTCGAATCAAAATCCCCATGAAAGAATAAAATTAAAAAAAATTAAATTCCATGAGAATAGATTAATTCAAGATATAACATGTAAAAGGGTCTCTATATACACCTTATAAAATAATATAGGTGCATGACATCAAAATATGCCTCAATAAAAGGAAATTGGGGAGAACTTCCTTACCTTGAGTCTGACTTATCACTTGTGTCTTTATCTTCCTGAATAACAAACTTATGATAATTATTTACTTTAATGGGAAACATTTTATGGTTATTATTACTTTTATCCCACTTATTAAAATGTTTTATACAATTAATTAATCAGTTAAATTTACATCATATGTTTTGACCATATTCATCTTATGTATCAAAAATTACTTTGTTAGGTTCACTATGGTTAAAGAGGTTATTATTTAAGAATATACATAATATGAATAATTAAATAATTATCATATTTATACTTAAATTATACTTTTAGGAAAAGTCAAGAAATATGGTTTTGAGAAATGATGTTTGTTATGCTCATATAGACGGTAGGTCGTATGTATGCCTGAGTAATGTTCCCAATTTACAACGATCATTATGGAAAGAATATATATAGTATTTAATCATTAAATAATGATCATAATATCATATATAACATATTAGTTTCTCATATATTCTTATATATATCATCTATGTGTTTTTTTGATGAAAAGAGAGTCACATTGCTTTGTGAAGGAGGTATTCCACATGTACACGAATGATGTTATCTCATTTTTAGTGAGTGAAAAATAAGAATTAAAATGAGGTATTATCTTTTCAGAATGATAAATATGTCATTAATATAATAATTATCTCATTTATATAACATTTATTTATTTTATTCATCTGTATTTCTTTCAATGTAAAGCGTTAGTGAGAAAGAATCACATTGCTTCACAACGTGGTAGTCCACTTTATACATAAATCACATTACCATATCCCCTATGGAATAAACATTAAATGGTATTTATGATATAATGAAATAATAGGTATAATTATTTTATAATTATCACATATAATCACTATATCCATCATCATACCCAACCATAATAAGTGGTAATGGAAAAATTAATGACATTGGTTTATGAGACGGTTGTCCACCGTATACATGAGTGATGATTTTCTAACCCATTTGATGGAAGTGGAGATGGTTTTTTTAATGAACTTATTATAAAAAAAACCATGTATATAGAATATAACTATGTTATTATATAATCATGGATTAATATGAATTGAAAGATGTGGTGAAAAAAATGAAATAAAGATGCTCATAGAAAAACATCACCTCCTCATCGGATATCCTGCATTGGTTTGCCCCAAAGCCTTCATATTTTTGATTTAAAACCAAACTAATGATTATTATATGTGAGTAGAGAATTTTTCACAGGATTTTTGTATATAATTTACAAAATAGGTTTTATGGTTTGAATAAGAGAGAGAAGGGTGGCCTTTTATAAGTGAGGTGTGTGGCACACTTGGAATGTTTTGAAAAGATTTAATCATACCCACATTTTTATCATGCCACAAGCTTCAAAAATGGTCTATTATCATTCCAAGATGATATAAAGTGGAAATATGTCCAAAAACTATGTGTTTAAAATGTTTGTAGTTCATTTTTAACCCATATGTGTTTTTAACCCTCAATAAATCCATTTTTACCCTAACCACACTAATTAATTTTTACTATTTTCACTATTCATTTTGGTAAAAAATTAAGTTGACCATAGAATGAAATATAAATTATTATTATTCCAATTATGTAATACATTTTTTCAATTAAAATTCACATAAGAGGAAAATTTTAATTTAAAATTATTCTTACGGACACAATGAGAAATAGCGTTTTCAAAGAGAAAATGTTTGAAAGTTTACAGTGTTTTTATATCAAAATTCAATATGAAAAAATTTTAAATGTACTAAATTGGATTATATGATATAGAATTTAAATAATTTTACTTTAAATTAAAATAAATATATAATTTAGTATTATAAATAATTTAATAAAAAGGCAGTTTTCAATTAAAATTCATTATTTTTCACCATTCGTCCAGAAAGGTTACTTTTTAGAAAAATACCAAAAATTCACACTAGGATAATTTTTTATTCATATTTTAAAAAATAAGCTTAATTTTTGAAAAAAATTTCATAAAATATTTAAAAAATCATTTTAAATTATGTTTTCAATGTTTAATTAAACTACATTTTAGAAAAAAGAATATAGTTTTTTTTTAATTTTTTTTTTTTTCAAATGGTTCTAATTTTGCCTTTAATAAATAAATAAATAATGAATTTTTTTAAACTATATATTTTTATAATTTATTTAATACTTTTCATACATAAAATTATAATGGCTAGGTGATAAATATCACTTTAAATTATAATATTTTAATAATACGCACATTTTATTTAAACTCAGTCTTTCATGTAACGCAAACTAAACTCAAAGTTATGTGTAATGAAAGATATTAAAAAGATTGAATTCATTTAAAAATAATTATAACATAAAATATCAGGGTTTTATATTTTCTTCTAATCTTAGTATTCCATATCACACAAGTTATTGAACATAATTTTCTTATTTTAGAATCTCAGGGTGTTACATCCGCCCCCCCCCCCCCCCCCCCCCCCGGGTTTAATAAATTACATCCTCACAATTTCAACTTTATCTCAGTATTCAAATGATGTCAATTTGAAAATAATTTTGTTGTAAACCAACATTGTAAAAATAGTTAATTAAACATCCTATTAATAAGATAGAATGGTGAGTACAATGGTAATATGGAATAATACATAACTAGATTTCTATGTAGGAGAAAATTGGTGGGATTTGAATATTTATACAAGAAAGAAAATCATAAAAAATTATAGATAGTGATTGAGGTTAATTATCACAAACAAGTGAATGATAAATGGATATTTAAGGGTGAAAATATATAAATATATAATTATTTAAAAGATATGTTTCATTTAATATGAATGTAATAGGATAAATTTTTTTGTTATAGGATCCTTTTCCTAATGTTGAGGAGTTATTTTACTACCTAAGAATATAATGAAATATAATTACATGATACATTTCTATTTCATGAGAAAAATTTCCCCCTTTTATTTTTCTTCGATAAATTTCAAATTCATCCCTTACTCAATGAAATAAATATCCAAAATTTATTTGTTATCCCTAAGTCACTAAAATTCACTTTTAATTGATCATAAGAACCATAAAAGAGTGAAAAGTATTTTTGTCTAAATAAAACTATTTCCCAAAAACAATAAGTTTAGCACAATTTATTCAATATAATAGATTAATATATAAATTTCAGACATAACACCACTAGTTCATCATTAATATTCATTGTTCAAAACTTTTATCTAAAAAAATTTTATATTAACCAAGACATTGTGTAGGCTAGTGGTAAATAGTAACCATTATTTTTCTTCAGTCATGAGTTTAAGCCCAGAATCCTTTCCAGATGCGATGAGTTGTCACCCAAAATGTGGTCAGTCGTTTTTCTAATCCATGTTAATATAATTAATATAAATTTCTCAAAAAAATGATGGAAATCATTGAAATAAAATTAATCATTTAATAACCATTTTACTAAGGCTTTCAATAAAACTCTTTTTTCACAAAGTCTAATAATCATATTTTCCAACTATTAAAATGTAGTTAAGGATCATATTAACCCTAAAGGTTATCAATAACATTAAAATTATTTATATATAATTTAAAGGAATTCCACCTTAAATAAATTTTCCACTAAGACATATAATTCATATATCTTTGAAAACTCAATAAATGTCTCACAAAGTATTTCCATTAGTTAAGATATAAAACGAGGGATGCCAAAGACATTGAGATTATGGTAAACCTTTTAAAAATAATGATCTCCCTAGATGTTTCACCACATTACTAGATGGACCAACACCAACTATAGAGGTAGAAAATGATATTCCACCCCATTTTTCTTCTAACCATGATTAGAAAAAAAAACCTGGAATGATAAGTGAACCAACTCGGTGAAATGAGTTACCTTCTCCAAAACTGAACAATCCCCTTACTTCAATGTCAAAAAGTGTTGAGTCTTTTCCAAAATCATTATTTCGGGATAAATATATTAGTTTAATAATATCTTGAAATACTTATAGGTAATATTCTCATGTAACATAGTCTACATATTAGAGTCCCACAATTATCTTCCTAGTACTTCAAGATTTTTTATGGAAAACCCACCATAGAGTAGTTTAGAATTTTCAATAAGTGGAAAATACTCTCAATACACTCAAGAAAGCCTTCAGATACATAAAATACTTTTCCACCATAGAATATTAGTGGATTCTTCAGGGTGAATTTGGAGCCATGATACACCATATATCCCTGGTTTCCAATACCTACCTTTCCCAACGTCTGAATTATCCAGATAACTTCTTCCACTAATGATGAGTTTGTTGGAGGATTCTCCTATAAAAATTTTCTATTATCATCTACTCTAATATTATAAATATCACATCTAGGAGTAATTTTATAATAAATACAAAATAAAATAGGAAGTTAGAGTAATAAAAACCCCTAAATCAAATTATGAATTATAGAATCCATAATATTGAATTTTAACAATAATAATATAATGAAACCACATATTCAATGAAATATGGGAATATATTAGAAAATAATAAGTTCATATAAATAAAAAAAATGACTAAAATTTAACTAAACAACATCAAAAATGATGCTCAAGGTTGATGAAAATCTCTTTTAACCCATGGTAACTTGAGCATTGATAAATAAGTGAACTTTTCTAGAACCCTTCCTCACTTAATACTGGAATTTTGATGATACTTACCATAATCTGACATATACCAAGAACCAAACCTAAGGATTTTAGAGACCCAAACATCTCATAAAAAATATTACATCATAATAGATGTATATTTATTGCATATCATAATGATTCATGCTAGAATAATTTAGGTCAATTCCCTTTAAAAAGCATGGATAGATAATTAACTAGTCATTAAGTGAATGAAATCATCTTCCACTAAGATCTTCATAGCCAAAACCCTTTTTATTCATATCATACATAATACCTATTTTCATAACCAGGGGAAAGGAAACATAAGAAAGGGTTATATTAGATTCATGGTAATGGTAGACAAGGGATATATCAATGTAACATGAAAATTTCGGTATTATAACATTGGAATAACATTTGAAACCCAAATTTCTCATATCATAGATCGTAAATATGAGTCATGGCATAAATATTGGTAGTTTATAAGACATGAATCCTAATAGAATCAAATAACATCATCCATTAGATCATAACATTGGCCTAAGACATAGATTGTGTAAATCATATAATCATATAAAACCTTATTTCATGGATACCCACCATAAAAATCATAACATGTTCGTTATTGGATAACCACCCATGTTCCTACTTAAATCTTGGGATAACCTACCATGTAACCTCTTTTTGGTCTTGGGAAAACCACTCATGTGCCCTCTAATATCATATAATATTAATCATTACCTAATACATTAGAGTAAAATATAGGTCCCACCTATCACATAATCTATGAATTTGTGTTCCATATGATCATAAAACATTCAACATATCAGAACTCATGAAAATAAATGGGTTTTATAAACATTTAATCATAGAATAACCCATAGAAAATAAATGGGTTTCATAAACATATTTTCATCATAGACATAAACCATCCAAAGAAATAATAATGATGGTATCATTGGATCACATCCTCAATAAAGAATAAGTAATATCGAATCATGTCATCTTAGATAGAAAATTATTTTAAAAAAAATCATGTGTAATGTTTATTATGAAAATTATCATTTCTTTGAAAATAAATTTTTAAAAAGAAAAATTCATAAAATAATTTTTATATCTTTTTATTTGAAAATAATATTTTAATTTTATATATGAATCTTTACAGATCATTTAAAACATTTCGTATATAAAATATCCTTTCCACATTGAAAAAAAATTAAATAGAAAACTTTTTAAAAATATTTTTATTTGAAAATAACCATTGATACTTAAAAAAGAAGATTTAAAGAATTAAGAGTTATTTATAGTGGGAAATTACATTCATTCCATACACATTAAAAAATATTCCTTTCACATTTTTAGTAAAATCCAAATGGGATATTTGGAAAATTAAATGAATATTCCTTTTTAAAAACTTAATAAAATTTAAAACCAGGATAAAAATACCTTTAATAAATAAATTGGGTAAGGTTAAACAAATTTAAAATATTTTCAGAAATCATGGATATGGGAGAAAAAAAATTCGAATGAAGAGATGAATAAAGTTACTTTTTCTTAAAAATTGTCTTTTGGAATCATGAGTACATAAAGAGAGAAAAATAAAGGGAAAACATGTATTCTTAATTAAAACCCATAAGATAAAAAAATTAATGAATTTTATGAGATATATATATTAATATTTCATCATCATAAGCATAAACATAAACAATCTTGATAAATTATGAGATTGTATCATAAAACACTTGCAAATATATTAACTTTGAATTAGAATCCCCATGAATGAATAACATTGAATAAACAAAAATTATCATGATAATAAATAAATTCATTTTATTACATGTAAAAGGGGATGTAAATTTTCATTATAAAATATTATAGGTGCATAAGATAATTTTTTTTTCAAAGGAGACAAATAGATATAAAAATACCTTTCCTCTTTAGTATCTTTTGAGTTGTAAACCCCATGAAAGATATATATTAAAATAGATATGTAAATCACCATAATATTGAGGGTAATAATCTTAAAATACATTCATGGATATTATATACACCACATAAAATAGTCACATGGGGAATATGGCATGTGTCTCATAGAAAATAAAATTGAGATGGACATCCCTAACCATTAGTCTCGAATTCCTTCGTACATATTTGAACCTTATGAAAAATAAAGAAATAATTTATTATAAATCTATTATAAAACAATAATTATATATATCAAACCATATATTATTTACTTATAACCTTTTATTACCTTTTTATTAATAATTCCTTGTTAAAATCATTTTTCGGGAAAAACTACATTATTTTTTCTGTATGTTTTTATTTGTTATTTTTGGTACCATTAGTTTGATCATGGGTATATAATATCCAGAATTTTAAAAATGATAGAAATATAATATATATTCATTATATATTTATTTATATTAGTCCATAAAATTTATGGGTAGAAAATTAAATACACAATTCATGGAGACGGTAGGTCGTATATATGCATGAACACTATTTCCATTTTCTCGATGGGTGAAATAGAAAAAGTTAAATAATATATTACCTTTAAATAATAATTTTTATGAATTATATATTTAATATATTCATTAAATTTACCCTAATTACCTTCAATATAAATCATTAGTGAAAAATTAATCACATCACTTTGTGAGTTGGTAGTCCCTCGTACACACAAACGATGTTATCATATCCCCCACTGAGTAGAAAGTAAAAAGATATATGTGATATAATAATTCCATAATTATATTTATATTAAAAATATAATATATTTTTATCTAATATATCCTTATTAACATCCAATTAAAACTGAAATGAAAAACACATCCCATCATTTCGTGAGGCAGTAGTCTACCGTACACACAAGTGACGTTATTGTTTTCCGACGGGTTGGGTGGTAACAAGGTAGATCTGGTACTATAATTTTAGAGGTATAATAATATCATAGAGATATATATATATATAAACATTTAATCCATAATTATATCTAATAGGGAGAAGTGGTGATGAAAATTTATATCACCGGCTCACGAGCCGGTAGTCCATTATACATATGATCGACGATTTCATTCTCCATTTGATGGAATAGGATATGAATATAAGTTATTACATTAAAATAATAATATTTAATTATATTTATAAATTATTCTTTTTATATCATCAAAATTTAATAATTTTTTAAGGAGTTAGATGAATAAGTATAACAAAAGTGAATAGTTTATAACATTACCTCTTCTTCAGACAACCTGTTTAGGTTTAAACCAAAGCCTTCCTATAATAGAATTATGATATAAAAAATTCTTATAGGATATGGGAAGGAAATTATAGAACTTATTTAAGTAGGTAATGTTTAAACCAAAGGGTTTTGGAATTTTTAATAGGAGAAGAGGGGGTGGACATTTACGAGTGGGGGAGAGGACAGACCTAGAATTTTTGAAATAAATAAAGTGTACCAAAATTTATCAAAAGAAAAATATCCAAAATGATACATTATATAACATAATAGGTATTAAGTTATAAATATGTTCATCTAGTGTATTTTTGACAAGTTTATATTTCATTTTACTCCTTATCTATTTAGTTAACCCCGGGTAAACTCATCTTAACCTAAATTGTGGTAATTAGTTTTTTCTATCTTTATTATTCATTATGGTAAAAATTAAGCTTAAATTATTAGATAATATTAATTTTTAGTATTCCAAATATGGAATCTATTTTTCCAAATTTAGTTCAAATAATGGGAAAATTTTAATTTAAAATTCAACTTGCAGATACGATGGAAAATGGGGTTTCCAAAGAGAAAATCTTCAAAAGTTAAAAAAATATTCATATAATAATTCAATAAAAAATTAATTATCGTAACTGAAATTGTATTATTAAATATATAATTGAATTAATTTTACTTTTAAAACCATATAAAAGCAATTTTTATGTTTTTAATTTTTTTAAATGAAAAGAAAATTCCAAATAAAAAAATGTATCTTCAATATTCAAGAAAAAAGATATCTTTTCGTAAAATTTAAAAAAAAAACTTCCCAAGATAATTTTTACATTATTATTTCCAAAATTATGCTAATTTTTAAAATACATTTTCTATAATTTAAAAAATTATTTTAAAAATAAGTGTATAAAATGCGAAAAAACTTCTTTTTCAAAAATTTGGTTTTTAAGTGTAAAATTGTATTTATTCATGTATCAAGTCTATAAAACATAGAAATTGAATATTAATAATTTTATTTAATATATAATATATATATTTCATTAAATTCATTCACCAAAATTTATTGGTTTAATTTATTTAGGTAAAACACATTTGTGTGTAGAAAATTATTTGTTCATAAAAACATTTCCTTTATTTTAAAATTGTTCTTATTTTCATTTATAATTAGTTGGTATCCAAATAATTTATTTTATATATATATTTAAACCATATATTTTCATAAATTAGTTAATCTTATTCATACCATCCACTCCAATGGTTAGGCCATAACTATCATACTAAATACTAATATCTTAATAGTATGTTTCATTTCATTTAAACTTGGTGTTGCATGTAATGAAATATAAAATAATTATTACACAAAACACAAGATAAACTCATTGTTGAGTGTAATGAAATCTATAAAAAACTAATTTTTTTTAAAGAAAAATTTCACAAAATCATGGGGTGTTATATTCTACTCCCCTTAAAATTATTTTCTCCCTCAAAATCCATCACTTTGGTATATATAAATTGGGATACATTGGACTCATTACATCCCCAGGTTACCATGTAACATTCTCAAGCTTGTGGTTTCACCACAAATATTTGACCAATTTTGTGGTCTCGTTTCATAGAAATTTCTTTGTATGATCTATAATCTTTATTGGTTGTTCCTCATAATAAAGATCATTCTCTAGTAGTACGACCTATGAGTTCAGTACATATGATGGATCAAGTGTGTAATTCCACTATAGATATACATGGAACATATCATGAACCTAAGATAGGTTCAGTGAAAGTGAAAAGAGATAAGCTACCATTATTATATGATGAATAAATTTAAAGGGATTTTTATAACTATGGATTATTTTCTCCTTAATTCATCCATAGATAAATTCATGTAAAAAACTTCTCACTGTTGAGTCAATAAGGTTTTCCTTATGACTTTTCTATTCCTTTATGTTTTGAAAATCACAAAAAACTTACACTTAAACAAATATAAATTTTACCTCCATAAGGAAAATTTACTTCTTTAAGAAAATTTACCCTTACCTAGATTTTCCTATACATAGAAATATTCTTCCTTAGTATAAAAACCGGATTCATACACAAAATTCTAAAATTCATATAATGTAATGATTTGGAGCATTATTTTTTTAGGATCTGAATTCTAAATGTGAAATGAAATGTAGTTCCAATCCGAATTCTTGACTCTGAAATTTCATGAGTTAGACTCCGAACTCTTTAGGAGTTCGACTCCGAAATCTTAAGTAGTTTGACTCCGAACTCTTATGAAGTTCGACTCCGAACTCTTAAGTAGTTTGACTCCAAAATCTAATGAAGTTCTACTCTGAACTCTTAACCAGTTTGACTCCAAACGTTCAGTAGTTCGACTCCGAACTCTTAAGAAGTTCGACTCCGAACTCTTAAGTAGTTCGACTTAGAACTCTTAAGTGGTTTGACTCCGAAATCATATGAAGTTCGAGTCCGAACCATTAGTAGTTCGACTTCGAACTCTGCAAGTTCAGATTCCAATATCTAGGGAAACCAGACTCCGAATTCCTATAAAATAGAATCCGAACATTTCTTAACATAGACTCCGAAATTAATTTTGGTTAGACTACAAACTTTTTACTTGCTTACACTCCAAAATGTTGAATAATTTTTACTTACATTTGCTTCATTTCAAAACGATGTTGTGCATTCAGTTATACATGATTTACTATTAAACTTTGTCATTCGCTCTATTTCTAATTAACTGTTGGTTATGTTACACGTGTACAGGTCCCTCTGAATTTCATGGAAAATATGACCGTTGGAGGAGGGAGCTGACCATTTGAAGTTTTCCTATAAATAGGAGCTCATTTGAAAGAGCTCAAAACGAAGCTAATCGATCTAGAGACCACACGCTTTTAAGGTGATTTCTAGATAGAGAATATTTTCATGCCTTGTGCATACTGAACCGCTCATTCAGATTGTTTTGTGCGACTCTGAATGTTGGTGATTACATTCAAGGACTTCCGGGGATAGGAAGACAGAGGTGCTGACTACCTTGAAGTTTGAGGGATTCCTTACTGAGCACGAAAGAGGTTCCAACTAAGTTGAAGTTGTGGGCTTACGGGGATAGCAAGACAGAGAATCCGATATTCGTATCGAGGGCTTACCCTGGTGTGGGTAAGATAGACTTTCTTGAAAGTACAAATCAAGGGACCTTTATCCAAGGTTGTTGGATACCCTTCTCTTTGGGTTAAAATACTTATATCTTGTTACTTGTAGTTTTACTACTAGTTTTTCCGCTGCACTTTTGTATTGTAAGGAATGTATAACCTTCTTATATTTCCTTACACTTGTACTCTGATAAGTTTAGATTCTATACTCTTTAAGGTAGAATCTCATATTGTAATCTTCGGTTCCAATTCTCCATTTGGTGATTAGAGGTGTTGTAAATTTTCTTAGTTTAACTTTTTCAAACTCAGAACTTTCCTTGTCTAAGGAAAACATAGTTATCTGCAACCAACATTAAAGGTTCCAAATGAATTTTTAAAGTATACAATTCACCCCCCCCCCCCCTCTTGTATATTGAGCATCTACATCATTATTTCGATCCTACAATTGGTATCAGAGCATGTCTCTGAAATACTTATACTCACATATATGTTTTTATTGCTCATTTAACGTTGTCATTCTGAACTTTGTCATTCTGAATGTTGTCATTCTGAACATTGTCATTCCAAACTTTGACATTCCGAACATTGTCGTTACGAACTGTATTTACTAACTAGTTTGGTTTCCAAGTTTCTATTGAAATGGCAGGAATCAATGTTAGTTCTATTGACAATCTAAATCCTACAAGACCACCAATCTTTGATGGTAATGACTATGGGTACTGGAAAAATCAAATGGAGACTTTTTTTTAAATACTGGAGTGGATTACTTCGTTATGCTTACTGGTTATTATAAAATTCCTGATAAGGAAGTTAGAAATTTCACTAACCAGGAAAAGAAATAGTATCAACTCAATTATAAGGTACACAATAATTTACTTTGTTCAATGACTAAAAATATATATAGCCAAATTTCTTCTTGTGATGTAGCTTATTTTATCTGGAAGAAGCTAGAGGTTAAACACATTGGCACTTCTAAAGTGATTGAAACTAGTTGAGCTGTGCTTAGAACTGAATACCATGGATTCAATTTTCCATATGGTTAACCAATCTGTAATGTTCAACAGAGATTTATGACTATAGTCAATAGCTTACGGTCTATGGGAGAAAAAGGGTTAGATGATGAAGCTCTTCTGGATAAGATAATTGATATTATGCCCAATGAGTGGGAATTAAAGAGAACAGCTATAGATGAGAACAGGAAGGTCACTCAAATTTCTCTTGATGAACTATTCGGAAGTCTTCTCCATCATGAAACAAGAATGAAGAGAGATAATGAAAACATCAATAAGAATAATTGGAATGGTTCTTTTTATTTTACAACAACATCAAATCATATGAAAGCTATGACTCCTGAGAGAGTAACCAGATCCAAGTCTAAGAAACTTATAATCCAATCCAAATCTAGTGAAAGTGAAGTGTCTGATAATGAGTTAGAAAATCTTGCTCGAAAGATGAACAAGATAGTTGTCCAAAGAAATTTCCAGTCCAAGTATAAGAAAAAGGAAAGGAAAGATAGAAAAGTTAGAGAAGTTACTTGTTATGAATGCAAGAGAGCTGGACATATTAGACCAAATTTTCCTTCTCTAGAAAAGAATAAAAGAATGAAAGGAGTTCTGAGAGGAATATAAAGAACTACTACAAAACCAAAGATAAGAAAGTCTTGAAAGAAAATGACACCTGGAGTGCCAATGGTGGTGACTCTTCAGATGAATCTTCTGATTGTGAATCTTCATGACAGAATAATCTTGGTTTTATAGCAAGATTACCCATTAACAATCATTGTTTTATGGATAAGGTACGAAATGTTGAATCATTTACCAATGTTTCTTTAAATTATAATGATAGTAAGTATTATAACTCTTCTAATGAAGAATCCTCTTTTGATGAAGAAAATACTTTACCTACCTATGAAGAAGTTTCTAGGTTTGCTTAACTTCTTGAAATTGAGAATTCTAAACTCAATAAAAAACATGATAATGCAAACACTAGGAATTATATTCTTACAAAAGAAATATTAGATCTTATTATAGATCTTGATAGGTAAAAGGATAATTTTATAAATACTTCAAAAAATCTTGAGGAAGTAAGTTCTGAGAAGAAAAAACTTTCTAAAGAGTTTTAAAAAGTAATTTCTAAGAAAAGTATCTTCGAGCCTAGATCTAGTTCTAAGTCTAATGATTTTGAAGATAATAACTTGGTTATAAAACTGAAGTCCTAAATTTTTTCCATAAAGAAGTTTTTATCAAACTTTACCCATGCTAAGGAATGTTTTCATAAAATGTATTCTCAAATATGACCTTTGAGAAACAAATCCGGATTTGGTTATACCCACGCTAAACCAATTTTTAGTAACAATTACTTTTTTCCACAAAGTTCCACATTTTGTACCAAGTGTCAATGTGGTGGTCACTGGGAAAAGAACTGTTCTATAAACAAAACCCAATCGTTAGGTTTTCATAAAGACTATGTCTCTAAGAAAGTGTGGGTTCCTAAGATTTTGTTATATGGAAATCTCGGATCCAAGCAAGTTTGGACTCTGAAAGTCTAATTCTTTTCTTGTTTTTAGGAAGATAAAGGAAGTACAAACCACAATACATGGTACATGGATAGTGGATCTTCCCGACACATGACTGGTAACAAAATCTATTTTGAAAAGATTATCAAAAAAAAGGAGTAAAGGTAATATTCAGTGATAATGCTCATGGAGAAATTTTTGGTATTGGTAATATTGTTCTTCTCGGAAAAACATTGATTTCAAATGTTTTATTTGTTAAGGGTCTTATGCACAACCTCATTAGCATAAGTCAGTTATGTGATGAAGGTTACCTTGTGAATTTTAGGAATGATAAGTGCTTAGTACACAATTCCAAGGAAGAGTTTATTATCTCATACAATAGGAAAGATAATGTTTACACTTTGAACTTAGAAGACCTCAGGAGTCAAGACCTACCTTGCCTAAGTGTAATGGAAGATCATTCCTGGTCATGGAATAGAAGACTATGTCACTGTAACCTTAGAAACTTATGTAAACTCTCTACGAAGAAACTAGTTAAGGATCTACTAGATCTTATATTTTATTCCTCAAAAGTTTTTGATCCTTGTCAATATGGAATGCAACATAAATCTAGTTTTAAATCAATTGGTGAAGTCTCAACGACTGATGCATTACAGTTAGTGCATATGGATCTTTTTGGTCCAACACAAACTGGAAGTATTGGAGGCAAATACTATGTGTTTGTTTTAGTTGATGATTACACTATATTTACATGGGTCTATTTTCTAACAAAGAAGTCTAAAGATTTTTCTTATTCAATAGTATTAGAGCCCAAGTTAAAAATGTGAAAAACCTTCCATTGAAAACTATTCATATTGATCATGGAGGAGAATTTCAAAATTCGGATTTTGAAACATTTTTTAGTAGAAAAGGTATTACTCACAACTTTTCAGCACCTATAACTCCTCAAAAAAATGGTGTAGTTGAAAGAAGAAATAGAATTCTTCAAGAAATAACTAAAACCATGTTGAGTGAATATTCTGTAGCTAGACATTTCTAGGCTGAAGTTGTAAGTACTGCTTGTTATACTATAAATCAAATTTTGATTAGACCTTTTCTAAATAGAACTCCTTATGAGTTATGGAACGGTAGAAAACCAAGACTTTCCTACTTCAAGGTTTTTTGTTGCAAAGTATTCATTCTGAATACTAAAGATAATTTACATAAATGCGCACCAAAATCTGATGAAATAATTTTCTTAGGCTACTCCACAACTTCTAAGGCATATAGAGTTTTCAATAAAAATTCTTGTACTGTTGAAGAAAGAGTGCATGTAAAATTTGATGAGTCTGATCCTTTCATTTTCAAACCAGCCCAACCTACATCCTCGGATGTGTTTTCAAAAACTGATTGTCAACCTTTGATAGAAGATTCTTCTGATAAAGAAAATTTTCAAGAAGATACTTCTAGAACATTTACCCCAGAAGACTTTATACCCTATGTTGATAAATAGGTTTTACAAAACTCAAATCAAGTGTTTCTTAAGAGTCATCCCGGTGACAACATCATTGGTGATGTAAATAAACCTGTAAGGACTAGAAGTTCCTTAAGAAATGAAGTAGAACATCTAGAATTTTTTTCCCAGTTAGAACAAAAAAACACTGATGAATCTTTAGCTGATGTTGATTGGATCAAAGCCATGCAAGATGAACTAAATGAATTTGAGAGGAATAAAGTCCGGACTTTGGTTGAAAGACCTAAGGAAACTTCTGTCATTGGGGTAAAATGGGTCTTCAGAAACAAGTGTGATGAAAATGGAGTCATAGTAAGAAACAAAGCTAGACTCGTTGCTAAAGGCTATAATCATCAAGAGGGAATAGACAATGAAGAAACCTATGCTCCAGTAGTTAGACTTGAATCTATTCGTATTCTACTTGCCTTTGCAGCATTCTTCAATTTTAAACTTTTTTCAAATGGATGTGAAATGTGCTTTTCTTAACGGTTATGTTCAAGAAGAAGTTTTTGTTGAACAACCTCCTAGATTTGAAGACACAAAACATCCTGATCATGTTTTTAGACTTACCAAATCTTTGTATGGTCTTATGCAATCCCCACGATCTTGGTATGATTGACTCACAAGATTTTTTTTTCAAAATAACTATGTTAAGGGAAATACAGATCCAACCCTTTTATAAAGAAAGATAAGAAAAATGTTTTGATCGTTAAAATTTATATTGATCACATCATATTTGGTTCAACTCAGCAGTCTTTAACTGACTCTTTTGCAAGTCTAATGAAATCTGAATTTTAAAAGAGTATGATGGGTGAGTTAACATTTTTCCTTGGTTTTCAAATTTCTCAAAAACCAGAAGGAACCTATACATCTCAACATAATTATATCAAATATCTTCTCAAAAATTATGGTTATGACAACACTAAGAGTATAAGTACTCCCATTGGTACCTCAAACTATTTAGATCTTGATGAAGCTGGAAATCAGTAGATCAAACATCTTTTTGAGGTATGATAGGAAGTTTACTTTACTTAACAGCTAGTCGACCAAACATAATGTTCTCAGTATGCTTATCTGCACGATATCAATCCAATACTAAGGAATCTCAATTAAAGGCAGTAAAAATAATCTTCCGCTACCTTAAGGTAACCATGGATCTAGGATTATTATATACTTCTAGAAATTATTTTATTCTAAAAAGATTTTCGGATGCTGACTTTTGGATGTAGAATGGATAGAAAGAGTACATCGGAAACTTGTTACATATTAGGAGATTCATTAGTCTCTTGGTCTTGTAAGAAGAAACATTCTGTAGCACTTTCCACTGCTGAAGCTGAATATGTAGCAGTTGGAAGTTGTTGTGCTCAAGTGTTGTGGATACAACACACACTCACAGACTATAGACTGAGTTTTACTAAGACTCAAATTTTGTGTGATAACACAAGTTCCATTGCCCTAAGTAAGAACCCTGCACATCACTCTCGTTCAAAACACATATACATTAGGCATCACTTTCTTAGGGATCACACACTGAAAGGAGATATAATTCTTCAGTTTATCGGAATGCAAGATCAACTTGCTGATATTTTTACAAAATAATTATCCTCCGATAGATTTGAATATATTAATCAAAAGTTAGGAATGATAATGGTAAGGTAATCATTCTTCATTAACTTCTTGTTGAAAAATTCTCCTAACAGTAATAAACTCTTTCTCATAGGGGGAGTACATTTGAGTGTCAGTGTAACTAAAATTTTCGTAATCCATTTTTTTGTGTAGTTAAAATTTTTGTAGTTAGTTTTTCAAAATTTTCATAACTAATGTTTTTGGAATGGAAATTTCGGAAACTAAAATTTCCAGAATGGGAATTTCCGGAACTGAAATTTTTCAGGATTGAAATTCTCAGAATGATAATTTCCGGAATAGAAATATTCATACTAAAAACTTCTAGAATGGAATTTTCTTAATGAGATTTTCATAATGGAACTTTTGTAATGAGTTTTTTTTGGGAAGAATATTACAAATTATGAACAATGTTTCTAGCCAATCTAAAAGTTATGTTTTCCTTACTTATAGCTTCCTAATCAGATTTTTCTTGTTAGTATTTTCCTTGTTTTTAAAAGTTCGGATTCTAGTTTTTTTTCTCTTCAAATCCGAATGTTTTCATTAAAAAAACCTCAAAAGATCGGAGACAATTTTTCCTTTCGGGATTGTTTTCAATCAACAGATTATATCAAATCTTTTTCTACCGTTACATGGCTTTTGAAAGATCAAAGTTCACATCCATCGCCTATATAAAGGGGACCCCGAGACTCGTCCCACATCAGTTTTTCATGCCCTTGGGTCTCGAAGCCCTGCTTCACTTCTTAAGGCAGGTTCCGAACTTTGCAAAGCCTTTCTGAATCTTTCATATTTCTTCACTCCAAATGTCTATAGAAGCTACTTCTCAAGATATGTCAACTGAGAAACCAATCTCTAATTGGTTAGTCTTTAGGGAAAGGTTAGTTCATCAGGATTTCTATAAGCATGATTCCCTTATAACCATGAATATAAAGCTGAATGGATGGGAAGATTTCTGCATAGAAAAGTCAGATAAACAGGGTCCAGTTTATACTGATTTACTGATCGAGTTCTATGAGTATGTTTCCTTCTATATGGAAGATGGCAGAGAATGGTTTTCTTTTAAGTCTTATGGGAAGACTTATAATCTATCCTACACCAAGTCTGGGAGCTTGGTTGGTTTATCCAATTAAGGAGAAGCTGAATTATTCTCTCACAAACGTCCAGATGTGCAAGGATGTTTCAACAAGGATAAGGCACTGAAGTGTCTCGGTCTTAAGGATGATTCAACTATCACGATTTCTCGTCTCACTCTGAATAATAGAATCCTTCAACTTTGGGTGAAAGGCTTTCTAGTTCCAAGAATAGTTGATAAAGACAATTTGAAGAAGAGTGATATCTATGTATTAGATTTCAAGGTAATTATAAGAAAGATAAATCTGATGAGGCATGTCTTGGTTATGATCAAGAACATTAAAGAAGGCAATTTGAGAGCTCAGATTATCATGTTTTCTGCCTTACTATCTAAGCTGATAGTTAGGTGCTTAGAATCTTTCAAGGTCGCTTGCAAATCAAAAGTTCGGAATTGCAATCTTATTCTAGTTAGTGATGATACTCTGAAGAGGATGAAGATGGGTTTCTCCAGTGAATCCGGAGAATTTTACCCTCTGTCTGTGGAAGAGGTTGAAGCAGCTCAGAAAGAATCACAGAATCTAGAACCATACAAAAAGAAAAGGAGGATGAGAAAGGTTAAGGAAGTAGTTGCTGATGAAGAAAGTCCTTAGGTTAAGGAAACTCAGTCTGCTCACCCCACGACGAAGAAGCAGAAAACATATATAGATGATGTGGCAGCCAAGTGGAGGGAAGACAAATAGAAGAGTAAGGAAGGGGATCCACAATTCGGATTCGACCCTGCAGAGGCTAAGGCTTTAAATAAAAGAGCTGTGGAATAGCTAGAGAAATAAGAAAAATAAAAGAAGTCGAAAAAGAAGATGTCTGAAGCCGAAGTAGTTAAATATTTACTGAAAGATATAGAGTTAGCTTTGGAAATGATTCTTGTTCCAAAAACGTTCGGTTATGAACCTTTTTTACCAGAAACTCCAGCTAAGAATTATGCCATTCCGGAAAAGGACAAGGGAAAAGAAATAGTTGATGAAGCTGAGAAAGAAGTTACTGAAGAAGTAGAGGAAGAAGCTGAAGAAGAAGAAGAAGAAGAGGAAAGTGAAGATTTGGATATCCTGATCAAGCAAGTACAAGACTACAAAGATAAGACTGAATCTGCAAAGTTAGTATCTCCAATAAATGAAGATCAGGAAGCTAGTAAGAGTAATGATAAGCAACAGAAAGAAGAAGAAAATGTCAAGTATGATGAGGAAGAATCATATGAGAGGGATTTTCTTGAGGAAGGAGAAGAAAAATAGAAACTAGATAAAGAATAGATTATCCAAGTGTCTGAATCCAAGGAAGTATCCTATAATAAATAACCTATTCTGAGAGCTGATAAGGGGAAGAAAACTCTCATAGAGACACCTAAAAAAGATGTCATCAGGAGGAAAGAGGTTGGTGGTACCTCTAGAAGGAAGCCGGTGCAAGTCGAAGAAGAGCAGTCTCAAAGAGAAGTTTCTGATTCGGAATCATCATCTCATGGGCATGATTTTGTGGTTCAATATCTGAGGATGTTTGTGGACACCATTCCAATTTTTCCAATAATAGATTCAAGATTCCAGATGCTGCAACAAAGTATGAATCATAAAACAGACTCTTTATCCATGGTCATGGATATGTTTGTAAAGTTGGAAGTTGAACAGAAAAGTTTTCTTATCAATTATGATGTTCATAGAAAGTCCTGCAGTAAGGTAACCAAGGGGTCTAATAGATTTGATGAAGATTTATTTCACTTTGATAATTTTCAGGCTGAAGTTCAAAATGCTTTTGAAATGGAGCATAAAAAGGTTAACGAGATTTATGAAAATCTGACCCAAGAGTAAAATTCTCGGAATCAACAGGTCAGGGACCTGAATGGGAAGATTAACTCAGTGTCTCAGAATTGAAAAACTAAAAGAGATTTTCAGATTGAGTTTCAGCAGAAGATGGAAAAGCAAGATGAGATAATAAAGTTGCAGAAAAAAGCCTTGGAGGCTCAGGCAGAAGCTTTAATAGTCCAAGAAGAAAATGTAAAATCCTTGGAGAGGAAACGTGAGGAAGACCAGAGAGTCTTGAAGAAACTCAAAACCTTGTTAAAGAAGCTCATTCTGAAGGAAAAGTAAGACAAATGAACCATCTCTTATTTTTTGTTGTAATTGTCTTTCTTTGTAAAATTTTCCCACTCTAATGAAATAATTTTTTGGTTTGTTGTATCTTGTCATATACTAATTTATCAGGTACCATATTTTGTTTTCCATTCCCTTCAATTCCTTTTGAAAATAACAAAGGGGGAGATGGAAAAAGAACTACTCCTAAAAAGGAGAAAGGAAATTTTCTAAGAGAAATATTCTTAAATAAAGAGGGGAGTTTCCCACTAAAAAGTTTTTCATTCTTAAAATAATGAAAAATCCACTCAGGAAACTCAGAATACAATCCTTAGAGTTTCAATGCCTAAGGGAGAGTTAGTTGTATTCATTTTCATCTATGAACAAAGAGAGATATGTTTTAATTTCAAAGCCTAATGATTTTTTTTTTCAAAATCCTTATATGCTTTTTCGAAAGGATGTTTGTGCTTTCCAAAAAGGGGGAGATTGTTGAGTTAATAAGGTTTTCCTTATGACTTTTACATTCCTTTTTGTTTTGAAAATCACAAACACCTTATACTTAAGCAAATATAAATTTTAACCCTATAAGGAAATTTTACTTCTTTAAGAAAATTTACCCTTACCTAGATTTTCATATACATAGGAATATTCTTCCTTAGTTTAAAAACCAGATTCATACCCAAAATTACAAAAGTCATATAATGTAAAGATTTGGATCATTATGTTTTTAGGATCCGAATTCTGAATGTGAACTGAAATTTAGTTCCAATCCGAATTCAGAATGTGAACTGAAATGTAGTTCCAATCCGAATTCTGGACTCTAAACATTCATGAGTTTGAC
Source organism: Viscum album (assembly GCA_963277665.1). Classification (NCBI taxonomy): domain Eukaryota; kingdom Viridiplantae; phylum Streptophyta; class Magnoliopsida; order Santalales; family Viscaceae; genus Viscum; species Viscum album. The sequence goes on from OY728135.1 coordinate 1,374,746,238, forward strand.
TCTGAACTCTTTAGTAGTTTCACTCCAAACTCTTAAGTAGTTCGACTCCGAACTCTTATGATCTTCGACTCTGAACTCTTAAGTAGTTCGACTCTGAACTCTTATGAAGTTCGACTATGAACTCTTATGCAGTTCAACTCCAAATTTCCAGTAGTTCGACTCCCAACTATTAATCAGTTCGACCCCAAATTCTTAAGTAGTTCGACTCCGAACACTTAAGTGGTTCGACTCCGAACTCTAATTAAGTTCGACTTCGAACCTTTACTAGTTCGACTTCGAACTCTGTAAGTTCAGATTCTGATCTCTGGTGAAAGCAGACTTCGAATTCCTATAAAACTGAATCCGAACATTTCTTAACATATACTTCGATTTTCATTTTGGGTAGACTCCGAACTTTTGACTTGCTTACACTCCAAAATGTTGAATAACGTTTACTTACATATGCTTCATTTCAAAACAATGTCATGCATTCAGTTATACATGATTTATTATTAAACGATGTCGATCATTCTGTTTCTAATTAACCGTTGGTTAAGTTACACGTGTATAGGTCCCTCTGAATTTCAGGTAAAATATGACTGTTGGAGGAGGGATCCGACCGTTGGATGTTTTCCTATAAATAGAATCTCATTTGAAAGATCTCAAAAGTAAGTTAATCGATCTAGAGACCACACGTTGTTAAGGTGATTTCTAGAGAGAGAATCTTTTAATGACTTGTGCGTACTGAACCGCTCATTCAGATTTCTTTTTGCGACTCCGAATTTTGGTGATTACATTCGAGGACTTACGGGGATAGGAAGACAGAGGTGCCGACTACCTTGACGTTCGAGGGCTTCCTTGCTGAGGAAGACAGAGGTTCCAACTACCTTGAAGTTGAGGGCTTGCGGGGATAGCAAGACATAGAATCTGATCTTCATATCGAGGGATTACCCTGGTGTGGGTAATACATACTTGCATGAAAGTATAAATCAAGGGACCTTTATCCATAGTTGTTGGATAGCCTTAACTTTGGGTTAAAAGTCTTATATCTTGTTACTTGTAGTTTTACTACCAGTTTTTCCGCTGCAATTTTGTATTGTTAGGAAGGTATAACCTTCTTATATTTCCATACACTTGTACTCTGATAAGTTTAGATTCTATATGCTTTAAGGTAGAATATCATATTGTAAACATTGGTTCCAATTCCCCATTTGGTGATTAGAGGTGTTGTGAATTTGCTTAACTTAACTTTGTTAAACTCAAAACTTTCCTTGTCTAAGGAAAACATAGTTATTCGTAACCAACTTTAAAGCTTCCAAATGAATTTTTAATGTATAAAATTCACCCCCTCTTGTATATTGAGCATCTACATCGTTATTTCGATCCTACACTCACTAACATCAAATTCTAGATCATGTTAACGATTATCATCATAAATTTTCTATCAAATTTATGCCACACTTATATGTTTCTGAAGTCTCTATCCTTCTCTGTTATTTCTTCTGCTAGATTGGGTCTCAAAATCTTTTTTTCTACAAATTTATTCTATCACATTGGAGCTATACACTTATTTCCATAGATATATTCATAAGGATACGTCTAAATGATAGAGTGAAATATATTGTTTTAAAGAAACTAAACTAGATGAATATATTGATACCAACCACCCTCGAAATCCATAAAACAGTATCTCAATGTATCTCTTAGGGCATGAATTTATCTCTCACACTGACCATCTATCTGGGGATGATACACAAAACTAAAAATAAAAATTATATCAATATCTTTTGGAATAATTCACTAGAAAATTAAGTTAAACTTAGCTATAGATTATATATAATAAAATTAGGTACTCCATGAAACCTTACCACTTCCTTAATATATATTATGGTAAACATAATAGGAGATAATTCCACTCTAATAACGATAAAGTGTGCTGAATTTGTAAAAATATCAATTATAACTTATATAGAAATATTCAATTTAGATGTTTTATGGATTGTAATGACAAAATCTGTGGTAAGATATTCACATTTCTATTATAGAATGAATAATGGTTGTATCATTCTTTTATACCATTGTCTCTCAGCATTAACATGATGAAATACTAATCATTGAGATACATACTCAGTAATATCTCTCTTCATTTTTCCCACTATAAATACTCGTTCACATTGTCCAGTGGTAGGTGATATACCCTATCACTATTTTATTGTGGTTTTAAGCCACATGTCCTTTTTTGATGTGATAGGTTGTTATACAACATATAGGTTATATTTTCCCAAAACTGTATTAATATTACTCATGTAACATCACACAATTGTAATAACCAATAATTACCTCAATATAAAAGATAAGATAAACACTAAAGTCTATGAGTATAATTAATATTATTTTCAAAAAATGTAAAGTCACTCCTCTACAAATAACTAAAACACATAAAAAACCAAAGGGTGGTATTTCTATAAATGCCTATGAAAACATCCTTAATATGGATAAACACCTATCCCAAAAATAGAAAAAGGGGTGTCTAATACTTTGAACTTATGATCAAACATAAACTCATAAACCCATTATGGTATCCATAACTCTTAATTTAATATTAAATAGATACATATATGCTTCAAAAATTCACACAATCCTTAGATGTTTCATGATTCTAATAACACAAATACCATTGGTAAAAATAATTCTATAACATAATCATTTACACATAAATACTTCAATACGTTCACCTCAATGATTGATATATAATATTTCCTTCCTTCCTATACATGTTAACTCTAGGATTTGGGCATTTACTTGGATAATTATCATGTTACCTACACATAATACATTGAAATCCTCAACAATTCATTACTCTATGACATTATTTTTCATATAGAAAAAATCTTCCTCACTATTTGAGAAAATATTATAGGTGATCCTTCCCACCTTCTTGTCATGTAGTAATATGAATCTTATTTCCTATAAATTTATTTCCACACAAATATTCATAAAATTACATAGTACTCTTATTTTAAGCTTTAAGAATCACGCAAAAGTTCACATTTTTAATCATATATTGCAATAGCTTATTAGGAATAATAGAAATATCAATCTCTATAGTCATCATCCAATTTGATTTCTTATAGTCACCAAATTTTCCACCAAATTTAGTGTTAACAAGACTATTTTTTGTTCCATCGATTGATTGAAACTAAAAAAATTATAGTGTGAAAATCACTAATCATAGTGGAAAACCAAATATTTATAAAAATAATTTATTAAGATATCTAAATAATGACACCTTATTTTCAATATATGAAAACATAGGTTTATACAAGTCACTCTTGGTCATTATTCAAATTATTCATGGTGGTTTATAAAGAGTTTTTTAATTTCCATAGAATATCCCTCAAGATTGTCAAACCAAATTCATATTAAAACCTATTGTCATGAACCAAGTAATTCTTGAGTCAAGACTGATGCCCCTTTTCAGAGTTATTACCCCTAGGTATATATATCATTGAACTAGATACACTTGTAGTATCTAAAAAGGGATATAATTTTTTTATAAATCACTCACTCTATCCATCACAAAAAGTTTAGGATATTCTCCAATACATAGACTTATACTTATGGTTCTCACTAAAGCTCTCTCATCCTTGTTTTCAGAGTTTTAACTAAACCTTTCTCTAATACCAAATATAGAGACCCAAACTTCTCATGAAAAAATATTACATCATAATAGATGAATATTCATTACATATCTTAATAATCTGTGCTAGAATAGATTACATATAGTGCCTTTAGAAACCTAAGAACAAACACAATGGGTTCATAAGTGAACTAATTCATCTCCCAATATGTTCTTTATAGGTATCACCCTTATTAGAAATATCATATATAATACATTTCTTCATAACCAGCTAAAAGGAAACATAATAAAGAGTGAAATCATATTCTCAGTAAAGGTAAAAAATGGATTTTAAAATATAATATGAGAATATGAGTATTAGAACATGAGGGTTACATTTAAAAACCATACCCTTCATATCATAGATCATAAACTTAAGTCATGGAATAAATCTTGGAAATTCATAAAAAAATTATCATAATGGAATCAAAGAACCTGATCCATGAGAGGGTAAAATTGACATAAGACATAGATTATAGAAAGCATATAAGTATAGAAAATCTTATGTCAAGGCTTCCCACCATGACATTAATAACATTTTAAACTTGGGATAACCACCCATGTACCTACTTCAAGCTTGGGATAACCTACCTTGTACCCTCTATTTGGGCTTTGGATAACCTTTTGTTTACCCACTATACTTATAAAACATCAATAATTACTCAATACATTGGAAAGAGATATAGGTCCCACCCATCACATAATCTATACATTTTTTTCTATAGGACTATAAAACATTTATCATATCATAACTTAGGAAAAGAAATGGGTTTTATAATCATTTTATCATTAAATAACCTGTGGAAAAGAAATTTTCTTCTTAAACATCATGTAATCATAGACATAAACCATCAAAATAAATAAAAATGATGGTAATTTGCATCATATCCCCAATAAAGATTATGTAACATCAAAGGATTTCATCTTAGATAGAAAATTATTTTCCAATAAAAGTCCCATGGAACATTTCTTTAGTAAAATAATATATCTTTAAAAATTGGAATTTAAAGATAGAATTTCATAGAACATTTTTTAAATACTTTTCATTGAAAATAAACTTTGAAACTTATAATGTAAAATTTAAAAATCATTTAAAACATTTCCTAGATAAAATATTCTCTCCACTTTGAAATTTGTTTTTTTAAAAAATAATATATTTTAAAAATCCTTTTTCATTGAAAATATCCCTTGAAAATTATAAAGGAATATTTAAAACATAGGGTTTTCATGATGGTGGGAATTTTCATTCATGTCACACATGTTAAAAAAATATTCCTTTCACATTTTCAGAAAATTATAATGGGCCATGTTTGGAAAATGACATGAAAATTATTTTTTAAAATATTCATAAAAAATAAAACATTGGTAAATTTGTCTTTAAAAAATCCTTCAGTAAATTTTAAAACATATTTTGAAATTTTTTTAGAAAAAGAGGATATGAAATAAAAAAAAATTCTGACCGAAGATATGAATAATATTGGTTTTCATTAAAAGTTTATTTTGGAATCATTAGTACATATAGAAAATAAAATAAAGGGAAAACATGTATAATTGAGAAATAACCATAGTATAATAAATTTGATTAATTTTTTTAGATATAGAATATATCATTACATCATAAAAAGCATAAACATAATCAATCTCAATAAATTATGAGATTGAATCATAAATTGTAGCCACTTGGTAGCTTTGAATCATAATCCCTATGAAGTAATAACATTAAATGAAACATAAAATGTAGTAATAATAAATTAATTCATGATATAACATGTCAAAGGATATTTTATATACATATTATAAAAGAAGATAGGTTCATAACATAATGTATGTCCTAAAGAAGAAAAATTGAGACAAAAATCCCTTATCACTTTGGTAACTTCTGAACCATAAAAATGATAAAATAGAGATACTCACATGGATGTGTAAATACCTATAATTATGAAGATAATAATCATAAAATACATTAATGGATAGCATATACACCACATAAAATTAACACGTGATGAATATGACATGTGTCTCACATAAAATAAAAGTGAGAAAGAAATCTCATTCCATATGTCTCGTCTTCCTTTATACATGTTTGAACATGATTTATAATAAATATAAGTTTATTATAAATTTTTTAAATAGAAATATATATATATCCTACTATATATGATTTTATTATTACCTTTTATTACCCATTTGTTAACAATTCCAAGTTAATATCATGTTTCCGTTAATAAATCCTTTGTTTTTCATATATATTTTTGATTTATTATTTTTTATCCTATTAAATTGATCATGGTTACATCATATCAAGAACATTAAACATCATATAAATATCATATATATTTAGTATATATGTATTTATAATAATCTATAGAATTTATATATAGAAAATAAAATAAACCATTCATAGAGACGGTAGGCAGTACATATATATGAACACTATTTTTATTTTATCAATAGATGAAATTAAATAAAGGTGAATATAACATTTATTAATTAAATTTACCCTAATTAAATTCCATTAAAGGATTTACTTAAACACAAATCACATATCTTTTTGAGGTTTTAGTCCTTCATACGCATGAACAACATTATTGTATCCATCATAGAATGGAATGTAAGAAGGAATATGTGATATTATAATTCAAGAAGTATGTGAGGCGGTAGTCCACCGTACACATGAACAACATTATTATTTTTTAATGGGTTAGGGGGTAAGAATGTAGATGTGTTATTATAATTCCATAGGTATAATAATATCATAAATATCATATATATATATATAATCTTTAATTCAATCACTATATCAATCTCTGATAAGTTTTTATAGAAAACGAATAACATCGACTTGTGAGGTGGTAGTTTGTCATGCATACAATCGAATATTTCATTCCCCATTTTATAGAAGAGAATATGGATATAATTTGTTCAATAAAATAATAAAATAAAAAAATATGGGTTATAATATTGTTATTATATCAGTACAATTAAATAATGTTTCAAATAGTTATAACAATAAGTAAAATAAAATTGCATAGTTTAAAACTTTACCTCTTCTTCAGATAACCAATTGATATTTACATTAAAGACATTATATATTATATTAATGATCCAAAAAGTTAATATATGATGTTTTAGGTATCTAATTAAGGAATATGGGTAGGTAATACATAATAAAAAGGTTTCTGGAAGTGTGAATATGAAAGGAGAGGGGTTGGCCTTCTATAATTGTGGGAGAAGAAACACATGGAATTTTTTAAAACAATAAAGTGTACCCATGTTTTTTATATTAAAAAACATTAAAAATTGACCATTAATAAACATTAAAGGTTATATGGGATAGATATTTCCATAAAAGGAGTTTTTGACTTATTTATAGGTCATTTCACTCCTCTTTTTAGTTTAACACCCTGATAAACTTAATTTAACCTTAACTGCGGTAATTAATTTTTACTGTTTTTATGATTCATTATGGTAAAAAAATAAGGTAACCTCATTATATAATATTAATTATTATGATTCAAAATATGGAATCTATTTTTCCAAATTCCTCTACATAATTGGAAATTTTTAATTTAAAAATAAACCCAACCATGTGATGGAAAAGTCATTTTCCAAAACACAAATCTTCACATATTTTAAAAAACTTTCATATTGAAATTCAATATGAAATTGATTACAATGACCTAAATTGTATTGATAAATATATAATTGAACAATTTTTACTTTTAAATCCATTATTTTTTTAAATTATTTTAATGAAAATACATTTATAAAGAAAACCCATTATTTTTCACTATTCACATAAAATTTTATCTTTTCATAAAATTAACAAAACATCACCCCAATATAATTTTGAAATTCATATTTAAAATTTTCTTTTAATTTTTTTATATTATTTTTATAAAATGTGGAAAATTAATTTTTTTAAAAAAATACACAAAATGAAATAAAACTACATTTTATAAAATACAATTTTTAACTGTGAAATTTTGATTTATTCATATCTCATGTATGTAAAAAATAATGGGAATGTTAAACATTTGATTGAATATATAATATATAAATTAATTTAAAATAATTTAATAAAATTGATTTCGTTAATTTCTTGAGGTAAAACATGTTTGTTCATAGAAAAAGAGTTTTTCATAAAATGATTTCCTTTATTTTAAAATGGTTATTATTTTAAAACAAAAATAATTGGCCACCAAATAATTAATTTTTTATAAATGAGTAGACCATATATTTTATATATTAGTTAATCTTATTCATACATGTCATTCCAATAGTTATATTATAACTTTCATATGAAATAATAATATCCTAACAGTATGTCTAGTTTTGTTTAAACTTGGTGTTATGTGTAATGCAAGCTAAAATCAATGTTTCGTGTAACTCAAGATAAACTCAGTGTTCTATGTAATGAAATATATCATAAAAATTATATTTATTTGAAAATAAATTCAAAAAATATTGGGGGTGTTATGGGATGTTTCATCACACTTCCATCTCTATATTGGATTTATTTCCACTTTGTTATGAAACATCCCATGTCAACCTAAAATTTCACCTAAGAGTAACTATAAAATTATGAATATCAAAAAATTAACAAAAAAATGTCTCATAAGTAACCGATAAGAGATACAAAAAATTGAGTACATCTTGGAAGTGAATTACTCATATATGGGATGTACACATTCAACATAAAAAATAGATTTGAAATCATAAAAACCCAAATAAAGGCTTTTTCTCTTTATAAATAACTATAACCACCAACCCATCATGCAAATAATGTAACAATGACTATGAGAATCTAGTGAAATACAAGATTCCTTTCCCATTACCTATGTCCTAAATAATATATCGATATATTCTCGAAGGTACATACAAGGTTTGAGTAAAATTCCCAGTAGGATATCAACATGAATCTATCCAATTTCAACCTCTATGACACCATTAGTTATATCTTTTAGAAACAACATTAAAAATAAAATTTCAATGAAAACCATTTTTTAAACATCATTTTATTTCCATGAATTCATTTCATATTCATATAAACCAATAATATGACAATTATACTAAAAGACAACATGATAAATGGAATGATAAAAATCATTCATGGAAGTACCATATGATAAGAATATGATAAATCAAATATGAAATAATACCATTATGTATAAAACTAAAAAAAGAGTGGTAACTGGCATATGGGAATACATTCCTAGACATTTGAAGGAACACTAAGTTATTCATACCCTGAATCATATTAATATGAGGCCCCAATGTTTTCTATTTATATCAAAAAAATAACCCCTAGTGGTTCCACACTCACTATGGTTTGTATATTTCCATAACCAAGTTCTCTTTCGTTTCGGAATTTTTTATTTTTTTCATAAAAATTAAATAACCATTATCATAATTTTATAAAATATTTTCAAAGTAATGATTAATCTATCTCATTATTGAAAATCCATTTTTGATTCATAATAAATTTAGAGTAATTTCATCAAACATATAAAGTTAATAAACTATTTTTAAAGAAAAAATTCTTTAAACCCCCTTTTCATGCCACCTAACATGAATTTACTAAAATGATTCATCTTTTATATCAAATCAATAAACTCCTAAAACCAAAACAAAATTAATTTACAACAACTTCATGTAATTTAGGTATTAGAACCATTATATAGAGTATCTTACCTCATAAATGGAGGAAAATTAGTCACATTATAGAATATAAATTATAAATAATAGATCTAGTCACCATAAGAATAGATCAATAATAAATGTAATCAGTTCTCCAAAAACCTTCTGGATTCCAAAATCACATATCAATTAGGTTCTAATTAAATAAGGGGGAAAAGATCAAGGAGATATTCAGAAAGAGGAGTGGATATCATATCAAAAATGTAATGTACCTTGAAGATACCCTCCATGACAAAATTTAAATCACCAAGGATCTAAGGATAAAAATAAATAGAGAATTGGAGAGAGGTTAGGTTAGGATGAAGAGATATTGAGATATGGTTAGACATATAAAAGACAAAGTAAATATAGGTAAATTTAAATTTTAATAATTTTGAATCTAGGAACACAGCTAGGTCGTACTATTTAACAAATAATTCACCAACCATGTGGGGGCCTTAGTATTTCGAAAACATAGGTGCCTGGTTTCCTAAGGATATCCACACAATTTGAATAACCCTGATCATGTTGTGAGACAACCCATGGACTAAATCCTATACACCAACATGGTTTATCTCGAATAATTTGGATAACCCATTCTCAAACTATTCAAAATACCATTGGGATCCACAATTCCCTATCTCAAAGTTTCTTTATGTTTAGTACTAACAGTACGCCTAAACTATCCTATTTTTCCTATACTACAAATTTTTTACCCGAACTCCCAAAAACATCTAGAACCTTAAAACAGATATACCAAGATAAAAGAAAGAATTCATGTGACCTGTAAGTTATCACTAAAATATTTACAACATTTTTTAAAGAAATAAATGATAAAGAGGGTGAGTATAAAACAAGTGGCTAGTTTCTATTCATATGGGAAGAATATCACTGGAATATAAATTTTAATGAACTTAGAAAGAGTTAAGTAGACTATTTTACTTTAGGAATATTTATCATTGAATGTAACATTCTTGTTTTAATTCATGGATATTATATAATATATGTTTGAAACACTGTTTTATCCAAAATTTTTAATCATTAAATTTTATAAATATAATAGTAAGTAATCATAATTATCTATGGGTATCAAAACAAGTTATTTATATTTCATTGGTGAGAAGAACATGATTCCCACTTTACCAATATTATTTATTTTATTAGAATTAATTTTTATTGACTATTATCAAATCATTTATCTCATTTATATATTGGATATAATGAGGAATTATTTCACTTTTGAGTTAATGTTATTTGTGGTGTTTCATACTCATATAATTTTTTTAAACCTGAATAATCTGTAATAAATAATGAATATAAATTATAAAACTCAATCATACCAAGTTATTGGGAGACAAATATTTAACAAGTATAACCATAGTAAAATGATATGTAAATACCATAAAGGGTGTTTAGACTTCTTTTGAGTAAAAATCCTTTAGTATTAGACATGATATATTATTATGAATAATGAAAAAGATGATATAAATCATAATAAGATACTTGGGAAATATTATATGTATAAGCTAATGTTATGTTTATATACATCATAATATTTCTTTAGAGAAATTTATTGCATTAAAAAATGGAATTAAAAATATATATTGTTATAAAATATGAGTTTTCCCAGGCCCATGAGCTAAATAATATGTTACCCAAGAATTCATTAATCATTAAAATGTTGAGCTGATTTATTCATATGCTCACCTTTCCTTATACACATCAGAGTATTTATGTTAGTAAAAGTAGGTATTATGATTATTCTTATTAGTATTCATTGATCATCTAAATGTATCATACATTTATTATGAAAATAATATTTACTTATACACAACAAATCCATGATTTTAGTTACTATATGATAAAAAATGAGTGTGTAATCTTTTAAAAGTAAGTTTTTTTCCTTTATGAGATATGCTTCAAAAAATAATAGCATTAACACATAAAAATATTCCTAATAAAATGAAAAATCAATATCATATGATATATAATATAAAATAAATCCATTATGTTAAAATATATGTTGTTAGATGCAATTATTTTTTTAAGACTATGTCAATAAATTAACATGCATACAAAAAATAAAAAAACTACATAAATATAAATTATACTAATTTTTAACTATGATATTACATAAATCAATAAGATATAAATCTTATAGTCATCTAATAGACTATATTTTTATAAAAATTTTCACATCATTATTCGATATTGTTGTAGAAAGAATAATTTGGGTAATATCAAGGATCTAAATGAAATAGTAGTCAGAAAAGGGAAAATTTCTAAAAGGTATTTTGGATAAGGAGTGTTCCTGATACATATAATACATATGGGAGATAAAATAAATAGATATGGTTTATGATCACCAAGTTATGGTGATATATTATTCAATATGAACACTAAATATTTATCTAATAAGAAACCATTTTAAGAAAACATGTTATGATATTTATATTTATGATAATTCAATGATTGATTATATATACCCAAACAAATGTTGTATTTTTGTAGTTTATATAATTTATTAAAATATATTCATGGGTATACCTGAAAAACATCACATGGAAGTCCATGTTTGATCTGATAAGGCATGAATTATTATTTAAAGGTTAATTGTGTTGTAACATAGTCCAAAAAATACCTTCTCATTAATCATTATGTAAAAACAATTTCAATTCTATTTTTTTATTAAATTATTTAGGTTTTTATATTGGTCATTGGATTCCAATACCACTATCCTTAGAAGGAAACCTAATGTAATATGTCTATATGGAATTAAAATATCAGGTTAGTTATATTAAAAAAATCCTCTATGATATGAAATTTTAATAAATCAATCTATAAAGAGATGTAAGAATTTTGATAATTGAATATTAATTTAGAGAAAAGGTAATAGAAGTGTTAACAAGAGGTTAGTGGGAGTACCATAGTTCTTTTAATATCCTATGTTGATTAAATTTCAAAATAGTTATTAGTCATACAATCAATTATGACTAATTTATAAGTATGTCCAAATAGATGGATTTAAATCAGCAAACCATGTTCTATAAAACATGATTTTTTTGAGGTTGATCATCGTGTTTCTTGGAACAAGTATATATATATATACTAGTAATGTTTTGAAAAATAAAAGCTGGAAAAATTTATGATTGAATTGTCCTCAATGTCATATGATATAAATCCCACCATTATGAAATGTTAATAAATAGGTTGATATTAAAATAGTGAGTAGTTTATTATTTACCATAGTAACTGATCTGTCTCATATGATATTCAATGTATTGGGTATCATATTTCTAATTCATTTATTATGTTATGAATATATGAGAAAAATCATGGAGAACTATAAGATAATCTGTTAGAATTATCCAATAGTATTTGAGAAAGTTCAATGGATATGTACCTGGAACATTTAGGGAAAATAAAATTATAAAAAGGGGGGAAACTAGTATTCTTATAGATCAATTGATCAATTATCATAATTAGGATAATGAAATATGTATGATTTACTCATTACTAATTATTGTATCCATATATATAAATATAGGGTATGTCGTGACTTCTAGTGAGGCTAAAGAAGAAGTGTTAAATATGAAAACAAATACTAGTTCATGTAATTGTACTTAGAAAGTAACAAATTATAATAATATTTATTATGATAATATTACTATTATGGTATTATCCAATATGAAAATGTTATTACTGAATAAAAATAGTGATACACTCAATATTATCATCTTTTGATAGTTACTTTTCATAAGTAGGTGATGACCTGGATAAAAGATTATCCTTATTTGGAGACCTGGTAAGCCCAATGACTAAATCCATTTCCTAGTACAAGCATGATAATATCATGTGAGAGCTAACATGAAAATAGTTAGTAAGTTGGATCTAGTGCAAGTGGTAGTGTTAAAAAGTTTGGTTCCCTAAAAAATCATGAAAAGTACTCTTAAATTTCCATGTCATCTAAAAAATAGTCATTCATGACATATTCTTAACATATTAATGATTATACATCTATATCCATGATTTACAGGGTAATATCCTCAGATTAATTATCATATGAAAAGGTTATATCAGATCATAGCTATAATTATATACTTGAGATATAATGATCGTAACCATAAATATAGACCTTGTAGTCTATATACATCTTTTTAATGGGACATAGGAAATGTCTAACTATTTGGTGATGGGGTATCATAAGCATTGAAACATTTTTTCATGATGTTTACACATGGTTTTCTCGATTAGAGATCATGAGGACTATACTACCAATAAGAAAAACACTTGTTTCAATTATGCTTTTTTTTACTTTCTATGAGTACTTTTATTAGTCTCTCAAAATTAGTTAATTTTTAATTTGTACCATTAATAATATATTTTGATTAAACATGAAACAATGTAATGTATATAATATTGAGGATACTTGTGTTCACTACATAATAGGTGGTATGACATTGATTGAATGATAAATACAATTTTTTTCATTTTCTAAAGGAAGATATATCTTAAGACAAGTTTACTGAGATATTATAATATTTCATAAATACATGACCATTGTAAATGAAGGTATAACCATCTAGTTTGGTCATGAAATAAATAAGGAAGAAAAGAAGGATTCCATAAAGTGCACATCCTAATTTATGAGATATAGTGAGACAAAGAGAATATATTACATGTTTTGTGTTTGTAGGATGGTTTTTTATTATGAATAAACTATATCTCTATATTTTACAAGATGGGTTTCACGATACTACCCTTGTTACATGGGTATGACTCACTTCTATTGAGATAAGAGCTAATCGAGATAGAAAAAAATTATATTCAGAAGATTCCTTAATTCTAACGAATTATAATTTTAGACATGATGTTCCATACTGTGGGGAAGGCATATGGCTAAGATTAATTGATTACTAAAAATTAATAAATTTTATTATATTCATGTTTATAATAAAAGGGTTCAATTTATTTATTTACCATATTCACAAATTATTAATTGACTACATAGAAATATTTAAAAATGAATATTATTAATCAAGGATAATTAAATATTTTATGGGAGAGATGACTCAAGTTAATAGACCATATTTTATCACTTAACATATTTTTTAATGAAAAAAGTATGCGATAAAATAATTTACACATTTATAGAATGTTTTAAGTGTATTTGGTGATGTTTTAGGGATTATTTATAAGAATATTAATTTTCAGGTGATAAAGTGGATTTTTATGACATTAATATACCTATATAGTCTTAAATAATCTCTCTATTGGTAGAACAAATCATCACATTATTTATAGATACACTTAATTTTCTTTCCCCACTTATATATTGAGAATGTGGGGTTGAGTAAATATTGATCCCTGAATAACTTCCCAGACAAATATAATGGTGTTTTAATGATCATGATGATGTTGAAAAGAACTCCATTTCTCCATGATAGCACCCAGAGTATAAATATTGACAGATAAGAAATATTTTTGAGCATGTCTATATGGTCGAGTGGGTTATAGATTTATCTTATTCAAGAAATGATCACCAGAAAATATAATACACACCTTCAATAAAAATTGAATAAATTATACTTTTTAATTTAATTTATCATGATTAATTTAATTCACATGTGATCTTAAATTTTTTACCATGTGTGAATTGTTGGAGATGATGTACCATCATTGATATTTCAGTAAAAAATATTAATTTATCTTCTTCATATACTTTTTAAGTATTCCTTGTACCAATATCATGTTCACTATATCTATCATGTGTCCAAAAATTTCTCATGAAATTTATCAATACAATAATATTACTGAATCCAAAATATTAATCCCAACACATAGAAATACTGATCAAATGATACTATAGATTTTGATAAGGATATGTAATTTCCCATAACATAACATTGTATATTGATATACACATCCATGTGTACACCACCATTGTATAGTATTAAATGATAAAAATTAAGTATTCTTTAAGTAGTGGTAAATGAGTTTATAAGTAGTGCTTCGCTAATCTACATTCAAAAATTAAAAAATATGTTTTCTGTAGCGGCTACAATAATTATTCTACTAGTTCCTAACATATACATACCTATCCTTATATTGGAGTACCCTTTTAGAGAAAACTAATTTTGTATCATGGAGCTAATAAACTAGTAATATTGGTACATCAGAATAAACCATAAATACAATGAAACTAATCGAATTTTCCTAGATGGTTTTAGATCATTACGTTAGTATACGATCTATTTTGACTCATATACATTATCTAGAAGATAAATTTTCCTAGTATTTAATTCACTAAGGATATAATACCTTGAACTAGCCATAAAAACTATAGAAGTCATGCATCATTAACCACCCACTTATAGGATCTCTTATATCCTAGGTTGCTAAAAACATTACATCACATGTTTATGGATATAAGTATATTGTACTAGTATACCATTTATTTTTTTCAATAATGCTGATTTTTTTAATCAGTGTGAATCTTGAGTTAAATCATGGAAACCATGAACCAAATTATTCATTTTGTATTATGTGAAATATTATTAAATTTATCGTTTTACATATAATGTTTTTTTCTTCAAGAACAACTCGTATTCCCTATCATAAATTACAATCCAATAGAGAAAAATCTTTTTTATAGAACCAAAAAATAGATTCAAATTATATAAAAAACATTGTTTCATGAAAGCACCCTATAAGAGTCCCAAAAACACCTCTGAAAAAATGAATTTATGAAATGGAATGGCGGTAATATATTTTAGTATATGGATTATCTATTCAATTATAAGCTACATTGTAATAAATATTAGTTAATCAGAACTATATTTGAAAATTTAACACACTAGAATTATCTATCATTAAACAGAGGCAATCAGAAGTTTCCACCCAAAGAAAAATTTAGAATATAGATGAAGACACTAATATTTCCATGAATACATTAAACCTAAAAATTTTATGATAATTAAAATAGAAGAAACATCATGGTTCTCTAGTTTTATCCGGATTTTTGTCCCCATTATTAAGAAAAAACATTACTTATATACTAACAATGATATCAGGGGTTTAGTTTTTAAATAATAGGATGATACTTTTGATCCATGTATTTAGTGATCATTTTCATTGGTGTTTTTAATGGTTTTAATGTTGGATCCATTCATTTAAGTATTTTTTTATTTATTTGAGGGACCCCCCTAAATCCCTATAATTTATTTTTTCAAGAAAATAAAATATTAGATGGGTAATGCATTATATATTCCAATGTACATTGTTCATGATTTGAAACATATATAATTAAATGAACAAATAATTATTCAAATATTTACTTAATGCTAGAAGAAGTCCATAAAACTTTTGATGATGAAAATTCATCTATCTATATATCAATTTTTATTTTATTCTACTAGTAAATATGATGTCACATTATGTGATATAGACATTTTACAAGGAAAAATATTGAGTCTCACATGAACCTTTCACATTACAATATACTTCATAAAAAATCAAGAAGCATTAAGAAGAGAAAATATGGATGCATGCATTCTTTGAAATCATTATCAAGAAACATGGATTTCTTGTACACAATAGAGAGCCCTTATATAAGTTATAGTGTCCCATATGGAACCCAATTAGGAGTCACTACAAAATTTCAGGCACTCCTAACTATATTCTAGAGGCCACTATCTAGTAGATAGGTGGTAAATTAGTCATGTTGAGACTATGAATTGTGTTATAATTCCCTAAGGTTATGCTTGAATATACCTACAATTTCGTATGCCCCATCCATATAATAGACATCCCAAAACCTACAGACATAAAATAGGGAAAAATTATGGGTCTTATAACCTGGAACATGAATTAAAAAACTATATATATACTAAAAAAACAAAAAAAATTACTAGTAGATAATATGGAATCATATATATAATAAAATAATGTCATGCTAGCTGGTACACATGATGAACAATAACTAAAAATATAAACATACTTCTATCCCAACTCACACAAGAGTCTTATGATTTCTATGACCTATGTAACATTATAGAACTATATATCTTATCCCTATCTAAAAATACATGTTAAGTTAGATAAAACAGGATGTAATACACATGTTACATGAAACATATTCCTTATACATGGGTTTTCGTGAGTCTAATAACCTAGAAAAAATCCCCAATTCCCCAATAATATTGAGTGTTTGTATAATTATGTGTGTAGAATCCTCAATCACAAGTTACATATAATTTTACATTTTTTAGTATCTTTAAGGTTATTTTTAACTAATCGGAGTCCTGTTAGGGGTTCTCAGAGAAGGAAAGGATCAAAGGATGGAATTTATCCACATGAGTGGTTGTATCATTGAATGGATATTCACAAAATTAATGGATTATTGGAAGTAACCATAAACTTACATTCAGGATGTGAGATATTTTCATGACATGAATGAAAATTTATTATGATAATGGGTTTTTGAGATTTTTAAGCTATGGAAATGAAATTTAATGTTTATCAACCTTCTTGATGGTTCAAGACATGAATCCATAATTCTTACTATGAATTTAGCTAGTTCCATAATATTAAATAACCCATTTTTATTTTCCTATCACATACACAACTTTTTTGACAGTTCTAAACATGAGTATCTCTTTAATATTTTTCGGATCCATCAATTAATTTTTTTTCTCCAACTTAAAATGCTCAAACACCCATTTTATCCTTCACATCTAATCTGGTAAGATATTTTTTTATCATGATCAATTATTTATTCTTATATTTGATCAATATCAATTAAATATTCAATTTTTTGGTCATATTTAATGATTTTTTCATGGTCTAACAAGGGTTGTGATGATTATTTATAGATTTAGGATCTGGATTCAAGGATTTGGAATACGCATAACTTTAGACATAGATCATTATTGATAGTAGATCATATTGGGTATATTCATCATTGATATAACTTTATGGTATGTCTTCTTCTAGGACTTGATCCTATGATTCTAAATTATGTGATTTGGAATTGGTCCTAGGATCTAGTAATTCTTTGGGATTCAGATAATTACCCCTGCTTCTGAATATTTGTTACAATGGAGGTCAGAACTCCCTGACTTTAGTTCTTATTTTCTATGGTATCATTTCATGTTTGTTGGTGTGAGTGTGTAGCCCAGTTTGACCAATGTTTGATTATTGTTCACATGATTTTCTAATTAGTGGAATATTGAAACTATGTTGGATTTTTTCTCACATATGAATTTTTATGTCTTATAATTCTTTCTTGATAAGATATGATTTTGATCTTTCATTGATATCTTTTATAATATATACTATTATCTATTATCTATTGTTGAGTGTGTTGGTTGAGCGTATTTGGATTATTCACTGAGAAGGATGTGTTAGAAAATGGTTGGAGTGTACTAGTGTTATCCTAAATGTAAAGATGTCGGGAACATGTTTGGAGATATTTCATAGAGGGGGATGTGTTAGGTGGATGACCAAGGATTCTTTTAGAATTGTGTTAATTTGTGTAGAGTTGATCTCCCAGGTCCTAGCATATGTTTTCTACTTGTCTGATATAATTTTTTTTACATCTATACTCTATTTAGATTAATTTCATGCACTTTTATATCTTATGCACTTATTTTAAGGGTCATTGGTGGTGTCCTACTAAGTCTTGTACTCACACCCTACCAGGTAATTCTATTATTATTATTGTTTTTATGAATAGGGATATGGTAAAGGTTAAGGGGGGTAATGGTGGATTGTTGAGTGGGTTAATAGATGACTACAAGGGATGTTGGATAGAGATTGAACTAGATGTTGTTTCTTTTTGTTATTGGATTACCCATGTAGTGGATATTTTATTTGGTCTTGGTTAATCTACCTAGAATTCCATGGTGATACTACATGGGATATATTTTATTTTTATTTTCTGAAACTATTATATTTATTCAATTGTATTTTTTTTGGATATCATTCATTTCTTATACTATGATGTTCACCTGGTGAAAAAGAATTAGTCTCCCCATTTCATTCATTAATACCTCACTACTTGTTGGAATACTCTTACATACGGGGAGGCATGCATGAGATCATGTAGTACCCCTAGCTCAAACCTAGTGGTTCGACATTGGGGTGTTAAAAAATGGTATCAGAGGACCAGGTTTTCTAACTTGATTCTTCACTTTTCCTTGATTTAGTACTAGGATGATATGATATAGGATGGTTGTGACTCATGTAGGGTAACTATATCAGTATATGGATATCACTTTATAGTGGACCTTTGAGTTTTTGTAATATGGGAATTTTTTTATTTGACAATACCACTAATTAAAATCATCTTGGGTTGTGTACATAATGTTGATATATTGATTTATAGGGTTTAGTGTGTGTTAATTCATATTAATAGGAACTTAGGATCACATTCTATATAAACAAGATTCTTACATTAGATGGAGCATAAATAATTAAATTCCTATTGAAATTATTATATGTGATTTGGTACATTATTTATTGAATTTCTTTATTTGAGGCTATTATATTCAATGCTTGAGTGTATATATGCGATTTTTACAAATTTCTAGGTATTTTAGGCTTTAATTGGGTTTTGGGTGGTGAAAAGGGGGTGATGTATTATTCATAGGGGTATCCTCTTTAGTTTAACCTTGCTGAATACCCCTATGCATGGCTATGATCTATTAACGGTATCTGTATTCTAGTCCTTTTAATTAATATGCTTGATTTATTTGTGGTAAGAGGGTGAATCCCTCCCCTATTTCATTGATGATGGAACAATGGTAAGATATATTTCCAAAGGAATTATCAAGTTTCCCACCACATAAGGTATCTGAATTTTAGATCGTTCTCGTGCCTGGTGAATTCCCAATATCAATTCAACCATTTCACATGGAACCAACCAATTTGAAAGAGATTAAGGTATACGTGGAAGACCTAGAAGCTAAAAAAATTCAACATATTGATAACATCCCCTTGGGGTTATTTGATGTTTTCCCCCAAGAAGTTGAAGGGTAGTCTTTTTCTTTGTGTGGGTTACTAGAAGTTGAATCAGATCACTATGAATTATATGTAACTATTTCCATGAATAAATGACTCGTCTAATCAATTAGGGTGATCCCAATGTTTTTATAAGATTCTTATGTGTTCTGGATACCATCATCTTATTATCAAAGAGGAATATATCTCAAAGACAGTGTTTAGGATCATGTATGGGTTTTATGTGTATCTCATTATTCCCTATGTACTAATGAATAATCCAAAAGGGTTCATGATTCTCATTAATAAGATATTTCACTCATAAATTTATTCATTAGTCATTGTATATATTGATGGAATCTTTACATTTTCCAAGGCATTAGAATCACATGATAGACAGTAGGATATCGTGTAGAGTACAGTTCTAGCACATCAACATTAGGTAAAGTACATGAAGTGTCACTTTTAGATACAAGAGGTGAGCATTCATAGGATCATTGTTTCTGAATAAGGGATGTTAGTTAATCCAAATAGATTTAATATAGTAATTATTTGGGACAAATTAAGGAATGTGTTCAAGATTTAAATTTTTCTATTATTGGTCAAGTACAATAAAAGATTCATTCTCTACATATCTCACTTGATATAACCCAAGTATATACTTAAAATTAAGGGAGTAAATTTCAAATGAATTGAATAGTTTGAGGAACTTTTCTTACAATTGATAAAAATGTTAACTTCGACTCTAATCATGACCCCTCTCAAGCTAAGAGTTGGCTATAAAGTGTTTTGTGACATGTCTAGAATTGGAATAGGAGGTATTTTAATATATTTTAAAAAGTTAGTAACTTATATATCACATTAACAATAACCACTTTAGTGTAACTACCATAATTTTGACTTGGAGTTAATAGTTATAGTTCATGTGTTGAAATATTGGTGACACTATCTTTTTGGAAGGAAATTTCTCGTATATACTAACCATGAGAGTCTATGGAAAATATTCTCCCAGTGTGACCTGAACCTTCATCAAAGGAATTGTTTCTATTTTATAAGGATTTTTAACTTTTATATGGAATATTCACCAGGGAAAGGAAATGTATTTATAGATGTGCCGATAAGGAATATGTAAGAGATGGTAGAATTGATGCAATAAAATGGACGTAATCTCATTACTTAGTTATAGATTGGATAGTGGAATAATAAAGGACTGGGGAGTAGTGGAATGTTCACACGTATTGATCACATCCACATTTTTTGAATTCATGAAGGATAATGAGAATCCTGTTCTAGAGTGTGTTGTGAGGTGCTAGAGGTTGGTAGTAAAAAGTTCTATTTTAGTGTGGGATTTAGACAGATGATGTGTACTTATGGTTTATGATCATTTGATGGTTCCTTCTTCACTGAGATTGGAACTGATGAGATACTCACATGCTTCATAGTGAGTAGTACACCCATATATGACCACAATGTATCATTATGTTATGAGGCAGTTGTGGTGGCCTGACATTAAATTATACGTTTAAGGTTTTTTCTATTATTGTCTAACATGTTATAAAATAAAGTTTGAGAATTGGATACCTATAGGGTTTTTCCAACCATTTCAATTTCCAATGTATAATTTATATTTAGTAACCATATACATTGTTATAGGGTTTTTGAGAACCTATATGGGTTGAGATACTATTTGTATGGTTGTGGATGGGTTGATTAAGGTGGATCGCTTCATACCTATCCAAGATACAAACTCAGTAGATGAGATATGAAAGATCAATGTTTAGGATATCTTACTAAATCATGATATACCTACACATGGTATCTAATAGATACACCTGGTATACCTCACTATTTTTTTAATGCTTATAGAAGGTAATGGGTACTCAGTTAAAGCTGTGTATGACCTTTTATCATCATAGTGTTGGGAAGATAGAAAGAATGATCCAAAACATAGAATATATGGTTCATGTTTTAATTTTATATTTGTGAGGATCTTGGGATGATAAGATTGATTTAAAATAGTTATCTTGTAATAAAAAAATTCATTATTCGATTCATATGGATCTATTGGAGGCTTCGTATAGGATTCCTTGTCGTTCACCTCTCTACTGCCATGAGTCAGGTGAGTCTTTAGATGTTGGCCCAATTATGGTACTAGAAACATCAAAGTTGGTGTAGTATATTTATAAAATTGTTTTTTGTATTAGAATAGGAAGTGTTCTTAGGATAACTGATGGATACAACCATTTTTGTTCACTATAGGTGACAAGGTTTTTGTGTGGTTGTACCCTCACTTAGGGAATATAAATTTAATAAGGAAATGTATGTTATCACTATATTTTTTTGGGCCCTTTAAGATCCTCAAACACATCAGTATATTGTCCTAATAGTTGGAGATTCCTTTACAGTATCTTAGTATGAAATATTTTCCATGATTATTTTCTTCTGGTGAATCTTCCCAATTCTACACATGTGATTGATTGTGTGGATATCGATATGGAACCTAATGAATCTTTTAGGGTGTGACCTATTTGGATAGTTGACCAAAGTTAGAATGAATTATAAAGAAATAACATTTCTCTAGTCTTGGTTTAAATGCATCACATGTGTTTTCAAAAAGAAACATGGGAGCATGAAGCTGATATTCGATCCTAGTGGCCTGAGTTATTTGAGCAGACCCCAGGAGACACTTATCGGGGAAGATAAGTCATTATAGGGTGATATTTTTAACCTCATAAATCTCAAGGTACATCTTTTTCTATGTTTTTCACATCCATAAAGGAATACTTAAATGTGTTGAGGCTTTTCAGGGATTTTCAATGAAGTAAATGGATCAATTGTCATAATTTGGATATTGGAGTGGTTAACACCATGAATGGATATTCATTAAATGAATGGATTCTAGGTAGAATCATGATCCTAAATTTAGGATATGAAATTCATTCATGAATCTAATGGAAATTCACCCTCTAAATGTGGGTTTTTATGGGTTTCATTTAAGGGTGCATGATTTTTAATTTGTCAGCTTACATGAAGGATCACGATGTGAATCCATAATTCACATCAAGAATTTATCCATTTCCAACATATTAAATAACATAAATATATTTTCCTTCCACATTCACCCCTTTTATTAAAACACTAAACCATGGTCTTGGTCAATGATTATTATTCTCGCTCAACTCCTTCCATCATCTATCTTTGATTCTCTAACACTTGTTCGATTCAGCACATCCAATAAGATAAGATATTATTTTATCATGATCAATTATCTACTCTTACCCATTATCTAAATCTATTTTATATTCAATTTATTTGGTGGATATAAGGGTTTAGGGATGATATAATGATGATTTATCTGATCGTTGATAGAATTAGTTTCTATATTCAAGGATTTGGCATCTACACAACCTTTTAACCAAGATCATTATTGACAGAATATCATGTCATGTATATTCAACCTTTACCTACCTTTAAGGATTGGTTCCTTCTCATCCTATATCTCAGGATTCCAAATTTTGTTATGTATGATTTTTTCTAGATCTGGCGGTGCTTTTTGACTCATATGGTGGCATTTTATTCTGAAATTTTATTTCACCTAATGTATGAATCCCTTTCCTTTTCTATACATTTTATAAAGGTTATTGGTATGAATTTTGGTGTGCATGTGTATCCCAGTGAGACATATGATTGATACTTGTTCACATGAAATGTTCATGAGTATCCTTTAGAAACTATGTTATATTTTTTTGTATATTTTTTTTGTTATGGATTATGATTCAAGCTTGATATAATGTGATTTTGATCTACCATTGGTTTCTTTAATCATATGTGTTATTCTATATCATTGGAATTTGAGTGTTCATGATGAGAAAATTTAAACTATCCCCTGATTGGGATACATGAGACATTGGTCAGCATGTACTTGGGCTTTCCCAACTATTGATATGTGTTACACATGATTCTAGGCTATCTCCTTGAGGGGGATGTGATAGCCAAATGAAAGAGATTTCTTCCATCACGGTGCTAAAATATGTAGATCTAGTTTCCCATTGATCTCATTTTCTCTTCTCCCTATTTCCTAGACCATTCTTAAATTTGGCCTCCTCTCGATCGGCTCAGCATCAATGTTCATGGAGTCATCGTGGCGCATTGGGGATCCGGTGCAGTTCGGTGTTGTCTTGGGTTTCATTCTTGGGGATGACATGGCTTGGCAGAGCACCTATCTGCTCATTTCAGTGTGAATAAACAGATTTGGTGACATTGGATCAGTGTTTGTCTCAGATCGGAATGACCTAGACCTTACGACTAAAATGTGGCTCGGTGTGGATCTTGCCTCTCGGTTTGGTCTGGTGAGACTAGGTGGAATCTCTGACGTGCTTTTAGTGTGGATCAGTAATGGTTATAGAATATATTATAGGGGGATGTTTTGGGTTCTAGAGATTCTATCACGCGTCTAGTGGTCTTTATGATAAGGGGTTTTTTTCTTTGATTTTTGTTGTTCGATGGTGTTTCTGAAGCATTGACATTATCAGAGGTTTCTTGTTTCTCCTTGCTTTTCTACCCATGATTTGTGCGATTGGAACTCCGATGAGGCTCTTCTGCAGTTCAGCGTTATCTATATCCATTCCTAAAGTTTCATTTCTTGGTAAATGAAGCTTAGATCCTCTCACTGGTGATGCTTCCAAGATGCGGAGTTGGACCGTCCAGTCCTATGTGATGTTAGTCTGGATTCATGGTTCTTGGATTTCCTTCCTCTAGAGTTCGCAGCTAGTTGGGTTTTGGATGGTGGGGGGTTCCTGCTTTGGTTATGGTGACCATTGAAGGATTAATAATGAATGGGGTCTTTTATTGGGTTGATTTATGTTTTTCTAGGTCTTTTCATAAGTGGTTGCAGAGTAGGTGGAATTTGTGATTTCACCAATTTTTTGTGATGGAGGATTGTTGTGATGGTTCTACAATATTTGGTGAGGATTTTTTTGATTTGGTGGAATGGTATTTGTGTGGACTATTTGAATTGTGGCATATGGTCTACGGTTTATGGTTCATTAGATCCCATTCAACTTCAAGAGATTGTCATGGCCCATCCTCGAGGCCCGTGCTGTGACTACCCCAGGCCCACCGCCTTCTATAGGCCAAGGGGTGGTGACTAGCACCAAAGGAGAATCCCTGATAAAAATGGAAGGCATTGCCTTTAAACCTGTAACACACACAGTCTGAACACAAGCAGTGGGAGTAACAAGTACTAACATAGAAAAGAAAAGTGTACTGAAAGTAAGTGGTCCAGAATACAAACTCAACTGAACAACAAGTACAAGTACAAGTAAAAAGGGAAAACAGCTCCTGGATCATCCACCAGGGAATCCTACCTAAAGGGTAGGTACATAACTCAAACAAATCATCCCTGAAGTACATCCCATCTATTCCATCTCCGATCAGCCTTCCGTCCATCACCCTTATCCTCGATGACTGTTGTCCGTCATCTGCACAAAACAAAACAAGGTGCGGGCGAAGCCCGTGTAGGGGTGAGTATACAATACTCAATAGGGGACCTCATGATCCCCAAAGGTCTCCCAAAATCCACTAATTATAAACCACAGAAGTAAGATACAATCACAAAGTATCAAATAACCTTACATAGGTATATTCTCATACATATACCTATGTTACCAATCAATGTCCGGCTCCAACTCTCGAGCTCAAGCACAACCCATTCTACAAAGGAAGTAAAGTAAATCACTACGATTATAATGGTTGAACTAAAAGACTCAGCTCACACAAGTATACTACCCATGTAGAGGGGTGGAGATGATTAGTTTTAGCCACTGAATCATCTCCTCTATCGAACCCACGTAGGATCCCGAAATAGTGTCAGCGCTATCGAACCCACATTGGATCCTGGTACAAAAGCCGTCACTGTCGATCCCACAAAGGATCCCGGTATAGTAGTCACCGCTATCGAACCCACGATGGATCCCGGTATAGTAGTCACCGTTTTCGAACCCACAGAGGATCCCGGTACATAATTCATCGCTATCGAATCCACGGAGGATCCCGATACATAAGTCATCACTTTCGAACCCACGGAGGATCCTGTCATCTCAGTCACAGCCAGCACTAGGGTTCTCGCACATAGCACGCTCGATTCCAGGAGGGTCCGCTCCTTGATCCAAGAGTTGATACATAAACTGCCACGAATTCTTGAGTGGATTTATCCAGTAGTTCCGTCTCATTATGGGGAACCCAACACGACAGACAGTGCGTCAATCGGACGTCTGGTCTGTGAGTTATTGGCATTTCTATTTCAGGAGGCCCGATTGGTTTTTAGGCTCAAAACAACCCATTTATACCCCAAATACGTCCGAACCTCAAGTGGAGTATGCAAAAATAATCTCCTCACTCTAAGAATTCCATCGCCGCAGGCAGTTCATCAATCGGACACCCGAAGCCCATAATAGGGGTGAAAAGGAGATAACTGGCTATAGCGGGTCCGGGTTTGATCAGACCCAGTCGTAGTGACACGGACCGACCTGATCTGAACCGGGATCCAACCTGGTCTAAGGGTACGACTCGGTCCACAGGTGTGGCCCGACCCGACTGGTCGGCCCGACCCGAAGGTGCGGCCCGGACCGAAGGCGCGGCCCAGCCCGAAGGTGCGGTCAGGCCTGAGGGTGGCTCTGCTCGAAGGCGTAGCCCAGCCTGGCCGAGGTGGCCCAGGCTGAGGGGAAGCCTATCCAAGGGTGGCCTGGACCTGGGGTGGCCCGGCCCTGGTGGCCCAGCCATGGTGGCCCGACCGAGGGGCGGTCAGGATGAGGGGTGGCCCGGCGGAGGGGCGGCCCGGTCATGGCGGCCCGGCCGACAGGTGGCCCAGCCAAGGTGCGGCCCGACCATTGCGGCCCGGACAAGGGGCTACTCGGCCGAGGGGCGGCCCGGCCGATGGGCTGCCCGGCTGAGGGGTGGCCTGGCCATGGCGACCTGGCCGAGGGGCTGCTCGGATATGGCTGCCCAGTAGTGGGGCTGCCCGGCCGTGGGGATGCCCGGCCGTGGGGCTGCCCGGTCGTTGGGCTACTCGGTCGTGGCGGCCTGGCCGAGGGGCGGCCCAGCTGTGGGTCTTCCTCAGCGCGGTGCAATAGGTCCATGCCATCTCTGTTCGTGGCATCCTGCTTGACCACGACCCCCTTCCTCCAACGCTGTGCAATGGCGTCGCACCTCTTCCATCTGTCGTGGCCCACATGGCCACGATTCTTCTCCGGCATGGTGCATCGGCACCGCGCCCTTCCAGCTCCACCTCCATCGTCAACCAATCAAGAACTAATCGGAGGGATGTCGGGCTGTGTTTGTTCGGCCCATGCCCTCCACATTAGGTGATAACAAGTGGCCATCACTGAACCCAAATAAATGACGAGGAATGAGGGTATAATTCATACATTAAAATAATCAAATCCCCCTACCTCGTAATTGGTGTTTGCTTGATGGAGTCGCGGGAAGACAACATCGTTCTGTTGATGTCTGGAGGAGATGACGTCATCGTTGGAGAAGTTCTTTGCGGGCGGTGTCTTCCCATTCTTGTCCCGGTTGAAAAGTGATGAGACAACATCATCGTTCCTCGGTGGAGACGGGCATTCTTCGTTGAGAGGATATCATTCTTCTTTGGAGAGGAAGGGCTCTACTAAGTCTCCAACCAAAAATAATTGAGGAGAAGTCTATTATTTGTTGGTACCACATCACATAAGAGTTGTGTTCAATTAAATTAAACAACTCATTAAATTAAATTGAGTGTAAAGGATTCAAAAGTTTTCAAAAGACAATTAATTGAGGCATTATTTATCTTTTAGGTGTGTTGTCACCATTAAGGGTTAGTTCAAGAGTTTCCCCCCTTAATGGGGAACTCAAGGGGTTATAGGGAGTTTGAGGGGGTTTGAGCTCATGTGGGCCCCACCAAATAATGTCCTCCTATGTGAGGTTATGCGTGGGTTGGCCCCACCTCCAACCTCCCCTTAGAGTATTAAACCACCTCTCAAATAAAAATATGCTAGACATATTTTTATTTAATTTATTTAGAAACCCCAAAAATTAACTTCCTATCTTGATAAAACACAACTTTGGTGAAGGTCTCCTTAAGTGAATACCGGAGCTGCGAGTTCAACGGTGCCCTCAGATTTTAATTCCGAACACCGGTTCAAAAGATATAAAATCTCGCACATAGATTTTTTGAATATACTTGAAAAAAAATTCATAAATTGATTACGGGCACAACAGGCCTCAGAATCAGGCGCCGTCAGAAACTTCAAACTCATAAAATTCTCATGTATTTAAAAAAATCCACAGAAATTATGGGTCTTTACATTCTACCGACCTCAGGTATTTACGTCCCCATAAGATAAAACTCACACTAACGAAACAAATGGTGGTACTGAGCATGCATCTGGGCCTCCCACTCCCATGTGATCTTCGGGAGGTTCCCATGATGCCAGTGAACATGCACCAGAGGAATTGACCATCCAGACATGACCCAATCTTTTCGATACTCAATATCCACTAGAACTTCTGTGAAAGTCACCATGTCATCGATATTCATCTCCACGTGGTCGATGATGTGGGATGGTCCATGCACGTATCTCCTCAGTTGAGATACGTGGAAGAAGTCGTGCAACCAGTGCAACTGAGGTGGAAGATCCAGGCGGTAAGCCACCTCGCCTACCCAGCTGAGGACCTGGAAAGGTCTAATTAATTGCATAGATTACTTTCCGCCTCAGCCAAATCTCCCTAGACCTTGTCGAGGTGAGACCCATAGAAGGACATGGTTTCCATCCTTGAACTCCAGTGGTCTCCGTCTTCTATCAACATTGGACTTCTGCGTACTTTGTGCAGTCTTCATCCACACCTGGATGATCTGCATCTTCTTCATCGTAGCTTGTACCATCTATGGTACCATAAGTGCTAACTCCCCTGGGTCAGTCCAGCACAGAGGTGATCCGCATGGTTGTGCATACAGTGCCTCGTAAGGTGTCATCCCGATGGTGGAGTGGTAGCTATTGTTATACGAAAACTCTACTAAGGGTAATTGATCCTCCTAGCTACGACCGAAGTCGAGGATGCATTCACGGAGCATATACTCAATAGTCCAAATGGTCCACTCAGTCTGACCATCCGTATGAGGATAGAAGGTGGTGCTCAAGAAAAGCTGCATCACAAAAGCCTCATGAAACCCCTTCCATAGTCAGGAAGTGAAACGAGCATCTCGATCAGAGACAATCATCGATGGAACACCATGAAGTCGTACGATCTCCCGTACGTAGAGGCATCTCATTCTCTCCACTGAACTCTATTCTCTGATCGGTAGGAAGTGGGCCGACATTGTGAGTCGGTCGACAATCACCCAGATAGAGTCATGTCCTCTGGATGTACGTGGAATTCCCATCAAAAAATCTATGGATATCCCATCCCACTTCCACTCTAGGACCTCTAAGGGCTAAACCAAGCCTATTGGAACCTGGTGCTCCACCTTCACTTGCTGACAAGTGAGGCATCGTGAGACAAAATCTGCTACTTCATTCTTCATACCTGGCCACCAATGCTATAGTCGGAGGTCCTGATACATCTTCGCCACTCTAGTATGTACTGCTAAAGGAGATGTGTGGAACTCTCTCAACACTTAATCCTGAAGTGAAACTTGTACCACGGTACATCCTCTAAAGAGAATGAATTTATCCCCACCCTCATAAAATCCATCAGGTTCCTGCCCTGAGGATATCTGAGCACGTCGTGTCTCACAGTCAACGTCCCCACACTATGCCTCCTTGACTCGCTGAAGAAGTGGAGAGTTATTGTGAGAGATTGTAGAAAGGCTTCCTCATCTCTACCCACAAAGGATATCTACAAAGCAGCCAGCTGCTCTGTCACCTCTACTAGCAGTTGAATGCCTAATCTCCTGCTGAGAGAATATTCTACAACATTCCACTTCCCATGAGTATAGACTATCTCAATGTCATAGACCGGGAGGAACTCGAGCCATTGTCATTTTATCAGGTTTATTTCCTTCAGTGAGAAGATGTACCTGAGACTCTGGTGGTCAGAGTAGACTGTAAAACTCTCACCAATCAGATAACTCCACCACTTCTTCAAGGAGAAGTCCAATGCTGCTAACTCTAGGTCATGGGTTGCATAGTTCTGGTCGTGCTATCTCAACTTCCAAGAATCATATGTGATCACTGCTCACTCCTGCATCAGGACACACCCGATTTCGGTCCCTAATGCATCGCAATAAACTACATACCCAACGCCCTCCTTTAGTATCATCAATATGGGCACACTAGTCAACCTCGGCCTCATCTCCTGAAATCTCAGCTGGTCTCTCTCTGACCACACGGAGGGTTTCCCCTTCTTTGTCAATGCTGAAAGCGGTGTTGGAACTCTAGAGAAGTCTGGCAGAAATCTCCGATAGTACCCAGCCAGCCCCAGAAAACTCCGCACCTCCGTCACACTCCTGGGTGGCTCCCAAGAAAGTATTGCCTTAATCTTCGCTGGATCCACTACAACTCCAGCCTCCAAGATGACGTGTCCCAAGAATTTTACCTCTCGGATCCAAAACTGGCATTTTCAGAGCTTACCATAAAGCTGGTTCTCTCAGAGTGTGTCCAGCACTACCCGTAAATGGTAGGCATGCATCTCCTCAGTAGTCAAGTAGATCAGTATGTTGTCAATGAAGACTACAACAAAGCGATCGAGGTAAGGCTGGAAGATCCTATTAATGAGATTCAAGAACACTATTGGAGAATTGTTCACACTGAATGGAATAACCAATAACTCATAGTGGTCATAATGATTCCTGAAGGTCATCTTCAGCCCATCCCCATCTCAAACTATGATCTAGTGATAGCCTGACCTAAGGTCTATCTTCGAGAACCATCACGCTACCTTGAGCCGATCAAAGAGGTCGTCAATCCTCAAGAGTGGGTACTTGTTCTTCATGGTCACCAGGTTCAGGAAACGGTAGTCAATACACAGTTGTAAGCTCCCTTCTTCCTTCTTGGCGAACAAAATCAGGGATTCCCAGGGTGAAACATTGGGTCGGATAAATCTCATCCCCTACAAGCCCTCCAGCTATACCTGTAGCTCACGAAGCTCGGCGGGAGCCATCCGATATGCTGGAGTAGATATCAGTGTCATCCTGGGGTACAGGTCAATGTAGAATTCCACCTCTCTGTGATGAGGTAGTCCTACAACATCGTCAGGGAAAACATCCGCGTACTGATCCACCACTATAGGAAAACTCGAACTCCACACATAAACCTCTCTGAGGATGAGACTAGACAACTAATTTGTGATTGGCTTCCCACTCTTCTGTGTAAGTCCATCCTGCGCTAAAAAGGCTCCCTTCTTGCTGGTGAAGGTAAAACTGGTCCCATCCGTGCGGAAACACCACACTTTGAACCTAATAAAATCAATCTGAGCATGAACATTGGATAACCATTCCATACCTAAGATGACGTTGTAAGACCTCAACGCCACTATGAGGAGATCCCAGCCGAAGATCTAGCCTCCTAGAGTAAGCTCACACTCTCGGCACCAGGGCGTAATCGTCGAGTCTGCTACCATAAGAGTCTCTAGTTCTAAGGATCGAGCCAACAGCTCCATCCGAATCTTCGAGCTCCAAACGAGGGTAGTGGAAATAAAATAATGACTCGCACCTATGTCTATAAGTACTGCAACAAAGGTGGAGTAGACACATATAGTACCTAGAATCATCTCAGGTGGGACGTGGTCTTAGGCCTTGACTGCCTGGAGCTGATCCCACCTCTGTCTTCCATCTCCCTATAGTCGGGGTGGACCTCCGGGTGGTGGTGGTGGTAGGGCCTAGAAACGTTGTCCACCACCTTCTTCTCGGCTAGGTCATCTTCCACGTCCACTTGATCCCAGCAGACCACCATAGTCGAACCTCTGCCTCTTCCTGGGAGGTCCCTCTACTGACTGCTGCTCATCTACATGGTGGGTTGGGCAGTCATGAGCCATGTGACCCTGCCCGCCGCATGCATAGAACTTCATATCCCTCGTATGAATGGATTTATATCGTGTTCCCTGCACAACCGAACATGTATCCTGGGATCGCCCACCTGATAGCCTGGTCTATTTAGAACTCTGCGAAATCTGTCTACTGTCAGCTGAAGAAGACTCTACTATGTGTCGCCCTGTGGAGGGTCTCGCCACTAGTGACTTCTCAGCTAGAAAAATCCCTACAAGAAGGGCTCGCTTCCTCACCCGGGCCTGCATCGGGATGATGAGGGAGACCATCGAAGCCCTGATCTCATGCATGAGTCCCTCATCGACATTCTGATCCCTGAAGAATGGTTCCCACACCATATCCGTGGAGTAGAATTAGAGGTTGATGAACCTCGCTGAGTACTGAGCTACTATCATGTTTCCCTACTGCAGATGAAGTAACTCCCGAATCTGCACCGCACGAAGGGTGGCAGGAACAAACTCCACATAGAACATGCTCTTGAAGTCTGTCTAGAGTAGTGATGCCTCATCATGCACCAGGAGCATCAGGCTCCACCATCTGCCCGCAGCTGCAAGCAGGAGACTCGCGGTAAGGATCACCATGAGGTAGGCTAGTGTCCCTACCAATTTGAAAACTCCCATGACATCCTCCAGCCAATCCTCAGATACCTATGGGTCCATCTCTCCCCAGAACCTGGGTGGCCTCTTGCGCTGGAACTCGTGCAACACACTCAAACGGCGGGAACTCTCTACTACTGGAGTTGGTTCTATCGGTGGCCCAGCGGGTATTGGTACCGCTGGTACCTCCGCTGTGATGGGTCCCTACACCGAGGCCACGTAGCTCGGTGGGATACCATCTCGTACAAAACTCGGAACCCTAGTTGGATATCTTTATGGGGCCATACTGAAAAGAAATAGGTGTTCCGCGGTCAAAACATTTTACCTGGTGAGCTGACAGAAATTAATCATGAAGAAAAATTTTCAAATGGAACACACGCACAATCAGTGTTTTTGTGCACTGAGTCAGAAATCAGAAGTCAGAGTCCTGGTGTATGGATACATCGATCGTCGCACCAAAACTGGTTTACCTAAACTGATAACCACACCCAAAACACATAACACTATTGCCACTTAAAAGAATCAGAGTCTAAGTTCTGTGGTAGAACCGACCCCTATGATACCAATTTGTCACGACCCGTCCTCAGGGCCCGTGTCCTGACTACCCCAAGCCCGCCTTCCATAGTCCAGGGGCTGGTGACTAGCACCAACGGTGAATCCCCGATAAAAAGGGAAGACATTTCCTTTAAACCTGTAACATAAACAGTCTGAATACAAGCAGTAGAAGTAACAAGTACTAATATAGAAAAGAAAAGTGTGGTGAAATTATGTGGGTTATAATAAAAACCCAACCGAACAACAAGTACAAGTATAAGTAAAAATGGAAAACATCTCCTGGATCATCCACCGTGGAATCCTACCTTAAGGGTAGGTATAGAACTCGAACAACCCGTCCCTGAAGTACGTCTCGTCTAGTCTAGATCTATGCAACCTCCCATCTGTCACCCTTAGCCTTGATCACTGCTGTCCCTCGTCTGCACAGAACACAACAAGGTGTGGGCGAAGCCCGTGTTGGGGTGAGTATACAATACTCAGTAGGGGACCCCGAGACCCCTGAAGGTCTCCTAAAATCCACTAAGGATAAACCACAGAAGTAAGATACAATCATGATGTATCAACCAACATTACTTAGGTATATTCCCATACATATAACAAAGTTACCAATCACAGTCCGACTCCAACTCTCGAGCCCAAGCACAACCCATTCCACAAGAGAAGTAAAGTCAATCACCACAATGATAATGGTTGAAATACAAGACTCAGATCACACAGGTATACTACTCATGTAGAGGGGTAGAGATGATTATTTGTAGCCACTGAATCATCTCCTCTGTCGAACCCACGTAGGATCCTGGAACAGTATCAGCGCTATCAAACCAACGTAGGATCCTGGTACAGAAGTCGTCACTGTCGAACCCACGGAGGATCCTGATACAGTAGTCATCGATGTCGAACTCACGGAGGATCCCGATACAGTAGACACAGTTGTCGAACCCACGAAGGATCTTGGTATAGAAGTAATAGCTATCGATCCCACAGAGGATCCCGGTATAGAAGTCATCGTTGTCGATCCCTAGGAGGATCCTGTCATGTAGAGACCTGAAGCATAACGTACATAGATATTACATTACTTTTGCGGAATACTTAGTACATAACAGAACACACACACAAGGACCGTAATAGTTTAGTGTCTATGGAAACTCGGAATAAAATCTTCTAATCATGGTGAAAGATCTTCAATATCTCCCATAAAGATATTCTTTTTTCCCTAAAACCTTTCTTTATATCCTGGGGAAAAGAAAACATAAAAGGGTGAGCTCAAATGCTCAATAAGGGTAAACAAAAGAAATATAAATCTCATCATATACACAAGAACATAGCTTTTGGAAATCTTAACCTGCAAAAGAAATCATAATTTCATAACATTGGATAAATCGTAGAAGTGAAATGTAATCCAAATAATCATAACTTAATACATGAAACTTTGTGGCATACACACATAATCATAGAGAATCATTTCTTGTTAGTCAAGACTCATTTCCAAGACTATCTTAGTGGACAAAGTCTCTTTCTGAACCGAGTCACCCCCGTTCCAGTCCTGTTTCACTGAACCGGTATAACCTACCATTCCAGCCATGTCTATCTCATGAGATATAAAATAGTTACCCAATGCATTGGAGGGATATATAGGCCCCACCCATCTCATAATGATACCATGCTTATGTGTGCCACAAAATCATAAACCATACATCATAGCATAACCCATGAA
Source organism: Viscum album (assembly GCA_963277665.1). NCBI lineage: Eukaryota > Viridiplantae > Streptophyta > Magnoliopsida > Santalales > Viscaceae > Viscum > Viscum album. Next base: position 1,374,781,460 of record OY728135.1, read on the forward strand.
ATAAAAATGGGAATCTTAAACATCGTGACATCATAAAAGAATTTATATAATGTAAAGGAATTCATAAAAATATTTCCATCACAACATAATAAAATCCATGTAATTATAGATATATAAACATAACCCTTTATTATCTTAGATGTAAAATAATTTTGATAACACACTTGAACTCCATTCTTGAGGAAAATATCCTTTCTAATTTAAAAACCTTTTTCTTTTCTTAACATGTCATACAATTTTAAACTAGAAGAAGTTGATTAAAAATAAACTTGAAAACTTGTAATGGAAGCTTCTTGGAAGTAATGTTTTAAAAATCCATTAATGCAGTATAAGTTACAAAAAACATTCTTCTCATACTTTTGTCGGAAAAGTCAAAAAAGTACCTCGTACGAGAAATGACAAAAGATTCCTTTCATATAGTTTACTAAAAACACACCGAAGGGTAAAATTGGATTTAAACCATTGTAGGTGGATGTAAATAATATGTTATATCGAGGAAACATGAATGTGGATGATAAAATGCACCCCAATAAATGCCAATATATAAACAATCTCGGATAAAAATGAGATTGTGATATTTCCCTTACCTTAGGTCCGACTTGCTTTGTAAGTGTCCAAACCTCCTGTTTAATGATTTAAATCATGTTATTGAATTATTCCAGAATCATATTCATTGTTATTATATCATATATGGTCCACTTATGACTTTATATTACCCGTTCTTCTATAAATTATTGTTAAAGTAACGTTTTGGGTAAAATCGTCTCATTTGTCGTTCGTGTTTTTAACTTGCAATTATTCATATGATTACATAGATCATGATTACTTAATTACAGAATATAAAACATGATTTATATGTATATATTCAGAATATACATATATATAATAAATCAGTAAATGGAATGAAATACACCGTTCATGGAGACGGTAGTCCGTACGTACGCATGAACGTTGTTTTCGTTTCCTTATTGAATTGAATGGAATTAAGTAGATGACATAAATATAAATATAAATAAATCCAGTATCATTATTAGGTCATATATTTCAATATTACTAATTATATGTACTTTATAATCATTCATGAATGGTTAATCATTGAGAATGAATCTCATCGCGTCGTGGAGACGATAGTCCTTTACGTACGCACGAGCGATGATATCGTTCCCATGGTCGTGTAATTGTGTTGAAGTGTATGTATACTATTTAAGTATTAGTATCACTTTATAATAATCATATATAGTTACTCATTACAGCATTATACCCATCCAATTAAGGTGGTGGCAGAAAATAGATTACACCACGGCGTGGAGACGGTATTCCGTACGTACGCACGCGCGGTGATTTCCTTTTTCCATAGGATGGATAGAAGGTTAATTAGAGTTTTTTTCATATATATAATAACATATCAGTATATAATAAATACTGATGTTATTACTTTATCATTAAACAACTAAATAAGAAGATGTTTAAGATGAAATAAATTGAAAAAGATCGGTAATGGATATTACCTATTTTTGACACGCCTTCACTTATCCTCTACATAAAGAACTAAGGATGGTCTTTAAAAACGACCAGGACCTCTAGGATGATACTAGGGAAGTGGAGAAGATATTTTGGCAGGGTTTGGTCGAGCTTGAATGCTCAAATTGGTGTGAGGAGGAGAGGGAGGAGGTGCCCTTTTATAAAGGAGGAGAGGGGCATCTTAGGAAAATCTCAAAATATTATTTTATACTAAGGTCAAATTCGGTTTATAATGGTTCCAAATGGTCTTATTTCGAAGATAAAGTGGGGATGGGTCGGAATACTCTCATCCAATTGGATTTATACAAGTTTAGGTTATTATTTTAACCTTATCAATTAGATTTAACTCTAAGTTAAATAATTTAACTTTTACCGTGTCTTTTTATTTTCTTACATTATATGGTTAATAAACTTACTATATGAAGTCAAACGAACCCCAAGTTGTTTATTATTAATATATCTATCCTTATATAAGTCATTTGGCTGAAACTTAGATTTTTTAGAATTAAATAAAAATTAAAAATATAATATTTTTAAAAAAAAACTAATTTATGTCAATTTTGACACTATTTGGTACATGATTTTTATGAATTTTTCTAACAGAATGATAAGTTCGAACCAAGTTACTTAAATCATCAATAATATGTCATATTAACCTAGCCAATTAGTGTAAGTCATAAAAAGTCTCAAATTACATTTATTTGGGCATTTATAACATCAATTATGTTAATATTTTCTTAAAAATGTAATTACTGCATCATCGTTGTGTCATAAATATATTTAATTATTTAATGTATATAAATTACAAATAAAATACAATTATGTAGGAAATATGTTTAGCTTTCTAATTAATATTTATAGTCGAAGTTATATGATGTATAACCCTATATTAAAAATGTTTTAGTAAATAAACGTTGATTTTAACTCTTTTAACTCTTCTTTGAATTAAATAATAATAAATGTCCTAATCTAATCCAAGTGGGACTAAATGATAATATTTTACACTTAAGGTTGTTTTTGGTCGAGATACACTTTTAAAATAGGATTAGAACATGTCTTAGGGTAATATTAATATCATTTTTACTCTTAATTACCCTATTTACCTTTAACCGTGGTAAATAAAAGTAAAAAGTTACTATTCACCAAAAATTATTTTCATCTCATTGAACCACATTTTACTTACTGACATCAACCGTGTCTCTCAGATTTTTGAAATTCCATTCACAGAAGCGGTAAAATTAAGATTTATGAAAAAATTATTTTTTTAACTACCAGTTAGTACTTTCACTATTCATCAAAATTTGAAGTTTTTCATAAAAATGCCAAAATTTCACCCCTAGCTATAATTGATATTACATGTTAAAAAATGATTTCTATTTTACAAAATTACCAACATATAAGTTGCATTAATTAATTTTATAATTAATTTCTGCTGTCACAACAAATAGCGTGTTTTTAAGAGATAATAACTATAAAAAGATTAACATTTGTTTATGTCTGGTATAAATGTGAAATTACATCCAATGACCAACATTGTATTGAATTGTAAAAATATATTCTAGATATACTTTAGAACCACTAAAATTATTAATTTATCACTATTAATTATTTTGATTAAAAAAGTTGTTTTTAATTAAAATTTAGTAATTTTCACTATTCATCAGAAAATGAAAGTTATCCGAAAAGTACCAAAATTTCACCCGAATCCAAAAATGAATTCCATTTTGAAAAATAAAATATACAAAATTTCAAAAAGTTGTTATTACTATTCATAACAGCTAGTTTTAATAATATTTAAATAGCATATTGTTGTTTAGTGAAACTCGTTATTGCGTACTACACACGCTATCGAGGAAGGTCGTGATTGCGTGTAATGGAAGGCAAGTCAAGGATGCGTGTTGTGAAAGCTTATTTTGGTGTAGCGCACAAGACATTAATGAAATTAAAAAGAATATTTTTCATAAAATTTCGGGGTGTTACATTCTACCCCCCTTAAAATGAATTTTGCCATCGAAATTCGTCGGGGTTATAAATGGTTTACTATTTGAAAGTTTCGTTAATAGAAACCCACATCGTAAAAAGGAATTCCAAAACCAATCTTTAAAAACAAAAGTATAAAACGTAACGGTTACCCAAATAAACTAATCACTGGGTTTCCATATAGGAGAAAATATGGATATGGAAGATAAATCTAACCATCATGTTCTGATGGAGAGTGGTAGAGAACATGGCTATGGAAAAGCCAGCAATCACAAAGCCATAAATTTTTGATGATCTAGGGTACCATCTGATTCATCGGATATAAGGGCACTAGGACAACATTTTTGGTTTTCAAGATCATTTCCCTAAAGTTGAAATTTTGAATTAGAATAAATACTTACTTTATTTAGGTACACTCTCACTGTCGTTCTCGCCTTGAACAATTTCCACTTCATCTCTTAAATAAATGAAGTTAAATTTGTTATTCGTGAAGTGTTAGCAGATCATGTGATAGAATGATGGGTCATTCCAGCTGTCTCAAACAAAAGGTTAGCAAAAGTTATTAAATATGCATAAGTCATTATATGGTGAGATTAATCATATATGGTTCCTAAAATGGACTTATACTTCATATATCATACTTCTTAATATAATAAAACTAGTTTCTACTAAACAGGGACTTCCTGTAGGCCAGTGGTAGGCGATAAAGGCCAGTCGCACTTCGGTTGTGGGTTCGATTCCCACAGCCTTGTCCGGCGCGATGGGCTGTCGCCCGTCCAGCAGGTTGTCCATTTTCTAAAACTATATTACTATAACATCCCATCAATAATATCAAAAAAACTTCTATCCTTAAACAATACTAAGTTATGTCCAACATAATCCATTCCAATATTTAGTCTTATCCATAATACTGCAGTCCACTCTCATAACATAGTGAAAACGATTACCAGAGATTTAATACCATCGTTGATCCCCATATAACATAAGATATGTTTTGTTGGTCACATTCCAAACATTAAAAGTCCTTAATCATGTATTCTCTTGAATACCCATTGAAACTTAGTGAAAACATGAATGCAGATAAAAGTTAACACATTCCACATATCAAAATCCTCAAAATTCTATATACTCAAACCATGATATCACTTAGTCCTTATATCAATCATGAGCTCATGAATACTGTTAAACATTTCATTTTCTTGTTTTCCCTTCATTATGCGCATAATATCTCAATCACTTTGAATACCACATTAGACCAATACATAAATCTTCCAATACTCCATGATACAACATTATTTTGGAATCCCCTTACATAAACACTTAATCATTCCACCACATCGTTGTCATATTCAACATTTCCAATAGTGATCGCATGTGACTTCCCTTTGTCCTTTTCCTTAAGCGGTTTCTCATGTCAATCATCACTAACCCTTGGATTAGGGAATTTATTAGCATAATGACCCATTTCCTTGCACTTGAAGCATTGAAGTGTTGGTTGTGCGTTCTCTACAGTGTTTTCTTTATTCAAATCATTAGAATCCCTTTTTCCATTACTTCGACACTCAGCTGCTCGATGACCTTCTTTTCCACACATAAAACATTTTCTAGTCCCTTTAAGACAATCTCCACCATGCTTCTTTCCATACTTTGTGCATAAGGAAACATTCATCTTCTTTTCACTATTATTCTGAGATTTCAACTTGAACTCCATCTTTCGTTTCTTGTCAAAACCATGAGGTGGATATGTAACACCAACTTCCATTTCTACCTTGATAGCACAATGCACAATTTCTTCATAGCTACTGAAGTCTCTTATAGCTAATTCCCTTCGAAGATTTGTTTTTAAGCCACTGAAAAATCGATCAACTTTACATTCAGGTTGGATGATAATGTCAGATGCATACCTTGCAAGTCTTGTAAAATTTGCTTCGTATATACCAACAGATTCATAATCCTTCTGCTTCAGCTCAAGAAACTCCTTTTCCATCTTTGTTTGAAGAATAAGAGGGAAGTACTTACTGAAAAACAAGTTCTTGAACTCGTCCCATTCCATGGACTAAATTTCATATATTGGCCTCGTATTCTTGATAAGATTCCACCATTGATCAGCTTCACCTTCCAAACGATATACTGCTAAGATGACATTATCATGTTCAGAACATTGTAGAACTGAAAATATCTTTTCAGTGGTACTGATCCATTGTTCAGCAACATGTGGATCGGAAGTCCCACTGAAAGAAGGTGGACGTTGCCTCATGAAGGACTCAATAGAATATTGTTCCCTTCTCTACTCATTTGGAAGTCCAGAATGATTCATAGCTTGTGTAAGGATAGAAATATGATTTTTCACTCCATCTCCCATAACATTTGTTTGTTCAGGAGTACAATCATTGCATTGTCCATTGCATTGATCAACACGGTTCCTTCGGGTTCCAGCCATCGTCTAAAACCCAAAAAGAATAGTGTGAGAGGAAAAAATCATGCTAGGGAAAACAACATAATAAAGGGGGAGTTACTTAAATATCAAACATCTTAGGTTTAATTCTATGATCATTATCATAGTTCTAGTACTATAACCTATACGTATATATAACCTTAGGGACATCCCTAGACATACCTTAGAAATATCTCTCGGGATCTCACTAACGTTTTCACATCCTAGTTTCCAAAGGTTGAATAAACCTTTCCTCTGATACCAACTGTAGAGACCCAAAGCTTAACGTACATAGATATTACATTACTTTTTCTGAATACTTAGTACATAACAAAACACACATCCAAGGACCGTAATAGTTTAGTGTCTTTGGAAACTCGGAATAAAATCTTCTAATCGTGGTGAAAGATCTTCAATATCTCCCATAAAGATATTCTTTTTTTCCCTAAAACCATTCTTTATGTCCTGGGGAAATGAAAACATAAAAGGGTGAGCTCAAATTCTCAGTAAGGGTAAACAAAAGAAATATAAATCTCATCGTATACACAAGCACATAGCTTTTGGAAGTCTTAACCTGCAAAAGAAATCAGAATTTCATAACATGGGATAAATCATAGATGTGAAATGTAATCCCAATAATCATAACTTAAAACATGAAACTTTGTGGAGACGGTATTCCGTACGTACACACGCGCGGTGATTTCCTTTTTCCGTAGGATGGATAGAAGTTTAATTAGAGTTGTTTCATATTTATAATAACATATAAGTATATAAGAAATACTGATGTTATTAATTTATCATGAAACAACTAAATAATAAGAAGTTGAAGAAGAAATAAATTGAAAAAGATCGGTAATGGATATTACCTCTTTTTGACGGGCCTTCACTTATCCTACACTAAAAGAACTAAGGATGGTCTTTGAAGAAGACCAAGACTTCTAGGATGATACTAGGGAAGTGGAGAAGAGATTTTGGCAGGGGTTGGGAGAGAATTAATGCTCAAATTGGTCTGAGGAGGAGAGGGAGGAGGTGCCCTTTTATAAAGGAGGAGAGGGGAAACTTAGGAAAATCTCAAAATATTGTTTTATATTAAGGACAAATTCGGTTTATAATGGTTCCAAATGGTCTTATTTAGAAGCTAAAGTGGGGATGGGTCTAAATACTCTCATCCAAAATGATTTATACAAGTTAGTTTGTTATTTTAACCTTATCAATTAGATTTAACTCTAAGTTAAATAATTTAACTTTTACCGTGTCTTTTTGTTTTCTTACACTATATGGTAAATAAACTTACTATATAACTCCAAACGAACGCAAATTTGTTTATTATTAATATATCTATCCTTAGCTAAGTCATTTGGCCGAACCTTAGATTTTTAGAAATTAAATAACAATTAATAATATAATATTTGTTTTAAAAACTAATTTATGTCAATTTTGACACTATTTAGTACATGATTTTTATGAAATTTATAACAGAATGATAAGTTCCAAACAAGTTACTTAAATCATCAATAACATGTCATAGTAACCTAGAAAATTATTTTATGTCATAAAAAGTCTCAAATTACATTTATTTGGTCATTTATAACATCACTTATGTTAATATTTTCTTAAAAATGTAATTACTGCATCATTGTTGTGTCATAAATAAATTAAATTATTTAAAGTATAAAAATTAAAAATAAAATTCCATTATGTAGGAAATCTTTTTATCTTTCTAATTAATATTTATAGTCGAAATTATATTATGTATTACCCTATATTTAAAATGTTGTAGTAAATAAACATGGATTTTAACTCTTTTAACTCTTCTTTGAATTAAATAATAATAAATGTCCTAATCTAATCCAAATGGGCCTAAATGATAATATTTTACACATAAGGTTGTTTTTGGTCTAGATAAACTTGTCCAATTGGATTAGGACATGTGTTATGGTAATATTAATATCATTTTTACTCTTAATTACCCTATTTACCTTTAACCGTGGTAAATAAAAGTAAAAAGTTACTATTAACCAAAAATTATTTTCATCTCATTAAACCACATTTTACTTACTGACATCAATCGTGTATCTTGGATTTTTGAAATTCCATTTACAGAAGTGGTAAAATTAAGATTTATGAAAAAATTAATTTTTTTAACTACCACTTAGTAGTTTCATTATTCATCAAAATTTGAAGTTTTTCAGAAAAATGCCAAACTTTCACCCTAAGCTATAATTGATATTCCAAGTTCAAAAATGATTTATATTTTACAAAATTCCAAACATATTAGTTGCATTAATTAATTTTATAACTAATTTCCGCTGTCACAACAAATAGCATGTTTTTAAGAGATAATAACTATCAAAAGATTAACAATTGTTTCTGTCTGGTGTAAATGTGAAATTACATCCAATGACCAACATTGTATTGAATTGTAAAAATATACTCTAGATATACTTTAAAACCACTCAAATTATTAATTTATCACTATTAATTATTTCGATTAAAAAAGTTGTTTTTAATTAAAATTTAGTAATTTTCACTATTCATCAGAAAATGAAAGTTATCCGAAAAGTACCAAAATTTCACCCGAATCCAAAAATGAATTCCATTTTGAAAAATAAAATACACAAAATTTCAAAAATTGGTTATTACTATTCATAACGGCTAGTTTTAATAATATTTTAATAGCATATTGTTGTTTAATGAAACTCGTTATTGCGTACTACACACGCTATTAAGGAAGGTCGTGATTGCGTGTAATGGACGGCAAGTCAAGGATGCGTGTTGTGAAATCTTGTTTTGTTGTAGCGCACAAGACATTAATGAAATTAAAAAGAATATTTTTCATAAATTTTTGGGGTGTTACATGTCATCTCAGTCGCAACCAGCCCTAGGGTTCCCGCACACAACACGGTCGACTCCGGAAGGATCCGCTACTCGAGCGAAGATTCAATACATCAACTAACACGAATTCTTGAGTTGATGTATCCCATAGTTCCAAATCATTATGAAGAACCCAACGTGACAGATGACGCGTCAATCGGACGTCCGGTCTATGAGTTATTGGCATTTCTGTTCCAGGGGCCCGGTTGATTTTAGGCTCAAACCAACCTGTCTGTACCCCTACTGCATCTGAACCTCAAGTGGATTATTCCAAAATAATCTCCTCACTCCATGAATTCCATCGCCACAGGCGATTCATCAATCGGACACCTGAAGCCCAGAATAAGGGTGAAAAGGTGATAACTGGCTATAGCTGGTTCAGGTCTAGTTTGACCCAGTCAGAGTGACCCGGTCCGAACCGGGGTCCGAACCAGTCTGAGGGTCCGATTCGGTCTGTGGCAGCCCGCTCGAGGGATCGGCCGGCCGAGGGGAAGCCCGGCCATGGCGGCCCGGCCGTGGTGGCCCGGCAGAGGGGTTGCCCGGCCGTGGCTGCCCGGCCATGGGGCTGCCCGGCTGTGGGGCTACCCAACCGTGGTAGCCCGGCCGTGGGGCTTCCTCGGCGCGGTGCGACGACATCGCTCTATCTTCGTTCTTCATGGCCCGCATGGCCGCGGAACCATCCTTCGCTGCGGCGTAACGGCGCTACGCCACTTCCGTCCACCGCGCCCCGCATGGCTGCGGTTCTTCTCCGGCGTGGTGCATTGGCACCGTGCATATCCGGCTCTGGCTCCATCGTCAACCAATCAAGAACCAATCATAGGGATGTCAGGTCATGTTTGTTCGGCACTAGCCCTCCTTATTTGGTGATAACAAGTGGCCATCATCGAACCCAAATAAACGACGAGGAACGAGGGTATAATTCATACATTAAAATAATCAAGTCCCCCTACCTCGTAATTGGTTTTTGCTTGACAGAGTCACGGGAAGGCAGCGTCATTCCATTGATGTCGGGAGGAGATGACATCGTCTTTGGAGACATTCTTTGTGGGCGGCGTCTTCCCTTTCATGTCCCATTTGGAAAGGGAGGAGATGACTTCATCGTTCCTTAGTGGAGACGAGCGTTCTTCATTGAGAGGATATCGTTCTTTGTTGGAGATGAAAGGCTCCACCAAGTCTCTAACCAAAAATAATAGAAGAGTCTATTATTTGTTGGCACCACATCACACAAGAGTTGTGTTCAACTAAATGAAACAACTCATTAAATTAAATGGGGTGGAAAGGATTCAAAAGTTTTCAAAAGATAATTAATTGAGGAATTATTTATCTTTTAGTTGTTTTGGCACCATTTAGGGGTAGTTCAATAGTTTCACCCATTAATGGGGAACTCAATTGGTTGAAGGGGGTTTGAGCTTGTGTGGGCCCCACCAAATAATATCCTTCCATGGGAGGTTATGCGCGGGTGGGCCCCACCTCCAACCTCCCATTGGAGGATTAAACCACCACTCAAATAAAAATATTCTAGAAATATTTTTATTTAATTTATTTAGAAACCCCAAAAATTAACATCCAATCTCGATAAAACGCAACTATGGTGAAGGTCTCCTTAAGCGAATATTGGCGTTGCGAGTTCAACGGTGCCCTGAAATTTTAATTCCGAGCATCGGTTCAAAAGATATAAAATCATGCACATACGTTTATTGAATGTACCCAAACAAAATTCAGAAATTTATTCAGGGCACACTGGGCTTCAGAATCAGGCGCCGTCAGAAACTGCGGACTCGTTAAATTCCCATGTATTTAACAAAAAATTCCACGGAAATTCCATGTCTTTATAGAGTCGGCTCCAAAAGAGCTTTAGAGTAGGATTTTTCACCAGATCATTGCTATCTAGAATTGGTTGTCTGAGAGGGTATGGAATTTTCCATCGGTACCTCGCCCGTGCATATGTGCACCGGACAGTTAGCTGGGCATTAATGTGATGGTGTAAGCTGGTCTTATTTTTTTATTATTGGGGAGGGGCTTTTATTTCCAGGATTTAATTGGATTGTTTTTTGCCTTGGGCCTTTCGATTGTGGGAAATTGTTCTTGTTTTTTGTCTTTCTTGTCGATCTGGGTTCTCCCTCACCCCATAAGAGGGGGTCTATCTTAATAAATAAATTAATTTTCAGCCAGTCACCCAATTTTATATGTTATAAAATTATGTTAAGGTTCATTTTTGGTTTGAAAATGAGTCTTGTACACACACCGTACCGAGGAATTTCATTGCAATTATAAATTTTATTACTAGGGATATGGTGATGGGAAAGGTCCCATCGGTGTATAGATGAGTATGTTAGAAGGATGTTGTAGGCTATGTTTTATGGCCTCATTTTTGATGTTACTTATTATTTTAGTAGCTTACCCATACTTTGGATATTTTATTTAGTGTTGGTTTATTTAGCTAATAAGCAATATTGATATAACATGTGTCGTATTTTATTAGTAGTTTTTTCTACACTGATGTTTATACATTTATTTATTTTTGTTTTATTTATGAGATATCATTCTTTTGTTATACTCTTATGTTTTCCTAGTACCGATGGCATTGTCTACCTACATGATTCCTTAGTAATGTCTTCAGTACGGGGAGGTTTCTATGAGTTCATGTGGAAACCCCATCTCATACATGGTGGTTCAGGTATGGGGTGTAACATAGTTGATATGCATGAAATACATATATAAAAAGTTTATTCATTCCCATTAAACACACCCACCATTGAATCATAACACACAATATACATATAAACATATATATTAGGTTATTTTTGTGCAAACTATTCCACCATGACACCAAACAATACCTACTTTAGCTCTATATTGGAATGGAGAGATTCACATAATACTATAAGATTAAGCATACCTAGATATACATGGAATGGTATCCAATTTGATCCTAAATACATAACAGATTATGTAGGGTAGGGTGTTATGTCAAATCATTACCATTTTCTGACGATATAAGGTAGTGTATCTGTATGTCCCGACCCATCCATTATTACACATGGGAGGTCACATTCCAAGCACCTAAATCATCCCTTTTCACTCATGATATAATTCAATTGATGTAACCTAGATATGCCTTATCACACAAGGGAGAATTGGAATCATGTCTCAAGCCACACCTTATCACTAAAATTAATACCCAAGACCCTACTATAGTAGGTAAGCACCATATCTTGAACAATCACACAATATGAACTCTTAAGAGTATTTATTCAAGAGTATATTTAAAATTTAAATTTCTGAATGATAGATTTTTTAACAAAAAATAATAATTTTTTAATTCTTCATAATGATATTATCTTAATATGATATTTTTTCTTTCTTACAAAAAAATTATTTTTAGGTGAATAGGTCAAATACCATTTTTGTTATAGTCGTGACTTTTATGACAATACTAGGATGAAATCATAAAATAAAACTCACAAATCCCTTATCTTGAAAAAGTATATATTTTATAATTAAAATTATTCATTTTAAAATATTATGATATATTTATAAAACTATATTTAATATTTTCAATATTAAGTCACATTTTTCACTAAAATTGTTTTGATTAATTTTATTTTTACATTTTTAAAATTATCTTATATAACTTTTATAAATTTAATCTTATTGAAAATATTTCAAATTTGGAATCATTATGCCTTAATTATGTATAAATTGTTATTTTATTTTTCGCTATAAAATATAAATTACTATGGAAAAACTAGTTACCATGATAAAGGCTAAAATGGAAAAAGTAATAATTGAATGGGTAATGGGATTGAAACATGATAAACACCAATCTAGAATTGAGTAGTTGAGGGGATAGTGACCTTATATCACCTTACACTAAATTATTTTCTATTTTTCCCCATTTACATATTTTACATGTGATCAGTTTATATTAAGTTGAAATACTTAAAAAATAAATTTATCACCGCTTAAAAAGGTCCCTAGCGCTACCCCTTAAGTGCTACTATAAAAAATTCATATTTACTAAATACCTAATTTCCTCACTATCATCATATTTCACTCTTATAATCTTTGTTTCATAGAATATTATCCTAATACCATCTTGTATATGGAATTCTTCAAGAGAAACACAACATTCTCAATGTAAGATTATTATTCTCACTAATGTCTTTTCCTTTTATCATTACATTCTAAATTTATTTTTAAAAATATTATATTAAGGATTTAGTATTTATATAGAACACAATTTTTTTATATTGTGGGAATAAACACTAACCAAATCTCCCCTTCCCCTTAAGAAAAGAGAAAACATCAATCTTGCATATGTGCAGACTACCTCTTCCATGGAATAATGTGTTTCTTTTTCCATAACCACCTTAAAAGTATAGTCCTAATAATAAATTTATTATTAAATAATAATAATAATAATAATTTTTTAGTGCTCAATATAATAATCCATACTTACCCTATCTCATATTCAATGGAAAGTAGATCATGAACCATAGATATGTGTAGACTACCGTCTCCGTGGAACCGTTGATTTTAGTTTTTCTTTTCATCATCTACTTACATGGATGGTTGTGGGAAATGTTTCAATGGATAAATAATATTTTTAGGAAATATTTATCTTTTTTTTAATTTGTAAAAACAATTAATTATATGATTTAAAAATTATCATTGTTAATTCAATCATTTAAAAAAATCATACAAAGATGATAACATTTTATTAAAATTATGTAATATTTTCATATAAATTATGTCTTCTGCATCATTTCTAATTCTGATATATCACACTAATAAACACTAAATGATATCATTATCTACAATTTTAATGATATTATAACTAAATCACTTCATAATAAACCATTATTCATGGTATGTTCATATTTGGATCAGTTTTACCACCTACTTGAACAGTATAATGACTTTGAATCATGAATGACTATGGGATCATAATTAGTTTTATTATATAATATTTATTTATAATTTATTATTTTTAGATATTATATATATATAATTATTTGATTAATAAAACACACATTGATCATCAAGAATCACCAAAATATGATTTTTATCAATTTTATCTTCAAGGATAAAGAATAAAACACTCCGGAATAGAATTTGAAACACCATAAATAATTATAAATAATCCTTAATAGTAACATTAATAACCTATTAATGATCATATTCAGAGAAATAAAGAATAAATACATTACTATTATGAGACTAATATAAATGATCCAAACAATATACACTTGACATAGAAAATATGTAGAATTCATCTAGAGAAAGACTATTTTATAAGAGTATAAATGAAAATTGATATGAGTAAGGTTATAAATTAATTGATTAATATTACTATTTTTTATACAATTGGTTAAAGAAAATTCATGGATTTCAGGATAAGAGGCAAGGTTTTTCCATCCCAAATTATTCTTTATGAGGCATATTTTGAATTACACCCCTAATTTTCTTTATGTGTAGTATATATGTTTCATATTTGAGATATTCTATCATGAAATTACTTTATTCATGGAATTTTATGTTTAATATGAATCCCATGACTTCCAGAGATTTTTATAGAATTACCACCCAATATATAGGTTATCTTTTCCATCATAATGTTCTTTCATTAGGACTCATGTTAAATACATCCCTTATTTCCATTCTGGTAGTGAATAAATTTCCATGGATTAAGTTTTTTCATGTTTATTGGGTAATTTAATGGATTTATAAGTCTATATTTTTATCCCTACCTCATATTATTTTGATTTAGGTGTCACTAAAATTAATTTAAAACTCAATCTCTTTTATATTGGAGTTACCATGATATGTTTTTTAATGTAAAAGTGTGTTTAAATTACTAAAATAAAAATATCTATCAATATACTATAATGTGGATATGATTGTGTTATTGGATTAAATAGGGGTAAACAACCTAAAAATTGTTAGTTTAGAATTGAACCAGTCATCACTCTAATGCATGTTGGGTGGATCTAAGACTGCAAACCTAACTAGAAACTCTTAGTTTATATTCTTTGGAATATTCACATACTCATTATGAACCATAATGAAATATATTTCCTACCATTTACTTGGTCTAATGCTAATATAAACTAATTAACCCTATTACTATCCTCAATGGAAAACCCAACACATTGAATATACCATCACCATTATATTTAAGGATATATCCTATGACTTTAATGATACCTCACAACTTCTATATTGATTAAGGTATGTTATCCTATACATTCACATTATTCAATTGAAAAATGAATTATTTGTTTCAATTTTTTATATGGGTAGACTTGTTTTTATTCATATAGAAGATCTTTAGGGAATGGTATGTAATATATTGTTTACTATTATAGTGAATTCATTATACATAATCATATGATAGGTGGGTATTGACATTAAATATCCCCTAGAATCAGAACTAGATCTCATGAGATAAAACAACTTGGTATTTGGGTGTATACCAATCCCCATATCAATATAGTGTCTTGGAACAAGTCCTTGACAGCATGTTTTGGTATCTAATATTATGCATTATATAAGTATGGGATAAATGATTATTGGAATCAATGTTTCTATTTATTTAAATGTATATATAATTTCCTTATTTTAAGTTTAGTATGGATTTATATTATTTATTAATCCCATCCATATAAATTATACCTTGTTTATGCCATGATAGCATTCACTGTATACTACTATTTACTGAGCATCTGAGCTCACCATTATTTTCTTTTTTGGTAAACCTACAAGATAAATATGTGTAACATTGAAGTATATAATGGTAGGGGAAATAATGATATCACAATTTTTACATATTGTATCATATGTTTTCTAATGTATTGAATATATATATCTAGTCTTCTAAGACTAATATGATATTATATCCTTATAGAACTATTTTATTTTATACTAATAATGTAATATAAGTATAGAAGTTTAGTTTTTTATATATGGGGTATTATAGTTTGTATTAGTGTGAGATTAACTCGGTGATTAGATTTAGAGTAACCTAGTTTGATACCACATGTACTATGAAAAAGCTTCATAGTCTCTACGCAACACTCGATAAAACATAATATGAATTATATTTTCAATTCAATATCATGAGAAAAGCATGTGAATTCCATTGAATAAATTTGGATACTAATGGTAGGAATGATAAAAGTATAAATACCCATAGTCAATGTAGGTATATTACAACTAAACAAGTCAATAGATCTAGATTTTAGGATAATTGGTGTATAGCCATATTATGGAAATTGACCAAGTTTATAAAAAATAATAATGATGACATGAAGAGACCTACTAATCTAAAACATGGTGTAACTATATTAAACCTATTTTGGTGAAAACGACTACCAATATTTAGGGGAACTACTAATCCATTGGTAGTTGAAAAATATATCATGTCCCAAGAGACCATCTTTATCAATTTTAGTAAGTATTGAAAAGAAAAAAATTTCATGGTTATCTATCATATAGTGAGAAATTAATACTAATGGTGGTTGCTAATTCAAAACACTAAAGAGGAATATGAGATAAATTTCATGGAATGGCTAACTTTAAAGTAGTTATTATATAAAAAATAATTTCCTCCAGAGAAAAAAGGAGAAATGGAAAGGCAGTTCCTTAATAATATATAAAATGATGGGGAAAAGTAGTTGATTATGAGGGTAACATTACAAAGTTATATAGACATGTTTCAGACTATATACATTAAGTGGAAATAAATATTTACCATTTCATTGATGATTTAACATTAGGCCTTCGAGGGTCATTGGACTCTTAGACCTTTATTATACAATGATATAGTATCAAGTGCCATTAACCAAGAAAAGGATTTCTCTAACACATATGTTTTTATGTAGAGTCTGGGGAAGAAAATATTGGATAAGAATCATGGAATAATAGTGTATAAAAGGAGAGTAAATTAAGGGTAGGATTTATCATATGTGATAACTATGGGAAGAAACACCCTTGGGATTCTAGGAAGGTAAAATTAGTTTGTTACAAGTAAAGAGAAAAGTCCGTCCAAGTCACGAATAAAAGAGAAATATAGAATATATTGATGTTTAATATTTTAAATTTAATGATAAGGGATATTATGTGATAAAATTTACAAACTTTCAAGGGAATTTACCTCATAAATGTAAAAGCAACAAAGGATAATCTTACATGATTATCACTACTGAAGTTGAAGCTCTTAATTATGTGGTGGAAGGTACTTTGATTGTAGCCTCAAAATTAGATGATGTTTTATTTTATTCCAGATAATCACACTCTTTTATATCATCCATGTTTTCTAAATATTTAAAATATTTTCATATCACTTTAGTAAGGGAGTTATAAATTATGACATAGAGTGGAAATATTATTGAAATAAAGGTATGTTAGTCACTTTCAATTATGATGAATGTATGTACCCTAATTGAAATCATGGTTATTATTCATATTTTTTCCTTTTATATGACCCTTAGTAGGGATTGGATTTAAAAATATAATGAAAAAAAATTAATTCCATGAGAATGAGATTATGATTTGGGAAGGTGATATGGAATCACTTGTCTTTATAGGGGAGAATTCATCATTTAAATCATATATTGAACCTCCCCTAGTGGCTCTACTTAATGAATATTTGGGAAGAGAGGAAGATGAATCTTGATATATGGATAAGCATGATAGAATAAAAATGGAGGATTTACCTATGGTAAAAAAATTTAGTTATTTTGTTCTAATAGAATTTCCTGGTTATACACTAGTGTGTAAAGTTGGGTTTATCATTAAACTCATTCCTGATATAAGATTTATATCTGTAACCCCCTATAGAATGAAACCCATGGATCCAATTGAGTTAATAAAATAGTTTTAGGAGTTATATTTTAAGGTATTTATACTCACTTGTGTTTTTCCATTGGGTTCCACTATTTTATTCATGAAGAATAATGATTGGTCTATGATATTATGAATTGATTATATAGAGATCAATTCACATACATTAAAGAATAATTAAAAATTTCTACGAATTAATGAATTATTGATCAACTTAAAGGATCACAGTTAATTTCAAAGATTGATCCATTGATTTAGTTATCATATAATTGGGGTGAAGAAGTAAAATATACGGAAGACCACATATTGAACAAGGCATGTACATTTTGAGTTTTTGGTAATGCCTTTCAGATTGAGTAATTCACCTTATTCAATCATAGATATGATTAATAGAGTATTCATGGATCATCTAGAAATAAATTTGGTGGTAATCATTGATAATATCTTCGTATACTCTATGTTCTATTAATATCATAATATTTATCTAAAAATAATTCTATAGAACCTTATAAAAAAAGAATAATATGGGAAATATAGTTACTTTGAATTTTTTTTCTTAATAAATTTCCTTTCCATAGCCATATTTTCACCAATAATGAAATATATATTGAATTTTAAAAGAAAACGTTAGTAAAATAATGTCCTAAATAGAAAAATATATCATATATATGTAGTTTAATGAGTTTGGTATTTTACTTATAGTGGTCTGTTCAAGATTTCACTTAGTTAGACAACTCTTTAACCAAGTTAACACATAATTGGGTTAAATTCACATGGTAAATGGAATGTGATGAATGTTTTAATCTTCTAAATGGGAGACTAATTAATTCACTAGTATTAACATTACCACCATTTTATGAAGGATTTTTAATATAAAATTATGCATCAGAGAAAGGGTATGGTTGTGTCTTATATAGAATGATAGGGTGATTGAATATGCATCAAGGAAAATTAATATCCATGAACAGATCTATCCAACTCATGAACTTGAGTTGTGATTTATAATATCTTCTTGGAAAATATATACACACTACATAAATGGTGAATGATGTGATATATATACTAACTATAAAAGCTTTAAGTATATCATCTCTCCAAAAGAGCTCAAAATGAGGCAAATAAGTTGTCTGGAACTACTGGAGGACTATTATTTCTTAATATATTACCATCATAGGAAGGAAAACAAGGTGGATTATGC
Source organism: Viscum album (assembly GCA_963277665.1). NCBI lineage: Eukaryota > Viridiplantae > Streptophyta > Magnoliopsida > Santalales > Viscaceae > Viscum > Viscum album. The sequence goes on from OY728135.1 coordinate 1,374,800,314, forward strand.
ATTATGTAGGAGGACCATGGAGTTATTCTCATGATGATGATTAATAGGAATCCTCTATATAGATATTTAGTAATAATGAATATTTTAATTGTTAGGAAGGTGGATCCATCATCCCTTTACAATAAATTCTCAAATCATCCTTAATAGAAATGATAGAGATATCTCAGCATGATGATGAGGGAATAAAAATATTGATTATCATATTAAATGATTGTAAATTGATATGTGTCATATATATAGATGGTTTTTTGATGTTTGGATAGTGATTATGTATTCTATCTATACCAAAGTTTATTAGGGATCTTCTAGATGAAGAATATAGGTCAAGTCACTCTATACACCCTAGTATCATAAATATGTATAGGGATTTAAGAGATAATTTTATGTGGGATTATATGAAAGAGGAAATTTTGGACTATGTATCTATATTCATTGTATACTAGTAGGTAAAGGCTGAAAGATAACATCCTAAGGAAATTATGTAACCTCTTATTATACCAATATAGAAGTGGGGTAATATAAAAATGGACTTTTTCTTTAAAATTATTAAGACTTCTTGTAATAATGATGTTTTATGGTTCATTTTAAATATATTTACTAATTATTCTCATTTCATAATGATAAAAGAAGATATAACCCTTGAGAACCTTTCCCAACACAATTTCAATGGAATAATAAGGGTTCATGGGGAACCTATATTAATTTTATCTGATCGTGTACCTCAATTCTCATCAAAATTCTAGAAGATCCTTCAATGTTATCCCAATAATATATTGCATTTAACCACTACCTACCATCCCCTAACCGATGGATACTCTATAAATTATATCCAAACATTGGATAACATAATATGATGATATTTTTTTTACTTTCAATGTGTTTTAGATCACTCTTTATATTTAGTTGGATTTGTATACAATAATAGATTCTATTTGAGAATCTATATGGCAATATATGTTGTATTATAAGGTCAGAGAAATAAAAAAAGTTATCCTAGTTCTTGTAGTAGAGATGACCATAAATGAACACACTATTCTATATCATATTCAATAATTAATTTTAAAGAAGAAGATATATACTAATAGTTGAAGGAATTACATGGTATTTTAAGTGTAGGATCATGTATTCATTAAGGTTTCCCCATGAAACGTAGTGTTATGAATTGATAAAAATATGAATTCAATCCATGGGTACATTTGGCCTATTGAAATACTAAAAAGAATTGGATGTGTACCTTGTTGATTGAATATACCACCCAACCTTTCAAAATTATATGATTTTTTCCATGTTTCACTATTGAAATAAATTCCACATCTTATTAATTTTGTCTAATTTGAGGGAATGAATTGTGGTCATTAATTCTCTTATAATGAAGAGCATGTCCAAATTATTGAAACTAGAAAGAACGTAATGAAGAATTAGAAAACTCTATTGGTGAAAGTCCTTTTGCATAAATTAAAAAATAGAAAAGGGAAACTAAAATCTCATTGAATCTATGAGGATGGAAAAGACAACATATTTTCAATAGCTAATATATACCCTAGAAAATAGTATAATATTATTTAAGGGGTAGGAATTTAATACTAGAGACTCAACAGTAGCATGTAAACACCAAATCCTAGACTATCACACTATGTGTACTTTAAAGAGCCTTTATCCATATGTATATTTTAAAGTTTAATTTTTCAATTGAAAAAATTTATTTTAAAAAATTAAATTTATTTATGAATTTTTATTAAAGATATTAGCTTAATATGATATTTTTGGGATTTTTCCTATAAGATTTATTTTTAGTTGGATATGAAAAAATCAATTTTTTGTTAAAACTATGATATTTTTTACATCTATATAATGAAAGCATAAACCTAAACCCAAAAATATTTTATTAATAAAAAATATTTGTTTTCTATTTACCATTATACGTTTTCAAATATTATTATTTATATATAAACCAATAATGATATTTTAAACCATAACTCATGATTTTTTATAAATTATTTTAAATTAATTATAAATTTATATTTTAAAAATAATTTATATCATTAATAGAATATAATATTATAAAATATATATCATATTTTGAATCATTAGTTCCCAATTAAGAAAAATATAACTTATTATTTTTATTCATAACAGGTAAATTAATATGGTTAAAACTACTTACAACTGTAAATATTAAAATAGTAAAAGCAGTAATTTAGGGGGTAACGGGCTTGAAACATGATAAATACCTAAATAGAATTGAGAATTTTATATGTGATAAACCTTATATCACAATAATATCAATTATTTTCTATTTTTTCTAGTTTACAAGTTTAACATGTGCTTCCGCTATATTAAGTTGAAATATTTTCTAAAATTTTATTCTCACCACTTATAAAAGGGGATTCTCACTACACATTATTTACCACTCTAAAAATTATGTTTTCTATAGAAACCCAAACCTCATTCTTTAACCTAGAATCTTATTACACTCTAATAATCTTCTAACCATAATAGATTATCCTATTCCTTCCTTTTTTGAGTAATCGTCCAAGATAAATCCAATGTTCTTAACATAAGTTCAATCATTTCAAAAACAAAAGTTCATTTTATCATTCCATAGAAAATTTATTTTTACCAATAATATATTTTTAATTTTGTATTAATAGTATACGTAAATTTTTTATATTTTGGTAACAAACACTAACCACATTACCGCATCCCCTTAAGAAAATTAATACATCAATCATGTGTATGTGCGAACTACTTCCACCACGGCATGACATGTTTATTCTTCCATCACAATCATAAAAGGATGTTATTAATAATTAATTTAATAAATATATATATATAATTATTATAATTATAAAATTTTTTGGTTATATAAAATAATATACATTATTACTCATTTCTTTTGTTCTATCAGAAATAAAAAAATTAACTATACTTGTGTAGGGACTACTGCCTCCATGGAATGATTGATTTTTATTTATATTGTCATCACCTCCTTACATAGATTGTCATGATAATGTGTTAAATGTAAATATAATTGTGTTATTATGTGATTATATTTCTGGAATAAAAAATTGGGTAACTTATAAATTATATGATAACCATGAAATCATTGTTAATTCATCACCGTCAGCATTCCATTTTTATTTAAGTAAAATAGAATCAAAAGAAAATATTACAAGGTCCCAAGGGCCTAGGGGGTCTAAAATAGTGTAAACCAAGGTAATCCCTTCAAAAAAAAAACAATCACCTATGGTTTGAAGTGAGAAATGTTGGAAAGAATAGTCACATTAGAGTCTTGGTCTGCCATAGAAGCGAAGTGATCTGCTACTTGATTCCCTTACCTCCAGGTGTGAGTCACTTTTATGCTATTATTGAGGTGATATATGAATTTACTTTTAATTAATAGATCCACCAATTTTTTCCTCATTTTCCATTCAAGGAGTCATGGATGATCATGTAATCGGTTTCCACTTGTGAGAGGAAAACATTCTCTTGAACATAATTTATAATTCTAATATATCATGCTAATAAACCTTAAATATTATCATTATATTACTATTGAAATGGTATTGATACTAAATCACATCATAATAATCCATTATTTGTGATATATTCATGTTTGGCCCTGCATTCCCACCTACATGAATGATACAACTAATTTATATCTCGAATGACTATGAGAAGGTAATTAATGGAATAATATTATATAAATATTTAAATAATTATTTTTTATAGAGCTGATATATTAATATTTAATACATTAATTAATAAAATATTCTTTAATAATTAAGAGTCTCTAAAACATGATTTTTATCGATTTTTTCTACAACGATAAAGACAAAAACATTGTTGAAAGGAATTTAAAAAACCATAAAAAATTATAAATAATACCTAATAATTATTTTAATAACCTGTTAATGATGAACTTTGGAATAATAATGAATACAAACACCACTATTTTGAAACTAGTAAAAATTATCAGATCTATAAATACTCGATGTCGTAAATAAATAGAATTCATATATATAAATAATTTTTATGAAGAGAATAAATTAAATTGTATATGAATAAGGATATAAATAATGTGATTAATATATCTATGTAAGTAATACATGAGGTTAAATTATATTCATGTAAGTTTGGATAAGAGGTTCGGGGTTCCCATCTAAAATTCGACTCCTAGATATATGTTTTGCAATATGACCATAAATTAATTTATTTGTTGTGTATAAGACCAATTTAAGATCTTATACCATGAAATTATTTTATTTATAGTAATTTAAGATCAATTTTAATCCCACTATTTCAACTAGATTTTATTGAATTTCTACCAAAACCATAAGTGGTTTTTTCTATCTCAATTTTCATTCTTTGGGACTCATGTTATATTTACCACCTATTTTATCCATTTGGTAAATATATTTCCATAGAATAATTTAAGAATATTTATCAATAAAATTATAGTATTTACAAGAATATATTTTTATCTCTCCCTCATATCATTTTAATTCATGTTATTATACAATTATAAATATTAATCTTTTCCAAGGTAAAAAAACATCCAAAGTTTAGGTAAAATAAAAATGTGCTTAATATCATAGAAAATAAATATAAATATTTATATATATATATACACTAGTAATTGGATGTGTCTGTTAAATAGATGCACCTAGGGGTAATCACGCTAATAATGTTCGGTTGATAATTGACTCAATCATCAATATCATGGATGATTAGTGGGCCTAAGACATCACACCTTACCAAACACTCATAGGGGATATACATTGAAATATTCACATTCTCTTTATGAATAATGAAGAATGATTTTTGATACCATTTCCTTGTTCTCCAACTAATAAAACCTAGGGAACAAAATTATTTGCTTCCATGGATAACCCAACACATTGAAATTATCTTCACCGCTATATTTCATTAATAAGGGTATTTTATTTAACATTGATGATACCACCAAAAAAACTATGTTGGTTATGGGATGTTATAATCTACATACACATTATTAATTATAATATGAAATTATTTTTTCTCATATTTTTTTCATTATACTAATAGCCATGTTTTTATTCATATAGAGGCTCCTTAGAAAATGTTATGAAATGTATTGTAGGATCTTATAGTGAATGAATTTGACTAAACCAAGTGATTGTTGGGGCCCAACATATTATATATCCTTGATGAATCAACTGGTCACAATAGAAAAAATCCAATGGGTTTTGGTGTATACCACTCCCCATATCAAAATAGTTTCTTAGAATAAGGAATTGAAAAAAAATTTGATATACGGAATTATGAAATCCATTAATATGAGATCAATGATTACTATTAACCAAGATTTCATTTATTTTCATGGAAATATTATTCCTTCGGTTTATATTGATTATGGATTCAGGTTGTTTATTTATTATTACTATATAACATTTCACATGTTTATGTTTTGATAGATTTAGTTTTTTTATACTCTTTGCTAATCATCTGAGCTCTCCCTTATTTTTTATCCTTTCCCTAGGAAAGATAGAGTAGAACTATGTATAACATTAAAGTATATGATGGAAATAATAATAAAATTCTCACACCGTGTTCATATTGTAAATTATGTTTTCAAATGTAATGAATATTTTTATCTAGTATTATAAGACTACAATGTTATTGAATCCTTTAGCAACTCTAATATTTTGTACCAATATTGTAATATAACTACCACCTCTAAGTTTCTAGATTTTGAGATGTTACAATCAAGTTTATTAAATTATTTTAAAAATTAAATGGACTCCATAACTCCCATGGTGGTCCCACTATATCCACCTCACTCATGTTGGTTCCATCCTCAAAATCATCTCCCCCGGTAGTATCTATCATATATCACAAGAATAAATTTAGGAATATACATACAACATCTAACAAGGTATGATGCCCATATCAAAAATCACAACACATAGCAAAATCAGTAGTCACTAAAGACTTATCCACGCATCTCTAACTTATCAAAATACACATTTCAAAATTAATAATTTCTATCACATCCATCTAAACCATCCTGCCACTTTTATACTGAAAATAAAAACATCATCCAAAAAATAATACACACATCATAATGAAACAATATACATTCTAGGATACCATAACCAATAATTAAAATAAGTACACATGATTTGTAAAATTTTTATTTTCCCACATGTGGTCAAATAAACCAAGAAAACTCAACCAAGACCTCTATAATTCCTTTGAATCCCAATAAAATCTAGTTTTTAAATATTTTTTAAATGGAACTACATTCCATATTTTAGTAACACTATAAAATTGGACCAAATACCTAAAAAATATTCTTCATAAAACAAGAATTATATTTTCAAATACCATTTCAAAAAACATTTACAAATAACTACTTTTCACAAGATATTTCATTCTAGTCAAACCCTTTTTAAGATATGTTTTAAAAAAGAAGTATGTTTCTCTTTAAAGTATAAAAAAATTCACTAATAGATCTATAAATGGGTCCACTGATACAAATTATAAAAAGTTTCTACCATCAAATAATTTAGTAATATATGTATTCCATATTTTTAATTTGGCCAAATAAAGTCCATCCCAATTTAAGGGAGAGATCAAAAAATTAATAAAGCATGTTAAAAAATATATTAATCATGGAATAAGAACATAACATTACCAAAAAATTATGTAAATACAAAAAATTCATGGCCACCTAAACCAACTAGATATCCATAAATAATCACATGATCATATTTTATATCAATCTATGTCTATTGTATATTTTCACTATTTATTTTTCATATAAAGTTTTTTTAAATACAATAATAAATCTAGTGTTATAGTGTATTAGGGAGATTAGAAACATAATAAAATAACATAAAAATAAACAGTGCTATATTTATTTAATTATATATAGTTTATTATCAAATCCCATTAATACTCAATTACTAAAAACAACACACTATAGAAATACATAAAGGAAATGTGTGATCTATAAAGCCTAGAAATTGAATTATTTATCTAAAGAATGATTATAGGTAACACATAAAAGAAAATAGGAATATCTTGATGACATAAATGATAAGGTTAATATATATTGACATGAAATCATGGAATTAGAACCTTGATATCATAATATCATATCTTCATAGGAATTTGGTTACAATATAATAAATGACATCATTATCATAAGTTAATGTTTATTGCTACAATAACATATTTTAGTGTTATTGGATAATGAACCTTGCACCATACATAGTATATCATGTGATGAAAAAAATAGCCAATTCATTAAAGGATATATTAATCAATACAAACCCATCACATTCAAAAAAATATTTTTAAAATTTCTTTCACATAAGGAATTCATATATAGTTCATAAGTATATGAAAACCCTCTAAAAGAAAATGGGTAAAATAATATATTCTTAGAGTATAATCAAATTTCTTATCATAAATATTCTCATAAAAGATGATATTAAAGCATTAATATATATTCATTAATTAATAACAATCATATTTCATGAAAATTACGTTCTAGGTAATTAAAGGAAAATAAATATTAGAGAACTATGTTCGCAAATCAACCTATGAAGGTCGATTTTATGAAAATGGGTAAAGAGTATTTAAAGAGGGTAATAGAATAATAAATTCCATAAAGAAATATATAAAACCATATGGTTATCAATAAATAATATTACTATTTTTTAAAATTATATAATGTTAAAATAATTTTATGGAGTGCTACCTAATAAGAGAAATGAAATAAAAAATATTACCTTTTAAACTGGTTTTCATAAAATAAGTAATTTGTCATGGAACTGTAAGAACATAAATTATCCCAAATAATGAAAAGTAAAATAAATTTAGTATATAATTAAGGAACATTTCTAAATAATATAAAATAATTAAATTATGAGAGGGTTTATAGAGACGGATAAATGGAATGTAAATGTGCAAACCAAAAGTAATGAGGGTGGTTTGGAATATCCCTTACATCAGGTACTTGACTTGTTCATTATGTTCATCTAACTACCTAAATAATAAAATTAATCCAATTAGATACTTTATTTAGAAAAAATATCATACATATTTCATAAATTATTAAATTTTTATGCTATTTTATAATCATGTAATTATAATATTATGATTATGAAATACTTCACATGGATGTTTGCTACATGGTTTAAAGGTATAATTATTTTTTTTATTAATTATAAAAGTTATATTATAGTGTTACAATAACTATAGAATTTTAAATTAATGATCTTAATTTTATTATATATTTTTTATATTTTCTAAATATACTTATAGGTTCTAACATATAGATGATTTAATTTGTAAAAAAATTTATGTTATGTTGTTAGTTTATTTTGGAAGTTTTTATAAACAATATGAACTTATTTGGTTTTATTTTATCTCACGACTATTTGGTTATTATATATTACGAATATATATATATATACTTTTTAGATCATTTTTAACCATAATATATTAATTTTTTCCCACTGTGAAGGTTGTTGGGAAAAAATAAATGCATTGTTCTTGTTGGTGCTTAACTAACCATAATAAAAAGAGTTTTAATTTTCATTTAGAATGAGAGGTGTTAGATAATGTAAATTACATCATTATAATAAAATTTAATCATATTAGTAATAAAAATTATTTCACTCTATTATGTGTAGAGTTTATTTGAGGAGGTACACGAAGAGAATAATTTAATAGACTAAGGATGGGAACATTACTTCTTCTTTTAGATGATAACTCTTTATTTAAACCTTAAGTAATAATGGATTGATCATTTAATAAGATCAAATATTCCAACAAATAGGGATATAGCTGGGGAAATATTTTGGTAAAGCTATAACAAGGGATAGTTTTTTTAAAGATAATGGAAATGGGTTGTATTTATAAGGGGATGAGAGGGATAATTTTTATTATAATATTAATCAATTAAATATTTTTGATAAAAAAATACAAAATAGTAATGATTATTTTGAATATATATGGTAATTAGTGAATATAAAGGTGAGATAATGGTTTCATTAATCATCCCATATGTAATTAATTATCAATTTAACTTTAAATATGAAATTTTAAATTTCATTGTAGTTAAATATTCACAAAAAAAATCAACACTTTCATAAAAATGAGAAACAAATCACTTTAAGATAACATAAATAAGATAATTCAAAAAATAAAACCTTTTTTAAAAAAATTATTCTACATATATGAGAAATTTATGTTTTAAATTAAAATCCATGTATATAGAAAAATATCGGTTTTAACGACATAAAAATATTTCTAACTCTTAGAAAAATTAAATTGGATTTCATAAAATTAAATTTTATTTATATTAAAATAAATATTCTTTCATAAAACAATTTTATTACGGTAAATTTTTATTTTAATATTTTGGAAAATGTATTTTAATGAAAATAAAGAATATATATTTTTCAAAAATTCCATTATGTTTTCTTTATGTAAAATATCTATTTTATCATATTTAACAATTTTATTTAATTTTATTTTAATATAAATTTTATATATTTTATTTCATATGAGATTTGATATATTATTAAACAATTCCATCAGTTTTTTTTATTATTTTAATGACCATAGTATAGTTCTTAATGATTTGATTATATTCCTATTGGTCGGATGATTATTCCAATGGTCATATTAGTTTTATAATTCCTATAAATACCTCATATTCATATCCTTCATCATTCACTTCTATTTCAATCATGGTTATATTCTTCAATTTCAAAAAATTGAAATTATATTACTAATGTTTTGTATCATTTTTATAGGGTCGTTTGTTAGTGTGATTATTATAAGTGACCAAGATGATCCAAATTTCCCTTTTCCAGTTATTTTTTGGGATTATTGTCCCATTCTAATGCTTTAATTTTTTATTTATATATTTATTCTCTAAATATAATGTTCAAATCAATTTAACATATATTTTTTATTTTTATTATGTGGTTCATGTGTTTTATACTATACTACATTAATAAAATTCTACACACATATATCTTTAAATGGTAAATTTCATTCATAAAATATAGGTTGTTACATACTAGACTCCTCTTAGTCAATGAGAACTTATCTCATCAATAAAAATGTAAAAAATAATAAAATTTTAAATTAAAACAAAAAACTGAAATTGGATTAATTGATGATGAGCTCATTGGGAAACCTCCTAATGTTGAACTCGCAAGCAACGAGATGCAACACACTTCTGGCACACATGAGAAACCAGGATACACATAATCCTTAAATTAAACACCCAAACTAAAAAAAATATTAAACCCAATTTAAGAATAAAAAACCTATATATATTCACAAATCAACATACCTTAAGGTGAATGATGAAATATGACTTTATTATATCCCATGGGACCACCTCTATGAGCCGCACATGAAAAGACTATCTAGAAGGATGATTCACCATGATCCGGTGACATCATATCTCTGAAACCTAATTGTGAAAATTGATATCAAAGTAAAATTAAAGGAATAAAATTTAGGTATATGAAAAGATATACAATACCTCTATTTAACATGAAGAAATACCTCCTAAATCATTTGGGTCAAAGGGAACATAATGATAACAAGAGGGGATGGGATCCCCCCCATATTCTCATGAAAATGTGATAAAGAAACCATTAAGGGTTTCAAATTTATAAATAATTGGAATAATCACTCTAAAAATTAAAAAACCAACCAAACATAGGGTCACGACATGACATTAGTCTACAAGGAATGAACACCATGCATGCATAAAGTCTAACCCCTCAACCCAAAAAACATTGTGGTGTGACTCCTTTGGTTCTAGGCATAAAAAACTATAGATAGAATAATCCCAAAATTCTATACCATCGTGTTTCACCCTTCACTCTACTACAAAGTGATATCCCATGCATCATGACATTAAGGGTCGACTTATGGGACTTCATGTGACTTTGACTTACATTCCAAATCAGAAAAGGTTCTATGGAACCCTAACACTCCTATAAACTTTACTAAATAATTTAAAACACCAATTTTACCTCAAAATATATCCATTTACATCTTCTAATAATGTTATAAACACTTGTAATCTATATATGAGTCTCAATTCACTAAAAATTCCCTAGATCATGACAAAAAATTCAAACTTCCTCTGAATTTATCAACACATAAAAACATTGGGAATTACCAAAACTTCCATAATAGTACTTCCCATACTTTATAAGTCATGATAGTCCTATATACATAATATTTTCCACCATCACAATTCACTACACACACTACATTTCATCACTTAATATCAAAAATTATTTCGATGTGGAAATCCAAACACTCAGCTAAAAGAGATCAGATTTTCAGAAGAAATCTTGGTTTGATTATTAGAACACCTCAATCATGAACCAAATATTATGTAAAATGAATTTACCACCTCAATAAAACCATTTTTATACAATAGGACCTTTCAGTCTTTCTCTTTCTAACTTCTCCTCTTAACATTTGGCCTTGGTCACCATCACATCAACACATCCTTACACCATCCAATCACGATTAATCAACTCTAGAAGGCATAAAATAACCCTCCAAACAATAACACTGATATATGAACCTTAATCATAGTGTAATTCCATGGTTGGATACACAACTTTCATACTCGAGTTTCATGTTCTACCCATGTGCATTGACGCACCACTGATCTAAGTCACTCTCGAATCCTGACATCACCATCCCTATCCCATCACCAACACATTGACACAATCAAAAATCATATATAAATTCCATATCTATTGGTTACTAAGGAACCATATAAATTATAATTCATTTATGCATAGGTATCCTGATTCCACCTCACCTATTTACTGACAGATCTTGCCTTACCGGCATCCCTTCCAACATGAGAGTCCTTCACCCACAAAAATAATTTGATGATATCCATTATAATAATATCTTTATTTTTAAATCACTTAAAAAACTCTTAATCTACATATCCCATATCATGTTTTCCAATGAACATAACTACTATGCATGGATATTAATAATAGTGGATTATACAAGAGGGGGTAGGGGAAGAATTGATATTCCAATAAAAATTTATATTTAAAAAAAATTTATAAAACAAAACCCCCCAATTTAGAAATCACTCTGTAAACTAATGGAATAGTTATATATAATTTCATGTGTTGAAATAACCTCCCAAAATTTTGATGAAGAGTCTATTAGAATAACTTCATATTATCCTACACACACTAAAAATTAGATATATCACATTTAAATGCTCGCTATAAAAGTATATTTTTATAAAAGAGATATTAAAATTATTTCTAAATATATATTAATAACAAATTTTATTCATATAAACGAAATAAAAATATTATAGGTTCAGTCTCAAGCTGAATCTTAATACTCTTCACTTAATATTCTGCTTATTATAAGAATTATTATTAAATAATAAATAGATCCACAGCCTAGATCGGGTATTCATAATAACATAGTACACAATGATTTATAGGCTGTCACCAAGCCTCATCTGTAGTTACCATGGGAGTATAAGTAATATTAAAATAACCAAATAGAATATGAATACTCTTTTATGATTTATAGAAGTACTTTCTATAACATATTTATGAAGAATATTATGAAAATGTTAAAAGGATTAAGAAAGATAGAGATGGAGAGAAATGAATGTTTGATGCAGCAATAGATTAAAGTAAAATTCTTATACATAGATCTTTAAGCATCATGTTTTCTTCCTTAAGTTAAGATATGGGATTTAAAGACATTAAAGTGTTCTTAGATATTTTTGTGAGGTTTATATGAAATTAGAGTGTAGTGTGGCATTGATAATTGAGAAGTTGTTTGTGCTTTTATTTTCCTCATCTCGGTGCATATATAACCATAACCTCATCCTATTTAAAAGAAATATTCTTTTAAAAATATATATAGAAAAATGATCATTAGGAATTATCATACTTGATAAGAAATTCAAGAGCATTAAATGCCTCCCAGACATCATTTAATTCAACATATAATGTGGACGGAATTAATATTTTATTAAAATATAATCCAACATTATGAATGGTATCTTGGATTGTTCCATGTCAAATTCCTAATTATCCCTCCAACATTTGGAGAAAATTATTGTCAGATTCACATGATAATTCATGAAGTCAACTATTTTGAAACTATGTTAAATCCAATACATTGATGATTTTTAGAATTCTAATGTGGTCACTTCAATTAAAAATACAATATATTGAAGTCATACAGAATCTTGAGTATTTTTCAAAAAATAACATCATTAACATATGGTCAGATGAATCTACCATGTAGTTGATTGGATATAACATGTGGTCACTCTAATACATTATGACATGCTCATAGAAATGATATACCATGTGGTTACTTCACTTTTCCTTATGATCAGTTGATCATTTTATTATAAATTAACCATGGGTAATCAAATAATAATACGATCAATCCACTTAGTTGTATGGTCACATCAAACCTAAGTGAATATTCCAATTAACTATTATTGTTTATCTAAGATATAAAGTATATTTACACTAATTAGTCTTGTGGTGGATTCAATATATTGTGATATTTCCTTTATGGTTGGTCATATGGTCATATGGTTTATGAATTTTCCATGTGGTTTCTTTATTAGTTAGCAAAATTTATCTTGACTCTATGTTATTTTATATAGTCTGTAGGAGGTCTTCTTGCATTCAATAAAGTCCATAAGGTCCCTTTTCTGGCTAGTTTAACTTTATACCCAATCTGAAACTTGGGATGTGTTTCATAAATTATAGAGAACTATATATATTTTATAAAACATAGTAGTGATTAGAAATAGAATAAATATAATTTTTTATTATTAAAATAAAAAAATTAATCAAAGATGACAATATTATCCATTCTGATGATCACAAATCATGGAATTTATATAACCATGAATATAATTAGAACAATGTAAGATTCATACATCATCCATATAGAATTTCTCCCTCATTTTGGATTATTAAAAAGGTTTTATTATATAAAAATTGAGACAGAAATATAAAGAAGATATAATAAATGAATAATGAGAAGATATATACATCATTAAATTTTCATAAAATATTATAAATGCCCTATTAGAGTCCCTAATTTGAATCGGAATTATATGAGACTTTAATGGTGGAAGGATACATCTGGTATTTTCCTTTACCAACAACTAGAATACAAGAAGGGGTAGGGATAGGATAAGTGGAATATCATGGAATCACAATTCCCTTGAAAACAAGACCGATCTAATGAAGGGCCTATAGAATACTAAGAAAAATGGTCATGTAGGTAGCGTGGTTGGATATGTAGTTGTTGTTGTTGAAGCTGGTGTAGTATAATGAGGGATGTTGGATAAAGGTAGGGCTAGGGGTGCTATAATTTTTTCATTTATAAAATAGATATAAGAATCCTACAACCTAATAATAGCTGACATAACTCAAGACCCATGCTCTATAACTTACTGGAATTCTTCCTTCTCTAAAAAACTAATCACGAGAGGTACCATTATCAATAGTTATTTGTCTATATTCTTGAAATCATGGGTGAGAGGCGGTATTTTCAAATCATGGGACAATGACCTAAACTGGGTCTTCAAATCTACCATATAGAACTTTTTTATGGTATAATACTATAATTCTACCTTAATAGTAATTCAATTCATTGAAATCCCAACTACTTTTGTATAAACCATATCAATGGTCTTTTCACCATAGGATCTAGGTCCATTAATGTTATCCTCTTTTCATCCATGAAACTATCTATGATAAATTTTATTTCCTCATGGAAGATTCTTTGATAATATTTTCATCAATGGAAATAGGTACTAGAGGAGGAGCAGAAGAATAAGTCCATGATGAACTAGTAACTATAGTTATATATCACTAGCCAAGATTAATTAACATTCCAGTAATATATTCTTGTAGAGCCCCTATGTGTGTTATAAATCCTTCAAGATCATGATCCATATGATCAATTTTCAAAAATATCATAGCATTTATATGAGAAACTAGACTCTCAATGTTAAATACAATGTCTTATGGCATAGAATATTCATTTTCAGTACTTATAATAAGAAAGGATACTTTCAAAACTTCTATAAGATCATTCTTAAACAGAATAAACATAGTTGTAGTAATGATTGGTGTAGAAGTAGATACAACCAGTTTAGGTAGATCAAGTCTATGTTTAGAATTTGAGTCACTAAAGACCACCTTGGAAGGTATCAGTACTGATCTTTCATCATCTAAGGTCTAAAAAATATACTTATAAATCTTATTAAGTGAACTATCAGAATCTTTTACAAGCATAATTTTAGTTCTAGGATATGATTCATTGATAAAATATCCTTGGAATAGTTATTTTTATCATGAATAAGGGAAGAAGTAATGGATGGTCCTGTAAGTGTAATCCAAAAATATCTTTCAAAATATCAAAATTCCAATATTCATATAGAACTATATAGGAAGGATCATTTTCAACCTTCTTTGAAGCCTTAGGAATAACAAATATGGCCAATCTATGAGGTTTGGTTAGACTGTCACCATTATCGACATCAAAAACCTTTTTATCAATAGATAAGGGAATCATATTCAAATGAAATATATCTTAAGAATCTCCTTCCCTTGGATGTGTAAACCCAAATGATAAGTTCTCCCACTATCTCAAACATGGGAGGAATATCAGTAATCTGATTCTCATAGACATCACTAGCCGAGTCATTTATATTTGGACCATATATAAGTGAACTAGGGGTACTATCCCCATAGTATGTTTCTATAAATTTGTTAATTGATTTTATATCTTTTCAAACTTCTATATCTTTAGAAACTTCTAGTCCAAGCGAACATCCCATACATTCCTCATAATCCCTTTCTACATCTTTTTTAACATCAATAGTGGCATGTAATTTACTTTCATTAGATAAATAATCAGCTTAAATAATATTTTTAGTAATTAATCCTTGATCTATATAATACTATAGTCTATTAGGTTTCATTATAGTAGTGAAATTATCATAATACTTTTCTTCATCAAAAATCCATATATTCCACTATGTGTTCCAGCAAATGTTATCCTCTTACAAGTGATGTTTTTTAAAAAATGCCACCTAAATTTTATGAACTTTATACTCCCTTAAGAATAAGTGTTTTTTATTTGAGTAGAGTAGAAATGAACTCGTGATAAGGTATAATCCTAAACCTTGAGGAAATATTAATCAAATCTTCTATATTACTCATAAAAAATCTTGGCAGATAAATTTAAATCCCATTCACCATAAAATACTAATGGAAGGGTTATTGATGACTATTAGTGTTGAAATCACCCATTCTAGAGGAAATAATATGTTTTATAAACTTTATCTCTTGTCCACACTTCCCATTTAACACTCATTCACTTAGACTTTGAGAGGTTTTAGGACCAATTAACTCCTATAAAGAATTTCTAAACTCAAAAGCGGATGATATAAAATATCGGAACATTAGTAGTCATCATAATAACCATTATGGGGTACTTTTAATAACTAATCCTAAAATATTAAATAAAACTCACATTGCTGACCATTAAGAGAAGTTATAATTATATATGACTCATCTCTAGATTCAAAAAACATATTACATAAAAATATTTTACTAACGAAGGATATAAAAGATTTTTATTATCTAAAAACAATTCACTACATCCATTATGATGGATGACAAACCATACAATATAATGACTAAGTCTAAACTATTCAACATCAAATTACTTAATTGGAATGAATTGTCATTAAAATTGACGTGTATTTATAATATTGTTCGGTCCACCTTAGCTTTCAATCGATCATTTGTAAGCACCCAAAGCTTTAGTAAAATATTCTTTGAAATAACCCTTCATATTGATTACTCTAGAATAATATTAAATAAATTTAAGGATTGGTTTTGGTAATGGAAGGGTCAAAATAGGGATATAAATTTAGGTTGATTCTGATTCCTTTAAGGCCTTTAATGAAAATCATTTTTGGAATAGATATAGTAACACATAGGAAAGAGTAAAATATGATAAAAAAAATTAAACACAGCGGATAAATTGAATATAATGTATGTTAAAATGGTTTAAACACATATGAAAATAAGGTCAATAGACTATAAGTTTAATATGATTGATCGTAAGAAAAATAATCAATTTTTTTCATAAACTAACTTTTAAAAAACATATTCAATAATTTTATATTTCCACAAAAAAACATTACTTATCTAAAATAAAAAACTAAAATAATTTTTAAAATAATTTCCTAAATATTAGGAAATGTTAATCAGGCCTAATATATGTCTAATATAATTCAATATCTCAAAATTTATAGGGTTATTGAAAATATCATCTAGATTTTGTTTAGTTCCAATGAATAAAATATTGATATCCCCTTTTTGAAAATTATATCTAAAAAACATTATTTCTATTAATGTTTTAAGACTTGTCATTTAATGCAGGATACTAGGAGAGGTAAATAGAACATATGTTGTTACAATTTATAAGAACATGAATGAATTGATATCTATATTTTAGTAAAATGTTTTTCATCAGTAGAATTTGACCACAACACCAACCTGCAACTATGTATCTAGATTCAATGGTAGATAATGAAAAAAATTCTACTTTTTTACTATACCATGATACTAGAGACTTTCCCAAAACGTTTCATGATTAAGAGATTATTTTTCTATATAATATACAACCAGTGAAATTACTATCATAATATATAACTTAATAAAAAACATTCCCTTTAGAATTGAATAGTAATAAATTGGTTGTACATTCGAGGTATTTAAAATTTATATTAATATAAATAAAGTGAGATTAATTCATATTTTCTTGAAAAATATCACACATATATACAATAAAAACAATGTCATTCCAGGTAGCTATTATGTAAAGTAAACTCTCTATCATGCCTTTATAAATGGTTTGGTCAAATTGTTTCATAGTTTAATGAAGATCACATTTATAGGTGGTGATCATTGGAGTGTCACTTCTTTTTTAGATGTAAATGAAAAAAAATTATAAGATATTCAATGTATTTACTTTTTAAAAAAATCCATCTTTATAATTAACTATTGTAAAACCAACATTTAATTTTAGTTTACCATTAAAACTTATTCTAAATTCATTTTACATTAGTTTTGAGAATTCTTTACAGGGTTTTTTTAAGAACCAAAGATAATATAATCAATATATACGTGTACAATTGAAACACATTATGATGTTGTTTGGATAAATAAGGTAGGATAAAAATCATTTATAAAAGAATTTTATATAATAATCGCTATAATCCTACCATACCAAGATCTAGGTTCTTGTTTTAATCCACAAAGTTCTTTAGACAATTTAAAAAATTGATTAAAAATCAAGGATTTGAAAACCTATTGGTTGTTAATAAAAAACATCAATAATATAACAATATATAATCACACTCTTAACATCAATTTGATATAATTTAAAATGTGTATGTGCTAAATAAGCATATAGTATATTAATTTCTTCAAGTATAGCTATAGGATAAATGGTTTCTTTACTGTCAATACATTATTCCTGACGATAACCTCATGCCACCAATTTATCATTATGTATAATCATATTTATGGATTCATAAACTTTATTTATATATACCCATTTATAGAGAATGGTCATATATTTTTAGGTATCTCAACTTTTTAACATTATATATTAGTTTCAAATATGTTTAGTTCTTCTAACATATCCCTCACCAAATGTTCATCACTAATTTCCTTATTAATTTTCTCAGGTTAATCTATAATAAAAAGGAATGATGTTCATCTAGGTTTTTGTGTGACGCTCAAGTTTGAGTTCCTTTTCCTAGATCATTATCATCAATATATACTGGATGGTCTCTATGGGTTATAATGCCTATTGATATTGAGGAACTATTTTCTTTAGGTTTCCCTCAGTGTATGATTCCTTTAAATGTTCATTTTTTGGAAATTTTTTAAGTAAATAATTAGTATGTTCATTGGTCCTGGAGCTGTTATTGATATTCAAATTTAGTATATCATACTCTAGGTTTTTAAAGGGAACTATAGGTTTATGTGGATATATCTCATCAAAAGTGATATGAATAGATTCTTCCACCACGTTTTTATATTTATTAAAGACTCTATAGGATTTACTGGATATAGAATAAGAAATTAAAATTTCCACATCACTCTTGGAAACATATTTATCCATATAATTATTTATATTTAGAATGTAAAATTTTTAACCAAAATCATTGAAATAACATACCTTAATATTTATCCGATTATAGAATTCAATTGGAGACTTCTTTAAAATTTGTTTTCATTAATAATATTTTAATTATATAACAATATATATATATATATATATATATATAGTTTCATCCCTAAAATCAATTGTTAATTCATATTCAATGAACATGGTCTGAGATACTAATTAAAGGGTTTTATTTCTTCTTTTAACCACCATATTCTGATGATGTGTTCTATGAGTATATATGTTTTTGATTATAGCCATGTTGTTAGAATAAGAGTTCAAAATATTTATTTTTAAACTCATGGACATGATCACTTATCACTCTCATAATGATATACCCATCAATATTTTTAATAGATTTTTCATACTTTTCAAAACACCTACAAGCCTCGCTTTTTGTGATTCTAAAAATACACTATTAAAAATAAAATCAAAATCAAAAATTAAATATAAATAGTTATCTCTAGATAAACATGAAACTATAAATGGTCCAAATAGGTTTATTTGAACAAGTTCAAGTGTTTGAGAGGGAGAAAACAATTTTTTGGTTTGAAATACACTTTATGTTGCTTTCCCTTTTGGTATAGATTAGACAATTTGTATTTTTTGGAAATCTAGTTTAGTTCGATCCGAGAAAAAATAATTTTTTACTATATTTTAAAAAGATAATACATTATAGTGGATTAATATCCAATTCCAAAACCTTGATTTAGGATTAAAGGCATTTAAATAAGAAAAATTTTGTGAAAATAATGAATTTAAATCAATTGTTTAAACATTTTCATACCTCAATGTAGTAAATAAAAAATTGAATTTTTAATAATAAATCATACATGAATTATTCTCAAATGTGACATGGAAAAAATCATCACATAATTGAGATATGTTTGCAGATTATATTTTAACCAATCAAAAAACAATGCTTTGGAAATTAAATTGGTTTTAGAAGTTCCAACATGAAAAAGGTGAATAGTTTTTCCTTTTTAATAGTCACAAAAAGTGACATGTCCACCAACCACTCTATTCAAACATTGGAAGCTTTAAATTTACCATGTATTATGTATAGAATACCCACTATCCAAATACCATAACTTCCTATAGGATATTTTGATGTATTTTTCCAACAAATAATCATATAAAAACTAATTATGGTACTAAAATATGTTTTCATCAATAATGGTTATAAATTAAAGATTTTTGGGTTCCACACATGTTTATAGAATTAATTATATATTTTTGAAAAGTTTTAAATGAACAAAAAATTACTTGTTTTTGTAAAAACTAAATTTATCATGATATAGATGTTTAAACTATAATAGTTAGAATAAATTATTTATAGCAATTGAACTATAGATAAAATAATATTTATAGAGTTTTCATTTCATTCCAAGTTAAAAACCAAAACCATATCATAGTTTAGATAAAACATGGGATCCCATAATTATATTGAGAGAATTAGTCTTACTTAAAAACTTTTAATATCTTTCTTTAGTTTCTCATTAACTAAGATTAAGTCTTTATCTTTTTTGTGAAGAATTTGGTTGTTCTCTTTTCAATAGGTAGACCATATTTAACAGTAAAAGATAAAGTATATTGTATATTTAAATACTTTTATTTATCTTTTATCTCATTAATGTTTCCCTCTAGATAATTAAATTATTCAAATAGATCTTCACTAGTCATATCATTTTCATCCTGGTTTTCAATTTCATAAATTAAAAAAGCATTATTTGTTACCTTAAAAGTCATTTACATAAAGAAATGATTTTATTTATAATGTAAATTATCATTAAATTAATTCGAGTCACTTGATATTCACTATAATTTATTCTAGGAGGCCTATATTATTTTATTTTATTTCATTCCTCTACACTCATAAAATTTATTATATTTCATCTTTAGACAATTAGCATTGAAGTATCCTTTCCTCTTACACTCTTAGTATGTATTCTTATTAGAGGTATCATGATTTATCTAGTATTTCCCTCAATTTAATATTTTATCATAATTTCCCTTAAGATTTTATATTTCAAAAAAACATTTTCTTATTATAACATTTCATGAATCTCTTTCCAAATGGGACATTTACTCATCAAAATCAGATTCACCATCACTTGGACTGCTGTTTTATTCTTTGGTTACTCCTTTAGGTTTTCACTGGGATTCTTTAAATTCAATTGGATTTTTGGGTTTATAATATTCATTATTAATATTACCCTCTTCTTCATAAATCATTAGCCTTCATTTCATCTCTATTATAGGTATCTTGCTCAGATCACATAATTCATGAATGGATATGACTATTCCTATTAATTTTCTAGGTAATAATCCAATAATTCTTAGTATGTGAGACTTATCATCAGTAGTTTGACCAAGGGAATTAATTATGTTTATAATATTATTAAAATAAAGATACTTTAAATAAATATACCTATTAGGAATCGCCTTAAATGTGTCATATTTCATAGTATATTTATTTAAACACATTTCTTTAAGGTTAGATTTTCCCTAGTGAGACATAGTTAATATATCTAAAATTTTAGAAGTTGTAGCACATATAGATATTATATTAAATTCATCTTCTAAAAGTGAAAAATATAATGAATTAATTTATTTACAATTAAATACATAAAAAGAATTAGAGTAATTATTCCAATTATCTATAGTATCATTTTTTTCATAGTTATCTTCTATTACATTCCATATATCATAATTCATAGATTCAATATATATTGTTATCTTAGTCTTCAACTAAGAATAATTTATCCTACTAAATTAATAATTTATGTTAGTATTAGTCCCATCAAGTATATTTTTATCCAGTAATATTTAAATTTATTATAAACATAAATTTATGTATTTTTGTTAAAAAGTTGATCATAGTTAAATCTAGATAAATAAAAAATATAAATATAAATTACTTTGATACAAAATTATGGTTCGAGTAGAGTAATCATGTTGTGGTGGGTGATTTGAGTATCTGATGAAAATTTCAATTTAAACACAACTTATAATAAAAAACCCAATTTAGAAATCACTCGGTTAAATAATATAGTAGGTATATCTAATTTAATGTGATTAAATATCCTCTCAAAACATTGATGAAGGATTATCTATAATAACTTTATATGATACTAATATTTTGATATTATATAACTTAAATTAATCATAAGATATATCAAATATAAAATTAAGCTATCAAAGTACATCTTTGTGGAATAGATTATAAATATTGTTTAAAAATAGAGTATGAAAAACATTAATTAAAAGAATGAAAATAAATATATAGGAATTTAATTCTTATTATGAGACTTAATCCTCTCCACTTGATATTCATCTACTACCAAGAAGATTTATTAAATAATATATAGATAAAAACCCCAGATCAGTTATACATAGTACAACATCACACAAGGATGTCTAGGATATCACCAAGCCTCTTCCATAGTTATAATTGGAGTAGAAAGTTAAGAAATAAATAATGAATGAGTACCCATGAAATCTTTTATGCACAATATGAATAAGTGATCTAACATATTTACAGATAATTTCAAGGATAACTTAAATGATATATATGTATATATATATATTAATTTTTGATGCATCGATAGATTAAAGATCAATTTTTCTACATCAATCATTTCACTTCTATTTGAATTCATTTAGTTCTAAGATGAGATATCCAAAATTTAAAGTGATATCAAGTATTTTGGTAATGTTCAGATGAAACCAGAGTGTCATATGTCATTGAGAACATTGAAAATTTTCATGTTTTTATTTTTATCCACACCATAAAACTTTCATTGCGATCTCTTCCTCTTTAAATGAAATATTACTTCAAAAGGATCGAATGTAAAATTATCATTACAAATTATCATACTTTGTATTAATTCTGTAATCTTTAAGTTATTCAAACTAATAAATTAATTGTTCATAAAAATATTTTTCAATATGTATATTATTAAATTATAATCCCAAATATACACTATCGATTATGTTGCCTCACATTATAATATCCATGGTCTCTCCAACACATGGTAAAAATTGTGGTTCAATTACCTTGGTTAGTCATATAGTCACTTGATATGAACATGAATTTGATAAAATACAGAGAAGATTTTAAACATTCTCATATAGTCATTTCACATCTTTGTGGAGTAGCATGAATTCATATGGAAGCTCGATAAGTTTTATAATATTTAAAATCCTTCATAAAACTTTTTTATTTCATCATGAAGTTTATTGGAAGTAACATATGGTCACTCCATTAATTTTTTATTTGCTGACAAAAAGGATATAACATGAGGCCACGCCACTTTTCTGTGTGGTCAGATGAGGAGATTGTGATAAATTCACCAACATCTATTGAGTGGAAATGCTTTTGATACACTTAGTTGTGTGGTCTCTTCAACTCTTAGTGAAAATTAAAATAAACCATTATGTTATCTCTAAGATATAATATGCGGTCACTTCATTTCATTATAAGATTCATGTTACAGTCGCTCTGATGGTCATATAGTTGATTCATTTTTTATGAGGTTTCACTTGTACTTATTTAATTTTTTCTTGACTTTAAATTCCATGAATTAGTTTATAGAAGGTCTTATTACGGTCAATATAATAATTATAGTTTCATATCTAGATAGTCAGGATTTATAATTGATCTAAAAAATAAAAAAATCCATAATTTTCATATAAATATTTAATGTTAATAAAAAATGAAGTTATAAAAACAATTTACAATATTTATGATTAATAAAACAATGAATTTATATTCTACGTAAATAATTTCCTTATATAAAACTGATTCTTTTGTACATTTAACCTCTAGGATTTTAACTCTATATTACATAAAAAGTAAACTATAAATAAATAGGTCTTGATTCATTATTATATTATAAAAATAATATAACAACTTATACCAAAGCTACATAAACATTATTTATTTCTCAATAATTTTCTCTTTAAATTCCATGGATCTTGTTTTACTATGTTATACATCATTTGGAAGTTAATAATTGAAAATGGTGATCTAGAAAGCCTAGTATGGGAATAATCAGAGTAATGCATGATAGTTAAGTTTTGAAAATGATTTAAGTGAAATATAAAAATATCGTAAATAAAATAACTATATTAATAGGAACATGAAGTAATAGAAAAAAATATCATAAGTCTATGGTATCATAAATATGTATAAATAACATAAATCCTAACTTAAAAGGAATATATTAAGTATCACTATCATAAAAACATAATAGAGTGTGCTATGCTAAATGACCACACACTATATATGGTCTCTCATGAATTGGAAAAGTTACCCAATTCCTTGGGTCGTTTTATAATTGATGTCCCACTAATCAGATTCATAACATGTAAATTAATATGTGTTTCACATAATGAAATCAAATTTAAGGCATAAAATCACATTAATGGGGAATGGGTTATATAATATTCTCCTAGGGAGTTACCATATGTCATATCACAATAATTACCATGATATAAGGGATTAAATAATTCATGTACATTCATAATTTTATAATGAATCACAGGTCATGAAAATTATGTTTAAGTGAATTCAAGACATAAAAAGGTGTGAAGAAAAATGATTCTTTTAAATAAACCACTTTAGAAAGATTTTAGGAAAATGGATAAAGAGTCATTAAAGAGGTTAATTGAATAATAATTTCCTTTAATACATAAATGAAACCAAATGGTTCTCCATAAAATATAGTTTTTTTAAAAAACATATAATTTTAAAATCATTACATGAAGTGGTACGTGAATATGTATTTTAAATATACAATTTCTCTTTAAATGGGTTCACATAAAATAAGGAATTTTTAAGGGAACATGAAGATCAGGTATAATGCCCAATAGATAAAGGTATGGTAAAATATATATATCTTTAAAGAGATTATAAAAAAAATATGGAAGATTTACATTGGATGAAGATAGAGGGAAATGGAAAAAAAGAGTGTGTAACAAAAATGTAATGAGGGTGGTTTAGAAGATACCTTTCCTTAAGCAGTTGAATCCTTCGTTATGTTCATATAACTTCCTATAAAATTAAATTATATTTAATAAAAATATGGTTCAGAATATATTTCATATATATTGTGTTTAGTATTGCTTTTTATGATAATTTATTATCATTTTATCATAATATTATCATAATTTTTACCTTCTAGTGGATGTTCATCGCATAATTTAAAGGTTGTATTATTTTTTATTTAATTATAAAAGTTATTTTATAAGGAGTACATAATTATAGATATGTAAAGGAATGATATATATCACATCCCGATGGTTCTACATGGTCCAACTATCCACATTTTCTCTAACATAAGGATGGTTCATTTATTATAAATATTATCATTATACACATAGTTCATTAAGACCGTTTTTTGAACGATGATGAACTTATTCGATTTTTTAAAACCATATTAATATTTTTCCATTATGTAATATGAAAAAATGTACATATTTAGCTCATTTTTAATATTAATATGTGAATTCCAACATACTATAAAGGTGGTGGTGAAAAATGAAATTCATTGTTTATGGAGGCGTCAAACCGACCATTATACAAACAACATTTTCATTTTTAATTGGAACGAGTGGTTAGATAAAATATATTGAAATAGTATAATAAAAATTAAACATAATAATAATAGTAATGTTATTATACTACCATATGTAGAATATATTTTTGGTAGTATAAGAAGCAGATATCTTAAGAGACATAAGTTGAGAATGTTACCTCTTTCTTTGGATGTTCACTCTTATGAAATACCATAAGTAATGTTGTATTGGTATTTTGATGAGACCAAACCCTCTAAGATTTTTTGAGAGATTTTTTGTGATATTAGGGGATATTTTGGATGAGAAAAGCCATAGAATGAGTAGATAAATGAGATGATGAAAGGGAAGGAGATGAGTGTTTTGCATGTAATATTCATTAGTTTGTTATATTTTCACAAGAATACCAACATCGATGGTTCCTAATAATCTATACGGTAGTTTTTTTATTTTATACCATCAAAATGGTTTTTTATATAATTTTATATATAATTAATTTTGTATTTTACTTGTAATGTAAAATACCATATTTTATATTTTTTTACAATCCCCTAAAATTTTAACTTTTTAAAATAAATAACAAAAAATCACCTTAGGTTAATGTTAACTTTATAATTAAAAAAATGAAAACTATTTTTCCAAAATATATATCAAAATATAATAAATTAAATTTATAAATTAAAATCTTTATTTATTAAAAAATTTCAGTCTTTACGACAGAACATAATTTATTACCATTAGAATAATTACATAAAATTTCATAAAATAATATTATAATTTATATATAAACATCTCATGTTTATAAAACCATTTTATGATGATAAACACTTTTTTAATATTTTCATAAATTTTTTTAATAAAAATAAAACATTTCTATTTTTACAAAAATATAATTATGGTTACTTTGTTTCAAACTTTTATTTTATCATATTTATAACTTTTATTTCATAAATTCCTCATAAATTTATTTTTTTATTTATAGAAATATTAATTTACTATTTTACTCAACAAACAAATTTCATCATTTTAAAATATTTACTTATAGGTTCCAACTTTGCAGTAAAATTCATCATTATTAAGTTTTATACTAGTGTAAAAACCATTTCATTTATAAGATAATTAACATTATATTTATACATATCCCATAGATACATGACCCATTATAACATCGGTATAATACTTAAGGTTGTGATTAAAGATTGTGGTTCTTTTATAGAGGTGGCTTGCCCAGCATGGATCTAGTGGTGATTTCCAATATCTTGAACCTATCTTATAGAATAATCCACTCAAGACTCACATTTTAAAGGTTTTATAGGTCTTGATCAAGGAGAAAATCTAAATATGATACCCTCCTATGAATACCATCAAAATGAGATTTAAAATGAACAATTATACTAATTGATTCCTCCATTACTCCCTTCATAATCAATTACCTCTGTTAATTACAATTAGTATACCCTTCTTCAAACATTAATTTTATAATAGCTACATTACCAACGAACATAATTTTCAGTGGTCATATTATGGATAAATTTATTCTATAATAATCTAACAAAAAAATTGGATTTTTTATTATATGTTTTATATTATTAAATATAACACATGTATATATTTATAGAGGAAATTTAGTTTGTATTATTCTGGTTTGTTACATTATTCCACCTTAAGAAACTTTTTCCATTGATATTTTATATCATTCCCTAAGATGAAAAAAATGTCTCTACTTCTACTTCATTTCTTCTTTCAATTACCATGTTTCAACTTTATACATATGATTTAACCAAAGTACTTTAACTAGGAAAGTTGTCTTATTGCATAGAACTTTTTCTCTACGATCTAAGATCTTCCCCAAATTCTCCTCATTAGAGATATTATTCTCCAACTTTACCAACTCTAAATATAGTACATGTGGGGGATCTGATATACTCTTTCTCATAAAGGATATATGGAATAGGTCATGCACTTAAGATATGTTTAGTGGGAGTTCCAGTCAATAGGCCACCACTCCATTATGATAAAAAAATCATAAATAAGCTAGCATATCTATGTATTGTCATTCCCTTTTTACCAAAACACATGGATCTATTTAATAGAGATATATAAAGTAAAACTATATCTCTAACCTCAACCTCTTTGTTATCTAAATGGTTATCATTATAAATTATTTAAAGACTCTTAAATGCTTTTATGTATTATTTAATGTCCTTGAGATTTGATACAATTTCTTAGACTTGTTTAGGACCCAAAATCTTGTGTTCACAACTTTTATCCTAGATTGTTGGAGTTTAATATCAAATTTATAAGGTTTCATTGGAATTATTAATTAGAATCAATTTTTTTAATAGAACTCAACCTTTGGAAGAGGTTAACCCCAGCCTTATGTAAAGTTCATAGAACATGATTTCTGTCACGAACCGAATCGATCGCCACCAAAAATGGCACCAAACCCAGCCCGTGACAAGGCCCGAAGGGCGTTCCCGATCCCCACGGGCTGGAACAAGTGCCCAGGTATCATAAAATGAAAATTGGGAATGATTTACCCGAGTTTATAAGCATAAAACAACAAAAGAATCCAATGAAACAAATCTGGATTTTCAAACCAAACAATCTTTTACAAAAATTCATAACTGAATTACATAGCTTAAAACAACTCAAAATGTCTATTCCAAAGGTAAAAAACCACATAAGGACAGCCCAAGAACCCTCATGGAAAGGGGAACTACCCTCAAGCCACCTCCACAAGACTTCACCACCAAGGACCTTCTAGAAACCCAAACCACAGGAACAAAAAACTGTACCCAACCTGCGACAACAAAAATAACCAAGTCTACTTACACCCAAGGGTGTAATTAGGGTGTGAGCCAATTCCTAGTAGGATACCACTACTAAGAGATTCCATGTGATAAACATTTAAGGACAAAAATCATGAATGTTTTCAGAAACATGAAGAGATAGTTACAATTTCTAAAAGATGCATCATTGAATAAAAACAGTTTTCAAGTGGGTTATCATTAAGAATAAACACTTTTAAAAATAATTTCAACACTAGTGAATTTTCCAGCCAACTATACCGTATTACGACGGTAAGTAAAAAGTATATAATGTGCACAAGAAATAGGAAATAACCCCAAGGCAATAGCTAGATGTGGGTCCCAGGTACCTCGTATCTCAGTGAGAGTAACCATCACAAATATCCATTCTCATGCACGAGCCACTAGTAGGGAACATACCCATAACCTAGTGGTCCCCAATCATCATCATCATAGTTTAGTTAGAGTTGTAAGAATCAATCTTGCTAAGTGAAACTAAGGCCAAAGCCCACTGATTCACTAGCATACTAGTACACGTCCACCCACTTAGATACCCAGGTTTTCCCCTTGTGCTCAAACAAGTTAAACAAGTCATGAAATATACATTGAACATGAAAATATCATTTCCACATCACACATTCACCAAACAGCACATATGTATACCAAAAAAGTCACAAAAATCCATTTTTAATTCAAAATGATTTTGAAATCCGAATCACACCAAAATAGCCCACAACACATTTCACATTTCTTCAACACTTCCACAAAACCATTAAACTATTTTAAAAAAACAATTATAAGATATTTAAACTCATATAACAGCCCAGACACATGGAAAATAACACTTCGTTCATAATCAAAAATTCAATTTTTCATATCACACTCACACAAAACACTCCACATCACTTTCACATCACTTTCACTCCTCAATATCTCCTTCAAACAATTCAATAAAATATTTCCAAGATGATACATATCACATAACAGCCTTTTCACAAATGAAATTTACCTTTTAAAAATATACTCATACCAAAACAATTTGCTGATATAGTTTCACCTATTACACAACCCAATAAACCATTCAAAACATTCATAATACAATTATAAAGAGTATACCCAAAATTTGCACATAATATCCATTTCAAAAACCTCTTTTTAAGCCAAATGCACACCAAGACCCTACCAAAACAGAATTTCCATCCCAATCAACATGTAATAATCCACTTTCAAATGTTATATAATCACCTTGAATAATATCACAAAAGATACCCATGAGAACACACAAATCCATAAAACACATTCAAGGAGTATAACAAGGTTATACAAATAAAACCATTCAAATACACCCCATTTTTAGGCCCACATGGAAATATATCATTACCCAACCATAATTGGCAGCCCCTTTCAACAACTAATAAATCACTTCCAAAATTTACAAAACTACCACAAGAGATAACACATGAAATACATTTGAAAAATACACAATTCAAGAAACAATGTAACTTTAAAAACACATACTTTACTATTTCTACCAAAATTGGTTTTCTCATAATGCACAGAACATAAGGAACATGTAAAATTATTTAATCAAGCCAACTAACTCATCATTAAATGGTTACCCATGGAATCACCTACCGAATGTGTCGAAACCCTCAAATATTGGGGCGAAACATCAACCGCACGACCTCCGCACCTCAAAGAAGTTATAAGAAACCTAAAACCTCAATATTTCACCCCCAATAGAGTAATTTAGAACCTAGGCATGAACCCTAACTTCTGGAATTTTTATAATTCAAGAATTAGGGAACAAACCCTAAGCAATTTGAAAGGGGAAAGAAATAGACTCACCTACTTGAAGTATTCTGAATTAATCACTCCAAAAACAATATTTTCTGAAATTTAAAACAGCCGAAATTCAGGGATTGTTCGAACAATATTTAGGAGGAAATTTAGGAACTGGAATGGAGGGAAAAGAGTAAGAATTGAGAGAGTTAAGAAGAGATTAAGTTACCTCTTCAATTCTGGCCGATTTGAGACACCCTATGAAGATCATCCCAAATGAGAGATTTCCAAGAGCTCCAAGGAGGGGGGAAAGGAAATGGGAGGGCGCCTGGATTTTGTAGGGTCTAGGGGGAGGTGGCATCACAGAAAAAACTCAATTTATGAAGAATATATAAAAAAATTAAAAATTATTTTTAATGCAGGAAATGCACCTTCGGGCATCCCCAATATCTTAAATAAAAACTCATATCCACAATGATTATGGATTTATAAAGGCTCCAAATTTATATTTTGGTGTTAATAGGTCAGAGGATACCATTTAAGAATTGAAATGAGGGAAAAATATTAAAAAATTAAAAAGTTATAAAGGAAACAAGATTTATTTTTAAATCTTGAATTGGGCTCACGGTTTGGCCCAATTCATTAAAACTCATCTATTTCTCCATAAATCCTTTGGAAACCATGAAAAACAAAGAATGAAAAGAAAATAAATGAAATTTATCTTCAAAATAAGTCATTTATGTGATAATTCTCCCCACCATGAAAATGTTCCGTCTCCGAAAAGCTACAGAAAGGCCAGATACGAAAGCCAAACCGAACTGATAAACCAAGATGTACTCCCTTTCCAAGTTTCGACCCCAAAGGCCAAAACACCTCCATTGATCAATTAAGGAATGAATACTTCACAACAAAATCATACACCACTTTCCTAAAACAATCAATCACATTCAGGCTTTATCCTAAAGGAAAACTCCTCAAACACTATTCGAACAAGACTCAAGAAATTCACTCAAACGAACAACAACATCGAACAAGGTTACACATACCTTGCTATAACTAAACCATGGGCACTCTCCAATCTCAATGGTTACCCAATGAAGATTTAGGTAGCTTGATAGATCCGAATGAGACTACCTACCAATAATCCTTGACCATGGATAAGACTAAGTTATTGGTACGGGGGAAAAAAATAGGCTCCCCACCTTAAGAAACAACAATCTTAATCGACCAGCATGGGTCGGTACAAAAAGACCCCAAAATATAAAGTGTTGGGACGACCACATGGTGAGTCTTCATGGTTTGGGAAACCATGAACTAACAGTGGATATTCTTCTATCTACATGGTTTTTTTGGGCATGGTCACTACTAACCAAGTGCAAACCGTGTGGTCAACCTGTCTAGCCAAACTTCATACCTTTGTCTTAAGACTCAATGGAAACCAAAGGGGGAGGGAATAAAATTGGGTGATGACATGGGTACAAGGCCCTCCACCTATTTCCACCGAACATGAACAGTAGAAGAAATATGATGACACCATAGGTTAAAACTCTTCTTATCTTTCATATTGAGGATAGGACTTTGCACAAGGGTTTAAATCACACTGGGGTTTCCCCTGACTGCGCGCCAGCTTCTCTCCGGGACCTATGGCTGGAGCTCAAAATATTGAAGCAACTTCGGCCTCGCAGTTAGGCTTTGGAAACCACCTGAATGAAAATTCTTCTTTCGTTGCAAACAACAACTACACCGCAATCCCCAATAAGTTTTTCCAAGACATAACACATTCCAAACTAACTTTACCCTAACTCGATATTTCACTGAAACAAGGGATTAGAATATGTACACACATCACACCTTGTTTGTTCGGGTGAGAAACAATAGAAGTAAAGAACACTTATACTCACCTTCCTCTAAAATGGAATATTTTTTTATGTTTTTTTTTCAAGGGAGACATTCTCACAACATAATAGAGACTCTCAGATGATTTCCCAACTTTCACCTTTACAGTCAATCGAGAACATGACATCACAAGGAATCACCAAAAATGACCATTGCGACTGATATAATCAATTAATAGAGAGGGAAATTGTACAACATCCCAAAACAACACACAATTCTAGAAAGTGGCCATAATATCCTATCATGACCAGATTTCCCACACTAGTAGTTTAACATTAACTCCTTCTTCGAAGAGACTATGAAGGACCGAGAGTTCCTCTTAGACACTATCCAAATACTCATCCATGCTAACAACCCCAGAAACCATCCACCTTCAAAAAATTAGGAAACTTAAGAGGCTAAGGTCACTTTCAACCATCCATAATCAATCTCCCACTATAAGAGGATACACAAAACCAATAAAGGAAAGGGTGTACACTCAATCTAAAAAGCTTAAGAAATAGATTCCTTATATTGATCAATTGGAGGATTTTACAATGGAGAAAAAATACGGGTTGCGCTTCAGTTATGCATTAACCTTTAATGGGGTCGTACCTTATCCAATGAGAGAACCCAAGGACCCAACCAATATGGTCCATTGGTCAAAACAAGCCATAAACCAGCTCCAAACACATGAAGGGAACCACCATAAAGGCATCACAAGACATTTTTCAAAAGAGACCACTAACTGTCCCTACAACACAACTTACCGACCAAACACAAACCCAAAACATAGTTCAAATAGAAGGGGTTCTTGGAATCAAAACATCCCACCACATCAACATTTTCAAAAACCCATAATACAAACCATACAAAAATATTCATCAAGACATCATGTTTTTCTTTAAAAGTAATTCTTTGAGAACAAACAGTTTAGCAGTAAGTGTATCCACTAATGGTACCCCATGCGCCTCACACATGCAGGTTTTTGTGCCACACCAGACACCCACCTCATATATGTCCCGGCACTCATCCAGTTGTGCCATAAACCATCCATCATCCAATATAACCCCATGCATGTGGTTGTTAATGGAAATAAAAAAGGTTAATACAAAAATTCTTTCCACTTTTTAAAACCATAACGGTCAACCAACACATACTTGTTTCTCATAACCGCTAACCACAAGATCAAAATCCCAACTCACATCTTACAAAAATTTTCAAAAAGTCACAACCATTTATAAAATAACTCACTTTCAAGATATTTACATCAATTTCAAAACATCTCATCCCATTAAAACACACTCTGATTGTTTAGAAAACTCTTTTGGAAACACTTTTCAAAACCAACTTCAATATAGTTTCTTCTTTCAAAGAGGTGTAAGCACACCATTTTACATTTCAAAACAATTCTGAAAATTCAGTTCTGCCATTTCATAATCCAAACCATTCCCTCTATATTTGAAAATCATTTCACAAAAACTTTACACTTCTTAAAACCAATGTGCCAATATTTCAAAACCTAAGCACAAAACAGTGCGAGAGGAAACTAGTTTCAGTGGGTGACTTGGAAATATGGTTGCCGTCCATATTAAAATCACTTCACTATCACAGAGACTGTTATAGGGAATATCCTTGTCTCCACATGTCTTACCAGGCCCTGCGAGCTCACTAGGACCATTAACCCAACTCTCTTTTATTTTCCCATAATCATCATCGAACCAAGAAAACCGAAGGACTTAGATAAATCCCGACATATCATGGAATCTTGAATCCCATTATGAGGTGTGGTGATCAGGAACACTACCCATAACTAGAATTCCATGTCCCAACAATCCTAACTCCAGAATATCCTGACTCTTCCCCAAATAACATGACCCAAAGAGTTAACCTGAACCTCATTTGATACCATTTTGTCACGAACCGAATCGATCGCCACCAAAAATGGCACCAAACCTAGCTCTTGACAAGGCCCGAAGGGCGTTCCCGATCGCCACGGGCTGGCAAAAGTGTCCGGGTATCATAAAATGAAAATTGGGAACGATTTACCCGAGTTTATAAACATAAAACAACAAAATAATCCAATGAAAAAAATATGGATTTTTCAAACCAAACAATCTTTTACAAAAATTCAGAACTGAATTACATAGCTTAAAAAAACTAAAAGGTCTATAACAAAGGTACAAAACCACATAAGGACAGCCCAATATCCCTCATGGCAAGGGGCACCGCCCTCAAGCCACCTCCACAAGACTTCACCACCAAGGACCTGCTAGAAACCTGAACCACTAGAACAAAAAACTGTACCCAACCTGCGACAACAAAAATAACCAAGTCTACTTACACCCAAGGGTGTAAGTAGGGTGTGATCCAATGCCCAGTAGGATACCACCACTAATATATTCCATGTGATAAACATTAAAATACAAAAATCATGCATGTTTTCAAAAACATGAAAAGCTAGTTACAATTTCTAAAAGATGCAACTTTGAATAAAAACAGTTTTCAAGTGGGCTATCATTAAGAATAAACACTTTTAAAAATAATTTCAACACTAGTGAATTTTACAGCCAACTATACCGTATGCCGACGGTAAGTGCAAAGTATATAATGAGCACAAGATATAGGAAATAACCCCGAGGCACTAGCTAGTTGTGGGTCCCAGGTACCTCGTATCTCGGTGAGAGTAACCATCACAAATATCAATTATCGTGCACGAGCCACTAGTTGGGAACATACCCATAACCTAGTGGTCCCCAATCATAATCATCATAGTTTAGTTAGAGTTGGAAGCGTCAATATTGCTAAGTGAAACTGAGGCCAAACCCCACGGATTTACTAGCATACTAGTACATGTCCACCCACCTAGATACCCAGGTTTTCCCCTTGTTCTCAAACAAGTTTAACAAGTCAAGAAATATACATTGAACATGAAAATATCATTTCCACATCACACATTCACCAAACAGCCCATATGTATACCACAAAAGTCACAAAAATCCATTTTTCATTCAAAATGATTTTGAAATCCGAATCACACCAAAGTAGCCCACAACACATTTCACATTTCTTCAACACTTCCACAAAACCATTAAACTATTTTATAAAAACAATTATAAGATATTTAAACTCATATAACAGCCCTGACACATGGAAAATAACACTTCTTTCATAATCAAAAATTCAATTTTTCACATCACACTCACACAAAACACTCCACATCACTTTCACATCACTTTCACTCCTCAATATCTCCTTCAAACAATTCAATAAAATATTTCCAAGATGATACATATCACATAACAGCCTTTTCACAAATGAAATTTACCTTTTAAAAATATTCTCATACCAAAACAATTTGCTGATATAGTTTCACCTATTACACAACCCAATAAACCATTCAAAACTTTCATAATACAATTATAAAGAGTATACCCAAAAGTTGCACAGAATGTCCATTTCAAGAACCTCTTTTTAAGCCAAAAGCACACCAAGACCCTACCAAAATAGATTTGGCATCCCAATCAACATGTAATAATCCACTTTCAAATGTTATATAATCACCTTGAATAATATCACAAAAGATACCCATGAGAACACACAAATCCATAAAACACATTCAAGGAGTATAACAAGGTTATACAAATAAAACCATTCAAATACACCCCATTTTTAGGCCCACATGGAAATATATAATTACCCAACCATAATTGGCAGCCCCTTTCAACAACTAATAAATCACTTCCACATTTTACAAAACTACCACAAGAGATAACACATGAAATACATTTGAAAAATACACACTTCAAGAAAAAATGTATCTTTAAAAACAAATGCTTTACTATTGCCACCAAAAATGGTTTTCTCATAATGCACAACACATAATGAATATGTAAAATTATTTAATCAAGCAAACTAACTCATCATTAAATGGTTAACCAAGGAATCACCTATCGAATGTGTCGAAACCCTCAAATATTGGTGCGAAACATCAACGGCACGACCGGCACACCTCAAAGAAGGAAAAAGAAACCTAAAACCTCAATATTTCACCCAAAATACAGTAATTTAGAACCTTGGCATGAAACCTAACTTCTGGAATTTTTTTAATTCACGAATTAGGGATGAAACCCTATGCAATTTGTAAGGGGAAAGAAATAGACTCACCTACTTGAAGTATCCTGAATTAATCACTCCAAAAACAATAGTTTATGAAATTGAAAACAGCCAAATTTCAGGGATTGTTCGAAAAATATTTAGGAGGTAATTTGGGAACTGGAATGGAGGTAAAAGAGTAAGAATTGAGAGTGTTAAGAAGGGATGAATTTACCTCTTCAATTCTGGACGATTTGAGACACACTATGAAGATCAGCCCTAATTTGCGATTTTAAAGAGCTCCAAGGAGGGGGTAGATGCAATGGGACCGCTCCTGGGTTTCTTAGTGTCGAGAGGGAGGTGGAATCACTAAAAAACGAAAATAATGAAGGAGATAAAAAAAATTAACAATTATTTTTAATGCAGGAAATGGGCCTTCGGGCAGGCTCATTATCTTAAATAAAGAACCATATCCACCATGATTATGGATTTATAAACGCTCCAAATTTATATTTCGGTGTTAATAGGTCAGAGGAGACCATTTAGGAATTGGAATTAGGGAAAAATATTAAAAAATTAAAAAGTTATAAAGGAAACAAAATTTATTTTTAAATCGTGAATTGGGCTCACGGTTTGGCCCAATTCATTAAAACTCATCTATTTCTCCATAAAACCTTTGGAAACCATCCAAAACAAAGAAAGAAAGGAAAATAAATTAAATTTAACTTCAAAATAAGTCATTTATGTGACAATTTCAATATATCCTTAATTTTATAGATAGTATATTTAGATTTAACATTAGTTTTTTCGTGATAGGTGGTATCGAAGTTCAACTATGTGTTCAGGTAATAATTGATACTCTTCCAGAACATTGTGGTGAACCTCATATCATGATCATATACAATTTATTGGTGTGTTCCATAT
This sequence comes from Viscum album, assembly GCA_963277665.1. Lineage (NCBI taxonomy): Eukaryota > Viridiplantae > Streptophyta > Magnoliopsida > Santalales > Viscaceae > Viscum > Viscum album. The sequence continues at coordinate 1,374,837,702 of OY728135.1, forward strand.
AGCCTCACTATTTCTCTAATGTGTGTCTTTATAAGATGGTTTAGTGGTAATTTCTTTATAATATAGATGAAGTTATTATTATTTATGATATGATCTACCATAAACCATATATAATTATATTCTTTAGTTATCTATGGAAAACCCATGAAAGAAAAATATATAGTGATGTTCTCCCATTTCCACAAATATATAGGTAATGGTTTCATCAACCCTTAAAAAAATTTCCTTTTAGACTTTACATATTGACAATCCAAGCGCTATGATATATATTCTATAATATTTATATACATATTATCCCACCAGAAGTTTCTCCAATATTTATATACATATATGTGTTGCGTATATGATTATTATTGATCTATATACATCATTAAACATATCATTCATTATAATGTGTTTTAATTGTACACATAGTCATCACCTATATGATAACCCTGCTTTTTATTACACAATTAAACATAATTTATTACATAAACATCACTTGATACATCATAGAAGATCGAGATGTCTAGTGAATTTGGGGATTAGTATCATTACATAATAACTTAGAACATGAAAATACAACATCTTTATTGAAAACTTCCTTTACATAACCACTACATTCCCTCGTACTTAGCATTGCATGGGATAACCTGAGGATATGCATAAGAAAAGGGTGATATATAAAGCCCAGTAAGGGAATAATCATGGAATAACATGAGGAATACAATACATGTTAGACAATGGGCATATAAATAGAGAACAAGAGAATAATAAACATAAAGTCATGATAAAGCATGATAATTATAACATGGAAATGAGGCAATAACACTTAACATGAAATTAGCATGAGCCAAGGCTCATTGCATATGAAGCATGAGTAAATACTCATTTCACATGAATCATGGGTAAAACCCCGTTGCACTTGAATTATCATGATTCAACACCCATTTCACATGACGTATCATGATACGGTACTTTACCCAATGCATTGGAGCGTTATAAGGGTGCACCCTTCTTAAACATAACATTTCATGCATAAGTGTGCCACATGGATCATATAACATGGATTCATAAAAAATAATCATTTATTCCATGATAAATGAATGTTCAATTCATAAATGAAACTTTATAATAAATAATTAAATGTTCATAAAGGTGAATACCCTTTATAGAGAAATGGGTTTGTTATTCACTACACAATGACATTGGTTTGGAAAATAGGTGCAATTTCGGCAACGTAACGGCGTGACATAAGAATTCATAAAAATGGTTGATGAGAGATAAATGGGTGTCTCTTCATATTTAAATTAAATTTATAGTAAGGGGTTCATATAGATACATGTACCAACAATTGTAATGGAATTTAGAGTCATGATACAAAAGAATTGATTGAATGTAATAGAGGAGGGAGAAATTCCTTTCGGAATTTCGGCATAGTAACGGGTGTACATGAGAGGAATTTAATGAAAGAGAAAGGAGTATCCCATCATTAAAACATAAAGAGGTTATTATGTGGGAGGTGTGAAACCATACCCCAAAATTTATAATTGAAATTGAATGGGAATAAAAATTTAAATAATATTGGTCAAAAATGATAATGGAAGAAAAACCCTTACATGGAAGTGTGCTTCCAAAAGCTTGAGAGAGGCTTGAGAGAGGATTATTGGGAGCTTGGGGCACATTGGGAGGATTCTAGAGAGGGTAGGTCAGATTTTGGACAAACTGAAAAGGGTTTGAGTGAGGAGGAAATGGGAGCTTGGGTGGGTTTATATAAGAAAGGAGAGGGAATGTTTTATTATTTAGGTTTGGGACACCTCACATTAAACTAATGAAAACCACAAACCAACCCATGCTGTTTGCCCATGGTTTTTGGAAAAGCGAATTGTAAAACAATATTTTATATGTCCAATTTCCAAACTTCTTAAAATAATGTGGTTGCTTATGTGGAGGTTAGTCACACTCTCAAGGAAACAAATTTAAAAAGACAAAATGTTTAATAAGTCTTGAAGGGTCCACTAAAGCTTTGTAAAATAAATAAAACAAACCCAAAATCACATTATTTTAATGGTAAACATATATTGGGCGAAAATAATGTTTATATTATTTTATTACATCACTATTGGGTCATTATGATGTCATAAAACACATTATATATTTAAACAGTATTTAATTTTTACCCAAAAATTTGACTGTCTCAGAGAATTTTGAAAAATTCACCATTGGATAATTTCGAAATCCTGATTCCAGAAATAATTTTTATTTTACCTAAATAATTTTATAAATATGTTAATTTTAACTTTTAAAATAAAAACTGGCATTTATTGAAAATTCATAGGTTTTGAAAAAAATGGATTTCAAACCTTAATAAAAAATAAAATTGCATTCATAAAATTATATTATAATTTATAATTAATAAAAATTAATTTAATAATAATAATATTATTTTATTAAAATATTACTTAATTAAATAATCCATTAATTCATCAAAATAGATTTCTTAGTTGAACATTAACTAAAAATACTGTTTGTGATTTAAAACCTATTTACAAGGTAACAATAATAAAATGAAAGAATATTCATTATTATATAGAAAAATAATGTACATAACCATAGTGTTAAGGTCTTATTGCATAAACTCTTATAACACCCACATAAGACCAAAGAGTAAGGTGTGCAATGGTGACAGACTCTTGGGATGGCTTGGATAACATTTCTCGGGTGGTAATCTCTATCAACTTCTACTTCTCTCGTAGGCGGCTCTTCTCGAGCTTAACATATTCAATATCGTCTTGGGATTTGTAAAGAGTGAATCCCAATGACACCACCTCCTTTCCAAGCTCAAAAAAATGGGATTTTTATGGGGCACGTCTACTGGATGAGGCCATCACTTCATTTTTCTGAGTAAATTGGATTTGTTAAAGCCCTATATTTATACTAATCATGTGATCACTGTTCAATGGATATATTAACAATGGCCCCAATTCTTAACAATATTTTAAAATCCAAAAACATAAAAAAAACAATTTGACATTTTATATAAACATTTTACATAAAGAGATATTTAATTAGATCAACAGGGATTTCCATTCAAGAAATTTTGGGTCGTTATAACCCAAATCTCACAACTCATTATTCATCAGTATTGAACTTTGAGTATTTTCTATTTCATAGAGAAACCACATTATTTAGTATCACCATATCATCTGTCTAAGATTCCTCAATCCTCTCCAGAATTTGTGGTTGGGAAATAATTTGATAAATGTAGTATGAAGATCCATTTGATATGACTCCCTTGTATTTCCTTTGTATAAATAAGATGATTGGGTCCATCTAAATCCTCATTTTCTATAATATTTGAAGATCTTTTCTACATAGAGAACCCAACACATTATTTTTAGTTTCAGGATAGTAATGGATTGAATAGTCAAATCCTTATCTACTCTAACCATCATTATTGTCACTTTAGAGCTCATTTTGTGTAAATATATACTTGAAACTCTTATGATCGATATATATTTCACACTTATCTCAATAGAGATAATGCATACAAATTCTTAATATGAATATTATTGTATCCCAATCTAGATAATCTGTTATATAGTTATACATATGAAACATAAAATATCATTAATCACATGCTATAACATTATAATTTTTCATGAGGACACATCCAAATAACTTCTTCAAAGAATCACTATAGATCAATAATCATTCCCCATAAGAGGATAGTGTCAGTATTGGTGAAATGATTAGCCTGTTATTCCACTACTTAAATCTCTATTCATATAGAATAATCAATAATGACATTTCTCCCTTCTAAGTTATCATGGTTTGTGTGTTTCATAATAATGAAATTTTTTTCACAAATTTTTTGATAGTTGATAGTTAATACAATGAAACTTTGGATCTTTGTTAAATATGTTAATATCTCCCAATCCTTAATCTCCTTTTTCATTCAAGGAACCACTAATATACCCTTACGTGGGATAAAATTTCCCTTGAATGATGCTTTCTCAATCCAAAAATAACATTTTCTATAGTTTTTATAAAACTTATTCTTTCTCAAATTATTTGATATATTATTAAAATAATCCATATATCCACCCTTTATTTTATAGTAAATGGGAATATCATCGATAAAAAATGAAAAATTTGTTAATGTAATATCTCTAGACATTGTTCTTTAATTCTGTAGATATTGTAGGATCATTAGTAAGTATGAATGGAATTATTATGATCCGATATTTTTTATATATTTTTTGATAGATATTGTTTGGAATGTTCTCCTTGATCACCTTCAATTGATGATATCCCGACCAGAGATCTACTAAAGTGAGGTATTGGTTCCTATATAGCTGATTGAACAATTAATTAGTCTATAAAAATATATACTTATTCTTTGTTATGATATTTTTGGAGTTCATGATAATCATTGAATATTTTCATTGAACCATCCTTCATCTTGACAAATAGGATTGAAAACCCCCATTTTTAAACTATTGGGTATATGAATACCTTGTCCAAATTATCTTTTAGTTTCTTATAATATTATTCCTATATAATGGGGGATATTTTATAGGGATTATTGGATATGGAAATAGATCTTAGTATATTTTCAACTCATAAATCAAACACTTTATAAATATGAATACCATACAACTCTTTAGGGAATACATTGACTTATTCTTGAATAATGGGTATTTCTTCAAGGATAATTACTTCTATTTACTTAATCATCTTATCTAAAGATTAATTATAATAAGGAAATTGTATTAATTCTTGATAATAAGTTTTTAATAATGATTAATCCTCCTCTCCATAATTGTATATAATTGGAGGATAATTTGAGATATGAAAAAAGTGACTTATTATTCATAATTTTTTATGATGTGTCTATATATGGATAGATAATCCAAACTTAAAATAAAATTGGATTCTACTTAGAGGTGCATTTCGTGGTTTACTTAGAGGATCAACCCACAAATAATGACCTGGGGGGAATTATTGGCTTTCGATATAATAATTTCCCTATTTTTTACTAATAACTCAACCTCCATATTTTTAGGTGGAATTTCAATAATTCTATAAAATTATATGTTATAAAATAATATGTATAACGGGAATAAAGTAGTATGTTTTCTATTCATGAATGAATAACTAATGTGCCTTTCACAACATCATTTTCAATATATACCTTAGTAGTAGTGATATCATAAGCTTTTCCTTTATCTATTGGTCTTTTAGGTTTATTTCACCAATTATCATTGATAAACATTATCATATAGCATTAATTTTGATATTTTAATATTTCATGTAGTTAAAACATTAGACCATAGAATTAGGATTGATGAGAAAATTATTTTCTCTAATAAAATTAGTGAGATTAATCATCTCAATTCATCATTCATTAGCATGATGTCCCTTTCTTCAATACTTGATGCATCTCCTTGATCACCTCACTAAACTTCTTAGATGAGTCTTCTAACACATACCACCAGTGGTAAATTGGATTTTCTATCTTTATGAGATTTATACATTGATCCTCCATAATTAAACACCATTCCAAGCTTCTTTGTCTTCATCTACTCATGACCATTGAGAATCATGAATCTTTATCTCAAAATTTTGGTTTGTTAGATAATTTTCTGATAGTTGTTGAATTCTTTAATTTTTATCTATTTTCAAAGACTTGTCCTTAACCCAAGAACATGTTTACTTTAATTATACTGTAAATAGAAAATACAACGGAATAACATGAATTCCTTATGATGTTTACCTAATATTACCTAATTGATTGATCTTATATTTTCATAATTATAGTGAACTAATTTTCCATTTTAAGATGGTGAGTATGAGAAAAAAATTTATTGAATAATATTTAATTTAATCATTCCCGCTCTATTGATTTGAATTATTATATGGGATTCGTATTCTTAATCAGTTTTTGTCTATTGGTTAAACTGACCCTCTAGGAGATAAACAATTTAACACCCCATGATTTTATATTTGTATCCTTTGATATAAACTTAAAGTGTTTGATAGCATTCTTTACAAGAAACCTCAATTTTAAAAGAATAGTGATATTATAATAAATTATCACCTCGGCGTTAAATTGGAATGTATAAATATAATAACCAAATTATGATATATATATATATGGTTGTGTGTGTGTTAATTTCTTAAATAATTAAAATTTATTGATTAATTCATAACATATAAGTACTCAATATTTCTTAAAGTCATTTTATGCTTCAAAAATGTTTTTTTCATTTAAAATAGTTTTTGAAAAAAAATTATTTTTATAAATTATAATTAATTTTTACTATTTTTAGAAAATTTATTTTAGGGAAGTAATATCATTTTTTGAATCATAATTTTAATATTAACGTAGGGTAAATTTTTATTATGTAACTAAAAAATATTTTTCAGTGAATAGTAAAAAATAATAATATTTTTAAAAATGTCATTTCTATTCACTAAATAATTTAATTTAAAACGTCCAAGTATGATTCAAATTATATCTAAAAATTAAATAAGTAGATTTTAATTTGAAATAATATAATTTTTTACATATTAATAAATATTATACTTTATTTTAGTGTTAGTTTATTTTTGGGACTTTAGATGACATTATTTAAAAAGCAATTTTTATTCAGAAATTTTTTTTTTGTATTAATAAATTAAATGTATCTATATGTATTAATGGTTTTAATTAAAATTATGTATTATATATTCATGAAAATATATTTTAAATAATTATATGGTTTTTTTATAGTAAGGAATAGAAGTAAATCAATTTTTATACTTTAAACAATATTTTATTAAAACATAAATTCATTGTGTTTTGTGAAAATATTTGAAATTAAATTCAACCACTTATATAAATTAAATCTAGTGAAATATATTCAATATTTTCTATCATCATATATAATATAATATAATAGGTTCAACTTAATTTTTGTTCATAAATAATATTAAAAACAATAAAACTTTATTACTATGGTTAAGAATAAAACAGCCTTATCAGGGGTTAAACTAAGATAAAAGGGTAGGAAATCCACATAAACATTTATAATTATTATTAGTTAAATATATTTCAATATTATATTATCATACCATTTAATTCATGTCCATTTTTATCTACATTATAATGAATGTGACCTTATATTTTTGAACTCTTTTTTGAAATTCCTTGTGTTCCCCTCCCCTCAATTATAAAAGGGAACATATTCTCCTACATTATTCACACAATTTGAGCATTTTAGATCAGATAATACCTACACAAAAAACTTAAAAAGTTCCTTCCCTTTATCAAGTATTTTATTATATTCTCTTAATACCAATCATTCATGGATTAAGATACATGACAATTTTGGTCTCTCAATGAAGAGGTATAAATCTTAAAAGAGGACTTTCAATTTTATTTATTCTTCAAATTAATATAAAATTATTATATATTTCATAACATAATTAATATTATGTAATAATTATAATAAGATTTTATTATGATGATGTAACAAACATTTCCCACCTCTTCTCTATCAAATGGTTGATGAATGAATCACTCGAGCCTATGTGTGAACCGCCACCTTGACGTAGTGATATAAATCATCTTCCATCATCATATTTCACAAATTATTGTGATGATATATTTAATGTATATATATATATTATATTTATGATATATTTATTATTATTTAAATTTTAATTATTATTTATCTTTCTTTCATTCTATCCATTGAAAAATGGTAACATCATTCGTGCATATGTATGGACTATCGTTCCTCGTAGTTATGTAATACATTTTTCAACAAAAAAATTTATGAATGGTTATAAATATGTATATAATGAATATATATTATATTTTTTTCATTATTATAATTTTTTATATGGTGTAACCATGATCAATGTGCAAGTACCATAACTTATAAGCTAAAACATAGATGAAAAATAAAGCGGTTAACACCAGAAATAGTGATGATAATGAAAGCTTATTAATGAATGGGTGATATAATATTATAAGTAAAAAATTATGGTATTATAAGTATTAATATGTCTCTGTAATAGTTTTATAAATAAATTAAATCCATTATATAGGATGTTAGTGAACATAGGAATAAAATGAACATCAGATAAGGGTTTTAATTTACAATATTATTTTTTCAGGATTGTTTATGCTAAAATTTATTATGATGAAGTTTTATGATTTATCTATATTAAATTATATTATTTTATTATCCTATAGTTATTTATAAAAAAATAAATCTTTTTGTTTCATTTTCCTCTATTTATATACTTGGATTTCAAAAATAACATTTTTAAATAAAGTTGTCCTTATTTTTCACTTTGGTCGGGAATAATTTCTTGTATGTTAATATTTTATTTGAAATGAATTCATGAATTGTATTAATATTCTCAAATGATTGATTGATGAAATTTTTACCCATGTTTTAATTTCTATAAAAATTCTTAAAATGAATTTTTGGGTCTTTTTTCAAATGAGGTACTTGTTACCAAATGTGTGAATGAAATATTTGTTATAAGGTATATAATATGAACATCTTTTCTCGATGCCATGATTAATATTTTATTTGAAACTTCCATTATATGTTTTTATTATTCATTTTAAAAAAATGTTTTCATTAATATTTATGAAATTTTTATATTTTAAATAAGTGATTTCTAAATTAAAGTGGCATTTTCCTCAAGAAATGTTCAAATATTATTTTAAATGTATTTTTATCTATAATAGTATACTTTTAATTTTCTTATGATTTAATAAGGATATGATCCAATGTTTCATATTATTATTTCATTGTAATGAATATGATAATGATGATGATTTATTTTTTAAGCTTGTTTTATTTTCTATGGGATAAATTTCCATGTAATGATAAATGTTTTCATGATCATTTGACACACATTTTAATTATGATTATGTGATGGGTGGGTCCATTATATATCTCCGATGAATTAGGTAATTATTAATGTTATATGACCTCAAAGGTTACATGGAATCTAATCCCAATCCAAAAAATATGGTACACATGTGGTTATCCCAACCCAAAAGAGGGTACAGAGGATGTATCTAAATCCCGTAAAAGGATGCATAGGAGGTTATCCCAATAATAAAAGATCATAAATTGGATGTTATCTCAATAACTAATTAGGTACACATGTGGTTAGACTTATCCTATCATGTGATGAATGTGTTGGTGGGTATAATTGGCATAATATATCAATGATTATTATTATGAAATTCATTATTCCACTATTTTATGACATGATATTATACTGGGGTTATTATCCCATGGATAATTTTATTTAATTAATTTATGACTCATGCATAATAACTACCATGATATATTCCATGTGTCATGATTACGATCTATAAATTATTGGGTATTGTTTTCAGGTATTAATCTTGTGTTATCATGCCATTTTTCACATGTAAATATTAAATAATAATTTATATCTATATTTTTCACCACTAATGTACATCTAAAATCAGTATTTATTGTTTTTATTTACCCTAGGATATGTAGAAATATTTTATGAATGATATTTCTAAGGGTGATAGTTTTGAAGAAATTAATGGGATATTATGTAGATCATTCATGACCTAGTTGTTTATCTATCCTAGTTTCAAAATGATATAAACCTTTATAGTTTAGGAATAGATTATAATTATATATAACTAATATTCATAAAATAATATATAATATTAATTTATATAATATTTGGATTTTTTTAGTTTGTATTAGAGAGAGGTTTAGTAATTTTTTAAAACTATTATGAGAAAACTTTAGTGAAAACATTTAGGATAAGACTATGTATTTGAGAGAATCCTATGTTATTTTAAAGAAAAGAGTTATGATTTCTAATAAATTATATATAGGTTTGGATACTAGTAAGTGGGTGTGGTTTTTTTATAGATTCCCCTAGGGGAAACTATCACACCTGAGTCTTTTTTAGGTATTTATTATGTTTATTTTTTATCCCACATTTATCCCTTGTCTTTCCTAGGGTTTTTAGTCAAAAAGAATGTATTTTAGGTTTTTCAACATGGTGTTCATTGTCTGCACACAATTTTTCAAACCATGCACCCTTTCCTAGGTCACCATGTGGCCAAGTTGTGTTTTTGGACAATGGATATTTTCACAGTTAACGCACTGTTTGTAAATAGTGCAGGATAACCATGTGGCATGTCTTGCTTGGACAGTAAGGGGCCCACGTTTACGACAAAGTTTAGAAAATTTTGTGGCTTTTCTAAGTCATTAATTTTTTTTAAAATTTTAGATGTTTCCTCTTTTTATTTGACCCCAAATCAACCAAGTCCTCCCCACTTAGGATTCCTCGCCCTAGTGGCCTCTCCCTCTCCCATTTCCTCCCTTAGGCCTCTATTTTTTGGGTGATTTTGGTGGTATTTCTCTAAGATTCTTCAAGTAAGGCCCTATTTTGTTAATCTCTTCCACTTTTCAAGTTTTTTCACTCTTATTTCTTAAAGTTTAATATCAACAAAAGGTTAAGTGAACTATTTAGTGTGGGATCCTATTCTTTAGGGTTCAATCTTGATTTTTTGGTTCAATATTGCCTTTATATGATCCCTTGGTGGGGGCGGTTGTGTTTTAGCACTGATTTATGAAATTTTATTCACTTAAGGTAGGTGGTTCCATGATTAAACATTATTTTATGATTTTTATATTCTTTATTTTATTTTTGGTTATGTGTTATGCATTGTGTATGGGGTTTGAAATGTGTTTTCTAAAGGTATTAAGATGTGTATGGATTGAAAATGGTTTATTCTATTGGAAAATGGTTTACTTAAAGTGTGTTCCTTTTTGTGCCTCTTAAAGGTGTTTATAAATTGTTCAAGTGGATCAATACATTGTTAAAGTGATGTGAGTCATGATTTGAAATGGATTTGGTGTGCATTTGGCTTCAAAAGTAGTTTTTCTGTTGTGAAAGTGGTGTTTTATCATGAGTGTTGCATTAATTGGAATATGTATGTGTGGAAGAGATGTTATATGTTATATGTGGAATGAAAATTGAGCACAAAGGTAATATTAGGTGACTAGTTGGGTAGACTAGGACTAGTATGCTAGTTGAATCTAAAGTGTCTTGGCCCGGATTCATCTAGTGGGATTGACGATTACAACACTAACTAAACATTTATGACAATTAGATACCACTAAAATTTTGGATGATGATTTTCTCTAGTGGTTCTCACAAGGGAACACTGTTGGTTTGGATTCTATACCATGTTTCACTATGATACGATGTACCTGGTGTCCCATTTTAGCTACTTCCTATAGGTATTTCCCCTGACATAGTGATGTCTTGTGATATCGTACTTACTATTGGTATATGGTGCACCTGGCTGTTTATTTCAAAATAAAAGTATGTTTTCATTTAAAAAAATTTCTATAAATAATGTTTCTATCTTATTTCTTTATAGAACTTTCATATTGATTTTTCTTATAATGGTTTTTTCATGGAATCTATTTCATTGGTTAACATCATATTGTGATATGGATCACACCCTGCATACAACATTGGGTGTATTTATACCTTGTTATGTTTTACTCGGGTAAGGGAATGATGTATGGATATGGTGTCTTGGGTTTCTAGTGGGTTATAAATATTGAATATGAAAATTGGTATACCATGTTTGGTTGTGATTACTCAGTTATGTCTTATTTGTTCCAGTTGGTTGTTTATGCTTAATAAAATGGGTGAAATCATTACCATGATATATTGTTGATAGGAAGACACTTGTTTCTAGCCCGTGGGGATCGGGAATGCCCTTTGGGCCATGCCACGAACCGGGTCGGGTGTCGGGATGAATGGAACTCCAGCTTGGTTCATGAAAAAATGGCATTAGAGCTAGGTTACACTCTTTTGGGTCACGTTATTTTACGATGTGTCTATATAGAAAAGATATAGGATTGTTGAGACTTTATTTTATAGTTATGAGTAGATTTTATAGCCATCACACCTCATGATAAAACTCAAGTCGTCATGGGGTGTTGTGATTTTGTTTGACTTCTTCTCTCGTTGAGACATACAGGATAGAGACTGTATACGGCTATTGAGTAGAGTTGGGGTGGTTTGGTTTTCATGTTATTGTGATGGATTTGATTTGTTTGGATTTATATAATTTTTTTATTTATTTTTATTACTGAAAAAATTCAAAATGGTTGTATTGATAGTTATTCTTGTGGTTATTACTTATTATAGTAAAATTCCTCCCTGAAGAATTCCTCTTCAGTTGTAGGAAGAGGACAGAGAATGTTATCCCTCGCCAATTGGATAGATTCTAGTGGAAGCTATGGTTCAGTATGTCCAGGATTTGGTTCAGGGAGTGTTTTCTTTTCCTTATTTGGTTTGAGAAGCCAAACTGGGTCTATAAAAGAATAAAAACTCATGAATTTCTCAAGAACAGGCCTCCTTCATTTATGGGGCTATGTGAAAGCTTGGGATGTGGAGTAGTGGCTTAAGAAGATAGATTATATTTTTGAGTTACTTAATACTCTTAAGGATGTTAGGATCAAATGTGACTCATTCATGTTAGAGGGTCCTAGTTGGATGTGTTGGGACTTAGTGGTGATAGCTGGAAAGAACGATCAGATAGGTTGGAAAGATTTTATGATTTTTTTAAAGAGAAGCATTATCCTGAGGTATTGGCATACACTAGATCTTGGGAGTTTATGGATCTTTCCAAGGGAGACCAGATCGTGATGGAGTATGCAAACTATTTCATTGATCTAGTTTAGTACTCACCTAAGCTCATTTCTAATGAGAAAATGAAGGATTAAAGGTTAGAGAGGGGGTTGTGACCAGAAATAAAATCTTTGGTATTCTTGTTTAAGATACATACCTATGATGAGGTGGTAGATCATGCCATGATGGTAGAGATTGATCGTAATGAGCATCCCGGTTTCCAGGGAATGGTGTTAGCTATGGGAAGTGGTATTTCATCATAAAAAAGGAGGAATATGGATGAGTAGGGGAAGAAGGGAGGTATCAGCTCAGGCCATCCTTCTAGGATATCTTTATCTATGGATTATGATGTTGGTATAGTTGGGTGACATCAATATGGGAAGGCAAGGCCAATATAACTCATGTTTATATCTCCTACAAGGTTTTTCCACCAATATGGATCTATAGGAAACTTGTAATGGTTTTTTAGGGCTACACGTTATTATCAGGGTGGTGTAGGGTCTGTACCTTCTATAGGAATATAGGTATAGTCCTAATTATCTAGGAAAACATGTTCTTGGTTCATATGTCATCACATAAAATCTATATCTTCTTTTGGGAAGTCGGTTTTGGGAAGAACTGTAGGTTAATGGTCATTCTTAGGCTCAGGATGTGATGAAACACCTTCATGTTGTGGACCAGGAACTAGCAGGATCGGATATAGGACCTATGATGGTTCAAGGTGCCAATATTATTATGTCATCCTTAGTTGTTGCTTTGTTTGAATCTAGTTCATCAGTTTAATTAATCTCTTCAAGTCTTGTGGATGTATTAAAATTACTAAATGATCTTATGTGGTATGCAATGAATTTAGTAACTCTTCTTGGTGGAATGAGAGTGAAGGGTCTTAAGTGTCCATCTTGTGCACTCACTTTGTTAGGGGTCGAGTTGGAATAATATTTTATGATTTTAGAAATAGACCTATTCAATGTGATCCTCGATATGTATTAGATGGTTCATTTCTAGGTTCACATTGATTGTTATAGGAGGAAAGTGTGTTTCGTGGCACCTGATGGTAGTAATGAGGCCTTCCATGGTGAATGGGATCCTCGGTCGGGACATTATGAACCTTTAATTATAAAATTGGGCTATCTAATTTTTCAATTATCAATTCTCTAATTGGAGGATGGTGGTGGTTCACCCAAGGGGAGATTACATCTTATGGTGGATGAGTTCCCAGAGGTGTTTCTAGAGGACCTTTTAGGATTTCCTCTAGAGTGGGATGTATAGTTCTCTATAGATTTGGTATTAAGAACACATATAATATCTTATCCATTATATCATATTCCTCACCCCTACAAATTTGAGTGAATTAAAGGTACAGTTGGATGATTTGGAATCCAGAGGATTCATTCACCCGAGTGTTTCTCCTTGGGCCACCCTGGTTCTATTTTCAAAGATGGCAGATGGGAATCACTAGTTATGCATTGATTACTGGAAGTTAAAGAAGGTGACCATCAAGAACAAGTATCCCTTACCACATATTGATGACTTGTTCAATAAGATTAAGGGGGCATGGTGATTCTCAGAAATTGACTTCTGTTCTGCTTATCACCAAGTCAGATTTAGAGAGGCAGACATCCCAAAAACTACATTCCAAAGAAGATATGGCCATTTTGATTATTTGGTAATGCCTTTCAGGTTAAAAAATGATCCAGAAGTCTTCATGGAGCTTATGAATAGGTTTGTTCACCAATATCTTGATTCCTTTGTCATGGTATTCATGGAAGAAATCCTGGTCTATTCTGGATCTAAATAGGTGCATGATTAGCATTTTTTGATAGTGTTGGGAACTCTTAGTTACCATCATCTCTATGTAAAGTTCTCTAAGTGTACCTTCTATATTAAAAAGTTAAGGTTTCTAGGCAATGTAGTATTAGAATGAGGGGTTTTCGTGGACCCAGAGAAGATCAATCCATTTATGTCATGGGAGTAGCTGAATATGTTTTTTGAGATCATGAGCTTCTTAGGACTAGAAGGTTATTATAAGTGATTCGTCTAGTATTTCTCTTATATTTCTTAATCCATTACTTCTCTCACCTATAAGGGGGTTGAAGTTTGAATGGATCTTATATTGTCAGTATTCCTTTGATGAGCTAAGTCAGTGGTTGAATTTGTCACCAATATTGTTCTTTCCAGAATCTAGAAAGGGCTATGTGGTTTATTGTGATGCCCAAGGAATGGACAATGGGTGTGTTCTAATGTAGGGTGTTCATGTAGTGGCGTATGGCTATCTCAAACTCTATCCACATGAAAATAATTATCCATCTCATGACCTAGAGTTAGTAATGGTGATGCATTCTTTAAAGATGTGTTTCTATTATCAATTTAGGGAGGAAATTGTGGTTTATTCAGATAACAAGAGATTAGCCTATATTTTCTCCCATAAAGATCTAAATCTAAGGTAGTTTCATTGGGTTAAGTACCTTTAGTGGTTTGACTTCGATATAGTCTATACCCCAGGAAAAGGTAATGTCATGGATGATTCCATGAGTAGAAAATTTCCAGTGTAGGTGTTGAAATATTCTAGGGATGAGTGGACTTTTATGGGGCTCTTTGCTAAGATGCATTTAGAAACCAAGGAGCATAGTATAGGTGTGTTCTTGGTTAGTGTTCATTTGACACCCTCTATTCTACAATTGATTCGGTTAGAGTATCCTAATGATGAGTTTTGCTAGAAGTCCATGGAGTTTTTTCCTATTGGGGAGACACCTTATGATTGGTCGTTGTCTCCTGAAGGATCATTATGTTTCAAGGGTTTCTTTATAGTGTCGTTATCATTGAAAAAGGTTGTGATATATGATAGTCAATAATCATAGTATTTTATTCATCTTGGTGCTTCTAAGAAGTACAATGATGTGTGTCAGTAGTTTTGGTGGCTAGGTATGAGGTGAGATATAGCTTACTTTTTGTCGTGGTGTTACACATGTCTGTAAGTAAAACAACGAAGGCCCTCTAATTTTATTCATCCGCTGCCCATTTATACCTAGAATTGGAAAGATATCACTATGGATTTTATTATCGGCTTACCTCATTCACCCAATTGGAGGAATTCTATTTGGGTAGTGATCGATCATCTGTCCAAATTATGTAATTTTGTCTCTATCAAGGATTTAGACAAAGTGTACGAGTTAGGCCAGTTGTATGTCTAGAAGATAGTGAGGATTAATGGTGTTTTCTCAATAGTCATCTCTTATAGAGACCCCCATTTTACCTCATGGTTTTGGGAATTCCTTCATAATGTGATGGGGTAATAGGTCATGTTAAATATTTAATACCTCCCTCAAACAGATAGTCATATGGAGTGATCAAAGTAGATTTTGGAAGACATGCTCTGAGCATGTGTGTTGGATTTAGGAGGATCATGGGATGACTGTTTCGTATTGGTTAATTTTTCATATAAAAAAAGTTACCAATCCTCAATTTGAATGGCTCATTTTGAGTTATTATATGTTCGGCTGTGTCGATTCCATTTATATTGAGATGAGGTAGGAGGGACCTCATTGTAAGGACTGAGATTAATACAAGAAACATTTGAGAAGTTCAAACTGATCAGACAGTGGTTGTTGATCTATCAGATTCACTAAAAATCTTATGTCAATCAGAGACACTAAGATCTAGAGTTTTCTGTGAGTGACTACGTGTTCCTGAAAGTGGAACCTCGTTTGGGTCATCATCGTTTGGGTAAATAAGGGTTGCTAACACTGAGGTATGTTGGAAAATTAGAGATTACCAAGTTGATCAGTACGGTGGCATACATGTTATATTTTCCATCATAGTTGATTTTAATCCATGACATGTTCCATGTCTCCTAATTGAATTAGTATAACCTTGATATGTCTCATGTGTGGAATTGGGAAGAGTTGGAGATAGAGCCGGATTTTCATTCTTTGAATGGCCAGTGTGGATTATAGATTACCATGATAAAGTGATCCATGGGAAGTCTATTTTTTGGTCCATGTTCTTTTTCAGAATGGTAATGATGAACATGATATTGGGAGCGAAAGTCTTGGGTTGCGATAGAGTATATGTTTTTTTTCTCTAATCAAGATTTGAGTTGACATTATAGGGACAGAAATTTTTCATCGTGGGAAGAATTTTCACACCTAGGTATTCATTTTCACATATTTATTCTATTTATTTTTTGTCAGAAATTTATCCCTCAACTTTCCCATGTGTTTTCTGTGAAAAATGATGTTTTTTGGCTTTGCAGCATAGTGTTCATGGTTAGTGCAAGGTTTTCCAAACCATGTTCCCTTGATCAGTTAAACATGTAGCAAAATGGTGTTTTTCAATAATGGCTAATTGCACAGTTATTGCATGGTTTTTAATCTGTGTGGGATAACTGTATGGCATGTATTTCTTGGATAATAAGGGGCACATAGTTTCCGAATTGTTTGGAAAACCATGTGGGTAAATCATGCCTCTTATCTAGGTCATAAATGTTTTTTAAAATTATTGATATTTCCTCATGATATTTAACCCCAAATCACTCATTCCTCCCCACTTGGAATTCCTCACCCTATGCACCACTCCCTCTCTCATTTCCTCCATTAGGCCTCCATTTTGGGGGTGATTTTGGTGGTATTTCTACATTATTCTTCATATAAGTCCCTCTTTTCTTAATTTCATCCTCTTTTATGGGGTTTCTCCTCTACTTTATTGAGTTTTTATATCTCTAGAAGGTTAGGTGACTTATTTAATGTTGTATCTTGTTCTTTAGGGTTTGATATTTTTTTTGGTTCAATGTTTCCTTTAGAGGATCCCTTGTTGGTGTGGTTATGGTTTAGCACTAATTTCTAGAATTTTCTTTACTTGAGGTAGTTTTTTCCATGATTAAACATTATTTATTATTTCTATATTATTTATTTTCTTTTTGGTTATGTTCTATTCATTGTTTATGGGGTGTGAAATGTGTTTTTGAAAGGTTTTAAGATGTGAATGGTTTGATAGTGGTTTTTTATGGAAAATTGATGACTTCAAGTGTATTCATTTGTTGTGCTTATTAATGGTGTTTATACATTGTGTAAGTGGTTCAATAAATTATGAAATTTATTCGAGTAATGTATTGATATGGATTTGGCGTTCATTTGGATGAAAAAAATATGTTTTTGGGATGTGAAAGTGGTGGTTTATCATGATTGTTACATTAATTGGCCTATGTATGTGTGGAAGATATTTTATATGTTATATATGGAATTAAAATTGAGAACAAAGGGAATCCTAGGTGACTTGGTGGGTGGACTAGTATTAGTATTCTAGTTGACTAGGAAGTGGATTATCCTAGATTCATCTAGCAGGATTGATGATTACAGCACTAACTAAATATTAATGATGATTGGAGACCACTAGAATTTTGGATGATGCTCCTCTCTAGTGGCTCGTGCATGTGAATGTTGTTGGTGTGGTTGGTATACCATTTTTCATTGTTATATGATATACCTAGTGTCTCATTTTAGCTACTATCTATATGGATTTCCCCTAACTTAGTTCTCTCTTTTGATATCTCACTTACCATTATCATACGGTGCACCTAGTTGTTTATTTCAAAAGAAAATCATTTTTTCCATTAAAAGTTTTTCCATTAAAAAATGTTTCTAGATTTTCTCTTTATAAAACATGCAAGTTGATTTGTCTTATAATGTTTTTTATTGGAATCTATTTCATCAGTTGTCATCCTATTGGGATTTGGATAAAACAATTTATACACATTTGGGTGTATGTAAAACCTTTTTATGTTTGACTTAGGTAAGGGAAAGATGTACGGAGACGGTGGTTCAGGTTTCTAGTGGTCTTCCCTTGCATGTGTTTGTGGTGGTGGCTTGAGGAAGATGTTCCTCTTATTGAACAGAGGTTTTTGGGATAGTGTCATTTTTCCATTTCGATTGTAAATTTTTTTGGGGTTTTGCTTAAAGTTGTAAGTATTAAATCGGAAAATTTTTGTTCCATGTTTGGTTGTAATTACTCAGTTATGTCCTATTTATTCCTGTTGGTTATTTATGCTTATGAAAATGGGTGAAATCATTCCTATGATATATTGTTGATACCCAAGCATTTGTTTCTAGCGTGTGGGGATTGGGAACACCCTTTGGTCGATGCCACAGACTTGGCCAGGTTTCAGGTTGAATGAAACCTCAACATGGTTTTTGATAGAAAAAAATATGACTGGATTAGATTGGGTATTAACATAAACTTAACCTATGAAAAGTAAGTGATCTTGGGACCACCCAGTTGATACATTCTCTGAGGATATTCTTGGGTTAATTCAAATTTTCATTATGAAGCATTAGGAAGGATTTTAATAGATAATGACCATATATGACATTGGCTAAACCTAAGGTGTTATATATTAAAAATAAGGTTCCAACATTGAGATATCCTATAAAGTTTTTGTGTGATAATTTAATTTATCACTGTGATCATTATTTCTCACGCTATTAATTTTGGTTTTAGTAAATGGTTGGAACCTATAAGTATCATGTTAACATTGAATTTAATGGATAATGCAATGATTGTCTTCATGAGTAACCAAATGAAGTATAAACTGTAATAAAAATCTTATGAGTATTCCAAACTAGTTATGTCTATATATGATTAAAAACATTAACTTGGAAGAGTTTTATAACACACTTAATAAGATATAAATTATGTTTCATGGGAGTTATATCGATGAAGACCATATAGTAAAGAAGATACATCTTCCTACAATTTGATAAGGTGTGACGAAGATCCTAGGTAAATGTATTAAAGGAATGGAGAGATTTTTCTTTTTGAAAAAGAAAGGAATATAGAATATAATTTTCAAAGAAAAAGAAGAGTATTATAGAGGGAAATAAAGTATATACTAAATTAAAACTTATATTTCAATGTTTATCTGTGTGGAAAAAGGGAAATATTGAATTCAATGTATTAATCCAAGTTATAACCTCTAGAAAAAGGTTTTATGATATGTTAATCTTTTAAGTGGATCATGATGGTAATAGAACACTTATCCTTCACTCTAGATTTCGGGAAATTATGTTAATGTTTGTATAAATGTTCACTATGAACATAATATCATTCTTCCTTTTGGGGAATTTTATTTTATATTTAGTATTTATTAACTATCTCTATATTGATCCCATTATAAGTTATATAATAAGGAAATCACATTTGATATTCTGAACCAACCTTTGATTATTTATTTTTCTGATGAAATATAAACATTCAATGAAAATAATATCCTTATAATTTGTGTTTATTAGTATTAAAATTGGTTATTTATCCCAAAAGTATGGTGGGAAACTCAAAATAAATTATATGTATATTATAAGGGAGTTGGTTTATATCTTTTTAGAAGAGATGCCTAGTATTCCTTTAAATCATGATGTTGAGTTTTCAATAGAACTAATACCTGGCATTTCACTTATTTCAAATAATCCATTTAAAATAACCCCAATTGTGTTACAATAATCGAAGAATAAACCCATGTATAATCTCGATAAGGGTTTTATTCAGCCAAGTTTGTCATTATGGGGTGCACCTATAATTTTTTTTAAGAAGAAAGATGGATCAATATGAATCTAAATGGATTATTAGAAACATAATAGTGTCCTAATCAAGAATAAGTATCATCTACCTTATATTGATTATTTTTTTGATCAATTGTGAGGAGCTCAATATTTTTCTAGGATTATTCTCCAATCTATATACTAGTAGTTGAGGGTCGAAAGTGAAGACATTCTGAAGTTAAACTTTTGTCCATGGTATGGAGCCTATGAATTTATAGTGATTCCATTTTTCCTTACTAATTATCCTTCATTATTCATGTAATTAATTAATATAGTTTTTATAGATTACCTCTATCACTATATGATAGTCTTTACAAATGATATTTATATATATTTCAGGAGTAAATAAGATCATGATGATCATAAAGAAGGATAGGTTGTATGAAAGATTTACCAAGTGTGAATTTTAGATGTGTAATAGTTCATTTTTGGTTTTTATAATCTCATGAAAGTTTGTATCAATAGATATATAAAATAAGGAAGTTATTTAACATTTGTGAAGACTAACCATTATTATTGAGAAAAGAAGATCATGATGATCATAATGAAGGATATGTTGTATGAAAAATTTACCAAGTGTGAATTTTAGATTTGTAATAGTTCATTTTTGGTTTTTATAATCTCATAAAAGTTTGTATCAATAGATATATAAAATAAGCAAGTTATTTAACATTTGTAAAGACCAACCACTATTATTGAGATCTATAGTTTTCTTCGATTTTCTATATATTATCGATAATTCGAGAAACAATTCTCACAAATTTATAATACACTCATTGCGTTAACTAGTAAGGCATTTATGTTCCTTTGGAATGATGATTGTGATGAAATTTTAAAGAAACTGAATAGAAGGTTGGTCATTGCACTCGTTCTCACACTACCCTACAACATAGAAGGGTTTTTTATTTATAGTGATGTATCAAAGAAGGGGATGGGGTTTGTTATTATACAAAATGATAAGGTGGTATCTTATGTGTAATTCCAATTAAATTTTCATGAGAAATATTGCCCAAATAAATATTTAGAGATAACAGTGATAATAATTTCATTAATGATATATATGAATTATCTCTATGAAGAAAGGTATAACATATATACTGTTCATAAAATTTTAAAGTATATATTTTTCTAGAAAGAGTTGAATTATTCCTAGAGAAACTTTTTGTTTTTGATTAATGATTATGAATACTCAATACATTACCATAATGGAAAAGTGAAAAAGGTTATAGATGATTTGAGTTGAAATGATCATGATATCATATCTATTAAAAGGATCACAGATAATATGAAATTTTTGGATTTTCACAGGATCAAACTTAAAATCACGATAGATAGGGGGAGGTATTATCTTTCTCAATTGATTGTTTGACCATATATCCATGTGATGAATAAATATGTGCATAAAGGGGATAAGATCAGAATAAGATGGTTTTTTTTTTGAGTTTAACCTTGATTATGATGGAATGATATAAAAACTCATCCTTTTCATACATAGATATTTCATGTTATTAGAGTAATATTCATTATATAAAATAATGATCAATTACATAATCATATAGTTCTATTATATTTGAAAACTTGTACACATAAATTATTGGTTTATAAGTGAACTACATTATCTCCCACTATGTTATTCATAACTAATACCCTTATTAGTCATATCATACATCATACCTTTTTCATTAACAATGAAAAGGAAATATATTAAAGGGTGAGATCTGGTGATAATTAAGGGTAATAAAGGGATATATTAATATAACATGATTATAAGTGTGTTATAAAATGATCATATCATTTGAAAAACCATACCCTATATATCATAGTTCATAATATTGAATCATGTCACAAAGATTGGTAGTTCATAAGATATTATTCATAAAGGAATCAAAGAACATAATCCATAAGAGCATGATATAGGCATAATATGTGAGTTTTTTGAAATACATATAAGTATAGATAATAATTTAATTATTATTCAAGGCTCGCTTCCAAAAACTATTATAGTGGATTGGGTTCACTCCCCAAACCACTATAGTTGTCATGGTTAAATCCCAATACTATCATAGTGGATTGGGTTAACTACCCAAGCCATATAAGTTGTCAAGTATCACTCCTAAGACTATCATAGTGTACAAAGTCACATACTGAGTTAGGTTCACTCCCCATTACATCTCTGATTATCTCATGAGATATTCATCATTACCGAACACATTAGAGGGAGATATGGGTCCCACCCATCACATAATTAAAAAAAATATTTAATATCATAGCACATTCATCATATCCTAACCCTTAAAAAACAAATATGTTTCATAAACATTTCAATATAACATAACCCTTGGAAAATAAACGAGTTTCATAATCATCTCATCTTTTCATTATAACATATAGCATGGAAAACATGTGGGGTTAAAAAAAATATTGTTAACATAATAATAAACCATATATTGAAAGAATAATGATCATATAATTGGATCACATACCTAGTAAATATTAGGAATCATTAAAGTATATCATCTTTGATAGAAAATTAAATGATAACTTGGAACATTTCATGAAGAAAATATCCTTGTCACTTTGAAATCACTTCATTAATATCGAAAAATTTACCAAATATTAAATAAAACATTTCATTTTAAATAAACATTTAAATCTTATAAAGTATACTTTAAATAATTGAGTGTTCATGATGGGAAAAAATTCCATTCAAGTCATGTATAGTGAAAAAATATTTCTTTCACATTTTCAGTAAAAAGTCAATCGTTCCTTATACAGAAAATGAAAAAAAATGTTTTTTAAATGTTTTTTAAAAATAAAAATAAATGTTAATAATTAATTTAAATAATAATTTAATAGTATTTAAAAAATTATCTAAATTATTTTTTGAAAACATAGAAATGGAAGATAAAGGATTTTCATTTGAAGATAGAGATAATGTTGATTTTTCTTAAAAACGTTATTTTAGTCTCTATAGTTCTTAAAGAGAGAAAAATTAAGGGAACTCATTTATTCTCTATAAATAACAATATTATAATAAATTTATTTGGTTTATTATGATATAGATAATAATATTTCATCATCGGACACATAATCATAAGAAATCCTGATAAACAATGATATTGTATCATAAAACCCTTACCAATTTGGTAACTTTTTATTCATATGTCCCCTAAAAATATAACCATATATGGATATATAAATCCAAAAAAAAATTAATAATAATCATCATAAAATAAATTCATTGGTATTATATATACCACAAAAAAAAGAAATAAGTGGTGAATATAGCATGTTCCACATAGAGATAAAGGTGATACGGAAATACATTACCTCAAGTATCGAATTTTTTATTACATGTTCAAAACACATGAATAATGAAAATAGATTTATTATAAATATATTTTATAACTATATTAATATAAATAATAACATATATTTACTTATACCATTTTATCACTCATTCATTAATAATTCTTTTTTAAAATCATTGTTCCAAGTGATAAATGCTTTGTTTTTTCTTGTATTTTTTGGTTAGGTAGATTTGGTCCTTGCATATAGATTATGGTACCATAATTTTAAAAAACTTTAGTAATGATATAAATATCATTTAAACTCATTATATTCAAATATATATTCATCCATAAAATTTTGAGATAGAAAAAGAAATTACACCATTCATGGAGACGGTTGACTATACGTATGAATGAACGTTGTCTTCATTTTTTAATAGAAGGATTGAAAGAAAGTAAAATATGAAGTATACTTAAAAAATAATTATTATATAAAAAATATAATATATATTCATTTAATATATCCTTATTATAATCCATTTGAAAATTAAATTGAAAATGTATCCCAATTCTTCGTGGAGACGGTAGTCCACACGTACGCATGAGCGATGTCATCATTTTCCAATAGATTAGAAGGTAATAAGGTGTATGTGATAATATAATTATATAGGTATAATTATTTAATTAATATAATATTTATAACTTAAATTAATCATTATATCAATCCATGAGATGTATTGATGGAAAATGATTTAAATCAGTTCGGTAGGTGATATTTTACTGTACACAAGATCGATGGTTTCCATTCCCATTTTATGGAATAGGAGATTGATGTAGGTTAGTAAAATAACATAATAAAATATAAATATATGTAATATGTTGGTGTTATTATTTCAGAATAGTTTAATAAGATTTGAAGGAGGTGGAATATTAAATAAAACAAAAAGGCTCAGTTAAGAATGATGCCTCTTCTTCATGCAACCTCTCTAGGTTTTATAATGGGATGAGATGTAAGGAATGTATTAGGTTAGGTATTGTCTCATAAAAAAGAAATTTTAAATATGAATATGATAGGAGAGTGGGTTCCCTTTCATATGTGGGGGAGAGGAGACACTCTAAATTTTTTAAAATAAAAAGATATACCCAAATTTTACACATGCAACAAGGCTAATAATATGGCATATTATCAAAAATTTGATGAGATAAGGTCTAAATGTGGATATAAACTACGAATAGAACAACTTTTTAGGTCATTTCAACCATTTTATTTTTATTTTAACCCCATATTAAATCTGTTTTAACAATAACCACAGTGATTAATTTTTACTATTTTTATTATTCATTATGAAAAAAATAATTTGTAATTATTATATAATATTAATTATGATGACTAAAAAAATAGAATCTATTTTTCAAAATTTAATTCAATGAAGTGGAAAAATATAATATAAAATTAAACCCACAGGTGTGATGACAAAATGGTTTTCCAAAGAAACAATATTCTAAATTATAAAAAGTGTTTATATCCAAATTGAACATGAAACTTATTCCAATAAAATAAATTATATTAATAATAATATAAAATAACTAATTTTTCTTTTAAAACATTTTAAAAAAATATGTAACTTTATAAGTAATTTAAACAAAATGACAGTTTTTAATAGAAATTGGTATTTTTTACATTTCATCGAAAATTTACATTTTTCAAAAAATTCAAAATAAATTACCCTAAGAAACTTTTTATATATTGATTAAAAAAATAAATATATGTTTCTCTTATAAACTTTCTAAAGGTTTAACAAATTAATTTTATTATTTTTTTACAAAAATTAATGAAAATAATTTTTTGAGAAGAATTATATTTTCAATGTATATAAAGACTTTACAAAAAATTAAGTACTTTTTAATGAATATATATTCTTTAACTAAAACCAATATTATTAATTTTCAAAATTTAATAATTTTTATTCATTACACCATCTTTAACGTCTAGCTTATGAAAACATGTTTAAATAATAATAATAATATTATATTGTGGTTTGTTAAAAATCGGTGTGGCATGTAATGCAATATATCGAAGAAATTTATTTTAGTGAAAAAATATTTAATAAAATCACTATGAGTTACATTATGATAAACTTAAGATGAATTTCACCCTCAAAATTCATCACTCTCATATAAATAAATGAGGATACTTCTGCCTCATCATATCCTCATGTTCCCATATAGCTTCTTAAAATTGGTGGTTTCACCAAAAAACATTGACCAGATGAGTGGTGTTGTTTCATACAATATTCCCTATACGATCCAAAATCTCCACCTATTTTCCTCATAAGAAATATCTTTCTCTAGTGGTATGACCTCTATGTTCAATACATGGGAAGGGTAAGGTGTGTACTTCCTCAGGAGAGATATGTGGAACACATTGTGAACTACATAGAGGTTTAGTGGAAGAGCTAAGATATAAGCTATCATCCCTACTATATTTGCAATATCAAAAGGGCCAATATACTTGGGGATATACTTTACTTTCTTCTTAAATCTCATAACCTTTTTCTATAGATAAATTTATATAAACAAATTCTCACCAATGTCAAACTCCAAATCTCATCTATTATCAGCAAAACTTTTTTGTTGAATTTGTGTTTACCTTATGTGTTGCTAAATGGATAGATTTATCTCTCTATCATATTCATGACCCCAACCCACAAAGATACCTCAATAAATGGATATAGATAGTGATTTCCCAATTCCCACCTCTTGTAGGCCCTAAATTGGCAACTATCACCAAGGGTATAATAAACATGCATAAGGGAGGTATTAACCTCTAAGAGAAAAGCGTGGAAGAGGGACATAAGATGAATACACCAATAAAAACCATATAAAATATATATAATAATAAAACCTAAGTGAAAACATGAAATTCCATACAGTACTAAAAAACTGAAAGGAAAACTATAAGTACCAAAAAGTTAGAGGGCAGTGACCATGAAGCTCAGACAGATCCTGTAAAACTATGAGCTAGTAATATCTGGCCTGATCTCCAACTTGATCTAGATGACCAGAAAAAAAAGTTTATATACAGTATACTTAGTAGGATCCTCCATGGATACTCTCATGAAAATGATAAAAAAGCATGCTAAATCACAATAAACAATAGTGAAACCAACTCACCATATAAATCAGTATACTATGTTATCATCCTCACCATGTATAACTCTCACCAATTATCACATAAAAGAGAGAATATAATATAATAATGAAACATAAAGGGTACCCCACTTCTGCTTACCCATTGGTTTATCACTCATCCCTAACATCTCGCCTCATGAGCCATCTCTCTCCAAAATAGGCCAGTGCCAAGACACTTGGGAAACAAATCACAACATGGACCTCATGCATCACATTATCATATCATCTCATATCACATAACCATTTATGGTAACCAAGTAGTTTCTATGATCCAAAACATCCCAAATTATGTTTATCAAATATAGAGTATTATAACTCAAACCATTACATCCCATACACTGAGTAATTACCTCACGCCATCACAACTTATACAGATCATACCTATAATAATCCTTTAGATACTATATCTGGGAATACATGTGTGTGAATAACCACAACCCATAACATCCATCTCCACACATATATGGTAAAACTAACCACAGTGTATATGAACACATGTAACTACCAAGAGAGTAGAGCGGTCTAGAGGGGGTAGTCAGTTATCCATCCTCCCACTGGGATATTGGGGAAAAACCCCTCACATAGTTCACTGAGTGTTAGTATCGCTAACTAACATTTGTGGTTTAGAATATGAAATCATAGAATATACATGATATAATATATCTCACAACCACACTATTGGAATAATCTAGTATTAGAATTAACTACAACTAACGTCGCTCGGACTTCTAGTTTCCACTTAAGACCAAATATCCTATAAGTACACATGCATTTTTAAGAGCTACATTAATTACTTATTTATTTTTTATTATTTACATGATTTAATATTAATTAATTAGATAATAATTAACTGTTAACATTATTCCACATTATGTTACATTAACCATCAGAGTAAATTCCATTCCCTCTATGCATAATCCAGACTAACTACATGGTTTCTCAAGATTGACATATTTTTAGAATTTTCATTCCATACACACCAACCCCATGGGTTAAAAATAATTTATTAATTATTATAATCATTACATAATATAGTTAATCTAGGAAAACCATCCTAAGATACCACTAAGTGGAAACATGAAATGAAGCACATCCAACTGCCTCAAGGGGTGGCGAAAGGAATACAGATAAAATAATCAACTCGTCCATTAGCTATTAAATATATTCATAAGAGAGCATACCAGCTCTCAACATCACATCAATGTGTATGCCTAGTTTCAATCCATTCTATCACTTATAGTTTCATCCTCGACACCTGCATGCATATACCAATGCATCTCTCCATCATGGGCATCAACTTCTACCACATCATTCAGTCCTCCCCACCCACATATGACATTAATCATCCCATGCTCAGTCATCCCAGGCTAACATCACATCAGGGCCTCCCTAACCTTTATAACATTGTATAGAAAAGATCACATCTATAGAATATAAAAAACAGTAATAAACAAACAAGTATATCCAATAGGGAAATATAGGCCCTAAAATAAGGCACACGTCCTTTACACATTAATGATCTCTCACAGGTCCAAACTGAAGGCACATGGCCTTCTCAAGTAGATGGAAAATTTAATCCCTAGAAATTATATTTATCAAACCAAATGTTCTTATTATATAGTCAATTATCCAATTCATTATTCATAGGTTCCAACAATAGGCAACCTAAGGCATCAAGCTATCATAATCTATCAAAAGATAAATATGCTCTTAGCATTAAACCAATTTCAATAAGCTGTGAGAGGAAACATTCTCAACTAAAATGACATTTTAATATTACCAACATTCATAGAAATTATTCACTTTATTTATCAATTTCATTAATCACATGGAATATCATTTTCAATTACACATGCTCATTACATCAATTTGATTATCATCAAATTATATCAACCACCAGATTACAAACATTCCACTTCTTTAATTACTCTTAACTAATTAATTATTAATTAATTATATATTTAAGTTATTTACCAATTTTAAAAAGACAGTATAAGCACAATAAAATTCTAATAAATCAAAGCATAGATATCACACTATCTAGAAAACAAGAGAAAAACTATTATCATGGTATAAATAAACAACATCAATATGAAATCGCTATCTATTTTCTTCAATCCATTTCAATATTATTAATTTCATTTCATTTCCATAAAAAAGGGAAAATAATGATCAATTTTTTATTTCACATAAATAATAAGAGAAGAAAAAAATCCCCTACCTCAAAGGAGTCAAAATTATTCACATGATAACGCACCAACGTCGCAGGTCCCAGTCACCTATCCTATAAGAAGTTTCATCCATTCAAGGACACTGTAGAAAAATCACACCATGAACCCGAGAAAACCCCATAAAAATCATGGATATGATCCTATATCACAAGGAAAGAAGAAATGGGAAAAATATGATTGAAGAACCAAGATAAAATAGGTATAAAATACCTTAAATCACCATAGATAAAATATGATAATATAAGTAACAATCCCCATCAAAGGAATCCCAAAAATCCCGATGAGAGTGCCACAGGATCACCTAGAATTAGTAGAAGGGGGTAGGTTTTGAGAATTCTTGAGCAGATTCACCTTTTATAGATGTGATTCATAGGGTATTTACACGATTTGTGACCATTACACATTGTGTAATCATTGGGTTTTATGTTTCACCAGAAAATGCATCTCCATGAACCTTTTAAACCCTAATTTATTACACATCGTGAACTAGAAAAAACAAGTTGTGAACCAAACATACATGGTGTGTAATTTGTACACATCATGTTTTCACACTGCTCCCTGATTTTAGACGAAGAACCCATAAAAACTTTCTCTAGGACTCCTCTGAGAACCATGATCTTTAGAAACACACAAAGGGTCAGAGCACATGGATCCAAGACCCTACATTATATACCTATCAAAAAATTATCATCCTCAATAATATAAAACCCAACCTAGATAAAAAATGAAAAGGGTTCATCTAAACAGCCACACAGCAAGATAACTCTCAAATATCTTTCCATCTCAGGAGATCAGCCACCTCACTCAGAGGAAACAAGCACAAAGCTACACAATACAAACAACCATATCTTGAAAACTATCTTAGGGGATATACCTATCAAATTAGAGTAAATCCACAATAAGAAACAAGTGTAAAACAACTAATAAACTAGAAAGTTCAACATCTATAGGAGAACATTATTATAATAAAATCACTAAACATCAAACAGCACAAGGTACTAAGTGCGCATTTGAGACTCACATTACCAAGTTCTCTCCTCCACTCCATATTGATGCCAAAATACATTAACCAAGGGAATATAATTCTCACACAACACATTGTCATGGAGTTCAAAGATCTCCATGTCATATTCCTCAAAGGTTTTATTATCATCAACATTAATCTCACCCCAATGGATGACATGAGAGTCATCGTGAAGATAATGATAGAGCTGCAACACATGAAAAAAATTGTGTATATGTATTATCTACAGGATATGTTCTATACAATTTGTCACAAATCCAACACAATTCAATACCTCAAAAGGTTCACCAAACCAGGGGAAAGTATACTCCCATAACCCAACCTTCACTGCCCACAACAAGGAGTCACATTTATGAACACATGATCACAAAATTTGAAATCAATAGATCTAATCCTATGATCAGCATAGGATTTATGACAATCATATTCTACATTAATCCTTTCAAAAATTACCTGAACCATCTCTATCATATTCTACAATAGTTCTTGCCCGAGAATTGTTGCCTCTCTGACCCCGAAATTGCACAACAAAGGATGGAATGTTCAGTCATACCAAACATAAAATGGATCCATACCAATGGTTGAGCATAAACTATTACTGTAATAAAACTCAACCAAGTATAGGTACCTAACCATGAACCTCCAGAATCTAGGACACAATAGCGCAACATGTCTTTAAGAGTTTTCATGGTCCACTCTATCTGATTGTCCACCTACTAATGAAAAGTTTTTCTAAGGAATAATTAAGAACCAAAAGCATGTTTTAGACCTATCCACACCCTAGAGGTAAAACAAGCTTCTTTATTAGAGATGATATTCCTTGGTACTCTATGGAGTTTCACCACCTCATCTAGATACTACCTTGAAAAAACATCAACTAAGCTCGACTCACTAATTGCTATAAAGTGGGATGATTTATTCCAATGATCCACTGTCACCCATATAACATAATAGCCTCCATGAGATCATGGTAAACCAATAATGAATTCCATTGATATTTCCTCCCACTTACACTAGGGAACATCTAATAGCTGGAGAAAACCAGTGGGAACATGATGATCGATGTTCGCCTTCCAACAGACCAAAAATTGAGAAATAAAATCTGAAACTACATGCTTCATCCTAGGACTCCAAAATTGAATTATCAATGCTTGGTACATCTTTTTCATGCTAGGATGTACAACCAAATTAGAACTATGGAATTCTCAGAGAACCATCTAACGCATCACAAAAGGAATGCAAATGATTCCCTAGAAAATCACCTGATGTTGTCCATCCTCACACCAACCATCAGGGGCATCATAAAAACAACTGGGTTTCTCGAGACCTCTACCTCAGAATCCACCAATTTGGAACCCTACACCGGCTACACCAAATATGATTTCACTATTATCTGAAAAATACAACCTATATTTAAAAACTCTCTCATATCTAGAAGAATCACTAAGATTTATTATATCACTTTCCAAGAATCTTTATATTCTCGAACTGCATCACTGTATGAGTTCCTGCTCAATTCATCAGACACAACATATTCATTTCATTGCATATATGAAATATCAAATTCTTAATCTTGAAATAATTCAATCCAATGTTGCAAATTAAATTGAATTCATGATGGGATAAGACATACCTCACACTCCTATGAATAGTAAAAATAACAAAATGTGTTTGGATGGTATAATGTAACTGAAAATTCAAATAAAACACATGTTCTGCAAACTCAGGATCATGGATGGAATAGTTACACTCATGGGGAAGTAACTTCTTAGACCCATAAAAAACAAAAAATATCTACTACATGAGGAAATAGCTTAACCCAAGACATAGAGTGACATAGAAAACCTCAAACTAAACTCCCTATTCTAGAAACAAATAACTAAAGGGATGAATAAATTCCCCTTCAGATAC
This sequence comes from Viscum album, assembly GCA_963277665.1. Lineage (NCBI taxonomy): Eukaryota > Viridiplantae > Streptophyta > Magnoliopsida > Santalales > Viscaceae > Viscum > Viscum album. The sequence continues at coordinate 1,374,869,644 of OY728135.1, forward strand.
TCAAATGTTTTCTAACACTAGTCAGTCCATAAGAATGATTGATACTTATGGGTCATGGCTATCATAAGAGTCCCAAACTGAGAGAAATCGGCTACTAACCACCTTTAATAGCCTATAAGAGAAAGAAAATTGTAAACCTATGCCACTATATTGTAGGATACACAAGATAAAAACACATATATCTTTAAAGGATCCATAGGTACTCCCTATTGGGATACTACATGCCCCAAGAAACAATCTTTACGATCCCAAAAATCACACTTCGACAACTTCCCAAATAGTTTCTCCTGATGAAGAAATCCCAAAATGGCATGAAGGTTCTCTACATACTCCTCCTTAGACATGGATTACGCAAGGATGTTATTAATGAAAACCACCACAACCTTATCCAGGAACTCTCTGAACACTGGTTTAATAAATCCCATGAATATGACTAGAGAATTTTTCACATCGAATGACATCACAACAAACTCATAATGCCCATGATGATAAAGGAAATCATTCTTATGAATATCTTCATCCTTCACATGAATATGATAATATCCTGACCGCAAATCAATTTTCAAGAACTAACTTTCTCCCTTCATATGATCAAATAAATCATCAATCCCCTAAATAGGAGAGTAGTTCTACATTTTCACTTAGCTAAAGTGATGATAATCGATAGAAATATGAAAAATTCCATCGGACTTCTTCATGAACAAAAATAGTGCACCCCATGGTGACACACTCATCCAAACAAAACTTTGTTGCAATAGATCATTGATATGTACTCATAACTCTCACAACTCAAAAGGTTCCATCCTATACTAATACATCGAGATAGGAGACATGGATAGTTGTAGCTCGATCCTAAACATTATCTCCCATAGAGGGGTAATGCTACAAACTCATTTGGAAATAAATTAGTTTACTCGTCCACAACCCTAGGAAACAATGAATATCGAACATTAGATAAACTCAACAAAAAATCGGTTATCAATGAAGACAAGGACAGAACATACATTTGGCCCATCTAAGGGTCTCTCTCAATAACAAACATTGTTGTCTCTCTATCAACATCATAATACACAACCTTCTTCTGAAATACATCCAAGATATCTAGAACTGAATACAACCAATATATGTCTAGGATGATTTTATATAGATGTATCTGTAAAATAGTAAATCTCCTAAAGAGTGGTGATACCTCAACACTAGCTCACGGTCTCTACATAATTCATACAATTCATCATAACCTCTAACTGGAATAGTCAATTCCAAGGGAACTAGAAGACTCTCTACCTCATGTATCAAATCATGGACAAGGCTAAGTGATATAAAGGCATGTTTCACTCTTAAGTCAAAAAAATCATGCGCCCATGTTGAAAATGAGCAATGGGTACCTCGGGCGACATCTGGATCACCTAGCACTAGCAATGCTACAACATGAAGCTAACCACTGCCTAATCCATGGCCTCTCTAACCCTACTGATGACCACCTCCATGTCCACAGTCTTCTCTATGAGGATAAGGATCATATCATATGTAAAGACCCAGAAATTTCAACGAAAACTTTCTCTTAAATACTTTGTAATTTTACGACTCTTCGGTTTTTGACGGCACCTGATTCTGAGTCCCGGTGTGTCCGGAATCATTTTCTGGAGTTTTGTTCAGGTATATTCATTAAATGTATGTGCGGGTTTTTCTATCTTTTGAACCAGTTCTCAGAATTGAGATATAAGGGCGCCGATGAACTCACAAAATGGGTATTCTCTTAAGAGGACCTTTATCGTAGTTGCGTTTTCTCAGGAAGAGAAGTTAATTATTTGGGGAATTATAATAAATTAAATAAAATTGATGTATAAACTTTTATTTATATTTGGTGGTTATTTCAAACAAGGGGAAGTTATAGGTGGGTCCCACACCCACATAACCTCCCATGAGAGGATAATTTGAGGTGGGGCCCACACGAGCCCCTAACCCTTTAACTTTTCATAAACTTCCCATTAACTTCCCTTCATTTAATTTGACAACTCCCCACTTTTAATGTGAACTCTCCACCTTCTCCCTTTTGAATTTTAAACTCTTCACCTCCTCTTAATTAATGCCAACAACTAGGATTAATTAAATTCCACATTTAATTAATCTTTGAATTCATTTTAATTAATTTGAATTGCATGGAAATTCAATTAAATTTGGGTAGATTTTATAATATTTTCCATGGTAAATATTTCGATGGGGAAGACCCTGGAAAATTAGAAGGAAGTGTTCCTCTCCGTGAAGTACGCTCCATGACTCGAAGAACGGAAAGAATTTTCTCTCCAATTTTCTTTTCAACAGGAACAAGATTTTTAGGAATGCCTTCCGCCTTTCTTCTTCCATAGCATCAAGGGAGAAGACACCACTCGCGAGGAACTCCATCTACAACAAAGACTTCCAACATTGACGAGACGACATCATTCTCTGCAACGCCGTCTTCCGCGATGCCTGACTACCGCGACGCTCGTCTTCCGCGGCTCGTCGATGAATGAACCTGAATTATGAGGTAGGGGTTTGATATAATTTTAAGTGAATGAAATTATATTCCATCCTTGGTGAATGCTTGTATTGTCTTCGGCCAATTGATATCACCTAACGCGGATGCACGGGCCGAACGAACATGGCCCGATGACCCTCCGATGGTACGCAGATATATATTTTGGCGGAGGAAACGGGAGGAAGTGGAGATCGGAGGAAGCGGCGGCCATGTGCCAGCCGTGAAGTGAAGAATCGCAGCCCGCATTCGTGGGCCGCTCAGACAAGGAAGAACCGGCAGGCCGTAGTCGGCCAGGTTGGAGAACCGCGGCGCCGCACTGCGGAGAACCGTGGCCCACGCTCCACGGGCCTCTTCGGCAGCGAACCGGTCGGCTGCCTGCCGGGTTGAAGGAGGTCGTGGCACGCACAGGTGCCGCGCGGGAGAACAACGGCCCACCCGTGCGGCCCGCTCACGGCCAAAAGACCGACCGACTTCAGCTTTTAGGACAGGAGGGGCGGTGTCACTGGTTCGGGAATCCTCCCCCCCCCCACCTCGCACCGATCGGCCAGTCGGGTCGAGCTGCGACCGATCGTGAGCCGGGTCGCGCCCCATCGGGTCGGTTCGCGCCACGCCAGGTTGGGCCGCGCCACGTCGGGTTGGGCCGGGTCACACCACGTCTGGCCGGTCCAGGCCTCACCCCACCAGGCTAGGCTGACCCCCTACTGGGTTGGACTCTCCGAACCAAGTCTGGCCGACCCGCCAGCCTATTGGGCTTGACGGGACGGGCCCATTTTACTTAAACGTGAATAACTTTAATACCACGGGTCCAATAGACGCGCTGTCTGTGGCACTGGGATCCTCGTGATGAGACGATCCTTTTGTGATACTCTAAGTAAGTTTTGGACGACTTTGAAAAATGGCCGGGTATGGAACAAGCATAATTCCAACCGGGCCCCTGGAACGGAAAAGCCAATAACTCTCAGACCGGGCGTCCAATTGACGTGTCGTTTGTCGCGTTGGGTTCCTTTTGACAAGACGGAACTTCGAGATACATCAACTCTGGACTTCGTGATAGTTGATGTATCGAACCCCTTGGATCGAGAAGCGGAACCTCCTGGAATCGAGCGTGCTGTGTGCGGGAACCCTAGAGTTGGTTGCAACTGCGACGACTACTGTACTGGAATCCTCCGTGGGTTCGACAGCGACGACTACTGTACTGGAATCCTCCGTGGGTTCGTCAGTGACGACTACTGTATTCGAATCCTCCGTGGGTTCGGCAGCGACTACTACTTTAATGGAATCCTCCGTGGGTTCAGTAGCGATGACTTTTGTTCTTGTATCCTGAGTGGGATTGACAGAGTAGTTGGTCTAGTATCCGACGTGGGTCTGACATCTTAACTGGTCTAGTATCCTACATGGGTCCGACAACTTAAATGAATCAGTAACTACATATGATCATCGCTATGGCAATAAGAAATAAGTATACCTACGTGATCTGATTCTTTACTTTCAATCAATGTCATCGATGTGATTGACTTCATTCCTGTGTGGACTTGGATGTACTTGGGCTCGAGAGTTGGAGCCGAACTGTGATTGATAACTTAGGTATATGTATGGGAATATACCTAAGTAGAGTTGGTTGATACTTCCGGATTTTATCTTTCTTATGTGGTTTATCCCTCGTGGATTTTGGGAGACCTTCGCAGGTCTCGGGGTCCATACTGAGTATCGTATACTCACACCTTCATGGGATATGCCCGCACTACGTTGTTTTGGATGCATACGACGGACAACACTGATCGAGGTGGAGACTTGTGGAGCTGGACGGTACCCGGAGGTGGACCACTTGGAGAGGTGTGCACGGAGCGGATGGTCAGACTTGAGGTGCTAAGGAGGCCATCTGTACCCACCCTTCAGGTGGGATTTCCGTAGGATGACTCAGTGGTTGTTATTTTACTTTACTACAGTTGTACTAGCTTTTCAGTTGTACTGTACTTACTGTTGGGATTGTATTTCTGGACCCTTTCCTTTCAGCACTTACTTTTGTATTCAGTATTACATAGTGCTTACTTCTGTTGTGTACTCTGTTGTGTTTGTTTACTTTTATAAAGTCAATGCCTTACATTTTTATGGGATTTATCTCTTTGGTGCTAGTCGCCAGCCCCTGGCCTAGGGAAGGTGGGCTTGGGGTAGTCACGGCACGGGCCCTGGGGACGGGTTGTGACAAATTGGTATCAGAGGAGTCGGTTCTACAACAGAACTTAAGACTCTGATCTATCTTACTATAAAGCAATAGTGTTAAGAGTATTGAGTGTGGTTTTTAGTCTAGGTAGTCCAATGTTGGTGCAGCGGCCGACATATCCATACACCCGGACCCTGACCTCTGATTTACGACTCAGTGCATGAAAACACTGATTGCGTGTGTGTTTCCTTTGAAAAGTTTTCTTTATGATTAGTTTGTGGAAGCTCACAAGGTATCTTGTTTTAACCATGGCACACCTGTTTCTTTTCAGTATGGCCCTATCAAGGCAGCCAACTAGGGTTCTGAGGTACGTACGAGATGGTAGCCCTCTGAGCGACGAGGCCTCAGTGCAGGGCTCCATCACAACGGAGGCACCAGCGGTACCACTACCCTCTAGGCCACCGATACAACCGTCCCCAGTAGCAGAGATTTCATGCCACCTGACGGCGTTTCACGAGTTCCAGTGCCAGAGGCTACTCAGGTTCTAGGGAGAGATGGTCCCTCAGGCAGCTGAGGATTGGATGGAGGCTATCATCAGAGTTTTCAGATTGGTAGAAACACCATCTGACCTTATGGTAATCCTTATCATGAGTCTCCTGCATGCATCAGCAGGTAGATGGTGGAGCATGTTGCTCTAGGTGAATGACGATGCATCTTTACTCTGGACGGACTTCGAGAGTCTATTCCACTCTAAGTTTGTTCCAGCTACCCTTCGTGTGGTACAGATTCAAGAGTTTCTTCATCTATAGCAAGGCAGCATAACAGTAGCTCATACGTAGTGAGGTTCATCGACCTCTCACGTTACTCCATTGATATGGTACGGGATCCATTCTTCAGGGCCCAGACCTTTGAGCAGGGACAGAGACATGAGATCAGGGCTTCGATGATCTCCCTCAGTATTCTAACACAAGCGGGAGTACTGGAGCAAGCCCTTCTTGTGGAGAGCTTTCTTGCTGAGCCAATACTAGCTACGAGACCCACCGTAGGATGACACATAGTAGAGTCTTCTGCAACCAACAGTAGACAGTTGACGCAGAGGTCGAAGTGGACCAGGCCATCAGGTGGGTGACATCAGGATACTGGTTCAGATGTGCGGGGCACACGGAACCGAGCCAGCTATACAAGGAGCAGGCAGTGCTATGCATGCAGCAGGTAGGGTCACAAGGCTCGAGACTGCCCGACCCGCCATGCAGATGAGTAGCAGACAGTAGAGGGACCTTCCAGGCAGAGGCAGAGGTTCAACCGTGGTGATCCACCGGGAGAAGGCGAACGTGGTAGAGGAGCTAGCCGAGCAGCGGGTGGTGGATGATGTTTCAAGGCTCTACGACCACCACCACCAGGAGGTCCACCCTGACCACAGGGATCTGGTGAACAAAGGTGGGCTTAGATTTAGGCAGTCGAGGCCTACAACCACGGTGCACCTGAGATGATTCGAGGTACTATCTGTGTCTACTCCACCCTTGCTGCAGTGCTTATAGACACAGGTGTAAGTCATTCTTGTATTGTCGCTGCCCTTGTTCGGAGCTCAGAGATTTCGATAGAGCCATTGGATTGAACCTTATGGCTAAAGACTTTTACGGGAGCAGACTCGGCGATTATGCACTGGTGCCGGCAGTGTGATCTTACTCTAAGAGGCGAGAGCTTTGGCTGGGATATTCTTGTAGCGGCGTCGATGCCTTACGAAGTCATCTTGGGTATGGAATGGTTATCTACAGTCCATGCTCAGATCGACTATATTTGGCACAAGGTGGGGTGTGTCCACACTAATGGGACCAGGTTCACCTTCACCGGCGAGAAGGGAGCCTTTGTAGTGTAGGATGGACTTTCGCAGAGGAGAGGGCAGCCTATCACACATCAGTTGGCTAGTATCATCCTCAGATCAGTCGATGTGCCCAGTCCGAGTTTTTCTGTTGTGGTGGATCAGTATACGGATGTTTTTCCTGACGACGTTCTAGGACTACCTCCTCATAGATAGGTAGAATTCTATATAGACATGTACCCCGGGACAACACTGATATCTACTCCAGCATATCGGATGGCTCCTACCGAGCTACGTGAGCTGTGGGTACACCTGGAAGACTTTTAGGGGAAGGGATTTATCTGACCTAGTGTTTCACCCTAGGCATCTCCGATTTTGTTCGCCAAGAATGCAGATAGGATATTGCGACTGTGTGTCCACTGCCATCGCCTGATTTAGGTGACCTTGAAGAACAAGTACCCACTCTTGAGAATTGACGACCTCTTCGATCAGCTCAAGGGAGCATGATGGTTCTCGAAGATAGACCTCAGGTCAAGCTATCACCAGCTTAGAGTTCGAGACGAGGATGTGCAAAAGACGGCCTTTAGTTGTCGGCATGGCCACTATGAGTTCTTGGTTATGCCCTTCGGCATAACCAATGGTCCAGTTGTGTTCATGAGTCTCATGAACAGGATCTTACGGCCTTACCTCGATTGATTTGTCGTATTTTTCATCGAAGAAATACTTATTTACTCGACTACTTAGGAGGAACACACCTACCACTTGCAGGTTGTACTAGATACACTCCAAGAGACCCATCTTTATGGTAAGCTCTCGAAGAGCCAGTTTTGATTTCGAGAGGTTCATTTCATGGGACACGTCATCTCGGAGGCTGTAGTTGCAGTGGATCCATTGAAGATTGAGGAAGTACTTGATTTTCAGCCACCTAGGAGCGTGACGGAGGTGCGATGTTTCCCGGGTCTGGCTGGGTACTATCTGATATTAGTGCTAGACTTATCTAGTGTTATAGCACCTCTTTTAGCCTTGACGAAGAATGGGAAACCCTTCAGGTGGTCAGATAGATGTCAACAGAGCTTTCAGGAGCTGAGGCAGAGATTGACCAGTGCGCCCATCTTGATCCTACCGGAGGATGGTGTTGGGTACGTAGTTTACTGCAACACATCAGGGACCTGACTCGGGTGTGTCCTGATGTAGGAGCAAGTGGTGATCACATATGGTTCACAGCAGTTGAGAAATCACGAGCAGAACTATGCTACCCATGACCTGGAGTTAGCAGCAGTGGTCTTCGCCTTGATGATGTGGTGGCACTATCTGATGGGCGAGTGCTTTATAGTATACTCTGACCACCAGAGTCTCAGGTAAATCTTCTCACAGAAGGACCTAAACTTGAGACAGCGGTGATGACTCGAGTTCCTCCAGGACTATGACTTTGAGATAGTCTATACTCCTAGGAAGAGGAACGTTGTAGCTGATGCTCTCAGTAGAAGATCGAGAATTCAACTGCTAGGAGAGGCGACAGAGCAGTTAGCCATGTTGCAGATATCCTTTGTGGATATTGATGGAGCATCCTTTCTATAGTCTCTCACAGTCACTCCCCCAATTCTTCATCATGTCAAAGAGGCGTAGTTTGGGGATACTGACTGCGAGACACGACATGCTCAAATATCATTAGGGTTGGTACCCGAAGGATTTTCTGAAGTTGGGGAGCATGTCATCCAATTCATGGGAAGTACCATGGTACCAGTTTCACTACAGGAGGAGGTGGTGAGGGCGTTTCACACTTCCCCTCTAGCGGTACATCCAGGAGTGGTGAAGATTTATCAGGGCCTCAGATGATAGCACTGGTGGCCATGTATAAAGAAGGTTGTAGTAGAGTTTGTATAACGATGCCTCACTTGTCAGCAAGTGAAGGCAGAGCACCAGGTACTAGTAGGCTTGGTACATCCCTTAGATATCCCAGAGTGGAAGTGGGATGGGATATCTATGGATTTCGTGATAGGGCTTCCATGTACATACAGAGGACACGAATCTTTCTGGGTGATCATAAACTGACTCACCAAGTCGTCCCACTTCCTACCAATCAGAGAGTAGGGCTCAGTAGAGAACTTGGGATGCCTCTACATTCAGAAGACCGTATGGCTTCATGGTGTGACATCGTCTATCGTTTTTGATCAAGATGCTTGATTCACTTCCCGGCTATGGAAGGGGTTACAGGAAGATTTTGGGATGTTGTTATGTCTAAGCACCCCCTTCCATCCTTAGACGGACTGCCAGACTAAGAGGACCATTCAGGCTCTCGAAGACATGCTCTGTGCATGTGTTCTCAACTTTGGTCGAAGTTGGGAGGATCATCTACCCATGGTGGAGTTTTCGTAAAACAACAGCTACCACTCCACCATCAGGATGGCCCCTTACGAGGCACTGTACAACCGACATTGCAGATCACCTTTGTGCTAGACTGACCTAGGGGAGTCAGAACTTGTAGGACCAGAGATGGTTCGGGCTACGACGGAGAAGGTACAGATCATCCAGGAGCGGATGAAGACTGCACAGAGTAGAAAAAATTCCTATGATGATAGTTGATGGAGACCACTGGATTTCGAGTATGGAAACCACATCTTCCTATGGGTCTCACCTTAACGAGGTCTACGGAGATTTGGCCAGGGCATCAAGTTATATCCGCATTTCATCGGACCTTTCCAGGTCCTCAGCAGAGTAGGTGAGGTGGTTTACCACTTGGCCCTTCCACCTCAGTTGCACTGGGTGTATGACGTCTTCCACGTATCTCAGTAGAGGAGATTAGTGCATGACCCGTCCCACATCATCGACCATAGGGATCTGGACATCGATGACGGGGTGACATTCACAGAGGTCCTGGTGGAGATCGAGTATCGACAGGATCGGGTCCAATGTGGATAGTTGATTCCTCTAGTGCGCGTTTTCTGGCAGCACGGGAACCTACAGAAGAGCACATGGGAGCAGGAGGCTCAGGTGCATGTTTAGTAACCACATTTTTTCCCTAGTGTGTTTTATAGATTTATGGGGACATAAAGCCCTGATGTGGTAGTAATGTAAAGACCCATAAATTTAAAGGAAAATTTTTCTTAAATACTTTATAATTTTATGAGTCTGCAGTTTCTGACGGCACCTGATTCCGAGTCCCAGTGTGTATGGAATCAATTTCTGAAGTTTTGTTCGGGTACGTTAAGTAAACATATGTGCGAGTTTTTATATCTTTTGAACCGGTACTCGGAATTTAAATATGAGGGAACCGATGAACTCGCAGCACCGGTATTCTCTTAAGCGGACCTTTAATGTAGATTCATTTACTTGGGAGGAGAAGTTAATTTTTTGGGGATTTATAATAAATTAAATAAAATTGTTGTACAAAATTTTATCTATATTTTGTGGTTATTTCCAACAAGGAGAAGATAGAGGTGGGTCCCACAACCACATAACCTCCCATGATAGGATAATGTGAGGTGGGGACCACACAAGCCCCTAACCCTTTAACTTTACATAAACTTCCCATTAACTCCCCTTCATTTAATTTGACAACTCCCCTCTTTTAATGTGAACTCTCCACCTCCTCCCTTTTGAATTTTAACCTCTTTACCTCCTCTTAATTAATGCCAACAACTAGGATTAATTAAATGCTAAATTTAAGTAATCTTTGAATTCATTTGAATCCATTTGTATTGCATGGAAATTCTATTAAATTTTGGTTTCTTTTATAATATTTTCCTTGGAAAATATTTCAGTGGGGAAACCTCTAGAGAATTAGAAGGAAGTGTTCCTCTCCACGAAGTATGCTCCACGACTCGAAGAACGGGAATAATTTTCTCTCCACTTTTCTTTTCAACCAGAATAAGATCATGAGGGATGCCTTCATCCATTCTTCTTCCTCCGTATCAAGGGAGAAGACACCGCTCACGAGGAACGCCGTCTATGACAAGGACTTCCAACATTGATGGGACGACACCATTCTCCGCAATGCCGTCTTCCGCGATGCCTGACTACCGCGACGCTCGTATTCTGCGGATCATCGACGAACGAACCTCAATTAAGAGGTAGGGGGTTTGATATAATTTTAAGTGAATGAAATTATATTCTGTCTTTGGTGAATGCATGTATTGTCTTTGGCCAATTGATATCACCTAACGCGGAGGGCGCGGGCCGAACGAACACAGCCCGACGACCCTCCGATGGTACTTGGATATTTATTTTGGCAGAGGCAATGTGAGGCAGTGGCGACCGGAAGAAGCAGCAGCCGTGTGCTATTCGCAAAGTGAAGAACCGCGGCCCGCATCCGAGGGCCGCTCAGCCAAGGAAGAATCTTCCGGTCGTAGCCGACCGGGCTGGTGAACCGTGGTGCCTCTAAGGCGCAGCGCTGTGGAGAACCGAGACCCGCACTCCGCGGGCCGCTTCAGCGGTGAACCGGCCGGCCGCCTGCTATAAAGGTTGAAGGAGTCCGCGGCAACCGCAGGTGTCGCGCAGGAGAATCGTGGCCCGCCTTTGCGGGCCGCTCCTGCCGGGAAGATCAGCCAACTTCGGCCGGCCGAATAGGAGGGGCGGCGCCGCCGGTTTAGGAAACCCCCCCCCCCCCCCCCGAACCACTCGGCCAGCCGAGGGCCGGGCCGATCGCCCCCCCCCCCCCCCCCCCTGAGTGGGCCACGCCCCACCGGGCCGGGCTGACCTGCCAGCCCACTGGGCTAGACGAGTCGGGCCCGTTTCACTTAAATGTGAATAACTTTAAGACCGTGCGTCCGATCGACACGTCGTCTGCGACACTGGGATCCTCGTGATGAGACCTTCCTTTTTTGATACTCTATGTGAGTTTTGGAAGACTTTGAAAAACGTATGAGTTTGGAACGAGCGTAATTCCAACCGGGCCCCTGGAACGGAAAAGCCAATAACTCTAAGACCGGGCGTCCGATTGACGCGCCGTCTATCACGTTGGGTTCCTTTTGACAAGATGGAACTTCTGGATACATCAACTCTGGACTTTGTGATAGTTGATGTATCGACCCTCTTGGCTCGAGGAGTGGACCCTCCCTGAATTGAGCTTGTTTTGTGCGGGAACCCTAGAGCTGGTTGTGACTGCGACGACTACTATACTAGAATCCTTCGTGGGTTCGGTAGCGATGACTTCTATTCTTGTATCCTTAGTGTGTCCGACAGAGTAGCTGGTCTAGTATCCTATGTGGGTCAGGCATCTTAGCTGGTCTACTATCCTACGTGGGTCCAACAACTTAGATGAATCAGTAACTACATCTGATCATCTCTATCGCTATAATAAATAAGTATACCTATGTGAGCTGAGTCTTGACATTGAATCAATATCATCAATGTGATTTTCTTCTTTCTTGTGTGGACTGGGATGTGCTTGGTCTTGAGAGTTGGAGTCGAACTGTGATTGATAACATTGGTGTATGTATGGGAATATACCTAAGTAGAGTTGGTTGATACTTCGTGATTGTATCTTTCTTCTCTGGTTTATACTTCGTAGATTCTAGAGACCTTCAGAGGTCTCGGGGTCCCTACTGAGTTTCGTATACTCACCCTTGAATAGGCTATGTCCGCACTACGTTTTTTTGGATGCAGACGACGAACATCATTGATCGAGGTGGAGACTTATGGAGCTGGACGGTACCCGTAGGTGGACCACTTAGAGATATGTACATGGAGTGGACGGTCAGACCTAAGGTGCTAAGGAGGCCATCTGTACTCACCCTTTAGGTGGTATTTCTGGAGGACAACTCAGTGGTTGCTGTTTTACTTTACTGCAGTTGTACTAGCTTTTCAGTTGTATTGTACTTACTGTTGGGCTTGTATTTCTGGCCCCTTTTCTTTCAGCACTTACTTTTGTATTCAGTTTTACTTAGTTCTTACTTCTGTTGCATATTCTGTTTTGTTTTTTTACTTTTATAAAGGAAATTATTTCCCTTTTTACGGGATTTATGCCTTTGGTGCTAGTCTCCCGCCCCTGGGCTATGGATGGCGGGCTTGGGGTATTTACAGCACGGGCCCCAAGGACGGGTTGTGATATCATGGTTGTCCTCTACCTTCCACATATCCTCTCTGCTAATCCCAAAATGAAGCACCCTACAGGAGATGCCTTAGCTAAAACTGACTCAACAGAGGAACTAGAAGCGGAACACCTAACACACGCGAACTACTCAAAAATATCGGGCACTCTCACTGCTAATGACCTCAACCACCATATGAAAAGAATGTGTCTACTCCATTACAATAGGTATGAGAGCCACTACCCCTAGATAAATAAAATGATGAGGAATAGTAACTACCCTGGCTAACCAAAAGTTCTTATGTCCTGACAACTGGGAACCTTATGCCCTAGCTATGCATCATGAGGGATCCTAAAGACTCCCCTCGCATGATGATTTTTTTAACAAGTATCCTCTCAATAACCTATTCTCTCTCCAGCACCTCAAGATACATCTTCAGTATAAACCATGTGACTTGGTTCTAGATCTCTGGATGCAAAGAATCCTAAAAATTCCTCTCCTGGGCCTCCTAATCTGTAAATAGGTCTGAAGTGTATTACAGAAGAGTCTTGAAATGAATCCAAAACTCTTGCAAGCTAGAACTCCCATGTCTAATAGTTAGTAGATTCTAACGACTAGCCACCTTTTCAGTAAAATAAATAAACTATTCTTGAAACTGGTCTTGGAAATTCTCCTATGAGACTATTGAATCATCATGATCCCAAAATAATAAGAACCATTGCTGCTTTTCTACTCCACATAGCATCGTCATAGAAAACAAAACCCGGTTCTCCATCTGAGCATAGATCAAATTGAAAGCTATCTCAACCTCTTCAATGTAGTCTTCCATGACTAAATATGAAATGGATCCTTCATACGTTTTTAGACTTTGGTAATGAAACTCTAGGAGTTTTATCTTCTAAGTGGAATCATCTTTGACCACTACTCTATGACGATCTGCGGGAAAATCCTATTGAACATCTTAGGTGCGAACCTAACAAGGATGTTAACCTAGATCCATTGCTGTAAAAAGAACTAATTGTTAGAGAACCTAAACCTCGAATATAGAATACTTAACATTAATTAATTAATTAATTATTATCCTATATAAGGTCTTAACCTATCCCAATGTATACCCATTCCAAACACATGTGAAAAGAAGAATGATGTATGATCCTTTCCTATGTTTATACACTACAACTTATTTCACATTATTTAGTAGGCCCAGTAAACTTAAATGACCATGCCTCAGATCATAGGGTGATATAAATACTCATGTCTCATATGGACACCCATGATTACATCACTCACTAAACTTAGCTGGCCTTGTTTCCCTACCAACCCATGAAACCTCACCTATTCCTAACACTAAACTCCATCCAATCCCTCACCCTAAACCGTCGATACCACTCTTTCATGACTCCCTCTCCAAAAAAGATACCACAATAAGGTGAGATATATTGTGACTACCTAATTCCCACCTCCAATAGGCCCCATGTTGGAAACTAGCACCGAGGTTATAAGAAACATACAAAAGCGGGGCATTACCCTTTAAGGGAAACATGTCGAAGAGAGTGATAAAATGAATACAACAATAAAAAACTACTAACACACACACACACACACACAGATATATATATATATATCCCAGTTAAAAACATGCAATGTAATACAGTACTAAAAAACTAAAAGGAAATCTATAAGTACCAAAGAGGTAAAGACAGAAGCGACCATGAAGCCCAAATAGCTCCTGCCAAACCGCAAGCTAGTAATATCCATCGTGATATACAAAATTCTTTGGGTGACCTAAAAAACTATATATATATATATATATCTGGTTTGAAAATAATATTATTCTCATTTGAAACCTCCCTAAAGCCTCTCATGAAAAATATAAAGAAATCATGATAATGCACAGTGAACAACAGTGAAACCAAATAATCACCTAAACCAGTATACTATGTTATTTGACTCGCCATGGCTAACTCTCACCATGTATATCATAAAAGAGAGCATATAATATAATAATGAAACATCAAGGGTACCCTTATCTAACCTCCCTTCAAGTTTTCTACTCTTCCCCATCGTTGCACATCTTAAGCCATCTCTTTACAAAATTGGAAAGCTCAAAGACACCTAGGAAAGACATCACAACATGCACATCGTGCATCACACCATCACATCTTCCCAATTTACATCACCACATATAGTAACCAATTAGTTTTTGGGATCCACCATAGTCCAGATTATGTGTATCAAACATTGGGTATTATACCTCAAACCATCGTAGCCCATACACTGAATAAGTACCTCAATCCATCACAACCAATACACATCATACCTATAATAATAATTTAGATATTATATCTGGGAAAACATGTTTTTGAATAACCATAGGCCATCACATCCATTGTCACATATATGGAAAAACTAGATATCATGCATACTAGCAAAAGTAACTACCAAGAGAAGATAGCAGTGCCAGAGGTGGTAGTCGTTCATCCATCTTCTCATTGGGATATTGGGGAAAACACCCTCCTAGAGTCTTCTAGTTTTCAGTCACCCTAACCAACATGGGTGGGGTAGCATATTAAATCACAAAATATATATCATATAATATATCTCATAATCATACTATGGGTATACTCTAGTCTTAGACTAATCTACAGCTAATGTCGCTTGGAATCTCATCTGCCACTACTAAGACTAGATATCCTACAAGAACACAAGCATTTTAATAGATAACTTAATTAATTATTTCCTTTTTATCGTTTCCATGTGTTAATTAATTCATTATCAATTAATTAACCATTAAATTTATTCCATGTTAATTTAAATTAACCATCAGAGTAAATTTCATGCCCTTTAGGCATAATTAAAAACGAGTCCATGGTTTCTCAAGATTAACATAATTTTTGAATTTGCATTCCACCAACACTAACCCCATGATTTAAGAATTATTTATTCATTATTATCATCATTCCATAATACAGGTACTCTACGAAACCCATCCTAAGCCATCACTAAGAGGAAACATGCAACCATGCACATCCAACTACTTCAAGTAGTGGGGAAACAAATGTATATAAAACATGAATCTCGGTCATCATCTACTAAATAGATTCATAAGTAAGAATAGAATCTCTCATAATCACATCAATAGGTAAGCCTATATTCAACCCATTCTATCACCTCTAGTGTCATCCCTAACACCCATATTAATATACCGACACAACACTTCATCATATGTGTCAACTACTACAACATAATTCAGACCTTCTCACCCACATATCACATCATCCATCTCAGGCATAGCCATCTAAGGCTCATATCACATCCGAGCATCCCTACCTTATATAAAATAACTGAGTGAATCTCACATTCAGATAAAATCACAAAAGAATCATGAAACAAACAAGAATATCCAACAAGGAAATATAGGCCCTAAAACAAGGAAGCCATCCTTCATATATAAATGAGATCTCATGGCTTCAAACTCAAGGAACTCAGCCTTCTCAAGAAGATGGGAAACTCAAGCCCTATAAATTATTTCCACCAAACCACCGGTTCTTATTCCATATTTAATTAACTGATCCATTATTTATAGGTTTCAACTATTGGAAACCTAAGGCATTAATCTATCATAAGCTATCAAAAGCTAACCATGCCCTTAGCATTAAACCACTTTTATCAGTATGTCATAGGAACAATTCTAAAGTAATATACCTTTTTATTATTATCAACAAGCATAAACATTATTCACATTATTTTCCAATTCCATTAATCACATGGAATATCATTTTTGAATATACATGAACATTTCATCAATTAGGTTATCATCATATTACATAAACCACAATATAAAAAACATGCATATTCTTTAATTACTCTTAGAAAATTAATTATCAATTAATTTCATATTCATGTTTTTTCCAATTTAAACAAGATACTCTAAGCATAAGAACATGATAAGAAATCATAGCATAGATTTCACACTATTTAGAAAATCAACAGGAAAATCTTTATCATGGTATAAATGAAAAAACATCGACAAGTAATGACTATGTAATTTCTTTATTCTTGTTCAATATTATTTTGTTAATTCCATTTCCATCCAAAGGGAAAAATCATGATCAATTTACAATTTCATTTAATAATAAGAGAATCAATGAATCCCCCACCTCAAAGGAATCAATGTTCTTCACATGATAATGTACCCAAGTCGCTGGTCCGGATCACCTCTCCCACATGAAACTATATCCATATAAGGATGTTTTAGCACAACCATACAAAAAAACCTAAAAAAACTCTTTTGGATCATGGAGATGATCTACCATTGTACTAAAATAAGAAACAATAGGAATTTGATCAAAGAACCAAGATAAAATATATTGATATACCTTGGATCACCATAGATAGAAGATGGGAAGCCAATGATCATTACCCATCAATGAAATCCCAAAATTCTAAAGTGGGTGTCACTGGATCACCTTGAATCAAGAGAATGGGTGTAGGGTTGGAAAATTCATTATCCACTACACCTTTTATAGATGCGCTATACAAGAGATTTACAAAGTATGTAACCCTTACATGTCATGTAATTATCAGGTTTTAAGTTTTACTAGAAATTATATCACCTCAAACATTTTGAGACCTGATTTATTGAATATCATGAACCATCCAAACACAATCCATGAACCGCACTTACATAACGTGAATCATTACATGTCGTGTATTCACCCTGCACCCAAATTTTAGTAGCTGAACCCCTCTAGGATTTCTCTAGGCCTCCAATGAGCACCATGATATTAGGAAACATGTAAAGGGTCAGACTACACAAATATAAGCCCTTACCATCTTCATCCAGACATATTAGTTCTCTACACTTATTTCTATAGAGGGATTCATAAGGATCTATCTGAATCCTTGAGTGAAAATATTATTTTAAGAAAACTCAACATGAGGAAGTGGTTTATCCAAACCATATATTAATTAAAAATAAAAAGATATTAGCATATCTTATATTTTATGAATGGGTCTCTTATACTAACCATATATCTGATGATGATATGACGTGCTGAAACTCAACTCTACATCAAGGGATTAATGAAGAATTCACCCTAACTTTGAGGTAATAATTAGATCTCAATTAAATACAATTGAATTTGATACACCATGAGACCTTAAAATTTTATTAAAGTATATCATGGAAAGTTAATATATAGAGAAATCTTCTCTAATAGTGATCAAGTGTGTTGAATTCATTAGGTGATCGACTACTACCCCTATAGTATTGTTCCTTTTAGAAATTTTAGATATTTAATTAAAAAATAAATGGTGATGTTTTCCCATTTCCATTCTTGTGTGGGTAATAGTTTTGAAATCCCCTTAGACTTTTGTCTCTCAACATTAACTTTTTGACAAACCAAGAATTATTATACAAACACTTCAATATCTCACATCATGTTATTCCATCTGAAATACTCTTTCAGATATCTATACATATTTATACTTTTAAGATGAATAGATAATAAAGAACTCTGTGATTCCTCCAATTTATCCTTAATATATGGTATGGATGGAACACATATGCAGTTCCTAAAACCTATCATTCCATCATAATCAACGTTAAACTCAAGAAAATTTTAAACCTTACTGGGTAGCTCTACATCTTCCTTTTGCCCTCTTTAATCTTTACATGGATAGATGTATGGACACTCATTTGAGAAAGATGGTATTTTCCCACTTCCTTTAAGATTTTTTTATCTATCCCTTACATATAAAAAATATTGGATCTTTAGTGATTCTAAACTTGGATAAGATAATATGATCTTTTCAACTCAAATCATTAGGCAGCATGTTTGTTTTCATAGGGTGGAAATATATTGAGAAGTTATAATCATTAATTAGCTCTAACCATATTCTATGAAATATATTCCACACTTTCCTTATAAAAATATAATTTAAAATTTTATGATATATATATATATCACATCTTTCTTCATTAAGATAACACCTCTTCATCATTATTGATAAAATTACTATAGCTAACTCTAAATCATAAACTGGGTAATTTTTATCAAAACCCTTCTATTGTTATCATGTATAAGCTATAACCATGTCATTATTCATGGGAACACATCTTAATCTCGTATTTGATGCATCACTATAAATTATAAACCCTTCCCCATTGTAGAGTAATGTAAACACAACTTCTTTCATAAACTATCTCTTTAGTTTCTTTAAATTTTCCTTACATTCATCTGTTTAAAGGAACTTTTCTCCCTTCTAAGTGAACTTCATGAGTGGATTAGATATTCATGAGAAATTATTCACAAAGTATTCATAATATCTAGCCAAAAAAACGAAACTATGGATCTCAATAATAGTGGTTTATTTGGGAAAAAATTTGATAGCATCGATCTTTGATGGGTCCATAGATATACCCTATCTTGAGATTATATTACCCAAAAATGAAATCTTTTTTTCCAAAATTCACACTTTGTAAATTTTTCATATATCTTCTCATATATCAGGGTCTTTAACATAATTTTCAAGTGATCGTAATGATATTCACATCTCTTTAAATATATAATAATATCATCTATAAATACTACCATAAACTAAACAAGCTAATCTATAATGTCTTTATTCATTAAATCAATAAAGATAGATTGCGCATTTGTAAGACCAATGGAATCACTATATATTTATAGTTTCTATACCATACATATTATTTTTTCTAGGGTATATTATCTTTATTGAACCTTAATTGATGATATACAGAATGATGGTCATTCATGGAAATTTATTGAACTCTATATAGTTTACAAAATAAGCCATCAATATGGGAAAAGGGATACTTGTTCTAGATTGTGACTTGTTCAGTTTCTAATAATCAATGAAA
Source organism: Viscum album (assembly GCA_963277665.1). NCBI lineage: Eukaryota > Viridiplantae > Streptophyta > Magnoliopsida > Santalales > Viscaceae > Viscum > Viscum album. The sequence goes on from OY728135.1 coordinate 1,374,889,057, forward strand.
ATTTTTATCGATCCATCTTTCTTCTTAACAAAAATAATGGGTCCACCCCAAATTGATTCACTTAGAAAAATAAATCCTTCATAAAGATTCTCCTATAGTTACTTTTTCATTCCTTGGAACTTAATTGGGGTCATTCTATATAGAGTCTTTGAAATACGCGTGGAACCAGAAATGTATTCTATTAGGAACTCAAATTCAAAAATCAATGGAAGAATAGGTAAATATTCCATAAATTTTTCAAAAATATCCATCATAATTGACATGTCATCTATATTGAGTTTCTCCCAAACCATCTGAGATAAAAAACACTTTTGAATAGGAATCAAAACCCATATAATGGATGTAATTTCTATTGTAAGATCATATTTATCATCACACTAATAGAATATCATAGGTTTTTTAAAAATATAAAACATGAATGCCCTTCATTGGTAATTTATATGGGATTTATATAAATAAAGACAATCCATTCCTTGGATAACATTAAACTCAACCAGAGGGACAATAACAAGATTGTCAGGAAACAGATTTCCAAAAACATAAATTAGAGAAAAATTATATAATTGGGATGTGATCATCAAACCATTTGGGTTTTTGCTACTAATTCAACATCTAATCATTGAGGTGGTATTGTGATACCCTTAAAAGATTCTTCAAATGTAATAGAGTAGTTTGATCCTGAATTAAATAAGACATTTGCAGTTCTAGAGTGGATGGTAGGTGTATATTTTACCATGTCATTATCATACCCCTCATCAAGAATAGTTATTTCATGATAATTTCTATTTTCTATGAGATTACGAGGATTTTGGCATCAGTTTGCATCATTAGCCATCATATTTTTTCATTTGTTAGCATAATTACCATACTCCTTTTCATAAACATTGTAGTGTGGGTGGAGAATTCTTTGGATCTTTACCTCCATTTATATCATTTTCTAACTTCTTCCCATCGCCTTGGAATTTTATTTTCCTATGACCTGCCTTTCCACACATAAAAAATTTAATAGTCCCCTTAATGAAATTTCCACCATATTTCCTTCCACACTTCAAGCATGAAATAAATTTGATCTTATTCTCTCTATGGTTTTTAGAGTTTCCTTTGAATTCCATATTTCTTTTCTTATCAAAACTATGATAATAATGGGTAACTCCAACCTCTATTTTCACCTTGATATCACATTTACTGATTTATTCAATGTTACTAAATTTCCTTATGGATAATGCAATTTTGAGACCTAGTTTTATGCTACTGAAGAATCCATCAATCTTACTTTTGGGTTGGATAATAAAAAGAAGAAGAATACCTCATAGGTCTTGTAAAATTTTACACATATGAACCAACAGATTCATCATACTTCTTCTTTAGCTCAAGGAATTCTATCTACATTTTTTTATGAAGAATAAGAGGAGTGTAATAATTTAAAAATAATCTATTAAATTCATCTCAGTCAATATATTTAATTTCATATTATTTCCTCACATTCTTAATAAGAGTCAACTAGTGATCTGATTTATCTTACAAACAATAAACAACCAAAATGACTATTTCATACTCCAAACACTAGAGAATGGAAAATTTATTTTCCGTCACATTGATACATTACTCAAAAACCAATGGATCATAAGTCCCATAGAAGGAGGGTGGACATTTTCGAATAAAGGATTCAATAGAATGTTTCTCTCTCCTTCAAAAATTATGAAGTTCATTATGACCCATGTTACCACTTACAGCTTTAGAGAGGTGAGTGGCCATGGTCACAAAATATGTCATTGCAACTTCTATTCCATTTTTTCTCATGAGTATGGTCATTTAATTTGTCATCACATTCACTAATCACCTGATTTATTTAGGTTACATCAATTGACAAAAACCAAAAAGCATAGTGTGAGCAATAATAAACATAGTAGGAAACTAAATAATAATGAAAAATAATTTATAGTATGTCTCAATCATAACACCTTTTTTTAAATTCTATAAAAACATAGGTTTAACCAAGGTAATTCATGTTCATCGTCTATTAAAATCTTTTATGATGGTTTATAAATAATTTGTGAATTTCTAAAACATATTCTCTAGGAGTGTCAAACCAGGTGTAAAGAAAGGCTCGTTATCTTAAACTAGGTGATGATTGATTCAAATCCCAATGCACCATTTTTAGAAAAAATACCCCTAGGTGAAACTTTTATAGAACCACATCCACATTTGTATCTAGACTAAAATATAATTTTGGGATATAACTCACTCTATCCTTCAAAAAAATCCATGATATTTTCATATAATTAGACTTATCCATTGGGTTCTCACTGATGTTTTCTCATCCTAGTTTCCAACGGTTAACTAATCCTTGATCTGATACCAACTAAAGCAACCCATAATTTTCAAATATAGATATTTCATCTTACTAGAAGAATATTCATTAAATAACATAAAAATCCATGCCAAAATCATATAGGTTTAGTATCTTTGGAAACTTGTACATGTAAACAACAAATTTATAAGTGAACTACATCATCTCCCACTATGTTATTCTTAACTATCACCCTTATTAGTCATATATTACATAATATCTTTCTATATAACCTGGGGAAAGGAAACATTATAAAATGTGACCTCTAATGATTAGTAATTTTAAAAAATAAAGATATCAATATAACATGAGAATATTGGTATGGGGACATGAGAATAACATTTGAAAAAACCATACCCTTCATATCATAGTTCATAATCATGAATCTTGAATAAATTATTGGCTATTCATAAGACATAAATAATAAAGGAATAAAAGAAAATAAGCCATAGTATTATAATATAAGCATAAGACATGAGTTTTGTATGATACACATAATCATAGAATTTAATTTACTTAGTACTCAAGGCTCGCTGATAAAACTATCATATAAGATTGGGTACACTCCCCAAACTATTGTAGTATTTAAGGTTCACTCCCATGACAATCAGAGTGGACAGGGTTCACTCCTGAGACCATTATAGTAGTCAATTTTTACTCCTAATACTATCATTTTGGATTGGGTTCACTCCCAAAAACATTGTAGTAGTCAAGGATCACTCCCAAAATGATCAAAGGGAAAAAATCCCTTACTGAACTGGTTTCACTCCCCATTGTATCCCTATTCATCTCATGATATATTCATCATTACCCAATGAATTAGAGGGGGATATAGTTACCACCAATCACATAATTCATACAAGTGTGTCCCACAAGATCATAGAAAATTCATCATATAATAACCATTAAAAACAAAATAGGTTTTATAAACATTTCAACCTAGAATAACCCATGGAAAATAAATTAGTTTCATATGATCTCATATTTCCATCATAGCATAACCTGTGGAAAAGAGGCAAGATTCACTAAAATTGAATTAACCTCTCTTTAAAATCCCCTCCTTGAGCCATAGAGCTCCGGTAATCTCCCTCACCTCTCTTTTGATACTAGAAAACCTCTCAGCATTTAGAGTTTATTTTTTATACATCTAGAAGAAAATATCATTGTCCCAGATCATATGGAGTCTCACCTTCAACTTCTTTATATCATTATTTAAACCCTTTATAGGAATAAAATTGTTGCTTATTTTATTAGTCCACTCTCATATATGGTTCTTTATCCTTTTTAAGTGATCACTTAATACTTACCATGAAGCACCTCTCACTGGTTGTTCCTAGGAGTCCATCACAACCTGTAGGAAGCCCACCTCATGAATCTAGTTTTCTGACAAGAAAAAACATGAATTATTGGTGGTCCACCCATTTAGTTGAACTATGAGTGGATCTCGGTTTTAAAGTACTCAATTTAGGATCATAAATTAATATTAATGGATTGTATCAATGCCTTGAATATTGAATAGGAATCAGTACAACTGTCTCTACATCCTTCCACCGTCTTTTTTTGTTGGACCATGTAAAGGGTCCTGAGAAATATGCATATCCATCATTCCATTAAGTGATAAAAATTCACTAAACTCTTTCATACCTATTTGGGGATACACTTATCCTACATTATTTTTTATACTCTTACATAATGATATTAAAAACCCCTCATAATAAATCAGCCTCATGCTCTGATTTTCCATAGGCCCATCCCTCCTTGAAGGTGGGTTGCATAGAGAAGAATTTGTTTAAATAACCTTATGAGGAGAATAGGAAGTCAAATGTATAAAGGTCAGTGAACTCCCAGACCTTGAAACACTAGTCAACATCGAGGCATATGTGGGATCTAGTGGAGAACCAACAACAAAATATGGGCCAAGAATATTCATCATATCATAAATCTTAAAAGTTAAATGGGTTTTATAGACATTTCAACATAGAATAACCCATGGAGAAGAAGCATGTTTCATAATGATCTCATATTTTCATCATATCCTAACCCATGGAGAAGATGTGAGATTACAAAAGATCTTGTCAACATAATAATAAACCATCCAAAGAATGAATAAGTATGATATCATTGGATTATTTCCCTTGTAAAGTTTAGGAAACATCAAAGTAGTCCATCTTGGATAGAAAGTGGTTTTAAAAAATATCACTTGGAATATTTCATGAGGAAGAAATAATTTCACTTTTAAATCACTTATTTAAAATAAAACTTTTCCAAAATATTAAATAAATTAATATATTTTAAAATAACCTTAAAAAAATTAATGTAAGCGCCAAAAAAACTATTTTTCATGATAGTGTAAAATTATGTTCATGTCGTGTATATTAAAATAAATATTACATTTACATTTTTGGTAAAAATTCAAAAGTTCCACACTAATAAATGAAAAAAAATCACTTTGAATTTTGTTGAATAAATTCAAAAAAGGTTACTAATTAACGTAAAAAATTAGTAGAGAATAGAAAAAAAAATTGTTAAATAATTTTTAGAAGACATGGATATTGAAACAATAAGATTTTCGACCGAAGAGAGATATAAAGTCAATTTTCCTTAAAACATTATTTTAGTCTATATAGTTCATAAAGATAGGAAAATAAAAGGAAAAAATATATTCTCCAAAAATAAACATAGGATATTAAAATTTTTTGGTTTCATGAGAGATAGATCCTAATATTTCATCACAATAAGCATAATCATAAACAATCCTGATAAACAATTAGATTATTTCATAAAACTCTTACTAGATTGGTAACTTTTAATTCATAAGACCCATAAAATAAATACTCATAGATGGAAATTTAAATCCCAACAACCTTAAGATGTTTTATCATAAAATAAATTCATGGTAAGTATATACAGCACAAAAAACAGGATCAAGTGGTGAATATGGCATCTACCTCATATAGATAAAAGTGGGATGGAAATCCATATCCTCAAGTATTTCCTTTTATGGTACATGTTAAAACCACAGGTATAATAAATATAGATTAATTATATGTATATTATATAACCATAATCATATATTTAATATAGTATATTATTTACTAATACACATTTATCAGTCACTCATTAACAATTCTTTGTTAAAGTCATTGTTTCAGGTGATAACAAATTTGTTTTTTAAGGTGTGTTTTGGTTTGGTAGATTTTTTCCTCGCACATTTATTATGGTTCCATAATATCAATAATGTTAATAATGATATAAATATCATATAAATTCATTATGTACATATTTTTATTCATCTATAAATTTTAGAGATGAAAAAAATAATCACATCATTCATAGAGACGGTAGGTTGTACGCGTGCATGAATGTTGTTTTGATTTTTCTATGGAAGGTAAATATGAATTAACCTTTAAATAATAATTTTTAAATCATATATATCATATATATAATATATATTCTTTAAATTTATAATTATTGCCTTCTATTTCAAAATAAAATGAAAAACACATCACATCAATTCATGGAGGAGGTAGTCCACATGTACGCTCAAGAAACATTATTTTTTTCAACATATTGGAAGGTATTAAGGTAGATTTTAATTTATAATTATATAAGTATAATTATTACAAAAATATCATATTTATACATTAAATCCATCATTATATCCATCTTTGAGAGGGGGTGATAAAAAAATAATTAAATATGTTTATGAGGTTGTCTTCCATTATACCCATGATGAAGGATTTATTTTCCCATTTGATGGAAGGGTATATGGATATCAGTTATTACATTATCATAAAAACATATAAGTTTATGTAAGATTATTTTTTTTTATTTCATCATATTTTAAGAATATTTAAATGAGGTTTAGGGAGAAATAAAACAAAAACACTTGGTTAGGAATGATACCTCTTCTTCGGAAAACCTCTTTAGCTTGCACCAAAAGCCTTCTTAAGAGGGATTTATAAAAAAAGGGATCTAAATCCTGTTAAGGTATTTAATTAATGGATTTTAGTAGGTATTGGAAAAAAGGATTTGGAAGTGTGAGGAGGAGAGGAGATGGGGTGCCCTTTATAAGTGGGGGAGAGGACACACTTGGAATTTTTTTTATAGAAAACGATATACCCACATTTTACACTTCACAGGGCCCCAAAATGGCTCATTCACAAACATTAATAATTTAATTTTAAAATATGTTTATAAAATAATAATTTTAAAGGTTTTAAGTCATTTTAACCCTTATGTTTTTAGTTTAATTACAGATTGTCACGACCTACCTTCTCCAAGATGAGGGAAGGGACAACAAACTGCAAGACCCTTCCTTCTTCAAGTTGAATGAGATATAATTACCGCTATGTCCTGCCTTCAATAGTAACTAGTGTGGTGAATAGAACCAAGGGTATATAATCTCATGTAATATGGAAGGTATTACCCATTTTATAGAACAAGATCAGGAGAAAAGAAGGTAAATCCCAATCAACTCCAAAGACTATAATAAAACTAAAGCCCAAAATCCATTCCCATATTCATGTTCAAAATAAACTGATAAAAGGTACAAGAAAACTCTGATGAAAAAATAACAAAAGAAATAAAAGAAATAATAACAATTGTCTCGACGCCTAAGCTAGTATGGTCTGGCACGGTTCTCAAAGTCCTCCTACAAACTTGAAATCATTTTTATATACGTAAGGTGAGTATACAGGTATACTCAGTTGGAAAACCAAAATCTCTCGTGCATAAGTGGAGAGACATTCTAATTCCCCATGAGAGAAAAAAAGAGGTAACCACAACACCTAGAAAGGAAAACTATCCACCCAACCTCACCAAGGCACACTCTCCAAATAATGCAAGTGAGGTAAAATAATAATAATAGCACGTCGGTATTTGGGTACCCCACATCACTGTCCCACTAGTTATTTAGAACATCCAATGCATTAGAACTCCCCCATAGATCCTACTATAGTCTCACTACAACCCCCAACAACAACCATATGGTTCATCCCAACTGCACGTTTATCCCACCCACAGATAGCTGGGCCACCACAACCACACATAACCATGCCCCGCAGACACCTAGGCCACCACAAACACTGCCACACCCAAAGACACTTGGGAAAGAACAACCACTGCCTCGCCCGAAACCACCTAGACCCAATACTGAAGACACTTGGGAAACAAACCTACCCGCACACACATGTTCCAACCACAAAAACACACCCTATCTAATGAATTTTGAGCCATAATGAATCTCAAGTCATCACAACCTGCCCAAAGGATCTTGGGTTACGTGAGAGAGGGAGAAAAAATGAGCTAATAACCAGCCACTCATAGGAATGTTGGGAAAAACACCCACCCCCATGAAATGGGGGTGTTTAGCATGAAGTGATCAACATGAGTGGGGTGCGTATATGAAACACAAGAACTAAATTTTATACATATATGTAAAGAAGAACTCATCCAAACCCAAGGTTCTTGAAACCATCAACCAATCCATACACAACCACTCTTACTGTTAACACTACATGAACATGTTTACAACAGCAACAACTAGAGAACAACCCATTTTTTGAAAAACGTTCCCCACCATACTCGTTCTCGTTATCATGTTTAAGTGATTCCATTTAAATTTTTATTCACTACTGAGAAACTAACTGGCATAACCACAAGCCAAAACAACAAGTCAAATAAAACAAACAAACAAATTTTTAAGCATTCACATCCAGTTCTCTTATATGTAACAACATCAAAAAGGATCTGTGAGATCCCTATAAGTACTATAACAAAACCAAGCCCTGACTTAATGGCTCCAAAACATTTACAACCGTCTCCACATGGACTCAGATTCACAAGCCAACAAACTCTCAACCAAATATTCCATTCCTATTTTCATTACCCCACAAACATCAAATAGAACAACCATGCATACCACAAGAACAAATCAAGGATGTTTTTCAAATTTATAAAACACCATTCATTAAGTTCATTTTTTCCTTTTGGTTAACCAGGGTGATCACATAAGGGTTTTTATTCATAATGCATCTATTTAATCAACCAAGTTTACATGATTAATCAGTTTCCATGATTTTTCCTTTCAATCACAAGATTATTCGAAAAATAGTGCTTCATTTGTGTGAAATAATGGACCACCAAAGACCATGATTTTCAGTGGACATGAGCCCATACAATTCACAACATAAAAACAAAGGTAAAAATATAGCATCATCATTATCATTATTGTTAGGTCCACAAGGCTTAATACCCTGAGAGTGGGGGTGAATAAAGGTATGACTAATTTAAAATTAACGCCCGTTCTGATCTTGTTTCGCTGTTAAGAAAAACACTCTTCTCTCTCTTTGCTATTACACAATGTAAACAGAAAGTAAAGCATGCATAGGACATAGAAATCTTACTTAGTTCACCGTAGAGGGCTACGTCCAAGGAGAATACGCCGACAATTTTCCGGTCATACCAATTCCACTAAACTTCACTAGCTGTGGATTACAATGTTCGGGTACAGTCACTCTGTCCCAGGCTCACTGCCTTTGCAAGGATTAGGGTCAGCTCACTGCTTTCCCAAGGGTCACTCCCTATTTCTCTATCTCTATGTCTCACTGTCGATGGAGAGGATCACCTACTTCCTCTTCCTAAGTTCACTGCACTGTGAAGGGAATCCACTCACAGTTTATAGACCTGTAGGTCTCTTCATTTGCATGAAATAATGAATCTTCAACTATTGATAGATGCTCTGTTGAAGTCCAAATTTCATCCACTGATGAATACCTCTTTGCCTCTGAACACTGGGCAATTACTTTTGGAAACACCTTTGCAAAGCACCCTACTTCGCGAAGCTCCCAAATTCGTGAAGCTCAAACAAGACTTCGCGAAGCTCCTGCTTTTTCGTGAAGCACTCTCACGAAGCACTACCGCGAAGCTCAAGTCGTCTCCAAGAAACGTCCCTCGCGAAGCTTACTAAGCCAACGAGGAGCTCTCAGGTTTCACAGAGCTAAAATAGTCACCGTGAATCTCCTCTTTCGCGAAGAACACTGGCACCGCGAACCACCTTCGCAAATCGAGAGCAAAGGATTTTCTCTAAAAATTCTCTCTACTTCTCTCGAGGGGGTCGGCCTCTATTTATATGCGATTCCACTGACCCTCAAAATTTTTGCGCGAATTCAGCGCCACGTCATCTTAAATCGCGAAGCTCCAAAGATTCCGCCGGAATTCTGTCCAAATCACGAAGCACCACTGAAATTTTCCGTTCGTGGAGCTTGACGTAATCGTGAAGCATCACCGTTAACATTTCTTCACGCCTTCGCGATGAAGCTCCCTCGCAAAGCCCTTCACCGCCGAGATGCACTTCATCCTCTGCCATTCGCGAAACTTGACGTAATCGCGAAGACCCACCGCCTCTATTTTTCTGGTCTTCGCGCTTTCCAAACCATGCATCCTATCTTCGCGAAATTCATGCCTTTTCCATATTAAATTATGATCTTCATGAAAATACTATTTTCACGATGCTCACCAAATTCCATATTTTGGACCCCCAAAATTTGGAAAACACTGGGAAACGGCGCCACCTGGTACTACTCTTCTGTACCGCCTCCAAATCGTCTTTTCCATTGTCATCGTTATTTGTCAACAAGGATTGTCAACAACTTCTTGGGAGCTCGAAAAATATCCATGAAAACATGGTTTTTCAACAAACACAATCAACCCAAAAAAATACTGCAATGTTATCTTGAGGTATTTTTTCCCAACAATCTCCCCCTTTGGGTTTGTTGACAACTCTTCACAACTCTGCTCAGAATGATTTTCTGCACTTTGATACCTCACTAAGTCGTCTTCCATCCGCTACCACCATTCGCCTCTTGCGATTATGATAGCATTCAAGGATTCACTTAACACGTACTCTAAGCCCACATGAGCAATGCTCGGCGGGATAAACAAGAGTAATGACAAGTTCATCAATGAATCACTTCATGTAAAACACCAATTGTCGATTCCAACCTGATACCAATTATTAAATTGATACCACTTGTTGAACCACTCTTATACTAATTTGTGATAGATGGAAACCTTCTCTCACCATTCCAACACCATTGTTCTGCTTTTATCACGATCCTCAGCTGTCGTAATATCTATTCTTTGATCGATCACTTCTAGAATTGTCAGATTTAATACCCTCCCCCTTTCTCATTTCTCCCCCTATCTGGCTGCTCCACTGGTCAGCTTCTCCCCATATCATCCATGATTTATCAAAACTCCACACTGTCTCCCCCTTGCACAATCACTATTTTCTCCCCCTTTTTCAACGAACCTAAGGTTAGTCCTTTCTAGTATGTATCATAGTAGAGAACACATATCAGCACATTAGGGAAAAACAAATCATTCCTCAGGGAGAGGGGAGGACCACATCCACAATGTTTCAAGTGCAGGGAATCAACTGAACTCCCAGATCGAGCTGATGCCTTTCAAATGCTTCCTTGGGTAAGGCCTTTGTCAGAATGTCAGCAACCTGTAGTTCTGTAGGCACATACTCCAACTTCACAATTCCATGCTCAATTTTCTCCTTGATAAAATGATACTTTATCTCAATATGCATTGTCCTTGAGTGATGGACGAGATTTTTGCTAAGATTTATAGCACTTGAGTTATCACACTGGATTCCGATCGGAGACTTCACTGTAACTCCCATATCTTCAAGCTGCTGCTTCATCCACAATAATTGTGTGCATGCTTGAGTGTCCGCAATATACTCAGCTTCCGCAGTGCTCAATGAAATGCAATATTTCTTCTTTCTTAACCAAGAAATACAAAATCCACCAAGATAGAATGCACCACCTGACGTTGATTTTCTATCATTTGCTGAACCGACCCAGTCGGCATCAGTATATCCCAATAACTCTGTCTGAGATTTGTCGTTGTTTGTCAAGCCGAAGTCCACCATGCCCTTGATATACCAAAATATTCTTTTTACTGCGAGTGTGTGACATTCCTTGGGATTACTCTGATATCTCACTACTTGGAATGTGGTGAAAACAATATCAAGCCTTGTTGCGGTTAAATACAATAGACTTCCAATGATTTGCCTATATTCTGTGATATTAACTACCTTTCCATCCTAATCTTTTGATAATTTCATCCGGGTAGAAACTCGAGTCTTTATCTCTTTGTAATTTTCCATTCTAAAACTTCTCAATACCTCCTTGGAATATTTAGATTGAGAAATGAATGTTCCATTCCTTCCTTTTGTCACCTGTAGACCAAGGAAAAATGTTAGCTCTTCAATCATTGACATTTCAAAATCATTTTTCATGAATTCGGAAAACTGTCTACACTGATCTTCATCTGATCCGAAAAATATTATGTCATCGACATAAACTAATACCAGCATCCTTTGATTACTATCATTACTGAAATAGAGATTGTAATCAACTTTTCCACCCTGAAAACCAAGCTTCTTCAAGTATTGATCAAGCCTTGAGTACCATAATCTTGGTGGTTGTTTCAGCCCATACAATGCCTTCTTCAGCCTAAAAAATTTGTTCTCATCCTCATGAATGAGAAAACCATCTGGATGCTCAATGTACAACTCCTCTTACAGAACCCCATTCATGAATGCGGATTTGACATCCATCTGGAACACTTTGAACTTTTGTTGCACTACTATGGCCAAAAATAATCTGATTGTCTCCAGCCTTGCAACCGGTGAAAATGTCTCATCTACATCTATTCCCTTGATTTGGGAGTACCCCTTTCTCACTAGTCGTGCTTTGTTCCGAATCACTATGTCATCTTCATTCATATTTTTGCAATAGACCCATTTAGTCCCGATGACATTCTTGTCTACTGGCCTCGAAACAATCTCCCATGTCTGGTTCTTCTCAATCTGATCAAGCTCTTTATTCATAGCCTAAACCCAGTTTTCATCTTCAGCTGCATCGGAAAAACATTTGGCTCCACTTGAGACAAAAACGATGTTTGCTGTGATGATTTCATTCTTCGAGTCTGAACTGGAGCTGTTTGATCACCAATGATATTCTGCCTATCAATTTCAGCTCGACTCTTTGGCTTCCTTGCAGACACAGACTTGACACTTTCTTCTTCATCATCAATATCTTCTTCTGAGTTAGCTTCTTCCACTTCTGCTCCCCCTGGGTTTCTTACCTCATCACCACTTTCATCCAGGAATTGGTCACTGGATATTTGAGTATTCTGTTCATTTTCAACTATAGTGACATCATTACTCTCAATGATTTTCCCAGTCTTTTGTTGAAACATTTATATGATTTGCTTTTCTCGGAGTAGCTAAGGAATATCCCCTCATCTCCTCGTGCCTCAAACTTCTTGTGATTTTCTTTGTTGAGAATAAAACACTTACTTCCAAATATTCGAAAGTATTTCAGCATTGGCTTCTTTCCATACCACAGTTCATATGGAGTCTTCCCTTGCTTCGGACATAACAGAGACCTGTTCGAAACATAGACCGATGTCAAAATTGCTTCCTTCCAAAATTTCTCTGGCAGGTCTTTATCAATAAGCATCATTCTGGCCATGTTTTTGATGATCTGATTTCTCCTTTCAACCACTCCATTCTGTTGGGGAGTTCTTACTGATTAACCTTGATACCTTATCCCGTGTTTCTCGAGATATTATTCCACTTGACTATTTGCGAATTCTATACCGTTATCTGTGTGAAACTTCAGAATTTTCTACCCAGGCATCCTTTCTAATTCCCTCTTATACTACTTTATGCAACTGAAAACCTCTATATTATGGGTAATTATGAATACCCAGGAAATTCTGCTATAGTCTTCAATGAAAATGACATAGTACCTTTTCCTATTTATAGCTCGTGGTGAGATAGGTCCACATACATCAGCATGAACCAGTTCGATCACTCTAGTTGATTTATGTTCCTTTGGCATATATGTATTTCTAATGATCTTCCTTTGTTGGCAAGCATCACATGTATGAGTGCGATCACATGATAGCTTTGGAATGTCTCTAGCAGCATCACACTTTATGAGATCCTCCATAGATGGTTGGCATAGATGACAAAGTTTCTTATGCCACAGCTAGTTTTCTTCCTCTCTGGATAAAAGACATGTATCTTCTTCTCCACCTACAAGGTAGAGATTTCCCTTTGACCTTTTTCCCTGCAGAATAGTTGCTCCATCTTTTCCTTTCACAACACACATCTTCTCGATAAATCAGATAGAGTGCCCAGAGTCACATTGTTGACTAACACTGAGTAAGTTATGACTAAGACCCTATACTACCAAGACATCAGCACGTCTCATATCTTTGCCCCCAAAATTGGCTTTCCCTGAGCCAACAATCTTCAGGCCTTCATCATTTCCAAATTTGACAACTCCTTCTTTGTCATATTTGATGCCTGTAACAAGATCCTTATTACCCATCATGTGGGATGTGCAACCACTGTCAAGGATCCAAACACCAGATCGATCTGATGCTTTAAGGTAAATCTCCTCCACTACGGCCTTCTCATTTTTCTTATTTTCGGTCCATTATTTTTCTTTCACACTCAGCATGGATTGAGACTTCTATTCTTTCTCAGAGTATAATGGACCAACCTCATCTTTCAAAGCCGCAAATCTATTCTGCGTTTTTAACTCACCTGTCCGTTTATTGACCTACTTCTTGCGAATTTTTTGCTTCTTCATTGGAACATTTCTCTGAATGGTCGAAGTACAGTACCTAGCCATGTGCCCAAATCCTCCGCACCAAAAACAGTGTCCTTGAAAATATGTTCTGGAAAACCTTTCTCTGTTTGGATGCCATCTCTGTTCTTGTTTCCTTCTATATCTCTTGGCTATGGAACACACATACTATGAATTTACAATTTTCCCATAGCAATAACACCTGATATAGGATACATTCCTTCGTGATACTTCAGTACTACGATTTTCCCTTTGGGATCTTTGAATATTCTGATTCTGTTTTGTGCCCAAATCAACCTTCAATTTCGGGACGGGTGCTTCCAGTCAGACATTAACTGCCACCAATTTATGTTTCTTATCAAGCCTTGAATCTACCTTAGCATTTGATCTTTCTTTCTGCTTCACTCCTGCTGAACTAAGAGCCTCCTCTTTCATCATCTGTGTCTTATGAATGTCCTGGTTTTCTGATATCACATTGGGGGTCAAGAGTTTTTTTTGATCCTTCATTTTTCGTCTCAGACTTACCACTTCTTCTTAAAGCTCATTGATATGTCTGACCTTCTCCTTTTCTGTGTTAGTCAAACAATCAATTTCCTTCTTTGTTTTGGCTCTCCAAACATCTATCTCTTCACGAGCGGCTTCCAATTCGGCTTCCATATCAACTCTTCCTTCAACTTCTTCTTCCTCTTCTCCAACTTCTGTTTCTTCCTTTTCCTGAGAACAACTGACGACCACTACCATAGAATTTTTTCTATGATCTTTACAATTTTAAAACTCCTCAACCTCTTCATCCTCAGACTCATCTGAACTATCTATTTCTTGTGAAAGATGATTCTTCCTCTTGAAGAAATTTCTCTTGAACTGCTTCTTCCCTTTCACATAGGATGAAGATTTCTTCTTGGGAATTTCAACTTCATCGTCATCATCATCGTTATCTTGAAATTTTTTGGGGTATCTTGCCACAAGATGACTAACCTTTCCACATCGAAAGCATGCTAGTGAAATTTTACCTTTAAACATTCCTCTTCCTCTTTGGAGATTTGAAGAAAGGAAGGACATCACCTCATTTGTCTCTTCTTCTTCATTAGAATCTTCAATGGTGAGTTTCTTCATGGCCTTGAATGCCACCTCTTTGGATTTACCCTTTTCCACAGTCTTGTTATCATCATTTCTCATTTCATACGCAATAAGAGTGTTGTGCAGGTTATCCAATGTCAATTCTTTTGGTTCTTTATCTTCCAAAACAGAAACATTCGGATTGAACGGAGGTTGAAGTTTTCTCAATATGCGCTTCAAAATTTTTATATCTTCGATAATTTCTCCAAGACCCCGCATATCTTCTACCACAGAATTTACCCTGTCAAAGAATGCATCAACAGACTCATTCGGGTTCATTCTCATATCTTCATACTTGTTCCACAACACTTGCATCTTGGCCTCTCTGACTTTTGTATCCCCTTCATAAATATTCAAGAGCTTTTCCCACATGGCATGTGATGTTTTGCATGACATCACCTTTGTATATATGGGATTGGAAAGGGTGCCACCTAAGGCATTGATTGCTTTGGAATCAGCATCCAACTCTTTATGCTCAGCTTCTGATAATGCACCACTAGTAATATCAGTTGTGATACCATGCATAGCTACTGAAAACACATCCATTCCCAAAGATCGAAAATAGTGTTGCATTCGATTCTTCCATATCTGAAAATTACATTTGTCAAAGATCAGAATCCCTCTATAATTAGTGACCTCCATTTGAGAGAAGTACAGCTGTCAACCTATCCCTCTAATACCAATTGTTAGGTCCACAAGGCTGAATACCTTGAGAGGGGGGGTGAATCAGGGTATGACTAATTTAAAATTAACGCCCATTCTGATCTTGTTTCCCTGTTAATAAAAACACTCTTATCTCTCTTTCATGTTGCATAATGTAAGCAGAAAGTAAAGCATGCACAAGACACATCAATTTTACTTGGTTCACCACAAAGGGCTACGTCCAAGGAGCATACGCCGACAAGTTTCCGGTAGTACCAATTCCACTAAACATCACTAGGTGTGGGTTACAATGTTCGGGTACGGTCACTTTGTCCCAGGATCACTTCCTTTGCAAGGTTTAGGGTCAGTTCACTGCTTTCCTAAGGGTCACTCCCTATTTCTCTCTCTCTGGCTCATTGTCGGTGGAGAAGATCACCTACTTCCTCTTCCTAAGATCACAACTCTGTGAAGGGAATCCACTCACAGTTTATAGACCTATAGGTCTCTTCATTTTCATGAAATAATGAATCTTCAACTGTTGATAGATGCTCTGTTGAAGTCTAAATTTCATCCACTTATGAATACCTCTTTGCCTCTGAACACTGGGAAATTACTTTTGGAAACACCTTTGCAAAGCACCCTACTTTGCGAAGCTCCCAATTTCGTGAAGCTCAAACAAGTCTTCACGAAGCTCCTACCTTTTCCTGAAGCACTCTCGTGAAGCACTACCGCGAAGCTCAAGCTGTCGCCAAGAAACATCCCTCGTGAATCTTACTAAGCCAACGCAGAACTCTCAGGTTTTGCGGAGCTACAATAGACGCTGCGAAGCTCCTCTTTTGCGAAGCACACTGGCTCGGCGAACCACCTTCGCAAATCGAGAGCAAAGGATTTTCTCTGAAAATTCCCTCTACTTCTCTCTAGGGGGTCGGCCTCTATTTATAGGTGATCCCACCGACCCTCAAACTTTCCACGCGAAGTCAACACCACGTCATCTCAAATCACGAAACTCCAAAGTTTCCACCGAAATTATGTCCAAATCATGAAGCACCATGGAAATTTTACGTTCGCGGAGCTTGACGTAATTGCGAAGCATCACCATCAACATTCCTTCGCGCCTTCGCCGCAAAGCTCCCTCGCAAAGCCCTTCACCGCCGCAATGTGCTTCAGCCTCTGCCGTTCACAAAGCTTGATGTAATCGCGAAGACTCACCGCCTCTATTTTTCTGGTCTTCGCGATTTCCAAACCAGGCATCCTATCTTCGCGAAATTCATGCCTTTGCCATATTAAATTATGATCTTCATGGAAATCCTATTTTCGCGATGCTTATCAAATTACAAATTTTGGACTCCAAAAATTTGGCAAACACTGGGAAACGGTGCCACCTTATACTGCTCTTTCGTACCGCCTCCAGATCGTCCTTTCCTTTGTCATCGTTATTTGTCAACAAGGATTGTCAACAACTTCTTGGGAACTCAACAAATATCCATGAAAACCTGCTTTGTCAACAAACACAATCAACTCAAAAAAATACTGCAATATTACCTTGAGGGATTTTTTCTCAACAATTATCACCCATTAATTATTTAAAACTCTATTTATTATCTTCGTTTAAAGTTGGTTTCTTCTAATTACTAAGTTAACATCATCATACCCACCCCTCATGATGCACTATAAAGATAGACGAAGGAAAAATCCCTACATGGATGATCAAGGATCAAAATTTTCTCGTTGCACCAAGAACTTAAGAAGAATGACTCATAGGAAGAACTTCAAGGATGATAAAAAAGGATCCAGTATGGGAACATGATTCGTCTTGTGAGGAATTCTCAAGGCTCACTTAGAGAAACAAAAGGGAGAAGGAAGAGAGTATCTTGGCTTAAGAAGAGGCCATATCCTAAAATCAGGGAGACCATTTAGAAGTAATTAAAAATTATATCATGGATTGACCATACGAATTGGTAGTTTCACACATTAGGATTAATTTATATTTAATAATTATCCTTAGAGATGGTGGAGATAGACCATAGGATGACTGTGAGTTTATATATTTACTTTAAAAATAGAAAAACACATAACAAGGTGAAACTGGAAAACACGAGAGGCTGGAAAATGAGGAAATGGGTGTGAAACAGATGAAATGGTTATAATTATTGGTAATTCCAGAGTATAACAACTCTTTGGGATTTAAAACATATTTTACAGGCCTTAAAACGGCCTTAGATCTCTTAAAAGGGGGTATTTAAACACTTTTACGTTAAAATAGGAGTTACTGGAGAAAAACTGGATAGTCTGAGAGAGACTGGAAATGACTCACCAATGGGTGAGTCATTGACACCCAGGAACCATTGACCTAGCACCATCACCTTGGCAATGTTTCCCATCGGTGCCACCATTCGTCAAACCTGAAATTTTGGAAAACTCCTCAATGAGTCACGGATGGCCCCTAGTAAGTCTCGAATATCAGGTTTTGGAAAAGTAATGTACCAGGAGGATTTGGATATTTACATCAAAAAACTCTCAAACTATTATTTCCCTCAATAATTCAAGAGTAAACACGAAGAAAAGAGAGGGGTCCAAACAACCACCTTGTAATATACCTCTCAGGGAAAATCCACCCTAGAGTTATTTGAAATATGAAATAAAACCTCGACATCCAGGGAAATTTCTCTCACATCTATATCCTGAAAAACTATGCAAACACTACCTCTCCTCTCCCCCAAGTAACCACACAAACACAAAAAGCTTACACCATCGAGATACATGGGATAGGGATCTCTTTCATCCTTGTCAAGATACTATCTGCTTTGGGTGGTAGTGACTCGCCCGGATGGGTTTAATCGCATCTACATTAATGCGTCTTAATTAGGGATCAGTTTCTCCCCTCCCCATAGTCAGGATTTTTCACACAAAACAATGAACAATGGAAACAAATCATCATACAGTAAACAGGTTTGACAGTTCATCATAACCAAGATACAAATTAAACACAAGATCAAAACTCAAAACAGCTCTAGTTATTGGAAACATATATGTTCTTCCCATTACCTGGTACTCTCCTCAAGGCCATCATGCCTCCACAACACACGAACCAAGGGGATGGTCCATCCATGAAGCACATTCTCCTTACGATCCTTGATTCTCAGTGGTTGCTCCATGAATGTCGCATCATCCTCGATATTCAACTCTCCCCAGTCGAGGATGTGGGAGTCATTGTGTAGATACTAATGAAGATGAGATACATTTAAGATATTACAGATCCTCTCAAGTGGTGGTGGTAACGCCAGCTGATATTCCACCTCACCGACTCGTCCTAACACCTCGAAAGGTCTGATGAAACTGAGAGAAAGCTTACTCCCCCTTCCAAACCTCCACTGCCCACACCGAGGGGAGTCCTTTAGGAACACATGGACTCTAACCTCGAACTCCAAGGGTCTCCTCCTATGGTCAGTATACAACTTCTGATAGTCCTGAGATGCATTCATCCTCTCACGCACAATCTAAACCTTCTCGGTCATTCTCTGCACCACCTTTGGGCCAAGAACACCTACCTCCCCAACCTCTATCCAGTACACGAGTGAATGAAACTGTCTCCCGTACGAGGCTTAAAATAGTTCCATGATAATAGTAGAGTGGTGGATATTTTGTAGGAAAAATCTATCATAGGAAATTTTTGTACCCATGATCCTCCGAAGTCTATAACACATGCCCACGACATATCCTTCAATGTCTAGATGGTCCGCTCTATCTACCCAACTATCTGTGTGTGGAAAGTAGTGATAAGAAATATATGGGTGACAAAAGTAAGATATTATTACTTCCAGAAATGTGAATTAAATCATGTATCTTTATATAAAATGATGGTTCTAGGAACTCTGTGCAACTGCATAACATCACCCACGTACTTATGCACTAAGACATTCACTGTGCTTGACTCATTAACCGCTAAGAAGTGAGCCGATTTCATCAATCGGTCCACCACTACCCATATGGAATCACAACCTACCTAATATCTAGGTAGTTCTATGATGAAATCCATCGATACATCATCCCACTTCTACTTGGGAACGTATAAGGGTTGAAACAGACCATCGGGAACACAGTGTCCAGCATTCACCTGCAGACACACGAGGCACTTTTTCACAAACTCCACCACTGCCCACTTTACTCTTGGCCACCAAAAATGTCCTCTCAATCCCTGGTACATCTTTGAGATTCTTGGTTATACCACCAGGGTTGAGCTATGGAACTCACAGAGAAACCCCTTGTGCATCGTCTCTAGGACAAACAACTTCCTGCGTAAAAGAATCTGATTTTGACCATCCTCTGACCATCCTTCTGAATCATCACCCTGGTTAACAGGATCATGCATCACTTTATCCTATGATTCTCCCTACTGAGACTTCTCCACCTTTTGTACCATTGTATATTGCACTATCATCTGAAATAGACAGCCTCTACCATCCTCCACTCTCATGCCCAGATATAAAGAATCCAACACCTCCATTGCCTTCCAAGCATCTATTTACTCCCAAACCAAAATCCTCATATGACTTCCTACTCAAGGAATCGACCACCACGTTCCACTTACATGAGGTGTAAGAGATCTCAAAGTCATAGTCCCAAGGAAACTTCATCCACCTCCACTACCATAAGTCCAGGTCTCATTGGGAGAAGATATACCTCAGGTTCTTGGGATTTGTGAAGACCACGAAGCATTCCCCGATGAGGTAATGTCCCCACAACTTTAGCGCAAACACAACCACTACAAGTTATAGATCGTGGGTGGAATAGTTACATTAATGAGGGCGTAACTTCTTAGACCCATAAGAGATAACCCTGTTTGTTTCATCAGCACACACCCCTGGCCTAGATCAGAAGAATCACAGAACACTTCAAACGTTACCCCTTCCTCTAGGAACCTCAGCACTGGAGCACTGACCAACTTTCCTTTTAGATAATTGAAAGCTTCTTGGAACTAATTACTTCATATGAAAGCTTGGTATTTTCTAGTCAGGGCTATCAAAGGTGGTGAAACTAGAGAGAAGTCAGGTATGAACCTTCAGTAGTAACCTTCCAGTCCTAGGAAACTACAAACCTCTTCCAAGTTCTTGGGTGCTTCCCAAGAAACAACTGCCTCAACCTTCGATGGGTCCACTAGTATTCCCTATTGGGACACCACAAATCCAAGTAAGTGCACCTCATATGTCCAAAACATTCGCTTGAACAACTTCCTGTAGAGATGGTGGTGTCGGAGGATCTCCAAAATTGTCCTTAGATGCTTGGTGTGATCCTTCTATGAACTTGAGTAGATCAAGATATCATTGATGAACATCACTTTGAATCGGTCCAGATACTTGTTGAAGAAAGAGTTCATGAGCCCCATGAACACATCTAGTGCATTTGTAATATCAAATGGCATGACCATGAACTCAAAGTGGCCATATATGCACCTGAAATCAGTCTTAGAGTTATCACCCTCCTTCACCCTAAACTGGTGATATACAGACCACAGGTCGATCTTAGAGAACCAATCTTCTCCATTCAACTATTCAAAAAGTTCATCGATCCTTGGAAGGGGGTAATGGTTCTTGATTGTAACCTGATTCAATCTTCAGTAATCTATGTACAGCCTAAGACCATTGTATGCCTTATTTTTGAACAAGACTGGAGCACCCCATGGTGATGTGCTTGGTCGGATAAAACCCTTATTCATCAGGTCATCAACCTGAATCCGCAACTCCTGAAACTCAGAAGGTGTCATCTGATAGGGATTCATCGAAATCAAACGATCATTGGTTTGTAAGTATATCATGAACTCAACATTATATCTAGGGGTGGAGTCACAACCTCTTTAGGGGATATGTCCAGGAACTCAGTAACAATCCCCAAGAACTTACACCATCTCTGAGTCTTCTAATTCCACAGACAGCTCAACTAACAAGGAAAGGAGGGGCTCCACACACCGGTTTCCCTCCTAGAAACCCCGCTCACCCATAAAAGTGACATGATGGTCACCCATATCTGAGAACATGACCCTTCTCCAGAATCAGTTTATAGAAGCGTGCATGGAAAATAGTCATTCGATACCCAGGATGATATCGTATGGATGCATCTGTAGCAGAAATATATCCCCACTAGACTGACGTAGCCCCAACATTAGTCTATATCCTCGATAAACATCAAACAAGCTGGTCTGTCCTCCAACTGGAGTACTCAACACTAGGGGCATAGAAAGTCTCTTTACTTCAAGACCCAGGGAATGGGATAGAATGGGTGCAACAAAGGAGTGTGAAGCTCCTAAATCAATCAAGGCATAGAAATGAGTACTAAAAAGATTAATCATACCTTGAACGACCTATGGTCCTACTGGAACTGCTACCTCTACAGCGTGTAACTGCCCACACCCAACTCCTCTTCCCCTCATCTATTGGAAACCTCCCCAACCATGCCCTGAAAAAGGTCCCTTAGGAGTTTCCTAAGGTTGGCCTCCTCCGGCACCATCCACCCTCGGTGGAGCCGGAGCTCGCTGCCCCTACTACTGCTACTAAAAAGGTCTGGCTGGAAACTGCTGCTACTGATGTGGGCACTAAACCTACCCACCCCCACTGTACTGAACTCATACTAGGAACCGACTCTAGATGTGGCCAAAACTTCCACAAGAAAATCACCTCGGTCTCGGGTCCATGGTGAAAGGACAAGGGCCAGCAGATCGAAACTAGAACTACTGAGGCATGCTCCTCGCCGACCAAAACCTTGAAGGCCCTGATGCTGGAGGTCTACTACTGATAGCCTTCCCCTTTGAAAAGCTCAACAGGTTCTCATTTGAGTCCCACCTCCCAGTGTGTGCATCCACTCCACTAATTTAGCCTTCTTCTGAACATCCAAGTACGTCAGTAGAGTGAAGGGAGTAACAACATACTAAATATAAGGTCAGAGTGCCTCCCCTAAACATCTCACCCAAGACTCGTCATACAGAAAGAGTTCAGGAGAAAAGTGTAGAAGATCATTGAAACTGATACCAACCTCCCTCACTGACATACTCCACTGCTGGGGGGAGAGAAACTCCTACCTGTTCTTGGACTTCATCATAGAAGAAAGAAATTCCGCCTGGAATTCCTACTCAAAGTCATCCCACAAAACCTCATTCTCCATCCTCTCCCTGAGGTAGAGTGTACACCACTGACATGTTTATCCCCTTGTCTGACTAACTACCAATGGAACACAGTACTCCCTTAGAGCATCGATCAAGTTAAAGGTGATTTCCAACTCCTTAAGACAACCCTCTGTCTCTAAGTTAGAAACACTACCCCCATACATTATGAGGGTCTGTTGCTGGAAGGAACGTAGAGTCTTCTGCCACTTCACATCCTATTCCTCTCGATCAATCCTCCAATGATCGACCAGATCAACCTGCTGGGCCTCGACTATCCATACTACCTGTGGAAGTCATCTGGGTTCCACAGCTGAAAAGAGAAACAATGAATTGATAATCCCTAGTAGTGTAGAAGATCCCTTTTAAATTTTGTTTAAACTTTTTATTTATTTTAAATTCCCATAATACCTAAGACTCACCAGAACACAAGTAATTATGATGCATGTACATTTCCTAGGGTCTCTAACCTAGAATCAGTGTAGCCTCACTTGGTCATTCAGTGGGTCCAGAGTCCTTGCATCAGATCATGAGGGCCCTAAAATCCTGTGTCCTAGCCGGTCTTCCCTTGCCTATTTCACGTACCAAGATTTCCTAACCATTTTCCCTACCATCCCATGAAATACTCATTGTTCCCAACCCCAATCTCCATTATATCTCTCAACCTGTCTTTGATACCATTATGTCACAACCAACCTTCTCTAAGATGAGGGGAGGGACAGAAAACTGCCAAACCCATCATTCTTCAAGTTGAAGTAGAGATAATGACCCCTAAGTCCCACCTTCAATAGGCCCTAGAGTGATGACTAGTACCAAGGGTATAGAATCTCACGTAATATGGAAGGAATTTCCCTTTTTATAGAACAAGATTGTCAGAAAAGACTATAAATCCCAAACTACTCTGATGACTGGAATAAAAGTAAATCCCAAAATCCATTCTCATATGCATGTTAAAAATAAAATGATTCAAGGTACAAGAAAACTCTGAAGGAAACTTACCAAAAGAAAAAAATAGAAATGAAAATTATCTCGACGCCCAATCTAGTACGTCCCAACACGGTCCTCAAAGTCCTCTTGGAAACTTGAAGGTGGTTTTATATACGTAGGGTGAGTATACAGGTATACTCGGTAGGAAAAAAAAGCTCTCATGAACAAGTGGGGAGACATTCTAATACCCTGTGAGAAAAAAAAGGTAACCAAAACACCTAGAAAGGAAAACTATCTACCCAGCCTCACCGAGGCACACTCCCCAAATAACACAATTCAGGTAAAATAATAATAATAGCGCATCGATATTTGGGTACCCTACACCGCTTTCCCACTAGTTATTTAGAACAATCTACGCATCAGACCTCTCCAACAGATCACATTGCACTCCCACTACCGCCCCAAACAACTACCATATGGGCCATCCCAACTGCATTTTTATCCCACCCGCAGACACCTAGGCCACCACAACCACACATAACCACACTCGCACACACTTGGGCCATAATAACCACCGCTACACCCAAAGATACCTGGTCCAAAACAACCATTGCATCACCCGAAGATACTTGGGCCTCATCCCAAAGACACTTGGGAAACACACCTGCCCGCAAACACCTAGGAAAACCACTACAAAACACCATACCTAAATAGTCTTGGGCCATAATGAACCGCAAGCCGTCACAACCAGACTGAATGGTCTTAGGTTATCTAAGAGAGGTAGAAGAAAGAATCTAATAACCATCCACTCATATGAATGTTGGAAAAAACATCCTCCCCCGTGAAATGGGGGAGTTCGACATGAAGTACTAAACATGGGTGGGGTTTGTATAAGAAACACAAGAACTAAATTTTATACATATAGGTAAACAAGAACTCATCCCAACTTAAGGGTCTAGTAACCAACAACCATCTCATACACAACCACTCTTGTTGCTAACCCTACATGCACAAGTTTACAACAGCCACAACCAGAGAACAACCCAAATCTGGAAAACAGTTCCCAATCGTACCTATTCTCATTATCATGTTTAAGTGATTCCATTTAAATGTTTATTCACTACCAGTAAACTAACTGGAATAACCACAAGCTAAAACAACAACTGAAAGAAAACAACCAAACAAAAATTTAAGCATTCACGCCTAGTTCTCTAGTGAGTAACAACATCAAAAGGGATCTGTGAGATCCCTCGAAGTATTAGAACCAAAACAAGCCCCAAATTACTAGATCCACAACATTTACCGCCATCTCCACATAGCCCCAGATTCACAAGCCAAAAACCTCTCAACCAATGATTTCATTCCTCTTTTCATTACCCCACAAACATCAAACAGAACAACCATGCATATCACCAGAATAGAGCAAGAAAGTTTTTCAAATTTATCCAAAACCATTCATTATGTTCCTTCTTTCCATTTGGTTAACTGGGGGGATCACAGAAGGGTTTTTATTCATCGGGTATCAATTTAATCAACTAAGTTTACATGATTAATCAATTTCCATGTTTTATCCATTCAATCACAAGATTATTTAAAAAACAGAGCTTCATTAGTGTGCATGAAAGGACCACCAAAGACAATGATTTTCAGTGGACATGAACCCATACAGTTCACATAAGGGTGTAATTTTGGCACGGTCCGGCCTAGACAGGGACGGGCCGGGCCAGCCCGAACAACCCCATGGGGTGGCCCGAGCTCGGCCTCGGGTTGACCTAAACCTTCGGGTCGGGCAGGGCTTTTTCGGGCCGGGTCAGGCTTTTTCAAGGCGGGACATGGTGGGCTTTAATTATTTTCAAAATAATTGTCTGTTTTTAAAAAAAATTTAAACATTTTTTAACATTTATTTAAAATGTTTCTTTATATTTATTTTTAAATGCATGTTTTTTGTAAAAATGTTCATTTTATTTTTTATTAACATTTTACAGTGGGTGGATATTTTTTTGTCTAAATAGATTTATATATTGTGAATATATATATATATATTATTTGTAAATTTTAAAATAATAATAATGGGTGGAAAACTGTTGTGGGTGAGTTTAAAGCATTATTATTTAAACGTTTTTCTAACATTTATTTAAAACATTTATTTACATTTATTTTTTTATCTTATTTATAATTTTTTAAGTGTTTGTTAATATTTATTATTTAAAATTTTTTATTTAACCCATTTTTTAATATATGTTTAAAATGTTTTTTTACATTAATTTTTTAATGATTAATTTAAAACATTTTTGAATTTTTTAAAACACATGCTTTTTACATGTATTTTTTTAAAACATTTAACTTTTTTTCATATTTTAATGAAAAAAGTATTTTTTAAGTGTTTGTTTTAAAAATAATAATTTAAATGTTTGTTTTAAAAACTTTTTTTAAGTATTTTTTTTAAACCTTTATTTAAACCATTTTTAACAGTTATTTAAAACGTTTTTTTTACAATTTTTTTAGACTTAATTTAATTTTTTTTGAACGCATATTTTTTAAAAGTATTATTTTAAACATTTAACACGTTTTATGTAAAAATATTTTACAGTAGGTGGATATGTTATTCATTTCAAAATAAATTTATACATGTCTGTGACTTTATATATATTATGTAAAAATTAAAAAAAAAATTAATGATTTATTGTGAGGTGCGCAGCAGTGGGTGGTGGGTTTATAGTGTTGTTATTTAAACGTTTTTTAATCATTTATTTAAAATGTTTTTTTACATTTATTTTTTTAACTTATTTATGAAAATTATTTTTAAGCATTTTTTTAATTTAAAACATTTTTTAAATGTTTTTTAATTTTCTTGCAGGGCAGGCCTGACCCGACCCTGTCTGGGCCGAAATTACACCCTCAGCGGGTGCGCAGCAGTGGGTGAGTTAATTTTTTTCTAAATAGATTTATATATGTATATATAGTATATATAATATATGTAAGTTTCATCATATTTAAAAAAAATGAGGTTGGGGGTGTGTGAATATCATTTGGTGAGTAGTTATTTTTTTGTTAATATATAATAAGTTATTATTTATATATATAATATGATAGAATTGTAAAAAAATAATTAGCAGTTGGGGGGTGCGCTGCAGTGGGCATGTTAATTTTTTTTTTCTAAATAGATTTATATATAATATAAGCAAGTTGAAACATATTTAAAAAAATTAATGAGGTTGGGGGACGTGCACGAACATCATTAGGTGAGTGTGTTATTTTTTTTGTTAATATAAAATAAGTTATTATATAATATTAAATCATTGACACACACACATATATATTATTAATGGGTTTTAAAAAGCCACACTTAATTGATATATATTATTAATAGCTTTATATATAATATTAATATATTTGATTATATATATATATATAATATGCAAGTTTCATCATATTTTAAAAAAAAATTACTGAGGTTGGGGGTGTGCGCGAACATCATTGGATGAGTGTGTTATTTGTTTTATTAGTATATAGTAAGTTATTATATATATAATGTTAAATGATTGATATATATATAATATGAGAAAATTATAAAAATAATAATTTGGGGTTGGGGGTGTGTCGTAGTGGGTGAGTTAATTTTTTTTCTTAATAGATTTATATATGTATAGTATATATAATATACACATGTTGCAACATACTTAAAAAATTAATGAAGTTGAGGGACTTGCACAAACATCATTATGTGAGTGTGTTATTTTTTTTATTGATATACAACAAGTTCTTATATATATATATAATATTAAATCATTGATATATATATATATATTAATAGTTATGTTTATATATATATTATATTAAATCACATACATATATATATATATATATATTATTAATGGATTTTTAAAAACCACACGGCTTTGTTTATATATATACACACTATTATATATATAATTATATAT
This sequence comes from Viscum album, assembly GCA_963277665.1. Taxonomy (NCBI): domain Eukaryota; kingdom Viridiplantae; phylum Streptophyta; class Magnoliopsida; order Santalales; family Viscaceae; genus Viscum; species Viscum album. The sequence continues at coordinate 1,374,916,864 of OY728135.1, forward strand.
TGTTGTATATATATTTATACACACATTATAATTATATATAATAATTATTATATGTATATATATAATATTATTTTTTGTTAATATATAATGATATATAAACACATATATATATAGAAATATATATATATATCTATATACATATATAGATAAATATATATGTATACATATACATGTATATATATAGGTATATATTTGTATGTATATATGTATATATATATATATAAGCTGGTGATTACTTTATAGGCGCTGCCTTGGGAGCTTGTGGTAGGGGGATTGAATCCATCTACTCGCATTTTCTCCGTTAATTTTTTTACAACAGGCGGGCCCTAGCAGGGGCTAGAGGGCTGGGCTTCGTGAGGGCCAGCGGGCCGGGCTTTTTCGGGCCGGTCTGACCTGGCCCGCGGGCCTTCATGGAAAGGCCCAGACCCGACCCGCTGAACATACAGCCCGAGCCCGGCCTGGCCCGATGCGGGCTTTGTCAGGCCGGGCCGCTCGGGCTTTCGGGTCGGGCCTGTCGGCCTTTCGGGCCGCTGGGCCAAAATTACACCCTTAAAATCACAACATGATAACGAAGGTAAAAATATAGCATTATCATCATCATTCCCACCCCTTCATTCTTTAAAAGTACATTTATTATTTTCGTTTAAAGTTTGTGTCATCTACGTCATAAGGGAACATCTTCATACCCACCCCGCATGATGCACAATAAAGAGGGATGAAGGGAAAACCCAAATTGGATGATCAAGGATTGAAGTTTTCTTATTGCGCCAAGAACTGGGGAAGTGAGACTTGTAGGAAGAACTCCAAGGCTAAGCGGAAAGGCTCCAGTACGAGTGCACGATTCGTTTCAGGAGGAATTCTTGTAGAGAACCGTATCCTGACGTACATGGACATTACATTACTTTTGCGGAATACTTAGTACATAACAAAAACACACACACATAAGGATCGTAATAGTTTAGTGTCTTTGGAAACTCGGAACGTAATCTTGTAATCATGGTGAAAGATCTTCAATATCTCCCATAATGATCTTCCCTTTTTTTTACCTAAAACCTTTCTTTATATCCTGGGGAAAAGAAAACATAAAAGGGTGAGCTCAAATGCTCAGTAAGGGTAAACAAAATAAAAATCAATCACATCATATTCATAAGAACATAACTTTTGGAAATCTTAACCTGCAAAAGAGAGCATAATTTCATAACATGGGATAAATCATAGTAGTAAAATGAAATACCAATAATCATAACTTAAAACATGAAACTTTTTGGCATACACACATAATCATAGAGAATCATTTCTTGTTAGTCAATACTCATTGCCAAGACTATCTTAGTGGACAATTTCCCTTTCTGAACCGAGTCACCCTCGTTTCAGTCCTGTTTCACTGAACCGGTATAACCTACCATTCCATCCATGTCAATCTCATGAGATATAAAATCTTTACCCAATGCATTGGAGGGAGATATAGGTCCCACCCATCTCATTATGATACCATTCTTATGTGTGCCACAAAATCATAAATCATACATCATTGCATAACCCATGTAATACAAATGGGAATCTTAAAAATTGTGACATCATAAAACAATTAATATAAGATAAATGATTTCATAAAAATAATTCCATCAAAACATAATAATAATAGGCATAAAATCAGAACCCTGTATTATCTTATATGGAAAATGGTTTTGATAAAACACTTGAAATGAATTTTTGTGGAAAATATCCTTTCTTCTTTAAAATCATTTTCTTTTCACAAAATGTCATGAAATTTTAAAAGAAAAGGATTTTGTTGAAAATATTCATGAAATCTTTTTGAGGAAGCATCATGAAAATATGGCTTTATAAAACCATAAAAATCCTTTCATGCCGTATAAGTTAAAAAAACATTCTTCGTACTTTTGTCAGAAAAGTAAAAAAGTATCTTATACGAAAAACGACAAAAGATTTCTTTCATATCTTTTACTAAAAACTCACCGAAGGGTAAAAAAATTGTAGGTGAATGGAAATAATATTACATATTGAGGAAACATTGATGTGGATGATAAAATACACCCCAGTAAATTCCAATGTATAAACAATCTCAGATAAAAATGAGATTGTGATATTTCCCTTACCTTATGTCTGATTTGCTTCGTAAGTGTCTGAACCTCCTGTATAACGATTTAAATAATGTCATTGACTTATTAAAGAATCATATTCATTGTTATTATATCATATATGGTTCACTTATGACTTTATATTACCTGTTCTTTTGTAAATTCCATGTTAAAGAGCGTTTTGGGTAAAATTGTTTCATTTGTCGTCCGTGTTTTGACTTGTAATTATTCATATGATTACTTAGATAATGATTACAAAATTCCAGAATATAAAACATGATTTATATATATATATATATTCAGAATATACATATATATAACAAATCAGTAAATGGAAAGAAATACACCGTTCATGGAGACGGTAGTCCGTACGTACGCATGAACGCAGTTTTCGTTTCCTTATTGAATTGAATGGAATTGTAGATGACATACATATATATACACATAAATCCAGTATCATTATTATGCCATATATTTAATGATTACTTATTATATATAATTTATAGTCATTCATGAATGGTTTAAAGTGGGGAATGAGTCTCATCACATCGTGGAGACGGTAGTCCGTACGTACGCACGAGCGATGATATCGTTTTCATGATCATGGGACTATATTGGAATGTATGTATAATATTTCAGAATAAATATTACTTTAAAATAATAATATATAGTTATTATTTACACCATTATACCCATCCAAGTATGGTGGTGGTGGAAAATAGATTTCACCACGGCGTGGAGACGTTATTCCGTACGTACGCACGCACGGTGATTTCGTTTTCCGTAGGATGGATAGATAGTGAGATAGGATTGTTTCATACTTATAATAACATATAAATATATTATTGATACTGATTTTATTACTTTATAATGAAACAACCTAATAATAAGAAGTGGAAGAAGAAATAAAGGTGAAAGAATCGGTAACGGAAATTACCTCTTCTTTGAAGCGCCTCTTTGAGACATCCTCTTAGGGCACTAAAATTGGTCTTTGAGGAAGACCAGAACCTCTAGGATGTTTCTAGGGAAGTGGAGAAGATAATTTTTTAGGGGTTGGCCGAGCATGAAGGCTCAAAGTTGTGTGAGGAAGAGAGGGAGGAGGTTCCCTTTTATAAGGGAGGGGAGGGGTACCTTTGGAATTGTTAAAAATATTAATTTATAATAACTCTAACCCCACTTAAATCCTCCAAAGAAGACTCATATTCAAATATTAGATGAGATAGGGTTGTAATATCATCAAAAAATCAAATTTAGACATGTTTGGATCTTATTTTAAACCTTATCGTTATGATTTATCCTTATTTAATCTATTTAAGTTTATTTGTTGTAATAAAATTCTAAATTTTAAATTAAAACAAATAATTACTTATTTTTTGTGAATTTTCAATATATTTTTACTTTATAACATTATAGAACATATAAATTTAAATTTATAATTTTTAAATATTTTTGTGGTTTTTAAACAATTTTATAATATGTTATTTTTATAAAATAACAATAGTGTCAATTTTGACATTATTCATTTATTTGAATTTTAATAAAATATATACAGAAGATATGTTCGAAATAAAAGATTTAATATATTAATAAAAGGTCATATGTATCTATAAAATTAGTGGATCACATTAAATAGTTCATATATTATTTATTTTATTATTTTTAAAACCATTTATTTGGTTATCTCATAATAAAATAATTACTACATCATTTTTTATAATTATTTAATATAATTATTTGAAGCATAAAAATTCAAAATAAAATCCTATGATGAAGATAAATATATTACCTTTCAGAATAACACTTTTACTCGAATTTATCATCTTAAAATCAAAATATATAAATTGTTATATTTATTAAATTATGAAGGTGACAACTCTCGCATCATTAATAATAAAGTAATATAAGTGTCATAATTGCTTGTATAAGACTCCCAATGGTCAAATATTCTACCATTGGATGATTATAGTTTACAGTTACATGACCAATAAGTTTTGGTCAGGGTTTTGGGCCTTTTATGGTCACTATTAGTTTAATAAAAACTATATTCTTGATTTTTAATTAGATAAATAATTTCTGCATCACTATTGTGTCACAATTAATGATAATTATTTAATCCCAAAAAATTCTAAATAAATTCTCATGATGTAGATAATTTTGTTAGCTTTCTGTAGACTATTCATGTTCTAAGTTTTATTATGTTTATCACTAAGTTAAAATTATTATACTTATAAGATTTAAGAGAGTGACATGTTGTCACTTTCTTTGGTTTTAATAATAATTAAATTATTTTCATAGTCAAAAGTCCATAAAATGAATCTAATATGACCCTTAGTTGATATGGGTTTACCTTTAGCCATCAAATAGAATTTTGTCATGTGTTAGGGTAATTTTATAAAATTATATTTACCCTTAATTACCCGATTTACCTTTAACTATGGTAAATAAAATTTACCGTAGTTACTATTCATAATTCCAAAAAATAAAAAGTAGACTATTAACATAATTTGGACCCACTGATTCCAAATATGTAATCCATTTTTTAAAATTCAAAACACAGAAGTTTCATAAATTAAATTAAAAATAATCCTATTGTCGAATAAAAACGGGTTTTTGTTTAAAACATTGCAAAAGATTGAATTAAATTAACCTACTAATTCAAGGTAAAATCAATGATAATGACATACATTATATTAAATGGTAAAAATATATTCTCTTTATACTTTAAAACCAATCAATATTATAATTTAACCACATAAGATATTACGATGAAAAAAGTTGTTTTTAATTAAAATATAGCGTGCTTTTACTATTCATTAAAATGTGAAAATTACCAGAATAATATGAAAAATTTATCCAAAGTAAATTTTTATTTCTTGATTCCAAAGAAGAATTTTATTTTGTCAATTTGAACTTATAAACATGTCAAAAACTATATTTAATGTGGGTGTGCCATCAAAAGGCGGCAAAACTGCATTTTTTGAAAAATACTTATTTTACCCGAAAATTTTATTTTGTTCTTATACCATGTTATAGAAAATGTGTAAGTGGAATAATAATGTTATAAAATTCAAAATTTAGTTAATATTATTCATAATGGATAGTTCATGACAATATTATAATAATATATCATTTTTTATTAAAACCCGGTATTGCGTACAACACACGCTATCGAGGAAGGTCGCGATTGCGTGTAATGGAAGCCAAGTTAGGGTTGCGTGTTGTGAAAGAATCCTTCGTTGATTCATATAATAGAATCCACCCATATTTAATATATATATATATATATATACACTCAATGTTGCGTAGAATAACTATTATCAAAATTGTGTGTAACACGGTCCAAGAATAGTGTTGTGTATACTACAAGCTAATACGGTGTTGCATATAGCGAAAGGTAATCTTGGTGTAGAATACAATACAAGACATTAATGAAATTAAAATAATATTTTTCATAAAATCTCAGGGTGTTACATTCTACCCCCCTTAAAAAGAATTTCTCCCTCGAAATTCGTCGAGGGTATAAATGGTTTACTACTTGAAATTTTCTTTAATAGAAACCCACATCGTAAAAATGAATACCAAAAACAATCTTTAAAAACAAAAGTATGAAACGTAACGGTTACCCAAATAAACTAATCACTGGGTTTCCACATAGGTGAAAATATGTATATGGAAGAAAAATCTAACCATAATGTTCTTATGGAGAGTGGTAGAGAACATGGTTATGGAAAAGCCAACAATCACAAATCCATAAATTTGTGACGATCTAAGGTACCATCAGATTAATCAGATATAAGAGCACTAGGAAAAACATTTTTGGTTTTGAAGATCGTTTCCCTAAAGTTGAAGAATTTGAATTAGAATAAATACTTACTTTATTTTGGTACAATGTCACTGTTGTTCATGCCTTGAACAATTTCCACATCATCTCTTAAATAAATGAAGTTGAATTTGTTATTTGTGAAGTGTTAGCATATCACGCGATAGAGTGACGGGTCATTCCATCTGTCTCAAAGAAAAAATTAGAAAAAGTTATTAAATATACATAAGTCATTCTAAAGTGATATTAATCGTATATGGTTCATAAAATGGACTTATACTTCATATATCATACTAATTAATATAATAAAACTAGTTTCGACTAAATGGGGACTTCATGTAGACCAGTGGTAGGTGATAAAGGCCAGTCGCACTTCGGTTGTGGGTTCGATTCCCACAGCCTTGTCCGACGCGATGGGATGTCGCCCGTCCTGCAGGTTGTCCTTTTTCTAAAGCTATATTACTATAACATCCCATCAATAATATCGAAAAACGTTTTATCCTAACTTATGTCCAACATAATCCATTCCAATATTTAGGCTTATCTAAAATACTTCGGTCCAACCTCATAGAATAAAGAAAATGATTACTTGAAATGTCATCAACCAAGCATGTGAATACCATCATTTATCCCCCATATATCTTGTTGGCCACATTCCAATCATGTGAATACCTTAATGATGTATTCTCTTGAAAAATGAATACCCATTAAACCTTAGTGAAACCATGAATGCTGTAAAAAGTTAACTCTTTCGACATACCAAAATCTAAAAATTCTATATACTGAAACCATGATATAACCTTCTCCTTATATCAGTCATGAGCTCATGAATACTATCAAACATTTAATTTTATCTTTATCCCATCATTATGCGCATATCATCTAAATTCCAAAAATATGTGAATAACCTTTCATGGATATTGGTAACATTAATTATAAACTTTCAAAACTCAAGGAAAGACAACAATGTAACAATCCATAGATGTCTCTTTATTCCATAGTAGCATGAGATTACTTATACAACATTACACATGATAAACATGTAATCATCCCACTAAATTCTTAAACCATTGTCCAAGCTTCAACAATTCTTTCATATCACATATCATTTGTAGTATCTTCATCATCATCCACATAAATACTAACCATACAACCATACTGATTCTCTTCATGAGACTTTCCCTTAGGGCATTGGTTTTCATAATGCCCGTACATTCCACATTTAAAACATTTAACCATTGCTGATGTCATAGCAATACCATTATCCTTAGAAATGTCTCTAGGGATCTCACTAACGTTTTTGCATCCTAGTTTCCAAAGGTTGACTAATCCTTTCCTCAGATAACAACTGTAGAGAACCGTATCTTGTCGTACATGGAAATTACATTACTTTTGCGGAATACATAGTACATAACAAAAAAACACACACACAAGGATCGTAATAGTTTAGTGTCTTTGGAAAGTCGGAACGTAAACTTCTAATCATGGTGAAAGATCTTCAATATCTCCCATAATGATCTTTCCTTTTTTTACCTAAAACCTTTATTTATATCCTGGGGAAAATAAAACATAAAAGGGTGAGCTCAAATGCTCAGTAAGGGTAAACAAAAGAAAAATAAATCACATCATATTCATAAGAACATAACATTATGAAATCTTAACCTGCAAAAGAGAGCATAATTTCATAACATGGGATAAATCATAGTAGTGAAATGAAATCCCAACAATCACAACTTAAAACATGAAACTTTGTGGTATACACACATAATCATAGAGAATCATTTCTTTTTAGTCAAGACTCATTGCCAAGACTATCTTAGTGGACAATGTCCCTTTCTGAACCGAGTCGCCCTCATTTCAGTCCTGTTTTACTGAACCGGTATAACCTACCATTCCATCCATGTCTATCTAATGAGATATAAAATCATTACCCAATGCATTGGAGGGAGATATAGGTCCCACCCATCTCATAATGATACCATTCTTATGTGTGCCACAAAATCATAAATCATACATCATTGCATAACGCATGTAATAAAAATGGGAATCTTAAACATTGTGACATCATAAAACAATTCATATAAGATAAATGATTTCATAAAAATAATTCCATCAAAACATAATAATAATAGGGATAAAATCAGAACCCTGAATTATCTTAGATGGAAAATGGTTTTGATAAAACACTTGAAATGAATTCTTGATGAAAATATCCTTTCTTCTTTAAAATCATTTTCTTTTCACAAAATGTAATGAATTTTTAAAGGAAAATGCTTTTGTTGAAAATATTTATGAAATCTTTTTGAGGAAGAATCATGAAAATATGGCTTTATAAAACCATAAAAATCCTTACTTCCCGTATAAGTTAAAAAAAACATTCTTCATACTTTTGTCGGAAAAGTCAAAAAGTATCTCGTACGAAAAATGACAAAAGATTCCTTTCATATCTTTTACTAGAAACTCACTGAAGGGTAAAACAATTGTAGGTGAATGGAAATAATATTACATATTGAGGAAACATGGATGTGGATGATAAAATACACCATAGTAAATGCCAATGTATAAACAATCTCCGATAAAAATGAGATTATGATATTTCCCTTACCTTAGGTCCGATTTGTTTCGTAAGTGTCTGAACCTTCTGTATAATGATTTAAATAATGTCATTGACTTATTACAGAGTCATATTCATTGATATTATATAATATATGGTTCAATTATGACTTTATATTACCTGTTCTTTTGTAAATTCCATGTTAAGGAGCGTTTTGGGTAAAATTGTTTCATTTGTCGTCCGTGTTTTGACTTGTAATTATTCATATGATTACTTAGATCATGATTACATAATTCCAGAATATAAAACATGATTTATATATATATATTCAGAATATACATATATATAATAAATCAGTAAATGGAAAGAAATAAATCGTTCATGGAGACGGTAGTCCGTACGTACGCATGAACACTGTTTTTGTTTCCTTATTGAATTGAATGGAATTGAGTAGATGAAATACATATATATACACATAAATCCAGTATCATTATTATGTCATATATTTCATGATTACATATTATATATACTTTATAATCATTCATGAATGGTTTAAAGTGGAGAATGAATCTCATCGCATCGTGGAGACGGTAGTCTGTACGTACGCACGAGCGATGATATCGTTCTCATGATCATGGGACTGTATTGGAGTGTATGTATACTATTTCAGAATCAATATCACTTTAAAATAATAATATATAGTTATTATTTACACCATTATACCCATCCAAGTAAGGTGGTTGTGGAAAATAGATTTCACCACGGTGTGGAGACGGTATTCCGTACATACGCACGCGCGGTGATTTTGTTTTCCGTAGGATGGATAGATGTTGAGATAGGATTGTTTCATACTTATAATGACATATCAGTATATGAGTGATACTGATTTTATTAATTCATAATGAAACATCCTAAGAAGAATAAGTGTAAGAAGAAATAAAGGTGAAAGAATCGGTAATGGAAATTACCTCTTCTTTGAAGCGCCTCTTTGAGACCTCCTCTTAGGGCACTAAAATTGGTCTTTTAGGAAGACCAGAACCTCTAGGATGTTTCTAGGGAAGTGGAGAAGAGAATTTGGTAGGCTTTTTCCGAGCATGAAGGCTCAATGTTGTGTGAGGAAGAGAGGGAGGATGTGCCCTTTTATAAGGGAAGAGAGGGGTACCTTTGGAATTGTTAAAAATATTAATTTATAATAACTCTAACCCCACTTAAAATCCTCCAAAAAAGACTCATATTAGAAGATTAGATGAGTTGGGGTTTTAATCTCATCAACCAATCAAATTTAGACATGTTTTGATCTTATTTTAAACCTTATCATTTTGATTTATCCTTATTTAATCTATTTAAGTTTATTTGTGGTAATAAAATTCTAAATTTTAAATTATAACAAATAATTACTTATTTGTTGTGAATTTTCCATAATTTTTGACTTTATAACATTATAGACCATATAAATTTAAATTTCTAATTTTTAAATATTTTTTGTGGTTTTTAAACAATTTTATAATATGTTATGTTTTTAAATAACAATAGTGTCAATTTTGACATTATTCATTTATTTGAATTTTAATAAAATATATACAGAAGATATGTTCGAACTAAAAGCTTTAATATATTAATAAAATTTCATATGTATCTATAAAATTAGTGGATCACATTAAATAGATCATATAATATATATTTTATTATTTTTAAAACCATTTATTCGATTTATCTCATAATAAAAAAATTACTACATCATTTTCGTATAATTATTTAATATACCTATTTGTAGCATAAAAATTTAAAAGAAAATCATATGATGAAGATAAATATATGTCCTTTAACAATAACACTTTTACTATAATTTATCATCTTAAAATCAAAATATATAAATTGTTATATTTATTAAATTATGAAGGTGACAACTTTGGCATCATTTAAAATAAAATAATATAAGTGTCATAATTGCTTGTATAAGACTCCAAATGGTCAAATATTCGACCATTGGATGATTACAGTTTACATTAACATGACCAATAAGTTTTGGTCAGGTTTTTGGGCCTTTTATGGTCACTATTAGTTTAATAAAAACTATATTCTTGATTTTTCACTAGATAAATAATTTCTGCATCACTATTGTGTCACAATTAATGATAATTATTTAATCCCAAAAAATTCTAAATAAATTCTCATGATGTAGATAATTTTGTTATCTTCCTGGAGACTATTCATGTTCGATGTTTTATGATGTTTATCACTAAGTTAAAATTATTATACTTATAATATTTAAGAGAGTGACATGTTGTCACTTTCTTTGGTTTTAATAATAATTAAATTATTTTCATGGTCAAAAGTCCATAAAATGAATCTAATCCGACCCTTAGTTGATATGGGTTTACCTTTAGCCATCAAATAGAATTTTTCCATGTGTTAGGGTAATTTTATAATATTATATTTACCCTTAATTATCCGATTTACCTTTAACTATGGTAAATAAAATTTACCGTAGTTACTATTCATAATTCCCAAAAATAAAAAGTTGCCTATTAACATAATTTGGACCCACTGATTCCAAATATGGAATCCATTTTTTAAAATTAAATACACAGAAGTTGTAGAAATTAAATTAAAATTAATCTCGTTGTCGAATAAAAACTGGTTTTAGTTTAAACATTGCAAAAGATTAAATTAATTTAACCTACGAATTCAAGGTAAAATCAATGCTAATGACATAAATTATATTAAATGGTAAAAATATATTCTCTTTATACATTAAAACCATTCAATATTATAATTTAACCACATAAGATATTACGATGAAAAACGTTGTTTTAAATTAAAATATAGCGTGTTTTTACTATTCATTAAAATGTGAAAGTTACCAGAACAATATGAAAAATTTATCCAAAGTAAATTTTTATTTCTTGATTCAAAAGAAGAATTTATTTTGTCAATTTGAACTTATAAACATGTCAAAAACTATATATAAAGTGGGTGCGCCATCACAAGGCGGCAAAACTGCATTTTTTTAAAAATAATTATTTTACCCGAAATATTTATTTTGTTCTTATACCATGTTCTAGAAAATGTGTAAGATGAATAAAAATGTTATAAAATTCAAAATTTAGTTAATACTATTCATAACGGCTAGTTCATGACAATATTATAATAATATATCATTGTTTATTAAAACCATGTATTGCGTACAACACACGCTATCGAGGAAGGTCGCGATTGCGTGTAATGCAAGCCAAGTCAGGGTTGCGTGTTGTGAAAGAATCCTTCGTTGTTTCGTATAATAGAATCCACCCATATTGAATATATATATATATATATATATATATATATATATTCTCAATGTTGCGTAGAATAACTATTATCAAAATTGTGTGTAACACGGTCCAGTAATTGTGTTGCGTATACTGCAAGCTAATACGGTGTTGCGTATAGAGCAAGGTAATCATGGTGTAGAATACAACACAAGACATTAATGAAATTAAAATAATATTTTTCATAAAATCTCGGGGTGTTACAAGTCTCAAGACGCTCTTAGTGAAATGTAATGGAGAAGGAAGGGAGGATCTCGACCTAAGAAGTGGCCAGATCCTAAAATCAGGGAGACCATTTTGAAGTACTTAAATGTCAGATAATGTCTTGACCACACGGATCGACAATTTAACACATTAGGATTAATTGATATTTAATAATTCTCCTTGGATATGGTATAGATAGACCAGTAGACGATTGTGAGTTGATAGATTTCCTTTAAACGTAAAAAAACATGTAACATGATGAAACTGGAAAACATAGGAGGCTGGAAAATGTGGAAAAGGGTGTGACATGGTTAAAAAGGACAGAAGCTTTTGTAATTCAAGGGTCTCCCAACTCTTGGGGATTTGAAACATATTTCTGGGCCTTAAAATGGCCTTAGATCACTTAAAAGGGGGTATTAAAACACTTTTATGTTAAAAGAGGCGTTACTTGAGAAAAACTGGAATGTCTGGGAGAGACTGTAAATGAATCACTGATGGGTGAGTCATTGAGACCCTGGAACCATCTCTCTAGCACTGTCACCTTGGAACCGTCGCCCAGGCACTGTCGCCCTAGCACCGTCTCCCTAACTCCGTCGCCCTGGCACCGGTGCCCATCGGTGCCACCGTTCGTCCAACTTGAAATTATGGAAATATCCTCAATGACCCACCGATGGCCCCATTAATCCTCAAACATTAGTTTTTGGAAAAGTAATGGATTAGGAGGGTATGGGTCATTACACTAAGAAACTCGTTTTGACCTTAATAATGGTAATTAATTTTTACTATTTTTACGATTTATTATGACAAAAAATAGCTTAAAATTTTTATATAATATTAATTTTTATTATTGACAATTTTTAATTAATTTTTTCAAATTCAATTCATATAATTTACAGAATTTAATTTCAAATTAAACCTGCAGAAGCAATGATAAAATTATTTTCCAAAGAAATTTTTTTCAAAATAATAAAAAAAATTTATATCCAAATTCAACATGAAACTGATTCCAATGAAATAAATTGGATTGATAATAATATAATTGAACTAATTTTACTTTTAAACCATATTAAAACAATATGTCACTGTGCAAATACTTTATACAAAAGGCTATTTTTAATAAAATTCAGTATATTTCACTTTTCATCGAAAAAATAATCTTTTTAGAAAATTCTCAAAAATTCACCCTCAGATAATTTTGAAATATTAATTCCAAAAAACAAGTAAGTTTATCAAAATAAATTTTCTTAAAGTTCTAGAAATTAATTTTATTGTTTTTTTACAAAAATAAATGAAAATATGTTTTTGAGAAGAATAGTAATTTCGAAGTATATAAAGACTTTACCAAAAATTTAGTATTAATTATCAATATATTTTCATTATTTAAAGACATTAAACTTAATTTTAATTTTTTTTATTAATATTCAATCCATCATGTTTAATGGTTAGGTTATAATGAGCACGTTTAAATAATAATATTAATAGTATTTGACAATTCATTAAAACTCAGTTTTGTGTATAACCCAAGTTGTTGAAGCAATTTATTTCATTGAAAAAAAAATATCAAAAAATATTTGGGTGTTAAAAAATATAAGGTTTAATAACTAATTATAATTCCTATCAATGCCTGAATTGAAGAAAAAATCATTTTTAAGAAGCACATAGGTCTAAATTCTCTATTCATCCAAATGGTATACAGATGTATAGAGATATGAAAGAGTATTTCCGGTAGCACAACATAAAGAGGGATATTGTGGAGTGTGTATCTCAGTTTTTGGTACATAATCATGTTAAGGATAATAAATATATTTATACGTGTATGTTACAACAATTACCCACACCATAATGGAAGTGGGAAACAACACCATAGATATCATCATCATACTCACCAAAATAACTAAATTCCATAATGTTATTTGGGTTATAGTTGATCACCTTACAAATTCAGTACACTTACTTGATATTAGATAAGATTTGTATATTTTTTATATTTCCATGATATATATTAATGATGTGGTAAGTTTGAATGTAGTACTACATTCTGTTGTGTCTGATCAAGATCTGAACTTTACCTCAAAATTATACTAAAGTCCTCAGAATGATTTGGAATGAGGGGTTGGGGTTTAGTACAGCTTATTATCCTAAGAAATATGATTGGTGAAAAAGAAACATTTAATTTATGGATAATATGATGAAATCATATTCTATGGATTTTAAAAGTTGTAGGCATCAATACCTTCCTCTAGTCATGTTTTCTTACAATAATAGCTTTCACTCAGGCATTTAGATAGATCCTTATGAATCCCTCTATGGAAATATATTCAATACATGGATATTATATGATGATGTTGGAGAAATAATGATATTGGTACCTGATCTAGCTGAGCAAATGGTAGAGAAAGTTTTGATCCATTTAGTAGCTCATTAAGACATCTCATAGCCAATATAAGAGTTATGCTACCAATCATCATCATAATCTAGAATTCAATGATGGTGAGATGAAATTCCTATGAATTTATATATGGAATAAGTTAATGAGTTTCGAAAATAATGGATGGTTTAGTTCTAGTTATATTGGTCCCATCAAGAGTATCGATCTATTAGGGACTATAACATTTTGTTTAGACCTTCTATTAAACCTCTCTCAAGTTTATGTTCTATTACATGTATCAATGTTTAGGAATACATAACATATACTACATATGTACTGATATAAGAGGTTTTTCAAATGGTTTATGATATTTTTATGATTTAAAACCATCATAAATCATGGATCATATAGATAATGGTCTACAAAACAAGGCTACTCATCCAGCCAACGAGCCCGTACCCGAGTGGTAAGGGCTCCTGCTAGGCATCCAAAAGACCCAGGTTCAAAACCGGGTGGAGGCAAATTTCTGAGTACTGTAGTAGTAATGCAGAAGACACTGTACAAGGTACTATTTGGTACTGTAGCAGTCAGAACTATTCACCTGATTTGGGCTTTCAGACCACCGGTTTGGGCCTACGGGTCTCAAGGGATTTCAGGCCATCAAAGGCCTTTGGGCCACAGGGACTTTGGGCCATTGAAGACCATGAAGTAGCCCATTTCACACAGAGCATGCCCTAGAAGAGGATCAGAGCACCAGTAGCAGTCACCAGAAGCAAAGCTAAACGAATTGGAAGAATGAGAGGGTATGACAACCTCCATCGGGACCAGGCACCATACAGCTTTGTACGGGGCAATGCTAACCGATCAGTAATTCATGTGGGGAGCTAAAGGCGATCAATCATGCAGAAGCTGAGGAGGGGCAATTCTAGTGGGATGGGCCTATGGGTCATGTTATGGGCATGGTATGCCTCTGGGACTTCGGGTCATGTATTACGGGTCATGTCGGGCCGTGTGCCTTGGGCCTATGGGTCATGTATGGGTTCCCCTTCAACCCTTAAATGAGGGATTGTCTATAATAAAATAAAGAAGAAGGCCTTCGGGCCATTCAGAGGCTACTCATCCAGTTAATGTTCTTTGGAAGAATAGGAAATTCAAGGAAGATGCAAAGGAAATCGAGGATGTGATGAAGAAGATATATTCTTATTTATTTGTATTGGAATGTGTGAAATTAAATTTAAGGGGGGTATAATCTAACATCCTGTGATTTTATATATATTTCCTTTGAAATAAACGTGATGTTTTCAATAGTTTTATTTTCACACAACCATGAGTCTAAATGAACTGTGATATAATAATCTTTTATAACCTAGCCATTAAAATGGTATGTATGAATAGTAATAACAGAATAATGATTAATACATACAATTAATTTAAATAATGAAAATTTATGGACTAATTCCTAATATTTAAGTACTCGTTTTTTAGAAAATCCATTTTTTTTCTTCAAAAATATGTTTTCTTCAAAAGTTGTTTTGGAAGCATTATGTTCCACAAAATTATAATTATTTTCTAAAAAATTTATAAATTTTAGTTGAGGGAATGAATATAATTTTTCAATGATCATGTCAATATAATCTTATGTATAATTTTTAGTATTTTTCTAGATTGTTTTATTTTTTAGTAAATAGCTAAAAATATTATTTTTACTAATACTGTTATTTCTTTTCAGTAAATTGTCTTATTTAAAAATTACCAGTGTATTTTAAAAATGATATAAAAATATAATAATTATCAATTAATTATTAATAATATAATTAATTTCGTAAGAACTATCATTATACTTTTTTTTGTATTACTTCATTTTTGGGCTAAAACGCATTTTTAAAAAAACTATTTTTATGCGTGAAATGTGTTTTCATATTAATAAAATAAATTAATCACTATTTATTATTATTTTTAATTAAATTTTTATATTATATATTCAATGGAATAATTTAAAATCTGTTTTATGGTTTTTACAAGGAATTAAGTGGATTTAAATTTAGTTTTCTAATTAAAAATTCATATTTTTAAAACTCGGTTTCGTTGCATTTTACACGTATATTTAAAATTACATTGTGAAATTTAAATAAATTAAATCAGGAAAATTGGATTCCATATTATGAATCATAAAAAATTAATATAATAAAATATTTTAACTTAATATTTTTCCAAATGAATAGTAAAAAAAGTAAAATTTTGTCACTAGGGTTAAGATTATATCGAGTTTACTCGGGTTTAAACTAAACGATATGGGTAGGAATTCCAAATGAACATAGATAGTTCTTATTGGTTGAATAAATTTAAATATTATATTATCCTACCTTCTATTTCATTGACATTTTGTGCCACATTCTCATGAAATTTTCCTCATATTATTGAAATATTTTACGAAATTCCATGTGTGTCCCTCCCCTCAATTATCAAAGAGGATCTATTCTTCTCAATTATTCACATAATTTGAGCCTTTTAGTTCATAAAATCTCTAGTCCAAAACCTTCCTATGTTCCTTCCCTTAATCCTATTTCTTCCAGTCTTCTACTTAGAAAAATATCTCAATGATTAAGGTGTTAGCTAATATAGGTCTTTTATTAAAAAGGTATAAATCTTAATCAAGACCATTAAATTTTATTTATTATTCTACTTCCTATAAACATTTTGTATCCATAATATCATGTTGAGTACTCTATCATAAATATACTGATATGTTATTATTATTATGCCACAACCATTTCTCACCTCTTCTCAACAAAATAGGATACGAAATTATCGCCCGCGCGTATGCGTGGACTACCACCACTACGTAATGATATGAATAATTTTACCATCATCTTCATACGTGTTTGGTTGTTATTAAATATTTAATATATATATATATATAATATGTTTATTATATAACAAATATTCAATAACATTTAATTATTATTTATCTTTATTTCATTCCATCTATCAAAAAGTGTAAATATCACTCATGTGTACATACGGATTACCGTCTCCAAGTAGTGATGTAAAAAAATTTTAATCACCACTTATATGATTATATATATATAATGAATTTATATTATACTTATATCATTATTAACAATCTATATATGAAGCAACCATGATCAATGTGCAAGGATCATAACTATTGAACTAAAACAAACATGAAAAACAAAGCAGTTAGCACCTGAAATAGTAATGATAATGAATGATTGTTAATGAACGAGTGATATAATTTTATCAGAAAACCATGTATGATATTACACATATGAATATGGTTCTAGTATATAATCATGAAAAATTGAAATTTATTATACAAGTGGTTAGATAACTTATGAAGAAAGAGGGACTTGAAGTAATAGTTTTATGTTACAATCTCATTTTTACTAGGATTGTTTATGCTTAAATTTTAATGATGAATTATATGATCTATCTATCCTTAATATCATGTTTTTCTTATAACTTGGTTATTTTTGTATATTTTTAGTTTTCCTTTCATTTAACTCTCTCTACAAACTTTAAATTTTGAAAGTACATTATATGGAAAACCGACTTTGTTTTTCTCTTCAGTTAGAAATGATTTCTTTCATGTCCTTATTTTTATTGAAATGTTTTCAGAAATGTTTTTACTTTCTCTCAATGACTGATTTAAGAAATTTTTTCTCAGGTTTGAATTTCTATAAAAGGGATTAAAAGGAATTTTCAAGTCATTTTTCAAATGAGGTACTTTTTTAACAACGATGTGAACAAAATCATTGTTTTAACATATACCACCTAAATGAAATTTCCCAACATCATGACTAATCTTTTTATTGATGCTTCCCTTATAGGGTTCTACGGTTCTTTTCAATGAATTTTTTTTCCTTAATATATTAGATATTTTTATATTTTAAATATGTAATTTCAAAATAAAAATAGTATTTTTACATTGAAGTATTCCAGTAAACTTTTAAAGTTATTTTCATCTATAGAAACATCCTTGGATGTTTCTTATGGATTACCAGAGATGTGATTGAATACCACAATCTTATTCTTTCTCTGGAGGTTTATGATGATGATGATGAAGTATTGATGAAACCATTTTCTTTTCAACGGGTTAAGCATTGATGTAATTATAAATGTTTTCATGATCTTGTGTCATACATATGAATGGATTATGATTATGTGGTGGGTGGGTTCGTTATATCCCTCTAATACATTGGGTAATGATTAATGTTATATGAGCTCAAAGGTTACACGGTAGGTTATCTCATTCCCAAAAATGGGTACACGGGAGGTCAATCCAATTCCAAAAGAGGTTACATGGGTGGTTATCTCATGCCCAAAAGATGGTACACAAGATATTATCCCAAAATCAATGTAAGTACAGTGGTGGTTAGCCTAACTCTAACATGTGATGAATGTCGTGGTGGGTAATAATCCCATAAGATTTCCAGGATTATGATTCTGTCACACTTTATGCCACTTTTTATGACATGATGTTATTCTAGTTTCATTCTCTCATGACTCATGTTTTCTTATTCCATTATGATCCATGTCTTATGAACTTCCAATCATTATGTCATTTCTCATGATTATGAATTATGAATTATGAATTGTTGGGTATTGTTTCCAAATTTTATTTTCATGATCACATACACTTATACCCATGTTATGCTTAAATCAACATTGATAACTCACTTGTTTATCCTTACTGAGTATCTGAGCTTACCCTTTATTATGTTTAATTTCTTAAGGATATGATAAATGATATAAGTATGAAACCTCTAAAAAGAGTGTTAGTTGTGAAGATCTTAACAGGATAAGATGTAGATCATTTATGTACTAGTTATTTATGCATCCTAGTGGCGTGGATTTGTCTTAATAAAAGATTGTCACATCATTTAATTAATAATTTGATGATTTAACCTCTTAATTGTACATTAAATAAAAAATTGGAGTTTTGTGGTTTAATTGATTACATTTTCCATATCATTTAAAATTTTGTTGAATAAACAGTGCATGGTGAAATATTCATAGAAATATTAATTTTTGAACTATGAAGAGATTTAATTCTATGAGTTATATTTTCATGTTCAATGTTTTTGTTTTTATATTTTAATTTGGGATTGAGTTCTTGATCAATTTTATTGTACTTTATTAGAAATAATATTTCATCAAAATATTCATTCAAAACTCTAATTTTTATAATTAGAAATCATTTGTTGGATTTTTTAATTTATTATTATTATTATTTTTGTTACAAATTGATAAGACTCCATCAATCCCATGACTTCCATTGGAAAACTTGAGGTCCCGAGCTCGTTGAAAATATAAATTGAGAAGAAACACAACGAGCCGAGCATGAACACTGTCGCATACTGGAAGAAGTCACGGTCAAGTGGAGCCACAATGTGATATACTGTTGATGGGTTTGGATGAGGATTTGGAACCTGGAATCTGAGTCGAGCTAGGGATCGAAACTCGATTTACTGAACTGGAAGATGATCAGATCCATAGACCCGAGCCACTGTTGAAGAACGACTGAAGTCTACCAACCGAATGAAGAATAGGGAGTTTAGATCGGGACTCTAACACTGTGTGAACCGTGTGAGACCGAAGATGACGATTTAGCTGAGTTCGATGAACCTAATGAAGGTTTAGTCTGAATCTGAGAAGGGGACCGATTCGTCGACTTTCAGGGTTTGAATCCGAGCGTGGAAGTTCAGTACTAATTTGTATTGGGAGAGTGAACAATGTTAGATTCAGCGACGTAAGTTCATTAACCTCCGTTCACTCTGATCTCGAATCTGAATTCGGTATATAAGGAATTTTGAACATCGGATTTCGAATTTAGATGATTAGAGATGTCTCAAGTTTCTTTATTGAGGTCGATTGTGTATGCCTGCGTGAGTTGAGTAGTGCTGGTCTTTTACAATTCCGATTTGGAGAAGATGAATCATACTTTATCGATGCAGATACAGATGAAGTATGCTCGACACCAGAATGTTGATAACGATGCTCTGGTGATGAAGATCCGTGATGTTGAAACATGACGGGAGTTGATGGTGAGCTTGAAGATGGTTGAACTTGTTTTTGCTGGTTTTAATTTTTTGCAGGACCATTTGAGGATTAAGGGGTTCATTAGTTCCCCAATTTTGCTATTTAATGGTCGCGTGAGTATGCACGGTAGGTGTCAGATTCATTTTACCAATGAAGGTAGGGGCTTTTGTAGCACACATGAGTAAGAAGCGAAGTCTGTCGACTTGTACAATATCAGGTCTCCATACGACTGTTGAGACCGGAGAAGTCTGAGGGCTGAGCATAAAGAAATTTTGTAAAGTTGATAAAATTCATTCTAAAATTTTGCAGTGGGCAGTAACACATGACATCATTTAGTCACGTTGAGGTATTCTGGGAGATGATTAAAAAGCGATCCAAAACAGAGAATGTCCAGATTTATTTGGCGTGTTTTGGAAGCCAGTGTGGAGGCCATCATTCTTGATCAAGATCAGATGAGTGATTTATTCTTCCCATTTACTTTCATTACTTTCTACTACAAATGAAATTGGATTTCTTGTAAATTTTTATTCGAATAATATGATTCTTGGATGTTTCTCTTGGATAGGGAAATTGAGATTGCGCCCAAAACCAATTTACTTCTCATTCTTCTGTTATTTAAAATTGGATCTCTGCTCAACTTTTTTTCGGAAAGGATAACTAAGAAGGATTTCCTTTGGGGTATAAATGCAAGACAGTGCATCATCATCAACAAAGGATTAATATTGATGTTTCATCACATTTGTCCTTTCTCTGTGATGGGTTTCGGCAGTTGAGGATCTATTAGATTCAAATTACAATTGTCACATATCATTGGAGTAAGTTGTCTTCATCATCATTTTGTGAATGTCCAAAGTAATTTTTAGATGAGTGAGATGTAGTCATTTAATCAGCCAATTGAAGTTGTCCCCAACCTATATGTTTTATTTCCTAAATGTTCTGTACTGTTTCCCTATATCTTCAATTGATTCATTCATACTTTCATATTGTGTGTGAGTTTTTGTTTTTTAACAGTCTGTTTTCATCAAATTTTTTGATTTTCAATCTTCATTTACAAAATTAAATACCCTTCCCCATGGGTTCAACACCCTTCTCATCACTGCCCTAGTGTTGTTAGGAATCTATAAATAACAAAAATGGGTCATTTAACGACCAGATATCTCTTAGTTCCCAAAGACACCAATCCTTTACAGTTTCAGTATGGTTCATAATTATATAAAATGAATATTCATCTAACAAGATATAATATTTATGTTTGTAATGTTTGAGTCTTTATATACAACCAGTATAACATATTCTTGTTCATAGAGTTGGAGGAAACATAAAATATTATCAATGGAATTAATCAATTATTTCATGATTAAAAGATTAGATGATCTACTAAATACCAAAGGCCTCTATCAAATAAAGGATTCAAACACAACTTGCACTCTCCTGGGAGGAGGAAGTTCTATTGAGTTAATGACCCACCTGTTCATTCGTTTTGAAAATCAAAATACACTCATGTTTTATTTTGATTTAACATGAAGTTTCACTACTAAAAAATGAAGTTATTCCCACGATTTACAGAATCTGTGGGTATAGATTGGATGAACTCTTCCTATACCTAGGTTTTATGTAAACCATGTGTATAGGGAGGCTATGCCAACGGTTTTTAAAAAACTGTTTGGATAAGTTGGCCCATATTTCTCTCGGCCTTCCCCCTCCCCTCTTCACTCGAGTCGAGCATTATCTCTCCCTTCAGTCGAGCTTCCCTCACCCGAGTGACCACACGACTCTCCTTCAGCGCTCTCCCCCAATTCTACGTTTTCTTGATTATGATCTTCTTCGACATCAGATTAGTAAGTTATGGATACCTTTATTCCACCCACTATTGGCTTCATTTTTATATATGTATGAAAACCTATCCAAGATATATTTAGGTCACGAGTTTTTCCAGATTATTTGAAATAAGGTTTTTTTGTGAGTGGTGGGTTCTTTTGGATTTTGGTTTAATGATTGTAATTTGGATGAGCTTATGGTATTATGTTGTTATATATTTGGGTTATAGTTGATGATTATATTATGGGAAATGACGAGTCTTGGTTTTGGTTTGTGTCATTGGTTGTAGTTATGGTTTAATGATTCTAATTCTTCCTTCATTTCTGGCATCCTTTTATCTATGTATGTGATTCTACTAGAGCATGTTGACATCCCTTATATCACCGTGTTTTTAAATTTATAGTATAATAGATATGCAATATAGTCTATTAAATACTTATAATTATTGTTTTAATTATAATTTCTTTAATTTGAAAACCATTCTAGGGATTCTTATGAATTTAACATAAATTTGAAATTCTTTTGGTGGAATATTTTAGGGATTTAAATATTTTTAGTATTGAGAATCATATTTTAGCTATCTTCAGGGGTTTATTTTGGTTTTTATTTTCCTTGAGTTATGTGATTTAATTATTGAAATTTAATTTGTTATATCATGAACCATGGTTAAACTATTTAGTGGATTGTTTTAAATCAAAAAGAAATACTTGTACAATGATGTATTTGATATCACACCTTTTTATTACATAAACATTTCATTACATGGTACAAAACAAAGAATCTTTTAAAGTTTAGTTTCTTAAAAAATAGGAACATAATACATGAAAATATAAAACATTCCTCTAATATACTTGAAATACTTCTTCATGAGTTCATCCTAAGTATATTTATTATATCTCATATCCTGAGGACATACATCAAAAGAAATGTGTGAGCATAAGGCCTAGGAAGGGAAAAGGTTTACACATATTCATGAGGAATATCAATAATATGAGAAATAACATTGTGGAATGAATAATGAAAAAAGTGATATATCATAATAAAAAAAATATGTGTTATAAAATAGAAATGCGGCTACAACATTTAAATGAGACATTCATTAGCACATCATAAAGGTTTGTCATCGAGGTGTCATAAATGGAAATTACTATGGTTATACACCAGGATATCGTAAAACATGTTATCTTTAGAGATCAAATTATTTACCCAATGAATTAGAGTGCTATTAAGGTGCACTCATCATATATTTTATTTAATGTGAGCAATCAAACATTTCATAAATAACCCCTAGAGAATAAAAAAACGGGTTTCATCTCAAAATCATGGGGTTTCCAAAGTACTTAAAAGCATGGTTATAATGTCATTTCAGACCACGAAAAGCGAATCTGAGTTTCATGTATGTTAATCCCAGAATCAAAAAAATTATTTTTACATCTAGGTGAATACCTTTGGAAAAGAAAGATGCTTGGTTATTCAAAAAAATAAAAGATATTTTTTTGAGGAAAAGAGAGAAATTTTAAGAAGTAAATTTAGCACCACAATGAGTATAAAATGTGGTTTTGAAAAAGGGTAAAATAATAGGGGAAAAAGGTCTCCCATTAATAAATCATAATTTGGAAGTAAGGGTATGATCAAAAAGGTAATATAAGAGAGTAAACATAACTTTTAGAAGACATATACAAAAAGAGGTTCTTGAATAAAAAAGAAAAGGATAATTCCCTCTCCTTGAAGAGTCGCCCCTAAAACTTGAGGATTGAGACCTTGGGGGTTTGAGGACATCATGAGAGGACTCCTTGGGAGGTAAAACCACTATATTTTTATAGAGGATGGATTGTGAGTGAAAGGAAATGGAGAAATTGGTGTGTATTTATAGCAAAAGTGGACGGTTTGTTTAAAAAAATATCAAATATAGGTCTTAGAAATCTTGGTTGTGGAAAATTAAAAACCGCGGGTTTGACTATGGTTTTTGCCCATAATTTTGGACATTTGGGACATATTTTATGTTTTTTTAACCCAAAAACCTAACATCATATTATATTACTTATTTTTGAAAGTAAAAGTAATGTTTTTACAAAATAAGATTTTTAATGTTAACGTTTTTATTTTAGACTTTGGAAAGTAACTTATAGGTTTTTAAACTGATTAAAATCTATTAAAATACTTGATATTAATAAAATAATATATTCTAGATCGTTTATTTTGGTTAACTAATTATTACACCATTATGACATAATTATGAAGTCATTAAACATACTGAAAATCTCAAACTATATTTTTACTATTAATGAAAAAACAAAGTATTTTAGAAAATTCTCATAAATTCACCCTTACCTAAATTCGACCTTAAGAATTAAAAAATGATGTTAATTTATCATAATAAAGGCTTCGGGCATGGATGAATTTTCGAGTACTATAGTAGCGGTCGACTGTAGCGGCGGAGGCACTGTAGCAGAGACTGTAGCGGCGGTGGGACTGTAGCAGTTCGGGTACTATAGGAATACTATTCACCAAAGGGCCCTTTGGGCAAAAAAATGGGCCTTCAGGCCTTGTATTCAGACCACTTTGTCTTGGATCTGGGGCTATGTAATGGGTATCCCTATATCCAATTTGAAAGAGGTCTTTTCTTTAAATAATAATGGAGGCTTCGGCCCCAACCTTTAAAAAAATAAGAACATTAACTTTTAACTATAAAAATACTTATTTATTTAAAAAATAGCGGGTTGAAAATGCATGGTAAAATTTCTGAAACATATAAATTTTTATGGACATAATAAAATTATTTTATCATTTATATTTAAATAAAAATATTTTTATCATACAATTTTATTTAAATAAGTATTAATCATAATACCATAGTTTATTATAAATATTTATATCTTTTCTGAAAAATATAATTTGGGTCAGAAAAGTCAATTTATCAAATTCCATCTCAAATAAACCTATTTTTATTAAGAAAAATTATCCTTAAATTGAAATTGATGGAATACCAATTGTATTTATACAATGGAATTACACTTTAAGTAACTAAGGCCGAGACACATAACCTCTTATAACACCCACATATGACCTAAGGGTAAGGTGTGCGATGGTGATAGATTCATGGGACGACATGGCTAATATCGATTGAGTGTAATTTCCACTAACTTGAACTTCTCTCGTAGGTGATTTTGTTCAAGTTTCACTTGTTGAAGTTCAGATTTGGCCTGGTCAAGGGAGAACCCTAGTGAAATTATCTCCCTCACAAGTTCTGATAAATAACATTCATACGACATGACTCTATTGGTTGAAGTTATCACTTCTCCTTTCTTCATTAATTATCCATTGTCATTTTTACTTATAAACACTAATTATAATGTTAAAATTATTACCAAGATTATAGTTCCGAATGATTATATTGGACAACAATTAAAATTAACCAATGATCATATTACAGCCAAATCCAAATGGCTACATTTCCCTTTTTATCCAATTCATTATTAAAGGGATTTGGTATTGTTATGTATAATATAATATTACTCACATTTTATGGAAAAAAATATAATTCAAAAAGTATGGGTCGTTACAATGTACATGATTATACTATTGTAAGTAAATCTAGAATATTGCATTATAATTGAAGGTTGTTTCTTCAAGAATTCACTATTGTATTTATAGTTCTTTTCAAGCATGTTTCATAGAATTAATTATTATGATTTAGACATGATTGGATGATAAATGAATCTTTCAAATAAAAAAATATTTAGATTTCAAATGTTTAAGAATTTAAAAACTTTTATTTTTGAAAAATATTTTTAGATTCCTTTTGTAAATTTCATGAAAAAATTATACACGTTAGAATGGAAATATTTTTGGATCATATTCATTTTATGAAACATGGTTTCCATTGATAAATTTTTACATAATAATTTAGTTCTTTAAGAAAACATTAATGGTATAAAACTTTGTTTCACCTATTTTGATTAACTGTTGAGTATAACATAGTTCTTTGGTAATAACACCTCCTTAGTTAATTTGTCATTTATTGAGTAGTTAGCCATTTAATTTCACTACATGTTAAATGAATTAAAAACAATCTAACCACACTTGACCTCAATTAAGAGGTTTCATCAGTGAAATAAGTAATAAATGAGTTTCATAAAGTGGGATGGATTGGATTAATCATGTAGTCTTGATGGATCTTCCTCAAATTAAATACTTCTTAAATTGAAATAGAACATGATGTAAAATCTATTTTCCTTTTTTTGAATAATAAAATTAATTTTAACCTTAAATAAAATATTTTCATGACTAAAGTTTTATTTTCAGTTATATTTTCAAATGGGAGGACCTCTCTGGTTATAAAATAAATATATTTCTATTAGTATTCCTTAGTTGTTTTTTATTCCAATACATTCACCTTGTTTGGATTTCTATGAGTATGACTTGGTTTTTTTCTTATGATATGTCTTGTTCTTTATTTGGATGGATAGTAGTATTTTATAATGGTCACATGCATCATGCATTGTATTCAATTTGATTTTTTATTATTTTTCTTTAATTTATTCTACATTATACTTTTAATTTTTTTGAAATTTGAATATCATTCTGGTTTGTTATTTGTAGGCATCGCTTATAACATAAATTGTTTCTCGTATTCTTTGTTTTGATAGCTATTAGCATGCTTTGATGACTTTCATATTAAATTGGTTATAATGAATTTTGTAATTATGGTTTAAATTTTTGATTTAAACATAATTTTTTCCCTTGTAATAGAATGGATAGAATCTAAATGTATCATACCGATTGGATTTTAACCGAGTTTCAAAAGAATTTGTATATTTTTTTAGATTTTTTATTTAACAATTATTCCGATGGAGGCTGTATATAGTTTCCATGTTACAATAGTGTTGGAAGACCATAGTTAACCTGTGATGAAGTTAGACACCATATAAAAAAAGTTGGATTTCAAAAAAAATATTATGTTTGGTATCATAATGGGGAGACGAGACAATTTTCTACTGTTTATGAACAAAAAGAAAGAAATGGTATGAAGAATTTGATATTTGAACGGTTTCCATTTTGTGCATCATCACAAGAGAGATTGTATGCGAGTATAAGAAGACAATTATATCAACACACATGAGGAAAAGAATGAAGATGATGATGTCGAGAGAGTGAAGAAATTAATGGATGATACCAGAACTCATGTATATCAGGCAGGGCCAGCCCAGGGGCGAGCCCAACAAGCCCCTGGGCTGTGGTAACATGATCTGCAAGGGCAACACCTTCCCCACCCCATTTCACAATTTCCACTCCCATTTCAACCCTACCCTTTTCCATCGCTTGACATACCGTTCACACCCACCTCTCTACATGCGACACTTCTGCTGCAACCCTATGATTCTCCCTCTCCCTCGCAATGTCCTTCTACACTACACTGGCGTCACCTACCCTGCTACCCCCCTACTACCCTACAATGATCTCTGCCCCCGCTTACTATACTCTGCTCGCTTTTCTGATCCTGATGACCAGAGGCCTTCTATCTCGTGCCTCACTGCTATTGTCATTCAGACTGAGCCGGTGCCGATGTCGAAGTGTGCCCCCTACTTTCGTCTTCCCCGTAGTATGTGGATTTTTTATAATCATGTTTTTAATTTCGATTGTTCTTTTTTTATTAATATTTTTGTTTATTTTTCAAAAAATATCTGAATTAAGGATTGAGAGATGCCTTATCCGCATGATTTGCAGTTTAATGTTTGTAGTTTGGGATTTGGGATTTGCGCTTTGTTGATAGGAAATAAATTTAATGTTTATATTTAATTTATTTTATGATTAGTTAATTTGAAAAACATATTGTTTTGGTTGATTGGTTTATCAATTTCACAAATAATCAATTTTGATTTACACACTATTTAATCTTTCCCTAATAATCCTTACAATTATCATTTTATTCCAATCTATAGTTTTTATTTTATTTATGTATTAAATTTAAAATTAATAATGTATTTGTTAAAATATAGATTATTATTTAAAAAATTATAATTTCCATTTAGTTTTAAAAGTGTCTGTTTTAACTCTACTAATATGGTTGATAGATTGGAAAGGTATTTAACTATTTAAAAGTGTGTTTTTTAATTCATCTAGTATGTCATTTTAAATCTATTGGTTCAATTTTCTATTTATTGGGAATAAGAATGGGGAGATAAAGATGACAATGAGGATGATTCGGTGAAGGATTACAATGATATTTGAATTGGTCTACACTATATGGGTAAATTTTAATTTTTTTAGACATTCATTATTTAATTAAAATGAAAAAATAAATTCATTTTTCATTCATATGTTATGATTTATTATTTAAACATTTCTTCCATTACTCATTTTGGAGTTTTGGATAACACATATAGTGTTTTGAATTTCTTTTAGTATAAATTTTTATTAACCTTTTGATGTGTTATATTAAAAATCATGTGTGTGATGTTAATTTTGACTTTATTGAGTTTTAGTGGTCATTAAACATTACTCATGTTATTTTTTATTTGGTATATAAATATATAGAGACATTAAGCCTTAAAATGTGAGGTTTATCTGAGGTGATCCATTCACTAAGGATTTAAAAACAATTTTTTTAATCCTAATCATTTTATTTGGGTTGGTTTTAAATGTGGTTTATGGTTTTATTGTTATAGATAAACTTTGATGTTTGTTAATGTATTTATTAGCATAGTCTGGTGTAATCTTTGAAATGGTACAAAATAGTTTTTAAGCATGTTTTTCTAGATGCTTTAAGAATTTTTTGTCCTCTTTTTATATTGTTTCTCATGGGTAGAAAAGGTGGAATTTTTATTTTTAATATGAAATATTGTTTGGCTATGTTTAGAACATACTTTTCACAAATGAAAGACAAAACTTTTTAATTGTTTAAATCATGGTTTGACACTGATTTTAGATAAAATTGTATACTCAATGATGTATTGATTTTAAATGATTTAATTTTATGTCTTGAATTATTTTAATGATGTTTTTAAACGTCTTAATAAACCAATTTTTACAAACATTTATGTCTTTTTTGATTGGTTTGAAAGTGGTTTAAAAGGTTAAAAATTGTACAGTTTTGTTCTTTTAATAAAAAGGGTTGTTTGAAAATGTTTAAGTTGAATTTACATAAATAATAGAATGATGTATTTATATGATTTAAAGAATTTTTTATGTTCTTTTTTAGTTTTTTTTCAAGTGCTAGGTGTGCATTTTTTAAAATATGTTTTTTTGTTTTGTTGTTTTAGATTTTTTAATATTTTATGACTTGATCATGGTTGGTTCAGTCTAGTGTAGACCAACATTGTTTTTTTAAGCCCCCATATAGTGTGAGTTTAAATATATTGGGCACCAATAATATTTAGCTTGATTCAGTGGGTTTAAATGTATTGGGAAACAATAATCTTCGGCCTGATTCATTGGGATCTGAACCAGCTTGTTAACCACTCCTTCATAAAGGGAAACATTTCCCTAATTTGTCTTGGGAAATAAGAATATTGAGGCCGGTCCTGATATCAGGAATGTACTTAAATGACAAAGTTGGAATTTTAAATGTGGTTATATTATGGAAAAACCGTGTATGTAATTTATAATACTTCCATTTATTATATTCCAAACTTTTTGAAGGACTTTTTTCTTGATGATTCATATATTACCTCAAATCATTATAAGGCATGGAAGATAATTAACAATATCATATTTTATACTGATAAAATTCATGCTTGTCCGAAAGATTACATTTTATTTTGGGAGAAAACTAGTAGACTTAATGACTATAGATAATGTGGTACATTTTGATTGAAGACAAATGTAGATGGAACGCCATCTCGTGTGCCATAGAATTTCATGTGACACTTTTCATTAATTCTCAGGCTTCAAAATCTATTCACATCTACAGAAATATCAACCAATATGCGATGACATGATACTGAGAGAATTAAATGTAATGATGATATGGTCCATCCCGTAGATGGATTAACATGATGGTCATTTGATACACAACATCCTGATTTTTCACCTGATGTGCATAATTTTAGGTTGGGTCTATCCTATGATGGTTTTAATCCATTTGTCCGGATGCTTACTGCTCACAACATGTGGCCAGTTTTTATTCACGTTTATAATCATCCTCCGTGGATGTATATGAAAAAACCTTTCACATTCTTGAGTATATTAATATTTTTACCTTCTGATCCTAACTATGATATAGAAATATACTTACAACCTTTAATAAGAGAGTTGAAGTAGCTTTGAGATATGAGTGTTCCCACATTTGATGTTTCTTCAATAAATATATTTCAGATATGTACTTCCCCTCTATGGACTATTAATGATTTTTCCGTTTATACAATGATGTCTTGTTAGAGAATTATGGTAAAACTATTATGTATTATTTATATAAAGAATACACAATTGATAATGAATAAATATCTTCATAGTTTCAGTTTCATGGGGCATCATTGATTCTTGAAAATGAATCATCAATACTGGAAGAATCACTAGAGGTTTGATAATACTATTGACACTAAACAGCCACCTCAATGTATTTCAGGAGGAGATGTTCTTAATGAATTGAAATTTTTTAGTTTTTCATTAGGTAAAGGTCATATAAAATCAAAAAAGTGGAATAATGTTGACATTGACGCTACTTATAATTGAAAAAAGAAAAGAATCATTTTTGTGTTTCCATATTAGATTACCAATTCAATACTTATTGTTTATAAATAATTAACATTTAAAAAAATATATGTGAAATATATCTTTTAATCCTTATAAATATCAAGGGGAAGACCAAAGATGACTTCCTATCTTACCGGGACTTATCAGATTGGGTTATTGGACCGGAATTACATCTTGTGTGTATCAGTGAAAGAAGATGAGAAGTTCATTATGCTTTTTATGCGATGAAAAATTTTGAGAAAATCAAATTCTTGAAGTATTGGAGAATATCAAGGTTCCTAATGGATATTCTAGAAACATATCTAAATTAGTCAATAAAAGGGATTTGAAAATAAAATCCCTAAAAACTCATGATTATCACATAATTATTCATTTATTGATTCCAATATCAATCTAGAATTTACCATCCAATAATGTAATGATGATGGTGATTCACTTCTAGAATTTTTAATAGGAATTGGTTTTAAAAGTTTATCCAAGTCTTTCATGATAAAAATGCAGCAAGAGGCACCATTAATTTTGTGTGAGTTGGAAAAAAAAATTTCCTCCATCATTTTCCCTTGCATGTTTCATCTAACAATTCATATTTTATCTGAAACACTTCTTTTGGGACCCGTTTATTTTCGGTGGATGTATCCCACTAAAAGAAATATGTTCATAATGAAATCCTATTTTCGAAACAAGAATCAACATGAAATTTCCATTGTGTGTGATTATCTGGATCAATAATGTATGGATTTTTGTTCAATGTATTTTTATGATGTGAGCACAAGACATAATTGACCAATGAGAAATAAATATGAACAATTTGGGGGAAATTGAGACAACATTTCCATATCTTCCCCAAATTGGAGGAATTCTCAGGTCATATATGTTAGCTATATTGAGCCTTGAAGAGCGGGATATGGAACATCACACATTCGTGTTTAAATGTTGCTTTTTCAATGACTATATCAAGTAAGTAATTTGAATATTTATAAGTTATCTCATTCTATGTAATTTCAAATATGACATAAACTTTTATTATCATTTTATTTAGATAACATAAACAAAATATAAGTAGACTTCATCGATCTTTTCCTTTGAGAAGAAGATAGGATTTACATAGAAAAAAGTTTCTTGCTCAGTTGAAATCAAAGATAAGAACATTACTTTAATTAACATAAAATATAGATATTCATTTAATTGTATTATTCACATATATTTTAGGTATTGAGTTTACCTATTAATTTCATCTCTCGAGAATTAATAGCATTGGCTTTTTGTCCCAATTCTTCAGTTCTTGAATGCAATTCATTCAACGGGTATAAATTTGTTACAACTGATCGAGAAGTGAAAATATGAACACAACATGGTGAAGTTATGTTAGCTACAATAATAGACTGTTATGCCAGTATATCAGATAGTAGGTATTAATATGAAAATGTGTTTTATTATGAGCATACTGAGAAAATATTGTTATTGGATTTCTACTCTCATGGAAAAGTCACTATGATGAAATGTAAATGGTTTGGTTCAATGAAGCGACATTGCATATTTATTGATGAGTGTGGATTTAGATTTATTTACATGACTCAATTACCAGATATCGGTGAACCATATATTTTATTATTAATAAAAAACAATTGTTTTATGTGAAAGATCATCTGAGACCTGATTATGATTACATTATTGAAGTAATCCTAAGACATATTTGTCATGATGGTGTGGATGAAATTGAAACTATTGATGCCCCCATTGGCATTGACCAAAATATTGTATATGATGAATCAAATTGTCCCATTGTGATAATTGATTCTAAACCTGAAGTAGCGGTGGGTAATATATAGAATCAACCATATATGTTTATAGTTCATCTAGTTTACCTTGACGTTGGTTTCTCAGGTTGGTAATACTATAAGTACATTAATTTAGTTTCAGTCTGTAATGATATGTTTATTTTAGTATTGTTTTCTTTCATTGAATTTAATTATATTTATTTCAATTCATAAAATTGGGATTAAAATGAGTTTTTAAAAAAATGTATAACTTGATATTAAATTATAGTTTCTAAAACAAGTTATGAAATTTTTTATGACTTATTTGAATTCTAAATTATAAGCATGAGTTTTAAAAATTATTTCTAAAAAATGTATATTTCATTGTTATGCATATTATGAAAGATATTGAATAATTTTAAATGAAATGATTATTTTATAATGATCGACAGATTCACAATCTTGGGTTTCCTCCTCTATTTCCCTTAGTGAGTATAATAATTGTAATATTTTTCTTCTGTATTATATTTAATGTCATTTTTTATTCTTTATCAAATTTGTTTTTAGGGACATACATTTGAACCTGAGCCAAATTATGCTCAGCCTTCTAGCATGTGTCTGAGTGGGGGTGCTCTTAGAGCTAGAAAGAGAACCCATTGTACCCATTCAGACCTTGACCTGCCAATGGAAACCCCATTTACCACAAATTTCCATCCTCCACATGGGCCTCTAGGGATGTTCCTAACTATGCCTCCATCATCATTTCATTTATCCCTTCCTTCCCATACCATGTCTACACCACCTCCAGGGATGTTTCTACCTTTACCATATCTATCTCATATGATGTATCCCCATCCCTTCTATCCTAACCCTACATTGTCTACACTGCCTCCATTTATTATTATCCATCCAGGATCTGACGATTATGTTTCATTATCTTACACTATAGTTCATGAATATGACATAGTGCATGAATTGGAACTGGCACACCCATCAAAGGTTACCGATCTAGGACATCCCGCAGATCCATTAGAGCATAATGACTATTCTACATCAGGTTTTTTATAAGTTTGCCAAATTATATCAGATCATTTTTTTCCAGTTGTATTGTGAATTAATTATTTTTTTCCTTTTATCTTATTCAGTGTGATATTTTAATAGGTGATGTGGGTGCACTTGTATGTGTGATTCCAAGAATCACCAAATATAAATAATGGTGGATTAAAATGAAGATAATCTGACAGTAGTTTAAAATATCAGATAGTGTGGATGTTTCATAAGAACTTTATCTGAGTACAATGATATCACTCTGATCCAACAAATCTCATGGAGGCATATCGATAATGAAATCAAGGAGAAATCATGGACAGAGATATGATTAAGAGAATTTGTAAAATTTCTATCTGTATTATTATTGTATTTATATGAATTAACATGTTTTTTGTAGCATTAGTTTAACTTTTTAGATTGTAAAGATACTAATATCATACAGTTTATGGATTGTGGGAAATTCTAATGATCATATAAGCATGAGTTATATGTTGGTTATAAGAGTAGAGTCAGTTCTAATTTAGAGGGTGTACCAGTATTCCCCGAATTTCCAATAACACAATATCAAGAAATGATTGCATATTTGAAGCGTAATGAGTTTATGGTATTCCTAATCACATATGAAATTTAATTCCTATTAATTGTATTGAATTTTTTTTTATGAAGAGTTAGAAAAAAATGAACAAAGATTCAATGTCATATTTTCACACTTTGGGGTGGAATATAATGCCCAATCATTAGAGGTGCTACATACTTTAATATAAAAACAAATAATATTTATATTTATATTGTTACCTAGTTAGATTTTCATGCTGAAATTTAATTTTTCTTATCATTAATCCCTTTAATATAAGGCTGGAAATTCCCCTTTCAAATTGGCTAAATGACTAAATTGGCTAAATGGACAAATAGGAAAATAGGCAAATGACGAAATAGAGAAATGAAGAAATGGTGAAATGTCTAAATGGACAATTGAACAATTTTATAATTTTAAAAATGGCCAAAAGGCCAAAAGTCTAATTATCCAAATGACTAAATTACTAAATTACCAAACAAACTAACAAAAAATGAACCTAATAACCAATTGGGAAAATGGTCAAATGGAAAAGTAGAAAAATCACTAAATGGCCAAATGGAAAAATGTTTAATTGGATAATTGGCCATTATTCCAATTTTACAAATAGATAAAAGGCCAAATGAGAAAATGGCCAAAATACCAAATGAAAAAATGGCTAATTGGCCAAATTATCAAATTACCAAACAACCTAACCAAAAAATGAACCTAATAATAAAATAACCAATTGAAAAATTAGCTAAATGACCAAATGTCCAAATGACCAAATGAAAAAATGGCCAAATGGATAAATGGTCAAATGACGAAATGGCCAAATGGCCAAATGGCTAATTGGAAAGTTTTTCAATTTTTCAAAAGGCTAAATACCCAAATGGCCAAATGGAAAATTGGACAAATGGATAAAATACCAAAAAACCTAACTAAAAACTATCTTAATAACCAAATGGCCAACTGGACAAATTTCCAAATGACAATACGACCAAATTACCAAAAAATTAACCCAATGACTAAATGATCAAAATTTCCAAGTGACTGAATAATCAAATAACATAACAAAAATATAATTAGATAAAAATGTACATAAAATAAGAATCCTTATCATACCCATGTTAATAACTCTAATTAGTATGTATTGTTTATGTTACACTACTAGTATTAAATTTTTAATTAAATGTATATTTAATTGTTTCTTCATTTTATGGATTACTTAAATAGCTATAATTTTAATAAATTCTTGGTTTATCACATTAATATTATTCAAAAATGTAGTATAATAATAATCAATTTCATTTTCAGAAAGTGACATTGAGCATCAAAGGCTGTGTACATCGAGAAAAATTATTTTTCCTGAGTTGGAAGAAAAACGATGGAAGTGCTGCAAATACACACACACAAGAAAAAATTGTAAGTTTTTTAATCAATATTTCAATTTTTTATATTTAATTCATAATTAAATATCTTGTTTATATTTTAAACACTGTGCCCCGGAGGCCCGTAATGATAAAGAAGAGGACAACATTTGGCCAAATGATCATTTAACATATGTATTAGGTGAGGAGCACCAGGGGAGAGTCTGATGTTGATCCAAGGAAAACATTATCCCCACTAGGCATTGGACCTCATCAGCTACTTCTCAGGCCACTCACACCACCAAGATGGAAAACACCCATCCATAAGTTGATGAGTACAAGAAAAGAGCTACATCGGAGCTTAAAAGAGTAAAACAGGTCACCAGAAAGTTCTTGAAAGCTATATCACTTATATTTGCATCACTTAAATTATATGATACATCTATTTTTGATTCATGTATGGAATCAATTTGATGTTTATAAGATGCCCCTAGTGATGTAAATGGGGTCCCTAGTGCCGCTCAAGCTGATGGTACTACTGGTGGTGGTGGAGTTAGTGGTGGTGGTGGTGATGATGATGATTCTTGTAATCTAGACGACGTTGTTGATGATTAGGATGTTTCTTATGGTGATGAGGATGATGATGTTAGTGATGGGGGAGATATTAATCCCCTCCATTTTTAACATAGTAGTAAAGAGACATGTGGATGTTTTTTAATGACTTGAATTGATTGGTTTTATGGATTAATATATATGTTATAGAATTTTAAATTGTTTTAAAATTACTAACAATAGTTGGTTGAATGCTAAATATAAAATATATGTATTAAATTGAATGTGTAGTATGGTTTTTATTTTTCATATATGTTCTGGATGGGCCAGAAGGGCTACTATTTCCATTTTGGGACAGGTAGCTATACCCACAGTTCAATGAATTGTGGGTATATGGTGTCTAGTGGGACAAGATACACCCAAGGATCCATTAACAATGAGAATAGATAAATACCAACAGTTTAACTAAAACTGTGGTTATGATGAAAATATCATAGGATATACCAATAGTTTCTATAGAAAATATGGGTATAACTCTATACCAATAGATCCATCAATAACTATTGATAGAACCATGGGTATATCATATACCCACGATTTTAGAGGATATATGCACAGTTTATAACCATGGGTATAGGATATGTTTCTAGTAGTGATTACTATTTAAGTGTTTCCATTGTACCAAATTAAAACATGGTAATCATTATCTATGGATTTTTTGGGTGAGAGTCTGATGGAATAATTTTTTATTCAAATTAATTTCACCAAATTTATGACCACTATAGTGGTGTATAACTAGCATCATTGGAAGTTGTGTAGTATTTCTTATTTAAGGGAATGATTGTGAAGTTTCATTATATACATTAATAAATGATCATGAATAATGTGGAACCTGGTAATTATAAAATTTATTATAAACATGGCAGTAGCATTGAGGACTATATAAAGGGATAAAATACTCTTAAGAATCTTTCAATCACTTAAAACCTTCAAAAAATTATTTTTTTCTAAGTTTTTATTATTACATATTCTTTTTGGGTTATGTTAAAAAAAATTATTTGTTATAAGTTCATTATAATTATCTTAAAACATTCACACTTGTATTCATAATGTTTCCAATAATTCAAGAATGAGAGAATCTATACAGAAAAAATATGATCTTATGCTTTGTATAAGTGAGGATTTTTGTCAACTGGGTTGATTGAGGGTGTTAATGAATAATAAAGAGTCAAGTTTTTAGTTTTTTGAAGTTTGTTTTGGTTTTGATTAGGTTGGTCAAGGTATTCCTTAATGAATATAGAGTCAATATTCTGGTTTGTAGAATCTCTTTAATATCTACAAATGAGTTAAGTTAAAGGATTATATTGTATTCAAATATATTCCTTCTATAAGGTTAATGTTGATGATACCTTTAATCAGGTGTATGACTCCCCTTATTATTTGGGTCACATGAGTTCATTATAATATCCTTTTAAGGCTTCTTTATATTTGAATCAATACAATAAATTTTGATTTTATTTCCACTATGCCTACTTTAATCAGTAGATGTTTTTTATTGAATGTGATTTATTTTGTTTCATGTTCAAAAAGTATGATACACTTAATTTCCACCATGATCAAATAAGTTTATTCGGATATTTTTTTGATTTATTATATATGTATTTAACCAAAAAATGTGTCACTGTTAGTTTTTATACATGAGGTGGTAAAAAATTATATGTCACATTTTTAAACTAAAATTCACACACATCTTGTAATTTACATTATATTTTAATCTGGGACAATATTTTATATAAGAGTGGGTTTATACATTTGTGACAGAACCAGATATTGGTTCATTTTTTCCTGTTTTTTTCATCAAAACATCATATCCATGTTTCCTTTCACCAAATAGTGTAGAATTGAAAACTATTTTTTATAGTATAAAAACATATTGGCAGAATTGAAAATTTGAATCCAAAAATACCGCATATTTTTTTATGGGAATGAAAATTATTACTGGGAATATTATATGAAATATTTTTTAATAATACTACTACTATAAATTTCATTATTCTTATAAGTAGTTATACGATTCTAGAGAAATAAGTAAATAAATTTTCTAGAGAGGAGATGTCAGAATTTCAATCAAAAATTCAAGTTGAAAGTAATTTTTTTCTCTATTAAATGGAATATATACAATAGAGTTTATTTTTTTATAACAATACATGACTCTAGATGAAATTGATAGGACATTTTAAAACATCATAATTTCTTGAGACAAATTGAGATATGATTAGAGAGTATTATAATGATTTTGATTTAATATATTTTGATAATATCCCTAAAATTAATAAGTGATTAATGGAAACTCTTATCAGTTTACAATCTCTCAGAGAAAAGAGTTATCAGATGATTAGTTGGTGGAAAAAGTCGTTGATACACTTCCTAAGGATTTCTAATCCATGAGGAATGTGATTGATGGAATAAGGGATATTATAAAGTTATGTATTGATGATTTAATATGAACATTTATGAATTATTTCATTTATTTGGAAAAGGATTCTAATTTAAAGCATATTATCAAATTTTCTTGGAAAATATTGAGCTATCCTAGTGTTAATATGAATATATAAATAACAAAATTGTGTCCTAGAATGGTAATGCATAATCTAGATTCCAAATACACCAAAACCATTACTATTCTATCATGTTCTATAATTATATAAAATTAATATTCAATAAAGAATATGTAATATTTAGGTATGTAATGTTTGGTTCTCCATAAAAAACCAGTATAACATCCATTTGATTAAATAATTAGAAGAAAGAAAATATTTTCTCAATTGAATTGATCCATTATTTTATGATTATGGGATTATATGGTCTACTAAATATAGGAGTCCTCTATCAAATAATGAATTCAAATACAATTTGTACTCTCTTGGGAGATGGAGGGTGTTCTATTGAGTCAATTATTCACAATTTCATTTTTTTTAAAATCAAAATACACTCATGTTATATTTTTATTTAAAATTATGATTATCATTTAAGTTTTTCTTTTTTAGAAAATTAAAACTTGGTAATCATTATCCAAAAAGTTTTAGGGTGAGAGTATAATGAATTAATTTTTTTATACAAATTAATTTCACCATAATTTGACCACTATAGTGGGGTATAAATAACATAATAAGAAGATGTGAAGTATTGCTAATTTAAATGAATAATGATGAAGTTTCTTCATATGTATTTACAAATGATCTTGACCAATGTGGAATCTAGTCATTATAGAATTTATTATAAATGTGATAACAAAATAGAGAACAATAAGGGGGGATGAAATAATCTAAAGAATCTTTCAATAACTTTATGCCTTCAACAGATTATTGTTTTATGAGTGTTTATTATTGTATTTTCTTTTTGGGTGTTATGCTATGAGTTTATTTGTTATAAATTTATTACAATGACATTAAAACGTTCACACTTGTAATCTATATGTTTCCAATAATTTAATAATGATATCATTTGTACAGAAAAAAATATGATCTTCTATTTGTAGAAGTGAGGTTTTTATCAACCAGGTTGATTGAGGGAATCCATGAGGAATAAAGAGATGAGATTCCAGTCCATTGAAGTAAGATTTGGTTTCAATAGGGTTGAAGAAAGTATTCCTTGAAGAATTTTGAGTTGATATTTCAGTTTGTAGAACCAATATAATATCTACTAATGGGTTAAATCAAGGGATTATCTTGTATTTGAAGACATTCCTTTTGAAATTTTAATGTCAAGGATACCTTTAATAAGGTATATGATTCCAATTATTCTTTGGTTTACATGAATATTTTATAATATCCTTTTAAGGGGTTCTTGATAGTTGATTCACTATTATGAATTTTAATTTCATTTCAACCATGCCTACATTAAATAGTGGAAATTTTTTTTATGAAATGTTATTAATTTTGTTGGATGTTCACAAAATTTGATACAATTAATTTCCACCATGATCACACAAGTTCATTCAGATATTTTTTTGGATTTATTATATATATATTTAACCAAACATTGTGTTACTATTAGTTTTTATACATGAGGTGGTGAAAAACTGTATGTCACATTTTTTAACTAAAACTCACACCCTTATTGTATTTTACATGCTGTGTTAATTTGGGACAATATTTTATATTAGAGAGGGTTTATACATTTGAGATAAAATAAGCTATTAGTTCATTTTTTCTATTTATTTATCAAAACAACATATCTATGTTTCCTTTCACCAAAAAGTATAGAAGAGGAAATAGTTTTTTTAATTAAGGAAAACATATAGGTAGTATTTCAAATTTTAATCTAAATAGTGCTTATATTTTTATAAGAATTACTATTAATATAGAGAAGATCACACAATATATTTTTTTATCAATACCACTGCTAAAAATTTTATCATCCTCAGCAGTGGATATATGATTATAGAGAAATAAATTACTACATTTTCTAGAGAGGAGATGTTAAAATTTTATTTAAGCATTCAAGTTTGAAATACCTTTTTATTCTCAATTCAATAGATTATATAAATTGAAGTTTCTACCTTTAGTACCAAACATGGATCTGGATGAAATTATAAGTGACACATTTTAAAACATCAAAATTTATTGAGATAAAGAGAGATATGATTATAATATATTATGATTATTTTTATTTAATATCTTGTGATAAAATCACTAAAACAAAAAAAATAGTAATGGAAACTCTTAACAGTTTACAATCACTCAGAGAAAAAGAGATATCAGATGATCAGTTGGTAAAAAAAGTAATTGATATACTTTATAAGGAGTGATAATCCATAAGGACCGTGATTAATGGAATTAATCAAATTTAAAAGTTATGTCTTTATTATTTAATAAGAACATTAATGAATTATATCAATCATTTGAAAAGGGATGATAATTTAGATAAAAATAATCATATAGTTTCTTTTTCATTTATATTTATATCTTTTAATCCTAGAGAATATGTATTGAGAAGAAATTTTAAGAAATTGTCAAATGATAAGGATATTGAACCCACTGAAGGCAAATTTTTAAATATTGTATAGTGGATTTTCAAGAATCATTGTATCCCAAGTGATTATCTGAATGCATGAAAAAATAGAACAGAGAAATGTAATATGATGGATTCCTCTTAGGTTATTTTTTATGAATGTCGAAAATAAGGACACATTCATTATGACTATCTAAATCTAAATAAAATAGAAAAATAGTATTATAATAAATCCTCTAAGAGTAAGGATAATAAGAGTTTAAAAGAAATGGACATGTGAAGTGCTAGTGAATTTTATTATACTTCCAATATTTCATTGAATGTTAGTGATAACAATATAAAGATTACAAGTATTCATGCTAATGTCCAAAAAATTAGAGGTACATTATTGGAAATCTAACTAATAAAACCATTGAAAACAAAAATCATGATTAAAAATGTTTTAATACTGCTGAAGATGAAAGTTATGATTGAAGTTAATATAGTTCCAATAGTTTGGATAAATCACATCAAACATTTAATGAGAAGAAATCATATGTTATTGAATGCGAATATATATATATATAAATTATAAAAAATAATCAAATCATAAAGAAGAATTTTCTAAAATTAAGGGAAATTTAAATATGATTGATAATAAATTGAATTAAATAAGAAATGATAATACTATGATGGTGTCAGATTTCTATAATATGAAAATTGATGTGAAGAGGATAAAATCCAATAAGAATGAAAAATGAATAGCCATTTCATTGGATAATACAATGGAAAATGAGGATAATGTTTTAGATAATATTAAGAAAAGATACAATGATTCATTAGAACATGATAATAATAAAGTTACCAAGTTAATGTTTTAATTTTAAAGATTAAATAAGTTACTATCAAGATTTACCACTAGCATATTTTTTAACACAACCATTAGGAATTTAAATCCATTTACATGAAATACATCTAGACATGGAAGTAAATCCAATAGAATATCTATATATTAGAAACACTATTCTTTACCAAGAAAAAAAATAATTTTTGAATAATTAGTTATAGAGGAGGACATATAAGTAAGAAAGTTTCTTTAAATAATGTTCAATCATTCAGAAGAATGTGATATTTTATTTTTAGGGTGCTAACTACTTTTGAACACTATATAACTAAACAAATCTATGTTACATAAGTTTTTTTAAAAAATACATCTGGACCTAGAGTGTTCTATCTTTTGAAGATATAATTTATTAAAAATCAAAGTAGTTGTGAACTAGAAGCTAAATTCATGTTTATTATGTCGGTTAACTATCTTTTAAGTTTACCAAAACATATAATATTATTTTATTTGTTTCTTTTTTCATTAAATTTAAATATTTTTTATTTTAAGATTTATAATTCACATCGATTATATCTATTTAGGTGGAGTGTTTATCTTCTATGTTTATCTATAATTTTATATAGTAAAATTCTAAATTTATAAATAATATATTATGGAGTTATATTTTTTAATCAATATTTAATAGAATACGTTTAGGATGGTACACCAGAAGAGATCTTTCAGAAACCATTATATATTTTTTATGAATTTCTAAATGAATTATTAACTTTATTGAATGTAATTTTTTATTTTCATTAATATAAGTATATGTTTAATTAATAACATTAAATAAATTAAAAATTACCCTCTTGAGGATTTTTATTTCATCTACTTAGGTGGGAATGATTTTGGATCATCTGATTAAGGAAGATCAATAGATGCCATGTATAGTATTTGATATCTATATTAAAAAAATATACCCAAAGTTTGTTGGATGTATTCAATGATTTATTTTGGAAAAATAATTATTTATATTTTTAATTCACTGTTCAGTTTTGGTTTTATGAATGTAATCATCCAAATAAATAACTATGAGTTAAGTTATCTGTGAAAGATTGACTGACCTTGGTTGATATTCCATGTTTAAATTTTCTCTTAATTTTGTGATCATTTTCCAAAGATAGGAATATATACTATAACTTAGAAATGATTATGAGCCATTATACACCCTATTTATTCAATAATTTTACAGAATAGCCATGTTTATAGTATCATATGTTGAAAATTAGGTAACTTTTGTTCCTTTTGAGAAGATGTTCACTTTATCTCTTATAAGATTTTCTAAATTAATTAAACTTTTGAATAAGGATGAGTCCTTATTGTTTCCCATAAATTAATGGAAGTAGATCAATATTTTTTGAAAGTGTATACTAAGGAAATCTTATTCCACCAAAAATAGAATTTGTATATGATGATTCATCTACCACCAGAAGTAATGATTGTATATTAGTTCTTGTAATTGATTTTATTACCAAAGAAAGGTGTTAAGGATACCATTAAAATCTAGGATGTCTATATACTGGGTTTTCTAATTAATATTCAAAATTTCAATCCTGTTATGTTTTTTTGGACCTACATTGATTCCATTTTCATAAGAATGGTAAAATTTACAATCTTTTTATATAGGATAATATTGAAATGGGATCTAGAAATGTCGATGGATGTTACTGTTTTAATAATTATGATTTTGTTGAAAATATCATCGATAACATTATTAAAAATGAGATAATATCTTGGATGAGACTAACATATGGTACTATCAAAATTATGTTTGTATAGAAATAATCATATTTTTTATCAATAGATATGTAAATATTATCTAAGAATG
The DNA here is from genome assembly GCA_963277665.1 of Viscum album. Lineage (NCBI taxonomy): Eukaryota > Viridiplantae > Streptophyta > Magnoliopsida > Santalales > Viscaceae > Viscum > Viscum album. The sequence goes on from OY728135.1 coordinate 1,374,960,780, forward strand.
AAATCAAGAAAAAAATTATTAAGAAGAAACATTTTCTATCAAAACCTCTCCATATAATAAATTTAAAAGAATAGAAGGGGATGTTTAGGTAGTAATATTTAATCCTCACATTTAAGTAGATGTAATTGGAGAATATATCTCACCTTATTGTCAAGGTGTAAATTTTTAGTTTTTATAATGTTACTGAAAATATTTTTCAGTAAAAAGAGAAAGATATTAAAACGAGATTTTTTGATAAGGATCTGTCTCCAGAAAAATCTACAACATAGTAATATGAGGTTGACAACTCTACAATATTAAATATTATCTCAATAAATGAATGTTCATCAAAATAAAGGTATTGATCTAGCCCATCCTTATCAATATTATTGAATACATAATATTTTAATCTTATAAATGATGTTGACATCTGTGATATTAATAAAAATAATAATTCTAAACAATAAACTATAATTCTATGATATTATGATTAAAAAATATGATATCATATTAGAACTAGTTTTTATTCTACATATTCAAAGAATTGAATAGATGATAACATCTCAAATCATTATATTAAAGAATTGTTAAAATATTTTACAAATTATATTGGATCTAAATTCTAGAGTCAATATAATTCCGGGGAAACTTATCATTTTTCATGAATCTAGGTGGAAAAATAAAATTACATAATGAGTGTTTGAAATGAAAGGAAGAATAATAAATTTCAAAGAAGAAGACATGAAATTTTCATAGAATTTGATAAATCATTCATGATGTTTAAAATCTAAAGAAAATTATATTAAAAAAATTAATTACAATAATGTTTCTTTTCAAAAAAAACTTGAAAAATTATATAAGAATAATGAAGCATGTGAAGAAGTTATCAAAGGCCAAGAAGTAAATCTTAATCAATAGGGTCAATAAATTAATTGGTTAAACAAGAGAATTTTTCTTTAGAATAATCTAATGAATGGGTAGTTTCAAAGACTAAAAGTAAAATAGATATTTTTGATGAGTTAAAATAGAATTCGGTCAAGAATGACAATAAAATTAATAAGGTCAAGAAAGTGATTGAAAAATATCAATAGAAATATCTAAATTTCAATTTCTAATTATTATATATTTTTTAATATTCTATTGATTGTAATCATTTTAACAATAGAATCATGTTTTTATTCAGATTTATAATGTTTGTATATTATTGAATGCATGATTTTAGATATATTTTTTTATATTTTACATATATTATTTTACATTTTAATATATGAATATTTATAATTATTAATGATTCAAAAGGAATTAAATGAGTTTTTTTTTCAATTTTTGGATCTTAAATTGAATGTCTAAATGGGAGAAGTTTTTTAGTTAATACATCTTTCTTGAAATGGGATTTTATTTAATGGTAACACCATTTTTTTCAATTAGATTTGACATTAAAATAATTTATTGTTATTTTATTTCAATTTTTTATTTTTTATTTATTAAAAATCACAGATGGGGGAGAAATTCGGAAAATATATATAAATCCACAGATTAAAAATTTATTTTTTTCTTAATAAGGTGAATACAATATATTTAAATATAACTTCAATTGAAAACTTCTTGGTAGAGTTTTAAATTGTGAATTTCAAAGAAAATCCTAAAGGGTGATAAGTTTTATCTCATTCCATGGTTTTACAATATTATGAAACATATTTGAAAATTTATTATTATTTAAATATTTTTTTTGTATATTTTTCTTATTAAACTAGTGAAATAAATTTCACTTGAAAAAACTAGAAGAGGACACCCAAAACATAATGTAGATAAAAGTTTATACTACTGTGGATGGGTTGGGCACATTATGAGCATGAATTTTGAGGGAAAAAATACCAAGGGTGAAAAAGAATCTACTATAACAACATATCAACCAAATGGTGTTCACATGAGGTTTAAATCCTATATAAAATGTCTTATATATACTAAGCCTAGTAATTTATAAATTCATTATATTATGGAGTAAATAAATAAGTTAATTAGGAGATTATCCATTCCTTTGATATATATGGAAATGTTTTTCACATGAAAATACTTATTAGGATAGAAAATAAAATTTCCATTTTAGAGAAAAATTGTGGAACTCAAAAAAGGGTGAATCATTCATAAAAATGTAGTTACTTACAATAATTCTACTTTAATTAAACGAGGAAAATATAAAAATAGATTCAAGGAGCTACTATAGTTGTGTGGAAGGATGAAGAAATTGAGAATAAGTATCCACCAAAGATGAAGATATCTTAGTTACCTCTCATGACCATCAAGAAATATTTATGCATAGTTGGTCTAAATAAAACCAATATAAATAAAGAAATGAATATGGATAGATGTGTAATCCAATGGATTTGGGATAAGAATGAAATATCTACTTGTGTAGCGTCATAAGAAGAGGCGTTCCCAAGTGGTGTCTATTTTTTAATTATAGAAAATACCAAGAAAAAGAAGAAGAATAACAATTATTATATATAATAATTAATTTGTGTTAGTGGCATAAAAAATAAAAGATATATTGACAAGGGGATAAATAAGTTGGTAGTATAATACGATCATAAAGGAAAGGAATATGTTAAATGTTGTTGGAATTACATTCTAAAAATCAAAAAAATGGAAAATGAAACTTTAAATTTGAAGGGTTGATACATATTAACCAACCCAATTCCTTAATATGACAAAATCAGGATGACACTGTTCTCCCCATTTACTTAAATTTTTTCCAATTATTTTTTAGGTTTTGTATAATTTATTGGGATAAATTTTAGCATCCTGAGTCATAAGATAAGAATTGGTTAGTATCTTGATTTAAACATTAATTCAATATTAGAAATAGTAATATTAATGAAACAAAATTTTAAATGAATATTAAATTATTAATTAAGGATTTAAATAAAAAATGTATAAATTAAAATGACACTCTTAAATAAAACATTATTAATAAATAAATCATTTTATTTAGTTAATTTTATCAATTAATTATTACTTGATCTATTTAAATATAATGAATTGATTTTATTAAATTAAATTATATAAATTTTTTTAAAAAAAATAAAATAATGGAATTTAAAAAAAATATAAATGTTTATATTTGGTTAAATTATTTTTATTAAATTATAGGTAGTATAATTTATTATCTAGTTATGAAATTATTAAAAACATAATTCAATGTTTATGAAAATTTAGTCTTATTATTGGTTTTATTATTATATTAAACATGAATAATAAAGTGGTATTTAGAAATTCTAATTTTTATTTTATATTTAAATCGGTTATTATAAATATATTAAAAATACTAAATTATGATTATTAATATTTTATCTTGTTGATAAATTGTTTTTGTATAAATATAATTATTATAATTATATATTAAAATAAATGATGAAAACAAATAGAAAAAAACAAAATGAATATAATTGTATAAAAAATATAGAAATTACGAAATGAGAATAGGGGTGGGGAATCATTTGGATTAAGAAAAGGGGGATCCAAGGTTTCATTTCACAGGATCTCAAGCTATGGGTTGAAGTTGAGGAGTCAAGCATTATATTAGATGAGAGGAATAGTTTTCTAGCCGAACGATCTCAGTCAAACTTTAGCGAAAGGAGATCAGCTATCAGATGAGGGCCGAGCGTCGATGATGGATTTCAAGTGATGTCAAGGGGTTTGACCATGAAGGGGTTTTGAACACGTAAGAGGTGTGAGATGTTCTTGGTCTTATTCCCCTGTAACTGATTTTCATATCTATGTAAGGTAGGTGTTTGTCTTTTTTCATTGTTATATTCTCGAATATCTTTCAGGTTAACTATAATTCTCTTCATTTCCTTTTTTTACTTCATCAATCATTATTGTTATCTAGTTGTCCATTGTTCATCAGTTTTCTATGTATTTTTTTGGACTGATCAATGTTTATATCCAATTTGAAAATGGTTTTGGATTACTAGTAATTTTTTCTTATTATTTACTCTTAATAAATTTATTTTATTTTTTGTTGTAATCTAAAACTTTATAGGGAAGCTCTATCCATACATGTTATATTAATAATAAAACATAGATTAGATATATATTGATATAGACTATTTTCTTAAGATTATATTCTCATTTAGGTCTATTGTAGTGAATAAATAAATAAATAAATATTATATTTTATTATTGGTAATAGAATATCCAATGCTAGTGTTTAATTTTAATATATCCATATGTATTTTAAGATTTTTGAAAATCTCTTTTAGTCCACAGATAAGGATTCAACCAACTGTATATATATATTTATATCTCTTTATAAACAATGGAGGATATGGCTACAAAATCCTTCCTTTAATGAGTATATACTAGTAAAAAAGCAAGTTTTTTAGTTTGGATTTGATGGAGAATAAAAGAGAGATAAAGATATAGAGAGAGAGACTCCTATGAATAAGAAAAAGATGAAATATTATACATGTTTTGGTAAGGGAATCATTTCATGTACTAAATTATTCAATATTTCTTAGTTTATAAAATTTTATTCCAAGGGATTATAAAAATTTTATTTCTACTAATAGAAAAAGGGGGTGATAATAATATTTTCAAGGTTGAATTTTTAATTGAATGGGTTTTTAAAATTAAGTTATAGATTTATTAGAATGTTTTAGTTCAAGATGACTATGTTTTTTGAAAACCTTTATTAAGAACATTATATTTTATATATAATTATTCCATGATTTTAAAAAAAATTATATTTTTAATTTTATGTTAAGAATTTCTATTTTTGGACTATGTCATAAAACTATAACAAGAATTTTCTTGTTATTGTTTAACTTATAATTTGGAAGGATATTTTATTTTTACTAAAAATATACATGTTAATATTTATTGTAACAAAAGTTATGATTTTATTCCCTTAAAATAAAATAAAGATATCATTTTATGTTTATTATTTACTATAAGTTTTTAATAATAAAAACTATCATATAATTTTTGAAAAATATATGTACAATCATGGATGACATCTATAATATAATATATGACTATCATCTATAACTTATTACACTTAATATATTTATAATACATGAAATAGTTTTTTTTGTATATATAGAGGTATGTATATTTAATACATAATTAATTTGTACGAACTAATTTTAAAGTGATTTTTATGAGTTTTATGAATGGAATACATGGATGTCAATTATTATTTCATTAACATACCATGAAAAGTCAAATTATCATTATATTTGGTTATTCTAAATCTAGAACATGTCTTCTTATGATTATATATATAAACATATGAATTTTTGGAAATATGTTTCCATGTTTAAAAAAAACTCCATTGAAAAATGTATATATATATGTATAAAAATTTTTAAATGTTTTTATAAAATTAGGAATTTGAATTTGTAATCATTATAGGGAAGTGGTGAGTGAACTCATCCCCCATGAAATGGGATAGACCTAGACAACCATAAATGTTTCAAGTGGCCCCATGATTTGTTTTCAAAATCCAACATAATGTTTTTCAAAAAATAACCTAATTATTTTAAATTAATTTTCAAATTTTTATAGTATTTTTAAAGGTATTTTTAAAAACGTATTTTAAAAATGTAAATTTCAAAAATGTTTTCACTGGAATTTTAGAATCCCCCTACTGGGTAATTATGATTACCCTATGTTTTTATAAAATGTTTACCAGATAATTTAGAAGTATTATACAGTTTAGCTTCAATAAGAAGTTAGTGCAGATGATTTAGATTAGATATTTTATTTAATTTTTATACAGATCTGATAAAAATGTGTGTTTTTATCTAATTTTCCAAAACCAAGATCGGAAAAGGCTTTGTAACATATAATTTTTGGTGTATTTATTAGTTATATTTTATAAATTAAAAAAATACACATCAATTTTATGTATTGAATCCAGAAGTACGAGTTCTAGTATTTACAGTTGTTATTAGAGAGAAGATCTATATAAAATTTGATATTATGTGTTTTTACTTTATGAAAATCTTAGTGGTAGAATATAGAAGTTTAGAAATTCTAATTTTTATTAATTCTGAAAATGAAAAATATAGAATTTTCTTAAGTCTGACGAATGAATTGTGAGGACTCAATTATTTTAAAGGGGAAGAATGTTACATCCCAAGTCATAAGGTAGTAATTATTTACCATACTAATTTAAACGATAATTAAATATTATAAATAATAATAACAATGAAACAAATTATTAAATGAATATTAATTTATCAATTAAGGATGTAAATAAAAAAAATGTAGAAATTAAAATGATGCTCTTAAATGAAACTTTATTAATAAATAATTGATTTTCTATAGTAAGTTTTATCAAATAATTATTACTTGATATGTTTTAATATAATTAATTTTCTCTCATAAATTAAATTATACAACTTTTTTAATGAATAAATTATAGGAATTTCAATTTAAATAAAAAATAATTTTTTTAAAAAAAATTGTATAAGTTAATTTTATTAAATTGAAGGTATTATAATTTATTATTCATTAATGTAATTATAAAAAATAATTAAGTTTTTAGGAAAATATTAGTATTCTTGTTGTTATTATTATTATCTAAAAAATGAATATTAAAGGGGTGTTTTGAAATTATAATTTCCATTTTAAATTTAATTCGGTTATTTTATATATATTAAAAGTACTAAATTTTGATTATTATTATTTTTATCTGGTTTGTAATTTTTTTTATATAAATATAATTATGATAACTATATATTAAAAAAATGATGAAAATTAATAGGAAAAAATAAAATGAATATAATTTTATAAAAAAATAGAGAAATCATGATAAGAGAAAATGGGGGGGTTGTTCAATTTGAGAAAAGGAAGATCTAGGGTTTTATTTTATGGGAGATAGAGATGTGGGTTGAATCTGAGGAGTCGAGTATTGTAGCAGATGGTAGGACTCAGTTTCTGGTTCAATGATCTCGGTCGAGCTTGAGTTGAAGGAGATTGGTTTCCAGATGAGGGTCGATCACCAAAGAGGGAGTGCAAGCGATGTCAAGGGGTTCGACTACAAAGGGGTTTCGAACTCGAAAGAGGTGTGATATATTATTTGTATTCTCCCTTCCATAATCGATTTTCAGATCTATATTAGGTAAGTGTTTTTCTATTTTCTTTTTTAGGTGTCCAAATCTCTTTCAAGTTAACTATGATACCCGTCATTTACTTTTTTTCCTTCATCAATCGTTTTTGTTGTTTGGTTATCCCATGTCCATAGTTTTTCTATGTATTTTTGTGGACTGCTCGATGTTTATGACTGACTTGAAAATGGATTTCAGTCAATAGTAGTTTTGTCTTATTGTTGAACCTTTTTCTACCGATTTTTTTTGTAATATGAAACTTCCTGGGGAAGCTCGATCAAAACCATTTTATATAAATAATCAAACACAGGTTACCAACAGTTTGATACAAACTCTTTGTTTTATATTTTTTTTCCCATTTTGGTCTATTTCAATGAAGAAACAAATATTAAAATATTATATTTTTTTACAGATATTATAATATCTGATGCTAATATTTAATTTTCATACATCTTTCTCTTTTTTTGAGATCTCTGAGAATTTACTTTGGTCCACATAAAAGGATTCATCCAATTATATATATATATATATCACTATATAAATAATGGAGGATATGGCTATAAAATATTTCCTTCAATTATTAGATAGTAGTTAAGAATCATGTTTTTTAGTTCAGATTTGATGGAGAATAAGAGAGATATAGATAGAGAGACTCCTTCAAAGAAGAAGAAGATGAAATCTTATACAATTTTTGGTAAGGGAATTATTTAATGTATTAAATTATTCTATTTTTCTTATTTTATAAAATATTAATCTAAAAGATTAAAAATTTTTAATTTCTACTATAAAAATATGGGTTGATAATAATATTTTCAAGGGTGAGTTTATTTAATTTTAAGGGTTTTAAGAATTCAGTTATGATTTTATTTCAAGGATCCCTTTCAAGATGATTGTGTTTTTTGAAAACCCTTATTAAAGGAATTTTTTTTCATACAATTATTCTATAATTTCAAATTAACTATAATATTTTTAATTTTATGAATGAATTTCTATTTTTGATATATGAAATAAAGCAATAACAACACTTTTTTTATTATTCTTTAACATATAATTATAAAGGATATTTGTTTTAAAAAAAATCAATATGTTAATATTTATAGTAATAAAAGTTATTATTTTATTTCCTTCGAATAATCAAAATTTTTCATTTTATGTTTATTATTTAGTATAAGTTTTAAATAATAAAAGATATCATTTTATATATGGAAAATATATGCACAATCTTGAATTTCTTATATAATATAAGATAAGACCATCATCTATAACTCATGACACATCACACATTTTTAATACATGAAATAGTGTAATTATATCTGTATATGTATAGGTATATGTATTGATTAAATAATTCATTTTTAGGAACTACATTAAAAGTGGTGTTTATGAGTTTTATGAATGGAATACATGGATGTAAATAAATCATTCATTAACATACCATGAAAAGTAAAATTTTCATGAGATTTGGTTCTTCCAAATATGTCAGATGTATTCTTATGGATATATATATATATATATATATATAAACATATTAATGTTTGAAAATATGTTTCTATGTTTTTAAATAAAATACACAAGGAAAAAATGTATATATATGTATAGAAAGAATTATTTTTATATAATTAATAGTTTGAACTTTGTAAATATGATAGGGAAGTGGGAAGTGGACCCATCCCTCAAGAAAGTGAGTAGGCCTAGACAACATTCAATGTTTCAAGTGGACCGATAGTTTTTTTTTCAAAATATTGTATAATATTTTTTGAAAAATAACTTGATAATTTTTAAATCATTTTAAAAGTATTATAGTATTTTAAAGGTATTTTTTTAAAGGTATTTTTAAATTGAATTCTCAAAATTATTTTCATTGGCCTTTTAAAAACCCCGTATTGGAATATTTTTCTCACCATATATTTTTATAAAATTTTTATTGGATCATTTATAAGTCTTATAGAGTTTAAATTTGATAAAGAGTTAATAGACATTAATCATATTAGATATTTTATTTTATATTTTATAGCTATGATAAAAATGTACGTTTTTTTATAATTTTATAAAACCTAGACTATGAATGGTCCTAGAATTTATAATGACTTTTTTATTTTTCAGTTTTCTTTTATAAATTTTAAAAAATATACCTCATTTTTATGTATTGAATATAGAAGTGAGAGTTTAGGTATTTACATAAAAAATCTATGTGTAAAATTTTCTAGAAATTTAAATGTGTGGATGCTGAAAGAATATCATTTTTGAGATGGAAAATTCATGCAACAACTGACTTCAAGAGTACTTGAAGAACAAATTAGACCTAAATAAAAGTAAAAATGGATTAGTTTGACTAATTAAGTAGTGTTAAGATACTATTAATATCTCATAATATGAACGAGGATGTTACCTGTAAAAAATAATTCCCAAATCATGAATCTAAAATAAACATGTTGGAATATAATTTATTGATGAATATATAGATATTAAATGTTCCAAAATAGAGAGCTTAAAATATATTAAAGACATTTCTAGGGATAATTATTTTATTATATTGAATATTATTTTAAAAGGAGTATGTAATGTATTATATTAGTGGTATTAGACAACAAAAATGAAGATAGACGATTAAGAGTAGTAATAACAACATTAAAGAATATTCATATCTAATATTACTTGATTTTACAATTAATATCTTCTGTTTATAGGATGAAAAAATCTTATAAATAGAATTTTTTCAACCAAAAAATAGTGACTCCAATGTGAATAACTCATAAATATAAATTATTTCAATATTCAATAGGACTTGGTGATGATTTACAAGGCTATTAAGCCTTATAAAGAGATAAAAAACCTGTGATATTTGGAAGAGAATAGAATTCCATGTGATATAATTAGTTCATTTTTTATAAGTGGAATAAATTGAGTCTTTAAGTGGTATGTTATTATAGTCAAAATATATTTATTTTATATCAACTAATGTTTTGGGGTAAAATTGTGATGATATCACATGATATGTTTTGTTTATTTTTGGAGAAAATTGAATGGTTTTAGGCTATATTGTTTTTTATTAAAGCACTAGGGAGAGAAATAAAGACACTTAAGAATTTTAACAAAATATATTTCTTCCTATACCAAGTCTGGGATTAGTAGGATTAGATTATTTTTTTAATACTAAAATTATAAGTGACAAATTCACTTACTTTGAATTCTTTTAATTTATAAAGATTATTAGAACTATGCGGTTATGAATTTCCTTGGATAAATTGCTCTATAATTGCATAATCCAACGATAAATGGATTGAAAGTGGTAAAAGAGATATAGGATTATCAAAAATCATTAAAGGAAAAATAAGATGAATTTCTCCCATTCAAAATTATGGAGAATAAAAATTGTGGTGTTCTTCCCTATAAATAGAGGCGGAGAATTAGTTTTCACCAAAACAAGGGAAGTTTTCAAAATGAATAAATTTATTATGGATGATGAGTGAAATCCTAGGATGAAAAACATTTATTTTATAATGTAAAATGGGAGCTGTGGAGTTCACCTAATCAATGTTGGGGGATGTGACATAAAAAACCCCTACGACAAAGGGTGAGAAGATATAAGCACAACCAAAAGGGGAGATAAAATATATATAATCTTCTTACATAAAATCCCTTTGTATTTCATTGAGAAAGGGGGAAACATTTTAAATAGGTGTTTTGATATTTTCATAAAAAACTAATGGGTGAGAATGTTCGAACCCTAATAATTTTGTGGGATTTCTTGAAAATTCATAAATTTGATGGATGAATTAATTCTTGGAGGATTATTATGGACTCATTATTGTAAGATAGAAAATGTTGAAATATATCACGCCTACAATAGAGTTGTTTATAGATGGATATCTTTATTGTATATAATGGTTTTTTCGCAATGTAAGGAGATGATGAAATATAGAACATGTTACTCAATCTTATTTAAAATGGTATATGACAACACTGAGAGAGGTTTATGGAATACCAATAAATATTGGAGTTCGTTTGGATTAATTATTGATGTAATAATAAAAAATATGGATTATCATAAAGTTTTTAAAAATGGATAAAGTATTTTCATAAACATCACTGAAGGGTAGTTATAATAATGATTCTAAATAGTCATGGTTCTATGTAACATTTATCTTAGTAACCATAATACCGAGTTTCCTAAAAATCATCTCAAAATTTGTAACCTCGGATCTGACCAGGGAAAGAATCAATCACTTCTTTGTAAACATTATCTTATGGAATCATATGTATCATACATTGGGTTGTGTAAGGATTATCCAAAATCAATATAAACACAATTCAAGGCTGTATAACCACGATCATTTTTCAGATGTTCAATGTAACCACCATCTACATGAAGGATGATCTATATAACTGTCATGAATTTTTGAAATTCTTGGATGCCATGTAGTTCAAGGACAGATTATTATATTACAAATAAGTGGGTTAAATGAAGAATTTTTTATGGTGTTTAAAGGAAAATTATTGTTTTATATCAATGAATTAAATATATATTTTGAAGGAGGAGATTAATATATGTTTATATCAATATTATTAAAATTTTAATGATGATATTTATCATGATATAATTAAGGATTTTCTACCAAATATAGATGAATCATTAAATTTTTATGAATGAATAAAATATCATGGAGCTTTAAATGGAATGCCTGATAAAAAAAGATAAATTAAGGAGTTGTAGTGATTTTTCTGTTATTTATATGTAATATCGGTGAGTAGAATATCAATGATAAAATGTAGTAAATATTTTCATGAGTATTTACAATATATGAGGATTTTATTTGAATAAATTGAAAATATATTCTATATCTGTATCATTTATGTGAGATTCGGGATACTTTGGATATGTTTTGTCTATAAAATACAAAAAAGTCTATGTGGTGACATGGAGGATCCTCTAATGGGTAGAAACATGGAATGAAATGTATTTTTGAATAAAATACACACTTATGAAATCATTGGACTATTTTACATGCATATATTTTTAGTACATGATTTTATAACCACCCAGGGAACTAATAAACATTTTCATCAAAATAAGATCCTTATATTATGAGATATGAAATAAGAAATAGTGATTTCTATATTAAACATGAAATATGATATTTCATTGATATTTTATGGTCTTCTATAAGAAGGTAAAAAGTTAGGAAAATAATAGAAAAAATATATACTCCTCAAATATATTTTAATATATACCAGTAAAAAAAGTGGGAGATAGAAAGAGAAGGAATTATAATAGGTATTATTGACAAAACTATAAAAATAAGAAGAATACCTCAAGTGTTCATTTTTTAATGATAAGTGTGTTTAAGAATAATAATAAATAACCCAAAATATTATTTAAGATATATATTCCAAGAGGAATGATATTTCTCCAATGCATCATGGAAAATTAGTTCAAGTCATAATACATTGTTGTGGACTTCATCACTTATTCTTAAAATAAGTAGAATAATAATTTGAAGGTTGAGATAACAGTTTTCATTATGAAGATGTATCTATCGAGGATATCGATAATTAATTTATACAAAATTTAGGATAAAACCATCTAAGAATGAATTTTCATTGAAAATATACCTACATGACTATAATTTATGGGTCTCATCTTCTAATTTAGTGTGGAATATGTAAGAAAGCGAGGGAAGTATTATTTGGGTAGAAGTGAGACAAAAAACCCCATTGTAAAAGGAGTGACCCCAGGAAAGAGTGACCTAGACATAACCACACAAGTTAAGTGGACTTATAGGTATTTTTTATCAATATAATGTTGATTTCATGCTTCTTGGAATAGCTTGTAGTGGTGAACCATGAAAAAAATACATGTGTTCTATGATCATTCATCACATACTCTCTGTATGTAATAATTTAATGTAGTGCGTAAAAACACCACTAATAATATTTGGTTTTGGGATTATCCCAGTAAATAGGTAATAAAAAACTATGACAAACATATGTCCTATATATGTGGGAACAATTTACAATGATAAAAATTAGTAATTATGACTATACAGGTTTAGAAAAGTTGTACCCTGATTCAACCTCCCCCTTAGGGTGGATTGGGGACCTAACATAGTAGTACAAAACAACATAAAAAACAATTGTACATAGTATTAACCAATGGAATGACTATTTATAACAAAATTTTAAGATAATGGTGATTTAGTATGGATAGATTATACCAAATAGTGTTAATTAATGGAATATAGTAGCCACAAAATTGGAAGATATGTGAGAAGGAAATAACCAATGGAATAAACAAATACTATGTAGAATTAATATTATTATTTAAATAAATTTTGATGAAACAAATAAGATAAATAAAATTTTTATCCAAATCACTATACAATTTGATGTGTGACAAATTGAGTTGAATATCCATATAAAAGAAACAATAATCAAAATTATAGTATAAAAAATTCTAGATCATGACCATTTAAAGGTAAAATTTATAAAAAGGGAGGTTAATAGAAGTATATTTTATTTATCTATTTTCATTAACACTCAAGAAGAGAAAACCACATTGGGAGTATCTAGTTTACAATGAAATACCATAAGAGGACCCCCATATTTCATTACCACCCCCCATAGACAATAATAGTCATTCTAACATTAAAAAGGAGGTGGAATAACTTATTCAATTAATTGGATATAGAGGGATCCTATTGGGATAACAAGGAAACCTAGAAAAGGAACTTCCCCAACTTTCTAGAACTGGATGTTATCCCACAAAAAGCCACAAGTGTAGTAGAAAAAATACTCTGAAATGGATTCTAACTCAAATATAATGAATCTAGAGTTAATAATATTTGAACCGTACTAAAAACACTAATTTTAACTTCACCTATGAACCATTAAAAAGTCATAAATAATTTATCTTGAAATGAAAACAATAGAAATGAAGAATATGAATTTTTTGTGGTTTAGATTTTAGGTATTATTTTAATAGGAGAAAAATGTAGAAAATTAATTAAAAGAAACAAAGATTGTAATTTTAAATTGGAAATTTTCAATATCTATATAGTTATATCAAATTTAAAGTACCATCTATTATATGCAGGTGGTCTTATATATATTTATAGTGTGTCCTAGTCAGTCAAACACTTATATTGACCTATTACATTCTTGAGAATCCATATTTTGAATGCATGCGACTACTGATATGATATAGATTTCCTTGAATCTACCATAAAATTTAAGAGACAAGTTTATTTTTTATATGATTCATATATTACTAAAAAACAACCTGGATATGACAAATATATCTTCTTCTAGTCCCTCCTTCTAATGAACTGAGAAAATCACCTTACTAGCAAACTAATATCCATACTAAGATCTACACACATCGATAAAATAAATCCATTTTAATTAGTATACCTTTCATTAGAGTTATATTACCATTAGTCACACATATTAATACCACCTTATTATTAATTTTATGTTCCTAATTATTAAAGATATTTTAAATAAAAAATGGATTCATTTTTCTTAAAATTCATCTAATTGAAGCATGTTTCATGGAAACTATTGACAACCACCATCACTTGGGAAATTTATCAGCATCTATACTTCCTTCCATAGTATGCATAATTTTACTTCTACTTCCTTCACCCTAGTCCCATTGAGTCACATTGTTTAGTGTAGAATTTATTTAATTGATCCTTCATTAATATATCATACCTATTCTATATTATGGTTATATTCCATAACATAAAATAAGTTTCTTCTACTAAATTCTAAATGAAATAGAATTTAAATTAAATGTGATATATCCTTTTCTTAAACAAAAAAAATCCTTGGTAGGTGAATAAAACTTTTAATATCATAGTAGATTAATCCTTCCTCTTGGAATCTTATCAATTCCTTCAATAATTAAATTATAAAAACCATTCCTTTATCGATTATGTTTCTTCCTTATATTTATCTTCCATATTATATAAATTAATAATAGATTAAAATCAATACATTTATCTAAATAACATCCCTCCATAGGTAAAAACTAAAATGTTATTCTATTATTGGTATCTAAATCTCTATCCATAACTGTATCAAAAAACAATTGTAGTAGGTCATCTTCAGTGAATCATTGGAAAGTTTATTTTAATCCAATTAAACACCAAATAATAAACTTAATATCCTTATATTTCTATATTCTTATATTTGAGATGAAATAACTAACCAATCTAATATTAGGAGAAATATATCCATAGACATATTATCATATATCTAAATAACCAAAATATGATAAAAAAACATTCACATTGAAACAAAGCTCATGTTCCATAGTAAACATATTTTTAATGAAATAATTTATGTGTCTATTCAAGAGAGTTGAGAAAATATTACATTCAATTATGCTAAATCTTATGATTATCTTATAAAATTGTCCCTCTAAGATAATACCAATGTTCTGACATTTTTAATATTCTCAATTCCCATTATGAAAATTTTATTGGACATTCCACGATCTTTCAAATCAAACCATCTAGAAAAATCATGATTACACTTTTGAATTCTTGTATATTACTTTCTAGATTGAAATATTTAATATATATAAATAATTTAAGTGATTTAAATTTCATCATCTCATATATCTGTATGAATTTTTCAATATAATTTTTTATCCATGAATACATCAAACATCTGACTCCACTCTTGAGGCCCCTACACCGAGACATAAAGAATTCTATTCACCATACAATGAAATGCCCTCATTTTGGTAATATTTGAATCATTTGGGATTATTTATGTAAATTTATTGTCCATTTCTAAATAATGGAAGGATATTTAACATCTATATTTTCAAGATATAGATTATCAAAAGCTACCATTCTAATCACCATTTATAAGGTAGTATTCTTAATTAATAGTGAGTAAATTTTAGAAAAACAAATCCATTTTTATTATAGGGAAACCTTCACCACCAACTATGACTAATAAATATCACTTTTTTACTTATTATTTTAATGATAAGAACTATTTTTTATTAAGTTCTTTTTTACAATGTGGTAGTTCTATCATATTATAATTTTCTTTGGACTATATGGAATCCATTTTTTATTAATCAATGATTACCACTATTTATAGTCATAATGTTTGTTTCCTCTTCTAAGAATTCCAACTCTCCTTTATCTATTAGAAGTAAGAAACTCATTTCTACATAAAACCTATGAAATTTACGTCTAACAAAAGATGATATTCTCAACTGATCCTACAACTATCCTCTTATTGAAAATTAATTTTATAGTACATTGACTTTATAAGATTAATGTTTTGATTCCCCAACATTTACTACTCAAAATGTTGATTCCATATCCTATAGAACATAACCTTGATGTTAAATAATTCTAGAGTATTATAGTGAACCATACATTAGTCGGTTTTACAGATAATCCATGTCGAAACATCTGAACTCACTAGAAATTTCTATCTTTTGGTTTCCTCATTCCGATCAAATAGAGCATCAATATATAATTCCTTGTCCTCAAAATTTGACTCATACAAGTTTTGGTATATTCATAGAACCTTAAAAACAATTTCCCAACCCCTTAGGATTGTAAATTGATTATAAAATTACAGTTGAAAAAAATTAGACATTACCATTGCCTATAAGGAAACGTGATTTAGACTTTTTATCTAGTATGTCTCTTTCTTACCATAAATATGATTATAAGAAATACTATTAATGAATTTTAGGTGGGAAACGCCTTATAGTTTACTTGAAAATACCTATCTTAAAAATTATTTCCCAACTTCCAAATATGGACATAGGTTGATGAGATCAATTATCATATTCTATAACTAACACTAATATTTTCTTAGATATCATTGAGTATAAAAAATGATTCGGTAATAAGTTCTATTTTTCAATTCATTTATACTATTTTTATATGGAGTTTTAGATGATGTCTTCTCTACCTTGATCCCTTTATTCCTAAAATATTTCTTGAAGTTTCTATCATTTTACTAACCTTCATTGTTAGATTTTAAATTTTTTATTTTCCAACCAAATTTGTTTTTCACAATGAATACTCCCTGAATAATGGTATTGAACATTTACAATTTATAATTAAATAATTAAAACAAAATCCATCATTATAGCATCATCAATGAATACAGAAAAATAAGGAGAACCTCATTAGAAGGTAATATGGATAGAACCCACACTTTAAAGTAAAAAAGCTCAAGTGTTTAGCTCCCAAGCCTCTGGAAACTCAAATTTTATAACACCCTATTTTTATTCTCAATCAAATTTCTCTAAAAACATCAGATATCAATTTTATCAATATAAAAAATTCCATTCAATAATATAAAATTTATATTTTTCTCACTAATTTTAAAATACTAAAATCTAAATAAAATCAAATTTTCAATTAAACCTCTTGAAATTACAACTATATCTAATATTATATTCTTTTAAAAAGTCTCATCCTTCAATATGTGTTCCAAAAACAACAAATATTTAGTAAAATTAAAAACTTCATTGAAAATTTCTTTTTAAAATCCTTACTCATCCAGCTAAAAAAATAGGTTCATTCATAGTGTAAGAATGTTTATAACTTATTTAATTGTCAATTATCCTTTATTATTGACTTAGATATTGACATATTCCTTCCACACTATTTTAAAATATTCAAATTCTTCCATTTGTACCTTTTTTAATCACACAGATAAATTATTCACCATGAATATTTTCCCTACCATTATGTGGAATGATATACCAAAACCAACAACCCCTGATTCCACTATAACATTAACACTACTTCACATGATTATACTCCCCTCATTTGTGCTAAATGAAAATTTTATTCTGTATGATGTTTTTTTGGTTAATTCCTTACAAATTCTCTAATCCTTCCTGAGATACTAAAATTTCCCACATCTCATACAAGTAATAATAATTCTATATAACTATCATTTACATTTTTTTATAATCAATCTTATAATTTCTCTTTATAACCTTGCATTTGAGGTGGTAAACTCGAGTTTTCACCATTTAAAGCATTCCTAATAGGTTTGTACACCTCCCTTATACAAGGATCATCATTTAGATTTATATTCAATACATTCTAAAATACCTATTTAGTCTTTATAAAAGAGTTTATAATCATTGTTACCATATAATTACATTACTCCAACCATGATGATTGTAGAAGAATGTACAAATACCACCTATGAAAGACACCATCATTGATTTGAGGCAGCTCTTAATCATGTTAAAGTAATTCACATGATATGCCACCAACATACCTTCTAGTATCCCCATACTAAATAATTTATACCCCATGAAGATTTTATTAATCTCCATAGAATTTTTACATATATTCATTAGGTATCTAGTATTTATGTTGTATTTTTATTATCATGGATGTTAAATAACATGTTATAGACTAGTGATGTCCTCACCTATCTAACCATATTTCTATAAAACAATTTCTATTCATCATTCATCACAATATCCAATTTAACTCTAGTAAATAGATTTTTTTAAACTGTTTGAATAAGATGATATTCCATCAATGTCACTCATAATCCACATTCTATTTTGTTGAACTTATAAAATGAAACCTTAAATTATTTTGCTTCTATAATTACCATTACAAGTAATCACACATAAAAAACAATATAAAAATTAATTTGAGCATTGCAAAAGTATGATGCGAAAAATGAAAAGAGAAAGAAAGAGCTACAACGTATTAAAAAACATTTTTTTGAGAAGAATGGAACCTATAGTAAGAAACACATTAACTTCCGATAACAAAAAGTTAACCCAATAGAAGATTCAAGCATAATGGAATAAATCATTCAAAAGGGATTCTCCCTAGAACATAAGGAATTGAATGATAATAATATTTGCATGTTAATAACCTCCAAAAGTAATGAATCACATGTGAAAAATTCAAAACTCACAGCTTATTCACCATGAAAAGAAAACAATAGAAAAGAAGAACACACGATGGTTTACATGGTTCAGATTTTATATCAAATGTACATGGGAGATTACTTTGAAACATTTCATTAATCGGATGACAAACAAATTAAAATTCTATATTGGTAATTTTTTATACTTTAGTTATTATATCTAATTCATTGTACAAGTTATCATGTATATGACGTATTATAGATATATTATAGTGGGGTGAATCCAGTCAATCGGTAACACCAACCTCTACCAGTCACTAAATTGTTTTCATTTAATGTAAGTGAGTACTAATACACATTGTATTTTATTGACCATATAAAAACCTATGGTAGATAAGTAGAGTTTCCTTTACTATTTCCTTTTTTTCAAAACGTCCTATTTTTACCCAATGTAACTTCCCCTTGATCAGCATTCCAGTGAAGTAAGAACATCACCTCACCAATTAATTTTTCACTCTACCACTCTCTATAAACATCAATCCAAAATTATCATTCTGTCAACATTCTTTCTACTGGAGTTCTGCTATCATAAGACACATAGAAAAAACTACCTTATTTTTTATTTTCCTCTCCTAATTGAATTTTTTGGATATTTAAACTAGAATCAGTTTTCATAAGAGATCAAAATTTCATTTTTATCTTATGAGATAAATGATTATACCAAGAGACACATGTATATCATATAAAAATATTCATTTTTAGTACAAAAAAGAGAAATCTATACTTTCTTATTTAATCTAATAAATCCACATCCACCCCTAGAGAATAAAAGAATGATTTTGGTTAATACTATTAAATTTATTAATATAAATCAATCTATAGGGGAATCCCAATGAGTATTTAAGTAGTTTTTAGTTTAGTGAATTTATTAAAGTTTAACTTATTATAGTTTTTATATATTTCATTACATATATTTTTAAATAAATATGTATATATATTTATTATCCTCTATGTTTATTTTTTTGTATGATAGTGTTTCTCGGATAATTTGAAGAGGCCTACACTCACTAATAATAGAGGAGTTACTCTAAAAATATGGTCTGTTACATATTTCCATGTATCTTATATACTTCTCCTTAAATGTTTTAAATTTCATTATTTTTTTCATCCTCACAGTGTTTTTAAATTATATATATATATAGACATGTGTTAGTGGGGATTGGAAGTATGGGTAAAAACATGAATCATGTCTCATTTATCATCCAATGAAATATATTTCATAGGATTAGCATTAATAAAATGGTTTTTATATTATATTAATTTTTAATATTTAAAAGAAATTTCATTTTTGAATTAATAAATTCCAATTATTTATTAAATTATAAAATCTAAAAATTGGTTAGTTGATAAGTTATTATATAAGAAACCAAAATTAAACAAACTATAAAATGATTCCTTATACAAGAATTCATTTTATTTCATTCCAAAAGATATTTTAGGTTTATAGTTTTATAAAATTAGTTCATGAACCATATAGAAAATAAACTTTGCATCATAATGTGGACACTCCCATTTAGTATCCATTTTTTTAAAAAAATTTAATATATAACAAGTTTTGTTTTTATAAAATAACTTCAACATTTTGTTCATGATATCATCATTGTCCCTACTAATACTTAAATTTTTTTTAAAAACTTTTTTAAATTTGGGATTATCATAAAAATCTTAGTAAGGGACATATAAAGAATAGAAGAGACTATTAGTCCATGAGTACTTATAAATTTCTTCCTATTTTAAAATATAATTTGGGTTCAAAATAAACATTTTGATAACCAAGAAATCAACTTCACTATCAAAATATTTTCATAAAACATTTATAATAAATATTAAAGGGAAAATAAAACACATAAAGCTTTCTTTTAAATCATAAAGAAATATGAAATATTTTTCAAAAACGATACTTTTCATCCTTAAGAAGGAGAATATACTTTCACTTTTTTAATAAAAAATGAGCTCATTTATTATCTTTTTTAAATTCTAATATTTTCATAAAACCCATAGAAATAATAGATAAATCTTATAGGTAACTTGAGGAATCATTTCCATATCACTATTACATATATAATAACTATCATAGTTATAAATGGGATAAACTTTATATTTCACATGGAATAATCATTATGGATATACTTTGAGTGACCATTATAGTTATAATTGAAATAAATATCACATTTATATTTGGAATAACCCTCATGGTAAACATCTAAACATAAATTTTACCTAATTCATTGGAGGGATATCATGGACTGACCCGTCCTAGGTTTATAATAGAACCACCCATCATCATAAAAAATTCTCAAGAACTATAAAATAATCATAACACATAAATCCATGAATCATAAAACCATTTTTTAAAAATATATTAAATTATATTTGAGTATTGATATATCTAATATAATTAAAAACCAATTTTTTAAAAAAACTCAATGAATAAAGTGAAGAGCGGTTTTTAATTGATGAAAATATTGAATCTTATAAAGGAAGAAAAAAAATCAAGTAATAGTTATGGTGGAAATAAAATTTATTGTTACTATATATGTTAAAATATAACATTCCATTTATATTTTGTAAAAATGTGAAAACATTCTGTAAAAATATTCATTTTGACAACTTTTGGATGAAATTAAAGGAATCATAAAATGTAAATTATAATTATTTTATTTCCATATTTGGATATCCATTAACTAATTTTAAAACTATTGATATGGATTAAAAATAGTGTTTAAGGGAATTATTAAAAGAGTATTTATAAAATAAAGTCTCTTACCTTGTGATCGACTTGTCACGTGCGTTCCTTACCTTCTTGAATAGTAAAATTATGCTAATTATTAACTATCTTGAGAATTATTTTTCAATTATGTTTTTCATTTTATTTCTATTATTTCTATTTTATATAAAATTACATTATCAACTAATTTCACATTATATGTTATGACGATATTCAACTTATATGTACAAAATGACTTTACTAGGTTGACTATGTTCAAAGAGGTAATTGTTCTATCATCATCAAAATAATAATCATGAAATAAATATACTTTTTATAAATCAATTATATGTTTAAAATTAATCATGAAATATGGTTGTTAAAAATGAACAATATTACAATCTTAGAGATGGAAAGCTGTACGCACGCACGAGTATCATTTCCATTTTACAAAGATTATTATGGAAATAAGGTAACTATTAATTTTTCTTTAAAAAATATTATAATATCTTAAATACCATATTATTTATTTAAATACACACACAAATATATATATATATCATTCATTTAATATGGTAACTATAAATAAATCATTTCGCTTCATGGATGTATAGTTCACACGTACACACGGACGATGTTATCATCATTCAGTAAATGAAAAGGTAAGAAAAAAGTTGTTATATTATATTTATTGAATGATAAATATTTTATGAATATCATATATATATATACATTAAAACCATATTTATACTATCAATGAGAGTTGGTAATAGAAAAAAAATTACATGAGTTCATAAGGAAATATTTTACCATACAAATGAATGATGGAGTCCTTTACCTTTTATGGAGTTCGAAGATAAATATGGTTTATTATATAAAAATAATAACATATTTTTATATTTTAGGAGATTATTTTATTATATTATCATGTCTATGTAATATTTGAATGAGTTATAATAATAAATAAAACAAAAACACTTGGTTAAGAACTATACCACCTCATCGAACAACCTCTTATGGATTATGCCAAAAGATTTCCTAGGATGGTTTTCTGATCAATAAAAGGATTATAGGAAGTGCAAATGGATTTTAGAAAATTATTTGGATAGGTATTAGAAGAACTAAATGGTATCATAATTATGAAGAAAATTAGAGAGAATGTGACATTTTATAAGAGAAAGGAGTGACTCTCTTGGAATTTCATAAAATATTAAATTAATATATATTAATATTCATGTCAAAAAGGTTTCAAACTAATTTATTTAAAATAAAAAATGAGTATAAGTCTTAATTATATCATCTAATAAAATCTATATAAATTTATACTATTTTTACCCAAATAATTTGGTTTTAACCCTCGTTAACTATTTTCACACTTACCGTAAGGATAATGTTTTTTACTCATTGAGGGTAATGATAGTTACTATAAATAAAAAAACCATTAAATTTACCATGGTCGAAATATTAAACCATATACAAATAAATTGAAAAATATATAATTTTTATGGATTTAGAACCATTCAATAAAATATTATTTATTATAAAAAATCATTAATGTCAATTTTAAAACTATAAATTTACTTTTATTTTAATAACATAAAGAAAATAAAGGATTATGAATATAGTCATTTCAAACTTCCCTAAAATTTATATTTATCTAAAAATTTATTGGATCACTATAATTATTTCATTTTATATTATATTTAATATGTTTAGAATGATTTATTTTATTTTTGTATTAATGGAATAATTACCGTATTAGTGTTATATAATTTTTTAAGGTAATTATCACAAAACAAAATTGAAAAAAATACCATGACGAAAAAATTATTTATATTTCAAATGAAAATTTTAAACTAAATATATCCTTTGTTTACCCCTATGTAAAAAATTTAGACAATAAAATAAAGAAAATGACATTTTTTATGTTTCTTTATATAAAATAATATAAGTGTCAAAATCAAAAACAAATGAAAAATGAAATATATTATAATTTTGGATGATTATTTATGAGGTATAATTATCCAATTATATTAAGTCAAGTGTTAGGGTAATTTTTTTGTTCTTACTATTTTAATTTCAAACTAAATTACTCGATTAACCCCTTAATACAATAACAAAATTTACTATGATTACTATTCAGAATGATGAAAAATAAAAGGGATATATTTAAAAAATGCGTACCTACAATTTAAAAATATGGAATCTATTTTTGAAGATTCAAAATACAAAAGTAGAATAATTTAATTTTAAATTAAAATGAAAAACTCTACGAAGAAAAGTTTTTCATAAAAATTACCATGATAAAGTATAAATATTTTTTATAATAAATTAAAGTATAAAATTTATATCAAAAAAAATATTTTTATTATTTTAAATCAATAATTTATAATTATATTTTTATAATAATAAAAAATATAATATGACATTGTAAATACTATGAAATAAAATATAGTTCTCAATAAAAATATACATTTTTCACTATTTATTGAAAAAATAAACTTTTTAAAAAATTATAGAAAATCTAACCTAATATAATTTTAACATGATAATTACAAAAATGAATTCATTTTATCATAAAATTTTTATTAAATATCCATAAATTAATTATAATATTTTTATAAGATCCATTTTTGAAGAAAAAATATTTTTTTAAGAACAAAACTAATTTACTAAAAATTTAGTACATATTTACTAAGAATTAATCAATAAATTTTTATTGATTAGGTTAATAATATTTATATATTTAATATTTTGGTTAATACTATTTATACCCATCAATATAATGGCTATGTTATATTGGTCATATTTAAATAAGAATATTTCATGGTTCGTTTGGGCTCGTTATTGCATGTCGTATACACTATCAAACATAGTTTTTTCTTAAAAAAATGTCATGGTGTTACATTATCCCCCATTAATAAATCAAATACTAAAAATTTAAACTTGATCTTGGCAATAAAATATTTTCCATCTGAAAATACATTTGTTGATATTGACGTCGTAAATATGGTTAATAAAACTTGCTTATTAAAAAAGGGGAAATGAAATACAATGGGCAACTGGAGTAATATATAAATCAGTTTCTAGGTTGGAAAACACTAGTGGGAAGTGAAAATATGGACATGTAATAAAATAAAAATGTCTAAATAATTTTTTGGAGTGAAAGAGTTCATTGACAACGAGAATGTGAATGATGATGAGAAAGTCAGTGACCAAAAAACCATAAACCGAAGAGGTGTGAAAAAACCATCAATTAATTGGAAGAGAAAATAACAGTACAACATTATTTTTGAGATCTTTTTCCTAAATTTAAGAAAACTAGACTAATAAAACAAGGAAATATACGCAATTTGCATGTAAAACTTAATCATTTAATCAATTTCCACCAAAATCTCAACTTTTTATCCAAAAGATAAGTATTAAAAATGTTTTCTTATCTAATGTACTAATGTAATATTCTATTAGATATTATACTTCAAAAAAATGATAACATTATATTTCTCTTGTGTTTAGATATTATAAAAAACCAAAATTCTTAGAAGAAGGTAAGAAAATTCCTAAAATGAATAAACCAATATGCAAAAAAATAATACATTAATATCTAAAATTCAATAGTAATACCCAAAGTTCAAACTAAATCATTATTTAAATAACTATCCTTAAAAAAGTTCAATATTTTACCCACAAATACTTAAACCAAAACATAAGAATTATTTGATCACATATTCTTCCAAGATAAATTTAATATTTATCTCTAAATAACACTAACCACTATTAACATACCATATCAAAATGTATAATCCCTAATCATATAATATCTATGGTGTGTTAATCATTTCCGTAAATAACTTGAATTACAATAAATCCACATTATAATCATATATACTTCTAAAATATTATTTAACATTTATTCTTCAATTAAAATCACATAATATTTTGATTACCATAATCATATAAAGTTACCCAAAATTACAATGTTATTATTTTTAAATAACATTAATTACATAACAACTAAATCACTTTTCAACCCCATAGTTATCTATACGAAACAACACATGTTCCCAAATAGTAATAAGCCATTATTATCTCAATATCAATGATCATATAAACCATAAATGTTATCAATAACTTTAAACTTATGTACACCAAATGAAAGGACATTATTTCTCAAATGATACTTCATGCTAAACATAAGGGTGACATATATTAAAAACTAATAAAACATATCCCAAAATCTCATTAATCACATTAAAATACCATCACATAAAATATTGAAATGTTATTAATTCTTTTACACTTGTGATCATCCCTAAATTATTATTCTATAATTACTATATATATATACCCCTTAATCATTAAACATCATTCATAATCCATTAACCATGAATTTCCATCTTATTATTCACACTTTCTTCCTACAATAAAAAATATGAATCAGGTACTAATATTCGTTAATATGAAAATATAAGTCATGATATAATACATACCCTTAATATGTCATTTAATGTTTCCTAATATTCAACTTTAATTTCATTAGGCATTGATAAAAATTTATCTACAATATCTTTAAGATCTTGTTTTTTATCACTCCCCTAGGACATTGATTTTCATAATTCTTATAATCTATAAATTTAAAACATTAATTATGTTATTGGGAAGGAAATTATTCCCCTCCAAGGTGTCAACTGAACACTTACTTTTTATTTGGAATATTATTACATTATTTCATAATTTAACATATACAAAACATATTCCCACTCTTTTAAAAAATATAATTAATATCTTCTTCCAACATTCTTGAAATTTAGGTTATAGAATATTTTTAACTTTATGATATCAATAACCTAAACTTACACTAAAATTCATTTCGTTATTCTTTAAAATTTTAGTAAATTTAAATAGGTTCAAGTTACTAATTATAACTCATGATATATGGTTTAGAATAACCACAATAGTTTTTAATATAGCTCCCATTTCATTTGGTTACTCAGTCAGATAACCACGTAATTCTCCTTTAAATCCACCATTTATTTGGGTATGGACGGATCCACCCATTTACTAAAACCAAAAAAGGTTAGTGTGAGAATATCAATAAAATCATAATAATCCATATTCTAGGGAGGATAAAAATAAAAGATCCTTAAACATGTTATCTTAAAATCTTTCCATTTATCTAAAATATAAATAATTCTCACTAACATACTAACCATCACGGTGATAGAAATTATATTACTTAAAATAACGTATTAACCTCTATAGTTATCAAAACTTTTTATCTAATAAAAACCATAAGTACTTGACATAAAAAAATCCATAAATTTAATCCTTAGATAATAATTAATTTTCTTGAATTCCCAATGATATTTTATGTTTAAATTTTTATAGAATTATGTCATCACCATTACAAAAAATTATGTTTGCATTACAAAGTGGAAACTCCCACTAAGTATCAATTTTCCCTAAAACCAAAACATATAATATATAAAATATTTTATTTTGTTGAAATAACATCATAATTTTTATCTTGAACTCATCATTATATCTTATCATCCTCAAAAACCCTTGAATAAAAATTTAAATCATGGGATGAGAAAAAAATCTTAGTATGGGAAATATAATTAAAAGAATAAACCATTAGTCTATGAATAGTTATAATTATTTATCTTTTCTGGACTGAATATTGGGTTCAAAACCAATATTTTCTTACCCAATAAATCAACTACACTGCCCAAATATTTCAAAAAATATTTAAATTTTTTAAGGTAATGTAAAACTTATACAGGTTTCTCATAAATTATGAAAATCACATAATTTTTTTTTCACAAAACCATATTATTCACCTATATGATGTATATATATTCTATTTTTCTAAAAAAATTAATATCATTTCTTAACTTTTTGAAATCCTTTGTTTTCTATAAAAACCCATTAGAAGCCTAGATAAATCATATAGGTAACATGAGGCATAATTTTCATTTCAGTCTTTTATATAGAATAAATATCATAATTATAAATGGAATAAACTTCATATTTTTTATGGAATAACCATTCTGGTTATTATTGGAGTAATAATCACAATTACACTTGAAATAACCATCATGGATAAAATTGTAATAACCCTCATAATCCACATACAAAAATAAATATTATGCAACACATTAGAGGGATATCATGAACCCACTTATTCATGGTTTATAATAGAACCAATTTTCATTATAGACAATACTGAAAACTATAACATAATCCTAACACATAAAATCTTGAATCATAAAAATATTCTTTTCAACCATAAGAAATCATTTTTAGATATTGATATATCCCTTTCCTTTAAAACTTAATTTTCAAAAATAAAATTCCCAAAAAATGGATTATGGGTTTTATTAAAAATAAAACATATATTCTACAAAAGCAAACTAGAAATCATATAACTTTTATAGTATCTATAAAATTCATTATTACAGTATCTATTAAATAGAACATTCCTTCGGTCTTTTGTAATAAAAGTTAAAACATTCTATAAAAATATTTAGTTTGAAAAAATTTGAAATAAATTCAAAAAAGTATACAATTTCCTTTATAGTTATTTTATATCCTTATAAATACACCAATAAAATAATTTTATAAGTATGGACATTGAATAAAAATAGTGTTTTATGGGAAACATTGAGAGAGGATTTTTATAAGAAAGTCCCTTACCTTGTATCTGACTTATCACATTTTGTCCTTATGATCCTAAATAATAAAATTATTTTAATTATTTAATTTATTGAGAACATTTTTAAAGTATATTATTCCATTTATTACACTTATTACCAGGTTATATACAATTATATAATCAATTAGGTTCAAGTCAGATATTTTGATGAAATTTGGATCAAATGTCCAAAATGACTTTGGTAAGTTGGATATTGTCAACGCGATAATTATTAAATCATCAAAAAAATAATAATGTTGATGTAATTATAAATTTTTTATATAAATAATAATTTTAAAACCAATCATGAATGATGTTTATGAAAAATAAATTATGTTATAATCCTAGAGATGGTAGGTCATATGTAAACATGAGTAACATTAACATTCTCAATGATCATTATGGAAAGAAGGAAAGTATTATTTTTTCATCACAAAATGATAAAAATATCATAAATAACATATTATTTATTTAAATACACACACACATACATATCATCAATGTGATGTGGTGATGAACAATGAGACATATTTCTTTGTGAAGATGGTAGTCCAAATGTACACAAAAAGGACGTTATCATTTGTCAGTGAAAGAAAGGAAAGAAAATAAGATTAATATTAACTTTATATAATTTTAAATATGTAATTAATATCATATATACAACTGAAATCAATAATTATAATAAATCATGAGAGGGGATGATGGAAAATAAACTATATCGTCCTGTTAAGTGGTTGTCCACCATACACACAAAAAATAGATTCCTTTTCCATTTGGTGGAGATTAGAGATGGATATAGGTCATTTAATTAACATATTAACATATAAGTATATATTATATACTGATTATTTTATATCATAATTTTTAAAGGAGGTTCGAATGAGGCCGAAGAAGAAATAAAACAAAAATGCTTGGTTAAGAACAATACCACTACTTCGGAAAACCATTTGAGGTTTACACCAAAATAATTACTAGGATTGCTTTCTGATCAAGCCATGGAGTCTATGAAATCCAGAGGAATGTAAGAGAAATACTTGGGTTGGGATTTTGTGAACCAAAATGTTTTTTAATTGTGAAGAAAAGATTAGAGGAGGTGCTGTTTGATATGATAGGAGAGGGGAACTCTTGGAATTTCTTAAAATATAAAATTAATATATATTAATATTTATATAAAAAAGAATAAAAAGTAATTTACTTCAAATATATAATTATAAGGGGTTAAATCAGACTATACAATAAAATTTTGATAAGTTTATACTATGTTTTTACCCCTATTCATGATTTTAACTGTCGTTAAACCTTTTCACATATCTAATGATAATAATATTTTTTTACTTTTAGAGGGTTATGTTAGTTACTATAAATGAAAAAACCCATAAATGTACTATGGTTGATATTTTAAACCATAAAAAAAATCACATTTATCATGATAATTTTTTTTTGGAATTTTATATCATTGAATGAAATATTTTTTATTATAAAATATCATTAATATCAATTTTAGACCCATTAATTTACTTTGACTTTAATAAAATCTAAAAAACAGAGGAATTTGAATATATTTAACTCAAAATTTTTCAAAATTTTATATTTATTCAATAAATTATTGTATCAAAATAATTATTTCAAATTATATTACTTTTAATATTTTTAATATCATTTATTTTATTTTTCAAATATTTGACTAATTACTATATCACTGTTTTATAAACTTTTATGGAAATTATTTCATCCCCAAAAAATATAAATAAATTAACATGATGAAAAATATTATTTATGTTTCAAATGAACATTTAGAAGCAAAAATATTTTCTATTTTTTCCCAAATTCAATTTTTTGAGATAACAAAATAAAGAGAATGACATTTTTGACTTTCATTTTATAAAATAATATAAAGGTCAAAATCATAGGAAAATGAAACAAAAGTATATATATTATATGGTTGGAATATTATATATAAACTATAATAAATAAATTAAACTATTTTAAGTGTTAGGGTTATTTTTTAATTCTTATCATTTTATTTTTAACCTAAAATACCTTATTTACCCTTTAGCGTGCTACTAAAATTTACTATAATTAATATTCATATTGACTAAATATAAAAATAAATATATACCAAATTTGGACCTCATATATAGAAATATAAATTTTATTTTTAAATATTCAAATCACATAAGAGGTGGAATTCAATTTAAAATTATTCCTAGAAAACGTGACAAAATAATGTTTTTTTTAGAAAAATGACCCTTTTAAAGTGTAAAATGTTTTTATACTGAATTCAAGTATAAAATTAATTTAAAAAACATAATATGATTATTTAAAATAAAAATAAACTACTGAAATTTTAATCCTCATCCAAAAGTTTATGTTACTTTTTAAATATTTTAAAATAAAATATAGGTCTCAAAAAAATATGAATATTTCACTATTCATTGAAAAGTCAAACTTTTCAAGAAAAGCTCAAAAATTCACCCTAATATAATATTGAAATGATGACATAAAAAATAAATTTTATTTTATTAAATTTATTTTATAAACATGCCAAATTTTTATTGTAATATTTTCTCATAAAAACCATTTTTAAAGAAAACACATTTTTAAAGAACAAAATGACTTTACTAAAAAACAAGTTCTTATTTCCTAATAAGTAATTTATAAATTTATTTTGATTAGGACCTTTATGTATATTTAATAATTTGTTTAACACTATTCATACCCTCCAATTTAATAACTAGTTTGTAATAGTCATATTTAAATAGTAATATTTTATGATTCATTTTGGATGAGTGTTTCTTGTCATATACGATATCAAACATTGTTTTATTTTTTTAAAATAATCTTGGGGTGTTAAAATCTATTGTAAAGAAATTTTAAATTTTTAGATTATGATTTTAATCGATATGGTATTTTTTTAATAGTAGTATATAGAATTTAAAAAACACAGACTAAGGTTCAGAAATTTTATTTGGTCAAGTATATGTAGAAATATTTTGTATTAAATAAAATATGTTTATAAAAAAATAACACCTTGATTAAGAGTTAAAATTTTTCATGAAACTATATATAAAAATTTCTTATATAATTTAGTTATAAAAAATTTTCTCATGGGGTTCCTTCAATTGAAATTATTTCATGAAAGATTTTATATACTCACTCGAAGACAAAAAGTATTATACTAACTGATATATAAACATTACTTACACTCCGAGGATATTACACTTAACCTTGGGAGTGGATACTATTAGAATGGATTTGGAATTCCATAAATAATATAATCATAAAAATATACTTATGAACCAACTTTTAAATTTTTCATTCATGTCTTTGTTATCAGATAACAACTTAGGGTGTTCTCGTTGAGTAAAAGGGTATCATTTGGAATAAAAAAAATATTTTTTGAACTACATTTTTTGCATAATTTTTTTTTGAAATAAAATATAAAAGAAACAATGAAAATAGTGTTTGGTGGGTGAATTCCCAATCAGATAAGAGTGTAGGGTATGAATATGTTCATATGTCATTTAATTAATTATATTCGCAATATAAATTTAAAATTTTAGAGGAAAAATTTGATTCAAGAAACTAGAACAATCCTTTATTAATATAATTTGATGTAGTAAAAGAATAAAAAATTTCATATTTGTAGTCTTAAAATTTTATTCAAGTCTTATATGTATTCAAAAAAAATTATAAATATTAACCTAATCATGAAGTGAATTACATTAGGGTAACTTTGTTATTGATACTT
Organism: Viscum album; assembly: GCA_963277665.1. Taxonomy (NCBI): domain Eukaryota; kingdom Viridiplantae; phylum Streptophyta; class Magnoliopsida; order Santalales; family Viscaceae; genus Viscum; species Viscum album. The sequence goes on from OY728135.1 coordinate 1,374,992,984, forward strand.
AAAGGAAAAATGGTAAAATTGTTAGGGTATGCGATAAAAGATTTTTCTCTGTTTTTCCTATCTTTTTTATGTGTTTTGTGTTATTCCGTGAAAAAAATCTCATATATTTTATTTTTTAATATCATTTTAGGTGTTTACATATACATACTTATATGTGATTTCGTGTAAAATTCATGTTATTTTGATATAATTGAACAATTTATCTTGAATATATAATTTTAAACTTTCATATATATATATATATATATATATAATTATCTCATGTCTTGAAAATTCTGTACATACATATAAAATGTCATTGATTAAGAACTTTTAATTTTACTTTTTATATATTTGTATATATTTATATTTTTATTCTATTTATAAGTTGTGTATTTTATATAAGGTTTTTCATAAATATTACATTATAGTAACAATTCAATTAAATAAATTATTAAATATATATATATTTATTTATGAATTATTCATATATATTAAAATGATTAAATACATATTGAAATAAAATTACATTTATTACATAATATTAAATCGGTAAAATAATTTTTAACATTATTTTTGTATTTTATATATTTATATCTATATTAAATATAAGATATTCATGTTTTTATTTTTTAACAAATTAATTTTTCTTAAAAATCATTTATTAATTTATTTGTATATTTTCATTTAAGTCTATTGGTACTAATATTTAAATCCTTCAATGAATAGATTTATTGTTATTTATTTATAATTATTATAAAATTAATAAATATATTTTAAATTATCATAAAAAATATACAATGTTATTTAATAAATTTTTTATATAATAAATTAATATTTTTTTACATATTTTCAATTTATATTTTATATTAATAAATATGTTAATATTTTAATATATATATATATATATATGTATGTAAATTCTTCACTGATGAAATTGAAAATCTATCTAAAAAAAGTTGAAAATGAAGCTCTATTACCACCTCATAACCATGTATCGCATCTCAAGCTGACTGTTGTAATAACATCCAACATTCCATGACCAAAAGTTAAGCTGTTTATTATATCCATCAACACATCTTATATTTTTTATGATTTTTTATACCAACATGATTGAAGACAAATGGCATCCACAATACACAACAATCCATATTATAAGGTAAATCTAATGTTTCTGGAATTTCATTATAATGTAATATATGAAATTCTCTCTGTATCTCCATTTATAAATATTAAAAGATCAAAACAACTGATGGTTTTAATATACATTAAGTGTTTGAAGAATATATAATGTTCATTAGAGGAAACAATTCAACGTGTGTTATGAATATTATCTCTAAATTATACTCATGAAAACATATTGGTGAGGAAAAAGAAAACACATGATAGAATTTATGTGGTTTGGTCTTAACACCTATATCTATATGAATTGTAGAAATATATTATTATTAACTGAGAGAAATATCAATAAAAAATTTATCAACATACAAATATATATCATTATAAGGAGAGGATATTGAATTGATTATTGTAAACTCTCATTATCTGGTTCCTACTTCTATTATAATTTCACTGAGTAGTCGAAAACCACTGCTTTAGTCTTTGAGTGGCATTAAACCTTTCTAAAATTTGATATATGGTGATATTTTTTCATTAATTTTTTACAATATCAGCCTTTATAAAAAATATCACAATTTAATATCTATAAAATAGTTCTTCTTTATACCTTCCTGATGTCCGTAGTCATATCAATAGGAGAGATATTGATCATTTTCAAACAATGTAAGAACTTTATCCCTGTAACAACCAGTCTTAGTATATAATATAGGTTCTTAGTTTCTATGATCTTCTAGAGAAAGATACATATCTTATTGATAATCACTCATAAGAAATTGAAAAGAAAATCAATACGCATAGTTATTCTATAATGAACCAGTTTATTCAAAAGTTATATAACACTCAAGCTATCAAAAAAATCAACATTCTCTATGATAATACACATGTATCCATTCTGTCCATATAACTAGATTTATTTCATGAATGATTCTATCACTTCTATATACTATGCATCTATTGTTGAAATACCTAATGTTGACTATAGAGTATATCTCCATCTCACTTATCCTTCTACCAAAATGAAATCATATCTAGGGGTGTATCTTTAATTTTCTATCCCTCATGTATAATTTTAATCAATTATCTGATAAGAAATATCCTAGTATTTATATTAATATTAAATATATAACCATAATCTATAATACCTTTTATATAAACTGAAATAAATCTAATTTTCTGCAAATGACTTTTACCAATGTCATGTGTGTATCGACTTACCATGCTCTTTGTATGTGACATATCTAGTCTTATACACACCATTGAATACATCAATTATCCTACTAAATTTTCATCTGTAACTTGATCCATGTGTTTTTTTATCTTTATATGTATTTAAGAATAATGCTACACTATGTTTAAAATGATGTTCTAATTTTTTTTTCTAAAAGGGTTTTCTTTATCTACAACATCATACTTTTGGAGAGATTTCTTGAAATTTTCCATCATGTTAATAGTAACAACACAGTTTTATTTATATCATCTAACCATAATCCCAAGAATCTTATTGTCCACTCTAGGATCCCACATAATTAATTATGAGTTGAGTTATGTATCAATATATCAATATCTACCTCAACTTTACGTGTAATTAATATATTATCAATATATAAAAGTAGGTAGATAAATGTTCTATAATGAAGTTTCATAAATTAAATAAATTATGAAAATGATTGAATAATTATTTTTTATTTAAGATAAAAGTGTTATCAATTTTGTACCACTATATCAATGGAAACTTTATTCATTACAATGATTTGTTCAACCTAAAAACCCAATTCCCGCATCTAGGTACCAAAAACCATGAGGTTGTGTCATATATACTTATTCCTCTAATTATCCATGATGAAATGGTTTCTTAATTTAATATTCAGATAACTATATATTAGATAGTTCGACAAATTCCGAAAAAAATCTTATATATGCATTCCTTAAAATAGTTTAAAATTATTAATTATACTTTATATCTTCCTTATGTGCATGTACCTTAGAAGAAATCCTAGATAGGTACATGATATTGTTCTCTATAGTATCATTTTCCATTTTCACAAACATCCATTTTCACGAAGCCTCCTTTTTCTTCCAAGGAGGAACAAGATCCATGGAATTATTCTCATGTAGTGAACTCAATTCATCCTCCATAGTTGACTTACACATGCCCATATCTTTATTTTAAAAAAACATTTCTAAAGCTTTTTGGACCCTCATATTGTATTACACAAAGAGAATAACATACTAGGCCATCATACCTGGAAGTTATTCATATGTATTGTCATAATCTACTAGTGGAGATAATATAATGATTTTGATTATCATATTACAATGAAAATTTATATATATTCAATATATTTGTATGATAATTTCACAATTTTCACCCATGGATCCTGATTATCCAGTTATGGGATATTATGATCTTCAATCATTGAATTATCCGATTCATCCATATATTTGTTAGATGAATTTATCTTTACCATTATATATTCATCAAATGTATGCTATGAATTTGAATAATCATATTTTATTTATTATATCATTGTCTGAAAGAATTTACACCATTAGTAAAGAAAAATTGATTTAATTTCTCTAAGATCTGACATTGTTTCTTTGACTTGAAAATAAGTAGTACAACCAAAGATATGCAGTCTTTCCTAATAAAAAACATCCTATGGGGACCAAACCTCTATTATAAATTTACTATCAATTGTTAAAGTATGTTATAAGTTCACAATGTTTTATTCATATGTCAATTTATCTACATAAAGATATTTTTCCAAATATGACTTTTTTAACAATAATAATACCATTTCAATAAGTGCATTGTTCATTAATTTTTCTACTCTATTATAGAGTGGTATTAAATGAATCATAATATGTCTCACAATATATTTATGTCGAGATCCATATTGAAAAAAAATGATATGTATCTCCCTCTATTATCTAATACCAATCTCTTAATTTTTCTTCTCATGTAATTTTAGACAAATGTTTATATTTAGGGAATATATATAACACTTAATCACTATATTTAATGGTATAAACCAAAAAATATAAGGAGTAATCATCCATAATTTTATAAAAATAATGAATGTATCCCAATGAATCATTAATCAATTATCCACATACATTATTATTGATGTATTCAAGTGTGTGCATTGTGTGATGGGTTGTAGTTTTTAATGTGACACTAATTTTATTACACATGAAAAAATGATCACAGAAGTAATGTTTCACATATTTAAACCATTCAAATCGCATTTCATTAACAAGATATTTTAATCATTCTATCTATTATGTCTGAGTATAATATTCCACAATATATAAGTTTTTGGACGACTCACATCTGATATTAATGATCTATGATTCTGAGTATGAAGATTAAAATAATAAAAAATTCATTTATGAGTCTCTTTTATCATGATCAATTAAACATATATTATTTACAAAATTTTATCTTTAATGGTTTTCATGTAATCTAGTATTTAAAATAATTCTAATGATATGTGGTTCTTCTCTATATCTAGTATGCATCTCATATCGTTAAGTCATCAACTTATACCATCATGCATGCTCAAATGTATTATTCCAATATTTCTCATGTGGAAGGGATAATTATTTTCCATTATCAGAATCAAACTCCTTGATTCTTTGAAAGAAATATCAATCCCTACCCATATGAAATTATCAGCCTAAATTTAGAATGAAACTAACTAAACTTTTTACATTCTAGTAATCAAGGAAATATGGATCTTCAACTTCATCACTTCTCTACAAAACATTGACATTTTGTTTCCCAATATTGGGAAAATACTTCTTATAGTTCCCTTTTTGATTACAAAAACCTCCCACATCTTTTTCTAGTTATCTATAGGTGAAATATCTGCTTTAATTTGGTTATTATTTTCCTATTTTAAATCCCAAAAGATTCTTATAAGATGAACTTCCTCTGGTTTCTATCAATTCATCTGATGTGGAATCTCTATGGAAATACATTTCCTTAAAGATATAATAATTATTAATTAATGAATTGAATACATTAATAAATTTTACCTCATCATTAATATATATGATTGTACTGGTTAGATGATCATAACTCTCTTGTAGACATTTTAATATTACTAGGGAATTATCTTCATCGGTTATCATTACTTTAAACAATTGTAAATTTTATAATATTTTTTTAAAAATATCATGGGGATAAATCATGGACACACCATTATTGTACTAGAATTTAAAAGAATTCTCTTCAGTTAGAGTGGGTTTTCAAATCATTTGGTCTTAACCTTTTTCCCTCAATTAATTCACAACATAATCATAGTGGACTCTCGCATCACCCTATATTTAAGATATATTTTTAGAAAGAGTCAGATCGCTCCATAAGATTTGTGGATCATCCTCCTCCAAACCTCATCAAATATGTCAATGGGATTTTTATATAGGGTAATATCTAATTCCTCTTTATTTAGCACATAAAAAAATTTTATTTCAATTTGTTGAAGTTATTATTCTTCTTAAAATTTTCCACATCAAATTTGGTGTTGGATACTAAACCTATATGCTATAATATGTTTTCTTTCCCAATTTATCCTTTTAGAATAGACGTCTTGGGTGAAATGGGTGACATTATTCTACATTCAATTTAAGAATTCTCTATCATATAAAAAAATTATTATTTCAAAATACATGAATTTCTAATGAATCCATAATAGTCTAAATTATTATAAATGAGTATTTGTTTAATTATATCCACCCAAAACCTAATAACAATAATTTATTGTTCATAATATATATATATATATTTTTTAATTTCTAAGGATGATGGAATAAAAAAATATACACAATACACCACACCCCTTTCTAAATAAAAAAATATTAGATTTGTTTTTACTATTACATGAATAATGTAACAAAATCAACATACCCTATAAGTTTTTATTATTTTTTCACTATCACGACCCCTACTTTTAAAGATGAACCTCCTAGTATGGAGATGAATAAAGGGAGATAGTGACCCCCTAGTCTCGCCTCTAGTTGGCCATGAGGTGCAGACCAACACCAAGGGTATACAAGTCTCACGAAATGAGGGGCATTTCCCTTTTTAAAGAAACAATATCAAGAGATAAGATATTCCATCCCAAAAAAACTACAAGATATATATATATATATATTAAATTAAAATATATCCCACATGCATGTTTAATATTGAACTAATACAAAACAAAAGTCTCTAAATTATGTACCAAAAGAATAGCTAGGCAATAGTGAAACATTTTTCAAGATCCAACCTAGTAAATTCAAACATGGTCTAGGAATTCCTCCTAGAAACATGAAAATAGTTTTATATACATAGGGTAAGAATACATGTATAATCAGTAGGAAAACCATAGTCTATCTTTCACATTTGAAGGAAGTATACTAATGCCCCTATGAGAAAACACTAGAGAAAAACATAACCTAATCCAGTTTACTAACCAACAAAACCCCACCTAGGAATGCTCAAAAAATAAATGAAGTAAAGTAAACTAATATAATGAACATATATAATAGGTTACCCTACACCACTTTCCCACTAATTAGCTACTCTCACACCCTAAAGAAAAATGTCATGGCACTCCCACCTCTTCCCAACATGCGTCATCAAAACCCACCCGCACACACTTGGGACTCACAACCACATCCCGCCCAAAATAACTAGGCTAAATACCAAATCACATACCTCACACAGAAATCTAGGCCACATACCACATCACATCAGAAATAAACCTTGTAAAGCACAACACATATCATCCTGAAGAAACCTATGAAAATACAACACATCTCATCCAAAATACACCTCAGAAAATGGAACTCGATCGCACACACCTAGGCCCCACAAACCAAAACCTTCACGATGAAAATTAGGCTAACAGTTCTTGGAAGAAGTAGTAGGGTTGTTTGGGTTGCCCGCCATCCATCCTCCCACCAGGATGTTTGGGAAAGACAACCTCCCCCATGAAGATGGGGGTGTTCGACACATAGTGGTATACTAAGGTGGGGTGTGAATAGAAATCACAAAGGAAATACATGTATATATATATACAATACCAAAAATCCTTTCCCAACCTATGATTTATAAAAAAAATATATCAAAAAACTTCCAACTTTGCTACTACCTTTAAATGTGTAACACCACACATTAAACAACAACACAAATCATACATCCAACCAATTTAGTTTAGCCATTTCCATTCTTCATTTACAATTCATTTTTTCATTCCATTAATCAAACAAACCCAATCCAGTCCCAAAATTTATTAATCAATTATTTATTCATCAATTCCATCACTATTAAAGAAACTACCAAGAAAAAAACATAACAAGAAACACAACCAAGGATAAACATGAAGGAACTCCAAGAAAATTACCCATACCAACCAAAACAAGTCCCTAACTCTCAACCACATCTAGAAACAAAAACAAAGAACAACCCGATTGAATATCTTCTACACAACACAAATCATCCATTCCATAATCAATCAATATCTCAACCTAATATTCCATCACACCTTCTGAACCTTCCCGCCATAAACAACAAATTAACCCCCACACAATACACAACTGAGATTACAACTATATCACCACACTAACCAAACAAAAATATAAATTCCAAATGTAATAAGGCATCCCTTATTTAGATCCTCATGTTAATTTAGGGGTTATAATAGAAGCTGTACAATATTAGGGCATCCGTTCATTACCCGAGTGGACGTGAATTACTAGTTTTCATTTAGGGTGATACCACAACAACCATAACCAATGAAGAATACACAATAGATATAACCAACACAAAAAATCCACCAATGGCCACCATTTTCAATAGGTCATTCAACCTATATAATCATAATATCAAAAATAATTCAAAAAGCTATGAAAAGAAAGCAATAAACCTCCTACCCTTTCAATTGAAATTTAAATTTATTCACATTTGATTAACCCTACACAACCATAATACAAGGGTAACAAAATCAAAACCCCTCCCACATGATGAAAAAATAAATAGATATAAGGGAATCCATACCTCAAAGGGGTGTTAATGTTCTTTGTATGAGAATAGATCACATAATAGTCCTCTAATCACCTACCCCACAAGATCTTCATCCATCCGAGGATGCCGCATCACCACCGAAAAAAATATTTTTTGATAGAGACCCCATTAGGATTAATTGAGAAGAACAATCTATGGAATAATGACGATATATAGAAGAGAAAATGACCCAACCTAGGGAAACTCCTAGAAAATGAAGGAGAATGTACCTTGGATCACCATAGATTTCCAACGAATGATCACCGAGAACAACATATAAAATAGGTAGGAAGAGGGTTTAAAGAACTCTTAGGGGAGCCTAGGGTTTTTATGTAATGGGAGATATTTCTATAACCATAAAATTTTTGAAAACCCAAGTGTCTATAATGTTTTAAAAAATTACAGAATCAGGGGATTACATGACATGAAATCCCTTTTCACGCTGTGAAATCCATTGAGATCCACTTCTGCTAAAAAAATCATTGCCTCTTGGTTTAATTTTATTTTTCATACCCCAAAGTATTTCACTCCTTGAAATAACATGTAAAATCCATGAAAAAAACTTCACATGATATAATCAAGTTACACGGCATATAACCTCCCTGGATCCAAATTTTGACAATTTAACTTCTCCAAACTCCCTCAAAACCTCCTCCAAGAACTTCCAATGACAAAACTAACAAAGTAAAAGAACAGGAAGGAACATACCATTAAATTAGATACCTCTAAAATGATTCTCATCCTTGAGAATCCAAAACCATGCCCAGAAGAATAATGGTTTTGAACAACCACCCCGCGAGATACCTCTGAAGGATCTCAAAACACTTGAAACACTACTAACAACTAAACACATCAAAATTCAATGATAAACCACCATATGTTGTTCTAAAGATAGAGAGGAAAACCACACATACAAGAACACCTATTATGAAACATGTAACTAGGCCTTATCACATCAACCTAAATGACCCCCAGACACACCACACAAGCACAACAACCACACTATCTGAAAGCGCAAACCAGGGAATTCTAGCCTCCATGTCAAGATACTATCTGCTCTAGGTAGCACAGACTTACCAAAAAAGAGACACACCACACAAGCACAACAACCACACTATCTAAAAGCGCAAACCAGGGAATTCTAGCCTCCATGTCAAGATACTATCTACTCTAGGTAGCACAGACTTACCAAAAAATATTTAATCACACGTCAATTAATTCATCTTGATTAGGAATCAGTTACTCACTTTTTTTAAATGTCTTTACTTTATCATTCATTTCACCACACATAAAACCACCAAGGGGAAAAAAACTCATTTTATAAAAAAAGGTTCCAACATTATATGTCAAAACAAAAAAGAACAAGGTCCAACTAAGAACAACTCTGGGTACTGGGCACACATATGTGTTTATCTCTCCAAATTACTCTCCTCCTCACCACCATTACTTCATAACATACAAACCAAAGGAATGGTCCATCCACGCAACACCTTCTCTTGACGATCCTGGATCTCCACTAAATGCTCTAAAAACATCGCTTCTTCCTCGATATCTAACTCTCAACAGTCAATGATGTGGGAGTTATCATATAGATACTAAAGAATCTAAAATACATGAAATTCATCATGGACCCTCTCCAACTATGGTGGAAATTCCAAATAGTATGAAACTTTTCCAACCCATCCCAAAACCTCGAAGGGTCCAACAAACATGGGAGAAATCTTGCTCCCACTTCCAAACCTCCACTTCCCACATTGAGGGGAAACATTAAAGAACACATGGTCCCAAACCTTGAACTCTAAGGGCATCATAATTTGACATTCATATGAATTATTTCAGTCTTGTGCCGATTTAATCCTCTCGTGAACAAGATGAACCTTCTCTGCCGTGCTCTGTACCACATCCGGACCAAGAACAATGGTCTCCCCAACCTTCATCCAGCATAATAGAGAATTACACAGTCTCTCATAAAACACATCAAATGGTGCCATGATAATGTAAGCGTGATAGATATTATTATAAGATAACTCTACCAAGGGTAGGTGTTGTACCCAAGATCCGCCAAAGTCTAAGATGCATGCCTGCAACATATCCTCCAACATCTGGATAGTCCGCTCTGTCTGCCCATCTGTATAAGAATGGAAAGTAGTGGTGAGGAAAAACTAGGTTATAAAATCATAATGTAACCCATCCAGACTTGTGAGGTAAAATTCACATCCCGATCTGAGATAATTGACCTCAGAACTTCATGAAACTGCATCACTTCATACACATATCTCTTAGATTTGTATCTATAGTTCCCAACTCCTTCATCATTAAGAATTGAGCTGATTTTTTCATATGATCTACTACTACATATATATTATCATAGCCTCCCTAATCCGTGGGTCACCCTGTGATGAGATCCATCAAGATATCATCACACTTCCACTTAGGTACATCTAAGGTCTATAACAAACCACTAAGAACATAGTGCTCAGCTTTTACCTACTGGAATACCATGCATCGTTCCACAAACTCCACTACAAACCATTTCATCTCGGGCTACCAAAACTTCATATTCAAGCCACAATACATTTTATAAATTACTAGGTATACAACTAAAGGTGAGTTATGATACTCATAACGAAATCCCTCACACATTAATACCAGAACAAACAACCTCCAATAGAACAATATCTGATTCCAACCATCCACAGACCATCCATCTAGAACATCACCACAGCCAACATGATCATGAAACACCTATGCCTATAAGTCTCCCCACTCAGACTCCTCCACTAGCTACATCAGAGAGGAATGCACTATTATCTGGAACAAACTACCTCTACCACCATCCAATCCTACATCTAAGTGAAAGGATGCCAAATAATCCATTAATTTTCAAGAATATACATATTTCCAAACAACCTTATTATGTGAATTTACATTCCAATAATTAGCCATGACATTATCCTTTCCTGAGGTGTAGGAGATCTCCAAATCATAGTCCTGAAGAAACTTCATCAACCTCCACTTCTGCAGATTCAGATCATTTGGGAAAAAATATACCTCAAAATCTTCCAATCTATGTAGACCAAAAAGAGATCTCCAATGAGGTAATTCAACCAAAAATTTATGAAAAACATGACTTGTTCTAACTCAAGATAATGGTTGGAATAGTTATGCTCATGGTGGAATAACCGCCTACACCCCTAAGAGATCACTGCTCACTGCTAAATCAATACAGTTCACAAAACTAAATGGGAATCATCGAAATACACCTCAAACATCACTCCTTCCTCAAGAAAATGGAGTACTGACTAACTCCCCCTTTAGATAATAGAACATTGTCTGAAATTACTCAATCCACACAAAAACATAATCCTTTCATGTCATAGCTGTCAACAAAGCTAAAAACTGAGAGAAATTAGGTAAAAACCTATGATAATAGCTCATGAGACCAAGAAAACTACAATATTACTTAAAATTATTGGATTATTCCTAAGAAAAAATCAATTAAACCTTTGATAGGTCAACTTATACACCCTTTTGAGATACCAAATTCCCCAAATAATTCACCTCTCACTTATATAACTTACACTTGAATAATATTGTGTAGAGATGGTGGCATTGAAGAATCTACAAGATAGTTATGAGATGATCAATGTTATCCTTTTAAGACATCAATTAAATCAGGATATCATCGATGAATTTGATGAAGAACTGGTCTAGGCACCCACAAAAGTCATATTTCATAATCCCCATGAACACGACTCATGCATTCGTGACACCTAATGGCAAGGATACAAACATTAAGTTCCCATACCTACATCTGAAAATAGTCTTCAGGACGTCACCCTCCTTCACCCTCAACTAGTGATATACAGACTGCAGATCGATATTAGAACACCATATTTCCTCTCTTAGTTGATAGAAAAGATATTCTATCCTCGAAAGAGGGTAACGATTCTTTCCCATCACCTTATTCAACCTCTGGTAGTCTAACCACAACCTCAGACCACCATAAGCCTTTATTTTGAATAACACTAGAGCACCCCATGGAGACACACAGGGTAAGAAAAATCCTATCTTCATTAGATAATCTATCTGAATCCTCAAATCCCCCAACTCAAAAAGTTCTATTCTATAAGGATCCATTGAAACTGTAAAAGGACTGAGCTACAATTCTATCCCAAACTCAATGTCACATTGAGGGGGGAGAGTCACATTATCCTTATAAAAACATCCAATAACTACCCAATAACCACGAGAACCTCCACTATCCCAACATATGATGATTACAATGATAGATCATCCAACTAGGAAAGAAGAGGCTCTATACACCAACCACCCACCTGACAGTTTTTCACACCAATAAAAATCACACACCATCCATCCATTTTTGAAAAAAAATCTTCTCTAGAAGCAGTCGATAACAACATGCATGGAATAAAATAGTTAATGATGATAATGACATCATATTACTACATATATAGAGTGAGAAGATCCCCATGAGACTGATGTGGACCCATCATCAGTCTACATCCCTGACACACAAAAAACAAATTGGTTTGACCTCTGACTGGAGTACTCAACACCAGGGGCATGGGAAGCCTCTCTATATCTAGTCTCAGAGCATGGGCTAGACTAGGTGCAATAAAGGAGTGCAAGGCACCTAAATCAAACAATTCACAAGCAAGGGTACTAAACAAGATTATAATACCTCTAAAAATCTTTGGTCCAATCAGAACTGCTACCTATGCTACGTGAGAATGAACACACCCAACTCCTCTTCTCCTCTACTGATGACTGCCTCTATGACCACACCTGGGTTAAGGTCTCTAAGAAACACCCAAAGGTTAGCCTATAACGACCCCATCAACATTGGTGGAGCATGATCCTACTATCCCCACTGTTGAAATGGTCTAGCTGTAAATTGTTGTTGAGGTTGGCACTGAACCTATCCACCTCTACCATACTGAGCCCAAAAATCCATTGTACACTGATTCTGAAGATAGACTCAAACCCCACAAAATAAACAAATCATCCCCAATCCCATAGGAATGGCGCAAAGAATGATGGAACTAGAAGGTCAAAAATGAAATTACTGAGGTCGCCTCCCATCCGGTCAAAACCTTGAAGGTCCCAACACCTGAGATCTACCATTGATGGACTTTCCTATCAAAAAACTATGTTGGGTCCCCTCTCATAGTAGAAATCCTCATGAGTACATCCTCTCAATCACCTCCTCCTTCTTTTGGACCTCTAGGTAAATTGGAAACATAAAAATAGTAATAACATACTAGATAAAAGGTTATAGGGCCTCCTCAAGCCATCCCACATGAGACTCCTCTTCCGAAAAATAGATCTGGGGAAAGGCGTAGAATATACATGAACATGATCCTATGTTCCTGCATTGAAATACTCCCCTACTGAAGGGAGAGTATCTCCGGCCCTTTCTTAGCCTTCATGGTTTATGTAAGGAACTATGCCCAAAATTACTTTATAATGTCAACATACAACACATTTGCATCTTTCACCTCCACTAGATAAGGAATCCACCACTGATGTGTATATTCCCATATCTAAATTACTACCAATGTAAACCAATACTCTAATAGACACCAGATCAAACTGAAGGTGATCTCAATCTCCTAAAGCTAACTCTCCATCTCCATGTCCGAAACACTACCCTCGTACTTTAACAAGGTATGTTGCTATAAAGAACATACTGTTCTCTGCCATTGTCCATCATCCTCTACAAGATAAACCCTCCACTGATCAACTGAATCAGCCTTCTAAGCCTTAACCACCTGATCCACACACAGACGATAACCGGGTTCCATAGCTAAAAGGTAAACAATGAATTCCAAAGCCTAATTAGTGTGGAAATTTATTTAATATTTATTTTAATTTATTCTTCTCATCTTATCAATCATAACCTTCCCAAAAAAACCAAATTAAAATTAGAACTCAAGTCCTTATAATGCATATACCTTTCCTATGTCTCTACCCTGCAAACGGTGTAGCCTTACACAGTCGTTCGGTAGGCTCAGAGTCCTTGCATTGGATCAGAATCCCCCCCTAAAATTCTATGTCATAATTGGTATTCCCCGACATATGTCAAGCACCAAGATCACATAACATTGTTTCCCTACCAACCCATGTAATACATATTTTACATAACTCCAAACATCATCCTATCTCGCAACCATCACATATGATACCATTCTGTTATGACCAACTCCCTCTAAAGAGTCCCCTCTTGAACTAGAAATATGAAAGGGAGATAATGACCCCCGATTCCCACCTCAAGTAGGACCTAGGGTGATGAAAAATTCCAAGGGAATACAACTCTCACAAAATGGGAGGCATTGCCCTTTTTAAAAAATAAGATAGGGAGATAAGATTTTTTATCCCAAAACAACTCCATAATATATATAAGAAAGTATAATCCACCCCATATGAATGTTTAAAATATAAATGATACAAAAGAAAATTTTACAAAGTAAGTAACAAAAGTATAACTAGAAAGTGACACAAAAACTATCAGGATCCAAGATAGAAAACTATAGCACAGTCTGTGAAGTCCTCCTGAAACCTGAAAACAGTTTTATATACATAGGGTGAGAATAAATGTATACTCATTAGGAAACCTATAGCACCCCGACCCCCTAGACCCAAGCAGGTGCATTACATGTGATATTGGCATGGTTAGAAGGAATGAAAATCCCGAAGGAAAAAACAGATTATTAGTCTTGAAGAAACTATATACATAGATGTAACGCAATTTACATTGAAAAAGGTTATAAGATACAATACATAACAAAACTAAAAACTCCATCCACAAGAACTCAATTAACAATCTCCTCTATGTCACCTATTGAAAGTAAACAATGAAAGGGGTGAGCTCAAACGATCAATAAGGGTTACAAATAGTGGAATAATGAGAACAATAAAAAGTGAATCACAATTAAATCTGACATAATCAATATGGAATAGCGAATAAATGAATAACTAATGCCATTAATAAACTGAAAATGAAACTGTATCCATAGATTTTGTCATAGTGAAAACCTCATGGATAATAATAATAATTGATAATGAATAAATTGAATGATTATTAATTGGAATTCATGTATCTAGAACATGAAACCATAATACTATTAAAACAGTTTAGTTTTATGGGTAGAAACCCGCCCGATTTTTGGAAACAAACTCGAAAGGTTTGTCGCCAAACTGATTTGTCTCATGAGACCTACCGATGCATCGAGGGGATATAGCGGGCCCCAACCACCACTGAATTTCCTAATAATTATTTATACATTGATTCAATACAAGATAAATCTACCTTTTCAATATCCGTATAGAGTAGAGTATACAGATTTATCAATATTTCCATAATTAAAATAACTTTACAAATAAACACCGTATGTAAAATGGTATACGGTTTAGGCCACAAAAATATCCATGATATGAGATTATAAATATTTAATATAAATATAATTTCAAATGAAAATTTATCTCAAATGGGCAGTAGGTACACCACATAAGGATTACTAGGTGAACCACACAAAGTTAGTCACAACAAAATAGCAGTTGAGACAAAGTGTCTTACCACAATGTAATTGGTCTAATAATATAACCAGAACATAATAAACCTCAAATGAATCATTGAATAAAATGAATATTAATATAATCATGTTATTATATATCAATGTTTATTAAAAATATGCCACATAAAAGAAATAAGTTGCAAATAATGAAAATCTCATAGAAATGAAAGTGAGATGAGAAACCCCTTACCTTATGCTTGACTGTGTTCTTCCTTTGTTTTAATTACGTGAATAATAAAATTTAGCTTCATTAATTAATAATTCCAGAAACTCCTATACATGTAATGGATTTATTATAACCTTATTAGGTTCATTCATGGCCCTTTTAATGGGTTTAAGAGGATCAATTTTATTATTTTGGAAGCATTTTCTTCCTTGGTTTTCATGATTAGTTTACCTACTTTCATGAATAGAAGTTCATTTGAAATGTGGATAAATATACAGATTTGTTAATATATATTATTATTGAAATTAAAGAGATATAAATGATCTTATAATGATTCTAGGTTATATACTTGAGGATGACTCATTAGTTGAAAGTTTTTGATAAACGCTTGGATTTATCTTGGTAGTGTTGTATACAATGAACTTGTTTTGTATTATTATTCCATATTATGAGTGTGTAAATATTACAGAACATTAATCAGATGAAATACATATATTATTATCTGGTTCAAACATTAAAATGGTTTTATTACCAACAATTAAGGAGAAAGTGAAGAACAAAATGCTGTCGTCCACAATGGTTATAAATTGGAACCTCATGGACGTTGATTTCGCTTATATAAATAAAAAGGGGGAGTAAGAATATTGATGATGGTTATTCTATTCACATGATATAATTACAGTATATAGATGATACTATAGTTTATCATGGTCATTTGGAAAGAGGAGGTGAGATGAGAAAAATAAAAGAGATGATCTTGAAAATAAAAGAAAAGTTGAGTGATCCCTCATGAAAATTCGACAGCCTAACGACGGTGCTTAAAATTTCATAAAATAAAATGATCAGAAAAAAAGGGTATCTCATCATATTAAAATAAAAATTACAGTAATAATAATAAATAAAACCAAACCCCAACATATGAGAAAGGAATTTCAAATAGCTAACATAAAAGAAGTGTCAACTTAAAAAAGAGAATGAAGGATTCCCTTACCTTATAGAGTAACTCCTAGATTTTGAAGGATGGGACCTTAGGGGATTAGGTACACCTTGGAAGGACTCATAGAGAGGTAAAAACAAAAAATCTTCAAGGATTATGGATTTGGAATTAAAGAAAACGATGGAAAAGTGGGTATTTATAGAAAAAGAGAGGTAATTGTTTAATAATTTCAACGAGACACCTCATTAGTGGTTTTTGCCGAACCATGGGCTTGCCCATGGTATTTTCCCAGAGTTTTAACCACTTGGTACACCTAATTTAATAATTTACTATACAAAATTTGACCATAATTTATATTTAATTATCACATCTTTATGATGTCATTAAACTACCGAAAACTCAAAACTGTATTTTTACTATTCATGAAAAATTCATGTGTTTTAGAAAAATCCCAAAAAATCAACCTAAGCATTTTTCAACGTGTAAAATTCAAAAATTAACTCCATTTTTTGAAAATAATTTTCTGTGTATTTTAAATTTAATTTTTAAATAAAATAATAGGTAATTCACAAAGCATTAATTTTAAAGGTATAATTAGTTCTATATTACATTGAAAAATTAATTAAGATCTCATTATCTTATTACCTTAATAAAATAAAATATTATCATTATTTACTATTTATAAGGGTCATATTACTATTAATTTCACTATTCATAAGGGTATGTAACTATTCATCAAAAAATCAAGTTGGTTCTATCAGACTCCAAATGACTTATTGGTAACAACTCTAGATGACCGTTTTTTGAAATTCAAAACATAGAAGTGGAAAATTTCTGTTTAATGGATATCCTATAAGTTTCTCCTATAATGTTGTGATTTAGAAAAGTCATAGTGATTCATGCAATATAGTCTATGAATATAATGTATTTAATAGAAGCATACTATAAAATTTTTGGGGTGTTATATTGTTCCCTTCTTCAGAAATTTCGGCCTCGAAATTTTATGTATAATGTCCACCAAAAGATGTGGGTGGTTCTTTTTAATGAAATCCTCTGGTTCCCATGTTTTGTTCTTCCATATTATAGTTTCTCCAAAGAACCTTTACTAGACGAGTTGTTTGATTTCTCAGTACCTTCTCCCTTGTGTCAAGAATCTTTATAGGCTTTTCACAGTTTGAAAAATCAGGTTCCAATTCTATTTATTCATATGTGAGTACATGTGTTGGTTCTGGCATGTACATATTTAACAATGATATGTGGAACACATCATGATCTCTGGAGAGATTTGGCGGCATCAGTAAACAGTAAGCTACAACTCTGATTCTTCCCAAAATTTCAAATGGTCTGATGTACCTGGGGCTCAGTTTCCCTTTTTTACCGAACCTCATGACACCCTTCCATGGAGATACTTTTAGAAATACATGACCTCCCACATGGAATTCCAAGTCCTTTCTTCGGTTGTCAGCATAACACTTCTGTATACTTTGGGATTTTTTAATATGGGCTTGTATTTTATTCACCTTTTTTGTGGTCTCTTCAATAAGTTCTGGGCCTATAAGTTTCCCCTCACCAACTTCATCTCAACAAGTTGAAGGTTGACATATCTTTCCATAAAATGCTTCAGATGGAGCCATTTGAATACTAGAATGTAAAATATTGTGGTAGGAAAACTCCACCAAAGGCAAGTATCGATCCCACATACCTTGGAAGTTAAGAGAACATGAACTCTGTATATCGTCTAGAGTTTGAATAATCCTTTCAGATTGTCCACCGGTTTGAGGGTGATATATAGTACTCATATGAAGCTCATTATTCAAATCCTTATGAAGACTTTTCCAGAATTTTGATGTAAACTGAGGATCTCGATCAGAGAAAATTGATAGAGGTTCACCATGAAGTCTCACAACTTCATTTGTATAATGTCTTTCCAGGTGATCTAGTGGAAAATACTTTCTTATTGGAAGGAAATGTGCTGATTTTGTGAGGCGATCAACAATTACCCATATTGCATCATTCCTTCTATGTGTCCTCGGTAGTCCGGTGTCAAAATCCATTGTAATGTTATCCCACTTCCACATACGAATAGGTAGAGGTTGCATCACTCCTTTGAGATGTTGTATCTCTGTCTTCACATGTTTACAAACTAGACACCTTGACACGTAGTCAAAAATTTCTCTCTTCATATTATCCCACCAAAAAAATTCCTTCATATCTCTATACATCTTGGTGCTACTCGGGTGTATAGATAAATTTGAGTTATGAGCATCATCTAATAGTTCCCTTTTTATCTCAGGTACTAATGGAATGCATAACCTCTTCCCAAACATCAGAACTCCTTCTTCATACACAAATTCAACCAGTCTCCCATCCTCGACTACATTAATTTTATTGTACAGATTCTCGTCATCAGATTGAGAAATTTTTACCTTCTCTAATAAAGATGGATTAAAAATAATTTTAAAGAGGAGTGACATTTCCCCTTCCTTAAAAATTCCCATATCCATATTTAGTAGGTCCATGAACGTAGGATCTCTTTCAATTCTCATTCTAGTTAGAAGGCCATGATATTTCCTAATTAATGCATCTGCCACCTTATTCACCATTCCTGGGTTATATTGTATTGAACAATCGTAATCTTCGAGTAACTCGAGCCATCTTTTTATGAATCATGTTGAGTTCTTTATGTGTGAAAATATATTTCAAACTCCTGTGGTCCATATAAATCTCACATCTCACTCCGTAGAGATAATGCCTCCATATTTTCAGAGAAAAGATTACAGCTGCTAACTTAAGATCATGAGTTGGATAATTTTTCCCATGAGTCTTCAACTATCTTGATGCATAATCAATAACTTTATCATTTTTTATAAGGACTCAACCCAGTACATTATTTGATGCATTCCTGTATATTACAAATCCATCACTTCCAGATGGAAGAGTCAAAATTGGAGTATTGACCAATCTTATTTTCAATTCATCGAAACATTTTGTACATTATTTTTTCCACGCAAACTTAACTCCTTTACATGTGATCTTGGTTAGAAAGTTATCCAGTCAGGAAAAATTATGAATGAAATGCCAATAATAACCTGATAAGCCAATAAAACTCTGTACCTCAGTTATGTTTGTTGTCATAGGCCAATCTTGGATTGCCTTTGTCTTCACATGATCAACTAGGATCCCATACTTAGAGACAATGTGGCCCAGAAAAGAAACTGATTGAAGCCAGAATTCGCATTTGCTAAACTTCCCATATAATTTATTTCTTTTCAGGGTTCTCAGAATAACCCGTAATTGATTCCCATGGTCTTCATAGATTTTTGATTATATGAGGATATCATCGATGAATAGCACAACAAAGTTATCAATATATTCCTTGAAAACTCTATTTATTAAATCCATGAAAATAGAGGGTGCATTTGTCAGTCCAAAAGGCATTACTATAAACTTGTAATGCCCATACCTAGTCCAAAATGTTGTCTTAGGAATATCTTCCTTCCTCACACGCAACTGATTATATCCGAATCATAGGTCAATCTTCAAAAAGTATTGAGCTTTATGAATTTTTTCAAATAAATCATCAATCCGGGGTAGAAAATACTTACTATTTATTATAATTGAATTGATTTCCCTGTAATCAATGCAAAGCCTCATGGATCCATCTTTCTTCTTGTAAAAGAGGACAGGGGCTCCCCATGGAGAAACACTAGGTCGAATAAATCCTTTTTCACTCAAATCCTCTAGTTGTTTCTTTATCTCTAATAATTCCACAGTGGCCATTCTCTAGGGAGTATTTGATATTGGTCTTGCATCAGAAATTAAATCAATAGAAAACTCAACTTCCTGCTCTGGAGGATGTCCATGTAAATCCTCTAGAAATACATCAATGTACTCTTTTACTATGTTCACATCATCAATTTGATGATTTATTTCCTTGCCCATAGATATTGTTATATCTTCCTCTCCATGTATTGTATTCAGCAGAGATACTGGGGGTAGTTTTAGATAAGAATCAGGTGGCAACATTTCTGCCTTAAAGACAAGGGATTCTACACCATTTTCAAAAATTGTAACTTCCATCTTATTACAATAACTCTTTGAATCATAATTTGATATCTAATCCATACCGAGAATTATATCAAATTTATTCATTGTTATAATGATAAGGTTAGAAACTAGAGCACATTTTGGTGTCTGGAGGGGTACTAGTCAACATGCCTTGGTTGAAATGATACATCCCCTAGGATTTTTGACAGACAACTCCATTATTAAATCAAATTGGACGTATCTAATTTTCTTGGAAAACTGGGAATATATAAATGAATGCGATGATCCAAAATCAAATAAAGTGTTGGATAAGTTTGAGGAAACAATTAAAGTAACTACCACCATGTCATTAGGAGCTTCAACCTCTGTGGTTGTAATCACATAGGCTCTCCCTTTATCTCTTGGCCTTTTCTGAGTCATGTTTCCTTGACGCATAGGACACTTATTTTCATAGTGTCCCATCTCTATGAAATTGTAGAATTGAATATCATTTAATTGTTTCTTCCCCTTGCATTCATCAGAACGATGACCCTTTTCTCCGCAGTTATAGCAGACTCCCATGCCTTTCAAGAATTTCTCGAGATGATTCTTTCCACAGTTCTCACATAATGGGAATAGATTTATTCCCTTTCTCTTCTTTAGTGCTTCTCCTTTTCCATTGTTATCAGAGTACCACTTCTTATCTTGGTTTCCTTTGAAAAGATTTGATCTAGACAATTCCCTCTCAGTTTTGATGGAACTTGATACAATTTCATCATATGAAAAAATGATTCAAAAGTCAGTGACCATTGAAGACTTGGCTTAAGACCTTAAAAGAAATGATCAATCTTGACTACTGAGTCACGTACGTAATCCACAACATACCTGGCTAACCTTGTGAAAGTATACTCATACTCTGCAACATTGTCTTCTTCCCTTTGTTTTAATCTAACAAATTTACTCTTTGTTTTAGTTCGTTGCTCATGAGGGAAATATTTTTCGAAAAATATTTACTTAAAAGTCCTCTATTGCATATCTTCTATTTCTTCTTCCTCCATGGTATTTGGAATCAGGGACCACCATTGATCTATGTCACCCTTGAGACAATATACTTCCAGTACTACCTTTTCATTTTCATTGCATATTAACACCATGAATATCTTTTCAAGGGACTTGATCCATTGCTCAGAAACCACTAGATTAGTAGTGCCGATGAATGATGGGGGCTCTTTCCGCTTGAAACAATCCAACAGAGGTGTGGAATAGTTATTTGTTACAACTTGAGTATGTTTTCCCAATATGGTCATGATCTGATCTGATCCAACGTTGACTATATTGACATGCTCAGTAGGGAGATCCCTACCTTTCTCACGAGTATTGATTCCCCTTCTTCTATTAGATTACGTTTCTAAATAATGGGATACACTATATTATTTTATGAATCTCAAATAGAAAATCACTAAACATAGATTGAAATTCTATGCATATCTAATCTTATAAACAAGGTTCCTCTGAGGAAAAATTTACATTAAAGTATTTTATAATGGCTTGTAAAGAAAATGTGAATTATCCTAATCATATCCCTCAGGAGTGTTGTAACCAAGAGTGCAACAAGGCCCATTATCGTGCACCAGTTCCCATTCGAGTCTAGCTCAAAGCGGTGTTTTCAGGTTTTACCCCTAGATACATCTGTGCCAGAGCTGCCTCTACCTACTCGTATACAGATAGGGACATATTGTTTAAAAAGATCCACATAATCCATTCCTTACCAAAATACCAGGATTTTCTTGTATATTTATCCCCAAATAGTACCTTCTAGCTTTGTTCCCTACTATATATTTCCTACTCTACTTTCCATGTTTCCTACTAAACTTCCGTTGATACCAACTGCAACACCCTGACCCCCTAGACCGGAGCTGGTGCATTACTTATGATATTGGCATGGTTAGAAGGAATTAAAATCCTGGAGGAACTGATCGTTTAGTAGTCTTGAAGAAACTAGATACATAGATGTAACACAATTTACATTGAAAAAGGTTACAAGATACAATATATAACAAAACTAAAAATTGCATCCACAAGAACTCAATAAATGATCTCCTCTTTGTCAGATTTTGAAAGTAAAAAATGAAAGGGGTGAGCTCAAATTCTCAGTAAGGGTTACAAATAGCGGAAGAATGAGAACAATAATAAGTGAATCACAATCAAATCTGACATAATCAATATGACATAGTTAATAAATGAATAACTAATGCCATTAATAAACTGAAAATGAAACTGCATCCATATATTTTGTCATAATGAAAACCTCATGGATAATAAAAATAACTGACAATGAATAAGAAGAATGCTTATTAATTGGACGTCATGTATCTAGCACATGAAACCATAATACCGTTAAAATGATTTAGTTCTGTGGGTATAAACCCGTCCGATTATAGGAAACCTACTCGAAGGGTTTTTCGCCAAACTGATTTGTCTCATGTGACCTACCGATGCATCGAGAGGATATAGAGGGCCCCACCTGCCACTGCATGTCCAAATCATTATTTATACATTCATTCAATACAGGAGCAATATACCTTTTCAATATCCATATAGAGTAGAGTATACAGATATATCAATATTTCCATAATTAAAATAACTTTCCAAATAAACACTGTATGTAAAACGGTATACTGTTTAGACAGCAAACACATCCATGATATGAGAATATGGTTATTTAATATTAATATAATTTAAAATGAAAAGTTATCTCAAATGGGAAGTAGGTACACTACATAAGGATTGTTAGGTACACCACACAAAGTTAGTCACAACAAAATAGCAGTTGAAACAAAGTGTCTTACCACAATGTAATCGGTCGAATCATATGACCTGAACTTAATAACCCTCAAATAAATCATTCAATAAAATGAATATAAAGATAATCATGTTATTATATATCAAATGTAAGTACAAATATACCACATACAAGAAATAAGTGGCGAACAACGAAAATCTCATAGAAATGAAAGTGAGATGAGAGACCCCTTACCTTATGCTTGATTGTGGTCTTTGTTTGTTTTGATGACCTGAATAATAAAATTTAACTTCATTAATTAATAATTTCAGAAACTCCAATACATTTAATTGATTTATTATAACCTTATTAGGTTCATTAATGGCCCTTTTAATGGTTTTAAGAGGTTCAATTTTAATATTTTGGAAGCATTTTCTTCCTTTGTTTTCATGATTCGTTTACTTGCTTTCATAAATGGAAGTTCATTTTAAATGTCGATAAATATCCATATTTGTTAATATATATTATTAGTGACATTAAAGATATATAAATAATCTTATAATGATCTTATGTTGTATACTTTTGGATGAATCATTAGTTGAAAGTTTTTTATAAACGTTTGGATTTAGCTTGGTAGTTTTGTATACAATGAACTTGTTTTGTATTATTATTCCATATTATGAGTGTGTAAAGATTACAGAACATTAATCAGATGAATTAAATATATTCTTATCTGTTTCAACCATTAAAATGTTTCCATGACCAGAAATTATGGAGAAAGTTATGAACAAAACTCCGTCGTCCACAAAGGTTATAAATTGGAACCTCATGGATGTTGATTTCACATATAAAAATAAAATGGGGGAGTAAGAATATTGATGATGGTTATTACATTAAAATGATATAATTATAGTATATAGATGATACTGGAGTTTATCATGGTCATTTGGACAGAGGAGGTGAGAAGAGAAAATGAAAAGAGATTATCTTTAAAATAAAAGAAAAGTTGAGAGATCCCTTTTGAAAATTCGGCAGCCTAACGACGTCGCTTAAAATATCATAAAATAAAATGATGAGAAAAAAAGTATATATCATCATATTGAAATCAAAAGGAAAATATGAAGAATAAATAAAACCAAACCCCAACATATGAGAAGGAAATTTCAAATAGTTAACATAAAAGAAGTGTCGACTTAAAGAAGAGAATGAAGGATTCCCTTACCTTGTAGAGTAACTCTTAGATCTTGAAGTATGGGACCTTGTGGGATTAGGGAAACCTTGGAAGGACTCGTAGAGAAGTAAAACCACCAAATATTTGAGGATAAGGGATTTGGAATGAATGAAAATAAAAGGATGAGTGGGTATTTATAGAAAAAGAGAGGTAATTTTTTAATAATTTCAAAGGGACACATCATTAGTGGTTTTTGCCAAACCATGGGCTTTCCCATGGTATTTGCCCATGTTTTTAGCCACGTGGGACACCTCATGTCATAAGTTACTATACACAAGTCGACCATAATTTTATATTTAATTATTACATCATTATGATGTCATTAAACTAACGAAAACTCAAAACCGTATTTTTACTATTCATGAAACATTCATGTATTTTAGAAAAATCCCAAAAAACTACCCTAAATATTTTTCGACATGTTGAATTCAAAAATGAACTCCATTTTTTGAAAATAATTTTCTATGTATTTTTAATTTAATTTTTAAATAAAATCACAGTTAATTTGAAAATAATAATTTTAAAGGTATAATCAGTTCTATATTACATTGAAAAATTAATTAAGATCTCATTATCTTATTACCTTAATAAAATAAGATATTATCATTATTTACTATTTATAAGGGTCATATTACTATTCATTTCACTATTCATAAGGGCATGCTACTATTCATCAAAAAATAAAGTTGGTTCTATCAGACTCTAAATGACTTAATGGTCACAACTCTAGAAGAGCGTTTTTCAAAATTTAAAACATAGAAGTGGAAAATTTATGTTTAATAGATAGCTTATAAGTTTCTCCAATAATGTTTTGATTTACAAAAGACATAGTGATTCATGCAATATAGGCTATGAATAGAATATATTTAATAGAAGCATACTATAAAATTTTTAGGGTGTTATAAAAACCAAAGTCTCTCATGCACATGTGAAAGAAGCATACTAATGCCTCTATGAGAAAACAACCAAACCAAACAACACCTAAGCAGGTATACTAACCACTCCAACCTCACCAAGGCATGCTCACAAAATTATGAAATACAAGTAAGTAATATAATTAACATATATAATAGGGTACCCAACACCACTTTCTTATTGATTAGCCACTATCACACCCAAACAGAAAACATCCTGGAGCTCCCACCTCTTTCGGACACACCACATCACAACCTACCTGCACACAGATATGCCTCACTACCACATCCTGCTCGTAGACAACTAGTCCATATACAACATCACATCCCACCCATAGACACCTAGGCCACATACCACATCACATCCCACCCATAGACACCTAGGCCACATATCACATCACATCCTAAAAAACATTGGACATAAAAACACATCTTATCCAAAATACACCTAAGAAAACACCATACATCTGATCCTAAAGACACTTGGGAAAACCCATCTCACCTATACACACGTAGGCCTTCCAAACCAAAACCTACCCAATGTATCTTAGGCTACCTCCACCTGGAATAAGCAGTAGGGAAGAGTGGGTGGCTAGCCATTCATCCTCCCACTGGGATGTTTGGTAAATACACCCTCCCCCATGATGATTGGGGTGTTTAAAATATAGTGATCAAATAAGGAGGGGTACATATAGAATTCATAAAGGAAATACATGTATATATATATATATACAATACTAAACACTTCTACCCAACCTATGGATTCTGAAACAAACAACTAACTCAAAAAACTCCCAACTTTGCTGTTACCTCTTAATGCCCAACACCACACATCAAACCACAACACAAATCATACTTTCAAACAATTTAATTTAACCATTACCATTCTCTATTCACAATTCATTTATTCGTTCCATTAACCAAGCCTACCCAATCCAATATGAAAATTTATTAATAAATTATTTGTTCATCCATTCCATCACTATCTTTGAAACTTCCAAGCACATCACATAATAAGAAACACAATCAAAGCTGAATAAGGAGGAACTCTAGGAAAATTACCCGTACCAACCAAAACAAGTCCCAAAATCTCAACCACATCTAGTAACACTACCAAATCACAACCCTAATGTAGCCCTGCTACCCAAAACTACTCTTCCATTCCATAATCAATCAATCTATCAAGAAGAGATTCCATCACACCTTCCGAACCATCCCACCATACACAACCAATAAATCCACACACTACACAAAACCATTCATACAATCATATCACCACCCAAACCAAAAAAAATATAAATTCTTGATTTAATAAGGTATCCCTTATTTATTTTTTCCTGTTAATTTAGGGGTTATCACAGAAGCTATACAATACTAGGGAATCTGTTCATTAGTCAGGAGTAAATGATTTACCAATTTAAATTTAGAGTGATACCACAACAACTAAAACCAAAGAATCACACACAACAGATATAACCATCACAAAAAAATCCACCAACAACCACCATTTTTAGTGGGAAATTCATCCTATATAATCACAATATCACAAGCAATAAGAAAATATGCGACAAGTATGAAATAAACCCCTATAATATTTCAATTTAAATATCTAGTTCTTTATCTTTTATTATGATGACATAACTATAATCTAAGGGTAAAAAAATAAAAAACCCTCCTACATTATGCATAAATAAAGAGTGATAAGGGAATCCCTACCTCAAAGGGGTTTCAACATTCTTCACATGAGAAAAGATCAAATTATGGTCCTCTAATCACCTACCTTGCAAGATATATATCCATCTGAGGATTCTACGATGCCATTGCACTAACAAAAAATGAGATAGACGTCATTAAGAATCATGGATAATCACACACTATGGCACAATGAGGAGATATGGAAGAGAATGAGACCAAACTGGGGGAAACTTATAGAAAAAAAGGGATAATATACCTTGGATCATGATGGATTGCCAATGAATGATCACCATGTTCAACAAATTGAAGAGGGATAAAGAGGTTTTGAAGAACTCCTCAAGGTTCCTAGGGTTCTCTTTTAATAAGAGAGATTGCTGCAACTAAAGGATTTGTGAAAGCTCAAGTGACTGGAATGTTTTAAAACATTACAATATCCCGGAATTTCATGACGTGAAATACCCTTTCATGCTGTGAAATCCCTCAAAGTACACATCCACTGAAAAAATGTCACCTCTTAGTTTAATATTATTTTTCAGACTCCTAATAATTTCACACTGTGAACCAACTTGGACAGGCCATGAAACAAAACTTCACATCATGTGATCAAGTTATATGATGTGTAACATCCGGACATTCAGATTTTAATAATTGAACTTATCCAAACTCCGTATGATCCTCCTCCAAGAACTTCCAATAAATAAAATCGCAATTTAACAGACCAATAAGGCACATACCATTACATTCACCATCCATCCAACTATCTACCCCTTAATAATTTTTTATAAAAAGATTTATTTTTAAGTTGTGGGATTCTTCCAGCCTCATTTCCTCCATTTTGTTTTTTATAAAAGTGTCCCATACCTATTAAATTATTTTTTAAAAATAAATTATAAGTGGTCAATTTCCTTTTACTATGGACTCACAACATCAAGAATTTGAAATATTGTGGATCATAAAGGATAAAATTATAGATAGTTATAGGTTTGATGATAGTTGTAATTAGTGGTCATTGTCTTTCTGTGGGAACCAATAATGAGGTGTTAAATATATATTTATACAAATAGTGGAGAGGGACTAGAGGATTATTTTTAGAAAAAAAATAAATGGGTAAGATTCATCTTTAAGGATAGTATTTGTAAGGAGTTAGGGGTTGGTTTGTGGATAATGGGTTCTCACAAGGGGATTGGTTGACTGGAATCGGAAGGATATACTTTGATTATTTCTATAGGTAATTTAATATATATTCTAGTAGTTCTTTATGTATACTATCCCCCAATAACACTCATTCATACCTATATTATAGGAAAAATTAATTGCAAGAAAAACATTACATGGTTTGGTTAGAAGACATATATCCAATAGGAAGGATGAAAAATTTTATAATCAAATAAGAATAAAACAATTATATATTTTTAAAATTATCAACAACCATATATAAATTAGAGTTTGGGGAGAATATTAAAATGATCATCGAAAATTTAATCAGATTTCTTCCAACGCTTGAAATAATTTTTTTGAGCTATCACTAACCTATACTATATTCTTCAGATGATACCAACCCTACTTAAAATTCCATGGTAGGTGATATTTGTTCAATAATTTTTATGAACTAGCTCATGGTAGAATTTTAAAACAACATTATAGTAGTAAATTCATATATAAAGAACTATATTTATATTGTATTAACCATATAAATAATGAAATTTCAATATCATAGAGCCAATGAACAAGACATATCAGTGCACCCGAATATGTTAGCAACACAACTTAGCTAATATTCCCACCCAAGACTAGTGTAGAGATTCACATAAACATATTAACCATATTTATTTACATTAATTATCCATCACAATATTAGGTACCTTGATCTATAATATAAATAAACCAACATCCCCATCAGACCTATGAAGTTAAAGAATCCATTATTTATTAACCATTATTTTCTAATAACTATATAATCCATAAATACTACCAATTATCCAGAATAATTTATAAATGAAACTACAACACACCAACATATAAGGAATCCACCATTAATATCTCAATTAAAATATAAATAGTGAATAATAAGTTTGATGAATGAATCCATGATCCAATGTATCCATTAAACATTAAGATACCCATTTCGAGCAACATTATCCTCCATATCAGGATATTATCTTCATGAAAATAATATATTTATAATAAATACATATATACATACAATGTAAAATATAGTTTTTACACCAGTATTAAGAATATAATTATAGAACTAGTTATTACTTTCAAAACCACCATGAAATATCCCCCCATGAAACACCTATGGAATGCATAAATTCATGCTAGGGAATGGTGGCATTTAATTTTACAATATATCTTATTACCTTATAAATATTATATATTCTTAATTTTAGTGGCATCAAATAATTAAAGTAGAAATAAGATTACATGAAGTATTTTGATTATGGACGTCCAAATTTGTATGTGAGATAGTTTTTGAAATGACCAATTACACCTTTTAATATTTTAAATTAGTTTGTACTCAATGGTAAATATATATAAATAGATTCAAACATGAATTGGTAATAATAAATATTTAAAAAATAACAAATCACATGAATTTATCCATCAATAGTTACAATCAGTAGTAGAAAAATAGAGGAATAATGTGAACAACGATATTAATACCACTATTTTTTTACTCATGTTAATACAATGAACAAAATTTGAATGAAAATAGAATTAGTTTTAGGAATTTATATTTTAATAATGTTGATATAAAATGCCAATGGATTAAAAAACATATATAATTATACCAAATCATTACTTTGACCCTCACTATATACTATTAAATGGTAATAAAATTACCTGTAATTACAAACCCTGAAAATATAATTCATTTAAATGTGTATACCAATGATAAATCTATGTTTACCTTTATGTCCCCATTTCTAATATAATTCCAACTAATTCCACCATGAAACCTGAATAATTCATCATATATCACTGGTGTAAAAACAATGTTTTTGGGATTATCTAATAATGTGGTTTGTGACATTGATTCATTTACTAAAGTGTTAGTGGCTTGGAGTGAGAATGATGTTTTATTATTTAATTATGAGAAATAATAATTTATTTAATTATTAATTAGAGTTAAACATTTAGAAGGGTTTAATAATTAATTTAGTAGAACTAGTTAAAATATTATGTGTTTGTGTTGATGGTATGGGATAAATATGGGATTTAGAAAATTAATTTATGTAATTATGTTCTGGGTTGTGGGATTTTAAAAATTGGCTAAAATTAATGTTTCTTGGATTCATTGAATTAGAGTAATTAATGAATGTTTAATAATTTGGTGATGATACAGAATATAATGATAGAGGTATTGGAATTAATAGATAATAAAAGCGGAGAATGACATTATGGTGATAATGGGTGTATTAACCCTATTATTTAAGTGTTTTCCCTAAAGAGTTAATTATAAAGAGAGGAAATGTTATTACAATTTTCAATTTGACATATCTTTTAGTCACATTATTTCACATCCTTTGAGTTCACTATCCTTAAAACTTCACTACAACAAATGTATGTTGAAGGATTTGTTTTTAGGGGATTAAAAGAGTAGTTATGTCAATTAAGGTATGTGTTTAGAATTATATCATACATCCATTCTTATGTTGTTTAATTTTTTCAAAATAATTTCAATGTTATAAAACATAGAATTATGAAATTTCCATTCCGATGTTTTTATGATTGGATTAACAAGATTGGAAAAGGTCCTTGATGAAATGACATGGGTATGATGACATTGACTATAAAATTACCCTGACATCTTCTTCTTAAAACTTTATAAAATAAAGTGTAACATGGGGTCATTATATAATTTAATGGGGGTAATTAAACTCTCTTGAAAACATGAATATTAAAATATAAATATAAATTTAATTATACCAAATAAATAAGTGTAATGTCACAATGGTATGAGGGCCCAAAAAATGAGAACATGTCATGTTTATTGTCCTATAGAGGTGAATTATTGCATTTTTTATTATAAAAACGTATTATAGAGGTATATTAGGGATATATATTTATGTTAAATCCTATAAGGATCATTAAATTTGGGTTTCACAGAATTCTGATGAAAGCACGTCTAGGTAGGTGGCTAAAAACTATTCCTAAAATTAATTGTCAATACATGAATTGTTAATGGATTTTCAGTAATGATTAATTAGTCATGATCAGGTATTAACATATATACATGGGTTTTTAATAATTAATTATTAAAAATAATTATTTCATGTTTATATGGTGGTTTTATAAACATTATTTTTCAAATACATGGTAGAAAAATATGTTTCAATTTTCTACTTTATATATTATGTTTTGAAACAATTTTTTAAATGGATGATATATATTTATGTTTTATTAAATTTAGTTAAAAAATATGTTGGTTTTTGAATTCATCTAGGGAATAGGTATTTTGATTCATTTTCATAAAAAATTAAACATATTTTCAGTTTATGGTTTTGTTGTTATTGAAATTTTAGGGGTTATTTTATTTGGATTGTGAAATGGTATATGAGTGGAGACTTAGAGAATGGTCTTTTTTCATATTCATGATTGTGGAAAAGTCAAACAGGGGGTGTATAATTTTCTATTGATATATCTATACATTTTCACTTGGTGAATGGTAATCCATCATGGTAGGAATTATATTACTTGCAATCTATATTTCCTTAGTATTTTTCATTTACCCTCATAACAAAACCACATAAAATTATAGTTTTTTATAAGTGAGTTTTTATGAATAAAATTTTCATTATCATATTAGACCATATGATAATGAAATATGGGATTTATAAATGATTAATAGATTTTTAAAGTTCATTGTGAATACATTATTTGTTTTCGTAACTTTACAATTTTAAAGTGGATTATTATATAATTATTTAAATAATATTATCTTAATCTTGATAATGCAATGGTTAGTTGTCATTTAATTTTTTATTTTATTATTTATTATTGGAGTAAAGTGATTTTTTATCGATGAATGTTTTAATAAAATATTTCGATAAAAATTTTCTCAAATTATATTAATCAGGAGTTTTTAGATTAATTATGGTGGGGTTTATTATGGATAAATGGGTTAATCATATCAAGTTTATAATAACCCATAATTATATGTTTCAATGGACTTATTGATGTTTATAGACATAAAATCAGTAAAATAATGAACTCATTATTTATTAATAGTGAGCTACAGATATTTGATATAGAAATAAAATGTGGTATCTGATAATATAAATACTGGTTCATCTTATTAAATTTATGTCTTTAGTTTTTTTTTTTGAAAATGGTTTTGAAAACTAAAATTTCCCCTCATCATGAAATTCATCATTTTCAATTCTTATAAAATATTTATTTTACAAAAAATGCATCATTGTGGTATTATTATTTATGGTTTAATCATTCCATAGGTTTTCATTTCATTGATTAACATTTATTTTCTACTTGTAGTGATTAATGAGCATTCTTGATGTTCTTTAGACATCCAGTTCATGAATCAGGATTTGAACATCGATGTAGACTTTTATAAATATATGTTTTCACATATAAAAATAATTTTTTTAGTTTTTAATGATAAAAATGACCTTTAAATGTATAATTATTAAATTTTTTTCATTATTGGATAGAATCTGTAATTCGTTGATTATTAATAACAATATATGTTTTTAGTGTTAATTGATTTAAAATATCTTTACTGAAATTGTATTATTTTTATAAACAAATATTTATGATGAGTTTGATGAAAAATTATTTTGTATACTTTTATAAAAACGAGATTATTATATTATGTATTAATATTTATAATTAGGTTGATTTTATATTGATATAACTGATGGATTAAATTTTTAATTCCCACTTTGAATTTTTGATTACATTGAATCATTTTTTAGAATTTTTTTGTTTTAAATCTATCATCCACTAGTGTGCTAAATTTGGTTTATAGTTGTACATATGTAATGGTTTCTATTTGTACCACATAAAGGTGTTAATAATATATATAATTAAGGAAGTCATAACCCATCATGCATAACTGAACTGGATACATCATCCCTCAAACTACGATGAAATTTATTAACCTACCATGAAGGGGAGAATGGATATAAGATTTAAATCTACAACTTACCATGTATTATAGTTAATAATATCAGGGATAGACTATGAGATTAAAAATAAAATAAACCACTTCCATGATTATGTGGAAGGAATAAATCTATACTTGTGCATTATAGTTGGAATTTTTTATTCAAATATATTAAACCAAGTTAGTTGAGAATTAGTGGAGAGTGAAACTGATAAGCCTTGAAAAAAATTGTGAATTAAAAAATCTCTCTTGATGTAAGTTGAGATTCAAGGGGGAATTCATGATCCAAACAACATTGTAATCCTAGAAATAATAATTTAAAATATGGAAAATAAGAAAAACTGATGATATCCTTATCGTGGTTAGAGAACAAAATAATATTCAAAGCATAAATCGGTGGATGATCATAAAATCAAATCGATTCAATTTTATATACTAATACGCCATTGATAACTGATATAACACAATTTTATTAAATATTTTATTTATAATAAATGAAATAATTTCCTCACATTGTGTTAGATATTTTTATTTATAAAATATTTGGGATTAGATAATTCATTTTAAAATTTGATGAAAATTAAAATATTCCCTTTAAAATTCACTATAATATTTCAGACATAAATAATTTTATGTGAATTATTTGCAATTAAACATTTTTAATTGTGTTCCTAACATAATGGTATAAAAAATTTATTCAGGACATATTAGCTAAATAATGTGTTTATTGGAGTAAATGGGTCATTAATTCAAAGGTGGTCTGGATATGCTAAATTGGACATAACTTCAGTATTTGGGCCATAACTTCTTCATTTGTGCTTGGATTGGTACCAAATTTAGAGAAAAGCTCTAGGACCCATTTTTATTAAAAAAAACGTAAGAAATGTTTAGTAAATTAAACTAGGTATGAATATTTTTTTACATTACTAGAATATTTAGAATAAAGGGTGGATATATGAGCATGAAGTGGTTGGCACATACACATATAAGGAATTAATGGAATGGTGGACCCATAACTTGTTTCACTATGATTGAAATCATTTATCACATGATATTTTATTTTGATACAATTTATCAGACATTTAATTTCAAATTTATTTATATTGACTCTTTTTTAGATTCATACTTTGCCTATATAACCACTATGGATCGAGAAATATGAATAAGCATATCTTGCCATGATTTTTTTGGAATACATGATATGATGTTTTGACTAGGAGTGAAAAAGGGTAAGTGTGGGGGAGTTGATAAAACAAAATTTTATTGAATAATTTATTTATAATAAATGACATAATTTCCTCAGCATGTGTTAAATATGTTTATTTAAAAAATATTTGGGATTTGATCATTCATTTTAAAATTTTATAAAAAATCTGGCTTTTTCTTTTAAAACTCTCCATAGTATTTTGGACAGAAATTTTTTTATGAGAACTATTTAAAATTTCAATTTTGTAAATGTGTTCCTTAGTTAATTAGATACAAATTTTACTCTGGACATATGAGCTAAAACATGCATTTTACTAGATTAAATGGGTCATTAAAACATATATGAGATGGACACACCATATTGGGAATCAATTTAGTATTTGGGTCACAACCGCTTCAGAATTGATTTTAAGGGGCCCAAATTTAGAGATAGGATCAAGGATACATTTTCACACAAATAATACTTCTGGAAGGATAGATGGTTCACTAGTTTTTGTGGTAAAATTGGAAGTTAAAAGTTGTCTAAATTTATTTATCCTAATTTTACCATTCACACTTGAAACATATAAAAACATATCCTCTCCTCCACTCAATAAATTGGTTTTTTCTCATTTGGAGGGATTGGGACATGAATTAGAATATTGGGAGTATAGGATAATTGTTTCCATACAATTTCAATTCGCAATTGGAGGAGGAAATCTACCAAGAGAGGATCTTGTCCAAAATGCTCTTCTTTTCCTCTTATTTGTTGTAATGTTTTTGTTATTTCAATAAAATTATTAGTTTGTATACTATTTATTATCTTTTCTCAATTTTCTTTTTCTTGAATTACCTTATTTTTTCAAAAGTCCTTGAGGTTTCTAGAAGGCCTTGAGGTGGCCTGAAGGCCTAGAGTTAGATCGATTACGCATTCTAAAAATATTTTCTCAAAAAAATATTATCACTGTGTCTTGTTAATTGAATTTTATTTCAAAAATAAAAAAACATGAAATATTATTAAAATATATTTATTATTCTATTATAAATGATAAAAAATACCCCATACTTTAAATTGGTGTGTTTACAATAAATTTTGTTTCAAAATACCTTTAATAATTTTTTTAATTACCGTCTCTTTGAGAGACGACCCTGGTCACCCACTCTGCTGCACCTAAGTACCCAAAAACCATACACCATTTGAACGTTCCCAAAATATTAACATTAAATAACCACTCTTGATAGAGAGTTACAAACATATTATGTGAATTTATAATGACATTTTCTAAGGTAAAAAACCCATAATGAAACATTAATTAGTGTTTGAAAAAAGATGCTTTGTTGAAGCTGAACAACTGACCCACCAATCCAAAAACAGATATTGAATTGATCCTAAAGTAAATTTATAAAGTATATAATCCCAATTTTTATTGGTTTTAAGAGTATATAGAAGAAATAAGTTGGACTATATAATCTTTTAGGTTGTAGTTTTTTTGTTGAAGAGGGTTGTACTAAATTTTATTGATAGAATTCATCAATTATATTTTGGTCACCTAGTTTCTGAACAAAGTTGATAAAAATTATTCACACATCATCTTGTTAAAATCTTCTAATATATGAAGTATCTCATCTTTATAAGGTATGTTATCCTAATTGTATCAAAAAGGTGAATGATGACTCCATATATTCCAAATTTTTTTATATTTGGGTCATAGATTCAGAGAAAAAATGTAATTAAATGTAAGATAAAATCAATAAAATTGTGTAATGATGAAAATTTGGTGTATCCATTGGTGAAGGAAATTTTTGAGTCAAAATTAATGGGATCAAGATTTTGATATAATCTATTGTACCTTAAAACCAGAAGCAGGTGAGGCCTCCTAGTTCATTGACACCTAGATTAAGACTGGAAATATATTTTTTCGAAGTTATAATAAATGTTAACATGTGTGTGATGTTAAAACAGAGATGAAATATGTTCCATAATTATACCCGTGCAAGTGGAAAGGTATGTTAATGAGATTTGTTAAAGTTAACGTAGTAGTTGTTGAAGGACACATAGTAAACACCGATTCAGATATGATAGAAAAAATCCTATACATGATGGATATGAGGTAGATGAAAAATAAAATATATTATTGAAAATGAAATAGAAGAGACATTATCTAGTGGATATACAAGAGTAGAGGTTGAGGAATACTCGATGCAGTGACACAATGGTGTTCAAAATACAATTTGGAGGAGATCTATTCAGAGAAGCTTCATTATATATTTCTCTTTGTATCCTCTATTATTGTGTCATGATTTTTTACTAATATTTTTTATTTTTTATAATGTTATATTGTATATCTAAATTTATATAGATTTTGGATGAAATAAATAGACACATTTTTCTTCCCTAGTTTGATTTCACAATGGTCTTTTCAGTAATGTTCTCATATTTTATTCTTCATAGGAATTTATTTTTCATTACCTAATGTACTGATAAGTGAATGGAAGTGGATTATTTAGACTTCAAGTATCAACCAATGTAATTCAGTGGAAAATGGTTGAAGCTATAACATCTCTATGATCAATCATCCCTATACCAAGTCTTGATAGAATAATCATTCATTAGATATTGAACATTGTTTTAGTTTATAATAAACAATAATTAGTGACTCAATTCCTTTCATCACATCTATACAACACTTATAAATCTTGATTTAGTAATAGATAAATTTTTAGGAAAATTCATCTACATTCCCCAAGCTATATCCATTTAAAAATATTTCGTTATTTTTCTCCTATTTCACCATTCATTTATTTCACTTTCCTAACTACCATATTTCATTGAATTCCATGGTTTTAGTTTTTTTCCTATTTTATTCTAAAAATATTTACCTAATTTGTGTAATCCACCCTCATAACCAGCATTAGATTACCTATGGAGGTTTTAAATAAAACATTTTATTAGATTCAATGATATCTTGTTTAAATTTTGGTAACATTTTTCAAGAAGTTCATGTGAGACTATTAAAAAATATATAAAAAACATGACACAAATAAAAAAACATTATAAAAAACTGAATCAAAAAATTTGTTAATAAAATAAAATTATTTATATTTTTTTTGTAAATCATCTTGTTTTGACTTTTTATGTTAGAATTTACTTTTTTACAACTATTTTCATTCCCACTATGTTTATATAAATTTTTTATTTATAAACATTATATCATGAAATTAATAAAAAACATGTTTCCTTCA
Organism: Viscum album; assembly: GCA_963277665.1. Taxonomy (NCBI): domain Eukaryota; kingdom Viridiplantae; phylum Streptophyta; class Magnoliopsida; order Santalales; family Viscaceae; genus Viscum; species Viscum album. The sequence continues at coordinate 1,375,031,043 of OY728135.1, forward strand.
TAAATTAATAAAAATTAGAAATGGATAATCTGGTTTTTAAATGAGCTGAAAATTTAATTCAAAATCTCATTCCACTTCAACATAGAAAACAAATTATGGTGAGATCTATATATAATGATTTCAAATTTTACACAATTTCTAAAAAAACTTATTGTATATATTTATCCCCTAGGTCTAGTAATTATAAGATGAATAATTAAACCACACCATGACACACTTTTAAATTGATATAAAATTGAGTATTCATTATATTTTATTAGAGATATTTATAGTATTGTTAAATAATATACTCTATATGGGTTGATTGATGAGGATATTAGGTTGAGGTTATTTCATTTTTGTTTTAAGGGAAGAGCTATAATATGGATATAGAATATATATGATTAATTTTTTTGACACTCGGGACCATGTTTCAATACCTTTGTGATAATTATTTTTCAATATATATGGTTATCAAGGTGAAAATCCAAATAATTATATTTTTCCAGGATGATAAATATATTTTCCATGATACATGGGATATATTTAGAGTACTTCATAGGATTTTACCCAGCCTTCATATCTCTCTCCACCTTTGAATGGAAAAAATTTACAATAGTGTCACTCTTTGCCACTAAAATGTAGATAAATAGTTCATTAGTGGTGATTTTTCTAATAAAATGACTGATTAGATATAGAAAATCATTAATAAAAGGTCCCCCAACTACCAATATAAATTTTCTAGGAAGTGAACTATAAATATGAGTTATTTTTATATTTTGGATGCCAAATTTTATTTTTAAAATCAATCAGGATCACATAGGTAGGGATGATAACACATTGGCATGTTTGGGCACACTAATACTTTTTGTCCCAAAAATGACATAATTTCCTAGTCCAATAAGGATATAAATATTATTGGGTATAGTCGTGATTTTAATTCTATTCATGCCACATTAAAAAACAACCAAAATTAAAATTACTATTTTAGGAATAACCCTAACATCTCATGGAGTGATCATGGGATTATTAAGTAATCTGATGCTACTGGATTGCCAACACAATCAAGAAAACATCATTGAAATAAGTTTAATATATAATAATGAAATTTTAATGGAAATATAAAAGTTATAATTAATTAATTATATGAAAAAATATATTACCAATATGTTAGGTTTAAAGAGAAGTTATACTCTAAAAACATTCCTTAAAAAATATATTAATCAAATTGTGTAATATGAAAGAAGACATTGGTAGATGAGAAATGGGAAAGGTTCCTCACAAAACTATTATAAATCCAAGGGAAAATTAAATGGTGATTACATTAATATTATTTTTTAATACATAATGATATGTTAAGGTTTAACATAGAGAATTTTAGAATAATAATTTAACTAAAAATTGAAATGAAAATATAGAAGAAACCAAATTTGGAAATTTAGACAGTAAGGTGTACATAAAATAAAATGATGAAAATTCACTTGATAAAGATGAAGAAAAAAATTAAAATGAAATGATAGATAATAATAGATGATAATTACATGATTTATATAGAGGATATGGTGAAAATAAACCTATTTTGATGAATTACACAACTCACATTTGAATTACCCAAAGAGTAAAAAAGTGTGATGAAGATGACTACATGAAATTATTATAGATATTTAGAATCCTTATAATCAATATGGATTTATTTGAAGTCTTAATGATAATACCATACTATGAGAAATTTATAATAAGTTTCTTTGCAAATAAAATGAAATGTGGTGAATTTATGACAAACAATCATACTAAAGACTAGAGAGATGTCATTCATGAAAATTTACCTATAAAGTTAAAATATCCTGGATACCTTTTAATTTCATGAAAAATATGTGAATGTGAGGAAATAATTTTCATGGGTGACCTAGGATCTAGAATTATACTTATTCACTAATCACTATTTAAAAATCTAGGTCTTAGGGAGTTGAAACCAAAATTTGTCTCACTAAAAATGGATGATTGATTAGTTACTTATCCTTTATAGAATGAAAAATTACCTTTTAGTCAATGTAGGGAAGCTTAAATTTCGTACAAATATATATATATATTTGAAATTATTTATGATGAGAAATTTCCTATAATTTCTTGAAGACTATTCTTAGCTAACGGTGGGGGTTTAATAGATGTCTCAAATGGAAAACTGACCCTATAAGCTGGTGAAAATCAATAATAGTTCTATGTTTTCAATGATTATACACTTATTTTTTTTGTTTCTAACCGATATACATTGTTGATTAAAAAATTTGAGCTGAAATTAAGAAGGAAAATAATTACCCTTTTGATAGAATAATCAAATAATATGTTAATGTACATTTTATATGTAATGAACCGACCCCAGTTGACCGGAGCCAGTGCATTATTTCATTACATTGGTATGATTATAAGGAATAAAATCCCAAAGGATCAGGTAGTTTAGTAGTTTTGGAAAACCAGATACAAACATAAGTTCAACATTACAACTTCAAAGGAAAAATAATATAGAATTTCCATTGGAAAAATCTATAACTCCTAGATTATCCCTATGATTCATTAATAATACTAATCTTCGCAACCCAAGGGAAATAAAAAATAGGAAAGGGGTGATCTCAAATGCTCAGTAAGGGTAAGAAATACAACAAAATTAATTATACATAAACACTAGGCATGCTGAGAAGCTAAAAACACATTCCTTTAAATGTATACTTGAGTATAATATGGAAGGAATAAAATATTAATGAATAATTACACAATAAAACGTAACCATATATATTATACTAGTTGAATAATCACACAGTCTATAAATTGCTTGTTTCATAATATGGGAAGTTCATAATGATGGATATATAAAACATACCTTCAAGGCTTCATGCAAAGAATATACCAAGGAGTCATTCTGGAATCTATTATTGTCATGGATACAGGCCAAGAATCTATTATTGTCATGGCTTCATGCCAAGAATCTATTAAATAGGTAATGCCTCAGCCAAAACCATATATAGTTTGTCATTTGAGACCTACCAATGCATAGTGGAGCTATATTAGGACCCTACCATCACTAACTATGTCCAATACATTCCTCATATAAAAAGGGTGATACATAGACAACATAAACATTCGCATTGAAAAACTAGCATATGAAATGTGAATACATTAACTATAACACATGAATGATATCAAATTAGTATGTCCACATTAAAAATGATCATAAAATATTTAAAAGAATGGTATATGATATCAAAATATATAAACCTCAACTAAGTACAAGATTCAAAAAAGATGTTGACATAGTTGAAGATGCTTTTAAATGAGACCATTGAAAATTTCTTGAGGAAATATTATTTAAACATTTTAAAATGTACCAAAAAACTTGATACATTCAAATAATAATTCCTTATAATATTTTGAGAATAAGGAGAATCTTGATATGATATATCAAAGCGAATTAAAAGCACCACTTACAATGAATAAGTGCTGATCAATTCATGTATCTCACAGAAGTAAATGTGAGATGAGAAATATCCATTTTACTTTAGAAAGAAGAGTTCTTTTGGAAAACCATTTTTATTTGTCATAAAATCAGATTTTAAAAATATATCCTTGAAAATAAAAGTTAAGTAGATTTAAATTATATTTCATTCATAAATTAAGTCCCACTGAAGTTAAATCATGTAAAAATAGTATTTAGTAAACATTAAAAATAAAACATTTTAGTGTTGTTTAAGGAAAATATTAATGAGATTTTAAAGAACAAAGGCATGTTTGTTTCAATAAGACTAGAAATGAACAAAGATAGTTTTTTCATAATAAAAATTGTGATTTTAGAAAAATAATTATGGATTAAAATATATTATACAGTGAACTTGAATATGGATAATAATTAGAGAATTTCCCTGGAATCGGGATTGTTTATCAGGAAGTGGAGAATGGAACCATTTTTAAAACATGTATATCCCCATAAAAGAAGATGATATGATATATATATATTAGTTAGAATCATATAAAAATAATTTATAATAAATACAAAAAAATAAATAAGCATTACATTTGGGTAAGTATAGTGAAAGTATACCTCAACGGAAAAAATGGAGGTTTGCGTAGAATCCCATACCAGTTTGTAGTCGATCGAATCATATGCACTATAATTATTAATAATAAAATTATAATTTTAATACCATGATAATTAATATAGTAATGATATGATTCATAAATTTTATGTATGAATACACCATACAAAAAACATATTTGTGAATAATGAATATCTCACAAAAATAGAAGTGAGATGAGAAAACCCGTACCACATTGTAATCAATCAAAGAGTATAAAAAAATATATAATTTTAAAATGAATCATTGAATACCATGAGTATAAATATATTCATGATATTATTTATAATTTTTTATTATACACACACCACATACAATAATTAAATAGTGAATAATGGAAATCTCACAAAAATCGAAGTGAGATGAGGAAACCCTTACCTTAGGTCTGAACGTGTTCTGCGCTTGAACTTAATGTTTGGGATAATAAAATTAAATCCATTAATTAATTAATTTAGAACCATATGTACATTTATTTTATTTATTATAATTTATGAAGTTCATTTATGGCCTTTTGGATGAGTTATAATATACAAGTTTATCGTTTGGGAGTGTTTGTTTCCTTGGTTTTCATGATCAATATACTTTTATTTGAGTATGGAAGTTCATGTGGAATGGATATAATTTTATATAATTTAATTTATATATTATCAATTAACATAAATAAACGTAAATGTTTATATAATTAATTTTTTATACGGTATGAGTATGAGTTATTAGATGAAACATGAATGAAGATAATTTTAGCAATATTTCGATTATTCTGAACTAGTTTTGTTGTATGAATTAATATTTAGTATATATACTAGTTATAGAATCTTAAATAGTTTATAATAATTATATTATAGTTTGGTTCAACCATAAATATGGTTTAATTACCATACACGAAGTATAAATTGACGAATGAAGGTTCATCGTCCACAAACATTGTAAATCAGCACCTCCCGGAAAATTTTAAATAAAAGAGAGAGAGAGTAAGGTGATTGATGAATTATGTTACCTTAACATGATATAATTATAGTATATATATGATAATATAATCATCATGATCATATAGACTTAGTATTTGGGGAGATAATAATAAATTAAGGAACTTAAAATAAATTAAAAGGAAAAAGGAAGAGAATTTTACCTCTTGAGTACTCATCCTTGAGAACCTCCTTAAGGGAAGGGGTTTTGGACTTTTATCAAGAACAAAAGATCTAGGATTTTGGGGGTGGGGAATAGGTAAGAGTATCTAGTTAGAACATTGAGAAGCATAAAGTCTTAGAGGAGTGAAGAGAAGAGGGAGTGAGAGGTGGGTTTTATAGTGGAGGAGAGGAGGGTTTTCCATTATTTTAATCCCTATATTATTATTTTAGCTCAATGTTGTGAATATGCTTGATTATTGTGACTAGAAATAGTAATAAGTTTATGCAAGTTTGAAAAAATGGCCATTTATATCAAACATGACTCAAGCATGATGCAGAAATTTATTTATTTAGAACATTTCATAATTTATCAAATTTTACTATTCACCAAAAATTCAAGTATTTCAAGAAATCCCAAAATTTTACCCCAATCATTTTAGATGTGTAGAAATAAAATATAAACTCAATTTTATCAAAATAATTGTCAAAATAAGAGGAATTTAATTTAAAAAAATCATTATTTACTTGAAAAATACTGATTTTAAATTTTAAACTGATTTTATAATAATTTAAAAAATTAACTAAGGTCTCGTAAAATTATTCTAAAATATTAGCGGAAAAACAAATTATTTTGGAATAATTTTTATGATAATTAATTTTAATAATTTATTAATTTAAAATTTTAATTAAATATTTCTTCCTCAAAAAATACTAACACTTAAAAATTAATTTTTTAAAATGATCTATTTCATTTATAAGTTGCCAAAATTTTATTTATACTTTCATTGGTGAAGTTACTATTCATAATGGAATATTAATATTAATAAGTTTTAAATTAATATTTATAAGGGAAAGTTACAATTCACCAAAAATTATGTTGATCCTATCAGACTCTCAATATCTGACTGAATGCAACCTTGTATGTCTGTTTGTTGAAATGAAATTCACAGAGGTGGAAAAATTATGTTTCATGGATATGTTATAACTATATTTATTATATAATTATAATAACAATGTTTTGTTTCATAGAGAATCAGTGTTTCAAGCATTACATCTTCTATTACATTTGTTTTTAAATCTTTAGGGTGTTACATTCTATCCTTCTTCAGTAAATTGCATCCTCTAATTTTCACATTGAAAGTTAATGGTTTATAGTTGAAAATTTCTTTGTGAGATACCAACATTAGAAATGGGGTTAATAAAAATTCCACTTAATAAGAGGGAAATGATAAAAAAATGTGAAGGACACCACAAAACTAGGCTTTCAAAGAATATAACATTAGTATAAAGTGAAAAAATATAAATGGAGATTAAGCTAACCACCGAGTTTTGATAGAGAGTGATTGAGAATATGGTCATTATAAAGTTAATCATCATAAATCCATAAATATATGAGCAGTTAAAATACCATTTATTTATTGACGAGAAAAGTAAATGGGTGATATTTTTGTTCCAAAATTCTTTTCATAGAGATAAGGGTTTCTTTTACTATCCAAAGAAGAACTTTAGAAAATAAACTTACTTGATGTTATAATATCATCCTTTGGTAATGCTTCAATCTATCTCTACATCACTTCATAATCTAAAATATGTATATTCAACAAGATTTTTTATACAGGAAAAACTTTTATCAAACAATCCATAAGTGTTTCCCTGAGCCTTTTAATTTCATACCGAAACAAAAAAGAATAGAACAGTTTATAAAAAATCATAATTTAGTCTTAATCCATTCTATAAATAGCTAAACGTAAGACTCATCTAAATTTTGTTTTCCAAAAATTGAAATTCCAAATATTTAGAAGAAAGGTCACTTAACATCAAATTTTCCCCAAAACAACAAAATGTATCTATTATACAAAACATTTGAATACATTGATCACCTTTAAACCGTTATAAAACATGCATTCTTCCAATAACTTATAAGAGTACTATAGTACAATGAAATTCATGAATCTAAAAAATACTTTAATTATTCATCCTAGAATGTAGTAACAACATAATTTTGTCCTTGATCTCATTGCTTATTTTGGGATATATTCCCTTGTAATTTAGGGCATTCATTTGTATAGTCCCTCATATCCAAACAATTGAAGCAATATAGATTAGAAAATTATTTCATTCCCTTGAAATCCTGAGAATAGTGTCATTTTTCTCTAAAAATGAATCAAAATCATTTTCCTATTAAGCATGTACCAAGGTGTTTCCTTCCACAAGTATCACATGTTGGGAAATCCATATTTACCTTCTCCCCGTTATGTATATATTTCTCTACGGCCCTATTTTTCTCTTGCATACTTTATGAACCACAAGACATATAGAATTATTTCCTTTTCATGATAGACCAAGATACTATATCATCATATGAGGAGAATTTGGGGGGGGAAGAATGAACTTCATATAATTGGATTAAGGCCATCAAAGAAACGGTCAATCTTGTACCTTCGATTACGTATCTATTCTATAGAATGCCTTATAACCTCATAAATTTAGATTAAAAATTAGAAAAAATTTCAACTTTTTTTATCTATTAATTAAGATTTTTATCTCCATATATTGTCTTTATTCACGAGAGATGTATTTCTTTAATAAAATTTCCTTAAAATCCGTCCATTCTATATTTGAAATTTCTTCCCCCTCCTTTGTTTTTTGAATTAATGACCACCATTGATATGTGTTTCTTGAGAGACAATATACTTCCATGATTACATTATATTGTTTGTTACATCACAAAGAGAAAAATATATTCTCTAAGAAACTTATCCATTATTCTAATAGAAATGGGTTTTTAGTTCCACAGAATGATGGAGGTTGTTGTCACATGAAGCAACCTAAAATTGGTCCTACACATTGTGGATCAGGATTCTCTATATGGGTAAGGTTATTATTCATAACATGATTCAAATATCCCCGTATAGTTATAATATTCTTAGAATTGGTAACAACTCTAGAACCAACATCATTATCTTATATAGGAGGTAAATCCCTAAATGAGATATGCGTGTTCATGCAGTTCCAATTCCTTTCACTAGGTTCCATTTCAAAATAATGGAATGCAATAGATTAGGTTATGATTCATAATTTATAATCTCAATAAGAAAAATAATTATCATAAATTGAAATCCTATGCATATCTAATATCATAATCATTAATATGGTTTCTTTGAGAAAAAATTTACTTTTAAATCCTTTATACTGGATTGCAATAAAAATGTGAATTATCCCTAGAATATCCCATGTGAGTGTCAAACCAAGTGCACGAAAAGGCCTATTATTATGTACCAGGATACCCTATGTTAGGCCCAAAACACATTGTCAGAGTTGTTAGTCCTATGTACATTTGTGCCAGAATAATGTCCACTTGTAGTATCCAGACATGGATGTGTTGCTAGAAATAACCACATAATCTATACATTACCAAAATTCTTGTATGTTATCCCATTATTATCTTCAATGTCTATCTTAGGGTTATCTTCCCTAATCTATGTTTTATAAATCAAGTTCCCAAGGTTTCTCTTAAACATCCTCTGATACCAACTGCAATTCCTCAACCCTAGTTTCCCAGAGCTGGAGTATTGTTTCATTACATTGGAATGATTATACGAAATTAAATCTCAAAGGACTAGGTAGTTTTGAGGTTTTGGAAACCGTATATATATATATAAGTTTAACATTACAACTTGAAAGGAAAAAAATATAGAATTCCCTTTATAAACATCCATAACTCCAAGATTATCCTTACAAGTCATTCATAGTATTCATCTTCACAACCTGGGGGAACTAAAAGATAAGAAAATGGTGATCTCGGAAGCATAGTAAGGTTAAGTAATACAGTGGAAGTAAACATAAACATAAACACTAGGCCTGTTGAGATGCTAAAAACACATGACTTTAAACATATACTTGAGCCTAATATGTAAGAAATATAAGATTAATGAATAATTTCATAATAAAACAAAACAATTGATATTATACTACTTTAATAATCACATGGACTATTAGTTACTAGTTTTATAATGAGGGAAACGCATAACGATGGATATCTAACACATACCTTCAAGGATTAACACTGAGAATAAAGGCATCATGCCAAAATCTATTAGTATCATGGCTACATGCTATGAATCTATTATTGTCAAGGCTTTATGCCAAAAATCTATTAAATGGGTAAGGCCTTGGCCCAAACCACATCTAGTTTGTCTCATGAGACCTACTGATGCATCGAGGGGCTATAGTGGGACCCACCAATCACGTACCAAGTCGAATGCATTCCTCATATGAAATGGGTGATACATAGGCAACATAAACATTTCTATTGAAAAAATAGCAAATTAAATGTGAATAATCTAACTATAACCCATGAATGGTATCAAATTAAATGTGAATAATCTAAATAATTTAATGTAATAGATTAGGTTATGATTGATAATGTATAATCTAAACAGGAAAAATAATTATCATAAATTGAAATCGTATGCATAACGAATATCATAATAATTAATATGGTTTCTTTGATAAAAATTTTACTTTTAAATCCTTTATACTGGATTGTAAATAAAATGTAAATTATCCCAATCATATCACATGTGAGTGTCAAACCAGGTGCACGACAAGGCCTATTTTTATGTACCAGGATACCCTAAGTCAGGCCCAAAACACCTTTTCAGATTTGTTATTCCTAGGTACATTTGTGCCAGAATAATTTCCACTTGTAGTATCCAGACATGGATGTATTTCTAGAAATAACCACATAATATATACATTACAAAAATTATTAGATGTTATCCCACGACTATCCTCAATGTCTATCTTAGGGTTATGTTCCATAAACTATGTTTTATAAATCAAGTTCCCAAGGTTTCTATTAAACATCCTCTGATACCAACTGCAATGCCTCAACCCTAGTTGCCCAGAGCTGGTGTATTGTTTCATTACATTGGAATGATTACACTGAATTAAATCTCAAAGGACTAGGTAGTTTTGTAGTTTTGGAAAACCATATATATATATACATAAGTTTAACATTACAACATTAAAGGAATAAAATATAGAATTTCCATTATAAACATCCATACCTCCAAGATTATCCTTACAAGTCATTCATAATATTCATATTCACAACCCGGGGGAAATAAAAGATAAGAAAAATGGTGATCTCAGAAGCTTAGTAAGGGTAAGTAATATAGTGGAAGTAAACATAAACATAAACACTATGCATGTTGAGAAGCTAAAAACACATGACATTAAACATATACTTGAGCCTAATATGTAAGGAATATAAGTTTAACGAATAATTACATAATAAATCAAAACAATGGATATTATACTAGTTTAATAATCACATGGACTATCAGTTACTAGTTTTATAATGAGGTAAACACATATCGATGGATATCTAACACATACCTTCAAGGCTTCACACCAAGAATCAAGGCATCATGCCAAAATATATTAGTTTCATGGATACATGCTAAGAATCTATTATTTTCAAGGCTTTATGCCAAGATTCTATTAAATGGGTAAGGCCATGGCCCAAACCACCTCTAGTTTGTCTCATGAGACCTAACGATGTATCTAGGGGATATAGTGGGACCCACCCATCATGTACCAAGTATAATTCATTACTCATATGAAATGGGTGATATATAGGCAACCTAAACATTTCTATTGAATAAATATAATATTAAATGTGAATAATCTAACAATAACCCATGAATGGTATCAAATTAGAATGTCCATAGTCAAACTGATCATAAAAACATAAAAGAAAATGGTATATGATATCAGAATAGATAAACCCCAATGATTTATAAGATTCAAAAATGGACATTGACATAGATGTAGATTATTTTAAATGATACCATAGAAAATTTCTTTTGGAAATATTCTTTAAACATTCCAAAGTATCCTATACAACTTGAAACATTCAAATAATAATAAATAAGAATATCCTGATAATAAGGAGACTCTTAATAGGGTATATTAAAGGGTAGTATATACACTAATGTTAATAAATAAGTTTTTATCATGTTAAATATCTCACATAGGTAAAGGTGAGATAAAAAACCATTTTTTACTTTGGAAAGAAGAGTTATTTTGGAAAATATTTTATATTTTTCATAAAATTAGATTGTAAACATGTATATCCCAAAAAATAAATTAGAAGGAAATAGAAATTATATTTTAGGCATAAGTGATATCCCACTAAAGTAAAATAATGTAAAAATAGTTTTTAATAAACTTAATAAATAAAACCTTTTAGTGTTGTTTAAGGAATATATAAAAGAGATTTTGAAGCAGAAAGGTATTTTTGGTTTCATAAAACTAGAAATAAACAAAGATAGTTCTTAATGATAAAATTTTTTATTTTTAAAAAATAATGAAGGATTAAAACAGATTATATTGTTCACTTGAAAATGGGTAATAATTCGACAAGTTCCCTTGAATTGGGCTTATTATCGTGAATAATTGAGAATGGAACCATTTTAAATCATGTATATCCCCATAAAAGAAGATGATATAATCTAGATATATGTGTTTGGAACATATAAATAGAATTTATAAAAAATATAAAAAAATAAGTAACCATTTCATTTTGGTAAGGATGGTGAAAGAATAACTCGAAGGAAAAAAATAGAGGTTCGGGTAGAATCTCTTACCACTTTTTAGTCGATTAAATCATATTACCCAAAATTAATAATAATAAAAAAATAAATTTATGTAATTACCCAACCCCAGAAGCCCAGAGTCAGTGAATTATTACATAACATTGGCATGATTACAAGGAATAAAGTCCCAAAAGACTGACCAGTTTAGAAGTCTTGGAAAATAGCTTACATACATGAATGTTACATTACACTTTTTAACATACAACAAAAAATAATAATCCTTTGAGAACGCCATTGTTCCCTTAGCTTAACCCTGTATCTCAAACATAATACACTTCTTGGGATCTTGGGAAAATAAAACATAAGAAAGGGGTGAGCTCAGATGCTCAGTGAGGGTAAATAATTTAGAGAAAGATAACATAAACAATAGGCATGGTGAATAATTAAAAACACATGCCTTTACAAATAATAAACATGAACACATTACGGAAGAAATATGAGCTGAGTAAATAATTCTGTAATAAAACATCGTCATGGGTATTCTACTAGTTGAATAACCACATGAACCATCAATATTATTTTCATAATGAGGTAATGTATAATGCCAGAAATTCGGAAACATTTTGTCAAGGCCTCAACCAAGACGTCTAAAAATGATTAAGGCCTCAGCCAAAACCATATATCAAATTGGGAAATGCCTCAGCCAATTTCACGTATAATTGTCTCATGAGACCTACCGATCCATCGAGGAGCTATAGCGGGCTCCACCCGTCACTTACTAAGTCCAATACCTTCTTCATATGAAAAGGTTGAAACATAACATAAACATTCGTATTAAAACTAGCATAAGAAATGTCAATACTTTATCAATAAACCATGAATGGTATAAAAATAACACATCCACTTTCAAACATATCACAAAACCTTCAATACAATATGGAAGATTTATATCATAATAAATCATTATCAAACAAGTTCAAAATCCATCAAAGGATGTTGACATAGATGAAAATGATCAGTAAAATGCTTTGAGAGAAATACCCCCATTTCATGAAATCTTTTGTAAGTCTCAATATTTATAAAGGAAGTCATTTAAAAGAGATTTTTTAATCAAAGTGTCCCATAACCCTTTGAAACTATTGAAAATAATTATCATTTCAAAACATTCATGTCCATATAAAAAACCCTTAATAATCATTTTGAAAATATGGACATTAATTGAAAGGGTTTAGAAAGATAAATATTTAAAACATTTAAATTGATGATCTAGTTAAATAGACCATCCAATAAAACCTTAAAAGATTACTTTTGATTTTTTTTGAAAAATGGGTATCTATGATAAGTATATCCCAGAAAATACTTACACATGAAAAATCTCGGATAATAATGAGATTGAGGAAATAACCCTTACCTTGCACTTTTCTTTGGTCGAGGGTACGTTTAACCTTCTGTATAATGACCATAGTACGTTATTAAATTATAACAGAACCATATTCATATTTATTACATTATACATGATTCATTTATTACTTTATACTACCCATTTACTAATGATTTCCATGTTAAATTAACATTTTGGGTAATAATCTCTTTCTTTATCGCATGTGTTTTAACTTGTTACTCTTGATCGTATAATTTAGATTATGATTTAAATGACTCTAGAATATAATCCTTGATTTATATATCATAAATATTTAGAATATAAATATTTATAATAGATGTATATATACAACGAAAGACATCGTTTATGGAGACGGTAGGCCGTACGTACGCATAAACGCTGTTTCCATTTTCACATCGTATTGAACAGAAGTAAGTGAATAATATTTATGTAAGTACATACATACATACATACATATATATACATACATACATATATATATATATATATATCTATCTAGAAGCATTATTATGTCATATAGTACATACTTATTAATAATATATATTTTTATAATCATCATTCAATCGTGAACATGGAAATGACGCTCATTGCATCGTGGAGATGGTAATTTGTACGTACGCATGAGCGAAAATATCATTCTTTTGATTTAAAATAGTTTATGAATAGACGGTCTATTATAAATACATAATCATTAAAATTTTATATTTATTATTTACATCAATTATATATCCTTATTATACCCATTTAATACTTATTCCTATGGGCCTTGTATGGGTTCCACCTCACCCCTTGAAAGGTGGATTATCAAAATCAATAAAAAATGATGGCCTTCGGGCCATTGGAGGAGGAACTACACCACAATGTGGATATGGTAAGCCGTACGTATGCACGTATGGTGACATGTCATTCATAGGATGGATAAAATAATGAATATGGTTGTAACATATTTATAATAACATCAAAGTATATATAAGATACTGGATTTATTGTTTTATAATGGAAACAACAAAGAAAGAGGAAGTGGAAGAAGAAAATAACTTGAAAGAGGTGATGAAATATTTACCTCTTCTTCGGGTTCTTCCTTTTGATTTGATCAAAAGGGATTCTTAGGTCGGATTTCTGATACAAATAAGGCCTCTAGGATAAAGTGAGGGAATTTGAGAGGATATTTGGTTAGAGGTTGGCCTAGCTAAATAGCTTTGGAGGTGTGATTTTGAGGGAAGGGGAAGTGCCCTTTTATAAGAGGGGTGAGGGTCACTTCAAGAAAAGACTAAATTATTATTTATTATACAATAATATTCAGTTTAAAATGGTTCCAAATAAATTTTTTTCGAGACTTAGATGGTTAGGGGTCAAAATAATCTCAACCAGTAGGTTTTAGACAAGTTTAGGTTACCATTTTAACCTTATATTTTAGATTTAACTCTTAGTTAAATAATTTAACTTTTATAGTTTCTTCTTGTATTTTTACTCTATATGGTTAATAAAATTACTCTAAACATCCAAGTGAACCTCAAGTGGATCATTAATGACATATATAATATTATTTAATCCCTTTTTAAGAACCTTACATTTGTAGGAATATTATATCAACCAATAATATAGTATTTGTTTTAAATATTAATTTATGTTAATTTTGACACTATGTAGTTTTTTGTTTTTGTGAAAGTCATTACAACTTGATTAAATTTAAACATATAAATTAAATCAGACCTAACATGTCATATTCACCTATATAATTCGTGGATGTCATAAAAACTTTGAAATTATATTTATTCTAATATTTATAATACCATTTATTTGATTCTTTCATTAATAAGGTAATTACTGCATCATCATTGTGTCATAAATAAATTTAATTATTTAATGTCTAAAATTTATAAATAAAATACCATGATTTATGAAATATCTTTATATTTATAATTAATATTAATATTTTAATTTGTCTTATGTATAACCCTATATTAAAAATGGTTTAGTTAATAAACATTGAATTTAACACTTAACTCTTCTTTAAATTAAATAATAATAAATGTCCTAATCTAATCCAAGTAGACCTAAAGGATAATATTTTATTCCTATGTTTGTTTTTGGTCGAATTAAACTTATCCAATAGAATTAGGGCATGTGTTAGGGTAATTATAATATCATTTTTACCCTTAATTACCCTGTTTTCTTTTAATCATGGTAAATAAAAGTCAAAAGTTACTATTTTCCAAAAATTATTTTCATCTTATTGAACCCCATTTTACATACTGATGTTAACCATGTCTCTTGAATTTTTGAAATTAAAATAACAGAAGAGGTAAAATTCAGTTTTATGCAAATTTTCAAATGCTCCTAGAAGGTGGGTAAAAGACGGTAAAAAGTTCAATAAAATTTTATATATCTAATATTATTATAAAATGAATCTAATGAATTAAATTGAACATATATAGATATTATGTACCTATTTTGACCTAAAATAAATTTAAATAAAATAATTAATTATTTAAATAACAAGTCATTTTTAAACAATAATGCAGTGTTTTTCACTATTTATCAAAAATTGAAAATTTTCAGAAAAGTACCAAAAATTAACCCTAAGATAATTTTGATATTCTGAAACAAAAAATAAATTCCATTTTACAAATTTCAAAACATAGAAGTTTCATTAATTAATTTAAAATTAATTCTCATTGTCAAAACCAAAAAGCATTTTTTTAAGAAATAATAACTATCAAAAGATTAATACTTTTTTATGTCCAATTTCAAAGTGAAATTACATGAAATGAACAAAATTGGATAAAATGGTAAAAATATAATCTAATTATACCTTCAAAACATTCAAATTTATAATTTAACACAGTAAATTTTTTTGATTAGAACAAATTTTCTCAGTTAAAATTCAGTATTTTTCACTATTCACCCAAATATGAAGGTTATCAAAAAAACACCAAAAATTTATCGAAACTATATTTTTATGTCCTAATTCTAAAGAAGAAGTTTTTTTTGTCAAATTGAATATATATAAGTTTCAAATATTGGATTTAAAAAGGGTTCTTCATTAAAAGGTGGTAAAATTGCATTTTTTGAAAAATACTTATTTTATCTGAAAAAAATGAATTTGTTCTTACATTATGTATAAGAAACTAATAATATGGATTCTAAAATTATACATGCACCATAAAAAATAAATATTAGTGAATAATAAATATCTTACAAAAATGGAAGTTAGACAAGAAAACCCTTACCACTTTGTAATAAATCAAAGAGTATGATTTTTTTTAATAATTATCAAATGAATAATTTAATACCATGAGGATAAATAGATTCATGATATTATATATCAAAAAGAAGTTTACTATAACGAACCTAATCTGGATCCACTCAACTAGTGCCCCGTGCCCGGTTCACCACTGAACCTCAAGCGCATTTTCCCAAATGCCAGAGAATGCCGACTAGCAACGAGGGCCTTGGTAAGTTATGGGGGAAACTATGCCCTCATTTGGTAAGGTATAAAACGAAAAAGAAATAACAGTCAATAGAGGAAGCAGTAAACGACATACAATAACCGAAACCAAACAGTGGAAGCAATTAATATATATAGTAATGATGATAATGATGCAGCAGTTAGAAGTATCTAAGGAAAATAGAAAACACAACAACGTGCTGAAATCAACTGAAAACAAAGTACTAAAGGTAACAACAACTCAAATAGAATCGAAAGCCTAAGCTCGGTCCAATGCTCTCCAGATCCAACCACAAATCATGTACCTGAAGTAGAAGGGCCACAATCCCTATCCACACCTAAAACCATAGAACCTGTTTGGGCCGAAAAGAAGGACCCAAATAGGGTGTGAGACTAATCTAAGTAGGCAATCACCACAAGATCTGTGCCCTACTGTCGGTTGGAAAAATAAAAAAAGTAATGGAAATAAATGTAGCAGAGAAACAAAGGTACACAAAATTAACAATCCTAAAAATCTCCATTCAAATTTATTTTTTAATTTAATACAATCATTTAATTATCAACCAAAGAGTCTATCAAACAGCTCTATACTCTCAAGGCACAGCAAGTAACACAACAGGTATCTCAACAGACTACCTAAACAACAAACAGTACAAACCCAAGATTGTTCTTTGGCTTGGTGGACTCGTCACAACCAACCATACAAATAATAATACTGACTCTCTAGGTGGATCCTACTGAAAGACCCCTCTAGTCAAATAATCATACACAGCACAAACACTCTGGGAAGCTCTCACCATCAATTCCCCTATGGTCTTGCAACGATAGCTACAAACTCTCTGAGGAAGCACTTATGTCTAATTTATTTTGTGGTCTCGATACATGTATAAACTAAGGACACTCTTGGGAAGAACAAAGTCCAATTACTGTAGGTCCTACATACGAAACTAATTTATAACAAACCCTCTAGGGAATCCCTTAATCATCAATTCCCTCTTTAGTCTACTACACCAGGTTCACACAGCCCTGAGCAGTCTAGTCGTGCGTAATAGACTGTCAGAAGCCCTAAGTATGTTCAAAAACTACTTGGATAATAGATACAATGCATCAAAAGCATATAAACAGCAGGCAATACATGCAATCAGCTATAACAAGGCAGACAATCAAAGCTACAAGGTTTGCCTTACAGGCAACCTAATCCAAAAGATGATAAACAACCAAAGCAAGGTAAATCACCCATGGGTGATCCTCTAACATGTAACCAAGAATATATTACTATCAATTATCCTCAAGAACACATGAAATATAAGGAAATTAAATATTGGAATCAAAATCCATAACCTGGGATACCCGATACATGGGTATCTGACACATTTTGCACAAAAACTCAAAGTCATTCAACGTAGGGAAACAAACCACCTACCTCAATGCCAGAAGATCGATATACATGAGCCATGAAGATTTATTATCCTTAGAATGAAAAATATATAAGAAAATGTACAAAAAGATCAACCCACGATATCTTGAGAAAGAAGAGGAATTGGGAAACAAAGCTCTGGGAGAAGAGAGAGCTTACCGCTACGGTCCCAACGCAATCGATGATGGTCGATTCAGAGAAAGGAAGGATGCTCAGAGGCTCGAATAAGACCTGCGGCCATACATAACACCCTAGTCCGAATAACTAGGAGAAGAAGATGGTTATGTCGATGGGGCGCGACCCCAGTCCATTTAATGAAAAAAAAAGAAAATACACAACATGTACTTCTAAAGTACATGGCGTGTACTCAACTTTTCTGAACTCTTCTTTAAGCGGCCTCCACATCACCCCAACACACCATATGTGTGGTCCGGACACCACCAGAACACGGTATCAGGTGAAAAAGGAGTACACGGTGTGTACTTCAAAAATTTCCAAAAACTCCTATTTTTCCCAAAAATGACCAAAATGTGAAAAACATACCTGAAAAGAAGGTCTGGGTTCTTACAAACTTCCCCCCTTAAAGAAATTCATCCATGAATTTCCCTAAAAAGGTAGTGATGAAGAAACCTTGAACAAATCTGGCCAATGTGATCGCATATCGGCCTCCCTCTCCCAAGTCTCGTCCTACACACAGTCGTGCTGCCATAGCACCCATACCAGAGGAACATACTGACCATAGAGTACCTTTTTTATATGATCAAAAATCCTGATAGGATGCTCCTTGAACGATGCATCCTACTCCATCTCAACCTCCTCGGGTAGAAAAACATGAGACGAGTTTGAGAAATAGCGTCTAAGCTGAGAAACATGGAAGACATCGTGCATAGACTGATATCTCTGAGGTAACTGTAACCTATAAGCAACCAGCCCGACTCTCTCCAGAACCCCAAACGACCCGACGTATCTCGACAAAAGAATACCCTGTCCCCTAATCCTCTTGTGTTCCAACCTTGGGGTAACACGTAGGAAAACCTGATCTCCAACCTCGAACTGCAGAGGTCGTCTCCATTGATCAGCATAATATTTCTGATGAGACTGTGCAGTAACCATCCTCTTCCAAATCAACTCTTTCGGCTCTGAGGTCTCCTGAACAAGACGAGGTCCCAGCAAACCCGCCTCTCCTGCCTCCAGCCAGCACAAAGGTGATCAGAATGACCTATCGTACAAAGCCTCATAAGGTTCCATCTAAATAGTCTCCTGAAAACTGTTGTTATAGGAAAACTCCACAATAAATATGCTTTTCCCAAGAACCACAAAAGTCTATAATTCAAGCTCAGAGCATATCCTCAAGCACCTGGATCGTGTGCTCTGACTGGCCCTTTGTCTGGGGATGGTAAGATGTACTCATAAGTACTTGTGCACCCAAAGCTTTCTATATCCCCTTCCAGAAATGCGAAGTAAAGCGGGAGTCCCTATCATAAATGATAGTACTCGGAACTCCGTGCAAGCGCACAATCTCACGGATGTACAACCGTCCAAGCTCATCGACACTGAAGGTTTCCTTTATCGGTAAGAAGTGAGCAACCTTTGTGAGCCTATGAATAAAAACCTATACCATGTCTCTTCCCCCTAGACGATCTTGGTAACCCTGTCACGAAGTCCATCACGACATCATTCCACTTCCACTCGAGAATGTGTAATTGCTGCAAAAGCCCTACTGGCCGCTGGCGTTCTGCCTTCACCTGCTGAAAAGTGGAACATCTCATGAAAAAACCAACCACATATCTCTTCAGGCCACCAGTAATGGAGGTTTAGATCATGATACATCTTGGTGATGTCAGGATGAACTTCCCAGATGGATTAATTAAAGTGTCAGATCATCTCCTCGCGTATATCTGTTGGCGCCCATACGCGTCCCTAGAAATGCAAGATCTCATCCTCACCAACGGTCCATCCGGGAAGAGGGTCCTCTCCTGTCATGCTTTCCCATAGGACTTGGCCTTTAGAATCTGCTAGCTGCCTCATTTGAACTCAGTCAAGAGGCACAGAGGTAACAAATACAGAAGATAGGAAAGTCTTCCCCTGCCTGTTGTGCACCTCCAAATGCATTTCAGAGAACAGAGCCATAAGTTTCCACTCACTGCTGGCCTCCTGAACTGCATGTATCTGAGTTCTCTTACTCAGTGCATTAGCCACTGCTTTGCCTTTCCTAGGCATAAAAGCAAGCTCGATGTCGAAGGACTGGAGATACTCAACCCACCTCCGCTGTATCAGATTCAGGTCATGCTGCATGAAGATGTACATGAGACTCTTATGGTCAGTATATACCACAAAATGCTCTCCCAGACGGCAATGCCTCCAACAACGCAAAGCATGAACAACTACATGAAACTCCAGGTCATGCGTAGGATAATTCCTCTCATGTGGCCTCAACTACTGAGATCCATACGCAACCACACGATCCTCCTGCATAAGCACTACTCCTAGCCTGACGCCAGATGCATCACAAAAAAATGTTTAACTCCTTCTAGGCTCTGAAAAAACTAGAATTGGTGACAAAGTAAACCTCCCCTTCAGCTCTTGAAAGGCTGAATCACATGCTTATGACCAAAAAAACTTTACCCTCTTCTCAGTCAAGACAGTCAATGGTGCTGCTAAGCATGAGAAGTCCTGTATAAACCGCTTGTAGTAACTAGCCAGCCCCAAAAAAATCCGTACCTCGAAGACATTCTTCGGCTGCTCCTAGGTAACTACTGCTCTCACCATCTCTAGGTCTACTGATACCTATATCTCTGAGATTACATGACCCAGGAAGTGGATCTCATCCATCCAAAAGTGGAACTTTGAGAGCTTAGCATATAACTAATGCTCCCCCTGTGTACACAAAACGATCTCAAGATGGGTTGCATGGTCATGTTGAGTGTGAGAGTACACCAATATGTCTTCCATGAAAACCACCATGAAGGAATCCAAGTACGGATGGAACACTCTGTTCATCAGCACCATGAAGACTATCGGCTCATTCGTGAGACCAAACAACATAACCAAGTACTCATACAGACCATACCTGCTCCGGAAGGTTGTAAGGGGTATATTAGATGGTCTGACACGAAACTGATGATATCTGGATCTCAAGTCGATCTTCAAGAATACTTTGGATCCTCGAAGATGATTGAAGATATCATCGATCCTCAACAAGGGATATCGGTTCTTGACCATCAACTGGTTCAACTTCCGATAATCAATGCAAATCCTAAGGGTACCGTCTGCCTTCTTCGTAAAAAGGACAAACGGACCCCAAGGAGAAGTACTGGGTTAGATGAAACCCTTTTACTACAACTCCTCCAACTTCTTCTTGAGATCATGCAGCTCTGGTGTAGCCATCCTTTAAGGAGGAATGAACACCGGTGCCACTCCTTGAATGATCTCAGTCAAAAATTCTACCTCACGCTCCGGAGATAAACTTGAATATCCCTCTGGAAATACATCTCTGAAACGATCCACCCCTGGAGGAAAGTCTAACCATGAAGTCCCCTAGTCATCCAGATAAAGACTAGAAGACTGGGCCATAACCCCTCCTAGCCTACGATGCTCTAGTCTAGCTCTACCCGGCTGGAAATCCCACTCGCCTCTATGAAGAAAGGACCTGCTGTCCGGTGATACGAAACTCACCCTATGGTGATAACAATAGCGACTGCATGGAAGGAAACCAACCAGTCCATCCTGAGAATGAAATCATAGCTTGTCATCTCTAGGACATAGAGGTCCCATAATAAGTGACACCCTAAAAACTCTAGAGGGAATTCTTTGCACTGACGTACACTAGATGTCCTCGTTCCCAAGGGCGTGCCGAGAGTAAACATGTTTGCAGACAAAAAGACATAGAGCCCAAGGCTCTCCATGATAGAAATAGAGATAAAGCTATGAGAAGCACCAATATCGAAAAGAGTTGAAGATAAAACTAAGGCTAATAAGATCGTACCTCGAACTGTAGAGGGTCCAAGATTCTCCTCCTGATGAATCTGCTCTATAGCAAAAGTGTGGACTGTACCGCGGCCCTGTGTAGCAGCCTGAAAATATTGAGCTGCTCCTCCCTGAGCCTGAACACTACATCCATGGCCTCTACCCTGACCTGGACAACCTGAAGAACTCCATCCCCCAATCTGCTGTTGAACTGGTAACCCTGCTCCTGTACGCGGGGTCGAAACTGATCCTCCTTCACTAGATGCTGGAATGTTAACCTTGCAGAAATGCTACAGATGACCCATCTTACCACAAGATCAGAACTCTACTGGGTCTCTCGAGCACTTGGGATTCTGATTCTTTCTCCTCCCACACTAATAACACACCACTTGGGTTCCAGAAGGGATATCTCATCTACCCGAAGGAATACCTCGCTTCCTCGAGTCGCCTCAGGTAGACTCTCGGTGGCACTTCCTGTTGTCTGTATGAAAAGAATCAGCCCTGGATGCTGAACCGCCATGGTCCAAAACTCCAGTCTCCCTCAAGTTCCTTTCCATGATCAGTGCCTGGTTGACTATCAGAGTAATAAATGTCATCTGGAAGACATTCACCTGTGATCTGATCTCTGCTTTGAGTCCCTCCTCAAACTTCCTTGCCAAGAACAGCTCGTCGTTCCCTAAAACGGGATCGAAACATTGTAACTCTGTGAAATGGGAGGAATACTCCATAACTGAAAGAATACAATACTGTAGTTTCATGAACTCTCTAGATCTGTCATCCCTCTGCGTCACTGGGTAGAAGTAGTCGTAGAACGTACGCTGGAACTCATCCCAAACCATAGTCTATTGGAGCCCTGCCTGAGAAACTATGTCCCACCATCTTTTGGGGGAGTCTCGCTGCATGTAAGTGGTGAGCTTCACCCTCTTGTCTAAGGGTGTCTCGAGATGGTCAAATATGGATAACATGGCTTATAGCCATGACTCCACAGCCCGCGGTCCTCCATCCCCTGTGAACATGGGAGGATGCTACTGCTGAAAAACCCACGTCAGCTCTGCCATAGTCGGGACAAGATGCTGAACTCCCTGGAAGGTCTGCATGAATCTCATGAAACCCTCTCTAAATTGAGCATCAACACCAGTGTCTGAAATCACTGCAGGTTCCACATCTGTAACTATAGGTGGATCTACTGGTAGTCCCTGATCGGTCGCATCAGGCGTACGATCACTGCATGGTTCTTGCCATGCAACAGAAGTACATCTTGGTTCCATAGCTCTGAAAGGTCAAAATGCACCTTCATTAATGAAGAAAATAGTTGCAACATAAGAGATTAAAACGAAATAGGAGGGAAAACCCTTTAAAATTGGGAAAAACATGACTACACAGTGTGTAGTATGGCTACATGGCGTGTTTCCAGAAATTTTACCCTGGGCGTCTACCTTGGCCATACATGGTTGTGTAAACAACCCGACTACACGGCATGTTCTCAAAATACACGGTGGTTACTGACCCTTTTCTCCCTACCCGGTTACTCCTACATGACTAATTCACCCATACTGTCCCAGCTGAAGACTACACGACGTGTCGAGGAAGACACGATGTGCACTAGACATGCCTTACCTGGCCCGTGTTGTTAGTGACATGGCCTGACGCACGGTCGACACTACACGGCATGTTCCCAACGGACACGACGTGCACTTAATGTAAAACCACAACCCATGTGGTTCATTACACAGCCAGCTACACGGATGACCCTTACACAGCGTGTTTCGAACAAACATGACATATATAAGAGAAGGAAACACAGACCCGTGTCGTTCGTGACACGACCGGGTACCTAGTACAAGACTAGACAGCGTGTTCATACCAAACACGGCATGTACTACCAGAGTTTTCCCGACTCGTGTTGTTAGTGAAAAAACCGACTACAAAGTTTACCACTGCACAACGTGTACATACCGTACACAGTGTGTTCTTAAAGACCCTTTTTCTGCCCTGTGTCCTTGTCCACACGGTCAGTGACACGACCAAAAACTACACGGAATATATTTATAAAGTACACGCCGTGTATTCTTGGTTTTTCTGGACAATATCCTTAGAACTGCACTGGAGCCCAGAAAACACAAAAAACAGAGGTTAAGGTGCCAAATTCGGATCTGTGGGGGGCCATACTCCCCGCGAATCAAATCATGGAATCATAACAATGCATATAACAAGAAACATTATAAAAAACTCAATACCCACCAAATTACGATCCTTGAGGGCCCATAACACCTCTAAGACCAAAGTTTGGTGTTCGCGATAAATAATCTCTAAACAAACGATACCCTATCCACATAGCAGGTATTTTATCACTGCAACTATCACAACATCATGCATTTTCTATCAAAAATTCTATCACAAAAGAATGAAATCTCTAATGCAACCTAGATGGCATGGAAAAATGCATGGCATGTGATTTTCTAACATGTGTCTATATGATGCATGAGATGGCATACCCTCATCTCATCGGATTGCAATAAAATAGAACTGCAATCATATAAACAGTAACAACACAAAACAAGTGCATCACCCAACGGTGAAATCAATTGAACTGTAACATTTACATAACTCGAAAAATTACAACATTCGAGGTAATATGGATTTTTCCCTATACACGGGTTCTTGAACTCCTGGGCACAAATGTTTACCATTTACCTATTCCATTCTATCCCTCTATAATGTCACCAAACAGTAAGTCAAATAGAAAAGGAAGAACCTCCTTTGATACCACTTTTTAATGACCCGAATTCGGAGAAACTCAACTAGTTCCCCATGACCGGTTCTCCACATAACCTCAAGTGAATTTCCCCAAACGCCAGAGGTTTCTGACTAGCAGTGAGGGCCTTTGTAAATTATTGGGGAAACTATTCCCTCTTTTGGTAAGGTATACAAGGGAAAATAAATAACAATCAATAGCGGAAGTAGTAATCGAAATACAACAACTAAAACCAAACAACGGAAGCAATGAATATATATAGTAATGATGATAATTACGCATTAGGTACAAGTATCTAAAGAAAACATCAAACAAAACAATGTGTTGAAATGAAACTGAAAACAAAGTAATAAAGGTAAAAGTAACTCCAGCAGCATCGCAAGCCTAAGCTTGATCCTATGCTCTCCAGCTCCAACCCACAATCATGTACCTCAAGTAGAAGGGCCACAATCCCTATCCACACCTGCAACCATATAACCTATTTGGTCGGAAAAGCAGGACCCAAACAGGGTGTGAGACTAATCCTAGTAGGCAATCACCACAAGATCTGTGCCCTACTATCAGTGATAAAAATAGGAAAAGTAAAGGAAATAAATGCAGTAGAGAAACAAAGGTACACCAAAGTAGAAATCCTATAATTCTCCATTCAAATTTATTAATTAATTTAATACAATAATTTAATTATCAACCAAAAAGTCTAGAAAACAACTCTATACTCTCAAGGCAAAGCAAGTAACACAACAGGTATCTCAACAGACTACCTAGACAACAAGCTGTACAAACGCAAGCTTGTTCTTTGTCTTGGTGGACTCGTCACAACCAACCAAACAAATAATAATACTGACTCTATTAGTGGCTCATACTGGAAGACCCCTCTAGTCAAATAATCATACAAGGCACAAACACTCTGGGAAGCTCTCACCGTCAGTTCCCCTATAGTCTTGCAACGATAGCTACAGACTCTATGAGGAAGCACTTACGTCTAATTCCTCTTGTGGTCTCGATACGTGCATAAACTATGAACACTCTTGAGAAGAACAAATTCCAATTCTTGTAGGTCCTACGTACGAAAATAATTTATAATAGACTCTCTAGGGAATCCCTTAATCGTCAATTCCCTCTTTAGTCTACTGCACCAGGTTCAAATAGGCCTGAGCAGTCTAGTCGTGCGCAATTGACTGTCACCAGCCATAAGTAAGTTCTAAAACTACTTGGCTAATAGCTACAATGCATAAAAATCATATAAATAGCAGGAAATACATGCAATCAGCTATAACAAGGCAGACAAACAATGCTACAAGGTTTGCCATATAGGCAACTGAAGCCAAACAACGATAAACAGAAAAAGAAAGGGAAATCACCCATGGGTGATCCTCGAACATGAAACCAATCATATATTACTATCAATTAACCTTAAGCAAACATGAAATCTATGGAAATTAAAAAATGGAATCCAAATCCCTAACCCAAGATACTCAATACATGGGTATCCGACACTTTTTGCACAAAAACTCAAAGAAAATCAACGTAGGGAAACAAACCACATACCTCGATTCTAGGAGATCGATATACTTGAGCCACAAGTATTGGTTTTCCTTATAACGATGAATATCTGAGAAAACATCCAAAACTCTCAACCCACGATATCTTGAGAAAAAAACAGGAATTGGGAAACAAATATCTAGGTGAAGAGAGAGCTTACCACTGTGGTCCCAACGCAATCAGCGAAGTTCAATTCAGAGAAAGGATGGAGTCTCGGAGAGAATCTGTGGCTGTACGAAATGCTCTTGGTCAAAGAACATGGAGAAGAAGATGGTTCTGTCGATGGGGCACGAACTCGGTCCGTTTAATGAAAAAAATGAAAATACACGACATGTACTTCTGAATAACATGACATGTACTCAGCATTTCCATACACTTCTTTAAGAGGCCTCCATATCACCACTACACACCGTGTGTGTGGTCCAGACATGGCCAGCACACGGTCTCGGGTGAAAAAGGAGTACACGACGTGTAATCATAAAGTACACGGCGTGTACTTAAAAAATTTCACGAAACTCATCTTTTTCCCAAAAATGACCAGAAAGGGAAAAACGTACTTGAAAAGAAGGTCTGAGTTCTTACATATACATACACCACATATAAGAAATAATTGGAGAATAATGGAAATCTCACAAAAATGGAACTGAGATGAGGAAACCCTTACCTTATGTCCGAACGTGTTCTGCGCTTGATGTTAATGTCCTAGATAATTAAAATACATATTTTAATTAATAAATTAATAATATTAAATAAATTTATTTTATTTATATAATTTTATTAATTTTATTTATGGCCTTTTGGACGAGTTATAAGATACAAATTTATCGCTCGGGAGCATTTATTTCTTTGGTTTTCACGATCAATATACTTTTATATGAGTATGAAAGTTCATGTAAAATGTATATAATTCTAAAGAATTGAATTTAAATATTATTAATGAACGTAAATAAGTGTAAATGGTTATATAATTCATTTTTTATATGGTATGAGGATGAGTTATTAGATGAAACATTAATGAAGATCATTTTAGCGATATTTAGATTATTATGAACTAGTTTTTTCCATATGAATTGATATTAGGTATATATAATGGTTGTATAATGTTAAATAGGTTATAATAAATATATTATAGTTTTATTAAACCATAAAAATGGTTTCACGACCCGAATTGAAGTATAAATTGGAGAAAAAATGTTCGTTGTCCATGAAGGTTGTAAATCGGCACCTCCCGAACAATGATTTCATTTTTAAAAATAAAAGAGAGAGAGTAAGTAGATTGATGATGGATGTTCCATTAACATGAATTAGTTGTATTATATATATAATAATGAGTTATCATTATCATTTGTATAGAGTAGGTGTGTATATAACTATAAAATAAGGAACTTAAATAAAATTAAAAGGAAAAAAGGAAGAAGGTTATACCTCTGGAGTACTCCCCGTTGAGAACTTCCTTAGGGGAAGGCGTTTTGGTCTTTTGTAAATACCAAGAGATATTGGAAGTGGTGAGGTACTATTAAAGATTATTTTTCCAAAACATTGTTAAGATTCGACCCTTTGAAGAGTGAAGATAAGTGGAAGTGAGAGGTGGGTTTTATAATGGAGGAGAGGAGGGTTTTTCCATTATTTTAATCATTATTTTTTTATTTTAGATCAAAACTATGAATAGTATTGATTATTTTGACTAAAAAAATTTAATAATTTCACGTTAGTTCAAACCAATGGACATTTACATTATCCTTGACTCATGTATGATGTGTAAATTCATTTATTTAGCACATTTGGTAAATTATCGAATTTCACTATTCCCAAAAAATTCAAGTATTTTAGAAAAATCCTAAAAATTCACTCAAACCATTTTTTAACGTGTAGAATTATAAAATTAACTCTATTTTATAATAATAATTTTCAAAATAGATAATTTTAATTTTTAAATAAAATCATTATTTCGTTGAAAAATACATCTTTTAAATTTAAAACAGATTTTATAATACTTTCAAAAATTAACTGAGGGCTCATAAATTTATCCTAAAATCATAGGTAAATAAAATATTTATTTATGAATACATTTTATGAAAAATAATTAAAATAATTTATTATTTGTTAATTATAATTAAATACTTATTACTCACAAAATACCAACACTTAGTTATTAATTTTTTAAAAAATTCTTTTTCATTTATAAGGTGACTAAATTTTATTTATACTTTCTTGGGTGATGTTAATATACATAAGTATCATATTACTATTCATAAGGGTATGTTACTATTTATAAGGGTAACATTACAATTCATAAGGGTAAGTTACTATTCACCAAAAATTAAGTTGATCATATCAGATCTAAATATCTTACTTAACGTAAGTTTGTATGTCTATTTTTTAAAATTCAATTCATAAATGTGGAAAAATTAAGTTTAATGGCTGGATTATAACTATCTTTCTTAGATAATTTTAATAAAAAAAGATTTGTTTTGTAGAGACTCAGTGTTGTGTGCATCACATTTTCTATTAAATTTATCTATAAATCCTTGGGGTGTAATATTATATACTATAATGTTGAATATAAATCCAAAAAAGAAATATAAATAGTGAAAAAACATGATAGAAAAATTATTATATTTATTTTTATGTAATTTGAAGTTGTTCATCCTAAGACTATCCTTTTTATGGCATAATTCAGGATGTTGAACTCCATTCAAAACCCCACCAATATTTGGTTTAAAGTATTCTATGTCACATTATATTATTTTTTAATATGTTTTATTTGGTATTTCATATAAAAATTTCTATTTTCATGTTTATGTAAAGTCTCATATTTATTATTACAATTTTAAAGTTAAAAATATTTTTTGTAACCCTGATAAGAGTGTTAAAACTAAGAACATGGAAAATATTCCATAGATAAAAAAAAGAATTATTTTTGTTATTTTAGGTCCATGGAAGATGAATTTTCTAACCCTAAATATAATAAGTTTATATAATATCTAGGGGGATATTCCTATGAATCACATAAGAAAATTACCTGTAATATTATTCACGTGGCTAATAGTGAGTGGGTTGTAATTACAGTTGAAACTAATTTTGAATTGATTAATACCTCTAGGGCGGGAGAGAATTTGTGGAGTAATGCTAATAATTTAGGTGATATTTCTATGTTTTTTTAATTTTTGGATAATTTCATGAGCTTCTAGGGATAAAAAATAGTAAAAAATACTTTAGTTATATAGAAATGGAACCTGTAGTGATAATTATAAAGGAATATAATATTCTAAAAATAACAGGAGAATATAGGAAAACATACATACAATATAGTTAATTTATAATCATCATGAAATTATACCCACCAAATTATGATGGATAGAATATTAAGGGGTAATTCTGGCTAGGGTATTTAAAACTAGTGTTGCATGGGAGGCAACACATAGTTTGTAGTTTTTGAATTTTTTTTTAATTAAATTACACAAACTATGGTGTCTAATTCTCTATTTTTTGGAAAAAATATTCATTTTGTAAAGGTGTACATTTTATTGTTGAGGGAGAGAAACTTTGTTAGGGAATAAACCACACAATAACTATATTAACTATAATAAGGGGGTTAATAAATTTTTTTTGATTAGGGGTGTTATAAGATAGGGAATATTTGGATTAAATTCCCCTTAAATCAATATTTGGTTGACATTTTATTGACAATAAATTCTTTATTTGTATTTTTTTTGTTTTATATTTGTATTAGCTATCAGTTAGAGTCCATAGGAACCCATCCTAATGATTAAATGTGAAACCACTTAATGTATGTAGTGGATAATTATTTATATTCAGGGGACTGAATGTTTTAAATTATGAAATATTAATTTTCCCATATGAGTTTAAATCTTATGGTGGTGGTTTGAGAGTTTTAGATTTTAACACTATTTTGAAAGTTTTGTGCTACTTGATGAAAATCATTTAGTAAAGCTACCACTAGTAATTAAGTGATGGTGAGTTACATTTTTGAATGTGTTTAAATTGTTTGAATTTTAATATATTTTATTCAGTATTTCGGTTCCAATTTTCATGTATATTGAAAATTAGATTTAACTATATTATAAACTTTATAGGAACCCTTTTAATTGACTTTTGTTTCATGGTTTTACTTATTGTGTAATATTTTTCTTCCATGATATTTTTCTGAGATTCATTTAAAATTAAATCTACTATTTTTATGTTATATGGAATATTTTTTAAATATGTTCAATATATTATTGTAAAAATTATTTTTAATTTTTTTAAGAACCGCCAAACATGATTTTTCACTAAAAAATTTCTAATTCTATTTTTAATAGTAAACTATATTAATTGTTTCATTCGACTGAGGAATCAAAAATAGAAGTAATTTCAGGTTTTATTAATGAGTAAGGGGTTTTAAGTGTGATAAAATGCATTTCATTAATATACATATAAAAAACACTTGGTTTTATTTTGAATTATTCAAAATTTGTTATTATTGAGATTAATTTTTCACACATTGGAGTTTAAATTTTTTTAGAAGTATTATATTAGGTTTTTAACACCAAGGATACAAACTATTACTATTTACCTAGGGATTTAATAAAATGTATAATTTGTACTTCTATCTTCAATTTTTTTGTTTTCGGTTAAACATTGTTAGTAGGATTTATAAATATCATTGGTTTAGATATTTTTAACTATGATATATTCATTTTTGTATATATTTAAATTATTTATGAAATAAAAATCTTAACCTAGGTTGAGATATTTATTCATTATTCATTAACTATTGTATGAGTTTTTCATTCGACCAAAAACATTTCAATATCCCCAATTTTGTAGTGTGTCTAATAATTATGGATTCTAAATTATATATGTATTTTCATTTAAGGGTAAATAAAAGCTTAAATTTTTTGGTTAAATATAATGTGATTATTCTTCAAACCCATTAAAAATATACAATCTCAACGATTTTCATAAAACCAGAACAAAAAACTGGCCATATCCCTTATTTATTAAATATCAATCATGTCTTCTAATTGAATGAATTTATGAGGAAAAATCACTTTAAAAAATTACACATTGTGGGACATCATTTTTTCCAATAATTATATTTATTTTCATCCATTATGTTTGTAGAATTTGTTTCTTATGGGAAAACATTAAGATATGGATGTAGGAATTGAATTTTGAATTTTTTGGATACATTTTTTGACATAAGTTCTTGGAATTCTATAAGTTTTTAATGCATAAATGGATCTTTAAATATATAATTTTCAATGTTACCATTTTTTTATGAATTATAGAATTTATTTAAAATTTAATGATAATTTTTGTTTTTTTGGCATAATTGATTTAAAATCTCTTTAATTTAACTTTTTTATTCAAAAAAATATTTATAATTATTTTGGTAAAATGTTTATTAGTATAATTTTTTGGTCATGGATTTTTATTATTTGAATTTATATTATAAAGTCGATTAATTTTATCCTTAATATAATTATTGTATTTTGTATTTAATCCTGAATTTTAATTTTGGTATACTGTGAATAATTCTTTTAATATTTTTTAATTTTAAAATATATCATTCACTAATGTGTTTAATTTAGTTTATATAATTACTTATATAAAGGTACCTATTATGATCATGTAAAGGTGTTGAAAAGATACCACAAGAGGGAAGATTAAACATACCATGAAGAACTCAAAAAACCACATCACCCCTCAACCTACTATTTTAAGTCTCAACCTTCCTTAAAGGAGAAACTGATCACAGCCAAAAAATTTGAAATATACCATTCCCACTGATTTACCAACACTAGGATGAACTATGAACCAAAAAATCAACTGTGGTATGACCATTCTACAACAGATGGAATTAAGTTACATGTATGAAATCGATATGGAATAAAAGATGAATTTAATATTTCAAACCAAGTTAATTGAGATTTTGTGGAGGGGAAAACTGATAAGCCTAAGAAAACCCATCAAGAAAATTAAAATTGCGATTGAAAATGTTGAGATTCAAGGGTAAATTCATGATAAAATAATCAACTAATTTTTATGGTGTGTATAAAGAATTTGAAATGTTGGTATCAAACTAAAATCAAGATCTCAATACCATAGGTTTATAAGTGAGATGATTATGAATCCCAACACGGAATATAATCATAAAGTACAATCGAGACTAATCTATAATTCTATTTACCCTCAAATACTATCATTGTATTAGAGAACAAAACCTATGAGGTGAACCATGATTGATTATATTTGAAGAAAATGACATGGTATTAAACTG
Organism: Viscum album; assembly: GCA_963277665.1. NCBI lineage: Eukaryota > Viridiplantae > Streptophyta > Magnoliopsida > Santalales > Viscaceae > Viscum > Viscum album. The sequence goes on from OY728135.1 coordinate 1,375,063,697, forward strand.
ACCTTGAAGCATAGAGAAGAAAACATGAACTATTGAATCTTGAAAAGTGCCACACTAATTTAAAAAAGGATATCAAATTGGACCAAAAGAAACTTGATGGATACATTATTTTCTAGTCTTATGTTTTTAGGTTTATAATGAAGAACAAATGGGATCATGGTACTCTTATAGTATGAAGCTACATTGTCAAAGAGGGTTATATACCAATTGATCAATGGAATGACTTAATGAAGCTGGGGTTACCCAGTTTCTCCCTGAACCTGATGAAGATGAAATGTGCTTTATTTAAAATATCTCCTTCAATCCACGAAGTAGATCATATGAGCTCATATATCTAAGGGAATTCAACCATATTGAATTTCAATGGTATATTATTACCCCAAGAATTTTAATTCAAGTTGTTGGTTCTATATATTGAAATCATTGAAGGAAATTATTTTAAATTGAATCTGATAACCTAAAATACTTGGGAAAATTTAGTGCATATAAGGGTGAATCATTTCTTGAGTCAAAATTCATAAAAAATGACTAGGTTGTACTATGTTACATATTTAAATTAGAAGTAGTCATGGACCCAATTATGGTTGAAATATGGATTATGACTAGAAATCAATGCCTATAAAAAATGATAATAAGGGATGTTCTTGGTGAAAAAAATTAAATTGTAGGTGATGGATGGTGAAATAACTAGGCGTGTCAATGTACCTAAGTTTGTTAATGAGATTTGATAAAATGACAAAAGTAGTTACTAATGGATAGATATTAAGAACAAATCTTACTATGGAAAATCTATATTAATTAATGGAAGATGTGAGTTGCATGAATGATAAAATAGAATCTGGAAACAATAGAGGTATTCATGGATGGAAGACTTGGAGCAGAGAAGGAAGTAGACTCTAAGAGGTGACTTAGTGAAGTTATAGTTGGAAGAATATGGAAATATATTCAGATAATATTCTTTATCACTCTCTATTTTCTTCTTATATTTATGTGTCAGGTGGATTCTATTGATTATTATTTTCTGTACTTAAATAATCATGGTGAAATAAATGTCTAGGGATTCTGTTTGAAATGAAATGAAACATTTTCCAAATATTGATTAGATTTTTAGTGGTATTTTGACAACTATTATCATCATTTCTTCTCTATAATAATGTATTTGGAATTACCTCGTATATATATAGGTGAAATTTAGCAGATTTTTTGAGCCCCATGTCACAACCTAAATACATCAGTGGAAATGTTTGCGGCCATAACTTATACATTAAGAATAAATGTTGGCTTGAGTCACAACATACCTATCAGCCTTTTGAGAGAAAAATGGGATCAATTTGATCATCAATTATAGTTAGTGTTTCAATTCCTTTTCTCATAGAAGTACACCACTTACAAATCATTATTCATTAAAATAACATTTCACAATTCAATTCATTTATTTTAATTTATCTCTATGAAACTATATTTTTTTTACCTTTTTCTCTCACTTCATTGTTTATAATGTTTGACTCCTCATGTATTAATCAAGTTTTAATGATCAAAAATCTTATTCAACCTAGTTATCTCCTTTAAATTTTATCAAATCATGTGTATTAATGTTTAAAGTATTCTCATGCTTTAGGAATAGCCATTCGAGATCTTAATTTCTCTACATTCAGTTTACTAACTTTATACTATGTTTGATTTTCTCTCATAATACCTTATTTGAAAAATTATTAAGTCTAATCCATTATATTATCACCATTTATTAAGTCTAAACATGGTTACTTTGACAATGTCTGAGACACTGTAAGTTTTCCACTGGTTATGTCTTTATGGAACAGTGACCACAAGACACTGTGAAGCAAGACACTATGAAGCAATAATCCAGGAAGCAAGACACCATGAAGCAAGACACCGTAGATCAAGACATTGTGAAGCAAGACACCATGACACTCAGACACCATGATCAATCTAGAAACTATGTGAAGAAGATACTGTTTCCATGACTTGCTATGACACTATTTCTTAAACTATTTTGTCATATTTCAATTTAATTTCTAATTGTAATATTTAAATATTTTAAATGAAGTGAAATAATTAATGTTTCTTTGTAGACATATCATCTGATAGTACGAGGTACGAGGTGCGGTATCCATGAAACCTGCTGGCTCAAACACATGCATTTTAAATATAAAAGCAAAGTGTGACCAAGAATCAAGAAGGGATATACTGAACAAAAAACAAGGTTATGAGCACTATAACGAAGAACACACTTAGAGAAAGGAAATGAAGACTGTATGCAACTCAGCACTTCTGAAGAGCACACAAAGCATATTTGATGCTTAAAGAACATATCCACTCTGTTGAACCTCACGACAAACCCAAGATGAATCGCGACACTCTGTTTTATAGACAAGGACTCGAACCCTACATCTGCTTCATCTCAGAAGTCCAAATCTAAAAAGACAAACACTCAAAGCACTTATAAACCCATCTCCATACTTCTACTTTGTTGTGTATCTATTTATTACCTTTAGAGTAGAGTGTGTACTTGTAGAACAACACACTCTGTCTCCTGCATTGAACTGAAGAATAGACGATATCCATACTCAACCATTCTCTTACTCTTGTGTATACCCACAGATAAGTGTGGAAGTGGTCGTTGTGTGGCCTGGTTATTTTTTCCCCATGAAAACTATGGAAGAGGTCTTTTTGTGACCTTGAAAGTCTATGCACTATTGTTAACCCCGATTCGGCGTGTAGATAAAAGTTTATTATATAAACTGCTTAGTGGCAGGTGATCACCAATTGAAGTGGATTTGGTCTCATATTGAGACTGAACCACTTGTTTCATATCGGCTGTGCTACATAATTTAGTTTTCTTTGTTTTATCACTTTACTGTATAATTCAGAAATCACTAATTTCACTTTGATATTTATTATTGGAAAGAAGTTATAACTGGATTGTCTTAGTATAATAACTTCAAAAGTAATTTTAATAACAAAAATTAAGATTACTGAGAATTAATCAATCATCTAAGAAGTTTCTTAAACAGTCAAACTATTATAATAATATAACCTTGATTAACTGGGCTATATTTAATCTTTGGGGAAACCTTTTAGAAATAATTTTTATAGAAATTTTTATAGTTACTCAATTAACCCCTCCCCTCTTGAGTAATCTACTCTGACCAACATTTGGTATGAGAGGCTGTTTATTAGGACTCTATTTAATCTTATTCAACAATGATTGTAGTTGTACATTAAAGATATGTAATTTTTGTTAATTCTAAATTTATATATCTTTTTATGTAATACATTATTATGGATAATAGAATGGAAGGTGATGAAACCAAAAAACCACTATTCTTTAATGGAACCAATTATTCTCAATGGAAAATTTAAATGAAAATTCATTTTGAGAGTATGAGTTTTAAAATTTGTTCATCCATTATAGATGAATACAATATTCCTGCTACTAATAGAATCACATGGGATGAACCTACCAAAACATCCTACAATAACAACTGCAAAGATATGAATGATTTATACTGCTCCTCAGGTGATGAAGAGTTTAATAGAATTTCTAATTCTAAGAATGACCATGGAATTTGGGATACCCTATCTGTTTCACATAAAGGAACATATAGTGTAAAAGAAATGAGACATAATACTTTTACTATCAAATATGATAATTTTAAAATTAAACCTGATGAGCCTATTTCTTACATGTATCTTAGGTTTAATGAGATTGTAAACACAATGATTTCTCTTGGAAGAGAAGTCACTGCCAAGGAACAGATCATGAGAATCCTTAGATGTCTACCTGATAGATGGAGGGGAACCTCTGTCTCTATTAGATAATGGTGTGATATCAGTAAACTACCTGTAAAAGAACTCATTGGGAAACTGATGATGTATGAGAATGATTTGAAAGTTAATAAAGAGGAGGATGAACCAAAGAGGAAATCTATTGCATTCAATACCACCTCATCTAAGTACAAAGACAAAGGGAAACTAGAAGCTTCTATAGAAAGCTCCACCAGTGAACAATCATCATCTAATAGTGACGAGGAGATGGCTCAACTAGTTATAAGATTCAAACAATTTTACCAAAAGAAGTATTTTTTTAGAAAGCCTAACTTTAAGGGAAAATATGACAAAAAAGGAAACTGGAAGAAGGACTAGAAAAGAAGTGAAAAAACTGATGAAATTGTATGTTATGAATGTATGCAAAAAGGACAAATAAAGGTTGACTGTCCAAATCTCAAGTACAAAAAGAAATATGAGGACAAGGACAAGAGGTACAAAAATGCAATGAAAGAAACCAGGAGTGCTTCTGAGGATAGTTCAATTGACTCAAAGACATCACATGATGAACAGGCTTTCAAAGCCAATAAGTGTTTTATGAAAAACACATCTGAGGTAACACCGGAAACTTCTATACATTACTCATATTATTATAAAGATGAAAGTGAATTTGAAAAAATTACTAATGAAGAAATATTTGAATACTGTAACATTCTTGAGGAAACATACAATGAACTAAAAGACGAATATAAATCATTAATGAAACAACATGATCTTACTATGACTATTAAATCTGATATCACAACTGAAAAGGATAAAAATGATCAGCTGATCAATGAAAATAATGAATTAAAAATGTATAATGAGAAATTAAATAGTGACCTAGAAAAGTTTACTAATGGAAAAAATACCCTTAACCAACTTCTAGGAAAATAAATTTCCCCTAAATACAACACTGGCATTGGTTATCAACCTTGTTAAAGAAACCTTGGTAGCACAAATTTTGTTTCAAAATCTAGAACATACAGTTTTACTCTCAGTTCTGGACTCAAATCAACTAATTCAATCCCTGATACATATTCTACTATTTCATGTTTTTTTGGGCCAAATATAGTTTATTTTTCAAATACTTTACATAATTCTTATAGAAATCCTATGAGGAAAATATGGGTTGCTAAAGAACATAGTACTAATATTACTGGACCCAAACAAGTATGGGTACCAAAATCTGTTTTTGCTTAATCTTTTTGAAGGAAAACTGCTTAAAGAGCTCCTGAAAAAGTCTATGGTACTTGGATAGTGGATGTTCAAGGAATATGACAGGAGACTACTCATGCTTCAAGAACCTAATAAAAGTAGATGAAGGACATGTCACATTTGGTGACAATGCTAAGGGAAATATTATTGTCCTTGGCCAAATCGATAATTATAACTCAGTTTTAATTTCTAAAGCACTATTTGTTGATGGATTAAGATACAATCTTCTTATTATCTCACAATTATGTGATGATGGATTTCAAGTTAGATTTGAAAACGATTCTTGTAATGTCTTTAATTATAAAGATGAATTAGTATTTTTTTCATTAAGAAATGAAAATGTTTATTCTGTTAATTTAGATTCTTTAGCTTTGCAAAATTATTCATGATTAAGTGTATTTCATAATGAATCTTGGATCTAGCATAGGAGTCTAGGACACTGTAATGTAAACTCCCTTAGAAAGCTATTTAAAAAAATCCTAATTAAATACTTACCCAAAATTGAGTTTCCAAATGACAAAGTGTGTAATCTCGGTCAAAAGGGAAAACAACAAAAAGTTTATTTCAAACAAAAGAAAGAAGTGTCATCTTTTTAACCTCTCGAACTGGTTCACATGTATTTGTTTGGACCATCTAGAGTTTCTAGTTTAAATGGGAAGAACTATGTTTATGTTATTGTATATGACTTTTCTAGATATACTTGGACCTTATTTATGTCTCACAAAAGTGAAGCTTCCTCTTATTTTACCAAATATGCCAATTCTGAAGAAAATCTATGTGGACTTAGAATTAAATCATTAAAAAGTGATCATGGCCATGAGTTTTAAAATCAAGAGTTTGAATCCTTTTTCTCACAAAATTGTTATAGTTACAATTTCTCTTACCCTAGAACACCTTAGAAGAATGACATTGTAGAGAGAAGAAATAGAACCATGAAAGAAATTTCTAGAACAATGGTTAGTGAATATTACCTACCTATTTATTTTTGGGCTAAAACTATCAATAAAGCATGATACATAGTCAATAATGTGTTGATAATACCTATTCTTAAGAGGACTCCTTACAAATTATGGAACAATAGAAAACCAAAGGTTAGCTACTTCAAATTTTTTGGTTGCAAAGTCTATATTATTAATACCAAAGACAATCTTGAAGAATTTTCATTCAAAATTGATGAAGGGATCTTTTCAGGATATTCCACGTCTAGTAAAGACTATAGAGTGTTCAATAAAAGAAATAAATGTGTGGAAGAATCTGTTCATGTCAAATTTGATGAAACAGAACCACATAAGCCTAAAACCATCCTAGAGAATCTGAAGGATGATGTATCAAATCTGAACATCAATTCAAAATCCACAAATTCTTCTGTGAAAGAATCTATGAAAACTTCTAACTCTGTAAATTCCTTAGAAACAAGTCACAACGAACTTAAATCTATTGATGAACCTAAAATTTCTAGTCCCTCTTTTTCTATAACAGTTAGAACCCTTAAGAACCATCCCTTAGATGCTGTTGTAGGAGACGTAGACAAAGGAACTAAAACTAGAGATTCTATTAGAAATTAGGTTGAACATCAAGTCTTCTTGTCACAACTTGAACCTAAAAACATTAATGATGCTATCAATGATGAATTATGGGTGATGGCTACGCAATAAGAACTCAATTAGTTTGAAAGGAACAAAGTTTGGAAATTTTTTGAAAAACCCAAGGAAAATTTCACCATAGGCAATAAATGAGAGTTTAGAAATAAGGTAGATGAAGCTGGTAACATAGTTAGAAATAAGGCTAGATTAGTTACAGCAGGCTATAGTCAAGAAGAAGGAATTGACTATGAGGAGACCTTTACACCAGTAGCCAAACATGAAGCCATAAGAATTCTGCTTGCCTATGCTACACATTTGAATTTCAAACTATATCAAATGGATTTTAAGAGTGAATTCTTAAATGGGTAAATAGCTAAGGATGTTTTTGTTGAAAACCCCCCTAGAATTACAAAAACCCAATTTTCCAAATGATATTTTTAAACTATAAAAAGCCATATATGGTTTAAATCAATCTCCAAGATCATGGTATAATAGATTGAGTACTTTTCTTATTTCCAATGGTTTTAGAAAAGGAATATCTTATCCTACCCTTTTTATAAAAAAAAATCTATTGATGTTTTAGTTGTTCAAATCAATATAGATGACATTATTTTTGGATCTTCGAAGAATTTTTTATGTGTTGATTTTTCTAAAATGATGCAAAACGAATTTGAAATGAGTTTAAAGGGAGAACAAAAATTCTTTCTTCGATTTAAAATATTTCAAAATAATGATGGAATTGTTTTAACCCAAAGTAAATATACTAGAGATCTTCTAAAACGTTTTGGATTGGATAGTAATAAAAGTAGTGAAACTCCCATGAGTACCACTTGTAAGATGGATCTTGATGTAGATGGAAAATCTGTTGATCAAACCACTTATAGAGGAATGATTGGAATTTAACTCTACATAAATTCTAGTCATACTAACATTATATTTAGTGTGTTTGTTGCTCATTTTCAAGAAAACCCTAATGAATCTCATTTAAATGTTGTAAAGATAATTCTCAAATACCTCAAGCATACACCCAATCTAGGACTGTTTTATCCTAAAGGAAAATCATTTGAATTAGTAAGTTATTTTGATGTTGACTTTGGTGGCGGTAAGTTAGATAGAAAAAGAACCTATGGAACATGTCATTTTTTAGGAAAGTCACTAGTATCATGGTGTAGTAAGAAACAAAATTCTATTTCATTATCTACTGCAGAAGCTGAATACATAGCTGCTGGTAGTTGTTGTGCACAAATTTTGTGGATGAAACACACATTACTAGATTATGGATATCAATTCAGACAAGTACCTATAAACTGTGACAACACAAGTGAAATTAACATCTCTAAAAATACTGTTTCACATTCTAGGACAAAGCATATTGATTTAAGACATCACTTCTTGAGTGATCATTATAAAAAAGGTGATATTACCTTGGAATTCATTGTCACTGAATATTAGCTTGATGATATATTCACTAAACCATTAAATTATGAGATAATAGACTACATAATACATGAACTAGGAATGATAAATCTCAAATAGATACCTTACTTGTTACTGTTTCAGATCTTACTATTCGATATCTTAATGTTTTATACTTTACTATTTCATGAATACGGTTTCTAAGCTAGTGTTTCATATTAATATCTCACTATAACGTACACTGAGAAGTTCGTTCATGGTCTTACCATGAAGCTTGTTTACTATCTCACAGTTTACTGTCTCACCACAATGACCATACACGGTCTCACCGTAAAAATTATTTATAATTTTTTTTAAAAAAACCCATATCGCAGTAATTATTCTTTTCCATTCCTTATTTTCCCACTTTTTTATTTTTGCAATGTTTGGTATTAATAAATGATAAAATAAAGAAAGTATCACTTGACTCTTCACTCGAGGTTTCTTCTACTTACACATTTTGAACCCTTCTTCAACCCTAAAAACCTTCTCTCGCTCAAACCGTCAGTGAATGCCAAGAATGAAATTTCCATCATCGTCGAAACTTGAGAAGTGCAACTCAAAGAAGAAGAATATTGAACGAAAGCTAACACCCGAAGAAACTTTAATTCTGAATATAGTAAACCGAGTTGTTGTACTTGAGAAATAGATTTTCCCCAAATGGCTTCTGTCTAGTAATTATCTGGTATTGAAAGTGTTAGAATAATAAACCTGGTTAGAATGGTTCTCAAAGGAAGATAGACCCATCTATCCTCGGTTAGTGGCTCAGTTATACCAGTATGTACAATTCTGTTTCGATTCTAGTGATTGTTATGTTTTAAGAAGCTGGGTCAATGGCCAGTGATGCTCATTCTTTTCAAGGTTATGGCCTGGATTCCTTAAGATAACTCATGAAGGAATCTGTGAGGATTATCATAGAGGACCTCCACCTTCAACTAAATTCTTTAATTTGGAAAATTCCGAAAAAACCGTAACTAGAAATGGCACCCAGAGGAGAGCCATTGCTGCTGAATTAGATGGAGAATCAAGGCTTTTGTTCAAGTTTATACAGAATTTTTTTAGTCCTAGAAAAGGTGATTTTTCTTTTTTAAAATATCAAGATGTGTTTCTCATCCACCTTATAAAAAATGGGCATAAAGTCAACCTATTCAAGTATATAATTCATCATATGTGTGAGATGATCAAAGTCACATCTAAGTAAACTTCCTGGTTTTACTGTCGGCTAATCTCATCCATGCTTCTTGCCGAAGGTATGGTTGGACCTAATGAGGAAGTGATTAAGGATTACGAATTCTGTCTCTCAAAATCCACTATCAAAAGAATAAATAAAAATTGGAATCCATGGAAAAAGGAATTGGTGGAAGAAAATGATAAAATTAATGAGAAATTCAATCTGGTGCATTATTCCTCAAGACCAAGAATTTTTTTGATCCTGGTTTGGAACCTGATGAGATTGTTGAGTATCCTAAAGAAGAGGAAGAAGAGGATGAAGTTCCACCTAGGGAAGCTATTATTGGGGAGGAAGACAAGGCTACTATTCCTCAAGAAGTTATTGAAGAAGAATTCCCTGCTCCTAAAGAAGCTGGTAATCTGGAAACTCAACTCGATGCTGAAAAAGAATCAGTTTCCAAAGAAGTCGAAAATCATGCCATGAAAGAGCCTACAATGGAAGAGACTATAGTGGAAGAACTAACTTTTTTGAAAGAGGTTAATCTTGAGGAACTCCCAGTGGAACAATATCTTCCAGAAATCATCCCTTCAGCTAAAGAACGGATGGAGATAGCTTTTCATCTCACTAGACAGGAAATGGGTGAGGATCATAGAGCAGAGTCTGTGGAATTAGACCAAGATCTTAAGACTCTCAGTCCCGAGAAGGAGGCACCTATTGAGGGGGAGGAAACCCCAAATCTTGAGTCTATTGAAGCTTCACATCTGACTGAGTTCAGTTATATAGAAACTCAGTATATGTTTCCCATTTTCTATTATGTGGATGACTCTCAGCAGGTTACAGTAACTAGACTTGATCTTTCCTCTATATTCTAGTTTAAATTAATCTCCAATATCGCACATGAGAAAGAACCTGAGCCTGTACTAGTTCCTACTCTTGAAACATAATCTGAACAATCATATTTTGTAAGTAAGGATGATCTAAAGAAATTTGATTCTACCCTCTTATCTAAAGTTGAGAAACTAATGAATACCCATCCTCTTCCTGTGACCAATTTAAGTTAGAGAGATTCTTCACTATTATTAAAGAAAATTATTTGGAAAATACAACCTAATATGCTTCATTAGATTCAAGAAGTAAGTGTTGAAAATAATCTACTCATTAATTAAGTGAATACCCTAATAAGTATGGTTGAAGACATATAGAGAGAGTTGAATTCGACATCTATGCCTGTTGCTCCTCCTGTAGAACATGTTTCTCCTCAAATACCACAGGTTTTTGTGTCTCATATTCAACCTTATATAGCTTCTATAGATGAAAAGATCACTGAAAGGAATAAATAAATTATAAAGGAAATGAGAATTCTTGTTTTCAATATTAATAAACTCACTGATGATTATGCATGGAGTCTTCAAAAAGTGCTCAATGAAATCAAATATCTGACCACAACTGTCAATGCCTCTGAATAATCTGGTCAATCCTCGAAACCCTCCTTGTATAATAATCTACATAAAACTTTAGTCAAAGAAGAGCTTCAGAATGTACTCAGTGGTTTTAATACGGCTTCTCTATCTGAAGTTTTCATGAATAGTGATAGAGTTCTTGAACTAGTCCAAATCCACTCAAAAATTGGTAATGATGCTCAGCAAGTGATTTCCAGGAAATTAGATTTATACTTCAATAGAATCTTCTCCAAGAACGATATAATAATCCATTTCAAGTATCTTGTAGAAAATATGAGGATTCCTCCTGTGACTCAAGCTATCAAGACCCAAGTCCAAAAATCTCATAGAGTTTACTTGATTGCTGGACATGTTTATGGAGAACAAGGATGATTTTGAGAAAGACATGTAGTATGGTGGATAGATCATTATAGATTTCATCAAACTCATGAGGCCCTATCTTCATGTCTAGAGTACAACCATTGTTACTCCAATGGATGCACCTCTAAGAACTGGGCTTCCTATCTTCTCTTCATCCCTAGCCTCAACCACTATGTCTGTCGGCCAAGCACTAAGTCAGATCAGGCCGGCTATTCTCAATCAACAACTTCCTAGATCTTCTACTACTCCTACTTTGGCTCCACCAGTCTTTAAGGGCCTTCCATTACCCTCTTTATCAACCACCTCACTACCTTCTTCCACCTCAACCTCTTCCCCTATGGATTCCTCTTCTGCCACTATAGCTAATGGTAAATAGAAGGCCAACCCATGAGGAAGAACAATGATTACTCCTTTTTAATAGGGATTCTATTGCTTTTGTATTTCTCTTTTGTTGTACTGAACCTTATTTTCTATTAATGGAATGTGCATTTTTGACTTATCTTATTCCATATTTTTTATAATCCCAAAAGGGGGAGAAATTTCTATATGTTATCCATATATCTTTATAGTTGAATCTAATATACACCTTAACTTTACATGATTTGTGATCATAAAAAGGAGGGATATTGTTGTACTCCTTACGTATTAATCATGTTTTAATGATCACAAATCTTATTCAAACTAGTTAACTCCTGTAAATTATATCAAATCATGTGTTTTAATGTTTAATGTATTCTCATGCTTTAAGAAGAGAAATTCAAGATATTAATTGATCTACATTCAGTTTACTTACTTTATACTATCTTTGATCTACTATCATAATACCTTCTTTGAAAAATTCTTAAGTGTAATCCATTCTATTATCATCATTACTTAAGTCTGAACACAGTTTCTTTGAAAAAGTCTGAGACACCGTGATTCTGCCACTGGTTATGTCTTTCTAGAACCATGACCACAAGACACTCTGAAGCAAGACACTGTGAAGGAAGAAACCGTGAAGCAAGACACTTTGAAGCAAGACACCATGACCTTAAGACACCACGAAGAAAGACGCGATGAATCAAGACACCATGAAGTAAGACACCATGAATAAATACACCATGACACTCAGACACCGTGATCAATTTAGATAACATGTGAAGAAGACACCATTTCCATGACTTACTGTGACACCATTTCTTATACTATTTTTTCGTCTTTCAATTTAATTTATGACGGTCCTATTTGAAGATTTTAAATGCACATACATAATTAATGTTTATTTATAGACATATCATATGACAGTACGAGGTATGAGGTGTGGTATCCATGCAACATGTCGGCTCCAACACATGCATTTCAAATATAAAAGAGAAGTGTGACTAAGAATCAAGCAGTGATATACTGGATGAAAAACAAGGCTCTGAGCACTATAATGAAGAACACACTTAGAGAAAGTAAATTCCGACTGTATGGAACTCGACTCTACTGAAGAACACATGAAGCATATTTGAATCTTAGAGAAAATATTCACTCTGTTGAACCTCACGACAAACACAAGATGAATCACGACACTCTATTTTATAGACGAGGACTCTAACTCTGCATCTGCTTCATCTCAGAAGTCCAAAACTACAAATACAAACACTCATATCACTTCTAAACCCATCTCTATATTTCTACTCTATTGTGTATCTATTTATTACCTTTAGAGTCGAGTGTGTACTTGTAGAACAACACACTCTATCTCTTACATTGAATTGAAGGATAAAAGATATCCTTACTCAACCATTCTCTTACTCTTGTTTATACCCATGTATAAGTGTGGAAGAGGTCCCTATGTGGACTGGTCATTTTTTCCCCATGAAAACTGTGGAAGAGGTCTCTGGGTTACCTGGACAGTTTTTGTACTATTATTAACCCCGATCTAGGGTGTGGATCAAAGTTAATTATATAAACTTCTTGGTGACAGGTGATCACCAAGTAAAGTAGATTAGGTCTCATCTTGAGACTGAACCACTTGTTTCATATCCATTGTACTACTTAATTTAGTTTTATCTCTTTTATCACTTTACTGTATAATTAAGAAATCACTAGTCTCACTTTGATATTTAGTCTTGGAAAGAAGTTATAACTATCTTGTATTAGTCTAATAACTTTAAAAATAATTTTAATAATACAAATTAAGATTACTTATAATTAATCAATCTTTTAAGAAGTTACTTAAGCAGTCAAACTCTTATAACATTATAACCTTGATTAACTTGACCGTATTTAATCTTTGGGGAATCCTTTTTGAAATAATTTTTACATAAATTTTTATAGTTACTCAATTCACCCCTCCCCTCTTGATTAATATACTCCTACCAATATATACCTTTCACATTCACCATTATCATTTTTAATGTACATTCATAGTTTTTCTTCTTGTTATTGTAATTTTCTTTTGTTGTTTTTATTATTTTGGACACACAACATTCACCATCCCTGAGGAATTAACCTTGTACAATATGTTCAATATCTCTATGTAGGATATAAATAATTAATTTGACTAAATTCAATTAAATATTGGTTAATTACTGAGGTCAGTTCTCTTAAAAATTTATGTCATATAATGTATAGGTCATGGGAAGTCCATTATGTGTAGATAATATGAAGGTTGGGATATAAAATATATACATTAAATAATATGCCAAACATTTTTATAATGAATATCAAGTTACTTATAATTACATGGAGAGTAAATGTCAGTTTTCAATATGTTTCATATTATTCCATGAGTTTTTCCATAATGGGTTAAAATAGGTTAGTTCTCATGTATCATTCTAGAAATGTAACCATACAATCACATAATAATAGTTTTTGAACTTATGTTTAAAATGGATTTATAATGAAACAATTATTATATATTTTTTATTTTTTTATTTAATGATATAGGTAATAGAATTTGTTTTATTAATCTTGTTATGATAAGAAAAAAAATTAATATAAAGGGCCACATGTGCATTGATGAAATGAAAAAATTTGGGGAATCTTTACTATGTTTATTTTGAATTAATTTTAGAATAATGTCTCTAAGAGGTGGTCCTACTGGGGGAGGATGTGATTCTATAGAATTATACCATTCAAATTCTTACCTTAGGATAATAATTTTTTAGACTTTTAAATAAATGGATAGAGAGGAAAATTACGAAATGTAAATGGAAATTGATTTACAATGATAGAATACACATACATTTAGATGTGATAGTGGACTAGATTTAGAGGATGAAATATTTTATAAAATTAATAGTATATTACCAAATTATGGACACCAAATATTTTTAAGTTAGAGTTCACAATATATCTACTAGATAGTCCATCTCATTGTTGGTCTGATTCAATAATAAAATCTTAACTTCATACGGACATTGATAGGAATGATTTATAGAAACTATTCAATGAATAGTTTTATAGAATATATTTCAATCTATTAAATAACTTTTTTTTTCAAGTGTTTTGAAAAGAATTTTTTTTTGTGACAGATCATGAATCTCAGTTTGTGTGGCTAGTGTACTATGCACTAGAGTTAACATAATATTATAATATCAAGTTGTGGTGATTCAAGATGTGTCTCAAGCTAAATAATATATAACGAATAATTTTTCAAGAATTTTCCTACTAATATGAAGGTAGTAAGTATGTATAATAGATCAGAGGAAGAAATGGTAGAAGTGTGTTAGAAAAAAAGTACCTTCAGTATCCTGAATAATGGAAGAGTTCATTTTTATACCTTATGAGAAAGTAGAAGAATTTCTGAAAGTGATATTTGATGAAATATTCATGTTATCATATGATAAAGAGTTACTTGTTTATTAGTAAACTGGTGAGAAATTTCACATAAGGATTAATTTCTCTATTAGAACATAACCATGACATTAATTTAAAAAAAATTCCAACGAAAGTTGTTTTCTAATCATTTATTAGGAATGAAAATATGAGATTTATCTAATGTAGTGAAGAAATATAACATATCGATAGATTATATGAATTACTATTTTTTTGGAAATCATTGTTAGATAAAAAAATTATTGAATTAATAGTGTTAATATTTTCAACTATTTTTTTCACTGATGAATCTAATTCTAAGGAAATACATTATATTGTTTTTAGGAACATCCCAAATCACTTCTACAAAAATTATATATTTACTTAATAATTTTTAATATCATAATTTTTTATTTATTTGAGTATTATACCATTTGAAATTTCATATTGAGATGATGCTTTATACTCTGGAAATTGATATCACATTGGGTGAAGGGAATGGAGAATGATTCAAGTGTCTGAACTATACTATTATGTTATATGATATAGTAATTATAAGGACTCAACCGTATTACATTAAATAACCCTGAATTTTAGAGAAGAACTCACTTCCTTTAACATTTATGATCTTTTCAAGTTTATGTTTTTAGAGAATTGGGATATAATAAATAAATAACATTACACATTTATATAGAGAGAATACCACAAAAAACTGTATCCATTTCTTCCAAAATAAAAAACTTTTGAAATAAAGTATGTTTTCTTTGAAAAATCTTCATAACATTTAAATTGGATTCCTTTGTTGCCTTACACATCCTTATAACCTATGAAAACCAAATAAAAACATGTATTGGGAAAAAACACATTAAGGGATATAAAAAAATAAATAAAGTATTAGTCCATGAATACTTGTAAATGTATGAAATAATTTAAAAAAAGATATACTTGTCACCCATATATAATTAATTTGTGAAACTTAATATTTCCATGAGATTTAAAAAATACATAAAGAACATAAATAAAACCATAAAGGTATCTTGGGGAATTATTTACATAATCTTGTAACCCACTCGACTACCATATAATTTTTAACACTCACGACTACCATAAAATATAACCCTCACGACTACCTTATTGTGTTACCATATCAGTTAAACTTGGAGTAACCATACGGCTGACCTACAAATTACACATAAAAAATTCTTTGGAGAGAGATATAGGTCCAATAATTCATTATAAACAATTCCCAATAACCATAAACTAATCATACAACATTAATAATTTCATAAAAACATTTCTTTTTAATTATGTAAAATATAATTTTAAAAGAGGATTTTAAAAGAAAAGCCCCTTAAAAATATCATATAATTGAAGTGAGACATAATAGAGTTGAAAGAATACATATATAAACTATAAATACAAATAATTAAACATAATATAAACAAAATTCATCACAAAATCAATTTTAATACAATATAATTAATGAAGTAGAAGGTTAACCCAAAGAATGGAAATTGGGTTACAAATCCCCTTACCTCGGGTTCGGCTTAATTAAAAACATGTTAAAACTAAAGTATAATTGTGAAAAGAGTGTTATTAATATATTATAGAAAAATATTCATGTTTATAACACCTTATATGATCATTTCATTACATCATTTTACCCGTTAATTGTTACGATTTTGTTCCTTACATTGTTTCGGGTGTGTTCTTTAAATGATTTCCATGGAAGATTTGCATTTGATTTTATTTTCATATGGAAGTAAAATTATAGAAGTGTAATGAAATGGTATTCATATGTTTCCATAAATTATTTTTGGTATATTTTATAAGGATCAATCATTAGATAAATCTTTAGGGATATCCATTTAGATCGTTTTTGGGGTTCTTTGATAATCACAGAATTGTTTCATCATATACCATTAATATTATGAATATAAGTTAACTAAAGAACATAATACAGGTAATATAATAAAATTTAAAATCTGATTAAAAAATTAAAATGGTTTTAGAAATATATTTGAAGGATGTAAGAGAAATTTAAAACACATCATCCACAATTTTGGTAAATCGGCCCATCGTATATGGTGTTCTTAATTTTAGAATGAGATGGGGGAATGAGAATAAGTAAATTGATGAATTTTTCCCTAAAAATGATAAAATTTTGAATATATAAGATCTTGGAGCTTTCATGACTCTTGGATAAGGAGATTATAATAAATAATAAAAAAATAAAAGACTTGAAAAAAAAATTCACATGAAAATAAAAGCGGATTTTTACCTCTTGATCTCTTCCCCTGGAGATCCTCCTTATGGCCCTTGGTTTTGGACTTTTGGTGAGACAATAAGGTATTGGTCATGTGGGAGGGGCTTGGGAAGAATATTTTGCAGAACTTATACAAGGACAAGGCTTCAGTGGTGTGAGAGGAAGAGGGGGGGGTGAGGGTGGTATTTATAGTGGAGTAGAGGAGGAGTTTTACAGTATTTTAATCATCAGTTTAATATTTTTTCTCATGACTATGAATAGTCTTGATTCATGTGACCAAATGTAGTAATATGTGTAGGTGAGTTAGAACCAATGTCCATTTACATCATCCATGACTCATGAATGATGCAAAAATTCATTTATTTATCATATTTCGTAATTATCGAATTTCACTATTCGCCAAAATTTTAATATTTCAGAAATAATACCAAAAATTCACCGTAACCATTTTTAGATGTATATAATTAAAAAATGAGCTCCATTTTTTGAAAATAATTTTATAAATATGATTAATTTAATTTTTAAATAAAATAACAATTTATTCAAAATATAACAATTTTAAAAATATAACTCTTTTTATAATACCTTGAAAAAGTAATCAAGGTCTCATAAAAGATTAGAAATACATTAATTGGTGAGTTTTCCTTTCATTTGGTCATATTAATACTCATAAGGGTAGGTTAATATTCATAAGGGTAGGTTAATATTCAAAAAAAAATTATGTTTGTCCTATTAGACTCCAAATAACATACTGATCGCAACCATGTATGTCTGTTTTTTAAAATTCAAATAATTTTAGCTGAAAAATTACATTAAACAGATACTTTACAACTATATCATTAAAATCAACTGCCATTATAAAGATAATTAATGTTTCATGCATTTCATTAAATTTATTTGAAAAACCTTGGGGTGTTACATTCTCCCCACCTTCTGTAAATTTCATCCTCACAATTTTTTTATTAAATTATTAAACAAGGTAGGGTACCTTTCCATCATGACATTTTTAGATTCCCATGTTGCTTCTTAATCCATTTGGTTTCTCTAAAAACCTATACTTGGTGGATTACCTCATTCCCCAATACTTGCTCTCTATGATCATGAATCTGAACACGTTTCTCTTCATAAGAAAGGTTATCTTTGAACTGATCTTCTTCTTAGATCAAGACAAGAGATGAGCCTAAAACATAATTTCTCAACATTGAAACATGAAAAACATTCTTTAACTAAGATAAACTCAGAGGCAAAGCTCCTTGTTCGTTGACTGGTCTAACTTTCACCACAATTTCATAAGTCCCAATGAACCACAAAATTAGCTTTCCTTTCTTACCAAAATGCATAATACTTTTTCTATAGTGAGAATCTAAGAAATACACGATCACCTACCTCAAAATAAAATCCTTTCCTCCTATTGTCTGTATAACTTCTATACCTGGTCTGAGCTGTCCTTATGTGTTACTGGATAATCTTCACTTTCTCATCCACTTTATTTATTAATTCTGGCACCATCAACGTCATTCCCCCAACTTTATCCCAAAAAGCTAGAGTTCAACACCACTTCCCATAAAATGTCTCAAAAGGTGATATCTATATACTAAAATGAAAACTATTCTTACAAGAGAACTAAACTTAAAAAATATGATAATCGTAACTTCCTGGGTAGTCCATTGAACAAGCTCAAAGAATATCCTCCAAAGTCTAAATCGTTCATTCTGACTACCCATATGATTGATGATGAATAGTTATGCTGAAATTTAATTCTATTCCCAACGATTTATGAAGGCCTTTAAATAAGTTATAAGTAAACTTGAGATAACGATCAAATATAGTGAAAGGAGGAACTCCATGTAACCTGAAAATCTCTTTGAGTTACAATCAAGAAGGATGATCCAAAGACATAGTATCTAGAATAGGAAGAAAATGATAAGATTCAGTCAGCCAATCAATAATAACCCAGATTGAATTATTACCTCAAGAAGTATTTGGTAGTCCCACAATGAATTCCATGGATATATGTTTATATTCCCACTCTGGAACTGGTAATGTATGATGTATCCCCTTTGGTAAATGCCACTATACTTTAACCTATTGACACGTCAATCATTTCATTGAAAAATCTACAATATATATTTTTATTCCATCCCACCAGTAATACTCTCGAAGTTCTCTATGCATCTTTTTGCTATAATGGTTAACTAAAATAGAGAACAATGAGATTTGCACAACAAATATTTCTTCAGTTGAGAATAACAAGGGACACCAAATATTTTTATAAATCATAAAACAAAATCTTTATCAAGGATAAATTCTAGCAACACACCCATTTTAACTAATTCTACCTTTTTCTATAGCTCATAGTCTTCCTTCTAATCTTTCTTAATTCTGTATGATAATTATGACTGCACTGAAACCTGAAACAAAATAGAGGTATTTACTACACTGATAACTTCTAATACAAAATTTATTAAATCATTAATCAAGGGATAATGTTCTAAATGTAACATGGTTAATGATGCATGATGTTTTCAAATCAAGGTATCTGCCACTTTTTTTTTCTTTTCCAGGATGGTAACTGATCGTGAAATCATAACCCTTTATCAGTTCAATCCATTTTATCTACCTCATGTTTAGTTCTTTCTAAGTGAATATATACTTTATACTTTTATGGTCAGTATATATTTGACATTTGGATTCATATAAAGGATGCCTCCAAATTTTTAAATCAAAAATCACCTCTTCTAATGCCAAATAATGTGTTGGATAATTTAACTCATGAGGTTATAGTTGTATTGAAGCATAAGAAATTACCCAATCATTCTGCATCAGAACTCAACCAAGTCCCTTCAATGAAGCATCACTATAGATGAAAAAGTCACCATTTCTGGAAGGCCGAGCCAAAACTAGAGAATTCACCAATATATTATTTATTTCCTAAAAACAAACATCACAGTCCTCTCTCCAAATGAATATAACCTCTTTTCGTGTTAACATAGTTTGCGGGATAGATAATCGTGTAATGTTTTTAACAAACCATCTGTAATAACCTACTAATCCAAGAAAACTACAAATTTCTATAACATTTATAGGTCTTGGACATTTATCCACCAATTGTTTTTTTCAGGATCAATTGTTATTACATCCTAATTTACATTATTCCCAAAGAAATAAATCTTTTGCAAATAAAAATCACACTTGCTTAATTTTCCATATAATTTATTTTCCTTTATGTTTTTCAAAATAACCCTTATATGTTTTTCATGCTCCTATTTACTTTTAGAAAATACTATAATGTAATCAATAAAAAAACTAACAACTTATCCAAGAACTCATGTAATATTTTATTATTAATATACATGAATACGACAGGTGAATTAGTTAACCCAAACAGCCTAACAAAAAATTCATAATGCCCATATCTAGTGAGGAACACAGTCTTCAGGATGTCTTTTTCTTTTAGTTTCAACTAATGGTATCCCAACTTTAGTTCAACCTTAGAAAAATATTATGCTCCCTAGAGATGATAAAAAAATTCATCAATATGAGGAAAATGATATCTTTTTTTAATAGTGATATTATTCAAGGATCTATAATCAATGAAAAGTCTCATGGAACCATATTTTTTTTAAAGAACAAAATATTATCACCCAATGGTGATGGGCAAGGAAGAATAAATATTTTATTAAGAAACTCATGTAAATTTTTATTTAATTTAATAACTTCTATTTGAGCTATTCAAAAGGGGGTTTGAAAATTGGATAATCATTAAGAACTAAGTCAATTGTGAATTCAAATTCACGACCTGGTATAACATGGTGTAACCCATCATAAAAAACATCATGATATTTATTTACCACTGGAACATCCTTAATCTGAACAGTTCCCATGTTTTCAACAATATGATCAAGATAAAATTCATTTCTATATTTCAATAGATTCTCATCTTCTTGATATGTTATCAATTGTATGGGTTTATTCTTGTATACAAATGGAAACTTTTACTAAAAGGAAACTTATTTAGCTCTACCATTAATCTTAGCCTAATAAACTGAAAGCCAATGCATACCCAGAATGACAACAAAATATACTAAATAAAAAATGTCAAGGTTTTCTGGTAACGTATTTCCACATAACACAATAGACTGATTCTTATAATTCTTCTTTGCTATAATATTTCCCCCTGGTGTTTTAACAATAAGTTCTGGTCTCATTTATTGAGGTTATATTTTCAATTTACCAAACTATTTCTCGGAAATAAAGGAATTTGTAGTCCCCATATCGAATAAAACTTTAGAAAAATCTAAGTAAACAAACAAGGAACCTGATACAACTTCATTGGATGGCCTGAAATCTGCTGGCATAGTCACAAAAAATCTCACTAAAACTTTATGCTTATAGTATGGCCTCTTTTCATCATTTGGATCTTTCTTTAGGTAGGTATAACCACATTACTGTTTTCTTCTCAAGATTATTCATACGATCATTTTCATTACAATCTCAGGCCATTTTTCCAAAATTTCCACATTGAAAACACTTCGTAGTTTTAGTAAGGAATTCCCCAGGGTTTTTCTTACCACACTTTTCACAAACTAAAAACTAAAATTTATTAGCATCAGATTTGTTTTATTTATTCTTATCCATAAATTTCCATACAAACCTATTATTTTTTTTATCTTCAAGATACACACAATCTTCAAAAAACTGCATTTCTGCCCTCTCATCACATTTGACATGATTCTTATAACCTTTGAAATCATAGGAAGACAATTCCCTTCGATATACTATCTTCAATTCTAAGTATATATGGTTCATTTTGCAATGAATATCTAGAATAAGATTTGGAGCATACCTCACCAGTCTGGTGAAGTTTGATTAATACATGAACAATAAATATTATTCCTTTTTCTTCAATTCAAGGAATTACTTCTCCATAATAAGTCCATCCACCTTAGGAAAATATTTTTTAAGGAAAATAATTTTAAATTCATCCCACTCTAAAGCATCCATATTTTATCTATCCCAGATATTCTTGACCATTAAACACCACTGATCTGATTTACCTTCAAAAAGTTAAATTTAAAGACGTAAATTTTTATTATCTAAACAAACCATAACATCAAATATTATTTTAGGGGCATTAATCCAGCCTTCATCTGCTACCGGGTTAGAAGATCCAGTAAAAGTAGAAGGGTGTTGCCTCATAAAATGTCCTACTATCATCATGTTCATTTGTGTAAACTATGGATATTATCTTGAATGGATGAAAATTCCATTTATTTTCAATGTTATATGATACATTACTATCAAAAAATGATTGATTCTAATCCCTACCATTTCAGGCTGTAGATTTAAAAGGATATTTTTCTGTCAGTTCTGTTCCACTTAAACTTCCTTGTTTCTTCTGCAGAAAACCATTCTGAAAAAAATTATCTTAGTCAAAGAAACATTGTAATATTTAAATACTAAAATATTTAAAATTAAATATAGATTAAAAATTATTAATGGTTTTTTAACATTATCCTATCCCCTAATGTTATCTAAACCATCCTCTGATACTAACTAGAAGGACCCATCCTTATTACATTACATAACCCTAAATTATAGTCAAGAAATCACTTCCATTAACATTGAAAATTTTTTTAAGTTAAGAGTGTTAGATAATTGTAATATAATACATACATAACATTCCATATTTATACAGAGCAGATACCACAAAAATAGTATCCATTTCATCCAAAATATAAAACTTTTCAAATAAAACATGTTTTCTTTGAAAAATCTTCATAACATTTAACTTGGATTCATTATTTGTCTTACAAATCCTTATAACCTATAAAATTCATTTAAAAACAGGGGATGCAAAAAAAGATCTCATTAAGGGATACAAATAAAGGAAATAAAAAATTCTACCATGAATACTTGTAAATGTATGAAATCATTTACAAAAATACATACTTCTCACCCATGTATACTAACTTTGTGAAACTTGAGATTTAAAAAATATTTCCACAAAATATATATAACATAAACCGTGAAATAAAGGTATATTTGGTCATTACATACATAATATTTTAACTCTTTATAATGCCTTATAATTTGTAACCCTCACAACTACCATACAATGTAACTCTAACAGCTACCATATTGTGTAACCATCGTAGTTACACTTGGAGTAACCATACGGCTAAACTCCAACTTACTCATTAAAAATGAAATATAGGGATATATAGGTCCCACAATTCATGATAAAAAATTCCCAATAAACATAACATAATCATACAACATGAATAATTTCATAAAAACATTTCTTTTGAATTTTGTAAAACAAAATTTTAAAAGATGGTTTTAAAAGAAACCCCCCTTAAAAATATTATATAATTGAAGTGAGACTTAATTTAGTGGATGTAATATGTATATAT
The DNA here is from genome assembly GCA_963277665.1 of Viscum album. Classification (NCBI taxonomy): domain Eukaryota; kingdom Viridiplantae; phylum Streptophyta; class Magnoliopsida; order Santalales; family Viscaceae; genus Viscum; species Viscum album. Next base: position 1,375,087,240 of record OY728135.1, read on the forward strand.
ACTATAAATTCACATAATTAAACATAATATAAAAACATTTCATCATATAACCAATTTTAATACCACATAATTAATGAAGTAGAAGGTTAACCCAAAGAATGGAAATTGGGTTACAAATTCCCTTACCTTGGGTTCGTCTTATATAAATACAAGTTTATAACTCCTGTATATTGGTTAATATATTGTTATTAATATATTAAAGAAACATATTAATTTTTATAACACCTTATATAATCACTTAATAACATCATTTCTCCCTTTAATTATTAGTATTTTATTCCTTCCATTGTTTCAGGTGCGTTCTTTACATGATTTCCATGGCCGATTTGTATTTGATTTTATTATTGTGTGGAAATGAAATTATATAAGTGGAATGAATTGGTATTCATATGTTTCTAGAATATTAAATGATTCCATAAGTCTTTTTGGTGATATGGTATGAGGATGAATTATAAGATAAATCTTCAGTGACATCTGTTTTGATCGTTTTGGAGGTTCTTTAATAATCACAAACTTGTTTCAGCATATGCCATTACTATTATGCATATAAGTTAATTATAGAACATAATAGTGTTAAGAACATAAAATTTAAAATCTTATTTAACCATGAAAATGTTTTTTAAAATTTCATTTATGGAAGTAAAATAAATTGAAAACATATCATCTATGATTTTGGTAAATCGGCACATCGCGAATGATGTTCTTATTTTTAGAATAATAGAGGAAAGGATAAGAAGTAAATTGATGATTCTTTCAATAAACATGATAAAATAAATAATATATAATATTATGGATCTTTCATTATTCTTGGATAAGGGGAGTAGAAAAGAGTATAAGGAATGAAATGAATTGAAAAGAAATCACATGAAAATAAAAGAGGATTTTTACCTCTTGATATCTTATCCTTGAGATCCTCTTAAAATCCCTTGGTTTTGGAATTTGGGTGATCCTAGTAGGTCTTGGATGTATGGGAGGAGCTTGGGAAGATTATTTGGTATATATTAGACAAGGATTAAGGCTTGAGTGGCGTGAGAGGAATAGGGCGGTGAGGGTGGTATTTATAGTAGAGAAGAGGAGGGGTTTTACATTATTTTAATCAATAGTTTATTATTTTTTTCTCAAGACTATAAATAGTCTTGATTAATGTGACCAAAAATAGTAATCAGTGCATGTGAGTTCAAACCAATGTCCATTTACATCATCCATGACTCAAGAATCTGAATAGGTTTCTTTTCATAAGAAAGGTTCTCTTCCAACTGAACTGCTTCTAGGCTCAAGACATGAGATGAATCTGGAACATAGTTTCTCAACATCAAAACATAAAAAATTTTATGTACCTAAGAAAAAATTGAGGGAAAAGATAATCATTAGGGGAATAGTTCATCTCTCTTTAAGATTTAATATGTTCCAACGAACCGTGGACATAGATTTCCTTTCTTACCAAAACACATAACACTTTTCCATGGTGAGATTATAAGAACAACATGATCATCTTCCTCAAATGAAAATTCATTCCTCTTATTGACTGCATAACTTTTCTTCCTGCTCTGAGATACCCTCATGTGTTACTAGTTTATATTCACTTTATCAGCCAATTCCTCTACTAATTTTGGTCCCATTAACTTTCTTTCTCCAACTTTATCCCAAAAAGATAGATTTTGATATCTCTTCCCATACAATTCCTCAAAAGGTGCCATATATATACTGGAATGAAAACTGTTATTATAAAAAAACTCAACTAAAAAAATATATTGATCCCAACTTCCCTGGTAGTTTATTGAAAAAGCTCAAAGAATATACTCCAAAGTTTGAATAATTCATTTTGACTACCCATATTATTGAGGAAAAAAAGCTATTTTGAAATTTAATCCGTTTCCCAACGACTTATGAAGGCCTTTCCAAAAGATAGATGTGAACCTGGGATCACGTTCAGATATAATGGAAAAAGTAACTCCATGTGTAACACCCCAAGTTTTTATAAAAATAAATATAAATGTTTAGAACGTTGTTTTAAGTAGATATTTATAACTACCATTTAAATATAATTTTTTCACTTTTATGTTTTGAATTTCAAGAAACTGTCATCTACGATTGTTCTCAGTAAGTTATTTGGAGTCTGATGAAACCAACTTGTTTGTTTTTGAATAGTAACATACACTTGTGAATAGTAATATGAATAGTAATATGACCCTAATGAAAAGTAAATTTTATTATTATTATATTTTTTTGAGGATTTAAGATAAAAACATCTTGGTTAATTTTTCATCGTGTTATAAAAGTTGTTATAGAATTAGAATTGTTAATTTTTAAATTAAGTATGATTTTATTTAAAAATTAAATTAAATATACATAGAAAATTATTTTCAAAAAATGGACTTCATTTTTGAATTCTTCGCGTCTAAAATGGTTATGGTAATTTTTTGGGGTTTTTCTGAAATTCATGAATTTTGAATGAGTAGTGAAATACGATAGAATATTGTATAATCAAATTATGTATAAAATACACTATTTAGGAAATCATAAGTGATTTAATGGAACTTGGTTCGAACCCACTTTCCATTATTACTATTTTAGGTCAAATGAACTAATATTATTCATAATATTGAGAAAACATATTATAATAATGATTAAAATAATGAAAATACCCCCTCTCTTCCACTATAAATACCACCCTCACTCCCCCCTTCTTCCCACATCTTTCAAGCCATTATCCATGACTAAGTTATGAAATATACTAATTCCAAGTCTCTTACCTATGTCCTAGAGATTCGTGTCTCACCAAAAGACCAAAACCAAATCCCTTAAGAAGGATCTCAAGGAGAAGAGATCAAGAGGTAAACATCCTCTATTATTTTCATTCTTTTCTTTCATTTTATGTTCTTATCATCCATTACCTTTGGATTATGTTGGGATATTTAATTCTATATCCTTCTTACTATCCATATTATTTACGAGTGATGAGATATCCCCTTTCTCTCATCAAACTATTTTTATGAAATTTTAAGGGACGCTGTTAGGTTGTCGAATTTTCGTGAGAAATTTCTCAAGTTTAATTCAAGATTCCTTTCTTTTCTTATTCTTTCCTCACCTCCTATTAACCAAGAGGAATGAAATATTCAGAATATTATATATTCTAGATGTTCTCATGTTAATGAAAAATTCATCATCATTCTTCTTCTCCCATCCCACTTATTCTAGGAATTAAAAACATTGTCTATGATGTGTCAAATTACCGACATCATGGACAATGTGATTTCATTTTTCATTAAATCCTTGAATTCTGGTCATAAAAATATTTTTATGGTTCAAAAAGGTTATAATATATGTATTATTTCTCATAAATGTTTCTGTAATTCTTTTTTACACATGGTTTTAATTTATAAAACAAAATGAGGTCGTTATTATCAAAGAACCACTAAAATGATCTAAACAAACATCACTAATGTTTTAAATTATAAATCATCCTCATGTAAGAATTAAAAATGATAAATGGTATAATTTCTGGTAATATAAATATTTAAATACTACTCCATTCCAATTATGGAGTTTCACTTCTAATTGACAAGAACATCCATCATGAACTATTCTTGTAAATCATGTAAATAACTCACCCAAAAACAGTTCAAGGAGAAAAATATTAATAATTAAATGGTGAAATGATGTTATTAAATGATCATATAAAATTTTATAAACATGAAAATGTTTCAATAAAATAATAATAACACTTTTTTAACCATTATACAAGAATTTTAAACAAGTTTGAAGTAAGACAAACCTGAGGTAAGGGAATTCTTAACCTGATTTCCATTCATTGGGTTAACCCTCTAATTCGTTATTTATGTGGTATTAAAATTTGTTGTGTGATGGGTTTTGCATATATTATGTTTAATTATGTGTATTTATAGTGTTTATACATATTCCATCCAATCTATTATGTTTCACTTCAATTATATGATATTTATAATTGACTTTCCTGTTAAAATCCTCTTCTAAAATTCTGTTTTACAAAGTTCAAAAGTAATGTTTTTATGCTATTATTAATGTTGTATGATTATGTTATAGTTATTGGGAAACATTTATGATTAAAGGTGGGACCTATATATCCCTATAGTACATTGGGTATGTGTAAGTTTGAGGTTGGCCTTATGGTTACTCCATGTGTAACTGCGATGGTTACACAAATTATAAGGTAGCCGTGAGGGTAACAATATTTTGTAAGTAATTCCCCAATATATCTTTATGGTTATATTTATGTTCTTATGTTTGCAGGAATCTTGTGGAAATATCATTTTTTACAAAGTAAGTATATATGGGTGACAAGCATATATTTTGAAAGTGATTTCATATGTTACACGTATTCTTGGACTAATGTGTTTTTTATATCCCTTAATAAGATTTTTGTGCTCATCCCTGGTTTTTAAATGATTTTCACAGGTTATAATTATGTGTAACAAAGTGAAGGAATCAAAGTTAAATGTTTGAAGATATATCAAAGAAATCATGTTTTATTTGGAATGTTTTATATTTTGGAAGGAATGAGTATTGTTTTTATGGTGTCCTCTCTATAATAATGTGTAATGTTATGAATGTAATGCCCCAATTTTCTAAATCTAAAAACTTGAAAAGACCCTCAATGTAAAAACTAAGTGATTGCTTGACTAAATTCAAGACTATGTAATGTAATAAGGTGAGGTATTTATAGTTGGTATCAGAGGATGGTTTAGATAACTTTAGTGGTTAAGATGATGTTAAAAGATAACATAAATGATTTTTATTCTATGATTAATTTGAATTATTATAGAATTTAAAGATCACCATGTTTATGCATCTAAGGTAAGTTTGTTCAGAATGGTTGTCTGCAGAAGGAACAAGGATGCTTTAGAGGAGTGGCACCGACAGAATGAATACCTTCATGTTCTATAGCTCGGAATGGTAGGGATTGGAATCGAGTAGTTTGTGACAGTAATAGATCAACTAACGTAGGAAATAAATGGTGGTGGAATCCATGCATGAGAACAAATAGAGGTACCACAATAGAACATGACAATCGTGGAAAATTTTATGAGACAACACTCTCATGCTTTTATTGGATATTTTGAACCAGTAGCAGTTGAAAGATGGATTAAAGCCCTTGAAAAGATATTTGATGTTATGGGATGTTTAGACAATAAAAAGTTATGTCTTTCCATTTATCATTTTGAAGGTGAATCTAATCAGTGGTGGTCAATGGTAAAGAATATTAGGGATAGAGAGGATTTTTATGCCTCATAGTAGGAAGAATTTAAAAGTCTTTTCCTTGAAAAATATTATCCTAAGGTGGTGCGACATAGGATGGAGAAGAAATTCCTTGGATTGAAATAGAAGGAGGAAGATTCACTGCCCGTGTATAAAGTGAACTTTACTTGACTGGTGAGGTATGCTTCAAATATTATTTTGGATTTTGATAGCAAAATCGACCACTTTTACTCGGGACTAAAGCCATGGTATCGAACGGCGTTGGCCTACTATGAATTCAAAAGTTATGAGAAACTTGTATGATATGCTGAGAGGGTAGAGATGGAGTTTTCTGATGGTCACATGAATTTTTGAAATAATGAGAAGAAGAGGTCCATATGGAAAGAAATGGGTAAGAATCAACCAAAGAAATCTGATGGTAATAAAATCTATTTTCTAGTTTGTGAAATGTGTGTCAAGAAACACCCTGGGGAATGTCTTAGAAAATCCGAGAAGTGTTTTAAATGTGGTATATTTGGAAATATGCCCTGAGATTGTAATGGAAATTTTCTAAAGACAAATCCTGATAAGAAAACTCTAAAGTGTTTTAAATGTGGTGAGAAGGGTCATTATTCAAATGCCTGGCCAAAGAGAGATCTAAATTATGAAAAGAAGCTAGACTAAAAGTAGAAATGTGGAGTGAGATCCTTTGAAACCACGTCAGCAGATGTCAAACCATCCAATGAAGTTTTATTAGGTAACCTTTTTTTACTCAGATTTTTCTAAAGTTTTGTTTTGTACGGGGTATACACATTACTTCATCTCTGAGAAATTTTCAGGTGAATTGGAAATATCACCTCAGCAAATACAACCGGAACTTATTGTTAAAACATCAGGGAGAAATATTATAGTAAAGAGAAATTATAAGAATATTTATATTGTGGTTTGTGGAACAACTTTACCAGTGAACATTTTTGTTTTTCCCTTAGCCGAGTTTTATGTGATTTTGGTAATGGATTGGATTTCTATTCATCATATTAAGATTGACTGTAGAGCTAAAGAAGTTGTTTTTCAGAAAGAGTTTCAGTTTGTATACAAGAATGAACCTATACAATTGATAACATATCAAGAGGCTGAGAAACTATAGAAAGATGGAAATGAAATGTATCTTTATTATATTGGTGAAAACAACATAATTTTTAAGATTAATGATGTACCAGTGGTAAATTAATACCTTGACATTTTTCCTGATGAGTTACCCAGTGCCATACCTGACCGAGAAGTCTAATTCACAATTCACTTAGATCCTGATGCTAAGCCAATTTCAAAACCCCCATATCATATGGATCAAATAGAACTTCTTGAATTGAAATGTCAGTTTCATGATTTTCTTGATAAAGGCTTCATTCGTCCTTGCACTTCACCATGGGGAGCTACTTATTTTAAAAAAAATAAATATGGTTCCATGTGACTTTGAATTGATTATAGAGCTTTGAATAATATCACTATTAAAAAAAGTATCCTTTGCCTCATATCGATGGATTGTTTAATTATCTCCAGGGAGCTCAGTACTTTTCCAATATTGACTTGAGATCCAAATACCATCAACTGAAGGTGAAGGAGGAAGGCATCCCGAAAATAGCCTTTCGCACTAGATATGGGCATACTAAATTTTTTTTATACCGTTTGGATTAACTAATTCACCTGAATTATTCATGAATATTATGAATAGATTATTTCATGAGTTCATAGATTTGTTTGTGGTAGTGTTTATAGATGACATTCTGGTATTTTTTAAAAATAAATAGGAGTATGAAAAACATTTAAGTGTTGTTTTACAAACCTTAAAATAAAAGAAACTGTATGGAAAATTAAGCAAGTGTGATGTTTGGTTGAAACAGATTTACTTTCTTGGGAACATCATAAAACATTATGGAACAATAGTTGATCCTTCCAAAATAGAAGTGGTTGATGAATGCAAAACACCCACAAATGTTACAGATATTTGTTGTTTTCTTGGATTAATAGGTTATTACCGATGTTTTGTTAAGAAAATTTCTCGGTTATCTAGCTCAATAACTAAGTTAACATGGAAAGAGGTTAAATTTGTTTCGATAGAAGAATGTGATGTTTGTTTTTAGAGACTGAAGAAGAGATTGGTAAATGCTCCAGTTTAGGCCATGCCTTCCCGAAATAGTGATTTCGTCATCTACAGTGATGCTTCATTGAAGGGACTTGGTTGTGTTTAGATGCAGAATAATTAGGTAATTTCTTATGCTTCAATACAACTAAAACATCATTAGTTAAATTATCCCACACATGATTTGGAATTGGTAGCTATGGTTTTTGCTTAGAAAATTTAGAGGCATCATTTATACAAAACCAAATGTCAAATATATACTGACTATAAAAGTCTGAAGTATATATTCACTCATATAGAATTAAACATGAGGTAGAGAAGATGGCTTGAATTGATAACAGATTATGATTGCATGATCAATTACCATCCTGGAAAAGCAAACAAAGTGCTAGATTCCTTGAGTCAAAAACATCATGCATCATTAACCATGTTATATTTGGAACAGGATCCGTTGATTAACGATTTGATGAATATTGGCTTAGAAGTTGTTGGTGTAAGAAATACCTATGTTTTGTTTTTGGTATCAGTGTAGTCATCGTTGTCAGAGAAAATTAAGAGGGCGCAGAAGGAAGACTTTGAGGTACAGAAAAAGGTATATTTGGTTAAAATGGGTATCTTTCTAGATTTTAACCATGATAATGATTGTGTTTTAAGATTTTAAAAAATGTTGTGTGTGCCTAGTGATTCTCAGTTGAAGAAAGATTTTTTGTGTCAAGCTCATAGTTCTCTATTTTCATTTCATTCGAGTAGTATTATGATGTACAGAGACCTTCAGGAGTATTATTGGTGAGATGGAATGAAAAGAAATATTGCTGATTTTATTGTGAAATGATTAATATATAAACAGTTTAAAGTAGAGTAGTAGTTACCTATGGGGATGCTTCAGCCTTTTCTAGTGCCAAAGTGGAAATGGGAGAATGTATCCATGGAATTTGTACTGGGACTACCAAAGACTTCTCGAGGTAAAAATGCAATTTTGGTTACTGTTGATCGGCTGAAAAAATATTCCCATTTTATTTCTATTCGAGATAAAAAAATTTGGATCCACATTCTTGACTGTACCTCATGGAGATTGTTAGGTTACATAGATTTCATCTTTCTATTGTATCTGACTAAGATCCCAGGGTCAATTATAACTTTTGGAAGGCACTTCAGAAGTCATTGGGTATAGAATTAAATTTCAGTACAACTTTTCATCCTCAATCAGAAGGGAAATCAAAATGAACAATTCAGACTTTGGAGGATATGCTTCGAGCTTGTTCAATGGACTATCAGGGATGTTGGGATCAACATCTTTCTTTAGTTGAGTTTTCTTATAAAAAAAGTTTTCATTCTAGTATAAAGATGACACGTTGTGAGGCTTTGTATGGGAAGTGGTGTCAAACTCCAGTGTTTTGGGATGCAGTCAGTGAAAGAATGTTGATTGGGCCAGAATTATTAGAAGAAGTGGTTGAGAATGTGAAGATGATCCAACAACACATGAGGACAACTTAAAGCAGGCAGAAAATTTATGCAGATAACAGAAGGAAAGTCTTTTATTTCAAGTTATGTGACCTTGTTTTCTTTAAAATCTCTCCTTGGAAAAGTGTGATGCATTTTGGGAAGAAAGGAAAGATAAGACCACGATTCATCGGTCCTTTGGAAATCTTGGAGAAAGTTGGACCAGTTGTATACCGAGTATCTTTGCCTCCAAGTTTTCTCAGGTACACAATGTTTTTCATGTTTAGATGTTGAGAAAGTATGTGAAAGATTCATCACATGTCTTGAGCCCAGAATGAGTTCAGCTACAAGAGAACATTTCTTATGAAGAGAAAACAATTCATATTATTGATTGAAGGGAACATGTTTTGTGGAATAAGGTAATCCACCGGGTAAAGGTTTTTTGGAGAAACCACATGGTTGAAGAAGCAACATGGGAGTCTGAAAATGCTATGAGGTAAAAGTACCCTTAGTTGTTTAATAAGTAAAAGAAGCAACATGGGAGTCTGAAAATGCTATGAGGTAAAAGTACCCTTAGTTGTTTAATAAGTAAATAAAATTGCGGGGACACAATTTTCAAAAGGTGGGGATAATGTAACAACCAAAGTTTTTCTAAAAATAAATATAAATGCAAGGAATTTTATTTTAAGTAGATATTTATAACTAGACCTTAAACATAATTTTTCCACTTCTATGTTTGGAATTTCAAGAAATTGTCAACTACAATTCTGTTTAGTAAGTTATTCGGAGTCTGATGAAACAAACATGTTTTTTTGTGAATAGTAACATACCATTATGAACAGTAATATGAATAGAAATATGACCCAAATGAATAGTAAATTTTATTATTATTTTATTTTCTTAAGGCTTTAAGATAATAACATCTTGGTAAATTTTTTATCGTGATATAGAAGTTGTTATAGAATTAGAATTGTTAATTTTTTAATTAAGTATGATTTTGTTTAAAAATTAAATTAATAATACATAGAAAATTATTTTCAAAAAATGGACTTCATTTTTGAATTCTACACATTGAAAAATGGTTAGTGTAATTTTTTGGGATTTTTCTGAAATTCAAGAATTTTCAATGAATAGTGAAATACGATAAAATACCGTATAATCAAGTTATCAGTAAAATAAAATATTTATGACATCATAATTGATTTTTCGAAACTTGGTTCGAACTCACATGCCATTATTACTATTTTAGGTCACATTAAATAAGACTATTCATAAACATGGGAAAAGATATTATAATAATGATTAAAATAATGAAAAATACCCCCTCTCATCCACTATAAATACCACCCTTACTCCCCTCTTCTTCCCGCACCTCTAAAGCCTTGATCCAAGCCTATTTTCAGCCCAATAATTCTCCCAAGGCTCTTCCCCACGTCTTAGAGCTTCTGTTCTCACGAAAAGACCAAAACCAAATCCCTTAAGAAGGATCTCAAGGTGAAGAGATCAAGAGGTAAACATCCTCTTTTATTTTCTTTCTTTTCTTTCATTTTATGTTATTTTGTTAATTTCCCTTTGGATTATGTTGGGATATTTCATTCCATATCCCTATTAAATTCCATATTATGTAATAGTGATTAGATATCCCATTTCTATCACCAAAATATTTTTATGAAATTTTAAGAGACGTCGTTAGGCTGCTGAATTTTCGTGGGAAATTTCTCATGTTTTCTTTTATTTCAGGATTTCTTTCTTTTATTCTTATTTCCTCATATACACATAAACAAGAAGAATTAAAGCTATAGAATCTTTTATATTCTAGATCTTATCATGTTTTTGGAAAAATTCATCAGCATTCTTCTTCTCCTATCCCACTTATTCATGGAATTAAAAATATTGTCCATGATGTATCAAATTACCGACATCGTGGACAATGCGATTTTATTTTTCTTTAAATCTTTAAATTATGATCATGAAACCATTTTTATGATTTAACCAGCTTATAATATATGTATAATGTCTCATATATGGTTCTGTAATTCTTTTTTACAATGGTTTTAATTTATAAAAGAAAATGAGGTCTTTATTATCAAAGAACCACTAAAATGATCTAAACGAACATCATTAGTGTTTTAACTTATGAATCATCCTCATGTAAGAATTCAAAATGATAAATTGTATAATTTATGGTACTGGAAATATTTAAATACTACTCCATTTAATTTGTGTATTTTCACTTCCAATCGACAAGAACATCCACCATGAACCAATCTTGGAAATCATGTAAAGAACTCACCCAAAAACAGTGCAAGGAGAAAAATACTAACAATTAAAGGGTAAAATGATGTTATAAAATGATCATATAAGATTTTATAAAAATGAAAAGGTTTCTTTAAAAATACTAATAACACTATTTTAACTATTATACATTATGTTTAAACATGTTTAAAGTAAGAAAAACCCGAGGTAAGGGAATTCTAAACCCGATTTCTATTCTTTGGGTTAACCTTATACTTCGTTATTTATGTGGTATTAAAATTTATTGTGTGATGGGTTTTGATTATATAATATTGAATTATGTGTATTTAAAGTTTTTATACATATTTCATCCACTTTATTAAGTTTCAATTCAATTATATGATATTTATAATAGACTTTCCTTTTAAAATCCTCTTCTAAAATTCTGTTTACAAAGTTTAAAAGTATTATATTATGATATTATTCATGTTGTATGATTATGTTATAGTTCATGGGCATTGTTTATGATGAAATGTGGGACCTGTATCTCCTTCCAATTCATTGGATGTGAGTATGTTTGAGGCCAGCTGTATAGTTACTCCATGTGTAATTGCGATGGTTACACAAATTGTAATGTAGCCGTGAGGGTTACAAATTATAAGGTAGAAGTGAGAGTTAATATATTTTGTAAGTAATTACCCAATATACCTTTATGGTTATATTTATGTTCTTTATGTTTGTTGTAATCTTGTGGAAATATCATTTTTTTAATTGTAATTATATATGGGTGACAAGCATATCTTTTGAAAGTGATTTCATATGTTACAAGTATTTGGACTAATGTGTTTTTTATCCCTTACTGAGATTTTTTTTCTCATTAGAAGATTTTAAATGATTTTCATAAGTTATAAAGATGTTTAATAAAGTGACAGAATCCATGTTAAATGATTGAAGATCTATCAAAGAAATCATGTTTTATTTGTAAATTTTAAAATTTTGGAAGGAATGATTACTGTTTTTATGGTATCCACTTTGTAATAATGTGTAATGTTATGAATGTATTTTCCCAATTCTCTAAAGATCTAAACATGAAAAGATACGCAATGGAAAAGGGAAGTTATTTCTTTACTACATTCAAGACTATGTATTGTCATAAGGCCCGGTCCTTATACCATGATACCTGGAAATCTCTTTGAGGTATAATTGAGTAAGAGGATGCGAAGACATAGTACCTCTAATAGGAAGGAAATGAGTAGATTTAGTAAGTCGATCAATAATAACATAGATTTCATTATTACCTCGAGAAGTCTTTAGTAGTCCCACAACGAAGCCCATTGATATATTTTCCAATTTTTACTCTTGCACTGGGAAGGGATGAAACACACCCTTTGGTAACTGCCACTCTACTTTATCCTATTTACATGTCATATATTTCAAGGTAAAATATGCAATATCTCTTTTCATTCCATACCACCAGTAATACTCCCAAAGGTGTCTGTACATCCTTGTGCTACCAGGATGAACTAAAAATGGAGAACTATGAGCTTCATACAACAACTCTTTCTTCAGTTGAGAATCATAAGGCACACACAATATTTTTCCAAATCTTCAAAAACAATATTTATCAATGTTATGTTCTAAAAACATACCAATTTTATCCAATTATAGCTTTTTTATAGCTCATAGTCTTCCTTATTCTCTTACTTAATTCTGTCTGATAATGATGACTACACTGAAAACCGAAACAAAATAGAGGTATTTCTTACACCAACAAATTCTAATAAAAAATTCATCAAATCAACAGTCAAGGGACCATATTCCAAATGTAACATAGTTAATGATGTATGATGTTTTCGACTCAAGGCATCTACCACTTTTTTTTGATTTTCCATAATGGTAATTGATTGTACAATCATAATACTTTATTAGTTTAAAAAATATTTTATGCCTCATGTTTAGTTCCTTATGAGTGAATATATACTTCAGACATTAATGGTTAGTATATATTTGTCATTTGGCTCTGTATAAATGATGCCTCCAAATTTTCAAATAAAAAATGATATCTGCTAATTCAAAATCATGTGTGGGATAATTTAACTCACGAGGTTTTATTTGCCTTGATGCATATGTAATTTCCTGATCATTCTCCATTAGGACAAAACCAATTGCCTTAAATGAAGCATCAATGTAGATTAAAAAGTCACCATTTCTAGAAGGTAGATCCAAATCTAAATCAGTCACCAATATCTTCTTCAGTTTCTGAAAAAAAAATCACATTCATCTATACAAATAAATTTAACCCAGTTTCATGTTAACATTGTTAGCGGTCTAGACAACCGTGCAATGGTTTTAAAAAACTGTTAGTAATAACTTGTTAATCCATGAAAACTAAAAATTTATATAAATTTTTTTATTTAATGGACATTCATTAACCACTTTTTTGAAGGATAATGTAAAGACCTAGAATTTCTATGTAATTTTTTTTAAATATATGGGAATCTTACGAGCCCGTGAAAATTGACAGTGCTTGATTCTGAGCCCAGAGTTCCCAGAATGAATTTCTAAACATTTTTTCAGGTACGTTCTGTAAACATGCAAGAATGTTTTTGTAACTTTTGAACTAGTGCTCGAAATTGAAAACTGAGGACACTGTTGAACTCGCAGTGCCAATATTGCCTTAAGGAGACCTTCACCTCGATCTCAGTGGGTCGAGAGTGAAAGATAATTTTTTTCCTTTTCATGAAATAATAAAATAAAATAAATGTCTAACATTTTTATTTCTAAGACCCGTCAACATGGTTTATGGTGGTGGGGACCACCCGAGCCTAAACTTCCCATGTGGATGTTAAGAGGTGGGGACCACCTAAACTAACCCCCATTTTGAATTGAGAGGCGGGGACCACCCGAACCCCTTTAATGAGAGAAAACCTCTCAAATCCTCCAACTTTAATTATTCCAACACAAATACATTTAATTGGGCCAATTAAATGAGATAATTAATCATGCCAACACAGTCAATTAATTATGCCAAATTTGTTGTGCCAACTTAATTTATTTGGATAAACTTAAATTAACAAGTTGGCTATTCTACATTTTGGTGGAATTGGGAGAGGTGAACTGTTGAAGGATTATTATCTCTAATGAAAAACGCATTCTCCAATGAAGAACGCACTCCCCAATGAAGAACGCTCTCACCAATGGGGAACGTCTTCAACTACACTAAACCTATGATCGAGGAAACGCCGACGAAACCGACGTCCGTCTGTCCCCAATGACATCGTCTACATCCTCATGACCCCCATCAACAAATATATGAGGTACGGTTTTTATTATGTGTGATTATGGATTACCATGTTCTTACCTTCAAAACAAAGACCACAGATCAACTCTCTAACAAGTTGATCCGTGGAAGATTTCTTTTTCTGCGGGTTTGGGAATAATCATTGTTGGGGGTTGTAGAGTTTGATGTTCTTCATTCAAGGTTTTTATTGAGCAACATGCTCCCTCTCTAACACGGAGGGCGAGGAAAAAAACATGGGCCGAACCCTCCACTGTTCTTCATTATTGGAGTGTTCTTCATGATGGAAGAAGGAGGCTTTGTGCCACGATGGCGAACGTAGAGCGGCTGGCCGAACCGGCTGCCGACGACAGTGTGGCATGCGAAAGCACCACACGGAGAGGATGGATGGCCATCCAGCTAGCTACGATGAACTGCCACACCACAGCCACCCCGCCACACCTTGTCCACCCCACCGGACTGTGACCTCTATGCTCCTGAGGCCGCCCTGTGGCTTCCGTGGCCCCCGAGGACTCCGCCACCTCGTGGCCCCAGTGGCCCTCGCGACCTCTGCGAACACGCCGCCTCCACAACCCCCGTGACCTCCACCACCCAACAGACTCCATTTCCATGCGTCCCCCACGGCCTCCGCCACCCCCAGCCTCCACCACCCCGTGGCCTCCGTGGCCCCCACGGCCTCCACCTCCCCTCGGCCTCCGCAACCCCCGCGGTCTCCACAGTCCCCGCGACCCCGATGGACTCCACGGTCCCTACTATCTCCCCCACCCCATGGCCTCCGCGGCCTATGCGTACCCCGTGTCCTTCACTGCACCGTGGACTCTGCGGCCCCCGCGACATCCACGACCCCTCTTGGCCCTCACAGCCATCGCATCGCACCGCGCCGCCCCGCTGCCGCACCGCACCGGCCAGGTCAGGCCGCCTGGCTGGGCCACCCAACATGAGCCGAATCACCCAACACATGCCGGGTCGACCCAAAATGGGTCGGCCCAGGCCGGGTCAGGCCGGGATAGTCTAACCGGGTCAGACCGAACCCGGACCCACTTCAACCCATTTACGCTCTTTTGACCATAACTTTGGTACCAAGCGTCCATTTGATGAACCGTATATGGGAAAATAAACCTTGTAGTGAGACAGTCTCTTTGGTATACTCCACTAGTGTTTTGGTCAAATTTGGGGTATGGTTGGGTTTTATCGATAACGAATCAAATCGGGCCCTTAGGACTAAAAGGCTAATAACATACAGACTGGGTGTCCAATTGACGCACCGTCTATTGCGTTGAGACACGTATGATGTGGTAGAAATTTGGAACACATCTTTGTGAGACTAAATGGAAGTTGGAGTATTGACCTATGGCTTGGGGAGCAGTTCTCCCAAGTGAAATAAGTACGGAACCCTGCGATTGGCTGAGACTTGACGACTACTGACCGTTTCGACTCAGAGTGACTTGATCGGCCTAGTGGGGAGCGTTTCTGGGTGATGTGGAAAACCCATGGTGGGGAGCGCCTCAATGTGACATGGCAGACCCACGGTATGCGACAAGAGGAGTACCTCAGCAGGCCACGAGGGAGATTGCTTTTGTGTGATGGGGCAGACCCACAGTACTCAAAAGAAGGAGTACCTCATCAAGTTACGAGGGGGAGTGCCTTTGTGTAACGCAGCAGACCCACGGTGGGGAGATCCTCTGTGTGACACGGAAGACCCAAGATACTCAACCTGAAGAGTACCTCAACAGTCCAAGGTTAGTGGGGAGTGCCTCTCTGTGATGTGGCATGCCCACTATACTCGATAGAGGATGGGTTCTCCAGCAGTCGAGGTGTTTGACGATGTGACTGGGGATGTTACTTGTTACTAACCCTAGAATAAATCCTAGTGTGATCTAATTCTTATATTTGTGGTATTCTTTCCTTTGTGGAATAGTTGGGCTTTGGGATTTTGAGTTGGGCCTTGTGTTTCCTCATGGTTGAGATGGGTTTACTTGATAACTTAGGTATATGTATGGGCATATACCAAAGTTGGGTTGATAGTTGTTTTCATGCTTGTGGTATATCCTTTGTGGATTTTTTGATACCTTGAGGGTCTCAAGGTCCCTAATGAGTATCATTATACTCACCCCTGCATGGGCTATGCCTGAACCCTATTGTGTTTGGTGCAGATGACGGACTGCGCTGACTGAGGGCGAGAGTACTAGGACTAAAGGTAGCTACGAGGTGGACTTAGACGAGGCATACCGCAGAGATGATCATTTAAGAGCTGTACCTACCCTTCAGGTATTATCCTTGGCAGGTTTTCACAGGAGTTGTTCAGTTTAAATGTACCTCCCAGTTTACTTTTACTTTTCAGTTTTCTTGTACTTTACAGTTGGTCTTGTATTATGGACCCTTTTATTTCAGTACACACCATTTTTACTATACAGTTCAGTTGTGTTCGTATCTTTCTATGTGCTTGGTAGTTTGTGATTACTGGTTATAAAGGAAAAGCATTCTCATTTTTATATAATACAACTTTTATCACTAGTCGCAAGCCCCTGGATTATGGAAGGCGGGCTTGGGGTAGTCACGACACGGGCCCCAGGGGACGGGTCATGACAAATTGGTATTAGAGGAGTCAGTTCTACCATAGAACATAGGACTCTAATTCTTCTTTTAACGGAAATAGTTTTAAGTGTAGTGAGACTGGTTATCATTTTAGGGAACCATGTGTTGGTACGACGGCTGAAATATCCATTCACCAGGACCCTTACTTATGATTTTCGACTCAGTGCACGAAAAAACTGATTGCGTGTGTGTTTTCAAGTGTTTTCTTTGTGATCTATTTGAGTTAGATCACCAGGTATAACTTGTTGATTGTGGTGCACCTGTTTCTTTTCAAGATTCCTCCACACAGACAACCTACTAGGGTTTTGAGAGTAGTACACACTGATAGCCCACCGAGCAATGAGGCTTCAGTGCATGACCCTCTTCCAATAGAGGCACCAACCGAGGCACCAGCGGTACCATTACCCATTGGGCCATCGATGCCATCATCCCCAGCAACAGATAGAGCACATTTCTTGAGTGCATTTCATGAGTTCCAGTGCTAGAGGCCACCCAGGTTCAGGGGAAGGATGGACCCACAGGTGGATGAGGATTGGATGGAGGTTGTGGTGAGATTCTTCTGACTAGTAGGGACACCAGCCGATCTCATGGTGATCCTTTCCGCCAGTCTTCTACGGGCTGCAGCAGGCAGATGGTCGAGCTTGATGATCAAAGTTCACGATGAGGTGATTCTTATTTGGGCAGACATCGAGAGCCTATTTCAGGGAGAGTTTGTTCCAGAGACTCTTCGTGCAGTGCGTATATAGGAGCTTCTTCATCTGCAGCAGGGCAACATGACTGTGGATCAGTACTCAGAAAGGTTCACTGACCTCTCATGATACTCCACTGATATGGTGTGGGACCCATACTTTAGGGCTCAGATCTTTGATTGGGGAATCAGGTGGGAGATTTGGGCTTTGATGATCTCACTCAGCATCCCGAAGCAGGCGGGGGTGTTAGAGCAGGCCCTCTTAGTGGAGTGTTTTCTTGCTGAGCAACCACCAACAGCGAGACCCACCGCTGGACATCACGTATCAGAGTCTTATACATCCGGTAGCAGACATATGTCACAGTGGTCCCAGAGGACCATTCCTACAAGTGGACGACTACATGACTCGGATTCAGTGGTGTGTGGGTCTCGAGGTAGAGAAGGATAGGCAAGGATCATGCAGTGTTACTCATGCGGTGGGAAGGGTCACATGACTCATGACTGTCCAACCCGTTATACAGATGATCAGAAGACAGTGGAGGGACCGCCCAGGTAGAGACCAAGGTTCGATAGAGGAGTTCCTCATGGAGCAGTAGGATGTGGTAGAGGAGATGGCTGTGAAAATAGCGGTGGGCGACGATTCGAGATGTTACCGCCACCACCACCAGGTGGCCACCCCGACCACAGGGAGCAAGAGGACATGGGTGAGCTCAGCTCCAGGAAGCTGAGGCCTATGATCATAGCACTCCGGAGATGATACGAGGTAAGATCTGTGTCTAATATACCTTATCTTTAGTAGTTATAGACATAGGTTTCAGTCATTCTTTTATTTCCACTTCCCTCGCTCTGAGCCTGGAGATTCCGATAGAGCCATTGGATCGATCCTTATGGATAGAGACTTCTACTAGAGTTGATTTGATGATTACAAACTGGTGCTGGTAGTGTGAGGTTACTCTAGGAGGCAAAAGCGTCAGTTGGGATCTCTTAGTAGTGGAATCGAGGCCTTAC
The DNA here is from genome assembly GCA_963277665.1 of Viscum album. Taxonomy (NCBI): domain Eukaryota; kingdom Viridiplantae; phylum Streptophyta; class Magnoliopsida; order Santalales; family Viscaceae; genus Viscum; species Viscum album. Next base: position 1,375,105,858 of record OY728135.1, read on the forward strand.
GATGTCATCTTGGGTATGGACGAGGTATCTATAGTCCATGCTCAGATTCATTATATTAGGTGCAATGTGCGATGTGTCCGCACGGATAGGACCAGGTTTAAATTCACTAGAGAGAATGGTTAATTTGATGTATAGGATGGACTTACCTGGATGAGGATGAATCTGATCACTCATAAGTTGGCTAGCCTTACCCTTAGAGCAGTTGATGTGGAGAGTCCGAGTTATCCTATAGTGGTGAAACAGTATGCGGATGTGATCACTAATGATGTTTCAGGTGTAACTCCTCATAGAGAGGTGGAATTTTACATTGTCTTGTACCCCAGGATGACACTGATATCTACACCAACATATTGGATGCCTCTCGTGGAGCTTTGTGAGCTGCGGGTACATCGAGAGGACTTACAGGGGAAAGGGTTCATCCGGTCCAATGTTTCCCCTTGGGCAGCCCCGATTTTTTCTCCAAGAAGGAGGATGGGAGATTGAGACATTGTGTGGACTATTAGCACCTGAATCAGGTGACTGTGAAGAACAATTAATCACTCCCAAGGATTGACGACCTGTTTGATCAACTGAAGGGAGCACGGTGGTTCTTAAAGATAGACCTCATATCAGGCTATCACCAACTCATAGTACGAGATGAGAATGTGCATAAGATGGATTTCAAGTGTCAGTATGGCCATTATGAGTTCTTGATTATGACATTCGGAATGACCAACTCTCCAGCATTGTTCATGGGACTCATGAATTGGATATTTCACCCACACCTTGATCGAATTATAGTAGTCTTCATCGACAACTTTCTGATATACTCAACTACTAAAAAGGATCATGCCTATCATTTGTAGGTAGTACTAGACACACTCCGAGAGCACCAGCTTTATGGTAAGCTCTCAAAGTGCCAGTTCTTGATCTAAGAGGTTCACTTTCTAGGACACATCATCTCAGAGGATGGAGTTGCAGTGGATCCAGCAATGATTGAGGCCGTACTTTCTTGGGAGCCACCAAGGAGTGTGATGGAGGTACAGAGTTTCATAGGTTTAGCTGGATACTACCAAAGGTTTCTGCCAGATTTCTCCATAGTTTTTGCACCTTTATTAGCATTGACGAATAAGGGGAAACCCTTTGTGTGGTCTAAGAGATGCCAGTGGATTTTTGAAGAGCTGAGGCAGGGGCTGACTAGTGCCCCCATCTTGAGGCTACCGTAGGAGGGCATAAGGTACATAGTCTACTACGACGCATCAGGGACCGGGCTCATATGTGTCCTGATGAAGGAGAAAATAGTGATCTCATATGGTTTTTTGCATCTAAGACAACATGAGTATAACTAAACTACCCATGACCTGGAGTTAGCAGCAGTGGTCTTCGCCTTAAAGATGTGGAGACATTACTTGATGAGTGAATGTTTTACAGTGTACTCTAATCATAAGAGTCTTAGGTATATCTTCCCTCAGAAGGACCTGAACCTGAGACAACAATGTTGGATTGAGTTCCTCTAAGACTATGACTTCAAGATAGTATATACTCCCGAGAAGGGGAACGTTTTACCAGATTCACTCAACAAGAGGTCTAGTATACAACTGCTAGGTGAGTGGACGAAGAAGCTGAGCGATTTGTAGATATCCTTTGTGGATCGAGATGGAACAACTTTTCTTTTGTCTCATGTAGTCAATCTCACACTTCTTCAGTGATTCAGGGATGCACAACATGGAGAAACTGACTGTGAGGCTCAATGTGCTCAGATATCCACAGGACAGGCACCTGATAGATTTTATGAAGGTGGGGAGCACATCATCCTCTTCAGAAGATGTACCATGGTACCAGTATCAGTTCCGAAGGAAGTATTGATGGAGTTCCACAAATCCCCTCTAGAAGTGAATCTAAGAGTTATGAATATTTACCAGGACCTCTGATGATAGCACTGGTGGCCGGAAATGAAAAAAGCAGTAGCATAGTTTGTCTCTCGGTGCCTCACTTGCCAGCAAGTGAAGGCGGAGCATCAGGTACCAGAATGCTTAGTTCAGCCTTTAGAGGTCCTAGGGTGGAAGTGGGATGGGATATCCATGGAATTTGTGACATGACCTACACACACTTACTGAGGTCATGAATCTATCTGGGTGATCGTCGACCGACTCACCAAGTCTTCCCACTTCCTACCGATAAAAGAGAAGGGTTCAGTAGAGAGCTTGGGACACCTCTATGTGCAGGAGAGTGTTAATTTACATGAATTACCCTTGATGATTATCTCTGATCGTGATTCATGTTTTACTTCCCGACTATGTAAGGGGTTGCATGAGTCTTTCAGGACACAGATTCTTTTGAGCACTGCCTTCCATCCTCAGACGGATGACTAGACTGAGAAGACCATTCATACCCTCGAGGACATGCTACGTGCTTGCATCCTCGACTTAAGTCGTAGCTGGGTGGATCACTTACCTTTGGTGGAGTTTTAATACAAAAACAGCTATCACTCCACCACTGAGATGGTACCTTTTGAGGTGTTCTATGAGCGACCTTGAAGATCCCCTTTGTGCTCGACTGTCCCAGGGAAGTCTTAACTAGTGGGACCAGAGATGATATGGGCTACCACAGAAAAGGTGTAGATCATACAAGATCAAATGAAGACTGCAAAAAGAAGGAAGAAGTCTTATGCCGACTGGAGACGGAGACCTATGGAGTTCGAGGATGGTGATCACATCTTTCTATGGGTCTCACCTCAACGAGGTTTGTGAAGATTTTTTTGAGGCGACATGTTATCTCTGAGGTTTAGTGGACCGTTCTAGGTCCTCAGCAGAGTTGGAGAGGTTTCATACTGCCTAGCACTTCCCCCTCAGTTGCACCGGGTGCATGACGTCTTCTACATATCCTAGTTGAGGAGATACGTGCACGACCATTCTTAAATCATCAACCATGATGAGCTAGACATCGATGATGGGGGGAGGTTTATGAAGTTTCTAGTGGAGATTCAGGATCTATAGGAACGAGTCCTTCATGGGTGGTCAATACCTCTGGTGTGTGTTCACTGGCATCATGGGAACCTCCAGGAGAGCACATGGGTAAGGTAGGCTCAGATGCGAGCTCAGTACCCTCACTTGTTCCCGTAGTTTGAGTTGTGGCTTAGGGGGACACAAAGCCCTGAGGTGGGGAGAATGTAAAGACCTGAAATTTCCATGTAATTTTTTAAATATATGGGAATTTTACGAGTTCACTAAAATTAACAATGCATGATTTTGAGTCCCGGAGTGTCCGGAATTAATTTATGAACTTTTTTCTGGGTATGATTAGTAAACATGCAAGCGGGTTTTTGTAACTTTTGAACCAGTGCTCAGAATTGAAAACCAAGGACACCGTTGAACTCGCGGTGCCGATATTCACTTGAGGAGACCTTCACCTTGATCGCAGTGGGTAAAGAGTGAATGATAATTTTTGTGCTTTTCATGATAGAATAAAATAAAACAAAATGTCTAAATTTTTTATTTCTGAGACCCCTCAACATGGGTTATAGTGGTGGGGACCACCTGAGCCTAAACCTCCCATGTGGATGTTAAGAGGTGGGGACCACGAGAACTAACCACCATTTTAAATTGAGAGGTGGGGACCACCCAAACCCCTTTAATGAGAGAAAATATCTCGACTCCTCCAACTTTAATTATGCCAACACAAATCCATTTAATTGGGCCAATTAAATGAGCTAATTAATGGTTCCAAAATAGTACATTAATTATGCCAACTTTGTTGTGCCAACTTAATTCATTTTGATAAACTTAAATTAACAAGTTGGCTATTTCACATTTTGGTGGAATTGGGAGAGCATAACTATTAGAGGATTATTCTATCCAAAGAAGAATGCATTCTCCAATGAAGAACATGCTCCCCAATGAAGAATGCTATTGCCAATGTGGAACTTCTTCGATGAAAATGACCTGGCGATCAAGGAAACACCGACGTCAACAACGTCCCTCTATCCCCAACAACATTGTCTCCTTCCTCAGGACCTCGGTCAACAAATCTCTAAGGTAGGGTTTTTGTTATGGGTGATTATGGATTACCATGTTCTTCTATTATAAATAGAGAACGCAGATCAAATCTATAACTAGTTGATCAGTAGATGATTTCTTTTTCTATGGGTTCTGGAATAATCATTTCAGGAGGTTGTAGAGTTTGATGTTCTTCATTCAAGGTTTTTGTTGAGACGCTTTCTACTGCTCTAACGCGGAGGGTGCCGTCCAAAGAAACATGGCCCGAACCAACCGTCGTTCTTCATTATTAGTGTGTTTTTTGTGATGGAATAAGGAGACTTTGTGTCATGGTGAAAAACAAAGAGCGGATGACCGAATCGGCTGCAGAAGAAGGCACGACACAGGACCACGTCACGCAGAGAGGATGGATGGCCATCTGGCCAACCGCGGGGGACCACATCACCTCGACCGCCCCGTCGCACCATGGACGCCCTACCAGACTGCGACCTCCACACCACCTCACGCCGCCTCGTGGCCTCCGCAGCCCCTACGACCTCCGCCGCCCTGTGGCCCCTGTGGCCTCCGTGGTCGTCATGGCCTCCGTGGCCCTAGCTGCCTCTGTGGCCCTTGCATCATCCATGGCCATGCGGCCCTCACGGCCTTTGCGGCCCATGCGGCCTCCACGGCCCTCGCGGCCTCTGCGGCCCTCGTGGCTTCTGCAGCCCCCGCGGCCTCTGCCGCCCCATGGAATCTACCGCCTCCGCAGCCCCTGCGGCCTCCGCTACCCCATGGCCTCTGTGGCCCTTGCAGCCTCCACGACCCCTATGGCCTCTACCGTCCCGCGGCCTCCGCGGCCCCTGCGGCCTCTGTCGCCCCACGACCTCCACGACCCCTACTGCCTCTACGGCCCCTCTTGGCCCTCGCGGCCTCAGCACTGCCCCATTCCACCCCGTGACCACACCACACTGCCCAGAGCTAGTCAGACCGCCTAAGGTGGGCCAGTTCAGTCTGACCGGGTGGGACCAGACCTAGACCCACTTTAACCAATTTATGATCTTTTGGCCTTAACATTGGCACCATATGTCCGTTTGAACCGTCTACGGCACCAGAAACCTTGGAGTGGGATGGTTTGTTCGATATACACCACTAGTGTTTTGGATAATGTTGGGGTATGGTCAGGTTGGATTGATCACGAATCCATCCGGGCCCTCAGAACTAAAAGGATAATAACTTACAGACCGGGCATCCGATTGACGCACCATCTATTGTGTTGATACCCCTATGATGTGGCGGTCCTTTGGGATACTTCTTTGTGGGACTAAATGGTAGTTGGAGTATTTTCCTATGGCTTGGGGTGCGGTTCTCCCATGCGTGATACGTACGAAACCCTGTGACCGGCTGAGACTTAACGACAGCTGAACGTTTCGAATCAGATTGACTTGACATGCCTAGTGGGGAGTGCCTCTATGTGACATGGAAAACCCATATTGGGGAGGGTCTCTTTGTGACATGGTAGACCTATGGTACTTAACAGGGGGAGTACCTCAGCCGACCAAGAGGGGGATCGCTTCTGTGTGTCGCGACATACCCACGGTGGGAAGTGCCTCTGGGTGACGTGGCAGACCCACGGTACTCAATAAGAGGAGTACCTCAGTAGTCCATGGTTAGTGGGAAGTGCCTCTATGTGATGCATCAGCCCCATTATACTCAATAGACTAGGGGTTATCCAGTAGCCGAGGTGTTCGATGATGTGACTGGGGATGTTACTTGTTACTACCCCTAGAATAAATCCTGGTGTGAGATGATTCTTATCCTTATGGTATTCTTTCCTTCGTGGAATACTCGGGATTTGGGATTTTGAGTTGGTCCTCATGTTTCCTCAAGGTTGAGATAAGTTTACATGATAACTTAGGTATATGTATGAGCATATACCTAAGTTGGGTTAATAGTTGTTTTCATGATTTTGGTATATACTTTGATGATTTTGTGAGACCTTGAGGGTCTCAGGGTCCCTATTGAGTATCGTTATACTAACCCATACACGGGCAATACCAGCACCCTATTGTGTTTGGTGTAGACGATGGACAACGTTGACTGAGGACGAGAGTACCAAGACTGGAGGTAGCTCGGAGGTGGACTTAGACGAGGCATACCACATAGACAATCATTCGAGATCTATACCTACCCTTCAGGTAGGATCCCCGGTGGGTGTTCATGTGAGTTGTTCCGTTTACTTGTACCTCCTAGTTTACTTGTACATTTCTAGTTTTCTTGTACTTTATAGTTGAGATTGTATTCTTGCCCCTTTTCTTTTAGTACACACTCTTTTTACTATACATTTCACTTGTGTTCATATCTTTCTATGTGCTTGGTTGTGTGTGTTTACTGGTTATAAAGTCAATGCCTTCCCAATTTTAGGAAATATGCCTTTCGGTGCTAGTCTCCAGCCACTGGCCTATAGAAGGCGAGCTTGGGGTAGTCACGACATGGGCCCCGGGGGACGGGTCATGACAGACCAACTGTTATTCCATCCTAATTTACATTGTGCCCAAGGAATGAAATCTATTGCAAACAAAAATCACCCTTTCTGAATTTTCTATATATTTGTTTTATTTAAGGGTTTCAAAACAACCCTTATATGTTTTTCATTATCATCTTTACTTTTATAAAATACCAAAATGTCATCAATAAAAAAAAATACAAAATTATCCAATAACTCATGAAATATTCTATTCATAAGATCAGTGAATACACTAGGTTCATTAGTTAGCCTAAATGACATAAAAACAAATTCATAATTCCCATATCTAGTACTGAATACAGTCTTCGAGATGTCTACTTCCTTTACTTTAAACTAATGGTACCTTGACCTTAGGTCAACCTTTGATAAATATTGTGCTCCCTAGAGTTGATCAAACAAGTCATCGATATGATTCTTGTTTTTAACAATGATGTTATTCATGAATCTATAATTAACACAATGTCTTATGGAACCATAATTATTTTAAGGAAAAAAATAGGATCGCCCCATGGTGATGTGCTGGGGTGAATAAATCCTTTATCAAAAAACTCCTACAAATGATTTTTCAATCCATTAAGTTCCATTGGATCCATTCGATCAGGGGATTTTGAAATGGTCTTAGCATCAGAAACTAAGTAAATTGTGCATTCAACTTCCAGATCAGGTATAACACCGGGTAACTCATCAGAAAAAACATCAAGATATTCATTTACCATAGGCACATAATTAATATAAATATTTCCCTTATTTTCAACAATATGAGAAAAAAAAATTTCATTTCCATATTTCAATAGTATTTTATCTTCCAGATATGTTATTATTTGTATGGGTTTTTTCTTGTATACAATATAAAAATATTTATGAAAAACAACTTCATTATCTCTACAATTAATCTTAGAATGATAAGCAGAAATCTAATCCATACCCAGAATGAAATAAAACTCTAATAATGAAAAAAGACATGGTTTACAGGTAACTTATTTCTAAATACCACAATAAAAACATTCTTATAATTTGTCTTTATTATAATATTTTCCCCTAGTGTTTTAACAATAAGTTCTAGTCTCATTTATTGAGGTGATATTTCCAATTTACCAAAAAAATTCTTAGAAATAAAAGAATGTGTAGACCCCGTATCAAAAAATACTGTAACAAAATATGAGTAAACAAACAAGGTACATGATAAAACTTCATTGGATGGAGAGACATCTGCTAACATAGTCGCGAAGAATCTCACTACACCTTTCTGCTTATTGTTTAGATTCTTTGAATCATTCAGAACTTTATTTTGGAAGGTATTTTCATAATGACCCATCTCACTAAATTTAAAAAACATTGTAGTTTTCTTATCAAGATTAGTCATAGGATCATTTTCATTATAATATCGAGCCATATGACCAAACTTAACACATCAAAAACACTTCCCAGTTTTAGTAAGGCATTCCCCAGGGTGATTCTTACCACACTTTTCACAGAATGGAAACTAAAGATTCATAGAATCATATTTATTTGATTGATTATTATCCATATATTTCTATCAAGACCGCTTATTTTGTCTGTTTCCAAGGTATATGTGGTCATCAAAAATCACCATTGCTACCGTCTCAACACATAAGGCAAGTTTCTCATAACTTTTGAACACACATGAATCTGATTTACTTCAATATCATGGTTTCAATTCTGAGTAAAAATGATTAATTTATCTATCAAGATCTAGAATAAGATTTTGAGCATACCTCGCCAGTTGGGTGAAGTTCACTTCATACAAAACTATTGAATCTTCTTCATTTTTCTTCAATTTAAGTAATTTATTCTCCATCCAATGTTGAACCACATTAAGAATATATTTTTCATGGAAAATAATTTTAAATTCATCCCACTATATGGAATCAATATCTTCTATATCCTAGATATTCTTGACCATTAAACACCACTTATATGCTTTACCTTCAAAATGATAATTGGAAAGAATTACGTTTTGATTATATAAACATCCCATAACATCGAATATCTTTAAAAGGGATTTAATCCATCATTCAACTGCTATTGGGTTAGAAGATCCACTAAAAGTAGGAGTGTGTTGTCTTATAAATTATTCCACAATCATTATGTTTCTTTGTGGTAACTATGGTTATTATCTTGTTTGGATGCCACCTATATTTATTTCATGTGTCAGCGGAGCCATTACTATCACAAAATAATCAGTTCCAATCCCTACTATTCTTGGCTACAGATTCAAAAACATATCATTATATCATTGTCGTTTCACTTCAGCTTCCCCATTTCTTCTGCAGAAAACCATTCGGAACAAACATATCTTAGTTAAAGAAACATGGAAATATTTAAATGCTATAACATTTAAAATTAACTATATAGTAAAAATCATTTATTAATTTTTTTTAACATTATCTTAACCCCTAAAGTTATCTAATCCATCCTCTACTACCAACTATAAGGACCCTACCTTATTTAATTACATAACCCTGAATTTTAGTTAAGAACACACTTTCTTTAAAATTAATATTATTTTCAAGTTTATATTTTTATATAATCAGGATAAAATACATACATAACATTCCACATTTATATAGAGAAGATAATATAAAACAATATCCATTTTTCCCAAAATATGAAACTTTTTAAATAAAACATCGTTTCTTTGAAAAATATTCATAACATTTAACAAGGATTACATATTTGTCTTACACATCCTTATAACCCATGAAAATCATTTAAAACATGGGATAAGAAAAAAAGGCTTAGTATGGGATATAAAAAGAAGTAATGGAAACATTATTTCATGAATAATTATAAACGCATGAAATCATTTAAAAAAAGACAAACATATCACCCATATATAATTACTTTTTAAAACTTGAGATTTATAGGAGATTTACAAAAAAACATAATGAACATAAATAGAACCATAAAGGTATATTAGGGAATTAATTACATAATATTTTAAACCTATTAGTTACCATATAATATTTAACCCTGATGGCTACCTCACAATGTAACCCTCAAGACTACCTTATTTTGTAACCATCATAGTTACAGTTGGAGTAACCATATTGTTGAAATCCAACTTACACATACCCAATGTATTGGAGGTTGATATAGGTAACACCCTTTATTATAATAAATTACCAAAAACTAGAACATAATCATAACACTTGAATAATTTCATAAAAACATTTTTTTTAATTTTGTAAAATAGAATTTGAAAATAAGATTTTTAAAGAAAATCTCCTTAGAAATATCATATAATTTATGTGAGACTTAATAGAGTGGATGTAATATATATATACACTATAAATACACATAATTAAACATAATTAAAAAAAATTCATCACATAAGAAATTTTAATACCACATAATTAATGAAGTAGATGGTTTACCTAATTAATGAAAATTGGGTTACGAATTATCTTACCTCAGTTTATTCTTACTTAATTTTTTTTTAACCTCATGTATAATGGTAAAAATAGTGTTATTAATTTATTATAGAAAAATATTATTTCTTATAACACCTTATATGATCATTTTAAAACATCATTTCTGATTTTAATTATTATTATTTTGTTCCTTCCATTGTTTTAGGTGCGTTCTTTACATGATTTCCATTGCCGGTTTGTATTTTATTTTCAGCTTGTATGTAAATAAAATTATAGAAGTGGAGTGAAATTGTATTCATATGTTTCAAAAATATTAAATGATTTCATAAATAATTTTGGTTATATGGTATGAGTAAAAATCATTAGATAAATATTTAGTGATATCCGTTTAGAATATTTTGGGAGTCCTTTGATAATCACAAACATCTTTAATCATATACCATTAATATTACGAATATAAGTTAATTAAAAAATATAATAGAAGTTATATAATAAAATTTAAAATATTATTCAACCATTAAAATGGTTTTACAAATATATTTTAAGGAAGTAATGGAAATTGAAAACATATCATCAATGATTTTGGTAAATCGGCACATCACAGATAATGTTCTTATTTTTAGAATCAGAGTGGGGAAAGAGAAGAAGTAAATTGATGAATTTCTCCATAAAAGTGATAAAATAAAGAATACATAACATTATGGATATTTCATTCTTCTTTGATAAGGGAAGGATAAGAGAGTATAAGAAAATAAAATAATTGAAAAGAAATCATATAAAAACAAAAGAGGATTTTTACCTATTGATCTATTATCGTTGAGATCCTCTTTAAAGCCCTTGGATTTGGACTCATGGTGAGACCAAATGGTCTTGGAAATGGGGGATGGACTTTTTAAGTGTTTTTTTCAGAACATAGACAATGATCAAGGATTGAGTGGTGTGAGAGGAAGAGGGGGTTGAGGGTGGTATTTTTACTGGAGGAGAGGAGGGGTTTTACATTATTTTAATAATTTGTTTAATATTTTTGCTCAAGACCATGAATATTATTTATTCATGTGACCAAAATTATTAATAACTATATGTGAGCTCAAAACAATGTCCATTTAAAGCATCAATGACTCAAGTATGATGCATGAATTCATTAATTTATCAAATTTTGCAATTATCAAATATCACTATTCACAAAATTCAAATATTTTAGAAACATACCAGAAATTCACTGTAACAATTTTTTGAAGTTTAGAATTCCAAAATGAACTCCATTTTTTAAAATTATTTTTCTAATATTGATTAATTTAATTTTTAAAAAAAATATATTATTCAAAACATAACAATTTTATAACTATAACTTATTTTATAATACCTTTAAAAATTAATCAAGGTCTCATTAATTATTATAAATAAATTCATTGGCGAGTTTACTATTCATTTGGTCATATTAATATTTATAAAGGTGGATTACTATTCATAAGGGTATGTTATTATTCACCAAAAATTATGTTTTTCATATACAACTCCAAATAACATAGTAATAGAAACTATGTATGTTCGTTTTTTAAAATTCAAATCATAGTATTGGAAAAATTATTTTTAATATCTAGTTTATAACTATCTCCTTAAAAAAAGTTCCATTATGAAGAGAATCAGTGTTTCATGAATTTCATTAATTTTTTTTGTAAAACCTTTGGGTGTTATAGTAATATCATGGGAATTTTTATTCATTCGGATTAAAATAAAATATCTTATCTTTGATATGAATTGTCATATCAATTACAGATATCAATTCATCTATTATAGTCAAAAAGGTTCTTTAATTTCACCAGATGGTGTTTTTAATTAATTATAAGGAGAGTGGAATAGTACTTACATTAGGAATGTTTTATTTTTTATGATACTATATCTATATCATATCAACTTGTGGAAAAAATTCAAGGAACCATACGGTTAAATATCTATCATATATTACAAGATGTATTTTATAAGTATGTTGAGGAATTTCTCAAGGATTTCTCATGAATACCTATGATGATATAATTATATTTATCCATTTATAATTTTTATAGATAAAACCCTAACTGGAGTGTAAGGGGTTCATTAAACCAAGTGATTCTCCTTGGGAAACCCTCATTCCTTTTACTAAAAAGGTTGGAAATAATATGTGGTTGTATATCAAGTACTAAATACTAATTCATGTAACATTAAATAATAAATATAAATTTCCTTGTATTGATGGATTATTTAAAAACCATAAGGGATATAGGTTGTTTTCAATGATTGATTACCACTTTGTATGGTGTAATCTATGGTTATTTTTAAATACATATCAACGGTGGATTTAAAATGTTGTTACATCCATTATGAGTTCTTATTCCTCCCTTTTAGTTTAAATAATGTTATGAAATTATTTGAGGAAATTATGGATAAATTATTCCAAAAATAAATTGACAAAATTATGGTATTATTCATGGAAAAACTCATGATATATTCAAGATGAAAACTTGACCATATAAATACATATAGGTTGTTTTATAAATTTTCCATGAACATAAATTATACAAAATGTTTCATAAATGTCTCGTTTATATTTCATAAGTAAATGTTCGAAGACAAATTATTTTAGATAAATTAGTCAAGGTACATCTTGTTACGATGATGTCCATTATTTCTTGGGAGGAAATTACGAACGTCTTTCAGATCTATAGTTTTCATGTGATTTCAAAATTTTAAGAAAATATTATCAATTACATCTAAAAAATTATCTCTATTAATAGAGAATCTAATATAAAATTATTGAAATTCTAATTGGGTAAGTAGTGAATGAAATAATTTTTAAATCACAAGTGAAATATCATATTTTTTAGTTCTTATCCTTCTCGTGAAATTTGACAACCATGAGATATTTTGTGATTCTTCATGAGATGGAAGATAGTATCTCATTATTCAAGGATATCTTTTTATAGATTATATATTAATACAAATTTAAAAACATTAAAATTCTTATAATTTTTTTAATTTGGTTTTGGAAATAGTGTTTTATACCATGAAGATCTAGAATAAATATATCTTTAGTAGAAAGATAATAGTATATACTCATCATAAGCGTTTGAAGTATATCATCTCACAACACGAAATAAATTTTAGACAATATAGATAGTAAGATTATTTTCAAAACATTCATTTTGAATATTCATATACTCTAAGAAATGGAAGTATTATAAAATATGGTCTGAGTATCAAAACACAAACCCAATATATTAGAGAGGCTAAAGAACAATGGTATTTAATGGGCATGTAAAATTATATTCATTTCAAGATTAATGAATTAGAGATCATTATAGTGATTTCTAGCAAGAATGTCATTTATTCATTATTAAAGGATGTGATAATGTAAATATTATCTAACACATATTATAAAGGGATGATAAAAACTTTTTATATTTGGTAAATTTTTAATGGGAGGAGGTTGGAATCACATTTAATTCTTTTTTATAGAGAAAGAATGATTGTTCCTACTCCTTTTAGAAACAAATTTATTTGGGGCTTTCATCGTTGTAGTCATAAATTGAATCAAGGAGTTAATAAAATATATCATCACATTAAATAGTTTTTTTCTGTATAGGTTTTAGAATTAATGTCCCATTACATGGTTTATATCGATTATTTTATAAAAAATGATTGTATAAAACCAATAATGAACTGTTTTTTTTTTCAAACATTACCTATACAGACTTTGACATTGTAAAACATTTCAGTGGACATTATAGTGTTTTTAGCCAAGAAACCTTTAAAGAATGATATTATTTAGTTTATAGTCTATTTACTCCTAAAGTCAGATCACTTCATACTAATTCAAGTATAAAATTCTATTAAGGACCTTAAAATGTTATTTGTCAACGATATCATTAAGAGTTATTAAGTTATAAATTCATTCATTTCAGATAAAAATATATGTGTAAAGATCCGGAAATTTCAAGGAAATTTTTTTCTTAATTTTTTTTGGAATTTTACAAGAACACAGTTTCTGACAGCGCCTGATTCTGAGGCCCGGTGTGCCCAGAATCAATTTCCGAAGTTTGGCTCGGGTACGTTCAGTGAACGAACGAGCGGGAATTTCTATCTTTTGAACCGGTGCCCGGAATCAAATTCCGAGGGAACCGATGGAACCATAGCACCGGTTTTTACTTAGGAATGCCTTTCCTGGAGTTGCGTTTGCTTGGGAGCAGTTGTTTATTAAGGTTGTGGTTTAAGTGTAATGAAAAATAAAATTTGTGTTACAAATTTTATTTATCTTCTTAAGTGGTTATATCCTAAGTGTGGAAGTTGGGGTGGAATCACAAGTTCCTAACTAACCAAGTGAGGATTAAGGTGAGGTGGGGCCCACATGAGCCCCAACCCTTCACCTTCCCCTTAACTCTCTTCTACCCCCTTTAAACTCCCTTGCACTTAATGTGCCAAAACCCCTCAAATTCCTAACTCCTTAAACTCCTTAACTCCCTTGAACCCCCCCCCCAATTAAATGTGACTCTTCACTTCCACCTTCATTAATTTTGGCGCCTCTCCACCCATTAATGAAGGATGTAACTTAATGAATTTGAATTATTTTGAATTCATTAAGCTAACCCTATAATAAGGTGTGTTGTTTTATTGTTTGGGGTTGGCTAAATCTTTGTGATAGAGTCATGGAAGGATTGAAGAGAATTCCACCCTCGACGAAGAACACGAAGGACATCTCCAAACATGGAACAACGTCTTCTCGACGAAGAATGCCTTTTTCAAAGAAGAATGTGAAGTATCCAACATCGATCCCTTCTTGGATGCCTCCTTCCCACTCCATCCGGAATAAAGAAGGGAGCGCCTTTCACGAAGAACGCCGACGTCGTCAACGACTTCTCTTTTCCGATGTCGACGAATCGCCGCCGCCTTTCCGCGACTTCGTCAACACATAACGAAATGCGAGGTAGGGGTTTGTTGTTGCTTTATTTAATTATTTTCCGTTCTTGGTTCTAGCATGACAAACTTGAGGATGAACGTTTAAGTGTTATCGTCTAACGAGAGGGGGACCGGACCGCACAAACACGGCCAAAACCCCCTCCTTTGTTCTTGAATGTTTCTTGCGGATGAAATGAGATAGCATGGTGTCGTCGCACCACGCGGGAATCACACGGAAATTATTGCGCGGCGTCGTCGCGCCACGCCGTGGAAAGAATTATCATGAACACGACGCCATCGCGCCGCGTCGAAGGAAACCGAAGACGCCGCGGCCGGAGCGGGGCCGCGGCGGAGGGGCGCGGTGTCGTCGCACCGCGCCGGATGACGAAGGCCGCGGCCGGTTCCGGGCCGCGGCGGATCGTGATGACCGGCGGCCAGCCGGGCCGCCGGTGCCGGAAGACGGAAGAGGACTGGCCCTTGCCGGTCCTGTTGACAAGAAGCCGGCCGGCCGGGTTGGTGGAAACCGGGGGAATTTAATTCCCCCGGGTAGTTATTTGACCCCCCATTATGAGGGGGGCCGGTTTCACAAAGGGGGGGCAGGCGGCCCCCCGTTTCCAGCAAGCTCGGCCTTCGGCCAAGCTGGCAGCGCGCCTTGCGCGCTGCCTTGCGCCGAACCGGCGCGCCTGGCCGGTTCGCCGCGCCGGGCCACGCCGGGACGGGCCGCGCCGGGCCGGTCCGGGCCGCGCCGCGCCGGGCCGGGCTATGTCGTGTCGGGTCGACCCCGTCCGGGGCGGGTCGACCCGGTTCGGGCCATCCGGGGGGTCTCGGGCCGGGACGGCCTGGGCCCGAAACCCCCGTTACCGAGAGATTTGGTAAAATGCCAGTATCTTGGGCTACATGCCTCCAAACGACTCATCGTCAGCGACAACGCGATCCTTGGATCGAGACGGTCGTTTCAGTATACTATACTCAAGGTGCAACTTTCTTTTTGGGAGCCTACGTGGTTAAAACTCCATAGTTAAGCGTGCTTGGCCTAGAGTAGTGATCAGGATAGGTGACCTCCTGGGATGTTTCCCAAGGTGAGTGTGAGACGAAAAAGCCATTAACTCTCAGAACGGGCGTCCGATTGACGCACCGTCGGTTGCGTTGAGTTCCAGTTGACGATACGGAACTTTTGGCATCCTCCGCCCGAGTTTTGGATGTAGATGGATAGTGGCCGGGTTGGATCGCACCGAAATCCAACCGGGCCCCGAGAACGGAAAAGCTGATATCTTTCTGACAGAACGTCCTTTGGACGAACCGTCAGCGGCGTTGGTGATCGCGTTGAGAAATGGTCCCTATGAGTTTACCCTATGAGAGTTCGGGGTACATTTGAGATACGGCCGGGTTTGGTTTGCTCACGAAACCAACCGGGCCCCTGGGACGAAAAGGCTAATAACTCACAGACCGGGCGTCCGATTGACGCGCTGTCTGTTGCGTTGAGACCCCTATGACGTGGCTGTCCTTTGAGATACTTCTTCATGGGACTTTGAGATACTTGGAGTATCGACCTGTAGCTCATGGAGCGGGCCCTCCCAGTGAAGAGCGTGCGGAGTATGGAGACCGTGTAGCTGGCTGAGACCCGACGACTGCTGATCGAACGACTCGGTGTGTTACAGAGGTGCGCTTGGTTGTAGCGGCACATGTGAGCGCTTGGTTGTAGCGGCATACCCACGACAGAGGTGCGCTTGGTTGTAGCGGCACATGGGAGCGCTTGGTTGTAGCGGCAGACCCACGACAGAGTTTCGCTTGGTTGTAGCGGCACATGGGAGCGCTTGGTTGTAGCGGCATACCCACGAAAGAGGTGCGCTTGGTTGTAGGGGCACATGGGAGCGCTTGGTTGTAGCGGAAGACCCACGACAGAGGAGCGCTTGGTTGTAGCGGCACATGAGAGCGCTTGGTTGTAGCGGCAGACCCACGACAGAGGTGCGCTTGGTTGTAGCGGCACATGGGAGCGCATGGTTGTAGCAGCTGGGCCGCAGTACTCGATGGGTGGAGTTCTTCAGTAGTCTTAGGTTAGTGAGCAGTACCTCGGAGTCGTGACAGGACCACTGTACACTCCAGAGACGGAGCTCTTCAGCAGTTACGGTTTCGATAATGAAAATCCTGGTTTGAGCTGAGGCTTTTGACCTTGTGTTTACCTCATGATTGAGATGGGACACTTGCTAACTTAGGTATATGTATGGGCATATACCCGGGCAGTGGTTATCCGTTGATTTCACAATCCTTGTGTTTCCTCATGATTGAGATGGGTTACTTGATAACTTAGGTATATGTATGAGCATATATCTAAGTAGATGTTATCTGTTGAGATCTTCTTTGTGGTTATCCTTGTTGGTTTAGTGAGACCTTGAGGGTCTCGGGGTCCCTACTGAGTATCGTTATACTCACCCCTCCACGGGCTATGCCCGCACCTCGTTGTGTTGGTTGCAGACGACGGGCAGTGCTGACAGAAGCCGAGTATTCGAGGACTGGACAGTACCTGGAGGTGGACTATACGAAGAGATGGTACCCGTAGGAGGACCTCACGACGAGGCGGTACCCAGAGGTGGACGTGACGACGAGGCGGTACCCGGAGGTGGACCACTGGGTGAGACATACTCGGAGCGGACGGTGGGACCTGAGGAGCAGAGGAGCTATCTGTACCAACCCTTCAGGTGGAATTTCCAGTGGACAGCTCGGCGTAGCAGCTTTACTTTTCAGTTGCTGTTTTCCCTTTCGAGTTGTACTTTACAGTTGGGCTTGTATTTCCGGCCCCTTTTTACTTTCCGCACTTTCTGTTGTACTCAGTTTTTACTTAGTGTTTACTTCTTCCGCTTGTACTTTGTGGTGCTTGTTTTCTTTTATAAAGGCAATGTCTTCCCAGTTATCGGGATTTTACGCCTTTGGTGCTAGTCGCCAGCCCCTGGCCTATGGAAGGCGGGCTTGGGGTAGTCATGGCACGGGCCCCGAGGACGGGTCGTGACAAATTGGTATCAGAGGAGTTCGGTTCTACCGCAGAACTTATAACTCTGATGTTTCTTTCTGTGAAGCAATAGTGTTAAGGGTACCGAGTGTGGTTTTCAGTTCAGGGAGTCCAGTGTTGGTGCGGCGGCCGACGTATCCGTACACCAGGACCCTGACTACTGATTTCTGACTTTGTACACAAAAACAATGATTGCGTGTGTGTTTCCAAAGTTTTAAAGTCCGCTCAAACCAGGTCAGCTCACCAGGTATAAGACGTTGACCGTGTCACATCTGTTCAGGATGTCTCCACGCAGACAGTCAGTGGGAGTTCTGAGAGAGTACTCGATGACGGCTCACCGAGCGACGAGGCTCTGGTGCATGGCCCTTTTTACTATGTTGGCACCCTCGGGTGGTGTACCAGTACATCACCACCTGTTGAGCAGCAGATGCCAACAGCTATACTAGAAAACTGTGCACGCTGGCGGAGCGCATTGCACGAGTTCCAGCAGTAGAGGCCTCAGAAGTTATGAGGCGAGGCAGATTTCCAGACAGCAGAGCAGTGGATGGAGGCGATTGCTAGAGTTTTCCGCCTAGCTGAGACATCAGTAGAGTGGATGGTGGACTTGTCCACAAGGGTTTTCCAGTGAATGACCATGATGATGGTCCTCATAGTGATGAGGCTTCGGTACGTGAACCGATGCCTGAGATAGTGCCTTTGGGTAGTTTGTCAGCTATACATCACTACCTGTTGGTCAGCAGTTACAACCGGTGGTACCGGTAGGTGACACATGTAAGTTTACTGCCTTATATGTGTTCTAACTTCAGATACCCTCATGTTCCGAGGTGAACCTGACTCATAGGCGGTTGAGGACTGGCTTGAGGAGGTGGCCGAGAATTTTCTAGAACTTTTACAGTTTCGGCGGGACGACGTGTTGATAGTTGAGAATTCATCGAGGCGTACCGAACATATCGGGTACTCGATGGAAGCGTTTCAATCAGTGTAATAGAGGTCAGACCTCTGAGCATGGTATGTTTAAGGGCTTCCGAGCCAGCACCTTTTCTCTATGCATTACTACTTAGGCTAGAGTGCTAGAAGGAACCTTTGTGGTTGAGAATTCTTTGCTGATCGAATACAGCCAGAGAATGTTATAAGTTTGGAAAGCAGGAAACTGACAACAGTCTCGGAGACTTGGGCATGTAAAATGTTTCAAGAAGAGGAAATGTTAAGGACAGATGAATCTGCAGAACAGCAGACATGGAGGCAGAGCTTGGAGAGCAGCTCGTGGTGGTGTACATTTCAACATGTTACAATCACCCGCCTTTGTAGTCCCCGCTAGACTCAGGGA
This sequence comes from Viscum album, assembly GCA_963277665.1. Classification (NCBI taxonomy): domain Eukaryota; kingdom Viridiplantae; phylum Streptophyta; class Magnoliopsida; order Santalales; family Viscaceae; genus Viscum; species Viscum album. The sequence goes on from OY728135.1 coordinate 1,375,124,990, forward strand.
GTTGGAGAGCAGGGAAAGAGGGTAGCTGCTTGCGGTCATGGAGTGCGACCAAAAAGGGGCTCTAAGGATGATTCGAAGTGCGGAATTTATCTTCTACTAGCTGCCGTAGCCACAGGCATCGAAACAAATCATCCATTCCTTCCATGAATCTAGTCCCAGACCTAGAGATTCCGGTTAAGCCGTTGACATGACCCTCACGTCTGGAGATACCATTGGGAGGAGACTCGATAGTCACACATACGCCGACGGTGTGATCTGACCCTTGAGGCGAGAGTCTCGGTTAGGACCTCTTGGTGGCAGCATCGAGGCCTTACGACGTTAGTTTGAGTATGTATTTGGAAATCACTGTTCATACTCAAATTGACGGTATTAGGCAAACGTTGGGATGGGTTTTCCTTGGTCGGCGAAAAGGAAACCCTGGGCAGCACAAGATAAACTCGTGCATGGGAGGGTGTAGCCGATCATTCTTGGGTCGGCCAACCTTACCCTTGTGGCAGCATGAGTTTTGAGTTTCAGTTCTAACCTAAAAAGGGAGACCTTTAGAGTTCGAGGATGGCGACCACGTTCTTATACAGGTCTCACCTCGACAAGGTTTACGGAGATGTAGCCGAGGTGGCAAGAGATCTCCGAGGTTCAATAGACATTTCTAGGTCCCCAGCAGGGTAGGCGAGGTGGATTATCACTTGACCCATCCACCTTAGTTGCACCAGGTGCACGATGACTTTCATGTAACTGAATTGAGGAGATACGTGCTTGATCCTTCACACATCATCGACCTCAGGGAGTTGGACGTCGATGATAGAGAGACATGCATAGAGGTTCTAGTGGGGATCAAGAATAGACAGGAGCAGATCCTACGAGGATGATCGATTCCTTGGGTGCACTTCCTTTGACATTACGGGAACCTCCAGGTGAGCACATGGGAGCGGAAGGCTCAGATGCGTGCTCTGTACCGCTTTTGTGACCCTAGTTTGTGATGAAGCTTTACGGGGATGTAATGCCCTGAGGTGGGAGTAATTTAAAGATCCGGAAATTTCAAGGAAATTTTTTTCTTAATTTTATTTGGAATTTTACAAGAACACAGTTTCTGACAGCACCTGATTCCGATGCCCGGTGTGCCCAGAATCAATTTCCGAAGTTTGGCTCGGGTACGTTCAGTGAACGAACGAGCGGGAATTTCTAACTATTGAACCGGTGCCCGGAATCAAATTCCGAGGGCACCGATGGAACCGTAGCGCCGGTTTTTGCTTAGGAATGCCTTTCCTGGAGTTCCGTTTTCTTGGGAGCAGTTGTTTATTAAGGTTGTGGTTTAAGTGTAAAGAAAAATAAAATTTGTGTTACAAATTTTATTTATCTTCTTAAGTGGTTATATCCTAAGTGTGGAAGTTGGGGTGGAATCACAAGTTCCTAACTAACCAAGTGAGGATTAAGGTGAGGTGGGGCCCACATGAGCCCCAACCCTTCACCTTCCCCTTAACTCTCTTCTACCCCCTTTAAACTCCCTTTCACTTAATGTGCCAAAACCCATCAAATTCCTAACTCCTTAAACTCCTTAACTCCCTTGAACCCCCCCAATTAAATGTGACTCTTCACTTCCACCTTCATTAATTTTGGAGCCTCTCCACCCATTAATGAAGGATGTAACTTAATGAATTTGAATTATTTTGAATTCATTAAGCTAACCCTATAATAAGGTGTGTTGTTTTATTGTTTGGGGTTGGCTAAATCATTGTGATAGAGTCATGGAAGGATTGAAGAGAATTCCACCCTCGACGAAGAACACGAAGGACATCTCCAAACATGGAACACTGTCTTCTCGACGAAGAATGCCTTTTCCAAAGAAGAACGTGAAGTTTCCAACGTCGATCCCTTCTTGGATGCCTCCTTACCACTCCTTCCGGAATAAAGAAGGGAGCGCCTTTCACGAAGAACGCCGACGTCGTCAACGGCTTCTCTTTTCCGATGTCGACGAATCGCCGCTGCCTTTCCGCGACTTCGTCAACACATAACGAAAAGCGAGGTAGGGGTTTGTTGTTGATTTATTTAATTATTTTCCGTTCTTGGTTCTAGCATGACAAGCTTGAGGATGAACGTTTAAGTGTTATCGTCTAACGAGAGGGGGACCGGACCGCACAAACACGACCGAAACCCCCTCCTTTGTTCTTGAATGTTTCTTGCGGATGAAACGAGATAGCGTGGTGCCGTCGCACCACGCGGGAATCACACGGAAATTATTGCGCGGCGCCGTGGAAAGAATTATCATGAACACGACGCCGTCGCGCCGCGTCGAAGGAAACCGAAGATGCAGCGGCCGGAGCGGGGCCGCGGCGGAGGGGTACGGTGTCATCGCACCGCGCCGGATGACGAAGGTCGCAGCCGGATCTGGGCCGCGGCGGATCGTGATGACCGGCGGCCAGCCGGGCCGCCGGTGCCGGAAGACGGAAGAGGACCGGCCCTTGCCGGTCCTGTTGACAAGAAGCCGGCCGGCCAGGTCGGGCCGGACGGGTTGGTGGAAACCGGGGGAATTTAATTCCCCCGGGCAGTTATTTGACCCCCCATTATGAGGGGGCCCGGTTTCACAAAGGGGGGGCAGGCGGCCCCCCGTTTCCAGCAAGCTCGGCCTTCGGCCAAGCTGGCAGCGCGCCTTGCGCGCTGCCTTGCGCCGAACCGGTGCGCCTGGCCGGTTCGCCGCGCCGGGCCGGGCTGTGCCGGGCCGGGTCGACCCCGTCCGGGGCGGGTCGACCCGGTTCGGGCCATCCGGGGGGTCTCGGGCCGGGACGGCCTGGGCCCGAAACCCCCGTTACCGAGAGGTTTGGTCAAATGCCCGTATCATGGGATACAGGCATCCAAACGACTCGTCGTCAGCGGCAACGCGATCCTTAGATCGAGACGGTCGTTTCAGTATACTATACTCAAGGTGCACCTTTCTTTTCGGGAGCCTATGTGGTTAAAACTCCATAGTTAAGCGTGCTTGGCCTAGAGTAGTGATCAGGATGTGTGACCTCCTGGGAAGTTTCCCAAGGTGAGTGTGAGACGAAAAAGCCAATAACTCTCAGACCGGGCATCCAATTGACGCACTGTCTGTTGCGTTGAGTTCCAGTTGACGATACGGAACTTTTGGCATCCTCCGCATGAGTTTTGGATGTAGATGGATAGTGGCCGGGTTGGATCGCACCGAAATCCAACCGGGCCCCTGGAACGAAAAAGCTGATATCTTTCTGACAGAACGTCCGTTTGACGAACCGTCAGCGGCGTTGGTGATTGCTTTGAGAAACAGTCCCTATGAGTTTACCCTATGAGAGTTCGGGGTACATTTGAGATAGGCCGGGTTTGGTTTGCTCACGAAACCAACCGGGCCCCTGGGACGAAAAGGCTAATAACTCACAGACCGGGCGTCCGATTGACGCGCCGTCTGTTGCGTTGAGACCCCTATGACGTGGCGGTCCTTTGAGATACTTCTTCATGGGACTTTGAGATACTTCGAGTATCGACATGTAGCTCATGGAGTGGACCCTCCCAGTGAAGAGCGTGCAGAGTACGGAGACCGTGTAGCTGGCTGAGACCCGACGACTGCTGATCGAACGACTCGGTGTGTTACAGAGGTGCGCTTGGTTGTAGAGGCACATGGGAGCGCTTGGTTGTAGCGGCATACCCACGACAGAGGTGCGCTTGGTTGTAGCGGCACATGGGAGTGCTTGGTTGTTGCGGCAGACCCACGACAGAGTTGCGCTTGGTTGTACCGGCACATGGGAGCGCTTGGTTGTAGCGGCATACCCACGACAGAGGTGCGCTTGGTTGTAGCGGCACATGGGAGCGCTTGGTTGTAGCGGCAGACCCACGACAGAGGTGCGCTTGGTTGTAGCGGCACATGGGAGCGCTTGGTTGTAGCGGCAGACCCATGACAGAGGTGCGCTTGGTTGTAGCGGCACATGGGAGCGCTTGGTTGTAGCAGCTGGCCCGCAGTACTCGATGGGTGGAGTTCTTCAGTAGTCTTAGGTTAGTGAGAAGTACCTCGGAGTCGTGACAGGACCACTGTACACTCCAGAGACGGAGCTCTTCAGCAGTTACGGTTTCGATAATGTAAATCCTGGTTTGAGCTGAGACTTTTGACCTTGTGTTTACCTCATGATTGAGATGGGTCACTTGCTAACTTAGGTATATGTATGGGCATATACCCGGGTAGTGGTTATCCGTTGATTTCACAATCCTTGTGTTTCCTCATGATTGAGATGGGTTACTTGATAACTTAGGTATATGTATGGGCATATATCTAAGTAGAGGTTATCTATTGAGATCTTCTTTGTGGTTATCCTTGTTGGTTTAGTGAGACCATGAGGGTCTCGGGGTCCCAACTGAGTATCGTTATACTCACCCCTGCACGGGCTATGCCCGAACCTCGTTGTGTTGGTTGCAGACGACGGGCAGTGCTGACAGAAGCCGAGTGTTCGAGGACTGGACAGTACCTGGAGGTGGACTATACGAAGAGATGGTACCCGGAAGAGGACCTCACGACGAGGCGGTACCCAGAGGTGGACGTGACGACGAGGCGGTACCCGGAGGTGGACCACTGGGTGAGACATACTCGGAGCGGACGGTGGGACCTGAGGAGCAGAGGAGCTATCTGTACCCACCCTTCAGGTGGAATTTTCAGTGGACAGCTCAGCGTAGCAGCTTTACTTTTCAGTTGCTGTTTTCCCTTTCGAGTTGTACTTTACAGTTGGGCTTGTATTTCTGTCCCCTTTTTACTTTCCGCACTTACTGTTGTACTCAGTTTTTACTTAGTGTTTACTTCTTCTGCTTGTACTCTGTGGTGCTTGTTTTCTTTTATAAAGGCAATGCCTTCCCAGTTATCGGGATTTTACGCCTTTGGTGCTAGTCGCCAGCCCCTGGCCTATGGAAGGCGGGCTTGGGGTAGTCACGGCACGGGCCCCGGGGACGGGTCGTGACAATATGTGTGAAATCAAGATTCACGATGTAACTTTATTTATCCTTGGATACTCAACTACCATTGTTTATCGATTACCAACCCTATTAACATGGGAAAATTGAGTGGATTAATCAATTTTTTGAGGATATTCATCCAGAATGTGTTCTATATCTTGATAAATCATTGGAGGAAAATTTTATTGGATTAAATTTAAATATAATTTTTGAGGATCAAAAAATAATTTTTTATTAATTAATTGTTAATAATTATATCAATAAGTTTACATAATTTCATTATGTATGTTAGGTGGTGGAGAAAGAATCTATCTAATAAATATAAGGATAATACACAATTATTTGGTTAATGAAAATGAAATATTTTTGTCTATTATTAGATATATATAAAGATTGTTGACAACATTTGAAAAATAGGATGACTATGGCTTGATATAAATGTGAAAAGAAACTACTAAATCTAGAGTTTTGTATATAATAATTTATAAATATTAGAGATTAAAAGGTTGATGTTTTCTAGTAAATTAACTATTGGAAAACCTATATGGCTATAATTAAAATAACTAAACCATTTTGAATGTTATAAAGAGAATCCAAATGAAGTTTTGGAAAAACCATTATAGTATCATAAAGAATTAAGTGTGGTGAAATCAATGATGAAATTCACTTGTATGAATATCTATAATAGTTGTGCTAAAATATAGAGTAAAGAGTAAGCTAAGATATGTGAAATATTATATCTGAGTATTTAAATGCTAAAAACCCTAGAAAAAAGATAAATAGGATAAGAAATTTTTTTTGAGATCCCCTAATACATTTTAAGTATGTTGAATTTTAAAGTTTATATTTAAAATTTTAAAAATATAGAGTTTATAATACATTAAAGTATCATCATAAGAAATTTTATATTGATTTTGGAAATATTGGGTAAGTCTTCATTCATTTGTCTTTATAGGACTTCGTAATACTTTTGATGTTTAGAGGTGTAAATATGGCAATGTCTCTAAGATTACCTTGATTTATAATACTTTTTTGGGACTCTGTATGACTTTAGGAAACCATGTATGACTTTATTTCCCTACATATAAGACATAGATACTTAAAACAATTCCCATATAGGTGGAATTATAAAAATTCTAGAGTTAAATTAACTTTATAAGTATTTTTTTTCATGTTTATAAGACTTCATGAGTTCATAAAATTATGATGTGAAGCATATTTTAGGTCCCAATATTCTCATAACTAAATTGTGATTATTCTCTTCAATTAGAAAGAGTATTTTTTTTGTAGAAGTTGGTTAGTTTAGTTTCTAGTACATGATAAATAAATCATTCCAAGAACTAGTGGGACCATCAAAGGTTCATACCTTATAATGGAATCATGGTGTTCTAGGATGTTTGTTAATTAGAAAACTCTAGAATGATTTTTATGGATGTGTTTACTGAAACATGTGTCCAAGTTCAAAGGAGTTATTGTGGATAACATGTTAATTTTTAAATAGATTAATATCCATGGAAGTAATATGGAAGGTATTATTAGATGAAAAGTTTCACATTTTTATGAAATTAATGGTGGTCCTTCTTACCTAGTTTATTAGTAACTTGAACCAAAGACTAGATTCAAAATAATGAATTAGAAAATATTCTATTTAGTGAATTACAGACTCATTTTCTTCATAAATATTTCTTAATAAATTATTAGTTATTTTCATTTATTTATTATAATTTTGTTAAATATAACGAAATAAGTATTGTTCCTATTATACGGGTCGGACAACTTATTTGAAGAACATTAGTTTATTGTGTTTTTTTATATTTTTTAAGTACTTCAAATAGTATTATTTATAATTGTTTTACATTCCATGTGAGTGATTATAACCATTAGTATATGTGTATGTGAGTAAAAACATCACGAATTAAGTAGGGTGTGATTAATTCAAAAATTTGTTAATATTAGACGAGTGTGGAGTTTTTAGAGGATTGGATTCCCTTGAACAAACCCTCTAGTGTGCAATATTTGGGTGGATAGGAGGTCCTGGTGTAACAACCTGAAATTTTATTATGTATATTTTTTAAATAAATATTATATTTCCCTATAAAAAAGACCAAATTAAATGATCCACACCATATTAGACGAATAACAAATAATAAAATTATATAAAGAATAAAACATATATTAATTGAACATTTAGTAATCAAATAAAAATTATTACATATAGAGGATAAATAACTAACATGATTAAAAAGGATTATTCCTTATAGTATAACTATTTAATTTTTTAATATATTTAATAAAACAATTTTAAATGAATATCATGAAAATATATAGTCTTACATTCTTTATATAAGAATTTGGTATAGAATATTATCTAGACCACTTATTATTACAAAATGAAATTTGTTAATCAAATAATATTTTACTATTTTATGAATTTTGATTTAATTTTTTTATAACTTTGGAATTTTATTTTGTTAAAAAAAATATTATTTTTGAATTTAAAATATCGAAAATATATTATTCTGAATGTTTTAATTTTTTCAAAAATAATGAATTTTTATTAAATAGTGAAAAATACAATTTTTACTAAAACATAACCTTTACGAATATATAAAAAATTATAAATAATTTAAAAAATATATAATATTTTTAATGATCAAATATTTATATATCATGTAAAAATATAAAACTTTAAATTACATTCAGAATTTTGAAAATATATGTTTAACATTTTAAGCACTCATGTAGTAATTTCTAGCAATAGAAACAATTTTTAGTCTATTAATTGAATATATATTATTGTCGAATAAATAGGTTATTATTTCTTTGAAATCAACATAAAATTAATTTCTTATAGTTAATAAATATAAAAAATAAAAATAAATGACATTGATAATTTTATCTTACACATAAATTTTAATATTAAATATACACATAAAAAGGATTTTTATGGGTTAAATGTGATAGTGAGAAAAATATTTTTTCTCATATAAAATAAATATACATATAAAATGTATTTGATATTTTTAATTAGTAGTTACATATTATATAATAAGGTATATTTTATTTTATGTCATAAAAAACAAAATACATTGGTAAAAACCTATTATTATGGTAGAAGTTAAAATGATAAATAAAAGGATAACCAAAGTGGTAAATGGACTAAAATGTTAAAACTATGTTTATAAGATAGGTGGTTGGGGTGTTTCTAGACTAAAATATACATTTACACAATTATAGTTCAATTTTTTTCATCTTGAAATGTGAAACATGTTCACTCTTTATATTAAAATAATCAATTTATAATCAGTCCATTCTCAAAAATTATAAAAGGGGAATATCACTTCCCCTTCAAAAAAACTCCAAAATTTATGTTTCCTCTTTAAAATATACCTTATTTAAATACCATTGAAAAATATTTCACTTACTTAAGCATCAATAGAAAACATTCTTTCCTAAGTCCCCCCATTCTAAGGGATCTTTTAAAGGAATCTCAATGTTCTCAATATGAGTACTAACTTTTCACAAATCATGTTTCTTTCCTATCATTACCTTTAAAATATTTTTTCATCAAAATAAAATTTAATGTATTTAATATTTATTTTATAATTAATTATTTAATATTTATGAAATAACCATTAAATATATTTCTCCTTTTCCATTAAATAAAATAAAAACACGATTCATGTGTTTATGCAGACTACCATCTCTACAAAGTAATGTATCTCATTTTCCATCTACTTTATTTATTATTTATTTTAAAAAATTATATCTAACTCACACCCCTAAAAATATTCCAATAATATCATTATTATTTTTTAATAATGGTATTATTCCAAAATAAATCACTTTCATAACCATAATCGTACAATAATTATGGCATGTTCATGTTTGGGTTAGTCAAACCACCTGTATGAAAAATGAAATAAAATAATATCATAGATGACCAAGAGAACATAATTACTAATAAAATATGATATAAATTTATAACAAATGACTTATAATTTTCAATAATTTTTTCATTTAAATTAAAAATCTTTAATTATGATACCAATTTATATTTGTTATAAATCATCTAAATATTTCCATTGATGATTTAATCATTAAGGATCATAAAAATAATTTAATAAAATAAAATTATTACATTATTGAAAATTGTAAATCATATATTATAGTAACATTTATATTTTATAAATGATGATATTTTTGTGAATGAAAAATAACAAAAATGTTATTAAGAAACATGTTCACAACAATCATGATTACTCACACCCATAATAACTAACTAAAATACTTATAGATATTAATTATAATTTTTTTTATAAAATTTTATATATATCAATAATTTTTATATGTAATTGATTAAGATAATTATTTTTTTTGAAGGAGATTCAGTCACTTTAGTGGAGTTCAATAATTAATTTATGGGGTTCATTTGAAATTTAATTTCTTAAGACATATTTTTTATTGTGCATCATGATATATTTAATATGGTTTTATTACTACATAATGAATTTATTTTAATATATTTTTGTACTTCATGAGGATTCCCATTTTATTAAAAAAATTACTTTCTCTTTGACTCATATTTTTCTTGAAGTGTTTCTTGTATGTGAAACTGACACATCCACTTTTTTAAGTCAGGAAACTCCATTTTCTATGTCCATATTAATTGGATTATTTTTTTTAATTTACTTATTGATTCCTAATAAATTTATTATTTTCATTTTATACTAATTTGGAATTAAATAAAATGTTTTGATGAAATTCTAATCATTTTATATATGAGTCATTTTCATTAATGTTTACAAAGAATATATTTTAAACATTTTCCATGATAAAACATAATTACACTATCATTTTATTTTTTTATAAAACATTCTCTATATATATTTATGGTTTCAAAATTAAATTTTTATTCTCTATTTTTTATAAAATAATTTTATAAATTTTTTCAGAAGAGTAATGATATTGTTTATCTCCAAATATTTTTTTTATTCTCTTAAAAAAAGTTTTTCATCTAATAAACATATTTTGACATATTTTAAAATTGATCAAGGATATTTTAAAAATAATTCCATCGAAATTATTCTTCCAAATGGATTCTGAAATATTATTTTCTATCATAGGAATGATTAATCACTACATTTGTCTTACCTAGAAATTATAGGATTATAAAATAAATATTTCTTGAAATTCCATTCCTTTATGAATACACTATATCTATTTACTTGGATTGATGTGTGTTTAACATGACTCCATATATCAATTTATTGCAGAAATTATTAATCTAACCATATATACTATGTTTATACAGTTTATTTACCATAGGATTCCAAAACTGGTTTTTAACATGAATGTTACTTATTATCACTGAATAACCATTTATTTTCCACAGATTTATCATGTCATGATTTTTTACGGATCCATGAATGAATTATTTATGCGACATACATATATAATGTAAAATTAATATTTTAAAGGGTACACCTGGATAGTACTCCAATGCATTAGGCAAATAAACAATATCTAGAGATGTCATGTTTATGATACCTCTGTAGTATTCCTTGTTAATTTTTTAAGATACCTTATTGAAAAACTTTGGTAATATGATTATGTGTTTCCTTAGTTTTGAAAGTTGGTGATATGTTTATAAAATCATGTATTATGTTATTTTCATAATCTTTTGATGCAAATATACTATTATATCTATTCCATAATGATAAAAGCTTCATTTTATAATTATTTTATTTTTTCCCATGTCTTAATTGTTATTATTTAAATACTATGTGTTCTTATACCATTATTATATTTTCATTAACAATGTTAATATCATGAACACTTATGATCTTTAATAGTAATCTTTTATGTTTACTCTTACTGAACACCTAAGATCACAACTCATTATGATTCAATTTAAAAATTTGATAAAGATAAGTAATATATATAATTTGTTTTTTAGTTTATCATGTGTAGAGAAATGTTATTATATTTTAAAAGACTTTTATAGATTAGTAATTTTCTTATATACTGGTAAAAATGTTTAATTTTTAAAAAATAAATTGGGTTGCTGGTTATTTTTTGATTTAATTATTTTAAACATTAAATTAAAAATATCATGGGAATATATTATAATGAAATATTTTGTTTAAATCATGTAATTGTGAGACAGTCAAATTCATATTCTATCTTTTTTGGTATCAAATAAGAGTTTAGATAACTTTAGGCATTATGATTCCATTAATTGAGGTTATAAATGTCATCTAGGGGTGATAATTTTTGTTTCATAATAATTTAAAATATATATATAACCCATTGTGTTATTTAAGGTGATATTGAATATTTTATGGATTAGGATAAGTAACCATTAGTAAAAACATAAGTGATATGTCTAAAGGATATTTCCACGTATATGATAACATACTCTAGGTTTATTAAATTATAGAATGTGTGGTTCTAATTTTAATTTCATACATGTACGAATATTTAAGATTTAATGTGGATTTGGAACAGATTCACCCATGGGTAATCACCACCAAAAAGGATGGTTTATTATCAACTTATTCATTACTTTGGTGGATGATGAGTGGGCATAAAACTGCACCCCCAACCAGGCACTCCCAAAGAATATTTTTTGGTTAATTACATTATCATTAAAATTCATTATGAAAGAATTATTATGTTATATAATAAGGTTATGTAATATGATAGAAACCAAACTAGAGTAACCTATGTTTAACCTAAGAGTGATTTATGTTGAACTAAATGCTAAAGTAACAATTTCAAAGAATAGAACATTTTGAGATTGAAATTTTTCATGTAATAATCTTACCATAATAATATTATGGTGTCCATTTCTAATGTTAAATCCTTTTTGGTTTAGTAATGTAATATTATATGTGAAACCATATTTACTATGCTTTCCCCATACGTTATAGAGATTTTACTAATGAGAAAGACAATGAAATAATATCTAGACTCATAATTACTTTTATTATTCCTTATCATATATCATAAATTATGATTAACAACCTGAACTTTATTGAGTTTCCAAAAAAAATATAGAAGTTAGGGATGAAGTCTTATGGATGTTCCGGTGAAAAAGATTCAATTTCCTTTGTGTAAAAAATTAGATAACAATCACCAAGGAGAATTTTTTAAATCTAAGAAAAGTTTTTTGTATCGAAAAGGAGGCCATATTGAAACTAATTTTCATTTAATAGTTATGAGCTTAGAGGATACGATGAATGGAGAAAAAGTATGTCAAGATGTGCCACCAATAGTTACATTTCTTAAATATGGGGAACATAGACATTATCAATGTCACAACCCTAATAAAAGGGTTAACGAGGATTATAAGACTAATGATTTCCATGAATAGGGATAAACTATCAATCCAAAACTATTAGTGTGGGTTTTGAAAACAAAATTTAATGAGGAGCATTTATTAACCACTCATGAACTATGAGTGTTGTATTTATATCATTTTCAAGGTACTCATATGTTCCTTTATTCTTTACAAAAAACATAAAATATTCACCAAAATGATTATATGTTTGATTATTAATAAAAACTTTTAATGGTATGATTATTATATACTAAGTATATAACTCTTCTATAATTGATTTTTATATAAATGTGTTCCCAATAAAATCCAATTATCATTCCTTTAGTAAAATTTTATGAGATATTAGGAATTTATTGGATCTATTGCCAATAATAATTTCTAATATAGGAAAATAACTTTTAAAAATAACCCATTATCTCCAATTGATACATGGAGGACAATTAAATCTGTATAAAAAGTTACCCTAATATATTCTTGTGTTTAGCATAAATTTTTAACATAAAAAAATCATCATTAGTTATATTACTATTATGAGAAAAAAGATGATTTAAATAGTCATACAAAAGAAATTACCGATGAAACCTTATTGGAAATAAAATCTTGATTCATGGACACCCATAAAATTTCAAGTGGGGGAAAATTTAAATTATGAGGATGAAATTTATTTATTGGGGTGGAATGTAACAACCTGATATTTTACTATTTATTTTTCTTAAATAAAATTGTTCTCATTCTACATGAGACACCATACTAAATCTATTTAGCACATATTATGTGAATGTTATTAAATATAATTATAATAATAATGAAACCTCTGTCGAATAAAAATAATACAATCAACTAAAAAATATTATATTTAGAGGATAAATAATTAATATGATTAAAAGTATTTCAATTTTCCAAAAAAAATTAAAGAGTTAAAAATTTAAATTGAACAAATTTTAATTAACATTAAGATAATATATAATATTACCTTATTTAAATTAAAAATTAGTATAAAATAATATCAAGAACACTTAATGTTCAATATGGATAATTTTAAATTAAATAAGTTTTCTTTATATTTTGAAATTTATTATAAAAAATAAATTTATAGAATTTATAATTATAATTTTAAAAAAATAATCATATTTTAGAATTTATAATTTCAATTTTTTTAATTTTTCAATAATAATTGTTTTTATCTAATTGTGAAAATATAATTGTTTTTAAACCAAAACATTTATAACACTATTGAGAAATAGGTATAACTTAAAAACCATAAAAATATTTTTTTATGAAAAAATATATCTAAGGTGAATAAATAAATGTTTTAGAATATAATTATAAATTAATAAATTCCATGATTAACATTTTATGATCTAAAGTAATATTTCTCAATAGAATTTTTTTTGGTATTTTATTTTAATTAATTTATTTGGGTAAAATTAATATTTGGATTATATTAAAAGATATATAAAATTTATTTTTTATTATAAACCATATTATATCAGAAAAATGAAGTAAATTGATAATTTTTTCTTACTTATAGATTTTAAACATAAAAATACCCTTTTTTAAACATGCGGGTTTAAGCATTATACATGCTAATATTAAAAATAATTTTTATTATACATAAAATTTTAATATGATAATATGCAAACCATATTTGGTATTAGTAGGTCCAATTTATGTATGAAATTTTATTTTATTTTAAGCAATTAATAATGAATTACTTATAGAAAAACATGTTACCGGAGTGAAATACAATAGGGTAAAAAGGGTTATCCAAAGGGGTAAAAGGCCTAACATGATCAAAAAATATTTATAAATTTATTAGTTGTGGTATGTCTAAAAAACAAAAATACACAAAATACATTATTTGTCATTTGTGAGTCTTATTTACATGTGAAACATGGGATCTATTTATATTAAGATGAAATATTTTTGTAAATGTCATTCTCACTAGTTTTAAGAAAGGCCTTTGACCACCACTTAAAAACCTCACACAAATTTTAGTTTCTACTTGAAAAAATAGAATAATTCTCACCCATATAATACATTTCTTCTTCCTAATGATTTTTGATAAAAAATTTTGTCTTAATTTCTCCCCTTCCAAGGAATCCTCTAAAGGAAGCTCAATGTTCTCAATGTAAGTACTCACTTTTCACAAGCATTGTTTCTTCTATATCATTCCCATTAAAATATATTTTTTATTAATATTATATGAATAAATTAGTATTTATATTATAACTATTTTTTATATTTTTATAATACAATTACCCCCTTTCCCCTTTAACCTTAAAGAAAATGAAAACACTAGTAATCCATCTTTAGAGACTACCACCTCTATTAAGTTACATATTTTATTTCTCATATGGTTTCATCATTATTTATCAAAAACTATAAAAATATGATCTAAGATGATAAAATTGTCCAGATAATACCATTATTATTCTTTGATAATGGTATTATTCTAAAATAATCCACTTTTATAACCACACCCATCCATTAATTATGATATGATCATGTTTGGGTCGGTCTAACAACCTAAATTAAAAAACCTCTAAAATAATATCATCGATGACTATGAAAACTTATTTAATGATATTAAATGATATAAATAACTAAATATTTATTATTATTTTTTGTTTTTAAATCGTAATACCATTATAAAACTCCTTGATTAAGATACCAACATCCTTTCATTAAAAATCGGCAAACCACGATCATCAGTAATTTCATCTTTAAAGATTGTAAAAAAACTCCCATAAAATGAAATTATATAATTATAAATAATTATAAATAATATATAGTATTTACTTTTTTTATCTATGAATGATTAAGTTTGTGATATGAATGAAGAAAAATACATATATTATGAAACTAGTTCAAAACTATCAAAATTCCTCACACACAATATTGAAAATAGATAATTACTAACAAATATACATGTAGAGAATAAAAATAAATAATTTTTATAAAAGGATATAGATATGAATATGGTTATTTTTTATTAATATAGATATAATTATTTTATGGGAGATTTGTAAAATTTAGTGGATGTTAGAAATTAATGTATGTGGTTCTTTATCTCAAATTTTATTTATTTTAACATATTACATATTGTTCACCATGATATCTTTGATATGTTATGACTACTACCTAATTTATATATTTTACAATATTCATGTAATTCATGGTGGCTTATAAGTTCCATTAAAATTATTATTTCCCCTTGATTTATATTTTACCCAAATTATTTTCTATAAGGGAAACAAACCCCACCTCTGGTATTTAATATGGGACCTCCCTATTCCAAGAATATATTCATTAGAATATTTTAATAATGCATTTATATAATCCTTAATAATTAATTAAGTATATAATATAATAATTTTACAATAATTAAATTTTTTTTATTGTTTTTTATGGGCTGTTTTCAATATTGTGTGAAGTGAATATCTTTCTAACAGTTTTTATGTGGACACATATTTTCATTATCATCATTTTTCTATTAAAAATATTTTCTACATATTTATGAATTATTAGTGAAATTATTATTATACTATTTGTATAAAATAGTTCCATAAATGTTTTACAAAGTACAAGGTTATTTACTTTTTCTAATGAAATTTTGTCAATGATCATTGAAGGTTTATTATTATATTTTAACATTTTTTAGATTATTTTTTATTGATTGGTGATATTATTCAAAAAATATCACCATACTTATTCCTCTGTATTTATTATTAAACATTATTTTATTTCATATAAATGATCCATCATAACCTTTTTCTTACCTTCCCATTGGATTTTAATAAACAAAATATTTATTCTAAAACCTTTAATCTATGAATACTATTAATTTAAGACCATTTATTGAAGTGTGAACTAATAGATTCTCTATATTAATTTATTAGGTAAATTATTAACATAATCGTATACTCTATATATATATACACTTTATATAATATATTATTTACTAAATGTTATTTTTCTAGAATGATACATAATGTCATTGTATACCAATTTATATTTCATGCGTTTGTCAAGATATTCTTAGTTATGGAATCATGATTTTTTTATTAATGTGACACACATATAAAATTTAATTTTAATGTATATAAGGGTTATCCATAATATTTATCTAATGAATTTGATAGGGAATTAATATATATTGATAACATGTTTATGATACATTGGAGTAATTCCATAGTAGTTTTCTAGGATACCTTGGTGAATAATCATGGTAGACATATTTTATGGGTCCTTAGTAATGATCTTTGGTGATACACTTATAACATTATTTATTCTATGATAGCCATAATAATTTGATGAAAATATCAATTTATAAATATTCCATTATTCTAAAATCTTCATTTTATACTTTTTTTATTATAATAATTGTTTTATTAGGTATGATTTTTTAATTATATGTCCTTGTAACTTTATTATATTATCTATCCTGCATACTCATCATATGGTCACATATGATCATTAATTATTATAATTTAGTTTTACCCTTACTTAGTGCTTGATATCACCATTTTGTTATGATTTAATTTTCATATTTTATAAATAAACTTAATATGTATGAAATATCAATAAGTGTTAACATTGTGGAAAATATTTGGTAAATATCGAAGACTTTTTAAGGATTGAACAGTTCTCTTATAAAGTGAAAAAATTACCTTTATAAGAACGAGTTATGGGTGTTATTTGTTAATGTTATGTACTAATCTAGTAAAAATATAAACTTAAAAGATTGTGAGAATGTATTTTAATTAAATATTTTCTTTAGCTAATGTAATTATGATACAGTCACATTTTGGGGCTATCTTACTTGGTTTATGTTATTTCATGGCTTCTCACATCTCTTAAAAAGTAGTGCCAATTCTATTAGTCTGGTTATCACATAAACAACCAGAATATGATCTATTTTTGATTACTCATTACTTTTATGGTGTTTTTTAATTTTAGAAGAAATTTATTTTAGATCATGTTTTGTTTTTGGATAAAGGAAAGGTCTGGGTAAATATGTTTGATAGAATGATTCTTGTACATTAAGAGAATAATGATAGAGGATTATCTGATTCAAAAGGACCATGATTTTTCACTTGAAAGTGTTTTTATAGAAAAAATAGAAAGGGTACAATTGGAATTGATGTTCATCAAGGTGATTTTGTTGTTCTATACTGTTTTGGAATGAATTACAGCCTTTAACATCCAGGAACTGAAGCCAATCATAGGGATTTCTTACAACCCGACACACCGTGAGAGGGGAGGGTTGAATCAGGGTTTTAAACATTAATTTATAATTTAATGTCCCTATCATTAATGTGGTGGGTACTTGTAAAAACTATCACATTCAAATACACATTCACCGCAATAAAAAAGGAAAAATAAATCACAACAAATTAAATTTTACTCGGTTCAACACTAAGGTTTAATAGATGTATTATACTATGATGATGTGTAAATGTTATCAGAATCAAATATGTTTCACTAGTATTTATGGAATAGTTGTTTTGGTCATGTTCACTCAATTCTAGGGGCACTTCATTTTTAATGAATTTATGGATAACATAGTATTTAACTCTAATTACATTTTCTAGATCCTCCTTTTCACACTGACAATAATGAATTTTATTTTAGTTTATTGACATAAAGGTCCCTTCCACATTGACATGTAAGGATTGTTTTATTTTTTCATGAAATTTTAATATAATGATGTATTTTTCTAAAAAATATTTAGAATAACCACAAGAACAAAATGTATAATAATTTTTTTATGAAAAACATTTTTTCACGATGGTATTAAGGGAAACATTTTTCATGGTCTAATAACACTCTGAAACTCCCACAAAAAAATTTACTATATATAACTTCTTTTTATGAATCCTCTACTTACATACTTATGTATACTTCCCTCATGAACTTATTTCCTAGGAATCAATTCTTCAACTCTTTTCAAAGAACATCATTCATATACTATACCTTACGAATGAATTTAATAGAATCATTCCATGGCCTACTTTCTATATTCTTACAATTTATTTCACCTTCATAAACATTCTCCATGAACTAACTCTTAATGAAATAAATTTTTTGACTCCACATTAAAAATTATATTCCTTAAAAAATTTCAAAATAACGTTTTTAACTTTATATTTTTCTTTTCACCCAAAGATGCAAATAGTCCGATATTTATAGGATTACACTTTTGAAAAATCCATTAATCCCTGAAATTACTATTCTAAAATTTTCTAAATCCCAATTACTTAGTCCCTTAATGGTTTTCAAAGTGTTATTATCACATAAACAAAAAGTATTATGATTTTTATTAAATAATAAATTTTATGAATTCTTGGTGAGGTCATCCTTCATGAATAACCAATTTGAATAATTCATTTATAGTCACACATTATCATCATGAAATTGTATATTGTGAAAACCTTATGTGGGTTTCATTCTTCCTTTAAAAGCAATGTAATTATAATGTGAGCTATGTAGATATTTTTTGAGAACCCATCTGATTCCTAAACACATTATCTCAATGTCACTAAAAACATAAAAATACATTCATTTTTCTAAAATAATGTTTTAAAAAAAATAGGAAAATCCACCATTTATACAATATCTTCTAAGTCCTATTATACATTTACTATTTTAATAAATCATATCCCTTATAATATTTAATAATTGATCATATTTTTTATAGACTGAAATAAAATAAACATGAATCATCATCTTGGATTATCTTGGTACCAATAAGCTCATGAAAGCTTTAGATAATATATTTTATAAACCAATGAAACATAATACAATTCATGATGTTTTGGTTATTTGATATGATTTTATTATAATGATGAATATTGGAAAATCTAAAAATTTGAAATAAAGACAACTTCCTCACCCTTTAGAAAGGGTTAGATCTTTGAACCTCGCCATTTAGAAAGGGTCATATCTTTGAACCTCACCCTTTAGAAAGGGTCATATCTTTGAACCTCGCCCTTTAGAAAGGGTCAGATCTTTTAGAACCTCTAAAAAGAGAGGAGCATGACCCCACATGAACAAGTCGAAAGAGGTTGATAGAATGAAAGTTTTTCCCAAAACGTTCGTAAAGAGGTGTTATTAATGATAAAAATATGAACTAAGGCTTACTAGAATTAATAATGGTGAAGTTCATAGACTAATTATAAGAATTTATTCTATAATCATGGCTATCATAATATTGGTATGCGATTGTGACTATTGTAACCAACTCTTGTGAAATGATGAAGCTTATATTTTAGGTTATACATATTTTATTCTCAATTATGAACATCATCAACATTAACTCTAAGCACAATAAATTTGCGATCTTAATTCCAACATATGAGGATTTTGTCCCTATAAGAGATATCAAATGAAACCCTTAAAAGATAATTCTTGAGAGAGAAGTTTAAGTGTAGTACCTTGGACCCAAAATCTCAAAATATAGTTTAAATAATCACATTATTTATATGTTAGCATTGAAATGAACAAAAGAGACCTAATTTTAACTATTAATAATTAAAATATGATAAGAAAATATTTATTCATATACACTTATGGGTCCTTTTAGGTTTAGAATTTACGAGAGTTAGTAAAAACTATTATGTAATGAATCCCATTTATATCTTTTCTAATAGAAATTTTTTATAGCAGACAAGGTACTAAAAAATATTTAATAATATTTCAATATATACCATATTATTATCTAAATAATATATTTTATTAAACATATTATGTATACAAAATTTCTCAATAACCAGGGGAAATGAAAAAATATAAATTGGTGAACTAAAACAATATAGTAAGGGTAAAAATAAGTAACAATAATCAATGATCATAAGTGAGAATAATATGAATATAAATAATATAGTAGGAATAGACAATCTAATGAATTACATAATGAAATGAAACTGTGAACATATAATATCCACGATTTTCATATGAATAATTAAATACATAGATAACAATAACTATTTTATTAGTGATTAAAATAATAATATTTGATAGATAATTACATACCCAAATAAAATAAATTATGATCTTATAAATCATTATCTTACCTTTATGGCCCCATGTCTATGAAATATGTTGTTTCATGCAGGTATACACAAAACGAATCAAGGTTGGTTGTCTCATTAGACATATCAATGTATCGAGGGGATATTCTAACCCCAAAGATCCCAACATAAGTCCAATTAAATCATAATTGAAGTGATGAATAAAATATAAAACACATAACCAATATTACTTAATAATCAATAAATATAAATATTAGAATAACAAGGATAAATATTTTCAATATTTCCCCAATAAATAAATAGAATAGATTTCTACGTAAGGATTGTAAATCGAACATTTTATAAATTAATTGTTAAATTGTTAAATAAATAATTTCCTTAATACATATATTTATCCAATCTAAGTGAAAACCCTTCATTCATAGTAAGTAAACATAGAGTATTAACATAGGAAAGTCATTGGATAAAAAATTATGCCTATAAAGGAGGATTATTTGGCAAGAACAAATATGTGATATAATTCTATGAGTTTAATAACTAAAATAAAATTTTTATAATATTATTATGAATATAATAAATGATCAATTTATACACCATAAATGGAAAACAAGATGTGTATACGAATCAAATCTCAATGAAGAAATACAGATATGCAAAAAATATTTTTATAATAGTAACATATGAATAAAAAAACATGGGAGGGATACTATGAAATTAAAATATAATTAAATGGAAGATATTTATGATTAATTAATTAACATTTAAATTTTTATTCAATAAGGAAATATAGTATGAATATGGATAACAAACAAAATAAAACAGACCAAAGAAACACTCATAATGAGGTTTAAAATACTGAAGACCGAGGGCATCCCCTCTAATCAAATTGACTCCTTCCAGCTTTAAACAAAAAAGATCATGGAAAATAATATTTCCATCATCAGGAGAACTCACCAAGGCCAAGTAGTCCGCCACCTTGTTGCCCTACCACCATGTATGAAAGGCGTTAATACTATCCCCCATGATGCTACAACATCTCCTGATAGTATATAGAATTGACCGAGGGACCGTACCTACACCTTGAAGAGCATTATATAGAAGTAAAGAATTAGTTTCATATTCTGAAATTTCTATGCCATGCTATCGAAAAATATTAAGAATCTCCAGAAAAATATTTTCTTTAGCCTGAAAAGAATTTCCCTACCCTAGACAAATAGAAAAAGCTATAACCACAGACCCATTCAGATCTCAAACAACCCCTCCGCCAGAAATTATACCTGAAATACAAGAGCCATCGCAGTTAAGTTTCAGACCAACAGCAAGAGGTCTCCACCTCACCTAGTTACCCAGATTAGAACTGATTACCTGAAAAAAAAATGTAACTAGAAACCAAACGATGCAAGGAAGGAGAATCCCTCCAATTTCCCAGAACCTTGACCAGATCAAAAATCATACTTTTAGCCTTAAAAAAACTTGACTACCCTTCAATGACAACACATAAAACACCCATTTATTCCTAGCATACCACAAACACCAACATCCCACCTGTAAGATCGAGGATCAGGCCTTTATTTCCATGATCCCCCTATTAGAACCATAGAACCACCGGCCAAGGAAAGAAGAATTATCCATACTTGGATCAGAAAAGGTAGTTAACTCATCCAAATAACACCACACCTCTTGAGCCCATTCACTTATGAAGAAAATGTGATCAGAACTTTCCTCATCATGTACTCGGTAACAAACACATCTAGAAACAATAAAAACCCCACATATCTTAATATTTTCATCAGTGGGAACCACTTTATTCCTAATCGTCCAAATAAGGAAGTTGAGTTTGGTTGGAACATTCCTAATCCATAGGGTTTCATTCCAGTCATCCCCAATCTCCTTCATGATGAAAGTACAACGATAATCCATAACTGTGAAGTGGCCAGATGAAGAAGGAGAAAAAGTAAGCCTATCCGGTTCAGAAGAAAAACTCTATGAGGCTTCACATATCAAGCTGACTTTTATTCATCATTGTTTTAATGAAATTTGGATACTTATAGGACTTTTTGAAAGACATATTAGTAGTCGGACAAAAAGGAAAGGCGTGGACTTTACCATTCTAGTTATGGTTCCAAAACAGAACATTACCTTCCCCAATAATCCAGCGTGAGTAATGACTCATAGCATCAACAATAGGACCAATATCATCCCATAAAGGAGAAGCACAATGCCTAAAATCATACTGATCCCCCAAAAACATACCATGCATAGAACGCCCCCATAAAGATTTATGATCCATTAATTCCCAAGCCAACTTAGCATGCATACAATGAATAGTATCCTCCAAACACTGCACATTAATACCTCTCTCCACAACCAGCTGAGACAACCTTTTCCAAGAGGCCCAATGTCTTTTCCCCTTTTCCTTAGGATCCAGAATAAAACTAACAAGGACCCGATCAAAAATTATAATGACACCCTTAAGAAATTTGACCGAAGAAAGAGAATGGATAGGGGAGGTCAAAAGCATACTATTAATCAAAGAAATTCTACCACCAAAAGACAAGAAAATATTTTTCCAATTGAGAACACGGTCCATAATTCTGCTCACAAGATTATCAAAGTCAAAAATCCACAACCTCCTATAAGAAAAATGATCCCCCAAATACTATGTAGGGAAAACAACTCTCTTCATATCCAAAATATTACTTATCATAGAAATTCTTCGTCTTGGACAACTATTGGAATCAATGAAACAACTCCTGCCTTCGTTCAAGGATTGACCACTCTAATAGAAATAAACATCTAACACTTTATTCGGAATTTTTAAGGACTTACTCGCAGCATTCCTAAAAATCATAGTATTGTCCACATACATAAGATGATAAACATTATGGAAGACCATTCTTCTACGGTAATGAATAAAATTTCCCTCACACATACTCCTATGAATAAGACGACTGAGAACATCCTGGGCCATAATAAAGTGACGAGTAGAAATAGGATCTCCTTTCCTATGACCCCGGACAACCTTAAAGAAACCAAATGGTTTCCACATAAAAGATATAGCCATCCAAGCAGAACTAAAACATCTGAAAATAATATCAATTTTCCAGGATGAAAAAGCAACACGTACCATGACTTTAATAATGAAAATCCATTCTATACGGTTATAAGATTTATTCATGTCTATCTTTATGACCATATTAGAACCATGAGCTTTGACATTGATATCCCTGCACATATCCTGAGCTAAGGCTATAGCCCCTTAAATATACCTTCCTTTGACAAAACCATTATGTTCCATATAAATCCACTTAGAGAGATGGGATGAAATTCTGGAATTAATAATGCTTTCCAAAATCTTATAAGAGACATTACACATGCTAATAGGCCTGAATTGAAGGATAGAGGCATGGTTCTTAGACTTAGGTATCAAAACAACCGTCGTGGCACACACAATTCTGGGAAGATACCCACCCCGGAAAAAATCCTGAATAGCCAAAATCATGTCTTCTTAGACAATCTCCCACGAATCTATAAAGAAGGAAGCAGAAAATCCATCCAGCTTAGCTGAACTATCAGGATTCAGTTTCATCATGGCATAAAAAATTTCAAACTCTTGTGGAAAGGCACTCCTGCTAACATTATCACATTAAGAAACACAAGAAGGGATCACATAAAAAAGATCATTGGAATGCCTTGGATAACCATTATGCATATTCGGATTAATTCCATCAAGAAGGTCCCTAAAATAAGAATTATCCATGTTACCAATAACATCCCTGTCATATGTGAAAGTGACATCATCTAGCTTAATTTTTGGATTGACACACACTTTCCTTTCCTTAATACAAGCATGAATGTATGCTGTATTTTTATCCCATTCTTTTAACCACTTAACCCTTGAATTTTTCTTGAAAATACACTCTTTTTTCAAAACGAAATCTTCCAGAATTTCTTTTTGAAAAATCATCTCTTCAAACACTCGATCACTACAAACATCCTCTAGATTTCTTTCAAGACTATCCACAACTAGCATCAAGTCATCAAGATCCATATCCGGGGAAGGAAGATCCTTGAACCAAACATTCAACCTGCACTTAAGACATCTCAACTTATTATGAAACTTCATCCATGAGTGACCTTGGATATTTTCATTCCATAACACCCGAACCATGTCTTGGAAACCAGGAATCCCAGCCCAATGATGAAAATATTGGAATTTTTCACTACTGTCATTTCCAGCATTAAAAGATGACAAAGGCGAAGAATGATCTGAGATCCCCGAGGCTAAATTAACCACCTTAGAACCAGCCAACAGGGAAACAACATGAATATTAACAAAACACCTATCCAGCCTGCTCCAAGAACGACATCCTCCCTTTTGATTGTTGCACCACAAAAACTTGTCACTGGAAAAAAAATATCCATAAGACCTTTACCCACAATGCATTTATTGAAGTCTATGCCAACTTTCCTAGCAAACGAGCCACACCCCTTTCTTTCACTAGGATCAGCCACAACATTAAAGTCACCTGCTACAAACCATGGAAGATTGTTCGAATCAAATAGACTAATATCATTCCATAAACACTTCCTCTGTTGAGAAACACAACTGCAATAAACAAAAGAAACCAGGAAAGAGAGAAGGTTGTGGGTCACCTTTACTAAAAAAATTTGATCTTAAACCTAGACTTGTTCCACCTTAAATAGTGTAGTTAATTAAATAGTGTAGTGATTAATGTTTATAGAAAACAAAAATTCTGCATCATATCAAACATGTCTAAGGGTATTGCAAATAATGACAAATGACAATTACAAATTTAAAATAATTCAAATAAAACCCAATGAAATATTTGATTTTAAATTAAACATTAAATACCATGATTAATTATTTGATCATGATAAAAATAATAATAAATGTGTTTTAGATAAAAAATTTCAATAAAAATATGGTCTACAATAAAGAATAGATCTCAATGAGTGAAAAATTGAGACAATAAACCCTTACTAGTAACATAATTATTTAGGTTAGAATAATTTGATAATAGGGTTATAAGGAAGAATTATATAACCCCATAATGTTGATGTAAATATAAACAATATGATTTTTTAGTTAGAATAAATCAAATATGGATTAATAGAGTTAAATAATGATGTTTTTAATTTGATGAAAGAAAATTGATTAAGCACAAACCCTTACCGTAGTCTTGATTCCCTATATGCATGCACCTAACATCCTATATATTAAAATTAATTTCATTATATACTCACCAAGGAAACATATTCATATATAAATAATTTAATTATGATTAATTATTATAAAATTATATTTACTTATTATATAGTTTTGGATTTAGTTTTTTTATTATACAAGAAAATTTAATCATTTTATGCTTATTTAGGTAATTTTAATGTTCAAAGATGATATTTTAATAATGTATAAAATATGTAATATAACTTTTATATTACAAAAAAACCATTATTTTTATAATAACTTATAATAATGTATTTTTGTAAGATCCCATATCCATCCATGATAGAGTTTTATAGCATTGTTCAAGGAGGTGGTTCGACCGACCCAAACAGGAAAATACCATAATTCGATGGGTGGGAATGGTTAATAAATTCTTTATATTGATATGATATCATTATAAAAGGAGAATAATTATTTTATATAGTTTTCAAAGTATTTTAATTACATTATATGTGTTTAAAATAAAATTAAAAATTATGATAGAAAATAAGAAACGTTACTTCACGGAGGCAATAGTCCGTATAACACATGGTTACTGTTTTCCTTTCCCAAATAATGAGGAAGAATTAAAGTGGAATATAAATTTTATCTTCATAATCATATTAATTTTATATATTTCATATATATTCATTAAATCCTTTTATATAACAAGTGTATAGGTAGTGGTAAAAAACCAATGATGTCGCTTCGTGGGGGTGGTAGTCTACACATCACTTGATCAATGTTATGTTTTTTATAAATTTATGGGAAGGAATAAATAAGGTATTTCACATTAATATAATAAAACATTATTATAATAAATATACTAATTCAATTATATAATAATATCTAGGGTAGGTTATTAATGTAATGAGTAAGACAAATTGATAAGGATTAAGTAACACTCACTTTGATAATTTGAAATTTCTCTTGGAATACACCTTGTCTTTGAAGGGATTATGCTAAATAATTGTGAGAAAATTATATTAACATTATATAGGATTCTATAAAGAGAAGAAAATTATATATTTATGAAGAAATTTGATTGTATGGGTGTGGGAATTTTTTTGTAATTATACCCTATGTGATGAAAAATGAACTTTTGTGAACAAAATTTATTTTTGAATAATGAAATGACACAATTCGAGGGCTAATGTTACAAAAGGTGAGAAATAATGGCGTTTGGGGTGATTTTGGGCTAATAATGCCTTAATAATGTATTTTCTCACAATTTTAAACATTGTGGATGTTATTTTATCCTATATTTTAATTTTTATGTCCTTTATGTTTTTAAAGGGTAAATAGAATTTATACATTTAATGTAAGTTCCATTAAATAGATGAAATTAGCCATTTTAAAAAGTATTGGATTCATAAACAAAAATTTAATCTAATTTAATTATAAATTAATATAAAATTACCTTTTATGGTAAAACATTTATATATAGAATAAAATATTTTTTTAAAAACGTTGTTTTCATGATTAAATGTTATTTATCTTATTTTTTATTGATTAAAAATTGATATAATTATAAATTTTCTAATGATTTATTTAAATTTTTTTGTAAATTTCCATTTGAGAAGTTATTTATTTACATTATTAAAAATAATTACAAAATATTAATAAAACCACACATTGAAAAAGCATTTAAACCTTTATCATGGTCAATAATAGTTATCCAATTAATCATACTTTTTTTTACAAAAAATGAAATTGAACTTTTTAAATTGTATGATCATAGTGATCTAAGATATAATATTAATTTTTTATTTACTTCATACAATTGATGAAAACAATTTTTTTTAATATAAGAGAATAAATTAATTTTAAAAGATAAATAATAACTATGTTTCCAAAATGATATACCAGGGTTTTATATTAACATACAAAGTTGATTTTTTATATGTTACGTTATGATTATGAAATTATATTTTCCTTTGATATTTAATCTTTAATTAGGAGCCTTATAGTTTGGTTTTGAGAGGATAATTATTTGGGTTATGAAGGAGGAAGACTTGAAGAAGGAAATAACATTGGGGTCGCTAGAAAATAGCCACTGGCTCCTAGTTGGAACCAAACGACCTACTGGTGGGGTTCTAGTGAGTTTGTTTTCTACAACTGAATCCACTAGTCTTCCAATGGGTCTCTTTCAACTAGTTAGTGATGTCTAGTAGGTCTCTAGTGGTCCCAGTATGACAGTGAAAGTAGTACAACCAATAGTATTTTATTCCCATGGGGTTTGACCCCCCTAATTGTCCAATTCTAAAACATATGTCTATAAATCCAATTTTAAACTTCCTATCATTAATCATGTTACTCCCATTCTACTCCCCTGATATATTTTTCACTGGAATAATAAAAAAATTCTATATCCTTGATTTTTATTTAGATAAATTCTAAATTATTCTTCCTCCATGGGATTTGTGCATGGATCACTATTATATCTATTCATTAAAATAATATACAATGCTTTTTTCAGCCTAAATTCATATATATATGTTTAATACACAATTTCGATGAAATTTCTTGATCAAATACTGATATACCACCGATAAAGAATGTTCTATGTGAAAGGGTTTAAGAATCATCCTCATAAACCTATTTTTTATTAAATATTGATGTAATAACAATAATTAATTGATGATTCCAAGGTATATTGGTGGAATATTTGAAATTTCAATTTAAAAAACCTATTGAATAAATATAGAACACTTAATAATAGTGACAATTATGTGTAATTCATGTGGGAAAATTATCATGAGATCACATTCTTCTCGATTATAAAATTAATTATTTTTTTTGGAAAATATACGATGGATTGATGACCATTTTCTTGATATGAGGGATAAATTTAGAATAGAAAATAAAGTTGTGATCTATTTTTTAACTAGAAATAGTTCTAGTGAATTAGATTTTCTTCCTTCGACATACCTCAGAATCAATTCTTTTTACAAACTCCTAAATGTATTTGATTATAGAATGAAATTGTTGTCAGGAAATTATCTTTATACTCTATTCTAAACCTCATTATTATTAAAATGGAATTAGAATATATATCCTTGACATGTGAGTTCATTATCTATCGGTGTGTGATTTGTTCTTTCTTTGATCATTTTATGAGCCATAACGTTATTTATCAAAACCTTAAGGGACAAAGATCCTTAAAATTTGGGGCCCTGTGTAAATTTTTACCTTAGTATAGTTATTATATTAGAATAATTGTTTACCATACTTGATTATAATCATATATAGGTGTGTATATGTCGAACATGAGACCCATTTATGTTACATGGTTCCATGAGTAAAAATGTATCCTGTTTGGCAATGTTATATTTTGATCCTTTGTGTTGTATGTTTCTTCTATTTCTTATGATTATATTATATAAATTTTATTGTTTCATATACCCTTAAATGCATGTTACATTTACTTTGGAGGATGATCATGGTACTCAAAATAGGTGGACTGTTATGTTAAAAAAATCCCTTAGAGAGTAGTGAACATGACTTATGACAATTAAAAAATAGACCTAAGCACAAAGTAGGGGAATAATGGCCTAGATCCCTCAATTAAGGAACTAGAATTAGGGGAATAATGACCTCAAGTCCAAAACCAACTCATAAACAGAGTATAAAGGGTTAAATGACTAACATGTGACCATACTAAGATATAAAGGTCTTGGGACCTGACATGACTTTATACCTATAAACCACTGAGACACTTGATGACAAGCCTTGTGTATTTCTATTTCTCACATATCATATCCTATGAGTACCAATCTAATATATAGACAAATAAAGTGTGAAAAGGGGTCCAAGGCCACATATTTTGCACAAGACCACTCGGTATATGATATTTAGTTTCATATATTTGTTTTAACATTTATTATTATCATAGAATACACTTGTTATACCAATGAACACATGTTGAGGACACATTAGCAATGTCATACTGGGTATTATTACTCACACATTTAACGGGCATCTCAATGAACTTGTATATTTCATATATAGAGACCCAGGAATGTTAAAGGTGATCTTGGTAGACAGCTGACTAGAGTATCATAGATTTGGGAGAACTACCAAGGAATTCTCTAGAGGATTACAATTGTTTTATCTATTTATTTTCATAATTCACACTACTTGGTTTTTTCTTTTCACAAAGGGAGTCTGTTTATTTTCTTTTTCATGACTTGTGTGGAAAGTATCATGAAATTTTGATAATTTTGTTTCTACGTGTTACATTGATTATTATATTATATTTTATTATATGTTTACGGACATGAAATATAGGGTATATTATCCTCATTGAAAAATATTAGACCCATGAAGCTAGTCATATTCCTCTTGCATACTAAGATGTATGCATGAGGTTTTATGGATCTACCACTTGGACATAGTGGTTCAGGTTGGGGATTTATAAAATGGTATAAAAAATCATCACATCATTTTGACCTATAAGCCATAATTTTGAAAGGAGATAGGGTGTGTGGGATTCGAGTAGGGGAGTTTCTATGTTCCTAACCAACTAATTTCTAACAGTCCTCTAAGTTACCATTGATGATATTTCTATTATATTTTTATGGGATTTTGGGTGTGTTCATACTCATCACTAGGCATGTACGATCGTATGTTATATAAATACCTATTGTTGTTCTATATATATTTTTGAAATTTTATTCCATCATTTCTTCTATCTTTTTAAGATAGACTTGAAATTTATTATAAGATATATATATATTCACCTTATTATTGTGATATATCTTTACTAAAAATAATTAGTATAACTTGAGCATGCTGTTATGTTTTTATATATATTATTGTGACTAATATGTAGGGATAGAGACCATGGTTATTTCTTGAAGGAATGTTACTATGATTATGTGTAGAATATTTAGAGAAAATTTATCTAATATTGTAGGCTGAATAGGATATGAATTAAATATTCTGAGAATTTAAATTCATAATATAGAAGATTACACCTCATATAAGGCTAATGGGACCACCATATAATGTTTGTTGGGTACTCTTACTAGAGAGGATTCCCATGTTCCACTAACTACAATGAAGGAGGGTGATGAAAAGTATGATCTTACTCCTACCATGATAAGACATGAAGTAGGAACACTCTAGTTGGGAGTCCTTTTCATTCTTTCCTATGGTAGAGGCATGCTGATGTCCATTTTTGACTACATCATAGACATCCAACTTAGGACTACTTGAACCATTCAGGTCACTACTAGACCATAAGATGCATTTGAATGGATTGAAATAATTGAGGATTTTCTTTAAACTCATTGAGATACCTAAAGACCAAAAGGTTAATATAGAAGCATTTTGGATATAGGGACCCACTAGTAGGTGATGGGGTAGGATGGAATTCATGCAGGTCTCACCTATGACACTTTCAAAGGCCTATTCGTTAGGATATTTTTTCTCAATTAAATGAATCTAGATAGAGGGTAAGAGTTCATGGAGCTATAGTGGGGCCCCATAATTGTATCTACTTACTCCTCTACTTTCATAAATCTAATTTAAATTTCTTAGATCTTAGATAGTTTCTAATTCTAGGAATTTTAATATGAGACTTCATTGAAAAATCTGATGATAGGTAATTAGTTTCAACCTAGAGATATAATAAGAGTATCTATATATGGGACTGAACATCATTATGGTACCAGAGGAGAAATGATCATTTTTCCTTATTCTACCATTCAGTTCTTAGGTGGGTGTAACTCTTACTATTATGATGACTTCCTTTTCTAGTTACAAGAACTTGAACACTAGAGACTTATAAAAGGGTAGTTACATGAAGGTGGAGTACAGTTTGGCTTCTTTAATTCCCTTAGGAGGTGAACCATAGTGCTTCAACTATTGAAAGATCAATACTATCATAGGTATTTATTATCATCTCATATAATGTATAGAAAATGTGGAAATATAGGCCATATAAAATAGTTTTTTCATAGATCATTGATCTTAGGATTTTGTAAAGGATCATGAAAAATGCAGAAAGGGAACTAGAGATCTAGCTGGGGCCCTCAGTAGTAGGCTCATAAAAAAATGACTCAGAATGGTAAAGAGTTTAAGGGATAGTGTCATGGAGTTGAGAGAGGCTGTATTTATGTAGTAGAATCAACTCCAGTATATGATTGTGATGGACCATCTACTCTTCAACAAGTGATTTTGATCACCTCTATATTATCTACTATCTTGTTTGATTCCAGCGATTCCCATTCCCTTATATCGAAATAATTTTTTATACAATTTATATAGTAGTAAATTTATACACTATATAACTTTCCCTAAATACATGATTGGGCGTGAAATTAGACAATCTTCAGAGATGCATAAATTTTCCTATAGTCATTGCAGGTTAAAGACATCTACGAGATTTTATGATTTCGTAGATGATGAGATTAAATTTGATTCTTGGTATGGACTCAATAAATTTCTTATGATATCACCTTGATTACTGTAGGATATGGGTATCATCTAATTAACTAGAGGAAGAAAATTAGGTAATAAACAGTGAATGGGTACTGGGAGATGGTTGAGTTGGCCAAGAATTGAGTCAAATTGGGAAGATATCACTACAGATGGTGGTCTTGAATATTTCAAAAGGATTATTAGAAGCCCCCTAATATATTTCTACTATTATTGATATGTGTCATTATTTATTTATATATTAATTCAATGGATTAATCCAAGAAGAGGAGTTTTCCTTGAGATAAATATTGGGTTGGTTGTATAGTCCATTTTGATACCCCTTATCATATAGAGTTAGACGATTTGAAGGAAATCATGGTGTCTCATGAGGATATAGAGAAGAATATAATTATTAGGATTATAAAATGACTATGGGGTTTAACTGTCTAGGTCCCCAATATGGATGATGGTAGACTTTGACTCAATGTAGATTAATAGAGTTTGAATCTGGTGACATTGAAGAAAACATTTCCCTTTCCCAGGATCTATGATCTATGTTATCAGTTGAAAGGAACTCGATGGTTATCAAAGATTGATATTCAATTAGGAAAACACCAATTGTGGTTTAGAGTTGGTGGCATCCCAAATATGGAGTTTCAGCGAACGTATTATCTATATGAGTACTTGATGATGCTGATCAGACAGGAAATTATGAAAAAACTATTTATGGATATAATAAATAATATATTCAACACATACTAGGAAATTTTCATCATGGTGTTCATTTATGATATCTTCATCTACTCACTGAGACCTGACCAACATTTTTAATATATTAATAGAGTGTTGAGTATAATTCTAGCACATCATAATTGTTCCATGCTATCAAAATGTAATTTTTTGATTCACAAGGTGAAATTCGTGGTTTATATGGTGTCTGAGATAAATATAACCAAGGAATTTAAGAAAGAGGAGGCTATGTTGTTCCTAAAAGAACCCCAAAACTTGTTTGAAATATGGTTCTTTCTAGGATTAGAAATATATTATTGGTGTTTTATTAAGGACGTATCTAGTTTACTAACATCAATGATTTCAATGATAAATAAGGTAATGATGTTATAATGGTATAAATAGTGTGAAAAATAATTTATTGAGATGAAGACAAGGTTGGGTATAGATCTAGTGTTGATACTTCTGAAGATAGGGATCAGTTATGATCAATACAATGATGAACCATGCACTATTCTGGGCGTAGTACTGATGTAAAGGGAAAATTTTGTGGATTATGAGTCACGTCAACTATGAGCCCACGAGGGGATATATCCTACTCATGACCTGGATCTGGAATCCAAGGTATATACTAAAATGTATTAGCATTGATATCTCTTCAGTGAGAGGCTTTCTATCTACAATGACCATAATATCCATTTTTATATTATCACACAATGATATATAAACATGAGGTAGAGGCTTTGGGTAGAGTATCTATATAAATTTTACATTAATATTTATTATGAACTAATTAAATGTAATTTCATTGTATATTATTTTATTTTAAATATACATATAGCTAATGAATATGGTGGATGGCCTTTGGAGGAAAAAATGGAACTTGATAAATTTATTAGTTGACTAGAGGATGGATTCAACCAAGGAGTAGGGATAAATGACATGTTATCTATTGATATTAAAATAATATTTAATATAAAAAATAATTTCTATATTTGAGATTGAACTAGAGTGTGTTATGATTCAAGAATAACTTGCTCAAGGTAACTCGATATGTAGGTGGTCATTGGACAATGATGACATGATCCTTGGTCATGAGAGATCTATAGTCCCTTCTTCTGTTAGGGACTATTTTATATGGTAAATACACACACATTAATATAATATAGATCCTGGTGTGATATAGATGTACCAAAACATCATTAAATAGTTCTGGTGTCCAAGTATAATGTTGTATATTGATGGATTTGTTTCTCGATGAATTTCCTTCTAGAGAATAAAGTACAATCTCCAGTATCCTCATGGACTACTCTAGTAACTTCATGTACCCATGTAGAAGTGGTATGAATTCATGATGGATATTGTGTTGTGGTTACCCAACCCTGAGGAGATTTTATTCTATCTCGGCGATTGTTGATCAATTGATGAAAGAATCTCATTTCTTAAAAATTTGTTAGACACACTAAGTAGATAAGTTGGTAAAGATATATATCCGTGGGATAATATTATTACATGGACTTTACTTTATCATTGTATCTAGTAGAGACACATGTTTTACATCATGGTTTTTCTAGGTCATATAGAAGGCCTTAGGTACTCAGATAATATTGAGAATAACATACCATCCCCAAATATATGGATTGTATGAGTTAATTATTCTTATAATGTGGGATATGTTTGGGGATTGAACCCTCTACATTAGAGAAACATGGGACTATCACCTAAATTTGGATAAGTTCATATACAATAATAGTTAATAGTATTCAATTTAGAGTCAAATTTTATTATTCTTATGGTATTTACATCATTCAACGCTTTGTTGGAATAAATATAGCGATGGGGTATTTTTGGGGCCTCATATCATATAGTAAAAATAAAAGGGAGTCTAATTGATATAGAAGAGGTTGATCCAAAATAATTTTAGATATAAATCATATTCCAATCATAGAAGGATACCATTTATGATCTATATAGATTATCATGTTTTTATAAGAGTTAATCCTTAGATAGGACACCGATGCTTGAGGAATCTAGTGAAGCTAACTCCATGTCATGTTAGACACATTAATTAATCAAACAAGTTAGAAATTTTGAATACCATCTAGATCTTCCTTATCACTAATAAGGTTTTCACAATGTATTTCTTGCATCACATATTTGGAGGTATATTCTTGATTCTATTCATGTCATCAACTGTAAGGATATTGAGATAGAGCCTAACAAATCATACGTGGAGCACCCCATTCCTATCATAGAGCGAAGCGAGAAAGTCCTTAGATAGAAGATGGTACCACTAGTCCAGATTATATTTCATCATGGAAAGATCTTGGATGATTATTGGGAGAGATAAGATGATGTTCAGTATAAGGACACGACCATTAAAAACACATATTCAAGTAAATTTAGATTAAAATTCACTTTCTTTCATTCCCAAAGACTTTTTAGGTTTAGAGTTTTAGGGAATTAGGTCATAACTATTACATAAAAACCCATACATTATAAGTTAGACACTTTTACTTAGTATCCATTTTTTCAGCAATATAAAACTTTTAAAATGAAACATGTTTTCTTTTCACGACTAATCTTAAAAACATTATAAATGACTTATTAATTCTTCTTACACATCCTTAAACCCTATGACGAAAATTTTAGAATGTTGGATGAGAAAAAAATCATAGTAATGAAATAAAGGAAATATGAAAAAAACATGTTAGTTCATGAATACTTATAAAAATTTTCTTTACTGAAAATAATCATCATGATCAAAATAAGCATTTTCCTACTAAAGAAATCAACATTACTGTATAATGATTATAATAAAACATTTCCTAAGAAATTTTTAAAGAATAATAAAAATCATAATGGTCGACTTGATTTCATTAAAAACACATGAATACTATTTAAGAAAGATACACTTTACACCCTAAAGAAGTATCATATACATTTAATCAAACATTACATCATCATCTTACCTTATTTAATCATATAATTTATATTAAAAATATAAGTAATAGATAAATCATGTAGGTAACTTGAGTTATAATTTTTAATATCACTCATACAAATATATTTACTAATACGGTCGAATTTAATACCCAATGCATTGGTGGGATATCATTAACTAACCTGTCCTTGATTATAATGTGACCACCCATCCTTGATTTATAACAGAACCACCCATAATTAGTTTATAACGGAACCACCTATCCTTGTTTTATAATAGAACCAACCATCCTTATTTTATAACGAAACTACCCATCATCATAGAGTTTCCCAATAACAGTAACATAATCATAACACTAATAAAATATTCACCCATTACACTAAAATTTCCAAAATTACATTCAAAAAAATATTTTTTTTCACCCATTTTAAAACATTTCCATATATTATAATTTCCATTCTATTTTAAAAACCATTTTGAATATAACAAGAACATGGGGAAGGAGGGTTATTATTTAAAGAAAACATGGAATACTGTGATGGAATTAAAATATAAAATAATACTTACAATAGTCAGAAAACTCATTGATGCCATAAACAATAAAATCGAACATTTATTTTGTTTATTGTAAAGAAATTCAAAACATTTCATATAAAATATGTAAACAGATTACTTTTGGAAAACATTTAATGAAATTAAAATGTGACATTAAATTTTCTTTAAAATCCATTTATGTCCATACAAATACATCTATAAAATAATTTTAGGAATATGGACATAGAAGGGAAATATTTATAAAATAAAACATTAAAACATTTAAAATGAGGTTTTTAGAGTAAAGTGTCCCAAAACTAGAGGTTTACTCATCACATATGTTATTTATATTACTAAATAATAAACATAAATTAAATATTTAATTTATTAATAAAATTTTTCATGTTAATTATTATTTTTACCATCTTATAGTCAATCAGTTAATCAATTAAGTTCATCTTGGAAATTTTGATGATATTTAGATAATATAACCAAACTGAATTTTGTAGGTTAACAATGGTTAAATATTTAATCATTACATCATATAAAAATAAAAATAATTATATAGTATTCATAAATTATAATTAAAAAAACGTTTTAATATAGATATAAAAAATGAACTATGTTGCAATCATGGAGACAGTAAGCCATACATACGCATGCGTAACATTTAAAATTTTCAAAAATCATTATGGAAATATGGAAAGAATTATTGTATGATTAAATAATGATATTTATATAATAAATTCCATATTATTTGTTTAAAAATTATTTTCTATTTCATCTATGTGATGTAATAAATGGAAATGAATCACATCACTTCGGGGAGGTGGTAGCATACACATACGGACAAACAAAATTATATTTTTTTAATGTATGGAAAGGTGTTAAATTAAATGATATATTATATTTAAATAATGATAAAAATGTAATTAATATCATATATAAACATTAAATACCATAATTTAACATGTGATTAAAGATGGTGATGGAAAATGAATTACATTAGTTTGCGAGACAGTAGTCTATTATACATAGTAATGATAGTTTTGTTTCCCATTTGATAGAATAATTGATAGATATAGATTTTTAAATTCACATAAAAAATCATATTATATGTGAGATGTTGTTTTTTTAGAATATTTGATTGAGGTATAAGAAGAAATAAAACATCAACATTCAATTATAATATATACCTCTTCTTCAAATATCCTCCTTTGTTTTGCAATTTAATCCTTCTAAGGTTAGTATTATTCCCAAAATAAGATCGATATAATTAGTTAATTGATGAAAATAAGGTAGTTGGAGAGGTATTTTCTGAAATAAATGTTTTTTGAAGTGTGAAAAAAGATGAGTGGAGGTTCTTATTTATAAAAGAGGGGAGGGGCGTTCTTGGAATGTCTTAAAGTATTAAATTAATATAAATTATTTTTCATGTTCAAATAAATAAAAGTTAACATTATCTGAAGATAAGATGAGGATTCATCTAAATACTATCATCCAATAGAAATTGGTAAAGTTTATGTTCTTTTTTCACCCTTATCATTTTGTTTTAACTAGTGTTAACCCATTTTGAAAATTACCATGATAATAACATTTTTACTCATTAGGGGTAAATATATTTTCATTAAAAGGATTATTGGACTATAAATAGGAACATGGATTATATTTTAAACTATTTCAGAGTCCCACATCTGAATATATGATTTTTTAGAGTTTTTTATTGATTAATAAAATATTATCTATTATAATGTAACATTAATGCCAATTTTGGAACTATTAATTTAATTTGACCTTTTTAACTAAAATAAAATAATGGAGTTAGAATATTATTCATTCACACCTCCAAAATATTACAGTTTTATATACAAAAATATCGGAACATAAAAATTCAATAAAATCATATTACTTTTAACATTTTTATTTTTTTATTAATTGAATAAGTACTTTATTCTCATTATGTAGGCATTTAAGGTAAATATTTAATAAAAAAATAGAAAAAAATTACCATGAAAAAGGAAAATATTTTTTAATCAAATTAATATTTTTATATTAAAATACTTATTTTTATCCTTTTGTGAGAAAATTAACAACAATAAAACAAAGAGAATGAATTTTTTGACTTTTCATTACATAAAATATTATAAAAGTAAAAATCATAACCATATGGAAAGAGAAGGTAATATATTATAATTTTTCATGATTATAAATTAAATATACTCACCCAATAATATTAATTCATTCATTAGAGTTTCTTTATAGTCTTCATCGAATTATTTTTACCCATAATTAGACAATTTTTCCTTTACCATGGTTATAAAATTTATTATATTTTTTATTCATAATGAATAAAAATAAGTGGTAAATATTTAAAAAATATGATCTCAAAATTAAAATGTGGAATAAATTTTAAATATCCAATTACAAAAAGTGAATAATTTAATTTAAAATAAAACATGTAAAAATCAATGAAAAAAACTTTCAATAAAAATTCCTTTTTAAGTACAAAAATGTTTTTATTATAAATTAAAGTATAAAATCCATTATAAAGATTATAATTTAATTAGTTTTAATAAAAAGGAACTAATGATTTTTTAAAAAAATCTAAAATATAATATGAATTTATAAATAATTTCAAATAAAGTACAATTTTTAATAAAAATCAATATTTTTCAATATTCCTTGAAAAATAAAACTTTTTAAAAAATTATAAAAATTTCACCATAAATTAATTTTGACTAGAATATTTAAAAAATGATTTTATTTTTATAAAAAATAATCTCTAAAAGTTTCATAATGTAATTATATTATTCTATAAAAAATAGTTAGAAATACCATTTCATAAAAAACAATATTTTTGAAGAATAAATGAATTTTTTAAAAATTATTTGATTATTTATTAATAATTATTGAATAATTTTTTATTATAATATATATATATATATATTATAATGTAGTTAATCAAATTCCTACCCACGAATTCAATGGCTAGGTTATAATGGCCATATTTTAATAATAATATTTAGTGGTCTCTTTAAGATCAATGTTGTGTATCTTGTATGCTATCAAACATATTACCTATTTAAATCATTGGTATATTAAAATATACCCCTTAAGAATTTTAATCGCCAAAATTCTAAATTTATTTCTCTAATAAATTTTTTTAAATTTTAAAATACCTTCTTTGAAATACCATATCTTAAAAAATGTTAAAAACTTCCTCTTAAAAAGAGGGAAAGGGAAATATGAAGGTCATATAAAATAAATAGGTTTAAAAATAAAATAAAATTAGTGGGAATATAAAATATGGGCATTAAAGAAAAACATAATATCTAAATAATGATAAAGAGTTACATATATCATTGATCATGCAGAAGTTGGTGACTATAAAACCATAAAACAATGAGGAGTGAAAAAGAATATTTATTCATCAGAAATGAAGGTACCATGATAAAAGGTTTATTTAATAATCCATTTTATATTATTGAGTAATTATATTAGAATATATAAATAGAAAAAAATCTAATATAATTACATGAAAATAATATTTTCGGCCTTTATTAATTTTCCACAATAATCGCTTTTTTTTCTCCAGATGATGAGTATTCAAGTTAAAATATTTTATGCTTGAAGAACTAAAAAAAATTATATTAGATAATATAATTCCCAAAAATATTAATAAGATATTTATCCAAACGTTACTAATTAAATAGATACTAAATGGTTAGAACATGGTAAGATAATTCCCAAAATGAATAAACTTTAATATAAATAAATAATACATTTATCTCTAAAATTACGCAATACCAGTAAAGGTTCAATATAGATCATTTAGTCAATAGATATAATTAAATTTAATCAATATATTTCTAATTAATATTTAATCCCAAATATTTTATTAACTTGTCACATATTCCTCTAAGATAAATTTAACATCAATATCTAAATAACATCAATCACTTTTAATGTCTAATAAAAATATATTATAAATTTTTATATAATATCTAAGATATGATAATTATTTCAATCAATAAAATGAATAATAATAATTCTTCTAAAATATAATTTAAGAATTATTCGTCAAATAAAATCCCATTATATCCAATTGAAGTTTGTGTCCTGACACAGTTATGAATGAAATCTTTTTAATACTGCATAAAATGGGATTAGAAAATTTTTACAACAAGATTTGGGGGAATTCAAAGAATCCTTTCAGAGAAATGTACATAAGGACTTTGATAAGGAATTATAGTTAGGATTTTGAGAAGTGGTGGTTGAATAAGTGATTCGGTGGTGAACTGGTGGCTTGTCTTGATCAGTGGCAGTAAGAACAATGGTGGTGTTCTGTCAGGCTGTTGTCAAATGACCATCAAAATAGAGATTCATTGGGGATTCAATTGGATGTAAAAAATTGACGATGAAGGAATCATTGGCATGGATGTTTGTCACTATACAAAAATAACCAATTAGAACTGGTTTAAGAAACCACTGCAAAAAAACATTCAAAATATATTGCCAGTTTTTAAATAACCACCGCTAAAACTTTTTTAGAATGAGAAAATTCTTTCCTGACACTCCCCAAACCTGAAACCCGCACCCCTATTCCCCTAAGCACATCAATCACTAGCCTAATAACAACTATGATTCTCTATAATCTGTCTCCATTGGCCCCCTTTACACCATAATCTCTCAAATACCAGTCCTCATTTCCGCCCCTTATCCCATGAGCCCCCTGATCCTAACACCCCACATCATCTCTACTATATCCCCTCAAGCCCTAGCTCCCTCCCTGTTGAGATTCTTTATCATCTATCACCACTACCCCCATTCACACCCTACTCTCCTAAATATTAGTCCTCGTTGCCAGGCCCCTTCTTCCCTGAACTCCCTGAGCCCAAGCCCGAGCCACCAACCCCTCTCTCCCCCGAATCGTCACTCCCGCTACTCCCCCGGTCACCTCCCCGCCACTACTCCACCTCATATCTGACCCTTCCCCATATCCGTTTCCCCATACCCCTCAATCTTTCATCCTCAAACCATATCCATATGTGATGAAGACTAGGTATTGAATATGTATCCATGATTATTTGTATTTTTTTTAATTTTTTTTAAGTTGAGTATTTCTTCAGTTAAAATTATCGAATTATTGAGGGTCATTTGGCTGTACAGAACTGGTTTGTACCCTAGATTTGTTTTTTACATTTAATATTCCTAGTAATCATGTATTGTGTATGTTTATTATTTTTAAATTATTTCTTAAACATTATTTGGTTGTTATGTTTGGATTCTTGGAGGAGTGGGTCAAGTGTTGTTTAACAGGTATTGGTTTTTAATTTTTTTTATAATCCTTATACATTTCATTATATCCTAAAAATAACTAGGCCAATTTTTATGTTGTATTAAAGTGAAATAAACCAGTTCAGTTACACATGTTCATTCATATACTAACACCATAATCTATTTTAAAATCCAAAACTATTTGTGGGATTTGTAGGTTCATATAAAATACTCATGTATTCCCATGAAAAGTGATGAATATAAAAAAATTTGTTTCAAATTTTTAGAGTAATCTTGTACATAACTAATTAGAGAAATGAGTAGAATAAATTTGGAAACTACCAAACATGGTTTGGAAAGTGTATATAAAATATAGCCTTTGGACCCCCCTTGTTAAAATTATTTATTTAGACACTGAGAATTATTTTAGTTTCACTTTTTTTCCAGAGATGTCACTTCTCACACAACCCTTGTAAGGTCTGACCCTATTTTGGGTGTTCCATTTGTTGATTCTTTGCATCTATGGTTCATGGTCCTCGATTAAGGATAATACATCCTACGATAATTTAAGGAAATTAATTTCCCTTGATTTCATGTTGTGTTTTGGTTTTTTATTCAATTTTGGATCAGTTTTAATTAGGTTTTTCTTGATTTTTATGTCCCT
Source organism: Viscum album (assembly GCA_963277665.1). Taxonomy (NCBI): domain Eukaryota; kingdom Viridiplantae; phylum Streptophyta; class Magnoliopsida; order Santalales; family Viscaceae; genus Viscum; species Viscum album. The sequence goes on from OY728135.1 coordinate 1,375,167,116, forward strand.
ATTTTTTCACTAGGGTGTCTTATACCATGTTAAGGGGGTATAGTGGAACTATTTTCAAATACAACGAGTTTTAGGTAAGTGAACCTTTGTTTTGGGTTGTTAAATATTAGAACATTAATTGATTGTATTTTTAATCATTATTTTGGATATGGTATTATAATAATAATTATGTCTAAAATGTATTTGATGTGAAAATAAAGTTTCACATGATTTCCATTATAGTTCAAAGGTATTTATATAATTTAATTGTTTTAAAAATCCTACATTAATTATTTTCGTAGACCAAATTTTGTGTGAATTCCCAAACAACATTTAATTAATAATTTATATGTTTTCAGAGAGGTTTTTGATTTAAAAGTGGGTTTATCTATTTTCCTAAAAATGTTTATTAATGTTATATGTTTTTTAAATGTCTTTTGATATATATATATATATATATATATATATATATATTGTTTCAACACTTATGCATAAGTTTTAATATATGCGTTTGTGTGTAAAAATTCACTTGAGAAAATGTGAATTTTTGAAATGCGATATATGTATATATATAAATGTTTAAATGTAAATTGGTATAATAATAATAATAATAGTGACTTTTATACTTAATATTTATTGTTTCATTGGTTTTATAAATGATTATATATATTTTAAAGATACTTGTTCATTTAATTCTTAATAAAATATTTTATGTTATCGATTTTTCTGGTTTGTTAATTCATTATGAGAAACCTAGGGTTCTTGGGTACTCTAACCTAGATAGAAAGAATTCATACAACACTATTAATGATAATTAAGAATTACATCTCACACCTATAGATAAATATGTGTTATACTTCCAAATCAACTACTTTGGTGATAGTTTATTACTAGGTTCACCTAGAATTAGTGACCCTATGGTGTTTCTCCCATGATTCATTTTAGAAATTAATGATTGTATGATTTTTATTTTTCTTCTATTTTACAAAAAACAATCCATGTTTGAGTTTTTATTAATAATTTTTAATAATTATATGAATATCCTTATAACTACTTGGGTTGTGTTTTTTCTAATTCCATTTATCTTTTTTCCTACATAGTAAAATTTTTTTTTTAATTTTTTTAATAAAGTGTAGGATTATTGTGAGATATATAGATAAAATATAGATCACATTACCGAGGAACACAACTCAATATGCTAAGGGTTTGGAAGAGTTTTAATACTTTTTAATTTCCAATAAATTTGTCGATATGAGAATACGATTTCCATTTTATAAATGTAAATTTAGAAGATGGTTGAAGATATATAAAGTTTATTAAAACTGGATATTGAAGAAATTACCTTCTCAATATTTCTATTGGATTTGGAATAAAGAATTGAACATTATAGAAATTTTGATCACTAATGTCAATTGAAATAATGAGAAACCAACATCATAGAAAATGGAAAATGAAATGAAAAACCTTATAAATTTTGGATTCAGAATAGTAGGACACTAACATCAATATGAAAACATATTAGAATAGCCAATTGAGGGTGTTACAAATAGAAACTTGACAATTGATGATTTTGGGACTACAAGACAACCAGATAAAAATTGTAACATAAAATTGGATACTCCTCTTTATTTTGTGAAGACTAATTCAAGAGGGAACTTTATTGAGTAGAAAAGTGTATTTCAAGGTTTAGTTGATGATGGAAATAAAAAACTGTATGTTGGATGTTTGAAATATTTAGAACATTATTTTCTGATAATGTGGTACCATATAAAATGACTACAAGGTATTACAAACAAGGTTATGTCCATGATATTGTAATTTTTTCACGATTAATTTCTTAAAGGAAATATCCATTCATATTATTATGATATGAATTTTTTAACAAGATTGGTCTAAATTATAAAAAAATACATACCTGTCCCAATGATTGTATTATTTATTGGGGAGGGGCTTCCAACAGAAAAGATTTATTTTTTTTCTTCTTCTTATAAATGGAAGTTAGTGGGTGTTTTTTGAAGTATTAATCAATATACAACTATGTATAAGAATAAAAGGAACACACCTTCAAAGGGTTTGTGTTAATTTTATTTAAATCCTCGATTGCAAATATTTTTCATGTCATCAAAAACTGCTGAGCAGATGAAGTAGAATTCTATAGATAATAATAATGATGGGTTAATACGATATCCAAGAGATTCAATATCACAGAGGAACTTTGATTCCTTTTCTTATTTTATCCTAGAAATGTAATATTGGGATTGGATTTTGATGGATTCAACCCATTTGAGACATTGAGCAGAAGTTATTGTAAAGACCCGTAAAATTCAAGGCAAATTTTTTCTTAATTTTATTTGGGATTTTACAAGAACATAGTTTCTAACGGCACCTGATTCCGAGGCCCGGTGTGCCCGGATCAATTTTGGAAGTTTTTCTCAGGTACATCTAGTGAAAGGATGAGCGGGTATTCGTAACTTTTGAACCGGTGCTTGGAATCGAAATCCGAGGACATCGATCAAACCGAAATGACGGTAATTTCTTAGGAATACCTATTCCGGAGCTGCGTTTGCTCGGGTGAGGTTATTAATTAATTGGGTTAACTAAAGAATAAAGATAAAATATTGTGCTATAATTTTATTTTTATTTTATGTAATGATAACCTAGGAATGGTGGTTGGAGTGAGACCCACTAATACCCTAACTCCTAGGTAACAAATTAGTGAGGTGGGGCCCACACAAGCCCCACCCCCTTTATTTCCTTTTACCTCACACATGCAATTAATTTGGTAACTCACCCGCACCCCCTCTTAAATTCCAAGTCAACTCTGTCGTTTAATTGGATTATTAAATGCCTCATTAATTGGTCAACGCACATTAATTAAATCCTGTTTATTTTTGAATTTCAAATAAAGGATGGCATGAGTAATAAAATAAGGCAACACCTTATTTTATTATTGTTTTTTCTTTGTGAGAGATGGATTGGAGAGGAATCTCTCAAGCCTTGTAATCCTCATCTTCCTCCTTGAAGAACGTCCTTCCTCGTTGAACAACACGAAGAACGCATCGTTGCTGATGAAGAATGCCAGCCTCCGACGAAGGACAACGAAGAATGCCAAATCCTCAGAGATCGACGACGTGACGCCATGTACCGCGACACAAACTATTCTCTTCTCCGAGACGTTGACGACGCTTATGGAACCTTTTTCCGCGACGATTATTTCCCATGACGAACCTTCATTCGAAGACACCTTGAGGTATGGGGTTTGGTTTAATTTATTTTATGTGGATTAAATCCTCGACATGTGTTTAATTGATGAAAGACATTTGAACCACTAACGCGGTGGGTGCGGGCCAACAAAAAAGTCTCAACCCACCGATTCTATGTTCATAGTGAGTGAATTTACTAGAGATGAATAAGCGGTCCAGAAAGGCGTTTTGTACCCTTCGCAGTAATCTACGGGTCTCAGGAGAGCCGCTAGCGCAGACGGCGGGCAAAACGGACCATCGGAGCGCGTCCGGTGGTCCGCAGAAGGCGCTGCCGGTGTGCCACGTTGGCGCGGCAACGCCCCGGTGCGCTGCCGGCAGGATCCACTGCGGTTGAAGCCACGACGGCAGTGGGATGAATGGATCCCACAGCCACGCGGGATCTGGAGGAGACACGGCGACCAGCGCCGCGTCGCTGGCAAGGGAAGGGGGGGACCGCGTCCCCCCATGCTCGGCCCATGGCCGAGCCAGCGTGCCACCCGGCCGCGCCAGGCCGCGCCCAGCCTGTCCGGGCCGGGTCGCGCCCTAATGGTCCGGACCCGTACCCGGTTCATGCTGACCCGTGGGGGGGGGGTGGGCCGAGTCGGACCGGGCCCAGACCCCCCACTTTCGGAACACTTTCGGTGTTTTGCTCATAATATGGGATATGAGCCTCCCATCGACGCACTATTAGTTGAATAGAGATCCTTGTATCGAGACAGCCATTTCAGTATATTACACTCAAGGTTTCAGAGAACGTTCGGTACATCCGGGTTGGTTCGAACACGAAACCAACCGGGCCCTCGGAGCGGAAACACTCATAACTTGAGCTCTAGACGTCCGATTGATGTGTCGTCGACTTTGTTGGATTCCTCTTAGTGAGATATACCTTTTGGATTACTCTTCTCGACGTTTGGATGCAGTTGGAGTATGGTCGGGTTGTTTTTGACTTAAAAACTAACCGGGCCCCTGGAACGAAAAAGCCAATAACTCTCAGACCAGGCGTCCGATTGACATGTCATCTTTCGCGTTGAGTTCCCTTTGCCGAGACGGAACTTTGCGACACATCAACTTTGGAATACGTGTCAGTTGATGTATCGACCCCTTGGCTCATGGTGCAGACCCTACCGGAAAAGAGAATGATGTGTGCGAGAACCCTAGAGCTGGCTGCGACTGCGATGAAGACTGCACTGAAATCCTATTTGGGTTTGGCAGCGATGAAGACCGTACTAAAATCCTCCTTGGGTTCGATGGCGATGAAGACTGCACTGAAATCCTATGTGGGTTCGGCAGCGATGAAGACCATACTGAAATCCTCTGTTGGTTCGACGACGATGAAGACTGCACTGAAATCCTATGTGGGTACGGCAGTGATGAAGACCGTACTAAAATCCTTTGAGGGTTCGACGACAATGACTACTATTCTTGTATCCTACGTGGGTCTGGAAGTGTCTGACTCTGTTCTTGCTATCCTACATGGGTTTGGCAGAGTAGCTGGTCTGTATCCTATGTGGGTCCGATACCTTAGCTAGTTTATTATCCTACGTGGGTCCCATCTTAGATGAATCAGTGGCTATATCTGATCATCTCTATCACCTTACGAAGAAGTATACCTGTGTGAGATGAGTCTTTACTTTTAAACAATATCTTCGATATGATTGAATTTATTTCCTCTGTGGATTGAGTTGTGTTATCCTGTGTGGATTGGGTTGTACTCCCATGTGGACGTGATCAAACTTGGGCTCGGATGTTGGAGCCGAACTGGAATTGATGACTTAGGTATATGTATGGGAATATACCTAAGTAGTGTTGTTTGTTACTTCATGATTGTATCTTTCCTTTTTGGATTATCCTTTTGGATTCTGGGAGACCTTTAGGGGTCTCGGGGTCCCTACTGATTAGTGTATACTCACCCCTGCACGGGCTATGCCCGCACTACATTTTGTTGGATGCACACGACGTACATCGCTGATCGTTCTAGAGGATAGTGGAGCAGTCGGTACCAAGAGGTGGACCACTGGGCGGGACATACACGAAGCAGATGGATATACCCTAGGAGATGAGGTGGCTATCTGTACACTCCTTTTAGGTGGGACTTCCAGTGGATGGCTCGATGTTGCTGCTTTACTTTCAGTTGTTGTACTTTCTTTCTAGTTGTACTTTACTTTCAGTTTGGGTTTGTATTCTGGCCCATTTACTTTCCGCACTTACTTTTGTACCCATTTTTACTTAGTATTTATTTCTGCTGGCTTACTCTGTGGTGTTTGTTACTTTATAAAGGCAATGCCTTTTGGGGTAGTCACGGCACAGGCCCCGAGGGCGGGTCGTGAAAAATTGGTATCAGAGGGTTCGGTTCTACCGCAGAACTCAAAACTCTGATCTTTTTTCAATGTAAAGAAATAGTGTTAAGGGAATTGAGTATGGTTATCAGTCCATGGAGTCGAGTGTTGGCGCGGTGACCGACGTATCCGTTCTTCAGGACCCTGACTTTTGATTTTTGACTCAATGCACGAAAACATTGATTGCATGTGTGTTTCAAAAGTTTTCTTTGGGATTACTTTGTGTCAGCTCACCAGGTATACTGTTTTGACCATGTCCCACCTGTTTCTTTTAAGGATGACACCACGACGGCAGCCTGCTAGGGTTCTGAGATTTGTGCGAGATGAAAGCCCACCGAGTGATGAGACCTCGGTGCATGGCCCTTTTTAGTGGAGGCACTGGTGGTACCTCTACCCACCGAGCCACCGATGCCGCCAGCCCCATCCGCTGAGATTGCACGTCACCTTATTGCACTGCACGAGTTCCAGCGTCAGAGACTTCCTAGGATCTGCAGGGAGACGGACCCACAGGCAGCCGAGGATTGGATGGAGGCGATTTTGCGAGTTTTCAAGTTAGTGGGGACACCAGCTGACCTCATGGTGTTCCTCGCAGTGAGCCTCTTGCACGCGGCATCAGGCAGACGGTGGAGCTTGATGCCCCAGGTGCACGATGAGGCATACCTCTTCTGGACGTACTTTGAGAGCCTCTTCCGCTCAGAGTTCGTCCCATCCACCCTCCGTGCGGTGCGCATTCAGGAGCTACTACAGCTACGGCACGGTAGCATGATAGTCGCCTAGTACTCGGCGAGATTTACCGATCTCTCGCACTATTCGACGGATATGGTACGGGACCAATTCTTCTAGGCCCGGAACTTTGAGCGGGGACTGAGGCATGAGATCAAGGAATCGGTGATCTTCCTCAGCATTCCGACGTAGGAAGGAGTACTAGATCGGGCCCTTCTCATTGAGAGCTTTCTTGCTGAGCCTACACCAGCAGTGAGACCTACCGCAGGGCGGCATGTAGCAGAGTCGTCTGTAGCTGGCAGTCGACGAATGTCATAGGGGTCCAGGTGGACCGGACCATCAGGCAGACGACCTCAGGACACTAGCTCAGAGGTGCGGGGCATAGGCCATAGAGCCATCCTTCCGAGGAGCAGGCAGTGCCATGAATGCAGCAGGAAGGGCCACATGGCTCGTGACTACCCGACCTGCCATGCAGATGAGCAACAGATGGTTGAGGGGACACCCTGGTAGAGGTAGAGGGTCGATCGTGGTGGTCCACCGAGAGCAGGAGGACGAGGGAGGGGAGCTGGCCGAGTAGCAGGTGGTGGGAAACACATTGAGGCTTTACCACCACCACCACAAGGAGGTCCACCCCGACCACAGGGAGCTGGCGGTCAGAGACAGGATTAGCTTCATGCAGTAGATTCCTAAGACCATGGCGCACCAGGGATGATTTGAGGTACTATCTGTTTCTACTCCAACCTTTATGTAGTTCTTATTGACACAGGAGCGAGTTATTCCTTTATTTCCTCTGCCCTTGTTCGGAGCTCGGAGATTTCGACAGAGCCATTGGCTCGATCCTTACAACTAGAGACTCCTACGAGAGCAGACTTGACGATTACGCACTGGTGCCGACAGTGTGAGATTACTCTAGGAGGCGAGATCTTCGGCTGAGATCTTCTTGTAGCGGCGTTGAGGCCTTATGATGTCATCTTGTTCATGGATTGGTTATCTACAGTCCATGCTCAAATCGACTGTATTAGGCGCAAGGTGCGGTGCATACGCACCGACGAGAGCAGGTTCACATTCACCAGCGAGAAGGTAGCCTTTGCAGCACAAGATGGACTTGTGCAGAGGAGAGGATAGCCCATCACTCATCAGTTGGCTAGCCTCATCCTAGGAGGAGTTGATGAGTGGAGTCCGAGTTTTCTTGTAGTGGTGGATTAGTTTGCAGATGTTTTCCCTGATGACATCCCAGGACTACCTCCTCACAGAGAGGTAGAATTCTATATTGACATGTACCCTGGGACATCCCCGATATCCACTCCACCATATCGGATGGATCCGGCTGAGATTTGAGAGCTACGGGTACAGCTAGAGGACTTGCAGGGAAAGGGACTCATATGCCCCAGTGTTTCACCCTAGGCTTCCCCGATATTGTTCGCCAAGAAGGCGGACGAGATCTTATGACATTGTGTCGAATATCCTCGCCTGAACCAGGTGACCGTGAGGAAAAAATATCCACTACTAAGGATTGACAACCTCTTCAATCAGCTCAAGGGATCATGGTGGTTCTCGAAGATAGACCCCAGGTTAGGTAATCATCAGCTCAGAGTTCGAGATGAGGACATGCAGAAGATGTCCTTCAGATGTCTGTATGGACACTATGAGTTTTTGGTTATGCCATTAGGCATAACCAATTCTCCATCGGTGTTCATGAGTCTCATGAATAGTATCTTTCAGCCATTCCTCGATCAATTTTTCGTGGTCTTCATCGATGACATTTTGATATACTCGACCACTAAGGAGGAGAACGCCTACCACTTGCGGGTTATACTGGACACACTCCGAGAGTACCAGCTTTTTGGAAAGCTCTCGAAGTGTTAGTTATGGATACGTGAGGTCCACTTCTTGGGACACGTCATCTCTAAGGTGGGAGTTGAGGTGGATCCTGTGAAGATCATGGTAGTGCTAGATTGGGAGCCACCCAGGAGCATGATGGAGGTGCAGAGTTTCTTGGGGCTAGTTGGGTACTATCGGAGGTTTGTGCCAAAATTTTCCAGAGTTTCAGCACCACTCTCAACTTTGACGAAGAAGGGGAAACCCTTCGTGTGGTCATACAGATGTCAGTAGAGCTTCCAAGAGCTAAAACAAAGATTGACCAGCGTGCATATCTTGAGGCTACTAGAGGAGGGAGTAGGGTACATAGTCTACTGCGATGCATCAGGGACCAGACACGGATGTGTCCAGATGTAGGAGTGGTCCGTGATCACCTATGGATCACTTCAGTTGAGGCATCATGAGCAGAACTACGCTACCCATGACCTGGAGTTAGCAGCAGTGGTCTTCGCTCTGAAGATGTGGAAACATTATTTGATGGGCGAGCACTTTACAATCTACTCTGACCACCAGAGTCTTAGGTACATCTTCTCAAAGAAGAACCTGAATCTGAATCAGTGGCGATGGCTCGAGTTCCTCCAGGACTTTGACTTCGATATAGTCTATACTCCTGGAAAGGGGAACATAGTAGCCGAAGCTCTTAGCAGTAGGACGAGCATCTAGCTACTCGAGGAGGCGACGAAGCAGCTAGACACTTTGCAGATATGCTTCATGGATGGAGATGGAGCAACCATTCTTCAGTCAATCAAAGTCACTCCTCCACTACTATAGTGGGTCAGAGAGGCACAACAAGGGGACACTGACTATGAGACGCAGCGTGCACAGATATCCTCATGACAAGCACCTGATGGATTCTATATAGGAGGAGAGCACGACATTCTTTTTAGAGGACGTACCATGGTACCGGCTGCTTTAAAGGAAGATGTGCGGATAAAGTTTCACACTTCCCCTTTAGTGGTACATCCAGGAGTGGAGAAGATGTACTAGGATCTCAGACGACAACACTGGTGGTCGGGTATGAAGAAGGCAGTAGCTGAGTTCGTTTCTAGATACCTCACTTGTCAGCAGGTGAAGGTAGAGCACCAGGTACCAGCAGGCTTGGTACAGCCCTTGGAGGTCCCAGAGTGGAAGTGGGATGGGATATCGATGGATTTCGTGACTGGACTTCCACGTACTTCCAGAGGTCACGACTCCATTTGGGTGATTGTCGACCGACTCCCCAAGTCAGCTCACTTCTTACCCATCAGAGAGAAGGGCTCAGTGGAGAGCATGAGACACCTCTATGTTCAGGAGATCATACGGATTCATGGTGTGCCATCATCTATCGTATCTGATCGAGATGCTCGCTTTACTTCCCGGCTTTGCAAGGGGTTGTATGAGGGATTCGGGACGCAGCTACATCTGAGAACCTCCATTCACCCTCAGAAGGATGGTCAGACGGAGAGGACCATTCAGACTATCAAGGAAATGCTCCATGCATGTGTTCTCGACTTTGGTCATAGTTGGGAGGACCACCTACCCTTGGTGGAGTTCGCGTACAACAATAGATATCACTCCACCATCAGGATGGCACCATACGAGGCATTGTACGACCGGTCTTGCAGATCACCTCTGTGCAGGACAGACCCTGGGGAGTCATAACTTGTGGGACCAGAGATGGTCCAGGCCACGAAAGAGAAGGTCCAGGGCATCTAGGAGCGGATGAGGACAACTAAGAGCTGGAAGAAGTCTTATGCTGATAGGAGGCAGAGGCCACTAGAGTTCGATGATGGTGACCACATTTACTTATGGGTCTCACCTCAACATGGATTATGGAGATTTGTCTCTGTGCTTCATCAAACCTTTTTAGGTAGTCAACAGGATAGGCGAGGTGGCTTATCGCCTGGATCTACCACCTCAGTTGCACCGGGTGCACGATGTCTTCCACGTATCTCAGCTGAGGAGATACGTGCACGACCCGACGCATATCATCGACCATGGGGAGCTAGAAGTTGACGATGGTGCGACCTTTGCGGAGGTCCCGATGGAGATCGAGGATCGACAATAACAGGTCCTACATGGGCGGTCGATTCATCTAATGTTCATCAGATGGCAGCACGGGAACCTCCAGGAGAGAAATTGGGAGCGGGAGGCTCAGATGCGTGTTCAGTACCCACATTTGTTCCCCAAGTTTATGATATATCTTTATGGGGACGTAAAGCCCTGAGGTGGGAGTAATTTAAAGACCCATAAATTTCAAGGGAAATTGTTTCTTAATTTTCTTTGGGATTTTACAAGAACACATTTTCTGACAGCACCTGATTCTGAGGCCTAATGTGCCTATAATCAATTTCCGAAGTTTAGCTCGGGTACGTTCAGTGAACGGATGAGCGAGTTTTCCTAACTATTGAACCAGTGCTCAGAATCAAAATCTGAGGACACCAATGAAACTACAGCGCCGATAATTGCTTACGAACACCTTTTCTGGAGTTTCATTTGCTCGGGTGAGGTTATTAATTAATTGGGTAAACTAAAGAATAAAAATAAAATATTGTGCTACAATTTTATTATTATTCTATGTAATGATAACCTAGGCATGGTGGTTAAAGTGGGACCCACTAATACCCTAACTCCTAGGTAGGATACAAGTTAGGTTGGGCCCACACGATCCCCACCCCCTTTATTTCCTTTTACCTCCCACGTGCAATTAATTTGGTAACTCACCTGCACCCTGTCATAAATGCGAAGTCAACTCTCGCATTTAATTAGATTATTAAACGCCTCATTAATTGGTCAACGCACGTTAATTAAATCGTGTTTTAATTTTGAATTTAAAATAAGGGACGTCATGAGTAATTATATAAGGCAACACCTTATTTTATTATTGTTATTTCATTGTGCGAGAAGGATTGGAGAGGAATTGCTCAAGCCTTGGAATCCTCATCTTCCCCCTTGAAGAACGTTTTTCCTCGTTTAAGAATGCAAAGAACACACCATCGACGACGATGAACGCCAGCCTTCGACGAAGGACGACGAAGAACGCCGAATCCTCAGAGATCGATGATGCGACTCCGTGTACCGCGATGCCAATGATTTTCTTCTTTGAGACATCGACGACGCTTATGGAACCTTGTTTCGTGACGCCATCTTCCGTGATGATTATTTCCCGCGAATAACCTTTGTTCGACGACAACTTGAGGAAGGGGGTTTGGTTTAATTTATTTTATGTGGATTAAATCCTTGACATGTTTTTAATTGGTGAAAGACGTTTGAACCACTAACGCGATGGGTGCGGACCAACGAACAAGTCTGAACCAACCGATTCTCTGTTCTTAGTGAGCGGATCGACGGGCGATGACGAAGCAGGCCGCAAAGGCGTTTTGAACCCTTCACAGTAATCTACGGGTCCCGGGAGAGCCACAGGCACAGACGGCGGGCAAAATGGACCACCAGAGTGCGTCCGGTGGTCTGCGGAAGGCGCTGCCGGCAGGATCCGCCGCGGCGGCAGCGAGATGAACGGATCCCGCGGCCGCGCGAGATCCGGGGCAGACACATCAACCAGTGCTGCATCCCTAGAAAGGGAGTGGAGACCGCATCCCCCTATGCTCGGCCGCTGGCCAAGCCAGCGTGCCACCCAGCCGGGCCAGGCCGGGTTGCGCGGACCAGACCGTGTCGCGCCCAGCTGGGTCAGGCCATACCCACCGGGCCGAGTTGCGACCAAATGGGCCGGACCCAGACCCAGGTTGGGTCGACCCGGGGGGGGGGGGGGGGGGTTGGGCCGGGTCGGACCGGTCCCAAAGCCCCCCACTTTCAGTCTTTTGCGCGTAACATGGGCTATAAATCTCCGATCGACGCACCATTAGTTGAGTAGTGATCCTTGGATCAAGAAGGTCGTTTCAGTATATTACACTCAAGGTTTTGGAGAACATTGGGTACGGCCGGGTTGGTTTGAACAAGAAACCAACCGGGCCCTCGGAGCAGAAACACTCATAACATGAGCTCCGGACGTCCGATTGACGTGCTGTCGACTTTGTTGGCTTCCTCTTAGTGAGAAGAACATTTTGGATTACTCTCATGATGATTGGACACAGTTGGAGTATGTTCGGGTTGGTTTTGACTTAAAAACTAACCGGGCCCCTAGAACGAAAAGGCCAATAACTCTCAGACCGGGCGTTCGATTGACGTCCCGTCTGTCGTGTTAAGTTCCCTTTGTCGAGACCGAACCTTAGGATACATCAACTCTGGACTACGTGTCAGTTGATGCGTCAACCCCTTGGCTCGTGGAGCGGACCGTCTTGGAAAAGAGCATGTTGTGTGCTGGAACCCTAGAGCTGGCTGCGACTGCGATAAAGACTGCACTGAAATCCTATGTGGGTTCGGCAGCAATGAAGACCATACCGAAATCATCCATGGGTTCGACAGTGATGAAGACATCACTGAAATCTTATGTGAGTTTGGCAGCGATGAAGACTGTACTGAAACCCTCAGTGGGTTCGAGGGCGATGAAGACTGCACTAAAATCCTATGTGGGTTCGGCATCGATGAAGACCGTACTGAAATTCTCCGTGAGTTCGATGAAAATGACTACTGTTCTTATATCCTACATGGGTCTGGAAGTGTCTGACTCTGTTCTTGCTATCCTACATGGGTCCGGTAGAGTAGCTGGTCTGTATCTTATGTGGGTCTGACAGCTTAGCTGGTTTAGTATCATACGTGCATCCCAGCTTAGATGAATCAGTGGCTATATCTGATCATGTCTATCACCTTACGAAGAAGTATACCTGTGTGAGATGAGTCTTTAATTTCAATCAATATATTCGATATGATTTACTTTCTTTCCTATGTGGATTGAGTTGTGTTATCCTGTATGGATTGGGTTGTACTCTTATGTGGATGTGATCGAACTTGGGATCAGATGTTGGAGCCGAACTGGAATTGATGACTTAGGTATATGTGTGGGCATATTCCAAAGTAGTGTTGGTTGTTACTTCATGATTGTATCTTTCCTTTGTGGATTATCCTTGTGGATTATGGGAGACCTTTGGGGGTCTCAGGGTCCCTAATGAGTAGCGTTTACTCACCCCTGCACAGGCTATGCCAGCACTACATTGTGTTGGATGCATACGACGGACAACACTGGTCGTGGTTGAGGCTAGTGGAGGAGTCGGTACCTAGAGGTGGACCACTGGGCGGGACGTACACGAAGCGGATGGCTGGACCCGAGGAGCTGGGATGGATATCTGTATCCACCCTTCAGGTGGGACTTCCAGTGGATGGCTCGATGTTGCTTATTTACTTTCAGTTGCTGTACTTTTTTTCTAGTTATACTTTACTTTCAGTTTGGGTTTTTATTCTGGTCCATTTACATTCTGCACTTACTTTTGTACCCAGTTTTTCTTAGTATTTACTTCTACTGGCTTACTTTGTGGTGTTTGTTACTTTATAAAGGAAATTACTTCCCCTTTTTGTCGTGATTTACGCTTTGGTGCTAGTCTCCAGCCCCTGGCCAATGGGAGGCGGGCTTGGGGTAGTCACGGCACGTGCCCCGAGGAAGGGTCGTGACAGTTATAGAATTTGGCTGGTCGTTTTGATCACTTACAATCTACCGTAATGGATGTGTATGAAATAATTTTTTTTTTATCATTTTGATGAATATTATTTGAAAACAATGTCTGGAGATGATTTTGATGTATAATTGTAGCCTCTAAATGAATAATTATATGATTTATAGATAAACAGTGTTGACACATATGATGCATCTTCTAGAGAACTATTCAAAGTTCATGATGCTCTAATGTGGAACATTTGTGACTTTCTTGGACATTGGAATTTAGAATGTTGTAACACTTACACGAGTTTGGATTTTCCTATTTTTATGTTTTATTTTTATGATGAATGATTTCCTCATAATTTAAAATGGGGCTTCTTGTGTCATTGAAGATCTCTTAATTCATTTCATAGATTTTGGTTGAATAATTAAAAATTAAAAGGTTCTACTGATCGCAGACCACCTCAAAAGTTTTTAACATGTTCTAAAATATTGTAACAACTTAGAAATGATGAAATATAATTTAGGAACGTGCTTTATTTGAATGATAGTGGGAAATGAGTTTGAAGTTCATCATCCCAAGATATTAAATTGAGACAATAGAAGAAAAAGGTATATTCTTCAAACATACATATTGGGAATTTAATTTGTTATCGCATAATCTTGATATTATGAAAATTAAGAATAAATGATTGTGACGATTTGATATTAACATTTCTTAATGAGACTGAAAAATCAATGGACCATCTCAATGCTCAAAAACACTTCCAAATAATGAATATAAAGCATGATCTCTGGTTGGATGAGAATGGAAAGTATGCTATGGAAATTTTTTTCAATGAAACATTGGGATAATGATACATTACTTTGAGTTTTAAAACATGTAAAGTTATATGATGGGACTTTAAGTAAAATGTAAAGGTGTTTTAACTTAAATAATTATAGGTTACATGGATTAAAAATTCATGATTCACATATTTTGTTACATTAGTTACTAGCATTGTAATTGTGTACATTATTACCCAAAAATGTTCATAATGTTGTACTCAAATTTTGTACATTATTTAGATAGCTATGTGAGAAAAATATATAACCATTTGATCTTTAAAAACTTTAGGAGAGATTTTTATTGACACTTTTTGTAATGCAGATGATCTTTCCTCCATCATTTTTTACTATCATGATGCATTTAACTATGTATTTGTTCACGGAAGCTAAATTAAGAGGCCCCTTACATTATCAATGAATGTATCCAATTGAGAGGAAATTTAATTATATGTTTTTATATCTTAAGTGAAAAATTATATGAACTTAATTAAATACACAATTATGTTTTATTTATTTTATTTCATAGATATCTAGGGCATTTGAAATCATAGATGAAAAATAAAACTGGACCTGAAGGTTAAATTTCTAAATGATATTTGGAAGATGAGCATCTTAACTTTTTTTTATAGATAAATGGATGATATTGAGACAAAATTCAATCTTTTTGGATGTGTTTATGACACATTGACCTAATCTCAACTATATGTGAAATAAAAAATCTTTTATACTATTGGCCAATCAGTTCGGAGGAGATCTAATGTTACACTGACCGAAATGGAATTATTAAAGGCACATAGATACATGCTACTGAATAGTGAAACTTAAAATCCATTTATTGAAGAGCCCAGTATAAAAAAAGACAAATGTGTGGTTGAGTATGAAATGATATTGATATTACAAAATCTATTATTAATGATCTTGTAGATTGGTTTTCATGACGTGTAAGGTCGTAAATATTGAAATCAATATGAATATTAGGCTAACATATATATTTTTTAAATATAATAATTAATACTACCATTTTTATATGAGGATTATAGATAGTCAAGATAATTTTTTCAGAATATTTAATGTTTTTTGGTCGAGGTCCTCTAAAATAGGTTAGAATGTTCAATTCTTACAATGTGAATGGATATAAATTTCATATAGTCAATCAGAAAGTGGATTAAAAAACATATAATAATTTTATATTTAAAAATTTTAAGTGGGATATTATGGAAAGTTGACTGATATTATCTAATTACCAACCACATACATTTTTCACATGTTTTATTAAAATGTAAGTGGGTCGATATTATTAGGGGTTCTAAAAGAGATTCCTTGAAATTTACTTTTGTGAACTTTTCTCACTTGATGTATGTTGGTGACTGTGAATTACATGATACATATATCATATCACTATAAGAGAAAATTATATATTATGTGGATCATTTTGTGGATGAAGGGTGGAGTGTGGTTGCTCATATAAAATAATGAGACATGTATGAAATGGCTGCTGAAGTGGAAGATTTGAACTATGACATTGAGTCCCATAAACATGATGAATAGAAATTATTTGTCCAATATGATATTAAAAATATTAGTATTTCAATGGTTGATGCATTAGATGAAGTAATTATGGAGAAGAAAAATGACATGATTGAAGAGAAAAAATGATTGTATATGTAGTCATCCATTCATTTATCAATAACTTATGCTATTTTTATAGTTATTCATTATCATAGCTATATATATATTTTTTCTAGTACTATTCATATGTTATAATTAATATTTTTTTCTTCATTAATTTTTTGAAATATCTGTTATAATGTGAATTTTATTTGATTAAATGAGAATAATGCCAAGGAAGAAGCATTTTCATGATCCTAGTTGACTCTCACCTGATATTCCCTCAACCATACCAATATAAAATGATCCATAGGTCTCCCTCCCAACAACATCTGAGAAATCCTCCACATTCCCCCTACAATATCTGTCACACCCTCTATTTCGTCATCTTATAGCACACCCTCCATCAACGTCCCATCAATGGCCCAGTCTATGCCTCCCCATTTAGATGGCTTAATAGCGTTGGAGTAGGTCGTCACTCCTATTTTTTCATGGGGATTTTATAGGGTGATAGTTATAGGAATAAAGATTAATATGAATAATTTTATTTCACTTTTTATATACTATTAACTATTTTTTCATAAAATATTGATATAATCATACTACAAAGAGAACCATGAAAAGTTCAGATATCTTAAATATGAAGGTATTGAAGATAATAATACCATTTGACTACTATGGGGTACCTACTGATGATGTCAGTAGATTATTTAGACATGTTCTAGGCCATCTCTCTGCACGTCTAGTTACCCTTCTGATTATGCTTTCTTATTAGAGGAATATTCCTCTATCTTAGAAAAATAAAGTTTTTGATTCACTAATAAAGGTAATTTTAATACATTATGCTGTAATTATATTTCATTATCTTGTTAAAATATAATATTTTAAAATGAATATATTTTTATAGATGTTTTTCCACTTTACCGTTTCTGATCTTATATCATGAAAGTGAACATTGAAACATTTATGTAAGAAATAGATGGATTTTAAATGGATATTATGGAACAAATTCAATTATACTTAATTCATCACCCAAAAACTATATCATAAGGTACACGAAGGGGTACATAAAGATAAATATAAGTTTTTTGTTGATAACCATTTTCATGAGAAACACATTGTATTTTAATATATATTATTTTATTAATATTATTTTACATTTATTTATGCATATGACAAGGATATGAAATTTATTACATTACTATTAAATTACATGTTATTTATTTTAGGATGTTTCTAGGAAGAATTCATTGTGTAAAGTTATGAAAATAAACCCTCACACTTTTGGGTCAAATAGTTTTTTTAGAAACCGATCATCTCTGGTATTCTTTTAAATTATTTAAATATTTATAATAGAATATTATCTATCTCGTATATTAAATTCCTTATTTATATTTGTCTAATATAATCATAGAATTTAGGGCACCATGTCTCCCAAAAACAACTATATTTGGATGTTCAGACAAAATATGATGGGAGTTATGTTAATGATCCTGCCAGAGAAGTTAGGGTATGAATTCATTTTACATGTAATAATATATTTTCATTTGTCAATTTTTTAATATATATATTTCTTCAAATGTGACTAAAATTTTAATTATAGGTAAAAATTAAAGAACTATTGGATGCCAATGCAACGCAGTCCTTATCTGTCTCTTAGGACGACTCAATTGGTAATGTCCTTCAGAAGAACCATCCTAGTTGAGTGTGTAGGATGGGTTTCATACCATTACGATCTCAAGTCATTGGTAGGACATTGACAATTGTGGCTGCCTTAACTTCAGGTTGTAGTCACTCCCAAATATGATATTCTTAAAGGGATTTTGTTTCTATGCAAAGAACAATTTAGAAACCTGGATCTCATATATACACTTTTCATAAAGTGATGAATTATTTATATCAGAATACGACCAGATCTATCCACAGTGAAATTGCATTGATGACTGGTGGAAAGTAGGTAAATAAAAAAACATAAAAAATCAATTTTTATGATATTTTATTGGTTTTATGTTTAAATATAAATACAAAACATTGTTTAATTTTCAATATAATTTTTTTGTAGGTGCTGACTATTTGATGTGGAGATGGAGATAGAGATGGTGACAAGCAGAGTTTATCAGGTAGTTATTAGTGGTATATTTTTATTCAGAAATGATATAAAACTAATCTTATGAAAAACTAGCACTAAGTTAGTGATTCAAAAACTATGTTGTGGTTTCTAGTAGGGATATATGTACTTATTTTATATGTTATGTTACCACTAATGGTTTATATGTGATGTTTCCATTGTGTGAATTGTTTTTTTTTGTTTTCTTCCAGGTTGAGGGATGTTTTGGGGATGTAAATTCTATAATTTCCTTTTTTGAAATTAGCATATAGATGTAGCTTAAAATGACACTAAATATGTCATAATATTGTTTAGCAGTTTTTAAAACCACCACTATATAAGAACCAGTTAAAATAACAACTATATAAAGTCATTATTATTTTTTTCCATTTAAACTACCCCTAAATTATCCGTTTTTTGACTGGAAAACCACTGCTAAAACAAAACAAATTGCAGATAATTATGCATTCATTAAAGGTTACCATAAAACACTTCTAAATGTAAGGAACCACTACAGGTTGGATGGTGAAACAAAATTTAGTGTAGGTTTTTTTGAAACCATCATAGAAATAGTTAGCGTTGGTTTAAACCACATCCAAATTTAAAAAAACTACCACCAAAAAGTTATTTTCTTATAGTGGGTGTCAGGTTGATGAGATAATGTGTGTTAGATGGTGGAAGAGTAGACATGATCAGGTTATCGAGCAATGGCAGTTGAACCGGTGATTAGATAGGGCATGGGAGAGATATCCTTATTGGTGGTGGAAGGACCAAAAATCTCAAAGGCATCATTATTATGGCAGTGTATGTTAGGAAAATGGATATTATCGGATGGTGGTGATGAAGATGTTGGTGGGCTGTCTCGATCGGTGGAAGTAGGACTAAAATGTGGAATGTGAAAAACAATGAAGGCATACGGAGTGGACACACAATTGTAGGTAATAAAAAAGGCTAGGGTCATGTAATTTCGATATATTTCCGTTGTTCTACAAGTCGTGATGTAATATGATTTAATTTCCACTAGGCAAATAGTTTTTGTAATGAGATCTATCAACCTTCAAAAGAGAGGTGTTTCATTTTTAATAAAAATAAAAAGGAGGGCCTTCCATCCTATTTTAAAAAATACTATCTAATCCAATTACTTTTCAATTTACCTTAATCATATAATGTTTTGAAAATATTGTACTTCAAAACTAATAGAAATCACTTTATCAAAAAATAAAATTTTAATCTCATCAATATCTATATGAAAAAACATATCTTAAAAAAATAAAATTGATATTTATTTTTCACTTATTTTATGTAATTTCATACTAACTAGGACATCATGTAGGCTTTTGGTATCCATTGCACACTTATTTCCCTTATATTGTGGGTTTAAGCCCCATGCCCTTTTCAGATGAGACAAGTTTTCCTTTTAACTAAGACTATATAAATATAATTCTTCTAACATCACCATAAAAATAAAATTAATCCTAAAGGATTATATTAACCTATAATTTTGATTATCCCTTTAATCATTTGAAAAATAAATTTATCCCCAAATAATAATTCATAATTTACTTAAGGGTTATATATACCTAACCCAAAAGAATATCACCCAAAATTACACTAATCACATTAAAATATCATCATATAAAACCTCATACGGGGTTTATAAGAAATTGAACTTATGATCATCCTTAAGATCATAAACCCATGATTTTATCCATAACTCTTATGATAACCTATCATGAAAACATCATAATCTCCAAAGTTGTCTAAACCTTGCTCTGATACCAATTATAAGGGACTAAACATAAACAATACATATTCCACATAATTTAGAGTAGAAATAAAATTTATTTCATTTCTAGAGAACTTTTAGTTTTTATGTTTTATATAATTAGTTCATAACTCTTGAATAACAAACCCATAAATTACAAGCTGAAAATTTCTACTCAGTATCCATTTTATCACAATATAAACATTAAAATTGAAACACGATTTCTTTTCATGACTAATATTCAGGGTTTCCAACATGAATTATTATTTTTTCTTACCCGTCCTTAAACCCTATAGAAAAAATTTTAAACAAGGGATGAGTAAAAAAATCACATTAAGGGGAATAAAGGGAGGAAGAAGGAAACCTGTGAGTTCATGAATACTTATAAAATTTTCCTTTTTTAACAACAATATTTTCACTCAAAATAAAAATCTTCTTAATCAAGAAATCAAAAATCCATCAAAAATATTTTCATAAATCATTGAAAAAACAAATCTTTAAATAAAAATAAAACTCATAATGTTTTATTTTATGTCATGAATAATGCATGATTTTTTTTCAAAAAGTTATACTTTCCACCCTAATGGAATAACAGACCCTTTCTAATAAACATAACATAACTAGATTACATTTATAAATAATATTATTTCAATAAAACCAATATAAATTGCTGATAAATAATATAGGTAACTTAGGACATAATTTTAAATATCACTCTTACAAAGGGTATAACCAAAATAATCGAATTCTATACAAAATATATTAGAGGGCTATTATAGACCCGCCCATCCTTGGATTATAATAAATCCACCCATCCTTGCTTTCTAACAGAACTAACCATCCTTAGTTTATAATGAAACTACCCATCATTATAAAAATTCCCATGAACTATAACATAATAAGAACATATAATATCTATCAATTTCATATATTACAGTAATAAAAATATTCCTTTCACCCATAAGAAAACATATTCTGATATTGAAATATTCACTCTATTTTAAAACACTTTTTGAAACTAAATAGGACATATGGAAAGATTTTTTCTTTAATTAAATCTTAGAATATTATAAAATAATTCAATTTTCAAATAATGGTTATAATAGTAGAGAAATTAATTATCACCATATACATTAAAATAGAACATTCTTTTTTTTCTGTTGTAATGAATATTAAATCATTCCATATAAAATATGTAAAAAATAACATTTTATAAACATTTTAAATAAATAAAAAAGATAAATAAAATTACCTTTATAATTCATTTATGTCAATATAAATACATCTATAAAATAATTTTAAGAATATGGATATGGAAGAGAATTATTTAGGAAATTAATATTTAAAACATTTAAAATGGGGTTTCTAAAGTAATGCGTCTCTTACATTGAGTCTGACTCAACTGTATATTATTTAACTTCATGAATAATAAAAATAAATTAATAATATACTTTATTAAGAAAAATTTTCAATTTAATTATTCATTTTACTGTGTTATAATCTATTAGGAAATCAATTAAGTTCACATCATACATTTTAAAAGGATTTGAATCATATGTCCAAAATGACCTCGGTAGGTTGACTATGGTCAAAGATTTAATTATTCCATGATCAAAAAAATAAAAATAGGAAAATAATAATAATATTTATACATCAAATAATAATTTTAAAACCTACCATGGGATATGGTTATTAAAAATGAACTACGTTACAATCATGGAGATGGTATGTCATACATACGCATGATTAACATTTATATTTTTCAAAAATAATTATGAAATGTAATTAAGTTTTCTTTTATTTTTAAAAAATGATAATCATATCATAAATAATATATTATTTCTTTAAATAAAAATAAATATATCATAGATGTGATGTGGTGATGGATAATTAAGCACATTGCTTCTTAGAGGTGGTAGTCCACATATATGAAAGAATGACGTTATCATATTTAAATTAATTTAATGGAAAGGAATTAGATGATAAAATATATTTATTTAATGATAAGTGTTTCATTAATTTCATATATAATCATTAAATACATCATTATAACTATCTAAGAGATATGTTTATGGAAAAAATTATATCTATTTGTGAGGCGGTAGTCCGTCGTACACACAGATGGAGATTTATTTCCCAATTGATGAAACATAAGATTGATAAATATTGTTTCATTAATATAAAAAAATCCTAGTATATAGAAATTTATATCATTTATATCATTCTTAATGAATATTTTATGGAGGTATAAGAATAAATAAATCTAAAACATTCAATTAAAATATATTCATCTTCTTAGGACTACCCTACTTCTTTTCACCTTAAGACCACTGAGGTTGGTATACTACCAAAAATAGAGACAATAGAATGTTTTATTGGAGGATGAGAATGATATTTTTTTCAGGTAATGTATTAACCAAATTGTTTTTATGTTTGAAAAATATGTGAGGGGGTTCCCTTTTATAAGAGAGGGGAGGGGTATTCTTGGAATTACCTAAATTAATAAATTAATATAAATTAATTTCAAGTTAAAATGACTCAAAATTACTATTTTCAGAATATAACAACAGGATGAGTAAAAATACTCTCATAAAATAAAAATTATACTATTTAGGTGATTTTTTCACCCATATCATTTTGTTTTAACCCATGGTAACCCTTTTTGAAAATTATATTAATAATGAAGTTTTTAATATTTACGAGTCAATATAGTCACTATAAAAGGAAAAATAGGCTATAAATTGATCATTGTTGATATTATAAATTATATCCCAATAAATATTCAAAAAATAGGTTTTTTTATATTTTTTAGTCATTTAATAATGTATTATTTATTATAAAAAACATTAATGTCATTTTTAGATTTATTTTTTTAATTTCACATTGAAAATTTAAAGAAAACAAAATAATTTGAATTTAATGAATTAATATGAATATAATATGTCATTATAATCTATAAAAATCATGGAACCCAAAAATTCATTAAAATAGAATTAATTTTTACATTTTTATTTTTCTATTAATTTAATCAATACTATATCAATTTTTTTAGGCATTTAAGGTAATTATTTAATCTCAAAAAGTGATAAAAAATGACTATGATAAATAAAAATCATTTATATTTCATAGGAATATTTATAAATGAATATAATTTTTTTATTTATGTCAAAAATTTAAATATAATAAAATGAGGAGAATGAGATTTTCAACTTTTCTTAACTTAAAATATTTTAGATGTCAAAATCATGATTATATAGAAATTAATGGTCATATATTAAAATTTTGGATGAATATGGAAGAAATATTATCATCTAATACAATTAACAGAAGTTTTAGGTTTAATTTATAGTATTTATCACATTATTTGTACCCTTAATTAACCTATTTATGTTTATAATGGTAAAAAAATTAAATATAACAACTATTCACAATAAATAAACATAAAATTGGTATAACCACAAAAATTGGAAATCCAAATTCAAAATATATAATCATTATTTCAGGATAAAATTCTAATAATTTTCAGAATTTAATTTGAATATAATCCTGCAAAACATGATGACAAATAGTTTTTTTCAAGAAAATTTCTTTTTTATGTACAAAAAAGTTTTTATAATATATTAAAGTATTAAATTAATTAAAAATAAAATTATTTAATTATTTTTAATAAAATTGAACTAATGATATTTTAAAACTAATCCAAAATATAATTTTCCTTTATACATTTGTTAAAAGAAAATATATTATTTTTAAAAAAACTGTATTTTTCACTTTTCATTATAAAATAAATCTTTTCTGGAAAATATAAAAATTTCACTATAAGATAATTTTGATATGGTAACTTCAAAAATTATATCCTTTTATTAAATTCAATTTCAAAATTTTTTGATTGATTATTTATAATGGTTTCTCACAAAAAGTGATAAATACCATTTTGATGAATACATATTTTTGAAAAATAACATGTTTTTCTAAAAATTGAGTGTATATTTCATAAGAATTAGTAAATAAACTTGTATTTATAAGGACCTTTATATATATATATATATATGTGGTTAATGCTATTCCTACCCATCAATTAAAGGGCTAGTTTATAATGTGTATATTTAAGTAATAATATTTAGAAGTTTGTTAAAGCTTGGTGATGTGTATCTTGTATGTTATAGAACATAATATTTCATTTAAAGTATCAGGATATTACATTAAGTCATAGATACCTAAGTTGTATCAATAAAATAATTGAATGTTATTATCATGTATTAGAAGTCTTTAATGGGTAATAATTGTAACACCCACTTGTTTTTATTGTATGAGATATTTTTTTTCATGTAATTACCTTTCCCTATAATGTTTTTTATATGATATGAGAGTGTTAGAGGTCAGTTTTTTGTGTCTAAGGGTCTGTGTTTTGATGGAGTAAGATCTAATAATGGTCTCAACCTTGGGTTGGATAGAAAATACCCACTAGTTAGCTAGTGTGGTTCTAGTAAGGCTCATGGAAATATCAGACCCCACTAACCAGCGAATGAGAAATGAAAAAATCCAGGCATTTTACCAGGTACACCAAAAACCCATTAGCTTTCCACCGACAAGAAAATGAGTTACACCAGGTAGTTTTTGTTCATAGTTTAAGGATACAATTAACGCAACACATAATACATTAATCCCTTTCATTTTTGACACCTATAATTGTATAATTCGAAACCTGATGTCCATATGTAAGATCATGGGTTTTTTATTTAATAAAAATATATTTTTTCATGTTAACACTTATTTACATTCTATTTTTTTCTTATACCCTAAGCTGGGGTATGGTCCAACTGGGTATTTTTTGGAAGCGAAGGGGTAGGAAGGTTATATGTTGGTTTTTGGAAAGATACATGTCATGTAATTGGGATACATGACATGTATCAATTACAAGACCTATAATGGTCTAGATATAACCTTTCATATCTTGTAAGATTTTTTCTCCGATGGAAGAACACCATGAGCTTTACATGAAATGTAATGTATTTACATGTTGTGTAATTTCATGAGACCCGTTTTTAAATTAATAGGTAGGAGAATACTTTTTCAACAGAACCCAAACACCACCATTATTTCCCTCGTAAGATCACCCAAGGAAGCCTAAAGTTAGGTTTGCCTCTTGATCCATGATCCAAACTCCATTTCTTTTATTATAGGTATCATTGAATCTATATAGTCATGTTATATATTCATATTTTTCCATTCATCATTTTTATTCTCCATGATGGAGTTGTTTAAGATCAAGATAATATGCCATATTTGCATGATTTTAATCCTTTCTTGAATTTTCTACTCATCTGGATAGAATCAAAAGTTGATACTTAATGATTACTCTACTATGAACCTATAGTAGGTGGTCTATACCTTTCCCTTGGGAATTACTGTTTTATAAGCATGTATTTCTTTGTGTCGCACACAATACTTTTTGGAGGTTCCCCTTTAATTTATAAGATGGTTAATTTGGATGGAATGGAAAATGTTTAGGTTTTCCTTGAGTACCCTAGAGATTTTTGGAGGTTGTTTCCGCAACCTAATCCACATATGGGGTGTGAAATTTCTATTTATTATTGTTATACCACCCATGGGGTACATGTGATATATCCAAGTTAGAGGAATCCCTATGAATTGATTAAATGGAATGGAATTGAATAGGATATGTATGTTTCCTCCTTTTCATGTTTATACTTTTGATTGATTGTTTATATGGAGTTTTTATAGGAGTGGGTAAAATCATGAAATGTTGATAGATGAATGAAATAAAATGATGTGTTGAAATGATAGTGGATTATTTGGTTGATATACCTTGGATCCCAATCTCATTAGATTCCAAGGATATTTATATCAAGTATCATGAGTACGAAAGTGTTTTCCATGGATTTGTTTCTCATTAGGTCCAAATTATGTAGAATACCATAGGTTTTTCTACCCCTTAGATTTTTATTTCATGGAATTTCATTGGACATGTTCTATTTACATGATCCTTGGACTCCACCCAGGTCTTTAATAAGTTTCCATTAAGATGATCCAAGGACTCATTAGGGATGACTTGGTCTTCTAGTCCTTTTATCCAGACCTTCATGTACTAACACTTTTTAATACATGGAAAGGCTATTTTGGACCAATATTTATAAGACGATGCCATGATAAATGTTTTACTAGATTATATGTTGTGGCCATGGTAGTGGTATATACTTGGTTGTATGGTGTGGTCATGGTGGATCTTGTGGCATATTTACAAATAGCCTTAGTATGGGTATTGGACATATATGGGTAGACTAGATAATAGCACTTGTTTATTTCTATTTATATCACTTTCCTTGATATGGGATCCAAACTATTGTTTGCTAGGAGCCTTGTTTATCTTGATAGTTTCACATTACCTTTATTACTTTTCCAAGGGAACTTCACTTGTAATACTGATTTCCCTATTTTATATATTGAACACTGTTTAGATTATATACACATATTATATTTTTTTAGATACCATTGGTGGTGTAATACTAAATGTTATCTCACACCATATTTAATATGCCATTGGGTCCTAAAAAAACTATATAGATATAGGTAGGGAATGGTTATAACAACCAGAGTTTGAGGCTTGATTTGTATTTTTCTTAGAAGCATGGGATCATAGGACCAAGTGAAGTCTCTTGATGATAGATGGGATAGTTATTTTTTGTCTTTTTGGTATTTGATAAATGTATTTTATTGGAAGATTGTATACCAGTTTTGGCTACCTTTTAGGGATATGACATGATCATCATTATATTTGAGATTACTTTTGACATTGTTTATATATTTCTATCTTAGATATTTATCTACTTTTTAGTTGTTTAATCAGATTTTGTTATTGATCTGTATGATTAATTCCATTATTTTACACTCTATCATGAGGGAATTGTCTCCCCATGGACACATCCTAGGACCTTACCTATTAATCGATGGACTCTGGAATTTAGGTAAATGTGCTTAAGGCCATGTTACCTACTATCTCGGGGAATCGTTTAGTGGAATCTGAGTCGGGGCATTATAAAGTGGTATCATAGTGAATTTTTATTTTATAGCATACTTATTTAGAAAAATAGATCGAATATATGAAGGCATTAGAATATAGTAATGAGATGTTTCTGGTAGTAACTAACCCATGAACATAAAAAATATATATTTCCATAGGTGAAATGGTTTTTTTTTCTGGAGTTTGGCTATTACAGATAATTGGATTTCACCATTTAGTGATGCACTTGGATTGTGATGTCATCATTGACATTCTATGCATTATTCCATTTGATATAGTATACATTTCTGGATTGAATGATTTTCTGATATGTGTCTTATGTGATATATATGCTATTGAGATAGATGATTTGTATATATAAATGAAAAAATGGTTAATACTTATAGTGACTACCATATCCTAAACAATGTATTCATTATTAGGATACATTAGATACCCTAAGTAGTCAACTAAGGAATGTTGTGTCCCGGACCACTGGTCACATGGACTGGAATGTGATACGGTGTGGATCTTGTGGATTCCATATTTCAGATCATGAGGAATATAGGACCTCATTGATATGAAGTGGTTAAACATTTGGTTCAACCATTTAAAGATAATTATTTAAATAATAAGAATAAAAATTAAAATTTTAATTGGAAAACATATAACTTGACTATTACCAGGCTTTTGTGTGGGCTTTAGGCAGTTTCTCTAGTGATGTTACGACTATTTTCTTTTACCCAGTCTAGGATTTACGAGTAGGCATAGGGGTATTACTTGTTTAATGTATGGTTTTTATCCATCATACGCTTTTAGGTATGAACATTGGTTATTATTATTTTCTAAGTCATTTGTTTGACATTGTAGAAACATGCCACTATGATGACCTGTAATCGTATGCTAAGAGGGTGGAGACAAACATGCTACAAAGGAGGAGGAATATGGGATACAAGTTTATCCTGGTATAGTTACAGCTGAGCAACATATAGTTTTACTAAATATATTTTTTGAGGTATAGTTCCACAAGGGACTTTTATACAATATACAAAACATTCAAGGGGCACTACATCATTCCACATCTATATAAAATATTACTCATGTGTTAAAACATCAGCATCATCTAATGTGAAAAACCATTGTGGTGTTTTGTTTTTGATAAATTTTCATATTTTTTTAAAACTAATATTATTTCTGAAGATTTTTTGAGTTACAAAATGTTGAAGTTGCTGGTTGCAAATGTTTTTCTTAAAGAGGATGTTGTTAAAGAATAAGAAGTCAGAAGTTAAGGGAGTGTCAAATTTTTTTAACCAAATCAAATGTTGCTTTGCAGATCTTAAAGTTCCCTTAAATCATAAAAATTTTTATGATAAATGACGTTGAAGAAGTGGTAAAGAAGTTTGACCTTTTTCACTAATCAAAATTCTGAGAAAAATTAGGAACCTATTTTTTGGAAACTGATTCCATAGAAAACTAGAACCTAGTTTCGAAACCTGAAAACTAGAATCTATTTTCAGAACATGATTCCTTAGAAAACTAGAACATATTTTTAGTACCTAATTCCTAAGAAAACCAGAACCTGTTTTCAGAACCTAATTCCTGAGAAAACATGAATCAATTTTCAAAACCTGATTCTTGAGAAAACTAGAACCTTTTTTTGAACCTGTAAACTAGAACCTATTTTTGCAACCTGATTTCTGATAAAACTGGGACTTGATATCTGAGTAATGAGGAACCGTATTTCTAAACAATTCATAACCTGATTTTTGAGTAATTCGGAACCCGATTTCTGAACAAATCAAAACCTGATTTATGCATAATTTGGAACCTGGTATCTGTACAATTCAGAACCTGATTTTTGAGTAATTCAGAACCTAATTTCTGAACAATTTAGAACATAATTTCTGCATAACTCGGAACTAGATTTCTGAACAATTTATAACACGGTTTCTTCATAATTCAGAACCTAATTTCTACACAATTCAGAACTTGATTTCTTATTATGTTTCTGGGAAAATTAGAACCCAGATCCATCTTTATCATTAAGATAAAGATATGAAGAGTTCAATAAATAAAACCTGAATTTAAACTTTGCGTAAATCTCAGATAAATTTAAGGAGATTTGAAGATGTGAAAGATTAAAGATTAAATGAAAGAGATTTGTGGAGTTTTTGAGATTTGAGTAAGCAGGAAACATTTTCATGATTCCCGCCTTTTTTTCTAAGTTGACTATACATATGTGCTCAGATCGTTTACTTATTTTCAACTTTACACATGAAAAAAAGGCGGATATCTAGAGAAATCAAAGTGAAAAGTTCCTACCATCTTAAATAAGTTTTCTTCAGTGTTTGAGAATAAGAGAATCAGAGTCATCTTACCTTTATAAGAAGATCCGAACTATTTTGAAGAAGTTTTCAGGAGTTTTTAGCAGAAAAAATCAGAACCATTATTACCTTGCTGAGAAGACCGGTTTTAGAAAATCGGATTTAAGAAAACCGGAAAAAATATTCAGAGTGAGAATCTGTGGAGTAGCTTCAAAAAAGTACTAATTCGTGTGTTTAGCTCATTATTTCTTTAAGAAAACATTGTAAACGGATGTGAGTTAGTATAATATTTCCTATTGGGAGATATAAGGTGTCTAACGGGAGTTGGCAAAAGTTTTATTCACGTATTTATTATAGTGTATTTCCATAGACCCATGAGAGTGGCTATAGAAACGATTTAGGGTCTCTTATTGATGTTGAAACTTCTATATCTTGTGTTTCTTTTCTAACTTTACCTTTCTTTCATGCATGAATTTCTTACTAAATGTTGTAAAGGAAATAAATTTTAATAGGTTGCAAGGGTTATGTTTTTATTGTTTTGAAACTTATAAAAAGTTACACAACTGATTCAACCACCCATCTCAATTGTTATTTGATCCTTGGAACTTCAAGTCGTATCAAAGGTAGGCTCCCTTTTTTAATCCTTATCATGGATAATATCAATTCTGTGTATAGTAGAGGATTTCCTATATTCTATTGGAAGAACTATTATGGATAAAAAAATAGGATGATTTCTTATCTCATATCTCTTGGCTTGGACGTTGTTGATGCTGCCACTATTGCTTTTCCTCTTATTGAGAAAGATGACCCCATGACAACTACTGATAAAAAGAAAATAGATGTTGATGGAAAGGTGAGAAATTCAATCATTATGTCCATATGAGAGAATTTTTATCAAAATGTGATGGGTCTTAAATTTTCCAAAAAAATGCGGGACAAGATTGAGAGTGTTTTTGAAGGGAATACTAATGTTAAGGAAGAAAATCTATGGATTTGGCATAGTAAGTATGAAGAAATCATAATGAAAGATAAATAAAAAATTGATGAATACTTCACGATAGTGAATGAAATTGTTTGCAACATCAGGGGTTTTGGAGATGTTTTGGAAGACTCGATAATTGTGAAGAAACTTATGAGAAACATTCCAGACAGGTTTTATTATAAAATTTCAGCTTTATAAGATAAGTATTATTTATCTCTTGATAAACTACATAACATTCTTGTTTCTTATAAATAGAGTAAATCTCCAATATTTAAGAATAAGATGAAATATAAATTGGATTTTAAAGCTATGAGAAAGATGAAAATCAAAGATGATGATGAAGCTGATCCTTGTGAGTCTGATAATAAGGAAGATGAAGAGTTGAATGAAAAAAAATCATATATCTCATATCCAAGAACTATCGAAGTGGAAGAGGAATGTATGGTGGGAAAATTCTTCTCAAATGTTTTGAGTGTGGCAGAATCAGACACTTTTTTATGAATTGACCTAATAAGAATTTAGTAGAATATCAACATGTTTCTGATGAGAACCCTTGATAGAAGAAGTATAACAAGAAAGAAAAAGAAGATAAGGCTTCTAAAAAATTCAAGAAGATGTTTTATGGAAGGAAAAGAAGTATGTTTATAAAGAAGGTAGAATCGGAATCATCTGACAATGATTCCTCAGAAGATGAAAGTAAAGAAAGATTCAGAACCTTCATTGCAAAAGTTGAGAAGAAAATGTTTCTGTAGAGAGTGAATAAGGTGGTGAAGAATCTTACATAGAATATCAATTGAGATCTAAACTTCTTCCATGTCTTGAGAAAAAAAACCTCTCAAGAAATAAATTCGTGTGATGAAGAAGAATCATGAAGAAGTTCATGATGGAAGTAAAGATGTCACCAAGAAGGAAGATGAATACATTCAAGAAATTTTATGTTACAAACAGAGAATTGCTAAACATGGAAAGATAATTGAAGATATTAGAAATAATCTAGAAACTAAATAAGAAGAGGTCAACAAGTTGCAATAAAAATTTATTGTGTCTGAAAATACCCTAAGTAAGATGAATGAAAACTTCAACAAAGCCACTGAAGCAAAAGCTGAGAGTTCTAATATTGTTGATAAGGCTTACCATGAGAATCTGGTGAAATCTTCTCCTATCAAAAATAATGTTTTATCTGATTCTTATAACATTTTAGGCTATGGAAAAAGTATTATTAAAGCATGGGTGGAGGACGGATGTGAGAAACCTATCAATCCTACAAAAGTAGAAACTCACTCAAAAGAAGTGATGGCCTACATCTTGAGTTTTCTAGAGCTGAAAGAAGTTATCAACCTCAACAAAGTTTCTAAAAAGAAAGATCATTATTTAATAGAAAATCATGATTTGAGGGATATTGCTAGTACTGTGGATTATATGGGAATAGAGCTTATAATTTTTTCAACAATTTATCTCTACACAGAAGAAGGTTTGAGAAAAGTGGAATAAACAGTGAATAAATAATGAGAAACTTTCCGCACTCATAGAAAGGTGAAAAAGTGAATTCTCAAGATTCCAGAAACATTCCAACAAAGAATCAATTTAGATGTTTGGAAGAAGTTTTCAGAAAATGTGATCAGCTTGGTCATCATGCCAAAATATATTTGACACTCCTTCCAGAACAAGTTTCTTATGATATGAAATAAAAGAAATCTGAAAATAAGAAGGTTGATGAGAGCGCTTTTGTTGTTGAGACAACTTTAAAAGAAAGTAAGAAAAAAATACCATGGATTCTTGATAGTGGTTGTTCTTCACACATGATAGGTCATATAAAAATATTGTAACATGTTGAAAGTCATGATGGAGGAGTAGTTATTTTTGGTAATGACAGTTCCTTAAAAAATAAGTGAATCAGAATGGCATAGATTGAAGTAGAGAAACTAAAATCTAAGGAAGTATTGCTTATTTATGGGATAAAACACAACTTACTTAGTGTAAGTCAATATTGTGATGATGGAAAATAAGTTATCTTCAGAAAGGATTATTGTATCATCAAAAGTGTGAAAAGTGTAAATGTGATTATAAAAGGAGAAAGAAATAGTGGGAATCTATTTTAAATTAGAGAATACAATAACTATTGTTATTTGAGTACTGAAGATTAAATCAGGTTGTGGCACCGAAGACTTGTTCACCTTAGGTAGAAAAATATGAGTAAGCTTTTTAAAGTTGATGTAGTTCGGAATTTTTGATAACTGAATAGAAGAGATGAAGATGTTTGTATTACTTTCTAGAAAGTAAATATGACTTAAAAAAGTCATAAAAGAGTTTAGATTCAATATAACAAACCACTTTAACTTATTCATTTTTATTTGTTTGGGCGGATCAGACATAACTCAACAAAAGGATATTTATACTTTATCACTTTTATTGATTATTTCACTTGGATAAAAAACATCATGTTCATAAAGCATAATTTAGAGGCTATTGAAATGTTTAAATTCTTAAGAAACGAAGTTGAGAATGAATTGGGGGTTTCTATAAAGAAGCTAAGACAAAAAATGGAACTGAATTCACAAGAAATTATTTTGAAACTTATCTAAGGAATCATGATATAAAATATCAGTATAGTGCTACTTATACTCCACAAAAAAATGGAGTAGCAGAAAGGAAGAATAGAAGCTTGGATGAAATGAGAAGAATTAAGTTATAAAAATACAAAATTTAAAAATTATTTTAGAGAGAAGTTGTTTGTACTACGATACATGTTCAAAATAGATGCTCCTTGATACCATAAACCAATATGAATCCTTATGAGATGTGGTATAACACAAAACCTTCAGTGAAATACTTCAAAGCTTTTGGATGTCCATGCTTGCTCAAAATAAAAAATCCAGACTTAGGAAAGTTTGATGAGAAATGTGAAGAAGGAATATTTATGGTTTATTCACCAAATGGAAGAAGTTAAAAATAATGGAACAAACGTTTACAGAAGTTGGTGGACTCATATGATGTGAAGGTAATTGAAATGCCAGGTTCCATCACAAAATCTATTAAGAATACTCAGGAAGATAAATCAGAGAATCCTCACAAAAGTTAGAGTGACTTAGATGATCCACATGGGGAAGAAAGTGATGATCAGAAAGCAAATTTAAGTTTTTATACCTTAAAAAAACATATTGAATCTGAAAATATTATTGGAAAATATAAGGCTCTAGTTTAGAAAAAAAGGAAGTTAATATTAGAAAATCAGACTTCACATATCTCAAAAGTCGAACCAGAATCAGTATCAAAAGCTATTCAACATAATGAATGGGTGGATGTTATGAATGAAGAACAAGATCAAATTGAGAAGAATAAAACATGGGAACTTGTTCTAAGGCCATAAAATAAAAATGTTATTGGAACCAATTGGATTTACATAAATAAATTTAATGAGCATGGAGAAGATACAAGAAACAAATCTAGGCTTGTGTGTAAAGGATATGCACAGGTGGAAGGTGTGAATTTTGATGAAACCTTTGCCCCTGTTGCAAGGTTGGAAACTATTCGAATGTTTCTTACAGTGGCTACTCATCAGAATTACAAGGTTTATCATATGGATGTAAAATAAAATTTTTTAAATGGTGAAACTAAGGAGGAATTTAACATTGAACTACCTTGTGGGGTTTTACTTGATGATGATGAAAACAAAGCTTCCAAATTGCAGAAACACTTTTATGGGCTGAACCAGCTCCATGGGCATGGTATTCAAATCTTGATTATTCTTTGATAAAGATGAACTTATCTAAAGGAAAAGTTGATAGCAACATGTATGTTAAGGATGTTGACTCCAAAAGCTTAATTGTAACTATTTATGTAGATGATATAATTTTTTTGGAGATCAAGAAAAGGTTTGTGAAGAGTTTTCTGAAGATATGAATAAATTCTTTGAAATTTCAGTGTTGGGAGAATTAAATTTCTTCCTTGTATTACAAGTTCAACAACAAGAAAAATAAATTTTTTATCCCAAAAAAGTATGCCAAATAATTGTTAAAGTAGTTTGGGATGGAAGAATCAAAGGAAGTTTCAACTCCTATCTTAGTGAGGAAAATGTTGGGAAAATATGAAATAGGGAAAAGTGTGACTTAGAAAGACTTTCTAAAGATGATAGAAAGTCGTCTTTATCTTACAACTTCAAGGCCTGATATTGCTTATGTTGTGACTCTATGTTCTCGGTATCAAAGTAATCCAAAATAATTACGCATGTTGGCAGATAAGAGGATTGTGAGATTTTTTAAAGGAACAACTTCACATGGCTTTTTATACAAGAGAAGCAATGAGAGGATGTTTCATGGTTATACTGATTCTGATTGGGTTGGTGATTGTAATGATAGAAAATATATATCAGGAGGAACATTTTTCTTAGGGGAATGTTGTATGAGTTGGCACAATAAGAAACAAAGTTTAGTAACTTTAAGCACATTTGAATCCAAATATGTTGCAACTACTCAGGATTGTACTCAAATGATATGGATAAAGGTTCAGCTGAAAGATTTGAAAGTGAAAGTTTATAAACCTTTGAAGATACTCTATGATAATCAATGTTCCAATGATCATTCTAAGAATCGTGTTTAACATTCAAGATCAAGAGACATTGATATAAAGTATCACTTTTTAAAAGTGGAAAATGCTGCTGGAGAAGTATTGATGGAATATTTTTAAAGAAAGTATGATATTACTGATATTATTATAAAAGCTATGTCAAAGGAAAGGTTTGTTGAACTGAGGCTACAACTCCATGTTCATCCTGCTCCTGCAAATTCATAAAACTCATAAAGAAGTTCCCCCACCATAGTTTGGATTATGTTGACAAAGGGGGAGAGTAAGTAACATTGTTTAATTGGCATTATTTTATAAATCATGGCTTTATTTTATGAATCTGAATCTATGGTTATCATATAATGGGGGAGAGAGATAGAAAAATTAGAGAGGAAACAAAAAGTGAGAAATAGAAAGATAAAATTTGATGGGTATTTTGAGTAAGGTGAAGATTATCCTTATATGGATACAAAATTTTCTTGTCACCAAGGGATGGAAATCCTTCAAAAACATTACTTTATCTAGTTTTGTGGTGTCAGGACACTCTATTTTAAAGAATGGTTATGTTTTGGTAAAGTTTAAGAACTTGATATGTGAAATTTTTTGAAGTTGAAAATTTGTTAACAAGGGTTGCCAAAAAATCCAAAGGGGGAGATTGAAGAATATTTGTGGTGTTTTGTTTGACAAATTTTGGTATTTGTTGACAACTAATATTTTTGTTCAAGATTTGTTGAGTTATAGAAATATGAAGTTGCTAGTTGATGATGTTTTTCTTAAAGATGATGTTGTTGAAGAATAAGATGTCAGAAGTTAAGAGAGTGTCAAGCATTCTTAACCAAATCAGACGATGCTTTGCTGATCGTAAAGTTCTCAAAAATAATGACATGTTTCAAGATAAAACCTATTAAAGAAATAGTTCAGAGGTTTGAGTTTTTTCACTAATAAAAATTCCGAGAAAAATTCATAACCAATTTTTCGGAACTTAATTCCTGAGAAAACCAGAACCTAGATTCTGAACCTGAAAACCATAACCTATTCTTGGAACAAGATTCCTGAGAAAACTATAACCTGTTTTTAGAACATAATTCATGAGAAAACTAGAATCTTTTTTCGGAACCTAATTCTGGAGAAAACCATAACCTATTTTTGGAACATGATTCCTGAGAAAACTTGAACCTGGTTTCTAAACCTGAAAACTAGATATTGTTTTCGGAATCTGATTTCTGAGAAAATTGGAAACTAATATCTGAGTAATTCGGAACCTGATTTCTGAATCATTTGGAACCAAATTTCTAAGTAATTCGGAACCTAATTTATGAAAAATTCAAAACTTAATTTTCAAATAATTTGGAACATGATTTCTACACAATCCGGAACCCAATTTTTGAGTATTTCGGAACCTGATTTCTGAACAATTCGGAAACTAATTTTTATATAATTCAGAACCTAATTTATGAACAATTCGGAACCTGATTTCTAAATAATTTGGAACTTTATTTCGTTACAATTCAACACCTTATTTATGAGCATGTTTCTGAGAAAATCAGAACCAATATCCAGCTTTATCATTCTATTTAAGATATGTAGAGTTTATGAAAGAAAACAGGAATTTCAAATTTGCGTAAATCTCAAAGAAATTTAATGAAATTCGAATAATTCAAAGATTGAGTATTAAAATGAAAGATATTTGTAGAGTTTTTGAGATTTGAAGAAGCGGGAAACATTTTTTAAGATTCTGGCCTTTGTTTTCTGAGTTTTATATAAATATGTTCTTTGATCATTCACTCATTTGAAAATTTACACATGTGGAAAAGTAAGAGTGCTGGAGAATTCAATGTGATAAGTTCCTATCATCTGGAAGAAGTATTTTTGAGTGTTTAAAAAGAAGAGAATCAGAATCATCTTACCTTGATAGGAAAATCAAAACTGTCTTGATGAAGTTTCCTTTAGTTTTTAGCAGAAGGAAATCAGAACCATTATTACCTTATTGAAAAGACTGGTTTCAGAAAATCAGATTCAAGAAAACTAGACCGAAGATTCATAGTGAGAATTTGTGGAGAAACTTCAAAAAAGTCCTTATTCCTGTGTTTGGATAATTAGTTCTTTAAGAAAACATTGTAAACTGATGGGATTCCGTATAATCTTTCATATCTGGAGATAGAAGGTGTCGAATAACAATTGACACAAGTTGTATTCACTTCTTTATTATATTGTATTTCTATAGACCCACAGGAGTGGCTATGTAAAGGATGTAGGTTCTCTTATTAAGGATGAACCCTGTATATATTGTGTTCCTTTATTGATTTACCTTTCATGCATGCTTGATTTTCATTCTAATGGTTGATAAGGAAATAAATCTTAACAGGTTTCAAGGGTTAAGTTTATTAAAATTTTGAAACTTATAAAAAGTTAAAAAACTGATTCAACCCCCCTTCTTAATAGTTATTCGATCCTTGTAACATCATAATGTGTTAGGGGATGGTAGTCTACAGGCTGATGATCTCTAATAGGAGAGTGAATCTCACTAGATATTTGATTTAAGGAGTAAAAATGGAAATGTGAGATGTTTGGAACTAGGATGATATGCTACGAGTCATGGTTTTTTGTGATTTACAAACTGAATTTTATAATTAACTTTTCTTTGAGACTCTAAGAGTAGAGTGGACCATTTGGTTCATGCTTCTAGAGAATGACATGATGATTGTTATGTAAAATTAAACATTCTTTATAGAGGTAATTTTTTTCACTTGACATATATTTTTGATGAGGCATCGAGGGAGATACGATTTGATAAAGTTCTCAGACATTATGTTCGATTGTAAGTCAATGTTTTCTGGTTTATAACTATTAATGAGATACTAAATTAGGAACTGATAATAGAGTGGAACTTGAGGGATGTTGGGTGTGTAGATTAGGTCTTCTTATCCTATCAAACCAAGTGTTAGGATTCTAGTGTGAGGAAGCATTGTATTGAGGTTTCTTGTGAGGTGAGTACCGGCCAAGATGTTAGTGATGGTAGCTCAATTTTATATCGTCATTGTGGAAGATGGAACAACATATGGAATATGTATTATTAGGTCCTAGTCGAGTGTCGATATTGTGGCCAGATGGTCCATGTACATATTTTTTATAGGAATTTCCATCTAGTAGATGAGGATACGAGGTTATCTCTGACACCAGGTTTGGGAGTAGGTTTTATATCTCTATGATAGTCTGTGAGATGGAGTAGCACTGGTCATTTAGGCTGAGTTTGTGGTCCTGGATGAGGAATCCATGCACCATTTGTACCAATACAGTAGAGTGGGGTCTCTCTATGTAGTGATACTATGTAATAGGTTCAAAGTTCATGTTAGATATATTATTTACGTAATACTCCTAAAGATAATAGAACCAGGACATCTATTGTGAGAGGTATGATCATAATATCCTCTATTATTTCATATAATCTTTCTGAAACTGTTTCACCACATAGTTTAATATTTATACCTATTTCAAAGATCCTTGGGCTCATGATTTAGTTTTTTGATGGTTTGATTTTGCTTGAAACTCTATTGGGGTTTAGAATAGAGTATGTACATTATTTTAGAGAGTTCTCCTTTTAATTAGGTGGGTGTCACATCATATGGTATCATTTTTTCGTCAATATGATGAGGTTTAACATCATACTTATGATGGAATGTCTAGTTTATTATCAATCCTTTGTTAATTACTATCACTAGAGAGTGAATTTTACATATCCTTGGGTGCCTAGATGGACCCCAGCTTCATGGGATGGGAATGATAACAACCCATATTAATACTTTATATTTGGATGATTAGGGATCACACCAAAAATATTTCCCTCGTATGGTTGATCATTTTAGGTCTGATTTCCTGGATGAATTTTCTTTTTTACCTCTAGATAGAGAGGTGGATTAATCCATAAATATATTGTTAATAGAATCATCGATATCCATTCATCTTTATTGGATGGATTCAATGGAGTTGTAGGAGCTGAAGAGGAACATAAAGTACTTGAAGAACAGGGGGTTTATAAGACCTAGTACTTCTCTATGGGGTTCTTCATATTTTCTTTGAAAAAGATGGATGATACCCTCAGGATATATGTGTATTATTGAAAATTGAACTAGTTTATGGTTAAGAACCGATATCTATTTCCATAGATAGATGAAATTTTTGATCAAATATAGGGATCATAGGTTTTCATAAAGATCCACTTAAGATATGAATATCATAAAGTGCATGTACGACCTATATATATATAGTCTGAAGTTTTTAATAATAGACATAGTCTATATGAGTATCTAGTTATGTTTTTCAGTCTATCAAAATCTCTAGTAGTTTTCATGAAACTGATGTATGGAGTTTTCTATAATAATTTGGATTTATTTTTTATGGTTTTAATGAATGATATCTTGGTGTATTATCACAATTGATATGACCATGTGAAACATATTGAGGAATGTTTGGATACTCTTAGATAGAATCAGTTATATTCTAATATCCCAAAGTGCCACTTATAAGAGGATAAGACACACTTCATAGGTTATATTATCTTAGAGAAGGGAGTATTAGTTGACCTAGATAAGGTGATAGATGTTGTTTCTTAGGATCATACCAAGAACTAATTTGACATATGACATTTTTTTTGGGATAGATAGATATTGCTATCATTTAATAAAATAATTCTCACACTTGTAAGTGCTATTGATGTTCTTGAATAAGAAGGGTTTAATGTTTGTATGGACATATACCTACGAGACAACCTTTAAAGAGATGAAAGGGAGACAAATTTCAGTGCCAGTCCTCATACTACCAGAGATGGGAAAAATCTACATTTTATATTATGATAAATTAGGTATTGGGCTAGGATAAGTTATTATGTAGCAAAACAGAGTCGTGGCATATAGGTCTTGACACCTAAGGCCAAATGAGAAATATTACTTGATGCATGATCTTGAGTTAGATACTGTTGTTTGTGGTTTGTGAAATAGGAGACATTACTTATTTGGATAGATTGTTTTGGTGTACAAGGACCAAAAAGCTTCAAGTATATATTTACATAGTGTTATCTAAATTTGAGGTAGTGAAGGTGGGTTCAGTACCTACAGTCTTTCAAATTAGAGATTTCTTATATGCCTATAAAGGCCAATGTAGTGGCTGATGCACTTACTAGGGGGAATCAAATACATGCCTTTTAAGAGGAATGTATTTTGGAAGCTCATGGATTTTTTTCATAGATGAACTTGGAGGTACATGATAGCCAAGGGTTGAATTTTATGTCATCCGTAGCTATGATATCAACCCTTCTTGATAGAGTGAGGATGGGGAAGCTATAAAATTCTGAGGGCCTATTCATATAGGGGAGTGTGGTAGGTGATGAACCACCTCTTAGTTAGACTATGGGTGAGGATGAGATCCTGTATATGCATGGTCTTGTTTGGGTTCCATTAGATATATGAAAGGAGTTGATGTCAGAGTTTCAAGCCTCAAATTGGGAAATTCATTCAAACATTACCAAGATATTTCATGACATGCTCTGTCAATACTAGTGGCCAGGTATGAAATGTGATGTAGCTACTTTTTTCATGAGGTATTCCACCTTTAAAAAGGTGATGGAAGAAAAAAAGAGACCAAAAAAACATTTACAGAAGTTACCCATTACCTAGTAGATATGAGATGATGTCATGATGGATTTCGTGTTGGTTTTATTAGGTCGCCTTGAGGTGGTTAATATTTTTAGGTTGTTCTGGATAGACCCAAGAAGGTAGATTATTTCTTACCAATTACAGAGTCCTTTAATGTAGACGATATTGGGAGGTTGTATATCGAAGAGATAGTATAACTTCATGGGATTCCTCAGACTATTGTATCAGATAGGGATACTTGGTTTACATACCATTTCCAAAATATTTTGTTGAGGTATTTGAGTACAAAATTTCTTCTAAGCATGACATACCACCACTAGACTGATGGCCAGTCATAGTTTACTATTCAGGTGCTGGAGGATATACTGAGATCAAGAATCCTAGATTTTGGGTGCTCTTAGGATATGCATATACCCCTAGTTTAGTTCTCATACAATAATATCTATCAGGTGACTATATAGAAAGAACTTTAAGAGGTTTTTTATGGTAGGCCATGTTGATTTCCCTATGCTGGTGAGAGGCAGGTGAGGTAGCTTTACTGAGACCGTGTCTCTTGTAAGAGACTTCTATGTAAGTCCAATTGATTAGACACGATATATTCTCAATAGAAATATTATGCCGATCACTGTTGACGACATCTAGAGTTAGAATTTGAGGATTGGGGTTTTGCGTATCTCACTAAGGCTAGGAAATAGATGGATTAGGATATAGGGTAATATTTTTCTGGGATATGTCGAGCTGTTCAAGATTCTAGAGAGAGTCGGGCCAGTAGCTTATCGATTGTAGTTACCTTATAGGTACTGGGCTATACACGATGTCTTCTATCTGTCTCAACTGCACCATTATCACTTAGAAACATATCACAATATTTTACCAGATGAGGTGGAGTAATGGGTAGATGCATCCTTTTAAAAGCATCCTATTATTATCACTGATAGGATCACCGAGGTTTGTCGAAGCTGTTTATTTCAACTAGTATGGGTGCTATGGAAGGATGAACATTTTAAAGATGAGACTTGGGAGAGGGAGGCCTATGTACATGACCGATGTACAATGTTATTGTTAGGTGATTCATGGACACCCTTGGAAGGGAAATTTAGGGAATAATTACTTTAAGGGGTGAATATTGTAAGATCACATGTTTTTTAGGTACACATTATTTTTCTTTCGGTGAACCCTTTATTGAATTTTATTTTTGGCTTAGACCCTAAGCCATGCTATGGGATGGTTGGATAGTTTATGGAATGGAAGGGGAAGGAGGGTTGTAGGTTGTATACAGGACAATTGTGCATTGTGTAACTCAGATACATTACATGTATCAATTACATGATGTGTATTGGTTTGGCCAAAACCATTCACATCATGTAAGGGTTTTTTACTAGGGATTAAGTCCCATAGCTTTAAATGATGTGTAATGTATTTATACGCCTTGTAATTTACTAGGAATAATTTTTAAAATATTATGCATGAGCCCCCTTTTTTGACAGAACCCAAACCCCCTTCTTCTCACGCATAGAAGAACATAAGGAAGCATAAATCTAGTCTTGGAACACGATATGTGATATGGACTTTGTTTATTCCACCAACAATCTTGTTGGTTACAAACCAGTGAGTTATCTATTCCTATTTCACAACAATTCATTTATCTTCTCCTCAATAGAGTTATTTAGGTGCAAGATAACATGTCATATTTTTATTCTTTTTGTCCATTTTATGTTTTCCTCTTGATCTTGGTCAAATTAGAAGCTAATACTGGAAGAGTTTCTATACTATGGACCTATAATAGTCGGTCTATACCTTTCCCTCAGGTTTTGGTGCTTCAAAATCATATTTTTAATTGTGTCACATGATAGACTTTCCAGTAGATCCCCTTTAATTTATCAAATGGTTTATTTGGATGGATTGGAACCTTTTTAATCTTTCATTGAGTACCCTTGGGTTTTTTGAGGTTTTTTCCTTATCCAAGGTCACCCATGGGTTGTGCTTTTTAATTTTCCTACTATTATACCACCCATGGGGTGCATGTGAGCTTTCTTAGATAGTGGAAGACCTATAAATTACATAAATGGAATATAATTGAAAAGGATATAGATGTTACATATTTTTATTTTGATTACTTTTGATTTATTTTTTATATATAATTGTTATATGAGTGGGTAAACTCATGAAATTTTAATTTATGAATTAAATGAAATGATGAGATGAAATTTATGAGGATTCCTTGGCTAGTTTACCTAGTATTATGATTCCACTAGATTTCATGGATATTTCTCCAATATATATTCTTTACGATAGGGGATTCCTTAGATTTTTTTTTTCAGATTGGGTATTCATTTTCTAAAATGACATGGGACTTTCTACCCCTTGGATATAGATTTCTTGGACCCACATTAGAAATGTGTTGTTGAAATGCTCCTTAGACCCCACCCAGGACTTTCTCGAAATTCCACTGATGTGTTCATGGGACTCAATGTGGATAGTTTAGTCTTATACACCTTGGAATCAACACTTTTTGGTATGAAACTTTTGATTATATGGAAATTATGTCTTTGATCACTTATTTATATGGTTAATCTAAAATTAATGATTTACAAGATTATACAGAATTATCATGGTAGTGGTTTATACTCGGTTGTATGGAATCACCATGGTAGATGTTTTTGCATATTTACACATATATATGGTATGGTTATTTGACTCAAATGGGTATAATGTATAGTATAAATTTTTTATTTGTGTTTATACCACTTTTCTTGATAATAGAGCATGACTAATATTTGTAGGGAACCTTTTTTGTTTGGACAGTTTCACTTTACTAGTATAAATTTTTCCATTGGAATTTCACCTATACTACTATTTTACCTATTGTATATATTTCAAACTTCTAAGACTATATAAATGACCTATATTTATTATAGACACCATTTGTGGTGGCCTATTGAGTGTCATCTCACACACTATTAGAGCTGCTGTTGGGTTCCCAGATAGACTATATGGATGCAGGTAGGGACCAAGGAAAGTTTCTATAGCATGAGGTTTGATTTTTTATATTCTTAGGAGTAGGGGAACACATGATCGAGATGAGGATTATAATGATAGCTATGATAGTTATTTTTTTTCTTTTTGGTATTTGATACATATATTGTGCTGGATGATCATGTACCTAATTTGGATTCTATGTATTGACATGGAATTATCCTCACAATATATGAGATTCCTTTTTGAATTATTCATATATTCCAATATTGGATATTTCGTTACTTTCAAGTCTTTTTATTGTCTTCCACTATTAATATTTATGATTTATACCATTGTGTTACACTCTAACATGAGGGAATAATCTCCCCATGAACACACTATAGACCATCACTACTAGTCAGAATCTTTTAGTGTTCTAAGAGATGTGTATGGTGCCATGTGACCCATGATCCCGAGGCACCGTTTAGTGGAATCTGGTTTAAGGAATTACTTAATAAGACATGTTTTAAACCCCCTATCAATAATCTTGACACTCCCATTATTCTCCCCTTGGATCTCCTTCATT
This sequence comes from Viscum album, assembly GCA_963277665.1. Lineage (NCBI taxonomy): Eukaryota > Viridiplantae > Streptophyta > Magnoliopsida > Santalales > Viscaceae > Viscum > Viscum album. The sequence continues at coordinate 1,375,211,188 of OY728135.1, forward strand.
GGAATGATATGTAAATTAATTTTTAACGAGTTTTATTTAGATCCATTCGAAATGATTTTTCCTACTTGATAGTTTTTTATGTATCCAAAATAGATCTTTGTATTCCTTGAATATCTAATGGAATTTTCTTCCACTTATCATAGATTTGTGATTAATCTACCATGTTGATAATGTTTCTTGATAAAATTAGGATCTACAACTGACAACAAATATTTTATAGCATTGGGTTTAGGAATTATCTTCTCAATTCTATTTTTGAAGATGTATTAAGGATAAAAACTTAATATATTTATAAATATTTCATATATTGGTGGAAGAGTCAATGTTACTATGAAAACTCTTCTTAATTAAAGATAGAATCTCAATAATAGTGATGCTTCCGATTATGTTATATAGAATGATCATCATAAAATATTAATCTTGATTAACATCTTGAATATATTTTTTATTGATGAATTTATGTTGGATTAATGATCCTAGGATAGCCCTATTATATAATTGAAAAGTAATTCATGATCTATTATTTGATCCATAATAGATCAAGTGAATTGTTATTCTTTTATTATACACACTACATAATTGAGTCCATTAATAATATCCTTATGATACGTGATTCTAGAAAAAATTTATTGATTTTTAATTCCCTTTAGACTACATGTTAATCCTAGTTATTCATGAATGGGAAGCATAATAGGCACAATTGAAATTTATTCTTGTTCATAATGGGTGTCTAACATGAACATTTTTCAATGTATTGATGAAACTTGGAGTTATTTTCAAAAAAACACGGGGTAAAATTATCCTCATCATTTAAGGATCTCATTTACAATTTTTACATTTATTTTAAATTTTTGATGCTATAATTATTTACCATACTTGATTATGACCACATGTGGGTGTATTTATGACCTGTTAGACCTGTTTATGTTACATTATTCTTAGGTATTCATATATCACATCTTAATATGTTTGATATTGATCTCATAGATTATATTATGATTTAATTGGTCTTAAATTCCCCCTTAAAAAAATTTAATACTTCTAATTTTAATTATTACCAACCAATGGAAATATACAAGTCTATATTAAAGATAATAATTAATGAGGTTGTAATCTACTAAGAGATATTAACCTTATATACATGGAAACATATATTTTCCTTTGAATATAAATAACCATATTATTAATAATTTCTCTAACCATTTGAGACCATGGTATTTAATTATTCAGTATCAAGATACATATCATATAATTTATTTAGAAAGGGTGTTAACAATAATTCATAAAATGTTAAGATATAATGTATTGATATGAAATGTGGCCAACTTAATCCAATTAAATTTGAATATTATTGTAGAGAACCAATCCATTTCTTAAATCATATTAAATTTATTTGAATGAATAATAACCATTTTCGATAAACATAAGCATAAGATAAAATAATTATGCAGCTAGAACCATTTTATTTATAATTTTTCATATAATCATCAAGGTGATTATTTTTTCCTTTGAAAACATTATTGGTATAAAGGAGTAAATAAGTTAGTGATTAGATAAAACACACATATTTTTTATGAATGATAAGTGTTCCTTACTCCACAAATATGTTTTAAAACTCACATAAATAGTTTTTATTTTAGAATATTTCCATTTTCATTGATGTTTTTGGTGCCTATCATCATTTTTATCCCTTATACTAGGGCATTGACTGAGATAATTTCCATGTTTACCATATTTAAAACAGTGTACTATTCATGGTACCTCTAGATTAACTATATTTCCTTTTCAAAAATTCAACTAAGATAATTACTTTTTTCTATATAATTATTTACTATATTCGATCCTTCTCCTCACATAAAACATATCCTAATCATTTGAGACATTTTATTTAGGGATTATCCCAAATTTTTTGACATGTAGGAAATTAAATTATTTTTCCGTCATCATCTTTATGACTTGATATTCGATGAGTATTAATCCTTATATTATTTAATTTTATTTGAAACTCAAATATGTTCATATTGTTTATTATGATTATTGATAGCTATTTCAAAAAAATAACAAGGTTTCTCACATCTGTTCATATCCTGTTAGGTTTCTTGTTAGGAAAATCTATATATTATCCATAGAATCCATTTTTAACATGATTCCTTCTAGAATCAAGCATTACTAAACCCAAAATAATATAATGTGAACGATTAATAACATAATAAAATTATTAAAAGATTATTAATTTTAGAAAAAATATTTCTTACTCTCTGAAATTAATACATTAGCTTTTGGTTCAACCTAAATCACTCCCATTTAAATATTGTTTTCTTTAGGTTGGGTTCTCCCATATTTATTAACCAATTTTATTAATATATTATATCATTTATAAGGTATTGTAAATATAATGTAAATAACATAATGATATCCTTCAATATTATTTATCTAGGTGTTCATTCTTAAGCACACTCATTTACCATATATGTGATGATTGAGTTTGTGATTGATCTGCATTTTTTATGTGATCACCCCTATGTATATCAATGTGATAGCCACAAACTAGTTTATAATATATAGATAGGGATATAATTTCTAGGATAACCACATGTTCACTTTTCCAATTTTTTGTAATGTTAACTTATACAAAGGATTTCCTTTATACTTTTCCCAAGTTTTTAACTAAATATCTCTTATTCTAATCCCTAAAATATTCAATATTACGTGAACTAATTTAAAGGTATATCTAAACCATTGATATTTTGAAAAGAATTATCTTATTAACTATTTTATTATCATCTATTAACATAATAGCATCTAAAGTATTATAAACTATCCATTGATACCAATTATATTACCCTAAACCCACACTCCCAGAATTTAGTGAAAATAAACACCTTATTCACGTAACATCTTTGAAATGAACTTGAGTGAACCAATTTTAACCAAAAAAAATTAATATATCACAAAAAATATTATATCAAATATATTATAATTATATTTTAGCTTTAGTGTTTTAAAGAGTTAGAAATAAAATTAACTAATGAAGTCGACGTATATCTCATAAAATTGACACCTTTTCCCCTATATGAGGAACTAATTTTACAGTAACAAGTCCTAAATATATCCCACAAAATTATTGAAAAAGATATTTTATTATACATATCATGTATAATACATTTCCCTAAAACCTAGGGAAATGGATATATAAGAAGGGGCGATCTCAAATAGTCAGTTAGAGAAAACATAATATATAACAATCAAATATCATAAGTTCTCATAGGATGAGAATAAATAATATAGAAGGAATATACATTAAAAATGATGACATAATAATGATAAATTATGATATTGACATATCCATGGTTGATCTATCAATAAATAAATTCTTTAATAATAATAACTGGTTCCTTAGTGATGAAATGAACAATACCAATCAAAAAATTCCATTACCTATGAAAATACATTATGATATTACCCTCAAGTCCATATATCTAAGAAATATGTTGTTATGGGAAGACATACAACAAAAGTACCAATATAGTTTGTCTCATGAGAGTTATAAATGCATCAAGGGGATATTGTTGGCCCCACTATTTACCAGTTGTGACTAAGGATTTCATTATATGATGGAATGAATATTATATAAGATACATATCCCATATACCTTAAGAATCATTAAAAATATATATTAGAATAATAAGTATATACATTTTTAAAATTTCCCCAATCAATAAATGGAATAGATTTATATGTAATAATCATAAAACTAACCCCAAAAAGAGTATGAGGTATAATATCAAGTCAACTAATTAACATATAAATCAATTTTTTATATCTAGGTGAATAATCTTTATTAAAAGGAAGAAAAAACAGAGTGTTTATAGAGTAAAGTCATTGAAAAAATATTACTATAATAGAGGATGATCTAGAAGGGAAAAAGTATTAAAGGATTTATATGAGTTTAATACACCAAAATAATGTAGTATAATATGATTTAAAAGGTAATACATGAAAAATATATACACTTATAAAGGGTTAAACAAAGTTAATATGAATATTATCTTAGCGCAGTAATAATTTAATGCAAAAAACCCTTACTGTAATGGAGATGTAAGAATTAGAAGAAAAAGGGAGGGAAGAAAAGTAATTAAAATATAATGAATTTAAAAATAATCATTACATATAAAGTAAATAGGACAATGAATACACTATAAAAATGAAATTATGGTGCTTAATATAAAACACATCTAGTAGAATTTTCAAAGGATACAAATAACACTTATAGTTTTATAAACTTTTGGATCAAAACCCATTGAAGGATAAAATTTAAAATGTAATGTTAAATACCATTAATAATGAGAGTATCATGATATAAAATATTAATTGGGTTGTATATACACTATCATAAACAAAAAATAATGTATAATAATGAATATGACTCAAGGAGTCAAAATTATAAACAAGAGACCCTTACAAGTAACATACTCCTTGAAATAAGAATCATATGGGAATAAAATTATATTAAGTGTTTTAAAACCATGGAATAAATAAGGAAATAAAAGAAAAATTGTTGATTAGATAGAATAAATATATCTTGGAATAATAGAGTTCAATAATAAAGATTGTAACTCAATTGAAGAAAACTATGTCAGAAAATACTCTTACCATGGTCCTGATTAAATCTTCACATGTGTCAAAATTCGTAAATAATAAAATTAATACTATTTGATAAATTCATAGGAATAAAATTAATATATATTTAATTTAATGAGTACTATATATTATCATATGATATTTACCTTTTATATAGTTTAATATATTTTTTGTTATTTTGGGTGAAAATTGAATCAACGTCTACTTACTTAAGTAATTTTAGCGATTATAGATTATATTTATGAAATAAGTTAAACAATAAATATAGAATTTTTAGAACCATAAAATAATCATGATTTTATTACCAATATATAATAATATTTTTTATTTATATTTATATAATCATCAATGATAGAGTATTAAATCATTGTTCAAGTAGGTGGCTAAATCAAAAAAAACATGAAAATATAATAATTTGATGGGTGAATATGGTTACGAAATTATTTACTTAATAATAATATCATTATGACAGAATATGTACCACCCCTTTATGTTTTGAAACAATTCACTGTAAACTAATGTGATTTATTTGGTAGCTTTATTTATTGAAAATGTTGAGTTTAAACTAACCACATTATATTATTTAAATATTTTTATTTAATGTTGTAATTATATCATAGACAATGAGATGGAAGGCATAAATCTGATTTAAAAAATTATGATATATATATAAATTACCTACTTAGTAAAAATTGATTAATAAATGATTAATAAATAACTACTCAATTTGGAGTAATGTTCGTTTAGTCTTTAAAAATACTTTTTCTTCAAAAACAAATTTATTTTTTTTATGAGATATTATTATAGTTAATAGCATAAATTTTAAAAATATAATTTTATAAAAATTATATAATTATTGAAATAATCATATTAGAATTACTATAAGGTGAATGTTTTGGGAATTTTTTTCAAAAGAATCATTTTTTATTGAATAGTGAAAAGTATGGATTTTTATTTAAAACTATTTTTTTATGTCAAAAATGTCAAAAATCCATTTTTTAGTGTTGTTTACAAGTAACATTATTTATCATATATTATTAATAATATAATAAATTTGACTAGAATCAATTTAATGGTTTATGTTTGTATACAAAATTATAATTAAAAATGCATTTTCAAAAAAAATAGTTTTTTTTCTTTTGGTGTTTTCTCATAAAATATTATTTACTATTATATAAATTTAATCATGAAAAATAGTTTCAATATTAAGAATTAGTATGTACAAAATGTTTAATTTAGTCCCTTTTATTTTTTTCATTATTAAAATCAACCTTGATAAATATATTCTACCATAGTAAGTCTAAAATGGAAAAATCAAGGATTAAAATTTGGGAAATAGCATTAAAATTTCTATAACCCATAAATTTATCCTATTATATGAGCTTAGTTTTACTATTTCCAAACAGGTATTGAATAATTGTATTATTATGATAATTTATTTATAATTGTTTTATTGAATAAATATCTTAATTTCTCATGAAACACCGAAACAATATTTATTAAGTTAATAGAAAAATAAAATAATATATTTTAATTAATTTTCATTAATTTTGTTTTCAATGTCAAATTAAATTCACAGTTACAAAGATGAAATTAATGATATTTTTAAATAAATTGTATTTTATTAAATGATTATAAATTCCTAAAAATTTATGTATTTTTCTATATAAATGGGATATGGTTTAAAATATCAACCATTATACATTTATGAGTTAATTTTCCTTTTACCGTAACATCCATACCCCTTAAATTATAAAAAATATTGATGTTGTGGTAATTATATAAAGGGGTAATGAGGTGTTAAAACAAATAGATAAGGTGGTAAACCTCACCTAAAATTTTCAAAAATAAAATTATGAGGGGATATAGACGAGTAATGAATATATGTTCCAAATATATAAATACAGTTTCCAATGAAAATGAAAGTTAATTTATATTATTTTAATACTCTAGGTAATTCCCAAAGTGTCTCTCCCTTCAATTATACAAGGTTCCCTCATCTCATTCTATATTCACAATGATTTATATTTATATAATTTCCAATAAAATCCATAAAATCATCTTATATTCACAAAAAACATCCTTGTGCTTCTAGTATTCTGATGATAAGATCCTTTCAATGATTATGGTGCATGCCAAAGGAGGTTTCTCCAAGAAGAGGCCTAACTTTTAATCACCCATTTTCAATTTTTTATAACTACCATGAATAAATACTATAAATTATAAAATAATAACTTCAGTATAATAAATAAACCAAATTTTATTATGGTTATGTAACAACCATTATCCTCTTCCTTTTTATCCATTGGAAAATGGTAACATCCCTCGTGCATATGTGTGGTCTACCATCTCCATGAAACAATGAGATTAAATTATCATTTCTATTATACATGGATGGAAATAAGTGTATAATTAATGATAAAATATGATATATATCATATAATAGTGATACTTTTAATGTTATTTTTTATTTAACTTTATTTCCTTCCATCCATCGAAAAGAGAAAACAGTATTCAAACATACATACGACCTAACATCTCCACGATCAATGTCATCCATTATTCAATATCAACATTATATGGATGAATATAAATAAATATAATGAATATATATGATATTTATATCATTATTAACAATATGTGGATGATTCAACCGTGATTTATGTTAAAGGACTGAGACTGCCGAACAAAAACATTCATGAAAAACTAAGCTGTTATCATCCAAAATAGTTATTTTAATAAAATATTTTTAATTAATGGGTGATTATATGTTATAATTAAATCATATATGGTACTATATATATTATTATTTTTATATAATACATATATAATAAATATTTATTTATTATACACAAGGTTTGAATGCATATGAAAAAATGAGACTTTAGGTAAGGGATCTATTTTTTAATCATAATTTAGTCGATATTGATTGTGATTTAATTTATACTAAGTAAATTTTATAATAATTATATAATATGTAAATTTAAACATTTATGTCCTAATGTTATTTTTATAGTAGTTTTTTAATTTTATTTTCCCACTTTAAGTACTTTAGAGACTGAAATATTGATTTTATGTAAAATTGACTACATTTTACCAATTAATCAGGAATGTTTTTATTATATGTACATATTTTATTTATAATTGTTTCATGGATTATTATAAATATTATTCAATTATAATTAAAATTAATTTTTACCCATGTATATATTTTTATAAAAAAAATTCAAATGAATCTTTTTATCATTTTCAAAACGTGTTAATTTTGAATTTTTACCAAAATTTTGAAAGGAATCATTGTTTTAACTTACATAGAATGAAATAAATAACATGAATTCATTAACAATAAATGTTTTGGATCTTACTTTATAATATTCAATGTTTAATTTCAAAAAAAATTTTCCCTTAATATTTTATAAATATTTTGATTTTAAATAATTGTTTTTTAAAAAATATTTTTTCCTCATAAAATATTCCCGATATATTTTAAAAGAATTTTCATTTATAATAACATAATTGGATGTTAATTATACTTTATAATGGTTTTAATCTAACTATAACATACTTATTATTTAATTTTATGTATTATTATTATCATGATGATATGTTTTTAAAACCTATCTATTTTTAATGGGTTATAAAATGTATATGAAACCTATATTTTTTATAAGGGTTATAATGTAATGATATGATGAATTTTTTATAATATCATTAGAAAATATGTATTACTTTTATTATGTTATGGGTAGGACCATAATTATATATCCATCCAATGGAATGCGTAATGTTTTTTATCTTATATGATAAATATGGGAAATAAGTCGATGTTCTTAATATACTATGGGAAATAGGCGTTGATTCCCAATAAAATATAATAAATAGTTTATATTTCCTGATTCATAATGATATTTTAAATATGTAAAACATGAATTTTTTATGTGGTTTTTTTGAATAAATTAAATTTCTTTCTTGTTTTTTATTACACAAAACACCGACATAGATTGCGTTATACACAACATTGAGTTTCTATGAATCATCATTTTATTATTAAAATTATTTAAAAAAAATTAAAACCTATATGTTTTAATTGAGGGTATGAAAATCATTAATTGAATTATGAAAGTATGATTTACACATATAAAACCCTTTTGAAATTAAAATGGAATTTTTTTTTCTGAAAAACTATTTAAATATGAAAAATTGTGTGTTTTATACCAATAAATAAAAAATCACTGATGTTGGATAATATTAATGAAATATATAATCTATATAATGTATAAAATTAAAATTATGTGTTTTCTATATTTGATAAAAGAAAAAAATCCAATTTTATGCATAAGAGATGTATTTTTAAAAAAAGATAGATTTTCTAATTTTTGCTGACAAACATTTTTAAAATATATTTTTTAAACTTTTATAAATTATATTTGATAAAAATAAAATTATTATTTTAAATCATAATATAAAAATTTACTTTTTTTTCATTTTTTGGTATTTTCTAATAATTTTCATGTTTTGATGAATAGTTTAAAATACAGAATTTTAATTCAAAAAATATTTTTCTTCTAAATAATAAATAGTGTTAAATTATATTTTTGATTAGTGTTAAAATATAATTAGATGATTTTAATATAATTTTAACCAATTTAGGTTATTAGAATCAATTTCACATTGAATTTCGATATAAAAACATTTTAATATTTTGAATGTTTTAACATTAAAATACCCATTTTCTCACCCCGTCTACAATATTAATTTTACCCATATTTGTGTTTTGAATTTTGAAAAATGGATTCCATATTTACAATAATAATTTCTAAATTTATTAAATTTTTATCTTTTAGTTTTGGACAATATGAATATTATCTTTAGTAAATTCTATTACCATAGTTGATGGTAAATCGAGTAATTAAGAGTAAAAATAGTATTATAAATATTATATAACTACCCTAAAACATAACCAAATGTTATTGGATAAATTCAATTATACCCTCAACACATAATTTTTTAAATTTATTTATTTAATGTGATATTTTTAATGAAAATGACATGGACATTATTCAAATCAAAGAGAGTGAAAAAATGTCACACTTTTACTTTTAATAAATATGATATTTTTAATTTTAGGATAAATAGAAGTTATTCTGGAATATATAAATTATTATTAGATATAAATCTTTTACCTACATCATAGAAATTAAATTTTAAATTTTATGGAAAAATTATTTATCATAAACAATAATACAATAACGATGTAGTAATTATTCAAATAATTAAACAATTAATTAAATGATACTATAAATATTAAAATAGATATCATTTAACTTAATTAAGGTGATAAAATAATTTCATATAATATTTTGATATATTATGGGTGTATTAATTTTTTTTGAAGTTATATTGCTTTATTTATTTTATTAAAGTCAATGTAATGAATATTGTAAAAATTGATAATAATGATATTTTATGAAAATACAATTTTAATAAATTAGTTAAAAATTATAAAAAAAATAAATAAGGAAAAAGGGTATACATTAAGGTCTAAAATATCATATATCTACCATTTATTTTTTAATTGACATTGTATAAGTTAAAACTTCTCTATTTAAATATTGAAAATATTATTACCGTAGATAAAATAAAAACAGGTTAACTAATAGTTAATCAAGATGATAATGTTTAGGTTGATGAAATTAAAACCTTATAATATCTTATATTTGGATAAAAATTTTTTGGAGATATTTATATTGATATTTCATTTATTATTAATTAAAGTTTTAAAAAATTCTAAGAGTGACCATCGCCTCTCATATTAGTGGGAACCTATTCTTCACTTTTATTCACACTTTAAAAACTATTTGGTTCAGTAAAAGCCTATCCAAATATCCTCTCAAATTATATTAATTAATCCTAGAAACATTAATTTGGGATTCAATACAACCAAGTAATTACTTCTGTGAAAATAAAAAGGAGATACCTGAAGAATAGGTAAAGTTCATCAACATACGTTTTTTGTTTTATTTCTTCATTCAACCCATTAAATTATTTATATTTCATTATTATATAATAATTAATTATCATAAATACACTGATATTTTTATGTTATGGGTATGACCTACAAATTCACACACTACCATTAAATAGGATACACAATCATCGTTCGTGTGTACAACAGACTACCGCCTCACGAACCTAGGTCATTCGTTCTTCCATTTCCACCTTTCAAGGTTGGGAATAATGATGGTATTTTATTTTACATATGATATATATTATTTTTATAATTTTATTATTATTATATAATTTTTTTTATCACCCATACCTTCATTATTTCCATTTTGATCAGATACGATAACATCGTTAATGAGTATGACAGACCACCACCTTACAAAGTGTTGTGATTTGTTCTTGTTTTACATGGAATTAATTATGTATGGTTTTAATAAATTTATTTGATATATATTAAATAAAATTATTCTGTAATTATAATATATCAAAAAAAATTCATTTCATTTAATATAATAATAAAATGAAAACTCCGTTCACGCGTATGTACAACCTACCATCTCCATGAATGGTGTATTTTATTTTCTAACTATAAATTTTATAAATCGCCATAAATATATATTTTATGAATATATATGATAATTATTTCATGTTTATAACTCTGTATATGATTAAATTATTACCAAAGTATGTGTACCAATAATATAAAGTTAAATCATGTATGAAAAACAAAGCGGTTATTACCCGGAACATAACATTAACATTGAATTATTAATAAGTGAGTAATATAAAGTCAAAAGTAAATCATATATGTAATTATATATATTAATATAGTTATTTGTTATATTTATAAAAAACATATATTTATTATACATGAGTTTTGAATGTATATTAAGGAAGTCAAGACATAAGGTAAGCAATTTTTGTCTCACTTTTATTTTTTTGGGACACATGTATTATAAACCACATGTTTCTTCTATATGGTAGACATATTAGTAATAAATTTAGTTTATGTGACTTATATTAAATATTATTGAATTATAATATCAATATAATTTTCTATATTTAATGGGGAATATAATTCAACTGATTATAAAGTGGTAAGAGATTATTTTACAAGCTCAAAATATTCAGGATTATTTAGTTTTAAATATATGTTATGGAATATTTATCTTCCACATCCATGTTTTCTAAAATGTCCTTAAAAAATTATTTACTATTATATTATAAATATTTAAAGTTACTTTTATCTATTTTTTACTTTTTTTGAAATGGTTTGAAAATAATATTTTTGTATTTTTTAAACAAGGCTCTTTATGACATTTCCCAAAAACAATACAGAAGGAATTATTTTTAACATATATATAATTAGTATATTTTCGCTCCATAATAGATTCCTAATTTCATGAATCTTAATTTATAATCATACAATGTAATTTTTAAATAATATTTTTCATTTTATAATCACATTACTCTTTAAAAAAACTGATTTTATAAAGGAAATGATATTTTCCCAAAGAGTTATTTCATATAATATTTGAAAACTATTTTCCTTCAAAGAAAAAAATATTTTATGATTAATTATTCTTTACTAGTGACATGACCCAATTATACTATTATTATTCTTTATAATAATGCTTTATGTTTATGATAAAGGATACTTATGAAACCAATTTCATTTTCATGAGGTATGATATGATGAAGTGTTTATGAAACTAATTTCATTACATGGGTTATGGGAAGTGAATGATTTATATTCTTGTGGAACCCATATATATGGTTTTATTTATGTGATAGGTGACTCCTTATCTCCCTCTAATGTATTAGGTATTGATAAATGTACCATGAGTTCAAAGGGTACATGGGAGGTGATCCTAATCCGACAGTAATATGGTATTCGAGATGTCATCTTAGGATCACAACACGAGGGTACAGGGGAGGTCATCCAAAGACTACAATATTAGGGTACACATGAAGCCATTCTAATCCCAAAACTAGAGGGTATATAGGAGGTCATCCAAATACTGATGTAGGTACATAGATGATAATCCCAATCCTAACATACTATGAATTTATTGGTAGGTTTCATTGACTTATGATATGCTAATCTTATGTGTTTGACATAAATTTCATGTATTATTCCATTGTAATACTCTAATGGATCACATGCTTTGATTATCTTATGATTTATGACTTATGAATTTCTAATCATTATTCCATGACTCATGTATATTATCTTTGATATTAATTGAATGATCTTCAAATGTTATGCTCATGTTTTCATACCCTTATTATCATGTTATGCTTATGTATCTTCAATGCTAATCCTTACTAAGAAATTGAGCTCACCCTTTCTTGTGTTTCCATTCATCAGGTTAAAAATTAATGTTTTAAACAGGATTACTAAAGTGTAATATCTTTAGGGGGATGTTGAATATAAATCACAAAATTTGAATAATGTGTTTCAAGTTTCCAAAGGTAATAAACTATCATACTTATTATTCATGTGTTGGTGTAATATAATAAATATTAATCTAAAAAAGATGTAATATCCATGTTTTAAAATATTGTTTATTTATAGTTGGTATGATAGAAAACTTTTAGTTAACCATTAGAAACTAAGATGAGAAAACCTTATAAATATCCCTAAGGATAAGTCCATGTATAGGCTACAATCCAAGAATTTTGTTAAAAATCATGAATAACCTAGTATTAGGCATTATATTTTATAGATTAAAGGTTATTTACCTTGATTATGAGGTTTTACCAGTATGATAAGTGTTTCTTACACTATTATTATTTTTGTTTTAGTCGATTGTTAGAACCTGAAGGAACCATGTAAATGATTAATTCAATGGGCAATGCAACAATTTTTCTCCTAATAAACAAAATGTTATTGGATATGGAATGAAAAATCTTATCACTATACTCACACAAACTATTAATCATGATAAAATTCTTAATGAGAATAGGATGGAACAAATATACGTTGAGTCATTCATGAGACAATGTCTACTTTGTTTTAGTCGGTATTCTAATCCACATATTGATGAACGATGTATCAATACCACTGTAAAGATATTTTCCACCATTAATTTTTGAGAACATGAAAAATTAATTTTGGATATTTTTTATTTATAAGGTGAAACAAATTAGTGGTGGACTCTTATTAAGAAAATAAGTGAATAAGAATAAATTTAAAATATAGATTGGGAAGAGTTTGAGGTGATATTTTTTTATTAATTACTTCTCTCATATTCTATGAACAATGATGGGGAAGGAAGTACTTGAACATAATAAAAACAATTTTGAATCTATTAGTACCTATGAATATGATTTTACAAGTATTTCAATATATGCTTCTAGGTTAATCATCAATATTGAATGAAAAATTGTCGATTCTTTAGTGTCTTGAAACAAAGTCTCCAAAAAGGACTTGGATATAAAATAATTTAGTATCTATAAAGAAATTGTTTGATGTGCACTGAAAGTTTAAATTTAAGTTTGATATTCCTACCATTCCTCTAGTTTGGATAAGAAAAGTAAGATCAAGTGTCATGGAAACTTAAATGGTAGTAATAAATTTCAGGTATCTGTATGCCAAAAGTGTTGGATGAAGCACTCATGTGAATACTGGAAAGAGACAGGTGTATGTTACTAGTGTGGAAAGGAAGGTAATTGAGTATTTGAATGAATAAGTTATGGGAATAAGGTAGATCATGATGTTAATAATTAGAAAGACACACAAAATTTATCTCCCATAATTAAATGTTTTAATTTCAAGGAGTTTGGGAATTATGATAACAAGTTCTCCAATCTATGGACAAATGTGGATGAAAATCCAAAAAAAACCTCTGAGAAAATAGGATAAAGGAAAAAATTATCCCATCATAATGGATTAAGCTAACCATGTTAATTAAGGAATACTTATTCTTATATCCTTAGTTGGAAATTTCATGTTTGACTTTGTATAAATGATCCCTAATAAAAGATAATTTCTCATATATTAGTTAAATTTAACGTGATTATCTACATGGATTCTGGAATAATGAAGTCACATTTTCTATTTGTATAAGTATGAACCCAATATTCCACTAAAAATGTTTCTTATAAGAAAAGAGTTTAAGTAATGAATGAAGAATCATATGTGTATTTAATATGGTTTTATATAATACATGATGAAGGTATTCACTTTTCTAGTTTATGAAAATAAGAGTTACTTTATGATATATGGGGGGTCCATGAAAAACTATTTTTGATAAATATTATGACCTTATTTCTAAAGTTTTTGAATTTCATATTTTTCAAGGGTTATAAAGATAACCACTTATGGGACGATATATGTTAAACTTCAAATGAGGTTTTAGATACCAAATTATTATCCAAACATATGAGGATTTTTTCAAATTGGATAACTTGTTCTAACCTTTTTGTTGTGATAAAGATAGTTGAAATGACCTATCATTCTATTTATGGATCTCATGATATGAAAACGCTTTAGGAAAGAAAAAAGCACCCTTATTTCTAAGAATAAGAGAAGAATTGGAAATTTATTAAGGCATAAAAAAGGTGAGGTTTACCTAAAATCATGTATGTATATATTCTCATGAAAATTCATCAACATTTTGGAAAAAGGGTTTTGAAATAAAATATTGTCTTTCTATAATCATTTTTGATGATATCAATGATATTTTTTTATCCTATTTGGGTTATGTATTTGTGATCCTTAGAATTATCCTAACAATCTTATCTATCATTAACAATCATAACATGATATTTATAATTCTATCCCATATCCATGTTTTCAATTTTTTCTAATATCTTCCTAATTTGAATCCTAGTTTTGGTGGTGATCTTTAACCTTTAATTTTCCTCTTTTTAAGAGGGAATTTTATTTAACCTCTTCACAATGTAGGTTTCCCAAAATGGTTTTTTTAAATATCCTCCTTTTATTATCAATTTTAAATTTCAAATTCCAAAGATAAGATTTCTTTTTCAAATTCTTAATTATATCGTAATGGTATATTATTAATTGGAATTTTGACTAAATAACTCTCATGTTCAAGATGTGTTCCATATATCTATTTTGAGAGAGTAAATTCTGAATCCTTCAAATGTACTAAACTATGAGGTCATACCTTTAGAGAGAAAATATTTTTTATGTTGAGAAACCAATAAAAAAATTTTACTGTAGAGATTATGTTCTATAAAATAAGACCACTCACCCTGTTAAAGTATTGTGTAGAAACCACTAGTTCGACTATGTTGTGGTGGAACTTGAGGATATGATGAGGAAGATCTATCCTCATTTTTTTGTGTTATTGGGATGCATTTTTAGGGTAAAATTCATTGGAGGGGGAAAATGTCACACCCTGAGTTTTTATGAACTATTTTTACAAATAAATTAAATTTCATTGATGTATTGCATTACATGAAACACAAAATTAGATTGCATTATACGAAACAATGAGTTTATAAAGAATAATATATTATTATAATAATTATTTAAATAATAAAATTAAAACCTATCTATTATAATAGAGAGTATGAAAAATATTAACTGAATTATAAAAGTTGGGTTTACCCATGTAAAACCATTTTTAAATTAAATGGAAATATTTTCTGAAAAACTATTTAAATCCGAACAAGAGTATTTTATAATAATAAATAAAAAAATAAAACTTTTATGATTTTATTAATAAAATACATATTCAATATAATGTTTAAAATTCATCTTATGTTTTTTGTAGACATGATATAAGAAAAAAATCCAATTTTATGCATAAGAGATGTATTTTTCTAAAAATTTAGTTTTTCTGCCTTTTGATATACAACTTTTTTCAAATATAGTTTTTGAAAATTTTATAATTTCTATTTTAAAAAATAATCTTATTATTTGAAATATGAATATAATTTTTTTGATTATATTTTTTATTTTTCTCATAAGTTTCATGTTCTTATAAATAGTGGAAATACTGAATTTTAATTGAAAATAGATTTTTCTTGTAAATAATTTATAGTGTAAAGTTATATTTTTCATTTTTTTTATCGTATAATTATATAAATTTTATATTATTTAATTCAATTTAGTCTATTGAAATTAATTTCACATTGAATTTGTATATAAAAACATTTAAATCTTTTTAACATTTTCACTTAAAAAAACATGTTTTCTCACCCTATATAAGAGATTAATTTAAAATTAATTTAAAATTAACATTAGATATTTAGGTGTTTATAAATTTTAAAAATGGATTCCATATTTTAAATAATAAGGAACTAATTTATTAAATTGGTCCTATATATTTTTGAACAATATTAATAGTAATTTTAGTAAATTTTATTACCACGATTAGGGAGAAATCAGGTAATTAAGAGTAAAAATAATATTATAAATATTATAAAATTGTAGTAACACTTGACCAAATGATATTGGATGAATTTAATTCGGAACTTAACACATATAGTTATAAATTTAATAATTTAATAAATATTTTTCCATTTAAATTAATTAGATATTAATAAAATAAAAAAGAGTGACAAAATGTCACACTCTTACTTTTAATAATTATAATATTTTCAATATGGGGTTAAATAGAAGATATAATCAATAACATTTACTAATATTAAATATGAAATATTTATATACATAATGGAAATTTATTTTTAAATTTTAGTGAATAAAAAACTATCATAAATAATTATACAATGAAGATGAAGTAAATATTTAATTAATGAAATAATAAATTAAATGATATTAGAAATGTTAAAAGAAGTATAATTGAAATTAATTAACAAAATATAAGAATTTTATATATGATTATGATATATTATGTGTGCATTAAAATAATTGGTTTGAATTTAGATTATATTATTTATTTTCTTAAAGTTAATTTAATGAATAGTATCAAAATTGACACTAATGATATTTTATGAAATTAATATTTTATTAAATTAGTTAAAAAGAATAAAAATCTTAAATAATTAAAATGGGAAAAATTATGGTAAAAAATATCATAAATTTACTATTTATGGTTCAATTTAAATATTATAAGTAAAAATATATACCTTTTAATATTGAAAATATTGTTACTACAGTTAACATTAAAATATGTCCACTAAGGGTTTATTAAAATGATAAGATTTAAAATAACACCCAAACCAGTATAAAATATATTTATTGATGATATTAAAAACTCATAATATATTATATTTCAATAAATATCCTTTTGGAGATATTTTCATTTACATTGAATTTATTATAAATTAATCTTTTAAGAAATTCCTTGAGTGCCCCTCCCCTCACTTATAGAAGGGAACCTATTATTCTCTTTTATTCACATATCAAAACCTATTTTTTTCAAAAGAAACCTATTAAAATATCCTATAAAATTCAATTCCTTAATCCTATAATCCTTAACTTATGCTTAAAGACATCCAAAAAAGTTTTTTTTGTGAAAATAAAAAGGAAATACATGAAAAATAGGTAACATTCTTCAACAATTGTGTTTGTTTTATTTATTCTTTAAAACCATTCAATTATTTTCATTTAATGTTTATATAATTACATATGTATATTAAATATATTTAAATTTTTTATGTAATTTTTACAACCTATAACTTCTAATACTTCTGTAAAATGGGATACACAATCACCGTTCTTATATACGACGGACTACTGTCTTACGAACTGATGTCATATGTTCTTCCATTACCACCTTTCAAGGTTTGAAATAATAATGAATTTATATTTTACGTATGATATATATTAGTTTTATTATTTTATTATTATTATTTAATTATTATATCACAAATACGTTCATGCTTTTTATTTTGATGGAATACGATAAATTTATTCATGTGTATAAGAATCTACCACCACTTGAAAATATGCGATTCGTTCACATTTCATATGTAATGTATTAAGTATGTTTTTATTAAAAATATGTGATATATATTTAATATAAATAATTATTTAATTATAATATATCATATAATTTCCTTTCAATTAATATGAAAATAAAATTAACATAGCATCAATGCGTACGTACGACCTACCGTCTACATGAACAATGTATTTTATTTTATAATTCTAAATTTTAGAAATAAAAATGAAAATATAAATTTTGAATATATATTATAATTATTTTATGTTTATAAATATCAATATTATTAAATGATTATATAAGTAAGATGACCAAGAATAACAAGTCAAAACATGTACTGAAAAAGAAGCTGTTATTACCCAAAATATAACTTTAACATGGAATTGATAATAAGAACGTAATATAATGACATAAAAAATAATATATGGTATTATATATATTATTATAATTCTTTTTTATATTTATAATAAACTCATATTTATTATACATGAGTTTTGAACATAAATGAATTAATTTAAAAATTAATGTAAGGGATCTTTGACTTACTTTTATTTATGGGGGACACATGGCTTATACACTAATTATTTCTTCTGCATGATGTATATACAGCCCATGAATGTATTTTATGAGTCTTATATATAATATTATTTAATTTTAATATTCATAAAATTTTATTTCTGTTATTCATAATATTATTCAATATATTCTAAAGTGGTAAAGGATTATTTCGCAATCTTATCAATATTTGGGATTGTTTCATTTTAAATCTTCATTGGGGAATATTTATTTACATGTCCATGTTTTATATTTTTTTTCAATAATTTTTTTTAATATTATCCTATGAATATTTAATTTTATTTTTAATTATGATTTAGTTTTTAAAAAATGGTTTGAAAAGAGTATTTTTGATGTTTTCTAAACAAGGCCCAATGTGACTTACCGAAAACAATTTATAGAAGGAATGTTCTTTAACATAAATTAAATGAGTAGAATTTAGCATAGTCATGAGTCCTTAATTAATTGAATATACATTTGTAATAATATATGGTTATTTTAAAATAAATAATTGTATTTTATAATTGAACAAATATTAAAAATTTGATTTCATAAAGGAATTGATATTTTTCAAAACAATTATTTCAGGTAATTTTTCAAAACCATTTTCCTTATAGTACAATATTATTTGATTATTAAATATGATTTACTAGCGATCTGACCCAAGGATACCATTATTATTATTTCTATGAATGTTTTATGTCTATGATGGAATGATACATATGAAACCTATTTTTTTCTAGGAGTTATGTTATGATAAAGTGATTATGAAGCTCATTTATCTACAAGGGTTCTGAGATGGTGACTAATTAATGTTCTTATGTCACACATATGTATGTTTGTTAATATATTATAGTTGGGACCTACATCTCCCTTTAATTAATTGGGTAATAATATATGCTCTATTAGCTGAAATGGTACATATGAGGTCATCTTAAGCCTACAAAAAAGGGTACAAGAGAGGTGATCTTAATCCAGGAGAAAGAGAGCACATGAGAGGTCATCCTAAGTCGAAAACTAGTGTAAAAATTGGAGTTTATATTAATACCAAAACTACAAGTTAAGTGGGAGTTCATCCCAATCCTGAAGTAGGTACATAATTGATTTGACGAAGCTCAACATACTATGAATGTCTTGGTAGGTATCATTGAAATTAGATATTATAATATTAGGTGTATCACACAAATTCCATGTATTATACAATTATTATACTCTCATAGATCATGTTCTTTGATTATATTATGATTTATATATTATGAACTACAAATATTTATTCCATTACTAATGTATATGATCTTTTATATACATGGTATGATCTTCAAATGTTATGATCATGTTTTCATAACCTTATTATTATGTTATAATTATGTACCTTCCATGTTTACGGTTAATCATTATCCAAGATCACCCTTTATTATGATTCCTTTTCTCAGGTTACAATGAAATGTTTTTATTTTGAGAAATAAAGGGGAATATCTTTATCGAAGATATTGAAGATATTTCACCAATTTAGAATAATGTGTTCCATGTTTCCAAATGCAATAAATTTTACTATCCTTTATCATTTTTTTTGTAATATAATGAATATTCATCTAAAAGGTTGTAATATCGATGTTTGAAAATCCTAGGTCATTATAAAATAAGTTTTTATTCTAGATCCATAATTATTTTTTGGTCATGGTAGTTAACCATGAAATATGGAATAGTTTTTATACATATGATTGTTCCAAACATCTATTACAAGGTTATGATAAAAAATTATGGTTCATGATTGATTTTTGAGGTTTTCTCATCCTTATAATTTATGTATATTGAAATGATAATGTTTTATTCCATTTAGTAATTGGGTAATAACTTTGTAAGATATCATTATGATTTCATAAACTTATGATTTCATATGATCATCTATTAATATCTCCCATTTTTACCATTATCAAGAATATGTATTCAATCTTTCTTATATTTCTTTGCCCCATTTTATAAAGAATGATTTTTTGTATGAAATTTTAATATTGGTAAAATATGAGAAGGAAATTATCATATATGTTAATGAATGTAACTAAATAATATACATGTGTATATATTCTTCAATGAAACTAAAACATTATGGTTCATGAGTATATCATAATGTTATGTATTGAATATTCCTAAAAAAATTTTAAATACATATTTATGAAAACATCAAGATATTATAGTTTAAATCAGTGTCAAGTTTATTTAATACTTAGATATTATAGTTAGAAAACATCGGTTAAAACCATTGGGATAAATCAATGAATATGATAACATCTTAATATTCTTATACTGGCAATGTAAACCTTAGTTTAAACATACTATTTCCTAGTTTAAGAATAAGGTTTCATTATTTAAACGTTCTAAAAATTATATTTCATTAAAAATCACTTTGATTATCATATATTGATTATTAAAAATTTTATTTTGGGTTTAGTCATAGCTCAAACTAGAATAAATCATGCTAACAAATTACATATATAAAATTCAATGATTCTCCACCTATGTAAACATATACTACTAGATGTGGAATGAAAAATCTTATTGTTATGATTACACAAAAATTCTATGGACATGAAGCATGTGGAGATAAGAAATGATCAATGGATAGAGAAACATACTACCTAGTCTCACGTGAGTAATCATCCACTTTATTTAAGTAGGTATTATAATCCACTAGTGGTAAAGCATGGGATTAACACCATTAAAAAAATATTTTTTATTATCTACTACCTGAAAAAGATAAAAATTTAGATTTTTTTTTAGAATTTATATGGTGTTTTAGATAAATAGTGGGATCTTACTAATAATATGAGTAAAGTTGAAGAAATTGAATCCATGGAATGGGATGAATTTGAGAGTAATTTGTTTTTGTAATTACTTCCATAAATTTATACATAAAAAAATATTAAATTCTTTTATCTCAAGAAGAAGGATGACAATTCTATTAGTATCTATTAGGAATATTCTAAAATACATTATAGTTATGCTTCACGTTTAATAAACAACCCAAAATAATAATTGATAAATTATTTAGTGACTTAAAACCAAGCCTTTGAAAGGTGTTAACTATAATAAAATCTAGTTTCTATGAAGATATCTTTTGATCTGAACTTATGGTAGAAGTGGGGAATGGATATTCTAACCACTACCACACTTTTTTGATAAAAACAATCTGGAACCTATTGAAAAATAAATTAAATAACATGGTTGAATGAAATTATAAGCATTTATATTCCATAAATATGGGAATAATCATCAAGGAAATTGTTTTAATTTAATTGTGGGGTTCTATAAATGTGTAAATTTTAGTCATAATTCTTGTGAATTTCAAAATGAATTGAATATGATGGATAATAAAATAAAGTAAAATAAAATGCTGACAAATGTACCACCCAAGATCCAATCATTCATATTAAAGGAGTGTATGCATTATGTCAACAAGTGAAAAAATATGATTGTTTTTTTATGTTGATAATTATCAAAAACATATTAAACACAATAAAATGGAAAATATCATATGGACACAACTATAAAAGTGTGTTATGAGAGTAGAATATTGAAAGGTACACTTTACATCCACTATAGAATAACTAATGTATTTTTTATTTCTGTATATACACACAATTATATATATATATATATATTCTATGGGTTTCTAATTAACACCTTAGTGATTAGATGTTTACTTAGTGGTGACAACTCTTGATGAAAAAATGGTTGCATCTCATGTCTATAGTTCTTATCTGATTAACGTTTGGGGGGAAGTGCATCATGAAAATATTTTTAATCTACCTTTAATTGAATTTAATGTGATTATAGTCATGATTTTTCATCATTTATATAGATCACATACAAATTTATTAGAAATTAAAGTCACATTTCACATCCTAATTGAACCTATGATCATTTCATAAGTGTGAGTATGAATACAAACTTCCAATTAAAATTGAATTATTCTCGTGGGTTTAAATTCCTATCTGTAAAGGGTATATATATCAGATAGTTGGGGAGAAAAGAAATATTTAGGATACACCTATTGTATGAGATTTTACTAGTGTATTTTCAAAAGATTTTACTAGTGATCCTCCAAATCATACTGTTTATTTTTCAATATATCTCATACCTAGTATTACACCTATTTCAACAAATCCATATATAATAGACCCGATGGAGTTATAGGAAAAATGTTATAAACTCTAGGAGATTATTGATAAAAGATTCATATGCCTTAGTGTATCACCATGGGTTACACATGTTCTCATTGTTAAGAAGAATGACGGTTCAATGTTTCTTTTCATTGATTATCAAGAACATAAGAAGATTTATATAAATAACATATATACTCTACCCCGTAGTGATGATTTTACTTACCAATTATGAAGAGATAAATTTTTTCCAAGATTTTATTCTTTTTTTAAATAATCAATTGATTCTTAATATAAAGAATATAACCAAAAAAACCTTGTATATAAGGTATAGTTATTATAAATTTATAGTGACATCAATTGTACTTAATAATTATTTTTATATATTTATGGATTTAAGGAATAAAGTATTTAGATATTATGTTGATTATTTTGTGATGGTATATATAGATGATATTATTATATATTCAAATATCAAGAAAGATCATGATGATCATTTTATACTTATGCTAAATACACCTAAGAAGGATAAACTATATGAAATATTTACCCATGGTGAATTTTTTCTTTAGAATGTTTCATTCCTAGGTCATATAATGTCATGTAAGGATATATCAGTGAATCCTATAAAGATTAATGTTATTAAAAAAATAGACTAGTCCAACAATGGTAAATGAAATATAGATTTTTCTTAGGGTAGATTGATATTACTAATGATTTGTGACATATTTATTGAAACTATATAATATAATCACCAATTTGACTTAGGAGGGGGTTATTTTCTTGTTGATAGATGATTGTAATGATAATTTCAAGGAATTGAAGAGAAGGTTGGTTGGTGAAACTATGAAAACACCAACCTATAGTGGATAAGGGTTTGTGATCTATAGTGATTCATAAAATAAGGAACTTGAATGTTACATCACACAGAATGATATGATAATATCATATGTCTCACACCAATTGAAAATAAATGAGTAAAAATACTTGAATCTAGATTTGTATCTTATAGTTGTAATTTTTCATAGTTAATATGGACGAATTATCATTATGTTGAAACATTTGACTTATAAAAAAGTTTTAATTATATATTCACTCCAAAATTTGTAAATATAAAAGAAATAAGATATTTGGATTTGATTAATGATTATGTAAGCTCAATACAATACCACCATGGGAATGCGAAAAATGTGGCTGATGCATTGCATCAGAATGACCATGCTTGTTTTTCCATGATCTAGATTGAATGATATCCTATAATTATATATTTATTTAATATAAAACATGAATTGAAAAGGAAATGGAATAGATCCTATATTTCATAGATAAATATTAAACAATCTATCCATGTTAGGACTAAAGAGGAAAAAAAGGAAAAAAAGGACCCGTAGAAGTAGGATAAAAATGTTCCAGAGTTAAATCATAATTATGATAGAATGATAGTGTTTCGGAATTGAGTATGTGATGAATCTATACTTGATTCTAATAATTAAAAATTATAATATAGTCATATTTATTTATTCTCAATTTATACTATAATTAAAAAGATGTATAGAGACCAAGAAGTATTCTAGTGGAACAACATGAAAAGGGATATTATTGAGTATGTATCTTGGGGCCTAGTATGTCAAAAATTTAAGTCTAAGATATATATTTCTATGTTGATTTTACAACCATTACCCATACTAGAATGGAAATTGGAAAACATTAACATGTATTTCATCATCTGACACCCTAAAACATCTAAAGGGATCAACACCATTTGGGTTGCCGAATATCACCTTATAAAATTAGAACACTTCATTACAATCATAAATTACATCTATCTCAATAATATTTCCCCAATATAAATTATGTAATTTGTAAGGTTTCATGAAGTACAGAATTTTATTATATATGACCAAGATATCATAATTACTAAAATGTCCTAGTTAAGTGTTCAACAGATGTGAATATACAATTATCCTTTTGAACTACTTATAATCCTTAAATAGATGAAACGTTTGAGATAAATATTAAGAAAATGGGGATATATTGAGATATTTTTCTATATATTTCAATGGTGGTTGGGATAAAAACATTCCTTTTGGTAGAATATTCTTAATATAATTGGGTTCAAACAAGAATTTATATGGATACTTATGAATTCCCATACATAAATAAGGGGTGAAATCCAATGTGATGGGCTGAATTCGGAGAAATAAAGTAATTGAAACCTTATCCAACTGAGAAGAAATAAAATAAAGTTAGTTCCATTCATCATTATCTAAGGTAATCTTTGAGTCTATAGAAAAATTATACTAATGATTATCAATGAGATAAGGACATTATAGTTATTGAAAAGGTATTACTAAAAATATAATCTTGGAATAATGTTATGATATATAGAAATAAGAAAATGTTGAGCCATATATATATGGTTCCTTTGAAACTCTTGATCATATTGGGACAATATCTTATCGTATGACATTTTTACTAAGTCTCCCTCATACTCATAATGTGTTCAATGTATATCTCCTAAGAAATTACATACATTATACATCACATGTAATTAACTCAAATGTTATATAAATAGAGTAATATGATTATTATAGAGAATATCTAATAGAGAATTCAAATCATAAAGGAGAATTTCTATGAAAAAAAACCCAGCTACTAAATGTTTTGTGGTGAGACCATAAATTAGAGGATGCTACTTAGGGTATCGAGGATATGATGAAACAAAGATATCATAATTTCTTTTATATCTGAGTGATGAAATTTTGAGGATTAAATTCATTTAAACGGTGGTATAATGTAACACCTAAATATCTTATGACATAATTCTATCAAAAATAATTTTGATTTCATTGATATCTTTTTCTACATGAAACACCAAGTTTAAACATCTTTTGTTATACTATTTAAATATCATTATTTAATGCTAAAATTAATGACTAGACATTGAATTAGTGAGTGTTGATAGGAATAAAAAATTAATAAATATAAATAATTTTCATACTCAATACCAATTTATTAAATAATGATTAAAAAAGCACTAAATTTTTGTTGAAGTCATTTTATTTTTCAAAAATACATTTTCTTCATAAA
This sequence comes from Viscum album, assembly GCA_963277665.1. NCBI lineage: Eukaryota > Viridiplantae > Streptophyta > Magnoliopsida > Santalales > Viscaceae > Viscum > Viscum album. The sequence goes on from OY728135.1 coordinate 1,375,237,523, forward strand.
TTGTTTTATTTGATTTTGTGAGAGAAAATTATAATTAAATGTGTAAAACAGTATAAATATAAATTTATAAAAAATATATCATTATTTATGTAATCATAATAAAATTATTTTTGGGTTAAATTGTTTTCATATTTTTCCGAAGAGATTGATTTTATAGTAAATAATGATAAACCTTTATTTTTATTGAACTATGTTTTTGTTTATAGGATTTACATCATTTAATTATGTATTAAAAATATATTAAGAAAATTATTTCTCATTTATTATGAATTTTACAGTTAACTTCCTTAGAATCAATTTTATGTTTTATTTTGGTATAAAAACATTTCTCTACATAAAAGGTTGTTTTCAATTTGGTTTTTCAGTGTGTTTTGTGATTTTTAATTTAATTTTTTTTACTTCTATTAATTGAATGTTGAATAATAGATTTTATAATCAGATTTATGATTTCAAATTTTTTAAATCAGGTCTCACTTGTTTTTAGTCATTATAAATAAAGATTGTGGAAAATATTTGTCATCACAATAATGTTAAAATGGGTGAATAAGGGTAAAAACTATTTAATATGGATCTAAAATTTCTCAAACACTACCATTTATCCTATTTTATGATTAGAGTTTATAAATTTCTATCCATATATATAATATATATAAACTTCGTGCTAGTTTTCTTTTTTATTATGAACTTTATATTTATTTTTGAAAATATTAGAAACAAAATGTATCACTTTACTTTAATATCACTAATATTTCGACACAAGGATAAAAAGAGGATATGTTTATCTCTAAAATATTATTTGAAATATGAAATTTTTTTTAATATTTAATTTTTATTTTTAATTTTTATTTACTCAATAATTACCATAAATTATTATGAAATACTGTCACAATATTTAATCAATTATGAGAAAAATAAAATAAGTTACTTTAAAAATATAAAAAGTAATGAATTTTGATGGAGTTATACCATCCCAAAATTTTTATCTATAAACATAATATATTTGGGATGTAGAAAAGGTTTATATTTTTATTATTTTTCTTTCATTTTGTTTTTATATTAAAATTAAATTAATAGTTTCAAAAATGATATTAATGATATTTTTAAATGAATAATATTTTATTAAATGATTTAAAATTACTAAAAAATATTATATTAATAAAATTGAAATGTATATTACTAATAATTTCATCCATTTCACATTTATTGGTCTATAACATTTTTGGTAACATTATTGTCCCTAAAATAGTAAAAACATAGATATTGTGGTAATTGTTAAAAGGGTTAATAAGAAGTGAAAAAAATAAAATAAGGGTGAAAATATCTCAAAAATGTATCTAAATTTTATTGTAAAATATTATTCTAAGTCATATTCACCATATATTATAACTATATCAATTTTTATCCACATAAAACTGCAAATTAATTTATTTTTGTTTAATACTGTTTTTAATTCCATGAGTGCCACTCTCCTCACTTAGTAAAGGGAACCTCGTATCATTAATCATTCACAAAGGATAAGACATATAGATTAGAATTTAAGTAAGATAGTATTTCATGAGATTAAATTAATAGTTTTTAGATATTATTTTCCATAATATATTTCTTTCAAGGCTTATTGTGTAAGACAATAGATGATTCTCAATGAAGATGTATAACTCTAAACTATGCCTTTTAAGTTTTATTTTTCTCAAATACATCCTCTAAATATTCTATAACTATTAAAAATAATTAATTTATTATCCAAAATATAGATAATTTTTATTATGATGAAGTAACAACTATTATCGACATTATTCCTATCTATTAGAAAATAATAACTTTAGTCATACGTACATGTGGACTACCACATCCCTAAAGTGATACGATTCGTTATTCATTCCCATTTTACATAAACTATAATTGAGATATAATTAATAAATATTTTTTATATATATGATATAATAATTAATATATAATTGTGAAATATTATTTACCTTTCTTTTATTCCATCCATCGAAAAGTGAAAATAACTTTCATGCGTACTTATGACCTACTGTCTCCCTAAATTATGTAATTAATTTATATATATATACCTTTTATACAGGTATATAAATATATATTGAATATATATGAGCGATATATGACTATTAAAATTATGGGGATGATGGGACCTTGATAAAAGTAAAATTATTGTGATTTTCAAACCAAAACATTCAAGAAGAATGAAATTATCATCACATAGAATAGAGATTTTAATAACAAAGTGTTAATAAATGGGTTCTAAGTTGTTATAAAAAAATTATATATGGTATGAAATATTTGAGTGTGGTTCTGGAATACATTTATAGCAAAACTATATTTATTATAAAGAGGTTTTTAACATGTATGAATAAATACAAGACATGATTTAAGTGATTTATGTTTTAATGAAATTTTAATTTGGATTGTTTATAATTAAATTTCAATTGAGGAAAATTTAAAACCATTATTAGATAAATCCATTTAATTTTTCTTATAATCTGGTAATTTCTATAAAATACAAGTTTTACTCTCATTTTCATCACTTTATATACTCAAAATACCAAAATAATATATTTAATATTCGGTGAGGAAACATTTCATTATTGACCATGTTTTATTTAGAAAAAATAAAAGAATGATTTTGATTATTCTCCCATTATTGTTAATATTCATTTTTATCCATGTTTTCATTTTTTTTTAAAAAATTCAGCAAAATCTTCTTATTTTGTTTGAATGAGGAAATTTTTAATTTTTAGATATTTTTTAAAACAAATATTAATTTTAATGCACTTGACCAGAACAAAATTTTCCACTGTCATAACTACTCAGTAAATATTCCAGAAATATTTTAAAGAAATTTTTACATATGATAATATAATCTGAGGTTAATTATAATTTACCTGTGATATTATCTAATGATAACATCCTTTTCCATTATGTAAATGTGTTTTTATTTTTATAATTATATGTTTGTAAATCCCATTTATTTACCATGGATTTTTCTATGAAATTTTTTTAAACGATTATGAAAATTCTTTCTTTTGGACGTGTTTTTATATGAGGATAAGATGAATATTTTATGATCTTTTGGAATATTTTTTTTGATTATATGATTGTTGGGAATATAATTATATATCACTCAAATGAATTTTGTATTATTTTATACCTAAAGACATAATTATGGAAACTAGTCAATGTGATTATTTAACTATGGGAAATATTTGTTGGTTCCTGATCCACTATGGGAAACATTTGATGATTACTAATAGAATAGGATATGGAAAAATGTGTTTATGTTAGATCCACTATGATATAATCATATTCTTCCATGTGATCATAAATTGATATCTAATATTTTTACCCTTAGTGAGAATATTCTTGTGTTTCCAATACTTTTGTTATGAAGTAATATTTTAAGCATGGGTAGGTCAATATAGACATAACATGATAGAAAATCTATGATATATTTTGAATAATGTACCTAAATATGATTTTTTTATATATAGTCTCAAAAGACACTAAACATTTATAGTATATTCATGGATCTTAATGTTATAAATTGAAAAGTCAATAAAAAGATATAACATGTATGTATGAAATATTCAGACCTTTACAAAAGAATAAAAAAATTGTTTAGTTTTTTATGGGGTTTAATCAAATTTTATGTGTTTTGGATATTTATTGAAATTCAAGATGGAAAAAATGTTTCTTCGTGGAGGTAGTAGTCAATACAATGCATGATTAACATATTTATATTCTCAGTGATAAGATAGAATGAAGGTGTATTATAATTTATTTCTTAGTAAGAACAAATATATTATATATGGAATGTTGATTCTTTAATTCTATCAATATAAAAAAATGTATAGGTGGTGGTAAAAAAACATAATAGTTTTCTTCACGGAGACGGTAGTCCACACAATTCCTGGCTAAGGTGTTTTATTTTTATAACTGAAAATAACATAAAAATAAGTTTTGTTTAATTATTATAAAACAATTATGTATAATAATGACACTGTGGTCATTATATAACAATAGTTAGGATAAGATTGGAAGGGAATGAATACGGAGAAGAAGATAAGGAATAATTAATACTCACTTTAAGATCTTGACCTTTATCCTGATAGTCTCCAAAGAAATTATTGGATTTGGATAAAAAATATGACAATAGGATTATGAAATTTTTAAATTCTCATAGGAGGATAAAAAATATAGTGTTTATTGATGAAATTTAAAGAAATGGATGTGGTCAGAAGGGATGGAAGTGTCTTATTTTATAATCGATTAAAAGTGAATTTTTGGGAACATCACTTATTTATCTAGACTGGAATGAAAATATTGATGGATAAAAGGATCCAAATTTGAGAAATAATAGAGTATGGTATTATTTGGGTTTGTTCAGGACATAAAAATCTATTTCCATTTTTTGGCTAATTTTTTTTCTTGCCATTTTTTAATTATATTTTAATTTTTATATTTTGTTTTGTTTTTATTAGAGTATCTAGTTATCAACCAAGTAACTTATGTTTTAAAAAACACAAAAAGAACCCGTATTAACAAATTTTTTAGTTATTAACTTACATTTAATATCCATTTATTCCTATCTAATTTACAATTAAAAGAAAACCAACTTTTATTGAAAACCCATTTATATATATAAAAAATATTTTTTAGAAAAATATCATTTTCATTATTAAGTGTTCCTAATCATATTTAGTATGGGTTAGAAATTGAATGAGTGATAATTTACTTAAATAAAAGATGAAAATTATTGTAAATTCAATTTTTAGATTAAATTAATTTATTTAGTTAGATAAAAATTACATAATATTAATAAAACAATTCTTTGAAAATAGTTGTTTTATCATTATCATGAACATTAACTATAATCTTAGTAATCATACTTTTTCACCTAAAAATTAAATTAAACTTATTAAATAATTTGATCTTGTTAATCTAAAATAGTAAATCAATTTCATTGGAATAATTTATATAAGTGATGAAAACTAATTTTCTAATGCCATCAAATATATTAGTTTTTAGAGTAATATATTAATTTTTTTTACAAAAAGAAATAAATGTTTTATAAAAATAAGGAATAGATAATTTAAATTATCTATAAATACTTTATAGAAAAATAATCAGAAAAATATAAGTTATTCCTAGGTTTTGATAATTTCATAAAACTGACGATTTCAACAATATTGGTAGTTTTTCACTATTCCCCCAAAAAATCATTTTCTTAGAAATATATCAATAATTCAACATAAAATAATATTTTCATGATTAATTGAAAAATTAAGTACATTTAAAAAAATAAAATTCAAAAAATTAAGAATATGTATTTTAAATGAAAATAATATATTTAAAAAAACTACTATTATGGGGAAATTTGTTTTTTAAACATTCTACATTCTTAATAGTATATATAAATAAATTTTAATTTACTAATTATAATTTATATATTAACAAATTTATTTTTTCAGTCTATTGATTTTGAAATTTTTTATTTTTTATCATATCATTCTTCAATAATAGTATTTAGCATAAAGAAGTTACTTTTATAATAAAATAATTTAATTAAAAATTGTATTCGTGTTTCATGATTTATTATTCCTAAAAATTATTATTTAAACATCATAGAAACTGAATATAAAGTTAGTATACCTATTTAAAACAAGTATATCCCATGACTTTATTTTTATCGACAATATTTTCAACAACCACAAATAAAATAACAAAATTTCATTTCTATATACAATCTTACTACACTTATTCTTTCAATTCAAACTTTTTATGCCACACTTCTAATTTAACTGGTTTTAATTTTAAATATCACAATATTATTTCTATATTCCTTATGTTCTTCCTCATTATATGTTTTATTTTTTCTATAGGTGACCCTAATGGTTGATGATGATCATTGGGGATTCCTATTCATGAATATTTTATTATGTACTATTTATTATCACATTATAATATTTTCATTTTTAATGGATGTATTCATAAAAGGTGACTAATAATCACAGATGAGTGATAATTAGTTTCATGAGATTTTCATGTAATGTATCATTATAATAAAACATATCATTGTTTTTTATATTTTGGTGTTGTGTATAAGACAAGCTACTACAACATAAACGTATTATGACTTATAGTGAGTTACACGAAGAAAGTAAGTTGGTCCTTTTTATAACTTATGGAGTTTTAATAAAAGAAGAATATTCATGGAGTACCCATGGATAGAATCCTCTAATATAATTTTAAATTCTATTTGTACTACATAAGATAAAAATATTTTGTTGTTGGGTTCTAATACAACAATTGATGCTTAACTGATTAAATCTGGAACATCCATTGATTCAATTACAGAATAATGATACATTCTCAAAGGTATATCTTGGATATTTTTAAGATCTTATATATAGGATTATTATTATTTTGAAGTTATTGGGAATTGAGATATCATCATATTAATGAATATTGGTGGATTTACTAATCTTCAATAAGTGATAAATATTTCAAGTGCCATACGTAATCTCATATTAGATAGAAAACATGATGATGTAGTATATTTCACCAGCTTATTTAATAATTTATAGAGTATTATGTAAGGATTAATAGTGGTTCTAGAAGGATTCTTGTATAGAACAATTTACATATCCAAAATATAATATTTAAGTGAAATTGTTGGAAGTATAATTTTTAATAAATTAAATGTTTTAAATTATAAGATTTTTTACCTTAGTGAAAATAGTACCAAATTCCTATGATTTAAAGGAATATTAAATATTGATAAAATATATAATGAAAGGTAAAAATTCTTTTTGTTATGGAAAAAATATTTATTTACCTTAATTTAGAAAGATAGAATCAAATATCTCAGATGTTTGAACTCATTCACTCGGATGTTTGGGGACCTCCCCCGATTTTATCCAATAGTGGTTCACCCTACATTGTAAAATTCATTGAAAATTATAATAAATAATTAGTATATTACATTATATATAATTATTTAGATGTTTTTTATTATTTTAAATTAAACTCTATTATGGAAAGAAAATGTTGTTAGAAGATGAAAAATCTACATTATGAAAAAGGTGGTAAATACACTGGATACATATTCTAAAATTTCTGTTAGAATAAGAAGATAATGCATAAACACATAGTTCTTAGTACACTAAAGTATAATTATATTTCTTAAACGATGGATTGTAACAAGACATATAAGGGTCAAATAATGATATTTCACTAAAAAATTACTAATGTAAATTGAGAAGTGGAACTCAACATAGTGACATGCCCTATATATAAAAGTATTGTTTTAATAGTTAGATAAGAACATACTGGGCAGAAATGGTCTGGTAAACAAAAAAAAAATCTTATAGATTAATGTTCTCAGATTTTTTTCATACATATATATTCTTGATAAGCATCAAGATAAGATGTAAGTAAAATCTAAATCAAATATTCAAATTTCATTTTGAGATGTTAATTATTCAATTTTTTAATTCGGTGAGGAGAAGTGGAAAATAATCCAAAAATAAAATTTTCTCTTAAATGAAAATTTTCTATTAAATGAAATTTTTCTAGGGATAGACTATAACATGGTATAAATATAATTTGAGTAAATTAAATAAACTATTAATTTCCATGATTTTCTAAGAAACATACCATAATTATTCAATTTCTAGAGAACTCGGATGGATGTGATGAAAACCAGAGTTGTGTCCAAAAAATATATTATAGAAATATAAAAAATGTAGGAATATTGAGAGGTTTTATAAATAAATAATCCATTAAAAATTAGAGGAGTTTCAAGAAGTTCATCAGAACCGATTACATATAAATTTCCACCAAAAAATAGAAGGTTTGTTCAATTGTTTGAGACTGATATGAATTTCCTATCTCTAATAGATGTAGGAGACCCCAAATAAATATGTGTAAATACATAGTGAATAACAAAGTAAAATACACCCATAGAAGATTAAATGTATAAATTTAATTCCATTATATTATGGGATCTAACAAAAGTATCCTAAGGGAAAAGAGAATTTGAGAATAATTATATTTATCTATTGAAATAATACATTGACGGAAAAAATAGTTTCGAAGCACAATTGGCGGTAAACGAATTAAAATAAAAGTGGGGTATTTATCCAAAAAACCTGATGTATATACTCACATAGATATATATCAACATGCACTAATGGTTATGGTTATATCCAATAAATTATTATATTTAATAAATTAACTACAATCCTAGAATGGTGAATAATGTGGTGGACACGCTAAGTAGAATATATCCTATAATATTAACCAATATAAGGATTAAGAAGGTACTAATCAATGTAAACATGAAATGGATGAAAATTGGAATCCTTAAGGAAGTAACACCATTTTAAATTTTTAAATGATTATTCAAATATCCATTCTAGATAATATTATGGAAGCCCAAATAGATGATTTATAGATATTAGAGAATTTAGATAATATAGGGGAATGGTAATCCTTAGAGTTAAACACTGATGAAAAAGGAGTGGAAATATTTCAGTAATGACTATGTATAACATAATATACTGAGATATAGATGGAGATACTGATTGATTCTCACAGCTCAAAAGCATCTAAATACCCAGGGATCACAATGATATATCAAGATACTTGAAAGAAATATTGATGAGACAATATGAAGAAGGATATTATAGAATACACATTACTGTGCATTGTATTTTGAAAAAAGGATGATAGAAAAGAAATATCCTAGGTGTATGATTCAATAATTACTTATACAATTCAAGTAAATGGTATAACTTGCCCAAATATTTTTAAATGGGAAATATTAAAAAATAAAATGAATCAATTCAATATGAAATTTGGTTGATCATATTAAAAATATGTCTCATTTTTATTCCATTTGGGTAGACTTTTCACATGATCAATATGCATTGACTTACATTAGATAAGTTGTATAGCTACATGAAACAATATTATTGATTATTTGGGCTTGATATGTTATTCACTAGAAAATTATGAAGAATATTGAAATATGATTTAAAAATAGAGTTGAACATTGGTATGGCATATCACACTCAAACTAATGGATAATCTGAGTAGAAAATATATATACATCAAGATATATTGAGATATTTCTCAATAGAAAAAACGAGGTTTGTATTAAAATATTCCTTCAATTGAGTTCTCATACAATAAAAACATTCTCTTGAGTATTTTTATGGATCCTTATAAAACCATCAATTTGAAGATATACATAACCCTAACATGATCATGTGATGTTGTTGAATTAATGTTATTTGGATCTAAATTATTTAAATAAATCATGGAGATTTACAAGGAAATTCAAAAACACAATAGAGTAGAAAAAAGTTAAAAAATATTTTATACTTAAATCCATCATGGAGACCTAGAGTTAGTGGTTAGAGATAATGTGTTCTTTTATATTTCTCAATGGATGATAATTGTGAGGTTTGGGGAGAAGGAAAATCTTTATTACAATATACATTGGCCCATTTGAGATTCTTGATCTCATTGGAGTTGTGGCCTATCGACTAGCACTCCCACCGAACCTATCTCAAATATAAGAAGTGTTATATATATCCATATTAAATAAGTACACCCCAGATCACTCACATGTACTAAATATAGATGTGGTATAAATTTACAATGGTATCTCTCACAAAGAGTTTCCAGTGAAATTTATAGACCGTAGAAACCCCATTATAAAATAATTATAAATTAATCTACTCAAAGTAATTTTGGAGAGATATAATTATGAGGAAGAAAAATGGGATCTATAAGAAGTAATGATGTATAAGCACCCTCATTTTCTTCATGTTAGTGTATGAATTGAAATTATAAGTGAGAATAAAGTAACTTGTTATTTTATTTCTTTTATTCATAAAATAACTAGTTTTGTTCAATGAATAATTTATTTTTTTTACAATAGAAGTATATAGAAAGGCTATTACACAACAAAATAAAATGATCTCTATAATATATAGGTTTTTGATAGGGATATAAATGAAAATGAATAATTCAAACACTAATTTATACTCAATAGTCTTGATTTATTTAATCAATATCACTCATATGATAAAGGTTGTAAAAAAAGTGTGTTAATAATATAATATTAATTATCAATAGATGTTTATATAATTTATAAGTGAAGTGTTAATAAATGAGGTATGATAATAATGGAGTATATATCTGGTGTAAAAGGAAATGAGGATATTAGGATCTGACCATTACCTAACAATTGCAATGGGACCTATATATGACCATTGAACATGATTACCACTAGAAATTATGACTCTTGGTCATTAAGGCCATTGAGAATTATGACAATTGGTAATTATTTTTTTCCTTAAAATTAATGTTTACAAAGGGAAGTGAAAATATATAATTGTTTTAAAAGAGAGAAATATTGGCCTCAACAAGTAGGATCAAGCCTTTTGAGAACCATATATTTGATTTTTTTGAAGGTGGCTGCATCACTAGGGTTCACACATGGCCAATCCCAAACAGAGACTTAATAAGTGAAGCTATAATGTAATCAAAAATGAGATATTTTTAAGTTATTTTAGGTCACTACAATATTAGTGTTAGCTAAACCACCTCTTGAGAGTACCACCATCACACACCTCACCCATATGGATTATGATATTATGATAATGGTTTATGTATCTAGACCTTATGTAGTATAAAGTAAAAAAATAATTTAAAAAATAAATAGTGGAATATTTGATCATGAAATCGTATTTAATGTAGAATCGTTATATAAAATAATAATTTTTATTATTAGAGATTTAAATTTAATTGCATTTATTTTTTACACTAATGGTGTCATGAACCAATTTGAGATTCCATCTGATCCGATAGCCAACCCGACCCTTGGAAAAACTTGAAGGGCATTCCTGATTCCCACAGATGGGAAACTAGTGCCTGGGTATCAAACATAACAATTGGGAGTTATTTCACACATATTAAACAAACAAAAACATCCCACAAGATTCATGTATCACATCATAGTCAAAACTATAACTATAAGAAATATTACAATCACTTGATAAATAGTAAACATTAAAAACCAAAAAACCAAAAAACCAAAATTCCAAAAATGAAAGGGGAACCAACTGTAAGACCACATATATATTCAAATATTGGGATAACACAATTATTACACCTCCACCAATAGCATCACGAAGTGGAACACTATAAAATGAATCCACCATCACCACCAAAAAATATATTTCCTTCACCTGGGTAAAAAATAACAAGTTCTACATATACATGCGGGTGTTTATAGAGTGTGAGACAACAAAATGTAGGATACCACCAAAATATAATCCATGCTATAAAATTATGATACAAATCTACATTCTAGTTTTTAATGAAAAAGAAAAAAACATTTTTATGAAAACATTTTTTGAAATTGAAAGGAAAATCAAACATTCTAATAGGTCAAACGACAATCATAAAATCACATGATATGAGTACCATAGGTAATCGCTAAGGTAATTTAGTTAGTGGGGTCCTATTATCCTTTAAACGTGGTGATAAAGACAAAATAATACCCACAACTTCCTTCTGCACAATTCAATAGAGGGTAACACATCCCAAGGTCTAGTGGTTTCCAACATCATCATGTGTTTTTTTAGTGTTGTAGTATCAATCCTTCTAGGATAATCGGTCCTCGGCCCTATCAAACCCTCTATCATAACATACCTAGTTTTCTTAAACCATACATCTTGGGTTCTCTTATAGTCAATTCCTTTTTCCATGTCACATGAACCACCTCTTACAATTAAACAAATCTAATGCTATGAACACACATAAAAACAACCATTTTAATGAAAAAAACATTGTAAGTACTTACGCACACTAAAAATATTTGAAAAAATGTTTTGAACCATCCACATAATTCATATAACTCACTTAGAATAAATAAAAAGTATAATAAAATCATACAACAATGTTAAAGCATTGAACCAAAAACTTTTCACTTGGAAATATCCAACAACCTGTGGAAATCTCCACCCACACCATAAGGAGGACCTATAAAGGCAATAACACATCACCACCATCATGATTAGGCCCAAAGAACTGAGGTTCTACCCAATTTTTGGAAACCGAACTGTTGGATAAAGGATAACCCAAGGAAGAAGGAAGATAAGAGCAAGAATAAGGAAGAAACAAAGAGAGTAGAGGCTTACATGGATATGTATGGATGAATATACACAAAAAACACCAAGATATGAAAGTCCAAGGGAGTTTGGGAGATGGGGGAGGCACACCTAGGGATCAGAATCCTAAATGAAGCAGGTCAGGGTGGACTTGGGGTTAAATTCAAAGAAGGGAAAAAGGAAAATTCAATATTTTAATGATCAAGGAATGTCGCACAGTTTGGATACATAGTATTCCAAACCATAAGCCAACTGCATGATACCTATATCCAAGAGTAAAGTCACTCAAAATTATGTTATGTTAAGAAATGGTTATTTTTCTTCAATGAAATATTTCTACTCCCATGTCTCATGATCATAATTATCATACTACCAATGAACTTGGACAAACACTGTGTATTTCCCTGGAAGCATTTACTCTTGGGAAATTACAATCTGCACTAGTTTCTCAAACATAAGAAAATCCAGTTCCTTATCTAACTACTCGTGATTGAGAAATTGAGACAAGTTTGGACTATACTTATTCAACTATGAGACATGGAAAATTTCATGGATTGACGTCAACTTGGAAAGAAAATAAAGATAGTATTCCACCTTTAAAATCTACTCAGTAACCTGAAATGTTATAACTTACATTGGAATAAGATTCATTTTATTACCATGATGACGATGAACCAAGCGAGGGGATACCTTTAGAAACACAAGATCACTAATTGATAAGTACATGGTTTGGATTCTCTTATTGGCATAAGAATTTTGGTGGTCCTACACCATCAACAACAAATACCAAATAAAAATAAACTTGTTAAATATATCTTGCACAAGGATCAAACCCAATAATAAGGTCTCACCCACTTCATCCCAACCTAAAGGAAACTGACATGACTGAATATAAAGGACCTCAAAGGGATCCATTCTTATTGAGGATTGGAAACCATTATTATACAAAAAATCAACCACCCACTATTGTTTGTCCCACGAGCCTCTAAAATCCAACACATATGCCGAAAGCATGTCTTCCACAATCTGATTCACCCACTCTGTCTGAACATACACTTGATGATGGTATACTGAAATAAACTTGAATTCAGGTATCATTTCCTTCTGATGGCCATCCAAAAAAGGGGAGGTAAAACAGGGGTCCCTATTTTAAATGATATCTAAAGGCACACCATGAATCCTCACTATCTCCTAAACATATAACTGACATAGATTATCCACCTTTTTTTAATCCTTAATCAGAATAAAACTAGATGATTTGGTTAAGAGGTCAATCAAAACCTATATATAATTACTCTCATAGATTTTATCATGTAGTCCAATGATAAAATCTATGTAAAAAACATCCCACTTCTAGGTAGTAATGGGTAGTGGATAAAGAAAACCAGAGGTTCATTGCTTCTCGACTTCAAACTATAGAAAAATATAAAACATGTATAGAAATTAAGCTATATCTCATCTCATACCTAGCCACCAGAACTAATGATGAAAATAATAAAACATCTTGGTGGTCATGGAATGAATGTCTCACTAAGATTGATGACTATCCTGCATCACCACCCACCACAATGAAAATGGAACTATGAAGAAAAATAGAAAACAAATAACTCCCTTAATAGAGAATGACCACATTCTAGGAACCTCCCCACTATTATGAAATTTTATAGAACACATTCAAAACTAATAACTAGGATTCTATTACTGGATTAACATTATAAGGGAGGATTTCGGCTGAAAAACTATCCAAAAACATTGCTCCACCATACTCCTTTACTTCTAGATACATTTGGGAAAAACACCCCATTAGCGTCAACTAACCATTGGACTATTTCAAATATTTCAATAGTATATTTATAATCAAATAATCTTGCACCACATTACAATTTTTGAGGGTGTAGGTGATATAAAAACTAAACCCCTTAAGGTACTCAACCAAATGACAGTATCATAGATTTCTATATTTCTGAGAGAATATTCTGGAAAAGATATTACTATCAGAGTAGACTAAAAACTTCTCCATGAAATGATAGTGATTATTTGTATTTAAGTATTAATCATAGTTTCTAATTATAGGTTGTGGTTGGGTTAGCTATATTCATGTGGTTGGAGCTACTGAGAACCATATTCCACCACACGGTCATCCTGTATCAACACACACCCAAAACCTATAACTTAGGCATAAAAAAGACCACACCTCCATTTCTATATTACAGAATGATCAAAATAGGGGGTGTGATCTTTAATATAATAAGCACTTAAAAATATTCCCGAATTTATGGGATCCACTCAAATCGTAATCCTTTTAGGGAAAGTAAAGTCACATGTAAAGCAATCATGGAGAAATTTCTAATAGTCTTCCTATAATACCCTGGATGAAAAAAAATCTAAAACACATTTTTCAACTACTCCCATGAAATAACAATACTAATCTTCTCAGGGTCTACTGAGACCCCACAATATGACATAACGTGGAACAAAAATATTACTTTCCTGATCAATAAGTTACACTTGGAGAGGTTTTCATAGACACAATGATCCCAAAGAGTACCTAGTATGATCTTAATGTGCTTCTTGTTTCTCTTCCTTGGTCTCAAAATAAACCTAAATGTCTTCTACACACATTATGATAAAGTATTCTAGGTATTGATATATTACATGAATACCACTAGATAATTTTTCAACCAAAAATACATGACCAAATAATTGAAGCAGAAATATCTACTTAAAAAGGTTGTCCTAGGAATATCCTCCACTCTGACTTTGACTTGGTGATACTCAAAACACAATTTTGTCTTGGATAACCAACATTCCCACTTGATCTGATCAAAGAGTTAATTAATACATTGAAGGAGATATTTATTCTTTATCTCTAACTTATTCAACTTCTGATAATTGATACAGAACCAAATAGATCCATCATCCTTCTTTGAATATAGAAATACGGTAGACCAAGGTGAGATGCTCGAGTGAATGAATCCTTTGGATTCCAAATCAAATAGTTTTATCTTCAATTAACTCAACTCAGTGGAGGACATACAGTATGAGGGAGGTGATATCAGCTATTTTCCCCATGATAAATTGATCAAAAAAATCCACATCTGGCTCTAAAGGAAAGCCTAGGAAACCATTGGAAAATACCTCTACAAACTCTTCCACTGTTGGAGGTAATCCACTCTCAAAACCCCCATAATCATCCTCTAACTTAAGAGATGTGATCTAAAAAACATTGTTTCCCAACATCGGAAGTGGTGGTCTATCAATTCATGACTAAGAATCCCATTATCCTTGAAAAAATTGTATATTCCCATATGGTGCTACAAATACCACTCACTAAAAATAATAATTGATGTGTTCCTCATAATGAACAATCCATTACAAAACAAGGAGCACTTCAAACAGTTCTATTTCTGGAACTACAAAATCCCTTTCTATAGTGACCCACGACAATATGAGAGAAAAATAGGGAAACCTGAAACCCTATTATCTCTTTTTACCAAGTGGCATCAAAAAATAAATTTCATAAGGCTTGAACTTAGCAGGTAAATTTAGTAAATCCCTAAGATGGTACTAAATAAAGTATCTAGTATCACCTGTATCAAAAAACATAACAGTTATAGACGATGAAATAAAAACGGTACCTAAAACTATCGTATGTCCTACATCTGATACTACTGGTTCATGGTCTATATTATGAAGTTTCCTTGTCTATTCCTGAGTCTGAAGAATACTACTAATATACAAATCTAATTTCATAAGACTCTATATAGAATATTATCCAACCCTACCATGATGACCACCAAACCAATAACCTACTTTCTTGGTTGGATTATACTGGGTTGACATTACCATTAAGGTTAAAAAACCCGCACCACACTAATATAGGAATGTCAATTTTAAAAACTACTATATGTTCTATAAAATTACACACCAATGGAAGAGCCTGGGTGGGGTAGAACATTCTGACTTCATATTCCATAAACTCCCACACGAATGGATTATGACTAACCCAACATCTAAGGCTACCAAAAAATATGTTCAGAAAGGATGACTTGAGATACGAACACCCCACATTTCCTGATCATCACACTTTGTCTTCATTTCATATGAGCCACTATTTCCATAACCTATTACTAAAACTAATCAAAGAAAAAAGAT
The DNA here is from genome assembly GCA_963277665.1 of Viscum album. NCBI lineage: Eukaryota > Viridiplantae > Streptophyta > Magnoliopsida > Santalales > Viscaceae > Viscum > Viscum album. The sequence continues at coordinate 1,375,253,881 of OY728135.1, forward strand.
TTTCCAAATTTTTCAATATCTATAATCAAGGACTGACTGACCGGCTCAACAGGAGTCTTCTACTTAAACAAGAATACCTAGGGTTGAATATCCAGCTAAAATTTTATATCAATCTATTGAGCCTTCAACTTCTCATAAAAAAATTATTTGGGTGTGAACTAAACCAATTATTCAATGTTATTATCAAACTCCAACATGGTTTGATCCCCCTGGTAGAGATCAAAAAAATCTTGCTTATTGTAAAATGACAATGTCTCAGTGAAATACTACTCATTTAAGAAGACCTTGTAGTCCTTCCAACCCATGTACTCATGCTTCCATGTTAGACCCACTAAGTCGCATCACCTCCATATAGGACCGTCCAACATGAATGAAACACATTTCACATTAAGATCCTTGGGAGTATCAAAGAACCCAAACACACTTTCGACCATTTCAATCGAATACTTAATTTTTGGAGGATCCATGCTTCCTGGTAAGGAAGGAGTATTTCTCGTGAGGAACTCATGATACGTTTTCTTTCTTAGAAATAGTTTGGCTACTTTTAACATGAGCATGATCATATCCTAGTCCCAAATCCAAATCTTGTGCATCCCAAAACATATATTCCAGTATCTTCTGATCAACTGGTCAAAAACAACTCTCTCTATCCTCTTCCCTCTATTTTACAATATTTATTTGTGGAGGTAAGATGCCGTAAACACCAAAAAACCACAAGTAAACCATCAATACTCCATTCTAAAGTTTTTCAACAACAAAAAAATTCAAATAAAATCCATTAAAAAACAAAAATAAGAACAATAAAAAGTCAAAATACACCACCCCACTTAGTGTCCATGCACAGTCTGCAGCTTGTACATATCACCTAGAATAGAAGATAAAACAAATCACAAACATGATATGGTGATCCAATTCCCATTAAAAGGTTTTTTGGATAGACACCCCACTCATAAACAGAACCTTGAAGCCCTGAAAGTCATAGGTCCAATCTATACAGACTTTTTAAAATATCATGATCCAAAGAAAGGGAACAAACCTACTCTAATTCCATTTTTTCATGAACCATATTAGAATTCCATAAGACATTTCACCCGGCCTAGCCCATGGGAAAAATGAAATTAAATTCTCGATCCCCAAGGGATGGAAACCAGTTCATAGGAATCAAACATCACATTTGGGAATTATTTTTCCCATAAGAAACAACCATAAACATCCAATAAGAATTATGTATCACAACATAAGAAAATAAAAAACATGAATAGATACAACTATCACTTGTTAAACATATTACATTTAAAACAAAAAAACATAATACCAAAAAACGGGAAGGGGAACAACTATAATACCACATATCAATGAAACAATAGGGTCACAAACCTCATAAAACCTCCACCAATACCCACAAGAATAGTAACAATAGAATCAACACCCCCCATCACCACTTGAAACATATTGCCTTTACCGGTGTCAAACATAACTAGGTTGACATACACTTGGGGGTGTATGTTGGGTGTAAGACAATTCCTAGTTAGATACCACCAAAAAAGATTTAATTATATAAAATTATGATAGAAAATAACAAACTAGTTTTGAATGAAAAATAAAAAAACTTTTTAATGAAAAAAATATTTGAAATTAAAAATGAATGTAAACAAGACAACTGGATGAACAAAAATCATAGAATCACCTGACATGCACACCATGAGTAATATTGAAGGTAAAAGGGTTAGTGGGGTCATAGGATCCTCATACCTCAATGATATGCACAAACCAAAACCCGCATCATCCTCATGCAAAATCCAATAGAGGGAATTCACCATAAGTTATAGTGGTCTCCAAAATCATCATATGTTTATTTAGTGTTGTAGCCTTAATCATGCTAGGGTAATCGGGCCTCTTCCCTACCAGACCCTCCATCATACTAGACGTAGTATTACCAAACTAGACACCTAGGATTACCTTATGCTCAATTCATTTTCCATGTCACATGAACCACCTCTTACACATACACACATCCAATATAAGAAAAACACATGAAAACAACTATTTTAAATTAGAAAAACATCTTTTTAACCTTCAAGCACACCAAAACCATTTAAAAACATTTTTCTCACCATTCACATAATTCATAAAACTCATTTAAAAATCACCAAATGGATACTAAAATAATAAATCAATGTTAAAGCATAGAATCACCAAACTTTCACGTGGAAATATTCTGAAACTAATGGAAATCACCAACCACACCACAAGGAGACCCTATAAAGGATGTAGCACATCACCACCATCAAGATTAGACCCAAATAACCATGTTTCAACCCAATTTTGGGAAACTAAACTGCTAATGAATGGAGAACCCAAGGAAGAAGGAATATAAAACCAAGAAGTAGGAAGATACTATGGGAGGAGAGGCTTGCATGGATATTTATAGAAGAATACTAACAAAAAAATAAATATATAGAGGTCCAAGGGGGCTTGGGAGAAGTAGGAGGTGTGCCTAGGGATGAGAATCCTGAATTTGGTGAGTTAGGGAGGCTTTGTGGTTAAACTCGAAGATGAAAAAATGGAAAATCCATGGTTTTTTAATGATATGAGAATGCCAAATGGTTTGGATACATGGTTTTATAAACCATGAAAAAACTATGTACAAACTCTTTAAATGAGCAAAAATGCCGCATAGTTTTCTTAGGTGATGGAACACATTAGTGTAGTCGACCGTGTACCTCAAACATACCCACTAGTCTAGGTAAACAATCTCCTCTTGGTTTCCACAAAATTTCTATTAACTATCTAGAAACTGTGAGCCACCTATTTACAGAACCTAATACCACTATTTTTTTTATTGAAAACCCCCAAGAAAACCTACAGAAGTATAGAAGAACAAAATAAAAAAGAAAATCTCAAAAGAAAACCCAAAAATGTGGAAAGGGGAACAAATTTATATTTTAGGTAAATATATATGTCTAAGATGGCGGCTACATCTCTCCCGTCTTGGGTTCAGGGGGAGCGGGTGCCTTGCGGCCATGGCTGTTGCGTCTCTCCCATCTAGGGTTTTGTCCCATGCCTTTCCCGCATTTTCTTCACTCTTCTCTTGTGGCCGGAGACCCGGGCTTGGCCTTGAAGGATGTTGCGACTGCAGAGAAGGAGTTTCATCCTGATGCGTGGTGTGACGCTCGGATAGACCTCCGAGATCTGGTTTCGACGGTGGCCCCTTCAGACGTAGCCGTCACACGTCAGGTTGTAGGTCTCCCAGATCTGTCGTTGACTTCGACGGGGGCTCCTGCTAGTGTTCTTCACGCCTCAGGTTCTGCGATTCCGGATTCTGCTGCTGTAGTTTGTGCGTCTAAGGCCGCTGGTGTGCATTTTTCTGATCTGTCATCTATGAATCGTGAGGTTGGAGATTCCAGATCTGGAGGCAGGGTTTGCATTGTGAACAGGTGGCAGGAGCAGCACGATACTTGGATTCGAATGGGTCTGTGGTGAAGAGGGTGTTGCCGAAGAGTTTGGCCCCCACAATCATGTGTTCTGATCCTCTTTCGGTGAATCTAAAAAATCCTTCATCGTTAGTAGATGTCAATGAACAGAACCTGCGTGGTCAAGCGGGCTGTCCTGCTTCATTGCCTGCATTTTCTTCATTTATTGATTCCCATTAAAATAGGATCCTTCGAAAGGGGAAAACGGCTCATGTTGATGTCAGTCCTGATATATTTGAGGAAAGGATTTCAATTGGAAAGGACTCTCTAATTGCGCTCCTTGTTCTACCCAAGGGTGTAATTTCATGGAAGTTTGGTGATCTTGTTAGACGGGTTTCGTTTTTGTGTGGCTCATCTGATTGGAAGTGTGTCTCTCTTGGTCGTGGATTATTCCATTGCATTTTCCCAACAAATGCTCTAAAAGTACATGCGTGGAGCATTGGTTCCCTATCTTTGAAACCTGGATGGCTCCATCTTCATGAATGGTCCTTGGATTTTAATGCCTCTCGTGCAAGGAATTCTCTCTCTCAGGTTTTGGTTCGGTTGTATGGTCTTAACTGGGTCCTTTGGCATCCAAAGATTCTTCATGACATTGGCACGGCCATTGGGTCTCCTATTCGCCTTGACAAGGAAACTAAAGTTGTTCGGTTTGGCCACTTTTACAGAATGTTAGTGGAGGTTGATCTGAGCTCCACCTTAATTGATAAGGTAACTCTTTCCACTCCCACTGATAATATCAATTTTGAGGTTGAGTATGAAAGGAAGCCTCCCTTTTGTACTAAATGCATGGCTGTTGGGAACTCGTTGGATTTATGTCGGAGGAAGATCTCTTGTGAGATATGTGGGATGAAGGGTCATTCAGCTACTCTTTGTAGAAAGAAACTTGAGGGGAAGCGTGTGGACTTGTCAACTCATGATAGAGACTTCCTCAAGAATATCTCTCAGGCTGAGACGACTTCAGGTAAATCTACTCACTATTTGCACGATTTGAATGGGAAAAAACTGATAATGGCCAAGTCCCCAATTTGTGGTCCCTCTAATATTAGAGCATATTTCTCTAAGGATATTATATCCAAGGATGGTTGTGATATTTTCCCCACTTAATTTGTTGAGACTGGCATTACTCCTATCCTCTCTGCGGCTGGATCCCCTGCATGCGCTGACCCTCCCAAAAAAAGTGTGCATGGTAGTCCTGATGCAGGCTTGACATGTGATGGGATTATTGAGCTGGCTCCTGAATCTGAGCCTCCACAAAATGTTGATTGTCATCAAGAAATTCAGAAACTTCCCTCTAGGATTTCTGGTAAGTGGGGTGACATCTCTGAGGTAGAAGAGATAGCGGCGGGTTGCGACGGTCCTAGCACTTTCAAGGATGCGCTTCTCTCTAGGAAAGGGAATGTTGATGAAGCCCTCACGCCTGCTTCTTTGAGGCGACGACCAAGTAAAGATTATTCCAAAACACCTCGGACTGTATCTACCCGATCTTCTAAGCTTACAGGCATGTTCAATTATGATATTCTTAAGATCCTCAATCAGGGTAAGTCCAACTCTGAATGGGAAACTGCAGGTGACTCTGACTATGGGAATTACATGTCTTATTATGATCTGTAATGTTGTGTTTAGCAGCTGAGGGCTTGTTCCTTTGTTTGACCCCACCCGTCTCTTCTGTACCTTTTTCTTTTATTTAATAAATTGTCAGAAGCTTAGCTTCTGGCGGATCTTGCTAGATAATTTTCATAAATATATATGTCTAATAAAAAAAATAATTTTAAAATTTTTAAATAAAATATTATTTTAATAAAAATCTTATAAACATTATTATTTCATCTTATATGAATACTAAAACCATTTCCTTAATCATATATAGTTTTTACTGTGGTTATAAACTTGATCGGGTACTAAAAATTAGTATTTTTTTGATAAATAATTTTTTTTTGAATATTTAATTTTTCATATATAAAAAATTATTTTGTAAAAAGATTACTATTTTTGAAATCAACATGTTAAATTTTCTTATACCACATTTTACATAATTTTCCAAGATTGTAAAATTTTATTTAAAAAGTAAAACAAACTATAAAAATATAATATATATTATGTCATAATAATGACATAAAATTGATTTAATAAATAATATAAAGGAATTATCAATAAAATAAATATTTTTTATTAATAAAATAATTTATTTTAATTTATTAAGATTAATTTTTTTTAATATATAGAGAATTTTATGATTCCTTAATTGTAATTTATGTTTTTATAAAAAATCATGATAAATAATCATGTCCAAATTCCAAATATTATATATAAAAGGGAGTTATTCTTATAAATTATTAAAACATAAAAAAACTCTTCCTAAGGAAATACCATGAGCTAAAACAATGAAATGGTGAATGATTTTATATCTTTTTATATAATAGATTCAGAACCTAATATTTTGAAATTGATATATAACTCGTCCTCATTTATTATAGATACCAACCAAGTCTCCCATTCCTCTCAAATGCAAATAAATTTATTTATAATTTATTATCATTTCTTATCTTTAGAGTTTTTCTATTAAGTATAATTATTTTCATGAATTCATCCTCAAAATATGGGAAGCTACATTGCATGTAATGGGTTCACATTATATTCTATTTAAAAAAATATATTCCATTGTAGTAAGCTTTACAATTTCAAAATTACTATAATTTTTTATATTTAAAATAATTACATTATAATATTAATGAAATATTACAAATGTGATATTTACATTCTCTCTAATAAAGATAATTCCTTTATCCCTAATCTATACTTATTATTCTACTAAAAACATCCATTGATTTTTGTTGACACCCTCTTCCATTGTAAATAACTAATACTACATTAATTTTAGATATTTTTTATAAATTTAATTGTATATAAATTATTTTGGATATTTATATATAAAACTCACATTCCCTCTCAGGAGTTAAAAATAATGAACGACACATTCTTGATGCTCTTATAAACTCAATTATTATATTAAATGTGTTCCCATTATCCATGGTTATTAACGAAATTAGCTATTATGATATATAATATATAAAAAAGTCATAAATTTATTCAAATTAAGGGTACTCCTTGAATTATCTCCAATGTATTGGGTAAGGTTTTCGACTCATGAAATACCATGTATGGTTCACTTTTAGCTTTCCAAGACCACAATAATATGATGTCTTGGCAGTGAGAATGCACATATGCTTATGTTTTCATGTTTTATTTTAGTTATATATTTATTTGATACTATTATCAAATTATATCATCATATACAAGGTATAATTAAATTCTATTATTATATTTTATGTAATTATAATATTTTTTTATATCATATGTGTCATGCCTTAACAAATATTTTCTTTACTGAGCTTTATAACTCACCCTAGTTCATTATGGATTCTATAGGATATAATACATAGTATTATAATATCAAAGATACATATATAGAGTGATGGAGTATAAATTAATATGATTTAGTTTTTATTTAATGTTATTGTATTTAATCATCCAATATTCTAAAAACAATAGACCTCAAGATGATTTGTTTGTGTTTTAAGGATCATACTATTAAAAATCATGTAATATAATGTGTAACATGATTTGGTTTTCCATTTTTGTATCAAATAAAGGACTAGTTATTGATTGAGATTAGGATTGAGAAATAATTAGTTAAATCCAGTAGGATAAGACTCAATATAGTATACACCTCAAAATTAGTAGTAAATTATAGATTGTGGATTCCTGGAAATGAAACCTCGATCTGGATAGTGAATCCAGATATAGGATTTAGAACATATGAACCAAAGGTAAATAACCTTGAAAATAATGGTTGGTTATTAAATTTATATTTACCATGTTCACTAAAAATAATACAAACTATTCACTTAGTTTTACAATCATAGTGTATATTCTTTAGATAGTTCACATGTTTTTATAAACCATATTTAATGATTTAAACATATAATTATATAATTTCATAATTTATTATTAGAGAACATAATAGAAAAATGGTTATGAATAAAACATATTGAAGCATAGATATTCATATGTTTTGGAAAATAAATCATTACTTCATATTAAGTAGATTTACTTTTGAAATGATTATAAAATCATATATTAAAATCCCAAACATGCCATTATGTTAGAAAATCATTGGAAAAAGGAGGAATCATGTGAAAAAATTAAGTAATGGTAAATTTCATGATTAACCTAATAAAATGTCTAATATGATAGGAGAGGGGGTCAATAAAACCATGAAAGTATAAGAAAAACTAACTTATTATATTATTAATAACATGAATCAGATAAGAAACCCTCATTCTATTAAGATAAAATAGGTTGTAATTGAATCCTTTATAAGGAAAATTCACCATACATTATGTATATGTTCCTATCCCTTAATCATATAGGAATGAATTAAATTCACGGAGAAAATATCCTATATCTTTAAATTCTTTGAAGATGAAAAAGTTACATTATTCATCAATAAACTAGAGGGAGTAGATATTCAATGGTGGAAAATTTTTAGGAATATAAAGTCCAAGGGCGACATCAAATCCATAGGATGAGATGGATTTATGAAGATATTTTTCAATAAATTATTTTTTTGTGCACTCTCTATTTTAAAATCGATATGTAATTCTATAAAACACTATAAAAATGATGATGAATCTATTGGGTCTTATACAATTTTTTCACATGTCTTGTATAATAAACCTAAATATTTTTAATGGTTTATAAAATTATGGTTTACCGCTTCTTTAGTGAAAAGATACTGAGACTATAAAAATTATTTTCTATTAAATATTTCAATATATATGTTGAAATTATCAATTGTTTCCTCATAATCAAGATGGATACTATCATACTCATTATTACCATGAGATTTATGACAAGAAAAGTAAAATGGTGTTTAACTCTATAGTATCATCAGATAATCCTAAAGGGTGTAAGTGATCCCACACTACACATTACATAAGTCTAAGAAGATGCTTATTGTAAATTGTATTAAGTATAAAATTAAGTGTTCCAAGTGCATCAGATATGGATATCATGATAATGAATTCTATAAAGAGATGAATAATCCAATAAATGTTATGGAGGGAAAAAGGTTTTGATCAATCAATAGATGATAGGTTAAAGTTTCAAATCTATTGAACATGGACACAATGAAAACCATTTACTTAAGCTAAGGTTATTTTAAGATAACATATGAAAATAAACTCTAATCCCAAGAGTGAATTTATTGGATTATTCTATTATTTATATTATGTTCAATCCTAATAATAAAGCGGGGATAAGTTTTTTGGTTATTCATTCAAGAATTACTGAAATATTATTTGATTCTAGTTCTAATCATTATTTCATATCATGCATGTTTTGTTGTATCTATTTATATACCACCACAAAACATGGTGGTTGAATTATTAATGAAATATAAAATAGGAAAATTACTATATTTAAAGTATATAACTCATCCCCAGTTAATCTTTGATAGATAAATCCCCTATAAACCTTATTACACCTCCTTTAGTGAATTTTAGTGTTATACTAGGTGTGGATTGGTTGTTCTTATATAGAGACAAAAATAATTTTCATGAGAATAAAATCATATTCCATTCCCCAAATCATTATTTGAATCTATAAAAGTGAAATGAGTAGTATGAATATTTGTACGAAACATATTATCAAGATTTGATATTATTTCCATATCAGAATGGATATCTATCTTAAATTATTGGGAAAGAGTATAAAATCACTCATGAATACTCAATATATACTGTCAAAAATAAAACTAGAATAAAAAATGAAATATATATTTGAGAATCGACATATGGTTTCCATATTCTCAAGTTATTCCCCATAGGGAGAACCAATGATCTTTTTAAACATGAAGGGTGGGTCAATGTGTCTATGTACTTGTTATCTTATGGTTCAAAAGATCGTGATAAAAAATATAATCTTTTTATATTTATTGATGTATTATTTTATCAAATATATGGATACTATTATTACAATAAAGTTGAAATTTAGTTTGGTTTTCATCATTTAGTGGTGAGAAAGGATGATATACCCCATACTTTTTTCAAGTAAGGTATATAAAAATTGAGTTCATAGTTATTCCCTTTAAATTCAAGATTTATCTATCAACATTTATGGTGTTAATGAATAGACCCAGTAGAGATTAACATGAAAATTTTATGATAACCTTAATAGATGATATTCTTATATAATCTAAATGTATAGAGGAACATGGGGAGAATATATGTATATTTTAATATACATGGGAAATGGGATTTTATACTCTATTCATAGTAACTATGAGTTCATGATATATAATGTATTACCCATAGGGAATTTTATTAAGATAATGTTGTTATTTACACATCCACTAAAGACAATGGAAATTGAAGAATTACCATGGTCAAAATTAGTAATATGCATCCATAGTTTCTTCAGATCAGCTGGGTACTATTATCAATTTGTGAGAAACATTTCATGGTTATCAGAATTGATAACCAAGACTACTCATAAAGGATGAAAGTTTTTATAGACTGATTAATGTTAATATAACATCATGGAGACGATGAAGAGGCTATTCATTATATATGTACTCACACTACCCACCTATAGGGAAGGACTCTTGATCTATAGTGATGAATCATGGAAGGTCATGGGTTGTGTTCTCATGAAAAATGATAAAGTGATATAATTTTACTCTTGAAAATTAAAGGTGCTTGAGAAGGAATATCAAACACATGATATAGAGTTATCTATAGTAATATTTAAATTAAATATTTTTTTTCAATTATCTCTATATATAGATGTTTAACATATATATAGATCATAAGAGCCTCAAGTACATATTCACACATAAGAAGTTACACATGAACCAATCAAGGTGGTTAGAGCTAATCAAGGATTATGATTACTCAATCCATTAACACACTAGGTAGGTGAATTAAGTGGTGGATTAACTAATTATAATATATTATGCAATCTTATACATGATAAGGATTGAGAAGGATCCAATCTTCTTAGACATGAAAGAATGGAAATGAGAATCATAATGATGGGAATAATATAACACACCAAGATTTTAATCTACATCTTCTCTTTTTATAAATCTAATGTGTTTGATACCATTATTCACATACAAAAAAAAACATATCACAAAATAACTTATTAAAATAAACCAATATGATTTGAATGATCAATAATAAAATTAAAATAACAATAAAACCTCAAGTATATGAGATGATAACAAATTTGTTTTTTTATAAAAAATACATAAATACCCTATATATTATAATTATTAATCAATTTTCTCTGTATTGATAAAATTTAAGTGTTAAAAATTGAATAATTAATCAAATTTGACTAAAACTACTAAATGTTAAAAACATATATTTTTCCAAGAACTATTTTTGAAGTGAATTGTATTTTACTAACTATAAATAATTGAAAAATACTAAAATATTTTTTTTATAATTATTAATATTTCAAAATAATATATTAATTCTTATTTAATTAAAAATTTACATGAAATAATAATATTATTATTGAATGTATAAAGTTTATTTTTCATTTAAAATATTTTTTCTTTATATTATGTATTTTATTTTAAAAAATAAATTTATAATATTTAAAATTTTAATTTTGTGTAATGAAGATCACATTTGGATTATGAATTTCAAAATTATCATATATATTTTTTTAGATTTTTCTATAATAATTCATTTCTAGTTGAATATTTAATTTTTTACTAAAACCATATTGTTAATAAGAATATCAAAAAGTAAGTATATGATAAAAAATGAGAGAAAAAAATTTTATAAAATTTTTTATTTAAGAAGTGATATTATGTATTTAAAAATAATATGTTTAATGTATATAACAATGTTTAACAATTTGAAACACAAGTAATCTCTTTTACTAATAAAAAATGGTTTTCATTGTTTTCATTAATTATAATATCATAATATAGAGTTCAATTTTGGTTTTATTTGTAATAAATATAACTATTGTTTTAATTGTAATAAAATTTATAACATCATGGAAATTAAAAATATTGTTAATTTTTTCACAAACATTAATTTTTTAGTAATAAATAATCATTTTAATGAAATGTGGTTTTGTATGTAACATGTCATAATATTAATATAATTTATTTAATAAAATAAATAATTTATTTTATAAAATTATTATCATGTCTGTAATAATTACTTATAAATTATTTAATATGGTGAAGTTATTTTTATTTGTTAAATGTTAATTAGTTTAGTAAAATTGAGTAACTATGATAAAAACGACAAATGTAAATAGTGAAAAATCTAAGTAGAAAAGACTTAATTAAAAAAACATGTGTGAAAATGTTTTGTTGGGTATTTCTCATCCTTAATCTTTTAAAAATATATTATATTATATTATTAGATCAATTTTAAATTTTAATGATTTCCTTACCTTCTATATATTATAAAAACCCCAATCCTCACACTAATAAATGGAGCCGTCAACACCCAACATCACATCACACCCCTAGCCACTTAAATTCAACCAAACATAAGAAACCAAACCCAAAAATTCCATACTTGTATTAGTGGTTTTGGTATTTTAAAAATACCACCTCTAAAATTCTTGATCCATTTTTGCTATGTGTTCTTGTAGCACCCCTAGTTTCTGGTATGCAACCCTTTTTTTATGTTTTTATGTATATAAAGAATAAGGGTGAAAGTTGGGAGTATTTGAAAAAATTATTGATAGTTTTTGGGGATTTTATACAGATACATGAGTGGTGCATGGTTTTTGATAACAGTACAACACTTATAGGAAACCATGTACAGTGAGACACGGGCTAATGGAGTGGCTCATGGGCCACACACGGTTTGTCCAAACAATGCAGAATTTTAGGAGAAACAGTCCAGAGTGGTGAAAATATTTGACATAGAGATTTGGAATGGTTGGTACATGGTTTGGAATCCATGGAAGGCAACCATGTGAGGTATTTAGTAAGAAAAAAGCTGGAGCACGATTAGCTCACAGTCTATCTAACCATGCGACTAAACAATGCGCAGGGTCAAAGTTACCTCCTTAAAAAGAATTTGTTCCAATAAATGGACGTAACTCAGGATTATCCTCTATAAAAGGTTTGATAACCTATACCAATGAATTATAACTGATTCAAAGCCTTTTGTTGGTGCGTTGAAGCCCAATTCTTGCGGTGTATGATCGTTATTCATTGTTCTTTGTATTTTCCTTAGATCTACATTGCTCCATCTCTCTCTCTATTGGTTTCTTAGATATACAGTCATTGTGGGTAGTTATAAGGGTTTGGATACTAAATATGATTGTAATTGGTCTTTATAATGTAGTGGAATTGATCTATGGTGGGTTTTTAAGGATTAAAGACGTTTTTTGTGTTGTTTATCCTTTTCTCCAAAACTATCAAGGTATGTGGCTTCACTCTCGACTCCTCTTACTAGAATTGATTGGATTAATTTCAAATTGATTTAATTGATTGAAATTTCTTATAAAATCTTGGTGAAAATCATGAGATAAATCCTATTTAGTGATAATTTATGGTTTTTGGTGAAATTGTGTAATTATAGTGATTTTTTTGTGAAAAAAAATTTACGTCTCTTGATTATAAAATGGTGATTTTAAAATTCTGATTTCCAAAATTTATGAAATTTTTTGATGGAAAAAGGTTTTCAATAAAAATATTACTTTATTGAAATGGGGTGGAATGGTTGTACTGACATGGTTTTTAGGTAAACATGGTGTGTGTGTTCATATTGAAATTACAAGTCTCGGTTGAAACATGACCTTGTGCTTGGTGACAAAGGTGCAATGGTACATGGGATATAATTATCTTTTGACGACATGGAATATCGATGAGAGACCTTCCATGAGTATGGAACTTTCATAATGATGTATGAATGGTTGGTAGTGTGATTATGTCGAATGGTTTGGTTATGCCAATACAAATTGTGAAATGATCTTCAAGCATGGTTTGGTTGTTTTCTAGAAAGTATGTTTTTTTGAAAAAATTATTGATATAGCACTTGTTTATATTGAGTTATAAACTATTTTATAATTTTTTTATAGTTTTTTATAAACTATTTTTGAAAATATTTTATATAAACTGTTTTATATAAATGTTTCAAACTCTTCTATCCTAGTATAATGAGTAAAGAAATCACTAGGGAAAAACTACTTAGTTTTATTACTCAACCATTATTTTTTACTTTGGTGAATTTGTAGATGTCATCTACTGGGAGATTTAAAGAGACAATGTTTCACATTTCTTTAGCACTAATTTTTGATACTTTGTTTGGTTGATGAAGTTGGATCATAAGACTTATGGAGTATAGAGTTTTGTTGGTGTCTTGAAGTTTTTTCATTTGTATTCCAATGTTTACTTGGAAATTTAATTCTTCTACAGTGGTACATGTTTCTTATATGATTATGATAAATGGAATAGTGATTTTTTTTATTTTTTTTCAAATATTATATAGTGTTTTTTTGGTTTCTATTGGTTGGTTAGTTGTTTTTTTGTAAAGGGAACATCATCCCCCATATATCATGAATCCCTTTGACTTTTATTACCAACCTTTGGAACCACATGGATGTTTCTTAAGGCTATGTAATGTATCACCACCCTCTCAAGCCAATGAGAGTATGTGGGTCATTACAAATCGTATCAGCTTGGTCTTTTCTTTTAAGAAGAATTTATCAAGACTTTTCTTGTTTTTGATTTGAAATTATTCTTATATATTCCTTGGGTTGTGATATTAGAAAAGAGTAGGATTGTTGAAAATTGAAATTTATAGCATAAAAGTATGTAGCTAACCCTCTTATTATGAACTTAATGTTTCCATAGAGTTGGGTACATAAGTGTTTCAGAGAAACTTATAGGATTTTCAAATCTCACTATCATGAGTTTAGCTAATGATACAAGTATGAAATGCATTAGAGGAATTAATTCCCACCAGGAGTGCATACATCATTTTGAGTAATGATCTATGATTTTTTTCAATGGTTTTTATTTTTGAAAATTTTGAAACTATTTTCAAATGGAATATTTTTGAAAAAATGGTTGTATTATTTTGAAAATAGCTTAATTTTTTAAAGAAAGTTGAATGTTTTCAAAATTGGTTTAACATTGAAAATGTTGAATTTTTTAAAGCAATATTGTGATAGTTTATGTGAAAAAAACATGAAATTATAGTCCTTAAATTGTTAAGGAGTGAGAAATATAGAATTTTTTATTCATATAAAAAATGGAACATGGTAGGAATTGTAGAATCCAACCTAGAGAAGCCACAGAGAATCTGGTTTCACCTAAGAAACAAATGAACCAACAACTAGTTCATATTTTTGTCTAATAATTTTAGGCAGTGTACATAGGGAACTAGATGGATGATCGAAGACAAGTGGACCATTCTATTTAGTTCCAAAAACAGAACCCACCAACCTTTCGGGGTGATTCTGAACATGAAAGAGAAGATGAATAGATGAATATAATGAATGATATCTTCAATTTCATCATCACACCAGTAGATTTAAAAGTCAATATGGCGATGTATCTGATTGTGAATCTTGTGTTCCAGTGGTGGGAACTATTCGGGTAGGATAATGTGGATAAAGGCCTTGGTTGGGAGGATTTTGAGGAATTATTCCATGAAAAATTCTATCCTCACACATTCAAGATCTAAATAATGAATAAATTCTTCATCCTAGAACAAGAAAATCTCTCTATAATAGAGTATGCTGCTAAATATTTTAATGTAGTGAAATTTCTACTTGACATTGCGGCTATTGCATCGTTGAATGTACACATCTTTAAAACGGGACATATACATGAGATTTTCTTGAAGATTACTATGCTTTTTATTACTTTCTATAAAAATATGGTTAATAGAGTGACGATGGTTGAAAGGGTTGTATTAGGAGCTGTGGGAGGAGAATGTATGTTGATACCTATAGGAAATGATGGGCACTCTAATGATGGGAGCAAGTGGAAGAGGGACATCTATTTCAACGGTGAGACCGAGAATCAAAATCAGATAGTTGGATCGGTGAATCTTCCTTTGAGACCCTTGAAAAAAGAAAGATATTTCTAATGTGGTTTTTTTACGAAATAAAGCGATAGTGTACAACACCACCAAGATATTTCCATAATATTAACAAGATGAGACATATTATGCGCTTTTAGTACAGTTCTCTAAGAATAGGTGCTTGAGACACTTCTCAGGTGTCGCATGCATTATATTCTTTGATGGGGAAAGGGAAAATGAATCAATATCATATGAAAATATAAGCTAGATATGGTGATTCTATGAATACCATGACTCCTCAATAAGGGTAATCAAAGCACGAAAACAAGGAGAAAAGTGCAACGACGAAGCAATTATATGGATATGAGAAGGTGATTATGTATTATTAGGCTATACCATCTATAGTGATAGGTAAAATTCTTTTGAATTATATGATTCTTAAAGTTCTATTTTATATTGGTGCTTCGAATTCATTCATTTGTTCTCATTTTGTTGATTTTTTATGTTTAAAATTTGAGATGATTCCCTCTGTGATAAAAATACAAACTACTCTTGGGAAAAGAGAATGAAGATCCATTCTATATATAGAATGTTCTATAACTATTTATGGAGCTAAGGTGAAATGGTAATTATCCTTGTTATAAATGGAAGTTAATGATGTAATATTGTGTATAGATTAGTTTACAATGTTCAATACTCACATAAACTATTATAAATAGATAGTTTATTTTGTGACAGAGGATGTCGTCGAGAATCTATTTAGAGGATATAGTTTTATGAAGACAGGTGAAACGGGCTTATTGGAACTAGAAGAAGTAATTATCTTTGACCATTTAGCGATGTCGACTTTGGAATCAATATAAGAGATTGAGAATAGAAGTTTTCTAGAAATTCGGAATCAATTTACATATTTTTTTCACAAGAACGTTTCATGTCTACCAACTCTAATAGAAATGGAATTCATGATTGATCTTCTTCTAGAGAAAAATCCTATTTCCAATCCATCTTATAAGAAGGAACCAAAAGAGTTAATGGAATTGAATGTTCAATTAGAAGAGTTGAAAAGAAAAGGTTTTATTTAGGAGAGAATGTATTTGTAGTCAGTAATATTCTTGTTCATAAAGAAAGCATATGAAACTCTAAGGTAGTGTGTAGATTATCACAAACTTAACCATGTTTTTATAATGAATCAGTGTCCTCTACCATACCCTGATGATTTTTTCGATTAGTTAATGGGTGCTCAATGGTTCTAAAAAATTTACTTTCAATTAGGATAAAACTTATTTTTTGGGGGCAATATATTCATAAGAAATATTTCAGATATAGTTATATTAATTATGAATATGTTATAATTCATTTAAGTCTTATGAATACACCAAATATATTTACATCATTGATGAGTCCAATATTTCAATGATATATGGATTCTTTTGTTGTGGTTTTTGGGATGACATATTTGTGTATTCAAGGACAAGGGATGAGGATGAGTAACACTTGGACACAATGTTGTAAATCTTGAGAGACCATGTTTTGTATGCCAAATTATCAAAGTGTGATTTTTGGATACAATAGGTATGCTTTCTTGGCCATGTAATATTTTAAAAATGTGTCTCAGTGGATCTAGATAACAAAGATGTTGTTATCTCCTGGCTACTATCGAAGAATGCTTTTGAAATACAGAGCATCATTGGTCTAGATGGTTATTACCAATGATTTTTTCATGACTTATCAAAGATATATTTAGCTATGAAAACATTGAAAAAGATGAAAATTCTATTTAGATGGATTGAGGAATTCCAAATATATTTTTATGAGTTAAATGTATGCCTTACCTCTACACTGATCATGATTTTTTTTAGAATCAGGAAAAGGTTATGTGGTGTATTACGATACTTTGGTATCTGAGTTGGGGTGTGTTATGTTGCAAGGAGATCATGTTGTGTATTATAGCTCAAGGTAGTTGAGGGTTCATGAAAAGAATTACCCAACACATAATTTAGAGTTAGCTATAGTTTTCCATGACTTGAAGACTTCACATCATTATATCTTTGGGGAGAAATTTATTGTGTTCACATATCATAAGATCTTGGAACATATTATCTAACAAAGGAATTTGAATCTGAGGAAAAAAACATGGATACAATATCTACAAAATTGATTTAATGTATACTTAGGTAAAAGAAATTAGTTGGTAGATTCATTAACCAGAAAGTCATACACTATGTTGGAAAATGAGGCTTCAGATGAGTGGTTG
Organism: Viscum album; assembly: GCA_963277665.1. Classification (NCBI taxonomy): domain Eukaryota; kingdom Viridiplantae; phylum Streptophyta; class Magnoliopsida; order Santalales; family Viscaceae; genus Viscum; species Viscum album. The sequence goes on from OY728135.1 coordinate 1,375,271,688, forward strand.
CTTACTTTGGTCCTAGCTAACATGAATGTGGAATGTGAAGACTGAGTTAATGTTACGGATTTATTCTTATTTTGGTGGTTCCAACTTTTAAAAACAAGGTAAAAGAGTCACAAACATCCAATGAAAATTGTATGGATATCAGGTCAAAATATAATGGTGGGGATACCATTAAGGGATATTGGCTAGATGGTAGTTCAATGTTGTGGTTCAAAAATAGGATGGTTGTACTTATGGATTGTCAAGAACAACTTCTTTATGCTTTCCACCATTTGAGACGGGCTCTTCAGATGAGAATACAGAATATGAATAAGTCATTAAAATCATAGTTTTGGTGAATTGACATGAAACAAAAGGTGCCATAATACATTATAAGATGCTTAAATTTTCAACATGTTAAGGTAGAACATCAATGATCAACGAGTATGTTACATTCTTTACCTATTCATGTTTGGAAATGGGAGAAAATTTCCATGGATTTTTTATATGTATCTTAAGAATGGTTCATAAAAATGATACCATATGGGTGATTATGGAGTGGATTACCATGTTTGTCCACATCATCTCTATTATTGAAACTCATAGGGTGGAGGATATGTCCAAAATCTATATCAAATAAGTATCAAAGAGACATGGAATACTAGTTTCAATCATATCACATAGGGATCTGAGGATCACATTTTATTTCATTAAATACTTACAGATATCCATTGGGTATTAGATCCCCATGAGTAGGATGTATCATCATCAGATGAATGGAAAATCCTAAAGGATGACACAAAAATTTGTGGACATGATGCGGCTTTTGTAATGGATTTTGATGGCTCCCGGTAGGATCACATGTCATTGGTGGAGTTATCATATAAGGAAAGTTACCAGGACTCAATACACATGGCTCCATTTGAAGCATTATGTAGGAGACCTTGTTGTTCTCTACTATTCTGAGTGGAAATAGGAGAGACTTCATGATTTATGCTGATCCTTATCCAAGAAATAGTGGATAATATTTGGTTAATAAGAAATAGGATGGATATTTCTTAGATCCATCAAATATATTATGCAGATCCTTATCGATGGTATTTGTCCATTGCAGTGAGTGATCATGTGTTCTTAAGTATTTCTACAAGGCTTGGTCATTAATGTTTTAGAAATCAGGGAATGGTATCTCCTTGATACATAAACACTTTTGAGATACTAGAACCAGTTGGAGAAGTGGCATATCAGTTGGCATTTCCACCACAGTTTTGTGCAGTACATAATGTCTTCCACGTATCTCAGTTGAAAAACTATCAACCTGATCCTGACCATGTGATAAGATTGGATCACATTGGCCTAGAGCCAGATGCTTCATTGATACATATCTCGATGTAGATTGGGGATAGACAATATAATGTCTTATATGGAAAAATAATCAGTCTAGTGTGGGTTTTATGGAAACATGGATTGATTTTGGAAAATAATTAGGAATGCAAAAAGGAAATGAAAGAGAAATGGATAGAACTCTATCTAGGAAATGGTGGTTTTCCACTTTCTAGGGATGAAAAGACCAATGGAGGGGAAAAGTTAACACCCCCAATTTCGGGTATGTAACCTTTTATTTATGATTTTTATGTATATAATGTATAATGTTGAATGTTGGAAGAGTTTTTAAAACCTGATGGGAGTTTTTTGGGATTATATACAGCTATACAAGTAGTGCACGGTTTGCAAAAACTGTGAAAAACTTGTAGGAAATAGTGCATAGTGAGACATGGGCTCAAGGAGAGGTGCACATGCTATAAATATTTTTTCAAAACAACGTAGAAGACTATGAGAAACCTTGAAAACTGGTGAAAATGTTGGACATAGATATTTGGCACAATCAGTATATGGGTTTGAAGCCATGGGAGGTACCATGCGAGGACTTTCTTAAGGTAAAATAAAGATCACAATTAGCACACAGTCTATCTAACTATGCCACTAAACCCTGCACATGTTCAAAGAAACCTCCTAAAAAAGTGGATCTCATTTTTTTTGTCTATAAGTGTCTTGATTTTCCTGAAAAGGCCCTAACATGAGAATCTTATCTCTCAAAGGTTGGATGACCTCTCTCAAGCAAATTGAAATTTATAAAGAGCCTTTCCTTTGTGTGTTGAATCCCAACTCTTGTAGAATGTGATCATTATTTTTCATTCTTTGTATTTTCCTTAGATCTAATTCACTCCCTCTCTCTATCTCTCTCAGTTTCTTAGATCTACACCAACTGTGGGTAGATCTAAGGGTGTGGATGAAAAATATGATTGGATTTGGTCTTGATGATGATTGGGGAAGAGATATAAGGTGTTTTTGTGAAGATTCAACATGATTTTGTGACCTTTTTCAAGCTATATATCCTTTTTTCCAAACATATTGAGGTATGTGGCTTCACTCATGAATTATCTTTCTAGAATTTATTGTATTATTTTCAAATTGAATTAATTGAATGAATTTTATTGTAAAATCTAGTTGAAAATCATGATATAAATCCTCTTTAGTGATTATTTATGGTTTTTGGTGAAATTACTGAATTGTGGTGATTTTTTGTGAATATTGATTGAGTTTTCTTAATTTTAAAATTTTAATTTTAAAATATGGATTTTCATGATATTTGAAGTGTATTATTAGAAAGAAAATTTCAATAAAACGATTTTTTAATTCTAATGGTTTTGGAACAATTGTTTTGAAATGGGTTTTTTCTAACTTTGTGTGTGTGTGTTTATATTTCATTTACGAGGCTTGGTTGAAATATGACTTTATGATCAGTGATAAAGGTGTAATGGCACATGAGATATTTTTACATCGTACCTACATGATAGATTGACGAGAGACTTCTCATGAGTATGAAACTGTCATAATGATGCATGCTTGGTTAGTACTGTAAATATGTAGAATGGGCTGGTTATGCCTATGATAATTGTGTAATGATCTTCCATCATTTTATTATTGATTTTTGGAAAAATATATTTTTCTTGAAATTTTTTTGATATATAACTTGTTTATATTGAGTTATAAACTATTTATGATGTTTTTTATATTTAGTTATAAACTATTTTGGAAAATATTTTATATAAAAGATTTTATATAAATGTTGTTAACTCTTCCATCATAGTGGCCTGATTATGGAATTAATTGGGAGAAAACCTACCGAGTAATAGTACTAAACCCTAATTTGGAAAGTTTATTATTTTATAGATGTCACATACTAGGACATGGGAAAAGGAAAGGTATCATACATCTTTAACACTACTTAGTGATAGTTGGGATGGTCGATGAAGTTAGAGCTTGATACATGTGGATCATGGACTTTTATGGGTGTCTTGGAGTTCTGTTTAGTTTTCCTCCACTATTTACATTGATATTTAAGTATTATTCTATGGTACATGTTTCTTATATTATTTTGATAAATTTAATAGTGATTTTTATTATTTTTTATCATGCAATATTTGTTGGTTTGTTGGGTTTGGCTTGGTTAGTTAGTTGTTTTACTATTAAAGGGGAAATCATCCCCCATATGTCTTGAAGCCCTTAGGATTTTTTTTCTAGAATTTAGAGACTTAAGGATTTTTCTTAATTAAATTTAATGTCTCCCCATCTTCTCAAGACAATTAGAGTAAGTGGGTCATTACAGCCCTTGAAAGTAGCAAAGTAACATTCTCAATTACTTTTTTTCTGCATTTTCCATTCATTGTTTATAATTACCCTGAAACATATTATATAAATAGGAAAATAAAAGTAGTATAATTAATATGTCGAACTGTTAGTATACTAATGGAATATCAATTCCTTATATCACTTAAATACCATTTGAAAATTGATGATGTTCTTATGGGTGCAGGTTGACTACCACCTCAATGAATGACATGCTTGAGATTTTAACATCGATATACAAATATGGATTGAAAATTGAATTAAAAGGATTACAATATTATTTAATTTTTTATTATTATTATGAAATTATAAATAATTATTTATCTCTCTTACTATATATGGAAATTTAATATGTCTCCCATGCATATGTACAAGCTACCATATCCATGATTGTGACATATCTCATTTTTTACTATAGTATTTTCTTATTTATCCACTACTATTATTACATTGTTAAAAAACATAAAAAATAAATATAATATCATTATGATGTTTTATTAATGATATTATTCAACTAGAATCACTTTAATAACCATACTCACCCATAGATTATAATTTGTTCTTAGCGGTGATGGTTTAACCAATTAGATGAAATATGATCTAAATTTATATCATGGATGAATATGGAAACATAAATATAAGGGTTATTAGAAATTAACGAGAAAACAATATATTGATTATTTTCATGTAATGGTTATTTTAATATTTGAATAATTTTTAAAATACTACAATTTTATTTGTTATTAATTACTGAAAAAAGAATTTCACTAACATAATCATCATGAATCATAGATAAAATTCTTATGAAATGAAAATAGAATATTTTAAAAAAATATAAAAAATAATTTAACGATCAAATTTTTTTTATATGGATATAATTTGAATTTATGAAGTTAAATTGGTACCATACATTTAAAACTAGTACTTTATAAACAATAGAAGATAGTAACATCATATGAGGAAAATAAAATATAAATAATGAATATATTTCAAATAAATGATGATAAATTAATTTTAAAAATGTTATATTATATGAATAAGGTTCTACAAAATTTGATTAAGATATTTAATTTTTTTATAATTGGTTAGGGCACTTACATGGAATTCATAAATTAAGGTAAGGTTGTTGGTATCTCAAATTTTCATCATTAAGATATGATGCGAATTCACAACATATTTCCTTCATGTTGTATATATAATGGACCTTAATTTATATTATTATAATTTTTCATTGTATATAATGAATTTATTAATCCATATAATGTTCTAGCTTTCATGGTTTTTCAATGAGAAATATAAAAACAATGTATGTATTTTTTTATCGCTGTTTTAAAATACATAATATATGTATGATATTCTGCACTTTGTTTTATTTTATATAGTGTTTTTATTAATTTAGTAATTTTATTTAAATTAAATATCTTCAATTTAATGAAATATTAATTTCTATTTCATGATACACCTATTATGTTATTAATATTATTACATTATTAAACCCATAAGTGATTTTTATAACTCAAATCACTTTTCTTGAGTTATAATTTCACTTCATTAAAATGTTTATTCTATTCATAGTTTCCTTGACCAAAAGATATTATTTTATAATAGTTTATCTTCCACTCTGAGGGAAATAACATTTATATTCAACGTTTTTATATTGGTGAAATTATTTCATAAAAATCCTATAATCATTATGAATAATTATTATGCTACGAAATAACTGTTTCTCTTCTATGTCCATATTTTCCCCTTCCCTTTAATGATCTCATTTATATTTTCAAAACCTAATTATAGTTTTTACCATTAGACATTTAAATTATTATTTTCCTCTTTTCCAAATATTTTTTATTCCATTTCTTATATGTGTATTCATGGAATTTATTTTAAATTATTTAAAAGCTTTTCCTCCCATGTCAGTTTTTTAATCTCCCACTCCAAATTTCTATGAAATTAACATTATTTATTTTCTTAAGATTTATTACTAAGGGTTATTTTTAAAATTATTTGTTTTCAAGTATTTACACTTCAACATTTTGAATATTACTCATAACATTGTCAATGGAAATAATAGAAATGGTTTTTTTCTAAAAACACTATTTTGATATCTCTTCAATTTTCCACATTATTTTAAAAGGATTTATTTTCATGGAAATTAATTTTTATGAATTAACATTTTAATTACATTATTTTATTTTAGGGGATTAATCCCACGAAAATACATTAATACAAATTTCTTTTATAATTTATCTAATTTTTCCCTGTATTTCCTATATTTTATTGAATGATGATCTCCTATATATCATAAATTTATTTATTATGTAAATTATATTGTGTAAATAAAATTTATCACATTACCTTTATTTAAGGATATTTACCAAGAATGTTAATGAAAATATTTGGATACACATTTTTTTAAAGTGGATTTATCATGTTTTCATAGTTGAGAAAATAACAAATGACTTATTAATGTGATTTTATTTGAAAAGTATATGAAATCCATTTTGTATCTATTAATTATTTATAATATGAGGAAAACTTTATTTCTAATGGCACAAATTTTAATAGATTATTATTTTGTGGGGTTATATATCACTCTACAATATATCACTTTGAAGTTTATATATCAAGAGACATGTATAATAGGATTTAGTTTGGTTTTATAAACATGAATGAGTGTAATTAGTTTACCATTATTGAATGGATGAGAGTAGTTACTCTAGAAGGTGGTGATACCCTGTTCTTATTTTAGTTAATTTTTTTTGTTATATTTTAATGGGAGGTAACATTTATAGGCTATATGACTTTAAATATACTCAGTGGGCCATGTTTATTATATCACGATTCAATACAAATTTTTTATAACACCCTATGATTTTATGAAGTATTTCTTGTTAAATAAATTTAATTTCTTTGATTACTTTCATTACACAAAACACTGAGTTTAAAAAAACTATGATATAATATTAAAATTTTATAATCTAATGTTAAAGTCATAACACAACTAATTTTTTTTGGTATAAATAAAGATAACTATATTAATAAAATTATATTGTTTAAAAATGAATAAAATATGTTTATTGATTATCAATTTATTATAAATGAATATAAAAACCCTTTTGAAAGTAAAAGAATTTCCCCCCTTAAAAATTATTTTTAAGCGTGTACTATATTTTTATTATAATAAATTTAATTAATAACTAATAGTGAATTATTTTAATGAAATTTATATAATTTATATCTCTTAAAAAAAAATTTCATTCTTCTAATATTTTTTCTAATAATTAAATCAAAACATATCGAGTTTTATGTTGAAAAAATCTATTTTTTAAAAGCTGTTTCACCATGTTTTGTGTATTTATTTTGAATTTAATTTTTAAAAATTTTAGAAAATGTATTTGAAAAAATAAAATTTAATTTTTCATTCAATATTTCAAAAATTAATCATAGTTTAATTTTTAGAATTTTTGAAAATAGTAATTATTTGACAAGTGGTGAAAATACTGATTTTATTGAAAAATACAATTTTGTTAAAAAATTTAAAAAATTTCACTTTTAAATTTTTTTCAAATAAAATTACTTCAATTATTTTATTATTAAAAAATTTAGTTAATTTTGAAACATTTTTATGATGTATTTATTTATAATGGTTTTTCTACTAAAGGAAACCTTTATATTGGAAAACCTCATTTTTTTCACGCTCATTGGATTAATTTTAAATTATATTCTACCACTTAAATTTTTTTATTTTCTCTAAAATTGATTCCATATTTTAAATAATAATAACAAATATTAGGAAATAATTTCAAAATTAATTTTGGTGATAATGAATAGTAAAATTAGAAAAAAATTAATTAATACCATTTTGGTTAAGACATGGCTTTACGTGCTACTTAGACTTGTGTTAAAATTAATTTTACGCACACATTTGACTTTTATTTGATAAATTTTATTTCATATTTAGAATAATTGGGTCCATATTATCTAATATGTTTCATCTATTTTTATTCATAGAGGATAAATTACCAATATAAATAAAAAACTAGTTACTATAGTGAAAACTATAATGGTAAAAGTAATTAAACATAGAGGTCAATGATTTTTTTAAACATTTTTTTTGTGGTATATGTTTTAATTAGACATATAATAACTCCAATCTATTATATATTAATTTAAGTGGCAGTTGGGTTGAGAGTGACTTTTTGTTATTGAATAGTTTTTGATAATTATAAAAAATACACTCCTCCTCATTTATAAATTACATCTCCACCTCTCACTTGTTCACAAATATCAATCCATTTTTCATGAAACAAGCTTTCAAAATATATCATAAATATTTTTATACTCATTTTAGAGCTACTTAAATTCCCAAAATACCAACCCTATGGTTCTTAATAAGATATCTAAATGATGTTTTTCTAAGAAAAGATAATTGTCTTCACCATGAAAATTTTATTTTTTACATCTTGTATCAACACCTTCATTCATGTATTAATAATTAATATATAATAATAAAAGTGTATAAAATATACTAGGATATTATTAAGATGATGAAATAACATATATCAATCTCATCTTTAATCAAATGTGAAATAAAACCATCGATCAAGCGTATGAAGGACTACCACCTCGCAAACCAAAGTATTTTTTTTCTATCACCACCTCATAAGGTAGGATATAATGATGTATTTAATGTATTTATATGATATTTATGAAATTATTATAATACTATAATTATGATAACATATCTACCTTATTACCATCCAATATTTTGGAAAATGATGTCATTGCTCATGCGTACATGTGGACCACCATCTCTACAAAGCGACATAATTCGGTATTCAATTAATTCTGACTGGATGTTAATGAAAATAGAATTAATTAATATATATTATAAAAATTATATTAAAATTTATTCATTAAATATGTTATTTTATTTATCTTTATTTTTATCTATCCTTTGATAAAATGGAAATAACTATCATGCATATGTACGGGTTACCATCCCCATGAATAGTGTAATTCATTTTATATCTCTAACATTTTTGAATGAATATAAATATGTATATAATTAATATATATATTTTTTATATTATTATTAAAAAAATTATTTTATGGATCCATGATCAATGTATAAGGACCAAAAATACTGAACGAAAATGTATATGAAAAACGAACCAGGTATTCCTCAATACAATGATTTTAACATAAAAATATCAATAAACCGGTGGTAAAAGGTTATAAGTATATAATATATGGTATGATATGTAATATTATGGGTTTTAAATGTATTTATAATAAAAAAATATATATTATAGTTTATTTTTGAATGTGTAAATGAAATTTGGGGCTTGAGGTAAGGGATTTCTGTTTCACTATTATCTCTATGAGGCCTATTCCATATTCTATAATTTATTCTTTTATATTATTAATATAGTTACCTTGAATGTATGTTTATTTGTTTCATATTTTTAATTTTATGGGATTTTAAATATTCATCTATAGTTATTTATTCCATATAACTTATGATTAAACATTTATCAATATTATAAAGGTTTTATTATAAAATCTCATTATTTATCAAGATCACTTTTGAATATGCTTTTGATGATACAATAATGTCATATATATCACAATAAACTCATGAATTTTATAATCCTTTGAGTATTTAGTAAAATATCACATTTTTTGTTAATTTTATTGACTTCATGTACCCATGAAACCAAAATAATAATTTTATGGAAAACCGAATTTATTTCTCTCTTCAGTTAAAAATTATTTTTTATTCCATATCTATGTTTTATAAAAATGTTTTAAAATATGTACTAATAATAGTATATGTATTCAAAAAGTCATTTATATATATTTTAGACATTAAAAAAATTAAATGGAATCTTCTTTGAATTTTCCGAATGAGGAACTTTTTACTTTTTTATTAAAATTTGAAAAGAATAATTATTTTATCATTTGAAATATGTACATTATTTTATGACTTCATGAGAACTCAACGATTTAAAGAATACATTAAATTTTTTTAATTTTATTTTAAAATAAAATTTTATCATTAATATATAATAAATTTTATGGTTTTAATAAAGTTATTTCAAAATGGAAATGATATTTTTCTCAAGAATGTTTTAATGATATTTTTATGGAATTTCTATTCATCAAAGACAGAATCAATTGGCGTTTCTTATGTTTTAAAGGGGACATTATCAAACTATAGAATCCTAAATATTTATCTCTATGGATTATTATTATGATGATTAGTAGTTTATAAAACCAATATATTTTTATGGGCTATGCTATAAAAAATTGATTAAATGTTTATGAAACCCATTTACCTTACATGGATTATGATGTGACGATATGATTAATGTTTTATAAACTTTTGGAACACATATATACAATATTATTTATGTGATGATTGGTTCCATTATGAACCAAGTATAATTGTTAAATTATAACCAAGGATGATGGTTATATTATAATTAAGTATAAGTGGTTCTGTTATAAACCTAATATGAGTAGTTCCATTATAACTCAATGACATTTTATTATATTATAAACCAAGGATATGTGAGTATGTTATAACCATACAATGTACTAAGAAATGATGGATAACTTATTGGGTACATATTTTGTTCACAAAACTCATTTCATGTTTAGAATTTCATTCATGGACATGGATTCCCGGTCTATAAGATTTAGGCTAGAGTTAGTTTCCATGTCAATAAGTTAATGAGAGCACCTTATTTCATGTACTTAACCTGATTAGTGAATTTTTTTCTATTTTTACAAATTCCTAATGTTATGATATTATCTTTTTTTTTCAAATTCATTGATCTATATTATTCTATAGTAGCTTATTTTAATTTATTTCTTTTACGATTCATGTCTAATGAACTACAATGTTGTATTCCATGAATCATGTTTATGTTTTTTGATATATAGATTATTAAAATTATAAATTTATGGTAATTATTTCATACCTATATGATTAAATTATGATTTCACATAATCATCAATTGATATATTCCATGTTTATCTTTTTTGAGTATATAAGGAAACCCTTTCTTATGTGTCCATTCCATAGTCCATGAAGAATGTTTTTAAGTAGGGTATGTGTATGAAGAGTAATAAATATGGATATAATTGTGTGAGATATTTAAGATATTTAATAAAAAATAACCCTGTGTATATAGTATAAAATAAAATAAACCTTTATATTATGTGGGTGTGTATTTGTGAAATGAATTTCATATTCAATTAATAGGTTGTAATATCTATGTATAAAAAGAATGGGTTTCTATATTGTTTATTAGATCATGATTTAGTCATTTTTTGGAAATTAATATTATAAATAATTAGTGAAATCATGGATATGAGTTTATGTATAAGATAAAATCCTAATGTTTTGGTGTGAAATAGATTATATGAATTTCCAAGAAATTACATCAATGTATGGATACTAAAAGTGGATATGACTCTGGTACAATTTTCGCTAGGGGTAATAACTTTGAAAAGTGTTCATTGGGTTTTTAATAAATCATCACCCAGTGAGTGACAATGACCCATTCTGCAAATATGGTTTGACACTCACTTGAGATATTCTTTGGTTAGTCAACATTATCTTCTTGAACCATCATAAAGGATTTAAACAGATACTGATCATGGTTTTCCTAGGTTTAACCTATGGTGTATTATATTTCAAGTCAGGTAGCATGATTTAGATATCTTATAACTAATTTTCCATGATTTGTGTGTTTCCCGAAATGATTTTTTTTTTCACAATATGTTTTTTGGTTTTTGTTAATGGATAAAACCATAATGAACTTGGTTAACAATGAATTTGATTGAATATGTGTTATTGAATAACAAAATAGGATGTTGACTAGAGTGAAAGATATTTTTAATATTATGAATTAGTTATGAGGATATATGATTAACAATTTACACCTCAACCAACCCTAGGACTAACCCATAAATAGATGGGTAGAGTTTTATGAGAGCAAAGGTGGTAAAGATAATTGAGAGAAGAATATTTAGACTCCTATATATGGATTATGTGGGAAGAATCACTCAAAATAATTTATTAAAGGAATGATAAGATGTTTTATATGTAGATAAAAAGGGAAAAATTTATGTAATTACCAAGAAAAATGAAAAGTTCAGTTAAATAAATGGGTTTGAATAATAGTTTCCCTAACAAAACATCAATGGTTTTATTTCCCAAATGTGTAAAGTGTAGGAAGTATGAAAATAGTTATCTTATGCATAAATTTGAAGAAAAGTATCAGCAATGTTGAATAAGTAAAGGTTTTTCTATTGACGATGTTGAGACTACAAGTGATATATGAAAGGAAGTATGTTTTGTGGAATAAGATAATGAATCCTAGTTATTGGTTTAATAATGAGGTGCAATAATTGATGTTTTTATGTATCAGAACTCAGGAATTATGTTATATGAATCATGAAATATTTAAGGAATGTTCTATATAATTTTTTTCATTATGTATTTGAAAGAATATATTGAATGGTGCTCATAACCTAGAAAATTTATTTAATTGAAATTTGATATTTTATATAAACCACGTGAATAAGGGAAAGATAAAACTTAATATTTTCTTGATTTTTAGATAATGGTGTTTAGAAGTAATAAATAGAATATTGATATGGATAAATTAAATTGGATAATGTTAATGACCTTGGAACTAATTAATTATTTTATAAAAAGGTGGTTTATTTTATCATTGATGGAGTTTACATCTTTTTTTTATTTGTGGAATATATTCAATAATATATGGTTTTATTTAATGAATGAGGAAGAATGTATATTTTTATTAGGGATTTATGGTAATTTTGGTTATAACTATGTTTTAGAAGAATATAACAAGAAGGATCAGGATATAGGAAGGACAATTCATAAAATGAATTATAAAAAAACTAAATTACAGAGTCCATTATAGAGAAGCTTTAAAAAGGAGGGAATGTGAAACAGCATGACAATCTGAATCAACTCTATTATATTAGTAATATGGTAAAATAAAATAAATTCTAGAACTTATCTTTATAACAACTCGATTAGAAATAAAATCCACAATTTGATAACCCTACTGAAAAACATGAGTTGCCTCAAGAGAAATCGAATCAACAAGACATAGACAGTCAATAAAATATTCCAAAATATTCCATGGTACACTCTAGGAATGATCTTTGAGAATGTTGATGGAAAAAATAGAATCTGATTCTAACCATAAAAAATTCCAACCATAATGCACAAAATACTACATCAGGGTCTCATTAAGGGCTGTTTATTTCATTTCATTGGAAATTGGTATATAATTGAAGATGAATTATGGGAAATGTTGAATTTTAAAAGGGTCTTAAGGTTAACTATTTATAGAATGGTACTTGTTAAATTGTTTAAGAGGTTTTCGAGATGAATGTATTATTTCATCATATGAATATTTTTCTATATTGAATAACTTGAAATAAAAATTTAGGTCTTTATAAGAACAAGTGATAGAATGAAGGAAATATAATTATTTTATTGATATTTTGATCCTTTAATTCTTAAGGAATGAACAATTATTATTTATTTCTGGATTAAGAGATGAAGTGGAAACTAATCAAAGCCCAACTAAAGGATGATATTGTGTTTATGAAATGAAAATAAACTGAGTAATTATATTATCATGAGCTCTCTATAATGATAGTAAAAATTATCTGAGCTTTAGTAAAAGGATCTTGAGAAAAAAAATTTCTTATTAAATTAATTTATGATGCATCAGTGGTCATATAACTCATAATATATTTATTGTTTTGTGGGGGATAACTTTATCATGAATATGTTCTCTATTAGTCCGTATTAACATTGTGAATTTGTATTCTATTCCATGAATATATTTTTAATTCCCACTAATTTTATAATACTAGGAAACCTAATTTTGTGTTATTGTATATGACCATATTATTTTACTCTCTATCGTTTCTATAGGATGTTTTATTAACTATTTTGATGATGTTGGTTATCTACAAAGGGTTTTTTAGATGTTAAACCCTTGATTCTTGAGCACACGACCAAACTTTAAGAATGAAATTTATTAAGTTTGTGCATGTGGTGGTGTGGGGTGGGGGTAGAATGAAACACCCTATGATTTAATGAATTATAAGTTTTTAAAATAAATATAGTTTCATTAATAGCATATGTTATACATAACACCAAGTTTAAAGAACCTTAATTCACTACAAAAATATTATTATTTAATGTCATACTTATAACTGAACAGTTAAAATGGTGGTACAAATATGAATAAACAACTAATGAAAATTATATGTTTTATAAATGAATAGAATAATATCATGGGTTTTCAATACATTAGAAATGAAAATAAAAAAAAAATATTTGGAAGTAAAAGAATTGTTTTTATAAATATTTTTTTCTACAAGAATAGCATTTTTATCATAATAAATTAAATTAATCAATATTCGATAATGATATTAAGGAAATTTATATATTACATATTCAATCAATATTTTGATCATTCATAAATTTTTTCTAGGAATTGAATATGAATGAATCTAGTTTTATTTATAAAAAAATGTATTTTTTTATAATGAGTTTTGCAGTGTTTTGTAGACATATTTTAAAATTAAATTTAAACATTTTATAAAATTTATTTGGTAAATTATACATAATTTTAAAAATAAAAATTTTAAAAAATATCCTAGAGTGAATTTTTTATATTTTTTTGAAAAGATTTATTTTTTGATAAATAGTGACAAATATTGATTTTTATTGAAAAATGAATTTTCGTTTAAAAAATTTAAAAAATGTATTTTTTTTAAAATTATTTTAAATGTAATATTGTTCTAGTTAAATTATTATTGATAAATTTAGTTCATGATAATATATTTCATGGGAATTTTTGATATGAAAACACATTTAAGGATTCTTATACATTGGAAAACAATACTTTCATTGTGTTTGTGGGTTTAATTTTATATTAAAGTTTTCCAGATATATATATTGAATTTGGTAAAGTGGATTCTATATTTAAAACAATAATAATTAATATTAGGTAATAATATGAAATTACCTTTTTCCTTAATGAATTGAAAAAATGGTTGAAACCAATTATTGTGGTAAAGGTTAAAACGTGTGGTTCTGTGTCACATATGCTTGTGTTAAAATTAATTTTCTCACAATATTGTAATTTTTTTATGAAATTATGTTTAATATTTAGAATAAATGATCCCAAATTATTTAATAAGGATTATTTATTTTCATTCTTAATGGATAAATTACCTTGGTAAATAAATAAAAAACAAGTTACTTTGGTGAAAACAAAAATGGTAAAAGTAAGTAAACATAGAGGTTAAGGAAAAAATGTTTCAAACATGTGTTTATTTTGTATTGGATGTGTTTACATACCATTTATTACGTTAAGTAAATTAATTATCAAATTTTTAGGAGCTTTTGTTGAGGGTGACTTTCCAAAATTAAATAGTTTTTTGTATTTACAATAATGACACTCCTCAATTATAATTGGGCACATCCTCCGCTCACTTTTTTCACACATATTAATAAATTTTTATCACCCAATACCTACAAAAATATCTCTAAAAAACAAATATAAAATTTATATATATTCTTTTATTCGCAAAAGTCAACCCCTAGGTTCCTTAATAATAGATCCAATGGAGGGTTTTCTAAGTAAAGGTAATTTTCATCAATATATGGCTTATTTTTTAATAGTTCCCTTACCAAATTAATCATTGTACTAATAATTAATTTATAATAAAACCATAATTTACTATATATTTATATTTTATTTAACGTATTGAATAAACTATATCTATCTTCTCTTCCATCAAATGGGAAACAAAACAATCGATCGTGTGTATAGTAGACTACCACCTTAGGAATCGATTTAATTAGTTTTCAATAAAAACTTATCAATGATGGATTTAATGATGAATTAAATGTAGTTATATTATATTTTTGACATTATTATAATATTTTAATTTTAATATAAGATCTAATTTCTTACATTTTAATCCATTGTAAATAATAAGATCCCTCATTTGTAAGAGTGGATTACCACCTCCAATATTTAATGTGATTTGTTTTTCATTTTATTTTAAAATGGAATGTAATAAAGATTTATTTAATTAATATATACGGTAAATATTTAATAAAATATTTTATTAGAGGTTTATATATTATTTAACTTCCTTTCATTACATTCATTGATAAAATGGAAATTGTGTTCATGTGTACGTTCGTCTTATCATCTCCCGGAGCAATGTAATTCATTTCACATATCTAAATTATATAGATGAATATAATTAAGTATATAATTATGTATATATTATGTTTATAAAATTATTTAAATTATGGAAAAATTATCAATGTAAGAGGACTAAAACCACAAAACCAAAATGTACATGAAAAATGAAGTAATTATCACTCGGAACAGTGGGTTTAATAAAGAATTTTAAATAAATTGGTGGTAAAAGGTTATTTAAATCATATATGGTATGATATGTATGACCATTTTTCTTTAATTTATTTATAATAAACATATATTTACTATATATTATTTTTTAATATGTTTGGAGGAAGTCAAAACTTGAGGTAAGAGATTTTCAACTCATTTTTCTCTCTATAATTCATATGCCAAATTAACTGGTTATTTTAATTATGTGTTGTATATATTTCCCACGAATTTATTTCATTATTATTATTATGATATTTATATGTATTTATATATACATATATTTTTATTTCTTTCATGGAACTTATGATTCAAAAAATATTAATGTTTTAAGGTTTTTATGATACAATCTCATTATTTATTCAGGTTGCTTATGAATATTTTTCAGATAATGACATATTTTGATCAATATATTAGGACAATAATTAATTTCATTCTAATATAGTTATTTCTTAAAATCAAAATTTTTAATTCATTTTGTCATATTTTTTTACTAAGGAAGCTAAAATATTGTTTTTTAAGGAGAACTTTCATTTTTTCTATATTCAGTCAAAAATAATTTTTCTTCCATATCCATGTTTTAAAAAAAATGTTTTAATAATAATATATCAATGATTAAAATAATTTTTATCCATTTTTTAATTTTTAAAAAATGGTTAAATTAATCTTCATTCCATTTTTCAAATGTGTAAATTTTTACTTTTTACTGAAAATGTAAAAGGAATCATTGTTTTTACATGTACGATGTGAACAGTATTTACCACCATCAAGAAAAATGAATGAATTAAATATTAAATTAAATTTTTACAAGTTTATAATAAAATAAAACTTTTTCTTTAATAATTTCGTAAATTTATTGGCATTAAATAATTTATTTCAATAAGAAAAGGGTATTTTCCTCAAATATTTTATAATGATATTTTTCAGGAATTTCTATTCGTAAATGATAACACCCATTGATTTTGATTATATTTTTATTGGTCTTTTATCCAATAACACCATAATTATTATTTCTATGGATTTTTTGTGATGATGATGAAATCTTTTTTGAAACTAAATTATCTTCATGGTCGATGCTTTAATAATGTGTTAAAATTTTTATGAAATCCATTTTCCTTGTATAGGGTTGTGATGTGATGATATGGGGAGAATTTTATTATAATGTGGGAAAAAATTATTTTTTTATTTATTTAAGTGGTACTTACATTATACACCAAGGATAGTGGTTACGTTACAACCAACGATGGTGTTTACATTATAACAAAGTATGAGTTGGTACTTTATAAACCAAGGATAAGTGTGTTATTTATAAACCAAGGAATTTTTTTCCATTATGAAATAAATATTGGTGAGAACTTTATATCTATCCAATGAATTGTCTAATTATATATAAATCATTTGGTAATTATGTTATGCATGAACTTGATTTCTTGTTCATAATTTCCTGCATGGATTGAGTTTTTATATCCATAAGTTTGTGTGAAGGACAGATTTACTGCCCTTAACCTAATGAGTGGAATTTTTTCTATTTATAAATTTTCACAATGATATGAACTTATGCTTTTTACACATTCCTATGTCTATGTTATTCTGTCATAGCTTATGTTCATTTATTTCCTTTATGATTCATATTTTATGAACTTCTATGATTTATTACATAACTCATGTTTATGATATTTTATAGATTATATATGAAACTTTTAAATCTATAGTACTGATATTTTACCTTTATACATAGCATATGAGATTATATAATCATATATTGACATCTCACATTCTTACCCCTTCTTAGTATCTAATCTCACACATTCTTATGTCTCCTTTCACAAGGCCACAAAGAATGGTTTTATATATGGTATGTATATGGGGATTAATAAATAGTGATATCCTTGTGAGAGATATTGAATATCATACATGAAATAAGAATATTGTGTATCTTGTTTCCAAAATACACCAATCCATTATAATATTTAAACATTTATTTCTGTAATTTATTTAATATTAATTTAAAAAAAATTATTATCTATGTATGAAAATCTGGTGTCACTATATTTTACATGATATATCTTTTTACTTTGAGATTATATGTCCTTATAGCATGATTTATGAGAAATAATTGTATTTACATGTTCTTTTTAATAAAGTATTTCTCCCTACTCATGTTCTATCAAATTTTTATAATCTAACCCTTGATGGAATTTAGATTTGTTTTCCATAACTATGTGTTTGAGTTCACCCCTTTGATTAATTTCTTTTTCCATAGGAATTTTCATACATAAAAATATTTATAAACAATATTTATTATAGAGAATCTTTGTGGGAGATGTTGAAGACCCAAAAAAATGAGATATTAATTTAATTTAAAAATTTCATTATGGGATAAAAAGTACATGGGATATAATCTTCTAAACCAATAATTCCTCAATTCTTGGGATTATTTGATTATTTGTGTGATTTGATGTTTTCTATATGGAAGTAATTATAATAAAGATAATTTGAACTTTCTTAATCTCATATATAATTGAATATTGTGTTTAGAGAATATTTTTTCAAGCTTAGATCATAGAGCGTCTCCCCACATCTTACATGTTTGCATCAGATTAGGGTTTTGTTATTTTAAATGACCAATTTAGTTATTTTTGGGGATTGGGATGGAATATCATCAGTGAAAACCCTAGGTATATTTCTATATATAGTATAACATCCTAAAGTATTGTTAAAGTATTGTTTTTTTATTCCCTAGAAATTATATCTTTGTTTGGAGAAGGGTAACTGGTTGCTATTATGGTATAGATAAAACTCGGGATAATCACCTAAAAATTTGTTGGTTGATTATAAATATGATCTTAACTTGAAACATGATGAGTTTACCTTATATTTCACATCTAGATATACACTCCCAAGTGATATTATTTGGTTAATTGACGTTACCTTTATGAAACATTTTTAATAATTAAAATGTAATTTTAGGATTTAATATATAGCTTGTAATTATATAGAACCAAACAAGAAAATAATCATGAATAACCATGGCTATTCTAAAGGAGTTATTATTAGATCCAACTATGTTATATGGAAATGAAACTATAATAGGATGAAAAGAAGGTTTCATATGAGAAGAAATATTATGATTGAGATTTCATAATCTTTTAAGAATTCATTATGATTACATGGGATATTATTATAATCACTTTGGTCTAAATATTTGGTTGGAAAAAGGATATATAAATTGATGTCATGGGTGGTATTTGTTGAGAAACTCTAATGACTTTCCATTAGAGTCATATTTTTAATAAATGGTTGTGAATCTTTTTTATATTAATATTATGGATAATGACATGTTATCCATTCTTCCCTTTGATAAAACATATTTATCTCATTATAATATATATCTTGAGTCAAAGTTATATTTTAGATACTTTTTTTTAAAATTTTGGGGTCGAAGCCTAATTTTTTATTTAAACAAACGACCTCTTTATTCTAGGTAGAGGAGACCCATTATATGGCTCATAGAACCAGTGGGAATAAATGACCCTTACATGGCCTTAAAGGCCCATTTTTTGGCCCAAAGTCCCAATGGTGAATAGTATTCTACAGTACTCTAGCTGCTATAGTACCTGCTATAGTACCGCCACCGCTATAGTTCTTGTAATAGTGTCTGCTGCCGCCACAGTGCTGTCGTTGCTACAGTTTCTCCACTGCTATAGTACCACTACAGAACTGCTACAGTACCTACATCCAATGAGTTTTAAACCGACATTTTTGATATATAATTATAGGGTTCTTATTGGTATTGTTATTAATAATATATAAATAAAGTTATGAGTACACAATTTATTCAAGGGGGAGAATGTAACTACCCATGATTTTAAAAAAATTTCCCTTTAAATAAAACTAATATATTTGATAACTTTCTTCATAAATTTTTTTTACCATGTATAACCAAATTAAAATAATCAGATATGATATGAAATAATTATAATATAATTTAAAAACAATAATTTTTAATGTAAACAAATAGATAAAAAATTTATTTATTATAAAAAAATATATTTAAGTTATCTAAATATTATAATTTGTAAATAATGATTTATGTATTTATTTATAAAATATATTAAATGGTAAATAATTAATTAAATGTTATAAAAATTGTTAAATACTACAACGTGATATTATTCAATGGTGCCTTCTTAATGTAACATTCATTTTATATAAAAATTAAATTCATATCTTTTAAAAGATATTTTTTTAATAATATATATTTCAAACTAATATATTTACCCTCATTTAAAAAAATTGATATGAAATGTGATAAAAAATATTTGAATCTGTAAAGATTACTTTCTATGATTTTTTTTGTTTTTATATTCTATATTTTCCATTAAAAGACATGTGTATAATTTTTTGAATTTTATTTTAATTAAAAAACATAAATTTTTGATTCATCATGTCAAAATTATCTTAAAATAATTTTTTTATATTTTTATGATATAATTGATTCTTAGGGGAACAGTGAAAAATGGTTTTTTGATAAAACCAAGACATTTAATACTATAGAAAAAATAATGTACAACATAGAAACATATAAAAAATCTTCATGATACAAAAATTATTTATCAATTGAAATATTTCATTTGAAAATACTATGTGGAGTTTCTAAAACGCATGTTAAGAATTTTAAATCTTAAGTAAATTTCATTCTAATAAAATTTAATTTCTATATATTTCTTCAATTATGATATCCCAAGGTATAATTATGATTTATATTGATTTATAATGCACATAAAACATCCATTATTAATTATAGACTTATTAATGTCACATAAATCCAAAAAATCTATAATTTTGTACTTAAAATAATTTTTTCACATGAAAATATACTTTTTTATTAGAAAATTTTTGTCTCAAAATGCTATAATATTGAAATTAAATATTCTATAAAAAATAAATGGTATTTGAAAAAATAAATTTTATATATTATTTCAAAAATATGAAAGATAGTCCATTTTATTTTTAGTCATTGAATGTAAATTATTTAGGTATAAATTTATAATATAGTAAAAATGAAAAATGGTGATAGTGAAATATATAAGTGTAAGAGACATTATAACATGTTAAAAAAAATTGTGAAAATTCATGGTTGCAACATAATCAACATTTACCTTCACATACTAAATTATTTCCCATTATTAGATTCATTTGAAATTTTAATAGTGAGTTTAAATTTAATATATTTCAAAATTGTCAGTCCTATCCCTTATAAAAAGAGAAATCACCACGCCAATTCTTATCACAAACTACTACAAAAATGGGCTATATCTACGCTCAAAAAGGGCTTTATCAGCACAAAAAAAGTGATGTAAATCTCAAAACTGATAAAGGGGGGTCCCCTTTATCAGTAGTAAATATGCTCTGATAAAGGATACCTTTATCAACAATAAAAATGCACTGATAAAGGGAGACATTATCAGTGCTTAAAATGTGCTGATAATGGACTCCTTTAAGCACTAAAAAAGCACTGATAAATGTGTTTTTTATCATCACACTTTTAGCATAGATAAACTGATCCTTTATCAACACTTTTTTAGAACTGATAAAGGTGTCTTTTATTAGTGGTTTTTTAAAACTGATAAAGGATTCATTTATCAGTGGTAAAAAAGCAATGATAAATGCCCTGACTGTTGCAACAAAACATTCTACAACAACACACCCAAACAACACCTGAAAAAAATTCAGCATCTCAACAAGTATACCCCTACAAAATTAACACATTATTTATAAGGTAATTACACCAATTATACCCATACAACAAGTATACCCATACAAAAAGTATACCCATACACTATTAACACATAATTTAAAAGTTAATTAAATACATAAAGAATTTAGGGATTTGGGGGCTATTTAAGGGTTTGGGGTGGCTGTCCAAGGGGGGGTTGGGGGTGTCCGGGGGGATGGGGGTGTCCGAGGGGATAGGGGTGTCCATGGGGGTTGGGGGTAGTCCAGGTGGTTGGGGGGGATATTCAAGGGAGGTGGGGTGGTGTCCAGGTGGTGGTGGGGGATATCCATGAGGGCGGTGGTGTCCATGGGGTGTCTAGGTGGTGTGGTGGTGTCTAGGTGGGAGTGTCCAGGTGGGGGGGGGGATCTAGGGGTGGGGGTGTCTAGGGAGGTGGGGGGCTGTCTAGGGTGGGGTTGGGGGTTTCCATGGGGGTGCCCAGGGTGTCGGGGGGGGGGGCATTCTAGTGGGTGGGGTGTTCGGGGGGTGGGGGCGGTCCAGGGGGTTTGTGGGGATTTCCAAGGGGGTGGGGTGGTGTACAAGAGGGTGGGGATGGCCGTCAATGGGAGGGTGGGGGTGTCTATGGGGTGGGGGTGTCCAGGTGGTGGGGTGGTGTTTAGGAGGACTGGGGGTGTCGTCCTGAGGGTTGGTGGGTGTCCAGGGGGTGTCTGGGGGGTCGGGGGGGAGGGGGTTGTCTGGTGTGGGGGGGGGGGGGGGTTGTCCATGGGCGTGTCCAGGGGTGTGGTGGGGTGTCCGGCTGTTTGGGGGGAATTCCAGTGGTGGGGGGTTTCCAGCAGGGTGGGGTGGTGTCCAGGGGGTGGGGGCGGTCAAAGGGGTTGGTGGGGCTATCCAAGGGGGGTGGGGTGGTGTCCATGGGGGTGCAGGTGTCTAGGGGGTGGGGGTGGTGTCCAGGTGGTAGGGTGGTGTCTAGGGGGGGTGGGGGAATCTAGGGGTTGGGGGCCGTCCAGGGGGTTGGGGGTGTCCATGGATCATTCTCCAAAAGGATCAACAGAATCCAAATGTGTTTGGTCGGATTTGCGTACATTAGTTGTTGTTTTCACATAAAATTTTGTCCATTTTAAACAAAAGAGAGAAACATTGACTGATACCAGCCACATCGTGCCTCAGATTAAGTCGAGGTTTACTCTTACTTGTCAAAAATGACCCATGGATCATTCTCCTAAATGATCAACACAATCCAAAATGCATTTGGTTGGATTTTCATACGTCAGTTTTTGTTTTCACATAAAATTATGTCCATTTTAAACAGAAGAGAGACCATTTGAGTGATATCGGCCACACCGGGCCTCAGATTGAGGTGGGGTTGACTCATACACGTCACTATCACACCCATGGATCATTATTCTAAAGGATCAAAATAATCCGAATGTTTTTTGATCGGATTTGCGTATGTCAGTTGTTGTTTTCACTTAAAATTCGATCCATTTTAAACAAAAGAGAGACACTTTGAGTGATACCAGCCACACTGTGCCATAGATTGAGGCGGTGTTGACTCATACATGTTAAAAATAACCCATGGATCATTCTACTAAAGAATCAATACAATCCAAATAAGTTTGGTCATATTTTCATACGTCAGTTGTTGTTTTCACTAAAAATTCTTTCCATTTTAAACAAAAGAGAGACACTTTGAGTGATACCGGCCACAACATGCCTTATATTGAGGCAAAATTGAATCGTACACACAAAAAATGACCCATAGATCGTTTTACTAAAGGATCAACACAATAAGAATGTGTTTGGTTGGATTTTCATACGTCAGTTGTTGTTTTCACTTAAAATTATGTCAATTTTAAACAAAAGAGAGACCCCTTGAGTGATAATAGCCACACCGTGCCTTTGATTGAGGCGGGGTAAACTCATACACGTCACCAACACAAACATCTATCATTATACTAAAGTATCAACACAGTCCTAATGCGTTTTGTCGGATTTTTGTTTGTTAGTCGTTGTTTTTACTTATAATTCTTCCCATTTTAAACAAAAGAGAGACCCTTTGAGTGATACCGGCCACACCGTGCCTGCGATTGAGGAGGGGATGACTCATACCCATCACCAATGAACCCATGAATCATTATCCTAAAGGATCAACCCAATCTGACTGTGTTTGGTCTATTTTATGTTGGTCAGTTTTTGTTTCACATAAAATTATGTCCATTTTACACAAAAGAGAGACCTTTGAGTGATACCGGCCACACCATGACTCATATTGAGGTTGGGTTTACTCTTACACATCATAAATTACCAATTTATCATTCTATTAAAATATAAACACAATGAGAATGCGTTTTGTCATATTTTCGTACGTCAGCTGTTGTTTTCACTTAAAATTCTGTCCATTTTAAACAAAATAGAGACCTTTTGAGTGATACCATCCACACCATGCCTTGTATTTTTCTAAGGATAACTTTTACACATCACCAATGCACCCATGGATCATTAAACTAAAGGTTCAACACAATCCGAATGCTTTTAGTTGGATTTGCGTATGTCAGTTGTTGATTAACTTAAAATTCTGACTATTTTAAACAAAAGAGTGACCCTTTGAGTGATACCGGAAACACCATGCCTCGGATTGAGGCAGGTTTGACTTTTAAATGCCACCAGTGCACCCATGAATTGTTCTACCTAAGGATAAACACAATGAAAATAATTTTGGTTATATTTTCACACATCCGTTATTGTTTTCCCTTAAAATTTTGTCCACTTTAAACATAAGAGAGACACTTTGAGTGATACCGGCCACATCGTGCTTCATATTGAAGAGGGATTTACTTTTACAAATAAAAAATGACCCATGTATCATTCTACTAAAGGATCATCATAATTCGAATGAGTTTTGTCAGATTTTCCTATGTCAGTTGTTGTTTTAACTTAAAATTCTGTCAATTTTAAACGAAAGAGAGACACTTTGAGTGATGCCAGTCACATCGTTCCTCGGATTTGGGAAAGGTGGATTAATACACATCAAAAATTACCGATGGATCGTTATTCTAATGTATCAACACAACCCAAATGCGTTTGGTTGGATTTTCATAAGTTAGTTGTTGTTTTTACGTAAAATTGTGTCCATTTTAAACAAAAGTGAGACCCTTTGAGTGATAATGGCCACACCGTGCCATGGATTGAGGCAGAGTTGACTAGTACACATCACCAAGGCACCCATGGATCATTATATTAAAGTATAAACACAATCTGAATCCTTTTAGTTTGATTTTCATACATTAGTTGTTGTTTTCACATAAAACTCTGTCCATTTTATACAAAAGAGAGACCCTTTGAGTGATACCGGCAACATCATGCCTCTGATTGAGATGGGGTAGACTCTTACATGTCAATAATGAACCCATGGATCATCTTACCAAATATCAACACAATATTACGGCATTTGTCCGTTTTCTGTAGGTCAGTTGTTGTTTCACTTACAATTCTGTCCATTTTAAACAAAAGATAGAACCTTTGAGTGATACCGGCCACACCGTGCCTTGGATTGAGGCATGGTTGACTTTTACATGTCACAAATGACCCATTGGTAGTTCTACTAAAGAATCAACACAATAAAAATGCATTTTGTAAGATTTTCGTTCGTCAATTTTTGTTTTCTCTTACAATTCTCTCCATTTTAAACAAAATAGAGACACTTTCTGTGATATCGGCCCCACTGTGCCTCTGATTGAGGCAGGTTTGACTTGTACACATCACCAACGCACCCATGGATCGTTCTCTTAAAGTATCAACACGATCCTAATGCTTTTGGTCCGATTTTCGTAGGTCAGTTGTTGTTTCACTTAAAATTCAATCCATTTCAAACAAAAGAGATACCCTTTGAGTGATTCCAACCATATCGTACCTCAAATTGAGGTAGGGTTGACTCATACATGTCACAAATGACCCATGTATCATTCTCATAAAGGATCAACACAATATGAATTTTTTTGTCAGATTTTCGTATGTCAGTTGTTGTTTACACTTAAAATTCATTCCATTTTAAACAAAAGAGAGACCCTTTGAGAGATACCGGCCACACCGTGCCTCGGATTGAGGTGGGTTTGACTTTTACACATCACCAACGCACCCATGGATTGTTATCCTAAAGGATAAACACAATCTGATTGTGTTTTATTTGATTTCTATAGGTCAGTTGTTGTTTCACTTAAAATTATGTCCATTTTAAACAATAGAGATACCTTTTGAGTGATACCGGCCACATCATGCCTCAAATTGAGGCGGGTTTGACTCGTACATGTCAAAAATGACCCATATATAGTTCTACTAAATGATAAACAAAATATGAATGTGTTTCTTTGAATTTTTGTATGTTAGTTGTTGTTTCACATAAAATTTTATACATTTTAAACAAAAGAGAGACCCTTTGAGTGATACGAGACACACCATGCCTCGGATTGAGGTGGGGATGACTCATACATGTGATAGAAGCACCCATGGATCATTATCCTAAAGTATCAAAACCATATAAATTCCTTTGGTTGGATTTCTGTAGGTCATTTTTTGTTTAACTTAAAATTATATCCATTTTAAACAAATGAGAGACCCTTTGAGTGATACCAGCCACACCGTGCCTCTAATTGAGGCGGGGTTGACTCATACATGTCACAAATGACCCAGCGATCATTATCCTAATGTATTAACACAATAAAAATGCATTATTTTGGATTTTTGTATGTTATTTTTTGTTTTCACTTAAAACTCTGTCCATTTTAAACAAAATAGAGACCCTTTGAGTGGTTCATCATTCTTGCATGTTGCTGGTGCATTTCATTTCTTAAAATGGTAAAATGACTCATTGGAGAAAGGATTTTTTATTTAATAACAATTAACATTTTCTTACATACATTTATTTACAACAATGTTTTGTCTTTTTATCCCCTTAACCTCTCTCAAAAATGACTGCAAATTGTACACGTCCCCATGCCAGATCTTCATGCTATTTGTGTACAATCTTCCATCAGGTATGTGGTCCACTCATTTCTAAACAAATCTATATCATCTTGTGAGTATGATGCTTATTGAAATTTATATTCGTACTGAAAATATAAAAATAATGAATTAATAAATAAATTAAATGAAATAGTAGTTGTTTTTGAAAATACCTATTTAGGGATGCTAGTTTGTTGATGAAAAACGATCTCTTTCATAAATTCCCAAACATAATTACCATAATCATTATCATTTTTTTTTGTTTTGGACACTGCAAATTTTTTTATCATTAGTAGAATAAGTACTTTGTCTTGATATGTGTTTGGATAGTAAAATTTTATTATATATACCCTGATATTTGTCCAGACATAGTACTTTCTCGCCTCCTTATGCTTATCCAATGTCCTAATTCCCTTTTTTGGAAGATAATGATACACCTCTCTATCATAATATAATCCTCATTATATGATAATATAAATTGTATTACTTGATTATTAGACCTAAAACGTAGGATATAGTGTCTTACAGATTCATAAAATCCATCACGTGTGGTCATTTTGA
The DNA here is from genome assembly GCA_963277665.1 of Viscum album. Lineage (NCBI taxonomy): Eukaryota > Viridiplantae > Streptophyta > Magnoliopsida > Santalales > Viscaceae > Viscum > Viscum album. The sequence goes on from OY728135.1 coordinate 1,375,299,147, forward strand.
TGGATATCCTTGATTTGAATCCAGAAAATAAATCTTTGGAGTATCCAAGTTCACCACAATTAGCAGCCAATGTTGCCTAAAAACACAAAAGGAATAATTAATAAAATATTTGATAATATAATTGATATGCTTTAATCATAGAGTTTTACCCCTACATGGTTGGTATTAGGAAGAGTCTGTCATCTGTAATCTTTCTTTCAAATGTTTTCAGCAATCCATTCACTATTTCATCCTTTTTTGATGGATCTATTTTTGTTAGATATGTTGATGTGGTATGAGAATTAAAGAGTCCGAATTTTGGATCATGGGAATATTCATTCAACTATTGTTCATATATACGTCTTTCAACAATATAAAATGAATTTAGTAATAATTTGAACATTAGATCAGCTTTTAGAAAATTGATTCATGAAAACATACCTCATATATATATTTACAACTATGATGCCTAGCCAACCATTTTCAAGGATCTCATTTTAATTTTCAGCAGCAACGAAATCTTGAATTTCCTCTCTGTATATATTCTTTTCAAAAACCACTATATGACTACTACCACCTCTTAGATTTTTATCCACATGAGACTTCAATGATAGTAAATGTGGATAGAGAATAGGTGGTGTTATTGTGCTTTCAGTAGATCTTTGGGATTGGTTGGTCGATCCTTTAGATGGGTTTGAGATGATGTTTGTCACCCCCTTCCCTTTATCCATTTATAATAACATTCATTGGTTCATACCATTTTTTCATTAATTGTTAGAGGTTTATCTTGAAAAAAATACCTCTTTGTCCTCATTTACTCTCAAAAGTTGTGACCGCCATGCAATGAATGTCCAAATAGCCTTTTCGACCATATTAATATCATCATCATCAAGTGGAATATGTAGCTCTACATTTGGCTCATGAACTATAGTAATAGTCACTTTCAGATGATCTTTTAGAAGTGGTCTATTATGTAGCTTGTCATCTGGGATATTGAACACTGTTGCCCTCACTTCAAGGTGATATGTGGGTGTTGACAGATATAAATCAAATTCATTATCACCTTGTAGAAGATCAGTATAGAAAAAGTATCATTTTATGTCTGATTCAAGTTTCATGGGAACAAATATTAGAATAATGTTTACCACGGCTAAGACAACTCTTTGAGGGGAATGGATCACCTCAAAGACGGTGGGGGTGGGGTGGGATCTTTACACGATGGTTTTTCCTGAGTTGTGTCTTATCCTTGCTTCCCACCCATAAAAGTTTCTAGAAAATCTACATGCTATTACAATCGTTCTTCAAGAGTTTCTAGTATTTAACTTATTTTTTTTCAATTTTTCATCACTGTCAGCTGTTTCTTTTTTTATCTCAAAATATACTCAGGGTGTCACCCCAAACCCCACACCTCTAACACGACCGTATTATTTTGGCTGCTTCATATCCATCGATAATAGGTTTGCATCCTCTACAAGAGTATCTGATTCCGGTGACGATCAAATATAGAAAAATAACTAATTATTTTTATGTAATATCAATTTAAGAAAATATTTTTACCGTTGTGTCGTACTTACACATATTTCCCACACTTTTTGTGTGTTCTCATATACTAGATTCCCTTCCATATTCACATGTGCCTCCTTATATAGCACATGACGTGAGATGGAAGTGTCTTTGGTTTTAGACTCATCAATCTACTTATAAATATTGAAATATAATTATGATTTTTTTTTATTGGAACATAACATTATTACTGTAAATTTAAAATACGTACCATTTTATTTTCTAGTGAAGTGTTCTCCATCATTACATTACGATAGGGGTATGTTGGTTTTGATGCACATTACTTATTTTCAGTACAGAGTTTCTGTTTCATAAATGAAATATTGACAATCAAAGTGATTAATACATGTATCCTCAAACAACGCATTATCACCCATAATGTACCTAAAACTTCTCATCCCCACGGAGGCCAATAAATACATCCCATGCTTCTTGGGATATCAGGTGAGCATAGACAATTGGTGGGTGTGGGTTTATTTTACCTTTGGAATCTTTCTGGTGACATTTTTTTTAAACTATAGTGAAAACCTCGGTGAATCCTTCCTACAAGCCTTAGTACATAATTCTTATGTGAATTGTCTATTATAAATGTACTCTTCAAGAGATTGAGAAGTGTAAGACATTGTTTCATTATTTTTTTGCCATTAAATTAAAGAAATAATATCCTAATGTTACCATAATTTATTCCCAGATCAAAACCTTCATCCCAGACACAACATGGTGCCATGAATCTATGTCAATCGGCACGCTTTGCCGAGTGAAAAATCTAATGTAACTAATAAACATAGAATATTTGGGATTCAAATTTTGTCTTCGTGCATTACATTTGACATCAAATTTGATGCATTTTCTTTTCACCTTAAGAACTTTGGCTAACACAGTCAAACTACGACACACCTGTGTTTTCTGCAATATTGTTCCTTCATCCCCGACCATTTCATCGATATCAAAATCATCTATATTTTCATCTGAAATTGTAGCAATGGACTGTGATGATGGTTGTTGGACCTCAACACTATAAGAAACAACAGGTTTAGAAACATGTTGTTGCTTTGTACTGTGAGCAGCCATAGTAGGAGCAGCAGCAACAGAAGCTTGAGAGACTTGTTCAGCCTCATGGTTTGGAGCACCAGAACATTCAGAAGTCATTATCTACAAAAGTGGTTTAACAATTAATTTAGAATACATAAACTCAGTAATGATAAGATAATAACACGAGATAATAATATCTATATTACAAAAAAAATATAACCTATTTATTGAACTCTATTTCTATTTTTCAAAGGATAAAGGGATTTGAAACCTCTATCGATTATCCAAATCCCTTCATTGTGGTCTCCTATAACATAAAAAACATCATCTACATTGGGAACACTGAAAAATGATTGTGACATACCACTGAAAGGATTGTTCTCAACTAAATTTTCATTGGACAATTTAGTAGTTTTGGATGATAATATAATAATCGACCACTTTCGATTTGCAGGATCTGGAACATAATAAACTTTTACCGCTTGTGATGCCATTATAAATTGTTCATCTTTGTACCCTTCTTTACTAAAATAAACATTCAAAAATCCTCATTCATCTATTTTAACACCAATATTGTTATCAAACCATTTTCACTGAAAAATCAGCAATTGGAATGTCGTATAATTCAACTCTCTCATATTTTTTTTGATAATGCCAAAGTATAACACATTTTCATAAATTGGATTTATATCCTTACTACTAGAAACATGCATCTCTTCAACCACAAGTGTAACTCCACTAATTTTCATGGTACTATGTTCAACATGTTCATCTATAAGGAACCTTTAATTACATAACCATTGTAAGATAATATGTACATACATACTCTGGTGGCTAGCCATCGAAGTCATTCTAAAATTGAATTCGGATTTTCATCCAACTCTTTAAAAATATGGTCCTAAAACTATCCTATAAACTGTTGATTATGTGTATTTGATATCCATTTTTTAGCCCTTGATTGATTCAACTGCCTAAGAATTTTTTGTCAGTTTCAATATATGGAGAAACCTCCCAACTGTTATGCAAAACATAAATGTGGGACGACTCTCGATCTGTAATACTGATTGTCACAACATATCTTCTGGAAATTCCCTCACCCTCAATTCATCCAGTGTGGTGAGATTTTGGGAGACCAATTATTTCCACATGAGATAGGTATTCGGTACAAAATTCAATGGATTCCTCAACAATATATTGCTCCACTATACAACCCTCTAGAAAACTTCAATTTTTGACATACCCTTTCAACATATTGATAAACCATTCAATGAGGTACATATATCTATAGTTCACAAGACCACAAAGTTGAATCTCTCTCACCAAGTGAATTATCAAATGAACCATCATATTAAGGAATGTTGGCGAGAAGAAAATTTATAATTCACATAATATGATGAATTTTTTTTCCATAGTTGACAATTTCGCCGGGTCTAAAACATTGCTACATATATATTTGAAAAAGAAACAAAGTTTTGTTAACCTATGACGAAAATTCTTGGGAAAAATACAATGTAAAGCTATAGGAATTACATCATGCATCAAAACATGGATGTCATGTTATTTCAAACCTTTTAACTTCAAATAATTTATTGACACAATGTTATTGATATTTTCTGAATACCCCTATAGAACCTTTACATCATTGAAGAAGTTTCAAAACTGATATCTCTCCTCCCTAGAAAGAGTGTTAGAATCTGGAGGAAGAATCATTTGATTTTTACCCTTCACGGATGCCAAATCTTCTCGTATTCCCATGTTAACCATGTCCAACCTTGCATTAATTCCATCCTTTGTTTTTATAGGGGAAATTAGAAACGTTCCGATTACACTGTCACAATCATTTTTTTCCACATGCATCACATCAAGAAAATTTCTAACGTATAAACAATTCTAGTGTGGTAATTCAAAAAAGAAAATGATATATTTTCCAACTGATTTTTGAATGGTTTTTGGAAAATGGTTTACAAAAAACAATGATCACATCTTTTACTTTCTCAGACAGCTGAACAACTATTAGTGTAGACGGTGTTATGTGTTGTTCTGAACTTCCATTGGATGATGTCATCTAAGTTCGGTAGTTTTGCCAACGAGATAGAAATTTACTATGTCCTAAAAACACTGATTTCAATGAATGTTTCAACCAAATTGATTATGTGTCTCTTTCTAACAAGAGACATCCTTGAGTTCCTTTAATTCTATAGTCAGAAAAATTTCCATATGTAGGGAAATCATTTATTTTCCCATACAACATCACTCTCAACGGGAAGAATTCATTTTTATAATCATCATACAACAGAACACTGAAATCCCAAAATACCTTCAAATCCTCGATCAAAGGAGCCAAATAAACATCAATATCGTTACCTGGTTGTTTTGGTCCTGATATAATCATAGATACCATGATGAATTTTTCTTCATGTATAACTAGGGTGAAAAGTTATAATTTTCCAATATAATAGGATATGTACTTTGAGTGCTGGTTTGAAAACCAAAAGTATTCACTCCATCTCTAGATAACGCAAGACGAAGGTTTCTCATCTCTTTTAAAAATTTAGGATAATCATGATCAATTTTAATACATTGAGGAGAGTCGTCCGGATGATGTAATTCCCCATCTTTATTTCTATTATCTATAATCCACGATATGTTTCTTGTTTTTTCTTCACTTCCATATAGATGCCTAAACCTTGGAATTATTTGAAGGTTCCATACAACTTTTGTAAGATTGGATTCATATTTCTTGTATCAAGATGCACCACAAATTGGGCATTCTGTATGCGATTTATTCTCCTTGAGAAACAATATGTTGTCTTTCAGGAAGGAATGTATTCTTTCATAAATCATACCCATTGAGCATAGCATTCATTTAGCTTCATATGTACGGATTGAGAGCTTAGTATCTTCTGGGAGCATGTAATTCAAGAGAAAAAGTATTTCTGTAAAACTCACATCACTCCATCTGTTTCCTGCTTTCCATTTATATAACTACAGTATAGCTCACAATGTTGTACATTTAGTGTATCCAGCATACAATGTAGTCTTTTCACAACTCTTTAACTTCTCAAACCATTTTGGGAAATCACGGAGATCATCTTCAATTTTCTTTGCCATTTCCTCAATACGATCTTCATCATCATTAACATCTGTAATAACATAATCTATACAGTCTTCTTCATTATCCATATTTGTATTCATATCTGATGATCCATAAATCGCATTTTTATCCCAGCCAGTAGCTACATTCACTTTTTCTCCTTGTTTATTCCAACATTTATAGTTCTGATCTATTATTTGACATATCAAATGTTCTTCCAACTCCTCTGGAGTAAGTATTCAAGAATAAGAATAATGTAAACACAGAAAAAGGATTTGAGAAGGATCCTTTGCGTGATCCTTTGAAAACTTGATGAACTATTTCACTCCGTTCTCATACTCTATTGTCAAAAGATTAGAAACCATCCAATATTTATTCATCTCTATCCTATTTGAATCTAAAATATTAGTATTTATAGTTCAAAGACACAAAAAAAGACGTCTAAATACAGTAGAAGAGAACCACTTCCTTATAAAAATAGATATTAATAGAGCCTAACCATTTCCAATAAATATTTGGAAATCAACCGAACCAGGACAGACTCCTCATCAAAATCAACATAGTTTCCAAACACAAAGGGGTTCGCAGGGATAATCACTTGTGTCATAGATGGTAAAACTAAAATGACGTCATCCTCTATGGCTCATCCTCCTCTATCGGGTCAGCCCTTTTATGGTCAACTAGTCCATCATTTTATACCTCACCAACCTAAAATACATATGGATAAAAACTAGTAGCCAGCTCTATAAGTAAATAAACGATTCTCATAATCTCAAAAATATAGAATTCATTAAATATAATTACTTTAGATTCATTATAGTTTCCTAAAATCACCCTAGTCGAAACACAAGAATAATCAAGAATGATACATCTACCACTCCTAGGTCTCTTCACTACATTAAATATCATCATGCCTAATATTTTTGGTAAGCTCAAGTTACTTAGTTTAAATCACTAGGGGAGATAATCACTTGTTTCATGGATGGTCTCCCATGTTAGTCCATATGAAAATTTTAACAAATATTATTGACCTATAATCCCATTAAATCCTCATGAGTGTGTAATTCCAAACTCCATCTTAAGTGTAATATCAAAAGAATATATATTAATAAATTACCCCATATCCACTTCACCACTAATATGGTCATTATCACACTCAAATGAAATATTTATTATTCTTCATCCCCTTATATATAATCTCATAACCATATATCCACACATACACATGTGACAAACACATAAAAAAACTATATCCACATCACAACCGCACATCACATCCTCATCAAATTCTGATATCATGAACATAAACTTCGTACTCTCCTCCTATATTGCACAAACCCCACTATGTATCCACACCAAATACACATAATCATGTCAACAAGAATATATATACACCAAAACCTAAAGTCATTATAGGTCGTATATATACACCCACTATGATCCATTACAATTCATAAAAAGTGTGAAGGGGGGGAAGGGAAGAGGGAGTGGTTCTATATGTGTTCCCTCTATAACCTAGATATAGATAAAAACACAAAGAAACAAAGTACCCATATGGATTTCAATCAGGTTATTCGACTAAAGTGGTGGTGTATAAGAAATAATAACAAAATATAATAAGTATATACTCACACATAAATCTTTCCTAAGGGTTTACACCAAACTAACATTGCAAACACCCTCTTCAACCATTTCATTATTACTACAACCCTCTTATGACCACATCCATTATAATGTCACAAATAATCCCCAACTAATCACATAAGCATCCATATCAACATTTCCAACTTCTAATTTAATTTAACATTATAATTTCTTGGATTTTTATTACTATATGCATTTCAATTGTTAACCATTTTAATGTAAAACCAATCGTTAAATCACAACCCACTATAATCCATTCATTAATGATTAATAACATTTATTCTATCTATAACCATTTATTAAACATAATTATTCCAATCATTATTATTAATAATTTAACAAACCATAATTTATCAATTCCAACCCATCAACCCTTACTATTTTCATTTATTCCAACCATATTTTATGCCAAAAGGAAACTATAACATCACCCAATAACAACTAAATTATCATGACATAAAATACAACTAAACACATTCTAAAATCCATAAAAACACTTATTTTCTTCCTAAATAGCCATATCATTGCTATCATAATCACACAATAATCCATCCATCACTACTATATTAATTATCACACCACATGCTCCCGACCACATCAATCGACCATCACCCTTATAATCATAGTGATAAATACCCCATACATAGTATCATGGAAGGGAAAACATATAATAAATTCACACTAAAAACTACCCCTTAAAAACTCTATGATATTAAATTATAATATATAGTTTAAATATAACACATTAATTACATATTTCCATACAACCAACTCATTACCTACCTTAATTGACTAGAAAATAAGGAAAGGTGATTAAAACATATTATTAGTAGTATGAAATTTCATTCACAACCTCAATAATAAATCACTTAGCAACAACACCAATAAATCCATAAACACACAAGAAATATTATGGAACATCATAAATCACATGCAAAACTTCATATTTACTTTAATTTCCTTTAGTGTAATTCATAATTGTATTTAGGTTAATAAGTACTATCCATCCAATGGAAACAAAATAACATGACAATTCCACCATTTATACATAATAATGAAGGATAAATTTCATATCCTCAACCTCAACTAAATATATAACTAATATTTCATAACAATGAGAAGAATGGTCAAATAAAACATGACTTAACACATGAGGGTAATCTAAAATTCCAATGTATTACCATCAAATATTAAAACCATCAAAAAATGAATCAGCATTGTTGCCACATCCTTCATAGGAAGAATGTTCAAGAAGATAATCAAAAATAAGAGAAAAGAAATTCACCTTATAGGGGGAGAAGCAGGGAGCCTTCTGTGCTACGTCGGGAGGGGAAGGCATAACCTCCATAGGGGGAGGTGCACGGGAGGAGCCACCAACTGTTGAGAAATGGAGGAGTTGGGTTCGCAGGGAGTAGGGTCAAGTAGAGAAGAGGAGAAGAAGGGTTATTGGGGATGAGGATTCGCTGAAGGGGTTCGAGGGGGAGGATAAGGAGTAGGCCCAGTGGTGGAGATCCGGCAACACAAAGATCGGGGGTGGGAGGGGAGTTTTCAAAGGGGTACAATACCACGATATCTTTAGGGCGCGATAGACAGAGGACACTATGTGATCAATTTTATAAAATATGGGACTACGGTTTTATCAATGATTTTTTAGTGCTCATAAAGGGATTCTTTATCAGCGGTTTTTTCTTCGCGCTGATAAAAACTGGCGCTTCCTTTGCCCGTTTTTTGTAGTAATGACACCTCATGCCTCACTGATTCAACAAATATAAGAAAAAATAACTCCCCAAAACTAATAGAAACATTATATAGGTTATGTTCATCTCAAATGACATCATCTCAAAGCCATAATATATTTTACAAAAGAGATATTCCAAATATTAAGGTAACATTCCCAATTGCTCATTTTTCATCTATTTTCCTTTATTCTATTCTAGTACACCCTCAAAACAATTATATTCATGAAACTATGAACAAATAAGTGTTACTAGTATATTGAAATGGAATTAAACTAATTTAATATTGATTTTATACATTTATCTATAACCATTCAAAAAATTATGTCGTCTTCTTGTGTACATATAGACTACCGCCTCTGTGAATAATGATCTTAATTTTTCATATACACCTTACTCTGATAGTTATGAAATCATATTTACTATTTTAATATGACAATTATAACATTATTAATATTATTATATTATTAACCATTCCATATCTCCCCCCAAATATATGAAAAATTATTGCTTCACCACTGCATACATGTTGACTATAACCTCCATGAAAGTGACATATTACATTTTTCACTATTGTATTTTTATTATTTATCCCAATATCATCTAAAATAAAAAAACATATTAAAAAAATTTAAATAAAATAATTATGACTTTATTAAAATGATATAATGTAAATGGTATCATTTTCTTAACCATACACACCAATAAATATAACATATTTTTATTTGGTTCAATTTAACCACCTACACGAACAATGCTATAAATATATATCATGCATGAGTATAGAAAATTAACTACTAGAGATGATAGAAAAAAATTATAAAATAATTTTTTTATAGTTTTGAAATGGTAATATTAATATTTAACTAATATTAATATTTAACTTTTTATGATTGTACAACACTTTTTTTCTTAAAAATTATCAAAAAATTAATCTACATTAGGGAATTTACACTACCATTATAAAAAAATTTAGTGAACAAAAAATCAAATCCAATAACACTTGATGATGAAAAATAAATATAAAGAACTAATATATTTGTAATAAATGATTATAAGTTAAGTTATAAGAAATTTTTAGTATTAAAAATGTTATTAAATCTATGATTAAGATAATTATTTTCATATAAGAGGATAAAGTTATTTTTATAGAATTCATGAATTAAGGGATGTGTTTTTCCATCTCAATTTTTCTTCATTGATATAGTATATGAATCCAGTAGTTATTTTATTTTTTATTGTGCAAATATTAGAATTTAATTTATTTTACCACAATTTTATAATCAATATATCGAATTTTTAAAATTCATATCATCTTCAACTTTTTATGGGAAATATAATGATGATGTAAGGGTTTATTTGCTTCAATTTTTAAATCTACCAGAAATGTTTGATATTAAGAACATGAATTCTTTTACATGGTGAATTCAATACAATATTTCATTCATATAATATAAATATTAAAAATTTCATGATATTTTAATCTCAATTTTATGATATATCTCCCATGTTATTTTGATTCATATATTGGTAAATCCATGAGGTATTTTGATAACATAAATATATTTTCTTGAGTTATAATGCCACTTTATGAACATATTTATTATATATTTAGTTTCATGTGAATTTAAATATTATTTCATGGTACAAAATAATTATATTTGGGGAAAATTAATTTTAAATTCAATTCTTTTACCTTGTTAAATTTCATTCTAAAAAATTATATCATTATTAATAATTATTACCATATTATTTAATAATGGTTTCCCATCATTATCAATATTTTTCCAATACAACCAATTATCTCATTAATATTTGGAAACCCAACATTTTTTTATTTCATATCATCTTCATATTTTTTTTACTATTTTTAAAATGAGTTTTTATCCATTTTTACTATGTGGTTTTCAATATTGATATATAATATTAATAAAATAATTTTCTTATATGATAATTGTTTATCTCCGATTCCACATTTCCTTAAAATAATGTTTTTGTGTTTTGAAGGATCTGTTATTGAGGGTTATTTTAAAAAAAAAATATTTCACACAAAAATTTTAAAAATCGCCCATAAATTTTTCAATGATAATATTTATTTTTTTTTAAAACACTTTTGTGATCTTGCTTCAATTTTATTATTTATCTCAAAATGATTAATTTCTATAGAAATTAATTTTCACCAACTACTCTCTATATTATCTTATACAATTCCATGGTATTACAATCATAGAAATTGGTTACTTATTTTTTCTTACATTAATCACCCACTTTGTATAATTGTTATTCTTTCAAATTTAATTCCTCCATGAACACTATGTATTTATTTCCATATATCGGAGGGTGTTCACCTATTGTCATATGTCAATTAATTCTTGAAATTATTGACTAAACCCAATACTTTTTACCAATATAATGTAAATACCATATACCCCATCATCACAATTTATGGGTATTTAAGTTTAAATTTGTTTAATATCATTGCATACTCATTTATTTGAAAAGATTTTAACATGTTTTACTTATTAATAAAATTTTGACGAATGTATTTTTGTTATTCCTTTTGAAAGGGAAATTAAACCCATTTTATTTCCAATGATTATTTATGATATAATGAATTATTAGTTTCAATTATCATGTATATATATTTATGTATGATTGATGTATGGGGTTCAATATTACCATATAATTAATTAGTTTTATGTTTATATCTTAGGATTCATGTATACACTTGTCAAAATATGTTTTCCTTCCAAGGGTGAGTGTGAAAAATGATTGAAAAGGTCAAGTGGTTTTTAGTTACTCAAGAATGTTATGATACCCAGTGTGTATGTCTGTGCCAAATTTATTTTTTATGGTATGTTTCAAGGGCATGTAAAATTTCTTTTCAATATGTTTGTAATAATCCTTATTAGATCATGTTTATTATATTATAATTTAACACTATATTTTAATTGTATATGTTTTTATTATGAGATTAATTGTCTATCTATATTTACCTATGAAAAAAATATTATTGTTTCATGTTATTCTAAATGATACATTTCTCCCTTAATTATGTTTTTTCATATTCTTATGAAGAAACCCTTTATGACGAGTTGATAGGTTTTCCTTTTATTGTGCATTTGGGATCACCCACATTTTTTTTCATTTTCCCAAGGAAATTATATACATGACTATTTTTAGAATAATGTTTTATGTAGACATAAATAATGGTATACATTGACCCCAAAATGGATGTACTAGTATAGTGGAAAACTGTCTTATTGGATGAAAAATTCATTGGAGCTAATATTTAATGAAACTAAACTTTCATCAATGAAGATTATGTAAGTGGGATGTAATGCTTAACTTATGAGAATGATGATATATAAATATATATTTATCTTTGTTCATCCCACATGCAATTGAATCAAATTTTTAAAGAATGTGTTTTTAGAACTCGATCTTAGAGTATAGCCCTAGGGTGCCTCAAAAACCATCATACCATTCTCAAATATTTACTTAACCATCCATTATAGATAAAAATCATGAATCCCAAATGGAATATGTGATGATAAAAAGGGTTTATTTTATAAGGTAGGGTAAATTATTGAACATTTACATTGATAAAAAATTATTTTTTAGATTAGGGGGATGATTATGTATACTATAATATCATAAGATAAATATATAAAAATTGATAGGTTTTAAACAAATCATCTTTTTCTATCATACCATTAAAAAAATTGGTATAAATACATACGAGAGAACTATTGATGGGAATATATGAAATTATATATTATAGAATATACATAAATATTACTAGAATATCTATAAGTGAAAGAAAAAAGAAAAAAATACCTACTGGATAATGAAAACATTACCTAAAAATTTATGGAAACTAGATAATATCACCTTAGATTTTTTTAAAGGTTATTACAATAAATTTTTTTTGAATTAACATATTGTTAGTGTTAGAAAATTTTATAAATACTTCTCATTTAATTACATTTGGGCGGACTTTTCACCTTATCTTCTTATAATGATAAACATTAGAGCTGTGGTGAGGCTATATAAAACTCAATTACCAATTTTATAAAATTGAAATAAAATAGTAGCCTCAAAATTATTGAAATATATCCTTAATGGTATTAATAAAGAATTTAAATTTATTATATAATATCATCATTATAATTATTTCTAATCATAGTAGGTAATATATAAACTTTAGGATATATTAATATCTTTTTCAATGGAATTCGAAGGAGGATAGAATCAATATATTCATTTTTTCAAGTTCTCATATAAAAATAGAACTAAATCAAGTATTTATAAGTATCCTTGTTATTCCATTTATGGGAATAAATGTTGAACTCCAATATGTTGGGTTAAAAATGAATAAAAGAGTCTATTGGGACCCAATCTAAGTAAAAAATGACTGATAAGTTTAATGTCATTTAGTAACACATTGGAGTTTCAAAAAGTTATTAGAAGAGTAATGTTGATAACTATTGATGAGACTAAGAGTTCGAGGTTGGATAAAAATTATATCTTCATATATCATCATAGAATATAGTAGTTAGATTTTGTAGGAATGGAAGGCATTATCTCTAATTCATTGGTCCCTTTTATATACTTGATTGCATCATATTTTTAGCCTATTCACTAGAACTCCCAGTAAAATTGCCTCAATTATATAAAATATATTATATATACATTTGGAGGTATTAACTACCCTATCTTACATAAATACTGAATATAGATGTTGTATAATTGGAGAATGATATCTCATATCTGGAGAATCTCATGAAGATCTTGTATTGTAGTGTCAATGTTCTACACACAAAAAAACTCACATGGTGAAAGTACCTTGTCATAAATATAAGCATGAGGTGGAGACATGTGGACTTGATGAATCATTGAGAAAAAGGTACCCTTATTTATTTCAAATGATAGTATGAAATAAAATTTGAAGGGTTCATTTTTTAGAGGGGAGAATGTAAGAACCTGAAATATTCATTCATTTGTTAATAAAATTACTAATGTTTAAAAATGCATACTTTTTAATGTATTACAATATAAGTACATAAAAAATATGTTACACATAATGAAATAAATTTGATTATAACTTCTTACATTAATGCATGGTGTTAAATGGAAAAGTATAATTCACACAAAATGGTAAACTATAAAGGCTCAAATTCTCCCTTGATGACCACTCATTCCATAAAAGCTATAGAATGGTAGAGTAGGATTAATAATATGATAGAAATTACTAATTTAAGTGTAGATCCCTTGTAAAAATAATTGTGAATGATGAGGTTTGAGAATAATAGAGTATATATTGGGTATTAAGGGAAATGTAGTGACTTGAAATCTACCATTCCATTATTATTATAGTGAGATAATTATATAAAAATTTCATATTATTAATATTTGAAAAAATAACCAATTTTTTGTATAAACATTGATAATTAAAATTGTTGGAAATAATTTTACCATAAGAATGAGTATATATAACGGGTAATGGCATGAGTTAATTTATATTTAATGGGGAAATGATAGACTCAACATGTAGAATCATACCACCCAAAGACCATTTTTTAGAGTTTGGGTGGTGGGTATCATCAAGGGTGATCTCACAAGGCCTATCCCAATCATAGAATACACAAGTGAGGCTTGACCAAAATCACATACATGGGAAGATAAAGATTGTGGAGAAGACCACAAAATCAATGTTAAAAGAACCACTCCATGAGAGTACCACCAACACAAAACTCACCCTTAGGGATTATACTTGTTTGATAAGGGTTTATTTATTTAGACACATTATAGTATTACAACTTAAATCCATTTAAAAACGATAGAGTTTTTAATTTGATCCAACATTTTTTTAAATGTATCATACTTTCAAAAAATATAAAATTCACATGATTAGATGATAATATGATACTTTTTTTCTAATAACAAAACCAAATTTTTTTTCTTCTGAAAATATATATTTCTAAATGAAATATTTTTTTGATAAATTTATAAATTTTAAAAAATATTATTTGTATAAAATTATGTAATTGTTTTATTTCTTTTATAAATTATAAAATAAATTTATCAAATCTTATATACATTTTATATGTGTTAAATACTTAATCATATTATAAAAATCAGAATCCTTCTATAAATAAGCATTTTATATAAATATTTTATTTCTCATATTTATAAAGTTATTTTTATATATCATTCTTGAAATCAGTATGTCAAAATTATATATTTTTCAATTTTTAATATAGTTATAATTGATTCATATTATTTATTAAAATATATAATATGGTATAACTATGTGGTTTTTATTTTGATATAATAATGATATAAAAGTGATGTAATAGATCATATAAAATCCTTATTGGAGATATATTTTTTTCCTCCTAAATATATTGAATTTAAATTTCATATGGTTAGTTTTCAAAACTTATAACGAATCTTCTAGTAGATTAAGTATATTTTTAATTTATTAAAATTATTATTTATTAAAATTATTCTTTTCATCATAAAAAATAAAATATAAAAATAAGATTTCATGTCATAAAATATTAACATAGTAATGAATTCCCCCCTTGGAAAAAATATAGTATAATCCCATGGGAAGGAAAACTAATTTTCATTTTTTATGACATAGTGTCAAACAAAATTTGATTTAAAATTAATTATAAATTCCACCAATTTTTAAAAATACATATCCATTGAACCACTCTTTCCCACTCAAATTATTTTCAATAAGAATATCACGATGTTTCTTTCTATAGGGTCTTTACAAAAATCTGTTTAGGTTCCCAGAAAATATAATCAATATATTTAAATCCACATTGAAATTGAAAGGATTTATTCCAAATCAATTTCATTAATGTACTTAATTTTTATTAAATATTATAATTTTCAAATTACTTTGATTTCATATATTTATGATCATTCCATTCCTTTTGAAATGATGTTTTATCAATGATGTTCTTATATTATCTCTCATTTACCCTGTTAAAGTTTATATTTTCTATACCCATTATATTTCCAAAACCATCCTTTGAATTTCTATGCCACCCTTTATGATTTTGAGTAAAAAATATTATATTATTTCATACATATTAATATAAATGTAATTGTTCTAGATTGATTGTGGATTTTCATGTTTAAATATCATATTCCTTCTCTTGAAATTAAAATTTTCAAATACACATTCCATTATGTTCTCATGAACTCAATGATTATATTAAAATATTAATAATTATTTGAGGGTTATTTATGAAATGATTTATTATGATATAAGATATATATGGCACAAATAAATTTAGGCAATTTATGGGTGTTACCTAGAGGCTCTCTGAAGCACTAGGTATTCTTTTCCTATTAAGGTAAAAATTTCAGTGTCTATGTGATATTATCCTGGAATGATAAGTTATGATGTCATGGAAGTGTTTATGGACATATAATTATGATTTCATGTTTAGTATTTATTCTACATTCACTGGATAGTATGATTTTAGGGTGTCATCCTTATCATTATGTTCTTTAATTTTGTTATTTTAACACCCTAAGGTTGAGGTAGTTTATTATTTTATTATGTATTTAGAAGATATATAAGTATTTAGTTGAGTTATAAGAGTTTTTGGATGTTTTTGGGGTGTTTTGGAATCTTTCTTGAGGGTACATAGTTTGAGAAAAATAATAGAAATAAGTGTACATTCCCCAGGAAACTATTTTAGGGATATAGAATATTTCTAGGATGTGAAATAATTAGTATATATCTTAGAAAAAATGTGTTATAACTATGAAACCATATAAATTTTTGGATAATTTTGTTTTTACAGGTGGTTTATTATTTACTAAATGATTCGAACAAACCATGAATCCAAGGGTATTGTTCAGTACCATATGTATAGTTGGTGCATTATTTGTGAAACCATGTAGCTTGACCATGATACATCATTAATAAAATCCAAAAATTAGTTTTTATCCAAAAAAAATTACATGACACTGTAATTCTTTCTCCCTTGATCTTAGTTCTCAAAAAAATGCTTTATATATGTATTTTTTGGGATTAAAATATTCCTAGTGGCCAATTCCAATGAATAAAAGAGCATTAGATTTTAAATATCAAAGTTAAGACCCTTTTTTATCCTTTATCTGATAGATATTATAATTATTTTAGAGAGTATAACTAGATCATGGATTTCATGAAAAAATAGGTTTTCGGTCTTGTTATGATTAAATCATGATAAGTTTCATTGTAGAAAGAAAAATAAGATCCCAGATCAATAAAATCAAAAAATCAATTATCGAAAAAATAATATTTGAGGATAGTGTATTATACATCATTAAAATTTATCATGTAATTAAATGGATATGGATTTTATAAAATAAAATTTGTCATATTTGACTAGAAAAATCATGATACACCCTATCGAAATCACTTATTTCTTCTACTTCAAAAAATCATGAGTTGAGGGAAACTCCTATAATTTATTTGATAAAATGATTCAATAAAATTTCGAATAAAGGCTTTGTGTATTTGGGAATGGAATGTAATTGGGTAGTGTTTTTTCACATGCATGTGGAAATGGCATTATGGGTTAAACCTGGCTTCGGTTCCAAATCAAGAACTTTGGATGATACTTCCATGTAAGGACTTGGGATTTGACAGATATGTTTCATATTGTGTGTTTGATTATTCATATGGATTCTTAAGATAAGATTTAAATTGTGTTAGTGTATAGTATGAGATAATTGGTGTATTCTAGATATATACATTAGTATGTTGTGTTTCAATTCTATTTATATATCTATCTTGATAACTAGTTTTATACTGTAGGTCTATTTTATAAAAACCCATCCAAAATTATTTATATTTTAGTGTAATGTTTGGGAAGTGCTAGGAATTTCCTACCAATTTCATATACTCACCCCCTTTATATAAACTTTTATTTATAAGCAAGTGTAATTTATTCTAATGTAGGAATAAGAATGATTTTTTACATCTTTATTGGAGTTTCTAGATGATGTGGTTATTAGTGGAATGAACTATGAGTTGATTGAGATTTAGAGACTAGTGTAGTACCCCATTGGTACTCAGATATTAATTTACTTAGTATTTTTAGACATACTATTTTTATTTATTACTAATGAGAATATAATTAGGTTTTACTTCTTTTTGTTAATGGGATTCATATTATATTTTTATCATCCATCATGTTCACTTTAATATCCTTGTAGTTTTTTATTATAATTTTTTATATAAGTAAAATATTTACCCTGTTTTATTTCATACACTTTGTATTTATTTCATGTGTTTGGTTCCACATATGATTATTGAAATTTTAGCTCTACCCAAACCAATCAGTTGGGATGGGATGCTATAAATGGTATCAGTTTTTTATTACCCATCAATTGATATTGTATCTATGAGATATAATTTTTTGAAACTAGAAATTTATATCATAATATATGTAGTTAGAATTTTTATAGTGAACTTCGTGATACAGTGGTGGTACAAGTGAAGAAGCTATTGTTACCAACTTATAGGTATATTTTTACCTCATTTTATTGGGCTTAAACAATGTGAGTTTGATGTCATGCATTAGTAAAAGGACATACCACAAGAATTTCATCATCTAAATTTTATTCCAAATTTTAGTTTTTGAGTGTAATTATACTCTGATCTTAGTTTTGGTACGGTTATATATTGTATAAATGGTTATCTAAAATCATATAATAATTGACATGAGATTTGCATTATAGTTCCCAAAAGATACCACCAGTCATGATACTTATAATTAAATAAGATGGTTTGGATCAGATTAAGGCTCCAGTTGAACCATGGGTGAATTGATATATTTTATAGGGTATTATAAAACCATTCCAGGATATATTTTACGTTATTGATGACATAGAATAATTTTTGTGGGGCTAATATATCCATGTTAATCATGTTAAGGGAATTACATGTGAAAGTTATGAGAAATTTTTTAACAATCAGTTCTACCCACACACATTATATATACCAAAAATAATTGAATTATTTGATCTTAAAAAACATAATATTTTAAAGAAGTTATATATATCATAATTAACATTTTGGTCATGATTTTATCTAAAGGAAGGTTTCAAAGATTTTATCAAGTCACGTATATTAGAGTAAGAACTATAGATAGATATTCTCTCTATGATATCTTTGTTTTGTATTGAAAAATATAGGGATACAGTGAACAAGGAAGTTGTCAAAAAAAGATATTAATGGGAACTAAAAGGGTGTAATTAACAATTTTTAATGGGAAACTTATCAGAACATTATTTTCAGGAATAAGAATAGAAGGGATAACTACTCTAAAAGTATTATAGATTCATATAACCATTCAACCGAATTAGTCTCCTCCCCTATCATCATAGTATTTTACAAGGTTTCTTTCATTGTCACTTATTATAGAATAATAAAATAGAATATATAGAACCGTATCAATAGTGTCACAACTATGACCCAAGAGGACCCCAAAATTTTTATTATACAAAATGAACGATGTCAATAAATATGGATAACTTAAATATGTCCCATGAATCTAATTAACAATTGATAATATTTCATTAGAGTAATTATCATCCCTAGAATCAGGTGGACCATGATTATTATAGGAGGACCACAATAGTCCATCCAATGCCACCCAAACATGTGATAATGGGTAACTTAGTATGAGTTTATGGAACATTTTATAGAGCTAATAAAAAGATTATAAATAAACATTTTGGACCCCCACTAGTACTAGGTACCAACCTTCTTAACTAAACACTTATACAAGTCCTAATTACTATTAGTGCTACATAAATTTTCTTCTTATATAATAAATTGATTAGTCTTACATTTGGAAATAATTTCTCTTATTATAAACATAAAAAACACAAAGTGAATGAGAATGCAAGGGATATATGTTTTAGGTGTGTTCCATTACCATTAATGAAATGCAATGTTTGTGGTATTTTACTATAATTTAAATTTAAATCATTGATTTAATTCTTGTAATCGATAGGTTGGTATGTGGAAACTCAAATATAACATACAGAAATATGAAATCTCTTTAGATGAATATTTAATAATTTAAAAATTTAAATACACCCATGAACCATTAATGTTTAGTTTATTTGGATACTAGATACATAATTAACTTATATCATGAAATTTATTCAACTTATCCCAAAATTCTCTTCATATTATTACCCCTCAATACATGTCATACATTTAACCTTATATCAAAACCCGATGAAGGAAAACATATAAAATGGTGAGCAAAGATACTGAATACTGGTAAACGTGGGAGCCATCAGATAGTGATGATATTAATACATAACATGTTCATAAAGGGATGAGAATATGACCTCAAAATTTAGAAATAATACCAAATAATTCATATGTCTTATTATTGTAATAAGGATTTGGTAATTCATAAGACATGAATTTTAGAAAAATCAAAATATCTTGAGCCGTGAGAACATATCATGAGCATAATAACTTCTCATATAGTGGTATAAAAATTGTGTCAAAATCATAATCCTAGAAATCATTTTTCAAATCTACCTATTAATGAATTGGTTACATGTTTTCCATGGAAAAACCACCTACCTACCATCTTTGGGCTCAAGATAACATCCTGTATAACCTCTTTCAATCTTGGGATTTTATCTAATATACCCTATGATATAATAAAAATTAAAAATTACCCAATATAATAGAGAGATATATCGAACATAACTGTAACATAATCATAATCCATTCATATAAATTCTATGAGATCATGAAAACATATTTCGTTATTATTACTCAACCCATGGAAAAAATGGGTTTCATTAATATTTCCAAATTATAATCAACAAACATATATTAAATGAATAAGGATAGTGTCATTATATAATATTACCAGTGAAGTGTAGGTAACATTAGAAGATTTATTAAATATGAAATCAACATTAAATTATTAAGGGGTATTTCAAGTGGAAAGTACCCTTTTTAGTTTGAAATCACTTATTCAAAATCTAAAAATCTCTACAATATTAGAGAGTTTTTTATTTAAATGAAACATGTAATATTCTTAAAGAATTTTGAAGAAAAGTAATAGTCATAATGGAGGTAAATAGAATTCATTTGGTAAGCATTAAAAAAATATTTCTTTCACACCTTTGAAAAAATTTACATCATTTTGATAAAGTCAATGAGATCCATTTTGATCATATTTATAAAATGTAAAAAATGGGTAAAATCGATTTTTATAAATCATTTGGAAATAGTAAAATAAATCTCAAAAATATTTTAATAAAAATATATACAAGGATGATATTAATTCTATAATAAATTGAAAAACAAATCCAATTATCTTTTAAAACATATTTTTTGAGACTATTGAGTACTTGGAGAGAGGAAAATAGTTAAACTTATAATTTCATGAAATAACTTGAGGGGATGTAATATGAAAATAATTTTTAATATAATGATCATATAATTCCATCATTGTAATTTAATGTGTAAACTACCTTGGTAAAAAGTGAGATTTAACATAAAACCCACACCACATTAGTAACTTTTGAATCATAACTCACATGATAGAAATTACATCCAATGGAACTTCAAATTACATGAATATAAATAGAATCATGATAAAACATATAAAAGGGTAATTATGTGCACCAAAATATTGAAACTAGTGATGAATATGGCATTTGTATTATAAACATGAAAGCGATATGTGAAAACCCTTACCTCAATTCGAACTTATATCATAAATGATTTTAACATCATGTATAACTAATTTAAATTAATTATATTTAGATAAACTAAATTTTTTTATAATTTTAATACCATAAATGGTTTACATATAAAATATTATCACCCATTCACTAATAATAATTAATTATCGTTATCTTTTTTTTATTAACTGCTTAATTTTTCATGTATGTTTAGATTTTAAAGTTATAGTCCTCAAATCATTATCATGGTTTCATCATATCATAAAACTATTAATTTTTTATGTATCATATTTAATCATTATATAAAATTTTAAACTATTTATATTACACAATTTAGTGATATAAAATACATCAATTCCGGGAGGTGGTAGTCTATAAGTATGTATAAGTGTTGTTTCTACTTTTCTATAGATAGAATGAAAGTAAATAGAAAATCAATTTATGTTTATAGAATAATTATTATATCATTAATACCATATTTTTTTAAAATCTATAATAATTACAACCCATTTAATAAATATATAAAAAATGAAACATATCAATTTGTGAATGTGGTAGATCACACAAATGCACAAGCAATATTCTCATTTTTAGAAATATGGGAAGGTATGAATCAATATATGATAATATATTTATTGACCCATAATTATGTGATAAATATTTTATAAAAACTTTAAACACATAACAATCAAGTAAATTTAGTGATGTAAATTGAATCATATCACAATATGGAGGCATTAGTCCATATATACACATGACTGATACATTAATTTCTAATTTGATGTAATAAAGGTTGATTATGGTTTTACCTAGTCATAATAACACATTTTTATATTTATGATATTACATACCTTATGTTATGATGGATACAAAATATTTATAGGATTTAAAATAAGAAATAGACATTGATAGTGTTAGGTAATATGATTATATATTCATTGAGAGATATACTTCAGCATTGTTGACAATACCAATTTAAATACCTAAAGGGGGATGAATTAGGGTATGAATGAAAAATATAATGACCCATTTCATCTTGTTTTATATTTACACAAAATCCACTTCACTCCCTTTCCCATAGAAATAGATAAATGGAAATTACAAAAAGCATAGGACATAACAATTTTAATTGGTTCACCCATGTTGGGATATATACAAGAATCACACAATGAAAATATGTCAATATAAAAAATTAAATTATTCTACGATATTGTTATATTTTACAGTGAATAAACACTTTATCACATGGTTACCACTATTCACACATTGAAATATCAATGATCACTCAACTGATGTGAATACACTACTCTAAAAATTTATTTCATTTATCTAAATCACCATAGAATTAGTTCACACATATGTGAGTGTCCCATGAACATTTCTTTCACCCATTTTTTGAAATATAATTTACCAAATTGATTATTATTTGAAAAAAACTTTCAAAAAATAATTTCATTCATTCTTGAAATGATATAACATCTTCATGAAATTCCTTGAATCATGTACCATGAGTTCCTTGTGACCCGCCTTTGATTGGTAGATGGATTATTCCTTATGAAAAAATTATACTTTGCGAGATGAATTGTACATAAAAGTAAATATTCCTCATTAACTCATATTACATAGTGAAATAAAATCCTTTATGAAATATTCTTAGTCTTAGATCAAATTCTCTAGTTTTGAAGCTCTCTAGAGAACTTTTCAATACTTAATAAAGAGATTTTATGTCCACTACATATGAAAAGAAAAATGAAAAATTATAAAATAAAAATTAAATATAAACACTTTTTGAATATATTCCACCACATAAATATATTTCTATATTGTTCTCATAACACATAAATAACCTTACGATGACCTCTTAAATAGGAACTTTTTGAAAATGATGAGAAACCTTTATAGAAATCTCAAAATCATCATTTTTACTCCAAAAATTGATAGGGCCCATTTTTCTATGAGAGATAAATTCAATTGAATAATTTATTCTATAATAAAATTATAATATTATTTATAATATCCATTTATATTCATCACATACATTCCATGTGATTTTCTCTTCGACTACAAGCTGCCTTTATGGTTTTTCATATTTCATATGAGGTCTGACATATTTTCTATGCGGTCTTCCATATTTTCTATGTGTTCCACCAATTTTTAAGTGTGGGAAACTAAACCACCATAAAAAACTACATTATAAACAATGATGATATAACATTTTGAACTGTATTTGTCAAAAAAATCAATGAAAAAACCATGAAACACCACTAATAGGGAATTTTTCCCAATAATATCCTCCATTAAGAATGCTGAAATCACTTTAAATACATTAATTAATATATTGAGAAAAATGAAGAGACCATCTTATATAAACAGCACTTTCACTATGTGACTATAATGTAAAAAAAGGTTCATCCAACATGTTCTTTAGGCCCACATTAGAGAAGATTTATGTTAGAAACAAGAATAACATGCAACATTCATCAATGATCGACTTTATTCTTGATACCTCTTGATGAACCAATTTTAACAATATCTATTAATTAAATCCAGTACAAAATGTTTATTTTTTTAGAGATCAATCCAACTTTGACACCATGCATGGATCAAACATGACAAGACCAATTTTTTATATACACACCATAAACTATTTTCAATACAAACTCCTTCCATGTTTTATCTTTATGAAACAAAATATTTTAGATCTATTATATTTAAAATGCCCCCATTTCATTACTCCCCCAATCATATTCTCTTCATTTTATGATCAAAAATTATTCCCCTTTGTAAATATTACCAAAATTTAATTCTTTTAGGATTGAATCTTGAAAAAAAACAAAATATCACAGAGGAAAAACACATTATACATTGTGGATAGGGGTCTACATCCACACTAGTCAAGTGTGTGGAGTTAACAAAGAAAAATAATAAGTTTAATCCATTTAAATTACTCTTTTCATGAGTTAATTATAATTATTTAAGAATCCTATAATTTTTTATAAATATACCCTAGATTTAAAATCTTATGATCCAGTTTCTTCTTGAAAAAATGATACTTGATTAAAATATTATTTTTCCATGAGTGATGGATATTATTTTAGCTATCATTCATATAACTCAAATAATAACAATCGATTAAAATTAGAGACCTCACTTCAACTCCTATATCATTACGTAGATATCTCATCAGTAGTAGCAACATGAAAGCTTGAGTGGAAAAAATATACTATTCTTCCGATATTCTTAGAGAAATGCAATATTTTTTATTAGTTATCAATGAAATGAATTATCTACTAAGTTAGAATGAAAGACCTTATGTTGAATTTCTATATTCTACTAAAGTACCAATTATTAATTTGTATAACACAATAACACTTTCATTTATTTTTCAATATACAACAAATTGAAATAAAATTTATCTTTCATACACCAAATTATTATGTTCACTACAAATAAGTATCCATCCTTAGGATTACTTTGATACCATACAGTCTCATATGATTCAAAAAATATACTAGGTCACGTCATTATTATGTACTATAGGAAATCAATGATATTTCTATATTCTATGTCATTGAACACATTGAATTCATTATCCCAAGATTGTTTCATCATGGTAATGACTATAGTTTCCATGTATTTAGAATTATCAATTTCAAATCACATAAAAACATCATTAGAATATTTAAATTTATAAATAATTTTGGAATTCTGTCAATGAATCATATTTAAAACAAGGAAATTATAAGATCACTAATAATTTAATTTTGAAACTCAAATTTCATGAATTCCATAAACATCATTCAATGCACTTCATTATATCTAACAATTATTATTCAACCAACATACACTAGCCCCATATTCACAGATTACATTCATTTTTGATGAAATAATTATAATTAACTTAATCTTTTTGGAAACTAAGATTCTTAAAATATTAATCATGCTATGAATACCATGCCATTGGTGAATGATTCAATTTAAACAATTCTATCTTTAATCAATAATATTTTTATAGCTCTACATCATTATTTGGAACCTTTTTAATCACCACATATAAATACGGTTGAACACCCATTTGAGAAAGATATAATTTATCCACTTCCTTCAATATTTTGCAGTTTATCCTTTGAAAATACATAAATTTCAGTCTTTTGTGATCCTAATCACAAATAATCTAGTATGAGCCTATAAAAAAAGCACCTTCAACCTTTTTATTTTTCCTAGGGTGATAATTTAGTAAATTTTCATAATCATTAATCAACTGGAGCCATCATCTATAGTACATAATAAACTCTTTCTAGGGGAATATATACTATAAACACTTATTAATATAATATATGACCCATATTTCAATATAAATATAATTTTGTTACATGTTTAATGAAAAATATTTCTACTAACTCGAAGTCATATGTTTCATAATTCTTATCATGAAACACTAATTGAAGAGAGGTAAGAGATATCAATATGTCACTATATATAAGAACATATCTCATTACCTTATTAAATGAATAAATATTGATCAGAAACCCCTTCCCACTATAATGTATTTTGAGTAAAATATCAAAGAACAAACTTATATTTAGATACTTGAAATTTTTTTTACCTGAATTATTTTAGTGGAAATTGAAAACCTTATATGTTAAGTTGGTAAATTTATTAAATATCCAACCATTCAAAAAAAATTCATTTTTATAAATGTGGTTGGTATTGGACAATTTTTAATGACTTGCATATTAGAAGAGTTAATATATTTACACTCTCTAGTTATCACATAACCGAAGAATAAAATATTATGTAATGAGAAAATAAACTTTTATAAATTTTTATATAGTTTCTCCATCTATTTTCTCATCAATATAATTTTTAATTCATATTCATTATTCTCATTTTTCATGGATTATAAATGAATATAACTGATAAAGAATACCATAATTTTATTGTATAAATATCAAAACACATTTTTTAATAAATACATGGAGATAGTTTGGGACTTATTAAGATTAAATGGAGTCCCTATAAATTCATAATTTCTAAACATCGTACCAAAGGCTTTTTTTGGTACATCTTCATTCATGAACCTCTATTGATTGTATCATGAATAAAGGTTAATACATGACCAGTATTAATAACCTCAAAATTAATAAAAAAATAATTAATACAAAGAATAATATACTTATTCTTAATCATGATCATGTTATGTTCCAAATAATCTTTACTGATATAAAAATATCTGTCTTACTTTATTATAAAATGAACATGTACACCATATGGTGATGTTTTTGGATGAATTAATACCTTATCACGAATCTCCAAGAGTTTATTCTTTAATTATTGTAATTCAATCATTCCCATTATAATAGTTTTTTTAAATTAGTGTATATATAGTATGTATTCTATTGAAAATGTAGTATCAAGGTTTGTAGGAAGACTATAAAATCCTTTCAGAATAAAATAAAATAACCCTCACACAATAAGTATAAAATCAATGATTTTTTATCTTCAACTATATATTATAAATATAACCTATGGATATAAATCATGACCCATATGTTGATGTAATTTCTATTGGATTATTATATTTATACTCAATCCAACAAAAGCTTGCAGGTTCAGTCATAATACAAAATTTGATTTCATTTCCATGGAAATTAATATGACCCCTATATTAAAATAGAAAACCCCAACCTAAAATAATGTCAAATTCAAATATATTAAGAATAAAAATATTTGTGGGAAGAAAATTCCAATAACAATAAATCTAAGGAAAAACAAATACTTGACTTGTGATCATTGTACTGTCATAATTTTTCAATGCATTATGAATATTGATGCATTATAGTGCTAATACAGTACCCTTAAAAAATTATTTTGATATTAAATAATGAAAATAGATTTAATAAAATAATAAATGGAAATTTCTAGAGTTATTGGTATGTGTAACATTAAAAACATCATTCTCATAACCCATATCTACAATATTGATTTTATGAGTTTTCCTATTGTCTTTGGTATTAAGAGGTTACTAAAATTGATCAACATCATTAACCCTCGGATTCATGAACTAGTTTTCATAATTTCTATACTCCATCAATTTGAATAAAAAATTATGGGTGGTTATTTATTTGGATATTTCACTCCATTCACATCATTACCATACCTCTTCCCATGAAATCAACCATAACTTTTTCAATGAACTTTATATACACACTTAATGAATTACTAGCCCCCTAATAAAATTATCCTAGGTTTCTTTCTAAAATTTTGGTATAAATGAAGTATTATTTCTTCCCACCATGGGATTTATTATTATAATTTTTTTAATTCCATCATTGTTTTCTTACCAAAACCATAAGAATAATTGGTAAATATGATATATATTTCTACCATGAGAGAATATAAATAAATTTTTTTATTTCATATGAAGTCTCTTATGGATAATAACCTTTGGGGAATTGGTATTAATGTAGTAAAAAAATTAGTCAATATTGATTTTAGTTAGGATAATAATAAAATAAGTGTACCTCACACATCTTGAAAATTTTCCTCATAAGCACTTATCAATTCATCATCCCTGTTATTTAAATTATGGAATTCATTATCTATTATTGTATAAAGTATATAAGTAATTTACTTATTAAAAAAATTTCTTAAACACATGCCACACCATAGATTTAATTTATTTATGCTACCTCATGTTTTTTAAAACAGTACATTATTGACATAGTTTTCCTTATAAATGATAAATTGGAAAAAACAATTTCATTCTATGTGGACTAGAGAATATAAAATATAGTTTCCTTGGAACTGATCCATTTCTCAGTAATTATTAGATTTTTGAACCCACTAAAAGAAGGTGGATGTTACCACATGAGGGAATTTATTGTTTATTATTTCATCCTTTTCTCATTTGGATTATTAGTATAATTCATAGCCTTGGAATGTTATATAAGAATAGAAACAAGATTTTATATTTGAGATCTCATAACATTATGTTTCTCAAGAGAAAAATTATTGAATTTTCCATCACAATCATTATTAACTTGACTCCTTCTAATTCTTATCTATTGTCTAAAACAAAAAAGAATAGTGCAAGAAACCATAATCATAGTGAGAAATCATATAATCAAAAGAAATAATTTATAAGACATCTGAATCAAGTCACATTATTTTCAATCAATGAAACATTATGTTTAACCAAGGTCATCTATGGTTATTATCTATTTAAATACTTTATAATGTTTAAAATTAAAAATGAGAGTGAACCGAAGGTTATCTTCCAAGATAATCACCACCTATTTCTCTTAGGATAACCACCCATGTACTATATTTGGTCATGGGATATCCAATCATGTACTATTTTTGGGCATAGTATAGCCTCTCATGTACCCCTTGAGCTCATAAACAATAAACAATACATAATTTATTAAAGGGATATAATATTCTAACCTATTATATAATCCCAATCCCTTCATATGTGTTTTGTGGGATCAAGAAAAAAATTATTATTTATCAAATATTTCTACAAAATAAGTCTTTAATAGCGTTATCCTTTATCTGTTCTAGAACAAAATGCTGATAAAAGTTCTATTTATCAGTGCTAAAACAAGCACTATTAATAGGTACCATTTATCAGCTATTTTTTAGCACCGATAAAGGGTACCCTTTACCAGTGCTTTATTTTAAGCGCTAATAAAAGATACCATTTATGAGCACATTATTTTTAACAATCATAAATATATCATTTATCAGTTGTTATTAGTGCAGATAAAGGTTAAAAATGATATAAATAAATAAATAAATGTTTTTTTAAAAAAATTAAATATATATTAATTAAATAATTATAGATAAAAAAGAATAAACTGATTATTCTACATATAAATTACAAATACAAATAAATAGTATATACTAAATATATATAAATATGTAAAATGATAATTAAACTACTAGAAATTGAAAATAAGTAAATTTAAAAAAATATTTTTTATTTTATTAATTAAATAATGGTTTATAATGTTAATAAATAATATATATTAAATAAATATATATAAGTGTATATAAGTATGATTTTTATAATTCAAAAGAGTTATGATTATACATTAAATAGTAATATATATAATGAAGAGTGGTTAATAATTAAAAATTAATATGAATTAAAAATATTTACTAATTACATCGTGTAAAAGACATAATTGAATTTCATTTGATTTTTTAATTTAACATAGATAAAAAAGTATATTATATTGATTATTCATACATATATGTAATTAGTACATTTTTATATACAACACACACACATTTATGCAATTAATAAAATCTTATAGAGAAACACATATAATATTTATGTAATTTATTCAAGTTTTAGTATTTATTTTAGAATTTAAATATAATTGGACACATTTAATATCTTATTTTGTGAGTTGGTAAATTTTATTTTTTTTACTTTTAATATTATTATAGTTATGTATTTTTGATTCATTCTTAATATTTTTTATTTTTTATATTTTGGGAATTTAATCAATTTATATTATTTATTTTATATATATTTATATACAAAGTTTTAAAAATTTCAAAATGTATTCCTATTTATTTCAATATATATCGCTATTTTTTAATAATTTATAATTAATTAATAAATCTTATCCATTTTTTTAATATTGTTAAAGTGTTCTCATTTTGAGTTATTCAATTCACTCATTTTTATATTCATGTGCTTAAGATTAAATATTCATTAATAAAATTTAAAACATTTTTTAAAATAAATATTTATAAATAAATATTTTTATAAATAAATATTTACAATATTTATACATTTATAATTATAAATAAATAAATAATATTTTTAAAAAGTTCTTATATAACTATAAATAAATAATTTTATTACTTTAAATAATTACTAAATTATAATAAATTTATTTAAATAATAAATATATTTAATATAAATATATTTATATATATTTATTAAATATATATATATATACACACATATATATATAATTATATAAATATTTAATGATATAAATAATATTTTTCTCAAAAGTATTTATATACTGATAAAAAATTAATTATATTTTTAAATAATTATAAAAATACAATAAATATACTTTAATAAATAATAAATTTACTATATAAATATATTAAATATATATATAATTATATAAATTGAATTAATTTTTTTATATATAATTATAATTATAAATCCTTTATCATCGCTTAAGTAATAAGAACTCATAAAAGGATTCTCTATCATCCCTTTTTAGTTTTGATAAATATAGATATTTATGAGTGAAAAAAAACACTGAAAAAATATATCTTTATCAGTGATATAGTTATAGCATTGATCAATATTTATCTTTATGGGTGCTAAAAAATCTATGATAAAGATTCATTTTATCAGTGCTTATTAACTTAGCACTGATAAAATAAAACATTATCAATGCTTTTTTTGGAAGTGCTAATAAAAGTTTCCCAATCTATTTTAAGAACCCTGACCATCACAACTAGTTTTTGATATATGTACCTCTCCATGGAATCCACCACCTATAGATGCTCCTCTTTGTCGAATCCAAGCTTGAATCTAGGCTAGAATCAAGGCTCAACTATTCCAATGCTCGAATCCAACACTCAAATGTTAAAAGGGTTGAACGAGACCTAGGCTCGATTGTAATCCAGTTTTTTTGATATCTATACATACCCTCAGTTATGAATTGAACCTTCCTAGCCCACATTCATGTATGCTAACAACTCCTGTTTCAATTTCCTATAATAAAACAACCAAAAAATTCATTGTTTTTTAGATATATTGAAGTACCATCTTCCCAAATGGCATGTGGCTCTCTTTAGGACAACTTTGGTACTGTGAGATATAAAATATATCAAACCTAATGTTTGTTCTTGTTTTTGTGAGGTATAATAGGTTATGAATACTTATATTCCATGAAATCTACCACTTTTCAGTCGTCAACTATTATAAAATTCATCCATATAGCAGTGGATGTTGTCATTGGTTTGGAATATGCCATTACAAATCACTTGGTAACCCCTTTTTCATATTTTTATTAATAAATTAATGTTGTTTGATTTCCATGATTCACCTATAAACCAAGGAAATTTTTTTACTCCCCAATCATATACATCTCAATAACATACCACATATTTTCCACAGAAATTGTATTGTGATTTTTCCAATCCTAATATATTATTTCTATAACATATATGAATAAAAAAAATCCTTTTATAATTTAATTTCATTATTTATATGATATGATCAACTCTACCATGCTAAAAACAAAGATTTCTTAGGTATTTATGTAACCAAAAATACCTAGTTCTTAGTGATTTATTAATCTTATCCATTTGTTTTTCTAATTGGATCACTTTTCTCCCATTTTTATATATAATAAACCCATCCGGTTTCTCAATGTATACTACCCCTTTTGAAATAAATTTTGGAACATAGATTTGACAACCATATAGTATAATTTTTACTAAATTTTAACTAAAACATCCAAGAAAATTTAAATTGTTTCCAACATGGGTATGGGATAATATTTATCAAAATTATAAATGCATTTGATCTAGTAATTTCCCTGACACACTACCTATTATTTATTTTGAGCCACTTTTCCATAGTCAATGAGTTTATTACAGAACACCCACTTGGTTCTGATCACATTTTTATCTCCCATACATGGAACAATTTACCATGTCAAATTGTTTTTATTTGGATCAGGCTCCTCATGTATTGATTTTATTCAATTATCATCCTTGTCAACCTATCTAAATTATTTAGGCTATACGTTGAAAAAATGAGGTTTTTTGTAGAATCTTACTCCAATGAGTTTGTACTAAAGATGTCTCATTTCCAATGATATTTTATTCATTAAATTCATAATTTATTGTATTTTCTATAGTTTTTAATCCTTCTAAATTTTCCTCAACATCATTGTCTTATTTTGAGTCTAAATCAACCCCATGGGCTCCCCTATGCTACTCAATTCAAAATTAATTTCCTTTGATGTTTCTTCATTATTTCAATTATAAAAAATATCCCCATTATAATTATTAAAAAAAATCTATCAATTTTATCTTTTCATCATAGAAACATCTCACCCCCCTTAAGTAAGTATTTAGTTGTTTCACTATCTAATATGATCAAATTTTCACTATCAGAAATTAATTTTCAATTTTAAACACAATTACCATAAATGGTAAACAAAACAAAATCAAAAAATGGAAAGAATAATTTTATATACATTTTAAAGAATATATTCATCTTTGAATTAATAAACCACTCATTAATAATTATTATAAATGAATTCATTTATTTTATCACATATCTAATAAAAACAATATATGTTTTACTTTAATCCATATAAAAACCAATCATTATTTACAATTTCATTTTGGTTGTATCATTAGTAATCTATGAATACTATCCATGTAATTATCAATAATGTGAGCCATTACCCCTTTTATAGAACACAATGGAGTATAATGTTCATCATCCTCATTTACAACTCCCAAATAGTTATTATTAAAAAAAATTCCTAGGACTCATCCCCCATATATTTTATGTTGATTGTACTACACTTAGTTTTATTAATCCTATAGATGACTACAAATTTTATTTTTTCAATAAACATAGACACATGGCCCCAAGATAATGAGGATGAGTTCCAAAAAACAAAACGTAATGATAACTATTGGGAGGATGAGTTAATAAAGATGATAGTTGTCTAAAAATTTCACATTTGTATGAATTCATAGGATAACACCTACCATAGTGAAATAATTATTTTCTTAAATTCAGTTACCCATTTTCATTCATGCATATTAAAATTATTTGAAATAATAAAATTTTTGGTTTCCCTTATTTGAATTATCTAAAACATTCACCTTTGATAATGAAAATCTTATGATCATTTATTTATTTATTGTAAAAAAATAAATATTTTATGAACCTAATAATATTAATATGACTAGAAAATAGATGCATGATAATCATTCAATAAATGATTATGAATATGTAGTTAAAGAGTTCATCATGTTTTTAATATATCATGTATACGACCATTCTCAAATCATTTGTCTATGTTTACATTGATTTTATTCAATAATAAGTAGTCGAGAAGAGTTGGAAGAATATATGATTTTACCTGGAATAGGTCATAGCTATAAATGTTGGACTAAACATGTGAAAAAACTAAACATGCACACCAATTAGAATGATACTGTGGTTTGTGAATCATTTGATATGAATAATAGTGTAAATGTTGATGGATATCACATAGAAAAATGAAAATGGAAATTGAATATAAACATTGTGATTGTCCAAAGTTGTTTGAGAAGTTATATTGTAGTGAAAAGAGGCCATTGCATACCATTTGTACCAAATAAACCACATTGGCACCTGTATTGAAGTTATATAATTTGAATCCTAGAAGTAGATGGAGTGGAACCATCCATACAAAACTACTTGGTCTTCTGAATGATATTCCACCAGAAGAAAATTAACTAGCATATTTAATATATGATGCTAAAAAAATTTACATTCAATGGGAATTATATCTAAAAAATACATTCTTTTACAAAGTATTTCATATTGTTTCGTAAGGACCATGAATCACTGATAAAATTCCCTAAGTGTGGAATAGATCGATACAATAAAAATTAATCATGTACTTTAAAATATATAAGGTAATTTCCTATAATCCAATGGTGTATAAGACTATATGGATATTAGAAAATTGTGATACAATTTACATGGAATGAAGATATGTGAATTAAATATGGGAACCTATGTCAACCAAAAGATTCTTCTTAGTGAAAGAAAATTTATTACGAGTATCTAGAATTTATAAATGAGTTGAGAAATTGTCATCTTACATTATCTTTAGATGGAATAATTCCTTTAGATGTACAGAGTAATACTCATATTACATGGCCGATCATGTTGGAAATTTATAACATTACTTTATGATTATGAATGAAGCCTAAATATATTTTGTTGGCTCTTCTTTATCTGGACCGAATGCACCTATTAATGATATTGATGTCTACTGGGGTCCATTGATCAAAGTTCTGAAATTCACGTGGGATACAATTATTACAATGCATGATTATCATATAAGTCAAGAATTAAAATTGAGGTCTATCTTTTACGAGATAATAAATTTCTTCCCCTCTTATGAGAATTAATTAGGATATAGATTTAAGTGAATATTTGGGAGTCCCATTTGTAAAAAATACATATAGTCAGTTTGATTGAAATATTCTTCAAAGAGTAGATTTTTAGGGAATCAAATTTTTTTACCGCGATGAAATAAATACCAATCTGAGATGAAAACATTCAATGGGAATATCTAACAAGGTATAAAACAATCTATAATAATAGGTGATCAATAATTAGATAAAGTATAAGATATTGAAACTATTTTCAGTAATCCATTTTTGAAAAACCTTATGAAATTACATTATAATAAGAGATTAATTTTTATTGAATTAAAAAATTGGAATTGTTTGTTTATAATATATCGGTATGATTTCATGCACATAGAAAAAATTTATTTTATATTATTATTAGAACATTAATAAATGATCCTAGGAAAATGAAAGATGGTATCGTGTTTAGGTTGTACATTATTGACATGGGTATAAGGGGAAAGTTATCCCTGGTGAAGGGTAAAGGGAAGAATTTTCTTACTCTAGCAGGTTACACTATTTCCAGATAGGAAAAATTGTAAATTTTTGTTTTCCTTAATTTTGTATAACTTCCATAAGGGTATTCATAAAATACCATGAATGATGCTTCAATGGATAATTTGAATCTACAAGGACTAAAATATCACAATTGTCATGTGTTGATGAACGATTGAATAACTATTACTTTTTATTGCATTCTTCCTCAAATTGTATGAAAAATATTAACCATAATCTACTTTATATTCCAAGACATATGCATTAAATTTATATACCCTATGATGTTTTCAATCATTAATAAATAGAATGCAGTAATACTGCCTGAAATAGATATGGTCTTCCCACTATAAATTTAATATATAATAGTCTATATGATGGTTCACATGGTTAGAGAGGTTAAACTATGTGGCTCATTCCGTTGCAAATAGATAGACCCCATCAAATTATATATGATAATTTTGATAGGGTATGTCAAGAATTGAATTTATATAGATGTTTTTATTGGAGAATGATATATTATTAAAGAAGTTATTGAATTATATACTAAATACCCTTCTTATGTTAACTACATCGATCTCCCAATTTATTGTCATAGTGGATTTCTTATGGGTAAATGGATTTTCAGAATAGATGTTGTTACTATTACCTTGAAAGAGTGTGAAAAAGGGAACATTTATATTTTACATAATAGTAAATATGTCGATTTGAACATAGAATCCCACAATGAAATTATTATATATTTAATTCCAAGAAGGTCTGAAGGATGGTTAACAAATATACATATGAATAATTTATAGGATGGTTACATGATTGAATTTTTAAGAAGTTATATAAAAATATGAGTTCAATTGTCGAATGATATCAATGGATAGCCAGTGGACCGAATGAAAATGTTATCTTACAGTAGTTTTTTAATCAATGGTTATATGTTATATAAAAAGAACATATGACTAAATCATGATGAAAACAATTGTGTTATGATTATGGAATAAGTGATTCACATATCTAGTTCCAAGGATAGAAATACAATTTACAAAAATATTTCATATTTTTTCATTATCGAACAGATATAAGAGTTGCATTATCAAACATTTCGAGTGAAAATTTTGTCATTTAAAATGGTTTTACAATATGTTTTCAGTGAATGTTGATGAAATAGGCTTCATAAGGTGAATTTGAGTGTGAAAGGAAAAAATACTTGGAATTCGAAATGGTATCACAAGAAGTGAATATATTTTATGTCTCAGGTCTAAAAAAAAGAATTAGTCGATTATGCTGTTTGAAACTAAAAAAATGTTGGGTAAGATGAAAGTTCAATCAAGGATGGCCCTTTAATTGGGAGATAAAAATAAGTTCATTGCATTCCCAATATAAAAAATTCCTTGTACATTTGATGGGACCATAAAGAGGTGGTTTTTTATTATCGATAAAGGAACCAAATCACTAAAACCATTAAAAAATAAAAAGACTTCAAATTTACGTTAAAAGTTTTTTAAAAAATATTATTTTTTTCCTCATAATATTATATGTTCTTTACTGCATACAAATTATCTAAATTAAATGTTATACTATTCATGTAGAAAATGTTTTCTACATGTGAAAAGGTTACTAATCCCTTGAAAAAATAAACTACAATGAATGAAACCATTTTAGAAGTTATAAAGGTAATGTTACGACATAATTTCTCTATTTTACCAGAAAATTATATAATGAATCATTGATTTAAGTTTTATTATCCATTATATATTTTATTTAGTTTAAAATATTTATGTCTATATTTCATTTCTTGCTTCACTAAAACATCTAAAAACATATTCTCCCTTAAAAAAATTTCACCCTTCCAGTGTTTCAATTATTAATTTACTTCAAGTTCTCTCCACTTCCTTTGCAAGAAGAGAAATGATTATACTTATGTGTTTTCATAGAGGTAATATTAATGTTTTCATAGTAAAATCATTTTCCATATAATTAATGTATTGTATAATATTTATGTTTAATTCAACACTTTTAAGTATTACTCACATAAAGATTGTTGTCTTATACTGGTAGATTCTTTTGTTTTATTTGCGATGGTATTTCCATATTTCATGACTTTCTACACCAAAACATCAATAGACATATTCTACCTCAAAAAATTTTCTCCACTATAATATTGTCATTTATCACTTTCCTTCATGTCCCCTCCACTACTTAATGATAGAGGTAATCTTGAAGTTTTCATAGTAAAATCATTATCCATAGAATTAATTTATTGTTTCATATTTATGTTTAATTTATTTCAATTTAGTATTACCCAAAAAATAATTTTTTTCTTATAAAATTGTATTCTTTTGTTTGAGCCCGGAACTAAGATAATGACAATAAGAAAATGTGTCATGAATGCATATGACCATCATGAAAATGTGGATTCATTCTACTTATTTTAGTAAATTTTTCATCATTTTATCGACTATTTGTATGTTAATTTCCCTATCATTTTTATCTAATAATTATTTAGTTTTTTCATATAACTTATGGGATGTCATATTTTTCATTAAACTATCTACAATAAGACAAAAAATAGATAAACTATTCATAACTACCAATGTTACCAAGATTTTCATTATCTTTCGTTATAGAACTCCAAACACTGCATATTGAATTGTTGTTCTTAGTTGAAAAAACATCCTTATTGTAGAAAACCAAGAGAGTAGAGGAAGCTAATGTACCCATTATGGTGACTTCTCATTATATAATGGTCATACGTGCTTCATATAATCTTCTAGATTTTAATAATTAGAAAAAAAAATTAGATGAGAACATCAAGTCAATATGTAGTATTGGTAGTTTGAAAAATAAAGTCACTGGAAATCATAATAACATTATCATTTAGTATTTTTAATTCTTCCATATGTCTTTCAATCAACCTCACCTTTATAAAACACATAGTTTGACCAGTATGAATCAAATTGATTCTTTTCATTTTAAATTAACATTAATTTTAGTAAAAATAATAACTGGAATACTCAAACCTAAAAAAATATTCCAATTATTTTAATACTTTATTAAAATAATCCATAAGTCATTTGGGATGTGTAGGAATCAGTCTCACCTCAATAAAATGTATGGTGTGCCTGGTATGACTTTAAGTTTATATTTTTCTTAAAAATTGAAATCAATTTTAGTAATAAGGACAAATAACCTACTCAAAAACAACAAAAAGCATTAGGATTAATTTTATACTTTATTAAAATGATCCATATGTCATTTGGGACATGTTGGAATCAGCCACATGTGAATCCAATGTACAATGTGACCACTATGACTCAAAATGTCACTTATTAGTTTAAAAACATAATTTTAGTTCAGAAAGTGTAATTTTATGAAAAACAAGAAAAAACCTGAATTTTATTTATAATTTAGGGCATCGATTCATAAATAATTTTTGACGTGTAGTAATAGGTATAACATAAAATTGACACATGATGTGATCGATATAAGTAAACATACATGTTTCCAGTTTAAAAAAACATTTTTTGTAAAAAAGTAAACCAACGTACTCAAAAATAATAAAACACAATAATATTATGTTGATACATTAGTAAAATTATATGTATGTAATTTTATATGTATAGAAATCAACCTCACCTCAATCAAAAACACGATGTGACCGGTATGTATCCAAGTGTGTATTCTTATTTAAAATTGATATCAATTTTAGTAGAAAGACAACTAACCGACACAAAACCAAGTAAAATCATTCATATTGTTTTCATAATTTTAAAAAATTATCCAAAGGTCATTTGGGATGTGTAGGAATCATTCACATCTCAATCCAATACATGATATAACCAGCAAGACTCAAATTATCCCTTATGAGTTTAAAAATGACATTTTGTTCAAAAACTGCCACTCATTGAAAACCAAGAAAACACACTCAGATATTCTTGATAATTTATAAAATAGAATCATAAATAATTTTTGATGTGTAGGAATTGGACACATATAACACTGATACACGATGTGATCAATATGAGTCAAAGTTTGTGCTTCCCATTTAAGATGACATTTTAGTAAAAAAGACAAGTGACATACAAAAAACTATTAAAATGAATTAGGATTATTTTTATACATTACTAAAATGATCCACAAGTCATTTTAGATGGTGAATAATTAGTTTCAACATATTCTATTGCATAGTGTGGCCAATATGACTCAAAACGCGTCTTTTTATTTAAAATTGACTTTAATTTTAGTAAAAGGACAATTGACCTACTCAAAACTGAGTTAAAGAATTCTTATTATTTTGATACATTATAAAAAAAATACATAAGTATTTTGGGATTTTTAATAATCAATAAAAACTCAATCTGATGCACAATGTAAATAGTATGACTCAAAGTGACCGTTGTCAGTTTAAAAATGACAATTTAGTTCAAAACATGCGAGTCACCAAAAACTGAGAAAACATTCATGAATTTTCTTGATAATTTATGAAATAGATCCATAAATATTTTGTGCTGTGTAGGAATAAATGTCACATAAACTAACACATTATGTGACCAATATGAGTCAAAGTGATTGTTTCTAGTTTAAAAATACATTTTATTAAAAATGAAAATTTATATACTTAAAACTGAATAAAATTTTTTGAACCATTTTATACTTTATGGAAAAAATATATAAGTCATTTTGGATATTTTGGAATCAGAATCAGCTAAATCTGACAAATGGTGTGACCAGTATGACTCAAAGTGCATCTTTTTATTTAAAATAGATATCAATTTCAGTAAAAAGGACAGCTGACATACTCAAAACCAAGAAAAGAAGTTATATTGTTTTGATACATTTTTAAAAAGATGCAAAAGTACATTGGAATGTGTTGGAATTATCCTCAAATCAATTAAATACATGGTGGGATTAGTATGAATCAAAGTATTTGTTACCTATTTAGAAACAAAATTTTAGTGTAAAAAGTGTCACTCACTAAAAGCTGAAAAAACTTGCAATGATTTTATTTATACATTATTAAATAGATTCATAAACAATTTTTTATGTGTAGTAATTTTCCTCACATGAAACTAACATACGATGTGATCGAGATGAGTCAAAGGATGCGTTTCCAGTTTAAAATGAAATTTTAGTAAAAAAGACAAGTGACATACTCAAAAACAATAAAACACATTCATATTGTTTTAATAATTTATGAAAAAGATCCTTATATCCTTGGATAAGTGTATAATTCAGCCACAAATTATTCCGATGCATGGTGTGAATGTTATGAATCCAAGTGAATCTTTTTATTTAAAATTGACATCAATTTTAGTAAAAATAAAAAATAACCTACTAAAAACCCATAAAAAGAGTTATGATTGTTTTTATACTTTCTAAAAATGACCCATAAGTCATTTGGGACATGTAGGAATAAACCAAACCTTAATATGATTCACAATGTGACTAATATGAGTCTATTTTTCTATTATGATTTTAAAATTGATATTTTAATTCAAAATGTGTTACTCACTAAAAACCAAACAAACAAGATTAGATTGTATTAGTAATATTGGACATCAATTCATATGTCAATTATTATGAGTATGAATCAGAATCATGAAAAACCAACACATAGTGTGATAAACATGAGTCAACATATGTGTTTCCAATTTAAATTGAAATTTTACTCAAAACGATATGTGACATAAAAAAATCCATGAAAACACATTCAGATTTTTTAATACTTTAAGACAATGATCCATAAGTCATTTGAGACATGTAGTATTTATAAGCAACCCAATTTGACGCATCGTGTGATCGGTATGAATCAAAGTGTGTATTTTCAATATATAAGTGTCATTTTAGTTTAAAACGTGTATCAGATCGCCAAATCCAAGAAAATGAGCCTATGTTGATTTCTCATCAATCAATTTGCTATTACATAATTACTTTCCTTATCATTTTATCTTATAATAATTTAGGTAATTTTCCTAAAGATAATTCTTGAATAAAAATAAGAAATGTTTTGATCTACAAGAATGAACCAAAACCCATTCTGATAAATAGTGTTCCAGGTATCATTAAAAAAAGTCTAAAATTAACACTTTCTATTAATTTATTATTATTTTTTTATTTCTAAAATAATATTTTTCTTATACGGGTTCATTTTTTGAAAGAGAATGGGTTAGGATCAAAAGATAGAGGGACATTGATATTTTTGAACATATTTAATAATTAGTACTTATGTAATTATATAGCCCAATGATTGAAATGGCTATTACATAGTGTTTTTTTCATGAATTTGGGTTGAAAATTTTATTTCATTTAAATTATGTTTTGATAATTTATAATTATTATTTTAGGATATTTTTATTTGTTACGATGTGTTGTTATAGTACACTGCACTGGTTCTGTAGTGTGCTATTACATCACACTACAATATACACCTTTATTAGTTTATTTAGAAGTGCCAATAATGAAATCCTTTATAATTTCTTTTAGATGATTCAATAAAGGAATGCTTTAAAAGTGCTTCTAAAAGTGTGGATAAAGGTCTACTTTATTGGTGATAAATAAAAGTTATGATAAATATTTTCCTTTATCAACTAATGTTTTTCAAAAATAAAGGACCCTTTATCAATGCGTTTTTAGAACTGATTAAAGACTACCGATTTTAATCTTGCTCTGATAGTCAATGCTTCTCTAGTTCTGATTAATGTCATTTGTAGTGATATTAAAGGACAATTTTGTAGTAGTGATAGCTTAACCTATATAAAGAAATACATGTTACTTTAATATTTATTAAAAAAATAACCATTTAGTTAAAGGATAAGGATGGAATCATTATATTATATCCACAGTGATGTATAAGTAGAATTCAAGGATGTTGTTGAAGATGAAAATAAATTTATAAGATTAGTTTAACATTTATTAAGGAAAATAACAATTTAATTAAAAATAC
Source organism: Viscum album (assembly GCA_963277665.1). Lineage (NCBI taxonomy): Eukaryota > Viridiplantae > Streptophyta > Magnoliopsida > Santalales > Viscaceae > Viscum > Viscum album. Next base: position 1,375,341,580 of record OY728135.1, read on the forward strand.
ATATTTAAAATATTAAAATTTCTAGAATAATTGAGAAAAATATTTTATTGAAAATAATCCAAGAATCATATAAATGGTTCTTCAAGTAAAATAATAACAACAGTTGTGGGAAGTTACATTCATTTGGTAATCTTTAAAATAATGATTTCATTCAGATTATTGGAAATGTACCTTGTTTGAAAAACATCAAAAAGATTCATTTTTATCATTTTAAAAAAAATTGAAACATGGATAAAACATATTTCAATAAATAATTATAGAATATTAAAAAATTTATTTGATATATTTTTTATAAAATATAAACTTTGAAGAAGACAATTTACAACCAAACTGTGAAACAAATTCTATTTTCTATAAAAATATTTTTTTGAAATTTTAATTTATAGAGTAAAAAATGAAAGTAAAAGTTCTAATTTTCATAAATTTTCATAGGATATGAAAATAAATTTAACTTATGGGATATATATCTTATAATTTTATCATCATTTATTTAATCATAAACAATCCTAGTAATAAGTAATTTTATATCATAAAACCACTACCTCTTTGGGAAAATTATAATCATAACCTAAATGATTGAAATAATATAAAATGAATCATTAATTACCCTGAAATAATAAAAATTCATATTATAACATATCAAAGGGGACGTTCATACACCACATTGATGAATCAAGTGGGGAAGATGGCCTAGATATACAGAAACAAAATGAGAAACAATAAGACACTTACATGAAGTCTGACTTTTTTATTATGTTTTATAATACTCCTTTATAAAAAATAAAACATTATTATATATATATAATATAATAACATTAATTCTTATAAAACTGTATGTATTTTAATAAGAATATCACATAACCTATTTATTAATTATCACTCATTAACTTCATCATTTTAGGAGTAAACTACTTTTTTTGTCATGTATGATTCCATTAAAAAGATATGGTCCAATAATATTGACTATGGTTACATTATCTCCATAATTTTAATCATTACATATGTATCATATTTTATAATTATATTCAATTTTATAAAAAACCCTGAAAATTGGTGATGAAAATCTATTGAATCTTTTCATAGAGACGATATTTTGTATATACACACGAGTGATGTTTCAACAATTCTATGGATAAAATTAAATAAAGTAAAATATAGGTTAACCTTTATATAATAATAATTATTTAATAAATATAATATATATTCATTATGTATTTCTTTATTACCATCTGTGTATAAATGGAAATGAATAATATATCTTCATGAAGGTGGTAGTCCACACATACACATGAGCGACATTATCATTTTGCAACAGATGAGAAGAGTATAAGTTAGGTAATAAATTAAAATTTAAAAAGGAAAATTATTTCTTATTTTTAATATATTTAAATTAAATCCATCTTAATAACCAACCATTAACTATGGTTACAAAAAATTAATCATATCACTACTTGGAGGTGGTAGTCAACATGTATGCATGATTGATAATTTCATTTACCATTTTATGGAAAGGAAGTTTGAAAGACGTTTTCCAATTATCAAAATAATATATTATTTTTTATACAATATTTTGTAAATTAATATTTATAAAAACATATATTTATGATGTAAGGGAATAAACAAAATTTTAAATAGTCCGGTAAGACGATGACCACTTCTTTGAGATACCTATTCTGGAAAACCCCTTAATCCTTCACATAATGGAATTTGCGTTAGAAACAAATATCAATATTGATGGGAAGAAAATTTATAATGTTTTTGGGTAGTTTTTTAATTTAATAGGCTAAATGTTTTTAGAATAATAGAGGACAATAAGTTCCCCTTTATAAGTGAGGAGAGGGACACATAGAGAATCAATTTCAGATTTTAAACAAAGGAAAATTTCATGTGAAAGAGAATTAATTGGTAACAAATTGATGTTAATATATGATATGATGAAAAATATTCATAAAATAATATTTAGACATGTCCATATGGTATGATTACCTATCTTTAACATTAATTAGGGGAACCAATTTTTATTGTTTTTTTATTTAATATAGAAAAATTAATGTGGACTCATTTAAAAATTTAGAAAAGTGGAATAAAAATATTGAATTTATATTATCAAATTAAATTTCTATTAGATATATAAATTAATATTTAAATAAATGAAAAAATGTTTTGAAAATAGTTTGTTTGAAAAATTCATTTTTAGCTACAGTAGCATGATACCCTAATATCATTCCATATTATCTCATAATCCTAAAAACTTAATTGTAAATCATATTATATATATACCTATTTCTAGTAAATCCTAAATTTTTTTTCTTTTTAACTAACGTAATAACACCAATGGAATTATAGGAATTAAAGTTTGAGTTATATAAATTAGAAAATAGGATATTAATTAGAAAAAGTATCTCATTTTAGTATATTGTAGATATATTTTTAAATAAGTAAGATAGTTCACAATGATTAAGTTTACACTACCATACATTGAGTTAAGTTATGGTTAAGAATTGACATCATATTCCTCAAATTGAATATATATTCGATCAGTTGAAGGGGGAAAATGGTCATCCAAAATTCATTTCTGATCACGGTATAACCAACATTGAATTAATATAGAGGACAGACAAAAGATATTTTTCTAATGCTGATATGGTTATTATGAATAATTGGCCATTCCCAGCAACCTTATAAAAGAACCTTCAGTTTTTATTGACATAATGAACTATATTGCTTATTAGTTACCTAAAATGTTTATTATGTTATTTGTTTGTGACACATTTTAATACTCTTGAACTATATATTTTCATGTTATATATTTAAATATTTTATTCAATACACTACATGAAAATAAACATTATGATAAATTATCTATGTAATAATTTTTGATACATGAGGTACTCTTAATTGGTTATTTAATTTTTAGAAAAGGAACATTTGTTGATATTGATATCATCTGTAACCCCTCGGCCCCAAAAGCCCAGAGTTGGTGAATTATCTAATTACATTGAAATGATTACAAGGAATCAAATCCCAAAGGACCGATCAGTTTGGAAGTCTTAGAAATCCAAATTACATACATAATACCCATAATACATTGGAAAAAAGAAAATACAAACATGATATATAAAAAAAATAAACAACATACATGAAGTATTATTTAAAGGATTTCAATTTATAAAATATGGAAATAAAACATTATAAGGGTAATCTCAAATTCCGAGTATGAGTAAGTAAAGTGGCAGAAATAAGGAATCTATAAGAATTAGTAAAAATGCAATGTTCAATAACATAGAAATCATTCCATTCAAATAAATAGATGATAAATGTTCAATATGGAAAGGTGTGAAACTAAAAAACATTCCATATAATCAATGAACTAAAACTTAAATGTATTCATTGATATTTTGATGCAAAATATCTTTAATTAATAATAAATGAAACTAAATGAGAGAAGTGAATAATTATTGGATTCCATGTTTCCTAATTGCATGGAATCAGTACATTCAAGACCTTTCACAAGAGAGTTTAACTATTATGTAAAACCAATTCTATGGTGGATATAAAACTATTTAATCTCATGATACTACCAATTCATTGAGGGGATTTCATTAACCATTCCCCAAACCAAAGGTATTACCTTAAATAGTCCCCAACATGTGTCTTACCTATACAAATCATTCCTGAAAAAAAAATACGCCTAATAAAATTTACATATTGAATAAAGAATATATATTTATCAAAATTTCACCAGTCCTGGATAGGTAAGGAAATTATATAACGTTGAAATACCATCAAAACAATATTGAAAAGAATAATCTTTAAACATCCCAAAGTGTCCCATACCACTTAAAACATTTAAAACCATAATACCCTTAGAGGAATAAAATTAAATGAAATAAATAATGTCATGAGAATTATAATATTCATTATATAACAAGTCAATGTTAGTATATGAATCATATAAAATAAACTATGTGCATAACAACAAATTGAGTCTTAGTGGAATGTAAATTGAGAAAAAAATCCCTTACTACTTGAATTGATTTTGAATCATGAGATCCATGAAAGAGTAATAGTAAATTTAAATGTTTAATATCATGAAATAAATTTAAATAATTATATAATTTTTCTAACTGGGTATTATATACATCACACAAAATACATAAGTGGTGTAAATGGTGTATGCCCTACAGAAGTAAAAGTGAGAATATTATCCCTTACCGTAATCTTCCATTCATTTAGTGGAATTTATCCTCATGTATAATGTTTTAAATTATGTTACTAAATTATTATAGAACTATAATCATGTTAATAATATAATATATTAAGTTATTATAATATTTTATTACCTATTTTTTAAAACTCTTTTATTATTTTAACTATTTGAGGTGTTAATTTCCTATTATTTTAAAGTATGATTTGACTTGTTATTTGTTGTTCCTATTAATTAAATGATTATTTAAACTTATTTATAATGTAATCCATGACTTAATTATAACATTGATTCAGTATATATATATATATTCATATTAGTCTATAATGTTTAGAGATTATAAATGAAGTGGACCGTTCTTCGAGATGGTAGGTTGTATATACACATGAACACTACTTTCAATTATTACTTATATTAAAAGAATGAAAACTATATTATAAATACGTATATTATAATTCTAGTATGTTACATATTTTATATATGTTACATAGGTTTATTAAATCCATCCTTCATACGTTACATGTATAGTATGAATGAATCATATCGATTTGAGGGGGAGGTAGTCCACACTTCCCCAAACGAATTTATTGTATTTACACAAGATGGAAAGAATAAAGGTATGTTCTAGATAAAAATTACCTAAGAATAATTAAATTATAAATATCATAAATATCATATATAAATAGTGTTTCCATAATAATTTCCACCATTATAGGTGGTAAATGAAAAATGACCAATCATAGTTTCGTGAGGTAGTAGTTCGACGTACATAGAATCATCACGTTTGTTACCCATTATATGGATATGTGTGAAAGTGTATATTGAAACATTTACAAAAAAATACTAGAATATTTATGATAAATGTGTTTTTATATAATCATGTAATTAAGATTTTTTATGGGGTGTATAATTGAAATGAAACTAGAGAGCTTGACAGAAGATATTACTTCTTAATCTGGTAGCTTATTTTGGTTTACAACAAAAGGCTTCATTGGAAGGATTTCTGAAAAAATGTAGGATTCAAGGTAGAGGGGGGAGTGGGGTTATTTTTGGAAGATATATGGGTAGATATTGGCTTAACTTAGGTTTTTGGAGATGTGTGAGTAATTGAGAGAGGTGGTGGCCATTTATAAGGAAGGAATAAGACTCACTTGGTATTTTTCAAAAGAAGTTAGGTGTACCCATGTTTTAACTAAAAAACATATTAAAAAACAAAAAAACACAACAAACGAAGGTTAATGGACTTATTATGGAAATATAATGGGTTTTGGACAAGTTTATAGGTCATTTGGGCCATTATGATAGTGGTTTAGTCCTTTATTTAGTTTAATTTTACCTAAAATTGTAATTAATTTAAATTACTTTCACTAATATTTTTGGTCAAAAAAATTTAGAATTATTATTATTCCAAATAGGGAATAAAATTTTCCAATTTCCAATATTATAAGTGTAAGAGATTTATTTAAATTTAATCTTGCAGGGGGGACGACAATGCAACTTCTTTAAGTAAAAACATCTAGAATTTTGCTATTATTTGATAGTCTATTTCAAAGTAAAATTGGTAAAATTAAATAAACTATATTAATTGATAAAAATATTATCTAATGTATCTTTAAAATCAATTAAAAATATAATTTATCCTTATAAATAAACAATTTGAAAATGTTTTTTTACTAAAATTTAGTATTTTTAGCTATTTATTACAAAATAAAATGCTTTAGAAAAACATTAAAAAATCACCCTAACCTAATTTTTATATTAATATTTCAAATATAAAGTCTATTTTTACCTATTAAATCAATTAATGTATCAAAATTCATATTTAAAATGGTGTTTCCATTAAAAAATTATAAAATTGCCTTTATAAAAATATTGGTCATTAAGTATAATATTGGGTTTGTTCTTATCTTATTCTTATCAAATATATTGGATGAAATTAAAAAATATAATACTTAATATAATATATGTATATATATTTCCTTAATAGAAAACACTGAATTTTATTAATTAAATCTATTAGGGTAAAACAACTTTGTGAAAATAATAATATTTTATTTTATATTTAATCGGGTTTCATATTAACTTCTAATTAATTTATAACCAATTAATTAATTTTAAATATATTTATACTATATATTTTCGTAAATTATTTAATCATTTTCACAATTAAAAAATTAAACTATAGTTTTTATATTATTATATTAAGAATATATCATTATTCGATAAGACTCAGTCTTGCGTTTAATGTAATATTTCAAAGGAGGTCGTTCATGCGTATAACAAAGCTGAATCAGTTTTACATAAATTTAAATATATAGAATCTATTTAAAATAGTTATTATATTATATAGTATCTTGATATTATATTCCCTTATGCACTTAGTGTTGTGTGTAATACCCACTATCAGATATAAGGTTTATACTTTAGAATTTCATGGTGTTTTAACATTGATGTTTTCCTTCCTTGGACACCACCTAAAATAATCTTCTATTTAAGGATTTTTATAGTGATAAAAATCAATTATCATCAAATTTTCCAGTATTTCAAAATAATTTACTATTATATATCTAAATTATAAAGGAATCATATTATATTCAAATTGAGTGATGCTTTTAGAAATTCATTCAATAGATTAATTCTTGGCTCAAATTAGAACATGTCCATATCTTTCTAGAACTAGGAAAAGGATACGTTGTATATTAAGATAAATCATGATCTATAATAGGTTGTGTTCTTATGTTTGGAGAATATTTTATAGATTATGAATCGAGGAAATTTCGAACACATGAAAATAATTATACACTAATGATATTAATGTATTTGCAATGTTCCATTCAATAAATACTTGATGAAAATACCTATTTTGGGAAAATTGCATCATGATTACAGATCCTAAGTTCCTAATATAATTTTTTAAAAAAGTGACATAATACTAGGGAAATGAAGATGGATGGAGTATCTATAAATGTTCAAATTTGACTTAGTTTATATTTTTAGGAAAGGAAATTCAGTGGATAATGCTTTGAGTCGAATGTTTTATAAGGATGTTTTCAAAGAGGAATATGACAAGTTAAACCTCGAGGGAGTAATTGATAAAATTAATTTAGATTGTATAGAATAGAATAGAGATGTAGTTTTATTTCTAGTTATATTTAATCCCAATTTATTCATTCATGTTAAGCTTTCTTAGTAAGAAGATCACGAATACATTAAAATTAGGCCAAACATCAATAGTGGTTATATTGTTGATGGTTGGATAGAGTGTTAAAACTATATGTTATGATTTTGGGGTTAACTAATAATTTTATTATTTTAAAAATAATTAATACATTAAATATATCACTATTATAAATTAGTTTTCTATTCAAGAAATATAAAGGGAAATGAAGAAAAAAAATTTGCTGTCAAGTATGAAATGGAATTTGGTTTTTTATGTTACATGATTTCTCAACTGTGAAAAGGTAAATGATGGACATGAATGACCAGTATGAATTTTATAGTTTATAACAATACCCATATGGAACCGGGAGAAAATATACATGGATTTTTTCACTAGTCTATAAAGGAAACTTGGGAATCATGAAAATGTATGCGTGATTATATAAACAAAACATCACCACATTTCATTTCAATTATATAGTCTAATACAATATAGGACCTACAAAATATTTATATACATGAAGTGGTCATGTTTTATTGATTTACAGTTTCTGTTGACATTGAATGAGACCTTAGATTCAAATAATGGTTTTGGTGATATTTATAATAAGACATTGGTAGTCTGTTGACCTATAACATGGTATATTATTCCCAAATGGATGGATAATTTGAATATACAATATAGAAAATAGAATTAATACATTTAGATTTTATTTTAGATTTTTGTGGATCATGGGAAGTAAATTTTTCTTTAGTGGTATTTTCATATAAAAATAGTTATCAATCCATGAAAATATAGATCTATTCATGTAATTAGACAACTATCCATGTCTATCTTATTATTTATTAGAGAATGGATAAACACCGCTAATTACACCAACTCTTATATATAAAAATTAAATTAAATTCCATATGACTGGAAAATATACTGTTACCATATAGATCCATATAAAATAATATGTTGATCATCATCATTAGTCTATATCTTTTGAAGTAGGTGACCATGTTTTCTTGAAAGTGTCTCAATTTCTGGTAACCACTATTTCAGTAGGAAATTGAAATTGGATCCTTGGTAAATCATCAAAGATTAAATTCTATAATTTATTTATGACACTACATGTTAGTTATGATTACTTAGTATTTCCCATAATTTTTTATTTATACCCCTATTAAAGAATAACTACTTGATCCTAGCCCATGAATCATGAGAACCTTTAAACGCTTAAACCAAATGATATATTTTTCAATTTCTATATTGGTATTTTGTATAAAAAATAAAATCACTTATAATAAACAAAAATACCTTTATTAGTGTCATATGGAACTATATCTCTATTCTAAAGGAAATTTGGGTGTAGTATAAGTTTATGTTGGAGAATAAAGCTGGAGCACTTAAGTGACTCTACTAAACCACATCATTATAAGGCCAGAAATTATAATGGTATGGAGAATGAAAAATCCATTATTTGTGATATATTTCCTTTTTTAGATATATCAAAGAAATATGATTAATGGATTGTCTTCAATAATTTTCAAGGTAGTTTTGGGGTGATTTAGAAGATTTTATAGGGTTATTTGTTTATGAAAAATTAAGAAAACATGTGAATTCCCCTAAGTAACAGTGCGAGGGATAATGAAGCACATTAGAAATGTTCTTGGTTGGTGGAATGTTTAATATAACCATGTAGTAACCTTGAGGCATTGGGAATTATTTGGCCATGTAATTTTCATACCTAGAATATGACTTACCAAAAAACAATAACTAATATTGTAGACCTGAGTATTATCGTATGGAACCCATTGTATTAGTATGTGTTTCAAAAACCATTCCACCTAACTATGGTGTGTGATTCAAAAAATCTCAAATTAATTTTTTTATCCAAAAAATGTTCCAAAAACCAAATTTGTTTCACCCTTAACCAAGGCTCTTAAACCATGGTTTCATCTATGTGTTTTTTATGATTTCTTCCCACATTGAGTATGATTCCAACAAATAATAGAGAATAGATAATTGAATATTGAAGGTAATATCTTTGTTTTTCCTTTATCTTTTAGAGGCTCTCATTTTCCCTATATAGGAACCATATAAAAGGGATTCCAATACCAACAAAATTGTGTGAGGATTATTTTTATGGAATCATATTTTTCATTAAATTAATGGAAAAAAGATCCTAATATATTATATTGTAGAGAAATTATTCACAATGAAACTATTTAAGTTAAGTGGATTATCACCCACTCAAATTTGTTATTGTTTTTAATGTATTTATATTTAAAAAAAATTTATTCTTCGCTGAAAGGATAACTAATGTTAAAAAATAGGAAAATTTATCTTACTTGTTATTTTTTAAATCCTATGTTATAGGCCATGGAAACACAATGTTTAATAAAATGATTTAATGTAATTTATTGTAAAAAAGGATTTAGGTGCATGGGATTGTAATGAATAAGTTAGTGTGTGTTAATATTCAAGTGGAATCAGAGTGTTGGGTTATACATTGACATAGTTTCATTTATGTTACATTGGATTACGGCATAGAGTGATGAATTTGGTTTGGAAGGATGAGTTTCCATACATTAGATTGCATATTTTAAGGGAATGTTGAGATAGGAGATGAATTTTGTTAGTGTTTTTTAATGTTTCATGGTATCATTAACAATTCATACGTTAGTGGGTGTTATATCACATGTTTTTCATATCTATATTGATGAATTCTACTATACTATTTTCCAATTTTTAAAAAAGAATGCTATAATTTTCTAATTTTACTGAAATGTTTTGGAAGTATTGGGGATTTACAACTGAGATGATATAATAACCCCTATATATATTCAATTATTGGTGTATTAAGGAGTTTTTTATTATGAAATTGGTTTAGGTAGTAATTCATATATCTCTAGTGGTGAGTATTAATGATGTGGTCCTTAGTGGATGGAGATTAGAGTTGGTGGAGTGTCGGATTGCGGTGTAGTGAAATGATAGAACTTGGGACTTTAAATACTTGGAATGTTTAGACTTATTCATGGAGTAATATACAAATAAAAATATGATTATCTTCTAGTTCCTTATGTCATTTATTGATTTTTTTAGATTTATATCCTATATAATGTTCATATTTATTTTGGTAACACCCCATGATTTTATGTTATATTTCAATTTAGAAAAAAAAATAATTTCTTTGACATATTTCATCATAACAAACATTGAGATCAATTGAATCATGATATTCAATTCAATTATTTTATTTTAAATGTGAATATTTTACCATAGATGTTAATTTAGTGGTATTAATAAGGATAATAACATTATGAAAAATATGTAACAACCCAAAATATCATCAATGTAATTTCCATTCATATAATTATGTTATATATTATAAATCACACAAATACCATAAAATCACATAGATAACACAATAAAAACATCATAAATAAATAATGAATGAAATAAGATATATTTCTCAAAATTAATGGACTTATACTGATTGGATAGTAACTTGACCGTTGGAATAATAATATGAACAACTCTTATCCACACACCACAAAGAACTAAATATTTTAAAATTTATACCCAGAACCTCTAATATAAACCCATCCACACATTATTTTATTTATAGTCTCACCTAAAATACCATTTTAATTTTAATTAAGGAGGCTTTTATGGAGAGTAATTCAAGAGGCCAAATATACTTTCTTTCATTTAATTTTATTTTAATTTCTTTCTTTTTCTATCCTTCCCCACATCCCTATAAAAAGTGGTATTATAAATCCAGTATATTTTATATAATGTAATTTTATTTTGGTAATGTTATATCAACCATCAATTCTATTCTATTCCCCTTTTATTCTAAAAATGAAAACGCCACCACTGAGGTACCTATTTACCACCTTCATGGATGAAGAGTTTTGGTTTATCAATACCATTTTCATGGATGGTCATAAAATAACTTTTATATTTAAAAAAGAATAAAATATATTTATTAAAACTTACTTGATGTTATATAAATATTATTTATACATGTTTTTAAATAATAAAACAAAAGTAGTGCGTGATGATCAGAAAAATTATAAAAAAACTAAAACAATTATCATTAATGTTTTATCAAATGAATCATCATTGTATCGAGAGAAAATGATATATAATAACATTTAATATTCTATAAGTTAATTAATAACAAATTAATTGAATAATTGATAACTATTCACATTTTACATGATCTTTGGTACATGTATATAAGTGAACCAATCGTGAAAACCAATGAAACAAACACTCCCAAATGAAGAAATTGAATCTTGTAACTCTTAAAAAAGTGAACAAATGAACTTAAGAAAATTATAAAAAATCAAATAAATTTTTAAAATGTAATTAAATAAATTATTAAGAATTTTAATTTAAATATCAAGGATATTAAGCACAAGTAAAAAACACTTTTTGACGTAAGGTAAGAGTTTTTCTCATCTCAATTTTATTTTTATGAGATATACGTTATTCACTAATATTTCTTGTATGTTGTGTATGTATACTCCAGATTTATTTATAATATTAATAATATATTTATTTTCAAGGTATAGTATGATTCATTATTAAATTATTACTTTTATGGGGAATATAATCTGACATATTTCTTTGTGGTAAGGGTTTTTTCCTGAACCTCTATTTTTTCATTCGGGATACACTTTCTCTCTATTTACTTTAATGTAATTCTTAATAATTCTTATGTAATACTCATAAATTATATTTTTATGTTCCAAACATATGTAACTATCTCAGGTATTACATTTTATGGGGAATTACATGTTTTATATGGTTTCTTTTTTTAATTCCTCCTAATAAGCATGCCCGATGAAAGGAAACTTCACAATTTGTTTTTTTACTGATTTTCAAGTACACTCCAAAATCTATTCTAAGCACCCAATAAATTTAATAAAATTACTAATTTTCTCATGAAGATATATCTTAGTTTTTTTTGGATTTATTTAAACAATTACACCTTTTGATTCTATAAAGACACTTTTATATTTTCCATCAAACCACACTGAAGTGGTTAATTTTTAATGTTTATTAAACAAAATTTTTACATACTTTCACTTCAATTTCCAAATTTCAGATTGAATTTTATTTTAATATTACCCAAATTTAATTCCATTCACTTTTCATTTTTGGGATATACATGTTTACATATTATGTTTATGAGAAATAAAAATAATTTTCCATGAGAACCCTTATTTGAAAAGTATAAGGGAATTTCACTCAAGAATTTCTCAATGATTTTATTAGAGTACATTAATCTATTTAAATTTTTTCTATTGAATCTTATAATTAATTGATAATGATGTCTTATTCGCCATATATCATATTTTATTTAATGGTTTGTGATTATTTTTAATGGGGATATACTTTCTTGATACCATTCACCATATTAATCTGGATAGTTTATGATTATGTTTACTGATTGGGTATATTATTTACATTTCATATTATAGTTTCAATATAAATTTATAAGTTGATTATGTTTTACCCCTTTCATATTAGAAATTAATTGGAATTATTATGTGAAGGTTGATGGCCACTATATCCCCTTGATGCATTGGTAGGTCTCATGAGACAATTAAAATACATTTTTACCCATTTATATATGGTTTCTTGGAAAAATAATTGATGGTATATTTAGGAGGTCCAAAATTACTCATTTCATAATTTGAATATTATTAATTCATAATCCATGTGATTATATGAATAGTAGAATATATGCGGTTATGTTTTATTCTCATGTGATTATTTATATGGAATTTTATTCCTTCAATATAATGTTCATGTTTATGATTTAATGAAATTTATTTTTAGATATCAAATTTAACTTATTTTATTATTTTTATAGCATTCTATGTTTTGTTTACCCTTTCTGCTAAACATATATAACCCCTTTATTATGTTTTATTTTCCCCTATAATGAGAAGATGTATATTATGAATGACATGTAATTATATTCTATGAGTTTATATATGTTTTCAATGGAGTTTTTATATTGTTTTTGCTTTAAACATGTAATGTAAAACTTATGTTTGAATATAGTTTTCCAAATCTAATAAAATAGTAGGCCCTTCAGTATGTGAATTCCATGACTTCAGTACTAGTGTAATAAGGTAAGGCACTAGATTGGGTTAATGTAGTCAGTGTTATTATAGTTGGTATCAGAGGGATTTTAGAAGAAACATTGGAAAATATATTTTAGAAGTCATAGATTAGATAAAAAACACCATGAAAATTTTCTGAAATATTAAAAATGAAACTAATCTTATGATTTAGAGAGTATTTATACCTAAATTTTCAATTTAAGTTTATGTGAATCACTAGTTCTGAGACTATACATTATGTTTTATAATGTTAGAATCTAATATTGTGTATGATTGTTTTTAAAAATGGATAATAGTGGAAATAATGGAACCTATATCAATGCACGTATTCCTTATAAAGATATCCCACCTATACAAGATAATGATTTTGGAGATAGTGATGCAATTGGAGCTGAACAAATTATTACTATACTAGGAAAACTGAATCAGTTTACAAATAATAAACTTACTTGAATGGATAATCCTGATCTACAATGTGATCTAACAATATTATACAACTTCATCTGACAACAACAACCATAATTTAATAGAACTACATACCCATTTGTATCTGAGAATTGAATAAGTTCCATAGAAAATATATTTCTCACTTTAAAAAGTAATGTTAGGGTGAACGTTATCATGGTAGTTAATCATATCTCAAGATATTTGGACCAACAATGATCATTGATTCAAAACACTAAGGATGATTAGGTAATTTCAATAATGTAATTAAAGGATTTTATAAAACATTATATTGAAAAATATTTTCCTAGAGAACAATGACAGGATATAGAGATACAATTCATGGGTCTGAGATAGAAAGGGGATAAAAACATTGTTATGTATGAATACATATTTATAATTTTATCAAGGAATTCCACATACTATATATGTAATTTAAAGGGTATTATTAGAAATTTCATTGATGGTCTTAAACCTATCCTCCTAAGGGGAATAGTCAACTAAAAATTCTTATCATATGAGGATATAATATATTTTTCTAACAATAAATAGATAGAATTATCCATTTCCAATGGTTCTGAAGGAGAACAAGGGAAGAAGATTATAGAAGATTAAAAAATGGATGAGAAAAAGAAAAAAAGAAGTGTTTTTTCACATGTGATAATTTTGGGTAGAAATATATAGGTACTTTTTTTGAAGGGAATGAGAGTTTTCCATAAATTTGGAGAGAAAGGCCACTAGGACCATGATTAAAAGGGAATGAAAGAAGTTTACTTTGTCTAATGCTTCATGTGTAAGGAGATGGGGTACTACAAAAATGAGTTTCTGAAGCATCAAGGTGGTATATTTAAGAATAAAAATGGATCAAGGATAATATTATTCTATTACTACAGTTAAAGTAAAATAATTATACTATTTGTATTTTTGGATACAAGAAATATCATGAGATATATTTGGATTTTATTTCCATAATTCTTATTTAAAGAATTTGAAGCACTTCATGAATAGTACATGTAATCAAGAGAAGTGATTATTTTGTTAGTTTATCTTCTTAAAAACACATAAATTGGGAATTGTAACCCTAAATATGTGCTTGATGTTGAGAAAATAAAAAATAAATAATCATGGGATAATATTGGTGACTAGAGAGATGGTTAGTGATATTATGGAATATGTTATAATGGAATTATTTGATGTTTGAATATAAGGAATATATTTAACAACATGACATTTTACTCAATGAAGCATACATGTTTCAAAAATGTTTCTAGACATAAAGGAATTTATATATTTATTATTTAAAAATAAGAGCTACATTATTTGGGGAAATATTATACTAATTTGATTTTTGAAATTTTGTGACTTTCCATCAAATTTATTTGTCTTTGAATTTGGAAAGACATATTTTTGATGAGTGTAAAGGTAAATTACTTATGGAATGTATTAAAGATATTATTAATTAATATTAAAGTATTATTTATCATATTGACTTGTGCTAACCATTTTTGTTTGAGTAAACATTTAAAGGCTAAAGGATTGACTTAAGGATATTATAATTCATAAAAGTTCTTCACGAATTTTTTTTCGTGAATATCCATCTCAATATATACGAATTTAGGTTGAGATAGATAGAATATCAACCAAAGGAGGATATTAGGACATGGAAAGGAATCAAGTAAGTTTAATTTCTCAATGAGATTATATGGATAGTAAATTAGCCCAAAAATAAAGGAAAATATATTTTAGAACAAAAATGATGTAAATTTACTTCTATTTCTATGAAATCAATGGTATTTTAATAGATCACAGATTTATGGTTTTTTGATGGTTAACTTTTTAATGAATATGTTATCTATAACTCTCTGAAAACATGATAGTTATATTTTTATTCTATTCCAATGTCTTCACTTCCCACTGATGTTATCCTATAGTAAAACCCTTTTTGTGTTTAACAACACATTTTTCTTTTCCTATTTTAAATAAGATGTATTATTGAACCTATTTACGATGTAGGATTTCTAAAAATTAATTTTGTAGTACAAAACATAACTTTTTGAAGTTAAATGTGAAATTGTGACGACATAATTTATTAAAGGAGGGGTGAATGTAACAACCCAAAATTTCATTAATAGAATTTACATTTTTACAATAATGTTATACAATAAAAGTCACATAAAATCACCTAGATAACACAATACATACTTTATATCTAAATAACGAACGAAATAAGAGGTATTTCTATAAAATAAGGATCATATACCGATGGAATAGTAACATAACCAATGGAATTATAATATGACCATTAGGAATTGTAATCTAACCAATAGAATATTAACCTCAGAAATGATCATGTAAATAATATTTATGTATTTTATGAATGAAAATATATTATATTTATATCATAGAAGAAGTAAATAATGCATTAAAAATGATAAATTAAGTGTTGGTATTTTTGAGAAACATAAATGTTTATTTATGATTTTATAATTAATATAATGATTTAAATTAAGATTTATTTTGATGAAATATATTCATAAATTAATATTTCAGTTTCTTTTGATTATAAGATAATTTCATGAGACCATATTTTTTTTGAATGATTCATAAAATGTGTTATAATATTAAAATCGAATTTTTTTAAGTAAATGATCATTTTATTTAAAAAATTAAATTTCTAATTTTTAGAAACTTAATTTCATAAAAAATTATTCCTTTTATAAATTATACACATTGAAAAATGAAACATTCAAATTTTTGGGATTTTTCTGAAATAGTTGATTTGTTTTTGTAGATAATGAAATACAATAATTGAAAGTATTTAAAAAACACATGAATTATTTAGTGATGGGTGATGTATAGATGATGTAATAACATGTTATAAAACTAACAATCTATATTCACAATATTTATTCATGGGAATCAAACTATTCATATTTTTGAGTGAAAATAATAAACTTACGAATAAAAATAAATCAAGAAACACCCCTCTCTTCCATTATAAATACAACACCTCACCACCCCATCTCATAACACCTCCAAAGACTTAAATATTTCCCAATTTCTACCCGATATCTATACCAAACCTATTACCCACTTTTTTGGCCTTTCATGTCTCACCCAAAATACAATGGAAAATTTCTTTAAGGATGTTCTCATGGAGAGGAATTCAAGAGGTAAAATATATATTCATTCATTTAATTTAATTTTAATTTAGTTATTTTATTATCATTTATTCACCTACGTATAAAAAATTGTAATGATAAATCATTTATAATTTATACACTATAATGTTATTATGGTATTTTTTATCAACCATCTATTATCTTCTCTTTACCTTTAATTCTAAAAACTAAAACTCCATCTGTAAGGTTCCTATTTACCAACTTCTTGGACGATGAGTTCTCAATTTTTAGTCTTTCCTTTCAGGCTGGTCATAAAATAATTCTATGGTTAAAAATGATGATAAAATTTGTATTATTACTTATTTATTCTTTTATAACTAGTAAATATACATAGTATTAATTAATAAAAGAAAACTAGTGCATGATGATCGAAATTACCCAAAAATAATCTACACAATTATCATTAATGTTTTATCAAAAGAATCATCTTCATATGTATAAAAAGATACATGAGGCCATTTTCTCTTATTTAAGTTCATTAATAACATATAATTTCAATGTTGGATAACTATTCCCATTTTACAATATCTCTCAAGAATCTATACAAGTCAACCAATCATGAAAACCCAAGAAATAGACCCTCACGAATGACAAAATTGAATCTTATAACTCATAAGAAAGATATAAATGAACTTAATAAAATTATAATAAATAAAATACACGTTTAATATGTTCTTAATTTTATTTTTATGTAATCTAATTTAATTCTCTAGGATATTCAATGAAATAAAATAACACTTTCAGACATAAGGTATGTGTTTTTCTCATCTCATTTTTTTATGAGAGATATGACTTCTTCTGCACCATTTTTATTGGTGGTTTATGTATACATCTCATTGATTTAACATATTATGAAACTTTTTTATATCACTGGTATAAAATGTTTCATTTGATAATTATTACTTTTATGGGGAATATGTCACGATTGATTACAGAGTTGTTTGGATTTCTTCCTGAACATCTATTTTTTATTCGGGATATGCATTCTTTCTCTTTACCCTAATGAAATTATTAATTATTATTATAAAATCTACTTTAGTCTCTATGCATGTCAAAAATATATGTATCTATCTCAATTAGTAATTTTTATGAGGAATTATATAGTTCATAAGGTTCCTTTTTCAATTTATCTCGATAAGCATACCTAAATAAATAGAATTTCCCAATTTCATAACCATTTTTATGTACACTCCATAATATATTTTAGTAATGAAATATTTTTCTAAATTAAATTTTTTTATCAGGAAAATATATCTTAATTAATTTTTTGATTTATATAAACAATCACACCTTTTTGCACTTTAATGACTCTTTTAAATTTTCCCATAAACTTTGAAAATGGCTCATTTCCAGAATTTCTTAAACAATATTTTTACATGATTTTAGTTTATTTTATAAATTTATATATGAATTTTATTTTAATATTCCTCAAATATAATTTCATTAAATTTTATTTTCTAGGATATACATGTTTAATTTTTATTTTAACAAAAAATACAAATGATTTTCCAAAAGAACTCTTGTTTCCTAAGTAAAAGAGTATTTCTCTTAAGAATTCCTTGATAATTTTATTAGATTATTTTCATCTATTTTTATACCCTTTATTAAATATTATTCATAATTGATATTTATCTCTTATGTCACCATATACCATATTTTATTGAATGGTTTATGATTATTTTGATTGGGGATTTACTTTATTGATACCATTCGCCATATTAATCTAGATAGATTATGATTATTTTTACTAATTAAGGATATTATTTACATTTAATTTTATAGTTTCAATAGGAATGTACGTGTTTATTATTTTTTACCCCTTTCATATTATAAACACATTATACTTAGTAATTGATTGGCATGGCTTTTTATAGCCCCTCAATGCATTGATATGTCTCATGAGACAAACTAGACTGAGTTTTTACCCATTTATATATGATGTCTTGGACGAAGACTTGATGATATATTTATGATGTCCAAACTTAATCATTCCCTCATTATTATATTAGTAATTAATAATCCATGTGATTATTCGACTAGTCGAATATACTTTTTTATGTTTTATTATCATGAGACTATTTATATGGAATTATTTTGGTCAAATTTTATTCCTGCCTATTATGTTGATGTTTATGCTTTAATGAAATGTGGTTTTAGATATTAACATTACTTATTGTTTATGTTTATAGATTTTGTTTTATTTTTTACCCATACTTGGAAACTGAAAAAACCACTTTCTTATGTTTTATTTTTCCCTATCATGTGATGATGTAAACTATAAAAGTATTAATGGGAAAATCTATGAGTTAATGGAATTTTCCAAAAGATTTTATATTTTTTTCCTTTTAATATGTAATGTAAAACTTATGTTTGTATCTTCTTTTTCGATGATACTAAACTATTCAGTCCTTCGGGATGTGAATTCCTTGTGTATTATACCGATACAATAAAGTAAGTTATCAGCTTTAAGATACTAGGGTTAAGGTATTTATAACTGATATCAAAAAAAAAATTTAGAAACATTGAAAACTAGATTTTGGAAAACATTGATCAGTTAATGAGACACTATGATATTTTATAAAATATTCCCAATGAAACAAAGATTAGGATTTTGAGAGTAGTTATACCAAAATTTTCAATCTAAGATTATGTGATTCACTAGTTTTGAGATGATAAATTATGTTTAATAATGTTATGATCTGATTTAGCTTATTTTTTAATTCTCCTAGTGTGGAAGGAATGTAAATAATATCAATGCACATATTCCATGCAATAATTTCCCTCGTATGCAAGATAATGATGTTGGAGCTGGTGTAACATTATATATAGTTATAGAATAATTTTTTTATATCTTTTAATATTTATAAACTTGATATTAATTTTATTAATTTTGGATTCTATGTCTAATAGTGCACTTGATACACAACAATGGGTTTCTCCAAAACCTTATGTTGCACACAAGATTGAGATTTACCAAATAATAATACAATATTAGTATTATTATTTTAAATAGTAATTTTCATATAACTATTGTATTAGTGGGAATGAATATAGTTAACTATATTATGTTTACTCATGTTTATGAAACGTTTTTACTCTTCTAAAAAATTATAGAGGCTTAAAATGAGAATAAATCCAATTTTAAGCATAAAATACTTTAATATTTTTTTAAAGTTAGTTTTCACGCCATTTAATGTAGAAAACTTTTTAAATATAGTTTTTGAAACATTTATATGTTCTATGTGACAAAAGAATTTTATAATTTGGAAATTTGACATTAAAAATTATTGTGGATTTTTTTCGTATTTTTCTGATAAAATTCATATTCTAATGAATAGTGAAAAATACTGTATTTTAATTCAATAATTCTTTTTCATTTAAATTATTTGTATTGTTAGATTATAATTTAAATTTTTAAAAATTTATATTTAGATTAGGTTTTATAATTTTAGCCAATATTGGTCATTGTGTGTAATTTCACATTGAAATTTGATATAAACACATGTCAATCTTTTGGTGGGTTTTACTTTTTAAAAACCTGTTTTCTTATTCCGATAACAGGAATAAATTTAAATTTAAATTTTCCACTTCTGTGAATTAAATTTTCAATATACAAAATACATTGTTTTAAAAAGTATGAAAAGTTTTGTCTAATATGGTCAAAATAAATTTTTTTGAATAGTAACTTGAGTATTTTTTACTATGATTAAAGGGTAAATCTGCTAAATATGTTTAAAAATAATATTATTATAACATAAAAGTACCGTTAAACTTTTCCTAACCTTATTTAAGTATTTATTAACGACCAAGAAAATTCTTGGGGAGAAATATTGGAATTTTTACGCCATTGGGTGTGATTATGAAATTTATAACATTTAATTTAAAGTAAAGGCAAAAATATCATAAACATCACTATTATTACTAAATAAATTTTAATATGTGGTTATATAAGTCAAAACGTATACTATAAATAGTAATTATAATTATATAAATATTATATACATCATTTTAGTTTATTTAATTTTTTTAGACATTAAATAATTAAATTTAATAATGACACAATGATGATGTAATTATTTATTTATTAATGAAAGAATCAAATAAATGATATTATTAATATTGAAATAAATCTTATATGTAAAAATTTATTCCATATATTAATTTTATGGATGCATTTGATGTGTTAGGATTGAGTTAATTAATTTTTTAGAAGAAACAAACTTGTTGTGATTTTTTTAAAATTCAAGTATGAATTAGTGTCAAAATTGACATAATTCATAACTTAAAATGTAAAATGGTTTATTAAATGTTATTAAATTTATAAAAGTATAATATATGACCAAATGGATAGGATTAATAATGATATTTTATAAATAAAACTTTTTTTTGGCCATTTCACATGTTATTGAAATTAAATTATCACACAAAGTGTAAATAACATAATATCACATTAAGATTGAAAAGGGTAAAATAAGGGTTAATATAAAATGATAAGGATTAAAAAAATACTAAAAATGTCTAATTTTTATTATATGATATGTAATCAAACATAAAATATTTTTATATTATAATTAAATTAGTTTTTTACTATTTAAAACTGAAATTGAGTTTATATTAATTCAATATTTCAAGAGTTTCTAAGGGTCCCCCTCCCCTCTCCTATAACAAGGCACACACTATTCTATAATACTCACACTTCAAGAACCTTTTGGTTAAAAAAAAGATATACAAAAAACAACATATAATTTCTCTCCACATTCTTTAGGCCTTACTTTAGACATAACACCCTTCTTTGATGTGTTATGGTGTTCTTAAATGGTGGCCAACCGAAGAAGAGGTATAATTTTTTTTAATTATTTCTATTTTCTTTAATCTTCCAATTCCTTATAGTATCTTATTTCTAGGATGAGATAATAAATATATTATCCTAAATATAATGGGATTTTATTATGTTAATATTATCACATAAATCCATCTCCACTTATATCAAATGGAAAAAGAATTAATTATTCGCACGTACGTGTGAACTATCACCTCCACAAACTGATAAAATTATTTTTTCATAAACATATCTCAAGAATGGTTATAATAATGTAATTAATGTTTATACATGATAATAATGAAATATAATCATTATATGATAAAAATATATCAATTATATTCTTATTATCTAGGCACATAAAAATGATAATGTTATTTGTGCATATATGTGAACTATCACCTCTATGAAGCGATGTGACATGTTTTTATTCATTATATCACTGTTATGATATATATAAGAATATTTATATTATTATATGGTATTAATGATGTTATTTAAAGATAAAAAATACTTAAATTATTTCCATAACAATCAATGAAAAAAGGAAAACGTTACTCATGCGTACGTATGACTTATTTTCTCCATGATTATAGCATATTTCATTTTTCATAACCACACTTCAGGGTTTGATTTAAATGAATATTTTTTTATAAAAATTTTAATAATTTCATTAATATTATTCTATAGATTATGGACTTAATACCACATGGACTAGTGACATCAAAACCATGTTCATTTTCTACTCAAGTACGAAATATTGAAGAAATGTCTAACATGAACTTAAATAATTAAGTAATTTCAATAACATGTTAATAATTGATATAAAATAAATAATAATAGTTAAATATAATATCAAACATGTAGAAATTAACTTAATTTAATTATTCATGATGAACAGGGAACATACCTGACGTATCAAACATAAGGTAAGTGGACTTTTAACTCAATTACCATTCATTGAGTAAATATCCAAGTCATTGGTTTTGTTTTTTCAAGAATATGTTTGAATTACCTATGTTTGTATTAAAAATAATATCCATTTATTTTATTGTATATATATATATTTTACACATAATTATTCTATTGATGAATCTTTAATGTAATGATATGATCTTTGTAATGAACTTTATCTCAATCTCCATTCAATGAGGCATATATTGATTTTATGCACCATTATTATCCTAAAAGGTGTATATACATCCATTTTGACTTGTTATATCATGAATTAATATATTATAATAATATCTAATGTTTTATTTAAGGTTATTAATTACTTATTTTTATTCATGTGTTTCTCCAGTGGTAAGGTATTCTTTAACTAAATAATCTTTACTAAATGTTTAAAAAAAATCTATTAAAACCTTACCTTTTATGTCCATGTATTAAAAAAAATCTTATGAATTTATTTATATGGACATGAATGTTTTAAAATTTTAATTTCTTTCAAAATATTCAATGTGGTATGGGAAACTTTTATTAAAAAGTATCCTTAATAAATGTTTTTAATTATTTTTGAAATGGATTGAATATTTCTATATAATGAAATGATTTCTTATTATTGAAATTGAAACTTTATGAGTGAAATTTTTAAAGTTGAAATATTTTATGAGTTATGATTATATAATTCCATTTTTACATTTAACGAGTGGTTATATAGTAAACTAATGATGGTTGGTTTCATATTAAACCAAAGATGTGTGGTTATGTGATAAACTAAATCTGTGTGGTTATGTTATAACCACTAATGTATTAGGAATGGAAGTAAGCCATATGAATATTCGATATGTATCAGTGATATGTGTGGAAGTTTCCCATATAGTTTTTCCATTTAACTATGATTATTTCCCAAGTTACCTTTATATGTTATATGTTCATTGAATGAGTTTCATGATAATTTTTTGATTTAAAAATGGGTATGAAACGAGCATATATTCAGTGAATAATATTTAGTAGTTAATAAATGTGAATGTATTACTTTATGATAAAGTATTCATGGTTTACATTTTTTCACAAGACTAATAGTTTTTATCCCTTAAAATGATTTTTATGCTCATTCGATGCTTGAAATGTTTTTCATATGATTTAAAGGAGAATCGATTCAATGCTTGGATATAGGAAAGGGTATGATGTCTAAACATGAAATGAAACCATGATTCTTTTTAGAGGTTTTTGTTTTATACAAAATAGATTGTGAGTAGAAGTTTCTAATTTGTAGTATTTATGTTTTTTTGTATGATTTATGACCTAATTATATTAATCTCTAAAACTAAAAAGACTATGGATGTGAATTAAAGTCAAATTATTAAATTATCTCATGCTTTTGTAATGTTTAGAACTTGACCTTATTGTTGGATCTATGACTAGAGGTAAACAACTTATAACTATACTGGGATAACTGAATCTAGTTATAAACAATAACCTTACCTTCATAGAGCATCAGAATCCACAATTCAATGTTAACATGATAGAACACTTCATGAGATAAAAACCTCAAACATTTAATGGGACTAAAACTCCATTTGTAGCTGAGAAATAGATAATTTCCTTGGAGAATATATTTCTCACTTTGAGAAGTAAGGAAAGGGAGAAGATCATCATAACAATTTATCATCTCTCAGAAGATGCAGATCAATGGTGGTAATTGATTCAAATATATAAGGATAAAAAATGTATTTAAAAACATGGAAAGAAATGATTTTATATAACTTATTTTTGTAAAATAATTTTTTAGAGGACAATGGGTGTATATGGATAGAAAATTCTTGAGTGTGAGAAAGAAGTGGATGAAAATGTTTATATGTATGAAAACAAATATCAAGGATATAAATACATACCATAAACTATATACATAATCCAAATAGTAAGATAACCCATTTATTTGTTGGTCTTAAACCAATACTTAAAAAATGAACTAGTCTCCCAAAAATCTCATCACATGGGTATATAATATCTTATGCTACAAAGACAGAGATATAATTATCCATATATTATGGTTTTAAATTTAAACATGAGAGTAATAGGATGGAAGATTAAATAATGGATAAGGAAAATAAAATAAAGAAGGATTCTTACACATGTGATATGTTTTGGATGAAACACGTCAATACATTCTTGAAGGGAATGAGATATTTCTACAAATGTGGAGAGAAATGTCACTAGGCTAATAATTATATGTAAATAAAAGATGTTTCTTATGTCGAATTATTAAACTCTAAGGATATTGGGCACTATGAATATGAATTTCTTAAGCATATATGTAATATATCATAGAAGAATGAAAGGGATAAAGGTCATGCTTATTCTGTTAATATAGTAAAAGTAAAATAATTAAAGTATATGTGTTTTTTGATTCAATAATTATCATGAGATATATAAGGATTGTATTGAAGTACTTATAATTCATTTATATGGAAGCATGAAATTAATATTAAATTAAATTAGAATAAGTTATTATGTTGTATGTTGATCTTCTTTAAAAAACATTTCCTGGGAAATACAACTCCAGATGTGTGTTTGATGTTGAGATAATAATAAATAATTTATTAGGGGATAATATTTGTTCCCATGAACATGGTGAGTGATATGTTCGTTTATGTTATGATGGAATTATTAGATGTTTGGATTTGATGTGTATATTTAACGACTTGATATTTTACTCATGGAAGCATTCCTGTTTCATAAATGTTTAATGAATATTATAGTTTTACTATATCTCATATTTAAAAATGATATATTTATTATTTGGTTTAATATTATTCTAAGTTGATTTTTTAAATTTAGTGAACTTGAATCTAAATTTTTGGTCATTGAATTTAGACATACATATTTCGGATGAGGGTTAATGTTAGTTTCTTATAGAATGGATTAAGGATATTATTGATTAAGATTAATGTTTTATTTATCATATTAAACTATTCTCACCATTTTGGTTTCTAGTAAACATTTAAAGACTGAAGGAATAGTTTCTTTGATCTTATGACTCATAAAAGATCTCTAGGAATAATTTTTTTGAATATCAATATCCAAATTTAAGAAATGAGGGGAAGATAGATAGAAGAACAACCAATGGATGAGACTATGAATCAAAAATTAATCATGTAAGTTTATTTTCTCAAATTTCTTATAAGGATACTATAATAAACCCTCAAATAAAGCAAAATGATTTTATAACCAAATTGTTATTCATTTATTTTAATTCTGAGAAAGCCATGGTATTTTAACAAATCATTTATTTATGATTTTATGATCATTAACTTTCTAATGAAATTTTATTCTATCACTCTCCACAATAACATGATAGTTATATTTTTCTTCAATTCTCATGCCTTCACTTTCCACTAATGATCCCTTACATAAAAGTCTTGTTTTTTTGTGACAATCACATTTTCCTTACCCCTTATGAAGTGGATGTTTAATTAACCCTGTTTATGATGTCATATTTCTACATAGTAAATTTCATGTATCGGTATTTTATATTTGAATTGAAATTTCCAATTTCTAGGAGATAATGTTTTGAAGGTAGGGAGAATATAACCACCCAAAAGTTTATCAATATAATTTTCCTTCTTATAATTATGTTATATTGTATATGTAATATAAAATAACATTCAAAAATAATAAAAAAATTAAATAATTAAAGAATAAAATAAGTTGTATTTTTATAAATAACGGAACCTACAGCGATAGAATAGTAACATGATCATTTGAATATTTTGACAATTAGGAATAATAATCTAGCCAATAGAATAGTAACCTCACCTATGAAAGTGTAAATAAAATTTAGGTATCTCATGAATGAAAAAATAATAACCTCACATATAGAGTATGTCAGACCATAATATAATACTCACCTTCTCTCTTTACAATATTCAGTCATGGGAATCAAAACTATTCATAGACTTGAGCAAAGAATAATAATATATTGTATAAAATAATAAAATAACACCTATCTTCTCCACTATAAATACCACCCCTCACCACCCTGTTTCCTCACATCTCCAAAGGCATGAAGATTTTCCAATTTCTAACCAATACCACTCCCAAATTCTCCATTATAGTATTTTATTATTTTTATCTCCCAAAAGACCATTGAAATTTTCTGTAAGGAGGTTCAAAAGTACAGAAATTCAATATGTAAAATATATTTTCATTATTTTAATTTTCTTTTAATTTGTTTATTTTATTATCCTATACTCACCTCCCTATATAAAATTCTAATAAAAAATCCTATATATTTTATATACATGAATTTTATGATGGTAATGTTATTTTAACCATCGATTATCTTCTATTCCCCTTTTATTCTAAAAATGATAACATTATTCATGAGGTGCCTATTTACGACCTTCGTAGAAGATGAGTTCTGAAATATCAATCCTACATTCCATGATGGTCATAAAACAATTTTTTATGGTTTCAAATGACTATAATATATTCATAAAATCTTGATTAATATTCTAGAACTAGTATATATACGTAGTATTAATTAATTAGAAATATAGTATGCGATAATTTAAAATACACTAAAATAATCAAAATGATTATAATTAATGTTTTATGTAATGATTTAAACTCATCTAAAAAATGATATATAAGACAATTTAATATTCTATGAGTTAATTAATAACTTATTCATTCAATTCTAAATAAGTATTCCCATTTTACATGATCTTTAGTACATGTCTACAAGTCGACGAATCCAAAAAACCAAGGAAACAAACATTCATGAATAAAAAAATTGATACTTATAAGTCATAAAAGAGGTAATAAATTAACTTAATAAAATTATAATAAAAAAATAAATGATTAAGAGGTTATAAATTATATTATTAATTAATATAATATAATTTTACAAAATATTAAGTGAATTTTTAGAACACTTTCAAACATAAGGGAAGGGTTTTTCCCGTCTCACTTTTGTTTCTATGAGATATTCCATATTATAATTTATTTATTATGTGTGGTGTATGTATAATTACCTTTGATGTATCATATCATGAATCTATAAATTTTAATTGTAAAAAAAATTTCGTTGACAATGATTACTTTTAGGGGGAATATGGTCTTACTGACTACAATGTGGTAACGGTTTCTCCTAGAACCTCCATTTTTTATATGGGATACAATTTCTCTATCATTACCCCAATGATTATTCTTACGTAAACCTCCTAAATTTGGTTTTTATGTTCAAAATATATGTATATATACCAATTCTTATTTTTATGTGGAATGAAAAGTTTTATAAGGTTCATTTTTCAATTCTTTGGGATAAACACATCCAATTAAAGGGAACTTCCCAATTTCTTACCCATTTTTAAGTACACTACCTAATCTATCTTAAGCACCCAATATTATTTTTAAATAACAATTTTTTATCATGAAAAGCCATATAAGTTAATTTCAGGTTTTGTGAGAATAATTACACCTTTTTACCCTTTAAATACACTTTTATATTTTCTCTTAAACTACACTAAAGTGGCTCATTTTAAAGTTTCTTAAACACTATTTTTACGTGATTTATATTTAGATTCAAAATTTTAGTATTAATTTAATTTTAATATTCCTAATATATATTTTCTTTCCATTTTATTTTCTATAATATACATTTTTACAATCTGATTTTTATGAAAAATAAAATGATTTTCCAATAGAACTCTTATTTCCAATGTAAATGGGAGTTTCTATGAAGAATTTCTAAATTATTCTGTTAAAGTATTTTCATCTATTTTTATACCCTATGTTGAATATTAGGATATATTTATATTTATATCTTATTTTACCATCATCCAATTTTTATTGAATGTTTTACGATTATCTTGATGGGGGATGTACTGTCGTGATGCCATTCTCTATATTACTCTAGGTAGTTCTTGATTATATTTATAGATTTAGGATATTATTTAAATTTAATTTTCTAGTTTCAATATGAATGTATATGTTGATTATATTTTACCCCACTCATATTACTAATTAATTGCACTTATTATGTAATGGACAGGGAACACTATAACCCCTTGATGCATTGATAGGTATCACGAGATAAACTAGAAAAAAAAATTACCCATTTATATATGGTGTCTTGGATGAAGAATTGATGATATTTTTATGATGTCTAACATTATTCATTACCTAATTATTAATTTAGTAATTTAATATCCATGTTTTTATTTTACTAGTAGAATATCCATGGTCATGTTTTATTCTCACATGATTTTTTATATTGAATTATTTTGATCAACATTTATTCGTGAAATATTATGGTCAAGTTTATTATTTAATGAAACGTTTTTTTAGATATTTACCTTAACATATTATTAATGTTTTAAACATCTATTTTATTGTTTCCCATTGATGAGAAACTAATATTACCCCTTTATAATGATTTATTTTTTCCTAGGATACGAAGATATAAACTATGAATGACTTGCAGGGATTATCTAGGAGTTTATGGATGTTTCTAATGGAGTTTCTATGTTGTTTTCCTTTAATGTTTTAGTGTAAAACATATGTTTGTATCTTTTTTTCAAATATACTTAAATATTAGGTTCATTAGTATGTGACTTCTTTATTTGTTATACCAATGTAACAAAGTAAGGCATTATCTCAATGAACTAGGGTCTGGATCTTTATAGTTGGTATTAGATGAAGTCTAGTAGAAAATTTAACAACTTGATTTAGGAAATCATAGATAAGTTAAAGAAACCCTATATGTTTTTGAAATATTTCCAATGAAACAAAGAATATGATTTTGTGAGTTGTTATACATTAATTTTCAATTTATAATTATGTGATTCACTAGTTATTATATTATTAATTATATTTCATAATATTATGATCAAATATAATGTTTGACATTATAAAGAAATGGTTTTTTTGGAAAGAAAGGAAACTGTATCAATGCATATATTCCATGAACAATTTTCCCTTCTATAAAAGATAATGATGTTTGAGATGGAGCTAGAAATGGTGTTAAAAAAATTATAACTATATCGGGAAAACAGTATCAAATTATGAAAAATAACCTTACCCTCATGGAGTATCCCGTTCCATGATGTGATGTAATAATGTTAGACCACTTCATGTGAAAAAACCTCTATAATTTAATGGGACTACAAAACCATTTTTGCTGATAAATGTATAAGTTCTATAGTAAAGATATTTCCCACATTTTTAATTAATGAATGGGAGAAGGTTATCATTTTAGTTTAAAATATCTCTGGAGATGCAGATCAATAATTCTAATTTATTCAAAACACAATGAAAAAATAGGTAATTGAAAACCTAGAATGGATGTATTTTTTGGAACTTTTCATGGAGAAATATTTTCCTAAAGGACAATAAGAAACATTCGAGATAGAGTTCCTTGGTTTGAGATAGAAAGAGGATGAAAGTCATTTCTACATATGAAGCCAACTTTACAAGGTTAATAAGGCATTACATAGAATATATACATAATCCAAAGAGTAATATGGACCATTTATTTTATGGTCTTAAACTAATACTTATAAGGGAACTTGTCTCCCAAAAATTCTCAATGTATAATAATATAAAATCTTGTGATATAAACATATAGATTTACTTATACATGTCTTATGGTTTTAATGGTAAAAAATATAATTAGAGGTTGTAAGATCAAAAAATGGATAAGGAAATGAAAATAAAGAACGATGTTTACACATGTGATAATTGTGGGAAACCACCTTGGTAAATTCTTTGAAGTAATAGGATTTTCTTAAAAATTTAGAGATAAAGGACACTACGTTCATGATTTCAAGGGAAGGAAAGATGGTTCCTATGTCTAATTATTAAACTGTAAAGAGATGGGACACTATGCAAATGAATGTCCCAATAATAAATGTAATATAGCTCAGAAGAAGAAAAGGGATCAAGTTCAATCATATTCCATTACTATATTCGGAGTGGTATAATTAAAGTATAACTTTTCTTGGATTCAAGAATTTTCAGGTGATATATAAATATTGTAGTCCAACACTTATAATTTAAGGAATTTAATGCATGTGATGAATAATAAATGTAATCAAGAGAAGTTATTTTGTTGTATGTTGATCTTCTTGAAAACCTGTGACTTGGGAAATATAACCAAAAATGTGTGTCTTATGTTAAGATAATAATAAATAAATGCTTAGTTGATAATATTAGTGACCATGAAGGTGGTTAGTGATACGATGGTTTATGTTATTCTAGAATTATTAGATGAGTGTTAACATTAATTACTTTTGGAAATAATTAAATATACTGATGATCATGATTAATGTATGATTTATCAGATTGACCGGTACTAACAATTTTAGTTTCATTAAACATTTAAATGCTGAAATAATGACTTGTGGATCTTAGGATTCATTAAAGTGCTTCAGGAATATTTTTTCCTTAAATATCAATATTCATATTTAAGAAATGAGGTGGATATAGATCCAATCACAACCAAAGTATGAGATTATGACATGTATAGGAATCAAGTAAGTTTGTTTTCTCAAAGTAATTCTTTCTATAGTAAAATAAACCATCAAATATAAGAAAATGATTTTAGAACAAAAATGTCATTCATTAATTTTATTTTTAAGAAATCAATGGTATTTTACCTGATAATAGATTTATGGATTTCTGAAGGTTATCTTTCTAAAGAAAGTGTTCTATATCAATGTACATTATAACTTGGTAGTTAGGTTTTTCTTCAATGACCAAGTCATCACCTCTCACTAATGTTCCCCTATAAGAAATCCTTATTATGTTGTGGCCATTATATTTTCCTTTCACTCTTATTAAGATAATGTTTTATTGACCCTATTTATGATGTGATATTTCTACAAAGGAATTTTCAAGTACCAAAATTTAATCTTTTTAAGTGAAATTTCAAATCTTTAGAAAGCAATTTATTGAGGGAAGAGATAATTTAACATCCCAAAATTTCATCAATGGAATTTATCTTTTTCTAATTATTTTATGTATTATAAGTAATATAAAATCACCTCGAGAACACAAAATAGACATTATAAATAAAAAATGAATGAAATGATTAGTATTTCTAGAAATTGAGTAATATATACTAATTGAATAGTAAACTGACCATTGGAATAGAAATACGACCATTATGAATAGAAATCCATTCAATAGAATAATAACCTTCCCTATGAAATCATAAATAAAATGTTGGTATCTTATGAATGGAAATTTAATATATTTATATCATGGACATTGTAAATAAATGTTTAAAAATCATAAATTAAGTGTTGGTATTTTTGAGAAATATAAATGTTTATTTACAATTTTATAATTAATATAATTATTTTAATGAAAATTTATTTTCTTGAAATAGTTCCATATATTAATATTTTATTATGATTATACAATAATTTTATGAGACCTTTATTAATTTTAGAATGTGTCATAAAATCTGTGATAATATTAAAACAAATATTTTTTACGTAAATGATTATTTTATTTAAAATTTAAAATTTATCATATTTAGAAAAATAATTTAATAAAAGATACCTTTGTATTTATACACATTGAAAATGGCTGGGTTTAATTCATGGTATTTTTCATAAATAGTTGATTTTTTGGTAATTTCTGAAATATGGAAATTTACTATTTTTAACAAATACATGAATTATTGTGTTGTGGATAATATGATAATGATATAAGCCCATAATATCAAAATATCCTTATTTAATTAATTTATTTAGTCATGGTAATCAAAAAATATTTTTAGTCTTTATCCAAAATAATCAACTAATGAATAAAAAAATAAAAACACACCCATCTCCTCCCCAATAAAAACAACCCCTCAACAGCCCTTATCCTCACATATATAAAGCCTTGAATCCTATCCAATTTCAACATAATACCTCTACCAAACCTCTCCACTAGTTTATAGTCTTTCATATCTCACAGAAAATAACATGACAATGTTCCTTAGTGAGGTTCTCCAAGAGAGGAATTCAAGAGGTAAAATCCCCTTTCGTCCTTTTACTTTTCTTTTAATTTCTTTATTCTATTATCTTTTCATAACCTCCCTATAACAGAGTGTCATGATAAATCCAGTAGATTTTATATGACGAAATTTTATTATTATAATGTTATATAAACAATCAATTATATTCTCTTACACTTTTATTATAAAAATTAAAACATCATATCTGATGTTCTTATTTTCCACCATAATGGGCGATATGTTTTCATTTCTAAATTCCTCCTTCAAGGCCAGTCATAAATCCATTTTTATTGTTAAAAAGACTATAATATATGTCTTAAAAATTATTCAATGTTATTTAACTAATATATATACACTTATTATTAATAAATTACACAAAATTAGTGTTTGATTATCAAAATAGCACCAAAAGAATCGAAACGATTATCATTAATGTTTTACCAAATAAATCATCATAAAATATGGAAATAAAATAATATATATAAATTCATTAATGAAATATAATTTCAATTCTAGGGAACTATTCTAATTTTACATGATATTTTTTATATGTATATAAGTGAACTAATCACAAAAACTGAGGAAATGAACACTCACATATGAATAAAATGAATCATATAAGTCATCAAAAATGTCATAAATAGTCATAATAAAATTATAATAAATCAAATAAATTTTTAATTGGTTATGAATTAAATTATTAATTAATTTAATTTTATTATATTGGATATTAAGGTCAAGTATTAAGCACTTTTGGACATAAGGTAAGGGTTTTTCTTATCTCAATTTTATTTTTGTGAGATATGCATTATTCACCACTATATCTTATGCGTACTGTATGTATAATTAGAATTTATGTATCATATCATGAATATATTTACATTAATGGTAAAAAATGTTTCATTTTATAATTATTAATTTTATTGGACATACGGTCCAACAGATTACAACGTGGAAAGAGTTTCTTCCCGAAAATCCATTTTTGATTCTGGGTACGCTTTCTATCTCTTCACCTCAATGTAATTATTAATTAATATTATTGAATCATCCTAAATTCTGTTTTTTATGTTCAAAATATATGTATATATCTTAATAAATTTTTCTTTGAAGGGGAATTACTTGTTTTATAATTTTCCCTTTTCAATTCCACTTGATAAGCAAGACCGACTAAAGGGAACTTCTAAATTTCGTACCCATTTTCATGTACACTATAATATATTTTGAGAACATAATATTTTTATAAAATAAATATTTTTATCATGAAAATCAATCTTTATTTATTTTTGGTTTTATATAAACAATTACTCATTTTTACGCTTTAAAGACTCATTTATGATTTTCCTTAAACCGCATTGAAGCTGTTCATTTTTAGAGATTATTAAACACAATTTTTACATGAATTAACTTTAGTTTCCAAATATCATTATGAATTTTATTTTAATATTAATGAAATGTAATTTCATTTGATTTTATATTCTGGTATATACAACTTTGTAATATGACTTCTATGGAAAATATAAATGATTTTCCAAAAGAACACTTGTTTCCAAACGAAAAGGGTATTTCTATAAATAATTTATAAATGATTTTATTAGAGTTTTTTAATATCTTTAAATAAACTCTATTGAAACAATGTATTAATTGAGAATGGAATCTTATGTTAACATCTACCATATTTTATGGAATGGTTTACAATTATTTTGACTAGGGATGTACTATCTTGATACCATTCTAAATATTATTATGAGTAGTTTATGATTATGTTTACTAATTGGGGATATTATTTTCATTTACTATGCTTATGATGAAACATTCTAATTTTATAAATATTAAAGGATAACTATTTCTTCAACACCCTTATTTATTATTCCTATGTATAAAACATTATTTTGGAGTTTATGTTCTATGATTTCCTAGTAACAAATTGTTTATATTGAGAATATTTAAATTATTATGTTACTATTATGGGATTTTATTCTTATGTTATCTTATGAAAGATTACACCCATGTGTACCCTTACTGAGAATCTGAGCTATCCCTTACTTATTTTTTCCTTATTCATATTTTGATACAATTATTTAAGAGTGAGATATTATCATGTTCTCTAATATGATGTTATTTTGGAGAGATAATAAAGATCACTTATAAAATAAGATTATTGTGTATGTATTCCATAAAGGCACTAAAACTTTATAGTCCTTCAGTGTGTATAAAGATTATTTTTATTTAATATTCATACATAATGAGGTAATATTTATGTATTCTATTCTTATGTGTACATATTTGGCATCAAAATCATATATTATTAATTTTAAAAGAATATTATTAGAGAAATTTTTTAAAAACATTGGGGATATGTCTATATATGGGATAACATTATTAATATTTGGGAAAGTAGATACTTTGTGATATTTAATGAAATAATGCCCTATTTGGATAGTTCTAAGTAAATATATCTATGACATATAGGCACCTTTGTGTAACAACTCATTAAAAGGATGATAAGGTATTGACTCAATCATCCCTAGTGTATGATGAGGGAAACTATGAATGCACACCTAGATAGAAAATCCAGGGGGATATGATTGGGTTAATTCAAATTTTAATTTTGAACCTCTATGATGGATTTAAATAGATCATGATAAATGAAATAACCTTATTAAAAATGGTTGTAATATATTCCAAACAATGTGCAATGATTTAGAAATCCTATGAATTCAATTTAATGATTACATTATACTCACTATTATGTTTGATTATCACACTATTTTTTTGGGTAAGGGATATAATATATTGTTGTGAAGTTGATGTGGTTATGATCATGTAATAAATTATCTTATATGAATTTATCCATTTTAATTTCTTTTTCTAACGATAAGAATATATATATATATATATATATATATTCCTTCACATCCTAAAATATTAGATTTTGGGTTAATATTTAAAACGGTTAATTGTAAGCTGGTCCCATTTCAAGTATATTATTATTCTCAAACTGATGATTTTAGGAAATGTTTTCCTCCAAATACTATTGTTATACATGTATTTTAATTTTATGTAATTATTTTCATTGATTGGATCCTAATATATACATACCGTATCAGTTTTCATGGATAAAAAGTCACATTTGATATTCTTAATCAACCAGTGATCATCTCTTAGTGAGAGGATGAAATGAAATTCTAGACGTTTTTACTTATAATATATGGATCATTCTACTTATCCATGAGGGATGTTTTCCTCAAATGGTTGGGGATAAATACAAAAAATAAAAGATGACTATTTCATTGGATTATATTAATGTATTTCCTAAAGACATTCACTAAATTCTCCCAAATAATGATGTTGAGTTTTCAATAGAATCCATACCTAGTTCTAGATCTCTCACAATGAATATATATAATGTACAGAATTTAGTTTTAGTAATTGATGAATCAAAACTAAGAGAATCCTAATAAGGGATTCATAATCCCTAGTGCGTCACCATGGGGTACACTTATTATTATTTTTATAAATAAATAGGGGTCAATGAGTATTTGTATTGACTATTGAGAACCTAAGATGATCACACTCAAGAACAAGTCTCCTCTATCCCATATATATGACATTTTTGGACAACTACATAGTGATTAATATCTTTCCATAATTTACCGTAGTACTCACATTCATCAATTGAGGTTCAATAAAGATCATATAACCATGAAATGATTTCTTACATGGTATGGTCATTATGAATTTATAGTAATTCCATTTGGAATTAAAAATTCCCCTTATATATTCATGGAATTAATTAATATATTCTTTTTAGATTACATTGATATATATTTTTAATGTTTTTATAAATTATATTCTTATATATTCAATGAGAAATGAAGTTCATAAAGATGATTTGATGATTTTTTATGACCATGAGCAATGAAATGATGCCTTCTATATTTAGAAAGTGTTAATTCAAGAAATAGAAATCTTATTTCTCTATTTATATAATCTCAAACAAGGATGAACTAGTGAATCCATCATGTATGGAAGTTATGTAGAAATTACCCACACCAACAACAACTAGGAACAATAATTTTTTAGAATTGTATTAATAGTATAATTTATTTTTGAGTGATTTATCCTTGATTTATAATTCTATAATTTGTTTAAAAAAAATTGAGGACATATCTTTTGGATAGATGAATTTGATGAAAATTTTAAGGAGTTAAGAAGTTTGTTTTTATCTAATATATTCTAACACCATCATATAGTGGATAATTGTTTGTAATATATTTTGATTCATCAAAGAGATAACTATGATAAATTATTATCTATAATTATATGGTGAGAGGTTACTCATTGTTCCAGTTAAAAATTAATGATAACCATTAACTAGATCATGATTTAATGTTTGGTCCAGTACTAGAGAAAATCGTTATTGCTATGGTTTTTCTTACAACCATGGGTAAAAACATACCTATAGAAACCATTTTACAAAATCTCTATCTATTGATCAGAATATAGACACAATTTTATAAAACTGTTGATATATGTTCTTTTTTAATGGCTATAGACACTGTTTTCTAAAATATTTTATCTATAAAACTCCTATACAAATAGTTTATATAAACAGTGTATATAGGTTTCCTGCATAAGCATATAAAAAAACATTTCCTACAATAAAAATGTGATAATATTAATTACCACATTTTTAGGGATATTTTAATGGCCTAGAAAAATATTTATAATATATATATATATTAAAAAATATTTGTCTTTTGGATAGTAGTTAAGTGGCTAGTTTCACATTGTGGAGGTCTTATGGTTAAATTCTAACGAACATATTTTTTTAGAAGCATATCGACATAATTGTCCACTATTGAAATAAACCTATTTCCATGGTTTTAAAAGGGGTCTATATATCTATTGACACGGTGGAAAACTGATATTACTATTTTCATGGTTTGGAAATCTTGGAAATATGTGTATTTCCTTGATGGAAAACCATGGCTATAACCCAATTTCCATGGTGGACAACCATTGTTATAAATATATTTCAGCAGTTATAAAATTTTGGATATAAGTATATTTATATGGTAGAAAACAATGTCTATATTACTTTAAAACATAGGATATAGCATAGAGTTATAACAACACCAACAAGAGCCATAACTAGCTAGACTTTAGCTATAATCTATAACCATGGTTCATACCTCTTCAACCACGGTATTGGACCCTGGATATAAGTGACATTCTTATTATAAAATATTTTTTTCATTGAATATATGATTATATTATCTATATGGTTAAAGGTGTTACATATATACATAACACAAATAATTTAAGTATATATTCACATAAAAATAGTTGAATATCGTTCATATGATATTTTGGCAGTGAGTTATTGACTATGAATGCTTAATAAATTTTAACCTTAAGATGCTGAAAAAAGGTGGGTTATTATATGGTTGAAAAAATAAATGGAATTTTATCTCTATCGAGGATTTAAATAGATTATATCTTTATGGGTTTTTAGAGTATAGATCTTGAAATCATGAGGAAAGGTGAAAGATCATGTATTTCTCAGATGAATTTTTAAAAATCCATTTATGTGGGGAAAATGTAGGTGCAGAAGGTGGATATAGAACTATAGATTAAGATGATAAATTTTCTTGAGTTAAACCATTATTGGGATAGAATGATAAGGTTCATAAATAGATTATAAGTCCCGTTAATACAATACATAAAGAATAAGATTCTAAATGAGGCTCATTGTTCATAATTCTCTATTCATTATAGATGTATGATAATGTATAGAGATCATAAATAGTATTTCTGGTGGTATAAAATAAAAAGGTATACTGAAGATTATTTATCATAGTTTATGGTACATTGGTATCTTAAGTTTGATAGAGATACTTCTAAGTTATTTTTATAACCATTACTCGTATCAGTCTGAAAAGGGGGAAAATTACAATGGATTGTATTATCATACTTACCAAAGAATCGTAAGGAAGTGATGATCTTTAGATTATAGTTGGTCACCTAACAATATTAGAAAAATTAATTTAAATTAGATAATATTTCTCTCTTTATTATCATTCTAGGATAAACATTGATTAAGTGGTAAGGTTTCATGGAGTACCACATTATATTGTATCAGATTGGGACATAAGGTTTACCTTGAATTTCTAGAGAAGGATTCAGCTAGACCATAATATAAATTTGAACTTTTGAACTTCATATCATCTTAACATTTCTGGTAAATCTAAGAGGACTAATAAATCCATTGATTATATGTTAATATCATTTTTTATGAGTTTAAATGGTGTTTGGGATTATTAACATTCTCTAGACATGTTTTCATATAATAAAAAAATTCACAAAAGAATTAATATCATTCCTTTTGAATATTTCTATGGCAGGGAATGTATAAATCTAGTGTACTATGATTATTTAATTGAATAAAATCTATTAGGTCCCAATATAGTTGAGTAAATGATATATAATATCATATAACTTCATCATCACATCAAGGTTGCTCATAGTCGAAATTTATTATGATATCAATTGTTAGTGTTACCAATATTATAATATTTATTTCAAGGTATTCCTATGAATATAAAAATGGAATAAGGTTATAATATTTTGAAATAAGGGTAAGTTGATCACTAGATATATCAACACCATAAAAATTCATGATCATGTAGGGATTTATGATTATTTATTGGTGCTTCCACCATGTATTTCTTAGCTTCATGATTGGTTCCATGTATATATTCTACGGATGTATATTCATTATTATTCAAATTTAAATTATATAACATTTATTATAATATATAATGACATATATTATGAGGAATAAATCATGGAGATTCTAGATAAAGGAGAGAAAGTATTGAAAAACTAGACCACTCCCATAGTAAAATCTTTGTGAAGAAACTATAAATTTTAAGTTGTTATGTGGGAACCCAATGATGTGATGTTGAAAAGGTATTATTAGTTTTTGTATGAAATTTATATTATTTTTGTGGGTGAATTTAATAAACCAAACTTTTATAAATTAAATTATATTTTAAGGAATAAATTATTAATTAAGAAATATAGATATAGAACACAAATATACTACTTCTGTTATTTTTAACGAATGATTAAAGATTTATTGCAAGATTAATTAGGCCATTATAATTATTACCATTGATAATATAGTCATTATAAAATAAAAAATAATATTATTCTATAATAATGGTCATCATAAAATAAAATCTACATAGAAGAAATAAGCAATGAGCTCTACTAGTAGGATCATACGCTTTGAAGCCCATTTATGAGAGCTTCTAAGGGGGATAGTATAATAGGAATTTTTCTTTGACCATGAACGTGATGTGATTAATAAATAGAGGATTTAGTGAAATGGTTTATTGAATATGTTCAAGCTTATCAAGATCATATCCCCAATAATGTTCACCAAACAACACCAAGAAAGAAACACCATCACACACATTACCCATAGGGACTGTGCTGGTGTAACAAGTGGTCATGTATCTAGACCATAATATTATGAATTTTTAAAATTTACTTTTAATGAAATAATGATTAAATTTATTAATATTTATTATTAATTTATTAGTGATTATATAATTAGTCTAATTAAAATTAGATTTTGGCATGAAGGAATCAAGATTTTATTTTTTGGAAATATATAGTTTTAATTTAGACACTATTTTTTTAAATTTAAGGATTTTGAAATAATGTTTTATTAATATATTATTATCAGATAATAAATATTTAAAAATAATAGATAATATAATTTAACCAGTTCTAATGTACTTTTTATATGGGTCCCAAAGGGGTTAATAGTATAAATACGATTATTTTCATGTTTGGATGTATTTTTAGTTAAAATTAAATATTCTCATATTTATAATATTATTTTGATAAAATTAATATTAATTTTGAAATCATGACATTTAAATTATCCAATGGTATTTTTTTATTATCTAAGATATTCAAATTATTGGAAAAATGTTTAATATAGTATAAATTTAATGTATAAATTATGATAAAAAAGTATCCAAAAGTGGTATAATAAATTATAAAAAATTTATACATGAAAATATATGGTTATACTATATCTAATCATTAGTTTTTTATGTTATTTAGTTAATTTTATTGTTCATTATCGAATCCTCTAAACCCCATATCTTATTATAAGGGTTTACAAACATTTCTTTATGAACATGACTCACTAACATAACCCTAAGGTTAATATTTTAATATATTTGGTTCATGGCCTTATAAAATATTAAAATCCACTCTACACTATAATAAACTATTGGAAAAAACATGGTATTGTTTGCGGGTTTGATTATTTCATCATATAGATTCCAGAACCCCAATTTAGAAATTTAAAATAAAATATCCTCTTTTGCAACAAACATCAACCAAACCTCTAAATCCTCTTTAATATAAACCAATTTAGAATGAATTTACTATCCCCATAATTTTATAATTCCCTTATATGGTATTTAAAATCTTTTAATAAGCTCCACCCAAGATTTTGGGAGAATCCTCTCAAGGTTAGGGATTTTCTCCTATTCTTTATTCATGAACATTATTTTAATTTGTTTCATATTATATCAAATTTTTTATGATGGAATATTTTTTACATATCCATTTGGTTGTACATATCATTTCCAAGTAATGATATACCATATTTTAATCTCAATAAACCTTATATGAATATTTATGCACATATTTTATGTTGTCAATATTATCATGTGATTTTCCATGCCAGAACTTTGTGTAATGGATTCCCAACCCCTTTTCAACTCAAGGGTATACATCTAGTTTTACCTATCCTTTATTGAATGGGAGATCCAACATATTTAACCTAGAATACATAATAATGGAGTTAAAATTGGTGAATAGAATTACAAGTTAGTATGATCTATGTGGAACAAAAATATATTTAGATGTTATAAATGTGGTAGTTTCCCCCCTGGACCTACCATGTATAAATGTGGTAGTTGGAATAAGAATTATATATCCCACTAATTCATTAGGAAATGTTTTTATCTTTGTAGATTCCATGTATATTACATAGGAGATAATACATACCACACTATGTTATTATTTCTATATGGTTGTCAGTGGAATATGATTATGATGTCATTTTTTATATTGCCTATACATTCCTAAGTTGCCTTGATGTTATCATATCATATCATGCTTTGATGTTAATTTTTATGATTCTAAAACCTTTTTGGAAACCTTGATATTTTTATTGAATAACAAGAATTACATTTTTCATTTTATTCTTTGATTATTTCCTTAATTGGATTTAAAATCATCCATTTCTTATGTACACCCCCATGTTTTCCCATATAGTATTAAAAGATCGATGGAATTAGTGGGCACACCATAGATTATTTAAATAATACTTTTGTACCTATGTTTCAAGTTAATTTTCTATGTACCTAATTTCACAAATAAAATAGGCCTTATAATCTTATAAGATTGTTTTATGAGTATTTATTTGTAATAAATAATGTATTATGTTTTATTAAAGATACTTGTTGGAATAGTTAGTATTAGAGAGAGGCTTAGTTATTTTTAGTGATTAGGATTAAAAAACCTTAGTGAAATCCTCCAGGATAAGATTGAACATATTAAAACATATTTAAATTATTGTAATGTAGTGACCTAACCCAATAAATCCTAGATATGAGGTCCAATATCATTCCATTGGCATGATTATAAAGAATTAAATTACAAATAACCGATCTGTTTAGTACTCTTGATAAACCAAATACATAAATTTGAATTTTATTAAAAATGATTACATTAATTATAACATGTTTTTTATTTCAGGAATATATTTATTCTATCTATGATATCATTTCATATATTTATTAGTACACTTATTTGATTCTTAGGAAATGAATCAAAATAAGGGTGTTCTCAGAATCTTGGTAAGTGTAAAGTATATATGAATACATAATGAATAAATGATAATAGTCAATATAGAAGGGTAAATCATTGAACAAAAATTCCATATAATCAATAAAATTAATGGATAAAAAATACAACAAGGTAATAACTAGAAACACTTTCCTTTTACATGACTAGATAAGTTATAATCAATATAGAACAGAAAATAAATAAAATATATTTCATTTAATCAATGGATTAATAAAGAAATGCATCCATAGATATGTCAACATAAAATATGATTGATAAATAATAACCAAATGAAAATAATGGCAATACATAATTATTGTAAATCATGTATGATGCACATAAAAACATATACCATCAAGACCATTCATAAGATTGTTTAAAACTACATCTATTTAATTTCGAAACTATTTTTTTTGTGAGAACCACTCGACACATCAAGGGATTACATAAAGTCTGAGGCCCACCCATCACTATTTTTCCAAATCATTCCACATACAAATTATTGATATAATTATTGAACAATATGACTTATCAAGTATCCATGTGGAATAAAGAATTAAAATTTAATAATATTTCTGCAAATAATCAAATAACAATAAAACTAAACACCACATGTAAATTGATATATAGTTTAGGAAATAAAATTATCCATGATAAATGATATGGAAAATTAGGTTAGATTTAATGTTAACTTCTCAAAAGAAATTGAATATTTTTTGGGGACTAAAAAAGGAATCAAAGAAGTGAATGTGAATACCATCCTTGTCCAAATCAAACCTAAACCATCCAAAGGAAGAATATGTGTGGAATAAATACAAAATATACCTAGTGGAATATAAATAGAGGGTTATTTTCATTCACCAATAAAAATTCTATAAAATATATCTTAAAAAATATTTGTGAGAAAAATATCCTTTTTATTTTGGAAAACATTTGGAAAATATCTTTTTAAAATATTTTCATTAAAAATTAAACTATTAAACATGTAAAGGATTAATTTAATAATCAATGGTAGTTAAATCCACATATGTCATATGCAGTAAAACAAACATTCCATTTTCACAGTAAAGAGGATAGAAAAATGCCTCATTCAAGAAAGTGATAAGAAGATTCTGGTTAAAAAACATGTTAAAGAAAAATTGGTAAAAGCCTTTAATAAATAATGTTTTATTAGTTGAAAACATTTCTTAAAACATTTATAGAAAATATGTGTTTTATAAGAAAATGGTTTCACTGAAAAAAGAGAGAAATAAATTACGGATTTTAAAAAATCATTTTCTAAAATATTTTGAGTACAAAAGAGTATAAAAATGATACTATTACATAAAAAAGATCATCAATAACTAGAGGAGAATTAAATGAAATGGTTTTGTGGATAATTATCAAATATTTACCTTGAATAAAAATTCAAGTGTAAAGAATCCTGAATAAAATGTGATTATGAATAAACACCTGAAAAGACCATAATGTTGATCTTAGACTCAACCAATTAATAAATTATGTGGGTAAAATTTAAATCAACATAAAATAAGTAGAAATAAAACAAAGGATAGTAAAATGGTATTACATACATAATAATATAATATTAATGATAACTAGTATGTAATATAACTCAAAGAAATAAATTGGGTTATGAAATTATTTTCCACTTGAAAATGCTTTATAGAAATATGCTTAGATGAAAAAATTCAATTTGAAACTAAAAATATAATATATAATGAATGAATCATGATATTATATGTAAATGTTTAAGTATTTACACCATATATAATAAGGTATGTGCAAAAATAATAATTTTTGACTCAATGAATGAAATTAATGATCATTAAAATTATTCTTGAGGAAAACAATCTTTAAACATTCCAATGTGTCCCATACAACTTTGAAACATTTGAATCAAAATCCTAATGAAGGAATAAATTTAAATGAATGTTT
Source organism: Viscum album (assembly GCA_963277665.1). Classification (NCBI taxonomy): domain Eukaryota; kingdom Viridiplantae; phylum Streptophyta; class Magnoliopsida; order Santalales; family Viscaceae; genus Viscum; species Viscum album. The sequence continues at coordinate 1,375,386,363 of OY728135.1, forward strand.
TAAATACCATGAATATAAAATAATTCATGATATCGTATATCAAAAGGTGTAGTGTATACACCATACAAAATAAATAAGCGGTGACCATGATATTTAACCCATGAATGTAAACAGTGAGATAAACATTCATTAAATTACATTTCTTTTATGGTGAACATCCTTTTAATTCATATATAATGGTTTTAAACATTTAATCACTTATTAAACAACCATATTAATATTTATGATATCATATATGATCTTTTTATAATATCGCACAACCCATTTTTTAGAAAACCATTATTATTTTCTCTGCTTCAGGTGATAATTTCCTTGTTCTTTGAGTATGTTTTGACTTTTTACCCATTGTTACCATTAATTATATGAAGATTTAATAATATATCTAATATGATAAATAATTTAAATATAATATATATTTAGTATATATGTATTTCTAACAATCCATAATTTTTTGGATATAAGAAGTGAAATGCACCGTTCATTGAGATGGTAGGTCGTACGTACAAATGGACTTTAATTTCATTTATTTTTCATATTAAAATATTGAAAAGTAAATTATATATTTTAATATTATAATTAAATTATTATACTTATGTTATATATGTCACATATTTTTAATAAAACTATCCTTTATATGTTTTATGTATAGTGTGGATGAATTTCACCTCTTTGAGGGGGCGGTAGTCCACACTTCCTCAAAATATGTTATCATATTTATAAAATATTTAAATCATAAAGGTATTTGTTATATGGAAGTTAATGAAACATAAAAACATTTTAAATGTAATATATAATATATATAATCATATTTTCCATCATTACCTCCAACCAATTTTGGTGGTAAAGGAAAAACGAACGATATTGCTTCGTGAGTTCCTAACATGTCGTACAGATAAACAGTAGATTATTCACCCATTAGATGGAAGTGTGAGTGAGTGAATTTAAGAAAATTTAAAGGAAAAAAAATTAGTATGTTATTTATACTGACTATATTATATAATTATGTAATAATAATATTTTATGGGGTGGAGAATGAAAATAAAACTAAAGATCTTGAGGAATGATGTTACCTCGTATTCAGGTAACTCTATATAGTTTTCACCAAGGGGATTCATTGGTTTATTTTCCCCAAAAGTTACTCATATAATATGAGGTGAGGGACATTTAGGATATATTTGGTTAGATCTAGACAAATTGAATTTGAATTTTGGGTGCGAGGAAGAGGAAATGATGAGTCCATTTTATAGTGGACGAGTGATATTCTTTTAAACTTTTTAAAAGGGAATTCCACCTATGAGTTTCCGATTAAAAGTGCATAAAAATAAAGAAAATTAGAAAAAAGGTTGTATATGGTATAAATATTTTGATAAAATAGATTTTTTACAAGTTTCTAGTACATTTAGGCCCTTAATATTATGGTTCATCCCTTTGTTAAGCAATTTTTTCAATTAATCATTATAATTATTTTTAATCCCATTCACTAATATATTTTCTCAAATATTACGTTTAACATATTAAAAATTAAAAATTATTATTATTACAAATATTTAATCCATTTTTAAAATTTTTAATAATATTAGTGGTTGAAATTAATATAAATTTAATCATCCAGGTAGGATGAAATAATAGGTTTTATATTAAAATTTTAAAGTTTTGCTATGTTTTTATTTTCAATTTTAATGTGAAATTGATTAAAATAGCATAAATTGTATTAATATATGTTAAATATATCTAATTTAAATTTAAAACTAATTTCATATATAATTTAAACATTTAAATAATTATACGAAAAATAAGTTTGGAATTAAAATTTAGTATTTTTCAATATTCATCAAACAATGAATCCTCACTGAAAAATAACAAAAATTCACCGTAATATATTTTTTATTTTTATATTTCAAAACTATGGGTTTTTTCATAATAAATTTATAAATATTCTGAAAAATGGATTTAAAATAGGTTATCCATTAATGGGGGGTTAAATTGCATTTTTGGAAAAATACTATTTTTTATCCTAGACCGTGATTTATGTTTATCTTGGGAATATTAATTTTATTTGAATAATATAAAAAACATTTTATTGAATATAATATATATATTAAATTAATATCACTCAATAATTTAAATTAATTTAATTTTTTAGCATAAAATACCCCAAAATCCTAGGGTCCAGTGAAACCGGCCCTAAATATCTATAAAATAAAAAGAGTAGAGAGGAGTCAAGAAAACAAAGGGGTTCTTACAATAGCGGTAGTACATATCACCACATCTATCAACCATAACTAATGTGTCACAGTAGTTCGACATCACAAAGGACCACCTTTCCCCTATGTCAATGATTGTCTGTCTCGCCTGGGCATCTACCAGCTGGTTGGCCTCCTGATGAACATGCAAAACAACTATATCAATTTGAGAAATTTGGTAAAGGAAATCAATCCATTGAGGTAACATATTCCAAGTTACAAGACATGTTATCATTTTAAGCGCATGAATAGCCATCTCCGAGTCAGATTCAACCCATATTCTGTTCCAATTATATTGTACAACATACCATATTGCATAAATTATCACCAATAATTCTACATAGTATGCATTTCCAACTATAACATAATGGAAGAAGGGTCCTTTAAAAAACCTGTGACATGTGAAGAATACTCCCCCATAGCATGATGGACCTAGTGCACCTGAGGTAGATCTGCCAACATTCACTTTTATGCGTGGTTCAATTGGGCATATCCACCAGATAAACTTGAGCATCTGGGGCCTTCAAGGTCGCCCAAAAACTCCAAGTGATTTGAGAATTTATAGGTTAGAAATTTAATTAAACATTGTATCTTATTGGAAAATAGAATCTGCATATACTTACCTCTGGATGGCCACCATCCCTTTCTACACAACACAGAATTCCCTAACAAAGAGGGTCATGATTCAGGATTCCCAAAGAGATGCAAAGGTTGCAGTGATTGTCAAAAGCAGGAGTTGTTGATCCTGTTCACTATAGTGCACCGTAGGCAGTACTTCCAAAAAATCATTAACTGATCTGTACATGATCATATTAAAACCAAACAAGTTTCCAATGTATGACCAATGACATTTGGCTTTGTCACATTCAAGAAAAATGTGTTTCATAGTCTCATAAACATACAAACATAAATGGAATGGTGAGGCTAGGTGAAGGCCAGCTCGCTGGAGTTGTGAAGAGAGAGGGAGTTGGCCTTTCAAGATTCTCTAGAGGAGCATGAATCTAGAAGACCAGATACACCAGATTTTGAACATCATAAGCCAGGAATGTGGGTGGGAGTAACCCCCACATTCAATCCAATAATAGTTACGATAGTTAAAGTGCCTAGTTTTTCTATGTTTCCATATCAATGTGTCACAGTCCAAGAAGTTATAGGAAACATTTTCATTTTTTACATGGGAGGGAATTATAATTTCAGCAGATTACAATCGTAAGAAGAGCTCAGAAATGGGAAGTCATGCAATATCCACTGTCACAGTCATATCATGAAGAGGATACTAATGCCAGTTTATTTTTCAGTAATTATGTGTGGAGTTCCTACATACCAACCATTTTTTGTCATTCATGATCTATGAGAAAGCATGTTTAAGGGAAAACCAGACCGATAAAGCAAGGTGGTATTTTTACCCATGACGTAGTCTCCTTGAAAATTTATTTATGAGAAAGTCAACTGAACAATCCTTAGATATTATACTTCATATAAGTTTCCCAATCATGGCATCATTGATGTTTTTTAGGTCTTTGACACCAATGCCTCCCATTTTAGCTTGCTTGATGCATTCATTCCATGCAATGGTGATCAAGTTTCTCTCAAGAATTGACTCTATCTAGAATAAGTTACGAATCTTAATTTTAATCCCTTTAATGAGGCCTTAGGGCCATCTTGTGTGTAATGCAAGATAACACAATATCACATGTATTGAAATATATATCAAGGATTAAATTTATTTAAAACAGTAAATGAATTTTAATGTCTGAGTATATTATATTACCTTACACGCTTGGTGTTGTGTGTCTTGAATTCTATCAAATACAATGTTTTTACTATAATATATCAGGGCGTTACATTCTCCCCACATTAATTAAATTTAATCCTTGCAATTTAAACTCAACCTCGGTAATAAAGTGTTTGATATTATTATGTTTAAATCCCACATTATGATAGGGATTTGTAAAATATCCCATATAAAACATATAATTTAAAGTAAAAAAGGTCATATGGACTATCATATAACTTGGTTTCAATATAAGAGAACATCAGTGGAAAGTAAAAAATATGGACTTGAAGGAAAAATTTAAATATTTATAGGGAGTGATTGATGTCCGAAATAAAAAATAAGTGAATTATTGAAGAAATGTTTTGGTACTTAGATCCATAAATCAATGATGATTCAATAAACCATCGGTTCAGAAAAAAGTAAGTTATTTAAACAATATTTTCATGATAATTTTACTAATGTTGATTATTTAGTTTTTAAATAGGAATATAATTAAATACATTAAGTTTATATATTTATATAAATATAATTTCAACATTTAGTTATTATTCAATCAATTTCAAATTCATCTATTACTTCAACATATTGATATCTAAAAATTATCTTTTTATGCTTGAAGCACTGAAATAATATTTTAATAGATCATAAGGACTATAAAACAAGTTTTTACATTTCTATAACTATTTTAAAAAACTAATATAGGTAATAAAGTAATGTCTAAATATAAAAAGTATCACTACTAGTTCACAATTAATATATATTAATCAATTTTTTTTAATTTAAATAATTAGATATTAATTATGACATTGTGTTAGTCCATGGCAGGGGAAAACATTATCATCCTTTGTTATTGGATTCATGTCCTATGGCCTTTCTATACTTGATGGGTTGTAACCTAACATACATGTTTTCTTTTTAGAAAAAATTAATATAATTCCTCTAACACTTCCAAAAAACTACAATAGAAATCCTTAAAATTAGGTTAATCACTAAATATCCTCTTAACTAAGTTTTTCAATACAACCTTAATATATAAATACTTCATCCATTTATGTATACATAGGTCCTTCCTCCGTCAATAGTTTATCCTTTAGAAGAGGGAATTTCCTAAAACCAAAAACCATGGAGTGAGAATAAATAATCACATTGGAAACACTATATAATCATTTTTAGGATTTATAAATATTGACACCATATTTTCAATCTAAAACACCTTAGGTTTAACCTAGGTTTTTTATTTTCATCATATGTTCAAATAATTCACAATGGTTTGTAAAAAAAATTGAATTATACTAATCATATCTCCTGGTATTGCAAACTAGGTGCACATTAAGGCTTGTTGTCCTGTACCAGGTTATGCTCGAGTTAGGACCAACACACCTTATTAGATTTGTTACCCCTATGTAAATTTGTGAGAACCACATACAATTTTAATATCCATACATAGATTCATTGTGAGGAAGACCCCCATAATCTATATCTTTACGAAATTCTAGGATTCTATTATATTTTTATCTTTAAAGCCCACCTTAGATCTTTGTTCTCTAATATATGTTTTTCTAAATATAGTTCCCAATGTTGCTATGAAAGTTTCCTTGATAAATACTATAGATACCTAACCCTATAAATCCTAGAGATATTTTGTACTTCCATTACATTGGAATGATGGCAAGGATTAAAATCTTGAAGGACCAAATAGTTTTGTAGTCTCGGTAAACCAAATAAATATACGAGTCTTGTATTAAAAATGAATACACTAATACAACATATTTATTTTTTATTTCGGGGATTTTTTCCATCTATAATATCCGTACATATCTTTCTTAGTATGCTTCTTTTATTCCTAGTGTATGTAACAAAATAAGGTTGAGCTCAAATGCTCAATAAGGGTTAAGTACAACAGAAGCAATAATGAATAAATGAGAATAATCAATATGGTATGGTAAATAATTGAAAACAAATTTCATGCATTCAATAATATAAATGGATAAATAATATGGAAATTTAATAAATTAAAACAAATGATATTAAAATAACAAGAAAAGAAATAATAAATATGGAATTGAAAATATCTGAAACACATGAAATTTAATCAATGAATTGAGAATAAAATGAATCCATTGACAAATTGATGAAAAATATCATGGATAAAGAATAATTGAATCGAAATGAAGGTAATCTTTAATTACTTTATGACATGCTTGAGGCACATGAAAACATATACCAACAAGGCCTTTTACAATATGGTTTAAAACATAGGTAAAAACCTGTTTTATTTATGAAAATAAATTTTCTCATTAGAACACATCAATGCATTGGGGGGATATATTAATTCTATTCCCATGCACCACTTCCTATCCAAACCATTCCTCATATAATAAAATCAATTCAATTAATAAATAATATGCCTCCTAAAATATCAATATGGAATAAAGAATACATATTTATAAATATTTACCTATATAATCTAATAAATGTCAAACAAAATACCGTATGTAAAATGATATATGGTATAAGAAAATGAATTTGTGATAAATTATATGGGTAATTAAGGTAAATTCAATGTCTGCTGATCAAAGGAAATTGAATATTTCAAGGGGACTCACAATGGAATTAAGGAATTGAATGTGAGTACTATACTTATCCAAATAAAACATAAAACATCCAGAGGAATAATAATGATGGAATCAATACAACATATCTCAAGTAGAGTATATGTAAAGGTATACTGTCATTGATGAATATAAATACTATAAAAGATAATTTAAAAAACATTCTTAAGGAAAATATATTTTTTTAAACACTTTGGAAATGCTTTTCTTTGAAAATTAATTTAAAACAGATTCATTAAAAATCCACGTTTCAAACTTACAACGGAATATTATAATGAATTATGGTGGTTCAATCTATATACTTCATATGAGGTAAAAATATCATTCTTTTTTTACAGTAAAATAGTTAAAAAATGTAATGTTTGTAAAGAGATAAGAAGATTCCTTTGAAAACATTGGTAAAATAAAAAAAGATAAAAATTTATTTAATAAATTATTTTTTAATGGTTAATTATTTTTATACATTTTTATAAAATTAGGTTATTAAAATAAATTATGTCCTCCAACTAAAGATATAAATAATGCCAGGTTTTCTAAAAAATATTTTCTAAAGCATTTTGATTACCAAAGAGTGAAAAATGGTACTATTACTTGAAAAAGGTCATCAATAACCAAATGAGAAGAAAATTAAATTTTTTTAGATATTAATCAAATAATTTCATTTAATGGAAATTCAAGAGTAAAAAAAACAATATAAAATGAGAATGTGAAGTAAATTAACTAATTAAAAAATTATGCGTGACAAAAGTAAATCCACATAAAATAAGTTTAAATAACAAAAATGATATTAAAAGGTGATTAAATAAATAATATTACAATATTAACATCAACAAGGAATCAATATAACCCAAAAAATGAAATTTGGTTACTAAATTTTATTTCTAGTGGGAAATGGTTAATTTAAATACCCTTAGAAAAAATAATTAAAATTAATACTCAAAATATAATAGGGAATGATAGAATCCTAATATTAAATGTTAAAGTGGTTTTATGTATACCATATATATGAAATTAGATGAAAAATAGAACATTTTGTCTTAAAGAATGGAAATATCATTTAATGATCATTAATATTATCCTTAAGGAAAATAATCATTAAAGATTCCAAAGTGTCACAAACCACATTGAAACATTTGAATCATATGACTCATGAAATAATCACATTAAATGAATGTTTTAAATACCATGAAGATAAAATAATTTCTGATATGATATATCAAAAGCTGTAGTAGATACACCACACAAAAGAAGTAATTGGTGAATATGACATTTATCTCGTGGATGTAAAAAAGTGAGATAAAAATCCCGTATCATGAATTTCATTTTCAAGTTAAAATTTTATATATTTAGTTATAATGTTTTTGAAAATGTTAAAAACTTATAATAGAACCATATTAATATTTATTTTATCATATGTTATCTTATTATAATATCTTACTATTGTAGGATTGAAATAACGATGAAGATGCTCAATATACAAGAGGGGGGTGAATTGTACTCTTTATGAAATTTCCTTAAACAAGGAAAGATCTATGTTTAACAAATTTAAACTAAGAAAATTCACAACACCTCTAACACCAATTTAAATATTGGGACAATGTATGAAGTTACAAACTTCTAGTTCTATACACTTGCTTAAATCTCGAATTTGATTTTGAAAAACAGGTTCTGGAAATATGGCTCTAGAAAAGGAAACTTTAACCAAAGTTTAAAATATGAGATTCTACCTTAAAGCTTATAAAATCTAACTATGTCATAGTATAAGTGTAAGGAAACATAAAAAGGTTATACTTTCCTTTCAATACAATATGCAGCGGAAAAAATTGTAACAAAAACAAATAACAAGATATAAATATTTTAACCCAAAGAGAAGGGTATCCAAAAACCTTGGATAAAGGTCCCTTGATTTATACTTTCAAGCAATTCTGTCTTACCCACACCAGGGTTAGCCCTCGATATGAAGATCTGAGTCTCTGTCTTTCCATTCTCGCAAGCCCTCAACTTTAAGGTAGTTGGAACCTATGTCTTCCTCAGCAATGAAGACCTCCGACTTCAAGGTAGTTGGTAACTCGGTCGTCTTATCCCCGGAATCCCTCGAATGTAATCACCAACATTCAGAGTCGCACAAAGAAATTTAAACAAGTAGTTCAGTATGCACAAGTCATGAAAATATTATCTCTCTAGAAATCACCTTAATAGCATGTGGTCTCTAGAGTGATAAACTTGTTATTGAGCTCTTAAAAATGAGGTCCTATTTATAGGCTCGGTTGGAATGGTCAGATCCCTCCCCCAACGGTCATATTTTTCTTAAATTTAGGAGGGCCCTGTACACATGTCACTTAATCAATGGTTAGTTAGAAAATAGAATGGATGGCATCATTTTATAACAAAACATGTGTAACTGAGAGCACGACATCATTTTATAATGAAACAACTATAAGAATAAGCAAAAAATGATGTTCAGAATGTAAGAAAATAATAATTCGGAGTGTAACCAAAATGAAATTCGGAGTCTATAATAAAGAGATATTAGTATTCTGTTTTATAAGAATTATGAACCTGAATTCTGTGAAAATCCAGAGTCTAAATTTATAAGGAAATTCAGAGTCTGGTTTCACCAGAATTCATAATATGAACTTTTAGAGTTCGGAGTTGAACTGATAGAAGTTCAGACTCGAACTAGAAAAAGGTCAGAGTCAAACTGATAGAAGTTCGGAGTAGAACTAGAAAATGTTTGGAGTCGAACTGATAGAATTTTGGAATCGAACTCATAGAAGTTTAGAGTCGAACGAGAAAAAGTTCAGAGTCCAGAATTTGTAGTGGATCTATATGATAGTTCGTATCCAAAATTCGGAGTCGAACTATATGAGAGTTCATATCCAAAATTCGGAAAGCAACTTCATTAGAGTTCGTATCCATAATTCGGAATTGAACTTCATTAGATTTCTTATCCAAAATTCGGAAGGGATCTTCGTTAGAGTTCGTATCCAGAATTCGGAATGGAACTTCTTTATAGTTCGTATCCAGAATTTAGAATGGAACTTCGCTAGAGTTCGTATCCAGAATTTGGAATGGAACTTCATTAGAGTTCGTATCTAGAATTTGGAATGGAACTTCATTAGAGTTCATATCCAGAATTTGGAATGGAACATCATTACAGTTTGTATCCATAATTCGGATCCTAAAACAGAATGCTTCTTATCTATGTATTATATGATTCTGAGGTTTTAGGTATGAATCCGATTTTTATACTTAATAAAAATATTGATATGTATATGTAAATCTTTGTTATGGTAAATTTACATAAGGAAGGAAATTTTTCTTTAGAAAAAATATATAACTTATCTCCCTTTGTTCATGGATGATTGTGATTATAACTAACTCCCGCTTAAGAATTGAAACTCTAAGGATTATTATGGATTTCCGGAATGGAATTTTCATTAGAATGAAGGTATCGTAATGTGAACTCCCTCTTACTTAAGGATCTTTCTTATTAGTTTAGAAAATTTTCTTCTCCCCCTTAGGAGTTGTTCCTTTTCATTCTCCCCCTTTGTGATTTTCAAAAAGAATTGTGGGAATGGAAAATAAATAAAGTACCTAAAACGTTATTACAAAATAACACCAAGTACAAACAACTAGATATTTCATTAGAGTTGAGAGTATTTTTACAAGGAAAATCAAATGCAACAAAAGATCAGATTTGTCTATTTGTCCTCATTCTCCTTCGAAATAATCTTTTTCAAGAGAGTTTCAGCTTCTTCAAATCTTTCTGATCCTCCTCAACTTGCTTCTCCAAAGCTGTGGTCCTTTCTTGTTGAGCTTTCAGCACCTCTGCCTCAGCCTTCAAGGCCTCTTCCTACAACTTCACTAACTCATCTTTCTTTAAAATATTTCATTCTAGTTCAATCTGGAGATCTATATCCCTTTTAAAATCATGAGCAAGAGAGTAAACCTTATCATTCACGTCCTTCACTTGTTGATTCAAAGAATTTTTCTCAAGGATTAGCTTCTCCTGAATATTCTTTATATTTGCATCCTCAGTATCAAAATCATCATTTACCTCATTATAAAAATTATCAAACTCAACCAAGTCATCATCCACCTTCTTTGACCGAAGGGTGATTTTGCTGCAGGATTTTCTATGAACATCATAATTGATGACAAAATTTTTATGGTCATCTTCCATTTTCAAACACATATCCATCACCATGGATAAGGATTCAAATTTATGATTTATACTATGTTGCATCATCTAGAACCTTGAGTCTATGGTGGAAAAAATCTGAATGGTGTCCACCAATTTCTTTATAGACTCAACAACAATGTCATGACCCTATGTTGATGACTCTTAATCCGATAAATTGCTTGGAGATTATTCTTCTTGAGTTTCAACCAGTTTCCTTCTAGAAGAACCACCAACCTCTTTCTTCCTGATGATATTTTTTTTGGTGTATCCATGAGCAGTTGCTTACCATTATCAGTTTTTAGAATGGGAGGTCATATAGAGATTCTTCCTCACTCTCTGATAGTTAAAAAACCTTGTCTTCATAAATTTTCTCCTTTTCTCCTCCTTCCTCAAGATAATGCTTCTCATAGCTTACTTCCTCATCAAATGATTCATTTTATTTCTCTTCTTCCACAACATCATCTTTGTTACCTTCTTCCTCGACACCCTTTCCCAGAGTGACAAGTTTTTCAGATTCATCCTTTTCTTGAAAATACTAAACTTGTTTAATTAGGTGATCTATATCAGCACTTCCTTCTTCTTCTTCTTCTTCTTCTTCTTCTTAAACATATTATTCTTCAATAACTTCTCTTCTACCTCTTCACCGGCTACTTTCTCTACTTCATCAAAAACTTCTTTACCCTTCGACTTTTCGAGAGAGGAGTACTTCTTCCCAGGAGTCTCTTGTAATGGTTGGACATCAAAAGTTTCTGGAACGGTAATATTCATAGAAGCTATTTTAGTATCTCTCAACAGAGATTAAACAGCTTTAGCTTCAGACAACTTCGTTTTCATTTTCTTCTCTTTTCCTTGCTTTTCTAACTCATCTGCAGCTCTCTCTTTTAAGGCCTTAGCCTCGGCAGGGTCCATTCTGAACTGTGGATCCCCTTATTTCCTCTTCTCCTTGTCTTCCCTCGACTTGGAATCCACTTCATTTGGGTAGGATTTTTGCTTCTTTGTCCTGGGTGGTGTAGATTTATTTTCCATAGCTTTCTGGGTCTTGTCTTAAGCCACCACTCCTTTCAACTTTATATTCTTCCCTACCTTTTTAGATAGTTTTGGAGTTTGTTGATCTTTTTGAGATACCTCAGCCTCTTCCTCTAGTAAAGGGTATAATTCTCCGGATTCAATAGAAAAACATATCTTCATCCTCTTTAAGGTATCATAACTAACCAGCACTACCTTGCAATTTCATTTCTTGGAAGTGAAAGAAACTTTAAACGAATCAAGCCATCTGATAATAATCTTAGAATCAAAGTCCAGATACATTATGATATGTGCTTTTAAATTCCCTTCTTAAATATTCTTACCTGTAATTAAAACATGCCCCATCAAAATCAACTTCCTTAGATTTACCAAAAATTCTAAGATGTGTATATCACTCTTCTTGAGATTATCTTTATCACCCCTTCTCAGTACTAAAAATCCATGTACCCATATATGTATAATCCGATTATTCAGAGAGAGATGAGAAATCTCAGCAGTCATGGCATGTTTATGTCCGAGGCATTTCAATGCCATCACATTGTTGAAACTTCCTTGCTCATCTGGAAGCCTATGTGAACAAAACTCACCTCACATTAATAAGATAGACCCACCAAGCTTGCATCCTTGGTGTAAGAAATCATATAAGTCTTCCCATAATACTTGAAAGAAAACTTCTCTCTACCATCTTCCTTAAGTAAGGAAATAGACTCGTAAAACTCAACAAGAAAATCTATATAAACCAGATCCTGCTTTACTGGATTTGATAAGAAAACATCCTCACAGCCATTCAATCTGATATTCTTGGATATAAGAGAATCATAATCACTGAAGAAATCCGGATCGACTAACCTATACCTGTAGACTAACCATTTAGAGATTGGTTTCATTGAATACATATCTTGAGAAGCGGCTTTTACAGACATTTGGAATGAAGTGCTCTGGAAGATTCGAAACGGGCTTTAAGAAGGAAGGTAGAAATTCAACACGTGAGAGCTTGAAGATCGATGTGGGAAAACCATCGGGGGTTCCCCTTATATAGGAAATGGATGTGACCTTTGAGCTTCCAAAAACTATATAACAATTGAAAAACTCTCTGATTTGATCTAAAGATTGAAAACATACCCGCAAGGGAAACTTGAATCTGATCTTTTGAGGTTTTAAAAAAAATCGGATTTAAGAAAACTAGAATCCGAGAAATTTAAAAACTCATTGGAAAATACCAGTAAGCAAAGTATGACTACGAAAACTTATGTATGAAAATCATACCTTCCAAATTGGCCAGGAAGTTTTTTCTTAATAGGTGATATTCTTCTAGAAGAAAAAAAATTGAATTCGAAAAACTAACTACGAAAAAATATGAGTAAGAAAATTCATTATGAAAATTTATGTTATGAAAATTTTCATTACAAAAAATCTCAGTATGAAAATTTCATTGCGAATATTATCATTACGAAAATTTCTTTACGAAAATTCTAGTTCCGAAAATTTGATTATGAAAATTCTCAGTACGAGAATTTCATTGTGAAAATTATCAATACGAAAATTTCATTACGAAAATTCCAGTTCCAAAAATTTCATTACAAAAATTCTCAGTACGAAAATTTCATTGCAAAATTTCTCAGTACGAAAACTTCATTACAAAGATTCTCAGTACGAAAATTTCATTATGAAAATTTCAGTTACCAAAATTTCATTACAAAAATTCTTAGTATGAAAATTCCATCAAGAAAATTCTCAGTACAAAAATTCCATTACAAAAATTCCAGTTTCAAAAATATCTATTACGAAAATTTCATTTCCAAAAACTTCATTAATAAAATTTTAGTTAAAAAAGTTTGTGAAATTGGCTTCAAAAATTTTGATTATACTAACAAACAAATGTACTCCCCATATGTAAATGAGTTTATTACTGTAAGGAGAATTGTTCAATAAGAAGTTAATGAAGAAATATTACCTCACGGTTACCATTCCTAACTTCTGTTTAATGTATTAAAATCTATCAGAGGGTAAATATTTTGTGAAAATGACAACAATTTGGTCTTGCATTCCGAAAATTGAAGAATAATATCTCTTTTTAGTGTGTGATCAAAAATAAAATGATGTATAATATCTATGTGTTTTGCACGGGATTGATGTGAAGGGTTTTTACTATGGGAAATCTCACATGTGTTATTACATAAAATTTGAGTCTTAGTAAAACTCAATCTATAATCTAGGAGTGTGTGTTTCATCCACAACACTTGAGCACAACAACTTCGAGTTGCTACATATTCAGCTTCAGTAGTCGAGAGTGCTACTGAGTGTTGCTTCTTGTAGGACCAAGAAACTAATGAATCTCCTAAGAAAGGAAAAGTTCCGGATTTACTTTTTCTATCCATTCTATATCCACCAAAGTCATCATTCGAAAAGCATTTTAAGATAAAAATATTTCTAGAAGTATAAAATAATGCTAGATCCATGGATCCCTTTATGTAGCGAAAAATTATTTTCAATGGATTTAAATGAGATTCCTTAGAATTGGATTGATATCTTACACATAAGCATACTGAAAAAATTAAGTCTGGACGACTAGCTGTCTAGTATAGTAGGCTTCCTATCATACCTCTAAAAGATGTTTGATCTACTGGTTTGCCAGCATCATCAAGATCAAGTGTGTTTGAGGTACCAATAGAAGTACTTATACTCTTTGTGTTGTCATACCCATACTTTTTTAGAAGATCTTTAATATACTTATGTTGATATATATAGGTTCCTTCTAGTTTTTGAGAAATTTGAAAACCAATGAAAAATGTTAACTCACCCATCATACTCATTTCAAACTCAGATTTCATGACATCCACAAAGGAATTAGTTAAAGATTGATAAGTTGAACCAAATATAATGTCATCAATATATATTTGAACAATCAAAACATTTTTTTTATCTTTCTTTATAAAAAGGGATGGATCTGCATTTTCCTTAACATTGTCATTTTGAAGAAAAAAATCATGTAAGTCTATCATACAAAGCTCGTGGGTCATGTTTAAGACAATACAAATCTTTGTTAAGTCTAAAAACATGATCAGGATGTCTTGTATCTTCAAAACCAGGAGATTGTTCAACAAAAACTTCCTCTTGAACATAACCGTTAAGAAATCCACATTTCACATCAATTTGAAAATTTTTAAAATTGAAGAATACTGCAAAGGAAAATAAGATACGAATAGATTAACGTCGAGCTATTGGAGCAGAGGTGTCTTCATAGTCTATTCGCTCTTGTGGATTATAGCCCTTAGCAACTAGTCTATCTTTATTTCTAATGATGACTCCATTTTCATCACACTTATTTCTGAAAACCCATTTTACTCCAATATTAGAAGTTTCATTAGGTCTTTCAACCAAGGTCCATACTTTATTCCTTTCAAATTCATTTAGTTCATCTTGCATGGATTTGATCCAATCATCATTACCTAAAGCTTTATTAGTACTTTTTGGTTCCAATTTGGAAAGGAATGCTAGATGTTCTACTTCATTTCTCAAGGAACTTCTATTCGTTACCGGTTGATTCACATCCCCAATGATACTATCACTGGGATGATTCTTATGAAACAAATGATTTGGGTTTTTTAAAAATTGTTCATCAACATAGGGTAGGAAATCATCTAGGGTAAATGTTTTAGAAGCATTTTATTGAAAATTTTCTTTATCAGAAGGATCTTCTATCAATGTTTGATAATTAGTTTTTGAAAACACATCCGAGGATGTAGGTTGGGATAGTTTAAAAACAAAAGGATCAGTTTCATCAAATTTTACATGTACTGTTTCCTCATCAGTACAAGTGTTTTTATTAACAACTCTATAAGCATTAGAAGTTGTGGAGTAGCCTAAGAAAATTCCTTCATTAGATTTTGGTGTGAATTTGTTTAGATATCTTTAGTATTTAGGATGAATACCTTGCAACCAAAAACATTGAAGTAGGAATGTCTTGGTTTTCTACCATTCCATAACTTATAAGGAGTTTTATTAAGAAAAGGTATAATCAAAACTCGATTTATAGTGTAACAAGAAGTACTTACAGCCTCAGCCCAGAAATGTCTAGCAACAGAATATTCACTCAACATGGTTCTAGTTATCTCTTGAAAAATTCTATTTCTTCTTTCAACTACACCATTTTGTTGAGGTGTTCTGGGTGCTGAAAAGTTGTGAGTAATACTTTTTCTACTACAAAATCTTCAAAATCAGAATTTTGAAATTCTCCTCCATGATCACTATGAATAGTTTTCAATGGAAGGTTTTTCTCATTTTTAACTTGGGCTCTAAAACTTTTGAAATAGGAAAAGACATTAGACATCATTGATAGAAAATAGACCCATGTTAATCTAGTGTAATCACCAACTAAGACAAATACATAATACTTGCCCCCAATGCTTCCAGTTTGAGTTGGACCAAAAATATCCATGTGCGCCAATTTTAATGCATTGGTTTTTGAGACTTCACTGATTGATTTAAAACTAGATTTATGTTTCTTTCCATATTGATAAGGATCACAATCTTTAGAAGAATCAAATCTATGCTCCGGTAGATCCTTAACTAGTTTCTTCTTAGAGAGTTTACATACGTTTCTAAGGATATAGTGACCTAGTCTTATATGCCATAACCAATAATGATCTTCCATTGTATTAAGGCAAGGTAATTCTTGGCTCCTTATGTCTTCTAAGTTCATAGTGTAAACATTCTCTTGCCTATGGGCAGAAATAATAAACTCTTCCTTGGAATTGTGAACTAAGCACTTATCATTCCTAAAATTCACAAGGTATCCTTCATCACATAATTGACTTATGATAATGTGGTTTTTTTAAGACCCTTAACAAAAAAAACATTTTAAATAAACGTTTTACGAAGAAGAACAATATTACCTATACCAACAATTTCTCCTTGAGCATTATCTCCAAAATCTACTTTTCCTCCTATCACCTTGATAATCTTTTCAAAATAGCTTTTATTACCAGTCATATGTCGGGAACATCTACTATCCATTTACCAAGTATTGTTGTTGGTACTTTCCCTATTTTCCTGAAAATGAGAAACAAATTAGGTTTTCAGGATCCAAACTTTCTTGGATCCTAAATTGCCAGATAAAAAAATTTTGGGTAACCACATTTGTTTAGAAAAATATGCTTTATGAAAACCAAGAGATTGAAATATATTCGAAGAACCTTTTTTCTTCCAATTCCCACCACTTTGACACTTAGTACAAAAAGGGGCTCTAGAAGGAAATAAATAGTTGTTTTTGAAAATTGGTTTTTGGTGAATATAACATACTCCAGTAGTGTTTCCTGGTGGTTTAATTTGGTAATACATCTTGTAAAAAAAGTTCTTCCCATAGGTAAATTTTTCAAGAAGCTTCTTAAGAGAAAATATTTCAGATTTTATTCTGATGACTAAATTCCTATCCTTAGGAATCATTTCCTTAGAGTTAGATTTTCCCTCAAAAAATTTCATCTTTAAAATAGAATTCTTAAGATCTTTAGAAATTTCTTCCTTATGAGAATTTGCTTTCTCAAAGTCTTTAGAATGTTTTTCTAAAAGCTCTTCTTTATCATTAAGATCTGAAGAATGATCTAAAATCTCTTTTGTAATAATTTCATTCCTAGTATTTGCCTTGTCTAATTTCATAGAAATTTTACATTTTTTTTTCTTCATGTAACTTCGAAAATCTAGATACTTCTTCATATGAAGGTTCTTCATTTTATGAGGATGAATTATCTTTATTGTAAGTACTATTTTCGGAATAGTAATTCTTGTCAATAGATAAATTTGTTAAAGCATCGGGAGAGTGTACCTTGGACATAAAACATGAATGTGGAAAAGAAGTATTAGCAATGAAACCCATATTCTTCTGAGATGATGAATCATATTCTGAAGATTCTCTTTCTGTAGAGTCTCCAAAGCCAGAACTCCAAGTAGTATTAGCTTTCAGACTTTTCTTAGCTTTAGATTTATAGAACTTCTTCCTATTCCTTTCAGAATGCCTCTCTTTCCTTTCTTTTTTTAAGCAAAGGGAAATTTGGTCGTATGTGTCCACTTCTCTTGCATTCATAGCTTGTGACCTATAAATCTATCTTATCTTTCCTTTCATTCTTATTATACCTGGATTGGAAATTTCTTTGACCGACTATCTTGTTCATCCTTTGAGCAAGATTAGCTAACTCATTCTCCGAGACTTCACTCTCACAAGATTCAGATTGAATAGTATCCTTCTTAGACTTAGATCTAGTTACTCTCTTTGGAGTCTTAGCTTTCATGTGATTTTATTTTGTAGTAAAAGTAATAGAACCATTCTCATTCTTCTTTTTGATTTTGTCAGCATCTCTCTTTATCCTTGTTTCATGATGGATAAGAATTCCAAATAGCTCATCAAGAGAAATTTGAGTAACCTTCATGTTCTCATCAATAGTTGTTCTCTTTGATTCCCACTCATTGGGCATAATATCAATAATCTTATACACAAGATCTTTATCATCCAGACCTTTCTCTTCCATATATTGTAAACTATTCACGATATTCATAAACCTTTGTTGTACTTTGCAAATGGGTTCTCCATAATGAAAATTAAAACCACGGTATTCTGCTCTAAGCATAGGTCTTCTAGTCTCTATGACTTTGGATGTACCAAAATAAGTAACTTCAAGTTTCTTCCATATACAGTTAGTTGTTTCATAAGAAGAAATTTGTTTATATATTTTCCTAGTCATTGAACAAAGTAGAGTATTGCATATCTTATAGTTAAGTTGATAATCTTGTTTCTCTTGGTTGGTGAAAGTACTAACCTTCTTATCATGAATTTGATAACCTCCAGTAAGCATAAAAAAACTTATACTCCAGTATTGACAATGAAATTATTCATACAATCTCTCCAATACTCATAATAATTTCCATATAAAATTGGTGGTCTTGTAGGATTTAGGTTGTCGATGGAACCAACATTGATTCTTGGCATCATAAAATAAACTTTCTATGAAAAAACGTGTTAATAAAAAAAGTTCGGATTCAAGGAAAATATTCATAAGAAAGGAAAAATATAGAACAACTGAGTAAGACAAACTTATATGTGAGTATAAGTATTTTAGAGACCTCCTCTAAAACCAATTGTAGGATCGAAATTATGATGTAGATGCTCAATATACAAGAGGGGGGTGAATTGTACACTTTAAAAAATTCCATAAACAAAGAAAGATCTAAGATTAACAAAGTTAAACTAATCCAATTCAAAACACATCTAACACCAATTGAAAGATTTGGATAAATTATGAAGTTACAAACTTCTAGTTCTATACATTTTCTTAAATATGGAAAGTGATTCCAAAAAAACAGGTTCCGGAAATATGGCTCCATAAAATGAAACTTTAACCAAAGATTACAATATGAGATTCTACCTTAAAGAGTATAGAATCTAACTAATTCAGAGTTCAAGTGTATGGAAACATAAGAAGGTTATACTTTCCTTACAATACAATATGCAGCGGAAAAACATGTAACATAAACAAGTAACAAGATATAAATCTTTTAACCCAAAGAGAAGGGTATCCAATAACTTTGGATAAAGGTCCCTTGATTTATACTTTAAAGAAAGTCTGCCTTACCCACACCAGGGTAATCCCTCAATATGAAGATCAGAGTCTCTGTTTTTCTATCCCCGCAAGCCCTCAACATTAATGTAGTTGGAACCATTGTCTTCCTCAAGAAAAAATCCCTCGGACTTCAAGGTATTTGGTACCTCTGTCTTCTTATCCCCAGAAGCCCTCGAATGTAATCACCAACATTCAGATATTTATGAAGAAATATGAACGAGCAGTTCAGTATGCACAAGTCATGAAAAGCTTCTCTCTCTAGAAATCACCTTAACAGTGTGTGGTCTCTAGAGTGATCAACTTGTTATTGATCACTTTCAAAAGAGATCCTATTTATAGGCTCGGTTGGAATGGTCGGCTCCCTCCTCCAATGATCATATTTTCCTTAAATTTCGGAGGGACATGTACACATGTCACATAACCAACGGTTAGTTAGAAAATAGAATGGAAGACATCATTTTATAACAAAACATGTGTAACTGAAAGCACAACATCATTTTATAATGAAACAACTATAAGCATAAGAAAAACTTAAGTACAGAATGTAAGAAAATAATAATTCGGAGTGTAACCAAAATTGAAATCGAAATCTATAATAAAGATATATTCATATTCTATTTTATAGGAATTCGGAACCTGAATTCTGTGGAAATTCAGAGTCTGGTTTCACCAGAATTTAGAATCTGAACTTACAGAGTTTGGAGTCGAACTGATAGAAGTTCAGAGTGGAACTATAAAAAGTTTAGAGTCGAACTAATAGAAGTTCTTAGTCAAACTAGAAAAAATTTGGAGTCGAACTGATAGAAGTTCTGAGTCAAGCACATAGAAGTTCAGAGTCGAACTAGAAAAAGTTAGTAGTCCAAAATTTGGAGTGAAACTATATGAGAGTTTGTATCCAGAATTCGGAGTTGAACTATATGAGAGTTCTTATCCAGAATTCGGAATGGAACTTCATTAGAGTTCGTATCCATAATTCGGAATGGAACTTCATTAGAGTTCGTATCCAGAATTTGGAATGGAACTTCGTTAGAGTTCGTATCCAGAATTCAGAATAGAACTTCATTAGAGTTCGTATCCAGAATTTGGAATGGAACTTTGTAAGAATTCGTATCCAGAATTCGAAATGGAACTTCATTAGAGTTCGTATCTAGAATTCGGAATGGAACTTCATTAGAGTTCCTATCTAGAATTCGGAATGGAACTTCATTACAGTTTGTATCCAGAATTTGGATCCTAAAACAGAATGATTCATATCTAAGTATTATATGATTCCAAGTTTTTAGGTATGAATCTGATTTTTATACTTATGAAAAAATATTGATATATATAAGGAAATCTAGGTTAGGGTAAATTTCTTTAAGGAAGGAAATTTTCCTTAGAAAATTAAAATATAGATTTCCTTAAGAATAAAGTGTTTGTGATTTTCAAAACAATAAAGAATGTAAAATTCATAAGGTAAACCTTATTGACTCAATAACTACAAGTTTTTTAGTAAATATTCATTATTTTCACTATTTTGGGTGCTAATTTACTAATTATTCAAGTATGTTTTGACTTGTCACTTAATGTTGTTTTGAATAGATCACAATTAAATATTCTATATAATGTAATCTAAGATTTAATTATCATATATATTCATTTTATATATATATTTATAGTAATCTATAATATTGGGAGATAAGAAATGAAACACAGCCTTCATGGAGACGGTAGGCCTTACTATGCATGAACGATAATTTCATTTCTTTATCATATTAAAAGAATGAAAATTAAATGATATATATGTATATAATAATTCCACTATTATATTTATCATATTTTTATTAAAATTATACTTTATACATTTCATGTATAGTGTGAACGAATCACATCGCTATGGGGGGTTGTAGTCCACACTTTCCCAAATTATGTTATCATATTTACAAAAAAATGGAATTAATAAGGGTATGAGTTATATAAAAATTATAAAGTACATATAAATTATATATATCTTATATATAATATATAAACAACATTTCCATCATAATTCCCTACTAAGATAGATGTAAATGAAAAACAAACGATATCATTATGTGAGGTGGTAGTTCTCCATACACATAAACAGTAGGTTCATCACCCATCACATGGAAGTGTGCATAATATTATGTTTAAAAAATATAATAAAAATATATAAGTTTAGTTTGGATAATTATTTTATTATATAATCATGTAAAAAATATGAGTTTAGGGGTAGATAATGAAATTAAAACTAAAGAGCTTGATGAAGTTTGTTACCTCTTATTCAAGTAACTCATTACAGTTTTCACTAATGGAATTACGTGGTTTTTATTCATAAAAAGAGAGTATTTTATGATTAGTGGATGGATGTTTATAATATAGTTTAGTGTAATTTTTTTTGATTCAATGTGGGTTGAGGCGTGTGAGGAAGAGGGAGGTGTGAGTGCCTTTTTATTGTGGTGGACTGACATTCTTGTAAATTTTTTGAAAATGAAATTCCACCCACGTTTTTCTATTGAAAATTGGAACCTAAAAAAATTATATTAAAGTTATTATAGGGTCAATATATTCCCATGAATTGTATTTTGGAAAAATTTTCAGGTCATTATAGCCCTTTAAGATTAAGGTTTAAGCCTTGTAAAGCTTATTTTTTTCTTAAACATTGTAATTAATTTTAATCCCTTTCACAAATATTTCTGGTTAAAAAATAAGTTGACAATATTTTAAATTATAAATTATTTTCATTGAGAAAATAGAATATATTTTTCTAATTTCCAATCAGAGAAGTGGATGTAATTAATTTAAATTTATTCTTGCAGATGGGATGACATAACTTCTTTTTAAAGTAATATGTTCAAAAGACTGAAATGTTTTTATATTAAATATAAAGTATAAATATATTAAAATGAAATAAATTGGATTGATTTACGAAAAATTGATCTAATTAAACATAAAAGCCAAATAAAATTATAATTTAACCATATAAATAATTAATATTAAAAATCAGTTTTTGAATTAAAATTTATTATTTTTAACTATTCATCAAAATATAAAACCTCACATAAAAATAAAAAAAATTCTCCAGAAATTTTTTTTAGGTTTCTATTTTAAAAATTCAGATTATTTTGTTATAATAAATTTATAAAAGTCCCAAAAAATTTGATTTAAAATAGGATCACCATTAAAAGTTAGCAAAATTGGATTTTAAAAAAATATCATTTTTACGTATAAAAAATATTTATTATTATCTTATGCAAATAAAATATGTTGGATTAAAATAAAACATAATTTTTTTAATATATAATATGCATATTTCATTAATATAACTCACTAATAATAATTAATTTATTTTATTTTGATAAAAAATCCTTATGGGAAAATAGTTTTCTATAAAAACATTCCCTTTATTTTCAATTGCTTATTATATTAATTTTTAAGTAATTTGTATCCAATGAATTCATTTTGTATTTCTGTAAACCATATATTATATTAATTTCATTAATACTATTCATAAACTCAAATTTAAAATATATGTTACGTATTATTATATTAAATAATAATATTTTATTACTATATTGTTGTTCGGTTAAACTCAGATTTGCATGTAACACAAGATAACTCACTATCTTGTCAACTATAAGATATATCATGGAGTAATATTACTTAAAATATTAAATATATTTTAATGTTATATTATATTATATTTCCTTACACGCTCAGTGTTGCGTTTCATACATGATATCTAATATATTTTTGTAATTAGGATTTCCGTGTATTACAGTTACAGTATAGAGTTTATAGTTTCCATGAAATAAAATATCTTTCTTGAAACAATACATGGATGTGGCTCTGGAAAAATTTTACTTAAAGATAATACCCCGAAAAAGGTTCATTGGGAATTGACTCGATTTTCACCTTGTACATGACACATATTCCTTATTGGACACCTAATTTTACACTCATTGGGGATATACTACGGGGAATTAAAAATCTATTTATGGTCAATTCCAAATGGAAAAAAATCTTATTAAATTTTATATTAGGAAATATACTGTGATATCATAGATAGAATCCTAAAATTCAGAAGTTATTAAATGAATGACATTTATGATGTATCCCTTGAATATTTATAGTTTCCTTTTTATATTTTTAATATTTTGAGAAGTCTCATCCTTAAGGATATTTTGGATGAAGTATATTTTTAGAACTAGATTAAAATAGTGAAAATTAGGCTTATCACCCTTTAATTAACATTAAATATCTTATGCAACTATGTCTATACAAATTTTTTTATATCATGAATACATAGTAGAACAATTCAAACACTTCATAAAAACATAAAAGTGAACCTATCAATGAAAAAAAATGGAGGAATCATTACATTCTAAGTATACAACTCTTACCCATCTATATTTGTGGGATGATCTTTTAAGAAAACTTTGTTATGTTCCCTTTCTTTGAATTTTATTTTATTATTAATATGGATTGGATTTACTTATATATAGAAAAACAGAATTGTTGTGAGGGATAAATTAACCTATGTATCATGAATAACCATCCAAATCTATAGGATGAATCCCCTTCCATTTCCAAATATCAAGAATGGATATTAATACCATATGAGAAATTGTATCTAGATCAAATGATTGATACTAATAATAGAGTCATCTGTGATGACATGCCCATTTTTATGGAATATGATGATTTGTTTCTTAATGAATTGGCTAGTCTTCCTCAAAATCCTGAGGTTGATCTATCAAATAAGCTTATAATTGGGGTTTTAAAATATTAAAAAATTCATATAGAATTGAAAATATTAAACATGAATAGATAAATAATAAGATGTATTAGTTTTTAGATAAAGGTTTATTGGCCTATGTTATTCACTATGGGGTCTACAGGCCATATCTGTAAAGATGTAGGATGATTTAATATTCCTCTATATGGATTATTATGATATTAATAAGATCTGGATAAAGGAAAAGTTTTCCCTACCATGGATAGATGACTTTTTCAATCATCTACATGTAATGCATTATTTTTATAAGGATTATCTTTAGTTAGGATATTAACAAGTGAATGCAAAGAAGGAGGATATCCCTAAGACTCACTTATTCACAATGTATGCACAATATGAGTTGGTAGTGATTTCATTAAGAGCCACTAATTATCTTTCTATATTCATGGAAGAAATTAATAAAATCATTTTGTATTACCACACTAATTTTTTAGTCTTTACCGATGATAATCATATCTACTCCAAAATCTAGGATGAATTAGAGGACCATATAAACGTTATACCGAAGAACATATGAAAGAAAATTTTATAATTGAATTTTAGTAAATGTGATTTTTAGATGAAGTAATAAAAATTACTTGGGAATGTTATCACCATCAATGGAATATATTTGGATCCTTCAAAAATTGCATATATTGTAGTATGTCATAGATCAATATATTTGACAATGATCAATATTTTCCTAGGATTATGTTGATACTAATGTAAATTTATTAGAAAATTACCATAATTTTCATTCCCAGAAACAAAGATAACTTATAAAAGAGTGAATTTTTTCTATTTTGATGAATAAAAGGATATATTTAAATGGTTAATGATGAATATAATATCTGAACCTATCCCACATAGCAAACTTGTGGGAAAGTATTTTTGATATAAACCAATACACTCAAAAGGTCTTATCTTGTATAATCATAAACGATGAAAAAGTAATTTTCTATGCCTCCCGTTGATTTGTGATATATGAGTATAACTACCCAAATCATGATTTTTAATTGAATCTAGTGAACGTATGATTGAAAATTCAAGGATATTACCACTATAGAAAGAAGTGTGACATTTATAAGAATCATAAAAGCCTCAAGTGTAGTGGGATCCAATCGTTTAATACATGAAATGAATGAACATGGGAATCATAAAAATGACATTCATCCAACATTTCTCAATTAATTTCTCAAACATATATACTTGATAGGACCAAAGAGTCCCAAAAGAATGATATCGTGCTATATAAAAAGGTATCGAATATTCCAGAGTCCGACTTTTCTAAAGATGGAGCTATAATGTTTGGATCCCAAATATACGTCCCAAAAATACTGTAATTGAGGATGAGACTTTTGGATTATGTAATTTTCTCATACATATATATTTATCAAGGAATTATAATGATGTATAAATATTTTATGAAAAAATATTTTTGGGATAGAACAATGCTATAGATTTTAGAAATTTTATCTCAATTCATGGTATGCCTACACATCAATGCGAAATAATAGATGTATTATGGTGTGACGAAACAATTGAACATACCCAAATGGAAATAAAAAAATATAACCATGCATTTTATGGAAGGATACCTCATGATTAAAAAAGGTAATAACTCAATTAGGGTGGTATAAAATCAACATAGAAATTTAGTTTATTTTAGTGATATCAAGTTCTATTTACCCCTCATCCAACACACCATGATATATATTATAAAAGTGGTAATAATTCATGTATTTCTACTCTGTATTGTATATGATCGAGATCTGAGGTTTTACTCAATGTTCTAGATAATCTATCAGTGAGAATTGGATATAGAGATATGTTTCAATAATTCTTATCATCATCAGACAGATGGTCACATGAGATAAAAATTTGAAACTACAAAGGATATGCAATGATCTTATTCCGTGGATTTGAAAGGATGTTGTTATTAACACCTTCCAATAGTGGAATTCTGATATGACGACAATTTTCATTAAAACATTTAAATAGAACATTATGAATCTCTATAGAGGAAGATTTTTTTAACTCTATCATGTTGGGATGATGTTGGAGGTGGGAATCAGTTGGAACATAATCTTGTTGAAGAGATAAAAAAGAAGGTTCAAACCATTTAACATCATATGAAATACACCCAAGGAAGACAGAAAATATTGTCCAAAAAGAGTCGATCAGGCCTGGATTTTTAGGTTGTATGTATTGTGTTACTTTATATATCACTCTAGAGGAAACTCATGAGGTATGGTAATGATGGAAATATTATTACAAGATACATCATCCCCTTTGAGACCCTTGATCACATTAGAGTTGTTTCATATCGACTGTCACACTAACATAACCTATCCCAATTAAATAATGTACTATATATATCCATCTTGAGGAAGTACATACCATACCCATCACATATACTAAATGAATATGTGTTACCCATGGAGAAATATATTTCACATGAAGATAATCTAATGAGGATCTTAGGTCATATAGACATTGTTCCACGAATCTTAAAAACTCACCTGGTCAAAGTGCTTTAGTTGAACAACATGTAATACATAGAAAAATGGGAACCAAAAGAGGATATAAAACAAAATTAACCTCATATTTTGAGTACTTGAGATGAAATTTGAAGGAAAATTTTTTTAAGGGGGGAAAATTTAATGATTTTTTTAATTTAAATTCCTTTTTGAATGAATAATTTACTTCTTATGTAATATAGTTATAGAAAACATAATATGTATTTTTGTTATTTTGGAATAATTATAAAATATATTCATTAAAATTTTTAATATTGTTAATCATATTAACAATTGATAATATAGTCATTTTATAATTATCATTAATATTATTATATAACAAGGTTTATTATAAAATTGAATTGAAAGAGATAAAATATGTAATGGCCTTGACTAGTTGGATCATACCCAACCAAATCCATTTATTAGGGCTTATAAGGGATATTCCATCACTATAATTTTTCTATGACCAAGACTAATATGAGATTTAATATTTGAATCAAAATTGAAAGTGTTTACGGGAGATGTACAATCATGTCGAGATCACATCCCAAACAATGTTCACTAAACCGCCCCAAGAAGGAACCATCATCGTAAATCCGACCCTTAAGAAGTATATTTCTATAGTAAAGGGTTAAGTATCTTGATCATACTAATGTGAATCTGAATATTCACTTTTGTTATTGAAATAATGAATTTATTTATTCATTTTTGATGTTATATTATCAATGATTATATAATGAGTCTGATAGAAATTATATGTTTAGACAAAGGAACAAAAATTGTATTTACTATAATGGTATTATTTTAATTAAGAATCCAATTTGGAAAATTCAAAAAATATTGAAACAAATTCTTCAAAAATAAATAATTATTATTAGAAAAAATTATTTTAATATAAATAATAATACAATTTAATGATATACAATGAAATTTTTATAAGGGTTAGAAAATTGTTAATATCTTAAAAACTAGTATTTGACAATAAGTATGAATTTTTATTTAAATAAAAAAGTATCATATTTTGAAAATTATATTCATAAAATAAAAATTATTTTTTAAATCAATACATAGAAATAAGACAGTGTTTAATTTTTCATACATTTCTTATATAGTAGAATGTTTTGGTAATAAATAATTAAAATATAAATATATACTCTATATTAAGGTATCATAATAGTCCAAAATAATTGTAATAAATTCTATAATAGGAAAAGAATAAAATTTATATATTTAAACTATAAAATAATTTTTTTGAATGTGATTTTACTTACATTATATTCTTATAAGGAATCCTCTAAAACCTATATTATATTTTAATGATTAAAAATCAATTCATTATAAATATGACCCACTTCTATATAAACAAGTGTATTATTTCAATATGTTCAGTGTGTTAAATTTTTATATATTGAAAAATATTCCTCTTTGGTAGAAATAATCTGTAAAATTCATGGGATAGTTGTTGGTTTGGAATATTTTAACGTATAGGGTCCACAACATAAGTTAATAACTATATAATGAATTCAACTAACCTTTTCTATAAATAAACACCTAGAATCCCAATCATATTCACTAAAACCCCATTGAGATTGAATTTACTATCCCTATACCTCTCTAATTACCTCTTAAGTGTTCCCAAAATATTAATAATCCCATCCAAATATTTTAGAATAACCCACTCATGGTAAGGGATTCTATGATCCCGATTTTTATTCAAGTTCATTCTCTATATTATTCCACTTAATTTAAAATTATTCATATGGGAATGAGTTTTTTTGAGCAAAATTTTATTATCCTTATGATGTATATGTAATTAGAGACCACCATTCACTATCATTATACCCTTCCATTTATCTTTAGTTTCACCCGTTATGCTTCCCAGTTATTTTCTATGCCAAAACATTTTTATAGTGGATACTTTCTCCTATTACCACTCAAGGATATTCACTTAGTTGTACATATTATTAATTTATCGTGTAAATAAAATTATATAACATTAACTTCTAAATAGTTGGTTTCAAAGTGATTAAAGGGATTCTTATGTTGCATGATCTATGTGGAAAAAAAATTCATGCACATGATATGAATCTGATGTGTTATCTTAGAATTATACAGCCCTCCAATTCATTTGATACTATTTTTATCTCATTAAAGAATATTTATTATGCATTATAGGTTATTTTAAGAACATTGTGTTGTTATTTATTATGTATATCCATTAATTTTATTTATGATGTAATATTTATGTTGTTTTCCACATTCCTAAGCTTCCTTGATATTATCATATTACATAATTATTTAATGATCATATTTATGAATCATACCCCTTTTATGTCACTGTGATATGACAATTGAGTAAAAATTATTACTTTTTTACGTTATGATTTTATTTTTCCCTTGATAGGATTTATAGATCAGCCTTTTATTAGATAAATCATCTATTTATACCCTATATTATTATAAGATCATTAGAATATAAGGTAATGTTTTTTAGTTTTGATATAATTTTATTGCAGCCATGATTCATGATTTTGTACTATGTACTTAATTTGACAAGAAAACTAGGAATTATGATATTTTGGGAGTGTATTTTGAGTGTATTTAGGTAATAAATCATTAATTATGGTGTATTAAATATATGGTTTTTCATTGTTTCTATCCTAAAGTGGTTTAATTATTTTAGGGTAATATGATTAAAAATTCTTAGTGAAAGACTTAGGGATAGTCTAAACAAATAAAAACATAACTATATTATTGTAATTTATAGAGAATGTGGTTTACATGAAACAACATATTTTTCTAGATACTACATTTTTATGCTAATCCTTCCCTTTTTTATCAAGGGGAAATAACCTCGAAAATCATGTATTTGTAATTGACTCGATCACCACCCTGTTCATAATAAAAAGGACTTATTAAAAACCTAGATTGGAACACTAGGGGATATGCTTTAGTGAATTCACAATATCATTATCAACTATAATGAAATGATTAAAAATTCCCATAAAATTTAATATTATGAAATATAATATGGGTATATTATAATGAAAACTATAAATTCAAAGATTAAAGAATGTATTACATTTTTGATTTATCTATTTTATATTCATAGATTCCATTTTATGTGTTTAATAATTTTAAAAATATCATCCTTAAGTCTATTTTGGATGAAGTAAACTATTAGAACCACTATCAACTAGTAAAAGGTGGGATAATTGTCTATTCATGAACATAAAATGTTCTCTACAACTATGGTTCTACACATTATTTCATATCATGCATATTTAGTACAAAATATCAAACACCACCTCAAATAATTGAAGTGGAACTATTTTTGAAAAATAGAAAATGGGGAAATATTTGCATCCCAATAATATAACTTCTCCCCTAAATAAATGTTTAGGTTGACCATTTTAGGGAACCATCTCATACACATTTTATTTGAATTCGATGCAATTCTAGTATTGTATGGGATTTCCTCATACAAAGAAATAATAAATTTTCATGGTAGGGATGTTACCCTTGATATCATGAGTCACCCATTAATTTTATAAAAGTGTGTTGAAATCCTCTAGTTTTAATGCTCAAAAATCATCAATAATTATGTTATATTGGGTTTCATTATGTTTAATTATGTTTACTTATCATATTAATCTATTATATTAGTATTTCATATCATAAGATAGGTCTCCAATATTTAAAAATGTATGAATCACTGTTAAAGTGGAATAACTATTGGGCATCCTTCTGATGACAGAAAAATGGATAAGTATGAGATTTAATTTCCATGGACCAATCGATGAAATATATCATTTTCACCTGTCTCACCGTCAGCATAGACACTGAATTATGATAAAGGATGAGACATCATCACTCAAGTATCCAATCCACAGAGATATTACTGTTCAGCCTACCAATAACTGAAATCAAAATTTTCAAAAAAGGATTTGAAACTATCATAGTGAGAAACCATCAGATTGAACAAATTCTCATATTTTCTTACATTGGATGAGATAGAGTTTCTATGAGCTACCAATAATTGAGTTACAATTTCATCAACCTACCGATAGAATGACTTTCCAATGGAATCAAATTTTTTTCCTAGTGTAAGCTTCTAATAGCATGATTCACTATTAAGTCATGCTACCACCATAACGACATACTATTCTTGAGTCACTACTACTTGAATCACTATTCAAGATTACAAATTTCTCTATGTCTGATACATCGGTTCTAAGACATTGTTTCTAAACCATCCTTCCTAAGACAATGTCAAATATTACTTTGTCATTTAAATTAAAACTTATTTTAATTTCTATATTTGTGAAACTAAGTGGTATTATTTATTTTAATGACATTGTCTCTCTTTTCTAGATAACACTAATATCGATGTTAGAGACCAGTATGAGGTACGAGGTACCATAGAAAATTATTCTTGATGGATGCATTATATAAAAGGAATATCTAACCAGAAAGATAAAAAGAAGTGTGAAGATTATCATGCGTGAGAGAAAAAGTCAAGAACTACCAAGTATAGAAACCTGAAGATACTGCTGAGATATTAACCTAAATAACATATTGGAGAACAAAAAAAATATTAGAATTAAAACTTGATCAAACTACTACCACACTAGAAATAGTAGATTGGAGATTTCACGACACTCTCTTTTTGTGTCTTTTTTCAAAAGTCTGATCAAGAAGCATTTCAACACAACCTTAAGGATTCATGAGCACTATTAATAATCGCACATATCCATATAACTCTTTTTTCATTATTTATGCTCTGATTATGTACTATTTTTACCTTATGACCGGCGTGTGTGTCTCTATTTTATAAACACACACTAACTCCTGTGAAATATTTGAATATACTCTGATATCTTCAAAAAACACCATTTTAAACTTCACACTCCCATGGATAATAGTGGAAGAGGTCCCTATATAGCCTATTTGTTTTATAACTCCCAAGAAAACTATAGAGGAGGTCTAGTAGGCTTGGAATGTGTGTAGGCTATTGTTTACCCTGTTCCAGGGTGTAGATACTTGTTTATTTATATAAATTTATTGGTGGTAAATGATCACAAAGTAGAGAGGATTAACTCTCTTCTTGAGACTAAACCCCTTGTTTTTATTTTTTTATGCTTTTCAAAGTTCATATTTGTCTAATTTATTTATTGAAAGAAGAAACAATTCATTTCACTGTGTTAATTAATATTATATAGTTTTTATATTAGATTTTGATTTAGTATATTGATTTCAAAAGTCAAAATAATAATTCAAATTACATTAATAGAAAACTAATAACTCTTTGAGAACTCTTCTAAAAGATCAAATATTTTATAAATATGATACCTTGGTTAACTACGCCATTTTGTATTTTCAAATTGGGGAACTTTTTATTATGGGTTTAGATAGAAATTTTAATAGGAATTCAATTCACTCCCCTCTTGTGTGTCATACTCCGACTAAAATTGTTCATAGATGTGGATTAGTTTCCTTTAGTATCATAATATCGAGAATGGATATTATTGTTTTATGTACAAGAATATCTATCTCAAATTATTTTGACTAAGGAAGTTATATCATTGATGAAATTAAATTTGTATGGTAATATGTTGATTTGTTTCTTGAAAATTTTATTCTTCCTCCTATACAAGGTGTAGTTGATTTGTCAATCCTTTTGATACCTGGAGCTTTTCCATTATCCAAGACATCAAATAGAATGTAAACTATTGAATTTGAAAATCTGAAGTAGAATATCTAGGAGAATATTGAAAAATGTTAATTACACCAAAGTTCTTCACCATGGGTGGATCAGTCATCTTCATCAAGAAGAAGGAAGGGTCAATGATCCATTACATTGATTATCGTGAACTCAAAAAGAGCATGACAAAAAAATATTATCCTATGACATAAGTCTATCACTTTTTTGATCAACTGTATTGAGATCTATAATTATCTAAGGTGGATTTTATTCAGGATATTATCAAGTAAATGTGAATAAGAAGGATTTCTTGTGACTTCATTTCGTACAAGGTATTATCATAATGAGATTATAGTGATTCCATTTTGAATCACTAATTATCCTATTATATTTATTAACACAATGAATTGTGCCTTTATAAATTATTTTAAAAGATTTATGGTATTCATTATAGATGATATTATTATCTACTCCAAATGTAATATATAATATGAGCATCATTTTAGTGCTTTACTGAAGACCTTTCAAAAATAATGTTATATGAAAAGTATAATAAATGCGAGTTTTGAATGTAGAAAGTAACATTCATAGGGCCTCTTATTACTAAAAATGGGATAACCATAGATACTTTTAAAAAATAAATTAGTAAAAGATGAACTAAAATAGCATATTTGATGGAGAAATATAGTTTCCATGGATTAGCTGGCTAGTATTATTCATTTGGGAGGAGCTTACAATGATTTATAATCCCAATAACCATGATAAGTTGGGAGGAAGTAATGTCAAACATTATTGCTAAATATGAGGAGATCATTAAATAATTAATGAAGTGGCTAATAAAAACACCTATCATCACATTAACCACCAGTGGGGAAGGATTTTTTATCAATAGTGAAACATCAAAAATAGAATTAGGTTCTGTACTCATCAAAGATGAAGAACTGAAAGCCAATACCCTGCAACAATTACATATCAATGAAAAAAACTACACAACTAGTGATAATGAATTGGCTGTGATGATATTCACATTTAATTTTTTAATATCTTATCTTTGTGGGGAGATGCGTGACATTTATATGGATTATAAATTACTTAATTATATATTCATAGAGAAGTTTCTTAATATTCACCAATAAAGGTGATATGATTTGATCAAAAATTATGATTCTTAGTTCATTACCATTATGGTAAGGTCAAATAGTAGTAGACTCTATTATTCAAAAGAATACCATAACCCTATCAATGATGATGATTGAAAGGTATCCATTCTTTTTAGAAATGAAATAGATGTACATTGGAATTATAATTAGAATCATTATCCTAACATGATCAAATAAAATTGGAACCATATATTATTGAGAGGATCGTGGAAGCCTAAAAAATGAAGCAGAGACAAATAAATAGGTATAAAATATTCAAGAGTTCAAAATCCATACAGATGGATTTATATGGTTTGGAACCCAAATATGTGTCCCATCAATACCAAACCAGAGTAGGGAACTTTTGGATGTTGTGTATACATCATCCTTCTCAATTAATATAGAAATATCATATATATAGAGAGATATAAATCAAAATATCTTGTGGAATAACATGAATAAA
Organism: Viscum album; assembly: GCA_963277665.1. Lineage (NCBI taxonomy): Eukaryota > Viridiplantae > Streptophyta > Magnoliopsida > Santalales > Viscaceae > Viscum > Viscum album. The sequence goes on from OY728135.1 coordinate 1,375,420,419, forward strand.
GAAATTGTGGAATGTATATATCAATCCCCAGTATTATAAAAAAGTAATGGATGAATGAAATATGTCTAAGGGTAAAATGAAACTAGTTCTCATACTAGTTTGAAAATGATAAAACATAACAATGAATTTTATCATAAGACTCCCTAGGACATGTGATGTAATTAAATATATATAGGTCGTAGTAGATCACATCACAATGACTATGAATTTCATTTATATCAATAAATATTTCTCTCTCAAACAAATTTCCATGATATAAAGAATGAAAATTAATGAATGTATGGAGTGAGAGTATCCATTATATCTGATTAAGATCCAATGTATACCTCATTGTTCTAAAAATCATTCATTAAGAATTTTATTGAGAGTTGAGTTTCAAGAATTCTTATCACCCTTAGGTGGATTGTCACTCCAAGAGAACTATTTAAAACTGTATATGATATATTGTGATCATGTTCAATGGATTTCCCAAGTTGTTGGGATCAACACCCTTTACTAATATAATTATTATATAAAATTTGTTTCCTTTATATCATTCCAATGTAACCTTATAAAGATATATATGGGAATAGGTGTTAAACTAAAAAATCCTATAAATAATTTGGAGAGAGGAAACTTATGGGATATGATCATATAAATGATATATAATAGATGGATTAAACCATTCAATTTCATAAGAAATCAGAAAAAATTTAATATAAAATATAATAAGCAAACCATAGATGAGATATGGAGTTTTACTTTTGAGATATTGTGCTCCATTTTAAATCATCTGTTTTATGTATCCATATAGAGGAAGTACATTACGTGTTTCATGTATCCATATAGAGGAAGTACATCCTCAAAACCTCACATGTACTAAATACAGAGGTGGTACCCATAGAGAATGACATTTCATATGAGGAGTATCCTTATATGATATTATATAGTTGAGATAATTATATATAAAATAAGTCAACTCACCTGGTCAAAGTGTTGTGGCTCAAATAAAAGATTAAGAAAGAAACATGGGAACTAGAAGAGGCCATAATATTTTTTTTACCCTTACCTATTTTAGTGTATGAGATTATGTTTTTAGGAATGAATTTATAATGTTTGGAAGAATATAATAACCCAAAATTTTATAAAGGAAATTTCCTTTTGAATCATTAAATGACTTATTATTTATTGTAGTCATAGAAAAAATTTGCACTACTTTTATTATTTTTGGACCAATTATGAAATATATAATGTTAGATTCAAAATAAAATTATGTATATTTTCCATTGATAATATTGTCAATATAAAATTCCCATTTCGATTAATATATAATAATGGGTTTTATAAAATCCTATTGACATAGAAGAAAGAAGTACTGGCCTCAACCTGCTGGATCAAACCTTATGAATCCCTTTTATCAAATATTCTAAAGGAGATAGAATCAATGGTATTTGATAGTAACCAATCCCTTTCTATGATTCAACTGTTGAAGCGTAAACAAAACTTATTAGAGAATAAGTTCAATTTTATCAATATCACATCCAAAACAATGTTCACCAAACCATCCCAAGAATGAACTACCATCCCACACCTTAACCTTCGGATATTCATGGATATACCAATGTTATATGTATCTAGATCCAATTAATATAATTTTTTACATTTTTAATGAAATAATGATTATATTTATTTATTTTTAGTACGTATTTATCAATGATTATATAACAAGTTTGATCAAAATTTTATTTTGAAAAGATGGAATCAAAATTGTATATTTGGGAAATACATATTTTCACTTAAGGCACATCTTTTATAAATTTAATATTTTTTGAAATAAATTACTTTTTAATAAAACACTCATGTTAAATAATAATTATTTAAATATTAATGATAATATATTTTAATTAAGTCCAATGTACTTTTTATAAGGATCGGAAAGTGGTTAATATCATAAAACCTAGTTGTTTCCAATATATTTTAATTGTTATTGAAATGTAAAAAATCCCATATTTAAAATTCTCTTGATAAAATAATTATTATTTATTAAATTGGAGCATTTTAATTAGCCAATGGTAAATTTTTCATCATTTTCTGAGACCGTCATTGTTTCTGGGGCAATTTAAATACAGTGTAAATATACATTCTATATTATGTAATTAATATCTAAAAATTGATAAAATAAATTATATAATAAGTATACATGACCAAATATATATTTTTACAAAAAAATAATTGTTTTTTAATATTATTTGATAGTTTATATAATCTATTAATGAATCCACCAAAACCTATATTTTATTTTAATGTTTTAAAATTTATTATTTATGAACATGCCTCACTTCCACATCACCTACAATATTATTTTAATATTTTCTATTAATAATATTATATAATATTGAGATACACTCTAATTTGGAGGAAACCATAGGAAAAAATCATGGTATGGTTTGTCATTTTGATTATTTTATATATAGTGTCAAAAAAATGTTTACAAATTAATAAAGAAAACACCACTATTTTCTTATATCAATCAACACAATCACCACTGAATCTTCACTAAAAACTATTGATTATGAATTTACAATCCCTATACATCTATTAATCCCATAAATTTGTTTCTAATATCTAAATATGCTCCACCCTATCTTTTTGAAGCACCATCTCAAGGTAAAGTAATTTCTCCACTTAATTCAGGATCATTATCTTAATATTCCATATCATCTCAAAATTTTCATGTGACAATGTGTTTTTCTTAATCTATTTAAATGAACTCATGATTTCAATGTAATTATAGACCACCTTTACCTCTCATTTAACACTGATTTGGATAATGTTTTTGTCTAATTATATGACATGTAGGGTTTATGTGTAGTTATCCTAATCAAACTTTTTTATGATGCAATGATAGTTAGCCTTGACTTATTGTTATAATGTGATATTTTATGTTATTCCAATATTCATTAGTTTCCTTGATGTTATCTTCTTATATAATGTTTTGATGATCATGTTTGTGATTCTAACCCATTTTATGTCACCTTGATATTCTTATTGACTAGAAAGTATAAACTTCATCACATTAAGCTTGGATTACTCACTTAATGGGATTTATAGCTCATCATTTTATTATATAAATCCCAATTCTATCCCATCAAGTATTTAAAGATTAATGGAATATAAGGGTATTTTTTTCGGTTTATAAATAATGTTGTTGCATGCAAGTTTCATGTAATATTATTATGTACCTAATTTACTAAAGAATATAGGCATCACGATCTTTTAGGATTGTATTATGAGTATATTTATGTCATAAATAATTAAATAAGGTGTGCTAAAGATTTGAGTTATCATTTTGAAATTATTTTAAGTGGGAATAATATTATATCCTAATATATTATGATATATTTATCATTAAATAAATTTAAATTATTTAATATAAATTATAATATGCATCATTAAGTTGAAAAAAATTTATATAAAAATGAATAATTATTATTTTAATGTGAATGATATAACCTAATAGTTAAATTAATGGTAAGAATATGAATATATAGATTTTAAAAAATATATTCAATGGTTTTTATAATCCAATTTATTTTTTAATTATTAATAAATGTGTACTCAATTGTTTGTGATGACATTTTATGCTTAAAAAATATGTTTTCTGCAAAAATAAATTATATTGCATTTATTTTCATGAATTATATTATTATTTTCATTCAAATTTATAAATTTAATTATAAAAAAATGAAATGAGTGTTTGAAACCATCATATCAAAATTACCTTCGGTTGCTTTTGTTTATTTTTTCGAGGATATTAATTTTTCAGTGAACACTGATAAAATAAAGACTTTATATAAAACTACCATTTCAATTAAATTATTTAAAAAGTACCATTTATGTTAATATCAAAAAATAATTAATTAATATGATTAATCATAATATAATTACTTTAACTTAACAAAAATTACACTTAATTTTGTGATAGAAATATTTTTATTCATAAAAATGTATTTTACTCAAAAAACATTTCTCCTCATGTTTCACAAGTTTATAATAATTTTAATTTATACCCATTATAGAAATTAAATTTCATAAAATTTACTCCATATCATGAATTATCATTTTCAAATTCCATAAATTTCCCACATTCATTTTTGATCATAATGAATTTTAACAATCTTAGAAGCATTCAGTTACAATAGTAAGAGTTAAATAAGTTAAAAGGGTAAAAAGAAATTTTATAATGGTAAAAATAACATAAATATATTTAAATCATATTTTATGTCTTATGTAGTCCCTATGTAATAAAAAATCATAAATTAGTCATATTGAATCTATTTTACTTGAACAAGACATTAATATATTTTTATATTTTGAATATTTATAAGTATCTCCTCTCCCTCCCCTATAAATGGAAACTTTTTGTACCTCTATCCATGATCTAGAGGTTTTTTTGAACGAAATATACTCCATGTAAAGAATAATATATAATCCAAAGGAGGTTGTCTAAAGAATAAGTATAGATCTTAATTGAGTGCTTTCATTTTTTTATTGTTATAGAAGCTTATGTTATATGAAAATCATGATCTTATAATATTATTTGTATATATAATATATTGATATGTTTTTATTTTGGTGGAGCTAATTTTATTCAATTCCTCCTTCATTAAATGGGAAACAAAAGCATTGTTCGTGTGTATGTGTCATCTCACAAAGAGATGCATTTCAATTTTCATCACCATTGTTCACGGATGGTTATTATAAAGGATATAAAATTTATACATTATATTTATTACATAAACATTATTATGTTATTATACTATTTATATAACATCAGAATTTTCAATCCTTTAGAAAATGATATTATTGCTTATGCGTTACAGTGAACGATCACCTCCACAAAGTGATGTGATTCATTTTTCCAATTTTGTTTTACACAGATGTTAATAAGGATAGATTTAATAAATTTATATGATATTAATGATATAATAGTTAATATATGAATTTTATTTATAATTAATATTTCTTTCATTCCATCCTTAAAAATTTGGAAACATCACTCGTGCTTACATAGCGACTACCATCTCTATGAACTGATCGAATTCATTTTCCATGATCACTTTAAATTAATAATAATAAAATATTTTATGAAAAAATTACTCCTATTACATTACTATAATTCTTTATATGATCAAACCATGACCAATATTTCTATATCATAACCCTCAAACCCAAAAATTCATAATAAATAGACCAATTTTCTACCAAATGTAAATTTTAATGAATTTGTTTTTTAATAAAAGGATAATTGGAAATCATCATGATATTATAAAATTTATTCCATATAATAATATAGTTCATGAATATAATTATAATAAATATTTGTTTATTATATATGAAATTGGAACATGTGTGAAGTATCTTGAGACATGAGGTAAGAGATTATGTTAAACTTTAATTTATTTTCAGGATTGTCTACACTAAATTTATATTGAAGTGAATTATATAAATATTATTCTTTAAAACCCATATGTTATCTTATCCTATGGTAATTCATGAAATTTTCATGTAATATTACCAATTTTATCTCTTTTATAATTATAATTATCATGAAAATGTTTTTATAAAAAACAATATTTTTGGTCGGGAATATTTTAATTCCATGATAATAATTTCATTAAAATGATTTCAGAAATATTTTTTATACTATATAAGGATTGATTAAAATAATTTTTTCCATATATACATTTTATGAAAAAAGGTTTTATAAGTTTATTCATGTCATTTTCTAAACAAAACACCTTTTATTGACAGTGTTAATGAAATATTTATTTTAACGTATACCATGATGAATGGATATTTATAGTATCATGACTACCCTTTTCCTTGATGATTCATTTCCCATTTTCCATGGATTTTTTCAGAGAAAATTTTTTCATTATATTTTGAATATTTTAATATTTTAAATATGTTATTTCAAAATATAAACATTATTTTCTTCATGAAATTTTATAGTTATATTATAATGGTATTTTCATCTATGAAAACTATAACAATATTTTTTTATGTAAAATGAATACTATGATCGATGGAATACAAACCACATGTCATCATGATTTAAGAGAATTAAGATATACTCTAAAACATTTTTATTTTAATATTACTATTATATTAGATTTATTAAATAGTTTGCTATATGTATTAATAACAAAATTATAAAAAATATGTATAAATATTTCTTTTCAGTGAAAATGTATTGACTAATTGGTAAAATGAAAATAAAAATTTTAACTAGTGTAAATTTTTTTTTTCAAAATATAAGTTCTTCTATTGTTTTTACAAAAAGTGTTTGGTGGATATAATAATTAATTTATACAAATATTATGGATGGTGTTTGATAAATTGAATATCATTTTTGAAATTAGAATGATAATATTATCTTACTGTGAATTTTTGTAATTTTTCTATAAGTATATTTTTCTAGTGAGTGTGAATAATATTCATGTTTTGTAAAAGTATCATTTATTTACATTATGTAAAGTAATTTAAAATCCTAATTATATATTTCATATTTTTTTATGTAATATAAAATCTATTTTAATTTATATAATCAAAACAATTTATCAGTAATCAAAATTATATTTTAATTTTAGAAGATTAAGTTTCTATTTAAAATCATTTTTTTAAAAAACATTTATTTGTTGTTTTATGAATTTTTAATAAAATTGCTTTTCGAAACATCTACAAATGTGATCCAAAAAATGGATTCCATATTTTTAATTTATAGATTTAAATATGCTATATAGTTACCATTTTAGGCATTATAAATAGTAACCATGGAAACATTTGTCACATATATAATGGGTAAAAGGGATAAAAAAGTTATAAATGCAGAATAATCCTTCCAAATAATCCATAAAAAATTATTTTTCATTGGATTAGTTGAATTTTAAAACAAAATTCAAATACTTTAAGGTATTACAATTTTGCACACTTTTTATTTGATAATGAACTTTAGATAATTTTAATTGATTGAAAATTTAAAAATATCACTATATTTCTTTTAATTTATATTATTTTCATATATATAGATATGAAGATGTTATAAATGAATATATAAATTTATCTTAAACATAATTTTTTTATAATGATATTTATATTTATATTTTAGTGATTATATAATTAATATAAATTCATACAGAATGATGACACAATTATTTCAAATGTAGTAGAAAAATAAAAGGAATGAATTTAGAAAACATGAAAATAAATATATTTTTGATGATTTACAGTTCGAACTGAATTTTATAATTCATAAAAATATCGATGGAGGCATTTATTGGGATTTTATGGAAAACTTCATCTCTTTATCATTTTTTCCATTAATTTCCTTTGAATTATAATTATAATCCTTTAATATTGAAAAATTTGTTACCCTTGTTAAGGTTAAATATGGTTTACGATAGGGTAAATCCAAAACATATTGTATGAAATGTTACATAAATTTGTCTAAATTTTATTTTATGAGATAATATTGAAATATATTAAACCTAGATTTAAAATATATCATTTTGGTTCTATATGAAAAAGATTTTTTAATATATATTATGGAATTCCAATGATGACCCTCTAATCTCATATATGATGAAAGATACCCATCTATCTTCCTTATAATTTATAAGCCATTTATCTCAACCAATAACTTCCCAAATCACTTAATAATATTTCTACCCATGAACCATATCCTTTTTTATCCTCAAGGGTCCAACCGAAAAGGATTAATCTATAATCCCAAGGTGGTTTTCTAAATAAGTGGTATAACATTTAATTGAGTGTTTTAATTTTATTTACTATTGTAAAACAATGAAATTTAATATAAACATGTTCATACAAAAAATATTCATCTTAAATATACATAAATGTTATTATGTTGGTGGAGTCCAGTATCCTCTCCTTAATATTATATGGAAAATGAAATCATCGCTTGTTTGTTCGTATGACTTACTGTCTCCATATAGAGTGGTAATTTATATCATCCCCAACATATATAGAAATTTATAAATATGAAAATAATGAATAAAAATTTTATTTATGTTTTAAATGTAAAACTATATATATAATATTTCATTTAATCTCTCACCCACCCATTTATTAAAAAATGACAACATCGCTCGTGCATTTGTGTGGACTACTACCTCTATGAAGCAATGTGATTCATTATTTCTATATACCTTTCTAAGATGTTTATAAGTATTTATATAATGAATATAAGTGATATTTATATCATGTTTTATTATATTATGGAATCATGATTATGATGCAAGGAACAAAACAGATGAACCCAAACATACCTAAAAATGTATTAGTAAACACTGAGGAATGATGATTTTAATAAATAAATATTAGAAAAAGAGTGTTTAAAAGTTATAATTGGATCATATACAATATTATAAGTATTTATTTAGTTCACACATAATTAAAAAAAATTCTATTTATTATATTGGAGGATAAAAGTTCTTACAAAGCTAGCTCAATAACAAGTTAGATTTTATTTCCAAATATCATCACAATTTGGGATTATTTATATTTATGATTATAGTGGCGGAATTGTATTATAAATATATATTAAATCCAAAAAAATTTATTGTAATGTGGTTATTTATCAAAACTAAAATTTTATACATCCTTTTCTTCTCACTATCTACTCAAATGTTTGAAATAATGTTTTTAAGGAAAACCTACTTTCTTACTCTATTTTGCTGGTAATAATTTTCATCCATGAAAATAAATTCTTCAAAGAAAATCATTATTATTTATAATTTTATTTAATAATTTATTAAATTAATTATTACATTTTTTTGAATTTCTATATAAATTTTCAAAATGAATCTTTTCGTCATTTTCAGAATGAGATACTTTTTAGAGAATGTATGAATATAATATTTATTTTAATTTCTATCACATGAATGTATTCTTGTTCCATCATAACTATGAATTAACATTAATATTCCTTTATAAGTTTCCATGTTCATTTCGAAAACAATTATTTTTATAATATTATAGGTATTATTACATTTTAATATAATCTATTTCAAAATGAAAAAGGTATTTTCGTCAAGAAAAGACCTTGTGATCTTTTAAAGGTATTTTATTCAATGTAAATATCCTTTAATTTATCTTATGGTTTAATTAGTATATATATATTAGGTTCTTGGTGTTAATATTGGATTAAAAACACACACACAAAACACATAGGCTGAAAAGGTAGACCATAACATTGAGAATATTTCATTTGATGGTATATAATTATTTTTAATAGGGGAACTTATTGATATTACGTATGAATGTTCTTATATTACACATAGTTGTTGAGTATAAAATCATATTGATTATGTTTTAATATTTATTAATATTTTGAAAGCATTAAAATTATAATGTGATGGGAGGGGCTCAAAAATTACATATTCCCTCGATGCCTAATTGGGTTTCATGTGAAGAAACATCTTAAGTATTTCTTTAATATCTTACCCATTAATGTAAAAATTCATGGCACAATTACTCGAAGTTTTTTAAGATGTTTGGTTTTATACACTTATTCATCCAGAAAATAATGTATTATTTTCCTGTGATTATTTTAAAAGTTATGTTATTCTTGGATAAGTTTTAAACTATGGTGATTATTTATATGGAATTAATTTATCATTATTTAATTTTTTCATGATTTTCACGACTTATTGATTCTATGATGCATTTTTTTTCATCCACATACTAAGAATCTATTTCACCCTTTTAATTTTATTCTTTCCCTAGGATTCTAATAATTTTACTGTGACCTATATTCATGGAGATTCAAAAGGTAATAAGAATTTTCTCAAGGAAAATATGATGTTGTATTTTTTGAAATAAAATAAAATGAAATATTCAATATTGTATCTATATTAAAAATACTATAATACTATTAAATAATTGGTGGTGTGATCCCTTTTATCTTATACTAATTTATTAAACTAACTATTGGATCTAGGATAATATGGTATATGTTTTTATAGTTTGTATCAAAAAAACTTTAATAGAAAAATTGCGATCTAAATTTATCAAAATAAGAGATAAAAAAAATAATATGATAGATTGTAGGTATATGTTTTATTTTGTGGGTAATATCATGATTATTTTCTAGTGTATATATTGTGGGATTTTCCGAGTAAACATGTCATTTTCGGGTAGTAACAAGTGGATATAGTTTTGAAAAAGATACACATAGAGGTAACAACTATGAAAGGGGTGTATTGTGTATCAAATTGACTATCATAGGTTCATGATGGGTGGGTCTAAAACTCCACACATATCTAGAACCTTATATAGGATGTATTGGGGGTTATTCTCATTTTATTTATAATCCACTGTTATAAATGAGGTGATATAAATAATAGAAACTAATCATATACTATAGTGATATGGGATAAACCTAATTTTCCCCAGTTGATAAGAATAATATTGATCATGTGTTTAATAGAATAAATAAACCATTTAAGGGTTTTTATGGGATTTTAAGATGATTAATGACATTTTGGAGACATTTAATTGGTTATAATCCTTTGTATTAGTATATGTTTTAGGTAAATGGTTATTTTAGGAATAACGATATTTATATTTTGTTAACATAAGCATAGAATTATTAATATCCAATAGTTTAAATAACATATTTGATAATAATATGCTAAATTTGGATAAAAGGTTCATTACCTATGGGGAACATATGTTTTATCAAATAGATAACCATAGAAAAAAAATTAATTTCTCGAATATTTTATTAATGTTATTCGTGAATATGTATGTTATATTTGTAACATTATATAACTAAGGTAATCATAATTTGATGAATAAATATTGGGAAAATTTGTTGATTTATATTTTTTTTTATTTCTTTAATTTTGTTAAAGTTAATTATGAAAAAATTAGTACATTTGAAAGAATATAAGATTTTTTTAAACATATTTTTGTATGTTATTATTTTCATATCAATGTTATGTTTATCTTGGAATAAAATCTTATCAAATAATTTAAATAACTTGTTTTCAATGAGGTCTAACATATTTTGGAGAGTTTTAAATAATTTTATCCACGTAATAATTTATGTTGATCATTGGGTATTATTTTTTAGGTATTGGAGATTAATATAGTATTTCCTGATATGAAATTTTATTTTTATTAGATACTACCTCATATTAAAGAAACAATTTTAGTATTGGTTATTTTAGAGAAATGGGAGGAATAATTTTCCCCCTCTTGTGGCTCTTATGATCCACTAAAAGTTAATTTTAGTTCTTTATGAATTAATAATTCATATTAAAGAATATTTTAATGGTGTAAGAGATGAGATATAAGTGGTATTTAAAATAATCAAAAGAAAATAAGGAAATTTAGTTTTTGAAATAGAAAGAAATAATTTAATTATTTTTCTCATATTATCTATTATGATAGTAAAGACATTCATCAACACTAGTAAATTATTCTTAAAATAAAAATTTCATACAATTACCTTTATTTACAATGAAGGGATGATCTTATTTACCATTTACAAATTTATGGTTTTGTGGTTATTAAAATTTCCATGATCGTGTTCCCCTTCCCTATCTATTATTCATAAAATGTTAATTTTCTCCCATATGTTAATATTTTCACATTATGAAAATGTTCTACTTAGGTGAGAACATGAATATGAGTTTTTCCAGTTGACATTCTAATCACATAATAAATTAGAACATGACCTATTAAATTATTTTGAAACCAATAAACTACTAGTAAAGAAGTAAGTATAGGTAGGAAATAGATATATAAGGATAAATATTTTGTGCGACCAAATAAAAAGTAAACAAATAGAAAAGAAATTAAAAATAGTGGAAATGAGGGAGTGAAAGAGAGAGCGAGAGACTGACATAAGAAGAATTTTGGTGAACCATAATATCCAAAACTAATTTTAAGTTATTTTATCTACTTTATTTCAAATAACACAATTATTATAGTGATGGAAATTAAGGGATGAAGAATCACTTAGAATTTTTTCAAGTGATATACATTGTGTAGTGAACTCTCTTAAAATGGTGGGTAAATAAAATTTTAAAATTATGATATTTATTGATTGAAAAGAGGGACATCATGATTTTCCAACTTTTAGTACTTAATATGATTCTTTTGAGTTAAAATATCTTCTATCATCACCTTTAGGTACTTAGAATATTATAAAAAATATTATTATTTTCAAATAAAATAAGATTACTTTATTAATGTTCCAATAACATGATTATGAAAGTGAATACAACATATATAAAATTATCAAGTCAATTAAATCTGAAATCCCTATTAATATTAACTATACATGTTCAAAAAAATTAAAATGATAACATAATTAAGATATGTCAACTCCAAAAAAATACTCAAAAGGATATGGATAAATGAGGCTTTTATATCAAAGTATCTTTCTTCCTTTACCTCTAGCTTCTGAAATTACCATATCAAGAGGGTTCCAAATTATGTTCCTCTTCCCCATCCAGAATCTAATCTATGTTCTATTATCCATCCTAGAAACTATATTCTATACATCAAAAAATTATATGACGCCTTATTTATTTTTTTAATTAAAAATATTCTACAAGTACTCATCGCTTTTCATGTTCAAATAATTCCTTTGGTGTATATATCATGTCTTGAATTCTATCAAAAATATTTCCAGTTCTTTGTCATAGGTTGGAAATCTTATAAAAAATCCACTATTCCCGTCACATTTTTTATTACAATAATCATTGATCAATGAAATTCTTATCCTTTATTTTAGAACCCTTTAAAACATTTGTTACGAAAGAGTATCTTGAGTTTCTTCAACATATTCAACTACAAACCACAATGAATTTCATCTAATAGTATGTTCCCACTCTTCATTGACATTGAATCCAAAGAGATTACAGGAGATGAGATCACCTATTGAAAACAATAGATCTAGAAGAAGAGACTTGTGAAAAATCATTGTAATTTACTACACCACAATCAAAATGGTCTCCTTTATTAGTGATATTGGTGAATCATAATTCATAATAGACTTCAGTGAGGCTTAAGTTCGGGGAGATTCAATGAACTCATCTTATAACCATTCTTCTTATTCAATGGGTCTCAACCATGAGTGGTATTCATAGAATCAACTTCAAGTTTCATGTAAAGAACACCATTAACAAAAATCATTTTCCTGTGTATATACATCTCATATTATTCATCCTAAAATAGTAATAGATTGAAATTAGTGGAATCTCATTGAATTCTTTCTCATTCCTCCCTCAACATATTACAATGAACTCCCAGTGATTGATTCTTCAAGAACGTGGTCTCAGTAGGCTAAATTTTCTGGTAAAATGTTTTCTTCAACAGTCCATCATACCCATTATAATATTATTCAACAGTGGTGCAAAACATCTTGTATTTGTTCATATTCATGGTCTAGTCTTTGTAGCGCACTATTCAGAAGGACTGGCAGGATATTCATTTTCAAAAATATGTGAACATATGAATAGTTTATCCATTATAGTGGAATTAATATTCAATAAGGACTAATAGATATTTTCATTTGATATAGTTACTGATAATAAATTTTAATCGGTCATTGTAGTTTCTATTATTCAATGTATTCGATTCACAAGCCTCTAGTGTAAACCGTTTGATTAGAAGATCATTATATTGGTGATCCAATGCTTGGTCCCCCTTCTTTGTTTTGTGAATGATCAGTTCATTATGTATTCTTTAGTTGATAATGGTTTGATTTTGGGATTCTCTAACCAAGCTATATGGTCACCATTATAGTACTAATCTTTTATTAAAATAGGAAATCATTAGATATTCAGAAATATAAAAAATAGATACATAAGGATTGAAATTTCTATTAAGTGTTTAAAATAAATTTATTTATCTATGTAAATATCTGAAATTATGATTAATGGGACTCACTCCAATTTGGATATACAATGCCATTTGGAAATCAAATACTCTCCACCTTGGGAAATTTAGCTACATTAATGCTATCATATTCAAATTTTCTATGTAGACTATTGGAAAAAACAAGTGGTTATACATATTTATTGCAATATAATAAAAAAAATTATAATTAAATAATTTTCAAATAATGAAAACAATAAATTTATATTTTGAAATTTTATAAAAATTATCAATAACACATAATATTATAAAATTGAAATGAAATAAGACCTATTTAATCTAAAATATGTAAATAAGGTTAACTAAAAATTTCATATTATAGACAAATAAAAAATAAATAAATATAACCAAATATATACTTTCTTAAAAATTAAAAATATAAATTCACATTTAAGTAAAATAAATTGAAAAGAATAAAAATAATTACTAATTATTTAATAAATGAAGTATATAAATGATAAAAATATTAAAATAATTAAATTATAATTTCATATTACTAATTATTTAATTATTTAATAAAAATGGATTAAGAAAAAAAAAATCAATTAATCAATTAATATACTTATAATAAAATCAGAAAGTGATATATATTTAATTTATAAAACCCAAAATAAAGAAAGAAAATGAATGAAAATTATATTTTAAAAGAAACATTATAATTAAAATAAACAAACTCAAAGGTGAAAAAAATTGAAATTAAAATCATAAAAAAGACTTATTTTAAATTTAAATTAATAAATTTATTATTTAAAAAACTAACTGAAAAAAATATAATTATCCAATTAAAAAATTAGTAGAAATAATATCCCTAAAAAGGGATATGAAAAATGTATTAAAAAAGTTCCACATAAAATTTTCTCACACATAATATATTTATTTTCCTTATGAAATCTGTAGTCATATTCAATGTTAGGTTAATTAATCTCAAAATATTAAATATAAAATTCCGCTATGAATTTATTTTCATCGTTATATTCCCTCAGGGATTCCTTTAAGTAGTTAAATATTATTTCACTATAAAATTTAATTCCTTTAGTGAAAAATCTGTTATTTATTTAAGAAATTGATTTAAAATTAGAAATTTAAAGAGAATTTAACAGACCTCAATTTTTATTGAACTGAATATTTGAAATTATAATTACCTCTAGGTGAATATACTCAAATAATTTAAGAACTCATTATAAATAAACAGACCATTGAATGAGGTAGAGTTAATATTTATTTATAGAATAAATAACCATTCTCATAGTTGATGAATAAAAATGAAAATATTTAACTAATTAGTTTGATCTTGATTAGGACATTTATTTCACAATATACTTGGATTTATATCCTATGAGTAAAATTATAATTAAAAAATCAATATAAAAAATAATTATACGATTTTATCCCAATAATTTATTGAATTCAATTTTTGACATAAGGAAAATAGGAATAATTTAACCAATTAAAACCAAATGGTTTTAAATATTATCCTCCTTAAATCTGAATCACAAAACTCAAAATTGAGGAAAAATTTTACCCATTGAAAATTCCTAAGAGATGTTAAATAACAAATAAAAATTGAAAAATAATTTAATGTATTAATGGGATCAAAATGGAATATATCTCAACACATTAGAATAACCATCCCCCACATATAAACCACAAAATATTCATACTGCTAAATGTAAAAGTGGGAGGACATTTTGAAATGATTAAAGTTAATTAGGATTTTAATTTTAGTAGTTAAAGTTTGTGTATAGGGCCAAAAAAATGTATAGAAAATATCATTTCACACTAGATCAATAATCATTACATAAGAAATTAATCCACTAGAAAACGAATATAAATTCATCACATTATAAAAATTTAATATGATGTATGCTTTAACCAATTAAATTCAAGAATGATTTTGAAATGGGCATAAAAAATTGCATGAAAAGGAATGTATTTAGCGTAAACATAAATTAAAAAAAACAATGTACAATAGTTTGAAAATTATTAACAAATTCTTCACATAATTAAAATAATTATTTTTTATAATGTACAAAAAAACTAGTAGTAGTTTTCATGAATATATGAAATCAATAAAAATAAAACAATTAAAACTACTACTCAACTGGAATAAAAACGTTTTTTCTCTTTGTTTCTTATTGAAATGAATCCCTTTTTTCATAATGATACACATATCTATCCATATTGAATGTAGTATCTACATGAATATATTTAAATAAAATAAGATTCCAAAAATTTATAGTTCAAGAAAGAATGTATCTAGAGAAGAATAAATGGGAGGTAGAAGCTAGTTCTTCATGTTTTTATCTTATATGGAAGTGAATATAAGTTAAAAAATCTACTAGAACAAACTCATCATTTTACCACTAAAATTAGATACCATAGAGATGTAGATCTAGATTAGAATATGATGAGAAAAAAAATTATAAAATTAAAAACAAAATAAAAATTCTAAAACCATGGGACATCTTTCATGTATTGTTGGGTTTTAGTCCATAGAATAAACCCCTTACAACTCACAATATTCACTAGGAGGTTGTGGGTTTTCATTAATGAACCACCAAAATTTATTTGAACCTTTATTATTATATGAAAAAATCATTATTGGGGGCCCATAAAACTATAATATAACACTTGAATCACTTTAATACTACAAATATTCAATAGAGCCACCACTTGTTAGTTGTGGATAGGTTCTTCTAATTAGGTAATTGTTCCAGAATTATAAATTTTTAAAACCTGTATAGAGAAAAATATTTAATAGAGTTTCCAAGGGGTGGTACTAAGTCTTAAAAGGTTTTATCTCCACATCCAACCTAATAATATTTAAAAAAGGGGTTTAATGAACTAATTTTTAGAAAACAGGTTCTAAAAGTGGGTTTTCAAGTTTAATTAAAAATGATTAGTGAATGTTTAAAATTAGTTCAAATTCCACCTCAACTATTATATCAATTGTGGAAATAAAATCAATAATCCCAATTTTTATTCATATAATAATGGAGTTTTTGATAAATAAACAATGACGCCTAATCGAACCTCTATTAAAACAAACTCTACAAACAAGGAATTATAAACATAATTTTATAATACAATTTTTGTGAGATTTTCTTTAACATAAAATAATTTATGAGTAAATATGGTATGTGTATAGGGTGACCATACACCATCAATTATTCTTCCATGAATTATATTTCAAAAATTATGTCATGAGGGTGTGATATAATTGAATCTCTATAAAAAAATTTATAAAGTCCACATTTTTTATATTTTTTTCTAATTCAACATACTAAGAATATATCCACTAGAAATTATCTTGACCAACTTTATCATTTTTATTTAAGACAACTTTTTCATGGGTTAACATAATAAAAACTATTTGTCCATCATCCCCATTGTCAACTGTATCAAGAACGAGTTTTAAAAATAGGGTTTACATTAAAAAAATTGCATAATTTTATTTTTAAAATGAATTTTTATATAATTTGTTTCTATTTTAAGGTTTATTTTGTTTTTATGTATTTTCTTGTTATTTCTCTCTTTTATTCATCCATATAAAGATTTCCACAATTCGAACACATCATCATTGAGAATGTGAAAATTTTAATTATTTCAAAACATAAGAACTAATGGAAATGTTGTAAATAAGTGTATCAAATCCCCAAAAAGGTAATAAAAATTTTGTGAAAAAAACAAAAAAACAGACAAAAAAACTAAAATTTGGGTGAAATGGGAGACAGAAAGAGAGAGTGGCGGACTAATAGAAGAATAACATAAGGTAATTGAACTATATGGATATAAATTTAAATGATTTACACTAATTTATTTCAATTAATACATATTTTCAATTTATAAGAAATGAATATGTATTGAATCAAATAAATTATTTTTAAGTGATCTACAATGTGTTGTGAATTTTCCCAAAAAAATCAGTAAATCCATTTTAGTAATAAATATATTAATTGATGGAAAAGAGAGCCATTATTCATTTTTAATTTTTGGTACTTTGGATAATTATGAAGGGTGATAGTATCTACAATCATCAACAATTGGTTATTAGAATATGATAAATGGGATATAAATAAACAATTATAAGAAGTTACTTGTATAAAATAGACTCTATCACAATTATGAAACTTTGTCAAACAACAATAAATCTATCAAATCATTTCAATCTGAAACTCCTATGAAAATTTGGTATTCATGTTCAAAAAACTGGAAACAAGAATATATTAAAGATATTATACATCTAAATAGACATATAGGATATTGGGAGGGAAAAATGAGGCTTCTCTGTCAAAGTATCCTTCTTCTTGAAACTATATCATCTAAAATTTCAATGTAAAGAGTGTTCCAATATCTGTTTATTCTCTCCCACTAGAATATTCTCCCTAATCTGATCTTCATTCAATAAGTTTTTTTTACACCATAAAATATTTATCCATGAATATTTATTCATCTACTCAAAATGATTATCTACAGACTTATATCATTTTATTCTCTATAACTACCCTTATGGTGTTGATCACTTGTAGTTTTTTATCAAAAAACTTTCCACTTATTTGGAAACAAGGTTTGACCTATTTGATCAACACCACAATTCCCTTCATATATATGACTACTAAAATCTTTAATATATAAATTTATTCTTCATTCATTTTAAACCCTATATAATATTTCACTAAAGATCAGCATGGTTTCAATTGATGCAAAAATCTATGAAACCTCAAGTATTTGTTAAATCACCATGTGTGCACTCACGTTCAAACTAGAAACCAAATATATTAGTTTTTATGACATATATCATCAAAAAAATTGTACCAACATGTAGAGACTAGTGAATAAAATTACAATGTATTCCCACAATATTGATATGCTATCCTTTCATAATTAGCTAAGTGAATCATAATTATTCAGATAATTCTATGGGGAATCCATTTTAGAGGAATCAATGAATTGATCATGTGGCCATTTTTATTCTTATATAGGGCTTGACTATGATTGGTCTTCAAATAATCACCTTGAATCATCAAATTCAGAATGTAAACATAGAAATTGTCTTCTTTAAGATTAGGTTAATCTTGGATTCTTCATCCAAAAATAGATATAGAATAGCGCTATAGGATTCTCATTGATTTCAAGATGAAGATACCCCTGAAACCTTTAGATGAACCCCTAGTGATTGATTCTTCAATGATATAGTCACAACCGGCTCGGGTTCCTAGGTACCCATTTTCTTTAACTTTATATCGGACCCATCATCATTTTCTTTAATAGAGGCATAACCCATATTATCATAATTGGTTTTAAAACACTAGGATCGACATTTTACAATTTGAATGGATTGAAATTTTCTCTATGGTAAATAAACAGAATGCAGTGGGGAAACCCCTCGATCACGTTGACTTAAATATTTGACACGGTCAGCTAGATCTCAGTGTTTGGTGGTGTCATCAAAAATAAAATTCATTTGGTCACCCTGGTTTATCTTTTTCATCACATTAAATTCACAATACTCAAGTGATAATGTTCAGCTTAAAAGATC
Organism: Viscum album; assembly: GCA_963277665.1. NCBI lineage: Eukaryota > Viridiplantae > Streptophyta > Magnoliopsida > Santalales > Viscaceae > Viscum > Viscum album. Next base: position 1,375,439,914 of record OY728135.1, read on the forward strand.
AGTATGTTTGGGAATGTAGGCTCTGTCACCCTTCTTCATTTCAGGAAATTTCTGTTCATGATGACTTTTTTAATCCAAAATGATTTGATTTTGGGATTCATAGATAGAGATCCATGATCACCATCAAAATTCAATATTTTTACCTTGGCATTTCAATGGATAATCTAATTCAGAATAAACAAATATGATGGGATTAAAATTTTGGGTACGTGGTTTTAAGAAATTGATTCAGCTATATGAATCCACAAAATTTTGAAACATGGGATTCCATCCAATATTCTAATATAAAACCATTTGAAAAATATATACATGCCACCCTAGGAAATTCTAACACATGAATTCCATATTGTTCAATTTTATTATATAGAAAACTGGGAAAAATAGAGGTTACAATTCTTTAGGAAATTATAATAAAAAACAAAAAATATAAAAAATTTCAAATAAGAAAAAAAATAAACAGAAATTTTAAATTATTTAAAAATTATCCAAAAAAATAATACTATAAATTTCAAATGAAATAAAACATTACTAATCCAAAAAAATTAAACAAGGCTAAATATAAATGTCACGACCCGTCCTCGGGGCCCATGTCGTGACTACCTCAAGCCCGCCTTCCATAGGCCAGTGGCTGGAGACTATCCCCAAAGGCGTAATCCCAATAAAAAGGGAAGGCATTGAATTTAATAAGTAATCAAGTACAACAATGTATGCAAATGGAAGTAAACACTAAGTAAAACTGTATACAGAATAAAGTGCTGAAAGGGAAAGGGGCCAGAAATACAATCCAAATAGTAAAGTATAAACTACTGAAAAGCTAGTACAACTACACAAAGGTAAAACAGAAACTACTAAGATGTCCCTAGGGAATCCCACCTGAAGGGTGGGTACAGATGACCACCTCTGCACACTAGGTCCGTTCGTCCGCTTCGTGTACGTCTCTCTAAGGGGTCCACCTCTGGGTATCGCCCAGCTCTACAACTGTCTACCTCTATTAGTGTTATTCATCATCTACAACCAACACAACGAAGTGCGGACATAGCCTGTACAGGGGTGAGTATAACAATACTCAGTAGGGACCCCGAGACCCCCGAAGGTCACCCGGAATCCACAAAGGATAAGCCATAGAAGAAAGATACAATCACAAAGTATCAACCAACCCTACTTATGTATATGCTCATAAATATGCCTATGTTATGAATCATAGTTCCGGTCCAACTCTCGAGTCCAAGAACCACCTAGCCCACACAGGAAGTAATGTCAATCACCATGAAGATAAATGATTGAAATTCAAGACTCTGATCACACAGGTATACATCTTTCGTAGATTGATAGAGATGATCAGATGTAGTCATTGATTCATCTAAGCTGTCGAACCCACATAGGATACAGGACCAGCTAAGCTGTCAGAACCACAATGTATATAGGACCAACTACTCTCTTGGACCCACACAGGATACCAGAACAGAAGTCAGAACCGTCAGACCCACGAAGGATCCGAGTATAGTAGTCATCACTGTCGAACCAACGTAGGATTCCAGTACAATAGTCATCGCTGTCGAACCCACATAGGATTCCGTTACAGTAGTCGTCGCAGCCAACTCTTGGATTCTCGCACATAGCACGCTCGATTCTGGGAGGGTACGCTCCTCGAGAAATGTTTCAATACATCAATTGTCATGAAGTCCTGATTTGATGTATCCCAAAGTTTTGTCTCATCATAAGGAACCCAACACGAAAGACGGCTCGTCAATTGGAAGCCCGGTCTGAGAGTGATTGGCGTTTCCGTTCCTGGGGCCCGATTGGATTTATGCTCCGTCCAAACCCATATGTTTTCCAAAGTTGACCAAAACTCACTTAGAGTATCGTAAAAAGGACCTCCTCGTCACGAGGGTCCCAGTTCCGCAGTCTGCGCATCATTCGGATGCGCGGTCTTGATGATATTCGCATTTAAGTGATGTCGGGCCCAGCCCATCAAGCCCAGTAGGCTGGCGAGTCGGCCCGACCTAGTTCGGCGGGTCTGACCCGGCTGGGGGTTTTCCAGGCCCGGTGGTGTGCGGCCCACCCACGGACCTGGCCCAGTGGGTTAGACCTGGTTGGGGGGTTGGCCCGTCCCAGTGGGGCGCGACCCACCCGCGGACCCGACCCACGCTGTAGGCTGGTTCGTTTCATCTGGCGCCCCCAAGTGGCGCCACCTCCTCCTTTGCCCAGCCAAATGTAGCTGGCAAGTTCGACCCGGTGTGCGCGGCCCGCAGAGTGGACCGCGGTTCTTCCCACATGGCGCCATGCGGCATCACGGTTCTTCAACCTGGCCAGCTGGTTCACCCAGTAGAGTAGCCCACGGTTGTGGGCCCCGGTCTTCCCCTTCGCACGGCGCCTATGAGTGTCGTGGTCCTCTAGCCCGGCTGGCAGTAGCCGGCTAGTTCTTCTAGTCAGGCCAGCATGAGGTCGGCTGGTTCTTCTCTGGTCGAGCGGCCTACGGATGTAGGCCGTAGTCTCCTTCCACGCGGCACCTCTGTGCGCTGCGGCTTCTGTTCGCAGACCGGTTGGATCGGCCAACTGGTTGTGCCACGGTCCGGGCGGCCAGAGCGGCCGCCGGTCTCCTACTATGCGGCCAGCGCGCGGTCGTCACTACTGCGGCTACCTCCGGTTGTCGACGCCGCCGCCCCATCCATCCTGTGGTTCTTCTCTGGCATGATGCAGCAACACCATGCTTTTTCGAATTCTCCTCTGACGTCAATCAACAAAAACTAATGGAGGGACGTCGGGCAGTGTTAGTTCGGCCCGCACCCTCCGTGTTAGATGATATCATTTTTCCAATGACGAACCAAGTCATTCATCAAAAAATGAGGGTATAATTTTATTCATTTAAAATTAATCAAATCCCCCTACCTCAATTAAAAGTACGTTGTCGAAGATACAGAAAGAGGACGGACGTCAATTTCATTGACGTCAGAAAATGTCCGAGGATGGAGTGTCATCAATGTTTCTTGCGGGTGGAGTCTACTCCTTAATTTAGAAGGAGGTCATTGAAACTTTTCTTCGTGTTCTTCAGAGATGAGGAGTGTTCTTTGTTGGAATAGGTTTTTCTTCCAAGAGTCCTCCCAAGCTCCCCAAAGGATAAGTGCCAAGACAAAAATAAGACAATAGCCTCATTATCATTTTAATATTTCCATGCCTTTCAAATGAATTCAAAAGAATTAATAACACTACAAATTAATTATATAATCATGGGAGCTTAATTAATTAATTAATGGTATTGGAACATTAATGATAGAAAGTGGGAGGTGGAGAGTTTCAAAATTAAAAAGGGAGAGTTGGAAGTTTAAGATACTCCCTTAATTAAAAGATAGTTACATGGGTAGTTCAAGGGAAGTTGAGAATGTTGATATTTGTGTGGGCCCCACCACAAAATATCCTCCCATGGGAGGTTATGTGGGGTGTGGTCCCCACCTCCAACTTCCCTTTGGGGAAAATAACCACCACATAAATAAAATTATTCAACACATAATTTTATTTAAAATTTACTTAAAATCGCCCAAAAATAAACTACCATTTCCAATAAAACGCAATTGTGGCAAAGCTCTCGTTAAGCGAATACAGACGTTGTGAGTTTATCAGTGTCCTAAGATTTCAATTCCAAATATTGGTTCAAAAGATAGAAAAACCCGCACGTACGTTTATTGAACGTACCCAAACAAAACGTCGGAAATTGATTCCAGGCACACCGAGCCTCGGAATCAGGTTCCATTAGAAACTAAAGACTCGTAAAATTCCCATATATTTATGAAAAAAAATTCAATAGGATTTACGGGTCTTTAAATTCTCCCAAACTCAAAGATTTAAATCCCCATAAGCTGTAACACATACTAAGGGAACAAATGGGGGTACTGAGCAAGCATCTGAGCCTCTCGCTCCTATATGCTCTCCTGGAGGTTCCTGTGCTTCCAGTGAACGTGCACCAAAGGGATTGACCATCCACGTAGGACCTGCTCTTATCAGTCCTAAATCTCCTCTATATCCTCCATGAATGTCTCCCCATCATCAATGTCCAGCTCCCCATGGTCGATGATGTGGGATGGGTCGTGTACGTATCTCCTTAGCTGAGACACGTGGAAGACGTCATGCACCCGGTGCAACTGAAGTGGAAGGGCCAAGCGGTAATACACCTCACCTACCATTTCAAGGACCTAGAACAGTCCAATAAATTGCAGAGATAACTTGCTGCCCCGACCAAATCTCCACAGACCTCGTCAAGGTGAGACCCATAGGAAGATGTGGTCGCCATCCTCTAACTCAAGTGGTCTCCGTCTCCTATCAGCATAGGACTTCTGCCTGCTCTGTGCAGTCTTCATCTTCTCTTGAATTATCTGCACCTTCTCCATCGTAGCTTTCCCCTTCTATGGCCCTACAAGTGCTAACTCCCCTGGGTCAGTCCATCATAGTGCTGATCTTCATGGTCGACCATACAATTCCTCGTAAGGTGTCATCCCGATGGTCGAGTGGTAACTGTTGTTGTACGCAAACTCCACCAAGGGTAAGTGATCCTATTAGCTCCAACCAATGTCAAGGACGCATGCACAGAGCATGTCCTCGAGAGTCTGAATGGTCCTCTCAATCTGAAAATCCGTATATGGGTGAAAGGCGGTGCTCAAGCAAAGATGCGTCCCAAAAGCCTCCTGCAACCGCTTCCATTGCCGGGAAGTGAAATGGGAATCTCAATCGGAGATGACCATCAATGGCACACCATGAAGTCATACGATATCATGTAAGTAGAGGAATACCGTGCTCTCTATGGAGCCCTGGTCTCTGATCGATAGAAAGTGGGCCGAATTGGTGAGTCGGTCGATAATCACCTAGATAGAGTCGTGTACTCTGGATGTATGTGGGATTCCCGTCACGAAATCCATGGATATCTCATCCCACTTCCACTCTGGGACCTCTAAGGGATGAACCAAGCCTGTTAGAACCTGCTGATCTGCCTTAACTTGCTGAAAAGTGAGGCATCGTGAGACAAACTCTGCTAAAGCCTTCTTGATACCTGGCCACCAGTGCTGTCGTCTGAGGTCCTAATACATCTTCGCCACACCTGGATGTACCACTATAGGGGAAGTGTGGAACTCCCTCAAAACCTCCTCCTATGGTGAAACTAGAACCATGGTACATTCTCTGAAGAAGATGATGTGCTCCCCACCTTCAGAAAATCCATCAGGTTCCTGCCCTGAGGATATTAGAACTCATCGCATCTCATAGTCAATGTCCCTATGTTTTGCCTCTCTAACTCACTGAAGAAGTGGAGGAGTGACTATGAGAGATTATAGAAAGGCTGCTCCATCTCTATCCACAAAGGATATCTGCAATGGGGCCAGCTGCTCTATCGTCTCTCCTAGCAGCTAAATTTCTGATCTCATGGTGAGAGTGTCTTCTACAACGTTCCAATCTCTGGGAGTGTAGACTATATCAAATTCATAGTCTTGGAGGAACTCCAGCCATCTTCGCTGTCTTAGGTTCATGTCCTTCTACATGAAGATGTACCTGAGACTCTGGTTGTCAGAGTAGACTGTAAAACGCTCGCCCATCAGATAGTGTATCCACATATTCAAGGTGAAGACCATTATTCCTAACTCTAGGTCATGGGTAGCATAGTTCTGCTCATGATGTCTCAACTGTCGTGAACCATATGTGATCACTGCTCACTCCTACATCATGACACACCCATGTCCGGTCCCTGATGCATCACAGTAAACTACGTACCCTACGCTCTCCTCTGGTAGCCATAAGATGGGTGCACTAGTCAATCTCTGCCTCATCTTCTCAAAGCTCTAATGGAATCTATCTGACCACATGAAGGGTTTCCCTTTCTTCATCAATGCTGAAAGCGGTGATGAAACTCTGGAGAAGTCTATCACAAATCGCCAATAGTACCTAGCTAGTCCTAGGAAACTCTGCACCTCTGTCACACTCCTAGGTGGATCCCAAGAAAGTACCGCCTCGATCTTCACTGGATCCACTGCAACTCCAACCTCCGAGATGACGTGTCCCAATAAGTGAACCTCTCACATCTGAAATTGGAACTTCTAGAGATTACCATAAAGCTGGTGCTCTCAATGTGTGTCCAGTACTACCCACAAATGGTAGGCTTGCCCCACCTCATTAATCGAGTAAATCGATATGTCGTCGATGAAGACTACGACAATGCGATCAAGGTAAGGGTGGATGATCATCTTCACGAGACTCATGAACACTACTGGAGTGTTAGTTTCTCCAAAGGGAATAACCAGGAACTCATAGTGGCCATACCGATACCTAAAGGCCATATTCTGCACATCCTCATCTCAAAATCTGAGCTGGTGTTAGCCTGACCTGAGGTCTATCTTCGAGAACCATTGTCCTCCCTTTAGCTGATAAAAAAGGTCATCAATCCTAGGGAGTGGGTACTTGTTCTTCACAGTCATCTGATTCAGGTGATGGTAGTTGACACATAGTTGCAGGCTTCCATACACCTTCTTGCCGAACAAAATTGGAGATGCCCAGGGTGAAGCACTGGGTCGGATAAATCTCTTCCCATGTAAGTCCTCCATCTGAACCCGCATCTCACAAATCTTGGCAGTATCCATTCGATATGCAGGAGTAGATATCGTTGTTTTCCCAGAGTACAAGTCAATATATAAGTCTACCTCTCTGTGAGTAGGTAGTCCTGGAACGTCGTCAGGGAAAACATCCGTGTAATGATCCACCACAACAGGAAAACTCGGACTCCACACATCAATCACTCCAAGGATGAGACTAGCCAAATGATGTGTGATCGGCTGCCCCTCCTCTGCATAAGTCCATCCTATGCTGTATAGGCTCCCTTCTCACTAGTGAAGGTGAACCTGGTCCCATCTGTTTGGATACACCGCACTTTGTGCCTAATACAGTCAATCTGAGCTTCAATTGTAGATAACAAGTCCATACCCAAAATGACGTCGTAAGGCCTCGATGACACTAGAAGAAGATCCCAACCAAAGATCTCACTTCTTGAGTAATCTCACACTACCGACACATGTGTGTAATCGTTGAGTCTGCTCCCTCAGGAGTCTCTAGCCTTAAGGATCGAGCCAACGGCTCTGTCTGAATCTCTGAGCTTCGAATGAGGGTAGTAGAAATAAATGAATGTCTCGCACCTGTGTCTATAAGTACTACAACAAGGGTGTAATAGACACTAATAGTACCTCAAATCATTTCAGCTAATCCATGGTCATAGGGCTCGACAACCTGGAGCTGATCTCGCCTTTGTCCTCATGTTCCCTATGGTTGGGGTGGACCTCTTGGTGGTGGTGGTGGTAGAGCCTCAAAATGTCATCCACCACCCAATGCTCACCTAGCTCCTCTACCACATCCGCATGCTCCTGGCGGACCACCACAGTCTAACCTCTTCCTCTACTGGGTAGGTCCCTCAACTATGTACTGCTCATCTGCATGTTGGGTTGGGTAGTCAAGAGCCATGTGGCTCTACCCGCCGCAAGCATAGCACTGCATGCTCCTCATATAGATGGCTCTATCTCGTATGCCCCTCACAACTGAACCTGTATCTTGGGGTCGCCCACCTGATAGCCTGGTCTGCATGGACCTCTGCGTCATCTTTCTACTGTCGGCTACAGAATAATTTGTTATGTGTTGCCCTGTGGTGGGTCTCACCACTTGTGACTGCTTAGCGAGAAAACTCTCCACTAGAAGGGCTCACTCCAGCACCCCTAACTATGTCGGAATGCTGAGGAGAATTGTCGAAGCCCTGATCTCATGCCTGAGTCAGTGATCGAAGGTTTGGGCCCTAAATAATGGGTCTTGTACCATATCTGTAGAGTTGCGTGAGAGGTCAGTGAACCTCGCTGAGTACTGAGCTATTGTCATGATGCCATGCTACAGATGAAGTAACTCCTGAATCTGCACCGCACGAAGGGTGGCTGGAACAAACTCTGAGCGGAAGAGACCCTCGAAGTCTGTCTAGAGTAAAGATTCCTTGTGATGCACCTAGAGCATCAGGATCTACCATCTTCCTACTTCTACATGCAGGAGACTCGCAGAATGGATTATCATGAGGTCAGCTGGTGTCCCTACCAATATGAAAACTCTCACGATAGCCTCCAGCCAATCCTCAGCTGCATGTGGGTCCGTCTCTCCCTAGAACATGGGAAGCCTCTGGTGCTGGAACTCATGAAATGAACTGAGGCAGCGTGCACTCTCTTCTGCTGTAAGTGGTGGTATCGGGGGCCTAGTGGGTAGTGGTACCGCTGGTCCCTCTATTGTGATGGGTCCCTGCACCGAGGCCTTATTGCTCAGTGGGATACCATCTCATATGAAACTCATAACCCTAGCTGGATTCCTTCATGGGGCCATCTGGAAAAGAAACAGGTATGCCATGGTTAAAATAGTATACCTAGTGATCTGACACAAAGTAATCATGAAGAAAACATTCTAATGGAAACACACACGCAATCAGTGTTTTTGTGCACTAAGTCGGAGATCAGAAGTCAGAATCCTAGTGTATGGATACGTTGGTCGCCACACCAACACTGGTTTCCCTAAACTGAAAACCACACCCAAAACACTTCACACTATTGCTGTTGAAAGAATCATAGTCCAAGTTCTGTAGTAGAACTGACTCCTCTGATACCAATTTGTCACGACACGTCCTCGAGGCCCATGTCGTGACTACCCCAAGTCTTCTTTCCATAGGCCAGGTGCTGGAGACTATAACCAAAGGTGTAATTCTGATAAAAAGGGAAGGAATTTCCTTTAATAAGTAATCATGTACAACAGAGTATAAAACTGGAAGTAAACACTAATTAAAACTGTATACAGAAGAAAGTGTTGAACAGTAAAGGGGCTGGAAATACAAGCCCAATAGTAAAGTACCAACAACTGAAAAGCTAGTACATCTGTAGAAAGGTAAAATTGAAACTACTGAGTCATCCCTTGGAAATCCCACCTAAAGGGTGTATACAGATGACCTCCTCAGCACCCCATTCCCGTCCGTATACTCTTTTTACGTCTCGCCATGTGGTCCACCTCTGGGTACCGTCTAACTCTACAACTCTCTACCTCAATCAGTGATGTCTGTCGTCTACAACCTACACAACAAAGTGCAGGCGTAGCCCATGCAGGAGTGAGTATAACGATACTCAATAGGGACCGTGAGACCCCCAAAGGTCTCCCAGAATCCATGAAGGATAAACCATAGAAGAAATACACAATCACGAAGTATCAACCAACCCTACTTAGGTAAATTCTCATACATATACCTAAGTTATGAATCACAGTTCGGCTCCATCCCTCAAGACCAAGCACAACCCAGTCCACATAGGAAGTAAAGTCAATCACCTCGAAGGTAAATGATTGAAAGTCAATACTAATCTCACATAGGTATAAATATTTCATATAGTGATAGAGATGATTATATGTTGTCACTGATTCATTTAAGTTGTCGGAACCACACAGGATATAGGACCAGTTAAGTTGTCGGGCTCACGTAAGATACAGGACCAGATACTCTATCAGACCCACATAGGATAAATGAACAGAAGTCAGAACCGTCGAACCCACAGAGGATCCCAGTATTGTATTCATCGCTGTCGAACCCACGTAGGATTCTGGTATATTAGTCATCGCAGCCATCTCTAGGGTTCCTGCACACATCACGCTCGATTCCGGGAGGGTCCGCTCATCGAGCCAAGTTTCGATACATCAATTTCCACGAAGTGCTGAGTTCATGTATCCCAAAGTTCATTCTCATCATTAGGAACCTAAATCGATAGACGGCGCGTCAATCGGAAGCCCGGTTTGAGAGTTATTGGCATTTCCGTTCCAGGGGCCCGGTTGGATTTACACTCGGTCCAAACCCAACAATTATTAAAAGTTGACCAAAACTCAATTAGAGTATTTCAAAAGGACCTCCTTGTCACGAGGGTCCCAGTTCCATAGATGGCGCGCCATTCGGACACGCGGTCTTGAAGATATTCTCATTTAAGCGAAGTCGAGCCTGACCCGTCAAGCCCGGTTGGCTGGCGGGTCGGCCTGACCCGGCTGGGGGTCGGGCCAGCCCGGTGGAGCGCAGACCACCCGTGGACCCAACCCGGAGGCTCCAACCCATTTGGGGGGTCTTCTCGGCCCGGTGGGGTGCGGCCCACCCATGGACCCACCTCGCACTACCGGCCGGTTCGGTTCACACGGCGGTGCCAAGTGGCGCCACCACCTCCTTTGCCCGGCCGGCTATAGCCGGCCGGCTCGACCCAGTGCAGGCGGCATGCACAGCGGGCTGCGGCTCGTCCCACGCGGCGCCAAGCGGCTCTGCAGTTCTTCAACATGGCCGATAGTTGGCCGACTGGTTCTCCTAGCAGAGCGGCCCGAGGTTGTGGGTCCTGTTCTTCTCTGCTATGCGGCGCCTGCAGGCGTTGCGGTTCTCCATCCCAGCCGGTCATACCCAGCCGGTTCTTCCAGCCCTGCTAGCATGAGGCCAGCCAGTTCTTCTCTGGACGAGTGGCCAACGGATGCATGCCACAGTCTCCCTCCACGCGGTGCCATCGCGCACCGCGACTCCTTCTTGCAGACCGGCCGGATCGACAGGCCGGTTGTGCCGCGGTCCGAGCGGCCCAAGCGGCCGCCGATCTCCCTCCATGTGGCCGACGCATGGTCGTCACTGCCGCCACCACCTCTTATCACTGACGCCGTCACTCCCTCCATCCTGTGGTTCTTCTCTGGCGTGGCGCGACGACACCATGTCTTTTCGACTTCGCATCTAACATCAATCAACAAAAACCAACGGAGGGATGTCGGGCCATATTGGTTCGTCTCGTGCCCTCCATGTTAAATGATATCATTTTTCCAATGACGAACCAAGTCATTCATCAAAGAAAGAGGGTATAATTTTATTCATTTAAAATTAATTAAATCCCCCTACCTCAATTCGAAGTACGTTATCCATGTCACAGAATGAGGATGAACATCGATTTCATTGACGTCGGAAAACATCTAAGGATGGAGTGTCATCAATGTTCCTTGCGGGCGGATTCTACTCCTTTAACAAGAAATGAGTTCATTGAAGATGTTCCTCATGTTCTTCGGAGACGAGGAGCATTCTTCATTGGAATATTTTTATCTTCCAAGAGTTCTCCCAAGCTCTCCAAAGGAAAAGTGCGAAGCCAAAAATAAGACAATATCCTCCTTATCATTTTAATATTTTCATGCTTTTCAAATGAATTCAAAAGTATTCATAACACTACAAATTAATTAATTAATCTTTGGAGCTCAATTAATTAATTAATGGTGTTGGAAAATTAATGAGAGAAGGTGGGAGGTGGAGAGTGTGAAAATTTAAAAGGGAGAGTTGGAAGTTTAAGAGACTCCATTAATTAAAAGAGAGTTACATGGGAAGTTTAAGGGAAGTTGAGAAGTTTGATATTTGTGTGGGCCCCACCACAAAATATCCTCCTGTGGGAGGTTATGTGGATTGTGGGCCCCACAAACAACTTCCCTTTGGGGAAAATAACCACCACCTAAATAAAATTATTCAACACATATTTTTATTTAAAATTTACTTAAAATCCCAAAAAATAAACTACCACTCCCGATAAATCCAACTACTGTAAAGGTCTATTTAAGTGAATACTAGCGCTGTGAGTTCATCGGTGTCCTCAGATTTCAATTTAGAACACCGGTTCAAAAGATAGGAAAACCCGCATGTACGTAAATTGAATTTACCCGAATAAAACTTCAGAAATTGATTCCGGGCACACCAGGCCTCAGAATCAGGTTCCGTCAGAAACTGCAGACTCGTAAAATTCCCATGCATTTAAGAAAAATATTTCCACAAGATTTATGGTTCTTTACAATAATTTTCATATTGAAAAGAAATAAGAATGAATGAAGTCAAAAACAATGTCAAATCAATGTATCATTTTTTAAATAATTTAATAAAAAACTAAATATAAAAAAAATAAATTCTACCATATAAGCTTTTTTCTAAGTATTTAATAAAATGTATAACGAAATTCTAAAAAATTATTTCAATTATCATTTTATGTTACAAATTGTTTAATTAATAAAAAATAATATAATAGAAAAAACTTCATTTAATGAATTAATATATTAATAGTTAAAATAAGAGGTATAGATACTTAAAAAATCCTTGAATAAACAAAGATAAATAATGAAAATTCTATTTTAAAATAAACATCATAATTAGATTTCAGAAACTGAAGTGTGGGAAAAAATATTAATTAAAACATAAAATACACTTATTTAAACAAGAAAATAATAAATATAATATTTAAAAAGATAATTTAAACAAAACTAATATTATAAAAAACTATAATTAACATTAAAAACAAAAATATATCAAAAAAGGATGGATAAAGATGTATTGAAAAAGAATCAAATCACCATCGTATTTATCTTCAATAAATTTTAAAATAATGCTTTATTATCTCTTTGTATAATAACATGTTTTAACAATGGTTTTTTAAAATATTGATATTTTTATTATTAGTAAAGAAAATTTTTAGGTAGCAATTTATTAAATGATATATAAATTTTTACCCTATAATTTGTGAATAAATGAATAATATTCTTGATATATTTCCTATCATTGAACACTATGTTTTAAGTTAACAATGATATGCATTAAAAGTATTATTACCTACAATTATAACAAAGGTTTTACATTTGTAGGTATGAATAGATATAGGTACATTATGAAAATATGTATAAAGTTTTTATATTACGCTAATGTATTAATTAGTGCTTAAAAAATCTATACAAATTTTCCATAAATGTTATTTTATGCTTCTAATATATATTTTTTCTTTAAAAATGGTTTTTTTGAAATATGAGCACTGATATTATAATAAATTTCTTTCAATTTTATAAATAGAATTTAAAAAAATTATATAATTTTTAATTCATTATGTAAATATTATATAATGCAGAATTTTAGGGATTTTTTTAAAATGATTTATTTTTCAATGAATAGTAAAAAATAAATAGTTTTGTAAAACAATAACTTCTATTCTTTGAATATAGTAATTTAATAGATTTATTATATCTTTCATTTTGTTCTAAAGTAAAAAAAGATCTATTTTATTTATCATAATATAAATAATTCAATGTAATCATCATTATATTTGATTTTTATATTCTCATTTTTAATATCAAAAAATTAATTGTCATCGATTTTTAAAAATTAGTATAAATATTTATTTCCAAAAAATAGAAATATAATAAAACAAAATATATTACATATTTTTAATCAAGAGGATAATATTTTTTAAATAGGTCTTATTTATTTTTAGGCATTATAAATAGTAACCATGGAAAAATTTATTACCTTGGTAATCTGTATAATAGGATAAAATGTGAACAAATAGAATAAGGATTAAAAATCATCCATAATGATGCATATAATTCACATTATGGGTTTATTTAATCCATCTACCTCATATATTCTTAAATATGTCACTGTGGTGGGATTTTTTACTGATAATGTATACTATATAATTTTAGGTAATGAAAAATTTCAAAATTTCACTCTCTCATATTGAATTGTCCTTGTATTTTCACAAAGGCATAATAAGATATTATGAATTAATAAAATAATTACTTTCAAAATTATTCATTTATTTTTATTATGATTTTTTTTCAGTTTTTAGTTAGGTTATAATTAACTTATATTCTTGCGCAACATTAACACGATGCCTGTGAAAACTGTATAACAACAATGTAAATGATTTTAAAATCTTCAAAAGTAATATGTTTTAAATGACATATGATTAAAAATTAATTCTAATGTTAATAATAGTATATAATTTATTTTGAAATAGTTTATATTGAAATTTATTTAATTTCTTTATGTCTTTAATATCAAAATATGTGAATAGTTCTTAAAATGACCATAATGGTATTATTTTTTAAATAAAATGTCATTAAATTATTTAAAAATAATAAAAACATAATACGTAGATAAGGGGTTGTTATATTATTGAAAATGACATACTTATACCATTTTGGTTCTGATTTTCTCCTTGTAAATAAATTTATAAGCCTTTAGTATTAAAAACATTTTTACAAAAATTAAGGTTAAATAGGGATAACAAGGGGGTTAAACCAATATATATGGTTTAAACTATAACATAAACATTTTAAAATTTAATTGGATGATAATTTTCAACTTATATTCACTGTATATTTAGAAAAATATCAATTTATTTATTATAGTAATATGATAATTAATTAATATTAATTTAACACTATATGTATTTCCAATAATCCCCCTCTCCTCTCTTATATAAGGGAACCACCCATCCTCTTCTATTCAAACATTTGGATCTATTTAGGTTAAATAAAATCTATAAAAATCCCTTTAAATCCACAAATCCTATGAACTAGAGCCTATGTTATCATCAAAGGACCCACCTAGAAGGCTTTTGGTGTATCCGTTGGTTGTTTTCTGAAGAAAATGTATATGATTCGATGGAGTGTTTTAATTTTATTCCATCTTCTAACTACAAATGTTTTTACATAATGCAGCTACCATGCGTATGGTTGATGAGTATGGATGTATTTTTGGTTAATATATAATATGGAATCAATGTCAATGGATGGTGAAGTCTTATATTATTTACGATTAATCACAAAAAGAATAGAAGGATAGAATGCCTGAGAATTATTAAAGATTTATGGTGATTATGATAAGAGAATTTTTATAGATGCATGAAATTACATTTTATACCATTATTATAAAATTATCCATGTTTATGTAAGGAAATTGATGAATTGTTCTTAATTCTATATACACATATTAAGGTTTTGAAACACTTTTTTACCATAGGTGAAAAAATATAAATTTTTACATGCAAGGATAATAATATTTCCATGAAAATATAATGTAAATGCATTAAGAATTTAAAGAGGTTTGTTCCATGATTAATTTGAAGAAAATAGTTTTATATTATAGATTCCCAATTGGGAATTATATTTTTACATTCAGTTAACTATTATTTGTGTGCTTAATAAAAAAACTAAGCCAATCATAGTCCACCCAGGGGACATGTGAACCATAACATTGGTAAGAAATAATATCAACCTCAACCAACTGACAAGGGTGACCATAAACATAGAGGCACACATGGGAAGAGTTTGGTATTTTCACTTTGTTGGGAGGCACAATTGTAGAGATTGAATACAAGGGTCAGTGTTAGTGGATGTTTAGAGTTGACAACATTCTCACATCTAACAGATGATAGGATGAACTATAATTATTATGATTTACATAGGGAATATAGCTTTATATTTGGTTTGGTGATGTATAGATATTGTTCCCACTTCATTAAAATAGTATTTATATAACACCCATTGTCTGATCTATTCAATGAATGATGTCTGGTTCTCATAAGAGATCATCTTCAACCCCAACCTCCACTGAGAGTTTCTTTACGCCAGTATTTTCATATCCCATATCTAAACAAAAAATAGAAGAAACATCCTTATTTAAGAAGGTTGTGTCCTCCTTATAACATAATGGAGATATCCAAGAACAAATAATTATTTTTCTTCATTAATCTATCATGCAAGAAAAAATGAATCCCAACCGTGATGATTCATAAATTATCTTCCCCTTTATAAGAATTAGAATAATATATTTAATGATCATTTATCATTTAAATGGAAATTCATGTATTTTCAAATTTCATACATAAAAAATTAATTCTTATGTTCAAATAAAAATAACACTGTTGTTGGAAAAAAATATTGTTATAGATGGAAAATATCGAAGAGTAATGAAGTTTAGGATAGGGTGTTTTTTTCAATAGTTATCAATGGCTAATGAGTTCAATGTTTTATGATAATATGATCTCAAATAATGTGACACCATGATTATAGAAATAAAATAAAAAGCAAACCCAAATTTCATATTTAAATTCCATTTCATCATGATTTTCATTATCATCCTTGTCATGACATAAATAATAGAGTCTACGGAAATGAAAGGATGTAGATTTCTAAACTATAAATACCCAATAACCATGGCTGATAGATGATACCACCATTAACCTTTGAGAGATATTATTATATAGATAATATTCATGATCTTTAATTTTCTTGATGGTTAGAGAGTTTCATGAGATATTTTGTTAAATAAGTTTTAAGGTCATCATGTTAGTCTTAAGACTTCAAGACTACATGATGATTTTACTCTACATACTATAATCATTGTGAATATGTAACCAATATCCTTGTATAAAAATTTATTAAATGATACAATTTGGATCAATAAGTGTCATCCCTTTGAAATGTGTTTAATCTCTGTACTCTTACATGAAGAGGAAACTGTTCCATTTGAAGCCTCCATACTTATGCATAGAGAGACATCTGCAAACAATATTTCATGAAGGATATCACATGTAACCCAAATATGGTATTTAATAAACTATATTATTTTAAAAAACACATAACGTGTCACGACCTGCCTTCACCAAAAGGAGGGAATGGTCAGCAGATTTCCAGGCCCTTCCTTCTTTAAGTTGAAGGAGAGATAATGACCCCCGAGACCCACCTTCAATAGGTCCTGGAGTGGCGACTAGCACCAAGGGTATATAAATTTCTCACAAATGTAAGGCATTACCCCTTTTTGTTTTATAATATCGGGAGATTAGATGATGAAACTCAACAAAACCAAGGTAAAATAAAAGTAAAGCCAAAAGTAAACCATTCCCACATGCATGTTCTAAACCATTCCCACTGCCACACCCGCCCGCACACACCTAGGCCACAACCACACGCAGTCCCAATGCCGAATCCCACCCACAAACACCTGGGCCACAACTATCACATGTAACCATGCTTGCAAACACCTAGGCCAGAACAACCACCACCACACCTGAAGACACCTGGGCTAGAAAATCCACTCCCACACCCGAAGACACCTGGGCCTCATCCTGAAGAAACTTGGGAAACCACCTTCCCCACACACCTGGAAAACCACCACACTACCCCACTCGATGGTTCTTGGGCTAATAATGGACCTCAGGCCGTCACAGCCTGCCTGAAGATACTTGGGATATCCGGGAAATGGAGCAGAAAAGGAGCTAATAACCAGCCACTAATAATAGTGTTGGGAAAAACATCCTCCCCCATGAAATGGGGGTGTTCGGCACTAAGTGCTCAACTTGGGTGGGGCATGAATAAGAAACACAAAACTACAAATATATACAAAGGTAACAAGCCCTCACCCAAAGTTAGGTTTTTCTTCAGATAGCCTACAGATCACAATAGCGCTCAAGTCCGAGTCACAACTCTCGGCAATAAAACCCATTTGTCCCATTCTTGTTTTCATGTTCACTAATAATGCTCAAATAAGTTTATGAACTACTGGGAAACTAACACCATAAGCATAACCAAGGAAAAGAAACCAGCCAAATTTCAATTTACGTATACTTACCCGGTTCTCTTGTAAAGTCACAACAACAAAGGAGAAGTGATAACCCTCGAAGTCTTGGAACCAGACAACCCCGAGACACTGCCACGTGTCCCCTCCCCCAAAAATGTTTTTCATCAACAGAGGATCCTGCCCCAATTCATGATATAAACAAGGTAACCACATGTTCTCAAAACTCCCAAACACTGAATCCATAACAACAAGGGATCGAATCCCCAATTTCAAAACCACCGAGAGTATAAAAATAGGGGATACCATCCCCTCCCACATCTCCAACAATCATCCCGAAAAAAAGGAAACAACCAAAGCACTACCACTGACACAAGGCAGGGCCATGTCTGTATTTTCAGATTTATAAGATTAAACACACTCCATGATTTCAAATTACTTGTGTTTTAACCGGGAGTTATCACAGAAGGGTTGATCCTGGTGCTTTCAATTTATTCAGATGGGTATACGTGATTAACCAATTAACTTTTCACAGCATGAGTTTATAATTACAAAACAAGCCATTTAAAACATCACGAGGGGTTCATTAGTGCACAGACAACGACCACCAACGGCCTCGATTTTCAAAATGTGTAAGCCAGCACAACTCAAAAAGATGATTTTAATATAAAAACATCAACGATCACAGCCCCCGCACCCTTCATTCTTTACAGGATTTGTTCATTGTCTTTAATTAGGTCTGGTTTATCCAATTCTACATAATAAAAAGCAATCCCACCACGCATGATACAAAAAAGAGAGAGTCGAAGGAGAAATTACCTACCTGTTGATCAACGATCGATGTATAAGATGGGGGTGTAACTTCACGGATAGCGATGTGGCTCGCCTGAATGAAAAACATCTCCTCGTCTATCGACGCTCAGGCCGGGCGCGGAACTTTATGCATAATGATGCGGCTCACCCGATTCACCAGAAGATGTTCTTGAAAAGCTGTGATCGAGGAAATATGAAACCACAACTAACCCTTAGTTTATAAGAGCCACAGATGGTTGAGATGAGAACACCAGACCGCAAAAGGATAGGGGGTTGTGGGTTGACCACGCGGTTGGGCAGTTACACACGATGATATTAAGGTGTTATTTAATATCCCCCATCGGGGAGGTTTCAGGAATTAATTACGGGCTTTAAGTGGTTTTAAAAGGATTAAAAGAATTATTTTATGTCAAAACATACGTTGCGGGAGAAGAAAAGTCAGGTACTCAGCAAGGGGACATGGTGCCACCGTCACGTTGTCACCCTCACGGTGTCACCCTCACGGTGTCACCCTCACGGTGCCACCGTCATGGTTCCACCGTCACGGTTTCACCCTCATAGTTCCACCTTCACAGTTCAACCATCACGGTTCCACCGTCACGGTCTCACCCTCGTTGTGCCACCGTCACGGTCTCACCCTCGCGATGACACCGTCACGGTGCCACTGTTTTGGTGGAGCCTCACTTTTGGCAATGTAATGGGCCAGGAGGGTCCGGGCCATTACATTAGATACCTCTTAAACGATTCTCATCCTCGAGAATCAAAACAAACCAAGAATGAAAGAGAGGGTCCGAACAACCACCTCGAAAGATACCTCTTAGAAGTGAACCCATGCTAACTAAAAACACTTCCCTGAGAAGAACAAAGCAACATACCATGCCAAACTACCCAGCAATGTGGGTTGGGGTGTCTCCTCCCCCATGTCAAGATATTATCTTCTTTGGGCGGCACTGACTCACCTCCACGGGTTTAATTGCATCCACCTTAATGTGTCTTTATTAGGGGGCGGGTTCTCTGCTCCCCCATAGCCAGGGCTTTTCACACACATTCAGAGGAAAGAAAACCTGTACATTTCATAGCCAAAAAGACAAAACATTCTACCACAATAGGTACAACAAGGAACAAAACTCAAAACAACTCGGGGTACTAGGTACGCATCTGTAATTCCCAATCCCACATACTATCCTCAAACCCACCATGTCTCCACAACACACAAACCAAGGGAATGGTTCTCCAACGAAGCACCTTCTCCTTGTGATCCTCGATCATCACTGGTCTCTCCACAATGGTCACGTCGTCCTCGATGTCTAGCTCACCCCAATCAAGGACGTGTGAATCGTCATGCAGATACCGATGGAGCTGGGACACATGAAAGACATCATGTATCCTTAGTAGCGGCGGTGGTAATGCTAGCTGATAAGCCACTTTTCCGACCCGCTGCAACACTTCAAAGGGTCCGATGAACCTGGGAGAGAGCTTACTCCCTTTGCCGAACCTCCGCTGCCCACGCCAAGTGTAGACCTTCAAGAACACATGTTCTCCAACCTCAAACTCCAAGGGACTCCTCCTGGTATCAACATACATCTTCTGTCAGTCCTGGGATGCCTTCATCCTTTCCCGTATTAGCTGAACCTTCTCTGTCGTGCTCTGCACCACCTCCGGGCGAAGGATGGCTGCCTCTCCCACTTCGGCCCAACACATAGGTGAACGACAGGGTCTCCCTTAAAAGGCTTCAAACGGGGTCATACCGATGTTAGAGTGATAGCTATTACTGTAGGCAAACTCTACCAGGAGAAAGTGTCGCACCCATGATCCTCCTGAGTCTAGAACACATGCCCGCAGTATATCCTCCATGTTCTGGATGGTGTGATCTATTTGTCCATCTGTCTGGGGATGGAAAGTAGTGATAAGGCATAACAATGTGCCAAAAGCATGCTGCAATCCTTTCCAGACCCGTGAGGTAAACCATGCATCCCTATCTGAGACTATAGACCTCAGAACTCCATGCAACCGCACCACCACATCCACATACTTTCGTACAAAAGCATCCATAGTACTCGACTCCCTGACCACCAGAAAGTGGGCCAATTTCGTTAACGGGTCCACTACCACCCAGATGGTGTCATATGACCCTTGTAACTTGAGAAGTTCCGTGAAGAAATCCATCGAGATGTCATCCCACTTCCACTCAGGGACATCTAGAGACTGTAGTAGGCCACCTGGAACTCGGTGTTCAGCCTTCACTTGCTGACACACTAAGCACTTGGCCACAAACTCTGCCACTGCTCGCTTCACTCCGGGCCACAAAAACTTTCTCTTCAGTCCCTGGTACATCTTGGAAACTCTTGGGTGTACCTCCAGGGGTGAGTTGTGGAACTCACTGATAACCTTGCAGCGCATCACTCCTGGAACAAACAACCTTTTCTGGAAAAGTATCTGGTTCTGACCATCCTCTGTCCATCCTTTCGGAGCATTGCCCTGGTCAACTCGGTCACGCATCACTTCGCACTCCGGGTCTTCCCACTGAGACTCCTCCACTTTCTGAAATAGAGATGACTTCACTGTCATCTGATATAGGCAACCTCTACCACCATCCATCCTCGCATCCAGGTGTAAGGCAGCCAACTCCTCCATCGCTTTCCAGGTGTCCGCCGACTCTCAGACCGCATCCTTCTGCGTCCTCCTGCTCAAGGCATCGGCCACTACATTTCCCTTTCCCTTAGTATAAGAGATCTCGAAGTCGTAATCCTAGAGGAACTCCACCCATCTCCGCTGTCGCAAGTTTACGTCCCATTGGGAGATGATATACCCCAAGCTTTTGTGATCCGTGAAGACCAAAAAGCATTCTCTGATGAGGTAGTGCCGCCATAAATTTAGCGCCAAAACGACCACTATAAGCTCCAGGTTGTGGGTGGCGTAAATACGCTCATGGGGGCGTAGCTGCTTGGACCCATAAGAGATCACCCCTTATTGCTGCATCAACACACATCCCAGGCCCTGTCCTGTAGCATCACAGAACACCTCATAAGCTACCCCTTCTTCTGGTAATCTCAACAGTGGGGCACTATCCAACTTCTCTTTCAGATAGCTGAAGGCTGACTCGCACTGCTCACTCCATACGAAAACCTGGTCTTTCTTGGTCAGGGTTGTCATGGGGGTTTCTACTCAGAGGAAGTTGGGTACGAACCTCCGATAGTAACCTGCCAGCCCGAGGAAACTACAGACCTCTTCCACATTCTTGGGTGCTACCCAAGAAACAACTGCCTCAACCATTGATGGGTCCACCGCTACCCCCCCCCCCCCCCCCCCCCGCTCGGACAACACGTGTCCGAGGAAGTGCACTTCTCGTGTCCAGAACATGCGTTTTAACGACTTACCATAGATCTGGTGATGTCGGAGGACCTCCAAAACCATCCTCAGGTGCTCCGCATGGTCCTCCTCTGATCAGAAATATATCAGGATGTCATCAATGAAAACAACTATAAACCGATCCAAGGTACTCCCATAAGATGGAGTTCATAAGCCCCATGAACACAGTCGGGGCGTTTGTAACACCAAAAGTCATGACTACGAACTTAAAGTGTCCATATCAGCACCTGAAGGCCGTCTTCGGGATGTCAGTCTCTTTCACTCTCAGCTTATGGTACCCAGACCACTGGTCGATCTTCGAGAACCATCCTGCCACTTTCAGCTGGTCAAAAAGATCGTCTTTCCTCGGAAGAGTGTAGCGATTCTTGATCGTCACCGGATTCAGCCTCCTGTAGTCTATGCACAACCTGAGACCACCATCTGCCTTCTTTGAGAAAAATACTGGAGCACCCCATGGTGACGTACTCGGCCGAACATAACCCATCTTCATCAGATCGTCAATCTGAATCCGCAACTCCCGTAGCTCTGAAGGTGCCATCCGGTAAGGAGCCATCGAGATCAGACGAGCATCGGGCTGCAGGTCTATCCTGAACTCGATATCATGTCGAGGAGGTAGAGTCATCACCTATTCAGTAAAGATGTCCATAAACTCACGGACAACCACTGACACCCCCACCATCTCGGCATCTACTGACTCTACTGATAGCTCGGATAACAAGGAGAGGAGGGGTTCCTCTCGCATGCTTCCCTTCAGACCGCTCCGCTCGCCGGTGAAGGTAACATGTCGGTCGCCCAAGACCGAGAACACATGTAGAGACCCGAAGATTGACGTACATGGACATTACATTACTTTAGCGGAATACTTAATACATAACAAAAATAGACACACAAGGACCGTAATAGTTTAGTGTCTTTGGAAACTTGGAACGTAATCTTCTAATCGTGGTGAAAGATCTTCAACATCTCCCATAAAGATCTTTCCCTTTTTTTCTTACCTAAAACCTTTCTTTATATCCTGGGGAAATGAAAACATAAAAAGGGTGAGCTCAAATGATCAGTAAGGGTATTCATGGATAATATAAAACATACCATATACATTTGAACCTAAAAACATGAACATAATGTTTAAACATCAAAAGCATGAGAAATGACATAAAACATTGAAGTACATAAGTCATAGATCTTAATGAAACATTAAGAATGACAAAATAGCATTGGAATAAAACATGTAATTGTGGCATCCATTAAGCACATGTAATGATTTCCATAGTATCCAAGACATTACTGCCAAGACCATCTTAGTGGACAATGTCCCTTTCTGAATCGAGTTCACTCCTCGTTTCAGTCTTGTTTTACAGAACCGGTTTAACCTTCAATTCCAGCCATATCTATATCATGAGATATAAATCGTTACCAAATCCATTGGACGTAGATATAGGTCCCACCCATCTCATAATGAAATCATTCTTACTTGTTCCACAAAATATACATACATCATTCATACTAACCCAATAAATAAAATGGGTTTCATAAACATCATCACATAATCCATATAAAAGAAATGGATATCATTTCATAATAATAAAAGATAAACCGTGTAAATCATAGAGACATTATACTGGAAACATACACATATGAAAATTATGTCATCTAAGATAGAAAATGGTTTTGATAAAACACTTGAAATGAATTCTTGAGGAAAATATCCTTTCTTCTTCAAAATCAATTTCTTTTCACAAAACGTCATGAAATTTTAAAAGAAAGAAATTTTGTTGAAAATAGTCATGAAATATTTTGGAGGAAGCTTCATGAAAATAAGGCTTTATAAAACCATAAAAATTCTTTCGTGCCATATAAGTAAAAAAACATTCTTTTCGTACTTTTTCCGGAAAAGACAAAAAGTACCTCGTAACGCAAACAAAAGAAAGATTCCCTACATACCATGTAGTAAAAGTAAAAAATGGGTAAAAAAAGGGACTTTAAACATACATGAAAACAATTTTATAAAACATGGACATGGATGATAGAAATAACCCCAGTAAATACATACAAATATGCAATCTCAGATAAAAATTAGATTTGGAAAATTATCCCTTACCTTAGGTCTGATATGCTTCATACGTATCTGAACCTCCAATATAATGATTTAAATATTGTTATTGACTTATTAAATAATCATATTAATTGTTATGATATCATATATGGTTCACTTATGACTTTATATTACCCGTTATTTTGTAAATTCCATGTTAAAGAGCGTTTTGGGTAAAATCGTTTCATCTGTCGTCCGTGTTTTGACTTGTAATTATTCATATAATTACTTAGATCATGATTACATACATCCAGAATGTAAAACATGTTTTATATATAATATATATTCATAATATACATATATGTAATATATCGATAAATGGAAAGAAATACACCGTTCATGGAGACAGTAGGTCGTACGTACGCATGGACGTTGTTTTCGTTTCCTCATTAAATTGAATGGAATTAATTGGATGACATACATATATATATATATATAAATAAATCCAGTATCATTATTATGTCATATATTTCATTATTACTTATTATATATACATTATAATCATTTATGAATGGTTAATCATTGAGAATGAATCTCATCGCGTCGTGGAGACGGTATTCCGTACGTACGCACAAGCGATGATATCGTTCCCATGATCGTGGAATTTTATTGGAGTGTATGTATACTATTATAGAATCATTATAAATTTACAATAATCATATATAGTTATTATTTACACCATTATACCCATCCATGTAAGTTGGTGGTGGAAAATAGATTACACCACGATGTGGCGACGGTATTCCGTACGTACGCACGCGCGGTGATTTTGTTTTCCGTAGGATGGATAGATGGTGATATAGGGTTGTTTCATACTTATAATAACATATAATTATATGATTGATACTAATGTTATTACTTCATAATGAAACAACTTATGAAGAAGAAGTGGAAGAAGAAATAATGGTGAAAGAATCGGTAACAGAAATTACCTCTTCTTTGAAGCGCCCCTTTGAGACCTCCTCTTAGGGAACTAAAATTGGTCATTGAAAAAGACCAGTAACTCTAGGATGTTTTTAGGGAAGTGTAGAAGAGAATTGGGCAGGGGATGTCCGATATTGAAGGCTCAATGTGGTGTGTGGAAGAGAGGGAGGAGGTGCCCTTTTATAAGGGAGGAGAGGGGCACCTTTAGAATTCTTAAAAATATTAATTTATAATAAATCTAACCCCGCTTAAAAACCTCAAAAAATGACTCATATTATAATATTAGATGATATAGGGTTGTAATATCATCAACCAATAAAATTTAGACATGTTTGGATCTTATTTTAAACGTTAAAATTTTGATTTATCCTTATTTAATCTATTTAGGTTTATTTGTGGTAATAAAATTCTAAATTTTAAATTAAAACAAATAATTACTTATTTGTTGTGAATTTTCCATAATTTTTTCCTTTATAACATTATATACCATATAAATTTATATTTATAATTTTTAAATATTTTTGTGATTTTTGAAAAATTTTATAATATGTTATTTTTATAAAATAACAATACTGTCAATTTTGACACTATTCATTTATTTGAATTTAAATAAAATATATACAGAAGATATGTTCAAACTAAAGTCTTTAATAGATTCATAAAAGGTCATATGAATCTAGAAAATTAGTGGAGAACATTAAATAGTTCATATAATATTTATTTTTTTTATTTTTAAAACCATTTATTTGGTGTATCTCTTAATACAATAATTACTACAAAATTTTTTATAATTATTTAATATACTTATCTGTTTCATAAAAATTAAAATTAAAATCCTATGATGATGATAAATCTATTATATTTCACAATAATACTTTTCCTCGAATTTATCATCTTAAAATCATAATAGTTAAATTGTTATATTTATTAAATTATGAAGGTGACAACTTTGGCATCATTTAAAATAAAATAATATAAGAGTCATAATTGCTTCTATAAGACTCCAAATGGTCAAATAGTCGACCATTGGATGATTATAGTTTAAATTTACATGACCAATAAGTTTTGTTCAGTATTTTGTGCCTCTTATGGTCACTATTAGTTTAATAAAAACTATATTCATGATTTTTCACTAGATAAATAATTTTTGCATCACTATTGTGTCACAATTAATGATAATTATGTAATCCCAAAAAATTCTAAATAAATTTTCATGATATAGATAATTTTTTTTATCTTTATTTAGACTATTAATTTTTGATGTTTCATGATGTTTATCACTATCTAAAAACTATTATACTTATAGTATTTAAGAGAGTGACATGTTGTCACTTTCTTTGGTTTTAATAATAATTAAATTCTTTTCATGGAAAAAAGTCAATTAAATGAATATAATCCAACCCTTAGGTTATATGGGTCTACATTTATTCATCCAATAAGATTTTTCTAAGTGTTAGGGTAATTTTATAATCTTATATTTACCCTTAATTACTCGATTTACCTTTAACTATAGTAAATAAAATTTACCGTAGTTACTATTCACAATGCCCAAAAATAAAAAGTAGCTTATTAACATAATTTGGACCCACTGATTCCAAATATGGAATCCATTTTTCCAAATTCAATACACAAAAGTTTCAGAAATTAAATTAAAATTAATCACATTGTTGAAAGAAAATGGGTTTTTCTTTAAAACATTGCAAAAGATTGAATTGATTTAACCTACGAATTCAAGGTAAAATCAATGCTAATGACATAAATTATATTAAATGTTAAAAATATATTCTATTTATACTTTAAAACCATTAAATATTATAATTTAACCACACAAGAAATTATGATGAAAAAAGTTTTTTTTAATTAAAATATAGCGTGTTTTTACTATTCATTAAAATATGAAAGTCATCAGAATAAAATGAAAAATTTATCCAAAGTAAATTTTTATTTCTTGATTCCGGAGAATAATTTTATTTTTTCAAATTAAACTTATAAATATTTCAAAAACTAGATTTAAAGTGGGTGCGCCATCAAAAGGTGGCAAAACTGTGTATTTTGAAAAACACTTATTTTACCCGAAAAATTTATTTTGTTCTTATAACATGTTCTAGAAAATGTGTAAGATTAATAATAATGTTATAAAATTAAAAATTTAGTTAATAATATTCATAATGGCTAGTTCATAATAATATTATAATAATATATCGTTGTTTAGTAACACCTGGTATTGCGTACAACACATGCTATCGAGGAAGGTCGCGATTGCGTGTAATGCAAGCCAAGTCAGGGTTGCGTGTTGTGAAAGAATCCTTCTTTGTTTCGTATAAAATAATCCAACCATATTTCATTTATACATTGAATATATATATATATACTCAATGTTGCGTAGAATAATTATTATCAAAATTGTGTGTAACACGGTTCAAGAATAGTGTTGCGTATATTGCAAGATAATACGGTATTGTGTAATATTGGTGTAGCATACAACATAAGACATTAATGAAATTAAAATTATATTTTTCATAAAATCTCAGGGTGTTACATTCTACCCCCCTTAAACTGAATTTCTCCCTTGAAATATTTCGGGGTTATAAATGGTTTACTACTCGAAAGTTTGTTTAATAGAAACCCACATCGTAAAAAGGAATACCAAACATGGATTTTAAAAACTAAAGTATGAAATGTAACGGTTACCCAAATTAACTCATCATGGGGTTTCCACGTAGGATAACATAGGTGAAAATATGGATATGGAAGAAAAATCTAACCATCACGTTCTGATGGAGAGTGGTAGAGAACATGGCTATGAAAAAGCCAACAATCACAAAGCTATTGATTTGTGATGATCTAAGGTACCATCTGATTAATCGGATATAAGGGAACTAGGAAAACATTTTTTGGTTTTCAAGATCATTTCGCTAAAGTTGACGAATTAAAAGAAATACTTGCATGATTTTGGTACAATCTCACTGTTGTTCGTGAATTGAACAATTTCCACTTCATCCCTTAAAGAAATGAAGTTGAATTTGTTATTCGTGATGTGTTAGCAGATCATGTGATAGAATGATGGGTCATTCCATCTCTTTCAAACAAAAGGTTAGCAAAAGTTATAAGTCCATCTTATGGTTATAATAATCGTATATGGTTCCAAAAATGAACATATACTTCATATATCATACCGCTTAATAAAATGAAACTAGTTTCTACTAACTAGGGACTTCCTATAGGATAGTGGTAAGCGATAAAGGCCAGTCACACTTTGGTTGTGGGTTCGATTCTCACAGCCTTGTCTGATGCGATGGGCTGTCACCCATCCTACAGGTTGTCCTTTTTCTAAAAATATATTACTATAGCATCCCATCAATAATATCGAAAAAACTTCTATCCTTAAACAATACTAACTTATGTCCAACATAATCCATTCCAATCTTTAGGCTTATCCATAATACTGCAGTCCACTCTCATAATATAGTGAAAACGATTACCAGAGATTTAATACCATCGTTGATCCCCATATATCATAAGATATTTCTTGTTGGTCACATTCCAAACATTCAAAGGCCTTAATCATGTATTCTCTTGAAAAATGAATACCCATTGAACCCTAGTGAAAACACGAATGCAGTTAAAAGTTAACACTTTCCAGATACCAAAATCCTCAAAATTCTATATACTCAAACCATGATATCACTTTTTCCTTATATCAATCATGATATCATGAATACTGTCAGACATTTCATTTTCTCATTTCCCTTCATTATGCGCATATCATCTTTTTTTCCAAAAATATCTCAATCCCTTTCCATGGTTACCAGTACTATAAAATTATTGAAAACCACAATAGACAAAAACATAAATATTCCAATATTCCAAGATATTATATACAACATTATTTTGGATTCCCATTACATAAACACTTAATCATTCCACCACATCTTTTTCATATTCATCATCACCAATAGTGATCGCATGTGACTTCCCTTCGTCCTTTTCCTTAAGTGGGTTCTCATGTCGATCATCAGTAACCCTTGGATTAGGGCATTTATTAGCATAATGCCCCATTTCCTTGCACTTGAATCATTGAAGTGTTGGTGGTTCGTTCTCTACAGTCATTTCTTTATTCACATCATTAGAAACCCTTTTTTCCATTACTTCGACACTCAACTTCTCGATGACCTTCTTTTCAACACATAAAACATTTTATAGTATCTTTATGAAAATCTCCACCATGCTTCTTTCCACACTTTTAGCATAAGGAAATATTCATATTCTTTTCACCATTATTCTGAGATTTCTCCTTTAACTCCATCTTTCGTTTCTTGTCAAAACTATGAGATGGATAAGTAACACCAACTTCCATTTCTACCTTGATGGCACAACGCACAATTTCTTCATAGATACTAAAGTCTCTTATAGCTAATACCCTTCGAAGATTTGGTTTTAATCCACTGAAGAATCGATCAACTTTACTTTCAAGTTAGATGATAAATCCAGATGCATACCTTGCAAGCCTTATAAAATTCGCTTCGTATATACCAATGGATTCATCATCCTTTTTCTTTAGTTTGAGAAACTTCTTCTCCAACTTTTTTCGAAGAATACAAGGGAAGTACTTATTGAAAAATAAGTTCTTGAACTCGTCCCATTCCATGGACTCAATTTCATCTCTTGGCCTCGTATTCTTGATAAGATTCCACCATTGATCAGCTTCACCTTCCAAATGATATACTTATAAGATGACTTTATCATGTTTAGAACATTCAATAACTGAAAATATCTTTTCAGTGGTAATGATCCATTGTTCAGCAACAAGTGGATTAGAAGACCCACTGAAAGATGGTGGACGTTGCCTCATGAAGGACTCAATAGAATATTGTTCCCTTCTATGCTCATTTAGAAGTCTAGAATGATTCATAGCTTGTGTAAGTATAACAATAAGAGTTTTCACTCCATCTCCCATAAAATTTGTTGGTTCAGGTGGACAATCATTCCATTTTCCATTACATTGATCAATATGGGTCCTTCGGGTTCCAGCCATCGTCTAAAACCCAAAAAGAATAGGGTGAGAGGAAAAAATCACGCTAGGGAAAACAATATAATAAAGGGGGAGTACCTTCAATATCTAACATCTTGGGTTACCATAATTCTAGTACTATAACCTGTGCTTATACTTAACCTTAGGGACATCTATAGACATACCTTAGAAATATCTCTAGGGATCTCACTAAAGTTCTCGCATCCTAGTTTCTAAAGGTTGACTAAACCATTGCTCTGATACCAACTGTAGAGACTCGAAACTTGACGTACATGGACATTACATTAATTTAGCTGAATACTTAATACATAACAAAAACTGACACATAAGGACCGTAATAGTTTAGTGTCTTCGGAAACTTGGAACGTAATCTTCTAATCGTGGTGAAAGATCTTCAACATCTCCCATAAAGATCATTCTCTTTTTTTTCTTACCTAAAACCTTTCTATATATCCTGGGGAAAATAAAACATAAAAAGGGTGAGATCAAATTCTCAGTAAGGGTATTCATGGATAAAATAAAACATACCATATACATTTGAACTTAAAAACATGAACATAATGTTTAAACATCAAAAGCTTGAGAAATGACATAAAACATTGAAGTACATAAGGCTTAGATAATAAAGAAACATTAAGAATTACAAAATATCATGGGAATAAAACATGTAATTGTGTCATCCATTAATCACATGTAATGATTTACATAGTAGCCAAGACATTACTGCCAATACCATCTTAGTGGACAAAGTCCCTTTCTGAATCGAGTTCACTCCTCGTTTCATTCCTGTTTTACTGAACTGGTTTAACCTGCCGTTCCAGCCATGACTATCTCTTGAGATATAAATCTTTACCCAATGCATTGGAGGGAGATATAGGTCCCACCCATCTCATAATGAAATCATTCTTACTTGTGGCACAAAATAAACATACATCATTCATACTAACCCAATAAATAAAATGGGTTTCATAAACATCATCACATCATCACATCATCACATAATCCATATAAAAGAAATTGATATCATTTCATAATAATAAAAGCGAAACCATATAAAGCATAGAGACATTATACTGGAAACATACACATATGAAAATTTTGTCATCTTAGATAGAAAATTGTTTTGATAAAACACTTGAAATGAATTCTTGAGGAAAATATCCTTTCTTCTTCAAAATCAATTTCTTTTCACAAAACGTCATGATATTTTAAAAGGAATATATTTTGTTGAAAATAGTCATGAAATCTTGTTGAGGAAGCTTCATGAAAATAAGGCTTTATAAAACCGTAAAAATTCGTTCGTGCCGTATAAGTTAAAAAAACATTTTTTTCGTACTTTTTCCGGAAAAGTCAAAAATGGATAAAACATGACTTTAAAAATACATGAAAACACTTTTATAAAACATGGACATGGATGATAGAAATAACCTCAGTAAATACTTACAAATATGCAATCTCGGATAAAAATGAGATTTGCAAAATTATCCCTTACCTTAGGTATGATATGCTTCGTACGTATCTGACCTCCTGTATAATTATTTAAATAATATTATTGACTTATTAAAGAATCATATTAATTTTTATGATATCATATATGGTTCACTTATGACTTTATATTACCCGTTCTTTTGTAAATTCCATGTTAAAGAGCGTTTTGGGTAAAATCGTTTCATTTGTCGTCCGTGTTTTGACTTGTAATTATTCATATGATTAATTAGATCATGATTACTTAAATCCAGAATGTAAAACATGATTTATATATAATATATATTCAGAATATACATATATGTAATAGATCGATAAATTGAATGAAATACACCGTTCAAGGAGACGGTAGGCCGTACGTACACGTGAACATTGTTTTCGTTTCTTCATTGAATTGAATGTAATTAATTGGATGAAATACATATATATATATACATATATCCAGTATCATTATTATGTCATATATTTCATGATTACTTATTATATATACTTTATAATCATTTATGAATGGTTAATCATTGAGAATGAATCTCATCGCGTCGTGGAGACGGTATTCCGTACGTACGCACGAGCGATGATATCGTTCCCATGATCGTGGAATTTTATTGGAGTGTATTTATACTATTAAAGAATCATTATCACTTTAAAATAATCATATATAGTTATTATTTACACCATTATACCCATCCAAGTAAGGTGGTGGTGGAAAATAGATTACACCACGGTGTGGAGACGATATTCCGTACGTACACACGCGCGGTGATTTCATTTTTCGTAGGATGGATAGATGGTGAAATAGGGTTGTTTCATACTTATAATAAAATATCAGTATATGAGTGATTCTGATGTTATTAATTCATAATGAAACAACCTAAGAAGAAGATGTGGAAGAAGAAATAAAGGTGAAAGAATCAGTAATGGAAATTACCTCTTCTTTGAAGCGCCTCTTTGAGACCTCCTCTTAGGGGACTAAACATGGTCTTTGAAAAAGACCAAGACCTCTAGGATGTATCTAGGGAAGTGGAGAAGGGAATTGGGCATGGGTTGGTCGAGGTTGAATGCTCAAAGTGGTGTGTGGAAGAGAGGGAGGAGGTGCCCTTTTATATGGGAGGAGAGGGGCACCTTTGGAATTCTAAAAAATATTAATTTATAATAAATCTAACCCCACATAAAAACCTCCAAAAATGACTCATATTCGAATATTAGATGATATAGGGTTTTAATCTCATCAACAAATAAAATTTAGATATTTTTGGATCTTATTTTAAAACTTTTCATTTTGATTTATCCTTATTTAATCTATTACGGTTTATTTGTGGTAATACAATTATAAATTTTAAATTATAACAAATAATTAGTTATTTGTTGTGCATTTTCCATAATTATTTAATTTATAACATTATGGAACATATAAATTTAAAATTATAATTTTTAAATAGTTTTGTGAATTTTGAAAAATTTTATAATATGTTATTTTTATAAAATAACAATAGTGTCAATTTTGACAATTTTCATTTATTTGAATTTAAATAAAATATATACATAAGATATGTTCGAAATGAAAGCTTTAATAGATTCATAAAAGGTCATATGTATCTATAAAATTAGTGGAGAACATTAAATATTTCATATAATATTTATTTTATTATTTTTAAAACCATTTATTTGGTTTATCTCATAATACAATAATTACTACAACATTTTTGTATAATTATTTAATATAATTATATGTTGCATAAAATTTAAAAATAAAATCCTATGATGAAGATAAATCTACTAAACTTCACAATAATACTTTTACTATAATTTTTCATCTTAAAATCTCAATAGTTAAATTGTTATATTTATTAAATTATGAAGGTGACAACTTTGGCATCATTTAAAATAAAATAATATAAGTGTCATAATTGCTTGTATAAGACATCAAATTGTCAACTATTCGACCATTGGATGATTATAGTTTAAATTTACATTACCAATAAGTTTTGGTCAGGGTTTTGTGCCTTTTAGGGTCACTATTAGTTTAATAAAAACTATTTTCTTGATTTTTCACTAGATAAATAATTTCTGTATCACTATTGTGTCACAATTAATGATAATTATTTAATCCCAAATAATTCTAAATAAATTCTCATGATGTAGATAATTTTGTTAGATTTCTGTAGACTATTAATTTTTTAAGTTTCATGAAGTTTATCACTAACTTAAAATTATTATACTTATAGTATTTAAGAGAGTGACATGCTGTCACTTTCTTTGGTTTTAATAATAATTAAATTATTTTCATGGAAAAAAGTCTATTAAATGAATCTAATCCGACCCTTAGGTGATATGGGTCAACCTTTAGTCATCCAATAGGATTTTTCCAAGTGTTAGGGTAATTTTATAATATTATATTTACCATTAATTACCGAATATACCTTTAACTAAAGTAAATAAAATTTACCGTAGTTACTATTCACAATGCCCAAAAATAAAAAGTAGCTTATTAACATAATTTGGACCCACTGATTCCAAATATGGAATCCATTTTTTCAAATTCAATACACAAAAGTTTCAGAAATTAAATTAAAATTAATCCCATTGTCGAAAGAAAACGGGTTTTTCTTTAAAACATTGCAAAAGATTGAATTGATTTAACTTACGAATTCAATGTAAAATCAATGATAATGACATAAATTATATTAAATGGTAAAAATATATTCTATTTATACTTTAAAACCATTCAATATTATAATTTAACCACATAATATATTACGATGAAAAAAATTGTTTTTAATTAAAATATAGCCTGTTTTTACTACTCATTAAAATATGAAAGTCATCAGAATAAAATGAAAAATTTATCCGAAGTAAATTTTTATTTATTGATTCCAAAGAATAATTTTATTTTTTCAAATGTAACTTATAAAAATTTCAAAAACTATTTTTAAAGTGGGTGCGCCATCAAAAGGCGGCAAAACTGTATTTTTTGAAAAATACTTATTTTACCCGAAAAATTAATTTTGTTCTTATAATATGTTCTAGAAAATGTGTAAGATGAATAATAATGTTATAAAATTAAAAATTTAGTTAATAATATTCATAAAGGCTAGTTCATAATTATATTATAATAATATATCATTGTTTAGTAACACCCGGTATTGCATACAACACACGCTATCGAGGAAGGTCGCGATTGCGTGTAATGCATGCCAAGTCAGGGTTTCATGTTGTGCAAGAATCCTTCGTTGTTTCGTATAACAGAATCCAACCATATTTCATTTATACATTGAATATATATATATATACACTCAATGTTGTGTAGAATAACTATTATCAAAATTGTTTGTAACATGATCCAAGAATAGTGTTGCGTATATTGAAAGCTAAAAAAATATTGCGTATAGCACAAGGTAATATTGGTGTAGCATATAACACAAGACATTAATGAAATTAAAATTATATTTTTCATAAAATCTCGGGGTTTTACAACACGACTCTTCTTCGGAAATAGTCGATGACGACACACACAGAGAATAGCCAGTCGATGCCTAGG
The DNA here is from genome assembly GCA_963277665.1 of Viscum album. Classification (NCBI taxonomy): domain Eukaryota; kingdom Viridiplantae; phylum Streptophyta; class Magnoliopsida; order Santalales; family Viscaceae; genus Viscum; species Viscum album. Next base: position 1,375,474,583 of record OY728135.1, read on the forward strand.
ATGAGATCATATTGTTGTATCTGTAGCAGAAGAAAATCCCTAACCGACTGATGTGGCCCTATCATCAGTCTGAATCCCCGAAAAACAAACAACAAGTTGGTCTGACCCCCGACAGGTGTGCTCAACACCAGGGGCACTGGGAGTCTCACGGCATCTAGACCCAAAGAACGGGCTAGACTAGGTGAAACAAAGGAGTATGAAGCTCTGGTATCCAACAAAGCATAAGTAAGAGTGCTAAACAAAATGATCGTACCTCGAACAACCTCCGGCCCTGCAGGAACTACTGCCTCTGCGGCGTGCAACTGTCCATACCTATATCCTCTACCCCTAGGCTTCCGTCCACCTCCCTAACCACGCCTCGATAGAGGTCCCTGAGGTGCGCCCTAAGGTCGACCTCCTCCTCCTACGTCTGCCCTCGGAGGAGAGGGAGATCGCTTTCCCTACTGATGCTGCTGGAAAGGTCTGGCTGGAAGATGCTGCTGGGGCGGGTGGTGGGGCTGTCCACCACCACCGTACTGTACCCGGTCTGGGCATTGACTTCAGAGATGTCCAGGGTTCCCACAGACGATGCCCCACGGTTCTGGGCCTGAAGGAAAAGGCTGAGGACCAGGGGATCAAAACTGAAACTGTTGCGGCCTGCTCCCTGTCGGTCCGAACTGGGAGGGTCCTGGTGCTGGAGGTCTGGTTCTGACAGCCTTCCCCTTTGATGGTCCCAGCTGGATCCCCTCTCGTGACACTCCTCCTAGAGCATGCATCATCTCCACCACTTAGGCCTTATTCTAGACCTCTAAGTATGACGGAAGGGTAGAGGGGGTAACAACATACTGGAGGGAGGGGCGAAGCGCCTCCTCTAAACGTCTTGCCCGAGACTCCTCATCGGGAAAGAGGTCCAGAGAAAAGTTTAGGTGGTCCTTGAACATGATCCCTATCTCTCTCACGGACATACTCCCATGTTGGAGGGAGAGTAGCTCATGTATCGTTTCCGCCTTCATCGTCGAAGAGAGGAATTCTGCTGAGAACTCCCTCTCGAAATCAGCCCACGCCACCTTAGACTCTCTCCTCTCCCCCAGGTAAAGCGTCTACCACTGACGTGCCGCTCCCCGCATTTGGATGATGGCCAGAGGAACCCAGTACTCGGTCGGGTCCCGAATCAGGTCGAGAGCTATCACTAGATCCTCTATACAGCCTTTCGTCTTCATGTTAGAGGTGTTTCCCTCATAATTCTCGAGGGTCTGTCACTGGAAGGACTGGAGAGTCCTCTGCCACTGGTCATCCTCCTCTTCTCGGTCATCTCTCGGTCGATCGGCCAAGGTAGTCTGCGGGGCCTCGATCCTCTATACCACATGCAGTCGCCTTCAAGGTGCCATAGCTGTAAGGTAAACAAGGAATACCTAAGCCCAAGTAGTGTATATTATTGTCTTTAAAACTTCTTAAACTTTTCGTTTATTCTTAATTCCCAAAACACCCCAGAAACATGAGAACACAAGTCATTATGATGCATGTACCTTTCCTAGGGTCTCTACCCTGCAATCAGTGCAGCATCACTTGGTCGTTCGGTAGGTCCAGAGTCCCTGCGTCGGATCACGGGGGGCCCTAAAATCCCGTGTCCTAACTGGTCTTCCCTGGCCTAATTCACGCACTGAGGTCACCCAACACTATTTCTCTACCATCCCATGCAATCCTCACTGTGCCTAACTCCAGGCTACAACCTATCCCTTAATCATCCACCTCCACCTCTGATACCATTCTGTCACGACCAGCCTTTACCAAAAGGAGGGAAGGATCAGCAGATTGCCAGGCCCTTCCTTCTTTATGTTGAAGGAGAGATAATGACCCCCAAGACCCGCCTTCAATAGGTCCCGGAGTGGAGACTAGAACCAAGGGTATAGAAATTTCTCACGAATGGAAGGCATTACCCCTTTTTGTTTTATAATATCGGGAGATATGACGATGAAACTCAACAACACCAAGGTAAAAGAAAAGTAAAGCCAAAATCAAACCATTCCCACATGCATGTTCCAAAAGTAAAAGCCACAAAGTACAAAAGGTGACTACAAGGTAATTACCAAAGAAGAAAAGCAGCAACTGCAACTGCCCCAAAGGTATGAGCTAGTATGGTCCTGTGTGATCCCCGAAGTCCTCATGGAAACCTGAAAGCAGTTTTATATACGTAGGGTGAGCATACAAGTACACTTAGTAGGTAAAACCAAAGACTCTCGTGCACAAGTGGGGGAACATACTAAAGTCCCGTGAGAAAAAGGAGTAAACCAAACTCCTATCAAGGTAAATTATCCACCCATGCTTCACCAAGGCACACTCCCGGAATAATGCAAGTCAAGTAATATATATAATCTAAGCACATCAATGTTTGGGTACTCTGCGCCACTTTCCCACTGGTTATTGAGACATCCTACGCATCAGACCAATCCTGCCATTCTCACCGCAGTCCCACTGCCACACCCGCCCACACACACCTGGGCCACAACCACATGCAGTCCCACTGCCGAATCCCGCCCGCAAATACCTAGGCCACAACTATCACATGTAACCACACCTACAAAAACCTAGTCCAGAACAACCACCACCACACCAGAAGACACCTGGGCTAGAAAATCCACTGCCACGCCCGAAGACACAAGGGCCTCATCCTGAAGACAACTGGGAAACCACCTGCCGCACACACCTGGCCAACCACCACACTACCCTGCCTAAAGGTTCATCGGATAATAATGGTCCTCAGGCTGTCACAGCCTTCCCAAAGATACATGGGATATCCTGGAAAGGGATCTATAAAAGGAGCTAATAACCAGCCACAAATAATAGTGATGGAAAAAACAACCTCCCCCAAGAAATGGGGGTGTTCGGCACTAAGTGATCAACTTGGGTGGGGCACGAATAAGAAATAAAAAACTAAAAATATATACATAGGTAAAAAGCACTCACCCAAAGTTAGGTTTTTCTTTAGACAACCTACAGATGACAACAGCGCTCAAGTCCGAGTCACAACTCTCGCCAATAAAACCTGTTTGTCCCATTCTTTTTTTCATGTTCAGTAATAATGTTCAAATAAGTTTATGCACTACTGGGAAACTAAAACCATAAGAATAACCTAGGAAAAGAAACCAGCCAAACGTCAATTTATTTATAATTACCCGGTTCTCTTGTAATGTCACAACAACAAAGGAAAAGTGAGAACCCTCGAAGTCCTAGAACCAGAAAACCTCGAGACACTGACCCGTGTCCCCTCCCCCAAAAAGATTTTCATCAATAGAGGATCCCACCCCAATTCGTGATATAAACAAGGTAACAACCTGATCTCAAAACTGAAAAACACTGAATCCATAACAACAGAGGATCCCATCCCCAATTTCACAACAATTGAGAGTATAAAAATAGGGGATCCCATCCCCTCCCACATCTCCAATAATCAGCCCGAAAAAAAAGGAAACAACCAAATCACTACCACTGACACAAGGTAGGGCCACACCTGTATTTTCATATTTATAAGATTTAAAACACTCCCTGATTTCAAATTCTGTGTGTTTTTACAGGGAGTTATCACATAAGGGTTGATCCTGGTGCTTTCAATTTATTCAGCCGGGTATACATGATTAACCAATTTACTTTTCACAGCAGGAGTTTAAAATTTAAAAACATTCCATTTAAAACATCACGAGGGGTTCATTAGTGCACAGATAATGACCACCAATGGCCTCGATTTTCAGAATGTGCAAGCCAGCACAACTCAGAATGATGATTTTAATATAACAACATCAACAATCAAAGCCCCCCTTCATTCTTTACAGGATTTGTTCATTATCATTAATTAGGTCTGGTTTATCCAATTCTATAGAATCAAAAGAACGCCCACCTCACATGATACACAAAAGAGAGAGTCAAAGGAGAAATTCCCTACCTATTGATCAACGATCGGTGCTTAGGACGGGGGCAGAACTTTACGAATAGCGATGTGGCTCGCCTAAACGAAAAAATAGCCTCATCTATCAACGTTCAGGCCGGGCGTGGAACTTTACGCATAATGATGTGGCTCACCCGATGCACCAAAAGCTGTTTGTGAAAAGCCGCGATCGAGGAAAGAAGAAACCACGACTAACCCTTAGTTTATAAGAGTCGCGGATGGTTGAGATGAGAACGCGAAACTGCGTAAGGAGTGGGGGTCATGGGTTGACCACGCGGTTGGGCAGTTACACACGATGATATTAAGGTGTTATTTAATATCCCCCATCGGGGAGGTTTCAAAAATTAATTATGGGCCTTAAGTGGTTTTAAAAGGATTAATAGAATTAATTTACGTCAAAACATACGTTACTGGAGCGTAAAAGTCAGGTACTCGGTGAGGGGACACGGTGCCACCGTCACAGTGCCATCCTCACGGTGTCACCCTCACAGTGTCACCCTCACGGTGTCACCCTCACGGTGTCACCCTCATGGTGTCACCCTCACGGTTCCACCGTCACGGTGTCACCCTCACGATGCCACCTTCACGGTTCCACCGTCATCGTTCCACCGTCACGGTGTCACCATGACGGTGCCACCTTCACGATTCCACCTTCACAGTTCCACCGTCACGGTCTCACCCTCGCGGTGCCACCTTCACGGTTCCACCATGAACGGTGTCACCCTCACTGTGCCATTGTTTTTGTGAAGCCTCACTTTTGGAAAAGTAATGGGCTAGGAGGGTCCGGGCCATTACATAATGTGTGTAGAGATAGTTTGTTTAGTGATGGTGTGGTTATGTGTGTTACTTTTTGTATACACAAATTTCTATTCCATGTATTCCATTATATTCATTAATTAATGAAGCAAGATATTATTGTGAGGATTAAAAGGGTTTTAATGGAAAAGAAATAAAAAATTTCAAATCAATTCCTCCTTATTTTTAAAGAATTGTATAGGGGAATTGATAACATGTTTAAAAATATGAAGATCATGCATGTTATATTCATGAAATGATAAGCATACTTTTGGAATAATTTCCATGATAATTAAGAAATTTGATTTTAGAAGATATATGAGGAAAGAAGAAAACAAGAAGTATATTAAATTGATCAATTTAAATAATAAGTGAATTTTTGTAGATGTAATATCATATTTTTATTCTTAGGATAAATTAAGGATAAGAACTTTATCATTATAATGAGTATCGTCCCTATGATTTCAAATTAGAGAAATAAATAGTGTGGAATAATTTTTATTTTAAAAGAACTGATTATTATAATAGTGGTAGGATATAGTAGGATAGTAAAGCATTTATTATCCATTATAATAGATTTTATTCTGAAGATATTTTAATTTTATAAGGATATATTATTCATTTTTATACGGTGAAATACTTGAGCTAACTGAAATATCATATTCATAAGTTTATTGAAAATTTGTTGATGAATTAGTGGGGCTAGTATAAACAACTCTAATGAAGATTCGGTGGTTCTAGTATAAATAAATACACTCACTCAAGAATATTGTTCATCTCCTACCCAAATATTGAGTTCCAATTCTAGGATATTATAATATATAAAGTTTTATAGTGATATGAAAATATGAAAAATAACTATATATTGATCTCTAAAACGGGTAATTATTTTTATCAAAAATTATGAAAATTCCATCATTCTTATTTTATCAATATTAAATGTGCATGGGATTACTGAGAGTTCATGTATGATATATTCCTCTTACTTCGGGTAGAGGTTCAAGTGTAATATGGGATATATGAATTGATTGAAAATATATACTATATTTCGGTAAAATGATTCATTCCCGAATTAGTATTCCCAGATGATCCATCTAGGCTTTATAAGTGGTTTCATAGAGTAGGAATTCCTAGGACTGGATCATATGTTTTTATAAGGTGTATTTTAAGTGTAGATTTGATGTTTATTCTGAATTAACTAAGGTGGATGACTCAGTCACTACTTCTACTGAGTAATAAAAGAATGTCTGTTACAAGATTCTTAAAAAAATAAGAGGGATGAAAAGTGATTATGGAAAATCTCAATGAGTGAAGAGGTGGATCAATAATCTTTTATCAAATCTGTTGATAATTATCTTTTTGATGAAATTGTATTGATCTATATAGGGTATGAGGAAGATGAGTCAACTAAAATTGTAAAAGTTTTCTACTCTAAATATGGATGATATATAATGAATGTTCATGAAGGCATGTTTTCATATATATGTTTTTTCATGGAGATTCTGATGAAAATGAACTACATAAAGGGGAAATTTATAATGTTGAAGAAGTTTTTAAAATATTTAAAAGGTATAATCTTGTCACAAACCTCATTAAATTAAATGAACAATCTATTAAACCTTGAAATAAAATTATTTCATTAATTGAAAAATAATTACAATGAATATTTTTCTATAGAATCATGAGTAAACTTGTTTTCATTGAAATAATCCATAATCTTGAAACTTTTTCCAATACTTTAATGAATTTTAGAGATGATCATCTTGAAGAGAAAACTTATAAAGAAAAAGAACATGATTTTTTTTCTATAAATAGCCTATGTGAACTTAAGAGTATATTTGGTTGATATATAATCTAAAATAATCACAAAAAGATTCTATTACTGGAAAGAAATCCTAATTGAATGTCAACGTTAGAAGAATAAATGACCTTAGAAACACTTTAAAAGAAGCTAGAATAAATCAAAATGATTTGATTAATAAAATTAAATGTTAATGGGAAGGATGAAAAACATTAGTTGAAAAGTATATGTTTACTCCCAATATATAATGTATTTAACAAGATGTAAAATTGAGAAATTTATAGAAGACATGTGGAAGAACTTCCCAGGATACTGAGATGAATAATTCTATGACCCAAAAATATGAATAGATTTGAGATCGAAAAGAAACGTTTCTACATAAATAGTTTAGGAGAATCTTGTCTCTAGGAAATTATGTTATCATTCAACTTCAATAGATCACATGAAATAGAATATCTCCATTTTCTTTTATTTGGTAAAACATTTGAGTTCCGTGAGCTATTTTTCTAGAGAATGTTATATTTCATTGTATTGTTCTTGAGATGTCAAGATTGAATGATGGTTTATTCCATATACTATAAGTATCAAAAATAAGAAACTAGTATGAATGTATAAAAAATTATGTCTATATTCATTGGTGTTGAGAGATCAATATATCTCCATGATCTATAGTATCTATGTACTCTTACATGAATAAGAAAGTGCTCCAAATAAAGAATATATACTTACATGAAGAGCGAAACCCACATATACTATTGACTAAAGGATCTCACAAGGATCCAAAATACTATATTTGATGAACTATTATCTTATAAATAACATCCAATGTATGAATATAGTTTATTTAAGGAATGTTTTATGAAGAGTTTGAGTGTTTGAATACACAGAAGAGTATTCCTTGAAATTCATGACATACAGGCATGAAGTAAGAATGATATTCTAGTAAATATTAAATATTTTTAAAAGAATAAACAATAAGATATAGTGGAAATAAATTTTCCCACTGGTTAGAAAATAGTAAATAAAAATTGATAACTATAAGAAAAATATGAATTTCATGCATTTTATATGCATGAAATGAAAAAAATAATTTCAATTGTATTTTTATCAGAATTGACAACGTTTTTTTTAGAATACAAGGGAGGAATAAGAAAAATTTATAAGTATTCAATACCTTTCATTTGATAGTTTAAAAAATTAAGTAAGTTGTTGTAGAAGAAATAGATTCAAATGTTTTTATAGAGAAATTGAGGCCAAGTACTTCATAATTAGATGGAGTGTTTTTATTGGGAAATTAATATTTGAGTAAGAAGGAAACATGGGGTAATTTTTATTTATAAAGAACTGATTATTATTATAGAGAGCTGATATATCAGGACCATCAAGAATGAAATATCCATGAAATTACATTAGTTATAGATGTACTACTATTTGAGGAATGATATCTATTTCATTTTAAAGTGGTGACATCCTTGAGTAGATTGAATGATCTGATTCACATGTTTATTGAGAATCTATTAATTTATTAGTTGTTAAAATATTAAAATCACCATTAAATAACTTGTGGTACTAATATAAATTATTCCACTTACCTAGTAATATTAATTTTTCCTTCCCAATCAATTTTTCGAATTCTCGGTGTTTGTAATCACTATAAATTTATAGTGATAAGGAAATCCATGAAACAACCATATGTTCATAACAATAAGGGGTTGGTAATTTTACCAAACCATGTAAAAATATATGCATATAATTATTTCTTCATTGAATGTGTATGTGATTATGGATAGTGTATATCAGATCCATTCCTCTTAATTTTGGTAGATGATTGAGAGTAAGAGGGGCTAATTGAAAAGAATGTCAAACTTGGAAAAAGTTGTGTGTACCGATTCACCCCTAGTTTCTCTGAATGATCAATATGGGCTATAAAATTCAACATTATCATATAATAACATTAGGATCATTCATATATTTAGATGTCATTATGTTATAGGAATAAGCCCAATTCATCTCCTTTCTAACCTATTGAAAACAAAAATATCACTCATACGTGCGTACGACTTACCATCTACTAGTAGATGTACAATTCATTTTTCATCACCAAATTAATTGGATTGTTAAAAATATGGAATTAATAAATGTTTATTATTATTATGAAGTAATTATGACCTCATAAATATAAATTTTCAATTACCTACTAACAGTTCTAATAATTAATAAATGAAAAAGTACATTGGTGTACGTGTTGAATACCACTTCTATGAAGCGATGAAAATCATTTTTTTCTAAGAATTTGTATGATGATTATAAATTTGTACATCATCAATATAATTTATATTTATATAATTATTAAAATTATTTATGTGATATAATAGTGTGAAATATATACGGAAAAAACTCAAAAATTGAAACATGCATGAAAATGAAACTAAAATCACTCAAAAATGATATTTTCTATTAAGAATTGTTAATAAAGAGGCGTTTAAATTGTATAAATAGATATTAGAATATAATATATCTATATATTTTTTTTATATAATTATAATAAATTTAAATATGTTATATAAGAGGATAAAAGCACTTTAAAATGAAATTCAGACATGAGGTAAAGGATTATTTCCCAATCATATCTTAATTTGAGATTTTTTATGTTCATTTTTTTATTAGATAAATAATTTGATCCTTTTACATTAAAAAAATATATATTATTCACCTTTCAATTTTTTTTTTGTAAATTACAATTTTTCCTTTCATTTTATACTCTATAAGTACTCAAAATCCTTATAAAATTTTTTATTGAAAACTAAATTTAATTTTCTATTTAGTTCGGAATATTTTTCATATATTTTAATATATTATTTAATATTATTTCAATAATAGTTTTACTACTCTTAAGGTATTTATTAAAACCATTTTTACCTTTTAATGAGTTTATATGAAAATTTCTACAAGGAATCTTCTTCTCAATTTATGATTGTGTTTCTTTTTACCTAAGGTTTGAAAAAATTATTTTTTAATGTTTACCATACAAATATATTTTCTCATTGTTATTGTGGTTAATTTATAAGATGATACCATTACATGTTTACATGGTTATTTTTAAGATATATTCTCCTCCAATTTTTTTTAAATTTTTTGTATATTTACATTATTTATTTTAAAATGAATATAGTATTCTCATCTAGAAATATTTCAGTGATATTTTAAAATCAATTTCATATATGTTAACATTTAATTATTAATCATATATTTTAAGGATATACCATAATTAAACCATAAAATTAATTTCATTGGATATATTAATATTATTTTTACTATGTAATGTCTTGAAATTCTCTATGTTAATTATTTTATTATAGAAAATTATTAGTTACTAAGATAGGTTGATTAAGTAATATTATTTACTCTTATATTAAATTGATTGGACTTATTATGTGAAAGTAAAAGCCTATAATTATATATATTCTCAATGAATTGGTAGGTCTAATTAGATAAAACATGTTGGGTATTTGGTATAGTTTTAAACCATTAAAATAATATGTATTATCATGAGGCTTCGACAGTAAGTTCAAGATATCTGAATGTATTCATTATATCACTATGAAATTTGTATTAAATCCCATGTTATTATTAAAAAGGTTATTTTTTCCAAGGATAATTTTATAGTTCATGTTATTATTAATATTGAATTATCTTATAATCATTTATTTCTTACATATTACTCTTAACTTATTTATTCAATGACAATGTCCATTAAACTAATTCTCAATATAAGAATATAAGATTAACATTTTAATTCCATTCCTCTACTTAAGATTAAATTAAATATACTATGGCTGATATAAATGGATATCACAGTGTAAATAATACTATTATAATTTAAGTTAAATTGTTTTATTCTATGTTTTTAAATGTATTATGAGATTTAACAACGTATCAATTTTTCCATGATTGAAAAAATATTCAATCTAGGTGTTGAGATAACTTTTATTATGTAAAAATATAATAATGTAACCATTGATTATAGGATACTCGGGTTTCGGATATTACGACAACATCCTTTGATATAACTTATCTGATATGGGTACATGATCTAATGATACAATCATTATTTATTATCTATATAATTATAAATTATGATGATAATATCATGATGAGAACCATTTCCTTTTTTATTGTTATTGAAATTATGTAGTTGAAATTTTCTTAATGGCCATGTGAAATCAATACTATAAGGATTGTGATTATATAATGGTTGCGTCAATAATATATCTCAAATGAAATGGGTAGTGTTATATTTATTACTCATGAGATTATTATGATAATAATGTACATGATTATAAATAGATTTTTTTATGTTTTAATTCATGAAAATGATTTCTTCTATCGATATTATAAAAATTTTATATGGAAAGGATTGTGAATAGTTTTGTTCACATTTTAATTTTTGAGTATGGACACTTATAGCTATACCCACAAGATTATGTGATTGATTTATTATAAATACATCTGTTCACAAAATTGTGATTTCCTATGATTATGAAGCCACATGACCATGTTATGAAACATGAGTGATAATTATTACATTTACACCCTAGTTGATTAATCTTATAGTTATAACTCTATTTTTGAGTTTTGGATAAAATATTTTGTGCAGATGATGGTTTATGGTTAGAACATGCACTTTATTATTTAATTATACCCTTATGATCAACTTATGAGATATTATGAATGATATTTCCAAATATTACCATTACTGATCAAATTAGTTCATACTAACTTAATTTTTCATTCCTTATATTTTGATAGAAGTATTTATTTGTGTTATTACTATAATGGAACTAATATAAAGATATTTGTGGGATATGATGAGGATATTTTAAGAAATAAGATGATAATGTATCTCATATACAATGAAACAAAAACATTCCCATACTCTAGTGTGTATAAATGTGATTTGTGTCCAGCATTCATGTATAATGATGCAATATTTTTTTATATTACACTCATATTTATAAAATATCCTTGTGAATTATCTATTACAAGTTGTTATAAAAGGTAAAATCATCTCTCATGCTTTAACATTCCCTTGGAATTTTTTTACAATCATTAGTATTAAAGAGATATAACTTAAGTTTAGATAATTGTTTGCTCTTCCCAAGCTAATAAAGCACCTCAGAATGATACAACTATTAACTTTGACATTACCATGTCATGATTTATGTCTCATATTTATTGCCCATACTATGATTGTACCCCTACTGTGCTTTATTTCCTACCCCTTTTCATGATGTATTCCCTACGATAACCAATTTAGTATTTGAATATAAATGAGATATAGGAGAATATATAGATTTTAAATAAATATTTTCTTAATATTGTGATTTTTAATAATATAATATTTCAAGGAAAGTACACCTGTAGATTATTAGATTCTGTTTTATAAATTATTAGGATAAAAAAATTTAATAAAATATGTAATTTGATCTGAGTATCCTTAAAAATAAAAATTATTACCTTAATTAAATATTTAATCATTTATAATATTGAATTATAATATTCATTTCCGATATATTTTTTAGTATTTTTTATTTCATTATCAGATTTTATTAATTTTAATTGTTTTGTAATTATTTTAATGATGATGTTACTACTCATTAATCGATACAATGGTCATCATAATAAGATTATTCAGTGTATTATAATCATTTTTGTCAGTGATTTATTCAGCAACATTTTCATTTGAGGATTTTGTTGGTATGGTTCATGAGAAAAAATCCCAGAAAGATATAATTTATGTAATGTTCTGGTAATAATTTATATTATGATGAAAATAATTTTTTTCACCATTAAAGAACAATATTATAGACATAGATTAATCTATAATATTTTATATTTCATGTATTAATATCTTAATAGACATCCATGTTGGAAAAAGTTAATATAGTATAACATTGTTCATATAGGATGTTGAATTGACCCAAATAAGAACATGTTATACTAATGAATGATTATGAGTACACAATTATATAAAAGTAATATCATTTTCATGGAAGAATAATGATGATAATATAAAGTTATTACTAGGGAGAATGATATTAAAAAAAACATTATAAATGGGAATTTAATTGATAATGTTAATAAATGACTAAATACGTACTTTGATAAAATTACTCTCTCTCAAAATGGGTTCCTTCAAAATGAAGGAATTGGGTTTCCTCTCATGACTAGAGGACTCCAAAAATGGGAGAGGACTACGAGAGACGAGTAATGAGATTATTTTAAAGGGGGATTCAAAAGATAATAATTTCTTTTGGATGGGTATGGGAGATATCCTTTTATATGTGAACATGAGGGACATTTCCATCGAAAAATGAGATAGTTGAAGAGAAAAGAGAAAATCACTTGGGTGTTAAATAATTTTGGTGAAGAAATTTTTGTGTTTTTGAAATCAAAAAAAATATGCATATAATTATAGAATATATAAGTATCATTTTAATTATTTTTTTGACGTGATAACAAACCACTTTTAACCACTATTTTACCTTATTTAATTATTTTCTACCATATTTATTTTTTAATAAAAATATATAGAGACCCCTCAAGCACATTATTTATATGATGATTAAATGTTTTGGATCCAAACTATATTAATTTCAAAATATGGAAATTTATACCTTTAAATTAAAACAAAATATATATTAAAAAAATTATTTTTATAGAAAAAATATTATTAAAACCTTATGCTTTCTTAGTGTTACCTCTTAAAAATTACTAATTTAATTACTGTTAATATTCTTGATATATAATGATTATATAATATTTATCATTTAAAAGAGATAAATTTAATTTATTAATATAGAAATATAGTACACAAAAAAACAATTTGAAAAAAAAATAAATCTTCTACCTTTAGTGTGGTAACTATTTTTTACCACAATAATAAATCTTTTTGTATAAAAATAAAATTGATGTAAAAAATTGATTTTATAATTTTCATTAAAAATATAAAATAAATTTTATTAGATTTAGTTTCCAAATTTTATGAAATTTAATATTAATATAAGAACTCATAACGTAAAAATGAACAATTTTTCAAAAAATGTATTTTTTTAGAAAATGTATTTTTTTAATTTAGTTATTAATAAAAAATAATAAATATATAGTTAAAAAAATTTATATATAAATTTTATTTCTCTATATTTATTCTTTATAAATGGTCATTTTAATTTATAAAATTTTATATAAAATTTTGTATCTTCCTGACCTTAATCAAGTACATAGCATTTTTACTTTATTGCAATCTAATTAATTAAGTGACCCAGGGCGCGTGCCTGCCCACCTCAATGTGGGTCCCGGGTAGCATTTCATTTAATTTAAATAACTATAGATGTTTCATAAAAAATTTCATGTCTCTCTTTGGCATGATGTCCAAGTTTTAAATAATTAATTAAGGATTATAAATGAGTAATAAGAGATTTAAAGATGATTTAAATGAAATCAATAAAGGATAAAAATACTAAAATTAAATAAAGAGGGGGTTATGGGAAAAATGAAATACATTTAAATGGGGGATTCCCTTTTTTAATATTTTTATTATTTTCCTTTCCATTCTTTTGTTTTATTTTATCCTTTTATTTTATTTCCATTTTTTCTTATCTTTTATTTTTCTCTTATTTTTCTTTTCTTTTCTTTTTCTTTCTTTTCTCTATTTTATTTTTTCCTCTTCTCTCTCCCTCTCCCACTCACCACGTCACACCCCTCAATCCCCTCATGTAAGAACCCAGATTTTACTGTGAAAGAATTTGGAATATTCTTGATGATATTCTAGAGAAGCGCCTTCAGACGGCATGCGATTCCGAGCCCCGGTGTGGCTGGAATTAAATTTTCAGTGCGTTCACACTTGAAATGCCAAATAAATGTGATAACTCCTAAATAGTGATCTGGATCAGGGATCCGAGTCTACAGATGGGTCTAAAATGGGGTGTTTACCCTACAAACGACATAAAACATGTCGGTGCGGTACGTTTGGACCCCTCGCTCGCTATCGGAGCGTAGAACGGATAAATTAAATGATTAATTTATTCATTTAACAGCTTAACTCAGATATCTCATAAACGGTGGCCCGGATTGGAAAAATAAGGACACCGTTGAGTTCAGAGCGTGCCTTTTACCCTAGGAGGGGTGTATGTTTTGCGGGCGCAGGCCGTCGGTGAAAAATGGCCCCAGGGGTGTTTTTGTAATTTGGCAGCTTTGGGCGATCAGCTTTATAACTTTCAAAAGGAATCTCGGAGTCAAATTCCTAGACCACCGTTGTGCTCGAGAGGTGATGTTTACCCTAGGGGAGGTTTAATTTTTACCTCGCCAAAGGATTCGGATGCGAGGAAAATTATGGGTTTTAATTAATTAAAATTCTTTTTTTATTTAAACCCTTCTTCTTTCCCTTCCTCCCTTGTTCTCCCCTGGTGAAACCCCCCTCAAGGTAGCCCCTCAATCTCCCTCTCCTCCCCCACTCCGGTGAGGCATCTTCGGCTAGGCGACGACGCGGCGGCGAATATTCCGTGAAGCTCCGGGCAACGCCCAAGAGGTAGGAAGTTTTGGTTGCGTTTTAATTTCCAAACCTTATTTCAACCTCAATTATATGCATCAATTGTTGTTTTATAGTCTAATCAAAGACCATGAATGTGTAATAGTCTTATTTCTATTTCCGACACATCTTTCGGATTTCAATTCCGAGTCATGAGCTGCCTGCAGCGGTCCGGCGAAGTTTGCGGGAAATTCAGGAGTTTCAGGGGCTTTTCCCGCGGTCCGGAGAGGTTCCAAGGCGGCGCATCGGCGGAACGAGGCGGCGCAACGACTTCTCCATGTGGGAGAGCGGCGACGTCGACTGAGGCGGGGCTGCCGTAGGCGAGAGGGCGCGAGGCGCCGTCGGCGCTGGCTGGCGTGACGGTGAGGCGGGGTCATGGCGCGCGACCCCTGTGCGGAGACAACAACCTGTGTGGCGCCGGTCATCACGCGGCGACGGGCTTCATCCGGTCGGACACGCGGTGGACCGAGTCCACCACCAGCACGCGCATCCAAGCTACAAGCCAGGCGCTGCAAGCCGGGCTGGCCAGTCCAGCCCAAGGGGTGTTTTCCCTCAGTTTTCTGAGACCCGTAACTTTCACTACGGGCATCCTTTTTGCGTGCTGTCAACGGTAGCACAGACCTCGCGTCGAGGGAAACGCTTTGAGATGGTTTTTAGAATTATTAATTCCCAAAACGAGGGGCCTCGGAGGCGTGGATCGTCTTTAAGTGAATTGACGTTTTTTTTCGGGGGATCTTGTTTTGGACGGTGCGGACGCATCCGATGTCCGAATTGAGTGTCGTCAGTGGCGTTGGGACCCTGGTGTCGAGGCAAAGCATTCTAGTGTGGTTTCAGGCATTGATGCCAAAGTTGAGGCGTGGTCCCCACGGCCCGTCTTCTGAGCTGTGAGCAGCGTTTAGCGACTTCCTCATCGGGCGTTCGTTCGGGGCGTGCAGGCAGTCGATTCTGGATTTTTTCAGAGGGGATTGCAATAGTGCAATCCGCCCACCCTAATTCTGCACGATGGTGCGGGCCCCACGAGGGTTGTTTGGGCGTTGACGGTGATTTTTTCCTCTCTATCACCGGGAAACCATTTTGGACAAGTGAATTTTCCCTCTTGTGTACTTTTTCGAGAGGATCGCAACGGTGTGATCTGTTGGCAGCGCTTTGGGATCGGGGTGCGGGTCCCGCATGGTACCGCTCGTGCATGGTAAGTCGGAATGCATCTTTTTCTCCGGATACCCATTCCACTCAAGTGAGTAGTGCTTTTGATGTGCTTTTTTCGAGAGAATTGTGATGGTGCAGTTCGCCCGACCTTTTTCGTGGACGTGGTGTGGGTCCCACCCGACCCGGCTACGATGAATAGTACCTTTTTCTCCGAGTGTTCAATTTGGGCGATTGAGTAGTCAACCCCGTGTGTTTTTTTAGGGGATTGCAGTGATGTTCTCCATTTGTTCAGTTTCAGGATTTTGGGGTGGGCCCCACATGGGTTGGTTACGGTGAATAGTACCTTTCTCACCAGTTGACCGTTTCGGGCAAGTAAGTAGTCTATCTCGCATGTTTTTTCGTGGGGATTACAATGGTGTAATCTATTCAAGCAGTCGGATCCACATACATGATCTTATTAAATGTGGAAATATGAAAGGTGCCCCAGTGGTGATCCTTCTACCGTGTTTGTAGCAGACCTTTGATGTGTGATCGCGTGCACTCCTGGGAGTGTGAGGTTGGTGTTTAAAGAGATGTGGTTGATTGTGCCTCAGCCGTTGAGGTGGCGGGTTCGAGTTGTTACGTTACGCCTTTGCGTTGACATTGGGTGTCGTATGCACAATAGCCTTCGGGCTGGAACGTGGTATACTCTGGGAATATACGGGAACGCTGGGACGTACATGTGGATTTTGGTACCTGAGAATGTTTGTGCACTTGGTTGGGGATGACTTGGGGCCACACGTCATGTGGGCCCCATGTGTATGCCATGTTCTACTTTGTGTTCCTTTGACCTCTCGCGACGTAGAGGGCCCCTCGGTTCTCGTTTGTTGACCAGTGGGGTTGAGTTTCCCTCAGCTTTGTGCTTGATATTTTAGATCACCAGGGTTGAGTGGTTTCCCCTGGTCTTGTTCCGGAGTCAGATGGTTGCGTGATAACCACTCCGTGTTCGATTGGCCAGTGTTGGACCATCTAGTAGAGATGGCCAGAACAGTTCTGGGTTTACCCTCCAGCGGGGCTGGGCAGTGGGTTACTCATCTACATCTCAGGGTTTACCCTCTAGCAGAGACAAGGCATTGGGTCACTCGACATCTCTTGAGGGTCTCCCCTCCAGCAGGGATGGGCAGTGGGTTGCCCATCGTCTTGTTTTAGGTATACCCTCAAGTAGAGTTGGGCAGTGGGTCGCCTGTCGACTTATTCAGGGTTTACCCTCTAGCAGAGACTAGGCAGTGGGTCACCCGATGACTCATGAGGGTCTACCATCAAGCAGGGCTGGGCAGTGGGTCGTCCATCGTCTTGTTCCTAGTTTACCCTCTAGCAGGGCTGGGAAGTGGGTATCCCGTCGTCTTCTTCCAGGTCTACCCTCCAGCAAGGCTAGCTAGTGGGTCGCTTGATGGCTTATTCCAGGTTTACCTTCCATCAGGGCTGGGCAGTGGGTTGCCTGATAATGTATTATGGTTTACCCTCCAGCAGGGCTGGGCAGTGGGTCACTAATTGACATTCCAGACTCAGTCCTATCTACTAGGCTAGCCTGTGGCTTTCTTCGGTGATTACCGGAGCGGGACCCTTGGTTGTACGGGTCAGTGATGTGATGACGTTGTCTTTGAGGAGACCTCTCGACTACAGGGCAGTGACGACGTGTGGTTTGACTTAACCCGGAACTCTCAAGTACGAGGGGTGCTTTCCCCACCGAGACGCATCATTTTGACACGACCTAAAACTGTGCGGGTGAGTCAGTGCTGCCCAAAGTGGATAGTATCGAGGTGCGGTGATTGAGCCCTTGAATTGTAGTTCGGGGCAGTCGTACCAGATGTTGGGCATCGATGGTGTTACTTCTGGGACTATTGGCTACTCTTTTCTTGAGCTGAGCTATGGGATGGATATACCCTTACGATCTTGTTTGGGCTTCTTGTTTGAGCATATGGACTTGTATGTATTTTGTTCTGGTACCCCCTTCTTGGGCATGGATACTATCCTTCCAAGAGAGGCGAAGACGCGCGGGGTATGCCATGTGCATTCTGTGTCTACTTTCCCATGGTTGGACGAGTCTACTCTCCTGCTATAGGTATCGAAGACTCGACGGGATGTTCATCTTCTCACCATTTCTAGTTCCTTGTGTCTGGACGAGTCTACCTTCCTTTCTCTTATTGGGTTGAGCTAGACTCTTTACTGCACTCTCTGTTGTACTTCTATTCTACTCCCTGTTCGATCTATTGTTCACCCTTTGGTACCTCCTTTGTTACTCCGTCGAGCCTTCAAGGTATCCTACTAAGTATTTTTATACCCACCCCTTCTTGGGCTTTTCTCGCACTTGGTGTACCCTTGCAGACGACAGACAGGTTGGTCATGACTTTAGAGTAGCTTAAGAGTTCGGGAGCGTGGACCACGTGTGGTGGTCGTAGTCGTGTTCCAGGTGGGAGACCCGTCATCTGTTTCTTTTTGTTTACCTGTTGCCGGGTTGTGGCACATTTTCTAGTTGGGTGCGTGTTTTGCCCCTTTTTCCTTTTCAGCACTTTACATGTACTGTTTAGAGGTCAATGAACATTTGTGGTATATATATAGCAGGTTCCCTTTTCCCTACTTGTCTTTTCTTTTACTTTGCACGTTTTCATTGACTGTGTTGCGTGTGTGTGTCTGTGTACAAGTACTTATGTAAAGGCCTCCCTGAGTTATTGTACCTTTGGCGCTGGTCGCCAACCCTCTGGCCTATGGAGGCGGGCTTGGGGTAGTTGCGGCTAGAGCCCGGGTAGGGTCCGGTCATGAAAAAGTGGTATCGGAGCTGGTTCGTTCCTTGGGACGCTATTCAGACGTCCCTAAAATAAGACGAATTGGTTGGGATTTAGGGAAACAGTGTTAATGTGTCTCGAGAGCAGCTCTCAGGCCAGGGAGTCCAGTGATGGTGCGGCGGCCGACGTATCCATTCACCAGGACCTTGATAACCCGCTTGTCGACTCGGCATGCTGAGACACTTGTTGCGGGGAAGATTTGTTTGTGCATCACATAGGATTGAGTATTTGATTGTCCTTCTTGAGTCAGCTCTGCATCGTTGTTATTAGTATATACTTATGTGATCATCTGACGACGAAACTCCTTAATAATATTCAGGATGTCTCCGCGAAGACAGACAGCCAAGATACCAGCTTTGGTGCATGGTGACGACCCAGTGAGCTACGAGGACACAGTCCAGAACCCATCATGCGAACCATTTTCTCCGAGTGGGCCGGTAGCATCACCCCCACCTATAGAGCAGAAAACAGCTTCAGCAGAGCAGGCTGAGTTTGAGCGCAGGTTGAGCGCGCTCCGTGAGTTCTAGCGGAAGATACCGTTTAGGTTTAGTGGTGAGCCAGACCCACAGGCAGAAGAGGTTTGGCTAGAGACAGTGGTTAGCCTTTTCAGGCTTGTGCAGACGTTGACAGATCAGAGAGTGGCATTAGCATCCAGCCTTTTTCATGGATCATCTTGGCGTTGGTGGATTCTACTGACCCAGTTTCTTGACGAGTCGTTGCATTCGTGGGGCGACTTTCAGTTGTTGTTCCGTGAGGATTTTTTCCCCTCCTTCTTGCACCACGTTCGGATTTAGGATCTCCTGCAGTTTCAGCAGGGAGGGATGACAGTGGCCGAGTACGCAACTAGTTTTGCAGACTGTGCACGCTTTTACCCGAACATGGTCCATGATGACAACATACGAGTGCGGAAGTTTGAGCAGGGTCTCTTCCAAGAGATTCGTGTTGTCATAGTACCCTTGGGAATTTCCACATATGCCGGGGTGCTAGAGCAAGCGTTGGTGATATGGAGCTTCCTGTCACGTTTTGCGGTTGATAGTGGTAGTGGGAATGATGGAGCCGAGACGTCTGTCGTAGCTAGCAGGAACCTGATGAAAAAACCTCGATTCAGGTGGCCTTCACACTGCCGGTTTCAGAGACGTGGTCGTATACCACTGTGGAGAAAAGGTGCAGGGCCTCAGCCGAGGATGCCCTTCCGTGAGTGGATCCCGGGCCGTAGTCGTACACCACAGTGGTGCTAGAGGGCACCAGGGCATCCCAGAGAGTCCGGTGTTATGCTTTTGATGGGTGAGGTCACTTGGCATGGGACTGCCCGACCAGGCGTGCGAAGAGATTCGGGCAAGTAGTAGGTGCACCACCACGACGTAGGAAGCATCGAGATCGGAGTAGCACCCAGCGACATGATGCTAGCAGAGGAGCGGGAGGAGTTGAAGGTGGGGCATGATGTTACAAGGTCTTCCCATCACCACTAGGCAGTCCACGTTAGTCTTTGGGAGCTAACAGTTGGGACCACGGACAACCACGAGCTTTGGATGTCTACGATCCTGCAGATCTGGAGGTGATAAAAGGTACACTCTACATCTCTTCTACTCCTTGATGTAAAATTGATAGCCTCTATGTGTCGAATTATTTCCTCCCTGCTCCTTTCTCGAGTTGTTACCAGGGTGATGCATGGCTTCGGGTGTAACCCTGTGTTGGTAGAGTAGAAGGTGTGTAACCTTCCTCTTTAGTTGATGGCGTCGACTCCATCGCTCCCCGAGCATGTAAGAGAGTCTTGGTTGAGAGAAATCGATTGTGGAACCTTTCATGCCTAGATATACTTTGGTGTTTCACCATATGGTTATTCTGAAGGAGGGAATCACCATGCCTTGTTCTAGGTGCGGGCGGTGATTCCATTCACGGCGTGCGACGTAAGGGTTCAGTCGGGGGGTGAGCTACCCCCGAGAGCCTTCGTTCTGTTGAAACCGTGCAAAGGGATGGAGAAGTTCCCTATCACCTTGCCCTAACCCCAATGTCTGGAGTGGGTGCACGACATCGGCAAGGGCCGAACATGCATGAACAGATCAATCCTTTGGTCTGTGTGCGGTGGCGTAGAGCTGTGCGAGAGTTCTTCTAGGTACGGAAGAGCTAGGTGTGGGCTTAGTACCCTGTGTTGCTCCATAGTTTTTCTTTTTGGGGATGAAAATCTTGAATGATTAAATGATTTAAGAACCCGGATTTTGCTGTGAAAGACTTTGGAATATTCTTGATGATATTCCAGAGCAGTGCATTCAGATGGCGTGCGATTCCAAGCCCCAGTGTGGCCGAAATTAAATTTTCAGTGCATTCACACTGGAAACGCCAAATAAATGGGATAACTCCTAAACGGTGATCCAGATCTGGGATCCGAGTGTACGGATGGGTCCGGAATGGGGTGTTTACCCCAG
Source organism: Viscum album (assembly GCA_963277665.1). Lineage (NCBI taxonomy): Eukaryota > Viridiplantae > Streptophyta > Magnoliopsida > Santalales > Viscaceae > Viscum > Viscum album. Next base: position 1,375,496,076 of record OY728135.1, read on the forward strand.
GAACGATATAAAACATGTCGACGCGGGACGTTTGGACCCCTCGCTCGCTATCGGAGCGTGGAACAGATAAATTAGATGATTAATTTATTCGTTTAATTGCTTAACTTGGGTATCTCATAAACAGTGGCTCGGATTGGAAAACTAAGGACACCTTTGAGTTCAGAGCGTGTCGTTTACCCAAGGAGGGTTGTAAGTTTTGCGGGTGTGGGCCGTCGGTGAAAAATGGCCCTAGGGGCATTTTCATAATTTGGCGGCTTTGGGCGTTCAGCTTTATAACTTTTAAAAGGAAGCTCAGAATCAAATTCTGAGACCACCGTTGTGCTCAGGAGGTAGTTTTTACCCTAGTAGAGGTTTAATTTTGACCACTCCAAAGGTTTCAGATGTGAGGAAAATTATGGCTTTTAATTAATTAAAATTCTTTTTTTTATTTAAACCCTTCTTCTTCCCCTTCCTCCATTGTTCTCCCCTGAAGAAACCCCCTTAAGGCAGCCCCTCAATCTCCCTCTCCTCCTCCACTCCGGAGAGGCCGCTCCGGAAAGTCGACGACGCAGCGGCGGATCCACCGTGAAGCTCCGGGCAACGCCCAAGAGGTAGGAGGCTTTGGTTGGGTTTTAATTTTCAAACCTTATTTCAACCTCAATTATATGCGTCACTTATTTTTTTATCGCCGAATAAAATCCCATGAATGCATAGTAGTATTTATTCTCTTTCCGACACATCTTTCGGATTTCAATTCCGAGTCATGAGCTTCACGCAGTAGTCCGGCGAAGTTTGCGGGAAATTTAGGAGTTCCAGGGGGTTTTTCTGGCGGTTCAGCGAGGTTCCAAGGCGGCGCGGCGGTGGAATGAGGCGGCGCAATAGCTTCTCCATGCGGGAAAGCAGTGGCGTCGGCTGAGGCGGGGCGGCGGCGGGAAAGAGGGTGCGAGGCGCCATCGGGGCTGGCCGGCATGATGGCGAGGAGGGGTTGCGGCGCACGACCCCCGTGCAGAGACAACGACCCGCGTCACGCGGGTCGTCCCATAGTCACTAGCTTCAGCCAGTCAGCCACACGGTGGACCGAGTCCACTACCAGCCCGCGCGGCCAAGCCGCGGGCTAGGCCGGTCCAGCCCAAGGGGCTTTGCCCCTCATTTTTCTGACGCCCGTAAATTTTTCTATGGGCGTCTGTTTTGCGTGCCGTCAGCGGAAGCGTGGACCTCACGTCGAGGGAACCGTGTTGAGATGGTTTTGGGAATTTTTAATTTCCAAAACGAGGGGCCTCGGAGGCGTGGAATGTCTTTAAGTGAATTGATGTTTTCTTCGAGGGATCTTGTTTTGGACGGCGCGAACGCGTCCAATGTCCCAATTGAGCGCCGTCAGGGGCGTTGGGACCCTGGTGTCGAGGCGAAGCATTCCAAGGTGGTTTCGGGAATTAAATCTGGAGTTGAGGCGTGGCCCCCATGGCCCGTCTTCTGAGCTGCGAGCAGCTTTTAGAGACTTCCTCACCAGGAGTCCGTTCGGGGCGTGCGGGCAGTCGATTTTGGTTGTTTTTCCAAGGGGATTGCAATGGTGCAATCCGCCCACCCTAATTCCGCACGATGGTGCGGGCCCCACGAGGGCCGTTTGGGCGTTGACGGTGATTTTTCCGTCTCTATCACGGGGCAACCCTTTTGGACAAGTGAATAGTCCATCTTGTGTACTATTTCGAGAGTATCGTAACGGTGCGATTCGTTGGCAGCACTTCGGGACCGGGGTGCGGGTCCAGCGTGGTACCGCTCGTGCGTGGTAAGCCAGAATGCATATTTTTCTCTAGATACCCGTTCCACTCAAGTGAGTAGTGCTTTTGATATGCTTTTTTGAGAGAATTGTGATGGTGCAGTTTGTCGGACCTTTTTCAGGGACGTGGTGTGGGTCCCACCCGACCCAACTACAATGAATAGTACATTTTTCACCGAGTGTTGTTTTTGGGAAATTGAGTAGTAAATCCCGTGTGTTTTTATAAGGGGATCATAGTGATGTGATCCGTTTCTTCAGTATCAGGATTTTGGGTTGGGCCCCACAGGGGTTGGTTACGGTGAATAGTACCTTTATCACCGGTTGACCGTTTCGGGCAAGTAAGTAGTCTATCTCACGTGTTTTTCTGCGGGGATTACAACGGTGTAATCTATTCAGGCAGGCGGAGCCTCATACACGATCTTATTAAATATGGAAATATTAAAGGTGCCCCGGTATCGGTCTTTCTACAATGTTTGTAGCGGACATTTTATGTGTGATCATGTGAACTCATGGGAGAGTGAGGTTGGTGTTTAAAGAGATGTGTTTGATTGTGCCTTAGTCGTTGAGGTTGCAGGTGGGAGTTGTTATGTTACGCCTTCACGTTGACATTGGGTATCGTGTGCCCGATAGCCTTTGGGCTGGAAGATGGTATACTCTGGGAGTATACGGAAATGTTGGGAGGTACATGTGGATGTTGGTACTTGAGAACGTTTGTGCTCTTGGTTGGGGTTGACTTGGGGTCACACGTCGTGTGGTCCCCATGTGCGTTCCATGTTCTACTTTTCCTACCTTTGACCTCTCATGACGTAGAGGGTCCCTCAGTTCTCGTTTGTTGACCAATAGAGTTGAGTTTCCCCTGGATCTGTGCTCGATGGTTTAGATCAGCAGGGTTGAGTGGTTTCCTCTGGTCTTGTTCCGGAGTCAGATGGTTGCACGATACCCACTCCATGTTCGGTTGGCAAGTGTTGTACCATCTAGTAAATATGTCCAATACTATTCTGGGTTTACCCTCCAGCGGGGCTGGGCAGTGGGTTACTCATCGACTTCTCAGGATTTACACTCTAGAAGAGACTAGACAGTGGGTCACCCGACGACTCTTAAGGGTCTACCCTTCAGCAGGGTTGAGCAGTGGGTCGCCCGTCATCTTGTTTTAGGTCTACCCTCTAGCAGTGCTGGGAAGTGGGTCACCTATCTACTTGTTCAGGGTTTACCCTCTAGCAGAGACTAGGCAATGGGTCACCCGACACTCTTGAGGGTCTACCATCCAGCAGGGCTGGGCAGTGGGTCGCCCGTCATCTTGTTCCGGTTTTACCCTCTAGCAGGGTTGGGCAGTGGGTCACCCATCGACTTCTTCCAGGTCTACCCTCCAACAAGGCTGGGCAGTGGGTCACCTGATGTCTTATTCCAGGTTTACCCTCCAGCAGGGATGGGCATTGAGTCACCCGATATCTTATTATGAATTACCATCCATTAGGGCTGGGCAGTGGGTCACTCGTTGACATTCCAGGCTCAGTCCTATCTACTAGGCTAGTCTGTGGATTTCCTCCCTGATTATAGAGCGGGACCCTTGGTTGTACGGGTCAGTGATGTGATGACCTTGTCTTTGAGAAGACCTCTCGACTACGGGGCAGTGACGAGGTGTGGTTTGACATAACATGGAACTCTCAAGTATGAGGGGCGCTTTCCCCACCAAGACGCGTCCTTGTGACGTGACCTAAAACCGTGCGGGCGATTCAGTGCCACCCAAAGAGGATAGTATCAAGGTGCGGTGATTGATCCCTTGACTTTTATTTTGGGGCAGACTTATGGGATGTTGGGCATCGATGGTGTTACTTTTGGGACTGTTGGCTACTCTTTTCTTGGGCTGTGCTACGGGATGGAGATCCCCTTAGGAACTTTTTTGGGCTTCTTGTTTGAGCATATGGACTTGTATATACCTTGTTCTAGTACCCCCTTCTTGGTCTTGGATTCTCTCCTTCCAGGAGAGGCGAAGACGTGTGGGGTATTCCACGTGCTTTCCGTGTATATCTTCTCATGGTTGGACGAGTCTACTCTCCTACTATAGGTAGCGAAGAATCAACGGGAAGTTCATCTTCTCACCGTTTCAAGATCCTTGTGTCTGGACGAGTCTACCTTCATTTCTCTTGTTGGGTTGAGCTGGACTCTTTACTGCACTCTTTGTTGTACTTCTATTTTACTCCCTGTTCGATCTACGACTCACCCTTCAGTACCTCCATTGTTGCTCCCTCGATCCTTTGGGGTATCCAACTGAGTATTTTTATACTCACCCCTGCTTTGGCTTTTCCCGCACTTGGTGTGCCCTTGCAGAAGATGGACAGGTTGGTCATGACCTCAGAGGAGCTTAGGAGTTCGGGAGCTTGGACCGTGTGAGGTGGTCGTAGTCGGGTTCCAGGTGGGAGACCCGTCAGTTGTTTCTTTTTGTTTACCTGTTGTCGGGTTGTGGCATCTTTTCTGGTTGGGCGCGTGTTTTTTCCCTTTTTCCTTTTCAACAATTTACTTGTACTATTTAGAGGTCAATGCACATTTGTGGTATATATATAGCAGGTGCCCTTTTCTCTACTTGTCTTTTCATTTACTCTGCACTTTTGCATTGAGTGTGCTGCATGTGTGTGTGTGTATAGGTGCTTAGGCAAAGGCCTTCCCGAGTTATTTTGCTTTCGGCGCTGGTCGCCAGCCCCTGGCCTATGGAGGCGGGCTTGGGGTAGTTGCGGCTCGATCTCAGGTAGGGTCGGGTCATGACACCTCACACCAACCAGCAGCCCCTTTGGAAGGATGATGCTCCTCCTTCCAATTTCTGATTCCTTCTTCGTCAGGTGCGAAGTAAACCTTAGGGAAAGTATAACGTTTCACAAGTGTGATCATTCAATTCTGTTGAGTATTCTATATGCATTTCATCATGGAATATTCATACCCTATTTTGGGGTTTTTCTAAGACCTTTCATTTTCATCCATTTTAGGTAAAATCAAAGTGTACCACAGCTCTTAGAGTCTTATATGAATACAAGGTAGGGTTCCTACATGCCTTCCCTCCGTTTTGTTGCGATTTATAAGAAACAAACTATTGTGTCATTAGTCGGTGCCTACCAGATTTTTGAAATTTTATCCATTTTAATTACTGTAATGGTTTTGTTTTATTATTGTAGCCTTAATAATATTAAATTAATTTTTTTGAATGGTTGCAACAAGATCGGTCACCCATTTGTGTGTGCCGACATAGTCGGCGTACTTTTCCATTAGTCGGGTTATTAATTTAATTAGTTGCAGGTATTGTGTAGCCCCTTTTTATTGTTTTTAAATTAAATGAATAGTTGATTGAAATATTGAAACAAATTTGGACACCTATTTGGGCATGCTGACAGGATTGGTGTATTTGGTCATTATCCAAGGATATTGTTTGATTAATTTCATGTGTTGCGAAGCAAATTTTTATTATAATTAAATTAAATAAATAGTTTCTTGAACATGAGCATCTATTACTGAATCATTGCAACTTGTTTCTATGAACTATTTACTTTTTAAATATGCATTATCCACTGAGGTTGATATGATATGTATATTTATTTGCAATTTTTTATATTGTACTATTAAATTTATGCCTTGTGATGCATGGGTGTATCATGTTAGTTTTCAAACTGCGACTTTGTATGCTGATTATGTCATATCCTCTACTGTGAAAATGTTATTTAAATTCAGGTTGGGGAAAACATGAGGGTATCATATTAAAGGCAACACTTATATCCTTTGTTCCTAACAGGTTACCTCTATGTGTTGGAGGGCGGTGTCGTTGGCTTTGACAGACTGAGACTTCTCCATAATTTCTAATACTTTTGAGAGATACCGGTTCCAAAATGGCCCATCGAGATGGATCCATTGGTAATGTGTCTTAGATAATCTTGGATGACACTCGACACCTTTTGGAGGGATCAGGACTGACTCGGGGTAAACACATGCCTCGGGCGATACTTGGTCTTTCAAAATATTGCCTTGGACAGGCTCAGTGGCATTGGATAAATTGATAGATGTTCCGTAGCGATACCTTTAGGATGGGCTTAGACTCCAACTCTCAACTTAAACATTAAATAATGAAGCACATAAGGTTTATGTTATTTCTAATTAAGTCTATTGAGAATAGATATATTTTCCCTAATATGTGTAAGTGTGCCTGGTTGACACTCGACTTGAACCCCATGTTAAAGCACAAGATTGGGGTATACATTTTCATGGTTTACCTTGCTTTATAGGTTATATATATGTGTCTGGGTGTGTGTGTTCCTGCATTTCTACTGACTGGTACCCTTTCAGACTACCATCTTAGGTTGATGCGGGTGACCAAGCACAGGTTCCCTTTGGGACCTAGTCCGACTTATTTCTTTCATTACACTGTAATTAATATATTTGAAATGGTTATGTAATGGAACACTAAATTATTATTTTTGCACGAAATGGAAAGGTTTAGACACCATGGGTTTCGGCCTATTGGGATTTTATCTCACACACTCCTCGGGCATCGTCAAAACCCATATAGATTATATGCTTGTAGGTATTGATAAGGGGAAGCGTGTTTCTTATGATGATTGACTATTCATTACCCTTTAGGATAGAGACTGGGGCAGAGGACCAGGCCTTGCTCGTGATGCAGTTGATGCATGTGTATTTTTTTTAGTTGACTGTGTGTTTGAGTTTTGTTTTCTGTACTTTCTGTCTATACTCATATCATGGAATGAAACTCTTTTGTGAGTTTCCACACTTGGTTTTTATTATATAGTTGGATTATTTACATTTCGTCTACTGTAGTTTATTTATTCACATGCTTCCACTACTTATTATTTGTTGTTGTTTAATTCTGCTGTGATATTATCTGTTACCTATGATGGCATAGTCTCCCTCACAGAAACAAAAAGGGCCCTCGCTACTAGTCGATAGCCTTGGGTGTTTGGGATGATGCGCTTGAGGTTATGTGATGCACTGGTCTGGCCACCGTCTTAGAGGTGAGTCGAGTCAGGATGTTACAAAAATAGGTTAAAAATATGCATTTTAAATGGTAAAAAATTATTATTTACTAATTGATAACTAATACATTAAATTTTGTCATTGTTTTATTTATTTAAACAATAAAAAAATTATATTTCTTACTAAAAATAAGGTAAATTTTTCATTTAAAAATTATATTAAAAAATGATTAATTTAAATAAAATATTTTTTTATCGATGATTAACTAAAGTTATTTTCCTTATGGCTACCCAATTATTTCATCGATGTTAATAATTTAATTTAATAGTAATTACTTGAATAATATACATATATATATAATTTATTGTTTTTTATTCTTTAAAAATAAAAAATTCTTAAAATTGTATATTTCATAAAAAAATTCAGTAAAATAAAAGTCATTTCTTCAAATGAATTAATATATGTTATTTGTACTGAAAAACTAATTATTTTATTTCCAATAAATTATTTGTGATAAAAATAGATAAAATTTATATCGACAAAAACTATATTGTATCATCTATATTGTTTTAATTTATAAATGGTTATAATTTTTTCTATAATTATATTTGATAGAAATATATGCTATTATTTTTTATTAGTATCATATATTAATTAGTTTATGCTACGGTTAATATATTATAATTGAACAGAAAAATATACTTATGAATGATAAACATATTATTTTTATAAAGAAAATGTTTCAGAAAATTAGTACTGTAACAATATTCTTCTTTGATCAAAAATCACCAAAGAACATATAACACATGATGAAGGAGTTTAGAAGTGGATCCATATAAACATGGAAATAAATATCAATGATGAATCAATTTATATGGAAAATAATTGAATATGAAGTGAATATAATTATATTGTTTGATATTCATAATGATAATAAATGTGATGATGCATATAAAATTATTGAAATGATTTAAATATCAAAAAATAATTCTTGATTCAAGATGGGAATGAGATATCAAGCTGTAATGTTATCTGATGATATTAATATAAGATAGATAACATAATGAGTTCACAAGGACTTAAATTACCTAGATGAAAGAATCCATGTTACAAAAATATTAATTTATATTATATATCTATATAGAATGATTTACTACTAATATTTTTGAAATATATTCAAAATAAATCTCCAAAGTCACTAAGTTGGAGTGAAGTAATAAATGTAAAGATAAGATTAAATAAGAAATAAATTTTAATGGTATTTCTATTAGACAATGTGAGATAATAAATTGTATTAAAACCATATATTTAATATTTTTGGGGAAAACACTAGTGTAATACTCAAGGGAACATGGGAAAAATGTGATAACACATGAATAGGGAATGATTGTGAAAAAATGAGGATATATCAGCACAGTTGATGTAGTGGAAATTGATTGAACTCATTATATTGAAAATATATCTTGGTGACATAAATATCATTAATATGGAATATTAAAGAGAATATGCTTGAAAAAACAACCCACTTAAGAGAAATAATAATGATTTCTTGATAGGAAGTGAAGATAATCTTATATTGTGCCTAAAAACTGATACTTTAGGAGTATCAATAAAGAAGAGAAAAATAATAACCTATAATTACCATTGATTCAAAATCCTCAAAATTAAAAATAAGATTAAGAAAAAATGGAGTCCTAGTTAATGTAAACTAGAGAAAATATTCATTAGTTTTCATTATCCTTGAAGATTGAGTTAACATTGATGCTAAAACAATTATATACATTATCAGAAGGATTGGATAAAAATTAAAATTGAGTGAAATGCTAATGTTATTGAATATTTAAAGGAATTTTATGTCATTATTTGTGATGAAGAGGACCTAATTTATTGAATCAATTCTAAATTAATCAGATTGAATATCAACTTTAATTATTTGGGATGATGCTTCGAACTGGAAGGATCTAGTTTAGAGAACATATGGGAGTAGAAACCACTATACTTTCTAATATTGGAAAAATGGTTTTTGGATTATACTTGTCCATATTAATATATATTATTATGATAATATTATTAGAATGTATATATATTAAATAATATAAATCATTGAAAGGACATGGTTTCTCAGGATGGGATGAACCATATAAGACACCACACACTATTCTATCATTATTTCCAACATTGTACATGGTGCATTTGATTGTTAAATTAAACACGCAATGTTATCCAAATAAATAAGGTAATCTTATATTAAGAATTTGGTAAATAATTAAACTATAAATTATTGTTTGAAAAAATATTAATAACACAATATTCACCACTATATCAGGTGTCTTTATAGACACTAAAGTAATTTCAATGGGTATTAGTAACTTTTTTCACTCTTGTTGAATAAAGAAGTAATTTCCCTTCTATTTTTAGGGAAATTTATAAGGTAAGTATTTGAAAAAGTTTTATAACTTTCTCATATGACATATTTTGTTTTCTGGACCCCAATGTGCATAAATGGATGATTCTACTATGAAACTGAAAAAAAAGAAAAAGAAAAATAGAAAGATGTGGGAGACCTCAAAAATAAAATTTTATTAACCACTACCTAAAGGTAATCGTAGTTGTAAGTATTGTGATAAATCCATTGAAAATTTTCTTATGATGAATCATTCTTAGGATATAAAGAATATAAAGAGTATGCATATGATGAATCACATAAACTTTTAAACAAAAAAATAAATGAATATCATTAAAGGGGTCATATTGAAGTTGTTATATATACAAATTCACATATTAATGAACCAAAGGAGGATAAATCATAGATGGAAAAGAAAGCAAATGAAATGTAAAATTCATTAGTAAATATAGTTACAATATAAAACATCATTAAAAAATTCCCAATTATATTATTTATTTTTTGGTAATATATATATATTTTTCTAATGATTAATTTAAAATATATTTTTTGAGAATGGATATTTTAAGTATTTTATTACTAAAGTGGTTCATATATTTAGAAAACTACACAATATCCTAATGTATTTTAAATATTCTCATGTGTAATATAATCAAAAAGGGTTTGAGAGATTGAATACATAATGATATATTGATGGAAAAATCGTTTTCATCAAACATATGGAAAAATAATGGTTTGGAATATAGGTTGATATTAGCAGAGGATAAAAATAAATCCCTCAATATATTGTTACTTGACGATCCAATGACATAGAATAATTTTTATGAGGCTAAACCGAGACATCTCAAGGTACATCGAAAGGAATATATACTTCCCCAAATGATTTTTAAAATTTCCGTAATTTTATAAAGGATAATATTGAGTTGAAAAAAGTGATTATTCTCATATTTTGATCAAAATTATGATGGATCATAGATACTTATACCCAACTATCCTGATAAATATTTGTTAACAAATTTTATATTGACGAATTATAAAGTAATTATATCAAAATTTAGAAAAATTTGGATAAAGAAAAATGTTGTGAAACCCAACACATCATAAACGGTTGATGTAAAAGTATAAAACAAATAATTTCCATAAAGTGGACTCAAAATAATGGGATTTATATCAAAAAATAAAAAACAATATAATTTTTTTGGACAACTACTAATGTAAAAAGAACATGTTTTTATGGTTACTTATGGTGATGGTGGTCATTTGGACATAAGGATATTTATTTCCTGTATAAAATGGATGCATGTAGAAGAAATATATTCCTTGAAGTCAAGGTGACTTGTGTTAAAGTTAATAAGAATTTTTATATGTATAAAAAAACATTATAAGAACACATAATTTATCTATAAGTAATAGTTAAAATGGTCTAGTAAAATTCCATGAGTATAAAAATATAGGTTGTCTTTCTATAATGAGTGTTGATATATAAATACTATTACCAAATCAAATGTTGATGAAATTTAATTCCTAAAATGTCTATTACATATGGTATTAATGGAATATAGGCCATCTTTTGGAGTTAAAAAATATTATAAAAACGTGGAAATCTCTAATTTAGTCATTGATGAAATTTGATTAAAATGTATATAAAAAGTTACAATTATTCTATAATGGAAAGAAAATATAAATCATAGACCATTATAATATATACATTAATATGAAATTAAAATTTATTATGATATAATATTGAATGATATAATCAATAAAATAAAGAGATAGAATGATTTTTATTAGCGTTTAGTAGTCCATATTAATATTTTGAGTGGTCTTGAGAGAAGGATTACACAAGAGCCAATGATGTCTATGAAATTTTTAAAATTTATGAACATGACACCACTACATGCATAAAATAACTTACTAAATAGGAAAATTTAGTGAAGATTAAAAGTTAAAATCTTATGTTTCAAAATTAAAAAAAAAATATACAAATAAACTATATTCCACAATAAATTATAATAATAAGAATATATAAAAGAAATGATTTGAAATATATTCATCCTAGTTGTAATTATCATGGATAATATTGAAATAAAAAATGAATATTCTCTTTTAGATGATGCGAATAATGTCACTGAAACTATGATAAAAGGTCTAAAACATAAATGAAATCAAGAATTTACAATAAAGTATAAATTTGTAATTTAATAATGAATGAATCGTAATGAGTTATAAATATTTTAGTGTTGTATGTAGAGGAGTTATTAGGTTGAAAATAAAATCCCAACCATATTTATCACATTAATGAGTTGATGAAAACACAACTAATTTCCTAATTTAGGTTGTTCTTTAAAATTGAAGATGTTATTGAAGTTGATGAAAAAAAGAGATAAAACGTATATTTAGTCATTTATAGTTAAAAGGATAATAATTCATCGAATACATCAGTTGATATTATGTTTCATCTATAGAACACATCACTTTAAAAATATCAATTGACAATTTTTATCAACTATGATGAAAATTTATTCATGTTTATTTGTAAATAAAAACAAACCTTGATGAATAAAGATGTAGATCATCCATCAAGGGATATCATAGAAGAGAAAGAAACAAGATTTTTTTTTATTTTTAAATCAAAACATATGGACTAGCCCAATGAAACTAATGGGTTGGCTATAATTATAACATTCCCAATACTATTTAAATTTATGTTGAATATTGTTATGAAGGGTATGTGAATATCTTAAAAAAATAAATGGGGTAGAAAAAACATTTAATTTTAGTTTTTGTGATGTATTTATTTAATTTGGGTGTTAGTTCTGTAAAACTATGTGAATATAATATTGAAATCCCCAAAAAATTGATTTTTTAGTTTGTATCACATTGTTTATAAATCAATATAGCATTTAAATATACATTTATCACTCTTATATAGAAAAAGTGGTTATCTCACAAAGAAGTATAGTTTAATAGTTGATATGAAATTTCTAGGAAAAATCTTAGGTCAACAACCTCCCATGTAAATTAAATAAATATAATATTAAAGTGAGAAAAAACAAATTATATGGTAAAAATAAGGGAATATGGTTTTAAAAAATAATGGATGGTGTTGAGATGATAATGTGTTTTATAATACTTATTTCTTAAATACAGGGGAGAAAAAATTTCCCTTTTCATTTATGGTGTATTAGGGGGAGAGTAAAATATTATAAATAATATCGCTATTCAATTAGGTGAATCCCTTTAAGTTATTGAAAAAATGGAAATGGAGATAATGAAGTTCCAAATGTTTTGTGTTTATTATATTTATAATCAATAATAATGACAATAGGTCAAAAAAGTATATTATATATGTTAGGTGATAGATAATGATTCTACCTAATTGAGATAAAGATTCATTCTATGTATTATGATAAATATCAATGAAATTATTTTTCTAAATCAATAGGTTAATAGTATGATTTAGGAATGTTTATAAATAATCATAAATGTTTTAGATAATTAAAATGTGAATGGAATGTGCTATTGTTTAAGTAAAACCTAAAATAGATTACAATTATTGGTAAATTAAGGATGATGTTTTCTACACAATAAACCGATTATCATCTTGTATAGATATAATTTAATGATTTTAACATTTCTAAATATTAGAAGAAATTTTAAAAAATTTATAGAGAAGCCCTATTTGTTTCTTCATGCATGAATTGTGTAAGAATTAGTGAATTTAGTCACATATATGAATTTAAAGAAGAATTTAGTTAAATTCTATAGTTATGTGATGATAAAGACATATGAAATGTTAAATTGAGTCTTTAATTGTTCGAAAAAACATCAAAACAAATCTAATGATATTTCATTTTATATTAAGAATTTCTATAAATAAATGATTCTAATATTAAGGGATTTTATTATTTTTGGAAGGTTTTCATTGAATAATCCTTGAATTAATATTATTGATTTTAGATTTTGTTTTTTAATATAGAAATTATTTGTGTATGGATATCATAAGGCATTAAAATAAATTTATAAGACTGTCTTATAGTTCCTGAGATATTTTATAATCTTACATTATAGTACATTATATGAATTCACAATAAAGTTTATTATTAGATCTATAAATAAAGAAACTTTTATTAGCGCGCAATATATCATAAGTATTTTTATGGGACTACATGATACATTTTTAAACAATACACGATAATTTAATTAAATACATAAGACTTGGATACTTTGTAAGACTCATCTAAGAGTTCTAACCAAATTTATCATGTAGATAAAGGAATATCTGAAAACAATTTATCATGATTTAAATATTTTTATTAATACTTTATTTGAATTTAGGGAAGTTTATAATTCTTAATAAATAGTTGAAAAAACCTTAAGTGATCAACATATGACAATCCTATAACATTTCAGGGTTAATTAGTGTTGAAAAAAATTAAAAACAAGTATAAATTTGAATATCATACTATGAAAACCCTTCCTTTCTTACAAACCTAAACCTAATTTGTTACACAAAATCTTCACTTAATACAACATGGATGATTGAGAGTTTAAGTTTCTTTGGGGCTTAGAAAAATTACATAACAATTTAAAACATGAAATACAACATCTTTATTGAAAACATCCTTTACATGACCACTATATTCCCTCATACATAGCATTGCATGGGATAACCTGAGGACATGCATAAGAAAAGAGTGATCTATAAAGCTCAGTAAGGAAAAAATCATGGAATAACATGATTAATATAATAAATGTTAGAAAATAGGCATATCAGTAGAGTATAAGAGAAGTATAAACATAAAGTCATGATAAATAATGATAATCATAACATGGAAATGTGGAAACAACACTTAACATGGAATTCACATGAGCCAAGGCCCATTGCACATGGAGAATGAGTAAATCCTCATTGCACATGAATCATGAGTAAAACCTCATTGAACTTGAATTATTATGAGTAAAAACCCATTTCACATGAAGTATCATGATACTATACTTTACCCAACGCATTGGAGTGCTATAAGGGTGCACCCTTCTTAAACATTTCATTTCACGCATAAGTGTGCCACATAGATCATATAACATAGATTCATAAAACATAATAATTTATTCCATGAAAAAGTAATGTGGATTAAATACATGGAACCATTTAAAAAATATGTAAATGTGCATAAAGTTGAATACCATTGATAGAGAAATAGGCATGGTATTCACTACACAGTGACGTTGGTTTGGAAATTCGGTGCAATTTTCTACAGCGTAACGGCATGACGTAAGAATTCATAAAAAAGGTTGATGAGAGATAAAGGGGTGTATCATCATATGTACATGAAATGGACAGTAATGGGGTTATATAGATACATTTCCCAACAATTGTAATGTAATTTTTATGCATAATTCAAAAGGATTACTTGGATGTAAAAGAAGAGAGAGAAATCCCTCACTGAATTTTGGCATAGTAACGGGTGTATATGGGAGGCATTTGATGAGAGAGAAAGGGGTCCCACATCATTGAAACATAAAGAGGGAAGAATGGGGGAGGTTTTAAAACATACCCCAACATTTATAATTGAAATTAAAAGGGCATAACAACATTAAGAAAATTGGACAAAAATGAGAAAGGAAGAAAAAACCCTTACATAGAAGTGTGCTTCCAAAGGCTTGAGAGAGGCTTGAGAGAGGGTTCTTGGGAGCTTCGGGCACGTTGGGAGGATTCTAGGGAGAGTAAGGAAGAGTTTGGACGAACTCCAAAGGCTTGGAGTGAATATAAAGTGTGATATTGGGTGTGTTTATATAGGAAATATGAGGGAATTATTCATTATTTAGGGTTGGGACACCTCACATAAAATTAATTCAAAACACAAACCAAACCCCTATTTTTGCTAATGTGTTTTGTCAAAGGGGAGTATAAAACAATATTTTACAATTCCAATGTCCGAAATGCTTAAAATAATGGGGTTTCTTATGTGGAGGTGAGTCACACTCCCAAGGATAACAATTTAAAAATACAAGATGTTTAATAAGCATTGAAGGGTCCATTAATTCTTTGTAAAATATGTCAAACAAACCCAAAATAACATTATTTAAATGGTAAAACATATATTGGCCGAACATAAGTCTTATATTATTTTATTACATCACTATTCGGTCATTATGATGTCATAAAACACATTATATATTTAAATGATATTAAATTTTTACCCCAAAATTTGACTGTCTCCGAAAATTATGAAAAATTCACCGTTGGATAATTTAGAAGTCCAGATTCTAGAAATAATATTTATTTTATATAAATAATTTTATAAATATGTTAATTTTATCTTTTAAAATTGAAACTGACATTTATCGAAAATTTACGGGTTTTGACAAAAAATGGCTTTAAAACCTTAATAAAAATTATAATTGCATCCATAAAATTATATGTACATTTATATTTAATAAATAATAATTTAATAATAATTATTATTATTATTATTTATTAAAATTTTATTTAATACAAAAATCTATTAATTCATCAAAATATATTGCTGAGTTGAATGTTAACTAAAAACACTATTTGAGCTTTAAAAACTATTTACAAGGTAACAAAAATAACATGAAAATATATCCATTATTATATATAAAAATAATGTACATAAACATAGTGCTAAGTTCTTATTACATAACCCCTTATAACACCCGCATAAGACTGAAGAGTAAGGTGTGCGATGATGACTGACTCTTGCGGTGGCTCAGATAACATTGCTCAGGTGGTAATCACTATCAACTTCCACTTCTCTCATTGGTAGTGTCGCTCGATCTTAACCTGTTGAATCTTAGATTGGGCTTGGTCAAGGTAGAATCCTAATGACACCACCTCTTTTCCGAGTTCCGAAAAATGGGCTTTGTATGGGGCACACCTACTAGATGAGGCCATCACTTCCTTTGTCTGAGTAAATTGGATTCATTAAATTCATATATTTATACTAATTATGTGATCACTTTTCAACGACTATATTAGAAACGGTCATAATTCTTAACATAAAACCAAAGATGTTGAAATTTAATATAAACATATTACATAAAGAGACATTTAATTAGATCAATATGGTCTTCCATTAATGAATGTTTGGGTCGTTACAATCTTCCCCCTTAAGAAATGTTTCCCTCAAAATTTACTTTTCCCATACTAAAACAAATGTGGGTAACTCTGCTTCATCACTTCCTCCAATTCCCACATCGGTTCACCAAATTCTTGGTTTCACCACAACTCATTGACGAGGGGAATTGTATTATTTCATATACCTTTTTCTCTATGGTCTACGATCGTCACTGGTTGCCCCCCATAAGATAGATCATCCTCTAACTGTACCATATCTGAAGAGAGTACATGTGAAGGGTCCTATATGTACTTCCTTAAGATGGATACATGAAAAATATCATGTACTTTGGCCATGGTAGGTGGAAGTGCTTGTCAATAGGCCACAACCCCAACACGATCAAGAATCTCGAAGGGCTCGATGTACCTTAGACATAACTTACACTTCTTTCCTAACCACGTGACCTTCTTCCACAGAGGTATGCGTAGAAATACCATATCTCCAACTTTAAACTCAAGGTCTCATTGATGGTTATCACCATAACTCTTCTATTGACTCTGGGATGCCTTGATATGCTGCTAATTTTTTTTTCACCTTCTCCATCATTTCTTCAACCATTTCTAGTCTAAGTAGAAAAATCTCACCGACCACATCCCAACATGATGGTGTACTACACCTTTTCCCATAAAGGGCTTCATATGGTGCTATTTGGATTCTCGAGTGGAAATTGTTATTATAATAGAACTCAACAAGAGGAAGATGTTGATCCAATCCTCATTTAAAGTCCATTTAGCATGCTCTCAACATGTCTTCACGTTTTTGGATAGTCCTCCCGGATTGGCCATCATTTTGAGGATGATATGTCATACTAAAGTTCAGTTCAGTATTAAGAGCATGTTGAAGACTCTTCCAAAACATAGAGGTGAATCTTGGATCTCGATCTGACATAATATATAGTGGTGCCCCATATAGACTTACCACATCCCTGATATATATCTATGCCATTTGATCCAAAGAGAAATCCTCCCAAATAGAAATGAAGTGTGCAGGCTTTATAAGATGATCCACAACAACCTAGATTGAATTATTGCCTTTTGATGTCTTCATAAGTCCAGTGAAAAAGTACATGGTGATGTTCTCCCATTTCCATTTTGGTATGGGAAAAGGTTGCATCATCCCCTGAGACTTCTGCCTCTCTGCCTTCACTTGCTGACACACCAGGAACTTTGATGTATATTCAGTTATTTCATTCTTAATATTATCCCACCAATAATGCTCTTGGAGATCTCGATACATATTTGTGTTTCCTGGGTGAATAGAGAAATTTGAACTATGTGCATCATCCATAAATTTCCTTCTTCATCTCCAGACTTGCTGGAACACATTGGCTTTTCCCAACTCTCACAATTACTTCTTCATTAACATTAAACTCTGAGGATTTCACTTTTCCAATATCTTCCACTTTTTCCATTAATTCCCACATCGTCCTTTTGGGAATCCTTTAACCTTTTCAAAAGTGAAAGTTGAACAATAATTTGTGAGAGTATTGATGATGATCCCCTCTTTATGATTCTCATGTCCATCCTCATAAAATCTAAGAAGATTGGATCCTTTTCAATTCACATCAACGATAGAATTAGTGGGTCCTTTCTACTTAGAGCATCTGCCACCTTGTTCGCTTTCCCAGGGTGGTAATGGATTCAGAAGTCATAGTCTTTGATCATTCTAACCATCTTCATTAGTGCATATTCATCTCTTTCTGTGTGAAAATGAAATTGAGGATTTTTTGGTCCATATATATTTCACATTTCTCCCCTAAGAGATAATGCCGCCAAATTTTCAAATTGAATATCACTGCAGCCAACTCGAGGTCATGTGATGGATTGTTCTATTCATGAACATTCAATTTCCTCAAAGCATAGGCAATGACTTTTTCATTTTGAATCAACACACATCCCAGGCCCTTCTTCGAAGCGTCCCTGAATACCACAAAAAGTTCTCCACTTGTGGGTAATGTGAGTACGTGGACAGTGATAATCCTCCTTTTCAACTACTTGAAGCTTTCTTTTCATTCATCACTCTAAACAAAATTTACTCCCTTCGAAGTTAGCTTGGTAAGAGGGTTGGAAAATTGTGAGATATTTATCACAAATAGCCGATAATATCGGGATAACCCCAAGAAGCTTTGGATATCTGTTAACGATATTGGCCTCGACCATCCTTTAATTTCATCTGTTTTGGAGGGATCCAAAGATATCACATTGCTTGTGATGATATGGCCCTAGAATGATACCTCCTTCAACCAGAACTCACACTTGTTGTACTTGGAATAAATCTTCTCCTTCTACAAGGTCTTTAGTACAATTATTAGATGCTCCTCATGATCCCCCTGAGTTTTAGAGTATATCTGAATATCATCTATAAATACTACCACAAATTTGTCGAGGTAATCTCTAAAGACTCTATTTATCAAATCCATGAATATTTCTTGAGCATTAGTGATTCCGAAAAGAATTACTATGAATTCATAGTGCCCTTATCTTATATGAAAAGCATTCTTGGGGATATCTTTCTTCTTCACCCTTACTTGATAATACCCCGACTACAAATCCACCTTGGAGAAGTATTGTGCTTCATGTAGCTGATCAAAAAAGTCATCAACTCATGGGAGAGGATACTTGTTCTTTATCGTGATTTTGTTGAGCTCGTGATTATCGATGAAAAATCACATTGACAGATCCTTCTTCTTGACGAAGAGGACTGGTGCACCCCATGGTGAAGCCCTTGGGAGTATAAAACCTTTATCCATATTCTCTTGTGGTTGTTTCTTCAGATATTTGATCTTCACAATAGCCATTCTATATAGACTTTTGAATATTGGAAACACCCCCGGTATAAGTTCAATTGAGAATTAAATATATCTTCTTGGAGGAAGACAAGGAAATTCCTCGGGAAACACTTCAGTGAATTCTCTCACAATAGGAATGTCTTTATGGATGGTTTCTTCCTTGGACTCAATCATCAGAGCTAGATACGAGTCCTCATAGGTATGTAATATTCACACTTGAGATGATGGAGCTAAATAAGATTAATCTTCCTCCTTGCACTTGTAAAGAATCGAGGGTCAATTTTCCACATGGAGAGTGATTTCTCTCCCACAGAAATTTATGTTGGATCTATATAAGTAAAGCCAATCCATGCCAATAATTGCATCAAATTCCACCAGAGAGAGTATGAAAAGGTTATCTAGGATGTTCAATCCACAGATTATGACAGGGGAGGAGTTATATCCATGGGATGCAATAATCACCCCATTTTCCGTACTCACTGACATCTTCACTTCCATGATTTGTGGTGTTGATGGTATTTTTCTTCTAAACTTTGGATATATAAAAGAATGTGTAGAACTGGAATAAAAAAGTACGTTTACTTTTATTGGATGAATAACTAGTGTACCTGTCACCACTTCGTTTTCGGGGTTCACTTCGGCAGTAGTGATGGAAAAATATCACCCTTGCTGCCTTGGATGTTGTTGGTTGCCTCCGAAAACCCTTAGCTTAGGGAACTAATTTTCAAGATGCCTTGGTTTTTTGAAATTGTAGCAATGAACCACACCTTGAGGTTTGAATGGAGTGTTTCTCTCCTCTATCACAACCGCGGGTCCTTCTTGCTGACAGTTTAGATCTTGGTTCCCTTCTCTTCCACACCTAAAGCATTTTCTTGTACCCTTTAGGCAATTTTCGAGGTTCTTTTTTCTGCACCTTTGGAAAGTGGGGTGCTGGATCTTCTTAGCACCATTGGATTTATCCATCAGACCACCAGGATTGAATTACACCTTATTCTTCTTATCCCGATGATACCCCAAAGATTTTACAATCTCTGTTTCGACCTTGAGGGCACATCAGACAATTTCCTCATAGCATTCGAAGTCACAGATTTCCAGTGCTTTCTGCAGGCTAGGTTTCAGCCCACCAAAGAAGTGGTCAACCATGCATTCAGGGGTAACGACAAAGCCGAAAGTGTATTGTGCAAGCTGTGTGAAGTTTTAATCATGCGCTTCAACAGATTCATCGTATTTTTTCTTGAGGGAAAGCAAGTCCCTTTCCATATTAAGACAGAGGGTGCACAAAAATTTTATTAAAAACATCTTCCAGAAATCCTTCCATTGCAATGCCTTGTTCTCCTCCTCAGGCATCCTATTTTTTATCAATGTCCACCATTGATCATCTTCACCCTCCATACGATAAGCAGCCAAGAGAACCTTCTCTTGTTCAAAACATTGTTGGATAAGATATTTTCAATGGATTTGATCCATTGTTCAATAATTGTGGGATCAGATGATCCATTAAAATTAGAAGGTCTTTGTCTCATGAAGCTGTCGATAGAAACTTGTTATTTATTATGAGGGGTTGAACGTTCCTCTTGACCCATGTTTCTATTCAAATCGTGGGTTAGCTGAGATAGAAGCGTGATAAATTTCGTGATTCCCTCTCCCATAGGATTGGGAATCTCATTATTACAATCATCATGTGGATCTTCACATCAGTTGTTAGCTCCAGTTCTCCTATTACCGGCCATTGGCTGGAATAAAAGGAAAGTTAGAGGTAACACATAAAAGGTAATATAAGGGCAAAACTGATGACTTATAAATAACTCTTATTTCCTTAACATATGAATCTACTTCCTTTAGTCTATGTTATCCGTGATATACTTTCTAACATATATTCTTAGGGAATTTTTTTGACCCTTAACAATGGTTCATACTAAGCTTTTGAATTTAGCAAAGCATATCCTCCGAGAGTGTTTTAACCAAGAGTGTATCAAGGCCCATTGTTGTGCACCAGTTCTCATTTGAGTATAGCTCAAAGCGGTGTTTTTAGGTTTTAACCATAGGATACATCTGTGCTAAAGCTGCCTCTACCTACTCGTATCCAGACAGGGATGTATTTTCTTGAAAAACCACTCACTCAATAACCACCAAAACATAATGATGTTTTTATTATACTTAGTCTTATCTCTAATGCTTTACAAGGCTTTTCTAATCCTAGTACCAAAAATAACTAAACCTATCCTATGATACCAACTATGACAACCCTTCTTTATTTATAAATTTAAACCTGATTTATTACATAAAACCTTCACTTGATACAACATGGAAGATCAAGAGGTCTAGTGTATTTGGGGCTTAGGAACATTACATAACAACTTAAAACATGAAATACAACATCTTTATTGAAAACTTCTTTTACATGACCACTACATTACCTCGTACAGAGCATTGCATGGGATAACCTAAGGACATGCATAAGAAAAGGGTGAGCTATAAATCCCAATAAGGGAATAATCATGGAATAACATGAGGAATACAATACATTTTAGGCAATCAGCATGTCAATAGAGCATGAGAGAAGTATAAACATAAAGGCATGATAAATCATGATAATCATAACATGGAAATGGGGCAACAACACATAACATAGAATTAGCATGAGCCAAGGATCATTGAACACGAAGCATGATTAAATCCTCATTGCACATGAAGCACGAGTAAATCCTCATTTCACTTGAATTAGAATGAGTCATCACCCATTGCACATGACGTATCATGATACTATACTTTACCCAATGCATTGGAGTGCTATAAGGGAACACCCTTCATAACCATTTCATTTCATGCATTAGTGTGACACATGGATTTATAAAACATCATCATTTATTCCACAATAAAAGAATGTGGAATACATACATGAAACAATTTAAACAATAAGTAAATGTGAATAAAGGTGAATACCCTTGATAGAGAAATAGGCATGGT
Source organism: Viscum album (assembly GCA_963277665.1). NCBI lineage: Eukaryota > Viridiplantae > Streptophyta > Magnoliopsida > Santalales > Viscaceae > Viscum > Viscum album. The sequence goes on from OY728135.1 coordinate 1,375,518,101, forward strand.
ATTCACCACACAATTATGTTGTCTTGGAAAATCGGTGCAATTTTCAGCAGCGTAACGGCATGACGTAAGAATTCATAAAAAAGGTTAATGAGAGACAAATGAGTGTCTCATAATATGTACATGAAATAGACGGTAAAGGGGTCATATAGATACACATACCAACAATTTTAATGTAATTTTGTTACATAATACAAATAAATTACTTGGATGTAAAAGAAGAGAGAGAAATCCCTCACGGAATTTTGGCATAGTAACAGGTGTATATGGGAGAAATTAATAAGAGAGAAAGGGGTCTCCCATCATTCAAAAATAAATCGGGCAGTATGGGGTAGTTGAGAAAACATACCCCAACATTTATAATTGAAATTAAAAGGGAATAACAACAATAATAAAATTGGAGAAAATGGGAAAGAAAGAAAAAACCCTTACATGGAAGTGTGCTTCCAAAGGCATGATAGAGGCTTGAGAGAGGTTTCCTGAGGGCTTTGGGCACCTTTGGAGGATTCTAGGGAGAGTTGGAAAGAGTTTGGACGAACTCTAAAGTCTTTGAGTGAGGAGAAACTGGGATCATGGGTGGGTTTATATAGGAAATGTGAGGGATTTATTTATTATTTAGGGTTGGGACACCTCACATTAAATTAATTCAAACCAGAAACCAGACCATGGTTTTTGCCAATGGTTTTTTCCAAAGGGGAGTGGAAAAAAATATTTTACAAGGCCAAAGTCCGAACTTCTTAAAAAATTTGGGTTGTTTATGTGGATGTGAGGCACACTCCCAAGGAAAACTATTTAAAAAGACAAGACATTTAATAAACCTTTAAGGGTCCATTAATGCTTTGTAAAATAAGTCAAAAAATCAAAAATCACATTATTTTAATGTTAAAACATATATTGGAAGAACATAAGGCCTATTTTATTTTATTACATCACTATTGGGTCATTATGATGTCATAAATCACTTTATATATTTAAACGGTATTTAATTTTTACCCAAAAATTTGACTGTCTCAGAAAATTATTAAAAAATCACCATTGGATTATTTCGACGTCCTGATTCCAGAAATAATATTTAATTTTTGTAAATAATTTTTTAAATATGCTAATTTTCTTTTTTAAAATAGAAACTGACATTTAACGAAAATTCACGGGTGTTGACAAAAATGGCTTTCAAACCTTAATAATAATTACAATTGCATTCATAAAATTATACGATCATTTATATTTAATAAAAGTTAATTTGTTAATAATAATAATATTTTATTAAAATATTATTTAAAATTATAATCCATTAATTCATAGAAATATATTTCTTAGTTGAATATTAACTAAAAACACTATTTGTTCTTTAAAAACTATTTAGAAGGTTACAAAAATAACATGAAAATATATTCATTATTATATAAAAAACAATTTACCTAACTATAGTGATAATGTCTTGTTACATAAACCCTTATAACACCCACATAATATCGAAGAGTAAGGTGTGCGATGGTGACCGACTCTTGGGGTGTCTCTGATAACATTGCTTGGGTGGTAATCTGTATCAACTTCCACTTCTATCATAGGTGGTCCTGCTCATGCTTAACCTATTGAAGCTGGTCTTGGGCTTGGTCAAGGGCGCAACCCAATGATTCCACCTCTTTTCTGATTTCTGATAAATTATCTTCGTATGGGGTACGTCTAATGGATGAGGACATCACTTCCTTTTTCTGAGTAAATTGGATTCATTAAAGAACTATATTTATACTAATAATGTGATCACCGTTCAAGGACAATATTAGCAATGGTCACAATTAATAACATAGAACCAAATAATTTGACATTTAATATAAAAAATTTACTAAAAGATACATTTAATTATATCAAGAGGGGTTTCCATTAATGAATGTTTGGATTGTTACACATACGAAATGGGTACCTACATACATTGTAAGGATTTATGTTTGTTAAATATGAATATATAATTTAAATTGTAGAATCATATATTAATTATAAGAATTATATCAGATGATGTTATAGATCTATTTTTTTGAAAAAAACATGTGATCAATGTTGTGCGAACTGAGAAGTTGATCATCATTAAAATGGAAATAAATAACCAATAAATGATGAATTTGTGGGAAAATAAATGAATCAGAAATAATATGTGTTCTATAATTTTATTTTCTGAATTAGATTAAATGTTATGTCTCATAAATTTACATTATATGATTAAAATATCAAAAAATGATCAGTAATTCTTGTTAGGATTGAGAATACAGAGTAATGATGTTACGTGATGATATAAAGAAAATTTGGAGCTCATAATGGAAATTGGGAGATAGTTATGCTCCAAATGAAGAAATCCAGGACACATAATTTTTACTATATATTATCATACTACTATGTATATTAAGTTATTGATGTTTTTTGTGTAATATTTTTACGTGAAATATCATGATATAAATAGGTTTATTAACAAAATACTAATTTAGATGAGAAAAATTAGAATTAAATGAAAACTTCATTTCAATAATTCCAACAGAGAGAGAAGTTAAAGGAAAAATAAAATATTTCTAATCATGGAAAAATACAAAATTTATTCCTTGATAATAATTAATAAAAATGTGGGATCAAACCAATATGGTTATATTTCAGAATAGTGGAGCAGATCTCAACACTGAATATTTTTCTTTAATTAAAATATTACTTATATAGAAAAAAATATTATGGTTCCCTAAATATAAAAATTGGAGGAAGAATAAATGGTATGTTATGTAATAAGGGGACAAGTCTGGATAGATCGAATGAATTTATTATGAGAAGAATAAATGAGAACCCAATATGGTGTTTATGAAGAAATACTATAATAATATTGGTAAAGATAAAAAATGATGCTCTTATGGAAGAAATTCATGAAGAAGTATAAGAAAGAAATTAATGAAGAATTGAAATAATGGAAACATTTATGTGGAAAATAAATATCTATTGAATATTTGGTTGAAGTCGAGGTCACATGTGATTGAGCTAGTATAATCAATCAAATATATTCAAAAAATAATCAGTTTTTTTTTGGAAAAACAAAACAATGTTTTATGTTACTATTCATGATGATTTAATGGATTTTGAAGACTATTGTTTTAAGGAATAATATATAAATGGTAGATATAGTAAAATATTTAGTATATTGAATATCAACTTCATTTTTTTTAATGGAGGATGTGAACTAGAAGGATCCAATATAATGAATATGTTGGAGTGATAACTATTCAGCATTATAATATAGTAAACATGGTTTTTCTATGATACCTTCCCAACCAACTACAATTGATGAACATATTAATAGTAAAAAATCATTGAATATTATGATACTAATCACAAAAATATATATATTTCCAATATGGATCCAAACCATATAAAAACACCACATGTTGTTCATTATTTACTTCTTATAATTCACATTATGTATTTGATTGTGTAAACTAAATAGAAAAGGTATTATCCTAATAGATAATAGGGGTAAAAATACCAATGGGGGTGAATAACTAAAATATTAAAAAGAATTTATTAATATATTTGAAACAACCTATTCAACCCCACCTCTTTCAGTTGTCCACACTAATTAGAATAGAATTTCAATAATAGTTACTAATTCTTGATCTATATAGAACCATTTGTGTCTCTCTATAGTACAATATTTATGTCAACCATATACATAGAGGATATGGGTGAGAGGATCCTTATTAGACTATGACTAGTGAATGAGTAAATGAAAAAGAATAAAATCATTCATAAATTCTTAGAGACCATATAATATTGAAAAATTAAATATAATGATCATTGATTACATAAGTTAGAATTTAATATGGGTGATCATATCAATTTAATATTTTCTCTATACATATTTAACCAAGGAATTGGGTTGAATAGAAATCTAGAATAGGGTTTGTTGGACCTTTTCTAGTGGTTGAAGGAATTGGTTAGCTGGTAAATCAATTTTAATAAAAACCTTAACACAATGTGATTCAAAATTACTTTCATGAATACCATATGAGTAAATACATGCGTGATCATTCTCATGTTGTTGATTGTAAATCATTGTACATGAAATCTAGTATTTCATTAAACAAATAACACTTTAAAATCACTAAAATGAAATATATGGTAATTGGGGAAAAATTACTTCTATAGGATTTGGTGTCATAGAAACATGAAAATATTTAGGATTAAAATATATAGAGGTATTCTCACATGTAGATGTAAGGGATATATTTTTTTTTGAGAAAAGAGTAACATTTTTTGGGAATAAATATTTTCTAGTGAGATGAATTGGGGCACATGTTTTTTGATTATTTTATTAATTGAATTTCCATATTAGATTATTAATTGATTTTATTTTTTCTGGAGTGAAATTAATTTTATATTATTTAAATGTGATAAAGATTCTATCATCTCATTATTATTTAGAGTTAATAAAGTAAAGAGGGTTCAACAAAGATTACATGAAATGTCGTGTATTCATTTATTCTATTTTTTAATGTGGGACAATTTCATAACTTAAATAAGTGGTTTGGGAAAATATATATTTTCTATTAAGTTATGGGTTATGGTATTTTCATTATTAAATAACAATAATTTTGGTTACATTAATTGAATTTATTGAAATATTGTCGAATGAATAAGTGGGTTGTGAAAATCAATATACTTATAGTGGGTTTGTGAAATAAAATTTTAGAATGGGGAATGAATTTATTGTGACAAAGGATAGTATAACACTATTATTATAGAGTTTTTCAGGGAGGCTTAATTTTAGAGAGGATGGTGGGTAATTCTAATGGATAATGAATCTTTTCTATTTGAGATACCTCTCATTAATATAAAATTGTTTCCTATAAGATTGATTTACATAGAAATTATCTATAGAGAAGGTATGGTGAAGGAAAAGAGGTTAGTGGATTAGAAGATTTCTCATGTGCAAAATGGTATGTTTTCTGAATTCCATCATAAATTTCTTATTATATGACTCAATGCTATTAAAATTATGTTGATATTACATATAATACCTTGAACCAAACCTCTAGGTACAAGATTTTTAGCCAAAAGACCACATGTGATCCTCCGAGTATTCAAGAGGTTTCAATCTATAAGTGATGTTCAGGATTTCGTCAATGGGGATACACTATAATTAGTATCAATGCCACACAAAAATTGTAAAAAAAATATATTTAAAAAAATTATAAAATTTAGAATAATAATTAATCGTAATGTAATACTATATAACATACATTTCATACAAATAAATTCAAGGGATCCTAGAGTGGAATTCCAAACTAATGTATAAGTGCAATAAGATAAATAAATAAAACAATATGGAAACCCTTTAGAGTCCCTCTTGGTACCACCATAAGAACTATAATCCATAAACAAATTCCAACCACATGCCTATATCTATAGCTTGGACCATTATAGATGAGATCTTCATGCCCATAGAAATTCATGTATAGGGTGTGAGTAATAAAACCATGTAGGAAACCACCAATTCTTCCTTATAAACTGAGAACATGTATAATAGGTGTATTCCAGGACAAAAAAAATTGAGATAAAGCACAAATATTTATATGTTGAGAACCCGTGTTTTAAGAAATCCACAATGAAGACCAACTATTCCTTTCTTCGTCTCCATGCTAGAAGGATTATCACATGGTCATAAGTGGCCAAGAAATTACCACACGGCTATGAAATGTTACTCCACATCCTTAAGGCATCGAGGGAACATGAGACTCAAAATACATAAGGAATTAAGTTCCAGAACATTACTCCATATCCTCAAGGAGTCGATTTTTGGGTTGCACCACAAGGTTTCCATGCACCATCCTGGTGTGTGGGACCACCATCATCATTACCAAACATCATGTGTACTCCACCTATATGTGATACTCAAACCCTAATATCCTAATTATTATGAATCCCATGCCAATACCTCAAAGGTATGTTAAATGCATAAAATAGGGTATATCACAATTATAAAAATCATAACTTGTTATCATGAGAATATAATATCCTCATATAACAACATGTGATCAATATAAATCATGGTAAAAATATACTATAACAATAGTCATGGAATCAATAATAAGATATTGGTCTCTTGGGCTATACACAGTCCCATAATTAAACACCATCAAATATAGGAATAAACATTTTCCAACACATTATCAAAACAAGGAAAATAGTATTCAAGGACATGAAAAGTTAATGAACTTACTACTTCATGAATTTTTACTCCATATCCAATTTTTTAAAAGGGAATAATTACCCAAAACTATTTTAATATTTATTAGTTCAATATGATTTCCATGGATTCCTTGAACGAATTACATTTATTTTATATCTAAAATAAATAAAAACCACAGATGACATAAACATTATTCCCTCCTAGATAATATCCAAATTATCAATTAAGAATTATAATGTTCTAAAAACTCTTCTCTTAAGAATATGGGGGTGATGATTTCTTCCAATAAAAGAAATTAGAAGAAAAAATAATATTGATCACAATGATCTTTTCATATCGTGGAGACAATCCATCCAATGTAAAAAATTTTATTCAAGAATGGAAACAAAATAAAGGGTCCATGCATCCAGAAAACCGGAAAAGAAAAAACAGCAAAACACAACGGGAGCCCCAGGAAGACACTTTGGTCCAGCATGTCACCCGGGCCTAGGGGGCCTAAAATAATGTAGCCCGAGCGCATCCCCTATGATAATATTAACACCTTCATGCTTCAAGAAACCAATGGACGGAAGACAGGTGATGCTGGATCCCGGTTGCACTATAGATGCAAGGTGTTCTGTCACTTGATTCCCCTCACGCTAGGTGTGCAACAAACTAACACCACCTAGGAGAGCACGACACCTCCTAACCATGTACACAATAGACCAAGGGACTGGGACATTACCAATAAGAGCTCCATAAAGAATTAGTGAGTCTATATCCACATGGGATATAAGAATGATCTTCTAACTACAGAGCTGAAAACCAGATAAGAGCACATTTGCCTCTGCCTGAATCGAGGTACCCCACCCAAGGTACACCATAAACACCAGCATCACACTCCTGCACCAATCCCGGACCACACCCCCCACCTGCATTTCACCCCACACACAAGATCCATCAGAGTTCAACTTGAGACCCCAGACTGGTGGACACCATCGAATCCATCGCCCCCCTCTCCACTGAGTGCTGGTACATGGAATAATCGGAGCAGGGGAACGTACCTAATGACTTCTGAGTGAGGGGGCCTCACGCCATTGAGGAAACAGATGAACCAAAGCCGCCATCAGGACCTGGGTGCGCACAATGATAAACCGCACTGTAGGTGAGGCTACCTCAAAATGGGACTGATTCTGAGCCTACCACAAGCTCCAGTACCCAGCGATAAGAACCACAAACCATTCCATCCACTCCATACCCGAGCCACCTGACCCGGTGAACCATCTGTCTAGAAAGGTTTCCTCACGATGCTCAGCTGAAGAGATAGCAGTGAAATCCCAAAAGGAAATCCAAAGGGAAACAGGCCAGTCACTTTCAAAAAACAGATGGTTGGAGCTCTCCACCTTCGGGCGGCAACAATAGTGATATTTAGAGGCCAGGCAGATACCCATCCTCTAAATCTGGTCATATGTGGCCACTGCTTGCTTCCCAATACACCAAAAAGGAAAATTGTATTTCGAGGGGATTTTATTACACAAGAGTAAGGCATCCCAACTGTCCAGAGTCAGATGCGGAGCCAAGAGCTTACGATACTGCTGAGAAGAAAACTTCCCCGGTGTTGAAGAAGTGAAAAAACACATGTCCAGCTCCGGGGAAAAAACAATAGAGTCCCAAACTCCCTACTGATCAGAATCCAGAACTGCCTTGATAAACGAAGGGTGACTGCTGGATTCCTTGAAAGAGATAAGCGGCTTCGAGCACCTAGGAAAGCCAAGAACTGAACCCGACCAATTGTGGAACCAAAACAGAAGGGCCCCATCACCAACGATACACCGAGAATTCTGTTTAAGAACATCGATGAGAGGAAAAATCTTTGACCTGAAGGGGGACGCATGGCCATCATCCTCCACCTCATCACCCACCCATTGGCTGGACATCATTTTCCCCCAAATGTTTTTCCCTTCAATCACCTCCCAAGCGAGTTTGGCCTGGTAACACTAGAGGGTATCACTCATGCTTCTCATGTTAACCCCCCCCCTCCTGAACAGGATTTTCCATTCTCTCCCAGGACACCCAATTCCTCTTCCCCTATGAGCATGCATCCCACATAAATCTTGGAAAAATGTTGTCAACCCCACTAATGACCCCCTTGGGAATGTGGATACAATAATTATAGGCTTCCCAAAATAAAGAGTGTCTCAAATATTAAAGTAATCTAAGATTAATATATTTATAATAAAACATATTGTTTTTTGGTTCATAATATTGAATACGAAAAATTATATCAAAATTTATTTTTATTTTCAAGAGTGTCTTGAATGTGGATGTTTAAAACCATAAAAAACACAAGTTACATGTTTCACAAAGTTCAATAAATTTATTTCCCTATATTTTTTGCTTAAAAATAATCAAATAACATTACATTATCATTTTGGAAGAGAAATAATGAAAATAGAGATTAAAAATAATTTTTATTAATTATATGAACTATGCATGTTTATCAGGATTTTAGCCTTAAGTAGCTAATTTAATATTCATGAAGACACTAGGTAACCCTTATAAATCCTTTAAAAATTAGTGTTTACCTTTACATAGATGAAACAAACCATTATTCATATTTTGAAAATTTAGGGTTACCTTTATCTAACAAATAGAAATCCAAGATTACCTTTACATAACTTGGTTTACTATTACTCCATTAAAAGATTAAATTTATATAACATTTGTAAAATTTTACTTACCATTATGTATCCCAGTGTTACCATTAAATATCATTGAAATATATGGTCTTACACTTATAAAATGAATATAAACAGATCATTTCCCATATGTAACTCATAGAAAAAGAGAGGTACATTTATGAATCATTTTAAAATAGGGAGTTACCATTACACAACTCTAAAAAATATACCAATATATTGGTAGAAAGTGCTTAAAATTATATAGACATCATTCCATTCATAAGGATAAAAATTAAATTAAAAATGAAAAAAATCATGTGGAACTTATAAAATATTACCAAAAGATGGTTTTTAGAAAATGCAATGATTGAGAATGTTATAATTCCCTCCCACAAACAATTTCTCATCCTTGAGAAGTATTTATATTGTTGGTGCTTGAATAAATTAGGCCATTGAGATCATAAGTCATATTCAGGTACCCCAAACGCCTCATAGAACCATCCATGATATCATAGAATTAAGAAATGTGGTAAAGATTCCACTCATAAGACCTTATCTCTATAGTATAAAATTGGCATTAGGTATTCCACATAACATGAATGAAGAACTAGAAATACATCCACATTGTCAATAATATGATTTGGATCATGGATTTACTTTTTGATATGACACTCATGGAAAAAATCATGCATACCTTGGCAGTGAGTAGGAAGATTCATACAATGCGTTACTATATTGATCTTCTCCATGGTCTCTAAGGGTCCAACATATCATGGATATAGATTCCTTTTCTTTTTCAAATTTCAGGGACTAACCAAGGAGTCACCCATAAAAACACCTGGGGACCTATAGAAAATTTCAATGGTCTCCCCCTATGGTTATCATAAGATTTATATCTACTATAATATGTGATAAACCACTTTAATATCATTTTTACTCTCTTGAAGGACTCAAATAACCTAATGGGCCCCAAAACTACTCCCTCTCCAACCTCATGTTAACAATGCATTGAAAATAATGGCATGACACAAATAGCCTCAAAAGTTGTCATCTAAATAAGATATTTATAACTATTATTTTATGAGAACTCAAACAAATATTAGAAATCATACCAAGATCCTATGAAATCTATAATGTATGCATAATGTATATCCAATTTTTTTAATCATATGCTCTGAATGCCAATTTTTAGAAGGATGGTATGTTTTACTCAATATATGTTTACTCCCAAAGGCCTTCTACAACACCTTACAAAAGAAAGATGTAAAAATAATGTCTCCATCAGATATGATGCTCATCAGAACTGCATACATGAATAATATCTCAAGAACATAAATAATTCTTAGATCATTTACTCGAATAGACTTTTAGATTAGTGAGAATTGATTAGATTTCATTAGATAATCAATAGCTACCCAAAAAATATCATAGATTATTCAGGTTCTCGGTAACCCCATCATACTATGTGTTAGGATAAATCCACTATGACAATAGTTCTCAAACATTATCCTAGGTAATGTAAGGAATATTTAAATGAATATATCCATATCCCTATTTATTCTTAGCCACCAAAATTGCCAACTAATTCCATGGATTTTTTTCACTCTATCATATAATTCCCAAGAATAGTTATAGAAGTATCTCATCATATCCTTCGTAATAAAAAATGATACAAATAATATCCTACGTAATAAGATCCCATCATCATTATCTAACAACCACACTTGTATCGGGCCACCTCTTGTAAGATACTATAGCATCAAAAAACACTATAGATCAGATTCCAGATTACCTATACATATTATACTAAGGAAGATATTATCACTAATAGGTCACATCCCATCGATCCCTAGTCCTCAAAAGCATCTATTATTCAATCATCCAATAATATAATGAGTCCCTATTATTCCTATAAATTAAATTCAGAATACATTGAGCTACCTCAATCTTATGTCTATGGTCAAATATAACAATGTATTTGTTTTCATAATTTACAATAAATATCAATTTCTAAATTATACAGGTACTATACCAATTTACTTATATCTCATTTTGGTCTCGTAATGTTATGATATATTTGAGTATCTAATTTTCTATATAGACACAAAAACCTATTGATAAATAGACAGTATCATCAAAAATTCAATGGATGGAAAACAAATTCCTTCTATAGGTCATGGGTAAAATTTCTCCACATAAGTGTTTATAGCTAAGTTTATCTATAAGACACTACATGCCCCCCATGCATTAATATTACCCCTATGTAATTCACAATGAATCACATTATAAAACAAAACTAATATATTTCTTATGATCATTTAACAATGGATATATTTTCAACCTCCACTTCATCTCATGAAAATCCTTCATACATAGGTTCAATAAATAAAATTCAAACCCTTTAATTTTGAAGATATTCATGGGTGATTATAAAATAGAAATGTTCTAGATAAAATAATGACACTATCTCAATAAATAAATTGTTTAATTGATCTAGAACTCTTCCTTGGGATGTCTCCAGAACATCAATGCTACAAATTTCTCTGGGTCTATGGATATACCTATCTCAAAAACCACATATCAAATGCATTTCACCTCCTAAATAAAAAACTAAAACTTAAGAGAAATTTCATTAATCCAATTTTCCCAAAGCCACCACAATTATGCGCTGAGATATTTGTCATACATCTCTCAGATCCATGGTAAAATTTTAATATTTTCAACTAAGGCCATGATCAATGAGCAAGGTATAGATGTAGGATCTTTTATATGATATCCATGAATTATTCTTGTATATTATCTTTTTCAATCATCCTAACCAAGTACTTGTATATCCCATACCTTCTCCAGATGATGTATTTGGGATGTCCCCCTATATAACCCATAACTAGAGATGACCTGATTACATATTAATCTTAAAGAACTGTCGTACTCCACAAAATTGGTTGAAGATATTTTTGATCAAAGGGATAATGATATATATTCATAATCCTTACCTAATTAATATTTTGATAAAAAATAATATGTTGATTAATATTATCATCCTTCATAGTTAAAAAAAGTGTTCCCATAGTAATGTAATCATCCTTCTAAATCCCTAATGTTCTAAGTCCTCAAGTTGTACCATGAGATTCTTAAATTCTTCCAATGATATATGATGAAGGGGGGAAACTAAATTTCATAAAATATAATAATTATTTCTATCTCTAAATCACATATTAAATATAAAAGATATATTATAAATTATTCTATAATATCATATTGGTAGAGATATAAAACACAAGTAAAAGATGAGGGGGACTCCATTGATCCTATTGAAAAAGAAAATCCTATAATATAAACCATAATAAATCTATGTTAACTCAAGCCTAGATACACTTCACCTATTCCAAAATCTTATTCACAAGTCATCATGAGCTTCTCACCGATTAGTGAGGTTAAAGATAATCATCTCTGATAGAAATCATTGTGAGATGATAAAATGTCCATCCAATTCATACTAAGAATCCAATAAAAGATCATCATCTACATAATAATCAAGTCCCATACATATACAAAAATTTAATGAATATTGGAAACATTTGGAATCATTGAAGATAGTCTGCTTTCATTCCATAAAGTGTATCGAGGGGATGTAACATTAAAGATTACTTGACTTGTATGACAAGCCCAAAAATAACATTTACAGATATAAATTAATAGGAATAACTGATATAAAAAAAATTAACAATTTTTTTTTATTTAATAATGACAATACCTAGAATAATTGATGATAGATCACCTCCATCTACAAATTAATTATCCATTACATATTCTATATATGCCTCAGCTCCATGACCATGTCTATATGATGCATGAACCATCTGGAACATTATCATTTGAGCATGCTATCAAGGACTATGTTTTTCTCCCTAAGTCATAGATCACATCAGTCATACACCCCTACATATCCTCTTCTATAAATATATAAAGTAAAAATACAAGAGATTCACAACATGCCATAATAATGATATTTTTTATGAAGATATATAAAAAAATGAAATAATGTATAACAATTGAACAACTTTAGAACATTGGAACTCATATGGATGGGGGTAATGAATCCATACTATAATCCACCGACACACTACAATCGTATTACATTTCTCTATCCATCCTCATCCTATTACAAGAAGAGGAACTCATCACATCATAAGGAGGTCTACCCACATGAGTACTAAATGGTGGAAGAATATTAACTACACATTACTCCTCTTCACGCTTCTAAATAGTTAATAATTTATAGATAACCTTTAAGTATGTCATTTAGTACAAACTCTGAACCTGTCATCTTATATTAAGTTAAATACCGATATTGAACATCATATCCCTATTTGACTCAAATCTAGAAAAAAGGAAAGAAAAACTAAGTATCTATGTAAAATGATATGATTAAATAGATACTATCATGGATAATTAATACATATCTATGAACTATTATACTCATTCTATAATGAAGTTATCAGTTATTAATTCCAAGAATAATTGTACAAATAAATCCTTCTAGGAGAGACCCACAAATACACCATCATTTCCCATAACACACCACCATATATTGGAAGCACCCTATAGTATGAATGCTATCAATTTTACCATCCTTTCATAATGTTTCTCAATGAGTTCAAATACACCCATGATGATATCTATTTATATTTCTATATCATGTGACTTTCGAATTCCATAAATGTTTGGTGAATTCCAGAGCTGGAATTATCTTGCACAGAAGACTATGGAACTTGAGGCCCCTCAACCTTAGGATATAACTAGTTGTCAAACTCTTAGATGAGGTGGTCCCACTACATGAACCACTAGAGTATGTGCGAGGGTGTTATATTTTAAAATTTCATATGTTGTGGTTTGTGGAATGGTGGTATCCTCACTAGAGGGAGAATCTAGACCCATGTTATCTAGTGATACAGTCAATATCCTTCCATGAGGGATCATGTAAAATGAAAAGAAATCATATAGAACATATGAATACATTTGGGAAGAAACTGATTAGTTTATGTAATCAAACAAGGTTTCACCTTTGAGACTCTCCACAACATAAGGTATACCCATCCTAAAACTTAACATGGCATGTATCCATATATTTTCGTCACAATAACATATATATACAAATCAAAACAACATTTTCATGTTCTACTAATTAATTATAATATATATATCACAAGAACATGGAAAATCGATATTTCACTCAATCAATGAATACAAGCCTATATCAAATAGAGAGTATAACCATGGAATGAAGTTAATGAACTAGTATACACCACACAACATGTATATATATATGAAATGTAATCCTATAAGACAAACCATGACCTTTGAATGAAACCAAATACCATAAAAATGTAATGAAAATATAATAATTGGTATCTGGGGGTTCCGTTACAAATGAGATGGATAGACATATTGAACTATCCTACCCGATTCCCACACAACCTATATCCATTCTTCTTTGTCTGCGGTTAGTCAAGAGAAATTAATAATATTTTTCTCTAAATTTTTTTTATCCCCATGACCTGAACCATCAAATTTGATCCACGTATCCATAAGACCTCATTCATTCCTCTCCAAACACAAGAGGAAGTCGATTACCAATGAGTTTCCAAACTCTACTAATGGGTATATTATACCCTTATAATCATATCCATACTCCAATAAAATAAATAAAATACAATGAACTAAGAGTTAATAAGGAAGAATAATAGATTATCACAATTTAATTTTATAATGAACACATTTCATAGAAATGAATAATAGGGATCCCTGAGTTGGAGCTGAAACCAGAGGAAAAGTGAAAATATTTAAATAAATGAGACTTTATGGAAAATCTTAAGAGTCTATTCGAGTCTCACCACCAACTATAGGCTCCACAACCCAAATTTCTATCGTTGTTTTCTTTCCCTTACCTAGAGCCCAATATATGATGACAATATTCACATCAATATAAAATTTCATTGTGTAAGTAATACAATCTTGTTGGCCACCACCAATGTGTTCTTAACAAGTGTCGACATGTATAACATGAGTATTATATGATAATACCAAAAGTGGAATCATGTATACAAAATTATATGTTGAGAACCCATGTGATATCTAATCCACCACAATCCATAACCTTACCTACTTTAGATCCATGTAGGAATAATGATCATGACAACAAAAGTTATCAATAACTATCCACAATTCTAGGAAATTATAATCAGTATACTCAAGGAATCACATGAACATGCAACTCAACATCCATGAAGCATTTAGTTCAAGCATGTTACCCAATATCCTCAAGGAATCGAGTTTAAGGCTATATTAGAAGGCTCATATTCTCCTTTCTTGTGAGTGGATTTAAATAATCATATCAAAATTTTATATCCACTCCCCATTTTACGGGGTAATAATAACATGATGGTAAACATATTTTGGATACTAAGATAATACCTCCAAGGTATTGTAAATACAAACATTAGGGTAGTTTAAATTAATATATAACATAACACATCATCAATTGAATATAGTATCATCGTATAACATTACATGATCATCATCAAGGATGGTAGAAATCTATAGTAACAATACTCATGGAATCAATCATCAAATATTGGTCTCTTAGGATACACCCAAACCCTCATCCAAGGACAACCATATATGGATAAGAAACTATTCAAACAAAATTTGAAGTAAAAGAAGAAATTGGTATACAAGTTCCTTAAATGTTGAGGAATATCCTAACTCAATAGGATCAATTTCAAAACAAAAGGTCTTCTAATGAATATTAACCTAAGAAAATTTATCATATTAATAAGTTAAATTATCTCACAACCAATTCATAGAACTAATTACAATTATTTAATTTAAAAAATAAATAGAAACATGACATGTGGTAATATTTTCTATCAATAATAAAATTTCCAAATTATTCATTGAGACTTAGAAACTAATAATTAAAACTTTCTCCATGAATAATTAGGAAGTAATCATGAAATGATATTTTATACAATTATAAAAAAATAATATTTCAATGATAATCATTTAGTAATTTTTTCATAGTTTTAGGTTATTATCATTTGATAATTTTATAATAGTTTTCTAGAAATATGAGGAAGGATTAACATTAAAGTTTTCATGAAATAATGAGAATATAATTTATAGATTCCAACATGAAAATTATACCTTGAAAAAAATTCTCTACGGAATAGTGGATAAATACAGTTTTACAATACCAAGAAATTAAGAAAAAATTGGATTGGCTTAAAAGGACTTCATAGATCATTAATAGGGGTCTTCCATACTTCACAAAATAAAGAGGTTATAAAAAACAAAGGGGATAATTGGTTAAAATATTTTAAAATATACATATTGTGTTCTAATTTTCATCATTAAAAAACCTAAATTAATCACCATTTAATTTTTCTTCTAATATATTCTTGAATTTTTGAATTAAAAACCTTCCCAAAAACAAGTTATAAATTTTAAATGATTTTATGGGTTTATTTCTAATTTTTATTTTCTTTAATAATCATCAACTAATATTATACTCTTATTATATTATTTGAAAAATGAATTCCAAGTAATAAAAATAATTTTTTTATAAAAAGTGTTCAATGTAAGGGTTACATGGTTTTACCCTTACATAACTCATAGAAATTGTATTATGTTATTGGATTACACTTATGTATCATTTCAAAATTATGCATTTCCTTTATAATGCTCAAAAACATCCTTACATGTACAGTAAAATTTAATGGTTTTCTTTTTGTAACCCATATAAAAACATACTTACCAATATGAAAATATTTTTATCCTTATGAGATAAAATAAATTACTTATATGTAATCCTTGGAAAATCCTATTTACCTTTATATATAATTATAGTTTCCCTTGTGTAACCCTTGAAAGTAGGTGAATACCCGTCAAAATAATATATAAGTAGTTCTCTAACCTTGTACAACTCATAGAAAAATAGTATTACCTTTTCAAATCCTTTATAAATATAGAGTTAGTGTTAAAAAACTCCCAAAAAATGCATTGTGTATAAGTATAATTTCTTTATATTTATATATCCTATATTCTATAAGCAAGGGTAAACATTAAATTGAATATTATTCAATATTAAATAAAATTAAAATCAAACCGAAATGTTATTTTTTAAAAAATTTAAAACATATAACGTTTCATTATAAAACTGATAACTACCACATTCTCATGTTCTAGAATTAAAAATGGATTTTTTACATCTCACTTGTACTATAGTAAATTAAACTTGGATTCATTCCATTTATAATATAGTAATCATTGATAAAATTGTCGTTTCCTATCCTAAAGAAATATTGTTACCCATGGTCGTTCAATATTAGCACATAGGTCATGAAACTCTTTGTATTTAACAAACATTCAAAAAAATTAAAATGGGAACTCTGATTAATAAAAATATTGGTTACATAATAATATGGGGGTCTTTCAAAAAAATTTATGATCCATGTTGAATATTTTTATGGTTATTATTCCATTATAATTATACATGATTTATTATTGGGGCTCTTGGTTATAAGTATTATAACATCTCCCTATAAGTGTCACTGAATTTGTTGTTCATAGAATTCTGTGGTAAGCATAAATATGTAGATGGATCAAATTTAGTCATAACATGAATAGTTTTTAAATGAAATGATAATATATTTTAAATGATTATTACTTATATATATCTTTTGTTAAAACTATATATGTGATATTTGAATCAATAAATTTTTAAAATGATTACTTCAAATTTATATGAGGTTTTGAAATAACTTATATTCGTAATATTGGTTTCATAAAAATGTGTTGAATTATTTTCAAATGATAAATAATATTTCGTAATTAATTAATAAGCTTGTATTATAATTATTTTCCCCTATATTTAATTATATAATATTTTGGTTTTTAAATTGATTTGATGTAATGGGTTAATTATTGGTTTATAAAAACATGTGTTATTATTTCAAATGGTTGGTGTTATTATTTTTTTCAAAGATATGAGAAAAATAAGACTCAAGGGGGGTGTCCATTTCAAAAATCATAATGATTTAAATACCTATCTTGAATACTAATACATTTCGTTAATAAGTTAAAAAGTGTAATTTGATTACAATAATATTTATTACACGATGATGTATAATTATTCAGGGAACAAATATCCCCTATCCCACTCAACAAAAACTCTTTAGTTTAGTGATTTTACCATAACCCATACATTTTTATAGGGAATAACCAGCTTGAGTTCAAGTATTCACCAATTAATTAAATTATTTTTCTGGTTATTCATTTTATTTTTACATAACCTTGATATATTAGAATAAGAATCTTACACTTCAGCATGAATGAGAATAAGTAGTCAACACTCAATAAAAATGGGATGAGGTGAGATAGGGTATTAGAATACACCCCACAATTATAGTGGAAACTAACCGATGGAAATAGTTCATCAATATAAAACAATAATATCCAAAATATAACTATAATATATATTGGAATCATTCTTTATTTAAATTTTAGTAAGGGAATAAACAATATTGTATAGGCTTCTTCTTCATCAAGAAGATGAGTAAAATTATTCTATCTTATTTCATGAAAAACCTCCCATTGATATTTCTGTGTTTTCTCAAAACCAGTAGCATCAAACAACTCTTATATTTATTCATTTGAAATACTCATACTCTAGTATATATAAAACTATAGATCACATCTTATAAAAATGGATTTAGAATATCATTTTAAAAATAAAACCATATTATTTTTTGATGTTTATTTAATCTAATCACTAAAAAATGAATTTATATCAAAAAAAATTAAACCTATTTTTATAACATTAAAAATATAATAATAAATATAAAACTGATAGAATATGTTTAATATTCAGGATATCCTTCCAGTTGAAGGAAAAATGAAAGACAATGAAAAATAGAGAATGAAAAAATGTGTACCAAGGATATCATAAAATACGATTTATAATGGCTGAAGTAATTTTCCATTTCATTCATAACTTCCATCTTCCATAATTCAAAAATCTTGAAATGTTTTTTTAAATTACATATAGAAAATATAGGGTCATAAAGAATATATAATCCTTCAATGTAATTTTTGATATCTTAAAAACATATAAAGTTTGATGTTCATGTATTTTGAAACAAATAAATCATAAATTATTTTAAATTTAATTGGTGAGTTCAGTCCTATATTATGTTATCATTCATGCTGTAGTGTGTTCTCCCAACCACGACCAAATCTTCCATCATGTCAAGTCCTAGCATGAAATGTATGATGAGTTTCCTCAAACTTTTGATAACATATCTCTATTTATCCATGAAACATATCATCAAATAATCCATTTTAATTTTCATTCATCAAGTATTGAGAGGTTATTCCTTAACCTTAATATTATATATTATTATCTAATATTGTATATGCCATATTATACATTTTCTCTATGTATGCAATAATTTTCTTTTCATTTTCCATATGTCAGTTAATATTCCAACTCCAATGAATCATCTTCTTTAACATTATATAAAAATACATAATAGTAATTAACTCATTTTCTATATTATTCATGTTCTGACATTCCAGTTCATTGGATATCAGTTCCATTTCACCTATATACCTGACACCTATATTTTTGTAACTATATTTGTTGTATCCTATTCATATAAAGTGTTTTTACATCATAGAAAAGGTATCATTGAGTTCACTATAGTGATATATTTCATTTAATGTTATATGAAAATCCATGATCGATACCATCAACCTAAGTATTATTTGTTGTAAAAAATAATCATGAAATAATTATTCAAATTACAGAATAGATGTGTAATCTAAACCTCTATGTATCTGATTTTATGCATATCAGATTCTCCACATTTCTGATTCTATGCATCCAAATCCATGTTTCTAAATATACAAAAAAAAATTCAAAAATTATGATAAATTATGTAGAAAACTTCTTTTTATGAAAACATTTTTATACAACGATATAATTTACATTAAAATATTTGTGTATCCAAATTTGTAAAAATATGTTTTACTTGACATATTATTATTTTTTGAATTTTAGACCCTTTAATCAATAGATAAATCTCTCATTCTGGTTGAATAATATTTATATATTTGTCATGAATGTTTAAGTGGTTAGACAAAAACCTTAATCAAACTTATGTATAAAATTATATCGCTAAATTATATAAGCACACCTAATATTTAAAATTGGTGTAGGATAAAAAATTAGAACTTAGATAATGTTTTAGCACATCCAAACATTTTATTAAGACTTAATCATATATAAATGAACTATAGATAAATTTCTAGGTTTTCAAATTAATTTTTTTTGTTAATTTTGTGTCATATATATGAATTTATCATTGGAAATTTGAAGTATATATATTATGGAAAACTGATGACGTATAGAAAGATTGAAGAACACCAAGGAATTTTTGGTCATCCAATAAAAAATATAATTCTTCATTTTTATTTAAGTAAATTCATAAAAATTTCTTATTTATTCATATCATTAAAAACCACAAAATTAGGATATCTTTATCTATAGTTATCATTGTAATATAGTGGAACCTATAATATAAAAATCTGGTGTATAACTTTAAAACTTCAAAAAAATGAAAAAAAAGAGAACAAATAGAGAGTAAATCTAACAATGTCATAAATGAATAAAACATAAATAATTATGTTATCATTATAAAAAAAATTAATTTGTGAAATTTATATAAATTTTTCAAAAGATATAATCAAAACATAGTTTCTTAATTAATCCTGTTTCTAGAAAATAGATTCCCATGTTTCTTGAGATATTTTCTCATACATTTTAATGAATTATAAATAATATTTTACAGTCATAAAATGTGTGAATATCAAGAACAAATAAAGAATGATATAATTTCAAATATAATCCATGAACGACAAATAATGATAAAAAGGAAAAATTATATTTAATAGATATAATTAATTTTATAGATTAATAAATTAAGATAAAATATTGTAAAAATTAGTGGGTGTTTTAATTATTCAAAGAAAAATGATAACGGAATAATTACACTCAACCTTCTCCCTTATGTTGATACTTATAAAAGAAAAAATCAATCAACATCAATTTTAAAAATATCCCAATGGTAAGAGAATTAATTGTAATATAAATAACAATAAACAATATAATATATATTATATAACTAGTTTCTAACAAAATATTAAATTAAGCATAAGAATCATTGGAATAAATTGTCCTTCAAATAGAAATGTTGATATTTAAGCACCAATTTCATGAAAAAACATTCACCCCTTTTAAATAAACTAAATTCATTATTCAATATATAATCATTAAGTAGAACTACCATTACCCATTTATAAATACATATTTAAGATAAAAAAGAACATGTTTTTGGGGAATTAACAATAATTTGGAAATCATGTATTAATGGAGTTGACATTCCCCATTATCTAACATAAAACACTAATAATAATGCAAAAAAATGTTAATAAACAAGGTTATAGTGTATTAAAGAATTTAAGAAAATATATTCCAATTTCTTCAAAATATTAAATATTTTATATAGTATTGTTAAATATTTTAAAAACGTATCTTTGAAGACATAAAACACTTCAAAAAAAGTCAATCTCTACAAAAAAAAGAGTTATTTTATGAATAAGAATCAATAGAGGCCCATCTTATTATATTCTCTATATCTTGAAAAGAGATAATTTTGAATGATTTTATTGAAATGATAGATTAATTAATTTTATCTCCATGTTGACCCACCTATTTATAAAACATTAAAATGCACATAGCCACAAAAATATTAAATGTATTCAAATTGTTTCATAATAAGATTAATAATTATCAATACAATAGTACATGAAATAAATAATATAGTTTCCTAAATGGGGTAGCAATATAGTATTTTATATTTAATAAATACAAATAATTGATCATTAAACACATTCATACAAATATGATAACAATTCTAAAATTAGTACGTTACAAAATACCACTAGGTAAATTATTAAAATAAATCCATGATGGACTTGAATTATGATTCAAGTACAATAAATAGTTTGAAAAGGTTAAACAACCAATAAAATGAACATATGGGTAAATGAATAAATTATAGAATATTGACATTATTCTCCTCTGAAATAGAATAGTTAAAGTAATTCAACATGATTTTAAAAATTAAAACATATATAAAATACTCCCAGGTTTTTAGTTTCATCATTAAGAATATTCCATTATTTATTAAGAAGCATATTCATGATTTTACATTTATTTCCAGTGGTATAGACTTGAAAAAAATTAAACCCAATTGTCTTTTGGTACCCATATACCTTTTTGTCAAGTAGTGTTACAAAAAATTGATTTAGGTAACTAAGATTTCTTATTTCATGTATAAATTTCAGACTTTAGGTAAGATAAATCAACATAAGTATAATAATTTTTAACACCAAAATTTCATTAATTTTAATGAATTAGTATTTTGTATAATTAACCTTAATATAAAAATTAAAACATTTAATAGTTGATAAGATCTTATACATAGAAACTAACACAAAATAGTATCTATATGTTTTTATTCTATACCACTACTACTAATTACAAGAATCCATTTATTAGGTTTATTCAATCCATGTATTTGATTTAAATAATTTTCTCATTTTCGAAACACAATATAAAAAATTTATAATGATTATTTTTATATTAATAATTATTAAATTTTATTATTGTTATGACATAATAAATTTTATAAAAATATACCATAAATTATATAATTGTTTAAGAAAAAATTATTTTCCAAGAAAACAATATAATTTTATTTCTATAAATATTTATGATATCTTATTAATGTATCAAATATTTCTTAAATAAAAACACCATATTTATTTATTTCATT
Source organism: Viscum album (assembly GCA_963277665.1). NCBI lineage: Eukaryota > Viridiplantae > Streptophyta > Magnoliopsida > Santalales > Viscaceae > Viscum > Viscum album. The sequence continues at coordinate 1,375,540,939 of OY728135.1, forward strand.
ATGTGTAACATTTTTAGAAATATAATTTTCAGAATAAAAGGTTGATTTTACTTCATCGACTTGAGCCAAAATTTTAAAAACATTATTTTTATTTTCGTGATCAAATTTATTGTCACAAGTATTGTCAATACTACATCTCTCCTAGGCACTCTAATTAGACTTCATATCCTTCATCCCCAATATATTATACTTATATATACTTGTCAATTTTGTTTTGTGGATAATATATTCTGAAGTGACCTTTATTTTCTAACTTATAGCACTTGAATTAATTTTATTTATTCTTATTATATTTATCCTTTCTTTTAATTGAACACAATTATCAGATTTATATAATTTTATAATAATCAATAATTTAAAGCTAAACTACTAGAATTTTAATCATATTTTCCTTTCATTGAAACATTGAGAGAAATATTATCTCGTTGGATATAAATTATTTTCAGTTTTGGTATGTATATTTTCTAAATACATCATGAGATTATTAATTTAATCTTTCATATTCGAATCATTAATAAGCGTGGAATTTTAAATAGAAGACAAAATTAATGTCCACTTAGTTAGAAAAAGTATATGTACATTCAAGGAATGATCAAATTCTAGAAATCATGTTCTTAAAGTGGAAACATCTTTTAATAACATAGTGAGTCTTTTATTCCACTATGAAATCTATTCCACTTAAAATATCCTTAATGTTTTAAAACCTATATCTGTAAAATTTCATGTCAGTTTTCTGCTGCTAACATTTCAATCATACGAAAATACAATGTTACCATATATTTAATAATCATTATCACAATGAGTGACCTTGTTAAATTTTTATATATTAATACCAAAAAATGTATCATTTATATCTTGTGAATTCAGGTCATAAATATCATAATCAATTGTGCTTCATTTCTTTAGTTCTATAGTATTAATCTTATATGGATTAACCACATTCAAATAGACTTCCAGTCTATTATTATTATAATATATAATCATCCTAGAAATCCCTATTATATAATTTTCACAAATATAATATGGATCATAGATCATGGGCATTCTTTCTTTAAGATCATCCTTTGAAAAAATACTCTTCAAATGGTCTTCTTCTTATGATTTTTAATTCAATTTTTTATAAATACCGAAAAGAGAGTCAAAGATTATACTATATGTTTGTGTCATAAATACTTACTAACATATATTTAATATATCTTAGAAGATATTATATTCTCTACTACCAATTATTAGTATCATAAAAAAATATCCATATTTAGTATTCATCTTCAATGATAAACTGGTGAATTTTAAATGGAACCATTATTAGATATAAATTGTTGTCCCATATATAATTAAATGAAGAATCAACAGGGGTGGATTGTGCCAATTTTAAAAAAACATGTTGATATAAATAACCCATATTAATATTAATACATTTTTTATTAATAACATTAGCGATATAAATATAAATAAAACAATTGTTTGAATAAAATCTTGTACAGCGGTATGGGGAAAAATACCCCCTAGTCCAATCCACCGACACTCTCTAAATGAGTTAATTTATTTGACTAGAACCCTTCTTTAATCAGGGGCTCTAAAACTTATGTGAAAGAATTCAACAATTATTATAAGGATTATATTATCCCTTTAGGTTCTTTTACACGGAATCTCAACATATAAGTCGATGTACATGATACTTCACCATGACTGAGGACAATTATTTAAAACTCAATAAAAGTGGGATGAGATGAGAGAGGGTATATAAATACAACAAATAATTATAGAATAAACTAAAAGATGAAAATATATCCTCATGAAAAAAAACCAATATTCAAAATATATCTATAAGATATATAGGTTTACATATTAATTTTAATTAAAAAAAGTGAATATAAAATTACTTATAAGATTCTTATTCTTTATGAATTAGAATAAAATTCTTCTATATTTTACACACTTACTTCTACTATTTTATTTCTTCATTTAGTTTGAGAATATAATATATATATATAATTTTAACTTTCTCTTCAAAGATATTGAATAAAATATGCGAACTTACAAAACTCTTGTTTTTTTTCTTTTCCACAGAAAACATGTGGTTCTTAAAATGAATATTTTCTTCTCACCAAATTTCTTCAAAAACTTCATAAAATATACTTGAAATTATATTTTTTCATTGATGATTTTCTCTCTGTTTTATATTTCAAAAATAAAGGGAACTCATGAATTCATAAATAACTCTATGAATATTGTGTATTATTATAAAGAATGAACCTTGTGTAATTTGACACGTATAATAATTGAATATTTAGTCCATAAATATCTCCTCAAATTTTTAATTTTTAACTATCTTCATTCATTAAAATAATTTTTCATGTTTTTAGGTTTCATTGAAACCAATATATTCAAACATCTATTCTATTTCCATATTTAATATAATTAAAATCTACTATAGATAAATTAATATAAACCCTTTTTAAAATTAAACGGTAATACCTTTATTAAATTATTGAATTTTAATTTAGTGGTCTTAATTAAATATGATCACTAAATACATTGGAATATATTTTAAAATCTTGAAAACCTATTTATGTATATTAATAAGAAAGTAACAAAAAATATCTAATTAATAAACTAAATATTATATTCTATACATCCTTGGAGTAGAAGGAAATGTGAGAAACGTGAGAAATGTAGAAAATAAGAGAAAGAAATTTGTGTACCATGGATGTAAAAAATGAATGAAAATGGATATAGTGATTTTCCATTTCATTTTTATCTTTCAAAATCCTTAAATCGACACTCTTTACATGGTCGTGTTTATGAATCACTTGAAGAAAATTAAAATTCATAAAGATTCTATAATCCCTAACTATGACATTTTAAATCTAAAAATGTTATGTGGTGATACATTCATGTACCATGAAAACTAAAATTAAAATAAACATATTTTGTATTTCATTTGTGATATCATCTTAACATTCTGGTATTATTCATCTCATAGTGAGTTCTCTTAGTTTTGACCATATCTTCCATTAACATGAGACCAACATGTCACAAGTGATGAGATTCCTCTAACATCTCATATCATGGACCTATTTATATATAAAATGTATCATATTATGATAAATTATATTTTTCATTCATCTTGTGGAGGAAATCCTTTTGACACATTCTTTTGGTAATTCAATGATATTAGAAATTTCACATTATGTGTTCCCTCTTAGATTACAATATTGTTCTTTGAATGTCCTCTATTTTGGTCATGATTGCAATTACTGTATAGCATACAAATCAAAATCTAGTTAAATTACATACAAGTAATTATATTTTTTAATATAATATTTAATTTTGAGTGTCCCATGTCATTGAATATCAATATCGATCATCCTCACATTTTAGCTCTTGTATTTTCCAAACCACACTTGGTGTGTCTTTTGATTCTTTTTTTTATATTAATGAAAATGTTTCACAGAGTTTATTATAGATGGTAAAATTATATCAATTTGAAATAAAATATTCGATTAAGTCTATCAATATATTTTTTTTTCACATAAGTGAATACACACAGAGGTGTTATTCACATAAAAAATCAATACCTAATCTAAAAGTCCACATATCTAATTATCCACTTATTTTATTCCACATATTCAAATCCTTATGTTTGAATTTATTTAACTAAATTCATTATATAATATATTCTACATATCCCAATTTTGATACAAATAGATTTTATGAAATATTTTTCTAAGTAAATTTAATTTCTTCAATAGCTTGTGTTACACACAACACTGAGTTGTAACGAAGAACATTATACTATTAAAAATATTATTATTTAGATAGGATTGTGAAAACCTAGACATTAAATTTGGTGGTATGAATAGGAATATTTTTTAAAAAATAATTATTATGGTTTTTTGTAAATAAAATTAATTATTTAATGAGAAAACAATTTAAGTTATGTATATATATTATTCAAAAATAAGTTTTAATAAAAAAATGATATTAAATTTTTTTGAATAGATAATAATTATTTTCCAATTTTTAAAAATATATTTGAAAAAAATAACTCCATTTTTAAAATCAACATCTCAAAATTTATTAGATATAGTTTTTGATAATTTTCTAAAGAGTAAGTTTTCAATGAATATCAATTTTTATTGATTTTTATTGAATATTTAACTTTCATTTAATGAAAGAAAAAAGGTATTTATTTTTATATAATGTCTTAGAAGTAAATTTAGTTCAATTATATTATTATAAATACAATTTAGGTCATTTTAATCATTTAAAATTTTTATTTTTATATAGAAACTTTTTATACATAAGAAAACATTTTCTTTGGAAGATTGTTTTTTCATCAAGTCTACAAGATTATTTTAAAATTAAATTCCATAATTGATATGAATTTAATTTCATTAAATAGACTCCATATTTTAAATATAAATAATTCAAATTATGTAATTAGTAAAACAATTTTTATGATAATTAAGAATGGTAAATATAATAGAAATTAATTACAACGATTACTATTAGAACTGGTTTACTGGGGGTGATACCAAAACTGAAAGGGAACAATTAACCTAAAGAAAATTCAAATTCATATTTCAATGAAATATTTAGTCATTATAATTTTAATTTTAAAAAATTATCCAACTTTGATCTATTTATTGTGGTTAAAATGTGACTATATCTTTTTTGTTTCAAAAAAATTCAACTATTTTCTCTCCCCCACTCATAAAAGGACACCCCTATCCTCTCCTCTTCACAGTACAAAATAATTTTTGTTCAATAATTACCTATGAAAATTAATCCATTAATTTATTCAGCGTCTTCTAGATTCTATATTTTTATTATTAAACACTCATATGAAGGCTATAACTATTCAACTAAATAGGTTTTCTGAATAAGAACTTTATTCTTTAACCATTTATTATTGTTTTATTTCTTATTTCTAAGTACATCAAAAAAATTCAATTATTATTAATTAATAATACTGGTATGTCACATATTATTATATTTTATGATCTGAATGGGATATCCTATATCCATATCATTATCTTTAAAATGGGAAAGGAAACCTTTTTTCATGTGTACGGAGAACTATTGCCTTGTGAATTGTTGTATTGAATTTTTCCATCACCGTATATCATATATGGATATAATGATGGTTTAAAATCATATATAATATTTTTATGACATAATAATACTCTATAATTATAATTTCAAGTCTAAATTATTACCTTACAATTTATTGGAAAACAATGACGTCGCTCGTGCGTTCGAGTGGACTACCACCTCCACAAAGTGACGTGATACATTTTTCAATTAATTTTGAAATGACTGAATGTTACATTTTATTGATGAGACCACCCAATAAAGAAGGTAATAAGTGATACATGACTAAGTCATAATTATTTAAAACATGATTGATATCATTGTAAAGGGACCTGAGACTATGGTAAATGATTATGTAGTTATCAGAGCTCCCCCCACTAGAAAGGAAATTAGTGGAAATGTTACCCTCCCATCAAGTCTATAAAATTTTAGTTTCATATTTAAGAAGATGGTTTCATTTTAGAATGATTTAAGATAAGTATCTTGGGGTCCGAGTTTTTTGGTGGAGGGATCCAACCAATAGGTTAGAGTCTGACTCCACAATAGATTGGGGGATTTGATGATCATGAATGATTGGGAGACCTCTAAGGAGGGATCTCAATTTAGCTTCAATGGTAGTGCTCAGGCCATAATGGGTGTTGAAACCAATGGCCACTGATCCCTCTCACCCCATACTATCCCACCACCACTCATAGAGCCATGAACGCATGAGCCGTCCACATAGAGCTTAAGGCCAAGTTTAGGAGGGTTCCATTTCAACCATCTCCCTCTCTCGGTGTTGTGGCCACTGGTAGTCAGGACTGTTACTAACATTCATCCATGGGAATGAATGTGGATTTCCTCTATCAATATAATAATTAAAACCCTTCAAATAGGTGTAAGACCTTCGTCTTTATTCACAATATTTGTTTATCATTTCCCAGATAACCTGGAAAATTGATGCATATTCCATTCCAATAATCTTACTCACACAATGATGGTTTTCATTTAAATGAATTAACATTCTCTTTTATAGTATTTCAACTATCAAGAAAATAGAGACATCACCTATTAGTACATACGACCTGCCATCTCAATGAATGGTGCAATTAATTTTTTATCTATAAGACTTTATTGATTATTATGAAAACATATTAAATTATTAGATATGATATTTATATAATTTTTGAATAAACAATATGTGAAAGAAATATGAACATTGTACAAGTAACAAAACTAGAAAACCAAAATATGTATGAATAACGAAGTTATTATCACATGGAATAGTGCTTTTTATAAAGAATTATTAATAAATGACTGAAAAAGGTTATATGTAAATCATAAATGGTATGATATATATAAATATGGTTATGTAATATATTTTAAATAAATATATACTTATTATATAGAATGTTGAAACATTTATAATGAAATTTGAGATGTAAGGGAAGGGATTTTCTTCTCACTTTGTTTTGTGGGACAAAATCTGTATTTATCCCTTTTTACTAGTGTGTGGTTAATATAGTGACTGTGAATTAAATTTATTATTACTCTAATATAAATTATTGTATATGCATATCCATATACTATTATTTATTTCATGGGGAAAATGAGTCAAAAGTTACCAATGTGGTAATGGTTTTATGATACAAACTCATTGTTTCTCGAGGTTGTCTATCATTATGCTTTTGACAATGATATATAATGATATATATCTCAATAAAACCATTAATATTATTATCCTATGTTTATTTTATGATATTACATGGTTTAATTTACTTTTAATCTCCTTATGTTCTCAATAAACTAAAATATTTTTTAAGGAATACCAACCTTATTTATCTATTTGTTTGAAAATCATTATCTTCCATATCCATGTTTAAAAAAATACAAGACATTTCAAAATATTTCCCTATGATTTTTTAAATTTATTTTTACCCATTTTTTAATTTTTTAAAAATTGTTTAAAATAAATATTCTTTTTTATGACATAGGTACTTTTAACCTTTTTACAATAAATCTAAAAAGAATATTTGTTTTACCATACCTATACTAAATAGAATTTTCCTCCACCATGACCACTGAATGATTTAAAAAAACCCTATAAGATTCCAATTTAATTTATAATGAATTTTTCATCTTTAATATTTTTAATATTTTTAGGTTTTAAATAATTGTTTTCAGAATTTAATGGATATTTTCCCCATGAATTTCCTAATGATATTTGTTTTGGAATTTATATTCATGAATGAAAAAAAGAATCAATCTTATTATGTATTAATAGGTATATGATCTGATTGTATTATCCTTATTATTAATTTATATGATTTATAATTATAATGATGAGATGGTTATGAAACCCATTTACACTCATTGTTCATGATATGTTAAATTAATGAAATGATTTGGAAACCCACTTTATTTTCATAGGTCATGATGTGATGTTATGATATATATGTTATGATCTTATCAAACACACATGTATGGTTTTTAAAATTTGTTAGGTTGTTCTAGAATTATTTTGTCCCTCTAAGGAAATTGTTAATGTAATATACCTCATGAGATAATTATTGGAATCATGTATATATGCTTGATCCTATCAGGAGCCATCCCCCAATGCCTGTGTACTGACTACCCCATGTCCGCCTTCCAGAAGCCCGGGGATAGCGACTAGCACTGAATATGAATATCCAAAAGAGGGAAGGCATTTCCTTTAAACCTATACACACAAAAAGTTCAAACTAATGAATGTAAACACAAAGTAAACCACAACTATCACTGAGTCAACTACTGAGAGTATAGTACAAATTGAAAGTAAAAACATGCTAGAATACAAGCTTGAAACCACAAAGGAGAGTAAAACTACCAAAACCCATCTGCTCGAGACCCCACCCAAAGAGTAGTTGAAGGGTAGCTTCCTATAGTCATAGAAGTATGCCCGTCCATCCTATCTCACTCAGAACCACATGGTCCTAAACAACCAAGGTATCAATCAAAGTGTAGATCACATGCACAAGACACGACATGTGTGAGTGATGCATGTGCATTGGTGAGTAACAAAATACTCTGTAGGGACCAAAAAACAAAATAAATAGAAAAAAGAAAGGCAAAAAAACAAGACCACAAAGTAATACAACAAAGTAAAGAAAAATCACACCAGGTATAACTAAAAGTATGGAAAGTAAGATTATCAGTCATAAAAACATATCATATTGTATTGATGAGTAACAAATCCCTGATGAGTCACTAAGTTTCACTTGGCTACTAGATCAAGGAGTTCCACTCAGCTACTGGACCATTGAAGTTCGCTCAGCTACTGGACAATTGAGTTCAGCTCGGCTACTGGACCAATAAGGTCCATTTGGCTATTGGACAACTAAGGTATGCTCAGCTACCAGACCATTGTCATCAGATCCTCTACGATACCACTGATGTTTTATCAGCTACTGAACCACAGAGGACCAGTCAGCTATTGGACTATAGAGGTCCACTCTACTACTGGGCCTTCAATGTCTGTCTCATCATATCCTTCACGTCACAACCAACCATAGGTTTCTCGCTCTCCAGGTATCTTGATTTCGGTGGAATCTACTCTTCAATCCATCAGTCATATCTCGAGTGCCACAAAAACCTTATTAGAGTATACCCAAAGGAATGTATCTTCTCAAGAGTCCCAACACCATAGAATGTGCATCAATTGGATGGCCTATCTAAATGATATTAACATTTTAGTAAATCTGGGACGGTTGCATCTAAGACCAATCCAACTTAGTCAAACCCACATGACCAACCCAAGTAAGGGGTCTGAAATTACGTGATCCGATTTAGCAAACATGACCCAACCTGGTTGGGTCTGGGTCGACACAGTCTGGCCTGGCCCAGTGTCCAGACCCAATGGTCCTTGCTAGACCCATCCTGATTCGGCCTTGGGTCTAGCCTGCCGTGTCATCCATCGGTCCAGCCTGCATTCTTCAGCCAGATCAAACATATTAAGACTATTTTAATTCAAATTGGGTTGTACAATGACCCCATTTATTATCTAGACAAGCACATATAGTGGGCTGGTTCTCCTCCAGCCCGGATGCCAAGCAGACCAGTTCACTCCATCAGCTCGACCCGCATCGGCAGGCCGGCTTGGGTACAACCATAAAGTCACGATGGTTTCTGGTTTGAACATCCATTCTACTTTCTCAAGTTGACCGCCTCTCCTCCACACATGGTCTAGTATGGACCACATGCTAGCACATGTCACGGCCCGCCTCAAGGGCCGCTCAAAAAGACGCGAAACTCGAATGATGCTTCCCCCTGAACCGCCACGACCCCTACTGGCCACGACCTCCACCGCATATGCGCACCATTGGGAATACCTCTAGGGTGTGATACCTCCCACTCACGGCCACTTCTGGCATAGGTGGTCTCTTCTAGGGGCCACCATACTTGCTTTGGTGGTCCATTTTTCAATTCGTCTGCTTTTATGAGATTCTTGGATCATCACCGTCACCGCCGGGTACTACTCACCATTTTTTTCATCACTCTAGGCGTTGAACCTCATTTATAATTTCCCTAGAAATGATCTAGTGTGAACTCATGGTTCTATTGGTGAAGCACACACAGAGAGAGAGAGAGGGAGAGAGTGGGGATCATAGAGAACAACAAAGGGAAAAAACAACATTTGTTCGTGTTGGATATAAATTGTTCTTGTCAGTGGTCTCATGAAGCATAATTCCAATCAGCAAGATTTAATCAACAATATCAAACCCAAAATAAATTTTCCCAATCTCTAAAAAAATTATTTGTGGATCAACTAGTTAGTGAGTTGATCCATGTTCTTCGATTAGACAAGAAGAACAAGCGGTAAAGTCACATAGGTTTAAAACCCTACCTAGGAAAAAAGCGATTCATCAAGGATGATCTTCTAACATTGTCCGTTGATCTGAAGTATAGAATCAACTCTCTATGGGTGTCATCACTACTTTTCTACTCTTCGGCATTCGTCATTGCTGAGGTTTCCTTATTCATTTGTTAGAGGAATTCCATGGTTGTTTGTCGACCCTAAATTACTATATAATTTAGTATAGAAGAAATATTTCACTTTACAGTGTCTCCACGTTGATTCATTACTGATGTTCATTAGTGGATTCATTGTTTCCTCATTACAGCACCACAACATTGATGAGTCATTGTGTAACGATGAAGAGAAACAGTAACATAACTTATAACAAAGGATATTTTATTTTTTCTTCTCAATGTCTTGGAAACTATATTCTATGTTTTCCCATATTGGTCGATGTTAGGCCCTTTCTAGGCGAATCCTGATGCACTGAGTTTAACAGTACCCTCTGATTTTTTATTTGGGCACCAATTTAAACATTAGAAAAACCCACTTTCATGATATTTTTAATGAAATTTAAAAATATTTTGAAAATAAATTCCATCCACTCTAGTCCTCAGAATCACATTCCATCTCAAATTCTAGTCTTGAAATAATCTCATTTAATATTGAAAAATTTTACATGGAATTCTGAGGAATTACATTCTCTCTGCCTTAGGGAATTATGTTTCCAAAATTCAATCAAAGGACTATAAAAAAAATGGAGTACTGAGGACAAATCTAAGCTTACTATTAGCATGTTATCTCCAAGAGTTTCATGTGCCACCAACAAACATGCACCAGATGAATTGACTATCCACTAAGGATCATCTCATTTCAATCCTCTATCTCCACTGGTTACTCCGTGAATGTCAAACCATCATCAATATCTAGATCAATGTTGTTGAAAACATTAGAAGGTTTGTGCATATATATCCCTAGCTGGGATACATGGAATATTTCATGAACAAAATATAACTATAGTGGTAGAGCCAAGATGTATGCCACTTCAATCAATCTACAATGTTTCTAGGAAGGTCCGATGAACCTCTGAGATAAATTGCCACCCCATAAAAATATCTTTATCCCGGGTTGAGGAGATACCCATATGAAAATGTGGTTCCCTTCCTCAAACTCTACGGGACTCTGTCTTTTATTAGTATATGACATATATTTGCTCTGTGTAGTCATTATCAGCTATTGGATGACCTAAACCTTCTCATTTGTAGCAAGTACCATCACTTGGACCAAAGGTGATGACTCCACTAGGTCTATCCCGCATAACAGTGACATTATTTGTCAACCATATAGTGCCTCAAACGGTTCTATACTGATGGCGGTGTGGTAGCTTTTGTTGTGCACAAACACCACCAGTGGTAGGTGGTCGTCCCAACTGTTACCAAAATCAAGGACGCAAGAACGAAAAAAGTCCTTCAAGGTCTATATCATCCTCTCCGTCGGATTATCCATATGTGGGTGAAAAGATTTTCTCAAGTGCAGCTAAGTCTCAAACACCTCCTGTAATCCCTTCCACAATCATGATGTAAAGCATGCATCATGATATGAGACTATCATAGAGGAGACTCTATGGATTCGAACTATCTCCTTCATATAGAGACGTCCCATGCACTCTATTGAACCCTTCTCTCGAATGGGTTGAAAGTGGGCTGACTTTGTAAGTCAGTCTACCATCATCTAGATGGTATCGTGCCCCAGGATGTATGTGGTAATGTTATCAAAAAGTCCATCGATATCCCATCACACATTCACTCTGGTACCTCGATGGATTTTGTAAAACCTGATGGAACCTGGTTCTTAGCCTTTACTTGTTGACAAGTGAGGCATCTCAAGATAAACTCTATGTAACACCCGAGACTTTTATGTTATATAAATCATCAAAGGAATCTTTTTCTACACAACACTTTCTTGGCTTGCTTTACACGCAATCGCGACCTTCCTCGATAGCTTGCGTCGTACGCAATACCGAGTTTCACTAAACAACAATACGCTATTAAAACTAGCCGTTATGAATAGTAATAACCACTTTTTAAAATTTTATAAATTTTATTTTTCAAAATGGACTTCATTTTTGGACTCAGAATATCGAAATTAGCCTAGGGTGAAATTTTGGTATTTTTCTGAAAACTTTCAATTTTTGATGAATAGTGAAACCACTAAGTGGTAGGTTAAAAACTGAATTTTGCATAAAACTTAATTTTACCGCTTCTGTGAATGGAATTTTGAAAATCCGAGAGACACGGTTAATATCAAGGACTAAAATGTGGTTCAATGAGATGAAAATAATTTTTTGGTGAATAGTAACTTTTTACCTTTTTTCCGCGGTTAATAGTAAATAGGGTAACTAAGGGTAAATATGATATCAATATTACCCTAACACATGTCCTAATTCTATTGTACAAGTGTAATTCGACCAAAAACAAACTTAGGAATACAATATGACCATTTAGGCCCACTTGGATTAGATTAGGACATTTATTATTAATTTATTTAAAGAAGGGTTAAAATAGTTAAAATCAAAGTTTAATAAGTAAATCATTTTTAATATGGGGTTATACATAAGATAAATTCGATTTCAAATATTAATTAGAAAGATAAAAAGATTTCCTACATGATGGTATTTTATTTGTAATTTTTAGACATCAAATAATTTAATTTATTTATGACACAATGATGATGCAGTAATTATCTTATTAATGAAATATTGACATAATTGATGTTATAAACACCAAAATAAATGTAATTTGAGACTTTTTATGAATTACACTAATTTTCTAGGTTGCTATGATATATTAGTGTTGATTTAATCAACTTGGTTAGAACATATAATTCTGTTATGACTTTCACAAAAATCATATATCAAATAGTGTCAAAATTGACACAAAATAGTTTTTAAATCAAATATTATATTATTAATTGTTATTTTATTCCTAAAAATCTAAGGATCGGCCAAATTACTTAGATAAGGATATATATATTAATAATAAACAATTTGGGGTTCGTTTGGCATGTTATAGTAAGTGTATTAACCATATAGTGAAAGAAAACAAAAAGACACGGTAAAAGTTAAATTAATTAACTTAGAGTTAAATCTAATTGATAAGGTTAAAATAATACCCTAAACTTGTCTAAATCCTATTGGTTGATAGGATTTCGACCCATCCCCACATTAGCTTCGAAATAAGACCCTTTGGAACCATTATAAACTGATTTTGACTTTAATATAAAATAATATTTTGAGATATTCCTAAGGTGCCCCTCTCCTCCCTTATAAAAGGGCACCTCCTCCCCCTCCTCCTCACACCAATTTGAGCACTCAAGCTCGGCCAACCCCTGCCATTTTCCCTTCTCCACATCCCTAGAATAATCCTAGAGGTCCTGGTCTTCTCCAAAGACCAATCTTAGTTCCTTAAGTGGAGGATTCAAAAAGGCGTTTTAAAGAAGAGGTAATATCCATTACCGATCTTTTCAATTTCTTTCTTCTTCAACTTCTTCTTCTTTAGTTGTTTCATGATAAAGTAATAACATCAGTATTACTTACATACTGATATGTTATTATAAATATGAAACAACCCTAATTCACCTTCTATCCATCCTACGGAAAAATGAAATCACCGCGCGTGCGTACGTACGAAATACCGTCTCCACGCCGTGGTGTAATCTATTTTCCACCATCACCTTACAAGGATGGGTATAATGGTGTAATGAGTAACTATATATGATTATTATTAAGTAATATTGATACTGAAATAATATATATATATACTCCAATACAATTCCACGATCATAGGAACGATATCATCACTCGTGCGTACGTACGGAATACCGTCTCCACGATGTGATGTGACTCGTTCTACATGATCTTCATTTCATAATGATTGTATAAATGAATAGAATGAATGAATATGGTATATACTACACTAATACCATTCTGTAAATGAATTATCTATAACCTAAAGATAAGAATAAGAATTTATTCGACAAAACACGCATAAGAACAAAAAGTTATAAAGACCCGAGTAACAAGTAACAATGAAATATTACTAACAAGAAGCTAATAATATGACCATATATGATCTCATATCAATATGTATGATTCTGGAATAAGTCAATAACATTATTTAAACCATTATATAGGAGCTTCGGACACGAACAAAGCAAATCGGACCTAAGGTAAGGGAAATATCACAATCTCATTTTTATCCGAGATTGTTTATTCGTAAGTATTTACTGGGGTGTATTTTATCATCCACATCCATGTTTCATCAATATGTAATATTATTTCCATCCACCTACAATTGTTTAAATCCATTTTTACCCTTAGGTGAGTTTTTAGTAATATGTATGAAAGGAATATTTTGTCGTTTTTCGTACGAGGTACTTTTTGACTTTTCCGACAAAAGTACGAAGAATGTTTTTTTAACTTATACGACATGAATGGATTTTTAAAACATTATTTCTAAGAAGCATCCTTTTACAAGTTTTCAAGTTTATTTTTAATCAACTTCTTTTATTTTAAAGTTGTATGACATATTATGAAAGGAAAAATGTTTTTTGAAGAAGAAAGGATATTTTCCTCAAGAATGGAGTTCAAGTGTTTTATCAAAATTATTTTCCATCTAAGATAATAAAGGGTTCTATTTTTATCCCTATTATTACATTGATTTGATCATGTTGTGATGGAATTGTTTTTATGAATTCCTTTTTCTTATATAAATTGATTTATGATGTCATGATGTTTCAAGAATCCCATTTTTGTTACATGTGTTATGTGATGATGTATGTTTTATGATTATGTGGCACACATAAGAAAGGATTCATTATAAGATGGGTGGGACCTATATCTCCCTCCAATGCATTGGGTAATGATTTTATATCTCATGAGATAGACATGGCTGGAACGGAAGGTTATTTCGGTTCAGTGATACAGGACTGAAACGAGGAGTGAACTCGGTTCAGAAAGGGACTTTGTCCACTAAGATAGTCTTGGCGATGAGTCATGACTAACAAGAAATGATTTTCCATGATTATGTGTGCATGCCACAAAGATTCAAGTTTTATGTTATGATTATGGGGATCTCATTTTCACTTCTATGATTTATTCCATGTTAAGATATTATGATCTCTTTTGCAGGTTTTGATTTTCATAAAGATATGATATGATTTTTATTTCCTTTATTTGCCCTTACTGAGCATTTGAGCTCACCCTTTTATGTTTTCTTTTCCCCAGGTCAGGAAGATGTATATTAATTAGAATATGCTAAAAGGGACCCTAGATATGACGAAATAAATGGGAGACACTGTAGAAGATTTATGAACCAGTTGTTTATGTTTCCCCAGTTTCTAAAGACACTATACCTATACGGTCCTTTGTGGTTTTGTCATATGTTGTAATAAGAGTGCTTCAATTTTGAAGTATTAAAAATGTATGTAAAGTGTGGGTCGTTATAGTTGGTATCAGAGGGAGGTTATAGTCAACCTTTGGAAACTAGGATGTGAAAGCCTTAGTAAGAACCCTAAGGATAAGTCTAAGCATAGAACACAATCTTAGAAATGGCCATGAATAACCTAGGATAAGACCATAAGCATGAAAATTTTATTCTTGAATTATGTGGTTTCCTATTATAATTAGTGTTGCTCACACTATTCTTCTTGGTTTTAGTCAATGGCTGGAACCCGAAGGAACCGTGTTAATGCGGAATGCGATGGGCAATGCAATGATTGTCCCCCTGAGCAACCAAACGATATGGGAGCTGGAATGAAAAATCTTGTATCCATGCTCACACAACATTCTCAAGCTATGAATCATGCAGGATTTCCAAACGAACAAAGAAGGGAGCAACATTCTGTTGAATCCTTCATGAGGCAGCGTCCACCATCTTTCAACGGGTCTACTGATCCATTAGTTGCTGAACAATGGATTAGTACTACTGAAAAGATATTTTCAGTTCTTCAATGTTCTGAGCATGATAAAGTCATCCTAGCAGTGTATCGTTTGGAAGGAGATGCGGATCAATGGTGGAATCTTGTTATGAATACGAGGCAAAGGGATGAAATTGAGTCTATGGAATGGGACGAGTTCAAGAACTTATTTTTCAATAAGTACTTCCCTCGTATTCTCCGAACAAAGATGTAGAAAGAGTTCCTTGAACTGAAGCAAAGGGATGATGAATCTGTTAGTACCTATGAAGCAAATTTTACAAGACTTGCAAGGTACGCTTCTGGTATTATTATCCAACCTAAGAGTAAGATCGATCGATTCTTTAGTGGCTTAAAACCAAGTCTTCGAAGGGCGTTAGCCATAAGGGACTTCAATAGCTACGAGGAAATCGTTCGATGTGCTCTCAAAGTCGAGATGGAGATTGGAGTAACCCATCAGTCACATGGGTTTGATAAGAAGAGGAAGATGGAATTCAAAGAAAAATCTAAAGAGCACACGGAAAAGAAGATGAACTTTCCCTTATGCTCAAAGTGTGGAAAGAAACATGGAGGGAGATGTCTTAAAGGGACAAGTAAATGTTTTAAATGTGGAAAGGAAGGTCATCGGGCATTTGAATGTCGTGATAATGGGAAGAAGATGTCTAATGATGAAAAAAAAGGAAGGGATACACAGAATGAACCTGCTACACTTCAATGTTTCAAGTGCAAGGAGATGGGGAATTATGCCAATCAATGCCCAAATCCAAGGGTTGATGATGATGGTCGACGTCAACAAACTCTTAAGGCTAAAGACAAAAGAAAGTCACATGCAATTTCTATCAGCGATGTGGAG
Organism: Viscum album; assembly: GCA_963277665.1. NCBI lineage: Eukaryota > Viridiplantae > Streptophyta > Magnoliopsida > Santalales > Viscaceae > Viscum > Viscum album. Next base: position 1,375,557,678 of record OY728135.1, read on the forward strand.
TACGATAACGATGTGGTGAAAGGTACACTTACCATCCACTCTAAAGTAGCAAATGTTTTATTTGATTCTGGATCCACCCACTCTTTTATTTATGAAAAATTTTCTAAGGGTATCATCGTATTACCTCAACAATTAGATGTTGAGTTAGCTGTGACAACACCTAATGGCACATCAATCGCATCAGAAGTTTATAATTCTTCTCCGATCGAAGTTTGTGGGAAAGTGCTTCCTGCAAATCTTGTGATACTTCCTTTAGTGGAATTTGATGTGATTCTTGGCATGGATTGGCTTTCTCTACATGGATCTCATATCAATTGCCAAATAAGGGAAGTCACATTTCATATTCCAGATCAACCTACGATCGTCTATCAATGCAAGGATGAACATAACCTTCCAGTGGAAATTTCTTCCATCTTATGGGTATTGATTCCACTAAATGAAGGTTATTTATCTCAAATAGTTGGTGAGAAACTCACGATTAAGAATATGCCCATTGTACGGGAGTTTGATGATGTCTTTCCGGAGGAATTACCGGGTCTTCCACCAAATCGTGAAGTTGAGTTTTCAATAGAACTCGTACCGGGTGCTTTGCCTATTTCAAAGACACCTTATAGAATGGCCCCAATTGAGTTGCCGGAATTGAAGAAGCAACTCCAAGAGAATCTTGATAAGGGATTCATACGCCCTAGTGCGTCACCTTGGGGAGCACCTGTTCTATTTGTTAAGAAGAAAGATGGATCAATGAGACTCTGCATTGATTATCGAGAACTTAACAAGATCACTATCAAGAACAAATATCCTCTCCCACGCATTGATGACTTATTTGACCAACTACGCGGAGCTCAATACTTTTCCAAGATTGATCTTCGTTCAGGGTATCATCAATTAAGGGTCAAAAGGGAGGATATACCAAAGACGGCTTTCCGTACAAGGTATGGACACTATTAATTTATAGTGATGCCATTTGGTCTTACTAATGCCCCTGCTATCTTCATGGATCTAATGAATAGAGTCTTTAGAGACTATCTTGATCAATTTGTGGTAGTCTTTATAGACGATATTCTTGTCTATTCAAAGAGCAAGGAAGAGCATGAAGATCACTTGAGAATTATATTGAAGACCCTGAGAAAGGAGAAGCTTTATGCCAAATTTACCAAGTGTGAATTTTGGCTTCAAAAAGTTGCATTTTTGGGTCACATAATCTCAAAAGAGGGGATATCTGTGGATCCAGCAAAAACAGAGGTTATCGAAAGATGGTCAAGACCAACAACAGTAACTGAGATCCGAAGTTTTCTTGGTTTGGCTGGATATTATCGACGTTTTGTAAAAGATTTTTCACGGTTATCTAATCCACTCACCAAGTTGACTCGGAAAGGAGTTAAGTTTGTCTGGACGGAAGAATGTGAAGAAAATTTCAAGGAGTTGAAAAGAAGGTTATCCAGTGCACCTGTGCTCACACTGCCTTGTAGTGGAGAAAGGTTTGTGATCTACAGTGATGCATCCAAGAAGGGATTGGGGTGTGTTCTTATGCAAAATGATATGGTGATAGCTTATGCCTCACGACAGTTGAAAATCCATGAGCAAAATTACCCAACACATGATTTGGAGTTGGCTGCGGTAATCTTTGCATTAAAGATTTGGAGGCATTACCTTTATGGTGAAAGGTGTGATATTTATACTGATCATAAAAGTTTAAAGTATATTTTCACACAAAAGGAGCTGAATATGCGCCAAAGAAGATGGTTGGAGCTGATTAAGGATTATGACTGCTCAATCCATTACCACCCTGGGAAAGAAAACAAGGTGGCAGATGCATTAAGTCGACAAGACCATGCTAGTTTATCCATGATGAGGATCACAAAAGATCCAATATTTATGGATTTACAAAGGATGGATCTTGGAATTATAATGGAAGGGGAAAAATCTTATCTTTCTCAAATGAATGTTCAACCATCTATACATGTGAAGATTAAAGAGGCACAGAAAGAAGATGTCGAGTTACAAAAGAAGGTGAGAAATGTTCCTGAATTCAACCTTGATTGTGATGGAATAATAAAGTTCAGGAATCGGGTTTGTGTTCCTCCCATCCCCGAATTAAAGAAAGAGCTGCTGGATGAGGCTCATAGTTCTTCATTCTCTATTCATCCTGGAAGCACGAAGATGTATAGGGACCTGAAAGAGTACTTCTGGTGGGATGGCATGAAAAGAGATGTTGCTGAATATGTCTCTCGATGCTTGGTTTGTCAACAAGTTAAAGCTGAGAGACAGAAGTCTAAGGGGATGTTACAACCATTACCCATACCCGAATGGAAATGGGAAAACATCACTATGGACTTTGTCACAGGACTTCCTAAAACATCCAAAGGCAATAATGCTATCTGGGTCATAGTTGATCGTCTTACAAAGTCTGCACACTTCATTCCTATTAGAGAGGATTTCTCTCTAGATCAGCTTGCCAGGATATATGTAAAGGAAGTGGTAAGATTGCATGGAGTACCACTTTCTATTATATCTGATCGAGATCCGAGATTTACCTCGAAGTTTTGGCGAAGTCTTCAGCATACTCTAGATACAGAGTTGAGTTTCAGCACTTCTTATCATCCCCAGACAGACGGTCAGTCTGAGAGAACAATTCAAACCCTAGAAGATATGTTGAGAGCTTGCTCTATGGATTTCAAAGGAGGTTGGGATCAACACCTACCTTTGGTGGAATTTTCTTATAATAATAGCTTTCACTCCAGTATTCAGATGGCTCCTTATGAAGCTCTCTATGGAAAGAAATGCAGGACTCCAACTTGCTGGGATGAAGTTGGGGAAAGAAAGCTATGAGGACCTGATCTCGTTGATGAAATGGCAGAAAAGGTCAGATCTATTCAACAACACATAAGAGCAGCTCAGAGTCGACAGAAAAGCTATGCCGACAACCGAAGAAAAGACCTAGAGTTTGAAGTGGGTGATAAAGTGTTCTTACGAATATCTCCCTGGAAGAGGGTTATGAGATTTGGAAAGAAGGGGAAGTTGAGCCCTAGATATATCGGTCCTTTTGAAATACTGGATCGTGTTGGGAAGGTAGCTTACCGATTGGCGCTTCCACCGAATCTCTCTCAAGTTCACGATGTGTTCCATGTATCTCTCCTGAGAAAGTACATACCAGATCCTTCACATGTACTCAGCTCAGAAGTTGTACCGCTGGAGCAAGATCTTTCTTATGAAGAACAGCCGATAGAGATTCTGGATCGTAGCGAAAAAGTCCTACGAAACAAGACCACTCGCTTTGTGAAAGTTTTATGGAGAAACCACCAACTTGAAGAAGCTACATGGGAGCTTGAGGATATGATGAGGGAGAAGTATCCTCATTTGTTTGTTGCAAAGTGACGAATTTCGAGGGCGAAATTCTTTTTAAGGGGGGTAGAATGTAACACCCGAGACTTTTATGTTATATAAATCATCAAAGGAATCTTTTTCTACACAACACTTGCTTGGCTTTCTTTACACGCAATCGCGACCTTCCTCGATAGCTTGCGTCGTACGCAATACCGAGTTTCACTAAACAACAATATGCTATTAAAACTAGCCGTTATGAATAGTAATAACCACTTTTTAAAATTTTATAAATTTTATTTTTCAAAATGGACTTCATTTTTGGACTCAGAATATCGAAATTAGCCTAGGGTGAAATTTTGGTATTTTTCTGAAAACTTTCAATTTTTGATGAATAGTGAAACCACTAAGTGGTAGGTTAAAAAACTGAATTTTGCATAAAACTTAATTTTACCGCTTCTGTGAATGGAATTTCGAAAATCCGAGAGACACGGTTAATATCAAGGACTAAAATGTGGTTCAATGAGATGAAAATAATTTTTTGGTGAATAGTAACTTTTTACCTTTTTACCGCGGTTAATAGTAAATAGGGTAACTAAGGGTAAATATGATATCAATATTACCCTAACACATGTCCTAATTCTATTGGACAAGTGTAATTCGACCAAAAACAAACTTAGGAATAAAATATGACCATTTAGGCCCACTTGGATTAGATTAGGACATTTATTATTAATTTATTTAAAGAAGGGTTAAAATAGTTAAAATCAAAGTTTAATAAGTAAATCATTTTTAATATGGGGTTATACATAAGATAAATTCGATTGTAAATATTCATTATAAAGCTAAAAAGATTTCCTACATGATGGTATTTTATTTGTAATTTTTAGACATCAAATAATTTAATTTATTTATGACACAATGATGATGCAGTAATTATCTTATTAATGAAATATTGACATAATTGATGTTATAAACACCAAAATAAATGTAATTTGAGACTTTTTATGAATTCCACTAATTTTCTAGGTTGCTATGATATATTAGTGTTGATTTAATCAACTTTGTTCGAACATATAATTCTGTTATGACTTTCACAAAAATCATATATCAAATAGTGTCAAAATTGACACAAAATAGTTTTTAAATCAAATATTATATTATTAATTGTTATTTTATTCCTAAAAATCTAAGGTTCGGACAAATGACTTAGATAAGGATATATATATTAATAATAAACAATTTGGGGTTCGTTTGGAATGTTATAGTAAGTGTATTAACCATATAGTGAAAGAAAACAAAAAGACACGGTAAAAGTTAAATTAATTAACTTAGAGTTAAATCTAATTGATAAGGTTAAAATAATACCCTAAACTTGTCTAAATCCTATTGGTTGATAGGATTTCGACCCATCCCCACTTTAGCTTCGAAATAAGACCCTTTTGAACCATTATAAACCGATTTTGACTTTAATATAAAATAATATTTTGATATATTCCTAAGGTGCCCCTCTCCTCCATTATAAAAGGGCACCTCCTCCCCCTCCTCCTCACACCAATTTGAGCACTCAAGCTCGGCCAACCCCTGCCATTTTCCCTTCTCCACTTCCCTAGAATAATCCTAGAGGTCCTGGTCTTCTCCAAAGACCAATCTTAGTTCCTTAAGTGGAGGATTCAAAAAGGCGTTCCAAAGAAGAGGTAATATCCATTACCGATCTTTTCAATTTCTTTCTTCTTCAACTTCTTCTTATTTAGTTGTTTCATGATAAAGTAATAACATCAGTATTACTTACATACTGATATGTTATTATAAATATGAAACAACCCTAATTCACCTTCTATCCATCCTACGGAAAAATGAAATCACCGCGCGTGCGTACGTACGGAATACCGTCTCCACGCCATGGTGTAATCTATTTTCCACCATCACCTTACAAGGATGGGTATAATGGTGTAATGAGTAAATATATATGATTATTATTAAGTAATATTGATACTGAAATAATATATATATATATACTCCAATACAATTCCACGATCATAGGAACGATATCATCACTCGTGCGTACGTACGGAATACCGTCTCCACGATGTGATGCGACTCGTTCTACATGATCTTCATTTCATAATGATTGTATAAATGAATTGAATGAATGAATATGGTATATACTACACTAATACCATTCTGGAAATGAATTATCTATAACCTAAAGATAAGAATAAGAATTTATTCGACAAAACACGCATAAGAACAAAAAGTTATAAAGACCCGAGTAAAAAGTAACAATGAAATATTACTAACAAGAAGCTAATAATATGACCATATATGATCTCATATCAATATGTATGATTCCGGAATAAGTCAATAACATTATTTAAACCATTATACAGGAGCTTCGGACACGAACAAAGCAAATCGGACCTAAGGTAAGGGAAATATCACAATCTCATTTTTATCCGAGATTGTTTATTCGTAAGTATTTACTGGGGTGTATTTTATCATCCACATCCATGTTTCATCAATATGTAATATTATTTCCATCCACCTAAAATTGTTTAAATCCATTTTTACCCTTAGGTGAGTTTTTAGTAATATGTATGAAAGGAATATTTTGTCGTTTTTCGTACGAGGTACTTTTTGACTTTTCCGACAAAAGTACGAAGAATGTTTTTTTAACTTATACGACATGAATGGATTTTTAAAACATTATTTCTAAGAAGCATCCTTTTACAAGTTTTCAAGTTTATTTTTAATCAACTTATTTTATTTTAAAGTTGTATGACATATTATGAAAGGAAAAATGTTTTTTGAAGAAGAAAGGATATTTTCCTCAAGAATGGAGTTCAAGTGTTTTATCAAAATTATTTTCCATCTAAGATAATAAAGGGTTCTATTTTTATCCCTATTATTACATTGATTTGATCATGTTGTGATGGAATTATTTTTATGAATTCCTTTATCTTATATAAATTGATTTATGATGTCATGATGTTTCAAGAATCCCATTTTTGTTACATGTGTTATGCGATGATGTATGTTTTCTGATTATGTGGCACACATAAGAAAGGATTTATTATAAGATGTGTGGGACCTATATCTCCCTTCAATGCATTGGGTAATGATTTTATATCTCATGAGATAGACATGGCTGGAACGGAAGGTTATTTCGGTTCAGTGATACAGGACTGAAACGAGGAGTGAACTCGGTTCAGAAAGGGACTTTGTCCACTAAGATAGTCTTGGCGATGAGTCATGACTAACAAGAAATGATTTTCCATGATTATGTGTTCATGCCACAAAGATTCAAGTTTTATGTTATGATTATGGGGATCTCATTTTCACTTCTATGATTTATTCCATGTTAAGATATTATGATCTCTTTTGCAGGTTTTGATTTTCATAAAGATATGATATGATTTTTATTTCCTTTATTTGCCCTTGCTGAGCATTTGAGCTCACCCTTTTATGTTTTCTTTTCCCCAGGTCAGGAAGATGGATATTAAGTAGAATATGCTAAAAGGGACCCTAGATATGATGAAATAAATGGGAGACACTGTAGAAGATTTATGAACCAGTTGTTTATGTTTCCCCAGTTTCTAAAGACACTATACCTATACGGTCCTTTGTGGTTTTGTCATATGTTGTAATAAGAGTGCTTCAATTTTGAAGTATTAAAAATGTATGTAAAGTGTGGGTCGTTATACTCTACCACTACTTTCTTAGTTTCTGACAACTTGTACTGATGTAAGAGGTCCTTTTACATCTTTACCATACATAGATGCACCACCAAAGGGGATGTATGGAACTCCCTCAACACCTCCTCATGAAACACCATGGGTACTATGGTTCATCCTTTGAAAATGATGAAGTTCTTCTCACCAAGAAAATATCAATCAGGGGCATGCCCTATGGACAACTGGCCATATGTAGTCTCACAGCAGGCATCTCTGTGTTGCACCTCCCCGACTCGTTGTAAGAGTGGAGGGGCATATAAAATCAACTAAAGAAAATATTTATCCTATATATCTATAAGGGATACCTAAAGTGAGGCCAAATACTATGATTCCTCATCGATTAACTGTGAACATGATATCCTATTGAGAGAATCTTCCACCACATTCCCCTTCCCCTGAGTATAGACTATCTTGAAGTCATATTCCTGGAAGAACTCTAGACAAATGTTCTGTCTGATATTCATATAATTATGAGAAAAAATATACATGAGACTATTGTGTTCAGTGTAGATGATGAATCATTTTCCCTTAAGGTAGTTTCACAAAATCTTCAGTGCGAAGACTACAACTTCCAACTCAAGGACATTTGTCATATATTCCTACTCATGGAGTCTCAATTTTTATGAGACATAATCAATCAACACATTAACATGCATCATGACATAACCAAGCCAGATTCCTGATGCGTCATAGAACACCACGTAGTCAATTCCCACCTCTCGTAGCCATAAGATATGAGCACTCATCAAGCTCTATCTCAGTTTTAAAAAGCTCTGCTGTTATATTTTGGTACATACGACAGGTTTTACCTTATTCTTCAATGCCATCATGGGTGCTGCCACTCTAGAAAAGTTGGGTAAAATCGTCAAATAGTACTCATCCAACCCAGGTAAACTCCACACCTCAGTATTGTTCTTGGGTGGCTACAAAGATGCAATGCCTCTATCTTCACTAGATCCACCATAAGCCCAGCCACTGAGATGAAATGCCTCAGTAGGTGAACCTTTTGTATCTAGAACTAACACTTTGATATATTTTTACAGAGCTGGTGCTCCCTGAGTGTGTCTAGAACCATAGTCTGTTGTATCATGTGCTCCTCCTCGGATGCTGAATACACTAAGATGTCATTAATGAATACCACTACAAACAAGGATATGTACAAATGAATTATCATGTTCATGAGTCCCATAAAAACATTTGGGGTGTTTTTCAAGACAAAAAACATTACTATGTACTCGTACTGGCCGTAGTGACATCTAAAAGCAGTATTTAAGATGTCCTTATCTTGTACTCAAAGATGGTGATAACCTGATATGAGGTATATCTTCGAGAACCATCTCACTCCCTTCAGTTAATCGAATAGGTCATCAATCCTTGGTAGATGATACTTTTTCATCACAATAACCTGGTTCAAGTGTTAGAATTCTACACATAACCTCAACCTTTCGTCTGCCTTCTTGGAAAACAACGTTGGGGCTACCCATGGTGAAATGATGGGCCTTACGAACCCCTTCCAATGCATTTCCTCCAACTATACCCTCAACTCACAGAGATCTATGGGAGACATCTGATATACTGGTGTGGATATCTGTAACATCTTGGGGTACATATCAATGAAGAAGTCTCCCTATCTACGAGGAAGTAGTCTTGGAACATCCTATGTAAAGACGTCCTTTTACTCATCCACCACTATAGGAAACTATGGTCTCGTCTCATCCACTTCATTGTAGATCATGGTATCCAACTGATGAGTGATCGACTAAACCCTCCTATATGTGAGTCCATCCCACATTGTGCATCTAAAATAGTCGATCTGAGTATTAACTGCTGATATCCAATCCATACCCAAAATAAAATCATAAGGCTTCAAAGCTGCTACTAGGAGATCCTAATTAAATATCTCACTTCCAAGAGTATGTTCACACTATCAGCACCAATGTTTGATCATTGAATCCCCATCTGTATGAGTCTCTAATCACAAGGATCTATTAAAAAGCTTGATTGAAGTCCCTGAGCTCTGAACAAGGTCTCTGATAAGAAAATAGTGACTTGCACCTGTGTCTATATGAACTGTAGGTAATGTGGAGACACTACTGGAAAACATACTTTTCCTAACACTTGTATACCAATGGTTCTTTTGAACCATTGGTATAGATGATCTTTACCAACAGTTTGCATAAAAAGTTGGTAAAGATCTGTAAAAATTGAGTTTCCGCAATGGTTTGATGAAACTTTTGGGAAAGATGGGTAAAAAAATGAGTTTTCCCAACGGTTTGATGAAACCGTTGGGAATGATGGGAAAAAAGAGTTTTTCCAATGGTTTAATGAAACCATTGGGAAAGATGGAGTTTTACCAACAGTTTTTAAAAACCTTTGGGAAAAAGATGCCCCAAATTCGGCTAAATCAGGCAGCCCCCTCCCCACGATTCTAGAAGTAGTTCACGGCTCCCCCAGATGCGATTCCGACTCACAGAATACCTTGAGAAGCCCTAACATAGGTGAACCTATTCCATCAGATCAACTGCCAGGTTAAACTCCTTCCACATTTTCTCAAGGATATCCTTCGACCTCTTCTCATGGATATCCTTATATTCTTCATTATTCCCAAATTTTAGGGTTTTTGGAAAATTTTATGATTCACTACTCCACGAATTGTGTACTCAAATCACTACATCAGTTTACAGATTTTCCAATTAATGTTTTCATTACACATATACATTTATAAGGGCATGGTGTCTCTTTATTGTGTTCTAATTATAAATATTCATAGTTTTTTTTAATCTCAATGCTTCAAATATTACAGCTTCATGTATATGAACTCATTAGAAAGTTTTTGTAATATTTATTCATAGTATTTCATGAAAATCACTCCTTTCATTAAGATCATGTCAAACATGAAGATCTTGTTCATCTTAATTTTTGTACTCTATGTGTATTACATAACAAGTATGGATCATCTTTCTATAAAAATCTATATATATATAAAATGACACATTTTTCACTTATACTTTGCACAATATAACATATAGAGTATCTTCTTGAACTTTGAAAAATAGTATGTGGCCCCTAATTGGTACATCTTCTTTCTTCATGAAACTAATTCACAGAATTTCAAATTCGCAATATTACTGAATATTAGTTTTCCTAATATAACCATTAATAATTATTCCTTCAACATCATACATGAGTTATTCAATCTCCTTTTTAAAACACAATGACCATTTTCACTAATTTGGGGTTCCTCAAAATTCTTGGTAAAATCAGAAAAACAAATGTTTTGAGTCATGTTTCTCATATGGTTTCATGGATACAAGTTCATCTCGAAAATCATGACTATGTGGTTCAAATATCACGAGGACCATGGGTTTATTATTCTTCACACAAATGAAGTTTTTTTCTGCAACTATGTGTTTTTTTTCACTTTTGATTTGGCCGAAAGCGGAGCTTTGTGGTCATTAATCATGGTTTTGGGTGTTCATTTAGGATGTAAGGTAGTATGACATAATTTTACTTGATATATCCATTATTATTATTGATTTATGATAAATTTGATTATCTTTGAAAAGTTATGTTGTTTAATAAGTTTTTATTAATGGTTGTAATAATGTCGATATGGTATAAGGGTTCACATGGTGTGTATAAGGGTTCACATGGTGTGTATAACGGTTGACATGGTGTCTAATTGGGGTGATGGTAGGGTTGTCTAAGTGGGGGGGGGGGGGGGGGGCTGGGTTTTCCAAGTGGGTTGTGGGGGGTAGGGTTGTCTAGGTGGGGTGGGGGGTGGGTTTTCCATATGGGGTGGGGGTAGGGCTTTCCAAGTGGGGTGGGGAGGGTGTGCATATGGATGAATCTCAAAACTATAAACTCTCTATAAATTCTGGAAGTATGAAAATTTATAGGGACATTCGTGATCATTTTTAGGTGGGATAACATAAAAAAGTGTTTGATGTTTTTAGTACTTCTTTATTTAGAGTTTCTTTTGATGATGATGTCTCTTATTGATACCTATGATGGGAATTTATTTTAGTTTCTAAATCGGCTGAGACTCCCCCACCATGCACAGTGTATGAAACCTCTACCCTTATTTAATCATTCTTTTTACACAGCCTATGCAACATCTACCCTCATTTAATCATTGAACTCAAGTCATTAATTCATGCTTTCTTTCTCACTAGCATGTAAGAAATTTAATGATGTAAATCCATCCTCACATGATTTCTTACCTTTGATAGTTTCCAACATATGGAATATGGGCTTTTGAATTCATCAGTTAACCAGGATCATATATTCCATTTCCCCCAAGATGACTGTACTAATATAACTTTAGGGTCAATTAAATATGGTTCTCATTGTATGTTGTATATTATGTGTCCTTCTTATCCAATACTCACATTTATGAGGGTGGGGTGCTTTTCACTACCCATGATGGCATGTGTAGACATCCATAAAAAAGTTAGATAAGTCACAAGTTTAATTCAGTAATTTGTTATCATTGACATACTTTATTATTAATCTCAAATTTATAAATAAATGGTTTTGTCTATACTTAATGAAATTAAATCTTTTTACAAGCCATGAACAACCTATTAGTGTAGAAGACTAAAATTTATTCACCCATGGGGTGCGCTTGACTTGGGGAAGTAATTGGGTAATGAATGGTATGGCCATAAAGGTTCCAATAATTAGTTATTGAACATTAGTGAATGATTTGGGATGCCAATAACACATGATGGGACCTGGGGAATGTTCCTCTTATAGACCTAATGAAAATAAATATAAATAAATTTGAATTTAATTTATGATTACTTTTTCTTTACATTATTTTAATAGTTCACTACATCGACTAGAAACTTCTTCCTTTATTGTTTACTTCAATGTATTTTCTATTAATGTTCAATCATATTGAATTGTTTATGAAAAAATTACTTATATAAATTCTTTTTACAGAATGGACAGAAGTTGTATGTATGAAACCAGTCGAATCTCAAGCAATTTTCAAAACAATTTGGAGAGCTTTATAGAATTTTCATTTTACAATGCTTCAGATAGTGGTCGCATACACTTTCCATGTTCCAATTGTGTTGGTAGACCTTGGTTGAGCCGTGAAGAAGTCAGCTACCACATAACCAAAAATGGTTTTCAAGAAAACTTCTTTGTATGGTATCACAAGGGGGAGAAAATGAAATCTCAAATTGGTGATGATCAAAATGAAAAGACTTGAAAGGAGAATTTGTTAGATGATCGGTTTCCATTTATTCGTCATCTTGAAAAAGAAAGGATTTCGACTAAAGATGTAACACCCCGAGATTTTATGAAAAATATTCTTTAAATTTCATTAATGTCTTGTTTTGTATGCTACCCCAAGATTACCTTGTGCAATATGCAACACCGTATTAGCTTGCAGTATACGCATCACTCTTCTTGGATCGTGTTACACATAATTTTGATAATAGTTATTCTACAGAACATTGAGTATATACATATATATATATATATATATTCAAAGTATAAATGAAATATGGTTGGATTCTGTCATAGGAAACAATGAAGGATTATTTCACAACACGCAACCCTGACATGGCTTGCATTACATGCAATCGCGACCTTCCTCGATAGCGTGTGTTGTACGCAATACCGGGTTTTACTAAACAACGATATATTATTATATTATTATTATGAACTAGCCTTTATGAATATTATTAACTAAATTTTTAAATTTATAACATTATTATTCATCATAAACATTTTCTAGAACATGGTATAAGAACAAAATAAAATTTTTGGGTAAAATAAGTATTTTTCAAAAAATGCAGTTTTGCCGCCTTTTGATGGCGCACCCACTTTAAATATAGTTCATGACATGTTTATAAGTTCAATTTGACAAAATATAATTCTTCTTTGGAATCAAGAAATAATAATTTACTTTGGATAAATTTTTCATATTATTCTGGTAACTTTCATATTTTGATGAATAGTAAAAACACGGTATATTTTAATTAAAAACAACTTTTTTTCATCGAAATAATTTATATGGTTAAATTATAATATTGAATGGTTTTAAAGTATAAATAGAATATATTTTTACCATTTAATATAATGTATGTCATTAGCATTGATTTTACATTAAATTCGTAGGTTAAATTAATTCAATCTTTTGCAATGTTTTAAAGAAAAACTCGTTTTCTTTTGACAATGGGATTAATTTTAATTTAATTTCTGTAACTTTTTTGTATTGAATTTGGAAAAATGGATTCCATATTTTGAATCAGTGGGTCCAAATTATGTTAATAAGCTACTTTTTATTTTTGGGAATTATGAATAGTAACTACGAAATTTTTTTTTACCATAGTTAAAGGTAAATCTGGTAATTAAGGGTAAATATAATATTATAAAATTACCCTAACACATGAAAAAATTCTATTGGATGGCTAAAATTAGACCCATATAACCTATTGGTCGGATTAGATTCATTTTATGGACTTATGACCATGAAAATAATTTAATTATTATTAAAACCAAAGAAAGTGACAACATGTCACTCTCTTAAATCTTATAAGTATAATAATTTTAATCTAGTGATAAATATCATAAATATTCGAACATGAATAGTCTCCAGAAATCTAATAAAATTATCTACGTCATGATAATGTATTTAGAATTTTTATGGATTAAATAATTGTCATTAATGGTGATACATTAATGATATAGAAATTATTTATTAAGTGGAAAATAAGTAATATAGTTTTTATTGAAATTATAATACCCATTAAAAGGCCCAAAAACCTGACCAAAACTTATTGGTAGTGTATATATACACCTTGATCATCCAATAACCTAATATATAACAGTTTGGAGCCTTATAAAAGTGATTATGATACTTATATTATTTTATTTTAAATGATGCCAAAGTTGTCACCTTCATAATTTAATAAATATAAAATTTAAATATTGTGATTTAAGATGATAAATTGGAGTAAAAGTATTATTGTGAAATTTAAAATATTTATATTCATCATAGTATTTTATGTTTAATTTTTATGCAACAAATCATTATATTAAATAATTATACAAAAAATTTTGTAGTAATTATTTTATTAAGAGATAAACCAAATAAATGGTTTTAAAAATAATAAACTAAATATTATATAAACTATTTAATGTGATCCACTAATTTTATAGATACATATTACCTTTTATGAATCTATTAAAACTTTTATTTCGAACATATCTTCTGTATATATTTTATTTAAATTCAAAAAAATGAATAGTGTCAATATTGACACTATTGTTATTTTATAAAAATAACATATTATAAAATTGTTTAAAAATCACAAAAATATTTAAAAATTATAAATTTTAAATTTATATGGTATATAATGTTATAAAGTAAACAATTATGGAAAATTAAAAACAAATAAGTAATTATTTGTTATAATTTAATATTAATAATTTTATTACCACAAATAAACTTAAATAGTTTAAATAAGGATAAATCAAAATGATAAAGTTTAAAATAAGATCCAATCATGTCTAAATTTGATTGGTTGATGATATTACAACCCTCTATCATCTAATCTTCTAATATGATCCATTTATGGTGGTTTTTATGTTGGGTTAGATTTATTATAAATTAATATTCTTAAGAATTCCAAAGGTGCCCCTCTCCTCCCTTATAAAAGGGCACCTCCTCCCTCTCCTCCTCACACCAATTTGAGCCTTCAAGCTCGAAAAACCCCTGCCAAATTATCTTCTAAACTTCCATAGAAACATCCTATAGGTTCTTGTCTACTTCATAGACCAGTCTTAGTGCCCTAATAGGAGGTTTCAAAGAGGCGTATCGAAGAAGAGGTAATTTCTTCTCCCGGTTCATTCTAGCTTCTTTCTTCTTAAACTTCTTCTTATTTAGTTCTTTCATTATAAAGTAATAAAATAAGTATCACTAATATACTGATTTGTTATTATAAATATTAAACAACCCAATTTCAACTTCTATCCATCCTATGGAAAACAAAATCACCGCGCGTGCGTACGTACGGAATACCGTCTCCACGCCGTTGTGTAATCTGTTTTTCCACCAACACCTTAAATGGATGGGTATAATGGTGTAAAGAATAACTATACATAGATATTATAACATCATACTGATTATTATATATTTTATAATCCACTCCAATTCAAGTCAATAATTATGGAAATGATATCATCGCTCGTGCGTACGTACGGACTACCGTCTCCACGACGCGATGAGATTCATTCTCCATGTTAACCATTTTAGAATGATTATAAAGTATATATAAGCAATAATAATGAAATATATGAAGTTATAAAGCTAATTGATTTATGTATATATGTATGTCATCAACATAATTCCATTCAACTCAATAAGGAAACGAAAACAACATTCATGCGTACGTACGGCCTACCGTCTCCATGAACGGTGTATTTCTTTCCATTTATTGATCTATTATATATATGTATATTCTGAATATATATTATATATAAATCATGTTTAATATTTTTTAATTTTTTAATCTTGATCTAAGTAATCATATGAATAATTACAAGTCAAAACCCGGACGACAAATAAAACGATTTTACCCAAAACACTCTTTAACATGGATTTGACAAAAGAACGGGTAATATAAAGTCATAAGTGAACCATATATGATATCATAACAATTAATATGATTCCTTAATAAGTAAATGAAATTATTTAAATCATTATACAGGAGGTTGGGATACATACGAAGCATATCAGACATAAGGTAAGGGATAAATTTTGCAAATCTCATTTTTATCCGAGATTACTTATTCATAAGTATTTACTGGGGTTATTTCTATCATCCATGTCCATGTTTTATAAAAGTTTTTTCAAGTTTGTTTAAAGTCATTTTTACCCTTTTTGACTTTTTGACTTTTACTACATGATATGTAAGGAATCATTCTTTTGCTTACGTTGCGAGGTACTTTTTTGACTTTTTCGACAAAAGTACGAGAAGAATGTTATTTTAACTTATACGACATGAAAGGATTTTTATGGTTTCATAAAGCCTTATTTTCATGAAGCTTCCTCCAAAATATTTCATTACTGTCTTCAAAAAAATCTCTTTCTTTTAAAATTTCATGACATTTTGTGAAAAGAAATTGATTTTGAAGAAGAAAGGATATTTTCCTCAAGAATTCATTTCAAGTATTTTATCAAAACCATTTTTCATCTAAGATGACATTATTTCATATGTGTATGTTTCAAGTATCATATCTCTACGATTTAAATTGTTTCACTTTTCTTATTATGAAATGATATCCATTTCTTTTATATGGATTATGTGATGATGGAATGATGTTTATGAATCCCATTTTGTTTATTGAGTTATTACGAATGATGTATGTTTTTTTGTGGCACAAGTAAGAATGATTTCATTATGAGATGGGTGGGACCTATATCTCCCTCCAATTAATTGGGTAACGATTTTATATATCATGAGATAGACATGGCTAGAACGATAAGTTAATCCGGTTTAGTGTTACAGGACTGAAATGAGGAGTGAAATCGATTCAGAATGGGACTTTGTCCACTAAGATGGTCTTTGCAGCAATGCCTTGGCTACTATGGAAATCATTACATGTGCTTAATAGATGCCACAATTACATGTTTTAATCACATGCTATTTTATCATGGTTTATGTTCCATTATGATCTATGCCTTATGTACTTCCATGTTTTATGTCGTTGCTCAAGATTTTAATGTTTAAACATTATGTTCATGTTTTTAAGTTCCAATGTATATGGTATGTTTTATTTTATCCATGCTTACCCTTACTGATAATTTGAGCTCAACCTTTTTATGTTTTATTTTCCTCCAGGATCAAAAGAAAGGTTTTTGGTCAGGAAACAAAAAGTGGAAGATCTTTATGGGAGATGTTGAAGATCTTTCACCACGATTAGAAGATTACGTTCCAAGTTTCCAAAGACACTAAACTATTACGGTCCTTGTGTGTCTGTTTTTGTTATGTATTAATTATTCCGCAAAAGTAATGTAATGTTCATGTACGTCAAGCTTTGGGTCTCTATAGTTGGTATCATAGGAAAGGTTTAGTCAACCTTTGGAAACTAGGATGCGAAAACGTTAGTGAGATCCCTAGAGATATTTCTAAGGTATGTCTAGGGATGTAACTAAGGATAATAATACGTATAGGATATAGTCCTAGGACTACGGTAATGATCTTAGAATTTAAACTAAGATGTTAGATATTGAGGGTGCTCCCCCTTTACTATGTTTTTTCACTAGCATGATTTTTTCCTCTCACACTATTCTTTTTGGGTTTTAGAAAATGGCTGGAAACAGGAAGATTCATGATAATAGAGGATATGACGAAAAATGGAATGATTTTTTTGAGAAACCAAATGAAACGGGATCTGGAAGTCCAAACATCGTTATTATGCCTAATCAGCGATCTCATAATGTGATCAGTAATCTCAAATTTGGAATGTTTCCCGACTCAGATAATAAGAGAAAGATGGAGTTTCATGATGATCATAGAGGAAAGAAAGTTCAATTTCCCTCATGTAAATCATGTGGGAAGAGGCATCAGGGAGATTGTTTCAAAGGAACTGGAAGATGCTTTGGGTGTGGAAAAGAAGGACACAAATCCAGTAAGTGCAAAGGAAAAGGTTTAGTTAACACCATGGACATGGATAATGGTATTTCTACGACATCAACAATGATTAGATGTTTTAAATGTGGAATGTACGAGCATTATGCAAACCAATGCCCTAATGTAAAATCTCATAAATAGAATCGGCATGGTCATATGGGTAGTATTAATGTGGATGATGATGAGGAGACTAAAAAAGATATATGAGCTGAAAGAAGTGTTGAAGCTCAGTCAGTTGTTTTAGAAGGTAGTGGAATGATTGTATGTTTATCGAGAGTTATGTTGTATAGTTAATGGTACTATGGAATAAAGAATCATCTAAGTATTGTTACACTATTGGTTTTCCTAAAAGTATTTGAAAGTATATGTTGAATGGTACTAGTAACCATGGAATGTTATTCAGATATTTTTGTAATGTAGATGATATGCACATAATGAAGGAATAAGAAGATAATGAGATTTTTGACTGTATTCATGAGCTTATGATTGATATAAGGACTAAGTGATATCATGGTTTGAGTATATAGAATTTTGAGGATTTTGGTATGTGGAGCATATTAACTTTTAACTGCATTCTTGTTTTCACTAATGTTCAATGGGTATTCATTTTTCAAGAGAATACATGATTAAGGCCTTAGAATATTTGTAATATGACCAACAAGACATATCTTATGATATATGGGGATCAACAATGGTATTAACATGCTTCTTATATGAAATCTATGGTAATCGTTTTCACTATAATATGACAATGGACTGAAATATTATAGATAAGCCTAAATATTGGAATGGATTATGTTGGACATACGTTAGTATTGTTTAAGGATAGAACCTTCTTCGATATTATTGATAGGATGGTATAGTAATGTAGTTTTAGAAAAAGGACAACCTGCAGGATGGGCGACAGCCCATCGCGTTGGACAAGGCTGTGGGAATCGAACCCACAACCGAAGTGCGACTAGCATTTATCGCCTACCACTGGCCTACAGGATGTCCCTGGTTAGTAGAAACTAGTTTTATTTTATTAAGAGGTATGATATATGAAGTATAAGTTAATTTTTGGAACCATATAAGATTTATCTAACCATAATATGGACTTATAAATTTTGATAACCATTTGTTCGAAAGAGATGGAATGACCCATCATTCTATCACATGATCTACTAACACATCACAAATAACAAATTCAACTTCATTTCTTTAAGGGGGGAAGTGGAAATTGTTCAATTCACGAACAACAATGAGATTGTACCAAAATCATGCACGTATTTATTTTAATTCATCAACTTTAGGGAAATTATCTTGAAAACCAAAAATGTTGTCCTAGTTCCCTTATATCCGATGAATCAGATGGTACCTTAGATCATCACAAATCAATATCTTTGTGATTGTTGGCTTTTTCATAGCCATGTTCTCTACCACTCTCCATCAGAACTTGATGGTTATATTTTTCTTCCATATCCATATTTTCACTTATCTTCTCATATGTGGAAACCCAATGATGAGTTAATTTGGGTAAACGTTACATTTCATACTTTAGTTTTTAATTCCATGTTTTGGTATTCCATTTTACGATGTGGGCTTCTATTAAACAATCTTTCGAGTAGTAAACCATTTATAACCCCGACGAATTTCGAGGGTGAAATTCATTTTAAGGGGGGTAAAATGTAACACCTTGAGATTTTATGAAAAATATTCTTTTAATTTCATTAATGTCTTTTGTTGTATGCTACACCAAGATTACCTTGTGCTATATGCAACACCGTATTAGCTTGCAGTATACGCATCACTATTCTTGGATCATGTTACACCCAATTTTTATAATAGTTATTCTACGCAAAATTGAGTACATATATAAATATATATATATTCAATGTATAAATGAAATATGGTTGGATTCTGTTATATAAAACAACGAAGGATTCTTGCACAACATGGAACCGTGACTTGGCTTGCATTACACGCAATCGCGACTTTCCTCGATAGCGTGTGTTGTACGCAATACCGGGTTTTACTAAACAACGATATTTTATTATAATACTATTATGAGCTAGCCGTTATGAATAGTATTAAATAAATTTTTAAATTTATAACATCATTATTCATCTTACACATTTTCTAGAACATGTTATAAGAACAAAATAAAATTTTCGGATAAAATAAGTATTTTTCAAAAAATACAGTTTTGACGCCTTTTGATGGCGCACCCACATTAAATCTAGTTTTTGACATGTTTATAAGTTTAATTTGACAAAATAAAATTCTTTTTTGGAATCAAGAAATAAAAATTTACTTTGGATAGATTTTTCATATTATTCTGGTAACTTTCATATTTTGATGAATAGTAAAAACACGCTATATTTTAATTAAAAACAACTTTTTTTCATCACAATAATTTATATGGTTAAATTATAATATTGAATGTTTTTAAAGTATAAATAGAATATATTTTTACAATTTAATATAATTTATGTCATTAACATTGATTTTACATTAAATTTGTTAGTTAAATCAATTCAATCTTTTACAATATTTTAAAGAAAAATCCGTTTTCTTTCGACAGCGGGAATAATTTTAATTTAATTTAAGCAAATTTTGTGTATTGAATTTTGAAAAATGGATTCCATATTTAGAATCAGTGGGTCCTAATTATGTTAATAAGCTACTTTTTATTTTTGAGAATTATGAATAGTAACTACAGTAAATTTTATTTACCATAGTTAAAGGTAAATTTGGTAATTAAGGGTAAATATAATATTATAAAATTACCCTAACACATGTCAAAAATCTATTGGATGGCTAAAATTAGACCCATATAACCTAAGGGTCGGATAAGATTCATTTTATGGACTTTTGACCATGAAAATAATTTAATTATTATTAAAACCAATGAAAGTGACAACATGTCACTCTCTTAAATCTTATAAGTATAATAATTTTAATTTAGTGATAAAAATCATAAAACTTCGAAAATGAATAGTCTCCAGAAATCTAATAAAATTATCTACATCATGATAATTTATTTAGAATTTTTAGGGATTAAATAATTGTCATTAATGGTGATACATTAATGATATGAAAATTATTTATTAAGTGGAAAATAAGTAATATAGTTTTTATTGAAATAATAATACCAATTAAAAGGCCCAAAAACCTGACCAAAAATTATTGGTAGTGTATATATACACCTTAAGCATCCAATGACCTAATATATAACCGTTTAGAGCCTTATAAAAGTGATTATGACCCTTATATTATATTATTTTAAATGATGCCAAAGTTGTCACCTTCATAATTTAATAAATATAACAAATTAAATATTGTGATTTTAAGATGATAAATTATAGTAAAAGTATTATTGTGAAGTCTAATAGATTTATATTTATCGTAGGATTTTATTTTTAATTTTTATGCAACAAAGAAGTATATTAAATAATTATACAAAAATGTTGTAGTAATTATTTTATTAAGAGATAAACCAAATTAATGGTTTTAAAAATAATAAAATAAATATTATATGAACTATTTAATGTGATCCACTAATTTTATAGACACATAAGACCTTTTATGAATCTATTAAAGCTTTTAGTTCGAACATATCTTCGGTATATATTTTATTTAAATTCAAATAAATGAATAGTGTCAAAATTGACACTATTGTTTTTTTATAAAAATAACATATTATAAAATTGATAAAAAATCACAAAAATATTTAAAAATTATAAATTTAAATTTATATGGTCTATAATGTTATTAAGTAAACAATTATGTAAAATTTACAACAAATAAGTAATTATTTGTTATAATTTAATATTGAGAATTTTATTACCACAAATAAACTTAAATAGATTAAAGGATAAATAAAAATGATAAGGTTTAAAATAAGCTCCAAACATGTCTAAATTTCATTGGTTTATGAGATTACAACCCTATAAAATATAATCTTCTAATATGAGTCATTTTTGGAGGTTTTTAAGTGGGGTTAGATTTATTATAATTTAATATTTTTAAGAATTCCAAAGATGCCCCTCTCCTCCCTTATAAAAGGGCACCTCCTCCCTGTCCTCCTCACACCAATTTGAGCCTTCAAGATCGGCCAAACCCTGCCAAATTATCTTCTCCACTTCACTAGAAACATCCTAGAGGTTCTGGTCTACATTAAAGTCCTATCTTAGTGCCCTAAGAGGAGGTTTCAAAGAGGCGTATCGAAGAAGAGCTAATTTCTTCTCCCGATTCTTTCAAGCTTCTTTATTCTTCAACTTCTTCTTCCTTAGTTGTTTCATTATAAAGTAATAACATCAGTATCACTAATATACTGATTTTTTATTATAAATATGAAACAACCCCATTTCACCTTCTATCCATCCTATGGAAAACAAAATCACCGCGCGTGCGTACGTACGGAATACCGTCTCCACGCCTTGGTGTAATCTGTTTTTCCACCAACACCTTACATGGATGGGTATAATGGTGTAAATAATAACTATACATAGTTATTATAACATCATACTGATTCTTATATATTGTATAATCCACTCCAATTCAATTCAATAATTTTGGAAACGATATCATCGCTCGTGCGTACGTACGGACTACCGTCTCCACGACGCGATGAGATTCATTCTCCATGTTAACCATTTAAGAATGATTATAAAGTATATATAAGAAATAATAATGAAATATATGACATTATAAAGCTACTTTATTTGTGTATATATGTATTTCATCTACATATTTCCATTCAACTCAATAAGGAAACGAACGCAGCGTTCATGCGTACGTACGACCTACCGTGTCCATTAACGGTGTATTTCTTTCCATTTATCGATCTATTATATATAGGTATATTCTGAATATTTATTATATATAAATCATTTTTTATATTCTGGAATGATGTAATCGTGATCTAACTAATCATATGAATAATTACAAGTCAAAACACGGACGACAAATGAAACGATTTTATCCAAAACACTCTTTAACATGGAATTTACAAAAGAACGGGAAATATAAAGTCATAAGTAAACCATATATGATATCATAACAATGAATATGATTCTGTAATAAGTCAATGACATTATTTAAATCATTATATAGGAGGTTCGGATACATACGAAGCATATCAGACATAAGGTAAGGGATAAATTTTTCAAATCTCATTTTTATCTGAGATTGCTTATTCGTAAGTATTTACTGGGGTTATTTCTATCATCCATGTACATGTTTTATAAAAGTGTTTTCAAGTTTGTTTAAAGTAATTTTTACCCATTTTTGACTTTTTTACTTTTACTACATTTTATGTAAGGAATCTTTCTTTTGTTTACGTTACGAGGTACTTTTTTGACTTTTTCGACAAAAGTATGAGAAGAATGTTTTTTTAACTTATACGACATGAAAGGATTTTTACGGTTTCATAAAGCCTTATTTTCATGATGCTTCCTCCAAAATATTTCATTACTGTCTTCAAAAAAATCTCTTTCTTTTATAATTTCATGACGTTTTGTGAAAATAAATTGATTTTGAAGAAGAAAGGATATTTTCTTCAAGAATTCATTTCAAGTATTTTATCAAAACCATTTTTCATCTAAGATGACATTATTTCATATGTGTATGTTTCAAGTATCATGTCTCTATGATTTAAATGGTTTCACTTTTTTAATTATTAAATGATATCCATTTCTTTTATATGGATTATGTGATGATGGAATGATGTTTATGAAACCCACTTTGTTTATTGGGTTATTAAGAATGATGTATGTTTTTTTGTGGCACAAGTAAGAATGATTTCATTATGGTATGGGTGGGACCTATATCTCCCTCTAATGCATTGAGTAAAGATTTTATATCTCATGAGATAGACATGGCTGGAACGGTAAGTTAATCTGGTTCAGTGTTACAGGACTGAAACGAGGATTTAACTAGATTCAGAATGGGACTTTGTCCACTAAGATAGTCTTGACAGCAATGCCTTGGCTACTATGGAAATCATTACATTTGCTTAACAGATGCCACAATTACATGTTTTATTCCCGTGCTATTTTATCATGGTTTATGTTCCATTATGATCTATGCCTTATGTACTTCCATGCTTTATGTCGTTGCTCAAGATTTTAATGTTTAAACATTATGATCATGTTTTTATGCTCCAATGTATATGGTATGTTTAATTTTTCCATGCTTACCATTACTGAGCATTTGAGATCGCCCTTTTTATGTTTTATTTTCCCCCAGGATCAAAATAACGGTTTTAGGTCAGGAAACAAAAAGTGGAAGATCTTTATGGAAGATGTTGAAGATCTTTCACCACGATTAGAAGATTACGTTCCAAGTTTCCAAAGACACTAAACTATTACGGTCCATGTGTGTCTATTTTTGTTATGTATTATGTATTCCGCAAAAGTAATGTAATGTCCATGTACGTCAAGCATTGGGTCTCTAAAAAATAAGACTTTGATATGAGGAAAATTGATGCATCTAGTTAAAATGATGATATTGATAGGGTGAAAAAATTGAATGATGCTACCATGACTCCAATATATCGACAATGCGATAAAATGAAAAAGCTGGAATTTTTTATCCCATTGTTTCTAGGAAAAACTATGTATAGGATTTCTAATACAGCAATCAATTACATTCTTACCCTCTTGAAGGATTTACTTCTAGATTATCCAGATATTCCCTTAAACCACTATATGGCATGGAAGTTAGTTGAGGAACTTGGATTTTCAAAAAACAAAATGCATGCTTGCCCGAAAGATTACTCTTTATTCTAGGAGGAAACCGCTGAACGAAATGATTGTATAAAATGTGGCACATCCCGCTGGAAGTCAAAATCTGATGGAACACCATCCCGCGTTCCACAGAAAGTAATGTGGCACTTTCCATTTATCCCTAGACTCCATAATATTTTTATCTCTAATGAAATATCAATAAAAATGAGATGGCATGATACCGAGAGAAAGAAGACTAATGACGAGTTAGTTCATCCTACATATATATTTGCATGGAAGAAATTTGATGCTCGACATCCTGATTTTTCAGCTGACATGCGTAATGTGGGGCTGGTTCTTTCATGCGATGGTTTTTATCTGTTTGGGCAGATGATTACGATGCACATCACATGGCCAGTTTTTATATACATTTATAATCTTCCCCCATGGTTGTGTATGAAAAAACCATTCACTTTCATGAGTATACTCATATATGGTCCTTCTGATCCTGGTATTGATATTTATGAATACATGAAACCTTTAATAAAAGAGTTGAAACTTCTTTGGGAAGTGGGTGTGTGCACATACGATGCATGTTCGAAAGATATATTTCAGATGTGTGTTGTGCTTATGTGGACGATCAATGATTTTCTGGCTTATGAAATGATTTTTGGATGGAGTACGAAGGGAAAACTGTCATTCCCAGTTTGTATGAAGAATACACGATCCAGAAGACTGAAACATTTTTGTAGTTTTAGTTTAATGGGACATTGATGATTCTTTCCAAATGATTATCTATATATAATGAATCGTCGAAGATTTGATAATACCATAGACAACCCCCCGGACAGCCCCCCACCCTCCTCCATGGACCCCAAACAACCCCCTATATAGCCCTCCAGACAGCCCCTCGGACGCCCCCCACCCTCCTCCATGGACCCTGGACAACCCCCTGAACAGCCCCCCCACATAGCCCCCCCCCCCCCCCCCCCCGGCATAGCCCCCCCACTCTCCTCATTGGTCCCCAGACAGCACCACGTACATCCCCCAGATAGCCCCCCGGACAGCCCCCACACCCTCCTCCCTGTACCCCGGACAGCCCCTCGGGCAGCCCCCCCACTCCCCAGACAGCCCCTGCATCAATCTGAGGCTCGGTGTGGTCAGTACCATTAAAAGTGTCTTTTTTTTGTTTAAAATGGACATGATTTTAAGTGAAAACAAAAACTGAAATATGGAAAACCGTCCAAACGAATTCTGAATGTGTTGATGATTTAGGAAAATGTTTCATGAGTCATATGTGACATGTATGAGTCCACTCCGTCTCAATCCGAAGCACGGTGTGGCTACCACCATTCAAGTGTCTCACTTTTGTTTGAAGTGGATAACATGTTAAGTGAAAAGTACAACTGACATACGGAATATCAACCAAAACCATTCGGATTGTGTTGATACTTTAAGACAATGATCCTTGGGTCATTTGTGATCTGTACGAGTCAACCCCATCTAAATCTGATGCGTGGTGTGGCCGGTGGCACTCTAACTATTTCTCTTCTGTTTAAAATGGATGAGATTTTATGTGAAAAGAACAACTGACATACGAGAAACAAACCAAATGCATTTGGATTCTATTGATACTTTATCGCAATGATCCATGGGACATATGTGACTTGTATATGTCATCCCCGGCTCTATCCGAGGTGCAGAGTGGCCAGAACAACTCGAAGTGTCTCTCTACTGTTTAAAATGGAATTCATTTTAATTGTAAACAACAACTGACATATGGTAAACTGACCAAACAAATTTATATTCTATTGAAACATTAATACAAAGAATCATGGGACATATGTGACGTTTACGAGTCAACCGCACCTCAATCAGAGTCGCAGTGTGACCGGGGTCACTCTATGTGTCTCTCTTTTGTTTAAAATGGAAAAGATTTTAAGTACATTTGGAAAACTGACCATACAGATTCTGATTGTGTTGATACTTTAGTACAATGATACATGGATCATATGTGACATGTATGAGTCAACCCCGCCTCAATCCAAGGTGCGGTGTGGCCGGCACCATTCATAGTAACTCTCTTTTGTTTAAAATGGACATCATTTTAACTAAAAACAACAAATGACATATGAAAAAAATGACTAAACACATTATAAATGTGTTGATGCTTTAGGAAAATTATCCATGAGTCATATGTGACATGTACGAGTCAACCTCGCCCCAATCCGAGTCATGGTGTGGCTGAAACAACTCAAAGTGTCTCTCTTTTGTTTGAAATTGACTTCATATTAAGTGAAAACAACAAATGACATACGAAAAACTGACCAAACACATTCAAAATGTGTTGATTCTTTAGGAAAAAGATCCATGGGTCATATGTGATGTGTACGAGTCAACCCCACCTCAATCTGAGGCGCAGTGTGGCCGACACCACTCAAAGTGTCTCTCTTTTGTTTGAAATGGACTTCATTTTAAGTGAAAACAACACTAGCATGCAAAAAACTAACCAAATATATTCTAATTTTGTCGATACTTTAGAACTATGATCAATGGGTCATATGTGATGTGTATGTGTCAAACTCTCCTCAATCCGAGGAGCGGTATGACCGGTACCACTCTAACTGTGTCTCTTTTGTTTAAAATGGACAGGATTATAAGTGAAAAGAACAACTGGCATACGGAAAACCAACCAAACGCATTCAGATTCAATTGATAATTTATCAAAACAATCCATGGGTCATATGTGACGTGTACGAGCCCACTCGGGCTCAATCTGAGCTGTGGTGTGGCCGGGAACACTCTAAGTGTCTCTCTTTTGTTTAAAATGGACAAATTTTAAGTACATATGGAAAACTGAACAAACGCATTCGGTTTCTGTTAAAACATTAGCACAACGATCCATGGGTCATATGTGACATGTACGAGTCATCCCCGCCTCAATCCGAGGCGCGGTGTGGCTGACACCATTCGTAGTGTCTCTCTTTTGTTTAAAATGGGCATCATTTTAACTGAAAACAACAACTGACATATGAAAATCTGACCAAACACATTCTAAATGTGTTGATGCTTTAGGAAAAAGATCCATGGGTCATATGTGACATGTACGAGTCAACCCCGCCTCAATCCGAGGCGCGGTGTGGCCAACACCACTCAAAGTGTCTCTCTTTTGTTTGAAATGGACTTCATTTTAAGTGAAAACAACAAGTGACTTACGAAAAACTAACCAAATGCATTTGAAATGTGTTGATTCTTTAGGACAATGATCCATGGTTCATGTGTGATATGTACGAGTCAATCGTGCCTCAATCTGAGGCACGGTGTGGCCGACACCACTCTATGTATCTCTCTTTTGTTTGAAATGGACTTCATTTTAAGTGAAAACAACGACTAACGTACAAAAAATCAACCAAAAGGATTCTGATTGTGTCGATACTTTATAAAAATGATCAATGGGTCATATGTGACATGTACGAGTCATCCCAGCCTCAATCTGAAGTGTGGTGAGGCCAGTACCACTCTAACTGTGTCTCTTTTGTTTAAATTGGACATGATTATAACTGAAAAGAACAACTGGCATACGGAAAACTGACCAAACGCATTCAAATTCTGTTGATATATTATTACAACGATCCACAGGTCATATGTGACATGTACGATCCAACCTGGGCTCAATCCGAGTCGCGGTGTGGCCGAGATCACTCTAAGTGTCTCTCTTTTGTTTAAAATGGAAAACATTTTAAGTACATACATAAAATCGACAAAACGCATTCAATTTTGTTTGAAACATTAGGATAACCATCCATGGGAAATATGTGACATGTAATAGTCAACCCCGCCTCAATCCGAGGTGCAGTGGTGCCGACACCATTCATAGTGTATCTCTTTTGTTTAAAATGGACATCATTTTGAATGAAAACAACAACTAGCATACGGAAAACCGACCAAACAGATTCTAATTGTGTCGATACATTAGCACTACGATCCCTAGGTCATATGTGACATGTACGAGTCAACCCCGCCTCAATCCGAGGCACGGTGTGGCCGACACCACTCAAAGTGTCTCTCTTTTGTTTCAAATAGACTTCATTTTAAGTGAAAACAACAAGTGACATACACAAAACTGTCCAAAAGGGTTCAAAATTT
This sequence comes from Viscum album, assembly GCA_963277665.1. Lineage (NCBI taxonomy): Eukaryota > Viridiplantae > Streptophyta > Magnoliopsida > Santalales > Viscaceae > Viscum > Viscum album. The sequence continues at coordinate 1,375,586,244 of OY728135.1, forward strand.
TTTGATGGTTTAGTACAACAATCCCTGGGTCATATGTGATTTGTGTGAGTCAATCCTGCCTCAATCCGAGGCTTGGTATGGCCGACACCACTCTAAGTGTCTCTCTTTTGTTTGAAATGGACTTCATTTTAAGTGAAAACAACAACTACCATATGGAAAACTCACCAAAAGAATTCTGATTATGTCGATACTTTAACACAATGATAAATGGGTCATATGTGATGTGTAAAAGTCAATCCCGCCTCAATCCGAGGCACTGTGTGGACGGTACCACTCTAACTATGTCTCTTTTTGTTTGAAATGGATAGGATTATAAGTGAAAAGTGAAACTCGCATACGGAAAACTGACCAAACGCATTCAGATTCTTTTGATAATTTATCGCAATGATGCATGGGTCATATGTGACGTGAACGAGCCAACCTAGGATCAATCCGAGTCATGGTGTGGCCGGGATCACTCTAAGTGTCTCTCTTTTTTTAAAATGGACAACATTTTAAGTACATATGGAAAACCAACCAAATGCATTAGGTTTCTATTGAAACATTAGGAGAATTATCCATGGGTTATATGCAATGTGTACGAATCAACCCCGCCTCAATACGAGGAGCAGTGTGGCTGACACCATTTATAGTGTCTCTCTTTTGTTTAAAATGGACATCCTTTTATATGAAAACAACAACTAGCATACAGAAAACTGACCAAACAGATTCTGATTGTGTCGATAATTTTGCACAATGATCCAGGGGTCATATGTGATGTGTTCGAGTCAACCCTGCTTCAATCTGAGGCATGGTGTGGTCGACACCATTCATAGTGTCTCTCTTTTGTTTAAAATGGACATCATTTTAAGTGAAAACAACAAGTGACATATGAAAAACTGACCAAATGCATTAGAAATGTGTTGATGCTTTAGAAAAATGATCCATGGGTCATATTTGATGTGTATGAGTAAAAACTGCTTCAATTTGAGGCACGGTGTGGCCGACACCACTCTAAGTGTCTCTCTTTTGTTTGAAATGGACTTCATTTTAAGTGAAAACAACTACTAGAATACAGAAAATCAACCAAAGAATTCTGATTGTGTCGATACATTATCACAATGATCAATGGGTAATATGTGATGTGTATGAGTTAACCCTGCCTTAATTCGAGGCGTGGTGTGGCTAGTACCACTCTAACTGTGTCTCTTTTGTTTAAAATGGGCAGGATTATAAATGAAAAGAACAACTGCCATATGGGAAACTGACCAAACGCATTCGGATTCTATTGATAATTTATCACAACGATCCATGGGTTATATGTGACGTGTAAGAGCCAACCCAGGCTCATTCCGAGTTACGGTGTGGTCAGGATCACTCTAAGTGTCTCTCTTTTGATTAAAATGGACAACATTTTAAGTACATAAGGAAACCCGACCAAACGCATTTGGTTTCCATTTAAACATTAAGATGATGATACATGGGTCATATGTGACGTGAAAGAGTCAACCTTGCCTCAATCCGAGGCAGGTTGTGGCCGACACCACTCAAACTGTCTCTCTTTTGTTTAAAATGGACTTCATTTTAAGTGAAAACAATAACTAGCATACAGAAACCCGACCAAACGGATTCTGATTGTATTGATACTTTAGAACAACAATCCATGGGTCATTTGGGACGTGTACATGTCAACCCTGCCTCAATCCGAGGTGTGGTGTGGCCGACACCATTCATAGTGTCTCTCTTTTGTTTAAAATGGACATCATTTTAATTGAAAACAACTAGAGACATACGAAAAACTGACCAAACGCATTTGAAATGTATTTATGGTTAAGTAAAATGATACATGGGTCATATGTGATGTGTACGAGTGAACCCCGCCTCAATCTGAGGCGTGGTGTGGCCGACACCACTCTATGTTTCTCTATTTTGTTTCAAAAGGATATCATTTTAAGTGAAAACATCAACTGACGTACAGAAAACTAACCAAATGCATTCGGATTGTGTTGATACGTTAGGAAAATGATCCATGGGTCATTTGAGATGTGTACGAGTCAACCCCATCTAAATCCGAGGTGCGGTGTGGATTTACCACTCTAACTTTGTCTCTTTTGTTTTAAATGGACATGATTATAAGAGAAAAGAAAAACTGGCATACGAAAATCTGACCAAACGCATTCAGATTCTATTGATAATTTATCACAATGATCCATGGGTCATATGTGACGTGTATGAGCCAACCCGAGTTCATTCTGAGTCGCGGTGTGGCCGGGATCACTCTCGGTGTCTCTCTTTTGTTTAAATTGGACAACATTTTAAGTACATACAGAAAACTAACCAAATGCATTCGGTTTCAGTAGAAACTTTAGGAGAACGATTCATGGGTTATATGTGATTTGTAAGAGTCAACATCACCTCAATACGAGGTGTGGTGTGGCTAACACCACTCAAAGTGTCTCTCTTTTTTTTCAAAATAGACTTCGTTTTAAGTGAAAACAACAACTAGCATACAGAAAACTGACTAAAAAGATTCTGATTATGTTGATACATTAGAAAAGCTATCCATGGGTCATATGTGACTTGTAAAAGACATCACATCCCCAATATGAGGCACGGTGTGGCAGACACCATTCATAGTGTCTATCTTTTGTTTAAAATGGACATCATTTTAAGTGAAAACAACAAGTGACATACAAAAAACTGACCCAACACATTTTTAATGTGTTGATGATTTAGGAAAAATATCCATGGGTCATATGTGACATGTAAGAGTCAACCCCGCCTCCATCTGAGGCACGGTGGGGCCGGTCCACTCTAAGTGTCTCTCTTTTGTTTCAAAAGGATATCAATTTAAATGAAAACATCAACTGGAATACAGAAATCCGACCAAACACATTTTTATTGTGTTGATACTTTAGGAAAATGATTCATGGGTCATTTGAGACGTGTATGAGTCAACCCCGTCAAAATCTGAGGCGCGGTGTGGCTGGTACCACTCTAACTGTGTCTCTTTTTTTTAAAATGGACAGGATTATAAGTGAAAAGAACAACTGGCATACCGAAAACCGATCAAACGCATTTTTATTCTGTTAATAATTTATCACAACGATCCATGGGTCATATGTGACGTGTATGAGCCAACCCCGGCTCAATCTGAGTCATGGTGTGGCCGGAATCACTCTAAGTGTCTCTCTTTTGTTTAAAATGGACAACATTTTAAGTACATACGGATAACTGACCAAACGCATTCAGTTTCCATTGAAACATTATGATAACGATCCATGGGTCATATGTGACGTGTACGAGCCAACCTTGCCTCAATCCGAGGCGCAGTTTGGCCAACACCACTCAAAGTGTCTCTCTTTTGTTAAAAATGGACTTCATTTTAAGTGAAAACAACAACTAGTATACGGAAAACGGACCAAACAGATTCTGATTGTTTTGATACATTATAAAAATTATCCATGGGTCATATGGGATGTGTACGAGTAAACCCTACCTCGATATGAGGCACATTGTGGACGAAACCATTCATTGTGTCTCTTTTTTTTTTAAATGGACATCATTTTAAGTGAAAACAACAACTGACATGCGAAAATCTGACCAAACACATTCGAAATGTGTTTATGATTTAGGACAATGATCCATGGGTCATATGTGACGTGTACGAGTAACATATACCTCAATCTGAGGCATGGTGCGGCCAGGATCACTCTAAGTGTCTCTCTTTTGTTTAAAATGGACAACATTTTATGTATATATGGAAAACTGACCAAACAGATTCTGATTGTGTTGATCCTTTAGCACAACGATCCATGGGTCATATGTGATGTGTAAAAAACATCCCTGGGTCAATCTGAGATGCGGTGTGGTCGGCACCAGTCAAAGTGTCTGTCTTTTGTTTCAAAAGGACATCATTTTAAGTGAAAACATAAACTGACATTCAGAAAAACGACAAAATGCATTCGGATTGTGTTGATACTTTAGGAAAATGATCCATGGTTCATTTGAGACGTGTATGAGTCAACCCTGTCTAAATATGTGATGCAGTGTGGTCGGTACCACTCTAACTGTGTCTCTTTTGTTTAGAGTAGATAGGATTATAAGTGAAAAGAACAACTAGCATACGCAAAACTGACCAAACATATTCGGAATCTGTTGAAACTTTAGGAAAACAATACATGGGTCATATGTTATGTGTAAGAGTTAACTGCACCTCAATCCTAGTCATGTTGTGGCTAGGACCACCCATAGTGTTTCTCTTATGTTTAAAATGGACAACATTTTATGTACATATGGAAAACTGACCAAACAGATTTTGATTGTGTTGATATTTTAGCACAACGATCCATGGGTCATTTTTTATGTGTATGAGTCAACCCCGCCTCAATCTGAGTCATGGTGTGGTCAACACCATTCAAAGTGTCTCTCTTTTATTTAAAAAGAACTTCATTTTAAGTGAAAACAATAACTGACATACGGAAAACCGACCAAACACTTTCAGAATATGTTGATACTTTAGGAAAATGATCTATGGGTCATTTGTGACGTTTACGAGTTAACCTCACCTAAATCTAAGGCATGGTGTGGCCAGTATCACTCCAGGTGTATGTATTTTGTTTAAAATGGACATCATTTCTAGTAAAAACATATGGTATACGAAAAACTAATCAAATTATGAATTGAATTCCAGATTCCACATATAATTGTCATCTAAATTTTAAATTTAATTCTAAATAAATTGTGTATGTTTATAATTACATTATGAATTCTGATTTAATTCAGGATGTGTATAGTTCTAGGATGCATTATATGTTAAATGTGTATGAATTTGTTCTCTATATATATGTGTTAATTGGTTATTACAGGTATAATAATTGTATAGGTATGTGTTAGTTTATTGCAGGAACAATAATTGGAAATGATTGAAAATGAGATGTAATGGACTGGCTGCTGTGCAAATTAAACAAAAATGAGAGGGTCGCTGCTGTTCAAATTGTAGGCTGTTGTGAAATTTGCACAGCATAGGCTATGCCAACAGTTTGAAACCATTGGCATAGCCTCTATGAGTATTTTTTTACCACTGTTTCTGTGAACCGTTGGGAAAGAAGCCGTCTGTTTGGTTTTCCCAATGATTGAAGAGAAACCATTGGGAAAAACATTCCCATTGGTTCAGTGTAAACCATTGAGAAAAGCATTTCCAATGGCTTACTTCCCTATGGTTTGCAGAACCATTGGTATATTATATACCAACAGTTGTACAGCCTTTCCCAACGGTTCAAAACCATTGGGAAATCCCGCATTTCAAGTAGTGAGAAGACGCATTTCATACCTTGTATCATTTATAGGACGTGTGGGACATAGGCATCGATGTTTTAAAGCTAAGCCTTTACATTTCAACCTGCTCTTGTATCCCATGGAAGACCAACTGGAGGAGGTGGTAGTAGAGTCTTGTTCCTGTATCCACCTCCTTCCAATCGTCACAATCATTTTCCACATCCATAGCCTGGAGGACTACCCTGTTCCTGTCTCTTTCGCTACCTCAGTGGTCCCTCGATCATCTGTTAGTCCTCTATATTGTGATTTGGGAAATCCCAAGACATGTGCCTCTTCCTGCCACACGCGTATCATACTTTGTTCCTCTGATGAATCCTTCCACCCCAATAGCCTCGTGTCGTCAACCCTAAGTCATGTTGTCATCCTCCTAATGGTATGGCATGTTTCATCCTCAACATCGTCCGTCGTCTACCTTCCATGGATAAATTGGCCACCTGTCTCCCGGTGGTATCTCCCATCATTGGTTCCTTCTCAATGAGGAATCTCTACACTAGTAGAGATTAATCTAGAACCCCAAACTATGTAGGGATGCCCAGGGAAATAATCGATGCCCTGATCTTCCGTCGGAGTCCCTGCTCAAAGGGTTGGTCCCTAAAGAAAGGGTTCCATACCATATCCGTAGAGTAATGGGAGAGATCTTTGAACCTCATAGAGTACTCATCCACTGTTAAGATATGCTTATATAGGTGAAGAAGGCCATTTATGTGCACTGAGTGCAAAATTATAGGGAAGAAATCCTCTTGGAAAGTCTCTCGGAGTCAGAATAGGTGAGGGTCACCTCCTCATCCAAATGGATCGTCAATCTCCACTATCTCCCTATCGAGCCCTGCAGAAGGCTCGTAGCTAGAACTGCCATCTAGTCAAGTGGAATCCTCACTAAGCAGAAGACTCACGTCACAACTTCTAGCCAATCTTCAGGGACTTAACGATCTATATCTCCCCTATACTTGGGAGGTCTTTGTTTCTGGAACATGTGTAAGGCAATGAGCCTATGTGCGTCCTCTATCGGTAGTGCCATCACTAACTGCTGACCAATGAGTGGTGTTAAATCTGGGTCACCTTCCAATGGTTCCATCTCAAAAAATATTATATTTACTGAAGCCTCATCACATTGTAGACCATCCTCATGCCCATGCACTGGAATCTTGGATGGCTATCTACGTGGAGTCATCATGAAAGAGATCAAGATGAATCGCGATTAATAGATTAAACCTGGTGATATAACTCTGACTCAGAAATATAATGAGAAAAAAATCAACGACAAATGAAACTAGTGTTTTTATGTACCAATTCAGAAAGAAGAATTCAGGGTCCAGGTGTACGAATATATTGGCCACCGCACCAACATTGGACTCCCTGGCCTAAAATCCGAACATGAAACACGTAACCCTATTGCCACATAAAAATATATAGACTCTTAGTTCTTTTGGTAGAATTGACCACCCATTGATACCTGTTTTTTCATAACCCATCTACCAAGGCCCATGTCGTGACTACCCTAAGCCAACCATCCATAGGCCAGGGGCTGGATACTAGCACGAAGTCGAAATATCCCCAAAATTAAAGGAATTTCCTTTAAAACTATACACATGCACATATATAAAAGTAAAAAAAAGTTAACAGAATGTAAAAAAATGTCACTGAAATAACCAATTAGAGTACAATAAAAGAAGAATGTAAGAAGGGGCCAAAATACAATCCCAAAACCTCAAAGTACAACTTCCACGATCCATCCTCTCAAGTCCCTACCCGAAGGGTCGGTTAAGGGTCGCTACCTACAGTCGTAGAAGTATTCTCGTGCATCCCATCTCACTAAGAACCACCTAGTATCAGACCACCAATTTCTCCCTTGATGTGTCAATCAAATTCACAAGACATAGCATGTGTGGGAGAAGCCCATGCACGGGTGAGTAACAAAATACTATGTAGGGATCCCAAAAGTCAAAGGAAAGATCACAAAGCAAGACCAAAAATCAATACCACAGAGAAAGACCATAAAGAAAAGATAGCTCACACAGGGTAAAACAAAAACTATAGAATGTAAGATTATCAGCCATAAAGCAGAATCATCTTGTACTACTAAGGGACTCATCCCATATGAGTTACTAAGGTTCGCTCAACTACTGGACCACTGATGTCCGCTGGGCTACTGGAACACTGAGTTCTGCTGGGCTACTATACCACTGAGATCCGCTCGACTACTAGACCACAAAGGTCCACTTAGCTACTGGACCACTGGGGTCCGCTCAACTATGTGACCATTGATTTCTTCTTAGCTACTGGATCAATGATGTCTACTCCTCTACTATAACACTAAGGTCCACTCACCTACTTTACCATTGAAGTCTGATCTTCCACTGGACCACCGAGTTGCACTCTTATACTAGGCCACTGAGGTCCCCCTCATCGTATTCTTCACGTCAGAGATAGCTATGGGATATCTGCTATCTAGTGCACTTGAATTCATAGAATATACACTTCAAGACACCATTCATATCTCAAATTCCATGAAAAAACACTTACAGTATACCCTGAGGACTATATTAGCACAGGGGTCCCAACACCATGATGACACATCAATTAAAAGATCGGTCTCAAAGATATTAGTGTTTTAGTAAACATGGGCCGGTTGCATTCGATCCCGGTCTGACATGGTTGGACCGACCTGACCAACCCATCCCGGGAGTCACACATGATCCGGTCTGTTTTAGCCAACCCGACCTGACCCGATTGAGTGTGGGATGACCTGGTCTAGCCTGGACAAATGGCCCTTCCCATTGGGCCTTACTGGACCATGATCTGTTCGACCTTGGTTCCTGCCCACCAGGTCGTCCCGCTACTCGGTCTGACATAGTTGGACCGATTAATTTCCATCCGGGACACACAAAGGCCATGTTTCTTATCTATTCTTGCCCGTATAGTGGGTCGGTTATCCTCCAATCCATGCTGCAAAGCGGCACAATTCATTCCATCAGCCCGAACTGCATCGACGGGCTGGCTTGGGTCCATCATGGACACTGTGCTGGCATCCCGTTCTTGAAACAATGCAGCCGGCTAAGGCCGAAGGCCTCCCGTCTGCATGTGGTCTAGCGTGGACTGCATGACAGCACAAGTTGTGACCCACACCATGATCCGCTCGAACTGACGTGGTGAACACCTGATGCCACCTGCTTACACAACCACCACCCCTGTTGGTCGTGGCCTCCACCACCTCGGTGCGCCACAGAGGCAAGCCACCTCCTACCTCTAGTCGCTGTCACTGGCTACCACTGACCTTTAATGCCAGTGTGCTGGTAGTCTCTTCTATGGGCCACCTAACATGCTCAAGTGGTCCGTTTATCGACCCGTCTATGATTTTTGGCTTCTTGGGGCATCACCGTTACTTCCACATACTTTATTCCATTTATCCATCACTCTAGGGGTCCAGACTCATTTGGAATCCCACCAGCATAGATCCGACGTGACCTCGTGGGTCCGTCAGCATAGAATAAGGAGAGTGATATGTGGGGGGGGGGGACCACAGAGATCACCCAATGAATAAACCATCCTTTGTTCAAATAATCCTAGAATTGTTTTTATCAGTGGGATCATGAAGCGTAATTCAAATCACCAAGATTTAATTCCCAATATCAAACCAATGAAAATATTTCCCAATTACTCACGAAAATTTCATATGTTGATCAACTAGCCAGTGAGTTGATCCACGTTCCTCTATTAGAAGGGAAGAATAGGGGGAAAAAATCACTAAAATTTAAACCCTTCGTGGGAAAATTGATATTGGTTGAGGATGATTGTCCATCATCATTTATCAATCTCCAGTCCTGAATCCTCTCTCCATTGGAGTCGTCTCCACTTTCTGATTAGCTAGTGTTCTTTGTTAGAGAGGTTGCATTCATCATTCATTAGAGGATCTCCAAGTTTATTTTTCAACCATTAATTCCTATTTAATTTATGAAGGATGGTTCATTGTGTATTGCAGCATCACCACAATGATTCATTAATGTAGTTCATTCATGGATTCAGCATCGCCTCGTCACTCTGCCATGGTGCTAAAGAGACTCTGGGTAATGATAAAGAGAATTTAGGATTGAAATAATGATGTAGATGCTCAATATACAAGAGGGGGATGAATTGTATATTTTAAAAATTATTTTGGTACCTTTAAACTTGGTTAAAAACTTTCTATTTTTTAACAATGTTAAACAAGGTAAATTCATAATACCTCTTAGTTCTATAAACTTGCTGGATTCTCGAAATATGGTTCCAGAAATGAAACATAAGAAAAGTTTACAAGGACAATGATTATACCTTAAAGCATATAGAATCTTACTAATTAGAGTACAAGTAGAAGAAACTATAATATAGTTATACATTACTTATTAATCAAAATGCAGTGGAAAACAAACTTGAAACAATACAAGTAACAAGTATGAAATATTTTAACTCAAAGTGTAGGGTGTCCAAAAACCTTAGAAAAAGGTCCCTTGATTTATACATTCAAGAAAGTCTGTCTTACCTACACCTGGGTAAGCCATCGATAGGAATATCAGAGTCTATCTTTAAATCCCCTCAATCCCTCGAACTTCAAGGTATTCAGCACCTTTGCCTTCATAATCAAAGAAGTCCTCAAACATTAAGGTAATCGTCACCTCTGTTTTCCTATCCCCAAAAGCCCTCGATTGTACATAGCAACAATCAGCATTTCACAAAGAAATCTAAACAAGATGTTTAGTACGCACAAAGCATGGGAGTCTCTCTCTCTAGAAATCACTTCAGCAGCATGTAATCTTTAGATTGATCAATTTTTGTATTAGTGTTGAGCTCATTCAAATGAGTTCCTATTTATAGGAACATCTCTAACAGTCGGATCACTCCTCCAATGGTCATATTTTTCCTTGAATTGTGGATTGACCTGTACACTTGTCACTCAAACAATGGTTAGTTGGAAATATAATGCATGACATCATTTTATAACGATAACAAGAGTAAGTAAAATATGGTTTCTCAACCAAATAAAATTTTCGGAGTCTAAGGAAAAATAAAATTTGGAGTCTAAGAAAGTAATCCTTCAAATTCTATATTACAAGGATATTCGAATTCTGTTTTTCAAGGAATTCGGAGTCTGAATTCTAAGGAATTCAGAGTCTGAATTCTAAGGAATTCAGAGTCTGAATTCTAAGGAATTCAGAGTGTGAATTATATGTAATTTTGAGTCTGAATTTCAGAAAATTTAGATTTTGAATTTCATAGAATTCACAACCTGAATTTCAGAGAATTTGGATTTTTAATTTCCGATAATTTGGAACCTGAATTTCATAGAATTCAGATTTGAAATTTCAGATAATTGGGAAAATAAATTTTAGAAAATTCAGATTATAAATTATAGGGAATTTGGAACCTGAATTTTAGAGAATTTGGATTCTGAATTTTAGAGAATTCAGAAACCTGAATTTCAGAGAATTTGGATTCTGAATTTCAGATAATTTGGAACCAGAGTTTCAGAGAATTCAGATTCTGAATTTCATAGAATTTAGAACCTAAATTTCAAAAAATTCAAAACATGAATTCTAATCTTGAAAACAGAATACTCAATATCTAAGTATTTATAGAATTCCAAGATTTTAGATGTGAAATCGAATTTTTCACATAGGAATAAAAGAGTTATATTTAGAGAAACTAAAATATGAACAATGAAAAACAGGTAAGGATAAATTTCATTGGCGAAGGAAAATTTTACTTATTAACGAAAAATCTGAGTGGAAAAGAAATTTTTTTTAAGATAGGGTGTTTGTGATTTTCAAAACATGATGGAATGGAAAAGTCATAAGGAACCCTTAATGACTCAACAATCTCCCCCCTTTTGAAAGCAAAAACATTCTTATGAAAACAAAAATAAGGACATAGAAATTTTAGGGGCTTGTAAATAAAAACATATATCTCTTTACATATGGATCAAAATGAATATGACTAACTCTCACTTAGTCTTTGAAAATACTAAGGATCGTATTCTGAATTTCATGAATGAGATTTTTTATTTTCTGGCATACAAAAATCTTCATGATGAAAACTCCCCCTTACATAGGTAAATTTATTCTTTAGTAAGTATTATTTTTTTACATTCCCCTCTCTCCCTTTGTGATTTAAAAAAATAAATACATGGAATGGAAAGGAAAATATTGTGCCTGAAATATTATTACTGAACAACCAGAAAAATATGAAGAGAAACTAAAAATATATTATGTTTGATAGAATTTGTACAAGTAATGAAATACAACAAAATAACAGATTTGGAAAATATTATCCTTCCCTCACCATCAGCATCAGCTTCTTCACTATGGTTTTTAACTTCTTGAGCTCCTTGTGATCCTCTTATGCACGCTTGATAATCTGATCCTGATCTTATGTTTTCTTTTCTAAGGATTTATTTTTCCCTTCCTGAGGCTTAAGAGATTCTTCCTGGGCCTTCAGAACTTTTTATTTCTTATAAAGCTTCTCTTCAATCTCAATTCTATGATCTCTTTCCCTCTTCTAACTCTGGGAAACTGAAAACACTTTCCCATTCTGATCTTTCACTTCTTGCTTTTGAGTGGTTTCTTCAAGAGATAGCTTTTCTTCAAAAGTATTTGTATGATCCTTGATCGTCACATATTCAGTATCGAAATAATATTTGACATTATCATGAAATTCATCAAAGATTCTCATTTCATCTATTTTCATCCTTGACCTGCTTGTCATCTTCTTGTAATGTCTTTTATGATCTGCGTAACCAATGAGAAAGGTCTTGAAGTCTTCCTCAAGACTGACGCATTTATCCATTACCATGGATACTAAATCCTATTTTTGATTTAACATATGGTGAAGCATGTGACATATTGAGTCTATACTAGGGAATATTGGAATAGTCCCAACAATCTTCTTCAAAGGCTGAACAACAAATTCATGGCCAAGAGAAGATGATTATGAATCAGAGACTTTAGTTAGTGAAGATTCTTTGTCAATCTCAGCAGCCTTACTTTTTGATGAAGCACCCACTTCATTATTCTTTTCTATAGATTTTATAGGTTTATTCACAACCAATTTTATTCCCTTATCATCCTTCGGAATGATTTTTTATTGATTAAGAGGTTCATGTTCACCATCTAATAGCTAAACAATTTTATCTTCATAAACTTTTTTCTTCTCTTCTCCAACCTCAACATCCCCTAGGTGAATGAAATCATGATTTCTACTATAATTTTCTGACAAATTATTAACTTTTTCATCACCCTTGACATATTTTCTTAGGGTAGCATGTTTTGAAGACTCAACTTCAGAAGTTCGGATTGATAACTTCTAATAAGGACTCTTCTTCTAATGATAATCTTCAAATTAATTTATCATATCTTCGGTATCACAACTCCCTTATTCCTCCTCTTCTTCCTCTTATTCTTCTTGCATAATTTATTATACTTGATCTTGTTCTGGAATCCCTAAATTCTTTCCTAGAGTATTTGGAATTGGTTCAATCAAAAAATACTCTGGTATAGGAATGTTTTCAGAGACTTTTTAGCAGCCATAGGAAGTGATTGAAATATATCATCCTAAAACATATTATTCTTATTATTTTTCTCTTTTTTCCTTATCAAGCTCTTCAACAACCTTTATCTTCAAGGCTTTTGCCTCAGCAGATCCAAACCAAAACTAGGCTCCCCTGTTTTCTTGTTTTTCTTGTACATTCTCTATTTAGCATCCACTTCATCAGTATACATCGTTTTCTTCTTAGGTTTAGGGGGTACAGATTGAGTTTCCTTATCTATAGGTGTTTTTTACTTTTCCTTTTGATTCTTTCACCTTCCTCTTCCTTCCACACTTTTTAGACGTTTTACACACCTATTGTTTCTTTGAAAGAGCGTCTAGTTCTTTTTCAGATAGATCATAAAATTATCTGGATCAACTAACATTTCTCGAAATATTTTCCACTCAGATATTTCCATAATAGTTTAAATTTCATTCTGAGAAGAGGCTTCAATATACATTCGGAAGTAAGGAAAATTTAAAAATCCAGAATGAATTTAAAAATAGAGGCAGATCTTCATCACACGAAGGCTTGGCATTCGATGTGGGAAGACTATTGGGGGTCGTTTTATAGGCAATTGATGTAACTGTTCAACATTCCTAATTGATACAAAAATTGAAAGCTTCTTCAGATGAATAGATTGTTGAGATGATAGTCGAATACAGATTTTGATAGATTCTGATCATTTGAGGTTTTTAAGGTAAAACATTCAGATTTAAGGAAAATTGAATTTGAAACATTTAAAACAAAAATAAAACACCAACATGTAAAAGAAGATTATGAAAATTTAGGAAAAGAAACATACCTTTTGTATTGCTAGAAAGATTATTCATAATAAGAAAAATTCTTCTTAAAGAACTTTAGATTCCAAAAAATGATTATGAAAAAAAATTAGACTATGAAAATATTGAATACAAAAAATATGACTACGAATATTTTGACTACGAACATTTTGACTAAAAATTTTGACTATTAAAATTATGAGTATGAAAATTTTTAATAAGAAAATTTTAACTACGAAAATTTCAATTATGAAAATATTAACTACAAAAGTTTTGATAACAAAAAAAAATAACTACAGAAATTGACTATGAAAAATTTTGACTACGAAAATTTTAACTACGAAAATTTTGAATAAGAAAATTTTAACTATGAAAATTTTCGCTAATAAGAAAATGTACTCCGAATATGTAAAAATCTTTTTTACTGTAAGGAGATAGGTTTCAACAAGTAGTTAATATGGAATATTACCTTACATTTATCATTCCTAACTTCTGTTTTATGTATTCAAATCTATTGGATGGTAAAGATTTCGTGAAAATATCATCAAGTTGGTCTTTCAATCTGATAAATTTAAGAATGATATATTCTTTAGCATTATCACTAGAAGTTACTTTTCCTCCTTTAGTCGTGATAATATTTTCAAATAAGTTTTTGTTACCAGTCATGTGTCGGGATCATCCACTATCCATGTACCATGTATTGTTCTTGGTACTGTCTTTACATTCTTTAAAAAAATAGTGTTAGACATTCTGAACCCAAACATTCTTAGATTCAGAAACTTCAGAAAACAAAATTTTAGAAATCCACATTTTCTTTAAAAAATAAGTATTATGAAAACATAAATACTATGTTTTTTAAGGAAATGTTTTTTTTTCAAATTCCCACCACACAAACACTTGGTGAGAATGGAGCACTTGGATGAACAAAATAATTGTTACTAAAAAACGGTTTTGAATGAGTATAACACAATCAAGAATTATTCCTTAGAGGTCGAATTTAGGAATACGTGTTATTAAAGTTTTTTGTACCTAGGTTAAAGTTTGAAAAACACTTATTCAAGGAAAATATTTCTGAAGTCATTCTAATAACTATGTTTTTATCCTCAAAAACATTAGTTTTAGCACTAGAGTTAGTCTGAAAAACATTTTTCTTAGAAATTAATTTTTTAAGATCCTTAGATAGTTTATCCTTAGAAAATTTATCCTTAGAATTTTTTTCATTCTCAAAATTCACTTCCTCAAGGTGTTTTGAAATAATTTCAAAATCAAGGGTTTTCAATTCATGATATTTAGAAAGATGTGATATTTTCTTAGTAAGAATATAAATCCTAGAAATTTCCTTATCATGCTTTTTCATGACTTTAGAATTTTCATTCTCAAAGAGTTTAGAAAACCTATAAACTTCTTCATAAGTATGTAAATTATTATCTTCATCCGAAGAAGATTCTCCATCTGAAGATTCATAATATTTACTATCACTATAATTAGAATTCAATGATACATTGGTTATGGATTCAACATTGAGTACTTTGGCCATTGGACATTGATTTTCAATAGGTAGCTTGGATAGTAAACAAAGATTCTTCTGAACAGAAGATTTGTACTCTGAGGATTTTTTATAAGAGTCACCACCACTAGCTCTCTAGGTGTCATAGGCTTTCCAAACATTATTGGCTTTATCTTTTTAGTAATTCTTTATATTTCTCTTAGAATTATTTTCTTCTCTATCATTTCTCTTAATCATAGGAAAATTTGGCCTTATATGCCTTGCTCTTTTGCATTCATAGCAACTGACTTTAGAGTATTTCTTGTCATTTATTTCTTTCTTCCTGTATCTAGATTGAAATTTATTCTATCCACCAATATTGTTCATCATTTGGGAAGAAATGGATAACTCATTTTCTGAAGATTCACTTCCACTAGATTTGTATTGAATAATAGTCCACTTAGATTTGGATCTTGTAACTCTCTCAAGAGTATTCACTTTCATATGATTTGAAGTAGCTGTAAAAGCAACACTTTCATTTCCATTATTATTCTTATTTAGATCAACATGTCTTTTCATTCTTGTCTCAAGTTGAAGAAGTGTTCCAAAAATCTCATCAATAGTAATCAGTGAGACTTTTTTATTCTCATCTATAACTGTTCTCTTTGATTCTCACTCAGTAGGCATGATATCTATAATCTTGTCCACAAGTTCCTCATTATCTAAAACTTTTTCACCCATGGATTGTAAACTATTAACAATAGTCATAAACCTCTATTGTACCTTAAAAATTGGTTCTCTATATGGAAAGAAAAAACCATGATATTCATCTCTGAGCATAGCTCTTCTAGTTTTGATAACATTGGAAGTTCCAAAGTGAGTTACATCAAGCTTATCCCAAATAAAATTTGCAGCTTCACAAGGAGAAATATGTCTATATATATATTCTTGGTCATGGAACACAACAAAGTATTGAATACCATTTAGTTTAGTTGATATTCTTACTTTTCTTGATTAGTAAAAGTTTTGACTTCCTTATCAGGTTTCTTGTAATCTCCAGTAATCATAACAAAGTTGTCCACTCTAGTTTTAATAAAAAAAGTCTTCATACGATCTCTTTAATATTCATAATAATTCCTATAAAATATAGGTGGTCTAGTAGGATTAAGATTGTCAATAGAACCGACATTCATTCCAGCCATCTCAAATAAAATATCTTTCCACAGAAATTTGTTAGTAATAATGTTTGTAAATATGGCTAAAAATCTTAAGCCATGAATAATAGAACAAAGGAAACGCGAGAAAGAAAAATTATATGTGAATATATATATTTATGAGACTAGCTCTGATACCAATTGCAGGATCGAAATAATGATGTAGATGCTCATTATACATGAGGGGGTGAATTTTATACATTAAAAATTCCTTTGGTAACATTAAAGTTTGTGAAAAACTATCTATTGTTTAGAAATGTTAAGAAAGGTTAATTCAAAAGAACTCTTAGTTCTACAAACTTTCTAGATTCTAGAAATATGGTTTTGGAAATTAAACTTAAGAAAAGTTTACAAGAACAAAGATTCTACCTTAAAACATATATAATCTTACTAATCAAAGTACAAGTACAAGAAAGTATAAGATAATTATACTTTTCTTATTAATCTAAATGTAGGGGAAAATAAACATGAAACAATGCACGTAACAAGTATGAAATCTTTTAACCCAAAGAGTAGGGTATCCAACAACCTTGGATAAAGATACCTTGATTTATACTTTCATGAATGTCTGTCTTACCCACACCAAGGAAGCCCCTGATAGATGTATGAGAGTCTATCTTGCTATCCATGAAATCCCTCGAACATCAAGGTAGTCGGCACCTCTTTCTTATTTATCAAGTATTCCCTCGAACATTAAGGTAGTCGGCACCTCTGTCTTCCTATCCCCGGAAGCCCTCGATTGTATATAGAAATAATCGGAGTCGCACGAAGCAATCTGAACAAGATGTTTTGTATGCACAAAGAATGAGAGTCTCTATCTCTCTAAAAATAATTTCAACAGCATATAATCTCTAGATTGATAAACATGTGTAGTAGTATTGATCTCGTTCAAATGATCTTCTATTTCTAGGCACATATCTGACGGTCAGATCTCTCATCCAACGGTCATATTTTTCCTTGAATTTTAGAGTGACATGTTCACGTGTCACTCAAACAACAGTTAGTTAGAAACAGAATGCACAACATAATTTTATAACTATAACTGGATTAAGTAAAATATGGTTTCTCCAACAAATCCATTTTTTCGGAGTCTAAGGAAAAATAAAATTCCGATTCTAAGTAAGTAATCCTTCGAAGTCTATAGTAAAACGATATTCAGATTCTATTTTTCAATGAATTCAAAATCATAATTCTATAGACTTCAGAGTCTGAATTATGAGGAATTCAGAGTCTGAATTCTAAGGAACTTAGAGTCTGAATTCTAAGGAATAGGGAGTTTTAATTCTAAGGAAATAAGTGTCTTAATTCTAATGATTTTGTAGTCTAAATTTCAAATAATTAGGATTCTGAATTTTAGAGAATTCATAACATCAATTTCAGAGAATTTGGATTCTAAATTTCAGAAAATTTGGAACCTAAATTTCAGAGAATTCGGATTCTGAATTTTAGAGAGATTAGAACATGAATTTCAGAGAATTCTAATTTTGAATTTCAAAGAATTCAGAACCTACATTTCAAAAAATATGATTCTGAATTCCAGAGAATTCAGAACCAAATATTTAAAGAATTCAGATTCTGAATTTCAGAGAATTCAGATTCTGAATTTCAAGGAATTCAGAACATGAATTTCAGAGAATTCAGATTCTTATTTTAAGAGAATTCAGAACCTGAATTTCAAAGAATTCAGATTCTGAATTTCAGAGAATTCAGATTCTAAATTTCAGTGAATTCATCACATAAATTTCTGAAAATTCAGAACCTAAATTCTGATCCTAAAAACGATATACTATATATCTAAGTATTTATAGAATTCAAATATTTTAGATGTGAAAACGAATTTTTCCCTTAGTAATAAAAAGAGTTATATTTAGATAAACTAAAATATGAACAATGAAAAATAGGTAAGGATAAATTTCCTTAGGGAAGGAAAATTTTCCTTATTAAGTAAAATCTGAGTGAAAAAAAATTTCCTTAAGATAGGGTATTTGTGATTTTTAATACATGAAGGAATGGAATATTTATAAGGAAGCCTTATTGAATCAACAGAGAAATAATAAAATAATTTTTTAAGTTATTTTATTTTTTATTCTCAACGTCCATACAACTATCTTCTTTAGTCATCCCGCACCGATCTATGTTAGGCACTTACTAGGTGAATCCTGATGCTCTGAGTTCAACTTTGCCCTCAGATTTTTTTATCCAGGCACAAATTTATAATTTAAAAAAGCCCACTCGAATGATTTTTTATTGAACATTAAAAATAGTTCAAAAATAAATTATTTCCACTCAAGACCTCAAAATCACCTACCATCTCAGATCCTGGTCTTGAAATAATTCCATTTAATTTTCAAAAGTATTACATGGAATTATCTTGTATTACAGATTAGTTATGGGAAAGAAGTTTATTTTTTTGATCCACTATGGTAAACAAGTCGATGAAAATTATACATTATGAAAAACAAGTCAATTTGTTTAATCCACTATGGGACACATGTGTTGATTTCAGGTCGATTATGATTTAATGGTCTTAGTAGTTAACCTTGATATAAGAATTTATTTTTACACTTATGATGGTTACATAATTTTATAACATGGACTTATATGTCCAAATCAATTTATGATTATTTCTCACTCTTATTATTGATGTATTTTGAAATGATTAATCATTATTCTATGATTCATTTCTACAATACATGATATATTGGATATGAAATTTTTAAGTTCTATTCATAATATCATATTCATACACTTATATTATGATTTAATATGATCATTGATTGATATCTCCATTGTTTAAACATAATATTCATCTAAGCTTACCCTTTCTGATTTTTCATTTACACAAGTTATGAAGAAATATTTTAAGTTGGTTAGGTCTATGAAGAGTACTAAATGGGGAGATCATTTTTTTATTATATTTCATGACGTAAAAATATTTTGTATCTATAATCCAATGAAACTAAACCTTTACAGTCCTCAAATATTTATTTATGAGATATACTGAATATTTTTCTAAAAATATGTAATATTTATATATGATATTCATGGGTCTCTATTGTTTGTATTAGAGAAAGGTTTAGTAAAACTTTGGAATCTTGGATGAGAAAAATTTTGTAAAACCTCTAAGGATAGTTTAATTTATAAGAAAATGCCATGGAATTTTGATAAAGGATAGAGAGAGTAGATTATAATAAATTACACCCCTTTATGGATAAGACAAATTTATGTCGATGTGATATAGTTTTACGTAGGTGTAATATATTAAAAAATGGTGGATTGTGCTTTTTATTGATCATTACTGGTGAATGCCAACGATCCTTTATGTACACATAGTTTGGGACACCCGAGGGATATCTTTTTTGGAAATTCACAAACTCTTTATAAATTATCATCATGTATTTTAACATTTATTGAATATGAATGAACCAGTTTAAAATTAATGTGCCTTATATTGGAAAAATAACCTCATGATTTAGATATATTATATTTTATTCATGATTATATGG
Organism: Viscum album; assembly: GCA_963277665.1. Taxonomy (NCBI): domain Eukaryota; kingdom Viridiplantae; phylum Streptophyta; class Magnoliopsida; order Santalales; family Viscaceae; genus Viscum; species Viscum album. Next base: position 1,375,606,103 of record OY728135.1, read on the forward strand.
TTTCTCAATATGATTATTTTTCTCACACTATGTTTTTATTCTTTACTGAATGTCTAGAACTAGAAGGAGCCATCCTAACATTGAATTTAAATGAAAATGAGTTTATTATGGGTAAAAAATTGGATGATTATTTGAGTGAACGATACTCTAAATGTGAAATTTTTTTATAACTATATATGATTAACAACATGTACATTAAACAAGTCTTGGAATCATAAATTAAGAGAACGATGAAGGTCACTGTGATCTTGGGTGGTGGAGACCATGGAGGAATAAGTCTCAATTCATATCATGTAAGAAATGTGTAAAGAGAAACCTAGAATAACATCTCAAAGGAATGAGAAAATGTTTTATGTATGTAAATTAAAGGTATAAAGTAATTAATTGACATAGAAAAATTAAGTGTATGATGGAAAGAAATAAATTTGATCATGGAGAACCATTTATAAATAATTGTCTTAAATGTGTGGAGCCTGAAAATTATCCTCCTCAATGCTCTCTTATAAAGGGTAAATCCTAGATTAAGAAATGTCCTATATCATGTTGATGTTTATAATAATTTTCCTCAAGAAAATATTAATAATAATTAATTTTATGTTATCATAGGGATGGATTAGACATATTTATATAATGACCCCATCTATTTTGTGGAAGTCATAGACAATGTGAATATATATTGATTTTATTTGGTCTTACTAATTCCCCTACTATCATCATGGATTTAAGAAATATAGTATTTAGAGATTACATTTATTAGTTTTTGGATGTCTTTATAGATGATATTATTATATATTCAACAAAAATGGATGATAATAGATATAAAATGAGAATTATATTTATGACCTGGATAAATGAGAATTTGTTTAAAAAATTTACCAATTATGAATAATGGCTACATAAGGTGTCATATTTGGTATATGAAATCCTAACAGAGGGTATCTCTACAGACACATCCAAGTAAAAATGTATTAAATGTTGGCACATACTAATAAATATGATAGAATATGATGTTTTATTAGCTCGGTTAGATAATATTAATGTTTTTTTGGAAAATATCTCATGATTATCTAATCTAATCCCCATGATAACTCAGAAAGGATACATGTTCCATTATATAGATGACTGTGAAGATAATTTCAAGGAATTGAAGGTAAGTAATTTCAATGAACCAATTCTTAAATTACCCTACCATGAAGAAGGGATTATAATATATAGTGACGCATTGAAGAAATGATTGGGAATAATTCTCATATAGAATGATATGTTTATATCTTATGCCACTAAAAAATATAAGGTTCATGAGAAAAATTACTAACCCATGATTAAGATTTAAAAATGGTATTTTTTGAATTAAATAAATGGATTAATTATCATTATGGATAAAGGATTTATGTATATATTTATCATAAATGTTTAAAGTATATATTCACACAGAATGAGTTGAATATGAGGCATAAAAAATAGTTGAAATTGATTAATGATTACGACTACACAATACATTACCACCCTGGGAATGGGAACATATTGAATAATGATTTTAGTTAAAAGGATAATGATAGATTATCCATTGGGAGGATCACAAAAGATCTAATATTTATAGATTTACAAAGTAAGTATATCTAAATCATTGTGGAAAGGGAAAAATATTATCTTTATCAATCAAGAGTTCAACCATCTATTTATATTAATATTAAAGAGGAGAAAAGGTAAGATGTATAGTCGTAGAAGTAGGGAAAAAATGTTCTTGAGTTTAAGTATCATTGTGATGGAATGATATGGTTTATGAACCATGTTTGTGTTCCATACATTCCGAAATTTAAAGGATTTGTTAGAGTAAGCACACAATTCTTCATTAACTATTCATCATAGAATAAAAAAAATTATATTAATTTGAAGGATTATTTATGGTTGGATAGCATCAAGAGAGATATTGTAGAGTCTGTTTCTTGGTTCTTAGTATGTAATAAAGTTAAGGTGGAGGGAAAAATGTATAACAATATTTTACATCCATTACCCATACTAAAATGGAATTGGGAAAACAAAACCATAGATATTATCATCGAACTCCTAAAAATATCAAAATATCATAATGATATTTTGGTTATAGTAAATGTACTTAAAAATTAATCACATTTAATTTCTATTAGAGAATATTTCTATCTAAAGCATATTTCCAAGATATATATTAATTAAGTGGTAAGGTTTAATGGAGTGCCACATTCTATTGTATCATATTTGGATCTATGGTTTACCTCAATTTTTTGGCGTGTTCTTCAGAAATCCCTTGATAAAGAGTTGAGTTTCAACATAAAGCAACAACATTATATAGATGGTTAGTCTAACAAAACCATTTAAACCCTATATGATATTCAAAGAAATTATTTTATTTATTTCAAAAGAATTTTTATCCAAAAATTCGTCTAGTAGTGTTTTCATACAACAATAGATTTCACACATGTAGTCATATTACACCTTATAAATCCCTCTTTAGAAAGAAGTGTAAAAATCCAAATTGATGAATTATTATGGAGAATGAAATCTATTGATACATGATCAAGTTAAATATAATTTAGGGATTTATATGGCCTTTTTTAATATATAAGGGTATCAAAAATTAAAAAAATGTTATGTTGAAAATCATATGCGTGATATATAATTTTAAGTTGGATAAAGGGTTTTATAGTGATTTTCCCAATTGAATCAGGTTATGAGATTCGAAAATAATGGAATTCAAATCCATAGGTATATTACCCTTTTGAATATTCTTGATTGATTATGGAAGGTAGCTTATCAATTGGGGATTCCATCGAACCTCTCTCAAGATTAGGATGTGTTCCTTGTATCTCTTCCGTGGAAGCACATACCTAACCATTCACATGTACTAAACTTAGAGGTGAAACAAATGGAGAAATATCCCACTTATAATAAACAATAATTTCATATTCTAGATCGTATAGATAATGTTCAAGTAAAAAATACCACACACCTGGTCAAAATTTTGCGGTGAAATCTCCAATTTGATGAATCTATATGGGATCCTAATGATATTATTAGACATAAGTATCCTCATATTTTTTTTTCATAGTGATTTAAGTTTTTGAGATAAATTATTTTTTGATCTTTTAGAATGTTACAACTTAATATTTTATGAAATTTGTTCTTAATTAAATTTATTTTATTTGATAGCTTTCGTTTCATGCAACACTGAGTTCTAACGAAACAAAACATACTAACAAAAAATTATTATTTAAAGTAGACCATAATAATGTTGAAATCATCTTTTGAGATATGAATATTAATAACCAAATTTTAAAAATTAATTAATAAGTGTCACATACATGAAATATTATAAAGTTATTTTTCATTTAATTTACATCCTCGCTTTGTTTTGGGGGTTTTCCATGCATTTTTTGAAGGAAATTGTGGGTTTCCAAAGTTTGGGCCAACCCAACAGCCCATTTCCAGTTTTGAAACTAAATTTTTATTCTTTAATAACTCCTTTGTTTTTTAACCTCTTTCACCCATTAAAATTTTAAAATGACCTTAATCTAACTATTTAAACCACCAATGAAATTTGGGCCCTTTAAAAATTCATTATCATCATGTATTTGGGTGATCCAATTAGGTATTGGGCCAACCCGAAAGTCCATTTCCAGTTTTAAAATTGTCTTTTAATTCTTTCATAAAATATTCATTTTTAACCTTTTTTGGTGATTCTACCTCTCACCTTCTCCCACTGTACCTAGCCGCACCCCAGCTTCTTGTATCCCTCTTTGGAGATCGTATCAGTCACGAAGTCGGGCCGAACTTCTCAGGTTTCTAAAATCATCCAGATTTCTCAAGTAAGTGACTATCCCTCTATGTTCCTTTATTTTCCTTAAGCTTTCTCCCTTATTTCTTTAATCCCAAAGTTTCCAGAAGCTAGGTCTTAGTACCTAGGGTTTCATTTTGAGTTTCTTGGTCCAATACTCTGGTTTTAGGTTTGGTCTTACTCTCTTGTGGTGTGGTGGTGGTGCGGTTGAAGTTCTGCACTAGGATTTGCGGTTCTTAACTCTTTTGGTAGGTGATTCCATTGTGCATGCAATTTTTGTGACATAACGTGATTTTTTTTAGTATTTTCATTTTTATTTAAATGTAATGTTTCTGTAAAAAAAATTAGTGGCATTTTTAAAGAAAATGAATTTTAAGTGCAAATTTTTGTTGAAATTATTGGTTTTACATAAAAATATTTTATTTGTTCATTTGGGGTTGTCCTATAATTACATAATTGATATAATTTAATTTTATTAGGACTATAAATCATGTTTTTAATGTTTATTGTTTTTGGTTGTTGCTGCGAGATTTTGTTTAGATGGTGTTTGGGAAGCAAATGGGATTAAAGTGCCGGGTTTGTGTGAAAACGAGTGTTTTTAAAGGATATAACTTCTTGGTTCACATGGGGATTCTCCATAACTGAATTTTTGGTTTAATTAAAGGGTATTGAACTGCCATTTTGTTTTTGTGACTTAAAAGTGTGCAAAGTGGATATTTCAATGAATTTTTTGTGCAAAATAATGTGAGATTTTGTGAGGTTGTTTTATTAAAAATATAAGTGTTTTGTTGCGTGTTTTAAGTGGTATAAAATGTGATAGCTTCTTTATTGTTTGTGTTTGACCAGTAATGATGTTTTATATGAAAATTGATTTATGTTTCATGCTGAAATTGATTGAGCACAAAAGGGGAAGCCCGGGTACCTTGGTGGGGCGGATTTGTACTAGTACGGCTACTGGACAGAATAAGTTTTGTCCCTGTTTCACTTATCATTTGGATAAAGACAATTCTAACTAAAATATGTGGATTATTATTGGGGACCACTAGGCTATGGGTATGTTCCCTACTAGTGGCTCGTGCATGAGAACAGATTTTTCTCTAGTTACTTTACACTGAGGTATGAGGTACATAAGGCCCAAGAAATCCTAGTGCCAAGGGGTGTTCCCAATGTTGTTGCTCATTGGATTTGTATTATCTACCCATGTCTTAGGGTGTCTTTGTAAGTAAATTACAATAGCTAAATTTATATTTAAATGTGTGAACATTCTGAAAATTTTGGATTGAATACTGTTTTCAAATGAAAGTTACATTTCTTGGAATTTTAACAATGCTTTTCCTTGCCTATTAAAACTACTTGCTTTATCACATTTTATTGAATTATCATTGGAATCATTGGGTGGTATCATATTGGTTATAGGCTCACACCCTACTTACACCACTTGGGTGTAAGTAGACTTGTTTATGTTTGATACAGGTAAAGGAAAGGCTAAGGGTGATGGCGTTTCGGGGTGTTAGTCCCCATCCTTGGGGCGGAGTTGTAGAGACGGATTGTGGTTGATGAACCCCAGTCATGTGGGGTCCTTGTTGCTATATTTATTTGAGTTTTGAACACTTGTATTATATTTAAACCAATGTATTCAGTTCTGGTTTTTTTCCTTAAGACATGTTTGGCTCAAAAATTTCAGATTTATATTATGGATTGTTTTTATTGTTTTAGGCTTCCATACTCGAGTAAATCGTTCCGAAATATAAATTAATGATACCCGGGAACTTGTGCTGGCCCTTGGGGATAGGGAACGCCTTTAGAGCCTTGCCATGAGCCAGTTTTGGTGTTGGTTTGCTGAAGACGAGATTCGGTTCGTGACAAAATGGTATTAGAGGAGGTTAATGTTTTTGGGTTATATTGCTATTTTGGGATGAGTCGGGATAGATAGGAGCTAGGAATGTCGGGGCCCAGGGTTTTGGTTGTGAGTAGGGTTCCGGGCCTACACCTCTCATGGCATACCTTGAGTCACCACGGGATGTTGGAATTTAGGGATTGACTTCACTTCCAGGTGATATGTGTGGGCTGCAGACCACATGTGGACATCAGGCGGATGTGGAGTAGTTGTTTCTTTTATTACTGGAATGTGTTTAGATTATTAATATTTGATGTATTTGATTAAAATTTTCAAAATTGTGGTATTTATTATTGTTTTGTGACTTTTTCATTTTGTAGAATCATGCCTCCCCAAAAAAGCTCTCACGCACCCACGGGAGGAAGCCGGAGAGAGTTCTCACACTCCAATTGATCTGAGGCTAGTCGAGGTCGTGGTCCGGGCTATCCAGGATCTAGGATATAGACCAGATCTCATTCCAGATCTCGTTAGAGAGGATGATATTGGTCCTAGAATAGACAAGGCCCAGAAGTTCCTGAAAAATAAACCTCTAACCTTCTGAGGTAGCTCAGAACCCCAAGAAGCAGAGGAATGGATTGAGGAGATCGAGCGTATGTTTGAGTTCCTAGAAACACCCGAGGAGCTCATGGTGAAGTGTGACTCCTTTCTGTCAGAGGGTTCCAGCCATAAATGGTTGGAGTCAGTGCTTCAGGCTGGGAAGAATGAGCAGATGCGCTGGGGAGACTTTAAGGTTGTCTTCAATTAACAGCACTGCCCTGAGGAGTTGGCTTATGCCAGGTCTAGAGCGTTTATGGAACATGTTCAGAAGAATATATATGTGATGGAGTATGCCAACAGTTTCGCTGAGATGGTTTTTTATTCTCCAAAAATTGTCTCTAATGAGCAAGCGAAGGCCTAGAGGTTTGAGAAAGGATTGTGACTAGAGATATACTCCCATGTGTTCTTGTTTAAGCTGAGGACCTATGCTGAGGGAATTGACTGGGATTGCATGGTGGAGATTGATAAGAAAGGTAGGGCCGGTATCTATGGTTCAGTTTCAGTAATAGGCAGTGGAAGCTCTTTAGAGAAGAAAAGGAAGCAGGATGATCATGGGAAGAAAGGAGGTGGCAGTTCAGGCCACTCTTCCAGGCAGTTTTCCTCTGCGGCTTCTGATGTGAGATCGGTCGTGTGCCACCAGTGTGGGAAGCCCGAGCACATACGACTAGCATTTCCACTTCCTCCGAAGCCTTGTTACCAGTGTGTAGGTATGGGGTATTTTTAGCATTTCTGTGGTGTGGTACGTTCACTTTGGAGTGGGGCTGGGCCAGTGGCTTCAATAGGAGTGCCAGCACAATCTGAGCCATCGGGGACTGGGGGATCTCGATATGGAAGCCACGGTGGTAGGGTTGGGTCATCTTCTGGGAAGATCTAGTTCAGGGCATATCCATAGACTAGCGGTCATCTTCAGGCAGAGACCGGACATCTCCATGTGGTGGATCAGGCACCAGCAGGCTCAGAGGTGGGACCGTCGACAGTTCTAGGTACCGTTTTGATCACATCTTCTATAGCTACTGCTCTTTTTGATATTGGTGCCTCTGTTTCATTCATTTCTGCCCATTTTGTGGACATGATGAATTTTCCAACTGAGTTGATGTCTTTCATGATGGATTTGGTGACACAACTGTGAAAGAAGAAGGAGCAGGGCCTCAGGTGCCCCTCGTGTGCGCTTTCTGTGTCAGGGGTTGATATGGAGTGGGACCTCCTAGTTCTAGATATGGAACTGTTTGACATAATACATGGCATGGATTGGCTAGTACACTTCCAATCACACATCGATTCTATAGACGGTGTGTGAGATTCACGACACCTAATGGGAGTCATCAGGGTTTTCATGGAGAATGGGATCCTCGGTCAGGTCGTGCAGGGCCTCCACTCCCAGAGATGGGAAGTGTTATCTTCCAGTTATCTTCTATCATGCTAGAGGATGGTATTCCCCCTGAAGGTTCACTACCTCATGTAGTTAATGAGTTTCCGGAGGTATTCCCAGATGATTTTTTAGGTTTTCCCCCGGAGCGAGATGTGGAGTTTTCGATTGATCTGGCACCGGGAACACAGCCGATATCTCTTCCCTCTTATAGCATGGCCCCCACCAAGCTAAGGGAATTAAAGATACAGCTGGACGACTTAGAATCTAAAGGATTCATTCGCCCGAGCATCTCTCCTTGGGCTACTCCTCTGTTGTTCACGAAAAAGGCTGATGGATCCCTCTGGGTGTGAATTGACTTTAGAAAGTTGAATAAGGTAACAATTAAAAACAAATACCCTTTTCCCAGAATAAATTATTTTTTTAATCAGTAGAAGGGGGAAAATTGGTTCTCATAGATAGACCTATGTTCAAGGTATCATCAACACAGGGTGAAGGAGTCATATATCCCAAAGACAACATTCTGAAGCAGGTACGACCACTTTGAGTATTTGGTCATGCCCTTTGGATTGACCAATGCTCCAGCAGTCTTTATGGAACACATGAATAGTGTGTTCCATTAGTATCTCTATTCCTTTGTTGTGGTGTTCATGGATGGATTTCTTGTTTAATATACCTCTGATGAGGAACATGAACATCACTTGAGGATCATTTTGGGTACATTACGGGATCACCGCCTCTATGCAAAGTTGTCAATGTGCACTTTCTGGATTAGAGAGGTGAGATTTCTTGGGCATGTGATCTCAGAGCACGGAGTTTCAGTGGACCCTCAGAAGATTAGTGCGGTTATGTCATGGGAGCAGCCGAAGAATGTGTTCGAGATCAGGAGTATCCTTGGCCTTGTTGGTTATTATAGGTGATTCGTTCGGGATTTCTCTCGGCTTTCTTCACCGATGATTTCCTTCACCCGGAAAGGGGTGAAGTTTGTATGGGGTCTAGAATGTCAGGCATCATTCGAGGAGCTGAAGAGGCGATTGACTACTGCCCCCGTGCTGATTTTTCCAGAGGTTGGAAAGGGATATGTGGTCTATTGTAATGCTTCAAGTATGGGTCTTGGGTGCGTGCTTATGTAGGATAATAACGTGGTGGCATATGGCTCTCTCCAACTCCGGCCACACGAAATGAACTACCCAACCCATGACTTTGAGTTGGCAGTAGTGATTCATGCTTTGAAGACATGGCGTCACTGCCTCTTTGGGGAGAAGAATATGGTCTACTCTGATCACAAAATCTTGGCTTATATATTCTCGCAGAAGGACCTTAACTTGAGCCAGCGTCACTGGATCGAGTACTTGCAGAGGTTTGACTTTAACATTGTCTATACCCAAGGTAAGGGTAATGTAGTGGCTGACGCCTTGAGCAGAAGTGTTCCAGTGCAGGCTTTGGGGAAGTCCAGTGATGATTGGACATTGATGGGGATCTTTTCTAAGATGCATGTGGAGACCAAGGAACACAGTGGAGGGGAATTCTTGGTGAGCGTCCAGTTGAATCCTTCTCTGTTGGATTTGATTGAGTGGGAACATCCCAGTGATGAGCTTTGTCTGCGGTCGAAGCAGTTTCTTCATGGTGGGGAGACATCCTCTGATTGGTCGTCATCTCCGGAGGGAATCTTGTGCTACAAGGGTCGTTCAGTAGTGCCGTTATCTCTACAGAAGGTGGTGATGCAGGATATCCACCCGTCTCAGTGGAATTTCCATATGGGTGCCACTAAGATGTATTATGATGTCCGTCGGCAGTTTTGGTGGCCTGGTATGAGACGTGACATAGCAGAATTTGTGTTGAGATGCTACACATAAAAGCATGTGAAATCAGAGCACCAAAGGCCCTCCGGTTTGCTCCAACCAATACCCATTCCTACCTAGAAGTGGGACGAGGTTTCAATGGACTTCATTGGGGGATTACCTCATTCACCTTGGGGTAATAATGCCATTTGGGTGGTGATTGATCATCTGACCAAATCATCCCACTTCATTCCGATCAGAGATACTTATAAAGTGGATGAGATGGGCCATTTGTATCTTCAGGAGGTGGTGATACTCCATGGTGTTCCATCAGCAGTTGTCTCAGATAGAGACCCTCGTTTCACATCTCAATTTTGGGAAGGCCTTCAGAAGGCCTTAGGGTCCCAGATTAAGATGAGCACAACATACCATCCTCAGACGGATGGTCAGACAGAGCGGGCGAATCAGATTTTGGAGGACATGCTTCGTGCATGTGTCCTAGACATTGGAGGTTCCGGGGAGACCCATTTGGGATTGGTTGAGTTTTCTTATAATAACAGTTACCAATCCTCGATTCTAATGGCTTCATTTGAGGCACTCAATGGTCGGCCTTGTCGGTCTCCCCTGTGTTGGGATGAGGTAGGTGAGACCTCACTACTGGGGCCGAGTATGGTGCAGGAGACATCTGAGAAGGTAAAATTAATCAGTATATGTTTATTGACAGCTCAGAGTCATCATAAATTATATGCTGACCGAAGGCATCGAGACCTAGAGTTTTCTGTGGGTGACATGGTTTTCTTGAAAGTGGCCCCTCGTCTGGGCCATCGTCGATTGGGGAAGCAAGGTAAGCTGACGCCGCGGTATGTCGAGCCGTTTGAGATCGTAGAGCATATTGGAAAGGTGGAATATAGGTGGTCCTTACCTTCTCAGTTGACATCCATCCATGATGTCTTCAATGTTTCTCAGTTGAAGAAATACAACCCGGATCCATCCCATGTGTTGAGTTGGGAAAAACTGGAGATAGAGCCTGACTTGTCTATTGTTGAGAGGCCAGTGAAAATAGTAGACTCCCAAGAGAAGATACTTAGAGGGAAGTATATTCCATTAGTCCGGGTTCTATGGTAGCATGGGAATGATACACATGAGACATGGGAGCAAAAGTCATGGGTCGAGGAAGAGTACCCGTTCATGTTTTCCAATCAAGATTCATGTTGACTTTCCGGGGTAGAAAGTCCTTCATGGTGGGAAGAACTGTCACATATATGAAATATGTTAAATTTATTTTTCATTTAATTTACATCCTTGCTTTGTTTTTGGTATTTTCCATGCATTTTTGAAGGAAATGGTGGGTTTCCAAAATTTGGGTCAACCCGAGAGCTCATTTCCAGTTTTGAAAGTAAATTTTGTTTCTTTAATAACTACATTTTTTAAACCTTTTTCACCCATTAAAATTAAATAATGTCCTTAATATAACTATTTAAACTACCAATGAAATTTGGGCACTTTAAAAATTCATTATAATTTTGTATTTGGGTGATCAAATAAGGTATTGGGCCATCCCAAAAGCTCATTTCTAGTTTTAAAATTGTTTTTTAATTATTTCATAAAATATTCATTTTTTATCCTTTTTCAGTGATTCCACCTCTCCAATTCTCCCACTATACCTAGAAAAATCCCCAGATTCTTTTAACCCTCTTTGGAGATCGTATCAGTTGGTAATTAGGGCCTAACTTCTCAAGTTTATAAAATCGTCAATATTTCTCAAGTAAGTGATCATCGCTCTAAGTTCCTTCTTTTTCCTTAAGCTTTCTCCCTTTTTTCATTAATCTCCAAATGTCCAGAATCTAGGACTTCGTCCCTAGGGTTTCATTTTGAGTTTCTTGGTCCAATAATCTTGTTTCAGGTTTGATCTTACTCTCTTGTGGTGCAGTGGTGGTGCGGTTGAAGTTCCGCACTTGGATTTGTGGTTCTTGACTCTTTTGGTAGGTTATTCCATTGTAAATTCAATTTTTGTGAAATAGATTGCTTTGTTTTTTGTATTTTTATGTTTATTTCATTGTAATGTTTCTGAAAAAAATTGGTCTTAGTGGCATTTATAAAGCAAATGAATTTTATGTGCAAATTTTTGGTGAAATTGGTTGTTTTACATACAAATCTTTTATTTGTTCATTTGGGTTTGTCCTATAATTACATAACAGATTTTATTGAATTTTATTAGGACTGGAAATCATGTTTTTAATGTTTATTTTTTTTTTGGTTGTTTCTTTTATAGTTTGTTTAGATGGTGTTTGGGAAGCAAATGGGCTTAAAGTGCCTGGTTTGTGTGGAAACGGGGGTTTTAAAAGGATATAACTTCATCATTCACATGGGGCTTCCCCATAACGGAATTTTTTGTTTCATTAAATGGAATTAAACTGAAATTTTGTTTTTGTGACTTAAAAGTGTGCAAAGAGGATATTTTAATGAATTTTTGGTGCAAAATAATGTGAGATTTCGAGAGGTTGTTTTATTAAAAATCTAAGTGTTTTGTTGCGTGTTTTAAGTGGTATAAAATGTGACAGCTACTATATTTTTAGTTTTTGACCAGTAATGATGTTTTATATGAAAATTGATTTATGTTTCACGCTGAAATTTATTGATCACAAAAGGGGAATCCCGGGTTCCTAGGTGGGGCGGATTTGTACTAGTACGGGTAGTGGACCGGATGGGTTTTGTCCCTGTTTCACTTAGTATTTGGATAAATAAAACTCTAAATAAACTATGTGGATGATAATTAGTTACCACTAGGTTATGGGTATTTTCCCTACTAGTGGATCGTGCACGAGAATAGATTTTTTTATGGTTACTTTACACCGAGGTATGAGGTACATAGGGCTCAAGACAACCTAGTGCCTAGGGGTGTTCCCAATGTTGTTGCACATTGGATTTGTAGTATCTAACCATGTCATAGGGTGTGATTGGACGTAAATTACAGTATCTACATTTATATTTTAATGTGTGAACAGTATGAAAATTTTGGATTGAAAACTGTTTTCAAATGAAAGTTACAATTCTTGGAATTATAACACTGCTTTTCCTTTCCTATTAAAACTTCTTGCTTTATCACATTGTATTGAATTATATTTGGAATAATTGGGTGGTATCCTAATGGGCATAGGCTCACACCCTACATACACCCCTTGGGTGTAAGTAGACTTGGTTATGTTTGATACAGGTAAAGGAAAGGCTAAGAGTGATGGCAGTTCAGGGTGTTAGTCCTCATCCTTGGGGCGGAGTTGTAGAGATGGCTTGTGGGTGATGAACCCTAGTCGTGTGGGGTCCTTGTTGCTCTATTTATTTTTGTATGGAACACTTGTATTATATTTAAACCAGTGTATTCAATTCTTATTTTTTTCCTTAAGACATGTTTGGCTCAAAAATTTCATATTTATATTATTGATTGTTTTTAATGTTTTATGCTTTCATACTCGGGTAAATCGTTCCGAAATCTATTTTAATGATACCCGGGCACTTGTGCCAGCCCATGGGGATAGGTAACGCCCTTCGGTCCTTTCCATGAGCCAGCTTTGGTGTCGGTTTTTTGGCAACTAGATTCGGTTCGTGACAATAAGGATTTATATAAAAAAATTATATTTCTAAATATCTACTTAATTTTTTGGTAATGTCATTATATTCTTTGGAAATACCTTTTCATTAAGAAAAATATTTCTAATTTTTTGTGAAAAAATAATGATTTTTTTTAATTTTAGAAATTAATTTTCAAAATAAATTTAATTTTTTAAATTATCATGACTAAATTATTTTAGAGTTAATTTTTAATCAATTTTATGATGTGATTTAATTTCAAATAAAAAGTAAAAAATAATGATTTTTATTTAATTTTTTTTCTGTTTAAAGAATTTTCAAAAAAACCATTTCATAGAAATGTTTTTAAAAGTAAAATTATTAATATTATATTATCTATTTTATAATTTATTTCATTATAATTAATTTAATTTTTTATTATGACATAGAAACCTTTTATACATATGAAAACTTTTTCCTTGGAAATGATTTTTTTATCGCATCTATAGGTTTAACTGAAAATTAAATTCCACCAATTTACAGATTTTAATTTTGTAAAGTGGATTCCAATTTTTAATTATGATAATTAGTATTATATAATCCGGTCAAACTTATTTTTGAAAATTAATAGTAAATACAATATAAACTAATTTCCATGTTTAAGGTTAAAACATGTTTACCTGGGTGGTTAAAATTAAATGATAAGTCTTAAAATAACTTTAAAACATCTCAAATTCTTATATTATTTCCATATTTTGACAATATATTATCTATGGATATATAATGAACCATTTTTATTCTTTTGGAGTTCTTAAAAGGTTGTTAAATGTTTTTAATTTCAAAAATTCCATGTGTGTCTTCCCCCTAAATTATAAAAGTACACCACATATCCTCTCATATCCACACTTCTAAATCCATTTTAATTGGATAGGAAATTACTAAATCCCTTCATATATTCCATTAAAATATTAGGGAGAGTTCTTTTTCTATTTTTATACCCTCCTAATAAAGATTTAGGTGTAAACAAAAAAAATGTTTTCTAATGAGGAGGTATGATGCTTAACCATGTGTTTTTGTTATATTTCTTCTTATAACTCATTCAAATCACCATGAAATATTATAAATTAAAAAAAATATTAAAAATACAAGGATGTTATACTAATATTATAATAACCTATATCATCCTCCTATTCCATTAAATGGTAAATGAAACTGTCGACTGGGTGTATGGAAATCTACCACCTCACGAGATGATGAAATTATTTTTTCCATTACCACCTCTCACCGGTGGATAAAATTATGGATCAAAAGTATATATATATATCATATTTAATAAATAATTTACTTTTAATATAATATCACATATAATTTCTTACCTTCATATCTATGGGAAATCATTAATGTTGCTCGTACATACATGTGGACTATCACTTACATGAAATAATGTGATATATTTATCATTTTATTTTCACATGGATGGTAATAAGGGAATATATAAGGAGTATATATGATATAAAAATAATTTTTTAATTTATAATTAACATTTAATATTATTTCATTCCATATATTTGTAAAATAAAACATCGATATTCCATACATATGACTTACCATCTCTATGGACGTAGTAATTACTTATTTATATCATATATTTATTTTAACATTATAAATACATATATAATAAATATATATGATATTTATATAATTATTAACATAATGGATGTTATGTAATAATGATCAATGTATAATGGCCAAGTATATAGAACCAAAACATACAATAATGATGAAGTTATTATCACATGGAATAGCGATTTGAACAATGAATTGTTAATAAATTGGTGACAAAGGGGTATAAGTAAATCATATTTTCCAAGATATATATGAATATGGTACTATAATATATTTATAATAATATATATGTATTATATAGTATTTTTTAACATTTATGAATAAATTTCATACTTAAGTTAATGGATTTCAATCTCACTTTTATTTCCATGCAACAGAAGCCATATTTAAACAATTTTTCTGTTTTTATGTGGTATATACTCATCATTAATGAATTTTATGATTTTTATCATATAGATTAAGGTAAATATAAATATATGTGGTTATGTATTTCATATGGATTATGATTCAAATTTTACCAAAGTGGTAAGGGTATTATAATACAATATCATTGTCTATAAGGATTATTTATGATTACCCTTTAAATGATGACATATTATGATCTATCTCTCATGAATCCCATAAATATTAATATAAAATTGTTATATATTGAAAAAATATTTTAATTTCATATTCCTATCTTTTTTAAAAAACATAACAACAGGATGTGTTAAAGAAAAACCAACTTTTTTTATCTCTTTAGTTGAAAGTATTTTTCTTTATTATCTATGTAGTTGAAAAATAATTTCAATAATATTTTTAATGTTAATAAATTATTATTGTATTTTACTTTACCCATGTTTTACAATTTTTAAAATAGTATAAAATTAAACTTCCTTTCATTTTCTAAATGAGTAAGTTTTTACCTTTTTAACAAAAATTTGAAAGGAATATCTGTTTTAATGTAAACAACATGTATGGAATGTTTGACCATCATGACTACTAAATTATTAAAAGATTATATAGAACATTTTCGAAGTTATTTTCAAATAAAATTGTTTCCTTAGTTTTTAAGAAAATTTTTAATTTTAAGGAAGTGATTTCAAAATGGCAAGGATATTTTCTACCAGAATGTTTTAATGTTATGTTTTATGATTTTCTAATCATAAATGATGGAATGATTTATCTCCAAATCTGTATTAATGCGGATATGAGAAAAAGGTATAATAATTATTCTTTTTCTATACATTTTTTTTATTATGATGATGACATGCTTATTGAAGCAAATTGTTTTCATGGGGTATGTTATAATGAATTAATAAAATGTTTATAAAAGATGTTTTATTATCATTGGTTATGATATAATGTTATGATGAATATTTTATGATATTATGGTACACATATATATGGTTTTAATTATGTGAAAAGCGATCCTATAATTATATATCCCGCCAATGCATTGGGTAAAGTATAATATCTCATGAGATAATTATGGAAAATAATTATATGTGATTGATCAATTTTGGGAAACAAGTCGACATGCTTGATCCAATGTGAGAATCAAGTTGATGGTATTGATATGTTATATAAATCAAGTTAATTTCCTTGATACAATAAGGTAAATCGGTTTTGATTCCTCGTATGTTATGATTTGATGGTCTCTGTAGTTAACCTTGACATATGAAATTTCCTCTATACTTATGATGGTGACACTATATTATGAAATGGACGTACGGTTCAAGATTTATTTATAATGATTTATCACTCTTATGAATTATGTGTTCTGAAATGATAAAACATTATTCCATGATTCACATTTATTATCTATGATAGATTGGGTATGAAATTTTAAGTTCAGTTCATGATCTAATAACCTTATGCTTATCTTATGCTTTCATATGATCATCAATCTATATCTCTCATGTTTGCCCATATTGAGCATCTAAGATCACCATTTCATATGTTTCCTTTTTCTATTTTAGGATGAATGGTTTTATGAGGGTTATGTCAATGAAGAGTACTATATAGGGACAACTTTGAGGGAGATATTGACCTTTTCAGTCCATAGGTGTGTATTTGAGATTTGTATAGAATATTCATATAAAAAGATGTAATGTTGAAGTATGATAAGAATGGGTTTCTATAATAAATTTATAAATTTATAAATGTTTACATAGGAATTTTCATGTAGGTTAATATCCACACATAGAGAAATTATATAAATATGTACTCCTTGAAATCTTATGATTCCAAGAATTTTTAAACCTACTAATCAATAGATTCATATGTTGGTCCTGTGGGATTATATAAATATATTTCCATAAACATTCAAATGGAGCATTGAAGAACATAATCTTATGTATGTAGCACATGGTATCACTAAATAATAGGATCATACATAATCTAGATAAATATTGTTGGAAAGAAAATATTTTAGAAAATATGTTAACATTTAGAGGATCCAAACATATAATTCATAGTTAATAGTAAATGAATGAAATTTATATTGAAATTTATGACTTAAAACTAAACATGTGGTGTTCAATTTAAATATATATATGCTGAAAAATCATTGAAAAATCAAGTCACATATTTTCTTGAAAACTGAAGAACAACAGTGAAATTTGAAAACATTGATAAATTTTTGAATAACATAATTTAAAATATCAATCCTCATAGTATTTGAATGAAATATTTATAAATATATTCTATATCTATATAAATAATATTATAATAATTTAGATATTTTTATCTCAAATTACAATTGAAAATTAGTGGCAATGGTAATTTTAATAACTGATATATAACTAAAAAACATGAGAGACATTAGACAAAAAATTCAAACAATTAAAGACTCGTTCAGAAAAATCTATAGTTGAAGAAAATATATTTAATATTCATATATTTATATAAAAATTAGATTTGAAAAATTTGGATGCATTTATCTTGATATATTATCTCAACTTAGTGACCTAATGAAACTTCAATTCAGAAAATATATTTCAAGGTTTCTTCTGATATCTTCTTTTCTAATTGAATTTATTTAAAAAAAATCATAAAAAATAATATGTGATAATTTTCAAAACAACCATAGAATAATATAATAAGAAATATATTCAATGAATAACATGTAATAAAAATTATAAAAAATAGATAACAGAACTCAGACTGTTTAATAGATAAATAAATTAATGTAAAAAAACAAAAAAGGGAGGGGATGTTACTATCAAAACATAAATGATAATGACATGGAGCTACTAAATTATTTTTATTTTTATTTTGTGTCATTATTTAATGAAAATTGGGATATTTCGCAATAAATATGTAGTATTTATTTAATCATTTACAACATTAAAAGTTTCAAGGGGTGTATACTTGGGTGATAGCTTTCTCCATAAGTTTTCACTGGTAAGATGATTGATTTTTTTGGTATAAGTTAAATTACATGAATTGTATATTTTTTTGAAGGTTTTATATTTTTTAAACAATGCACTATAAAAATTATTTTTTATGGTTTTCTTGTAGATAAATTATATTTCTTTATATAGGTATATATGGTTAGGGATCTAGGGATCTATAAATTAGTGAATATTCTCATGCATTTATTGTGAATACAATATATAGTTTCATGATTTGAGTCTATGAAATTATATTATTATATTCTTAATTGAATAAAATCTTCTAAAACATGACAATGTAATGGTTAATATTCTATTAAAATCACTCTTTATTTATTTTTTATCTAAATTAGTCAATATTTTATCATCAAATATTTTGATAAAACTTTAATATAAAATTTTGTAAACCATTTTACTAAGCATACATGATTAAAATCATCCTTATTGGGTTTATCTTAGAGTCTTGGGAAAAACCTACTAAGTTTATACTAAGATATAACTTTTATATCTATGGTGATAAAGATATCATTGTAAATCATGTGGGGAAAATGAAAACCTTCTTATTTAGAAGAGTGATTCACAAACCATATTTCATGATATAAATAGTGGATTATGGCGCTATGAATATTTATTCCCCCAATTAAATTTTTGTATTTATTTTTTCTTAATTATAGATTAGTTTTTGATAATCAATTATTTTCCACTATAAGATATTTATTTTATTAATTTTTATATGTGATTTTTACATCATATGTATAATTGTATTTTTGTTATTTGGGGGTGAATTATTCCCCAAGGGTTTATTTTATTCCTCGGCACTACTTTATACCCACTATATATTTTGAAGTGTGCTGGAGGACTTAATGAGATCTAGTTTGCGAACTAATATTTTATTATCATATAATTATAATGTCCCTTAAAGATTCATTGGGAAGATATAATAAATATGAAGGTGGATTTTGAAATTATAATCATTCATAGTTTCTAATATTATGAACATGATCATCCTCATGAAATTTAAGGTCACCCAATTGAGTATGATGGATATTGTATCTCCGAATGTCATGATCAAATGATAGAGTATATAAATTACTCATTAAATCTAGTGGATTCACCTATTAGATCTATGAATGTGATTAATATATAGAATACTTGTTAGGATATATTCTATATATGAATTTTGTTTCTCTCATAAGAAAATTATCTCAAATGAATACTTGATAAGGAATATTAGTGAATGGTAAATCATAAGATAATAGTAGCTCCCAGAAAATCACTAAATGATGGATTTAAGAAAACATGATAGTGGAAGGATATGAACCAATACTAGAGAATAATTTGATGGTCTAATCATAGAATAGAGAAGTGAATATATAGTTGGAATAAAGTTCCCAATGTATTAGAAATAATCATAATGAATTAAATACCCTTTTATATAATTTATGATTCTTGTTATCCTATATATCTTAAGGTGTACTGTGCTTTGAAAATACAAGAAAGTATTTTATTTGAATTTAATTTTAAAGATTAATATATATTTTGAGTTTCAATATTTTCTCTTTAATCATAATTATTATATTTTTATCTGGTGTGTTGACTCTTGTGTGAGTAAATGAAATGTTAAAACATATATAAGGAATAAATAATATAGTCACAATAACTATATATTAACACTAAGATTGTTTTTAAAAAATACGTATTAATGTTACACTACAAATAGAGGTCAGGGGACAATATATTATAACAATGGTGATGTGGTTGATTGAATCCATACACTTATGTTATTAGCAATCACATAAAAAACAAAAAAAGTAATTATTTAAGTGAAATAAAAACAAAAAATCTGAGACAAAAAACATTACAATCCATAGTAAGGTATGATAAAAGTCCTTAAAAGGACACAAAGATTCATTAAAAATTCCAACAAATCATTTAGCTGACCATTATACAGCATTTTATAGTAGTTTATAACAAAATTATCATGAAAACTAGTAAGAAAATATTTTTTTAGAAGCTTTATATCATTAACACATGTGTAAGAGACCCCAAGAAGAAGTGATATACATAGTGGTGAACTATAGGCTCGATGCATCTCTATTACAGCTTCCCATTTATAAAAAAATTAATAGGCTATCAACCAACATACACAATTGTTTTTCACATTTCATTTATATATATATATTTAATTATAAATACCACAATTGACACATATAGTAAAAAATATATCCATGTTGTTTAACATAGTAACCCATCAATTTTTATATATACTTAAATGATCCATGTTCACTTACTTAAGAACTATCAAGGTCCTAGGGTGTTGTGTTTTATGGAAGAAATTTTATGGTCAATACACTACAATATTAATCATGGTTAGTTATTGTAACCCACTATATTTTATTAAATAGGTGGTTATCATAGTTTATTATGTTTTGGTACATGGGTGGTTATAGAAATCCACATTGTTATTAGACATGGGTAGTTATCATGATGTTATGATTTTCAATGTAGTCCAGAATGAATATTTATATGATATCCTATATGTTCTATTCTTTTGGATGATAAAATTAATATTTAATTTTTTGTGCTTTAAAATAAAATCAATTAAATTTCTTCAATATTATGATATATTCAATGAATATGTTTTTATACCAATTTGTGAATTATATACTCACTCCTTTTGGGTAAAATTCATGATTTCTTATCTTTCTCCAAATAATATCTCTTATTCCATTACATTAACATGATGTTTTGATCGTCAACTTATTTCTTTATAAATTTCCCATATATTCCCTAAAAAGTTATATGTTTATGGGATAATATTGTTTTGAGAATTTTATATAATAAGTCCATGTTAAAATGTGTAAAATGTTGAATTTGGGGAGGATATTTAAAAATAATAAACAATTAGGTTATTATATTTTGTAAAAACAATGAAATTTTTTCTATAATTTAGTAGAATGGGGTATAATCTATGTATATTATTTTTTTGATGGGGATATTCATGTATTTTAAAATATTCTGTATATTTTGTATGTTGTAGTCTGATGTTGTAATTATTTAATTTTTATATTTATATGTTATTTTGGTTTAGAATTTTTTATTAATACAATGTATAATATGGTTGGTTTTACATTTGTAAATGAATATTATGATGCTTAAGAAATATTTTACCAATGAATGTGGAGTTTTATAATAGTCGATATGTTTTTTAAATGATATTGATATTAACTATGTTGTGGTTACATTTAATTGATGATATGATATGATATTTATTATTTATTATTTTACCTTGTTTACATTTTTTAAATAATATTTACTTAAGCTAATATCTTGATATGTAAATGGTAATGTAGTTAAAAAGGGAATATACAAATGAATATCAAATTAAGAACATTTAATTAGTCATACTGATGATTTTTTAATGACTATAATAAATATATTAAATGAAAAAAATCATTCTGATTTGGATGAAAATATAATGATAGTATTTTTTATTATTTATTATTGGATACCTATGTGAAATTAATTTTATATGATAAGGTTAATTTTATACTTATTTGGTATTAAAAAAACACCGTGTTTAAGTCCTGAAATTAAAACTTGAGTCTAATTTATATGATGAGTACAAGGTTTTCTTATAATTCTATTTTTGGATAGTGGCTATCAACTAGTCCGGTGGAATGAAATAGGATCACTATACTAGAGACTCCAGGACATTGGACTAGTTAACCATCATATTCAATCAGGGATTTCCCTTTTTTGGGGAAGGATGTCAAATTATTTCCCATATTAGTATGACCTCTAATAATTATCAATAATATATAATGAAATTTGGTTTCATATACTTATGTCACCAAATTACATGGCCATGTAACCTAAAAAACATACCTCATACCTCCAATATCGTGATTGCCTCCTATGTGATCCTATTACCCATGTGCTTCCTCAGATCTTGCCTCCCCATTAGGGTTTATATGCATCCGTTGTGACCCACCAAAAACATAGCGAGATGTCTAAATCTGGATTCCCATGTATCTTCCTCCTCATAGATCCCACCTGACCATCCTTTTTCCTAGGTTGTTGGCTCACTATGTCAACACCTGCATACAACCGACCATTCTTCATCGCTTATGAAAACTGCTGCCTCCTTCTCCACCTATAATAAGATGTGTGAAGCTCATCAACTCTAGATAATGTATTGTTCTTCTCCTAAAGCAAGCTGCCATAAAATCATCCTTGACTACACAACCCGTTTTTTTCTTCAACACCTAGAAACAACCCCAATATTTCCCAACTAAGGCTCACATAGTAATCATTTAATCCCTAAAAACACCACCTCCATTCTTCTCATATTTGATTCACACGATCACCTTCGGATCCCGATTATGGTCCCTCAAATTATATTTTACCATCAATTTATATAGTACCAACCTATGAAAATGGAAAATCCACTTCCTATAAGTGATTAATTTTTACTATAACAAAAAAAAGTATTCCCTACTGTTATCCCCACATAAAACATTGGATATCTATTTCAGGTGAAATATCATCAGAAATATGTACTGGACACCCAATTACACACCCAAGGTGGTCTTATTCACATGAAACAACTTCTGAGAGCATCAATGGTACATCAATCTATTCAATCCAAATTATTTAAGAGTTAAATCAATTTTCATTTTATCTTTGTACCACACAGACTGGTTTTAGATGTTATAGAAAAAAACTAACATGATTCAAACATTTTTAATTAATATCCTCATTAATGATTCAACAACAAATATCTAATCAATATATATTCATTATCTTGCATTATTTAGCTGCGGGTCATTGTAGTTAAAAAAAATATGTTTCTAGGCATTTTTAACGATATGAAAATTTGAATCCCCGTTATATATTTAATTTAATCTACCCATACATAAACATATTATGGTTTCCAAACAATCCTTGAGAACATAACAAAAATAAAACCAATATGAAGATGTAGTCACCATCAACATCGAGATATGGATGGTTGTAAACGATACAATGTATGGGAGAACAATAAAAAGGTAGAAAGTCACTCTAACTTATTCAAATCATATAATATGTTTTTACAAATTTAAAATCATTACATGTATATGCAATTCACATTCAGAATATGCTCACCTCTGTTCTACTAAAACATATGATGTAGTACAAATTACTCCCAACTCAAACAGAGTAGCACACATACTATTGTACCCTTAAACTACCAATGGTGTGTTCAATTTCAATTTAACTATAATTTAAAATAGAATGGATGTACTACATCAAGATAATAATGATTTATTAACATAAACTACTATTAAATTCACAATGCCTCATTACTGTGGAACTTCTTCACCAGTATATGTTAGAACAGGTTACATAAATGTTTTTCATTACTATATTAAATTTACTTTAAATTTGTATACATTATTTTCATTCTTATAATACATTTGTTTACTTTATTACAATTTTCTACATGTACTAGCAATTCACCTCTGAACTATACTTACCTGTGTTCTACTAAAACATCTAAACCACTACAAATAATTTTCACCAACAAAGGAGGAAAATACATATCATTTTCACCATTATCAATCAACAGTGAGTTCCATTACAATGTTACAATACATTGAATTAGATTATTTCTTTTACTATGATGTACTTATCACGACCCGACTCAACAGGCCTCAATCCACAACTCTCGAAGCCCTCCTACAATAGGCCAGGGCTGGAGAAGAGCACCTAGTAGGATATCACACACATGGGAGGGATTAGCCTAAGGTACCTATACACACGCACCCACATACACCTCCATGAAACAGTGCATAGATAAACAATACTGTAAAGAAAATGCATGCATACGACTATCCCAAACCAGAGTGCAAAAGAAGTACAAAAAGGAAAAACAGGTCCCACCAAAAAAAACTACCAAGGCGTCCAACCGGCTCGGAAGAAGGGGTACATTTCCAAAATCACCATTGGAAAGATCCTCGATATAGCTCCGGTAAGAATCCATAGTCAGTCCCGGTCGCTCAGCTCTGCCTGCTCCAGGTCCTCCTAGGAATCCAACGAAAGGCATGTGGTCTGCACCAGACAAAAACATGTGCAGGCAAAGCCCATGCAGGGGTGACTATAATAATACTAAGTAGGCACCCCCAAAAAACCCAAAACAAAAGAGAGAAACTTAAAGGGAACCGTACGCTCATCCCAGCCAGAGGGAACCCAGAGGACAGAGAAACTCAATCTCATGACCATCCTCGACTAAACACAACCAGCCATCTTATCTTAGGTGTACGCCCATACATCCACCAAGGACTATCAGATATACTCAAACCATGTACCAAGCCACATGAGTTACTGACCTCATCACCAGAAATGGTTCATAACCAGGAGAGCACATTCCATGATCACTTTCATCCCATATGACACTCATCCGAGAGATACACTCTACCGGGTCCCACACAAACAACTCAGATGCACACCCGAGAGATCACGCTCGTCGGATACTGTCACTAAGGAAACATCGCTGAAACAACATAAACACCAAACTCCTTAGATAGGGGATATATCGTAGGGTCCGCTAGGAAATACCAAAAACCACACCGGTATATGAAGATCTCATAGATAGAGGATCGCTCCCAGGGTCTGTTGGGGGATACCACAACCCGATCAGGCATTCGTAGATCTCACAGATAGGGGATCACACCTAGGATCTGCTGGGGGATACCACAACCCGTTCTGGCGCTCGACAGAAACACATCACTCAGATAGTGGATTTTCATCCGTTTGATGAAGGTAACAAAGATAAAGAAAACCCTATCTGGTACATCTCACTCTATAGGGGATCAAATTGACGATGCTGCAACCCTATAGAAACCACACACATAGTAAGGAATAATATAACCAATGATATCGCAACCCTACTAAAATATTCATTCTGAGTAGGGGATTGTATACCCGATGATTCCACAACCCTACCGAGCACGGCCCACTGCGTTGGGGATCATCTTCCCAATGATGCCACAAACCCTATGGGGTTAACCTGCAAGATAGGGGATCGCCACCGATGGATAAGCGGTCACAATGATACCAAGATCCCAATCCAGGGAAACGATGCTAGAGGATCCTGCTTGGGCCCATCGGAGGGATTTCACAACTCTAACAGATTAAACATCCCATGGAGAGGATCACAAACCTATACTGAGGTTGTCATGCCACGTGAACCCTCGTAGGAACGAACCAAGGAAATACCCTCAACCACTGTTGGTCAAAAACCACTAACCCAAGAAACCCACCATAATGCCACACCATGCACCTCCAAGGCCGATACTGTGGCAACCATTGCAATCCATGCGAAAAACACACAGGCTAGGAAGTTTACTCACCCGAAACGAAAAACTGGTAAAAATGAACTATTCACTATATCTAGACTTTGTGGGTACCATACTATGATACTAAAACTCATCAAGTAGATCATACCATTGCGATACCATCAGAAAAACACATGGTATCAACTACTCGATTGTCCAAAATGGACACCCGGCGAAAACGTTCTGTTTCTTCGAAAACGCCAAAACCCGGCCTCGAGGGGCCCACACTATGTTCTCAGTTAGAACACCATAAAACCATCAAGAAAAGTATGTCATACCATCATGGTCTCACTTCCATTGATGGAACGTCAATCGGACACTCCGGGTATAAGATACAACGGGCCCAAGTCAAATGATAATAAAATATCATTATTTTATTCAACGTTTCTAGCACCCAGGCCACAATACAGAACTTCAAAGCCTCCAAACCCACACCGAAGGGTTCGCCTCATCGCCAGGGTTACTTCTCCATAGACATCACGCGATTTGGATCTCCGGGGAGCATGATACAGGGGTTTTGAAACCCCCGTGTACCAGTTGAGGGTCGGGCCGGCTTGAACCAGCCGGTCGCCCCGACCAGTCCCCCCGGTCGGCGGCCCTCCTTCGCGCTGCGGACCACCCTTCCGTGGGACCACATCCCTCCTCCGTGCTAGGAGGATGGACACTTCCGGTTCCCCACATCGTCCCACCGTGGCCGGCCACTACCTCTCCACGTCGGTGCCACCGCGCTGGTGAGACTTCCGCGGACCACTAGGACCACCCCGGTGAACCGTTTTTGGATCCGGAGGTGTTTGCGCAACCCTCAGAACCACTTCTACACTGATACGAATTCAAAATGAATAAAAATGCATTAGAAATGGGATTGGGGGTTAAAACACAAATCACATACCTAGTGGGTGAAACGTTGAAGCTTCGGTTGCAGAATAACGCCTACGACGCACTGGAGCTCGATATACCGACAATCGACTTTGAAATTGCCTGAGGTCATCTCCTTCACGGGTCGTTCATTCATTAGCGAAGAGAACGATGGGGGGGGGTGGCCTGTGCGTACAAGGTGGGGGAGAATAGTGAGTGGAGGATTTCTATTTCTTTTTTTAAATAAATCCTCTTTTAACTCCATCGGCCGACTCGCATTCGACCCCGCACCCGGCGCCGACTAAAATTATGTCCCAACTAGGGTAAACATGATGTTTTGAATGCAAAAATGCACTCAAAATTGTGATATGAGACTCCATTCAGAAATTATTCGAGCCAACACTAATAAATAAAATTTTCCATTTATTTACGAAAACACCCATGGTGGCTCTTCCCACAACAGGCCCACGCCCACAATGTTTACACACTGCCTAGGGTAAACGGAACACTCTGAATGCAATTGTGCCCTCAAATTCCTGTTCTGAGATACATTTTAGGAGATAACACACCCCTACCACCATCATATTACAAAAATACTTAATATTTTTATAAAATTAATTCTGGGCGCACCGGGACTCAGAATCTCACACCGTCTTCATGACTAGCTCTGGAATTATTCATAGAAATATTCCAACATCTGACAAGGCTAATACCATATGCTACACCCTCTCCACATTAGAAATTTTTATCCCGGAAAATCCATAAAGCACAAGGAAAGCAACTGAACTCTCAACAGGGTCTCCCACATGAGCGAGTTCACCAACAAACACCCCTGCCCGAACACATAAGTCATAGGGACTCATCCACCACACCTCAACACTATCCTCTTTGGGCGGAACTGAATCTCCCGCACGGTTTTAATAAAGTCACAAAAACACGTCTTGGTGGGGGAAGGATCCCTCTTCCTCACGCATTTGAAGAACGCCGAACAACACCCACACAAGGTCTTAACAACGTCCTAAACAAAACACGAGCAAGAAACGAAAAGAGAAGAGTATCGCGAAACAATGTCTATCAAAACTAATTTAGAAAGTATGAAGGACACAAGGCGTACCTCTATCCATCAGTGGATCCTCCAGGTCAACAGCCTTTATGGAATGGAGCAATCCTCGCCCACTTCCTCCAGCTCCCTGAGCTTGGCGGGGTCCACCTGTGGGTGGGGGTGGTGGCAACTGATACCGCCTACCACCTATCGCTACTACACCAGCTCCATCGGCATGAACACCACCCTGAAGACCTCCAAACATGAGACATTTTCACTGCCAAGGTGGCCTATCAACTGTCTCCCTCTCAGCAACACGATGGGTTGGGAAATCTCTAGAAAGATGTCCCCAACCGTCGCAAGAATAACATCGCCTATCCTGAAGCTGACCAAAACTGGTCTGCGAGGCATGTAAGCCCTGAAACTCAGATTCTCCATCCTGGGGTCACCTCCTGAAACATAGGCCATGTCCATACCCTTGTTCCTTCCGCCAGCTACCAGTTCATGACGTCTCAGCTGCCACTTGCCCAACACTGATAGGATGAATCTGCTCAGGCAGAAAGCTCTCCACCACCAAGGCTCGCTTTAGCACTCCAGTATAGGTGGGAAAACACAAGGAAACCACACCTACCCGGATGTCTCTACCTAGGCCCTGATCGATGGTCCATGACCTAAAGAACGGGTCTCTAACTATATCCATGGAGTAGCACGATAGGCCTATAAACCTCTCTGAGTACTCTGACACAGTCATTCCCTCCTGTGAAGTTGTAGAAGCTCCTGAATCCGCACTGACCTCAGCGTCACCATATAGAACTCTTCCCTGAAGAGCCGATCAAACCCTGCCTACATGAGTGTCTTCTCATCATGGGACTGTGTCACCAAACTCCACCATCTCCCAGATGAACCATGAAGAAGGCTCGCTGCTAGGACCACCATCTGATCTGTGGGTATCCTCACAAGGTGGAAAACTTGGGTGACTGCTTTGAGCTAGTCATCAGCTGCCTGAGGGTCTTGATCACCCCGGAACCTCAGAGGTCGCTACCTCTAGAACTCGTGCAGTGCAATCAGCATTCACACAACCTCATCATGCACTACCGGCACAACGAGCTACTCGACAGGTGGTGGCTCAAATGGTGGACCACCTGGAGGACCAGCCTTAGAACCTGCGCCCTGGTCCACAGCCTCTACATGGGGCATATCGTCACCCCAATCCCGATACGGAACTCTCGCTGGTTGTCATTGTGGAAGCATCTGGAAATACAATCAAGACGCACCATAGGCAAGGAGTATTTCTGGAGAGCTGACACAAGATGAATAAGGGAAACCCAAAAACCCAGTCTTATATGATGCATGTACCATTATGTCCCTGGTACTAGTGTCCAAACATCCCGAGTCGAAAGGTAGGTTATCACAGTCCTAGTGAATGGATACGTCGGTCGCTGCACCAACACTAGAGTCCCTGGCCTTAAATCTGAACTCAAAACATCTTGACACTGTCGCTATGAAAAACAAACCAAACTCACAGCTAGACCAGCTATGCTTTGAGATCCCAAAGGTGGAACCGCCTCTGATACCACTCTGTCATGACCTGACCCAACGGGGCTCAAGCTGCGACTCCCCAAGCCCGACTCCAACAGGCCAGAAGCTGGTGACTAGTGCCGAGTAGGCTATCACACACATGGGTGGCATTAGCCTAAGTTACCTATACACACGCACCCACATACACCTCCATACCCCAATGCAGAGATATACAAAACTAGAAAGAAAATACATTCATACGACTATCCAAAACCAGAGTGCAACAGAAGTACAAAAGGTCAAAATAGGGCCCACCAAAAGAAAACTACAAAGGTATCCAACCAGCCTGGAAGAAGGGGTACACTTCCAAAAGCACCACCCGAAATCTCCTCAGCACAGGTCTAGTAAGACTCCAAGTTCAGTTCCGTTCACTCATCTCCTCCTGCTCCAGGTCCTCCTGGGACTCCATCGAAAGGCCTCTGGTCTGCACAAGACAAAAACATGTGCAGGAAAAGCCCATACAGGGGTTAGTATAACAATACTCAGTAGGAGCCCTAAAAAAACCCAAAACAAAAGAGAGAAACTGAAAGGAAACAATCTGTTCATCCCATCGAGAGGGAACCTATATGAGAGATAAACTCCATATCATGACGATCCTCAGCTAAACACAACTAGTCAGCTCAGCTCAAGTGTATGCCCATACATACACCATGAACAATCAGATATACTAAAACCACGCACCAAGACACATTAGGTACCGACCTCATCACCAGCAATGGTTCACAAAGAGGAGAGCACAATTCACGATCACTGTCATCCTAGATGATACTAGTCCGAGAGATACACTCCATCGATTCCCACACAAACATCTAAGAAGCTCACCTGGGAGATCACGCTCATCGGATATCGTCAGTGAGGAAACCTCACTGAAACAACATAAATACCAAACTCATCGGATAGGGGATCACTCATAGGGTTCTCTAGGGAATACCAAAACCCACACTGGTATACTAAGATCTCACAGATAGAGGATAACTCCCAGGGCCTTCTGGGGGATACCACATCCCGATATGGAATTCGTAGATATCACAGATAGGGGATCACTCCCAGGATTCACTGGGGGATACCACAACCCGATCTGGTTCTTGAAAAAAACACGTCACTCAGATAAAGGATTGTCACCCATGTCACGATGGTCACGATGATACCGAAAACCCTATCTGGTACATCTTGCGCTGTAGAGGATCAAACTGACGATGCCTCAACCCTACAGAAACCACACACTGAGTAGGGGATCATATAACCAAAGATACAGCATCCCTACTAAAATATTCATGATGAGTAATGGATTGTATACTCGATGATGCAATAACCCTACTGAGCATGGCCCACCGTGTACAGTATCATCTTCCCGATGACGCCACAAACTCTACGGGGTTAACCTGCTAGATTGGGGATCACCGCCTATAGATAAGTGGTCACATTGATACCAAGAACCGAATCTAGAGAAACGATGCTAGAGGATTCCGCTACGGGCCCACTAGAGGGATTCCAAAACTCTAACAGATTAAACATCACATTGAGAGGATCACAAACCTATACTAAGGTTGTGATGTCGTGTGAACCCTCGTAGGAATGAACCAATGGAGTACCCTCAACAACCGGTAGTTCAAACATCGCTAACTCAAGCGACCCGCCACAATGCCACACCGCTCACCTCCATGGTCGATACCGAGGCCACCATCGCGATCCACGCAAAAAAACACATAGGATAGGCAATTTACTCACCCGAAACAAAAAACCGTTGAAAAAGGCACTATAAACCGTAGCTAGCCCGTGTGGGGCCCATGCTATGATCCCAAAACTCTTCAATGGGATTATACCACTACGATCCCCTTGAAAAAACACATGGGATCGACTACTCGATCATCCAAAATGGAAACCCGGTGGAAAAGTCATGCTTCTCTGAAAATGCCAAAACCCAGCCTCGAGGATCCCAAACTCTTTTCTCGGTCAGAACACCCAAAAACCATCAAGAAAATTATTTCATACCATCAGGGTCTCAAATCCACTAACAACACATCAATAAGACGCTTTGGGTAGAAGATACAATGGGGCGAAGTTGAATGATAATAAAATATCATTATTTTATTCGACGTTTCTAACACTCGGGCCATGATCCCAAACTTCAAAGCCCCTCAACCCACACCAAAGAGTTCTCTTCATCGCTAGGGTCGCTTCTCCAAAGACGGCACACAATTTGGATCTCCAGGGAGCATGGAACGGGGGTTTAAAACCATCGTGTACCAGTAGAGGGTCGGACCGGCCGGCCTAGGCTGGCCGACCCAGCCGCCGCCACCACCAGCTACAGTGGCTGGTGGCCCTCCGCCACACTTTGGCCCACCCAACAGCGGGACCGTGGTCGTTCACCCCCTCACCAGCGCCGGTGCCGCCGCGCCAGTGAGACTTTCACGGATCACCAGGACCACCCTGGGGGTCCGTTTTTTGATCTGGAGGTGTCTGTGCAACCCTCGAGACCCCTTCTACACTGATATGAATTCATAATGAAGAAAAACGCAACAGAAACAAGATTAGTTGTTAAAACTAAAATTTACACCTCATGGGCGAAATGTCGAAGCTTCGAGTGCAGAACGACGCCTGCGACGCACTGGAGCTCGATCTACCGACGATCGACATCAAAATCGGCTAACGTCGACTCCTTCATGGGTCGTTCGTTCGTTGGCGAAGAGGAGGGGGGGGTTCACGTACAAGGTGGGGGAGAAGGGTGGGGTGGGGTGGATGATTTTTATTTCTTTTTTTTAATAAATTCTCTTTTAACTCCACCGACCGACTCTCCTTCGACCCCTCACCCAGCGCCGAAGAAAATTATGTCGCGCCTAGGGTAAACCCAACGTTCTGAACGTAACATCACACTTAGAATTGCGATCTGAGACTCCATTCAGAAGTTATTCGATCCAGCGATCATAAATAATGTTTTCGATTTATTTACGAAAATTTCCCTGGGGGATTTTCGCACAGCAGGCCTGCGCCCGCAAATTTTACACCCAGCCTAGGGTAAAAGGCATGATCCAGATTAAACTGTGCCCTTTGATTCTTGTTCTAAACTACCATTTATTAGATAACACGCCCCTGCCATGTGCATAGTACAAAAATACTTAATATTTTTATAAAATAAATTTCGGGAACACTGGGCCTCGGAATCGCATGCCGTCTTTGCACCTAGCTCTGAAACTATTCATAGAAATATTCCAAAGTCTAATAGGGAAAAAACCCAAGTCGCTACAGTATCCATGATTAATTAGTTTAATTTTATATTTAATTCACAGTGCCTCATGACTGTGTGACTTTGTCAACAATATATTCCAGATATAGGAAGATAAAACTATTACCAGAATCCAATGTAAAATATAAATTCCCCTTTGGTAAGGATAATGTCAACATATTTTTATGAACAAAATTCCAGTTATATATCACTTATATTGAACACTTAATTATTTCTTCATTAATTATTCTAGATCTGATGACTGAAGAAAACATTCTCAATTGCTCATCGCATTCCCCCTCATCAGAGTAAGAACAAATCATGCCTTTACATATTTTTTCCATTTTCACTATATTTATTTTTTTGCATACTCCATTTATAACAGATATTGCTTTTTTTCTGTAACTACTAAAAAGTAATTTTATTTTTCTGGCATATGTGTGATATAAAATATTCTCACACTTTCATATATATATATATATATATATATATATCATTATTATTTGGGTATTCAATAGTAATTAAAATTCAGGTTCTAGCCAAAATCCAGAGCTTTCAACTACAACGACTACTGTCTTGACAGAAATACATGTAATAAGACATGTTGACAAACATGTTGAAAGACATCCTACAAAACATATTTTAGGTAATAGTATGTACACATTGATTTTTTAATGCGAAAAATTATTTTACATGTATTATCATTATGAATTTAGTAAATCATGCTATAGAAAGATAACAACTACATCAAATAGAAGAGAATACTGGTTAATTTAATATATTTTCCTGTCATTATACTATAGTTCCATTCATCGTTTTTTAAATTGATGATGCCTTTTTATTGACACCTTTTATTTAATCATTATTCACATCTAGAATATTTGAATAGTATAGATCATTCTAATGTATGTCAGTATTATGGTTCACTCTTTAGGTTTGATGATAAAATTTAAAAATGGCAGAACAATTAAATTCCATGATTATCTCTGTTCTTCTCACTGGGTAAAATTGGTTTGGAAATACTATCATCATGTCCTCAATTACTTAGAATATTGGTATTGAATGAAAACTCTGTAGAGGCAGGAACATTCAACGAACATATCCATATTTAAAATTAAATTTTTTCATTTATTTCAATGTGAGGGAAGGTTAAAAGGCCAATAAAAAATGGTAGAGCTCCAAACATATTAAGATTTAATGGACAAAACTACATTATCATAGGTAGTCTGTGTCCTCCTAAGGGAGAACCACAAATTATTTCAAACTATAAATGTATGATACTAAAAATGAATCTCACATCATGGTTAGTAACGTAAATTAAATTTTACATTTTCATGTAAACATGTTAGTGAATAAAATATATTCACTTCATTTTAAATTTAATTTAACGTGTATCTATGACGATACAAAAGCAAACCAATATATTGATTTTAATATTGTTGAGAACCTAAAACATATGCATCATGAAAAAAATGCTTTTTCTCATCATTTCAAAAGTGAAAGGGATGTTCTTGATCATCAAGTAATTCCAAATTTAAAACTGCGACTACATAAGAGAAGACAAATAGATAGAGATACATAAAACATGCATACTACTTCTAAGATTTCTATGCTTATTATTGGTGACATTGAATATCTAAAATGTGAAAGAGATATTATCATTCAAATAAAAAGTGGTGATTTACATTTCATTTATGATCTTTATCCCTTTTATCTTGCATTATAATGTCCAATGATTTCTTCAAGTCGTCAAGACAGATTTTTTGACAATATATTATATATTACTATATCTTTTAGTACATGTACAACACATCGAATGGTAAAAGTGTGATAGTAATTATTCTATCAGTTGAAGTTCCATTTCAATGATTCATCAACATTACAACATTTTAAGACAGATTTTGCCACAATTTTTTGTGGATGATTATACAATGATAGAGTCCCAGATACATTCGTTCATTCGCTTCAATAAAAAAATATTAAGGGTTGAATTGTATAATGGGTTGCAAGATAATTTTCTTCAAGGTGACCATTATGGGTATTCATGTGGGAAGGAAATAAGTTTACCATCTATATTTAATGGTTTTACCTGGTATATGATTCAGAATTACAAAGATTCTATTTCAATATGCAATTGGGCAGGATATCAAATGTTTTTAACATTTACATAAAATCCAATGTGGCTTGAAATTTTTATATTTGTTACACATTACAATCTTTGTCCCTCCAACCTCCTGCACATTGTATTAAGAATATCAAATATTATAGTTGACCAGTTTATTAATGATTTACTAGATGGATGTTTCTTGCTGAAGTCACGACCGGGTAACTAATTTTTATACTGAATACTCTTCAATTTTTTCATTTTATTATTTAATGTATCTTTTAGTCATATATTCCATTAATCTCAATATTTTCCATGTATTTATTCGTTCTGTGGAATTTCAAAAATATGGCTTGCCTCATGTAAATATTTTGTTTTTTCTATGTTGAAAATAAATAATTACTTTGATGTGCATTGATAGAAATATCTGTGCTAAAGTTCCAAAAAACGTGAATTCCCAAATCCTAATGAGGATTTTAAAATGTTAAAGATACATGGGACTTGTAGTGAGGCTATTTTTAGCTCACCTTATATGAAGATTTGAAAATTTAATAATTTTTTCCGAATTTTTGTTTGACAATACAACAGTTGATAATGATGGGTATGTTGTATACCGATGATGAAATGATGGATGCACGATTGGGAAAAATGGTGTTCCATTAGATAATCAGTTTTTTACCGTATAATCCAATATTTCTATTGATGTGTTAAGCTTGTCTCAATATTTATGTTTTCTATCATTACAATTCAATAAAATTTATATTTATGTATATTATCCAAGGTCGTGATGGTGTCATAACAACATTGTATCATACCAACAATAGAGAGTTGTCATACAAGAATGTAGATGATAGTAATATGTATTTTTATTGTTGATATATCTCTCATTGTGAGGCTTCATGGAGGATATATTCTTATGATATCTACTATATATATTATCTAGTAGAATGGTTGAATTTCCTTTTACCAGGAAAAAATATTGTTACCTACAGTGACACCGATAATAATTAGGATATATTGAGTAAAGGTAACATTTCTGAAACACTTCTTACGGTATGGTTTTAAGCTAATTTTTCTTACCAGGAAGGTATATTTGTAACATATGCATAATTTCCAACAATATTTTTATTCCACCATCAATAAAAAAAGGTAATCATGAAAGAAGGGGATCTGTATTAGAAGACATTACTATGTTCCATCATCAGCTGGATGGCTATATTACTTGCGGTAAATGCTCAAAAGATCAAAGGGGAAACATCATATGAAAATTTTAAAACTATAAAAAACATTACTAATTGTACTATTTGGGAGGCATTTGATGTATTGGGACTACTTGCTGATGACTATTAATTTATTGAAGCAATAAAAGAGGTCTCAACATGGGCTCTAGGATAGTCTCTGCATTGACTTTTCATTAGAATATTATTCTAAAAAAACATATCTCGGCCATATATTATGTGGAATGAAACCAAAAACATCATTAGTGAATACATTCCTTATGTGCAACAATAGAGGCTTCAAATGAAAGGTATATAATTTAAGTGTTTTAATTAATTAATATATTAATCTACTTTATTTACGTGAATATAACTCTCCAATTTATTATAAATTAATTAAACATAATTTAACAATATATGATGAGTTAATTTTAATTATTTTTACATTTAGTAGAGGTCCGTGGTAATAAAAATCACTTCTTTAGATGAAAACCTAAAAAAGGGTGTTGTGTATCATTTAACACCACAATAATTTATATCAAATATTTAACTATTGCCAAAAACTATTCACAATACCGAGTAATTACCGAACATTAAATTAGATCATTTTTATATATTATGTTAGACCAATTTAATTATGCAATTACTGATTATTTTAGTTTAGTTTGAAATCATAAGGCTATCATGTTATCCCAAAGAATTTAGCCTACTACATTTTTGAATCCTCACAACACTCTCTCTAATGTGTTCATTTTCTAACCTCTTACCAATGAATTAGTTCATTTTGTTAATGGTAATTAATTTAGTAAACTATTATAAATTACTATAACACTATTTTTGAATTTCCTAGATTTGACACACACGGATAATCAAAGACAAATGTATGAATTTTTTTGAAATAGAGAATACTCTTTAAAGGAATGGAAGATCTCTTCATTATTATCCTCCAATTCTTGTTCCAGATTATGAAATTGATTCTCAATGAAATCATTTAGTAGAAGATGAACTACAATATAATAGATAAAACCTTGTAATTGAGTACATAAGTTTGCAGACTAAGCTTACTGATGAACAAAAAGAGGTGATGACTGTCCTTTTGTCTTCATTAACTTTAGGTGCTGGTGGTTTCTTTTTCTATCATGGACATGAAAGCATGGGGAAGACTTTAATTTCGAAATTATTTACATATATAATGTTATTTAAAGGTAATATCGTTCTATAAGTTGCATCAAGTGGAATTGTGTCATTACTCAAACCTGGTGGGATGACAACACATTCTAAATTTTTCATTCCTGTATCTATTTTTGATAACTCTGTTGAAATATTCAGCAAGGGAGTGATGTTTTAGATCATCATCAATTAAAAAAGATAATTATATGGGATGAGGAACCTATGATTAAAAACTAATATTTTGAATCTCTTGATCATACTTTAAAAGATATAATGTCAGTAAAAATTGAAAATTATTCAAACATACCATTTGGTTGTATAACGGTTGTCTTGGGTGAATATTTCAGGAAAATAATAACTATAGTACTAGGAGGTAAAAGAAATTACATAGTGTTTGAAATTATAGTTTCATCATACTTTTGGAAACATTTTCATGTTCTAATATTGGAAAATAACATGACATTATATTCCAATTCATACACTAATTCAGATGAAGTGCACGACTTTCCTAAATGGAGATCCTAATGATGGTAAAACAATCATTCAAATTCCTTCAACATATCTTCTTTCTTGGACTATAGATCCAATTTATGAAATTTTTTAACATACTTACCCTAATTTAAAGGGTAAAATGCTAATGTAAATCATCATAAATTAAATTCCATATTATCTCCCACTTGTGATATTGATCAAGAAGTAAACGAGTACGTGATTTCTCTCACATGTTCTGAAAAAAAAATATTATTTCAGCACAGATTCAGTTAGTAATGAATTTTTTGATACAGAATGTCCAAAAAACATCTACACATCTGATATGTTAAATGATATTAACATTTCATGTATGCCTACCCATAAAATTACACAAACATTTTGGGAGACCATAATGTTTCTTCAAAATGTAGATCAATCTGTTGGATTATGCAGCTATCACAACCTGTCCCCCAGGGCTTGTTCCGTGACTACCCCAAGCCCACCTTCCATAGACCAGGGGCTGGAAACTAGCATCGAAGATTTATTTCCTAAAACTAAGAAGGCATTTCCTTTATAACCTATAACACACACAACCAAGAACATAGAAAAATACAAACACAAGTAAGATGATAAGTAAACAGAGTGAGTACAGTAAGTAAAACGGGCCAGAATACAAGCCCAACAGGAAATTACAAGGAAAACTGGAATGTACAAGACGACTGAAAGGTGAAAAGCGTATCTTAGATCATCCTCCATGAATCATACCTGAAGGGTAGGTACAACTCACAAACGGCCGTCTCTACGGTTCTCCTCATCTAACTCCACGTCCGAGCCACCTCCATTCCTGGTACTCTCATCCTCAGTCAGTTTTATCTGTCGTCTATACCAAACACAAAAGGGTGAAGTAATAGCCCATGCAGGGGTGAGTATAACGATACTCTGTAGGGACCCCGAGACCATCAAGGTCTCACAAAAACCACCAAGGATAAAACACATATCATGAAATCAACTGAAAACCCTACTTAGGTATATGCCCATAAATATACCTAAGTTATCATGTAAACCCATATCAATCATGAGGAAAACACAGAGTCCAACTCCAAATCCCCAAGCTCAACTGTTACACAAAGGAATAAATACCACGAAGGAAAGTACCGAATAATATGCCACACACAAGAATACCACCAAGGTATTACCACAAAAGAGAAGTACCACACATGTACATAATTAGCTCACACCATGTATAACTTATGTACAATAGTATACAGGATTAGATAAAACCACTGAATCATCTTACTCTGTATAGAAGATAACCCACACAGGATCGCTAGGTGTTGACCCACACAGGATCCATAAGAGCTGACCCACATAGGATCTCTAGGTACTGACCCACACAGGATGGCTAGAAGCTGAGCCACATAGGATCTCTAGAAGCTGACCCACACAGGATCGCTAGGTGCTGACCCACACAGGATCTCTAAGTGTTGACCCACACAGGATCACTAGGAGCTGACCCACACAGGATCGCTAGGAGCATACCCACATAGGATATCTAGGAGTTGACCCACACAGGATCGCTAGGAGATGACCCATAGAGGATCGCTAGGAGTTGACCCAAACATGATCGCTAGGAGTTGACCGACACATGATCGCTAGGTGGTGACCTACACAGGATCGCTAGGATCTAACCCACATAGGATCACTATTCATTCTTCTCATCCCAACCAACTACAGGGTTCTCGCACTAAGCATCCTCGTCTCTAGGAGGATCCACACCACAAGTCCATAGTCCCTACTCCAACTAATACGAAGTCCCATGAAGAAGTATCTCAACATTCTTCCACGTCATAGGGGTCTCAAAGCAACAGACGACGCGTCAATCGGACGACCGGTCTGTGAGTTAATCGACTTTTAGTCTCATGGGCTTGGTTAGATTCGTGCTCGATCCAACCCAACCGTACCTCAAATTAAACCAATACTCCAGTGGGGTATACTCAAAGGGACCAAATCACTCCAATATTTCCAGCACTGCTGATGGTACATCAAGCGGACATCCGGTGCCATATTTATGGCCCAAATAAAGTATAGGTTCGAATTAGGTCTGATTCTGGTCTGACCCAGTCGGACCGACCCGACCCGACCGGGTTCGTCCCAGTTCGGGTTGACCTGCACCGACCCATTGGGTCAAATTGGGTTCGTGGTGTGGCCCGGATCGTAGGGCGGTCCGGTTGGCTGGGAGGGCGGCGAGGGGCGCGGGTGCCGCAGGGCGTGGGAGTCCACGATTCAGTTCTGCTGTGGATGGCAGCTCTGCTGTGGGGGTGTTGTGAGTGTGCGGGGTAGCTCAGCCCAGCCCGGGGGGGGGGCTCAGCCAAGAAAAAGGATGTCGTGGGGTGGCTCAGCCGGGGGGTTCCATGAGGGTGGGGGGGTGGCCCAGACAGGGGTAGCTCGGCTAGGAGGGCAGAGGGCGGAGGCCGCGGGGTGGCTCAGGGAGGCCACAAGCGGCGGCCCAGCTGTGGACGGTGGCTTGGACACAGAGAGTGGTGACTCGGCCATGGGGTGGGGGCCCGACCATTAGGCGGTGGCGGCTCAACCGTTGTGTGGTGCCCCGACCGCGGGCAGCGGCTCAGCCGCAGAGGGAGGTTTCCCGACCGCGAGCGGTGTGGAGGCCACTGGCGGTAGTGCTGTGGGGTGCGGAGGTCATGGGGTGGCAGTGTCTGCGGGCTGGCGATGTTGTTCCATCGCCTTCGTCGTGGATGGAGATGGTGTTAGCCGCCGTTCTCGTGCCCCACTGTGGTTCATAGTTGTTCCTCTATCGCAATCAACAATTAACCACAAGGTTTACGGACATGACGGACCATATTTGTTTGGGCCGCACTCTCTGGGTTACAGAGGTAGAACACCGCTATAATGTATTCTTGAATTACGAAGAATTATCAAGAATGAAAAGAGATAATAATATCAAACAACCACCCTACAATTTACCACAAAAATATCACTCAAAAAAATCCCTACCTTGGATTGTGTTACGACCAAAAGGGGCATAGATACCCTGAGAGGGGGGTGAATCAGGGTATGGATATTCTATTTCAAAATTCTTCATTCCTCACTAGATCTTGAACTCTATATTATAATGGTCACTTTTTTTGCACTTCTGTGTTTTTGTTGATCACTTGTTTTTATCTTTATATGATGATCATGCTTTAAATGCAATGCAAGGAAGGGACCAGGTAAACACAATGATTTTTACTTAGTTCACCCTCACTGGGAAACATCCCAGGATCATACAAAGACAATGTTTCACTGTACCAAATCCACTAAGGATCACTGTCAATAATGTTCGGGCTAGATCACTTCTATGCCCAGGCTCATTGCCTTTACAATGTTTAGGGTAGATCACTGCTTCTCAAGGTTCACTCCCTATTTCTCTCTCTCTGGCTCACAACCAATAGAAAGAATAACCTTCTTCCTCTTCCTTTGCTCACTGCACTTGGAAGGGACCCATTCACAGTTTATATTCCTATTGTTCTATTCATTACCACTAATGAATGCATCATCCATTATATGTAGATACTCTATTGTTGTCCAAATTTCATCCACTGATGAATACATCCTTTTCCCCTCAACACTGGGAAATTCCTTTGGAAATACCTTCGCAAAGAACCCTACTTCGCAAGGCTCCAAATTTTGTGAATCCCAAACAAGCCTTCATGAATCTCTTTCCTTTTCGTGAAGCACTCTTTCAAAGCACTCTCACGAATCTCAAGTCGTCTCAGAGAAAATTCCCTTGAAATACTCACTGAGCCAACATGGGGCTCGTGACTTTCGCAGAACTAGATTGGCAGGCATGAAGCTCTACTTTCGTGAAGCACTCTGCCTTCGTGAACTACCTTCGCGAACCAAGAGCAAAATATTTTCATTTTAAATTCTCCCTACATCTCCCAAGGTGGTCGAGGCCTATTTATTGGCAACTCCACAGACCCACGAACCTTCCGTGCGCAGTCAACGCCACCTCATCTCAAATCATGAAGCTCCAAAGTTCCTGCCAAAATTCTCTCACAATTGCGAAGTACCACGACAATTTTCTAATCGCAGAGCTCGTCGTAATCTCAAATCATCACCGTAAAAATTCTTTCGCACCTTCGCCACGAATCTCCCTCACAAATCCCTTCAACTCTTCCATTCGCGAAGCTTGACATAATCGCGATGAATCCCCTCCTTTATTTTTATGGTCTTCGCAAAATCCAATCCATGGGGCCTATCTTCGCGAAATTCATTCCTTTTCCATATTTAAATAAGATCTTCAATGATATCCACTTTTCGTAAAGCTCACCAAAATCCAAATTTTGGACCCCAAAAATTTGGCAAACACTGGAAAATGGCACCACCTTGTACTGCCCCTTTTCTACTACCTCCAGAACATCCATTCCTTTGTCATGGGTCTTTGTCAACATTGATTGTCAACAACATCACTAGAACTTGAGAATTCACCATAGAAACATACTTTGTCAACAAACACAATCAACCCAAAAATTATGCAATGTTACCTTGAGGGATTTTTGACCAAAAAATTATTTGTTGACATTGGTGTGAGAAGGAATTCGAAGAAGGCGAAGAGAGTGCCAACGATCGTCACTTCTAACCACACTTCAATTTCGGGCTCGCTCGTCACCCTCTTCCTTGATTTCTGAACAATGTTCTTCGATGGCGTTCTTCCTTGGAGATGTGAAATCCTACCGAAATTTCTCCTCTCCCCAAATCCACAAAATTAACAATTTTCCATAATGATATTTTTCTCAAATTTAATTATTGTCAGAATTTCAAATTGGGTAAATTAATTACCTAGGTTGGAATAATAAATTTAAGGGGGGGGGGGGGGGGGTGGAACCATTTATGTGGGGGATGTTTAAGATGCTCCCCCAAACATATGAGGGAGTTAAAGGGGTTTTAATCCTCAGGTGGTTCAGGGGTCGATCACAAGGAGGACACTTCCACGCACCATTTTCCTATTGTCCCAATTAAAAAATATCTAATTTAAAAATATAATACTAATGTAAATGGGGGGAATAATTTCAAATGCATAAATTATAGATATATTATAAATATATAATATATATGAAAACACAAAATACAATGAAAATGAGGAATAGACACAAAGATGTTAGAAGAAGAAAACCATTGTTCTTGGGGTTTCATGGTGGAATTATCATTTTCATTCAAAATATCTATCAATGAGTTATTCAATGTGGAGATCAATACCTATCACTCCACACCCTCTCTATTTAAATGAATTACCATACACCGAGACCTCTGCATGCAGAATTAATCTCTTCCACATCAATGCTCAATCCAAACGCCACCATTTGAATGAATTGGATATTAATGGGAAGGAAAAAAAATAAACGAGGAGGAAGAAGACAATGGTAGAGAATGTTGGGCGACCGCTCACCACAATCATTTATCCAACACTTAATTCTTAGAAAAAACATTATAAATCATTAAATCACATTAAACTCAAATACCACCACTTCCCTCCTCGAACAATAGTGAGAGTTAGCTCTCCACAAGCATAGAGTTAGAAAGAAACACGGTGGGAGAATAAAATAAAATAAAATAAATGAAAGAAAAGAAGAAATGAACAGAAGAAGAAGAAAGCTAAACTAATAGATATTATAAATATAAAGAACAATTACAGAAACAAAACTAAACTATTCCCCCTTGAAATGGTTTTCCTTGTAAAAGGGAGAGAAGGTACAAAGTTATAGAGAAAATAAGTGAAGAAATCTCGCTCGAATTATGCCTCCCGGATTGCATCAACTTTTTGTCCCAATAAATGGAATAATTGGTAAATTGACCCTACTTGAACGTTTTTTCATATAGTCTTCCGCATCTCTCCAAAAAATTTCATGTTTATTAGTCCACTTATGAATGCGTTATGGTTGTTTTGGTGTGGAAAATTAAATCTGTCCAGGTGACTCTTCGTCTTCAACATTTCCAACTTCCCATTCCATAATGACCATGAAAACTATGGATTTAGAGATGGCCTCATTAATTAATGATGTTAATTAATTCCACTTCCAGATCCTTGAAAAATTTCATCTCCAATGGACCGGTATTCTTCATGATACAATCTCATATTTAAAACATTCTAGATCTGCACACAGTTTT
The DNA here is from genome assembly GCA_963277665.1 of Viscum album. NCBI lineage: Eukaryota > Viridiplantae > Streptophyta > Magnoliopsida > Santalales > Viscaceae > Viscum > Viscum album. The sequence continues at coordinate 1,375,649,266 of OY728135.1, forward strand.
CGAGGCACAGATTGTGAGATGATTTTGGGCCCCCAAATGATTGATTGAGCAGGGACCCCAAAATCATGAAGATCATCCCATTATGTAAGGAAACCTAGAAAAAATAAATTTCACAATTTTTTAGGTGGGGTAAATAATATAGCCGAAATATAGAAGACAAGTAAAATAGTTGAATAACAAAATTAAGCCATTTTTTGCATTTGAGCTCAAAATTCCACTAAAACATAAAAATGTGACAATTTTCCATTAAATAACAATTTGGTGGGATTTATCACATTGAAATACAGTATATAATATGTGAAAACTCTATCTTTATCAATCCTCCACACTTAATCATTGCACTCCTGGACAACCATCTTATACGAAGGTCGAAACAAACTTCTCAAAGCATAAATGACCACACAACTAAATTATCGTATTAGAGAAAATATAATGCCTCATACATGAATCAAAATTTTATAACTCCTCAAAAATCATATTAATCGATTCAATATCATGTTAATCCTCACATTCATGTCGTGCCTACCTCGCCAGAAAAATATTTCTCTCTTCACTCAAGGATATTTAATGGGGAGTTTGTCTCATTCTCAAAACATATGTGATTCCCATAGAATTTCTATAGTCCTAATATCTCCACTTCATAGAGTCTAATATGTGTCAATCATGAGGTATTTTTCATGGGTTGTTCTGAGGCTGAGGGTTGGCAGGTTTAAAATGTAAAAACATCTGAGGCAGAATGAGGAGGGTTATGCTCTAAAGTAAAGTAAATACATGAAAACATTTTTTCTCAAGAATGGTGTGCTCCTCAATGAGCTCAAAAAATAATCATCTCAAAAAAACTCTTATTTTTTAAATTTCACACTTATAATTTCAGCATCAATTCTTTTTATCCCTCTTATCCCCATTTGTATCATTGTTTCAACTTGAATTCAAATCTGGATTTCTCTTCAGAATCTTTTTTTGAAGGAAAAGAGAGGCAGATTTTGATCATCAAATATTGGTGAATAGTTGGCCCATATATGTAATGATATTTTGGTCCACCCATCCCTCTTCTCATCATGAAATTTCTTCCACCAAATCAGCAATAAATATGGAAACATTTTCAATTCATCTCAAAAAGATTTTTCAAGAAAGTAAAACAAAGCTCATCTTCTCCCTCCCCCATACTTGAGTTCAACAATAATCATGCATTTAACTTCTAGAGTATGTTGAAAAGGGATAAATTCCTTGTAATGTTGCTTCCTAATAAGGTATTTCATGGCTACAAGGGTCTTAAAGAAGGTCTGATGAAAAGGTAGTCCAAAATAAGAGTTTGATGCAAAAAGGGATTTCCAAGTGGTGCCTCAATCATACATAACATATTATATAAACTCTAACAGTTTGGAAAAGAGAAAAATAGACATATTTGGATCAAACATCATGTCTCAAGACTCTCATGAAAAATATAAATGTAAATATGACGTCAAAAAGGTTTAGAAACCTCTCGGGTTGGGCATGATTTTCAATTTTGACAACACCAGTGCACATGAGTTTCACAGTAAATCAAACTTCATCAAATGAAAAGATCAGAAATCAGAAACAAAATCCATTTAGAAATCATTTAAAACCTCAAATACTCAAATCAAAAAATGTTCCAAAAATGAAAAGATGTTTTTAATTTTCCCAAGTATTCGATTTAGCTCAAGATTCCTAAAAAAAACCCAAAAAATGAAAAAGGAAAACAAGAAAATTAAAAAAAACAACATGAAAAATTAAACCACACAAAAAATTCCTAAAAACAAGTTGAAATCCCTCCCCCACACTTATTATATTTACTAACCTATTTTATCTCATATAAGATCTACAAAGGTGTTCACATAGAATTTAAATTGGGTTGCAAACAAAATAAAAAAAGGAAAGATACAACCTGATTTATTTTTTCAGTGGCAGCCTTGAGTTAAGATCCTAGTTTCTGAAACATGACCTAAAAGAAATGAAATAAAGAAAATATGATAAAAATAAATAAAAAGAAATAGTAATGGAAAATAAAGAGGATAATGCTTGGTTTAACCCCCATGTGGGTGCTAGGTTTTTAGTGCCCCTAGTCCAGCAATTCAGCGGTTTAACCCCAATCCGGTGGAGGGTATGGTTTCTTTATTAGAAACCACCATTAATTCTTTCTTCCAATTCCCTTATGCCTACAAAATCCATTGAGAAACCCATTAATAGGGTATAATAGTTCCTTCCGCATTTCAATGTGGTACAACTAGAATGATCGGGGAAGGAGGAAGAATATGTCATCTTTGTTCACAGCCACAACTTGTATGGCCTGTAATGTCTCGGATTTTTTCATGTATTATTTTATATATTATATGGTAATTATTTTGAGACCATGCTCTGAGACGGCGTGCAGTTTCGAGGCCCCGTGAGCCCGAAACAAAAGTTTGGATTTAATTTAATAATTAAATTACGCGTGCGTGCAGTTTTCCTGAAAAAGTGGAATAACTCCCGAACAAGTGCTTGGATCAAAAATATGAGGGCTCTGTTGCGTTTGGAACATCAATTTTACCTTAGGCGAGTTCTAACTTCGGTCGGCACAGGTCGGTAGTAAAATCTTGCTTTTGGACATAACTGTAATAAAATATTTTATTTAAATATTTTATTTAAATCCATGTTGCAACGAAATCTTTTATTACTTTAAATAGAGATTTTGTAGGGAGGGTTAGGGTTAAAATTCCCATAACTCTGATTTTCTTTGGAGAGATCTGGAGAAGAACTCCCGACGCGGTGACGACAGTTCTTGATGATTTTCGCCAGCGACGACGACGCGGGAACCGTATCATCACCAAAAAACACCGTGGATACAAGTAGGATGTTTGTTGTGATTTTTCTTCCCCATTTTTGATTTCCATGATGAACACGGACTACTCCATGAATAGATTATCCCGAGAATCGGTCTTTCTTGCAGGATGGGATATTTGTGGGAATCATGGGTTTGGATTCCTGAGATTGTTTTGTTTTTTGCTCAACTTTCTAATGGTGACAAACAAATATCGACACAAACATCAATCGAGGTTCGTCCTTCTCGATTGTTGTGTTTTTCTCTCCCGATTCCGACGCTTTCTTCATGCACGTTCTTCGCGTTCTTGGGGAAAATCGATCGTTACGTGCTCGTTTGATGAAAAAATGATCTGAAATCGAAGATCTAACATCGAGATGACCTAACGGAGGTGCGGCGGTGATGGCGGCGGACAAAATGATGTGGTTCGGAAGTTTCTGTTCTTCGAGCGTTTTCGTGCGGATTGATCGGGATGCATTTTCAAGGCCGATCAGAAGCCCGAAACTGACGGAATCGGTTTCGTAGGGGCAGGATGACCCCAAATCTGGAGTTTCGTGATGATCGGGCAGTTGGATCAAGATCTGGAGGATTAGCCGAGGCGCATGGAGGAAGACAACGCTTTTGGAAATTTCTCGACTACACGCCATGTCGTATGGGATCTAGGGAGTGTGTTCGTCGACGGACTGCCTGGTGTGTACTCCTTACACGGACATGGGTTGGGTACACGGCCAAGGACATGTTGTCTATACCCCTCCCCAGCCAGACCTGGCCAGATACAGGGGATACCCTTTGTACTGGTACATGGGCAGGTGACACGGACACATGCAGAGGCCATGTACAGGCACATGGGCAGCATACACGGAGCAAGCCCAGGTGCTCGGACACAACATGTACTTTTCTACATGCCGTGTAGTTTGGTTTTATATGGCTTGGAGGTATGACACAGGCCGTATACACAGGCAGTACCCAGGGTCAAGGAACACAACATGTAACGATACTACACATAGTGTAACCATTTCTTATTTTACTTGAGCCACTTGTCTTCTGTGACTTGGACTAGATCTCTTAGGGTTCGTACCCTTGGTCGTTTCCCTGAAGGTTCTGGTATCATTTCCTTTACATAGGAGTATGATCCCTTCAGCAGAACTCCCTGAATAGAGTTATTGGAATCCCCACTGTGAGACATCGAGATGGATCCTCTATTCATTACTGGAACCCTAGGTAGAGTTCTTGGTATCGACGTGACCAACTTTACATGGGAACCAATCCTCTGCTTAGCGGATTAGCTTAGACTGAGTTTTCGGAATCACCCCATGACTTGGATGTGATCCTCATCTGAGCATCATGTTCTCATAGTGCCTGTGGAGTGTGTTCTCCCAGAACGAGTACTTTGTATCTCTCCCTTCAGACCTAGGAGTGTGTTCTCCCGGCTGTATGCTTAGTGGAATCTTCTATCTGGATCCTAGTGGTGGTATCGCGATGGTCATTTGAGTATGAGTAAATCTAGATATTCTTGTGATATGTTTTGTAGACATATACTTTTAGAGATGATTGTATCTTTCCTTTGTGGTATTTTCCCTTGTAGTATTTCCTTTGGGGTTTTTGGGTGACCTACTAGGCATTGTTATACTCACCCCTGCATAGTCTTTTCCCGCACGTGTCGTGTCTTGTGTAGACGAGCGAGCCTTTGAGAGGATTCTAGGCGGACCAGGACTGGACGGTGTTCAGTGAGATCAGACAGGCCGAGCTGTGTTCCTACGGCTACAGATTGCAGTCCTAGTACTTTTCCTTATAGGTTGGACTTTGTTATAGACTTTCTTTTGGTGGGCTTGAACTTTTGGTCCAGGGATTTACTTTCTTGCACTTTACTTTCCTTTCGTACTCTATGGTTGGGTTTTAGTGTATGCATGCATCTTTTCCATTTTAGTAGTTTTTACTTTTCATCTTTGTGAGATTGGAGATGTGTGTGCATGTGTATAGGTTTTTAGGGAATGCCTCCCACATTAGTAACATGCGTACTTGGTGCTAGTCACCAGCCCCTGTCCTATTGGAGGCGGGCTTGGGGAGTTGTGACTCGGGCCTCACTGGGACGGGTCCTGACAGAGTGGTATCAAAGGTGGCTGGTTCTACCTTAGGACCGAGAGTGTGTGAGTTGGTTTGGGGAAATAGTGTTAAGTGTTTTGAGTTTGGATTTCAGGCCAGGGACCCCAGTTTCGATGTGGGCGGCCGACGTATCCATACACCAGGACTCTGATAACTTGCTTTTCGACTCGGAACATGAGAACACTAGTTCTAGGGAGAATAATGGTACATGTATCATATAAGAATGTGTTGTGGTTTTCTTGTCCTTTTTGAGTCAGCTCTCCAGATACGCTCACTGACTGAGATACATCTTGTTTCATTAACAGGATTCCTCCGCGATGCGTGCCCATTAGGATCTAGTAGCTTGATCACGAGGATGACCCCCTCAGTGATAAAGCCTCGATACAGGGATCAGATCCCCCAGTTTTACCACCAGGTGGTGTGCCAGTTATCCCGCCCCCTTGTGGAGCAGTGTTTAGTTCCTGCTGTACCGGTGGAGGAGGAGCACAGGCTGAACGCACTCCACGAGTTTCAAAGAAAAAAACACCTCAGGTTTCGAGGCGAGCCTAACCTTCTGGCAGTAGAGGACTGGCTTGAGGCGGTGAGCAGAGTCTTCCGTTTGGTCAGGACACCGGCAGACCGGATAGTGATCCGGGCAGCGAGCCTTCTACAGGGCTCGACAGGACGATGGTGGAGTTTGGTTATCCAGACTCATGACGAGGCGACACTCTCTTGGTCGGAGTTTGAGCTTCTCTTTAGAGAGGAGTTTTCACCGGTTACCATGAGAGCAGTACGCATACATGAGCTTCTTCAGCTTCAGCATGGAACCATGATAGTGGCTGACTATTCGTCGAGGTTTACCGACCTCTCGCGGTACTCGATGGATATGGTCATGGATCAGTACTTCAGAGCTCATAATTTTGAGTGAGGATTGCGTAGGGATATCTAAGCTAGCATCATCCCTATGAGCATTCCTACTTATGCTGGGGTGCTCGAGCAGGCTCTGGTGGTCGAGAGCTTCTTGGAAGAGCAGAGACGGCCGACAGATGTCAGTAGTGGGTGAGTTGGAGCAGAGACCTCGGCAGTAGGGAGCCGACGTTAGGGACCCATGCATGGGAGACGTTTTCAGAGGAGATCCCATGACCGGGGATCTTCCATACAGAGTTTGAAGGGTGCATCCATCCAGCCTCGAGAGAGGCGATGCTACTCATGTGATGGCAAGGGACATCTCGCTCGGAATTTTCTAACCCGCTGTACTACTGACATGGGAGCAGTGGATGGACCACCGAGGTAGAGGCAATGTGTGGAGAAGACAGATCCGTGCGGCGGCTAACGTGTTAGGGGAGCTGGGAGAGTAGCTGTAGGTGGTCGGCATGTTGATCATTTTCCACCACCACCCCTAGGGGGTCCACCCAAGGCCCAGGGAGTTGGTGGACAAAGGCAGGGACAACTGCAGGCGGCAGAGGCTTATGACCCAGGTACTCCCGGAATGATTAGAGGTACTATCTATGTTTTTTCTACTTTGGTTTCTGTATTGATAGAAATAGGTTCTACTCATTCCTTTCTGAATGCTTTTCTTGTTCGAGACCTTGAGATTCTAGTTGAGTCATTGACACGACCCTTACGCTTAGAAACACCAACTGGAGAAGATTAAGAGATCACACACCTCTGTAGATAGTGTGACCTGACCCTTAGAGGAGAGAGTTTCGGTTGGAACATCTTGGTGGTAGCGTCGAGGCCTTAAGATGCCATTCTTGGTATGGATTTTCTATCCACAGTTCATCCCCAGATCGACTGTTTTAGGCGAATGGTGCGGTGTGTCCGCAGTGATGGAACAAGGTTCTCTTTTTTCGGTGAAAGAGAGGAAGCGCAGGATGGACTTGTGCACAATAGGGCACAACTAATTTCACATTAGTTGGCTAGCCTAGCCCTTGGCGAAGCAGATGTTATGAGTTTCCAGTTTCCAGCTATGGTGGCTGAGTATGAGGACATCATTCCGGAAGATGTCCCTAGGCTACCTCCCCGTCGATAGATATATTTCTATATTGAGTTGCAACCCGGGACGACACCGATATCAGCATCAACATATCAGATGGCTCATACAGAGCTTCATGTGCTGAGGGTTCAGTTGGACGACTTGCAGAAGAAGGGATTTGTGAGACCCAGTGTTTCACCATGGGCAGCCCCAGTGATGTTTTCATAGAAGGCAGACGGGAGACTGAGGCTATGTGTGGATTAACAGCGCTTGAATCAGGTGACCGTGAAGAACTGATATCAACTACCGAGGATCGATGACCTCTTCGACCAGTTGATAGGGGCACGATGGTTCTCAAAGGTTGATCTACGATCGGGATATCAACAGTTGTGATATGGGAGGAGGATATACTGAAGACGACTTTCAGATGTCTCTACAGTCACTATAAGTACTTGGTGATGCCCTTCGGCGTAACGAATGCCCCAGCAGTATTCATGGGACTCATGAACCGGATCTTTCAGTCGTACCTAGATCGGTATGTAGTGTTCTTCATCAACGATATCCTTGTGTACTCTGTGTCCAAGGAGGAGCATGTGAGACACCTAAGGATGGTTCTGGACACACTCCGAGAGAACCAGTTGTATGGAAAAATATCGAAGTGTTAGTTCTGGTTACAGGAGGACCATTTTCTGGGACATGTTATCATGACAGATGGTGTAGCAGTGGACCCAGCCATGTTGGAGGAAGTGCTAGCATGGGAACCACCCCGGAGCGTGACGGAGGTGTGGAGTTTCCTTGGGTTGGCAGGCTACTATCAGAGATTCATCCTTGATTTATCCAGAATTGTAACACCCATGACATCTTTGACCCGAAGGGGACAGCCTTTCGTGTGGACCGAGAGATGCCAGGAGGCTTTCCAGTAGTTGAGACAGAGTCTGACTAGTGCCCCGATCTTGAGATTACCGGATGAGGGTGTCAAGTACGTAGTGTTCTGCGACGCATCATGAACCGGGCTTGGTTTTTTCCTGATGTAGAGGCAAGAAGTGATTGCCTATGGCTCACGTCAGTTGAGGCCACATGTGTAGAACTACACGACCCAGGATCTTGAGTTGGAAGCGGTAGTCTTCGCATTGAAGATGTGGCGACACTACCTGATGGGTGAGTGGTTTTCCATCAAATCGGATCATAAGAGTCTCAGATATATCTTTTCCCAAAAGGATCTGAATTTGAGATAGAGGCGGTGGCTTGAGGTCCTCCAGGATTATGACTTTGAGATCGTTTATACTCCTGGGAAGGGGATTGTAGTGGCAGATGCTCTCAGTAGGAAATCCAGTTCGCAGTTGCTGGATGAGGTGACGAGGTAGTTGGCCTCCTTACAGTTATCCTTCGTGGATAGAGATGAAGGAGCCTACCTTCAGTCGATGGTTGTTACCCCTCCACTCTTATAGCGTGTCAGGGGCGCACATCGTGAGGATGCCAGCTGTGAGACTCTACGTGATCAGATATCCACAGGTAATGCTGATGATGGATATTTAGAAGGTGGGGAGCACGTTGTTCTTTTCAGAGGGCGCACGGTAGTACTAGTGAAGTTTCGGGAGGAGGTTTTGAGGGAGTTTTATACATCACCTTTGGTAGTGCATACATGCATAGTAAAGATGTATCAGGACATCTGACGTCAGTTCTGGTGGCCAGGAATGAATAATGGTGTGGCAGAGTTCGTCTCTCAGTGCCTTACTTTTCAGTAAGTAAAGGCTGAGCACCAGGTGCCAGCTGGTTTGACTCAGCCCCTTGAGGTGCCAGAGTGGAAGTGGTACGGGATATATATGGACTTCATGATGGGGCTACCACATACGTCCAAGGGACACAATTCCATCTGGGTGATCGTTGATCGACTCGCCAAGTCGGCCCACTTCCAAGCCATTCGGGAACAGAGTTCGGTGGAGAACTTGGGACGCCTCTACATGTAGGAGACAGTCCGACTTCATGGAGTGACATCCACGATCGTCTCAGATCGTGATGATCGGTTCACATCCCGGGAGTGGAAGGGATTGCAGGAGGACTTTGGGACTCAGTTTCGCTTGAGCACAGCGTTCCATCCCCAGACTGATGGTCAGACAGAGTGAACCATTCAGGTCCTAGAAGATATGCTTCGATCTTGCATGCTTGACTTCGGTTGTAGCTGGGAGGATCACCTACCAATATTGGAATTCGCTTATAACAACAGTTATCATTCCACTATTGGTATGGCACCATTCGAGGCTCTGTACGGAAGACCTCATAGGTCACCACTTTGTTGGACTGACCCAGGAGATTCAGCACTCATGGGCCTAGAGATGGTGAGAGCTACAATAGAGAAGGTACAGGTCATCCAGGAGTGGATGAAGACTACACAAAGTCGGCAGAAGTCATATGTCGACAGGAGGCGGAGGCCCTTGGAGTTTGAGGAGGGAGACCATGTGTTTCTTCAGGTCTCACCTCAATGGGGATTGCAGAGATTTAGCCGAGGTGGAAAGCTATCTCCGAAGTTCGTTGGCCCTTTTCAGATTCTGAGTAGAGTTGGTGAGGTGGCGTATCGCTTGGCTCTACCTCCTCAGATGGACCAAGTACACAACATCTTCCATGTGTTGTAGCTATGGAAGTACATGCATGATCCATCACACGTCATCGATTGGGGAGAGCTGGACATCGATGATGGAGCGACCATTGCTGAGTACCCAGTGGAGATCGAGGATCGACAGGAGAAGATCCTTTGTAGATGATCTATTCCCTTGGTGCATGTCTAGTGGAAGCACAAGAATCCCCATGAGATCACATGGGAGCAAGAGGCCCAGATTCACATGCAGTACCCATATCTTTTTGAGTAGCCTTTGTTTTGTCTTTTTGGGGATGTAAAATCCCTAAGGTGGGTGTGATGTAATGTCTTGGATTTTTCCATGTATTATTTTAGATATTATATGGGAATTATTTCGATACCAGGCTCTGAGACGGTGTGCAGTTCTGAGACCGGTGAGCTTGGAACAAATGTTAGGATTTAATTTAATAATTAAATTATGCCAGCGTGCGGTTTTCCTGAAAAAGTGCAATAACTCCCGAATGGGTGCTCGGATCAGAAATCCGAGGGCGTTGTTTCATTTGGAACAATTATTTTACCTTAGGGGAGGCCTAACTTCTGTCGGCACTAGTCGGTGGTGAAATCTGGCTTTTGGACGTAACCGTAATAAAATATATTTTTTGAAATATTTTATTTAAATCCTTGTTGCAATGAAATATTTTATTCTTTTAAATAGAGATTTTGGAGGGAGGGTCAGAGTTATAATTCCCATAACCTTGATTTTCTCTGGAGAGCTCTAGAGAAGACCTCCCGAGGCGGCGACGACGGTTCTTGAGGATTTTTGCCGGTGACGACGATCCGGCGACCGGATCATCACCAACGAACGTCGTGAATCTAGGTAGGATGTTTGTTGTGATTTTTATTTCCAATTTTTGATTTCCATGACGAACGCGGACTAATCCACGAACAGATTAGCCCGCGAATCGGTTGTTCTTACAGGATGGGATATTTGCGGGAAACATGGGTTTTGATTCTTGAGATTGTTTTGGTTTTTGCTCAACTTTTTAACGGTGACGAACCAAGATCGACATGAACATCGATCAAGGAGCGTACCTCTCAGTTGTTGTTTTTTTCTCTCCCAATTCTGATGCGTTCTTCGCATTCTTGGGGAAAATCGATCGTTGCATGCTTTTTTGTTGGCACAACGATCTGAAATTGAATATCCAACATTGAGACGACCAAACGGAGGTGTGACGGTGATGGCGGTGGACAAATTGACGTGGTTCGTAAGTTCCCATTCTTCGAGCATTTTCATACGGATTGATCGGGATGCGTTTTCAAAGCTGGTCGGAAGCCTGAAACCGATGGAATCAGTTTCATAGGGGCAGGACGACCCCAAATCTAGAGTTTCATGATGATAGGGCTGTTAGAACAAGATCCAGAGGATTAGCCGAGGCGCGTGAAGGAAGATGACGCTTTTGGAAATTTCCCGACTACACGCAGTGTAGTATGGGATACACGGCGTGTATTCATCAGAGGACTTCCTGGTGTGTAAATCATGTGTACATGGACACGGGCAGGGTACACGGCCAAGGACAGGCCGTGTATACCCCTCCCCAGCCAGACCCATCCAGATACACGGGATACCCCATGTACTGGTACACGGGCAGGCGACACGAACACGGGCAGAGGCCGTGTACGGGCACATGTCCAGCATACACAGAGCAAGCCCAGGTGCTCGGACACGGCGTGTACTTTTATACATGCCTTTTAGTTTGGTTTTATACAGCTTGGAAGTATGACACGTGCCGTATACACAGGCAGTACCCGTGGTCAAGGAACACGACGTGTAATCATACTACACACCGTGTAACCTTTTCTTGTTTGACTTGAGCCACTCGTATTCTATGACTTGGACTAGTTCTCTTAGGTTTCGTACCCTTGGTCGTTTCCCTGAAGGTTCTGGTATTGTTTCCTTTACACAGCAGTATGATCCCTTCAACAGAACTCCCTGAATAGAGTTTTTGGAATCCTCTCTGTGAGACATAGATCAGGATCCTCTATTCATTCCTGGAACACTAGGTAAAGTTCTTGGTATCAAAGTAACCAACTTTACCTAGGTGTCGATCCTCTGCTTAGCAGATTAGCTTAGACTGAGTTGTCAAAATCACCCCATGCCTTGGCTATGATCCTCATCTGAGCATCATGTTCACATATTGCTGGTGGTGTGTGTTTTCCTAGAACGAGTACTCTGTATCTCTCCATTCAGACCTAGGAGTGTGTTCTCCAGGTTGTATTCTTAGTGGAATCTTCGAGCTGGATCCTAGTGGCGGTATCGCGATGGTCGTTTTTGTATGAGTATATCTGGATATTCTTGTGATATGTTCTGTATACATATACTTTGTGGAACTGACTGTATCTTTCCTTTTTTGTATTTTCACTTGTTGTATTTTCTTTGTGGTTTCGTGGTGTCCTACTGGGTATTGATATACTCACCCATGCACGGGCTTTTCCCTCACATGTCGTGTCTTGTGCAGACGAGCGAGCCTTTGATAGGATTCTAGGCGGACCAGGACCATACGGTGTTCAGTGAGATCAAACAGGCCGAGGTGTGTTCCTACGGCTACATATTGCAGTCCCAGTACTTTTCCATAGAGTTTGTACATTGTTATAGACTTTCTTTTGGTGGGCTTGTACTTTTGGACCAGTGATTTACTTTCTTGCACTTTACTTTCCTGTCGTACACTGTGGTTGGGTTTTAGTGTATGCATGCATCATTTCCATTTTATTAGTTTTTACTATTCATCTTTTTGGGATTGGAGATGTGTGTGAGTGTGTACAGGTTTTTAGGCAATGCCTCCCACATTATTAGCATGCCTACTCGGTGCTAGTCACCAGCCCCTGGCCTATTGGAGGTGGGCTTCGGGAGTTGCGACTCAGGCCCCACTAGGACGGGTCGTGACATGGCCTCTTCAACTTTAACATCCTGGGATTTCACATGTGATGTTGGGCCAAAAAATTCATAAGGTAAGTTATAAAATAGTTCCATTTAAATATGATTAAAACATTAACAATAAATATAAAAATCTTCCCTTTCATGTAGGTCATCTTGAAATACGATCTCTTCAGGAAAGGACACTGGGAATTCTATTTCAGCAGGGACTTCTTCATCTACTTCCAAAGCAAGTGAGGTGTATTGAGGTACTGATTCTTCTTTTAAAAATATTGTATTATCACTTACCTTTTTGTCTTCAACAAAATCTTACCATTGTTCATCCAAAACATGTTTTTATCCAACAGTGGTATCAGCTGGCTTGTCATCTTCAGAAACCTCTTCAAGTAGTGTCCAAGGAGAGAAGATTTCATCTTCAAATTGAATCATCATGTCCTCTATTGGTTTCTCAACTTCAAATATAGCTTGAAAAACATTTACCTTTTCTTCTTCAGCTTGGTACTTTTGTTGTTGTCGTTCCAGCTAGAGAACTTTAACTTCTTCAACTTCAACAACCAGCGATGCTACCATCTTGCTTTCTTGTTCAAGGATTTTGAAATTATTTTGAATCATCATGGCATCCTGTTCCATATGGATCAAAAAATTATCATCCCTACTAGGAAGTTAAGAACTAGGATAATAATAAGAAAAATCACTAAAATAATCCCTTTTGACCCCAAAAAAAGAATGATATTTAATGAATCACTTTTTCTCAGATTTTGATTTTTTTTTGTTTTTATGAAAAACAGTGTGTGTAAGCATTTGGCCTCCCTGGCAACGATTCCAAATTGACGAGATTTATTTTTTCGGGAACCAAAATTCAACTAAATTCTTATTAACCTAATAATGTACTATAGTGACACACCCTAGGGGCGATCACAAGGAGGCGACATCCACACACTATTTTCCTATAGTCACTATTACAAAAAAATAATTTAAAAATATAATACTAATATAAATGGGGGGAATAATTTGAAATGTATAAAGTATAGATATATTATAAATATATAATATATACGAAAACACTAAATAAAAAGAAAATGAATAAGAGACACAAAGATGTTAGAAGAAGAAAACCATTGTTCTTGGGGTTTCATGGTGGAATTATCATTGTTATTCAAAATATCTATTAATGAGTTATTCAATGTGGAGATCAAGACCTATCAATCCACACCCTCTCTTTTTAAATGTATTACCCTACACTAAGACCTCTTAATTCAGGATTAATCTTTTCAAAATCAATTCCCAATCCAAACTACACTGTTTGAATGAATTGGATATTGATGGGAAGGAAAAAAATAAATGAGGAAGATGAAGACAATTGTAGAGAAAGTGGGGAGAGCACTCACCCCAATCATTTAACCACCACTGAAATCATAGAAAAAAACATGATAAATCAGTAAATCACATAAAACTCAAATACCACCACTTCCACCATTGATCAACAGTGAGGGTTAGCTCTCCACAAGCATGGAGTTAGAAAGAGGCACGGTGGGAGAAACACATAAAATAAAAGAAATGAAATAAAAGAAGAAATGAACAGAATAATAAGAATGATAAACTAATATATATTATAAAAATAAAGAACCATTACAAAAACAAAACCCAACCTTTCCCCCTTGAAATGGCAATCCTTGTAAAAGGGATAGGAGGTACAAATTTATAGGGAAAATAAGTGATGAAATCTAACTCAAATTATGACATCCGGATTGAATCGACTTTTAGGCGTAATAAATGGAAGAATTGGTACATGGAGCATTCTTGAAAGTTGTTCCATATCATCTTTCGTGTCCCTCCAAAAAGGTTCATGTTTATTGGTATAAATATGAATGAGTTATGGCGGTTTTGGTGTGGAAAATTAAATCATTCTAGGTGACTCTTGGTCTTCAACAATTCTCACTTCCCATGCCATAATGACCATTAAAAAATCGGATTAAGACGTGGCCTAATTATCTAAAGATGATCACTAATTCCTATTACATATCCTTGACAAATTTCATCTCCATTGGACCTTTCATCTTCGAGATACAAGCTTATATTTATAACATCCCATATTTGCACACAATTTTTGAGGCACATATTGTGAGCTGATTTTGGGTCCGCAAATGATTGATTGTGCTGGGACTCCTGAAATAGGAAGTTCTTCCCATGATGTAAGGAAACCTAGAAAAAATGAATTTTAAAATTTGGTTAGGTGGGGAAAATAATATAGCCGAAATATAGAAGACAAATAAAACAGTTGAACAACAAAATTAATCCATTTTTGCATTTGAGCTCAAAATACCAATAAAACAAAAAATGTGACAATTAACCACAAAATAACACTTTGGTGGGATTTAGAACATTGAAATAAAGTATATAATATGTGAAAATTCTATCTTTATCAGTGGTTCCCACCACTATAACTTCTCATGGGAGGTTAGGCTCAGTGGTCCCCACCTCTATAACCTCTCATGGGAGGTTTTAGTTCAGGTGGTCCACACCTGTGAAATATCCACATGGGTGGTTTCAAAATAAAATAATAATAAAATGTTACACTATTTTATTTTATTTTGTTCCTTCACGAAAAACCCAAAATCTATCTTTCACTCTCGACCCACTATGGTTGAGGTGAAGGTCTACTTAAGAGAATATTGGTGCTGTGATTTCTATGTTGTCCTTGGATTTCAATTCCGAGCACCGGTTCAAAAATTAGAAAAACCCACTCACACGTTTACTAAACGTACCCGAAAAAAAGTTCAAAAATTCATTCCAGGCACTCCAGACCTCAAAATCACACACCATCAATTTTCACAGACTCGTAAAATTCCCATATATTTTTAAAAAAATTACATATAAATTTAGGGTCTTTACATTCTCCCCACCTCAGGGCTCTATGGCACCGTAAGCCACATATCAAACTAGGTAAACATGTGGGGGTACTGAGCACGAATATGAGCCTCCCGCTCCCTTGTGTTCTCCTAGATATTCTCATGCTTCCAGCGAACGCGCACCAGAGGTATCGACCATCCACGAAGGACATACTCCTGACGATACTCAATATCTAATAGATCCTCAGTAAAAGTGGCCTCATCATCGACGTCCAGATCGCCATGGTCGATGATGTGAGAAGGGTTTTGAACATATATTCTCAGCTGGGATACGTGGAATATTTCATGAACCTGGTGTAATTAAGGTGGAAGAGCTAAGTGGCAATCCACCTCACCAATTCTCCGGAGAACCTGAAAAGTTCTGATGAACCTCAAAGATAACTTTTCGCCTCATCCAAATCACTACAAACCTCATCGAGGCGAGACCCGTAGAAAGACATGGTCACCATCCTTGAACTCTAGAGGTCTTCATCTCCTATCAGCATAAGACTTCTGCCTGCTCTGTACAGTCTTTATCCGCTCCTGGATGATCTACACCTTTTCTATGGTTTCATGTACCATCTCTGGTCCCACTAGTGCTGACTCCCCTAGGTTAGTCCATCACAAAATTGATCTGCACGGTCACCCATATAAGGACTCTAAAGGTGCCATCCTAATGGTGGAGTGATAAATTTTTTTGTATGAAAACTCCACCAATGTTGTGTGGTCCTCCTAGCTACGACCGAAATCGAGTACAAAATCACGTAACATGTTCTCGAGGGTCTGAATGGTCCACTCAGTCTGACCATCCGTCTGAGGATGGAAGGCAGCGCTCAAATGAATTTGTGTCCCAAAATCCTCCTACAACCCCTTCCATAGTCGGGAAGTAAAATGTGCATCATGATCAGAGAAAATCATCAAGGGTACCCCACGTAGCTTCACAATATTATGCTCATAGAGGTGTCCTAAGCTCTATACTGAACCCTTCTCTCTGATCGGTAGAAAGTGGGATGACGTGGTGAGTTAGTTGATGATCACCAAAATCAAGTCATGACCCCTAAATGTATGTGAAATTAATTTCATGAGTACATGGATATCCCATCCCACTTCTACTCTAGGACCTCTAAAGGCTAAACCAAGCCCGCTGGTACCTGATGCTCTGCCTTCACTTGCTGACAAGTGAGGCACCGAGAGACCAACTCTACTACTGATTTCTTCATCCCCAGCCAGTAGTTCTATTTCCAGAGATCTTGGTACATATTCACCACTCTTGGATGTACCGCAAGAGGGTATGTGTGGAAATCCCTCAACACTTCTTCCTGAAGTGACACTGGTATCATAGTACCTCCTATGAAGTGGACGACGTGCTCCCCAAATTTATAAAATCTATCAAGTGCCTGACCTATTAATATTTGAGCATGTTGAGCCTCGTAGTCAGCATCCCCACGTTGTGCCTCCCTTAATTGCTAAAGAAGTGGGGGAGTGACTGTAAAAGACAGAAGAAAAGATGCTCCATCCCAATCCACAAAGTATATCTACAAAACGGCCAGCTACTTCATCGCCTCACCTAGTAGTTGTATACCAATCCTCTTACTGAGTGCATTTTCTATAACGTTCCCCTTCCTAGAAGTATATACTATCTCAAAGTCATAGTCCTGGAGGAACTCAATCCAACGTCGTTGTCTTAGGTTTAGTTCCTTTTGAGAGAAGATATACCTAAGACTCTTGTGATCAGAGTACACTATAAAGCGCTTACCCATCAAGTAGTGTCTCCATATATTCATGGCGAAGACCATCGCTGCTAACTCCAGGTCATGGGTATCATAGTTCTACTCATGTTGTCTCAGGTTTCGAGAAGCATATGTGATCACTGCTCACTCCTGCATCAAGACACATCATAGCCCGATCCCCGATGCGTTGCAATATACTACGTACTATACACCCTCCTATGGAAGCCTCAAAATGGGGGCACTAGTTAGCATCTGTATCAGCTTCTAAAAACTCTGATGGCATCTCTCCGAACACACGAAGGTTTCCCCTTCTTCTTCAATGCTGAATGTGGTGCTGCAACTCTGGATAAATCTGGCACAAACCACCGGTAGTATCTAGCCAAACCTAGGAAACTCTGTAACTCCATCACACTCCTGGGTGGCACCCAAGCAAGTACTACCTCAATCTTCACTGGATCCATTGCAACTCCAGCCTCTGATAAAACATGTCTCACAAAGTGAACCTCTCAGATCCAGAACTGACACTTCGAGAGCATACTATAGAGCTGGTGCTCTCGTAGTGTGTCTAGAACTACCTTCAAGTGGTAGGCATGTTCCTCCTCAGTAGTAAAGTATATTACAATGTTGTTGATGAACACTACTAAAAAATTATCAAGGTATGGTGAAAGATCCTTTTCATGAGTCCAATGAACACTACTGGAGTGTTGGTCATGCCGAATGGAATAACGAAGTACTCATAATGGTCGTACTGACATCTGAAAACCATCTTCTTCACATCATCATCTCATACTCTGAGCTGTTGATAGCCACATCTAAGTTCTATCTTCAAGAACCATTGTGCTCCCTTCAGCTAATCAAAGAGTTCATTAATCCTCGGGAGTGGGTACTTGTTATTCATGGTCACCTGGTTCAGGCACCGATAGTCGACGCAAAGTCTTAAGCTCTCATCGTCCTTTTAGGAGAACAAAATCGGGACCGCCCAAGGAGAAACACTTGGCCAAATAAACCATTTCCCCTATAAATCCTCCAGCTATACCCGCAGCTCCCAAAGATTTATAGGATCTATCCTCTATGCTAGTGTTGATATCGGTGCCGACCCTGGGTATAAGTAAATGTCAAATTCCACCTCTTTGTGAGGAGGTAGACCGGGAACATCATCAGGGAAAACATCCACTTACTGGTCCACCACTATAGGATAACTCGGACTATCCACATCAACCGCTCCAAGGGTAAGGCTATCCAACTAATGAGTGATTAGCTGCACCCTCCTCCAGATAAGTCCATCATGTGCTTTAAAGGCTCCCTTCTCACTGGTGAAGTTAAACCTTGTTCCATCCATGTGGAAACACCGCAATTTGTTCCTAATATAGTAAACATGAGTATAGACTATAGATAACCACTCCATACCCAAGATGACATCGTAAGGCCATGACACCGCTACTAGGAGATCATAGCTGAAGCTCTTTCCTCCTAGAGTAAGCTCGCACTACCGGAACTAGTGCGTAATCGTCGAATCCGCTCCTGTAGTAGTCTCTAACCATAAGGATCGAGTCAACGGATCTGTTGGAATCTCCGAGCTCTGAACGAGGGCAGTGTCAGTAAAAGAATTTCTGGAACCTGTGTCTATAAGTACTACAGCTAAGGTGGATAGACACAGATCGTACCTCGTATAATCTTCAGAGCATTGTGATCGTAGGCCTCAGCTGCCTAGAGATGAGCTCTCCCCTATCCTCCTGCTCCCTTTGGTCAGGGTGGACCACTTGGTGGTGGTGGCAGTATCATCTCGAATCATTGACCACTGCTAGCTACATGACTAGCTCCTCTACCACGTCCACCTTCTCCCTAAAAACCTCCTCGGTCGAACCTCTGTCTCTGCCTAGGTGGTCTTTAGACCATCAGATGATCATCCATACAGCGGGTCGGAGAATCATGATCCATGTGACCCTGTCCTCCGTAGGTGTAACACTACTCACTCCTGGAATGACTAGCTCCACCTCGGGTGCCCCGTAAAACCGATCCTAATTCATGCGGTTGTCCACCTGTAGTTTTGGTCCTCTTGGACCTCTGCGACATCTGTCTGCTGGCAGCTTCATAAGACTCCACTACGTGACGACTGGTGGTGGGTCTCACTCCTGATGACTTCTCAGCAATAAAACTCTCCACTAAGAGGGCTCGCTCTAACAACCCGCCAGTGTCGGGATGTTGAGTGAGATCATCGAAGCCCCGATCTCCCGCCTGAGCCCATGCTTAAAGGTCTGGGCCCTGAAGAATGAGTCTCGTACCATATCCTTGTAGATACGTGAGAGGTCATTAAACCTCAATGAATACCGAGCTATAGTCATGATGCCCTATTATAGATGAAGAAGCTCCTGTATTGGCACTTCGTGAAGACTCATTGGAACAAAATCTTCTCAAAACAGGCTCTCGATGTCTTCCTAGAGAAGTGTCACCTCGTTGTGAACCTGGAGCATCAAGCTCCACTATCTGCCTACTACTACCTGTAGAAGGATTGAGTCATGTATCACCATGAGATCAGCTAGTGTCTCTACCAGTTGGAATACTCTCACTATAGCCTCCAACCAGTCCTCAATTGCATGTGGGTCTGTCTCTCCCCTGAACCTGGGTGGCCTCTTACGCTGGAACTCATGCAACGCGCTCAAGTGTTATGCACCATCTACTGTTGGTGACGGTGGCATCGGTGGCCCAAATGGTAATGGTACCGCTATTTCCTCTACTGGAAGATGGACCTGCACCGAGGCCTCGTCGCTCAGTGGGATATCAGTGTGTGATACTCTCAGAACCCTAGCTGGCTGTCTGTGTGGAGGCATCCTAAAAAATAACAGGTGCACCATGATCAATAAGTTATACCTGGTGAGATAACTCAATGAGATCACAAAGAAAACTTTTCAAAACACACACGCAATCAGTGTTTTTGTGAACTGAGTCGAAAATCAGAAGTCAGGGTCCTGGTGTCTGGATACGTCGTTCACCGCACCAACACTAGATTCCCTAAACTGATAACCACACTCACTACACGTAACACTATTTTCGTTAAAAAGATCAGAGTCCTATGTCTGACAGTAGAACCGACTCCTCTGATACCAATTTTTCATGACCCGTCCCCCAGGGCCCGTGTCGTGACTATCCCAAGACCAACTTCCATAGGCCAGGGGTGGAAGACTAGCACCGAAGGTGTATTCCCTAAATCTGGGAACACATTGCCTTTATAACCTGTAACACACACAACCAAGCACACAAATAAATATGAACTCATGTAAACTGAATAGTAAACAAAGTGAGTACAGTAAGTAAAAGGGGCCAGAATACAAGCCCAACTAGAAAGTATAAGGGAAAATGGAAAGTACAAGAAAAATCATAGGTGAAAAGCAGCTCCTGGATCGTCCACCACGAATCCTACCTGAAGGGTATGTACATCTCACAAACGGCCTTCTCTGCAGTTCTCCTTGTCTAACATCCGCCTCCAAGCCACCTCTAGTTCTGGTACTCTAGTCCTTAGTCAGCATTGTCCATCATCTGCACCAAACACAATAGGGTACGGGCATAGCCCGTGGAGCGGTGAGAATATCGATACTCAGTAGGGACCCCGAGACCCTCAAGGTCTCACAAAAACCAAAAAGGATAAACCACACAGCATGAAATCAACTGACAACCCTACTTAGGTATATTCCCATACATATACATAAGTTATCAAGTAAACTCGTCTCATCCCTGAGGAAAACATATAGTCCAACTCCGAATCCCCAAGATCAATTGTTCCACAATGTAAGAAATACCATGATGGAAAGTAACACATTGGTACGCTACATTGGAGAATAACACCAAGGTATTACCATGAAGGAAAGTGCCACACAAGTACAGACTCATATCACACCAAGTATAACGTAAGTATAGTGGTATAGATGATTATATGAAACTACTGAATCATCTTACATTGTAAATAATCTGACCCAAACAAGATTGCTAGGAGCTGACCCACAGAGGATTATTAGGAGATGACCCACATAGGATCGCTCGGTGCAGACCCACACAGGATCGCTAGGAGATGACCCAAAAAGAATAGCTAGGAGATGACCCACACACGATCGCTTGTAGCTAACCCACAAAGGATCACTAGGTGCTGACCCATACAGGATCACTTGGAGATGAACCACGCAGGATCGCCAGGAGCGGACCCACACGTGATCGTTAGGTGCTAACCCAAACAGGATCGCTAGGAGCTGACCCACACATGATATATAGGATCTGACCCACACAATATCGCTAGGAGATGACCCACACAGGATCTCTAGGAGATAACCCACACAGGATCTCTAGGAGATGACCCACCCAAGATCTCTATTCATTCTTCTCGTCACATCCAGCTACTGGGTTCCCACACTAAGCCTGCTCATCTCCAGGAGGATCCCCTCAACAAGTCACTGGTTGATACTCCAACTACTATGAATTACCACGACGAAGTATCTCAATGTTCTGCCACGTAATAGGAGTCTCAATGAAATAGACGAAACATCAATCGGACGCACAGTCTGTGAGTTATTATGCTTTTAGTCCCAAGGGCCCGGTTAGATTCGTGTTCGATCCAACCCGATGGTACCTCAACTTTACCCAAAAATCTATTTGGGTATACTCAAAGGGACCATTTTGATCCAATATTTCCAGTGATGCTGACTGTTTTTCAAAAAGATGTCTGGTGCCAAAGTTATGGCCCAAGTGAAGTATAGGTTCGTATCAGGTCCGGGTCCGGGCCGGCCCGGTCGAACTGACCTGACCCGACCTGGTCTGGGTCAACCCGGTTCTGGTCGACCTGGCCCGAACTGCTGGGTCAAGATGGGTCTGTTGTGCGGTCGGCCCACAGAGGCTGTGAGTGCTGTGGGGTGGTGGAGGTCGCGGGTTGGCTCGGCCGCGGATAGGTCTCTACAGCTGGTCGGCTCGGCTACGGACGACGGCTCAGCTGCGGGGTTTCCATGAGGCCATGGGGTGGATTGGCCTGGCCCGGGGTAGCACGAATGGGAGGGTAGAGGCCACGGGGGTGACTCATATGGGGGGTTCCATGACGGCGCGGGGCGCCTCGGCCCGGCCTGGGGTGGCTCGGACAGGAGGGCAGAGGATGAGGGGCGGCTCGACCAGGGGGTGCCGCGAGGGCGTGGGGTGGCTCGGCCCAGCCCGGGGCAGCTCCGCTGATAAGGCGGAGGCCGCGGGGCGGCTTGGAGAGGCCATAGGCAGCAGCCCAATCATGGACGGTGGCACAGCCGTGGAGGGTGGCGGCCTGACAGCGGGGCGGTGGCCCGACCTCGGGGCGGTGGCCGCTCGGTTGCATGGCGGCGGCCCGACCGTGGACAGTAGCTTGGCCAGGGCAGGAGGCGGCTGGCTGTAGACGGCGTGAAGGCCATGGGCGGCGGGGCCACAGGGCGTGGAGGCCGCGAGGGGGCGGTGGCCGCGGGGCGGCGCCGTTGCCCCATCACCTTCTTCGTGGCAGGAGGTGGTGTTGGTCGCTGTTCTCATGCCCCACTATGGTTCGTAGCCATTTCCCCATCACGATCAATAATTAACCACAAGGTTTGTGGAGAGGACGAGACATGTTTTTTTGTCCTGCAATCTCTGTGTTAGAGCGGTAGTAAGTAGCTACAATTCTTTCTTGAATTATGAATAATTATCAAGAATACAAAGAGAGAATAATTTAAAATAACCACCCTAAAATTTCCAAAAATAATCATTCACAAAAAAAACCCTACCTTGGATTGTTCATTGACGTTGGTGCGAGAAAGAAGTCGAAGAAGGTGAAGAGAGTTCCAACGAACATCGCTTCCGACCATGCTTCGATGGCGGGCTCGCTCATCATCCTCTTCCTCGATTTCCAAAGAACATTATTCAATGGCGTCGAGCCCCTCCACCGCCGCCCGCTTTTGTCCGCGGCCTCCTTTGGCGTCACCGGTGTGGCGCAACGACGCCACACACTATCACCGCGGCCCGCTCCGGTCGCGGTCCTCTTCGTCCCCACGCAGTTCCGTTGCACCCTGTTGCACCATGCCGCCTTCACCACAAAGATCAACGAATATCAATCAAGGAAAGGGAAGGAGAAATTGGTAGTGTTTGTGCGGTTAGATCTCTTCCCGTTACGTCGATAACATTTGGCCGAAATAAACGAGAAACATTAACGACATAACAAAGCACAATTTTAATTTATCAAAATTGAACTTAACCCCTACCTCAACAAATGATGACGAACATTGGTGTTGCGGTTGACGATGTCATGTGGTGAGGTTTCGTAGACATCGACGAAGAGCATCCGAGGAGGAAGCAGCTTCTCCTCTTTTTATCACGGAGAGAACAAAGTGTGACGTCATTGGAGAATTCCCACGTCGTTGTCTACTTCCTTGCCATGCAGGAGGTAAAGGAAGAAGAATTCGGGGTCGCCAAGTCGATGTTCTTCGTCGGAGTCCTGGCGTTCTTCAACGAAGGAGATGAAGTTCTTCCAAGAGAGAATAAAGCTCTCTTCCAAAGTCTTCACAAACAAACTAACCCCCCCAAAAAAATAAGTCTCATCTTGTTTTATTAATTCATGCCATGCATTTCAATTTTAAAATTCAAATACATAACTCTCTTAATTGATTAAGTGTGTTGGCATGAATTAATGTGGGGAAGGTTGGGAGAGGAGAAGTCACCCACTTAATTACAATGGGGTTTAACAAGTTTAAAGGGGGGGGAGGTAAGAAGTTCGGGAATGTGGAGGGTTGGGCTTGTGTGGGCCACACCTCACCTTAATCCTCTCATGGGTAGTAGTAACTAGTGGGTCCCACCCCAACACCCACACCTAGGATATAACCACTTATAAAAAGAAATAAAATTGTAACACAAATTTATTTTACTTTTTATTTAATCCATATTTTTTTATCAACTCCTCCCGAGCAGACGCATCTTCGGTAAAGGTCCTCTTAAGAAATTATTAGTGTTGTGGTTCCATCGGTGGCCTCAGATTTCAATTCCGAGCACTGATTCAAAGGATAGAAAACCCCTCTCGTTCGTTCACTGAACGCAATCGAGGTAAACTTCGGAAATTGATTCCAGGCACACCGGGCCTCATAATCAGGTGCCGTCAAAAACTGCATACTTGTAAAATCCCAAAAAAATTAAGAAATGAATTTTCGTGAAATTTATGGGTCTTTACAGTAATACTATTTAATTAGGAGGCCCTCACATGTGTGAATCAACTCATAGGTCATCGCTGCACTTGCCTACCGCAAACATGAACACTTCATATGCAATCACGCATAAGGGGTTACCTAAGATAAGAGTGCCCCATATACATATATACATATATATATATAAACATACATGTCAAACATAAAAAGTGAAAATTGGGCCATCAAATCATTTGAATATCAATACCACATTGTAAAACCCTTCTAAATTTCCAAGAAGGCATTTATACTATTTAGAAACTGACTTTCTTTTATACAACACTAAACACCACTTTTAAGCTTAAAATATCAAATGGGACATTGATTTCTAAATACACGTTCTCTAAAATAACCGTTTCAAATCCCAGATTAACTGCCCATAATATTACTAAAGGTTCCAAATGGGATTTTATTCTATTTATAAACCACCAATTATATATAATGTACCAAATGGGTGAATTTTCATTTGTTGGGAAAACTCATCCATGACCATTATCATTTGTTGTATTATCCATGTGTGCACTCGGTGCACACATGTATATGCCCACATCCAATGGAGCACAACACATATCCATTATGTTACCAAAAACAATTTTTAATGAAATATCACAAACTCCATCATCACCATGGAATATACACATGTAGGTCCCAAACAATGAAGATCATTGATATCTACACATAGTCCTCACATCACAGTCAAAATAAACCACAAACTTATACCCAAGGGAGAAAATATATTTAAACCAATCATTTTCAGAAAAATATAACAAACAACATCTCATAGAACACATTATGTGAACCAATTTATAAGCATAATAAAAAAACCTTTTGAAAACAATTTTTACCAAATTATACCAACCTGAAAGCATCACCATTTATTAAACAATCATATTTCAATCATGCGAATAGCTTTTAAAACTTTATAGAATGTGTATGATTTGAACACTAACCCAAATTCATAAGATAAAACTAAATTATCAAAACATTTCAAAACCCAGACACCACTTTGAGGCTTGATTTCATCTTAAGAAAATGGAAACCATTAAATCAGACATGTTAAGTGCACCAACAAATTGTCCAAATTAAGGAATCACCTAAAATTATATTTTTAATAGTTTTTAAAACATTAAAAACACTAAGGTAAACTCAATGAGTATAGTGTGAAATTTATTATTTTTTAAAAAAATCAATAAGGAATTCAAGCATTAATAATTTTCTTCAGAAAAAGAGAAGAGCATGTGGCTGCCTACCTCAATTGTGTGAAAACATGACTCCGCTTCTGTGGAAGGTAGAACCGATCCTTGCGGTCCCTTAGTACACCGGAGTGGGATGTGGCTGCTGCCTGAGATTCCAGATGGAGCACCAGTGATGGAAGGTGAGGCCGAGAGTGTGGTGACGGGGGTTAACTACTGCAGCGAGGCCGGTGCGGCAAGGCCGGTGTGGTGAAACCGGCAGGATTTGAAAAAAGGAGGGTTGGATCGTTGAAGGAGAGGGGCCATGTGGTGTGCTGCAGGCCGGAGCAAAAGAGAGCATGGGGTTGTCGGCCAACCTACTCTGATGGGGTGAGGTTAGGGTGACAGTCAGGAGCTAGCCGGAGCGCGCTGGGGTGCAAGGGAGATGCCGATAGTGAACCAAGAGGGAGAGGTAGAGGTGGGGTTGGCTGCAAGAATGAAGGGAGAGTGTGGAAGGGGCGATGTAGGGAGGTGACTCATGCAGTAGGCGGTGAGGGGAAGTGGAAAGCAGGGAGGGGGCGGTGAGGGGAAGTGGAAAGCAGGGATGGGGTAGCACTAGGTAGTTTATGGATTTCTGTTTTTTTTGTTTTTTTTAATTTTATCTTATAATAAAAATATTAAATGAATAATAATAATAATAATAATTATTATTATTATTATAATAATAAGAATAATATTAATATTAATAACAATTTATTAATAATTATATTAACAACAATGTTTAAATAATAAAAGTATTATTAACGATTCTTAAAAATAAAAATATTATTTTCTAAAAAATAAAATTATTATTTTTATTATTATGATTTTAACATTAAACTCATTTATTTTACATAAAAATTTATTTATTTTAAATGTTATACATTTTTTGCGGCTCTCGGGCCGACCACGTAGCTATCTCCAACCGTGCGATGACTGCACACGGGTCCAAAACCCAATAATATTATGAAACGTCAAAAATTTTAGGCACATTCTCAAACCAAACCTAGAAAAGGTTGAAGAAGTACTTTAAATAATAAAATAAATATAAATATAAAATTCAGGGTGTAACAATTCTTCTACCACAGACACTTTCTACCCCCCGAAAGTCACCCATCAGAACGATAGACAAAACTCAAATCCATGTCGGATTGATACCGAAAGAAACCACAAAAAATAGAATAGGAGAACATGAGAGGGTTCTCCCACCAACAAGAACTCAAATAATGTATAAATTTAACACTGAAACATACCACCCTGGGAAGGGGGGTGCAGGAACTCCCAGCTGATCCAAACTAACTTCTCTAGCATGAACGAAACAACAACTCCCTTGAAACTTGGAACTATCAACCCAAAAAAACCCAACACTAGAGAGAAACCACTGAGTAGAACTTACCCCAATAAGTGAACCTGAGCATAACCACAATCATCGATTATCCCACAGGAACTTACATCCCCAATCTAACATAGAAAAATTGAGATAAACCCATAGAAGGTCCAAACAAACTTTTAAGAAAAATGAATGATCTAGATAACCACATCCACAGAATTAGGACTACTTGGATTATAATAGAATGACTCCATCATAACTTCACAAAAAAAAATTTAAATCAAAACAATGACAAAACTTTTATAGTAGAAATACGAGAATGAAAAGACATTAAATGTTCTACATCCAACATGGAACACAAAACCCAGACCAAGGATTCACACCCTCAAAAACTCATGACTGTGCGCGAGCTTCACCCCAAGACCTATGGCTAGGGCTCTAATGGATAAAGAATCTCCTACCTCATAGTCATGCACTTAAATCATCCGATCACAACGTCTTATTCTGGTGATGCTTCATGCAGAACATCCCTATATGACCCAAACACCCGCAACGATGGAACATCTTCAGAGGGGTGCAACATGATTGATTTTTGTTCCCTAGACTTCCACACTTATGGCACACCATTGAACGATCCGATGAACTGAAATACAAAACCACTATAGAGGACTCTTTAAAAATAGGTCCCTTTAGAACACCTTGCTTCCTAGATGGGGAACCTTTATGAGAAACTGGATATGCTAGATTTCCAACCATCTGTGCTCCGGAGACCAAATCATCTTGGAACAACTCATCCACCAGATTCTCGAAATGACGGTCCTTAGAAGGGAGGAACCACTCCATGATCTCTAGACAGAGACCCCCCGATAGAGATAAGTCCTCATTGAATCCTTTGAATCTACATCCAGATAAAATGAAAAAAGTTCCATGAAATGGTCAATATATTATTTCACCATCCGTTGGCCCTGTGGAATACACATGAGCTCTTCCCTTTTTCCCATATTCACATTTTCAGGCATGAACCATTGGACATAGTTGGATTTAAAGACGTCCCTCATCATACCAACTTTCATTGTCGGTGGGGAGAAAAACTATCATTAGTCTAGAGAAGGACCTTCAAACAGACCCAAAATTGCATGAACATTGACAGCTTCATAAGTTCTCAATACCTTGATGACATGCTCGACCTCTTCCGACCACACTACTTCCTCTTACGGACCCCGATCATCGTGGAAAATAGGAAATTTATGAGGACCAAAGAATGGGCATGACTTAACAAAAACCCTAGGGACCTTTCTGGGAATAAGTTTATGAAAAAAATATAAAACACAAAGCCTAAACCAATGTCGAATATAATTATAATTAAATATAACATCCTAAGCGAAAATGGCCAGTTCAAAAACCAAACAAATACAAAAAATCATAATTCCCATTTCATTTTAGATTTCAAAACCACATTATTTCAAGGCCACATTTGAAATACCAAACCCACTTTTCAAACCAAATTTAATTTCCAAAAATAATTTCCCCTTTTTAAAATAAATTTTGAAAAAAAGGTCAAGCCTTTATTTCCAAGTACACACCCAAGTAATCCCATGAACCATTTCACATATCTTAATCCACTTTTATCCACATGCACCAACACACACTTTCCAATCATTCCCTCACATGTGAAATCATTCATAAAGAGTACCCGAGGTTGCACCCAAACCATTTATCTACTAGTTACAAGAAGGCAATAGATTTTTAGTCTAAGAGATTTCAGTTTTAAAACAAATTTCATGAATTTTAGTCCATTTAAATAAATTTTTCACATTTCGAAAACTTTTTTTCACTTTGAAAAGTATACATCCACCAACCCAAACCCAGATTAGACTCAACCAACATCAAAATACCGAAGAGTGGGACTAATAGTCATGATTAAGTTGGATACATGGTAGTTTCCCATTCCACAAGTAATCATCAAAAACTAAGAGGAACGTAAACCAGGTACTCAGACTCCATCATGGGTCACCACTCCATGTGAAATCACGATGTAACATCAGATTGCCTTTATTTTCACCCCTCAATATAAAACAAACGAGAAAAAGAGAAAGAATCAATTCCAAGAATACCCCTGAAGACTCATGGTTCGAAACAAGAGTGGGTTCATAACGCGATTCCCGTACCTACCTATAGCATCCTATGAGTCCTAATATTCATCTACCGAACACCCTAACGAATAATGGCCAATTTTGACACCATTTTGTCATGAACCAGCCAGGGTTGACCCTAAACCGGTCACCAAAGCTAGTATGCACCATGTCCCGAGGGGCATTCCCAATCCCCACAAGATGGAAACTAGTGTTGAGAATCACAATTTAACCATTGGGAACAATTTTTCCCATGAACAAAAAATAAATATATAAATAAAAAATGATGATAAAAATAAAACTAGCATAAAAATGAAAATAAGTTGCACATTACTCCATGTGACTTTCTAGGTCTCCACCCAACATAGAACCTTGTTTTCTCCGAGAGCGATCTAGCACTGAAGAAACATAAACCTAAAAAGATAATGTAGGGGTGAGAAGAAAAATTCTCAATAAGAAAACATCAGAAAATCCATATCTTTTCTTCCATGAAATAGTTTATTAATGATAGTTTCAAATAAATATATAAAAATAGGGTTTTTAACATTCTAATAAAACAAATATCACTTCTCTATTATATAGTCCAACACAAAGATAAATCATTTTCCAAAACAAACTGCCAATTCAAAACGAATACCAAAACAGATGATACTAAAATTGTGGTAAGATAAAACAAGTGAAAAATCCAAACTAAAAATAAACTAGTACAATGGAAAGTAAACAAGAAATGTAAATAATTAACTATGGGTGATCCTAAAAATACCTAGAATACTCTTGGATGTACTCAGTTCTGAACAACCTATCGTCATATAGTGAAGCTCCTACGTCTATAACCAACTGTACATACAAAAAGATACTAAATGTAGTGGAAAAGACCGCCTGACCTAACAACCAATCAAGGCGGTACCAAACTATCTAATCAGAGTTGATCAACAACCATCACTCTTTCAGATGATTGATTTCATGGAACCCATAGTGATAATAATACCGTGTTTGTAGGAGGCCCTCGCATGTGTGACTCAACTCACAATTCATCATTGCACTTGCCTACCCGAAACACAGTCACTTCTAATGCATTCACCCATAAAGGGTTACCCTAGATAAGAGTGACCCATATACTTATATATATATATATTCACACACACACACACATATATATATATATATGCATTTCAAACATACATAGTCCCAACTGGTCCATAACATCATTTGATTATCAAAAACACTTCATAAAACACTTCAAAATTTCCAACCGGGAATTTATGCTATTTAGAAACAAAGTTTCTTTTGTACAACAGAAAACTACACTTCTAATCTTAAAATTTTAAACGGTCCCTTGAGTTCTAAATACAATTTCACTTCAAAAACCATTCCAATGCTACGATTAATTTCACATTATATTACCAAATGTGCCAAAATTGGATTTTATTCTATTTTAAAACCAACCATTTATTCTAATGTACCAAACATGTGAAATTTCATTTATTGAGCAGACTCATCAATGACCATTATCATTTGTTGGATCATCCATGTGTGCACTCATTGCACACATGTATGTTCCCACATCAAAGAGAGCACCACATATATCCTTGAAGTTACCAAAAACTTTCTTAATCTAACCACCAAAAATCAATCATCAACATGGTAGATACACATGTAGGTTCCAGACCACAACGATCACCAAAATCCACACATAGTTCATAAAACACAATAAAAATAAACCAAGATCATGTAACTAAGGATAAAAATATCATTAAACTAATCATTTTTATAAAAATGAACACGAGCATGAATACACACATGTGACCTTTTCAATGGGAGGATGAAAAGAAAGGTAAATAATAATTCCCCTTTATAGAATCATTATAATAACATATATACTATATATTTAAATTATTCTTATACATTCTCTAAATTAATCGCATTTCTTAGTTGAGGTGGCTGTGCACACATACACACATGTGACCTTATAATTTGACAACAAACATGAAGATATTGGATAATTGTTGTCACTTAAAAATAATAAAAATTAATTATACATCATATAAAAAATTAATTATTTCATAGTGTATTTCATATATTTATAGTATGTATAAGAATAAATTAATGGAAAATTCTCAATTTATAGTTATACCACTATTGAGAAACAACTTTTAGAATACACATTAAGACTTGAAATGGAGGTCTTTCAGAAATACCATAGGATCGAGGATGCAGGTAAGTTATATAGGATGATATTAGGGTATGTATTTCAAGCTATAGTGTAACATATGATTACTATTTTATTTGGATGTATAAGGATCTCACGCCGTGTAACTGGGCTACACACCCTGTAATTGTTTCTAGGTACAATCTTTGAATGAGTATTTTGTTGTGAAATTTTACACATCGTAACATGTGGTTTCACATTTTGAATTTCTTAAATAATGGATTTTAAAATCGAGTTGATAAATCATTTGGCATACTTGTACACCATGGATTTCAAAACATGTAATTGTATTACATGTCTTGAAGCATACCACATCTAGTTTTAAAACCTGCACACAATAGTTTTTCTTCAGTTATATTATCTGGGATTCTCCACCCTCAACCTAGATCTCTCCACAAGAATTTTTAGAGGCTTTACTCCTAGATCGATCTGTTCGATGTTGGATCTTTATTGCGGTTCCAAGGCATCTTTCTAGGTATGTTATCTTTTTTGTTATTTATTACCTTTGATCACGATATCACTGTTGGGTGGTGTGTTCAGATCTATTGGGTTAAGATGGTGTTTCATCTTTGTTTCTTCTATAACTGTTTTGAAATATCACTCTAGAGGCCAATTCCTGTGTCATTCGTGGTGTAGAAGGATTTTGTTTTTGAGGTATGTAGGTTTCTTCCATTCTTCCGACCCCTTGTGTTTTGATTTAAACCAATCCCACATTGTATGGATTGGCATCTAGGGACTTCTCTAGTGTTTTTAGATTTGGTTGTCAGTGGATCCCGTTGGGGGCATTTGTGACCCAAATTTTGAGGTGGGTGGTTTGGTTTCTATCCTATTATAATCAGCCTAATTTCTCTTGATTTATATATTGATTTATCAAATTGGAATAATTGTTCATGCCTGTTCAATAAGGGTTTTTGGTGAGAAATTAAGTTTCCCTAGTATTTGATAAAATAAAAGGAAAAGGGTACTTTTGAAAAATTTAAATTGATTTTAAAAAATGACATCCTCGGTTGCCTTGGGTTCATAGGTGGAAGGTCTAGGTTGAGTCCATCGTCCATTTAGGGGATTTTCTGGGAATTGTTTCCTGGACATTTCTTTGTTTTCTAGGCCTGTTGTTCTAGGTGATAAATATTGATATTTTAGGGGGGAGGGGTTACTCACAGTGTATTCCTATGATCCCTAGGAATGTGTTCTAGGAATGTGATTATGCACTTTATTTATTTTGGTATGAGTAGTAATCTAGTCTGAACTACAGATTTCCTTGGTATTGATGCATGTTCTATTTCTTATATTCTATACTGCATGCCTTTTTTTGTTATCCATAACATGCATGTTGTACCTTCTTATGTTTAGAACTATTAAAAAGGAAAATATTTATCATGTTTTCTATAAAATTTCGTTACTTCAAACCATTCCATGTTTTATTTAAATTTAGCATACATGAATAGTTATGTTGAGACTTGATATGAAACAACTAGGTGAGATCTTAATGATCTTGTTAGCTCACACCCTATGCACCTCTTTGCTGGTGCTTATAAATTTCAATGTATTTCAGTATAGGGAAAAGAATGACTCCATAGTGTGTTATCAAGGTTCATTTCATCTAGTTTGGGTTGCTCGTGGAGATATGGTGGGAGTTCGTCCACACCATCACTTGGAGTTGCTGTTGGTTTTAGTCCTTTGCAGTTGGACTTGTCCTTTTGATTTTTTGACTATATTTCAGCTGTTGTTTCTAGTGTCTTTCTAAATTTTATGGAATATATATAAATTATTAAACTTATATTTATTTCATGCTATATATATATGCCACGTGGCCGTTAAGGTTGAGAAAAATTGTTCCCCTGCATTGTCGTTCGATGCTTGGGTGCTTGTCACCAGCATGTGGGGATTGAGAACGCCCTTTGGGTATGTTAATGATCAGGTCTGGTTTCGGGAATGAGGAAAACCTCAATCAGTTCATTATAATTTTGTATAAAAGGTGGTCTGTCCTCAGGATTATTCTTCTTAGCATGTTTGTTAGATTGGAGATAGAATTATCAGGATTTGAGAGCTAGGTTTCAATAAGTGCCTAGCGAGATCTTGTTGTAACGAGACTCAAGTTTCCATGGGATTTTGGGGAGTGTGTATCTATTGTTGGGTTTTGTTTTAATTCTTAGATTATACTTATCAGTTTTCTAGTTTGAATTGTTATTTGTTATTTTTTGGATCATTCTCATGTTTTAGTGTGTAATAGTATGAATCTGAGACGTCTTACATGAGTTCCTCGGGAGGGTGCAACTGATTATACTCAATGGAATCCACATATAGATCAGAATCTACCTGAGACTATCATATGGGAAATATTTTCTTCCACTAAGGATCAACCATGGGATCAGAATGCCATTGATAAGGTAAAAACATGAACATGAGGAGATAGATAGATCACGATCATTATTTCCTGAGAATCCACCGCCCTTTAAGGGAATCAATGATCCTTATGTGGTAGAGGACTAGCTAGACATGATTAAACAGATCATCAACTTTTTGAAAACACATGAGAATATAATAGTAAAGTGTGAATCTTTCAATCATGGGGGTTACAATAAGATAAGGTTAATTCTATTGTCTATGAATCTAGACACGTGGGCTTGGAATAGAAGGGTTAAAAACCCTATTCATTTTAGTAGTCATTTTTGGAGTCCTTGATGCTAGAAAACACTTTGGAGTTCTTATATTTATAAAAGAGAGGGAGTTCAGTGTTGAAATACACAACATTATTTGCTGAGATCGTCGATTTTTCTCTTGGTAAAGTAAACAATGACCATCTAAAGGCACAAAAGTACCTAAAGGGTTTGAGACTTGATATCAAGTAATATATGTTTATATCAAAACCCTCTACCTATGCGGATATGGTGGATAGATCTAAGATGGAAGAGATAAATATGGCTTGCAAGTTCAGCTTTACTACCTCTTCTCTCCCATCTATTGGCATCTTCACTGGCATTCATGGGAAGAAAAGGAAGTGGTAGGATCATCCTAGAAGTGGTGGAGGTTAGTCTTAGTAGAGATCCTCCTATGAACCGTCCGTTGCAGTTGGAAATGTGACTATGACATGATATTAGTGTGGAAAGGGTGTTCACAAAAGATTTTGTTGTCATATTCATGCGAAGACCTGTTATAGGTGTGGACACATTAGTCACTTATAACACTTTTTTCAGGATCTAAATATTCATTTTTATGATTAGGGTTCATCATCTCCAAAGGCTTCTGTGGTGCATTCAGAATCATAAATGACTATAGGTCTCCAGCCACCGACATTATGAGTGAAGCATGTTCATAGAGTAGATGAATTTCTAGTGGAAGATCATGGCGGTCTAGAAACATTGATAAGTATTATCCTTATTAAATATTTTGTAATAATTCATATATTTGGTATTGGAGACTCCAAAAATTTTATATCTGCACATTTATTTGATGTTCTTAAACATACAATAGAACTTATGTGCTTTAAAATGGATTTAGAAAAAACTGTTGGTAAGTGGAAAGAGAAGGCGTTTCAATATCATTCTGGTTAATTAACAATAGCTAATATGGTGTTAGTCTAGGAATTTATCATTCTTGATTTAGATCCATTTGACTTGATCATCAGTATGGATTGGATTGTCTCTCATTGAGCTAAGGTTGAATTTTTTCATTGGAATGTTTCATTTCATACTTCCAATGGAAGCTCTCTTGTGTTTCAGGGAGAGTGGGACATGAGATCAGGTTGTGAAGAGCCTTCCCGCTTAGAGACCAAGAGTTTACCATCTACTGTTGTGTTTGATCCCGATGATGTCTCTCCTATAATATATTTTCCTATTGTTTCTTGATACTTTCTTGATGTTTTCCCAGATTATATTTCTAGTCTTCATCCAGAGAGAGTGTTCAAGTTTATAGTTTATCTTGTTCTAGGTACACAACTGATATTGATACCTTCTTATCGCATAACATCAATGGAGCTGAAAGAGATCATGATTTAATTGGAAAACATGTTGGATAATGTTTTCTTTATCCCCAGTGTTTCACCTTGAGTATCCCCAATTCTTTTTTCCAAGAAAGAAGATGGTTCACTTTGATAGTGTGTGGACTATCGAATGTTGAACCAGGAAACAGTTATGAAAAAAATATTCTTTTCCCTGTGGGGATTATTTTTTTGATTAGTTAAAATGGTAAAAGTAGTTTTCTAAGATATTTTTTTGGTCATGTTATCATCAACTCAGAGTTCAAGAGTTTGATATAATGAAGACAGCCTTTAGGAGAAGGTATGTCCATTATGAATATATTTTGACTCTTTTTGTTTTGAATAATGATCATGTAATTTTTATGGATTTGATGAATCAAATATCTTATTAATATCTTTAAACATTGATGGTAGAGTTCATGGATGATATTCTAGTTTATTCGAAATCCGAGCATACGAAAAACCACTTTCTAAGTTTGGTTCTAGAAACTTTGAGATGTCACCATATGCATGGAATGATTTTCAAATATAGTTTATGGAATAAATAATATATGTTCTTGGGGAAAAAAATCTCATTTCATGGATTATCAGTTGATATAGAGAAGGTAAACGTTGTTTTTCTCATGGAAAGGACCACAAAATGTCTTTGAGATATAGAGCATCCTTGGTCTGGCATGATACAACCGATGATTTTTTCAATGACTTCTCTAAAACATGAATCACCTTTGAATGCATTTACTTGGAAAGCTGTGATATTTATGTGGGATGAGAAGTGTTAGCCTTATTTTAATGCACTAAAAAAACTTCTGATATCATCTCTTATTCTGATCTTACCTGATCCCGTTAAGGGGTACATGGTATTTTACGATGCTTCTTTTTCTAGTTTTAGATGCATTCTTATACAGGATGACCATGTTGTATCTTATGGATCTCAACAACATTGACCTCAAGAAGAGTATTACCCCACTCATGATTTAGATATTTCCACAATCATGCATGTGGTTAAAGTTTGGATGTTCTATCTTTTTGGGGAACCTTTTATGGTATTTACTAATCATAAATGTTTCAGATATATCTTTTCAAAGAAACACTTGAATCTCAAACAGAGACGATCGGTAGAATACATTCAGAAATTTTTCTTAGATGTCACATACACCTCATAAAGGAGAAATGTCTTTATAGACGCCCTTAACAGGTAAGTAACACCACATGCACTTCTAGAATAAAAGGATGAGTGGAATATTAAAGGTATTTTGGCCCATTTACACCTATATGCCCATGAGGATGTTTCAAGAATGGTTTTGACCAGTGTTCAGTTATCACCATATCTCCTGGATTCTATTTTTTTAGAGTAAGAAACAAGATGATGTGTTTCAGAAGACTCAAGAAATTATTTATAGTGGAGAGATTGTTTTAGGATGGTCTCTCTCTTCAGATGGTTTGCTTTACTTTAAGAAAAAGATAATCTTCCTTGAATCTGTGAAGAGTTTAGCCTTTTATGAATATCACATATCTTCATGGGATGTTCATCTAGGAACATAGTAGATTTATTAAGACACGATTAAGTGATTATGGGGGCCAGGTATAAAACATGACATCATGATGTTTGTGTCTTGTTGTTACACCTACCTACAAATAAAGGTAGAGCACTTGAAAACATATTTGTTTCATTAGCCTATTCTAGTGCCTATCTAGAAATGAGAAAAAGTATCCATGGATTTGTTTATTGGATTACCACAAACTCCCTGAGGGAGGAATGCTATCTATGTGGTTGTTGATCGATTAACAAAGTTTTCTCATTTCATTCTGATCAAAGACAACACTCAAGATAATGATTTGGGTAAACTATATGTGCATTTTATTTTGAGGTTATATGGGATTCTATATGCCACTATTTCTGATAGGGATCTTAGGTTTAACTCAAGGTTATTGGAGGAGTCTTTAAGAGGAAATGGGAACATAGGTCAGGTTAAGAACTACTTACCATCCAAATACATATAGTCGGACGTAGCATGTGATTCAAATTTTGAAGGATTTTCTCTATGCCTATGACCTTGATTTTGGAGGATCATGGGATAACCATCTAGGATTAGTTTCATTTTTTAAAACAATAGTTATTATTCATCGATAAGAATGGCTCCCTTCACGGCATTGTATGGTCACCCATGTATATCAACTATTTTTTGGGATGAGGTGGGAGAAGTATCCTTAGTTGGAAAAAGATTGGTTTAGGAGATGTCTATGAAGATTTTGGATGTACATCGATGTCTGATGACAACATAGAGTTCACAAAAATCTTATGTGGATCGACAACAGCGAACTTTGTAGTTTTCAACAGTTGTTGAGGTTTCTTGAATGATTCTCCTTGGTAGGTTCACTGTTGACTTAGAATGCACAGAATGATTGATCTAATATATGTTGGACCATTTGAGGTCACTGAGTAGCTCAGATAGGTGGATTATCGATTATAATTTTATGTTTAGTTGATAGGTATCCATGATTTTATACACATGTCTTAGCTCAAAAAATACCATCCTGATCTCGCTCACGATCTGATTGGGGATGAAATTTAGTTAGATCCTGATGTTTCTATTTTAGATAAACCAATTGATATCATTTACTCTAAAAAAAGTCATATATAGGAAGTCAAATCCATTGTACAATTTTCTATGTAAATAGAGATCAGATTCTTATGAGACTTGGGAAAATGAGTCATTGATGAGGGAGCAGTGGCATCATATTTTTCAAGGGATTACATCTTCCTCGTGAATTCCTAGGGATGGAAAGTCATAATGATGGGGAGTTTGTAACATCCTAATATAGTTTTATCATGATGTAGAATGATATCATGTCCTGTAACTGGGTTAAGTTCTATGTAATTTTTGCTGTGTAGAAGCCATGAACGGGGATTCACACTGTAAAAATTTACACATCCTGAAGAGTGGTTTCACATCATGAATTTTATTAATAGATAATTTTTAATCTGAGGTGATAGATTTCACATAATACTTGTACACTATAGATATCTTAGTGTGTAAATGTGTTAAACAATGTAAAATACCCTATGTCCAGTTTTAAAACATGTACACATTAGTTTTGACTCAATTATTTTCAATGGTTTTCTTCTCCATCTTCCCAGATCTATGTCTATGAATTTTTATCAGAACATTTTCCTTCAATATCAATTATTTTGACATTGTATCTTCATTGTAGTTGTGGGGAGTCTATATAAGTAATTTATATTTTTACATCTACATTGCCTTTTATCATGATATCACTGTTGGGTGGAATGTTTGGATCCTTTAGGTTAATATGGTGTTTATTCTTGGTTTCCTATAGACTTGTGGTTCGATTTTTCTATAGAGGCCTTTTATTTTATCGGTCATGGTGACAAGGGCATTAGTTCTTGAGGTATGTAGGTTTTTCCATTATTTCAACCCCTTGTGTTCATATTTAGATCAATCCTAAAGTGTATGGATTTGTTTCTATGGTCATTACTAGGGTTGTTGAATTTCATTATTGGTGGATCCCATTTCGGGTGTGGGAAACCCAAATTTTTAGGTGGGTGGTTCTTTCTCTAGCCTATGATAATTAGTCTGATTTCCCTCTACTTATAAATTTAATTAATAAATTGGCATGATTTTTTGTGTGTGTTGGAAAAAGGGTGTTTGATGAGTAATGATTTGTTACCGGTTTTTGATAAATGAAAAGGAAATGAGTACATTTGAAAAATTGAATTTTTTTTTGAAAATGAGAACATGGGTTACCTATGGTACATAGGTGTGAGGTTTATCTTGAGGCCATCATCCATGTTTTGTGATTATTATTGGGTTTTCTGGTGGGACTTTCATCTGTTTTCTAAGCATGTTGTTCTAGGTGACATATAATGACATTTTTTGGGGGGTTTAATCATTGGGTATTCCTCTGATTCCTATTCATATAATCTAGGAATTGGATTGTTCACTTGATTTGTTTTGGGATGATTATTCTACTAGTCTTACCTATACTATTCCTTGGTACTGATTCTTGTGATGCTACTTCTATTTTGTACTGCATTTATTTCCGAGTTGTCCTAGAAATGAAGGTCACAACTTCTTTTGTTTAGAACTGTGAAGAAGGGAATTTTTATGATGTTTTCTTTAAAAATTAATCACTTCATATCATTCCATGTTTTATTTAAAATAAGTATACAAGAATTTTTATAAAGAGGCTTGATATGGAACACTTGGGTGGGATCATTCAAATCCTCTAATATCACACCTTATGCTTGTCATTGGTGGGGCATAAAATTTTTTATTTTTTCCAATGCAGTAAAAGGAAAGGTGCCATAATAAGGTGATGTGGTTCGTGTTAGCTGGTTTGGGTAGCTAGGGTTGAGAATGTGGGAGTTCGTCCACACCATCACATGGAGTAGTTATTGGTTTTATTCCTTTGTTGTTGGACTTGTCCTTTGGAGTTTTTTTTACTATTTTCTAGTTATTGTTTCCACAATATTTTTAAATTATACGTCATATATATTCATTTTTATTCCACTATTTCTTTCATTATATATATATATATTCCACATGGTCTTTCAGTTTGGAAAAAATTATCCCCCACACCTTGTTGATCGATGCCCGATTTCTTGTCCCCAGCCAATAGGGATCAGGAACGCCCTTTTGGTATGCCATGGATATGGTCATGTGCCTAGATAAAGAGAAACCTAGGTCAGTTTGTCACATATATATGGATAAAAAATAATAATAATGAAGTATAAGAGGTTCTTTTTTTAAAGTGAGGTGACATGAACTATTGAAATTACTTAATGTATTATATTAATATAAATTAATTTACATATAATAATAGATCCAAATTAATATAATTAAAATATAATA
The DNA here is from genome assembly GCA_963277665.1 of Viscum album. Taxonomy (NCBI): domain Eukaryota; kingdom Viridiplantae; phylum Streptophyta; class Magnoliopsida; order Santalales; family Viscaceae; genus Viscum; species Viscum album. The sequence goes on from OY728135.1 coordinate 1,375,689,194, forward strand.
GAAATATCATTTCGAATTATCTCATAAAATTAAATTTGGAAAGGTTTTTGTTAGGTATATAACCTTATTTCATATTTTCACCACCATTTTCTCTTTTGACAATTACCAAGATATCAATGTTTTTACACTTTATGGGTCAAGAAAGAAACACTAAATGGATTAATAACACAATAAATGGGCCACGATTGATTTCTTAAACCATATACCATTAAATTTGGATGAACATAAAATTATTATTAATTTTAAATCATTTAAGAAATTTATTAATTATAAAATACCATTAATGACGTTTTTAAAAATACATAAAATATTATAATATACTACTTGTCTATCTCATATCAAATGGTTTAGAAATGTGGTGGACTAAATGATAATGATTATATGCCATTATTATAATCACCCCATAATATTTTATTGATTTATATATCATTTAAAACCTTATCATTTGCTATTAACCCTTAATTAACCAGTTGTAACCTCGGTCGTGATAATGATTTTTTAGTAATAAAGAGTTATATTTTTTGATATATAGAAAAAATTGTCTTATAAATGGATATATGATGAAATTTTAGAAACATTATATCTATAATAATTTTCTTTAAATAAATATGTGATGGTTAAATAATTCAATATAATAATATTTATCCTAAAATATCATTAGTGACATTTTTATCACTATTAATTTAATTTGAATTTGAAAACAATATGCCAACAAATAAATTTTAATTTAAATATCTAAAACCTTTATAATATGATAAATTTAATATAAAAATTTGTGGTACACTATAAATCACCCAAAAAATATTATTTTAAGGGTTTTTTAAAAAATAATTTGATTTTTCTTCGATTAGAATAATAACCATGTTCTCATTGCAAAATCATTTAAGGTAATTATTTCATCCATATAAATTAAAAGTAAATTACCATAATAAAATAATTTTTTATATAAAATAAACATTTATAACTTGTCACGACCCCCTCCCACCAAAGATGCCCCTCCTGAGCTGGAAATGGTGAAATGGAGATAATGACCCCCCGAGTCCTGCCTCCAGTAGGACCCGGGGTGGCGACTAGCACCAAGGGTATGTGTTTTCACGAATATGGGAGGCATTACCCTTTTAATTATTTAGGATCATGAAAAACGACAAGTCAACCACCCAAAAGGGAAAAGAACTAGTGTATAGAAATAAACCCAAACCAACCCCACATGCATGATTAGACAATTTTATAACAAGGTACAAGTAAAAGAAAGCTAATAATTACAATACCAAAAGAAAACAAGAGTACAACAATTGCAAAAACTCCAACTGTCCGACTAGTAGGGTCCCACACGGCCCTGGTAGTCCTCCTGGAAACGTGAAAGTAAACATAGGGTGAGCATACAAGTATACTCAGTAGGGAACCCTAAAGATGTCATGCACAAGTGGGGAGACATCTTAATGTCCCTTGAGAACAATAGAAGAAACCTAGAAAGGAATTATATCCACCCAAACTCACTAGCCACACTCACCAAAACACAAGCACAACATGTAGTAGTATATAAGAAACAAGAGTATTGGCTACCCCGCACCATTTCCCTTTAGTTAGATGCTCTTCCTAACGACGAACATCCTGACCCTGCCACACTCTCCCCACCCGCACACACCTGGGCCTCACTACTACGTATCTCACCCGCACACACCTGTGTCATATCTCGAAGATTCTTGGGAAACAGTAGAACCTACCCAAATATTCTTGGTCTAAAGCCACCCCAATCGAAACCTACCCGATGAGTCTTAGGTGTAAGGTCGTCTCAAGCCATCACAGCCTAGGGGAGAATGAGTAGGAAGGAGCTTGTAACTAAGGGAAAAACACCCTCTCCCATGAAATGGGATTGTTCGGAACTAAGTGCTGAACATGGGTGGGGTGCGATAAAACACAAAAGATACAGATATATATATATATACATACCAAAACACATAGCCCAACCTATGGCTTCTAAACCAAGAAACTGAGCACGTGCCTCGGCACTGCTACTACGAAGCATGCATACAAAAAACAACCCCAACCACATTCAGGTTTTCACGTTTTATCAGAATTAGTTTATTTAGTTCCTTAACTACTGGACAACTATCCAAAACCAACCACATCGATCGTTCGTAAAACATATCCCTGCCATCCACAAATCAAGTTAGGAAAACACAAGCAGCACAACCGGGCCCTTCTTATCAACCAACCAACCCATGATTATTATTCTCGTTCCATTACCATGACCCACCATTCATTAACTCTTCCACTTTTATTTATTATTCACATCCCACTGACCGTTCACATACAACCCATCCTCGCAGCCCCGCAGCCAACCACCATAACCACAACCGCACCGAACATCATTATCCCTTTAACACCATTATCGTCGCCCCTCTACCCATTACTAACATAGAATTCACACCAACCCACAACCAAGTCAACCGCAGTCCCACTGCTCACCCTATCCACGAGAACCCACAAAACACCCACATCACATGCCATGTATCCAAGCCAACACCCACTTGTTCATTATTCCATTTTTTAACCGGGGTGATCACACAAGGGTTCCAGAATTTAAACAGCCAACTTTACTTGATTAACCAATTTCCACATTCCACAAAGTTTCCATCAATAATAAAATCTTGAAGGAGAGGGAAACATTTAATTGCACAAGCAAAGGCCCCCAAAGACCGTGATTTGCAGTAGGTAGAAGATCTTTCAATTCACAACATAATATCACAGGATATAAAAAGTAAAGTAACAGCAATCACAAACTTCCCAACCCCATTCATTAAATAGTTATTATCTTTATTTAATGGTTCAACTGTTTCAAATTAAAACAAAAGGATACCCACCCGGCAAGATGCACAAATTAGAGAAACGAAGGTAAGATCCCTACCTCAACAGGTTCCGATCGCAACGCTCCCCCGGATCAACCATAGAAGACGTCTGTCGGTGTCCGTCACTTCTGTCGGGTCCCTAAAAAACCTCCTCAGGTGGAAGTTGGAAAGCAAAGGCCGAAGGAAAGTCAACGGATCCAAGATTGGAAGTTCCGCCTCGTCATTATGATCTCGTGGCCACTGACGGATCGTAAATCATAGTTCAGACAAAGAATTTATGGAAGGAAGAGCCTTCGAGTCTCTTAAGAGAGCTCTTATTATAGGAGAGGGGAGGAGAGGTGTGTGTTGAAAAGGAGGAGGGGACCCCTCCTTTTATAGGCATGAAAAGAAAAAGTACACGGCGTGTACTTTATGGTACACGGTGTGTACTCGGTTCTTTAACACGGTCTCCACGCGGCTTCCAATATGGCTCTGCAGCCGTTGACTGGTCAACACACGGTTTGAAGGTAATGCATACGCGGGGAAAGAATACACGACGTGTAGTTTAGACACACGACGTTTACTCATTAATTGCACACGGCAAGGACATAGCTCCAACACGGCACACGACCGTTGACTGGTAACACTTACTTGGGGAAGGACTACACGACATGTAGAACTGGACACATGGCATGCACCAATTATTTCACACAGCAAGGATGCGGCCTTCAACACGGGGTATACCTAGAATTGGGGTACATGGCGTGTACTCAAACTACATGGCGTGTAGTTTCAAAATTCTGGAAAGTGTGTGAAAAGTCCACTTTACCCTCCAGAACACTTCGTGACCTTCTTTTTGACAAAGGAATGGGCCAGAGAGGTCCGAGCCATTACTCAGATACCTCTTAAAACATTCTCATCCCCAATAATTCAAAACCAACCCAGAGGAAACCCAAAAAGATACCTCTTAGGGTTCTCATTATAACAGGAACCCAACCAACAACCCTAATCATATGTGTTAGGAATTCCTTCTCCTATGTCGAGATATTATCCGCTTTAGGCGGCACTGACTCGCCTTCACGGGTTTAATTGCATCCTCATTAATGCTTCTCGATTAAGAATTGGGTCTTCCCACTTTCATAGATTAGGATTTTTCAACACACACTACCCGAACACGTGGGTTTGGGAAATTACTTCTCCTATGTCAATATATTATCCGCTTTAGGTGGCACTGACTCGCCCGCATGGGTTCAATCGCATCCGCATTAATGAGTCTCGATTAAGGGTCAGGTTTTTCCCTTTCCCACACATCCGAACAAGTTACACATTACCAGGGAATAAGGAAACAAAAGGTCTCACAACTGACAAGCCAAGCATTCCATATAACAAGAGTACAGAGTACAACATCAACACAAAGCTCAGAAGAACAAGGGAAAAACACAAGTCAAAACAACTATGGGTACTGAGCGTGCATCTGGGTCTCCTGCTCCCAAGTGCTCTCCTCTAGGCCGCCATGCCTCCACAACACATGAACCAACAGAATGGTTTGTCCACGGAGCACCTTCTCTTTACGATCCTCAATCCTGACTAGTCGTTCCTCAAAGGTCGTGTCATCTACCATATCTAACTATCCCCAGTTGATAATGTGAGAGTCATCGTGTAAGTACCGACGAAGATGGGAGATGTGGAAGACTCCATGACCCTCCTCCAACTGAGGTGGCAGGGCCAGCAGATATTCCACCTCACCGACTTGCCTCAGCACCTCAAAAGGTCCGATGAACCTAAGTGAGAGCTTGCTCCATTTCCCAAACCTCCGCTACCCCCATCGAGGGGAAACCTTCAAGAACACTTGATATCCCACCTCGAACTCCAAGGGCCTCCTCCGATGATCAACATAAGACTTCTGTCGGTTCTGAGCCACTTTCATCCTCTCACGTACATGCTGGACTTTTTCTGTGGTGCTCTGCACTACCTCTGGCCCAAGAGCACCTGTCTCACCAACCTATGCCCAGCAAATGGGTGAATGAAATGGTCTTCCATACAAAGCCTCATATAGTGCCATGCCAATAGTAGAGTGGAAGCTGTTTTTGTAGGCAAACTCTACTAAAGGAAAGTGTCGTACCCATGACCCTCCAAAATCCAGAACGCATGCTCACAGAATGTCCTCCAGCATTTGGATAGTCCACTCTGTCTGCTCGTCGGTCTGGGGGTGGAAAGCAGTGCTAAGGAGTAGCTGGGTGCCAAAAGCATGTTGTAACCCCCTCCAGGATCGTGAGGTAAACCGAGTATCCCAGTCTAAGACGATATTCCTCTGAACTCCATGTAAACGCAGCACCTCGTCTACGTACCTCTGTGCTAAGGTACTCACCGGACCCGACTCCTTGATTGATAAGAAGTGAGATGATTTCGTCAGATGATCCACCACCACCCAGATAGCATCATAACCACCCTATGATCTGGGTAGTCCTGTGACGATGTCCATCAAGATGTCATCCCACTTCCACTTGGGGAAATCTAAAGGATGCCACAAACCATCGGGAACATGGTGTTCAACCTTCACTTTCTGACACACTAGGAATTTATCCACAAACTCCACCACTGCCCATTTCACCCCGGGTCACCAAAACTGTTCCCTCAGGCCTCGGTACATTTTTGAAACACCTGGATGTACTGCCAAGGCTGAGATATGGAACTCACGGAGAACTCCCACATGCATTGCCTCCGGAACAAACAACCTTCCATGAAAAAGAATCTGATGTCGGATTTCCTCTGACCATCCTTCTGGAGTGTTCCCCTGATCGACACAATCCCACATTACTTCCACCTCAGAGTTCCCCCACTGAGTCTCTTCCACCTGCTACAACAAGGAGGAATGCACTTTCATCTGAAACAAACAGCCTCTAACACCTTCTACCCTTGCATCCAAGTGCAAGGCAGCCAACTCTCCCATCGCTTTTCCAAGAATCAGTGGATTCCCGAACCACTTCCTTATGTGACTTCCTGCTCAGGGAATTAGCCACAACGTTTCCCTTACCATCAGTGTAAGAGATCTCAATGTCGTAGTCTTGGAGAAACTTGACCCATCTCTGCTGACGCAAGTTCAGGTCACGCTAGGAGAAGATAAAATGCAGGCTCTTATGGTCTGAGAAGACCACAAAGCGCTCCCCAAAGAGGTAATGTCACCACAACTTCAGTGCGAACACTACTGCTGCAAGCTCAAGGTCATGGGTGGTATAGTTATGCTCGTGAGGGAGTAACTTCCTAGAAATATAACAGATCACTCCCATATTTACATCATCACGCACCCCAGACCAAGGCTAGAATCATCACAAAACACCTCATACAACAACCCTTCCTCTGGCAGCCTGAGTATGGGAGCACTGAACAACTTCTCCTTCAGGTAGTCATAAGATTTCTGGCACTGATCGCTCCATAGGAAGACCTGGTTCTACCTCGTCAAATCTGTCAATGGAGATGTAACTCGAGAGAAGTATGAAACGAACCTCCGATAGTAACCTGCTAACCCCAAGAAACTACGAACTTCTTCCATGCTCCTGGTTGCTGCCAAGGAAAAAAATTCCTCCAACTTCGACAGGTCCGCTAACACTCCATGCTGAGACACCACGTGCCCAAGGAAGTGTACTTCTTGTGTCAAGAACATACACTTCGAAAACATCCCGTAAATCTGGTGATGTCGAAGGACTCCCAAGACTGCCTTGAGATGCTCAACGTGCTCCTCCTATGACCTTGAGTAGATCAGGATGTCGTTGATAAACACAATGACGAAATGGTCTAGGAACTTCCGGACGACAAAGTTCATAAGTCCCATGAACACAGCCGGTGCATTTGTAACTCCAAACGGCATCACCACAAACTCGAAGTTCCCAAACCTGCACCTGAAAGCCATCTATGAGATGTCACTGTATTTTACCCCTAGCTGATGATATCCAAATCATAGATAAATCTTGGAAATCCAACCTGCTCCCCTCAGTTGGTCGAAGAGACCATCTATCCTTGGAAGGGGGTAACGGTTATTGACCGTTACCTGGTTCAACCTTCAATAGTCTATGCATAGCCTGAGACCACCATATGCATTCTTCACGAAAAAATGGAGCACCCCATGGTGATATGCTGGGTCGAACAAAACCCTTCTCCATCAGATTGTCAATCTGAATCCGCAACTCCCGCAACTCCAAAGGTGCCATCTGATAAGGGGCCATCATGATCGGACAGGCACCAGGTTGTAAGTCTATCCCAAACTCAACGTCACGTCGGGGGGGGGGGGGGTAGAGTCACAACCTCCTCAATAAAAACATAGAGGAACTCCCCAACAACCTCTGGGACATCCATCATCTCTGTATTAGCTTCAACCACTAATAGACTTCCTAACAAGGAAAGGAGAGGCTTCACATTCCAGATTCCCACCTGATAGTGCCTCTTGACAACAAAAGATACACACTGCCCATCTATGTTGGAGAACATGACTCTTCTCTGGAAGCAGTCGATAACGACAATAATAGAAAACAACCAGTCGATGCCTATGATGACATCGTATGGATGCATCTATAACAGAAGAAGGTCCCCACTAGATCGATGTGGTCCCAACGTCATCCCACATCCCCGACAAACACAAGATACTCTAGTCTGGCCTCCAACTAATGTACTCAGTACCAGTGGTATGGAAAGTCTCTCTACCTCTAGTCCCAAAGCATGGGATAGACCAGGTGAAAAAAAGGAGTGTGAGGATCCCGAATCGAACAAAGAAGAAACAAGAGTTCTGAACAAACAAATCGTACCTCGCACCACCTCTGGTCCTGCCGGAGTTGTCAACTCTACTGTGTGAAACTGTCCACGCCCAGCACCTCTGCCTCTCTGATGTCGTCCACCTCCCCGACCACGCCCTGGTCGAGGTCGGTGAGGAGCACCTTGAGGTCGGCCTCCTCCCGCAAAGTCTACCCTCGGAAGAGCATGGTCCTGCTGCTGCTGGATGGGCCTCGCCGACAACGGGTGCTGCTAAGGTGGGAGGTGAACCTACCCAACTCCACCGTACTGAGCTCGGGTCGGGCACCAACTCTGAACGTGCCCGAAACCTCCACAAGAAAAACACCTCGGTCCTGGGCTCATGAAAAAGGGACGAGGACCCGAAGATCTGAACTGGAACTGCTGGGGCCTGCTCTCCACTAGCCTAAACCTAGAAGGTCCCGTCGCAGGAGACCTGCTGTTGACTGCTTTCCCCTTCGATGTGCCTGGATGGTTCCCCTCAGGGGTGCACCTCCCAGCGAGTGCATCCCCTCTACAACCTCTTCCTTCTTCTGTACCTCCAAGTACGTCAGAAGGGTGAAGGGGGTGATAAAATACTGTAGAAAAGGATGAAGCGCCTACTCTAAACATCTCACCCGAGACTCCTCATCCGGAAAGATATCCGGAGCAAAGCGCAGGAGATCCTTGAACTTGATCCCTAGCTCTCGTACCGTCATACTCCCCTACTGAAGGGAGCGTCACTCCTGCCTCTTCTCCTCCTTGATCATGGGAGAATGGAATTCCTCTCGGAATTCCTTCTCAAAGTCATCCCACGGAACCTCTGCCTCTATCCTCTCTCCGAGGTAGAGCGTCCAACACTGTCGCGCCACACCTCTCAGCTAAATGACTGCTAGGGGAACCCAGTACTCCCTCGGAGCACGGATCAAGGTAAAAGCGATCCCTAGCTCCTCAAGCCACCCCTCCGTCTCCGTATCCGAAGTACTACCCTCGTACTTCTTGAGGGTCTGCCGCAGGAAAGAACAGAGAGTCTTCTGCCACTGGATATTTTCCTCTTCTTGGTCAATCCTCAGCTAATCGACCGCCTAAATCTGTTGGGCCTCGGCCATCTGAGCCACCTGGGGAGGACGTCTAGGTTCCATAGCGGTATGGTAAACAAATATCGCTTAAGCCCATGTAGTAAGGAAAACTAAAGGTTTTATTTTATCATTTTATTTCAATTTCTTTCCTTGAACACCCAAATCAAGTAAAACACAATCATGATGATTCATGTACATTCCCTAGGGTCTCTACCCTACAATCAATATAGTCTTACATGGTTATTCGATAGGCTCAAAGTCCTTGAATCAGATCACGGGGGCCCTAAAATCCCGTGTCCTAGCCGGTCTTCCCTGGCCTATGTCACGCACCAAGATTAACTAACACGGTTGCCCTACCATCCCATGAAATACTCACTGTGCCTAACTCCAGACTCCATCCTATCACTAAACCATGTACCTCTGATACCATTCTGTCACAACCCCTTCCCACCAAAGATGCCCCTCCTGAGCTTGAAATGGTGAAAGGGAGATAATGACCCCCGAGTCCCACCTCCAGTAGGCCCCAAGGTGGAGACTAGCACCAAGGGTATGAGTTTTCACAAATATGGGATGCATTACCCTTTTTATTATTTAGGATCGGGAAATAGGACAAGTTGACCACCAAAAAGGGAAAGGAACAAGTGTATAGAAATAAACCCAAACCAAGCCCACATGCATGTTTAAACAATTTTATAACAAGGTACAAGTACAAGAAAGCTCAAAAGTATAATACCAAAAGAAAACAAGAGTACAACAACTGCAACCACTCCAAATGTCTGACTAGTAGGGTCCCGCACGGCCCTAGTAGTCCTCCTGGAAACCTGAAAGTAAACATAGGGTGAGCATACCAGTATACTCAGTAGGGAAACCTAAATCTCTCATGTACAAGTGGGGAGACATCCTAATGTCCCATGAGAACAAAAGAAGAAACCTACCAAGGAATTATATCAACCCAACCTCACCATCCACACTCACCAAAACACAAGCACAATAGGTAGTAGTATATAAGAAACCAGAGTATTGGGTACCCTGCACCATTTCCCTTTAGTTATCTTCTCTTCCTAATGACAAACGTCCTGACACTGCAACACTCTCCCCGCCCGCACACACCTGGGTTTCACTACCGCGTATCCCACCTCCACACACCTGGACCTCACAACCGCATATCCCGCCCGCACACACCTGGGCCTCACAACCACGTATCCCGCATGCACACACCTGGGCCTCACAACCACGTATCCCACCCGCACACACCTGGGCCTCATCCCGATGATTCTTAGGAAACAGTAGTACCTACCCGAAGTGTCTTGGGCTAAATCCACCCCAATCGAAGCCTACCTAAAGAGTCTTAGGTGTAAGGTCGCCTCAAGCCATCACAGTCTAGGGGAGAATGAGAAGGAAGGAGCTAATAACTAAGGGAAAACACCCTCTCCCATGAAATGGGAGTGTTCGGCACTATGTTCTCAACATGGGTGTGGTGCAATAAAACACAAAAGTACAGATATATATATACCAAAACACACAGCCCAACCTATGGCTTCTAAACAAAGAAACTCAGCACGTGCCCCAGCACTGCTACTACAAATCATGCATACAACAAACAACCCCAACCCCATTTAGGTTTTCACATTTCAGTAGAATTAGTTTATTTAGTTTCTTAACTACTGGGAAACTATCCACAACCAACCACATCGATAATTCGTAAAACATATCCCTGCCATCCACAAATCAAGTTAGGAAAACATAAGCAACACAACCAAGCCCTTCTTATCAACCAACCAACCCATGATTATTATTCCCGTTCCATTACCATGACCCACCATTCATTAACTCTTCCACTTTTATTTAGTTTTCACAACCCACTGCCCGTTCACATACAACCCATCTCCGCAGCCCCGCTGCCAACCACCATAACCACAACCGCACCAAACATCATTATCCCTTTTACACCATTATCGCAGCCCCACAGCCCATTACTAACATAGCATTCACACCAACCAACAACCAAGTCAATCACCGTCCCGCTGCTCACCCTATCCAAGAAAACCAACAAAACACCCCCATCACATGCCACGTATCAAATCCAACAACCACATGTTCATTATTCCATTTTTTTTAACTAGGGTGATCAAACAAGGGTTCCAGATTTTAAACAGCCAACATTACGTGATTAACCAATTTCCACATTCCACAAAGTTTCCATCCATAAGAAAATCTAGAATGAGAGGGAAACATTTATTTGCGTAAGCAAAGGCCCCCAACGACCGTGATTTTCAGTAGGTAGAAGCTCATCCAATTCACAACATAATATCAAAAGATATAAAAAGTAAAGTAACAGCAATCACAAACATCCCAACCCCATTCTTTAACCAGTTATTATCTTTATTTAATGGTTCAACTGTTTCTCATTAAAAAAAGAGGATACCCACCCCGCAAGATGCATAAATTAGAGAGATGAAGGTAGGATCCCTACCTCAACAGGTTCCGATCACAACGCTCCCCTAGATCAACCTTAGAAGACGTCAGTCAGCGTCCGTCACTTCTGTAAGGTCCCGGTAAAACCTCCTCGGGTGGAAGTCGGAAAGAAAATGCCGAAGTAAAGTCAACGAATCCAAGCTCAGAAGTTTTTCCTCGTCGTTATGATCTCGTGGCCGCTGACGGATCGTAAATCGGAGCTCAGATGAAGAAGTTATGGAAGGAAGAGCCTTCAAGTCTCTTAAGAGAGCTCTGCTCAGAGGAGAGGGGAGGAGAGGTGTGTGTTGAAAAGGAGGAGGAGACACCTCCTTTTATAGGTGTGAAAATCAAAAGTACATGGTGTGTACTTTATGGTACATGGCGTGTACTCAGTTCTTTCACACGGTCTCCACGCGGCTTCCAACATGGCTCTGCGGCCATTGACTGGTCAACACACGGTTTGAGGGTAACACATACACGAGGAAAGACTACACGGTATGAAGTTTAGACACATGGAATGTACTCATTCATTGTACACGTCAAGGACACGGCTCCAACACGGCACACAACCTTTGACTGGTAACGCGTACGCGGGGAAGGACTACATGGCGTGTAGAACTGGACACACGGCGTGCACCAATTATTTCACACAGAAAGGACGCGACCTTCAACACGGGGTATACCCGGAAAGGGGGTACACGTCGTGTACTCAAAATACACGGTGTGTAGTTTCAAAATTCTGTAAAGTGTGGGAAAAGTCCATTTTACCCTCCAGAACACTTCGTGACCTTCTTTTTGACAAAGGAATAGGCCGGAGAGATCTGAGCCATTACATAACTAAAAATAATTTTTTTATCACCATTAAAAAATATTTGAGACATTAAAAAAAGTGAAATTTTATAATTTCTCTTTAATTTTATAATATTTTAAAAAACATATAAGTAAAATAAAATAAAAAGGTGATATTATAATATTCATTATTAATATAGATACAATAATTCGCTCCAATGAAATATATTCATGTGTTTGAATGATGTTTCTCCTTATCCAACTATTTTTATCCCTAATTAACCCATTTTACCTTTACAGTGATAACCAAAATTTTCAGTGGTAACTATTTTATTGAAAAAACAAAAAAAGGGATTATTTAAAAAATTTATACCAAATTATTCTAAATATGGAATCCATTGTTCAATATTTAATTCTTATACCTATTATAAATGAATTATAAATAAAAACACAAAACGTAATGGAAATCAATTTTTCATAAAAATGCCTTTTAATGTATAAAAATGTTTATATACCAATGTAAACAAGAATATTAATTTAAATGATCATAATTGGATAATCAATGATATTATAAAACAAATTTTCTTTCAATTTTTTTAAATTATGGGAAATTTTGAATTCATGAAATAGAAATATATTTTAAAAAAAACTGTAACACCCCAACCCTAGTTACCATGAGTCAGTGTATTATTACATAACATATGCATGATCATAAGAGATCATGTCTCAAAATACTGATTAGTTTAGTATCCTTGGAAGTACTATAAACATATATAATTTTTACATTACATCATGAAATAAAAAAACAACATTGTGTCCCCTTTGAACACACTCGTATCCATTGGGTTATCCTTCTAGGTTAATCATAATATACTTCTTCAGATACTAGGAAAAAAAATAAAGGGGTAAGCTCAGATGCTCAGTAAGGATAACAATATAGCAGAAACTATCATAAATAAGCACAAACATTTAAGGAAATGTATACATCTAAAACATAACCCTTTTAAACATATACTTCATCATTATATAGAAAATATAAATCAAATAATACTATTTACTTACTCACATGGATATTATACTAGTCAAATAGTCACATGTAATATTAATAGCTAATTTTATAATTATGGAATGCATAATGTCAGACATTATAACCACAAAGTCAAGGCCTCGTACCAAGACTCTAAATATAAATTTTTCCAAGGCCTTGTGCCAAGACAATAGTTTGTCTCATGAGACCTACTTATGCATAGAGGAGCTATATAGGTCTCCACCCATCACTTAATATGTCCAATTCATTCCTAATATGAAAATGTTGAAACATACTCTAAACATTCGTATTAAAATTATAATAGGAAATGTCAATTTTTAAACCTGAGACCATTAAAGGTATAAAAATTTCACATCCATTTTGAAACATAGATTATTCAATAAAATATGGAATATTGTATTATAATAAATCTACATTAATAAAGAATAATGATGTATATTTACATAGATTAAAATAACTAGTAAAACTATTTGAGATAAATATCCCCTTTTTCATGAAAACATTTTAAAGTCTCCCAATTTATTAAAGAAGTCATTTAAAAGAGATTTTTGAATCAATGTTTATCATAACACATTGAAAATTTGGAATGTAATGTTAATTTTTAAACATTAATTTCTATATAAATAAATCTGTAAAACAATTTTAAAAACATGGTCATTAATGAGAATGTTTTAGAAGAATAAATATTTAAAACATTTAAAATGATATTTTAGTTTTAGTTATTAACCAAATGAGAGACACTTGAATAAAAACAAATGAGGTAATAAAAACCTTCTTTATCATGATAATAAATGGATTCATGATAATCAATGTCAAAGTACATTATATACCCTATATAAAATTTAATTGGCGCATGACAGCAAATAAGTCTCAATGGAATGTAAATTGAGATGAAATCCATTATAAAGATAGTATCCTTCGGTTAAGGATAAATCATGGACACAATTATGTGTGAAAAATGTAAATAAACTCAATATTATTGGATATTATGTGTGAATAAATTATAGTAAATTCACACATATTCTGGTAAAAACAACACCAATGAATTGGATGTTTATCTCCATGAATGGAAGTTGAGTTAAGATTACTCCTATCAAATTCATATCAATGACATGAGAATTTATCAATGGAGTGGTTATGTGTATCAAAATTATATCCACACAAAGGTGAGTGTAAATTACTAAATAAGTAAATAAATAGTGATTTCACACATAATATTGGAGTAAAATAATCAATTAAGTTTGCGTAAAACCCAATGGTTGGAAATCGAAATTAGAAATTCCCTTACTAATTTGGTAACTTATGAAACATAAACCCCATGAAAAACGTATCATACAATAAAGATGTAAATTCCCATAAATTAAATTATATTACACAAATAATTCAATCAAGGGCAGTACATACACCACACCAAAGGAAATAGTATCCATATAACAGGAATCTCATGGGAATAAAATGTGAGATGAAAACACCTTACCCTGTAATTTTCCTTAGTTGAGGGTATTATAAACTCATTTATAAATGTTAAATAACTGTTATTAAATTATAAAAGAGCCACATATATAAATATGATATCATATATTATCCTATAATATTTCTCTATTAATAAAATATCAGTAGTATCATAGTTTCGGGTGTTAACTGATTCATTTTACTTTATATGTTTTGTTATGTAAGTCATGTTTGTTATGGATATGATGTATTCGATTCATATCCAAAATGATATTAAGTTCTTAAACATTATTTTAAATCATAAAATGAAAATTATTCTTGAATGGTTATAATGTGAAATGAATCTCATCGTGTTCGTGGAGACGATAATCCGTACGTACGAACAAGCGATAATATAAATCTATTGAAGGTGAAATCATATATAACTGGATGATATATAATATATAAATAATAATTAAAATTTTATATTTATTATTTACACAAATTATACACATTATTATACCCATCCAAATAAGGAAGTGTTGAATAAAAAACTACACCACGACGTAGAGACGGTAAGCCGTACGCACGCACGTATGGTGAATTTTTCATTCATTGGATGGATATAACAATGGATATGGTTGTAAAATATTTATAATAACATAAAAATATTTATAAGGTACTGGAGTTATTATTTTGGTATGGAAATAACAAAGAAATACAAAGTGGAAAAAGAATATAACTTTGAAAGAGGTGGTGAAATTATTACCTCTTCTTCGGGTGCTTCCTTTTGATTTAATCAAAAGGGATCCATAGGATGTATTTATGATCAAAGTAAGGCATATAGGTTTAAGTGAGGTTATTTGGGTTGATATTTTTGTTATGGTTGGCCGATAAAAATGGCTTTGGATGTGTTAATTTGAGAGAAGGGGAAGTACCCTTTTATAAGAGAGTTGAGGGCCACTTTATGAAAAGCTTAAAATATTATTTTATTATAAAATAATTTTCTATTTTTAATGACTCAATACAAATTTATTTCAAGGATAAGGTGAGTATGGGTCTACATATTCTCAACCGTTAGGTTTTAGATAAGTTTATGTCACCATATTAACCTTATCCTTTTGATTTAATTATTAGTTAAGTAGTTTAACTTTTACCATGTGTTCTGGGATTTTTATATTACACAGTTAATAAACATACTATAAAATTCCAAGATAACCTCAAGTGGTTAATTAATGAAATATCTATAATTATTTAAGTCATTTTTAAAAAATGTATATTTTTTGAAATGTTATATCATTTAATAATATAGTCTTTTCATTAAAAACCCATTTATGTCAATTTTGACAGTATTTAGTATTTTGTTTTTTTTAATGTCAAAATAACATGAATAATTCTAAAAAATAAATTATATCAATACTAAAATGTCATATTAACCTATAAAATTATTTTAATGCATAAAAAATTTCAATTTATATTTATTTTGATAGTTAGGATATCAATTATTTTAATCATTCATTAATAAGGTAATTAATGCATCATCATTGTGTCATAAATAAATTTACTTATTTAATGTCTAAAAATTATAAATAAAATACTATGATGTAGGATGTAACACCCCAAGATTTCATAGTGTGTTATTTCTTCAAAATAATTCAATAACTTGCACTACACGCAACACTGAGTTCAATCACACCATGACTTACAAAAAAAGCCATTCAAAAGAGGTTATGAATAGTATTATCTAAATTTTAAACTTTATATAATCCTTATAATTTTAGAATCCATATTATGAGTTTCTTAGATATAATGCAAGAACAAATTCATTTTTAGTATTGCACTTTTATCAACTTTTAATAGTGAACCCTTTTTAAATACAATATTTTAAACTTTTTGACTAAATGGGGACATAAAAAATTTAAAATGAAACATCCCAAGCTTCCACGGTACACTTTCTTTGAATAATACAGTAGCGTGTGTTGTACGCAACCTTGAGTTTTAACACACACCACAACCAATCAAACTAGCCGTTATGAATAGTAATACCTACTTTTTAAAAATATATATAATTTATATTTTAAAATGGACTTCATCTTTGGATTCGGAATATCGAATTTAGCCTAAGGTGAAATTTTGGTACATTTCGGATAACTTCCATATTTTGATGAATAGTGAAAATTACTAAATTTTAATTAAAAACAACTTTTTTAATCAAAATAATTAATAGTGATAAATTATGAATTTTAGTGGTTTTAAAGTATATTTAGAATATATTTTTACCATTTAATATAATGATGGTCATTGGACATAATTTTACAATTAAACCGAACATAAACAAGTGTCAATCTTTTGATAGTTATTATCTCTTAAAAACACGCTTTTTGTTTTGACAGCGGGAATTAATTTTAAATTAATTTCTGCCACTTCTGTGTTTAGAATTTAGGAAAATGGATTCCATATTTGAAATCAGGATGTTAAAATTGTGTAAATAGGTAACTTTTATTTTTAGACATTTTGAATAATTACTGCGGTAAATATTTTATTTACCATGGTTAAGGGTAAATCCGGTAAATAAGGGTTAAAACAATAATATTATAATAATACTAAATTACCCTAAAACGTGTCTTAACCCTATTGGTTGATACATGGTCGACCATGGGCATCTTTGGGTCGATTTTGGGACCCCATGGATCCATTTGTAAGTGATAATGACACTTTATTTTAATTAAGTTAAAATGAATACAAAAATGACACAAGCATATATCTTTTAGAAAACCAATTTTTACATTGGGTTATATATGTTGGATTTTAGATTATAAATATTCATTAGAAAGATAAAAAGATTTACTACCTCATTTAATTTTATTTATAATTTTTAGACATTAAATAATTTATTTTATATATGACACAATGATGATGCAGTAATTACTATAATAGTGAAAAATTAACATAATTGATATTATAGATACCCAAATAAATATAATATGAATCTTTTAATGAATTAAACTAATTTTCTAGGATAATATGATATATTAGGATTGATTTAATTGACCTTTTTCTAAGTAATCAATCTGTTATGAGTTTTAAAAAAATCAACTATTGAATAGTGTCAAAATTGACATAAAAGAGTTCTTAAACAAATATTATATTATTAATTGATATTAATTTCCTAAAAATCTATGGTTTGGCCAAGAGACTTATATCATGATCGTTTCATCATTAATGTACCACTTGGGGGTCGCTTGGATGTATATAGTTTGTTTATTAACCATATTATATAAAAATACAAAGAGACATTGTAAAAGTGAAACTAATTAACTTAGAGTTAATACTTAAAGATAAGGTTAATATAAGTACCCAAACCTATCTAAATTATATTGGTTGAGTGGATTTAGACCTATCCCCACCTTAACCTTTGAATAATCAACTTTGGAGCCTTTAGAAACAGAACATGAATTTATTATAAATTAATATTTCTAGCTTTTCCAAAGGTGCCCCTCACCCCTCTTATAAAAGGGCACTCCTCCTCCTCATTTCTTCACACCTTCAAAGCCTTTTGGTTCGGCCAAACTCTGCCCAAATACTCTCCCAACATCCCTCACTACATCCTAGAGTCCTTAGTTTGATCAGAAAGCCAACCTAAGGAGCCCTTTTGATCAAATCAAAAGGAAGAACCCGAAGAAGAGGTAATGATTTCACCACCCTTCTCCAAGTTCATTTCTTCTTCCACTTCTTCTTCCTTTGTTCTTACCATTCTAAAATAATAACTCCAGTATCTCACATATACTATGATGTTATTATAAATATGGTACAATCATATTCAGTATTCTATCCACCCTTTGAATAACATTTCACCATACGTGCGTACGTACGGCTTACCGTCTCCACGTCGTGGTGTAATTGTTATTCAATATAATATTATTTGGATGGGTATAATAATGATGTGTAACTCATGTAAATAATAAATATAACATGTTAATGATTCTGTATATATGATATACCATCCATTTATATATTATTTTAATATCAAAAGAATGATATTGTCGCTCGTGCGTACGTACGGACTACCGTCTCCACGAACGCGATAAGATTCATCTCCATCGTATCCATTCAAGTATAATTATCATTTGATGATTTAAAAATGATGTTTAAGGACTTGATATCATTCTGGATATGTATAATATACAACCTATCCATTAAAAATATGTCTTACGTAACAAAACATATAAAAGAGAACGAGTAAGTTAACACCCGAAACGACGATAATTCTAAGATATTATTAACAAAGCAATTTTAAAAGATCATATATGATATCATATTAATGTATATGATTATTGAATAATTTAATAACAATTATTTCACCATTATACAGGAGGTTAACCTACCCCATCCAATTAAAAGTGCAAGGTAAGGGTTATTTCACAATCTCTTCATTATCCGAGGTTGTATTATACGTAATAATCTACTGGGATCTCTTTATCATCCACATCCATGTTTCTTTGAAATGTATTTCAAAACATTTTTACTATTTACAAGAATATGGGTTAAAGTCATTTATACCCTTGTTTGACTTTTTATAAGAGGTTTATAAAGGAATCTTTCCGTCGTTTTCAAAACAAGGTCCTTTTTAACCTTTTCGACTGAATTGAGGTAAGAATGTTTTTTTTAACTTATACAGCGGGTGCGGTTATTTTCCGCCGTTATAAAATCGTCGAAGCTTCCCTTACATGCTTATAAGAATATTTTCAAAGAAAAGGTTTTCTTTTATAATTATTTGATTTTTAAATGATTTCAAAAGAGAGATATTTCTCTCAAATATATGAAAATCCAGTGCAAATGTATACGTATTTAACGCAAGCTTAAAAATGTTTTCAGAAAACCTGACTCTCGAGTTTGGTAGACAGGAAGGGATTGGGAGTGGACCCATCATGGCCTGTAATTAATCGGGAAGTCTCAGAATTAGTTATTTTGTTTTCAGAAGCTTGCATATTGTTTTCATAAAAACACTAGAGTATATTTTATCAATTTTAAACATAAGTATCTTCTAAAAAAATTGCATCGGTAGGTCTCATGAGACAAACTAGTGTCTTGGCACAAGGCCTTGACAAAATCTTATTTGTAGTCTTGGCACGAGGCCTTGACTATGTGGTTATGATAGTCTGGCATTATGCATTCCAACATTATGAAAGTGGTTATTGATTTTTTCATGTGATTATTCGATTAGTAGAATATCCATGTGAGTAAGTAAATGGCATTATTTCATTTTATTTATGCCATACCATGTTGAAAGTTCATGTTTGAAAGGCTTTTGTTTTAGTTATACATTGCCTTAAAAGTTTATTCTTATTTATGAATGTTTCCGCTATATTGTTATCCTTACTGGGCATTTGAGCTCACCCCTTTTCTATGTTTTATTTTTCCCAGGAAGTGAAGAAGTAAGTTATGAATGACCTGCAGGGATATTATGTGGGGATATGAGTGTGGATTATGGATACAATATGTTGTTGTAGTAGTTTTTCGTTTAATGATGTAATGTAAAACTTATGAATATATCTAGTGTTTCCAAGGCTACTAAACCAATCGGTCTTTCGAGATTTGATCTTTCTTGTGATCATGCCAATGTTACGAAGTAATGCACCGACTCTGGGTAGCTGGGGTCGGGGCGTTACAGTTGGTATCAGAGGAAGTTTAGTACAAACCTTGGAAGCTAGATTTAGATAAACTCTGATTAGAGCACGTAGACCTAAGATGAACTTTGAGGATTAGTATATAAGAACTTCCTAGAATTTTGGTATTGTAGAGATTTTGTGAGTTTTCCGAGCAATACATCCCTGTCTGGATACGAGCAGGTAGAGGCGGCTCTGGCACAGATGTACCTAGGGGTAAAACACGAAAACACTGCTTTGAGCTAGACTCGAACGGGAACTGGTGCACGACAACGGGCCTTGCTGCACTCTTGGTTACGACACTCCCGGGGGATATGCTTAGGATAAATCTCATTTTCTTTACAAATCATTATGAAGGGTTTATGAGTATATACTTCCTCAAAGAAAACATTTTTATGATTATGGATTATATCCATAAATAGTTCAATTTATGTTAAGTGTTTTATATGTATGGGATTATGTATTTTGATTCATAAACTGATCTAGTGTATGACATTGTTTAGAAATGGCGCCCAGTAGAAGGAATGAGACCTCCAGAAATGCACATGATCCAAAGAGAAGGAAGGATCATATCTTTCCTGGTCTTAAGCTAGAATTTATAAGAGAAATAGTCTCCCATGTATTATCATCATATGAAGAAATAATATCATGTGTTGATAAGATAAGAAAAGAGTTTACTGAGTCCTATGGCTTTGAAGGGAAGTAAGAGAAGAAAAGGATAGAAGAGAGAAAGATGGATAAAGGGAAGAGGGAAAAGAAGAATTTTCCCATATGTGGTAACTGTGGAAAGAAACACCCTGGAACTTGCCTGAAAGGAATGGGAGTTTGTTATAAGTGTGGAGGAAAAGGGCACAAAGTACGTGACTGCAAGGGTAAGAAAATGGTTTCAAATGTACAATGCTTCATTTGCAAGGAGTTTGGACACTACGCGAACCTATGTCCCAGTCAACAGACTATGCCGCAAATGATGTTATTGGATAATAATCATGTTATGATACTACCACAGATGAAGAGGAATGATTAGAGTTCTTATGTTGATTATGTCAATTGAGTGTTGTATCAACAATGTACTTGTTACAATAATCATGGAGTATATAAGGATTGTACTGCAGTACTATTTCATTAAGGACTTGAGATTGTGTGGAACAAAGAAAAGTGACTCAATAGCCGGATAAATTTTTGGAAAATATATGGTTGAGAGAATGATAAATCATAATATAGTTCTGATACTGAGGTAGTGATTTTGGAATAATATGTGATTGTTTTGGATAAATTATATTGGATATTCTTGACTACCCTGGAACTGATTAATGATTTGTATATTCCATCATTGTTGGGGTTTAAAACATTTTTGGATTAACGAAGTATATCCAATTTCTATATGGAATAAGGGAGCATGAATGTAATCAATAAGGAATATGGTAATTCAGGATGTTTCGGTGTATTAAAAGAATACATGATGAAGGTATTCATATGCTATTACGGGGTAAAAAGGTTCTACATTATGTTTACCTTCCTTATAAATGTTGGACTGTGAGTTTGGACAGAAGTATTTTGGATAGTTCTAGTTTGGATTATTTTGGATTTCCATAAAAGGACAACCCGAAGGTCGGGCGGCAACCTGTCGCGTCCGGCAAGGCTGCGAGACTTGAACCCGCAACCGAAGGGCGACAAGGGTGTATCACCTACCACTGGCCCAAGAGATGTCCTGGATTAAATAATGTAGTTTTTTTTAAAAGATCTGGTAGATGAATTATAAATTCGTTTATTTTGGAACCCTGTACGAATAGTATAAATATAATTTTTTTTACGAGTGAAAGATGAGTTTATAGTAGAAATTTATTAATGGACATAACTCTATTTATAAAGTAAGTATATCTCCTTATGATCTTAGCCAATCTCATAAATAAATTCCTCAATATTATGAAAAGCAACTTAGAACAAAAATTTTGTCCTAGATGGTACCTTAAATCATCACTAATTTATGGCTTTGGGATTGTTGGCCTTTTCATAGCCATGTCCTCTACCACTCTCCATCAGATAATTGATGGTTAGATTTCTCCTCCATATCCATATTTTCCTACATGGAACCCTAGTATGTGTTATTTTCGGTAGTCTTCATACTTTCCACTCTTTATTTTAAATAGAGGCCTCATTAATTCATTTTTCGATGTGGGATTTCAACTAATATATTTTGAAACGTCAAAAATGTGTTATCCCAATACCCTATATTTTGTTGAACCGATGGTACTTCAAATCATCATAGATTGATGAGTTTAAGGACCTCAATTTTATACTTTTTTGTGATTGATGACCTCAATCACTACCTATAAATATTTACGTTTTTCCTCCAATTATATGTCTCTAATTTCCACCAATGTTCTCCTAATCAAGATCATAATTTGGTGGTGACCCTTTCATTTCTCTTTTCCTCATATTAAGACTAAATTTTAGTAACCCAATTTCCGATGTGGGTTTTCCCACAAATATATTTTCTATTTTCAACCTTTTATTTTCGAAGAACAATTTCAAATTGCGAGGACGCAATTTATTGAAGGAGGGGAGAATGTAACACCCCAAGATTTCATAGTGTGTTATTTCTTCAAAATAATTCAATAACTTGCACTACACGCAACACTGAGTTCAATCACACCATGAATTACAAAAAAAAAGCCATTCAAAAGAGGTTATGAATAGTATTATCTAAATTTTAAACTTTATATAATCCTTATAATTTTAGAATCCATATTATGAGTTTCTTAGATATAATGCAAGAACAAATTCATTTTTAGTATTGCACTTTTATCAACTTTTAATAGTGAACCCTTTTTAAATACAATATTTTAAACTTTTTGACTAAATGGGGACATCAAAAATTTAAAATGAAACATCCCAAGCTTCCACGGTACACTTTCTTTGAATAATACAGTAGCGTGTGTTGTACGCAACCTTGAGTTTTAACACACACCACAACCAATCAAACTAGCCATTATGAATAGTAATACCTACTTTTTAAAATTATATATATTTTATATTTTAAAATTGACTTCATATTTGGATTCGGAATATCGAATTTAGCCTAAGGTGAAATTTTGGTACATTTCGGATAACTTTCATATTTTGATGAATAGTGAAAATTACTAAATTTTAATTAAAAACAACTTTTTTAATCAAAATAATTAATAGTGATAAATTATGAATTTTAGTGGTTTTAAAGTATATTTAGAATATATTTTTACCATTTAATATAATGATGGTCATTGGACATAATTTTACAATTAAACCGAACATAAACAAGTGTCAATCTTTTGATAGTTATTATCTCTTAAAAACACGGTTTTTGTTTTGACAGCGGGAATTAATTTTAAATTAATTTCTGCCACTTCTGTGTTTAGAATTTAGGAAAATGGATTCCATATTTGGAATCAGGATGTTCAAATTGTGTAAATAGGTAACTTTTATTTTTAGACATTTTGAATAATTACTGCGGTAAATATTTTATTTACCATGGTTAAGGGTAAATCCGGTAAATAAGGGTTACAAAAATAATATTATAATAATACTAAATTACCCTAAAACGTGTCTTAACCCTATTGTTTGATACATGGTCGACCATGGGCATCTTTGGGTCGATTTCGGGACCCCATGGATCCACTTGTAAGTGATAATGACACTTTATTTTAATTAAGTTAAAATGAATACAAAAATGACACAAGCATATATCTTTTAGTAAAACAATTGTTACATAGGGTTATATATGTTGGATTTAAGATTATAAATATTAATTAGAAAGCTAAAAAGATTTCCTACATAATTATATTTTATTTATAATTTTTAGACATTAAATAATTTATTTTATATATGACACAATGATGATGCAGTAATTACTATAATAGTGAAAAATTAAAATAATTGATATTATAAATACCCAAATAAATATAATATGAAACTTTTAATGAATTAAACTAATTTTCAAGGATAATATGATATATTAGGATTGATTTAATTGACTTTGTTCTAAGTAATCAATCTGTTATGAGTTTCAAAAAAATCAACTATTGAATAGTGTCAAAATTGACATAAAAGAGTTCTTAAACAAATATTATATTATTAATTGATATTAAATTCCTAAAAATCTAAGGATCGGCCAAGAGACTTATATCATGATAGGTTCATCATTAATGTACCACTTGGGGGTCGCTTGGATGTATATAGTAAGTTTATTAACCATATTATATAAAAATACAAAGAGACATTGTAAAGTGAAACTAATTAACTTAGAGTTAATACTTAAAGATAAGGTTAATATAAGTACCCATACCTGTCTAAATTATATTGGTTGAGTGGTTTTGGACCTATCCCCACCTTAAAATTTGAATAATCAACTTTGGAGCCTTTATAAACCGAACATGAATTTATTATAAATTAATATTTCTAGCTTTTCCAAAGGTGCCCCTCACCCCTCTTATAAAAGGGCACTCCTCCTCCTCATTTCTTCACACCTTCAAAGCCTTTTGGTTCGGCCAAACTCTGCCCAAATACTCTCCCAAAATCCCTCACTACAACTTAGAGGCCTTAGTTTGATCAGAAAGCCAACCTAAGGAGCCCTTTTGATCAAATCAAAAGGAAGAACCCGAAGAAGAGGTAATGATTTCACCACCCTTCTCCAAGTTCATTTCTTCTTCCACTTCTTCTTCCTTTGTTCTTACCATTCTAAAATAATAACTCCAGTATCTCAAATATACTGTGATGTTATTATAAATATGGTACAATCATATTCAGTATTCTATCCACCCTTTGAATAACATGTCACCATACGTGCGTACGTACGGCTTACCGTCTACACGTCGTGGTGTAATTGTTATTCAATATAATATTATTTGGATGGGTATAATAATGATGTGTAACTCATGTAAATAATAAATATAACATGTTAATGATTCTGTATATATGATATACCATCCATTTATATATTATTTTCAGATCAAAAGAATGATATTGTCGCTCGTGCGTACGTACGGACTACCGTCTCCACGAACGCGATAAGATTCATCTCCATCGTATCCATTCAAGTATAATTATCATTTTATGATTTAAAAATGATGTTTAAGGACTTGATATCATTCTGGATATGTATAATATACAACCTATCCATTAAAAATATGTCTTACGTAACAAAACATATAAAAGAAAACGAGTAAGTTAACACCCGAAACGACGATAATTCTAAGATATTATTAACAAAGCAATTTTAAAAGATCATATATGATATCATATTAATGTATATGATTATTGAATAATTTAATAACAATTATTTCACCATTATACAGGAGGTTAACCTACCCCATCCAAGTAAAAGTGCAAGGTAAGGGTTATTTCACAATCTCTTCATTATCCGAGGTTGTATTATACGTAATAATCTACTGGGATCTCTTTATCATCCACATCCATGTTTCTTTGAAATGTATTTCAAAACATTTTTACTATTTACAAGAATATGGTTTAAAGTCATTTATACCCTTGTTTGACTTTTTATAAGAGGTTTATAAAGGAATCTTTCCGTCGTTTTCAAAACAAGGTCCTTTTTAACCTTTTCGACTGAATTGAGGTAAGAATGTTTTTTTAACTTATACGGCAGGTGTGGTTATTTTCCGCCGTTATAAAATCGTCGAAGCTTCCCTTACATGCTTATAAGAATATTTTCAAAGAAAAGGTTTTCTTTTATAATTATTTTATTTTTAAATGATTTCAAAAGAGAGATATTTCTCTCAAATATATGAAAATCCAGTGCAAATGTATACGTATTTAACGCAAGCTTAAAAATGTTTTCAGAAAACCTGACTCTCGAGTTTGGTAGACAGGAAGGGATTGGGAGTGGACCCATCATGGCCTGTAATTAATCGGGAAGTCTCAGAATTAGTTATTTTGTTTTCAGAAGCTTGCATATTGTTTTCATAAAAACACTGGAGTATATTTTATCAATTTTAAACATAAGTATCTTCTAAAAAAATTGCATCGGTAGGTCTCATGAGACAAACTAGTGTCTTGGCCCAAGGCCTTGACAAAATCTTATTTGTAGTCTTGGCACGAGGCCTTGACTATGTGGTTATGATAGTCTGGCATTATGCATTCCAACATTATGAAAGTGGTTATTGATTTTTTCATGTGATTATTCGATTAGTAGAATATCCATGTGAGTAAGTAAATGGCATTATTTCATTTTATTTATGCCATACCATGTTGAAAGTTCATGTCTGAAAGGCTTTTGTTTTAGTTATACATTGCCTTAAAAGTTTATTCTTATTTATGAATGTTTCCGCTATATTGTTATCCTTACTGGGCATTTGAGCTCACCCCTTTTCTATGTTTTATTTTTCCCAGGAAGTAAAGAAGTAAGTTATGAATGACCTGCAGGGATATTATGTGGGGATATGAGTGTGGATTATGGAGACAATATGTTGTTGTAGTAGTTTTTCGTTTAATGATGTAATGTAAAACTTATGAATACATCTAGTGTTTCCAAGGCTACTAAACCAATCGGTCTTTCGAGATTTGATCTTTCTTGTGATCATGCCAATGTTACGAAGTAATGCACCGACTCTGGGTAGCTGGGGTCGGGCGTTACATAGGAAATAGTATTATATATCTAATAAATATTTATATTTAAATTTATCTTATGTATATCCCAATATTAAAAAGGGTTTAATTATTAAACTCTGAATATTAAACTTTTAACTCTTCTTTAAATAAAATAATAATAAATGTCTTAATCTAATCCAAGTTGATCAAAGAGGATCATATTTTATTCCTAAGGTTTATTTTGGTAGAAAAAAACTTATCCAATAAAATAAGGCATGTGTTAGGGTAATTATAATATCATTTGTACATTTAATTACCCAAATTAGTTTTACCCTTGGTAAATAAAATTTAAAAGTTACAATTCACCAAAAATTATGTTCATCATATTAGACCAAATTTTACTTACTAATTTCAATAATGTCTCCTGTATTTTTGAAATTCAATTCATAGAAGCGGTAAAATTATGTTTTAGGCAAATTTGAAAATGTGCCTAGAAGGTGGGTAAAAGACGATAAAAAGTTAAATGAAATTTTATATATCTAATATTATTATAAAATGACTTAAATAAATTAAATTTGACTAATATTGGTATTATTTATCTATTTTTACTTTAAGATATATTTAAATTAAAAATAATTATTTAAATAAAAAGTTGGCTTTAAATAATATCATAGTATTTTTCACTTTTCATCAAAAATTGAATGTTTTTTGAGAAATACCAAACATTCACCCAAAGATAATTTTACTATTCCAAATTCATTTATGAGGTATATTTTACCAAATTTGAAACATTGAATTTGTATAAAATAATTTTAAAGAAATAATCCCATTGTCAAAACTAGAAAGCCGATTTTTGAGAAGTAAAAACTCTCAAAAGATTGATATGTGTTTATGTCCAATTTCAATGTAAAATTAATCCCAATGTCCAAAATTTTATTAAATGATAAACATAAAATATAATTATAATTTAAAACCATTAAAATGTGTAAAATAACGATATAAATTATTTTCATTAAAAAAGTTGTTTTTAATTAACATTTATTATTTTTCACTATTCATCAAAATATGATAGTTATCAGAAAAGAACAAACAATTTATCCAACCTAAATTTTCAGGTCCCAAATATAGGGAAGAAGTTTACTTTGTCAAATTAAATATAAAAAAGTGTAAAATATTATATTTAAAAAAAGTTCTCAATTAAAAGGCGGTAAAATTTCATTTTATTGGAAAACACTTTTTCTATCTGAAAAATTGAATTTGTTCTTATATTATTTCTAGGAAATACATAATATGAATTTTAAAAGTATATAGAGTATATAAAATTCATAATAAAGTTAATAATAATCAAAAACACTTTTTGAACAACTTTTTCGTTATGTCATGGTGCACTCGAACTCGGTGTTGTGTTTAGCACAAGCTATTGAATTATTTTAAAGAAAATAACTTACTATGAAATCTTGGGGTGTTACAAAAATATAATTTTTCACTATCCACTAAAAAATCAAATATTTTAGAAGAATCCCAAAAATTAACACTAATAAAATTCTAGTATGATATTTCAAAAATTATATTATTTTAATGAAATAATATATATTAAATTACATAGTATTATTTATAATATTATTTCAATAAAAAACAATTTAGAAGGAAATATATTTTTATGAATAAAATAACTTAACCAAAAATCGAGTGATGATTTACTAATAATTCATCAATACAATTTTTATTGATTATAAAAGTTATATATATTTTGTAATTCTCTTACTTCTATTCATACTCTCTAATTCAATAGTTATTAGGAAATTTACATAAAATATTAATATTTTTTTGTTCATTTATGCTCAGTTTTGTGTGTCATACATGAAATTTAACATAGTTTTATTTTAAAATATTAGGTGATTCATCAACCAAATTTGATAAATTGAGTCCTCAAAATATTAAATTGTTCTCAATAATAATGGGTTTTAAATTTAAAAATTACTTAGTTGGAAACCCATATAGAAAAAATGGGTATCAAAACAACCTCTATAAATGAGTGAAAGGGAAATACAAATGTCATCTAGAGTTACACATAACTTGGCTTCAAATTGGAGATCATTAGTAAGAATTAAAAATATGTACATAGCGGAAAACATTAATGTACAAATAATTATAGGGACTGCTATAGGTTATTGATCACAAGAAATTGAATGATCATTTGTATGATAATAACTAAAAAATGATTAATTAGTGGGGATTTAAAAAGAACATTAATTCATAAATAATTAATTTAATATGACAATTTTTTACTTCAAGATACTTTTCCAAGATATAATTAATTTATTTACCATATAGTTTAAGAATAAATGGGAATATACAAACATGACATTTTGAATTTCATATTTTAATAATTTTCCACCACAATCCCAACTTATTATAAAAATGGTGTGTATCCAAATGAGTAATTATGATGACTAAAGCACAAAAATAAACTTATAACATATCAAATTATCCAGAAAAGATACAAGATATTCCTTCAGTCTTTATAAATTTAAAAAAAAAGATCATGATAATATAATATCCAAAAAAATTATAAATGTTCATATAAATAATTAATATATAAAAATAAAAACAATCCAAAAGGTTCATCCTAGATCATTC
Source organism: Viscum album (assembly GCA_963277665.1). Classification (NCBI taxonomy): domain Eukaryota; kingdom Viridiplantae; phylum Streptophyta; class Magnoliopsida; order Santalales; family Viscaceae; genus Viscum; species Viscum album. The sequence continues at coordinate 1,375,718,466 of OY728135.1, forward strand.
CCTAAATAACTATCCTTAATATTCATCAAAATATTTATAAACCAAGTTCTAAACCCAAAAATCATAAATCATTAATCATGTACTCATCCACTAAGAATTTATTATGTATCTTTAAACTATATTAGTCATCCATAAATTCATATACAAAAAATTAATATTCCCTAATCATAAAATGTCTAACATATACAAATATTTTATTCAATATACAACCTGAATCACCATAATTTCAGAGTAAAATAATAAAAACATGAAAACATAATTCAACTTATATTACTAAAAAAATATCTGACCTTATTTTAATGAATTTTTATATAAAGTAATTTCATTATTTAACAAAAAATATAGTGATCTTCTCCCAAAATAACATTAATCGTTATATTAAAAAATCACTTTCCAGTCACATTTTTATCTCAATGATAAACTATATATTCCATAATTTTAATAACCGATAATTACCTTATCATCTAGAATCATATAAATCGTAAGGATTATTAATACCTTCAATCTCATGTCTATAAAATGTCAAGGTATTATTACAGAAATAAATTGTTTGCATATTAATCAGAGGGGTTATATATACCTTGAACATTTATCAAAACTCAATAAATGTCACCCAATGTATACCCATCACATAAAACCCAGAATGAGTCTTCTAAGACATTAAATTTATGATCAAACTTAATACTAAAAAGTTTTTATGATATCCATACTCTTATGTTAACCTCACATGAAGACAAAATTTCTTCCAAAAATTATCCCTATCCTTATTCCTTAAATTAAATTGTAGATAGTTGAAAAAATTAAAAAAACATGATAACATAAATCATGTTGTCATTTAGTCACTAATCATTTACAAATTCATCAATACTATATAATTTAATTTATGGATATCAATTAACTCTTTATCCCAATTAAACATTTTCATGTCATCATCATACACAAAATAGTGGTTATCAATTCCTCAATCATGTGTTTTCTACAAAATATCACCTTACATTTAAATAAAAATTATAGGTAATCAATATAATTCAACATATTCTTAAAATAATTAATTCAAAAATTATGAAAAATTATCATTAGATATTTCGGGATTATTATAACCAAAATATAATTGATTAAATTGTTTTATAGAAAAATTATAAAATTCTAACATAAAAACTCTTTAGTCCCAACACATTAAGGATTAGAATAACATATTTCCATCCTCGGTTTAGTAGTTAACCCTTGGAATCATGCATTTTTTAGATAATTTCCGTATTCCCCACACATAAGACTCTGAACTATAAAGGGAGAATTAAGATGTTATTCCTATACCACCATAAAAATCTTCATTTAACTAAATAATTACATTATCTATGAACTTCTATTCAAAAAAACCTATTTTCCATTACTCTATGAAATATACATGAACCTTATTATGATGTTATCAAGATATAGAATGATAAACCATATTTCCTCTATCGTATTCATGAAACTCCATTTTTCTTTTATTATGTGTGTTACGACACTCACCCATGTTGATGATTTTAATTATATAATGAGATAGATGATTAGGAATTATCACATGGTTTCATATTCTATCTTCTTTTTAATTGGGTTTTTCCTAGGGATAATTATTCCATTATACATCCCATATTGTGTTAACATAAATCTTACATGTTCCATCCGTTGATTAAAACCATTAATTATAGTTAGAGAAACAATAATCATAGTGTGGAACGACATAATCATGAAAAATTATATATTGGATGTCTTAATAATGACAAATTATATTCAATCTATGAAAAATTATATTTAACCAAGGTCATAAATGATCAACATCAATTCATATAGTTCAAAATAGTCAATAATGTTTTTTAATTAACCCAAAAATATCCCTAGTGGGTGTGAAAATAAGTGAAAAATATAGGAACATTAATCATGTTTATTAATGATGGAAAAGACATACTTCAACCAAATATTTTCAGTATTCTTACCCCTATATGAATTTGTTACAAAACCATTTCCTCTAATAGTTTAAATATATGGATATATTTATAACAATTCTATACAGCTAATATCTTATAATGAATTTAGGGTTTTATCCTATAAAATTGATTATTAAAAGAATTTTCACTAATTTTTTTCTAATCCGAATTGAAAAATATTAACTAAACATGATTATATTAAAATTATAATGATCAATACTTTTCTTATATATATGACATATTTTAAGATAAATTTAAAATATATAACATTAGGATCTATATAAGAACCATAAAGGTTTAAGGTAATTGCAGACTAGAAAACGTTTTATCATATTTAGGTACATTAGTTACCAATACTCATTATATTATTATCAATTTACACCATTCTTGAAATAACCTATGTAAAAAAATTCTTCCAAACCTAGGTAAATAAACCCTAATAAACGGAGATCTTAGTTTCATAGTAAGGGTAAACATGGGGGATAAAACAATTTTATGATATGAAAACTAAGATAAGAATAAGTGAAAGAGATCATAACCATAAGATAAAAAGTTCTCACGAAATATTATCTAGATCATAACAGTGATTCATTTCATAAAAAATAATTAAATACATGAATCATACGAGTTTGAAAAAATAAAAATCAAATCATTTATAATATTTTTGGATCATAATCATAACATAAAATAGTGGCATAATCCTAAAAATAAAAACTACTACATATGTCATGTTTATCTATAGAGATCAATAAATCATAGTGGATTAAGAAATGAAACACATTTAAAATATCTTAATAGATCAAGTATCATCACTTTTATCATATATTGGATCAAGAATCCATAAAATTTTCCCATAATGGATTAATCACATCAACTTGTTTCCCATGGTGGATCAATCACATCAAAGGTTTTCCCCTTAACCATCAATGAGATATAAAACATTATCCAATTAATTGAAGGGACATATAATTATGATCCCACCCATAATATATGGGAAAAAATACATATGTATGATATAATATCATAAAACATTTATCATATCATCATTCCATAACTTTTTTAAAATAAAACAAGATTAAAAAACATTTAGTAAATTTATTATTGCATAACACGTGGAATGTAAACAGGTTTCATAAACATCTCATCATTATACCCATAAACCATATAGGGAATGAATATGTATGAAAAAAATGGATTATGTTTTCAAAAGGCATAATTAACATAAATTAATATTATTATAGATGAAAATTAATTCAAGAGATAAATTTAATATTTCTTGAAGTAAATGTGATTCTTAGTTCAAAACACTATCCAAAATAAAACATTTATAGAAAATATTTTTCAAAATATTTTCATAGAAATGATTCATGTAATCATTTAAATTATTTTTTGATATATATATTGGTCATGATTGTGTTAATTGTTTTTTTATCAAAAATTGAATGTAAAAATATCACATTCCTTTTATATTTTTAGTAAAATTCAAAATTTCTCCATTCATAAAAAAACAAGAAGATTATTTTGAAATTTTTATAGAATGTATAAAATAAGTAAAAATAGATTTTAATATTTTTTTAATAACTAAAATTACTCTTCAAATAATTTTAATAAAAATGTGGAAATGAATGAAAAATATTCCCCATCAATTTTCAAAACAAAGTTAGTTTTCATTAAAAATATAATTTTGTTCTATTGAGTACATAAATGGATGAAATTGAAAGGAAAACATATATTACATAGAAATAATCATAGAATAATAAAAATTAAAGGTTTATATTAGTTATGGATCATTAAAGTTACTTAATATAAACTTAAGAATAAATAAACTCGATTAAAATTGTATTGATACATAAATCCAATACATCAACACTTGAATTTATTTGTATAAATTAAAAATTACTGTATAATTAAAGTATAATTATAATAAATTTTTTCTAAAATTATAATTATAAATATTGTTAACATATCAAATTTTATGACCCATTTATGAATAATTTTTTATTTAAATCATTATTCCAGAAGATAATTACTTTGTTTCTTATGCACGTTTCACATAGGTAGTTATGATCCTTATACATTGATCGTGATTATATCATATAATTTTTTATAATTATATAAAAATAATATCTAATAATTATATATATAATTACTTTTATCAATAATAGATAGATATAGAAAAATTAATTACACCTTTCATAGAGAAAGTAGGTCGTACGTACAAATAAAATTTGGTGGAACATTTTGATGGATGAAACCAAAGAATGGTAAATAATAATTCTACATTATATAATAATTAATATATCATATATATCATATATATTCATTTAATAAAATTTTATTATAATTCATGAAAAATATAAATGAAAAAATAAATATATAACTTCATGAAGGTGGTATTTTAGACATACAAACGAGTGACAATGTCATTTTTGAATGCATTGTGAGAGGCTCGATAATGGATGCTAAATAAAAATAGAAAACATTAAAATGTATTTAAGATATTTAATTAATTTATTTAGTCCTTATACCATATATTTAGAGGTTTTATAAAAATAAAAAACAAAAAATGATCGGTTGAGTGCTATACCTCATTATTGATAAATGACATTCGGCTTACAACTTAAGAAATAAAAGGATGGAGTTTTGGATAGAATAGAAGATCGAGAATGATTTTAGGTAATATATTTTGATATTATGTTATATATTTTTTGAGATACAAGGATAAAAAAATATTAATTATTATAAAGAGGAGGTTCCCTATTATAAGTGAAGGGAGGCACACCTATCAAATTACATAGTGTATTAAATTAATATAAATTAACATACTTGTAAAAAAGGATCAAAATTTAAATAAATTAATGATAATACGAGTTTGATTAAAAATTATATCTTTCAATAAAATATTTCCAGGTATTGTTAACTTTTTTTCTTTATCAGTTGGTTTTAACCCACTACATACCCATTTTACATTTACCATGATATTAATGTTTTTTTACTAATTAGGGGTTTGGAAAGTTACTATAAAAGGAAAAATAACACATAAATAGACTAAAAATTATATTTTAAACAATATAAAATTTACTTCCATGATTTTAATTTTTTAAAAATTTTAAACCATCTAAAAAATAATTTTGTATTGTAAAATATCATTAATTACATTTTATAAGCTATATAAAATATTATGATATAATATTTTTCATACTCATGTAAAATGTATCCACAATGAAATTTATTTAATTATAAAGAGGGTCTGGTACTATTATAGTCACCCAATAATATTTATATATGTTTGTATTTGATCTTAATTAATATTGTTTTGTTTAACCCCTTCGAAAACATTTTTAACCTTAACTACGGTATTTAATTTATCAATATTAAGGGATTTTAGTTATACATATAATGTGAAAATTAGAATATTATGGTAAATTGAATTAAATTTTAGATGATTTTAATTAATAAATATATTTTTCATGATTCTATTGATTTTTAAATAATATTATATAATATTATTTAAATTAAATTATCATTAATCCCATTTTTGATAGTATTTATTTTGTTTGACATTGAAAAAAATGTGGAATAAATTTAATAAGAATATAAATATATAAAACATCTATAATATGTTATATTTATATTCAAAATTTTTGGGAAAATATAAATTACCCCACAAATAATATTTTTAGAGTTTTTTATTATAATTTTATTAAATTTTCTATAGTATTCAAAAGCATTGTGTGAGTATTACATGGGAATTTACAGTAATTTTTTCATCACAAAAAATATAAAAATAACCATGTCAATAAAATGTTATTAAAATTTATAATAAAATTTTATAACTTATCATGTGTTTTTTATCTCTATCGTAAAATATTATATATATTAAATGTAATAAAGTGTTATTTTTTGACTATATATGTTACTTAAATATTATAATTGAAAAATTCAACAATAAAAGGAATAACATTTATATATTTTTATTTTTGAATGATTATGGAATAAATATACTCATCCAATAAAATAAATTCATGTTTATTAATGAATTTAAAGACTTATGAAATTATTTTTAAAACAAATTAACCAATTTTTCCTTTACTGAGATAACAACACATTAATTTGGTTACTATTTATATTAACAAAAGGGTCCTATTTATCAAATTATGACAACCTAATTATAAATATACAATCGTATTTTCATGATTATATTTCTAGAAGTTGTATAAATTAATTACATAAATTATGAACTATGGAACGAAAAACGTTTTTCATAAAAATTTATAGTTCTATGTAAAAATGTTTTTGTAAAAAATTAAACAAAAAAAATTAATTAAGATAAACATAGTTCTATTTTAATAAATTTAATAGTATTAATATTAATTAGATAATATTATAAAAAATGTAACAATGTAAATTATTAAAATAAAATACATTTCTCAATAAAAATTACTAATTTTACTCATTTCAAGAAAATATGTATTTCCAGAAAAATTCCAAAAATTCAACATATGACAATTTTGATACAATTATTTGGAAAATTATATTGAATTTTTAAAAAAAAATTTCTAAATGATCTAAAAATTAATATAATATTCAAATAATAAAATAAGTTTTAATGAAAATGATTTTTTAAGAATAAAATCACTTTACCATAAATTGGGTGCTTATTTTCTAATAAATTATCAATAAATCATAATTTATTATAAACTTTATACATATTTCTCAATTTTTTATTTTATTTATACATGAGAATTCAATTTCAATAATATAATGGTCATTACATAATGATCTCCTGGGTTACTTTTAAGCATAGAGTTGAATGTTTTATTTTATATCGATCACAATGTTCCTTTAAAATCTCTATGTATTAAAAAATTAGGTTTCAAAAAATCATAAAAAATTCATAGTATGGTATGGAATTTCCATCTTTTATCATTGGGAGATAAATCACCTAGAAATGTCACCATATTTAATATCAGTCAACTATAATAAATAAAGAATAATAAAACATTATATATTAGTTATTTACGACGTGTAGAAATTGAATAATGATACAAACCAACAATATAACCTATAAAGTCCTTATTATTTTCCATTGAGGAAGGATTCAAATAATGCTAATAGATTTTCCCTTAAAAAATACTTGGAGTGATTAAAGAAGTATAGAGGAACAAAAATTCAGGATAATGGTCTATGTTGGACTATGCAGAGTAGGAGGAGGGTGTTATAGTGAGATTAAGTGGAAATTAATAAAAATTTCATCATCCAAATTAAATATGGTCAAACAATGATTACCTATTTTTCCTGTATTACCCAACTAGTGATTAACTATCCATAAAGTCTACCCCCAATAACTGGCCAATGGGTATCTAAGGACTATAGAGTCCTAAGACTAGTAACTGGGTACCTGGTGATTTGAAACAGGTACCTAATGACCACTAATACTTTTTTAGATATAATTCCCTAGCTACCACTCTCTAAAAAACCTTTGACCCATGTTTCTTTTATAACATATCACAAATTAAGCATTAAAAATTAATAAAAATTCAAGATTTTTCTACAACTTGTACTTTGAAATTTAAGGGTTTATTTAAAACACACTCATATTTATTTTAATCCTCAAGAATTATTTGTAATGATCCTTATATAATAACTCTGCCCATGGGATTTCATATTAGGCACTACTTTTTAGGTCTCCTCTTAGATATTCTAATTCTACCATTACACTTCCAAAAGTTTTATATTCATTTATTGCAACATTTTTTCTAGTTGCACAGACCCCACTCTAGGATATGATTCTAAAAACACATAATTTACTCATAAAGAAACTAATTTTACTCAAAATTAAATTCACCATTTTAAATATCATTATGTTTTTTATATAAAAAATCCATGATCCTAAAAGACTATAATATTTTGATACTTTATACATTAATGGGTTCTCAAAAATTATTTAATCCATATATCCAACAAACACCAAAAAATATGAATTCATCGTAAGAAAATTAAAATATGTAGATTCTTAGGTAAATGATAAATTAAGAAATAATTATCCTTATTGAACCTATATTGTGTTTTTTATGATCAAAATCACATTAGGTGTTTCTAACATGTGTTTTGAACGTTTTATGGATGTTTTTTTAAAACATTTCCAATTGAATCAAGAAAATTGTGTGATCCCATTATCCCAAAAGTTTTGTTAAAATAAAATAATTTTTACTTCTCCATGGATTATAAAATAGTATATTGAATTCATTCAAATATTCTTAATATGATTACACCATGATTTAGTAAGAAGTAGTGGGGGTTTTGAACAATGATTTCATAAGTGAAAAATGCTCAATTGACATGCACAATAATGTTTTACTAGTCATGGTGTCTTATTTTCCTACCACTGTAACACAATTAATGGAAACAATTGTTGTTTTAGTGGTCATGGGTTATCAAATTAGTTATTGTGGAAAATAACCAACAAAACAAGGCTACATCCATGGTTCTTAGTGTGTAGGCGTTAAAATTGTAACTAATTTATCACCATTCCAGGTTGTAATCAATGTTTTTTTTTCATGTTAATATTTTGGGAATATAAGTGGATCATTCATGTGTTATTAAATAAATTTATTAAAGGCCCTCACAGAGCCCATTAAATCAACAACAAGGCACGTGATACATTTTATAATGTCCTAGACATCTCCGGTCCGTTCCATTACTGATTTCTAGTGTCTAAGGTGTTTGGGAGGTCCATGGGACTTATCCCTAACACTTTTCCAAAATTTTAGTTCTATAAATATTGTTTCTAGCATCAGTAGGTGTATAGTGTTTCTAGGATCGGTAGGTGTACAGCGTTTCTAGGATCAGTAGGTGTACAATATTTCCAGTATCAGTAGGTGTAGAATGTTTCCAGCATCAGTAGGTGTACATTGTTTCTAGGATCGATAGGTGTAAAGTGTTTCTAGGTTCGGTAGGTGTACAATGTTTCCAAGATCGGTAGGTGTACAATGTTTCTAGGTTTGGTAGGTGTACAATGTTTTGAGGATTTTTAGGTGTACTGTGTTTCCAGGATTGGTAGGTGTACATTGTTTCCAGGATCAGAAGGTGTACATTGCTTCCAAGAACGGTAGGGATATAGTGTTTCCAACATCGGTAGGTATACAATGTTTCCACCATCGGTAGGTGTAAAATGTTTCCAGAATTGGTAGGTGTTCATTTTTCTAGCATCATCATATTTACAATGTTCCTAGCATCGGTATGTGTACAATGTACCCATCATCGGTAGGTGTATAGTGTTTCCATGTGTGTTTCCAAATTCCTACAGTTTATCCCCTTTGACATTTTCTTTAACGTAAAATGACTTCAAGTACTATTTTTATGGGATTTATGGGAAATTGAAATCTCATAACTCCTATGTTAACTTTCCTAAGCCTTAGGATGCCTTTACATGGTCAAACCATGTGGCTTAATGTGATTCTCTTTTAATGGAAAATCCATAATTTCATAAATCGTTACTATGTAAATCCACTAAAGGGATGAGATATCTTCCTCCTTTATTTTACATTATTTTTCCCTGGTGCGAGATGCTCGAATATTTTCTTCTTACCATAGGATCTATGTGATTTAACCATAATCCTTGGATCGTTTCCCCTTGAAGTTTCTTCTTGCTGCATGTGCACCCCCTATTGTGGTGCAAGAAACAAGTGTCTATCTGTCTTTGATAGATGGTATGATCTACCACCCTTATTTTTTTCTTCGATTATTCTTCTCCCATTTCTCCTTTCCATGTTATGGAATGTGAACTCCATGATTCTAATGTAGTTTTATTAAGGGTTGGTTGGTGCTGTTGTGCCATGTTATCCTCAAGTGGATGTAGTTGTCACGAGGGAGGTGATCATAATCTTTTGTGTGGATCATTCATGAATAAAGAACATCAAGAACCTTTTGAGTTAGAGGATTATTTTATTCTCTATTCTTTTATGTGAATTCGTATAGTTAGCATAATTTAGCCACAAGACCACAATTTAATTGACAAAATAAATATTTGAACCGGAAAAATCAATTGGTATAGAACGTATGTTATTACCTATTGTTTTAATAGATAGTGTGATATTTATTCGCCCCTTGTTATGTATGTCGTTCTTCATTGAAATTGGTAAAGAATGTAAATTGTGATTAATTGTAATTATTTTTTGATATATAGTGGCATGTAAATAAATCTAGTTATTGTTTCCGTAATTTAATGTTAATCAAACTGGTACAGTAAGCATGTTTAATTAATTGTGATAACTTACTTTTTTGGTTGCCTATAGTCGGATCCAACAAATAATAGATCTATTAATATCCATATGGACCAAATAATCAGCTGTTTGATAAAAAGATAATGCATGGTAGGGTTCTGAGATACCCTCTTTCTTGTAAGGCTGAGTGCCTTGTGCTTTGGAGCCTTGAGAGCTCATTATGTTTGAAGGTTGGATGTCTTGATTAAGGGATATGATCCCAGTTCATATGATTTTTTTTCCTTATTCTTGTGTTGTGATGTGATCCTAGATGGCTATTGTGATATGTGGGGGTAGGAAGGCCCATTGGTTGTGCTAGTAGTTGACGCATAGAGAGTCAAGATACATCAGTTTATGCATGTGGGTGTCGAGGACGACACTGTAGATGATAAAATAGGTTGTATGTGAATATTTGGATTCTTACTAAATCTTGTTCGTTGTTTATCTACATTACTTTACCTACTTCTTATGGAATATGGTCTTTCTTACCCTCCTTCCGAAAAGGGTAAAGATGTGTTAGGTATGTCGTGTTCTTTCTCTGCTTAGCTTCTCGAAAAAGAATGGGTCTACTTTTTTGCTATAGGTGGAAAAAACGTGAGAAGTAGTTCAACTACCAACCATGTTGATCCACCTTATGTTTAGTATTTTAGAATTTTTTTTATAGATTTTCTACATATATGGGAAAGTAATAATGATGTTAATAAATAACTAAAAGAATTATGCTAACCCATGGGGTTGATTTTTGTTGGGACGCAATGTTGAGGTTACAATTTAAAAGAAAAATAGACTTTGGGTGTGGTACTAATAAAATATAATGTGGAATTGTTACTGGTTAATTAATGTTTAATAAATAAAATAACATAAATTGAAACTGATTAAAAGGGATAAAATAATATAATTTAGCTCTTTAAATGGTTGTGTGCTTATATGATACATAGTATTAGTAGTTGATCCTAGGTGTTTGAGAGATGTTAGCTACAGTTGAGTTTGAGACTTTGTTTTTCCACAGTGTGGTTTTGAGCTATATTTTATAATGTACGTTTTTCATTTCTATACGCTACCCACCCTATCGGTTAGAGTGATGGAAACCCCATGGATTCTAAGCCTGGGGGGTGTGTTTTCCCAAACATTCTGGTGGGAGGATGGATGGGTGACTATCCCCTTTGTCCCCGCTCTCTTCTCCGGGAAGTTACTTGTGCTTGTAGGCACAATGGTTAGTTTTCCCCATATATGTGTGTAGAGGGATGTAAAGACTTGTGGTTATTTACACATAAATATTCGGGATATATTTTCCAATGGACTACTATATATGTAACGTGTATATGTTGTGATGTCTTGAGGATCCTTACTCGGTGTATGGGCTATAATGGCTTGAGGTATAATTCTCGACGTATGATAAATGTTATTCGAGATGGGTTGTCTTTTAGAAACTAACTAGTTATTTTTGTTACACGGAGGTAGCAGTTATTCTACATGAGTTTCATGTTGTGGTTCTTCACCTAGGTGTCTATGAGAAAGCCTTTTGGAGAGAGGGCTTAGAATGTGCGATGTTGGGTCAAAGAGGAAAACCAGTGTGGAAGTGGTAGAGGGGTATCCTTGATATTATTTTTTATATTATATAATCTTGGATGTGATTCATGGTGAGAGTATCCATGCTGAGGTTGTGAACATAGTGTACCTATTTAGATGATGATTTAGTTTCACTTGTTGTACACTATGCTTTAGCATTCTTTATTTACGTTTCACAAGAGGCTCCATGGAGGATTCTACTGAGTATACTTTTATACTCATCCTATGTATATATAAACTATTTCTATGGTCACATGTAGAAGGATAGAGATCAGGCCGATTACTACTAGTGTGTGGTTGTAGGAGCTGTTCATGCATCATTATTGCTTCTGGATTTTCTTTCTATTAGTACTTGCGGTTTTTCCTTTCGGTTGTAGTAGTTCTTTTATGACTTACATATGTGTACTTGAGATTACATTTATATTGAAATCTCTGTTGTATTTGGTTGTTGTCTTTTTTATCTCTCTCTTTTTCATTTGTTCTCTTAAATGGAAATGCCTCCCATTTGACTTTTTATTATACCCTTAGTGCTACTCTCCATCCTAATGCCTACTGAATATAGGACTGGGGGATCACTTTCTCCCTTATCACATTTTCAGACTTGGAGGGGTACACATTGTGGGGAGGGGGTCATGATAGAGTGGCATCAAAGGTCTGTTAGAGGGATAAGATGGATTTTTGGTGTTAGGAATAGGTGAGGTTGCATGGGTTTATAGGGAAATAGTGTCAGTTAAATTTATAAAGTGATGTAAACTATAGAAACCAGCTGATACATAGGCATTTAGCCCCCCCAGTGATATGATGCATGGACATTTATGTTTACAATGGATACTAAATGAGGTGATATTAGTGTAGGGTAAAGACCTAGGAAATGTTCAAACATAATTCTTATTTGTGTCTATGTTTGAATGGGTAGACCTTGGGATAGGTTAACATTAGATGAATAAATGAAAATAATTAATTAATAAACTTATTCCAGGTTTAGGAGATCCAACTATTTTTTACTTTATAGGTATGGATCCAGGTCGACATACCCATCAGGTTCTTGTAGAATAGGTCTAGTAGGCTACGCCAACAGAGTGCCGCACTGTAGAGGTTGACGGAGAGGACCCTTGGATGAGGAAACTATGATAGTTTCAGCACCATAGTATACAGAAGTATGAGGGATCCATTTTAAATGTAGTCACATATTAATTTTTATAGTAGGTTGAGATAGCCTTCAGATCAATCCATGCTCAAAAATAGCATTGGGTGCCTTTGTTTGTGACGATGCTGGGGGTGGCAGTGAGGCAGTTGTTGTTCCTATTCCTCGGGATTTGTGTGGAGTTGACGATCTTGTTGGAGGATTTTTGAGATAAATTTAGAGATGAGTTGAGTTCGTTTACCATGAAGGCATCCGGTCGCTTGGAGATTCTTACCAACAGAAAGGGGATCTACAGTGAGAGGGAGTTTGGAATCCATTTCAGGAACCTTTTATGATATTCTTCGGATCTATTTCCAGATTAGGAGACCAGAGAAAGTCATTTAAAGGTGTCTTTGCATCCAGAGATCCAGTGCCATGTCACCCCATTTATGCTGAAGACATATCTTGAGGTGCTGGGGAGGGTAGAGGTCCTCAAGAGTACATTGGATAGAACAACATCATCACGATAGGTGAGTCATCATGTTTTTTCATGAAGTAGAACTTTGGTTTGGGGTTCCCAGATTTCGTGGAAGAAGAGTTTTTGTTTGGATGAGGGTTGGGTAACCCTCAGCATCTTGTTTCTATGGGGGAAGTGACTCTAAGGCCTATTCCAAGGTATCAAGCCCTTGTTTTTTGTCTATTGGTTGAGTTCCTTAGAAGAGAGTGTTCTCGACATTTCATAGAAATCATCGTGCTCCATGTGTTCCTCTCTAGGTTCCTCAATTGAGGCAATTCTATCCAATGGAGCAACAGAAGGTTACACCATCTTTGGATCAGTAGAGGGTAGATGGGGTAGGCATAGGAGAACCCTGTGATGTTCCCCATCCTTATAGAGAAGAGTGCAGCTTGGGAGGTGGTCATCATCAGGGTCGGATAGGTCATCGAGGAGGTCATGGGATGCATCATTGTTTAGGGTTGCCAGCGCAAGGCGATCTAGACGTCGTTCGAGGTAACCTTTTACTTTTTTTTCTACTTGGGTGTATTCCTTGTTAGATTCATGATTGTAGAACTCCTTCATTTCACCTACCCTTGTCCATGGTTTGGGACTTGAGGCAGAGAGGCTTCCATTTCCCTTAGCGTTGACTACGCATGTTGGAGTTCAAGATGACTTGATTGAAGTATGTAGATTCTATGAGCTACTGATGGGGTAGAACTAATCTTGGGGATATTTCCAAGGATTATGGATACAACCATATGATTTCATCCTTAGTATGTATTGGATGTATTAATTGTAGGATATCATGGATTTCTTCAGGTGGTAGGTGGTGTTCTTCGATGAAAATGGAGAGTCATCAGTGTTTGTTAGAGACCAAGACCGTTGGACTGGTTAGAGGTGTGTTCCATCCTTTTCATCCTTGATGGATGATCTGATTCCGAGTTCTTCAATGGTTTTGTAGCTTGAATTTCCTTGGGCCATAGAAGAATACACTAATGTAATTCTAGAAGACGTTGTTGTATTACCACCACAACAAGAGATCGAGTTTGGGATCGAGCTACAACCATGAGAGTCACCTATCTCTATGAATCCATATAGGATAACACTTTATGTTTTATAGGAGCTATGTATATATCTAATTGGTCTATTACAATGCAGTTTTGTTTAGCCGAGTGTGTCACGATGGGTCGCACCGGTTTTGTTTGTGAAGAAGGCTGATGATAGTTTGAGGTTGTGTATCGATTATCATTGCTTAAATAAGGTGACAGTGAAGAAACACTATCATACTCTGTGGATTGATGATTTATTCAATCAAATAAATGGTGAAAGATGGATCTCAAAGATCTACTTGCACTTAAGATATCATTATATGCGTGTGAAGGATGAAGGTATTCGTACGACTGGTTTACATTATCGTCATGGGCATTAAAAGTTAATTGTAATGCCGTACATTGTGAATAATGATCTATCTTTGTTCTTGGTATTTATGAACTCTATGTTCTATGAGTTACTAGACATGTTCATGGTGGTTTTCATCGATGAAATCCTTTTTTACTTCATATTCGAGGAGGAGCATGCAGAGCACCTACATGCCATTTTCAGATTTCTTTGTCAACAACATCTATTTTGGAATTTATCAAAGTGTGAGTTTTGGGCTCTATAAGTTCATTTTTAGGGCATGTGATGCCCGAAAATGGAGTATATATGGATCCATCAATGATAGAAGCAGTTGTGTCTTGGGAAGACCCCAAGATAGTGGAAGAGGTGTAATGTTTCCTTGGTCTCACATGCTACTATTGGAAGTCGAAAGTTGATTTCTCTTGTGTTGTGACTACTATAATAACATTGACGAGAAGGGATCTAAAATTTTTGTGGACTGATCTATGTTAGGAAGCGTTTGAGTATCTAAAGGAGAATTTTTTAAGTTCTCCATTTCATTGTCTTACAACATAGGGTGTAAAATTTCATGTTTTCTAAGATGCTTTGCATCTGGGGTTATAATATGTTTTGTTGGAGTAGACATTATGTTTTTCTTAGGGGTCTCACCAATTGCTTCCCCATGAATGTAACTATCCCACCCATGATCTTGAGTTGGTGGATGTGGTGTTTTCTCTAAATATGTAGAGACATTATGTCTTTCAAGGGCGCGTTGTGGTTTCCCTAATCATAAGAGCCTTAGGTATGTTTTCTACTAATGTTACATGAAATTGAGGCAGCATTAGTGGATGGAGTTCTTAGAGGTATACGAAATCGAAATATCATATAACCCTAGAAAGGGGAATTTTGTAGTTGATTCACTATGAAGGAAGTCATGTAGTGATGTAGTTCATGAACTTGGAGATTCCTTGAGTGTGACAGAACATTTAACATTAAATCTAGATTTTGGAGAATTTGGTGAAGATGTGGTATTTTTTCAGATAACTGTGCAGTCATCTCTGGTACAATAAGTGGAAGAGTCCCATTTGGGATATCTGGAGGTAGAGGTCTGGAGTGACTGATTTCTTTGATCCAAGGCCTCTAATGGTTGGTATGAAGATGAACAACACTCGGTGTTTTATTAGGGAAGGAGTTTTCATTCTCTTTGTGATGTGTGATCCGGTTCTCAGAGAGTTCCATAGTTCTATTTTGGTTGTACATCCTGTAATAACAAAGATATTCCTATCCTTGAGGATTTAGTTTTTGTGGCCTAGGATGAAGCATTCTGTTGTAAAGTTTGTGTCTTGATGATTGGTATTCTAGAAGGAGAAGGTCGTGCACTGTGTCCCCGATGGTTTTCTACAGCTATTAGATAGTCATCGGTGGAAGTGGTAGGACATCTCAATGTATATTGTTACTGGTTTACCTCGATCTCATTGAGGTAATGATGCAATTTTGGTGGTACTGAATCATTTATAAAAATAATAAAACTTTATTGCAATAAATTTGTCAACATTAGTGGATGTTTTGTTGAGGTTGTATCTGGAGGAGGCGGTGAGACTCCACGGAGTCCTAAGGATGATCATTTCTATTCCATATCCTCATTTTACCTCAAGGGTGTGGAGAGGTCTCCATCATGCTTTTGGTTCCTAGCTATGTCTTAGAACATATTTTCAACCAAATATGAACGATCAAACATAAAAGATAATCTAGACTCTTAATGAAATGTTACACTCTTGTGTCCTAGATTTTGGAGGTTCATGGATGAGGCACTTAAACTTGGTGGAATTCTATTATAATAATAGTTTTCACTCCATCATTGGTATGACACTATTTGAATAATTGTATAGCCGACCTTACCATTCTATGTAGTGCTGGACTGGGGTTGGAGAGTCATAAATTCTCAAATCAGAACTAGTGAAGAATACGACATATATGGTTTAGTTGATTCATGAGAGGATGAAGACTGTGCATGATTGTTAGAAATCACATGTCAATCAAATGAAAAGACCTTTGGAGTTTTATTTTTTGGATCACATGTTTCGGAAGGTGACTCCACATTATTAGAAGTGGTGGTTTGTTCAAGGGAGTACAATGGATCCTTAGTTTATTTGGCCTTTTGAGGTGTTGGATCGTGTTGGAGATAGGGCATATCAAGTAGCACATACCCCGAAGGGGAGACGAATACATGATGTTTTTCATGTGTCATAGATCTTTCGTTATCTTCATGATGACTCTCATGTCATATATTCGGGAGAGATCAATGTTAACGATGATGCGACCATTGAGGAACAACTTTTGGAGATCCAATACTACAAAGTAAACGGGTTGTGCATGCGTTCTATCCCCTTTTTTCTTGTATTGTGGTGGCACGGTGGAATGGGGGAGAGCACATGGGACATGAGTCACAAATACATTCTCAGTACCCCAATTTGTTTGATGTTTAACTATTTTCATGTGGAGATGTTCTTTTTGTAGTTGTAGAACTTCCATGTTTTTCAGTGGCATTCTTTTTATTCTTCTTTGGCTTGTTCTCTTTATATAGGTATCTCGATGAGGGTTTTTCAGACCATTTTGTTTTCTTTTTGATGATTTTTAATTCTCAAGGATGAGAATGTTTTGAGAGGTATCTAATATAATGGCCTAGACTGCTTCGGTCTATTCCATTATTGAAATCGGGTGTCTGAGGTGTCTTGGGAGGTCTAGGTGACTTATCCATAACACTTTTCCAAATTCCAAGTTCTAGGAACAATGTTTCTTGCATTAGTATGTGTACAATGTTTCTAGTATCGTTAGGTGTCCAATGTTTCCAGCATAGGTAGGTGTACATTGTTTCCAGCATCTGTAAGTGTATAGTGTTTCTGGGATTCATAAGTGAACTATGTGTCCAGAATCAGTAGGTGAGTAGTGTTTCCAGGATTGGTAGGTGTACAATGTTTCCATGATCGGTAGGTGTAGAGTGTTTCTAGGATCAGTAGGGGTACAATGTCTCCAACCATGATATGTGTATTGTTTTTCCATATTTGGTATCTGTATTGTGTTTTCAGCATTGATAGGTGTACAATATTTACAACATCAGTAGGTTTATAGTGATTCCAACATCGGTAGGTGAATAATGTTTCTAGAATCGGTAGGTGTATAGCGTTTCCAGCATTAGTAGGTGTAGTGTGTTTCTAGCATCGGTAGGTGTACAGTGTTTCCAGTGTGTTTCCAAATTCCTAAAGTTTTTACCCTTTGAAATTTTCATTGATGTAAAATTCCTTCAAGGCATTTTATGGTATTTAAGGCTGATTCAAAGCCCATAACTACTATATTAATTTTTTTAATTCTTGGGATGCCATTACATGGTCAAACCACATGGTTTATGCCATTCACTTTTAATGAAAATTCTACCAATATCTTAAATCGCTGCGCCAAAAATATTCTAAAGTGATAGGATATCATTCTCCCATGTTATACATTATTTTTCCCTAGTGAGATATTATTGAGCCCTTCATTCTTCCAATAGGATCAGTGTGATTGAACCTTAATACTTAGATCATTTCCCATTGAATATTTTTTTGGCAGCATGCACACCCCCTGTTTGGGTGCAAGAAACAAGTATCGATCTTTCATCGATAGAAGGTATGATCTACCTCCGTTATTGTTTCTTCTTCAATAATTCTTCTCAAATTTATCCATTCCATATTATTGAATGTTATTTCCATGATTCTAATGGAGTTTTATTGGGTGTCGGTTGGTGCTGTAGTGTCGCAACATCATCGGGTGGATGTAGTTGTCATGGGGGAGGTAATCATTATCCGTTTTGTGGATCGTTCTCGTATAAATAATGTCAAGAAACTTTTGAGGTAGGGGTTTAAATTATTCTCTATTATTTTACATGAATTAATATATTTATCATTATTTAGTCACAATAACACAATATAATTGACAAAATAAATATTTGAGCTGGATAAATCAATTGTTATTGATCATATATTATTACCTCTATTTTTTCTAGATAGTGTGATAACTATGACTGCCATGTTTACTATGTCATTATTGATGGAAATTGGTAAATAACCTAAAGAGGAATTAATTTTAATTACTTTTCAAAGTAAAAGAGGAATGTAAATGAATCTAGTTGTTGTTGCTGTAATTTTATGTTAGTTAAACGGATGTTTTAAGCATGCATAATTATTTTTTATAGCGTACTGTTTAGGTTTCCCGTAGATGGAACCTATAAATAATAAATCTATTAAATCTAGATGAATTAAATAATTGATTGTTTGATAAAAATATAATGCATGGTATGGTTCTGAGTTACCCATTGCTTGTAAGGATGAGTGTTATGTGCTTTGGAGCCTTGACAACTCGTTTTGTGTGAAGGCAGGATTCCTTGTTTAAGGGCCAAGAGCCTAGTAGATATAATATTTTTTCCTATTTATTGTGTTGTGATGTGATCTTGGATGGATGTTGTTATATGTGGGGGGTAGATAATCCCACTTGTTGTGGCAGCAGTTGAGGCCTAGAGTGGGGATATGCATCAGTTTATCCATGTGGGTGTTGGGTAGGACACCATAGATGATGAAACGGGTTGGATGTGAATGTTTGTATGCTTTCTAAATCTTGTTGGTTGTTTATCTACATTATTTTCCCCACAGCTCAAGGAATATTTTCTTGATTAACCTCCTTCCAAAAGGGGTGAATATGCGTGGTGCATGCCGTGTGCTATCCATGTTTAGCTTCTCAAAGGAGGATGGTTCTACGCTGTTGCTATAGGTGGAAATGACTTGAAGCATAGTTTGAATATCCACCATGTTGATCCACCTAGTGATTCATAGCTTAGAATTTTTTTCTATAATTCTTGGGAATATAAGAAAGCAAAAATGATGTAAATGAATTATTGAATGAACGATGTTAACCCATGGGGTTAGATTTTTCCGGGACGCAATGCTGAGGTTACAATATAATGGAACAATGGACTTTGTGTGTGATGCTAATCAAATATAATGTGAAATTGTTAATGGTTAATAAATGTTTAATGAATTAATTAATGTAAAGTGAAACTGATAAAAATGGATAAAGTAATCTAATATAGATATTTAAATGGTTGTGTGCTTATAGGATACTTTTTCATAGTAGTGGCACCCAGGAGACTGAGAGATATTAGCTATAGTTGCATCAGAGACTAGTTTTTCCCATAGTGTGGTTTTATTATTTATTATATCATGTAATTTTTATGTTTCTTTTTGCTACCCCACACTGTCTGTTACGGATACTGACACCACAGAAAGTCTGATCCCTGGGGGTGTTTTCCCCGATATTCTAATGGTAGGATAGATGGATGACTACCCCTTTTAGCACCACTCTCATTCTCTTGATAGATACCTATTATATAAGGAACAATGGTTATATTTCCCCATATTTTTGTATATAGGGCTATAATATCTTTAGTTTTTTCACACACAAATATTATGGATATTGTTTTCTATGGATTACTATAGGTGTGATATGTATAGGATGTGATGTATTGAGGATACTTAATCTGTGTATGTGTTGTAATGGATTGAGGTATAATGCTCAGCAAATGATACACATTATGTATGTTTTTGTGGCTCCCAGAAACTACCTGGTTAATTTCATTATGTGGACATAGTGGTTGTTCTACATGAGGTACATGTTGTGGTGCTTTTCCCAGGTGTATGTAGGAAAGCCTTTTTGGAGAGAGAGCTTAGAACATGTAACATTAAGGAAAAGTTGAAAACCAGCGGGGAAGTGGTAGTGGGGTATCCATGATATTATTTATTATATTATATGCTCTTGTAAACGAACCTTTGTGAGAGTAGCCATGGGGAGGTTGGGATCTTAGTATACCTTTTTAGTTGATGAGTTCGTTTAACTTATTGTTTACTAGCCTTTCGCATACTTTCATTACTTTTGCACAAGAGAATTCAGGGAGGATCATACTAAGTATACTTTTATACTCACCATAAGTATATATAAACTATTTTTTTGGACACTTGGATCAGGATGTAGATTAGGCTAGTTAGTACAAGTTTTGGGTTTCAGGAGATGTTTGGGCTTTGTGGTTGCATCTATTTTTAATTTCATTTGGTACTTGTAGTTTTTCTATCCAGTTATAATAGTTATTGAATGACATTACATATATTTACTTGGGTTTTCTTTTATATTGTAGTCTGACTTGGAGTTGGTTTGTGTTTATCTTATCTCACTCTTTCACATGTGTTCTCTTAGAGGGTAATGCCTTCCATTTGTGTGTTTACTATAACCTCCGTGCTAGTCGCCAACCCAAATCCTTTTAGAGGTGACAATAGGGGGTCTCTATCTCCCTTATCACATTACCAACCTAATATGGGTACACCTTTTGGGGAGGGGCGTGACACCTCCAACTCCAATGAAGTCTAAAATGTAGACATAAGGAGGCTGATATCTAAAGACAAAAAAATATGATGACTCTTTAAACTTAATCAACTAATGAAATAGTTTTTATGTGATATATATGTATTCAAATACTCAAAATGAAAACCATGCTTGAATTAATTCAATCAAATTAAAATATACATATTTTTCTTTAAGAAAAGTTTCCTTTTTTAAAATTTAATAATGGTTATTCCACTTCATCCATCTATCTTTATCTTAATTTTTCATTTTATAGTAAATGCTCTAGAGAGATATGAGTAGTTTTAAAGTATCTGTAAAAAAATATCTATCTAATTATATTTTTTTATGTTATCACCACCATTAAAGTGATTTTTCCTGGTTCTTGATTTCTATTAAAACCATTGGTATTTTTTTTTGTTTATTTTCAGTAAAAACAAGGATTTCTTTCATTTTTCCATTTTTTATTAAAAAAATTGAATAAATATATGAAAATCATCAGTTTTTAAATATTGGAGATACATGATCACATTATTCTATTATTTATGAAATTCTTTATCAGGGTTTGCAATTTTATTTTGAACAATGTATTTGACACTATCCTTTCATTACTATGATTATTTCAATATCAAATTGAATTATTTAGTGTTAAATGATTTTACTTTTTACAATATATTTGAAATTATTTTAAAAATTAAATTAACAACCCTTTATTTACATTATATCTTAGACCTAAGTTTGGTATTAGAGAGAATCATTATTTTTTAAAAAATATAATTGTTTTTTAAATGTTTTTTGAATTTATTAAATAATTTCAATGTTTGAACATTTGAAATTTAAAATTTTCAAAAAATAATAATTATCTTTAAGTCAAATATCTATGTCATGCACTATATTTTGATGGATCAAATTACAGTTATTCAAAGAAATACATGTCATCCATTCTTAGATATATTTTATATGATGTATGTAAAATATTTATGCATTGTCGTAATATTAATACTAAAAAAAAAGAAAAATAGACACTTGATTATATTTCTACTTTTGAATTAGAAGGTAAATCTATAAATGTTGGTAATATTGTTTTAGAAAAAAATAAATCTAATTATATATCTACATAATAAACGACTCATGAAATCTAGATATTTCTTGATATTACTCATGTAAGAACAAATTAATTAAATGATACAAGTTAATATACGTAAATAATATTTTGGATGTTTTATTATGCATCATAATGAATCTATTATTGATATTTTTAAATATTTTACTCACATATGAAATCGAAGGGAGTTAATTAGTGAAACTCTTAATACAAAATCATTAGTCAAGAAAATAATTTAGGTTTTACAATGCATTTCTGAAACAAATTTCATGGAAATACAATAAGTGAAGTAAATAATGAAAAATACAGTAATTCGATAAATGAAATATGCCATGACTTATTCAACCATAATAGACTAACTTGACAAAAGAAAAGACAATGATGTAATGGAGAAAAATTAAACCTTTCAAGGAAATAAATGATTACTATTGGAATGATGATGAAATGGATCATCTATTTATGAATATGTACAAATATTTCAAGTACTATGAGACATAATAATGGGCCCAAAAGTATGACGATCAAATTGGAAAAGAAGTTACATGATTTTAATGCAAAATTATTGGAGACATGAGGCCATAATTCCCATTCACAATAAATGACAACAAGGATAAGTAGAATAAAGTAAACATTTAAAGATTGAAACTTCTATTGATGTGATGACTATATACCCATATGTTATAAAATAGTTTAATGATTCAAATTTATTCTAGATTAAATCAGGTTTAGTTGGAAAATAAAATCAAAATCCTCATGTTTTTATCAATAAATTCAACTTATTTCTCTTTTTATTCCAATCACATGATATATTTAGATATAAAATATGCTCATTATCAACATGGATATGGTTTTTCTGAAGTAAAATCAATGTACCAAGTTAAGAAAAATAAATATAATAATGAAATTAATTATCAAACTGATATCAAATTATTTGAACCATTGAAAAAATGAATTATCAACTGAATGTGAATTAATTAAAATCAATAATAAATGATATAAAAAAGTCTCTCACAAAAATATTCACATGAGGTGAAAATATTTATTTTTCAGTGAAAAGTAAAAAAGTTTATATTGTTATTGATTTTTAAATATTTTGAGTTTTTAAAAAATTATGACTTATGAAAGGAATATTGTAAAAATTGTTGTTTAATTATTTTCATAAATCCAATCATTTAATTCATGAATGAAATTAAAAAACATCTTAGTATGATATACCAAAAATTATGTATTTTTATCCCAAATATATTCTAAAAAATTATAATAAAAATTATGTGTATTAAAATCCTAGTTAGATAACATATGTGGACCAAAATATCATAACTAAAATGAATAATTTGTTAATTTATTTCTGAAAAGGTCTAAATATTAAATCCCAAAATGATATATGGTCCATGGATTAAAAATTATCCAAACTCGTGTTTGGTGACCCCATTGAACATAAATAACATTGAAATATTAATGGGGGATATGTGAGTTTGGTGAAATATCAAGAAGTAAAATCATTGGTATTTGTATAATTAGTTTTTTAATTCTATAATTATAAATGATTTTTCATTCATTAACAGTTTAAAATAATATTTTTAAGCATTGTTAAATTTTGAGAAAGTGTTTCTAAAATCACATTAAAAATCTATAATGGTAATGTTTTTAATATCAAAAGAATAATTTTTCATCATTTCATTTTAATAATGATTATTTTATATATTTAAAATATATTAAAGCTCAAAATATTAAATTATTCATCATTAAAAATAGTGAGTCATGGATTTAGTGTGGACATCTCCGTCATTTTAGCAAACACACACAAATTTATCTCAATAAACATCAGATATTTTGGGATTTAAATATATTTTATTTCAATGAAAATATTATTTGAGAAAAAATTTAATTTTTTTACTAAAAATACATATATTGATTATAAACATTAATTATCTTCCTTTAAATACCATGATATTTTTCACATTGTTCATTTCAGACAAACTCAAGAAAAATTTATTAGAGTAAAATAATACACGTTCTTGATTTTTGATATCTTTACATGATTAACACGGGTGTTTTTCACACCACATTAAAATTATTCTTTTAAAGTATTCGTAAGATTCACTAAGAAGGTAAAACAATTAAAAGGGTAAAAAATATTATACATTTTAATTTTCTAGGATCGATATTTTTATAAAAAATTGTTTGATGAAATTTTTGAATTGGTGGTTGATAATTTTATAGTGATATATTTTTTTCACTCCTAAAAAACATAAAAAAATTATGGTAGTCAAAATAAGAAATCACAGTCTTCAAAAATGTATAGATCTCCGTTAAATGAGTTAAAAATACCATCAAATTTTTTTTGAGGAGGTAAATACAACATGTTATATCATAAATAATGTTCTTGAAATACTATTAATAAAAAATAATTCGTATTATGTTTACATAATTTATATTACAATTGTTGTATTTTTAAAGTGTTATGATATAAATTTAATATTCTTAAAACTAAATACATCATTGGGAAATTTGTTCCAAATTTTGATGAAGGGGACTTTCATGGGAACTCAAACTCAAAAACACCCAATTGATTGTTCAATAAATAAACTACTAATATTAGTGTATACATTCATATAATATTCAATGAAAATACTTCTCAAATATTATACGTATTCAAAGATGTTTATATCCTTTATTATGTGTCTTTGAATGCTCTTACCTCCCCTTTAAATTCTATTAATATATAATATTCTCCTTTTCCACTACCCAAAGATAAAATAACCAAAAATAAATCCTTTGGAAAATATTATCACTGATTTTTAAGATGGTTCTCCTATGATATTTCATAACATAAATGATGTTTATGATCATTCTATAATTTCTTTTTCTATAATATAAAAAACCTTAGGATGATATTAATGATTAAAATTTGGTTTTTTCTTTTTAAAAAATCACTAAACCACTACAAATTGAAAAGAAATATAATATTTATTAATGAAATTATAATCATTTTATTTTTGAAAAAGAATTATTGTTTATAAAAAATATATAATAAAAAGGAAACATCACATTTAAAAATCCATTATTATAGCTAAAGTCCATAGTAATTAAAAACTAATTGATCATAGTAAAACCATCACACATGTTTATTAGCTGGAATTTATAAGAATCTTGCTATGATTTTCCACACACAATAATTTCAATATTTCTAAATGGATTGAAAATGATATTTTATAATTGCATTTTATTTTGGTAATTTTTTTGATTAATCGTATGTTTTTAAAAATAAAAATTTTCTAAACTATATTTTATTGTAAACCAAATCTCTATACTATTCAAGAATTACCCATCATGTCACGACCCGTCCTCAAGACCCGTGTCGTGACTACCCCAAACCCGCCTTCTATAGGCCAGGGGCTGGCGACTAGCACCAAGGCGTAAATCCCGGTAAAAAGGGAAGGCATTGCCTTTGTACAGTAAATAAGCACCATAGAGTAAGCAAGAGGAAAATTAAAAACTAAGTAAGAACAGAGTACAACCGAAGTGCGGAAAAGTAAATGGGCCAGTATACAAACCCAAACTGAAAGTAAAGTACAACTCGAAAGGGAAAATAGCAACTGTAAAGTAAAAGCCGCCACTCTGAGCTGTCCACTAGAAATCCCACCTGAAGGGTGGGTAATGACAGCTCCACTTCTCCTCGGGTCCCGCCGTCCGCTCCGGGTATGTCCCGCCCAGTGGTCCACCTCCAAGTACCATTCTGCTCTGCAAGCCTCAGCCACGATCAACGTTGTCCGTCGTCTGCAACCAACACAACGTAGTGCGGGCATAGCCCGTGCAGAGGTGAGTATAAGCTGCTCAGTAGGGACCCCGAGACCCCTGAAGGTCTCCCAAAATCCACAAAGGATAAACCACAAAGAAAGATACAAACACGAAGTAACAACCGACACTGCTTAGGTATATGCCCATACATATACCTAAGTCATCAATTCCAATACGCTTCAACCTCCGAGCCCAAGTACAACTCAGTCCACACAGGAAAGTATATTTATTCCACATAGGAAAGAAAAACAAAATCCACACAGGATAGCACAACACAATCCACATAGGAAAGCAATAAGATTCAGCTCACACGGGTATACTTCTTCGAAAGACGATAAAGATGATCTCTGATCCATCTAAGTCGTCGGACCCACGAAGGATCGATAGGTAACTAACCACCGCAAAGACCCACACAGGATCGGGCCCACACAGGACCTGTAGGCGCTGGTTCACACAGGACCGCTGAGCGCAATGACCCACACAGGATCAGACCCACACAGGATCAGGCCCACACATGACCTGTAGTACTGATCCACGTAGGATCGCTGAGTGCTGTAGTCGTCGTCAAATCCTCCAAGGATCTCAGTACTATCGTCGTCGCAGTCACAGTAGCAGTAGCAGTAGGAGTCACAGTCGCAGCCAACACTAGGGTTCCCGCACACAGCAAGCTCGTTCGGGAGGGTCCGCTCCACGAGCCGTGAGGCTGATACATCAACTGTCACAAAGTCCAGATTTGATGTATCAAAGAGTTCCGTGTCGTCAAGAGGAACTCAACGCAACAGACGGCGCGTCGATCGGACGCCCGGTCTGAGAGTTATTGGCTTTTTCGTCCCAGGGGCCCGGTTGGTTTTTAAGGCAAAACCAACCCGACCGTACTCCACCTGCGTCCAAACCTCGGGCGTAGTATTCCAAAAGATCCGTCTCACTAAGAGGAACACAACAAAGCTGACGACACGTCAAGTGGACGCCCGTAGCTCATGATTTGAGTGTTTCCGCTCCGAGGGCCTGGTTGGTTTCGTGTACGAACAAACCCGGCCGAATTTAAAGTATTCCGAAACTTTGAGTGCAATATAACGAATTGACCGTCTCGATCCAAGGATCGCATCGCCGCTGACGGTTCGTCGATCGGAGGTCCGTAGCTCAAGTTATGAGAAAAAGACCAAAGTCGATTCGAAAACGGGGGGTCCGGGTCCGGGCCGACCCGACCCGACACCCCTGGGTCAGCCCGAACCGGGACGCCCCGAAACGGGTCGACCAGACCCGGCCCGACGCGGCGGCGTGGCCCGGCCGGCGGCGGCACGACCTGGCGCCGCTCGGTGCCACGCGCGGGGGGCAAGGCCCCCGCTTCTTCTTAGCTGGCGGCGTGGCTAAAAGCCACGCCTTTGGAGAAATCGGCCCCCCTCGTGGGGGGCCTGCCTTTGAGGAAAACGGGGGCCGCCTGCCCCCTTCATGAAACCGCCCCCCTCCCTCATAATGGGGGGGCAATTAACCTGGCCGGGGGAATTTAATTCCCCCGGTCTTTCCCCTTCCGGCCGGCCCGACCTGGCTGGCCGGTTCTTCTTCAACGGACTGGCAAAGCAGGTCCCCTTCTGGCATCGGACACCGGCGGCCCCGCAAGCCGCCGGTCTTCTCCTTCCGCCGCGGCCCGGAACCGGCTGAGGCCTTCATCGTCCGGCACTGTGCGACGGTACCGCGCCCCTCCGCCGTGGCCCCGCTCCGGCTGTGGCGCCTTCGGTTCCCTTCGACGCGGCGCGACAGCGTCGCGTTCATGATAATCCTTCCACAGCGTGGCGCAACGGCACCGTGCAATATAGCCGTGCGATTCCCGCGTGGTGCGACGGCACTACGCCTTCTCGTTCATCCACAAGAATATAAAAAATAATCAAAAACAAAGGAGGGGGAATTCGGCTGTATTTGTGCGGTCCGACCCCCTCTCGTTAGACAATAACACTTAAATATTTAACCACAAGATTATCATGCTAGAACCAAGAACGAGAGTAAATAAATAATCCACAACAAACCCCTACCTCAGTTTCAAGATCGATGATCGTCAACGACCCGCGAAAGACGCGTCGTGGTGGTCGGCGTCACAGAAGAAGGACGTCGATGTCGTGAAGAGAGGATTCGGAGTTCTTTGACGACGATTTCGTCACGGGAAATTGTCGCGGAAGAGATGACGCGGAAGAAGTACGTCGTCGGTATCACGGGTAAGGCGTCGCGGAAGACGGTTCCCGAGAACGTGGCGTTCTTCATCGAAGCTCGAAGGTTCTTCGCGTTCTTCGTCAAAGCTTGAAGAAGAAGAAGAAGAAGAAGGCTTCAAAAACTCTCAAGGA